>OY750771.1:97500-5097500 GCA_963556745.1 Catoptria pinella
GTATTGCGGCTCTGTTAAATCTCGCATTATAGCTGGTGCAATTTTGAGTTAGCAGTGGGGTTCATCATGTCGGTTACGTTTAGTTAGGTTAGGTTTTGTTAGGTTAGGTTTTGTTAGGTTAAGTTTTGTTAGGTTAGGTTTTGTTAGGTTAGGTTTTGTTAGGTTAAGTTTTGTTAGGTTAGGTTTTGTTAGGTTAGGTTTCGTTAGGTTAGGTTTTGTAAGGTTAGTTTTTTTAAGTTTAGGTTAGGTTTGGTTAGGTTTGTTAGGTTGAAAAAAATAAACAATCGCAAAAGCTTATTGATAATACTTTCCTTGATTTAGTATCCTTAATAGGGATGGGCGAATGAATCATAGCTAATATTTTAAAAATAAGAATGAATATTTTGATATTTTCTACGAGGCATCACAAGCACCCTACTTATCTCAAAACCGTTTGTAAGTCGAATACAAGGCAAGATATTAATATAATATCTTCTAATAATATCTTAATAATAATTTAGAACGGTTTTTATAAAAAAAATCTATCTATCTATCTATCTATCTATCTATCCATCCATCCATCCATCCATCCATCCATCCATCCATCCATCCATCCATCCATCCATCCATCCATCCATCCATCCATCCATCCATCCATCCATCCATCCATCCATCCATCCATCCATCCATCCATCCATCCATCCATCCATCCATCCATCCATCCACGGAACGGAACGGAACGGAACGGAACGGAACGGAACGGAACGGAACGGAACGGAACGGAACGGAACGGAACGGAACGGAACGGAACGGAACGGAACGGAACGGAACGGAACGGAACGGAACGGAACGGAACGGAACGGAACGGAACGGAACGGAACGGAACGGAACGGAACGGAACGGAACGGAACGGAACGGAACGGAACGGAACGGAACTGCTGTTCCAAAGCTCAGACTGCATAAAACCGGAACCTCTTTTTTGTGTAGATGTATTACCTTTTATAATAAGATTCCACAAGAAGTTACAGAACTGCCTTTGGAAAAATTTAAAAATACTGTTAAATCCAATCTTATGAGAAAAGGCTATTTACACTATTTGCGATTATTTGAAGGATAATAACGCCTGGGCATAGCTTTTGTATTTTTAATTTTTACTCTAATGTTCAGTATAGATTAAGATAAGTCCGTGGTTCTTTCGTGGGTCCAGTATAAAGTTCTGTACTATAATTTCAAGTGATTCGAGTACTCGATATTTTTTTTTCTTTTCTTTTTAAGTATAGTTTGTAAGAAGTGTGATTTCTTGACTCGTCGCCTTAATATGGGTAGCTTTAGTATGTCATGCTCACTTTAAACATTTCTGCGGTAGTGTCGTGTGAGGCGGGTCGTTACGTTCCCTCAAATATGGTTGAGCGAAGCGATGGCTGGTTCATGCGTCATGCTCGTGAACGGGTGCTGCCAGTGGGAATGGGTCTGCTTCTGACTACTTGTATTAAGGACGTCGCATACATATATATATATATACATATAAATGTTTAATATTATCTATATGTATGGCACTTCTTACCCAAAAGATAAAATTCATAACTAATACCTTGTTTTGGTTTTTTTTTTTTTGCAATCTTTCACTTTCTATGGGCCTATGAAAAGCTTTTGGATATTAGTTTTCAATTCGATGCCTTAACATGGGTAGCCTAAGTATGTCATGCTCTCTTTAATCATTTCTATGGTGGTGTCGTGTGAGGCGGGTCGTTACGTTCCCTCAAATATGGTTGAGCGAAGCGATGGCTGGTTCATGCGTCATGCTCGTGAACGGGTGCTGCCAGTGGGAATGGGTCTGCTTCTGCCTACTTGTCTTAACGTTTATTGAATTGTATGAATTGATATATATATATTTTTTGTAATAGCCTAGGCTGAGCCTTAAATTTTTAATTAAGCTTGACACCTGTAAATTGATTCAGTAGAAATGAGCTAATTAAATAATGTTATTTATTTATCAATCTATGTTAATGGTAACATGTATGAATACTTTGAATGTAATGTCTGGAAACGATATACATATTTGTAAATATCGTTCCTTCTAATAAAGCTGATAAGTTTTTTGCGCCCATTTTTCTTGTCAGCTAAAAGACGTCATAATGGGTGGTAGGATAAAAGAATTGACGATTTAAAAATGCTTGTTATGTAAGCTTATTTGAATAAAGAATTTTTCAATTTCAATTTCAACGGAACGGAACGGAATCTCGTAAGAACTGAGATATTTGAGATATTTGAGTTAGAAAATGATATTGATAATCAAATTCAAAGAGCATCATGTGCTTTTGGCATACCTACCTGTCCGCCATTTCGAAAAAAGTCGGTTTTGGAGGCCTGTGATAAAAGTCAGCCAATCGATACAATAAGTCATTGCAAACAAAAAGTCATAAGTAAAAAAATCTCGTAAGTGATATACTTACCGAGATATTTGAGTTTAAAGTTGAAAAAAAAATCTGTCATTTTCTAAATCAATCGATAGAATAAGTCATTACAAACAAAAAGTTATAAGTAAAAAAAACTCGTAAGTGATATACTTACTGAGATATTTGAGTTTAAATTTGAAAAACAAAATGGTTATTAATAACTGGATTCAGGTCTGCATTGAAGGTCGTCGAACAGTGGTGCACTAAACACAATCTAACAGTGAACCCAGCAAAGACGGAACTAATCATGTTCACAAATAAACGAAGTCTAGGAAATCTTAAAGTCTTTATAGCTTTCTCATCTTAATCAACTGTTTAAAAATATCTGGAAAGATGTTCAGTTGAATGTCGAGGTTAAATCCTTCTACATTGGTGAGATGGCGCTGGCTTGCAGCGTAAGAGTTGATATACTAGAAGAAATTCGACGTTCTCACCAGTGACTCGGTAGCTCAGCGGTCAGAGCATTGGACCGGATATCCAAAGGTCGCGGGTTCGACTGTTTTAAAAATGGCGGACAGGTAGGTATGCCAGTCTTCATACATAAATGACCGATGGCTTTTGAAATATTTGAGTTAGTATATCACTGGCGACATTTTTCTTATTACTTTTTGTATTGATTAATCCAAAAAATGACAGATTTTGTTTTTCAACTTCAAACTCAAATATCTCAGTAAGTATATCACTTATGAGATTTTGTAACTTTTTACTTTTTGTTTGTAATGACTTATTCTATCGATTGGCACCACTTTTATCACAGGCCTCCAAAACCGACTTTCTTCAAAATGGCGGACAGCTAGGTATGCCAGTCTCCATACATTAATGACCGATGGCTTTTGCGATAGGGATGTGTTTCGTAACACATCCCTATCTTACCCTATCGTACCCTATCGGAACCCCTCGTGTGATTCCAAAACTTTTACTTTCAAGGATTGATATATCGCATGCAGTAGCTCCCCAAGGTTTTTTGGAGATGTGTGCAAGTTATTCGCAATAAGGATGCATTTCGTAAAAGGAACCCCTCGAGTGCTTCCAAAAGTTTTATTTTCAAGTCTTGATATATTGCATGCAGTAGCTTCCCAAGGTTTCTGAAAGATGGGTGCAAGGAATTCGCGATAGGGATGTGTTTCGTAAAAGGAACCCCTCGAGTGCTTCCAAAAGTTTTATTTTAAGGCTTGATATTTCGCATGCAGTAGCTCTTCAAGTTTTCTGAAAGTTCTGTGCAAGTAATTCGCGATAGAGATGTGTTTCGTAAAAGGAACCCCTCGAGTGCTTCAAAAAGTATTATTTTCAAGGCTTGATATATCGCATGCAGTAGCTCCTTAAGGTTTTTAAAATATGTATGCAAGTAATTCGCGATAGAGATGTGTTTTGTAAAAGAAACCCCTCGAGTGCTTCCAAAAGTTTTATTTTCAAGGCTTGATATATTGCATGCAGTAGCTTCCCAAGGTTTCTGAAAGATGGGTGCAAGGAATTCGCGATAGGGATGTGTTTCGTAAAAGGAACCCCTCGAGTGCTTCCAAAAGTTTTATTTTAAGGCTTGATATTTCGCATGCAGTAGCTCTTCAAGTTTTCTGAAAGTTCTGTGCAAGTAATTCGCGATAGAGATGTGTTTCGTAAAAGGAACCCCTCGAGTGCTTCCAAAAGTTTTATTTTCAAGGCTTGATATATCGCACGCAGTAGCTCCCCAAGTTTTCTAAAAGTTCTGTGCAAGTAATTCGCGATAGGGATGTGTTTCGTAAAAGGAACCCCTCGAGTGCTTCCAAAAGTTTTATTTTCAAGGCTTGATATATCGCACGCAGTAGCTCCCCAAGTTTTCTGAAAGTTCTGTGCAAGTAATTCGCGATAGGGATGTGTTTCGTAAAAGGAACCCCTCGAGTGCTTTTAAAAGTTTTATTTTCAAGGCTTGATATATTGCATGCAGTAGCTTCCCAAGGTTTCTGAAAGATGGGTGCAAGGAATTCGCGATAGGGATGTGTTTCGTAAAAGGAACCCCTCGAGTGCTTCCAAAAGTTTTATTTTAAGGCTTGATATTTCGCATGCAGTAGCTCTTCAAGTTTTCTGAAAGTTCTGTGCAAGTAATTCGCGATAGAGATGTGTTTCGTAAAAGGAACCCCTCGAGTGCTTCCAAAAGTTTTATTTTCAAGGCTTGATATATCGCACGCAGTAGCTCCCCAAGTTTTCTAAAAGTTCTGTGCAAGTAATTCGCGATAGGGATGTGTTTCGTAAAAGGAACCCCTCGAGTGCTTCCAAAAGTTTTATTTTCAAGGCTTGATATATCGCACGCAGTAGCTCCCCAAGTTTTCTGAAAGTTCTGTGCAAGTAATTCGCGATAGGGATGTGTTTCGTAAAAGGAACCCCTCGAGTGCTTTTAAAAGTTTTATTTTCAAGGCTTGATATATCGCATGTAGTAGCTCCCCAAGTTTTCTGAAAGTTCTGTGCAAGCAATTCACGATAGGGATGTATTTCGTAAGAGGAACCCCTCGAGTGCTTCCAAAAGTTTTATTTTCAAGGCTTGATATATCGCATGCAGTAGCTCCCCAAGGTTTTTGTAAGTTCTGTGCAAGTAATTTGCGATAGGGATGTGTTTCGTTAAAGGAACCCCTCGAGTGCTTCCAAAAGTTTTATTTTTAAGGCTTGATATATCGCATGCAGTAGCTCCCCAAGGTTTCTGAAAGATGTGTGCAAGGAATTCGCGATAGGGATGTGTTTCGTTAAAGGAACCCCTTGAGTGCTTCTAAAAGTTTTATTTTCAAGGCTTGATACATCGCATGCAGTAGCTCCCCAAGGTTTCTGAAAGATGTGCGCAAGTAATTCGCGATAGAGATGTATTTCGTAAAAGGAACCCCTCGAGTGCTTCCAAAAGTTTTATTTTTAAAGCTTGATATATCTCCTAAGCTCCCTAAGGTTTTTGAAAGATGGTGCAAGTAATTTTTATTCGTAAATATCGTTCCATCTGATAAAGCTGATAAGTTTTTTGCGCTCATTTTTCTTGTCAGTCAAAAGACGTCAATATAGGTGGTAGGGTAATATAATTGACTATAATCAAAATATAAAAACCATGTTAGTTCAACAAATTAATTTAAACTGAAGTAGAAATTCTTTATTGACTTAATTATTATCGGTCGTAGAATCAAAGCGCATGGTCATTTTACATTCTGGCTTGGACCCAGGCCCTGAAGGAAGTGAGGCGGGCAAAGCCGCCGGGCAGGCCGAGGTGGCAGCCGCGCGCGCTCACAAAGGAGGAGACGCCGATGAGCTGGCGGTTGTTGCCGGAGCCGATGGCAAGCGGGCCGCCCGAGTCGCCGGGGCAGATGCTCGCGTTATTCTGGCCGCGCGCGCACAGCGTCGATGCTATGATGATGGCTGGCCCGAAAGTTTGCTGGCACACTTGGTTCGTGATCACCTGCATGTTTGCTTGCCTCTTACCCTGCTGCTGGGTGATCGGGGCGTCTGTGGATAACATGGGACTCATTAGTTTAACCTATTTTGAAAAATGTACTATAAATTAATGGACAGATCCATGCATGATATAAAGACACAACACATATATAAAGACACAACACATAATTAGTTTTATTGTATCCGCATAATCATCGTTTGTTTATATTTCTAGTTATGGAATATATATTTATAGATATGATAATAATATGTGAGCTATAAAAATGTCTAGTTATTTATAACTAATAACTGAATAGTTTCATTCTATTAAAATAATTTCGTTAATCGTTGTTTTTGATCACCGAATTGCTGCACAATTTATTTTTATTATTATTATTTAGAAGACGCGAAATATTCATAATTCAGACATCCACAACTCGATTTAAAAACAGTGTTATATTCGCGTCATGACGTTACAAATCGAAAACCACGATTATTAAGCGATATCAGCTACTGGAGGACCTGGATGTAGAGATCTCTCCAGCTGCTGCCTACCAGCTGGTAGATACAGGGTTATTTGTAAAACACCAACAACCTCGCAGGAGTCGATTACTAACATCATAAACAACAACGTTTGTTCTACTGTTTTTTTTGTCTTGTTTTGGAAAAGTCGTAGAACAAACGTTGTTGTCTATAATTCTATTCCTGCGAGGTTATTGGTGTTTTTTCAAACAACCCTGTATTTATAGTGTTTTATAGATTAAAAACAACACCTAATTAGATAACAAATGGCATTCACACCGATTACAAATCAATCAATTAAATTAAAATTATAATCATTTCTAATATTGAGTGACAAGATAAAGATTATGAATAATGATTTCTTAAGATAGTGGGATAGATGGATTGATAACGAATATTTGGAAACATTGATAATAATTTTAAGTTTCTTACTTATTATGAATAAGAGTCCTAACCGATCCTTAGTCACACCAACTTTCCACACCAGTGTGACTATTGCCGTTTTGAGGACTAAGGTCGTAATACTATTTCACTTTAATTTGTTTGTCATTTATTTTTCATGTCAAGATTGTGTTGTGGTGTGACTACGGATAAAAAACTGAACCTTAGTCATACCGGTGTGGTAAGGTGGTGTGACTACGGATCGGTTGGGATAAGAATAACAAGAAAATGTACGAGAAACCTGAGCAATCAAGATGTCACATAGACTAGCTTCGAACTACCCCTTCGGCATTTTTCACAGGCATGCACTTACTAGTTTCTTAGTATTATTTTTAAGATTATAATGTAATTGCTCAGCCTAACAAACCTCAAGCTTTCCTTAAGGATTCCTTTCTAGGAATTGAATTTAGTATTTAGTATTCATTTAGCCTTCATTTTAAGAACATTACTGAGATCTCTAAGCCACCTGCCAAGTGCAGAGATTAACCAAGTGTCCTACGCCGAGCAGGGGACAATAGATGGTTGTTACGATGATATTGATGGCACAGTGTGCGTTTGCAGAAGTTAAGCAACTTTCGGAAGGGACAGGTGATGATGATGAATGTGAGGGGTGGGGTACTGACTGGGTCCGCCGGAGCCGAAGCCAGCGGCGACCGCCCACGTGTTGGCGTACGTGTTGGAGCCCGGCGGCAGCAAGATGCGGTTCACGGTGCCTGCAAACATAATCCTCGTTATTACCATGAACAAATATTATTATTACCTATTCAGGGTTATTTATTATTCAATATCCAAATAAGGATGTATTGTGTTCATGAAGCTGAACAACTTTCTCTGAGAAACATAGGGCCAAATACGTAATAAAATGTTTGACTATTCATACAAATCATAAAGTTCCCGTGAGCAGTTTAGTAAGGGATGACCAACATTTTGTGGAGTATTTCGATACATGTTTCTTGGAGATCATCGACTGAACACATGTCATACTTAAAATTTGGATGGTGAAAAAAAATAACCCTGTTTGTCACGTGTTAGGTATTTCTTTCATCACCTGACATTTAGAGATAATTAAAGCACAGATAACTTCTTAAAATAAAGTGCATACAGACTTCTATAAGATGCATGCTGGATTTGCGAAATTAGAACATGCCGTAGGGTTTGGTTGGTACCAAACCCTATTAAATGTGTCAAAGAGATCTTGTACTTAAAGTAAAAGATTTGAAAAGTTAGTCATAAAAATAGGGTAGGTAAGTTACTATTACAAAAAAGAAAAACGTTACTCTCTGAAAATTAAATAGATTAATGTGAAACTAACCGGAGTAAGTGACCCAGGGGTGGATGATAACGGCGACGTCGTTGTGGAGATTGTTCTGGTTGTAGCTGGCGTGCGTGGCCACGTTGGAGGTGGAGAGGCGGGTGCCGCCGGAGAACAGCCGGTTGGAGCCGAACACGATGGTGAGCGAGCGCGCCGGCCGCCCGTTGCTGATCCAGCAGTGAGCCGCGGTCACAGAGCGAGTGTTCGACACGAGCGACGAGCCGCACACAGATTGCCGCCCGTCGGCGAGGATGATCACCAAGCCACCCTGCGCACACACACACACACACACGTTACCACACCACACCACACCACAAGGTAAACGAAAATCTTCACTATTATGATACGCCTCATCTACGTTACAAACAAAGCATCGGAGGTTGTATACCAGGTAGGTATGCACCCTCTTTACAATTAATATTTTGTTTTCTTATTAAAAAAAATATATATTAAAACTTTTTTTTAAAGTTTAATATTTTTCGCTAGTTGATGTATTATCATGCCAACCACCGACAATATTGTGCTGATCTAAAATCGTTCGAGAGTTATGAATCAATTGTTGGTACTAAATTATTGTGTTACTTTATTATCATACTTACCTACTGCACGAGAGAATATAAAAAAATAGTTAAATAGATGCATAATATAATAAGTAAGTGTAATAATAAAGCAAATCTTATAACTAAACAAGCGATTTATGACTTAGACTTAAAGGTAAGTAGTATGTACATTTAACACTTCTGTGGATAAGGAAATAGACAGCATCGTTTTTGAATGAAAACGGCCTAACAATGCGATTTCCTGGTATGATGTAAGTGGTACTGACCAGATGCGGCGCTGCGCCGGCGTTGACCGCGGAGCCACCGATGATGCGTCCGCCGTCGAAGTCCTGCGCTAGCTCGGCCTGGCGCATGCGCGCGGCCGCGGGGACGCCCCACGCCTCGTGGTAGTCGAGCAGGATGGGCTCGTACTCGCCGCGCGCACCCACCGACGCGCCGCTCGCCGCCGTCGCCATCGCCAACAATACCACTGCCCACTGGAGACTCATTCTGACACAGTATGCGGTCTCCACGCGCGCTCGACGCTTTTATACCTTGCCTTAACGGATCATCCTTATCTTATCCTTCGGAAAAACAGATTTGAGTGTTAACTTTGACTAGAATGAATGTTTTTCTAATTATACGTTATTTCAAAAAATACGTATTGAATTCAAGTATGTATAAATAAAAAAAATCTAATCCCGGTTTGACTAGACTCATACTGCGTACCTATCTATGTCACATTAATTAAATCAAAATCGTTTATTTGCAAAACATGTGGTTTGACAATGATCTTAGACATAAAATGTGCCGTTACATGCTGCCATATACAAACGGCGTGCAAGTATTTTAAATATAAATATAATTAATAGCTATTTGAAAGCAAAAATAGACAGCAAAGGGCAAGTTTAGTATCATTCATTACCTACAAATTGCAGCTAAGTCATAATTATAATTATATAATGTCAAAAAAAACATATTACCTTTGTTTTGTCACATATAATTTCCTTAAAATTATCTTTATAGCGTTAAACAATACATACGAATGGCCATGCAATATGAATTTTTAGAATATAATTCCAGCCTTTGGTATTAGAACACGGTATGGAATGGGATGGGATGTTCCTTTGGTGTGGAATTCATGTGGTCTTAGAGGAATTATAAATAATAATGATGTACAAAAAGTTGTTTGGTTACTACCCATATCTATATCCGTCCCTCTTCGTCACCGGTATGGTGGGTATTAACACCTTGGAGCTAAGGCGAAAGTGTGCTCTTCTTTTACATTATTATCTACTCCTCAATAATAGGATAGATAATCCTGAAACCCTGTTGAAATGTTCTTTATTCGTTCCTCAAAAATTGTCGCGGTTGCGCACGCGACGGCTATTCGCGGCTCCGTCGGTGCGCACGCAGACGGCAAAATATGCACCCACGGCCCAAGCTTTGAGCCTACTCAACGCTCTGATCGCCCAGCAACCAGATGTTGATGTATTCTGTGTATCTGTCCATGCGTTTGTCGATTGTGTTATTCGTCTATTGTGTGTATAAATGTAAATGGCCTACTGCACGCTTTGGTGTGTAACTGTAAGTGCAGTGAGTAATTTAAATTTAAATAAATAAATAAATAAATAATAAATAAATTATAAATAAATTATAAATTATAATAAATAATTATATTTGACAACATCACATACATTGCTCCGATTCCAAAGTAAGTAGCTAAAGCACTTGTGTTATGAAAATCAGAGACTACAGTGGTATCACAAACACC
Organism: Catoptria pinella; assembly: GCA_963556745.1. Taxonomy (NCBI): domain Eukaryota; kingdom Metazoa; phylum Arthropoda; class Insecta; order Lepidoptera; family Crambidae; genus Catoptria; species Catoptria pinella. Next base: position 107,902 of record OY750771.1, read on the forward strand.
CGGACCTGAGCCAATACAGAAAAGTTCGTTTTTCTAAATTGACCCAACCGGGATCGAACCCGGGATCTCAGAGAATGCGAAACCTTGAAAACCGGTGTACAAAGCGACTCGACCGCGGTGGTCGTCAAAAAAGTATTTAAAAAGTGTTTTCCATGTAATGCTGCTAAAAGGAGTATGTGCGTTATTTATTACATTTTGAAGGTTTCTTCCTTTCAGAACTATTTTTTTATAGCATAAATAGAAGTCAATGTAGTAAAAATTACAACTGCACTTCTATTTTTAAATACATTTATTACCAAGTATCTAGTGAGAGCTATCATTTAAATTAATCTACATGTTTTATGAAAAACAATCTTTATAAACAAAGTAGGTTTCAGACAACGTTTAGGTTTGTAACGATACTGAAGCATTGAAACGTCGACCAACAAAATATTATGTAAATAGATAGTCTATAACAGAGCAACCACTTGGACGCTAGCGGCATTGCCTCTGTCACTAAGGCTACACAGGTATTTTTATTTTCAATTATATGCTTTATCTTGTAGAGACGGTGAGAAACTGAGAATCATAACAATAATTATTGTTCTACCATAATATTCTGACATCTCAAAGTTTGGAAATATGCATCCAAAAATCTTACTAATCCCAGAATGTAAGTAGTCTTAAGAAACAATAAAAAAAACCCAAACGTGCATTAAGTCACGTGACAGGTTTATTAAAAATCCACTCTTGGCCAGACGTGTGCGTAGTATCGGATGCGCGCGCGCAAGGACGCATCGTTATCGTGCCGGTGATTGATCGATGTATTAACCGTTATTAACTAATAATACTCGTATCATCTTATCTGTTAAATCCAATCAATATTTTTATATATGTTGAACAGTGCATGGTGTGGATGAAATGATTTATTAGAGGTTTCGTAATTTGCATTGAATTGCTTCTATTTAAATTATTGATTGACGAATTATTGACTAATTAAAAGCTGTCATCTAAAAAGATCTCACCAAGACTTATCAAAAAATAAATCAGCTTTCAAAATCAACGGTTGTGAGACGATTTCCCGAAATCAAAAGTATCCTATAAGTTGATCCGGACAGTATGTTACTACCATACTACATTTCATGAGAATCCGTCCAGTAGTTTTCACGGTAATGAGTTTTTAATCCTCTTTATCAGTGCGCCCAATTATTTTTGAATTTGGAACATCTTAGTGTTCAGTGCCAAAGAAATCGAACGCAAATATTGTTTGAATAAAGACTAGCTAGTACGACGGCTCATAGTTGCGCCGCCGGCTGAATGAAAAAAAAATCAAATCGAAAACGCGCGAACTACAGTCCGCGTTAACGTCGAATGTTTTATTAAACAATAATATTACAATAAAATATGAAGCGCCTTTTATTTTCTCATAAAGGGTGAAGAAAATTAAAAAGAAAAACCTCCTTCAAAAAACCTTAAAAAAATTGCTAACGTACTTTGAATCCCTCACTTCGCTCTGGATTAAAAAAGCGCCCTCGCCGTAAAAATATGGTCCCTGTATTTTCAGCGCCATCTAGCACTACGACATTGTAATTGGTTCTCTCTTTTAAATGTGATGCTCACAACATGTAGATGGTGCTACAAAATTTAAGTGCTTTATCTCTTTGTTGTACAAATATGTTCAATTTTTCTAAATCATTGGGATGATAACATGTAAGATCTTCAAGCAATCTAGTCGAGATTCATCCCTTATCGTAGAAAAGAAACGTTGGACGCGTACCAACATTCGATCTAGGCGAGGAGGGTGACGGGCCACGGCACAGGCTCGCTCGCGGCCGGGTGACGGCGGGCGGCGGCGCGGCGCGCGCAGGCTCCAGGGCGCGGGCGGGAGCAGGGCGGGGGTGGGGCGCGGGTGGGGCGGGGCGGCCCGGCCGGCGCCGCAGTGTGCCGCGGCGCTGCGACACGCGAGCACGCCGCGACCGCACACGCGACCGCACACGCGACCACGCCGCGAGCGCGACGATGCTGCGACACTGACCGCCGCGGGTGATGTGCTGTGATCGGAAACATATGAGCTGCACACTGTACCATGGAAGGAACGTGATTGTAAACACACTTGCAGGTTAACATTGTGCTGTTCAAACGATTCATGAAGATACGACATTAACAAAGTTTCAGTACAAACGAGTACCGTGATAGAAATAAACTTGGGCTTGCTCGTTATTTACTTCCGCAGTCGCTGCAATAAAAGCTGTTACGCTAGCCATTCTGTGATAAGTAAATTCCTTCAGAGCTAGCGTGTAAAAAGTTGACTGCAAACATTGCTCATTGAAGTTCACTTTGGTGAGCTTAGGTACTCTAATATGTACGCTGGACAAGAGCCAACAAGTCTTGCAAAGATTTTTATAAACATATCATACCTGCCATGATTCCAAATAAAGGTCTCAAGAAATTTTAACCATATCTAACAAAACTAGGAGCCAGGTTAAGAAGTATTCTGGGATCTTGATACCGGAAGTTTTCTACCAGATAATGATGCATTGTCACTTAAACCCTAAAGGATACTTTTATTTTAGAGTAATAACGACAACCAATCTGAAATGATTTATTCAAAGATCATGACGGTTATGTATGATCATGAGTCAGAGTATAAAACATCCAGTGATGAGTTTTATATTAGTAATGAAAAGGTCGAAGGTCTTTGAGATCTCAAACATCGTCAGTGTAGTAGATGGATTGGCTGTTTTGTTAGACCTATCTGACCAAATTTAATCTGATGCATCTCACTTTGCGTATTGAGCTTTCGATCTCAATAAGCAAAGCGAGATTCAAAACCGTAGGCCGCAGGCTAACAATGTAGCTGCCACTGCATTGTATGGATTGGTGAATTATTCAAGATAATCATATAATAAATAATATACCGGGTATTGATATTCAACAAAATCAATTTCTAGCATTTAATTGCTTTTAAAGAATCTGCTTATATCGATAGGAGCTAATTGTTATATTAATTATATAGTAACGGTAATGGTCTTTTCATAATATAACTACTTATTTGAGTACCAAACTACTAGGGCATCAAATAAAGGAGAATATAACTTAAACTAAAATATTGATACATAATAGAGCAACAAGCAGCAACCAACAATGCTTTATCTACCAATTATTACAATCGTTAAAACGTACTCGACTACGTTGAATGATGTAATCGGGCATAATGTAATGGTTGAGATCAACCGTTGTGTGACCACACCCGGACCACCTATAGTCCCACAAATTATGAAGTTTAATTATTAAAACATTTAAATCATTCCAAACAGTTTTAAATAAATATTCTTGGGGATACAATTTTATTATTTCTTGGCTTTATTTGAGAGTTTTTATCACGAGTCTGACCGGCGTGGGCTGGCACAAACTAACGGTTACCGACTAACTTTCATGTCATCAATAGACAAGGCATAGTTCAAATAGTTGAAATTTTACAGAATACATAAATAATATAAGTTAGTGCAAACATAAACAATTTTATTGTAAATTGACTTGACTTGACTAACTCTATTAGTACTTAGTACTAACTAACCTCATCTAATACATTTTTAAGGTAATAGCATGAGAAATACTAGATTTTTGATAACTTGGATTTAGAAGCTGCCATCTATACAGTTAGCTACTGTATTAACAATGACTATTATAATTATTAAAAACTGTTGTATATTTGATATTTCCATCCACTCAATTTCATCTGAGTCAAGCGAAGGCAATTCCTATTATTATTGACAAGAGCATCATCAGCACAATAAGCCGTATTTGGATGCGTCAGGGTAATTTTCTGGTACCCATCTTATTTTAAATGTAAAGTAGGTATCTTAATGACACAATTATTCATATATTCATTTGCAAAATATTAAATAGTAAAAAGGTACTCATTGAGAATCATCTTTGAGTAGAAAAAGGTTTTAGTATATTTATTAAGGGGCAAATGTGTGCTCAGGATTAATCACTTTCTTTAACATAATTATTATTGATATTAGTAATAAGAAGAAATATGATATCACTTACTACCTTACCTATGATTTATGTGAATCTAGACGCAGCTAATATGCTATGGTACATTTGCGTGTACAGACATGTGAAAAGTAAAAAGCAACGTTACATGAGTGTTATAATCAGAAGTTGTTTATGCCTAATATAAGTAGAATAATTTTAAATCCGTATCACGAGATTTATATTTATTATAATGTATATTTAGTAGATCAAGTTTAATAACATCAAATTGTATGCTCCGTTTCACTTTCGTAATGGGAAATCCCAAAAATATGTAGGAACATTAAATTGATCTTCGCTTTTTCATGGATCTTTTATCTTTCAATCAAGGAACAAAATTCAGTAAAGTAAAGTAAAAAAGTAAAAAAATGCTTTATTCAAATAAACTTAGTAATTAAGCGAGTCGTCTGTATTGTTCTTCCACCACTTCCAAACTTTTTTAACTGACGAGAAGAACAGGCGCAAGAACAGAAATAAGTAAGGATATTTACAAACTTAAATATATCATTACCAAATACATATATAACGTGATAAAAATGTAAAGTGATAAAAAAACTTTTTTTGAAAGTGACCATTATGTCCCACATTATTATAATATGTGTCATAATAATAATATGTGGTACCTAGGTCTTCATTATCAAGTTAGGCAGAATTTTCAAGTCTTGCGAATCACAAACCAATGAAACTATTTAATGTATGTATTGTTATAACTATATAATAACTAGTAAAATAAATTATTGTTCATACATATACTTTTTGTTCATCGCACAAACATGGGCCCCAACCAGGATTCGAACCTGGGACCCTTAATACGCAGGATCGCCATCGGACCAAGCGGACGTTACTAATAAACGAACTAAAATCATCTGATATCTGAATAGCAGCAATAACCTGGCATTTTCAAAAATATTTTTTTCTTCAAATAGTTAAAAATTAAATACAAAGATAGATTAAAAGTGGCCGACGTAAGCGTGTGCATCAAAAGAAATGAGAAAACAGAAGATGGCGTTTGCCATCCATTACAAGTTTAATAATTGTAGGATATACGAGTATGTCGCACAGAATGGCTTTCAAGACATCTACATCTCTAACTCTCACTTTTGACGACCTCCGTGGTCGAGTGGCTTTGTACACCGGTTTTCAAGGTGTCGCCATCTCTGAGGTCCCGGGTTCGATCCCCGGTTGGGTCAATTTAGAAAACGAATTTTTCTATATTGGCTCAGGTCTGGGTGTTTGTGATACCACCGTTGTCTCTGATTTTCATAACACTAGTGCTTTAGCTACTTACTTTGAAATCGGAGCAATGTACGTGATGTTGTCAAATATTTATTCACTGTCTCAAGCTTTGGGAACAAAATTTACTGCTTTTTCAATTTCTGTTACACTGTATACTTATAAGAGTCTCTCTCAAATTACGCGCGGGTGAGACGCGTTTCGTATGCACGTACTGACATTGTTCGCTAACAACTACAATATTATATAATATACCCTACGATTAGCTTTGTCAGTTCGTGCGCAAAGTTTATACAGTGGTGTAACTAAAATCGCGGTCAAATCTGTGATTCTAGCCTACCTGCGCCTACCTACATTTAAACCTGTCATGTAGCGCATAAAGCTTTGTGTTAGAACAGTTTAATCCGCTGTCAGAATTTTGCGAATCTGTGTTTTTGTTCGCATGCATTCCATATAAGCAGTCTTAACTTCAATATTCACGTGTGTAGATAGCTAATAATGTACAGTAATTATTATGATTGTCGATGGTGTCACTAACTAGTGAGCAATGTGTTGTGGTGGGGCAGGTGTGCCGGCATGAGGCGCGCGCGCGCGCTGCTGGCGCTGGCAGCGGTGTGTGTGGCGCGCGGCGCGGCGGGCGGAGGCGGCGGCGGCTGCGGCGTGGCGGAGCTCGCCTGCCGCAGCGGCGCGTGCGTGCGGCTCGACGCCTACTGCGACGGTACGCCGCAATGTCCCGACGGCAGCGATGAGCCACCGCACTGCACCGTCTGCAACCGCACCTATTACGGCCGCGCTGGGGTCGCCTACGCGCTTGCCGTGCCGCAGGCGCCGCGCGCGCCCTTCTTATGCCATCTGACGTTCACGGCTGGCGGTGGCGCCCACGGAGACTTAGTTCAGCTCGCTTTTGACAAGTTCCACGTGGGCCGGTACGAGCCGGGTGCGCTGGACGGCTGCCCTGACGGGTACATGCAGCTGTCGGAGCTGGGCCGCCCCTTCACCGGCGGCTCGTGGTGCGGCGAGTCCGACGGCGCCGCGCTCTACTACAGCGAGACCGCCACCGTCACCGTGTCCGTCAAGCTGTTCCGGATGAGACTCGGCGAGTCGTTCAATTTTGAACTGCGGTATAAATTCATTTCGCAGCTCGATGCCGTGGTCAGGTAAGCGTCGAATTTGATGATACATAATTTAATTTTTTAGATAAGCATTCGATTCATCGCGACCATTTTATAGATTCGGAGCGATGGAGGCGCCTCTGGAGCGGGGTGCAGTATCACCGGGGACTTATTGCACGAGAACGTACGAGGAGTGTCATCGCAAATCATGTCGATTGCAAAGTCCAAATTATCCAGGAATGTACCCGAGGTAATAAATTAGATTTTTTCAATGTTTTTATTACAAATTGTTAAACATTGTTAGAGTCATTTGCTGACATTTTGTATAACTTGCACAGGAATGTGACGTGTTACTGGAGCTTACGCCAGAAAGATATACCTACATGCAAGCATGCGATGATTTCGGTACGACAGGAGTATTCACACAAGATGCAAATTAAGCGTTCAATATCTATGGCCAGGTGAGTACTTGCAGCTTAATAGTTTGTCATTGAATGACGGCTGTATCTTATCTTGAGAAGGATCCTGGAGAACTTTGTTGATTTATTATCTCGAGCTCCTTTGTGCTCTGAAAAGCACGACAAGTCGTTGGTACCGGCTGCATTTGCAATCATCACACCTATCGATTAGGCCTGCGCGTTGTAAGCGCCTATCAATCTTATCAATCTACGAGGAGGGGCAGTGCCTCAGCAAAAGGGGTATTAAAATGGCTCATAATGATCTTATCTTGTGCTAGTCTAAACAAGACGGGTCGTGCGGTGCGCGCGTGGCGGGAGTGCACGGGCGAGCGCGACCGGCTCATCTTCTACGACGGCGCGTCGACGGACGACCCGGTGCTGGTGGAGTACTGCGGCGGGGACTGGCTGCCGCGCGTCACGTCGCGGGGCCCCGAGATGCTGGTTGCCTTCCACTCGTCTCCATTCAGCGCGCCGCTGAGGCCAGCCGTCCCTGCAGCACCGTTGCGTGGTTTTGAACTTGATGTGGATGTTGTCTTTGCAGATTCTGATTCGCTTGACTATGCTAGGTAAGTGTGTTTACCTTTTTTAGGGTCCAGTGGGTAAAACGGGGTCCGGTTTACTAAGACTTATTACTAAGACTCCGCTGTCCGTCTGTCACCAGGCTGTATCTCATGAACCGTGATAGTTAGACAGTTGAAATTTTCTCAGATGATGTATTTCTGTTGCCGCTATAACAAAAAATACTAAAGAACAGAATAAAATAAATATTTAACGGGCTCCAATACAACAAATGTAATTTTTTTTGCTCGTTTTTGCTCGATATTGATAACGGCAACAGGTAGACGCTTGAATATTCACAGAATATTAAGTTATATATTCAATTTTAAAATAAGTAATTAAATTAAAATAAAACAATTATTTAAGGAGGGCTCCCTAACAACATGATCTGACAGACCCATACAACATGATCTGAAAGACATGTTTTTTTTGGCGTTTTTATAGATAATGCTACGTAACCCTTCGTGCGCGAGTCTGACTCGCACTTGGCTGGTTTTTTTAGTTGGATAACACTTCATGTCTTGTCCTCATCGATATAAATTTAGCATCAACAGGGTGGTCGAGTGATTGCCAACATTTAATTATATTTTCTTTCGTCTTTCTCACCTGTGTAGGGAGGCGCGTCGTTGTGAGTTTCACGTAAAGGCATCTTCATCGGAGGAGGAGACAAACACGACGACCCCTACCGGAGGACGAGGTCGCCGCGGTCGGCTCCGCGCTCCCTCCCACACGCTCCCTCCCAACACCACTTGCACGTGGACGTTCCATGGTCGCCCCGGTGAGTACGTCTACTCTCGAAAACTGCAGCAAGTTTAAGAACGAATATTTTGAAACTGAAACTTGTTTGTTACAGGTGATCTCGTATGGATATATTTTTCTAGTTTTACTCAATATTCACTAGTAGAACCACGACGGATAGAAAGCGGTGAGCGAGACGAAGAAAGTCCTTCAACGAGAGCGACACCTCGTGCCCCGCCACCGACAGAGGGTGGCTCTGATGGCGGGTGTGCGGTTGAGTTGCGGGTGTGGGACGGCGGGGGTGCAGGGGAGGCGGGAACGCGTCTGTTAGGCCGGTACTGCGACTCTGCCCCCGCGCTGTGCGCGCGTGCCGCGCTCGCCAACGCCACGCGCTCGCCACGACCTTGCGCTCCACCCGACGGCTACGTATCTGCCGCTGCTCTGATGTCCCTTGCAGCTACCACGCTACCGGGGACGGCAACACATCCTCTCTCCTTTTCATTACATTACGAGTTTGTGGACGCGAGGCTTGAGGGTGCACCGCTAGCTGACGACGGCAGGCGGGCGCGGCCCTGGCCGCCGGAGTGCTCAAGGACACTGTCAGTGCCGGGTTCATTTTCGTCTCCGCGTAATGCGTTATGGTTCGGCCGTGGGGGCGCGCGTCGTTTGCGCTGTATATATCGGCTGCAAGCGGAACATACAGGGCGCATAACTCTGGAGCTGGCTGCGGCGACATTTGGGCGCGAGCCCGCTTGTTTCACTCGTCCAGACCCACTGACTGGGCAGCTCGCGTGCTTCCCGGACCAGGAGGCGCGCGTGGATGACCCAGACTTCATCGATGATGTGCCGGGAGACTTTGATGGTGACGACGACGCGCCTGTTCATGTTCCTCATCTTCGAATATATGAATCACCGTGGCCGGGATACAGGGTAAGTCTTACTGCTATTACAACTACATGTATTACTAAGCATAATTATGTAATTGGGCATAAGTCCGTATAAATAAACTGTATTAATAATCTGAAAGATATTTATCCGAAACCAATGTTACATGTTACATTGACTTGAGTTGAGTCGATGCAGAGATCGACTCGTTCGATATTAAATTGATTGTTGATAGGTGCCAGTGGCATGCATATGCGATAACACCACCACTCCGCTGAAGTTCTCGGCTAGTGGTGGCGCGTTCGAGCTGGAGCTGGTGGCGCGGCGGCTGGCGGCGGCGGACGACCACCGGCGGCTCATGTTCCGCGGCGAGTGGACGCGCGCGCCCGCACCACCCTGCGCGCAACGGCGCCGCCTGCCGCCGCCTGGGCAGCGCGTGCACCTCACGTACCCTTACGAGTCAGTGGTGGTTTTTTATGGTGTAGAAATACTAGAGCAATTCTGAAATGGTATAATTAGGAATCCACGCTTTTGGATATATAGCAAGACGATACCGCACACCATAATAAGTTAGTGGAATTTTCCTAAGAACCAAATAGTGTTTAACTTTGTAAACCGTGTCGTTAGCCAAAAACCTTTTTTGTTTGTCTTCTAATCACTTTTAGCGAGATTCAGTTTTCTCTATTAACTATCGATTTATTCGGCCAATGATAAAAAATATTGAACAATTTATAACAGAAATTAAAAAATGTTTGGCCCCTATGTAATTAAATCCTTACCTATTGTGATACGTTAAAGTATTTATGTTTGTTTCCGATATAACCTCTTAATTGAAAAGACAGCATTGATTTCAATTTCATCTTGTTATGTCCAGAAACGAGCGCCTGTCCGAGTGCGGCGAGACGCCGTTCCTGCTGGCGGCGCGGGGCAACCGGTCGGTGTTCCTGCGCGCGTGGGGCGAGGAGCTGGCCGGCGCCGACCCGCCCTGCCACACCGCCAACCGCCTGCTCGTCTACGACGCGCACTCCTCACGGTCAGTCTCTACAACTACTAAACAGTGGGCTAAGGGAAAAGCAGATCAAGAGATGATTGAGACCAGTTTTATACCAGACCGATATTTCCTGTAGAATCATTAAATTTGGAAAAAAGCAGCATGTGGTTCGCAAATCAAAAATGCGTACTTGTCTGGTTTTTTTATCAGTTTGTATTCTCATCCACAAGCATGAATATGCGAGTTGTGTCGTTATGATATATTTTATTGTGCAGATTGATGCGAGCGATCTGCCCAGGCGGGGACCGGTCGGTGCAGGTGTTCAGCGAGGAGTGGTGGGGGCGTGGCGCGCGGCCCGGCGCGTTGTTGCTGGTGTGGCAGGCGCGAGAGCCCCAGCACGCGCGCTTCACCTGGATGGAGGTGTGGCGCGCCGGACCTGCACCCGCGCTGAGTAAACTAACCACCACCGACGCCTGGCCGAACGCGTCGGCTTCCTGCGCGTATGCGTGTGCCTCGCTCGGTGCGTGTATGGCGGGAGCGCTGTGGTGCGATGGAGAAGCAGACTGTCCCGGGGGAGGGGACGAAGCTCATGGGTGCGGGGCGGGGGCGCGGCTGCTAGCCGCATTGGCGGCGCCGGCCGCGGCGGGGGCGGCGGCGGCTGCGGCCGGAGGGGCCGCTCTACTCGCACTGGTGTGCGTGGCGGCGCTGCGGCGGCGGCGGGCGCAGCGCGCGGACAAGCAACTGCTGGGCGCGCTGGCAGCGGGCCGGCGGCTCACGGAGGAGCTCCTGTACGACGCGTCGCGCACGTCGTCCGTGGCGTCCTCCTGACGGCGCGAGCGCTCCGTCGAGTACATCCACGTGGACCGCGAGACCACAGTGTGACGGAGCGCCGCAGCCCCGCGCGGGTGCTGGACGTCACCCGCGCGCCCCCCGCACTCGCGTTCAGTGATCGAATACGTCGTTACTCATCAGTATTGTGTTGGGCTCTGTATGATTCTATTTCGTTATCGTTTGTTCGCGGGTCGCGTCGCGGTGCCCGTCGGCGGACGCGCCTAGCTCGATCGCTCGTGACCTTATTATTTATTAGTGATATTTATAGTCGCCGTCGCGGGCGATACTCTCCCGATGGATCCGTGAACTCGTTTATATGTTATTGTTGATGAACTGTCCCGTCCCTCGTTTCCACTTGAGTTATGGAACGCTAATAATAAATATAAATAAATTAAATTTACGAAAGAGCGACCACTTTGTTTTTTTTCCTTCTAATAGTTAATGATCAATTATGAGAATCAAATCACACAATTGGTTCGAATTTTATCAAGGTTGGGCATTTTTGTAATCGATATTAAGCATTGTCTGCTTTACAGTTTTGCAGGTCTCTCGAAAACATGCTGATCTATAAATATTGTATATTTTTTACAAAATTTTGGGGCTGCCTCTGAGATTAAAATATACGAAAATGGGAAACCTATTAGCTTAAAATACAAACTTGAGTTTCAAAGGTAACGTAACAAAATGATTGTGTAAAGAACAGTTTCAAAGGCAAAAGGAAAAATATAGCTCGAGCTGAATATATGCATAAATAATTAGGTACGCAAAGGTAAGAGAGTCATCGCGAGGCTGTATGAGTAGGAATAAAACAGAACATAACTGCCCACGCGAGCCTTCAAATGGATCCGCGCGTAATGGAGGCATTACAATTTCAGGCACAACCCTACTGAACAGATCGCGTCTGCATAATGTAGCGCCCACGGCACAAGGAAAAATACACTTTCGTGTAGGTCAATAAGGTGCTATTTCGTATAGACGTGGAGAGGGCGCGAAAAACTAATAAAAGTTGTAGAGAGATATTCTGTAGGTTCCAATATGCGCCGCAGGGATGCTCAAAGTTGTTATGCTGGATACAAGCTGGTGGCCTTTACTTACTGGTGCTTACAGCTGCAGCTGCGAGGTCGAAATACATAAAACGTGTGACAGCATGGTATTCGCTTAACTATATTTTATGACACCTTACAGGATTATTATGGAAGAATGAAAAATGTCTTTAAATATTTAAATCACAATGTCTTAGCACGTTAGTCGCCAACGCGGTCAATGTTGGGCGACGCTTAGTTATCCAAACGAGCTTAATGAAAATCTACAACACTACCAATTTTCATATGATTTTTTTAAATGATATAATTTAATTAATACATTTATAATAAGTATGTTTAATTCACCCAGAATGAATTTCGATTTTAATGGAGTTATAACATTGACCCCCATGGCTTCCGCGAACGAAAAATCGAAAATCCGTTACACAGCGCCACGCGGTCATGCTGTCACCCACCCCCGCGCGCATCTCTCCCGCGCGAATCGCGCGCGCCAATACGTGACTCCAGTAGCTTTTGCGTGAAAGAGTAATTAACATTCATACATACATTTAAATATTAGAGAAATTATCATTTTACAATAGCTTGTCAAACAATTGACTCTTTTTTTTCTAAGTGAAATTTTTTATTAGGAACCAAAAAACACTGAATAAACAAGAGGGCCGCGCGGGTCAGCTTATATGCAAATCTTCTTAATACCGTTGTCCGTCAAAATAGGGCCGACGCGCGGTCAACGTTGTCAGACACGGCTTGAACGAAAGGTTCCAGTGTCGCCCAGCACTGTCCCTCATGGCCCAAATGAAAAATCTCACTTTTTCCCCATCGACTGACGTGTTAAACAAACTAGTTCAGGTTCAGTAGTACAGTCACAAACCCGATGGTACCAGTGCTGGGTGGAATAAAAACAATGGATGACAGCGTGGTGTCCGGCAGAGTTGCAGGCGACGGACGTAAGTAAAGGCGACTAAAGCGAGCCAATCTCACCAATTATTTGAAAAATCACGAGCGTCGAGTACGTTCTCCTTTTATTTCAAATCGATTTCACCAGCTCACTGACACAAAGATTTACAACAATTTTACATAATTTTGCATTACAGTTTGTTTATTCTTACTTGTCTCATTTGGTAGACAATCTTCACCCAACTCTTTATTGAAATAATAATTTATAAAATACAACACATGGTTTTCCGCACAAAGATTACAAAGCAATTGTTAATAACATCCACTTATCTCTGATTGCCTTTTCTGATTATTACTAGTCTCGCTATGACGTGTATACAGCCGCTGTACCTTTGTGTAAAAATATTTTTTGGAATAAAGAGTCCAAATTGGTGAACAAGAAAAAAAGAAAATATAAATAAAGAATGTGTTGAACTTTGTACAGTAGTGTGGTTGTCAGTCCCATGTTTATGTGAGCTATGTTTGACGAGAGGAGGTACGGGGGAGTGAAGGAAGGAGGGAGGGAGAAGCAGAGAGTGCAATCACTCAATGTCAATATTTATATTCAGATGCAGATGTGCTGCCGCTGGCGAATCCGCGTCTTCAACGCAAACACACAATGCGATTACTATGAATGATAGACTTCGTCGCAAAATATACGAGTAAGTACTTTTTAAATATAAAGAAAAATAAATAAATAATATAAAAAAGAAAAATTCCCAAAAAAATACAAAGTAAACATTGCAAAGTAAAACAAAACGTTGAAACTTTGACAGCGTCTGCTCTGCAATAAAATATACATGTTCAAAGTCGCGACACAGCTTGTTTCGAAATTTCGTTGTAAACCTTCATCTACACGGTTGTAAACCACCAAGGTCACCTTGGTTGGAACATGGCTTGCAGCCGTGTAGCAGGCACTTTACATACAAACAATCGCGATAAGCGCACGGACGATGCTCGTCCCATTCCGTGACGTTAATAACTCATATATAAGGTTCAAAATCAAGTAAATTGAACAACGAACATCGTCCGACTGTCGTGATTCTTTTTTATAATAAGCTTTCTGCTGGAGGTATTTGCAAATGAAGTGTCAGTAAAATTATCTTCGTGGCTAGGCCGTGTGTACACAACACTGTTTGTTGCTACCTATACTACTTATTTAGACTTACATTTTGAGTGGCATGTACATAATGTAAAACAGTTGATAGGTTCACGTGCTCGCACACGTATTAATAACACAAAATAAATAATTGTCAATATTGCTAAGAGGGCCGATAGCCAAGTAGTCACCTAGAGAAGTAGTCTAAATGAGAAATGGACTATTCTATAAGTAGACCTCCGGCGGCGGAGGAACACTTTTAAACTGTTGTAACGTAATCATAAGTACATGCACGTTCGCACGGCTACGGCTGCGGCGTGTACAATTGCACTTACGTATGCGTTTCCATGGGAAACAATATTTGTAGTAAAATATTCATTTTACTTTAATAAAGACTCGACCGTTTTACTGACAACATGTCTTTGATTCCATGACCCTAAAATAATAATATTTCATGGCGACCCTGCCAGTTGGAAATGAAAAGTAAAGAAAAGTAAAAGTAGTTAAATAAAGTAGAAAAATTAAAGGGTCTATCACAAATAAAATTAATAGTATCCAGTGCAAAAATTTGTGACTTCAACAATCATGGGCAAAAATTATTCCAAGGAAGAAGTCGTAATTGCCCAGAACGCGAACGGCGCAGCAGCAGCCAATGCAGAAGTAGCAAAGGCAGAACACTCCAACCACATAATTCAGTCTTTACTGATAGTTGCCGTTGTCCTCATTTCCGCAGCGACCATTTTCTATCTGCTCAAAATGTGTCGAAAAAATGCAATCAAGACCTTGAGGCGTGAGTTGAATGCCGTCTCGATGGACAACCTCGCTCGTCCCACTGTTTAGGAGAGCGGAACCCAGCAGGGACCCCGGGCCACGTCTCGCAATAGGTTTCCAGGAAAATCCCGACCCCCATCGGTTATCCCTCAATTTCGGTGCTAAAGTGTTCAGTGCGTCTGTGCCATGCGTGTGAAACAAAAGACAACTACAGTACCTATGTAAGTGCTAGTAATAAGATCTAAGTACTAATAATCTATTGTATTTCTTTTTCCTAGATTTTGTGTCGTAAGCCTTTTTTTTTAGAAAATATGTGCCTTAATGTGTTAATAGTTTATATTACTTAGGCCTACATACATATTATGTCTATATCGGATTTGAAACAATTATATAATAGTTTGAAAGAAATAAAAAACTATTTGACAAAAATAGGACCAGTTCGAAGGCAGCAATCCGAAAGCGCAAAAGAAAAATTATTTCTAGCAGAGAAGTTGTATAAACGATTAGAGAATTTTTCATCTAATATTAAAATAAAAATAGAAAATTCTGAGATAAGCAGCGAAAGTTCGCAATACATAAATAAGCTTATTCAAGATATTAAATTCGTCTATCAACAAATCTCCAACTTAATGTCCCGTTCAGACGCAGAGTACCATTCAGGTTCAGAGTCAGATAAACCCGTAATCATGGCTAAAGATAATTTTGATATGAAAACGGCTTTAGCATTATTGCCTATAATGAATAATAAGGAGGATGTGACTATTCAATTAATAGACAATGTCTTATTATATAGCGACTCGCTTAACGAAGCTGGCAATAAACAATTGATAAATTTCGTCCTAAAAAGCCGACTATCGGCTAGCGCTAAGTTAAGACTAAAAAGTGAGTACAGTTCCGTAGAATCATTAATCACAGATATGCGTAAATTCCTTATTCAGAAAAAATCGGCTGTCGCAATACAGTCGCAATTATTTAGCGCCAAGCAAGGTCGTAGAAGTATTGAAAAATACGGTTCCGATTTAGAGGAACTATTTGTAAACTTAACTATATCGCAGGCTGATGGTGACACAAAGAAATATGACACCTTACGCCCGATTAACGAAAAAGTCGCTATTGAACGTTTTGCAGAAGGTTTGTCGGATCCACGGTTAAGTACAATAATAGCCTCCCGCGAGTTTAGTTCCCTCCCGGAAGCTATACAAACAGCCTTAGATAAAAAAATATCTACAACTAATCCCGAACTAGGGATAATGAACTTTGAACGCAACCCGAAACGCGTTTATGCTAGGGGTAATAGGCGTTATCCGAACACTACGAATAGGCCTCGCTATGTAGGCAATAATATCGCACCCAGGCAGGGCTACCGTATCAATCAATCTAACTTTAATAGGCCGCCGACGAATGCAACTCGGGGCAGAATTTTCAGAAGCTACCGTCGTCGAGGTCAAGGTAATAGGTATTCGTACCCCGCCCGCGTCGCTCAGATACAGTCTGACAGTAACAGGAGACGAGTTTTTTCGTTCCTAAAACTAGCCATAATTTCGTGTTTAATTACAACGTAAATAGTGTAGTCCAGCTACGTACAAATATAAGTAGTAATGATATAAGTCTCTTAGTAGATAGTGGCGCAAGCCTCAGTGTTTTGAAATATGAGTGGGCATTAGAACAATGTCACGGACATTTAGATAACGAGCTGCATTATGATAGGATTGTCATTAAAGGAGTTAGCGGCAAATTAATTTCTGAAGGTTACATATATCTAGATTTAGTATGTAATAATGTGTCTTTTCAACAGAAATTTTATATTTTTAAGGACCTTACATGTGATGCCGACGGCATATTAGGTGAAAACTTTTTGACGCGTTATCACGCTATAATCAACTATGAAACGCGCCTTTTGACAATTTCAAAAGACCGCGTTGTTGTTAGTTTACCCATTAGTAACAACAAGAACAAATTTATACACGAGATACCCGCTCGATGCGAAATAATAAAATATATACCATGTGCGAGCAAAGAGGATAGCGTGATTTTGTCACAAGAAATAATGAGTGGAGTTTTTATGGCAGGAATGATTTCTAGACCATTAAATGGCAAGATTCCTGTAAGAATTTTAAATACGACATACGAAAATGTCACTTACGACTTTTCAAACATTATATTACATTCAATTAACAATTTTGATATTTGTGAGCTAGAAACTAACGAGAAATCGGTTCAACGAGTTAAAAAATTTGTTTAATTTACTTGATTTAGATCATTTGAATCGAGAAGAAAGACTTAGTATAGAAGAAATTTGCGCAAAATATGCGGATGTGTTCCATCTTCCCGGAGACTCTCTAACTGTTACCAACTTAATGGAACACAATATAGTACTCAAAAACAATGTCACCCCTGTTTATGTAAAACCTTATCGTATTCCACATGCATTAAAAGGAGAAATTGAAAAACAAGTCCAAGAAATGTTGAAAAATGATATCATAGAGGAGACGGTGTCTGAATGGTCCAGCCCAGTTCTCCTAGTACCAAAGAAAGCTGATAGATCCAACGAGAAAAAATGGCGGTTAGTCGTCGATTATCGGCAATTAAACAATAAGATACAAGATGACAAGTTCCCTTTAGAGTTATACAAGAAATAACACCGAATGTTAAAATTATGAAAAATAACAAAGAAGTGTTACTACACAAAAATAATACGAGACCTTATTATTCATGAAATCAAGTAAGTACTTACCTAATAATACAAAATATTTTGTTAGCAAAGTACTTAAGTAATTTAGTTTTAGTCCAAGTTATAATGTTTATGTCATAATGTGATGTATTATTGTCAACTGGTATAAGCGATTACATTGTGTAAAAAAAAAAATGTAAAAAATAAAATGTGTTTACTTTATACTGATTTTAGAACGTAATTGTGTTAGTTATAGCATTTTTTTTTCTCAATAAATAGGGATGGGTACCTTATACTTTTCGGGGGAGTTGTAACGTAATCATAAGTACATGCACGTTCGCACGGCTACGGCTGCGGCGTGTACAATTGCACTTACGTATGCGTTTCCATGGGAAACAATATTTGTAATAAAATATTCATTTTACTTTAATAAAGACTCGACCGTTTTACTGACAACATGTCTTTGATTCCATGACCCTAAAATAATAATATTTCACTGTCAAAGACATAATTGATGTGTACACCTATAATCTGTCAAAAATATAAGATAGTGTTGTCACCAGGGGTACTTAAATTAATTTAAATCAAAGGCCCACCGTACATGCGGTGCAGTGGCGCAGCAGCGGTGAGGCGTGGGCGCGGTATTTAAATGATTGTTCCTACAAACCCAATTAACACCTAACGCTATTTGTTCGCGCCCATATGCAAATGTCGCCGCGTCAACGGCACGCTCACGCCTTGTCACGGTCCAGTTATCGGACAATTGTCTCGTAATCTCATTCAAATATGAGTACATACGACCAGCACTTGTAAATACCTGCCACTCGAACCTGAATATTTGTAATGCTTTTGGGAAAATTATGATGGATTTTTTTGATCTTATCTTAAATTGAAATGAAATGAAAATTCAGAAACCTCTCGTTGGAATCGCGACAGGACGATCGTTCAATAAATGGTAATACCCTGAATAATCGTCCTTAGTGGCGTTTACGTTTGATTTATAATTTGTACGTAAATTAACGATTCTTTTTAAGACAATCAATCAATCAAATAATTATAAAATTCAAAATTCAAAACTCATGTATTCAGTCTAGGCTGTTACACTTGTGAATGTCAAAGAAGCTTCGCCATCGGTTCGCGCGCCCTAAGCGGGAGCCCTTGTAACGAGAAGAACCGGCAACGTCAAGGGCTGGTTTTTTATACCTGTATATTTCATACAGAATCGTCAAAAATTTCTAAATGCGGTCAGCATTTAAAGTGACCTCATTTTCCATCACAATAATTAAAAAAGTTTACATTTAATGGGTAGGTAAAATACATTTCAACTAGTTTAGAAATCACTGACTACTACTCGATAACGCATAACTAAGAAAATCATTGTATGATATGACGAATAAACCCAGGTGAATAAGTCTACGACGGGGCAATATTAACTGACGTCACTTGACATACAAGTTAACATCAATAATAAAAAAATACAAGTATTGTAATATCTTGCATATTTATACTTAGAAAAGAAAAATCTACGACCAAGCTATTTTATAAATTAAATAATCTTTAACGGTATAGTATCCTTTTTTGAGAAGACAATTTTTCATATGAGTCTTTTTCAAATGGTAAAACCAAGATATTACTTGGAATTTTATTATAAAACTTTATACATAAACCTATGAAAGAACCACGGACTTTTTCTAATCTATACCGAGGCATAACAAGTTTGTCTTTATTTCTGGTGTTCCGATTGTACCAACCACTATGTTTTGTATATAAATTAATATTGCGACGCACATAAAGTATGCAGCTTAATATAAATTGGGATGCTGCTGTCAATATACCGATCTCCTTGAACCTCTCCCTAATATATGTTCTAGAACTTAGTTGATAAATAGCTCTTATTGTTCGTTTTTGTAAAACAAAAATAGTATTTATATCGGCTGCTTTCCCCCACAAAAAAATACAGTATGACATAATGCTATGAAAATAACTGAAATACACTAATCTGGCAGTATCTATATCTGTTAACTGTCTAACTTTTCTAATGGCATAGGCAGCAGAGCTGAGCTTGCCAGCCAGAGCTGCGATATGCATATTCCACTGTAGTTTACTGTCAAGAGTTACACCCAAGAAAACTATTTAATCGACCAAATTTAATTTCACATTTTTAATTTAAAATTTCAGTAGGATTCGCCTGTACATTAGGTAAAGCGGATTTAACACATTTGGTTTCCTTAGCATTAAGCTGGAAATTTGGATAGATCTGGATAGATTTAGCCAAGTAAAAACCTGCGAGAGTGCTTTGTTCACATCGTAATAATCAGTTTTATTCCTGTTAACGTTAAATATTAAATAAGTATCATCTGCGAACAAAACAATGTCACAGAATCTTTCTGCAAAGAAGGGTACATCATTATCGTATCGTGATATATATACTCGTATATATGTATTTATTAAAAATAAGAAAGGACCCAATATGGAGCCTTGTGGCACGCCCATTTTGATATGAGAACCGCACGAACTTACTCCATTGATATTAACTGTTTAAGTCCTGGAACTGAGATACGACATTTATAATTTTTGGGCATTAATTTTTACATCGTTATGATGAATTTAGTTACAACAGCAGCGTCCAATGGTCCACGCAATCAAAATCGTTGGACAACTTGCAAAAAAAGCCAAGGGCATTCTGAGATCCCTCCCAAGCCTCAAACACATGCTTCAAAAGCGCAACCCCAGCATCAGTTGTGTAACGACCTTTCGTATATTTTCCTGAACATGGGCACAGATGAATGAACGATAAATTAACATAGAATGCCATATTTTACCCTTACGTAAGTGCAAATTTAGATTTAGATCATTTTACAAATTTTAAAACAAAGGGAAATAAATAGTTATGTACCTACTAGAAAACCCGTTACTAGTATTAAAACTAGAGTCTCGAGTTCGATTCCGGGATGAAACATTTATGTTATAGTTAATTCGCAATTAGTACTTACCTCTACACAATATTCAGTAGTGGTCAGACTGTTTATTCCACCGAGCCCCCGGGCCATATCCGGACAACCGGTTGATTTGTGTCCGGAGTAACCGGGTGCGTCAGCCGGCGACGGTTTCTCACGCGATCGCCGGATCAGAGGAGCCTATTACAAAAAAATAATAGCGATAATTGGATGATGTTCGACGTTCGACATGATGACCATCAGCCGTTTTTAATGTCCCCACTGCTGGGGCACAGGCCTTCCTTATGGGTGTATAAAGAGGATGGCCCATGACCCACTACGCGGGCCCAATGCGGATTGGTGGGTGCTAACGACTGCAAATACAGCCGGGCCCCACGGCTTAACGTGCCTTCTGAAGCACGGAGTAGCTCGAGATAATAAATTTTTGGTCACACATTCCATGACTGACCATTGCGAAAGTTGCTTAACCTCCGCAATCGCTTGTCCAGGCGCTATACCACTGCACCACCGAGCTCCTCAAGTTCTGTATACTTAGAGCCAATTTCATTAGTATCAGATTGCACTACCTTCTGGATTATTTAAAAAATGGAACAGAATTTGAATTAAATTATCTGAATGCTGTGGAACTCGTGAAACAAGCCCTTAATTTTGTACCTTAATAATGTCACAAGGCGAAACAAACGTCGTTCGATTAAATCGTATGTCGCTTTTCGGTGTAGGCCCTCAGGCCCGGAGGCCCCACCTCACCCCACCCCCTCCGCCCCGCAACCCCCGCACGCACCCGTCTCGAACTAGGGACATCATCATGTAATACAAATGATATCCTCGGTCGTGCGTGGTGCAGTTCCAACCTGCAAATGTGTCGATGGCGTCCACCTACAAAATTGAATCAAAAAAAATGTGGAACAGAAACAAGAATAAAAATGTCATGAGTACCTAATGTATTAAATTAAGATATTCAGTTGACTACCTTACACATTTACTTTTCTTTTTTTTTTATGCTGAGGAAAAACGCAACCCAAAACGCCTGCAAATATAACTTTGTTTTTCATAGTGTTTGTATAAATGATAAAGTTATATTTGCAGTTTTGGAAAAGGTGCTATAGCTCTGAAACTGCTAAATAAATTTCGTTCGAACCAAGTTTCGTTGAAAGTATTTATTAAAATCTACAGCATACATTTTTTTTAGATTTTTCACTCTCTTAGTTTAAACGTTAGAGGGGGAGGGGGACACACATTTTACCACTTTGGAAGTGTAAACCTTTCAAACGGTTGACTTTGAGAGACTTTTTTAAAGACCTATCTAAGACACTCCGCTCGAATAGGTTTGATGAAAAAAAGACAGTTTTAGTTCCATGTATGGCGTCTTCCTTAATATTTTTTATTTTTGTATAAAAACCTTAAAGCGGTTTACAGAATACATCCACTTACCAAGTTTCAACAGTTTAATCGTAATGGTTTCGGAATAAAGTGGCTGTGACATACGGACGGACGGACAGACAGACAGACAGACGTGACGAAT
Organism: Catoptria pinella; assembly: GCA_963556745.1. Taxonomy (NCBI): domain Eukaryota; kingdom Metazoa; phylum Arthropoda; class Insecta; order Lepidoptera; family Crambidae; genus Catoptria; species Catoptria pinella. Next base: position 129,727 of record OY750771.1, read on the forward strand.
CTATAAGGGTTCCGTTTTTTGCCATTAGGCAACGGAACCCTAACTAGCGATTCAAAAGACTAATAATTATTTGTTATACCAAAGAGACAAAAAATATTTAGATAACTATTTCATAGGTCTCTCTTAGCACTATCTCGTGTCTTTAAAAAATAAATAATAATTTCATATCTCACAGACAAATCCTCTATCGATAGAGTGATCGTCTATGGTAAATCTCATATCACTTTTCGATGTTAGATAGCGCTGTATAAATTTCCCATTCAAAATTACTCTATCGATTTTTTTTTACGTGCCTACTTGCGCCACCTTCGCATTGTTCAAAATTCAAAATTCAAAATTCAAAATTCGTTTATTCAGTCTAGGCTGTTACAAGCACTTGTGAATGTCAAAGAAGCTACGCCATCGGTTCGCAAACCCTAAGCGGGAGACCTTGTAACGAGAAGAACCGGCAAGAAACTCGTCAAGGGCTGCTTTTTTCTCCCTGTATATTTCATACAGAGTCGTCAAAATTTGAAAAATGAGGTCAGCATTTAAAGTGACGTCATTTTCCATTACAATAATTAACAAAGTTAACATTCAATGGGTAGGTAAAATAAATTTCAACTAGTTGAGAAATCGCTGTCTACTACTCGATAACTAAGAAAATCATTGTATGATATGAAGAATTAGCCCAGGTGAATTAAGTCTACGACGGGGCAACAATAACTGGAAGTTACTTGACATACAAGTTTAATTATTAAAAAAATGCATTTATTACAATTTCTTGCACAATTTACATTTACAAAAGAAAATCTACGACCAAGCTGTTTTATCAATTAAATAATCTTTAACGGTATAGTAGCCTTTTTTGAGAAGACAATTTTTTATATGAGTCTTAAAGTTTTCACATGGTAAATCCAAGATATTACTTGGAATTTTATTATAAAACTTTATACCTAGACCTATGAAAGAACCACGGACTTTTTCTAATCTATACCAAGGCATTACAAGTTTGTCTTTATTCCTGGTGTTCCGATTGTGCCAATCACTATGTTTTGTATACAAATTAATATTGCGACGCACATAAAGAATGCAGTTTAATATAAATTGAGATGCTGCTGTCAATATACCGATCTCCTTGAACCTATCCCTAAGAGATGTTCTAGAACTTAGTTGATAAATAGCTCTTATTGCTCGTTTTTGTAAAACAAAAATAGTATTTATATCGGCTGCTTTTCCCCACAAAAGAATACAGTACGACATAATGCTATGAAAATAACTGAAATACACTAATCTGGCAGTATCTATATCTGTTAACTGTCTAACTTTTCTAATGGCATAGGCAGCAGAGCTGAGCTTGCCAGCCAGAGCTGCGATATGCATATTCCATTTTAATTTACTGTCAAGAGTTACACCCAAGAAAACTGTTGAATCGACCAAATTTAATTTCTCATTATTAATTACAATTTCAGTAAGATTCGCCTGTACATTACCTAAAGCGAATTTAACACATTTGGTTTTTTTAGCGTTAAGCTGGAGATTATTTACATTAAACCAAGTAAGAACCTGCGAGAGTGCTTTGTTCACATCGTCATAATCAGTTTTAGTCCTGTCAACGTTAAATATTAAAGAAGTATCATCTGCGAACAAAACAATGTCACAGAACCTTTCTGCAAAGAAAGGTAGATCATTTATATATATTAAAAATAAGAAAGGACCCAGAATGGAGCCTTGTGGCACGCCCATTTTGATATGAGAACCGGACGAACTTACTCCACTTATGTTAACTGTTTGAGTCCTGGAACTGAGATACGACATTAATAATTTTTGGGCATTATTTTTTACACCGTAATGATTTAGCTTCAACAGCAGCGTCCGATGGTCCACACAATCAAAAGCCTTGGACAAGTCGCAAAAAATGCCAAGGGCATTCTGAGACCCCTCCCAAGCTTCAAAGACATGCTTCAAAAGCGCAACCCCAGCATCAGTTGTGGAACGACCTTTCGTAAAGCCATATTGTTTGTGGTGCAAAAGTTTATTTACATTAAAATGTCCTAATAATTGCTCCAGTATTATTTTTTCAAATATCTTGCTTAAGGCGGGTAATATCGATATTGGTCTGTAATTGCTAGGGTCTTCTTTATCTCCTGATTTAAACAATGGTATAACCTTACTAAACTTCATGAGATCAGGAAATATTCCTTGATCAATACACTGATTAAAAATGTCAGCAAGATATGGGGCAATAGTATAGACAATACTTTTAATAACCTTTACTGATATGCCCCATAAATCAGTGGAGCTTTTCATTTTGAGAGAATTAAAAGCTTTGATTATGTCTAAAGCATTAACACGCTTAAAATTGAACAGTGAATCACTTTCAGCCACATGTCCCTTTAACATAGATACAGCAGCCGCTGGTGATGAATCCAAATTTGATGTAGTTTCTACTGGTATGTTTACAAAGAACTTATCAAAAATATTAGCAATTTCTTTATCAGATTTTACTAATTCATTATTAACATTAAGCGTTAGGCAATTTTCGCGTACTTTAGTTTTACCAGTTTCACGATTAATGACGTCCCAAGTTGTTTTAGTTTTATTATTCGAGTTTTTAATTTGCTCTTTTATGCAATTAGACTTTGCAACTGCACATAGTATTTTGAAAGTCTTTGAGTAATTTTTAACATGTTCTAAGAAACCTGGGCTTTGGTTAGTTTCTCTAAGCTTGTAAAGTTCATAAAGTCTATTTCTACTTTTATAAATACCCGTCGTAGCCCAATCGCAGAACTGTAACTTCTGAGTACATTTAATAGTCTTGGTTTTAAATGATTTGTCAAACTCATTAGTAACTAAATGAAAGAGGTTCCCGTACAAAACATCGGGATTATCCGAAATCCATGGCAATAAAGAAATTTGTTCATCAATGTTGTTTTTAAAATTGTCCAATCCCTTTTTTGTGATAGGCCTGCATTCTACAGTCTTAGGTGTATCAATGACGTTCACAGCGTATGACACTTTCAAGCCATAATGGTCAGATGAAATATTACTAAAAACTAATTTGTTTTCCGGATCACATTCTGAAAATATATTATCTATGCAAGTGGCTGAATGTTCAGTTACCCTTGTGGGTTCTAAAAACTGGTTATGTAAATTAAAACATTTAAATAATGCCAGAAAACGAGTGGTCAAAGAATTGTACTTAAAGTAAGTATTGTAATTAATTCTTGGACTGAATTTCAAATGCAGAACGTTATTTACCAGACTACTACGTAAATGTGGAACCTCTAGCATTCCTTTTTTAAATGTAATGAATATATTTCAGAGCATGAGTGAGAAAAAGCAATCAGTGGCAGGTTTTTTCAGTTTCATGTATCGTAGTCGAAGCATTGCGCTCCGTAGCAATTTTCGTAGCCGCGTAGCGTCGTCGTAGCACTGACTAACGTATTGTAGGGCTCGCGACGACACAAATCGCTCGTCAAATACACACAAACGTAAGTTGGTACTGTTAACCAATATTCTGTGACTAAGCTATACCGATTGATTTTAGGAAAACCGTGATTGTTCATGAAAACATGAAATATATTACCTCCATCATAATTTATTGAGCTACGAGTTTTGACCCATCATGATAACATAGCTAATTTTTTAAATCACGTTTTTAAAACGAATATAAAACTATACCAATCGGACTAGAAATTTAAAAACTGGACTAAAAAGAATAAAAAAAAATTTTTAAATTAAAGATTAATAGCCCTATACAGTTTTAAGTCTAAAAACGAGGGGCGCATTTTATACTATTTAACATCCAAATTGTCTTTTGCATGCGCCCCACGTTATTAGGTTTAAAACTACTGTATAGGGTTATAAATCTTTACGGAAGAAATGATTTTATTCTTTTAAGTCCGTTTTTAGGGTTCCGTAGTCAAGTTCACAAGGAACCCTTATTGTTTATGCTATGTCCGTCTGTCCGTCGGCGGCCAAGCTCAGAGGCCCTAAATACTAGAAAGCTGTAATTTAGCATATTAATTACGCTGATAAAGTAATAGAATAAAAAATTAAAAAATATTTTTTAGTCCGATTTGTATATTTTGTAGTTTGTTTTAAAAACGTTTTCCTGTGACTTTTATCCGGCTTCATCATCAGACCCTGGACAAAATCCCATCACTCATCAGAATGTTGAGTCAACGAATCAAATGAGTCTAAACTAGATGGTGTTGTATGGTTTTGTTACAGAGTTCCTGTGTTTTTATTCGGCTCCATCATCAGACCCTGGACCTCGTCTCCCATCAGAGTACCTGTCAAAACGAGAGTTGTATGGTTTTGTAACAGAGTTTATGTAGCCTTGTTCCAGCTCCATCATCAGATCAGCTCTATGACACCATAATATTGCATTGTCTTCTAGTTTTGACCTATATTCAATGTTTCAAGTCTCTACCTCATCGGGAATCTAATATAAAATATTTTGTTTAGTTTGTGGACAAACCAACTAACAAACAAATAAATAAATGAACAAGAAAGCGACCTAATTAAACCGTGTTAAAACATCACCCCATTGGCAGTGGTAGCATCAGTGAAGATGGTACCGGCAAAATCTGACATGTATGAGGGGTGCGGAGGAGGCTCTGTTGGCACATTCCATTAGCAATCAGCGAGCTTGTAGCCTGCACGCAACTATCGACCATGAATTTACGAGTGAAGGTAACTATTTGTATAAACAGAGATAACACACGCTGTGATTCCGATGAGCATATTTCACGATTTGCTGCACAATGCTGCAGTATATATGGAGACTTTGTATGCTCAGGAACAATGTCATGTACTTGTTATGGATATAAAGATAAGGTATTATATACATCTATATAAGTGTCCTTTTGGTATATCAGTCAGTAATACTAGTTATTATCCTCAGAGGGAACAGCCAAGTAACTTAATGATTGAAATTGCCGATTTCATCTCACACCGATACTTTAATATCTCGATGTCAAAAATGTTTCAGTTGCTTGTTGTTATTTCGAATTATGATCATGACGGCCAAATATTAGCATTAAAATATATAACGTTAAAATAATAACTAGATTTTCTGGAATACTTAACTGCTTCAATAAAAATAATATTTATAACTTTGTTACCAAAATTATGTTTATTCAATTGAGTACTAAATTGAAATTAATTATATTCCGTGTAACAACACAAGTGTGCACAAGAGTTTACAATGCAGACTGAGCAATGATTAAGCGGTGAATAGAAGCGTGTGATCGGTTTGTGTCGCATCGCGAGTGCGGCGCGGGTGCGGCGCCGGCGCCGGCGGCGCGGAAGAATTTAACGAGTCAGTCGTTCGCCGCGGAACTGGCGAAGAACTTTATAATGACTGACCTCTTGCTTGTTTACAAGAACAAGTAGAAGGAGGAGCCCAACGATTTGTCAAAATAATATGCATTGTTTTACGGTACGTCGATGCCAAAGTAATCGCTTGCCAAAACGCAATACGAAGAAGAATAAGAAAAATAATTCTATACTATCTGATGGGTTTAACATAATGACAAAAAAATATTGAGAATGTGCAAGCAGCGCTCTTTCATATGATGACCCATATGCCCTAGTAACCTCACTTCGAATTTTTAAGACCCCCCTTTCAGTCCCTGTTGCAAAAAAATATAAATATTTTTATTTTTCTCTTATTTTCAAAATAGTTGGGCAAACGTCACCTAAAACTATTCCAAACAAGTTGATAGCATTAGTAGTTCTAGAGACATCCAGCAGATAACAGACAAATAGACAGACTGTGTCGCACCATAAGGGTTCCTTTTTAACATTTTGGTAAGGAACTTGTTGACTTGACTACGGAACCCTAAAAACTACTAGCCAGATCTCTTTAAAAAAAATATTTGACTACACCTGAACTATGTTCTTTAAAATAAAAAAAGAATTATTAAAAATTAAATAACTCTTAATTAAAAAACCCTTACAAAAAAGATTACTCTTAAAAAGTTAAAAATAATATCATCATTTCATCAAGTCATAATAGATCTATGAAAAAATCGTAGACGTCAGGAGACCGCAAGTTAATGGATTTACATGTAGGCTCGTCACACGTCTGGACTGATAGGTATACTATTATTTTTAACTATTTAAGAGTTAGCTTTTTTGTACGGGGGTTTTTATTAAGAGTTAGCTTTTTTTGAAGGGGGTTTAAATTTTTAATTATTAATATTTCTTTTTTTATCTAAAATAACATAGTTCAGGTGTGGTTGCACACATTTGCTTTTCAAAGCACCAAAGACCAAAGATGGTTATCAGAACTATTCAATACTAAGTATTTCACGGGTGCAATACGATTACTTTAACATGGTTGCTAAGCAATTTATGCTCATCATAATGCATAATAATATGGTGAAGTGGAACTGATGGTGAGGTACCAGGAAAAAATCCTCAACAATTAACGCCCCGTCATCGGGAAAAGCAGTATTTTGTAAAAAGTGATGAGCAGTTAACATTAGGCTTCTGTAACTAAAATAATTTATAATAATGTTACTAATTTGAACCCAGATGTACCCAGAGAAGCACCAGTTGTACTCCGACGCAAGCGGCGCGGTGCGGGCGCGCTGCTCGATATTCAGATTATTTCTGTAAAAGAGCGCGCCGCCTCTTTGATCCCGCCGCCGCCGGAAGCCCCCCACACGCGCTCCCAGATTACAATCTACATAATAATTTCCGAATGTCTCCCGCAAATTATTGGTGTAGACAGCTAGGAAATACTCGTTACGTGAGAATAAAAAAGGACGGAAAAAATACTACTTACGATTACAAAAATATATTTTATCAAAAGTTAAACAGCGATCCTCGTGTGATATGAATGCACCAAGCTAGTTTTGTAACCGGCCTCCAACCGATCATTCGTTCGTTCGTTCGTTCGTTGTATTATGTATTCTGTGGCAAAACTAAGAATTTTATTTCACTCTAAATAGTGCGAAGGAAAATGTGCTATCTTATTTAACAGCTTACTTTTAAAGTGAATTTGGTGTTTCTACAACTTTCACGAGGTGCTATCGTGAAAACAAGACGTTGTAGAGACAGAGATAGCGAGGCGAGGCGAGGCGAGGCGAGGCTGCTGACTACATAGCTCCAATTAGAGGCGGCGGCGGCGGCGCGACCGCCGAATATGAAAGGATCATGATTTAATAAAAAAGGCTCCTCAGCGTCGCCGCATCCGCGGATGCCACTCGTTTGTTAGCGGGGCTCATTATGGTGGCACATTGTTTAATATTTTTTGCTTGTTTCGCAGATTAAACGAGAGATTTGATTGGGTGGCGAAGCTTCTGAGTCAGCGTACTCTCGCATCTTTAAGCGGCAAGCCCTATTATATTTTTTTATAATTATTTTCTTATTTTTTCAAGGATCTATCTAAAAAAAACCACATACTTATATGATTTTTTTTAGGGTTCCGTACCTCAAAAGGAAAAAACGGAACCCTTATAGGATCACTTTGTTGTCCGTCTGTCTGTCTGTCTGTCTGTCTGTCTGTCTGTCTGTCTGTCCGTCTGTCAAGACCCTTTATCTCAGGAACGCATGGAGGTATCGAGTTGAAATTAAAACCATATACTCAAATCTAGGGGCACTTGCAGCTGTGAAAAAAACAAACTTCTAAGTTAACTTAAAAAAAAGATATGGCCATTAATGCCTCGAAAAACGCATATTTCGACACCCTCAAGGGAATCAAAATTCATAGGGTACTTCCCGTTGACCTAGAACTTTGAAATTTGGCAAATAATATCGTCATATACTACAAGTACAGGGAAAAGTCTTAAATCTATACATTTATAGTTATATCATAAAAAAATAGTCATTAAAGTACGTACTCAAACATCGAGGTTAAACGACGGTATGCGCGGTCATAATTTAACTTCTAATTGACCTATAAACTTGAAATTTGGTGATTATGTTTATTATTACGTGTATTTTACCAAGAAATACCAATACATTGATAATTCTAATTTTTTTCTTTTAAATTCCCTCATTTTCCTATTACAAACTAGCTTAATTTTGCGGTCAAACGAGTACAGATAAACCCCGCCACTTAGCCCTATTTTTATAATTTTGTAATGCAATTAAACACAATTCTAAATAGGGACCTACCTACTTAAGTGACTTGTACTTTGTACAAATGTATACTGTGGTTGGTCGATGACTTAGCGATCGGTCTGCTGAATGCACCGATCCGTCCGTTTTGGATACTGAATTTTGGGTGAAGCTCGGAAAAAACTGAAAATCGATTTCTGAACTATTTATAATGTAGGTACGGAACCCTCAGTGGGCGAGCCCGACTCGCACTTGTCCGGTTTTTTAGATAGTGCATCAACAAAGTTCGTTGATACATTTAGATTTTATGAAATCACTTAAAGTAATATTAAACCGCGCCGGTAGCCAAGAAGTGCTGTACCTATGTTTTTATCATAGCAACATTCTGTTAAACAAAATGTTGGATGACAATAAATAATCAATCCCACCATGTTGTGGTTCGTCTGAAATCTACTTATATTATAAATGTGAAAGTTTGTATGTTAAATGTTTGGATGTTTGTTACTCAAGCACGCAAAAACGGCTGGACGGATTTGGATAAAATTTGACACACAGATAGTTTATAGTCTGGACAAGTGGACATAGGATATTTTTTATCCCGGTTAAAGATTCCCTAGTGATTTTACGAGAGTCCACGCAGACGAAGTCGAGGGCGGAAGCTATTGTAGTTATCTTTAATTATGATTGCTATCAAGTGTAGATTGGATTTTTAAACAAGCGCCCAGTATTATCAGACAAAATATCCCTACTCCATCTCTTGGGCATGCTTACTTTTTTTAATAAAGTTTTAAAGAATTTATTTTACCCCTCGTAAACCATTTCCTAGCCGTCAGCCAAATATCTTACTGCTAAGTAAGTACAGCGAGAAATGTGTCTATTTATTCAGAGGCACTGATCATAGTAACTTTTTAAGACGTCGTTATATTTCAATCTATTTCAGAATATGCAGTTAGTTATTGGCCGTTGTCATAAAAATATCAGACGGGTTCGGCCGTCAATATTAGATGCCCGATGCGCCGGCCGGCGGCGTCCGACCCGGCGGCCGGCGCCTGCATTATTTATCAGGTGCTTCGTAGTAGTGGCAAGTGCAGGATAATGTGGGATATTTTGGGATGAGCTAGAGTCTAGACCTTTATTGATCCCACCTTTACAGAATCTATTCGGTCTCGGGTTTATATTAATTCTCGTATGTAGAAGAAATTCATACGAAGTACTGTAGTGTAGTAACACAAAACCTAATCATATTACAGATAGAGCCACTTTATCATATTGAGTAAACAAAATTGTAAGAGCAAATGACAATTAGGGCAGGACTGACTACTTTTGAAAATTCACTTAAGTTAAAGCACGCCAAGGAGCAGATGTTAGTCTAGGACCCAAGGAATGGTATTATATGTCAAGAATATTTATTTAGTTAGGGATTTTTTATACTTATGTAGAATACATTCCTACTTCTAGTTTTTTGAAGTCATTAAATAATGAGATTTAAGCATGTCAAAACACATGTTATTCCGCGTCAATGTCAAGATTTCACAGTACTCGAATAAGTAGGTCGGCGTGTGGTGATTGGTAATATTGATTGGTTGTATGGCTCTCGTCGGGTGTTGAGTGCTTCGACGGCACTTTAAACTATTAGCTTCGGGAGTGCAGCAACGTGAATTAAGTCATATTACTTAAGATATCAGGCAAATCAAGTCATAAGGATTCATTCACGGATTGTGGGCGAAATTACAGCAGCCTCGCATAAAACATAATCTTAGATAGTTTACGAAAAACCTCATTTTTAGGGTTCAAATATTTATAAGGGTAAAACAAATATTCAAGGGGGGCTCCCATACAACAAACGTGATTTTACATCTTAGATTGTACAATTATTGTTTTCTGCTTTTTAGTCAACGTGCTAAAACTAAAAATTCAGCATCTCTTATCGGAGTAGGCTTACCTGTCAAGACGAATCAAATGAGCCCAAACTCGATGGGGCTGTGTGGTATTATCATAGAGTTCCTGTGGGCTTCTTCCGGCTCCATCATCAGACCTTGCCACTATTTCTCAACAGAGTACTCGTCAAAACGAATCAAACGAGGTCAAACTCGATAGGCTTGCATGGTTTTATTACAGAGTTCCTGTGGCCTTCTTCCGGCTCCATCATCAGTTCCTGGACACTATTTCCCAACAGAGTACTCGGCAAGACAAATCAAACGAGCCCAAACTCGATGAGGTTGCATGGTTTCAATACTGAATTCCTGTGGCCTTCTTCCGGCTTCATCATCAGACCCTGGACCTCATCTCCCGTCAGAGTACTTGTTAAGACGATTATAACGAGCCCAAACTCATTGGGGTTGTATGGTTTTATTACAGTGTTCCAGTGCCCTTCTTCCGGCTCCATCATCAGATCATATCAATGAGACCATAACATTGCATTGCTTTCCAGTTCTGACCTATGTTCTTTTCAAGTCTCTAGCTCGTGAGGACAAACAACCAAATAAAGAAACAAATAAGAAAGCAACTTAATAAAACGTGTAGATAAAAACTTTCAATGTGTAGTACGCGTAAACCTCAGAAATGAATAGAATAACCAAAACCATTATTAGTCGTCTTCGGGCTTTAGCAAAAACTCTCTGTACAACAGATGAAATCACTTTTTTGGCAAACCTACCTTCCTCTACAAAGTCAGTTAATTACTTTGTAATACTCGTACTTTTGGCAACTCTCTCCTACGACAAAAGTAGAGATTTGGCAGTGAACGCCCCTTCACGCAGCTCGTGCCAACCTGCTCGTTACACAGTTTTTTTGAGAGGTATGTAAAAGTACATAGAAGGTACCAATAATCTGCAGTCATTTTAAGTAATTCTGAAAAGTACACCCACGATTTTGACGCTCACAAAAATCCACTTTCGAACGCTTCAGGAAATCCTTGTAACTTAGTTCTTCCCAATGCAGGTGCAAGTAATCAAAAATCGCACGATTAATTTTTGGGATTGAATTAATTTATGTCTGGTAGATTTGAGATATTGTGTGTCTCCAGCTTCCTCATTGACTCGTAACGTTTCAGTCATAATTTTGAAACCAACGAAACAAAAACAACAGATAAAAGCAAAAAGTGAATCTTGCATTAATTTTCTTGCATATTGTTACCTGTCCCATTTCTATCCATAGGGATAGATACCCGAATTCTAGCGTTGAGTGTAACATTTCTCACCTGTAATTTGTTTTACACTATTTGGTAAACAGTACTAAATCTCTGAAATAACGCTGTTTTTCAGCTTTCATTCTCCAGCGTGAGGAATAAAGAGTAAAAACATTTCCGCCGCCCTCCGGCGCTTGAGAAATGAGGGGCATGATTATAGTGCACCTGCCCGGCGGATTGAAGGAGTGGAGGAGTGAAGGAGTGAGGGAGTGACCTTCATAAATAACCCGGTGGAAGGGAATGCCCGTTAGACCGGCGGTCACGTCACAAGTGGACGTTAAATCCTGGCGGAATGTCGCTATCAAGATTCGTCCGCACTTTTATGACGAGTTCCGTCTCCTTGATTGCAGATTCTTTGGTCATGCAATAAACACTTCCATGTGAAATTTTAATATCAACATTGGAACTTTAGCGTGCTTGTTTATAAAAACTACAACTTAATCGCTGTGAGTTCAGTGCTAAATCAAATTACGCGCAGAAAAACTAGCAGGTCGACATACTAATTTTATCTTTTGGCAACCCATCTATATATATAAAAGGGATCACGAAATCTCAGAAACTGCAAGTGCTAGGAGTCTCAAATTTTGCATGGGGGCTTCTTTTAGGGCGTAGGTGCTCACTAAGACGTGATTTTGCGAAATTCAACTCCTAAAGGGGTGAAACAGGGTGGTAAAGTTTGTATGGGAGAACGCGATTCCTTGGCCCGATTGACTTGAAATTTGGCATAGACATTCTTTCACAAAATTAACTGAACACGTGTTTTGTATTTTTTTTAATATTTATTACCTAACAGGGTTAAAAAGTGATATAAAGCTACTTTTGCTGTGATTGACTTCGACGTCAGAATTGAAACTTTTTTGTGCATTTGATTGATTAATTAAGAAAAATAAATATCATTTGTCATCTCAACGTAGTATTACATTCTCTTTGGTCATTTCCCCTGAGAGTAGGTAGAATGCGTTATCGCCATAGGCATTGAATAGTACCTATGGCGTTATGTTGGCAGTGCTGTCATTTTTTCCTTATTGCGTCGTAATAAGGTGCAAAATTATTCCATCTAATCAGTTTAATTTTAAAAGAATACAATATTCGGTCAAGTCGCCTATGCTATGACAATTAATAAAGCACAGGGACAAAGTTTAAGAGCGGCTGGTGTAGATCTGCGCAGTGATTGTTTCTCCCATGGCCAGCTCTAATGTAGCCTGCTCGAGAATCAGCTCGCCGAATAGCCTTTTTATTTTACAACCGGATAACATGACAAGAAATTTGGAAGGTATACAACATGTTACAAAAATACCCCTAATGCCCAATATGGTATATAGGAACCATCAAACTGAATAACTTTTACTATGGGGACCAACTCTCAAAGCGCGAAAAAAACATCAGCTGTTTCATACATTTTGATATTTTCGATTTGAATTTTTGTATGAAACAGCTGATTTTTATTTCGTGATTTCAGAGTTGGTCCCGAAGTAAAAGTTGTTCAGTTTGATGCTCCCTATATATACCATATTCGGCATTAGGGGTATTTTTGTAACACGTTGTATACTATAAAGAAGTGTTGGATGATCGAGATTGATAATCCTGATAATGCACAACTAGCTATTTAGAACTAGCTGCACCCGGCATGCGTATTGCAATGCTCCGTTTTTTTAGCCAGGGACTTTCTCGGTCGTAAGCAGAACAACTCACCAAAGTTTCATCATAATCGGATCAATGGTTTAGGAGTCCCGTCGTCTGTACACTTAGATCTTTTAAACTATGCATAAAAAACCGCATCAAAATCGGTCCATAAGTTTGAGAGCTAGGTTGCCTCAGACAGACAGACACACACAAGTCAAACTTATAACACCCCTTGCGTATGTTGTGTACGTCGTATATACATATACATATAGTGGTGACCACATAATTAAGGACACAAGTCGATTTTCATACAAACGAGGTAATTTTGAAGTCTCAGTTTTTCTTTAGGATTTTCTTTTGTTCGGTATTGAACTAGCTGTGATTTGATGATGGCCATCCAGGGAGTGAATGGAGAAGATTCAGATCGCAATACACACCCAACTGATATGGTCAGCATTCTAAGATATGTAAGCATCAGAATTGTCAGTTGCAAGATTTTCATACATTTTAATGCTACATTCGCGGTTTTTTTAAACATATCCTTACATCTCTTAAAATGCTGGTCAGATTACTAGAGTGTGTATAGAAATCTAGATCTCCTCCATTAACTCCCTGGATGGCCATCACCAGATCACCGCTCGGTCAATCCCTGGCGGAGAAGCAATACTTAAAAGTTACTTCGTTTGTATGAAAATCGACTGGCGTCCTTAATTATGTGGCCACCACTATATATAAGATATCCTATAGTATAGTCTAATAAATTGTACCCGTGCGAAGCCGGGGCGGGCCGCTAGTTAATAATAATAATATGGAACAGTCGAAATCCTTTACTGTTCTGATTATCGTATAGCAATTGATATACACAAAATCTTTACTAAACACGCCTAAAAACTTTTTGTTAGCTCGATTGGCATATTATGAAATCATAACAACATTAGCATTTACTGGAGATCACACAGTTTAGTGAGTGCATTCAGATGAAAATGTAGGTCGCGAGTCTCCGGGCGCTGGCTGCTATCGGGACCAGGAGGTGTTCTGGATACGAAATTTCGGATCTTGATACGGATACGGATATAGAAATAATATTATACCAGTTTCGGAAACAGTTACGGATATTACATTATTTCGTATTATCCTTTAGTTTCGGAGAGTTTAGGTTACGGATACCATATTATTAAGAAATTGTAAAAGTAAAACTAGCGTGTCGGCTCGGCCGGGCAGAAAAACCTGTCATAACGTGTTTTATAGACTCCGCTCCCATCCGAAATAATCCGAAACTCTTACATCGGATTCAGTTACGGATAAATTTTTATTTCGGATATACGATAGTTCCGGTTACGGTTAATTTTCGACGAGCTCTTTAAAGGCCCTGATCGGGGCATGATCGGCCCCAGCAGATACACAACACAAACAACACAAGATGTGGCCACTGTAATCAAATCGGCGTCGTGATGCCGACCATGAGAAGTGAAAATATTTTTAATTTAATTTAATTTACAACACAAGCAGTACATGTGAGCTTAAGTTCTAATTACAAACAACATCGCTGTAGTACTTTTTAAAGTACCTAATGTGGTATTTACACGGGTCGACTTGGCAGGTGACTTGCTGGTCGATTTTAGTCAACTAGCGCTTTTTATCGACAATCGCTTGTAAAATCGAATCGCCACCTAGAAGAAACTATTAAAACTCTGAAAGTGATAAAGTTAAAATTAAATTGCTTTTGTTGTAGAACAGAAAGAAATTAATAAAACCAAACTGAAAAAATAATAAAGGAAAACACGTCGCGCTGTGACATAATTATCAGTAATTATTTACTTTCGGTCCACTGATACTTTCGATAATTATTATGATTGGTTTTCTGATAACAAAATATTTTTTATAATTATGATTCTGATAGATTTTCCTTGAACTGATACTGTACTACTGACATTAATTATGATCAAATGTCGATTACATGATGAACACCCGACCCAGCATTTTGGAGGTATATGCTAGAAGTTGATTTTAATATTTTCTATAACAATATTAATAATTAAGTTGCTTAGAAGGAAATCTTACTATTTTAGACGAGTGGTTTGTACACCGGCTATCGATCCCCGGCTGGGCCAATATAAAAAATGAGCTTTTCTATATTGGAATCGAGCTTTTCTATGCTAACTAAAGTCTGGGTGTTTGTCGTTCCACCGTCGTCGTCTGATTTCCATAACATATAAGTGCTTTAGCTACTTACTTTGGAATCGGAGTAATGATTGTGATGTTGTCTAATATTTACTGTAATTACAAAATAATGAATAGATTTCTTTCATAAGATAAAAAAAACACTATTAAGACTTTTGATGTTTTAATTTTAAAATCGTGATTAGGTAGCGTAGATCTAGTCTATCCTTACTTAATATTATAAATGCGAAAGTAAGTTTGATTGTTTGTTACGCCTTCACGTCTTAACTACTCGACCGATCATCATGAAATTTTGCAAACACGTTGTCAGAGGTACAGAAAAGGACATAGGATAGCTTTCATCCAGTAAAAAAATGTACTGTTCCCGAGGGAATGAAAAATACTGTCCATGAAGATGAAGTCGTGGGCGGCTGCTAATTTTTTCATAGTTGTATAAGGCGTCAGTTTTGGACCCTCAGCCCACTGATTAATTCCAATAGTACATAGCTATTTAAACCCTGTAGCTGTCACGCGTCGTCGGCGGCCCTTCAGCGACTCGCTCGGGGGCGGGCGTCCGTCGGGAGCCCGCGACCCGCGACCCGCGACGCGACCCGCGTCAACGTGCGACAGTATCGCCGCAAAGATTTATCACACAGCGATAGGACTCGATTACAATAAGGGGTTAGGCGATAAAATAAAATTATTTGTTATTTTTTTCAATATTATTATCTAACCGTCTTACCAGGCCCTACAATCTCAAAACAGTTGACGCGTTACAAGTAGGGAAAACACCCAACTTAGTTAAGATGGTATCGTGTTTCATACAAAACCCGAAATAAATTACTGTTATATTGTTAGGTACAGTTAGATATGTGACGGATCCATTAACCTGCGGTCCCCTGACGTCTACGATTTTTTCATAGATCTATTTATGACTTGATGATATGATGATATTGTTTTTAACTTTTTAAGAGCTAGCTTTTTTGTGTCAGGGGTATTTAACATTTTAAATTTTGTAAGTGGCTAACGATACAGCTTGTATAGTATTTTAATAGTGTAAAAAAATCTGTTTATATTTGACTGAGCGAGCGCGAAGCGTCTATGCTTCAGCTTGGGCAAAAATTATTTCTGTCTGTCTTTCCGGCTGTCCGGCTGTTCTCCTCTACAGGTCGCATTTCACAACCGATTCTCGTGAAATTGTGTGAAAAAATATTCATACATTCGAAAAATTTTCAATATTAAAAGCGCCATCTAGCTTTGAATATATATAATAAAAGAATACCTAACCTACCAAACAACACATAATTCTGCTTTTCAAAAGCAGTGTCAAGCTCGTGACGACATCAATAAGATTAATTTTTAAACAACATACAATTTGAACGAGGTCTACAGCTCTCTGAGCCACTAGTTTTAGTTACTCTAGTTTAATGCCTACTTTAATCTTTTATATGATGCCTGGGGCCAAATCGCGTTATTTTTCACCGATAAAACCAAAACTAAATCGTAAAATATTCAGTTTCGTGTAGAGAAAAAAACCTCCTTCAGAAAACCTCAAAAAATTGCTATAAAAACAAATTCAAGAAGCGACTGTTTTAAAAAGCAAGAAATAATATTCAAATCTGCATAATTACTATTCAAGTACGCATATCAGATATTAAAAACATCTTTTGAAGTCGGGTGGGGCCAAAATATATTTTCCTTTTTTAATTTATACAAACGTATTGAATTTAAAAGTCCAGGTGATAGAATTACATTATTACAAAGCATTGATAAAGTCTTCGCAAAAAATGCGTAGCAGTTTCGGGCCGGCACTCGGAACAAGAGCCTCCTAATTGGACTCAAATCACTCCTCACGGTTAGTTAGGGACCCCCCTAACACCCCCAGGGGGCAGGGAGGGGAATACCT
Source organism: Catoptria pinella (assembly GCA_963556745.1). NCBI lineage: Eukaryota > Metazoa > Arthropoda > Insecta > Lepidoptera > Crambidae > Catoptria > Catoptria pinella. The sequence continues at coordinate 146,661 of OY750771.1, forward strand.
ACGCTTATTAGCCTTCAATTGTTTCGCGGAACTGTCATACAGCCCAAAAATTACAGGGAAGGACGCAATGCGTAAATTCAACTCGAGAGTGTAATTAATCTGTGACATGGGCAACAAAATTAGAGGCCAGTTGTCAGTCCTTTAGAAGTATGTTTGTAGGTACATCATCACCTTTTCTTACCCTTTATCCCGATTAATTACGGATTGGCACAGCACGATCTTCCCTTTTATTTTTCCCTGTCAACCGTCATCCCCTCATTTACTCGGAACAAGATACATAATCATACCTCATGCAACATGTTATATTATTATATTAATAAGGTTCGTAGACAGACGTACCTATATATGTTATGACTTGTCCACTATGATCAAATTAGTTCACTGAAATAAATTACAGCGAACATAAAATTGACACCCAAAACAATAACTGTGGATCTGATAAATTATTCGCATGATGGCACACACACGACATGCTTTAACTTTTTTCGATATTCAATGAAATTAAATTGAACGCGAAATAGAAATTTAATGTTTTTTATACTCACGGTTTAGACAAGACACCTTAATCTTAGTAATTGGATTAAGTGATATTAATTAATTGGGCAACTGAAAAATATACTGCTGACTGTTAATCGGATACTTAAATACTAAACCGAGCAGCAGTAAAATATGTTTGCGGCGAAATAACTTAACGGGCGAAAAATTGTGAATTATAAAAATACATAAACGAGCATCTATTAGGGAAATAAATAATCTAAGTTAACAAAAATACTTGGCAATTATTGGTTCCTCATTTGGCCACCCAAGTTGAGATCTACAAGAATAATTATTAAAATTAATTTAAAATGAGTAACATGTTAACAAGTTAAAAAAGATGATGTAATTTTAAAAGCGTGATGTGAAAACGGTTTAGCTGAAATAAAAACCAATTTATAGTTCTTTCTTGTTAGGTATTACCTCAGTATTTACCAAAATAAATAAAATAGTTGAGATGGCTTACTTATGATATAAGGAGGGAAGGGCCTGGTCCCATATTAGTCTGGAGCCCACTAAATCAACCGTAATTAGCGGGGCGATAATTCAACCAGGACTAGTTTGAAGGGGACTGATTACGGGTCTCCGGGCGACTGCATCCGGGTGATAGGATGGGATAAACCATCGATAAAATAAGACGTAAGAAGTGATAAGTAATCTGATTGTAGTATGAAATATGATATATGTAACACACAATATTGTTGAAGATTGGTGTTTAATGAATCTGTAGAATGAAGAATGGGACAGTGATCATGAAAACCCGGATTAAAATCGCCCGAGCAACCTTCAAGAAAATGGAGAAAGTTTCATGTAGCCGTAAACTTAGTACAAAGCTCAGAGTAAGAATAGACCATTGTTATGTGTGGCCTGTGGTTTTGTACGGAGGCAAGGCTTGGACTCTGAAAGTTGACACCCACAAGCGTTTCGAAGCTTTTGAGATGTGGTGCTACCGTAGAATACTACGCGTTAGCTGGACGCAGAAGGTCTCAAAGGAGAAAGTTTTACTACGTGTCGGGAAGACCCGGGAACTGTTGCAGACCACTAAATGCAGAAAGTTTGGGTATCTCGTTCACGTGTTAAGACATGAGAGACACCAGCTACTCCAGCTCATAATGATGGGGAAGTAATGGGAAAGCGTCGCGTTGGCAGAAAAAGATTACCAGAGTTGAACAAGTAATCCGCTTGGTGCAAGACAGGGCTAGATTCGCTGAGCTGGTGGCGATCCTCCAGTAGTGAAGAGTCACGACAGCAAGAAGAAAAAGAAGCTGTAGACTGTTGTTCACAGTCACTAGTTAGATTTAAACCTCATTGCCGAAGCAGGCAGAATCGCTTCCGATGCACCAAGTCGTCAAGTTTTACGTAATTATAGAGGTAGTTAGAGTTACCTAACTTAGACAGTAAATATTCCCAAGATGCGGGGATAGATCCCGCACCCCGCGGCGCTAGGCGGACGTCAATTACTCCCCCATACAGATAGCGTTGATTCGCACAATTACGCTTAATAAATAAGATTAGCCGACGATTAACGAATATGGGAGGAAGAACTCTACAGGCTGCTTTTCCTTACTTGTCCCATTTAGTATACATTTGTCATAAGTCTTTTAAAAAGTCGTTGTTTAAAAATATGTTGTCTTATTAAATCAAATTGTAACATTAGTTATTTATATTTATATAGTTTATTTATATATGTTTGTAACATAAATTAAAATTTGATTTAATAAGAAAAGATATTTTTAAGCAACGATTTTCATATGAAACCACTTGTTGTATTTAATAATTGAATTTTTCAATAAAGTGTTGGGTGAAGATTGTTTACCAAATAAGACAAGTAAGGAGAAACAGAACTTGTGAACTCGTACTCGTACAATATTTTTATAATGTTTGTAATCAATCAAACTCATAACGATACAATGAGCAATTCTTAACTGAAAATGAAATGTTTATGATCATCACCCCCCTGCCTTCATCCCAGTTTATTTTGTTGTCATAGCAGTACCTTCTTATTTTCCATTCTTTCCTGCCACATTCTCATTCACTCTCTTCACATTCATAACTATAATTTCGAAAACAACATTAAAAAAAGACTTGATTATTTTTTTTGATAACATTCTCGGATCTCGCTTGAGGAGTGAAGAAACTATGTATGTTTGCATGTGCATGCGGGCGGGGTCTTGCCGTAGCTGCAACTCGATCTGCAAACATTTGCATCAAGTTGCGGCAACTTTGGCAACTGCAAGCTGGCAGCTGGACACATATTGACTACATGCGGGATTTACCTACTCCGTTAAGACGAAAATACTTTAGTTTAAAAAAAAAGCCGCATGTCTTATCATATTCTTTTTCGTTTCTGATATTGAGATCTGTTCCTAAATAGTCTTTCTCTTTTACATCGTATGTGTGGGTAAATATTATTAAAATCAAGGATGGCTAGTATTCAGAAGCATGGAAGTGCTCATGATAAAACATTAAGCAAAAATAATAGTAGATTGTACAACAAGTGCACTCTGCTTTTCACTTCAATTGTGAGAAAATTAAACGTAAATATTGTTAAACAATTTCAAATTCTTTCTTTTCAATTTCAAATTGTCGCGTGTTCGATTCCCGCCTGAGACGATTCTGGTGACGAGTCGAATTTTTTCTACTATATTATTTAGTATTGTATTTTCACAAATATTTACAATTAATTATTTTCCTTCTTCAGGTTTCTTACTTTTACAGTTTTCTTTCCTTGTATACTGAACTAAAAATAAAACATACAAGGTTTTATTTGAATGAACTGTCCGGGCAGTTGGCGCCCGCCAAGTGGATAATTTCCACATTATTTCTAGTAGTTATTTAATGTCGCCATTTTTCTCAGCGCGCGAATTTGAGACTTTCCTAAAATGAATGTTTCATAATTAAAATTTTACGAGGTTGGCGCCGGCTTAATTAGGGATCTTTACAGAATGTATTATTAAGGCAATAAAAACTCACAGCAAGACAAACATTTGGACATTTTACTGTAACTTGGTTATGAGACAAACACAGTTGATGACTTTAGGAGCAAACGGCATTTCAAACAAACTTTCAAATCCTCAGAATGAACCCCTCTTGTGAATGAACCTATTTTAATGAAACTTCATATGCAGAATGAGCTTCAAAAGCAGAATACACTGGTTTAAAAAGTTTGCTAAAAACATTTTTGAAATGTCTTATTTTAAATAAAGATAATTGAAAATTTCTGTTTCTAAGGGAAATTTAAAATCGGTTTAATTTTGCTGTAACACTATTTATCGAAAATGGTTTTCAAATATTTTTTTTACCAATGTATTCTGCTTATGTATGTGAAGTTTCATGGACTAACACTATGTATGGACTAACACTAGGATAAGATTCTCATGTAACCAACACCTTGTATGGATTTTTATGTCCGAAATAAAAATGTTAATTATTATTTGTTATTAAAATCGGTTCATTAATTTCGAAAAATAAGGACTTGAAATGCCGTTTGAAACCAATTAACTACTTCTGTTAAAAAGTTTTTATTTTTATGAAGAAACGTATTTTTTAGATAACTTTGAGATAAGTGTTAATCGTAAAACGATTTATCAGAAGCTTTATTATTGGGTTAATTATTAATATTTTATGACCTTACATTAATTTGATGGTATAAGCGTAGCTAGTGCTGTAATTCTCACCAAAGAGGATTTTGTGTGACGTCATCACGTGTCTATCTGGGTCGAGTAGGATAAGCTAGGACGGAGTGACGTCACGCCCGTGACGAGGGGCGAGATTAAGATTCAAGGTGATGACGTAAGCATTCATTTCAGCCGCCTTAATGATAATATGCTGTCGCATTATGTTATGGAATCATTTTTCTTAAAACGTAATTGCATGAGACAGGTGAAATCTAAGATGAAATTTAATGTTGTAATATTTCATACAATTATATTGGCATTGGTTTTTTGCAGAACGGACCCCGAATGAATGAAGGAATTTGACCAAACTATCGCTTCGCTTTGTTTGTACAGGAAATAGTGGTGAATGATTCCAAAAGTTGATTTCAATAAAAACAGATAGGTACCACTGTCGAAATCGAAGTTGGTAGAGAAAGCAACTGGAAACAATAATAATGTTAAAATAATCTCTCAGAAAGGCACCAAGCAGCAGCTGACGTTGAAGCTGACACCACATCTGTTAAGCGTCGTAGACACAATACCCTAGTGGTAAGTTCCTCTTTCATAGTGTTGGAAGCAGGGAAGTGCCGAAGCTATAGGATATACGAAATCGTAGCCGAATTTGTTATATTATAAGTGACGACAATTTTGAATAGGGGCAAAATTACATTAAGTTTCTCCTAATCGCAATTAAATACCGGGGTGTATGATATTAGATTTGTGCCATCCGTCCCATTAAATGAAATAACGGGGTGGCTGATACTTCGCCAGTGCCAATAGTGCCATCCACCTCGTTAAACATCGGGACACGAGTCACCGGGGTGGATGATACTATTTTTCCCAGACAGTGCCAAGGGGCCACACTCTTGGCACTGTCTGGGAAAAATAGTATCATGTATCATTTAAGTAATAGTATAGTAAGTTAATAGTATCAAACGTTACCTAGTATTTGTCACTTTCTTTAATAATTTCTAAAAATCTAATATCAGTTACTACAAAATAATTAAACATCCGCAAGCGTAACTAGAAACTGTATAATTCGTTTAGAATTAAATATCAAAATTGTTATCCCCTTACTAATAAAGATTGTATAGCAGTTGCAAAGTTACAAAGTGCTTTGTCCCTTTTTTTTTAATGACAAACTTAAATAGTTTGACAGAGAGGAACTATTGTGTAATTATATAGATGTGCCATACAATTTCTATTAGTAAGGGGGTTAGATTTAAATTTTATTTCAACCCCAGAAAACGTCGAAATCATCGAAAATGATTTAATACTAAATAATATACTAGAGAGTCAGCCTTCAGAGCTTTGGACCGGATATCCAAAGTCGCGGGTTCGATTCCCGTCCGAGAACATGATCTGGTGCGAGTCGTATTTTTTCAAGTATATTATTTAGTATTATATAAAAATAGCATTGTGAATGTTATAATCTCAACATTAAAAATAAAATGATTTAGTTAATTATCTACTTCTATAAAGATACATCAAGATATTAACATTAAGTCTCTCGTATAAACGAAAGGAATATAGATCCGAAATTGTATATCCATAACATCCCTGGTTGAACCACAGAGTAGCCGAGGACGTCCGCCGGCGCCGGCGCCACGTGACGGCGCGCTGTGCCTCGTCCACGTGCCTCTTTACCTCGCTGTCACACCTGCCTCGTATTACATTTCCTGTAACACAGCGAACAGTTGCTCCTACTGTTTTTGCTTTGTAGATTTTCTATTCTCTATTTCTTTAAAAAATGTGTAATAATCTACCTGTAATGAAAAACTATTTCTGAAATAATAATTAATTTTCCAAGCAGCACTTAGAGGATGGCTCTTATTCCTCGGCATGGCAGTGACCTTCGTCCGCGAGGACTTTGCTTGTTTCAAGTCTTCATACGATATTTCTGCCTATTCCAGTTGTCTCAAGTGGAGGACAACAACAGACAGACAGACAGAGTTATTTTCACATTTATAAAATTAGTATGGGAATAGTGTTCTAAATCTTCCATTTGCAGTAGCACGTACATTTTACCTGCAGCCGGGTGCATTTCCATGCCCCGGGCGGATCCGCCACGTCCCTGCCTCATCTATATTGCACGACCTCACGGATGTACCGGGCCGCGGTTATTCTACGGAATACACCTATTCAACTCGCAGAACCAAGTTTGGATATAAATAAGTTAAGATGTCCAGGTTTAGGTTATGATTCGTCTAGTTGTGGAGTGTTGTGTCAGAAAATAATAGAAGATTTATACAACGCTATTTTTAGGGCTCCGTACAAAAATGGTAAAAAGGAACCCTTATGGTGCGACTCAGTCTGTCTGTCTGTCACAGCTAGATATCTCGAGGACTACTAATGCTATCAACTTGAAATTTGTAATAGTTTTAGATGACGTTTGCCCAACTATTTTGCAAATAAGAGCAAAATAAAAATATTAATATAATATTTTTTGTAACAAGGACTGAAAGGTCTTAAAAATTCGAAGTAAGGCTACTAGGGCAATGAAAGAGCGCTACTTGAACATTCTTAATCATTTTTCTGATTTTTTTAGGACGTATAGGTAGTTTTCTACTTTTGATAAAAAATGTAAAAAAAAAATACCGTCCCCCCCTCTTATCTACAAAATGTAAAGATTACAGTAAAAATAAAACGATGTCTCTAAATAGTAAACTTTTCAGAATGCCGATGACGGAACCGCTGTAGCCTTTTTGTGGTCAACAAAGTTGTTAAATAAGTCATTAATCACCTAGGTATAGTTGTGAAGGGCTTGTATCATACTACTATGTCGGGTACCAAACGACTTAACATCAGATTATGGGCACGCTAATAATAATTACATGCCGATAATGGCGCGTACGGCGTGACGTCACTGGGCAGGTGACGTCACTCGCGGGGCGGGAGGGGCTGATCAATCACCGGCGACGCTGGAGGAAAAGATGCCGCACATTAATCTTGTAATAAGAAAGGCATTTATCAGTCTTCGGGGAATTTAAGATTATCCCCATTTTAAAGAAATATGGTGGTAGTTCGCATTCAGGGACTCGTTGGAGATTATTATTCTGTTATATTTTCTTGACAGTTTTCTTTTAACGGCGAGTATAGCATAATAAGAGATCACATAGTAAGCACAGTAAAAAATTGTTTGTACATATTACATTATTTTTCAATCTGCAGCTTTCATTCCCGTATTCCATGGGCATCGATAACCCCAAAGTTTGTAAGTGATATAACAAACTTGAAGCAGATATTATGAAAGTTTATGAGATGAAAATAGCCAAGATCAGAAAAGTGTTTTGCACAAAAAGCTTTGCAGTAGCCATCGGAATATAAAGAGAGTGGAATCGATGCCGCGGTAATTTTTGGAGATATTGTCCTGTTTGTTCCAAGAGAAACAAATCACAATTAAAATGCACTATAATAATTTTGTAACCCCCTTACTAATAAGGATTGTATAGCAGATGTATAGTTACACAATGGTTACTCTCTGTCAAACTATTTAAGTTTGACATTAAAAAGAAAGGGACAAAACACTGTGTAACTATACATCTGTTATACAATCTTTATTTGTAAGGGCGTGAGAGTGTGACAGAAAAAAAATCCTTCATTCTTTGCATTGCATGTTACGATATAGTCGCGCAATTGTAACTGACGTAAGCTAGTGTTTTTTCCGGAATGCTAGACCTTGTTTTCTTGGAACATGGTATTTGCAAAATATTCAATTAATTAAAAGAATATACTTCATTTAACGTATGACAGAATATTCTCAGCAAAGTTTTAAGATCAAACATTTTCTAAGATGTGAATAGAGCGTGGTGTTGATAGGCGGGCGGCGGTGGCTGGCCGGCTGCCAGCCCTAACCCCCTGCCCCGCCCCTCCCCGGACCCCCCGCCACGCAGATCCTCACAATGAGCACGGAATAGCTGTTTTTTTCATCCGGCGACTTCGCAGCGGGACAATAACAAAACGCCTCGTCTTGAGATTTATTGGCCTCCACGCAAAAGTATTATCTTTCATTTAACGAAAGATAAACGTCATTCGGCCCGCGATAAATTTGTTATATTCAAGTCGCATGTCATGTTTACAATATCGCTCGGTTTGTAAGTTAGACAATTTGGGTTAGAAATTAAAGCTCATTATTTATAGGTTAAGTTGGGGAAGCTCGGCTGTATACAAATTGCTAATCCATGTTGTCGACAGTTGAGCACAGACAAGGAAATTAAAGAGTTGTCTGCTATTAAAGGGAGGTGTTCAAGGAATAGGAGATAGAAATATAGTGACCACTTAGGAAGCTCATGATTTTGGGAAAAGACGACTTTAAGAAGATGACATGATGACAGGGTCTGCACTTCAATGGAAAATAAGCTTGGGAGTTTTTTTACTTGTTAAATATTTAATTTAATTTGACGTAGTTTTTTAGCTTTTGTTAAGATATAGATTAACGAATTATCTGCAAACATTAAAGAAAGCAGAAGAACATTATTGACCGAGCAAGCGCGAAGCGTCTCTGTTTCAGGTTGGGCAAAAATGCTTTCGTATGTCCGTCCGGCTGTCCGTTTGTTTTTCTCTACAGGTCGCATTTCTCAACCGATTCTCATGAATTCAGTGAGCAGGTTCTACAATTATAATATATTTTTAGGTCGATTCAGATTTTCGAAATTTTTCAAAATGGCGGCGGGTAAAATCATGTTACAGCCAATTCGCAAAATGTTCGAATATTGTAAACCATCATAACAAAAGTTCCATCGAAGCAAACAGACCGCAACAATCAGTGTTTGCTACGGATATGAGCGCATGCTAGCGACAGCCGCCACCGCGTCGACCTCATCAGGTAACCAAACACTACACGTCTGAAGGACGACCGACACAAATATGACCCTTATAAAATAGCACAATAAGATTTGAAGTGACACCCTTGATGTGCCTGTCCCCTCGCGGTTGTGGTGTAAAGATAGTAACTAGACAGAGAGAAAAATACTTGTAAGGACTTTCCTTTAAATGTTTTTTATGAATACTCTTATGGAGATTGATGTATATATTGTGTGCCACTGTAATTCACTGCATTGCCTTGTGCCAGCGCCAATGTGTTTTATTTCAGTGTGATAGAACTACTAGAATGATTATGATAAAAATCATCAATTCATCAGTTAGCCAAGGCTGGAAAGGAAAAGGAAGTAACTTAAAGTTTAATATCATTAAGTTTGATGGCATCATAATTATTTGAAATTTTGAGATTTAAGCATTCACAATGCTATTTTTATATTATACTAAATAATAATAAGGCGTCATAATTGTGTTATCTTAACGCAAATCATCTCATTGTCATTATAATGATTATCAGCCGCACAATGCCCATTGCAGACAAAGTGGTTTATTCCTGGTTAATTGTTGAACCAATTAGGGTGCTACGATTTATCTTCCCATTTATAATGCTGTGTTAGTGCTAACAGACAGTTGTAGTACTTACTACCACGTGACATAAAGTAGACAATCAAAACCCTATAATATTAAAGGGTATAGTTACATTCTATGCATCCCCCTGACTTTAACCAACTGCTTTTTTAATGCGATGTTTATGTGTTTGCTTCCCGTAGCAATGTTTTATTATATAAGAAAGCAATTGTACTTAGCATTGCCTCTGCTCGATGTAGTGTCCTGCACAAGGGGGTGGCATCAATGGAGAAGACACAAAAGCCTGATTCCTGAAAGGCTGGTGGCCAGTAAATTGTGTCCGCGGCAGCTTTGCTGCGGGCTTCCCTTTTCATCGAGTCTGTATGGAGGTGGTGCGCAATGGAAATTGACAATCACAATCACAATTTCAGAAATTTAAAAAAAAACTTGTCCTCCAGCCCCAGCCGACTTCATTAAACGTTTTTTTATTAAAATTGCTACGCATATACAATGATTTAGATATTATTTTTTGCTTTTTAGAGCTATTTAATTTTGAAGCTGTTTATGTTTCTATTTTCAAGTTTTTAAGACGGTTTTTCTTTTAAATAAAAAGTATTTTTTCGAACGTGTTTATTTAACTTTTTAGTTCTTTTTTACTAACGTGTTTAACTTAACGTGTAAGTAATATAAGCTTGTATTGAAAAAGATTTTTTAATGCATATTTTTTAAATTAAGGCAGCAAACAGTCATGTAAAGAAATAGTAAGTAACATCACGTAACATGGTTAATGTGAGTTATCTAAAGACCCATAGTGCCTGAAACTAATCTATTACATAACAATATTAAAACGCATTACTTATTGAGCCACTGTCACGGCTAGACGATATTATTACTTTAATATTTTGTTTCATAATCAATGACTAGGCACTAACTTCTGGTTTAATTTAAAGATGGGAACTGTCGAGTAATAACGTTGAATGTATCTCAGAATGTTGAATAACAAGACAGCACGCCCTGACGAACCAAGGCGTACGCTCCACGCTCACGCAAAGTTGAAATAAGGAAACTTCGCGCGGATCTGAGAGGCTCACTTTTATGTCTATTTGCTCTCATTAACAAACTGTTCGCAAATAAATACGAGTGATGGAATGTTGGAGGGAGATGAAAAACAAGAAGCGTTTGTTTTGAAGGGGAGGGAGACGCATATATGTGGTTCTATTTTGTATGGTAATTTATTATTCACAATGATGCATAGATTATACCAATAGAAGAAACTACATGTAATTGTAAAATGATTTGCAATAAGAAAAATTTACAAAGGCATGAAATAAAAATTTTCAATATCGATACGATTTCTTTATAAACATGTTTACAAGAGTTGACTGAAAAAATATGCTTAATTTAGCCGTTAGACAATCTCATGCCTTTATAAGATTACCTAGAGTACCCATTTAAAACGAGCATCGCCGTATCTGATTGGCGCGCTGGCTGCAGCCACTCCGCCAGACCCTCGAGATCTGGTGCCACCTGCAACACTGCGGGGAAGGTTTATCAAAGTCATCTTGATAACACAACGTCCTGGCTACTGGCAATTTATGTGATCCTAGAGGAAACACAACACACCAGCGCTTGCAAAAGATAGAAATGAAAATACTGAATTGAGAAGAAAGTGGGTTAAGTCTGTTAAGTTAACGTAGAGTCTGTGCGAAAAGAGATCGCATGGTATTTGCACTTGTTAACAGTTTTTGTCATATTGACGGTACTAATAATATCTTGATATCTATCAAGTTAAGGTAGTCGCACTATAATGAGGCAACAGTGACGACAACATGACAAAACGGTTATCACGCCCAAGTTCCATGACGGTTCGTTTTCCACACAGGCTCTATGCGACTAAAGTATACCAAACGTTACTGAGGATTGTTACACAATTTTGTGGAAGTTGTAGCTAAATATCATAGTGGACTTTGCATCACTAAAATGTTCGTACGGGCTTACGTTACAACATTTCATAAGCTTTGACTTCAATGCTATATATTTATAAGGGTGTGCAGAATAGTATATATACTGTGCTCGTGTACGTGGGTACTGGGTACTGTAAGTAAAACGATTTAAGTCTGAACACATTTAGAAAATGAAAACATTTTTAACTCTAGCTTTGAAATTTTCGTAGACGAGTGTATTGAGCGCTTTTACGCTAGCAGTTCGGACAAAGCGGCCATTGAAGGCTCTGAATTAGAGCTATTCGGCGCACGGTTTACGGTAATACAGAACGTCCATCGCTGTTATGAAAGGCTAGTTTTAGAGAAAGTTAATGAAACTGTATAATTTAACATTGTTAAAAGAAAAATATATTTTTTCAATGCAATGAGACTCTGTAAATTTATGTGAAAATAAACATGATTGTTTTTAACGACTATTGTTATATGGACTTATTTTTCAGTGTGATTAATAAAAAGATATTAAACTGACAACAGAATCCTACATTTTGTAGAGTGTTGCTTAAAATTTATAAATCTTTATTGTACAACTATATAGAAAGTAAGTTACAAAGGGCGGACTTAATACTAAAAGCATTCTCTACCAGTCAGTCAACTAACAGCAAACAGATCATTGTCACGAATGTTTAAATGGCAAAGTATTCAATAAATCGAAGTAAATAAATATCTGGTGCGATGTTAATCGTAATAACAATAGTTTATTTTCATGAATAGGTATATTCATAGGGCGCATAATAATATATATGGCAATTTCGTGAAAATCCCATACAGGAAGAATGAAATGTTAATTTTATTAGGCTATACCGTTACAAATAAAATCAAAGTATTATTTCGACCGCATTAAGAAAAAATAACAATTAATAGGTGCTATCTACTGGGTGATCATAGTGAAATAGAAATCTGTACCACCGTGGTGTGATTCTAATAATCAGGGAGGGACGTAGTCGCACCGCCGGCGCCGCGGCACATCTCACCCGATTACCTCGTTAACTAACGCCACCGGCATGAAGCCACTTATTTGGGATTACAGCCTCTCTTCCTCCAACAAATTCTTAGAAATGGGACGTTTAATATGGAGACAAGTAGATGAAAACTAAGTCACGCCGAATTATTTCATCCTGTAGTAAAACTTGACGACGGTCGTGAACGAACACGATAGTTAGTGAGACATATATAATACTTCAGTGTTCACCTACTTAAGAGGAGTACCTCGTACAAGAGTTGTGTCCCATACTATCTCGCCCTAATCTTGGTTCAGGAAAACGCTCGTAGCGTTCGCTAATGTGTTTGCGTTGTGACACGCGACACTCGCGTGATTCATGCCGCCGGTGTCGGGTTCCAGGTAAATAATGGCGGCATTGTTGCGATGTGGCCTAATACATTTGTGTTCGAGCACTACACGACCCCCCCCCCCCCCCGCGTGGGAAACGAACGTGAAAATTTAATAAAACCCTGTTACTTTGATTGCGGACTTACGCTTTTATGAAGCTACCTTTCCGCAAATCGCGCCCCAACTTCATCTTTTGAAGTCAAAGCGACGAACACACGCAGCGACGCCCCGCCGCTTGTGAACTTTGTGAAGTTACTAAATTGCGCAAAAACAAACGTAATCAACAAAAATATGAATCAGGGAAAAGTAAATATCAAATATAGATAAATGCTATCGATCATTAATTATCTGCGATGTTGTAATCCCACTATGAGGCGACACAAAGCAATTTGTACCGTGAACAATACCAATAGACGGTTTGTATCGGGTGGCCCCGGGAAATGTGCGGGGAATAAAAATGTGAGCGCTGCACTGGCCGCCCGCGCCGCCGCCGCCGCCAGCTGCTGACCTTACCTAATGTATTACCGTTTATTCTGCCCGTTTCATTCTCGTAAACGTGTATCGATTCCCGGCCGACGCAACATGACCCGAAAACATTTAGTTAAATAAATAACACGCCCGACATCGAGCTCTTCAAACTTTAATAAAAACATACATATTAGAGCTTGCACTTTTATACTCCTTAATACCGGGAGTAAAGGTTTAGTTTCGCGCGTCGTGGCGACGGTGCACGGCTCGGAGGGGAAGACTCGCCAGGTTCGAGTATGTATTTACGGGTAGCGGGCGCGAATTAATTATGAATTGTTTTCCCGAAAAACATCGTTCGTCGCTCACGCGCTACGGTTTTAATTTCATGTGGCGCCGTGATCGCTTTACATGTAAAAAGCGTATGAAAGTTAAATCGGAGCGTAGTCTCACGAGGGAAGCAAAAAGTTGGTCCTGCGCCGTGTGTCGGGGTCGCAGCTCGTAAAAGCGAGTCCGGTTCGCATCCGTCATCCGCAAGTTTTTACGGCGCCCGCGGGCTCAGAGTACGGCAAGAAAAAGACGAAGTTTGGATGTTAATGACTCGCCGTGAATATTTAAAAGGAACCGTTAACGAGATAGCTCCGGAGACAATTCGGCCGTAATGGAGCCGGGACGACACAAAGGCGTGATTTAAACGGGACGCCGCCACGTCGGCCCCATTGATAGATTCAATTCGTCGAATACGGCTCATTTGGACTAAATAAATCCCGGCAGCATCGGCGGACGTCTGTCGCAATTTAATTCGCTGCGGGATAAATCAGAAGTCCATTTATTTCAATAAATATGTAATGGGCAATCGATGTGTATTATACCATGCGACGGAGGAGAGGTATTGATACTCCAGTGGATGTTGTAGAAGTATATTTTCTTATGTAAACTATGCGCTTAAATACTAAAATACAATAATGTCTTATCGCTAGTCTTACGCGCCTAATCTTATTTAGATAAGTAAATTGCTATCTATAAAATGTACGTGTGCTATCTTGTGCATACCGGCACAGTACTCCCCCCTTTTAAAAAAAATAAAAAATAATAATAATTTAAGTAATATAACAATAATGGAATAAAATTAAACACAAACAAATGAAACACTATTAAAAAGTTGCTGATACTAAACACTGACCTACGTTATGCTGTTGTCGTTTTGCTGAGCGCGCAAGAACATTGGCTTGCCTTGACTGTAAATATGCTGATGTCTGTTTTGCACAAATGCACAATGCGGTCGTGGTGTAGTTGTGGTTTCCTATTGTTGTAAATAATTATGTAATGCTTACTGGATACTGGAGTAGAGGTGAGTGACTGATAAGTTACGTTCTATATATATATGATTGTGATATTCTTAGTCAGCAATTTTAAAACGGACAACTGGTTTAATCGTTCTTCCTGATCTCGAAATCAACGTGCCTTTTTCTTTGCTGATAGGCACGTTTTCACAGTCATTATTCATAAGAAATGCGGGTTTTAATCTATCGATTGATATCACCGATTCTTTGCCTTTTATCTTAATTAAGAATGCTTTTTTTATTCTCTTAATGACTGGGAATGGCCCTTCATACGGTGGGCATAAGCTTTTTTGTAGCCTATCGCAACGAACGAAGACGTGAGAACATTCATTAAGTTCCGGATGCACGAAAATTGACTGTCTATGACACTGGCGTTTTGGAACTGATGTCATTTTTGCAATACTTTCTTGAATGCTTTTCATGATTTCTTCGTAGGTAGTGTGCGTACTGGATTGTTCAAAAAATTCGCCGGGCAGCTTCATCGGTGTGCCATAAACCATTTCAGCTGAACTATAGCCTGTGTCATCGCGAAAGCAATTTCTTAATCCAAAAAGTACTGAAGGTATTTCTTTGACCCAGCTAACGTTAGCATTTCTTGCCATAAGTGCTGCTTTTAACGTTCGGTGAAATCTTTCGACCATTCCGTTTGCTTGAGGGTGATAAGGAGTGGTTCTGATTTTGTGTACTCCTAGGAACTTAGAAAGTGCTTTGAAGGTAGCTGATTCGAATTGACGACCTTGGTCGGTGGTGATGCGTATGGGGCATCCAAACCTCGTTATCCAGCCTTCGTAAACAGTCTGAGCGATTGTTTCTGCAGTAATATCCCCCACTGGGAAAGCTTCGGGCCACGATGTACAACGATCTATTATTGTAACTAAATATCGCTTTCCTTGTGACATAGGCAGTGGACCAACAATGTCGATGTGAATATGTTCAAACCGCTGTGCAGGCAAAAAACTTCCTAGTGGTGAAATCGTATGCCTATGCACTTTAGATTTTTGACAGGCTAGGCAAGTTTTACACCAACTATTAATATCTTTGTTCATACTGGCCCATATGTATTTTTCCGTTATCATTTTTCGAGTTGTACGTGTGCCAGGGTGACTCAGCCCATGTGTGACGTCGAAAACTTGCTTCCGAAACTTCAATGGTAAGTAAGGTCGAGCTTTTCCCGTAGATGTATCGCATACGATGGAAGTGCTTGACCCTGGCAATGCGACCTCTTCGAAATGCAATCTTGCGTTTCTTTTCAGCTGTGATAATTCTGCGTCATTATGTTGATATTTTGATATCTCTTCGTAGCTAATGGGTGACGGAGTGTCGATTTGCTCGATTGTACGTGATAATGTATCGGCAACAATATTGTCACGTCCACTAATATGTTGGATATTAGTGCAATATTGTGATATGTAATCTAGTTGACGCACTCTGCGCGGAGTGTCGGTAACAGATGGCTTTTTGGAAAAAGCGTAAGTTAGTGGACGGTGGTCCGTAAAAATTGTAAACTCTCTTCCTTCAATTAATCTTTGGAAGTGCCGCACTGCCATGTAGATGCCCAGTAATTCTCTATCAAATGTTGAGTATTTTCTTTGCGCGTCGCTTAATTTTTGCGAGAAAAAACCAAGTGGTTCCCAGACATGCCTTACTCTCTGTTGCAAAACCGCGCCGACGCAAGTCGCGCTGGCGTCAGTCATAATCGCTAGCTCGGTGCTACGCGATGGGTGAGCGGTTAGTACTGCGTTCTTAATGCCTTCCTTGCACTTTTCATAAGCCTTTTCGGCCTCTGCTGTCCAAGAAATGGGCGAATTATCGTTCTTTTTTGAGTGCTTCATATACTCGTTGAGAATGCTTTGATATTCGGCGGCATGCGGTAGATTGTTTCTATAAAAATTAACCATCCCTAAAAATCTTCTTAATTCCTTTACTGTCTTTGGTTTAGGGAATTCGTCGATTGCTTTATATTTTTCCTCAGTCGGGCGTATTCCCTGGCTCGTTATATGATAACCTAGGAAATCCAATTCGCTCTGGAGGAAGCTGCATTTTTCTAAATTAATTGTAATTCCGTTTTTCTGTAGCCTTTGAAACACTGTTTCTAGTTGTTTGAGTGCGGTTTCTTCATTTGGGGCGCTTAACAATATATCATCGCAGAACACAAATGCGAAATCCAAGTCGCGAAATATGGAGTCCATGAATCGTTGAAACGTTTGACCGGCATTGCGTAGACCAAAAGGCATTTTTGGAAATTCAAATAGCCCAAACGGAGTGATAATCGCAGTTTTTTCGACTTCTTCCACAGGTATGCAAAAATAGGCCTTGCGGATATCAATTTTGCTGAATATCTTCCCGTTTTCCAAAATGTATGTGAAATCGCTTAATCGTGGCAATGGGTATTTATCTGGAACTGTGACCTTATTCAGCATTCTATAATCCCCACATGGCCTCCATTCACCATTTTTCTTTTTAACCATGTGCAGAGGGCTAGCCCCTGGGCTGTCGGATGGGCGACAAATTCCAAGCTCCATCATATTCTGGAATTCCTTCTTTGCAATATAGTATTTATCGGGTGGGAGTGGTCTTGCTCGAGCGGAGACTGGGTGCCCTCTGGTGATGATGTGGTGTTTGACATTATGTTTGGGCGTGTTTGCTAAAGATGATGGACGAGTAATATCTTCGTATTTCTCCAAAATTTGCTTAATCTGCGGTTTAATTCCTGCGTCGATCGAACGGATGCTGTGATGTTCTGTTCGGCTTAAACCTGCAGGAGTTGTGAGTTCTGTTACTCGATCCATAAGTTTCTTTCCTGCCAAATCTACTAATATTTTGTAGTGCTCCAAAAAATCGGCTCCGATTATAGGCTGGGACACGTCAGCGACTATAAATGTCCACACAAAGTTTCGGCGCAACCCCAAGTTGAGAGTAAGTGTTTTTTCTCCATACGTATTTATTTTGGAGCCGTTCGCAGCGTAAAGTTTATACTGCTGATTAGGTGTCATTGACTTTCTGTGAGGCTTGCATATAACTGAAATATTTGCTCCCGTGTCGATCAAAAACCTCATACCACTTTTTCGGTCGGTAATGATGAGGCGGTTAGACGGGTGAATAGCACAGAGGTCCGCCGTAGTCTGTGCATTTTTTAGTTTCCCTGGTTCTGCGGGATGCCACCTTTCCTCCAATCGCACGGCTTAACACATTTCCGTGCGTATTCACGGAATTTATGATGATAATAACAAAACTGCCTGTCTCGGCTTTGCGACCTTGACCTCTGCCTTGGCTGGAAATAATGCTGATACGTGCCGCGTCGGATGTTTTGCCGTTCGTGCTTCAAGGCGCACATTTCTAACTGCATTTCTTTTAATTGTTTTAAAATGCAATTTGTCGTTTCGTTTCCATTATCGTTTGCCTTGATTGCTGAAACTTCGTTGATTCTTATATTTTCCATCATCTTGTCTGCGAGTTGACTGATTACATTCAAATCCGATGTTTCTGAGACAGCTAGGACAGTGGTGATTTGGGCCGGAAGTAATTTGAGCCACAAGACTCGAATGGTTTCATTTCCGACTGTTCCGCGCCCTAATTCCTGCATCCGACGCAGAAGGTGTGATGGCTTTTGATCTCCCAGGTCCATTTCGGTCAACAGCTTCTGAAGGCGTTGCTGCTCGGATTCTTCGAAACAGCTAATTAGGCGTTCTTTGATAGTCGCGTATTTTCCTGTCGTTGGGGGTGCCGTGATTATGTCGCTGACCAGGATAATTTCGTCCTTAGTTAACTTTGAGATGACGATGCTGTATTTGTACTCGTCGCCTTGTTTCTGAGGAGTGAGTACTGCTTCCAGTTGCGAGAACCATAGGCGAGGCTGATCCTTCCAAAATTCTGGAATCCTTGATGCGACGGTTGTAGTGGCCACTTCGTGAGATTCGGCGGAGCATGTGTTCGTTTTGCAGGGAGATGGTTGAGACATGTTGATTCCGTTTTTCAGACTCGCATGAACACTCTGTTCAGAAGGTATTGTTCTTTGTCGGGGTCACCAGATATACCATGCGACGGAGGAGAGGTATTGATACTCCAGTGGATGTTGTAGAAGTATATTTTCTTATGTAAACTATGCGCTTAAATACTAAAATACAATAATGTCTTATCGCTAGTCTTACGCGCCTAATCTTATTTAGATAAGTAAATTGCTATCTATAAAATGTACGTGTGCTATCTTGTGCATACCGGCACATGTATCGTTAATGTTTGATGGCGGCGGGGTGCGGTTACGCATACTAAATGTAATGAATTTTGTAGAGCAAACACTATTCCGGAGTTGATAACGCGCTCTACGACGACGGGCGCGAAACGAACCGCAGCGACGTAACGAGTGGCGCCCTCACGAGGGACGCTCGTAAAGCAAACCTAGTTAACCGTGATTAGCTGCGGCCTGCGGAGGCAATTTCGTTTTCGTCATTTTTCCGAGACGCGATTGGAAGAAAATGAACATTGTGTACGCTTCGATAAACATTGTTTGCCTGTTCAGCAATTCGTTTGCGAGCCAAGCGTATTCAGCTTGTTTAAAATAAATACAAATTGCGCTTGAATTTAGATTTGACTTAAAACATCTCTTTTTTTCTTCAAATTTAGATTTAGCAACGTATTCAAATAAAAGGAACTAATCTTGTTCTTTGGTTCTCAGTAAATTACGTTGCTCCTGTTTTATCAATTTACTCCATGAAAGAAATGAGGGTAAGTAATTCAATTTTACAGCTAGGTATTAAGTCTATGAGAGCTATGATTAAATATTATCAAAGGAAATTAGTAGCTGTAGCAGTAATTACAAACTTTAATGACTTTAAAGTGAATACAAAGTAAGCTACCTACACTACAACAAGCTTCAAATAGCGTTTATCAGCACTACCAAGACAATTAGAGAACTTATTTTATCTCTAACGACAAAAATTGATGACGACAACAGGCGAAGGTGTGTGAGATCGCTCCTCGTCCGATAAAAGCAAGTTTCATTGGCACGTCGCTTGGCGCCACCTGCGCATCGCTCAATCTCCCATCAATCGCTGGAGGTTAGATCGGGCGACTGCAGCTCGTCGCTAACGATAGTTCCGAGTTGCGTCGAAGTGCTCGCCACACGCGGCCTTAATTACAACACAACCCTCAAACTGCGCTCATGTACGTTATCACACTTGGGGATAAGTTTGCTGATAAACTGCTGCCTGACTGAACATACATACATGCACTATAAGATAAAACTTGTTCCTGCGAAAAACAATTTTTATAGCTTAGATGTTTTGGCAGTTGATGCACAGTGGGAAAAGAGCCAACATTGAAGTTGGCGTGGACTGAATGATACGCCGATGTCTGTAGCGTCTATAACTATAAGATATACGGATTGCTAACTGGGCAGGTGTCAAGTGCTTATACAACTCTTCTTTCATAACCTATTTAATAGTGTATTATCTAAGAGTAGCTGTAGGATTTGAAACTATTTATTCGTTTATGAAAGCAGAGAAAATGGTAAGATCGACGCGTATGTCTGTATTCTGTAGCTGTGATATCAGGTTAGAACACAATAGTAAGAGGTAAGATTCCAAGAAAGACGGGATGAGCCCGGCTTTGAACGATTTCAGCTGAGTTCATAGCCGTCCCATGTGCAACTGTTAGCTTTCAAGACGGAAATCCTTAAACAACCAAATTTTAGTAGATACGAAAATAAAAACGTACTCACTTTGCGTTTGTGTCTTTTAATTGACATAGCAATTTGTGAGATCTCTAAGCCACGCAAAAACTATTTGTCTATTATATCACTATTGATTCTATAGTGATATTTTGTCGTTGGTTCTAATTTGGTCAACACTAGTATATCTGTTTATCTTGGCTTTGAAATAGTGTGTGTGATTTCGTCCCATGTGCCTGTGCCATGCCATGCCATACCAGTTCTCACAACAACTATCTTCAGTCTACATGGAATATAAATCTCCTTGACGCAGAGTTTACCAACAATTTGCAGTGTTCACAGCATAACAAGTCGACGGCGGTCGGCGGTGGCGTGGCCCTCGATCGGATGAGCAGACTCCCGAGGGCCTCGTGATGCCCCCCTCACTCCCCCCACCTTATCCTTAATGCAACGTCCACGCCTACATTATTTATATGTCCAGAGATATTTCTAATTTGCTCTACATGAAAAAACTGAAGAATTTATATTAGGAATCGACATTTAAGTAGAAGAATTTATTTGGTAAGAATTTATATGTTCTTGAAGGAAAATTATATTCTTAAAATCTTTATACGAGCCGAAAGAAGGCCACAGGACACACTGTATAGCAATAACACACACAACCCCATCGAGCTTGGGCTCGTTTGATTCGTCTTGACAAGTACTCTGATAGGAAATGGTCTATTTTAGTTTTAGTTCGTTGACTTGTTTTTTTTCAGATAATTATAATTTTTTGCTTTTTAAGCAGAATTATTTTTAATTATTATTTTTAAACGCACTAAAAAGTTTATATCCCTATACAGAAGTTTTAAACCTAAAAACGTGGGGCGCATGCAAAAGACTATTGATGATAAATCTTACAAAATGCGCCCCACGTTTTTAGGTTTAATACTTCTGTACAGGTTATGATTCTTTACGATAGAAAATATTTTATACTTTGAAGTCTGTTTTAAAAACGTATTTTACAATGATTTTTTTTTCGGTTAATTTTATTTCTTAACTGACAATGAAGTGTTACAAACAACACGTGTTTAAATTTTAATCACAGTTGTGTGGTGCTTAATAAAATTGGATTCAAGTGCTAATTAAAACGGAATTCTTCACCATCAATGAACTGACTAACGTGGCTTTTAAGAATTGTAAAATATTTCGAAAAATCATTCGCAGAACTAATATTTCCAAGTGTGAAAAATTAAGTAGCTACTGTTGAAATCATCCTGAATGCTTTAAAGGTGTCGGATCGGAATCTGCAGAATAGGTGAGAAAGTGGCATTACTGGCGGCTGGGACCGCCGAGGATGGCCGAGGCATTAATAGTCGGCTACCTTTGAGGGCGGGATATTCTATTCAAAGAGGATTGTGCAGTACATCGCTTTGTCCCCCTCTGCTCGGCGCACTTACCGGGCAACAATTGAACGCCTTTTTGTATTAAACACAACACTTGGTTTTGATCCGCTATAATAAATAAATTTTGGAATGGCAATTACGAGTACGATATTTACTCGTATGTTCCTTCTAGCCAATTTTGGCGATAGCGATTATAATCGATCCCACTATTTTTGCCAGTTGTGCGCTTTAGTGGGGGTATAGCCAATTCTTCTAGAAAATCTATGTCCTACACGATTAATTCACGTCAGGACATCATTCTTGTAATTGTTATTAATGACCGCTTGGCACCGGTATGCCCCGGAGTGCATTAATATCAAAACCATCAAATTTATACCCACGTTTACTACATACATACATTACATATCCTGTTTTAAATAATATAATATTTTTTTATGATTATTTTGTGTACAGCCATCATAATAATAAAGGAAATTAATGAAGGTAGCGAGTTACAAATGGCTCGGCCGCGGGCGCAATAAAAACGAAAAAATTCCACAACATGTCACCGGAGGCACGTACTTTGTGCCGGAGGAGGGATGTATGTAGGCCAATTTATAAACACGACCGCCTCGACGCGAGAGAGAGTTATACTTACTGCGATATAGATTGCTCAGAGTACATGCAACTATACGGATGCAGCTGCATTTGCACCTGCTATGTACGCTAAATGGGCCTCGAATCCGTAGTGTTTGGTTTTCCGGAGTACATTGAAGTTGTGAAGACAATAACTGGCGACCACAAGACCAGATAGTCTGCAACGATAAAACGGATTGATACCACATACATCGCTGGTTCTGTACTTGTTACATTCTAAGCTGCGGAGAGAAAGGAGATATGAATATGAATAATACCTGGTGCTCACAAGTATGAGGCTATGCCCGTGTGTCGAGATGAGTTTGGTTTGGCTGTGAGCTTTGTTCATGCGGCACATTTTAGTGACAGTTGATGGTTGCATTGTTGCGAACGCATTATGTTACACTCCTCTATAAGTTATTTATAAACGTAATATATGTTTGATTATTATTTGCAAAACATCTACAGAGTATTACAAAATGTTTTCATTATGTATTTCCGATGTAATTTTCGTCCAAATCCCCAAGAAACTTGGCATCTTTAGAATCATCCCTTTGATCCAGTAGAAATTCATTGTACAGATTAAATAGTTGCTGAGACTGCGAGCAATCGAAGGCGGCGCAACTCGCGACAGTTTAGCTCATCAATTTACTACGTGGGTATTTACAGCGTTCGTTTCATTTCGCCCTGTTTCCTTCCGTGGGGGGAGGTCGAGGGTCAGAGGGAGGGGGCGGAAGAGATCGAGAGATATTTACGAGGCGCTCGTCAGCTGATGCGGCGCTTCCGGCCCTCGCCGAGACCCGTGATCCTATTCTTTAGAGGCTGGAGATTAATTGCTAATGTTCCGGTTTAGTTGGGAAACTTTTTGCTGAACATTAATGTTAAAAACCGGATAATTTTGTTATCTCAGTCTGCTTACGAAGTAGAGCGGCCTCTTGTTTTGTAAGATTAGTTATACCGGAGAATTGAGTGAGGTACACGATACGTAACATTTATTGCAAGTATATGATTTTGTACGTATAATTTTATATTTTAGGTCTATTTGGCACTGTTTTTCACATACATTCGCAGAGATTTGATGTATGAAATAGCGAAGTTAGTTACTTTACTGCATACTTTGTTATTCGTATACATTAATCCAGATAACATAACGTCGACCAAATAAACGAATTTTTGTAATAGTATTTCAATGTATAGCATACTAGCTTTCCGGCCGCAGCTTCGCCCGCGTGGACTACAGGTCATATTGTGCGGGCGGAGACCCGCGCCCAGCAGTGGGATAACAAGTAGCCTGCGTCCTTCCCCGAGATCCCATCTATATCCGTACCAAATTTCGACAAAATGTGTCCAGCGGTCTAGGCGTGAAAACGTAACAGACAGACAGACAGAGTAACTTTCGCATTTATAATATTAAAGTAAATGGATTACAAGGCAAGGGACTTTTTATGACCTACAGAATGCAATGAAAGATATAACTTTATAGTCATAATTATTTCATAGTCATTTTTGAACATTACAGAATAAAAGCTACTCCAAAGGCTGTAACTTATTCGATCGTTCGTATAGCGGCGGCATCCCGGAGGGGGGCAGAGCCATTCAGAGTTGATGAAAGATGCACAAAGGGCCTGGAACCGGTCCAGTGCTGCCGGATAATGTGGATGGGTCCCGCTTAAACGACGCAATACCATTAAATGGATCATGGCGCGGTACGAGTATGTGTGTACGTCATCGATTGATTGTTATGTCACATCTTCCATCACGTTGCAAATATTTTACTGTGAGTGGCTTATGAGTTTTCAATAGTATACTGTACAGTTTTAAACGTATCCTGAAATGTTTGAAGTACCACCAAAGGGACGTGCTCTATTTTATGTTGTCTAAGCCTCCGCAACGCTCAGGGCTCAGGTTGATTCTAGAAATGAGTTTGTTTTATTTTACTTTATCTAATGAAATAGATAAGTACTGAAAAAATACCAAAAAACACGTTTTTATGATGGACTAAAATGTACAAAATAATTACTTCCGTAAGGATTTATAACCATACACAGAAGTTTTAAACTTAAAAACGTGGGGCGTATTTTGTAAGATTTATCATCAATTGTTGATTGTCTTTTCCAGTTTCAGACCTGTGACGCATATTAGACGACGCAGACTTCGACGCATTTATATAGCTTTAGTCAAAGCGTAATAAAAGAAAATGATATGCGCGCAGTGTATCACCTGCCTTACCCAGACTGGTGCTTTTGAAATACGTTTAGCAACTCATAGTGAGGCCCATACCGAGCGCATCGAACAACAGGCGAGTGCATAAGTGTGCATGTGTATTAATCAATAGGCCCGCGGCACAAACGCGGATAGCGGATGGAAGGGGGCCAGCTCCCCCCTCCCCCCTGCATCCGCGAGGGCCGGTGTCTGCTGGATCACACGTGGCCAATTGTAGTGGGTACTCATACCAATGAGTTCTCACTACAATTGGCTGACGTGTGGTTAGATACGTGTAGTTATTGTTTGTTATAGCATTAGAATGCTTGGTGTATACGGGCCCAATTTAGAATTATTAACCAGCTTCCGCCCGCGATTTCGTCCGCGTAGAGTGAACATACGCTGACGGAACGCAGCGTATGTCCGCGACGTTTGAAATGAAAAACGTCTGATCGGATTGTGATGAAATTAAAACATAGAATACTTTTATCCCGGCCAAAGGTTTCCTAAAGAAAATCCTTAAAAAAAGTATTGAAAAAACTTAAATGTCCACGCGGACGAAATCGCGGGCGGAAGCTAGTAGTCTATAAACGGTCCGCTCTGTGTTTGTGATGTATTTCAATAAACACCAAACATAACTGCCAATAGGTTTAAACTTTTACATTATCGAATTGGGCCAGTAGGTATAATAATTAGGGTTATTAATAATTATTGTAGTGCAACCCAAATTATGTTTACTTTGATGCAGTTAAAGCACAAAATACATAATGTAAAAGCTTTAATTTCGTGAGTTAATTATGTTATTTCAATGGCAGAAGTTTGGAATCTGAACAATTTATGTCATAAAACTTTAAGGTAAGGAAAATAACCTTCAGTTTATCTCGATCGATAGTTATAGTCCGCATCACGCCGCTCAAACAAAGTCACGCAACATCGTACATATGCGCGCGGACCGCGAACAAACAAGCCTTTTGCCTAAATTATCTATTATAATTATGTAAATCTAATTAGTAGTGGACAAAGCGTGCGGGAGTGAGATGGTCGCAAAATATACGTTGTAGAAGCGCCGCTCCGGCCATATTCGGAAACGGTCCCTAATTTTTATACGACTGCCCAAAAAGAAGACTGTATTGTGTTCAGAGTTTCTTTATTCCAGAGTAATTACTAAATGCCTAAACTAGATTTGAATGTGTGATGTTCATTAGAATCTTTATATCACCCCAAGTGACACTGGTTATGGATCTTTGAAAAAAATCAAAATGGCGGCTGCGTAAAATCATTTTGATATGTCGAAAAAATAATCTTCATTTATTACAATATGGGTATCAAATGAATGGCTTTAATGAGAGCGTTCCAAAACTACATAATTTGTCAATAAAATGTATGAAAAATAAATGATATTGAAAACACGACTGCCCTGCAAAAAACTAATGATTAAAAATTATTCCACAAAACAGTCCCCCTACTGCAATGACACTTGTTATTTAACTTTTAAGTTCGTTTTTGGCAGAGTAGTCGTGTCTAGTTACGCTAAGAGCTCCTTGGTAATGCTACAGTACTGTACGAAATGGACATTATGTGAGTGTACAGAAACTGCGATTTGTTCCAAGTGGCACTTCTGCCTACTTTATGTATTGTGGGACGGTGGCGGGGCGGTCGGGACCCGTGTCATAATTTCATTTGCAAGTTTAATTAACTTTAACCTCTGCGTTTGGCTACGAAGTGCCCCCGTTATGCGCGTGCGTTTCATGAATTAGAACTGCATATAAGTTCGGTTTTGTCACGTGTAAAAAAGTAAAAAGTGGAAAATAATATTTTGAAAAATAGATATTTAATTTTTGTATAGGTGTTTAATTATAGTAAGGCTAGGGTCCCCTGTTTACGCCGTCAGCCGCTTACAGCGCCAGCGTCCCAATGCTTACTATAGAAATGTTACTGTTATGGTATCTATCAAACGCTATGTCGGCGTAAGAAATGTATAGGAACGTTTACGCTGACGTATGACATAAAATAGGAGACCAAGGCTTATATGATCATTACGAGTGTCGTGTGGGTTGTAATTCATAATAAATATTAATTTTATATCGCAAACGGTACATATTATTATGGATCACTTCCCGAGCGCCCACACAGACACTCGCATTTCGGTTCTATTATTTCGAGAATATTCTATTGAATTGAACTATCACGCGAAACGCTTAATAGCATTAAGCTTTCCGAGAAAATAATACTTAATTATTTATGCACCTGATAATTTACTTGCTCCTGAAATCGATAACTTTATCAGAACTTTGGACGTATAAATAGAACACGTTAAATTTTTGTTTTGTTTGTTTGTTACGCCGTGACGTTTTAACTACTCATCCGATCAACTTTGCATGCCAGTTGTTAGAGGTTCAAAAAAGGACATAGACTACCTACCTGTCATCCAGAAAAATTGGACTGTTCCCAAGACAGAAAAATAACTGTCCTCACAAACAAAGCCGCGAGTGGCCGCTAGTATTTGATAAAAACAATGCGATAAAAAAAGTAGCACAATAAACCGATATGCAAACATGTACGAGTATAACTAGCTTAGAGCGATATGTATGTGTTGCATAACAGAAATAAATCAAACTTCGATTTCAAAGTGGTAAATATAGTCGGTGAGACTTTATTCCAAATCAAAAAAGTGAAAGTCGCGAACTAAGTAAGCGATAATTCGTAACAAACGCCGCTTCTTATTACGCGTTTACGCGCGCACTCAAGGTGGGGGGCGATATTGATGAGGTTATTTTGATTGAGGGCCCTCGGCCCTGCCCGTGACGTCACTTGACCGGGTTCACGAGTGCAGCGGACGTGCCCCAGATTGAAAACTCAAAGGCTGAATATCAAAAGTTTAATGTTTTGAGGTTCATTTGTTTTTTACGAAGTCAACAGCGCGCTGCAAAGGGTTTGGAGTACTTACCTTTGTAGATTTGAAGTTGTGTGTTTGGCTATAAGTATTTCTTTATTGATTTTTTTCGCTATTTTATTCGCTACAATTTCTGATAGTCTGTTATATTATTTTATTTTAGAAAACACAGGTGATTTAATCAGTTTTACGTACTTACCGAGTTTAATTCCGTTTATATCAGATATAAACTATTTAACTCCCGAAATACCCTAAAACGACCATAAAACTATTTACTATTTGAACAAAACAAAATATTTATAAAAAATAAAATAATGTACGTATGCAGTAAGCATACACGGCATGTAGTCGGCGTCCAATCAGCCGACGCTGCATCTTGCCTAACATCGCCCCCTCCGGCGCGCGGCACCACGCATAGAGTCTACACCCAGCGAAGTACACTTGCTTCCAAATTTAGAAAACATTGCTCTAACTTCTTACATACAATTAAATGCCATTTTGTGCAACAGAAAGTGGGTTATTAGGAAGACAACGCCACTCGGAGCGACTGGCTGTGATTAAATATACCTTCATCTGTAACAGTATTTTCTACTCCAGAATTAAATGATAAACTAAATGCAGCAAACTAATCCTTAATACTTTGTGTTGCGAAGTGAAGTGGCCCCAGTAGTGCGACCATCAGGTGCAGTCTGTGCTGTGGCGCCGCCGCCGCGCCGTCACAGAATCACGTTACGCACGTGTGGCCGCGTCCCCGCATCCCCGCCCCGCGCCGTACACTCGCCCGCCCCGCAGATATTGAATGCAGTAAAAATTCACTCCAACCTGCTGGGGTCAACGACACGACAGATTAACTTTTTATGGTATTGGTATTGCTATTATAAACGAAAAGCTCGTCTGATTGAATGGGAAAGCTGATAGACTGATAATTACGGAGCCATAATATTTTATGTTAGAAAATTAAGGTTCAAAAGTTTGTATCATTCAGAAAAATTATAAACATGCTTTTGAGCAAGAGCATAGTACATAATTCCTCAACGTATTGAATTATGTCAAACCACACAATTGAGTTCTATGTTATAGAATCGTAGGTTTGTTTGATGCAATTCACTTTTAAGGTTTAAATACAATTTACACAATTAATTTAGTAAGTACTTACTTCAAGACGTCATATCAATCAGATAGAGAATAGAATAGATAAATTCGTTTCGAATTACATATAGAAATAAAAAGAATAGGAATCAATGCACAAAATGAAGAGATCTATTTCATTCCTTTTCATTATTCATAGTGACTCGAAAGATCGACAGAGCGGATCCCATCATCAGAAAACAAAAGTGCATTTGAAGAATTTTAAAAACTTTGGCGGAGCAAACAAACGCTGTCTATGATCGAGCTAAATTGACAAACACAATTTCAGGGTTGCTAATGCCTTTTCAATAGCTAACTGTCTACTACTACTATCGATAAGTTATCGATAGAAAAAATAACTATATTTTCCATAGAGATTCCTAGAGATCATTATTGAGATTTAGAATTGCACAAACCAGAAAATCATAATGTTTCATAAGTCATTGCGAATTTAAAGGCGTTTTTCTTACTTTGTTCCATACTAATCAGTTGTATAGTATTGTAATGTAATTATTATGATTAATCTTTGTGTTTATTTCATTTGCTTATTAATAAATTTAAATAATGAAATCTTCATCTTTGTTTTAAAGGTTTTTAAAAGCCAGTGATGTTGGAGATTCATTCAAGAACTAGAGAAGTCATTCAATCAAGAATCATTAATGAACAGAAGACAAGGATTGGAGAATCAGTCAAGAACTTTGTCAACCCTGCAGCTGCCGCCGAGTAGCGCTTGATGATTTAATAGAAGCGCACGCGCGCTGTTCGTTACGTCATACCGCCCGCCGCCGCCCACCGTGCCTGCGTCAACGTAACTGTCTTATTGCACCAAACAAACGCGAAATATTAAACGACGTCGATTGCGCTTTTGACGGCAACCAATAGCCATCAAAATTTTAGGACGTGATTGGAAAAATGTAACTTGGTAAATGGAAAAATTGAATCTTACTTTTTTTCTTTCTTTGTATAAAATTTCTTACTATTTAATTCTAAACTGGATACATATATGAACTTAATATGGATGGCTTTCAACAAAAGCTTAAAGTTGTATTATTTTAATGGGGATTGTATTTTTAAAATAATCATAATTTGGTAGTAAGAAAACGCTTAAACTCGAACATCGACATCAGCCATTTTTAATGTCTCCACTGTCACTGTCCCACCACTCCACAATGCGGAGTAGTGGGTGTTAACGACTACAAATGCAGCCAGGACCAGCAGCTTAACGTGCCATCTGAAGGACGGAGGAACTCGAAATTATTAATTTTTGGTCACCCATTCCATGACCGACCTTTGCGAAAGTTTCTTAACCTACGCAATCGCAGGGCCAGGCGCTAAATCATTGGGCCACCGAGCTTCTCAAACTTGAACATAAAAATAATAATATCATTTTAAAACCGTGAAGCCGTATTTTGTAGAAATGAAAATGGTTACACCATTCTATATTTTTCGCATGCATATTTATGCTGATATAGCCGTTCTTATGATAATTATGTACCTGTTAACTTTTTTTTACTTATATCTGCGAATAAATGAATTGAATTGAATTGAATTGAATTCATTAAAAATGTCAATGATTAAGTCCTTAGGTATGTACATAAATAATTAGTTTTGTTTTTATGAATTCGTGAATGTCTTAATAAGATATGCCCTACGGTTTCAAAATAAAGAAATTAAACATAGATCGCGGGCAGCCGCTTTGGTTGAAAATTTGTCAATCGCAACCACAATTATAGTAAGTTCTATCGGTGATATTTTGCGGAGCATTCATAACATTGTCACAGCGGCGGCGTGTCGCTGACAGTGCGGCGCACGGGCTCGCGGGGGGCGCGGGGCGCGGGGCGGGGCGGTGGTCTCACAGGCTCCGATGCAATCCGGACCATTTGTTACCGCAGATAACATCACCACAAATGGGAACTTTCTCGTTTCCCCATACATTCTGCCGGCATGTATCCATGCCTCATCCGAATGCCTGCCCTCTCATGAGAAAACGATATAACTGAAGGTTCAAAAAAGTATAGATGACTCGATTTATCAATGGGATGAACATTTTTATCACTACATAACTTTAAAGTTGGTCTATTGTGAAAACATAAAAAATAAGCAAATCTTTAATCAGAACAACGTGTAAAACATTAGATAGATTATTATTCCGATATATCCAACTCTACTACAAAAAATATTAGGACTTGATAGTTTCGTGAAGTATGCTGAAATAGATTATTCTGTTATGAAAATATAAGTTTCTAGATAGGGCCATACATATCATTTAGTTATTTATACAAAAGAAATTAAAGCTATTTACAATAACTACGACAACAACAACAAAATCTAAGTTACGCCCCTTCGTAAAGAGGGGGCAGCGCTGTCCCTCTGCCAAAAGAAAGAGCTGATCTTTTAGGAGCGGCCGTAAAGCTAATTCCACGCCTGTGGATTTATGCGTTACAAGGATTCGCCGTGAAATATACAAAGTTGCCGCATTTGTCAATAAAGCCAATTTGGAGGGTCGGGAGAGCGCATCACTCCGAGGAACATCCAACCATTAGGGAAAAGATTTTCTTTTTGCGCAAATCAGCGGAAAATACTTGATGTTATAAGGTTTTATTTTTATCTCTATAAAGGGTTTCGATGT
The DNA here is from genome assembly GCA_963556745.1 of Catoptria pinella. NCBI lineage: Eukaryota > Metazoa > Arthropoda > Insecta > Lepidoptera > Crambidae > Catoptria > Catoptria pinella. The sequence continues at coordinate 177,891 of OY750771.1, forward strand.
ACATTAGTAGTGTTGCATTAGTTTGTTGTTACCATCACGTCCATATAATTTTTCAATAACTAATAATAAATAAAACCAAATTGAATTCGCGGTTAATGGAGCAAAGTCTTCTAAGACTTACATCAACCATGCATTGTAGTCCAGTTCTGCTGATTTTGAGGGGAGTGTGCTTTGGGCAAAGACCACTGCATACTAAATAACCTTAATAAACATGCCAAGCAACGCTTTCACCCGTTCAGCGAAACGTTACACGTGAAATAACTGAATTGAATAAAGGCATATTTGAACACAGAAAACGAATTTATCTGAAAAGAAATTCTGTATCCATTTAGAGTTGCGTCGTGCCCGGTTCCTCTGCGTTACGGCCCGTCGTTTGTGGCACGTTCGCTTCAAACACCATATATTTTACTGATGGAGCGAATGCCATGCATTATTCAAGGGTTCCCATCATACACCACGCTTTGCTTACAAACGTATCTAAGAAACAAGGGGATGAATAAATGTGATTTAAAAACAATTCGTAACAAAAATAATGATAAATAATATTGGACACTCTGTACATAAAGTTATTTTAATGAAGTTTATGTTGAGAAATATGGACAAATCAAACCATAAACCGTTATTACTAGTCACTGAATTGACATCCACAAATTAATTTATCTGTGAACCTAATCAATCATCGCTACCTAACACATCAAAGCCTTCACTTACACCTCAAATAAAATTTATTCCACAAGAATGTTAATTCAAAATTAATAAAAATAACATTAAATAGAAAAAAGAAGGAATCGCTTTCTTACTTAACATAAGTACTGCACAGAAATATATAACTTAGAAACAAACATAACCGTTAATTGACCTATTCTTCCCCAGTGTGCTACGCGGTCGTTGACCCCACTATCCACCAAGGTATGTCCACTGTCCAGGTACGGCCATACCAACCATGTTACGATGAGGTCGCCACCCTGTGTCTAGGTAGTTGGTGACTAGCAAGGTCACCTTAACCGGAGTGCTGGTAGGCGACTGTATGACCCCCCGTTTAAGAATTGACAATTCTTTGCGCGTAGGAGCCAGGCGCTTGGCACAAAGGAGGCGCGGTGTCTTTGTCGCGCTGCCGAGGCGAGGCGCGGGGGCGGGCGAGGTGACGGGTGCGGCTTAATTGTTTAATTCATAATAGTACAATTGGATTACAGGAGACTCGCTGCTTCACACTAATCTGAATAGACAACAATTCACGCTAAGAAATTAACCCTTATTTCATTCCAAATTTCAAAGAAATTCTGCCTTTCATCTTGTCGAACTCGTCGAAGGTCGAGCTACCGCTATATTGTGCTATATTGTGTTTTATGGTGTTATTAAGTACACACACCGACAAGCTGTCACAATTTGCTGCAGATAGTAATAAACTCGTACTTGACTGTGTGGTCGTTCGTTGTGTCGTGTTGCTTTTGATTTGGATGACCACGCACAGGCGGACGTTTACGTATGACACATCCAGAATGACCAGAGGAAATTCAGATCTCACGCCTCTTGGTAAGTATTCTATGAGATGTAGCGAAATAACACTACATGTATTTTTTTGATTCAACCGAAGTCTTAAATTATTGAGAAAAAATATTTTTGATGTGTGATGGCTGATGATGAACCTCTATAATATTTAAAAACGGAAAAAATAATTGAGTTATGACAATTTGAAAACGTTTTATTTAAACTAGCTTCATCAAAATAATGACTAGCAAAGTAATTTACATCTTATGGAATACAATTAGAAATATTATATTAGTTCTTATTTATGAGCAACAGCAAACAATTAATTCCGCTTAGATGTTACTTTGTAACAATTGCCTGTTTTTGAATATTTATCATGTGTCTAAAGATAATAAATCCTCAGCTTTGCATGGATAGCTAGTCTGCTACGAGAATTGAGTGCTGCTACGAAATGCTACGGTGTAGCGTAGCGTAGCATAATCTGGAGATCGCTACAAAACGTGTAGCAACATTAGATAATTTAATATTATTATAATACATATTTTTTAATTTATTGTTATTTTTGTTAAATGTTTTTAACATTTGTGAACATTTTATTATTTTGTTACATAATATTCGTGAATATTTAATAATAATATCACTATCGTCACACACTTTGTTTGAAAAATCTGCTAAGGACTTTATATTTTTGAGACGTTCGTTTTGTGTGTATTATTTAGCTCGTTACAACATACGTTAAGTGCTTTGATATTTCATAAAAAAAAAGGTTTATCAAATACTTTAACTCAACATTTATATTACAACCAAAATCATTCAAAAGCAGGGTAAACTGTATCCCAAATCAAAATAAAAACATTGTAAAACAATTACGTCACCGCAACTGTTCAAATTATATAAGTATGTAATTAAATTAAGCTTGCGCGCGTTGCTAATGGGTTTGTTTTGAAATAAAACATGAAGTTCACACGAAGCGGGCGAGACGTATATTTTTATCGCTCCTATTTCAATATCGAAGTGTGTACGCGAACAAATTTCGGGTGGTGACAGTCGTCGCCAACCTTTTGTCGCGACATCTGTACTTTAATAAACACGACACGCGCCCATTGTGCACCTCTGGCTCTCGCAAACGCCACCTCAATTATGCGGCTACACAAACCTTATAGCTTTCACTTTAGAGTCCAAAATAGATTGTTGTAATTATGAATAAAGTTGTAACCGCAACATAACATCCTTGACGCTCGAGAACTGCCATCTACGTGCTTATTACTACTCGTATTAGGTTGTTTTCCGCCTGTGTGCGTTGATTGTTGGGGAGGAAAACTAACCTTAGTTGGTTGAAAGTAAGGTTGGTTTTACTGTGGACGGCGGCGAGCGAATAGCGGAGGCAGAAGTTTTAATTAATCCGCGTGACGCCGCGCGATTGATAAGAACTCCGAGACGTTTTTACACTCTGCGGGATTCTGAGCGAATCACTATAAGTACTTACTTCTAGCACAGCTTCTAGCTTCGTCTTAAAGAAATACCAAAACAAAATAACTCAAATAACCTTTTATGTACTAATCGCAAATTAGATCGTGGATTTGAAACAAAAGATTATATGTGCAAGTAACCATGGAATAAATAACGCTTTAAGCAAAAATAGAGAACTAGAACTGACTGACTTAAAACAATATTCACGTATACATAATAAGGCTACGATTAAAAACTTTGACTTTGTATGTAATTTAAATGTTACTTTATTTTATTTTACGATGGATACAATCGATCGGCAAGAAAAGCAATTGTTCAAACGAAATTGAAAAGTAAAAAAACTTAAATCGACCAAGTTAAATTTATTAAAAAAAAACTTTAGCTGTGTTTAAGTCTGTCAAAGAAATTGAGAACAAATACAATTTCATTTACTAAAACTGAGTTCCAGTCGGCCGGCTTCACAAATAACATTGAATTTATTTAAATAAATTAAGAGGTTCAACTACTGAGCCCGAGGGCCTACTCCGGAAACCAAATTACGATAGTCGGACGACAGTTGTTGCGCTTAGTAACATTATAAGCTCAGGAAATAGATTGACGAACATCGTCTGATCATCGCCATTTTGATGGTACCAAATATTCTAAACAAAAAATGGAACCACAGTTGATTGGCTTAGTTGTCATAATATAATTGAAATTAATATAAAAAAACTTAAGTCTAAGGCCTCTTGGAGCTCTTAAGAAATAAAGCTTCGAAGTATCCTCAATCTATTAACATTATAGTTACATCAATATAAATAAATCATAGAAACTTCTCAGCACGTGAGTCACACCCGTATTTAAGAACAATACTCAAACAACTCTTGCCTATGCGAACGCACTGCGTTGAAATAGAGCTCTGTGATTGTTATGTGTGATTGGTAGTTGGGACGCTGTGCGTCTGTGGCCACTGTGAGACCTTATAGTAATGTTTTGGAATACGAGTAAGACTTGGACTTGGCCAGTATTTCGTAGTAGGCCCCTTGAACTTCAGTTCGCCGGCTCTTAATTAAAGTGGTTGGGGCAAACAGCAAGTTAAATTGGAGCGTTTCTTTACGATCGCGCCAGCAAACAGAAGCTGCGTTCGTCGCGAACATACGCTGCATTCGTCGCGAGAAAACTTTGTGTTCATCGCAAACAGCCGCCCGCCAGCTGATGCGCAGCATGATAAGTAAACAATTATGTTGTTGACTCTATTATCCTGCTAAACAGCGGGCGTAATCAAAATGGTTTTGAATCGGTTCAACTAACTTTTTTAAGAAACTTTTGGACTCTTCTGCCTTGAAAATTAAGTACTTATTATATTCATAATATATAATTATCACAACACGGTTAATATTAACACACTTAACTTTTGTAACTTCTGAAGGAGCCTAATTGAAGTGAAACTCTTGTGAGTGTTAAAATTATCTGTTTCAAAGTCTTGTACGGTTTGATAATGTCAGTGTTAGCTATTTTATAGCGGGTATTAGTAACAGTATATTGTATTTTGTCAAACATCAATTCATCGGTGTTTAACTATACACTGGCCTAAAACCATTACTAGTAATAAATTTATAAAGCAATCTTAAATACAGTAAATACTAGATTTAATGTTATCCTTATTAAACAAATGTACATGGGTAATTTAGTTTGTTGAATAATTGAGGCGCGGTGCGATCATGGCACCATGATCGCACCGCACCTCACCGGTTGCGGCGGCAGAGGCTGTCCCGCTCACAGCCAGTCCGGTGGCGCATTTATCGGCTTAAATTGTATTTTGAAAAATGTGGAATTACAAATGCTATTACTGGATATACAACTGCAAGTTACGGAATGTTTGGTTATACTTAAATAATAAAGTTTAATAATATTTCAAAATTTTTAAATGTGAGATTTTAGGATTGACAATGCTGTTTCACAAAGGTCGTAGGTTCGATTCCCGCCTGAGACAATTCTGGTGACGAGTCGAATTTTTTCTAGTATTTAATTTAGTATTGTATATTTCAAGATTTTTAAAAAGGCTAAGAATATCATGAATTATCTTTAAAAACAATAACATAAAACATTATTTTCACTCTTATTTCGAAACACTAAATGGTGTTTGTCTGTGCAGTCTGATCGAAATAGAGCTTAGTACGAGTATTTTGGTCAAACGTAGACACACAAAGGATAAAATAATAAAAAACATAGAATTAAATAAATAAAGGTGCCATTCCGAGCTCGAGTGTAGACTGCTGTTTGAGAGCTAAAATAAGACATAATAATTATTTATCCTAACAACCTAAAATAAACTCGTTACTAACAGACAGCTTTCAATATTGAGCGGGGCTGTAAATGGAATGTTAACTTATCTTGTGACTGATCTATAAGATCTGAAACACCTTAAATGATAGCGTTAAATATTCATAGATTCATAGAAAAAGCTCAGGTGAAGCTTTTATCCTCAATACGATTCATGTGTTTAATACGGCTTTGGTAAGTCATTGTCAAAATGGATTATGATTGAAGGTTGCGCTGGGCAGGATCCCGGGATTCCGGCGAAGCAGACAATTATCTCGGCAAACAACCCCCCTCCCGCCTCCGCTAATTTATAATTCAGTTGTGCGTGGGGGGGAGTGACATTCGGTCTATTTGCGACTAGCTAACAGGGCAAATGACGTCAAGTTTGCGCCGGCCCGCTCACTCGAACACGGGTTTATTTACCATCTCTTTGCGTCTCGAATATAATTAAGATGGCTGCCGGCGACCAGGCGGTGTAACGCGATAAATCACAAATCGTATTACATTGTAACGGCCTATATAGTCCTACTAGTGGCCGTCCGCTACTTCGTTTGCGTGGACAGTTATTATTCTATCCCTCGGGAACTGTACTCTTTATCTAGATAAAAGGTCTCTATGTCCTTTTCTTGACCCCTGACAACGTGTATGCAAAATTTCATGATAATTGCTTATGTTATGATGTGAAAGATAAACTTACATTCGCATATATAATATCTGTAAGGATTAATGCTCAAAGGTGCCGTGGCAAAACCAAATGAAGTGACTGGTATGTCTATCTAACGGTTGGAAGGCAAATACAATTTCATGGTCACTGCTTCATTGTTTTACAAACTCGGACAGTAATATGTACTAATTATTTCAAGCCAAACTAAATACATTCCTTTGCATTTTTAAAGCTGATAGGCAGCCTTACAAGAAACGCTATAAGAACATTTTTAATCCCAACAAGGTTAGGGCTATCGAGTTTCGCAATCATCTTACAGAACAGCTTTACCTGGGCCTACATAACGATATTGCTTCAGCATTTATTTATTGAAATTACGTGAAGAACTCCAAATAATCTCTTAAGTACACCTCTCGTATATTTAATGTGTTAATAAAAGGAAATTGAAATTTGCCCGCCCCGCGCCCGCCCCGCGCCCGCCCCGCGCCCGCCCCGCGCCCGCCCCGCGTCCGCCCCGCGACCGCCCCGCGCCCGCCCCGCAATCATCTGATAATGGGGGCGGAAGAATGTTGAAAATGTGGGCTACACGTGGGTTAGACCACGTTTAAACGGATACACAACACAGTCACCAACCACGGTCGCCCCGCCTACCACATTCACCAACCACGGTTGCCAGCCACGTCTTTTCAGTTGAATCGTCTTTTGATGCAGGTAGGTTTTTAGATTTTTAAATTTATTTATTTAATATTTATTCAATGAGATTTTATTTGAATTTGATATTGTTCGAAAGCTGTAATAGTCAACTTGCCGACTTTACATGAAATAAAACACTTTTTAACAGATACTAGCGCGGTTGTATTGAAAGTATTTTGGTAATTAGTTGGTATTTGGCTGCAGACTTCACTGTATAATTTCTCCTATTCGCCGTGTGTCAGTTAAAATAGAAAGAAGCCGGGCGCGGCGCGGGTGCGGTGCGGGTGCGGTGCGGGTGCGGCGCGGCGCGGGATAACACGAGCGGTGCGGATTATGCTAATGTGGCCGCTACTTGTACTCTGTGAGACACAAATTATGAGCTTAATTGTATAAAATGAAAAAAATATATGTAAAAACACCATAATAGGTATAACATTCCAAAGTTGTTGAAGTAAATAAAAGATTAAAGCCAAAATCAACAGAACATTTCCTGTGTTACCACTGTATCATAGTTAAGGTATTGGAAAGTAGGTGATGAGAGTACTACTGAAACTAAGCGACATAGTAAGGTCACTGCTTACACAAACCATAAAAGTGTTCAAATGATTGTGTAGTCAGTATATAAGCCCATTTTGAGAAGCATTAACATTGTAAAGCTTGCAAGACGTAAAAAACAGAATTCATTTGTTAATTTCTATGTCATTGTTGAGTCAGGTTTCGTTCCGTTATTCGGAAACGGAAAACAGCCAAAACTCTTTATGCCTCACTCACAGTTTGTTTTTGAGGAGTGTGACGAGTGTCGAGTTTCGCACATTACGTCGCTGTTTGTTTGGGCCCAACAAGGCTGTTTGCTTCCGCGCTAATCCTTCATATCGCCGCTTTCCTGATGACCCCGGCTCTAAGTTTTCCACTCTTGCAGAACTAAAAATCTTCGGGATATTTGGCACCAATGCGATATCGCAATGTGACGTTTCATTGCTTTTCCAGTAGCAGTTCCTTTTGATAAGTTGCAACTAAAAAGCGCAATGTATCATTAGAGCTTCGTCTCATTTTATTTGGTGGTTCACAACGGGTGGTATTTATAGTGTTAGTTATTCATTGCTGTGTCAGTTTGCAATCTTTTCTTTGGATTGTTGATACCCTGCGGGATGTATAATGCTTAGTTTTTAGTATCGCTTGGAATTCGAGATATAGGGATGTTCTAGGGATCCTCATAACGTAGCATGGTGTTTGTCCTCGGTTAATCCGTCGCCACGTTGGCTTCAGGTAAGTGCAACACAAACAGAAATGCTTGTCTACACGTTGTGCTGTCATAATCCAAACAATATATAAATTCTCATTATTTTCTGCTTGTTATATACAATAAAAACCCCCGACACAAAAAAGCTAACTCTTAAAAAGTAAAAAATTAATATCATCAAGTCATAATTAGATCTATGAAAAAATCATAGACGTCGGGGGACCGCAAGTTAATGGATTTACATCTAAGCTCGTCACATGTCTGGACTGATAGGTATACTGTTAGGTACAGCTAGAATATGTGACGAGCTTAGATGTAAGTAGTAATAGTTAAATTTACTTTAACTATTAGTACTTACGTACAATCAAAATATAACTAAATAAACAAAACACTTAAAAATCCCCTTTGTGTACAAAATGCATGCATTGATTTTGTTTTTATGGAGCATAATAATTAAGAATAACATTATTTTCTACCCAGTTAATTCAAGCTGTGTTTATTGATGTCAGCGACACATGTGTGTCGCGACAGCGTACGATCAGTGTGATATATCGCACAGCCGCGGTCGGCCGATCCATCAGCCGAGCACCGGCAATCTCACTCTATGACAACGTTGATCGATCGTATCGCAAATGAATAACACGCGATTTACAATCGCTCTATTTAAACTAGTAGGCAAACGAATAACGTAACATATAATTTTTAGTCGCAAAACTTAGGTAAAATTATGGTACTCGTAGTTAGACGGACACCCACCAAACCGAGTACTAATGTACCCCCTCCTGGTAATAATGCCTAATACACAGGTGGATGACCTCTACACCAAAGAGGCTGTTATAATACTCTCCTTGATTCTAATGTTAATTAGTGACATCCGCAAAACACACAATTTAACAAAAAATATGTTTGTGGATGTAAGCGCACGGTTTATTCGAAACTTTCTTTTATGATATTATTTGGTTTGATTGTTACATTTGGCGACTTTTTCTGACTTTTTCGGGGGCCGCGGTCTCGGGATGATAAACGTACCGCCTATTTGTAATTTTTATTATAAAAATAATTTTAAGGGTACCCGAAGGGACCAAACGGAGCCCTATTGCTGTCACTCAGTGTCCGTCTGCCCATCTATCCGTCTGTCTGTCCGTCCATCCGTCGTCTGTCGCAAAGCACTAGCAGCTAAACCGTTGAAGCTACAGTCTTCATATTTGCACCAAAGATGTGGCTTGCCGACCCAAAGTCAGGTAAAGTATAAAACAATTATATTTTAGAACGGGGCTCCTATACAAGTGGAGGACAGCGTAAATTTTTTTGATCAAACGTTTGGGGTATCATTGTTAAGAGTTCGTTATCTAGACAAAAACTGTATTTTTTATTTTAAAAATTCTAGAAAAATACAGCATGGGAAGCCGCCAAAATCATTTTTTTTTCTCAAAATTTTGTTCAGTAGTATTTTTTGACTTCCCATTGACCCATGAACTTGAAAATTGTTGATACGATTATTTTTATGTATATTTTACTCACAAAAACCCATATATTGATAAATCTGTTTTTTTTAAATTTAAATTATCTCATTTTCCTATTACAAACTAACTTAATTTGCGGTTGGGTAACAGTCTATCTAATAATATAGTTCTAAAAGTTATTACTAGATGGTGCTGCACAGTTGTGAATCGCGGTATCAGACGATACCTTAATTACAACAATAATTACAACACAACTACAGACTATGACGTGACTGTGCTTTAAATTGTGACTTTTTTTAATTTCTTACGCAGTTCCTCAAGAAGGCTGCCAATATTTAATTAAGGTTTGCGGAACGACTTTACGAAACCATTCATGTGCGAAGTCCAACATGCACTTGGCCATTTTTGAGTTAGCTTTCTATGAAATTATACATGAAAGTATAGAAATGCTTTGAGTCGAGCTGCAAAATCTTGAATTTAAAGCAAAGTCACGTCATAGTCTGTAGTTGTGTTGTGGAATTCAAATATGAAACTCTGCACCGTAACAGACGTCTTTACGTTTAAATACTAAATAGTATTTAAACCCAGAAAATAACAGAGTTAGTTTTGAATACCTACGAATAATAATAAACAGAGTCATGTTTATCAATTATCCATGCGATAGCTAAAATAAACTAATCTATTGTTGAAGACAAAATATTATGGATTTCCTCTTCTTTACAACCGCTTGGTATGTACAGTCACGTCTATAAATATGTATACAGTTTAGAACGTTGTCATTCTAAAAGCTATTACTTTTTTGAGCAGAAGTCAACGACAAATTACAACTACAACAAAGTGACAAAGTTCTAAACTGTATACATATTTTTAGACGTGACTGTACATACATCAAACCCAGAAAACTGTTACTGCGCTATATAGGACTTTGGTTGAAATTCTAGTAGGAATAAATGTTTGTGTGTTAAGCATTACAATTTGTTCCAGAATCATTGATGTTTAAATTTTTTTATGTACTGACAGAAATAGATTATCTTTGTCTAAAAGGTGTATGTGGCCTAAAAATATATATTATTTGTCGTATCGTAACGTAATGGATGAGTGCACTTAACGTCTCATCTGTACACGCGACACTTAGGCCCGTATTTATAAACTGCTGTCAACGTTGAGAGCTGTTGTCAGTTCATACTTGAGATACTGATTCTTATAAGAACCTCGACGTACGAGGCAGATTCGGGAATATGGTACAACATTCGGCTTAAAAAATCTAAACATTTAATAAAACGCGTTAATAGCGTTATTGCGGAGATACGTTTAACTATCTATACTATGATTGAATCATTAGTCATTAGTTTATGCCACCCCTAAGTATGTAGGGTTGGTGCTTATCACTCTACAACTTTCCTAAAAAGACAAAAAAATACCAACTATTTATTTCAAAAAACATATTTCAGCCATTTCGAAAATTGATCAAAAATGGCACAAAACTTTTTTGTTTCCCTTATTATAAAGCGTACAAACTTGAAGGGGCCGACCCCGACGACGTGAGGGAGTGGAACATAATGAAAAAAACGCAAATTTCCTGTGTTATATCAAATCATAAGGGAATTTTATTTCAGCTTTTTGTTTTAAAGATTTTGTTTTATGGTGCGCGGTGAAAATTTTTATGCTATGCAAAGACAGACTCGCGAAGTCAGGTCACAGAGCGACTAGTGGTTGTATTTGTTCTATAGAGTTGCTTGGCATCTAGACATTTATTATCATTACTCAGGCAGTCTACTACTTTATTGATAACTAACGTTTGTCCGCGACTTCAGTCTCGTGTTAATAGTTTTTATGACACAAAGCTGTTCATTATTTATATTATTTTTATTTTATTTTAAATGACATAGTTACAGACAACAGATTAAAACTTAAACAATAAAACTACATAATAAGGAGGTACACCAATCAGCTGATGTCCAATTACAACTATGTTCAAAAACTGTGGTAGGGTCATGTACTACTAATGTGAGTAGGCTGTGATGTTATGGCGCTATGTTAAAACATTTTATAGTGATGTTTGTATTCCTCAGGAACAGTATATTTTATCTGGACGAAATCTCAGTCAGGACTAACTGACTGACTGACTGAGCTATTCATTTATAAAATGCGTCAAATTGTTTTCTACACGTAAATTAAATAGAAATTAATGGCATTTAGTTTAATAAGACAACACATTTATAAATAACGATTAACATGACGTGAGAACTGTCTAAAAATATTTACTAAATAGGACAAGTATAGATAAACCGACTATACGACCGCCCCCGCTATGCGGTACAGTTGCCTATTGACTATGAGACAGCTAAGTGGCAGTATATACGAATATTGTTTCAACAAATACGCTTGTGAGTTCAAACTAGTTCACCTTTAGCACACGCTGCAGTCTCTAAATAAAATACACAGAGAGTGTCCAACTAACGCCACTTGCTGGAAAACTACAAAGAATTTGAGGAATAAATTTATAAAACGGTTTAAGGAATTACGACACTGTAAAGTAGTACACTTTGTAATATTTTATTTTATTAACTTTTATAAAGAAGTGTTCATCTGTTTTTCTTTTGTTTGTTTCTTTGTTTTATGGGGAAAAAGTTTATCTCTAGAGGTTATGGTCATTAAAACAGTTAATTTATAAGACGGTATAAATCTAAAACTTGTTATATATATAAGATTAGGATCACAATAAATGCTCTATAATTTGGTTCATTGGACTCAGTATTTTTAAATGTAATTAGTAACTTAATATCTTTCTTTTTTGCAATGCGTTATTTTGGGTGTTTGTTGAATCTCCCCCAATATCACGTAGGGCATCCGTACGCATTAGCGGGTAACGACCGCCCTAACGGTCGGCCATTACAACTTTACAATGTACTGTGCTTCATTCACTCCGAATGCTCACTCAGTTCACTCAGCTTCATAATATCTCCCACAGAGTGCAGATGGGTGAGGAACGAAATGTCAAAACGAGGTGACCTAAGAATCTAAAAAGGTTAGGTTGTAGATGAACCTTTTACTGATTTGTAGCAGAAATTAATTGTAAACATTGTAACATTAATATATTATATGAATTATATAAAATTAAATTCAATCTTGCTTTATTAGACACCCTGGGTTTGATCAAAAATTACTCAACCGTGAAAAACATTTGATTTATTTTCTAAGAGTAGTTGTCGAAAAAAACTTTTAAAAATTAAAAAGAAAAACCTCCTTCAAAAAACCTTAAAAAAATTGCTATAAAAAAACAGCTTCAAAAACAGCAGCTCTAAAAAGCAAGAAATAATATTCAAATCTGCATAATTACTATTCAAGTACCTACGCATATCTGATATTAAAAAAACGTCTTTTGAAGTCGGGTGGGGCTAAAGATAATTTCCTTTTTTAATCATAATAACATTTATCGTGGTTTCTCTTTCTCAATTTGATTTTTAAATTCTTAAAGCCCCACCCGACTTCATAAGACGTTTTTTTAATATCAGATATGCGTAGGTACTTGAATAGTAATTATGCAGATTTGAATATTATTTCTTGCTTTTTAGAGCTGCTGTTTTTTGAAGCTGTTTTTTTATAGCAATTTTTTTAAGGTTTTTTGAAGGAGGTTTTTCTTTTTAATTTTTAAAAGTTTTTTATTTTTAACTTTTTTGTGGTAGGTATGTATAAGTAAATGTAAGCGATGATATAAATATATTTTATTCATATTTCACACATTTCAATGGTATAATACGCCTAGTAACTCAATATCCACTTTTCGCACTGTTAATTTTAGCAAGGGTCAGACATGGGGTAGGTGACCAAAGTATATTATCTCGAGCTCCTCCGTGCTTCAGAAGACACGTTAAGCCGTTAGTTCCAGCTACATTTGCACATTAACACCCACCAATCCGCATTGGGCCCGCGCGGTAGGTTATGGCCCATCCTATTCATTAGCCCATAAGTAAGGCTTGTATCCCAGCCCCATTAGTGACAATAAAAATGGCTGATGCAAAACCTTTCAATACCGTAGAGTAATCACTAATACACTATCATATTTGATTTTGAAGAGTTCTCTTGTGTATCATCGAAGTCCAAGGTCCAATGTGAAGGAAATTTGAATGAAAACATCCTTAAAGTATCCCCTTTCTAACGAAACAAGAATCATCTAAATCGGTTTATAAACAAAGAAGTTATGTCTGAAGATCCGTTAAAACTCGTGCAAAAGTTACCTAAAAAATTACAGTATTTTCAGGATTACTCAAAAACTACTGAACCGATTCAAAATTTTCAAAAAATGGGACCACCTGGGGAGCAAACCTGATAAAGTGGCGTTTGAATCATGTCAATTGGTTCAGCCGTTTTCGAGTTATCAGTGGACATACATAAAAAAAAAAAATAAAAAAATAAAAAAAAAAAAAACAAATAAACAGTCGAACATAGAACCTCCTCCTTTTTTTGAAGTCGGTTAAAAACGAGTGTATATTTATGTTTGTTGACTGTGTCTGTTTATGTCTCTGCTTGTGTGTGTACGTGGATTGTGTTATTTTATGGCAATTAAGTTGGATAGATCTTAATTAGATCTTATGAGCTAGGAATGATTGACTGACACACACAGAAGTGCTCAGAAGATTTTAATCTTTGTCTAACTAGTGAAAAAGTAATTTTAACAACCTTTCACATAAATCTCAACTGAGAAATGTGCTGGTTTTAATAAATAACTCACTTTTTCATTTAGCCACGAGTAGCGTTCCATTCTATCATCTTAAAAGCCGGCTCCATTCATCCAGAATGTAATTTTAGGAGGCTTTGGAGGTACCGGAATAGTTTAGTGGAGCCTTACGCTCGCATCCACAGAAACTAGGAAAAGCTTTCAAACGATCCAATCACTACATTACCGGTGTATCAGCTTCTGGAATTTAAGAGAGCTTTTGGATCATTTTCAAACATGTACATAGCGTTTGCATTTAAGTACTATAATTTGGTCTAGTACTTGGTATATTTTCGTGTAGATGTTTCGCAATCCGGTGTTTACGAGCAGAAATGTGAATCACTTATTTCGTTCAATATTATTTAGTATAGAACCAATTATTAACTAAACTTAATTATTTTGGGGGCATTTTAAAGCTCTTTAGTTGATCTTAGATATATTGATTTTTATAAGTTACAATAACTACTCCTGAGTCAAACAAAGAAAATCATTTGATACTTTCGTTGTAGCACAATAACTTTGAATAAGGCATTTATTTATAAATATAATATAATGCTTGAACAATTTCACACAGCGCCATCTAGCCCCAAACTAAGCAAAGCTTGTAATGTAATATGGGTGCTAGACAACTGATATACTACTTATATACTTTTTAAATATATACTTATTATACATAGCAACACCCAATATTTATAGCTTTTAATATTTATTTATCATGCTATTACTATTATTTAATCTGTGCTATTACCACCCATTATCTCGTTTTGTCGCCCATCTCACGAAATACTAGACCGAGCCTTTTAGTTTTAGTACCTTTTTGCACTTACACACGTCTTGTATCATAACATTAACTACAATAGTAAACTACATATTATTCTCATCTCAAGTATATTTTTGAGTTCAAATTAAATAATTTTGTAACTAAACACTTTGCTAAATCAGTGGCCACATTTTAATACTTGTTTGTTTTAATCTACCGCTTTATCAATAAGCCTATCCCTCCCTCCCCTCCACCAACGCCGACAGTATCCAGAACGACCTTCAGATCGCAGACACCGATAGGACGCGAAAGGAGCATGACTCGTCGATCCGATAGATACTGAAAAGACATGGGAGATAATTTTTTGCAACGTGAATGGCACACCAATCCGCTTTGAATCCGCATGGTGGGTTATGGCCCAACCTCAATATCCACCTATAAGTAAGCCCCCGTAGTTGACATGATAATAATAGGCTGTTGATATGATGTGAGTGGACCGCACACTTTGCACTTTATATGAAATGGCATTACCATGAGTTGATGCAAACTGTTTACGCATCCGTAAACTATCGGATATACTGCTCACAGTCAATGCGAGTGAAAGAGAGAAAACGATAGTTTACGGTAACGTAAACAGTTTGCATCAACTCATGGTAGGGCGATAGCTACGTCGTAGCCGTACTACGAGTACGAATGCTACGATGTACAGTCAATTCTTATAATAATAAATAGCAACCGCTTTTGACAAATAGACTTATTAAAACAATGGTTGTTTAATTTTAAATACTGTACGGTATATCATAAATCGTCGTAGACAATGCAGTGTATGTATTCTACGCGTCAATTAGTGTTGTACGGACGCGAGCAGCAGAATAATCTGCGATCAGCTGCGGCTGGTGCTGCTTGATCCATATTGTAATGTTGGTTAATCCGTTCATATCATATTGGAAATTATTGTTGAGAATGCAGAGAGATGATTGGAAAAATAAATACATTTAAATAATCCTTTTGATATCATAAAAATACTTTTGATTCTCCTCTGGAATCTGGTTTCGAAAACGGCCGAAGGGGAACCTGTCGTGCATCCCAAATGTTTTTTTGCAATTCTTAAATTACTGTACTGTCTCGTTTATCTGTATTATTAATAAGAAACTTATGAAAATGACTTAATAATTGAATATTTACAGTCTGAAGAGTTACGAGCTACGTACGGTACACGACACGATTCGTCGTATCGACTGGCTCCAATTATCCGCGTCAGCAACTAACGCCAATTATAAGTTGTGGTAAAGTCGGCTTCCAAAGTAGCTACACCTTTTAGTACTATTTCACACCAATTCTTATGTTCATAATGTACGGTTGCAACTTATGGGTATACAGAATGGTTATTGCGACAAAGTACTTAAAAGTCCAGTTTATTATGGGGCTGGCCACTGTTTTCATCGTACACCATCATAAGTTTTCTAAGTAATCTCAAGAGCATTGTCTTGCAGATTTTGCAACTAGCTCAAGTTGCTTAGTAGCTATATAGCTTGTTAAAAGAATTGGTTAGTAACCACAACATTATACGAAGGATATTCCATTTCAGATTGCAACTACAACATTTCAATTATGAAATGAAATGAAATTGATCCTACGTTCTATTTAAAGAATAATATCATAATTGTCATTTGAACCATGTCCAAGTTACAGATTACAGTCCAAATTATGGCAGCCATGCTACAACTAAAAACTAATTAATAAAACAATAATTTTATTATTTTTATACATTGCTCAGTAAACTCTAAGTTGAAAGTCGTTGAATTTGTATTCAAAGGAGACGGAGCTTAAAATAAATACCCCTATTCAAAGCAAACAGGCCGCGTGAATATTTAAAATCGATCTTCAGTAGACACTTTTAATTAGTTTGCGCGAGTCACAAAAGGAACCTGAAGAAAGCGTACCAAAACGTTTAGTCATGCAATTAATGTCCCTTCCGTTGATTCCGGCGGGCGGCGGGCGGCGGGCGGCGGGCGGCGCGGCGCGGCGGGCGGCGTGGCGGCGGCTCCCCGCCGGTATTACCACGCCGCTATCCCAGCCGCGTCTTGAATAAATTCCGCGGCACTCCCGCATTCTTCACTTTGTTTTGTCAGCGAGTTTCCGAAGATTTAAATAAAGATACCATTTTGATGCGCGTCGTGGCACGGATCACAGGGCCGTTGTAAATTAGTGTTGTCTTTTCAAGTTTTATTCTGTACTAAAAGAATGTTTAAAGACATAAAGTCGTTTTGATGGTGCATTTTTATAAAACAATTTGAAAAATCATTAATAACAGTTTCGTTAGTTACTAGTTATGATTGCAATATATACGTTCTTTGACCGATTAACGAGCGTTTAATAGCTACTGACGGCCCTAAACAACGCAAAAAATGAGTCTTGTAAACATAAACATTGTTCACCGGCTTTGGAGTCAAACCATTAAATATTGATTGTGCGGCAAAACGGCGATGCGAGTGCTCCCTCGCCGCACAGCCACCCAACGCGAGGTTCCCGCCAAATTTTACGGCTACATAGAACTTGCCGTCACCGGTCCCGCCGATCACGCCAGCCCCGCCGATCACGCCAGCCCCGCCGATCCCGCCGCCGCCGGTTATTTTTCCGGTGTGCCAGTAACCGGCTACAGTGTGATCGATCAGAAAGTTTAAAGCGCTATTTGAACGCTTCAATACGCATCGATGGAGATGACAAACAGGCTGTTTTTTATTTTTTCCAAATTCAGTGAGTACTATGCTATTAATAGGATTCAGTTTCAAACGTCAATAAAGGGTTGTTAAGGGGGCGTACAACGCTGGAGGATATGTTCAAAGTAAACATTATTGAAATTATTGACAACATTAAAGTTTTTAGTTAAAAAGCTATTTCTTATTTTGGAAAACTGTCAACCACAAAACTAGAGATCTAGTTAAGGTTTTGGTTTATTATAGTTTCAAGATTATAGGTTTATTATTGGTTGGCACAGCATTGATCACTCTACGATTTTTTTCTATTGAGAAAAGTAATCTAATAATACTATGTAACATCATTGCTCAAAACTATGTATTAGACGTTGTACGGCCCCTTAAGTTTTAACTTGATATTTTTTCTCTGGTTTCGCTCAAATGTTAATAAAAAGTGGTGTTTCATATTTTTGCTCTGTATCTGCAGTGTGATATTGCATTTGAAAACAAGTTTTAACTGGCAATTGTAATATTTTCACCCAAAATATAAGGTGGAATGGAACCATATCGGATGTCAATACCTCAGGGGAAGGTCAGGTAAAGTGTTTAGAACACAACGGTGAAGAAAAAAAAAATATGTTTTTGTTATTATCGTGGTTGATCCCTTCAGGCATTCAACCTAAACAAGCCAAAACGCAAACAATAAAATAAATACATATTTATGAAAGTCGCAGCTTTTACCGCGCACTCCCGCGCACAGAAAACTATGACGCCCTCCCGCGCGATAAAAAAAGAGATTTAAATTATAATTTTAAATTTTGAGATTTTAGCATTCACAATTATTTATTATTATATAGAATTAAATTAGAAAAAAATCTTTACCAATGTATTCTAAACACTTGACCTGACCTTATTAGGTTCCACCTTATACAAGGTGTTACAAAAATACCCCTAATGCCGAATATGGTATATAGCAGGTATGGTATATAGCATGACCAGCAGGCCTATTACATAAAAACAATCGCGATAAGCGGACGATGTTCAGCCCACTCCGTGACACTATTAACTTACGAAAAAGGTTCAATATCAAATAAATTGAACGACGAATCCGGTCCGATTATTGCGATTCTTTTTATGTAACATGTCTGCTGAAAAGGCACAGCACGAGCAACTGAGCAATAGTAGTCCAACGATGTTTTTACACGACTGCCTAACAAGGAGTGTGTTAATGTGACTGACGCTATGTTATTACAATTGAAATCGTAGCAGTACTAGGGGCTTGTTATAATACCATCAACAATTTTCCGTCTAGGTAACGTTTAGCCTTACCACTAATTGGGATTGGAGACTTGATATTTTTGTTACAGCGAGTTTTCTAATTCAACTGTAAAATTAATGGAAAATGTTGGTTTATAAAATTACCTTTTGCAATATAACCTAGTATGTGGGATTATTAAAGCTATAAAATTGTGAAATAAGAAAAAGGGTTGTCGAAAATAGGTATATTTTAATTTAATATTAAAACAAAAACAAAAAAAGTTAAGAAAATGCAAGTCTTTTTTCGCCAGATCCAGTTCTTATCATTAAATCAGTGATATGATAATTTATGTTATTAGTAACAATATAGCACAGATCACGCCAGAAAGTGAGCCGAAATTCCACTCTCTCATTACCCGCGTATCGCATGTTGAGCCGCCATATGAGTATGCCATAAACACCAGACATAAAGTTGTCCAATCAACGGCGGTGGCGCAACCGCACGATGGAATGCTGACTACTCCACCATAAAGCTGCGTTCACACCTGAGATGTACGAGGAAGTTGGGTGGTGCGCAAGGAAAAATTACATCTTAATCATCACTATAAGTTACATTTAGCTTACAGCTCTAAAAAATAATCTTTAAATTTTTTTATCACTCAGGTAAGATTTAAACCCACGATCTTAAGCAGATTTCGCAGTTTTCAGACCAATCACCAGCGAAAGGTCATGAGTTCGATTCTCTTACGAGTGATAAGAAACCAAAATGGCATTGTGAATGCAAAAATCTGAAACACATACATTATCTTAGCGATGCTACTGATAGAAAATGCCTTTATGTATTCAGTTTTTTTAAATTTTTAAATCAGCAATTTTGAAAAATTATAAAAATGTCACAAACGCGAGTTCTACAGGAGCTACTAGTATTATTAAGGTAGATGAATCGTCAAAAATTTTATATTAATGAAAAACACAAAAAAAAGCTTGAGATGTATGCATGAGAAGCGAGCGAGGGTGTGTGCGACGCCCGCGTATCTTAAAAGAGTCCGTTACATCCTCGCACAGCACAGCTGCAAATCTCTGGTAGAAACGCAGCCTAACCTGAAAGTATCGTCTCCCCCCTAGACGAAACGCAACTCTCACAATCACATTACGTCACGTCCGCTGGCACAGGCAACCACCTCATTTGCGCTTGTTAGACAATATACATGGCATGATATTTTGCAACCATCAGCTTACTAACTAGAATTATAAATTAATAAAAGCTGTCTTTCAGATATTTCGGTGTCAGTTTAGTGTTGAAATAAAGAATAAAAATTACTTATATGTTACGCGTATTTTAAAAAGGGTTTTTTAATGCGATTGATTTTGGTTTTTAATTTTCATACGTCTATTCTTTTCAGTTCCAAACATTTCACCACCACTTTTCCAGGGGCCGTACCGTTGTCGTGGGAGACTGAAAAATTACTAAGATCATGTCCGTCAATTATTAAGGCAAAATAATTTATCATAGTTCGAACATAATGTTAAAATAAAGCGAGCTAACTATTTATATACCACCTCGTATCTAGTTTTCTTCACACTATGACCTACTCGTGTAGCAAAGGTCAATCAAATCAGCGAAATAGAAAATAGGCGCTAATGGGAGGTTTTACTGGAGGGCGACGCGCCGGAGGGCGGGCGGGCGTGACGTACACACTGCCCTGACGTCGAGAACTACGTGATCGGAAACTTGAACTGGCATCTCACCAGATAGACACTCAAAGAAGACGACTAAAAAGTACGATGAACCGGCAAAAAAATGTTTAGCACATTTGACGATAAAACTCGTTTACAAAAGACGGAGATTTGTGCCACAAAAAGGCACATAAGTACCTAAAAAGGGCGGCCTCACATACCTCATTAGAGCTTAGACCCTTGTAACTATGGCTTTTTGTCCCCCCTCCTCCCCGCTCCGTGAGTGACACCTGTCAGAGATACAGCCGCACCGCGCCGGGGCCTGCATATTTTCACGCTCCCCGACTGAATCCGATTTCTTACGTCCGACAGGCTTCGAACAAAGATTTCTGACAGGCGTAATGAGATGCATCAGACCTTGCCCATAGCTTAGTGTGGAGGTATCGTGACGCCCTGGAATCACCGACGACACAAGATTTGTTGCTAATATTTATTAAAGGAGATAGGCAATTGATGCTAGTCAAAGACACATTTGGGACTACCAGGAACTGAGGATGATTTTCACTATGAGCCATTTAATATCACCTCTTCTGGAGCATAAGATGGATAGTCACTTACTCGCCGCAATTGCAGGGCGAATGCGTTAAGCTCCTGCGCCAGCAAACTTCAAAGTTAAATAATTAATACCTGAGATTAAATTCTGAAATCTTTTGATCCGTGTCGCAGGTCGGCGCAGGTTGGCGCGCCGCGCCGCGACCGCGTGATTAATTACGTGGCTAATGAGCCACGAGGCGCGGCTAATCACGTCGACATGCTCTCTCCGACGCGGCGCCAATTACCAGGATATACCTAATATTTGAAAGACACGAGGACAATTCTAATCCAAACTAATTACTCAACTTAAAATCACTTTTTGGTCCAGATTATACAAATCATTCTCATTTATAACATCTATTCACCGCAATGGCATTGAAAGACGATTAAAAAGTAGTATTTCGCTTTGCCGCTGATCAACAATTATGAAAGAAGCAAATCGGAATATGAGGTTTCGTTCTGCGTCACCGAGGGGGTGCATTGAGGGTATTCAGAGCATGCTTTTGATTATTTACGATTACAATAACTTGTCTTATCATCTTGCTAATATGATAGATCAAATAAAGAAGGGTTCGTTCGTGATTTATCCACGGGCGCATCTTGTCCAACGGAAGATGTCTGTCTTCATTTCCGTTGTGGCGTCGTATCTGTCATGAAATTTGGAGCCCATCAAAGCGAGCTTCACTTCGGCCAATCGCGTTCAGTTATAGGAGGATTTAGTTCATTCACGGGCGGATGCATTTGAAACTTTTCAATCCAATATGCGGGCGGGACGCGGACAAGTGTTCCAGCTAATTGGGTTAAAGTTTAAGGTAGCAGCTTACGAGGGTCGGCTCGCCCGTTTGCTTTTGAAACCGATATTTGTTTACCAACTTTACACAATATTCTAATTAGAAACAGGGTGCCTTCGATTTCAACTAATACTCAATTTATATTTAAATTGATAACCAGAATTTATTTACGAAAGTCGGTTGCTAAGCTATAAAGTTTCGGAAACTTCAACACCTCGTTTGACTTTTGGGAATAAGTTGTTAAATTAATGCGTACACACCCCCGATTCCAGTGATCTAGAAATACTTACGAGCTCCGATATACAAACACAATGATACAATTTGTATTTTCCGGAACAATTCTAAGAACGTAAAACATTTATCAAAGAAAGTCAAGAAAGCTAATCTGATGAAGCTAAGGAGAACACCTGGCGACGCCATAACAAAGTCAATATTTTTAAAGCAGCTGTTCACAAACTGTATAGCATTGAGTTGTTCCTCTCAGACTTGAAATAAGAACATCCCTGCTAGTAAGTAAAGCTGTGCGATACATAAAGTAATTAAAGTTGGCTCGGGGCAAGTGAGAAGTGAGGCATTCGACGATGTTTGCTTTAGAAATCCGTGCGAATATGTGGCTGGGACCAAATCCCGGTGAAGGGAGAGGGGGAAGGCAGCAGCAATAGTAAACCTGAATCCTGCGCCGCCTGAATGAACAAATAACACTGGAAATCGCCTCGTCGATGTCCCCTGGAACATTGTTAGTTCAATAAAATTAGGAATTTAGCACGATGTGCTGCTTGGTTTTGTTGTTAAATGAGAAAAATCTTTATTAGTAAAATAATAATTAGTAAAATAAGTTTTTGCAATATCTACTAAATAGGCTGCATGGTGTGTTTAATTTTACTCAGTATCGTTTTGTTTGTTCATATTACTCTCTCTCCCTCTCTCTCTCACTTCATATATTTTTTTCTTATTATTAAACAATCATGCAAAATTAAAAATGTTGTAATAATCATTCACAGTAACTGACACTTTCAACTCCCAGAGTTCCACAGGGATGACGTATTTAAGCTTTTTTCAATTTACCATGTTTCTCAAGATCGAATCTCATTTCAAGCCAAATCTATTAAAATGGATACAGGCGCCTGTAATGGTGTGGCCCATTACAGGCGCCTGTATGCGGCGGCTCGCCCGACCTCCTCCTGCCGTGGAGCTTGCAACCAACCTTGCATAATTTCACGAAGAAAACACGGAGAAAACATTTTGTCGGCGAACGAGAATATCGGTTTAATTAAAGCAAACTTACGTAAGTCAAGCTACGTCTTGACTTTTCTATGGCGCTATAATTTGTGAATAAAATTAATTCATCATTATTGTCTGGTATAGTGATCGAACGTACAAGAAAAGGAATAATTCTTACGATGCAAATGAGGCTTTGTACATCAAAAAAGTTCACATATTTTTTTTATACGTCTTAGAAATAAGACTTCTTTTTTTTCGACACTTTCTTAAAAAAAATATTTTAATTTAAATGATCCCCGGCACAAAAAAAACTATTAATTGTTGTATAATAACAACAATTATGGAAATATTTCTCTAATTAGCGGTCCCCCGACAACGCGACGACCCTAGGATCAAAGTATTACTTACTTGGCACAAATATTAAATTATATCGGAAGCACAATCAATATACTATTATTTAATTTTTAACTTTTTAGAAGTTTTTTTGTGTATAGAGTTTTTTAAATTTTTACTTCATACTTTTAAATTACAAGTGGACTAGACACGCTACGATAACCACTCTATTTCGTCTTTCACGTAAATACTTTTCGGGACGAATTAATAGAAAATACTGCTTTTCCAAAATCCTCTAATTCTAATAAGTGCGGTTTCGTCCGCACAATTTTTTTTTGTCATAATATGTTTTGGCATAATAAATACGGCATAAAGTTTTTTAGCGTAATTTTAAATATTCGCAGAATGGTTTCACTGGCGTAACAGCTATTTTATTTGTTCTATTTTATAATAATAATCGGTTAGATAGAGATTGGTTGACAAAAGTCAAGTAGGAAATGAGCTATTGATCTTCAAACGGCTAGACAGATCTTCATAAATTATAGCTAAGAACCATCTCGATCACGTCAGCTTTCAAATAAACAACGCATCAAAATCGGTACATTAGTTTGGGATCAACATCGCCTCACACAGACAGACAGACACAAACACACGCGTCATACTTATAACACCCCACTTTTTCCATCGGGGGTTAATAAAAACAGGAAATAGGTAATATCCGGATCTTTTAGTGTTAAGATTTAATTATGGTAAGTAGTTGTTTTGGTGACATTTTTTAATTAGTATTCTTGGAAAATGATATATAATAAAAACCCCGTGGCTCTCAGAAGTAAAATATATACAAATTAATTAATACCCGGGTAGCCAGGCGGGGTGGTTTTCAACAACGACGAGGTAACCGCGCGTTAATCGTCAGCTGGGACTTAGGAAAATAAGTTTCAATAATAGCTATGTGTATAATATGTAATGTAAAGTTATGGTTCCCGGGTGGTAAGACAATCATTATCACTACAAAATTACGTTCATCCCGTCCTTCATACAGTTAATGGGCTTATTATGATGTCGACTTATTTTTAACGTAGAAAATAAATGTTCGATCGTGATTAGGCACAAATGAAATTGAATTTGGATCCAAAAAAGGTGACAGTTTACTTTGAATTGCATTCGTTCCAAAGGTTCACTCTGCTAGCTATAAACGTTATTCATGCAGGTTGTTACACTGTTTTATTTTATCGACTCCATCGGCAACACGTTTGAAAGATTACGTGAATACTACACGCTAGGTAGTGATCGAAAGCGTTTGACTGAAACGCAGATCTCTACAAAAAACGTAATCACATTTTACGGACTGTTCCTGTAGCTATCACACGGCTCGGCATGGTACGGGATTGTCAAAGTTATCAAATAAACAAATGTTTAAAATTTCAAATCCATACTTTCTCCAGTATACCTAGTCGAGCTAGAGGGCCAGTATGAGTTCAGTTGCATGTCGGCAAGGATCTATCAAATCTGTAGAATCAGGCGGGCCGTGTGTACCGGCAGTCTTGTGTATAATACTGTGTTACTGTACCGGGCAGTAATCCGTCAATTAGCGTGAGTGCACACTACACACTAAGCCCTGCACTTGCCTCCAACCACATGACACGAGTGCAGGCATCTACTTTTTAGGAATCAAGACCATTCTTTATTAATTTGGTGTTGCTAGCTTCGATCATCTATACCTGATCGAAAATTCATAGAGTAGATTTTTTTGAAATTGGCTAATCTCCGGCAAATCTAATAATATTTATTATTAATGCGAAAGTTTGTGTGTGTGTACTAATTGCTCTGCTTTTAAGACGCCGGCGAACAATGAGCTTCCCATACAAACGTAATACCAAAATCATTTGAAATTTGAACATAATTTCCAAATTACCAACCCAATTCAAAATAAATGCAAATTATTATTTTTTTCATACAAAACTGTAAATCGCATTAATTTTTTATATGGCTTAGTATTTTTTATTTAATAGAAACTTAGACAAATACTGTCTTAATCCGAATAACATCACAAGAAGAGTTAATTATGTTCAAATTTCAAATCATTTTGGTATTACGTTTGTATGGAAAGCTCACTGTTCGCCGGCGTCTTAAGTGTGTGTAATACACCAGTAGAGGTATTTACCTACATTAGCTCTTTCAAGCTTGTACCGCAAAAGCGCCTCGCCCGAAGCACCGCTGAATGCTGCTCGTTGCATTTAACATTTGAGCTTTTACCCAAATGCAGTCTTAACTTCTCAAATAAAAAGTAGGATTCACGTAAAATTGGAAAAATATTAAACCTACTTTCTGCTTCTCAACATAAAATTATTTTAAAATAAAAGCTATTCAAATTTTATTAATTATGTCAGAAAATAGGTGAAGCTGACATTGTACCGAGAACCTGCAAGAATCCTTTTATTATTTATAAATAATTAAAGCACGAATCTCGGAAAATTCTGGTTTTCTCTTTTTACTCAAGTATAACAGAGATTTCGTGAAGTTTAATAAACTTATTACTAATTACTTAAGCTATAAAGATGAAAAAGAAAAATAAATCAATTTTCTACGCATGCTATTTATAGGAAATGAAAAAATAATAATTATCTTAAAATGATTTAGATTTAGATTTCATGATATGATTTTTTTGAGATTTCATTTGACGACTTGAGTGGTGCAGTGGTCAGCAGTGGTCAACACGGTCTACCACGCCAGAGGTCCCGGGTTCGATTCCCGGCCGGGCAGAAATTTAAGTGATGAATTTTAATTTATGTGACGTACTATGTATAATAAGTTTATATTGAAAAAGTATATTAGTAGTATATCAGTTGTCTAGCACCCATATTACAAGCTTTGCTTAGTTTGGGGCTAGATGGCGCTGTGTGAAATTGTCCAAGCATTATTATTTATTATATTTATAGAATACTACGTTTAAGAGTAAATTGTTTATATGTTCTGATCCATGCCTTGCTTCTACTTTAACAATGTTTGGAATTACGAAACAAAGTACAGTCATAGAAGTATAGTTTAAATACGGCTTTTTATCGACGATCCCTTGTCGAATCGAATCACAAACCTAATTACACGACTGCCAAAAAACAGAGAGTGTAATTTTAATGAATTAACCCATGTAAATAGCCAATTACTTTCGTCGTGTCGCGTCACGGATCGGTCGCGGTCGCGACCGACGGCAGCGAGGCGTTAGTGTCACGTTTGGTGTTAATTAGCGTCGTCGGTCGGTGGGGCGATTCAATTTGACGCCTCCAGTGACGTCACACCGCTCTGACGTCACGGAAACACAAGCAGAAGCCTACCAAATCAATAAATGCTGGCTAATTGGAAATTCTGTTTTAACTTCAATAAATAAATACAATGTTTTTACAATAATTGAAAATGTATGTATTTACTTACATTACGCAGTTATCTTGTTTTGACACGTTGTATTAGGTAGCTTTCTCGTTTATTTGGTTATTTTTTTGTTTCAATTTGCACAATTTTGCAAACGATTTTATACTAGCTTCCCGATGAACCAGAGACTTGAAACTTTAAACATCAGAACTGCATTTTCTAATGCAATATTATGGTCTCATGAAGCTGATCTGATAACGGAGCCGCAAGAGGGCCACAGGAACTCTGTTTTGAAACAATGCAATCTCAACGAGTTTGGGCTCGTTTGATTCATCTTGACAATACTCTGTTGGGAAATAGTTTTCCAGGATCTGATGGAGCCGGAAGGAGGCCACAGGAACTCTGTAATAAACCATGTAGCCCCATCGAGTTCGTTTGATTCGTCTTGACAAATACTCTGTTGGAAAATAGTTTCCAGGGTCTGGTGACGGAGCCGGAAGAAGGCCAAAGAAAAAAAAACAGATATAACTAAAAAGCAGAAAATAATTATTTCCTGAAAAAAAAATTGAAAGTATAATAATCATTCTAAAAACAAATAAAGACCGTATTAAAAAGTAAATCTAAAAAATTGTAAGATTTATCATCAGTTGTTTTATGCGTGCGCCCCACGTTTTTAGCTTTTTATTACTTTTTAGTCCGATTTTTTTACTTTTTAGAGAGGTAGTTTTAGACACGTGTTTTTTTTACTTTTTTAGGATCAACTATAGTTCAGCAAATTGACTAGATACGTCATGGAGATAGAGAATAAAACTCCATTTAACAGAAATCCGTAAATTCTAATCGATATTTTAAAATAAAGGAATATTGTTTAACTGTTCGTCAAATTAACCATCACAATTACTAAGTGCTGACCAAAGTTAAGAATTTGGTGTTTCCTTTAGTAATATTGATGAATAAAATGGTATAATTTATTACACCATTTTAATACCGTTATTTCCCTATAGATTACGTAACATACCCAAATAAACGGCACTGTAGAGGATTGCAACTAATTACTAAGAATTTGAAATGTAACATCCTTGTTAAAATATCCTGCTACAGAATTTATTACTTATTTTGTAATATTTACTTGCGTCATTTTAAGTAAATACGGCAGATTCATCAGGAGGTATTAATGCTTAAAATTAAATAAAACCGGTCCGGATCCGGTCCGGCTGCGGATCGTTACGTCGGGAGTACCCCTCAATCGAGTTAAAGTCGGTACTTGCGTACCTGCCGCCTCGCCGCAATCAACGCATGAGCAGTGTGCCATATACGGCTATGATGAGCAGTTTATTACTTTGCCAAAACAATTCTATAATGTGGTATTTACACGGGTCGACTTGGCAGGCGACTAGCTGGTCGATTTAAATCTACTAGCGCTTTTTATTGACAATTGCTTGTAAAATCTAATCGCTAACCTGATTTCAATGAGGCGGCGGCGATTCGATTTTACAAGCGATAAAAAGCGCTACCTAGTTGACTAAAATCGACCAGCAAGTCGCCGCCAAAGTCGACCCGTGTAAATACCACATTGTAGCATTTACTGAATTTCCGTCAAATCTTTAATTTTTCATTTTATTTTATCCACAACGGGATAGTGCTTGGCCTTCATCTCACCTGATGTTAAGTCACGATAAGGCCGGAAGTGTAAGCGCACTACACCCGGAATCCTCACCACGAAGGAGCTGGCTATCTTACCTCTACCTGCCGGAACACAACAATTTTTTAATTGTTGTTGTGGCGCCTGATTAAGGTCAGATGGTGGTAGCTAGCCAGGCGGACTAAAAATATGCACTACCCCCAACCAAACCGAGTACAATTAATGTTCCCCCCTCCTGGGAATCGAACCCGAGACTCCTGCGTCTTACACGGGTGGGCAAACCACTTGACCACAGAGGCGGTTTAATTGGTCTAAATACAGTAGGGCTATAGTAACTTTTTTAAATTTTGAGATTTAAGCATTCACAATGCTATTTTTATACAATACTAAATAATATACTAGAAAAAATAGGACTCGCACCAGATCATGATCTGGTTGAGAAGAAATTCGACGTTCCCACTAGTGACTCGGTAGCTCAGCGGTCAGAGCATTGGACCGGATATCCAAAGGTCGCGGGTTCGATTCCCGTCCGAGAACATGATCTGGTGCGAGTCCTATTTTTTCTAGTATATTATTTAGTATTGTATAAAAATAGCATTGTGAATGCTTAAATCTCAAAATTTAAAAAAGTTATATAGCTTTCTCATCTTAATCAACTGTTTAAAAATATCTGGAAAGATGTTCAGTTGAATGTCGAAGTTAATTCCTTCTACATTGGTGAGATGGCGCTGGCTTGCAGCGTAAGAGTTGATATACTAGAAGAAATTCGACGTTCCCACTAGTGACTCGGTAGCTCAGCGGTCAGAGCATTGGACCGGATATCCAAAGGTCGCGGGTTCGATTCCCGTCCGAGAACATGATCTGGTGCGAGTCCTATTTTTTCTAGTATATTATTTAGTATTGTATAAAAATAGCATTGTGAATGCTTAAATCTCAAAATTTAAAAAAGTTATATAGCTTTCTCATCTTAATCAACTGTTTAAAAATATCTGGAAAGATGTTCAGTTGAATGTCGAAGTTAATTCCTTCTACATTGGTGAGATGGCGCTGGCTTGCAGCGTAAGAGTTGATATACTAGAAGAAATTCGACATTCCCACTAGTGACTCGGTAGCTCAGCGGTCAGAGCATTGGACCGGATATCCAAAGTCGCGGGTTCAATTCCCGTCCGAGAACATGATCTGGTGCGAGTCCTATTTTTTCTAGTATATTATTTAGTATTGTATAAAAATAGCATTGTGAATGCTTAAATCTCAAAATTTAAAAAAGTTATATAGCTTTCTCATCTTAATCAACTGTTTAAAAATATCTGGAAAGATGTTCAGTTGAATGTCGAAGTTAATTCCTTCTACATTGGTGAGATGGCGCTGGCTTGCAGCGTAAGAGTTGATATACTAGAAGAAATTCGACGTTCCCACTAGTGACTCGGTAGCTCAGCGGTCAGAGCATTGGACCGGATATCCAAAGGTCGCGGGTTCGATTCCCGTCCGAGAACATGATCTGGTGCGAGTCCTATTTTTTCTAGTATATTATTTAGTATTGTATAGGGCTATAGTAAGATTAGCGCTTTGAAAGAAAAGCTTCCTCGTCACATCTCCTGCACACGTTTCCTCCTTTTTTGTAAGTAAAAACATCTCTCTTTACACATTTTCCACCAGACCAGAGCTTGCCTATCTATCATAAAAAAATGCTGCAAGTTACCCTCCTATTTTTGCTTGCACTGTACCGGTCGCAAGTAGGTCAGCGAGGGCAGCCCTCGCGCCCTCGCGTCATGGGTTGTAAAACTGTGCTCGTGTTTGGCCGCGACTCTCCCTGAGCGATGTACTATACCGGCACAGGTAGTAGGTACCTAATGAATAAAAGTCAGCGTACGCCCGAGGTCCTGTGCTGTCACGAGATTCTTCTGAATTCGATTACCTATACATAATATATTGAAAAATTAATTGAAACACTTTAATCACAAATTGGTACCTATCCTTTTGGTTTAAATTCCTTTCTGATGTTTCAGCTTAAATGTGGTTAATGCAGGTGGGTTTATAGTGAATATTTTGTGTTTTGTTTTCAGCAGATTTAATAGTTCCAAAGATTTTGGGGAAAAAAAATATTTGTTCTGTGGGTTTGCCTGTAAGAAACAGTTTGAGAAGTCTCCGCCTTATCCCAGTAGTTTAGAATTTCGGGTAGAGCGCGCTAAACTTACGGTGAGATGAAGGTCAAACGATTTCTACCATTGTTATTATTATTACCTATGTATATTATCTTCAAGAGTATTTTATATTGATAGGTATATAGAATTTAGATAGCTTAACCTAAAGTCTAAAAGTGCGTAAAACTTTACTGATAATAGTGGTTCCTGGCCTGGTGTACCACAAGACTGATCAAACGGACTGTGTACTCAGACAGCTGCAACGGTAATCCCTGCGGACCGCACAGTTTGTCTCTCGTTTGTGACTACATAAACCAACAACGAATATACAGGCTGCATTTGTAGATAAGGCACTGAACACCATCTAACGTGATTGCACGTTTAAGATCAAAACATAACCAATATTGACGTCTGATGATGAAGTGGATGTACATACAGAGAGTATGTTGTTACAGGATGGTTATTCTATTTTTAAGAGAAATGATACAAGGTCAACTTTGCAAGCCACGGTGATCGTACAACGGAATGTCCATACATTCTTGTACAAAAATAAAATTGCCTCATTCCCTTTTTAAAAATGCCATAATTATGAAGACGACAAACCATCCAATGTTTAATCACAAATTTGAACATCTCGCCTGAATGTTCTGTCGCCATGATAATTGCTGCGTATTTTTGTCACATACAACTAATAAGGACTCTAATAAAATAAGCAAGTACGTCAATTAATCTTAAATGCACTAAAACTATTAAAACTACATAAACTGCATGTGAATATAATGTAATAATTGTAGGGTGTCCTTCTGCAGCGCCTCAGTGGACAGAAAAAACACAGGGTTTGTTCAATAACGGTTTATATAGTCGAACAATATTTTCTTCGGTGGTGTCAAGTACAAGAGCCTTTTGACAGTCAAATTTGAATATTGTGACAGACAAATTTTCTTTTAATACGAATACGCATATTACAATGCGACCTATTTCCACAATAATATTATTTATAATATAATATTAGAAGCATAAAAGAATAAATAGCTTTACAAAAAAATAAATAATAAACTATAGTTTTTTTTAGACAAGTAATTACTCGTTTAGATACGAGTAAGTCTAGAAGAAATACACCCAGCGCCCGAATGAGCGCAGCGTTGAATGCCGGCCCTTCGCCGATAGTCGATACTTCCTCAAGTTTAGTTTGAATTCGCCGACGTTTTCAATTTGCAGTTCTATCAGAGACCACCCGCCTTCAAAGTTGCCGATGCAATCTAGATTGAAAGGGTTTGTTCAAGAAGTTTCACTTTAAAAGCATGAGAACAACGATATCTGATTGGGACTCCGATATAATGTTTAGTTAGCTGATGTGTGCATTTTTTGCGCGTGTGATCTTTCAAATTGGGTAAGTAATAATGCTCATAATAATGATTATTTTATAGCCTCATCAAGGGAGGTATTATTATTATTATGAGGAGTATTATTAGTATATCATGTAGCATTATACTTTTTAAATTCGTTTGTATCGAGTTTGTTTGTTTCGTGGAAACTCTACAATATTAGGCGAACAAGAGTTAGGCGAGTTTTTTCAAATATGACATTTTGTCGAATACAAAACGAATCCCAAAGCAATGAAGGTGGCCGAAAATATTTTTATGAAATTCGATTTCGCCAGCTGTGTCGATTAGTACCATTGTGTTGTTGAGATCACCTCACACGCTTTTTTTAAATACCTGTTTTGTGTTTTTAACACGTAATTTTTTCCAATTTGTGTACCTATTTACCATTACAACATGTAGATGGCGCTGCACAGTTCACTTCGAGCTCTGTATTTATTGTATTTTAAAAATAGAAAAATAAGTTCTACACCAATAACACATGAAATAAGTGTTCCGGCGGTTGTGATACATAAGTGGTAGTGTTATCTCGTGCAAATATCCGCAAATAACTGTGAAAACTGTGTAAAAATTCAAAGGTCATAAGTGCTTATTTTATCAAATCATAACAAAGTAGTGTTCATATAACAAGTTCTAATTTCTATTACAAACTTCAGAAACAGTGTTAAAATAATAAAAACAAGTGTCTTTACATAATAAATGGGCTAAAAATAGAAACACAATCATCAAAAATTTACGTTGGTGGTACATATAAAAAGTTTGTTTTCAAAGTGCAACCAAAAAGCAAATTTACAAACACGAATTACGTCACGCATTCCAAGACGCATGATATGCAATATTTCGTCGTAGTTGAATAATAAACAGTTGGTGCGGAGGTTCGAGTGCGAGCCTCAGTGCCAGTGAACAGCGGTTCAAACCCCGAGCGGGGGTCGACTACTTTTTGTAATTAAATTTTCTAAAGAAGTTAAAGAGGACTCCTAAATATGAACTTCTTAGAAAATATAACATTTCGGAGACCACGTACAAAATCCCTGACGGATAAAACTAATGAAGAATTGAGTGATTCTACGCTAGATGGCACCACGAACAGCCTTCCAAATATTTCGTCAGATAGTGAAACTGACGAACGAATAGAATCACTAAAGAAACAAATAGACAAACTAAATATGGATTTACAATCAGCAAATGAAGAGATTGACAACTTATCGAGGGAAAACTTGCAGCTAAAGCGAGATATGCAGGAAATGGAGGCAAAACATGAAATTTATAAAAAAGCGACACAAAGTTTAACCAGCAACTTATTAAATAGCCCGCACAGTAAATGTAAAAAGCTTTCATCGACTCCAAGAAAGCAAACTCCAAAAGATTATCAGAAACCACCAAAAAAACAAGGAAATGCGATTCCGGATGCAAAAAATGACTCCATAAATGATATCCCTATAGATAAACAAAGCAAGACAAAGATCGAAAAAAGCGCTAAAAAAAAGGTTTGCATTATAAGTAGTAACAAAAATAACAGAATGCTAAAAAACGCAGAATACTACTTTGAAGACCGTCAGATAATACATCACCTTACCCCAAATGCCGGAGTCTCAAAACTTGTTGAAGATTTAGACCTCAAGTTGAAAAATTATTCACATGAAGATTATTGTATTATACTTATTGGTGAAGAAGATTTTAGGTTGACAGGGAACTATTTTGACATTATTACGAATTTACGAAAAACACTACAAAGTTTGGATCACACCAATATTATATTATGCCTTCCTACTTACAAATGTAATGATAACGCAAATATGTTTAATTGGAGAATTGAAAATTTTAATAATTTATTATATTTTGACATTATTACACATAATTATGCTTACTTATTAGACTCGAACCAAGAATTGACCTATGATCATGACATGTTTTCAAAATACAATGGCAAATTAAATAATAAAGGCATGCGTAATATATTTCAAAATTTAAAATACATAATTATTGATTTGGACAACTATAATGGGGACTTTAGTTATGCAATGGAGAACCAAGTAAACCTAACCCCGAGTAAATCTGATTTTTTTCTATCCTAACAATTACATCACAAATAATTATTTACATATTTTACATCAAAATATTGCTGGATTAATTAATAAATCAGACGAGCTTACAGTATGTTTAAATGAGCTTTCGGAGTTGAACAAGAATGTCGACGTAGTTTGCGTAACTGAACACTTTATTATGTCAGGATATGAACAATTGTTATCGATTCCCAATTACTATTTGGCATCATACTTTAGCAGGGACAATTGTAAAAGAGGTGGCGCTTGTATCTTGGTAAGAAACGATCATCAATCAAAAATGTTAAATGAAGTGTCAGAACTCTCTGTAACAGGCATATTTGAGTGTTGTGCGATAGAATTAATATGTTATAAGATAGTGATTGTTTGCATTTATAGGGTTCCCAATGCGAGTTGCCTTAACATTTTTTTCTCGAAACTAGAGCAAATGTTATCAAAATTAAGTAAGAAAAACTATGAAAATATCATACTTGCTGGGGACTTTAACATCGATGTTTTAAAAAGTAATAGTATCACATTAGAACTTGAGTGTCTTCTATTAAATTATAATTTAAAATTGGCAATCAAAGAACCAACTCGATTAAAAAGCCTGACGTGTATAGACAACTTTGCTCATAACTTGCAGAAGACGTGCAGGACGGAGGTGTTGGAATTTGCATTATCAGATCACACGGCTCAACTTACAAAAATTCCAGTTAAAAGTGTACCAACCCTTAAATACTGGCGAAAGAAAAAACGTGACTTCAGTACTGAGAATATTTTGAAATTTCGGGATTGCCTTAAACAACTTTCGTTCTCAGAAATGTACGACGCAGATGATCCAAATGTTGCTTATGATTTGTTCATCGAAGAATTTAAGCTTTTTTATGAACTGTGTTTTCCGTTTAAATTAATTACTGTAAGCGCTTTTCAAAGCCCAAAATGGATATCACGCGGAATAAAAATCTGCAGCAAGAAAAAAAGAAATCTATTATGGAACTATAGACTTAAACATACTACAGGGAATAAAATAACTTACGTCAAATATACAAAATTATTTAGGAAAATTATTAAACTGACTCGGCGGGCCCAAAATGACTTTACAATAAAAAATTCTGACAATAAATCAAAAGCGACATGGAAAATTATAAATAAATCTAAGATGAATATCCCTAAAAATCACATATTTCAAATTAAAACTGACAATGACACTATCACGGACCCAGAAGCAATTGCTAACGGTTTTAACAACTATTTCATTGACAAAGTTACACCTACTACTGGGTCAGGCATAAATGTCACATCCGAAATAGAAAGCAGGCGTGATTCCATGTTTATGGTTCCTTGTTTACCCATAGATGCTCTAAATATAATAAAGAGATTAAAAAACACACAGAGCGAGGGGCACGATGGTATCGCGACAAAAATTGTCAAATCAGTGGCAGATATAATATGCGGTCCTTTAAGTTTTACTATAAATCTTTGCATCAGTGCAGGATGTTTTCCAGAGAGCCTTAAAACGGCTCTAGTAAAGCCATTGTTCAAAAAGCATGATAAACAGTTAATGCAAAACTACAGACCAATTGCTATAATTTCTGTTTTAGCTAAAGTTATTGAAAAATACATTTATAGAGAAATATCGACATATTTTGAAAAAAATAAAATTTTGTGTAATCAACAGTACGGGTTTAGACAAAAAAGAAACATAAACATGGCTATATTTGATTTCCTGAAAAATATTATGTCAAATGTAAATATCAGGAATCCTGTAAGCGCTATATTCTGTGACATGACCCAAGCCTTTGACTGCGTTAACCATGACATTTTATTAAAAAAACTCGAGACAAACGGAATAAGAGGAAATATTTTAAAATTAATTGAAAGTTATTTGACAAACAGGAAACAATATACTACAGTTACACGAATCGATCTCAAAAATAAACGAGAAGAGGTTTATGTTTCTAAAGAGCGCTCAGTTAAATATGGTGTGCCTCAAGGAAGTATATTGGGACCGCTACTATTTACTTGTTACATAAATGACTTTCCTAAAACGACAAATTATCCTATGACCCTATTCGCGGACGACAGTACATTGACAATACCATGCAATCAATTTGACATCTATAATAATGACATAAATGAATCTTTGACATCTATTATATCTTGGCTAGAAAGAAATAATTTAAAAATCAACTTGAATAAAACACAATTAATGAGATTTAGCCAAAGACAATGCAATAGACCTGAAATAAAATTAGTGTTTCAAAATGAAGAAATTTGTGAAGTCGATAATGCCAAGTTTCTAGGCCTGACAGTGGACTGTAAACTAAACTGGAAAACGCATTTAGATCATCTAAGCAAGAAAATAAGTACCTCGGCATATGCATTATTCAAGCTCGCTCCGCTACTAAATGTTGATGCTCTTCTTACAGCATACCATGGTTTAGTGGCGTCAGTCTTGAGATACGGAATTGTTTTTTGGGGTAATTCCACGAATAAAGAGTTTATATTTAAAATCCAAAAACGGTGCATACGAGCCATGTTTGGACTAAAAACAACAGATAGTTGCAAGCCATATTTTTCTAAATTCAAAATTTTAACCCTTCCGTCTTTGTACATCTTGGAAGTAGCTCTGTTCGTAAAAGCAAATCCTCACTTATTTGAGCGAATGGCAGATGTTATTAATCGCAGCAGGCGTGACAATAGTCGTCTGTGTATGCCTCATTCGAGAACAGCATTGATGAGCAAAAGCGTATTTTGTATGGCTCCTAAAATTTATAATAAGCTTCCAATGACATATAAAAATTTGAATTATGATTTATTTAAGAAGCAAGTAAAAAAAATATTATTGGACAAATGTTATTACAATATCAATGATTTTTTAAATGATAAACATATCCAGTAATTAATTTAATCGCAATTCAAATTTATATCGTATAATTTTAATTAATTGGACTCATATTCTTAGTTGACATTTTATTATAATTCTAATTTATTTTACACAATTCTTATTGACATTTTATTAGTTGACATTGTATTATTTGACATATTATTATTGGTTAAATATTGTAATATGTTGCATGGGAATTAATGAAAATCTAAATTTGTACACCAATATGGTAAAACATGTTGAAACCTTATTTAATTTTAACATCTTCAATTTATATGTACACATGTTTTGACAAATAAATTATCTTTATCTTTATCTTTATCTATTAAATGTCTCTCCTGAATTATACTTTGAGGACAAGGCATTATATTATTCTCAGCAAAATACTTATCACGTACACTACATCTGCATAATTTAAACAGTTATTAAATAAAATAGCATTGAAATCTCCACTAAGTATCAGCAATTTCGTATTTCTGTATTTTCTGTGGGATGCCATAAAAATAATAATAGATCAAACAATTTTATCGACATGTTGGCCATTCAGTGTGATCTAAGGATTCATCCCAGATACCTGGAGGCGCGAGGCTGGAGCGGCTCAACTGGGATTGCTTTTAGCTGGCACAAGCAGACGTGACACAGCATAAGAAACTATCAAATGAACCAGATTAGACCATGGGGGCACTTTCACCTCTAATTAAAAACACAAAAAATGTACCATATTGACTGAACGAGCGCGACAAAAAATCTTTATAATTATAGAACCTGCTCACAAAATTTCAAGAGAATCGGGTAAGAAATCCGACCTGTAGAAGAGAACAAACGGACAGCCGGATAGCCAGACAGACATACGAAAGCATTTTTGCCCAAGCTGAAGCAGAGACGCTTCGCTCGTGCTTCGCGCTCGCTCGGTCAATAATAGTGGTAGTACTGACTTTTTTCAGGCTGTGTTCTGTCGGTTGGCAATAAGCGGTGCGCGCCGCCAAGTGCCAACCCACGGCCAGTAAATTTCCTGCCATACACAACCCTCCTGGCGCAGACGAGTAATCTCGTTCGGGACCATTCGGGAATCAATACATACTGTTGTTTATGTAGCGTTTAATTCATAAACTACATTAATGGATATTCATCTTGTTAAAATGGAGTCTTCAAATCGTGTTATAAGGTTATCACAGTATTAATATCTGCTAGGTATTATTTTCAAAAATAAAGCACTAGTAATAATCGATTTCAATAATATAGCACTTTACAGTAGGTTTTTTTCTTTTGAAAAATAAATAACAAAGAACTCCGTGTTAACCCTGTAGTGGTGGGCGCCGGCCGCGGCTGTCCGGCGTGCGGTAATCACCGCCGCGCCGGCTGCGTCACTCACGCCGCCTCCCGTCCCGTCGGACTTGGCTCGCTGCTTCACATTATTTCCCTCAGGACCTCCGACCATTACCAGCTCGTGAAGTCACTGAACATGCAATAAAACTGCCCAACAAAAACACAGGTAAATAATATCAAGATAAAGTAAATGAGCGTTTAACTGGGTTACTTAATGCTACATTTTTTGATATCAAATCTCTACTCTAAGTAACAGGGTATTTTAAAAACCGGCCTTTTGCGTTTCAGACTTCGCAGATTTAGAGTTCCGTAAAGCCGTAACCGTAAGTAAATCCGTCCGTGCAAGCAAACCTACATTAAATATTGGCAGCTTCGAAACTGTGATTCACAACTGCACAGCGCCATTTAGTAATAACTTTAGGAACTAGAATATTGGATCTAGAATGTTACCCGATAGGGAAATGAAGTTGGTTTGTAATAAAGAAATAAGGGGAATTTAGGAAAAAAAATCATCAAAAATTATATTTATAAAAATACGTAATAATAAACATTTATCACCTTTCAAGTTCATAGGTCAATGGATAGTTAAAAAATACTTTGGAATAAAATTTAGGAAAAAGCTGATTTTGGCGGCTTCTTATGCCATTGTTTTCTAATACTTTTTGAAACAAGAATTACAATCTTTGTCTACATCTAAACAATGACACCCTACACGTTCGAGTAAACATTTTTTTTAACGCCCTTCACTTGTATGGGAGCCCCCCTCTAAAATATATATATTATATGTTTGTTGATTATACTTTACCTGGCTTTGGTTCGGTAAGATATACCTTTGGTGCGAATATGAAGACTGTAGCTTCAACTTTTTAGCTGCTAGAACTTTTTGACAAACGACGGACGGACAGACGGACACATGAGTGACAGCAATAGGGCTCCGTTTAGCGCCTTTGGGTACGAAACACTAAGAAACGCATGATTATTGAATATCCTTACTTAATATTATATAATATTATAAATGCGAAAGTAAGTTTGTTTTTTACGCTTTCACGTACTAAGTACTCTTTCACGTAATAAGTTTCTTTTTTCAAGTATAAAATTAAGCTTACGAACAGCATTTGTGAATGCAGACATCTAAATAACAGTAAGTATTTTAATTTTGAAATAAACTCAGAGAGAAAACTGAACAAATTATTTGCGATAAGTAACTTTTAAATGCTGTGTAACGTTAATGGAGAATTTCCAGAAACCAAAACCTAAAGAAATTGCATTTCTTTTGAAATCATAACAAAGGTAACATTGCGGGGCTGGTGACCTGAAACTGTTGGCAAAAACGCCTCGGAAAATGCGGAGTGCAGCTATTTCCAGGCCAATGGAGTGATTTCCTGAAAGCCCCCCTCCAGAGGCACCCCCCCTTAATGTGCAACAAGGAACAATAGTCACCTCCTGTAGAAACGAAGAACCGATGTAGCAGAAGCACTTTTGTGTGGAAGTTCATACTTATTAGGCACCGATCAAAGTAAATAAATACTGAACAACTTGTATCACGATGTCGCAGGATAAATGTAGGTACAATAAAAAACTAAAATAATAATACTTTTTTTGACTCAATGAAAAAACGTTTTTAATTTATGAATGCCTAATAATAATACAGTAGAAACTGAAAACAAAGTGTATTTCAAAAAAGTTCAGTGTATTTCAGATATTTCACAACATAGTCAAGTATTTTCTCTCTTATAAACTTCATGTATTTAAAGAGCACGTGAAATATAACATAATTAGTATACTTATTTCAGGGCAATTATGTAAAAGAGGGTAGAGCATGAGTTAATTCCGCCATCAAAGTACATCCGTAATAATGTCCGGCCGCCACCGCCGTCCTCCGCAAACATGTTCGGAAATCTCATTAACTTTTACGCCTTCATGTACTCGTACAGGCGACCGCACATCAACATTAACGTTGTTCTCCTACCACAAGACATATCCAATATTATTCTTGAACATCAGTCGTATAAGATCGCGACACATCGATCGGTGTTTATAAGACGTCACGGAGGGGAGGAGGGTGGCGCGAGTAGTCAATCCATCTCGCGATAATCCACCGAGGGAGGTGATCTTCAAAACTAGAAGAGCATGGATGTATATTATAAACTCTTTTAATATTTTCACAGTACATCTTTGTACACCCTGTGTACGCTGAACTAGCTTCGTGTTTTTCTGCGCTGTATTTATCTTACTCAGTGTGATGTTTCTTTATATTATTAAATACTTCTGAAGTCTTTGTTATTGGATCCACCGTACCATAAAAAGTGCAGGAGCACAGAATAAATTACCTTAGTAAACACTGTAATAAAATAATTATATTTCGTTAGAGTTGTCACTGAAATATCTTGAATGCGAGAGCGCGCCTGAAGTATCAAGCATCTAATTAATATGGATTGGTAGTGTTGTGAGTGTGTTCTTGTAAAGCTCCAAAGTAATAACGGGAAAACGGGAAGCACACAGATAGCAGTTCGCGAGTGATTCATTACATTACATTGGTGATTAAATAAATAAACCGAACGCTCTATCTCTTTTTATACCGAGCATCCATTCTTGGGAGCGCTAATTGTCGCGGTTGTCAGCGGAGTTGCCCGGAACTTATAGCATCGTCGCTGAAGCATCATCTATCAGGATTCCCAAGTAACGCTCGATGCTCCACCTCACTCGACGATGTCACTTAGCAAGAAAAATACTGATCGGGGCAAACAGAAGGGAAAGTAGTAAATTAAAAAAGTAACTCTAGTGCCAAAATAGCACAATTTTAAATTCAATCTATAAAAATAAAAATTAATTGCCACATGTATGACGGGCGCCTCGACCGATTTCAAAGTTTTTTTGATGTGTTTGTAATTGTCAAGGCAAGGTTTGTTTGAAGGATTTTTAGAAAATCCACGGAAAAAGACGCAGACAAAGTCGCAGGCGGCCGCTAGTTTCCTATAAATATAAAGAAATAAGTTTGATATTTTTTTCTAAGCGGCATAACTTATAATACTTTTCCCTCTATCTTTCTAAATATTTAGAGTGTTTTCTTCAATTGAATTAAACATCATAGAAAAATTGTACAAAGAAATTTACAAAATCTTAAATAGCTTTACAAATACTTGGGAAGTTAAACGAGAAAAACTTTTCCAGCGCTAACAAGATCGTCGTTATTTACGAGAAGATTAATGCGAAAGACGGCGATGGCACGCTTGCAGATTTTAGAGTCGCGATCACAGGATCACGGCACGAAAGAAAACGCTCGATTACTGGCGAGGTGCGAAGTGATTATTTTACACCGACACACAAGCTCCACAACAACAAGGACTTAACAAATTAGTAGGACATTATTTGTTGCTGCTGATTTCAAGATAGTAAGTAAAAAGTAAAGTAAAAAATTGCTTTATTCAAATAAACTTAGTAATTAAGCGCTTTTGAATCGTCTATATTTTTCTACCACCTGTTCCAGACTTTTTTTACTGACAAGAAGAACAGGCGCAAGAAACTTATCAGCTTTAACAGAAATAAGTAACGATATTTACAAACTTAAATATATCGTTACCAAATACAAAAAAATACAACAGGTTATTAACAATAAAGTACTTACTAGCGAGTTATTGTGTTACATCATTTCCACGCATTCCGGTCTTTCAAATAATCGTCTACTTTATAATAACCTTTACCCATGAGCGTCTTTTTGACATGATTTTTAAATTCATGCAAAGGTAGATCAATCACTTGTTGTGGAACTTTATTAAACAAGGTTATGCGTTTCCCCATAAATGAACCTCTAGTTTTTGCAAGCCTAAATCTTGGAACGGCAAGTTTATCTTTATTCCTTGTATTAATATGGTGATTATCGCTGTTCTTAGCAAATGAATCATAGTGTTTCCTTACACATAGTAAATTTTCATATATGTATTGGCCAGCCAAAGTTAGTATATTTATTTCTTTAAACAATTCTCTCAGGGAATCTCTTCGACGAAGATTATATATGGCACGAACAGCTCTTTTTTGAAGTATAAAAATATTTTGAATGTTGGCAGCCGAGCCCCACAATAGTAGCCCATAAGACATTACACTGTGAAAATAACTAAAATATACCAACCTTGCCGTTTCAATATCAGTTAAAAGTCTTATTTTCTTAACGGCGAAGGCCGCAGAACTAAGTCTACTTGACAAAGCTTCAATATGAGGATCCCATTGCAGTCGTGAATCTAGTGTAATACCTAGAAATTTTGTACTCTCCGTAAACTCAACTTCAACGTCATTCAGACTAATATTCAATTCGACGTGCTCAACATTCAGTAATGAAAATTTAACACATTTAGTTTTTTTGGGGTTGAGTGCTAAATTATTACTATTAAACCAGTATGAAACTTTAGAGAGAGCGCTATTTACTTCGTCAGAACAGTTATTACCTCTGTTGACTTTGAAAACTAAAGAAGTATCATCCGCAAATAGCACTGTCTCACATAAATTATTCGCGTAGTTAGGAAGGTCATTTATATAAATTAAAAACAGCAAAGGGCCCAATATTGATATTTAGCTTATGTAGTTATAACGAGTAAATACTCGAAATCAGAAAAAGTTTCAGTACTTACACTAAAATTCAAGACAATACAATAAGCTAACGGTAATTTTCAATATAAACTTCAATTATCATCGACCATATACAACACAGTTATATTCATATAAGGAAGAAAAAATTATGGAGTGACTCGGTAGCTCAGCGGTAAGAGCATTGGACCGGACATCCAAAGGTCACGGGTTCGATTCCCGTCCGGGAATATGATCTGGTGCGAGTCGTATTTTTCAAGTATATTATTTAGTATTGTATAAAAATTATCAGTTAAAAAACTGATAAAGTTACGCATACACTTTACAAGTACTTACAACTGTTGTTCTTATTTTCTGAGCATCACCTGAGTTTTAAAGTTTTGTTTTGATGATGAAAGTTACAGCACGTTTAGTACTATTATATATTACAGAATATATAATACATAGTTACAGCTAAAGACTTGTTTCGGTGAGATATGGAAGTGGCCACAAAGTATGTTTGCAAACTAAAGGCTAGTTGTTGAATCCATCAAAGCGTTCGAAAATTACATTTCTTAATAAAACGAAGTACAATCAAAGTGTTATAATTACTTTTCAACTGTAATTGGTGAAACAGACCGCACACAATTGTGAAATAAACCAGTCACCAATACACCCCCCTCTTTTAAGGGGGGATGTTTGGGGAACTTCTAATTAAACTTTGCGCCTGTTAGAGAGGCTTAATCTTCGAGATTGCTGAACCTACGACGAGGCCCGTTTGAGACGAATCGACTTGCAACCATTCCCATCTTATTATACCTACTATTCCAATATAATTATTATCCTATCCTTTCCATGTAACCATTTGAAAATCCATCTGTTTGTAATGTTATTGCAGTTGACAGCTAACAGCAGCCAGGTAGTATTGTGAGTGCGCCGACCAGCAACGACGCCTCGTAATGCCGCATGCGGCCTGAAACCGTTTAATTATTTTTACAATGGCCGCTGCAACTGGGTCAGCTGGCGAAGTAGACTGTAGCTGTACCACAGAATAAATATTAAATAACTAACAGGTATTTCAACTGGCCCTGAATACCTACGGCAGTTCGGTAGGTACTGTTACGCCTTAAGCGTCATTATGCAGCCTATAATTTGGGTTCTGCAACTCTTTGGTTACAAACTAAAGATAAAAAAGAATATTATTATATTTTCAAATTTGAACGACAGTTCTCTAGCTTTTGTTTAGAAGTAGAGAAGCTAGGCTGGCCATGAATTATATCAATACCTATATGTAAAATAAATAAGAAGAGTGTTGGCAACATAAATTATTATTGTAAGTTTTCAAGTGTGGCAACACTAGGTACAAGACGTACGTAATCTGTTCTCTGTGATTTCCCGCTCTCTTGGCATTATAACGTGTACGTGTGTGCTGTGTACGCAAAATATAAGAGTTTCAGTCCAATTTGGTGTTCTACTTCCTATCCTGTCCCTTTAATGAAGAGAAGAACGATATACAGTCCACTGCTTCCAATCCTGGCTATATTACAACTTAAAGTACTTTATGGTGTTCGCATCATAAATTTGGTCCATCATCGCAACGCCAGCGAAACTTCATCTACGCTACGTGTATCATCGGTACCTGCCATCAAAACGCGTAAGAAGGGGACAAGCAAGACAAGGATTCAAGGATTTCTATCGAAAAAAGGTGTTCGAAATTCATAAATATCATCATCATAGTAATCCCTGCAAAGCCGCCATTTTTGGACATCATTGGTGAGAGAAACAAGCTATTTTTATTCAACGACTCCATCTTGCAAGCAAAATCATCCCATTGGCACGTTTCAAACTTCGCGCCAAGAAACATCAAGAGGAATCAAGCCAATCATCGCGTCTCGCCGCGCCGTCATTATCACACGCTGCACCAATTCACAGCGAAGAC
This sequence comes from Catoptria pinella, assembly GCA_963556745.1. NCBI lineage: Eukaryota > Metazoa > Arthropoda > Insecta > Lepidoptera > Crambidae > Catoptria > Catoptria pinella. The sequence continues at coordinate 222,541 of OY750771.1, forward strand.
GAGCACAAGGAACCTAGAAGAAAGAAATTTCATGTTGGCATCATTGCTGCGCCATCTTCATTTGGATTGATCGCAACAACTTCACGTCGCTAAATTGTATCGGGTTGTATTGTATGAACTTCGCGCAAAGCAATTTTTTTTTCTCGTGAAGGTTGGTACTACCTATATCGTCGTGAATCGATCGATCAATCGATGCGCCAATCAACTGCTGGGACGCCACGCCATTTCTACGCTCTGCATGCATTCTCATCTTGTTTGTATTGTGTGCAGGCAGCCATTTTAATTTGCTAAATTTGTTTTGTTTGCATCATTGCATTGAAATTAGATAATAATAGTGAAAAAGTTGTCTTGTGTTGGTTTATATAGTGTCGAAATATTGTACCATGGCCGAATTAAATCTTTTAGTAGCCGGGAGGGGTCATTGCAAAGGGTCCATTACCAAAATGACAAAATATATGGAGTCTGATACATTCCTTCAGTACCCAATAGAAAAGTTAAAAGCTACCAAGGAGCGTGTTTATAGCGTGTTTAATGATTACAACAAATATTGCGTGCAGATTAAGGTACTGAATCCAGAAGACGCCGAGGATCCAAACGCCATCGAAGATTCCTATCTCGATCTAATTGCGTATTTAGACAAATTAATCCGTCACAAATCTACTTATGAAATGCATTCAGTACCAAGTAATCAAACATGTACCTCCAAAATAAAGCTTCCAAATGTAGTAATTCCAACGTTCACAGGTAATTACACACAATATTATGAGTTTTTAAATATATTTACTGCCATGATACACAATGACACTACACTTTCCCCGGTGCAAAAACTTTATTATTTAAAAGGTTTTTTAAGTGGAGAACCACAAGCACTCATACAAAATTTACCACTTCAGGATGACAGCTATACAGAAGCCTTGAATCTTTTGAAAGAAAGATATGACAACAAAGCAAAAATAGTGCAAGAACACTTAAACATACTATTAGATTTAAGCAACATGACTCGATCTACACCTGCTAATCTGCGAAAATTTATTTCAGAGGTGAAACAACATTTAGCAGCTCTCCGGAACTTGGGTGAATCTGTTGATTCATGGGATAGTATTGTTCTATGCATATTGTCTCGGAAGCTAGATATGTTAACCAGCCGTGGCTTTCAAATGGAGCGTGATACTAAGTCGCGTCCCACTATAAAGGAGTTTTTAGAGTATCTGGAACACCGTGCTCTTGCGCTTGAAAACACAGAATACTCCCCCAAGCCTCAAGCACAGCGCTTAGCCACACACGCTGTAGTTGCACAACATGCCTCTCCATCATGCATTTACTGTAAGTCTGCACATAGATTATTTCAGTGCCAGAGTTTCAAAATGGCTGCACCCCAGAAACGCATAGAGTTTGCAAAAACTAACAAGTTGTGCAACATTTGCTTATCGCTACACAAGGGCAAATGTAAATTTCATTTCAGATGTGATGAATGCAAAAAAGACCATAATAGCTTGCTGCACTATACTGAATCACAGCAAACCCTTCCATCTGTCGCTTTGCATTCAAGCGCATCTCAAGGTCAGGTTTTGCTGCCCACTGCAAGAATCAAGTTACTATCTCAGTCGGGCACAACAATTTATGCCAGAGCATTATTAGATAGCGCTTCGCAGGCTTCATTCGTCACACAAAAAGTTGTGGATCTCTTAGGTATAACACCTAACAAAAGTAACACAACCATTATAGGTATCACTAACACTGAACAGGCCATTAACCAACGCATTAATCTGGAAGTCCATTCCACTGTTTATCCGTTCAAAATTGATGTTGACTGCCACATAGTTCAAAAAATTACTTCTAAATTGCCACAAGCTCATTTCAATAAGTCTCAATTCACATTCCCTGCGCACTATAAACTAGCCGATGAGAGCTTCAACACGCCTGGTGATGTGCACCTTTTGCTTGGAGCTGATGTATTTTTCCAGGTGCTCCTGCCACAGCCTAAAAGCAGCGAATCTCAGAGCAGCCAGGGTCCTGCATCAGCGAGCACACCACACTCCAAGCAGCCATCAATAGTTCACACTTCATTCGGGTACATTGTAGCAGGCCACAGTAGTGATGGAGCTACTCAAGCAAATTCTATAAAAAAGGTTGTATCTTTATTTTGTCAAGAATGTGATAATAGTTTAAATCACTCATTAAGTGCATTTTGGAAGTCTGAACAAGTGCCTGAAATTTACCCAGATCAATTGCCAGAGCATCAGTATTGCGAGAATTTTTTTAATGAGACTGCTAAGCTTGAGAATAATAAATTTCAAGTTTCGATGCCCATTAAGGTCCCATTAGAACAAGTTAACTCTGAGCTAGGGGAATCATTTCATTTGGCATACAAAAGATTTATAAATTTGGAGAAGAAACTGCATAAAAATCCAGCTCTTTTCCACGAGTATAAAAATTTTATTGATCAATATGTTGAATTGAATCATGGTGAGTATATCGATATTAACAGCTATGACCTGTCAAAGGACCCTGTTTTTTTTCTCCCTCACCATGCAGTGATTAAAGAAAACGCTCGCACAACTAAATTAAGAGCAGTTTTCGATGGCTCTATGCCTACCAACAAGAAAGTTTCACTAAACAACCTTTTACTAAATGGTCCAGTAGTGCAAAAGGATCTGTTTGACACTCTCATAGCATTCAGACTAGATAAACATTTCTTTGTTTGCGATATTCGAATGATGTTCAGGTGTATAGAGTTAGATCCAAGTCAGAGATCCTTACAAAATATATTATGGCGCGAATCTCCTGACCATGATATTAAATGTATACAGCTTAAGACGATTACATATGGTTTAAAGCCATCTTCATATTTAGCTACAAAATGTCTTATAGAACTAGCAAAAAGATATAGGAATCAGTTTCCATTAGCAGCTTCAATATTAGAAAATAACACCTACATAGATGATATTTTGTGTAACAATGATTCTGAAGTTAAATTATTAGAAATGAAGTCACAGTTAGAACAACTACTTGCTCTGGGTGGATTTCAGTTGCACAAATGGGGTTCAAACTGCATTAAACTCCTAGAAAATGTACAGCAGGCTAACACAAACAGCATCGCAGAAGTAGATCTGCAGAAACATGACATATCTCTCAAAGCACTAGGCGTTAATCTTGATGTTAAAAACGATGTGTTCAAGAGTTCTTGCCCTGAAATGTACACTAGTCCAAATGATTGCAAACGTGATATACTTAGCTATATAGCAAAGTTCTATGACCCCCTAGGTCTGATTGGGCCAGTATTTGTTCGCGCAAAATTAATTATGCAGAAGTTATGGGCTGCCAATGTAGATTGGGATTCAACTCCTCCAGATGATGTCAGACAGCTTTGGATAGAATTTATTAGAGACTTATCACAGATGGAGCCAGTTAGCGTACCTCGCTGCGTAAGACCCAACGACACCGGCATCAATCAGCTGGTAGGTTTCGCCGACGCGTCAGCTGTAGCCTACGGCTGCTGTCTCTACTTGCGATCCATTGACACACATGGTAAGGTACATGTTCATCTGCTATGCTCTAAGTCGAGAATAAACCCGTTGAATAAGAAGCTAACAGTTCCAAGGCTGGAGTTGAATGCAGCGTTACTTCTCGCCAAGCTGACAAGGAAGGTACTCACCATACTCGGTAACAAAATACATGTCAATGACACACACCTCTTTTCAGACTCACAGATAGTTTTAGCATGGTTAAAAACCGATGTAGCAAAGTTAAATACCTACGTCGCGAACAGAGTCAGGGCTGTAGGAGAGCTAACAAAACACTGTCTTTGGCATTATGTAATCTCTGAGGACAATCCTTCAGATTGTCTCAGCAGAGGTCTTCAACCTCATGAGCTTAAAGAACACATTATGTGGTGGAATGGGCCATCATTTTTGCACAACAAAAATCATAAATTCCAATCACTGATTGAGATTCCAATCAACTTACCAGAATTGAAATTTAATACTGATAAACAAATACTTGTATGTGCCACCACCACTGCCACAACTGATTCAGACCTTTATGAGAAATTAAATAAATATTCAAGTATACATAAAATGGCTCGTGTACTTGCATTTATGTTAAGATTTTGTAACAATGCTATACCAAATACTGTTAAGGAAAAAGGTTTCTTATCAGCTTGTGAATTAAATAAAGCATTAATGTTTATAGTAAAACACGAACAACAAAAATCTTTTCCGAGTGATATCAAATCTCTACAGTGTAATAAAAAGGTCAGTAGCAATTTACTACCATTGACACCCTTTCTTGATGCCGATGGTGTAATGAGAGTAGGTGGCCGTTTACAAAACGCTTCAATCCCCTACGCGAACCAACATCCTGCTATATTACCTAAGGATTCGAATATCACTGCCTTGATAATTAGAGATGAACATATCAGACTATTACATGCAGGACAAAAACTGTTATTAACATCCCTCAGACAAAGATTTTGGATAATAGATGGATTGCGAACAATAAAAAAGAATATCTACAAATGTGTAATCTGTTTCAGGATGAAGGCTGAAGCTGCAACTCAACTAATGGGTTCCTTGCCTGCGCAACGTGTCAACGCATGCCGACCATTTGAGAAGGTTGTGGTGGACTTCGCTGGGCCAGTATTAGTTAAGAATAGTCGCATCAGGAAACCAATTATAGGAAAAGGTTACATAGTTTTGTTTGTTTGCTTCGCCACAAAGGCAATTCATCTAGAACTTGTCTCTGACATGACCACCGAGTCGTTTCTTGCTGCATTTAAGAGATTCATTGCTCGAAGAAACTTGCCCAGTGATGTACACTGCGACAACGCTGCGACGTTCAAAGGGGCAAGGAACCAATTGGATGAGTTGTACCGCTTACAAGCTTCTCTGAGCCACCAGCAACAGATACAGTACTATGCGTCCTCGCGCGGTATAAATTTTCATTATACCCCCTGCTATAGTCCTGTATTTGGTTCTCTTTGGGAGAGTGGAGTTAAGAGTACGAAACATCACCTAAAACGCATTGTAGGCAACGCCTTACTCACATATGAACAACTGAACACTGTGCTTGTAGAAATAGAAGGTGTACTGAATTCACGTCCGCTCACTGCTGTATCCGCAGACCCGAACGATTTTTCATACTTGTCACCGGGTCATTTTCTCACAGGTTCACCACTAAACACATATCCTGAACATGATATCAAAGATAGGCCTACTAATTTGCTTAAGTTTTGGTCTATTGTTATTAAAATGAAGCAAAACTTTTGGAGGTACTGGAGTAAGCAATATCTATGTCTATTGCAAAGCAGACCCAAATGGCGTAATGTAATGCCTAATATAAAAATAGGTAGTCTAGTAATACTGCGCAACGATAATACCCCCCCTTTACAATGGCCCATGGCTAGAATCACTAATACTTTCCCTGGAAAAGATGGTAAAGTGCGTGCGGTAGAAGTAAAGACTGCTAACGGCCACATTCATAATAGGTCTGTGACTAAGCTTTGTGTTTTACCTATAGAGATGTAAGACTACTAGTATTATTTTTTACTTTGTTCTCTGGTTTTAGTAAATATCTAACTTATTGCAATACACTGTGTACCTACTCTATTGATAACACTAAAAGGTATAAATAAGTAATAGTGTATGAAAAGTTTACAAGTACATATCTAATTTTAATATAAATTTGTAATTTTTTTTGCTATGTGTGGAATTTATCTATATAAGATAAAAAATGTACAGCATTTACAGGTAGCTAGATTAGCACTAACTTATGCTAAACTTAAGTTTGAAAACGTAATTGCATTGTTACTTTAATACTTAGCATGTTTGAAAAGCAAACTTGCATAAATTAGTTGAATATTTAAAAAAAAATCACATTGATTGTTTCTTGTTAATTATAAAAATTGTAATAAGCATACTTAATACTTTGCCTATTGAATAATATACAACAGTTATATAGTAGATTGAGTTATAAATTTTGTAATTTTATTTTAAAGAAAAATTGTATTTTTTCAATTTCTTAGGCCGCAGCTTATGTTGGCAACATAAATTATTATTGTAAGTTTTCAAGTGTGGCAACACTAGGTACAAGACGTACGTAATCTGTTCTCTGTGATTTCCCGCTCTCTTGGCATTATAACGTGTACGTGTGTGCTGTGTACGCAAAATATAAGAGTTTCAGTCCAATTTGGTGTTCTACTTCCTATCCTGTCCCTTTAATGAAGAGAAGAACGATATACAGTCCACTGCTTCCAATCCTGGCTATATTACAACTTAAAGTACTTTATGGTGTTCGCATCAAAGAGTGATCTAAATCTTTTATTCACAACAGACAGAAGCCTTTCGTTTCTACAGTACATACATGTAATAACAGTAGACAATGCCATAACATCTATTGTATTGTCTTATAGTCAGTTTATCCTTACATGACTTATTTAATAAACAACTTTGGACAGTTGTCATACGTTTTTTAAACTGAAATCTTTAATTGAAAATATGTTATCTTATTAATTCAAATTGACATTAATAATTAACAATGTATTAAACCATACGATACCAACACGATAGCTTCGTATAGCAGGCTTGTGGGTAGCAATCGATTGTGTAGTTTGATCGCAATACTGATAATAAATAATATTGCAATAGCAGGCTGTAATAGGTACTTTTGAACATTAAACGAACGTTTCCCGCCACAAAGTAACTCACAATTGCCCAGCATTACACTAGTAGAATATACAATTGTTCATGCAAAGCAGTCATAGTGTTAGTTTCTGAACTAGCCACAGATAAAGTTTAACCTGCAGGTTCTGGAGCGACTGGGCCGGCAACTGCAGGTTAGCTGACTAGCCACATAGCTAGTATTTCTGGATACTGCAGTTTGAATCGACCTTCGCGATTTAAATTAAAAGGTTAACAAATAAATAATATTCTTCCTCAAAAATGCAGAATACCTTTTACTTGAATACCTATTGAACGTTTTATGAAAATACGTGTATATTTGAAATTATAGTCGCTCAGTGTCATTTATAACTCAGTGAAATGTTATTGAGCAACTAAAACAAAATCTATAAAGCTATGGTTTAGGTAGGTTTTTTTACGTGTCGTGTCTTTCTACCTGTATCCTACAGCACCATCAAGTCTCAAAAGCCGAAATTATGAATCTCGTTGCACCAAAGCACAAAAATTCTCCGCAGAAAGTAGTTTTAATAACGGACCGCTAAACTCCTATTCACTTAATCTGCATAGCGGAGCGTTTCTGCAGTTAGTTTCTGATCGCTTTATTATTCCTTTCTGAGCCGTTAAAAGTTCCGGGAGTGGGTCAAACTTGTTCCCAGCATCCGTTGAGAGCCGACCGACGGAATACGGGCAAGAAGAAACCCTTCATCGCTCCGTTTCGGTCGTTCGTCCGTCTTGGATATCTAGCAAATCTTAGCCGCTTTCTGAATGGTAATTTCGCTTTAACATTTCCGGGCTTAAATTGTTATTTGTTCTGGGAGCTCTTAGTTTGCTACCATAGATCTAAGATATCGTAATTATCGCTAGGCACTGGTAATTTTAATACGTGAAGGAACATAAACACTACAGAGCTTGATAGACTGAGCATTCAAGTTAGTCTTCTCTTCAACATCAACACTGCTGGAGTGATTTAAACATGCTGACTGCCTGCCTACATGCCCCACGACGATTTAGCTCCTGAACTGAGATCCGTGGATTTTGTTATTTCCTTAAAGTAACAAGAAGTATGTTAGATTTAAGTATTAAAAACTATAAAGTTAAATACATAGTACGTTAAACTATTTTTTTTTATTATAATGTTTGGTTTCAATTCCCTAAACATTTTTAAACAGAATTTGGACTTTTGTGCAGCTTCTATTTAGGCTATTAAATTAAATGACTTTGAAATACCAGTGGCTTGTCTTAATTCCCAGTAAACACCAATCAATGGGATTGGAGCGCGTGGCGCATTCACGTTCAATAATGCAAACTACGCCGCCGCCGGCGCCGCAGCGATGCCTCCCTCGCAGTTAATTGATCCCTCGTCCACTTCATTACACGCCCCAATATACAATAACGGCGAATAAACACTTACTTGATAAACGATATTAATGAGCGCTAAGTAAACATAATAAGGATGAAAACTTTAAAGTCAATTGAATGTTTACTGGATTGTTGGAACATTTATATTGCATTTTTAAATTTTGAGATTTAAGCATTCACAATGCTATTTTATATAATACCAAATATTATACTAGAAAAAATACTACTCGCACCAGATCATGTTTCCTTTGTATTTATATTGCAGTTTTATACCCATTCTAAATGCTTAGTAGCTAGAAGCGTGTAAGTTTAGTTCATTTCACTTGCTTATTTGTGACACTTATCTTGTAATTCGGAAACTCAAACACACTATCCTCTTTCACAAATAATTCAAAAATAAATAAGTACCTTCTCTAGTGAAGTAAATCTGTTGAGATGTTCTCAGATGACAACTATATATAGATAGGATCAATAATATTATTATTGATTGATAGAGATAGGATCAATAATTATTATTGATCCTATCTATAATATCGTTATCATCTAAGAATCTCTCAACAGATTATATTGAAATGAACAAGGCAAGCAGTTGTGTTATTACCTTTTAATGGAACCTAATCCCCTCCAAAGTTAATCAATGAGTGTTAATCAAAACGTAAATCGCTCGTAAAGTGATTATTGAAGTTAAATGATGAGCTAACACAATCGGGAGCTAGTTCCACTTCTGCCCGCCAGTTGGCGCTGTTTGGAAACAACCGCAGCCTCCGTTGCGAAACTTTAAGCCCTTAGGGCAACGCAGGGTTGATAGCATCAAGACGTTATTAAACCTTGATTAAAGAAAATAACCACTGTTTTCAGAACATTTTACTTAAACCCTTCAACGCCCTAAAAATGAGACACAATAGATATTCCATTGTTATTTGACAACATGCGGCCGCTCGGGCGTTGATGAATTAATATTGTTGTACAATATGCTATACACCTGTGTTTGGTATCTATCGCTGAAATTTGAGTTCGGTTACTATTTTTAATTGTATTGTCTTTGTTCTTTTCTATTTTATGTTATTTTTGGTTAAAAGCAACAGTGTTATTGACTTGCGATTTAAACTAATGATCTTGATATAAAGCACACTACTAAAGTTTTAAATGTGGCTAACTTTAAAGAGAAATGCTTCTGCTTAGAACAGATAATTTTTACTATTTGTATAAAAAATGTAAGTTAACTGTGACCTTAAGATCGATTATGTACCCATATCAATTACCAATAGGTATATTGAATAAATTCCTTTGTTATTAATCTTTGAATGAAATTGACAACCCTACTGGAGGCACGTGAGAAGGGCCCGGCTGCGAGCACCGCAGGATACATCACACATTTAACTTTGAGGCAGGAACAATCACTTGGTTTCTGAATACAAAAGCTCAGGTATGTAATATAGATACTCATTGGTACCCGGGGTCTATCGTATCGATATCGATATCTGTCTTGACATCGCAAACTTCCTTATAAAGTACTACTTCTTATACAGGGTTATTTGTAAAACACCAACAACGATACAGGAGTGGATTACTAACATCATTAACAAATAGCAAGTGTTCTAGGACTTTCCGAAAAACTTGAAAAAAAAAATAGATTTTTCATACAAAGCTCAATCAGTTGTTCGGACGTTTGTATAGAAAGTCGATTTCTTTTGTATTTTTTCAGAAAAGTCGGAGAACAAATGTTGTTGTTTATGATGATAGTAATCTATTTTACAAATACCTAACCCTATAGAATAAAAAAATCAAGTACAATATATCAGATATTCTTTTGAACGTTATTTCGAACAAATTCGAAGTAAGTGCTTCACTCGTCTTAGAATCGGATAAGTTGTCCATTCTTCGAAGATTCTGCGCAAGCCTACACACCTGCACTGCCCCATCCTTAAGGAGGAGGAGGGGGGAGGGACACACGCGAATAATGAAAACCCGATACAGCAATTGAGATGTTCCCGCAACGATCGACTTAGCTGAGGGCCTACTCCGAACGACGATAATCTTACGATGTTCGTTCCTTTTCGTGGCACTATTATCTTAAGGTTCAAATTAAGTAATAAATCGAACGTCGAACCGATTATCGCAATATTTTTTTGTAGTAGGCCCGCTGCGGGCGAAACTCTTAGCTCAGGAGACAAATAAATTAGTTGAAGAAACTACTTTAACTCTGTCCTAAAGGGTCTGAAATAGGATTTATAGAGATGATTAACGGTCCGATTTAATCGTAACGAAATGAAAAAGAATGATCACTATGGTATCCCGAGACATGATACAAGTCTAGTTTCGAAGCCCTTTTAAAATGAAGTAACAATGCTTTTCAAAATTAAAAAAAATGTAATTAATTATTATAATATACTTACTTATTCATCTTTGCCTGGTAGGTAGACAATAATTAAAATTAGTTAAAAAATAAAAAATCCCAAAATGCTTACCTTTTTTAATAAGCAGAAAAGACGTATTTAGCAGTTCATTTTGAGTAAAATTATTACTATTCAAAGGTACTAGTACCTAGTAAACTGATTGGATTGGTGTGCAACGTCCATCCCAGACATGCTCAGATACGTGACCCAGACCAGAGTTCACTCACAGAAGGCTCTCAGGCAACTTCCAGATCCTGCATTACTCTTCCTTTGGCAGCCACCGCCGGCACCCTGCCACCCCGCCGGATTACGCCGGATATAAGTAACTAACCGGATTAACCGGAATTAAACTTAGCTAGTGTGTTACGGATAGGCACTGTTATGTAACTATTTTATTGATCTACATTCTACCGTTTTGTGATGGTAAATCTATCTAACACCTGGATAATCCGGTAAGCGTTATAATCATCTTTAAAACTCTAGGTTTGAATATCGATTCGATAAATAAATAATACCAAAACTTTTAATTATTTTGCTATCGTTTTCAAATTCCTTTTAACCCAAGTGCTTCAATCTTGAGGAAGGTAGATACATACTCATCCCAAATGTTATTATGATTCACAATATTATCTCATTTTATTTAAAGTAACGAAATTAAAGACACAAAATTCATTTGGTCTACCCCGCTAAGTTCTTGCGAAATTCTTCTTTCGCAAAAGTCCAAATAAAACATGACAAATTGTTTCTAGAAATTATGAATAACACCAGAAGGTGTTAACCGAAACCTGAACCTTGCCGTCAAACGGTGTTAAAACAAAGAAATGGATGAAACCCCGTTTTATTTATTTTTTTGAAATTCGTGGCATTTCACTGAAACGTCTTTATTATGATTGTTTACGGCAGCAGTACTGTGTTTTTACGACGGCTCTCTCGCAAATGAACCCGCAACATCGAACGCTCCGAAATATTTAGCGACGCCAATATTTTGTCTCCGAGCGCGATGCCAGTTTCCTCAACGATGTCATATTTTCATATTTTTACACGACTGCCAAAAAAAAGAAAAGTGTATTGTGTTCAAGGTTCATGTATATTTGTATGTGAGTTTATTTATTCCACCATAACTTTTAAATACCTGAACAGATTTGGATGTGTGACGTATCGTTAGAATCCTTACATCACCCCGAGTGCGCAGGATATAGATTAAAAAAGTCAATAATATTGACTGCATGATGCCATTTTGTAATTTGAAAAAAAAGAACTTGACATTCCAAAATTATATAATTTGACACTAAAATATACGAAATAAAATAAAATAATTTTGAAAAATGTTAATAACACGACTGGCAGCCCTGCCAAAAACGAACTAAAAAGTTAAAAACAAGTGTCATTGCAGTCGGGGGACCTCTTTGATAAAACAATGTTTCACAGTACGGTCCCCCGACTGCAATGACACTTATTTGTTCGTTTTTGGCAGGGCAGTCGAGTTTTTAATATTTTTCAAAATTATTTATTTTTGCTCCCTTTACTCTTAAAATATTAGAATATCCTATGTTTTCACACATTAGTAAATATACTTATAGTGTGACAGTGTCATTATTCACATTACAGTAAGTCGATCTCTATAACATTGTTACTATTTCAAAATGTATTTTAACTGAACCACTATTTCCACCTAAAGTCGTAAGCTCACGAAGTAAGTACCCTGTTACGTGTAACACCCACCTCACCTTGCTTTATGACGTCATCAACACATCACCAGGGGAGATTCCGCAAACTGCCCGGAATCACCTCACTAGTGCTTTATAAATGAAATGAAAAGCCGAGGAATTTTTTTTCACTTTAAATCGTTCGTTTTCCTATTTTCATTTAATTCTAGTTATTTTTAAAATAATTTGGAAGTAGAAAAAATTCAACCGCCCGCCGGCGCCGTAAATTGTATTGAAAATTATTAAAAGTATAAACTTAAGTTGTTTTATTACTTAGGCAAAGCTCACATTGATTACAATTATTAAGAACGCTGCGTTTATATGCGTCGCAAATGCGAAGAAGTAAGTACATACTTGGTGCAAGTTGGACGAATTATAAAATTGAGGCTGTATAGTAAAAGCTCTCATTGTTGGCCTCGTAATATGAGCACTTGAAACAAGGCACGTGAAACTCTGAAACAAGGAAGCAGGTCCATGATATAGAGGCTGAAATTAAGCCACTGGCCCCGCGATCTAAACTCTCTAACATTTAACTACGAAATGCAGGAATGCTTAGTTAATTTTGCAGCTATGGTTTGTAGATTTCGTATGGTTCGTAGCGAAAATATTTTACTTAGAATATTCCAAAAGCATCTTGACACACCCTAGAAAAATGTAACCTGAATCAAAAACATTTTAAAACTGCGCTTATGGACACTTTTCTTACTGATATCATGGGTAACTGTCAATATAGAAGCAACCATATTGTTTCTACCTGTGTAACTATTGATAGTAATAAACTTATCTTGGTGTGAAATAAAAAAAGTTCTGAAATACTATTGTTTGCCCAAAAGAGGACACAAAAAACACTCGACAATAAGTGGAGAAGTCGATAAAACTAAAGATGTTTGCGAACACTCGCGCCAATCGTAAGGCACTTTGGAAGGTAAACGGACGTCCCACCCACTGGTGCAGGCCCACGCACAAATTGATAGCTTCATATTAATGGTCGCTTCGATAAATTTAACAGACTTCTAAATGCCACGTTATCTTACCTCGCTGCACGAAACTTTGACCTTGCTGATACAAAATGTTGATGATTATTTACAGGTAGTACTAGGTATTGTAAGGAAAGTTAAATTGTAGGCTGTGATTAGCTGATAATAAATGTTTACTCTGTAAGTAGGTAAGCCTTTTTAATAAAGATATGATTATTTGAAAAGGAAATTAAGAAAGAAGGCTTGCGATGCAGTTTTTGACAGAATCTGATTTGGACCGGCATCGAGCCAAGTCAGGCGAGATCAGTAGGGAATATATAAAAGATAAAGTGAAATACAATAAATTCTCTTTTATCCTTTCTTCTGTGTAATTTAATAGGGATATCTAATAAAGGTCTCCACAGTATTTATCGTACTGATAATTTTAATCATAAATAACGGATAATTGAAAGCGATAATAAAGTGATTATTCCCAGGTAATTAATACAATGCTGATTTTTTTAAAACATGGAGTAAATTTTGTAGTAAAACCAGCCCCTTTAGCATGATGAGCTCGAGTATGGTTTTATCTACGTCGAAATATAAAACCTTTTGTTTATCTGTCATACACAACATTAGATGTAACAAGTAAACACTTCCACACAATGACATGACTGAATTTTAACAAAAATTTGAAATCTGGACACTTTGGACTACAAATACTCCTACTAATCCTACTAGTCCTACTCTTGGATTATATCAATCACCAGTACATTACTCAAAAAATATTATCTCAAAATTGAGACTTCTAAAGGAAAAACTGACTGATTGACTGACATATCAGCGCACCGCACAGCCAACTATGGCTAAAATTTTGAAATTTTGTACAAGTGTCTCTGTTTATGATGCAGCCGAACGTCACAGCGAACCATTTGTAAGAAAATAAAAGAGCTCTCATTTGAAAGTCCATAAGTAAATACAGCTGGTGGGCGATAAGACGGCGCACGTCATCCCGACTCTGCGGAGCTTCCATTTGGAAGATTACCCGCGATAGTGGCTGCGCCAGTCACGAGGATTCACCGGGATTGCCGACCGTCAATATTTCACGCAGGGCTGTCATACGAACCACTAAAACATAAAAAAAATATGACAAAAAAATTAGTTGGTAATTTTTCAGAATTAACATCACAAGTAGGATGCAGGGAAAAGTGAGCTAACCTGAAACTAAAAAAAAACAAGAAAGCTCAAACGATAGGACGTAATAACCGTCAACTCGACTACCTTTATAATTTTTTAATTCAGTCATAAACAACAACAGCAACAACAGTCTAGAACAAGTTTTGAGAGTAGCAGCCCTACCCCGATGCATTAGAGATTCCCGGGGCATCGGCTAATGAGGGCCGCAGACTTACACCCATGAAAATTCATCCCGATAGTGCAGCGAACACACCGACGACCGCCGATTGCATTATAGATTCCGCTTCATGGACGAAAATGTAGACCTGGCTTAATGAAGAATTCACTAAGATAGAAATGCATTTTCCAGCAGATAATGAAACCTGTTTTGAATAATTACATAAAATAGTATTTTACCGTGAAGATTAAATGCTAGGGTTAGTGGCTTCACGTGGAAAAGCTGTTATGAATAACAGATTTTTTTCAATAAAACCAAGTAATAGGCGAATTAAACCAAACATTAGATATCAATGAGCGTTCTCTTACTAATGACTCGCAAAAAGGGGGATCTTTTGTATACCAAAAATAATTTAGGGCATAGATTTTAAATGTTTCCGTACATGAAGGTGCCAAACGCTATTGCTATCACTTATGTATCCATCTGTCCGTCCGTCCGTCGTCTGTCACAAAGCTCTAGCAGCAAAATCATTGAAGCTACAGTCTTCATATTTGCACCAAAGTAGTGTCTTGCTAACCCAAAGCCAGGTAAAGTATAAAAAAATATTTTAGAAGGGGCACCCATACTAATGGAGGGGAGCGTGAAGAAAAAATAGTTTTATACCCAAACGTGTGTGGTATAATTTTTTAGAGCTCGTTATGTAGACAAAGACTGTATTTTTTATTTAAAAATATACTAGAAAACAAAGGCTTGAGAAGCCACCAAAATCAGCTTTTTTCCAAAATTTTCTTATGAAGTTTTTTTTTGTTACGACCTATGAATTTGAAATTTGGTGATAATTTTTTTAAAGGTTTGTACAATGACTTTACGGAACCCTTAACGTGCGAATTTTGACACGCACTTGGCCAGTTGTTTGTTATGATTATTAGACTTTCTAACATTCGAATAGCAAAACTTCCAAAAGAAAACTGTAAAGCTTGAAAATCCCGTGGGAATCGATCCAATCAGGGCGTGTTTCCAGAAATGCCGGGACAGGCCACATATTATGAATGTTCCGTGTTTGCTTAGGACGGGACAAACACTCTCGCCAACTCCAAATAACTTGGTGCCGTTTCCTTCTGGACTTCAAACCGTCGTGCCCAATTCCCTGGCAAAATAATCCAACCTAAAACAAACGAGAAACGAGGAGTAGACTTGACTGAGTCACCGGAAAACCTAAAAAAAGACAATGAAATATTAATGGCAAACTTCATCTTCCAATCGAGACGAGGTTTTAACAAGAGGGTGCATATTTTCATGCAAAATTTTTCCATGAAACTTCCGCGGGTTAATGACAATTTCATTTTTATGGTTCCGTACCAAAATGGTAAAAAGAAACCCTTATGGTGCGACTCAGTCTGCCTGTCTGTACGTCTGTCATAGATATCTCAAGAACTACTAATGCTATCAACTTGAAATTTGGAATAGTTTTAGATGACGTTTGCCCAACTATTTTGCAAATAAGAAATAAATAAATAAATTTATGTGTATTTTTTGTGCTACAGAAAACAGCGCTATTTGCACATTCTCAAACTATTTTTCCTTGTTTTTAGGCCACATAGTTTTCGACATTTGATGAAAAATTGAAAAAAAATCACCTCAAATCTCCTAAGTTTGCATAGAGAAAACCTGAAATTATTTTATATGATAGAAGTTGATGTAATGATTACTGGAAAAAAACAAGGTCTCTAAATAGCACATTTGTTCAGAAATCATCAACAAAAATTACATACATTAGTTCTACTATCAGTCAAGAGATGGAGCTGACCTAAAACTGCAATATTCTACACCGTAGTGTATTTATTTATGATGGTACGGAACCTTCGGTGTGCGAGTCCAACTTTGACCGGTTTTTCGAGAAGGAGTAACAAGCAATATAATGTTTTAAATTTCCATGGTTTTTGACGTTATTAGAATAAACTATATCGGGATTTACACCATGTACCTGTTTATTTTTGAGACTCCGATATTTCGGCGCAGTTGCATGCGCTATGGTCACGGAAGAACTGTCGATTGTTGCGTGCGGGTAGATGTTATTGGCAGACAAATCGGTCTACCCTCCGTCTAAGTCTTTTATTATTACGTTCGATACCGGTACCACTGTCTGCAAACTCACTACTCACTCGAATCTGTTCACGACACACGACACTCACTGTATCTGTACGCGAAATGGCGCTTTTACATTTCATGTTGTTTTTACACAAACGGATTACGGGGTTCCAAACACTCGACAATTTAAACCCATCTTCACGATTGAAATTTTTGTATTTGGTAATTTCAATCGCTTCTCTGACCATTCTTGTACAGTGAGTGTCGTGTGTCGTGAACAGATTCGAGTGAGTAGTGAGTTTGCAGACAGTGGTACCGGTATCGAACGTAATAATAAAAGACTAAGACGGAGGGTAGACCGATTTGTCTGCCAATAACATCTACCCGCACGCAACAATCGACAGTTCTTCCGTGACCATGGCGCATGCAACTGCGCCGAAATATCGGAGTCTCAAAAATAAACAGGTACATGGTGTAAATCCCGATATAGTTTATTCTAATAAGGAGTAACAAGCATTCTAAGGATCAATATCAAAGCTAGAAAATACAAAAAAGCTTCAACATGAAGAACTAACTATACTAACGAAAATGATCGTTTATTTTATGAGCCCTAATATTACTTATACCCTCAAACATCTGGTGACCTACAATAATAATCAGTGGCAGCAGTAACATTGAGAAACGTCAGATCATTTAGTACTTAATCAGAATTTGATCTCGAGTTAAAAATGCTCATTAGTTTTGATCAACAATCGAATTGGTTAATAAGGATCTTCAGTATGATAATGATGTTAATTTCTGTAACTGGCATGTAAACAACTGGTGCAGTATGGAACTTATACGAAACAAT
The DNA here is from genome assembly GCA_963556745.1 of Catoptria pinella. Taxonomy (NCBI): domain Eukaryota; kingdom Metazoa; phylum Arthropoda; class Insecta; order Lepidoptera; family Crambidae; genus Catoptria; species Catoptria pinella. Next base: position 239,927 of record OY750771.1, read on the forward strand.
CACGGCAGCGGGCAGTAATTATCCTTCATGGAATAAATTAAAATCGTCAGGGAAAACACAATCTGGCTTGTAGTAAAAATTTTATTTTACTGCCAGAATCTGAGTCCGACTTTTAACTAACAAAGTTCTTTTGAAATAAGTTTTCGGATTCTATTATTGTAGTTCTCATTTCATTCTAACAAAGCTATTAATTTCCTTACAGATACACAAAATATTTGGATTTGTTTTGAATTATTAACAAGATTCATGTCTTACATTCAAACATACTAGTCCCCGTAACTTTGTTCTATAAACAACAAAAAAAAAGAACCATTTCACATTTATCAATAATATTTTGACACATTATAATTTTTGCCATACTAACTCAGTACCCCAGAGTACATTAAGTCATCAATAAGAGCGCTAACACACTGGAACGCCATGGCGACGTCGTCGGCTACGTATCCAACAAATTCGTAAAGAAATGTATGACATTTAACACACTTGGCTACGGTCTGGCGACATCGGCAATTTGAAAGCGTAGCCACGACCGACCGGCTCCTACGTGGAGACTGGATACTCTGACGACTCTGGCTGTGTTCGTGTTTTGTGCGAAAACAATTGAATTTCGATATAGAAATAATGAATTCGTTATCTGTTCCCGAATCAGTTAAAATGAGTGTTAATTTCAAATAGAATGATCGTTTGAGCTATTACTAAGCATTCGCTAGCATTTCCTCTTGCCCACAAATCTTAGCTGACAATAAAATAAATAATGGTCACCCATCCTGATGCCGTCCGAGGGCCTGCGCTAGAGTCACTAGCTACTAGCTACTTGTTAGGCAACCTACTTTGGCTACGGTAGGTAGCCAGAGGTAGCCAGCGACGTCGCCATGGCGTCCCAGTGTGTTGGCGACCTAAAGGCTCTGTTAATATTAACCGAGTCCTTTGCGGCAACACCGGGCGCCGTCGCTGGGTCGTTCGGGGAGCTACCTCGGCCGTGCGGCATAATACCGGGCACCCTGTGGCTGGGTCGCGCGGGGAGCTACCTCGGTCGGCCAATTAGCAGATACCTATCGATTATCGTCTCATCTCTATTCGCAACGGCACCGGCAAGCGTTACACAAAACCCTCCCGCAGGCTAGCCTACACGGACAGAGACTACTAAGAACTAGGTTTGTAACAGAATAAGTTATTTAAGTATAACTACTGAAGTTCTGGCCCGACAATAGAAAGACCTCATACTTTGAAGATGACACAGTGTTTTTATACAGTACATTACAACTGCTGATGTCACGCCAGCATAGCGTCGCTTGCTGCTGTCCTCTGCTTGCACTCTACCCAAAGGCTTCACAATTAAAGTTTATAATAATTTATCATCATTAATACCAGACTATCCACTTAAGCTCTACTTTGAAATTGGGCGGTTCAACTCCCAGTGGCCACCAGTCATACCGCTCACTTTTCTCCGTATCCGCGTTCTCCAGTTTTGACTCTGTGTGATTATTCCCCTGTGACCATCCCCCCTCAAAGTTGGCGACGTGACCGCAATAACTCGATTCCCCCCACCCCGCGCCGATGTATGCGGACAACGTTATCTCAGAACTTGCTTGTAAAAATTGACCAAGACAGAAATTACAGGACATTAAAAATCGCCTTTCTGGGAGGTAACATTATATTTACTCGAATCCCATTAATATCAGTCAAATTTAAACTGTAAATATATAGCAGTACTGCCGCTATTTTTAACCGACTTCAAAAAAAGGAGGAGGTTCTATGTTCGTCTGTTTATTTGCTTTTTTTTTTTTATGTATGTCCACCGATTACTCGAGAACGGCTGAACCGATTGACATGATTCAAACGCCACTTTATCAGGTTTGTTCCCCAGTTGGTCCCATTTTTTGAAAATTTTAAATCGGTTCAGTGGTTTTCGAGTAATCCTGAAAATACTGTAACGTTTTAGGTAACTTTTGCACGACTTTTAACGGATCTTCAGACATAACTTCTATGTTTATAAACCGATTTAGATGATTCTTGTTTCGTTACAAAGGGGATACTTTAAGGGTGTTTTCATTAAAATTTCCTATACATTGGACCTTGGACTTCGAAGATACTCAAGAGAACTCTTCAAAATCAAATTGGATAGTGTATTAGTGATTACTCTACGGTATTGAAAGGTTTCGCATCAGCCATTTTTAGTGTCACTGTTGGGGCTGGAATACAAGCCTTACTTATGGGCTAATGAATAGGATGGACCATAACCCACCGCGCGGGCCCAATGCGGATTGGTGGGTGTTAATGAGTGCAAATGTAGCTGGGACTAACGGCTTAACGTGTCTTCTGAAGCACGGAGGAGCTCGCGATAATACACTTTGGTCACCCACCCCATGACTGACCCTTGCTAAAATTAACAGCGCGAAAAGTGGAAATTGAGTTATTCGAAGTAGGTATTATACGAGTACCATTGAAAAGTGTTGAAAATATGAATAAAATATATTTATATCATTGCTTACATTTACTTGTACATACCTACCACAAAAAAGTGAAAAATAAAAAAGCTTTTAAAAATTAAAAAGAAAAACCTCCTTCAAAAAACCTTAAAAAAATTGCTATAAAAAACAGCTTCAAAAAGCAACAGCTCTAAAAAGCAAGAAATAATATTCAAATCTGCATAATTACCACTATTCAAGTACCTACGCATATCTGATATAAAAAGAAACGTCTTATGAAGTCGGGTGGGGCTTTAAGATTTAAAAAATCAAATTAAGAAAGAGAAACCACTACAAATGTTTATATAAATTAAAAAAGGAAAATATCTTTCAGCCCCACCCGACTTCAAAAGACGTTTTTTTTAATATCAGATATGCGTAGGTACTTGAATAGTGGTAATTATGCAGATTTGAATATTATTTCTTGCTTTTTAGAGCTGTTGCTTTTTGAAGCTGTTTTTTTATAGCAATTTTTTTTAAGGTTTTTTGAAGGAGGTTTTCTTTTTAATTTTTAATAATCTATTTTATAAAAATGAATCTCTATTTCCCTTGGTCACGGCATCACGGTCAGACGGATTTCGTTAATTCTTTTTTGTTGTGTTTGTTATTGTCCGGAAAAGGTTCTTACTAAAGAAATAAATTAAGAAAGTTGTGTGGAAAATTTAGAAAATTTAAGAAAACTTAACGACCGTATTAACTTTTCAAATGTAACCTTAGCAACATAACTTTTTTATTTTATAACTATCAGTCGTGCATCGTCTATCGGGTCAGCAAGTATAAATATTAATTTTCACGATAAAAGTCTACCCTAATGTCTGGCCCATCAATTTTTTTGTCTTCTAATGCCAAAACGTTCATGTGTCATGTGATTTTTAGTATATTTAATGTATGCTATGTTATGTAGGTATTTAAAATTTAACCAACTCTAATTTTATAAGATCTATTTGATTGGATAACTAAGATTCATTAAATAAATATAAATATTTGACAACATCACATACATTGCTCCGATTCCAAAGTAAGTACCTAGCTAAAGCATTTGTGTTATGGAAATCAGAACAACGGTGGTATCACAAACACCCAGACAAGAGCCAATATCGAAAAGTTCGTTTGAAAACGAGGAACGGAGAGGCGGTGTACAAAGCCACTCGACCACGGAGGTCGTCATTGTTAAAAATGAAAATACACAGTCTATCTCAGCGAACCTAGTCTACGTGCTTGATACAACATAATATAGGGTCCTTACCTATGAAATTGGTATTTTTTCTCACACACAGAGAACCTCACTTGTCAGTTGCTGGATATTACATCAAATTATGACCATAGCCGTCAGCTATCAGCATAATAAAAGTCTATTTATTTTGTTTTCTTAGCATTAAAAAAATACCTTAAAAGTGATTTCTTTTTTTTGTTAGCGAAAATGATCACTTTATCTGTTGTAACTTAGCCGAAATTAATTTTTTTCGCTTAAGTTATATTACCTAGTTAGCTTGATGTTCAAACATTTGCACAAAATTTTGTTACAATGACGTTCACGGTTGTTAAATAAATTATGAAAATGCTAGTATGGAAAATGCAATTTGTTAAAAAGTCTTCATACGTCAATTTCATAGGTAAGGACCTAATATACACTAACACTATGAGGAAAAAATAGCAAAATTATTGCTTTTCCATGTTTGCTAAAAATCAGTTAGTCAGAAGCTTTCCAGTTTTTCCCTGAATTTATTTTTTTACTGAATGCTTGCTAAAATGCTGTCACTTCTAACAATACACCATTGACTAGAGCTGTCACCGCCGCGTGTACTCCGGTCACCGAGCGCCTGTTTTGAACGTTTGATGTTTTTCCGAATTCGCGCTCACCCAAATGTTTCCTTCCGCCCTCATGTCAATGATTAATCACATCGCCTACGACATTTATTATCGCGACAGTCGCCAGTTTGTTTTCATGCGGTTTTTGCAACGAAGCATTCTTCAAATAAAATGTTCCCCAACGATTCAAATGAAAAATGTGGCTGAACATTGACATTGAATGCTGGAACGAGGCCTAAGTCAGCCATATCATTTCTCATGTCTGATAAACTTTGTGGCAACGTGAGGAATGTAACGAGTTGGGCTGAGAGATAAAAGACCAGTACTTTGTTAGAAGAAAATAAAAAATAGTTGATTCCAGCTCATGTGACTTATTTTATAGGATATTCATCGTACTATCAATATAATTCCATAAGGAAAACGGTGATTTCCAAAAATATCATACCAGACTGAGCTACTTTATTACCTGCAATGAGGTAATCAATCTGCCGCTCGATAGGTCTCTGGTTAAAATCTCGCCTACCTTTTGAAAAGGTCAGATGAAAATTGAATTCCTAAAATAAATCCGTACCGTATTATGAGTCTTACCTAAATAATAATAAAAGGACAAATACGTCAGATTTTAAGCATATTGGTATAATATTCTTATTACGATAACATGAGAGCACCGATCGCTTGCGCTAGAAACTTGTTTCTTTATGTGAGCACCCTATGGGCACAAATTTGCCATTTATTCGGCGGCTACGTCAGTCAGATAAGTATTTATCCAAATCTTAAAACAGTGCGATGAATTCGTCCGTTTCCGAGCGTCTACTATCAGATACGGGTAGTTCCCTGGTCAGCGATCGGACGCCACGTGCTGAGTCCCGGCATGATTGATGGCGCCCGCGGCACCCGTCGACAATTCACTTATCCCGACGCGTCACGAGTGGGTCCCTCCGTCGCCGACCCGAGTAAAACCATTGTACACGATACACTTATAAACTCGGCGTGTCTGTCTTATGAAGTCAAAGATAGATACTAACACCCGTATTCACAAACAATACTCAGACGGCCCTTGCCTATGCGAACGCACTGCGTTGAAATAGGACTCAGTGATTGGTTCGTTTGTTTTACGTATAACGTGTGACTGGTTCGTGGAAAGCTGTGCATCCGCGGGCTTTGTGAATACGGTGTGAGATTCGTCTCTTAATTAAATTGACGGACAGGTACTAAGATTTTGCTGCTTCATAATGCTTTTAGATGTAATTTTAATAAAGAACTGATGATTTCACTAAATTATTGTTAGTAGGGATAGGTTCTGTTAAGAATTTAACCGATGCATAAGGTATCTGTTGTGAAAGAGTGGCTCCTTCTGGTATATTTTTTACTAAAAAGAAAAAGTCCACCTCGATTCGTCAAAAAGTCTAGGTACTTACAGTTGTTTTATCTCACGATGAATGTTATTAGGCGTGCACGCACATGCACATTATTTTAGTGTGCGTTATTCGAGAGCATGCAGACGCACACTAAAACAATGTGCATGTACACGCCTAACAACATTCATAGTCGAGCCGTTTTCGTGGGATAAAACAACTGTAAATAATCTGTTCTCTGACTCTGAGAATGCCACTACCCGATATTTATAGTATAGTATGAGTACTTGTCTTCTTTGTTTGGTCTCACAAACACACTCACCAAAATTTTCAGTAATGGATTAAATAATCAGCATACAATGTCCAGAAAGCGGGTCCAAGTGTATGAGGAGTGGCATTGTCCCGTCCCCTATTAACAATTCCTGATGAGAGTAGCTCCACAAAGCGGCCGCGGCCTTATTTACATTTGTGGACAATGCCCGGGACGAGGCCGCGGCGCGCGGCGGGACGCGACGTGCCCGACATCATGCTCGACCTAAGCTGTATTATGGCGATGTGTAAAGGATTTCTAGGGCAATTGAATAACCTATTTGCTTCTATAATTAAAACGTCAAATCCATACATGTTTCGAAGCAAAGCGATAACGTTGCAAATCTTAAGTACTTTGGCTATTGGGGGAAGTTGTAAAAAACAATTGATAATTTTTCGAAAATATACCATCATGGTAGCAACAGAAAGCTCCATAAGAAACGCCGAAGAAGCAAGCAAGCAATAATTAAATAGAAAATGTGTAAAGTAGGCAAGCTCTTTCGAAAATTTGATAAAGATTTTATGCTAAAAAGCTAACGTCAACGAGCTTTAAAGAATACGCGGAAGACGCAAGTCCACGTAATTCAGGCTGATGCCAGGATATTAATATTGCTCATTCTTTATCGTCTTTAATCTAGAAGACTAGAATAGCAACATTAAATAAAATATCACAGTGATTCTTTCTATAAAATGATAAAACGTGTTTCCAATCTTGCTTCTTATGAAAGCTATTATCCCATATCATCATACTTGAGTATTTTGTTGTGTTTATTTTTGGGTTATTGTTAACATAATTCTGTATTGTATGTATTGTATTATTAAAGATGTGGTTTTAATCCCGACAATAGTAAGACAGCAAAGCCTTACTAAACCACATGAAGCGTTTACGAGTTTAATGAATTATCCCCGGAAATGCGAGAAATATATCAGGGATACAAGGGTTGCTTTGTGCGTACGTATGGCGATAAATCTCGCCGCGGATGATGCAGGGAACTGCCTTCGCTCATTACGACAAATTAGGTGCTGGCTGAGAATTATTTAGTATCTGCAGAATAATAGAAGAAACCCATTACGTATTCCAGGCGACAGTTGAATTTCCTCGTTCGCCGAAAAACTACAGCCATTTCTAGTTTAAAATATTCCCCGAGATTTTAATCCGAGGTCGAATGTGGGGCACATGCATTTTGAAACATTGTGGACGACTCCAACTTCCCTTGTGCATTCGAAGAATTTCTACAGCAACAGCCCGGCTCTTTGTTTTTCCAGATCGTGGCTGTTTGCGAATTTATCGGCGTCACAGCGGACGCGCGTCGCTCGAGATACCGCGCTCGCAGATTTACTGCGGCACCGTAATGTATGTGATTGAAATCGCGCGGCACGTCGCGCTCGTTACCCGCCTCGGAAATGCACGTTCCGCCCTGACTTACGACGTCCGCAAAACTGAAGCGGCCAAAGAAGCCTCTATTGCACCCCCCATTAGGTGCCAACTCCCGCGAATGCCGGACAGAGCCGGTGCCAAAAACTACATCGAGATTACAATGCTCCGGCGCTGCGATTTCAATATCTATTTGGCCGTATGAGTGTCCATAATTTTCCTGTTCATTTTACCCGGAGCCATTAGAAATGCAGAGCACATCAATCCTGCGTCCGCGGGGACGGCCCATTAAACGAATTGCTTCCTTGTGTAGTTTTTACGTAGAACGGAAAAGTCATCTGTTTCGCTAAGTTTAATGTAATTTAGAGACAATGAAAGACAATACAGTAAATGGCTCAGTATTTCCAGGTTTGTTACGGTTTATAATTCAGCATTTTTTAAATCGAACAGATGGCTACTCTTTACATATGGATAATAGAATTCATTTGGTAATAAATAATCTTGTTGGCGAGTAGGTCACGTGAAACGCCGGAACAGTTTGAAATATGCTCCGCACGCGGAAGCGATCCGTTCGTAAGTCATTCCGGCGGGTCCGGAGGGCACGCCGACTATCGACCTTATTCATACGGCCCTAAGAGCCATCGACTACTCTTAATAACGAAAACGGATCATATTAAACAGTTCCGTGGATCGCAACTGGAAGGAAAACTTGGCCAATATTGTAGTTTGATGCGTGGAATATGTGAATATTTTATGGCGGCAAACGAGCTTACGTATTCTCCGGGTAGAAGAGGAAGGCACACCGCCGGAATGCTGAACGTCAGCGTATCCCAAAAATGCTCCAACAATTTAGTGTAATATCATACAGAAAGCTTTTAGATGTTTCCCAGAAACCATTCATATTAAAAATGTACAGCGACAAGTGACTGTCGCCGGCGCTGAGAGCTCGCATTAAAAATTGTGCGGGTCTCATTAAAATAATTATGTAAATCAAATTCAATGTAGAGGTTGCTTAAAGGCACGTGTGGTGGGGGCCGTTTGATGTAGCCGACGGCGGCCTCTCGACCCGAGGGGAGGGTCGCGGGGCGCGGGGCGCGGGGCGCGGGGCGCGGGGCGGGGCGGCGCTCGCCGGCGTGTGAAACATCTTCGCGGCTCATTGCTTATTGGATTGATGTAATGAAAGAGTGAGTGTGCACAAAAAAATTTGTTATACTCTTTATATACTTTTCTCATCGGTCCTCCGAGCGGGATTTCGGGCTACTTTTCAACATGGCTGAACTTTTATGTTGCCTTATCGAAATGTGGAAAATTTTACCAAAATTGAATATTTTTTGTAGGTACCCGACCCAAAATACCTGATCTTAATAATTTACAATTCAGCCTTAGTTATTGTTACTGTTTTTTTTTCTGGAGTTGCGAAATATCCGAATATTTCAAAAAGTGTAAAAAGCTACCTGTGTAATAATTAATTCAGAACCCCAGACAAGAGTTTCTAAATCCCTTAATACAATTCATGTTTGAAACATAAACACATTTTGCAGGATTGAGGAAAACCTTACCGCATACCACATTTCAAAGCTACGACCCGAACCGTCACCTCCATCCTTGGTATAAGTACATACCTACCTTCAGTAAATTTAACAACAATAATGTAATAACATGTAGTCTCAGCCAATATGGCATTGTTAACGAGGGACCACCCATGGTGACACATGTGACTTTATCAATGAAATTTCCCCTCCCAGTTTTAGTCCCAATTGTGATTGCTTACCTACTGGAAATTTATAATATCCAACATGTTATTACCAAAAATTTGTTGTAGTAATCTGAAAATGCAATGAGATTTATTCGATCGCTGTTATATAAATAGGGAATACAGCAAAGGTCAAGACAAGTTCAGGACAGTTGATGCATTTTTTTGAAGAATTTTCCATGAAAAAGGTCTTAAATTTTTTAACAATAAAGTAACTATAATAGAGGACACCACGTCAGTCCTTCCTTTTAAAAATCTTTATTTTCGACAATCACTCCTTGAACCCTTAAAACTCCTTACACCTTATGTTTCCGCCCGCCCTTCAGAACAATGGCTACTTTTTCTCAACCCTGAAGCTGCGAGATATTGCGGCGAGTACCGCTTGGAATTTATGAACCGTTATTATTAATAGTTGTTCCTGCGAGATAGACCGTGAAACTTCTACGAAAATCCTTCATTGGCTTTAGGGAGGAAAAACTCATTATGGGGTAAAAAAGGGAGGTAGGATAAACTTTGTCTTGTGTTTCATAAAGCAACAATTAGTTTTCCTGTCTGATTTACATGTTTATATTCCAGGACTATTAAGGAAACGCTGGTTTCAAGGAAATAATATAAAGAAAAACCATAGTAAATATGGAATGAAAGGGGTAAGTATAAGTCCAAAAAGAATATAGACCCTTTTACCATGCCACACGACTCGGAAAAGTCAAACGTAGCTCGCAATTATATTATTATGGCAACCAATAGCTGGGCACTCACTTAGAGGATTAGCACACGTAATGTATCTGATACAGTATCAAGTGAGTACGTAGGCTCGAGCCTGATGCGACCGTACTCACTTGATACAGTATCAGTTATATTACGTGCTACACCTTTAAGTATGGAAATGCCCTGCGATTGACTTTCAACTGTACCTAAGAGCACTAACACACTGGCACGCCATGGCGACGTCGCCGGCAACGTATCCAAACAATTCGTATTAAAATGTTTTAGAGTTATCTCACTTGGCAACGTCGCCAATTTGGAAGCGTGGCTATGATCAATCGGCCCTTACGTGGAGACTGGATGTAGCGGCACCTACCTTACCTACGCCGCACATACCACGACACACGACACAACAACATGATTCCTCGCCGTGTTACTAGATGGCGCTAGTATCAAGAAACATGATCATTAAGTATGGAGTAGCACCTCGTAGTATGGAAATCCTACATCTCGCTAATGAAATTCACTCAGCGACTTAGCATATATACAACATCCAACCATCATCGGTTGGACCACGGTCCCCGGGCTAATACCACCCAGCCCGGAGGAAGATCTTCCCTTTGGCCTTCCTATCAGTGGCTACCTTACCTCCACTTCCTTTCCATACTATTCACTCCTACACTGGAAACTCTGGAGATTCTGACTGTGTTCAAGTTTTGTGCGAAAACTACATAGTTTCGACACAGAATGAACGAATTCCTTTTCCGCCGTCAAGAACTATTGTCTACAGGAATCTACATCGTTAGTTACAGTCAGCGTTAATTTCAATAAACACTAATAGGTGTTATTGCTAAGCATTCGCTAGCGTTTCGCCTTGCCCACAAATCTTATTTGATAATAAAATAAAATAATGGTTACCCATCCTGATGCCGTCTGAGAGCCCTCGCAGCCTCATTTGGTTAGAGCCAGAGGTAGCCATGGCGTCCCAGTGTGTTAGCGCCCTTAGACAACATAATTTATACAAAATGTTTATTTTTTTCTACGATAAACATTTTGAAATCACTATTAAGATAATAAAGTTGTTTAAACCTCATAAATGCAGTTCCGCTCTTCCTCAGTATGAAATGCTGAATCCAAATATCATAACATCAAAGTTGCAGTTGAAGTCCCGCGAGGTTGCTTGTTTGTAACTGCCTCTACTGAATCTAGAGCTCCGAGCTCTGGCCCCGAGTGGGCTCTTGGGGCCCTGGCCCGGCCAGCTGGCCACACTTAGTCACGGCCGGCATTGATTTACTTTGTTATTGCTCACGGGACGATTCATCAACCAACTTTAGATTATGAAATTGTGAAATTAAATCTCTTTATTAACATACGAGTATGTATATTTCGTGTGGAGGATGTATGCTAATGTATGTATCTGACGAAACATGATTACATAAACGCATAAAAAATGAACTGTATGAAATCAATATGTCTGCGTAGGTGAGTAAAGTTAAATTGTTGGGAGAAGTAAGTAATACAAAACTAATACAATTTTCTAATTATAATAATAAAAGAGGAAACTTGAATGTTACCTGTAATGACGATCATATAATGGAGGTGTCTGAAACATCATTTTTAGGCGTGGTACTTGACAAGCACTGCAATTGGAAAGCACACATAAAACAAGTATGTAGCAAAATCAACAGATTTGTTTACGCGTTACGAAAATTGAAAAGACTAGCATGTGCAAAAACTGCCATTGTCGCATATCATGGTTATGTTGCCTCTGTACTAAGATATGGCTTGTTAATGTGGGGGAACTCAACCCACATTAATAAAGTATTTATAGCTCAAAAGAAATGTGTCCGCGCAATATGTGGTGCTGGTCCTTTGGAGTCTTGCAGACCTTTATTTAAAAAACTAAAATTATTAACATTGACTTCACTCTATATTCTGGAAATAGGAGTTTTTGTGAGAAAACATCCAGAACTGTTTCAAAAAAGTGTCGATTTCAAGAAAAAAAGCTGTAGAGACCCAAGTAAGCTTTTAGTCCCTGTTAGTGCTAGCCATCTCTACCATAAGAATTGTTATTTCATGTCTATAAAAGTATACAATCGAATACCAAAAAATTTAAGGGAGTTGCCATTAAATTTTTTCAAAAACAGGCTTACGAAATGGCTTATTGAAAAATGCTTCTACACAATGAAAGAGTTCATGGAAAATAAAGATTAAGTAAAGAATATAATAAAAAGTTAAATTTATAATAATTATAATTTGATATTAATATTTGTAATTGACTGTTATACTGTGATGTGATTAATTTAATTGACATTTTGTATTGAATTATTTAGATTGACATTCCATTAATTGATTTTCTTTTTGTACTTTTTTGCATGCTGAATGATCAATCAGCGGAACATGTAGGTCGTTGATTATTTTTCCAACTGAAATGTATACCCACCGTGTTTCGAGCAAAATAAACAATTCTTATTCTTATTCTTATTCTTAAGTTTATTCATAAAATACATATTCTGATACCACCGTTGTTTTTGGGCTAACATTATAAAGTAAAAAATCTTTCGCCAAATCTAACACGTGCACTGATTGAATTGAATTGGTTCATTGTAAGATAAAGTTTCGCAACTCACAGTGAAGGTACATGATATATTTAAATATTATTTATTTAAGAATGTAGCATGTAGAAGACTACATACTGTTTCATTGAAGCAGAACTGCTATCGCCTTTATTTCAAATTCACGATCAACTTACAATGTTGCCTTCACTATTGGCACAGCGTGGCTCAAAAGTATCCAGCAGCTTGAATGTCTTCGCAATACTTGCCTTTGGCAGTGAACCTATAAAATATTCCAATAAGCGACATTCGGCGACAAATGCATTATTGAACGGTATGTCCCGAGCGCGTCTCCCGGTGGGACACGCGAAGGTGTCTCCAGCCACCTTCTTAAATAAATATCGCTACTTAAGATTTGAGCCTCATCTCCCGATCGGCAATGGCGCTATTGCATTATGTATGAGTGGCTGATTGTCAGCAACCGTATCTCGTTGGGATAAGGTTGAGAATGGGAGGTCCGTGGCTCTGTATCGATCGCTGGATGAATGATCGTTGTGTATTTATGAGGCGCAGATCGATCAGGTCCTATTCATTGCGACCATGTGGGATCTTATCTGAACTTACTTTTTTTAGTTTGATAAGTAATGTAATTGTGCTTGAATAAAGCCGTTTCTTCTCTCGTTCTTTTAATTTTCTACTATATCTAAGTAGTAAATTACAAAAAACTAACTTTTTCTCTCACACGAGTATGATTCAATTTTAATATGCTTAAAATTAAAATCCTGCCGAATAAATAACATCAATATACTGGAATCATAACACAAACACAAGCAACCAAAACAGAGAATCTTATCGTAAATGTAAAATATGAGATAAATTAAAACAGAACAGACTTTTCCCATCAAATTTTTCTCAACTCATTTAAAAGTCCGCATTTAATGAATATATCCATCGTGACATCGGAGTCGTCAAGTCCCGTCGCTCCGGCGAGAGCTGTCAGCTCATTAAGAGATCGACGCTGTTAGAGCCCTCGTTATTCGACGCACGCATTCGCAATATTTTTTCTTATGTTATACCTAGTGTCAAACAAGCATGTGAGGCGAGTCAACGAGACTTCACAAACATTACTACGATTTCCAAATGCCTATACACAAACATTTACTCCTAGTAAGGTATGAACCCGGGACCTCTAGGCGCATACTGATGCAAAGAAAATGGTGTTCATCGCAAATTCGCAATTATGTATGATTGGCTGATTGTCAGCAACCGTATCTTAACCGTAACTTGCTTAAAATAAACATCGCTACGAGATCCGTAGCACGTAGTCGCTACGGCTACCGCTTTGCAACTTGAACGTAGCATTTATATGAAAAATTAAAAGGGTTATGCCCGTATTAAGCCTGCCACATACAGACAGGATCTGTATTTCGGAATTCCGAAACGGAATATCGATAATGAATGAAAATTCCGAACCGAAAATTACCGCATGTATGTGGTAGGTTCATATATTTGTATGGCTGCGTTTGGAAAGATTCCATTTCGGTATTACAAATCAAAATTCTGTCTGTACGTGGCGGGTTTTATCTACCAAAATATGAAACAAACGACTGCGTGAATTCCAAATAAAAACCCCTCACCACGCATTCAGTTCGTTATCTGACAAGACTAAATTCTTTACCCGTTACATATTCATGACGTTGGTGATGAATAATTCGACGATATTATGACGCACCGCGACGTGTCGCTGAATCCGTCGTGGGTCGCCGTCGGCCGCGCGTCGCCAACGCTGCCGCAAGCAATATGCAAATATTTTTTCTAAAGACAACTGAATTTGGAATGGAGGTTAGAGAAAAAGCTCATCAGCTTTCTTGAGCTTGACATTGGAACACGAAGTTGTGTTCATAAATATTTTTAATTTTTTGCGTAGTTTACCTAGCTAGACTGAAGTAGGTATATGTCCAATGTTTTACCTTACCATCACTTCTGAGATTTAATAGATAGCCCAAACACGATACATGAGAGGGGTCTTGATACTGTGTCTGATAACTAGTGTTGTTAATAAGGCCCGGGCTGGGGGCGATGTAGTTATATTAATAACAATAACCTGTTAATTAAGTAATCCCTTAATCGCATTAAGCTCTCAAGCGGGCAGAGGGTAGTGTTGGTACAAGGTTCGATTAAGAATTCCATTTAGTTATTTTGCTCTCAAACTAACAATATCGAATTTGATCAAAAAAATATCAAGCCAATAATGTTAACTTTTTTCATGTGAAAATATATTTTTAACCCTTTGCTAAGGTAATAGTTGAAAAGTTGCCGAACGAACCGATCAGTTTTGAATTTCATTTTTCCAAATAAAACAAAAAACGTGTATTGATTATTTTGATCCGTAGCTGCTGACAGGTTTTGAAGTCAGCAAAAATAATCTCAATTTCGAAAGCGATGTAATATTAGGTATATAAAATTGATCAATTGTACATTCATCAATTTGTGAATGAAATATGAACCAGTAGACATCATGATTCCAAACCATGGGTTCTATTTTTGAATCAGTCGTTTGAAATTGTTGGTGAGACTTAGTCACATGTAACAACAAGCACTCAAACAGTAACAACTTATCTGACCCGGTGACTGCGTCGCTGTCGTCTATGTAGTCGACGGCCGGCGCGGCGTTACCTAGGTAACAATATTTAATAACACATACCTAGTTCCAATTTTGGCCACCGGGTCAAATAAGTTTGCGACACTGTACTACACTCACAGAATAAATATGTATCTACACTGACAACTACTGCCCACAAGCGATTCAAAAATACGGATTTTGCTGTCGAATCAAAATGAGTAATAAAGAACGTTCGCCGCCAGCCGAAGGATTCCAAAAGAGAGCTCCATAATGTTATACGGATGATAAAAGAACTATCTGGTAATGTAATTACAAAGGAAAACAAAAGTCTCTTTTATAAATGATCATGAAAAAACGTGACTTGACAAGTAGGCAACCTTTCAATCACGGTTTTTTTTCAAACCTCTTTTGAAGACGATTATCTGAAATTAGTAAGCAATTAAGTTTTCGATCAAGAATACCCTACATGACGCTTCACGAACTAAAACAGCACGCACGCTGACAAAACAAAAAGCTCTTCCAAAGAAGGATAACCATTTCTGACCTTTTTTTATGCCACAGAAGATGCTTGTAAAAATGTTGATTTTATTACCTATTCACCTACTCACACTCCTACATGCACTTAATTCTTACACACCGAGAGGACTCTCAGAAATAATAATTGTTAAAATCAAGTTTTGTATCTCTGGACCAATTATGTTGATATGGCTTAGTAATAATTATTACAAGTCTGAGGCTAATGGACACTGTATGTTGAAATAGGGGATTTAATATCCTAGTTCAGCAGCAGATGCTACAATTTGTTCATTGTCATTTTAATTTGTTTTAAGCTTTTACCTGTTACATATTCTAATATGTAACAACATTTAAAGTGTGTGGTAACAAATAAAATTTGTTATTATTATTAATATTAATTATCGTGTACCTAAGTATAATAGAGAAGTAATATAGCCCATAAAATTGATTTTTATAGTTATTTATAAATTGCTAACTAAAATATAAATCAGTAATATAGAAATAAAGAAAATTAATAACATAGGTTAGCAATAATTATATATTGATTTTACCAATACATATTTTTGATAGTCAAATTAAATTGAAATAAATACTTGTGTTTTTCAGCCATAGCAACTATTAAAATATAATTTTATTACCATTATACATCCACTTGTAAAAAAAAACAATTTGACAGGTCAATACTTGTATGGGAAGTGGTAATTGTTCTTTAAAATTTTCTCTGGGTTAATTTTTTTTTTCCAAATCCACCGTTAAATAGTAAGAAACAAAGAACTTAATACTTTGTAAAAAATAAGCTCCCAGTTCAAAAGTTAGGCGTTATTTCGTGGTGCCGTTTATGAGACTCTGACCGGACATCTAGTCTAGGGTGTTCTTGATCAAAGTATTAAGCTATCAGTTAATCTTAAAATGAAAACAAAGCCCCATTTCCCAAACGACTTATTTCTGAAATAAAACCAGTTTCAGTGGTTTGTAAAAGCGAATCCGTGTAGTTTAATTATATCTGAACTGAAATAATAATAGTGCCGATTCAGCGCGATATCTCGCCGCTGATCAATAGGGTAGGCACGACCTAGTTCACCGTGTTTGCTTGCGATTCCGATTGCTGCATGCAAGGTTGTCATTTTGGTTATAGATCATTAAGATGACAATTTTATGCTTAAATAAATAAATAAATGCTTGGATAATTTCACCCAACGCCATCTAGCGCCAAACTGGGCAAAGCTTGTAATATGGGTTCTAGACAACTGATATAACACTACTTATATTTTTTTTAATATAAAAACATAGTATTATTTATGATCTATTTAAAAGTGTTTGGTGGTAGCATTTATTCAGTATATGATTGATACCTATATATATTGATACCTCCCTGAATACGATTCGAATCATCTAATGTTTTGACTCATGAACTTATGATACAAAGACATTATATAAATAAATAAATAATAAATATTTGACAACATCACATACATTGCTCCGATTCCAAAGTAAGTAGCTAAAGCACTTGTGTTATGGAAATCGGAGACAACGGTGGTATCACAAACTCCCAGACCTGAGCCAATATAGAAAAGTTCGTTTTCTAAATTGACCCAACCGGGGATCGAACCCGGGACCTCAGAGATGGTGACACCTTGAAAACCGGTGTACAAAGTCACTCGACCAAGGAGGTCGTCAAGTCATCATATTCATTTATTCCACATTTTGTTACAAAACTATAATAATGGAAATGTTTTTGCTTATAGATGATCCTGCATAACACGTGACATTAAATAAACAATATAACATTCTATTCACAGACTCTCGTAGAATATCGTGTTTATTAGATTGTTCCGAGCTAAGATATTCAGCTTAGATACCATTGGAAATTGGCAGGTTTAGATTTGACTGACTTTTACTACTATACAAGGTGTTACAAAAATACCCCTAATGCCGAATATGGTATATAGGGACCATCAAACTGAACAACTTTTACTATGGGACCAACTCTGAAATCGCGAAAAAAAAATCAGCTGTTTCATACATTTTAATATTTTCGATTTTAATTTTTGTAAACAGCTGATTTTTTTTCGCGATTTCAGAGTTGGTCCCATAGTAATAAATGATCAGTTTGTTGGTCCCTATATAACATATTCGGCATTAGGGGTATTTTTGTAACACCTTGTATATAGCGATAATCACCAGTTTAATACAAGAAATAAAAATAAACTTGCCGTTCCAAGATTAAGGCTTGCAAAAACTAGAAATTCATTTATAGGGAAAGGCATAGCCTTCATTAAGTTCCGAAGCAAGTGATTGATTTTCCTTTGCATGAATTTAAAAACCATGTTAAAAAGACGGTTAGGGTAAAGGTTAATATAAAGTAGACGATTATATCTAAAAGACCGAAATGCGTGGAAACGATGTAACATAATGTAACACATAACTTGGTAACGATATAGGTATTGAAGTTTGTAAATATATCTGATAAGTTTCTTGCGCCCGTTCTTCTTATCAATAAAAAATTATAGACGATTCAAAAGTGCTTACTCATTAAGTTGATTTGAATAAAGATATTTTGACTTTGACTAAAAAAGAGAGACTTCATTTGAATGAAACCTTAAAATTATATTTTTTGCTATACTATCTACACATGCTATTTATTGGCAGCCCTGGACGGGAGCGGCAGTCCCGCCTGCCACCTGACCGGCAATCATCTAATATTTAAGGGACAGGATACACATATCTATTTAAACGACTACTATTTGCAGGTAGGGTTACCAGACGTCAGGATTTTTGGTATCTGTCAGGATTCCGGCCGGAGTTGGAAAATTATTTTTTTAATAATACGGAATGTTGTAAAAATACCTTTGAAATGAAGCTTTATTTATTTTTCTTTGGCAACAATAAACAGAGAAGATTTGCAGTAAATAAATAAACACAATAATGTCAGGACTCTTTGGTAGAAATCAGGCTTTTTGTAGTAGCAGGGCACTCAAAGTCAGGATTACTCAGAATTCATTATAAAAGGTAAAATATAATAATTATAATAGGGTTTAAAGTATGAAATAGCCGATATTTTTCTCACACACAGAGACTCTCATATCCTCTATGATGTTAAAGATGCTTTGTTTGTTTATTTAGAATCAAAACTACCGCTCAGCAATAAAATATTTATGATTTTCTTTCCTTAACTTAAAAAAAAATACCTTATTATTAGTAACTCCTTTTTTTGGTTAGCAGAAATGACTTTTGATTTCGTTACAACTTAGCCGATACTTATTTTTTTCGCGTAACCTAAGTGGCATACGTTATCTTAGTGTTTAAACATTAGTTCATAAAAGTTTTAAAACATTAGCGTTCATGGTTGTTAAATAATTTAAGAAAATGTTAGTATGGAAAATTCAAATTCTTTAAAATTCTCCATACAAAACGGCAATTCAATACTTTCATAATTCTTTAGTGACAAGTTAAAATACTATTAAGAAATTTATTAAGCCCAACTATATTTTGTAGTTTCTACTAGTCATAAGTATTAACAACAATTTGTAAAATTAAGATAAATAATATATTAAGTTACTTAAGTTATGTAATAATAATCTTGTTATAATTGCCATACGCGTGCATGTACAGCTACTATAAGTCTTATCTTGTAAGTGTGTTACATGTATGCAATAAATAAATTAATAATATTTGCATCGTATTCTAAAACAGTGATAAAGTATTTTAACATTGAAAGTTGCGAACGCCATTAATAGCACCTACTAGAAATTAAAAAAAAAAATTTAATAAATAGAATCATGAATACTTTATGGACGCCCAGTTTCATGTACGGGACCCGACAGACTTCGGGGTCCGAAGTTGAAAGACTTTGTGAAGAGTAGTTAGTGGCAAAAACGGCGATGAAATGTTTGTTTTATTATATTAATTTCGTTTAAATATCTATAGGAGAAAGCAACAACGCTGATAAAACAAAAGTGTTTTCATGAAAGCAAACACTGAAAGAACAACATAAGCTTGAGCCAAAAACCACTTACTTTTACAAAACAAGCATTAATAATTCCTACCGTCTCTAATACATTATGATCGCAACATGATACGGCAGTGGTTCCCAACTTCTGTTGATATATCATTATCGTGTGGGGGCGGAGGCGGGGGCGGGGGCAGGGGCGGCAATATCTTCCAAATTAAGGAACATATTACGGCCATGCGTCAAAATTAAAAAGATATTTCCCTTCGTGCGGCGATAACCGCGCTCCGACACTACCGGCTATTCTCACGGGGCGAATTTCGGAAGATCAATTTCAGCAAAATGTGGCATTCGAAAGCTGTCTGAAATAGCTAAAATAAACAAATATTTTTATGAAAAACAGTGAGGCGTGATTATATCTCAATATTTTTTGAAATGCATTTCACTTGATTTGCTATTTATTTATGCACAAATAAAAAAAAATAAGTAGAAAATATTTACAGTCCTCTTTCTATTTCACGTTCTCCAACACTTCTTGGCATTTCAAGAGCCGCCTATCATCACAATCACCATCAGTCGAAAATGCACCCCGTGAGAACGCGGGAACTCCAGCACGCCATTAAGGCACTCTGTGAGCGACGCCATCGTTTCCAAATTTAACCTTTTTTCAACATGTAAGAACCAGGAACTCCCGGTCTACGTACTCCCTAAACACAGCGTTTGAACTTCTAACTTTCCTGCCCTCCTATTCAAAGACCAACTTTCTATCCGTGTAAACACTAACTTATACACTTGACAATTGACTTTAACAAATTCTGCACCTTAAAACTTAATATTTCGCAAACGGACCCCTGAATCAAAAACTGGTTTTCACAAACCTACATCAATAAATATTATTGAAATATCTGTCCAATGACAACCCACACTATGAGATTGATGAAAGTTGAAAATTTCTGAAACGATGTTAGAAATTCGTTACTAAATTCTGAAATGAAAATTATTAACACAGAGATGGTACTTTCTGAAATCTAAGCTATGCCTCTTATTGCAACCGTCTGGATTGAGGGCCCAACACATTCGGTTATAAAAGTTTTAATTCACGTTTTAGAAATTTTTGAACCTATGCTTTCAAAGTTTTTAGTTTTTAGAATTTTTTACTAAATCCCCTATAAGTCTGTTTGATTCGCCACGATTTAAAAAATGGGCCCTCGGTTCAGATGCACATTTTGTTAATAATGTTTTCCACCCCTCTTTACAAGTAGGGGAGTACACTAAAAAAAAATTTTTCGAGATTTTATTCTACTACTTTTTTGGCGTAATTAATATACACATTCATGCTAAATTACAGCTTTCTAGTACTTAGGGCGACTGAGACGGACAGACGGACAGATAGACATGGCGGAACTATAATGGCGCCTAGTTGACTTTTGACTACGGAACCCTAATAAAAAGATACATTGTTGTATGTGGTTTCTAAAAATGTAACAGCAAAAACACGTACTCGTGTTGTTAATTGCCTACTTCACTTGCTTGGTGTATTAATTATATCTACATTTTCTCATGTCTCGTTTCTTAAAAAATGGGACCAACTTGAAAACTAACCTAATGTAACACCGACTGTTTGTTCAGCGGTCTTCGCGGTAATCCCCGAAGTTCCAACAGTTTTATTTTTTATAATAGGTTTAAAACCAAGCTGTTCAGTATAAAACTAAGTTATTGATCACTGTAGTCACCAAATTGATTGTTTCGTAATTCCAAACATTAAGACAGATTTGGTGGGCGTCCTTCATAAATTGCTTGAAAGCCTCGAATTGTGAGTTCCATCAATTACGAAAGCCGTTCCCCGCAAATTAAATTAAAATTGAACGAAGTATTTTCTTACTGTTGTTTAACTGATTAAGATCCCGTCCCACAATGAGTTACAGTTAAAGTGAAGTTTACCAATTTACGATGTGAAATAATTGAAACGGAGAGTTGATTGGAAAATTTTTGATTAGGTAAGTTTAAAAATAAATAAATTAATAACTTATATGTAACAGCAAGTATGAAGGCTGTATTAACATAGCAAGTACGTTATTTTCAAATAATAAAGGTAGGTACCATCCAAATTCTCTATAAAATTACTGATACTTTGCGTGCACCTTAGTTAATAATAATAACCTTTTTCCATAAGTTTTGACAAATTTTCAGGTTCCAAATGCGTATTGTTTCGAGATAGAAGAAAATAAATGTTTACTGAACAAAAAATAAACATTATACCTAATCTCAAACAACCGTACAAAGGTTCCACTTGTATTTATCGCTCGCCACTGATTGCGTAATCGTGCTCATGTTCGCAAGTCGCCGGGTACTTAGCGTCCGAACCCCAACCTCAACCCCAACCCTCCGCTAGCCACCACGTGGCCGAGTCTGCGTAAGTGCCAGGTGGCCGAGCAGTGCGTGGGGAAAAATTTACGAATAATATCACGTCAATTTCGTAATATCGACCACACACAGGAACATGCTATTTTCTAGACAAATCACAAAAATGTAGTCCGAAACTAAGCTAAGTTATGGTTATCAAATAGCTGATAGATACATGAATAAGCATATATCCATGACTTGACACCAAATGCTTAGATTATCAGTACCTAACCTGTTACCTACACATAACTTATTCAGGGTTATAATACCTACATTGCTCTTGCACTTAAAAACCTAGTTATGTCGGAAATTTTAATAATCTGGCGAATAATTTAAATACTTACCAAGTTAGGCACCAGCATCATCTATAAACATCATGAGAAGATAAGATTCTTATAATCAAATAAACAAAATGCAGCCACAATAGATCACTTGATAAAAAAGATAACAGCCATTTTTTAAAATATGTGGTCACTTTCTCATTTTTAAAGATACGAAAACATAAACAGCAAAGTTGTCCGGCGAAAAATACCGTTAATAAAAATGAAACGCGTGCTTTGAACATGGTAGTCGGCGCCATTTTTTTTCTGCTTCTATGACAAAACAGCCACGGGAGCGCTGTCGCCTAGCGCTGGCGTCATGTTGCAAAAAAACGGACGTTATGCTGTCGCGGCGTATGTAATTTCATTTGTCGCGCGACAAAACATCACTTGCATTGCAAACGCCATTTTGGATCAGGCTAACATTTTATTTTGACCCCCTCGTTCTTGCATGTGACTGCAAAAAGTGTGGCTCTGTTAGTTAGTTTTAAGTTGTTTTGCCTTGGAAATTATAATGTAAATGCAAGCAATATTCACTGCCATTGAAAACGATTCAGAAAAACGGAAAGAAACGACTTCAATGAGTTGTTTAGCCAATTGTAATTAGAGAGTTGTGATCACTCTTGATCGATAAAAATGCCAGGCGAATATATTAATTAAAATATTTGTTTATTTATTAGAACAAAGGTCATACACGAAATATCACAAGTTAAGTGTTTGCCACGGACTACATTATTGGCCGAGCTTCAGGTTGAGCAAAAATTATTTCGTATGTCCTTCCGGCTGCCCGTCTGTTTTTCTCTATAGGTCGCAATTCTCAATTGATTCTCGTGAAATTTTGTGAACGGGTTTGTTAATTATAGTTGCCACTACACTTAAGTACTTTATTTGTGATAGGAAAAATAAACAAACATTTCATTTTATTTCATTTCAATTATATAGATTTTTTGTTCCATTTTTCAAAATGTACTTATCGAAAAAAAAGTCACCCATTTCATTTCGTAAAATGTTCAAAATTAGAAGCGCCATCTAGCTTCAATTATGTTAAATAATATACCAAACAGTACTACTTTGAAAACCTAGTGGTTGTAGTACCAGATTGAAGTTACTCGGTAGCTCAGCGGTCAGAGCATTGGACCGGATATCCAAAGGTCGCGGGTTCGATTCCCGTCCGAGAACATGATCTGGTGCGAGTCCTATTTATTCTAGTATATTATTTGGTATTATATAAAATAGCATTGTGAATGCTTAAATCTCAAAATTTTAACAGATTGAAGTTGTTTAAAAATTATTGTATTAGATGTCCTATTAGATTTTTTTTTAACAACTACAATTTGAGCTACTTTTTAACGCACAAACGCGAGGTCTACAACAGCTCACAGAGCCACTAGTATTATTATAAACAAGTCGAAGATAGACTAAAGTAAAGTAAAGTAAACAATATTTACTTTAACTACTACGAATCAATTTTGTTTTCGAACGAAGCATTTCCTTTTTATTGTTTCAAAGCTTAAAATAATTAAGAATTTCATCCACGTTGAAAATATCGCGAATAATTCACTGCAAATTCGCAGCTTACAACATGACAAAATGCCGCAAGCAAGCTCGTTGTATGCTATATTACGCTCGAACAGCTGGGCCCTCGCAAAAAAGGCAGCAGTTGCCTTGTTGCCTTGTAGCCCGCCTGTGACGCGCGTCAATTCACCGTCACAACGTTTAAACTGGCATGGCGGCGGTGGGCGCGACGGTGGCAACAGAATCTTAGTACAACTAGCTTAGCTATATATACCGAACATTATAGACGCCATTCGCAAACGTTTGAAGTAGATTACTTCAAAGAAACGTATTTATAAAGCATAAAAAATAAAAGAATAAACCTATATCTCTACATAATAAAAACACTTGATCACTTACATAAACTACACCATGAGTTTATCCCTCCTCTCTTGTCCTCATTATCGAATTTGTAGTTTGAATTTCGAACACCTAAACAAACGAAGAAACGAAGTCATTTTTAAAGAAGACATGAAAATTATCTCTGTAAAAATTAAAATGTTTCAACACGACTCACACAAATTGCGATGGAAACTAACATTGAAATTCATAATATAAAACAGAACCGAAACAACACAATTTTGTTCATGAGAAAGTTTGACATTAACTAAACAGTTTTTTTTAATCATCAAACAATGTTTGTTTCACATTCAGCCACCAAAAAAGTTTTAAGAAAAGTAAACGAATGGATCCGTTGGTTTTAAAATAAATATTTATTCAAGTAATTGGTTGTTAATAAAATTATGACTTAAATGAAATCAATATAAAAAAACTTTATAAAAAAACACGTTTTTAAAACGTACTGTATGTCAATTATTGTCTTTTGCATGCGCCCCACGTTTTTAAGTTCAATACTTCTGCATAGGATTAAAAATATCGTAAAGATTTTTATTTTTTATTTTTAAAGGTTTACAAAATTATTTATCAGATGGTTTCAGTTTCCGTTTCTCTTAATATTTTAAAATTAATTTACGGAGACACGAAACCAAATTAAGGAAGCCAATCAAACTGCTCTTTAGTTACTTACACTATAAACATTTTCTTATTTTAAAGGCTGAAGGCGCGATCAGATATTTTAAAAGGCCTAAATATCTTTCAAAATATCTAGTATCTAATATCTAGTAGATATTGCTTTTTTATGTAATACGAAAACGAAATAGTAGTTTATGAAACTGTTGCATAATCAGCAGTATTAAAACACGAGTGTTACGGCGAGGTTTTTAGTAGTATTACACGAGTGTTTTGATACCAAGTTATGTGCAGTTTCATACACTACTTTATCTACTTTCATACAATTGAGATTGAACCTACTAAATCTATGTTGAAAAACAGTGTTTACGACTTCGCTGGTAATACCTAATTATGAGTTATTTCCGTCGCTGTATCTAAAATATCAAGTGAAGTCAAATTTTTTACCCCGTACATTTGTTGTATGGTCTGTGGATACTAAAAAAAAAATGCGTCGGGAGTTAAAAAAAGCATTTTGTCACAAAAATATGTAAGTTGGTAGCTCCTTCGATTGACGTCAGAGCTTCAATGCATCCAAAATGAATTCAATTGAAGGAGGGATGCCTCCCTCGGAACTAGCATCCGTAACCCCTCCTGAAATACGGTAACACGGGCAAAGGAAAAATTACCGGTTCACACGGTGAAATGCGATTTGAAAATAGAACGAGAAAATGGCAGCCGGTAACAGCCATCTTGTATATTAGCAGCAAAGCACGACGTTTGGTGCACGTATGAATTAACTAAACCCCTTCTAGCCGGATTTACTTAAAGAAAATCTCCGTTCTTTTGTAGCAAAATTAGTAATGTGTTTCATCAACAAACTAGTCAAGGTGTGCATTTTTCCACACATAAGCTACGTTAAATATTTGGGAAGCAAAGGCTTCTATGTGAATACTACACTAGACAGGCTGTACAGTACCGGAAAATTGCTCATTAATTTACGGGGCATGCACCGAACTCTTTTAGTCTATTGCGAGCGACCGAGAGAAACAGTTGATGCGCACAATTTTAATTTTGAACAGCTCGTCTATGTAATTGAAGTCATTGTTGGGGAGTGATTTTCTAAGTCCAGAATTCCATTAATTTATATTTTAATTCATTCATTCTGATGCTGTAACAATGACGTTTACTGTTAAAAGTGACAATAAGTAATACCCAGCTAACGCTGGGGGTTAAAAATATTTTAGCAGAGTTGGAGCAGTTACCTACATAACTTTTCAACAACATTCTGTATTGTGTTACGTGTGTTACATACATAACACTAAGTGAAGTTAATTAGATAACGTGACGTGGCACATTAAAGTTCCAGCTTGTAAACGCTCCCGATGGCAATGCCGCGGTTCAATTAACAAACTATTCATGCGCGATTCGGAGCTAACCTAAATCTAGCTTAAGTTAGGAGTAGGGTTACCATACTAGCATATTATGTTACGAAACTACCGCACAAGAATATTTATACTGTGCTAAGCTGTTAAGAATAGGGTTACCATGCTAGCATATTATGTTGCGAAACTACCGCACTAGATTTCTAATTACTACGTAATAGAATCGCCAGTTTCCTCTGAAATTAAAGCTTATTTGACCGAGTAGATATTTCAATAGACATGACGACTCAATGCAACACGACTTAAGAGGCCGACGGACAGTGAACTTCCTATATTATACAACATGTTACAAAAATACCCCTAATGCCGAATATGGTATATAGGGACCATCAAACTGAACAACTTTTACTATGGGATCAACTCTGAAATCAGAAAGAAGAAACGGCTGTTTCATACAAAAATTAAAATCGAAAATATCAAAATGTATGAAACAGCTGATTTTTTTTTTCGCGATTTGAGAGTTGATCCCATAGTAAAAGTTGTTCAGTTTGATGGTCCCTATATACCAAATTCGGCATTAGGGGTATTTTTGTAACACCTTGTATATTACGAGTGCTTTTTATCGACAGGTGGCGATCCGATTTTACAAGCGATTGTCGATAAAAAGCGCTAATTGACTAAAATCTCCTGTCAAGTCGACTTGTGTAAATACCTCATTAAAGAAACGAATCGAAACAAATGGAAGTATATCGTGCTGTCTCAGTCTTACTTCTATAACCAATGATAAACCGCGTTTAATGGTGCGAGTTGTATTTATGCAAAAAATCATTTCATTAACAAAAAAAATATGGTCGAATATCCGTGATAATTCATTATGATGGTAACAAAACAACACTATTTTCAGGATTCCCTGAAAACTAATAAACCGATTTCAAAATTTCGAAAAATGGGACAAACTTGTGAACGAACCTGATGTAACAAGGATCATTTTCAATCGGACAAGCCGTCTTCGAGTAATCGGTGTAAATACATAAAAAATATACGCGACGAATTGTTTTTTTTAAGTCGCTTAATAAAATAGGGTGGTGACCCTACTCAAGCAGAACTCAATCAATGAGTGGCTGATGAGCTCCAAACCGAAACAACTTATGATTTGGATTTATGACTTTCGTAATGCAACAGTATCTTCATACACTTGTATTATTGTAATCTAATATAACTTGGTGCGAATGCCACTGTCCATTTTATCATCATCTTCTGGAATCCCAATTGAAGAATCAAGATACTTACTGAGTAACTAACTATTCCATACTTCACATCACACAGATATAAGATAAATGACAGACTTACGTAAGAGGTATTTACTCAAATCCTCCTGAAAACAATCAGCCCATTATATTAACTTCTTGTACGCCTGTAGCACACCTCCGCCGCGAAACACCGCAGTAGGTTCCGCCATGACTTCGACAAGCGAAACAAATGCGAACAGCCTGTTCTTATGCATAGATTTTTCACGCGCGATTCCGCCCGATCGGCTCCGACCGTTGTCACACGTGAAAGTAATGACGCGAAACCGCTACATAGACATCTACGTAGCTGTTTCGCGTCATTACTTGATCGCGTGTGCCGTCATATATCGTCGTCGATAGAAGACAATCATGGCGGAACTACCGCGGTTTCGCTGGTACTGTTTCGCGGTGGAGGTGTGCTACGGGCGGTAACATTACAGTCTTCCATCAAATATTTTACACCTTTGCTTCCATATACCATAACTGACTCAGTCTAAATCTTCGCGTCAGGAACTCCCGAGCGTGCAGGGTGAGGTCCTGGAGGTAAGCGGTCGTAAGTCTCCGGCTCCACCACTCCACAAATTACACTAGACGCCTGATATACGACCCTGAACTGCGGCACAGACTTGCAAGGTAGAGATGTATGTAGCAAGGAAATGCTTTATCGATATTTATTTAAATTTAAAAATAATGTATGGCTTGCGGCGGAAGACCTAATACCTAGAAAAGCGGCGAAAAACTCGACAATAGCTGTTTCAAAAAAACAAAATTCTATGTCAATCTTACTATATTACTTATCATACTAGTTATCTACAATTGATTAGCGAATACTTAATTTAGCTTTTAATAAATTGGACAATAATAGTGCCCACTTTTTATGTCAATAAATTCTAAAAACTGACTTATCGATATTAAACTGTCGATAACTTAGCAACAATGAAATGTGCCCGTGAAGTTTTCCTATGTAAGCTTTTAGATAAAACTTATAGTTCCTCTGAGGGAGTTCTAGGTTACCTGTTTGCAGCATGCGAGTTTACAATTGAAACACTACGTGGCGCCAGGCTTAAGTGGGTTCGACTAAAAAGTGATAAAATAATCTAGTAGGTACTCGATTTTCATTCATTTATTGCAAGAACTCATTAAGTGACCAAAATAAAAAGTTGAGAAATCAAATAACGAACTTTTTCAATCATGAATATGTCATAATCATGGAAAATACAATAGATATTATATCTATTGTAATGAAAAAAACCAAAATGTATCTTAATTTATTTTAATTTATCTATTCGACGCTAGATGGCGTTTCCTACTTTGAAACTAAGGGGTGAATTTAAGGGGTAATGTGAGTTTTTTACTTACTCGACCGCGTTAACGTAAACTTCATTTTAGTGTAGTATAGGATTGGTGACCCAGCATCTAGCAGAATACGCGATGAACTTCATCAACGCTATACAAAATTCTAATACGCTTACGATCGAGCGTGAGGTAAAAAAACTCGCACTAAGCACTCTGCTCACAAAATTCACGAGAAGCGGTTGAGAAATGCGACCTGTAGAGGAGAACAAACGGTCAGCGGGACAGCTAAAGGACAGGACATACGAAAGAAAAAAGAAATTTTGCCCAAGCTGAAGCAGAGGCGCTTCGCTCGCGCTTCACGCTCGCTCGGTCAAAATATCAGTAAGAAATAGTTTCTAAAAGAATATCATTTTATGTTATGGAAAAAATAAACTAATTGTTTTAAACTAAATTTTAATCAGTTTCAGCTAACTGTTACTCAAAAAGATTTAAATTAGTGTTTGCTTAAAAAGTCATAATTTTCTTTTAACGATTTTTATCATTTACCAGAAAGGAACATTAACACATTTTTTCATTTCGCTAAAAATCACTATTGTTGGTTAGTGAGTTTCCGAAAACCCAAAAGTATTAAAATGGTAGTTAATGACTTAATGCATAGGACATACATAACGCAATTAGAAGATAATGAGTTTTTGTATTACAGAAAACTCATCCAGGTGAATTCGTTGGGGCTTTAAGTGTCCTTGATGATTATTTGTAGTTAATGAGTTCTTGCAATAAGCCGACGATTTTATTGAACAACGTGTCACCCAGTTGCAAGTCCCGTAGCAGTGGATGATAACGTGAAAAATTCAGTTGCATTAGCCATTAAATTTACAAGTTGTCTACATTAAAAAGCTTTTTCTCTTTTGATTTTTCTTATTTAAAAATCCGTTCCTAAATCGGTTCATTAGTTTGGGAGCTACGGTGCCACAGGCAGACAAACAAACACACACGTCAAACTTATATCACCCCACTTTCTGCGGAAAAAAAATGCTTTTACTAAAATAATTCGTAAATCATAATTTATTTTTATGATGTAGGTATTGGAAATTACAAAATATAATTTTCTATGGATATATTGTGACATAATGTGCTTCTGGAGTATTAAAAGTTGCGTTTTTTACCCGAACCCTAATGCTTTTTTAATTTTCATAGTAAAACCTAAACGTAAAACAAATGGCCAGTGGGAGCCGAGAAATAAAACATGTAATGGTCTCGTGGGCCGGAGGGAGGGCCGGTTTATTTGCGCCGTAAAAGTTCGACCGCCCCTGAAAGACGCTCTTCTTTTAGAAATCGGTGCAGTAGAGCCTTCGGTGACAAATGAAGTGGAAAGCTTGAATCAAGAAGAGACTACGTCAAGTAATTACGTTTTTCAGAGTTTTGTATCAGCTTTACGGACTTTCTATTGTAAAAAAAAGTTGTAAAGTTGTAGTTGTTGTTACAAAGACAATTAATATTTGTCTGTAGTCTGTTTATCCTTACTTATCCTATAAGGTAAACAGTCTTCACCCAACCACAAGAAGCGCCGCCACTACGTATTTTGTGACCCAACTCTAGACGACCTCCGTGGTCGAGTGGCTTTGTACACCGGTTTTCAAGGTATCGCCATCTCTGAGGTCCCGGGTTCGATCCCCGGTTGGGTCAATTTAGTAAACGAATTTTTCTATATTGGCTCAGGTCTGGGTGTTTGTGATACCACCGTTGTCTCAGATTTCCATAACACAAGTGCTATAGCTATTTACTTTGGAATCGGAGCAATGTATGTGATGTTGTCAAATGTTTATTTATTATTATTTAACTCTTTATTGAAATAATCATTTATATATATATCATTTAAAATACAACAAATGGTTTTCCACACATCGAATACAAAAGATAAAATTAGTTATTTGACAATTTGTTTAAGGTAACACATTTATAAATGGCGATTTTTTAGAAGACATATTCTGACAACTGTCAAATACTGTTCTGTTTAGTCAAGACTCATACATAATTGATAATCTCATGATAGACACAGTCGGTAGGTAGGTAGACCTATATGTTTATTGGTACAAATTGGAATTATGCGAATGTCAAAACCAAGCTTAAGGGATAATGCCTAATCAGGTAAATATGTCCTGATAACAGAACATAATTAGAGGACTAATTACAAACATACAGACACAACGCAATCGCCATCCATTTATCGATTGAGCCACATTTAGCCGAGCCAGTATTGCCAGAACATGGGTTATTTTTCTCTATTTACAGTAGGTATACATTCATTTTTTTTAAGTAAACGGAGATTCAGTGATTGATTTTATTTTTAAGGAGAAGGCATTTTAAACTCTAGTTTGAAGAATTTATCAATGCCAAAGTATAAGAACGATATCTGTTGACACGATTTATTAAAGCGATGTAGATTTAAAGTAATATTTATTTAACAGGCCTATTACATAAACAATCGCGATAAGCGGACGATGTTCGTCCCGCTCCGTGACACTATTGACTCAAGAATAAGGTTCAATATCAAGTAAATTGAACGGCGAATTGCGTCCGATTATCGCGAATCTTTTTATGTAATAGGCCTGCAGGTTGAACTCTTCAAAATGCTTATAAAGCCTTCGTTATTAATCCAATCATCAGAAACAAAGGAAATCCGGCCTAAGAAACGTATAATAACTTGTAGTTTTGCAGAATCAGGATTTCATTTATCCAGTTTATCGCTCAATCTGTTCATTCTTCACAAGAACAGAGAGTGGGAGGGAACAATGGGCACATTAATTACCATTTAAATTTTCTATTCCGGATTCCCGAAGGCTGGCATCGATGCGTGCTGCTGAGCCGAGGATCGATGCGTCGCTTTGTTTGGAATCTCTACATCCGGTGATTAGCATAACAAAAACAATGGCCTCGTGGACAATGCGAGAGGATCTGCTGCCAGTGACTGTCTTTCAATAAATGCTGATAACTACCAACAATGACATTTTAAATTGGAGATTGGATTAAGTACTTTATTTGCACAAGGTATAACTTTACTTTGCTTATTACAAAGTCAGTCCAAATCCATTTATTTAGCTTGGAATGTCAAGTGTCTTGCCGTTAGAAACACAATTTCTAAAAGGTATCTTCCTGATCATCAGCTATAGGACGATTATAGGATTTGGTAAGTATACTTTTAGTTAACGGATTATTCCACATGTTCCAAATAGTACAACTTCTAGTTGAATTTAAAAATGGAACTGAATGGTAAAGTTAATTGGCACATATGAACCAGACCCTCAAAATCTCTGAAAAGTCCAACTATTTTGTTGGAAACTACTCAAGCCTTTTGTCAGCTTTTAGTTTTGCATCCAACGCCGATCCCGCCGGAGTAGTCTCCGTCTGATGTGTATTCGAGTCGCGTCTCTGTTTAACTTCCTCACTAATTGTGTTACGGTAAAAGGTTACTGTGTCCATTACGAGCGAGCGGCGCAAACAGGCTCTTTAGCTGTAACTACGGCTTTTTGTGCATAAGTAAATAACACATCTTGCTTTAAAACAGGAGATAAGAATGTGATGGTGGTAGGTATGAACTTAAAAGTGAATTGAACTCTTCATTATTTTGGACAGATGGGAATAAAGAATGTGATCTGTCCCCCTTTCAGCCATGGGGGGAAAAACAAAACTTTTTCAATTTATAAAAGTTTCATCTACCCCCCCCCCCCCCCCCCCTTTCCAACAAAGCCGTACTAAAGTTTGGATTATTATTAGTCGTCATGTGTCGCGGCTTCCAGCCTCCTTCGACTAGTGACTGACAGGCTGACAGACATACGACAGAGGTTGACAGAGATGACGTACCGGAGAGACGGACAGATGACTATCGGGGTACGGACGGACGGGAAGACTAAGGACTGACCCCTGACCCGCAGACCGACAACTGCGCCAATATATGGTTATCATCATAAAAGCTTATAATAGTCCCCTGCAGGATGTAGGTTTCTCCTGTGTAAGTATGTTGCTCTCCAAGCTTGCCAGACAGGATAGAGATGGCAGTATTGGTTGGATGATTAATATCGGAAAACTAGGTTTCGCCCGCGACTGCGTCCGCGTGGACATTCAGAAAATCCCTAGGGAACCTTTGAACGGGATAAAAAGTATCCAATGCATACTCGTATGTATTAAATCTAGGCTATAGACTGAGCTAGGCGACGAGCTATGCTAAAGCAACCTAGGCGATAGTCTTCATAAACTATCTGAGTGCCAAATTGTATCCATCTCCATTCATCTGTTATTGCGTGATTGAGTAACAAACATCCAAATATCTTCTAAATATCCATACATCCAAACTTTCTCATTTACAATATTAATAGGAAGTAGGATAAGTAGTGGGCATAGACAAACTGTGAAACTATTAAGTTTCCACCCTATATTTAACATATTTTTAGTATTTGAAATTTTGAGATTTAAGCATTCACAATGGTATTTTTATATAATACTAAATAATATACTAGAAAAAATAGGACTCGCACCAGATCATGTTCTCGGACGGGAATCGAACCGGAAGGGAAGTGACTCGGTAGCTCAGCGGTCAGAGCATTGGACCGGATATCCAAAGGTCGCGGGTTCGATTCCCGTCCGAGAACATGATCTGGTGCGAGTCCTATTTTTTCTAGTATATTATTTAGTATTATATTTTTAGTATCTACTAAGGCAAATTATTGTTCAAGGATATATGCTCGTAACCCCTGACAAATTTAACGTAGCAATTTTGCCTCTAGTGCTTACCGGGATTGCGGAATAAATTTTCGCACTACATTTTACGACGCCTCTGGCCTCGCTTCACTTTGTTTTGCATTATGCGCTTCTTCCTGCGCACACTTTGTAACAGTTGTAGGGTTTGTGTATTCATGGAAGATGGAGAACTGAGTTTACATTGTTTCCTTACATATCTCAACTACATCTAAAATTAAAAACTTAGCTTTAACTTTCATTAGGTAAACTATTTAGCTACAGCTAACCCATCATAACATTTGTCAAATCAGCCTACATGCTTTAATCTCACTCTGCTGATCATTACTCACATTCAGCAGATATGAATTCCTGTGATAAGAATCATCAAATTGTTACTTGATCAAAGTCATTAAAAATAACTATTATGCGTAGTCTAATTATTCTGAATGCTAAATAGGCTACTACCTATTTTATTTCGATATAAAATATCTGAAACGTTTCAAAACCTGGGATCTAAAGGGTAGGTCATCTAAATGATAAGTTTGGGCTAACATTCTGTTGTACATTCCACAGTGTAAACTACGTATATCTGCTGAATGTACCTCGGTAGAGGTCCGTGGCGTGTACAGATGACATCACTTTACCACCCCGAGCCGGAAAAACGATTGCATGGCATATATCATGGGCCAATGGACATCCTATGAACCCTATTCCATAACCCCCTTACTAATAAAGATTGTATAGCAGTTGTATAAGTTACACAGTGTTTGGTCCCTTTCTTTTTAATGTCAAACTTAAATAGTTTTACAGAGAGTCACCACTGTGTAACTTATACATCTGCTATACAATCTTTATTAGTAAGGGGGTTAGGATGAAGTACATTGACAATATTATTGTAGCGATTTAAATTTTCGTCAGTACATCGCTGGAATTTGAACTGTTTACTTACCACTCTTTTACACTGTAAATTGTGATATTATTATGAAAGCGGATCATAATAAGAGTTGTATTTAGTTTTGACTGAATTATTAAACTGTTGCGGGCTAACATAAATAAATAATCTCCCAATTCAGTTCGGAAGTTATACAGGATGTTTCTTGTAAGGTGTCAAGCCGATGCGAGGTGATAGCTGAGTACCATATCGATCGATTGAACCACCATATGTTCCGCGATTTTTGTAATTTTGGAGTTATATTTTTTTTAAATATTTTTTATGATTGAACGTCTGAACGGCCTTAAAAAATATATCTTTTTTTGGGTTAGATTTTCTCGGTATTTTTTTTTTTTGCAAAACAATGCTTATTGATTGTAATTTTATGAGTAAAATAATCTCCTTCCTTACTTTGACACAAGATACAAAATAATTGATCGATAGTAAAAAAAATGGGAACAAACAGAACAGAATGATACCTTTAGCTTTAAAAACTGCGCGCTAACCCAAGCTTTCATAATAATACAAAAAAAGATGTAGTTCATGGGGCATTATTTGCTGAAATCGGCCCCTAAAAGTGGTGAGTCGGAAATTTTGCGATTTTCATATTTTATGATTTGTTATTATTTTTGCATATTTTTGTCATTCCTAAGATTCATTTAAGTTTAAGTTGAACTCAGATTATTAAAAAACAGTAATATTATCACTAGGTACTATTTGTTTAGTAACTAATTACATACAGGCATAATTCCGGTTCCCGGTTTTGTGTCGGCATGTAGCAGCTCTGCTACCAGTCGAAACCACGGTGTCGGTAATTATATCTAAATAAATAATGACTAAAACTAGCACTTACAGTCTCTTAGCTGTTCACGTTCCACGCGTGGTCATACCCACGAGTGGGCTGGCGAGTCACACACACTCGAACAATTTTCCTAATCTCAACCCACCCGGGTGGCCACCCAAAACCCCGATGAAAGACAACTCTTTCACTTGGCACCATCCACGATTAGCGAAGCACCCTCACATAAGGTTAATTGAAAGTCACGATGCAACATCGGACGCCGCCATTTTACACAATGTTACACGACAATGTTCAAACACTTAAATTACCTTAGGAGCGCACAATTAATAGTTCAAAACGCACTCACTTAATATTCACAATAAACTGTTCCATATGATTTTTCTTTCACTACGGGCGGTTTCCGCAACTCGACGTCTATAGCGCCTATTTTGCGTGTGATAAATTATGTCAATTTGTTCGTTGCAATTTCCCTACGCCGGAATCTATTTAGATTTCGAACGCGTGCTACCGGCGTCCATCGCCAGTTAATAATCCGGTCAAAATACAGATCAAAACGCTAAAACAAACAAATACACGGGTTGGTCCGTCAACCCCGACTGTAATACGTATCCACACACAGTAATTACAACAATTTTCACCATCAAACACTAAAACAAAGGGTCACACGCCCTGCGCACACGGCCATTATTAAAAAACGTGCACCAACCGTATTTGACAGATTGAGGTAATTCCCGACAACCTCGCACAGACTGTATTGCCATAGCGAGAGGCCAACTTTGCGAGGCCGCGCCGCTTGAGGGCGCGCTGAACGCTATTTAATCTTAAACACTATTATCCCTTAAAATTTTTAATTACTCATAATTTATGAGTGAGACAAAAGAAAACACAAACTATCATATTTGCCTGTTATTTTTTTAATTTTCAAGTGTTTTCAGGTGTTTTTTGTATTATTATGAAAGCTTAGGCTAGCGCGCAGTTTTTAAAGCTAGTCAGAAGCTATGGAAAAATATTTAATTTATTTATTTTGAAAGTTGAAGATTTCATTCTGTTCTGTTTGTTCCCAATTTTTTTACTATCCATCAATTTTTTTGTATCTTGTGTCAAAGTAAGGAAGGAGATTATTTTACTCCTAAAACTACAATCAATAAGCATTGTTTTGCAAAAAAAGTACCGAGAAAAACTTAACCAAAAAAAGATATAATTTTTAAGGCCTTTCAGTCGTTCAATCATAAAAAATATAGAAAATAATTATGACTCCAAAACTACAAAAAATCGCGGAACATAAGGGTTCAATCGATCGATATTGTACTCAGCTATCATCTCGCAAAGGCTTGACACCTTAAAAGAAACATCCTGTATAGGCATTTGCAGTTATCTACGTTTTTGCACCTATGCGATGAACTCGCATATTCCACAGGGGCTTACTTCAAGCACTATCTCAAAGCGTATCGCTTAAAAACTGCTCAAACCTGTACAGCCGCAAAGCCCCATTGAAGACTCGCTCTGAAGCCAAATTTCGTACATCTTCAAAACATCTCATCAAAAAGTTCTATAAGTTCATCCTAAAACTCTTGTATGCGTCAACAATCCGATTCTTTTCACTTTTATAGGTAAAATGGTAAATGTAAATGACTACTATAACCGGTTAGTTCCGATATTCATAATCGTAATCCAACTAATTTCCACAAGCGTTATGATCTCATTAAAATATTACGGCTGCCTTTTCCTCACAGAATAAAAATATATTCTTTTGCAGAAGAATTTCAACTGCAACCCAATAAAAATTTACTCGCCACTAAATCTGTTATCGGCAGTGGTTTAATGTGATATTTTTATGATCGCATTGCTATGGTTTTAAAATGAGTCTGAAATGCTATAAAGTTTTGTTGTTGACTGTGGTGGTCGCGAGCGGCGCCTTTGAAGTCTTAGAGAATGGGAAGGTGTCGGTCAGACTGGACAGTTTGGAAGAGGCGGAGCAGTCGTGGTGGGCGCGGGTGGCGCGGGAGGGGCGGCGGCCGCCAGCGCCGACGCGAGTTGTTAACGATCACGTCACTGCGATGGCGCCACCGGAACCCGAGTGCTTGTACCAATACCCGGAGCGGAAGCAGGTGGAAGCCATGCTCAGTAATATGATGAACGAGTTGACAAAGGTAAGCTTGATAATATCGAATTCTTTAACCCTCAAAGAAGTGATGATATTTTTTTTCGATCGCTTCAATATAGCCCCCCAATATCAGCCAGAGTGAGACACGCCCTGGTCTAGTGAGTTTTGAGGCTACTTGAATGGTCCAAGTCTCAAAAGGGCTACAAAAATTTATCTTTTCGGTCTAGGCTGTGGCTTATCCGTTATGTAGGTCTATCAGGTATGTCAGGTATGTCAGGTTGCGCAAGAGGAGTGCGCCGCGGGGGATATCTAAGTAGTATGATTGAAGTTCAAAATCATCAAATAGAAGTGTTCATTAGAGATCGTTTGAGTCTAGATAACGAATCTTGAGTGAAAGTTCAATAGAACTGAGGTTGTAGTTTCTCAATCTCTCTCTTTTTGTCTCTGACAACCAGCCTACTTAGGGCAATTGCTGCTTATAATTGCACAGATGCCATTACATTGGGTCCATAATATTAAAAACGCTTTGAAATCAGGTGTTCGTGCGGTGTCACCAGCTGGTGAACGAACAGCACAACCAGAACGGGACGATTAAGCGGTTCAGGGTCATGAAGAAGAAAAACGTGGAGTTCTTCGAGGAAATCTTTAAGAACATGTCGGTGCAGTTCAGGTTGCCCCATAGCTTGTATAAACAAGTAGTATTTTTTAGCTAAACAAAGCATTTGGGTTTAAGCTTAAAAAGTATTATTTACCTAACAAACAAAATATGTAAGATGAACCCAGAACACATTTTAAGTAGTCATGTCTATTCTAGATACTCCTGTGGTGCGGCAATGTAAAAAAAATAATTGTTAAAGTGTACTGAATAAATGATAAATAATATTAGAAACTCGTATCTAACTCAGATTGGATCAGTGGAATGAGAAATGTAGGTAAGATTAGTTCAATCCACTTTTTGTCCTAAAACGGTTGATCGAAGAGGAGAAAAACATCCACAAATGGAGCTAAGTCGGTGGATCATAGTCTATTGGGCACCCATGAGCTTTCGCAATCTGGGAAAATACTCTGACCAACTGAGCTACTGAGTCGTTAAAATCTTCTGTGGGTGTAATTTGGTTTTCGGCTACTTTTAAAATACACAATTCTTGCCACAATAAAATGTTATATGATTCTAGACGCTTCTCCAACCACGAAATGCTGCGGTTTCCGCCACCGCCCGACACGTGCGCCAGCCAGGAGCGGCTGAAGTCCATGTGGAAAGACCTGCTGGAGTCATCGGTCAGCAACGTGCATCGTGCGGTGTTTCTGTGCGTCACAGAGTATCTCAGGGTACGCCACTCATTCATTTGTTTGTAGAGAGCCTTTAGGATGTGCTTGAAACCATTTTTCGCAAGTGGATTATTAGATCTTTGTGAAAAGAATATTTAGTTAAGTGTTTCGAACGAAAGCAATCTAATTTAATAATCTTTTGCTCTATAATAACATGTGCTTATCATGTCCCCCGCTCAAGTTAATGATTTTGAGAGATTAGCTACTTAGGCATCCAACTGATAATCTAAGGGCACCCTTAGCACCAAACCCCATAGGCTCACTCCGCGCTTATATTAGCTTACTACGCGCAGCTCACCATAGACTTATTAGTATAATAAGTTTATGCAGCGCACGAGTACTAAAAAATCTCGAGTTATGTGGTATTATGCGTCTAAAGGGGAATGTAGTGTGTCGGTTGAGACAGAGCTACGCGACTAACGCGACAAAAAGAGAAGGTGCTTATTATTTGATTGTCCTCGCGCAGATGGACTTCTGTACTTAGTACTATTATATTCTGTGCTTATAAGTATAAAAAAAAAGTAAATTAAATTCCCTCTGGCCGTGTCGTCCGATTGCTTGAGATGCATGTGGAAGCAAACGGTGTAGTACTTCTGCTGGAAAAGCCGGCGAGAAACGTTCGCTAAACAGGTGGAGTGGGTCCCACATTATTTCAATGCGTAAAACAATTGGAACGATGCGTTAATGTCAGAAAAGTTCTAAAAAAATATAATATACGAATATGATCCCAGGTGCAGCACCGCAGCAACGACGGTCACACGCGGCGGCGGCTGGGCCAGTTCCTAAGGGGCGAGATGTCGCGCGTGCGCAACAACCAGCTTGGCATGCTCTGTGACGAGTTCCAGCTCTGCTACAGCGACCTGCTTTGACACAATATCATACTCCAGCATACGGGATACTGAGGGCTGATTCTAAAGCCGACTTACGATAATCGGACGGCATTCCTTTTGCTTCGCGACATATTTAATAGGAACCAAAATGTAAATCAAATGAATAAAATGTTTCGATTATCGTAATCCCATTTTCGTTGTAGGCTCCTAGTTTACAATATTTTCGTCAGACTACTTCACTACGTTGTATTTGACAATGTCCTGATGCTTACTTGGTTAATAGCATGATTATGTTGCTCTTAAGTAAGTTAGTTAATAAAATAACGTATTTACTATATTTTTT
Source organism: Catoptria pinella (assembly GCA_963556745.1). NCBI lineage: Eukaryota > Metazoa > Arthropoda > Insecta > Lepidoptera > Crambidae > Catoptria > Catoptria pinella. The sequence continues at coordinate 279,612 of OY750771.1, forward strand.
TTAACTACCTAAAAATGATATTTGAAAAATTGATGTTTTTCAACATTCCTCAGTCGCCTAGCGCGTCAGAGGTGAAAAAAAAACCAATAGTACAGTACTAATCATAATATTTATTTATTTAAATAAAATTTATACATAAATATTTACAGCTTGTATTTAATTCAATAAATTACTAGTGAATAATCTTAATAAATTAGCAATCCATAACTTAAACAGACAATACACCCCATTTACATCACGATGCAATTAATTTGCGTATAGGTAGAACCGACGGAAGCACATATGTATAATAAACAATACAGTCAATAAAACAGGATTTTTAAAATAACTAATAAATGAAAAACAAAACAGTTGTTAATTAATAATGCTTAAACATATCAGTCAAACATTATTAAATAATGTTTGAATGACATAAAGCATTATTTTAGAATTATAAAATAAATGACGAAACACGATGTCATTTTTCTAATCTCACAAACTCTAACTCACCAAGACTTTTTAGTTCAAACTATGAAAAATAAAACTTTGAAATTCTAAGCAATGTTTTTATTTAATACAAATACCCTCTATGAGACAAAGAGAGGGAAAACAAGATATAAATAAACACGATTCTAACACAATATTACAATACTAAATGAAATACTTAAGTTTATCACACACATTTGGAGCTATTCGAAACTGCAACCACAAGCTAGTCTCTGACCGTGATAGATAACTTATCTAAGACAATAACCATTATATCCTCAACTGTCTGATCATTAGCCGATCAGCTAATTATACAAAGATGCCTGAAGCCTAATTGGTGGCAATCAACGACCGCTGTTGCAACATATCGCGTCGTGACGCGCTATCAATCATCACAGTAGCCTTTATCGCTAACAACATCATCCAATACAAACAATACACAATCAATTCGAACAATCATGACACGATCTGGATGCACGACTGTGTAACACAATTCCATCCGCGGAAATAATGAGATGTAAGGAAAATACCTCTGGAAAACTGTGAATTTTAAAAAGGAAAATTATTTTATGGATACCAATAATAAAATTTATAACTTATAACAGGAACTTAATAAGTTTTTTTTAAATCAAATGGTACTTAAACATAAAAACGAATAAACTATACAACCCACTTTAAGAATATAAAAGATCTCAATATGCTTATTATAGCAAAGATACCTTCTGCAGTAGAGGTAGAAGGTATCTTTGCTATGTTATGAAATCCCTACTAATATTATAAATGCGAAAGTAACTTGTGTGTCTGTCTATTTGTTACGCTTTCACACCTAAACTACTGAACCGATTTTAATGACATTTGGTACAGAGATAGAGTGCTTGAGAAAGGACAAAGGCTACATTTTATCGCGAAAAAAGGGTTGAAAAGGTTGAAATAGGGGATGAAAGTCCCTCGGTTTCGAAGCTAGGATCTTCGAATATTGTGTTTAAGATGACGATTAAAAAATAACACATGTGTGTCAATGTTTTTGATAATTCTACCCCCGAAGGGATGAAAAGTGGGATGAAATTGTGTATAGAAAATACTTCATTTACAAAGTATTTTTTATTTATTTTTTATTATCGTTTATGATTGGAAACTAACGCAACGTATACGTATATTGCTATTAATGGAATTTCAACCCTTAAGGTAAAATGGGGTAAATAAACGTAAAAATGGATATTGATGTCGTTATTGAGGTTATAAGGGATGTTGATTGCAAAAATGGCATTTATTTTGAAGTTCACGGTTGGTGGGGGCACGTAAAACGTAAAAACGTAAAAACGGCTGATCGGATTTTGCTAAAATTAAAACATAGAATACTATTTATTCTGGTCAAAAGTTCCCAAAGGATTTTCTCGAATATTCACACGAACGAATAGTCGCTGGCGGAAGCTAGTATTCCCTATTACCTAATTTATTATTCATTATTAAATAACGATCTCGCTAGGGTGGTTCTAATTATTAAATGCAAACGTGAGGCAAAGCAGTTTTCTGTGAGCTGCGATATTTAATTAAAGGCAGCGAGTTAACGAACCTCTCGTGCGTTACTTTCATAACCACATGTAAACTCATGCTTACTTTGCGGAAATAAAATTATTAGTTTCTTGTACGACTCAGGTTTTCTCAGTTTGTACCAAATTAATACATCCTCTAAATATGGCTAATTTATTTGTATTATTATACTAGTCAGCATACTCCTGGAGAAATGCATGGTGAAATCGAGATATTGATTCTAAGATATGCTGGAACTCCTCGCGTGAATGAAGAATTGTGGTGCGGAAGTGGTATGTCCCTGGTTGTTGCCCGAATCCAGTGCCGGGGACCACACACACGCCTGATAAAAAGAAGAATCGTATCAAGTAATGACTGTTTTTTTATAGTTTTGGGAATCATCTTCATATTATATAAGGTGGAACCAAATATAATCGCACACTATAATACTAACCTGTCTCTTCGAGCAGTCGTAGACAATAGAACTCGTCAGGAGCCATATTGAGGTGACGGGCCGCTTGTTGTGCCCGCGTCGGTATCTGCACTTGTGGGAACGCAAACATCGAACCCTGGACAAACATTACTTATTTAGAACTCAAAAATAGTTTCACCACTAACATACTGTACAAAAAAATAAGCTAGACTCATTCTACACTCAGCTGTGTAGGTAATAAAGAAGCCAACGGAATTACTCACATCAATGGGGTTGCAAGAGAAGCCAGGGATTTCGTTGAAAGTGCGGTATGCGCTGGCGCTGCGCTCGCACAGCGTGCGCTTGATCTCCGACACCTCCAGCGCGAACCGCAAGTACGACGGCTCGCCCGGCGCAGGCGGCTTCATCTACAAACGTACGATTTTACTGACTGACCGACTAATAAACTTAAATATCGGAACTTAAATATACTACAAGTCAAACTATCATCAATGTAGGAATTATCCGTAAATTTAAATAGAATCTGGAGCTGTTATTCAGATTTTCTCATTTAATATTTATTTAAAAAAAAACATAATACATCTCGCCGCACGTTAAAACATGCCAAAGCGTAATTGTGTTTCTCGCGACTTCAATAAATCAATTTTTTTACTAGGCGATTGAGGCTATTCACCACGTCATATAAAATAAGGTATGTTTAGTTCTATTTTCGGTACTTAAATATTCTTTAACAGAACCTAAAATTAGTATAGCTTACAACACAATCGAGCACGCACTGCCCCAGCACCGTGGGACACTGCATGACCGCTCTCGCAGCGTGGAAGGCCTTCTGCACGCGCGGCTGCAGCCGCAGCAGCTCCACGTAGCCGGAGCGCAGCCCGCACTCCGCCGCCCAGCCCTTCGAGCACGTGAGGAAGCTCGCCAGCTCCATGCCGCTGTATGGTGCTCCCATCTCGTGCATCACCTGGAAGAAAGTGGAACAGTCAAAGTTTGAAATCCATGTAAGTACCTACTCTAAAGAATAGTCGTATCTTATCAGTCAGTTACTCTCTCTATCGGGTCAGAGCTTTCGCAAAAATGCCATCGCAATCATCGATAGGTAAGCTTTGGTAACTAGATCCAATCACATTTGTCCTATCTCTTTATTTACCTGCTTGAAGGAGTAGAACGGCTTGCAGACGATGTTCTCCTGGTAGACCTCATCAGCCAGCAGGAACAGTTCGCGCTCGAACGCGAACTTGATAATTTCTTCCATATTCTCGCGGCTCAGAACCTGCCGAAGAAACAAATGAAGTTTCTAAACGAGCGATGTCGTACGGTTAAGTTGTTTCTTAAACATTCCTATCTTCGATCATATAAACCCCTAAACAAAATTAATGTTTACAGCTTTCAAGGCCCGGAAAATAAGATATTCCATTGTTGATCGGCCGCATTCGGCCGTTTGGGCATTGATGAAAACATCTAATTAATGACTCGACACAGTCATCAAATATATTTTTTTCTGATATTTGTATTTTTTGTATTTTAAACATCTAGGTATATAATTATTATCATTTCTGTAAATGTTGTACACAATAATTGTAATTGAACATTAGATTCTAGTTGAATTTCGAATTTTCTCTGTCTGAACTTTTTGTATTTCATAATTTTTTATAGATAATAAGAAATGCTGCAATAAGAAGTTTTGATTACTCGTAATAAAAGAAGCATTTTTATATTTGTTCAATTTACCGAATAAAGAAAGCTTTCACATTTATAAATCATTCGACAAAGAAAAATAAATTCCAGGAAAGCCCTTTGTAGTTACATACACGATAAATCAAGAACACAGCGCCTTTCTCCAAACAAGCAGCCGTGAAATTAAGCTGTGCAGCACGAAGAAGCGATAACAGCCATCATTTACATATTACGTGATATTACAAATAAATACCAGGAAACCAAATCACAAAGCCACTAATTCCTTTTACGTAAGGATGAAACTCGCACGTCAAGTTTTCGCCAACGTTCAATCATTATTTATGAGTATTCAGAACAATCCACGTATCATTTCAATCTGATTTTATCATTGAAATTGACCGAGTTAAGTTGAATACTGTTATTTAACTAATAAGTATGAGTTAATTTTAGTTTTATTTTTATTTATTTTATTTTATGTAAATACCTATGGCGAGGGCAGTAGGCGAGAGGGATAGTAGTCCATTCAGCACAAATACAATAAAAGTGAGGCTATGGTGAGGCCACAGGGTAAAAAAATGTGAGGCTCTTATTCTTATTCCTTCGTAATGATATGAGTCGACTCATATCATAACAAAAAAAATCTTGTAAATCACAATCACATCTATTGACTTCAAATGATCTAATGGCAGAAAATTCCTGGCCGCGTGATTCATCTTCTGTTTGGACTCCAGACAGATTTTAATCACTTTCCGAATCTCGGTAGGGACCTATTTAATTTCTCTCTGGCATGGCATAGCGGAATTTGAATAACTTCGATTTTCACATGCTGAAATCTGATTACTAACCAGATCAGAGCTTGTACAGCATAAAATCTTATCAGATTTAGCGTGAGTTTCAATCGGAGTGAATCTGACCACAAAATATTGAATTGTTTATTTGGGACGGTAGAAATACGTTGTGTTTGGCTCTGAATAAAATGACTTGATCACAAAACTGTGAAATAAAAAGACATCGAAAAATGGTGATTGCTGTATCAGGTCTCTCTTTCAATATGCCAGAATTGATATATGTAAGTTGAGATCGTCGCCTCATTGGTATTCCGGGGGCACGCGGCCGTGGACAGATGCCCCCTCCGCCGGGAGCGGCCGCTCGTGCCTCCAGCCCTCCTGCCACGGGACTTGGGAGCGACGTACAACCGATAAGCCGGCATGAATATCGATATCTTATTTCTGACAATCGACTGGAAGCTTTAAAAACAAAGAAGAAATTTGAATAATAACCAGCAATTCTGAAGGAAAACGCCAAGAAAAATAATGAAGACTTCAAAAAATTTCCTCGGAAAGGTTAAAACTTTAAAAATGTTTCGACAAAAGGGAATCTAAATATTACCAAGCCTATTTTTCAGGCCTTACTTTTAAGACCCCGATGAAGATAATCATAACAACTATGATGTAAATTAAAAAAGGTTCAAGTTAATTTCTTGAAAATTAGATCAGCTAATAAAGGGGCTCTTCGCAAAATGTTCGTTGAAATAATTTTAGGTATTAAGTTGAAGAAGGCCCATGAAAACAAGTCGTGCACAAAGGGTGAAGGTCACGCTACGTTGAATCATGAAGGGCTGCCTAACAAGTTGATTAAAGCTACTCATTAAAGAACCAGCAACAACCCAGCGTAATCCAAAGAAACTCTCAACATAACAATACAACATTGTTCATGATTTCCCTCTTATTAAGTTCAGAGCTTTCTTGCCGTTTTGTTATTCATGATTAATGAATTTCAGTGTTTAACTAAAGTCTTGATGGTTTCTGTTCCACTAAAGACCCAACTTTTAGACAGTATTTCCATTTTGATTTCATACAAAAATGTGGTAATTTGTAGAAAAGATGGAAGCGAATTACTTAAACATAATAATTCAATTACTAATACCTATGAACTTTCGTAAAACCACAGCGTAAGGAAACTTTAACTACTTGATTACACTACTCGTAAGAAACAGCTAATACCTACCTCTGTTTTATTTATTATTGATATAGAAGAGTCATTTACTAGCCTCGTTGAAACTATATTCATAAACATTCAAGCCACACTTAGTGAAATGGACTTCATATATTGCTCCGTAAACATGGCAGTATAAACTCGTCAATTTTCTACATTTACAGTGAAACTCGGACTCATAACGGCGGAGCGCCGATGTTTTGCGAGCCCAGAGTGCCGCGGAGTAATTACGTGGAAACGAGCCCCTCGCGTGACCCACCGCCCCCGATAATTCCCACTTTTCATGTTTTACTTATAGTTTTTCCGGCCACTATTTGCTATCAACACATGTGGGATATTTTCCAAGGAAATTTCGATGGGGAAAGGGATATTTTGGGCGCTTTTGTAGACCAACTAATTCGCTCACGTCACCGTGGAAGTTGGAATCTGTCTTAGTTGTTCTTACGAATGAAACTTGGGTACCTGCAACTTGGTTTGAGATTGGGGTGAGACGTGACAAAAGTTTATTTGTCACAGCCTTCTTGATGAGACTGTTTGTTGTACGTATCAGGAGCTTCGCAGTTTGTTTTCTTAACATTTAATATTCATTCAACGGCTTAATTATTATGCGGTCAAAAACATTCGGCCTTATTCATAAACGCCTAACAATTCTATGTTAGCTGCACCGTTAAAATATGTTTATTGCACCGTTAAAATATGTTTGTCTTTATCATTTGTCAAAAGAGTAAAAGAAATAAAAATCTTTATAAACCTCCTATATAGCTTTGCTTGTTTTTATGAATAAGGCGGTTTGTTTTTGACATAAAAAAAGAAAATACCTTCTATTTTGCTTTACAACGTACAACTGTTGCCATAGATTCCATCTGCTTAAATACTACTTACTACTCCGCTATCCACTCCTCATGAGACATAATCTGACTATTAGATTAAAAAAAATGCATTTGTGTTACTAGTTTCTAACTCAAAAATCTATTAATTAGGTACTCGAGAAAAAAAGCATTTTGATTTTTTTTTTAATTTTGAGATTTAAGCATTCACAATGCTATTTTTATATAATACTAAATAATATACTAGAAAAAATAGGACTCGCACCAGATCATGTTCTCGGACGGGAATCGAACCCGCGACCTTTGGATATCCGGTCCAATGCTCTGACCGCTGAGCTACCGAGTCACTAGTGGGAACGTCGAATTTCTTCTAGTATATCAACTCTTACGCTGCAAGCCAGCGCCATCTCACCAATGTAGAAGGAATTACCTCGACATTCAACTGAACATCTTTCCAGATATTTTTAAACAGTTGATTAAGATGAGAAAGCCATATAACTTTTTAAATTTTGAGATTTAAGCATTCACAATGCTATTTTTATATAATACTAAATAATATTTTTGAATCCAAAAATCTAAAACTAATTCATTTTGCATGGTTTATGTTTAGGACGACTTCCGTAAAAGGAGTTAAAGTAACAAAACATTAACATTGATGATTTGACATGAATTTGGTTCGATACATTGTACGTTCACCTAGGGGCCTTGTCTACCAAGTGGAGACCTACTAATATCCGCCACAACAGATCTTACCTGCCCGGTGGGGTTTCCAGGGTTGATGACGACGAGCGCTCGCACGGCGCACTCGCTCGCCGCCTGCTGCCAGCTCCTCTCCAGCTCCTCGCGCGACAGCGCCCACTCACGCTCCTCATCCAGGTAGTACTCCGTCGTCTTGATGCCCAGCTCCGCGAGCGTGCCGGAGAACAAAGGGTACTGGGGGATCGGGATCATTACCGCTGGAAGACCAAGCAGCTGTGAGTATCAGCATAGAAGACAGTTTAGTTCACACGATGTTCACATAATTATTTTTTATAATATAATAAAATACGTTTACGGATTTACGCGGGTTCTATTCTAGATCTTTCATTTCCTGACGTTTCGAGATATATCTAATTTCTGTGAAAAGAAGGTAATTTTAAGATCTTACTGTAAAGTCAAAGTCAAGTGGCTGAATATAGAATGAAGAAGGCAATATGCCAGCAGAGATAGGAACCTTTTTATGTCATTCAACTTCAACTTCATTCTTTTGTCTAAAAACTCAGGCATCATAAATCTTTATCAAAATTCCCGACTGGAAACAAAGTTCAATTTGCATAAAGTCAGATCCAACAACACAATTTATTCCAGGATACATCAGTAGCTGTAATGTTGCTTCCCGACCTCGACGGATAAGGAAGTGCAGCGATCCCGCGGGACGCCGCGTCCCGGTTCCATTTGTCCCAATTTTGAAGAATGTTCCCCTCGGCACTTGCATAACACAGTGACAGATGCACATTATGTTGTAAAATGTATTTTATAATGGAGTAAGAGAGGATTTTATCGAAAACCAACTTTATTTGTCTTTGCTGCTGTGTTAGCATTTTAATACTTGTCTTTTTAAGTACTACATACATAATACATAAATACATATATATAATGTACTACAATAATAGATAAGAAACTATACGATTATCTTCTCGATTATGTTTCCCTAGCTTAATGACTTCAATATAATACCAAAAAGAATGAATATAAAGCCTAGACCGGAGATCTTTACTAATTTATTAATTTCTTAGAAGCGATAAAAGTACCTACCTATACGACATTGACATTTAACTAAACCTTAATTGTTTCTTGAGAATAATGATAAGCCAACAGCATTCACCGAGAGATAATAACAGACTCTGTAGTTATGCATGTTAACAGGAAAACGTTAGTATAGGTATGTTTTCCTTGGTTTTTCTTTTAATCTAGTAAAAAATCATTTCATATTCTGGATTTTTTAAGGACAGCTTGTGGTTAAATAAGTATTACATGACCTAAGACCACAGTGTCACATGATGAATCTGACAAAATTCTATGAGCTATATGAAGATAAATGAAAAATGCTTAGGACCTAAACATCTGGGTCTGTATCTACGTCACTGGTTTAAGCTCCATTCAACTTCATACATCGACTTACCTGGTGGCTTCCCATCAACGTCCCCCGCGAACATGGTGAGCACCGCCTTGATGACGTCAGAAGCGCCGGCGCCCACGCACACGCTGTCTGGCGAGGCGGGCACGCCGCAGTCGCGCGCGCTCATGTACGCCGCCACGCGCTCGCGCACTATACGCAGCCCCAGGGACGGCGAATACGCGCCCACTGAGCCGCGCCTGGGCACAACATCATCATCATCAGTTATTTATTCCATACTCCACTAGTGGTTGAACCCACCAGCATCAGTTCACTTTCATAAAGCCTTAAGTGGAAGCACTCTTCACCCGGATCCCTCAACCACTGAGGAACTGGTTATATTACCTCTTACGTTCAGATTTTGAAAAAAATTATGGTTATTGATGACGGACCAATAAAATTTGCAGTATTATGGCAGCAAAGATTACAATTTTTCAATATTGTATTTTTTTATCTGAGCATTCTCATAATAATTACAAATCATTTCTGGTTACTTAAATATTTACCAATTCAAGGCTTTTGAGCGAATATTTTACATTTCTTATGAATTTACTTTTGGTAGGTAACGTTCCCAACATTTTATGGCCCGGTGTGACACGGAGAGATAAGACGCCCCAATTACGGGAACCATTGTCCCAGAACCGGGAAAATGGGAACAGCCACTAAAACAGCTCTAATCAATCTAGTACGAATTTGGGAAACTTCGACAGATCGTTTGTTAAAGGGAGGGCATTTTCCTTCTCCCTCCATCATACATAACTTACGTTCGAATTTGATTTGTTAATGATATACTTGAAAAGAAATCAGCAAAGTATCCGAGGGTTTTTTCGTTTAGTGATTGTTCAACATTCCGAAATGCTTCTAACACTATGACCATAGGGCATGCTTTCTCGATGGTATGAATTAAAGAAAGAAGTAGGTATACATATAATAGCGAAGTACTCACATACAATCCCCGAGGATCTGCCGGACCCTCTCCTTGACGTCGCTGGGTATCCCTGGACTCGCCATCAGTTGAGGACACGCTGCCAGCGCCAGGACCTGTTCACAGTCAAGCTTTAAAAGACTTGAAGAGAGGAAATCGGAGATTTTTTCCTAGAAAGGGGACTTCATCTATGAAGCCAGGGATCTAGAGGTTGTCTATGTAGGATTAGATGCCATTCGTTTTGAAAGAGTCTCGTGCGTTCAGTTATGGCTTCTCTATTCTCTATTTAGTCAGTAAAAAATATTCTTGAAAACCATTGTATGACCACAAAAAACTATATCACATCCTTTAAATATCATTACTTTTACTTATTAAACAACATGTTACAAAAATACCCCTAATGCTGAATATGATATATAGGGACCATCAAACTGAACAACTTTTACTATGGGACCAACTCTGAAATCGCGAAAAAAAATCAGCTGTTTCATACATTTTGATATTTTCGAATTAAATTTTGTATGAAACAGCTGATTTTCTTTTTCGCGATGAGTTGGTCCCATAGTAAAAGTTGTTCAGTTTGATGGTCCCTATCTACCATATTCGGCATTAGGGATATTTTGTAGCACGTATAATATTCATATTTTTATGTATTCATTAACAGTAACAAAACTAACAGTAGCGTTCTTTTAATGAGCCTTTAGTAAAATCCCATAACTCAATTGACATTATTTTCTATTTTTATAAAATCATTCTTCTCGGAAAACTAAACCCTAATTGAGCCACCAAAGCTTTCCTTAAGAAGCTTATTATAATGAGACCTCTTGATGCTAAGAATCCCTTTGAGTTCACACAAATATATTTTTAGAAGAGGCTCCAACTTTTCAAGGGAGTTCAAAAAACGTTCAAATGAATATATTTTCATGAATTTCATTTTAATATAAGTGTAAGTAAGTGGAGTGTATTTGAGCCACAGGAGTATTCTTATCTTAATAAATAATTATGCTTTCCTAAGACAACTCTCGTCGCCGTGAACATGATATAGTTATATACCTGCAGTGAATTTATGCTTATTTAAAAACAATGCGTATTACATGGCCATTAAAGCACAGAATATATTAATAGTACTACGTATTAAAGTATATAACCACCCACCTAATGACCTCAAAGCCCTCCCAACGTATATTTGAACATAGACTAAAAATAAACTATTCGCCAAATCATTTTATAACAGGAAAGAATATTTCGAATGTAAACTGTAACACTGTTTTATCGAATTTGTAAATATGAATACAGATTCTTTTTAGGGTTCCGTACCTCAAAAGGAAAAAACGGAACCCTTATTTTATTAGATATTTATTATTTATGATATTAAGAGTTTAATTTAATTGAGCATTGTATAAAAATATAGTATTTTGTTGTTTTTTTCCTCTTAGTTAATATAATGTTTAGTTTTTAATACTTTAATTATCTTAATACCTTAAAAAGGTGAATTTAAAATAACACAAACAACTTTTACCACTAACCACACTAACATTGTATGTTATGTACATACTACTATTATAAATTTGTGGAGATTAAATAAATATGAAAATATGAATATGAATACAATACTACAACATTGTAAAATATTAAAAAGGAGCTTGGTGGCGCAGTAGTTTAGCGCCGTCTTGCGATTGTCGCAAGGGTCGGACATGGAATTCTTCTAGGCAACTATAAGTAATTTTTAAAAACATTGTAAATACAAATATTATAAACTTTTAGTTGTCTTATGCCTTACCTGCCTGATGAAGGTGATGGGTGGCTGGCCCAGCGCGTGGCAGTCGCCGATGTTGGCTCGCACCACGCGGTCGAACGGTTTCACCACACCCTGTACGAAAAAACATCACCTTAGTTACTTATTGTCCTAAACAAACAAACAACAACGTACCTATATTATCCACTGCATTCGCAGTTTTGACAGTATTAGTAGGTAGGTCTTTTCTTAATCTAATATTTTTTATTTTACCTATGCAAAAAAGAGTAATGTAATTTCAAGATATATTTTTTTTGCTGAAATAGGCTAAGTTCATATGAACGCGCGGTGCCGAGCGTCGTCGCCCATAGAAGCATTCAGATGATAGCGTATGCACGCGTGGCAGTCTGGCATCAACGTCGTCTTCGTTACTCATTTGTTTCTAGATCTGTTCGTCTCAAGATCTTAAACCGCGCGGCATCGAGCGGTGCAAGATCTAGCGCGCGGCCGCAGCGCGCCGCGGTGTGCGGCGCGGTAATGTAGACGACAAATACAGTTTAGTTTAATTTTGTACCGCGCAGTTAGTAGTTTCGCGCGGTGCCGCCCGTTCATATGAAATTAACCATCACATAATTATTAAGTATTTCAATAATCGTATATGTGAAGACTCTTGCAAAAATAAATATCTTTACTTTTCAGTTATTCAATTACTAGGTACTTACCTACTCTATTCTCTTTCACAGTCAGTGCGAATTCATTGCAATAATAATAAAGCCCGAGGCGGTAAAGTACGATAATAATTATTATTATCAAATTCTACAAATAAAACCATATCAATTCTCCTCTAAGTGCATCGTTAGATGCAGTCGTTATCTTAATAACGAAAAAATCTGTGGTACTACACCTATTTATTACAGCAGAAAATGACGTTTGCTTTAACCTAAACCAACTATAGCGAGCGCACACACGCAATATTCTTGGCAATAATTTGCTGACAATAATATTGTGTGTTTGCGGGCGGTATTGACGATTATGTCAGTATTAAAATATCATATTGTTCAATATTATTTTTGTTTATATTACTGTGTGTGTGCGGCTAGCTTTTTAGTTTTAATTAATAAGCATTAAATCAATTCCTTACGATGATTGAAATTACAATGCGATTAATTTCACAGCGTACTACAACAACGACAACTTCACTCGAGAACGTATGGTGCGCACAGAGCAATTACATCGAATTGTTGTCGCGACGGACACACCGCCACCGACCGGTCACGATGTTTGTTTCGCCGTTAGGAGTGTCGCGACGGCCACACCGGTCGCGATATTTGTGCTGGCAACATCAAGTGCCGCCATAATGCTATTGTCAAAGTCAAGTAAGCCGGCTTTGTGCTATTGTATCTTACATGTTATTGTAAAGTAATCTTGAGCCAGAATTAAACGTGTTGATAAAGTGCCTACCTGCCTGATTAATGACGAACTCGATATCCAATGGAACATGAAAGCTAAGTAGTAGCATAGTACACTAAAATACTTTATAACTTGTTTTGCATCTCGTGAAATTGTTGTATGTGTTTATACTGATGTTGATTGCAATGAGTTGTCTGAATTATTATATGAATATAGTGCATGTGGGGCTTGGGCACGCTTGCCGCTTGTTGAGATGTTATGCTGTGGATAAGGCGCGCGTACCATTTAGTGGGTAAAGCGAACGCACCAAGCTATGCCATGTATTTTGGAATTATTGTAATATGTGTACGCTCTCTCACGGCGGTGGTCGGCGGCATAATAGTGCCATTGGCATTATGAATAAAGTGAGGGCTTGTGCTTCTGCAAGAGGCAAGTCCTAGGGATCCCTATAGAAGTCCACAATGAGAGCGTATGGGCACGCCCAGCTCTACACCTTGGACGGAGCGGGGTGTAGTAGTTGGGCCAGGTGGAGAGACGTCTCGCAGGGTTGCCATAGTAGTGAGCGCGGGCTCGTACATGGACGCATGTACGGGTTGCGTAGACGAAGGAACGACGGTTCTAGTTACTCCTGCGCACATCGTTCCGAGGTAACTTAGGAATCGGCTAGAAGTCTCCGTATAGGTAGTTTAAACAGCTAATGTAGATACTGGACATATAATGGTAATGGTATAGATGATCTTGATACTCATCAATGGCAATATGATGTGTACTATGAATCCTGGGATCATGCTGTTGTAATGGCGTGACCCCAGGGCTTAGTGGCACCACGCAGTGGTGTCATAAGTTTATTTAACCTTACAGATGGAGGAGGAGAGGTGATAAGAGGCGTGGACAGACATTCGCTAGTAATCGAAGGTACACAACATAGTAAGCTCTCACCTATTATCAATCGTGTCTCCCTCTTCATGTGTCTATCGCTTACACTTTCGCGACCCGCGATAGATACGTTTGTATCTCGGACATAGGATGTACATAATACACCCCAATTAGGGGTCCGCGACAATTGTTCATTTCATTTTTTCTCCGTCAGCAGTTAGGTCTATAAATAAATCTATGGATTTTCATACGATTACAAGAAAGGAGTTTGAGTGTTTTTTCTGCTGTTTTGCATGGTTTCCAGGCTCAATAAGTTTCGTTTAATTTTAAATCGTATTAAGTGTACCTACAAATTGTATTTGTTTCCCGGAATTTGTCTTGTTTCCATTGAATGCAACATAGTGCGTGTCTAAATATTTGTATATCTCATAATAAGTATAATTTGAAATGATTTATTAATATCTAGTTAGGTAACTTTACTGTAGGGTAAATGGAAAATGACATAAATCAAACCATCCTATCTTAACTTGCTATTAAGCGTTTAATACTCTTGAAACGTAATTTGTCACTCTTTGTTAATAGAACAATATCAATAATGGCTTAAGTTCTGTCTCGTAAACCAGAGCAATGTGAACTAGTGGCGAAGTGCCACAGTAAATCTCGTCGGAGGCTGTAAACGCCTCCCGGACATGCTTTTACTACTCCAAGTATTTTGGTGAAAGATCGGAAAACATTTGTCAATTTTCCAAAGTGTATCATACATTGCATCTTTTGGACGAACACTTCTAAAAATTAACGTTAGAAAGACAGCAATGTTTAACCGCTTCGTTTATTTCTCGCTGGTAGTTGGAAGCTGGCGACCGTCATTTGTTTACATAAAATATGAGCAAGCAAATTTTTTTTATTGAGATAGTTCTGTCCGATGGAACGGGTTTAAGTGACAGGGGTTGGCACTTACATACAGTGCTCTTAACTTGTATACAACTTGATTCAAACTAAGTTAATAGAAGGTTCTTTACAGGATATATCTTGTTATATTTAAGTATATAAAGTTTTATTCACTAAAAGTTGGCGTAATCTTATTTAATGTATAAGTATCCATATTTAAGTTTAATTTCATTATAATTGAACCACAATTTAGGCACGTGACAAAATTGATTACGTTTAAATGACAGTATAGATTACTTAATCTACGTCTACACATACTATAATTACTATACATTAGTTATACTGTAAAAAACATTTCGTTTAGCTAGTTCTTTAAATAATCCAGAAACCGCAACATTCGGTCTATTTTTAACGTAATCAAAGGTACTGTTTTCGTATATAATTCTATGGTTAAAAAAAAACATCTTTTAATTATTCTAAGTTTCTTCAATTTGCAATAATTAATTATTTACGGATAGACAAAGTTATAGTACTTATTTAATCAGATTAATAACTACGTACGATGTTATTATTAATCTGCACTTACAAATTACAAAATATTCTTCTAACTAAATATTCAACTCCATACAATCCAATGCAGCTTACTTAGCCAGACACTACTTTATTTACATCGTCCGAATCTGCTCAATCTCACAAAGTTGCTGAGCACTCACTCCGCTCGCTCGCGGAGCTCAAACCGCTCGGATTCAGAATCTTCGGTTGCATTTTTACGACTTGATTACTTATACACTTGTTCGTAAGCTTTCTACATTTGAAACAGACTGCATCAGCGCTATTTGAAT
Source organism: Catoptria pinella (assembly GCA_963556745.1). Taxonomy (NCBI): domain Eukaryota; kingdom Metazoa; phylum Arthropoda; class Insecta; order Lepidoptera; family Crambidae; genus Catoptria; species Catoptria pinella. Next base: position 295,370 of record OY750771.1, read on the forward strand.
ATTTTACCATAATAAGTCGCTTCAAAGCATGAATATTTAATTTTGATTCGAGTTTTAGTCTATAGTTTTATTTCAGGAATTTCAAACATTCCTGTATTCCCGTTGTCCCCATAGGCCGCATTGAAGGGGACAGAGGGAATTTAATAAAATAACTGAAATTACTTTCCGCTGTCCCCAATAACGTATTGTAATTTTGTACTTTTCAAATTATCATCGCCTTACAAATATTCCAGTTACAACGCACTTCCACGTTGTTCGGCTTTCTCCATAGGTTTTTAAAGCTTGTTACATTGAAATTACAAAAAAAATATTTTCTTTGAATGCAATAAGGTCAATATAAATTAATTCAGCAAATTATTTCGTTGAAATAAAATGAAGGTAAACCATGACTAAGTAGACAAAAAACTGGGTCAGGTAGATTTAAAAATTGTTGATGTTTTTTTTATTATACATCTAGTAACTATTTGAAATTTTGAGATTTAAGCAAAAAGTAGCTACAAAAAGCTATACTGCAGTTCATTAGAAATACTTAAAACACTTTTTACGAATTACAGCGCGTAGGTGTTATTTTAAAATTATTTAGTTTGTATTTATTGTTTTTTTATTTCCCTACGTTTCGACACCTTTCCAGGGGCCGTGGTCACGGGATGTCTAAAGCAAAAAAGCTGGTCATAATTTAATGAAATTATTCCGCTCGGATCTTTATTAAAATGTAATCAAATATTTTATAGCTGCGTACTGATTTAAAAATTAACACCTCAATTAATAATATACGCGCTGTAATCCGTGAAAAGTGTTTGAATTCTAAATAATTACAAAATGTTAGGGTCACCATTATAGTCATATCTAATCGGCACATAAACAGACGATGGCCCTCAGTCACCAGTGGCCAAAGGACGAAACGACGACGCGCCAACGCGAGAAGTGGCCAACTTAGAATGGTTTATTGGTCATAACAGAAGCGCGGCCCGCAAGAACACGACACACTTTGAGACATATCCTTCTAGGGCTGTCAACTAAATGAGCTGTATATTATTTGAGACACAAACGTCAGTTACAGTCAGTTTAATTATCAATGTATGCGCTATGAATCTTATTTACAGAAAACTGTATTGATTTTTTCATTATTTCAGGATTTTTTGCTGTTATTGTCTGATATAGTTATAATGTTTTAACACCTATTATAATTGATACTACCTTCAATTAGAAAAACATTATTTAAAAATGGTATGGTTGGTCTTTTGTCAAACGCACCGACAGTGACCTTTGTTTTTCTCAGTCATGAAGTCATTAGAATTATTTTAAGAATATGTGTCTGTAGCAGCCCTGCCCCCAGCGTGACGCGCCGTCAACTAGTTCGCAACAACAAACATCCCGATAAATCTCCCGCATTGCGCGACATAACTCGCGAACTCCCACCAAAATATGTTTTTATTGCTCTTCGCCAAAAAATACCCGCCGCCTTCGCATTGTGTTGTTATTCATGCCGCTATCTGCAACGGGTTACTATTTATGACGATTCTTCGGATTCTGTTGACTGTAATGTACCCGTTACGATATGGCTACGATATTTGCTACGAAATTTGCTACGAAATTTTGCTTACCTTTTGCAAAATAGTATATGCACTGGTTTTCAATCACTTACAACTGAACAATTTTTTGTATGAAAGATGGTGTTACCTTGACTTCCGCATTTTTTTAATCTACTTACTGTAATTTGTATTCATCTTCAACGCGTTACGGTTAATTACTAAACAGATTTTTTAAATATGTAATAGTAAAATATAGGTTTCAAATATTTCCACTAGAAATAAAATTTCTATACTTTTCGTGTCATAAAGTTTCAAAAGTATTTGAAATTATGCAGCCGAGAGTAACAACCCAGTTTTAAGTATCAATCTTCACGTGCAGCCGAACTCCAAACCTTAACAATTGCCAAATCGGCGAAGTTTCAGCGGTAACTTCAGAACTTGACTAATATTTTGATTTCGAGCCAATGCTATAAGAGGGAATAGTATTCAATTCCCATATGAATCACCAATGCTTAATTATTTATCAACGTTCTAAAATCAATGTTAAATGTACAATTTTAAAAGGATCTTAAGAATCCACCTTTTTTTATGTTTATGTGAAAGTTTTAAATATAATTTATGGAAGTCATATTATGTTCTAAACCAAAAAATCTTCAAACTTAGATCTGTGTATGTAGGTAGTCCTTTCTTTCTATTTTACAAATACAATGATAGACTCATATGATAATGAAAAAATTAAAGTTAGCGAATATCTTGCAGAGAAAGTAAACAGACTCTTTGGGACGTTCGCCATTTCAAGAAATGGGGTCAAACGGCACGTAACTACAGTAGTAAATCTCACAGTAGGTACGTCAAATTACGCGCGTTAGTGCCCCCTCAAAAAGTATGTCCCCAAATTTATAGGTTACGGAAACTTACGCGGTCTTGTTGGATTTATCTTCCAACTTTATTCCCTCCACTTACGTTTTGAACACTTAACGCGTTATTTAGGGTTAAGTTACTTATTATGTGCTTGGGTTCGATTTTCATAGATAAGGTACATTTTTAAGACTTAAAGGTGTTTTTTTTACAAAGTTAGCTATTGTTAACGTATTGTCAACTGTTGAATAGTTTTAATTGTCTAAAACCTTTGACAATATTCAAACAAACGTTCTGTATTATTTAGATAAATTAAGTTTTAATTAGCATTATAGAGCTCGGTGGCACGTTAAGCCGTCCGTCCCAGCGCTATTTGCAGTCGTTACCACCAATCCTCATTGGGCCTGCGTGGTGAGTTATGAATGGCCCATCTACCTTATACTCCCATAAGGGAGGCCTATGCTTGAGCAGTGGGGACATTAAAAAATGGCTGATGTCGATAGATATCACAAAAATAGTTTAATGACTTTATAAAATGATAGGCCGGTTTAATATGTGTATTCATACAATTTCAACCCAAAACTTGTCGTTTGATACACTTAAATAAGCCTCATTTGGAGGAATTATGTCAGCTGCGCCTAGGAGATCTATCCCAAACTTTTGGGCTGCGATAACCCTTTGTCGCCCACGCCGAGGTTTTTGCGAGATGCGGGCACAGAATAAATTAATTAATTGAAACATACATAAAACATTGTCCTAATTATTTTCCCTAAACGTTGAAACTTGTTTGGTAAATAAGTGATATTTTGGTTGTGTGTGGGGATCAAATGCCGCATTAACTATAATTAAGTAGAACACTAATAGCAGATTAAAGATTAATTTATTATTGCTAAAATTACAATTCTACCTTAACCCCTTAAGACGATACACGGTACTCTTTTGTAGGTACTTAAGTATTAATTACAAACCTTAGAAAAATTTGCACTGTCCCGATTTTTATTTAAAGTTCAGCTACAACTCAAGGAGGTTAGAAAAAAACGGTTAGAATATTGAAGCGTGCCGCGGACGCCGAGGGCCCTTCTTCCCTCTATTCCCCCCCGTTAAGATTCATTCGGCGATTTGGCAGATTCATGAGGTTCCGTGGGGACCCGGGCACCTCTGATTGATGCCTGCTACTTGTTTAAATGTTCTTTCAAGTGCCGTTTGAAATTGAATACCCTCAAGTAGGTATATAATATAATGACCTTTGCAAATCAGTTGGAAGGTTGACCTTTGAAGAACTTTTGCTTTAAGTAATCTATTTTGGTGCCAATTAATTTTGTTTTAAGGGTTGTAAAGGGCGATACCAGCCCCTTTCCGTTGGGTATTATCACAAATCACAGAAATAAATTCTGTGTTCTGAGGATAGTATATAGTTCACGCGTATTACATTAAAAAAGTTGCAAAGTAAATAATTTCTTTAATTTTTGCAATGTTGTTGATTCATTAAACGATATAGATTTTTTTATTATTATTTTTATATTGAATTCGATCAATTTTCCCGTGTTCCACCAAGATCATTTTTTTTTAATTATAAAAATGATTTCTTTTTTTTCTAATAAAGCGGCCAGAGTTTTATCGAAAAATACACATTTGGTCGAAAATCATAAATAAAGTTAATGTTTAATACCTAATTATGTTTTTGATTTTTACGATATATTTTATGATTTTTGATCACTTATTATAATTTAACTATTATTTTTCAATTAATAATATTTCTTTGATTTTTCAAAAAACTTACCTTTTCTAACTCCCTTTCAATTTGCATGGCTCGTTCCACAATCGGCCCTCGGACAGCATAGTTCACATTCAGCAAATTCTGGTTAATATTCTCAGAAGTAATAGTGTTTTCCAATTTCATTATCGTAAAAATTAATTTAACTTGATCTCAAAACTAAGACCGATACTTGAGCGACACGTGACGTTGAGTGCAGCTACGCTACGTACGCGCCGCTTATATGCATTCGATTTTCCGTCATCATTAGACGAATGAGTTTTGTAGTATGTATGTATGTAGACACCAATTATTAACGCGGTCCTGGGACACCTGCAAATTTTAAGGCATTCTACCTTGCCCCGCGCCAGTGGGGCGGCTTGATGGGGCAAAGTGGAATAATTCATTCAATACATAGAAATTTCTTACATAGAAATTATTATACTTACATAAATCACAGAAATATTAATAATATTAACTCTAATATTTCCGCACTCTATAGAAAATCTTAGATCTACTGGATTGGATTATTGTGCTTTATTTTTAATTCAATAAAGTAACTTAAAATATTAGTAATAACTTAAACCAAATTAATTTATATCAGTAATTTTTAGGGTTCCGTACCAAAATGGTAAAATGGAACCCTTATGATGTGACTCAGTCTGTCTGTCCGTCTGTCAGAGCTGGATATCTCAAGAACTACTTATACTGTCAACTTGAAATTCGGAATAGTTTAAGATGATGTTTGCCCAATTATTTTGCAAATAAGAAAGAAATAAAAATGCATATTTTCTTTTTTCCAACAGGGACTTTTTAGTCCCTTTTGGGCGTCTTAAAAAATCGAACGGAGCTTCTAGGGGTATCCTATGAAAGAGCGCTGTTTGCACACAATCAAACATTTTGATTTTTATATTTAGGCATTTTTTTTTTTTTAAGATATGGCGCTGACCTAAAACTGAAATATTTTTCACCGCACTGTATTTATATATGATGGTACGGAATCCTCGTAAGTACACATCATTAAGACTGTACTTAAGTAGTTTCATTATTATTATTCTGAGATCGATAGGGACCACCTAATATTGATATTGCTCAATAACACAAGTAAATTAGTGGAAGGTACATAATTTATTATCATGTGACTTTAATCAAAATCGTTGCCCAACTGCGTCGTAATCTTGAACGAGTTGACCTAAACTGGGGCGTCCCACCGAAGGGCTCCGCTGCACAAAACTGGTTTTACCAAACCACTAAGTACCTATTTTTATTTGAAAAACCAAATAGTTAAAATGACCTCACGGAACTTATTTGAACAATCCGTATGGGAAACGGATACATTTAGTAAAATTGATTTTAATATGGTTTACTTACTACTTTTTAAGTATAGATACACAAAAACATGATTATTATCACGTAGATCCTGATAAATAAACAAACAGTTGCTTCATTAGTACGGTTCCGTGCTCTTCCAACTGAGCTACCGAGTCACTCGGTGTGTGTCGAGTGACTCGGTAGCAGTTGAAACAGCATTGGACCGGACTTTCAAAGATCGTGGGTTCGATTCCCGCCTGAGACAATGATCTAGTGACGAGTTGAATTTCTTTAATATATTATTTAGTAAGTATCATATAATAATATATTATTTAGTAAGTATTATATAAAAATACAATACTTACTAAATAATATATTAAAGAAATTCGACTCGTCCCTAGATCATTGTCTCAGGCGGGAATCGAACCCACGACCTTTGAAAGTCCGGTACAATGCTGTTTCAGGATTCAGGATAGGATTGTGTGAATGCTAAAATCTTAAATTTAAAATCTTACCCAGTCTACACTATGTTTTAAGTGATTTACATATAATTCCTATCATAATGAATTGTCGACTCATTCCTTTTTTAACACATGTAGCATTATTACTTAGCTAAGTGTTCAAACATTATTAGGTACATTAATGTTTGTAACATTAAAGTTTGAGGTTGTTAATTAAATGAAGAGAAGATCTAAAAATGCAACTTTTTTTTGGTTATGGCAATTCTATAGATAAGCACCTAATAGTAGGATATTGTATAGATATCTAGATAAGCTATGTTATCCGAAACATTCCCAATTCATGGTAATCCTAATGTAGACGTCTTTATCAGACCTTCCGCGTAAGATGTATTATCGGGAGTAAATTGTGAATCCCTCGCGCTATTTATTTACGAGTTTTCCTCCAGATAACTGCAGGTCAACCAGAACCAACAGTGAGCGAGAAACAAATATGGACCCTGTTGGGAGTCGTTAATAACCACTTTAGATTGAGATCTGACATCATTTGGAGAAAAGTCCCTTTCACGGCAGTTAATATTAATAGAATCTTGATAATCAAGTCGTTTACTTAATTTGTTTCGGTATTTTAGTCGAAGTTCACTCATCTGTCTAGAAAGAACAATAATTAATAGCTATTTAGACATTGTAGAGAATAAAACAGATTGTGTGATAATGTTTTTGCCCAACATTATAAAAAAAATACTGCATGTAGGTACTATGACCAGACAAAAAATTGGTCAAAAGACTTTTTCACTAGAATTGAAACCGCGTGTGGGGAAGTACCTTTTTGCAGAAGACATCAATTATTACTATTTCTTGGGAACACGATGAGTTCATTCGTCACCATCGTGTCAGCCGCACGAAACCATTGTTGGATATAGGTCTACCCCAAAAAATTTGATCACGATCGGTCGCACTGCTCGGATTCAGCGGCTTCCCGCGATCTTCCTTGTAGATCATCGGTTCACCAGCGGTCCACCTTGTAGGGAGTCTAGCTTTACCACGCCACGGAGCTTCGTGGTGCGCGGTCGCCATTCCAATTTCTTGGTCAGTTTCATTTTACCAATTATATCCTATCATTTAGTCAAATGTATCGTTTGGCATAACATACTCCGGCAATGTGTGTAATAGACGAGAGCACGGAAGTTCTGGCGCGTCACCGGCCGCTGCCGCGGCACGCTCGCTCCACTCGCTCGGCTCGCGCGTTTTTTGTCGCAGTTTTGACTTAACCTAACCTAATGAACTCTTTAAGACTTTTTTCATGACGGGGGCGGGCCCCCCGTGTATGTTTGTGATTACACTATTTTTCGAGCCCCCCCGAGCCCCGCTAGAAGTCAAGTGTGTGAGTGACAATTTGAAGAAAAAATTTTTTGGAATATAAAACTTATTTGCCAAAATGTTTGCTTAATAAACATTTGACTTAATAAAACTTGACAAAGTTAAAATATGCCGAATGATAATTTGACCAAGTGAATAAAAGGCGAAATGTAAGTTTGCTAAAGATTCATTTGGGAAATGAAACTAGTGCGAACCGTTTTTTGGGAAGTGAAATTTGACCAAAAATAATTTGGCAAACGGCAGAACCCCGACGAGCTTAGTTGTAACTTCTACGATATTTTCATAGATCTATTTATGACTTGATGATATGATTATATTATTTTTAACTTTTTAAGAGTACCTAAGCTTATTTGTATGGAATTTTTCTATAACTAATTAACTAGTAAGTAGGTACTTATTTACGAATCATTATTTCTGTTGTGTTTACGATGTGTATAGGTAATGCCAGTATCAATCTTTCGTTTGTGTATAACTAGATACTCTTATGCTTGGTGTATTCTAGGAAAGTCAATTCAGGTTGGAAAGCAAATGCATTATTATGTAACTACTGTGTATTATAGATTTTGCGATTTCGTTTATCTTTATATTATTTTATTTTTGATAGAAGGGAGTGGTCTTTTTTGTTACCAACACGTTTTGAAGTATAGTATAGACATCTCGCGGATCCGAGAAGAAACACCCAGTTCTATAAACTAGGGGTAGAAGCGGGGTCTTCACCAACAGTGCCGCCCTCTCGTTGTTTCGCATGGTTGGGAGTAATGATGGACTTGGGGGTCTAATCTGTACCTACCTATGAATTGGTTCTACCACAGAATAAATAATAGTACAAGTACCTGCGCTAGTTGGCGTTGATCGCGTTTTACAAGATTTTAGACGCTCCGGCGTGTGATATGCAGTTAAGTACGTCAGGCGTCATGAAGCCTGCATGCAGCGAAACTAGCGCGACGGTGCCGTTCCGTCAACTGAGTTACTACGCGTTCACTTCGTGATTGCCGTCGACGATTGTTATGACGTCACAGCTAACGGTACTGTAGACAAAAAAGTAATCACGTTTTTCAACTGTTTTTCATTTTTTTCTTGTTCAAAGAGTATAATAAATTTATATATTACAATTTAGGTTCGCCATAATGTAGAAACTTTACTCTTTTAATCATTATAACAACACAAATAACGAACGTAATGATTAAATCAACAGAAACAAAAATTAAGCTTTGCGTTGCTAGCCGTACTAGAAAGGCGACGCAGGGGGTGCGGGATGACGAGGCGGGCCGGGAGGTAGCGGCAATGATGAAGTGAACGCGTAGTACATAGTTTTGTGTGTAAGCCTCAAGCAAGTGTACAGTCAGCGGCACGTCAGACTATACATGTTGACCTTGAGACCGTCTTTATGCCGAACGTAATAAAAGCTGTTTTCGTAGTTCAACTGTTTAACTTACCGTGCTGTTGTGCGTACAATGACGAATACGCGTCTATGAAGCTACGCCGCCGTGGACAGTATTAGCACAGAATAAATAATAGTACTGTAATAGTTAAAGGTTCTAATATTAATTACCAAACAACTTTTAGACCTTTGCCGCTGGAAGCTGGAACCTGTAAAAGGTCCTTGGGGAATTCCACAAAGGGAAAACGGGCCAACAGCTCAAATAAAAAATATAATTCAAAAAATTTTGATAGACTGATGGCGTTTTATGAAAGCCGAGCCGTAAACTTAAGCCCCTTCACACTAAGCAATTAATCGCATGTTTTGATCGCAAATGCTGTAGGTACCCTTTCTGTGGGACTTTGGAGAGTGATAATTTATCAGTCTGATAAACGAGGCGGGGGAGTTTATACGGCGATAGACATATAAAAACAGTTTTACGACGCGGCGACGACTTGGCTCGGCTTTCATAAAACGCCATCTATCGAGATTTTTTAAACTATTTTATTTTCTTTTTTAGTCTCGGAAAATCGCCCATTTAGATGCGGGCGCTACTTTGAGACTATAGAGCCCTTAAAGGTTAGACATGTCAGCATCAAGGAGACATACAGACAGAGTAAACTTTCACTTAATATTAGTATGGATGGGTTGAGAAACACTATCATTGTGTATACAACTTTATTTAAATAATAACAACGACTAACATCACCTCGACCAATCACAATAAGATCCCTACCGTAACAGGAAGTTGTCCAGATGAAGCGAAAAATGAGACACGTTTTTTTCACTTTACTTCATTTTTATTAAAATTTCTTTTAATTTATTAAAACGCATCTCAATCGTTTCTCGACAAGGTCTAAGGAATGTCCGAATTTACATTTTCCTAATGATTATTTAAATGTTACAATTTATATTACAACTTAGCCGACCAAAACTAATACAGTACTGGACCGATTCAATAAAACTGTTGTTGCTTTACATTTCATACATTTCCAACATCCAAAATTATAACAATCACAATATACACTGCCACTTTGGCAATAACAATATATTTCACTATGAAAGGATAATAATAACTTTGTACTTTTTTTTTCAATAAAGCCGAATATATGCCGCATGAATTAGTGTCATGCATAATGAAACTTATTTCATGAAACTTGTTGCAGTACTTGTGTAAATAGTTTCGTTTAAATAATAGTGTCGTGAAATCAACAGTATATCTGTAATCATGGCTCCGTCAGCATTTCGATTTTTTTTATTTAGTAGCGCAAAGCCGATGCGCACAGGCGCTTAGTGACACTAGTTTCACGTCGCGGTAATATTATTTTCACCAAAAAATTGCACATGGCACGAAATCAATTTTAGTGTCTTAAAGTTAATGCATGCATTGTTGAACATTATGTTTACACGCACATTGTTGATGAAATTAGTGACGCGACATTAATTTTATGCCACTAATTTCGTAATGTAAATTCGGCTAACTGTTTGACTGAATAGAACTAAATTTTTCAGTAACGACGTTCTAAATTTCAACAAAAATCTGAGAAGGTATTTTAGAATTTGTAGTAAATTACAAAAAATCCTTTCCACCCTGTTAATATTGTCCCTAGTTCCTTTGCATTCTGTAGATATCACACCTTAATTCTATAAAAAAAAAATATGCCACTTTTAAAAGCCAAAGCCGAGTTATACACAAAAATAGAGTAAATAAAAAATTGTTGTCTACATTACAATAACAAATTGTTAACTTTATTCGAACAACATCGTAACTTATTTTTAAGTTAAACACAACTTTATACAAACAAGTAACGTTAACCTTTTCACCGCCAACGTCGGCATATGACGTCATAAAAAAAAAGTGTCCCGCACGCCAACGTCGGCATATGACGTCGCCCAAATTAGATGCAAATTTAAGTATTCTACCAATCAGTTTATTTTTTTTTTTGTCACAACTTGAAGTATTCAGCCTTACTAATATATTTTCACCAAAAACACTAGAAATTATTGCATATATATTGCAAAATCTATTTGAAAATAATTGGCCGTAACCAAGCAATACAGTCCGAATGTCCTCGGCGCCAGCGTCGGGAGCTGCCGACAGCGACGTCACAGGTAGTGTTGTGCTAATGTGTTTATTAAAATATAAAAAATATCGGTCAATATTTGGCTTAAATGGCTTTAGACCTTTGCGCCTATTGTTTTATGCAGGTGCAAGAAATTCTAAAGAAGGATTAGAAAGAACAATACGCTGGCACCGAGGCACGGCGTACTTTGATCAATTATTGCGAAAGAAAATAGATAATTTGGCCGAAATATTTTTATGACTGCCCATTGTTTTTAAAACAGCTGCAAGATTTTTTAGGCTGACCATAAAACAACAATGGGTACGTCGCGGCATCTATCAATACACTAAAATACTTTCACTTTTTATAAAATAGATACCAACAAAACTGTTCTTAATATTACTTACGAAAATATTTAGGAATAAGTCAACAGATTTTCCTTCAATTTAAGTATACGATGCAATGATATTGAATAAAAAATTAAGTAGAATCAAAATAAAATTTCTATCTAATATTGAAAGCGCTATAAAGGCTATCTTTGTAATGTATTTAATTAATCATCACGCAATTACATGTCACGAGGAGAGAAAATAAAGTACCTACAAAAGAATGTTATAATTATTAAAATTATGTCGATGTATTAGAGGAACATCACTATTGTTAAAGCACGCGGCTTATATAAAGTATGGTCCCTGTACGCCAACGACGGCAGCTCACGTCCGCCGAGGCGACGGGAAGCTTAACTAGGGACGTTCCATTTTCAATCACAATTATTTATTGTTTACTTGATATTTTGGTTGAATGTTAATTTAAACACACAGTTATTGCTGTGAATTGTTATGATTTACGGAATCTAATAATTGGATTTAAATAAATGCAAGAAAATTCATAGAATATGGGTAGGAAAAGGTAAAAAAGGGGTTGTCGATTGTAATCACTGGACATCACTATTTATTGGAACCTGTTTTTATTGTTTTAGTGGCGTGGCGTGGGACAATAGATTTTTTTTTGCTATACTTGGCGGCGAAAAGGTTAAGGCTATCAATTTAGGTTATATCAGAAAATATATTACATGCACCTTAAATGTGACGTCACCGTTATGACGTATGATGGCACAGCCGAGACTAGAGACCAATTTCATATGAAAAACAGTTTTAAAACGATTCTTAACAAAAAATATAGTAAATAAACTCAATATAAAAAATACTTTGCGCACAAACAACGCTACAATTCTAAACGAAAACATAAAAAGTAACAAGGGAATCTCATTAACAATATTAGAATTCTTATTATATTTTCCAATTCGATTCTTATTTGTTTGAAACATAATTAAGACCTATCTTTTTCAAATATTATCTAAAAATTATTACAAATAATTTCAAATAACTATTTAGTTTAATAAATTATGTAACGTGTGAGCGTTTTTAACATATTGGCAAATGACTTTCAAAATGCAAAAAGAAATTGTAAATTAAACAGGAAAAAAATGCTTTCAAATGTATTAATTAATACCTATGTAGGGACACAATGTATTCCGCTGACATACATTTGACCAAATAAAGAAAGCGTATAATATGATTTCACTGGCACGTGATATAATTGTTTATATACACCCATGCTTTAAATCGTCTATAAAAGTTTTTGGTACAGCTAACTTATCGCCAACATTAAAACAACCAGTGTCATAATAACCATTATATCATCCAAACGAGTGTTATAATGTTGTGTGAACGCACGGTAACACACCATTGCGCATTATTCAGAACCGATGAAACCATATTATCTCAGCCTTCTCCTCAGTATTGTCTAATATAAGCCGTGTAGTGGTTTACTTGTAGCTGGCGGTGAACTTCTTGTGGAACTGCTGGAATACGTCGAGCATCTCTTTGAGCAGCGCGGGCTGCGGCAGGATCGTGGTGCGGAAGTGGTACGTGCCCGGCCGCTGCCCGAACCCCGACCCCGGCACGATGCAGATGCCTGACGGAAACATTCACCATCTCTAATTAGGGGCCGCCCTTTAATCACGTGACGCTCGTAAGCGGGGAGGGGTGTAGTGAGATATCACGTGTATATATACAAGGTGTTACAAAAATACCCCTAATGCCGAATATGATATACAAGGTGTTACAAAAATACATACATACATATGTTACAATAATATAGGGACCATCAAACTGATCAATTTTTACTATGGCACAATCGCGAAAAAATTTTTCGCGATTTCAGAGTTGGTTCCATAGTAAAAAATGTTCAGTTTGATGGTCCCTATATACCATATTCGGCATTAGGGGTATTTTTGTAACACCTTGTATAGGGACCATCAAACTGAACAACTTTTACTATGGGACCAACTCTGAAATCGCGAAAAAAAATCAGCTGTTTCATACATTTTGATATTTTCGATTTTAATTTTTGTATGAAACAGCTGATTTTTTTTTCGCGATTTCAGTGTTGGTCCCATAATAAAAGTTGATCAGTTTGATGGTCCCTATATACCATATTCAGCATTAGGAAATTAAAACGAAAAGAGAAGATACGGCACTACCGTCTCGTGAGTGCGCCGCTAAAATTAGGCCTACTAAAGGCACAATTTCACTTCAGTCGCAATTTGCCGATCGAACAGGCTACATCGCACTTGAAGTACAATATTGCGAATATTCTACTGTGTTGAAAAAGAGAAAACGTCATCGTCGGCATCAGTCGTACTTGTCTGTTGCGCAGCGACCGAGACGTCTCAACGCGCTACTCGCCGACTCCTTCGCGCTGACGTTGAAACTTATCGCTTTGTCTCGCTCGCTCAATTTACACTTTATGGATGTGCGTCTTTGCATATGTAGTTGAGTAGGGCTATATTTTGATTGACTGCATGCAGTATCTTTCCTTTTTTGTTGTAATCTAAGTTTTCAAACCGAAATATCTGAAATTTTTTGCGACAAGTTGCTAAAAACGTGATTAATGGACGACCCCTTAAAGCGCTTTCACATGTAGGCGCTTTAATCGCCACATGATATTCGCGCTGCTAACGCGCGACAGACGCACGTCTGTCATTATGCATGGATGTGGCAGAAGCACGGTTTACGCCGCTATTAAAACGCCTACATGTGAAAGCGCTCTAAACCGGTAAACCCACACCGATTTATCATAAATCTAAGGCCGGTGGAACACCTCTGCCGCAAAACAATACCATCGAAACCGCAGTAGTTTCGCCATGACTTGTCCGTTGTACGACAAGCGAAACGGATACGAATCAGCCTGTTGTTATGCATAGATTTAACTACGATACCGTCTCTTTCACGCGAAATTTCACCAACACGGGCCAAAACCGCTATGTAGATGTGATCCAGAGTCCGCCGATCGGTAAAATCGCGCGTGAAAGAGACAGCATCGTAGTTAAATTCATGCGTTACAAGGATCGCATGGCGCATCTGTTTCGTTTGTCATACAACGGACAAGTTATGGCGAAACTACTGCGGTTTCTCTGGTATTGTTTCACGGCGGAGATGTGCTACAGGCGTAAAGGCAGTTCGTGGAGAGTTGATTAAAAAGGGTTACTAAAATTGCAGGCCCCTTATTTCCCTACAACGGACGCTTGCGAACGGAACTCGTTTGACGACAGACACGTGCCTCGTGTAATCCGCGCGCGATGAGAATGGGATGGAACTTTTCGAAAATTGACTAATTAGTTAATTATAATATAATTATTTGACTAATTGTTAACTTGTTATCTTACTCGAAATTGCTGCAGCAAAAGTTCTCTTACCTCGGATGCGTGAGACCGTTTTTTCGATATCCCTGTGGCTAGCCGGCTGTACAAACGCGTCTCAGTTTGACAAGGTTCCATCCCATTCTCATCGCGCGCGGATACTTAGTGCGCGCGTCGATGAGCTACTGTCATACTGATTGCGATAGTTAAGTGACAGTCGCTACTCCGAAACGTTTTCAAAGTTTAATATCAACTCTCAACGAATACTAAATAGGTAGGTACTTTAAAAACATCAGGCGGTTGGTTGGCGGCTTTAGCTATAGTGAGCCGTATTAGTGGGACATAAGGTCCATATTACCTGTCTCCTCTAACAGCTTGAACGCGTAGAACACATCTGGCGGTTGATTGGCAGCTTCAGCGGCGGCTATCGCTTTGGGCGGCAACTGGAATTGAGGGAATGCGTACATCGCGCCCTGTGGAACAATATTGTTCAATGATTATTCATCTGTGGACCAAATTATTCAATGTTTATTCATCTGTGGAATATATTATTCAATGTTTATTCATCTGTGGAATATATTATTCAATGTTTATTCATTACATAGAGGATATCTTTAAAACATTTTTAAATATAGTGTCCTTCGATGAAATGGAACCCCGAATAGGCGTGAAACCAGACCATAAATAATTATGACAACAAATAAAAAAAAAGGTATTTTTATTAGTTTTATTACAGATATTATAATAATATAGGCATATTATACCTGCACAGGATTGCACTTGAATCCCTCCATAGCGTTGAAAGTCTCTGCGATCATTTTGGCGCGCTGCTTGAGGGAGTCCAGAACGGCGGTTTTTTCCTTCAGCCATTGTGCGTATGAAGGCTCGCCCTCTGTAGGCGGGGCCGCCTGGACAATAAACATACGTCACTAACACCAGTATTCAAGAACAATACTCTAAAACGACCCTTGCCTATGCGAACGCACTGCGATTGATAGACCTCTGTGATTGGTTCGTTTGTTTTACGTATTATGTATAAGTGACATCTGACGTCATCGTAAATATTCAGATGTTTCATTCGTTGACATTAGTATGGCAGAAACTACAACAGTACCACCCAGCACTTTTTTTAAAAATCCGGTCGCGAAGTGAAATATTTTTATACAATGACCCGGCAATACTTGTCTCGCTTGCACCCTCGCTAACATATTGTTGTCGCATTCATACAGATGCTACGACCTCGGTCTGTGCGAGCGCAACGACAATATGTTAGCGAGCGAGCGACAGAACAGTAAACGCTCGTACATCGTTAAATTATTTGCATTTCATATCTTATCCGTTATTTAGTTGCCAAGTACGAGTTCATCAAATACTGAAGTAAAATAATTATAAATACACTCAGTGTGCATGTGTGAGAGAGAGAGAGAGAGTTAAAGAAAGACAATGTGTGTGAGTGTAATATCACTTACCACGCATGAAACAGTAACTTGTCCTAGTGAAGTGGGGCACAGCATGGCGCTGATGGCCTTATACAGCTGCGCCTGCACGTCGGGGTCGAAGTTGACCAGCTCGGCCCACCCGCCGCGCAGCCCGCACTCCCCCATGTACCCCTTGCTGACCGACATGAACGACGCTAGCTCTACTTCACTCTTGTACGGGGCGCCCATCTCCATAAGCACCTACGAGTAAAGTGCGAGAGGTTAGCGGAGAAATGTAGGACCTGGGAATATACTAATAGTTAACGCAGAAATATGTCGTTTTATACCCTTAAGTGTAAGTGCAAATGTAAGCGAAAACGTAACAAAATTCAGGCGAACATTTTCACACCATTGTAGCAAGTAGAAATGATCAGCACACGCCATAAAAATATCATCCGCACTCGTCTTTCCGCGCGTCCATGGCATTGCCACGCTGACAACTATTGACCCGGTCCGGTCCGGTGGTGACCGGTGCCAAGCGTCGGATGTATAATGTGGAGTGTCAGGTCTCAAATATAAATTATCGTGTCTCGAGTGTAAGATGTACAAATAGAACATTACTGCCGAGGTCTATAATGACTGCGTCGCTGGCAGCGATGATGGTGATAGCCGAGCGCGGTCCAGGCCGTCACAGCGCGGCCAGCATTGCACTCCGCGCATGGACCAGCTGGAATTATAGCGCGGACAGCGAGGGCTGCAACGATGACCAAGCTCGAAGGCATGTATAGTCTTTTACTCAAACAATGCGAGTACTACTTACTAATACTATACTATAGTATAAACTAATTTCAACTTTTGTTACAAAAATGCAAAATATTATGCGTCCACCTTCGATGATCGTCCGCCAAGTTTGCGAGCGATAATCGCAACCGCAACGGCTACATAACTACTACACAGAACCCCGGTCTCGTGAGTTTGAAAATAAAAATAGCTGTTCCTCCACCGCGGCGGGCGCGAGTAAAACCTTCTTCGTGATTTTTTAGCCTAAATAAGTCCAGTGCTTACGAGTGTTTGAGTTGCCAGTATCAAATTATTGAGTAAAGAGTATCTAAAAACTTTTGGCATGCCCCTCGTAGATAAGTGTATCTAATGAAATCTACTAATTTTATATAAAAGTACAATTACGTCATCTGTGTAATAGGGCTTCCTCACCTAGATGTACAGTGTACTATTTTTCACCTAACTATATTTGAAAGAAAACTTGACAATAATGGATTTTCAAAGGAAATTGCTAGTGGCTAAAACTCCACAATAATGAAATTCCATACAACTTTGCTGTGCCACTATCCGAGTAGCGCGCCGGCAAGGTTGACTTTGCTCAAAGAAGGTTTGCAAAATAATGACCACATTACAAGCATTTTGAGTAAAAATTATTGGAGTTTGTCTAGTGTCGAGTTTGCTTAATTAGAACAAACCTTCTTAAAGGAGAAGAATTTGCTCTTTTCCCCGTAGACATTGTCCTGGTAGACCTCGTCCGCGAAGATAAGCAACTTGTTCTTGTGCGCAAACTTTATGATCGCCTCGATGTTCTCGCGCGTCAGCACCTGCGGTACAACAACATTTACTCAGTTTTTATTTGTATTTAATATGGAAATCCATAAATTCTATTGTTTGTCGTTTGATATATTTTTTAACGTATAAAAAATAGACAAAATAGACGTCTGTAAAGCCGAACTGACATTACGAAAGTAGTGGCATAAGTATGTAGTTGCATGACACAAATTTCATCAACAGACGTTTACTTTCACCATGCTTAATCAGTGTCGTGAGAACAGACCTTTGTTCACAGGCTGTTTGATTAAATTAGTGTGGTGCAACTACTTTCATGTCACTAGTTTCGTAATGTAAACTCCGCTTTACGGTATGAGGACGAAGCTGGAGCACTCGCCTCAAAGACGCTCAAGTTATATTCATAAAGAAAAACCGGACAAGTGCGAGTCGGACTCGCCCGCCGAGGGTTTCGTACATGTAGGTACTTAAATAAAGACTATATTTTTTATGATTTAATTTCAAATGTAGGTATAGTTTTCAGACTTTTCCCTGCACTTGTAGTATAAGAGGATATTATTTGCCAAATTTCATAGTTCTAAGTCAACGGGAAGTACCCTATAAATTTTAATTCCCTTGAGAGTCGAAATATGCGTTTTTTGCGGCATAAACGGCCTTATATTTTTATACGTTAACTTGGATGTTTGATACGGCTGGGAGACGGATCGTGCTCAGTTCTAAAAGGCAGCATCCCATTACTAATCACTCTCTGTAATCTATACTTACCCACAAAGATTACTTATCACTAATGAGGTTAATGACATGTGATTGCAGGGCCAATGAAATCAAAAATAAAACTGTTTTATATGATCCAGAATACTAAAATGCGATGGTAGCTAGTAACTAATATGACGTACATCCTCACATATAGTCCTAGCCTTGGAGACGTAACGTAACTTTCATACATATGCCATATACCGGACATATGGCGCTGGCAATGTGCCACAAAACTTTATGACTGAACACAAGGTGAACAAAACTCGTCTCGTTAAAATTTACCTTGTCACAATACAACAGGTAATTAACTTGTCTTATTTGGGAGTATATTTATTTTCTCCTAATACATGATAAGTGCTTACATAATCCTTTTATAATTATTTTTCGTGTCTGTTTTATGAATGTCTCTAGGTAGTTAGATTTGCTATCTTTATAACAAAAAAATTCCATCAATCATAAAGTCTTAGTTACAAAAAGAAGCAATGTTAGTTTAAGCTAATGAAGATTTATCACTTTGTTCACCGCCGAAATGACAAGAGAAAATATTTGAACAATAATATTAATTTAAATTGAGAAAAAAAAGCAATAACGTACTCAAAAAATAGGCATAATATTAGGGAATGCTATAACAGTGGCAGGATAATCTGGCTGATTCACAAATCGTCCACCAGTCGACGCACTACTACCGACTTGGCGCTAGTGTACATGTAAACTTGTAATTTTGTTGTCTGCTATGGGTTTTTTTAATCAATTTTGATATGTTGGAAGTGAATTTTCGTAAATATAAATTTTTATTCCAACACATTTTGGTTTTTTTCTCCAATTCGATCTTAAATTCGTTTATTTATTAAGTTTTTCAACTTCTTTAATAATTATCAACCATTTTTAGACATAATTGAAAAATAACCGGGAAAGTAACCCACCTACAGCAGCGCCACCAAGCGGGATTTTTCTGTCATCCTGCCATTGTATTGCATCTGAGTCTGTGTAAGTAAATTGTATAGATGATAGCAAACAATACGTTTGGCAAACATCACTTGCAGAGCCCTATTTCATAAACATTACTGTAGTAAATTACGATTCTTTGGTGTTCATTGCGCCGCCAATTTGAAACTAGAAAAATCTACTTACAGACACCGCAATGTATACACATTACCGTAATAAATTACAAATTGTAATGTTTATGAAATATTCGCCAGGTCGATAGTTCAATTCTATCGGAGCAAATAAGCGTAACGTTGTAGTTATCAAAATATGATGTTTGTGTATAACTCTGTATCGTAAACACTGCGTAGCACTCATTTTATTTAACGATGTAATGTACGTTAGCTGATAATTCTTTTGATTGAAACTATGTTTTCCTATAAGAAATGTAGATATGTTACAATTGCGTTAAAAATTAAATTAAATTTAATTTTAAGTTTTTTTCCTACTTGTCCTACTGGGCAGTTCTACCCTCTACGGTAAGAATTTTTTTTCTCATTAGTCCTGTTGTGGTAGGCCACAAAGTACGAAATTGTAGCACTAATGGGAAAAAAAAATCTCATTAGTTCTAATTAAGGCCTTATTCCTAAACGCCTAATAATTCTATTTTAGCTATTGCACCGTTAAAATATGTTTTACCATTACCATTTGTCAAAAGAGTTAAAGAAAAAAAAACACTTTAAATGCCTCCTTTATCTAGTGGTTCGCCCACCCGTGTAAGACGCAGGGGTCCCGGGTTCGATTCCCAGTAGGGGGCTACATTTTACTCGGTTTGGTTGGTGGTTTTGGCAGTTAGAGGTAAATTGTTGTGTTCCGGCAGTTAGAGGTAAGATAGCCAGTTCCTCAGCGGTGAGGATTCCGGGTGTAGTGCGCTTCTACCTTCGGTCTTATCGTCACCTAAGATCAGGTGAGGTGAAGGCCAAGCAGTAACCCGTAGCGGATTAAAAAGAAGATGACAATGACATATTAAACAGTTCCTGGCACTTTTAAAGTAGAAATAGATCATAGAGCTACTTCAATTAAGATACAAACCTGTCCCGTCGGATTTCCAGGGTTGATGACTACAATAGCTCTAACGGCGTGTTTGGAGGAGCCTTCCTTCGTGGCGCGCTCCAGCTCGTCCAGCTGTAAAGCCCAGCCCTTGGCCTCGTCCAGGTAGTACCCGATCTGACCCAGCCCGTACTCCGCCAGGGACGCCGAGTATAACGGGTACTGGGGGATCGGGATCAGTACTCCTGGAAATGACAGAAAATTTTAATACTTTATTTATTTAACTAACACAACAGCAAAATTACAATAAAGACTCGTGTTCTGTACCATCGCACTCACGTGTCTCACCACTTTGCAGACCATATTTGTGAGGCGTGAACAAAAGTTGACTAAGTGAGAACGCGGCGTGCAAGCGATTTTAACCTTTGCAGTGGTTTCCTCGATAGTACACTCGACTATGCAGTGGTATGTGATACCAAAACCTGAGTGGTGCAGTGGTCAAGATCTATTCCTTCGAATACCAATGGTCTTTGTTTATTGCCGTTATAAAATTTATATTCCCAACGAATACCAAATTTATTAAAAAATATATTAAATTAAATTTGGTATTAGTTGGGAATAGAAATTTTATAACGGTAATAAACAAATACCATTTGGTATTAGTTTTGGTATTAGAAAGGAATAGATCGTGGTCAACATGCCGGTCTACCACGCAAGAGGTCCCGGGTCCGGTTCCCGGCCGGGCAGAAATTGAAATGATGTATTTTAATTTCTGTGACGGGTCTGGGTGTTACTATGTATAATAAGTATATATTTAAAAAGTTCTTATTTATAAGTAGTATATCAGTTGTCTAGCACCCATATTACATGCTTAAGTTTGGGGTTATTTCCAGTGGTGCTGTGTGAAATTATTCAATTATTTATAAAACAGACTGAAGGTCAGTGTAATCAGTTTAAAAGACCTGCTGGTGCTGGTAGGTATATCTAGAACGCAGTTTTACAATCCATTGTGTTCAGAAGCTTGGCAAATAAGACTCTGTTACTCCCAACGCGATCAAGATCGAGTTCGAATCGAATAAACTTCAAAACCATACTATGGAAACCATGCAAACCGTTTTCAAAGTACCAAAATAACAGGTTTTTAACGTTTATTCGATCCTCTATCGATGTCGTCGAGCGTAACCCTCTGATACTCTGTTCAAAATCGAATGAAGAGGAAAATTGACCTTTAGTATAGCCTGACGTGACGCTTACAGTCTTTCTTTGTCGCTGATATCTAATATTAAATAGTTAATATTCCTCAACGTTATCATCTGATGAAAAAAAAGAATGAAAACACAAAGATGTTATTGACGTGACACGCGTCTGAATTATTTTAGTTTTTAACGAGTATCTGCCAGCAGTTTAATAACATTATGGATTTAATTAATAGGTAATCTATGAATCAAACTAAAAACTAATAATCCAACCTATGAAGTTTAAAGTACGGTTAAAGATCTACGCTCCTACAAAAATATGAAAAATGATTATTTGAATCTCATACAACCGACAAGTACACAACACAATATTGGTGTTAAAAGGCGTGACATATTAACCGTATCTTTGACCAATAGTATTAGCATGTTGGCAAATATATAACGTCATGCTAGGTTCGTGGCTGGCTAGTGAGCAACAAATTCATGATAATAATTACTCGTGAATTTAGACGATCACGAGTGATCATTATCAATCTACTGTGCAAACTATTCTGATCTGATATAATGTACATACATTAATAGTTAGGTAATACATAATACTACACTACAACCAAAAAATTTGTTATAGGTACCTACTATTCTAAGATACACTTTTTGAAACTTTAAGTAATCATTCCTCTTAGATTCACTTGGTTTTTACCCTGTGGTGTGCTACAATACAACTTTTACTTACTTCATACATATAATTAACTAAGAAGCAATAAGTAAGTATTAAGGAAAACTAAAACATCGGTTGATTGTGACGCGAACGTGACTGCAACATCACAAAGTAACAAGTCGATACATAGAGAAGTCTGGGCACCGATTCTGTAGTGTCTCAACATGCTGTTTCAATGGTTTTGTTTTGACAAAGTTATTGTTACTCAAGCACAAAATAGAAAAGATAATTTGCTTATTCATTTATTTTTGTATTATGCATCGGTTATTTTGTGTTGGAGTAACAATAACTGTGTCAAAAAGCAATACTATTGAAATACCTTTGAGACACGATTGTTAAACGTCAACGAACGTCAAAATCAGCAGAATCGAGGCCCCGTTGCCATGCAATCCATTGTGCCGACGCCGACGCCGGCGAGAGCGTTATCAGATAATGATAACTCATGATAACGCTCACAGGCAAACCGCTAGCGATTAACTTGCACTACTCAAGATATACAACATGTTACAAAAATACCCCCAATGCCGAATATGGTATATAGGGACCATCAAACTGAACAACTTTTACTATGGGGCCAACTCTGACATTGCGGAAAAAAAATCAACTGTTTCATACAAAAATTAAAATCAAAAATATCAAAATGTATGAAGCTGTTTTTTTTTTCGCGATTTGAGAGTTGGTCCTATAGTAAAAGTTGTTCAGTTTGATGGTCCTTATATACCATATTCGGCGTTAGGAGTATTTTTGTAACATGTTGTAGATACACTTAAATATTTAAGTTCAGAATAATAAAGTAAATGAACAACTGATAATGTTACTTAATAGAAATTTCAACACACACCTACTTTATAGACTTAACATTGAGTACGAAGCGCATAAGATTGCTGCATTACTAGTTAAGCTTTGACACATTTTAGCCTAAATACTGAACTAAACAGTTCCACAACTCTGGCTAAAATTGGCTTAAATATGTAACAATAAACAGCGTCGTAAACTGCAACAATAATTATAGACCGCGAATGCCGTGAAGGTCGTTGATCAAATGGATTCATTAG
The DNA here is from genome assembly GCA_963556745.1 of Catoptria pinella. NCBI lineage: Eukaryota > Metazoa > Arthropoda > Insecta > Lepidoptera > Crambidae > Catoptria > Catoptria pinella. Next base: position 318,534 of record OY750771.1, read on the forward strand.
TGACGTCACGCTGCCATTGTGACTCTTATGTTCAAACATCACACGTAAGTAATATGTTAGGCTTTATTTTAAAACAATCGCTTTTAGAGGAAACGTAAGTAATTATGTTTTTCATTTTGTTATAGATAAGAACTTAATGTCATGTCATAAACCAGCTACAGTGCGTTGTAGATGTAGTGCGACGACGTCTAGAGGGCTCAGAGAGAAGGACAGCGGGTCTGTTAAATAACTTGAAACTTTATGACCATGTAGCTTAATGTCAAGCGAGCAGTTTTTAAGTTATATGGGTCTAAAGGAAATGCCAAGCGCACTGAAATATGTCCATTATTACGTACGAAGTAAGGTTCACCAGCCACGTTTTGATGTCATAAAGCGACTCGGATATCGCGAAAATTTATGAGTTGTTCAGGTGGTACCAGTATTGGGTAAGTCACTAAACAAAAATCTATGGCCATACTAATTCGTTTGAAGTAAGTATGCACATTTAATTTAATTTATTTTTAATTATTTGACAACATCACATACATTGCTCCGATTCCAAAGTAAATAGCTAAAGCACTTGTGTTATGGAAATCAGAGACAACGGTGGTATCACAAACACCCAGACCTGAGCCAATATAGAAAAGTTCGTTTTCTAAATTGACCCAGCCGGGGATCGAACCCGGGACCTTGAAAACTGGTGTACCACGGAGGTCGTCGATTGAGACCTTTACCCTTCACCTTTGAAGATGAAAGCTACTATGTTATGCTTAAAGAAACAAGATACATAATAATACTGTTGACAGAACAATTTAAGATAAATGGGCAAGCATCTCCATTACTCATAATATGACGAGGCCAACAATTTGTCAGTCCATCGCCCTCACAGTCCTAACTAAACCCATTTTTAATGCATAAGGAACTAACACTGACGCAATCTTCCACCGATCAATACTAAGTACCTAGCCATCGGTAGCGAATATAGAAGTAGTCAGTATGTACACTCGACGGCACCTCAGACTATACATGTTGACCTTGAGACCGCATTTATGCTCTACGTAATAATAACTGTTTTTGCAGTTTAACTGTATAACCTGACGTGCTGTCGTGTGTACATACATATGTATTTGTACATAATGAAGGTCAATTCCTAATTGTACAATATGTTCTAGGCTACCTAGGAATCGAAATTTATTTGTATATTGAGAAACTATTTTCAGCGCAAAACATGAAGAATTATTGGAAGTGTAGTGTCATATTATTAAACGTAGATGCTTATGGCTGGCACTCAAAAGGAAAAGATCGATGGTGCAGTGGTTTAGCACCTGGCCCAGCAACTGCGGAGGATAAGCAACTTTCGCAAGGGTCGGTCATGGGATGGGTGACCAAAAATTTATTATATCGAGCTCCTCCGTGCTTCGGAAGGCACGTTAAGCCGTTGGCCTCGGCTGCATTTTTAGTCGTTAGCACCCACCAATCCGCATTGGGCCCGAGTGGTGGGTTATGGCGCATCTTCGTTTATCTACCCATAAGACATTAAAAAAGACTGATGGTCGTAAATAGGAAATACTAAGATAACTACTTTAAAATTCGAGTAATTATGTTATGACCATACACGACATTCAAGCTACAAAGTAACTGGCTAAAAGTTCAACAAACAAATTATTATGATAATTTCACAAGCCAGCAGCGAGGTCGCAGTTGTAATTATTTCACGACAACTGGACTTGGAAATGTTGTTTAATTAATTCGTTAGATTGTATTGTTAGAACGAAATGGGAACAATTCAATAGAGTTTGGAATACCAAAATTAATAAACGATTTGTGAAAGAAAAACCGGCGGCAAAAAAATCTATAAGTATAATCGAACCTGCTTACAAAATTTCGCGATAATCGGTTGAGAAATGCGACCTGTAGAGGAGAACAGACGAAGAGCCGGACGGACATACAAAAGCATTTATGGCCAAGCTGAAACACGCGCGTGCTTCGCGCTCACTTGGTCAATTATGAAAAGGTAAAAAGGTTCCAAACTAACGAAAATTACTTTGTGATCCTGTGCTTACTATAAAAGTATCGTATAGTGGTGGTCTCTCTCACGCCACGTTATTGGACACCGGACACGGCACGTGGTTAATAATGCACGCAGCGCCCGCGCAATTTGCAGTTCGATAGCTTGCGCAACACGTGAGCGCAAGGAGTCGAGTTATGGCATCACTACCTGACATTACGTTATGCATTAGAGCATAACTGGATTGGATACGATACCGATCTTAGATAACGTTTAAGATCGGTTACATATTAAGTAAACTTAATTCGGCAGCATTTTATGTCATTCAAATACCTCATGTCAGTATTTTAACACGTTTTCAGCATGTTGTAGCTGCTCTGTAAACAGACACTATTGTCGTTGTAAATTAAATAGTGAACAAATCTAAACGCTTTTCTAAGTTCAGTTATAAGTAATTAAGTAGTTTAGCTTTTAAACATTCGAGTTGCAAAACTAAAAAGCCGCGGTCACAGGCTGACTGCCAGCTGACATAAATTGGCCGAAAACGGGAGTTTAAGAGTGTAAATGCCTTTTAGCGTTAACGTATTAAAACTTGTTTTAAAATTTTAAAAGTAAATAGTACCAACCTGACCCTTTCCCACCGACGTCGCTGCATAACAGCTGCAGCACATTCTTGATGGCGTTGGAGGCGCCTCCGGAGAGGAACACGTCCATCCACTTGGCGGGATGGCCGTCGCGTTTCTCGATGTAAGCCGCCACCTGTCGCCGGATCATCTCGATGCCTTGCGACATCGTGTACGAGCCCGCTGACTTGCCACTGGGACAATCATCATCGTGAGACATTGCTATGTCATTGCTGGGGCACAGGCCTTCCTTAGGCTTTAATCTACTACGTTAGCCTATGCGGATCGGTGGGTGATTGGGACAATGTACCCACATTAATCATAGGGTGTGTGGCAACTACACTCGGCGTCAAAAAAATCGCACCTTCTATTACATTAGTTTAGATATGCCTACCTGCTACTGCTAGTACACGTATTATTTATTTAATATTTATATCTATTGAAAGTACATTTATTGGTCTTTTAAACAATCATTTATTGTTTAAAAAACATAACAGTTACCACAATTAAACGCTGCACATGTGATTACTTGCGCATTCATTATAAGGATATAAATAGGGGTCAATCCAGGAAAATCGGGTAAATTCACTATCGAAACGTTAAATGAACGCACGTCAACTGCTCAATTAAGAAAAAACACCCAAGATGCATACTATTGGCCATGAAGCTTGTCAAATGAAATTGTTATATTGCAAAAAATGTGACAGTGCAATGTTGCTGGGAAACTAAATCTCAGTCATTTATTCCGTATGACGAGTGTTCCAACGGTTTGAGAGACTGTTGGTTATATACGAATGGATAGAAGTATATGACAACATTTACTATTAATTAGATATGATTAAAATGGTTTCAAAGAAATTTTTTGAAAAGGTGCGATTTTTTTGACGCCGAGTGTATATCACAAAAAACAAAATAGACAGAGGACAGAAGTTATAAGCTTAGTTAGTAGTACGCGCGCTCGCGAGCAATGCACACACACATAGACAGCTCTCACGAGCTTCAGCATAGCAGAAAAATTCTGTAGTTTGTTGACAATAAAAAATCACAACACAATATATTTTCTATTGCCAACGAATGTGTTAATAAAAATGTGCTAAAGTCCTTCTATTGTTTAGCTCTCCGATGACAAAGGTTGCATGCAGTCTAAAACACCATAATGTTTATTTCAGACATGCTAAAGATCGTATAATATCGTAACCGATATGTCTGGAGCCACATAAAGTACCAGCGTCGAAGTAGGTACTTCACGCTCTAGTAATTAGACTGACAATATTACGCGTATAGTATGGTGGCCACATAATTAAGGACGCCAGTTGATTTTATACAAACATGGAAACTTTGAAGCCTTGGTTCTCCGCCATTGATTGACCAAGCTGTGATCTGATCATGGCTTCCGGGGAGTGAATGGAGGAGATCCAGATCCAGATAGTATACATGAGCTGCGGTCAAAACGGTTGGAATAGTGGCCGCGCTCAATTAACGCGTTTAAAAATACTTCGCTTTACTTTACTACAAAGGAATTGCATAACTTAATCACAGGATAAAATATCAAGCGATCTGTACCTCATGCAGATATTTGGAATGAAACGGTTTTAAACTTACCCCATTGCACCGAGAAGTTCTGTGGCTCTTTTTTTGACATCTTCTGGGTAATTTCCCTTCTGAATTAACTCTGGTGATGTTACGCACGACAAGACCTATATGAAACAACAATATGAAAAATGTGTTACAAACAATAGAAACGAAATGCGGCGGAGAATCTATATCAGACTCGTACAGACTTGGGTCGACTTTAGGTCGCGGAGGCTATCCCTTTGAGAAAGGCCTAACTCATTTAGCGCTAAACTCGATCGGCTTCTGTTTAAAAAATCAAGTCGACTGACCCCCAGTGGTAAAAGAGGACTTGGGCTGACCTGTGGGGGTGGTTCCAGTCCAGACTCCTGATCCTCCAGAGTGCGGTTTAGGTCGGCCGAGCGATAGTTGATTGGGGATAAAATGCGGCTTTCTCATAAAGTGTGCATGTATGGCAGAATGTTTGGTGTCAGATTTTTTAAGTAGACATTTTATCATTATTATGCAACCACTACCTATTTTAATATTAAAGTAATCTCTTATATCTCTATAAATAGTAACAGATAAAACTGATTATGTGGAACATTCCACTTATGTGCAAGCACTTGACTTGATATTAATATTTCTGAACAGATTTTTGCTAATTTTTAATGAAAAACTACAACCACTGCAGCTTTGTTTTTCAATTCACAAGAATTACAAAATTAAGTGACAATTTAAGTTATTAATACAAACCTGTCTGATGTATGTGATGGGTGTCTGCCCCATAGCATGTGCATCACCAATGTTGGCTTTGATGACCTTTTTGAATGGTTTCTTTGCACCCTGTGGAATATATTGCAATTAAAGTTTATAATAAACATCTCAAAGGAGTGTTGTAAAAGTACAATAATAATTAGCTTTCAAAAAGGGCTGATCTGGGATGTCATTAGCAATATGAGTAGTATTTGTAAGCTCAATCTTTTCTATTTTTTCACTGGTGAAAACGGATTTGTATATGGGGTAATCTTGTAAAAAAAAGTTAATCTTTACAAACTGTAGATGCTATCGTAAGTAGATAACTTGCAGATAGCAGATAATCTTATTGCTTAAGTAATATTATATTATATTTATTCAGAATGTTCTTTATACCACCTGTATTATGTCATTTTATAAATTGAAATTTCTTTATGGTCATAACTCTAGTCCTGAATAAGATTGAGAACTAAATAAAATATAAACTTGCTGTGTTAATCAAGTAATCTATCCTATACTGACATTGAGTTGATTTTCAGTGGGTACTTATTACTTATGTATAATGTAAATAAGTGGAGGAAAAATATTCCAATACTGTAGTGAGTGACACTTCTATTCAGGCCACCAAACTGAATAAACCATGGGACCCTAATTAAGTGTTATAATTAGTTTTTTCAGTTATAATATTATGAAGATAATTTGGGTCAAGTCTTTAGTATACTAAATTGAAAAAAATTAAAACAAACTTATAAAATACATACTTATAAATACTACTAAATCCAAAACAAACCCCTAGGGACCTCTCTATTCCCTCCAAAATTTGGTAATAAAAGGGGATAGACAATTGGTGAGGCGAAAGAAAAGAAGTTTTTTATTTTCTTAAACCAAACGAGGCTCACTAAAATTTTATTAAACATGAGTTGCTGAATTGCTCACCAAAATTTTATTAAATTAGGTCACCGACTGTAGCTAAAAAAATTAGAGCAGTCCAGTATGACATTAATTACTGATTGATTTAGAAATATTTGCCAGCCAATAGTTGCTGAACAACTAACCATTTCGGCTGACTGAATATATTTTTCTGCTCACCAAAATATGAATATTTTGCTAACTATTTAAACCAAACCCCTATTTAATTCTGTTTTTCGATATTATAATCACAATGTAAAAAAACGCAAGGAAAAGTTTCTGCAAATTCGCAAATCAGAGTACTTACTAATTTGCAAACATGACCTTGATCTTACCACAAAGGCTGACACAGGTTATGTAAACCAGGCTCTGCGGTGTCAGCTTACATAACATGCAACCAGCCTCAATGTCAGTAAGGTCTCAATGAACTCTCTTTATCATCATACTACCATAGTTTACTAACAGTTGACATTTACTTTTTGATAATAGGGAAGTCCTGATTTAAAAATAGCTGTCTTGAGCTACAGAGCTTGTTATTGGCTAGATTTAAATAGTTTTTAATAGAATGTTGCATGCTGAAGATAACATTTACGTTTTAATTAACATGCTATTAAAACCTCAAATTGAATTTCAAACTATACTAAGTGATTTTTGTTTCTAATTTACAAATGTACACATTCATTTACAAAAGTAAATAATCTGACCATTGAAATAAGATGAAATATAATGGGTTTGATCACTGTTCTGTACCCATTCATTTACAAAAGTAAATAATCTGACCATTGAGATAAGATGAAATATAATGGGTTTGATCACTGTTCTGTACCATTACCGTACCTACTTGAATTTTTAGGTAACCTGTATTATTATTGGTTAAGTTAAATTTGATACTAAAAACTGTAAGATTTATTAAATTTTTGAGACTTTAGCATTCACAATGCTATTTTTATATAAAATGATTTAAGATTTAATTACAAATACAAAGCAAAACCTCTTTATTTCGAATCAATTGATATTGAGTACATACCTTTTCGAGTTCCTTTTCAATTTCTGCGGCGCGGATGACGAGCGGCCCGCGGACAGCATATTGCAGCTTTATAATATTGGGGTTCAAATTTTCCAAAGTGATCACTTTACTGGCCATGGTTCGAACGCCGCAACTTTTTATGGATTCCGAAAAACACAACAATCCTGCTCCTTCCGACCGCACCGCTACGCTACCAAGCACACGACTGGTGCTGCGCGCTAACCACCGCGTTTGAGACATGTTTATCAATCAATCACACTACTCTAAAAACGTCACGACTGCCGGCACCAGCCTACAACACTATTTAAACTATGGATAATTTGTAAGGAAATATAATAATACGTTTCATATAACAAAAAACTTCCTATTTCACACGGATAGCACAGAAATAAACCAAGTGTAAAGACGGTCACAGTCACAGCTGTCAATGGTTTTTTCGGAACTCGCGATTTCGATCGATCGGCACGGCGCGGGCAGCACGGCAGTCTGTAATATGTACTGCAGTTCGACACTATTGTTTCCACTTATATTGAAAACAAAGTTACACAACTTGTTTCAGACGATCGATGTGTAGTAGTGGTCAAACCAAGATATTTGACCTTTCGGAAAGGTTATCTGAATTTAAATAATCTAACACAAGCACACAATTTTAACAATACTTTGCACTGTTCAACTACCTAAGTATGTCAGAACACATTATATTTTCTTCAGGAATTGCAATTATTTACATAATCAATTCCATGAGTTACGTAAATCTAATGAGTTTAAAAAAAATGTTTACATTACAACTTTCTTGGCAGCTGATTTGATTTGACACATGACAATGACATGACCACAGAATAGAACGACAATTGACTGATATTTGACATGCATTTCACATTTGAAAAATTATCGGAGGTAGTGTTAGGCACTTCCGAACGCAACCTTCTATTTACTGTATAGCGTTTCTAAACGCACCTGTTTAGAAGAAGCATAATATACTTCTATGAGAAGAAGCACCACGCTCGCCATTCTGTTTTTAAAATGTATCGCTGTCTCTCTCTCTCGCATTTTTCACTATGCGCGGTGTACTTTGTGTATTCGAATAAATTGTTAAATTGTGTAAACTAGTGGTTTTTCTGAGCTTCCTTTTAGTTCAGAAGCGGGATTAGTGTTCCTAGAGCCCACATAAACATTTTCTCCGCTAGGGTTTACGGAATAAACCTGATTCGAACATTGGCTCCGTTTTGGCGGGACGCGTCGCGCGCGTTGCTTGTGTCGAGCCCTAGAGCAGTGTTGAGCCTTAAAAACCGGTTTGTGCTGTGCACTGAGGTTTTGTACAAAGTTTGTTTGTGCTTGTTTGTTTTGTTTGTGCGTGTTCGAAAGTTTTCGGGCGGACTGGGTTTTTAGTGATATTAGCAAACATAGAAAGTGAGTGCGACCCTTTACGACGCGAACTCCTAAAAGATGTGTCGAAGCGGCAATCTCAACGATTGCGATGCAGTGCTGGGCACGTCGATGGCAGCGCCAGTGGCGTCTGCGGCGGTGGTGATGGCGGCGCCGGTGGCGGTGGCGCCGGTATCGGTGGCATCGTCGTCAGCGTCAGCGTCGGCGGCGATGGTGGTGCCTTGGCGGTTCCGAGCGGTGTTCACTGGCGTACCGGTCAGTGCACGGATATGCCTATCCCGAGTGGAGGTACCAGCATTCCCCGACCGAGGTATGAGAGTGCGCATAATTGTTATGAGGCTGATGATTCGAACTATTACGGGTACTACGGTCGACAATTATGACTATAACGTTAGCGATACTGACTATAATTATAATACTTCTTGCAATCAGGGCTATACTACTGTCAATGGTGAAGGTTCAAATAGTTGCTATGTACCCGAGGCAGTCACTTCTTATCCATCACAGAATAATAAAATTATTCACATAATAACATTCCTTTGACTACTACTACTAAGGAGAGTACATACATACCCTACCACGGCCGGTAGCTGCAGTGGTATGTTCATCTGTTCCAAACAATTCTCATATAATTACGCTGACACTAGACGTTACCAAGGTAGGTACAGCAAACTCAGCCTAGTATTATACGATACGTGGGGCGCAACGACCTTTGCCTGATTTTGACCCTCAGTCTACTGCTTAGGTTCTTAATGCTCTAAGGTCTACTGTAACTATTGAGCAGTGGATAAGAAAAATTGAAGGCATAGCTAGTATGTATGGTTGGGACGAAAAAACAGTCATTTTTAATTGCACATCGAAACTGAAAGGTTACGCTAAACGGTGGTATGATCAATTAAGTGATTTAAACCTAAGCTGGAATGATTGGCAGCTGCGGTTATTGACTGCTTTTTCCGTCTAATCGTAGTAATTTAAGTTTGATACGTGACTTAGTCAACATCGTACGACGATCCGATCAAGATTATTTGCAATTCTATTATGACAAACTTGCATTGGGTAACGTTTGCGGGTTACCTGACTCTCTTATAACGGAAGCGATAATAGGAACTATAGGTAACTATATGTAATAATTTAATCGAAGTTGGCGCTATTTCTGCTGGATGTCGGGATTCGCCCAGTCTTATTATTTTTTTGTCATCGTTCAGGCAGCCTTCGCAAGTTTTGCAACTTGCGCACGTCGTATGTCAACATTAAAGATGTGACAATTAAATGCCATAATTGTAAACGACGCGGTCATATTGCATCAAAGAGTCTTACGAAAAATACTAATAAGAGCGATAAGACGTTAACTTGTTCATTCTGCGGCAAACGTGGTCATGATGAGACTGATTGTTATCTATAATATAAAAATGAATCGCAAAATGTGTTGCTAAGCGCATAACTCAACAGCGCCTGGACCAATTCGGCCAATTCTTTTTTTTAAATGTTCGTTGAAGTTCAAGGATGGTTTTTACGGCGAGAAAAATTCGAATAACTGCCGGAAAATCCTTTAAAACAGCCCTTTTCTCTTTCCCATACAAACGTTTTCTAACTAAAACGTAGAGTCAATTTGAACTTTATTACTATTGTATAACGGTTGTTTCAGGAGAATTTTTTGCTCCGACTATAAAATATGTAGGAACGAAAAAAAGTCACATTACAAATCTTTTTGACAGGACGAAGTCTGTCGGGTCCGCTAGTACTAAAATAAAATTAAAAAGTGTTCGTATTGTAATCATACCGACCGCGCTAACTATGTCATAATAAAATAGAAGGAAGTACGTCTCTAATGTCTTTTTCAACGTAGTATTGGAGTTATTTACATTGCAGTTTTTGTCTTTGTTTTATTATTGTTTTAGTAACCATAACCATTGTTTGTCAATAAGAGGTTAATAATAAATATATCCCATTTTCTATTTGCTGGCATGTCAAATCAAATTGTACCTACCACTTACTTATTTATTATCTAATTACTTTTTACGAAACGCTGTGGATAGCTACATTTTATTGTAAAAAATGATTAAGTAAGGTACTTACTTGCATAAAAGTGTTGAGACACGATTGTTGCCAAATAGGAATAGAAGAAGACGAATTGTAATTATATCCACAGAATACATAATAGTAGGTACAAATGTATAGCTACCTACCTACCTGTATGTATATCTGTATACCAATCCCGCCGTCCACAAAAATTTAATTAAACTAACCTAAGGGTTGCTTGCTACTATATTGATTCTGAATTTCAAAAAGGAGTAGGTAGTATTGCCGTACTGCCGCGTCGTACGTCTAGTTAAAAAAACTTTACCTACTGTAAGTAAAATGTTATTTGGGATTGAATGACTGGCGTTCTTTGCCGAACTTAGTTGGCTTGGCACGTTGGCACACTGCCGTGCATGTAGTTAAAAAAAACTTTACTGCAAGTAAATGTTATTTGGGATTTCACGACTGGCATCTTTAGAGACTTAAGTATGAAAATTGTTCCAAAACCAAAACCGAAACGGAAACCGAAACCGAAACCGAAACCGAAACCGAAACCGAAACTGAAACCGAAACAGAAACCAAAATCAAAATTAAAACCAAAATTCAATACTTTAACATAAACAGAGAAGAGATTTTTTACTATGGCAGTATCATCTGTCTGTCTCTGTCTGTCAGATTACTTCCATAAGTTGACCTTGAGAACGACTCTATGCCCTAAGTAATAAAAGTTGTTTTTGTAGTACAACTGTTACATCTGACGTGACGTCGTATGTACAGTTAGACTCTAGAAATCGTAGACCACACAATTTATCGCACGTTCGAGCATGCTATCATAGTAAACGGGAAGGAAGTTAAGTCTCTAATGTCTTTTTCTATTCAACATAATATTCGAGTTATTAATATTGTAGTTTTTGACTTCGTTTTATTTTTTGTTTTAATAACTATTAACCATTGTTTGTATTAACTAGAGGTTGATAATAAATATTTTATATTTTGTATTTGCTGTCGTGTCAAATCAAATTATACCTACCTCTTTACTTATTTATTATTAAATCACTTTTTACGAAACCGAAATCATAACCAAAACCTTAACAAAAACAAGTTTTTGAACTTATTAAGCTGTTCTTTAACTATGGCAGGATCATCTGTCTGTCTCTGTCAAACCAAAACCAAAGTTATAAACAAAAAAGATAAAAACGTGTTATAAACAACATTATGATATTTGATTTGAACTTATTTGGCTGCTCTTTTACTATAGCATTATCATCTGTCTATCTCTGTGTATCATCTGTCTTTCTCTATCTGTCAGATAACTTCCACTCTAAAACGCCTTTATGCGCTAAGTAATAAAAGTGGTTTTTGTAGTACAAGTGTTACGTTTGACGTGCCGTCGTATGTACAGTTAGACTTACACCACGCAATTTATCGGACACAATTTATCGAGCGGGCTCGGCTGCGCGATTTCAAGACTCGAACAGGATAACTCCGTTTACACTACACTGAGACTTGAAATCGCACGCTAGAAATTGTGTAATGTAATTGTCTCTTTATCAAGGGTTTTGGCGGCTCTAAAATTACTCCTGTGGGTACAAGTTGGGTTAAGGTGTGTGCAGATGAGGCGACAGCTTACATAGTGCCGGATAGCGCTCAAGATATAGGGGTCATTATTGGCCAGCCTTTTTCTGATTATGCGGATGTGTATGTTATTAAAACGCCGACATTTGCGTTGGACATGGTCCAAGCGAGATTTATCTCAACGTATCGCCCGTTGGTGGCTTGAGGTACAGAGCTATGATTTTGATGTCCAATATCGTGCTGGTAAGTCAATGGCCCATGTTGATGCCTTGAGCCGTAACCCTGTTGGGTCTGTTATGCGCATAAATGATAAATGTTTTGTCGAATCAATGCAGAACTCAATTTGTTCAACAGTAGGTCAACTAAAAGACGAACTTAAATGTGGTAATTCGACTGGACTTGCTAATGATTACACAGTCGAAAATGGCGTTCTTTTCCGTAAAGTTAATGGCGATCTAAAGTTTGTGGTACCTAGGGCATGTCGCTGGTCACTTATGCAAACTTTTCATGACAATAACGGGCATATTAATTTTAAAAAGACGTATGACGCTATTAAAGCTAAGTACTGGTTCGGTAAAATGCAATGATTTATTCAAAAGTATGTTCAAGGTTGCATAAGTTGCCAATATGCGAAGAAAACTACGGGACGTCGAGTAGGGGTGTTGCATCCTATAGAAAGAGTACCCGTAACATTTCACACGGTACACGTGGACCGCCTGGGTCCATTTTGTAAAAGTCCATCTGGTAACATGCATCTAATGGCAATTGTCGACTCATTTACGAGATTCATCGTACTTGAAGCTGTACGTGACGTTAGCTATAAATACGTCTTACAGGCATTTGAAGTATTAATTAAGACATTTGGCGTTCCTTCTCGTGTAATCAGCGATCGTAGTAAAGCTTTTAATTGTAAAGACTTTAAAGATTATTGAGTTGAAAGAGAGATAAAGCACGTTATGACCGCCGTTGCCAATCCGCGCGCGAATGGGCAGGTCGAACGTTTTAACCGTACACTCTTGGATGCTTTAGTATCATACGTTGGTGACGATCAAAACGACTGGGAGCGCCACTTGCCTCAAATTCAATTAGGGCTCAATTCAAACGTCAATAACAGTACTGGTAAGAGTTCTCTTGAACTGTTATATGGCTACAGACCGAGATTAATGGGCGATGTAGTCGTTCCAGGTCGCTCGTCTAATTTAGATAATATCAGACAAGAGGCTATAACTCGTTCTGCTGCATCTTCGGCAGCAGGCAAAACAGGCGTTTGACAAGAAGAGGCGAGATGCGCCAGCTTTCAATGTCGTAGATCTAGTTCTTGCCGAACGTAAGATTTTACGGAAAGGTTTGCGTAGTGGCAAACTTGTTCCTCGATTTGATGGTCCATTCAGGATCGTCAAAGTATTACCACGTGACCGATATGTGATTAAAAGTACACAAGGTCCAACTCGGGTGTACGAAAACGTGATGGCCCGTGATAAACTGAAACCTTTTAGGTCTAATAGTCCTATCTCTGAGTGTTCCGACTCTGATTCTTAAGAGATTTAGAATTTTAGATGTCATTAAGAAGACTTGTTTAGTTCTGGAGTACTGTGTATGTTTTTTTTTTACTGAATTTGCCATTTAGAAGGCTGTACTAGAAAATTATTACTGTGTAACCTTTAAGAAAGTGATATTATGGTACGCATACGCGCTGGAATACTGGAAACGATTAAGAACGTTCTAGTCTGATTAGACTTAAAGGGACAATTACATTACACAATTTCTAGCATGCAATTTCAAGACTCAGTGTAGTGTAAACGGAGTTAGCCTGTTAGAATCTTGAAATCGCGCGGCCGAGCCTGCTCGATAAATTGTGTCCGATAAATTGCGTGGTGTAAACAGAGCTAGAGTCTAACTGTACGTACGACGGCACGTCAGATGTAACAGTTGCACTACAAAAACAACTTTTATTACTTAGCGCATAAAGGTGTTTTAGAGTGGAAGTAATCTGACAGATAGAGACAGACAGATGATACACAGAGATAGACATGATACTGCCATAGTAAAAGAGCAGCCAAATAAGTTCAAATCATATATCATAATGTTGTTTATAACACGTTTTTATCTTTTTTGTTTTTGTTAAGGATTTGAACTTTGGTTTTGGTTTGACAGAGACAGACAGATGATCCTGCCATAGTAAAAGAACAGCTTAATAAGTTCAAATATCATAATGTTGTTTATAAAACGTTTTTATCTTTTTTTGTTTTTGTTAAGGTTTTGGTTTTTGGTTATGGTTTCGGTTTCGTAAAAAGTGATTTAATAATAAATAAGTAAAGAGGTAGGTACAATTTGATTTGACACGACAGCAAATACAAAAAATAAAATATTTATTATCAACCTCTAGTTAATACAAACAATGTTTAATAGTATTAAAACAAAAAATAAAACGAAGTCAAAAACTACAATGTTAATAACTCAAATATTATGTTGAATAGAAAAAAACATTAGAGACTTACTTCCTTCCCGTTTACTATGATAGCGTGCTCGAACGTGCGATAAATTGTGTAGTCTAAATAGCACCACACAATTTCTAGAGTCTAACTGTACATACGACGGCACGTCAGATGTAACAGTTGTACTACAAAAACAACTTTTATTACTTAGGACATAGAGGCGTTCTCAAGGTCAACTTATGGAAGTAATCAGACAGACAGAGACAGACAGATGATACTGCCATAGTAAAAAATCTCTTCTCTGTTTATGTTAAAGTTTTGAAGTTTGGTTTTGATTTTGATTTTGGTTTTGGTTTTGGTTTTGGTTTGAAAAAAACAATTTTCATACTTAAGTCTCTAAAGACGCCAGTCGTGAAATCCCAAATAACATTTACTTGCAGTATAGTTTTTTTAACTACATGCACGGCAGTGTGCCAAGACTGCAAAGCCAACTAAGTTCGGCATAGAACGCCAGAATCAATATAGTAGCAAGCAACCTTCAGCAGTCCTGTAAGTTTAGGTATGTTTTCGTGGACGGCGTGATTGGTATACAGATATACTTACAGATAGGTAGGTAGCAATACATTTGTACCTACTAAAAAACTGCAATGTAAATAACTCCAATACTACGTTGAAAAGACATTATAGACTTACTTCCTTCTATTTTACTATGCAATAGTTAGCGCGGTCGAGCGTACGATAAATTGTGTAGTGTAAATTGTGCGCAGACTTACTCGATTTCAAGACAGACTAGATATTGCATGCTGGAAATTGTGTAGTCTAATTGTCCCTTAACGTCTGATGACTTAGCCTTAAGAGGCTGATGAGGCAGAGTCCGCTGGTTGATGCATGCATGCCTTAAGAGGTGAGATAGACGTCGCGACGTAATAGGAAATGTGCACTTCCTTTCTCTGTTGTAGTCAGATGTGGTGACATTAAGAAGTCACCTGCCTAAATCAAATTTTAAAAAGTTGATTGTGATAGCAGCAAAATAAGCCTTAACAGGCTAGCTGAAAGCTTTAAGAAACATGTACAAATGTTCTCAGCTCACCATTTAAGAAGGTGTTGATTGCATTCTTTACCCGAGCCTTAAATATCGGCATTAAGAAGCTGATGAGTAAGGAGCCTTAGGAGGTGTAGTGTTTCATTTAGAGTGTAATATGCTCGGGACGAGCAGATGATCAGGAAGGCCGACTGTTAGACACTTCCGAACGCAACCTTTTATTTACTGTAGGTATAACGTTTTTGAACGCACCTGTATAGAAGAAGCACCACGCTCGCCGTTCTGTTTTTAAAATGTATCGCTGTCTCTCTCTCGCATTTTTCACTATGCGCGGTGTACTTTGTGTATTCGAATAAATTGTTAAATTGTGTATACTAGTGGTTTTTCTGAGCTTCCTTTTAGCAGGTATTAGCTAGACTTATTTATACTAGCGTAAGTATAATAAGTTTATGGTATTAGCAAGATGTCGATAGTAACGTATTTTGTGGTAACGTTCTCTCCCTCTTCTCTCCAAAAAGATTAAATTAAAAAATCTAAATGAAAATGCCTACGCCGGCCGGCCGGATGTAAAAAGTACAAACTTAATAATTTTGAAAAACCCACGAGGGTTAATATAACTATGCTATTGAATTTAAAAGTTTAAAATATAAAGAAAATTAAAAAAGAATTGATAACCATATGTAACGGTTAGGTTATACTCGTTCTTAATTAAAAAAGAGTTAAATTTTTTTTACATAAATCCCCCGACTAAAGTGATTTAGGTACTATACTTAATTTATTTATAATTATATCCATGGTCCTTTGAGTAGAAGGTTAGGTAGGTCGGTAATAAAAGTTCAAAAAAACAAAGTTGCCTTGTTGTGTGCGTTATGGCACCAGCCCCCCTAGCATGACCACTGAAACTGATATGATACAATAGGGATTTAATTTACCACGTTTAACTGTCAAAAGACTGGATTTTGACAGTTGAGCGACGATAAAATTTGCCCTGGGTGCCCGGTGTCCACTCTGGGGCGGAGCGTCCAGGCGGGGCTGGGCGGGGCGGGGAGTGAGCGGCCCAAAGAGCATTCACTGTATGAGTGGCCCGAGTCATGCATTCTCAGCGTTTTTGGCAAAATAATAATGTATTTCAACAACAGGAGATTTTACGCCCTTGAAACTAGCCCTTTCACAAGCTCTAAATTAGTACTGAGTATTTCAGTTGTGACAACTGTAGGTATATCACCTACTTTTGGAGTCGTTTTAAAGAAACAGGTAATTCATTCATCATTCATTTATTTTTACACAATGGTTTCAACTAAGGTCAGACGATTGTCTTAAAACTATAATCCCAATATAAAAATATTTCATCTCCTTATATAATTATGATATTTTCAATAATATTGACAGATTTATACCTTTTTACATTTATATCAATTCTCATACATGTTTTGTAGATATATGTAGTGTATAATTTAATGTGATGTTATATTCACAATGGAATTTCTTCATATACAATATTAAACAAAAACAGATTTAATAAAATTTCGACTTTAAATAATTGTACCTACATCTCAAGATTCACAAGTCTAAACACAACATTATTTACAACTTGTGGAGGCCCTTAGTCAACAAAAACTGTAAGAGATTAAGAATACTATAACAGAAACATTATATCTCACACATTTATGGCAAATCGTCAGTGAGTCCCACAAATTACTTATAATTTTTATCAATTAATAGACAATTATAAAACACAACACGGCTATATTTTACATAGTCTTAAACCGAAATAAATAAATTATTTTTCTATAAAGTTTATTGCTTATTGTCGAACGAATTTAAAACCCTAATAAAGTGAACAACAATTCCTAAGTTACTTAATTATGTACTAAGTCATTTATTACTAAATCAACGACATTTTTACAGATCTTCAGGAATGTAAAACAGATTAGACAACTTAACGAACAAGCAATCGGAATGACCTCGAGCGGTTTGAAACATTATTATTATTATTATATTAAAGGTAAATATAACGTAGGTAAGTTTACGTAAATCATTATCAGTCCCTCCGTCAGCGGATGAAGTCGGAATGTAAAATTTTAGTCTAAATTACAATTTATAAATCTCTCTATATACATAACGTTTTATAAACGATATTTCACGCAAATGATATGGTTCACTTCGATCCGTAATAATTACGAATATTTTAAAGTAAAGCTCGATTCGGACAGCGTTTGGTGATCCGTTGGCCTTCGGTGTTGGCCGACGGATCATCAAACGCTGCCCGTTTCAGACGCTCCGCTGAGACGCGTCGTAAGCGTGACACTAAAGATAAGTACAACAGGCATAAGCCGAAAAGAAGTTAGAAAGAGTTGGACGGGTGAATAGATCAAAGTTGGGAGGGAGGGAGACACGAGTGTCACTTTTGCGACGCGTCTCACTAAATTCGGAAAGTACATCGTATTCTCTGCCGCCCTTTACAACGCTTGCTTCGCTTGTTTTTGGATTTTCATCGCTAAACACTCGGTTGTTGAGCGGTTTTTAATCTTGTGACATGCGTATTTTACGCTTTATAATATTTGTGAAGCTTGGCCGAATGTCACGAAATTAACACGTCTGCGGCCAGGCTTGAAATTGTAATCGTTAAAATATTACCAGGGTGTCGACCGCATTTCCACATACAGGATAACTTTTTCAAGATTTCCCGAAGACCTTTCACGATCGTCTCGGTCCTTTTCGCACGTAAAATGTGAAAAGGGCAAAGCGAACAGTACAGGTGTCGGCACGGATCTTGAGCATCAGCAGTCAATGACGTTATCGGAATGGGACTCGCGCGCCCAAAGTATCCATACAGACGGGCTGCATTCAAATCGCACACTAGCTACAAAGTTGCAGTTGAAATACAGCCATTATGCAGTCGTCAGAACTTCATCGAAACTTGTCGAAACTGCAAGCCGCCGCACAGCCTGTAGACAGTGTGCAGTGGGCTTCCGTTTCAACAGTTTTAACGACTGCAGGCTCTCTGCATCAAAACTGCAATTTACTGCTGGCGTGCAGAAACGCAGCCTGTCTGTATGGAGCCTTATCACACATCACCAATCAGACTCAAAGATGACTTCAGCGCATTTCAAGATCAGTGCCGGCAACTATAATTTCAAGGAAGGTCAGCTTGCGCTGGGGTGGAAAGCGGCTTAGTAGCGTCAGGCGAACCGTCGGCTTCGGTCGGAGGTCGGGCGTAGTGTGTGCTAGCAGGCCTTGTCCTCGCTGACGAGCTGCTGCGTGTCGTGGCCGGTGTCGGCGGCGGGGTCGAGCGCGCGCGCCGCGCCCGGCGCCGGCCCGCCCCCGCCCCCGCCCCCGCCCCCAGCGCCCCGCGCCCTCCCCGCGCTCCGCGTCTCCGTCGACGATGGTGATATTACTGCTGATACCACTTTCTCTTTTAGCTCATCTGGGACTTCGTATATTCCGGCTGTGGAACGAAACACCCGGTTAAAAAAGTTAACATGTTTAGTACATATAACAAAATATTAGTAATTATTTTTATGTTGAAGTCATGTGGGTATCATTTTTGTATCTATTTTCATGAGTTAAATCAAACTTTGTTCAACAATAGTCCTTCGAGCCGTATAAGATTTGAATAAAACTGTAATACTAAAATATAAAAGATAAATCGTAATGTTGCCGCGCGGCAGTGATGTGCGCGGTCAGCAACTTATTTAGGTTATATCTAATGTACTACTTGTACAATTTAAATAGGTATGTACGTAAGTGTTTCTCAGTTATGTACTTTAGGGCTAAAAATGCCGTTACCTCTATCTTGGGGTTGGCAACAATTCAATGATATTCCGCTACTAATCTAGCTTGTTTCTTTTGATTGCCACATTCGTAGACTCAAACCGCAAAATCACAAGAACAGCTAAAAGTCCATTTTGTCCATTTGTAAGTAAGTTATACTTACGTAGCGGTGGCTCTGGTTCACCAGGCGCCCTCCCGCGCGTGACAGCGTCATACATGGGGTTGCTGAAGTCGCGGCCTTTACGCGGCGCCTCCTCTAACGTGTAGGCGGGCTCCGCGCCGCCCGCGCCGAACTCCACGTTGGAACCTTGACGGAACGACACGCTCTGGGACGACGCGAGGCTGCCCAGACCGCCGCCTTTGCCACTGTTGAAGAAAAATGTAAGTAAGATTTGGATATAATGTTTCCTTTGATGATAAACATTACAAAACAAAAAGTTATGATGGTAATTTATCAAAGGTTGGTCCTGATGATACATTAATATTATTCACTCCCCATCTACAGCAACACCAATGGTTAGTACTATTCTGTGCCAACGGCTTCACCAGTATTTAGGTACTCGCGCAACGTTAGCTGCAACTGGCATTACCTAATCTAAAGCCCGTATTTATAAAGAGCTCTCAACGTAGAGAGCTATCTTGAGATCATATCCGACCCGAGTAGCTGCTGCTGTGTAGCAAGCGACAAACTTTGCTAAAATTTGTTATTATGAAATTATGATAACATTAATGAAGGAAGATTGTAAAATGCTTCAACGGACACGGTGCGAATGAGTATCGAGCAACAGATCTAGGTAGTAGATTCGAAAGTACTAGGTAGTTTTTGAAAGGAACAGCATCTCAAGTACGATCTCAAGATAGGTCTCAACGTCGAAAGCAGTTTATAAATACGGGCCTAAGAAGACTTGTAATGAAATACTCACAACGGTCTCTTCCTGATGACGAACCAGGCGCCGGCAGCTCCCAGCAGCAGCAGCACGACCAGTAGCACGGGCACCACCACGGCCGCGGCGGCCGCCGCCCTGGCCGCCGTCACCGGCGCGGCGCCCGCGCACGTGGCGCCCGTCTGCCCCGCGCCGCACACGCACCTCACCGTGCCTTCCTCTTCTACGCACTTGCCACCGTTCTCGCACGGGCAGATAAGAGGCAAGGGCCGCTCGGGCTCGACGGCTGGAAGAAAAGATTAAATAACATTAGGTTTATCTTTAGAGCCCTCTAGGAAAAAGTTCCTCCAGAGTAGGCTTTCGTAGAACACGGATGGCAAAAGCCAGTGCAGCGTCAAATGTTTCAGCATGTGAATACTAACCGGCGTCGCAGGCGCGGTCGTGGGCGGGGCGCTTGGGCGCGGGCGCGAGGTCGGGGCACACGCAGCGACGGCCGGCGGGCACGCTCAGGCACAGGTGCGAGCACGACGCGCGCGCGCACGTCACGCCGCCGCCAGTCACGTTGTAGCGCCACGGGTGATACACTGGAAATAGAAAAAAATTTAAGGACACATTGGCCAACTCGCAACAATAAATTAGTCCAAAAACTATTACAACATTTATTTTGTAGGTACGTAATTCAAGTCAGAAGTACCTATGTTTAGAATGAAAACTAACTATTTTATTATTTATACGTTTAAAAGTACGAAAACAATCTGGCATTTAGTACACACACTCACAATTATGTATTTTGTGACATAATTACAAAATATATAAATGAAAATAATAAAAAACAAAAGCCTTCAGCTAAAAGTACGAGAAACTGATTCAAATAAGTCTCACCTTTCACAGCAGACGGGTTGACTAGATCCTTCGAGATGACGAAAGGCACGCCGCGTCCGAATTTGTCCTGTCGCACCAGTTCCCCGGTGTCCCGCGTCACCCAGTACAACGAAGACTCGAACACGTCCAGCGATAGCGGATGCCTCAACGCCTCGCCCTGCATCACCACCTTCCTCTGAGTCCCGTCGTACTTCATCATCTCAATCGTGTTCAGTTTAGTATCAGCCCAGTAGACAGAGTGATCCATTCCCATATCTATAGCCAAACCAGCAGGATGCCTGATGTTTTCAGTGATCAGAGGCCTGCGTTTCGAGCCATCCATCCAAGCGATTTCGATCTTCGGCGCTGAACCAGCGTCGGCCCAGAACATTCTTCCCATTTGAGGATCCAAAGCTATGGAAGTCGGGCTTTCAATACCGGCGGAGACCAAAGCACGTCTGTATCTTCCGTCAGTTCTTGCCACCATCACGCGGCCTCTAGGTTTAGATCCTGTTCTGTCTACTTCAGTCCAGTACAAGTTATCGCCCATATAGTCCACAGCTAAAGCTGTTGGTTTAGCGTTACCCTTCATATTCAGATCTTGGGCAAAACCAGTCTTGACTTGTCCATCCAAAGCATTAACCATGTAGGATCGTTTAATTGTCTTGTCGTAACTGTCGGCCCAGAACACCATCTCGCGCGTGGGATCGTAATCTATGGCTTCTATCCTCTTCTCTGAGGTGATCACGTCAAATTCATCATTCTTGTCTTGTACAAACGCTCGGATTTCGGGTCCGTTTGCGAACATCAAGACTACTTCTTTTTCTATCACTTTACATACTCCGGATAAACTGTCAGCCAATCTGAAAAGTAAACGGTATTCGTGAAACGTGATTTTTGTTTCGCAGATTTTTATTCTCAGAACTTTCTTTCTATAAAGTTGGACTGTAGAATTTTTACGTCATGAGCATGTCTTAAGTATGCCGTTGTAAAAATGTTGTATTTCTGCTTATCGATCAGGCAATAAAATAATACCAGCACAGGCTTTTGGCCTGACCAACTCACATAACGACGAAGGGTGAGTTGATCAGACCAAAAGCATGTGCTGACATTATTTTATTGCAATAGCGATCAAAATTTTCACAAATGTTCAGGTTGGTTGATATTATTGATATTGGTTGGTTGATACTCGTCTTTAAGTATAAATTCGCTTGTCACTACTAGTCGCTCTGTTCCGTGGCCAGTGCTTTAGACCCATACAGAAGTACATACTTAAATCCGTCTCTGCAGGAGCAGGAGTAGGAGCCGTTGAGGTTGGTGCAGAGATGTGAGCAGTGGTGCAGGCCGGTGGCGCACTCGTCCACGTCGGCGCAGCGCTTGCCGTCGCCCGCCGCCACGATCCAGCCCTGGAAGCACGTGCAGATGTACCCGCCCGTGCCGCCCGTCGTCAGGTTCGTGCAGAAGTGCTCGCAACCACCTGTACGCACATAAAAACGATAAGGATAAGACAAAAAAGCAGAGCCTAGTAATTCGGTTACTAAATCTAAGAAAAGAAATAAACAATAATATACTAGAAAAAATACGACTCGCACCAGATCATGTTCTCGGACGGGAATCGAACCCGCGACCTTTGGATATCCGGTCCAATGCTCTGACCGCTGAGCTACCGAGTCACTAGTGGGAACGTCGGATTTCCTCTAGTATATCAACTCTTACGCTGCAAGCCAGCGCCATCCCACCAATGTACAAGGAATTATCAACTGGAGTATCACTACGTCTCCCGGTCCCTCGGTATAAGTATTTTTCTAGTTAAGCAAAAAACTTAATGACTCCCTTCTGTTGACCCTGAAACACTAACCCTTATCAAGATGTGAACAAGTGAGCGCCTGGTGACATCCCAGCTCGTCAGAACTGTCGTCACAGTCGTCCTTTAAGTCGCATAGTTGCGTGCGCTCGACGCAGTGCTTATTCGCGCACTGGAACTGCGTGTACGGGTCGCAGGGGCGGCCGCGGAGCGCGCACAGCGTCATGTTGTTCTCGTCGGATCCGTCGCCACAGTTGTCTACACCGTCGCATACTTGGTATCTGTGGGGGAATAGAGAGTAGTTTAAAGTAATGTTATAAAAATCTCGTTAAAAATAACGCCTTATTATTATAATATTTTCTTACACTACACCATATTATAACTACCTGGGCACACATCTATGGTTGTCGCAATGGAACCGGCGCAGCGTGTCGCAGTTGAAGTTGCTGCAGATGGCGGGCGCTTCGTCGGACCCATCGCCGCAGTCATCCGTGCCGTCGCACAGGTCCAGTTGCGACACGCACAAGTTGTTCGCGCATTGGAACCTAGTACATACAACACATTTGTTAGGATTTCTATTAGTATTCGCAATAGGAAATGCCTAAGCTACCTCAATTATCGGTGATGAAAAAAGAGAGAAAAAAGCTAGAATCATTGATGGGGAAAAATATAATATTTATTAACCTGCTTTCTGGACAGTATCTCCCACCAGGGAACCTCGGGGGACATCCGATCTCATCAGACAAATCTCGGCAATCGCGGTCGCCGTCGCACCGGAAGTACGCAGCAATGCAGTGGCCAGATTTACACTGGAATGTGCCGTTCTTGCACTTGAACCCACCGCACTCAAGTTCGTCCGAGTTGTCGCCACAATCGTCCTCGTGGTCGCAGCGCCAGCGAGATGATATGCATTTTCCGTTTCCGCATTTGAACTCAGATTCAGAACACTCGCGGTATTTGTGCTGGCACACTGATTCTGCCTCGTCACTACCGTCACCGCAGTCGTCCGTGAAATCACACAACCATTGCCGAGGCACGCAGCGCATGTTGTCACACGTAAAGTCTGTCTCAGAGTTGCAGCTTGGGCAGTTCTCCGGAAGCTCGTCCGATCCGTCGCGGCAGTCGTCCTTTCCGTCGCAGAACAACCATTTAGGTATGCATCTGTAGTTAGATTGGCCGGGGCATCTGCGCCAACCGGTCGTACAGTTCTTCTGCCGACACATGTACGCGGGTTCATCGGAGTCATCGCCGCAATCGTTGTCGAAGTCGCACATCCATAGTTTCGGTATACAACGGCCGTTCTTGCAAGCGAATTCGGAATCAGGATCACACGGTCTATTATGACACATCGCCGGATCTTCGTCGCTGTGGTCTTTGCAGTCAGCATCGCCGTCACATTTCCAACTGTCCAAGATGCATCGACCACTCGACCGGCACTTGAATTCTAGAAGTGGACAGTCGTGGGAACATTGAGCTTCATCGGAGCCGTCACCGCAGTCATCTGTACCGTCGCAGATGGTAGCCGCAGGCGTGCAGTTAGTGTTGCGGCACTGGAATGCTCCCGCTCTGCAGTGTCGAACGGGACAAGAAGCAGGCTCATCGGATCCGTCCAAACAGTCTCGCTCGCCGTCACACTTCCAGAACCAAGGCACGCACTTCTCGTCGCGTCCGTTACAGCGATGCTGACCGTCCGTGCAGTTGGCGATACAAGTTTTCATGTCACGCGCTAGGTAGAACTGGTTCGGGCACGCACATTTGAAGGTGGTCGCTCCTTCTTCTCCGTAGCCTTCGATGTTAAGGTAGCTCGATGCTGGAGGTGGCGCTATCAAGCATAGATGTGAGCATCCCCCGTTGTTATCTCCACAAGGGTTGGGATAAGGAAGCTGTCTCAACGGATGCACGACGTGAATATCGTATGGCCTATGCGTCGTGTTTCTCAGTATTTTCAGATTCTCGCCGGAATGTTTGTTCGCTTTGCTGATCGCCTTGAGATTCCAGTCCGTCCAGTAGATTTCGTCGTCGAACAGACTGAGAGCAAATACATGGGGCACCTTAGATCCAGATAGAACTACATGTCTGTGTTTTCCCTCCAAGTCAGCGGAGCCAATGTAATCGAGATGAGCGTCCGCCCAGTAGATTCTATCAGTAAAGTAATCGATGGTCAAAGCGTTCGGCCAAGCGATGTCTTGTTCCCAGTTTAAGATAACCGTGAAGTTGGAGCCGTCCATTCCCATTTTACCGATGTAGGCTTGCAGATGCCAAGAAGTGTAATACAAGTAGCCAGTGCCCGGGTGCACGACTATTGCTCGAGGGTCGGCGATGCCTGTTTTCAGTGTTTTTCTTCTAGTTCCATCAAGTTCAGACACGTCCAAGTTCTTAGAATGTCTATCAAGCCAATATAGTTTCCTACCGATCCAATCGACCGCGATTCCTTCAAGACCGTGCGAGTCATGCCTTATGACTACTTCCCGAGTCGGATTCGGATCGGTGTAATCTGATTTGTAAATAGTCTTGGCTGAAACATCGGCGAAATACATCTTTTTTTCTTTCTCGTCGAAATCAATCGCGACAACGTTCATGAGGTCTTGGTGCACGAGGTTGTAGAGGGAAGCGTCCGTTGACATGTTCCGCACGTAGTATTTGTTGGTAAATATTACCCACGCGGTAGTGTTATCCTTCCGCTTGCATGTTCGCTCGTCGGCCTCTCTTTCGTAGTATTGATCATTACACTTGCAGTAGTAAGATCCGGGAGTGTTGGAGCAATATTGTGAACATACGCCGGGTGTTTCAAGACATTCGTCGACATCGGCACAGGCTTTGCCGTCAGGGAGGAGTTTATAGCCTTGATTGCAGTCGCAGTAGTACCCAGTTAGAGTATCAACGCACTTGTGGCCGCACTGATTTACTTCAAGTTTTGCACACTCGTCTACATTACAATGAGCTGGCTCGTCCGATTCGTCGGCGCAATCGGGCACTTTATTACAAACGAGGCGGTTGTCGATACACTGCCCGTCGTTACACTTGAACTGATTCGCGGGACATGTCTTATTCTCTTTAGAACAACCAACCTCGTCGGATCTATCGCCGCAGTCGTCCTCGCCGTCACAGCGGAAGTGATTCCGGATACATTTGAAGTTCTGGCATTCGAATTCTTGGTCCGAGCACTTTTTATAGACAGTGTTGCAGCGCTTGCCTTCGTCGGAGCCGTCACCGCAGTCGTTGTCGTGGTCGCAGAGCCAGCCTTCGTTGATACAACGGCCGTTGTTGCACTGGAACTGTTCTGGAGCGCAGGGCGCAGGTGCAGCACAGTGATGGATCGTGGCGTTCTCATCGGCGCCGTCGACGCAGTCTGGATCCCCATCACACAACCATTTCCTCGGTATACATTGCGCGCGGCCCCAAAACTTGTTCGCCTCGCACGTGTACTCAGTTTCTGCGTCACACTTTCTCTCGTTGCACTGGTGTCGGTCATCCTCGTCGCTGTTATCAAGGCAATCGTTGTCGCCATCGCAGATATAGATTCGTGGGATGCAGTTGCCGTTATCACATGTGAACAGGTCACCGAAGCAGGTGCGGCCTTCGGAGCGACAGTACTCTGGTGGTTCGTCGGCATTATCACCACAGTCGTCGTCACCATCACAGTACCACGTGGCCGGAATGCAGCGGTGGTTCGGGCAGCGGAAGCTGTTCTGGGGACAGGTTCGTTGCGCGCAGTGTAGCGGGTCCTCATCGGAATTATCGCCACAGTCGTTGTCGCCGTCGCACAGCCAGTATGGTTCGACGCAAATATTTGTCTTTTCGCACTTGAGGTGGTTGGCGGGGCAAGTAGTATTGCGCGGGCAGCGCTCGTGCGTTTCGTCGGAGGTAACGTTATCCTTGCAGTCGTTGATGCCGTTACAGAGCTGCGCGGCGTGGATGCAGCGAGAGTTGAGACATGTGAACTCGCCCTCCGCGCACGGCGGATACTGGCAGCCCTCTTCGTCCGATCCGTCCTTGCAGTCGTTCTCATGATCGCACTTCCAAGATTTAAAAATGCAGCGGCCGTTGTTGCAGCGGAACTCATTTGGCGAGCAGGAATGATACGCGCAGTAGTTGGGGTCCTCGTCTGAGTTATCGCCGCAGTCATCGTCGCCGTCGCATGACCACATGCGACTGATACACTTGCCGTTGCCGCAGAAGAACTTGCTCTGGTCACAAGATATGTTGCGGGCGACGCACATGCGGCCTTCGTTGACGAGCTTGGTGGTCTCGTTGCAGCGGCATTCGACGGTGTTGTTGGGCGCGGGGTGGCAGCTATGGGCACAGCCACCATTAGCGATCTTGCACGGGTTCACAGTACAACGCTGCCGTCCTGGACTGTAAATATGAATGTCCCGCGGCGAGTCATCCAGCCGCTTCACCATCTCCACCATGTTAGCCCCTGTGTGCTTCTCTGCTCTATACACTCCTCGTAATTGTAAATCAGTCCAGTAAATGTAATTTCTAAACACAGTGATCGCGAACGGATATATCGTAGCAGAAATGAGAACTTCTCGATCGGAGCCGTCCAGCTTCGATCGTTCAATCTTCTCGCGCACGGCATCCGTCCAGTAGAGCATGTTTTCGTCGAAGTCAATAGTCAAGCCACTCGGTTGGGACAGATCTTTGTCGATGATGGCCTTTTTCAGGGATCCAGCCATCGTAGTGCGGTAGATTTTACCCGATGTTCCAAATCGACCCCAGTCAGTGTAATATAGTGTACCGTTGCAAGGATCAACGACGATTGCTCGAGGTCTCTCGACTCTGGCGATCATGACTAGTTCACTGCCATCCAAGTTCATGGCATATATAGAGTTGTTCGAGCTGTCCGTCCAGTAAATCTTCTTCTGGGTCCAATCGTAGGATATGCCTTCCGGGTTGATGCCCTTGTTGATGATGTTTTGAATGCCGGCTGATTCCGGATTATTGGCAGACATCCAAGCGATTCTCGCCCAAGGTCTAATTTGAGTGAAGAACAGTTTGTTGTCTGTGTAATCGAATTCCACTCCAACGACATTCGTTAGATTGCCGATGGGTTTGAAAGGCACGCCGGTTGACTTCGGGTCGAGGTTGATGGCACGGATTTCAGTCCTGGTTGTGAACACCAGGTACTCGTCAACGACGTCGCATTTCTTTTGGTTCTGTGACAGTTGTCCGGTGGCACAGTCGCATCGGTGCGTGTAACCTTTATTGGCTTCCACTGGGTAACTGAAGCAAAGTTGGTCGCAGCCACCGTTTCCGAATTTCCTACACGGGTTGTTCTCGTCGGTCGGCTGGTTGTTTACGTCGAATATAACGATATCTCGAAGTTTTGGTAAGTTTGTTCTAACCTTCTCTGGCATAGACATGTTGCCCGGTAATTTTGAAGACTTGTAAATAGTTTGTAAATTTCTGTCGACCCAGTAGACGCTGCCTGTATGAATGGCTATACCCATGGGATTCGGCAAGTTCGATCGGATCAGCTGTCTATTGCCTCCGCTGTAGGATATCTTCTGAATTTGATCTAGTTTCGAATCGACCCAGTAAACGTCGTGAGTGAGCATGTCGATGGTCAAGTCTCTTGGGTTGGAGATTCCGGAGCTGACGAGAGTTTGCCAGTTGGAGCCATCCAAGTAAGCTTTGCCGATCCGCGGGTACTGGCCGTAGTCGATCCAATAAAGCAGCCTCTTGAGTGGGTTCACGGCAAGTTCTCTGGGGGCGTCCATAGTCGTTTTGACGATGACCTTTCTATTGGAGCCGTCTAGCCAGCACATTTCTACATAATTTTCATGTGGAAAGACGTTTGTGAAGTACAAGTTTCCAGCCACCCAGTCGATAGCGAGCCCACGAATGCCGTTGCTTCCGATTCCGTCTTTGACAACTCGTTGGAGTTCAGTACCATTCGGTCTGATTCGGAAGATGCCATTCCACTGGCCTCTATTGAACTCAACCCAATAGATGTAGTTTTCTGCGAAGTGGACATCGACGTGTAGGATGTGATGACCTTGGCCGGTGACAGGCACCATCGCTTCCGAACTGGAATCCAAGCTATAGCCTCGGATAAGGTCGAGTTGCGATACGACAGCGAAAGTTTTGTAAGGCACGCAATGTATTTCGTTTTCTTTGCGGTAGCCGATGGAACAGCCGCAGACTCGAGATCCACCTTCGCTCGGTATACAGATCTGCTCACACCCGCCGTTGTTTAGAGTGCAGGGGTGGTGAATCATCTTCCTCTTCTGGAATATGGTAAAGGATTTCAAATCACTTTCGTTATCGATAATCGTTTTGATGTTGTCGCCATTTGGAAGATCGGCTTTGATTATCTTCTCGTGGCGGGGGTCCAGCACGTATAGACGAGAGTCTAATACGGCTATGACTTTGGGGAAGGATATGGCGTTAGCTTCAGTTAGGATGGTCTTCCGATCGTTGCCGTCGGTGTTGACGCTGGCGACGCTGGCGGGGTACTGGGTGCTGAAGTAGACGATCTTTTTCTCGAAGTCAATAGCAATTGCCTCGGGCCGCTCGATGGAGTCCACTAGGATAATGGGATTGGAGCCGTCCATGTTGGCCTTGCCGATCTTTGCTGGCACCCCGTAACCTCCTTCGTCAGACCAGTAGATTTTGCTGCAAAAAAATAGAAGAAAAAATTAAGTATTGCAAATAACTAAAATTGATACTTTACATAAATACTCTATAAGCATCCCCCTCTACAAATAATGTCTTACAGATAACTGAAAGCCATTGTCAGGTTGTAATGACCTAAATTGTAGACTGCCGCGGCCGTCCCAGACAAAACAGTTAAAAAACAAAATTTACCCTTCCGTAGGATCTAGACAAATTCCTTTGGGCTTAGCCACAGACAACTTGCTGCCATCGTTCGCCATTACAATGGTCCTGTATTTCACTTTGCCTTCTACTCTGACCATTTCAATGTTACTGGCAACCCTGTTAGCCATGTAAAGATTTCTTCCGAGCCAGTCGAATGCAATAGATGATGGAGCGCCAACTATGCCGGTGTCTTGCCCGAAGAACTCAACCTTATTGCCACCTCCGTAAGGCATACTGTAGATTGTGCAGTTCTCGTCATCTTCGCTGTCACCAGATATCGATTGGAGCCAGTACAACATGTGGCCTTGGCGGTCGTAATCCAGTTGGACGCCACCTACAAAATATGCATACCTAGTTGAGTTTTATATTTTTTTATTCATTTTTTAGTAAATATAAGTGGTAAACTGCTTTGTAACAATTACAATAAAAAGCCACGTCTTGGAAGAATAACCTTAAATAACAGTTTTACCTTGAATTCCAACGACTGAAGCGAGTTGTCCTGCTCTACCAGAGCCATCTGGTGAGAGATCAATAATCTGTGATCCCTTCAGAACCATCAAGTAAGCGGATTCCTCTGCAATAATAAACATAATAGTTAGAAACTATACAACTAATTTGCCTAATTCGGTGAACATAGTACGTAATTTTCGGGACCTACCTTCGGCGCATTTTCCTTCAGGAAGCAGTTTGAAGCCAGGCTTGCACATACAAGTGTACTGCGCCGTTATGTTCGGGCTGAGCAAGCACAGATGTTGGCAGGGGTTGTTCTTGCAGGGGGACGTGTACTGCGGTTGTAAGGACGGATGATGAACGTGTATAGATAGAGGTTGCGAAATCAAGTGTGACACCACGGTTTGGTTCGTGCCTCTGAACTTGTGTGCCGATAAAACCCTGTTTAACTGACGATCCGTCCAGTATAATGTATCCTCAAACAATGTCAAAGAGTGAGGGTGTAACAAATAATGACTGCCGGCTAAAACTTGCTGCCTTCCCGTTCCATTGTAGTAGCAGAAATCTATGAAATCTAATTTCGAGTCAGCAAAGTAAACCCTCTGCGTCGCCGTGTCTAAAGTCAAACCATTAGGCCAGTAAATTTTGGTTGTTATTATTGCTAATCTTTGCGTTCCGTCCATACCGATTCTTTCGATCCTCGGGTTTTCTCCCCAGTCGGTCCAAAACAGCCACCTCGCATTCGGGGCGGGGTCTAAACACATTCCTCTTGGCTGCGTTATATTTCCGCTTAGCAAAACAGTTCGGGCACTTCCATCTTCTTTGGCTACTTCTATTGTGTTTATTTTGCTGTCTAGCCAATAAATATTTCCTCCAACCCAATCGTAGGCTAAGCCTTCAACAAGATCTAACCCAGTCGAAATAATGACTTGCGGTTCGCTTCCGCGGTCTAATCTGGAGATTTTCTTAAGTTTCATATCTGACCAGAAGATTGTGCCAGTGTGCATGTTGGAGGCGGTAGCGACGACGTTCTCGACGTTGATGGGTACTCGCTCGAGCCCCTGCTCGTTGAGGTCGGCCACGAGGATGGAGTGCCGGTTGGAGATGATCAGGAAGGCGGATGAATGGTTGTCGGCCTTGCACGTGTGGTTATCGGACGCGAGACGGTAGCCTTCTACGCAGCCGCACGCGTATGAGCGTTTCGTGTTTGTGCACACCTGAAATACATAAACTAATGTTAATGATCGATCTGTTTAAAAAAAAAATATTTTAAGATTTATTTGCAAGTCACCGGTTAAAAAGGTGTTACAGAGTTGGTAGGTATAGTACAAGTGACGCCCTGCTAGGGCACACTAAACATGAGGGGCAATTATCGCCTCTTACATATTAATTCAAATTAAATCCAACTCGGAACGTTTTAGAGTGTATATATAAAATTAATAATTGATAAATAGAATAATAGCCCTTATGCGTTTGGTTTTGAAAGCACATGTACTTATTGTTACCTGTGAGCATAATCCTGGCGGGTCACACTCGTTAACATCAGCACAGGTGCGTCCATCTGGGCCGAGTTGTTCGCCGGAGGGGCACAGGCACAGCGGGCCCAGCGGCGTCTGCTTGCAGCCGTTGGAGCACAGCCCTGCTTGGTGGCTGCATTCCGCGAAGTCGCAGCTTGCACCTGCAATCACCATGAAGATATTATTGACTAGCTTCCGCCCACGACTTCGTTCGCGTTGACCCTAGGGAACCTTTGAGTATTATTATGTTTTAATAAGTTATAAATTATCTTTGAGTAATCTTTCTGTGTGGTCTGTTTCACCCAAATCCGTCCAGTCATTTAGACACAAACTTTCGCTTTTATAAATTATTATTAGCGGCCGCCCGCAACTTCGCCTGCGTGGACAGTTATTTCCAGTCAGGATAGGTGTGTCATTGACTATAATTAGGCTTCAAAACTGACGGCAGTACATTTCACTAAATGTTTAGTAGCGAACTTAGTTTAAAACAATAAGAAGTATAATCTCACCTTCGTCAGCGCCGTTGGGGCAGTCGAAATTGTTGTCGCACACCTGCGTGAGGTTCACGCAGCGCCCCGTCACGCCCGGGCACGCCCATTTGCCATCTCCACATCTGCTGATTTTAATTTCAGAATTATTTTACATACAAATACAGACTCTCAATACTTAATATTAGGATTTGACAAATCTGCGATTATGGATGTTATGAAACATTTTCTAAAGTTAGTAATCGTCAGAAATCGTAATTCACCAGATATCTCGAATGCTATAATTCTTTCGGTCCGTTCCCGCCCGAGTGATTAGTCTGTTTTATCAATGTGTTTTTAACCACAAGAAAGACCCGAGACCCAGTCAAGATACGAATAGGCTGTCGAATGATGATGATCGATGATAGGGGATAGGGGATAGGGGATAGGGGACAGGGGATAGTGACCTGGGCGGCGGCGGATGGCAGGCGTGCTGCAGCCCCTCGTCGGAGTTGTCGCCGCAGTCGTCGCGCGCGTCGCACACGTACGCCTTGAACACGCAGCGCCCGTTGTCGCAGCGGAAGTGGTTGGCCGCGCACACCGCCGCGCCGCACGACGCCGGCTCGTCCGACAGGTCCTCGCAGTCCGGTGTGCCTGTACGACGTACGCACGTTTAACATACCTTACTCTACTGCCGGTTCCTTACTTTATCACTTATGTACGTATATTACGTATATTTTGGGACTTGAAAATTTAAAGCTAAGTTAATTTAACCGCACCGATGTTTGTCGCTATACTCGGTAGGGCCCGATGCAGTGCAGCTTCAAAATGAGCCTTTATTGCCAAAGCGCCGAAGTATTTAGCTTCATAGAACCGTAAGGTAAAATAGAGGAAGGGTTTTTTTCGAAAAAAATATAAAAAAAACCATCCGCAGCTTCAGTCTTCACCGACGCATGCAGACGTAAAGCCGAGTTCGATAATTATGTGTACCTAATAATAATCAACATCATGTCAAGAGTGCTAACATATTAATGAACTCGACTGTACCTGTAATACTATGAAACTGCTAATATAAAGCGGGATATAACTTTGTTGGTATTAAATTTAATGTGGTTGTTCACTGACCGTCGCAGTACCAGGTGGTGGGTATGCAGATGCCGGAGGAGCGGCACTGGAACTGCTTGTCGGGCTGGCACTGGTGCGGCGCCAGCGACGGGCAGCCCGCCTCGTCCGACCCGTCGTTGCAGTCCGGGATGCCGTCGCACTTGTACGCCTCCTACACGACAAAACCCGGGAATCTCTATTTAAAAAATATTCTAATTCGCATAGACAAAGGCAAAGGTCAAAAGGTTGTTTGAGTATTGTTCTTGAATACGGGTGGTAGGGGCTATTTCACAGTTTTCAGATTCTTCTGGATTAATTTGAATTTGAAAATTTACAAATACGGCTGCCGCCAGTGAGAATCCGGATAACCGTATTCGCACCTGCATCTTGCGGGTATTCGGACAGCTGCCCGAAATCCGATCGGCCGCTTAGTGCGTATGATCGCTTACGTTAGTTTGTACTTCTTTACCTGAACGCACTGCTTGAGGTCCGCGCACTTGAACTGACTGGCGAGGCAGGAGACAGGCGGGCAGTCCGCTTCGTCCTGCTTGTCGAAGCAGTCGTCGTCGCCGTCGCACACCCACGACGCGGGGATGCAGTGTCCGGTGCGGGGGCATGTGAACTGCAACAACAAAGTAAAGTTTTAAAATCAACCTAAACCGATGATGACGTTGGAGATAATACAAAAATATAGGCGTTAGTAAATGACGGCGCGGCGAAAGTATTTTAGTTTCAAAGATTTGAAATATTTTTATTCGTCTAGATTCTGATCCTGTCGTATTTTTACCTCGAAAGACAGAATTAATAATTTTAAATGCAGTGCTTACGTAGTACTGCATTTAAAATTAAGTTTGAAAAATTGGTATATTGGTATACGTATGATAATCGATTGATATTTCACCAAACCATTTTCTATATATCATAAGCACAGCTTTTTTAAAACAAATTCGGTACCTGGAAGTAAGCGCAAGTTTTTTCAGCACAATGTGTTCCCTCATCGGACCCGTCGCCGCAGTCGTTCTCCGAGTCGCACTTCCACGTGTTGGGCACGCAGCGGCCGTTGTCGCACTGGAACTGCGAGGCGCTGCACGTGACGTTGACGCAGCCCGCCTCGTCCGAGTAGTCGCCGCAGTCGTTCTCCGTGTCGCACCGGTACGTCGCGGGTATGCATCGCCCTGACTTGCACATGAAGTCCGTCGGGCCGCATGTCGATTCTGATACAAATATATTATTACGAGTATGTTCAGCAAATGCTTAAGTACATCATTTTAAAAGAAGGATAGAATATAAAGAGCAATAATAGGACAAGGCATTATACAAATTCGACAAAGTGTACTCACTGGTACAATTAGCGAATTCCTCATCGCTGTTATCGAGGCAGTCGTCATCGCCGTCGCATATCCAGCTCTTGGGGATGCAGCGCTGGTTGCGGCAGGTGAAGTCCCAGGCGTTGGGACACGCCTGCATCGGTGGCTCCGCGCCTGGATCCGGCGCGCACGACGTGCCGTCCGGCTGCAGCTTTTCGCCGTAAGGGCAGCCGCATCGGACGGTCAAAATCTCCGTGTTATTCCGCGGAACCGCGAAACAAATCTTCTGGCAGTTTCCATTGTTGTGTGCGCACGGTTGCATCGGATCAATCTTTTGAATCTCCTCGCTGTATACTTTAACACCGTACAATCTATTAGTCTGTGGCTCCCTTACCATTATTTCCTCCTGCTCTCCTGTCAACTTGTGCAGCCTCACTATCGCGTCGAGCCTCCAGTCGGTTATGTACATGAACTCTTTGTGTATGACGATCGAGAACGGGTGCCTGATCAATCTGGAATTGACAGTCTTCACGTCTGTGCCGTCTAATTTAGCGTGTTGAACGTGATCCAGTAGAGCGTCACACCAGTATATCCTGTCTTCATCGAAATCTATTGATAACCCGTTCGGCCACCCGAGGGTGACATTCTCAAAGACTAGAAGACCGGTTCCGTCCGTGTTCGCTCGGCTGATGTTCGCCGGCCTATCCCATTCCGAGAAAAATATATACCCTTTGTTGGGGTGAACGACTATGGCACGGGGTCTCTTCAAATCTTTCAGCAGAGTCCTCTTGAATGCTACGTTTCTAGTCGACAAGACGTTCAGAGTGCCCTTTCTAGAGTCGATGTAGTACAAGTTCTTTGATGCCCAATCGACAGCGAGGCCTTCAACACCTTCGTTTTGTGATGCTAACACTATTTCTCTCGTAGTGCCGTTCCTGTGCACCCTATAAATGACATCTTGAAGCACGTCCGAGTAGTAAATATGCCTGTCGCGGGCGTCGAAATCTAAACCAACAAATCTCGCTCGCCTCGACACTACCGGAAGAATAGCATCGCTGAATCCTTCTATCACTGGATCCAGCACTTTCCCTTTAATAAATCTCTGCTGGGAGTACATTAAAAATTCTTGGACGAGGTCGCAGCTTCTCAAGTCCTGTTCTAATCTATAACCTATGTTGCAAGCGCAGCGGTAACCTAATCCGCCGCTGGGCAATGCACTAACTATACACATCTGGGCACAACCACCATTGTTGTTCCCGCAAGGATTATTTACAGAAGTTTGTTTTAAAGAATGTATCACAGTTATAGCTTTGGGTTCTCGAATATCCTTCATTTTATATATGGCTTGTATGCTGGACGCGCCTTCATATTTGTTGACGGAGCTGATGCCCTGTTTGGTGCTATCTGACCAGTAGACCCTGTCTTCAAACAATGCTAGTCTGGACGGGCTGGGAACTTGTTGGCCTCTGAGGACCAAAAACCGGTGGTTTCCATCGTAGTCCACCGTTTCAATGTAGTCCAGTAAGGAGTCGCACCAGAACACTCTCTTTGCGATGATGTCGACGGCGATACCTGACGCTTTGTATGCTGCTTCAGAGACGATCGCTTTTGTGTGTGTTCCGTCCATATTTGCTCGGATGATCTGGAAAAATAGGTATTAAATTAATTCTGGGTTACTTTGGGTTAGGTTGATCCTTTAGATTTTATCCCTTTAAAGCTTTGGTCACTCGATTGTTATTAGATATTTGAATCATCTGCATTAAAAGATCATGAATCTGAATTTAGCATAAGTCTTAATTATTGAGCATGTCGACTTAAATAAAATCTTAGTAGGTACAGGTAGGTACTTGCTTGCATGGTTCTTATTCTTATTGATATACAGAATACGTCTGTTATTTACCTGGCTGGAGTCGGCGATGAACATATACCCGGTGGTGGGGTCGAGCGCGATGTCGGCCGGGCTCGTGAGGTTGGAGCCCAGCACCACCGCGTGCCAGCGCCCGTCCAGCTCGAACACGTCGATCTGATGACAACACACACATCGATAACGTGGTCGGCTAAAGCAGGCTCCTAGCCAGGATTCGTAAAGAGATGAATAATGGGAGATGCTTTGGTTAGATAGGTAAAACAGTGAAGAAATTGAAAACATTCCTTTGGCCAGTTGTAGCAGGAATTTGAAAACCTTAAAAGTAAATAATCCCCATTTTGGTTAGAATTTAAGTGATTTTTAGCATTTCGTAAAAACGGCAATTTATCAGGATTCGGGATTTATTGCACCGACAGCAACGGCCACCGAGAAGTCCGTGTCTCTCGTCCGCTATTATGTGCAGCTACCTTGAATAGTCTCTGCTATATGTTTCTGTATTACCTTCTGTCCGACAGCATCAGCGACGTATAGCTTGTCGCCGACCCAGTCGACGGCGATGGCGGTGGGCGCCCACGAGGCGGCCGCCACGGAGATGTCCGCGCCGCCGCCCGCGCCCCGCGCCCCGCTAGCTCCCGCTGGCATGCTCAGCTGCTGCGAGTGGATCTGGAATAACAACAGATTAGTTAGTCAAGCTGGAATTAATAAGACTACATTTTCTGCTGTCAAAACGTTCGGGACATGACACCCTTATTACCTAACTAATTTTTGTTATAATGGATTTCGTTTGATCTATGAAGTTCATTGAATTGCGCGGTGCGAGTACAATTAAAGTTCTAATTACATTGTAAAGTGTTGGTTCTTGAGGCAATAGGCAAACTAATATTAGCATATGCTGCTTGGATCAGCAGAACAAAACAAGTCAGAAGTTAAAAATGACCAGAACTAACAATATTTTGATACCTTAAGAGAAAAAAAATCATGCCGCCAAATTAAAACGACAAAAATTCACCTTTCTTGTCTTGAGATCGGACCAGAACAGCAAATTCTTCTTGTAATGGAAGTCGAGCCCCGCCGCGTGAGTAGCATTAGCAAGTGGTGCGGGCGCTCTTCCATGCAGCTCCATACGTAGTACTCCTCCCGCGTGCGCGAGCGCCAGCCACGCGCCGCCCGCGCCCTCCGCCGCGCACCGCGACCCCTCCACCACGCGGTACCCCGGCGCGCACGCGCACTTATACGCTATAAACAACAAAAAGATAGTTAGCTTAAAAGATCAAACAATGTTATTATCTGTATAGACAAACAATATAAAATGTCTGTCTATATAAAATGATGTAAGCATTGGTTCTTCGAGCCGTTTATAGATATGGTTCGAATCTTTCTACGATAACTTTCTTAGAAAGGTGCCTAAATGACAATTTTTTATAACTGACATCGAAATGTGGATTGATACGAAAATAATTGACTCAGTAGTGTATTCAAACTTATAGTAACACAGCTGATAACCGTAAATCCATTGTGTATTTACCTACCTACCCTTTATTTTAGTGCTCTTTATTTATAATTTTGTATAACATTTGAATAACAGCAGGGCAAGTTATTATAGGTTAGTTTTAAAGCTTCACGTTCAGCAAAAACAATCTATTACAAGAAACTCCCTAGTATACTCACATCCAGGAGTGTTGACACACAGCTGGTGGCAGTACCCCCACTCCTTGCACTCGTCCCTGTCCACGCACGTCCGGTTATCAGGCGACAGTGTAAGGCCGGCGGCGCATGCGCACGCACCTCCCGCGGGAGACGCCACGCACTTATACTCGCAGTCCAACACTGGGCAAGACGCCGTCGCTGTTAAATAAAAAATCACGGCTGAGTGTTCAGATTCCAAATGAAACCAACACGAAGTAATTAAAAATATCATATTGATGATTACACCATTAAAATGATGTCTTTTACTACCAAATTCATTTTACCGTCGTTTTAGCTGCCTTAGGGAACTTACGACGGATCAAGATTTCAAAATATAATTGATTATGATTGAACCCGTAAGCTCTTTTTGACCAGCACGGATACAGGCTTATTTTATAGAGGGTTAAGGAGGATGAGCAATAGCCCATCACGCGAGCCCAATCCAGATACGACAGATTTGACGACCTCCATGGTTGAGTGGTTTTTAGCCCCGAATTTATGTTTTCAAACAGGGGAGTGCAGAAGGCAATTTGCCGTCCTGTAGGAAACAATTTTCAACAGATTGTTACACGCGACATAATTATGTATTCTGTGCACGCGTTGCGATGTAAAACAGTGTAGCACCGGGTATAGACAGCGAGACTGGCTGGTGGACTAGCCCAGCCTAGCAAGTCTCGCTGGCCGGCAGCCGCCCCCTAGTCTTCGCCGCTCTGGGAAGTTTATTTAAAAAGGGTGGGTGATATTGCATTTGATTTTACAAACAAATATTACCTATTTATTACTTTACTTACAGCAAGCAGTTTCCTCATCAGCATTATCTTCGCAATCCTTCTTGCCGTCGCAGAGCTGCGACCTGGCTATACACTTGTGTGTGCCCCCGGGTCCTCCCTTAGGGCACAGGTATTTATTATCAGGGCAGGCTATAGCCGTGCAGTTTGCCTCGTCGGAGCCATCAGCGCAGTCTCGGTATCCGTCGCAGTGGTACGCCGCGGGAATGCAGAGGGCATTGCTGCACCGGAACTGTCCTATATGGCACGCGGGGAAACCTGCAAAGATGGGGGTGTTAGTTAGGAAAGTCGAAAATACAGGATAAGGAAGCACTTGAAGATATGCGACTTACTACAGTGCGCCTCATCGGAGTTGTCGCCGCAGTCGTCCTTGTGGTCGCACTTGGCGGTCGCGTCGACGCACTTGGTGCCCGACGCGCACCGGAACTGGTCCAGGCGGCATGCCAGCGTCTGCCCCGGGCACGACTGCTCGTCTTTGCCCGACCTACAATCTAAGTATCTGGAAGAAAGGGAGAAGACTTGATAAAAGAGTAATTTGGGATCAAGGGAAGATTTTTTGTGTTTTAAATTCTTGAAATACAAGACTATGTTTGAGTATTTAGCATTCTTTTAAATTATCGTAGGTATTCTAGTGTCCATACCCGTCACATTTCTTCTCCTTAGGTATACAAGGCCCCTGCGTGAGTTTACCCGTGTCGGATCCTTCCAGCCCGCACTCAAAGTCCTCTGGCTGGCACTTCCGGTACACTGGAACAAAACATTATCTCGTTATGAAACAAGAAACGGAAGTTGTTACATAAATGCTGAATTAATACAATTCTGACTTATTTACAGGATTTAAAGAGGAACTTAATTTATCAATCAGGTTAAACAAACGCAATATATGCTGAGGATTGGAAACTGTAGACATTATCGGCCTTACCACAAAAGATTTTAAAAAACTGTTTCACAGTTTGTTTCACACTTGACTCAAAACTTTGCACTTT
Source organism: Catoptria pinella (assembly GCA_963556745.1). Taxonomy (NCBI): domain Eukaryota; kingdom Metazoa; phylum Arthropoda; class Insecta; order Lepidoptera; family Crambidae; genus Catoptria; species Catoptria pinella. The sequence continues at coordinate 358,164 of OY750771.1, forward strand.
AAAGCTTAATAATTCACAAACGGATGCCTCAATCAAAAAACTGTTTTCACAAACCCGCAATATTTATAAAATTGCTATTCAACGACATCCCACACTATGGGGTAGACAAGAAAAAAATTACATCCCTACTTCACGTGTAGGAGAGGTAAACTAAAAAAAATATTTTTAAAAAATTTACTTCACTTTGTCGGCGTGATTAATATGTATATCCATGCCAAATTACAGCTTTCTAGTACTAAGAGTCTATGAGTTAGGCTGGGGACGGACAGACGGACATGGCGAAACTATAAAGGTGCCTTGTTGACTACGGATACCTACCTAAAAAGTAATATTCCGAGCATACCCCGTCCGCGCTTCAACTTATCGGCCGCGCGCTAGATAATGCAGTTTTCATACAAAGTTATGTAAAAACAAAACCCCTTTGAAACGAGTGGCGTCGGCCGCTGTTTGTGCCCGGCGCCGGCGGCGGCGCGGCGAGGCGGCCTTTGTGCACTTTGAAACACTTTTTCTAAGAACACCCTGGAAAATAGCGTGAACAAATGCACAAGTAAGCTACAACGCTCAAAGCGCTGCATTTTACTTTAACGAAGTGCCGCTGATGTTTTGCATAATTTTTATGAGTTTTTTCTTCTGTTTTTGGCTTAAAGACATGTGTAAATTCATAGGTATGATTAGCAAGTCACTTACTGACCCGAGAATTTTACTGTGTGGTCTTAATTTGATAGGTATCAGAAAAAGTTATCAAAAACTTTAAATCTTTGATCAAATTCGACGTGTATTTTCAATGCCACAGCATTGCGTGGGTAAGTTTTGGGTTCAAATTTTATTAATAGAAGCACAGATAGTACGTACAATACCTTCTACACTAGTATAGAAATATAGTTTTTAATTGTAAATGTGAAAGTGAAATGTATTACTATTTAGAGACATCGTTTTATTTTTCCTGTAATCTTTAAATAAACTTCTAGCTCATAAAATAATTTCATTTTCTCTATGCGGAAATAATAATTATTTTTAAGACCCCTTTTCAGTCCCTGTTGCAAAAAAAATATAAATATTTTGATTTACCTATATTTTAATTAAAAACTATTCCAAATTTCAAGTTGATGGCATTAGTAGTTCTCGAGATATCCAGCTGTGACAGACAGACACTGAGTCATACCATAAGGGTTCCTTTTTAACATTTTGGTTCGCAACCCTAAAAATAGTGACCCAAATTCTAATTGTGTGCTGTGGCGATGAAAAAAAGAGAAAACTGAGTGTAATATTAATTGTGAAGGAATAGGATCCAGAGGCTTCGATAACATAACTTCATACGCTAGCTAGACGCTTAACATAATCAGTTAGTTCATAGTTTGTTTGCCACTCCTTTTTGCATATTATAGAACTTTTGTCATCTTTTATTTTCTAGAAACAGCCTGAACCCATGTCCCAAAAGTCTGACAAAGGATTTCTCAAACTTTATGAAGTGATTGTAACAATCTTTAGGGCTCGCCACACGGGGCGGCCCGCTCGCCCGGAAAAAGGTCTTGTTCACACTTCGCTGGTGTAATCATCGGTAATCAAATCTACTGTTTTCCTGTAAGGCGAGCCGTTTCTGTTATTAAGGTTAAGTGGGAAGTTCTATAGATAAAAGTTAAATTGATTCCTTGGTAACGAGTACGTAGAATTAATTAAAATCCACCGGCAGTTGGAATGAGGGACGTATAAAATTCCAAACAATATCCCAATGCGCCTGGGTTTTTCCCCGCCCGGGCAGAAACATTCTCATCTATAATCTAATCTGAGAAATTGTTAACTGCAGATTCCTACTTTTATCTAAATCCGTTCAGCCGTTTAGGCGTGAAAAGGTAATAAACAGTACACACACAGACACACACACACACACACACACAAACTTTCGCATTTATTATGTTATTAGAAAGTAGAATTAGTAGGAATAAATACGTTTTGTGTTAAGAATTTAATTCTTGTTGATTTGAATAATAAAATATAGCACTATAGTGTTTGATTAGGTTACTTAATGAGTTCTTGCAATAGCCGACCATATTATTCTAAAGATTTAGCCAATTTAATTAAGTTTTGTTTAGGCTTTTCGCTGTATAAGTAATTGCTCAAAAAAATGATGCTTCCGTTTCAAAATCACAAGGGGCCTGTACGGTTTGAATAAAAACAAACTTATTTTTAACATGAAACCAAAATCACTGCTAATGTGTAAAGAAACATAAATATTTTTGTCAATAATTTTGTAATCCAGTGGCGTAGCATGGGGGAGGCGGAGGGTGCGGTCCGCACCGGGCGGCACTTTGCCGGGGGCGGCACTGCGGAGGTGGCAGTTAGAAAAAAAAATTGAAATTTAAAAAAAAGTTAATTTCTTTCAGTGTTTTTATCGTCATTTTTTTTTTAATGTTACCAAATACCCAGGTACCTATGCAGGTTCTATGCATGGGTGATGCAAGCGCAAGGTTTCTCAATAACTATTATTTAGGAAACTTATTTCCGATATTTCGTTTCAATGTTATTTTAAATAAATATGTCTCCTTACGCATTCTTTGTACTTCACCGTAATACGGTAATGACATTCTCCATTATTCTATTACGTTTTCTCTGTAATTTTTCTGTGATATTCTACCTATGTCAAAAAATGTTAATTTCACTTTTCAATTCAATAAATCATTCAATAAAACTAATAAAAGTACTCTTTTTACCATGCTCAAATTTTTTATAATGGATCACAAAAATAAGAGGGCGGCAAATTTGGAATCCGCACCGGGTGCTAGTGACCTATGCTACGCCACTGTTGTAATCTGATTTTTCTTTTTACTTCTTGTTTATTCATTCATTTTTGATTCCAAGGCGTTTTTTGATAAAACTAAGATCCTTCAAACCAGACAAAATGAACTATCTTCTGTATTACACGTAAAGGTCAGCTGAATTGTTTACATTTACTTTATTTCACATTTTACCATCACACAGTAATATTCCTCTAAAATCAATTGTAGGTAGAGGTAGTCCCCTGTGAATACACCGCACCGCCTCAGTGGCGTCGTAGGATTACGCGCACGGCCCCGGATTGCATCCAGATGAGCTTGCATCCGCGGGTGCCAGTCTTATTTGTTCGGATTCACGAATCGGGAATCCACGTATATTGGAGTGTGGGCGTGGCGTGTGCAGATTGAGATGTGGCGTGGAGTTTGCAGCGAGGATTGCAGTTAGGGCATGCAATATTCGCTTGATTTTGGTATTCGAGTTTTATGAATACCTTGCGTGACACTATTCGAGTTATTCGAATTATTCGAGTTTTTCACATAATTAGCTGATGGCTGTGAAATAATCATAATTTCAATGTTTTAAGACATTTTTATTAAAAATACGAAAAAGTTTACATAGTTTACGTTCACGACTCAAACATTTATCTACTTAAAATCAACATTATTATAATTTTTAAGTGAACAATCATGACAATATGAAATATATATGAAAGATGGTTTAAAGCATTTGATAAACATTCCGCAAAAAGGTCTCTTACTAGTGCTTTGCACCAGTAAAACGAATCAGTAAAAACACAGAGAAAAACTGTTTTTCTCCGGTTACACAGCTTATGGATTCAAATATAATAAAATAAATAGGTATTTATTTACTGATTACCTATCGGTGTGTTTATGGATCCTTCCTTACTAACTGGTTAAGTATATCAGTTAAAAAAATATTTTTACTCTAAAATGCTTGTAATGTGGTCAATATTTTGACAACCTTCTTTGAGCAAAGTCGAGCTTGTCGCGCTCCTCGGATGGTAACGCAGCAAAATTGTATGGTATTTCATTATTGTCGAGTTTTAGCCAAAGACAATTGCTGTCCTTTAAAAATCGATTATTGTCGAGTTTTGTTTCAAACATGGTTTTGTGAGGAATAGTATATTTTACGTCATTTTTTATGTTATTCATACGTCATTTTACGTTTTATAGTCCTGTGGTATTCAAATAGTAAAAGAAGGCGAATACTCGAATAAAACGAATTGCATGCCCTAATTGCAGTGTGAAATGAATAATTTCTTTTCGAGTATAATGAAACACTTTTTAACGGATACCATCGCGGTTTTATTGAAAGTACTTTGATAATTAAGTTGAAATTTAGTTTGATTTTTTTGGTTAAAATAAGAAAATATCGCAGAGAGAAGACTACCTACCAACTTCCTAATGGATCTATCAGTGAGCCAAGATGATTGCATTGAATTCAGTTACTGATAGGGAATTCTTTTTACCTATGAATGTTAAAAATAATAAGAATGCATTTATTATTTTTACTGTATCAACAAAATAATTTTATTGACGGACTCTGCCGCTTCTATGGTTTACAGGTAGTGGTTCGCCCCACCCGTGTAAAACGCAGGGATCTCGGGTTTGACTCCCAGGAGGGGGGTACATTTGTACTCGGTTTGGTTGGTGGTAGGGCTTATTTCAAGTCCGCCTGGCTAGCTACCACCATCTTACCTAAGTCTGACGCCATAACAACAATTTAAAATTGTTGTGTTCCGGCAGTAACAGGCAAGATAACCAGATCCTCAGTGGCTAGGAGTAGGGCTCCGGGTGTAGTGCGCTTCCACTTTCGGTCTTAACATAGGTGAGTTGAAGGCCAAACACTAAGCCGTTGTGTATAAAAAAGCAGTCTTTTTTTATAAATATCAGATAGTTTGAGCCAAAAAAATAAATAGGTACGACTAAAGCTCATTCAACGAAATGGGCAATCAGCGAAAACTACCAAGGAGAGAGGTGTTTTCCAATTTGGGAAAGAGTGAAAAGAACAATCCCAGCGGATCCCGCGGGACTCGCGATCCCGCAGGGCGGCCTGCGATTCCGGGAATGGTAGTTAAAATAAAAGTGATGGTATCTTTAACAAGTGACGAAGTAATAACAACATAAATAGATAATAGAAGAAATATAAATAAGTTAGTACCTACCATATTCTAATTTAATTTTACTGTTTTATATTCATCAACGCCCGAGCGGCCGCACCTGGCCGAATAACAATGGAATATCTATTGTGTCTCATTTTCCGGGCGTTGAGAGGTTAAATTACTGATTTTATTTTATTTCATTTTATTTATTTATCACCAACATAATACACATTAACACAAGCAATAAGGATATAGTTATAGGAGAATTCAGCATAATGCTATTACAATTATTATAGGTGAATACCTCATGCATGCGTAGGTATATGAGAAGCAACAAAAAATATTGCAAATAAAAATTCAGAAAAAAGGTTGATTCAATAATACCTACTAATTTAAAAATCATGAGTAATCAAGAGTAAATAATAACTATATTATGACTTGTGAAGGACAAGTGATGTATCTCGCAGCTAAAAAGCTAAGGAATTTTCTGTAAAGGTGCGTAAGGAGCTTGGAACTTCTCCATAAGTAAGAGAGTAATTCCACATTCAACTGGCGAGACTGACTTCGAATGCGGGTGGAATGAATGAATGTTTTATGCCGCGTGTGAGCCTCGCCTTGGGGAGTGTTTTTTTTTAATAGACAACGATAAATCTAGTAAAGAGACTTTACGAGGCTTAAGTCTGCAAGTGAGCGAACAACTTTTCCTACTGCCCTGTTGAACTCGATTGCGATCACAGACATGTGACAATATTTTTACAGCAAAGTAAATAAGTTGGCGAACATTGAGGGCATGTTCAGAGAGGAGTGATTAAAATGGGAAGAGAGTAGCAAACTTATAACTCGGAAACAAAGTTCTATCAGATCATGGACTTGATACTTACATTAAAGATAAATAGAATGTCGATTTTTTTACCCTGGTAGGTACACCTATCCCTACCAAGATATCCTTACTAGTAGGCATAAGTGGAATAAATATCCACTTAGAACTACCTACCTACTGGTAGGGATAATACATAAACTTTATTAAATTGAGATTTTTCGCATTCACAATGCTATTTTTATATTAAGACAAAATAATATATTTGATAAAATACTAGAATTTTTTTTAGTATTTTTTCTAATATTATCATTTGTCTTAAATCTGTTCTGTAAGTTTCACAAAAACATCATTTGGTCATCATCATCATCATTATCTTTTATAAATAACGATTTTCGTGGTTTAAGTTTTTCATTGCTTATTGGTTTCCCAAAGTATGGATATTAAGTTTGAAAGTACCTTTGCTTATTATAAATTGATTCAAAGTCCCCAATCTTGAGGGTTCGTTGGAAAACTGGAGAGACAACAGATTTCCTCGAAAACAGCACATCAGCGATACTACGGTACAAACAAAAACGCAATTTCCACACCATTAAAACTTACCTACTTGTTCGGTCGCCGTTTCCAACTTAACTTGAGCCCTAACTTAAGTGTACCCGAGTTCTAGATGTTCTTCAAATTCTGAGAGGGTCGCGGATCAAGTTAGATTGGTCGTTATATTCCGTTTACAAATTCTTTTTAAAAGAAATAGGGCAATTCGGAGCTGAGTTTATTTAAGTAAGCATGATAATGAGAGTAGCCTTAGAGATTTTGAATAGAAAATTTAGCTGGACGTTGCTAATAATGAATGCTCTGCTCTGGCCGATAAATGAGACAAAATAAGTTAATAAACTTTGGGAGAGTCCCTTCAAAAAAGTATTTTTTCCTAACTTGTTAATAATGACATTCTAGTATGACGAAAAATAAGGTTCTAATTTTTTTACGTAGGATTTTTTCCTTAATACTTATTTAAGGATTCGTCTAGCTCTAGATAGCTTATACTTTGTAGAACATAACATAGGTACCTATTTCATTTAATGCCTATTTCTTCCTTCGAGTAAATAAGTAACAACCTATTGAATCCGATATTAACTACACAGAAAATCGTGTATAGGTACTGACTTGAAAATGTTCCGTGGTACTCGTAATAATGAAAACAATTATCTAAGGTAGGTTTCTATAACTTCATAACTTAGGACTTGTCTGAAAACAAATACCTTTCAATTAAATTTATTTAATATTTCATGATTTCACGTTTCAGTGAATAGATATTAAACCTTGTAACCTTGTAGCGTCGGTATCGTTATGAAAATTTTCAGGGCAATGATTCGAGCAAGAATTTCTCTTGAGGCAAATAATTTTATGAAAACAAGAATTCAAAACTTGCGTGTTTCGTTCGTACAGTGCTTGGGGTATTGTGAAGGTACCGTCACGTCTATATACAGTTTAAAACCTTGTCACTTCTTTGGACAGATGTCAACGACAAATGACAATTACAACAAAGTGATAAAGTTCTAAACTGTATACATATTTTTAGACGTATGTACCTAGTCGCTTGTATTTAATAAGTATCTTTAATGAAATCTGTTTTTCTATTTTACCATTATTGATATTAGTTACTTTGTATAAATTGTTGTAAAAATACCTTAACTCGTCTATGAATTTAGCAGCTAAGTATTTAAAGAAGATCTGGCGCTTATCGCAGTTTTATCATATCGCAATTTCTAGGATTAAAATGAGACTTGTTTTTTTTATCCACAACGGGATAGTGCTTGGCTTTCACCTCACCTGATGTAAGGTGTAAGACCAATGCGTCTTATGCGTGTGGACGAAACACTAGACCACAGAGTCGGTTAAATGATATGATAAAATTACTACTACTTTACAAAAACCTAATACATATAAAATAAGTAATAGGTAGTAATATTTTTATTTTATTCAAGCATTTATCTGATTGATAAGTATCTGTCGTGCTATCTTATTGAAGGGCTGTTGTGTAGAGTATACGAATACTAATAAATTAATGTATCTGGTATTGAATAAAGGTGTGTACTCACTGCAATCCGCCTCGTCGGTGCCGTCAACGCAATCGACGTGCATGTCGCAGCGGTAGTGCGGCGGGATGCAGTACGTCTTGTTCCACACGTACTGTCCGCACGTCAGCTGACCGGCGTCACACTCCGGCGGCGCTGGAACGAAAAATATATATTTTTAAATTTTTGGACTTTATTCAAACTATCGGAAACGTCACGAAAGTGTGAGACATTTCAAATTTTGAAACAATTTTAGTTCTTAAAATTATCACAATTGTGAAAAAATGGGATAATAATGACATTCCCATTTAAAAAGTTTTACATCACTTTCAACATAACGGAAATCCCCACAAACAAATTTCCTTATCAATCGACTTGAATGTCAAAACCCATTACTCACTAAGCTGGACAGCTGACCTTCGTAGTTTTCGCACTACAAGTCCGAGTATAAACTTTCGGATCGCACAATCGGAATCAATCTACCGCTATTAGAGTAAGGGAGGGCAATCAGAGAGGCATCAATCAGAGGTCGAGGGCCCTCGACACGCCGCGCGTGTGCACGCCCCTTAATCGAGGTCACTCAGGTGAGGGGTACTACTAGGTGTAATTTCTTTTTTTTTCTATATAAAAGTAGAATAGTTTTAGTGTTTTCCCATTTGAGATGCTTTTAAACAAAAAAACGTCGATATGTACTTTTATTCTCGTGCGTACAAATACTTACTTCAATAAAATTTTGGTAAGCCGTTAAAGCCTTCCGCCATATAACACATTAAAGTATTTTACTGTTGTCAACAAAATCATAAAATAATGTCAGAGGATGTACAGGATTTGTTAAATATTTCAGTTGCCAACAAAATAGTCGCGCAATTAAAAAAAATATCATACCTAATTGCCACCTTGTCAGCAATGTTAAGTTTACGTTCGAGTTAACACTGTGCAGGCAACTACATTAAATTGATTTATATGACAAAAAATATGTTGAATTAACACTTTAGGGATTCGCTAATGGGTTTTTTGGGCCCAGTTAGGTAAACTTTTCTAAATATAAAATTACTTTCAATGTTGTAGTTTCTGTTGACACGATTCAAGAAAAGTCACTAGATGTGACTTCTGTATTCTGTCATATAATGCCATATCTGAAACATAATTCCTGTGGAAAATGATTCAGTAACCGATCGCCTGAAAACCGGTAAAAAGACTCGGGGCAGATTTTGTAAGTGAAAAATGACGCAATATTTTAAAAAAAAAAATTTAATTTTCTGGAAACACTCCTAATTTGTTTGTAGTATTATTTAAACAAGTTTTGTAAAAAATAACAAATCCCAGAGATTATTTAAATATAATTAGTTGGTTTGAAAGCAGATTTGTAAAAAAAATCCAATTTGTGAAACATTAATAAAAAGGTACCTACATTATTGTAGTTTCTAAAAATGTAACATGAAAACTTGTTTAGAAAAAAGCTGTCATTAACAAAGGAAAAATCTTGGTTATATCTGTTAATTGTTTTAAGGATGAAGTATAGGAAACCACTTAAAACAATTGATCCAAAACTGATTTTTATTTAACTAACTTCAAAATAAAAAAACTATTTTCTCAAATAACTAAAGTAACTTGGAAAATTTACACCAAAAACTAATGGGTTTGTTGGACCCGGTAGCGAGTACTTATGTTATAAATTGAGGCGCGAGTCCCCAAGTGTTAATAACAACTAGATACATTTAAGAAAAATCTAAATTGTCCTTCTGTAAATCACTACGTCTACTAAATTACACCACCAACATAATAAGTGAGCTTGTAGTTGACGGACGCGCGCGTCAGGCTGCAGGCTGCAGCGCTCATTTGACAGCTGACGTGCGGTAAAGCCTATTTTTCTTAAACCAGCGGCCATTTTAGACGCGCGGGAAATCTAGCGCTTGGCGCAAAATTGTACCGCCATTTTTCACGTGCAACAATGGCGAATAAGGCTGGGTGTTCACGGATCGTGTGCTAATGAATCTGAGAATCGAACCCGGGGCCTCAGAGATGGCGACACCTTGAAAACCGGCGTACAAACCACTTGACCACGGAGGTCGTCGCACACTCATTTGTTTTTTTACGTTAGTCAAAAGTTAAGCTTTCTATCATAAGTCAGTTAACAAGCGTACCTACTGATGGCCTTAAATCATGCAAATACACTTTGTTAAGTGTTATGATAAGTAATATTAACAAGATAAAATATAATGACTATATGATATGGATAATAACACAATGAATTTCTTAACAAAAGTGTTTTTTGAGTGTTGACTTTAAACGATGTTGCTAGTTTTCTTTACTACATCGTATTTCCACTCAAAATATAAAATTTCGAGCTTCATAATGTTTTTGAGTTAGGCCACATTTCATTCCACGCAAGTGCTAACATTGAGATTTTTCCCAAACACGATGTAGAAGGCTTTAAAATAAACATAAACTGGGGTGTATTCTCTCGGCGCGCGCGTACGTGCCCCCGACACGTGATCCGACGGTAAGCGCAAAGTAATTGACAGTAAGCCTATTTCCCGCGCTCGCATTCGGCGCTCCGCAAATATGGCGGGAAATTGCACTATCATTCCGCGTAAGTAGTGTAAGCACACTCGTGAACATAGCTGTAACTAAATTGGTAGTAAATCAAGATGGCGATTAATTGTTGTTACAGCTACTTAGCGAAGAAAGTTTAATTAAGTAAGAAACTACTTGTGTTAAGCTTTCAATTACTTTAAGTTTATTAATCGATAACCACACGTGTACTGTTTTGTATGTGTTTGAATAAGACTTTACCGAAGTCTAGTACTTATGAACAACCACAACACAAAATGGGATCAGCCGAGCGAGCCCGCGACGAGCCGCCCGTCTATGATTACGATATCACGGTAGCGCCTGTAGCACACCTCCCTCCGCCGCGAAACAATACAGCGAAACCGCACTAGTTCCACCGTAGTACTATTATACAAGGTGTTACAAAAATACCCCTAATGCCGAATATGGTATACAGGGACCATCAAACTGATCAACTTTTACTATGGGACCAACTCTGAAATCGCGAAAAATAAAATCAGCTGTTTCATACATTTTGATATCTTTTATTTTATTTTTTGTATGAAACAGCTGATTTTTTTTTCGCGATTTCAGAGTTGGTCCCATAGTAAAAGTTGATCAGTTTGATGGTCCCTATATACCATATTCGGCATTAGGGGTATTTTTGTAACACCTTGTATATTCTGTGGTTCCACCATGACTTGTCTTCTATGGACGACGATATTGTGACGATCACATTTACATAGCGGTTTTGTCACAGAATATATAATAGTACTAATCGTATTACATCGATTTAAACATGCATTACGGAGAAATTCCTTGTTATATTTAAGATGCATGTCTTTACGTCGAATGCAAGATGCTGTGTTTTGACTTAAGTTTTATGAAAACTCTATGTTATGACAATTTTTTTAGCTAAAATTCACACAAGCATTTACTCTTTATGTAGGAAAGATTTATGGATCGGGTTATGTCGAAAATGTCTTACGATGAGCGCGTATGCTCTTAGAATTTTTGCTTTGTACACAAAAACTGACTTGTGGCTCATGAAAGTAAACTGTCTGAGCTGCAATTATTTTTATGAGATAACTCCATTATTATCTTCATAGCATCACGCTGAGCGCCCGCGGGAAGAAAGCGCAAATTAATTGGTGACCTACGTGGTGGATTACGTCATTTTGACTTTAAGCTTGCCAGAAAACGAAAAATACCACTTTGTTTTTTATTCTTTAATCATTCTCAAAGGAGATTTCATCCTCTTTAAATATGGTTTTAGGTTTTTAACTACTTACAGCGTGAAAATTTAAAAGTAGGATATTTATATTTATATCACTAGTGGCTCTGCAAGCTGTTGACCATGCATTTGTGACATTTTTGAACATATTGAAAAATTTCGAAAATCTGAATCTACAAAAAAATCATTTAAATATCCAATCTGCTCACAAAATTTCAAGATATAGAATCGGTTGAGAAATGTGACCTGTAAAGGAGAACAGCCGGACAGTCGAAAAGACAGACATACGAAATATTTTTGCCCAAGTTGAGGCAGAGACGCTTCGCGTTCGGTCGGTCAAAACTTTCGAAAAACTGAATCGACAACGACGACATATATATTTATAGAACCTGCTCACAAAATTTCACGAGATTGATAAATGCAGCCTGTAGAGGAGAACAGACGGACAGCCGGAAAGCCGGACAGCGGGACAGACATACGAAAGCATTTTTATCCAAGCTAAAACGGAGACGCTTCACTCGCGCTTCGCGTTCACTCGGTCAATAACTAAAAACCCAATTGTATTTTTTTTTAACTCAGAAAGGTTATCAATTTATAAAGATGCAAGGTAAATTAAATTTGAAACAAAGTTAAGTGAGACGAGCTGCAGCTGAGCCTCTGAGCATCAATCATAGCTGTCTGTTCAAGACGTAACGATGAGGCTAGTACCTATGCACTATTTTGCAGTTAACTCGCTAAGTGATTGTCTAGTCTGTGATTGTTTCGTGGTAATAAAATCGCCATTAGACACTTAGTAGTAATTGTATTGTTTTTCAGTCCCTATGTTAACACTAAATAGCTATGTTAACAGTTAATATTCTTTGGTCATAAACTGCATCCTTTACTGATAGACTTATTTAAATTATATATAGAGAAATACAATACATAGGCACATGAAAATAATTACCTACATTCTGTCACGTCGATGGACTTAATATAACTTTTACTGAGTGATAAATGCAGCTTTTCATCGTCATAAATCGAAGTAATCACTATTAAATTTAGATTTTTCGCATTCACAATGCTATTTTTATATTAAGATAAATAATATTAGAAAAAAAGGTGCTACGGGTGAGTCGATTTTTTCTAGTATTTTTTTCTAATATTATTTATCGAAGTAATCACTATTGAACATAAATAACAAAAAACATGTTATAAAGGATAGCTTATTTTCAAAAATAAAACAGCATAAACCATTGAGAGTACTACAAAGAAACGTTTTCTTGGATCCGTAGCATCGTAGTCGACAAAATCCTGCTACGAAATTTACCTACTACGCTCGTAGCAACACACGTGTAGCGGGTTGCGTGCAAGTTTCGTAGAGATCTGTTATTTGTTAAGCTTTGTTATTTGCCATAAAACTGGATTAGTAAGTTTAAAATTAAATACATAGCTGAAATCTGGGTTTAGTGACTCTGATCAAAATTAATGTGATTCTTTATAAGATAACATTTTTTATTCATACGAGCTTGGAATTTAATTGTTTTTTTTAAAGCAGTAGTTTGAAACAATCGCATAAAGCTTTTAGACGTGCAAACGAATGGGACTGTTTTCACAGGTTTTTTGTACGCGGACAAAGCGATGACCGAGTTTGTTTTATCCACTGTATGTTTTGTGTTATTTTATTGAGTTATTTTATATTTGTTTACCTATTTTTGCAAGACTCGTTGATATGGGTAGAGTAGAGGTATATAGCTGCTTTCAAGATTCATAGTACAAGGTGCAGATTTGTAATACACTAACATAAGCAAGACAGTATTATAGTATACTTAATTATTTTATAAACATGAAAGTTGTCTGACACATTTTTATGTTTTTAGGGTTCCGTACCCAAAGGGTAAAACGGGACCTTATTACTAAGACTCCGCTGTCCGTCCGTCTGTCACCAGGCTGTATGTCATGAACCGTAATAGTTAGACAGTTGAAAAGTCCACAGATGACGTATTTCTGTTGTCGCAACAACAAATACTAAAAAACCGAATAAAATAAATATTTAAGAGGACTCCCATACAATAAACGTGATTTTTTGCTCGTCTTGGTTCGATATTGATAACAGCAACAGGAAGATGCTTAAATATTTATTAAAATAAATAATTAAATTAAAATAAAACAAATATTTAAGGGGGGCTCCCTTACAACAGACATGTTTTTTATAGATAATGTTACGGAGCCCTTCGTACGCGAGTTCAACTCGCACTTGGCCGGTTTTTTTAAATAAGTCAAAAGAATATCTTCGCATCGTTGTTATTATCAAGACTAAATCAAGATAAATAAAATTCGTGTATAAGTTAAGTAAGAGTACACGTAACCATAATATGTTTTATTCTGTTAGTACACTTCACGATAATTAGGTCGCCTACCGAAAGTAAAATTGTTGTTTTTCACCTATTTATTTGTTATGATTTTCTATTTATTTATATCATTGTTTCTGCTTACTAAGTATTGTTGTTTTTTATTATTATCGTATCTCTACTGTATTTAGCATTCTATGTTTTATCAGGAATATCGGGCATAATTTTGTTTGACGCGCGACATCACGCTCTTTGCAAACTTTTAGTACAAACAGTGTTCGTTGTTGCCTGAATACACGGAAAACTAGCTCGTTTCACTAATCCCACTGAATATAAATAGTGTAGAAATGTAGTGCAGTCCGTTCACTAATCATATCCGGCCATATAATATAACTTTAACACTTAAGTTACTTACCAAAAACAATTAAGCAAGCAAACAATAACAAGACTTACACTTAAGACATCCATTACATATGTAACAGTTTTCCAGATGGAATACAACCTAACAAACAGTAGGATTGACTGCATTTCTGTAGGGTTAATTTTATACTTAAAATGTTGTTTTCTATCCTTGTCAAATTAAATTTCCCCGTGTGATTTGGAAAATTTGGGAGACGCAATTTTTGACTAGATATAAATCACAAGTCAATAGCATTCCAGAAATCAATGATCTACCACAAATATACTTATTAATTACTAGCGACCGCCCGCGACTTCGTCTGCGTGGACAGTCCCTCGGGAACCGCATTTTCTTCTGGATGGAATGTACCCTAATGTCCTTTTATGTACCCCTGATAATGTGTATGATGATCGATTGAGTAGTTAAGACGTCAAGGCGTAACAAACAAACAAGCAAACTTACTTTCGGATATACAATTTGAACGAGCGAGTGCGAAGCGTTTCTGCTTCAGCTAAGGCAAAAATGTTATCGTGTATTATTATGTCTGATCTCCTCTACAGGCCGCATTTCTCAACCAAATCTCTTAAAATTATGTGAGCAGGTTCGATAATTATATAAATTTTTTGTCGAGCTAGTTTTTCGAAATTTTTGTGAAAAAAATTTCACCCATTCGAAAATTTTTCAAAATTAGAAACTTCATCTAGCTTCAAATATATACCTATATTAAAATAATACCTAACCTACCAAACAGCACTACTGCTTTTCAAAAGCAGTGTCAACCTCGTGGCGACATCTATTAGATAAATTTTTAAACAACATACAACTTGATCGAGGTCTAAATCTACAGCTCACTGAGCCACTAGTATTAATAAGTACCTAATGAAGTATTTCATCGGTATTTCATAATCTGTTCCACGTCTATTCTGTGGCACACACCATCGCATTTCGCACGTTTAATCGTGAACTAGCAAACATGATGAATAATTCGCTCGTAATGCGCGTTGCGACTCGCTCTGTCGTGATTTAGGCTTCGATTATATTTGCCTAAAGTAACTTCATTAAACTACCTGAGCAGATTATTCAGTTGAATAATAGGTATCCGGGGTTCATTTAGCATAAGGAGGTATTTTTGTTATGCTTTTAACACCTTAAATACACCTATACCAATAGTTTTTGTATAAACTAAATTAACAGTATTTTAACGAAACCTTTAACCCTTAAAAACCCAGTGACGGTATATTATGTTAAGTTCAAAGACCGAAATTGCTCTTTGAGCGAAAAATGCTCACAGCGCGTTGTGGTCAATACCAAAAATCCACAACGCGAAATTCGCCCATGACGTGTTCTGGTAATCGCAGAAAGAGCACAAAGCAAAATTCGCGAATTTTGCTTTGTGGTTGTTGTCGACGTCGTTTGATATGCCAAATGACCACAACGCGTTGTGGCAATGAAGAAAAGCATGGAACCATGATATAAGTAAAATACGACGCACTGTGATTTACGATATCGGTGCATGGGTCTTACAAGTCTCAAAACTTTGTAGTAAAAATATGAACAAGACCGAAAATTTAAATAAATCGAAATAAAAGGATTTAATATTTCGCTATTTATTAGAATTACTTTATAATAAAATCACTAATAAGTAACAAATTATTAAACGCAAATTACCAAGTCATTGTAAACCACAATTTACACAAAATAATTAGGATATAATTTAGACAATTGAAAATATTACATACTTTATTTAAAAAAATATAAATAACAGATTGTTGTACACAAATTATTAGTAATTGGAAACTACAACTTACGTATCATAAAATAGTCACTATCTGTCCGTCGTGTTATAATCGTACCAACTAGTGCTCAGAAAGCGTCATGGCTTTTTTTCACTACCACAACGCGCTGTGGTCATTTGGTATGATGACAACGATTCGAATTTTGCTTTGTGGTCTTTATGTGATTACCAGAACGCGTTATGGGCGTTTTAATTACCTATTTTCGCGTTGTAGATATTTGGCAGTGACCACAACGAGTTGTGAGCGTTTTTTTGCTCAATTAACGATTTCGGTCTTTGAGTTTAACATAATATACAGTGCGATCAAATTGACAATAGACAGTGATGCACTGCAACTTCACTCGAGAATGTATGGCAATGAGAAAATTTTACAGATTAAAATACGTCGTTTTGTACCGCAAGCGCTCTATTGCCGCAGATCACTGTATATTGTGAATTTAATCGCATTGAACTGGAAAAGGACATGCCTTTTCCGTTCAACTGATAAGGCGTAACAAACAAACTGACCTATTCGCATTTATAATATTAGTAAGGATAAGGCGAACAATACTCACGACACGACTGGTACTCGTCCTCTCCCTTGTCGCAGTCGCGCTGGTAGTTGCACACCCACAGCGCGGGGATGCAGCGCCCCTCCGGGCACCGGAACATGCCCGTCGGACATATTGTGTCGCCTGCGGACAACAACAACATTAGGAGTTGCTCAAGGTATAGTTCTACATATCTTGTTACAGTCGAAACTCAATCACGATCAAAAGGATTTTGACATGTGATATTGACAATACAGAAAAATCTTTACGGCGGTGCGGCGGGCGCTTCACAGTTGCAGGACACTGCTGCTGCGCACCAGCTTCGCTCGTATTTCTAAGACAAAATTCTGCATAGAATTTTGACCGATAAAACGAAGTTTCTTGACTTTTGACCGTAAACATCTACTTGTTGAATTCTTAAAACAATAAACACCATGATAATTACAAATAAAGGTAAAGTCGTAATATCAGTAACTACACAAATAACCACAATATTAGGAAAAAGCTACAATAACTACTTATCAATTTACTGCAAAAGAAAACTCCAAACAATACGAGCCTAAAATACCACACAACCTAGTAAAATAAAAGTAAGCCAAGACAACACTCAATTAAGTAACCCCATAAAGTGCTTATCAGCAATTAGTTACGTACGCCGCAAGGGTCATTCTTGCGTGGCAGCTCGCCCGGAGTTGTATTTCCCAGGGGAGACGCGGCGAAGTTTGATTGCTCTCATAATACGCTTTATCCGCGATATTGCCGCGTCCACTATTCCACTCCCACGATACAACTACTAAGACTGATTAACGTGTATCACAGAGATGAAATGATACACTGAGGAGGATTTTACACCTCAGATAGTTTTACTCGGTACAATTTTATGAAATACCTAAGTAAATGATTTGTACTTTTTATGTTTTCATATTGCGCTGCATGCGGTTTTTTCGTGTTTCGAGTAATAAGACAAAATATATGAAATTATATGTATATAAAAAGTACATTAATGTAAAGTTCACGTACGTCTGTATTAACATGCAAATGAGCGCGGCTCGCGCGACGCGGGCGGAAGCGCGGCGTATAAATTAACCCCAGTTTACCCTCCTTTTATCATTGTTTGTTTAAAACATTAATTGTTTACGTCGAACACTGAACGCCGGTTCAATTCAGACTGTCATGCTGAGGTTGCGTTTTCAGCTTCCGAGTATCACGAAAGGGAATAATTACACGAAAAATGATAAAATGTTATTTGTTCCCATTAATAAAAAATTAAAGCATAATTTTATATTTTTACAATTATTAGTAATTTTTCATCGTTAATGCAAATGTCAATTTGAAACCTTTTAATGGGTTCGAGGCAATTTCTTATTTACCATCTACTTGAGATAGAAATATATACTGTATTTTATAATAACAACAATGCTTCGATTAATCCTAGGTCAAACCCAGCTCTACTATCTCAAAACAGTTGCGCTTTATACGTTACAAGTAGGGAAAACACCCTACTGAATTAAGATGATATGTGTCGTATAAAACCCACATATGTCGCTGCTGTACCAATTACAATAGAATAACAAAATTCGACACTCGAAAAAAAAGACCCAGCAGTACAACGGATTGCTATGCTACTATTGGACGATAAAAACCGAGTCCAAACCTGGCGAAATTCACAGATTTAATTTTGGTGTTTTTTGTTTCGACTTATTTCATTTTCATCAATTTTTGTAATCAATAAATAATATTCCAAAAAATGACAAAAATATTATGTAAGAAAAAAAACACATCAGCATCTGTCAAATGAAAGCTTACCTGAACATCCCCGCTGAGCTTTAAACTGAAAAACGTAATTACCGTAACTGTGTAATATCCTAACGACACAATTTGAAGAACACACACGAACATGCACACACCGAATGGAATAGAGCAAACAAACAGTCTTGTTAAAACGGAACGTTACGTTCGGAAACACAAACATTATTACGAGAACGCGTCTACAGTTAATTAGCGCGAAATTACTCGTTATTTTAATAGAATCCTGGTCGAAGATTTTTAACGTGAATTAACATTGTTTTTCATTGCCAATTTAATTCTGATTTTAGAACTACTTAAATGTTTTTCTTTAATAAGACAAATTAAATACTTCTATTTGTTACTGCTTGGGAATTTGTGCTTTTTATTTCAAAATTAAACTGTCGGTCAGTTTTACATCAAAGTGATTGATTTACAAATGGTTCTTAAGTACCTTAAATAAATGCACATGCAAAGTTTAATAATTGACCGAGCGAGCGCGAAGCGCCTTGATCTGCTTCAGCTTGGGCAAAATTAAATGTTTTCGTATGTCCGTTTGTTTTCCTCAGGTCGCAGTTCCTACCAACCAATTCTCGTGAAATTTTGTGAGCAGTTTTGATAATTAATAGATTTTTTTGTCGATTCAGTTTTACGAAAGTTTCAAAAACAAATCACCCTTTCAAAAAATGAATCAAAATCGAAATTAGAAGCACCATCTACCTTCAAATAAATATAATAAAATAATATTTACCAAACAGCATACAGCTTTTGAAAACCTCCTTGTGGTGAAATCTATTAGATTAATTTTTAAACAACATGCAATTTGAGCTACTTTTTAACGCACAAACGTGAGATCTACAGCTCACTGAGCCACTAGTATTAAACATATTTAGATTGTCGAAATCTTTAAAGTTCAAACGTACTTGAAATACTCGTACATTCACAGCTGGTTGTGGTTGGCAATCAAATACGTTACCTTAAACTCGATAAGAATCACCCTTTTATGTATCCGGAATGATCTGGAAAGTGCATTTGCAACAAAGGTGGCGGAGGTGAAAGACCAAGTCTAAAGCCACACCGTTCCATTTGAAAACAGCGACTGTTGAAAAATCGCGCTTCGCGCGCATTCGAACTCGCCGTTCCATTCGAATTTGAATTTCGAACAGAAAACAAATGATTGATTTACGACCAGCGTCCGATATTGGTACCTTTTCAATTCCACACACATAAAATATGCAGTCTGATGTTAAAACGTTTGACGGTTTTTAGGTTTTTTTAGACCGCATACTCTGCGTCCGCAAAATGTTTCGCTGTTCCAAATTCGACAGTTCACATAAAAATTTACTTAATATTATTTTAAGCAAATCTCGATGCAAGTTTTGCAAAATACACTTGTAAAAAGCGAAATCATAATGGATATTAAAATTTAGTTTCGTGAACTCAAATATGTAACTATCATTTGTTGACCGAGCGAGCGCGAAGCGCGAACGAAGCGTCTCCGTTCCAGCTTAAGCAATAATGCTTTCAATTATTAACAACTTTAGAATTATCAAGTTCTATTATCACAGTATCAGATTCACTTTTTCTCAATCTAAATAAAACAATCCACTCAAGGTTTATCTTCCAGTCTGAATTTATTCCATTGCGTCCCATTGAAGTAAAATAAGTCTTATTAGCGCCGGTTACGGTCTGATTACGCAGCAGCGTTCGCAGGTTTGTTTGGCGACGGTCGTCAATCTGGGATCCGTTCACATTCACTCGTTCATCGGTCTGTTGAATAAAAGATGGCCGCCGGCCCGGGGGATACCTAACGAGGCGGGAAAATGACGCTGTATCGAGGTAAGTAGCCGCCATCCAGATAGCAACGGATACTCCTTTCAAGTGAGCTGGATTAAGTCACAAAATAAAAAGGACCAGAAGGCCCGCTTGGCGAAAATCATTACCGGCCTTACCACAAAAGATTTTAAAACACTGTTTAAATGTGATGCCGTCCCTTTCAAATCATATTGGCAATAAAAGTGACAGCATCATATTTAGACAGTGTCTAAGTTAAACACTTGTTGAACAGTGTTTTTGTTGCTAGGTTTCGACATTTTGTAATCTTCTGATGTCTAACTTCGTATTTGACTTCTTGGCCACTTGCGGCACTATGCGTGCTCTCGCTGCCATGTCTCTAGAGCAGGGATGCACAGACCGCGGCCCCCCGGCAATATGCCAGTGGCCCGCCAGCAAAAATACTCCCTCGTACATTAGAAGGAAAATAAAATTTTTGGCTATTTTATGTTTTTCTTAATTTGTGCTGGTGGCCCGCCATTAGTCCATCATTTGACCAAGTGGCCCATGGTCTCAAAAAGTCTCTGCATCCCTGGCTCTAGGGCTACGAGATGATCCGAATTTGACATTTGTTGAGCATAGGTAAAACATCGCAATTTCTTCTAAGCGGACCTTCTGGCTAAAAGACATAGACTATTTTGTGATTAAGTTACTCGGGGTTGTATATATTATACTTGCACTATTTGCACCATTATTATTTTGTTTCCTAAGTAGTGTTTGAGGTGTGACACATTAATGAACTCATATTTGAAGTTGACGGAAATTGATCTTTTTAAATAAATTAATAATGGACAACAATCACTGATCCGATTCTAAATAAATAGATGGCTTGGTGATGATGCATGTAAAAATTCACTCCTACATTTTATTTGGCTTATTTAAATAAGTCTTTTCTTAAACTTTAAACTTTATGGAAATCATAATTTACGACGGTACCTCAAATACCTAACCTGAGACCTAAGATTCGAATTTGGGACATCCTCCAACACCATAATTATGTGAACATTGCTTCACAATATACATGTTAACGTGGCTATAACATCACTGTTTATTTCATAATGAAAAATAAAATAAGATTTTACTGTCCTCCTTCCAAATGTCATTGGCAACACGTTGGGCGCCAACAACACAACGCGTTTCTTTGAAATAACAGTTCATCCTTTTAGAAATGTGACACATTCTGTTTATGACTTCGAGCTCCTTTTATTATGTGTTTATATCTTTCCGTTTAATGCGACTCCGCGCGGAGGTACATACGTACATACAGTCGCAACTCTTTTTTACGAGTAATAAAGAAACACGTTATAGTTTGTCGTAAGTCGCGAACTTATTAGTGGAGTCGTGTAGTGTCTGGGAGGGAACGGGCGCGGAGTTGAGATACGATGACATGGAATTGGGCGGGAATCTGAAGCTATGTGAAGTTAAAATTATGTCTTCTACATGGTGGGGTGACCTTCTATCTGGTAGCGTTGTAATTCTCGTAGAATGGTCTTTAGTTAGTGACATCCCTGGCCGCGCCCGCGCCCAGCCACTCGAGAGAATGATATTATGGTTATTATGACACTGGTTGTTTTAATGTTGGCAACAAGTTTTTTTTTATAGAGGATTTAAAGCATAGGTGGATCAAGGCTGGATCTGCACAATTGGTTTTTTTATTTTCAAACGAGTGATGTGGTTGTAGACATTTAACGACATGAGCTAAACTACTTTCAAATCAGTATAAGTGGCAATACTTTAATACTTTGTATCCAGACAGGGCCATAATAAAAGTAGTTTTAGTGTCGTCTGCTGTCAGGACAGTTACCGTAAACATTTGCCATAAAACGATTAACTTAAGAACACTTTTATGAGGCCGGCACTGGCTAAGGTTATTACAAAACTTTATATAGTAAAATCTTATATGTTATTAGCAATACATACCCACAATTTAAAGTTTTTCTTTGCAACTGGACCTAACTTTTTAGCTAGTAGGCTCTGCAATTCTTTGTTTAGCTTGATTTTGACTCAAGTCCTACATCTAGTATAGATATAATTAGCTTAGCAATTAGTAACTTAGGTACCAGGTTCAACAAGTGGCATTACCACCTATGACCAATCTGGAATATGCCTAAGAAAAGGGATGTTCCCTTCCTTCCAACAACACCCAAAAAAAAAACAAGTACCTTACAGTCGTCACCTCCATTCGCTCCAAAAGTCTGTTTCCTTCCGTTTACACCAATGACGGGACGGAACTCGAACAGTTCCGTCCCGTCATTGGTGTAAACGCGCTTGAATTTATTTTCGCGCGCGTTAATTTTTTGCAACTACTCCTAATAGTTACGGAGCTAGTAACAAAATACTGCAAGAGGTATTTCAAGGCCCATTATTCAATATGATATAGTGTTTAGGGTGTACATAAGTCAGCACCTACTCGCAAGGCCAAGAAGTGGAACACCTGGCGTCAGCACGCTAGAAGCCAATTTCTACCAATTTACAAAAAACTTCAACTTATTATACACCTAAACCTTCCTAAGGAATCACTCTATCATTTGGTGAAAACTACATGAAAATCAGTTCAGTAGTTTTTGAGTTTATCGCGAACAGAAAAACAGACAGACGCAACGAGGGAATTTTGTTTTATAATATGTAGTGATGAAGGCAAAATTTAACAGAGGCTATTCCGTATTGGTTTATTAAATTAAAGCATTTCACACTATGTTGGTAAATGTAATAATCCCGAAGCGTATCTATAGTAAATCCATTGTGGCAGGCAGGATCCGTGGTTGTTAGCCGAATCACAACTTATAATGGGGCTCCGGTTACCTTTGAACGCGGCTTTTTGAGTAGTGGCGCCGATTCGTGATAGTATATCTACGAACAGTGACTGACATACCACTACCTACTAAGTGTTTTGTCATCTTTAAGAAGAGTTATTAACGTGAAAAAAATTTGGTCAATATTATAAAATAAAATAAAATAATGGTGTGCAAAGGGCGTCGTATGGCTGATGTCATTACCCATATGATAAATAAAAAAGCCAGATTAAATAACATTATTTTAAAACAAGATATAACAAGAGAATATTCAATATCTTTTATCAAATTAAATAAGATAAAACCACTAGTATATCAGTGAGGCGACATATTTCTCTCGTCCACTTAGAAGATGAGACTCGGCGGGCCCAGAGTATTTCCCTGAGGCACGCTTGCCGCTGTCAACTCGTGGCGCGGCAAATTGTTGACCTCTACTCAACCTTTAGACAAAATAGCTCGGGGTCTGTGTTGCAACAAGCAAGAGCTTAGGTATAAATATATCTATAATAATAAGAAAAGATAAAATAAGAATTTCCAGCTTCAAAAATTTCATCTAAATATAATACAATTTTTTACATCACTTTTGATTATAATAAAATTATGCGAAAGTATTTCTACCTGTTTCCTTTATCCTTTCAGTCTCTCTGATTAGATTTTTGATTCAACTATCATAAACTTAAATTAGGATTTCATACTTGCGATTTAGTTTTTCTATATTTCTGCGTTGATCTTTTATTAATCTGGCCTTGAGGAAAAACGGTTCCCTACGTATTTGCATAAAATTTTAAGCCATAATTATGTCATAGCATACTTTGAT
This sequence comes from Catoptria pinella, assembly GCA_963556745.1. Taxonomy (NCBI): domain Eukaryota; kingdom Metazoa; phylum Arthropoda; class Insecta; order Lepidoptera; family Crambidae; genus Catoptria; species Catoptria pinella. The sequence continues at coordinate 382,016 of OY750771.1, forward strand.
TTCGCCGAATTATGTTTACGTATAATATTATTTAGGAGTAACAGCTTATGCATACCTTTTTTAAGCATAACAATTTCAAGAAGCATTTTCATGTTTAAGCATAAATTTAAACACGCATTTTGATATCAATGCATATTTTTAATAGGCATACCTACACAGTTAAAGTGCGGAAAACAGTGAGTGAAATAGCTTATTTAAGTCGATGACATTTATTGAATGTAAAACAAAAACGTCGTTTCTAGCGCTTTGACGCGCGATTTTGGTCGCAGTTCTAACCTAACCTAACCCAATGAACTCTTTAAGACTTTTTTTATGGCAAGGAGCGAATGCGCCCCTCCGTCCCACCGCTTTTGTGTCTATCCCCTTGTATGTAATAACACTATTTTGAACGAAAATAAAACGAAAATTACGTAAAAATATAACTATATTCTCATTGTTTTTTATCATTATGTCTAAATAATATTAGGCAATTATGTCTAATAACATTGTGCGAAAATAAATTAGCCCAAATGATAATTATGCCAATATAGATAGTATACCAAAAAAACAATTACGGCAAGAATTATTTTGACAAAAAAATATGCCAAAGCAAATGAGGGATAAAAACATTATGAATAAAAAGGATCCCATAATGAACATATTGAAAAATTGAAAAATATTTTATTTCCACCAAGTTATCTAGTTACATTCAGTTACCTAGGTCTATATTATCCGAATTAATTGATCGAGAAATCAAACAGAGAAGGTACTCGTGAACTCACGACTTTTCATAATCATACACATACAACCACACTGAAATATCTTTCGTATAAAAGTCCAAAATAATTTGCATCAAATTCTTAGAAAACTCCCATCAATATGTAGAATAAACGACCAACAGGTTGGTTCCCACAATTACATTTAAATTTAGTTTCGTAAAGTTTAAAAGGGCGATAGTCGTTGTGTTGAATAATTCAGAAAAGGACAGAGTCAATCTTTCTGACAGCCATATAGGTACTTAATGCCACATCGTCTTTACGTGGGTCGATGCCATAGCTTCCCAAAGCCACGATTTTTCAAAATTATTTTACTCATGAGTTATTCTATTTTTGCTGTCATTTGGGAGATTATTTGTCATTGATTGATCACTTAAAAAATGGAAAATAACACTTTAGTTAGATTCTACTGAATTTCAAATAACATAAATTATTAATAACATTTCACATTGGTTGGTGGTAATCCATTGTTAATCCATTTTTCTTTAAAATATGTATTTATAAGAATTATTATCATCATCCTTACTAATATTATAAATGCGAAAGTCCGTTTGTTTATTTATTTGTTACGCCTTCACGTCTTATCTACTAAACCGATCATCATGAAATTTTGCATACACGTTGTCAGGGGTACAGAGAAGGACATAGGGTACCTTTCATCCCGTAAAAAATAATTGTTCCCGAAGGATAGCAAAAAACTTTCGAACACGCAGATTAAGACACGCAGACGAAGTCGTGGGCGGTCGCTAGTACTCAATAAGTATGTAAAGAAAACGACGAATAAAACTTCGCATAATGTTCCATTTTTTCCAACTTCCCAGATTTCGTAATGTAAAGGATGTACTGCGGCATCAAACATACTGCAGCACTCAGCACACGTCCGCCCTCGGCAGGGGCCCGCGCGATAAAAGGCAAGGCTCATCCCCACCACACCACCGCCGAAGCCTCGCCAAGTTGCCGGAAATGTCTGGAGCGCGGGAAGCGTTAACCCGCTTCCGTACCGACGCACTTCCGGTCTGCGTTCGCGGAGGTGGTAAGAGTTGTCGAGAATGAACCGCATTTTAAAAAACGTGCGTTTTAATTATAAAAGTTCCGTAACTTAATATTACTTTTGATATGTTTTTAATTAATAAAGGAATATGCCAAACAAATAACTTTTAATAAAGGTTGCAACTCGCAGGTCTAGTAGTAGCTTCAAAAATATTGTTTTGATATAAATAAATATATAGTTTTAATTCGTAATAAATCAATGACTATCAATCTGATTTATCTTCTCCCTTCTTTGTTTATAAATGCACCTCATCCCAGAGTTATTTTTATTCGAAAACAAATAAGATGTGTATTTTACGCAATAGTTCATAAGTTAAATCAAATGCAATAATAGTATTACATTTTTATATTAGGATAAATAAATAAAAAAGGCATTGTAAAATTCTAAAAATCTAAAATATAATATTACATTCTTCATAAAATATGTAAACGTTTTATTCCTAACGTAAATGGTATATGAATGAAATTATTATTTATTAAAAGCGCATAAGATAGATATAGCTAGGTATTCGTATACTATTGACCTACTTCATTTAATTTCTTCTTTGAGCTGCAGTTTCTTTTGAGATGCAAATGCAGCGAACGATTTCAAATAAGCACCTTAAGGTGTTGCCAAAGAAAAAAAAAACATACTAGGTATCTTTATGAAATGTCATTCATTAAAATTAATATTTTTAAATTTTATGACCCCTTTTTTAACTAAAAAAAGGAAAAAGTAAACTATGTAAGTACATGATTCTTGTCAAATACGTACTTGCCCCGATTGCTCGCATTCTTACATTTTTGTTTTGTATTTTGCTACCGATTACATGAAGAACTTAACGATGTTACATTTGAACTCAATTCCTTAACTGCTGTGATTTTAATTTAAAAGTAACAAGTGCTATTGACATAATCAAAGTGAACGGCGACCTCCGTGTTATTTGTCAGGGACGACACGGTATATTGTACACTGCTCAAATAAAAGGCTAAAAGATGGCTACACTAATAAACAGTCCCTCTTCATTTATAAGTTGTTCACTCTTTATGACTACATAATACCACTTGTTAAAGAAACTGTTTGGTCTTTATTCACACTTCGCAGGCTGTCATGACCGAAACGGGATGGTTAAGTACCTACGTCAAAGTTTGGTGAACATTTTTTCAATGCCATAACGCCAATCTTTAATTCTTACATAGTTTTAGATTGTGTCAATCATCGTCCGTTTTTATAAACGTCAACATTGTAAACATTAATGTCACTGTTCGAAGTTAATATATCGTGTTTGAGTGACAGATGAGAACATTTTTAGTAAATTGCTTATATTATATATAATATTGTAATGCTAAAAACATAAGGTTTCCAAGGAACATTACAAAAGCTTAAACATAATTATGCCGAGAAACTTCCGAGAAAAGAAATATCTTATCAAAAATGTCGTTTTGTTGACCGATTAATAACTTAGAACATAATTATTATACCAGTTCGAAGAAAGGATTTTCATGCAACATCCATAATTATAATGTGTTGATATTCCGACCACATCTAGCCATAAACTCAATAAACGCATGGGGTAACGAGAATAATGTGTACCAACCGTCCATTTATCCCAATTGCAATGACGTACAAAGTATGAACATAGTAATGAAGAGTTGTGATTTACGTGCAGATCGTCGGCGGCTCGTTGGCGAGTCGTTGCCGAGGTAACAAGGCCCATCGCTTGCCGTAATAACATCGGGAAAAATATTAAATCAGGAGTTATGCAGTTGCAGCCGCTGTGGAAATAAATGTGGAGGAGCATAGTGGAAGTAGACACGTAGGAAATCAAGATTTCTTTGAATTACTACAGTGCTTTTAAATAGTTGTGTTACAATGCTTTTAAAAAAGTCAGTTAAAAGTCTGGAACGGGTGGTAGGAAATATATAGACGATTCAAAGTGCTTAGTTATAAAGTTTATTTGAATAAATAAATTTTGACATTTGACTATCTAAATTCACGAAATTTTTGATTTTTCATGCTAAACAAGTTTTTTTTTATTTTAAAATGTGAAACTTAATGTTGATGTCAAGGTATGGCCTGCAGTCATACGATTTATGTTAAAAATCACTACTTATTATAGAAAATATTAGCACACTTCTTAAATAAGATCATACACTCCCTCTGCGCCTTTGTATTATGGATTCAGACAGTGGAGGATTTAAATCTGAAATACTAGACTGTAATAAATTATGGATTTAAGTATTATAAAAAACATGTTTGCTTTACAAATTTGCAACATTAAAAGCTTCAAATACCAATATTATCAGCTATAATAAACAGAAACCTAAACGACCGCAGCCGCAGGCATTTGATAGCATAATACTCGTATATAATGTATTATTCCACTCCACGCTAAGTGAAGCGTAAGCTATACAGCCCCAATCATGCAGCGAGTTAGCATTGAGTTCAAATATCACGATTCACTGATCACAATCATCATATTACCGGCATTAATATTAGTCTGGTACACGCGGTTCATATCACCAATATGGAGGATAGGATTAAAGAACAATAAATCGTAATTTAATTTGATGATTATAAGAAAAAGATTCAGGATTGATTAAGTAAGAAGAAACTTTAAGTTAAGTTTAGTTTAAGTTAAAATAACATACAAATAAATTCAGTTTATCTATCTGAACGCAGTGATATTAATTTTATTTGGAGTGGCGTTGCATTCTTTGGCGAAAAGTTTGGTAATACTGATGGAGTTTAAGAAATAATTTAATTAGAGTGTGAACTGTTCGATTTAGAAGTATAATAAGTAGTTAGAATAAGTAACGGTGTTTATGATTTTGAATAAAATCTAATGACTATTAAATTTAGATTTTTCGCATTCACAATGCTATTTTTATATTAAGATAAATAATATTAGAAAAAGTACTAGAAAAAATCGACTCACCCGTAGCACCTCAGACGGGGTCCCGATTTTTTCTAATATTATTTATCTTAAAATCTAATGACGTTTCAAAGATCATCATAAGTACCGTTGTTATCTATTTCTACTACAATGGACTTGTCTGGACACCCTATAAGCTTCGAACCAGATCCGACTTCGGTCTCAAAGACAAATCGATGGCGCACGACGACCCGAAATGCACCGAGCTATCATTTCCTCGTTCTACAATGGTTTGAGGCAGCGGACATACGGCGTGAGCGAAGCGAAATTTAAGCGCAAGGGACTTTTACAAAAAACTGATTAACAATATATTAGCTGGTATTTTAAAAATATAACTAAATAACTTATATAAATAAATATATAAATTGTTGACGGCACATGTTACGCTTATAATAAAGTTACTAATGGTAAACCTAATACCTAATGTTCCTTAAATCCAATGACTATTGAAACTTACTACCACACACAACCTATGTGACCGGCTTTGTCGCCCACCAGGAATGAAACAATTAACTAGTGTTGATTAAAGTAAACCCATTTTGTAAATAAAATAAGTTTAATAAAAAAAAACCATGTGACCGCTCCGCTAACGCTCACATCATAAGGACACCCAAGCTTAGAGTGCTGAGACAATCTCGCCAACAACAGAATAAATTGCAAACGCGCCTCGAGAGGATTGTTTTTAAATTTCGTTACACAAACTCCGAGTCTACGTTCTGCTGGATTTGGATTGGACTTGGACAGAGATGGGTGTGTAAGAATTGAAAGTGTAAGACAGAGATAGTTGTATGTTTCAGCAGTTAGAGCATTGCAGTACAAAACTTGGAAGTTAGGATTCAAAAGACGAAGTTTGAGCTGGCAAAGGTAACGGTTTGTAGAGTCTGCGAGCTTGACGACATTTTTGTAGAGAAATTCTCTACTTAAAGTATGTAGAGGTAGTTTCTTGTACCTTATTGATACAAGTCAAGTGAATTGATGAAAATGATAATTATAGCAGTTCAAAAGGTAAAAATTTACATTTACTCAAAAATATACGATCTGGATACTAGTCATGAAATGCTTAGTTCTTGCGAACCTTTTTGCAATGCTTTTATTCTCGACAGTCATAAGAAGATACGATTTCTTTTTTCATTAAGTCCGCCATATTTGCTGTATTTTCTATAAATACCAATAAAAAATTAACAAATAAATAAATTACATTTATATCATAAATTTAATCATCAAAGAGATAATGCAATCGTAATTTAAGAAATAGAACAACTTTAAAAACTTATAAAATAAATAGCTTTCTAGAACTTTGAGCACACTTTCACCAACCCAAAGACAAACACACATTTCATAAAATAGTATATTTATCATGAAAGGTCGCCATCGCGCCATTTGACATTTATGACCGGAAAAAGAAAGTGGTTTATGGCGGTGATACACATTTGGCGAAGACTTATTTTTCCTAATAAATTAATGATTTTTAATAGACATTTTAACTTCAATTTTAACATAATTCTTTAAGTTTGTGAAACTAAACATGGTTATATCCATTAACTTTGTTCTAGAAAATTCGGAAAATTAAAAAAGACAGCTTTCAATAAATGTAATTCAATATTTTGATAAAAAAACATCAAATAATAAAATGATGCAAAACGAAGCTTATCGAAAACTTTAGAAGAGCTGCAGAATTGTTAAGCTAAATATTGAATTTCACTTTTATAAAATGAATATTAGTCAGTGCTTTCTAAATTTTTAAGAGCTCAAAATATTCGTTTCCAATATTGACCTTTTTAAATGTGAGCCTTTGGCAATGACATAAATTGGAAAGGGTCAAAAGAATAAATTAAACGCTACATAAAAACAAAGTTCTGTTTCAATTCAAATGAAAGCAAAATTATTCTAAAGTTATCTATTTTCGACAAATTGGTTTTTACAACATTTTGTCGAAAATACATGACTTTAGGCACGCTGAAAATAAAATACTGTATATGACAGATATTCAAATTAAACATTACTCAACTATTTATTATTCGATGTTATTTTGTCTTCAGTGAATCTTACAAGATCTGACAAGCTTGTTGTTAAACAATTTGACAATATAAAATTTGTCAAATTTATTGTAATATTGTGATCACCTGCCTGTCCGAAATGAATAAATAACATCTACTTTACAATTTAAATCAAACATCCCATTAAATCTGATGGAAAGAGATTTGAATACCAAACCTGGGTGTGTATGACATATTAATGTGGTCTTTTATTGCATTGATATGGTAAGAAGTGGTTTCCGTTAAATATTTGACAATGAATTCGGCAAACTGTGACCTAAAAATCTTATTATATTCGCTTATGTATCTAGTCCCTTACTTTTAGTCCCAGTAGCAGCTCTGATTGGTTTGGAATAATAATAGTTACAAATTTTCAGCTGCTTATTGGTTTTGTCGCCTCTTGAATTATTGTGTAAATAAGTATTAAGATTTGGTATCTTACCACTACTGAAGAGCTCGGTGGCGCAGTGGTATAGCGCCTGGCCTAGCAACGATTGCGGAGGTTAAACAACTTTCGTAAGGGTCAGTCATGGGATGGGTGACCAAAAATTTACTATCTCGAGTTCCTCCGTGCTTCGGAAAGCAGGTTAAGCCGTTGGTCCCGGCGGTATTTGCAGTCTAAAAACTACTAAACCGATGAAAAAATTTTAAAAAATTGGACCAACTTGGGAACAAATCTGATAAAGTAGCGTTTGAATCATGTCAATCGGTTCAGCCGTTTTTGACTAATCGGTGGACATACATAAAAAAACCAAATAAACAGTTGACCATAGAACATCCTCCTTTTTTTGAAGTCGGTTAAAAATGGCTGATGGTCAATCTTACCACTTCCTAACGATTCATCTTATAATGGTGTGCGCACATGGCGCCTGACTTTATCGAATAAAAATTCAATTGCAATACTCATCAAATCATAATTATTATTATCATCATAATATAAAATAATAATTTCAAATCATTTACGATTAATCAAATCCCCGTTTCATCCTTTAACCGACCATAAACTTACTTACGCGGATTGAATTCAGCCATAATTTCCATCCTGCTTGCCTCGTCAGCCTTTCACCGATGCCGACGCAGGGAGTTCAGACAACTATAAAAAATAGTCAGGACATCTCCTTTCTAAAGCGACGTGGGTTTCGGTTAGAGTTAAGTTCAGAGATAGAAATGCTACAATCAACTAACGCGACGCACTATTTTTGTAATTACCGTCAAATGGGGTAACTTGATACTGGTCTACCTTCAGACGAGTTTTTTTTTCAGAAAATATGGCATCACCAAATACGTACAGCAACTTGCAACAGACTACTACGTACTAGTACTAGGAGCTCGGTGGCGCAGTGGTATAACTCTTGGCCCAACGATTACGGAGGCTAAGCGACTTTCGCAAGGGTTGGTCATGGGATGGGTGACCAAAAATGTATTATCTCGAGCTTCACAATGCTTCGGAAGGCACGTTAAGCCGTTGGTCCCGGCTGTATTTGCAGTCGCTAGCACCCACCAATCTACATTGGGCCTGCGTGGTGGGTCATGGCCCATCCTCCTTATCCACTCATAAGGAAGGCCTGTGCCTCAGCAGTGGGGACATTAAAAACGGCTGATGGTCACAACGTAGAGTCCCCATACCATCGAAACAAACACGTCTTAAGAAAAAAACTATTGGGAATCTAAACTTTTGACTTTAGCGCGATTATCATTATTTATAAACATCAGTGTTCAAATGCCAATCATGAACAATTAAATTTTGATAAATTACAAAACGTGAACTAACTACTTTTAGTTAATAAACTCTTCCATAATAGGTAATTATCATCTTCCTTTTTAATGAATAAAGTGTCAGTATCAACGTTGCCAGAGCCTCGATTCTACTAATGTTTGTTGTTTTGTTTTAATAGGTAGTGATGTTTTATGTTTTAGTAACATGAACTGTGTTAAAAACAATACCATTGTAACACCATTGAGACACTATTATTTTGTTAATATTGTCAGAATCGAAGCCCAGGTAAAAGTCCAGATTTTAGAATAACGAAAAAGGAGCATTATCTCTTCTTAATGACACTTTTATTATGCAGTTAAGTGGAGAATTGGAAGAAACACCGTGCGCTGTAAACTTCTAAGGAACCCTACAAGTTAAGGTTCATATATTCCAGAGGGCCGACGAGTAGCAGATATATGGAGACACAGGATTCCATGCGGCCGTAACTCAAGGGCGCGCGCGCTTCATAACATTTGAATGTTCGCTTTATCCAACATTATGGCAATGTTTTAGCAAAAACTGTCGCATACTTTAGTTACAACGGATTGGGTGGAGGTACTTGTTGTATAACAAGGCGATTAATTTAACACTTCCTTGCTTAATATGGAAATAGTCAATGTCCGCGTTATCCGATTACAAAATCATTTTTCGTTTCTCATATTCGGAAAGTGATGTATATTTAAACTGAGCAGCGGGTTAAAAACTCTGCGTTCAACCCTAGGGTGTAAAAAAATAAAAAAATAGAACTGAATTTGGTTACATAGTCGGCCATAGAGTTGGTATAACAGCCAGTACAAAATTAAAAACATTGGGCGGAGCGGCGACGCGGGCTGTTCCAAATTTGAAATAAGAAATAAACAAATATGGTCTACCTATGTAGTTACTACATTTTTTTGTATGGAAAATTTTAAAGGATTTTAATTTTCTTTACTAACATTGTCTTAATTTATTTAACAGCCATGAACGCTAATGTAAATCTGTTATGCACCAATGTTTAAACACTAAGATAACGTATGCCACTTAGGTTACGGGAAAAAAATAAGTATCGGCTTAGTTACAACGAAATAAGAAGTCATTTCTGCTAACAAAAAAAGGAGTTACTAACAATAAGGAAAGAAAATCAGTAATATTTTTATAGTTGGCCGTCATGATCATAATTCGAAATAAACAACCGAAGCATCTTTAACATCATAGAAGATATGAGAGTCTCTGTGTGTGAGAACAAATTCATACCTTAACCCCTATTATATAAAGATAATAGCATAGTAATTGAAAAACAAATTTAAAAGCAATTGATTAGGTAAATTAGTAACTCGTGATTAGTGTGAAAGGCGACCGTTGGTGAATGTACCGAAGCCCAAGGATATGCAATACAATTGTGCATTTTTTGCAACCACTTATTGTGTAACTAACTTAAAAGGTTAACTAAGATTATTTTGACAGTCGAGGCACAATTCGTGTATTTAGCGAGTATTATACCGTAATTGTTTTAATGAGAGAATTAAATGTAGAAATTAGAACTTTCTTTACATGTCCTTGAATACAAAACATGAATTTAAAAAAATATTTTTTTATCTCGACATAGATTAATTCATGTGAAAAAGGAGTTAAGGTCTAACAATTTTCAATGTAAAACTACCAAAGGCGTGGCTCAAACTAACAATATATAATAATATCATGACCAAACTTACAATATGACCCTCTTACTAATAAAGACTGTATAACAGATGTATAGTTACACAGTGTTTTATCCCTTTCTTTTTAATGTCAAACTTAAATAGTTTGACAGAGAGTAACCATTGTGTAACTATACATCTGCTATACAATCTTTATTAGTAAGAGGGTTAGTATATAAAAAAATCCGATTAATATTATTGATATGTATGGCACTTCTTACCCAAAATATAAAGTATAATTAATACCTTGTTTTGATTGGTTTAAACTATTTTGGCCAGAAATATTTCCGTTTTCATTATTTCTGCGCCGGGTGCTGGCTAATGTCAACATATCTTGTTCAGACGATTGAATAGAAATAAATAAATAAATATTAGACAACATCACAAAAATTGCTCTGATTCCAAAGTAAGTAGCTAAAGCACTTGTGTTAAGGAAATCAGAGACAGCGGTGGAACTACAGACACCCAGACCTGAGCCAATATAGAAAAGTTCGTTTTCTAAATTGACCCAGCAGGGGATCGAACCCGGGACCCAAGAGATGGCTACTCCTTGAAAACCGGTGTAGCAACCACTCTACCACAGAGGTAGTCAAAGAAGAAAACAGTAAACGTGGAATGACTTCTTTTGCATTACTGTCAAATTACACGTCTGCTCATGTTTTTTCAGTCACGTCAACAATAATATACAAAAGCATTTTATATAATGCCAACGTAACTTCTATTTCAGTAAGATTCAGATTTCAGACAGTTATTTTCAGACTAAACCACTTTCAATTCAGTTTTTGTTGTGTTATGTTTTAGAAGCAGAATTCATTACATTATTCATTGCTTTTTAGTTACTGTAAGTTTATGTAACAAACAGACGCCCCAGTTTCGAAAATATTTTGGTAGATAGCTAAGGTTTATTTTTATTTAAGACGAATATTGAGTTGGTAAATGAGAACAGATGAAATGGATTTTACAAAAACTATGTAACAAAAGACTATTGCTTAGACAGTTTTTCTTTACTGTTTAGGATAAGTCAAAATGTTTTTAAACAGATCTATATATTAACCCCCTTACTAATAAAGATTGTATAGCAGATGTATAAGTTACACAGTGCTTTGTCCCTTTCTTTTTAATGTCAAACTTAAATAGTTTTACAGAGAGTCACCACTGTGTAACTTACATCTGCTATACAATCTTCATTAGTAAGGGGTTATAGTCTTAAACATATTTTTGAAAATAATTTGATAACACCTATGCAACAAGAACATTCTAAATATATCACATTTTCCAATGGAAATTTAGGCTCAAAATATCTAATCAAGTGACTCTACTCGTGCTAAGTGACCTGTGCAAACATTTGCGCAGTCATCGACCGGGTCCGCGTTCGATGCCCGCTCGCGTATGTTTGCTATGGTCATTATCACCGAGTACTAATCATGCAGATAATTAAATTTATAAACTTTAATATTTAGTGTAAAGTCTAACTATTCCTTTACAAACTGTTTAAATTGTAATCTTTAACGGTGACGAGACTATAGCTAAAATATCTAAAAGAGTAGCGTTATATAGTGACAAATCTATATATATAAAAGGGAAAATCACTCACTCACTCACTGATCACGAAATCTCAGAAACTACAAGTGCTAGGAGTCTCAAATTTTGCATGGGGGCTGCTTTTAGGGCGTAGGTGCTCACTAAGACGGGATTTTGCGAAATTCAACCCCTAAAAGGGTGAAACAGGGTGGCAAAGTTTGTATGGGAGAACGCGATTCCTTGGCCCGATTGACTTGAAATTTGGCATAGACATTCTTTCACAAAATTAATTGAACACATGTTTCGTATTTTTTAAATATTTATCCCCTAACAGGATTAAAAAGTGATAGAAAGCTACTTTTGGGGTGATTGACTTCGACGTCGGAATTGAAACTTCTTTGTGCATTAGATTGATTAATTAAAAAAAAAAAATATCATTTGTCATCTCAACGTAGTATTTACATTCTCTTTGGTCATTTCCCCTGAGAATAGGTAGAATGCATTTGATTGAATAGTACCTATGGCGTTATGTTGTCAGTGCTGACATTTTTTCCTTATTGCGTTGTAAAAAGGTGCAAAATTATTCCATCTGATTATCACATTAATTTTAAAAGAATACAATATTCTGTCAAGTCGCCTATGCTATGACAATTAATAAAGCACAGGGACAAAGTTTAAGAGCGGCTGGTGTAGATCTGCGCAGTGATTGTTTCTCCCATGGTCAGCTCTAATGTCGCCTGCTCGAGAGTCAGCTCGCCGAATAGCCTTTTTATTTTGCAACCGGATAACATGACAAGAAATGTGGTAGGTATACAACATGTTACAAAAATACCCCTAATGCCGAATATGGTATATAGCAGGGATGCACAGACTACGGCCCGCGGGCCGCATGCGGCCCGCCGGTCGAATACTGGTGGCCCGCCGACAGCAAAAATAATACTCTCGTACATTCGAAAATATTGAGTTCTATTCCAGAATAAAACCAATAACAAATGTTCGAAAAGTAATTTGAATCTCGCGCGCGCGCTCTATCAATCTTATCGGTGCGCCGTGCATGCGTCGGTAACAGCGGTCGGTAATGTTCGTGCTGATCTCGGTTAAATTCGTTTTCTTGAGGAAGCGCGCCGCGTTATACTGTTCGAGCGAGCGAGATAGCAATAGTCCCAAATTCCCGATAGCTCGCGTAGGTAGATACACGAAGCTTCCAGAGTCGGTTTCGAGATTTCTCCAGACAGTTTTCGACTCTATGCGCGTGGTATAAAAGCCACGCTAACCGCAGCGACCGACAGTTCGGTTTTAATTTGAGTAAAGTGTCGTTAGTTCTAGTGTAGATTTTAACTCGACTAGCCGGTGTCATAATTATAATATATTTTGATCCACATTCAACGTAGATTTCCCGTCAAGTGCCGTGTATAATTGTGTTGTGAAATCGTAAGTAAAACTGTTATTAATTTTATCTACATATTTTATCAATTATTTTTGGTAATTAATTAGGAACTGTAATTGGTTTTAGGTGCTGTGGTAATCCTAGTCAGGATTAAAACGCAACATGGACATGCCAGGAACTAGTAAAAAACGTAAGGTTAAAGATGAAAATCGGCAGTTTCAAGAAATTTGGACTGAGAAATACTTTTTTGTATGGTCGCATAACAAAGTCGTTTGTTTAATTTGCAAGAATTCTGTTGCGATTGCAAAGGAATATAATGTAAAAAGGCACTATGAAACGCAGCATCCTACTTTTACGAAGTTTACAGGCGAATTAAGAAAGCAAAAAGTTTTGTCTTTAAAACGGGAGCTTATTGGTCAACAAGCTATGTTTACAAAACCCATTCAAGATACAGAAACAGCTACAGAAGTTAGTTATGAAATTTCTCGAATGATAGCAAAGCGGAGTCGCCCCTTCAATGATGGGGATTTTGTAAAAGAATGCATAGAAATTGCCGCTAAGAAAATGTGTCCAGAAGCAGCAAAAAAGTTTGAGAAAATTCAACTGAATCGTATGACCATCCAAAGACGAATTATGTCTTTGTCAGATAATATTGCGGAACAATTAAATGAAAAAACTAAGATAATTGATTTTTTTTCATTAGCACTCGACGAATCCACTGATATTAGTTCCACAGCTCAACTTCTTATATTCATACGAGGTGTTACTCAAGATTTTGAAGTCTTCGAAGAGTTATTAGGAATGTGTTCATTGAAAGGTCAAACCAGAGGAGTTGATATACTCAATGTACTTTTGGACGAGTGTTCAAAAACTGATTTGGACTTATCGAAATTATCGGGAGTTTCGACTGACGGTGCTCCTTCGATGATTGGTGTCAATTCTGGGCTAGTTACTTTGTTGAAAAAGCATTTGCAAGAAAAAAACTTAAACGCTGAAGATCTCATGCAGTTTCACTGCATTATACACCAAGAAGCCCTCTGTTCTAAAAAAATTGAATTTGAAAATGTCATGAAAGTGGTAGTTTCGACTGTGAATTTCATAAAATCACGAGGACTCAATCACAGGCAATTCAAACAATTCCTTGATGACATTGAATGCGAACATGGAGATTTACTGTATTATACAGAAGTAAGGTGGCTAAGTCGTGGATTGACACTGGAACGATTTTTAAATTTAATAGAAGAAATTGATATTTTTCTGGCGGAAAAGCAAAGGGACGTCCCGGAACTTAAAAGTCCTGATTGGTTGTGTGATTTGGCTTTTTTAGTTGACATTACAAATCATTTGAATGTCTTGAACACACGGCTTCAAGGCAAAAATCAACTGATATCCCAGCTCTACGCACATGTATCATCCTTTCAATGCAAGCTGACACTTTTCAGATCGCAATTGAATTCTGGAAATTACAATCATTTTCCGAATTATAAGAAAATGGCTGAAAAATTCAAAAAAACTGCTATTAATTTCAGTTATGTAAAAAAGCTAGATATTTTGATTCAATCTTTTCAAGACAGATTTTCGGAGTTTAAAACAGTGAAACCTCTGTTGGACATATTTAGCAATCCTTTCACGATTTCAGTTGAAAATGCGCCAGAGTTAATGCAGTTAGAAATTATCGACATTCAGAACGACCAAGATTTACGCAACAAATTCAACGAAGGAGACTTGCTGAACTTTTACCGCTGCATTGATAAAAATACGTACAAAGAGTTGCGCATAAACGCTCTGAAATGTGCAAGCTTATTTGGTTCTACCTATATATGTGAACAAACCTTTTCAATCCTAAATAATAATAAAACAAAAAATCGAAACCGCCTTGCAAATGAAAGTTTGGAAGCAGTTTTACGTGTTGCTACAAGTAAATTTGAGCCAAATATAAAAAAGATTGTAAGCACTATGCAGTGCCACGCTTCAAATTAATAAATTCTTTTTCAATTTGAATACATTATTATCAATTTTTCATTGTCTTTAATTACCTATACTTCTGGTGGCCCACCATCAGTTCATAATTTGCCCGAGTGGCCCCTAGTCTTAATAAGTCTGTGCATCCATGGTATATAGGGACCATTAAACTGAACAACTTTTAGTATTGGGAACAACTCTCAATATATATGAAAATCGACTGGCGTCCTTAATTATGTTGCCACCACTATATATAGATATCCTGTAGTATAGTCTAATAACTTCACACTCACCACATTAGTAACTACATTGTACCCGTGCGAAGCCGGGGCGGGCCGCTAGTATATATATATAACAAAAAAATATTTAAAAATAACTCTCGGACTAAAAGGTTTTAGGAACAAAAATATGTAATTGCTTACGTATTACTTCATATTTGCATAATCAGTGTAGCAAGCATATTATTTTGAACTCGCAAAATCTTAATATAATGTAGGTATATTTTACATGTAATTTTTCATATACTATAATGCTGTATCTCGTTTAAGCCAGCTGTCTATTTCGTAAGGAATGATGAATCATCTTCAGAAAGGGCAGTTATCAACGCCCTCGAGGATCCCTCCCTGCACTCAGTCCATTATACTCTATGCCATTTATTTCCCTCCCTGAATGAGAGGTATTCCGGCGATAACAGTGGCTGTATGTCTTTTTTCCTTTGACGAATGTAAAGCGTTACTTTTCAGCATAAAGAGCTTTGTAAATGCGCAACAACGTTTTATGAAATTGATGGCCCTTAAAATGAATATGCGTAGAAAGTCTGTAACAAAATGGTATTGATTGATTGTGATTGTTACATTTGGAGATGGATTTCAAAATATATTTCATGGTATAAGTATCATATTAAACCCACGTTTTGAATATTTTGTACTAGAAGCAACGTACTAAATGTAAGTTAATCTTTTTTCAATCATTATTATTTCGTGGTAATGTAATTAATTTGAAAATTTTAATTAAATTAAATTCAATTACTATAGACTGGACAGATGCATAAAGTACAATATCTAACTATAACGGAAAGCTATGATTTCAGTGTTTCATGTTCATGTAAATGGCTTATCGAAGAATTAAAAAGTTAGGATATGCAAAGAACGCTTACGTGACGCGCTCAAACGCGTATCAAATGGTATTTCAATAAAAATCACATCAGATATTGGAGACATTTTTCAGTGAAACGTGTCGAGAAGTGCTGAGCCTCTGAAACTTTGCTGAACGCCTGAAGTTCAGTGCTGAATATTGCAGTTAAACTTTCCGAGCGATAGTCTAAAATCTTAGAGACGTTTCGAATTTTGCCGTTGAAGAATGTTTTGTATAATAATGCTCAAGTTCTTTATAGCTATGCTCACCTGATGGCAATCACAGTTTTGAAGAGGCGAAATGGGCACATTTGCACTTTCTTGAAAACTACATTTAAATTGTTTGAAATTTTGAGATTTAAGCATTCACAATGCTATTTTTATATAATAATAAATAATATACTAGAAAAAATAGGACTCGCACCAGATCATGTTCTCGGACGGGAATCGAACCCGCGACCTTTGGATATCCGGTCCAATGCTCTGACCGCTGAGCTACCGAGTCACCAGATCATGTTCTCGGACGGGAATCGATCTGGTGCGAGTCTTATTTTTTCTAGTATATTATTTAGTATTATATAAAAATAGCATTGTGAATGCTTAAATCTCAAAATTTCAAATAGTTATATAGCTTTCTCATCTTAATCAACTGTTTAAAAATATCTGGAAAGATGTTCAGTTGAATGTCGAGGTTAATTCCTTCTACATTGGTGAAATGGCGCTGGCTTGCAGCGTAAGAGTTGATATACTAGAAGAAATTCGACGTTCTCACTAGTGACGGTAGCTCAGCGGTCAGAGCATTGGACCGGATATCCAAAGGTCGCGGGTTCGATTCCCGTCCGAGAACATGATCTGGTGCGAGTCCTATTTTTTCTACATTTAAATTGGATCGCCATTCAGATAAAGTGTAAGCTCTTTTGTTTAGGTATGGGGATAGCAAGAACTTTAATAAAATATTCATTTTAAGTTCTTGAGAAATAGTATCATGAATACAACACACAGATTACGGCAAACCGAGGATGTTGCAAAGAACAGAAAAAACTACAGTAGAAGTCTACAGAATAATAAATAAATATCAAGAAAAACAAAAAATACTATAGGTAGTCTACGTTCCGATATTTAAACAAAAGTGCAAAAATGCGATAATCTTTAAAAATTAAGTGTTGCAAATCTGGAAATCTTCATCAGAGACTTGATTTAATTTAAGTTTATCGCATTTGAGAAAAAGAGCAAAGAGTGCGTCCGGAACATTGAAAATAACACAGAAAACTATTTAAGTAAACTACACTATTAAGTTGATTACCACGAAACTATTGGGAAACAAACATATCGAAATTTGAAAATGGTGGAAATTATTTACTTCTTTATGAAACAGAACCGAATAAAAAATACCTATCAATAAATATTAAAGTACGCACCCTTTCTAAATTACATAAAAAAAACATCTACTGTACTTATTGCTAGAGGTTACTACAAAAAAATAGAAGTTGGAAAAGACAAGATCCAAACAAAAACAATAAAAAAGTACAACAACGAAAAAAAAATCGAAACACGCTCTAGGCTACAACTGGCCCACTACGACGTACCTTTGAAGCGTATTTTTTTTAGAAACTGTTTTGGCAGTCGAGGCTTCACTCGCCCCGTCCGTCCTGAAAACACATGAAAAACTCAGTGCCTGTATTATGAGTTTGTACAGTTACGTTTTCTATACTCGATAGCGACTGTAGTAAGCAATTTTGTATGCAATTTGGCACAGCGCCTCTGGCGGTAACTACACTAAACTAAAAGTTGTCATACAAATGTCAACTACAGTCGCTATAGAGTATAGTACGCGTACACTCATACTAGAAGCAGCATAGTGTAAGTAACTATGTATTACGATTTTAGTACACTTCGTGCGTACCACTTGCGTGTTTTAGATATTTTCCATTATGTAAGTACAAAATGTACAAATAAACCCAGAGTCCTTTTATTTGAAATCTTTATAACCATCATCAATATTATCATCTAAACCACTGAGCAAGTAATCACTACGTTTTAATCTTAACATTTCATAAATACATTTTCCATTGACATTGGGTGCACTTCAGACATTGCTAAGTTATCGATCACCACAGAGTACATTTTAAGCATGGAAAGTTATAAAATTAGTTAAAATGTCTTCTATGGTGATCGATGACTTAGCGATTAGTCTGCTGAAACAAATTGTCAACGCCTGTCATAAATGATGACAGCCCAAATATCAAAAATACGTGGAGCTCTCTATGATATGAAAAATTTACTGCGATGAAGATCAACTCTGCTGGTTTTAGTGAATGACTTATGGTTGTAGCTTCTCGAGGTTGTAGCCATGTCAGGTGTCTGCAGGGCAGCAATTTTTAGTTTGGGTAAATAGTTACATTGGGATATATTTTTTGTCTTTGGACATTATCATTCTATCTACTATATCATTTTTAATTAATACATTAGCTAGTGAAGCGCTTTTCAAATAATTAACTGAAAATCTTCGTTTTTTATTCATGAAATAACATGATAACTAAAATAAACTTTTGAGTCATTAATATCATATCAATAACAGGTTTTGTAAATCGAAGTCACATAACTTTATAAAATCACGAGTGACGTACTACATTTACATTTCATCAAATTCATAAATAGAACCTTATTATTCCATTACGTAAATAATCATTTGAGTTCGCTGACGTAAATATATAAAATGCAAATGGTATGCAATAAAATATTGAATTGAATTGAATCGAATTAAATAAAGCTGACCAAAGTAGAGTTATTTGAAAAAATCACAAATGACAGCTCGTGCAAAATAACTTGACCCAAACCATAGACAATGAGGCTTGCGCAGTAGCAAATTTCAGTATAAAAATTGAAGTGTGCAAGTCACATGGTACTAAAATATGTGTCAAGTGATTTTGCGCGAGATGTACCTTAACTTTGCAACGAATGCGAAGAAGAGATTGTCAGGTAACAAATTGTTATAATGTAAAATTATTAAAATGTTGTTATACCGTCATATTCTATAAAGTTTGTTCGAATTACTGTTTTGAAAAACACAATAGATTCTAACACAATAGGTTTTATGTCCATCATTGTAATTACTTTTAAGTAAGGTAACGTAATGAAATACGAGTAAGAATTAGGTTCATTTAAATAATTTGGATAAATCTTCGTTAAATCCCGAAGATAATGCTTGTGTTAAATATTTAGATTAGGGGACGTCTCCCGACGCGGCGACCAAATATAATTATGTATAAAGCTTCGCGAAATGCTAATAAGTACGAATCACCGAAAATAACTGGACTTTCTGCTAAGGTTAACGTATCAATCGTGTCTCAATCGTGTATCAATCGTGTCTCAATAATATAGATCTTTGGACACAGTACCTACGTACTGTATATTCCGTGGTGTCGCCTACTTACGTGTATAGTATTATCACAGAATATAATATGTACTATTATATTCTGTGCCACGTACTACATTTTTGATCTGCCATTATTATGTAGCGGCGTTTTTTTTTGCGGCGAATTTTGTGAACGATTTTGCGAGCGACTTTTTGCAGCTTTTGGGCGTTTCAGTACCTATTGAACTCTGAATGTTCTATCAGTACTCGGCGACAAAATAATCGCTCAGAGATTATCGCTCGTGGCCGAAAAGCAATACCATTAAAACACGATTGAGACACAATTGTTATGTAAAAAAAACAGAATTGAGGCCCTTATTAAAAAGATATTGCTCAACCAGTCTGATTTGTGGAAGCATTTTAATGCTAGTGGGTGTTAATTTTATATGAATTAATCTTCTTACTAGAGGCTTTTATTGCCTCTAGCAAGAACACGGCTCATGTGATACAACCTGGTGACAGACGGACGGACGGACGGACGAACAGCGGAGTCTTAGTAATAGGATCCCGTTTTTACCCTTTGGGTACGGAACTCTAAAAATACAATACCTATTAAAATATTCGTAATAGGTAATTGTTATTTTACAATTTTACATTTAATTTTTTATTAAATTAATGAAGTGTACGTTTAATAGCAGATACTAGTAAATAAATTTAAAAAAACTTAATCTTTTTATACTTTAGTGCTTCAATGAAAAAAATTCGCAATCTTTTAATAAATGATCTCTCTGATTATTTTAATGCTAAAAAATTAGAACTAATAAATACATTAAAAAAATAGCTAATTATAGGTATAGGATATAGAATAGGGGCCCCAATTCTTAAATAACTGGCTAATGACAATTAGCCAGTTATTTAAGAATTAATTTATTTACTAGTATCTGCTATTAAACGTACACTTCATTAATTTAATGAAAATTTAAATGTAAAATTGTAAAATAACAGTTACCTATTACGAATATTTTAATAGGTATTGTATTTTTAAAGTTCCGTACCCAAAGGGTAAAAACGGGACCTTATTACTAAGACTCCGCTGTTCGTCCGTCCGTCCGTCCGTCTGTCACCAGGTTGTTTCACATTTTTTCTCGATATTAATAACGGCAACAGGTCGCCGCATGAAATATTCACAGAGTATTTAGTTGTATATTCACTTTAAAAATAAATAACGAAATTGAAATGAAACAAATATTTCAGGGGGCCTCCCATACAACAGACATAATTTTTTTGCCGTTTTTATAGATAATGTTACGGAACCCTTCGTGCACGAGTCCGACTCGCACTTGACCGGTTTTCTAACATGCGTCGGCATGAAATTTTCTTTTGAGAAGAAGTGCCCAGTATACACTTTTCCCTTTTTAAAGAATCTACTAAATGTAACCCTTCCTGGTAATATATTATTATGAGCCTTTTTAAAAATCCATTAGGACCTGAATTATTTGATCGTGCAAGTACCAAGAGCAAGTTCTCTCATGAATATTCAGGATTCTGTAGAGCTTTATTAGCATATGTCTTAAGGTCCTTTTTACCTTAACCCAAAGACTCGCACTCTGCGTTTTGCTTCTCATTTTATCATCCGTTCCGCTGGAGAGAGGAACTCCTTGCCTGAGTCTGTGTTTCCTGATGTACAAGCTGGGGGCCTTCAAGTCGCGAGTGAATAGGTTACTTCAGGAAGCGCGTTTCACGTTGTTCGTGTCACCACTAACCACCTGCGTGATAACGGTTAAGCGCTTGCTTATATCTCATTAAAAAAATTAAATAAATATTACTGTTCCTTTGTCTGATAAGCAACTCTAAGCGAAGTACTTTTGTGAATGTACAAATATATTAATATTTTATTTTACTTCGATCCTGTTTCACCATTTTTGTGTTAATAAAAAAAAGAACATTCGAATGAATTTATCATTCATATCAGTTTAATTTAAAACTTATCTAGAACCTAGAAAACTATAGTTTATCCGTCCGGCGAAATTATTCTTATATGATTACAACTTCATTGAATTAGTTTCTTGTTTTGGCCTCGGTTTCTTTTATGATCTGATCGAAGCTTGGATTATCTTTTAGCAAAATGATGTTGTAAACTGTAAAAAATATTGTCTATGTTCTATCTCCAAGATATCTTAATCATGACGTATCTTATAAACTTGTCTAGTATAAATACTTAATTTAGTGCGCACTATATTCAGTTCACCCATCTGAAGTTTCTGATATGATGCATCGTTTCTTGATAACGTCGACATACCTGAAACAATTAAAAATATGTTGTTTATTTTTTGTACTCGTCTTTGAGAGTTACCTAAATATTACAAAAAGAAATCAACTTTATGTAACATCAGACTAAAATAAAAATATTACTGAGAATGTACATGCAATGCGATTAAATTGACAATAGATAGTGATCCGCTGCAACTTCACTCGAGAATGTATGGAAAAGAGAAAATTTTACAGATTAAAATACGTCGTTTTGTACCTGAAGTTGGTCACTTCTGTTGTTAGTCCTTCAAGGCCCGAAAAATGGGACTATTCTATTGTTGTCCGGCCGCATTTGGCCGCTCGGGCGTTGGTGAATTAAATTAATCGCATTGCACAATAAAACTTATTACTCCACAGAAGATTACATTATTTATATTATTACTTTTATAAGTGTGCAAATATAGTACAAATAAGCTTTATAAATGTAATGGTTTTTCAACTGAAATATTAATTATTTTTAACATTTCAGTTGAAAAAAATGGAACATCATCGGTTTTATGAAAATACATCCGCTTTCCAGCGTTCTCTAACGAACACACTATGCACCAGATTGGTTTTTCTTTCAAAGGCAAATTACCTGTTTGGAAATAAAGGCGGCCGCCCATTTACATTTTTATGAGAGTGTCTGAATTAAAGCGGTGGGAGACAAAACTACAGGGATAAACTAATTAACGCCGGACGCCGACCACGCCGGACGCCGACCAGCCGAACGCCGACCACGCCGGTCGCCGACCACGCCGGACGCCGACCACGCCGAACGCCGACCACGCCGGTCGCCGACCACGCCGGACGCCGACCACGCCGGTCGCCGATCACGCCGGTCGCCGATCACGCCGGACGCTGACCACGCCGAACGCCGACCACGCCGGTCGCCGACCACGCCGGACGCCGACCACGCCGAACGCCGACCACGCCGGACGCTGACCACGCCAAACGCAATTGTACTGGATAATTTTCACACTTTTCGGACCGACTTAAAAGTTTGTCTGATTGTATAGTAAAGTGGAAAAAGCTCGACGGGGGGGATGGATAGCTTGTGTTTAACGAAAATTAACTTAAACGTCTTTCTTGAAAACCAGTTAATAGATCATCAAAACAAACCATTAACATAACACATTTAATACATTTTGTTGGTTTTTAGAAAATAATTACTAAATCAAAAATTTTTAAGATGGCTGTCACTAAATCATTGAAATGCCACACTGGGTCGGTAAAATTACTGAATTTATCCTTAATTTTTGAATTTATCCTTTATTTATTTATTTATCCTTAATTTATCCTTTATTTATTATTTATTTTAAATGCCCTACCATAAAACACATGTTTTAGATCACCAATTTGAATACCGGCCTTTGTAAAAGTTGCATAACACAGAAAATAAAATTCATCTTTTCTATTTCTACCTGGCCGGAAATCGAACCCGGGACCTCTTGCGTGGTAGACCGGCATAGTTGACTACTCAGGTCGTCTTTGGCGGCGAACAACTGAATTCTTCGAAATACAAGAGAAAATGTATCATTACAACATGGTAATACATACAGTCTGTGCTCGTTTCTCATTCGACTGGTCGCAAATTGTTTGTTAGAGAAACCGTGTGTTTTCGACCTGGCCATACTAGCGGTGGGTTAATCCCGGACACATTTTTTAATTTTTTTTTGTCAAACTTTTACCTAAAACATTACACATTTTAGTATGGTTCTCATTTTTCATTTTCTTAATTTCGAAAAAAGCAAAGTAATGTAAAGTAAAATTTTGTAAAGTCTACAATTTTATAAAAATACTATTATTATGGATAATCTCAACTTTATAACACTTTTTATATAAAGTCTCAACACTTTTCTGGCCTGTGGGAACACACCACGTCGTCGTATCCATTTTATTATAAAATGGTGTTTCCATTTGTTGCCTTGTCGCCGCGACGTCGCGAGACATCAAGTGCATAGTTGGACGACATACTTCGCCGACTGGAATCACGGCTTTCATATAAGCTGTGTTGCCGGTGCAAGTTTGTGTTATTGCATTTCATGAAATGTTGCAATTCAGCTATTTCATATTACCTGTCTGTAGTATTGTTTTTATTAAATGGATGGATTGTGTGCGGAATACTATGAATGTGAAAGGAGTGAATAAGATGTTGGGTGACAAAAAATAAATAAAGAGAAGGACGTATTGTGCCCGCCTCAAATAAACTGGGATAATGGCAACGAGATGATGATGATTACGTCTCATTTCATAACGACAACTTCTTATAATGACAACTTCTCAGAATGGAATATACAACTACTTCAAAAATTTTCGACCCCTCTCTAGGTCTCGATAACCATTACGCAACCTCTACAAGACGAGTTACAAACGTGTCTATCTCTACAAAGTGTGTCCAAAAACAATCAATTGTAAACTTGAAGCCAAATATCCCGTATAAAACAAAGATTGCGGTGGTTGTTCGTTTAATTTATCGTCTGGCAACCCTCCCTCGGGTTGTCGGCTTGTTCGCCAATCCCGCGGACGCTCTCATTAAGTCCTTTCATTTAGTCTCGTACTACCCTGCGACGTATTACAGCTTAGTTGAACTATTTACTACAAAAAAATAAAGAAAATATGTAACACATTTTTGCTGATAAATTAATTAAAACATAAAAGTGTCAGTTCTTCTTCTTCGTTCTTATATTGCGATTTAAAATGACAGAAAAGAAATATTTTTTACATCTTTCCGTACAATTTTTTAAAAATTATCTTATATCGTGATAATAATAAACAACAAAAAAATAATTATCTAATTTGGTCCAGTCGTTATGCGCTTACGTACCGCTTACAAACAATTCGGCGATTAATTTTTATTCTATAAATTTTGGAAAAATTAAAAAATATTTTTATTATATTCTGAACTCTTCCCAAAATCCATAATAATCGTTTCACTTATGGGTTTAAATATTCAACGAATAATCTATTTTTGGAAGTTGCGACAATAGCTCGAGGATCTTGTAAGCTTCTTTTGAGGTCAAGCAATACGAAGTTTTTTGAAACATGCTATGTAGGTACTTGAACCTCATCATCAGCCATTGAACGTTTGTCACTTTTGGAGTACATGCCTTCCTTATGGATGGCGCATAGTCCAAAACCCACCAGGCGAGACCGATGCAAATTGGGTGAGTGTAACAATTGCAAATGCTGCCTTACTTGCCTTTCGAAGAACGATACTCGAGATTATAATTGTCACACGTCGGTTGATGAAACCTCTGCCATCGCTGCGCTAACTCACTACGCCATCGAGCTCCTCGTGACGTCAAGTTTTGTCACCTCTATAATAATATAATGCCTGACGCACATTAACGCCTGAGTACAGAGGGCAAACGGTAATTTGCGGTTTCATTGCTGACGATAAATTTAGCTGAATCGCTAAACTTAGACCTGCATGTACTGTATGTATATGTACTCCTATAAGTCTTATTGTATTAGTCTGTAATCGGTATACTTCACGTTGATGTCTTGATCCGTGCTATTCAAAATTCAAAACTCATTTATTCGGTCTAGGCTGTTACAAGACTTTTAAATGTCAAAAAAGCTACGCCATCGGTTCGCAAACGAGTTGGAATGACCATCAGCCATTTTTAATGTCCCCACTGTTAGGGCACAGTCCTTTCTTATGGGTGGATAAAGAGGATGAGCCATAACCCACCATGCAGGCCCAATGCGGATTGGTGGGTGTTAACAACTGCAAATGTAGCCGGGACTAACGGCTTAACGTGCCTTTCGAATCATGGAGGAGCTCGAGATAATAAATTGTTGGTCATCCATCCCATGACCGACCCTTGCGAAAGTTGTTTAACCTCCGCAATCGCTGGGTCAGGCGCTAAACCATTGCACCATCGAGCTCCTCGAGTTAGAATACTACTTGGAATAAAATAATACCTATGAATAGAAGTAGCTATTTAGGTAGGGTATATAAGAAAAAATACTTCTAAAAATCTATTTCTTTACTCTTAGAATACAATGTTCTAGTAAGCAAAAGATAAAAGAGACTAGTAAACAAACAAAATAAAAGGCATCCATTTTGCAATTTCTTCAATTCGACCCGTCCAGTGTTAGAAGCGAATACGGATTGCAGAGTGCTAAAAACTGGGTTCATGTTTCAACGGAACGTTGCGAAACCGCGGGAACAACGGAACAAAACAAAATGTAACGACGGAACAAAATGAAACAATCTGCAACAGGAGCTCGATTAAATGGCCGACACTCGGTGATAAATCGACCGGATAACTTTTAACAACATTATTTTGCAGGAATTCGGAAAGGTTGATTTTTTCGCGTCCTTTTCTTAGAGGAATAATTGGACTTTTTTATTTTTTTTAAATGGCTTGAGCCTTTCACAAAGTTTCACGCTAATGATACCATTATTTTGCTATTCATGGTTTTTGCCAATGACACAAAATGAATTTAAAGGGTCTTTTTGTCAAAATCTCTTGTCTTGTGACACACATATTTCACTTAGATCCAAAAGGAAAAGATAATCACTCATCTGAGTTTTTAACTATTTCAAGATAATAAGCATAACTGGAGGAGCTCGGTGGTACAGTGGTTTAGCACCTGGCCCTGCGATTGAGGAGGTTAAGCAACTTTCGCAAGGGTCGGTCATGGGATGGGATACCAAAAAATTATTACCTCGAGTTCCTCCGTGTTTCGGAAGGCACGTTAAGACGTTGGTCCCAGCTGTATTTGTAGTCGTTAACACCTACCAATCCACATTGGGCCTGCGTGCTGGGTTATGGCCCATCCTCCTTATCCAGCCATAAGGATGGTCTGTGCCCCAGCAGCAAGGACATTAAAACTTGTCTGACGTCGAAGCCTGACTGAACGAAAGTATGTGTACGTATTCTTGTGGTAAAGAAAAAATGGGGAAAGAATTGTTCGTAACAATGAAATCCCTTTGAGTTTAAAAACTTTATAAACGTCAAACAAAACTTTCGAAGCTCCATTATTGATTTCAAGACTCCTTTATAACATAAGTTACAAAGCCACGTTAGTAACAAAACAACGTTATGATTGTAACCAAACAACCATTTAAGTTTCCTAACCTACGCAGCGTCCTCGGTGAGCGATCTCGACGCGAACGCGAAGCGGCGCGGTGCACCCGAATTCCACGCGTTGCTATGCAACGCACCTGCCGCGAACCCTAAGGCACCTACTGTCTATTGTTTTCGCGCTGCGTTGCACCGCTTCGCGTTCGCTTCGATATTCGCTCACGTAAGACGGCGTCTTAAACAAATGGAACCCAACAGTATTTTTCTAAAGTCGCCTAATTGTTGTTCGAAACTTGGGTGAGTTCCGGATGGGGCCGCATGTGGGAAGAAGACGGACAGAAGGAAAACATCGACCGAACAAAAAACTGTTTAATTGGTTTACTCAGTTTAGAGAGCGGAATGTCGCCAGTTTCACAACTGGGGTGCTCTTGAAATAGGAGTAGTATCACAAAATAGACAGAGGACAGAAGTCAAGCTTAGTACTACGCGCTAGAGCAACGCACACATAGACACGTCTCACCGACACGAAATAAGCGGAATCTCAGACGAATCTCAAATGAGTTCGAGTGCGTGACGCAGTGTCGTCGGTCGGTGCTCTCACCGACCGACGACACTGCGTCACGCACTTTTCTCTATTTTGAGGTAATAATACCATGAGAATATTTGGGTATTACAAAAATAAATGCTTGAGAACAATAAATTAAAACCGTTTTTTTTCTTTGGAAATTAAATAACTCTATTTTTTATCTAAGTATATGTATAAAGAAAGTTACTACCGCTGTTCCTTTATAAACCCGGCCTCGAGATACCTATTCCTAAACATTTTTATAATATTATTATTAAGGTACTAGCGGCCCGCCCCGGCTTCGCACGGGTACAATATAGTTACTAATGTGGTGAGTGTGAAGTTATTAGACTATACTACAGGATATCTTATATAAAGTGGTGGCCACATAATTAAGGACGCCAGTCGGTTTTCATACAAACGAAGTAAGTTTTAAGAATTGCTTCTCCGCCAGGGATTGACCGAGCGGTGATCTGGTGATGGCCATCCAAGGAGTGAATGGAAGAGATCCAGATTTCTAAACACACCCAAGTGATGGGCATCATCAGATCACAGCTAGTTCAATCCCTAGCGAAAAACCAAGACTTCAAAATTACCATCGACTTGTGTCCTTAATTATGTGGCCACCACTATATGTCTATGTATTAACGACGTACACGACTAACGCAAGGAGTGTTATAAGTTTGACCTGTGTGTGTGTCTGTCTGTCTGAGGCGAACCTAGCTCCCAAACTTATGGACCGATTTTGATGCGGTTTTTTATGCATAGTTTAAAAGATCTAAGTGTACAGACGGCGGGACTCCTAAACCATCCGATTATTATCCGATTATGATGAAACTTTGGTGAGTAGTTCAGCTTACGGTCCCTGGCTAAAAAAACGGAGCATTGCAATACGCATGCCGGGTGCAGCTAGTTCTAAATAAAAATATGTTGTGCATTATCAGGATTATCAATCTCGATCATCCAACACCTCTATATACCTACCACATTTCTTGTCATTTTATCCGGTTGCAAAATAAAAAGACTTCTAAAATTAATCTGATAATCAGATGGAATAATTTTGCCCCTAATTACAACGCAAGAAGTAATAAAAAGAAAAACCTCCTTCAAAAAACCCTAAAAAAACTGCTATAAAAACAGCTTCAAAAAGCGACAGCTCTAAAAAGCAAGAAATAAAATTCAAATCTGCATAATTACTATTCAAGTACGCATATCTGATATTAAAAAAACGTCTTTTGAAGTCGGGTGGGGCCAAAAGATATTTTCCTTTTATAATTTATATAAACTTTTATCGTGGTTTCTCTTTCTCAATTTTTTTTGTTAATATCTTAAACCCCACCCGACTTCTCGGTGTATCTTCGAAGTCCAAGGTCCAATGTCAATAAAATTAAAAGCACCCTTAAAGTCTCCCCTTTCTAACAAAATAAGAATCATCTAAATCGGTTCATAAACAAAGAAATTATGTCTGAAGATGCGTAAAAACTCGTGCAAAGATTACCTAAAAAATTACAGTATTTTCAGGATTACTCAAAAACCAATGAACCGATTTAAAATTTTCAATAAATGGGACCAACTTGGGAATAAACCTGATAAAGTAACGTTTGAATCATGTCAATCGGTTCAGCCGTTATTGAGTAATCGGTGGACATACATAAAAAAAAACAAATAAACAGACGAACAGAACCTCCACCTTTTTTTGAAGTCGGTTAAAAATGACAGCACTGCCAACATAACCTCATAGGTACTATTCAATGAAATGCATTCTACCTACTCTCAGAGGAAATGACCTAAGAGAATGTAATACTACGTTGAGATGACAAATGATATTTATTTTTCTTAATTAATCAATCAAATGCACAAAGAAGTTTCAATTTCGACGTCGGAAAGCACCCCAAAAGTAGATTTCTATAACTTTTTAACCCTGTTAGGGGATAAATATTAAAAAAATACGAAACACGTGTTCAATTAATTTTGTGAAAGAATGTGTATGCCAAATTTCAAGTCAATCGGGCCAAGGAATCGCGTTCTCCCATTCAAACTTTGCCACCCTGCTTCACTCTTTTAGGGGTTGAATTTCACAAAATCCCGTCTTAGTGAGCACCTACGCCCTAAAAGGAGCCTCCATTCAAAATTTGAGACTCCTAGCACTTGTAGTTTCTGAGATTTCGTGATCAGTGAGTGAGTGAGTGGTTTTCCCTTTTATATACAACGTGTTACAAAAGTACCCCTAATGCTGAATATGGTAGATAGGGACCATCAAACTGAACAACTTTTACTATGGGACCAGCTATGAAATCGCGAAAAAAAAATCAGCTGTTTCATACATTTTGATATTTTCGATTTTAATTTTTGTATGAAACAGCTGACTTTTTTTTTGCGATTTCAAAGTTGATCCCATAGCAAAAGTTGTTCAGTTTAAAGGTCCCTATCTACCATATTCGGCATTAGGGGTACTTTTGTAACACCTTGTATATAGATTTTAATTTGATATGACTTGAAGTCAAATCCTTCAAGCCGTACTAATATGTATGTAAAATATGATAATAAAACACTTTTGGTAACGTGGTTTGTGTTTGACTGATGTAATGACGTGAAAAAAGAAATAATATCACTTTTGTTTAGTTTCGTAACGCGACATTAAAACCTCCAACGATGTATTCTGTGCTCCAACGCACACACGCACACTGTTTTGATAGATATGATTGAATTTTAAAATTGACTCTTTGACGTTAGGAACATACCTACATTGTTTAAACAACCGTGAGTGCTTGTAATTTAATATGAACTTTATTAAATAGTAATAAAGCTCAAATTGACTCTACGTTTTAGTTAGAAAACGTTTGTATGGGAAAGAGAAAAGGGCTGTTTTAAAGGTTTTTCCGGCAGTTATTCGATTTTTTCTCGCCGTAAAAACCATCCTTGAACTTCAACGAACATTTAAAAAAAAGAATTGGCCAAATTGGTCCAGGCGTTGTTGAGTTATGCGCTTAGCAACACATTTTGCGATTCATTTTTATATTATAGATATAGTAGGGCGATGTGTATATGGCGTTTGAGATTTTTTTCGACCAGTTTTAGGTATTATTTATATTTTTATATGGACCTAATATATTATCATACTATTTCGTTTTCTTATATATATTTTTAAACATGAGACTAACAACTTGAAATAACATGATGCCGGAAATTTGAAAAAAGGCTTGCTGGCTTCGAAATTAAATGAAATGAATAATAGGCAAGCTAAAGTGAAAGCACAACATACAATTTATGCTTAAAACTAACAATAGGCAAATTACCGGCCACCCATCTCAAACTCTACAAAAAGAAATGTTGCTTAACATTTTTGTTCTATTTCCAAAGGTTTAAAAAACACAACAAAGACTTATATCTGGATGATCTCGAACGTGCGAGATAAGTAACAAAAGAGTTTCA
The DNA here is from genome assembly GCA_963556745.1 of Catoptria pinella. Lineage (NCBI taxonomy): Eukaryota > Metazoa > Arthropoda > Insecta > Lepidoptera > Crambidae > Catoptria > Catoptria pinella. Next base: position 412,887 of record OY750771.1, read on the forward strand.
TTAAGATTCCTGTAGCGAAGTGAGGTCCCTGAGGAATGGGTTTCAGAACATGGTATAAATAAATAAATACAGTTACGGTTTTTGGCGAACATTCATTTAAGATGTATGTGAAATTCTAGGACTGAGATGGCAAGAAAATCTGATTGCTGATCAGTTTTAAAAGTCAGAATTATGATAGGTAAATCATCTTTAACAACTTAAGTTCACCTCCACCGCTGAAAAAAAGCTGAAATTCTGGTCATCAACTGCCTTGGCTAATCTGGACCTGCGTACCCAGGTTGGCCGCTGTAGGCATAACCTGCATAAAGGGGGTATGCAGAGAGTGCACAATGCGAATGCGGAGAGCCCTCACAAACAATGAAGCCATCTGCTAGAGTGTCCTGCTACATGGCTGACCTGGGGCCCTATCGGCAAACTTTTCGAAATTCGGCGGGTCTGCCGAGCTTCAACTTAAAATAGATAAATCGAAGTAAGGAGTTTCGTATTGTACTATTAGCCGAAGTTATTTAGAAGATATCGATGTTCGTGTGACACCATGAATTGGGGTTTGCCATTTTGGCCCGATTGGGGCTCGATTTACCTGTTTTAATTTGAAGTCTGGCAGACTTTCCGAAGTTCGATGCGTTAGCCGGTACGGCCCCTGATGGGTATGCGTATCAAAGTCTAGTCGCAAGAGATCGATTCCCGATATATACTTAATTAAAAGAAGACATTCAAATTAACAGATTATTTGATGTTTGTATTGATATTTAATTTTTTTCATTGCATCTCTTAGAAGAGAAAATGTGCTATTCCTTTTGGTAAGACACTAAATGTTTTTTATCCGCGATTTATTTCTTTATATTAAAGTAGGTACAGCTGATTTTCCGCTCGGCTTAAATCGCTCGCCTAGGGAAGAAAGAATATTGCGTTTAAAAACACCTACTCCGTAGAGCTATGTTTTCCTTATGTAATGTTCTAGATTCTAAAACATTATGTATGATAGTGGGATAAAGTCAAAAGGGTCAGTTTTCATAACAATTGAGCGCCTCTAACATCCGTTATATTCTATACAGCAAGATTGCATTAAAGGAAAAAAGCGCAAATGAAATGCAAATTATTATTCCATTCCACGATATAATTCACCATAATTCCTGAAGAAGAAATGGTTGGAAAAATGCTGGAAGCCGGGAATGGAGCCACCTCGTAACGACCATAAATAACGGGAATGAGCGGGAACAAGCCGCCCGCTATAATTTATTTATTATTATTTGATTCCCCTTAGTTAGCGCTGTAGGGCCACAAAAACAGCGAGTGAAGATGTAAAGCAAATTGTGCCTGGACATTATGAAAAACATTGCTCTGGAAAAACAAATATCTGTTTGAAAAAAGAAATACAAAACTGGATGTAAGATAATGTGCAAAATAAGTGACTCGGTAGCTCAGCATTGGACCGGATATCCAAAGGTCGCGGGTTCGATTCCCGTCTGAGAACATGATCTGGTGCGAGTCGTATTTTTTCTAGTATATTATTTGGTATTATATAAAATAGCATTGTGAATGCTTAAATCACAAAATTTAAAAAGTACATTACTCTCGTTACATTACAGTACATTACTACTAAATATATTATACTATTCTTCATTGAAAATCCAATATGGATCGGCATTGGAATCATCGGAGTCTGACAGCGCACATTCTCTATCGCATATTTTTTTATTTCATTATTCGCGTCTTTTAACTTATCAGCAAATAATTTAATTAAAGATTGTGTGACGAATGTTGGTTGAATGCTATATTTAGTATCTTTTTAACCGACTTCAAAAAAAGGAGGAGGTTCTATGTTCGTCTGTTTATTTGTTTTTTTTTTTTTTTTTTTTTTAAGTATGTCCACCGATTACTCGAGAACGGCTGAACCGATTGACATGATTCAAACGCCACTTTATTAGGTTTGTTCCCCAGGTGGTCCCATTTTTTTAAATTTTAAATCGGTTCAGTGGTTTTCGAGTAATCCTGAAAATACTGTAATTTTTTAGGTAACTTTTGCACGAGTTTCAACGGATCTTCAGACATAACTTCTTTGTTTATAAACCGATTGAGACAATTCTTGTTTTGTTAGAAAGGGGATACTTTAAGGGTGTTTTCATTAAAATTTCCTGCACATTGGACCTTGGACTTCGAAAATACACAAGAGAACTCTTCAAAATCAAATATGATAGTGTATTAGTGATTACTCTACGGTATTGGAAGGTTTCGCATCAGCCATTTTTATTGTCACTACTGGGGCTGGGATACAAGCCTTACTTATGGGCTGATGAATAGGATGGACCATAACCCACCGCGCGGGCCCAATGTGGATTGGTGGGTGTTAATGTGAAAATGTAGCTGGAACTAACGGCTTAACGTGTCTTCTGAAGCACGGAGGAGCTCGAGATAATACACTTTGGTCACCTACCCCATGTCTGACCCTTGCTTATTAACAGTGCGAAAAGTGGATATTGAGTTACTAGGCGTATTATACCATTCAAATGTGTGAAATATGAATAAAATATATTTATATCATCGCTAACATTTACTTATACATACCTACCACAAAATAGTTAAAAATAAAAAAAACTTTTAAAAATTAAAAAGAAAAACCTCCTTCAAAAAAACCTTAAAAAAATTGCTGTAAAAAAAACAGCTTCAAAAAACAGCAGCTCTAAAAAGCAAGAAATAATATTTAAATCTGCATAATTACTATTCAAGTACCTACGCATATCTGATATTAAAAAAACGTCTTATGAAGTCGGGTGGGGCTTTAAGAATTAAAAATCAAATTTAGAAAGAGAAACACGATAATGATTAAAAAAGAAAAATATCTTTAGCCCCACCCGACTTCAAAAGACGTTTTTTTAATATCAGATATGCGTAGGTACTTGAATAGTAATTATGCAGATTTAAATATTATTTCTTGCTTTTTAGAGCTGCTGTTTTTTGAAGCTGTTTTTTTTACAGCAATTTTTTTAAGGTTTTTTTGAAGGAGGTTTTTCTTTTTAATTTTTAAAAGTTTTATTAGACCAGCCTCGAAAATAAAAGCTATACAATTAAACGACGGATTGATCATTTCGTAACATTCTTATCGCCAAAATTAACAGGTTAGGAAAAGAATAATTTTATGGCCCCGTAAGCTACTCAGAACTTAATCAAAAAAAGTTCAGCTCCGCCATAGTACTAAGGCGGAACTGCGCTGAAAAATTCAGTTTCAGGAGCATAGTTTCATAATCCTGGGATTAAACTATGGACTACCGACGGATTTAATAAGTGGCAGGATTCATAAATCCAGGGATTATTTCAGGAGATATTAATTGTTATAATAATTTAAGGATTATCAGGGTTCCTTGTCTATATTGAAGTTGCTAAAGTATACGCTGGACCTCATTTAAGGACCCCATTTGACTCTCCAAATTTTTTTGACTCTACCCGATCTTCAGGTGTATCATAAACATCCAGGGGATTTTTATTTTATTTTATGATGATGATAGGAGGTCGAATGGTCACTTTTGTGAAAGTAGTAAGGTTCTATTTTGATAATCCAAAAGGTACTAGATCGCGAAAAGAGATCGAGCTTCGGAAAAAGGCAGTGCCCACCGGGTTAATGTAGTTTATGCCTCATGTATTCAAATATTTGCGTATACCTTCTCTCCATCAAGGCCTTATACAAATAGCCGGTTGTAAACATGCGACGGCGGCCTTTTTGGAGGGCTTATTATACTTGTGCATAATCTATTGGAAATGGCCCAGGAGACGTTTGATGTATGGCCTATTCAGGAACTTGAATGGGGGAAATGTTGATACATGAGGTCCGGCAAAAAATGGACGTTAAGAAATTTGTTGTGACACTTGAGGTCTTATTTTGAATATGCTATGCTGCTATCGATACTTTATTATGGTGGGATGCTCATTTCGTACAAAAACGACGACGTCATAATGTCAGTGAGAGAAATTAACTAAGTATCTAATAATAAACAAGTAGTCAGTTAGCGTTGGGTTAATTATATATTAATTAAATTAAATTAAATATTAGACAACATCACATACATTGCTCCGATTCCAAAGTAAGTAGCTAAAGCACTTGTGTTATGGAAATCAGAGACAACAGTGGTATCACAAACACCCAGACCTGAGCCAATATAAAAAAGTTTGTTTTCTAAATTGACCCAACCGGGGATCGAACCCGGGACCTCAGAGATGGCGACACCTTGAAAACCGGTGTACAAAGCCACTCGACCACAGAGGTCGAATATAATGCAATAATTTTAGAGGTATTCAAAAGAAAAACAATTATTTCGCTGAGTTTGACGCTAGTATTTAACAAAAACCTAATTGATCCAGCTTCGTTAGTCCCTCACATGAGCACCCGTTAATCAGCGAGCACAATAGACCCGGCTGGCAACACCGACGCACCGCCAATTTTCCGGGCGGCCACCCCGCGCCAATTACGCCGCCGCGTCAAACTTATGCATTTGCTTTTTGACCGGCGGAATTACAGAGGCCAGACTGACAACATTTGCTGTATAAGGAGCTATTTATCTCAAAAGGTTGAAATGATGACGTAATCATTTCTTTTTTGGAAGACGTCTTCCAAAAAATATATGTTAATGATATACCTTGTACGAAGAAAGATAAGTAGTATTAAATTTTAAATTCAAATTTTTTTTTTTTCGATTCGTCTTTTTAGCTGATTTTTGAGGAAGTAACCCAATTATCTCGAAAGTTGTTCGACCAAATTAATATTATTATTGTTTCTGAAAAAAGGTTTTTGTGTTGGTAAAAATAATAAGAAGTAGAATAAAGTTAATCAGTTATGTGATTGACGGAAACATGATTGCTAAATCTTTTCTCGATACCAAAAGTGACCTTACATTCTGTAGTTTTTTAATGCTGTGCTAACCATTATTAAACCTATAATCTTGAAACTATAAAAAAAACTTTAGCTAGCTCTCAAGTTTGTGATTGTTTCCCAAAATAAGAAATAGTTACAGTAATCATTATTACAAACGATAATATTAATTTTCAATAATTTCGATAATGTTTACTATGAGAATTTCAACCAGCATTGTACGCCCCCTTAAGCAGCAAATGTGTATCCTGCGCGTATCCGAACGCAATTTTGACGCGCAACTGCACGTTGGACCACGTCGAACGCAACGCAATTTCGGTGTGCGGTCTGGTGCGATCAGCCGGAAATTCAGTAGTTTCCGTTTGTTTACACTCATCAAATTCTATAAATGCTAGTTGGTGTGTTCGATTAGTAATTGCCAATATGATGGCGAATCTGCTCTTGGCGAATTAACTCAAGATTAATTTCGAGCCAAATTTCAAGTCAATCGGGACAAGGAATCGCGTTCTCGCGTTAGGGGTTGAATTTCGCAAAATCCCGTCTTAGTGAGTACCTACGCCCTAAAAGTAGCCCCCATGCAAATTTGAGACTCCTAGCACTTGTAGTTTCTGAGATTTCGTGATGAGTGAGTGAGTGAGTGATTTTCCCTTTTATATATACTTTTAATAGATAGGCCTGCAGGATAGGGTAAAAATCAAGCATATTGACAAGGCTGTGCTGCATTGGGTAATTAATGACAGTATCAAAATTTTGTATGTTTTTAGGGTTCCGTACCAAAATGGTAAAAATGAACCACTATGGTGCGACTCAGTCTATCTGTTACAGCTGGATATTTCGAGAACTACTAATAATGCTATCAACTTGTTTGTAATAGTTTTAGTTGACATTTGGCCAACTATTTTGCAAATAAGAGAGAAATAAAAGTATTTATACATTTTTTCCAACAGTACATTTTTGTACTCGGTTTGGTTGGTGGTAGGGCTTACTTCAAGTCCGCCTGACTAGCTACCACCATTTTACCTAAATCTGACGCCATAACAATAATTCAAAAATTGTTGTGGCAGTTAGAGGTAAGATTGCCAGTTCCTCAGCGGTGAGGATTCCGGGTGAATTGCGTTTACACTTTGGCCTTATCGTCACTTAACATCAGGTGAGGTGAAGTCCAAGTATCGCCATTTTTTAACCCACTATCCCGTAGTGGATAAAAAAATGGTAATAATTATTAGTTTCTACATTTCAGAAGCTACGTAGTTTGACTGTGAATTTGTAATGTGAAGTGATATTGTGTTTTTTTTAACATAACTGTGGCAGATTGGATACATACAAAGTTTACGTTTACCTAAGCGTTAAACAGGAGTAATAACTTAACAAAGCCACTTCATCGATCTCAGATTATGTAAATAAACTTTTAATCTCGGCAATCACTTTGAACGGGTCGCTCAGATCGCTCGGGAAATTGCTTCGCTCGCTCTGCTAAATTGCTCAAAGCTCCACAGACAATCAGGCGGTCATTCCGTCGATATTCGAGTATAGTTACTACCTAGATAATAAAGCAAGTCTTACCCTTTGAGATGCAAAAGGGAAGATGCCGAGTAGTTCTGCGAGAAAAGCAGAATTTTAATTTTCACTCACTAACTATTTTTTACTATGGTAGAATGAGTAAGCAAAAAGTAGTTGGTTGGCTCAAATTACTTTTAATAATAATTATCGAACAATCATAATCAGTCCATTCAAATAATAAGTAGGGAATAATAATAATAATAAAATGTACTTATTTTCCATCACACAATGGTTGGTTACAAAAGGCAAGCACTTAACTTACTGATAGCTGTAGGTAACAAAAATTATTTCATAGAAGCCATTATGTGAGGACTGATGCCTGAGATAGGTTTAAAAAAAAACCTGTATTACAGGTCACCAATTCTAATTTAACTTCTTACTAAAAAACAGGCCAAGTGCAAGTGTCGGACTTTGTACATTTAGGGTTCCGTACCCAATATGGCTAAGGGGCGGGGCTAATCAGTTATACGCGTTTGACAGCAAAACTAAGTTGGTTTGTAATAAGAAAATGAGGGAATTTAAAAGAAAGAATAAACAGAACTATCAATATATTGATATTTGTTAGTAAAATATACGTAATAATCAACATTATCCAATCCACGCGTTCCCGAGATAAAGGGTCTTGACAGACAGATGGACAACAAAGTGATTCTATAAGGGTTCCGTTTTTTCCTTTTGAGGTACGAAACCCTAAAAATAGCAAAGAATTGATCCTGTCTCATCCGTATTCGACATTTTGCGTTTCGTTTTTATTTATGACATAAAAACGCAGTCTTATCTTTTCAGCTAAGTACTAAATTGCTTTCATAGTCTTGAAACAAGATAACGAAACTGAGTTGCAAATAAATTGTATTAAAATATTGTATCAAAGAGAAGCAGGGGAATTAAATCAGTGGTCACGTGCAAGACTTTAATATCCTCTAAGTTAGTACTAAGATAGTTAAGAGAAAATAGCGTTCATAAATAAGCTAAAACGTAATATTTTATAAGTATGCATTTTAGTTAACACTGCTGCGAATCAGTTTTTTTTGCTAATAAAAAAAGTTTGACCTGCAAATAATTCGTAGGTGTTTGTTTTAGATAGAAACTTACCTGGAACTAATAAATTCTTTTCACTTGTTAGCGGTGATGAAATTATATTACCTGAAAAAGAAAGTTTTTTTTTAAATATTAGCAAAATTGCGTTAGTTAAACCAACTTACATAAGTAGTTGGTTTGCGATAAACAAGCAAAAAAAGTGTAAGTCAACTATAGTACAGTGCTCCCAAAGTGATAATGCGCATAGAAATCTTCGTCACTGTTCGGCAACAGTCGTATTCCCCGAGCGTCGGAAGACGATATGTATATAGAGTGGTTAAGTGCATTTTCTTCATGCATAATTTAGTAGAATTATGTATAATAATTCGGATGTTTCCGGGAATACGACAATAAGCGAAGATCTGCATGTGCATTATTAATTTGGGAGTACTGTATAGTATATATAGCTTTGGACTAAACACGACTGACACTGACTTATCGATGGTGTTCCTTTTTTGGACACAGTATTTGTTACTAAAACACAAAAATCAATACTATTGAAACACTATTTTACGTTAACATTAGCAGAATGAATGTTGCTGTGTCGGACTAATATCTCTATAGTCACGTACTGTTAGTTGACATTATTTGATACGGTATTAGTTCCTTTCTATTAGTTCTATTAGAAAACTTCGCTGATGAAGTTGAGAACTTATTAATAGAAACAATAAAGTCATATTTTTTATTATTGTATCGGACGTCACTACAAGGTGGACGGACGTTCAGACCGACGCATTCGCCTATAATCAATCGTTCATGATGATGATTGTATTGTTCAAAGATTATATCATAGCGTAGGGTAACTCGGCCGTCTTGTCAGAGCAACAATGAGGTGGAGTGTGGAACAACATAAATAAATAAAAAATAAATAAATAAACAGAAGGGGCATCTCCTCACCACAGCTCTCAGGCTAGCCGTACCTAACGTATCACCACACCTTTCCTTTTCGAACTTTTCCGAAAAAAAATCTTTTCATTCAAATGTCCGGAACAGCTGATCGAGTATTGTATGAAAGTCGCTTTTTTGTCGTTATTATTTGAATGAAATTTAATGAATTTAATGAAATTATTGTATGAAAGTCGTAGAACAAACGTTGTTGTTTATGATGTTAGTAATCTACTCCTGCGAGGTTGTTGGTGTTTTACAAATAACCCTGTTCAAAGCTTTACATTATGAAGCTAAAAAGAAATATTAATGTAATGTGTAAACAACATCATTTCAGGAACCAGGAATTACCGGTTGATCGAACAGGAAACACATCCAGAGAAACTAGTATAATGCCCCAATTTAAGTTGTTCATGATAAGCGGCAAGTTAGAGCTAAGTTGGGCAAGTTGCTCTGCAGCACGGCGTGATGTGCGATGATCCAATCTTAACTTAGTTCTTACTTGAACTTTGATTTCCGTCTTTGGTGTTCTTTAACTAGAATAACATTTGGTAATATTTCTGCAGTTTAGTTTAGCATTAAATTGTCTGAAAACCCAAAGCATCAGGGCAGACTGGAAATGCCCGTAACTTATTCACCTATTGTAAAATGCCAGGTTTTCACATTTACTTTAAGAGGATCTTTAAAGAATTTTTTTATGTTATGCCATAGGTCGCTCAAAGATCCTACGGATCTGAATTTGAGATATATATTTCTTTATATCTTTATTCGGACACGTACGTATTGAACCAGAAACACGATTTTGTGATTTTAGCTAGATACATTTTAATTTCGAAAATATCTCTTAAAAAATCTAACGTTTGAGATATTTAGAAACAACTTTAGGTTTCAAGTCGAAATTGATCTAAATAATTTGTATCATCAATATTCATAATCGTGTAGAAAGAAGCATTTTTCTTTTATCGCGATTTCCTACGTATTGATTTCGTAATTTTTTCCCCCCCCCCTAATCTGCCAAATCGGTAAAAAAAAATTATACTTGATGAATTAATCGTTTCCTTCATTTGCAGAACTTTTTTAGATATTTTATAATAAACTGTCAAAATGAGAATAAATCCCTGTTTCAATACGAACTTAAAACAATATTAAAGTGTTTTCAAAATTGTTGTCTCGCAACTAGCCGCGATTTATTTGCAATTCATGACTGGACATTTCGGGGCAGGCTGAAGGAAGTTGGTCAGCAATCGCATTAGACAGGCTGTGGCCAGGAGACCAGCGACTAGCGGGAACGGGTGAACTGCAGCCAGCTGTAATCCTCAAACATCACAATAGTTTTTCTATGTCTACATTATATATCACATCTAACATGTAAAATAAAATAACTCATATAATTTAGTTAAGACACACCGAAAGTTGTGTAGAAATTCGATTAATTTCGTATTGTGTGATGTAAATTAAAACCTGAACACTTGTACTATTATGTGTATGAACATTGTTTGAAATAACAATGAAAATTATCTTGGGAAAATTGCACATTCATGACATTATTTTACACAATATTGTTAATTTCAATACCATACTTTGTTGATCAATATTGTTGATGTGCTGATTAAAATGAAACTAAAACAATAACCCATTTTTACCATACATAACTATGCAAATCGCGCATGCTAAATGGTATCTTCTCTTTCTGTGACCAAAGCTTTGTGGTTTGTTACAATGCTCACATTGTGTTGAATCGATCTTCACAGCTACGCTAACCGCTGTTCTCGAGGACCCACCCCAGCAGCGCTAAGGCGACTGAATAATGCTATTTACAGGTGTTTGCAAACTCGTTTATTCCACCACCAGCATCACGAGTTTAGAGTTAGCCAGTGTTTTGGAAACCAGTCTTGATATTGTGTGGCCTGGCAACGTTTCAATTGCTTAATTAATTCTATCATGGCCACGGAAGCCAGCTGGTTTTGAAATTAAAACACAGGTAGGTCAATCCCACCCGATATTGTAGATAAGAATATGGGCGAATGCCAGAAACTACGTATGCAGAATGGCTGTACGAGCTGAATAAATAGCGAAATCTAAATAGAAATAATAGCAATAAAAAAAACAAAAATCTTGAAATACTTAAAATATATTATACGAATACAATTTTAAGTGCACAGATGGAGTTTTTATGTTTTCTGCAGTTCCTGACGTTTTGGCACCAATATCTTGGCCGTGGTCACGAGATTAAGAAATAAATAAGTTGAATGGAACTAAGTATGATAATTAGATATTGCTTAAACAAATTAAATACGTATTGATTGAAACACTACCAACAGTTTAATATAAGCTCAGACTCCATCAGTTTAGTTAGATTAATAGAACTAATAATCCTTAGACGCAACCCGGTGTATATTCAGAATTTCGCCAGCATACCTAGCTTGGAGTCACGGCCTGTAATCCCACAGGATAACCCGCCAAGTTTAAATTGCCGGGTCGGGAACTACGGCGGAGTAGCACAGAGTGCATAGTATTACTTGTTTTGATAGTCCACTGCAGTACCTGGTCAAATTGATCGCCAAGGTATTCGGTCTTGATGTTTGCAGTAGCAGCAGTTTCACAAGTACTTGGCTACTTTGTATCTTTTGTGTGGTTGTCTACTTTTTATTACAGACAACGTCACAAACATGGCTCTAATTCCAAATGGAACTGAGCGGAAAGAATTGAGGAGTGTTATGGAAATCAGAGACAACGGTGGGAATACAAACTCCTAGACCTGAACCGATATAGAAAAGTTCGTTTTCTAAATTGACCCAGCCGGGGATCGAACACGGGACCTCAGAGATGGCGACATCTCGAAAACCGTCGTACAAAACACTCGACCACGGAGGTCGACATTAGTCTTTGATGAATAAATAAGTTGATTGGAACTAAGTATGATAATTAGATATTGCTTAAACAAAATAAATATACATCGAACACGGGACCTCAGAGATGGCGACATCTCGAAAACCGTCGTACAAAACACTCGACCACGGAGGTCGACATTGGTCTTTGATTCAATGTCTTTTAACTATAGATAGAGACGGCAGTACTATACTAATTCTGTGGATAGAGGCTAAATGAATGTGGTTTTTAAAAACACAAAATCGTCGAAAATAATTAATAAGCTTAAATATGATTGCAAATAACCGCAAAGGTAATTGGCAGTAGAGCGTGCCTTTGAGTCGGACGTCCGCTTCGGCCGCGGTGACCACAGAACCACTAAACGCGATCCAATTGGTACCTACGAACCGTTAGATCTTATTAATTATATCATGTGGCTTGTGCAGTTGGCGTGACACGTCATGTTATACCTTCATGCTTCAATCATTACAGGGATTATCCAGGAAACGAATTCATTAATATTATCAAAAACTGGATTAGTGTGCATTAGATTAACGCACCGAGGGTGCTGTGGTAATATTTTTGGTCAACGATAAATAATATATTTAGTCAAGTCAAAATGTCTTTATTCAAATAAACTTAATAATTAAGAACTTTTGAATCGTCTATATTTTCCTACCACCCGTTCCACACTTTTTTAACTGACAAGAAGAACAGGCGCAAGAATCATATCAGCTTTAACAGAAATAAGTAACGATATTTACAAACTTAAATATATCGTTACCAAATACAGTACAACAGGATTATTAACAACAAAGTACTTATGTGTTACATGTTACATCATTTCCACGCATTTCGGATTTCGGACCGTAATTCAGAGCTTCTTTTAATATTTCCTAAGGACTGTAGACCTCAGTACATATTTGATATCAATTTCAACTTGATACCGTCACGCTTTGAGAAAAAAGGTCCTAAAAGTGATAATCATAATGAGATTTCTAGCAGTTTTGGTTAATGAGGAGCTGGAATGAATATACAGCGCTTGCACGTAATGGCTATTTTTAAAAAGTGGCGTCTAAAGAAAGGGTTTAGATAGCGAAACATGTAGATAAGATAGAAACGTAGCAGGTATCTGTAGCGGCGCGATCATTCCGTTACATAAGCTATCGACGAATGACGAAGCAATGCAGGATCAGCGAAAAGTACAATAATATGAAAACATTACGCAGACGTGACGTCGCACTACGTCAAGCTAACATCAAAGCAAAAATGTATGGAAACCTGACTCACGATATTGAAATTTTCTAAGCGCTCCTCATAAATACAAATTCCAAACCTCGAACAGTCGAACCGCGGTCCCCGAGGAAAGACGCCTAGCTCGGCGGAAGTACTTCCCTTTTCGCTGAATATATGGTGAAGAGATCTGCCTCAACACTTCAATTACTGGTTCCAAATACGTTATGTATTATTAAATATAACTCCAATTTGATTCACTAAAGTAAATAAGATCAGAAGATTTATCTGCTCCATTGGTTCAATCGCACCGATCAAGATAGGTATTGAAGTGAACCTAAATTGCCTTTACATAAGCAAATTTGCAAATCTTTGAGCGACAAGGTTCAAAAGGATTTTATCTTTTATAGCCTTATTATTCAGTTAGCGTTCGTTTCTATCCCATAAAATACGATTCTAGTATCATGTACATATTGAAATATCTAATGAGATTGAGTAAAGCAACGACTGACAAACAGTTGGGCTAAGAATGGACATTATTTCCAATAACTGCAATAATAATAAAATAATTTTCTAATTATGGTAGCTACAGCTTACAAAAGTAAAAAAAGTCAAGTAAAATTTACTTAATATATATTAGGTACCTCAGTGTTAAGACTACATTTTCCATAGTTTGCACTTGGTTATTTCCTAATTAAGAAAAATGTTCAGCGTGAATATTGATATCTCTCAGTATTTTCAGACTCAACGATTCCACCATCAAAACTACTTCTTTTAAAACTAAAATTATGACTAGTGGCTCTGTGAGCTGTAGACCTCAGGTTTGTGACTTTTTGAACATTTTTGGAAATGTCTGAAAATGATTTTGTGTCTGAAACTGAATCAACAAAAATATATACATAATTTATAGAACCTGCTCACAAAATTTCACGAGAACCGTTTGAGAAATGCGATGTAGAGGAGAACAAACGGACAGCCAGAAAGGCTCACGAAAGCATTTTTGCCCAAGCTGAAATGGAGACGTTTCGCGCTCGTTCGATCGATAAAAGCTTTTTAAACAGTAATCCGAGGTCTCAGCTTGCAAGGAAGTAGAGTGCAATTTCATAACGTTAATTATTTACACGCGTCCTGAAAGTGACGGTAGCGGGCTACTTCTGAGTTCTGAGATTGTGTTTCAGTTAGGGTTACCATACGTACAATATTATAAAGTCTGTGTGTTTAAGACCGAAGTGTCGTCGCCGGCCGCTCAGCAACTGTATTCGAAAACACGTCCGTCATTTCTTTTAATTGCATTAGGTAGAACAATATCTCTAGGAACTGCTAAGTCATTGCCTCAGATCTCCTGAAAGTAATGTCTATATGTGCGTGCGCGAAAGATAGCAAAATGTTCCTAGCGGCTTTTTGCCTTCATATTTAATGTGTGAATGTAACTGGGAATGTTTGATGTGAGTCCTATAATTGCTCGTCACGTTCTTTGATTTAAGATTAATTAATAATTATTTATGATACATGAAAACACATTATAAACAAGAGCTTTCATTGATATTGTATCATCTGTCTATGGGTTCTAAAATTCTGTACCTACTGTTTTGTGACATATTTTTAAGGTGTCCAGTGTATGGTCCTGACTTTGAAAATATCGATATGGTAACCCTAGTTTCAGGGTAATGTTAAACGAGTTCAGAGCTGAAAGCGGTCCAGAAATATGTTTGTTAAATAGCATTATGACGGTAACTAGATGAAATGTAGAAAATTAGAGTTTTTACCGTTTTAGTTCAATATTGCTGGCTTATTTCAAACCAACTTTTCCTTTTCCGAAAAAGGGTTTTATTGGATACACAATAATTATTCGGTCTTGGGCTGTTAGAAACCTTGTAACGAGAAGAACCGCTAGGAAACTCTTCAAAAACTTCATACCTTCATAACTTTCTCCAAAAATTCGGAATTGTGACAAGTAGTAGACCCTTCGATTCCACTCTATCTTTGATCAGCAAAGGCACCAACTAATTCAATTACAATACCAATACGCACAGAGTTAATCCCCAGGATAGCCGGTGTGGTATTAAGGGGGCGCTCTCTATGTAAATGGGGTCAGGCGACTAAATTGTCGCCATCCATAACTGAATGGTGCGTGCTGATCCAATTACTGGCTTATCAACTGCCTCTAATGTATTCAACGGGATTGAGGGATCATTTTAGTCAGGGTTTAGTACTAGTTTTCTGTCATAGTAAAAAAAGTACTGAGAGAATGCTGTCAAAATGTATCCCGCGTGCTTATGATTTTCTTGCCATAGTGCTAATCCCAAAATGGACGTCGGTCTCTCCAACTGGATTCCACCTCACAACACCTCTGTTAACTAAATGGAGGGCTGGAGAGGCTCATTCAAGCCTAAATAGTAGGCTCGGCGGGGGAGCCGGGGGATTCTTACCTCTCCCCAGAGGAGGGAGAGGGAGGAGGGGCTCATAAATACTCACTAATCACCCTATCTATTGGGAGATCCTAAATGGACGCTCACGCTTGACCAGCCCTCAATCGCTAACCGTAACCTGGTCCTATCAGCGTCATCCTTCGGAAACCAGTCCAGGTTTATGGATCGTTTTACCACCGAACCATTTTACCAGGGATGTTAAGGAGCTCCGTAACCGTAACCGAAACTATCGGATATGCGAAATAAAATCTATCCGTTATTAACTGTAAAATTTTGTGAGCAGGTTCGATAATTATATAGTTTATTTATGTCAAGTCAGTTTTTCAAAATTTACTTATAAAAAATTTCACCCATTTCGAAATATGTTCAAAAATAAAAGCGCCATCTAGCTTCAATTACATCGAATAATATTCCAAACAGCACATAGTACAGCTTTGAAAACCTCGTGGCGACATCTATTAGATTTATTTTTAAACAACATATAATTTGAGCCACTTTATAACGCACACACGCGAGGTGTACAGCTCACTGAGCCACCAGTTGCTTATTTTCGTTACATTGATTCTGTTTTCAACTGCTATACCGGGCGGGTAATGAAGAACGTGCTACTTCCAGCCACGAGAAGATTTCCTCAGACGGAAAAGACAACAATCGTTAATGCACGAAGTCAGTATTAAGTATTAAAGATAAGTTTTGTTTAACTAATTAACTTTTAAAGGTAAAGTAAAATGCATAGCTTTACATGGCCTTACGCACTATTTAAAAATTATCTGGCATTTTATAAAACAATAACGCTTTCTCTAAACAACGCTTGGGTATTCGTAGAGGACATTATATCCGTTCAAATGAGACTACAGTCATAGATTCATAGATTTACAATTTACAACTTGCATATTGCTTGCGTTATTTCATAGGTTCTGGTTTTATCATTTTATAAAATGGAACACTAACAGAAGTTAATTGACCGAACGAGCACAAATATTTCAGCCTATTCGAAAAATTATCAAAAATGAATCAAACGCGAGGTCTACAAGCTCACAAAGACACTATAGTTAGGACTTATTCGGAACTTGTGTAACCGGCTTTCAGTGTCACTAACTAAAATGATGCAGGTAATCTATCGGATGCCACTCACGCACGTCCGTGACACTAGCAGGACCATCCGGCGGTCGTATAGCCGGATTATGGGCACGATTAACCGGTTGCCGGCGCCGGATCGGCTGGCGCTAATTAATCGTTTGTCTCTGCTTCGGGTACATTTTTCACTGTCGCACACACTTCAACCGATTCGTCACTACCCAGACACATCGTGTGTTCGGTAGGAAAGACTTGTAAATTAATAGTACGGTTTACTATTTCATATTCATGATCAAATTACGGTTGTAATTCGAAATTAAATTATTAACTAATTAACTAATCAAATCCAGCTCTTCCTCTATACATAAACAGTAAGTTCAGTTTAAGTTTAATTATTGTAAGAAGTTGTTTTCTGTAGTTTTCTTTAATTTAATATTGTTTTATATTTCTGTACAGGGTCAAAATCTGATTTCTCTGGTCTCAATTCTGATATAATACGAATTAAATAGAAAATAATATTTTCTTGTGCATTGGTTTCCCCAGAGAGCATCCCATATTTAGTATAATTTTATCAACAACTTTTAATTATAACCCGACATAATCGTTCCATTTCGTCGCCGTACACGCATCCGGCGAAACTTCGGCACTAACCCTTTGAGTGCAGCCTCTTGAGGCTTAATTCTTATAAAGCGAACAGATAAAACGGAATAGCTTTCAGAAAGCCTAGTGCCGCTGACAGCACGAACATCGATGATCAACAGGATTGAGGTTCTATTGTAATTATTTACGTAATATTTTTATAATATTAATAAAAAAACCATCTCTTACGTGTACAAAAGATATACGCAAGCAAGCAGTAAAGAGCTTATTAGACCTTCCTGAATTAAGGATCCGATATTCAGTCGCTTCTAAATTCAGAGTAGTTTAATTGCATTCAGGAAGGTAGGATCCGATTTAGCATCCGTATTCAGGATGAAATTGTCTCCGACGTAACGGATGCTAAATCGGAAGCAATTCAGGAGAGTGTAATCGCATGGACGCTCCACAGTAGTCATTTAAATAAATAGCGACTCTTGCTACGACGCCATAAAGCGCAATTCAGATCGCACACCGCTACAGCTCCTACGGCTACGGTTATATTCACCTAGAAGTTGCATCTCTTTCTATCGCGTACGTCCGTCTTTTGTAGCAGCTCTGAAACAGTGCACGTGTAATCAAGAGCTTTGGCGACTGAATTTCTCGTCCTTAACGGATGCTAAATCGGACTCTGAATATCGGATCCTTAATTCAGGAAGGTCTAATAAGCTCTTACCGCTGTCACTATTCCCATAACTAACCTATAGAGCATTTTTATTTAGAGGTGGCAAAAGGTGGTCTCTTGTCTCTTTTCAGTTAATAAAAATATGCGTATTGTTTTGAAGCAACACTGAGTCAATGCCAAGACTATTGAACCAAAAGCAAAAGTTTCACATTGTGCGATATTCGATAAACGAGTGCTTGTGTGCATCCCTAGCTTCAGTACTGGTTCGAATCCGTATTTTATTCATGACGGATTACGCGCGGTACATCGGACGTATAAAATATAGACCTCGGCATCTGCGGCTCTGAGCGAACGAGCGAGCGTAGCGATCGGACCACATTGTGAACCGGAGTGCGGTGTCGACGGCTCTCATTCTTGTAGATTGCAAATAAAGAATGTTTAATTTTATTGTAACGACCATTGTGTAGGTACATACTTGACTATTACAGAAGCAAATAAATTCGCAAAACTTCTGGAGGGATTGAAAGATCCATCGGACAACCAGACGTACGAATCTGCGCCATCGTTTTTTTTAATGGACATTTTAAAGACTCACACCAAATTATTATAAAGTTCTTGACTCGCACTAAGCGTTTTGCATTAAATTTTATATACCGCTAGAGAGTGGAACTCGTTGCCTGAGTCTGTGTATAAAAATGTGTAAAACAATTTCATACTTAAATTTAAACTTGATTAATGTTTCAAAAACTCAATTCTAATATTGAATCGAAAAGAGGGGGAGAACGAAGAACTATTTCTGAATATTCTTTTTAATTTTCTCTAGTCATTAATTTTTCTTTACTCGCGTGTTAAATTGACATCGTTACCGTTTACGAGCCGGATGTCAATCAGAAACGGCCACGGCTGGTAATTAGCCAGCGAACCAATTAAACGACGTGGAATCACTATTTACATGAATTCGGGGTGCAAAATTAACGTAATGCCAAAGAGAAAGGATCAGAACAGAAAATGTAGAGTCAATAAAATATTTTAAGGATACAAAAAATATATTTTGCATATTGGACTATTTTATTTTATTTTAGTATTTAGCCAGAGACAATTTTTTTTTTAATACCAACTTATACGCTTTTGCTGAAAATGCATGAAGAAAAAATACACATTATAACCGACACAGTTAAACAAACTATTCCACAAAAGTTGCCCTGTTGCCCCGGATTCGAACCCGGTACCTCGAGGGCAAGCTCGTAAACTTTTAAGGCCCCCGGGGGCAGCACGTGATCCTCCTCAATTTTTGTTTACGATGAAATTCTCAATAAAAAAGTGGCTGATCGGAAAGAAACGTTGGCTGCATGTTGTGGAATCCTTTGCCTAAAAAAGTTGAGAATGTCGGTTTTTTGAAATTGTATAAATACCGTTTTCCATTTTATTTCATTTCATTTATTCATTGCTAGTCACAGTACATAGAAAAGTTGTTAACAAGAGTTTTTTCATCCTATCTATAGTGTCGCCATCCGTGAGGGAGCGATTCCCGATCGATCTAGCTTTTTTGTGTCTTGGGTCTGGATATCTCACACGTAGGACGATTGCAACTTGGTTCTCTGCATCGTAGTTACTTTCTAATTTATAATAAGTTTGGGATAATGACGGAACAATGTTAGTATTGTTTTGTTTAAAATACGTTACTGCATATTATTATAACAATGAATGATTATCTTTGCCTATTTATTAAAAAAATTCCCTGTATTAAAGCAACACTGAAATAGACAATGCTCCCAGTCAACCCTCAGCTTAGTTACCGCCGTAAAGGCGTGCACACACGGTTCATCCGCTGAAATTAAGCCTGACTGAAACAAAAGCCTGAACGCATAATAACCTGGAAGCTCTTCAGGACTCAAGTAGCTGTATTAAATGGATTTAGCTCGCCTTTATGCGATTAAATGCGCTTGAATGAAGAGTTTTTTTATTCCATTTTATTCAAAATTTCAGTCCTACTCGTGGGGGAATAGGTAAAAAAATTGCAGCATTTGGGTAGAATAGTAGATACATTATCTAATATTCTACCCACAGTTAATAATAATTACTTAAATCATTTATCTGGTTAAATTGGGCACGAAATAAAATAACACATTTCGTATATTTAAAAGGCAAAATATTAGAAGACATTTAACTTGCTTTCAAAAACTTTCAAATCGTTTATTATTAAAATGGTCTAAGTACACATTTTTTTAGCGACTGACTTATATTTTTTAAATTTAGATTTTTCGCATTCACAATGCTATTTTTATATTAGGATAAATAATATTAGAAAAAATCGACTCTCATCTCATCTCACTGACCAATTATGCTACCGAGTCGCTAGTGGGAGCGGCGAATTTTCTAGTACTTTTTACGTCTTCGCTTCGCTGCAAGCCAGCGCAATTTCATCAATGTGTCGTCTGAGGTGCTACGGGTGAGTCGATGTTTTCTAGTATTTTTTCTAATATTATTTATCTTGACTGACTAATAATTTCAAAATGAAATAACTGTGCCCTTGTACCAATTCTTCTGTCCATTTCTTTTCAGTTTCAACATGTGTGTTTGTTTGATCAGAATTAATTAATAAATAATATTGTTGACAATTTTATGTTTCCTAGTTGTCTTATAGTTGGCTGATCCTGACAAACGATTGACACGGCCAACTGGGCCAACTATGTAGCCGAAATAGAATTAAAAACTTGGCGTCGGCGGCCAACTTTAAATTGGCTGGAATCAGACGCATAACTCGCGTGCTTTAAGCTGAAAGGTAATTCCAAGTTCTGGTTGCGCCAGCTACTGAATATATAGGATGTTCCTAATGACGTCTTAAAATGGGAGAATCTTTCTAGAAAAAAACAACTCATATCAAAGTATTTTGTTAGAGTATTTAACATTTGCATTTTGCATGCAATCCAAATACCTATCAAAAAATGCTTCAACCAATAAAGATATACATTTTTATCACTCAGACGTAATGTTTTGAAAAGTTTTACTTCTGCATCTGTCTCAATATTATAAAATCAGAAATAATATTTTGGGTTTTTTGGTAACAAATAAATTAACGAACGATGTTCAATATACACAAACAATCATGACTGAGAATCTTGTCAACAAATTAAGAGTGTAAGGCTGTGACATTTAAAGCTTATATTTCTTTAATTACATCTTAATGTTCATTAGAATGCCAGATGCAGTACAAATATAGTCTTAATTATAATTCTACATCGTCAATAATAACAGTCTTGGTGTTTTTCGTTTCTAGATATTGATTTTAGTCAACCTGTATGTACGAGTAAGAACATAATGCACGCATTGTCAACTAACTTAGGAATTTTCACTGAGTGTGGAACTTTGCTTCGAAATCTTTATTTAGAGCTGAAAAATAGTATCTACCGTCGTGTGGAATTGAGATACCTAACTTTTAAGGTCCTATATTTCACTTTGAATGTGCTTACTTTTGGATTACGGTACAACTTAAGCAGCCATGAATCTTTGTCTAAGTATCCGCAGAAGAACGTTTGATTAGCAGATTTTATCACTGTTTTATATTTGAGTTTTTTTTAGTAAATTTTCATACTTTCAAACAAACAATCAAGTCTTAATGTTTATAAAATCTGCCATGCGTCAACTTATTCAATTGAACTTTGTAAACAGTTCACAATTCGTGTTGTGTGAACGCACATTCTGTGTGTCGCGAGAGTCACTGCCGCGCAGCTGATTTAAGCATGACCTAACTCTGGTACTGCCTCGGTGGCTGCTAAGATGGATTGGACTCACTGCATTCCGTTAACTGAATACATACAGGACAAAAGATTATTTATGTGATTTTTCATACAGAGCATAATCTTACCTACCAAATTCAAGACACGTCATAGTAATAGGATAAAAAATATATTATGAGATGGACTACATAATATAAGTCAGAATAGCTACTTATAAAATCATTAGTACAAAGTTAAAAATAGTCACACAGAGTTACGTGTAGTATTTTGTTGTTATTAAGTAGAAAAGAGAGGTATAAATAAATAATGTCAAGTTTTTAGTAATACCTCTTCGCGAGTTTAATCAAAAAACTGAATAAGCGAACCGCATACTTGGAGCAAAGTGAAACGCGAAGCTCAAGACCGAACGCGATGGAGTTGCATTGCGGACCACAATATATTCATTATATATTATATATTCAGTTCATTGTGGAGCCCTCTGCTCCATCTAGAGGTCACAGGATATTAAAACAAAAACCATAAACTTACCACGTCTCTATATCACCAAACGTGCTTGACAGTCTCCAGTTCCGTGTATATCATGCAATCTGTCTAGTTCGGAGGCTGGTGTTGTTTAGCATTCAGCCAGCGACAGGTGGTCCAACTTAGTGCTCCGGTGACCTAGTTGCATGCATTCCCTACTAGTACTTCTAGACTAACTGACAGTACTTCTAATAATATTATTATAATATTTTTGTCTTAGAAGCTTTCTGACATGTTTTTTATTATAGATAGGCAAGCGCCTGGTGGTAAGCGATAATGCGATCTACGATGAATCGCGCTTGCCTAGAAGTAACTTATTTTCCAACAGAGTACTTGTCCAGACGAATCTAACTAGCCCAAAATCGATAGGGTTGTATGGCCTTATTACAGAGTCCCTTGACCCTCTTCCGGCTCCATGATCAGATCGATCCATGACATCATAATATTGCATTGTCTTTCAGTTCTGACCTACGTTCAATGTTTCAAGTCTCTAGCTCAAAGGAAAGCAAGTATAAAATCGTTTGCAAACATTGTGGACAAACAAAGAAACAAACAAACGAAGAAAAAAATAAACGAGAAAGCAACCTAATTGCTCTGCTTCAGCTTGGGCCAAAATGCTCAACCGATTCTCGTGAATTTTGTGAGCAGGTTCCATAATTATATAGAATTATTTGATAGACTCAGTTTATCGATTTTTTCAAAATAGCGGAGGTATGTAAAAAACATATTTCAGGTGTTTTGAAAAATGTTCAAAAATAACACAACCCTTTTTGTTAGTGGTGCAAAGCAAATTTTGTTGCTTTGTAAGTTGTGACAGAATTTATGACTGCGTATATTGTATTTATTTGTTTTTAAACAACATAAAATTTTAGCTACTTTTTAACGCGATGTCTACGCGATGTTTTATTATAATGGTACGGAACCCTCGGTGCGCGAGTTCGACTCGCTCTTGACCAGTTTTTTTATATGAGATTGTTAGGCTATGGGAATATTATAGTCTTAAGTTTACTTTTTAGAATAAGGAAGAATATGCGTAGAAGCTGGTCCTAAAATAAATAATATTTAGTATTCTGTTTAGAAAACACTGTTACACTTTTGCTGCCATGATTAATTACTTTATGGCCAAAGAAATTCCTTTGGATGCTTTGTTTAATAAACAAAATTCATATCATTATTAGTCTGCTAATATTTCAATAAAATAAAAAGTAAATATTCTCTATGTTAAGGTTTTCTACATTCACTTAATAAATAACGTTTGTGCTCATTATACTTGTTTTACAAAGATAAAAGAAAAATACAACATTCATTATTTTACTGAAAATATAAATGATGGCAAAATATGTAGGTTGTTAAAAGATCTAGTGATGAGAATAAATTAGTCTTTATAAAAGCCTATCATAACTAGATACAGCTGATCATATTCGGTCACCCATCTCCTTACTGGCCTTTAAGTTGCTTAACTTAAGAAACATTAATTAATGTCCTTTTTCTTTCGTTTTGAAAATGAAACTTTGGATCGCCAGATGAATAATGCCTGGTATAATGAAGCACAAAAGTTAAAAATAGTACTTAAAATTTTTAATTTATCCCAAAAAAGTTACTGAGAGATACTTTTCAATGCGTCTCAATAAGCATACATTAATGTTTAATGCTTTGTTCTCTTTTTCTGCTGTTTATGATTTATACATTTTCTAGAAGTAACTTTTTTGGTTCAAACTCAAAGTCATTTCAGTCTAGGGCAGCAAGAAACTCCTCAAGGGC
This sequence comes from Catoptria pinella, assembly GCA_963556745.1. Lineage (NCBI taxonomy): Eukaryota > Metazoa > Arthropoda > Insecta > Lepidoptera > Crambidae > Catoptria > Catoptria pinella. Next base: position 436,158 of record OY750771.1, read on the forward strand.
TGTTTTTTTTCTTCCTGTGTATTTCATATGAAGTCGTTTAAAACATTGCGTTATCCTTAGAAAATAGCATTAAGTAAATATAAGCTATTTTTGCTTTTAAATTAAATTTTTAGCATTATTTTTACTTTCACCAACACGTGATCGATTCCATTATTAAACTTATACTTGACTACAAAGTGCTGAGCAACTTCTGAAGCGAACTTTCTAGGAATTATAAACCGAGCGAAGCGTCTCTGCTTCAGCTTAGGCAAAAATGATTTCGTATGTCCTTTCGGCTGTCCGTATGTTCTCCTCTACAGGTCGCATTCCTCAAACGATTCTCGTGAAATTTTGTGAGCAGGTTCGACAATTGAATAGATCTTTTTTGTGGATTTTGTTTCGAAATTAAAATGTAAACGTGAGGTCTACAGCTCACAGAGCCACTTGTAATTTTTATTTCCACGTGTCCAGGGTTGCACGAGTCGGGACAAAGTTTCCTGACGTCTCCTTGTAGCTGGACAACAAAGAGGAATAGCGGACAATGGAACTGCTGGGAATATGTACTAAAAATGTAGCTGACTAGGAGACGAGGCGGAAAAATTCGGAATCCCAAAAATATTACTAACTCAAAATAAATTCTGGAGTGAACTGATGATAATAAATTATGCTCAAACTAAAATCTAAAATTGTATGCCAAGTTACATAAATTAAATTCGATTGAATTTTACAAGCTTTTATTTAGTATTTTACCTGTAATTATAATTCTCCACGACAACAGCGCACACTACAAAACCGTATTTTGTTTGTGCACGTTCTCTTGTTGAGACGTTTCTAGGCGCTATTTAATGATTGCGCTGAAACTATATTTTTTTACAAAACCTATTATTCTATCGCTTATGTATACCTTTTGAGCGCCACGGTCTTCTATTAAAGACAAACATTTCCGTGCCCTCCACGCCACGACTTTATTAAAGTGGAGGGCACGAAAACGTTTGTTTTGACCGTGGCGCTCAAAAGGTTAAAAACCTCGTTTAAGCTCCCAGTGACTTGCATACGAATCGGGAGGATAAATTACATTCGCGCGTAAACAAATGCGGCTATTTGAGCCGTTAGGAAGACGGATTACCGCTCGGGGATGCGCAGAAAAAGAAAAAAAATCCGATGAGCTACTGGCCTTAACAGTCGCAGAGGGCATGTTATCCATCAGATCATGATCAGGGGCCCTACCGGCGTACTTTTCGAACTTCGGCGGGTCTGCCGAGCTTCAACTTAAAATAGATAAATCGAAGTAAGGAGTTTCGTATTGTACTATTTGCCGAAGTTATTAAGAAGATATCGATGTTCGTGTGACATCATGAGTTGGAGTTCGCCATTTTGGCCCGATTGTGGCTCGATTTATCTGTTTCAATTTGAAGCCCGGCAGACTTTCCGAAGTTCGATGCATTAGCCGGTACGGCCCCAGGAGGGCCCAATCGCGCTAACTCTGAACTACCGTTCCGTTGTTGTTTCGATTAACATTTACCTAAAAATCTTTGGCTTAGCTTCAGAATTTTCATTTAAATTATACAAGCTTTACACCCTAAGCTCCCTAAGCATAGATTTCAACAATTTTAACAAAACTCAAGCTAGTATTTTTCTGTAAATGAAACTGAAACGGTAAACGATTTAGTTTTGGTTTTATCGTTGAAAAATAGCGCGATTGGTCCCTGTATTTTACGAGAGGCATTGACGCTCGGGGGTTGCGCCGGATAGGGTAAAAAATCGGATTAACTAACTGGCCTAAGCAGGCAAAGAGGGCGGGCAATATTGATCAGTATTTTCTAAGTACCAACCACCTGATGGGTATATATAAATTATGTTTGTCGTTGCTGCTAACACACCTCGGTACTTATTCGAGTTTCACGCGCTCTGTTAATCTAAATTTTATAATTCGCTGCGGTTTTATACATGTTACCTACTTTTTCAGCATTTTTTAGTTTTTATATTATGCTTGGTAAAAACATGAAGTCTTGGTTTTTTTTTACTTTTTTCATACGCTATTCTTAGGTGCTTATTATGCTTTGGTAATAATTAGCACAAGTGGTGCTGTATGTTGATAATAAAAATAAAATAAAAAATTGTTTATTTATTTACGGAACAGAAACAGTGTATTGTACAAAAGTTTCTTCTTATCTATAGTTCCTAAAGGTATCTATACTAGTAAATACACAAATAACATGTGTCCACAACACTTGACAATATACAAGGTGTTACAAAAATACCCCTAATGCCGAATATGGTATATAGGGACATCAAACTTAACAATATTTACTATGGGGCCAACTCTAAAATCGCGAAAAAAATCAGCTGTTTCATACAAAAATTAAAATTGAAAATATTAAAATGTATGAAACAGCTGTTTTTTTTTTCGCGATTTCAGAGTTGGTCCCATAGTAAAAGTTGTTCAGTTTGATGGTCCCTATATACCATATTCGGCATTAGTGGTAATTTTTGTAACATGTTGTATATGATTCATTGTATATCAAAGAAAGTTACAATTCGGCTTATTATTGTTATTTTTCGTTTTATTTTATTTTACATATTTTACACACTGAGTTATATGCAGATTTAACACGAGGGAACTATAATATGAATAATTAACATCGCAGCTTCGAAAATTTGTAGGCCTTAGTAAAATTTTGAAATCCATGGATACGTTTTTTTAAATAATGACATAGCAACGTTTAAAGTCTGTCGATGATCATTAAAGTGTCACGTGGAGAGGTGTTTATGTCCTTTATCAAAAAGTGGTATGTAATGTGCAGTAATGAAATGGCCTTGCGACTTCCGGTACAAAGCATACAATGGGGAATATGGGAAATCACTCCAAATTAGCACGACATGTAGTTATAATGACATTAGTTATTATTTGCTAGATTTCCCGCGTAAATGATGCTGTTCCGGTTGCTTTATCACAGATTATGACAATGTTACATACAAAATGTCCTCAACCTGTCATGCCATGTCTCTCGTCACTTCTCTTATTTTTCCTCTCATCGATCATACTGATGTCCGTTTTCCGGACCTTAATGAGGATCTTCTTAATAAGCTGGACCGCCGTATGAATACTGCCATTAGTTTTGTTTTCTGCCTCCGCAAGTTCGATCACGTTTCTTCGTATCAGTCACAGCTTAACTGGCTTCCTATCCGATAGCGCAGACAGCAAAGGCTACTCTGCACGCTCTACTACATCCTCAATAATCCCCATGCTCCAGAATACTTGAAATGCAAGTTTCAGTCGACTCTCATAATCGTCAGCTCCGGTCTACAAACTCTCTTGCTCTCTGTACTCATCTCTTTCGCTCTGGCTATATGTCCGACTCTATTACCTTGCAAGCTCTGCACCTTTGGAATGACCTCCCTGACTCTATAATATTGGTTTTATTTAAAGAATTTCGGGAAATGCTCGGAAAAAACTGCGAGACTCGATTCCTGAACTATTTATAATATGTACCTACAAATTGTACGGAACTTTCGGTGGGCGAGTCCAACTCACACTTGTTTATAATCGATTTCATAAATCTTTCGATAGGAAAGTTTATTAGCGCTTTAGTAATTGTAACTTTGGCCAAAATGGCGGGTACTAATTCATTTAAAGTTTTCGTTATCATAAAAAAATACCACAACACAATATGTCAATAAACGATATATATATCTATAAAGGAAGTGATAGTAATAAAAAAGGTGTTGATATCGATGAAGTGAGAAAACAACATTAACTTGTTGTCTCCGTTTCCGGTCACCGGTAATTACATCCGGATCGTCGATATTTGCATCTTTATTTACTTCTAGTCAATAATAGTGTCTATTAAAGTCTAGTGACTGCTAAAATCGATTCTAGATTAGACTAGTGGCTTTGTAGAGCTGTAGACCTCGTTAGTGACATTTTTGAACATATTTCGAAATGGCTGAAATATGATTTCCCATATCTCTGCCATTTTGAAAATTTTCGAAAAACTGAATTGACATACGTAAGAATTATTACAAATATCGAACCTGCTCACAAATTAAATGAGAATCGGTTGAGAAATGCGAAGTGGAGGAGAACAAACAGACAGCTGGACGGACATACGAAAGCATTTTTGCTCAAGCTGAAACGGAGACGCTTCGCTCGCGCTTCGCGCTCACTTGGTCAATAATAAGTAGTTAGTATTTTTTGGACACGAGTTACAATTATTTATATAGGTGACAAAATTAATGTTAATTTTATAATTTATGGTCTATTTAATACCACTAATATGCTCAATTTGAAAATGCTACTTTTTGATCCACAACGGGTTAGTGCTTGGCCTTCACCTCACCTGATGTTCAGTGACAGCAAGGCCGAAGGTGTAAGTGCACTACATCCGGAATCCTCACCACTGAGAAACTGGCTATCTATGTTTATCTTATGTTTTGTTTATGTTAGATACCTCTGCCGAAACACAACAATTTTTGAATTGTTGTTATGGCGTCAGACTTAGGTAAGATGGTGGTAGATAGGCGGACTTGAAATAAGCCCTACCACCAATCAAACCGATTAAATGTACCTCCCTCCTGGGAATCGAACCCGGGACCCTTCTTCTTACACGGGTGGGCGAATCACTAGACCACAGAGGCGTTACTTCAACTTGTGTGAATACTCATAACGCAAGCAATAAACTCAGTAAGGATTGTTACTCATACAAAGCTAGCTTCTCGAATCCCTAAATACAATAAACTTAATAAAGAAATCGTAAAAATGTTCGTATCATGTTATTTGGGTATTCTTCGCCTACTTCACAGTTGCATTCTTTAGTTGCAAGAGGAACGAATATTAAAAGTCATTGACAAGAAAACGCCTGGGAAATGCACCAACCAGGTGCAATCCCGAAATTGTCATGAAGCCGGAACTCGCCGCAACTATGGGCTAATAGAATTTAATATTTCATCCCGCTTTTAATTTATTCCGCGAGAAAGAACAAGATTTTGAAGAATGTAAGAGTAGTATTTCTATCTTTGCAAATTGATTCTGTAGGTAAAGCATTGTAGCAAGAACAATTACTTAGGTACCTTTCTCTAATAATTTGTTCAAATATTATTTTCCCATGAAACAGTAAGTTCAAGTTTAAAACATGCAGATTAAATTTTAACACTATACAAAATGATTAAAAAATGCAAGAAATAGCTAAAAGCTAAAACACCGTTTGAAGTTTTTTGCTTAATTTGCGAAGTTGATGCTTTACAGTAACATCAACGCCTGTAGCACACCTCCACCACGAAACAATACCAGCGAAACCGCAGTAGGTTCCGCCATGAATTGTTGTACGACAAGCGAAACAAATGCGAAACCGCCTGTTCTAACGCATTGATTTAACTATGATGCTGTCTTAAGATAAATAATATTAGAAAAAATCGACTCACCCGTAGCACCTCAGACGGGACTCGAACCCGCACCCTTAGGATTCCGGCCCAATGCACACACACACACACACACATAGATGAAATTGCGCTGGCTTGCAGTGAAGAAGTTAAAAAGTACTAGAAAATTTCGCCACTCCCGCTAGCGACTCGGTAGCATAATTGGTCAGTGCATTGGGCCGGAATCCCAAGGGTGCGGGTTCGAGTCCCGTCTGAGGTGCTACGGGTGAGTCGATTTTTTCTAGTATTTTTTCTAATATTATTTATCTTAATATAAAAATAGCATTGTGAATGCGAAAAATCTAAATTTAATATGATGCTGTCTCTTTCACGCGATTCCACCCGATGGCACACCTCCGCCGCGGAAATAATGACGCGGTACCGCTATGTAGAGGCGCAAAGATACCTACATCCGTCTGTCAGCGACTAATACATAATATGCATTCATATAAAATTCAAACAGGTTGGTTTGAAACAAGCACTAACTAGCTTTCAAGTACTAACAAAGCTGACTGTAAAGCGATAATCCGAATAAGCATTTCATACCAAAACGTCACAAAATGCATCACAGACAAAATATTACAGGGAAATGCAGTGGATGATGCCTTGAAACATTCAATAGCGAGAGACATCTGCCACTCGTGGGGGGAATAAATCAGCAGCAGATGCGACCGGCGCCGAGGACCTAGCCAGCTGGAAGCGACAATGTGGTCCACACATAATTTAGGAGGAACGTAGCTGGGGCCGTACCGGCTAACGCATCGAGTTTCGGAAAGTCTGCCGGGCTTCAAATTAAAACAGATAAATCGAGCCCCAATCGGGTCAAAATGGCGAATCCCAATTCTTGATGTCACACGAACATCGATATCTTCTAAATAACTTCGGCGAATAGTGCAATACAAAACTCCTTACTTCGATTTATCTGTTTTAAGTTGAAGGTCGGCAGACTCGCCGAAGTTCGATAAGTTAGCTGGTAGGGCCCCTGATGTCGTGATGGATATGCTTTCAGCTTAGTGGCACGAAGAAGCGCTGCAGTGGCGCGACTGTAGCAAGGAGGCGCTCCCTAATTTTCATACAATACTAGCGCCACTGTGTCGTCGCATTAGCGGCGTTTTAAATTTTGTACCGCATTTTTCAGGCTACGAATATCGACAATAATAGAGCAGAGCATAACTGAATTGCCTGCTTGATAAATCGAATTCATCAAGTTTTAATTTGTTCTCAGAAATGAAACAGCTCCAGTAAATCTTCGATAGTCTCCAATAGACTAGCTAGCTGGTAGGTTCTAAATGGTTTATTTTGTCTAAACACTAATTCCACGTTTCCATCTGTGATTTAGGACACCAGCTCCGACTATTATGATTCAGTTATATCTATCACCAATACTTGCGCATGAATTATGCATGCCTTGTTATACGCCGTCGCAACTTGACAATTGAATATTTTCGGAGCACTGCATTTGCTGCACCGAAGGAGTTGCCTTATATTATTTTCATTATTTTTCTAGTGTGTGTTATGTTTCTGTTGTTTCTTTGTGGTATGCCAATGTAAGTAATACGGCATATTTTGATACGAAAACAGCTAAGAAAATAACTACAATAATATGTAATTCAAAACGTAATTTTAACTGAAACCAATGTTTTAATAGACAACAGAAAATCATTTCTTTCATGTCTTGTCGGTAAGATTATTCCAAGAACTGCTTATTGAGTTGTTTTATACAAATATCTTTAGTTTACTTGTATATTTATCATACAAGTACAAATTAATTTATTTGACGACAAACACGAAACATTTATAAAGGCTAAGGTACACCCAGAATTGGTTATTCCAAAAAATGATTTTTTCCAATTATTCAATTTGATAAATGAATTCAGTGATCTATCGATAACTAAGTTTTATAATGTGCCAGAAATGCTACATGATCTAATCCTAAAGCACACAATTGCAGAGTTGAAAACAACCATTGTTATAAATACAACTTCTAAAACGGATGTCTAAGTAAATGTGTGAAGAGATTTGACACGGTTTGTCGCCGTGGAATATTATTCCAATTGCAAGGTTGAAAATTAAGACTTAAGTAGCTTGAAGAAATATGAGCAATATAGTGCGTCACGTCAAATCGAATGTTTTAGATTGAAAAACAAACTTGTTATTTCGTCATTTAAATCAGAAGTCATAGAAAATAACTACGAGTACAAGGTATATTGTGCCCCAAATCACAGAAAATAATATAATAGTACCCAAATCATTAGTTTCCCAAATGGGGCCCTCCGGCCTCCGCAAATTGTGAGGAATATATAAAAACCGAGATGTATCACCACTATTACGGCCAAATTGGGGTCGGATGGGGCTCGCATATGAGGCGGTAAAGTAACATGTCAAAACATTATACGTGTTTTAGTTTTTTGTGCATTTTGTGCAGGGCGTGGCGTGGCGTGGCGTGGCAAGTCGTTAATTATCAGTTTTAGCATATTTTGTCTTATACCTTTGTAAAGGCGGATAAGTTTAGGAAGAACTTACATGGCAACTACTAAGCGATACGTAATTGTGACCAACTTGTTATTGCAAAGCATTTGTTTTGCAAATACAATGCGGGTAACTTTAAAAATTTAATGCAGCTACGAACTTGTCTGCTGCATGCACCTACTAGTTTCTAAGTATTATTTTTAAGATTATAATGTATTTCTCTTGTAAGTGAATGTACATTCTTTTAGAGAAATAAATGTCTCAAACCTCAAACCTCAAGAACTAATGACATGCATAGTTTCCAAGTGCCTATTATTATAGTGGGGATGGTTTCTAATCAGCTCTGTATGCTGTAAGTGATTGTAATACATTTCAATGAAATTAAATAAATTTAATCCGGAGTGTGAAGATTGAAGTAGTCAAGTAGCCGTGACGTGACTATGAACACTTCTACATAAATAACATTATGCACTTCAAATTATCTAAACTTGCGGTTCTAATTTTAGTTTCAGAAACCGTCAATAGATGGCGTTTTACAACAAGATTTACTAAATACCATCTGAGCGTCGGTCGGTGCTCGGTGGTAATCAGTTCCGCTATAGCCTTTGTCAAGTCCAAGGTTATGCTATTGTTGAACGCCTTCTGAGTAGAGGACACGGTGACATCTTATTAGTATAAGTTTTTTGAACTGTCTCCAATTAAGAGGAGTGAGTTTTTAGACAAGGCAAATCCATAGGTTATTTTAGCTTGACATTCGGTTTTTTCAAGCAATAGTTTTCAAAATATTCCGAACACAAACAATATTATTCAGTATCAATAAAAAATAAAAAAAATCCTAGCACATGGAGATAATTTCGAAAAATCACCCTGATTTCATATTTGTGCGGAGGTTCGATAAAGAACAAAATATTAATTTCCACTCAATTAGTCATTTTAGGTAGAACCGTATGACAACAAAAATAAAATCAAAATTCAAAAGTTTAATAGTTTGCAAAACCAAAACAGAGTTTTTTTACATAATAATTAAAGATTATAATATAACTAATCTATATTAACTGTAATTGACAATAATTATCTTAACTACATTAATTACATCTAAAATATATATACTCATTCAAATTCATGCTTGCTTGCTGTATCGCTCCACTGCGCATATAAAGTAATTTTATTACTAACAAAAATGAAAGTAACGCCCACAGCGAAAGTTAATCATTAAAATGTGGGTTAAAATATGTGAATAATGGTTATTAAGTATTGGTATGTAATTTACTTTTAACTTTCAGTATTTATAATTTGCGCCTTAAAAGTCATTGTAAATGTTATTTTTATCTATAAAGTTTAGAGTTTTTTTTTTTAGACAACATCACATAAATTGCTCCGATTCCAAAGTAAGTAGCTAAAGCACTTGTGTTATGGAAATCAGAGACAACGGTGGTATCACAAACACCCAGACCTGAGACAATAAAGAAAAGTTCGTTTTCTAAATTGACCCAACCGGGGATCGAACCCGGGACCTTAGTGATGGCGACACCTTGAAAACCGGTGTACAAAGCCACTCGACCACGGAGGTCGTCAAAGTAATGTCAAGTATATAGGTAGATGAAATTAATTGATCTGAGACACTACTATTTTTCGATCCAATTCTAACTTCTCTTTTTTTATCAAGATTAGAAAGTTGTCACAGTTCAAAAATCGCCATTTGAAATAAAAGTAAATAAATAAGTTAAAATTAGACGAAAACCGGTGAACCGAGGAGGCGGCACTACATTACAAATTCTATTGTTTTTTTCTGCGAAGTAGAAAGAGCTCTGTAATTGATCAATTGAGATCGTCATTAATAATAATTCTGGGATATAACGTAATTAGTTGAACCTATAGCTAGCGCCACAGAACACAAAAATTACGTTGTGTGGCCTAGCGCTCTTGTTGCCTTCAAAAACATCATCACAATCGAAATTGTATAATTTAGCATACGTATTTTTTATTATTTTATCTTTGTGAGCAAAGCAAATTAATCGATTCAATCTTGATAGGTACGGGGTCAGCTCATTTGCATGAAATATTAACAAATTATATTCAAACCATCTACGTGAATAATCTAAGACCGTATCAAATTAGGACTACAATATATTTGAGGTTAATCTAGAGGCCGGGACGATTGACAAGTTAAGGTAGTAACTTGAATTTATAACAAAGACACTGTAAAATTTATTAAATTATTCGCCAATTTTCATCTAGCCTATCTAATAGCAAAGCCAGTATTCCAAGAAAATGAAGTATCTTATCACATTTCAAGTGACTTTAGATCTAACTTCAAGAGCAATGAAGAATGAAGCGACGACACCTATCACGCTCTTGACATTCACACGGGAATGACCTTGAACGCGCGAAATGCGTCGCAGAAATTAAGCAACATGGCTGCCGAACACAGATTAAAATTTAAATGCAGTCTCACAAACATGGGTTTATAAATTGAGTGGTGTTTTGGGTAGACTAAGCAATACTTACCTGCTTTTAGGAAATAGCAAAGAGGATTAAACTTTAATTCTTTAAGCGTCACCGCCCATGAGCGATTTTTTTGTCGCCGAGAATAGAACATACACAGTTCAATACGTAAACGCCCATGAGCTACAAAAAATAACTCAGCGATTAATCGCCCGCGAAATGACACTGACAAGAGTGACAAAGGGTTTACTTAGCCAGCGATAAAAACGCTGCGATCAACGCCGCGATAATCGCAGCTACAAAAAGTCGCTCGTGGGCGCTGACGCTAAACCAGACTTTGCGCCACCGTTTGTCCCCCGACGATATCATGAACAATTTCAAGCTTTATTTTCAATCGAGCGTTATCGTTAAGATATGTTTTCTTTCATTCGGTGTTGGTTCACGCACGATCTAACTCCTGAGGATGCTCCGGGTTGGGGCGAAACACGTGTAGAGTAGTCTAATTGGTGAAGGTGCAAGGTGTGTCGCTGTCATGCTAAATGCAAATTGTGCACTGATATTTTTGTGGTGTGCATGTGCATTTTTTTGCGGGCGAGCGGGCGGTGCATCCTGCATATATTTTTGCGGGAGTAAGCTAGATATATTTCTCTTTTCACAAAAGCAAACTAAATATATTAAAATAGGTTGTAAAAATCGAACCACTGCTTAAAATTAAGTGCATCTCCAAACAAAATACTACCTCAATTATCTTGAAAATCGTATAAAATTAATAATTTTATTGGGTTTTATAAAATACATGTGCTAGATTTTTTTATTGTGAAAACCCGACTCAACTAAAAGCTTTATACGTCCTTTCTTACCCCATATTTCGTCCTTATTTACTCTTTCCCAGCCACTTTTCATTAAGTTCCGAAGGTGTGTGTATACCTGAAACAATTAGAAATTATCATTATGAGCGCAAATAATTTATTATTAAAACGGGAATCAGAGTCGCGACAGGATTTCTGGTTAAATGGAAGCTTTGAATTTATTGGAATTTCTTCGACACGTAGGTCTTGTTTCAAGACTGAGACTTCATGTTAGATTTATTAAAAAAGTATCTATAGAAAAATATAGATAATTCGAAAGCACTTAATTTTATGTAGGTTTTTTTTAAATTTGATTTGATTAAAAACCCACTCTGGATGTAAAAACGTCATAAACAATAAATGGAATAAGTACTGAAAATTAAAAAATATTGAAATTAGTAAGTCTTTTGAAAAAGAGTTAAATATTTTTTACGAAAATCCCCCGACTAAAAGTGATGTAAGTGCTATACATATTTTATCCACCTATTCATAAATAACAAACTTAAGAAAAATCCGTCGGAGCTGCGATTACCTGCTCCGAAATGAACTAATAATATCTTGCAGTTGTGATTAATTTAATTAAGATTGTAATTGAAATAGAACAGAGCGTATTCTCGTAACGTATTCTATGGAGACGTTCTCTCCAAAAAGATTAAAATTAAAAACCTCACGAGGGTTAAAATAGCTATTCAATTGAATTAAAAAGTTTGAAATAAAAAGCAAATTTAAAAATTTTGATAACAACCATAACAGTTTAAAGAAAAATCCGTCGGGGGCTGCCACGACGGATTTTTCTTGCGTTTGTAATTTATGAATAGGTGAATAAATTAAGTAAAATTCAATGATAAAACAAGATAAACTGTAAGTAGTGTTGTTTGAACATCGAAAAGTGAGTGGCATTTACTGAAAAATAAATGAGACGGGAGCTTATCAATTATTCTACCGGAAAGCTATTTAAGCTTTTAAATAACGTTGCTTACTCCCCAGGCAATAGAAACTTGAAACTGACGCTTTTTTAATTAATTACATGAACCTTCGCCATTTTTGTAGAGCTTTAGGTAACGTAAAATGTTATTAACACACTTTTTGTCTGAAATACTTAATAATTACTAATTCATTTTCTGATTAAGGTACAGCGAAATTTTCGCAATAGTTTTAATTGACTTTTGCAGTTTGTATTCCTGAATATTATTTTTCTTAATTTCATTTTTTATAATGGGCTATTATCTGTCAGCTCAAAAAAAAGTTCAAAAAATTTGGATAGATGGTGAAAACCGTATATATTTATTGAATTTGCATTCGATAAAATTTTACGGCTTTTTTGGAAATTTTATTCGCGAATGCTGTACGTACCATTACGCTTTAAAGAGTGATAAACGAGGCGGAGGAGTTTAAACGGCGATAGACATAATAGTAAAAGCAACTTTACGACGGCTCGGATAAAACGCCATCTATCGAGATTTTTCGAACTAATTTCTTTTTCTTTTTTGGTATCGGAAAATCGCCCATTTTCGCATGAAAAGTATACGTATTTTCAGTATGAAATTAGTTGATTATAGATTCAGTAATAACATCTTTGTAAATTAAATATCGCAGGAGCTCGGTGGCGCAGTGGTGTATGAAGGTGTTGATGGGTGACCAAAATGTATTATCTCGAGTTCCTCCGTACTTCGGAAGGCACTTCAAGCCGTTGGTACCGACTGCATTTGCAGTCGTTAACACCTACCAATTCGCATTGGGCCTGCGTGGTGGGTTATTGCCTATCCTCCTTATCCACCCATAAAGAAGGTCTGTGCCTCAGTAGTGGGGACATTAAACGTGGCTAATATCGAAAAAAAATATGATGGTGCGATAAAGAAATTGAAATAATTCGATTATTAAATACCGATTCAACATTGAAATTAAATCAGAGCCTTAATAGATCGCTCCCTTTGAGGTGTATATTTGAACCTCCTCTTCAAATAACTGAAATGCCCAACTCCTTCGACAATAATTCGTCAATACAGCTGTCTTTGAGCTTACTCGTGGTCGTAACCAATAGTAATTTAGGGTTCCTCATTTTGTATTCCTGAGTCCGCGTAAGATTTAATGAAATATCTTCTGTTAAATAAAGATTAGGAACTTGAAAAATTATATACAAAATAAGAAAGAACATGCTTACTAATAAGTTTGATTGAATATTGTACACAATATGTTTTTATTTGTACACATTTGGTGAGCAAAAGAACAATCAAGATGGTTATCGCCCAGTGTAACAGTTCATATTGAGTTTGTTAATTCTTAGAAAGCAGGTTAAAACCTTCGATCAGAGGTTAGAAGACTAACTGTAGCTATTCGAACTTCCGTGCAGTGTTAGGGAAAGTACCCTAAATATTAATGAATTTTACTGAAAGTAAACAATCCTTTATTTACTGAGCTCCTCAATAAGACCCAATTTCTTTTGAATCACATATTAACCTAAATCAAGTACAAACAGTAATTTAGGCAGAACCTTCTTCATACTTTGATGTACATTAATGATACACGATCCTGATGTAGTGCGAAGGTCAAGCATTCTTCGTCGAGTATTGTCTTTAGCTTTTAGCATCGGATATGGGGAAAATATTAAGATGACTGTGACCTTCTGTATTAAGTGTACTGCGCAGTCCAAATAAGAACGTGTTGAAAAGATAGAATAATTAAAGCCTTCATCACATCTGATGTTCAGGGGTGATAAGTCCAAAAGTAGAAGCGCACTTAACATCATCCTCAACCAATGAGGAACTGGATTTTATCTCTGAGGCCACGTATGCACTGACAGGCGGCTTGCTTTGCGTCTATAATAACAAAAATGACTAAAACATCACTTTACAAATGTATTTGCATGCTATTGATGATGGCTAAACGAGCTGAGCTTTTTACTATTAAACTCAAATTCGTTTATACGTTTTGGCAGCAATAATTGTGCAACTGCGACTGTCACTTCAACATCGGTAATAAGCCTGCGGCCTTCCTGCGGCTTAGGTAAGATGGTGGTAGCTAGCCAAGCTTCTATAATGCAAATAGCTATGTGTCACATTAGAGCAGTAATTATCCATTTATATCTAAGTTTTCTTTGAGCTATTTTCTCAGATAAAGTACACTTTATTTTCCATGTTATAATTTTGTTCAAATTAGATGCAATCTAGAATTTATGCTAGACACTATTCCCACAAGAGATCGCTATGCTAGGGCTGTTAAAAATTTAAAGAACCAATTCTTATAATAATATATTTCAAATATTTCACATCATTTTGTTTACATCAAATAATTCTCAGCTGTTACTTATATCGGGTTATTTGTAAAACACCAACAACTTCGTTGGAGTAGATTACTAACATCACAAACAACAACATTTGTTTTACGACTTTTCCGAAAACAGACAAAAATCGACTTCCCATACAAAAGTCCTAACAGCTGATCGAGTCTTGTATGAAAAGAATTTTTTTATTTAATTTCGAAAAAGTCCGGAATCAGACAAAAAAATCGTCCGAAATAAGAATGAAATCTTATCTTTTCAGTATTAAGTAATTCTTGAAATGTTCGTGGAGTCGATTGAAACAACCCTGTGCAACACAAAAGCTACTTGGCAGAGTTTGCGGTGAGGGCTCTGTGCGTCCGAACTCCCTGCATTACCCTGACTGAATACAGTTTTCAGTTTCTGAAGACTGCAACATTCTCTAATAAATTGAGACATTTTACTATTTGAATTTGTTTCCTTATCACTATTTGACGACCTCCGTGGTCGAGTGGCTTTGTACACCGGTTTTCAAGGTGTCGCCATCTCTGAGGTCCCGGGTTCGATCCCCGGTTGGGTCAATTTAGAAAACTAATTTTTCTATATTGGCTCAGGTCTGGGTGATTGTGATACCACCGTTGTCTCTGATTTCCATAACACAAGTGCTTTTAGCTACTTACTTTGGAATCGGAGCAATGTATGTGAGGTTGTCAAATTTATAAAAAAATTGAAAAAAAAAAACTATTTATTGATCGTTCCGATTCACTAACTGTTAGTGTATGATACATACATTATCGATCAATGTCAGTGACTAACATCTCTCTTGCAAGCTGAACATGCAATGGATTTAAATAAAGTAGGTGGAGTACTAGTTAACAGGCGTATGGATCGACACTGGCGGTGCAATATATGCAGTTTACAGGGTTATTTGAAAAAACACCAACAAACTCGCAGAGGTAGATTACTAACATCATCATAAAGACGACCTCCGTGGTCGAGTGGCTTTGTGGTTTTCAAGGTGTCGTCATCTCTGAGGTCCCGGCTTCGATCCCCGGTTGGGTCAATTTATAAAACGAACTTTTCTATATTGGCTCAGGTCTGGGTGTTTGTGATACCACCGTTGTCTCTCATTTCCATAATACAAGTGCTTTGGCTACTTACTTTGGAATTGAAGCAATGTATGTGATGTAGTCAAATATTTATTATTATTAATATATTATAAACAACAAATTTCTGCTACGCCTTCTCCGAAAGCAGACAAAAAAATCGACTCTCCATATAAAATATATCTAAACAGCTGATCGAGTTTTGTGTGAAAAAGACGATTTAACTGTCTGTTTTCAAAAAAATCATAGAACCGACGTTGTTGTTTATGATGTTAGTAATCCACTCCTGCGACGTTGATGGTGTTTTACAAATATTTCTGTATAAGCGATTCACTCCGCATCGTCAATTATTTATGTTCTCCACTAAACTCTCTATGTTAAATTCTTGAAGTCCTGAAAATAATGAACGTGTAGCCAATGCAATTTTCTGGATGTGTTTATGCGAAACCTCAAGCATAATTAACTATCTTGATTCTTGCTTAGGTACTTACACTCCGCGCATTCGAAATGGTATGTATAAATGAGGACTTACAATTAATACTAGAATGTAATTTTCAAAGAAAAGAAAATACTTCTTTTTTTTTATAAATACCTACAATGCAAAGCACAGAAACCTTGCTTACTCAGATAATACAATCATCAGCATTGATAAAAATAATAAGTATCTACTTTATTAACAAGTTTGTATATCAATTTATGTATTCGTTCAAAATGTTGAGTCTCTTTCTTATTAATGTTTGATGACTTCGGTATTGGAGTTGTTTATACACCGGTTTTCACGGTGTCACCATCTCTGAGGTCCCGGATTCGATCCCCGGCTGGGTCAATCTTGAAAACGAACTAATATATATTGGCTCATGTTTGTTTGTAGTTCCACCGTCGTCTTTGATTTCCATAACTCAAGTGCTTTAGCTACTTATATTGGAATCACAAAAAAAACAAAACCGCTATTACCATCGGTGTAAACAGTACTTTAAATTGAATATTCGACTCAAATTAGGTGATAAATTTGCCATTTACGTGATCAAACAAAATCGTTTTGATTAATCCGATCATACAACGGAACCTGGTATTCAATGATTGCGCAATTAAATAACTTAGATTAGACTTAAATACTTGTACTAGTTGCTTTATCTATTACATCGATCCATCGACTTTAAAAGTATACAATAAAAAAATCAGGTAAGCTTAAAATGACTCTATATTTTTTTCAATACAATAGACATCCTGTACTTAACACTAATAGGAAAATAAAACCCAAAAACAGTACATCATAGATTTTAAAGATTGCATAACAAAAAACCTGTAACTGCCAAGGTCAAGACCGAACAAATAGTATCGAGAATTCGAGTTGTGTTCTAAAGAAACCGTAGAGCCGAGAACCAACAATCGATATAGCAATTTGTAACTGTACTCGAGCATGCGCAGGCGCCTGGCACGGCGTGGTACGGCCGACGCCACAACGAGAACCTCCAACAACGCATAATCCACTTTACACTCCATTGATAAAGTCCAAATTAACACGGCTGCATCGTTTGTGCAAGATTTAATGAAAGGGCACAACAGGGAAACACAAATGATGATGATTTTGAACTTTAATAAGAAGAACCTAAGAGTCTTCTAAAGATAAATAAAACTAGTTTTAAAAATGCAGAGAACGTTGAACCTTATTATAAAGTATTAAAATTCAGATTAGGCCTTTTTGCGTTTATCAAAATGTTTATGTGACGTAGAATCATCCTTTGGCAACATGTTTTTGGTAAATGATACTGATTGACCTTTCCAAGGTGAGGTTTAGCTTCAATTAGCAACCTTAATATACTTAAACTTAATAGTAGGTTTTTCCAAGAAAACCACAAAATGGATAAGTAAGTAAATACGAGCAGGTAATTTTCTTACGAACGAGGTAATAAAATAGGTGATTAGATGAATAACAATAACGTCTTATACGATGACTGTACATATTCAAAACTACCAAGCGAGAGTGAATCTAATCGTATATATTTATATGGCAGGATATGGGTGTAAGACTTCTTGTGTGATGCAGAATGTCAATCCACTTATGGAGGTATAATCTCAAACGCAAGTCATTCCTATGATAAGTTTCGATGTTCCTTTCTCCTTCTAAATGCCGAACGATATCTACTGCAACGAGGTGATCCGACAGAGAACTAAAGTCATCGACATAGCCCACCGGATTAGCAAGCTGAAGTGGCAGTGGGCCGGCCATATTAGCCGTAGAACCGATGGCCGCTGGGGCAGACGAGTTCTTGAGTGGAGACCGCGTATCGGCAAACTTAGTGGGACGCCCTCAGACAAGGTGGAGCGACGATCTTCGCAAGGTGGCTGGCAATAACTGGATGAGTATAGCCGCGGATCATGCTCAGTGGCGTGCTCTCGGAGAGGCCTATGTTCAGCAGTGGACGATGATAGGCTGATGATGATCTACTGCAAAGCATAGATCCCCCAAGATAATAATTAATAAATATACTATAATAATCCTCCATCATTAGTTAATACGAACCAACGTATATCTCTGCCGAAACTGTGTACCGTGAAAACCGACAAGAAACTCGGTAAAGGATGTTGGCGGATGTAAAGTCACTTCAGCTAATAATAGCATAATAAGTAAAATGGCATAATTGTCATCTGATAAAGTTTTTGTAAAACACAAGAGATATGGTGACCCTTCTCGAAAAAATCTTAAAATAATATAAAATCTAAAAGCAAAAATAAAAACAAAAGTCAAGACTAAAATATGAAATATTGGCTTAGATCCTGCAGATTTAGTAACACACAATGGAAATTCATTTCATTGATTATAAAAACTTTGAAAATATAAAGTTATAATATGTAATGAAATACTTTTTTTAAATTGGTCGTAAAAAACTTTCAGAATGAACCGAAATTAATAGCTTTTTTATTATTTTAAGTTTTCGACTTTCTTGAACTTCTCTAGCAACAAATAAAGGAATACAGTTTTGTAAATGTTCGATCAACCGACAATTTGTGTATTTAAATGCAAATGGCGATAAATAACGCCTTCGATTTTCTTTGCCTTCCAGACACCGTTTATCAACTTTGACGTCATAATTGTATTATTGACGTTTTATGAGAAAATTTGGGTTTATTAAGGGAATTAAGTGTAAATTTTATGTAATTATAAAACATAATTTAACAATGATTCAGTGTCTCATTCAAAACATGAATGCACAATAGTTTGTGATTGCTACTGGTTATCGCATACATTTTGTTAAGCAAAACGTTAAGTTATTTTTTGGGCACTGATAATATTAATCCAATATTTATTAAAAATATTATCCTTGAAATGAATCAATGTAATCGGTTTATTTTATTTAAACTGACTCTTTTGCCATTACTACAATAAATTAAAACAGCAGCTCATGTTAATATTCTCTATTAATTAATATCCTAACAATCTCCAATCCCAAAACCAC
This sequence comes from Catoptria pinella, assembly GCA_963556745.1. Taxonomy (NCBI): domain Eukaryota; kingdom Metazoa; phylum Arthropoda; class Insecta; order Lepidoptera; family Crambidae; genus Catoptria; species Catoptria pinella. The sequence goes on from OY750771.1 coordinate 455,137, forward strand.
AAATGGTGTGGACGCTGCCTAAGATCAAAGCAAAAGAGGAAACGGAAATCGTCGGGGGCGCAGAAAATGTTATATAGTTTTTGACAGACTAGATACTACTACGTGCTAGAGACTGTAGTAGTCTTGACCCATTGCAATGTGATACAAAAACAAAATTAGTACCCACTTATTAAAATGTTCCTGATAATTCGTGACGTTCGCGTAACAACGATCTTCATACATCCGATAAGACTAATATTAAATTCATACACGCCACTAAAGTACTAGACCCTAGTGGTAGTCCTTGAACACCCAGTCACGATTCTGCCAAGTAGTATGCCTTTGAAGAAACAGGATTTTAATGGATTGAACTATTAATAATATTAACTAAAGTATGTTTATAAAAAAATGCTAAATGCATCGTGTGGTTAACATTGATGATGATGATGTCAAGAGTGTGTTTATTATGTGACAAACGTGAGCAACACCCGGCAAGTCACGGGCAGGACTAAATAGTGATTTTACTGAAGAAAACAATTATGTTTTGATAGAACTGCAAAAAACAATATGAAAATTTAACGTCATCGACGTCATATCCTTAAAACCAGCCCCCCAAGCATCAACCGACGAAACACGATATATATCGCGTGATTCATTGTTTTATCGACACTCAACTGTAAAAACCATTGTCTTTTGATAGTTAAACGTGATAAATCGCTATATCATATCGCGTTTTAGTAGTTATGCTAGGGGAGCTGATCTTAAAATCATAAAGATGTTAAAATCTTTTTTCCTTTTTTGTTTAATAATAGGGACACATTTGCCCGTCATATCACCTGATGTCGCTGAACTGGCTATTTCACCTCTATCTACCGGAAAACTACAACATTATGCCACTTGTGGTAAAGAAGAAGGCGTATAATTTATGATAAATGTTACCATCGGCTAAGAATATTCAATTAGAGTTAAAAATATCCAAATCGAACTTTCAAAACTTTTTCTAACAAAACAAAAACGAGTGCGAATCTTGATTGTTGTTGTTATAATAATTGAATCATTTTCTTTGATCGCAGAATTGTAATAATAGGAACGGAACAAACAATACATTATGACTATGACGACAAGAATACAATAACGCCACACTCAGAAACTATCATATCATTACAAAATTATGGAAACATCCTACTACAGAATACAAAAGTATCAAAACAAATACAGCCTTATTACAAAATATCTCTATATAGTCAGTTTTATGAAAAATATTCGTAAATCAGCGGAATTTTAACTCTAACACCAAACAGTAAGGTTAGCATTATGAAAAAGGTGAAGGCTTACTCCATTGCTAGGTTACGGAGGTCGTTGACCCTGCGTGCGCGCAGCTCGTGGGAATTTGATCTTTCGCGATGTGTTGAGGATGGAAGGCTCGCTAGTGTCATTGGGCAATATGACATTATGATTAATGGTGGATTTGAGCATACATTTGAGCAGTTATAAATCAATGTTATATACTTAGTACAAATTGTAGAAAAACCATTGCGAAAAATTAAGTAGGTAAGCCTCTGAATTAAATTAAATTGTATCGTTTGTTGTTGTTAACAGATTTGATAGCCACAAATTCGAAGTGTGATTTACATTATTATTTACTGTTTTGAAGAAAATATTAATATAAATAGAGAGGGTTAGAAACACAAGTTACATTAAAAATACTTACATGCATCCAAAAAAAACAAGGTTGTAAACAAAAAAATTGTTAAGACAATGTTTGGTTCCGTAATTTAAGAAAACAAATGACGTTTGTTAACGCAAGCGAACCACTGTGTAAGTATATTCCAAAATTTTTACACCATTCATTGATGTTATAAATAAATAAATATTTGAAAACATCACATTCATTGCTCCGATTCCAAAGTAAGTAGCTAAAGCACTTGTGTTATGAAAATCAGAGACAACGGTGGAACTACAAACACCCAGACCTAAGTCAATATAGAAAAGTTCATTTTTAATATTGACCCAACCCGGGACCTCAAAGAAGGTGACGCCTTGAGTACCAGCGTGCAATCCACTCGAACGCGGAGGACCATCAAATTCGAGTCATAATTAAAAAGATTTCGAGTATTGTCTATTAAACGTATGATGATAAATAGCTCAATAGTATTATGTAAACTACCAATTGTCGTAAGTCACGATTCTTCCATTTTCGGTACAAAAAAGTTGTCGAACTGTTATCGGTAATACAAGCCGTGTTAAGTAAGAGCTGATGTTACAGAATACTATACAGCAAGCGGATGCGTAGAAGTAATATTAAAGTTAGATATCCAAACAACTGAAAGCTGTGTCGTTATCATTGATACTCAACTCAGTTGGCCGACACATATAAAATATGCAATGCAATAATGCATTGTGATTTCTCCTTTGCTTGTTAATTAACAAAAAAGTTAATAAACCAATTAATTTAGTCAGGAAAGTCATAATTCAGACAAAAAACTAAATCTAATCAGAGTTAACTTCTGGCAGCTTTATAAAGGAATGGAAATAAGGCAAGACAATTATTGAGAATTGAGACGAGGCGAGGCAGTTATTGAGGCGAGGCGAGGCAATGTTATTAAGTCAAGCGCGATGTAACAACATGCTAGCTCCATTCATGGTAGACTTGAGGGGATCGCTCAATGGGATATTGAGGTCCGAGTCATGAGAGGCAGCGGAATTGGTTTCACATTTTTGCATAGTTAATAAATTAGACGTGAGAATCGAATTGAGCCAAAATAAGAAAATTATCAAGTCCAGTGATACCAAAAATCGGCTAAGTGCGAGTCGGTCTCGCGCACGAAGGGTTCCGTAAAAATAACTTTTGTTGTATGGGAGCCCCCCGTAAATATTTGTTTTATTTTATTTTAATTACTTACTTTTAAAGTGAACATATAACTAGATAAACTGTGAATATTTCAAGCGTCTACCTTTTGCCGTTATTAATATCGAGCAAAAAAATCACGTTTGTTGTATGGGAGGCCCCTTAAATATTTATTTTATTCTATTTTTTAGTATTTGTTGTTACAGCGGCAAAGAAATACATCATCTGTGAAAATTTCAACTATGTAACTATTACGGTTTATGAGATACAGCCTGGTGACAGACGGACAAACGGACAGCGGAGTCTTAGTAATACGGTCTCGTTTTATCCTTTGGGTACGAAACCCTAAAAAGCAGAGCTATAGAAATTATATATTAAGTAGTTATTCTAGTATACTAAAAATATATTATCAGAGTAATTAAAAAAAAAATCAGCAAAGTTGTGTAGCGTAAACGTCTTTTTGTAACCGAAAACAAAAAAAAAAATCTGAAAATTTAATTCCACTGTACATCCTTTTACATCTTGATCACAAAGTTCGTACACAACTTACATCTTGAACTACAAAAAAGGCCTCATTTCATCTATCCCAGGCTTACGGCGTGAAGTATCTGCGTTCATTCAGCGCCGCCTTTTGTGGACCTCCGTCACTCTTTCAAGGCACTCTCGCAGAGGACGCGAAAATAAATTATGTCGCCGTGTTGACGTAAAGCAAAGACGATCCTATTACTCAAATTCTAAGGTATCTTAGCTTGTTAGGGAAATTGGGTACAGTGTGATCCAAATTGAGAGAGATAAGTTGATGCCTGCATTTCAGGGCGTGCGTAATGTAACGTTACAATGTTACGTCATTCATTAACGAAACATCTTTTTTAGGGTTCAGTACCCAAAAGGTAAAACGGGAACCCTATTACTAAGACTCCGCCGTCCGTATGTCCGTCTGTCTGTCTGTCCGTCTGTCACCAGGCTGTATCTTATGAACCGTGATAGTTAGACAGTTGAAATTTTCACAGATGATGTATTTCTGTTGCCGCTATAACAACAAATACTAAAAAACAGAATAAAATAAATATTTAAGGGGGCTCCCATAACACACATATGTTTTTTTGCCGTTTTTATAGGTAATAGTACGGAACCCTTCGTGCGCGAGTCCGACTCGCACTTAGCCGGTTTTTCTACCTTTGTTTGATATCTACATTTACATTTTAATAGACGAGTGTTCATGATTTTGTTCTGTATAATTGCGAGCCTGGCTTGCACGTCGAGGGTTCGAGAGGACATTCTTCCAGACTTAAAAAGAGGATTATTAGAAAATCATAGTCCCTTTATTATTCCCATAATTCATCAAACTGCAGAGTTGAATGAATAATAACGTGTTCTAAGAATTTAAATAATAACATTGAGAAATGAAAATCGGAAAACTGACCTTTACTTAAACCCATGAGCTAAAATGGAGAATAGAACCCAAGTCTATTTACTATGTGCCCAAAAGCTTACAAAATCCCGGCCCAATTCTCTAGGACTCAGATATTGAAGCTACGCTACTAAATCCGGAAGGTCAGTGGGGTTACCGCTCCACTAGCAAAACGGCCGCTTCTTAATTCAGCCGCTTGCTGTAACTGCTAAGTGTGTACTGTTATCTGAAGCATTTGTCTGAAACACTTTGTACATTACAGACTAGTGATTAATAAGGGGATTGCGACTGTCTAATTACTGCTAGTACTATTATTTTGTTATTCTACTGCAGTACGGAAAGGGATTCGATTCGTTGGCCTTTAGATTGAATTCTGCTCGAAGGACCATGAGCCTCATTAAGTATGATACATGAAATGAATGCATAATAGCTCTAGAATATACGCGTTATTTTTGTAAAATATAATTATATTCATTTCATTATAGGACCGCCATGTTGTGCTTTATTTTTTTAAATACGTTGAAGCGCATTCAAAGATTATTGGAGATTTTTGGCAAAATTAAGAAAAGTAAGTACAACAATTTTTTTGAACTAAATTACCACTTATTTTACGTTTCTTGGGTCGGCTTTTAATTTAAGATACTAGGTTAGTTATTTAGAAAAAAAAATACCCTTATCATTGACCCTATCGATTAGTATCATAAAAGCACTTACGGGATATATTTTTTTGATATAATTCTGTTACATGGGAGACCCCCTTAAATATTTGTTTTATTTGAATTCAATTATTTATTTTTAAATTTAATATACAAGGTGTTACAAAAATACCCCTAATGCCGAATATGGTATATAAGGACCATCAAACTGAACAACTTTTACTATGGGACCAACTCTGAAATTGCGAAAAAAAATCAACTGTTTCATACAAAACTTAAAATCGAAAATATCAAAATGTATGAAACAGCTGATTTTTTTTTCGCGATTTCAGGCCCCATAGTAAAAGTTGTTCAGTTTGATGGTCCCTATATGCCATATTCGTCATTAGGGGTATTTTTGTAACACCTTGTATATCAAAATATTCTTTGAATATGCCAAGCGTCTACCTGTTGCCGTCATCAATATCACTAAGTAGTAGTAGTAATAATCACGTTAGTTGTATGGGAGCCCCCTTAAATATTTATTTTATTCTGTTTTTTTTGTTTTGTTGTTATAGCGGCAACAGAAATACATCATCTGTGAAAATTTCAACTGTCTAAAACGGTTCGTGAGATACAGCCTGGTGACAGACGGACAGCGGAGTCTTAGTAATAGGGACCCGTAATAAGGACGGAACCCTAAGAAAGTCAACATAGAAAAAGGCGCCATATTTGGCCAGTATTATAAAAACACTTCTTATCATTTTCTTCTGCAAACTACAATAATATTACATTTAATACCAAATCTACTCTTACAAGCTCATTTTGATCTCATAAAAACGAACGTCCAAGCCACATCGTTATGTCTCTTGAACACCGCAATTTGCACCGTCTTCTTGCTACACCTGTTTCATTCACTCACCCAGCTAGACTTATACAACCGTCCTTCTCTTCCATTGTTATTTTTTATGATTGCCGAGATGCAGAAAACGGCTTATGCATCGTTGATGTGTATAAAATAATATTCTGAGTGACCGAGAATTGGAAAACGTGAACTGACTTCGTTATTTCATTGAAAACCTACTAAAGTAGGTTAAAGGGGAAAATAAATCCCCCCTAAAGGGGAAAATAAATTTTTAAACATTGAAAAGAAAAAGTCTGTAAGTGAGAGTTATACGATTATTTATTTAGACTGACATTAGACTGATGCTGCCATTTGTACGATTTATTCTTAGAATAAAATAGTACAATAAATTCGGCAGCCCTTTATCAGCCTGATGTCAGTCTGAATGATTGTGTAACCCGAAGTAGACCTAGGGCGGTGGATAATAGATAAAGAATAATATCGGATTTTTAATATGACGTATATGTCGGGGTGGTGATGTAGGTGACGTGGCGTGTAGGCACCTATCTGTGTGTGATTGTTTGCGGTAAACACAATGTCATACGGACCCATCAGGCTTCACTGAGATGTTGACATCCAGGAAAGGCAACGACCTGTCAACTTCCATCTCGGACGTGAATTTCATATTTGAGTGAATGGAATGGAGATGCTGTAATAGGTGTTCAACTTCTCGCTCGCTTCCTTTAATTATACAGAATACATCGTCCACATTTCGTTTTTAAAGCCGCATGATGTTAGACTCCTAATCCCTTTTCTCGAAATGTTCCATCCCGATATTGGCAAGTACCGGGGCTACTACTTCCCATAACAGGTAGTACTGACCTTGGAAAAGGAAGTAGTTCCCTTCTAGGCAGTTTTTAAGAAGGTCCACGTAATTAAACGGCATCTCTTGATTAACCCCCGACGCAGCGCAAAGAGGGGTGTTATAAGTTTGAAGCCTATGTTTGTCCTATGTTTGTGTATCTGTACGAATATTCGTAGTGCCTAAACGGATCAAGCGATTTCAATGCATTTTTTTAATTGAAAGCTAATCTAATCGAGATGGTTCTTAGCCACGTTTGATGGAAATCCATCTAGCCTTTATGGAGATGGACGAATGCTTGCCAAAACGGTCAAAGATACAGAGGTGGTGCTTTGACTAATATACACCTTGGGCAAATTTAGGTGCAAAAAAAAAAAAAAACAAAATGTTGGAAAAAAATGGCTGCCAATATTTTATTTTTACTTTTTCTCTCATGATTTCCTTCACCACATCAGGGCACTCTCTAATTGGAACGTTAGTAAAGAGCTATTCAACATCAAAACTCTCCTGGTTCCTATGTGAGGCCCTTTATGATTTCCACAAAGTGTCGTGATCATTCACAAAAGACAGTAATTTATAATGTTCTATTCATATGCCTATAAAATCTGTAAACCTTCCTAATATCAAATAAAATAATGCTTAGATAGTATCACAAAACGCAGATCAAAATGTACGCAATAAATATGATTACAACCAGACGTTAGCTGGAAATAATTCCGGCCATTCCGCGTGGTTGCAGTTTAGCCCATATCTGGCAACACCATCCGCTGTTTCTGCATCCGTTGTTGCTATCTGCCATTTTAGCATCCGCCATTTCTGGCGGCACACGTTTGCGGCGGCCATTTTGTGTAGTTTCCCACTAAATATTTTTTAACTGAAAGAGCGTAAGTGCAGTTAGACGGAATTCTTGCTAAACAGATGCAAACGAAATACTACCGATTTTTTTTCTAAAAATTAAATTTTCCCTACTGATTGCGACTGTCTGCCATTACAAATCCTTCGAAAACCTTGTTATCATATTTCGAATGAAATTAAAATTAACTAAAATAGTTGGTAATTCAACAGTTGAAATTGAGAATTGTTTACTTAATTTTCAAAATCATAATCATAATCATAATAATTTTATATTTGCCATGAATGTACGTGCATAAATGTTGACAAAATCCTGCCATGGTTAGCATGCAAATAGGTGATAGATATAAGATACATATACATTAAAAATGTTGCATCCAATATTATTTTTCCATTTTTTTTATATTTTTGTCCATTCACAATGATTAGTATAATCATTGTCATTAACAATGATGGATAGTAACAGCGGTTGGTTGGTTATAAATTAAAGATATTAACTTTTTTAAAAGATACAAAAAGCTATTTCAGGAACTCAGTCCAACTTTTCACGAATTCGTAGAGGGTATTGCAATTTGTGTGTTGTACCATGCAACTTATAATTGCATTGCACAATGCAACTGTAATGAACCTGCAAGCAAATTATTAATCGCATTGGTGCGATGCTGCGTAATGAAAAAGAATATTCATTAGTTGCAAGAACGTGGTAGAATAAATTAATTAATAATCAAGATTATTAGTATTAAACAGTCCTTAGAACATTAATATTTATATATCAGTAAATAGCGGGGAATACCCAGATTCTGAAATGAAATGAAATGAAATATTCTTTATTCAAATAAACTTAGATATTAAGTGCTTTTGAATGGTCTATATTTTCCTACCACCCATTCGAGACTTTTTTAGCTGACAAGAAGAATGGGCGCAAGAAACTTATCAGCTTTGTCAGAAATCAGAGTAACGATATTTACAAAAAATTATATCGTTACCAAATACCTTCATTTAAAACAACATAATTAAAAAACAATAAAGTTATTAAAAACTGAAAATCAGATAGTTACTTATAATGTTACATCCATGCATTGCTGTCTTTTAAATAATCTTCTACTTTGTAATAACCTTTGCTCATGAGCGTCTTTTTAACATGTATTTTGAATTCATGCAAAGGCAAATTCATTAATAGAATTGGAGGTACTTACATAAAAAAGAAATATAAATTTTTACTCGACTACGGCGTAGCAAAAAGGAGGGTTATTATTTTGACCGGTATGTATGTGTGACGTTCGAGTATGTATGAAAAAGCTTAATTTCGAACCAAACCCGACCTAGAACCAGAACCAGAAATAAAATAAAAGAAGTATAATATAAACTAAAACACAATTAAGGAAAAATTGCACTCTAAAAACTACAAAACAAGAAAATATTCGAGTCCGAAATTCAAAAACGATACGCAAAAATCATAATACGCAATTAAGCACACCTGGTTTTATCACTTACATTAATCATAAAAAAACATTATAACAGCAAGACATGAAAAAATAATGTTGGAGCGTTATGTATAATAGGTATAGGTTATTCTTTAACAAACCCAATTAATTCACCAAACCTAATCCTACAAGATTTGAGATTCATACTAGCTTTTAAGAAAGAATTTAGTCAATAATGCCTAAGTGGTGTTTCGGATTGTTTTACGAGTAGCGAAATTGCGCAGACGGCAGCCACAATCATTAATATTCTTCATACACTTTTTAATTAACAGCCTTTCCAGCCCTTGGCTGGGGCTTGTACAAGAAAAGATATCGCATTAAAATCTTCTTAGATTTCGCTCGCGAAATAAAAATAAGATTTATGTTCAATAATAACGTCCAATTTATTAATGTCTAGCTGTAGCCGCGATTTTGTCTCAACAATTTATTAAATTTTATCAAAAACTTAGAACCTAAATTAAAACCGTGGTGGTGGCATATCATATTGATTCAGAATTTAAATCTGAGATATACGAATAAACAATAGGCAATAAAATTCTAGAACCAGAATAACGATCCTAGCTAGACTCAGCATTTTAAACATCAGCAGCACAGAATTGGTATAGTACTGCATCAGACAGGTAAATGTTCTTGCATGTTAAATATCAACAGGTTCTGTTTTAAAATAGGTTTGTTTGTTCCATTTTCCCTATCCTAAGATTGTCCAGATAAATAAACATGTTAGACATTCGCCATCGTACACTATGATGGTGAAATACACACAAAAAAATAACAATTGAATCCGCCATGTTTTTGTAATACTGAGTACCTAATTAGTTTTTGTCTGATTTTTTGCTGACTGTAGTAGTTATTATTGTTAGTTGTTAAAGAAGTTTTGCTAAATTAATTACCTATTACTGCTGTCTGACTTCGGATACGAACTATTACATAATAATATACAAACTCTTATTATTCCAATAATACAAACTATTAAAATAGTTAAACATCAAATTAAGGTGTCGATCAATATCCCGGGATGTTATTTAATTAGTACAGTACACTTGTCACAATAAAATTGACACTCGAATTGAATACTACACTGACGACTATTTAACTGGCCAACGAGCGACCAAATAAATGGATTTTGGCTGTGTCGAACGAAAATTAATAGTAAAGAGTGCTCGACGCCAGCCGAATGATTTCAAGAATAGGGCACCTCGACCATCAGCCATTTGTCCCCACTGCTGGGGCACAGGCCTTCCTTATGGCTGGATAAGGAGGATGCGCCATAACCCACCACGCGGGCCCAATACGGATTGGTAAATGCAAATGAAGCCGGGACCAAACGGCTTAACGTGCCTTTCGAAGCACAGAGGTGCTCGAGATAATAATTTTTTGGTCACCCTTCTTATGACCGACCATTGCGAAAGTTGCTTAACCTACGCAATCGCAGGGCCAGGCGTTATACCACTGCGCCACCGAGCTCCTGCACCTGCACCTGCCACTTACGAAATGCCCTCTTTTTCCTGTTTACAAACATACCTGGAAAAAAAAAACATAATTAAATATACAAAGTCAAATTAATTTACGTATTTAAATAAACTAAAAAATTAAGCGGTTTGGAATCGACAATATTTTCTTACTCTTCGTTCACGTGTACGACAGTCGAAAACCTTTGACCGGAATAAAAAGTATCCTGTTTTAATACAGGCTATAAACTATCTGTGTAGCAAATTTCATACAAATCCGTACAGCCGTTTTTGCGTGATTGAGTAACAAACATTCAAAAGTAGAATGTATGACTATCTGGAATACATTATTCCAACAACGCAATTTGTAAAACAATGGAATAACCATAATTCAATTCTTTAATAAAATTATAATTCTTATTAACTACTATAACAAATAGAAATTACGTTTCCCTGTGATATTTTTCCATTACTTAATTACTGTTAGGGAAAAATAAAATAATACAACTGCCTTAAGTTAAGAGCGCATAGTCTACACACTAGCGCCGCCATTGGAAAAAATATTATCATACTGCTTAAATAAAGACGAAATTGTGAATTATCTCTCTGTAGTGCACTCCGAAGAAGTTCTGTGGTGCTCAAACAATATTTTCTCGTTCGTCGTTTAGTATAAGAGTTTTTTTGCGAAAAGTGGCCACTTTTAGCAATAAAACTCCATTAAACTAAACGACAAGCTAGAAAATATTATTTAAGCGATAAAAAGTATGTACCACAAAGGTTATTCGGAGTGCACTACACAGAGAGATAATTCACAATTTCGTCTTTATTTAAGCACTATATTTTTTTCCAATGGCGGCACTAGTGTGCTGACTATGCGCTCTTAAAGTCATAATCAAATAAAGATTTATAATTAACTAATTAGTTTTTAATTGATGCCGACTTATCACCGCTGTTAAAGTGTTTTTATGATTTGAAGTAGTGTTTTGTGTCTTTAAGATAAATTGTATTACATTGGTATGCTATTATTGTTTGTGCCTATATCAGTTGGTTTTAAATTGATTGACAGAGTTTGTTATAGGTTTGAGTTGCTAAAAGGTAAGTAGAAGTAAGTAGCGTCTTACTTCTACTTGGTAAAAGGACACCCGGGGGCTTATTACGTAACTCTGTTGCTAACAATTCTCGATTGAAACCGCAGTTACATTGCTGCTTTAATTAAGATAGTTGTCACATTGGTTCTTACTAAAGCAGCAATGTAACTGCGATTTCTGTCAGAGTTGATTGCAACAAAGTTACATAATCAGGGGCCGGCCATAGACTTAGAAAAATTTTCGCTGCGCTGCTGGGCCGGCCGTTTAAGTTGTATACTTTTTTAATTTTTTAATCTGTGATTCATAATCTGGTGTACTTTTTACTGTCAACCAAATGACAGATCAATGCCAAATTGAAGTCAAATTGACATTTCGTTTTCTTAATTTCGAAAAAAGGAATAGAATTATAGTTTATGCCACGCTTTTACACTACATATTGACGTTTCTGCCCTTTGAAAATGTAATGTAGATCACGGAACATTTTTCAATAACTCGTTGTTTCTGTAGAGTTTCCATATTAAAACATATTCATAATTAAATAACTTTTTTTCTACATGCGCTAAAAATAAGACAGAACTTGATCAATGTAATAAATATTATTGGCTTTATTCTAAGACCAAATTCAATCGTGTACAAGTTAAGAATTTTTCCTACAGTGAGTGCCACTTCTCCTATACTTAAAAGTTGCTAAAAACATTACGTGATTAATGGACGACCCCTGTAAGGCCACTAATTCGTTCCAAGTCAATTCTAAGCTCCAGTCATATCCTAGGTAAATAGCCAACAAACAGACTACTAAGATTTCCCAGACTCCTGGACACCCGGTGCCCGGTGGACACAACCTGTTTGCAGTGCAGTGGCGCCCTCTGCGTCAGTTTGCTCTAACTTAATTGGGACTTCGCCCAAAGTCCCAATGTTGACACAAATGGAATTATGAACTTGTGGAGATAGGATAATGATTTATTAGCTTTATGCATGGTTTATACGGTTTTTTATCGAGTATTGTTTGGGTTATTAGCAGTTTTTCTTGGGCGGGGATAGATTTCCTACTTTTACCAATTAAGAGGGATTAAGATGGTGTTTTTATAAGACTTGGTTAAAAAGGTAAAAATCCTGTATCTGACTACCATTCCCATAAGGATGTATATTTTAATTATTTTGCTTTTAAATTTTTAGATTTTAACATTCACAATGCTCTTTTTATGTAATACTAAATAATATACTAAAAAAAATACGACTCGCACCAGATCATGTTCTCGGACGGGAATCGAACCCGCGACCTTTGGATATCCATCCGGTCCAATGCTCTGATCGATGATACTAGAAGAGATTCGACGTTCCCACTAGTATATTTTTCTAGTATATTATTGACTTTTCTAGTATATTATTTAGTATTATATTTTGCTTTTGTTGATTTCATGGTTGGGATTTATGGCATATGAAAGAAAATTAAATAACTTTAGTTCAACTGCAGATTAGACGATTCAAAGCAAATTTGAAATAACAATTGCTAAAATATAATTTAAATAATTAAATGTTTGGAATGTGAATTACTACTTTCATTACGGAATTATCTTAGGATACACATCGGCTCCAGGTAAGAAAGACTTTACAGTAAGTAATGGTGATCTTCCCTAGCGCCACATTGTTCAGGAGTCCACTAACAACAGCATTCGCAGCTGTAACAGATAGCCGTGGTGCGGGCCCGGCGGTAAATTGCCTTACGGGCCGTCATAATTACCCCTGCAACTCGAGTGACCAGGCTGTTAATCCCAAACAAAGGACAATGTTAAACTTCATCATAGAAAAGCCGCTTCTTGTAAGAAGTACCTCGCTTTAAATAATAATGATCTTTGCGCAGCGCCCTATTGCTCAGAGTAGACAAATAACAGCGTTTGCAGCTATAATGGATAGCCGTGGTGCGGGATCGGGCGGTAAATTACCTTACGAGCCGCGATAATTACCCCTGCAACTCGAGTGACCAGGCTGTTAATCCCAAGCAAAGGACAATGTTAAACTTCATCATAGAAAAGCCGCTTCTTGTAAGAAGTGCCTCGCTTTAAATAATAATGATCTTTGCGCAGAGCCCTATTGCTCAGAGTAGACAAATAACAGCGTTTGCAGCTATAATGGATAGCCGTGGTGCGGGATCGGGCGGTAAATTACCTTACGAGCCGCGATAATTACCCCTGCAACTCGAGTGACCAGGCTGTTAATCCCAAGCAAAGGACAATGTTAAACTTCATCATAGAAAAGCCGCTTCTTGTAAGAAGTGCCTCGCTTTAAATAATGATGATCTTTGCGCAGCGCTCTATTGCTCAGAGTAAATAAATAACAGCGTTATGCGAGCAGCCATGGTGCGAGACCGGGCGCGGCACTAAATTGCCTTACGGACTGCGATAATTCCTCCTGCAACTGCTGAACTGAAGTGACCAGGCGGTGACAACAGTTTTAAATTTTTTGTTATGGCGTCGTTCCGGCAGTTAGAGGTAAGATAGCAAGTTCCTCAGTGGTGAGGATTCCGGGTGTAGAGCGCTTACACTTTTGGCCTTATCTTCACTTAACATCAGGTGAAGTGAAGGCCAAGCAGTATCCCGTTGTAGATAATAAAAAAGTTTAGCAAGTAGTAGTTAGCGTTACTTACTATTATTTTTACGTGTGAAACAAATGTACCAAGCACATTAGTTAATGTACATAACTAATTCAAATCGAACTTGAACTGAACTCAGTTCAAGTTCGAATTGTATTAGTTCAATATAGTCTTATAGAAATGGAGTGTATGGTTACACTTTTGGGTGTCCTCAAGTAACACAATAAAGCAGACATATTGCAGCGCGATACTGATATGATAAATCGCTTGGCAACCTTTTGTATGGCTGATTGAAACGCGTTTCGAAGAAGGGATAAGAGACGTTATAATAAGTCATATCTTAAATTCAGATATAGGATAAAATATTATATTGTTATACAACAATATGTGGAGAACAAATGAGAGTGGTTATCATAATATTATTTGCGTTTGACGGGAATCAAACTTTTAACCCTCATTGTCACAGTCAGCCTATTATAAAATGAATTATTTTGTAATGTCAAATAGTGTAAATGCGAGTATATGTGTTTTGTTCATAAGAGTATTGCCAGTCTAGATTTTTTATCGTGTCGTCTTATAGGTATAGTTATATATGTCACAGCTAACTGGCTTAGTCAGTCTTTCAATTAATAAAGTCCTAGCTTTTCCAATCAGCGGCAGTTGTCTAAATGATATGTAGCTATCTAATTAGATGGCTAGGCAAATGACTTGGTTCAATGACGTTTAATAGCTTTTCTAGCCAAGACATTGAAATATAGTTCCGTTTTTTGTCACCTAGAGCGCTGTAAGCAGAGCTGCCAATATGGCGTCGTCGACCAGCTGTGATATTTTTGGTGTTTTTCACGATTAGACGAGATTAAAATACGTTTTCACGAGAATATAGTTCAATGGAAGTGTGTGGTTGTTAAGATAATGTAAATGGTACCTGTTGTCGAACGTTTTAAAGTAAATTTTGACCAAAATTTTATTGGATAATTATGACCAACAGCATGTAGGTAAAGGCGTATTTTTTGTAATTTTTCGCAAATTTATTGTTTGTAAGGCGATATGTGGGTAAACAATGATACTGTCACAAGTTTAAAAACAATTGTGTTTTACGGCTTAAGCATCTGCCAGCTCGTTAATGAAATGTTATATTAGACGCATTGGCTAAATTTCATTCAGGCCGGTGATTAAACGGCGCTGTTCAATTAAATGACTAGGCCGTTAATTAAGTGGCTGATTAAACCAGTTGGCTGTGACATATAAATGTTATTCACGAAATTGCCATGCCCACCTGTAAGTGTAACCCATAACGGCTCGGCAAATGAAAAAACTGCCACCGGGTGATATATTCCATGTTTAATTTCCATACGAAGATTATACTACCTACCTGAGAGATATATTGCGGAACTCCGCGTGTCATTGCGATTGCCCATTTTCCTTGAAATACTCCGCTATAAATATAAAGTATGTAAATGAACGCATATAGCGATACATTATACTCATGTAGTCACACTTTTTATCCCTATATGTTAAACACAGATTTTCAAAACATAAGCTTATTAAAACCGCATCTGACTTATTTCAAGGAGATCCTTGACACACGCCTACGCCTAACCAGACGGTGATGATGATGTTTTACACGACTTAAAAAAAGGAGTAGGTTCTCAATTCGATTGTATATTTTTTATCATTGTTCGCGCGTAACCTCAACATTTATGGTCTGATTTTGATGTTTTTTTTGTTTGATTGAGTTTTAAGTAATTATAATTAAGTGGGTACATCACGTCAACTTTAAAAAGTTCCACAGATTAACAGCCGATGAGCTGACACGACACACGCATTTCTTTTGTTTTACTCTCAGATCATAGAACAATTGGAACAGTATTTATCTCATACCTACATAAAACAATTTACACAATATAGAAGTTAACTAAAAAAATTGTATAAACTGTTATTGCTTTGGGCAATAGGCAAAGTGGCCCCGCCGGATGTCTTGATTGAATCGGCCCTTCCTTTCCTCGTCTATCAATCATTTGTCTATAACGAATGTAGATTGCGACGCAGCTCGGATGTCTCATGTTTTAGTGTCAGTAAGATCAGTAACATGGTTGGCAACAGAGTCAACTAATGGAGTTTTGATTTGATGAAAAGTTTAAGACGAATAAAATAATCTTATTCTTATCGCATGAGTATTAGTGGCCATCTCTGGTTAGAGTTTATCAAGCCGCCTGTAAGGCCTCTGACTTGGCTTAACGACTGTTATCAGATGACAACAGCCGGGATCGACGGTTTTAATCTTTAAGTTAGGTAATTTAAATATTAAAATTGACATTTAGGTGTTATTTAAATAAGAATACAAATGCTGACAATTATTAAACTAATCATCTATGTACCAACCGTACAAAATGCTTAAAGAATATCAAGGCAACTGTCGATTGGAATGGATAAAACACATTCGGGTTTTATCCATTCCAATCCAAACCATCCGTCCAAAGCACCTAAATAATATTTTATCATTTTATCATAAATGTACCCGAAATGACAACTCTTCGGTGTCGGACCCTACACTTCAGACTTGTGTCTCCAATAGTTTTTAACTAGACACATGCTCTATCGACGACCTCCGTGGGCGAGTGGCTTTGTACACCGATTTTCAAGGTGTCGCCATCTCTGAGATCCCGGGTTCGATCCCCGGTTGGGTCAATTTAGAAAACGAACTTTTCTATATTGGCTCAGGTCTGGGTGTTTGTGATACCACCGTTGTCTCTGATTTCCATAACACAAGTGCTTTAGCTACTTACTTTGGAATCGGAGCGATGTATGTGATGTTGTCAAATATTTATTTATTTATTATTTATTTATCTATCAGATTCAAGGCATTATAATAATATTATATTGTTACAACAGTAAACCCTTATCGGCAAAAGAAAAGTATCTTGGCCTCTTTCAGAATCGTTCCTCAGTTGTTTAGAAACAAAACTACTTTGTTACGACCAACATGGCGGCTCGCTAACTTGTTCCGAGTAAGAACCAAGTCGCAGAGAGTTCACAAGTCGAACTATGCGCCTGAGTTGCCACACTTAACTCACAAAGGTGCGCTTGATTGAGCGGCCACAAACAACTGCTTTGTACGTTTGTACAAATCGTCCTTGTGTCGTGTTGTTCTTGTACAGTCTCGTGTAGTTATTGGACAGTTTTCTCTAGTCCTCCTTGGATTGACCTTTGATATTGAAATGGCTAATGGTTGGTTGTACAGTCGACATTAGAAATAAATAACTTTTTAATTCCAGATCACTGTAATACCTAAGTGCGTTTACTAATATAAAATATACTGTGGTTTATATACAACTTGTTACAAATATATCCCTAATGCCGAATATGGTATTAGGGACCATCAAACTGATAAACTTTTACTACGGGACCAACTCTGAAATACCGAAAAAAAATCAGCTTTTTCATACAAAAAATAAAATCGAAAATATCAAAATGTATGAAACATCTGATTTTTTTTCGGAATTTGACAGTTGGTCCCATAGTAAAAGTTGTTTTTGATGGTCCCTATATACCATATTCGGCATTAGGGGTTTTTTGTAACATGTTGTATATTGAATGAATTGAATACTTAGTAGAAAAACGACTTATCGAGTTTGCGGAATAGCTGCAACGTAATAATAGTACTAAATAAGTGTAGTTTTTCTAAGATAGACCGGACTAATTGAATTAAAAACATACTGTTTAGACTTAAAATAGTAACACCTAGAAGCAAAGTCCTTTTATGTAATGTGAGGTAAAAACACTGATCCAAAATGGCTCAGTTTTCAGATTGAAATCCTTCATAATATTACTTATTCATAACTAAAATCCAATAAAATAGTGGATGGAATGGTGGGAATGGATTATAACTAATCCCTTAAAGGTAGGGAAATTGAAACTATTTGGTTCTTATGTATGATTAGGTATCGTATGAAAGAAACTGAGCCATTTTGGCTCAGTTTTATCTACCTCACTTTTGACAGTGCGCTTTGTACGAAACTATCATTCTAGGTTGTTATTATTCTAAGTGTTTAGACAACACTAAAAGGCTAAGTCATCTATTACATTATTATGTATTTTCCAAATTAATCATAGACAATGCAAAGAAAGTTGCAAGCCTTAACTTATTTACTTGGTAAGGAATAAGTTTGTAGGTATACCAAGCTTTAGTTTAACATTTTTTGTATATGTTTTTTACTAGAATAAGCGCTTCCTAGAAGACTCTCGTCTCGTCTCGGCTTATGTTATTGCCGCCGGCACTATCGTCGCGTCTCGATTGATTTAATTTCCGCTGAACAGTTTGTACGTGGCTGCAAGTTGCAACAGCCTGGTTCGTATTAAGAAACAGTAAACATTGAGGAAACCTTGTAATAGGTTTAATATCGGATCATATGATAAAGGAGCATGTAACTTATATGGTACTTCCCCTTTTGACCTACTTAGATCGAGAACTTTGACAAGAAAGATTATCTCAGAACCGCGTGGAATTTCGTTTTCCGTAGCAATTTTGGCTATAAACTACTTACTATAAACGCACCTCGTAAATGTAATCTATCTATTTTAAGTACCGTATCAAATTTAATAAAAAAATCAGGCGTTAATTTGGCATTTAAAATATTATTATTATAACAGTAAAATACTAGTTCTAGTGTATATGTTACCGTTAATGTAAATCAGTTAGAGTGCAGATAAACAGGTCAATTTATTCAGTTCTTAGATTAACTAGGTAATCTGCAGATTTCCTAAAGTAATCTGCAGATTAACGACCAAGCATTAGTTAAATTTGTTATAAAAAAAATAGTGTGTAATCACAAAAAAGTGATAACAAAATCGGGGGTGCGCTAGGCACAATCGCATTTGACCGGTTTTTTTATTCTACGGCGGTGATGATACCGGGATTTCCTTTAATTTTGGAAAAGGAAAAATAAGGTTTTTATTTATGCGAGCTTGGTTAATAAACTTTAAAATTTTCGAGTTTAAAAAAGCAAAAGACATTAACTTAAAATGTTTTTCGAGCTTAAATCAATCTGTTACAAATAAAATTGGCCAATCAATAAACAAAACGCAAAAAAGCTAATACTCACTTCAAAAGCCAACAATCTATTCCAATAAAATTATAAGTGTTGCATAAAATAAAATCTACAAATGGACTAAAAATCCATTCATTCCGAATCCATTACTATCCCAACAAACATCAGTTTTCGAAAGCATCATACAAAACACGCCATGTATTGTGACACTACGTAAGCATCGCGTTGATTTTGTGATTCGTATTGAGGATGAAGGGTGGGGCTCGAGTGCGAGCGAGCTCAAAGGAACCGCAACATCAGCCTTGTAATTAGCCTGTTTACGCCCCATCCCTTCGTCTCTTCCACTTATTAAAGAAGTGTATAGAACAAAAGATAGCGGAGAGCACTCTTACAAAGAAATAGTAATTAACAAGGATTCACACACGACGATTGTGGATGAAATGGATACCACGGTTTTTTACCGCAATTAGGGAATATTGATTGTTTTGTGAACTTTAGTAGTTTTAATAGGTACCTATCCAATTTTATGAATGGCTAAACTTAATAAAATTGTGATAATAAAACCTTTAGAAATATTGTTACTTTGACCGCGCCCAAACTCGCTACCGCCTATCACTCAAACCACCGTGTTTGCGCTGCCGCGGTGGAAACGGGCCAATCAAATATTTACTGTGTCCCGGGAACCGCGTACGCTCCTTGTTTGCGCCGCGCGCGGCCTGAGTAATCTTTTCCCAGAAAATTCTACTAGCCTGCAAGAATATCGGAAAAATCCCGAACGATTGCTACCACCAATGTGTCAATTTTTTTTGTCTGAGATGTAAAAACAGAGCAACTTTGCTGAGACCGCTCTCGGGATGGGTAGTCAAATACTCAGTATTTTTCACCCTTCGCACATGTTGGGGCAGGATCTCTACGCCATATATTCAGCGAAAACTTACTTCCGCCGAGCCGTGTCTTTTGCTCTGGGACCGCGGTCCAACTGTGAGATGTTGGAATTTGTATTTATGTGAAGTGCTTAGAAAACTTCGATATCGTGAGTCAGATCTTCATACATTTTTGCCTCGATGTTAGCTTGACGTAGTGCGACATCACGTCTGCGTAATGTATACATATTGTACTTTTCGCTGATCCTGCATTTCTTCGTCATTCGTTGATTGCTTATATAGCGGTATGATCGCGCCGCTGCAGCACACTTCACGTTTTGGATTATGGACTGGTCTTCATTAGTGTTATACCATAGTTTTATGGTAATAATATTATTGTAAATTGTAAGGTTTCAAAGAGAAAGCTAAAAAAACGAAAATATACCGCTGCCGCCGCTGCGCTACGAAATAAGTCAATAAAAAAAGTATTGCACAGCCGTAACTCTTTTTCGATAAAATTGTTACCTATTGACGTAATACTAAATAAAAAGTTGCCAAAAACTAAAATTCTGTTAGATAAAACAGAAAGAAAAACTCGTTTCACATTTTTAACCGACTTCAAAAAAAGGAGGAGGTTCTATGTTCGACTGTTTATTTGTTTTTTTTTTTTTTTTTTTTTTTTTATGTATGTCCACCGATAACTCGATAACGGCTGAACCGATTGACATGATTCAAATGCCACTTTATCAGGTTTGCTCCCCAGGTGGTCCCATTTTTTGAAAATTTTAAATCGGTTCAGTAGTTTTTGAGTAATCCTGAAAATACTGTAATTTTTTAGGTAACTTTTGCACGAGTTTTAACGGATCTTCAGACATAACTTCTTTGTTTATAAACCGATTTAGATGATTCTTGTTTCGTTAGAAAGGGGATACTTTAAGGATGTTTTCATTCAAATTTCCTTCACATTGGACCTTGGACTTCGAAGATACACAAGAGAACTCTTCAAAATCAAATATTCTAGTGTATTAGTGATTACTTTACGGTATTGAAAGGTTTCGCATCAGCCATTTTTATTGTCACTACTGGGGCTGGGATAAGCCTTACTTATGGGCAGATGAATGGGATGGACCATAACCCCCCGCGCGGGCCCAATGCGGATTGGTGGGTGTTAATGTGCAAATGTAGCTGGAACTAACGGCTTAACGTGTCTTCTGAAGCACGGAGGAGCTCGAGATAATACACTTTGGTCACCTACCCCATGTCTGACCCTTGCTAAAATTAACAGGGCGAAAAGTGGATATTGAGTTACTAGGCGTATTATACCATTGAAATGTGTGAAATATGAATAAAATATATTTCTATCATCGCTCTTATCTACTTATACATACCTACCACAAAAAAGTTAAAA
Source organism: Catoptria pinella (assembly GCA_963556745.1). Lineage (NCBI taxonomy): Eukaryota > Metazoa > Arthropoda > Insecta > Lepidoptera > Crambidae > Catoptria > Catoptria pinella. Next base: position 476,497 of record OY750771.1, read on the forward strand.
ATAAAAAAACTTTTAAAAATTAAAAAGAAAAACCTCCTTCAAAAAACCTTAAAAAAATTGCTATAAAAAACAGCAGCTCTAAAAAGCAAGAAATAATATTCAAATCTGCATAATTACTATTCAAGTACCTACGCATATCTGATATTAAAAAAACGTCTTATGAAGTCGGGTGGGGCTTTAAGAATTAAAAAATCAAATTGAGAAAGAGAAACCACGATAAATGTTATTATGATTAAAAAGAAAAATATCTTTAGCCCCACCCGACTTCAAAAGACGTTTTTTTAATATCAGATATGCGTAGGTACTTGAATAGTAATTATGCAGATTTGAATATTATTTCTTGCTTTTTAGAGCTGCTGTTTTTTATAGCAATTTTTTTAAGGTTTTTTGAAGGAGGTTTTTCTTTTTAATTTTCCACTATTTTTTTTGCGAGTCTATTTTTTACTTGCTGTTACTTTCAGTATTTTAACTACAAAAACGGAAAATGAATTATTAGGTTGAACTGGTGCTTGAAACATTTGGTGGATGATAATTTTTATTTAAAACAAGAAAGCGACTTTAAACAGGTTCAAGAAACACCAGCTGGTGTTCATATCTTAGTTTCATCTGCCAGGAGCCATAAAAACTTCTTAATGGCGTAGTAAAAAAATATCAGACCATGTCTGTGCAAAAGTAATCCTACTAATATTATAAGTAAATGTGAAAGTTTGTATGTCTGGATATTTGTTACTCAATCACGAAAAAACGGCGGAACGGAATTAGGTGAAAATTGGCACACAGATAGTTTATAACTAGGATTAAAAATTGGTCAAAGGTTCCGTAGGAAATTTTTGACTGTCCACGCGGACGAAGTCGCGGGCGAAAGCTATTTTGCAGTAATGTTAATGTATAATAAATAAATCATTTATATACTCGTCACACTTTATAAAACTTAAATACAGATCGCAGATTGAAGGCGTAAGAGTTTGTACATTTTACAATTCAGGTTTCTATAAAAAAAATGTGGACAAGATAAAGTGGTCGTCTATTTGACTAAAGAATCACCGTTCTTGTAATTAAAGCAATAATGACTTTTGCAACATCTTAAATATTGGCATTTTTTAAAACGTTACCTGCCAAAAAAGCAATTTCTTACCAAAATATTAAAAAAGTTAGAGATCCCGTAAGACGCATCCGGATAATCGGATGCAAATATATGTAAATACCCCGAGGGGGGGTCTGTAGGGGGGCTTTCCACTAATTCCTGAGACAAAGAGCCGTCGTGTTAAATAATTCATAATTATTATTCATGCATAATGCCTTCACCTTGAAACCATCGGAAACCTTATCCGACACACAGGGAAGTTGAGTACAGTAAGAATCATAGAAATATTTTAATTCTGTCTGTGTACTTACATGGGTACGTGTACTTCAATTTTAATAAAAGGTAGGTATATTTATAAAGCTGAGAAACTTACCCTACAGCACATTATGTGTTGTGACTTTTGTATGATGGCCATAATTAAGTCTAAAAAGTATTTGATTGACTGTCTATAAACATTTCAGCTGCATGCAATTCCATATTTCATTGGTACATACATGACACAAACAGTTATGCCCCGTCCAGGATTCGAACCCTACATAAAACTCAAAAGGAAGGATCTCAGTACTGTGCCAATTGGTCGTCAAAGTGACTTTGGTGTGCTCAGGAATACGGTAGCTTACAAGAGCTAACTTAAATTTGACTTACTGCAACTCTATTACACTGTTACCCGAACTTAACCGAAACCAGATAATGGGTATTAGCGGGTAATGAAGCAGGAATCTCGCTATTCTTTCCTTTATTCAAATGTTGGCGCCGCCGGCTCTCCCAAATTACCTGGAACAAAAAAAATCTTGATAAAGTAACAGACATAATTAAAGCAAGATGCCGAGAAAACAAGAGATATTAACGGGAAAATGGTTACATTTGAACCTACGCGTAGATAAAACGAAAAACCTCAAAGTTATGTTAAGATCTCCCGGTTTCGATTTCTTTTATTGAAAAGCTTAATAACATAATCACATTCTTATTAAATAAGTTCCCATTTATAGCTTAATATTAACATTTAAAATAAAAGATCTAATTTCATAGGAGAATGATGAAATAGTTTTTCGCTACGTCAAAATTTTATATTATTATATTTAATATTTGAAAAGGTAACTGAAAAATCCTTTAAATTGTTTTAAATGGGTGAATCAGCTTTTTAATTCAATCCAGCAACGCCCGAGCGGACGCATGCGGCCGGATAACAATGGAATATCTATTGTTTCTCATTTTCCGGGTGTTGAAGGGTTAAGGAATAAACAACCCGTGCTTAAATTTTCATAAATAAAAACAAAACTAGATAACTCTTTAAAAAAAACTGTTTTACTATATGAAGAATAATACATACTTAGTTTTGTATAAAAACAATAGTTTATAAAAAAACATATGTAGCCCAGGGGACAATTCATCCCCAGCTTATGTATGAAAAATAGTGCTTGTCCCCTGGGTCTCCAATGTTTTTCTTAAATTTTTTGACCGATCGAGCGCGAGCGTCTGTTTTAGCTTGGGCAAAAATGCTTCCGTACGTCCGTCCGGCTGTCCAGCTGTCAGTTTGTTCTACTCTACAGGTTTTCTCAACCGATTCGCGCCAAATTTTGTGAGTAGGTTCGATAATTATATAGAATTTCTTTGTCGATTCAGTTTTTCGAAAATTTTCAAAATGGCGTAGATATAATAATATGTTTAGGCGAGGTCTACAACCCACAGAGCCACTAGTTTAAGTGAAAGATAATCAGCTGAGGACATTTGCAACTACAGATTAACTTTATATAAATATGGCTCAAGTAGATATTTAAGAAATGCCACAAAACAACAAAATAATGATTCACCTAAATACTACAAGTTTGAAGTAGCAAATTTTTCAGTTCGTTTAACATTTTTCAGTTCGTAAAACAGGAGTTTTTAGGACCAAATGCCTAAACTCGTACCGGTACTCGTGCAACATTTGGCCCAGGGTTCAAAACAGACCATAAATCCTTGCGGTCTACATTATGTATGAATCTAGGTATTGACTTTCACAATATTTCTTAAGCTGAAAGTGACTTAGTTCTTTTGAGGGTTCTGTGTTCAAGTCAACAAGGGACCCTTATAGTTACACCATGTCTGTCTGTCCGTCCGTCCACCGCTTAGCTCAGAGGCTCTTCGTACTAGAAAGATATTAATTGGCATAATGTGTAAATAATTACGCCAAGAAAGTGGTAGAACAAAATCTTAAAATAAATACGTCATATTTTTAGTGTATCTCCCTTGTACCTCGCCTCCATGTACAGTGGAGATCAAATAATTTTTTTCTCGTTAATCTTATAGTGTGGGCTGTCGTTGGGACAGTTCTTTTAAAAATATTGTAGATTTGTGAAGACTACTTTTCGATTTCGGGGATCCAATTCACTCAGGGAAGCAATAGAAAAAAACAAGTTCTTTGTTCCACTCATGCAAATAATCAATTTCCTAATAACAAATACAACATACCTAACTTCAATGTTAAAAGTTTGTATCGATTTGTCGTCTCGTGATAAAGGAAAAATCTCAAATAAACACGAAAATTGCAAGCACGGTCAAGGGCGCGGACGATTCGCATAACAGCCTGCGAGAGTGGGACAGCTATAACGTCAACAACTCTACGGACCATAGACTTCAAACAGGACTCACTTTTTTTAAGTTTATAAATTGGTACAAATCGCCTACTATGCAAATAAGTTAAACATTTTTTTGCATAATTTTTAAATCAGTTTTTCTTTCCTTCCGTTTAGTTTTGTTGTTCACAAGATTGTTATATCGTCACACAAACGCACGTTACAAATAAGGCACTTCTACGGAAAATATGATTTACCAACTTATAAAATAATACACTAACATAGTTTGTAAAATGTTACTTACAAATTATATGGACAAACTTTGTCTGAAAAGGATGAAATATTTTTTTTATTTAGTTTTATTAATCTTATTTTCCCGGTCCCGGGTTCGAAACCTGATGACATCAGCATAAGCATTTGTTTCCAATCCCTGAATGTTTCCTAATTTAACAGTATCCTAATTTCTATTTTTATTCGATAAGTCAGCACATTATAGGCTTTGCTAAGTTTGGGACTATAACAAAGATTGATCAGATTTATTTGATAATATTAATTTGTTCATTCAATAATTGAATTATAATAAGACATCTGTCTGTTTGTTCATAGTTCTGTGCGCGGAAGGAGCGAGCGAGAGGGCAGTATGTATCAGTGTTGTGACGCTGTGCGCCCGCGCAGGCACCGGGTGGCACGGCGCAACGTGACGTGCAACTAGTTTCGCTAATTGAAACTTAATCAAATGTTTCGTAACTATGTCGGTTTCCATTGCAATAATAGGAAATGTTTATCGTAATTTTGTCATTCGTCAACATAATGAAAAGTGTTTTCCTTGTCTTTTCTGCAGTAAGTAATGGAATAAAATTAGTTTTTTTTAATAAGTCATTGTTAATTAATTTTATTGGAAAATATAAGACATACTACCTATTAATAAAACAGTTTGTAAAAACAATCAATTTGCATTTTAATAAAATGTATTTAAATAAGTTATTTTACGAATTTTCATAGCAACTAAATTTGTAACCACATTTCCAGTGCTATCTTAATTTTTTACATATAAAAAAAATCATAATCAAATTCTGTTAAGTGAGTATTGTCAGGATCGATCCCCCACCGGATTCGTAAGTGGCACTTATTAGAATTCCCGACGCGCCAAGAATGTATGCCCGATGCCTTCGACGGTCGACTACCGAATAACTAACACGACATTTTATATAGAGACAAAGGACACATTCCTTTATGTATATTACTAGATTCTGACTGCGACATTATGTATTCTGTGTGACTTCGTCCGCGTAGTTCTTTTTCTCGTGCACATTTTCAAATATCCTTTAATAACAAATGTTTAACTCTTACTTATGTCAAATTACAGCCAGTGCCTGTATTATGGTTTGCACAGTTACGTTTACTATACTCGATAGCGCTTGAAGTAAGCAATTTTGTATGCAATTTGGCACAGCCTCTTTGGCAGTAACTACCCAAAACTAAAACATGTCATACAAAATATGTCAAATATAGTCGCTATCAAGTATACTAAGCGTAAACTCATAAAGCCTACTTACAGATCTCTCCAGGCGTTTGGGCTGTGCAATGATGAAATCAGTGAGTCAGTCAGGACTATGTCAATAATACAACGTGTTACAAAATAACCCCTAATGCCGAATATGGTAGATAGGGACCATCAAACTGAATAACTTTTACTATGGGACCAACTCTGAAATCGCGAAAAGCGTTTCATACAAAAATTAATCACGAAAATATCAAAATAGTAAAAGTCACATAGTAAAAGTTCTTCAGTTTGATGGTCCCTATCTACCATATTCGGCATGAGGGATATTTTTGTAACACATTGTATATTATTTCATCATGTTTGAGGAGCTTGGTGGTGTAGTGGTTTAGCGCCTGGCCTAGAGCCGCAAGGATCGGTCATGGGATGGGTGACCAAACATTAATTATTTCGAGCCTTCCGAAGAACGGAGGACCGTGTTTCGGGCACGTTAAGCCGTTGGTCTTGGCAGCATTCAGCCGTTAACATCCACCAATCAGCATTGGACCCGCGTGGTGGGTTATGGCCCATCCTCCTTACCCACCTATAAGGAAGGCCTGTCCCCAGTGAGGACATTAAAAATGGCTGAAGGGTCATAGTCATTAGGTTTGAAATGTACATAGCTCAGTAAAGTAACAATGATTAGCTTTAAAAATATTTAGTTAGTAATTAAGTAATTTTAGGAATCAAGAAAAAATATGGCGAAGTAGAGTAGCTTATGTAGATATACTCAGTGGGATGAAAAAACAAAAGATAACAAGTGGGATGTGACGTCATGGGATGAATAGGGATAACTCATAGTACCGTGAACACATACATTCACTGCCAGACATAATTATATAACTTATATTGTTTGTCAATCACTTGGCAGATTTTAACTGTATAAATAACATGGTTTTATTTTAAATTGTATTTAATGGACTTTCCAAACACACACACGTTTAAAATAAATGAAAAACAAATTGCATAATCTTAATGTCATATTTAAATTAAAAATACACTATTTACTAACGTTGATGTTTCTAAGAAGCAACCACATAAAAACTAAGTAACAGGATGTGAGATCACTAGGAAAACGCGAATTAACTGGCGATTGAGTGTCTTGCAATTTATCGCAGAATCAAGACACATTGGAAATTATATATTATTTTTTTATTATTTACAAAACGGACCTTAATATTTTAGATAAAATACAAAAATCTATAAAAAGTACATACCGAAACAGCAAAAAGTGTTAAAGGCCTAGGTTGTCGATGCGATTAGTGCCTAACCTTATGTAAGCTGGTTCACCAGCTGACAGCTTAAATAACTATTTTGACGTTGATATATTAGGACTCAACTTGGCTCAAACCCGTAAAAAGTTGAAAAGGCTATTTCGCTAAAGGTTATTTTGGTATCGATACTAACTTTTTCTGAAAAAGTTTTGATTAAAAATTATCTAGTCGTCTACTTAATAGCGGTCTCCACAAAGCTTATTAGTTCTTTTAACAAATTGAACCTTGTGTAGGTTAAAAAATAATAGTGACGTAAAAGCAGGGCATAAACAATTCTACGCTCTACAATAAGACTTCAAAAGCTATGCAAGTAAATTAAAGGTTTTAATACCTTATAGAATTTTAGCTCTAGATATTTAGATAAATTATAAAATAAAATATTGTAGGTACTTTTGCCCAGCCAGCGTACTAGGCATTTATCGAAAAATCATTTAGCAACTATTATTTACAGGTTTAATTAATAAATTAATAAATTGGTTTATTTATTTGTCTGTCACCCAGTTACAGTTATGACATCATATAAGACTACGGCTCTAAATTCGTAGCCTACGTGGCCTCAACAATAATACTCGTACATTTCAGGTTGCGTATTTCTCATAGCTAGTGGGCAATATTTGTGACTTTTGTTCGGCGGCGGCGAAACAGGTTATGTAGATGAAAGCAACGTCCACGTGTTGGCTCGTGATCCTTCGAATCAACAACAGGCAGTTTCCGTCCTTTGGTGACCTCAAACATGCTATTCACGATACAACAAAAGTGTCATACAATACGTGACTTTATATGAATGATGAAACTATTACATTTCTTTAATGTATGCAGATTAAAGAATGATTCTAAATACGAAACAATATGCTAAGGGGCTGTTTCACAATCAAAAATTTAGTTCTGAGTAGCTTGCTTGACAGATTGACAATTTGACATATTTTCAAATCATCTGGCAAGTAAGCTACTCAGAACTTACTTTTTGATTTTGAAACAGCCCTAAATTATTTTACCTGTATCACAATCAAGAAATAAGTACTGAGTAGTTTACTTGACAGATGATTGGACATATTTATTTTTCATATCACAACTGTCAAATCATCTGTCAAGTAAGATACTTAGAAATTACTTTTTGATTGTGAAAGAGGCCCCTAGTGTCTAATACTTATTTATCTTTTTCAAATGTTCGAATCCCGTCCGAGAACATTATCCGTGCGAGTTGTATTTTTTCTAGTATATTATTTAGTATTTTAGATACAAATAAGTTTACGTAAATGTATACGTAATATTTTTAAACAATACACAAAGTTTTAAAAGTCAAGACATCCCATTCACTCAATTGTAATGAAAAAAGACTCTTACTACAAAAGATATATTAATAGAATGCTTTATTGATGGAGAAAAGCTTATTACAGGGGGCCAATCGCACTAATTTTCAACGATAAGACCAAAGCTAAATCGTTTCAGTTTCGTCGACAGAAAAATACTCGCTTTAGGAATTGTTGAAAGCTATGCATAGGGGGCCATGGATGCTAACCAAAGATTTTTAGTTAGGTAAATATAAATAAATATTAGTCAACATCACACACATTGCTCTGATCCCAAAGTAAGTAGCTAAAGCACTTGTTTTATGGAAATCAGAGACAACGGTGGAACTACAAACACCCAAACCTGAGCCAATATAGAAAAGTTCATTTTCTAAATTGACCCAGCCGGGGATCGAACCCGGGACCTCAGAGATGGCGACACCTTGAAAACCGGCGTACAAACCACTCGACCACGGAGGTCGTCATATAACCTAAATGACAACGGAACGGTTTTGGTTTTATCGTTCAGAATTAGCGCGATTGAGCCCCAGACATACGTACACTCGGCGAGTATATCTCGATGACAAAAGGCGATCGCTTCGGATATAGTCGGGGTGACTGGAGACAAAATTTAATGAGAACTGTCACCGGCACTCCCGGTACCCCCTAGGATGCCCATTAGTTGGCAGGAGGCCCTTTTGATAGACCCGGAATACTCTATTCAGATTGTGCCTATTCACATCCTCTAGACACAATGGTTTATATCGATTCTGGCTTTAGCGATGGAATTATGAAGGTTAATGGATCTCTTTAGATAGATATACCTATGCTTAAGTAGTGAGAGATCATATTAACCAAGTTTTGGAATTTATTGAAGACGGATTTTAAGCGTGATAAAATCCTCCTCATAGAATGCAATCTTATTAATTAAAATATTATGTCAAATAGGTACATTTTCCTTAACAACTACAACCTCGATTATTGTACCGACGCAATCATATTACTACAGAAACAGTTGTTAACAACCAAAGAAATAGAGAATCACCGAAAAGTACCTACGCAAGTAACGATATAAATAAAATATCAAGTAAGCCGTCCCAGCTAGGAATATAATATGATTTTACACAAAAAAAAGTTAGTATTTAACAATACTAAAAATCTAAAGAAACAAGACTGACATGTTTCATAACTTTCTTCAGACATTACAAAAGCAACATCTAGACATTGAATTGAAATGTAAGTATCAAATAAATTCGAGCGCGCAGAAAATATAGTATACAAAATTGTTCGTCTGTTAGCCTATTGAGAATGTGTTGTGGGTAATGTTATACCCTTCTACCGAAATTGGAAATTCCATTTGGAAATACATAACTGGAAGATATGTGAATTTGAAATTCATATTCCATTTAGTTACGGATTAATATTTCGTCGATTCGTCCCTGCTTAAACCTTAAACCCAACTTTTATTAAGGATAAAAAAACTAGTTTTCTCCTCGTCTAACACGATTTTAACAAAAGATGCATTATATTTAATAGGTTATTTATTAGTATTATTATTGCTTTTGCCAAACAGGCCATTAGCAGAAAACAAGAAAGAGAAAGAAAAGAAATACCAATTATATTTAATCATTTCCTCCAAATCTTGTTTGTAGATGCTCTCCAAATCCGATCTTTAAGTCTTTATTCTCTTTAATTTCGCATTTGTGTTGTTATTGGAGCCTTGTGTTTCTTGTCTCCATACAAAAATACTTTAAACAAAGAAGAATCATTCAGTCAATTACTATTATCCTTCTTTTTTATAGGTTATTTTTATAGGTACCTCAACAAAATTAGTAAGGTAGGTAACACTTTTTTTAAAGATGAATTTCTATAATGAGATATTAACTTTAGTCATAAATAAGTATTCCTAAAATACTTGTCTATATTAAATTCAACAATAAAAAAACGCACTAGGATAGGTATAAACGGAAAAATTTGAAAGACGACTAAAATTTCTAACAAAAAAGGCGAAAAATTGTACTCATCAGTCATAAAAAAGTAACCTGATTCGCTCGTTCGTAAAACCACCGGAAATTTCCGAAAATTCCGGCAGATAAGATAGGAAGTTGAGTGTCCACATCCAAGCTTAAATTTTACAGTTTAAGAAACTTTGATTTATGAGCATCTTCTCCCTAAGGAGTATTTAGGGAGAGAGGCGTTAAATTAGCAGTGTTGATCGTTTTTATGTCTGTTTTAATAGCGGACTCACTTTGGCGCTCTTAAAAGTTGTTTTTTAAACATGACAGAATGAATTTTGATGGTGGCATCATATGGAAAGTTGATCAGTAATGGTGTAAGTGTGCTTATGAAAGTTGGACTAAAGAAGCAAATCTTAAGCATTCCGCTTGGTTGTCTTAAAGATATCTTGCTACCGTCGTGTTATTTCTATATCCGCCAAAATTTTACTGATTGACTTCAAATAGAATTTATTATGTCCGAGTTCCACAGCACCGCCACAATTTCGACAAGCAAGTAGTACGAACGTCCGTCGTTTTAGCGAAAAGCCTATTATTGCTTTTCTTGCGACAAGCTTGTTTTATCCATTATACAACATGTTACAAAAATACCCCTAATGTAAAATATGGTTAAAAGGGACCATCAAACTAGATAACTTTTACTATGGAACCAACTCCCAAACCGCGAAAAAATATCAGCTGTTTTATACATTTTGATATTTTCAATTTTATTTTTTGTAAAAACAGTTGTTTTTTTTTTCGTGATTTCAGAGTTGGTCCCATAGTAAAAGTTGATCAGTTTGATGGTCCCTATATACCGTATTCGGCATTAGGGGTATTTTTGTAACATGTTGTATAGAACATTTAAATTTTATTTAATCTCCGAAAAGGAGAGTTCATTAAAAATTATAGATAGAGAAACATTTTAAAATTCAATTATCTAGCTAGGATTAAACTGCGTCAACATTTTATCATAATAACTCAACCATATTGCAAAATTCATCGTAAGTTCAACAAACTTTCACAAGTCATTACCATATCCACATAAGATGTAAACTTGACATTTGCAGAGGTCATTGACCGTTCAACCGATGCCCCCTCCCTCTACAGATCTAGTTTGCTAAACATGATTGCGGCTAGTAATCCTATGTAACGACTGACAGGAAATTATACGCGTTACTCAATGGAGGTCAGTGATGAGTAGGTTGTATTATTGATGACCAGGAAATGGTAACTTTGTTGTACCTGTGAGTTCTTTATATTGCGATAGCTGTGATCTTGACGTGCTAGCTTTTAACTGATAGCAGTAAATAATTCTAGCCCAACCCAGCTTTATAAAAATATATTTTTAAGTTTTCACGTTAACTGCATATTTTAACACAATTAGGCTTAGAAATAAGGAAGACACAATGATCACAATGATCTTTTGTCAAATGTTTCTACAAAATGTTATTATTCTTAACTTATAATAAATATGTATTTACCGAATGTTTTATTGTAATTATGAATAGTACGAGCGAAAGTGTTATCTACACCGCATTATAAAACATTGCAATCTAAATAAAATAAGTGACACCGCTAACAGTACTTAACCGGCTCACCTCCGCAATAGTAAAAAAAAATATAAGTAGACTATTTCCTCAAAATAGCAAACACTTAACGACTGCAATGAATGCTCATCAAACTCCATTCTCGCGACAGAAGCGCGCAAGTGAAAGTGTTCCCACGATGCGCATGCGCATACAGCCCGAATATCAACCTTATGCTCCTAAACATACGGTGGTAGGTGTTGCAGCGACTTGCGTGATACATCGTGATGATGCAAGCCATAGACTTTGTAATAAGTCTGAAGACTTGAACCTAATTTGTTGTGCTGTTGGTAGTTTGCTGTTTGGATCACGAAATAGAAGCAAGCATAACTTTTTGGCATTTAGGAAAGACAACCTGCCTAATGCTAATAGCCTTTACAAAGCTACCACAAGGACTAGTACAACAGATTTACTGTTACAACTAAATCATGACATAATTTATACACTTCTAAGACTTTGGCGCGCGCAATAGCGCTTTCTAATAAGAAATAAAACACTTTTTACGGATTACAGCGCGTATATTGTTAATTCAGGTGGTATTTTAGAATTATTTAGTTTGAACATGTCTCAAAGGGACCCAATTACATTCGATTTGATAAACCACAAATCCTTGCCAAAGAACAAAGATTCATTACCAGAATGCTACGCGAGGCTATTGAAATCAACAAATATCCAAATGTCAATAGAGAAGATGGTTGGAGAGTACCACCAGCTTGGGACTCCATAATTCATCAACTAAATTCCATCCCAAATCACACACTGCAGAATCTAAAGATAAAGTTAGTTCGTTTTGTAGATGGGGATCAAAAGGGAGGTCGACACAATCTCTTTGAGTTTTCTTCCGCCAGTTCTTTCTCTGAGAGGCCTCCCAATTTGTGAACTGGTGGTAGATTCAGTAGCTAGATCTTTTTTTATAATTAACTTTAATGAACCGAATTCAGTAATAATAATTAAAATCAGAACTCAGCTATAAAATAATTTAATAAACTTCATTCAGTATTTTTATAAAGTTCCGAGCGAGTAATTTCATAAAAATATGAGCAGCCTTTTTGCTTTAGTCCTCCCGTGACCACGGCCCCTGGAAAGGTGTCGAAACGTCGGGAATTCTAAAAACCAATAAATCCAAACTAAATAATTCTAAAACAATATCTGAATTTACTAACAAAGTATGCACTGTAATCCGTTATAAGTTTTTTATTTCTCATGACATAATTTATTCGATGTATTCTGTAAAATATATTAAAGTTTTCAAACGAGTATAATTTTGAAGTCTACTACTTCTGGCTAAGTCTAGCTCAGATAATAGAATATCTATTGTTATTTCATGTTTGTTTATTCTTTCTCTACCTATATAAATTAGTATTTTTGCCGATTTCCAGAAAAAGCTTACAGAATATGTTTTTTTATAAAAGTAATCAAATTATAAATGAACATTGTTTTTTAAAAAGAATACTAAATAGTTAAACCGCTCTACAGATGTTTGTGACCGCAAAAATACAATTTTGCCGCCCCAGTAACGCCGGCGGCATTTTCTGGCATTTCTCATTTGAATCGCGGCACACGAGACGAGACCAGTCAAAGCCCGACCCATTTGCCCATCAAACGAGTTTCATTACGGTCTATTTATAACATGGGCCTAATTCTTAAAGTCTACAAAAGACCCTTTGAAATATTCATACAACATTCATTTGACAATTCGTGACTTTCGAAATCGAGTTTATTACCTTTTTTACAAAGTTACTAGCGGACCCGGCAAACGTTGTTTTGCCATATAAATAACTAATGACCGCCCGCGACTTCATCTGCGTGGAAAGTTTTTTTTGCTATTCCTCGGGAATAATTATTTTTTTCGGGATGAAAGGTACCCTATGTCCTTTTCTGTACCCCTGACAACGTAGAACGTATATGCGAAATTTCATGATGATCGGTTCAGTAGTTAAGACGTGAAGGCGTAACAAACAAACAAACATATTACCTAGTAAGGATTTCTAGTGAATATTACCTAGTAAGGATTTTTAGTCATATAACCATTATTAAAGTACAAATATCGCTATTAAGAAATAGGGGTTTATGGGAAAAGGGTGAAAATTTTAGGTTGTATATTGTCCAAATAATTAAAAAAAACGTTTAGGGTGGACTACCTTTATCACTTAGGAGTATGAAAAATTGTTTACGTCCTATTCTCAGACCTACTGAATATACATACCAAATTTCATAAGAATGGATCGTTTCGGAGGAGTTTTGTCACAAACACTGTGACACGAGAATTTTATATTTTAGAAGGATTTTTTATTTGATCATTCCGAAATCGTGTTTAGTTTATTTTAATTTCAAAGTAGTATTAGTATTTTGAGAAATAAAGCGTTTGAGAAGCAGTATTTTTTTGGTATGATTGATGTCAGCTAATACACAATTAACACTACACACCAAAACATTATTGCAATTTTATATTGAACTGTTTCATTCTTAACATGTCTTCCGAAGCACGGAGGAGCTCGAGATAATACATTTCTGGTCACCCATCCCATGACTGACCCTTGCGAAAGTTGCCTAACCTCCGCAATCGCTGGGCCAGGCGCTGAACCACTACGCCATCGAGCTCTTCAGGTACCTCCCACAGGCCTACCTTATCATCATAAATTCATTATCATTTCATTATTTATTATCATAATATCATTATAAATGAATAAAGAGTATTAAACTGTTGATCAGGCCGGACTTATATCAAAATGAGTAATTTCAAGATATTTAAAAAAAGGACCACTGTCTAACTACCCTGTTTCCCAAAGCGATATTATCAAAATAGCTTTCTCCTCGCTTCATCTCGTACCTTGCCACTAACGCCGAGATTCCAGGTCATCCTCAATTCTGTTTCCACTATTGTGTTGTCACGCAACACCGCTTACGTGTGCCATAACGGTGCCACGGTATAGACACAGAAAATGTTTAGCTAAACCAGTAACGTAACTACAAACAAACGTACTAACGGCGCACTCACACAGACACGCGTTAAGGCCCCTATATACCTCAAGTGACGCCCTCATTTTAATTAGTAGTAGTAGTAGTAGTAGTTCGCAAAACTGCTAAAAGTGGCCACTTTTAGCACTTTTGCGAACTACTACTACAACGAACAAAATTTTACTGAGGTTATTGTTTGTAAATAAACTATCGATCCTTAGCTTCAATCTGTACATGTAAATTTTCGAGCAAAAAATTTAATTAAAATGAGGGCGCCACTTGAGGTATATAGAGGCCTTAATTGTCTGACACTCGGAGGGAATAAGCTCTTCCGGCGAACGTGTGGAGGAGACTCCAAACATCGGCAATCCCTAACGAAAAAAGAACTTAGTTCTTAGTTGCGATACCTACTGCCTCCGCTATTATATGACATATGTATACATTGTGTACTATGCTATAGATACACGCATGTGATGTGCGCACGCACAGCTTGCGCTCCTGACATTCTAAAGTATACATGATTAGGGCCAGACAGATTTAGTTTGAACATAATAATACAAGAAATAGAGACGTGTTTATACAAAATGACACAAACAATTACGAAAATATACCTTTTTGTGTTTTACTTAATTGTATATTGGCATGCGAGGGATTGTATGCCTTGTGGCCTGCTAAATTAACGATAGTAATAATTACATAGGTGTATTATGGATGGATGATTGCGAAGTATTTACATACAATCGTTAGATTTAATTTTCGCCAGCACCAGGATTAAAAATAAGAAAATGTAAATAGGCCCCTAACTTATACAAGTTAGGTTATTAAGGTCGATTCAATGTTGTTTGCTGGATGAATTAAATAATACTATTTAATTCATCCAGCAAACAACATTGAATCGACCTTAATGTATTAACACAATATTGTGCAAATAAATGTTTTGATTTCCTATTTCGGGTCTCTACTTAAAATGCAGGTAAAAAGACGTTTGGTAGATGACTACATAAAATCATAAAGTTTGATCAGCAAGCAAAAAATATTTATCTCGAAGACAAACGAAAGCACGCGATCAAGACTTCCAACAGCACTTTTAATTAAAAACCTTATTTGCATTGGACATAATATTAAAGTTGGTAAATTAATAATAATTAACGAGTGGAGATGTAAAAATTAACGGCGCTTCCCGCACAGTTAAAATGCAAATCTGCACAATATCAATTGCAATTGCGAACGAACGAGGTTATAATAAAACGTTATTAATCGGAAGTCCACCATCACCGGAAACTCGATAATAATGGACACTTGTCAGTTTATAACCATCGGCTACTGTCGGAAAGAATGGGAATTCATTTATTTCAGTTAAATTCAATTAAAATCCTTGATTATGAAACACAAGTAGAAATCCAGTTCGCAGTAAAAAGAAGTTTAAAATATACAATGAAATATTATTCTTCCAGTTTCATTTAAATATGAAGAATAGTCTAATGGAAGAAAAACAATAGTAGTCCCTTGTTCATGATCAAGACGATTTGTAATCATAACTCAAAACAAAACCTTCTATTGTAAAAAACTTAAAATACGCAATTATATTTCAAAATAAACGTTAAAAGTTATTTCTTGCAGTCTTTCCATTTTACGAACGACGAACTTCTATTTGAACCCTTCAGAAATATGATCAAGTTAAGTACTTGTCAATTTAAGAACAGCGATGAATGAAAATAAATGCAGTCAAACGAAATAAAATTGACAGATTTATAACTAACAATAAAAGAAACAAAACCAAATAAAACAAAATACTCACATAATGAAGTGTGAGCTTCCAATAAATTATAGTTAGTATATAAATGACTACATCATATACCACCGGAATTAATGTCGCCAGAAACCTATATAAATCCGATGACAATGGAACATGGCTTTCAATTCTGAAATATTACGAGTTCGATTGACACGCGGCGCCACAGAGAGGATTTTGTGGGAAAATAAACAAAGGACCAGTGGAACTGGGGGCTATTGGGCAGCGCCAATTGTAATGCATTTTCAGATAGGAGGTTGCTATGAATATTAAATAGGTAGTAGGAAAACTTAAATAGTGAAAAAGTGAACTCATTTCCTTCATTGCAAAAAAAAGTTACGTTACCTAAAATGATTATGATAAAATAAATGAAAGTTTTAAAACTTTTTATGAAATACTGTAACAGAACTTGCTTAAAAATTATCAAAAAGTGAAACGAAAACCAAAAGAACGAATGAAACAATAAGTGCCTACTCGTTTTAAATCCGGAAGAGCAAAACGGAAACAGCTGAATATCACGATTCAATTATGTCGATATTCTCTTAAAATCATCGTCCCCCTAAAGTCACTGTCCCCCTACAGCGATATTAGTCAATTATAACGATGCTTTTATCGGAAAACGAATTTATTTCCACTGTTCAACGAACGCTGATTCGAATTATCCGCTATTAGCCAAGTTTAACGGGTTCTTATTTGTTCTCGCAATGCTTGCTTTAAATTTTTCAGTAGAGTGGGGGGGATGGTACAGGCTTTTTACTTTTTACTATATTTGTTCCAATTAATGTGTACCTAGTTCCTTCCTATGTTTTCTATGTTGAAAGAGATTGCTCTTTGAAAAATTATGCCATTATTATTTTGTGTTTTGATCAGGTTTTTGAAAATATTTACTTATCGATGACTAAACATGTTGACAACTACATTATTGACAGACTAATAAAGGCTAGACAAAGTTATTTGTAAAGCGCTAACGTAGGTACCCACTTCACAAAGTAAAGATACTTTTAGGGGATTGACGTAAGTTTTTTCAAACTATAAAATTTTGTTGTGATTTTAAAATGTCAAAACCATGCAACCATATTTACTTTGCAGAGTTCGTTCACTAATGTGACTATATCTAAGGCCTCTAGGGTAATTGGTATTAAAGACAATTATTAATCATAAAATATTTATATTGGACTAACGGCCGCCCGAGACTTCGTCTGCGTGGAAAGTTTTTTGCTATCCCCCGGGAACAATTTTTTTTCGGGATGAAAGGTACCCTATGTCCTTCTCTGTACCCCTGACAACGTGTATGCAAAATTTCATGATGATCGGTTCAGTAGTTAAGACGTGAAGGCGTAACAAACAAACGGACTTTCGCATTTTTAATATTAGTAAGTATAAGGATTAACTAAGGAGATTTTTAAGACTGTCGATATTAAAATTACCGTCTGTCATTGCCAAGAACACTAAGAGCGATTCAACATCTACACGCTCTACAAAAAATGCATACTTTTACTACTGCTTATTATTCACATTTCCATGCACCGCCTATTACACTTTCTGCATTCCACTTTCATACAGAATACTCAATGATACAAAGTCTACCAAATTATACTGGTGACGACGACTCTTAATTACCTAACTGGATAATACTTTAATTTCAGGCAACTTTAAAAACATATACACTTCTAAGACTTTCGCGCGTACAGTTAATTAGAAATAAAACACTTTTTATTTACTTATATTAATATACGTGCTGTAATCCGTAAAAAGTGTTTTATTTCTAACTCTAAAAACAGTTTCAATAATAGCTATTTCTCTAAACATCTTATCGAGATTAATCAGGGATTAATTCATCGATTAATTCATCGAAGGGATTAATTCATAAGGCAAGTGCAATGGCGGCGGGATGACAGAAATTTTATCCCGTTTGGTGGCGCTACTGTAAATGGAGACCTATTGTACGTGGGTTATTTTCCCCGGTTACTATTCAATTACATCTAAAAATTTTGATATTAATATTATTATTATTATGGATGTTGGACCTCTTGGACCTGTACTTACACGGAGCCATCGAAGTAAATAAGTAAGGAAGTTGGACAGTTAACGAATTAAAGATTGAGTTGAAAAAAAAAACAAATCGTGTTTGAAGAAAAAATATTATTTATGAAAATTCACTTCCAACATTTTTTATTTGTGAATCATCCAAATTATCCCGCCACTGAAGAAAACTGAAAGAGTCGGAAACTAAAAATTACCTATTGGAAGCTATTTCAATTTCAAATAAAAGAGCACCAAAAGACATAGCAGCGATCTCATTAAACAAGATAATTAACTTCATCATAAGTGGAATAAATACAAGCAACATAATTTTAAAACCTAGTTTTGCTAAATGTTTTAATCCAATAATATCTGGACTAGCATCGTTCACTGGCTCATACAATAGCAATCCATTAGCCCGCTGTATGAGAGAGATAATATTTTCAAAGTGTCCACGCGCCATTTCTGTAATTCGCTTAGCTGAGAACACAGCTGTCTCAAGTTTTATAGCCGCACCCTGTAGAACGAAGCTGAACTTAAAATAATGTATTGTAAAAAAATATGGTTGGCTTTAAACACGGTCCATAACAACCTAATATAATAAATCATGAATTATGAAAAAAATATACTAATCTTAAACTTATTTCATGAATTTAGTTTTTAGATTGATGTTTTTTTTAACTGTAATTAGTTCAGTATTTAACAATCATAGACACACAATACACTTTTGAGAAGGTAACAGACTTGTAGAGTATTCTGTTTTATGGATTCTCCTAACATTAATAAATATAAGGTTGTCTCGTTTGTGTATTATTGGCTGGCAAACATTGTTTTGATTTGTTTAATAAAGAAGATGTATTGATTCAATCACAGAAGTTGTTTACCCAGTTGCCATGAATGTTGGCTTGAATCGTTGATCGAATTGTCATGTGGATCTAAGATATTTGTGTCTATTAGATATTTTTCTTTACCCCAAGTAATAACTATATTCAATTATGAACATTATTGATTTGCTGATTACAAATTATTTAACTTAGTGATTGTGAAAACACAACACAAAATCACAAAAGATATGTAGCTTACTCCCGTTATATATTTCTCTTTTCACAATGGTTTGGGAATTCCGCTAAGTGACGCCTGATTCAATCAAATATTAACTTAGTGAATTGTTATAGTTAACAATTTATTGTTAAAAGATGAAAGGTTCAGTTTTTTGTAAATAAAATGTTCAACACAAATTAAGTTAGAGTTTAGCACAAAAGGTTTTCACAATTCCTCGATATAATTTGTCTTGAATCAAATTAATTACGTTCCTCAACATAAAATGTAATTACTTATTTCAATAACTGGTTATTACAAACATTTCGTCTGCCTGAGGGCTCGCCGACTCAACTCAATTTTGTCAGACAATTTCTGTATTCATAGACGTTATCATAATTAGCAAATGAAATAACTTTACTTATGTTTCCAGTGAAAATCAAATAATACATTGTTTAAACCACGCAAGTACATTAACCTTTTGTTAAAAACTTTTAATCAGTACTAGAACAAATCAGAACAATAGTCTAATGTAGGAATCTCTAACTATCTTAATTCTTTCAATTTTGGCAATAAGTGGATTTGTTTTCGTCACCGAATTTTATGAACTCATTCTTAGAAGGAAGCCAGATGTTTGTGCAGTTGTCTAACCACTCCACTACGAAGTCTGTCCTCGATACTCAATGTTTTGTTGCATGCCATAATGTAAGATTACATACTCTTTAAGTTACAACTGTACACACTATACACTGTGTATTATTGAAATCTTCCCACAGATAAAGCCGACCCAACAGATAATGTCACCGTTGTAACGACAGATCATTACTAGAGATGTGATGTGGCCTCACGTGGACTAGATGAAATATCGATATCGACAAGTAAGGACTTTGAAAAGATCCTAATATTTATTCATATACTGCATAAACTTACAAAATTATTGAAAAATGTGATAAATAACATATTTACTCGTACTTACTTATGTAATATCAAAGCAATCAATAAAACGACAAATTCAAATAATCTTATAACAAGACGAAAAATTAAGTTAGGCAACCATTACTGATACACTTCTAAGACAACTTTATTTCTAATGAACCATTACTGAAACGAGTATCAACGTGTTTTGTTTACATTTTATCGATAGTATAAAAATAATCACTGGCCAACTATCAATAGTTCAAAACATCACTAATCATTAGTTCCTGGGAACAGAGCTGGTGTCCACAGTACTCCAACATCTGGCTACATCCATAATGCATCGGATAAAGTTCCTCAACTTGGACTCAAACTGCTTGATTAGCTTTTCCCGAAACTTGGAACAAACTTGCCCGAGTCTCACCTATAGTTATTGACGTAGGTAACTTATGATTTGATAGATCTGATATTGACTTGATAATCTCTTGCATTAATAATATCACCATCATGTCGATCAATCACGGAAGATCTATAGTTGTTAATCTCTCCTTTAGCATGTCTATTTATAGATTAGTAGCTACACTAATGTCTGCTAAACTGTTTTAACCCCCGACGCAAAAAGAGAGGTGTTATAATTATCACGTGTGTATGTGTCTGTATGTCTGTCTGAGGCAACGTTGCTCCCAAACTAATCGAGCGATTATGATTCACTTTTTTATTTGAAAGCTGGCATAAAGGAGATGGTTCTTAGTTATATTTTATGAGCAATAATTATTTATTTTATAATATGTCAGCTTATATTTAAGTAGGTTTATTATCATATTGTTTAAATATTTCTACTTTAAAATGCATTACAGATTCTGCTATGAAAACATTAACCTTACTTTCAAAGTAAACAATAGAAAATATAAAGTAAAACCAAAAATTGAAAATCATTCTCTGGTAATCTTTATAATCTATAAAACTACCAATACCCAGAAAAGCCTTCCAAATGGAGCTATCGGAATATCAAAGGCTTCCCAAGAGATATGCTGAAACGGATGCAGCTAAAAGTGCAGCCCAGCTGCATACAAAGTGTAAGGACTGGCCTTCTCAGGGAATTGTCTTGCAGGGATTTTAAATTTATTCCTTTTCGATGACTGTTCTTGATTTACACAAACACTTTTACGAATATGTTAAACTTACGGTTTTGGTATGTACAGATCACGTGGAAAGTTGATTTAGCGGGTTATGACGCGCGCGCATATTCAACCGAGTGATCGTGTCTACAGTTCCACACTTGTTTCAAACTAGACAAATAATTGTTCTGTAGGTGATGTAACACTAAGTGATATCTACAGAATTGTACAATTAATATTTTATAAAAATGTCATAGATAAGTAAAATGTGATCTTAAATGTGATGCTGTCACTTTTTTAACAATATTTTTTTATCACATTTAAACAGTGTCTAAACTAAACATTGTTTTAAAATGTGGTAAGGCCGAAAAACTCTTAAAGCCAGGAAGTTACTAGTTAGACTTCCTGGATGCCGCAGGGCTAAAAGTGTTACTATTGGTGGCGAGTCAGAATAGATCTTTTAGATCGCAGTGACTACAGCTCTCAAATAATGATAATAGATAAATACAATAGGATTATAAACTTTCCTTAATTCCTATTTTTTCTTCATAATAATCTTATAAAGATGTTATTTCTACTCACAGCTTCTGCAAGTAGTAAATTTCAATAAAGATTTTCACAACACCGCGGAGTCGACCGCGCGACCCTCTCTGAACTTACTTGTGCAACACCACAGGGTCCGATGGCCTACTACATAAAAGGAAATACGATAATCGGACGATGTTCGTCGTTCGATCTATTTAATTTAGGACCTTACATTGGATGTTTTTGTAGACAATTGTTAGCAATGACTGATAGTAAAATACAAAATACAAGTAACAAGGCCCACGCATATGTAAATAGCTGAAGGTATACGATACACCAACAGCGACAAACCTGCACTTATTAACATGTGTAGAGTAGTTGATTGAGGAGCTCATCAGATAAATAATATGAATTGAACGCTCATCTTAATCCTTACTATACGAAAGTCCGTTTGTTTGTTACGCCTTCACGTCTTAACTACTGAACCGATCATCATGAAATTTAGCATACACGTTGTCAGGGGTACAGAGAAGGACATAAGGTACCTTTCATCCCGAAAAAATATTTTTTCCCAAGGGATAGCAAAAAAAACATTACACGCAAATTGCGGTCGCTAGTATACCATAAATATGGGGTGAATGAAACTTCGGTAGGTACCATAAATGTCTCAAGAATCGAGCGAATTATCGTATATCACGAATTAACGTGTCGAGTACATCGATACGTTAATTTGTGGGCTTGATTGATAAGCGCGATAATCAATGGCGTGGCCCCCAGCTTTTATAGCGTTACAAAACTGAACAAACGACATCTGACCGAACGTTTTGTTTCAGTAGGCCCTCTGGTTCCTTGTACTGTAGTACTTAGCCAACTAAGTTGTTGCTAGTTCCGCCATTAAGGCCGATCAGGCCCTTTATCGGTAATTCACTGCCAGAGGGTGAACGAATAAAAAATGAATCAGGAACTTTCTAGGGTTGCCAGCAAGAAGAGTTGAAACTTTTGAAATTACTAATTTTGGACACGAATTTATGAGCATTTAAAATAGAACGTATAAAAAAATAACAATAAGTAGCTAGTGTAATATTAAAATAAATCTGTGCTATAAAACATTACTGCCTTTGCTCAGTTTATTTTGTGTTACATGATCAAACCTTTAAATTTTTTCATTTAATTATTTCCGAAATTTTACGAAAACGTAACTCTACCTACGCAAACATCGTCACGGACAAAAGCTATTAAATATCATCATGAAAGAATGAAATCATTTTTATTTCAAAATCTACTGTCCTTAAGTAACGAAAGCTAAGATATTTTTTTAATACTTTTGTTCATTCAGATTGGTTGAATACAATAATAAAAACTGTTATTTACAATTATTTTATATTAATGGTGGCAATAGCCCTCCGCCCTAGTTAAAAACAATGTTGCGGCCGAGTTCCCCGGACAGACATTCTAAAATATTTATTTTTTGCTAAAACTATCTGGTAACACCGAAGCCTCTAGGGAATCGCCAAAGTTTAGGCCCCCACTTGAGTGTTGTTCCGATTGATTACTGAAACCTGAAACCTTGAGATACTTCCCAACTTTATCCGAGGCGTGTATTATTAGGCAGACTATTTGCTAGACGAATATAAACCTTATGATAATTACCATTAGAAATGCTATTTTAGGATTCCAAACTTTATTGGCACATCACCCATCTCGAAACAATCGCACTACTCAAACTTAGTTCAAGTAATTAATTTACGAATATAAATATTTCCTGAAGTAATATTCACTTGCCTTTAAGCGAAGAATGCTCATTATTTAATTAAAATAAATTTAAAAAACTCCCAATGATAGAAATGTGTAGAAACTTACATACATACAAATACAAGAAGGTAAGACGTACCTGAAAAGAAAAAATATTAATTAGTTCATATTATTCTATTTGAAATTTTGAGATTTAAGCATTCACAATGCTATTTTTATATAATACTAAATAATATACTAGAAAAAATAGGACTCGCTACCGAGTCACAACACAGTGACTCAGTAGCTCAGCGGTCAGAGTATTGGACCGGATATCCAAAGGTCGCGGGTTCGATTCCCGTCCGAGAACATGATCTGGTGCGAGTCCTATTTTTTCTAGTATATTATTTAGTATCATATTATTCTGTTTTTTTTTAAATTTGCTTTAAATAATAATCAAATTGAGATTGCAATGTTTCAATATTTGTTTTTACTGAACTTTTTCACAGATAAAAAAACATTTCTTTATATCACACACACATCTCGTTCCTGTAGTCAAATATTTATGCAAAGTCTGGCGGTCTTGCTATTTCGTAAAATGAGCCTACCTACTATAATCCGCAAGCATAGTACAGGGGCAGGACAGGACGCATCTAAAGACATTACTGCAAGACATGCAGCAGGAGTGCAGTGCTCCAGGCATACATCGGATTCGCATTACAGATAAAATGTCTCCAAATATATTTGTGTCCCGCGGTGTACGGTCGTCTGAGCGTGTAATGTGGTGAGTGCGGGCGGCGCGGTGTATCCGAAAATATCCGAAAAGTATCTGAATTGTCGTTTTTTGGTTTCTGCGAATCCGTATAATATCGTTAATTAATTTAATCACAAACATAATCACAGTCTTTTATTAAGATAATATACTCTTTAATTAAATTATTATTTTTTATGGCGTTCGTTTATATGACTTACAACACCAGAAATAGTTTAAACTTTTTTGAAAAACCTACATTACTAATACAACCCACCTACCCAATACACACTTGTCATACAATTTTAAAAATCATTCAAACAGAACCTAAACTGGTTTACGAATAATAACGTTCACGGCACATTCTGGCATTGTGTTTTAACAAGAGTACCTATATAACCATATTCTAGCAAATAAATTATTTTATTTTATTTATTTATTTATAAACACAGATTCTTTTAAATAAAATCATTTAGTAGCTCATTACACAGGCAACTCTCACGCACGACAGTTCAACAGACTGTCCAAAAATTGGAGCGGGGACAGACACTAGTATCGATGCCTGTCGGGAGTAGTGCTGTACCTTTCACGACGTATGACTGTTTTTCTTGCTATTACTATGTAAAGGTAAATACAGAAAAATATTTTTTTCCCATGCTAATACGAGATAAATATAGCTATGTAAAGATATCACTCATACAAACATTGCTTTACGAGAACCAATCAATATTGAAGATTTTAAGCATAGGTATACTGTAAAACTATCTTGTACTTTAATATCCGATCATTATACGGAACATCACTAAATTTATGCTTATGCCTATACGTACGTGTTTTCTTTGAGAATGTTGTATGTCAGTATTTTCCGTATATTTTACCGGAAATATTTGGCATGAATATTTGCTTACGTTTATCGCAGCGGCTTTGGGAAAGCTCTTTCTTGTGGTAGAGTGGCAAACATATTATGCAATATGATATAAATAAAAAAAAGAGAATCAGTTTTTGTTTTAAAAATGCTACGTGCACAAAATTTGTTTTATAGTTTTCTTCTATCTCACAAAGTCCGTTCGGCTTTGAATGTTGTTAAGCGTGCATATGCACATTTTTTTAATATAACTATATGAACAACTACATATTAACGGTATTTCCATGATCTGACTTCTCCATCGTGTTACAGGTTGGATACAGGGATAACTCAAAGAAGAAAAACTTTACTTTTTTACTTTTAACACTCCCTATTTTTCTTTTCAAAATACTATCAATAGGTACTTGCAGTCTTTCCTTGGTTGGAGGAATAGGAAGACCGCAGAAAAAGTAGGTGAGCAGAATGTGGAGGGAGTGAATGAGGGGGTGACGAGTAACACCCCCTCATGAACCCCCCACGAATGGAAGAGAAGAACGTACGCACCAACTCTACTTAAATTGAGATTAGGTGATTACATGCAACCTCTATTTGGTCAGACTTCCACATTAACTGCTTTTATATTAAACCAAATTTAATCTCATTTTATCTGAAATCAGATTTTCATAGCGGCGCATTCGCGTGCCAATTCCACAGATCTCGAGTGATTGATCGGCGACGAGTCGATTATCCGGCTTTAAACCGATTTAATTCATCCGGTGTCAATGATGACCTGGTTCCAGATGTGATGTGCTTGCAGATATCAGTCATCATATCTTTATTAAGCCACTGCGATTCATGACATTTGATTGTTTGGCTCCTAGCTTGGGAGATGAATCAAACAGCCACTGTTGCTATAGCGCTAAGAAGCTAAGAGCGATGTTTATTTACTTACACATCTTATATACTAAATTATTACATGTTATTGTATGTACGTTAGCTAAATCTAACACAGTGTGTGTGATTTGCTCTAGCTACAAAGTCCGAGCTGACTCTACATCACTACTAAGGAATAGGGATAAAAAAGGATGTATATTACCTAAACCTATTAAAAAATTGTCATAGCGCTACAATTGTATAACTTTCATTACATACACGAGCTGTTCAAAATTAAAATTGTGTCCCAACCAACCTTCGCGGCGCATCTACTGTTTCTCTCGGTCGCTCGCAATAGACTAAAGGAGTTGCGGTGCATGCACCGTAACTTAATGAGCAATTTTTCGGTATCTACTGTACAGCTTGTCTAGTGTAGTATACACATAGAAGTCTTTGTATTAAATAGCAAATCCATTTGATACCCACATTGTTTCAATTACTTATAAGTAAAAACCATCCACTTTTCCAAAACCAAAAACGAAAACATAGTAACGAAATAAAATGTATGAGTAACAAAAAATACTTTGATCGGATTAAACAAAGGATTCTCCAATAAAACTCCTAAAAGCAAAATGCCGGCAACTTGTTAACTCGCAATTATTTTTCTAGTCCAGTGGCCGGGCTGATGGCGTGCGAGCCGACCCTGGCTTTTATTGAAAAAGAAAATCTTTTTTATCGACATAATTGTCGAATATTCATATGCCTATATCGATGTCCTGAGTAAGAGAATAATAATAATAAATATTTGACAACATCACATACTCCGATTCCAAAGTAAGTAGCTAAAGCACTTGTATTATGGAAATCAGAGACAACGGTGGTATCACAAGCACTCAGACCTGAGCCGATAATAGAAAAAATAGTTTTTTAAATTGACCCAACCGGGGATCGACCTTGAAAACCAGTGTACAAAGCCACTCTACCACGTAGGTCGTCAAAAGAGATAAATTTTTGGATAGAACAGATTAGTGGCTTATGAAATAAGCAGATAACATAATTATGTCTGCCTAGTTCAAAGTTATTCTAAGAGCATTAGAAATGGTTTGAACGAGAAATGGAATACATCAAATTATAATACTTACTTTAACTAAAAGAGGCAAATAAAACATAAGTGTAATATGATTAATAACAATAGTTACAACTGTTTCAGAAATGAAACACAGTAAATACCTAATAAAGTATAATTTATGTAACTATTGGGCATTTCTAACATCGAATCAATTTCGAAAGTCGACCCATCAGTATTTAATCGACAAACTTTTCACTCGAATAGTCTTTTTTCTTTCCTAACGAATGCAGAAATGGGATTTGAGATGCGTCCATAACCCACGCAGGGTTGCCCACGTTACTATAAAACAAATTTATATTCTACACAAGTTCTACACACATTTAAAATAATACCTTTAATTATTTTCAATACGGTTTTGCTTTCACATTGACTTTATGCCCAGTAATATTGAGCAAAATAACAGAATTCATTACAATATTACCTCTAAGACGTCCTAATCCCAAATGGTTGATTTTTGATTGATCATCTCACAGCAGTTCAAACCTCTGGATGGCCGTGCGATTGCAGTGGTAAGGATATAAAAAAAAACGGGTCCGATCCGATTAGGGTCCATGTTGCGGGTTAAGTTATTTCCCATTCTACTTATTTATTCTTAAGGAAAGGCAGACATTAAAATGTTTGATGAGGATGTTTCAACAAATATACTGTTATGTGGGCGGTGGCAGCCCTAGCGGTAAGCGACGCTAATTGAAAACTGGATCGATCAGGCATTGTTTCATTTCCCAGTTTGCCGGCCGCTGGCTCAGGTACTGCCTCGATGGAAAAAGGGAAATATCAGGAAGAGACACTGACACAGAGACAAAGTGTCGATCGGAACAAATCACACACACACACACACACACACACACACATTACGTACAGACAATTTGAGGCCTAACCACATAATATATAAGCCTAACCTATATATACAAAACAAAAGACGTAAGCGACTTCTCCTATTCGGGTTCGACGCTAAAATTTCACGAAAATATGTATAGAGGTACGTACATCCAAATAGCGTACCTACCTACTTATATTTGAATTTTAATCTTTCATAATTCTAACCTGGGGCCCTACCGGCTTACGCATCGAACTTCGGAAACTCTGCCGGGCTTAAAATTAAAGCAGATAAATCGAGCCCCAATCGGGCCAAAATGGCTATTTTGCCCTGCCCTTCTATTGTCTAATTTCAATATTTATCGCAATCGCTTTCAGGATGAAACACATTGATGCTTCTTTTTGGCACAAATAAAAACTTACCAAAGAAATGCAGCAATGTGTCGGATCCAACTGTCAAATGAAAGCGATTGCGATAGATTTTTAAATTAGACAATTAACCCCCTGGTTGGGGCTCGATTTATCTGTTTTAATTTGAAGCCCGGCTGACTTTCCGAAGTTCGATGCGTTAGCCGGTACGGCCCCTAGCATTTAACCTTTTACCCTAAAATAATTATGCGTTTACCGAATATGAGTAAAAGTGTATAATTTCACGGTTAAGGCTATCGGATACTTTTGAAACATCTTTACTTACACAATAATTAAAACAAAAGTCCATTAAATGAAATATGTATTCTATTTCAGTAACAAAAAGTAAGTCGGCAATGAGTACATAATATCCTGTTTATTCGATAAAACTAGACATTTGCCAACAGTTAACAATTCGAGGAGATATCGAGCAACATACGTTCAAAAAAAAATAGTCGAATTGAGAACTTCCCCATTTTTTTGAAGTCGGTTAAAAACTGATATTGATTAACTTCATTCAATACTGCACTAATGGTTCTGGCAACTAGAATTGTAAATTAACCTGGCAACTAAAATGTATTTTTTTTAAATGAATGCTGAGGTGACATAAAAACCTTTAGCAGTAAAGAAATTCTTCGTCATATTTGGAAAACTACAATTTCAACTTTATTTCGAAGACAAAAGGCCTCGTCAATTTCTGTTATTTCCATTCAAAGTAAAACCGTTCCATTTTTTTATAAAAAAAAATGCTTCGCAGCCGAAAATCTAAACCTTTAGATGCACGTGAAATATTTATTACCAACGTTTTATCATTCGTGAAAAATCGACGTTTTCAGCATGGCAGAAAAACTCGATCTTTGGAAAAACGCGAAACCACACGATAGTAGGAAACAGAACTCTAATAGAAGAGAATAAAATCGAAAGTCGTGTGTAGTGTTTTATTCAGTGAGGTGTATAACTTTAATAGGATCTGAGATGTGGATGTAGGGCTGGCAATTATATCTCAAGAAAATATTTTTGTTTTTGTTTTAGAAGATAATTCTATAAAATTAACACCCGTATTGACAAACATTGCCTGCGGACGCACAGATTCACAACTACCAATCACACGTAATACGTAAAACAAACGAACCAATCACAGAGCTCTATTTCAACGCAGTGCATTCGCATAGGCAAGGGTCGTTTGAGTCGGGTGTAACACTTGAAGTTATAATGAAACACTGGTAGGCAATATTATTGTAGGTATCCAGAAAAATACCTACCGATAGAAGAAATATATCACGTCATCTACATACATTAAATCGGTTGATTTAAGAAGAATTATGTAATTAAAAAAAATTCGGACATTTTGGTCGCAGGAATCTCGGTTTTTCTCATCAATTACAAAACTTATAAAAGTAATATTTAATAACCTGATTATTTATTTTATTGACTCCATTTTGTCAGTTGCAAAAACGCGATTCGTTAACTTTTATAACAGATAAAAAATATCAAAGAAACCTCTTTTAAAACAGACATTTGCACTTTACCGACAAACCTGAATGATTTAAGCGTTTAAATTTTTTTTGTAGATTAGTCTAAACACACACTTTAAAATTCCCGTTGGATTTTTTAAAATATATTATATAATTTTATAAAAATCTAAAAATCTAGTACCACATTTCATTATAATAGCGGGATGTCAGAAAATTTATACCGCTTGGTGGCGCTGCTGCTGCAGTTTGTATTTATTTACAAATATCTTTCAATTATGTCTAAAAAAATTCATAATTATTATTATGATTATGGAAGTTGGACAGTAAACGAATTAAAGATTGAAGTGAAAAAAAACCAATGTGTCGGAAGTAAAATTGATAAATAAAAAATAGCCAACAACAAAATGACAGGTCTACATCTACACTAGCGACAAGTTGGCGATAGTGCGTCGACTGGTGGACGATTTGTGAATCAGCAAAGTTATCTTACCATTACTAATGAATTAATGATTGTCAGACATTATTTTTTTTTAATATCTTTTATTTTTATTTTTTGGCAACCCTAACAGTGAGGTATCGATAGGTGTATGAGTACGCAAACCGTAGAATATGATATGAAAATTGCATTCAGCTCCAGAGGCCGAAAGTAATTCGGCAAGTATTAGGAGACCGAATGCGCGGTTCAAACAAATATACATCTACTTTTAATAATGTTATGAGTCATCAGAAATAAGAAAGATTGGTAGAATTATAACGTCTTGTTTTAGTTTGACACTACATATTAATTAGAAATTATATTTCACTAATAAACCACATTCCATTTCAGTGTATAAAGTAAACGAAGAAATTCTCCAGTTACCGCCGAATAGGCCGTTAACTGTAATTAAATACCATTCTTTGAAATTGAAATTGAAATTGAAAAATTCTTTATTCAAATAAGCTCACATAACAAGCATTTTTAAATCGTCAATTCTTTTATCCTACCACCCATTATGACGTCTTTTAGCTGACAAGAAAAATGGGCGCAAAAAACTTATCAGCTTTATTAGAAGGAACGATATTTACAAATATGTATATCGTTTCCAGACATTACATTCAAAGTATTCATACATGTTACCATTAACATAGATTCATAAATAAATAACATTATTTAATTAGCTCATTTCTACTGAATCAAATTACAGGTGTCAAGCTTAATTCAAAATTTAAGGCTCAGCCTAGGCTATTACAAAAAAAAAAATATATATATTTATTCATACAATTCAATAAACGTTAAGACAAGTAGGCAGAAGCAGACCCATTCCCACTGGCAGCACCCGTTCACGAGCATGACGCATGAACCAGCCATCGCTTCGCTCAACCATATTTGAGGGAACGTAACGACCCGCCTCACACGACACCACCATAGAAATGATTAAAGAGAGCATGACATACTTAGGCTACCCGTGTTAAGGCATCGAATTGAAAACTAATATCCAAAAGCTTTTTATAGGCCTATAGAAAGTGAAAGATTGCAATAAAAAAAATTCCAAAACAAGGTAGTAGTTATGAATTTTATCTTTTGGGTAAGAAGTGCCATACATATAGATAATATTAAACATTTATATATATATATGTATGCGACGTCCTTAATACAAGTAGTCAGAAGCAGACCCATTCCCACTAGCAGCACCCGTTCACGAGCATGACGCATGAACCAGCCATCGCTTCGCTCAACCATATTTGAGGGAACGTAACGACCCGCCTCACACGACACTACCGCAGAAATGTTTAAAGTGAGCATGACATACTAAAGCTACCCATATTAAGGCGACGAGTCAAGAAACCTGTAGATACGTTTTTTAAGTAGGTAGGACACTTCTTACAAACTATACTTAAAAAGAAAAGAAAAAAAAAATATATCGATGACTCGAATCACTTGAAATTATAGTACAGAACTTTATACTAGACCCACGAAAGAACCACGGACTTATCTTAATCTATACTGAACATTAGAGTAAAAATTAAAAATACAAAAGCTATGCCCAGGCGTTATTATCCTTTAAATAATCGCAAATAGTGTAATAGCCTTTACTCATGAGATTGGATTTAACAGTATTTTTAAATTTTTCCAAAGGCAGTTCTGTAACTTCTTGTGGAATCTTATTATAAAAGGTAATACATCTACACAAAAAAGAGGTTCCGGTTTTATGCAGTCTGCGCTTTGGAACAGCAAGTTTGTCCTTGTTTCTTGTATTGAATTTATGAACATTACTATTCTTTACAAAACTATCTAAATTTTTCTTTACATACATTATATTTTCATAGATGAATTGGGAAGCAACTGTTAATATTTTAATTTCTTTAAATAAGTCACGAAGGGTATCTCTAGACCGTAAGTTGTAAATAGCGCGCACTGCCCTTTTTTGTAAAATGAATATGTTATTAATATTAGCAGCTGAGCCCCACAACAACAAACCGTAAGTCATAAGACTATGAAAATAACTGAAGTAAACCAATCTTGCTGTTTCAATGTCAGTCAAAAGCCTTATTTTCTTAACGGCAAAGGCAGCGGAACTAAGTCTACTTGACAAGGCATCGATATGAGGGTCCCATTGCAACCGCGAGTCAATAATAATACCTAAAAATTTTGTGGAGTCTACCAATTCGACTGTTTCGCCATTTACATTTATTGTAGTATGAACCTGCCTCACATTAGGAAGTGAGAATTTGACACATTTAGTTTTACTAGAGTTAAGCTTCAGATTATTAATGGTAAACCAATGCATCACCTTGGAAAGAGTGCTGTTTACATCGTCACTGCAATCACATCCTCTATCGACTTTAAAAATTAAAGAAGTATCATCAGCAAACAGTACTATTTCACACAAGTTTTTGGTATAGTAAGGAAGGTCATTAATATATATAAGAAAAAGTAATGGACCCAATATCGATCCTTGCGGCACGCCCATGGTAATGGGTGCTTCATAAGACTCTGTTTTATTCACAACAACTTTTTGAGTTCTCGCCGATAGATACGATTGCAGAAGGCTTACTGCATTTTTTGATACACCATAATGTTCCAATTTATGTACTAAAGTACTGTGACTGACACAATCAAATGCTTTAGAGAGATCACAAAAAATACCAATTGCATCTTGTCTACCCTCCCATGCCTCAAAGACGTGTTTGAGAAGTGCAATTCCAGCATCAGTTGTGCATCTACCACGAGTAAACCCAAATTGTTTCTCGTGAAGTAGTTTGTTGATAAAAAAATGCGCTAATAATTGATCATAAATGATCTTCTCAAAAATTTTGCTAAGTGCTGGCAAAATAGAAATGGGTCTAAAGTTAGCGGGATCGCTTTTGTCCCCAGATTTAAAAAGAGGGATAATTTTACCATATTTCATCAAGTCTGGAAATATCCCTTCATCAACACACTTATTGAAAATAAAAGCAAGATGGGGGGCAATAGAAGTTATTATTGATTTAATTATGTGAGTTGAAATGCCCCAAAGATCTTCAGTTTTTTTTTATATTTATTGAATTAAATGTTTTCAGGATGGTATCACTATTGATATGTCTAAATTTTTTGTCTAAATTTGATTAAGCCGGAGCCTCTAACCAGCGGTTTATAATTAACCAGAACTAACTTAAAATCCATTCACAACTAACTTGACGCCACGCTACTATTCATGAGCACAGACTAGCGAGGACTCAGTACAACTATTACCAATTGACATTGTCTTATTTCCCAAAATATTGAGAACCGTTCAAAACCAGAAATAATCGGACATAACTTATAAGGGTTGCCATTTCTGCAGTCGGGTAAAATATACCCCCAAATATAGTTAAAGAACACTTTATTTACAAATAAGAAACAACAAACCTCCCTCATCTGCATCTAAAGTATTACCAACAATTTTTTTCTTTTGCCTCTAATTAGTCTGAAAAAATCACAACAATACCTTCACTACTCTATGGCTTTAAAAACTAAGCTCAGTATAACAATGCTGGAAGTAAATAAACCAAGTTTGTAAGCGTTACACAGCGCTGTTTTCGTTATTGTTGGTATAGCATGGAAATTAAACTACAGTACCTATTTATTTACCTACAGTTGTTTTATCTCTATGCGGGTCGGCTATGAATGTTGTTAGGCGTGTACATGCACATTATTATAGTGTGCGTAATACGAGAGCGTGCAGTCGCACACTAAAACAGTGTGCATGTGCACGCCTAACAACATTTATAGCTGAGCCGCATTCATGAGGTAAAACAACACCCTCCGTTCACTTAGACAAATAATTATAATAATAAATATTTGACAACATTACATACATTGCTCCGATTCTAAAGTAAGTAGCTAAGCTCTTGTGTTATGGAAATCAGAGACAACAATGGTATCACAAGCACCCAGATCTGAGCCAATATAGAAAAGGTCGTTTTCTAAATTGACCCAACCGGGGATCGAACCCGGGACCTCAAAGATGGTGACACCTTGAAACCGGTGTACAAAGCCACTCGACCACGGAGGTCGTCAAATCCACTGCCAAGATCCACTTGTGGGTCGGTGGATACAATTTTCTTCAGTATGAAACAATTTATACATTGAACACTTTATTGTTGAAAATTGTTTAAAACTACTTCATTTATTCCAAGTACACACAGTATAAAATACAAAAGTAATCAACAAATTAAATTTTTGATAAACTTTATATTTTTTTTTTTGACTTGTATAATAAATAGAATTAATCAATTGCCAAAAATAAAGAGACATGTAAAAATATTTCATAAGTGTCAAATAATAGTCAATAAGAATATAATAAAAATATCTAAAATTAATAACATAAACACCCGGTTTCTTAAAAGCATGTCATCGAAAAACTTATCTAACAAGCTGATATTCGCAGTTTGGGTTTCTGTACGAACCATGTGACTAAGAGTCATTAAGAATTACAAATCTCGAATTAATGGCTGATTATGATGTTTTTGGGTTTCCGGAAAGCTTTTTCAGCTTGCCAACGTCTTGTTATAAATTAATAGTTAATATGCGAAGTGTCCAACAAATTCATTAAAATTTTAATAACATTTTTTTAACAAGAAGTTCCCGAGGAACCATGCGATAGATTTCAACCTGGTTGGAAGACTGTTTAACATTTCTAACGCTGTGTTTTACAACTTTTGGTACAAGCTTTGGTTCAACCAATCGCGATAGATTCTTTCTGCGTGTTTTGAAACGGATGTCTTGCTCATAGGTGTTTCATACTTTTCTAGGTTTTTAACAAGTTTTGTCAAAATCACTAAAATATAAATACTCAGTCACCAGTTCATTAGTGGTTGAGGATTCCACGTGACTTTTAGTACTTTCAACAAGAGTTAGGCACTCGTAGTCATTAATAAAATGCACTACATTGATTCGTTCCCTGGTCTATTTAGGGTTCCGTACCTCAAAAGGAAAAAACGGAACCCTTATAGGATCACTTTGTTGTCCGTCTGTCTGTCTGTCTGTCCATCTGTCTATCAAGACCCTTATCTCAGGAATGCGTGGATGTATCGAGTTGAAATTAAAACCATATACTCAAATCTACGGGCACTTGCAGCTGTAAAAAAATCAAACTTCTAAGTTCAAACTTCTACGTAAAAAAAGATACGGCCCTTAATGCCTCAAAAAACGCATACGGCAACGTATTTCGACACCTTCAAGGGAATCAAAATTCATAGGGTACGTCCCGTTGACTTAGAACTATGAAATTTGGCAAGTAATATCGTCTTATACTACAAGTACAGGGAAAAATCATAGAAAATATCATAAAAAAAATAGTCATTAAAGTACGTACTCAATTATCGAGGTTAAACGACGGTATGCGGTCGGAAAAAACTAAAACTCTATTCTGAACTATTTATAATGTACCTACGGAACCCTCGGTGGGCGAGCCCGACTCGCACTTGTCCGGTTTTTTTTCAATAATGAATTGAACACACCACAAACACCCTTTTGTTCCTATTGCATACCTAAATAATAAAACATACAGCATTGTTAGAAGCATTAAACTATGCGAATAGTTTAAAAGTTATCCCCAGTTCCAATTTTTGTTCTAAATTATGTATAGCTGCCGTCCATCCTTTTAGTTCATAACAAAACTCCATAATGTACACTGCTGGAAGTTGATTCCTAACTAAAACAGTGTTTCATCAGGTCCCTTTGTGACGCAAATGTCGTTTAAAAGTCATTAAACCATTAAGCTCGGGCCTAAAAGCTTCGATGATCGCCGAACTGACGAACTAGTTAGTGCGTACTCTAATGCTGTTGAAATAGAGTGATGATTAATGATTAGGACATCATGGTGATTAGGATATACAAGGTGTTTGGAAATAGCTTTATAAAGTCGAACATATTTTTTTTTATCTTTATTTAGTTTAGGGACTTTTACACAGAGTTCGTCAGTCCCATTATACCCTTATTAATATTTGACAACATCACATACATTGCTCCGATTCCAAAGTAAGCAGCTAAAGCACTT
This sequence comes from Catoptria pinella, assembly GCA_963556745.1. Classification (NCBI taxonomy): domain Eukaryota; kingdom Metazoa; phylum Arthropoda; class Insecta; order Lepidoptera; family Crambidae; genus Catoptria; species Catoptria pinella. The sequence continues at coordinate 512,717 of OY750771.1, forward strand.
GTGTTATAGAAATCAGAGACAGCGGTGGTATCACAAACACCCAGACCTGAGCCAATATAGAAAAGTTCGTTTTTTCTAAATTGACTTAACCGGGGATCGAACCCGGGACCTCAGAGATGGCGACACCTTGAGAACCGGTGTACAAAGCCACTCGACTACGGAGGTCGTTAAAACTTTACCCTTACCTAGGTTGCGTTATGTAACAAAGGGTGAATAAATATAATATCTACAGCAAATTAAGAACATGATTGCACTATATCAAAGACAAGCCTGGCTGCGTCCGATGCGGGATCCGACAAAATACTCTGGAAAGCTCCCACATCAGGTGCCTTCAGTAGCTCTACCATGAGTTGATGCAAACTTTTTCCGCTACCGTAAACTATAGGATATACTGCTCAAAGTCAATGCGAGTGAAGGGGAGAAACGATAGTTTACGTTAGCGAAAACAGTTTGCATCAACTCATGGTAGAACCTCAGGTCTGAATGGTTGATAGGATACCATACATACAACCCCGGAAAATTAGTATATAAACTCTATATATCTTTTTTTCTTGTATGGAAAATTGCTAAGTGACAACACTAGATGCAAATACACAATAGTTTTCGATAACCAATCCCATATAGGTTAATAACACAATTTTGGTCTAGGGTTGCACTTCATCACCATTATTATCTCTCTTTAAGTTTTGGTTTTTGGCCGTATTTTATTTCATTTCTCATTTTTTATTTCAATTGGCATTATCTAAATATCCTTCGTTACTAATTAATGTAAATGTCGGATCAACATAAGGTCTAAAAGTTTTACTTCAAAGTTATCGACACCTGAAGTAAATCTCCGGGTTTAGGGTTGGGCAATTAAGTTACAGTTTAAAGGGCCCCATATACAGTACAATTGATCTGTACGATCCAGACCGATCGAAACGACGAATCGACAGTGTATGTCACGATTTACTTAATCGAAGACGATATCGGAGATCGCAACGAAAATCCATACGATCATGAATACCGTAACGATGAATCGACGGTGTATTGACTCGTTGCGATCAACGATTCTTTTTTTGTCTCAGTCTGACGTCACCTACACTGCACTCGACGAACAAAAAAATATAAAAATGACTAAATGGAGTAATGATCATTTAATTTTGATTGAATTTACTATTTTCTACGTTTTCTTCTGTAGCCAAATCAAAGTTACCGCCACATAGGTAAGGAAAAGAAGTTCGTTTTCCATTTTACACGGGCACATATTAAATTACTTGAGTACGTCTTTATCGTTCCATTTCAAATAAGTAAATGATCGATCGTTACGATTTAAAGTCAGATTGATCGTAACGATGAATTGTACCGTATACGGGGCTCTTAAGGTTCAACTTTAACATGGATATTGCCGATAGTCCGGTTTACGGCTAAACTTTGACTAGTCGCGCCGCATGTTGGCGGTATTACTCTGTTAACTAAAATTAAATAGTAGCGGAAGACATGAATTTGCTCGTTAAGTTAGTTACAGTCTTTGCCACTATGATGATCACTAGAAAGAGGTTTCGGATTCTATTCCCAGTAATTAGTGAAAGAGTTGAAGATTATATTTTGTAGATGTCAAAGTCAAAATATTTTTATCAAAACAACTTTAGTAATTAAGCGCTTTTGAATCGTCAATATTTTCCTCCCACGTCGTGTCGTTGCTTGACAAAACTTATTTTACCGAAAGTTAAGTAGTAATGTCATTATTGTGTTACCTATTGTACAATTGTAAAAAATACCTTTAAAACTTTATTTACTTTTTGTTATTAATTAGCCTTTTGTTATTTGTTATCAAATAACAGTATACACGATATACACTATAATAAAATATAAAACGATAGAGACAAGTTCGCCTAATGTTACTTACTAACTAATTTACAAGTTAATATCTTATCAAGTCAACAAAAACGATGGCATACAAATAACACCAAACTTCAGAATAGCATCCATTGGTTCGGAGACGTAACTTTAAGTTAGTTACTTGGCAAAAAGCCGGGTCAAAGTTAACCGAGCATGACTTAACAGGAGTTAGCCACAGGTCAGTGTGAAGTTGGATCGTTTTAACTACTTTAACTGTGTTACTTGTTCTGAATGGTTAATTTAGGTTAAGTTTAGCCAATAACTTTAAACTTAAGGGCTTGCTTAAGCCCGCTTGGCTAGCTACCACCATCATACCTATGTCTGACGCAATAATATTAATTTGGTCATAGTTGTGTTCCGGCCGTTAGAGGTAAGACAGTTAATTCCTCAGTGGTAGATTCCGGATAAAGTGCGCTTTCAGCCTTATCATCTTTTGATATCCGGCGAGATAAATGCCAATAACCCGCTTTGGAATAAAAGTGAATTTCGTCTGAAAAAAATATATATATGTCAAAATAACCAAACCAAAACAATGAAACACAAATTTTCTGCTCTCATTACAGTTTTTGTACACCACTGCCCATTTTATAACCAAATATAGTGACAGTTTAAAACTTTTTAGTCTCACTGAAAATGTCAGCTCAGAACTACAGGCACAGACATTTTGCGCTTGAACATTTCAGCTGAATGCAGATTGGTGACGCCTGAAATATTGCGTACAAGAGTTTTTTTACAGCACTGCAAGCGACGACGTGACGTCATCGGGACGTAACGGGAAACGGACGACGAACGAGACAAAATAGTACACGCGTAGTTTTTCGGAAACATTTGAAACAGAATTTTGACGTTTTTCTTTTTTTATCATTCACTGATGCTGTTTATTAATTGTGTGTGCTTGTCGTGGATAATTAATTCGATTCGTTTTCCTAGGGATATTTCTAACTCCAATTTCTAATTAAAATGCAACACAGTATTGAAAACGAAATATTATAAATTCTTTCAAAAAACTATATGTATAATCGTAAGATAAATAATATTTTAAAAAATCACCCGTAGCACCTCAGATGGGACTCGAACCCACACCCTTGGGATTCCGGCCCAATGCACTGAACAATTATGCCTTCATATTATTATGGTATTCTGAGGTGCTACGGGTGAATCGATTTATATCTAATATTATTTATCTTAATATAAAAATAGCATTGTGAATGAGAAAAATCTCGTATTCTGAGATGTCTAATTAAAATTCAACACAGTTTTAAAGTAAAATCTTGTTCAAGATAAAACAGCAAAAAGTTTTCCAACGATGCCTCGAAGATGCGAATAAAATGTGAAATTAATAAAATGGTAAGCGATAAAAAGATGTTAATAACAGCACAGAGTGGAGCGGGAGCGGAATATCAGACGACGGGAATACTAAAATGTCCACTCCAGACCGGCTGCAATTAAATTTTAATTCCGTTAAAAAAACCGCGGAATTAATGTTGAACGGTTGCGCCATAGGGATGCGACACGCGATTAAATCGTTCGGTATTTACTTCGGAGTATCAACTAGTACAAAGATAATAAATAGGAGAGGCTGAAAATATTTTAATGGGCTTCATTATTCGTGAGGTAAAAATAATGAACTTTTATAGAATCACTCTTATAGGATGTTTCTCTGTCTGACTGATTTTCCGTCTGTCATGATATTTTTTGTAGATAAAGTGCTCAACAAAACAGTTAAATTTCCATTATATTATCTTCTCGGAGAATGAAATGAATAAATGAATGAAAGAATGAATGTAATCAATCAAATACATTTCTGGAACAAACTTCTCAACTTTCCGTTTCGTTAGAACTCACTACAACCTCGCTTTCGTCTTTATTCAGCACAATCGCAATGCGCATCTCTGTGGCGACTTGATGAGGACCAGAGCATTAAGACTGCAGAACGAGAACCTTTAAACATTATATTAAATGCCGCTAAATAAAATAAAATGGTTTGAAACCAGTGCGTTACACAAAAGTACATAGATAAAACTGGAAAGTTCGTGAATGGACCTTTTAGGATAAATAAAAAGTATGTCACATCAGCTGTTGTAATCAAACGATTTTAATTACATAAACTTTGTTTATTTAACAGAAAAATACCGTTACATGAATGCACCAATTAAAAAGAAAAAGCACAGACAATGTCTTCTGTCACTGTCAATTGATATTGACATAATGGCCTTTATTATAAAACAAGATTAAGAAATCAAAACTCAAGAACTGGCAGTATGGCTTAGACCTTCGCCTGTCCTGAAATGGACGAATATAACTACTACTACTACTTATGCATCTTCAACACTCATTATTATGGATATTTGACACAAGACTAACAAAATTTTGCACTTGAAATCTAAATATTTCGCAAACAGATCCCTGAATCAAAAAGTGGTTATCACAAACCTATAATATTTTTAAAAGACCTATTCAACGACACTCTTCACTATGAGATTAATGAGATAAAAAATTTCAACCCCTCTTTACTTAAAATGGGGGTAACTACACTAAAAAAATTATTGTTCTACATTTTATTCGACCACTTTTTTGCCGTAATTAATCTGCTAAATTATAGCTTTCTAGTACTTAGGGCGTCTGAGCAAAGCCGCGAACGGACGAACGGACAACGGACATGGCGAAACTATAAGTGTTCTTTGTTGACTTGATTACTGAACCAATGCATTTGTCCTAAAGGGGAAACACTGGAATATTAAAAAGTACATCACAGACCTCAGTGAATTTATTATAAAAACATTTGATTCCATCATTTTTAGAGAAATGGACCATATTTTTCCATGTAGCAACAGCTGCCCCCTCGCATACGCAGCCATGACCAATTCCGATATATTTTTTTGTCAAAGTTGAATGCACTGATTTGCATTTGAAGCGTCCCGCCCAAAACGGATGTGTCTCGCTCAAGCAAGAGCATGTGTGAGTCATGACATGAGACTCGACCGGTCGGGCACAATCTTTATTTATTTAATCTTTATTGCAAGTATAAAAAATACACACAAATGGTGGACTTAATGCCATTAGGCATTCTCTCCCAGTCAACCAGTAATTGTGTTAGATAACATTACTGCACTGAAGATACTCGTAAATACAGGCTATACCGTTCCCGTTGTCGTATTATTATTCCATACAAATTTGGACCCTCATGACGACCCTTTAGGGGTTCAATCATGTCCAACGTGTTGGATAAGGAACAATGAACATTTTCCATACAAGTGTTGACTTGTCTTGAATTTGTATGTAGAAAATGGGTCTAAAGTGTATTAGATTTATTTTTATTCAGCACGCAAGTTGTAACATAAACGTGAATCAAATTACAAAAACTAAATTAGTTCTTTGAGCTATTACAACAAGATAGTGAATTTATGAAATTTAAATAAAATGGAATTTTTGGAAAGTTAATATACAACATGTTACAAAAATACCCCTAATGCCGAATATGGTATATAGGGACCATCAAACTGATGGTCAACTGATGGGACCAACTCTGAAATTAATCAGCTGTTTCATACAAAAATTAAAATCGAAAATATCAAAATGTACGAAACAGCAGATTTTTGTATCGCGATATTTCAGAGTTGGTCCCATAGTAAAAGTTCTTCAGTTTGATGGTCCCTATATACCATATTCAGCATTAAGGGTATTTTTGTAACATGTTTTATACAATTAAATAATCCGATACATATTTTGAAGTACTAAAAAAGCTGTTCACAGTCTTATTACTTCTAGAACTGAAGAACTCTCTCGAATATTCCAGAACATTCTATTCTCTAAAATTTTTAGAGCACATACTTGTAAGTTCAAAGCGAACAACAGTGCTGTGAAGTAATGCATAAGTTCTGTCTCTGGGGAAATCACATGCCAGTCTGAACACGCACTTGTTACTTTGGAATAGAGTTTAGAATTGAGTGACAAGGCAAGTGCAACTTGATGTACACACGATGGCACCTCAGATTATACATGTTGACCTTGAGACCGCCTTTATGCACTACGTAATAAAAGCTGTTTTCGCAGTTTAACTGTATAACCTGACGTGCTGTCGTGTGTACTTGAGTGTTGTATCTTTGTATAAATTGAAAATGTATAATAAATATTTTTTCACTGTAAAAATCCTTCGTTTATCTCACAGCATGTATGAAAAATAACTACCAGAAAATAAAAAAATAGCAAACCATATCATATTTAATGTTTCTTTTTTCAAACACCCAAAGCAGAAAAACTAAAGCTTAAAACCTATGAATAAAAAATGCAATTTATAAGGCAGTTACTCACAACTTAACTGAAGTTAATTGCTGGTAGGTGGCGGCACTTCTTAATTAACATACTGCAGGAAAAATGCAGTGGGATTAAATTACATAGGATACTTCCTTCGAACCGGTTCGATTCCCAGAGATGACAGTGAATGTAAATTATCTGTTGCTTAGTTTGATGCAGACTTAAGAATGTATGCGATGTCACATTTGTAATTAGCGATAACGAACTTCGCAAATGAATTTTATGCTCAATTTGTGTAGGTACCTTTTAATTGTTTAATCTGTGATTCTAAGTATCTGTCAATCAAATGACAGCTATCAATGCCAAATCAAAGTCAAATTGGCATTTCGTTTTCTTAATTTCGTTAAAAGCAAAGGAAATGTGGTTTAGGCATCCGTTTTTTCACATTTTATATTGACATTTCTGCCATTTGAAGATTTAATGTGGATAAATGTTACATGAATCGTAGTTTCCGTAGTGTTTCCATAACAAAAAAAATAACTTTAGAATCATTCTTTTTCTACATGTACTAAAAATAAGACAAAACCTGATTCATGTAGAAAAGATTTTGGCTATATTTTAAGACCAATTTCTATCGTAAACAAGTTAAGCTTTTTTTCGAGGGAATGTGCCGGTTCTCCTTTGGGATTGGCACAAGTTTTCGCTAGAAATAGCTTATTGAAAATGTCAAATCCGTAAAGCTTTTTTTTGCATAGTTCGTCATGCTAAAACTGTCGCTTGTCTGTAAGTAAATGGTCTTAAAATATTAACATATTTTTTAAAACTATATTTCACTTATCTATTTCTACTAAATTTCTAGCACCAATTCTTAATATTAATCAAATATAATAAAACTAGTTTCACTTTTCAGATCCTTAGAAAGTATTTTGAGCATAGTTGCGAATGAGAGGCTTTATCGACATGCATTAAACCCCAGTTTACATTGCGATAACACAGCGGAGTCCCAAAATAGTCTTTATTACAAGTGGTTTAGGTTGCTGTCGTTGTGGCTGGGTGTTTAAAAACAAACGTTTGAAATAGAAAGAGGTGTGCAAACAAACCGATATGAAAGTAAGAACTGGGGCCTCCGTTCTGCTAATGTTAACGTCATAATCGTGTCTTAATTGTGTTTAAATGGTTATTGCTTTAAACACTTTTATTGTTAATAAAGTGGCTCATTCACTACTCTGCCGTGCCTGACGGCATGGACGGATCCAGGGGGGAGCCCAGGGGGCCATGCCATTACCATTGCGGATTACATTGAACTTGCATTGAAAATGACAATCAAAAAAAAAATAATTGACATTTACTGTTTTAATGTTTTAGGTAGCTTTTTTCTTATTTCAAATCTTGGAACGTGGCCCGAGTAGGGTTACCATCTGACAGGCATTTGCCGCATTTGACAGGCATTTTACGGTTAAGGCAGGCGTGCGGCCGGCGGGCGCTAAGCTGATACAGTCATTTTTGTATTTTGCAGATAAAACCACAGCACAAAATTAGTATAGACCACAGATTACAAGATTAGTGGATGAAACTGACTAAAATCGCGCTGCGGAGCCGTTTTTTTTTCACTAAAAGCAGATAGGAGGTGTTGCCGGACACCATGCAGTCTGCGACAACATTCGTAATCTTGCATAAAGCGGTTGACGGCAAATTGCTAAACAGGGGCCGTACCGGCTAACTCATCGAACTTCGGAAAGTCTGCCGGGCTTCAAATTAAAACAGTTAAATCCAGTCCCAATCGGGGCAAAATGGCGAACCCCAATCCATGATGTCACACGAACATCATCTAAATATCTTCGACGAATAGTACGATACGAAACTCCTTACTTCGATTTATCTGTTTTTAAGTTGAAGCTCGGCAGACCCGCCGAAGTTCGAAAAGTTAGCCGGTAGGGCCCCTGGATAGTGAATGGGCCTCTTTTAACACAGAAGCAATACTGTTGAAACACTATTGAAGCACTATTGTTAGGTAGTTACGTTAAGATTAGCAGAACCGAGGCCCTGTTAGATTGTGAGGTTATTAAGATAATCCTTTAATTACTTTCCAACTTTCATTTAGGTCACTCCTTATCTTATTTGTTATGCTTAATAACTTTTTAATTTAAGACGAAACTTACTTTGCATTTGTAAGATGGTGTCTATCAGTCAATGACTCTTGCTACAAGAACAGCGGTTGCTGGTTAAAATTCTAACAGACAAAAGCTAATGAGGATCAGCGACGATTTTTGTTTAGTGGCTTATCAGAAAACTTATGCCACCACATAATCAACTGTGAAGAAATTTCATGATATCTCTTAAACCTGTGAAGTTATACGACCTAGAACGCCGTTATTTTGGGGGTCCTTATGACGTCATCCGCCACGTACGCGAACCTTACGTCGTACGTGATAAAGCACATATTGCATTGAGCTTGGCATTTCCTTTAAACCCTTATAACTCAACCATTTCTAAACGGATTTCAAAAAACCTTTCGCTTGGGTACAACTATGAATATGTTTTTATATTATATCAATAAAACTTTAGGATTCGAATCTGTCGCTGATCCTCATTATTTATGATATAAAACACTTTTTACGGATTACAGCGCGTATATTATTAATTCAGGTGTTGTTTTGGAATTATTTAGTTTGTATTTATTGGTTTTTTAGAATTCCCGACGTTTCGACACCTTTCCAGGGGCCGTGGTCACGGGAGGACTAAAGCAAAAAGGCTGCTCATATTTTTATAAAATATCTACAAAACGAACTAACTATATCTTTAGATCCTGCAGTGTGTGATTTGGGAAGGGATCATATATATCTTTAGATCCCATCCCAAATCACATACTGCAGGATCTAAAGATATAGTTAGTTCGTTTTGTAGATAGGGATCAAAAGGGAGGTCGACAAAACCTCTCTGAGTTTTCTTCCGCCAGTTCTTTCTCTCAGAGGCCTCCCAATTTGTGAACTGGTAGTAGATTTTGTTTTCTAATTAACTTTATTCAATTTAATTCAGTAATAATTATTAAAATCAGAACGCAGCTATAAAATAATTTAATAAACTTGAATACATTTTTATAAAATTTCGAGCGGGTAATTTCATAAAAATATGAGCAGCCTTTTTGCTTTAGTCCTCCCGTGACCACGGCCCCTGGAAAGGTGTCGAAACGTCGGGAATTCTAAAAAACCAATAAATACAAACTAAATAATTCCAAAACAACACCTGAATTAATAATATACGCGCTGTAATCCGTAAAAAGTTTTTTATTTCTAATGAACTGTACGCGCGAAAGTCTTAGAAGTGTATATTTATGATATAAGTTGGTAGTTTTTCATTGATGAAAAAATATTTCTTTCTTTCTCTTTTGTCCTTTTTATAGATGGCTTGTCTACGTCGATAAATGGCTCGTATGTAAGGGATTAATTAATTGACTGACTTATAAACACTTACCTACTTACCGATATTGTTTATTAAAGAAATTGTCTCGTTGCGACATCATTAGAATAATTTGTAAACAGCATATAATTTGAGCTACTTTTTAACGCAAAAACGCGAGGACTACAGCTCACTTAGCCACTACTAAGTAAGTATTATCTCAAAATCTCGAGAATCTCCAGTTACTACGTGAATACTGCATCTGTATTTCCCAGATTTAGCACAGTAACTTCTAAATAATGTACAGTCGGCGTCACGTAAACTGTCCCGTCGGTAACGTACGGACGCGGCCGGCCGTGAGAATGTTCCCTTGTACACGTACAATTTACGAACTGTACTTGTTCTCTGTATTTACGGGAACAATGCAAATGGACCGAGCGGAACACTGGTTGTTTAGACTGGAACAATGGGAGTTTGGTTAAACATATAGTACCTACTTGTATAAGGCATGGGACATTACATTTTGAGATTTAAGAAACAGAATATTTTTTTTACATTTAAACGAATGGAGTGAACAGTGATGCGAAACGCTGGCTTAATCGTACCAGCTACTCGACTATCGAGGTCTTCAATAGTGCGAGAATTGCAACATACATCAGCTTACCTTCTAAATGTTTGATATGATAAACTATACAAGGTGTTACAAAAGTACCCCTAATGCCGAATATGGTATATAGGGACCATCAAACTGAACAACTTTTACTATGGGACCAACCCTGAAATCGCGAAAAAAGATTCAGCTGTTTCATACAAAAATTAAAATCGAAAATATCAAAATGTATGAAACAGCTGATTTTTTTTTTCGTGATTCAGAGTTGGCCCATAGTAAAAGTTGTTCAGTTTGATGGTCCCTATTTACCATATTCGGCATTAGGGGTATTTCTGTAACACCTTGTATTTTAAATAATTTTAATATTTTTACACTAGATATTTTTTAAACAACATTGAATAAAAGGTAAAGTCTTAGAGCTGCATAAGAGCGCGTGATTAGCTCAACAGAACAATTACAGCTATTTATACGAAAAGAAGGAAACCATACTTCAATTGGACAGTAAATATTTTTGGATATTCCTCTTAAGAGTATTTTCTCTCAGATTTCTCGTTGTTAAAAACCATTATTTTTATGCTGCACACTTCAATCTACAAACTAGGTTTTGCCCGCGATTTTGTATACCTTTTATTTTGTTTTCCCTGGTTTCTTTGGAGTAATAGAAGCCTTTCCTTTTCCAAGGTTAAATCTATCTTTATACCAAAACTCATTAAAGGATTTCAGCTTAAGGTTTTTCAGGTTTAGGAATGAAAACGTTAGAAAAGTCATTCATACTTTCGGATTATACATTAGTACGGACTTTCAACGTAAGTATGCTTTAAATAATTTAGACAAGCAGTAGGGAAGTGAAAGTCAGTTATTACCACAAATAATACACGACATATAAATAAATGAACCGTCTCGAATGACAGTGGTCAACATTAGAAATTTCCCTTTCGTCTTGTTTCTCTATAAATATTATTGTTGTCAACTTTGTCCAGTTTACTATCATTGTGAATTGAAAGAAAGAAATTCATTTATGTTTATTGATAAAATAGGACAAAGTAAGAGTAAACTTGTAAGAAAGATTCATTATGATAGAAAACACTTTAATCCAATAGGGCAGAATACCAGTGCAGCAAGCCCCACTTGCTGCTTATACTGAGCCCAGCACAGTTTTGACATCATGCAACGGTACACAATTATTTCATTTAAGTGCACACAATAGTAGATTATGCAATAAGGGCTTAAAGTAGTGTATTATGTCCTGGGCGCTATATTGAACCCCGAGTACGAGGGATTCTATGGTAACTCCCGAGCGGAGCGAGGGAGTTAAGGCTTGAATCCTGAGTACGAGGTGTTCAAGATCGCCCAAGACAAATACACATTTAAGCCCGCGATGCATACTCTACTTTTTATACTTTCTGCGAGGCAATTGAAACCAATGATTGTTATAAAGAAAGTACTTAAGTATATAATATTTAATAATTTTTTTTCATCTAATTTGTAGTGGTCTGTTCGACATTCGAATAAATCGTTCTTGAAGCGCGGGTGAAAATGAATTTCGTAAAAAAAACTCATGGTTTTCTTTTTTTTATTTGTATAGGCAGTGCTCTGAGAGGCAGTGCGAAGAAAATGATAACATGCAGCCTAACTCAGAATAAAATCTCATTGCACCTAAACATTTTTGAAACTAACCTCAATCAAGCACGACTACATGAGTTGCATTCCAAATTCAAATCACATCATGGGAAAAATGACTTACTTTAGGAAAGGTTTGCAGGACACATAATATGCCATTGACGAGCTTGTAGTGTAAATAAATATAAATCTACTTCTAGACATTGTGCACCGTCGTATGATGTCATAACTGTGCTGGGCTCAGTATACCACTGGTACACTGGTATTCTGTCCTAATTGGATTAAAGAGTTTTGTATGACAATGAATCATTCTTACAGGTTCTAAGTCTGTTTATCCTTACTTGTCCTAATTAGTAAACATCTTTTGACAGTTGTCATACGTCTTTTTAAACATTTATTTAAAAAAATGTTCTTATTAAATAAAATTCTCATCTATTAGTGATTTAATTAACTAGTTATTATTCGTTATTTCTTTCGTAAAGGTCATTGGGCATATTTGACCTCGAATTAAAGTTCGCGTACCAAACCAGTTTTAAATTGAAGAACTCTCAATTTCTCAATTCTCCCATGGCCTGCAAGAATGCGAACAATATCACTGAGTAGCAGATTCATTCATCTACATACCTAGCCCTATTTCGTTTGTGTACGCCACAGGTCAAATGCCCGAACAAAATGCCCGATGACCTTTCGTAATCTTTATGTGGAAAACTATTTGTTGTATTTTGTTTTGTTGTTGTCAGTGTGACGTGAAGTTTCTGGTTTTGACAATTCAGTTCATTCTGCCTGAATTTCGTTTCGTTAGGTTAGGTTAGATTTAAATCGTGTTTAAATAATACACCAAAATAAAACTTTTGAAAATGAGAAAGTTTAACAACCAAAATGTTAAACCAAATGCTCTCTTGAATCCAAAAAAGGTTGAATTCAGAGGATATTTGCATACACAATCCACAGAGAGGTTTACCCGCATTAAAAGGTGTAATGCGTCAAATAACAAACAAAGAGTTACCGGCAACGCTTTTAAAACTTAATACCGGAAACAAACAAACAATATAGGTACCTTTGAAACGTGCTCACCGAAGCACCGGAAAACATACGAATGTGGTTGTAACGGATAATGTAAAGATATCTTTATTGTAGTGGGGACTGGATTCCGGATAAATTTACGGAGAAAGTGGCTGTTACTTTTGGAATTACCGGAAAACTTGGTGAGTGAAGCGAGTGCTTGACTGTTTATTCCCATTTCAAACTAAATTAGCGTTTTTCCAAACATGAAATATAAATAATTAAAGCATTATTATTGATGTAAACTTTAGTTTTAGGAAGCAAAATTATTAAATTAGTACCATATGGAGAAAAAAACATAATAAATTATCAGATTTTTTTGAACGAAGGCAATGTTCAAGCGAATTATCAAATTTGCTTGTCAGAGGCTTTTTTCATAAAAGTTTCAGATGTAACAAATAAAAATACGCCTCGTATTTATTATCCATCTATCTTTTAGTTATATCTAATGCCATCTATTGCGATTTAAAATGACGAAAAAGAATTTGACTTTGATTGACACCACTTTTAGCACAGGCCTCCAAAACCGACTTTTTTCAAAATGGCGGACAGGTAGGTATGCCAGTCTTCATACATAAATTACCGATGGCTTTTGAAAATGGAACGTGATCGAAATATACCCTCTTAAGTTTATGTTTTCAAAGAACAAGAAAAAAACAAATAAACAAAGGTACAAACCAACATCATACTAAAGGGGAGTTTTTGGCGCCATTCTGTCGAGTTCGGTTTGGTGTCTATTTTAATTATTTTCAAATTGATTCATAGTGGATATTGTGTCTTAAAATTTGTGCAGTTATATGGTACAAGTGTCTACGCAACTAAACAATATGTGGGATAATTGAAATAGGCGCGATCTTGGTTGTGTGAAGCTGAGACTTTTATTGAAGTGGTGGCTTCCTCGGCAGAACTAACCGAGTAAACTGTCTTGATATACTTGGTACCAAATGCTCCAAGCAGCATTGGAATGCGATGCACCCGCATTCTAATGAAAAATTAAACAATATCTACCACTGAACTATTTAGCACTTGACACTGGCAAAAATTACTTCCAAGAGGAAAGTAGATTGCCATAACAAAAAAAGAAGAAGAAGAAGAACATCATACTAAAGCGTAATAAAAAAAATATAAAGTTCTACAAAACCAATAAACACCTTATGTGTCACTCACCAATAAGTAATTTATGTATGTACCTACGAAGTCGCTAGTCGCCAAATTCTATGACGCCAAAAATTACCTGAAACAATACAAAGGTTATTGGTTAAAAAAAGCGGGTAACTGAATTGAAGTTGAACCACGTGAACCAACATAATTATTGATCGAATTGTTATTAGTAGCCTGTAAAGTAGCAAATAATAATAAAAAGCAGTTTATGTTTAATAAACACTTGACCGGTTTTATCTCATTCGGCAAACACATCCGCTTAATCCGGGAACAGTCCGCATCACCGGGAGTAAGCCCGCCGAGATCCGATTACCGGTAAATGGGTGTCAATACTCGGTCACTACCGGTTCCTGGACGTTACCGGCATCGGCACTACCGGTATGGCAGGGCTGCCTGCATGGAGTAGTTTTAAAAAGTTGAGTGGTTTATAGCAGAAAAAAACCTGAAGTAAACTTCAGCTCAGTCGCTATAGAAAATATATAATGTACTCACATTCTATACGGGTAGATATAAATTAGTTATTAATCTACATTATTGATCTACTTGTGTTTTAGAAATCAGAAACAACAATAGTCCCAAAACCATCCAGATAATAGAAAACTTATTTATTTTGAAGATTCCGAATCAAAACGCTTAATCAAAACGAATAGAGTATTGTTTCCGTTTAGTTATTATCACTGCCCCCATGTGTCAAACTCAATCTGCGCACAACAGGGTTGGTTACATTTAAGATAATGTATCACTTTTAGAACGTTGCATATAATCTGCGAGTGTAGTTGTTTGTTGTGCCATTATAAATATAAATAAATAAAAAGGTTTCGAGATGTCATAATTTTTTTTACCATTTTATATTTTTATCATTCTAACTCTGCATTATAGAACGATGATAATAATTATAAATTAATCTCATTTTCAGTGGCAGGCAGCCCTCGGCTAACCGTTAGACGCGCATCATCGCAGTGAAGTGCAATTCGCCGATTAACAGAGAATTAAACGAGCGTTGGTGCAGCTGGCCCGCGGATTACCGGCTCGTCACCGCCATTGTTTATCTGTAGCCGGTTCAACTGTCAATTAACTGACGGTTAAGCTAACGGAATTAGCAAAAAGAGCATTACACTTTTATTTGGTGATAATTATTTTGATGATGCCTTTTGTTCTGGCTGTATTCCTTAGATTCTGAATTCATTATACTTAAAATAACTCGCTATGATATCTATTTTGTTTCATCTACTCACTAAACTTTTAAGTGAGTAGAGAAAATCTTTTACGGAACATTATGTATTCTAAATATAAATAAATAAAGATAAATATTTGACAACATCATATACATTGTTCCGATTCCAAAGTAAGTAGCTAACGCACTTGTGTTATGGAAATCAGAGACAACGGTTGTATCACAAACACCCAGACCTGAGCCAATATAGAAAAGTTCGTTTTTATAAATTGACCCAACCGGGGATCGAACCCGGGACCTCAGAGATGGAGACACCTTGAAAACCGGTGTACAAAGCCACTCGACCACGGAGGTCGTCTGTGACGGAATAATAAAATATAATAGAATTACCTTTAAGATACTTAGTTTTAATTTTAAGGAACAAAATTCTATGGTGAAATTAAATTACTGTGAAACTAAATGTCTAATAATTGAGTATCGATCGATAGGTACTCAAATCCTGCTGTTCCAACTTTTCATCAGCTTTCTATGTGTGCTTGTAATTTTACTGAGTATTTTCGAGATGACAGATGTCCTAATTCTGAAGAAGGTATGCAGAAGGCTTTGTTGTATAATTTACCGCGGTTGATTTAACCGCCACCTGCCTGAAAACTGAAACGCAAACCGAAACGATTCTCATATTAAACGTGCGGAGCTGATACGTTTTCATTTGGTTAAATTAGGGTGAGGACTCATGGATCCTTTTTTTAAGGATATTTTAATGCAAAGAGGTTTACGAGAAAAATTCACAGTTAAGTACCGGAATGCCATGCTTAAAAAAATATTTATTTTAGTACGAACATTTTATTAAATTTAAATTTTTCTCTTTCACAATGCTATTTTTATTTTAGACGGGAGTCCCGTCTGAGGTGCTACGGGTGAGTCGATTTTTTCTAGTATTTTTTTTAATATTATTTATCTTAATACGAACGTTTTATTTATCATATCAAATTAAATATAAATATACAGTGTGTGAATGGAGCTGGAGACTTTGCATAAATAAGACTAAAATTTGACTGGTCACTTTTATTTGTTGAAAAGAAGACCGACAGTATTAGTATTAAACCAGGCTAGAAAACTCTGTCTTAGCAAACCATAAGTTACCCTTTCCATCAAGCAATTATAGTATACAACGTGTTACAAAAATACCCCTAATGCCATATATGGTTAAAAAAATTAAAATCGAAAATATCAAAATGTATGAAACAGCTGATTTTTTTTCGCGATTTGAGAGTTGGTCCCAATAGTAAAAGTTGTTCAGTTTAATGTCCCTATATACCATATTCGGCATTAAGGGTATTTTTGTAACATGTTGTATAAGCATATACAGAATAAACAGAACAAGAGTAATTATAAGTTTTTTTTTTAAATAAAACCTTCCAGTCGTGTGTACTACGGTGAATGTTTTCAAGACCTCTTCCTCAGCTGAATTGAGACAAACCGACGCGCGACGGCGGCATTATGATTTGTGGGCCATTCCGGGAGATAACGAGAAATCCCCGTCCCCTGTCCTGTCACCGAGTGAATCAGCCTGATGTATGGGTTGCGAATGTATGCAAGTGGGAACACCAACCTGTGGTGTTGTATAAAACTCAAATGGAGGGATGAAATATTTTAGTTTGGTAAAGAAATATATTTAGTTTATATCCATGCTGTTACAGAAGTAAGTACTATTATAAGCTATCTAGTACTATTATAAGTACCTGTTACTGTTCTTAGTGGCAGATTTTGTTATGTGATAAACATATTTATTTTTTCGAAGTCTCTATAAGTATTTAATTACTCACCCGAAGTACAAGCTTTACTTAATTTTACTTGGATTTTTTGATGACGACTTGTATAAACTTCTTCTGTTCCTATGTAAAAGGGAGCATTTGCTATAATCTTCTTTGCTACGACGACGCAGGCTATTGAATTTGTTTCCCATTGCATTAATCTTTAATTGAGTCAACGTAAGTTTCATTAGCCAGAATACTTTATCATCAAAAAACGTTTTCATCAGAAAACTAAACATAAACGCAAGTAATTCAAGCTTAATTTTCTACCCCGCATCATGTTAATTGCATCTAATGGATTCAGAACAGTTTCAGCTAAAACTGAGATTCAAAGAAAATAACTTAAGACGAAAGGTCATCATGAACTGGGTATAATTCCACCCAATTGAACAACGAACCCGCGGGCAGAGTCTAGCTAACAATAGATTAGCGAGCGAAATTAGCTGCATTGTGCGAGACAATGTCGAGCGATGTTGTAATTACCCCCTTTAAGACACTGACAATGGTCTAACTAAGGGACTTCTTACAAAAAGTATGAAAACAATGTATTTTTAGGGTTCCGTACCAAAATGGTAATAGGGAACCCTTATGGTGCGACTCAATCTGTCTGTCACAGCTGGATATCTCAAGAACTACTAATGCTATCAACTTAAAATTTAGATGACGTTTGCCCAACTACTTTGCAAATAAGAAAGAAATAAAATACATAATAATATGTTCTTTTTTTGCAACGAGGATTGAGAGGTTGTCTTAAAAATTGTGAAGAAGCATGTGGGGTATCAAATGAAAGAACGCTGTTTTCACATTCTCAAACATTATTTCCTTTTTTTAGGCCACATAGTTTTCGACTTTTGATGAAAAATGTAAAAAAATGCCACCCCGACGGTCTCAGTTAACAAAAAAATACATAACGGCGGAACGGAATGTAAGCGATAGCATAATGCACTTTATGTCCAGTGTCTAACGTACAAAGTAGATCAGCCATCTGAAGAATTCTGATTCTGGTGCGTTCCTGGAATTTCCCATAGTTAGCTGGGGAAAACCCTTCTTAACATCTCTGTAAATGGTGCAATAACCCATCTAAACATCTTTGTAAATGGTGTGATAAATAACCCTTCTAAACATCTTTGTAGATAGTGCAATAACATAAAATGTGCAATGAGGATTAGAAAATAACTATATTGAAGGACTTCGGTTTCCGTGTGATCTAGGCACACTATGTTATCATAACATTCAAGTATTTATTCATAAAAAACATCTTTATTAGTCACTAAGCTGTGATTTATGTCACAAAAGAATAACTCACTTGACTAAATAAATAAAATGTCGCGTTACATTCATTGGTACTAGCTAGTATGTTTGTTATCGGGACCTGCTGTAGTTAAGGGCCAGCACTACCGCTCCAGTTACGGTTCGTAAACTATCATAATCGTAACAACTAATGTAATGTGTCCTCTTAACGGTTAGTTTGCTTATCGCGAGTACAAAGGACCGCATAGGTATGCAGCGTTGAAGAATGATTGAGGTTTTGCATTCTCAATGCAAATTTTGACCATTTTCCCAGTCCACACTGCTGGGGCACATGCCTTCCTTATGGGCGGATAAGGAGGTTGGCGCATCACGCGGGCCCAATGCGGATTAGTGGGTGTTAACGACTGCAAATGTACCCGGGATCAACGGCTTAACGTGCCTTCCGAAGAACGGCGGAGCTCGAGATAACACATATTTGGTCACCTTATGACCGACCCTTGCGAAAGTTGCTTAACCTCTGTAACTGCTGGGACAGACGCTTATCCACTGCGCCACCGAGCTCTTCGTCCAATAAGTAATTATTCTTAATTAAGTTAAACCAAGTAATTATTAAAGTAACTTTAACCAGCATAGTATGTTTTGTCGAGTTGTTGTTTAGTTAATTCATTACATTATCAATGAAAATTGTCTAGAACATTACGCGCCTTTGTATTTTTCAGAACCGATTGTTGTTATGAACTTCCCTATAATAATTATAATAGTATAATTTTATTGTAATAATGACTAATAGTTCCAAGTACATGTTGTCTGTGTTGTGTAGAACATAATGCAAAGTATGTGTTTACACAGACTTGTGATATTTACACAACATGATATCATCTTGTAGGACAAAAATGACATACATTATTTGTGTAGTGCCCTGTCTCATTATTAAAGTATTTATTTATCATGCTAATAACATTTAATTAGTTAACAAAGTGGTTCACTTCACACGACATCTTTTAAATTCAAATTCAAATTCTTCATATCATACAATATGATTTTCTTACAGCGATGTCTCAACTAGTTGAAATTTATTTTACCTACTCATTGAATGTAAACTTTGTTAATGATTGTAATGGAAAATGACGTCACTGTAAATGCTGATCTCATTTTTCAGGGAGAAAAAAGAAATATGCAGGGAGAAAAAAGTAGCCCTCGACGAGTTTCTTGCCGGCTCTTCTCGTTACAAGGTCTCCAGCTTAGGGTTTGCGAACCGATGGCGTAGCTTCTTTGACATTCACAAGTGCTTGTAACAGCCTAGACTGAATAAATGAGTTTTGAATTTTGAATTTAAGTAGGATGGTGACTACAACATAATCTTTGACTGCATTAACACTAAATCTAGAAATCGTCTATGTCTTTCCCCAAAGTGGTACGTAAGAACAGGTCGACTTGGCAGGCGATTTTAGTCGATTAGCGCTTTTTATCGACAATCGCTTGTAAAATTGAATCGACACCTCATTGAAATCAGGTTTGCGATTAGATTTTACAAGCGACTGTCGATAAAAAGCACTAATTGATTAAAACCGCCTGCCAAGTCGCCTGTCATATAATAATAACACATAACTACAACTTAACCAAATTAAAACGGTGTCATGAACTAAGCTGTCATACTAATATAGTATTATAAACATAATAAGTAATAACTGTGCTGTCATGCAGATGTCATTCGCCTAATTATCTTGGTCGAGCAAGTTTAGCGGGTGTAATTAGTCTTACCTTAAACATTGTGTTAACTTAGGATATTATAGGTATACATATTATATTACGTATCTCTTTAGCAAGATAATATGTCCCCATCACATTTTCAGTATCACATTCAAATAACCAATTGGTATTTCTTTCGAGGCACTAACTGGTACAGAATAATAAATAAATAAATAAATAAATATTAGACAACATCACATACATTGCTCCGATTCCAAAGTAAGTAGCTAAAGCACTTGCGTTATGGAAATCAGAGACAATGGTGGTAAATCACAAACACCCAGACCTGAGCTAATATATAATAGTATGTTTTCTAAATTGACCCAACCGGGGATCGAACCCGGGACCTTAGAGTTGGCGACACATTGAAAACCGGTGTACAAAGCCACTCGACTACGGAGGTCGTATTGACGAATGAAGCATAATCTTCACAGATTCCTAAATTCTAGATAAACGGTATTTCCTTAACAAAACTAAAACAAATGCATTATCTCCAAATAACTCGGTCTAGATTTAGAACAGTTTTTGTCTAGATCTAGATTAAAAAATCACTGTGAAACCCCAATATACCTTGCTGTTCTGATTTCATTAATTTCTCAGAAAAGTTCGATTCGTAACTAATTCGATTAGAGTTTCCTGGAAAATCCTGACATCTTATATCGGAAATGCTACCAACCAATTATTTAAAGGGAACAATATTTTCTGTCACCTAAGTTTAGATGTGTCACTAATCTGCAATACCCAAATTATAATATCTATCCCCAAGAAATATATTAGTCATCATATTTATCAAATCTGTCTCTAAGTATAAATCACCGTATTAACGTAAATAGGTCTCTTAAATTATAGTTTGATCACTTTTTTCTATAACCTAAATATAAGATCTGTCCTCTAAAAAGTAAGTCCCTGGCAGCAATAATATATTTGTACCTAAAATAGTAAATCTATCACCATTTTAATCGTTCAATCATCAAAATAATAGATGTGTCACTTAATTAATAGAAAAATTCCTAAGTAGGGGCGGAGTCAAATTGGCGGGCTGTGAAAATTTAAATGCACTAGGTAGGTTAGGTTAGGTTAGTGTTTAGACCACTCGCAGCGGAGCGAGCGAAGCGAGCGAAGCTCCATAAATATCAGGATCAACTAGTTTGGCCATAATGCTTATATCAGGATCAACTAGTTTGCCCTAGCCTAAACTGGTTTATCCTATCGGGCTTAGGACAAACTATGTAGTTTGGTCTAGGCTATACCAGTTAATCCCATCGCGTATAGGAACAACTAGTTTAACCTAGGCCAAAGTAGTTTGTCCTGAAAATCGGGTTTGGCCGGTAACAAATATACCTAACTAACTCGCACAGCTCGCACTTGACTGCAGTGTTTTGTTTAGTTTTAGATAAGTAGTGTTTTTATTTCGATTTTAAATGTAAATTATATGATTAAAACCCATTGTATTTAATTTAATTAATTGTACCCATATCGTCTTTCAGTTGAATTATGTAATAAATTAATATTATTTTTCAATGATCAAATATATTTTTTAGGTAAACATTTTTAATTGTTTGGTGATTCAGTTTTAGTGACACTTTTATTATTTAGAAACCCAATATAATTATTTGATGATTGATATTATTTCCAAGTAATTATTAATTAATATTTAGGTAAGCGTTTTTATATTATTTGGTGATTAAATTTAAGTGACAGATCTACTATTTTAGGAACAAATATAATTTATTAGGTCACTGAAAATGCATTTATTAGGTAATTGATAAAATCATACCCTTATTTAAAACATTCTTAGAATCGGTTTCAAAGCTTCTGTAAGTACTATTAACGTATGTAGAAAAACCTTTCCTAATATATTTTTACTATATATTTAAGTTTGTTAATACCTATGCATATGGTACAAATATCATTTGTATTGGCTCTATCAAAAAAGTTTAGTCACATCTTCAATATAAAAGTATCTTTTAAATCGGCTTTTTTTTTTCTTTCACACTTCAGAAAATACCGTTTTTAGTTCCATTCAAATTAAAACTCTTCTGTAAGAAAGCGATAAATCAAACTATATCAAACGTCACTCTTCAAATACTAACTTTATAGAATAAGAAAAAAAAACGTCCTGCTCGCGACATCGTGTCGAATGCGTTGATTCTGTCACTCCAAAAAGTTGATTGGTCCTAAAACTGTGTTAAAACAACCGAAATCATCCGAATCTATGACCCAGTGCGGACTCGACCCGGTTACCCGTACCGCCGCGCGCCGGCCGGCGACATAACGGTGCATTATTCGGTTGGTACAAGTCATGAGATTTGGCCACAGGTACAGGTCGATTCAAACTTGATGGCAGCTTCGAACATCGTGCGAGGCGATACACAGAACACAATTTAGATGTAAGTGGGTAGGAGAGGCGATTGGTGGGGCACGGCTACTCAGAGTGGCTAACTTCACTACCGCTTTTAGAGTTTTAATCGCACCGTACTCATCCGCACTGTGGGTCACGGCGGGTTTTCCTTAGAAACAGAATGTTTCACTTGTAAGAAATCTTCTGAGTTGATGCAAACTATTTTCGCTACCATAAACTATCGTTTTATCTCTTTCACTCGCATTGACTGTGAGCAGTGTATCCATAGTTTGCGGTAGCGAAAACAGTCAACTCATGGTAGAGCTACTGCAAGGAGTGTCCGACAGTCTGTCAAGACAGTGTCTTGCAAACGCTTGACAAAGTACACTTGCAAGATGATTTCGGAAACTTGTGGCAGAGGCTTCTTGCAGTGGAAATGCACCATTTGCATCGCAATATTCTTATCTTCTTTTTCCAGCGAAGTAAATCGAATTAGAAGAAGAACTAGAAGACTTGGTATGGCATAACTATTTAGTAATTATGGCTTTATTTGAATTATGAAATGTAATAACTTTTATATTTTGACATTGATTGACATTTATTATATTAACTTTCATATTATTCACATCATTGTGTTGGTTTTCTACGCTAATTATTTGGATAATAGATTATCTACTATTTTTAAAACAAAATAAATATCTTGTATGCTTAACTTTTTGGTTAATTATCAACGATTTGGAATGAGGATTGAAATAGTGATAGAGATTCAAAATCGAGAATCTCAGGTAAGTTTTAGTAATTATCAAATAGGTAGGACTAATAACCTATTTGATAATTACTCAAAATATTGAGGTTTGTTTCGGTTTACTGATTTCTGAATTTAAAGCTCATTCATAAACTTACACGCGCGAAATCAAAAGAGACTATCTTGTTTACGTAAATCATGGAAAGAATACCTGCGTCTGCGCGCTGGTCTTGCTATCTTTGAGTTTGCCGATCAACCAAGATTTTTTCCGATATTTTCAAACTATTTTTTCTAGCTTTTAAATGCACATACAGACATACATATTTAGTAGCGTGGTCCGATATCCACATTTCATTTTTAGATACACTTAAAAAGTAAGGGTGTAAAACTTCTCTAAAATCCCTTTTTTATACTCCAGAAAACTTCTTTTTATACTTGTACTCTCTATTTTTGTACATACATACATATTGTATTTGTGTAAATGGATTAACACTAATGGGGAAAGTCGAGAATAACACTAAATATTACAGACTTAAATCATCATTACAAAAAGTGAAAAGACTCTTGACTTGCGCCAGCGAATCTCCGTAACGGTTCGCTGCGCACGCACAGCAACGACGACGTGATTCATGCCATCCCCTCTTCCTTTCACTCCTACGCATTCTTCGTGAGTGCAAGCGAAACGGACGAACAATGCCATTGAAAAGTCTGGGAGACAGTGGGTCTGTAACGACCAGATCATACGATAATGGAGTATTAGAGCTATGATTAATGAAATGATACTGTGTTGTGAATGCGACGTGAGTTGGTTCTGATCTATTTTTAAACATGAATAGTTGTTGTGAAAAGCTACGACTTATTTTTGTAAGTATGTAAAGTACTTTTGTCACGAAAAATTAAATGAAAAAGGAAGTTGTCTTAATCATCGTCGTTATAACTGAACCTATGGTAATTTAACAAGTAACATTGCTTTTTGTATTTGGCATTTCAAATTTATTTATTTATCTCAATCCTTGTCCACATATGTTCTGATACTTTCTTAGTATAATGCGCAATATTTGTCTGTTTGCGTGTCGGGCATCAATTTGAGTAGTTGTGCTGATTTTCTGTTTGGTTGGCTTTGGAGCGCAAATGATTACGATACCGTCCGTTCGTACAGGATTTCGAAATAAGCTGGATTAAACCTGCTTACGGCGGGCGGTTACAGGATGATTATTCGTTGAATTAATAAGTATTTAAGAGACTTATTTATGAATAATATATTGTATAGTTTCGTAAGTCGTAATAAGTCTGTCTCTTTTCATGCTCACTACTAATTTCTGAGGATATGCGTCAACATCATAAACGTTGTAGGTAAGTAAGGCCCACTTGCAGTAACATTTACTAAATCTCGATTTTGATAAACCTAGATGTAGCCCTTGTGAAACTGACAAAATTTTAAATGTCGATTTAAAAATTTGACATATTCGTATGAGTAAAGTCTAGGTTTAACTAAATCGAGATTTAGTAAATGTTGCTGCAAGTGGACCTTAGAGCTGAAGAATCAAGTAATGTCTTTAATAAGAAACTAAAGTTGCATAGACTTTTTGTTTTATTTAAACCAACCGAAAGCTAGTTTCGTGATTCAGTTTTATTGTGATATTCGGCACCTAAAATAGCTTTAAACTTTCACTTCTAAAACATAGAAGTCATTGCTTCTAAATAATATTTAGTCAGTCACATAAACTAAATTTATCTTTCAGTCACTATTTGTCTTGAGATTGGGCATTACTATTATACATACATATAGTCATACGGAAATTGAAATTGAAATTGAATATTCTTTATTCAAATAAGCTCACATAATAAGCATTTTTAAATCGTCAATTCTTTTATACTACCACCCATTACTATATTCTATATTCATAATATTATAATAGGGTACAAAAAAAATAGATTCCTGTGATATTATAATGACCTATCGACATTGATCCTTCGTAAAGGTGCCCAAAAACTAAATTAAACGCAATGATATGATTTTTCTGTCTTTCTGTAATCGGATACACCCAAAGCGATTAGATTTTTAACGCATCCATTTGTTGGTACTTCAGAATTAAGTAGGCAATATATATTTTATCGCAAATTCATTAAAATCCCATTGAATTTTTGCATGGAAATAAAACGATTTTACGGCTGCCGTAAAATACCCCTGCGGTTTTTATTGCTGGAAAATTTCCAAGTTTTCAGGAATTTAATACACTTGCATATTAAGAAATCTGATGTTTTACAGCACTTTGGCTGGTACTTTAATAATATTACATACATTTATTTTATGATGCTCTTAAATCTGAGGTTTCACAAGTTGATATCGAACGCGAGAACTAACGGAATAAATATATACGTCTGCTTCGAGTGAAGCAATGATTTTATATAAAAACGAACACGTTTTCACTGTTTTTTCGATTTCATTTACTGTTTAATTTCAATTATTCCACAATATATTTAGTTTGAATTTTTTCATTTCATAGTGTCAAGCTTTTTACTCCGACTTTCGTCTGAAATTGTTGCTCCTGACAACCCTACACGCTGCCCGTTTGGGATGCCGCGTGTGTTTTACGGCTGTTCAAGGATGAACAGGGCGGAGCTTACACTGACCTCTGTTCAATCAAACGCAATTTGATTTGGTCGCATTATTTCTTGCTGAACAGCTTTCACATGACTGCATGATTGATTTGTCTATAGACACTTCGCTCTAGGTATCAAAAATGTTACCTTATTATCCAAAAGGTTACAAACATTGTGGTATGTTTGGTATGTTTATACCATTATGTTTATACCAAATGATTTTTTCTATATGATTATTATAGAATAGAAAAAAAAATGTTTTACAAAAATGTAGCTCCCAAAAATCGGTTATTAAAAGGTGAATCTTTACTTGTTTTATATGTTTTTGTATTCTGAATGAAAGCAGCAATAACAAATCAACTACCTACAACAAAAATATTTCTTAAAGTCAGTTATGAATTTATAACAATGTTTGCTTAAGACTTTTAAGTCTTAAGAATGACCTTAAACTTAAAAAATAAATATTAAAAACTAGCTTCCGCCCGTTTCGTCTGCGTGGACGTTCGGAAAACCCCTAAGAAACCTTTCGCCGGGATAAAAAGTATCCTATGTTTTTATACAGGCTGTAAACTATCTGTGTGTCAATTTCATCCAAATCCATTCAGCCGTTTTTTGCGCAATTGAGTAACAAACCTCCAAACATCTTAACTTTCACATTTATAATATTATAACAATGATAGGATACCCACCCACCAAGAAATAATTATTTAGAACATCAAAGCTTCAAAGGTAACTCAAAACTGTCCCCGAGGCAAATTACCGCTGATTTAGCATTGACAATTCTAGCCAGTGACGTCACCGTCGAAGCCTCCGTAAGGCCGCGCCGGTCGACGACACTAGCGCCGCCGCGCCGAGTTGCGCACGCGCATTGTACCGGGTCGCACACACACGCCCCCCGTGAATGCTAATCACTCGACGGTACAGTCACCAGCAATGAAACATATGCAATTGAGCTATGTCACATTCCAAACTTGGTGTCAAGATATTTATTACATTTATGATAGATGCAAAAATCTACTTGGTTACTAACAAAGTAGACTTTTTGAATATTTAAGTTTGTAAATATCGTTACTTATTTCTGTTAAAGCTGATAAGTTTCTTGCGCCTGTTCTTCTTGTCAGTTAAAAAAGTCTGGAACGGGTAGTAGGAAAATATAGACGATTCAAAAGTGCTTAATTATGAAGTTTATTTGAATAAAGAAATTTTGACTATTGACTATTAACTTACTTGGATAGTTTTGGTAACAAAGTATAACTTACTGACTGTGCAGATAATACTTTGACTGTGCAGATAATACTTTTTTTGTGCAGATAATACTTTTTTTTGTGCAGATAATACTGTGATTGTTGTGTATACATGCCTATGTCATAAAATAGCCATTGCTAACTCGTGTTACATTTCTGCGTATCCATGACATTTGACGTTCTAACTAAGATAGCTCCTCCTTGTCTATTAGGGTACCTTTATCTGTGAGTTCAACAATTTAATACTACTATTGAATTGTATTTTAAATTCTATAAAGTCTGCAATCTCTGACCTCCAAGGGTCGTCAACTTTCTATAAACCATTAAAAGCTTTCGAAGCAGAAAACAGATGTATGCCCTTTCACTCCAACCAATTACAATTTTCTATGCTATCGAAAGTACCAACCAACAATTTGTAGAAAATCTTTCATTACTTTTTCTAATGGAAGGCCTTTCGTGTTATGTAATAGGAATTACGGTTAACAAACTTATTACGTTGTAAAAAAGAGATTTCACGTCGTGTGATCTTGTTTTTTTTTATTTGGGCCTGTAAATCTAAGATATACTCATGTATTGAGAACCCTCAAAATCTTCACCATAATTTAATACTTTGTGATAAGTGAGAACCCTTATTTGTAGGGTCGTTACTCGGGTTTTTCCTTAAAACAAAGGGTTAAGGCTAATCCACCATGCGTCACACTATAATAACTATGTAATTTATCATTCCTGCACACACATTAAATACTAAACATTTAATATATGTGCAGGAATGTATACTAAACTTAACAATACACTAAATACTTCCGCTTAACTTATGACTTAAGCGGAAGTATTTAATGTATTGTTAAGTGACTGGAAAAAAGATGGTTTTTATTACTATTGACTAAGATAAGAAAAAACTTCGAGCGTGAAGCGCGAGCGAAGCGTCTTTGCTTCAACTTGTCCAAAAATGCTGTCGCATATCTGTCCGTCTGTTTTCTTCTATCAGGTCGCATTTCTCAACCGATTTACGTGAAATTTTGTTAGCAGATTCGAAAATTATGTTGAGTTTTTTAGTCGAGGCAGTTATTCCAAATTTTTCAAAATAAAAAAAAAAGCTTGAAGTATTTTACACAGCAGTCAGCGCCATCTAGCCCCAAACTAAGCAAAGCTTGTAATATGGGTGCTTTTAATATATACTTATTATACACAGTAACACCCAGACCCGTCACAGAATTTAAAATTCTTCTTGTCAGCTAAAAAAGTCTCGAATGGGTAGTAGGAAAATATAGACAATTTAAAATCACCTAATATCTATGTTTATTTGAATAAAGAACTTTTCATTTCATTTCAAAATGGCGGAGATATGTTAAAACGAGGTCTACAGCTCACAGAACCACTAGTAAATAATACATGCAAACGTAACAAACAAACACACAGACAGTATATAGTACTACTATTTTATATAATTCTAAATAATATACTAGAAAAAATAGGACTCGCACCAGATCATGTTCTCGGACGGGAATCGAACCCGCGACCTTTGGATATCCGGTCCAATGCTCTGACCGCAGAGCTACCGAGTCACTAGTGAGAACGTCGAATTTCTTCTAGTATATCAACTCTTACGCTGCATGCCAGCGCCATCTCACCAATGTAGAAGGAATTAACCTCGACATTCAACTGTCCTATTTTTTCTAGTATATTATTTAGAATTATATAAAAATAGCATTGTGAATGCTTAAATCTCAAAATTTCAAATACTACTATTTTATTTTAGAATTAACCTCCATAAATCCCACTTACAATTTATTACACAAACACCGACGATGCATCTTGCAAAAAGGATTTGAACCCACAACACATATTTCATAGCGCTTCCGACTATGAAGCGACCGCGGGTCGACACAGGTCACAATCTATACAAATGAAGATAGAATCGAATTGTTTGTTTGCAGTTTGCTTAGAAAGAAATATAAATTGACATTCCTTATGTCATGCAAAATGAATCTAACTTATCGGGAATTTGGAAATTTAAAAACTGGTTGACGATTTGTGAATACACAAAACGAACTAAATAATCATTAGCCCTAGAATTGAACCTTGATCCTCAACCTCTTGAACAAATTAAAATTAAAACCACCGTAACGCCAATCAATGTGATCTATTCATAAATTCGATTGTTTAAATCTAAGCTTATGTTATTGTTTTCGCGCTGTCATGGGGTCGATTTGTCACGGGGCAGGTCATTGACCCCGACAGCTGAGCGCTTTTTCGCGGTGCCGATGCCGTGCAGCTAATCGCAATGAAAGGATTTACGAGTTCAGCGGTCGTCTAATTCAAAATATTTTCCCGACATCTAATATATGTACAATAAACAAGAAAAAGCATCCCTTGACGAGTTTAATTCCGGTTTTTCTCGTTCAAGCTTGCCTGCCGATGACGTGGCTTTTTAACATGCACAAGTACTGTTTACAGCCCAAACTAGACTGAATACACTTTTATGAATAAAAAATAAAAACTACAATGCAGGTTTTCTTAAATTATAGAAGGCAGAGTATCATTTTTATTTTCATACATACACATACATACATTGTCATACCCTCATGCTTTGGACTGTACACGTGGAGGCTGTTCTCATCCATCATGGATAGTGAACTGACTCATTATCTTGAGTAGTAGTGGCTAGGGTTGCCATCATTACCAGTAGCATTGCCACATATTAGCAATCAAACAGTTTTGTCAAGAAATCTTATATTGAAAGTTTAAAAGTTATTTAGAAGTATAACTTTCGTAATAAAGTAATGAAAATTAGATAGAAAAAGACGTATGTTATAATGATGTAATCATTAATGTATTTATATATAATGTAATCATTAACGTATGTATATATAATGTAATCATTAACTAATATAGTACTTATACGTTTGCGAAATTGAAGAATCATCATGTTTCATTATTTAACTACACTGGCCTTGAAAACTTAGTAACACACTTTTAAAATTGCAATTTCTCTTAAACAATTAGAAGTTAGAGCTTTGAAATAAAAAAGGCTTTTTTCAAGAAGGTTATCGATTGTGAAGTTACTATTAAAAAAAAACTTTTTTTAGTCCTATTTATTTCAAAATTATATCTTGTGTATTTTAAAAGTTTTTACATTTTTAAAAGTGTGGTACCAAGTTTTGAAGGCCAGTGATGGTAGGTACACACGACGGCACCTCAGACTATACATATTGACCTTGAGACCGCCGTTATGCCCTACGTAATAAAAGCTGTTTTCGCAGTTTAACTGTATAACCTGACATGCTGTCGTGTGTACAATCTTTAAGAAATCACAGACTTTTTAAAAAGAAAATAATTAAGTAAAAAAAAGCTTCTTCCTTGACTGTTACAATATCATTAATTTAACCGACAGATTTAGACAGAGAAGTCTGAATATCTGGCAAGCATACATCAATTCTCACTTTAGTTTTTACGCTGACTAAGCCTGTAATCTGGTAGTTCATCACTCATTGTCTTAGAACAACCACTAAGGGCCCTTACCACATTGCGACTTTGCATTACGATGCAGTATCGATACGGTTGTAAATCGTCTACCTTTACACTATTTCTCGATACTAATCGAGATCCCTGGTGTCGCGATGCAGTCGCGCGGCTGTCGAACGCGCGTTTGTATCGGTGCAAAAAGTCGCAATGTGTACGGGCCCTTAGTTTTACAGTTTGAAATAGGAAAACCATACCGATTTCATATTATTTTTATATTGATTCCGTTTTGATTGAAGTTTTTGATTACAGTATTTTTTTCAATCTTGGTTATGTAATCTTTTAACTGTGTTAGATACTAAATGACGTGTAACTTGTTAATTTATGTTAGGGACATACTTATATAAATAATTAGAAACACATACTGAAACATATCAATAAGCCTCGGTCAATTAAAAAAAACTATTTCTAGAGACTAGCAAAAATGTAGGGCAACAAAATTAGAATCAGTTAAAGTTACTTGTGCGTGCACCTCTATACTCGCTACAAAGTTACGGCAATAACCGCCAGCCGCCACAGAGGCGCCACTATCGTGCCCCACTCATTATCCAATTAGGAACGTTCCCGCCAAAAACTTTACGCATTTCGAATAAATATTTCATTTAAACCCCTCTTTTGAGAATTATTAACAATTGTATTAGAGATAAATCATATTTAATAACTTAATTTTGGTTTGGAAATGTCGTGAACCCTACACCACATTTTTGTAAGGGGTTGGAAAAACTATTTTATTCATTACAATTATTATGCGGCAGATCAAAGACTTGTACAGTTTGTAAATAAAGTCAAAGTTTTGGTCACAAATTGTATATAGCAAAGTTGAGTTTTGATAGACATCTAAAAAACTAAAATAAAATAGTTTATACTGTTGTTGCTCTTCCGAAGTTTTTTTTTCACCCTTTTCTAAGACAGCTCATGTGAAAATAAGCAGTTTTATTTTTCTCTAGTTAAGCCTAAATTTACTGGTAAATTGATATCAAGTCATATTCATTCATATTTTTTTAAATAACAGATTTGATGATGACCCTACATTCAGGACGTCTTCTAGCTGTCAAGAAAAATAGGCGCAAGAAACTTACAAGCTTTAACAGATATAACGACGTTTACAAATACGTAAAGTACTGTACATACTGTTAACACCTGACACATTAGTCATCAAAGAAGCCACACGAATTGACCCTGAGGTTTTCTCACCTTTTTCAGTACCAAATTGTACTACCTTGTTGCATCTGTCGTTTAAAAGCAGGAAGTTGTATTTTCCTAGACGTGAACCTCGATTCGACATTGAAGATGTCGGTGCAACAAAAGATAGCATTTATTTTTATACACACAGGCACAGGTACGTATATCCGCGTTTTTTTATTTTTTATTGCATTGGTGATTTTATTAAATTAAATATTCCGTGTGTTTATTTACAATCTGAAATTAAAATTATTACAACTCTAGCCATAGGTATGTAGCTATTTACTCAATAATAGAAGTACTAATACACCCTATTCTTCACCTCATTATGTGTATGGCTACCGGGATAAGTAGAGAATGGCACGTGTGACGTCACATCCGGGATAGCTTCCCATATCGTGGCGCAACAATGGCGGCGTCCCACAACAAAGCAAGTGCAATCTCAGAAGCTCACTGAAAGGCCACTGCTTATAATAAAATGCTTATCATGTAGCAAACAGAATAATGCATTATGAAGCTGATCTTTTGTTCAGTTTACTTTGAGTTCAACACGCTTAGATCATAAAATCAATAGATACGCTTAATTTTTAAGTATATAAAAATTTAATGGGGATATCAGACCACATTACTGAATATTTATCTACAGTTAAATGTTAAAAATCAATAAGATAGCGAAAGGCGTGCGTAGTTTTCAACGATTTACGTAATGACAGTCTCTTTTAAGTCTATGAATGAGATCCAAGTCTAAATCCTCAAAACAGTAAAATTTTGGGTTACGAACAAACTCTGTAGAGGTTCGTTCGTTCTTACTAATATGAAACATTAAAACTTTTAGCTGCACATACTTGATAAGTAAAAGGAAGAGATACGCCCATTACTTTTTTAGATACTTTATACTTTAAAACTTACTTGCGGAAATGTTAGGATCTAATTTAACCCTTCAACGCCCGGAAAATGAGACACAATAGATATTACATTGTTATTTGGCCGCATGCGGCCGCTCGGGCGTTGATGAATTAAGACGGTATGAAGATGCAAAGCAAACCGCTCTGCCTCCGGGATACGATTTGGGGGCAATGACGTCACAATATGAATCTGACTTTTCAAAATGCTACACTTGTCTATGGTTAGCGAACATATTGTAATTTCCATACATTTTCACCTGTGTGACTTTGTTTAAAAGGCCAAGGCATGCATTGCTCTATGCTCAATGGTTCAGCCCAGGAGCAAAACAAGTAAAATCTGGACTAACATAATCTTATCCATTGTACAAGCAATGGATGTTAAATAATAGATACCTATAATACATAGATACTGCGTACTGACTGCCATGACTTGGGTACAGAGTTTAACCCCAACCTGTGGTATCAGTTTATCACACTGAAACGGGACGGCCGTTTGGCATAAGACGGTACCAATCCTGTACTAAATAAATAATAATCTATTGTGTGAAGGACCTTGGGTTTGAATTCTGGTAGAGGGGCATATAATTGTTAGATGAGTATTAGTTCATCTAACAATGGTTGTTGATTATTTACTCCTAATGAATGAATGAAATTCTTTATTCAAATAAAATAAATAATAAGTTTTTTAAATCGACAATTCTTTTACTCTACCACCCATTATGACGTCTTTTAGCTGACAAGAAAAATATATGCAAAAAACTTACTTGATAGTACAAGTTTTGATTTTTGGGACTTAAGGGGCTGACATGAGCCAACTAGCGCCGCCAGTTGATTTTATTTTGTTTATTCTAAATAAGCCCAATTTCTTAAAAAAGGAATCAGTCAAGGTCTTGTGAATGACGTCCAATGTTTATTGAATAACGTTACAATATTACAAATGCGTGCAATAGTTTAAAAACGGGTTAGAACCAACAGTGGCCACTTTTAACAAAATCGCGTTTTAAACTGTTTGAATGCCTTTTCAAACTGTGTAAACTTATTCAATAAATATTAGACGTTATTAACAAGACTTTGACTGATTCCCTTTTTTTAAAAAATTGGGCTTATTTAGAATAAATAAAATAAAATCGACTGGCGGCGCTAGTTGGCTCATGTCAGCCCCTTAATGAGAGGCGGCGGCCCCTTGTACAGTATTACGTATTGCACAATTATATTGACCATTTAAGGTTAATATTGAAGATCGTTTGAGTTCAAAGTGTATTTCAATCATATTGTGCAATGAAAGTATTGAACAGTATTATTGTAGGTCTAAGGGCCGCCTTATATTTCATCTACATAGATCCGAAGCAAACTTTTTAATATAATCCCATAATACGAAGGTACGCTGCGCACTTTAAATTTTCTAAAATCACCTTTATTAGTAAAATAAGCTGTAAAGTTGCCGACTATTAGGAGGCACAAACAGACACACAGGCCAATTATATAATGTAAACAGTGCACCGCGTGCCTGCTGGAACGAGATAACGGAAGCACTTAGCTTTTACAGGGTTGACGACTGGAAGACATTGTTATCAACTATTTGCTCATAGAAGCAGTAAAAATATTATGTCTTTTTTTAATATTTACCTCCTTTTAAAACATCGTAAATATTTTAAAAGCAGTTGTATTTCAGTAAGTGAACAGATTTTTCACACGCACTCGCCATTTAACTTACTGTAACTGGATCTGAATAACAGCGCTACAGATCAATCCGTGGCACTAGCATGAGCATGCGCATGAGCTTGCAAGCATCGCAAGTGTCATGTACTGTTTTTTGTTGTATTTTATTTTTCTTTTTTCACTTTCTCAAGACGTAAGGATGTAGTATTTTAGTTTTGTTGTTGACCTTAATGTTATATAAGAGTCACAAATGAGTTGGCTACATTGACCTTCAATCATGACGATGCGGGTCGTATGTTTACATTGCTATGTTTTTTTAAGTTCAAATGTGACATCCCTAGTTTCCGCAGTTCTGAATAATTACAAGGAATTTCACTCGTTATGAGGCACTTAGGCGGGAGGTTCTTTAAATTATACAATAAAAAAGCCACTTACCTTTATTGCCCACCTCTAAATAAATAAATAAATAATTTGTTTACCACGTTATATTTATCTCTCTGTTTTAATTCAACAATTATGAAGTGTAAACATACTTTGCGCTGACCATACCAAATCAAAAGGGGCTGACATGAGCCAACTAGCGCCGCCAGTAGATTTTATTTTATTTATTCTAAATAAGGCCAATTTCTTAAAAAGGGAATCAGTCAAGGTTTTGTTAATAACGTCTAATATTTATTGAATAACTTTCCACAGTTTGAAAAGGCATTCAAACAGTTTAAAACGCGATTTTGTTAAAAGTGGCCACTGTTGGTTCAAACGTTTTGAAACTATTGCACGCATTTTGTAATGTTGTAACGTTATTCAATAAACATTAGACATCATTCACAAGACCTTGAATGATTTCTTTTTTAAGAAATTGGGCTTATTTAGAATAAATAAAATAAAATCGACTGGCGGCGCAAGTTGGCTCATGTCAGCCCCTTCTTAGAATCTGGTCAAGGAATTCTTTAAAAGATTTAGCTAAATCACTATTTGCAAATTGTCGCATGTTCTTCAAACAATACGTTTTTGATTAGTTTTGAATAATTTCAGTAAGCAAGAATCATTTTGAAACATGGAAAAAAACATAACTATCGCGTTCTCCAGACCTCGCGTTTTTAATATATTTTTGAACATTTATTTTAATTGCTGAAATATATTTTCCCCATAGACTTAGAAAAAATTTCGCTGCTATGATTTTCCCCATATATCCGCCATTTTTTTTTTAATTTCGATAAACTGAATCGTGAGAATCGGTTGAGAAATGCGACCTGTAGAGGAGAACAAACGGACAGCCGGACACCGGAAGGACATACGAAAGCATTTTTGCCCAAGCTACAGAATTAATAAGAGCCCAAGTTGAAGCAGTGACGCTTGTTTACTTATAAAGTTAATAGATAACAGTTTTCATGTGGAAAACAGATGATAGAAGGTCAACCTTTTATCAAATCTTAGATCGATTTGACCTTAGAAATCCTTTAGTTATCTAAATAAGAAGCCATACAATGCTTTGAAGCCTTCCTGAAACCCGGACGGGGCGGGGCGGGCAAACCGACACCGGACATATCATTAGCTTTGAGGTCGCGTTTGAGATCATGCTTGAAACATTTTATTCATATTCAAATAATTTTTATTAACCCCCGACGCAAAAAGGGGTGTTAAGAAATGTCAAAATGTGTCATTGTAGTCTGTGGAGAGGACAAGTGTCATGTCAAAAAATAACGCTACAATCTGTGGGTTTTAAAAATTAATTTAAAAAACCCACAGATAAATAAATGTAACAGTACATTACCTACATATCAATAATAAGTAATCGGTGAAAATAAATAAAAATATAAGCAATAGTCGAGCCAATCTTTTATTCTTTTACAGGGGTGTTATAAGTTTTTTATTTGAAAGCTAGCGTGATCTAGATGGTTCTTAATTATAATTTATGAAGATCTGTTCAGCGTTGTTTGAAAATCATCAGCTCATTTCCTACTTGAAACCCTTTTGTCAAGTAGGAAATGAGCTGATGATCTTCAAACGCCTGAACAGATATTCAAAAAGCTTCTAACTTTCTAAAAAATATTCAAATTGCTCCATTTATTTGGGAGCTACGCTACGTTGCTTTAAACAGATACACAAATACGCCAATTACTACAGGACCGATTGATTTGGAATTTTGTGTACTTACTGTTAATTGGGTATTTGACATGGGAATGGATTCTACTTTTAAGGTATAATAGAGCAAAAAGGGAAGCAAAATAAACCTTATTAAAAAAAATGGCTCGTTTTGACTAATTTTACTATGATTTTGACGACCTCCGTAGTAGAGTGGCTTTGTACACCGGTTTTCAAGGCGTCACCATCTCTGAGGTCCCGGGTTCGATCCCCGGTTGGGTCAATTTAGAAAAACGAACTTTTCTATATTGCATCAGGTCTGGGTGTTTGATATACCACCGTTGTCTCTGATTTCCATAACACAAGTGCTTTAGCTACTTTGGAATCGAGCAATGTATGTGATGTTGTCAAATATACATTTATTTATTTTTTAATTGGCTCGACTTGACTAATTTTACTATGATTTCTAAGACTACAAAATAGTGTTGATTATTAGAATCCATACGTAATTACATAAAAATGTTGTTACAGAAACGTATTGTAAAAAAATTGTTTGTTTAGATAATCACAAATTTCTTTTGCGCGCCATACATATAATTATGGGCCGCGCGGTTAGAAATGTGACGTCACTTTTCTGATACTTTTTGTATGGAGCGTTTTCAAAAGATAGATCTGTGAAACAGGCCAGCCCTTCTATTGTCTAATTTCAAAATCTATCGCAATCGCTTTCAAGATGTAACACATTGATGCTTCTTTTTGGAGCAATGTGTCACATCCATCTGTCAAATGAAAGCGATTGCGATAGATTTTGAAATTAGACAATTAGCCTCCAGGGGCCCTACCGGCTAACGCATCGAGCTTCGGAAACTCTGCCGGGCTTCAAAATAAAACAGATAAATCGAGCCCCAATCGGGCCAAAATGGCGAACCTCAATAATTCATGATGTCACACGAACATCAATATCTTCTAAATAACTTCGGCAAATAGTACAATACGAAACTCCTTACTTCAATTTATCTGTTTTAAGTTGAAGCTCGGCAGACCCGCCGAAGCTCGAAAAGTTGGGTCCGGCCGTTACGCCCTCGTTCCGCGAGGCGCTCGGCCGGGACGCCCACGAATTTTAAAATTTGTTTTTCCGCGACGCCCTCGGCCGCGACGCTCATGATTTTTATTTTATTTTAAAATTTCTTGAGAAAGTAAAAAGTGGGTCTAGCCTGTAGGGCCCCAGGTTCTTAAAAGAGTAATTTTTTTTTACTACATCACACAAATGCACAAATGGCACCTAGACAAATGCCTAAATTGTCAGAATTATTAGATGATCAAAGGAATAGTACCTATTTTGTCATTGACATAAAATACCTGTTCATGAGTTAAGCCACTAAATATAATACAATGTGCGGTTTAACTGTCTAAGTCTAGACAATGTGATGAACAAATAACTGGTAGATAAGGCATCATCTATTTGAAGTAAAAGCCTAGAACAAAGGATGACTAATAAGGAGAAATAAATAAGATGTACTATTGACATTTGAGGAACTCGGTGTCACATTGGTATAGCGCCAGGCCCAGAGATTGCGGAGGATAAGCAACTTTCGCAAGGGTCGGTAATGGGATGGGTGACCAAAAATTAAGGCACTTTAAGCCGTTGGTTCCGGCTGCATTTGCAGGCGTTAGCACCTACCAATCCGCATTGGGCCCGGGTGGTGGGTATGGCCCATCCTCCTAATCTACCCATAAAGAAGGCCTGTGCCCCAGCAGTGGGGACATTAAATAGGCTGATGGTCATTGACATTACTTACATAACATAAGTTATACAAAGTATATACTTCGAGACTCCTTACCTGTAAACAAAAATATTGAGTTTAGTATTTTCATTAAATGACATCATTAAATTGAACCTTTAAAAATATAGTTTTGCTACTGTAGCTAAACGCACACGACGCAAAATTTTATTTTACACATTGCATTTACTGCAACCGTTCATTTTTTAGGGTTCCGCACAAAAATTGTAAAAAGGAACCCTTATGGTGCGACTTAGTCTGTCTGTCTGACACAGCTGGATATTTCGAGAACTACTAATGCTATCAACTTGAAATTTGGAATAGTTTTAGATGACGTTTGCCCAACTATTTTGCAAATAAGAGAGAAATGAAAATATTTATATTTTTTTGCAACAGGGCCTGAAAGGGAGTTTTAAAAATTCGAAGTGAGGTTACTAGGGCATATGGGGTATCATAGTTATGAAAGAGCGCTGCTTGCACATTCTTAAACATTTTTTAGGCCGCATAGTTTTCGACTTTTGCTGAAAAATTTAAAAAAAATACCGTCCCCTCCCCCCCTTATATCCGAAGTTTGCATAGAGAAAAACCTGAAATTATTTTATGTGATAGAAGTTTATATAAGAAAAATAAAACGATGTCTCGTGCGCCTTTTAACTTAGTTGCCACCCGCAGTGTCACCCGCGTGGATCCCTTTCCCGTGGGTATGGGTATACCGGGATAAAAAGTATCCTAACTTAATCTAGGGTACGTATGGGCTACCTGTGTGCCAAATGTCATCTAAATATGCTTAGTTATTTTAGCGTGATTGAGTAACAAACAAAAAATAATACAAAGTTTCACATTTATAATATTAATAGAATTTACCGTAAACGAGACGTCTCTTAGTGTAAGTTTTGAACATACATAACGTTAACTATGTATTTTAAGTTATGGTTTCAATCTACATATTAGTTTACTTAGTTTGTAAAAAAAATACGATATAAAGACAGTGTGATGAAAAAAGGAAGGTAAAGTTATTGAGACCATTAACCAAAGTGTCAAAAGTGCCTTCATTATCACTTTGACAGACAGTAGACACTGAGTACATAAATATTTTCAAAGTACACACTACTTCGAAACTTTACACATTTATGTTAATTAGACCAGGTGAAATCCCGTTGTTCAAGTTAGAGTCTGTTTTTAGGGTTTCATACCGAAATGGTAAAAAGGAACCATTATGGTGCGACTTAGTCTGTCTGTCTGTCTGTCTGTCACAGCTGGATATCTCGAGAACTACTAATGCTATTAACTTGAAATTTGGAATAGTTTTAGATGACATTTGCCCAACTATTATGCAAATAAGAGAGAAACAAAAATATTAATATTTTTGATGAAAAATGTAAAAAAAATACCGTTCCCCCACCCTTATCTCCGAAGTTTGCATAGAGAAAAATCTGAAATTATTTTATTGATAGAAGTTTATGTTAAGATTACAGGAAAAATAAAACAATGTGTCTTAATAGTAAACTTTTTCAGAATGATGGTACGGAACCCTCGGTGCGTGACTCCGACTCGCTCTTGACCGTTTTTTTATTTTATGAGAGACAAAAATAACGTTTCTCATTTTTTGTAAAGGATTGCACATATCGTTCGTTTGCAAATTACTCTTATGTAATTTATTTAATCTGAATCAGAATCATAAAAACAGTTTATTCGGAATAAAATTATCAAAACAATTTTTGTCATTTTTGTCTCTCGAATAAAAAACAGACTATAATTTTAAAAACTCAATAAGAAAAAAAACTATGGCAGGTTGATATAAATGGGACAATACACCCGCTGTCGGTGGTAACAAAAGCTAATATTTTTTCCCTTAGAATGCATGTACTGTGTGTTATTACATGAAGAATACATAAGTAAGACACTACTTTCTATCTGTAAAGTTCATCGCATAAGTGTCAATAAAATGGAATTATATTGAGTGGCAAATCACTAATTTAATATTAAAGAAGACATTGCATAGCATCGAACACGTCAAAACAGCCCGCTTGATAGGCCATCGCTTATTTAACTAACAATAGGCACCGGTGCCAGGCGGTGCCAAGCGCGGCGCGGTGCACTCCCGACGGCCACCGCCGCCGGCGCAGCTTTGTCAACAAAATACGCGCGCACTTTAAACATCTCACGCCAAATACAATTTCAGCTTTTGTTTACTTTGGTTTGTTTCATAACGTTTTGATAAGAGTTTCGGAATTGTGAGTCAGTGTTGGTGGTAAAAGTTGTAATTTAAAATGGGTCAAAGGACAATAGCGATTGTTGAAGTGTAAAAACCGTTTATTTGAATAGATAAAGAGTGACCTCATTAACATTCGGCATTCATTTAGTTCGGATTAAAGACAAAACTAATTTTACACTTGTTTGCACTAAAATATTCCCTAGAAAGGCATACCTGTGTTAAGTTGTATGTAATTGATTCATATTGTTTTATTGTTATTTACTCCCAATCAATATTTATTTGCTAATATTTCAAATCACAATAACCGCTAAATTAATTGTTAATCTTGTACAGTTTAAACTTTAGAATAATATCATAATTTATTTTTTTTGCACACTGAGCTAACTTCACATTAACGTTTCCTGTTTGTCAGACGGTATTAGACCTACTCGACGAGTTCGAGGCAGGTCTACGTAGAGGCCTTCCCCGTACTGCGTGTGAAGTGGATTAGGGCTGCCAAAGACAAAATACTTACGGTGATAAATTAGCGAAGTAATGTGAGATTAGCACATAATTCTTCTGTTTACTATAACGGCAAATCAAACTATGAAATATAAAAAACCTTAATAATGTAGACAACACTAACTGAATTTATTTAATCAGCTTTTCCTTCTCCTATTCTGCCCTTTACTACTTAGCCTGTATGCATTATTTCTCTTTGTTGCAGATATTGACTTTCACTAATAAAAAATATATCGTAAGATATTAAAATTAAAACACCAGTAAATCCTTATGACGCAAAATGAAAATCTACGCAGCATTTGTGAGGCCGTTGACCACCAACTCCGCGTCAGTACTAGAAGTTGACAACCCTACGGCACCGAGGGCAGCGCGCCGCACCCACTAAGGTCCAACGGCTGTAACTAGTATTCCATCTGTGGTCGCAAGTACTTGACAGAGAAAATACTTGTATACAAGAACATATAAGTATTTTTATACAAAATTTATATAGCCGGATAATTGAAAAAAACAGTCAATTTTCATACAAACGAGGTAACTTTGACTCCTTGGTACTCCACCAAGGATTGACCTATCTGTGATCTGATGATGGACATCCAGGAAGTAAATGGAGGAGATTCAGGTCGCTATACACACCCAACTCATCTGATCAGCATTCTAAGAGATATAAGGAAATGTTTTAACCGCGAATTTAGCATTAAAATTTATGGAAATCCCGAAACTGAAAACTCTGCTTCTTATATCTCTTAGAATGCTGATTCATCAGTTGGGTGTGTATAGCGATCTGAATCTCCTCCATACACTCCCTGGATTACCATCATCAGATCACAGCTCGGTCAATCCCTGGTGGAGAACCAAGGGGTCAAAGTTACCTCGTTTGTATGAAAATTGACTGGTGTTTCTAATTATCCGGCCACCACTGTATATATATTATAGTCACAAAATTGGCAGCCTAGAGTGACCTGGGACCATCCGTAGTCAATCTTTAGATCCACATAGGACCACCTCGTTATATCACAGGGATTATCCTACTAGCTAGGCTAGTTAGTATACAATTTCTATTTGTTATGTTCCGGTAGTGAGAGATAAGATAGCAAGTTCCTCCGTGGCTGAGAAATACAAAGTCGGGCGATTATGTATGGTATGCCCCTCTTGCTCGAATATGAAATAGTAGGCAAGAGGTATGTTCAAAGTAAGCTAGGTAATAGATATACATTATCTTTTACTGTGCAAAACTGTGGTATGGTCACAAAATTAGTATATTACTGACGTACAGAATGGCCATACTCCGCCTCCCGCCGATCCGAGATACCGCACCTCCCCCCACAATCGGTAGGAAGATCAGAAGTTCATTCTCCGGGGTCTGTTCAGTTGTTTGTACTAACATACGAGCTCAACAAATGTCAAGAGTCAACCCTAAAAGGTTCACGCACACATTCGCTGCGTGTACAAACGTAATCTGTTTATGTTGTAGTTAAAACGCACTTTTTGTATGGAGAGTCCGGGGTGTGGTCAAAAAACTTATATGGTACACTGTTGCAGCAAAGCTTAAATGTTGCTTCTTCTAACCTAAGGTTGATAAGACTGTGTTTATATGTGTTTGGAAGTCATGGTCGTTGTATTAATAAATTTTAGGAACCAATAAATTCTTAATTATTGAAGTAATTTGTAATTTAAGAAATAATGATCAAATACGACGGTTATTAATGTATTTTAAGAAATATTTAAGACTCAAAGTTTTAATAAATATTGTATTTCTTTTATACTTCCATTTGACATTATGCGTCACTTTAGGAATATAATTAACCTGAACAACTGTACAAATAGACATTAACTGTTAATTATTTACTTTGTATTTAAAGTATTATTTTCACATTTATGACATAAGTATTAATTTTGAGAATTAGTGTATTATTGAAAAATAAGACGCGAATTGAAATCTTATTAAAACTAAATGCTGAAAGTCAAGTTCATAAGAGAAATGTAATTTACCTCAAATAAGTTGAAAATAGTTAGCCAAACTTAACCAGTTGGTAGTGAGGGTTTTTGTTACAAGTGGCGAAGTTAAATGAACCCGCTGTCCAACTCTTTGTAACGGTTGGGCAGCCCTGCGCCAGGGCTGGCACCCTCGAGTTTGACGGGTGTTATTATAAATTACTTTCTTGCTAACTTTGGGGTTTGTTACAACAAGTTAGGATGTTCTGTTATACTGTATATTGGGTAGACGGACGACTTTAGATGTGTAAATAGAATAATCACTATAGTCTTGGCCACAACGTTAAAATTTTATTACAGCATCGAATCTTCGATCATATACACTTCTAAGACTTTCGCGCGTACAGTTCATTAGAAATAAAACACTTATTACGGATTACAGCGCGTATATTATTAATTCAGGTGTTGTTTTAGAATTATTT
Organism: Catoptria pinella; assembly: GCA_963556745.1. Classification (NCBI taxonomy): domain Eukaryota; kingdom Metazoa; phylum Arthropoda; class Insecta; order Lepidoptera; family Crambidae; genus Catoptria; species Catoptria pinella. The sequence goes on from OY750771.1 coordinate 555,884, forward strand.
AGTTTGTATTTATTGTTTTTTTTTATTCCCGACGTTTCGACACCTTTCCAGGGGCCGTGGTCACGGGAGGACTAAAGCAAAAAGGCTGCTCATATTTTTATGAAATTACCCGCTCGAAAGTTTATAAAAATGTATTCAAGTTTATTAAATTATTTTATGGCTGCGTTCTGATTTTAATCATTATTAGTGAATTAAATTGAATAAAGTTAATAAGAAAACAAGATCTAGCTACTGAATCTACTACCAGGTCACAAATTGGGAGGCCTCTGAGAGAAAGAACTGGCGGAAGAAAACTCAGAGAGGTTGGGTCGACCTCCCTTTTGATCCCTATCTACAAAAGGAATTAATTATATCTTTAGATCCTGCAGTGTGTGATTTAGGATGGGATTTTAGTTGATGAATTATGGGGTTCCAAGCTGGTGGTACTCTCCAACCATCATCTCTATTGAAATTTGGATGTTTGTTGATTTCAATAGCCTCGCGTAGCATTCTGGGAATGAACCTTTTGATCGAAGCAACGAATAAAGAATTACATAATGATTGTCTTAGATCGTGATGTTATGAGAATTAGGTGGTGAGGTCGACTACTTATCTCAAATACATATAAATTCTTGTCCTATTTATTAAACAATATTTAACCAACTCTTGAATAAAATAACTGTAACCGTTAATCACACGTAAATTACGCAAAAAGTTATTGCTTAAAGGGAATTTGACATAACTGACTACATTTCTGACAAACTGACATAAAGACTATAAGAACTGTCAAAAATTATTTACATAGTGAGAAAAGTTACGGTTTATATTACATTCCTCGAGGCTGTATACATACATATATTGCTCAAAAGAAAATAGGGGCCACTGTTATGGTTTTCCATACAAACGTGATAGCTTTGGAAAAGTTTTTTAATATAAATACAATTCGTGGGAATCACTTATTGACAAATTGTTAATTTCGTTTGATTTTGTATGAAACTCCAATTTCTTTCTATTCCAACTGGCACACGGCGAATAGGAGAAATAATACAATAAATTCGAAAGTTAAGTCCGCAAGTTGACTATTACAGCTTTCGAACAATATCAATTACAAATAAAATCAGATTGAATTAATATTAAAAAAACCTAGTCAAAGTCGTTTGTATGAAAAACCCTATATAGTGACTCCATTTTCTTTTGAGTAGTATATTTTAAATAAATCGGAAAACTAATTTACCTACATGTTAATCTTTAAAGATTATACGCGAATACATTTAAACTAAAAGCCATATGAATCAATTAGTCAGTGACAAATAAACAAATCCCTTTTTAGGCCAGCTAACCGAAAACCAAAGGGAATAACCCTTTTAATTGAATTAACGCGTAAATAAAACAGTTTCAATCAAAGTTTTGCCGAATCACAGCTATTTTCGATTAGCGGTCAAATCTGTAGGGACGTCGTTACTGGCGATTATACAAGTTAAGCCAGCCAACTGTGTAATCAAATGTAACAAAATAGTAAATAGTTTTAATACTTACGCAATCAAAAACAACTATACCATGTAATATATAATTTTAAAGTTCGGAAAAACAGTTTTTTTAAAGCAATTCGCCTTCTTCTCATTTTTTTTCAAAGTCACGATTAGTTATTGAGAGTTAAAAGGGTCTTCGGCCGTAGACCAAACACTGGCTATCTTACCTCTGTCAATGGCGACAGACATAGGGCAGACTATGCAGTAAAATAATGGAATAAAAACATCAAATGCATGCAATGACGACCCCGACAAAATTTTTGTCTACATCATAAAGTTAGTTTTTTAACAGATAAACGAAAAATAGTAGTCATTTGTCATATTTGACATTACCTTATACCTCTCTAGGGCGGGCATTGTCGCCTGTGTTCTTCACAAGTTTACAACAAACATATAAAAAATAACTAGCATTCATTGCATTACAGCTTATTACATGCATCCTACGTTTATGTTCGCCATAAAAATGTACTTGCAAGTTCATGGCGTGGCCGCCACGCCTCCGTGCGCGCGCGCATGGCCGCCGCCATTGACAGTGCGATAACGCGCAAGAGCATACGGGCAGACGCTGCTCAGTGGCCTTCAACTTGACACCATACTATTACTATTTTTACTGGAGGAAATTATACAATGTTATTTTTAGATAACACAAAATCTTTACGGAAACAACCTTGAAGTAGCGAAGAAAGTTTCATTCCACTTTTTTTTTGTACTTTTTGGCTGTAAACAGATATGAATAATGAAAGAAACTGAATCATAAGTATCCGAAGTAGCATTTCAATTTTCAATTTTATAACAAATTGCAAATTTATGTTAACTTTTAATTGAATAGTGTTTTATTATTTCTTTAGTTTCACGTTTCTTTGTTTTAATTTAATTCAAATTAAACACACTGTTTTAAAAAGCGTAGGAAGTTTGTTTAAAAACAATTCATTTGCTTGTATAACTGAGTGTACGACTTCATTATCAGCAAAGTGACCGTCATCCACTGAAGCGTGACAATAATTATTTTCACCGACTCGTAAACAAAAGCTTTCATGTATAAACTGTGAAAGGAAACAGTCATTTTGTTCTATGGTACGGTGTACGGAAGGTCGTTGGTCTAACAGAGAGGGCAACTTACGATAAGTACTATCTCGTTTGTTTTGGGAAAATTGTATTAAGTATTACTTAGTAAAGTAATTTGTGAAAGTATTCCTACCAACTTAACTATATAGTCAAGTCTTTAAAATGTCTCAAGTTTTGTAGATGCATTTTTAGCCTACCTACTGTGCAAATAATTTCGTGGTCTCACTATACGTTTTATAAATATAAAGGAATGTAAATTCTATTCTTTTGTTATATTAATCTTTCAGAAATATTTTTCATTCGCACACTAATACCAGCACAGTTTTATAATATTATCATTAATAAAAAATTTGAAAGAAGAGCTTCGGAAATGCAAAAGACAATGACAGACGTCAACCGAAACACGTATCTTGAAAATAAAAGAACCTACTACTAAATATACACTTCAGACTTTCGCGCGTAAGTATGTACACACGACAGCACGTCAGGTTACACAGTTAAACTGCGAAAACAGCTTTTAATGCGTAGGGCATAAAGGCCGTCTCAAGGTTAACAGGTATAGTCTGAGGTGCCGTCGTGTGTACAGTTCATTAGAAATAAAACACTTTTTACGGATTACAGCTTGGGACCTCATAATTCATTAACTAAAATTCCATCCTTTGGGATAGGATTTTAGTTGTGATTAGACACACACTGCAGGATCTAAAGATACAGTCAGTTCGTTTTGTAGATAGGGATCAAAAGAGAGGTCAACACAACCTCTCTGAATTTTCTTCCGCCAGTTCTTTCTCTGAGAGGCCTCCCAATTTGTGAACTGGTGGTAGATGCAGTAGCTAGATCTTGTTTTCTAATTAACTTTAATAAATTAAATTCAGTAATAATAAATTAGAACGCACAGCTATAAAATAATTTAATAAACTTGAATGAATTTTTATAAAGTTCTTAAAAAATTCTTTAAAAAAAAGAGTTTTTATAAAGATTTCATTAAAAATATGAGCAGCCTTTTTGCTTTAGTCCTCCCATGACCACGGCCACTGGGAAAAAACCAATAAATCCAAACTAAATAATTCTAAAATAACACTTGAATTAATAATATACGCGGTGTAATCCGTAAAAAGTCAGTTATTTCTAACTATTAGATGAAGTTTATTTATTATATAAGAAAACAATTTTTTTAATGCTTATCCAGGATCACAGCCTTGCTAATTATTTGCCTTATAAATTGTTTTGAAAGGTCATTGACCATCAGAAACAGCTCAAAAAGAAAACATGAATAATCAATCGGCTGATAAAAAGCAATTCCTACAAAAACCTAGTTTCGTAATAGTTTTCACCGACAAGCGGCGGGCGCGGGCGGGTGCGGGCGGGTGCGGGCGGGCGCGGGCGGGCGGATCGCGTGCGCGCGGGCAAGTTTTTGCTAATCGCTTCGCCTCACGACTCTTCCTGAGTTATGCAAAATTAGAAAACTATCCGCAACATAATTACAGATTTGGATTTATCGTGACATAATTATTAAAGAAGTGGTTTTATACATCATCAAATTTTAAAAGGGAGTGCAGTTATAGCTTTTGGTGCCGAACCTGGGGGTAATTACCCCCGCGAGGGTAAAACAGCTATTTTATGGGGATAACAGAGTTGGAACTTAGTACGAATGAATAGAATGTTGGGGGTAAAATCTATTTCCCTACATAGGTCATATGGGTAACAATATTGAAAAGGTTAGGAACCACTGAGTTATAGGATTAGGAATTAACCATTCAATGCCCGGAAAATGAAACACAATATTCTATTGTTGTCCGGCCGCATTCGGCCGCTCGGGTGTTGATGAGTTAAGGTAAAAACGAAGTTTTCAGTACGCGGATTTTTCCATTTCCATACTAGAATGTTCTTTAAAAAGAAAAGTAATAAATTGTTAAGATTAGTTTTCCTTAAGCACCGACAAAAATTGAATTCAAGTCAAGTCAAAATATGTTTATTCAAATAAACTGAAAATTTAAGCACTTTTGATTCGTCTATAGATAATTTCCTACTCTCCGTTCCAGACTTTTTTAACTCACAAGAAGAACGGGCGCAGGAAACTCAACCATGAGTAAATACAAACTGTTTTCGCTATCGAATACTATCGTTAACTATTATTTATTGTTTTCTGCCATAAGCTGACCTCATTACCTACCTACTTTGTATGTGTCCTTTTCAGCAAAGATAAAAACTCTTTGTTTCCCACATCCATTGTCTATTGTCGACATTATTTTCCAATCGTTTATAAGCAAAAAGACGTTGGAGGTAAATATTCGTTTTATGATTACACATGTAAAATATATACCGTAAACTGGGGTGATTAGCAACTTGCGTGGTGAATAACAACAGCGACATTTTCGATAGAAAAAGCAAGGAAAATATCAAAATGAACTGCTTAGACCTGTTCAAAGAACATTTTTCTATAAATAAATATTTAACAACATCACATACATTGCTCCGATTCCAAAGTAAGTAGCTAAAGCACTTGTGTTATGGAAATCGGAGACAACGGTGGTATCACAAACACCCAGACCTGAGCCAATATAGAAAAGTTCGTTTTCTAAATTGACCCAACCGGGGATCGAACCCGGGACCTCAGAGATGGCGACACCTTGAAAACCGGTGTTCAAAGCCACTCGACCAATGAGGTCGTCAAAACTAATAAGGTCATTTAGATATTATTTAATTTTTTCTATCGAAAATGTCGCTGTTGTTAATCACCACGCACGTTGCTAATCACCCCAGTTTACCTGTACTAGTGGCTCCGTGAGCTGAGGGCCTATTACAAAAAATAATCAGGATAGTCGGACGATGTTCTTTGATCGATTTACTTGATTTTTGTACCTTATACATGAGTTAATAATGTCACTGAATAATTATCGAAACTGCTCACAAAATTTTACGAGAATCGGTTGAGAAATGCGACAGAGGAAAACAGACGGCAGCCGGAAGGATATACGAAAGAATTTTTGCGAAAGCTGAAGCAGAGACGCTTTGCGCTCGCTCGGTCAGAAAGTACTCACACCTGTGTTCACAAAAATTACTATGAGGACTCACAGTGCCCGCGGACGCACAGCGTTCCACGAACCAATCACAAGAAATACGTAAAACAAATTAACAAATCACAGAACTCTATTTAAACCTTGTGCGTTCGCGTAGCCTAGGGTCGTTGGAGTGTCGTTTGTGAATACGGGTGTTAATCTAGTACCTACTAGTCTTCCTATTTTTAACACAAGAAAGAGATTTCATTTATTTATCTTACTTCATAAAGTTTTCTTTTAAGGCGAAAGTGCGCTCCATAAAAAGTAAGTATTAATTAAGTGATCTGCCAATTCACTTCGATTTCACGAACAATGCGGAAAACCGATAAACAAGGTACTGAACCAAGACATAAATCCTCAATTCCACAGTCTTAAAAAACATTTATTGCGCCAAATATACTATCTACTTAGATTATAGTCTGATTATTACTGAAACGATTGAAACTTTTCGCCTGTAGCACACCTCCGCCGTGAAACAGTACCAGCGAAACCGCAGTAGTTCCGGCATGAATTATCTTCTATCGACGAGGATATATGACGATCACATCTACGTAGCGGTTTCACGTCATTACTTTCGCGTGTGCCAACTGTCGGAGCCGATCGGGCGGAATCGCGCGTGAAAAATCTACACATTAGAACAGGCTGTTCGCATTTGTTTCGGTTGTCGAAGTCATGGCGGAACCTACTGCGGTGTTTCGCGGCGGAGGTGTGCTACAGGCGTAATAATAAAGATATAGTTGTAATATTACTAAAGATAGGCCATTCTAGTTACGTTTCTATTTACTATTTGTATCATACTAACAATACGTTTGTAAAAATACAACAATCGGACGTAATACAAATGCGTACTGCATATAACAAAAGGAAATGATATCATTGTTTTTTGTTATTTCAAGAGGGATAACAACAGCCAATTTGAGCCAACTCTTAACTAATAAAGGATAAAACAAACTGCGTTAAACGTTATCCACAACGTTTTTTTATACATGTAAAGTAAAAGTATCCAGGTACTAATACTATAAAACCACCGTTTTTGTAATTCCTTTCTGTGTACCTCTGTTTCAGGCCCAGCTGAAAATCAACGTCGAGACCCTGAGTGGTCATGATATTGTTAGCTGAGCTGGCTGCCTTTTTGGTTACTATATAATACCTAACTTATGCATTTATTTTATAAGTGAATGTTTTATTTTTGTAAACTTTGTATGTAACCAAATATAGTTTTATTCATTCATTTATTCAATTCATTGTTAACACAAATGAAATGATTATTTTAAAAAATGTACTTTCGATTAAGTTTACTTTCCCAATCACACTTTCACGATTATCGATAAAAGTCCATCGACATTTCGACATCACTACGGTTATTTGAATAACGGAGAATTTAGCAATACGCCCAAAGCTATTCATAAAGCCTGTCAAAGTTAATAACATCTTGTAACCTTTCCTTTTGATATTTTTTTATAAAATAAAATTGCAAATTCATGATCTCTAAAGATAATTTGAATACCTACAGGTTGTCAAGAATTGTATTGCAAAATTGAGTACCTAAACTTATTTTGTACATCGACTTTTTACGCACGAAATACTGAAACAAAATAAAATTATGAAACAGTCTATGTCCAAGGAGAGAGGCGAAGGATATAGCCACATAACGAACTTTCCTTTAGACTTTTTGCGTCCCCCAAAGTTGCTATTCCGAGTACGTGAATGAAGATAGTATAGACTGATGTTTAATCTTTTTGACTGCTCCAAAGGATGTTGTACCAGTTATGTTAATTTGATTTATAGAATATGTACAACATACGAAGAACTTTAGCACTATGGCTCTTTAATACAACCTACTAGTTAAATAACAAAGCTCCATAGATTATCGCCTGCGGAGCAAGTTCAAGGCAATGCAAAACGAGTTTAGCCTACTAGTTTTTGTCTCTATCAGTCGTGGGTGAAAGGAGCGAGATGGGTGTTTATCTACGAGCCGCTACGTTGGTACTGAGCAATTTGAAATATAAGCACAACATCGTTACCGCTGTAGAATGCATTTATGAAAATATTTGTAAATTAAATACTTGTCTCTATAATTTCCACGACGTGTGGCCTCCAGCCCTTAAAAATAGCCAAGTCGAACATGAAAATCTATTGAAGCAAGAGTAGGTACTTAAATAAGACTAGGTCTTAGCAAAGAGTTAATATGATCATAAAATTACATATTGGAATTAAAGTTTTGATCAATATATCGCCATTACTAAACCTGTTTGTATTCTGCATGTATTGCATGAAATATTTTATAAGAAATATATTCGGCATAATGTCTGCTTTCATTTTTTCTGATGTAATTCGAAACAAGTGAAAGTATTTTTATGCTTCAACTGGAAGTCAAATAGGTTATTTGTAAACACCACAATTAGTTACAACGTTTTTATATTACTTTTTTGGTTGTCTGTTTATGTCACTTATAACTTAACCAAGAGATATAGTTTTTGGGTATCTGTTTCCTATGCCACCAAAACCAAAACAACACAAGTCAGAAATTCAGACTTTCTCTACTGAATTCGTCTGGTTTCAACTTTCGTTAGAAGGCAGAAACGTCGCAAAAACTTTCATCGTGCCTCCTCTAGATTAACTGTGAATCGCGAGGTTTTGACAAAAACGAGCCGTGACAAAACTGGAATGATATTAACGGTAACGCGTCGCTATTCGAGTGGATTGGTGTTAAAACACACGCGGTTGTTTGTGACTATGTGGTTGAGACATTGTGAACGGATATAATAAGGAAATAGCTTAAAATGCGAGATTATAGTTGATGACTTCAGCCATTTTTAATCTCCCCACAACTGGGATACAGGCCTTCCTTATGGGCGGATAAGGAGGATGGGCCATTACCCACCACGCGGGCCCAATGCGGATTAGTGGGGTTAACGACTGCAAATGCAGCCAGGACCAACGGCTCAACGTGCCTTCCGAAGCATAGAGCTCGAGATAATAATTTTTGGTCACCCATCCCATGACCGACCCTTGCGAAAGTTGCTTAACCTCCGCAATCGCAGGGCCAGCGCTAAATCACTGCGCCACTGAGCTCAGATTATAGTTACTTAATGATAATTAATTATGTTTTCTATTTATTCTAGTAGGAATTAATTGGTGATAGTTCGTGCTCAGCTTGCCACAATAATTTGTTGCAGATAAAAACATTGATTGGGTGCTGTGTGTTTGTCCAAATGTTAAAAAAACTGTTTAGTTACATGGATCTTTTCAAACTATAATATAATTTCACGATACCAGCTAGCGGAAATTTCCTATCCAATTAAGTTAAACAATCACGGAATGACGAATCAAAAACTAACAAACTCGTTCATAAAAAACAACACATCGACATAACAGTACCAAACGATTGACAAATCCACACACATGAAACATTTAATTCATCAAAACTATCTACACGTACTATACCAATAACCAACAAACACATATAAACCATAAAGCTTAAGGCTTAAGGTGCATATTATTAGCTTGTGTTCTTTGAGAGATGTGACGACGACCGGAAATGGTCGATTGAACGGACAAGCACGTCTCGGAGACTGACTTCCGGCGGTCAATGTCGACAGTACTCGCTTCACACGTGGCTGTACTCGCCTCACACTAATGCATATGACTAACACACGTACTGAGTATAAATAATATTTTATGCTATTAAAAAGATAATAATATAAAGTTAGTTTATTCCCTGGTTCTTCAATTTTGAATTAAGTAACTACTTATTATTTCTAAAAACCCACGATAGATAAAATAGTTGTATAGCACCTACCTACATCATTTTTAGTCGGGGGATTTTCGTAAAAATTATTTAACTCTTTTACAATTAAGAATAACTATTTAAACCATCGTGGGTTTTCTTTAAAATTTATCATTTTACTTTTTATTACGAACTTTTTAAAGAATTCATACGTTATCTACTCTAAAAACAGCATCTCAATCAGACAAACGGTTCCGGAGATTAATAGGAACATAATAACTGCAGGGCCCCCTAGCGGCTAAACGGCATAACTCTTATCTAAAAACCATCGCCGATAAATACAAACCCATTACAGAAAACCACATCTAAGTCGGTCAAACCGTTCTAGATATAAATGGCAACATTTGCCTTTGCGCACAAACAACAACTTCTTAACCAAAACGCTTATACCTTCTCCGTTCCGTTACGGGTAAAAATAGAATTAATCTTTTTTTTTGTTTACATAAAAACTGATTCATTAACAAAGACAATTTGATTTACCTTTTATGACACAGAAACCTGCCAATATAACTGTTATTACATAATACAAGTAAGAAAAAAAAGAAGTCAGTCTGACCCCTTGAAAAATTTTAAAACTTCCTCTGACAAACCTCTGACAATCAGACTAAATTCATTAGTATGCTTGTTAAGCGCACTTGTCAAACAGCAATCAATTAATTAATTGACAGATAGCGTTTGCTTACCAACATTACTGACCGAATTGACACAATCGTATATAAGACGTCATTAGTTTACCCTCGACTCACGACAATCACTACACGCCCGAGGTACGTCAGTCAGTTCACTACGGAATCACAGATTGAGACGTGTTTACATTTGTCATAGCTTGATACATATAAATGGTTAATACAACAACATATAGATTGCACATTGAGTGAAGAGGGCTTAATTAATCAAATTAATTAGGTATGTTAATAATTAGTGGATAACATAAAATGAGATGTGGGTTTTCTTAAAAATGTCACAGAATGACGATAAGAATTTACAGGTTAGGATAGGAAAACAATAATTATAAATTATTACGAAATAAATTTGAAAGAATTTGTCGAATGATTTCTTTACTAATGACTACAATAATGCTTGCAAAGCTCGTTTTACAAGCTGGAAAACTAAATAAAATCTCTGGTTAATCAACGGAACAAAAATGAGAAACTCAAAAATATAACTTCCTGAAAAAGTCACTTCATAAAACTATTTTTCAAGTTAATCGTGACTGAATCGAACAAATTATGCATTCTACCACCACAAAAACTTAAGTCTACAACAAGTTGCCATTGAGTCGGCTGCAGAAACCTTTCTATTCGACACAAAAACTTAATAGGTGCTATTTCATTGTCAATAAAATATTTAAAAAACTGCGTCGCTCGTTGATGTCTTTTCAACGAGGGGCGACGCCAAGCGTGAATAATAACCTATTCTTTTTGTTTTTTTTATTTTTTATTTAAATGGCTCAAAAATATTGTATTAATCGACTGTCCGGCATTTATTAAGTACAATTAGGTAGCCTAGGTTTTTTTAATGAAATCCTAATGTTGTTAAGTAAATCTAGTTCAATAAATCAAACTAATGTTAGTCATCAATAATTCAGTCTTTTTATAAAAATACTGACCTTGTAATATACAACGCGAAAACATTAACAAAAATTATTTACTAATTACGTAATAACATCACAAGTGCATTAGGTTTGCCAAACTGTATTTATTTCAGTTGATCATTACTCAGCAGATATGTTGGTAATGTATTTATATTATTTATAGTCATTATTCTAACCACAAAATTACCTCGATTTAATTAGCGTATTATTACCGATATCAAAAGATTTATTTGGTTTTAGCACAGTAGTTTCTTGCTTTCTTCTTTCTTTCTAGTTTATTTACTTATTAATTGTATAAGTACTTATGTGCATGTGCTGTGAGCTTGATCATCAGCCATTTTTCATGTCCCCACGTGTGTAGATTTTAATATCATGTTTAGTTTTATGCCGTAATTAAAAAAAGCAAATAACTAACAAACGATATTAATTCTTGTCCCAAATACAATTTAATGACCTTTGCAATTTGACGTAAAGTAATCTATTAATAACTATGACTGTCGTACTTTTGATGTCTTCCGATCAGTTATAATTTCTTTGGAAAAATATTCCCCGTAAGGAAATTCTCAAAATTATTTACAGAAACCACTAAACTACAGTCATCTAAAAGAGATCCTGGATTAGATGATGACGTAAAAAAAAAATTTGTTATGCAAGCTAAATATATTAGAATAAAAATATGAATTTTTAGTTGTACTAAAATGTAATACAAACAGCGACATAAGAATTGCATTCGTTGCGGTCAAGGTAATTTAAATAAATAGGTTCGACGTGACAAGTTGACATTTTGATGTTTATAGATCAAACGTGCCTGTTCAATCATAACTATTATAATATTGTACACGTTTTGTTACCACTGTATAGGTACGTACTTAGTTAAACACTATAAAGATTGTCCAAAATATATTTGAGCACGTATTTTGAATAAGATTATTCATAATGTATGTTACAATGTACCCGATATAAATTTTTCGGTAATCAAAATGTTTAATGAGTAAATATGGCACTATCTGTTAAGTGTGAGCTTTAAGAGTGGAAACACTTGTTTATCACAACAAAATTCTTGGTATATATATATCACTAAGTATAAGATAAATAGGTAATTACTTTGTCAATACATAGTTCCGACCTTTACTTTTTCCTCGTGAATATTTACGTATTAGTATTTAAACTTGAAAGTAGGTGGGTAAAGGAGAATAGTAATATAACTTTTTTATTTAGTTCACTACATTACAATAATATAAATTACTTAGATTACATACAAATCTGTAAAACCTAGCTATTAATTACGATTTTGCAGTTATCTTTTTGTTTTGTTTTTTTAGGAACTTGTTATCTTTTTAAAAGTTGAAATCTTATGATAGAAAGTTTTAGTAGGATAGGCCCCTCGTATTGTATAAAGACTGAATTAATTGTTGATTGTAGAACCACAATACAATACGTATCTCAAATAAGAATGTTCTGTGCATTCATTAATCATTCACATAAAACTATTAATAGATTCAATGGAAGAATCTGATTGGAATACTTAAGTAAAATTGGCGATAAACATCGCCATGTAGACAACAGCCGCGGCTCGAGACGTCGTTAACCAGCGAACTAACGGTTCTTCAATTGGTTTCATATTTCGGTCACAGTACTATTGAAGGAGATAGTCGGACACAAACACAATCGACCTTTTTCTTAAAACCTACCCGCGGTCAGGCGGCAGTGCCAACTTTTTTATTCACTCGTTCCGTTTTCAAAAAAAGAAAAAGTGGGACGTCACGGCATAAAGTTTTGCAGCCTCGCGCGTCATGTGACTTTCTTCATTGTTCACTGACCTGCTAAGTGCCTCGTGTCGGCTTGAGCAGCCACCGCCGCGGCCAACACAAGCAGCCAGAACGCCTCTCCGGCGCCCCGCATCTTACACCACGATAGACCACATCAAACTCACACACTAAAAACAATAAAAACCTTTTTAATAAGAACACAATAACAAAACCGTAAACACACTGTCAGTTTTTTAAATTGGAACGCGCGTTCGAAAGTTGAATTCGTGACGGTTGGAAAGTTTGGTGACGTGTCGCCGGTAGTCGCTTGTCGCTCGGTAACGTAGGACCGAACAACGCGGGCGCAAGATTGCGACTGACGCCGCGCCGCGCCGGCCGGCTACCAGGTAGGGTGGCGAGCGTAGCCTTCAAAACTACATACTGCCTCCGCTTCATTGAATTAATGAGTTTGGGGTAAGAATCAATTCAATTTTGTACAATTTTATTGCAGCGTATAGTTATATGAATGAAAAAAGAAAAAGCAATGGTACTTTTCTAAGAATAAGTGAATTTTATGTTTTCCATGTCCATGCTCTTAAATGAAAGTCCAATTAGAATAATAAATTAAAATAAATATAAGACAACATCACAAACATTGCTCTGATCCCAAAGTAGCTAAAGCACTTGTGTTATGGAAATCAGAGACAACGGTGGAACTACAAACACCCAGACCCGAGCCAATATTGAAAAGTTTGTTTTCTAAATTGACCCAGCTGGGACCTAAACCACCCGACAACGGAGGTCGTCAAATATTATAATGTCTTGGTATTCGTTGCCTCAATACTATGGTGAAAAGTTTTTCTTCTGTTTGATTGTACAATCAAAAAAGAAAAACATTTTACATCGCAAAAAAACTTGGGATCTCTAACCTTCCTACTTTAACTTGTTCTGTTATTTCCTTTCAAGCATTTAATTATTACAGCTTTTTCATATTTTTCTGTAAATAAACCAATATCTCGTAAACGCTTCCCAATGCGGGATTCGATGTTTCACGTTTCGTTAAAATAAGAGTAAAAAAATAGGCTATGGAAGACATATACAATTGATTTTCAAACAATGCAACAGACCTCAAATATTACATCTCTCAAAATTTAAGACATTAGAAGAAAAACTTGACGTGTTACAAAAAAATAAGTAAGTAAACACAAAATCAATACATTATCAAAACTTTCATAAACGGCTTAGCAACTTTGTCGAAATTACCCTATTTACGGGTAATTTTCCCGCTTCATCAACACTGCTCACACAGGTGGTCGGCAGGTAGCGGGTAAACAAAACCCGCTGGTTTAGTGTGGCTGATGACTGACAACTAAGAACTTGACATCAAACTACAGAACTACTTCGATGCCGCAATGCATGCATGGTTTTTTAAGAATTTGCGTTATTAAAACAACATAGATACAAACTTTTCCATAGTGATGGCCAAGGTTAAGCATTCCTCTCTCAATAGAATGCCAAAATGCTAAAACCGGTTAAGTGCTCATTTGAACTGCTGTTGACTGCCACATAAAAATTAAAAGAAAACTTAATTTCCTTTAAGTAATTATTGTTGTAATCACTACACTACACTAATCATATTGACTCACTACTTTTTTAGGATTCCGTAGTCAACAAGGAACCCTTATAGTTTCGCCATGTCCATCTGTCTGTCTGTCCGTTTGTCCGTCCCCAGCCTAGCTCATAGACCCTTAGTACTAGAAAGCTGTAATTTGGCACGGATATACATACTAATCACGCCGAAAGTGTGGAGACGCCAGAAGTGGTGAACTAAATTTTGAACAATTTTTTTTTTTAGATTACCTCCCCTACACGTGAAGTGGGGATGTAATTTTTTTTGTCTACCCCATAGTGTAGGGTGTCGTTAGATAGCAATTTTAAAAATACTGCGGGTTTGTGGAAACAATTTTTTTTATTGCGGCATCCGTTTGTGAATTATTAAGCTTTAAAGTGCAAAATTTTGTTAGAGTCAAGTGTCCAAATTTTGTGAGTTTTGGTAAAAAATACTATTTCTTTTTATTGCTGTAACTTGGGACCTTTTTAATGTTATGGAACCTGTAGACATGCAAACAGAATTTGATGCACCTGTTTATGTTATAACATTAACAGGTGCATCAATTGGTTTATAAACCAAAACCTGACAAAAAAAAATATGAATTTTTCCAAGTAGATAAGGTTCGGTTCATTGCTTACATAAGTACTATTGTGCTATTGATAACATACTGTTAAAACACAACATCTTGAGAAATGGCAAAAAATAGAATTGACAAAAAAAACTATATAATTATCGAACCTGCTCACGAAATTTTACGAGAATCGGTTGAAAAATGCAACCAGAGGAGAACAAACGGACATCCGGACACCGAAAGGACATTCGAAAGCATTTTTTCCCAATCTGACCCAGAGACGCTTCGCTCGTGCTTCGCGCTTGCTCGGTTAATTTTATGTTCTGTGTCCAGACAAGGAGGTACTTAAAAAAGGTAAGCGCAACATTTTCCTTAAAACGGACTGAGCAACACGCGGAAAAAAACAGATGAAAAGAACGACATCTTCGTTAGAGGCCGCAAGGATGAGGAAAATTACTTGCAAGCAGTTTTTGTTTGCCAACTCAGTTTAGAGACATCACTGGCAGGTACGTAATCAAGGAATTGCTGCTTTTTATTGGTTTTTAATTCATAATATTATTAGTGATTAAGAAAATATTTTTTCCTACCAAACAAAAAAAACTAGCGTTTGCCCGCGATTCTAACCATGCCCGCGATTCGACAGTCGACAGTCGACACTCAACAGTCTAAATTCGAAAGTTGAAAGTCGAAATTCAAAATTAGAAAGTCGAAAGTCGAAAGTCAAAAATCAAAAATCGTAACTCGTAAATCGAAAATCGAAAATCGAAAGTCGACAGTCGACAGTCGAAAATCGAAAATCGAAAATCGAAAGTCGAAAGACGAAAGACGAAAGTCGAAAGTCGAAAGACGAAAATAGAAAAACGAAAATCGAAAGTCGAAAGTCGACAGTCGAAAGTCAACAGTCGACACTCAACAGTCGAAAATCGAAAATCGAAAGTCGAAAGACGAAAACCGAAGGTCGAAATTCGAAAGTCAAAAGACGAAAAACGAAAATCGTTAATCAAAAGTCGAAAGTCAACAGTCGACACTCGACAGTCGAAAGTCGAAAGTCGAAAGTCGAAAGTCGAAAGTCGAAAGTCGAAAATCGAAAATCAAAAATTGAAAATTGAAAGTCGTAAGACGAAAGTCGAAAATCGAAAGATGAAAGTCGAAGTCAATAGTTGTAAGTCAAAAGTCGAAAGACGAAAGTCAAAACTCGAAAGTTGAAAGTCGAAAGTCGAAAGTCCAAAGTCGAAAATCGAAAATAGAATACCGAAAATCGAAAATAGAATATCGAAAATCGAAAGTCGAAAGTCAACAGTCGACACTCAACAGTCGAAAGTCGAAAATAGAAAATAGAATATCGAAAATCGAAAATAGAATATCGAAAATCGAAAGTCGAAAGTCAACAGTCGACACTCAACAGTCGAAAGTCGAAAAACAAAAGTCGAAAGATGAAAGTCGAAAATCGAAAATAAAAAATCTAAAATTGAAAGTTGAAAGTCGAAAGTCGAAAGTCGAAAGTCGATAGTCGATAGTCGAAAGTCGAAAGTCGAAAGTCGAAAGTCAAAAGTCAAAAGTCGAAAATTGAAAATCAAAAATTGAACGTTGAAAGTCGAAAGTCAAAAGTCGAAAGTTGAAAGTGGACAGTCGACACTCAACAGTCGAAAGTAGAAAGACGACAGACGAAAATCGAAAAACGAAAGTCGAAAGTCGAAAATCGAAAGTCGAAAGTCGAAAGTCGAAAGTCGAAAGTCAAAAGTCGAAAGTTGAAAGTCGACACTCAATAGTCGAAAGTCGAAAGTCGAAAGTCGAAAGTCGAAAGTCGAAAGTCGAAAGTCAAAAATCGAAAGTCGAAAGTCGAAAGTAGAAAGTCGAAAGTAGAAATTCGAAAGTCAAAAGTTAAAAGTCGAAAGTCGCAAGTCGAAAGTCGAAAGTCGAAAGTCGAAAGTCGAAAGTCGAAAGTCGAAAGTCGACACTCAATAGTCGAAAGTCGAAAGTCGAAAGTCGAAAGTCGAAAGTCGAAAGTCGAAAGTCGAAAGTCGAAAGTCGAAAGTCGAAAGTCGAAAGTCGGAAGTCGGAAGTCGAAAGTCGAAAGTCGAAAGTCGAAAGTCGAAGGCCGAAAGCCGAAAGCCGAAAGCCGAAAGCCGAAAGTCGAAAGTCGAAAGTCGAAAGTCGAAAGTCGAAAGTCGATAGTCGATAGTCGAAAGTCGAAAGTCGAAAGTCGATTGTCGAAAGTCGAAAGTCGAAAGTCGAAAGTCGAAAGTCGAAAGTCGAAAGTCGAAAGTCGAAAGTCGAAAGTCGATAGTCGATAGTCGAAAGTCGAAAGTCGAAAGTCGAAAGTCGAAAGTCGAAAGTCGAAAGTCGAAAGCCGAAAGCCGCAAGCCGAAAGCCGAAAGCCGAAAGCCGAAAGCCGAAAGCCGAAAGCCGAAAGCCGAAAGCCGAAAGCCGAAAGCCGAAAGCCGTAAGCCGAAAGCCGAAAGCCGAAAGCCGAAAGCCGAAAGCCGAAAGCCGAAAGCCGAAATCCGAAATCCGAAAGCCGAAAGCCGAAAGCCGAAAGCCGAAAGCCGAAAGCCGAAAGCCGAAAGCCGAAAGCCGAAAGCCGAAAGCCGAAAGCCGAAAGCCGAAAGCCGAAAGCCGAAAGCCGAAAGCCGAAAGCCGAAAGCCGAAAGCCGAAAGCCGAAAGCCGAAAGCCGAAAGCCGAAAGCCGAAAGCCGAAAGCCGAAAGACGAAAGCCGAAAGCCGAAAGCCGAAAGCCGAAAGCCGAAAGCCGAAAGCCGAAAGTTGAAAGTCGAAAGCCGAAAGCCGAAAGCCGAAAGTCGAAAGTTGAAAGTGGAAAGTCGACAGTCGACAGTCGACAGTCGACACTCAATAGTCGAAAGTCGAAAGTCGAAAGTCGAAAGTCGAAAGTCGAAAGTCGACAGTCGACAGTCGACACTCAACAGTCGATAGTCGGAAGTCGAAAGTCAAAAGTCGAAAGTTGAAAGTGGACAGTCGACACTCAACAGTCGAAAGTTGAAAGTGGACAGTCGACACTCAACAGTCGAAAGTAGAAAGACGATAGACGAAAGTCGCAAGTCGTAAGTCGAAATTAAGCTACTCAGGACTTACTTTTTGATTGTGAAACAGACTGTTAATACCCTAAAAACACCACTGTGTGGCGTCTGCAAAGAGGTCACCACTTCTCTATGGTTAATAAGCAGAAAAGAAAAAGATTTTTCTGACTTCTATTATTCGGGCTGATGTCACAGAATTTTATCGTTGCTATTTTTCTATTGGAAATTAATATTATTCCTGCTTATTATAATGACTCATTTTTGTGAATATTCACTGTACATAAACATGTGTGAAGTAAACATAGAGCTAAAACCACGCAAGCTGTGTTTCTTCTTAAACCCGTAGTCAATTTGCCAAGGGCATCCTCTACAACTCACTTCCATTATCATTAACAACGAACGCAAGTATAGTGCGGGCGGGAAACAAAGCCCGCACAACTGTTTTGAAAAAATCATTTTCATAACCATAGAACAAAATTGTATATTGCTTTTGCCTATTAATGGGATTGATTAACGAAAACAATAGTCGATTTGCGTCTAGGGTTGTCACTTTGCAGTTTTCCATACAAATAAAAAACCACAGTATCTCAGCCATGTGGTGGTTCTATAATTTTCCCGAGTTGTACCTATGCACTACAAGGTAGGTATTTTATATACCTATATTCGGCTTTATAAGCGGGCTATTACCAAACAGCCTGTAAATTATACAGATAATAATTAGGCGTATGCTGTATTGTTGTATGTTCTTTAGCCTTTTACATTAATGGTACAAATTAAAAAAAAAAAGACTATGTCAATGTCAAAATAAGTGACGCATGCATGTCGCATAGACTAAGAAAAATTCGCTGTGTGACGCGATCTCGTTGAATTTATTTTTAATTCTGTTAGAATAAAATTATCGTAATTTTATAGCGATAATCTTCTAACTATAAATGTTGTTTACGTAAGCCTGAAAATATGGCTACTATTGAACAGCCTGATCTACTGTTTTTTGACACTTTTTCACACGATACCAGTGAAGTAAGCGACACAGTCTTGCTTACTAGTTACTACTAAATCCTAAAAACTTAACCTTCTTGTGTATTACTATAGTATTTTATTTCCAGGAACTGAATTTGGACCTAGTACAGTTTCCAAAGTCGGTATTTGTGAGAGAAATACGTATAATTCCTCTCGGAGCGCGCGTGGAAGGTGATTTCCCCGGTGGAGTCCGCCTTGGTGCTACAAATCCAACCAAGTTCCACATAGATTTCTTCGTGAACGACTTGAGTAAGCCTGGGGCATCTACTTTTGAAGCTCTTGGCAGCCTGGACTACTGCCAGAATGGACAGATTCATATGGAATGTGGGACAGGTTTAGACCAGCCAAGGATTCCAACTGATGGCCTTGTTTTGAGAGGTAAGTGTTAAGTGTTTAATTGCTATTTTCTGAGCAGTTTATTTTAAGGTAGCTTTCCAGTGGGATTAAAATAGTTTTAAACAAAACTTAGCATTGTGAAAGTTCTAATATATATTGTAGCAAACGCTATGAAAAAATTACAACTTTTGATATGGAAAATCTTTTTATGATGTAAAATATGGTTGGAGTGTAGGAAAGAGTTCATTTCTTATAAGTATATATTCCCACTTTGATCTGTTTTCAAAATAGCAACTGAAAGGTACATTGGTTTAGATATATTTCAATCACTCAGTGTGCATAAAAAAGTTAAAACAGTTATTGCTACTGCCCCTTTATTACAACTTTTAAAACTTAACAGTTTTCTGAATAGCTATCAATGCATCTCTTTTATTTGCTTTATAGCGAGAAAGAGATGTAACTATACTGATTCATAAACCTGGCAAGTTTTAAGAGGTTGTAATAACCCCCTGTATTGTTGCAGACATGTCAATTTACTAGTATTTATTTTATTGGCTCAAAGTAAGTTGATTTCACTAACTACTTAAACAGGTGATTAACTTTTAACCATCTGTTTTTGACATTTTCTCCATTTATAAAAACGTCAAAAACAGACAGTTACAACTTAATCAGCTAATTAAATGTTGGTGAACTTCAGCCTAAAAATAATAAAAAGTTTTGACTCATATTTTTTAAATGTAAGCTTTTGTTTAACATATTTAGTTTTACACTATGCTGTTTTCATAAAATAAATATCTAACGCAGAGCCACACACAATGGTAGCTTAAAAACTGATAATTTTTAGTGATGAACCTTTATGTATATGAAAACAAATTAAACAAATATGTAATGTGAAAGCCTTAGTGTGGCCTCAGCATAATAAATAAATAATTTTCAATGCTAATATAGTAGAAAATGTATCTATCAATAATATCTAACTTCTTCAATGATAAATAACCTTCCTCCAGTTTTTTTGTGCCCATGTCCACTTGATATTTATTTTAATAATTTTGGTTGTTTATATTTTTAACTGAATGTACTGGCTTGCTGTAAATATTTTCCTATCTTGCTTTATACCTGTCTAAGGTTTACGAGTGAACTAAACATTGAAAAAGATCAAGATCTTTAGGTCAGTTTTAGTTCATAAAATAATATAACACAAGAAATTATATTTTGGATTTTTTATGAGTTTTAATTGTAAATTATTTACTTTTCTTCTTAAACCTTTCTCTTGGAAGACTGCTGTGGTCGAGTGGTTTGTACACCGGTTTTCAAGGTCTCACCATCTCTGTGGTGGTAGGATAATATAGTCAATTCAAAACCACTTCATTTCTAAATTTATTTGAATGATACTTTTTTTTATTTAAATTTCTGAGGTTCCAGGTTTGATCCCTAAAAGATACAACACCAGTTGAGATCAAAGCATAACTGATTTATTATTTGATTACCCACACGTAACAAGAAATATTAATTTGACAGCTAACAATTTAAATACACAATATACCTTTCCCTCATAAATTAAAGTTCAATCGAAATCACAGTTACAATCAAATTTAAGCTGACTAATCAAATAAATTTGATGAATTAGGTATGCCAATTATATCTGGCCACTGTTCTGGTGGTGGAATGATAATAGGTGGTTCCGGGGATGATGAATTCGATCGAGATGGGCTGTGTGAAGCCATTTGGGGTGAAGAGGCCATTTGTGGTTGTTGTCTCACAGCACGAGCCAACAGCTGATCAACATGCCGTCGGTGCAGCTCTCCATCTTCCGTCCTCACCACATAAGAGCTGGGACCCTCTGCTAATTCGATATTAGCTCTCTGCCACTTCTCGCCAGGTCCATACATGCGAACCAACACAGGTTGATCTACAGCAAATGAGCGTGCTGGTGCTCGCTGTGCTGCTTGTTCTAGCTGTTCGTCAGCCTGATTAGGGACTGAGTCAGGGTGTAAAGATGACACAGCTGTCCTATATCGACGCCCATTCAACATTTCAGCAGGAGTTTTATTAGTACTACTGTTCGGGACAGTTCTCAGTGCATATAAAGTTCTTGGTAGTTTTTCATTCCAGGGATAATTCAGATTAGAAATTTTCCTTAATTTATTTTTAAATGTTTGGATAGCTCTCTCTATTTGGCCATTTGAAGCTGGATGGTATGGTGGAGAATATAGATGCTTAATACCATTATTCTTTAAAAATGTGTTGAACTCCTTAGATGTAAAGTTTTTGCCATTGTCAGTGACTACAGTATCTGGTAAGCCTTGTGCTGAAAATATTCTACGAAGTATAGCAATTACAGCTTCACTAGACATGGATGTCATTATCTCAGCTTCAAACCACTTGCTATAGCTATCTATCAATACCAGAAAAGTTTTACCTTGGAAGGGACCTGCAAAATCTATATGAAGACGGCTCCATGGTCTTTCAGATGTAATCCAGGTTTGAGGATCCCTTGGTGGATTATTTTTCACTGCTTGACATTGTTCGCACTCAGCTACAGACTGCTCAATGTGCTGGTCCATACCGGCCCACCATACATATCCGCGAGCAAATGCCTTAGTCTGCACAATTCCAGCATGAGGGGCGTGCAATAACTTCAAAACTTCACTTTGAAGCGATTTTGGCACGATAACTCTGTTACACCACAGTAAACAACCTTTACTGTGTGAAAGAGCCTCTCTTCTCAACCAAAATGGTCTTAAAACTGGATCATTATTAGAATTCGGCCAACCGTGTAACACATGGAACAGAACTTTCTGTAGCAATACATCTTTTTTAGTTTCTTTAGCAATTCTAGATGCATCAATATTCCAGCCCTCAGGTTGTTCTTCCAGCAATAATACTTCTTTTACAGCTTCTTCCTTTCCGGCTGCAGAATGTGTCATTGTCCACCTACTCAAAGCATCAGCGTTACCCAATGACTTTCCAGGTCTATACTTAATCGCATACTCATAACAACTGAGTTTCAGAGACCAGCGCAACATCCTTGGCGAAATTTGATCAGGAATTAGTTTGGCAGGGTTAAACAGGCCAACCAAGGGCTTATGGTCTGTAATGATACAAAATTTGCGACCTGTCAAAAATTCATGGAATTTTGATAACCCAAAAATGATAGCTAAGGCTTCTTTATCAATTTGCCCATATTTTCTTTCATGTGGCTGTAAGGTTCTAGAAGCCATCATAATAGGCTTTTCTGTTCCGTCATCCATGACATGTGCTATAATAGCACCAAGGCCATAACTTGAAGAGTCACAAATTAACAATAATTCTCTATCTAGTTCGTAATTAACCAGAGTCAAATCTGAAGATAGAAGCTCCTTAGCTTGCTCAAAGGCAGAGTTTTCTTTCTCACCCCAAATCCAAGGTCTTTTCGTTTCCAATAAACGGTACAAGGGTTCTAGTAACGTTGCTTTGTCTGGTATGAACTTTTCATAAAAATTGTACAAGCCTAAAAATGCTCTTAATGTCTCTTTATTGCATGGCGCAGGCTTGTCTTTGATTTCTTTTACTTTCAATGGCGAGGGATGGAGCCCATTTTCATCAATCGTGTGACCCAAAAAATGAATGCTATTGGTAGCAAAAACACACTTCTTAACATTTAGACGAAATCCCATACTATCGAGTTTTTGGAGAACGGCATGGAGTCGTTGATTATGTTCTTTCATATTACGCCCCGCCACGGCTACATCATCAAGCAGACAGGCTACCCCTTCAATACCAGATAAAGCATTTGCCATGACACGTTGGAAGATAGCTGGTGCCGCATTAACACCAAAAGCCAGGCGATTCATTTTCATCAAACCAAGTGGTGTGTTGAGGGTTAACATAATGGCAGTATCATTATCTACTTTCAACTGCATATATGCTAATTTTAAATCAATTTTGCTGAATATCCGACCACCACTTAGCTGCACAAATGATTCAACCGCTGCGGGTAATGGGTATGTATCAACTTGAATCGCTGGGTTCACTGTTGATCGGTAATCTCCACATATACGAAGTGAACCATCTTCTTTTTTGACTAGTCGTAAGGGCGTAGCCCAGTCTGAATACCTGACAGGCGAAAGAATTCCTGCGTCTATCATGCGAGTCAATTCTTCTTCAACTTGGCGCTTCAGTGGAAAGGGCACTGGCCGTGCCTTAATGAATCTCGGGGTTGCATCAGGACGCACGTGGAGGGATACGTCTGGACCTTTATATTCACCCAGTGTCTCACTAAATAAGTTCGGAAATTGACGCACCAAGCAATCCATTTCCAGGTCATTCCAGCAGACACCCACTATCTCAACGCCTAATGCTTCAAACCAATTCCGACCCAACAGGCAAGGGCCATTACCAGACACAATCAAGAGTTCACACTGAGCTCCCTTATTGCCAAGCGACGCGCGAACATGTGTAGATCCTAAAACTTTAAGCGGGTCGCGGGTCCACGTCACTAATTTTACATTGGTAGATTTCAAGGGTGGTGGTGTATGCCACAAGCTTTTAAATATTTCTTCTGACATGATAGTCTTCGAAGCACCAGAGTCCACTTCCATTGTCACATTAACACCATCTATGCTTATGTTTGCTGTTATAGGTGAGCTATATTTTTCAGAGCAAATATAAACCCCCATCATCTTTTCAGGAACATTATCAATAGAAGTGTCTTCACTATCAGATTGAGTATGGTGCACTTTGGATCTTTTCTTCATACAAGCAGACGATATATGTCCATATTTCTTACAGTAAAAGCATCTTGCTTTCACAAACTGACATTGTTCGCCGACCTTATGACTACGTGCACAACGTCGACACTCTTCGGACTTGATTCTACCAATATCCATAGGTTCATTAACCGTGGACGGAGTTAGCTTTGTATCACCACTAATGCCAGGGTACATATCACTGAAAGTCGTCTGGTAATTCAGACACTGCTGTACAGCCATCTCGTATGTGAGACTTTTAGTCTTCAGTAGCTCTCGGCGCAGACGCTCGTCACGCACACCCAACACTAGCCTATCTCGTAACTGGCGCTTAAGGTCTACGAAGTTACACTGTGCGCCTAATAAACCAATGGCCGCAATATAATCTTGCACGCTTTCCTCTAGGGATTGTTGACGTTTATGGAATTTCCCAGCTTGGAGTATTTCGTTAATTTCAGGTTCATAAAATCTGTCCAAAATCGATACTATCTCTTCAAACGGGACATCGGTGGGACGTCTGGGTACCAACAGTGACACTATAAGCGAATAAGTTTGTTTGCCGCACTGAGATAGAAACAATGAACGTGCTTTAAGCCAGTTATCCGATACGCCCGCGGCGTCTAAAGAACAAAGTAGTCTTTCTTTATATTCACTCCACTTATCAGTTTTGGGATCAAATTGTCCAGGAAACACTATATTTGCAATATTTGACGCCATAATCCCTTAAAACACATTAATTTTCCGAAGTCGCCACTAAAAGATACAACACCAGTTGAGATCAAAGCATAACTGATTTATTATTTGATTACCCACACGTAACAAGAAATATTAATTTGACAGCTAACAATTTAAATACACAATAATCCCCGACTGGGTAATTTAGAAAACAAACTTTTATCATATTGGCTCGGGTCTGGGTGTTTGTAGTTCCACCGTTGTCTCTGATTTCCATTACACAAGTGCTTTAGCAACTTACTTTGGAGAGCAATGTTTGTGATGTGTTTTAATTAAAAAAAAGTAATTATCTCTTTCAAATGTTATGTTAATTAGAAATTTAACACTTTTTACGGATTACAGCGTGTATATTCAGTTTGGTCTTTGGTTTTCCAACGTTTCAACACCTTTCCTGGAGCAGTTTTGAACACTGGATGACTAAAGCAAAAAGGCTACTAATAATTTAATTTTTTAAATTTCATATCGAATTGAATAAACGCGCTGTAGCCCGTAAAATGAACTGAACGCGCGGAAGTCTTAGAAGTGTATATGTTATGTTAATTTTATTTCCAGGCTGGTACACAACTATCACCCTAGCGGTTTATGGTAACCTGAGTCAAGTTTTGAGTGACACCCCTGTAGGTGCCAATCCTCCAAACATACAAAGGCCAACCATCGCTCGTGAGGTTGCTCCAGTACCATCAACCAGTGTTCCACCTCCAGACTGGAACCCTGAACCACCCAACCCTATACCTATACCCTCATATACTGGCAATGTTGCCACCAGCAATCCTGATACTTATGGACCAAATAACTACCCAGATAATTATGACAGTCAGATGTATAGGGGCGATTACTATGCAAACGAGCCACCGAAAGATCCGAGAACGTATCATCATATGGATGATAGTGAATGGGAGAAAGATCGCCGGAACCTGAGCTGTGAAAGAGACGATAGGATGCGTCACAGCCCACGCTCCCTTGAGCATGATAGAGAAAGAAGAGATACAAGAAGCAGGAGACGATCCATTGACAGAGGTCGTAGTCGCGAATCTTCTCGACAACGCGACCGTAGTAGGGACCTGGATCGCTTACATTCAAGATCAAGAAGTCGTGATAGGGATTACATGATTAAAGGTGAATACCGACCCCTGAGTCGTTCTAGATCTCGCAGCATCGATAGAGACCGAATGAGGGCCATGTCGGGAGACCGTGATTGGGATCGCGGTTCCTACAAGAAGGATGACTACCGTAGGCATCGCGATGCTTCTTATGATAGGTCACGTGGAGGGTCGTATGATAAAGATGCAGGTTACGATAGACGTTCGCCGTTTGACAAAAGAGCTCCCTCGTACGAACGTAAGATGTCGTACGAAAAACGCGGTCCTTCGTACGAGAAACGGATTTCCCCTTACGACAAGCGTGGTTCATCATACGAAAGGCGTGCTCCGTCATACGAGAAACAGCCATATGATAGGAAGAGACACTCGCCTTACAGTCGCATGAGAGGTTCTAGTTATGGAAGCCGATCGCCCAGCAGGGATGACCCGAGGAAGAGACCCAGAACACCACCTGGTGAGAGTGCTCGCAGGCCGCTGTCGCCTCGAGAGGGTGATGTGTCGAGCCCGATAAACTCAGTGCGGTCTGAAGAAGGTCCCGAATACGACAGGAGTGGAAAAGCTATTCCTAGGGTCGATTTCTATCATCCGAGCTATCGACATAAGCCCCCTATCCGCAGCCCATCACAAGAAGTGGAAACCGTTCCTTTCGTGGAGCCTCAGCATTCCAGTTTGGTCACCGTTCAAATTGTTGACAATGCTACTGCTGCGAAAGTTATCGAATCTCCGACTCGCAATCAAGAAGAGTCAATGGATGCCGAGCCTTTTGAGCCTATACTTTCAGATGAAGATATTTGTGACGATTCTGAAGGTACGCCATACGTGGAAGTGGATTATGATGTGAACGATTACTGTGGTGTCGATGACATTCTAAAGTACTATAATCCATTTAAATGTGAATGGCAGAAGTACAATTATGAAAATAAAATACATTTCCTTCCTAAAACTCCTAAAGATGATGTCAAAGACGTGATGAGTGCTACTTTCGCTGAGCTGTGTGACGCTAGTGCTGATTTGTTCAAAATATCTGAAATAACCAAAGCTGCAAAAAAGAGGGAACAGAAGTTTTTCTCCAACACATTCACAGAAATTGATAATTCGTCGAGAGAAGAGTGGGTGCACCAATGTGAGCAAATGTTCGTGTCTTTGACGAACCTCTGCAGAAACAGCGATATCATTTTACGTATATTTCGAAAAAACAACACGGACGACGATTTTATTGACATTTACAATTTGTTAGTGACTTTCTGCAGAATCGGACTGAACTACGATTTCGCCTTAGCACAGCAGCAACCGACTTACAAGATTAGGCACATGAAATGTGGGATTCGTCTTGCAGAGGCATTGACTTTCCACAGACACAACGGACAAGTTACGAGCATATTGTTAAGTACTGGCATCAACGTGCCCTTTTTGCTGTTAGAAATGTACTCCAAAGAGTACATGGCATTAAGCATTCGCCTCATGGTGTTGAGGGCTTTAAACGCCTGTCTCTCGTCAAAAGAGTCAATGGAACACTTCATGCAAGAATTCATTTTCCCAAAATTTTACAAAAAAGATCAGAGTGAAAATAAGCCGAAGAATGGTTATCAAGCTCTTATCGTTATGATGCAAACAAATCCCCTGGCGAGAATTAAGTTTTCCATCAGCGCATTAATCAAGAAACTCAACATATACGAATTACTAGGCAAACTTCACGACCTTGTATTAAATTTCAACAAAGCTGCTGCTGAAAATAATCAAAATGAAGACACAGAATTGTCAGAGAAAGAAACTAATTTTATAATAAATGCTGTCGAAGAAATTTTGTACATGTACCGAACTCAATGCTTCCACTTGTCTCAACCTAAGCGTTTCCTGCCAGTCTCCGCGCAATTCGAAATTAACAAAGAATGTTCTAATGAGATTTTGCTAGAATTTTTCAACATTCATCATATTTTGGAGGTCTGCCTCTACTTACTCACTTGCCCCACCACTTGCAATAATCTCGTAGTCGTCAGTCCTATTCACGACTTGATTTATGAATTAGTTAATTCCGAGAATGGCCTTAACTTTTTGTACAGAAACATGGAGTTGAGCGAGTTATTGTTCAAGACGTTAGCTCAACCGTACGGGCAACTAAATATTGATGAGTTTATTTACCCCCATGATCTCAATAATTACAGTGATCTCCAAATATTGGGACTCGAAATGGCTTACAAATTAAAAACGCTTTATTACTTGCACTCCATCAGTGATTTACAGGCAGGGAAAGTTGATGAGAATGAATTAATAGACAGATTACAATCTTTGTACTGCCTGAGCTTCGGAAGTATAGGAAAGACAGCAGTTCCTGATGTTATCGTCATGGGAGACAACGCAGATTGTCTAATGGAAGTGTTTGAAAACGATTTAAAAACCAAGACTAAGAGCGACTTTCCTTCTAAACAGAAGTCTCCTGCCAAAGGATACGCTATCGAATTGATCGTCTCAGCGGTGAGATATTCAGCAAATGTTCCATTTTTAAAGAAATATGGACAACGACTAACCAACGTGTGTAACGAACATGATAGATTTGAGCCGAGCGTGTCTAGTATACTTCAAGAAGTGAGTCCATATTTAAAGCCAGTTGAGAAGACTCTGTTACAATCAAGCGACGACTTAGTCGAGTGTGTCGAGTTCTTGAAAGCTAGCCTTGAACATTCCGCTGACTTGCCGGGAGAACTTACAACTTGTCTGAGAATTTTAAGACACTTTTGTATATCAGATTATGATACGAACGTTTCGATCGCCTGTGAATCTGCGACAGAAGAGTATGTTGAACTGAAATATAAATACAACGTTCTCCAGCTTTATTCTCTGGATGGAGTGGCTCATCTAGTAGGGATTCTAGACCGTATCGCTACTCATTTCGAGCAACCGAGTATGCACACAGCGACTTTCGCCTCCGCTAAGGGACTGCAGTTGGCACAGATGTTGCTGCCTTGCTTGCGACTGCTCGACGAAATGCTAGCACGAGTAGTCCGTTGTCGAGGCCCTCGCTTTCGTGATTTGACAGCTGCTCCTATCCTGTTAAAAACATACGGTATAGTTAAAACGTTTCCGGCTGGTTCAGTTGGGTGCAGAACGGCGTCCAAAGCCGCCGAAGCTGCAGTCCGTGCATTGCTAGCTTACGCCCAACCGATAGCCGATGACGCCAATGATGGGGATTCTATCCGACGAGGGTCATGGACGTCGCTTTGTTCCGAGGTTATATCTTACACAATGACAGCTCCATACACCTTCGTACCTGGACTTTTAGTCTTCTCTGAGTTACTACCCCTGCCGTTGCCGATGCAAACTAAAACAGTACCCACTGATAGAGAATTGGCAGATGCAACCAACGAAAGGCGATTGTGGTCGGCGCACTTGCACGCATTGTCAAACGACTTGACTGACATGATACAAATTATATGCACGTCGACTTATAGACCAGTCGTGCACATGTTGCGTCGTGTTTGTGTGCAAATTGCTGATTTAGCCCCGAATACTGCTTCGACTGTCGCCAGAGCAGCTGTAGGAGCCATGTTAAAGGAGTTGAAACAAGATGAACCGGCATCGGCAAGCTCGGCTAGAGTTTTAGGTTTCTTTGCCTGTTTAGTATCGCACGCTTCGGTGAAATGTGCTGTGTTGCATACGATGAATACAGGCGGGCCAAAGGCTACCGAAGTTCAGTCGGTGCTACGTGCCGTGTTAACACTCGCTAACAGTTCCAACGAGCAAGCCGCCGCTCAGGAGTTTGCAGCTCACGCCTTAGCAGCGTTCTGCGACATAGAAATAACTCTGACGCCTCTCACTGCCTCGGATGTCGTCCTAGCGAACTCGTTACCTAATAAGGATGCTCTGGCTACGTTTCTCGAAGCTTCCGCCGACTGCCTCGAGTCTACGACGAAGACTTGCGCCGTGGCGACTTCTATCCTGCGGTCGTACTTTGTATTGACTGACCACGAGCACGGTTTCCAGCAATTCAGGAAGTTTGTGACGAAGAAGCGGGAATCTTTGGGGAAGTTCTTCAAGTGGGCTCTAGAATGTAACGGAGAGGACAGAGCGGATTGTCTCAGCATGTACATAGATCTGATCAGGATCCTAAAGGTGGAGGAAGGGGAGGGTCCCCTGGGCAGGAAGTCGGTATTGCTCGTGAACGAGATGGCTGATATGGTGGGCTACTCTTTGTCTGAAGAAGACCACCCCGTACTGACGTTGGAGAAGACACTGAAGGTAATTTAATTTGATCACAATGTATATTATTTTTCTGTTTATACAAGGTGTTACAAAAATACCTCTAATGCCGAATATGGTATATGGGGACCATCAAACTGAACAACTTTTACTATGGGACCAACTCTGAAATCGCGAAAAAAAATCAGCTGTTTCATACAAAAAAAATCGAAAATATCAAAATGTATGAAACAGCAGATTTTTTTTTCGCGATTTCAGATTTGGTCCCATAGTAAAAGTTGTTCAGTTTGATGGTCCCTATATACCATATTCGGCATTAGGGGTATTTTTGTAACATGTTGTATACAAACTTATATTATAACAAAACATCAAACAGAATTAATAAATGCCCTACTACGCGTGTATTTCGCGATTGCCGTTACTTTCCGGACCGCCTCTTCATATCGCGCCCCTTGCGTCGCCGAAAAAAAAAACTTGTTTTATACTTTAAATTTATATTTATTTTTATATTTATATTTATTAATTTAATTTTATATTTATACTTTAAATCATTCCATAGTCACTTTTGTTTTTTTTAAAGTAAAGTTCGTGTAAATTTTTGTTATGAATAGTAATGGCATACCGTTCAGTTGCCCTATAATTCCAAACCTATATCTTGCTTTTACACTTCTTTAGGAGCGCAACTTCGACGAAGACGCGATAGCGAACGCCAGTTTGCTCCAGACGCAACTGCAGAAACTGCCGGCCGCTTCCTCCCCTACCCTTCCCCCTCCGGAAGAGCCCCCCTTACCCCCTCCAGAGTCGCTGGTTGTGCAGTTCGGGGTTCGAACGCTGCACGCGACGGGGGAACCGGCGGACGAGAGACTCACCTGTAGCTTCTGGCTGAATGTGCCGGCTGCCAGTGGGGAGGATGACGTCAACGATAATGAGCTGGTTAGTTTACTCTTGTTATCATTAAGGTGGCATTTAGAATTAAAACTAAAACAGTTTTTGATGTATTTAGTTTGGTTTCGAGATCTTTTCAGTTGTCATAGTCATGGGATAACTAAATTGTTGTTTTTGTTATCCCATCATTCCGTGTATGGTAATGTAATGATAATGATACGCACGAAAATTAGATGGTAGTTGCACGAAGCGGATTCACTCTACAGGGTTATTTGTAATTCATTTAAAATTTTAAAACCTCTCGTGGGGTTGATCAGAACATCAAACTGAACAACTTTCATTGTAGGAACACTGAAATCGCGAAAAAAAAATCAGCAGTTTCATACATTTCGATGGAGTAGGCATTGTACTTTTGTATGGAACAGCTGGTTTTCTTTTTCGTGATTTCCAGTTTGATGGTCTGATAAACCCCACATGAAGTTTTTAATGAATTTAAAGTAACCCTGTATATCTCTAAGCAAGAAAAATTAAGCATATCCGCTCCGCGTTTACACTGTGTGTGTATCCGCATTTGTCCTTTTAGACGCTTCACTCAAAATACTCTTACGCCTGTAGCACATCTCCGCCGTGAAACAATACCAGCGAAACCGCAGTAGTTTCGCCTCGACTTGTCTTCTATCGACGACTATACAAGGTGTTACAAAAGTACCCCTAATGCTGAATATGGTATATAGGGACCATCAAACTGAACAACTTTTACTATGGGACCAACTCTGAAATCGCGAAAAAAAAAATCAGCTGTTGCATACAAAAATTAAAATCGAAAATATCAAAATGTATGGAACAGCTGTTTTTTTTTCGCGATTTCAGAGTTGGTCCCATAGTAAAAGTTGTTCAGTTTGATGGTCCCTATATGCCATATTCGGCATTAGGGGTACTTTTGTAACACCTTGTATATGACGATCACATCTACATAGCGGGTTCTCGTCATTATTTTCGTAACATTTCAGCTTTATGTGACATCTTTGATTTAACTTTAAAGAGATTTAATGTTCATGTTTAGGTGTCGTGCGACATAATGGAGATAGCGAACGCCCACCTGGTCGGGGGGGCGGAGGCGCTGGCGGGGTCGGTGCGGCGGCTGGCCGGCTGCCTCGAGCCGCGCCCCGACCCGCCCGCCGACGACAAGCGCCCGCCCGGTACGTGTCATGGCATATCTGCATCATAACTACAGATCGGATGCATATTTACTAAAAGTCAATTTTGTTGGCTAACATATTATGGAAGTGGCTTCAATAAATTTGAAAATTCTTAAAATGTGTATATTCACATAAGGTTTAGCAGGCCTTGTTACGACGTAATAAGATTGTGTTTACTTCTACAAAAATCACTTACAGTACAAGTAGGAAAAACAACCAATAACTTTTGTAACAGGCCAACTGGAATTTGTATCAAATCGGATTTATTCATTACTTTCTATAATACCCAACATCTGAATTTTAGGTAAATATGCATCCGAAAGTTGACTATCAACTACTTATTATAATATCCGATATCTAATCATAACGCAGTGTTATACAATTTCATGGGAAAACACATTTGCACATTTCCTGTCCCTGTAGCCTAACACAAACTCACGAGTTTTGTCAAAATGACAAAAAATCCCGTCGTAGGCAAATCTTTTGTTTATCTGTCAAAAGTTTCATTTTGATGTAGCCATAACTTTTTGACGAGTGCGTCATGTCATGCTACCTATTTCCTTTTACGACCCATAGTCAAAGTTGTATGGGATATCATTATTGTCTAGTTTTAGCCACCAGCAACTTCTTTTGAGAATCCATTATTGTATAGTTTTGTTTCAAACATAGTTGGGTCAAAAGAGGGGAGAAATCCCTATTACATGGATGACGTTTTTGTACTTTTATACAAAGTGAATATAAAAAAACTCGCACTTCACCGTTTTTTGACATTTCATTAAATACCTCTTATCTACTTCCGGAGTTATTAGGGGGCTCGAAAAAACTTTATTTATTGGCTTCGACGCTCCATTTCTGAGATAAATGTATTTTTGTAATTATTATTTTTCGAAATTAGGTTATTGTATAGTAGGTAATACTCGCATTGAAGCACTATACAAGCCGTGGTCCACAATGACTGCACTGCTGGTCACGTCATGATGGCCTCGAGCTAAGCTTGACTACGTTCTCGGCCTTCAAGCTTGGTCATCATTGCAGCCCTTGCTGTCCGCGCTATTAAGGCTTCGACCTTAAGCTATTATCATCGCTGCCAGCAACGCAGTCATTATAGACCGCGGCAGCAATGTACTATTATTTATCCCTTATGACTTTTTATTGTTTACCATATTTTTGTTTGTTTAATACATTATTGTCTTTGTTGTCACCATATGATTTGATTTGTTTTTGTTCGTCACATTCACACCACATTAACGTAGCTTGTGTATCGTGTCAGAGACATTTGTAACGGCGCGTGTTCCAGTGGCGTTGTCGCTGTCGCGCGACGCGGACGCGTTCCGGTCGCGGCCGCCCAACACGTCGCGCCCGCCCTCGCTGCACGTCGACGACTTCACCGCCCTACACACGCCCTACACGCCCGTGCCCGCTACACAAACCAGGTAACTACTGTACTACTGTGTATCGCTACACTTCTCACTAACATAAATAAATCATTAAATGCTTGGACAATTTCACACAGCCTCGTCTAGTTCCGACAACATGATGCTAAATTGTATTTAACTACATGTATACATATACCATACCATGTTAATCTGAGAGGTTGGGAACCTAATGACCTGACATACAGGCATATATATGCCTAGTTTAGGCATCAGTCTCCCAGTATTACTGTAAATAACTAATTATGTTTATGTTGGTACTAGCACTGGCACTGTCTCTACCTTGTTTGTAGTAAACTTTGTGGAAGAAATAAATAAATTTTCACTGAATTCGGTTGGCGCTGGTTTTTAATATTTTAAAATTCTCAAGGTAAAATTGATAATCATATGAATTGTAGGCTGTTCACAGGATCCACTAGTAGTATATAATTGTGACAAAAGTAGGTTATGTACTGCCGCCTCTGTGATCTAGTGTTTCGCCAACCCGTGTAATACGCAGGGGTATTACAGGGGTCCCGGGGGTACATTTGTACTCGGTTCGGTCGGTGGTAGGCCTTATTTCAAGTCCGCTTGGCTAACTACTACCATCTTACCTTAAGTCTGACGCCATAATAACAATTCAAAAATTATACTAAATAATATACTAGAAAAAATAGGACTCGCACCAGATCATGTTCTCGGACGGGAATCGAACCCGCGACCTTTGGATATCCGGTCCAATGCTCTGACCGCTGAGCTACCGAGTCACTAGGTATAGTCTCGGTTTAGTATTATATAAAAATAGCATTGTGAATGCTTAAATCTCAAAATTTCAAATAATCCAAAATTTGTTGTGTTCCGGCAGTTAGAGGTACGATATTGCATGTCAAAAAGACAAAATATGGCTGAACTAATTTGCTGCCTATGTTAAATCTCTTACCACCTGTATTCCAATAAACATATTTTGATTTGATTAGATAGCCAGTTCCTCAGTGGTGATTATTCCGGGTGTAGTGCGCTTCCACCTTCACTTAACATCAGGTGAGGTGAAGGCCGAGTACTATTCCGTTGTGTTGCAGGGGGCGGCGCGCGGGCGCGGGGGCGGGCGCGGGGGCGGACCGCGGCCGGTTCGCGTCGGCCGCGCCGCTGCACGCGCACTACCGCCATCTGTGAGTACACTAACACTGTACTATAGTTAATACGCTGGGCTGCACACCGTATTTTAAAGCGTCTATGAAGTTACGCCTCCGTAGACAGTAGGCCTAAACCGTGTTTTGTACGCTCATTCACTGTGCTCGCACTTTGTACTGCCCCGCGTGCAGTGAGACACTGCGACTACTATAGTCTGTGTGGAAAAAGAACTGTCACAGGATTTGTGCTTGATCACCGTTTTTGTTATGTTGACAGCACTGTCGCATCATTGTGGTGCGACTGTCTTGATTCGATAGCTATCAAGATATTTACTTTCGCATTATAAAGACGAAACAGTAGACACACGTTTTGGATGTCGTCTAAACAATGGGTTTCTGACTTTGTCTAATTCAATATATTTTTCTATTATCCTAATAAAAAAAATAGAAAATTTACTGTATTCGGTTGATTTAAGGAACTTGATAAAATCTGGCAGCCACACTGTAGTGTAGTGTGTTGAGCTAACTATATACGTCATCAAAAATGTTCGCTGTGTCGCTTATGCTCACATTATTTTCATATATTTTTTTGCAGGCGCGGCCGGGGGGCGTGGGAGATGGGAGTCCAGCACTTCGGTCACTTTGCGCCCACTTCACAGTACATGATGGGTGAGTAATTTCGGGATAGAAACTTCAACTGTAATATCTGGCAAACGGCGGACTTGTATTGGCCAAGTTCGCGCATGTTCTTTATTAAGTACGAAGAGAATAAAGTTGAATTTTACAGCAATTAAACACACGCAAAGTTCAATTATTCTCAAAGTAATAAGTTTAGTTACCCATAAGTGAAAACTTGTAAATGGCTTATTATACTTTTGTAATTACTCATATCGTGCCTCACAGCTGGAAGTTTCCCTAACGGAATAAATAAATAAAATACATAAATAAGGATCATGCGCGGAATCTAACGGGCAAAAAAGTCTATCGTTTACATGTTTTATTTATGATAGACTTCTTGTATAAAATGCGTTCATTGCAATAGAAAAATGTAAACTCGCCCTAAGTGGCACATTATTAAGAAAATTAAACACTTTTCTAGTAACTTAACTAACAATATGTACAACCAACGGTAACAAAGTTGCTTAACATACATCACGTGAGATTTAAGCATTCACAATGCTATTTTTATATAATACTAAATAATATACTAGAAAAAATAGGACTCGCACCAGATCATGTTCTCGGACGGGAATCGAACCCGCGACCTTTGTATATCCGGTCTAATGCTCCGAGAACATGATCTGGTGCTAGTCCTATTTTTTCTAGTATATTATTTAGTTTTATACATCACGTGATTAACCTTTTCGCCGCCAAGTATAGCAAAAAAAAATCTATTGTCCCACGCCACGCCACTAAAACAATAAAAACAGGTTCCAAAAAATAGTGATGTCCAGTGATTACAATCGACAACCCCTTTTTTACCTTTTCCTACCCATATTCTATGAATTTTCTTGCATTTATTTAAATCCAATTATTAGATTCCGTAAATCATAACAATTCACAGCAATAACTGTGTGTTTAAATTAACATTCAACCAAAATATCAAGTAAACAATAAATAATTGTGATTGAAAATGGAACGTCCCTAGTTAAGCTTCCCGTCGCCTCGGCGGACGTGAGCTGCCGTCGTTGGCGTACAGGGACCATACTTTATATAAGCAGCGTGCTTTAACAATAGTAATGTTCCTCTAATACATCGACATAATTTTAATAATTATAACATTCTTTTGTAGGTACTTTATTTTCTCTCCTCTTGACATGTAATTGCGTGATGATTAATTAAATACATTACAAAGATAGCCTTTATAGCGCTTTCAATATTAGATAGAAATTTTATTTTGATTCTACTTAATTTTTTATTCAATATCATTGCATCGTATACTTAAATTGAAGGAAAATCTGTTGACTTATTCCTAAATATTTTCGTAAGTAATATTAAGAACAGTTTTGTTGGTACCTATTTTATAAAAAGTGAAAGTATTTTAGTGTATTGATAGATGCCGCGACGTACCCATTGTTGTTTTATGGTCAGCCTAAAAAATCTTGCAGCTGTTTTAAAAACAATGGGCAGTCATAAAAATATTTCGGCCAAATTATCTATTTTCTTTCGCAATAATTGATCAAAGTACGCCGTGCCTCGGTGCCAGCGTATTGTTCTTTCTAATCCTTCTTTAGAATTTCTTGCACCTGCATAAAACAATAGGCGCAAAGGTCTAAAGCCATTTAATTAATAAACACATTAGCACAACACTACCTGTGACGTCGCTGTCGGCAGCTCCCGACGCTGGCGCCGAGGACATTCGGACTGTATTGCTTGGTTACGGCCAATTATTTTTAAATAGATTTTGCAATATATATGCAATAATTTCTAGTGTTTTTGGTGAAAATATATTAGTAAGGCTGAATACTTCATGTTGTGACAAAAAAAAAAATTAAACTGATTGGTAGAATACTTAAATTTGCATCTAATTTGGGCGACGTCATATGCCGACGTTGGCGTGCGGGACACTTTTTTTTTATGACGTCATATGCCGACGTTGGCGGTGAAAAGGTTAATGGACGACCCTTACAGTCAGGTTTTACAAATCTGTCAAAAACCTGCAATTTATTTTGAACCTTAATGTCGTCACATTAAAGTAAAAAATTAATTGAATTTTATTATCCTAACATGTAGCCCAGCATGCCGTTGGCTGTACAGACTTCGGCTTACAGTTTTATCATACGTACGGTCAGAAAAGCAACAATAGTCGCTGAACAATGTATTACTTTGTAGTATTAGCCTTTTTGACTAGGTAATGTTTTAAACTGTGACGTAAGATGTCTCTGAAAAAATTTGTTATGACAAAAGTGCTCAAGATTTCAACTATTTTGCTGACTGTACCTATAAAAAATAAGGAAGGTCGATGCCCCAGTGGTACAATAATTTACTGCGCCAGGTATAGCAACCCGAGACAGAGAAGTCACGTGGGTCACACAAGCTTACGTCATCTCCGCTATCGGTATTGAAAATAAAGTTCATTCTTGAACCGTTTCGTTTGCTAAGAGAAACAAATCACAATTAATTTGCACTCAATTTTGTAATGAATGTCACAGAAAAAAAAATCTTCATTCTTTGCTTGTTACTACAAAGTCGCGCAACTGGATAGTGACATTAGCTAGTGTTTCTCCCGGAATGCCAGACTTTGTTTTCTTGGATCATGGGTACTACTAGCGAACTAAAATCTATACAAATATTGCTTTAAAAAATGGCACCACGGGGCTAAAAAATGATAACTCGCACAGCATTTCGTCGGGCCAGCCACGCGCCCGGTGACAGACGTTAGCGTTCTTTACAATAATTGCAGTTTGTATTGTAAAGAAAAGAGAGAGTTTATTAGTAATGACGTCCTGTGTAGTCAAATGGTGTAAAAGATGCAAAGAAGGCAGTAAAAAGATGCAGAAATAAAGTATCATATTTTTTCGTTTAGCCCTCTTCCTAATAAAGATTGTATAACAGATGTATAGTTATACAGTGTTTTGTCCCTTTATTTTTAATGTCAAACTTAAATAGTATGACAGAGAGTAACCATTGTGCAACTATACATCTGCTATACAATCTTTATTAGTAAGGGGGTTAGTATAGAAAATATCTATGCGTATACAAATTATAGTGGCTACTATGCAACCAGTGTTCAGTCGCTTTGTGCTGCATAATCCAATGACAGCATTTTTAGGCTCCACCCACTAAGTTGTCATTTTCGTGTGGTGCCATTTTTTGAGCGAAATGCTTGTTCCATAGATTTTAGTTCGCTGGGCTTACCCATTACTGGGGCTATGGGCACAGAATTCATAATAGTACATACAAGTACAGAGTACATGATTAAGTGTAGATGTATGTGTCAGGCGGAGCGGGCGCGGGCGCGGGCGCGGGGGCGGGCGCGGGCTGGGGCGGCGCGCGCCTGCAGCGAGGCCCCCGGCACCGCTCCTTCCTACGCTGACGCAGCGCAAGGGAAGACACTCTACCGCCCTAAGAATAATACCCCGACTAATAAATGTACTCATTATATACACGTTTTTTATTTGTCCTCGTGGATTAAAAATATTATTAAGTATTATTATAGCTTCATAAAATCTTAGGCCTCTTACATGGTCCTGCGTCTCACGTCTCGGCAACCACCGCGCGGTCGCGACGGAGAGCTGAGAGGCCGATATCGAGACGGCGCGCATTAGTTGCTGAAACGCGAGACGCAGGACCAGCGACACGATGCAGAATGAAAGGGGCCTTAGTCACATTGAGATATCTTTTCCGTTTGACGACATAGGATAAAAATAAAACAATTTTAGAAAATTTAGAAACAAATCAACTTTATTATCGAGATGAAAAAGATCAAATCATATATTATATTATACATATAAGCTTACGAAACAGATATGTAAACCGCGAGACAGATCACAGTGACTAACATAACCCTTGCTTAACCTTACTGCAAACGAACGACTATACACGATGTATACTGTAACTTCAATTATACATTATACATATCGAAAAAAAAACTATCAATTTCAATATTGCGTATCAACTGAATAGTAACGATGTAAAATACGATCGATAGTACTCAATACTCCACCGAGAATTTCCCATAGCGATTTTACTATAATTGTCTTTGTTTTTTTATCATTTTTGTTTATTCATTAAATGGTAAAACATTTCACTAGCATAAGTTTATATTTACAATGCCCGAAGGCGACAGTCTGTTCATTGTATAAAAGTATCACTCGCGACGGATGGCACGCGCTGCGCATGCGCCGCAGCTCCGCCCTCTACAGGGCCCCCGCCCTCTACAGGGCCCCGCCCTCTATGGGGCCCCGCGCCCGCGCGCTAGCACTAGTCGCCGGGGTGCTCGGGGCACGATCTGTTCACTTCGAACCATTGGTCTATACATCTGGAAACAAAAACAATATTCTCATTAATATCAGTGAATCAGATAATATAAATTAAATATTCGTAGCTTATAAAAGTGGGTTTCGTTGGAGCCCAGCCACGGTGCCAAAAAAAGGCTGTAGTTATTCACTTTATGGTACCCAAAAGGAAAAAACGTGTACCGCGGTATTTCACGAGTTAATTATAGCACATCTCTTGTGGCCGGGTTTACAACGTATGCGGCCTGGCCCGGCCACGTTTCTATCATCCAAAATATACGAAGGTTGACTGTATAAGGACTCCAAGTTTAATTTTTAGTTTAAAACTGCATTTATCTATTCTTAAAGAAAGAAGACTCTTTTGTGTATAGGTTAGGCTCAAAGACCGAAATTGCTGATTGAGCAAAAAAAACGCTAACAACGCGTTGTGGTCACTGCCAAAAATCCATAAGGCGAAATTCGTGTTCTCTTCTAAAAACGCCCATGACGCGTTATTGTAATCACAGAAAGACCACAACAAAGCCTGTCTGTCCGTCGTGTTATGGTTGCACTAACTAGTGCTCAAAACGCGTCATGGCTTTTATTAATTGCCCCAACGCGTTGCGATCGTTTGGTGTGACCACGACGCGAATTTCGCTTTGTGGTCTTTATGTGATTACCACAACGCGTCATGGGCGTTTTTAGAAGAGCCGAAAACGAATTTCGCGATGTGGTTTTTAGCAGTGACCACAACTCGTTGTGAGTAGTTTTTTCTCTCAATCAGCTATATCGGTCTTTGAGCCTAGCATATACAACTCATGTCATAAAGTTAGCTATTTTTGTTGATAGAAGCGTGGCCAGGCCAGCCCCCCTACTAATTATAATCCGGATTGATGAGAGAGAACTACCAGACCACTACTAAGAATATCATAAATAATAACAGCCGACTTCCATTATCAAGGCATCTCAATTTGTTAAAAATTACAAATGAAAAATGTAACATACTATCACTGAACCTAATAAATTCAAGCCTGTATAACCCTCTATCAGCACATTCGAGTAGCCCTTGATACGTATGTCGAGCCTGGATATAGGTCACATGATATGCATCGCATGACCTAGATCTAGGCCCTCAGCCTGGAGTGGGGTTTATCGGTCCTTTGTTCCCTTTGATAGGGTCATAGGGCGTCGGCGTCGGGTTGGCTCGGGACGCTCTCGGCGCACTCCCGCCACTTGGGATAAAGGACAAGCCATTTTTCTATTGTTGACATAATGCCTGGAAAGACTATTTGATTAATGTGCTTTGATAAAAAGCCTTTTTCAGTCTAGAATTATGTCTTTCACGATAATATATAAAGGCTTTTAGGATCCAGGTACTTATCACGTTATCAGTTAAGGTTCTGATTATTAATCATCTGACCGAGGAACAAGATTCAACAAGTGTAATGGAGTTTTTTGAGAACTTTTCTGGAGGTATAGTCTTTATTGGAGAAAGTAAACAAAGAACATCAGCACGTGGTAGGTACGTTATTTGTATCCCAAAGAGCATTTTAGGGAAACAAAAAGCAAACACTTTGATTAAAACAGAAAGCGTAAAAACAATGAAAAAGCCATGTGGCACACCAGCCCCTCTAGTACGGCCACCGAAACGCGATTTCATATAGCAATTTATCACTTTTAACTGTCAAAAGACAATGAATTTTGACAGTTGAGTGTCGGTGGTCATGCTAGAGGGCAGAACAACTTTTGTTTTAGCCATGCTTTATTACATATTCTGTAGTCTAGGCTAAGGGCGTCTGTACTGCGGCTCGGCCAATTGAGCCGCTCATTTGGCCGAGCGTGCTCAAGTGGACACGTGGCTTTAGAGATAGCGATACAGACTCGTATTTACGTAGGTAAGGCGGTTCTTTTATCATTAAAATAATGCAGCCGCAACCGACTTAACATGTTGTTCTAAGCTCGGAGGAGCTAGAAATAAACACTCATCCGATGACCGATTCTAGCGATAGTTGCCATCACAATATACCCCCCAGTCGTTAAATTTTGCTTAAAATAGTAATATAGTAGATAGAAGTGAGTAATTACCCCTTGTGGTAGATGCAGAGGCAGGGCAGGCGCGCGATGGTGTCGCCCGCCGTCAGCTCCTCCAGGCAGATCACGCACTCGCCCTTCGAGTCGCTCAGCACGTCCTCTGCAGGAAACATTACACCACTACAGTTTACATCAAAGCAAATATCATTTATTCAGTCTAGGCTGGTTATTACAAGCGTTTAATGTGAATGTCGAAGAATAGCTTCGCCGGAGCGAAAGACCTTGTAACTTCTTTCGAATCATTTCAATCGGTTTAACCGTCTTTACCTAGAAAAAAATATGCGCGACGAATAGATAACCTACTCCTTTTCAATTTTTGAAGTCGGTTAAAAGTTAAAATTTTAATGTATATTTCCAACGATCTGCATTCTTAATGAACATTGCATCTTTTTTTCGCTAAAACAGCAAGCACCGCTTCATTAGGTTACTTCTCGAATTAATACAATTTGCGGCGCAACCGTTAATTATCTGAGGAAACTTCGTTACAGCTACCTTCCAGAGAGAATAAACATTTTTTTAAAATTCATGAACTACAAAACTTGCATAAAAGGAACAAACTAAATTCAATCCTACCAGTTTTACAGTATCAAATAAAAAACTAAACAGATGGACTGACAGGTGAATATATATTAGGATTCACCAATTTGTTTATAAATGGATGAATTGCTATTTTCAGAGTACAATAATACTGCGCCAGGATATCTGCCACTCCTTTATGCATTTGTCAAAATTAATTCTAAAGGAGCATTCGGGGCCCCGACGAGACGAGGTTGTTATTTCACATCAGATCGAAAAAACTTCATAAATCTGTTATATTGGTACTTTGAAAATGGTTTCCATAGACTGTTTTAACGTTTACTCGATTCGAACTCGATCGCGTCGGCAGCTCGGGAGTAACCCCCTGAAAGTTTTTTGCTTTATTCTTTACGCTAAATTTGAAGGCACTTAAATGCTACGTGTTCTTAACCTTTTCACCGCCAACGTCGGCATATGACGTCATAAAAAAAAAGTGTCCCGCACGCCAACGTCGGCATATGACGTCGCCCAAATTAGATGCAAATTTAAGTATTCTACCAATCAGTTTAATTTTTTTTTTTGTCACAACATGAAGTATTCAGCCTTACTAATATATTTTCACCAAAAACACTAGAAATTATTGCATATATATTGCAAAATCTATTTAAAAATAATTGGCCGTAACCAAGCAATACAGTCCGAATGTCCTCGGCGCCAGCGTCGGGAGCTGCCGACAGCGACGTCACAGGTAGTGTTGTGCTAATGTGTTTATTATTAAATGGCTTTAGACCAGGGATGCACAGACTACGGCCCGCGGGCCGCATGCGGCCCGCCGGTCGAATACTGGTGGCCCGCCGACAGCAAAAATAATACTCTCGTACATTCGAAAATATTGAGTTCTATTCCAGAATAAAACCAATAACAAATGTTCGAAAAGTAATTTGAATCTCGCGCGCGCGCTCTATCAATCTTATCGGTGCGCCGTGCATGCGTCGGTAACAGCGGTCGGTAATGTTCGTGCTGATCTCGGTTAAATTCGTTTTCTTGAGGAAGCGCGCCGCGTTATACTGTTCGAGCGAGCGAGATAGCAATAGTCCCAAATTCCCGATAGCTCGCGTAGGTAGATACACGAAGCTTCCAGAGTCGGTTTCGAGATTTCTCCAGACAGTTTTCGACTCTATGCGCGTGGTATAAAAGCCACGCTAACCGCAGCGACCGACAGTTCGGTTTTAATTTGAGTAAAGTGTCGTTAGTTCTAGTGTAGATTTTAACTCGACTAGCCGGTGTCATAATTATAATATATTTTGATCCACATTCAACGTAGATTTCCCGTCAAGTGCCGTGTATAATTGTGTTGTGAAATCGTAAGTAAAACTGTTATTAATTTTATCTACATATTTTATCAATTATTTTTGGTAATTAATTAGGAACTGTAATTGGTTTTAGGTGCTGTGGTAATCCTAGTCAGGATTAAAACGCAACATGGACATGCCAGGAACTAGTAAAAAACGTAAGGTTAAAGATGAAAATCGGCAGTTTCAAGAAATTTGGACTGAGAAATACTTTTTTGTATGGTCGCATAACAAAGTCGTTTGTTTAATTTGCAAGAATTCTGTTGCGATTGCAAAGGAATATAATGTAAAAAGGCACTATGAAACGCAGCATCCTACTTTTACGAAGTTTACAGGCGAATTAAGAAAGCAAAAAGTTTTGTCTTTAAAACGGGAGCTTATTGGTCAACAAGCTATGTTTACAAAACCCATTCAAGATACAGAAACAGCTACAGAAGTTAGTTATGAAATTTCTCGAATGATAGCAAAGCGGAGTCGCCCCTTCAATGATGGGGATTTTGTAAAAGAATGCATAGAAATTGCCGCTAAGAAAATGTGTCCAGAAGCAGCAAAAAAGTTTGAGAAAATTCAACTGAATCGTATGACCATCCAAAGACGAATTATGTCTTTGTCAGATAATATTGCGGAACAATTAAATGAAAAAACTAAGATAATTGATTTTTTTTCATTAGCACTCGACGAATCCACTGATATTAGTTCCACAGCTCAACTTCTTATATTCATACGAGGTGTTACTCAAGATTTTGAAGTCTTCGAAGAGTTATTAGGAATGTGTTCATTGAAAGGTCAAACCAGAGGAGTTGATATACTCAATGTACTTTTGGACGAGTGTTCAAAAACTGATTTGGACTTATCGAAATTATCGGGAGTTTCGACTGACGGTGCTCCTTCGATGATTGGTGTCAATTCTGGGCTAGTTACTTTGTTGAAAAAGCATTTGCAAGAAAAAAACTTAAACGCTGAAGATCTCATGCAGTTTCACTGCATTATACACCAAGAAGCCCTCTGTTCTAAAAAAATTGAATTTGAAAATGTCATGAAAGTGGTAGTTTCGACTGTGAATTTCATAAAATCACGAGGACTCAATCACAGGCAATTCAAACAATTCCTTGATGACATTGAATGCGAACATGGAGATTTACTGTATTATACAGAAGTAAGGTGGCTAAGTCGTGGATTGACACTGGAACGATTTTTAAATTTAATAGAAGAAATTGATATTTTTCTGGCGGAAAAGCAAAGGGACGTCCCGGAACTTAAAAGTCCTGATTGGTTGTGTGATTTGGCTTTTTTAGTTGACATTACAAATCATTT
Organism: Catoptria pinella; assembly: GCA_963556745.1. Taxonomy (NCBI): domain Eukaryota; kingdom Metazoa; phylum Arthropoda; class Insecta; order Lepidoptera; family Crambidae; genus Catoptria; species Catoptria pinella. The sequence continues at coordinate 600,814 of OY750771.1, forward strand.
GAATGTCTTGAACACACGGCTTCAAGGCAAAAATCAACTGATATCCCAGCTCTACGCACATGTATCATCCTTTCAATGCAAGCTGACACTTTTCAGATCGCAATTGAATTCTGGAAATTACAATCATTTTCCGAATTATAAGAAAATGGCTGAAAAATTCAAAAAAACTGCTATTAATTTCAGTTATGTAAAAAAGCTAGATATTTTGATTCAATCTTTTCAAGACAGATTTTCGGAGTTTAAAACAGTGAAACCTCTGTTGGACATATTTAGCAATCCTTTCACGATTTCAGTTGAAAATGCGCCAGAGTTAATGCAGTTAGAAATTATCGACATTCAGAACGACCAAGATTTACGCAACAAATTCAACGAAGGAGACTTGCTGAACTTTTACCGCTGCATTGATAAAAATACGTACAAAGAGTTGCGCATAAACGCTCTGAAATGTGCAAGCTTATTTGGTTCTACCTATATATGTGAACAAACCTTTTCAATCCTAAATGATAATAAAACAAAAAATCGAAACCGCCTTGCAAATGAAAGTTTGGAAGCAGTTTTACGTGTTGCTACAAGTAAATTTGAGCCAAATATAAAAAAGATTGTAAGCACTATGCAGTGCCACGCTTCAAATTAATAAATTCTTTTTCAATTTGAATACATTATTATCAATTTTTCATTGTCTTTAATTACCTATACTTCTGGTGGCCCACCATCAGTTCATAATTTGCCCGAGTGGCCCCTAGTCTTAATAAGTCTGTGCATCCATGCTTTAGACCTTTGCGCCTATTGTTTTATGCAGGTGCAAGAAATTCTAAAGAAGGATTAGAAAGAACAATACGCTGGCACCGAGGCACGGCGTACTTTGATCAATTATTGCGAAAGAAAATAGATAATTTGGCCGAAATATTTTTATGACTGCCCATTGTTTTTAAAACAGCTGCAAGATTTTTTAGGCTGACCATAAAATAACAATGGGTACGTCGCGGCATCTATCAATACACTAAAATACTTTCACTTTTTATAAAATACGTACCAACAAAACTGTTCTTAATATTACTTACGAAAATATTTAGGAATAAGTCAACAGATTTTCCTTCAATTTAAGTATACGATGCAATGATATTGAATAAAAAATTAAGTAGAATCAAAATAAAATTTCTATCTAATATTGAAAGCGCTATAAAGGCTATCTTTGTAATGTATTTAATTAATCATCACGCAATTACATGTCACGAGGAGAGAAAATAAAGTACCTACAAAAGAATGTTATAATTATTAAAATTATGTCGATGTATTAGAGGAACATCACTATTGTTAAAGCACGCGGCTTATATAAAGTATGGTCCCTGTACGCCAACGACGGCAGCTCACGTCCGCCGAGGCGACGGGAAGCTTAACTAGGGACGTTCCATTTTCAATCACAATTATTTATTGTTTACTTGATATTTTGGTTGAATGTTAATTTAAACACACAGTTATTGCTGTGAATTGTTATGATTTACGGAATCTAATAATTGGATTTAAATAAATGCAAGAAAATTCATAGAATATGGGTAGGAAAAGGTAAAAAAGGGGTTGTCGATTGTAATCACTGGACATCACTATTTTTTGGAACCTGTTTTTATTGTTTTAGTGGCGTGGCGTGGGACAATAGATTTTTTTTTGCTATACTTGGCGGCGAAAAGGTTAATAAGCCATGTTGAATACTAACCGTTATAGGAGAGCCTGGGCCTGGTGAGGCACATGACCAGGTGGCACTCGATGTCGTCCGGCAGGACAAATTTGCTGCACACTGGACATTTGATCCCTGCAACAAACGGAAACAATAACGTTAACACACGACATCACAAGCACTATTAGCCATTTTAACTGAAGCATACACATCGGCCATCTTATAGATAAAAAAGAGAGATCTCTAGATCTTTCTTATGAGGAGCTCGATCGCGCAGGCAGTGGATTAACGCGTTTGCCTGCGATTGCGGAGTCATGGTATGGGTGACCAAAAATTCCGTGCTTCCGAAGGCACGTTAATCCGTTGGTCCCGGCTGCATTTTCAGTCTTTACACACACCAGTCAGGAAAATCAACAATACAAGTAAGTAACAAGTTTAACAATATAAGTCTGCACTTATCCGAAAAATTTGGACAACAAGCTGCACCGCGCCTGTCACCTGCCGATCAGGCCGTATCGCTAGCATCGCTAGTATCGCTGACGAGGCGCGGGCGCGGTGACCAGCGAACTAAAATCTATGAAACAAGCTATCCGCTCAAAAAATAGCACCACATAAAATTGACAACCAAGTGGGCGTGGCTAAAAGTGCTGGTATATAGTTATGCAGCAGAAAGCGACTGAACACTGGTTGCATAAATAGCGACCATAATCTGTATATTATTATCATAGATATTTACTATGCATATTTAATACTTATGATACGTTATCTGCATCTTTTGCCTTCTTTGCATATTTTACACCATTCACTACACAGTACGTCATTTTTAATAATCTTTCTTTAAAATACATACTGCAATTACTGTAAAGAACACTAGTCTGTCACCGGGCGCGTGGCAGGGCCGACTAAATGCTGTGCGAGTTGTAATTTTTTAGCCCCGTGGGGCCATTTTTGAGGCAACATTACACTTCCATAGATTTTAGTTCGTTGGCTGTGACAATGGCTTGTCGGCTGAACAATACCGACGCTGTTCGCCACATATTGTGTGACAGGGATATACCGTGTCAGTGTCAACTAGAGTATACGTTATATTATGTACACCGGGAGGTTACGGGACATAAAAACCACTTGAAGGTTCCAGGATCATGTCACGTGTCGTGTACTTGTCTACCGAGGTAGCGCAATTGTTAATAATTGTGCTTTTCAGAATAAAATAGTAAGGTAAATTAATTTATAAATATTTTTTCTTCTATTTTGTTTTGTCGCGTCTTGTACAGATAATGAAAGTAAAGAAAGAGTTTGACGAGCTTCTTCGATACTTCTCAATCATCACGACCTCCGTGGTCGAGTGGTTTGTACACCGGTTTTCAAGGTGTCGCCATCTCTGAGATCCCGGATTCGATCCCCGGCTGGGTCAATTTAGAAAACTAACTTTTCTATATTTGCTCAGGTCTAAATGTGTGTTTATTACTTCTACAGTTCTCTGATCCGTAACACAAGTGCTTAACAGTTTACTTGCTTTGAAATCAGAGCAATCTTTGAGATGTTGTCTAAAAGAATCACCTAGTTCTACGGCTAGATGTTTAAGTTGTGATGTGAATTTGAAATATAATTTTGTTTAAATACCAAAAAAAGCCAACTCGTGTATTTACAACAAAACTTTATAACACTAATAAAACTTAACGACTGCGTTCGGATTCAAACCCGTGCCCTCGCATTGCGAGTCGCGTCACGCGCGCTCAGCCATCGGCGCATACAAATCGCCCGCTATATTTGATGGCTATGACTCCATTGTTCTTTGGTTAAGCCTTTTGTTCCTGGGGGCAATTGAATATGTGCACTTATGCCACTTCCAATGATAAATAAGCCATTTATCGTCATGCATGCCTTATCAAAATCAGACAAATAGAGTCATAAATCAATAACATCGTTGTTTGTTTAATAGTACCGGCACAATGAAAATATTAGCAATCAGGCAATCACAATCAGCAAGCATACCGCCATTTGACAAAGACATAACATAAGTTTTTATTCGGTGACAATTCCAGAAGGTTTTACATGTGTATAGGTTTACTTGTGCTCTTGAAGTCTGTATTTTTTGTCACGCTTTCTTATTATAGATTTGACCTTTCAGAGGTAGTATTGATAGAAATGTAAACTACCCTTGTAATGTAAACTACTTATACTACAGGCTGTTTGCATACACGTTGTCAGGGGTATACAGAGAAGGACATAGGGTAATCTGATCCTTTCATCCCGAAAAAAATAATTGATAATTAAAAAAATAATTGATAACAAAAATACTTTCCACGCAGGCGGTCGCGAACCCTTATAAAGCCGATTATGGTAGATAGGGTACCAAACCAAGCATACAGCCCCGGTTTTTTAAACCCTGAAAACCACCACATGTCTAAGAAATTTAGTTTTTTTATTTTATTTAATACTACTTACCTAATTATACGAATATCATATCAAACTTGGCATAGTAGCTTAACCAATAAATCTATCAACATTTTGGGCTTTACTTCCACTTCTTAAATCCATCCTTAGGTCCTTAAGACCAATCCTTACCAAAAGATACCTTTTTTTTTTTCAGTGTTAGCCAAAGGTTTTTCCAAAATAAGACGTATTTTTATGCAATTTGGGTTGAAATCTGCCTAGTATTATATCAAAGTGAAATAAAAATATAATAGATATAAAAGAGACATATCTACGTGTTATAAATACGAACAGAGAACGAACTCCACGGAAATAAATACATATCTGGTATTACAATGTAAACATTATCTCTGTAATTATGATAATAATAAGTAATATTACGAATGGGAATAAAGATTAAATTATGTAGGTACTGTGATTATATTAAATTGCTAGCTTGATTAAAGTGAACCAGGGTTTATTCTGAGTTATGATCCGAGCACAGCGGTATAAAGTTACATAATAGGTGGCATAAACGGAAAATAACGTTACATAATAATGTTACGTGTAAATAGTACCTAAATAAGCATCAAAGATGATAATGGCAGACTGGCAATTTGTTGCATACGGTTAACAATCTTTGAAACTAAAAAAATCGACTCGACTCTACTTTAAAACTAGTCGGCAATACACATTAAAAACTTAAAGTTGTATTTCAAGTTTGGATTTCAATGTTAGTTAAAAGTTTTATTTTATAAGTTTTCTAACAATATTATGTCATTCAAGATAATTACTAGGAAGTTGTCAAAACGTCGGGAATTCAAAAAACCAATAAATCCAAACTAAATAATTCTAAAATTCTAAAATACACGCGATGCAATCCGTAAAAAGTGTTTTATTTCTAATGAACGATTGATGAATATATGATTAAAATAACAAAAACAAGATTTTTTGCTTATATCCTTCGAAAAACATCATTTTTATACGACTGCCGTGCACCAGTATCGATTGTCACTCGTTCATGCTGACATATCGATTGGACGCAATCGCGCCATTGTACCGCCACTGTTGTACAATGTACACATACGTACAATGCTTGATATCATGATAAACTATTTAAGTATTTGTTTAATTTTTAATTTCTTCAATTTTTACGCGTACTTTACAATGAAAAAATTAAACACAGATACCAACGCGAATTTGCTAAAGATTTTTTTGTATTTTTTTTGTTGGGTTTCTAATCTTAAAACCGGCCAGTAAACCCAGTCAAAAAATCTGTGAAATAGGGCTGATAACCGTTAAAATGTTTTTGTTCTAAAATCTCGTACACTAGTTTTAAAAAATGCTAAATCTTTAGATTTCCCAGTATGTCATGTGTTTGCTGCCATGAACCTTATGCTGTAAATTTTATTTATTTAAACTAGAAACCTCTGCAAACTATTAAACTTAAAAAATATACATCGTTCAAAATTCTCCAGAATTGACTGCAAACATTGGTCATAAAAATGTAATACAATCTTTAGTGCTGTTTGGCAATCCAGTTAAAATTCAAGTCGATATAAAGCAAACCCATATAAAACAGAACGAACGAACGTTCTCGCGGTAAAAGTAATGAAATAACACTTACGAAATTGAAGGGCTAAAATATTATTAGTAGAACACATTCAATAAGCTATTATGTGACAGCCATAAAATCTTGATTAGTACAAATATTGTGAAGGCTGGAACAGGGTCAAGATTTTGTGTCGAGTTATATTCAGGTCAGCGCATTTCCTTGCCAACAATATCATCATAATAATATATCACCCACATAATTTCCCCTCCTTTGCTTTTCCACTTGAAGCGATTGATCTTGAGTGATTTATCTATTGGGTCTTTCATCCCAAAACTTGAAAATTATTTCACTATCGATTTCCTTCTTTAATATTCGGCTTAGAAATTATCATTTGGTATCCCTCTACAATAGCAGAGATAATCTTTAAGTCTAAATGATAATCTCTAAATTAAATACTTTTAGTTAGATAATTTAACTAAACACGACACGGAGAAACGGTTCCCTGTGATATTTTTGGACCACTTTAACAAAATTCACCTCCTATGCACGATTCTTTCTAGAATAGGCTAAGTTCATATGACATGACCGCGAGACAAAATTAAATTAAACTGTTTTTATCGTCTACACTACCGCGCGCCACCGCGCGGCACAGCGCGGCGTAGTGTGATCCGCGCGCAAGATCTTGCACCATGCGGTGATCTATGAATTGCTTCCTCCACTTCCATTCTCAATGCCAGACTGCCGCGCGTGCATACGCTATCATCGCATTTGTGTCTGTAGGTTATCAATGTTTTTCCTGTTGATGGTGATCACCATCGCCATTCTACCCTCGAGCTACGCGTACGTGGACTGCAAGACCGCCTGCCGCCACTGCAGGGAGAACCGGGAACATGCCATCCTGCTGGAGGTGCACTGCGCCATGTGTAGGGAATGCAAGCTGCGGCGGAAGGTCAGACCAGCTTCTCATTTATTAAACTAATGCAATCAATGTTTCTCCTGATTATGGTGATGGCCCTAGTGCCCTCGTGCGACGCATACGTGGACTGCAAGACCGCCTGCTACCACTGCAGGGAGACAATCTTTACACTGTAATGTTGTTTTCTCCCTTCAAATTTTTTATAGCAATATAATCTGTAATCTGACTAAAACTTTGTAATGTCTCAAGCTAAACTGTATTTTTGAAAATGATACTTTAGGGAATGCAGCAATCACAAGTCTCGCAGAGCACGACTTTCAGACCATTGTTGCCCAGGCAGAGGCTCAGGAGTGGACCAACACCTTCGCATTCGCACGCAGCACGGATACAAAGTCAAGAGCATGTTAAGCATGGTAATCTATCACATTTTGTTAATTACACCATCCATGAACGTGATGGTTAATTTACACTGGCAAAACCGAATTCTGGTCCTCGTGCTTTTGTACGAAGGCGAGAGAACTTCACACATTCACACTAGTCGTCAGTCCGTATTCCACGCGCATCAGAATATTTCAAAACCATTTTAAAAAGTGGCCGAGAAATAGTATACCAGCTACCAAAACCTTTGGTACAATACAAGTGCTTCAGAGTACAAATGCATCTGCCCGTTTTACAATAAAGTTGTTGTTGTTAAATTATAACCTCAAAATAATGTTTTATTTGAAACATCGATATTTGATATTTGAAAAATTAACTGTTGAAGAACAAATCTCTATTTTTATTACTATAGTTGCACACGAGGAGTATAGCGACTACCCTGAAGGGTGCCCCACGCCGCCGGAGTGCGAGTCCGACGAGGAGCTGGTGACTCTCAAGATAAGAACTATAACCACCACAATCCCAACCACCACCACCACGTGCCCGCCCATCCCAATTTGCAAGCAAAAGCAAGTAGAATAATGTTTTATCCGCTCATTACATAAGCTGTTGTTGTGTTGACGCTTGGGAAATCACGGGCAACGCTAAGTTCCAAACTAAAAGAACGATGAAAGCGGCGCAGTACTTCAAACACGGATATTTTGCAGTCTTCTGTTAAATGGAGAATATCAGGTAGCCTGGTACACGATAACATTACAAAAGGTAGATCAGATAATACATGTGTTGTTTGGCCTCGCTAATGAAAAGGATTGTTTTGCTAAGTATATTATGGTAAAAGTCTGCCAACGGACTTCAGAAAATATCAAAATCACACTATTTTTTATTTTATGCTTCTCATTTTTGCATTTTTTCACAGGCACAAACGCCATACACAAGCACAAACCCCCCATTGCGCTCCACCCGTTTGTGCACCAACCACTTGCACACCGTGCATGCCGATGTGTGCTTTACCATGCGTCCAGTACCAGCCGCCTGTCACCGAGTGCCATTCTCAACAGCCACTTAAACTGACCTATACCACAGAGCCCCCGACACAAGTAGTGTACGTGCCAGCTCCTACCGAAGTCAAGACCCAGGTGCTATTCCAGCAGTCGGTCAACCAGTTGTTGATCCAACAGTCTGCTCAACAGGCAATGCAAGCCTCTCACCAGGCAGCGCAGTCAGCGAATCAGGGCCAACAACAAGTGCTGCTTCAAGAAGCTGCCAATCAGGCATTGCAGGCCGCGAACCAAGGCAAACAACAAATGCAGCTCCAGCAATCTGGCAACCAAGAAATGCAGTCCGCCAATCAGAACCAACAACAACTGTTGCTTCAGCAGGCTGCGAGCCAGGCTATACAGTCCCTAAATCAGGCAATGCAGTCCAACCAAGGTCAGAACCAAGTGGTATTCCAGCAACCAGGTCAGAACCAGGTACTAAACAACCAAGCCACCGTATCTCAGATGAGTCAGCCTGCATTGCTAAGCGCTGGAACTACGCCTGACTACTACTACCTATACCTTGGAGTGCCCAATAATATGATGAACAAAGATTGCTAATGTATAAATACGGGGACCCACTTGAAATAAAGAGTACTCTAGTTAATGAGCTGTTTTCAATGACACATTTAAGGAAAAAAGTCACGTACGATACAAGTAGATGGCGTCAAAGCTTAATAAGTAAGTAATGTCAGTGTCAAAGATTTGATTTGTTTACATCTTATATCCAGGCAACAAGACAACCTAGGTATTAGGAAAGTGCTCAAGTGAATGAACGAAAGTGTTATTTTTCTATAAAATAATAAATATTTTGTTTTCTACTTTTAGAGACAGCATTGTCTTTTCTAAAAATCACATTTTGTTACGTTACTTTGTTTATGACCCGATTTAGACGATATTTTTTTGTTCGAAAAGGGATACCTTAAGTGTAGTCCTTTTCACTTCATACTTATTTTTACCGACTTCAAAAGGAGGGAGGTACTCAATTCGACCCGTATTTTTTGGTTTTTGGTATGTACACTGATTACTCTGGCGTTGGTGTGCCGATTTTAATAATTGTTTTTTTGTTCGATTAGGTATACTTTCAATTTGGTCCCATATAAGTTTTTGCGATTTAATGTTGGTATCATGATAAATGGAACAATGGATGTATCCATGTATTGCTCGTGACATCTATTTTTATTTAATAATTTATGAATAATCTTTTCAACAACCCTTTTTTTATATTCGTTACGATGTACAACAGTTTCGATTGAATCTAGCGCTGAAACCATCTTTATATTAATATTTTTATACATAAGGAAACACATTATTCTAGTGAATACTTATTCCTTATTCTATTTCTTTCCTTGGAGCTTCAAGGCAATAAATTCTCGGATGATAATAAGAAAATTTGTAGATTATTCGGAGAAGTTGTAAAGTACGGTGTGGCTTACAATACATAGTATATCAGATAAATTATTGGATCGCAAAATCCATTATAATCTAAATTGATGGCGGCTGGCGTGGCGGCCGGGCCCGCGTCCCGGGCTACATTTATATATGATTAATAGAGTGGCGTTAGTTTCTGTATCGACTGTGTGTGACAAAAGCGTTGACGTTATATGAGGGAGGTTGAAAATATTTCTTTTTATGAAAGTCATACATCACATCATGCGTTTTGTTACATCATATTTTTATTCTTCATCTTAACAGAATCGTATTCTGGAAAATTTTAACGTTCATTCTTTGATGTTATTTTGGTGGACTGACAAAAACGAGTTTCGGCGAGATCTTACAAAAAACTTTTTTTGATTTCACGCAACAATAGTTTTAAATCGGGGTCCCTTAGATTTCGAGATCGTCTTCTTGAAGGTATCCACATCTGTAAACAAAACCGCCAATACAATTCCATAGTCGTACTTTCTTCATCATTGCATTTGCATGCTAAAAAAGACGGTTCACATAGAACTTCTACTAACTAGGTTATTCGAATCAAAAACGAGGTTCAGGTAAAGGACAGGTCGAATCGATAAACGAAATTCAACAGTATCCAAAGCTCTGCATCAACAAGTGATCGCGTGCCTCGTGAGCCTCGGTGACGTCACGATGATGGAACAACGAAATGGGAATGGTAACCCTATGAATTATGTCCTTAGGGCTAATTATGTAATGCTTAGGAAGTGTAATGGCAGAAGTAGGAAGAATGTTTATGCGAAAAAATGATCAGCTGTTTCATACATTTTGATATTTTCGATTTTAATTTTTATATGAAACAGCTGATTTTTTTTCGCGATTTCAGAGTTGGTCCCATAGTAAAAGTTGATCAGTTTGATGGTCCCTATATACCATATTCGGCATTAGGGGTATTTTTGTAACACCTTGTATACACTTTATCAAGATACACAAAATTAATTAACCTTTTAAAAATAACATATTTATTTGTTAAAAATTGTTTGGAGGTACATAATTTTTGAATGTTGTGTTTGCCTTTAATTTGTTACATGTAGCTCACAATTAATAATCTAAGAACTTAAGTATTGTAATAATGTACTCAAACGTTGGTGAATCTTAAATAATAAAATAAAAACAAACAAACGAGAAAGCAACCTGATAAAAACGTGTTAAAAATACATACGGCATGTTTTATTCTCAGTATTTCTTGGGCAACGTTAATAAACACTGCTTACAAACATTTTCCTCGTATGTTGTTCTTATATTTATATTCTTAATGTGGGTGTTACCGTACGTATCTTATTATTGTTATTAGTGAAAATATTTGTTTTTATATGTAATTAGATTAGTTTATCACACAGTCACTGTTTTATATTTTACACTTTATCAAATTCTACGTGTAACTCCATTAGCCCTGTAGTCAATATTAATAAACAATTCAAGAAATCGTCAGAATTAATTGTTTAACCACGTCAATTGTCAAGGAACTTTGAACTGTTTTTCACAATCCGTAACCGTCTATTACCTACTTACCTTGGGTGTAACTTGTCGGTTTGCGTAAATCGCACGAGTCTGTTATTAAGAGACATAAAAAAATGTTTTGGCGATTTAAACAAGTTATTTTTACAACGACAAACTACTGCAGATATTATCTTATTAAACTTGAGAATTGAGGCTCGTGACTTAGGTACGAAAAGTATTCTTTTTATCTTCACTAATATTCACAAGAACATTCCATTATCATAAACGTTTAATTTAAATATTTTCCAGACAAATCAAAAGGCACTTACTTTTTGAAAATACTTCTACTATCTATAATCTTACAATGGGTTTAAGTCATGTTTTGAGGTTAACATAGCATAGTATTTTAAAGGAGAACTATAAATTCCACAAAACTGAACACTCTTAAATTTTGTGTGTGCAAAAAGTATTGTTTACCATAGAGTATTCTTCTGGGCGGTCTCCTCAGCTGGGAGCCGTAGGCGGCGGCATCCGGCTCCGCATCAGGCACACATGTTCCGATTATGATCCCCATGGTGACCACCATACCACCACCACTCGCGTCCGATGCACCATATATATATTCACACACAAACTTACACTAACACTCTTCTAATTCACTCATGGTATAAATTAAAATTGGTCACAAACTTTTGAAAAGTTTTCGAATTATTTCGAAAGCACTATTATTTTGAGCTGAAATCAAAATAAAAGGAGATCGTAACTTTGTCTAATCGAGTTTTAGTTTGGAACGCGCGGTCCGTTCAAAGGAGCGAATAGGACTAAGACAAATGAACAGAAGTGAGCATGAGCGAACGACTGACCGATCACCGATGTGAGCTAGGTCGCGCGCCACATTTGGCACGCGAGCTGTGATGTCACGGTGGTCAGCGTGCGTCACGGGCCCTCGCAGGGCAACGACTGCCGGCCGTACGGCTTCTTCGCACACTCATTAGTGTCCTGCTTGGCTTGAAATACAGCTTCTAATTATAGGAAACACCAAACAAAAGCTCCGTATTCAATGCATAAACCACAAAACGAAATGTGCAGACAATCGAACAGACAGAACCTAATGAATTGGATGCAGCTCTTCATGATATGCTTAATACGAAGTCTAGAACAATTACTGATTTCAATTACTTGTAAAAATTAAAAGAAAAGTAAATCTAACCAAGGCGGAAACTTGATGAGAAACGAATTTAAAGACATCACAATTTTATAAGCAGTTCCAATGCCTCTGTGAAAGGAAACCTGATAATATCATAATTCTAGGAGCGTGACAAAGACTCGTCGTTCTTAATCAAAACAATTAGGTGCCACAAAGCGAACTGCCTGCACTAATAGGGCTTAATTATGAATAGCCTTACCTCTTGTGATAAATAAGAACGATGCTATTAATAACTAAATAAACGAAAACGAATAAACACTTCTATTACGTGAGAAAAATCTAAATAGGGAGTTAAACAAACGAGAAACGCTTACAAAAGTAAGTAATTTCAGCATTCTATTTAAAAAACTAAAGGAGTATCAAAGGGGATATAAACGATAAAACTGATTAAACTGGAAGATTTATCGACGTGTGAACCAGGGATTTAGAATACCAAACGATTAATCATGCTTAGTGCAAAGAAGCACTACGGCTCCACCCACAAAAGTCATCAGGCAGCCAATTCCATTAAATTAACAGTGTCAGTTGACAAAAAGTGGTGTTAAGTAGCAGGTTGATAGGCCGATAGGGACGTGCCCTTGAGCAAACTACGAGGGTGATTCGGCAGCCGCAGAAATAGAAATGGTTTACTTTATTGACTTATGACGTCGAACGTCGGTTGTCTGTCACTCATGTGACCGAAAACGTGGACGAGGGTTCAAGGTGGGAATACTTAGCAATCCCAATTATGTATTTAAACTGTCCTAACTACTTTCACGGTCAATACTGTTTTAGTTGCTAGCGGAAAGGTGATTAGTGAGTATAATCGATCGATTTATCTGTTCAAATAATTAAATTGCCATAGAAGTTACCAAAGTAGCTTGATATAAATTCATTTTATTGAAAGTAATCATAGGAATAAAAGTTAACTGTCGTTGTCACAACAGAATGGTGGGACTCTTGACAACGGTATTGATTCATGCAAACAACATCGATTGAAGACACTCAGGTGATTGGAGAAAGTCCGGTGTCTAGGTCGTAGAAAGGAAGAACAAATTACCACTTATCAGCAGCTAGTGCGTTAAACTTAATCATTAATGACCAAAGCTTCTCCGACGAACCGTCGGTTTTCCACACAAGAGCAAATTAATGGGAAGGTGTCAGCTGTGACCCATTGTCAAGATGTGCTATTGTCGCCTGACACAATTCACAGCCGTCTTGCACGTCTGTGTCGCACGCGAGCCAAAGAAATTGCACTGGTAACCCATTCGGAGCATTCCATTCCAACATGAAAACTACAAAAAGTATTTCTAGTTAAGATAAGAATTTTATCTTCGTATATCCGGACTAAGAGAAGTAAACATCGCTCGTCCGAAGTCTGTTCAGTTCCTTTAATATTCAGCTAAACCTTTCAGCAGAAGTAAAGAAGTAATGTTAGTTAGCTATTTCTCTTTAAGGCTCACTAATTTCACTAATAGCTCTTGGTGGCCTTCGGAATCAGTTCAGTCGGTCAGCAACTAGTGTATTTTAGTGTAGTACTGAAATGTAAAAATAAACGGTCGGAAGAAATAAAGGTTGCGCGCGAGTGGCGTGCCCGTAATCTCCACCGCCCTGCCTATTATCGCGGGCATTCTTGCTGCCGAGCTGTTTTATTTGCATATTACTGTGGGGCCATAAAAACATTCCTTATAAGCCCGGATGTCTTGCGAGTTTCTGACACAAGTGCCGTTAATCATTCAATTTATTATACAATAACCTTCCGTGACTACTTAGAATCACAAAAGAATATTTGTATTGATTTCCGTATCAAAAATAAAACCATTATTACTGGCAAAACTACCAACTTTAATGGCAAAATCTAATAACGTAATATATTATTTGATCGTAAAATTTAGGTATTCGACGGAATCACTAAAAACGTAATGAATCATTATACAAACAGAAAGAAAAATAACAATATCCATTAGCCCCTAGGCTTGAAGATCATAATCAATTTTCAATAAGAAATCCCCGCCAAGGGAGAAACAAATCAAAATATTACAAGTTTCACAACTCAATCAGTGAAAAGCTGAAATATGAGAGTAAGGATATTGTCGAAGCTCAGCGAAACGGTGATATAAAAAGCCGACAAAACAACTTGGCGAATAAACGAAGGAACGGAAAATGTGAGGCTCGACATAAGAGAAATATTATTCTTATATTTATCACAAATGCAGAGTAAATTGGTGTACCGGCCTGATCTCGGCATCGCGGACCGGCCGCAAACAATTTCATCGCGATCCCCAGGGCCCCGTTACAGCAATAGGCGGGAGTCACCCACCGTTTACGATTGTCGTTTTGCCAAACTTGGGTCGAGTGATTTTTTTCTTTATGAAAGTAATTTTCTATGATGTATCATTGTTGTTTGTTCGAGGGAGGAGTTGGGAACTTCTTCTGTTACATACTTTTTAATAACGATCAAAATAATAATGGTGCTGTCAAACTTTGTTATTTCAGCGATACTTACTTGCTTGATGAAGAATCGGTGTTGATTCGATTCCACAAGTTGCGTGTTCAGTCTTTTAGGCAAAGGAGTTGAATTACGTAAAAGGGTTTACATCGAGACGTTTGAGTGAAAAATGTTCCCTTCCAAGATGTGACATTTGGAGATGTTTGCTAAGGTTGCCTCTTACGCTCGAACGAGCTACTTTTTCAATTCCGTGCCTTTTTCATGTCCTGTAGTACCAGGATTGTCGTACATTAAGCGAATAGGCCTGCTCAAACATTCGGGAAAGTCGGTACGTGATTGGGGAAATTAAGGTTGTCCCCGGATTTGCGGGTGAATTATTCATTGTTCTCCGGCTGCCGTGGGCGGCTTGCTTCGGTGTTATTGCTTCCTATATGAGTAAGGATTTGTTTTATTATGAGTCCATGGTTAGTGTGATTAATGTGTTTGGGCACATTGATTTACATAATTCAAATATTACACAAATAAAACGACCATAACTTTTGGAATTAAAACTCAGTACTTACTTTATATGTTGGCTAACAAATGATAACGATATAAAAGCCGCTATTTTATCAAGCAAGTAATTTCGCGAGTACTTTATCATTGATCTCATCATGCTCGGCAGTTTCCATACATTACAGCAGGAACCATGTCACCGGAGACAAGCCGTCCTAACGAACCATTGAGGCTATTTTGGTGCTCTCTATTTGATTACTTGCAGGCGCGGGTGGGGCCGGGGCAAAACGGTGGTATTATTCAAATTGAGGCGTGTTATCAATACGCGCTTGATTGTATTCTAATTCTTCATATAAACAAGTGCCTTTTCAATGGTAAAATAATGACCAGCATATTTTGATCTAGATTGACCTAAATACGCCCAAATGGTGTTAAGGACAAATACGTAAAACCGAACGATAAAAATAATTCAAAGCATAATGAATATTATGCTTCCTTCTGATATTTTTCTGGTGTGTGTGCTCGAGCAGATTGCACATATTTAGAAAACTATTTTCAATATTGTCCCCAGGGTTGTTTTGATGGTTGTTTACAAGAAAAGGTATAGGTATTGCCAGTTGTCACACATCGTCAAAGTAAATAATTTGAGCAAGAACAATGTCAGCGAGTTAGTGATGTTAAACATTTATTTCATTAAAGTTATTCATTACATTAGTGATTAGTGTGACTATAAAACCATCTAAAGAAAAACAATTAATTTTTTTAGATTTATGCTATACTAATATTTCCACAGAATTTGGTGTAAGTAACTTAGATTTCATAATATTTAGGAATGAGCTTATATACTAATCACGTAGCTTTCCCATTTCCACGTAGCAACGACATGTAATGATAATGACTGATAATATTTGTTTAATAGGTACTGTAACCGAGCTAAAATTATTTTCGTTTCAACTGAATTTAAGGCTTCAGTTTGAGCCGATAGAGATTTCATTTATACTAAGGATTCGTACGTGGAAAATAAATGTCTAAAAATCTAGAGTGCGATTACAGACAGCTTCAAAGTAAGTAAGTACATTTTTTCACAGAGACTATTTGATTTCGACTCAATTTCTCTTTGATAAATAAGGCTTTGAATTGGAAAGGGGCCTTTGAATTTAAATTTGACAAATTGAAATATTAACAAAGCTAAAATTATATATGGTTTAGAAGATGGTTTGATGATTTTGATAAAGTGTGGGTTTTGAAACGTACTAAAGCCACTTGGCTTGATCAGCTTTAATAATTTAAAAGCCAAAGATAACGTTATAGCGGTTGAGAAGGTAAATTCAGCCGCCATCTTTAAAGTTGTGAAGCCAAAAGATTTGCTGTATTATATAGAAGAGATTGCTCACAGACAGAGTTCATTACAGAGCAATTTGGCTTACAGCTAGCAGATCAAAGCTTTAATGAAAAAAGCTTTAATAAATACATACTTACTTATAAGGAAAGGAATGAATGAGAACAAGCGGACTGTAAATAATATGATATAATGAATAATAATAACCTTTTCAACAAAGAAAACAAGCAAGCAAACACGAAACAGCAGATCAAATTTGACAATTACAGTGAAGTTCTAATGAACCAAGTAACCTAAACAGACATAAAATTATGATTACTAGAAACTGTTCGCTACAAGTGTAGGAGAAATAAGTTCTGAGACCTTTTCCGAAGTTTAAGCAGCACGTGGTTTGTAATTTGATTAAAGCATATGCCAAGCAGCAGCGCGGCGAAAGAACAACTCCAAGTTTTAACAAGCAAAGTTGCGAGACTTGACGCCCGTAATTAAAACAGGTAAACAAACACAAGGCGATTGAGGGAGGAATTAACAATTTTCTTATTACACGTATATTATTTATGAATTACATGAAGGTGACAATATGAACAACCTAAGCGATCACCGTTTAGACGCCTAAACAAGGCAATTAGTCATAGTTGTGGTAATAGTTTGAGCAAGCTTTTCTACTGAGTATTTCCTTACTCATTTTATCTCAAGGCAAGAGTATTTGCAATCGCGAACATTTTAAGCTGTATTAGAGGAATAATTAGTAGAGCAAATCTATTTCAGACTGTTGGTTGACAAATTTCAATAAATCTTGTAAATTATGTCTAGTTAAATCTAATTTGTTTAATAGAGAAAGCAGCAGAGATGTAAATGCTAAGGTGGATATGTGGAGTGACGCGAATGGATAAAATTTGGAATGAGTATGTGAGAGGAAGTTAGAAAGTAGCACCAGTGATAGAAAAGTTGAAAGGGAATCGTCTGGCCTGGTATGGGCATGTTATGAGAAGGGATGAAAGGCATGTTACTAGAAGAGTAATGGATATGCATGTTGAGGCTGGAAAGCAAGAGGAAGACCGCAGAGAAAAGATGGATGTACTGTGTGCGGAATGATATTAATGTGAAGGGAGTGGATGAGGAGATGACGAGTGACAGGAAGAAATGGAAGAGAAGGAGGCACTGCACCGACCCCAAATAAATTGGGATAAGAGTAGGGGGATGATGATGAAATCTAATTTGTTTATTCGTAGCAAAAGTATCATGTTCATACACGAGTTTCTAAAACCATACAAAGCCAAGGCTAAACGTATGGAAAAAACAAGCATTTGCTGTTGATGTTTCTACGGATCTGTTTGTTTTCCATAAAATCAAGTAATTTTTCATCTTAAACAGGCTTTTACTCTTTACACATTTTACCCCCCGACCCTAAAAAAACTATTTTATTTTAACCAGTTTTACTATCGTTATTATTCCATACACATATCACGTCAAAAATAGAAGGCAACCGCTAGCAAGAAAGTATCTGAAATATTCATCAAATCAATTTAAAAGTTCAACCGTGGGGAAGCCGTTGCCGTTGCCCGGGGCCAGCGAGCCGCGACGTAGCCCGGGGTAATCGCCACTCCAATTAAAACATTTCAATCATCCCTCTTGCCCTAACGCCACTTCTGCATGAGTCATTCGACACCCCTTTCTCATATTTCATTTTTTTTATTTAAAAAGGCAAACGCGTGGATAGTTTTAAATGAGGAGCTCGATGGCGCAGTGGTTTAGCGCCTGACCCAGCGATTGCGGAGGTTAAGCAACTTTCGCAAGGGTCGGTCATGGGATGGGTGTTCCTCCGTGCTTCGGAAGGCACATAAAGCCGTTGGTCCCGATATTTGCAGTCGTTAACACCTATAAAAGGAAACTAGGAAACACACTAATTTCTAGCATTCCGTTATTAATCAATACGACAATTTATTAATATTTCAATATCATTAAATCGTACGTCGTTTGTATTTATACGGGTTTCACAGATTGTAGTAATAAATATTCTGATTCCTATTTCCGTATTAGTGGACACCGAGGGCAATCGATACCACCATCAGTTGGCTTCCAAGTTAAATTGCACTGCTTAACGAGGGGCATAAAGCAGGCATTTGAATTATTTATGCATTTGTGATCAATATAATACACGTTGATCGAGTTATTACAAGAATGAAAGCTAATACAACACAAGTTATCTATACTAATATTATAAAGAGGAAAGATTTGTTTGATGTTTGTTTGTAATGGATAAACTCAAAAACTAATTATTCAATTTAAAAAATTATTTCACCTATAGAAAGCTACATTATCAGAGAGTAATAGAAACTATATTTTATTTTGAAAAAAATAATAAAATGAAAGATCCTTACGAAACTTGCATTAAAGAAACCCACGGTACGGTATCAACAATTTTCCTGTAAAAGTAATTATTTGGCGTGTGCTGCGAAAACTATTAATAATACATAAAAAATAATTTACTGTAGGTATGGTTATAGTTCTCATCATTATCCTCAAAAAATCCGCGAGGCTATTATGTCTGACTATTATAGTTTAGTCACAATAACCGGTTTTTAGTCAAATTAGTACACGTATTCAAAACTAGGGTAGATGCTGAAATTTTGAAAGGTTTAAAGTTATTGTATCTCATTTTCCGGGCGTTGAAGGGTAAAAATAAATGTCAATCCTATTCATTTTTTGTAAAACTAACTCAATCATTTTTAACGGAGAATCTTGGAGCGTACGTATCCTTGTTAATCTTGTTTTGCATTAGACACCGATCAGCTTAAAAATACAGCATTAGAACAGCAATACCGCCTAGAAAAACCATAAATGTAAATATATTATAACTTTTTACTCAATTACATAAGCAGAATGGTAATAAAAACGGCAAGTCGCCAGAGTTCAGAAATTTCGTTACCTACATAAACGATTATTATAGAAGACCGAAATCACTGAAGAAGAAAATGTACCTTGTTAAAATTCAAATTAAACTCGGACGAAAGGAACAAGAAGTAATATACTTTACACAGTTTCTCGCCGTCAAGTTCAGTGTTGAAGAATGTGACTAGTTCATATAGGTTTTGCAAAAAAATTAAGGAAATACGGAATTCTTACGTTTCTATTTTACTTACATATAGGAAATGAAAGAAGCAATAAAGAAACCTTTACACGCAGAAGCATCGCATGTTTGTAAATCTACGCGATAGATGCTGAAAGAAGATACTGAACTGACCAACAAGCTGCTGAAAAAGACTAACTTGTAAATGATATCACTTTTAAATTGAAACCCATCAAAACCAAATTTACATAGAATTGGGAAATAATATAGGTTGTAACTCCTGCCGCTGAGTAAAACAATATTTTAATGATAAAAAGGAAATGCCCAGTGTGTCAAAGCAAGCATCACAATCGATAGCACAACTATCCATCGATCGATGCCGACCGTCACCCTTATCATGATATTATCAAAATTAGACATCACTTTGATCCATCGCATAAAACTACCCGCTATGTATCGTATAATACACAAAATTAATAATAACTCACGCTTCATTAGAACGAAACAGGTGTCAGGTGACGAGACGCAAAGCTTCAAATTAGGACGAAACAAATCGTAATACAATATCTCCTTTTAATTATGAAGCCCAGTGTCTAGACTCAATTGCTTTATATAGACAGAAAAGGCTTTGCAAATTTCTGTGTCAATTATCTGAGGCCACGCCTCAAACTACACATTAATAAAAACCAATTTAATTAATTTTGATGTTATTGAAATACAAAATACCGCAGAAGCTTTTATTTCAAAAATGCAAATTGAATTACAAATATTTCATCCACTTTTAGCCAATACTATTTGGTATGCTCTCTGATTGCTATTTGTTCTGCTCTCTGATTCAACTATCAATTTATCTGTCATCCTAAAATTCGAAGCGAGACTACTAGGGTATATGGGGTATGATATGAAAGAGCGCTGCTTGCACATTCTCAATTTTTTTTTTAAGCTGCATAGTTTTCGACTTTTTATGAAAATGTAAAAAAAAACCGGTCCTCCCCCCTTACTTCCGAAGTTTGCATAGAGAAAAATCTGAAATTATTTTATGTTATAGAAGTTTTTGCAAAGATTACAAGAAAAATAAAACTATGTCTCTAAATAGTAAACTTTTTCAGAATGATGGTACGGAACCCTCGGTGCGCGAGTCCAACTCGCTCTCGACCGTTTTTTTAGGAGTTAACTGCTTTTGTATTAAGCGAAATTTCTTTATCATAGCAAAGTATAGTCATAGCTACTCCTGTCGGATTTCGGAGTGTTAAGGGGACGTACAACGTCAAATACACATTTTGGAACAACAATTTCACACAGTCAGTATTACTTGATTTATCGGACCCCAAAAAATAATGTAGTAAGTAGATTAAGTTGTCCGACCGCATTCGGCCGCTCGGGCTTCTCAGTTATGTGATTGACTGAAACATGATAGCTAAAACTTAGTAAAAAAAATCGTAAAGTGACCTCCAATGTTGTAGTTTTTCACTGATATGCGAACCAATAATAAACCTATTAATCTAGAACTATAATTTTAAAAACTTAAGCTAGCTCTCTAGTTTTGTGATTGACAGTTTTCCAAAATAAGAAATAGTTTATTCGTTATTAATTAAAAAGATAAAGTTACAGTAGCCTCCATCTTTGAATCGATTAAGATGTAACTGATGGTTCTTTAAAAGTGTTTGTTCGCACGAATTCGGTCGGTATTTCGAAACGATTGATGGATGACTAAATTGTTATACTAACTAATGTTATGTCACTCGTCAAGGAGGATTAGAACTTACTAGAAGATTATTCTTTACTTTTAAAGTAATGAACTCTAGACAACCTCTGTGGAATAAAGACTTCTATGCATGCTATGCATGTATGAATTGAATTCAAAATCATCTCAAGTTTTGCTACTATTCTGTGTCTGCACATAGATTAATGTTACTATTACTATTATTTACGACTCCAAGTTACCTATCTGGATCAAGTTCAATTTAAACTTTCACATGTACAACTTGGGGCTAAACTTCGAAGGTACTTTACGAAAGGATAATCTTTTAAGTAAGAAGTTACTATGTCTATAGTCAAATCGATAAGGGTAGGAAAATCCCATGACGAACACCCTCAATAGAAAAATACGCGACATCTATATTGATTTTTAGTTTTACTTACGCCATTTCACCCCTCTAAGGGTTGAAATTCCAACAATATTTCCAATCATAAGCCTAAATAATAAGTGAATCGCAAATAATTTTCTATACACAACTTCATCCCTCTTTTCACCCCTTCGGGGGTAGAATTATCAAAAAAAAATAAAACGCGTATATATCAGTTTTTAATCGTCAGCTTAACATAAAATTTGAAGATCCTAGCTTCGAAACCGAGAAACTTACATACAGACTTTCACCCCCTATTTCAACCCTTTTCGCGATTTTACAAGCTCCGCTTTATCTCTGTACCAAATTTCATCAAAATCGGTGCAGTAGTTTTGGCGTGAAACCGTAATAGCCAGAGTTACTTTCGCATTTATAATTTTAGTAGGGATTATGTACCTGTAATGATTTTACTAGTTCGATACTAGCAAACAAATCTAAAGACATACAACGAACGTTGGGTTGGGACGTTAATAAATTACAATACTTCATTATGTACCGAATCGTCATATCTATACTTTTAATATTATTAATGAAAAGAAAGCATCAACTCCAATAAAACATTAAAATTTGTTGACGACTCTGAGTGCGGTGCGAGGTGCGACTGATAGACATAGCACACACCATACAACAAATACTGAAACATAGTTAAAAGAAAATGTTACGTAAAAAACATAACCCTTTCCTTGCAGTCGGGTAAAACAGGGATCCTTAAACAAATAATTTAATTATGTGTCTGTAAGATAGTAATAGGGAAACCTTTAAGTTTAATGGATAAGTACACATCCAAGTGTAATAAATGAAAGCTAAAATCTAACAAAGTTATTGTGATTATATTTCACAGATTGCCCGGAGGAAGCGTTGCGTATATTGTGGGGACACCTCGACTTGTGGCGGAGCTTGATTTAGCAAATTTTAACCTTACACAACTAAATTTAACGCTCATATTCCAATCATCATTCGGTAATTGTACTATGTATTCATTCTGGAATACAGCTGTATTTGTTCGGGGTATTGGCTCTTTGTTCATTTCATTGTACGCACAACAGCACGGTAAGTTAAACAATTGAACTACGAAAACAGCTTTTATTACGTACGGCATAAAGACGGTCTCAAGGTCAACATGTATAGTCTGATGTGCCGCCGATTGTACGTTACTTTATTTATAATAGTATGATGGTCATACTCTAGTAGCTATTAAAGAACTACATCAAGTACATCGCAATTCACTAATGGTACATAAAAAAACAGTCAATAGCGAGTCGGACTCTCGCACCGAGGGTTCTGTACCATCATTCTGAAAAGTTTACTATTTAGAGACATCGTTTTA
Source organism: Catoptria pinella (assembly GCA_963556745.1). Taxonomy (NCBI): domain Eukaryota; kingdom Metazoa; phylum Arthropoda; class Insecta; order Lepidoptera; family Crambidae; genus Catoptria; species Catoptria pinella. The sequence goes on from OY750771.1 coordinate 623,674, forward strand.
TTTTTCCTGTAACGTTTTAATTTCCTCGAACTTCGGAGATGAGGGGGCGTATTTTTTTTCATTTTTCATCAAAAGTCGAAAACTATGCGGCTTAAAAGAAATGTTTGAGGATGTGCATGTGCAAGCAGCGCTCTTTCATATGATACCCCATATGCCCAAGTAGCCTCACTTCGAATTTTTAAGACCCTCTTTCAGTCTTTGTTGCAAAAAAATATCTCAATATTTTTATTTCTCTCTCATTTGAAAAATAGTTGGGTAAACGTCATCTAAAACTGTTCCAAATTTCAAGTTGATAGCATTAGTAGTTGTCGAGATATCCAGCTGTGACAGACAGACGGACAGACTGAGTCGCACCATAAGGTTCCTTTTTACCATTTTGGTATGGAACCCTAATAAATGGTAGCTTACAATAATGTCTTTTATACCTTATTTGAAAATTGTCTTTATATATCATAGAGTAGAAATGATTTTCCTTGTACAATGGTGAGATGGCGCTGGCTTGCAGCGTAAGAGTTGATATACTAGGAGAAATTCGACGTTCCCACTAGTGACTCGGTAGCTCAGCGGTCAGGGCATTGGACCGGATATCCAAAGGTCGCGGGTTCGATTCCCGTCCGAGAACATGATCGGGTGCGAGTCGTATTTTTTCCAGTTTATTATTTGGTATTAGATAAAATAGCATTGTGAATGCTTAAATGTCAAAATTTAGAAATGATAAATTCAAATGTTGGCAACGAGAGGATCGTGTACCGGCCGCGAGTCAGGGTTTATAGATTGGGAGTTTTTTTCGAAATTTTGGAGAAAAATTTGATCATTGGGGAAAAAAGAAATTCATATTTTCATACAAAACGTATCATTTTGGAGAACAAAAAATCGTGTTTGGGGAAATTTTAAATCTTTTCTTCATACAAATCGTATCATTTTAGGGAAAAAAAAACGAAGTCTACGGAATTTTTGAAATTCCTAACCAGCAATAGCAACCCTGCCGCGAGTCAAGAAACAATGATGAGCCCTCGGGCCTCTGTAATGTGTTTAGAACTTCGATAACAGTGACCATGCCGCGTAGCGTTTCAATGAATCACTTTGTACATTTTGTTTATATTAACGTAATTACGTCCCGTGTGTGGGTTCTGATATTATTTCTTTGAATTTAGCTGAGTTGTAACTTGAATTCGCTTTGTGGAACTGAGAGAGTCGTTTTTATGGGATATACGTTTTATGTGTGGGAGCTGGGCAGTTGAATAAGAACCGTCGTAGCGTGCACGCTCCGGTGCCTGTTCAATGTGTTACTTGTGATTAATGAGTTATAAATAAGTAAATACTTAGTTGATGTTAATTGAGACTTTTATTATTAACTTAACGTTATCATCTTACACAAATGTCACAGTAATATTGTTATTCAAAAACCTTGCGATTCAAATATTCTTTCGGGAAAACTGAATAAAATTTATGTAGGTACCTATTCAATTTCCATCGAAATGAAATGGGCAAAATAATCAAAAAGTATATCGTGTAACACTTTCGCGTTGAGACACGAAGTGTTCGATGGGAGCATTCCCACGGGGTTGGGGATCTCGAATTCCAATAAAAAGAAATACAGCAAAAGACAATGGAACTATAGAAAAGTGACAAAGTACCTTTTGCGATTTGTTCGCGAAGGATAATCGTCACGAAGACAGCCCATTGATTAGAGCAGGGTTTATTAAAGTGTGCACATTAAATAATGTTACAGTTGTTGTTTTAAGAACGTTATTAAAGATACAAGTTGCATTTGTATCACAGTTAACCCTTCCCGTAATATAGCCACCCATAAAAGTGTATTTTTTAATATAAGGTATTGTTTTCTTTACCGAAAATATTTTTTGACAGTAGGGGCCCGTGGAATTTTTCAAAAAGTTAAAGAAAGAAACACTGGATTAGGGATTCCATGAAGCTGCTGGTATAGCTCTTGGTGAAAATGTAGAAGGTAAAAACTTGCGTGGTGAAGAAAATATAAGGCCACGCCTTTCTCCCATACGGGTGGAAAGAGAACTTCTTTCCACTAAAGATCCTCACATGTAATTTTTTCGCTTCATCTACTCTCATCACAGGTCTCATACCGTCACCCGTGATAGAAATTTATCAACCTAATGAATCAATCACTTTTTTTTTCAAAAAGGGATTGATTCATTAGGATTTACTCAGAATCAGAACTACAGACTCTAATTAATTAAATTGTTTACCAACTTAACAAGTCTTTGTTTCCAAGATCCAGATCACACTTCATCGCTTGACTAAAAATTTATTAAGGGCTTCTCAAACCCACTGAGAGATGTTTGGACCACCTATAATCTAAATCTGAGAGACATTTTCATAATAAAGACCTTAGGGATTTTAAAGGTTATAGATTGAGATTTTTGTTGCTATGAAATTGCAAATTCAGTTACTTTCATCCGAATGGAATTCGGCAAAAGTAATGAGTATATTTTTTGAATTCTCACTCACTGAATTATAACAAGTAAAAAAGTAAGTTAATTTGCAAAACACAATTTAAATGCCAGAATTTTATTAATTGTATCAACTCTTTTAAAACTTTGATTTAAATTATAGGATCGATTAACATTTCATACGCCAACAAAATATAAATTTGAGCTTCACGTCTCTGAAACCCGGGTAGTATTGTAACTTAATATTCAATAATAAATCGACAAATTGTTGAAGAAAACACTTTGAAAAGACCAATGACTAAGACCAAAGAGCTTAAGTACTTTCATTCAATACCGAAATGTTACGAATTAATAGAAATTCAATTATTCCATCGTTTATAAACCTTTGCTAAATTACAGGAAAAAGACCACCAAAACGTTAAATTAAGGGCGTTAAAGCTACCGTATTACAGGGATCACTGAATTAGCCAGCCCACTTGATGTTTGAACACGTAATATCCAAGTATAGTGCTTGTGAAAATTTTCATAATCGCGATGTAATAATTTGAATAGTGCAAGAGCAAGACGGCGTCGTCGCGACCGCTCGCGAGCATCGCCCGCCGGCGACTGCCGTGCCTCCCTGTCCTGGCTCCTGCCTGGCATGGCGTCTGGGTTCCATTGGGGAGACGTGCTTACTACGAGCATAGACAATAAAGCCACGGTGAGGGATCTGCAATATCTCCTCTCATCATCGAGAAACTAAAATATAAAGGTTACGATTTACAAAAACGTTACATATTATGTGTAGCGCGGAGAAGAGGTAAAATGTAATTTTTCCTTGTCGAGGAGATGCCGAGACGTAATTAAGTCAATCACGCATTGCACAACTATTGTGTATGATGACAATAAAATTGTCCTTTAATTACTCGGGGAATGCATCGCATTACAGCATAAAAAATTCTAGTAAAAGAAAAAACCCTCATGAAGTTCAAACATTTCGAACACATTTTGCAATTTCAAATTAGAATACTGATAGCAGGTATACTGTGAAGCTCTATACATTGATGTGGCTGTGTGAAAATGGGATAGGTCGCGAACAAAGGTTGGCAAGTCCTGCAGGATATTTGTGAAACGGCATGAAATACTGTAGGGTTATTATTGGAAACATTCCTCTTGAAAACATAATGAAAAACCTGAAAAAATAGGCGATCGATTAAACCTTTTTCCTTTAGCTAACTAGAGATAAGTTTATCGTGAATTCGATTCGAACTCCAAGACGAGGTAACTTAAATACTTTTCCAAATAGGACAAGGCCACATTATTTAATTACTTCTCAATTTGAATCAAATTTATAGCCAAGTTTAGAACAATAACAGCGGCTTAACCCAACCGTAAGATAAGCAATGAACTAACAACTGTGCCCATTCGCTTAAACAAACATTTGCGGAGTAGCACAAAGCCTAGCCTGAGCGGCGTCAATCTACTGAGTGGACTGGACATATAAATACTCGTAGATACGATCAAAACAAGCGACTGGACTGGACAATCTAATTTAAAAATAAAATAGGTAGTAGTAGTAGTTGTAATAATAAGTATTAAAGTATTTTTCACATTATTTTTTTAAGGGTGAGCGATTTACTGGAATCTGATACTGTGAAAGCCTGAGTACTAGGACCACTTAGAATATAGCCTTTCAGCGACGAACTTGACAAAGCTAACAGCGAAGCTCTTAATCTCTCTTAATTTAAACTCAAAAAATGATCATTTAGACGAGCATCGACTCAATTGAGAATATTTCGTGATTTTCGTGTTAGTTTTTTTAATACTTAGACTATATGAGTTTTCCCATCTTGATTGCTCTGCGAACAGGCTGTAAACTACAAAACTGGCGTGCGTGACGTCTCGTGATCGAGTGATTGAGTATTTGCTGACATTAACATCTGTCAGCCACATTAATTAATGGACGTTTAATTTTGTTTGCTCACTAAATTAATAGGCACTAGCTTAATTATCTTGACTTTGATATTATAATTTAGTTTGGAGAAAACTAACATTGTTGAATTAATCATCTATATTCATAACATCTTATCTAGTTTGCGAGTGATCTTGTGAGACTTATATAAATCATATATTACTTTACTAATGAAATAGTCCACCCGAGCTAAGAAAGAAAGAAAACAAAACATACATAAAAAAAATAAAAAAACATTACCGTCGACTTAATAACCTCCTCCTTTTTTTGAAGTCGGTTAAAAATATAGTTTACATTAGTACTATATTCAGTACATTTAGAAAGATAAAAGGATAAAGAAGTAGGAAGGAGAAATAGGAAAGATCCCCTCCACCCTAAATTGCTATAACCCAGCTATACCAGACTCGGGTTCACCAACGATTTTACTAATTATTTATATTTGACAAATTCAGACGCAACTGAAACAATACTTATTTATAAACTTCTCACGAATGAAATCTCTGGAAAACGTCAGCGACACAGATCTATTGCAATCGAAGTCTCCTAGTTGACCCATTTATCATTCACTTTGTTCAGCACCACCAATATCAGAGCATCGCTGCAATATCGTGACACCTCCGCTTCGTCTCCCGGGCTCTGAATCCGCTACTCGGCATAATGCAATAAGCGGCTGGCACTCGCCCCAGGCGCCCTGCCAACTTACCCTACGATCAAGGGATTGAGCGAGAAACTTTTCTACTATCCAAACAAATTCACCCAAAATGTGACATACATGTTACCACATCGACACAAATCAATCATCGCTAATGAAGAAGATGTGTTAACATTGGCTGATGGATGATTGACAATAAAAGAAGCAGTCGATGATGCATCCTCGCATACGGTGGATAGTAAATCCTAGACTGGTGATGACAATGGATTGAAGAAAATCAATACGAATTGTTTATAATAGCAACTGTCAATCAACATGGACGATTTCACTCCACTTTTAACATCTTTTTAACTGAATTCTCTAAACGTAGGAACTTTAGTTGACCCAATTGACAAGTTTCAAAAGGTTAACGAATATGTCGATAGTTTCAGATTTATAGTAAAGTACATATTTTATTACCAGTGCTACCCTAAAGCTTTACAAACACAAGAGTTAAGTTTTTCCTAGAAAATCCTGATCTCCACTAATGGCTCCCTTAAGAACGCACCATTAGCACAGAACAGATATTAGTACTCCATTAGTTAAGTAAGCCGCTCGTAATCGTAAACGATTTCCGATAAATAGTATACTTAATTCGTACTTAATTGTTTGAAAAAACAAGGTTACAATTATAATAGCGAGTATTCTCAAACTTTACTACGTAAGCAAGTGAAAGTGAAGAAGCAACAACTCTAGTACAGAGTCAATAGGCAGACGCAGCTGAAATATTCATTGGGGTATATTTGGAATCATCCAAAGTGGTCAATAACATTGTAATAACCAAACGTGTTGACTTGACGTGTCCTATGAATGGAGTTTTCATCTGTTGTGGTTGTGACTGTTTCGATATTTTTGATTATTTTCGATAATTAACAAGGTTCCTATAGAATCAATAACAATTACGATAATATGCATTTACGAGTATGTACGGATTAATATTAAATAGGATGAACGGTGTTACGAGTATTATTAAAGGATTAACTAGCTATTGATATGTCAAAAGGCGTTTATTTTACAACTGACTTAGAAACTAGATTACTAGACATTGTTTGCGATTTGGCAGCGATGCCAGTATGCCAACCACATTAGCAGCCCTTGTGCCAAATGAGGCCAGCGCCCTCTGGCACGCGTAACCCGTAATTTACCTACATTGTAAAACTCGTCACTGCAAGGAAAATTTAAGTTTACAATCTTTTATTTCAAGGTTTTAAAAGAACTGCCGAGTTCAAAAGAACAAGAAAATCAAACAGTTGTGGTGCATGAAAGATAAATAGTGGGCAATATATGCCAGAATAATTAAAAAAAATATAATAGTTATGTTTAAACTGTAGAAGGGAATATTAAAATACTGAAAATCCTATTTTGAAAATGTAAATATAGCGTAATAAATTTAATAAAAATGCTTAAAATAATGTTCAAAATCACGTGACTGACATTATAAAACCTTCTCACAAAATTTCACGAGAATCGCTTGAGAAATGCGACCTGTAGAGGAGAACAGACGGGCAGCCGGAAAGCCGGACAGCCAGACAGACATCCGAAAGCATTTTTTCACAAGCTAAAACGGAGACGTTTCGCGCTCGCTCGGTCAATTAAGTATAGGAAGATAATATAATAAATAAATATTTGACAACATCTCGGTAGCTCAGCGGTCAGAGCATTGGACCGGATATCCAAAGGTCGCGGGTTCGATTCCCGTCCGAGAACATGATCTGGTGCGAGTCCTATTTTTTCTAGTATCTTATTTAGTATTATATAACATCTTATACATTGCTCCGATTCCAAAGTAAGTAGCTAAAGCACTTGTGTTATGGAAATCAAAGGCAACGGTGGTATTACAAACACCCAAACCTGAGCCAATATAGAAAAGTTCGTTTTCTAAATTGACCCAACCGGGGATCAAACCCGGGACCTCAGAGATGGCGACACCTTGATAACCGGCGTACAAAGCCCTCGACCACGGAGGTAGATAACACGGTAACTTTACCAGATATTTAGTCCATCAAACACTGCCTTACCTGTGAACAAAAAACAAAGCATATCATTTCAGTTTCACTGAATATTTTAAGAGAAATGAACATAACCGGTTAAGTGTTCCTGAAATTTTGGACGCAGTAAAAGACAAACAAGAATAGTCCATTAACTAGGCAGTTGTTTAAGGGTTAATAGCTCCGAAGAGTATTTGCACGGAAGCAAGTATAATGTACTTTAAGATATAATCAGGTATATTTATATACTTTGGAACATATATCTACTCCGAAAGCGTTTTATGTAGTATGTGTACCGATCACATAATTATGTAATTGGGTTTATCCCGTATAATTATGTATACAATACAACGTGTTACAAAAATACCCCTAATGCCAAACTGATCAACTTTTACTATGGGACCAACTCTGAAATCGCGAAAAAAAAAGTCAGCTGTTTCATACAAAAATTAAAATCGAAAATATCAAAATGTATAACACCTTGTATAAGTATATATAAATATATACCAAACCAAATTAAACAGACTTTTCCCTATATGAATGAAAATTATGACTCCTTGTTTACTTTTAACGTGGCGCGACATGATGACCTTATAAAGAAGATTTAAGTGAGACAAAACAAAAACAAGCTTAAGTATTGGAATAAAAACATTACTTACATGATTGCTCTATAAAAACTGGAAAATTAAGTTACGCGAAAAGAAATTCAGTACATCTATTAGAAACTTTAATGAAATCTTTTCGAGGAAAATTGTAAATTTAAGGTTTTATTACATTTGAGATTTTAGCATTCACAGCTCTTCAAACTGAGCTACCGAGTCTCACTGTCACCGAGTGACTCGGTAGCTCAGTTAGAAGAGCAATGGACCGGACTTCCAAATGTCGCGGGTTCGATTCCCGCCTAAGAATATGATCTGGTGCGAGTCGAATTTTTTCTAGTATATTATTTAGTATTGTATAAATGATTTTGGATAGAATTCCTACGACATGAAATCGCTTTTTAAACTGTAATTTAAGTTGGGTTTTTATTATTCATGTAGTGCTACTTTGCTCTTCTGTGATGTCGGCTGAAGTTGGCAACTTGCGCGATAGTGCGGTGAGCGATAAATCTCATCACTAAACTTTCTAAGCTTAAGTTCTTTGCACGATACTTGGTCACAAGTTCACAAGTTTCATATTAAATACCTATTCTAACAAAATTACAACTTATTGATTTTGGACTTTACCAAAAAGAATTGAATTTGATATAGCTGCGTAAATGTTTATGAAATATTGGGCAACATTACGAATATTATATGAAATAAAGTAGCAAAAGAACATTCGTTTTTTACTACGGATCCCTTTGGGAATCGAACTCGGAGAGAATTCTCTTTGCTAACAAAAAAAACACATAAAAAAAAAGAAAAGATCACCTTCAATATATCATGCCCTTTATTGTTCTCTCTGTCGTCTGACAGATACTTTTGCAAAAAACTAAATAATCACAAAAAGTTTCGTAGCTAAAACAACCCCGGCATTACGCAGGCTGACACTATACTCGTATGTGTATAAAACTCGTGGGGAAACTCGTCAAAAGCTTTTCTTCTAACGAGTTTCCCACAAACGCAAACACTCCAAACGAAACGAAACGTAACGCTGAACTGAACAGATACTTCTTCTTTTATTCTAACAAATTACAATTGGATGAAGTAATCATATAAAATAATGGAAATCTCTAATTTTCTTTAGCGTCTTATTTTTATATTCAATGGTGAATTCAACGCTTACGTACATTGCATAGTTTTCAAGTTATGCAAGCTGATATAGAGGTGGTACTCGTAGACGTCTAGGGCTGTCACAGGCGCAGATAAATTTGGTCGTACAAATAGCAGTTCATCATCATCAACTTAGCATTAAATCATTCCAGGGTGCATTGTGTATGCAGTTTTAAGTTATGCAAGTAATTAAATTGTGCTGCAGGAGGTTAGGGTTGTCAGTCTTAAGAAATTAAATTCAAGTATTAATTTTGTAGTATTTTGAAAGGCATTTAGCGCATAGGTACATATTTAGATGGTAAGGTATATAATAGATAATCTGGCTAAAAGCAGTGCGTAACCCAAAACTAGTGTCATATTTGTTTATTTTGTTATATGAAGGAACAATTGAAATCAATTAAAATCCGATGTAGCAGACATCGGACTTTACATTTTCATTACAAATGCTTATTGCACATTTTACTATTTACACAGTAAGAACAAAAACAACCCAGATTGACATTACAACTGTAAACTATTCTAGGTGGCAACCCTAGCGGAAGGTAAGCATAGCGCTCTCACCTGGCGTCTGTCGCGATCGATACGTCGCGACTCCCTGAACTACCTACGTGTTTTTAAATTCTAAACGCCAGCTCTTGCTCTAACGGCGTCGTTTACTGACTTCCTCCGTCCACAGACCAGTTTATTGGACAAAGTCTTCCAATAAATAAATATTAGACAACATCACAAACATTGCTCTGATCCCAAAGTAGCTAAAGCACTTGTATTATTGAAATCTGATACAACGGTGGAACTACAAACACCCAGACTTGAGCCAATTTAGAAAAGTTCGTTTTCTAAATAATTGACCCAGCCGGGGATCGAACCCGGGACCTCTGAGATGGTGACACCTTGAAAACCGGCGTACAAACCACTTGACCACGGAGGTCGTCAATGTAAGCGATTCAATACTGTCTTGCGAAATGCTAAATAATATACTAGAATAAATTCGAATCGCATTTCATCAATGTGAGGAACTACCTCGACATTCAATTGAAATATCTTTCCAGTTATTTTGACAATTGATTAAGATGAAACAGCTATATAATATTTAAATTTGAAATTTTAGCATTTATATTTTTAAACAATACTAAATTTATATAGTTATTTCATCTTAATCAATTGTCAAAATATCTGGAAAGATATTTCAATTGAATATCGAGGTAAATGAAATAACGCTGGCTTGCAGCGTAAGAGTGGGATATACTAGAAGAAATTCGACGATACTATACCTACGCTAGTGACTCGGTAGCTCAGTGGTAAGAACATTGGAGCGAACTTCTAAAGGTCGCGGGTGCGATTCCCGTCCGAGAACATGATCTGGTGCAAGTCGAATTTTTTCTAGTATATTATTTGGTATAAAACACCATTGTGAATGCTAAAATCACAAATTTAAAAACTGTTTTGTGACTTATTAAAGTTGCATCATGTATGTAACACTTATGTTACTATTTTCCTGGATTTTAATATAAATAGTCATATATGTAGAGCGCGTTTTGCAATTGTGAATGTGTAAGAATACGAGCGGAAAGTTTTTAATGTCAAAAGTCCATCATAATAAACAGGTTAGACAAAGCCGAATCCATAAAAAGAATCAGCCATGCTTGGACATGTTATATATATATAGTTGGGGTAATACATACAACTATCACAGTATCATCACAGAGTAAATAACAGTAGTATCACACATGGTACAATAATATACTGTGCCAGGTATAGCATTCCGAAGCAAAGGAAGTCACGTGGGTAACACTTGCTTACGTCATCTCCACTATCGGTATTGAAAATTACTTTTATTAATGTTTAACTTGAACCGTTTTGTTTGCTAAGAGAAACAAATCACAATTAAAATGCATTATAATAATTTTGTAATGAGTGTCACAGAAAAAATGTTTCATTCTTTGCTTGTTACTATAAACTGGATAGTGACGTAAGCAAGTGTTATTCCCGGAATGCCAGACCTTGTTTTCTTAACCACGGTATCACAGTAATATAACCACAGACAATGTAGTCCTATAGACACCGCATAAGTTGTCGCATAGGATGGCAACTTCGTTACCGAAACGTATTAATGTTTCATTCAATATTTTTTATAACGTTCGAAACAGCCAATCAAATTCCGGAATCGGGAACAAAAGGGGTTTAGAGCGATGCATTCTGCGTTATTACCGATCGCAAGAAAACTCACTTTATGCGGTGTGCGTCTATTAGACTATGTTGTCTGTGAATATGTATAACAAAAGGAAATATCAGCATGATTGCAAAGAACAAACACATCAGCGCGCCGCCGCCGCGCCGCCGTTGCGACCATGAATAATGTACGACCAACAGGATTTACAATTTAATTTTCAACCGCAGTCTGACTGTTTCATAGAATCTTTTGAAAACATTGAAAAGATAACTATCAAAGATTACACAATGGGAATGTAAATTGCAGCCGTTGAGGTAGGTAAGGTCAATCCTTGACAGAGTGATGTGGAACACATACAATAGAACAGAATAACAATAAAATATTGTTGATAAATAAGAGCATTACACACCCTTCTGAATGGTGACTGGTGACGTGTCATCAAAGTGACGACATCATACGACATAAAAAGTTAAGAGTCTAGTTCGCAATATTCATTGCTTATGTGATAAAGAAACACTTAGTCGAAATACAGTATAAATTCGGGTCAAATCATACACATAACAAGTATATTACACAATTTGACAAGTTCATGAAAATTCGAGAAGTGTGCGGCCGTCTTGAAATTGTCTCAATACGCAACGCTGTGGCAAAGGCTTGGTAGATTTGGTTAAACGATAAGATAGATTGCACTTATATTGAATGTATACCAAATATTGCACTTGAATCATGTATCATCCTGAGAAAATCCAAAAAACGTGAAAAGAAAGACATTTTTTTAAGCAATGTTTCCTTTCTCCGCTCATGCTATACCTTATTGATGAAATTCGTATGTTGATTCTGGTCTTCGTTTTATATTAACAAGCAAGTTGTTACTACTACCGCCCCTTAAGTTATGCTAGTTCAGATTACGTGCAAAAAGTCTTGCCATAAAAGGCATAATAAAAAAGTTTACTCAACTTTCGGTAAACAAACGGAAGGTTATATTTACTCGCCCACCACAAAAACATCTAGAACAGTCGTGGATATTCAACATCAAGACGAAAACAAGCGTTTGATTACGAACGTATAACTCTACCCTAATGGGGAGGGAATGATGATGGACGATTGAATAAATCCCCACCCCCTGCGAATCAGTGGTGGGGATTTAAAACTGCTTTGCTCTGCTTACTCAGTGCTGAACTGCCGAGACGTAAAAAGGTAAGCACTGGTTAATGCGATGTTAAGCTACATAAATTGTGGATACTGGATGTTTGCAGATTTGAATTTCTTTATTATCATTACGGTTTACGTCAATGTAAAACTAGTGGTTCTGTGAGCTGTAAACCTAGTGTTTGTGACATTTTTGATCATTTTTCAAAAAGGCTGAAATGTCTTTTTTTCTAAAAATTTCGGGCATTTTTGCCCAAACTGAAGCAGAGACAATAAAAATCTATTATAATAAAAAATCTATCTAATATCAATATACAACCTGGGTGGCAAAACCAAAAAACCGCTAAAACCGGACCACCATCATCAAATATACATTTTACCAAGATAATATACCCTTCACCCCGTAAATATTTTACGACTTTTTAAATACTACACGTTTATAGCCAAGGGAGTCTAAGCCAAAATTGATGAGGTGTCAAATTATATCGCCATCTTTATTATCGGCGTAGGTGCTAAGAATCATGGGAGGTTAGATATTCTCACTAAGATGAAACCTCCTTAACAACACTCTCGAATATAACGTTCAGTAAGTTTTTAAGAATTTCAGGGATATTCTAGGAAAAATAATAGCCCAAACATACCAAAACCAAATACCGACATCAACTAAATTAAGTTAAAGTAGCACTTTCATCTCAGATTTTCAATTACCAGGTTAATTATTGAAAACCATTTCTCTGTGAATGATCAAGAATATTGGTTCAGTCGAAACAGAGACTGCTGCTGAGCAATCTAAAATTATAAAAGAGTGAATTTATACATTTTACTTTTTTACAATTCTTTTTTTTACGTTTCCGTACGTGCATGACTGTCATTGATACAGCAAAACTGACAATTGCACGTCCAATGGCGCCTCTCATTGACAAATTAAAATTATTATCAATCGCCTTCAATAATGTAACGTGATTGACATTGATTTGCCGCGCCAAGTGTTTCATCGCCAGTTACGTGGTTAGTGTTTGTATTTATTTCAATTAGTCTCTCCGGTAATACTGTCGCATTATTTACGATCTCATGAAAAGTTAATTATTTACCTGGATTTTAATTTATTAAATAAGTAGAATTATATGTGAATGTTTCTGTTATTAATAATAACATAAACTTATTTACTTTACTTACTGTGTTTCACATAAAATATTCTTCTATGGAACCGAATAGATTTTAACGCTGAAAACTGTTGTTGAAATATTTTACAATATAAACAGCTTCATAGGTATCATTAAGAGGAAAGACCACGGTTGAGAGAATTGAAAAATTCCTATGAAAAGTAGTAAATTCAACATTTCATCAAGTCATGTAAATTTTTTTAGAAATTAGTTGAAATATAGCCTTTTTCATAAAAAACTTTTAAAATAGAGTTATAGTAAATTTTAGATAAAATGTTGTTATCCGCATTTACTTAAAATTCGTTTATACGTATTTTAAGAAAATGCTACTTTATCGTTATTATGTTGTTGTTCCGACGAATCCATAGACAAAACAGGCGAACCCACTGGCTGATATCCATATCTTTCGGAAAAAGAAAACAATTATCTGTCATTAAATATCACCTGTAAAGACGTGAAAGCTGTCACTTTAATCAGCTGTTATGTAGTCGGCCATGTTATTCACTAAAATAGGTATAAAATAGGCAGCACACTTCTATAACTTTTATAGAGCGTTGGTCGCAAACAAGAAGATAATTATAGCGTGAGTATGTTGGGTCAACAATACACTTAGTCCAAAAATGGCAGTTGTTGCCATAACCACTTGACTGTATTAAGAACAGATAACCCTATTATATACGACGACCTCCATGGTCGTCTGGTTCGCACGTTGGTTTTCAAGGTGTCACCATTTCTGAGGACCCGGGTTCGATCACCGGCTGGGTCAATTTAGAAAAGGAACTTTTCTATATTGGGTGTTTGTGATACCACCGTTATCTCTGATTTCCATAACAAGTGCTTTAGCTACTTTGGAATCAGAGCAATGTTTGTGATGTTGTCCAACATTTATTTATTTATTATACCACGTGGGAAAAACTTTGATAAGGAAATCATTTGGTTGTTTAGTAATTAACACAATATTTACCACATGTAGTGTGTAGTAAATAGTACTCTTGTACTTTCATTTATTCTATGGTAGTAGTTGTAAACACGACCTTAAAACTAAACAAAAAGTAAATTGGTGAACGGTGTGACAGATTGTATAATCCGCGCGCGATGAGAATGGGATGCTACCTTTTGGAACTGAGACGCGCAGAGTCCGTCGGCCAGCCGTAATATACGAGGATTTTATAAAACGAAAAAACGATGAAAACAGTCCGACTATTTTTATACTTGGAGCCGTTGTATTGAAATGATGTGCAACGCAATATGTGCAGCGCTGAAGGCCGGCGTGTGCCATATTAATGCGTGTGCGCAATATCCATACAGCATAAGAGAAGCACAAGATAATATAAAAGTCTATTTATTTATGAGTCTTATTTGTTAAACATATTAGAAATCGTTTTTATACATATGATAAATAATGATATACATAAATAGTTAATAGTTCCTAACTTCATTCTATTCTATTACGAACGAGTTGTGTTGTTTGTTTATAAAATAAGACTATCTTTATACTAATTAATCGAATAAAATAATACTGCGTCGTTTAAATGGAACGATGATATTTAAAAAGCATTGTTTTGTTTTCCTTATAAACAAGCTACACAGATAAACCTGTTAATTAAAATTATACGCAAACTAATTCATTCTTCAGGTTTTCCTCGTTTTCGTATCCGAGCAGAAAAAATATGAATGGCAGTCTGCCTTATTATTATGTCTGATATTATTTGAATGATATCTTTTGGTTAGTTTATCGAAGCTGATAGTATTTGTAAAGTATGCAAGGTATGTGTGCTAAAAGTCGAGTGTGCGAGATCGTGATAATACGATGCCGGTGCGGACCCGAAAAGAGTCCGCTGATCCTAACGTCGTGACGTCGTGAATCTACAGCTACGAATCCTCGCACCTGGTAGAAACGGTGCCTTACAACTATTGTGGTACAGTCGACTAAACATCATGACCCACCTTAAGGTAATTTTCTTACAGTCAATCAAATACAAGTAGGTTGAAATTCGCTTGAACATACATTACCTTGGTAACGAACCTTTTATTTTAATAAACACCGACAGTCACTGACTAGGCTATGACATATAGAACGGACAGACTCGACTATACTCGATCGCGACAACAGAGAAATGCTATTACTGTCTCTGTTATTCATTATATTTTTTCTTATTAACAGACTTGACTACTACTTGCTTGACATCTGACACAATCATAATAAATAAATAAATAAATATTTGTCAACATCACATACATTGCTCTGATTCCAAAGTAAGTAGCTAAAGCACTTGTGTTATGGAAATCAGAGACAACGGTGGTATCACAAACACCCAGACCTGAGCTAATATAGGAAAGTTGGTTTTCTAAATTGACCCAACCGGGGATCGAACCCCGGACCTCAAAGATGGCGACACCTTGAAAACCGGTGTACAAAGCCACTCGACCACGGAGGTCGTCAATGTCATTTTATTTTTAAAATTATAATACTTTTTCTGCAGTGAAAATAGTTAGGATTATACCATATCTTATTCGAAATTCAAATCATGATTGCTATATTTAAAAACATATCTAGTGACTGCACTATGCAATTTTAACCTTTGTTATCACTGGATAACAAAGGTTAAAATTGCATAGATCTCTGACCGGTTATGATGAATTTTTAATCATATTTAAAACGTACTAAGTGCAACATAGTCTAATTAAATCATAAAATATAACAATTTTTATGGTTTTAAAAGAATTATTAGCAAAGTGGGTCATGATTCAGTTGGGTCGACTGTACAAAGAATCTAGATAAGTTATTAATTAACGGACACACGCGGCGTCCGCGTCGATTAGCATGAACATACTATAGATCAGACGCGCACAATAGCTGATTATGCAACAGGTCATGTATGTTATCGATGACATTGCGTTAATGTCACTGTCAAAGTCACTGATATACTACACATCGGCGTGGTGGATGACTAAGTCAATCGATTGTTACTGTAAAGTAACAAATCGACTGACATTAAAATAAATGTAAGATAGCTTGCTAGCTTGCTAGCCATATTGCAGTTGAAATAACGGTCGTGTTATTAAAAAATACGCTAATACCGAGAACATCATATCATAACACGTGCTAGCTACTGGAATAAGGCTATACTAAACTAGTTTTTATCAGTTTTTTTTAATTTGAGATTTGATTCGCACCAGATCATGTTCTCGGACGGGAATCGAACCCGCGACCTTTGGATATCCGGTCCAACGCTCTGACCGCTGAGCTACCGGGTCACTAGTGGGTACGTCGAATTTCTTCTAGTATATCAACTCTTACGCTGCAAGCCAGCGCCATCTCACCAATGTAAAGGAATTACCTCGACATTCAACTGAAATATCTTTCAAAATACTTTTAAACAAATGATTAAGATGAGAAAGCTATATATTTCTCAGGCTAAAAGCCTTGTAGATAAGATAAATAATTTCGCATCACATGTCACAAAATTAAGTGCTTTGAGAACGCTTCATTAAATTAAAAAAAAATGGCTGCACAATTTTAGCTATAGAAATTCAATGGATTGAGTATTTGACGAATTTGTTAATACAAAGTTATTTTAGGGATTTTTTATAAAATACTTAAATCAAATAATTCAAATATTTAAATACAATAATTTCAATACCTTTTGAAATGTCTAAGACTCCAAGTCATTTCCACTGGTATTTGAGGATTTTAAATAAAAAGTTAATAGATTTTATCGACAACCACAACTGCGTAAACGAAGGCCAAATTAAAAATAGCCTCCCTTTTACTTCAGGTCCAATGCAGGTAAATTTAAAAGTTGACGGTTCTAAGTCCGTGCTACACGAGCATTGGATGCCGAAGCCGAGGTCGGATTCGACCTTAGAGAGTTTTAATTCAGGTAATTTGTGAACCACAATGGCACAATTATAATTGTGTTTGTCGTTCCAAAGTGGCCTTATTACTGTGGATTTAAAGGTCAATATTGTTTTTAGCGAGGGTCCTTGTCAAACATAGTACTTTGACAATTATTGTAAAGGAGTATAGGAGGAAATGTCAATAAAACCATTCTACTTTCGATTTTTCTCATTGTTAATCAAGGACCTAGGTTTATGCCTAGATTTCTTATGAAAAGTCATGGAAATCATGATGATAATGATGACTAGCCCTATTTTGCAGCCTACTTAATTGTTTTGAACAAAGTTGTTTAAAATTTAGTTCAAAACAATTCATCGGATTTCGCACGTTTATGAGATACTCGTATTGTATGCCTAGTGAATGCCAAACATGATACGATTTGGCGTACTAGCGCCGTAAAGAAACGCTATGCTAAAAAGTAAAACCATACTGCACATTTTTAAGGTTCCGTACCAAAATGGTAAAAAGGAACCCTTATGGTGCGACTCAGTCTGTCTGTCTGTCACAGCTGGATATCTGGAGAACTACTAACGCTATCAACTTGAAATTTGGAATAGTTTTAGATGACGTTTGCCCAACTATTTTTCAAATGAGAGAAAAATATAAATATTTATATATTTTTTGCAACAATGACTGAAAGAGGGTCTTAAAAATTCGAAGTAAGGCTTAGTAGCCTAGTAGGCATATGGGGTATAAAAGGGCGCTGCTTGCACATGCACATTCTCAAAAATTTTTTTTAGGCCGCATAGTTTCCGACTTTTGATGAAAAATGTAAAAAAAAATACCTAATAAAGATAGGGGGGACATCTCCGAAGTTTGCATAGAGAAAAATCTGAAATTATGTAAAGATTACAGGAAAAATAAAACGATGTCTCTAAATATTTTTTTTTTTTTTCAGAATAATGGTACGGAACCTTTGGTGCGCGAGTCCGACTCGCTCTTGATCGTTTTTTTATTAAGCTATTGATCAGATGCAAATAGACGATTTCTACGCTACCATACGAAAGAAAACTGCCTCGTTGCTCTGCAGGGTGCGGGCCAGCTCCAACTCCATTCTACAAGTAACAGGAAATCGATACGATTCCCCCATTATAGCTAATTGTGTCCGGAGATCAATTACGGGAACAAAACTAGTGTCTAAGTAATGATGATACTAACATTAGGTAATAAGATAATATAACATACTAACAAAATCAATATGGATGTATTTTTGTTCGAAATAGATAGATAAATAAATAAAATAAATAGATAAATATTTGACAACATTACATACATTGCTCCGATTCCAAAGTAAGTAGCTAAAGCACTTGTGTTATGGAAATCAGAGACAGCTGTGGTATCACAAACACCCAGACCTGAGCCAATATACAACATGTTACAAAAGTACCCCTAATGCCGATTATGGTAGATAGGGACCATCAAACTGAGCAACTTTTACTATGGGACCAACTCTGAAAACGCGAAAAAAAAATCAGCTGTTTCATACAAAAATTAATTACGAAAATATCAAAATGTATGAAACAGCTGATTTTTTTTTGCGATTACATAGTTGGTCCCATAGTAAAAGTCATTTGGTCCCTATCTACCATATTCGGCATTAGGGGTACTTCTGTAACACGTAGAAAAGTTCGTTTTTAAATTGACCCAACCGGGGATCGAACCTGGGACCTCAGAGATGGCGACACCTCGAAAACCGGTGTACAATAAGCCACTCGACCACGGAGGTCGTCAAGGAAAAATTATTATTATTATTGAATATAAGTACAATATACGGCGGTATGGTGCCACGAAAAATTTTATAGGGTAAATATCCTATTAAAAAGAAATTTCAGTATTGCTCTTAATATACCTGCATTAACTGGAAAATCCTGATCGTCGTTCCACAGTTATTAAAAACTGATACCCCCATTTAATCCTACAGACACACACACCTCGAGAGTCCCAAAATTCCAGCTCAATTTTAATTTTAAACCACGGCACGAATTTTGGGAACGAAATAAAATTTTATTCATAGAGCTGTATTCGAAATTAGGTTTCACAAGAACACTTATATAGAATATCTCTCCTCCTAATATAAGGTGAATTATTTATTTGGTCCTAATGAAGTGACTCGCCGTGTTGTATTTTTATATTTATTTTAATGAAAACTATCATGAAAGTTAACGCTTACTACTCATACTTTGAAGGAAAAACATATATTATTTCCTTTTGTTGAGTCATTTAATTATCATAAATCCGTAATCTTTGATTAAATATTGAAATTAGATCATGCTGGTCATCAGCTGATAAGGACAATAAGGGCAGCCAAGATAAAACGGTCTGCAAAGCTATTAACTTCGTAGATAAGATAAGACACATTCGTTATTTTTAAAATGGAGAAAGAACCTTCTTTGCTGTAGATACCCCACCGAAAGTGGCGAATAGAAGCAGATTATTAAAAACAACGATACATCTACTCGTCCTTCATCGTTGCAAACGCAAATATAATAGTGCATTTTGCATATTTCATTGAAATATTGACGCCATCTTAAATTTTAGATTTTAGAAGAAAACAAGATTGTTTGTCTTTCTCCAACAATTCACAGTAATAAATATTGACGATGAAATATTAACGATTGACAATATCCAACATAATTCATACTAACTCCAGCAGAGTGGCGTAAAGCCAACGTAGAATGAAATGTGCATAATGGCCTAACAGTTTTATGACCGACAATTTGGCAAAGAGCGCTGTTGTTCCTCGTTTCATCTCCTGGAATATCATAATTCCGGAAGTGATAAAATAGTTAAGAGACTGTAAATATAAACTACTGCTGTTATTAAGGAGTTTGCATTGAAGGTATCTTAAGAACTGTTTTTCTCTACAGTTAACAGGCAGTAATTTCAAAACACGTAAATATGCCCAGTTCTCATTATTCCAGTGGCATTCCAGCGTTAATTTTGTTTGGTCGCTGGACTGGAATGCTACTGGAATCATGTAAACTATAAGAAAGCTTCAGTAGGCACAGGCCGGCACAGCACCGTGACTGCACAGCCGACCTCAGAAGTAGTAGAACACTTTATAAGTACTTTGTCACACTAACTAAAGCCATGTTCTGTAAGACAATCTTGCTATATGAACGCAATAGTTGTCGCAAACTTGCGACTTGGTACACTTGGTACGTACTAAAGTGATGTTTCTGAGGCCAACCGTACTAAAGCAATGCAACATAAATGCATGGACGCAAATACGCAATGGTGAACAAGCTAGCATCGCACGATTCGCAGGTGATATCATCAACGTCACATTAGTCATAAGTGCAATCATAGCAGATGAGGCTCCATAACAGAGTTGCGGAACCGCATTGTGGACAAACAACAAACATGCACTAAGAAAAAATCGAATCGCCCACTAGTTATACAACAGCTCTATTAAACACTGATCTATCGAGCACTCCTTTCATAGTGTTTATTAGCTACTGAATAAAATATGACCGCAAATAAACTGTTTATTTATCTATTATCAGTCCATAACACATTTAAGTCAATGATATTAAAAAAGTTATTTATTACTTTATTAATATCAATGATTTAAGTGAAAAGATTTGCTATCCTTTTAGACAAAGTCTATTGAAATTGACTACAAAACAAAATCAATACTACAAAAATAAATCAAAGAAAAGAAATTATATAAAATTCCATACGATGCATTAACAAGTTCATATTTTTTACAAATGAAAACACGTGGCACCTGTCAAAGGCAAAATCTAAGCGTAACATACATTCCAACATTTCCAACACAACAACACCCACCTCAACGTGTTTTTTTCCTAAATCCTGTAAAAATAATGCTCCACTTCGACATAATAGGGTACCAACATCGATTGTTAGCATCAATCCCAAACAAAAGGTCCCAATGAAGTTCGGAGAAGTCCGAAGTGATGTGGTAAACATGGCAATTGGCGCTTCAGCAATGTACAACATTTCCGGCGGCGTCACCACGACCGAAATAACACGGAGCGACGACCGCCTGTTTACAAGTAGATGGACTGCTGAAGAGCCGATGACCTATGCCTATGTTTTCTGGCTAGTTATCGGATAAATAAAGGCGAAGCAATCGAAAATAATTTAGTCCAGTGTTAATGAACTATTTCAATCGATATAATATTGATTCATAAAATTTTCACTCATATTGGATTTTGCTCTTGCTAGACAGGTATATAGAAGCCGATTGAGCAATTTGATGTTTAATATAGAGGCATTTGAAGGTCAATTTACTCAAGCAGACAACAAGAAGTATTAACAATATTTGAAGTATTAAGATTTATTAATGCGGTGATGCTCGTTCGAGTAATGAAATTGGGGTGTAGTGAGACAAGTTTGTTACGCCAGAGTTGCTGCAACAATGACTGATGTAACAGGAGCTTCGAAGCTCGGGGACTGCGAAATTAAACCCTCTCATGTCTAGATAAACTTGAGACCTGCCAGACGGTGTGTCATTAGAAATACAACAAAACAATGCCATAGCATATCCGAGCATATTCTCATAATCAAGTTGCAATGACATGATAAACAGAATAATTATGCATGTATTTTTAGTGCAACTCTCCAAAACTTTTTCTGACTTATCCGTCCCTCTATCGAACCTTCTGGGACAGCCTTGAAAAAAGCTAATCATAATATGATACAATTCTTGTGGAACTAGCATCTCGCAAACTTTAATGAGTTTTGAATCATGTCCGAGAATAATTTTCCTTTTTGTGATGTGCACCTGCTATAACGCAAATGGGTTTTTTTTTCAAAGGCGAATGACGTTAACGATAACAATAAGGACGGCAACTAAATTGGATAAGCCGGTGAGTATTTATCTCATACCTAAGTATTTGGGTCGGGACTACTCGGGACATTTAGGAATCCCTAAGGAGAGGCTTTCGCGAATCAAAGGGAATACAGGCCGTTGTCAAGCTTGTACTTTTCAACTTTATTTTCTTTGTTCGCTTAGATTAATGGTGAGGGTCGTCCTGTGATTTCTGTGTTTGTGGACTTGCTCTGTAGAACTTTTAAGATTTAGTGGCAGTTGCTAAAATACGGCTAATACCGGTTGGTGTGACGTCATCCGAATAGTTGCAGATTGGGTAAGTTTGAAAACATAATATGTAAAAAACACTTTTGACGTTTCAAACAATTTATTCACCTTGTTTCAAGAGTCAAAAACTTAAACAATTTATCCACCTTGTTTCAAGAGGAAGAAACTGACAAGAGCAGAACTATATGTTGTTTTAAGTATAGGACATATTTTTGATTGATTTCATAGCAATCTTCACCGACGAGAATCAAATTTTGCTATAAAACTTTTCAAGTCTACCTATTTTTAATTTTGTCCAAAGATAGCTCTTTTTCGGAACTACTTGGTCATCAGAACCGGCTTACTAATGATGTTTGATAACTTATAGTACCTATAGGTAAACAGGAAAAACCGGCGCCTCATAAAATGAATCCGGTTCAAAATCAATCCACTGCATGTGGGTATGCTCTTTTAATAGGTTATGAAGAACAAAGAAAATATTATAGAATACCTAAACCTATCTAGTATACAGTTTACAAAGAGATGTCAATGACTTTGTTTAATGACAAATATACCTAACGTTATACGTTTTCCTTATACCTAAACCTATTATAATACAAACACATTTCCATCCATTCCACACAAACAACAGTAACACATAGCGCATGCGTGATATGGTTAGGAATGATGATCCGATCTTGTTGTTAATGAGAACCTATAATGGCTAATCGTTACTATTGAAATGTAAGAGAGGTATTATAAGATCTAGGTCTTCCTAGAAAATCATTAAAATATTAGAGATTATTTGGTAAGGTATTTCTTTCTTCTTTAAAAGGGGGAAACCATAGAAGCGAAACGTCTGCATCACGCAAACGAATCAAAGCGATGCGTGAGCGTCAATTTGTTGATAAATGGATGTTGAGTACGGCGGCGCACGCCACTCGCGCGTGGACGTTCCTCTTCCAGTCATTTATTCCTTGTCCAGAAACGGCGAATTCGCCGCGATTTGACACACGATTTTGGTTACACTGCTGTTAATATTGCACACGTTGCCGACGTCGCCGGTCCTACGCGAACATTGTATAACGAACGCGTCTCACTCAGCTCTGGACAGGGTCTTACTGCATCCATCGCTGAGGCGGAAATGACCGACCGAATGTTAAAGGTCTAGATTTATTCAAGTGCATGAAACAGTTGAATAATGATAAGTTGCTTATGAAAATTTTTCATTGATTTATACCTTACTTTTAAGTTTCCACGGAAATAACAAACTCTTGTTAAATGTCTCTCATTAACCTATAAAGAGAGACGGATGGATAATCATCTCACCTCCATTTAATACTATAATAGTCAATTATGTGATAAATTTACCAAAAGACTTATAATGTAATCCTTATGATGTAATTTATTGTTATTCTAAACTAAAATTAAAGGAACCGTCTAATTCACAAAAAGTTATAAGGAATTTCTTGAAAATAATTATTCATAATCGCTCAATAGCGACAAACGCTGTATAAACCATCGATAAAGTTATAGAAGTGTGCTGCCTTTTTATCCCTATTATAGTGAATAATACCACTGAACTATTTAACACTTGACATTGGCAAAAATTACTTCCAAGATGAAAGTAGATTGCCATAACAAAAAAAAGAAGAACAACATGGCCGAATTGAAGTGACAGCTTTCACGTTATTTTACAACATATTGACGAGTTTTTGGCGCCATTTTGTCGAGTTCGGTTTGGTGTCTATTTTAATTATTTTCAAATTGATTCGTAGTGGATATTGTGTCTTAAAATTGGTGCAGTTATATGGTACAAGTGTCTACGCAACTGAACAATATGTGGGATAATTGAAATAGGCGCGATCTTGGTTGTGTGAAGCTGAGACTTTTATTGAAGTGGTGGCTTCCTCGGCAGAACTAACCGAGTAAACTGTCTTGATATACTTGATGCCAAATGCTCCAAGCAGCATTGGGATGCGATGCACCCGAATTCTAATGAAAATTAAACAATATCTACCACTGAACTATTTAACACTTGACACTGGCAAAAATTACTTCCAAGAGGAAAGTAGATTGCCATAACAAAAAAAAGAAGAAGAACATATTGACATTTAATGTCAGATAATTGTTTTCACATGGCCGAATTGAAGTGACATAGCTTTCTTCCCTTCAGTCTTCATAGTGAATGGCTTGCTCTGTAGTCTATGCACAATTCCGCCAATGTCACGTAGTTAACTTTACACGATTATTGGTGAAATTATTCAATGTTTTTTTTTTTATTTACACCCAAAGTGACAGCTTTCACGTTATTTTACAACATTTAATGACAGATTTTAAGAAAATGTTCGCTTTTAATGACAGTTCATTAAATGCGAACATTTTCTTAAAAACGTTTATGAATAATTAATTTATATGACGTTTTAATAACCTTATTATAATTTTAACTAAAATTTAATTTAACTTGTAATTTAAGGATTTTTTATGAACAAGGCAGTTTAATAAGATAAAACTCTTAACATGGACATGGATGGTATTTGGATTCAAAAGTGATTCGTGAATTTTTCTCAAAATTGGAAAATATAAGAGAAAATAAAATGTGTGAGAACATTAAAAAATTTTGTATTTAAGATAAAGAGCAGTGACCACTTATGATCATGAGTGAGTGACACAAACACGAAAGTGAACGAACTGTTATCTCCGTTCTCAGCACAATCGTGTTTGCAGACCTTCTGAAACGGGATCCAATGCTTCGTAGAACAAATGAAACTATTGAAACGTAGTTAAGTTGAGAGCTCATTTGAGTTCACTAAACTAATATGAACGGAAAATAATTCCAAGAATATTAATTGAAGCAATTCATGAGAGAGCGAACTCCAAAGTAAAAAATGTTTTACTAAAAAATGCTTATAATTAAAAACTAAATGGATAATTTTAACTACAAATATTATTTTTCGGTTTTAGTACTAAATATAACATTGAGTACCTGAGTAAAACGGAATATTACTGGGTCAAATTATTTTTTTTACTTATTACGTCAATATGATAGATAACGACAGATATGTGAAATAGACAAATAAAGATATAACTAATACGTTATATTATATTTGACATGTTGTTCTATTTTCCACAGACAAAACAGTAGATTTGATATCAAATACTCCACATCAATAAGAGATAAACTAAATATTTACCGACTTCGTGATAAACAACATAATTATAGATGAATTTGTACATACATACGAGAACCATTCGTGTACAGAAATTGATTTCACAAGAATGTAATGACCAAAACATCATTTAAATAATTTGTTTTTTGAAAGGGAACTTTAAATTTTGTGGTTGTTTCTTCTGTAAGTAATTTAATTTTCATTGTGTGAAAGTTACTAAACTGAAATGCGGTTATTTGGAAAAGAAGACAGAATATCTAAATAGATACTGTCTTCTTTCCGAACGTTTAGAGCTTTGGCATAGGCATTTTAAGTTATTTTTAATTAAGTTTAAATTATTTTTTCAATTAGTTAATTACTTAAATTAGTACCTAGCGTCACCGTTAAGGCGCTGTATCAGTAAAGCGAGATAGCAATGAGAAAACGTCGCGCGCCGGAGCGAGATTTGACAGATTAGCGAAATCACGAAATCAATTCGTAGTCAATAACTACAAGATTGTAAATATTAATGGTACAAATTATTTATAGCAATTTCGACTTGAATACCTATTTTTGTTTCTGAATAATGTCAAACTTTAGACTCTTTAAGAGGTATTTTCGAAACTAATATGTATAATAGCAAAAATAATTACATCTTTTTCTAGTTCAATACGTGTCTAGATAAAGAAATAAATAATTTAATTTCAGATCCGTAGCATCTTTCAGCGACCTTTGGCATTACAACAAAAACAATTTTTTTTTTTAAATCGCCTTATTTATCTATTCTGTGCCGTAACGGCAAACCATTTGTTTCACATTTTTTTTATTAACACACTTGTTTTGTAATTGTGATTATTCAGGCGTCATTCGTCACATGTCCCACGCAAGTACTTACGTGTACACGATTGTACTCGTGTAAGCGTTGGGTAAGGCTTCGCTACAAGGCGAAGGTCGTGCGAGGATCTGGCCAAACAAATTGGATGTGTGTTAATCTAGTGCTGAAAATTGCCATATTATACAAGACATCATCACTGGCAGACATTGGGGGAAACAATACCTGGCGAAGACAAGTAGATGGAGTTTTATTAAATCCGAATAACAAACTTATTTGTCTGTCAAATCAATTTTGACATCTGTCACTCACGACTGTTTATTCGAAAATACTGATAATTTATGCAATGATAACTGATCAATAGGAATCGATATTTTTAAAACAACGGATTTGGTATTGGATTTAGGTAGAGTTTCGAAACGAGGCCTTGACAAAAAATATGAAATTCATATACTTAAGAATGTGAATATTTGATCGCAGTTAGTGTTTAAATTGGTGCTATTATATTTTAAATTCTCACTGCCCAGATTTCTGAATTTTGGTATGATTAATCATACTATAAATTAGCTGAGTCCTTACCATTTTTATTTTTTAATTTTACGACATCTATTCATACATTGCTCCGATTCCAAAGTAAGTAGCTAAAGCACTTGTGTAATGGAAATCAGAGACAACGGTGGTATCAAACATCCAGGACATGAGCCAATATCGGATATAGCCAATCGGGGATAGAACCCCGGACCTCAGAGATGGCGACACCATGAAAACCGGTGTGCAAAGCCACTCGACCACGGAGGTCGTCAAAAACAACATTTACAACTTACAAGGAAGTCTGCGAGGCCGTAAATCGTCAAAAAGCTGAGTTTTTCTTAATAGGATATAAATATTATCCCCTCATACACTGTGGTACGATCCGGAGCAGCAAGACGTTAAAGTTAATTGAAAACACGTGTAATTGTTACATTTTCTTGTTAGTAATAATATTTGAAGAAGCCATTCAGAAACATCACGGCTGTTGTTTCAACAGAATTCGTCACTTCATTACTTTTTTTTGGACGATGCAACATGGAGCGACAATGTTACTGAAATAAGACAATCCCATAAATATAAATATCTGAATAACCAAATACTTAAGCTAAAACCAAAGCAAATACCGACCCAAACTTTAAGTCCTAGTAAAATCAGTAAAACATTATGATATTAGGATTCATATAAAGGATCAAGTACTCGTTGAACATCTTAAAAAAACAGAGGCTCAATATTCCATCAATCTAGAATCAAAAATCATAGAGGCAAGTGGAAATTGCGTCGATCTAAAAAACAGACGTGATTTCGATTAACTCTCAATAGGCGGTATTATTAAATAAACAGCAAACGGTGAGCGAATCACGTCCGTGTATATTTTTTTTTAGATCTTGAATACTCCTCCATGTGTCGTTACAAAAGACAATGTTTGCTTTCGTCACTGATCTACGTTTGCGATATGAGTACAGTCATTGTATTCGACAATCTCCATCATATCTGATAAGTATACGACTGGAGATAGTACTTAAGAAATGTGGTGAAACGTTTGGAAAGTTTACAAACACACAACCGGGTACGAAATGTGTTAAAAATAGAAGGAGATTACAATGAAGATATTAATATCAAAACAAACCATTTGGTTGGATACAAAAATGTTGACGTCAATGCTAAACTTCAAATGTTTATATCTGAATCCGAAAAAGATATGAATTTTAAAAATAAATCTTGTTTCGTAGTTTGATGTAGTCATTGGCATTGACCATGCCCAGAATATTCTTCTCAATTCTGAGACGATTATGATGTCGCATGCGCAGGAGCAGGAGCGACGACCCTTCTAGGTCATCTCGATGACAATGCTGTATCAAATCTCCATTCAATTTATTACTTAATAAAGCGTACTACGAATAACGTGGGTTGGTAGGTATGGTAAACAAACCGATCTTGAGACTGCTTAAAAACTAAATCATACACACATGGCAAAGTATTGCCTCAATTGTTAGGTAATATAGGTATACAAAATAAAAATATTTACCTTTTTGCGGTATTTCCCAGTATAGGTTTCTAGACGACTGATTCGCAAAAAATATTGCCACAAGATGATCATAAAAATACAGACTGACAAAAAACGTGTTCCTGGCGGGTATTCAGTCAGTATAATAAATCTAAGATTCATCTCTTTCCACTATCTAACTTAAAGTTCAACATATTTGGATTTACCAAATACAAAATGTTACTTTCGTCGTCAACGTCTCATTCATCGTTTGCTTTGTTGATTCTTCACAAAACAAATAACTTACAGACAGTCTTTGTATAGTTTCGGGAATCATACAAATCCTCTGTAGTTAGTGTTTGCAAATTATTTCAGTATTTGCAGGCATTGTCATTGTCACTCAATTCAATCCAGCCGCGATTTGCCGCCGCGGTCGTCTCGCCCGAGTGGCTCGCCTTGGTCTGCGCCGGCGCAGGCGACCTCTACTCTACGACCGCCTCCGACCACGCAAACCCTTAGCACACCTTCACTACTTGTAATAAGGTTTAAAACTGCTCAAGCAACACTACCGGCACTTGTTAGCACACAGTGGCAACATAGTATTTACTCAATCATTTTCACATCTGTCGTATAATTTAGGTTATTTATTTTTACAGTTATACGTCATCAATTCTGTCCTTTGTTTTAGTGATGGATGAAGGTGACCCATTTGTCTTTGATAAAATCTTTTTTTATTAATTTTATCAGTTAAACAACTTATATTGCGTATAACTTAAAAGGTCAATGAACTTAATCTAAAAGAATCATGTGTCATTAAACCTATGTTCATTTTAATATTTTATATAAGTATGAGAAATAGGGGCATCACCAAAGCGTTAGGTGATCTAAGAAAAATGAATGACTAAACCAAGTAAACTATGATACGTAATGCAGCTATTCGTACCGGTGAAATTTTATTACTATGAGTCAGATCCGGACAAAGGAGTGAATGAAACCAGACACAAGAAATAATAATTTAAATGCAATGTTGTGGTACCGAACAAATCTGGCGATCAATTATCTTTATAAGAGATTGCTCTTTTTCGGATCATGGAGGCAAAAGATAAGTAACTTTTTGTTGTATCTCCCAAAGGATGCGACGCACTTAGGCTGTTAAGTGAGTGACTCATAGACAGACAAAGACACAAGCCAATCTGGTTCATTCGCATCGCACTCGCCACGAGGGGCACTTGGAATCACTTCACACCAGACGTTAACTGTAAGATAAACTACCCTTTGTGTAATTGTAAATTGATATATGACTTGATTCCATTTCAAACACAAGACTTACTTGAGTTTATGGCCGATGAGTCCTCACAAATAGCATGTAACTTTGAATGAAATTAGCTTACCTGAAACAAAAATTAAAAGGTTGTTATTATTGACTTCAACGTCAGCAGTACATGTGTATATGAAGTACAAGAAATTGTATACTGTGAGTAAATATAACGTCAGTTTGGCTCTAGGCTAATGTAAAAAATATGATTACAAGAACTGTAGAAGGAAGTATTGAATTGACCAAAACAAAAACCAACCACACAAATTCTTTTATGACCAAGAAAAGCTTGATGCTATGCTACTCGTATTTCGAAACTGTCAAAAGATTATTTTATTTTAAGCTCAACAAGGCTAGGAGATGAATATTTGCAGCTTGATTAAACGCACCAGTTTATTATTGTTTCAGCTCGGCAAATGTGTATTTGTACAGTTCCTAAGCGGGTGTCTTCTACGTCAGCGCATCGCGTGGGGCTTCGCAAACAAACAATCGAGTGGGATTTCAGTTTCACACACTCAAACCAAATGAAACAGCTCGCCCTAAAAGCAATGTCTCATTTCAGACAATCTTCACTCCACTAATTGTTGGTAAGATAAACTAATTTAATCCGTCACCAACAAATTCTCGTACATAGCTTGTCTCTTATCTGAGTTATTTTGATTTAAAATATGTTTTATTTTGTTACATCAAAAGTAAACTAATGCTTGTAATAGAATAGTTAAGGAATATTTACAGAGAAAGCATAAAACTGAGTTATTAAACACAAAAAAACATTTCCAGAACATGAAAGTTATTTTAAGAAAAAGAAAGATCCTTAATTTGCTTAAACCTATTAACTTTCAATAAGCAATTACCCACAAAGCTATCGAAGATAACTATCGAAGCTATCGAAGATAGCTTTCTATGATGTGAGCGTGATAGCAAAAATTATAGAAAGTGAGATGGTGCAACTAGTAAGTTAGCGACCGCCAGCAAAAACGAGCATAATGTCAACTTGGAACTCGTTCGTTGGGCGTCAGGTTTGAGACAAAAAGTCCGGTCGACCGCTTGCAAAACGAGAACCAGTCGCAGCCAGCTGGGCGAACCTGACGACGGCCGATAGCCCTGACTGGAAGAATCAGTCGATAATGATAATATCGGTACTACCGCTATAGATAAGGTCACGTATAGAGTATTTAAAACTTAGCTTCTTATCTTTTGGAAGATAAATGGTTAAGCAGATTGATAAATTATATGTAAAAATAAACAACTGGTTAAGATTATTATAATCAATTAATATCATAATATGTACTTTAGAATAGCTCTCTTGAATATTAATAAAAGCACAGCAGAGATTTAAATCGTTGAATCGAAGTACTTATTTTTACTTAAGTAAAACTCATATAACAACATGGACTGGATAAATGTCGACGCCAAACTAGTAAGTGAGCAAGACGTAAATAATATAAATTTAATTAGGCATGAGAAGCCCAATATGCTTGGCGTAGAGATTTAATACAGATATGTAGTTATATTGAGGGAACATTATTAGAAACATAAACCTTCTAAGTAATTAACTTAATTGGAGTTAGAGTAGTTATGAAATTAATGGATCAACCAAACGTTATTTTATATCCGAGAAAAAGATACACACTGTAATATCTGCTTACACTAATATTTATTACAAAGCCCCTTAAAATAAATCGGTGCGCTCAACTGATAAAGAATGAATAACATCAGCGTAGCTAGTAAAGTTTGGAAGTTTGATAGCAGTTTGTTCCTGAATATATTCGCCCAATTCCCGCGCAAATCACAACATATAAATCAGCAGACGAGTATGTCAACATTAACATAGTAATCTGTATACCTTTTGCAATCCTAGACGATACGAAAGGGTTTGCGAAACTCATGACGAAGGAAGATACGCTTACATTTCTTCTGAAAAATGTAGTAAAAAATGTTGGTTTTGAGAAAAACTGTAATAAACTAGCATCTGTATTGTGAATAAAAGCAACTTCTTCATCATTGAGAGGACGTTTTTCAAGCCAAGGATTTGTGTTGAAATAATGTTTCGTGATGTTTCTTTCCAGAAACGTTTTTAAGGCAAAGTACGTTTATATCGCATCGGATATAATGCAACTTTCTAGAACTCAGAGGCCTTTATTAACGTGGAAGGAATTACACTTGTCAAAGGTGAATCTGACAACAGGCGCACAAGTCTTTGAATATTCAAATTTCATTTGTATTCTACATCGGCGACGGACATTCAGGGAGCTGCCACGCCAATAATTACTGGCAGCAATGTGTTATTTTCGCCGGTGAATCATTGAATACTTCATGGTTTACGTTCTCCGTGTGGGTTAGAATTGTAACGATGACCTTCTGAAAGTGTTGTACGAGATATGAAAACAAGAAAGGCAATAACAAGTACATTCAAGCATTAAAGTTTTCTGTGATTATCAAATGGTAATGTAAGGGACTTTAAAGATAATGAATGTATGTATTATATCGGTAATATCTAATTGAGGTGTATCAAGTCAGACGCTTGTCAATAATAGTCAGACAGAGTACATAGTAGGTACAAAAACAATACGTTGGTGCTTGTGGCTTAAGGAAATAACGATAACATAGATGTTATCATAACAACAACAATTAATTTTATGCTCGTTAAATCCATGACAATAGCGACGATTACAATGGCGAATGTTGAAGAAATAAACCCAACATCTGTTTCAATCATGATAATTGTACACCGTTGAATTTAAATGCTGATATTAATTTATTATATGTAAGAAACTACAACTATCTCTGCTGTTCCGATCGGAACCAACGATCCCGTGCAAATAGGAAGAACTAAGGTTTTCACTTGAGTACGTACTTACTTAATAGTTGAAAACGTGAGCCAACTTGAAAGCTTTGAACAAAACAAATTCTACGAAAAACGTACGGGAATTGCTTGGAAAATAGTTTCAGAAGAAAAGTAAAGCAGCGAGTCAATGTTCCATGAATAAATTATCTTATCACCTTTTTCGAGTGAAAAATGGGTAAGTATATGGATAAATATAATTATCATTATCCTCATTAAGTCAGCCCTCCATCAGGGATGGACTGCACCAAGTGGTCCTGCATTGATGGTAATAAATTGATGTTAGATATTACATGGAGTTAATAACTCTTTCAATAAAGATTCAGAACAAGTTACCAATAAAATAATATTTCCAACATTAGAACAACATCCTTGAACTCCAAAACAACGCTTAAGAGTCACTGCTATCTTTTTATTGCAGACATCGTTCTTCTGCGAACAATGCGATTTGCTTAAACTTTTACTACGCGCTGAAGGCAGAAACTTTTACTGACTTCTGTACGAGTATATTTAGAAAAGTTAATTATATAATCAAGTCATTGTATTCATTCAAAGAAACGTGCTAGAGCTCAAGAAGTATCTGAATTATTTTGATTAGGTAGTATAATTTTGTTCCATTCCTATTTGTCGATCGAAACTAATTTCCTAGTGTCGAAATCGGAACGTTCCGTAATGTCGCACGACCAGGGAATAGAATTTCCTGCCTGCATCCGTATTTCGATGGGATGCGATGCGATGCGATGCGATGTTTTGAACAGGCACATTGCTATATTCAAATGAGTTGAAACTTCTGGGAAGAAGACAACACGAGTGACAACTTGCATTGTTTTGTTGATGTTAATATTACATTTGAGTCTCGAAGTAACCGCTGTGATGTCGTACGTAGCGATATGAAGGCATTCAATAAATACTTGATTAAACAATTCAATGTCAAACGCTTCGTTTACCTCATTAAGTGACTCTTAAAAAGTCCTTACTGAAGTTGAAGATCAGGAAATGTGACACTATCAAGGTCACCTCGGTTTGCGATGTACTTTTTTAGGGTTCCGCACCTCAAAGGGAAAAAAACGGAACTATTAGAGGATCACTTTGTTGTCCGTTAACGTAAAAAACGCATATATCGACACTCTTAAGGGAATTAAAATTTATATAATTATATATATTTATTATAATTTATATAATTATATTTATATAATTATATAATTTTAAATAACTATGAGGCAAGTAATATCGTCTTATACTACAAGTACAGGGAAAAGTCTGAAACAATACATTTGTAATTAAATCATAAAAAATATAGTCTTTATTTAAGTATACCTACAAATTTGTACGGAACCCTCGGTGGGTGAGTAAGACTCGCACTTGTCCGGTTTCTTTTATTAATAAAGGGGTTTACAGGTTTGATAGCTTCCTCTTTGCCTTTAATTGCATTATCAATATTGATATTTTATCCATTCGTCATCCATTCAACGTATCATTAGATAATGAAATAGATTCTTAATAGCCACTCCAGGAGTCGCACAAACGCGACAACCAATGTGCAAATTATCGGTTTAATTTAAATTGCAATCAAGTGGTACGGTAAGCTATATGTATAATATAATACTATTATGCCTGACCGACAGCAAATCAAGTTCATATAAAATATCTAAACCATTAGAGATAAAAATGACATAATTTTTAGATGAACACTTTAAAGAGAATCCGGTATTCATTGCAAAATTATTTTGTAATCCTAGCTAGATAAGTCGTTTCAGGAGTGTGCTAGTATTCTCTTGGGTTGGGTTGGGACCTGTTGTTGGGAGCGCAGGTAGCAAAATTTGATGACCCAATTAACATAAGTCCAGAAGTTCATATGTTTTACAAGTTACAACAGGTAAATATTAAATTACTCCGCGCTATGTAGGCAGAACCCTAGGGGTTGGTATATGATTAGGTGAATTTGTTTAAAGTGAACTAATAAGTAGGAACTGCTTATCCTTAACCAATAAATTACAGACTATAAAAATAATGATAAGAAACAATGAGCATAATACTTTATGTCGCATTGGCAGAAAAATAAAGCGTTATTGCGACGACATTAAGTCTCAATGACTATGACAATGGTGAAGATAACCCGTTAAGCGTCTGGGGGCAGACACTGTCCCTAGAAATTTTGCTTGCGAAATGTCCAAGGGACAGACCTTGTCCCTAGGAGAGAAAAATGAATTTTGATTGGTCAGTTCAAATATGGTGTTATTAGTGGAGGTTTAGAACTGATGTAGTGGCCAATTTGGGAATTATTTTTCGTTTTAATGGCTCGGGTGACACTATCGGGTCGACCGACATCCCGCAGAGCCTCGGACGCTTGACGGGTTAAACAATGCAAAGTTATTATAGAAAAATAAATATTCCCACGCACTGCATTGCATTGCAATTCCTCTGCGCTTGATATTTTAGATTTTGATTACCCAAGACATGTCGGATATACTATGCATTAATTTTTTAAAGGGATCTGACAGGAAGAAGTGAGTCCCACACAATGATTTTGTTTTCAAAGTCAGTAACATCACAAAAATAAATTGTTAGAACTATAATCTAATCAGTTAATTGTCTATTGTGTTGATGTTTACAGTATTCTGTCTGTAATCTTGAGGATTATATAATCGTAAACGCAGACTTTAGACGGATAAACTTACTTCCACACGATTCGTTTAGACATTTTACCATAAAACAAATATTTGTATGAATAAAAAAAAACATGTAGTGAACACAGATGAAGATGCCCAGCTAGGATTGCGAAACGAGAGGTTGAGTACACTGTAGGTAGACTGTAGAAGTGTAAATGCTGTATAACTTAACTAGTACTTGTGTAACCGACGTTTGAATAAGTGTTTCAGTTTTTAATGATGCTTTAACTAAGATGAGAAATATGAAAAGAGGTGGAAGCCATTAGGTCCTTATACGCACCGATCTCCTTTCTGGCAATGTGGCGCTCCCCGCTGTGGGAGTTGGTACCGAAGGCCTGTCCCATGTTGTCAGTACCACAGCACAAGTATCACAAAACAATAACAATGACGATCAGCTGTTCACTCGCGTATTGGACGCATGCGCGGTCTCATATCACGGACGTGCACGCCCAGCGGCGTCTCACAGTACACTGAGTGAGTGAGTGAGCGGGATAACGGCGACCGGTGACCGATAAGCTGCACTCTGCTGACCTACATAATGGCCGCCAGATAAATAGAATAACTAAAACACGCTCTGTTTACTTATTACCGCAAAATACTGATTTATCTACATGAATGTTACTTGTGCGATATCCGTTAGAAATTAGCGTGAACACCACATGACATCACGGATATCTCTACTCCATAGATTTCCTTTTTCACTAGCACAATTACACCTCAAGTGTCAATTGAAAATAGTGACACAAAAACTCAATATTTCGACGCTACGTCTGCGTAGGTTCTTGAATTTCTCAATATTTTGCAATAACGGCATCATTGATTTGAAAAGTTAAAATCTAACTAATTTTGTGACAAATATCTGGAGGTAAAACCAAAAACGCCGCACCTGTGCCAACAAGTCAGCTGAACTGAATGAAGGCTTTGTCATTAGTATTTCAACCTTGCCAGATATTGACCGGCTAATAAACTGGTATTTTGTCAACTTTATTATTTTACTTATAGTATAATTATATTTAGCATCGAATCAATTTGCTAAATTGTTGTAAATATTTAAATGTACATCAAATCAATACTAACTAACTAGGTATTACTAACCCAACTACTAGAATTTATTAAGGCACATCGCATGTTAATCCCTTATAATCTATGTTTTGGTGAGCATTAATTTTCGGAGGATTAACTACCTAGCCTACGAAAATACAGAGGATACAGTGGTAAAATTGCGATGTGTTTTGTGCATAGATAGGGTGGCCAGGTGTCCGGATTTGGCCAGACATGTTTGGCTTTTTGACCTCCTGTCCGGCTAAATTTGACTGCGTCCGGCCTGTCCGGCTTTTGTGTGACTGCCGCGCGAATCGCAAGTAATGCCACGACATGACTACCCCGCTGACTGACCGCTGTTTGCAAGGTGGTAATAAATATTATCCGGCTTTTGGAACATTTATGTCCGGCTTTTGGAACATATATGTCCGGCTTTAAGGGTAAAATGTCCGGCCAAATTAAGTGCCGAGTCCAGCCTTTGTGTTTTTGGCTCTGGTAACCCTATGCATATGCATAGAGGACTGTATGTGCACAGTTTTACAATCCATGACTGAATTTTCAGTATGTTTTTTTTATTGATTTTATTGATGAATCTCTTGTGTTTTCGCATCACAATTTGTTACATAGTACCCACAGATAATTGTTTCAATGCTGAGGCTGTGTTCGTACATCCCCACTGCGTCGGGCGTCGGGCGTCGGGCGTCGGGCGTCGGGGAAACATCTCACTTTGATTAGTTGGAAATGTTGTAATTCCACTACAAATAATTACGCAATATTTTACTAATTAAACAATCAACTTCAATCGAAATAATAATAAATATTTTTTTTAATTTTAAGTTAAAAATTGAATTGGTTTGAGTTAGTTTTGTTTTTATTTGGTGTGGTTACGCTCACATATTTTTTTGTAATAATAAAGTTTGACATAACAGGTACGGCATAAAGTTTTTTCGCATAATGGCATATTCGCAGAATGGTTTCTTTGGCATTGGTTTTAACAATTAATTATACTAATTTTATCTGGCATAAATTTAGTGAGCATAAATGTTAAACGCATAACCTTAACTCGCACATTTAACATAATTTGATTGGCACTATAAAACATTTGATGGAATAGTTATGTTAGGACCTTTGGTAAACAGACGATTAGATGCGACGACAAGCGAGCGTAGCGAGCGAGGAGATTGGGTTCCATGACGAGCGAACGAAGCGAGCGTGCCGGCCGCCGGCGAAGTGTCAGAGCCGACCTGCTGGCTTGTATGCATTATGCCACAAGTTATTATGCTAATAAACGTTATGATTAGTAATCGTTATGGGCAAAATATGTATGCAATAACATTTTATGCTTTTTGATCATTATGATAATAGTAGTTATGCGGAATTTAAGTATGCGTAAACATTTATTTCAAATTCTGTCAAAAACCTTAAGCCGTGCCGTAGTATAATATAATGAATTAAAATTTAATGCATTCACATATAGATCCGTTTTTATTCCACTTAATTAGTAAATGATGTTATGAAACTTAAATCATTAGCGGTCATCAGAAGTACAAAAAGAAAACAACGTTTTAGTCACAATAACAAATTATATGACGTCATCTAGTTACCAACAACGTAAAAAATAATTTGTTTATTTATAGCACGACGTTGGTCACATAATGAACCCTACCTTCAAGGCAACAACAATACCTATAAATAGTGCCACTACTGTGCGCACAATAAGTGTACCTTTTACCAATCGTAATAGTTTTCTAAAGCTCTTCTACTAATTTGGAACACTTTAACTTTCCTTGCAAGCCCGCGTGCTCGGTGCCCGGTTCTCGATTCATTACCCCAACTCCGAAGCCACGAAGCTATATTCCTCGTCAACTTGTTACCGCAACACCGTCCCAAAAGCGAGCGAACTTTATATACGGTTCAGGGATGAGTAACGCGGTTACTGCAAATGTTACAATAACGCTCTGCGGTCGAGACAATCACATTTATTACTTTGTTGGAAACAATATATCTGGGACATCGAGACGGTGGCATGTACCAGATCTAGAACATTGGGACGGAGGCATCTTTTAAATCAAAATTGTCACAATCAAGATAAATAATATTAGAAAAAATCGACTCACCCGTAGCACATCAGACGGGACTCGAACCCGCACCCTTGGAATTCCGACCCAATGCACTGACCAATTATGCTACCGAGTCGCTAGTGGGAGCGGCGAAATTTTCTAGTACTTTTTAACTTCTTCGCTGCAAGCCAGCGCAATTTCATCAATGTGAGGAAATACCCCCACATGTAGGGCATGAAATACCGGAATAATTTTCATACCGGTATTGATACCGGTATTGAAATTTCAAATACCGGTATACCGAAATTTCGGTATTTTTTTAAATAATTGCTAGTTACAGTTTAAGTGATTCAAATAACGATTAGTAAGTCTCGTTTGCGGAGAGTAATCAAAGCAGTTTTCTACGCTATATGGCAGAATCACTCAAACTATTTATCAACTCTTTAGAAACCACAAAATGAGATTTTAAGGTATAGGTTATTAAGAATACTAAAGAAAATACGTAATTTAATTCAATAATTATTTATATTGTTTCATTGGCACCAATATCACAATCAGCTCGAGTGCTGAATGCCGATAGCAATTTATTTGTAGAAGTAAAACATTAAATGAACAACTGAAAGTATTATCATTAAATACCACCTAGAATATCCAGATTCTAGGTATATGCATGCAATGCTTTGCGTAGTTGATTTTGTGGTGATTTCTGCTATAATCGTGATTATTCAAGATTCGTATCATATAAAAACTCATCTGCAGTGTGAAGAACACTATGAACCATGCTAAGACTTTCGCGCGTACAGTTCATTAGAAATAAAACACTTTTTACTTAAATTACCCGCTTGAAACCTACCAGTTCACAAATTGGGAGGCCTCTGAGAGAAAGAACTGGCGGAAGAAAACTCAGGTTTAGTCGATCTCCCTTTTGATCCTTATCTACAAAACAAACTAACTATATCTTTACTTTCCCATGCATCAAAGGGACCCAACCATTACATTAGATTCGATAAACCACAAATACTTACCAAAGGACAAAGATTCATTCCCAGAATGCTACGCAAGGCTATTGAAATCAACAATGGAGAAGATGGTTGGAGAGTACCACCAGCTTGGGACCCCATAAATCATCAACTAAAATCCCATCCCAAATCACACACTGCAGGATCTAAGGATATAGTTAGTTTGTTTTGTAGATAGGGATCAAAAGGGAGGTCGACACAACCTCTCTGAGTTTTCTTCCGCCAGTTCTTTCTATCAGAGGCCTCCCAATTTGTGAACTGGTAGTAGATTCAGTAGCTAGATCTTGTTTTCTAATTAACTTAATTCAATTTATTTCAGTAATAACGATTAAAATCAAAACGCAGCTATAATATAATTTAATAAACTTGAATACATTTTTATAAAGTTTCAAGCGGATAATTTCAAAAAAATATGAGCAGCCTTTTTTGCTTTAGCCCTCCTGTGAGCACGGCCCCTGGAAAGGTGTCGAAACGTCGGGAATTCCAAAAACCAATAAATACAAACTAAATAATTCTAAAACAATACCTAAATTAATAATACACGCGCTGTAATACGTAAAAAGTGTTTTATTTCTAATCTTTGCAAAAATAGATGACTTTTTTCGAAATACCGAAATATCGGTATTTCATCCTCAAATACCGGTATTAAAATACCGAAAAAATTTACCGGTATACCGGTATTTCGGTATACCGGTATATCCATGCCCTACCCACATGCGAAAGAAACATCTTTCCAGATGTTTTGACAATCGATAAAGAATGTCACAATCACTTGAAAAAATCAGAATCTACGCCATTAGTTGGTGAAAGCCTGCAAGGCCTTGAGTAAGATACTGGCAAGAAACTCAGCTAGGGCTAAACTTTATCCCTGCTTGTTTCGTTCAATGGGTCATCAATTGTAAGGTGGACTTAGTGTACAAACAGTTCTGAGGTCAATGTTAGATAAGTTCTATAGCTTATCTTTTGAAAAGCTTAATTCATCAACGCCCGAGCGGACGCAGGCGGCCGGATAACAATGGAATATCAATTGTGTCTCATTATCCGGGAGTTAAAGGGTTAACTTCAGGGTATCCTTAGTCTCTAAACTAATTGAGCAAAATGGCCACTGTGCTGGTAACCTGCTAGTCAGTGGTCAGAGGGAAACAGACTTTACCCTCAACCTAAACTTGGGGGGGGTAACACCGTAAAAGGCCTCGTAATACACATCACGCTGCATTTTGTGAATATACGCACACTACACGCAATACCACGTACCTAGTGTAATTTTATTTAAGTATCAAAATAATAATTACTACATTTTTTACACTCTGTACAATACAATGCATAGAGCATTCGTGCGAAGTACCAACTTTGTTACCCCCATAAAATAGCCGTTTACCCTCGCGGGGGAAATCACCCCCAGGTTCGGAACCAATGTGCTAGATACATCAGCTTATTAGACCACATTATGGTAACTGTAAGTTGTGTATGACGAGTCGCTAATCGGATCACGATTGCCCAATCACATAGAAACAGTAATGATGTTTATCTTGATCTGATAACATTAATGGTTTGGGAACAGGAGTGTGCTTTGCTATGTTGGATACAAAGTAGAATATGCTAAAAAAGCAAGCATGCAGGATTCGAATCCGTAGCTTATATAATACTAAATAATATACTAGAAAAAATAGGACTCGCACCAGATCATGTTCTCGGACGGGAATCGAACCCGCGACCTTTGGATATCCGGTCCAATGCTCTGACCGCTGAGCTACCGAGTCACTGGTGAGAACGTCGAATTTCTTCTAGTATATCAACTCTTACGCTGCAAGCCAGCGCCATCTCACCAATGTAGAAGGAATTACCTTCGACATTCAACTGAACATCTTTCCAGATATTTTTAAACAGTTAATTAAGATGAGAAAGCTATATAACTTTTTAAATTTTGAGATTTAAGCATTCACAATGCTATTTTATATAATACTAAATAATATACTAGAAAGCTATACTAATGATACAAAAATTAAGCCGTAGCTTCTATTTTTGTATCATTAGACATTAACCGTCTTTGACTGCAATATTTTCAGATCTAGTATATCAATGAAATGACATGAACTTTTATATTATTGTGAGGTGTGTAGTATAACATATAGCTACGAGAGATTGTGAGCATTAGAAAAATCCCAATGGTTACAGCATTGGACCGGATTTACAAAAGTTGTGGGTTCGTGTCCCGCCTGAGAAGTTGGTGACGATTCGATTTTTTCTAGTATATTATTTTACATAACAATG
This sequence comes from Catoptria pinella, assembly GCA_963556745.1. NCBI lineage: Eukaryota > Metazoa > Arthropoda > Insecta > Lepidoptera > Crambidae > Catoptria > Catoptria pinella. The sequence goes on from OY750771.1 coordinate 665,126, forward strand.
CCTAATTATTTTTAAATGCCAGAAACTACTAGCACACAAAGTTCACAAGTCCAGTAAACTTCAACTAGCGACTCAAGTTCGTCAACCCAAAAGCCAGTATTAAGAGGACGCATCGGACATTTTGGTGGCAGGGATCTCGATTTTTCTCATCAATTACAAAACATATGAAAGTGATATTAAATAACTTGATTATTTATTTTATTGACTTCATTTTGTCAGTTACAGAAATACGATTCCTTAACTTATATAACAGATAAAAAAATATCAAAGAAACCTCTTTTAAAACAGAGATTTACATTTTACAGGCAAACCTGACCGATTTAAGCCTTTTTCTAAATAGATTAGTCTAAGCACACACTTTAAAACGTCAGTTGATTTTTATTAAATATTTTTTTTTTAAACGAAAAAACCGGTTTAGCGTCGCAAAACTGCTTGCGATGAGTAAGATAGTTAAGTGTAATTTACGAGTTTGAGCGAGACAGTCGATACGAAAATAGTTTACCGATGCGTCGCCTTAAGCCAACCATTGTATTTACAACAAGTAACGCCGGGGAAACAATTAGCGGCACGGTCATGGACGATTTGCAAGGCAAATGGTGACGTGGCACTTACTGTCATCCATTACTCATCCTATGAATAGATCAAGAAATCAACCATGTCTACGCAAAACAACGCTGTAAATGCCAACAGCCAGACATTCATGTCCATTGCTCGTTGCGTGGAGTGGTGTGCTTTCACTAAAAAGGATTTGGTGAACGCGCTATTGTATACATGCCACTCTCATAGAAAAAAAAGTGTTAAAATAGAAATAAAACACTTTTTACGGATTACAGCGCGTATATTATTAATTCAAGTGTTGTTTTAGAATTATTTAGTTTGTATTTATTGGTTTTTTTAATTCCCGACGTTTCGACACCTTTCCAGGGGCCGTGGTCACGAGAGGACTAAAGCAAAAAGGCTGCTCATATTTTTATGAAATTACCCGCTCGAAACTTTATAAACAGCAGCTATAAAATAATTTAATAAACTTGAGTACATTTTTATTCTAAAAACCAATAAATACAAACTGTGTTGAAATATCTAACCCTATCCCCAGCTACAGCCAAAGTCACATTTTGTGAAAGCGACTACGAACTTCTTCACCAAAAGATGATGTTCGACTAGTAATTAAAGACACTATGATAGGTATAACAAACCTTCATCTCATGACAGCGAAATTTGTTAGTTATCGCCATTGGTGTGTTGTTGGAACATGTTGTTATTTTTGTTAAGTACGGCACAAATTACATAGCGCGCTAATAGCAAGATCGCTGACACCGCGCCATACAAATTTAGTTCATTACTTTTGCAACATGACGGAATCGCCGACGCTGCACAACGTGAGGTCGCCGCGTGCAGCGTTCCCCCTCCCCGCGCGCCTTCCTCGCTGCGGGCCTGCCATCGCCACGCACTCAGATACTAGCATCGATCGGGTCAATAGTTATTAATATTTAGTTGTAATTTTTATGTAATTAAAGTTTTGTCAAAATCATTTCGGTTTTTTTTTAAGTCTTGCGGCTGCGACCTTCATAATTCACATGCAAACAACAAGCTTACAATAACAAAAATACTTATCTCAGAATTCTGAGACTACAGACGTTTCAAGTCAATAACAACGTTACGCAGTGATACGACTTAGTGAATTTTGACAATCATGTACGGTTACAAATCAAAATTCTGATACACGATAACGATAATCATTGCGAATGACAATGATGACAAGATGGAACGTTTTTTTGGCATGCAAATCTATGATTAAAATACAACGTGTTACAAAATAACCCCTAATGCCGAATATGGTAGATAGGGACCATCAAACTGAACAACTTTTACTATGGGACCAACTCTGAAATCGCGAAAAAAAAATCAGCTGTTTCATACATTTTGATATTTTCGTAATTAATTTTTGTATGAAACAGCTGATTTTTTTTTCGCGATTTCAAAGTTGGGCTCATAGTAAAAATTGTTCAGTTTGATGGTCCCTATCCACCATAATCGGCATTAGGGGTATTTTTGTAACACGTTGTATAACAATGTAATAATGTTAATATGATAAATTTAATGTATTTTACTAATAGTAGCAGAAATTGAAATGATGAATTTTAATTTCTATGACGGGTCTGGGTGTTACTATGTATAATAAGTATATATTTCAAAAGTATGTAAGTAGTATAACAGTTGTCTATCACCCATATTACAAGCTTTGCTTAGTTTGGGGCTAGATGGCGCTGTGGGAAACTGTCCAAGCATTTATTTATTTATTTATGATGGACGTCTTACGAGGTACCGTCTATCTGTCCGTCTGACATAAATAATTATTTCCACCTAAACAAGAAACAGCAACTATTTTTAGGTTATGACTTAAAAAACAGGTTTTGAATTGATCTTTATTACTATAAATAAAAAAAATCTAAAGGATTTGGTTGGTTCATTATTATATTGTGTCTGACCTTTCCTGTATCCCAATCACACATATGAATCACGATGTCTTAATAATATATTTTTAAGCGAAAAAGTACTACATCCATGATTTGTAATGCACACACGACGGCACGTCACATGTAGTCATGTCTATAAAATATACAGTGGCGGTCACATAATTAAAGACACCAGTCGATTTCATACAAACGAGGTAACTTTAAAGCCTTGGTTCTGCTCCAAGGATTGACCCCGCTGTGATCTGATGATGGCTACCCAGAGAGTCAACGGAGGAGATTCAGATCGCTATACACAACCAACTGAACTTAGAATGCTGATCAGATATGAAAATCGACTGGTGTCATTAATTATGTGACCGCCACTATATGTATGTAGTTTAGAACTTTGTCACTCTAAAAGCTATTACTTTTTGAACAGAAATCAATGACAAATGACAACTAAAACAAAGTGACTTTCTAAACTGTATACATATTTTTTAGACGTGTCTGTAACAGTCGTACTGCAAACTAGCGTTGCCAACTGTCCCGTTTTTCACGGGACATCCCGTATTTTTGGTATAAACTTCAATATCCCGCCAGGACAGCTCATATCCCGTATTTGAAGAAAATTTGCGGACAGGCCGGCGGCCGCACGACACACACGATGTTCAATTACGATTTGAATACCTATTTGTGCTCAGTAAAATCTGTATCGAAGTATAGTTTTGAGTCTTATTAAAAAGAAATTTAATTATAAATGCATTGACCTTTTTTAAGATTATGTCGTTTGTCCCTTTAGATTGAAAAAAGTTGGCAATACTACTGCAAACCCAACTTTTTTGCGTAGGGCATAAATCCGTTCTCAAGGTCCACATTTTATGTCTGATGTGCCGTACCTGTACAATTTTCTGAAGAAGAAAAGACTGAAGTAGCGTGGAGAAATCCCACAATTCTCATGTAAGTTGCTAGATAACTAAAAAATATTCGGTAAACTACCTTTTTAATTTGGACGAATAAACCACCCAATATTTTTAATAATAATATGATTATCTCGTACCATAGAATTTTTAACTTTTAAGTCTGACTGCACTCACCTGTAACAAAGGAAAGGCAATATTAAATAAACAAATAAAGCATTAAATATAATCAACTTTCGCCAAAAAAGAAAAAAAAAGAAATATTATGTAAAACCAAATCAAAAAGCTCGTTAATAAAACAATGACTGAACAAGCTCTGTCTAATGAAATGAATCACATAGGTATTGGTACACAACTGAAATATTCATTAGATATAATATCAACTAATGGTAAATAAATATTTGTTTTCCATTGAAAAATATTCAAAGATAAGTTTTACTAACGCCTGCCTGCGGACAGCGGCACCATAGCAGCAACGAATAAATTGCTCGTAAATTTCGTTCAGGCGTTTGAAACATCTAATTTATGTTACAATGCAAACGAAGAGAAATTCAAATAAACAAGAAAATTGGATACTTTAATCTCTTGGTTCTTATTGGAATAGAGTAAAAGCTTTGTGTAAAACATCTTTTGTGCGTTTATTTTTATCAAGTCTTTGCCTTGACCAACTAAAAAAGGTTGTGGCACGATTTAAAGATAACTCATGTTTTCTTAATCCCATTCCCACTCAACAGACAATTTCAAGATGCTTAGCGCCATCTAGTTGCAAATGACTAAACTAAAAATGTCAAGTCATACATTTAAATCAGTTACAAGTCATATAAATTACATCATGATACTATTGATAATTCAAAATTATTGTACAACGTAAAGCAGAAATAATCCATTTCTATTAGAAATGAGAAGATTCAGAAGTGCGAAAAACTGAAAAGCAATTTATAACAGTACATCTGGGGATAGGGAGCCAGACGGAAAAAAAATTGTCTGGCATAGACAATAGACACTATATTATGTATACTTGAACATAGGGGAATAATAAATACTGGGTAATACTAGCTTAACGAATATGAAGTTTATAGTGAAGCGTGTAAGATCTATAATAGCGTAACTTAGTTCACTGAAAAGATGCACGTACTGAACCCCGCTAGGAACAAACTGTAATGAACTCAACAGTCATTAGTCCTGCAATCCAGGAAGCAATCGCAGCTCTTCCGCAGGATTTAAGACTATTGACGTTCCGAGTTCTGTAATTTACCAGTTTTATCAAACAGAAGTGTTTGTTTTTAATATTAGTTACTAGCTTCCGCCCGCGTCTTCGATCCACGTGGATACTCGGAGTTTCCTATGTGTCAATCCAGGCTACAAACTACCCGAGTGCCAAATTTCATTTCCGTTCAGCCGTTTTTGCGTGATTGAGGTTACGAACATCCTAACAATTAACATCCATTTGTTTTTAGTTGGGCCCCAAAATCTATATTTTTTATAAGTTAATAGAGGTAGATAAGGTTGCATTATGTAAATTCTTGTGTCCACAGGGTTCGCGTGTAAATTATTGTATGATAAATCAAAAACTAATATTTTAGTCGATTTTTGAAAATTTAGGTTAACAGTTTACTACAAACAGCTAAATATATTTTATAAAGTACAAACTAATAGAAAGTAGTATCGAAATAAACCCTGTAATCTTTATTACATTACAACTGTATACGAAAGAAAAGAAAAAAAGAAAGAAAAACATTTTATTTGAGACACAAGACAAAATAATAATAAATTTATTTATTTAAAATATTTGGGTTGACAACAGCTTAAAACTACTTAAATTACTACATGAAATTTACTAATAGTAAAGCCAAAAAACGTCATCCTCGAATTACTAAAAAAGGATTAACAAAATTACTAACAAACGTTTAAGCAACTTTACAAACGAACACAAGGAACACGTATAGAGATTATATTATTATTATTAAATATGAGGAGAATATAAGAAATAAACAAACTACAAACACTATTTGTCTCAAAACGACATAGGCAAACAAACTTATCGGCAGATCTAATTTTTGATAAATATATTACATAAATAATCAGCAAGTCAAGTTTTTGTGTTTTTTATATGGCAATGACACATCATACATAATAATAATAGCTAAACATATACAAGCGAAAACGATCCAAAAGCGAAAGTGAAAGTTTTTTGTCCTTTTTTTAATGTCAAACTTATATAGTTTGACATAAAGTAACCAACCAGTGTAAAACTACACAGTACTAACTATCCATTTGCTATATCTATCTGAATTAGTATAGTAAGGGGCTACTTGTTAATTGAGTACACTGAGCGTGACGCGGTGTACTTACAAAAAGTTTATAGTCATCTCGACTATAAGGGAAGGCCTATATACCCAGCAGGGGTTAATATCGAATACAACTAGTCGAAGTGTTAAGAGCGTCTGAAAAAGCAAAACAACATCGCGATTCAGGCGACAGCTAGCGCCATCTCTGGGCGTAGTTTGAAACTATTTATTTTCACTACAAATTTTGCTTGTGTGATTAACTCATTAATTACTTTAGTATTATATAATTTACTTAACTTGATGCATTTGACAAGTTTAATGTTAAGCTGTTCTTGAAAGTTTTAGGAATTCAGTAGTTATTTTTATTCTGTTAGTAATAGAAATTGGCAAATATATTTTGAGTTCGATTTTTTATACCAACTCGTGTGTAATTATTTAAGATTAATCACGGACAATATAACATTTATATTTGATGATGGCAATAAAGTTATTTTATGGCAGAACAATGAAACAATGATTTTCTATTTTGCAGGTTATTTTTCCACTAGCTTCTGCCAGCAACTTCATCCACATTCGAAAAATCCCTAAACTATCCGTCAATTTAGCTGTTTTTGCGTTATTGAGTAGCAAATAAACTTTCACATTTAAAATAATAATTAAGTAGGATTTAAAGAAATGGTTCCTAAATTAATAATAAATAACAATGAAAGGCAACGTGTCAAAAACCCCTTTCATGTTCCAACAATTTTTTACTTTTTCTCCAGCAAAGTGCAAAATAAACATACGGCATTATTCACAACGGGTGGAAGTTCAATGTGCGCAGGAGTCGCACCAGTTATATCGGTGTGAGCGAGTCCTTGTCGAGGAGAACAGTCAAGTGGCCGAGCGATGACCCTTGTAGTAAGGATCACTTAGCACTTTGCTAATCTGAATTAACAAAAAAATTGGACGTACGCAAACTTCGCAAGACACCACAACGAGTAAAGCAGGTGTATTTTGAAAATAAGAAAGCAAAAAATACTAAATTGACCAGGCAGACAGACTCACATCATAATTCAATAAAACATAACAGAAGAGCTGTAAGAAATCAGTATCTATACTAAAAATCTTGGATCATTGAATGAAAAATTATATCCACTAACGCCGCTTAACTCATAAAAAAAGAAAACAACCATGGTCTTTTAAATATGTCTCTGAATAACTTTTTATTTTTTTATTTAATACGATATTAAAACAAAAGTGAAGTTTACCTACAACTGCAATACAAACACTTGAATCGTGTGCGTGCAGCCTACTGTCCCACTCGTGTGAGCTGGCAAAACGGGTCCCTTGCTAACAAAGACTGTGACTCCCAAAAATAGCCTCGAGGGCGCCTGCTCCTTCACGCTGAGATGACACTCTTCAAATTATTTGCAATTAATACATAGGTTATTAACGCGCCTTCAGCAGTTACAATTTTAAAACGGTTATGTAGGTATTTATTATTTTTAGTTAACACTTATTTTCAGTTCTGGAAAAAAAAATAAGCTTCGATCAACAATCACTTTAAGACGGAAACGTCTTTACTAAAAGGATCTGATTATGATCTATCTATGCCATTGAGGTCCAAGTGTAACTTTTAGTGCAACAAATAAAGCGAAGGTTTCAATTCAAGTTCTTTTTAACAAGAGATAATGATCCCAAAAGAATAACATAAAACCTGAAAAAATATTAAATAAAGGATATAGGGTAAAACCGGGATAGATGCCGCAGTGGGATAGATGCCTCATTTACAAAAAACCTAACTTCCCAGAGTCGCAACTAAGAATTAATAGTATAAGTAGGAGCCGCAGTCACCCCACACCAGAATTGCCCAGGGGCTGTCCTACGGCGTGGATGCGTTTCGCTCGTGCGTTCAATCATCTCCGCGGCTAACTTCACGAACACGTCAAAGATTTAAAGCTTAGTATTTGCCGTTGTATAACTTTTTAAGTAGTTATTAATTCCGTTTTATTTTTTATTACGTCAATGTACTGGTTCATTAAGTGTGCATCTGGATGTAAATAATTGCTCTTTTGTTTTTAATTTATTTAAAAACTACTTGGGCATCTATCCCTATCGCAAAGGATAGTTGCCCTGATTTTTCGAGGTATAGGTGCCCTTAGGGGCATCTATCCCTTCATACACCATATATGCCTATTATGCCTATATATGGTGTCAGTTTATATTTTCAAATGATTTTTAGGGTACTGTTATATTTTTTATGTATTTGCGTATATTTATATTTGGACTCTTTACTGATTGTAGCAGAATCATGCCACGAAAGTACAAAACAAGACTGAAACTACCAAAGAAAAAAGATAACTATAAAAAACAAAGAAAGGAACCACCAACAAAGAATAAAACAACAAAAATAAAACAAAAAAATAAACATTACTTTAGTGAAAATGACGATGAAGACCTAGCTGATTTGTGTGATAAAGAAAATGATAATTATTTAAAGGTAAACCAGGGCCGAGCAATACTAAAAAGAAAATTATTTACAGTACAAACGTAAGAAAATTATTTACAAGACAATCCACCTAACTATGAAATTAAAGGAAAGAAAACTAAAGGTTTGCCCGTAAAGAATACTAAGAGAGATGGACAGGATAACTCTAAAGATAACTGCATATAATGTTTTGAAAACTATAAAAATACGTAGTCTAAATAAGATTCAATGAGAATTAAATTTTAATTTAAAAAAAGCGTGATTATGCCTGTTGAAACTTTATAATTAATATTTTATAATAACAATTATTATCAAGATTTAATATGTTTGTTGAACAAAAATCATGATTATTTGTGTCATATTGGAATTCTTTTATAACGATAACAATTAAAACATTAAAAAAAAATGCAAAATGTTTTTCGTAATTCGACCCATCCCAACTAGCACAAGACGTCTGCTTAAGACCTATATCTATATATATAAAAGGGAAAATCACTCACTCACTGATCACGAAATCTCAGAAACTACAAGTGCTAGGAGTCTCAAATTTTGCATGGGGGCTCCTTTTAGGGCGTAGGTGCTCACTAAGACGGGATTTTGCGAAATTCAACCCCTAAAGGGGTGAAACAGGGTGGCAAAGTTTGTATGGGAGGACGCGATTCCTTGGCCCGATTGACTTGAAATTTGGCATAGACATTTTTTCACAAAATTAATGGAACACGTGTTTCGTATTTTTTTAATATTTATCACCTAACAGGGTTAAAAAGTGATATAAAGCTAATTTTGCTGTGATTGACTTCGACGTCGGAATTGAAACTTTTTTCTGCATTTGATTGATTAATTAAGAAAAGTAAATATCATTTGTCATCTCAACGTAGTATTACATTCTCTTTGGTCATTTCCCCTGAGAGTAGGTAGAATGCATTTCATTGAATAGTACTAACTAAAATGTTGGCAGTGCTTTCATTTTTTCCTTCCTTGCGTTGTAATAAGGTGCAAAATTATTCCATCTAATTATCAGTTTCATTTTAAAAGAATACAATATTCGGTCAAGTCGCCTATGCTATGACAATTAATAAAGCACAGGGACAAAGTTTAAGCGCGGCTGGTGTAGATCTGCAGTGATTGTTTCTCCCATGGCCAGCTCTAATGTCGCCTGCTCGAGAGTCAGCTCGCCGAATAGCCTTTTTATTTTGCAACCGGATAACAATGACAAGAAATGTGGTAGGTATAGAACATGTTACAAAAATACCCCTAATGCCGAATATGGTATATAGGGACCATCAAACTGAACAACTTTTACTATTGGGACCAACTCTCAAATCGCGAAAAAATAATAAGTAAAATTTTAAATCGAAAAAATTAAAACGTATGAAACACATTTTGATATTTTCGATTTGAATTTTTGTATGAAACAGCTGATTTTTATTATAGAGAAGTGTTGGATGATCGAGATTGAGAATCCTGTTAATGCACAACATATTTTTATGTAGAACTAGCTGCACCCGGCATGCGTATATTGCAATGCTCAGTTTTTTTAGCCAGGGACTTTCTCGGTCGTAAGCAGAACAACTCGCCAAAGTTTCATCATAATCGGATCAATGGTTTAGGAGTCCCGCCGTCTGTACACTTAGATCTTTTAAACTATGCATAAAAAACCGCATCAAAATCGGTCCATAAGTTTGGGAGCCAGGTTGCCTCAGACAGGCAGACACACACAAGTCAAACTTATAACACCCCTTGCGTATGTTGTGTACGTCGTATATACATATAGTGGTGGCCACATGGTTGGGGACGCGGGTCGATTTTCGTACAAGCGAGGTAATTTTGGAGTCTTGGTTTTCCGCTAGGGATTGAACTAGCTGTGATCTGGTGGTGGCCGTCCGGGGGGTGAGTGGAGAAGATTCAGATAGCAATACACACCCGACTGATCTGGTCAGCGTTCTAAGAGATGTAAGCATAAGAATTTACAGTTGCAAGTTTTCATACATTTCTATACTATATTCGCGGTTTTTTTTAACATATCCTTACATCTCTTGGAATGCTGGTCGGATCACTTGGGTGTGTGTGGAAATCTGGATCTCCTCCATTCACTCCCTGGGTGGCCGTCGCCGGATCGCCGCTTGGTCGGTCCCTGGCGGGGAAGCAATGCTTGGAAGTTACTTCGTTTGTATGGGAATCGACTGGCGTCCTTAATTTTGTGGCCGCTACTATACCTATATAGATATCCTGTAGTATAGTCTAATAACATCACACACACCACATTAGTAACTACATTGTTTCCGTGCGAAGCCGGGGCGGGCCACTAGTAGCGTATATAATTACAGTTATAAGCTGCAAGAGTCAGCTGCATAACGCGCTATGCAACCCTTTTGCAGCTGCTTTAGATCTAAAGGGGCGAAATTAGAACCTATTTAAATAGATCCAGTAGAGTGTCATAATAGCGCATTTAATTTCTCACAAACGCCATTTTCACTTCTTAAGCACCCTACTGGCACTAATTGAATGAATGATCGTCAGATTATTTCATTCACTCCGAAGCGTAAATTGCAGCTTTGAGTGCAAATTGTAACTTTCTTTGGGAAGCTTGGTGGTTTTATAAGTATTTAATATCTATTACATGTGAGATGTTTTTATATAATTATGGCTAGGCAGTGTGTCGTGAAATAATAAAATGGTGGAATTGCAGTGTAAATATTCGATTTGAGTTACGCTACGTGGCTTGTTCAGGTGATAAACATCGGCAAATTTAATTTACTGTGAAACGTGTATGGTGTTTTTGGAATAAAACTAATGGGCCCTCAATTTATTGAAGATTTTACGAAAATATAATGAATTTGTAACGGCGGGTCAAAAAAAAATCGTAATTTTGATAAGTATTACACTGAATTATATTTATTTATGGATAATTAACGATAACATGTTGTTTGCGATCATACTAAACTGTGCCGTGTGACTTGTGTGTTTAAAAAGAGAAATATGTGAACAACAAATGAAATAATTGTCTCAGAAAATGGCGTCAATATTATTGCAGCCTTGGTTTTTAGTTTTCGCTTCTGTAGCCCCCTTTTGCAGAAATGGGTGCCAAAAATCACGGTTCAGGAACTCCTAGATCTAATTAAGCTGCTAAATTCTTTGTTTTAGAACTTCTACCTCCATACAATGTCTAATAAAGTGGATATTATAACCTAGAGTGTGAATTTGATGTGATATACAGCTCGCACCTGCATTTTTCCAATAATTGAGGTATATTTTCACTTCAATTTCCTTCTAAATATCTTGCTATATTATTTTATAACTTTGCACCTACAACAGCCACTTTTCTTTGATGTTTTTTTCGCCATTATTATTTAATAATAATATACGCGAAATATTATTTAAAAAGCCAGAAAACAATAAGTGTGACCAGGCGTACAACGTTCTCCATTTTCTTGAAAAGCTATTATTTTCTATCATGAAGCACTGCAGACTCCATAGTAGTTCCACAAAAAGGAATACTACGAGCTTAGGAGCTAATTTTACCTCACAGGCTTAACAGAAACCGTAAGAAGTTAATTAGTCACAATTTCCTATCCTATGCAGAACAGGGTGGTAATGTATGCCACCCGGGCCCGTAATGCAACTAACAGTGCCAATAAATATGCAATTATCACTACAATGCAGTCAATGGTGGTCTGAAATGCTATGCGAAACCATTATGCGAGTAAAAGTGGCAAAAAAGTTACAAATCTAACTATTATGCAGTTAATGGTGCCATAAGGTGTCACAAAAATACCTTAGGTTTTAAATGCGGTCATAGCCATAATTTTAGCTGTTATCGAACTTGTGCCTAATTCTGACTCCTTATGCCACCCCTATAGACATTGGAGCTTTAAGGAAAGCTGCATTTTTCCCTTATGCCACCCCTATAGACATTGAAGCTTTAAGGAAAGCTGCATTTTTCACTAGTGTGCTAGTTGGGATATTTCTTGGGAGACAATTGTTGTTTCAAGAGTAGAACATGTTTTTGTTTACGCAGTATAAAGGTCATCTATCCCGCACTGCTGGCATCTATCCTTCATAGTATTTTCACGGTGGGGCAACTATCCATACAGGTAGGCATCTATCCTCAAAAAAAGGGGTCCACAAAAAGCTAAATTATGCAAATTGATAGGTCAAAAATAAATAATTATAATTGCACATAAATGATTAAGCTAGCCTACATTCATAGAAATTATTAATATTAATGAATATTTTTTAAATAAGGAGACTATTTTAAAAAGTGGGACATCTATCCCGGTTTTACCCTAATCCTAAACGAATTGAAGCATAATTTTAGACAGATGATGTGAGTGAATGAAAGATATCTGAAGAACGACGAATAAACAAATTAGTAATGTTTGAGGCCCCATTATGTAAGCAAATAAGATAAGGGAGATAAAAGTATCTTCGATAACACTGCGGAGAAAGTCGCGGGATTGCCCAGATTTGGGACGTATTGTAGGTTGATAAAGTACATTATAGATTAACGAGGTACGTAGTTTGCCGCACCATTATAATAATATTATAATGAAGACTGAAAGTGGTGGAGGGAATCTACACAAAAATCTGGACAGCTCGTGCATGTGGTTCAGTTATTAAGTTATCTTACTGGTAATGGTTTTAGCAAGCTGCAGAGATAGAGCTGGCTTTCACTTTATTCTGGCAAATATTTCTACAAAACGGGAGTAATTATTTGCGGTATCCCTGCAATTGCCGTGTTCCCTGTTCCAAGTCGGTTCCATTTATGAATAGCACGATCTTAATACAAGTTTGTGAAATTCTGCAACGGTTGATAAAATACTTTTCAACGGGTCGACTTATTAAAAACGGAAAATCGCCTTTTTACGTGGAACATAAATGCATTTTTGCACCATTAATCAGGAGTACTCATTAAAAGCAAGAGGAGGCAATAAATGACCCGTTAGTGGTTTTAAAATAAATAAACGTCCGTTCAAGGGCGTTTACGGTGGGCGGTGTTAATGGCCGCCCAAAATTAATTATTATTTTTCTGTGCCTGAAACAACGGACAGTTAAGCGTATATATTGTTTAAGTACTACATTTACCTGTAGTTCTAGAAATCAAACTTGTAGGTAAATGAGATAATTAGAATCAAGCAATTTAAGTATATAAGCCCTGAACTAAAAGATCTCTTATATTACCTTAATAGAAGTAAAGTTTTAATGTAATCTCTTTCATAAAGCAAGCCACAGATTACCAAAATGGCCTCGAGATGTGGAATATAACTTACACACATAGGTAGGTTTTGCTATAGATACTGTACATACACTTAGTGAATGATTTATGAACTTACAAAACATGATAATTTTTGTGTGAATCTGATTTAAAACTTGTAGTGTAACAAAAAGTTAGTACCTCCAGGGGTACGCGGGGCTGTATCAAAGGGATTTCATACATCTGATTTCATTTTTTATTTATCATTCCTGCAAATAGGGGTACACGAGTTTGAGGTCTTTCTTGGACAGGTACGTAGAAAAAACTAATTGGGAATCGAAACATCGGGAATTCTAAAAAACCAATAAATACAAACTAAATAATTCTAAAACAACACCTGCATTAATAATATACGCGCTGTAATCCGTAAAAAGTGTTTTATTTCTAATTGGGAACCACTGTCTATCAGAAACTAATGGAAGAGGAAATTGTGAGAGATCCAGCCAGTAAGTTCACTCAATAATAAGAATTATCGATTCACGAATGAGCTGCTGTGATATCAAATCAATAACATCAAATAAAGTGAACAACCCCACATCAAATGTTAGAGACACAACATGACAAGTGGCCAGCTGTCGGGCGACACAACGAACATCCAATCTCCCGGCGCCGTAAAAGTGGAGACGTGACCTTCACCGGACACCACTTACACGACAATCAATCATCAACAAACTTTATAGAATGATCCACTTGAAGCAAGTCAGTCTGAGCAACAATCACATCAGTCTAGTGTTGTCTAAATTGTATAAGACACAACCTTTCTAGAAGATGTTTGCAAATTGAAAACTAAGCAAAAATAAGACTTAAAGAAAAGGCAAGACACGAATGTGAGAATTGAGACACTTTTTGTAAAACAGCTAAGTCACTTCTACAAACCTGATATTTTGTACTGAACTGCGATGAAGAACAAAGTTTATGTGTATGTAAGCATCAAGTCAATCATCATATTATTATTTATGGATGAAAATTATTTTGTAATAAATATCCCAATGAAAGGAGGAGAAACTGGCGCGGCGGGTATTTACAACACAAGTTTAAGAAGCATGTAACATGTAGCATACCGCAAGAAACCAAGCTCAATAACTAACAGAAAACAGTTAGGTATCGACTATCGACATTTCACGTCATGAGTTCTCCACATATCCAAGATAAGTTACCGAAGTACCGGTGCTCCAAACTTGGAACCAGACACCAACACTGCACGGAGTTTCATTCCATGTTGTGACAAACGAGATTTGATCTGATAGGGATCCCTGCCTCCGGCATTGTTACGGCTAGGTTTCAGCACAATTTGAAAACAGGTCAACCGTCAAAGTTCGGGCAACACAATTTGCGACCTTTGGTAGAGCGCTATAAGTTTTAGTATTATTATGCTGTTATCAACTGATGTGGAATGCGATATAGACGCAAACTAAAGTAGCGAAATAAACACACCATGTAGGTATCTGTTTTAAGGTTTGATATTTTATGATGAATAACTTTTTTCATATCCTACATCCACAGTAATAAAGGAATCTTTCAAGGGAGTGAACAGCTTTCACATTGCGATATGTTCTTCCACTTAACATAAGCTGGAGATGTTTGACTGCTTAATTATAATAAGAGTATAAAATTATGAATATTCTGCCGAATCCGAAATTGACCTTCAGTCTGTCGCCAGCAGTGAAAACCAGAGTTGTGATTAATGAATTCAAGGGGACACTCGAAAAGTGTCGCAACTTCAGGAAACTTGAATAGGGCCTAAACACAAGCATACAATTTATTACCAGGGACACGTGAAACAAGTTGAATAATAAATTATTTTGAGACTCACAATCTTTGCTTTCGGCTAAAAATAATTTTACACATTTTGTGAAAGTAAATTTGCTAATGGACAGAGCGTGATTATTCTAAGAATAAAAAAAGATGAAAGTGTACTAAAAGCTAAAAAAAAGAACATAAATCATTTTAGAACCCAGCTGGATCAAGCTCAGTAAAGCTGCGACTTATCGAAAACTTGAGCAATAAGCTCTATATCAAAAAATATACTTAAAGCTTTTTCTATGAACACAATTGAATGGGACAACGAATGGCAACAATATTTTTAATATATGTTGAAAGGAGAATTTCTAATGTTGGCTAAAAGTACAAACAACTAAAAGTTTTTTTTTCTTCATTTCTTACGGCGTCACGTTGAAATTCAAATGTGACACCGTAACCCGATCTATTTCATGATATTTAGAGTGCGCAAGATTTAGCATATAACATAGTGAGATTAGTGAGGGAGGAACAATGAAGTGAATGAAAATAACACGGGCGGCGGAATAGCCGAGGCCGCGCGACCCGATGCAACACTAACCTATTTAAAAAATAACCCGAGATCCAGGCCGGAACACTTGCATTACATGTTACTACCCACCAATCCTCTGAATTTAATTAACCATCCAGCAAGGGTGCGGGTTTGAGTCCCGTCTGAGGTGCTACAAGTGAGTCGTTTTTAGGGTTCCGTACCAAAATGGTCGCTTTTGTTGGGGAGTGGGGCATTAACCATTGCTTGCCGAGAATGTTGTCGTCGTCTCTGATGTCCGAAATCACCTAAATCTTAATCAATTTTATTTGCTTCACTAGGAAAGTACTTTGTCTAATTTAATTATTGAAGTAAGAACTATTGCTTTATGACGAGGAATTGACGAAAAAGTCATTTTAAAATTTTAACTGACTCTTGCTTTTGTTCAGCATTCATTTATTAGTTAGCAATTAGCATCGATAGATTGATACGTATATTTTTATAGCACGAATGCATTAATCAAATGAGAACTCACATAGGTAGCTGTGTATTTATAATTTAATCAACCATTCAGTTTATATTTTACTTCGTAGTACTGATATACGCTAGCAAGTACATACCATTGTTTATACAGTGCCATAACTATTATTAAGTACTTCATCACAGTGACATCAAATTGTTTGTTTTCCATTTTGAAGGAGTGTTAGAACAATAACATTGTTTACAGCGTCGGTCTCAGCTCGTGGCTCCATCGATCGAGTGACCTTGAACCTGGGCTGACTCGGAGCTTAATTTGGCCGGACATTTTTAATAGCCAATCATAGGGACATATGTTCTAAAAGTGAACAGCGAACGGACTTACGTCTCGCGCGGCAGCCGCACAAAAGCCTAACAAAAGACGGACAAGCTGGACGCAGTCAAATTTGGCCGGACAAGAGCTCAAAAAGCCAAAAATGTAAACGATGCCGGTCGATGAAGAGATGAGAGAAGTATGTCTGTGGTAATATACATATTGAAGTATATTACAACCGACTTCTTACGACGAATACGATATTTGTTGACAGTTGATGCCAAAATAAATGAAAAAAAATGCCTTGAATTGAAATGTTAGCATGATAATTATTTTAAGAAGGTAGGTAGGTAAGGACGATATTTTTAAGATGAAACAAAATTTTAACATTCTCAACATATTGTTGATTATTATTACGTAAACTTAAAAATTGAAATACTCACTTATCAGGAAACAAGTATGTACTTATTTGTTTTATTTTATAAAAGATAGGTTTTCGCAGAAGCAGAAAATGCTTGAACCAATCAGCACAGAATATATAATAGTCAATTAGTTACACCTAATTAACCCAAACCAACGAAGTCTGATATGAGAAAATAAAATATTAAAATAATATACGTCAAAATAAATACCAGTAAATTTAAGAGCGCGTAGACAGCACACTAGCGCCGCAATTGGAAAAAAATCATAGTGCCTTATAAAGGCGAAATTGTGAATTATGTCTCTGTAGTGCACTCTAAAGAAGCTTTGTGATACTTTTTAACGCCTAAACAATATTTTCTAGCCTGACGTTTAGTTTGATGGAGTTTTTTTGCGAAAAGTGGCCACTTTTAACAATAAAACTCCATTAAAGTAAACGACAGGCTAGGCTAGAAGATATTGCTTAAGCTATAAAAAGTACCACAAAGCTTCTTCGGAGTGCACTACAGAGAGATTATTCAGTTTCGTCTTTATTTAAGCACTGTGTTTTTTTTCCAAAGGCGGCGCTAGTGTGCAGGCTAAGCGCTCTTAATGTTATAAAATATGTCTGAATTTACCTAAATGTAAATAGTTATGAGACGTGTTTAACTAATTCGAGTGTTTAGTATGTATATAATATATCTGATCGGCTGATCGTTTAAATGTTCACTCGGAAACGCAAAATCGGTGTAATTACAGCGGAGTAAGGCTGACATTTGCATAATCCGGCCGCTTTCAGTAGTTACAGTGAACACGCACGTTTTCTTAAACGTAACCACGTTTAGTATTTTGGTCTTCAGATTGAATTTATTGGAAAATGTACTTTGTTTCAGGAGGTTAAATATGAAAATGGAAATGTAGAGTTTGTTTGTGCCTAATCGATACGAATTTATTATTTTTATGGGCATCTAATATGAACGCATTCTAAGCATTCAGCCTTGGGCAGACCTTGATACTCAGTGGCTCACCTAGAGACCACTTCTGCCTTAAGTTATAGGTACCTCCCCTTTTTTTTTAGGTACCCCTGCCCCCTAGCATGACCACCGAAACACGATATTATATAGCGATTTATTTATTTATTTATACAAAACAACTTGTAGGTTTACAGAGTAGGTATTCCAAAACGCCAGCAAGTTTCAATACAATACAGTTCATCATTCATTTAATACAGTTACAATATTATAAAAACACAAACAACTCTCAAAAAACATAACCCTCCTTCTGTCGCAGTCGGGTAATTAATGTCTAAAATAACATTAAGAAAAAAAAATCATTTATCGACACTCAACTGTCAAAAGACAATGGATTTTGACAGTTGAGTGTCGATAAAACGCTATATAAAGCGATATATATCGCTTTTCGTCGGTCATGCTAGGGGGACAGATTCAACTTAATGAAACACAAGGGCCTCTCAGCTTGTACGGATACCTATTACAACCTCTGACTGTTCACAACTACCTAGATCAGAAATTAGCAAAATTCAAAATTACTTTACTTTTTAACTTAACTTTCGTATGTTACTTTCATGTGCTGTTTGTTTTCCTCGAATATAAAATATTAAAAATAATATAATATTTACATACATGGTGTTCTTTTATTAACAAAAATATTCAGTAGTACCAGGGGTAACATTAATTGCCCGTATAATACTACCAGACAGTAGTACCAAAAAATCACCCGTAGTACTACTAGCGTTAGTACCAACGGTACTACCAGCCGGGGATAAGAACAGGCGTAGCTTCCTTTATTTATGTATTATTGACGACCTGAGTGGTGCAGTGGTCAACATGCCGGTCTACCAAGCAAGAGGTACCGGGTTCGATTCCCGGCCTCGAATTTTAATTTCTGTGACGGGTCTGGGTGTTACTATGTATAATAAGTATATATTTAAAAAGTATACGTAGTATGTCAGTTGTCTAGCACTCATATTACAAGCTTTGCTTAGTTTGGGGCTAGATGGCGCTGTGTGAAATTGTCCAAGCATTTATTTATTTATTATTTATACTATTTTATTAGAAAAAAATCTCAAACAAAATTAAATAAAAAAAAAAATTGTGTGTTGAAGTTGAAGAAAAACGGAAGAGTAATAAGAAAACCACCTACTAAAAATGCAAAAATTGTAAGATTTCTGAAAAACTCCATAGTGACATTACACCAAATCCGAGTATAAAGCAATCGTAAAGAGGTAAGTAAAGAGTTTCTTAATTGCAACATGTGGAGTGTTTCCGCCATTTTCTCTGTGCCAGTATTAATTTCGTAAGTATAAATAATATTGCGAGCAAACGCTTCGTACTTGACCGGTTTTTTCTATTTTCATTACCGATGTTATTATAACCCAATAATACGTGAAGTCGTTAGCCGCAAGTTGGTGCCGTCGGTGGACACGTAGAGCCATTTAGCAAATTGTCAACAGTAATCTCATATGATAAACTAGCGACCGCCCGCGACTTCGTATGCTTGGAAAGTTTTTTGCTATCCCTCGGGAAGAATTTTTGGATGAAAGGTACCCTATGTCCTTCTCTGTACCCCTGATAACGTGTATGCAAAATTTCATGATGATCGGTTCAGTAATTAAGACGTGAAGGCGTAACAAACAAACAAACAAACGGACTTTCGCATTTATAATATTACCCGCTTACTAATAAAGATTGATAGCAGATGTATAGTTACACAATGGTTACTTTCTGTCAAACTATTTAAGTTTGACATTAAAAAGAAAGGGACAAAACACTGTGTAACTATACATCTGTTATACAATCTTTATTAATAAGGGGGTTAGTAAGGATAAGGATGTTATAGAAACTACTGTTTCTAACTAGGCTTGGCTAAACTAAATATTAACATCTCCAGTAGGATATTTTTACATAGCCGAAATGTAAATCTAGGCCTTTCTGTTATAAAAGATTAGGTAGAAGCCTATAAAGTAACAGTAGATTATATATAAATAGGTACTACAAGTGAAAAAAGGGAATTTAATTCTAGGGACTAAGTTGGATCCCGACATCCCGAGAGCAGCGAAGGATTCTAGAATAGAGTCCTAAGCGAAGTGAAGGATACGGGTCTAAATATATATTTAAAAATAATATCTTTAATAAGGATAATGTCAATATGCATAACGATTAAAAAACTAAGCAAAGCTTGTAATATGGGTGTTTTTAATATACTATACTTATTAAACACAGTAACACCCAGACTCGTCACAGAAATTAAAATTCATCAAAATGGCGGAGGATCAAAATGGCGAAGGATCAAAATGGCGGATGTTAAAGCGAGGTCTACACTACAGCTCTCAGAGCCACTCGTATTTGTATACTTAAAATTATTTGATATTATATCTTACATAATTGTTCATGTAAGATATAATATCAAATAATTTTATATTATATCTTACATTTATTATATTTACAGGGTTGTTAAATTAACCTTTTATAAGTTAGACCTTTTATAAGATATCCATCCTGATAAAAAATGGCTTTTCTTTCACTTGGTAGTCAAGTCAGTCCACAGTTAAATTACTCACTAAATGTTACTCACGGTAGAAATAAAAAAAAAGAAAAAGATATACTTATTCATTGTAAATACTAAATAGCTACATGTTAATCCACTTTGTGGTCCCTGTTAGCTACTAAATCAATCACTAGTCGAGTTGCAAAATTTGCTCAGATCAATTTGTTACCGAGCTCCATCTAACACTGATTAAATTACCTTTAGGAACTAAGATCCTATAGGTACTTATTTTCGAAATTCTGTCTGGTCTACTTTATCTATTCATAAGTCGTGTATTTTATTGGGCATCTGTGGTGATATTGTTTTATTCGTTCAAATAATATAGCAACTATGACGTTTTATTAATCTTTTCAGCATCAGGATTCAGGAATAAATAATAAGATGATTTAATCAAAAATAAATTGTAAATTATCATAGTTTTACATTTTCCGGATTTTGTGATAAAGTTCTTGACAGATATTTAATAGAAACTTTGTTCCATTTTTAATTAAATCATAATATAGGTGGTGTGAAACAGGCCCTAAGTTATTTCAATTATTTGAGTCCCTACTTTCAAAGGATTGATTAATTCCAAAAACTTGTATGTACCTAGGTTTGTCTGTCGTAACTTTAACCTGTATTAACGAGTATACTAGCATTAATTAGCTTTTATTATCAAAGAATAGTAATAAAGACCTCGAAGGTCAAAAGCGTCAGAACACAAGTCAAACGTTAGACCCCAGGAGGTGCCATTAAGGGCGGGAATGGCCGTCAATTTGTCAGATACGCCACAGGACCTCTTTTGTTGGTGCTGGCTACATTTAGCAATGTCACTATACAGGATTATGTGCTTAACTGCTTAGGTATAATATAATTATATGTTAGTAATTAAATAAGCGGAATAATGACGGAATAGCTACGAAAATGAGGCTTTTCAAAACAAATTGAAACGAAGTGTAACCTGCTTTTGGAAAGTAGTAAAGAAGTGATAGTGTCACGTGTGTAAATAAAATACGTTAATTGATAATTAACGTTAATTAACTTGATTTAAAAAAAAATACATCTCAACGATTGCCAAATAAAGTTATAAACCTGCTCTGAAATGAAAACATTTGAATGCAAAAAACCGCATCGAACTCGGCCCCGTAGTTTCCGAGGAAAATGGTAACAGACATACATACAAACAAACAAACAAACAACCTCTAACCCCAAACGCATATACCGGCTCCGTTCCGTTTCGTCCGTCGTGGTCAAAACACGTGAAATGCAAACGTTGTTCACAACCAGAAAAGTATTTTACTCTATGTACAATTATTTTTAATTTACGATTTACGAAAAATCGTCTGAAACTAACGTTTATAATTGCAGGCAACAGCCTCCACTCAACCTCGGCTGCCCTTAAAAATAATTAAAACCGTTTTTAGCCGAACGAGCACTATTTGCACTACCTGCAAACATCGCTGCGGTTGCTGGGGGCAGAAAACTAACGATTTTTAAAAGCTAGAACTTTTTATATGTAGAATTCTCTGTTGAGCTTATTCAAAAGTCTTTACCTGATTCTCTACCAGACTGATTAAACAGTCAAGAACTGCACACAAGTTTTCACGACGGATGAAAATTTAAAAAAAAAACTTACAGGAAACGGAGACTTTTCCCGAACATGAAAGAACTTTGTCGCAACAAAAACTCGGATGCTACCGTTATTTTTAACTAGTTGCAAGAGAAAAAAGCTAAATTGATGTGACGTTTACGATCTGCTCTCTCTGTCACTGCCAAGGCAACGGCCGACAGCAATATCAATCTCGAACTACGTCAGATAAACTTTTGGCAACGATAGCCTCGCCATAACATAAATTAGGAACATGAAAAACCAACAATGATTTAAAATTCGGCGAAACAGCAAGACTAGCGTCCGGCATGATAAATGGTGAAGTTAGGATGACGACAGACTAAATTATTTACTTCTTTAAAAGTTGACATACTGGCAGCAGATGTACAATGCAATGATCCTTAATGGGGTTATTTTGACATAGGTCGATAGGAAAAAACTGATAATACTTGAGATCATAGATTAATGCTCCCAAACAAACTGTCCCATCCCATCCCATCTTCTCAATTATAATAAAAATTCTAAACTAAATATGTATCAGATTGTTTTATAATCAAAATAACTAATATTTTTTGCCGTTAGTATATGTTAAGTAATTTACTTTATACCGTACTGTAAGTACTGAATCGCTACATAGATCTAGTGTCTAGTCCGCCGCTGCTCTAAGCTGGGGCTTACAAAATTTGCATTTCAATTTGAGCAGATGGGAAGAAAGGCATCGCCGCGTTGTACAACCGAGATACAAGCCCCGCCCAATCTGGTCAGCTTTATTTTATTATTGAATGCCTTTTTCATTTACTGTAGCCATTTATTAAATTTCCTATCTCTTTACAAAACTAATTAGGGCCCGTATTTATAAACCGCTCTCAACGTTGAGAGCTATCTTGAGATCATACCTGAGATGCTGTTCCCATATGAAGAGCATCTCCCTCCTTCTGATCCACATTATTTAATAATATGTTGATACGATTGTCTTAAGGTATACAAATTGTATTTTCATTATTTGTAATCATTAAACTAAAATATTTGTATTTGTACCTCAAGATAGCTCTCAACGTTGAGAGCGGTTTATAAATACGGGCCCTAATTAATTAAACTATCTGTACATATAAAATCGGCATTCGGTCATTAATTCATAAGAGGAAATTACCTTTCCATAGAGAAAATAACCTTAAAAATAGTTCTGGGAGTTATTGAAGTTTCTTTAGTAAGCGCGGGTGAAGCGTCTCTGCTTCAGCTTGGGCAAACATTCTTTCGTATGTCTGTCTTTCCGACTGTTCTCCTCTACAGGTCGCATTTATCAAACTATTATTATTTTCGTAAAAAAATCACCTATTCTAAAAATAATCAAAATTAGAAGCGCCATCTAGCTTCGAATAGATATAATAAAAGAATATCCAACCTACCGAACAACACATAGTTGCAAACAAACTACTTTTCAAAAGCAGTGTCAACCTCGTAACGACATCTATTAGAATAATTTTTGAACAACATACAATTTCAGCTAGGTCTACAGCTCAGTGAGCCACTAGTACTAATATATGCATGCAACTTGTACTTTTTATTCTTTTATTTTTCGCGTTTTGAAACCTCGTGGTCGCGGCTAAAGTAAGTCTAAAAATACGCGAGACGGAACCGCGGGCGGCCTTCGCGAATTTTTAACCTCGTGTGTGTCGTATGGTTAACCATAGAGCAATGCAGTCGGCAACTTTATGAGAAAATTGAAACATTTATTTGAATTGCCTGGCTTAACCAAGGAAGCCTCAGAATCGTGAAGGATTGTGGTACTGCCACGCTAGCATGACCACCAAAACGCGATACGATATAGCGATTTATCACGTTCAACTGTCAAAAGACAATGGATTTTGACAGTTGGATGATGTCGATAAAACACTATATCACGCAATATATAGCGTATTTCGGTGGTCATGCTAGGTAGTAGAAGGAATGTATTATGATAGATAATGCAGTAAATTAACATCATCTAAACCACATTTTTTCTGCAAGACTTATTCCATTAAGACAATGTCAGTACCAGATTCCCTAGAAATAAAAGTAACATTTGCAAATCTTCACTATCGCTTCGAAGATTAGAAAAGATATTGCTCTCCTAAACCAGACCGCGAAAGAAGAAAGCTAATTTGCAATCAATGCATCTAACATCATTTTTATTTTGATGTGATTGCACATAATTTCCGATTATCGTAAAAAAAGTTCTAAAATCCAAATTCAAATCCAGATATAAAATCTGTTTCTCGCTGTATGGCAAATAAAAGAGACGCATTGATAGCCATTCAGAAAACGGGGGCTGATTTAGAACGGAAGGTGCCTTGCCAATTATTTCATTGTAGTCTTTACCAACCATGGTGAATTTTAACTAAGCCAACCCCTTTCATATGTATTGTACCCGTACCACGATGCCCGAGAAACGTTTAGCATCTAGCCGGTAGGGGCTAGCTTTTCGAACTTCGGTGGGTCTGCCGAGCTTCAATTTAAAACAGATAAATTGAAGTAAGGAGTTTCGTCTTGTACTATTCGCCGAAGTTATTTAAAAGGTATCGATGTTCGTGTGACATCATGAATTGGGGTTCGCCATTTTGGGCCGATTGGGGCTCGATTTACCTGTTTTAATTTGAAGACCGGCAGACTTTCCGAAGCTCGATACGTTAGCGGGTACGGCCCGTGAAGTCATAATGCAATTTTTAACACTTCGATATCGACTGAAAGTAAAACTTAACGTGTCTTTTATAAGTCTCTAGACTCTAGGACTATGTGGCATATAGCAGGGGACGAGGAAGTCCCAGCCAAACTTTATGCGCCTACGCTTGATCGAAGGCCTACGCAGCCAATCTAATTGCAGATGTGATGCCGCAGACTGAGTGCACGCCGCCGGTCCACGACCTAGCATGCCGACAACACTTGACCACTATTTTTAAAACAATTTAGCATCTGTCTGGTCGTTGCAGAGTTCAATCTCCGGCTGAATGATCGAAACAGCTGGATTTTGCTCTATGTTTTGCAATTTGTGGCTTCAATATGTAAACTTTTTCTTTTTATTGAAGATCATAACAGCTCCTCATAGATGGATAAAGAGAAAATATTATTAGAAATGACAAAACATGACCGAATAAAATCTTTCGACGCACGTCTACTATAATCCTTGTTTCTTTTGAATATAATAGAATAATACACTAAATAATACAGACCAAACTCAAAAGAAAGACGTAAAAACAAAACTAGGAATCGTAATATTTTAAACAAATCATAACACTTTTCAACATCTTAATCGTAACGTCACGATCACCGTTAATGCGAAAAACGAGTAATGTAAAAATTGATACGCTGCTGGCGACTATCCAAGCGATCGAACCGACTGCAGGAGTTAATAAACTCCACCGCTAAATCGTGCTCACATGCTCAACTCTTGTTTTGAGCTAATCATTATTGATATAGTGCCAAAATCTAATGTTACTCAGAACATGATCAAAGTAAATCCATTACTTTGATATGATGCCGGCGAAATTATCATCTGCCTCGTCCCTTGCTACGAGCCCTTCGTCTAACTTCGAGTGCTACGGTGCGGCTCGTAGCAGTAGCAAGTGAGGCCACCTTCGTAGCACGATCGTAGCACGTTTCTAGCTACAGTTGTTCACTGCGCATTATTGTTTGCGTTACGAAGAAAAACGCTTTTATTTGACAGTGCAAAATAAGATTTTTGTATACAATTTTATATTTTTGCTTAAGCTATTTATAATTATTCTAAATAATATAATATTCCAGAAAAAGCCACCTGATCTAAGCTGGTGAAGAGTAGCTTTTTTTCTAATATATTATTTAATTTATATATTTTTTTTTTTATATCTATATAGCGTGTACTTATGACATTCATTCGGACTATTCGGTCTGAGAACAAGTGCGTGGAGTTAACGACACCACGTATTGTCAACAACACCACTGGACGACAACACTGGGCTGTCGTCAACACAAAATCGTTTACAATATTTATAAAAATATCTCAGAAGTTTGCATAGAGAAAAATCTGAAATTATTCTATGTGATAGAAGTTTATGTAAAGATTACAGGAAAAATAAAACGATGTCTCTAAGCAGCACATTTTTTCAGAAATCATCAACAAAAATTACATTGGTTCCACTGCTCAATAAATGGCGCTGAAGTAAAACTGCACTACACACGATTATTCTACACCGCAGTGTATTTATATATTATGATGGTACGGTACCCTTGGTGCGCGAGTCCGCTTTGCTCTTGACCAGTTTTATTTTTTCTCTCTCACACTCACAGCACACACCTCTCGAGCTTCCTCTCCTTGCAGTAAACTGATACACATTTTCTAAAGTCTGTTTTATTTGATTTTATTATGAAATATATAAACTAAACGCTTTGAAAGGTCCAATAGAGCTTTACAAAAAACGTCATAAAAAGGGCAATAAATCAGTAACTAATAAAGTATCGGTTATTAGTTCGGCGATCAAAATCGACAGCTGCCAATAAAACGGTGCGTAGGTAGGCGCACTATTTGCAGAAGTGTGCCGAGTCAGTGGGTCGCGC
This sequence comes from Catoptria pinella, assembly GCA_963556745.1. Lineage (NCBI taxonomy): Eukaryota > Metazoa > Arthropoda > Insecta > Lepidoptera > Crambidae > Catoptria > Catoptria pinella. Next base: position 691,690 of record OY750771.1, read on the forward strand.
ACTATACATAGACTACGGGGCGGCAGGCGGGGTATTCCGGCGCCCGCGCCAGGTGGGAACCGAACTTTAATAGCTAGACGTAGTGCTATCACTTAGACGGGATTACAGGATAAGTACATAAGGATTAGGATTTAGGAGTGATTTACATTACATTACACTGTACAGTGTAGACGTAACGGTGTGTAACTGACATGGTAGGTAACTGTTGTTATTTAGTGACATTTAACATAAATGTCCAGCAGGCGTAGCATAATGAACCTCACAATAATTTTGTCAACTCTAAATGTCATTTTTGACAAAGAAACAAAAGGTTTGTAAAAAATAATTGCAATAAAAATTTTTGGCAATTTCGACGTAAACAAAAAATTGCATCTAAATCGGTGCACTCGTTTGGGAGATTGGGAGCTACGATGCCACACAGACAAACACGTCAAACTAATGGCTGGTGACTTCCTCTGGCTTTCGGCGGTATGTATTATTTTTTTGACTCTTTATAACCCTGATTTGATTTGAAACATATTATATAAAGTTTGTACAGAGGTCGTGTTTATAATATAAAGCGTACATTGCGTCTACACACCGGCAGCTGTTCCCAGAACTACAAGCCGGTAGCTCTGGCGGTTATTTATAACGAGTATCGCACGGAGAGTATACTTGCCTATAATCACGCTGTCAACTGCGTGGAGTAAGGCAGAATAGTGGGACGACACTTAAGCCAACTTACTCGTCTCTGACTATAATAAATAGCAATTCTTTACTACAGTAGACGCAAAATAACTTGACCCATATTTTAGAACAACGTGAGCTGCGCAGGAGCAACGTGAGCATTTTAGGTACAACAATGTTTAGTTATGTTTATGTTAAAGCCTCATTGTCTATGGTTGGGTTCAAGTAATATTGCACTTATTATACAACGAAAGGGAAAACGTTTTCTTCAGCGATTGTTACCGCGCAGTAAGAAATTTCGCTTTATTTTCGATTGATTATTATATAAATCGCAGTCTGTGTAAATAAATAGAAGCGGACTTCCCCAAAAAAAAATTTTTATTAAACAAGCTAGAGCTACGTAACGTAATATAAATTAAAGTAGACACTATAACATTAAATTAATAAGTTAATAATCAATACTCAGTTTCAAAAGCTTGGGTCGGTTCATCAACTTCATCCACAAATTTACCCTTCGGTATTCGTAACCTTGGCCGTGGGTTTAGCATTCAAATTCGAGGACACTCACTAACCGTCAACATATGGTGTGTGAACATGGCACATATTTGTTTTTGACACGTGGTCGTCAATCAAAATTACAGTCGACACGACACTGAAAAAATGGCATTTTGACAGTGTTTTGATTATGTCCAAATCTTTATTGGAAAACTGTAAATCAAAAATATCGCAACAAAACAACTTTTTAACGGCAGCCTCATTCATAAATAAAGTTTGACTCTTTAATCCAAGAAAAAATATTAAATACATTTTAAAAAGTGGCTTTACAATCCCGAAAGTATTTGCTAACTCTAAGGGAGTACCAGTTCATTAAATTCGTCTTTGTGTCGTAATGTCTTCAGAAGGTCGTGGTATCGAAATATTTGGCTTTCTTCGAATCGAATTCGGTCAATACACAGTTTTATGGTCTCGAAGCATGTCACCAAAGCTTAATCTGCCCCTCCTAATGTCGCACAAGCAATTCGTTTGCCTTCAATACTTTGGCGTTGGTTATTTTAGGAAAAAAATATTGGAACAAACAAACATTACATAAATATAAAAAAACTATTAAATAAACTTTTTCTTTTAATATTGAAATGTATTCAAACAAGTTGGATCTAAACTATATGGAATAAGTAGCAGATAGTTCTAAGACTTCCCATATTCAACCAAAAAGACCGCTATTTTAATTTTATTAATGAGCCAGTAAAACTACAACTAGTCATAGTTTATTGAATAAACTTTAGGAAAACTGGGTCATATTATTATTATTTCCTTAATAAATAAACTGTTTGACGCAACATCCGGCGTCATCTTGAGCTTTAACGATTTTCCAGTGAATTATAAAATTGATATAAACATGAGTCGCCTAGACGCGTCATTAAACGCTGTATTTACTGCCGAGCTGGATATGACAACAGCTAAATGTCAAAACGGACAACCACTACAGAAAATAAAAACAGTCAAATGAGCTTATTTTTGACACAATACCAAAGAGAATGAAATCACTAAACACTACTTGCAATCCAGGCGATCGACTGCATTTCCAGCTAGGTATGGTTCTATCGTTTCGGCCTCAGATTTTTTTAATACCATGTCATACCAATTCATATAGTATCTTTCGAAAGAATTGTGTGACAAAATACTAAAGTGTGAATACAGGTACTTTAGTAGCCAGTCGACTGTATTTAATAACTATGGTGATATCGATTTCTGATAACCATAATGCATAATGATGCAACATGCAAAAAGATAAACATAAAAGCAAGTGCAAGGTTTTGAGAAACTAGACTTCAGAGAATATTAGATATTGATCTATTGATTGAAGGAGCTTGATACAGATGATAATCACAACACGAGTACAGCTATCTGTGATTATCGAAAATAGATAATTTTTAATCACAAATCTTTAGGTAATTATGCGGCCGCCAAAAAGCAAAACACAGTAAGTCTCAACTTCAAAAAAAGTTTTTTTTTTACTGTCCTGATTCACCTAGTAATGCTCTACAAAGTGTTCTGATCTTCGTAGCGCTACATCGTCGTCTACGTCTAGAGCTTAAATTATATCAAGGTTAAACCTTGTAAGAGAACTAGTAAGAGACAATATAGCATAATGTTTCATAAACAAAATCAAAACACCGTATGAGACTTGGGTGTTACGTGTGGTTTTACTAGGTTTTGATTTTGTTTCTGTGACACGTATTTATGCTTAAGTCACAGCAAAAACACATATCTGCTTGTGTTTGGTTTGTAGTATTTTTCGATCATTGAACCATAACATAAAACCTCATTGCTATCGATTGCGTTTTTAATTCAGCGATCGTCTTTTATTTAAGAATAAAATGTATTGATTTTTGCTTTGACATAACGTATAGAAATTTTCACATAGTAATAATTTTGTGTTTTTAAATTTTGAGATTTTAGCATTCACAATGCTATTTTTATATAGTACTAAATAATATACTAGAAAAAATACGACTCGCTGAGCTCAGCGGTCAGAGCATTGGACCAGATATCCAAAGGTCGCGGGTTCGATTCCCGTCCGAGAACATGATCTGGTGCGAGTCGTATTTTTTGTAGTATATTATTTTGTATTACATAATAATTTTATGCTTTGAAAAATAGTAAATAAACAGTGAATTTAGTGTTTAAAAGCTGTGTTTTAATTCAATAGATAGAGAAACAGCTTGTCTTGTAAAAATTCCAAATGTGGCTTACTGTGTTTTGGTTTTGAGCAGCCGAATGGTCGTTAATTCTCAAAGATAAATTTTCTTGGCATATTTGGTCTATATTTGAATAGCAGAACCGACTGAATTCAAATGGCGCGTGGGATAATCTTTTCCAGTGCATTTGTCATATTCGTAATGTCAGTAGTCATCTTGTACTGGAAACGTTATATCATCGACCAACACATCAGATTTAGTTGTTAGTTAGTACCCACTATAAATATAAACAAAAATTTTAACTTCCGAAAAATGTGTAGCGCCTTATTGATCTTTTTGTTTAAAAAAAATATAGCCCGTGTCACTCGGGATGATGTAAGGATTCTAACGATACCCTATAACATCCAAATCCGTTAAGGCATTTAGAAGTTATGGTGGAATAAACAAACGAACATACATGAACCCTGAACACATTACACTCTCTGTTTTTTTGGGTAGTCGTGTAAAAATGGAACCGCTACGTGTGTGACTGTGTGAGCCACACGGAGAAGTGACAGGCAAGGATGTTCTATCTTTGTGAACAAGTCTGCAAAGATAATGAGCTACTGCGAATAACTAATTTTCCATTTCACCAACAATAAAGAACATATTGAGAAAGGTTACGCTTTGAAGACGACGCCAGAGGATTTTTTAAGAGCTGCAGACGTCACGTTTCAAAGAAGCGGATACATAATGAACATTAGGAGATCTTTCGTATATAGTTTTCATTTATTCCAATATTCATAACACCGGTCGTAAGTTGTTATTGTTAACTAATGTCCTGTATTATATGATATTGTAGTAAGTTGTACTTACAATAAAATTACAGAAAAGAAAATCCTTGAAATGCATTAATGTTTAATGCACACTAACCACAAATAAAGTTATGTATATTATCACTTTCTTGTATATAGGTGTTAAAATGATATAGCACTAAGTAGGTAAACTGATAAAGGACAGGCAAATCCATACATGATAACAAAAGTTGGGAACAGAGTCAAAGCTCAACACATCTACAAACTAAGGAATCAACTTAATTGAAGAAGAAGGGGAAATACATGCTGATTGGTCTGACAATTCTTTCATATTACTTAGAAATTAACGTCATAATTTTTAGTAAAACGTTTTGCAGGTTTCCACAACATCCAGACACACACCTTGAGCGGTTCCAGCGCTCTCGTACTTAGACTTGAGCTTAGCCGCAGTCGCCTTCGCGTCAGACCTCACGCTGTCCGAACTCGACGATATTGAAGTTGAAGTTGTCCTGAACGACAACGTGGTGGAGAAACTGGAGGAGAAGGAGGATCCAAGGCCTAAGCCAAGGGTGGTTCGATACCGACGGCGGTACATGGTGACGTGCGCACGCGGCGGGATCTCGCACGAGACTGGGAAAGCTGCGTGGGGGCAGGCAACCCGGAAAAGCGGCCGCGATTTATTATAGCACGGGAAAGCTACACCCGGCGACCAGTAGGCCAATGAGGGGACGTCCTTCGGGAAAGCTTCGAACCGTGAACTACTTGCCGCGTGGCAATGAAAACTGACAGCTTCTGGAGGACGGCACGCTTCGGATTAGGTTACAAGAGTAAATAATAGTAATGATTGTGCTCCTCAATGCCATACAAATTGAAATACTATTCTGTAATGCTAATACGATAGAGTTCTTGCATCCTCAACTAGAAATCCTGCAGGGTCACCTATGCCAAGTCCAAGAGAAATTATGTCTACACTATAATGTCATTTTTGACAGCTAAAATAATGGTTTGCCTACGATTCTACATTGGAATGTTTTCGTTATGGACAGAACCCTTCTCAAGCTCATGCTACAGGGAACCGATTACTTGTCCGAAATTTACTTGTCCTAATTTCATTTAACCGAAGACTTTTTTGCTATATTGTATTGTTTGCCATATTTTTTAGACCATCAATATATCATTTGACATAAATATCATTTTACCAAAATATGTTTCACCGATTTTCAAAATATTTTTTTACTTTTGACCGAAGTCTCTTTGGAACTTTTTTTATTTGCTAAATAACTAATTTGTCATACTTTCACTTCACCGAATATTATTTGGCCATAATTATGATGTTGCCAAATAATGTGCCAATATAGTTAGGTTAATTAGGTTACAGAGGTTATAAGTTAGACATTGTAATCACACATCAAAGTACATGTTGCTTGTATGCTGCCTGCTGCTTGTATTACGCATAAGTACCTATGTAGGAACAACTTCGGTTCAGTGAAATTAAAATATGGCAAATTAAACAGTAGTGTAATGAAAGTTTGGAAACATAATACTTCGAACAAATGTGTGTCATACTCACTGTATGTGGGTTCTGGTTTGTTCTGTATACTGGGGGCCTAAGTTATAATTAGTAGGAGACACATCAGCAGACAACATGTTATTATTATTATTAAGCAACATGTTAAATGCCTTAGTTGTATTGTATGCTTTATAAAAGAATTAGCTCGGTGGGGATTGTTATGTTAGATATAACCACAGATAATATAATACATATACATACTAGTATATAACTAAGTAAAGACAAATAACTTATGATCAAATAGTTACGTAATTATTATAATTGATTTGTTGAAGTATTACATCATCATTAATTTTACCTACAACACAACAAGACATAACATACATTGTCAAGTTCAATTTTGCCAACTTATTTTTGATTTTAATTTCAGGTGCAACAAACACAATGTCCTTGAATGCATTTACAGTAAAAGTGAACTCTATAATAGGTTATTAATCAATTTTTTCAGTGTTGTTCAAATAAAAGTTGCTTAGTATTGCATGATTTGATTATACCACATTAGTTTTTATCCTAATAAAAGGATGGAATTTTATTAAACATAACTGATGCACTATGTCAAACTCTTAAATTCATAAGAATGGAAATCTCCAGTATACAATAGGTATACTTAGCTGTAGTTTATACACAAAACATGATGGAATCATTGTTAAAGTGATAATGATAGGAAGTACTTACCGTTCAAGGACCAGATGTGTGAAGGCAAGGAGTGCGCAGCGTAGACTCTGCCTAGAGCCAGGGAGGTGCCGGGCGCGGGGCCTGCCTCTTCGTTAGAGCTGGAGTCTGTGTCGGGGCTCGCGGCAGCTGACGCCTCATAGCTTTGCGAGTTTGCAGGAATCGCGATCGCTTCGTGGGAAGCATGTAAATCCGGCACAGAGGACAGAGAACGCGCGCGCTGCCGGTCGCTAGAAACCTGAATACCAGGTATAGCTCGCAGCAAACTAAACCCCGCCCCGCCTGACACCACTTCCGAGCTGGAGCTCGTTGAGAATGTCCTGGTGCGTGGACTCTGCCCTCCGTTCGCGGTACTCGGCTTAGCGCCCATAGCGACTCTACGTTACGCAAAAATCACACCCGTCATACACAGAACCGATTCGTCGAGGATCACGAGCAGGAGCGAAAACTGATACCCACGGCGGTGGAACGCATCGTATGAAACACTAAAGGCTGAAGCCTGTTACGCGTAAAACAACACTGACTGCTAAACAACAACAAACACAAAGATGTCGTTCAATTTTAATATTGTAAACAGCGCTTGCATTGCATGCGCCCCTGCCTGCTGCAAAATTTTGACAGTTCCGCCTTTTGTGTCACTTGACTGGCTGACTGACAATGACAGTAGTTGTTTTCGAATTTGTCGTTTGCTAAGCAGCAGCAACGAAATCATACATCCAATAATAATAATCGTAACAAATATCATGATAATTTGAGTGAATTTGTCTTAGAGCATTAAGAACGGGAGATGCCAACAGCACTCTTCTACACTAGATTTTGTTCACCAATTTTGGAGGGGGACGAGGTAAACACGCACAGCACACAACTTCATATTCACGCACACTCTTGTAGAAAAAAGTCTTGTTGTTACACACGCACACAAAAACAAAATCCCACACAGTTATAATTGTGGGTGGTCAAATTTGGAACTAACAATCTCAGTACAAATTCTGACAGATCACGCTACGGCAGCGCCAAACTTAACAACAACAGCTAGTGATGTGCCGTCAAAAGACCGATGAAATTGAATGATTGGAAGATGAGTGATTGATTACGAACAAGATTATGTTAAATGGTTTTCATTTGATTTTGTGATATACACCAACAATCACTAAAATGCGCTTATAATTAAATGTTCAACATACATTTTTTATTTATTTATTTATTAAACAAAGTAAAATATACAATTTATAGAAAAACCCAGCGACTAAAACGTAAAACCCGATTAGGTTTGTCCAGTCACTACGTATTCGTCAAAATAGATAGTCGGTATACAACTAAGCAGTATTGAAAAGAAAAAACAAATTGCTTCATTCGTATGAATAAAAAAAAATATGTATACACCATGTTACAAAATACCCCTAATGCCCAATATGGTATATAGGGACCATCAAATTAAACTCTCAAATCGCGAAATAAAAAAACAGCTGTTTCATACATTTTGATCTGATTTGATTTCGCGATTTCAGTTTGATAGTCCCTATCTACCATATTCGGCATTAGAGGTACTTTTGTAACACGTTGTATACATATATATATTATTTCAAGGTCTTAAAAATACTTATTAAACACAATATTTGATCGTAAATGCGAGTGCACAGGATGATGTTAAGAAAAAGCTGACTATTGTTTAAATACGAGAAATTCTAAAGCAAATTTTTGGTAGAACAATAAATTTTGAGTTTTTGCTTCACACTTTTGTGTTTGAGGTCATCCAGAATAACCTATAACTCTTTAGGTAGATTGTTAATTATGACAGGAAGAGGACAAGTAAATTTTCTCTTTCCGTAAAAGTTATTTGAGCGGCCCTTGAGAAGTTTCTTCTGCGTAATCTGTCTTGTTTGTATTCTATGATTAATCCTCGGCAAAGAAGCAACGTTATCGAGTTGTTCAGTTCTAATTGCGTAACTCACTTTGTCATGAACCGATATGACCTTGCATTACCTAAAGAGTTCGTCATACTTATCTTCATAGATACGATTTACTTTCTTACTAACTATAAGCTTTAATATTCGTAATTGTAGATTATACATTTTCTCTAAGTAGGTTGAAATGTGCGTCCATAGCTTGAAATTCCATATGAAATCATAGGATCTACCAAGAATTTGTACAGGATTAATAGAACTTGGAACGGTATTTTATTTTTGATTATGACAAATTTAGCTAACAGAGCACGAAGTTATGGCACACAGTTTCGATATGAGGACCCCAGTTGTGGCGGTTGTCAATTGATAGGCCTAAATACTTTTGCTGTTGCACCGTTTCTATTGGTTTGCATTGGCAAGATGATACTTTATTGTGCATACAATCGTGATTGTGTATTACTATTGAAACGTCGTGGTCTCTACAATACGAGTTGTTAATAAAACATAATAGTACAAAAAAGTGAAATAAAATAATAAATGCTTGGAAAACAAGTGATTTGTGTTTCATTTTTATTAGGTATTATTAAATGTTTGTATGCATGTTCTGCCAAAACATGATTAGTTCGTTCCGATGCCAAGGTAGGCTTTATCCAGAAGCCTTGTGTAGATGTGCTGGAAGGCTACAGCTCCGCTTTTCAAGCCAAAATATAAGCAGTAGTGAATGCTTGCAGCCACCTTAAAATGAAAAAGTTGGTATGATAATATGTTAATACCTATAATCTACAAATAAATATGTATTGGTTGAATTGAAAACCTCCTTTTTGGTAGTTAGTAATTTTTTTGCAAGGAAAGTTTAAGTAAACAAAAGTATTGAAATTTTTTTCCTGCAGAAGCTGCACAATCGGAACAATTTGACTTGAGGATCTCGGCATCAGTTTCCTTTATTTTGGTTAATGATTTTGGTGTCCTATGCCCGGGCTTTGACAGGACTGATTTATAAGATTCTCTCCACTTCTACATAACCGACAGACAGCCGAGGACTAGTAACTATCCCGGGATGACCTAAAAGAAAGAGAAGATTAAAAAAGGAGAACATCACACCCGTAAAACAGTGTCTCCAATTAATACTATGTATAGATTTTGCAAAAAAGTCAATACCTACCCATTACATATTAAATATAAAAAATAATATTTGACAATTTATGTGCTGGTCTGATCACATCAAAATAATAGTTAAAACTCATTCACTTGATCATTGATTCGTTCTTAGAGCATAAGCATTCGTTCTCTTTGTCGCAGCACTACGACTTTTATTATGGTATTCGACATGTGTTTGGTATCGTTTTGCTATCGCAATGTCGTCATTATCTTACACAAACAAAGTGCGTTTTCTTCGTAATTATATTATAGTTTGGTAATAAAATTATACTTACGTGTGATAGAAAATCCCGTTCTTAGTAAAATTTGAATTTTCAGATCGTCTTTTGCACGAAAACACTGCACAATTCACCATTTTTGCGGAGCTGCGATCGGTGACATGTGTTCTTACAAAATGACGGGTGTTCGAGACCAACTAGTTTTTATAAACTGTCACGATCAAATTGGTCATGTACTTTGGTGAAAGGGGAACGTGTATTTGCCATCTCCCGTTCTTAATGCTCTAAGGAATTTGTAGATAAAAATAGCTGTGTGAAGACGAGCTACTTAGGTATTTTTTTTTAAGATTTGAAAACCATTCCCTGGGGCTCTATCGGCTAAAAACATTGAATTCTTAATGCTCTAAGATTGAAGTTAATGTTAACTGTGTTTTGACAGATGTTTATGTAACAAACTTACCAAAGAAAAGTAACAATATATCACATATATCTGTCAAAACACAGTTTAAATTAACTTTAATGTTTTTAGCCGTAACCGCCGCGCCGGAGTACTAAATAAGTTTATTTATATAACCACCGCTGTACCTACAGTTGTTGTTGACAGCGATATTATTACCTTTTTGTTGTAATCATGACAGACAGAATCAAAACGTCAATCGCACAGATGAATATACTTTATATTATAACTAATGCATCTGTGAATATACTGTCCGGTGTCAATGTCATGTCTTGTCAACGTCATAGGCCTTCCTTGCCTGCCTCATCACATTCATCCATCAGTACTGAGTACAGGGTTTATTTGGGAATTTTTGATAGTAAAGTGTAAATTTTGCTTCTAAAGGTGGCTAAATAATTATTACAATTCAATGAACAACCCAGAGATGAATTCCGCCACGGTAAGTAAAATAAGTTTTTTGTGAAACATTCCTGAAAACATAAACAAAATAATAGTATGCTTAGCATTGGCAAAGCATTTTATTGAGCAAAGAGTTAAAATGCTTTAATAGTTTAATTTAAGTATCTACTAAACCAAATCAAAACCTGAGATTAATTTTATGTACTAACATAAAACAAAAGAGAATAACAAGATACTTTAACTATTATTAAGCTGCCAGTAAAACTTTTAGATTCTGCATAGAATTGAATTTTTATTTAGTTACTTGAAGATCATTTGAAAAAGAGTTGGATGCTGAAGAAAACTTTGATTTGCTAATGTTAGACTAGTGCTTTCGTTGGTTTGTAATTTTGTATTGATTAGACTTTTGAAATTCCTTTAGAGTGCCAGTCATTCCACAATAAAATAAGTAAAGTAAAGAGTAGTCTCACACCATTATTCTGTAATAGCTTAAACTATAATAAAAATACAGACTTTCATATTGTGTTAGGTTTATAGGAATGGTGACATGAATTTTATTGCAAATATATAAAAAGTTATGTTCAAACTAAAGAAGGGAATATTAAAATACTGAAAATCATATTTTGTAACTGTAAATATGCATAATAAACTAAATAAAAATTGTTAAAAATATTTAAAATAATCCTCAAAATCACATGACTACAAACACCAATCGGAGCGCAATACGTAACGGTGTGAGATACCACTCAATCGAGACAAAAGAAACTTGTCTGTCATACATACTGTCATCCATGGAAATAAAGATTGTCATCATCATGTTTGTTGCTGACAGTTCGAGCATTTAAGGGGGAAAAATTTACATGAAATAATTTACTTTAATTTTTTTTTTTTTGAATTATTTACATGTCTTCTTAAAGGAAGAAGAAGAGAACCTATTTCTTAAAAGTATAGTAATTTGAAAAGGCTTGATCTCTTACATATTTTTAATATCCAGACATTATTGCCTATTAAGAAATCTAAAAGTTTGCTACATTGATTTCCCTAAACTTTCCTTTTTAAAGTTTTTGAGTAAAGATGACATGATAATAATGACATGATAATAATAGGTCAACACTTGGCACATGTCCAAGGGCGCCGGCAGAAATAATTCCCAGGGGGGCAGCTTTTAGGTTTTCATGTGGATTAGTGCCATCCCAAACTCTAGGTAATGTTGATCCCGAGATTTCCAAAGGGTGCAAGTGCACCACCTAGCACCCCCTGCCGGCACCCATGCACATTTCCAAGTTATTTCAATACAAAATAGTTTGTTATGCCCTAAAACAGTGTTTATTTTTTTGCATAGTTTATTAGTATAGACAAATATTATTACACAATAATGTTTTCCTTATCATTTACTTTAAATCCAAGTAAATTTAATGTTCATTATGATCTTTGATTTACTAACTATAGCATCGTCATGATTTGTGTTTATCATTTGCTTTGCACGGCTTTGCCTGACGTAGACATGTCACTGCATTACTTACAGCCGAGTGTGCGACAGGTGCCGCTGCTCGATGACGACACCATCGCCTTTGGGGAAGAAGACAATGCTACCAAACAATATGTGTAAGTATATCCAATTTTTAAATAATCAATTACCATAAAATGGCTTACTAAATATGGTAAATATTTTATATATTGAGTTAAATACATACAATCTTTCTTGTTCAAATCTTAGCAGAATAAATTATTAGAAAAACATTAACTAGTCCATGTTTAGTTAATTCTGTCAGTAGTTAAGTTGGTATCTTCTTTTTATTGTGTCATTCTCGTCGGAGTTCTCAGTAGAAAGAGAGAGAAAGAGAATATCTTTTTATTAACCTTAAAAACAATACAGTAGGGTCTCTGTTTGAAAAACTTTAGCTATATTCCAGCCAAGTTACAAAAATACTGTTTGTAAACAAAATAAATTATTCACTTATTCATAACTTTCGCACAAATACAGTAAAATTCAGTGAATTAATGCCATTTCATTTTTATGAAACTTGGACAACATAAGTATGCTGTTAATGGTGTTGATTCGGTACAGACGAATCATTAAATTATGTATAAATCGCTATTCTCCAGGCACCCGTACATTGTGTTTTTCCACCTGGTATTCCGGTGCTCTGCGATCGCGGTGTACATGCTGTGCGGCTGGTTCTCCGACTCGTTCATCGCCAGCTTCGTGATGGTGGTGCTGCTGCTCTCGGCTGACTTCTGGACGGTTAAGAATATCTCTGGTAAGTTTAAAAGTATCCGGCTTGAAGGACCATTTTTTTACTAGTATAAGCAAAAAGTTTTCTCTTTGAGTCTGGCTCCTTTAAGAGTTTGTTCAATAAATCATGAGAAGAATAACAAAATTTCATAAAATTATTAAGAATTATGAACTATGTTTTAGTAAGTGAAGTTAATTATTGTGGATATGTATTTCACAGGACGATTATTAGTGGGACTGCGATGGTGGAACTACGTGGATGACGAGGGAAAATCACATTGGGTGTTTGAATCTAAACAGGTTTGTGGCAAGCTTAAATCTACTTTTATTTTAACAAAGTATTTATTGACAATCGATGACACAAACGCATACTAACATATTTTAAGAGACTAAAGTACAAGTTATTTATTGCACCTCACGAAATCACACTACACTTATGATTTTGGCCGAGAAGGAAATAGGGCGTTAGCTGGCGAGCAAGACGACTGGCAAGACGTTTCACTTCACATAAGACATTTGTTGTATCACAGAGCCGAGTGAACCGCAATGAGAGCCGGCTGTTCTGGCTGGGGCTGGTGCTGTGCCCGCTGGTGTGGTCAGGGTTCTTCATCATCTGCCTTTTCGGGTTCAAGTTCGAGTGGATGGTGAGTGTATTATCTATAGTCGTTCGTATACGGTTTAGGGGTGACGAGTTGTCATACAACCACAGTATAATAACCTCTTATACAACTATTGTTCGTATCAAAGTATTTTATCCATCTAATATAAGGTGTGAATGTGTGAACGGTGCGCAGTCATTTTCAAAAAGAAAGGCATTTATCTTTTGTTAAGTTGTTAGATACGTACGAGAGACTGTGACGATACTAACTAGCAAATTATGGATCTGGAGTGTCACACCACGGCCAGTCGCCCAACGCGTCGAGTCGTTTTTAGGGTTCCGTACCAAAATGGTAAAAAGTATGGTGCGATTCAGACTGTCTTGTCTGTCACAGCTGGATATTTCGAGAACTACTAATGCTATCAACTTGAAATTTTGATTTTTTTTAGATGACGTTTGCCCAATTATTTCGCAAAGAAGAGAAAAGTAAAGATATTTATATTTTTTTTGCAACATGGACTGAAAGGGGGTCTTAAAAATAAGAAGTGAGGCGACTTAGGGCATACGGGGTATCATATAAAAGAGCGCCGCTTGCACATCTTCAAATATTTATTTTTTAGGCCGCATAGTTTTCGATTTTTGATGAATAATGTAAAAAATACTGTTCCCCCCTAATCTTCGAAGTTCGCATAGAGAAAAATCTGAAATTATTTTATGTGACAGCAGTTTACGTAAAGATTACAGGAAAAATAAAACGACGTCTCCAAATAGTAAACTATGTCAGAACGACGGTACGGAACACTCGGGGCGCGAGTCCGACTCGCTCTTGACCGTTTTTTTTCTACAATGTAGTCAAATACTTTCACCTGAAACGTGACAAATGTCGTTCCAGCTCCTGGTGCTAATAGCGCTGACGCTGTCGGGCGCCAACCTGTACGGGTACATCAAGTGCAAGTTCGGTGCGGGGCGCAGCCTGCAGGCCGCCACCTCGGAGTACGTGCGCACGCAGCTGCTGGCCAACGCCTCCTCGCTGGTGTTCCCGCGCGCGCACGCGCAGGCGCCGCCCACCACCGCCAATGCGGGCGTCATATAGACTTTTAGCTGTTATAACTTGGTTCCGTATGTGCCCTCCACCTCCACGTGCACAGGCCGGGCCTGCAGGATCGTACGGAGGCGCGGCCTTCCGTCCGAATCTCGGCGGGTGTAGAGAGAGACACACGCACCTGTCCCTACCTGCACACGTACGGATTTGGCCGGTAGACCGCGCCCCTCCGTACGATCCTGCAGGCCGGGCCTGTGAAGGGCCCGATAGACTGTCCGCATACATACATCGACCGCCCCGAACGTACATCGACTGCCGCATAGTTTTTTTTTCCTTACGAAAAACATTACGTACTTACGTCATACGGAACGCAGCTCTGGCATACGTTTTGTTCGTACCGCCGCACACGTTCGAAAATTTCCATCGATGTGACCAGATGCGATAGATTTCTACTTTTTGGTAATAAGAAAATATTTATGTAGATCTTATCTAATATTTATATTTATTTAATTGATCATATTAATTAATTTTGTTTTTTTTAATGTTTTGCACTTTAAGGGCCTGTTTCACTATATAAAAATAAGTTCTGAGTAGCTTACTTAACAGAAGAAGTGAGCTACTCAGAACTTACTTTTTGATTGTAGAATTTAGATTTACTTCTTGCAGTCTCATTGTTGCCGTTTTAGCGCATTTGGCGCTAGATCCAGGTGCAATTCTAGGGTCTATCGCATTTAAATCGTCATTTAAATCACCGTCCTGCATCGCCATGCGTTAACAAAGCCACCACTAAACATCCTTTTTTTTTTTTTTTTTATGCCGAAGAAAAACGCCTTTACGCGCTTCCCCTCTCGCAGGTGAGCGAGAAGGGGGTATGTGGGGCTCGCCAGGAGGGGACCGCAACATTCAACGTTGCGGCTCCCTCCACGACTGCCTCCCGTGATCCCACCCAGCCGAGTGGTTCGGTGGGATCTCGGGAGGAGGGAATACCCACTAAAAAACTCCGGCACTTGCCCACTCGCCACCAGACGGTCATTTGGGGGGCCATGGGTGGTAATCACCCCACTGACCACTAAACATCCTGACAATATAAAAACCTAATTCAAAAACCGACCGTCTACGCTAGACTTATAGAATTCCGAAAACAAAAAACGAATTCGGAAAATGTAAATTTGTATGCGGCCAGCTTTATTCAAAAACGTTGACTTAACTTGAATCTGTTAGCTACCGAGTGGTCAGCAAATAATAGACATTTAATTGTATTGAAAATGAAAATATTTTGACATAAATAGACCCACTTAGAAGTACTTTTAAAGCGTCCAGTTCTTTTCCCTGCCACCCATTCAGGGTAGGGGAATTAATAGAAATCAGGAACAAGGAGGGAGTGTTAAACCAGGTTTATGATTTGTCGCAAGTTTTAAAATGAGGTTTGGATGTTTGTGATGATGTTAAATAACAACAGTATCTCCCATAGTTTCTTTATAAATGGAAAAAAATCCAATGAATAATGCCTATGAAAACCATAGGCATAAGAGTGGTTTGAAATATTTTCCAATGACGCGCATTTAAACAAAAAAAACTAAGTCTTTACTGTGGAGCCAATACTATACCAACTCGGC
Source organism: Catoptria pinella (assembly GCA_963556745.1). Taxonomy (NCBI): domain Eukaryota; kingdom Metazoa; phylum Arthropoda; class Insecta; order Lepidoptera; family Crambidae; genus Catoptria; species Catoptria pinella. Next base: position 707,719 of record OY750771.1, read on the forward strand.
CACACCGCTAGTTTAATTAATTGCAATTTTTACATTCCTATTTATATTGTTATGTTTAAGAAAATAGTATTTCGATAGGTATAACAAAATTTGTGATTTTAATCATTCTTATATTTTTTTAAATTCGTCATATCATATACAAAGGTAACTTTTTTACTTACCGACATATCTGGAATTAGTGTTCCGATTCGAAAACCTAATTTATTGAATATTATTTATTATTTTGCTGTAATAAAAGAATGTCATCTATATATATAAAAGGGAAAATCACTCACTCACTCACTCACTCACTCACTGATCACGAAATCTCAGAAACTACAAGTGCTAGGAGTCTCAAATTTTGCATGGGGGCTCCTTTTAGGGCGTAGGTGCTCACTAAGACGGGATTTTGCGAAATTCAACCCCTAAAGGGGTGAAACAGGGTGGCAAAGTTTGTATGGGAGGACGCGATTCCTTGGCCCGATTGACTTGAAATTTGGCATAGACATTCTTTCACAAAATTAATTGAACACGTGTTTCGTATTTTTTAACTATTTATCACCAAACAGGGTTAAAAAGTGATATAAAGCTAATTTTGCTGTGATTGACTTCGACGTCGGAATTGAAACTTTTTTGTGCATTTGATTGATTAATTAAGAAAAATAAATATCATTTGTCATCTCAACGTAGTATTACATTCTCTTTGGTCATTTCCCCTGAGAGTAGGTAGAATGCATTTCATTGAATAGTACCTATGGCGTTATGTTGGCAGTGCTGTTATTTTTTCCTTCCGTGCGTTGTAATAAGGTGCAAAATTATTCCATCTAATTATCAGTTTAATTTTAAAAGAATACAATATTCGGTCAAGTCGCCTATGCTATGACAATTAATAAAGCACAGGGACAAAGTTTAAGAGCGGCTGGTGTAGATCTGCAGTGATTGTTTCTCCCTGGCCAGCTCTAATGTCGCCTGCTCGAGAGTCAGCTCGCCGAATAACCTTTTTATTTTGCAACCGGATAACATGACAAGAAATGTGGTAGGTATAGAACATGTTACAAAAATACCCCTAATGCTGAATATGGTATATAGGGACTATCAAACTGAACAACTTTTACTATTGGGACCAACTCTCAAATCGCGGAAAAATAATCAGCAAAAATTCAAATCGAAAATATCAAAACGTATGAAACACATTTTGATATTTTCGATTTGAATTTTTGTATGAAACAGCTGATTTTTATTATAGAGAAGTGTTGGATGATCGAGATTGAGAATCCTGTTAATGCACAACATATTTTTATTTAGAACTAGCTGCACCCGGCATGCGTATATGCTCCGTTTTTTTCATCATAATCGGACCAATGACTTAGGAGTTCCGCCGGAGGAGTTTAAAAAAAAAAAAATTGAGGACACAAGTCGATTTTTATACAAACGAGGTAATTTTGAAGTCTTGGTTTTCATCCAGGGAGTGAATGGAGAAGATTCAGATAGTAATACACACCCAACTGACCTGGTCAGCATTCTAAGAGATGTAAGCATAAGAATTTACAGTTGCAAGTTTTCATACATTTCTATACTATATTCGCGGTTTTTTTAAACATATCCTTACATCTCTTAAAATGCTGGTCAGATCACTTGGGTGTATAGAAATCTGGATCTCCTCCATTCACTCCCTGGATGGCCATCACCAGATCACCGCTCGGTCAATCCCTGGCGGAGAAGCAATGCTTAAAAGTTACTTCGTTTGTATGAAAATCGACTGGTGTCCTTAATTTTGTGGCCACTACTATACCCATATAGATACCCTGTAGTATAGTCCAATAACTTCACACTCACCACATTAGTAACTACATTGTACCCGTGCAAAGCCGGGGCGGGCCACTAGTTTTCTATAAAACCGATATGTCGGTAATCGAATCACCATACAGTGTTTTACTAATAATAATGGAGCAAACGTTATTTGAAGTATTATGTTAAACTTAGTAATAAGGCTGTAAATAGATAATTTAAAGATAAATATCTACATATTATGTGTTTTAAATAAAACTAAAAATATATAAATAATTACTGACTATGTTATTTCCACACTAAAAACTGACTGATATAACAGTTAGATATAAATAAAGGATTTATATCTAACTGTTATAGTCACAAATATAAATGAGTGAGAATTTTTCACTTTCTTCCTGTTAAGTGCCTGAGCAACTGTTGTCCCAGTTATACCCCAGTAATGCTGATGAGTATAGGCATACAGCTTTCCGCCCGCAGCTTCGCCCGCGTGGAATACTTGTACGTGCGGAGACTCGTGCCCAGCAGTAGGATAAAAAGTAGCCTAGGTCCCATCTATATCCGTACCAAATTTCGTCAAAATCGGTCCTGTGGTCTGAGCGTGAAAACGTTACAGACAGTTACTTTCGCATTTATAATATTAAAAGTATGGATATTTCATTTTTTTAAGAAATTGCAATGTATGATGATAAAAGCTTCAGTTAAAAATAAATGCTCCAGGTGAGGCTCGAACTCACAACCCCGGCATTACTCACACGTGAACTGTCTTATAAGTACCGTGCGCTAACCAATTGCGCCACTGGAGCTATGTTTGACTGGCCGAAAATGACAGTTGCCCTCTACGCCACCATTGGAGTCAAATGACGTACTTTTTTGTGATAACAAATGTCAAAATTGGTCGTTCGTTTTACTCGGTTTTTAGACGTCGTGAATTTTTCCAAAGTGATTTTATAAATTATAACCGAATATTGAATTTAATTATTGCTTTAATACGACCAGTGTTGGAATTCAGTAATAAAATTGTAGTGCTACTTTGACAGGGGACAAAAATTGAAAAATATAAACAAAATGAAAACGTCATCTGTGCTGTGTTGTGTTTTCGAGTATTGAATTTTTGGGTTTTTCTCGCTAATAACACCACAAGTGGATATTTCTAAACTTCTGGACTGTGTGATGGAGTAACGAGTCGTTTCTAATGTGACCTCAATATGAATTGGTTCGATACTTCAGGTTTGACGAGTTTAGCCAAGACTGCCTTGAAAGAGGCACAAAAAACAATCGACAAAGCTCTAGATATCCAGGATGACAGCAGCGAGGAGCAGGAAGACGGATCTCCTACGCATAATAAGGAGAAGTCCTTACCCAGCACCAGTAATACGCCCCAAAACGACAACACTGATTTCTTCTCTTCTTGGGGCTTGACTGTCAGTGCTGAAAGCTCCAAAGATGAGTCAGTCGACGAGCAGCCTGTGGTCACCGAGAGCCCTTCCAAATCCACTTCACAAAGCATGTGGGGCTCCTTTGCAGGTTCATTCTTTGAACAACCAAAAGGTACCGAACTTGACTCTGCTATAGTCCGACCACCAAAAGCTAAATCTATGAATGTTATTGCTGATGCTAAATATGGGAGCCATGATGATCTATTTTCTAAAAGTCAACTTGTTATGTCTGATAATACGGAAGTGTTAGATATAAAAGTAGCAAAAACAAAAGATGAATTGCCAAAAGTTGATGAAAGACGTGGTTCCTCAAAGTCACACAGACTATCACTTGTTTCCAGCAGAAATAGTTCAGACTCTGTTGAGGTGTTATCACAAAGCCTGAAGACAACCCCAGACTCTGATGCTGCCTCCGGGCAGTCCATATCCCACAGTAGCAGTGTTGGACAAAAGTTGAACTCCGAGTCTGTAGAGATATTGCCAGACAGCCTTGTTAGCCCCAGCTCCATTGAGTGCCTTGGCTTTGACAGCTATTCTAGTGATAAAAATAGTAGTTCTACATCTTCAAACCTCTCCCCTTGTGATTTAAGTGATAAGAAGTCTACTCCAGTTGGAGAACGAATTGATAGAGTAGACACAGCTGACAGTGTCAGCTTAGTCGCCGATGATGATGAAGATACTATGTCATACAATTCTATTTCTGAATGCACTGCCCCAACTGTATTGGATACAGATGAAAAGTCTGCAAGTCCTTTCCCAAAGACTTTTAGGGGAGAACCTCGAAAAATTATTGACAAAGATTTCATACACTTGGAACAGCCAGTACTTGCTCCGATGATGCAGATTAGTGAGAATTCCTCAAATGATGGTTCTTGGTCGGACAGGACTCTTAATGCTGATAATGACAGTATTAATTTGGAAGCTGCTTGTGAAGACACCAAGAAAGAGATTGAGCATGAGGATATGTTGATTGAAAAGCTCAGTGACTCTTCATCTTTCTACAATGTGAATGTGACAGGGGAGATGATGAGGTCTGAAAGTTCCGCCTTTGTCAATGTTGAGAAGCAACAGTGTACAGGTTCAGAGAGCAATGATTCATCCCAGAAGGATAGTAGTGTCAAAGAGAGAACCTCTCCTATAAGTTCTGATAGCAAGAGTGATTTAGTCAAAATAGGCTCTGACAGGACATCTGGCCACACATCTGGAGATGAACTAGAAACTGCCACCTCGTCTGATATTGAAATCATTCCCAGTCCAAATGGAGACAATGGTCATGGATTTTGTAGGAATAGTCCTGCCAAATATGCCTTCAAGCATTCCAAGTTTGACGGCACCACTTCACCAAATCTAGTAGATTTGGTGTTAGGAAAATCTCTGGCGACAAAAATACGTGGTCATAATCGGGAGTTATCCGAGGCCTCCGTTCAGAGCAACACCAGCGATGAGAGCCAAGGTTCAGAAAATGAAAGGTTAATGCGGAGGTTGTGTGAAATGGCAGAGATATTGGAAGCGCGAGAAAACAGACTGATGGAAGTTAGTAGGAGCAATGCAGAGTTGGCTGAAAACAATGCTGATTTGAAAAGCCAACTGGAATTGATGCAGGTGAAGCCCGACGGGAGCGACATTAGCGTCATCACTGAAGATTATACTCAGAGAATGTCAGCATTGGAGAAGAAATTTCAACAAGCTATAAGAGAAAAGGTACAAAGCTTTAAACTGACTAAGTTCGTAACAGTTTGCTAGATACTTCGAAACTATTTTTCTAATTTTTTTTACTAGGATCAGCTAAGAAAACAATTAGACACTCTGAAGTCAGAGTCGACATCCCGTAAGAACTCTTCAGAGCTGGAGAACTCCCTGAAGGAGAAGGACGAAGTGATCGGGCAGTTGCAGGAGGAGGGGGAGAAGCTGGCGCGGCAGCAGCTGCAGCACTCCAACATCATCAAGAAGCTGCGCGCTAAGGAGAAGGACAACGAGCAAGTTATCAAGACTCTCAGGTGGGTCACGGGTGTGTAGGTCCTGCAGTCCATGGTATAATAATATACTTACGTCCGTTGCTTATCCATCCTGCGAAAAGGACGGATAAGCAACTATCGCTAGGGTCAGTCATTGGATGGGTGACCAATTGGTCCCGGTTTCCTTTGCAGTCGTTAATCAGGTGCCCCAGCAGTGGAGGAATCGTCACATGATTCAAGGATATTATTTGGTTTTATATATTTTTCTATGGTTGCTAATTTAGGCTACCCATGCACGGTTTCAGAGATAAGATAGCGGAGCAAGGCAGCGAGCTGGAGCGCGTGAAGCGGTCCATGGCGGCCAAGGAGGAGCTCGAGGTCAGCCAGATCGAGGCCGTCTACCGCCTCACCACCGCCAACAAGCGCCTCGAACAGGAACTACACGAGGTTTATGATTTTCTTTAAAATCAAAAATTGATTTACAGTTACCGCCTCTGTGTTCTAGTAGTTCGCCCACACGTGTAAAACGCAGGGGTCCCGGGTTCGATTCCCAGTAGGGGGCTTCAATTTGTACTCGGTTTGTTTGGTGGTAGGGCTTACTTCAAGTCCGTCTGGCTAGCTACCACCATCTTACCTAGGTCTGACGCCATAACAACAATTTAAAAATTGATGTGTTCCGGCGGTTAGAGGTAAGATAGCCAGTTCCTCAGTGGTGAGGATTCCGGGTGTAGAGCGCTTACACTTTCGGCCTTATCGTCACTTAGTCTCAGGTGAGTTGAAGACCAGGTACTATCCCGTTTTGGATAAAAAAAACATAAGCAAATTATAGAAAATGTGACGGTGGACGTATCTCTAAAAAAGATTTCTTAGCGAATCATAAGTCAGCAATTCAGCAGGTGATACAAAGTCATCTACAACTATCTTACTCAGTCACAACTATCTTTCTCTTTTAATTTTAAAACTGTATAGAAGCTACAGTTTAAAATTGAATGGGTACTGTACATTCCGTAATAATTATTTTGTAATTAAGTCTATTTCCTGAATAAAATAAAATAATATAATAATTCAAGAAAATAATACACAATAACGCAATTTTGTCCAATGTCAGTGTATTTTAGAGTTATTCTTAAACTTACATAATATATAGTAATAGCATTATGGTTGGAGTTTTACGATGCATTAAATTTGATGTCGTGAGACTTGGCAACACGATATCGGGTGTGATTTATGTGTTAAAAACACATAAATGACTGAATGATGAGTAGAATATAATTATTATTTGATTATTTTATTTCGTCACCAAACAAGTAGTTCTTTACGCTTAACACAGTACTCGTAATATAAAATGTAATTTATCATCGAAATAAAACTGTAGTATATCGCCGCAGCGATGCAAACATTCAAACGCTCAATCTTTCGCTCGAGAAGAAAAGTACTGGTATCTAGCGTTTTCCAACATACAAGGTCAGAACGGCCGATTAGAATCAGAGTTGACCGCATGTCTAAATCTTTATATCGCCATTCGTCGGTAAACATTAACAAGAATAGTACACATTAGTATATCATGCTCGCTGATAAATTTAAAATATTAGTATTTAGATTCCGTTTCAGACGTTTAGGCGTGAAGAGGTAACGAACACACAAACTTTCGCATTTATAATATTACTAGCTTCCGCCTGCGACTTCGACCGCGTGGACCTTCGGAAAATCCCTAGGGAATCTTCGACTAGGATAAAAAGTATTCTATGTTTTAATCCAGGCTATAACTATACGAGGTGTCACAAAAATACCCCTAATGCCGAATATGGTATATAGGGACCGTCGAACGAAACTTGATAGATGACTCAATTCATCTGTCAATCGAGCTACTCATAGCTTACTTTTCGATCGTAAAACGGTCCCTCTGAACCGTATACTTTTATTCGTAGACAAAGAGTGCTCTAGACGACACGACCCAGCGGCTGGAAAGCACGCGCACCTCCCTGGAGGCGGCGCGACACGAGCTGCAGGAACTACAGCGGGGGAGCGCGGAACTGGCGCGCCGGCGCACCACGCAGGCGCGCCTGGAGGACGACGCCGCGCGCGCCAGGTCCGACGCCGCCAGGACGGCCGCCGAGCTCGCGCAGCTGCGGGCCGACTGCGCCGCGGGTGAGTGGGCCGTACTACGCGGAGGGAGGACGACATATTCAAATTCAATATTCAAAACTTATTTATTCAGTCTAGGCTGTTACGAGCACATGTGAATGTCGAAGAAGCTACGCCATCGGTTCGCAAACCAAAGCGGGAGACCTCGTAACGAGAAGAACCGGCGAGAAACTCGTCGAGGACTGCTTTTTTTCTCCCTGTATATTTCTCGTCAAAATTTGAAAAATGAGGTCGGCATTTAAAGTGACGTCATTTTCCATTACGATAATTAACAAAGTTTAAATTCAATGGGAAGTAAAATAAATTTCAACTAGTTGAGAAATCACCGTCTACTACTCGATAACACATAGCTAAGAAAATCATTGTATGATATGAAGAATTAGCCCGGGTGAATTGAGTCTACGACGGGGCGACATTGACTGGAAGTTACTTGACATACGAGTTAACATTAATTATTAAAAAAAAATGCAATTATTACAATATCTTGCACAATTTACATTTACAAAAGAAAATCTACGACCGAGCTGTTTTATCGATTAAATAATCTTTAACGGTATAGTATCCTTTTTTGAGAAGACAATTTTTTATGAGTCTTAAAGTTTATCATAGCTCGACGAAAATGCTCTCAGAGATGATGTGGTAACAGGAGAGGCGACTGAGGGCCGATCGTGCTGCTGCGGAGTGTGTTCCGTTACATAGAGGGGCGATTGCTAAAATCTATCTTAGATTCCAATTATCCGATCCTTTACAATCGACCTAGGATTTTTGCAAAGATCCGGTTTCTACGATTATCCTACGACATATATAAACGGATGATGAGCCGGACATCTTTATTAGCCTAATATTTAGCAAGTAGTGATAGTGACATCGGCTAATGTAGCAGATTACATGCATGATATTTGCTGGCCAGTACCGGTCAGTTATCGCATCCTCTTACAAATCGTGGACCCATATTTATAAACCGCTCTCGACGTTGAGACACAGAATCAAAATAGTACAAGTACAGAAGACGCTCCCCGCAAAGTCATTAAAATAATAGCGACTGCTCCGACACAATAAATTGCAATTCAGGTCGCACAGCACTCCTTTCCCTACAGTTATATTCACCTAGAAGTTGTCTCTTTTTCTATCGCGTGCTCTTATATTTTCTGACGACTTTAGGGTTGTCTTCTTTTTAATGAATTGTGTAGCATGGCATAAAAGGAAAGCGATTTCACGTACTGAAAAGCCCAGCCCTTCTATTGTCTAATTTGAAAATCTATCGCAATCGCTTTCAAGATGTAACACATCGATGCTTCTTTTTGGCATAAATAAAAACTTACCATAGAAATGCAGCAATGTGTCACATCCATCTGTCAAATGAAAACGATTGCGATAGATTTTGAAATTAGACAATCAGCCCCCTGGTCTCGTCAAAGAGGTCCGCCACGTACTAATAGCTTCATGCCTAAAGTGCGGAGTGCGCCTGGCCCGGTCGAGAGCTATCTAGAGAGCATACCCAAGATGCTGTTCCTTTGAGAAGAGCATCTCGAGATATCTCTCGACGTGAAGAGCGGTTTATGAATACGAGCCTAAATGATGTTTGCAGAAGAACGTCGGTGGGCGGCGCGCGAAGAAGCCCTCCGGCGCGAGGTGCAGGAGATGCGCGAGCTATGCGCGGAAGCGGGAGCGGGCGCGGGCGCGGGCGCGGGCGCGGCGGCGGGCGCGGACAGCGCCGCGGGACTACTGGCGCAGCTGGCGGCCTTGCAGCGAGCTTGTGTACACAGGGACGAGAGGCATCAGAGGCATGCTATCGCACTTCAGCGACGATTAGGTGAGAATTGACAACAATAACAGTGGAAAAAAATTGTCGTGAGGCAACCGATAGAATTAAATCGGTCGCATTTACATATGGACCCGTTAACAATAATTATGAAATCGATTTGATTTTTCTAATTTGTTAATCTTTTCACTCCAGAGGAAGCCGAAGCGTTAGCGGCAAAAGCTTCAGAACGAGAGCGCGTATCACGAGAAGAATGTGCCGCATTGCAGCGACGACTGGGTGAAGTCGACGCCGCGTTGCAGCAGAGTCGAACACGACTCGAACGAACCGCGAACGAGTGCCACGCGCATTTAGACGAGCTGGCAGCCAAAGAATTACTTATACAGAGGTAATAATACTCGTGAAGAATGTGCCGAATCGCAGCGACGACCGAGTGACGTAGATGCCATATTGCAGCGAAGTCGTCAGCGGCTCGACCTCGCCGCGGACAAAAGCCGCGCGCATTTGTACAGTTAGCGCCAAAATTATCTGAACATTCAAACTTACCAAAATAACTAATCATTTGACAAAAAAAAAATTATCTCAGGAAATTTAATGTGTTTTAGTACGTTTGAATGCTCAGATCTTCAGGCATGAATACGACTCGGGTCGTCACTACCGAGTTACTATTTAGTATTATATAAAAATAGCATTGTGAATGACAAAATCTCAAAATTATAAATTACAGCAAAACCCAAGAGTTGGAATCCCTGCGGCATGAGAAGGAATCATCCGAGAAGGATCTCCAAGCGCGTGTCGACCACCTGCAGCGGAGGCTCGATCTCCACGCGTCCGCGCTCGACACGGAGAGGAGGAGGAATGCTATACTGCAGGTACCACGTACGCCATTGCGATGGACGATTATCATTAAAACTAATCGAATCAATCGATCGTTTAGTTTAGTCGACAACAGTCGATAACGATCGATGTCAGTCGATCCTTATCGGCTCACGGCGCACGGCACGCAGTCGTAGTCGACATGCGGTCATTCATTACCCACGCGCCCGACCTTGCGCAAAAAAGTCAAAACTCTAAACAGTAATCAATCGGAAGACAAAGGCACTTAAGAACAATCGACGCAACACCACCCCGCCCCGCACATCGCACGCACGCACGCAAGCACGCAAACACGAAAATACACACGCAAGCTCGCACGCACACGCAAGCACGCACTCACACACCCACGCGCGCACGCACACACCCACGCACGCACGCAAACACGCACGCACACACACTCGCATACATAGCGGATTGCGCAAAGTGGTGTACAAATAATACAAATTAATAGTTCAGTTAGTAGTTTGTCGATTGTTATTCGAATAATCATGATGAGGAACTACGAAATCAACAATCGAATGAGAAATTGCACAATTTTCGGTTCAGTCGATTGTTTTATTTTGCAACAATCGCCCATCGGTAATACACCAGGGGCTTTATTGCTGAACTCTTAATCTATCACGATTAATTTGACAATCGTGCACATCCATCACCGGGTCTCGAAGACAGTCTGTCACGGTGCCTTGTAATTCCACAGCAATGATGCCGTAGCATTCTTGCCAAATTGAAAGCGATTGTGGCAGATTTTGAATGAGACAATTAGGTGGCAGTATTCCAATTAGTTGTGTACGCGTTTTGTTCCCACTTGTTCTACTGGGCAGTTTTACCGTAGAACTAATGATACTTATTTTTTCTCATTAGTCCTACGGTAGAACTGACCAGTAGAACAAGTGGGAACAAAACTTATACACACCCCCAGGGGGTACGGGAGTTGCATTAAAGGGTAATGCAACTCGGAACAATGTACAAATACCGACGGAATCAGATTCGGAATTGTCTCAGGCGGGAATCGAACTCGCGACCTTTGGAAGTCCGGTCCAATGCTCTGACCGCTGAGCTACTGAGTCACTAGTGGCACCGTCGAGACCTTTAGTATTGTATAAAACAGCATTATGAATGCTAAAATCTCAAATAAAAAAAAGCTTTTTTAAAAATAAAGAAAAACCTCTTTCAAGAAACCCGAAAACAAAAACAAAATCAGTTTTAAAATAAAAATACCTTTAAAAAGCAAGAAATAATATTCAAATCGATGAAGTCGGATGGGGCGCGAGGACGACTGCTTTTCTTTTTCTTTCTAATTCTAAAAGCCCCACCCGACTTCATTAGACGTGTTTTATTAATGTTGATATACGTAACTAACGATTTGAATATTATTACTTGCTTTTTAAAGGTATTTTTATTTTAAATAATAATAATTATAATAATAAGCCCGCAGGGCAGCTCGTGGCGAGCCGTCGGTGAGTAGCGACACCACGGATCCGAGCGCTCCAGGGAGTCGATCCGGGCCCGCGCCCCCGCAGCGGGGCTGGACCCCGAGGGGGCCTGCGGACTCCCGCCCCTGGCTCGCCTTGGTCGGCCGTCCAGGGTGGAGGCGTTAGAGCTATACGCTCGCAGGGTGGAAGTGAAACATGCGTAAGACGCGAGTTGACACACTGTCCCTTGTACAGTGGGTAGGAAGCGGTGCACACCTCTACACCCTGCTGACGAGGACACCGATGTTGCTCTCTTGCCATCGCGGCTATTTTGGTCCTTGGCTAGTCACCACCTGCCATTTTTTCAGTCTGGAGACTATGATAAGACAGTGTCCGGTAGTCTTTTTCCATATCCCAAACCCGAGTCCATCCGAATCCCGATCCGATAGCCCACTAGTCATTGACCGGTAGATTCCATAGTTCCTGTCCATTCGGTGGGGATAGTCTCTGAGTATATTAAACTGATGTAGTCAGAGATTAGATCCAGCGGGTGTACCGCACGCATATTAGATTAGAGTCGCTAAAAATGGCCTCTACGTGTTGGATCCATATCCCCACGCGAGCCTTGAAGGACCGGGTCACTTTTGACCCGTAAATTCTTAAGCGTACACAATAATAATAATTTATTTCAGACATAGTCCATATAATTTGTTAGTAACGATTATGACTTATAACTAGTGTTAGTAATATTATTTCATTATAATAGTACAAGGTACAATAGGCAAGTTATCGGACATGCAACTGCGTGCAGTGACGCAGTATTGAGCTGTCCCTCTCCCACCTAGCAGCTATCGCCGACGAGACGCTGTCGGAGCTGGCCCGCACTCTTGCAAGCATCGAGGCGCAGCGTGTTCGCATTATTGCGGAAAAATCGTTGATTCGCGCCGACGCCAACATACCGGAAGCACTACATGACCGAGGCAGCACAGAACGACACCCTGAATCCATTATTATACTGGACACAAGTGCGCCGTATGCCCCCGGCGTATATCTGCCCCACAGACTGAGAAGAGAGTCGCCTTTACTTCATTTGTACATCGTGCAAATCTGTGGACCGGCATATTACAACGGACAGACGGCGCCCTTCGTTCCCTTTCGATGTCAGCGTTATCTTTGAGATCTGATGTGACCCGATGACCCAGATATTTAAATTTTTCTACTGTTTTTAGAGGAGATCCAGACGAAGTCACCGGTGGCACGTGATAGTAACGATCGGTACCCGCTTTAAATATCATTAACTCACTCTTACTGGCGTCATGTCTGAGTCCGTGGGTCACAGCATATCTCTCACATATATTGAGTAACATTCCGAGTCCGTTGACTGTTTTACGCAGCAGTACCGTGTCATCTGCGTAACTGATATTATTAACGCATAGACCGTCCATATGACATCCGACATTAGCACTGCTGAGTCCGAATATCAGCTTATTTATCAACATGTTACAAAAGTACCCCTAACGCCGAATATGGTATATAAGGTCCATCAAACTAAACAACTTTTACTATGGGACCAACTCTCAAATCGCGAAAAAAAAAATCAACTGTTTCACACAAAAATTAAAATCAAAAATATCAAAATGTATGAAACAGCTGATTTATTTTTCGCGATTTCAGAGTTGGCCTCATAGTAAAAGTTGTTCAGTTTGATGGTCCCTATATACCATATTCGGCATTAGGGGTATTTTTGTAACACCTTGTATACAAGTTGAAAAGACGAGGAGAGGTGATTCCACCTTGTCTCACACCACTTTCCGACTTGTATTCCTCGGAAAGTTCTCCCGCCCATCTCACAACATTAGTTTGGTGGCTGTACCGATGTTCTAGAAGCCCCACGATCTCACGCGGAACACTCGTGTCATCACGCAACTTTTGCCACAGAGTATCATAGCATACCAAATCAAAGGCCTTAGATAAATCGAGGTAACATGCTAATACCGGTGTTTTTCGGTCAAAAACTTTAAAGCTGTTTTTGTTTTTGGGTTCTTTGAAGGTTATTTTTTTTAAAAAAAGCTTTTTTACTTTCAACTTTTTAGTGGTAGGTATGTACGCGTGTAAATATTTTTTCACTTTATATAGTATTTGTGGTAAGGTATGTAAGAGTGTAAATATTTTTTAACTTCATATAATATTTTCTATGGTACAACGCACATAACTTAATTTTCAAATTCAAGCTGTTGGTTTTTAAGGAGTTCTGTTGTACCTTCGTATTTCGTAGTCCAAGTCTAGTCCAAAACGTCGCAGACCATAGCTCGGTTTGTTTTGGATTGTCATAAACCTACCAATATCTCAATCACTATACATATCCTATTTGACTTTGAGGAGTTCCCTTGTGTATCTTCGAAGTCCAAGGTCCAATACCAATGAAATTAAAATGTGACCACTCTTGAGGTATTTTCAAACAAAAAAGAATCGTCGGAATCGGTTCATAAAGAAAAAACAAAGAAGTTATACCTGAAAATCCGTAAAAACTCATGCGATGGTAAGCTAAATAATTGATATTTTTCAGGATTATGAAAAAACTACTAGCCAGATCGCTGTAATTTTTTTATGGGACCACACACGAACTATTTTCTTTCAAATAAAAAAAGAATAATCGAAATCGGTTGACAACTGGTGAAACTATGTTAAAACATACATTAAAAAAAATACCGTCGACTTGATAACCACCTATTTTTGAAGTCGGTTAAAAATGAAGGATGTCACTAGGCCTAAATGACTCGACATACATCTGGCCCACTAGAATGTCCACCGAGACATGATAATTAAATCGCGTGATTTATCGACACAACTGTCAAAATCTATTGTCTTTTGACAGTTAGACGTGATAAATCACAATATCATATCGCATTTCGGTGGTCACGCTAGGGGAGCTGGGGTCTATTTCATAAACACTACTGTACACGCCCTCGCGAGCCGAGAGGCGATCTGTAGGATTTTGAAACAACGATACAAATTTTAAACGAAGAAACAAAACCGGGCCAGTGAGAATATTTCGATAATAGGGGTCAAGCCTACTCACCGGTATATTCTGCTGCTGCAATGCCTGTCGGCGCCGACCGACGGCAGGGTCCTTGGTATATCACAAAGCACATGTATACCTACACCAAATTCACAACGAATGAATGTTCAATAATGGATTCGCAATAAGCAGCGGTGCAACCGATATATGGTGTCGACCGCGCAGCTCCGTCCTGAGAAGTGGGAGGACGTCAGTGAGAGGCATCGACCAAATTACAAAGTACCCTCACTGGATTAGTAATTTCAACAATATTTCGCGGGCAACTACCTGCGAGAACTGTCACTACGAAGCGTTTCGTTCTATGCAAAGACGATCAAAATATGAAAACGAAATTACAAACAATATTATATTAAATTAAATACGCGGCCGCAACGACTACAATTTGTAATTTACTGTAATGTTTATGAAATAATGCACTGTTTTTGTTTCATTTAAATCGAGCTAGTAGTTTTGAAGTGACGAATCGAATTTTAGTTTCCGACTTTTATAAATATTAGGTGCTGCCGTGACGTCACGTGTTGACTCGTCGCTACTGTTTGCCACCGCCGACCACTCCTCTCGAATGTTCCATGTGCGACCGCAATAATGTGAACGAGTGCTAATAATAGTGATAACAATATATTATTATATGATATTTGAAAAACGATAAGATGAAAAAATACCTAAAAGACGACTTAATGTGCATCATGCTATATAACAATGTACAACTGAAGTGGGTAACTTCAGAACGCTTGTGTTACAAAACGACTTATTTTAATCTGTAAAATTTACTCTTTGTCGAGTTAAATTGCAGCGGATCACTGTCTATCATTTTAATTGCATCGTACCTTTTACGAAGAAATATTGGTAGTATTTTTATTTTATTATGAATGTACTAATCCTTGACATAACTCGGTAGGATTGTGCGCAGGAGCAGAGTACGCGCGGGGACATGTCGCCGGGCTCGGAGTCCTGCAGCGGCGCCTGGGGACCGGTGAGATATCATTTTATTTTATAATTGCCATATATTTTCATAAAATTACTTATTAAATAAGAATCGGCAAAGTAATGTTTCCTTTTTTTAGGGTTCCGTACTACAATGGTAAACGGAATGTTTATAGTGCGACTTCAGACCGTATAGAGTATTTTTTGATATTCGATGAACAATTTTAAAAAAGATGACTTTCCCCTCCGAGTTTGCATGAGAAAAATCTGAAATTAGTTTAAGATTACAGGAAAAATAAAATGATGTCTCTAATAAATAACACACTTTTTTAGAAATTATTAACAAAAAATAAATATTATCACTATCGGTCAAGAGATGGCGCCGACCTAAAACTGCAACATTCTAACACCGCAGTATTATTTATATATCGGTGCGCCAGTTCGACTCGTTTTTGATCGGATTTTTCATATCGATCGACGCAAGTCGACGTCAACGTGTATGTATATTCAACACCTATTTATTCTATTACAACCTTGACAAACTATTCCAAACAAATTAAACAACCTCATATAATTTCAGGACGAAGGCAGTATAACTCCGACGGGATTAGGATCCGGGCTCAGTATAGGGGCGGGGTTCAACGCGGGGGCGGGGCTCAGTGCGGCGGTGGGGTCGGGGTCGGGGGCGGGGTACGGTGCGGGGCTGGGGGCGCAGATGGGGGCGCTGGGCATGGAGCACGCGCTGGCGGCGCTGTCGCGGCGCGAGGGCGAGGTGCGCGCCCTCACGGCGCAGCTGCACGCCGCCGCGCGCGCGCACGCCGCCCTCAGGGACACCGTCGCCGCACTCACTGCTGCGGCTGACCATCATCAGGTACATCACATACTCCAATACGTTATACATCACAAGTTACACATACAGATAACAGCTTAGCTGCGATACTAATGCGACGAGTCGCATTTCCGACGAACTGCTCGTCTATCGAACTGCGTATCTGACGAGTTGGATGATATGTTTGGTATCCTTCATCTTTATTTAGTTTATTGCTGTAAAACGCTATTTTTACAGCACGAGTGTTTTCAGTAATTATTTTCTTCCTAAGCGCGGAATGTGTGATGTTTTCCAATAGAAACCACTTCTATTCCAGAGTCTACAAGAGCAATACGATGCCCTGCTGCAAATGTACGGCGAGAAGGAGGAACAGTTGTCTGAGGCGCGGCTCGACCTGCACGACGTGACGCAGCTGTACAAGGCGCAGCTGGACGACCTGCTGCAGCTCAAGCGCCAGGTTGCAGCACTGCAGCGATAGCTCCGCCCGACCTGCGCCCTACTGCTGCTAGGCTCTAAAGTGTTTCAGATCACCACATTTTATATCATCCGAGGTCAAGTGATCCGAATCTACTCGGACATCGGACGTTTTTGTCCAATCTAATCCGGATATGATCTGCGTTCCTTATAAAATACATAAGTATTTAATAGAGTCGGGCGTTACCTTGCAGAAATCCATTATAATGAATGCAAAATCAATATTTAGCAATAACTTCCACATTTATACCATAATTATTACTCATACAGAGCAATCAAAATCTTTTAAACTAAGAATTTAACCACGAAATTGATAAATAACTTAAACAACTGGACAAAACATCTTAAATCAAAGTGAAACAAACATAAAACAAATACAAAAAGTCATAAGTAAAAGATTACTGATGCTAAAAATCGTTACTTTTATATTTTTTAGCATCAATAATAACTTCTTGTTATTTTTTATATTTATTTCACCTTTAATTTTGATTTCTTTGTTGAAATTTTTGTCCTAAAGTTATCAATATCACGGTTAGATTTTTATTTTAAAATCATTCAGTGTCAGCCATTATGGTCTGTTAATCCTTACTTGTCTTATTTGGTAAACAATATTCAACCAACTCTTTATTGAAAGAATCATTTATTTATATAATACAACAAATGGTTTTTCACACATAGATTACGAAAGAAATTGTTCAGAATTTCATAGAGTTATTATCTTATTTTTAAATAACGATTTAAGTATAAAAGACGTATGACAACTGTCAAAAAATGTTTACTATATTTCAATAACCTATCCTCAATAAGAGAAGTAGACTTACCAAAAATTTGCTGTCTAGATATTTCTGTAAAATGACGGGAAATAACTACAGTTGCCTAGTAACAGATCCATAGTAAACTTATCTCATATTAAAGATAGAAGGATAGATTATTGAAATCGGCCTTAAAAAAGATAAGTAAGGATAAACAGACAGACTTTTTTTCATTGTGTGGTTCATCACATTAGCATTTAAGTAAATCACATTTTGTCTCTAATGATATATTCGATTGGGATGAATTTTAGCAGGGTTAAACCGATGCCTAATGTAAATGTGGCAATGTGGCAAGTCGGTAGGTTCGCTGTCGAGTTTGGTGATACGTGTAAATAAGTTTAGTGGGGAAGAGTCCCGTCGCGCGGACTGAAAGCTGCGGAAACTTTTAGCTCGCTCTGAAGTTGCTTCGCGCTTGCTTAAGATGTATTTTCCGTAAACATTTGCGAGAAATTATATGAATCGCCTCGTATTCAGACGGAGCTAGAAGTTTGGCGCGATTAACTTAACTATAATAAAATAGGTATTTCGCACCATTATAAAATTTCGAAATCGATGAAATTGCTAATTAAATTAAAACAAAAAGTCTCCTCTAAGAGCAAGTAAATTTTATGGCATTAGATGTTAATTTGTGTATTGTTATCAAAGCTATCTTTGAGTCCGACAAAATCTGTATTATATCTATACTATTAAATATCAAAACAAGCGATACGCAGCTTTATTCCCAGTTCCTGAAGGTTTATAATGTAAGGTGTGTTTAAAAACGATGTATTATTTGTAAATGCGATTATGTATATTTTTAAGTCTGATGGATTGTATATTGTACACCATTCTATCAAAAAATATTGAGTTATTTTGTTATAAATTCTTGTATTTTCGCATATTTATTTCCATTCTGTCTTATATGTACTGATTTGGCGTGTTGACTAACTTAAAGATAATATACAGGCTGTTTGGTAATAGCCTTATAAAGCCGAATATGGTACATAGAGCAATATGCATACATCCCCGCAAAATTATTATTAACCCTGAACAACATTTTTTTTTAAACAAAAATAATATTTATTTATATAATAAAAAACATAGTGGCAACACTACACCTAAATTGTGTTGTTTTTGTCCATTAATGGGATTGATTATCGAATACAATAGTCTATTTGCGTCTAGGGTTGTCATTTTGCCTTTTTCCATACGAATAAAAAACAGAATTTCTTAGCCATGTGGCGGTTTTCAGGGTTTATAATAATTTTCCGGGTTTGTGTGCACGGTACCCTATCTACCATATTCGGCTCTATAAGGCTATTAATAAACAGCCTATAGATATCTCGGTTCATCTTTTAGGCTGCTTACGTGTCTGACCGAAGATGCGCCGCTCATCATCGGTCGCATGACGCCAGGACGGACATTTATACAAACGTCCAACTTTACACACTCACCCGATGATGCGTCGGGCGTATCGTCGTACACCAGACGATCTTCGGTCACATAATAATATGTCAGCGCTCATACCTGTGGTATTATATATCTCAAAACCTTTAAATGTTTAAATTTTTATTAGTGTTTGGGGAATGTCATTGTGAAGTCAGAAAGGTGGATTTTTGTCATTTATATTATGTAGTCACCAGCAATAATTTTATTCGATTCTATTGTTATTTTGAACTTCAAATTTTATCTTCAAACATGATCTACTGGTATAAAGTTTTATTTAAATAAAAATGACAAGATTATATGAACCGTATTTTCATTCGGACTGTAAATGAAACCTGATTTGACATACACCAATTTATTAATAATATTATTAAAAAGAAGCGACAGGAATCACACAATCAATGAACGTAAAATATGTTTGTTTGATTGTAAGAGAATTGAAGATTTCTTCTTTTAGCATAGTTATAATAAATCATAAATACGTTCACTGTTACAATCACACTAGAGGTTAAAAGTAATTAAAAAATATAACAACATTCACACTCCACTTAGACAAGGAAAAAGGGCATTAAAGTTTGCGTAAATACGTGATACGTTATAATCGTGAACTCATTTACTGCAAATTCTGTTAAATGATATGAAAATGTGGTAAAGTTAATTATTTTTTGTGTAGTATTTATTAAAAGGTTGTTCTTTATTTTGAAAGTAAACATTTTAGAAAGAGAAATATTATTAAAATTTTAAGATAAAAACACAGTAGGAATGTGAATATGAAAAATATTTGTTTTAGTTATAGGCAAGATCTCTAGTCATATCAGAAGTGATTTAATTTAACTATTCTCGACTGAGGATGAAAAGTAGCAATAATATTTTGCGTGAGAAGTTATGAAGATTCGCAGAAAATGAGTTCAAACTAAAAGATACGACTACATCAAAATATGTTATGCGAATATTATAATTACTAATTAGTTTCGTCGAAGATGTCAGTCGACGGACGACAATCGCGTCGAATCTATAGGACTACGTAACCGCGTTTCATCTACAACACTGACAGGATTTATAAGCGGCTAACGTTCCTAATATTTATTATTTCAGCAGAACCGAAGGCTTTATGTATTTGGTACTCGCTAAATCGCAGGCGACATCGCCTACTCAATTAGGTCGAGTCGTTTTCAATTGTGCAATTACAGTCAAAATCCGATGATGAAAGCGAGACAGGTGTCTAAAGACTCGCCACAAGCAAAGGCGTCGACTGTGATGGTGATCGTGACGCAGTGTGCAGTTCGTCAACACCCAGTTTCGCCGTATCGTAAACGAATACTCTAAAACTACACTTCCCGGCTCGTCGCGGGGCGGGCTATTCGACACGATCGGTATTTTTGACAATATTTATTAATCGACACGACTTCGAAACTTCATCTTTGACAGATTTATAGTATTTCAAAATCGAGGATTACCAATATCGAAAAGGTGGTCGTTTTTTGTAAGAGAGTACGTCCGCTCTCCGAGCCGCGGTACATATGCCCCGCGACAGAGTCTACAAGGGGGAAATAAAAGAGACACTAAACTTATCGCATATTTGTAGCCCGTCGCCGCCGGGTGGCGTGGCGCGGGGCTCGCTCGATGTCCTCGTAGTCTCGGCGCTGGCGGTGGCCGTTGGCCGGTGGCCGGTGGCCGATGGCCGGCGGCCGGTGGCCGGTGGCCGGTGGCCGGCGGTGGCCTCGTGTGGCCCGCGGTGGCCTCGCAGCGTGCTCGTGGGATGCCCGAACAGTGGCCCCGTCGCTTCAGACCCACGCCATCCAGCCCTCGTACATGAGACACAGGTTCTCCGCGCTAGTCGCTTCCGATATTATATACTCCACCTGTCGATGAACGAGTTTTATTAAAAGGATGTAAATGACTTTGGTTAGTGGTCGTATGTATACTGCTCGATAGAATATAGGAGCCAATATATGGTTTTCTATACAAAAAGCTAACTTATGAAACTTATTTTTATGATAAACTCAATATGACTGAATTGAAAAATTATATATTTCCCGTATTTTTGTATGAAACTCCAATTTCTTTTTATTCCTACTGAGACGCGGCGAATAGAAGAAATTATACTTACAGTAAATTCAACTCTAAAAAGTCCGTAAGTTGACTATCACAACAATATCAAATTCAAATAAAATTAGATTGAATTTATATTTAAATAACCTTTCAGAATCAACTCGTTCGTATGGAAAACCATATAGTTGCCCCTATTTTCTTTTGAGTAACTTATGTTGTTGAGGAGCTCGGTGGCGCAGTGGTATAGCACCTGGCCCAGCGATTGAGGAGGTTAAGCAACTTTCGTAAAGGTCGGTAATGGGATGGGTGACCAAAAATTTATTATCTCGAGCTTCTCCATGCTTCGGAAGGCACGTTAAGCCGTCGGTCCCAGCTGTATTTGCAGTCGTCAGTTAGCACAGTCAGTTAGATCCGCTTCGGGCCCGCGTGGTAGGTCATGGCCCATCCTCCTTATCCACCCATAAGGAAGGCTTGTGCCTCAGCAATGGGGCCATTAAAAATGGCTGATGGTCAGTGTATATCGTATGGTGTCTCATGTAATTTGAAGGGAACATCTGGGAAATTTTCGCCTTAAGATGAAAAGATGCCAGTTGTCACCCCGGGCGACATTGTCAGAGAAGACTCCTGGGAATAATTGACCTGGTCGTGCGGCGTGAGCCTGGCGTGCGTGTCGCGGCCCTCGAGCTTGAGGCGCACGCGCCGCCACACGCCCGCGCCCTGCGCACTGCGCGCCCCGCCCCCACCCCCGCCCCCGCCCCCGCCCCCGCCTCCGCCTCCGCCTCCGCTCGTGCTGCCGCCGCCGCCCACCGCTGCGATACATACTAATATTGTATCATAACTTACTCACTAAATAAAAAAGTCAAGTCAACCCTAACCGATCAAATATTATTTTGTTTGATCGGTCAGGGTTTACTTGACTTTTACCACACCATGTTCCGGAAAATCAATGAGCTAATCTTTTCGACTGAAAATAACGAAAAGAGCGAATGTAGTACCCGCAGCAAAAGATTTTAAATTTTGTGATCGAGCAACACTAGTTACGAGGTACGATTTTAGCTATTGTCAAATAAGTGCACATTCAATGACTTAATAAAGATCAGTTTCCAAAATAGTAGATCTGTCGCCAAAATCAAATCAACAAACAGTATCAAAACGATTATCTAAATTTAGATATTAAAAATTACCTGCAAATAATATCAATCGACAAATTAATAGATCTATCTCTAAAATAGTTCATCTGTCGACAAAATCGAATAACCTAATACAGTAAATTTTACAAAAAATTACGTTTCGCCAGCCGCTGCGGCGACATGCTCGCACGGCTCGCGCACTTTTTTGGTCTCAGTTCGCAGTTCTAACCTAACCTAATGAACTCGGACTTTTTTCATGGCTTCACCCACCGAGCCCCCTGCTTTTGTGTCTACCCTCTTTAATGTAATTTAACGAAATTACTTTAGTGGGATCCCCAATCCCCCAAAGCATTCAGATTTAAGATATCTTGTAAAAACATGAAATGTGCGAGCGAGAGAGCGGCAAAACGTATACGGCCCCTTATTTATAATAATAAACTTTGAAGATAGAATAGTAGATTATGCAAGGGCTTAAAGTAGTGTATTATGTCCCGGGCGCTATATTGGGAGTTAAGGCTAGAATCCTGAGTACGAGGGGTTCAAGATCGCCCAAGACAAATACACATTTAAGCCCGCGATGCATACTCTACTCTTTATACTTTCTGCGAGGCAATTCAAACCGATGACTGTTATAAAGAAAGTACTTAAGTATTTTTATTGTTCCCTATTTTAAACGCAGCCATTTAGTGCCTCGGTCCACAACACTCAATTTGACTAAAACAAGCGGCGATGATTGAACGTGTAAATAGCGAATAGCGTAAAGTGGAATAGGTTTCGACATTTAACATGCAGCAGTAATCCGATAACGGTGAATGACAATCAAGAACGAAGAAGATATCGAAGAACATATAATATAATAATTTGGTGATGAGGGCAAGGTGTATTGCCGTGTATTTGAAGAATGAACATCGGTGTTCCAGCAGCACCGCACACGTACCTGCACGATGCTGTGGCGGTGGTCGCGCTCGACGTGACGTCATTTCCGCTGCCCACGTCGCTTCCAACCTGTGCACATACTAATATACCAGTGTCCCAAAACATTGCCACCCGGAGGGAAACCGCCCGTATGTACCTAAAATATTGAAGGTGGGAAATTTTACTGAAAGTAGACTTCATTTTGATTTCCCATGCTATGCTTCATACACTATCCCCCTTACTAATTAAGATGTATAGTTACACAGTGTTTTGTCCCTTTCTTTTTAATGTCAAACTTAAATTGTTTGACAGAGAGTAACCATTGTGTAACTATATATCTGGTATACAATCTTTTTTAGTAAGAGGGTATACGTATCACTGGTATATAGGGTATACATACTAAGGCAATTTGGCACACCAATAGTTATTAGGACGCAGACGTCCTCTAAGAAAGTATTTTGGAAAATTCAACCCCTAAGGGGGTGAAATGGAGTTTTGAATTTGAATTTTGGATTTTGATGTTATGATCATGAATGATATTCAATCATACTTAAAATAAAAATAAAGTCTTCTTTTAGTAAAATTTCCTATCTTCAATATTTAAGGTACTTTCCCTCCGTGTGGCAAAGTTTTGGGACACCTGGGGGGCGATCGCGTTAAATAATCTCAGCCAAACCACAAACGAACCTCAGCCGTTATGCCGACTTCGTATAGCGCCATCGTGTGTTTCAAACGCGATAGCAATACTAACGGCCGAGGTTCGTTTGTGGTTTGGTTGAGATAATTTAGCGCGATAGCCCCCCTGTATAACAAACATTATATTTCCCACCACGTAACACCAAAAAGTGGCTATCAGTATCGGTCGCTGGAATGCCACAGCTTGTGAACTAGGACTGTGTTCCAAAATAACTCTCACATTATTATTTACTCTGATAGTATGGTATTATACGCCAAAAGTAAGGAATCGTTTCCGTCAGCCACTTTATCGTGTGGCATTTTATTTCCTGTTGAAATTTTGGTGAGAGAGGTCACTCAGGACTCAGGAATAGTGTAGTTTTTCTACTGTAGGGTTATTTACGATCGTCGGCAATCTACTCGAAAGCGTTCGATTCGAATACGTATCCTCCGATAGATTCGAAAACTGCTATTCACAAATACATTCGACTGGCATTCGATTCACTTTCCGACGGGATAGCGCAACGCATTTACAAAGTTCGGTAGCATAAGGTAGAAAATAATTTCTATGTCGGAAGACTTTCCGATTCGATTCGGAAAGTTGATTTCCGACAATCGTGAAAGATTTTCGGAAATCGAATGAGTAGTTTAGAAAGACTACTTTTTACATCAAAGAACTGTTAGCAGTTTTAATATTAGTAAAGATGTAAGCAGTATACTGACTCCAGCAGCATGTCATCCATCTTGGGCAGCATGTCCGCCAGCGCCGGCGCCGCGGCCATGACGGCGCGCACGGCGGCGCGCTCCGGCGGCGGCGCGCTGCAGGTGGCGCTACAGCTGGCGCTCGCTTCTCCCGCCTCGTCGTCGTCGTCGTCGTCCGCGCTTCCCGCGATGGCGTGGAAGGCGCCTATGAGGGCTTCCGCTTCTTGCTCCTTCGATAGGTACGCCGCGGCCGGGTTGTCGCCCTAGATGTACACATCAATTGTTTTAATAGAAAAATAATGAACGGATAGTCGAAGAGCACGACTTCTTACAGGTTACATTATTAATAAAATTAACAAAGAATTCTGACGTCTCTGTTCGGTTGGTCGGTTGAAAAGGTTAATCTTTACTAAAATCGATAAGCAACCTTTGAAAAGAAACAGCTGAGTTTTTGCTTACCGTTTAGATTAAATTGCAGATCAAAAAATACTTTCCATTTTCAATAAAATACTCATAGTGTTATAGAACTGTTACAGACAATATACAGGGTGGATTTTTCAGAAACGACAGTGAGGGCAGGTTGACCGTTATAATTACAGAAAATCGTTCCTAGGAGGCCATATTTTTTTGAGATATTATGAACTGCATTCAATGATTTTGAAAAAAAACTTACAGCTAGCAAAAAATACTAAAATACCTAAAAACTTTTTTTCCCTCTATCAATTCATTAATTTTATCGATCCTACTTCATGTGAGGATCAAAATAAATGACAGAAATCGCCAAAAACTTTTCCCATACATTTTGTACGAAAAAACGATAAATCAACTCGATATATAATCGAATATCGCCGACGCGTACTAGCGGCACGAGCACTGGTACTATACCTTGTATAGCGGCTGCAGCTGCACGGTGGGCGGGCGCGCCTGGTGCGCGAGGCGGGCGCGGGCGCGGTGCGCGTGCACGCCGGCGCGTACTAGCGGCACGAGCGCGCTCCCCGCGGCGCGCGCGCGCGCACGCCCCGCCGTCACCGCCGCCGAGCGGGACGATGTTAGCTCGCGAACTAGCGCGCTCACGCTCTCCACCTGTTGCGGAGAGTCGGGAACCGTTACGATACTTTTCCTACTTAAGGGTGCGTACGACGATGGAAGAAATTTTCATTGTAAAAATTACCGAGATTTTTGACAACATTATCGTTTTTGATTAATAACTAATAAATAGACATCGGATTGTATGCACTAAAGAAGTGCCTAAAAATGCATGCAAATATGCACTTAAAATTGTCAATATTCCTAAAATATGCACAATGCGAAATAAAAAAAAAACGAAAGCGAAGTTTTAATACCTAACAGTTGCATACAAAACTTTATCTACACCTATGACATGAATCCTCTATAAAAGGTTCTGAAACAGCTTATTGCCAACATCATAACAAAAAGTGTCATAGTAACTATAATTTCGAACTTGTGTTATGAAATTTAGTACACCATTACAACACTCTTTTGAATGATATAATGGTTACTATTGACACTGGTTGTTTTAATGTTGGAGTTGCATTATGGAATTTATAACAACATTATAACACTCATTTGGATGATATAATGGTTGCTATGACACCGGTTGTTTAATGTTTTCAATAAGCTGTTTCAGAATCTTTTATAAAGGATTTATTTATTTATTATAAATTGACACACCATCAACAATAACACAATTAATACAAAAAATAATAATAGGACCGCGTGCATTATCTTTACAGGTGAAGCAGGGAATATACAAAAATTACAAAAAAAAATAAAAGTATCGAAACAATGTAATGAATTAAAATTTAAAATAAACTTATAATAAAATTGACTACATAAAATAAAATAGAAAACAAAAAGGATTTAATTAAAGCTTGGGTGTAGATAAAAAACTGTATTTCCAAAAGTGGATACATTAATCACATAATAATATCTTAACATCAATATGGTTTAAATGACTTACCCAATGCGTGTCGATGTTTCCTTCAGGGTGTAGCATTTCCATGAGCGACTCCTCCACCGGGGTCACTTGCAGGGCGTACTTCTGCGCCAGCGTGCACGCCTGGAATAAATAAACTGTTTATAACAACATATAAATAAACTAACTAAACGTGCAGTTCAATAAATTTATTTTTATTTATTTGACAACAAAGAACATTGTAGATTTTTTTTATTTTTTTTTATTTAGCGAATGATTGCCATCACTAATTATTTTCTTCGAAAATGGTTTTACTGTGACTAGAAAAATTAAATGAAAAGCCTTGCTAGAAGACGTCATAACGAATGTTATCGAGGGTATTTTAAAAGTTAAAATAAAATGTTTTATGCCTTTAAACATTACTTTACTACGCAGACCGTTAATTTCCTAGATCATACCTTGTGCCAGCTAGTGTGCGGCGGGCAGTAATGTAGTGTATAGTCACCTTGTGCCAGTGCTGCAGCGCGGGCGCGGCGGGGCGCGACGTGGGCGCGGCGGCGCGGCGCAGGCGGGCGTCGACGCGCGCGTGCGCAGACAGCTGGTGCGCGGCGGGCAGTAGTGTAGTGTAGTGTAGTGTAGTGTATAGTCACCTTGTGCCAGTGCTGCAGCGCGGGCGCGGCGGGGCGCGACGTGGGCGCGGCGGCGCGGCGCAGGCGGGCGGCGACGCGCGCGTGCGCAGACAGCTGGTGCGCGGCGGGCAGTAGTGTAGTGTAGTGTAGTGTAGTGTATAGTCACCTTGTGCCAGTGCTGCAGCGCGGGCGCGGCGGGGCGCGACGTGGGCGCGGCGGCGCGGCGCAGGCGGGCGGCGACGCGCGCGTGCGCAGACAGCTGGTGCGCGGCGGGCAGTAGTGTAGTGTAGTGTAGTGTAGTGTAGTGTAGTGTATAGTCACCTTGTGCCAGTGCTGCAGCGCGGGCGCGGCGGGGCGCGACGTGGGCGCGGCGGCGCGGCGCAGGCGGGCGGCGACGCGCGCGTGCGCAGACAGCTGGTGCGCGGCGGGCAGTAGTGTAGTGTAGTGTAGTGTAGTGTAGTGTAGTGTATAGTCACCTTGTGCCAGTGCTGCAGCGCGGGCGCGGCGGGGCGCGACGTGGGCGCGGCGGCGCGGCGCAGGCGGGCGGCGACGCGCGCGTGCGCAGACAGCTGGTGCGCGGCGGGCAGTAGTGTAGTGTAGTGTAGTGTAGTGTAGTGTATAGTCACCTTGTGCCAGTGCTGCAGCGCGGGCGCGGCGGGGCGCGACGTGGGCGCGGCGGCGCGGCGCAGGCGGGCGGCGACGCGCGCGTGCGCAGACAGCTGGTGCGCGGCGGGCAGTAGTGTAGTGTAGTGTAGTGTAGTGTATAGTCACCTTGTGCCAGTGCTGCAGCGCGGGCGCGGCGGGGCGCGACGTGGGCGCGGCGGCGCGGCGCAGGCGGGCGGCGACGCGCGCGTGCGCAGACAGCTGGTGCGCGGCGGGCAGTAGTGTAGTGTAGTGTAGTGTAGTGTATAGTCACCTTGTGCCAGTGCTGCAGCGCGGGCGCGGCGGGGCGCGACGTGGGCGCGGCGGCGCGGCGCAGGCGGGCGGCGACGCGCGCGTGCGCAGACAGCTGGTGCGCGGCGGGCAGTAGTGTAGTGTAGTGTAGTGTAGTGTATAGTCACCTTGTGCCAGTGCTGCAGCGCGGGCGCGGCGGGGCGCGACGTGGGCGCGGCGGCGCGGCGCAGGCGGGCGGCGACGCGCGCGTGCGCAGACAGCTGGTGCGCGGCGGGCAGTAGTCGTCGTGCGCCCCCGCTGCGCCGCGACCACGCGCCCTCTAGTGCCGCCACTACGGAGAGGAGGGCGGGATTCGCGCCCGCGCCCCACTTCACCCTGATACATAACACATTATGATAGGACCTCCGTAAAAATTGGCTTCTCACGGGCAAAATATAGATATAACCGTCGTTTATTACTGTTTCTAAAAGATATAGTGTGGCACGAGCTAAGCGAATGCAGCTCGCATTAGTGTTAAACGAGTGCAGCTCGCAGTGAGCCGGCATTTGTCGATTCCGAATGAAAGGCCACTCGCAATACGTTCGTGGACGTCGAAATTGAAGACTGTTTCATGATGCACACTAGAATTTAATTATTGCTTCATTCCGTTTACAGTTACAGCTGACGATGAGCTACAGCTGATGATCTGGTTTCACACTTCGTGCAAATGCGCCCGCGCCGAACGCCATTAGAGGCTGGGACGAGATAATGTAGCGTTGCATATGCCGCAAAATACAACACCAAACAAGTATACAGTGCATTTGCATACCTACGTCATCGCCATAAACAACAATGTAATTTGTGATTAGTGGCACGATAGTTTATGTTTGTTAGCAGGAGGCCCGGTACCTAAGCTGGCACACGCACTGACCTCTGGTGCGCGGCGGTGACGAGCGCCTGCGCGCGCGCCACGGCGGCGGACAGCTTGTCCGCGCACGCGCCCAGCTCGCGCCCGCGCCGCGCCAGCATGGGGCTCGGGTCCAGGTTGCCGCCTATCACCTGACGTAACAGACACGTGTGTGTGTGTGTGTGATTATATACTTTATCTACACCCATGCTTTAATATTCTATAAATAGTTTTTGAAACTGTTAGTGTGAAACTGTGTTTCCCATTTTGTGGTACGCGTACTCTAAGGTACGCGAGGGTGCACCCTCGCGTACCTCAAGAGGTACGCGCAACAATCTTATCTACATGCGGCTGGCGCGCGTGTAGTGCACGTACCTGCGGGTGCGTGTGTGCGTGCGCGCGCAGCTGCAGGCGCGCGTGGTGCGCGGCGGTGGCGGCGCGCGCATGGTGTCGGTGCGCGTGCGCGGCGCGGCTGGCGCGCGCACGGGCCGCCTGCAGGCCCCCCGCCAGCGCCCCCGCGCGCTCCAGCCGCGCGCCGCTCACGCCGCCGCCCCAGCGCGCGCACGCCTTCTCGCATAGCGACTCCAGCGATACGCTCCATGATGCTCCTACATATATATTTTTTATTTTTTAATGAACCATCTACAATATTATGTAACATTCATAGATTTCTGATAGCGTATGTGACTGAGTGAACAGTTTTCACAGACGTATACGACACGTAAGACTTAATTGTTTAAGTCTCACACGATGGTACGAGCAAAGTGATAAAAGAAAATAATATTACTAAGTGCATATATTACTACAGCTGCAGAATACATAGAAAATTTAAAACTTAAAAGCGAACACGACACCTGTCGCATTACACAAAAAAAATATAAATTAATAAAAATATATGGGTAAATAAAAAACATGTGACGACGAGTACACAGTGCACGTACCGATCTCCTTCTGCTCGACCTCGGCGCACAGGTCGAGCGGCGCGCGGCGCAGCAGCAGGCACAGGCAGCTGGCCAGCGCGCGCGGGCCCGCGCCCAGCACGCACCGCGACACGTACTCCGCCGTCCATCTGCACGACGACACGAATGACACGATCAATCAGCAACAAGTTATTTTAAAAAACTTTTTTATACATAATATAAAAGGTGTTGTTTCTTCTTGAAACACACGTGTAGTATAGTGTGAATTTGAGAGAAAAAGCCCTAGCGGGTAACCCCAGGCTGAGTGACGCACATACCTGCGGACGGGCTTGCAGAGCGCCGCGTCGTCGAGCGGCGCGGGCGGCCCCTGGCCCGCGAAGGCGCGCGCCATGGTCACGCACATGGCGAACACCTCCGCCACCGTCTGCACACGCCGCACCAGGAAGATGTCCTCCAGCACCGAGCGCAGGATGGGGCTCTGGAGAGCCGCCTGCGACAGCGAACACTGAATTATAGCCACCTATTTACTGAAAGAAGACTGAAAAAGAACGGCTCATCGAATAATTAGTTACACGATGACATGATCAAATCTAGACAAAATCTGACAACCAAAATGGTATCAGACCAGGCAAGTAATTCGTAAATCTACAAAATTACACACTATTTATAAATATTATATAAAAATTGCAATAGCCCGTGACGAGGTGTTCACTAACCGACATATGCGCGGCGTCGTTGATGTGGTCGATCTTCCTCCAGGAGGGCGGCAGTGGCGTGGCGAGGTGGTCGGCCATCTCCCTGGCGCGCAGCTCCACCGCCGCGAACAGTCCGTTGAAGCCCATCAGCAGCATGCGCCCCGCGCCCGCCCCCGCGGACGTCGTTGCCCCCGCCGATAGCAGTGTCTCGTATTGTGCGCGTAGCTCCGCTGCTGCTGCTTGGGCGCCGTTCGCTGGTGACTACAAAATAGCTGATTAGAATGACGAGTAAAACTATGCATGCTAAAGTTTTTAAAATAACATTGTAGATCACTGTAATTTGCTTTGGAAGATAGAAAAGAAAGGTGTAGGTATATTTTTTTATTATTTAAAATAATATGAAATTGTGATCAAACTACTTACTTCCATGTCCATAACTAAATATCTCAAGTGCAATTCCAGTTGTGCCAATAAGTCGTTGAGTGCCACCGGGCTATTCATAATGACCGTGTTCAACTCCGTTATCATCAACAATACAGACGGGTCTTCCGAGTGCACCTTTTTCAGTGCCTCTGGCAGAATAATTGTGCTAAAGTTGTAGTTCAGTTGTACCAAGTCGGCTAGCAAAAGATTGGCATTGCGCACACATTCTACGGCCAGTGGTAAAGCGGTTTCTTCCGCTGAAGCTGCTTGCAGAGGTAACAGTGACAACAGTTCTACGGCCTGCATAGACAATGCGCTCATATCGTCCAAAAACCACTCTCCTTCTCTGGATGTCAAATCTACGAGGCAATCGCCAGCGCTCTGGGCGCCACTTTCCAGCATTAGAATTCTCCTATTCAGATTACACAGCATGCCGACCACGACACACTCCAATGCTGCCGCCGCTCCGTCTTCCGTCCTTACCCAGTTGCTGATATTAGTTTTAGCTTCATTGTATGCTTCTTGAGCAATGTTTAGTGCCTCTGGTCCACCTTCCAATTGCAACCGTTCGAGAGCTTTGTTAAGATTAATGTTAGCTTCAGCGTGGATAGCTTGCAAGCGATAGTTGTACGCGGCGATCTGTACCGAGTCGGCGTTGTTCGTTTCAGAGCACAGAGCGTTGACTTGGTTGGTCACTTCACGGCATACTTCGGGCGATCTGCTTTCTAGTGCAGTCGCCAAATATTTACGGAACATCACTATGCGATGGTACTCTGTGTGACTCTGGGGGTAGTACTGGGACACGGCCACATACTGCGACAGCAACTCCAAGCACGACCGGACGAGACTTTTGGTCTGCTTTGTGCATTGGTTCAATTCGGTCTCGGCTTGTTCGCATTGGTTAAGCATCGAACTTTGACCCGCGTTTGTTAAAAATTCTTTGATGTGTTCGAAGATTGGAATCTCGTCGTCTTCATTGTTGTTAGAAAATTCTTGCACCCACGCCATAAGTTGCGGGCCATTTAATGCTTCTGTTGTCTCCGCGAAAGCTTCGATTTGTGTATCGAAATCCTTCAAGATCTTGACCAATGCTTTCATGGAATCTTCCACAGCGTTCTTGGCCTGTTTGTAGGAGCTGTACTTCTGTGAGATAGCGTGCAGTGGGTGGTTGTTGAGGTTGGGTCCGTAAGCTTCTATTTCCTTAATGAGCGCCATCTGCTGGTGGCACTCCTGCAGCTTAGCTTCTATCGATGTCACCTCCTCGTCTTCCTTCAACCAGTTCTCAGCCGCCTGTTTAATTTCGGGCAAGATCGTCGTGAACTGCTCCCTGCAACAAAGCGGATTTCAGATTTATACCTTGTTTTATTCAGCGAGTCTGTTCAATACTTGATGAGATTATGATGAAATACGATTACTCAATAATTCACGCGGCTGTTGCCGGAAATGCGTAACATTAAAACCGTTAAATTGAAGTGGCTCTTAGTGACATATGTATTAACAATTATAATCTGTCAATGTACCTAGTGTATTCACTATAATGACGTAATATTTATGCATGAAGTCTGATGGTGGTTGCAAGTAACTCCAGCAAAATTAATATAAAACAACCAACTCATACAGTTAGTTGCTTACGAATGAACTAATTAACATAGGTTATTAGGTTACAGACCCTTAGCCTTGATGTTTGAGTATGAGTAAATTTACACGAGTGCATGGATTAAATATTAAAAGAGGCTTAAACGACGACTGTTTGATAGTTATGTGAGCATTATAATTATACTAGCGACCGCCCGCGACTTCGTCTGCGTGGAAAGATTTTTTGCTATCCCTCGTGAACAATTATTTTTTCGGGGTGAAAAATACACTATGTTCTTCTCTGTACCCCTGACGACGTGTATGTAAAACTTCATGATGATCGGTTCAGCAGTTAAGACGTGAAGGCGTAACAAACAAACAAACAAACAAACGGACTTTTGCATTTCTAATATTAGTAAGGATTCACAGCTAACACCAAACTTAATATTATACAACCTTAACGCTATTAAAATAACTGTTTTATCAGTTGTTAACTAAAGGGTAAAGGCGTCCCGTTAGTAAGTGTTTGGAGAATTCATGGACTCTTATTTAATTGTTAAAACTGTTTCAAAAGTTGATATAACTAACTAATCACGTTCTACATTTTTTTCTACCTTCAATATAGAATAATAGAAAAATACAAAGAGCAGCTTCATTTGACATTAATTTTTACTCCGCTGCTGCTATCTTCACGCACAGGCGCCCTATATTTCCGAGCTAAGCACTCATTCTGCATCGAGACAAAGACTCCCGCTTGTTTGCGGACACTAAACAGCCTTTACTGCATACACATTACGGCACATTATAGCGTATCGTACAATTGAATGTCACTCCTTTGTTGTGTCGACTGGGTATTATACGAAGTGTTGTGTAACTTGATATATTTAGTTAATTACGGGATAATGAATAAAAATATGTCCTTCATAACAAAATATTATTGTCCTTATGTGACTTATATGTCATCACATCAGATAGAAAGTCAATATATCTTTATTCATTCAAATAAACTTGTAAACTAAGCGCTTTTGAATCATCTATATACTTTTCTTGTTATAAAATAGAGGCGTCATGCATAGTCCTTTACGTGCGCAAAATATTCGAGTTCACAACGACTCCGCCATTGCTCTGAGCAAAACCATTATTTACGCTACATTAAGAAGCATTGTAATACTTTATTTGTCACTCACGTGGCGTGTCGCAGGTCGTGCCTGAGCTCCTGCGCGCGCACGGCGAGCATGGCGAGCGCGGCGCGCACGTCGCGCAGCGTGCGGCGGCGCTTGCCCACCGCCCCTGTGCCGGCACCTGCGCCCGCGCCTCCCCACTCTACCAGCGGGTCGTACACGAACGCCTCCAGCAGCGTCAGCAGCGTCTCGCGCCCGCGCCGCATCGTGCGCACCACGTGCTCGCACGCCAGCCGGAATATACCCTGCACAGGAAAGTTATACATTAATCATCATTAACAAACAGAATGGTGGTAGATTCAGTGGATTCTCTCTTTTTAGAATTAATTAATTTACAAAATTAAATTATAACATTAACTTAAACCAATTGTGAGCGGGTAAGCTTGAGGGACAAATAAATGAACTTGGAAATACACTCGCGAGCAAAAATAAGTAGTCACATCACAGACCTATTTTCATGCAAACGAGGTAACTTTGAAGCTTGGGTTCTCCGCCCAGGATTAAACGGGGTGTGATCTGATAATGGCCATTCAAAGAGTAAATGGAGGAGGCCCAAATCGCTAAAGAAACCCAATGGATTAGAAGAGCCGTTTACACCAGAGACCGTACGGTCTTTTTAGTGTTACTTTTGATGTAATTTTAGCTTGTTATTTTTTTAAGTTCAACTCTGAGCTAAGCGACTTATTTAATCCATTAGGTTTTTTTAGCATTATGGGCCACCGCCATTTATTTTTTAAATTGCCATCATCAGATCACAGCCTGTCTGAGCGGAGATCCAAAGCTTCAAAGTTGCCGCGATTGTATGAAAATAGGCCTGTTATTTTGCTCGCGAGAGTAGTAGAATGCATTTCACATTCGTGTATAACCCTAAAAATAACGCATCATGTCTTTGGTAAATTGTTTGATAGAAGAATATAAATAGAATATATTGAGGATACATTTTAAAGTAAAGATGAAGCTTAGCTTTTAAATATAAGTTGTTAGATAAAACTTTCTCAATTTGAACACTGCGAGTGCAGTAAGTTTGTTAATAAAGCGCTTATCAACAAATGCAGCGCGCCCGAGGCAAGCAGGTGATGAATTCAGGGCAAGACGAAATTGTGTTGGCATCTCCCCGCTATACAGCCGCCGGTGAAGGCTAGCGGTTCAGCTTCGAGTTTACGGCCTGACGACAGAACAGAGCGACCGGCGGCGACGGCGGCTGCGTTGGCCGCATGGTGAGCGTTTCGACTGTGTTAGGCCTTGGTCTCCCATTTTATACTATATGCGACGTCTGACGTCAGCGTAAACATTCCTATACATTTCATGCGCCGACATCAGCGTTTGGAAGAGTCCACAACAGTACATTTCTTTAGTAAGCATTGTGACGCTTCCTGCCGCTGTAAGCGGCCGACATCATAAGTAGGAGAAGATTCTTCTTTGCTAGTCACGCCGAAATGTGATAAGAAAAGAAATCATGCCGTTATAATTGGAATCTCTATGTCCTCTTATTTTGAATTGAATCGTCATTTAAGTAATTAAGTGACGAAAATAAGAAGTCTATCACTGCCCAGTTTTCACATGCAGTGTGCTCTCCGTAGTTTATAGAATCAATTCAGTTGCAATACAGTTGTAGAGTTGTTAATTCTTCTAAACCACACCTCTCGCTTACCGCTCCGCTCATCACCTAAAATCGTGACTGAGCATTTAATGTTTAACTTCCAGCCATTGTGGCAGAAATCTACCTACCAAACCAGCATAACAAAGGCCCACTATTACTTACTTACAAATTTGTTACATGATTACTTCTGACTACAAATTCCAACAAAGCTGTGAATAATGAATTATTGGCAATATATTTTTTTCTGCAAATAGAGA
The DNA here is from genome assembly GCA_963556745.1 of Catoptria pinella. Taxonomy (NCBI): domain Eukaryota; kingdom Metazoa; phylum Arthropoda; class Insecta; order Lepidoptera; family Crambidae; genus Catoptria; species Catoptria pinella. Next base: position 743,088 of record OY750771.1, read on the forward strand.
AATTAACGAGTGTTCTGATGAATTTAAAAATAGGATTCTAGATAACATCTGGTTCGAATTCTAAGAATAATTCGTATAAAATACAATCATGATTGAAATCTACCGCAGTGAACTGACTTATCAGTTATGTGATGAGTGCCTCACGACCGCAACATACACGGCTCCTTTGTCGCGTCCATAAACAATTCTCTTTGATCTGATATTGAAGATTCAAAACAACAACGGAATACTTTTACTGAAGGTAGTTGTTTTTACTGTTTGCTATAATCTTGTTATCCGAACTATTCGTGACACAAAGGGATCGGATTTAAAGGTAACATCGTAAATGTTTACTCTATTGGCTGAGCTTTGTTATTATCTTTTATTCAACACAAAATACCATAGACAAGTCCAATTAAAAATTGTCTAAAAAGCTTTTGAAATAAAAAATAAACGTATTGGAAATTAGATACGCGGCGCTGACATCAATTAGTATTAAATTAAGACTTAACTTATTTAAGACAGCTCGACTACTACTTAAACAGTTCGTAATTAGTTTAAATTTAGCCAGACTCTCAATTAGAATTAAAGCTTGTTGTCCAAGAGGAATTATTGAATGAATGAATTAAAATTTATTTGCAAAAGACATGGTTTTACATGATGGTAAATTAAAATTAGGTAGTTTAACATATCTTTCTTTTCAACATGCAAAAATCACTTAAAGTAACACCTACATAAAATCATAATTATTTTTTAAAAGAAATTAGTTATTATTAAATATTAACTTATTAAGTAAGCATGAAGTCATTTTGTGTATCTCAAATTAGATGCCACGTATTCATGGTAAGCTTGAAGAGCTGTATTAATGCGACTTACTTTTCTTAGACACCAGAGTGCAAAGGCGAATCTATTGATTTTATCCACGTGTCCAAGAGCACTGTCAATAGTGATGCCTAAGAAATCCCATTATTGTTACGTTTTTACATAGAATAGTTATTTCATTGTTATTTTTCTTTCTATTATGAAATATCACTAGTTGGGTACAACAATACGGCAAAATTGGTACTATTATTATTATTACCTATGTCATGACTGCGAAGAAGAGAATTCTGTTTTATAAAAAAACCACCAGATAGGTGCTATTCAAAACCTGTGAAACAGGGCCTGTGTTGAAACACCCACTGTCATGGGTGTCAACACTAAGTTGGTGTCGTAAGTTGGCTATGATGAATCCGCTACCATTCGTATCCGATTTGGATGCTTACATTTCATCGGAATCTTATCTTTTTGATACGCAAACAAAAGTAAACATTGTTCAATATAATGAAGCTGATGTTTCGCCAAAGGCCAATGAGGAAAATTGTGTTATAGTTATCATTATCTTTCATTGAGAAAAACAGGATATTATTAAAATACGAGTTCGATGTCACACGTGTTCCTGTTCTAATTATCTCCTGTCTTAACAACCCCATCAGGGTAAAGCGAGGAGTAACCGCGTAACGTCCTAAGCGGGTAAGCGTAGCTGCGTCGTCGGACACGCCTCGCCCGCTCACCGACACTCTATTAAAACTTCGCCGAGTTTAGTTACTATTTAGTAATCTGTGGCCGAGCCCACGAGCCGCGGTGCAAATTAAGCGATTTAATTTATTCCGCTCGATGCAATCTCTACTCCTCCAGAAAATGCATGGTATTTAATAGGTTGTATTACCAGATAATATCTTTTGTCAGATTGTTCCAAAATCAATAGACGAATTTACTAGTGCTGGCATAACTTTAAGCACAAAAGTTTTTAACGAAGTTTATATTTTTAATAAAGAAATATCGATATATTACTGATACTGGAATCACCAACTTGAACCGTGTCTACTTCTTTAAACGTATTCATTATTATTATCCTTGCATTTTTCAATAATTGTTATACCTTAGCCTGTTTAGCTGTTTGTTTATTTATAGAAAGTCCAACAGCTAAAGAAACAGAATACTAAAAAGAATAGCGACAGGAAGCCAATGTTCTCAAGCTTTTCTAGAAGAAAAGACAACATCTGGAAAAACGCTAATTTTGCTAGATATACCGCAACTATACTAGCTTTCTTTCCTGATGCACTTAAATTCCTCTATCCTCAATCTGGAATGAGGTCAAAGTGTCGTTAACGTGGTCGGGTAAACTGGTGGTTTACCGGTTTACCGCCGCCGGCCGGGCTCCAGCTCCACTGACACTTCATTAAAAGTTCGTGCGGCAACCGGCGACGATTTACGACTGCCACCTAAATATGAGAACGCACAGATTATTGTTTATTGCTTCATCTACTTTTAAGATATAAATAGCACGAACATTCTGGTGATCAATACTCGGGAGTTAATACTTGATGTTCTGAAATTACATACGACATATTAAACAAGTCATATTCTCGGAAAAATAATACATTTTGTACTTAATTAAAATAAATCTTTGTTCGTAACCTAAATAGGATAACCTTTGATTCTAGGGCGCGTCGGTGACCGCATTTACTGCTGTAAACAATTTAGTAAATACACGAACCGTAGCGGATTTTAGAACAATTTCTAACCTTATTAAATCCCATTAACCGCAAATACGGTACAAAAAGACCTATCAGGGATTTGTGAAAGCATAATTTAGCAGTAAAGAGCTTTGTTCGGATTGTCTGTTCTATTGAATAGATACTTATAGCCTTCATGTAATCTGTATCACAATGGATTGCCCTGTAATAATCTATCTAACCGTATTGCTTGAGAACCCAATTACATTATATGCCATGATAATGGGCAAAAATAAACAAAACAAAATTATTATTTTAAATTTGAGATTTTAGCATTCACGGTGCAGTTTTTATACAATACTTAATAATTTAAGTACTAGAAAATAACTTTCCAGTCCGAGAACATGATCTGGTGCGAGTCGAATTTTTACTAGTATATTATTTTGTGTTGAATAAAAATAATTATTTTCTAAAAAAGCCTCTCCAGTTATTATTATAATATAACGTATTTCCATAACGGCGGTGCGTAAAAGTGAGCTGTTTTAATTCGGCGGTAATTCAAAACGTGCGGCGGCCGCTCATTGGCGGATTAGAAAGAAGTCCGCCCGGACCGCCGCGCGCCGGAATAATAACGAGGCGGACTTAGCACCACAGCCGCCGCGCCGCGCCGGCGCAATTATACTAATCAGATTACGGAACAAAGATAAATTTAATTTTTAAACTAAATAGATTACAACTCAAAATATTACAATTCCTTTAAAATTATAAAATTGTTATACTGGAGCGCGTGATCTTTCGTATTATTTGTTGTAAAGATATTCACCGATTACATGGAGTAAGTTCCAATCGTAACCACTTCACTGCATAACGATATCTTAAGATTTTCAAAGTGTTAAAGGAAGGTAATTGATTTTTGTAAAGACGGAAAGCGAATTAATCAAATAAACATGTCAAGTTAACCCATCAAGGCCCGGAAATGAGACACAATTGAAATTGAAAAAATATTTATTAAAATAAGCTCACATAATAAGCATTTTTAAATCGTCAATTCTTTTACCCTACCACCCATTATGGCGTCTTTTAGCTGACAAGAAAAATGGGCGCAAAAAACTTATGAGCTTTATCAGAAAGAATGATATTTACAAATATGTATATCGTTTCCAGACATTACATTCATACATGTTACAATTAACATAGATTCATAAATAAATAACATTATTTAATTAGCTCATTTCTAATGAATCAATTTACAGGGTTCAAGCTTAATTCAAAATTTAAGGTCATTAATCAGTCTAGTCTAGGCTGTTACAAAAAAAACAATTCATACAATTTAATAAAGGTTAAGACAGGTAGGCAGAAGCAGACCCAGATATTTTATTGTTATCCGACCGCATTCGGCCGCTCGGGCATTGATGAATTAAATCAATTGATATTGCTACAATAAGTAATGAAATGGCAAACGAAATTACTGATTTATTATAAATTGTTTATACAATAGATCGGTTTTTTCTTTTTACTTTACAATGTATAATATCTGGATTACAATAACAAAAAAGGTTACAGAATATAAATGAGAGAATTAATAAATCCTACAATCGGTGACATCAGCCTTCCTTATCGTCTCGTTCCCCCATAGTATATCTAAAGTGGATTAATTTGCCCAAGTTCAAGATAAACTCGATAGCTTCTAGTCCAAACTCTAAGGTCGCTCCATCGAACGCTATGAATCCACAACTTTATCACCGTCTATTCCAGGCCGGCCTGCGCGGGTGAAGGTTGCATTTGCATGGCACTGAAATAACATGCACTATTTGCGAAATCGTATCGGAGCCACAAGCAGAAGTCACGGCAAGCTATTTCGGTGTGACGATTGTAAGAATTTATAAGATTCTGTCGATTTAAAAAGGTTTTTTAATATTATAATTTTGAATCTTTAAACTTAATGAAAGTTTTCTTATTATCTTTTGATAGGTTTGTGTCACGAGAATCATAGTCAATGCCATGTCTGCAAATGGGTTGGGTTATTTCGCTCGTGTTAAGCAATCGGTTGACAAGTCTCTCCTTCATAGCGCAATCGAATTGAATAACGGTTTTGATTTTATTCTAATTCAATATTTTACAAACTTTTGATTTAAACATAATTAACTATTGTATCCCAGAAGTATCTTTCATTAACTGTCAATTACATGTAAGATAAATCACCGAAACCTATACTCGTGACCAACTACGATACATACATCATGATCATACTTGTCACTTGTACTTTGAGGGTGATCACATATGGGCGGCACGGAAGCGAAGGCTAGCTGGACCAGAAATACGCATGACCGTAAGTTATACAGTCTCAATACATTGCTATCTAGTAACCAGCTGTGTCAGAAGTGCACGCAATATCAACAGCGGTGGAAACAAAAGCGTGCCGATTTCTCATTTTCTGATAGTAGGCTTTGCTCAGTTTGTTTGCCTTACGAGGGTTGTGTTGCTAACCACGTTCCGTCGCGTGTGAAGGGCAAGGTTAGGAAAGGCAGGGTAAACTAACTATATTTGCAACTATTTTACGAGTAATAAAAGTTTATACAGATTTATGACATAATACTTGTATTTCTTAAGTGGAGAAGTTAATACTTTATTATATTTACTCAGTGTTGAAAGCTGAACCTAATTATAAAACTGTTTAACTTGGAAATACTTTCACATTTTGAAAGTATTGAAAGTATTTTGCGTTGATAGTTAACACCAAGACTTGCTCTCATTATATCGTCCTTATATCAGCTGAACCAACAGCTGACGGGTATTAGATTCTTTAGTTAGACCTTTATGCCCGGTTTCTGAAGTACTTATCCGAGGGGTCCACATTATCTGGTTCAAAGTTAATTTTATTACTTTAAACCTCAGAAAAGTCTAAGTAGAAACAGGGGTTGGTTAAGTGTCTGAAACCTGTTATCTGTCAGATTATTCTTGTAAACAACAAGGTGACATTGCCTCGTCTGTAGTGCTAACTTTGGCGTTACTCGCTTCACATTACATATCACGCCGTCAGTGGACTGACTCCGAGACTGGCTCTCATTATCGACCTTATTTCAGCTGGTCCAGCTGCCAGCTGACGGATATCAGCATTCTTAGATATGCTCTATTGAAAGGTTAAAGACTAAAAACTTTGTACTAACATTGTACATCAAGGGGAGAAATGAGTGATGGCTAATAGGTGTATTATAAAGTAATATAGCATTTCGTGTGTAAAATTTGGCCAAAATTTACAGTTTCTCTCAATAATTTAGTTCAGAGGTCAAATACAGTTTATAATAAAAAAAGAGAACAGAAAGTTAATCATTTTGTTTGAATTAACAATGAAGGAGCATAAATAATTCTCGCAGTAGGCAGTAAAAATTTTAGTTTACTTAAGAAAAATTGCGTAACAAACTTTTTTTTCATGTATTCCAATTAAAATATCATTAAAAAACCAGAACCAATCATATCTAAGGCTAAAATAAAACGTCAAAATTAATTGAAAGAAAACTGTTGCGCTACGCCGCTGATGTTATCGCGATTGTTACGACGCTACGATAAATTGCTACGGATGCTACGAAAATTACTACAGTATTGGGAGAGAGTAGAGCTACGACTCGTGCATCTGCATGCGAAACGATTTCAATTATTAGTGTGTGTGTGATATATATATTATATATACATACACGCCCTACACCAATCACACACACACACCCTCATGCGCGCGCACACACACACACACACACACACACACACACACACACACACACACACACACACACACACACACACACACACACACACACTACTATTTGTGAAGAAATAAATAAAGATTTATTTATTTATTTATAATTAAACCGCATGCAGTGATTTGATGATTTTTTTCTAGAGAGTTATTAATATCTTTTTTTACCATCGCCACTCGAAAAAGTGAATTTAATTCATCGATAACAGTGAATAAAACGCGATTTTATTCACTGAGTAATTAAAAACATTTTGAATTTGGAACAAGCACGCATTATATGAATTATGTAAAAAACGTGCTGAAAGTACCAACTGGCTGGCTAAATAGAGCTTTTCCATAGAGCTATACAATGAAAAAAACTAATGTGCGTTTCCACAGAAGCAGAGCGGTGCAACGCGGAGTGGAGCGGAGCGGCGGCTAAGGCACAAGTTCTGTGTTGGTGAGATCTTCATTTTTAGATGACAGCTATCAAACTTAAAACAACAATATCTTGGAAAGTACTCATCCTAGACCGCTGTCCTAGACTGATGGTGTCTTTGAAGAAATGAAAGGTCTTTGTGAGATCTTAATTTCTGATGTCAAACTTAAAATTCCACTCCGCACCGCTCCGCTCCGCACAGCAGTGTTGCGCGGTGTAATGAATTATTATTGACTCTCCGCTTCAGTAGATACCCACCCTTATATCCTTTGTTCTCTTATTAGTTTATTACCGATAATATAATAAAATGTGGCAAATAAAAAAAAATACTTTACTATTTATTTTCTCGCACTCAATGGTAAAAAGTAGAGTACACAACTCGTGAAAAAAAAAACATCTCGGTCTTTGTATCCTTCGCTTAGCCGCAGTTGGGATCCAGCTTAGTCCCTCGAATTGAATTCCCTTTTTTTGACTTGTTGTATCTACTATAGTCGCGAACGAAACCACAAAAATTCATCTCTTGATGAATTAACGCAATGAAAAAATTTGCCGTCTACACTGCTGCAATGTATATTGATAGGCATGTTACGTTTCCTGATATGTACTCGGTATAATGTACAGACTTTTTATTTTGTGCTAGGTACTACCTACATCAAATGTTCCATACAAAATAATAAGATCAGATTCCAGTTTCCAAACGAAGAGTTTTGTTAAAACGCGTTTTTTCCTCAAGTATATTTAAATCGCTCTTAAAAAATGTTCTGTAGGATGAAAGCGGAGTTGTTTGGAAGTAAGTTATGAGTTGTGAAAGTCGTGCGACGGCGCGGTCGCACAACTTGTTTAAGGGCGATCCGCGTCCTTCATGCTTCAACCCCTTCGCACTTAGCAGGCTCCTTCGTGAACACTCATTTATCATCTTCTTTTTAAAAATATGCATAAAACACTAGTCTGTGTCAGACACACAAGAATTCATAAGTAGTCTAGAATTCGTAATTGAATCAAGTTTTATGTTGACCGTTTAATCTCTTGTGATAATTTATAATTATCACTTGCATTGTCTTTTTTTACCACATAATAATATTATCAAAAGGAGGACAGCTTCTCATTCAATATAAAAAAATCGTCAAAACTTTATATAAATGTTATAGTAAAGTAGTATCGATATATTTTCACTTATCCACAAATTCGTAGCACAGAAGTATAAAATACTATTGTGTTTGACACATTCATTAAATTATTTTCCAATGATACTTTCATATGCTAAATGAGGTTACGCGTAAACATTACAAGAATGCAAATCCTTAAAACAACATAATTTTATACAATACTAAATAATATACTAGAAAAAATAGGACTCGCACCAGATCATGTTCTCGGACGGGAACATGATCTGGTGCGAGTCCTATTTTTTCTAGTATATTATTTAGTATTGTATAAAAATTGCATTCTGAATGCTTAAATCTCAAAATTTAAAAAACATAATTTTAGTTCGTTGCATAACACAACTCTAGATTCATTAATGACAAGGAAAATGCCTTCAAGTGATATCTTGGAGTGGTCCTGACTCCTGAATCTGATGGAGTGACGGGCGCTTTGTGCAGGCGTCCTGATAACGCGGCGGGATGCAGCTGCCTGCGGCCGGCCAGACAGACACTTTGTAGGATTAATAGCAAATACTAGTTGATAGTAGTTAAAAATAAATAGTATACTTGGGAAATTTTATATTAAAATAAAACGTAATTTTGATAGGTAATTTTGATGTTTCTAATTGAAGGTCAGTGGCAGTAACTCCCAGATAGTGTAGGATCCTCACACTAACATTTTAGAGAAGTAACTGAATTTAAAAGACTCAGATTCTTATTTTGGTAAATCAGAACATTATATATTACATTTAAACACGACACATTACAGATTTAATATTTATGTGTACTGACTCAAATGCCAAAAAAACGTAACGTGGCCTTTTTTAGTAGTACCTGATACCTAATATTTGAACCTACAACTGTATATCTAACGCAGTTATAATCATAATAAAAAAGCCCACAGTCTACTCCGCTATTTAATTTAACATAAAAGAGACCAAGCGTGCTTTCTCTCGGTTCTACTTTTTTAGCCTTAAATAAACGAGACGAAGAAAAAGCTTTAAATAATGTAATACGCATACAAGCAGAAAGAAAATGCTGTCTTTTTTGTGCCAGGACTTTACTCTCCTCAAACGAGCAATATCGGTGTCGCCAAATTTGGTAGAAAAAGTATGTTGCTATTTCGAGACTTTATATTCCTTTATATTATCTTCGGAAGTTAGCTATAAAATCAACAAATGTATGAATAACTATATGAATTAGGCTTGGACCGGTTTAAACAACTTTTAATGACTAATTTTATTTAATACTAAATTATTATTATTACTAATCTTATTTTCAGTAAAAATATTGTGCTCGTGCAGTTTGCTCTTTATCTAAACGTCTGTCATCTAAATATGGAACACTCCTAATCTTTCGTAGCATCATGGCGTCCGCATACGAAGCAATCTGGAATGCGGGCCGCTATCTAAATTAAAGTTGACGGCCCCAGGGAGCCCAATTACGGCATAATAGCCAGGACATAAGCAAGCAGCTTCGTAAAGGGTAACACAGAGGGAAAAACACAGTCGGTCTCTATTCTTCTACAAAGAGAAGTAAAAATATGTATCTACGACCAATAATTCTATATCGAAGTTTATTTTTATTCTCTAAAAAGACTGTACGCATTGAATAAAAACTTGTTACTGCAGGCTGCAGGGTTTAGAAATTATTATCTCACAAGAAAGAGGGAAAATAAACTTTTGGATCGCCACTTGCTACGATCCTTGCACACTTCTTTCGCTTCATTTACATCCATCAACCTTTTCATACTGTTCAAACTGTTCAAAAAAAAGCGGTCACCGCTCTTTTTTTTATTTCTCTTACTGAAGAATGCAGTCCTTTAGATAAGAAAGGCATTTCAAACCAGCAAGTTCTTCCAGTCTAAAAATAAACTAAAAGTTCAATTCCTTCTCAAGTAGTCAAACCATCATTAATCATGTTTAAGCATCCACCCAAGATAATTGTGAAATCCTTTGGCGAACCGGAGCGGCAGTGTTTAGCCGGTGCTGTTTGAGACATCTGACCGGCCGGCCGCTAATGGCACCAAGCACCGGAGTAATTAAAAGTTTCTACCCTCCAAGCGTCCAAGTTCAACTTTTTAGGATAACGTTTCTTTAGTTTCATTGTTTAGTTAAGTTACAGTGGAAAGCTTTGTAGAATTCTATACCACCTTAGATTAAAGAATAAATGAGACACCATATAATCTCTCGTTTATCTAGCACAAGAAAGCAAGTTAAGTAGAAACGCTGGGTGGCCATTAGAGAAACACTATCAAATGAGGCGAGTCAGTCTTTAGACAAAACCGCTGCGGCTTCAGCCTCATAACTACATAAAAGCTCACTTTGTCTGAAAAACAATTACAGTGCTGACAAAACGTATAAACTTAAACTTGACACGAGGCAGCTCATACATGAGGCAGTCCACACACGATTGAAACGTCTTCCTCTGGGTCTAGTAGATGCTCAATTTAAAAACTATTTCACGTTTAAAATGGAACATAGCCATCACAATACTTAGTTAATTTAACGGCAACAGGATAGTTGCCACTGCAGCCGTAATTACTTCCGGCTCCGAGTGACGGCCAGTTACGTAAACACTGGCGGACACAATGCTCGCCTCCACCACAGAGCCTGCTAATCGGACGGAGTAAAAAGATGTATTAAATTCTGAAATAGGCTACCCACTGCACTGGTCCGTCGTCAAAAAATTCTCCAGTAATAATATTTCACAAATACTGGTATAGATGCCATTTTGCCACCACGACGAACGCTCAAATTGTCAATCATAATCAAATCAATATATTTTTTATGAATATGAAGCTCACATAATTATTAGCATTTTTAAATCGTCAATTCTTTTACCCTACCACCCATTATGACGTCTTCTTTTAGCTGACAAGAAAAATGGGCGCATAAAACTTATCAGCTTTGTCAGATGGAACGATATTTACAAATATGTATATCGTTTCCAGACATTACATTCACATATGTTACAATTAAAATAGATTAATAGATAAATAAATAACATTATTTCATTAGGTCATTTCTAATTAATCAATTTACAGAGTTCAAGCTAAATTCAATTCATTCAAGCGACGTTCTAGAAACTTTGTCTCTGTTTGTTTATACGACTGCACCTTTTCAGCTTTTAAGCATTGCTCAGCAAATTTCTAAAAATATACCCGCTAAAGCCCGCCACACTACGCATAAGCAAAAACTTTTGTTCCGAGTGTAAACTCGGTGTTATCAGCACGCGGGCTGCGCGCGAATGCACGGGCTATTTTATTTTACAAAAATGTATTCATATTTATACAATGCAGCTTTTGTTACGTTATGAAAAACGGAAGCCAAATATGGGGCGTGAGGTGATTCTCCCAAAGTTAGTGTCGCGGCCGAACTTTAAAATTTGTTTTTTTTAGAGTATCATTAAGGTTCTTAAAATAAAATTTCACAACGTGTTTTTACGTGCAAAGAATTTAATACCTATCTAAAGAATATTTCCCAGAAAACCTATTTCCAAATGGTTAATTCAGCGAACAATTTTGTTTATAGAGCTTCATGAACATTTTCTTTTAATGCATGGACTTTGCTTAGGATATTTTTTAAACAAAAATAATATAATATCTTAAGAAAAGTGCGATCAATCCTATAAAACGGTTTTTAAAAGTTTGGGATTGTTACCACTACCTTCACTTTACGTTTATAAGTTGCCGTTTTTGTACAAAAAAATTTAGGATTGTTTAAAAAAAATAACTTCAGACTAAGAACCTCATAGAATGATTTTGAATAATCGACCCAAGTTGGCTAAATTTTTGAAAAGCTGTTTATGCACGTGTGTAACAATCTTTAATAAGATTCCTGAAGATATTAAAATGCTCAATATTAACATGTTAAAAATAAAATGGTACAAATGGCTGTCTGAAAATATTTTTTATGACAAACTCTTTATATAATACTAAATAATATACTAGAAAAAATAGGACTCGCACCAGATCATGTTCTCGGACGGGAATCGAACCCGCGACCTTTGGATATCCGGTCCAATGCTCTGACCGCTGAGCTACCGAGTCACTAGTGAGAACGTCGAATTTCTTCTAGTATATCAACTTTTACGCTGCAAGCCAGCGCCATCACTCTTTTTTAGACAAATGTTGACAATAATCATACGACACACAATGTATTTATGAAAGCTAATTTCTGACTGTTACTATTATTTCTAATGTTTTTTAATTAATTTAATAATCGGAATTGATAATTTTTGACATATTTTTTGTGAATTGGATAAGTATATTAATCAAATTTATTTTTTATTATAATATATTATTATTCTATTGCTATTAATGGCGAAACATGTGCACTTTACTATTTTGTACCAGCTTTATACCGTGTTTGAAACAAATAAAATATTTTTATGTTAAATTATTAAAGTCACGAATAGAACATGCACGCTAGGCGTTGCTTAACCAAACGCTGAAGTGAGCTCAAGTCACCGTGCCTCACGTTGGGCGCCACTTGGCCGCCTAACAACCGCGCTCTTCTGCAAAGAAACTGAGGACCATAGGGCTACCAACTAATACTAATACTAAGTGTTAAAGTTTAGCAATGCAGAATGCAATTCGGGTTAGATTTCGATTCCAAATCTTGACATTTACCAAGGTTTTCTGAATTCTATGATCACCTCCAACAAAACAAATGGAACTAATCAATGAGCTTGGGATCAGTTTTTTTAATATATATATTTTAACTTAAAATATGACGTTAAATGTTTTTCTGTAGCCATTCTACATACTTCACAATATTTATTTAAAGATTCGTAAGAATTACCACGCGCTATTGTTTTTGTGACAGGCACTGAGCAAGTAATCACTACAGGCAGGTCCAGGGGGCTAATTGTCTAATTTAAAAATCTATCGCAATCGCTTTCATTTGACAGTTGGATCCGACACATTGCTGCATTTCTTTGGTAAGTTTTTATTTGTGCCAAAAATAAGCATCAATGTGTTTCATCCTGAAAGCGATTGCGATAGATTTTGAAATTAGACAATAGAAAGGCAGGTCAGCAGAATAGTTTTTTTACAATAACTTTGTGAATACTTATCGTATCGAAGTGAAATAAAAACTGTTGGTTTTGGAATTACGACTTCTATAATGGTATAGGGTAAAAATAAACTTATTTTTTTCATTTTTCCCACGTCCATTAATAAATCGTTAGGGTTTGGTCAGACAGAAAGCCGTCACGCGTTCGGCCGTTCTACTTTCGCGTTTTTTTTCTGCGTATATTGAGTATATAGCATTATAAACGCGAATGTGGTACGCCCGAACGCGTGACCGCTTTCTGTCTGACCAAACCCTTAGTGAAAAGTAAAAATCATGTTTTGGCTTGATTATTATAAGTCTACGACACATTAAGTAAAACATACCGTTTTTAAATATGTCTCAACATATCAATCGGTTGAAGGTTAATTGAACCCGTTTTTAACCCAGTTAGCCAGCCCTACGGCGGCTCCGCGTGGGAACAAAAATTTAGTGCGCGCGACACAGCTCGCATCCGCCGCCGGCCGTAATAACCACCCAACGCCACTTGCCGTCTGCAGTTGTCTCTCACTTGACATCTTGCAGTCACTACCAAGATTTTAATTTAGCTAAAGTATTGGGCTGGGTTGCATCATCATGATTTAACCTTAACTTTAACAGACACAAACTAATCTGACCCGGTGACAGCGTCGCTGTCGTCTATAGCGTAACTTAAGTAACAATATGTTATAACACTTAGTTCCAGTTTTGGCCACCAGCTTAGATAAGGTTGTGTCACGTACTGCTATAGCTAAATTAAGATGATGCAACTGAGCCTTATACTTTTAAATTCAAGTACCTAGTTAAAAATACAAAAGTTTAAGAGAAAATAATTTTGCTTGTGTTACAAGTTTTGCCAATATTTTATAATTACATAGAATCAAGAAACCACTAGGCGCTGACCGCAGATGTCTATGTGCGGATTGAGCGGTGGCCTCTGAATAATGCATAATCTGCTCGAACACGTGTCGTGATGCGCTCAACGACAACACAAATACCAGAAATAGGTGTTCTGTAAATCATGGGATTTGACATATTAGTTCTTAATACAACACCAAGGCGATATATTTTTTAATTCAATATTCACTTTTGGGTTGGCATTAACAGCCTAGACTGAATGAGTTTGGAATTGAATTTTGAATTAGAATTGTAAAATCTCGGAGGTTAGTATGGTAAAGACTAAATCCCTATTAAGTATCAATAACTAATCAATCAATTTCTTATAAAAACCGGCCAAGTGCGTATCGGACTTCGCACATTTAGGGTCCGTACCAAATAGGGCTAAGGGGCGGGGCTTATCTGTGCTACGCGTCTGACCGCAAAATTAAGTTTGAGGGAAGGTAAAAGGAAAATTCACATATATTTATCAATATATAGGTATTTATTGGAAAAATATACGTAATAATTAACATTATCACCAAATTTCAAGATCATAGGTCAAACAATGTAACCCCAAACGACTGGAAGAAAAAAAAAATTTTTTTTGGAAGTAAAATCGATGGCTATTGTCCTAAATCGCAGATCGAATACAATATTGCGCTTCAAAAACTAGGCGCGTTCGTAAACTTGCTGTTATGAATTAACTACAAATGCGCAACGAGTCTTATTCAAACTATTCACATCGTTTGAAAAAGGATAACTTTAACGGAAAAAGTTATATATTCAATAATGTAAGCAGTGCCATTGACATGAAACCCCAGAGCCGCCCAATTGCTGCACGCAGGTCATGGGCAAAAAAAGGTGGACAGGTGGGTCGTAGCGAGAGTCCCACGGGAGCCCATCAGACTCCGACATGTTCAGCCATTACGTTTGATCGCTACCACTCCAGCCTTTACCAATCCCATTTTTTATTTACAAAATGTCCCAGGGGGCGTGTCCGACCGAAATGTTATATTGCACAGCATTTCCAAATTAGACATTATAAACATGACGCACATAATCACGATCGAACCCTATGGGAATAAACCCAAAGAAGAACTAAGCACATCACAGAAAATATACAGGGTGTTTGGAAAAAGCCTTAAGCCGAATATGGTATACATAGGGACCATCAAACTGAAAAAAATTTACTATGAGACCAACTCTGAAAAACAAAAAAAAACAGCTGTTTCATACATAAAATAATAACAAATATTTCAAAATGTATGAAACAGATCAGATGATTTTTTTCTGCGATTTCCGAGTTGACCCACATAGTAAAAGTTGTTCAGTTTGATGGTCCTTTTCTACCAAATTCGGATTTATAAGGCTATTTTCAAACACCCTGTATATGTAATAGTACTAAACGTGCAACATGTAGTTCTTTGTCAATGATTGAACATTATTTTTAAAACTGTAAACTGTTCCCAATTTATCAACGATACTTTCAAAAACAGAGATATTCAGATAAATAAACTGCGAATGCAAAATGGGTAGTTATGTTAAACTACAAGTTTAACTGCTAAAACGTGTCCGGAATATAAAGTCCGAAAACTAAGACGGAGAGCCACCATTTATAACAATGTACGAGCGGCTGGGTTTTAATTTAAATTTCCTTTGCGGTGGCACATTTCAGGCCTTTTACAGAGAGTAAACTTTTCAGAGAGCAAAGTTGTGGGCACTTCGATAGAGTTCTCTTTACAAGTTATCCAGGTATCTCTGGCGACTTGAAAATTCTTACTATCTCCATTCTCAATCTTGGTTCACGAATTTCTTATCGAACCGATGTTAAGGAAATACTTACCTAGTCTCATGTTTTGTGATCGTCGACACGTCATTGATAACAGTTAACTTTTCTGTCAAGAGAGAAACTTTGATCCACGTATAAATTTTTGCTGAAAGCAAACATTTTTGACGAGACTTTCCAAAAATAATTGACCGAGCGTTTCAGCTTGGACAAAAATGCTTTCGTATGTCCGGATGTCCGGCTACAGGTCGCATTTCTTAACCGATTCTCGTGAAATTTTGTGAACAGGCGTATAATTTTTTGTTGATTCAGTTTTTCGAAATTTACCAAAACGTAAAAAATTACGTTTCAGCCATTTTGAAAAATGACACAAACGCGAGGTCTAAAGTTCACAGAGTTATTCACATTTTTCCAAACCAATGTTTATAATACTGATTATTTCTTTAAATGAATACCAGCTAAATTGTCTTCATTTCCATCTGAAGTAAGCGCCATTAGAGTGGCAATATTGCGCCCTTGAACAGACATACTGTCATTAATAGGGCCAAATTGGGCATGCCTCGGTGGTAATGTGGCCATGATTGACTCCCGACCTTCTCTTATTAGACGTAAGTAAGGACAACAAGGACTCGACAACAAAGAAGTTTGCCTCAAGGACCTTCCGCTTTGGGTAAGGTTACTATACTCACTATTGTAAAGCTTTAAATAGGTACTGAAGTAAGAAGATCTTATTGAATTTTGTCAATTGAGACGCGTTTCGAAGAATTTAACGATTTTTTAAGTCCCTTTTGACTGCTTTTGTGTCAGTCGAGATCAATCACGATTACCATAAAAAATATATAACAACTTTTTGTATTCTTTTGTTCCTGTTTGTTGTACTAGACAGCTCTACCGTGCTATGCTAATAATGCTAATTAGTGCTACACCTCTAATATTTATACATTTGCTTACGTTACGTTCGTGTTCTCAAAATAGACGCAAACAAACCATCAATTTGCTAGTTTCGTATGGTGATCTAACCAAAAGTATGTAAATAATTTAATGTTAAATGAAATAAATAATATTAAATAATTGAATATCAAATAAAAGGTATATGAAAGTAATTATAAATGAAAGCCGGCGCATGACTTAATAAAGGTCCGAAATCTACGATGCCGGTCGTATGCTGAAAAAGGTTACTTACGGAATAATTCATTATCATAAGAAGTAGAGAGTATAGCTACTGAAATTAGGTTTATTAATGAAATAATTAAAAACATTACTTTATGAAAGCTTAATTTTACGAAGAATAAACCGATATGATATTGATGACAGAACATGGTCCTCCAGGGGCCCTATTTTTGAAATCATTCGACAGCATGGCTGTCCAGTGAAAATCAGTAGCAAAGAGCGCTCGACGCCAGCCGAATGATTTCAAAAATAGGACCCCTGGGGACCTGGTCCTCTCTATAAAACAAAGTGATGCATATATGAGTACAGACAGAATTCTGATTTCAAAACGAAAGGCGTAGTCAACAAAACAATATTTAACAATTTAAACCCTACTTTGTTATTACAAGCTTTAGTTTGTCCGTCTGTGTAATCTAATCTTGTCCGGCCGCGGCCCAGCTCAGAGGCGTTAATACTATTAAGCTGTAATTTAGCATGAATGTGTATATTAATCACGCCGAAAAAGTGGTAGAATAAAATTTTGATAAATATTTTTTTTAGTGTACCTCCCCTTAAAGTAAAGTAAGGTTTTTTCTCGTCAATCTCATGATGTGGGGTGTCGTTGGATAGGTCTTTTAAAACATCGCAGGCTTTTGAAGACCACTTTTTGATTCGGGGATCGAAATATTAAACTTAGAGTGCAAAATTTTGTTAGAGTGTTCTTTTTTACTAACTTGTTTTTCATTTTTAAGAAAGCTACACTGTAACAAGAGAACAAATTCCTCATTTTATTCCTGTAATGTCAGCGACGAGTACTAGACAAGCTTCCACCCTCAATAGGAATGCAACCCAGACATTCTAGCTCGACATGGCAGCGCGGCGGCCTGCCATTCTGGTCACGTGCCCTTCGCATTTCCGACAACTCGGTGAGCCGTTATTCACAGCTACTAATTATGACCTAATTTCATATGGCATACTATCTCTACGAATCAGTGCTTTTGAAATAGTTTTTAGCCGCTATTTTAAGTAAACCGTCATAAAACATTAATTCGTAACAACTTTTCTGTATATTTTGGCAAAACGTTAGAAAGTTTTATAATAAAAATAATTGGATTCATTTAATATTAATTTGGCCAAACACGTGGGCTTTGATTTCAGGCATCACTAAGTTCGTACGCATGAGCTGGTCCGCGAGCGAACCCGGGATGTAGCCTAGGGCCACAAGTTAATCTGTTTACTGATCCTTGACATCGCTGGAAGGATAATGTTTATGTTTTAAAAAGGCATCATGTCAGGCATTACTTGGCTTACTCCAAGGACTTGGCATTTTCAGAACCTGATATTTTTGTTTTACATAAACTTATGAATACTTTAGATGCGATTACTGATTCATAGCTTGTCTTAATAAAAACTAAGTAATTTGATATTGCAAAAGCTGCACAAAAGTTTTCTAACGTATAACTAACTTACCTTCAAGTTCTTAAGTTATTAAGGTAGCGCTGTCGCTGTGAACTTCGTCTAGCTTACAATAATTTAGTTTTTACTTTTTGAGGGAGTCGCATTAACAGCGATTGCTCTCAAACAACTTTTAAAATCAGAACCCTCCGGGTTTCCGATGGAGTGAATTTATAATATTCTAATAACTTGACGACTGTTTTCAAGCTTGGTTTGAGAACTTCTCTCCTTTAAAAGTTTCAAAGATGATTATTATATGCAGAGGCATGGTATCACAATACTTATAATAAATTCTATTGAACTTTGAGCATGATTTAACGATATAAATGTCACTCCGACGTCAATTACATAATTGAGAACAGTAGCGAACTCCCGGAAATCATCGAGCGTGAGGGCGCCCTCTGGGGATCTTGTTAATAAGTCATCCGCATAGTTCAGAGAGCCCTTAAATAAGTTATGAAGTCTCCGTAGCTACGAGCCAACATACTGTACGTACCGTACAGATTGCTCGTACCGTACACATAGGTACTTTCACTCGAAGCGTACGTTGAACTTGTAGAATTTTAAAAATATTACTAGAAATTTGATCAGGGTTCAAAATTGGGCGCGGTGGGCACCGCGCTAATTTTGAACAATTAAACCAATACCGTTACGATGTCATTTAGGTCACCTACAAATCTTTGGTTTAGCTTTGAATTTTCATTGTACGAGCGAACGCGAAGTGCGAGCGGAGCGTCTCTTCTTCAGCTTGAGCTAAATGCTTTCGTATGTCCGTTTGTTCTGCTCTACAAGTCGCATTTCTCAACCGATTCTCGTGAAATTGTGATCACAGAACACTAGTCCTATTAGATGCTTACCTGAAACAACAATAAGTATTGTTATTAGTATACAATTAGTATACAAATCTAAAAAAATACACATTTTTAATTGTAACAGTTAAATTAAAAATAAACTGTGATTATTCGTGGCTAAGAAATGAGTAGTAAAAGAGGTCATCTGGAGAGTATCTTAAAGTGGAACTAACTGCAGTATATTTTTAATTCTAGAAAGTTACCGCAGGAACTACGGCATCGCCCGGGGAGCGGCTTGTTAAAAACGCATTGCTGCCAGATGTTTGTATTAAGTTACAACTTTGTCGCCATCTTGGGAGATAATTCTTTGCCAACAGTCGAGTAAACTTTCAACCAACGTCTATTTCTAACATAAAACTGTGTTGAAACTTTAAAAAACACATTTGCCAAGAGAGATTTCAACGTCTACATTTTATATTTTACAGCAGCCAGCAAATAAAACCGTTTCAAATACTACGTATGAACACTAAAGTGTTTTGAGAGTGTTCTACTTAAGTTAAGAGTCGAGACTAGAGCAAACTTAAGCTGACAGCAACTGTTATCCAATAGGAATCAAGTCAACTCAACGCCTGTTCAAAATTTAAAAGGCGACGGAACATCCGCGGCACTTCGCCTTTACTGCCCGCTGTCGTTGCCGGGGGCCATAACTCAAATCAGAGTGAGTCCCATAAATCATGAACCTGAGCCAAATAGAAAATTCTAGATCCACCTCTAGGGACGCTCGGGATCTTGGCGCGTGTTCGATTCAATAGCATACGGTAATTTTATGACAGGAGTATAGAAATTGAAAAATATGCCCTGACAAAGATAACCCTACTAGCGGTAATTCAAAGCACAGCATTATTATTGCGATAAAAATAAAATACAAACAAGAAAGATTCTTGAGTAAAACTATGAAGTTCTTAATCATGGCATATGAACAGTTCGATAATACAACTCTTTGCAACTTTGCTGTTAAACTTCTGTATCGAGAAAATTGCAAACATTCTAGTACCTTCACGGAAAGTTCACCAAACTTAGGGCAAGTTGCGTAAAGTGAAATGTTTTCAAGTTGTATGTTTCGAAAAACGACATGAAAACGCGAAGGGCAATAATAATTTGTTTGGCGCCCAACGTGAGGCGAACGCAAATGAAGCCGCGCTGCGTGCGCACATACGATGAATAATGATTAACATTTAAACAGACACGTCCTCATAGATTCCAACGAATGAATGTGCCTGCCTAATTTATGTGTGCTTTCAGTTCAAAGGAAGTTGGAAAATGTTAAAATATACTTAGTTTTCATTTACAGTTACCCCCTTACTAATATAGATTGTATATCAGATATATAGTTACACAATGGTTACTCTCTGTCAAACTATTTAAATTTGACAATAAAGAGAAAAGGACAAAACACTGTGTAACTATACATCTGCTATACAATCTTTATTAGTATGGAGGTTATAAAACAACAAACAAACATTTAGCAACAAAACTCGTTACGTTACTTACCCATGTAAAGCTTCTAAATGAAGCTTTTAATTTAACAGTGGCAAAATTGTTAGATAAACATAATAGACATAATATAATATACCATCAAATATTTATTGGAGTAGGAAGGAAGTGTTGTAACAGCTACTCATGAAGAGAAACAATTAAGCTGAGGTGGCTATATGTTTAACTAAGCATGTGCTGCGCTCAACTTGCTCGAGATTTATACGAGGACTTCAGTATTATATTAATTCTGTGGCGAGGACCTACCTTGTACCTAGGTAATGTTCTTGATGATGTAATGGAATAAAACCATTACCACAGAATTAATGATAGTACTGACATACAATTACTTACATTAGTTAAGATTTGTTTTTATTAACAATTCTTACGGTAAGCATTGTTTCTATTACAAATAACCTAATATGGAAGAATGTGACATGACAGTAGATTGGGTTTTTTTTATTTGGAAATGTAATTCCATTGGTACTAATTGTTGATAGCACGTTGGAAGAGGAAATTACAATTTGGAAACGAAATACAATTAACGTTTGATACGTTGCATACGCAACACTTTAACACTCAATGAAACAAATTAATACTTTATTGTTCACTATAATAAAAACATACAAGTATAGTACAAAAAGTGGAACAATTGGCGGCTTTATCGCTGAAGAGCAATTTCTTCCAGTCAATTCGAAAATTGCTACAACCCCCTACATTATTCATTAAACGCACGGACCTGAAAAAAAGACGGACGTAATATCACACTAAAAACCACTTGGAAAGAAAAGACCGGTGTATTTGTGTGAGTGTAGGTCATTGTACAAGATACGAAATTGTAGGACCTTGCATGCTTCACTTCTTTTTAGTGTGGTATTACGTCCGTCTTTTTTTCAGGTCCGTGATTTAACAAAACAAGTCATTTACGGGTAAAAAAGAAATATTGCTCTCTTATTCTGAACGTGCAAGCCGTGTATTGCTGATGACGCAATATCGTAAAAGCCCTACTTTGCTTAATCACTAGACATAGTTATAATTCGAATTCATACAGCTGATAGGTACAAAATAGCATTAATATAATTCTGCGAAGCCGGACAACTTCGGAATGGCCGGCAAATTATATACTTTGCACTCGCCGACACAGTTGAATTTCATTAAAATAAAAGGGCGCGCAATATGGTTCTATAAATAATATTAAACCAAATATAACTTATAGAAGTATATACAGAAAAGTACGGAAGACTTATTCAGAACAGTCATTGCTTAAATTTTATTTATTAATATTTGACGCAATTTTACAAATTGTTCTATTCGTAGATTTTCCATTCGCATTGGTCTAGGTATCTAGTAGTAAATACTATTAATAATACCCTATTAGATCTGAACTGCAAATAGAATCATTTGCATCTGCGCGAACAATTGCTAATGGGACAAACTATTCCAACCGCTGAAATGTGTGAATGCTATATGCATGAAATCTTATTATTTGTTTAATCTAGGTTACTCTTCATTTACGCCGCAGTCTGTTACTGTTGCAAGTTCCTCTGTGACACAGAGCCTGTGAATTATAGCGCAAGTTATGAGCCCGATGCAGTTTTATGACGTGCTTATTTTATTGTATCTCCCGCAGAATGGGATCGCCCCCCCATGACCGACGATACACGATGTATATCGCGTGATACAGCGTTTTATCGACACCCAACTGTCAAAATCCATTGTCTTTTGACAATTAAACGTGAAAAATCGCTATATCATAATTATCATGTTTCGGTGGTCATGCTGGGGGAGCTGGGTGTTAACTGCG
This sequence comes from Catoptria pinella, assembly GCA_963556745.1. Classification (NCBI taxonomy): domain Eukaryota; kingdom Metazoa; phylum Arthropoda; class Insecta; order Lepidoptera; family Crambidae; genus Catoptria; species Catoptria pinella. The sequence goes on from OY750771.1 coordinate 765,327, forward strand.
GACGTCGCGATATTTCAAATGTAACTGCTGCGTGATGGGAGGCGCTTCATCACATGGCCCTTTTTAATTACAGATCTGTAACTGTTACTTTTTAATGTCCCCAATGGGGCACAGGCTTTCCTTATGGGTGGATAATGATGATGGGCCATAACCCACCACGCAGGCCCAATGCGGATTGATGCGTGTTAACGAATGCAATTGCAACTGGAATCAACGGCTTAACGTGCCTTTTTTAAAGCACGGAGGAGCTCTAGATAATAAATTTTTGGTCACCCATCCCACGACCGACCCTTGCGAAACGCAATCGCATCGCTGGGCCAGGCGCTTTGATGCCTTTTGTCCTTCATTATGTAATAAGTTTTGCAACATAGCATATTCTTTTAGTTGGATTAAGTCTACCAGAACTTATCATAAAATATCTGTCACATGATTGGAATTGGAACTTATGCGGAACATTATCAATACTAACTTATTATTTCAAAAATATACTTTTTATTTAGAATTATTGTTCCAAAAATTTACCATTTCTTTAGACTTCAAATATATACCTTTTACTATTTCAAGTTTCTTTCTTATCAGTCAAAAAAGTCTGGAACGAGTGGTAGGAAAATATAGACGACTCAAAAAGAATTAAAAAAATCTGTCAGAACATACATATCCAGAAGCTATGAAACAGGTCTCCAAAAATATTTGGTTACTAGATATAATGTTATGTTTAATTAAACATTTAATAGGTACTGAAACTAGTGCTTTATTAATCCATTAGGAGCAAATTTTGAATTCCCTCAAAGGCGTTACTCGCAGTATTTTTCCGAGTAATAAAGATAAAATTAACCCGGGCAGTTGCCGCCCTCTAATAAGATTACCGTTGTGATCCACTTAGCTTAACACAAACACAACTCGGAACGACTCAAAGCTCACTGCTACCACACTTATAAATAATAATATCCAAGTTTTAATTAAATGTAAATTTTAAAACTAATGATCCAGGCTGCCAGTCGACATAATGTTTTCAGAATCCGACATTTGTCGATTACCGCTACACTCACGGTGACATCGTGACGGTTTCATTTTAATGCGTTAGTATTAAAATTTAGAAGGATGTGCGATAATTATTGGCAATCATTGTAGATGCACATTTTGTCATTTATAACATTAAAGCACACTTACACTTTAAGCAGAAAGAGAAACTGGAAAAAGCTTTACTAACTTAAATTGAATTGTAACTTAGAGTAGTAGCCACTTTAGGCGCCCTCCACTCCACACATTACTAGAAAACCTCCAGAGTGAGGCGGAGAAACCGCGCTGGGACTAATTACACCCAAAACACACACCGAGAGTTCTGGCAAAAAAACTGGCTTTTGGAGGACTTAATTAAATTGGCGAAAGTGGCGCCCCGCGGGAGTTGCCGGAATTAGGTCGTCTACTAAACACGTTTCGGGTAATTGATAAGTTGCTGCGTTACGAATGTGCACGAAGAAGTGACGGCGAACAAGAAGGTGCACAATGCAATTGATCAATTAAATTGGAAATGAAAACAGATAGTCGTGAGAGAGAACTGATAAATGTTCTTATTTAACGCTGCTGTATAAAAACTTGTGTAAAATAGCCAGAATATGTATTAACCCTCGAAATTGAATAAAGCATCACTTTTAACATGAATGAAGGCGGGTACGGTACGCATATGAAGTAATTGGTAAATAATTATTATAACGCGTCGCCGTCTCGCGGGCTCCAGCCGTCTGCGTCACGCTGTCTAATTTGCTTAAATTTTGTAAATGATGACAATATAAAATTATACCTTAATACGAGTATGGACAGTTGGCATATTTCATTTAAAGAAGAAGGCAAAACCATTCAATTGAAACAGCAACTTTTAGTAACAGCAGCCGACTAATACAAAAAACTAATATTCTAGCTGACATACAGTGGTTAACGGATAATTATAAACACCAGTCGATTTTCATACAAACGAGGTAACTTTGTAACCTTGGTGTTCCGCCAGAATTTGATCGAGCTGTGATCTGATGATGGCTATCCAGGGAGTGAATAGAAGAGATTCTGATCTCTATACACACCCAACTGATTTTATCAGCATTCTAAGAGCTGTAAGGATACAGTTCTCAGTTTCAGGATTTCCATACATCTTACTTTATGCGATTTTTTAAATAGCTTTTAGAATGCTTATCAGATCAGATGGATGTGTATGGGGATTTCCTCCCTTCACTCTCTACATAGCCGCCATCAGATTACATCTCGATCAATCTCTGGCGGAGAATCAAAGCTTTAAAGTAACCTCGTTTTTATGAAAATCGACTGGTGTTTCTAATTAACTGTCCACCACGTATACGTTATAGTCAAACCTCGAAACTGGCGCTCCTAGGTTTGGCTAGAGGTTTGACAAGAAGTCTCAATCAAAGTCCAAACCAATAGCGTGTTTCGTCTTTTGATTAACGAATTTATGTCTAATCCTAGGAGAGACCAACTTGGACAGTCAAACGCCCAAACTCAATACGAAAAATAACCTCACAATAATGTTTCATCCTTCCTTCAATTCCTAAGATTGACTAGGCAATGTCCGAGACAGATTATTTTGCTACTGACGATTGACTAAAAAGTTAGGTGCTTCAAGGTTTGTCTAAAATTACAGCAGTCAAAGGCGGAATATAAATTTATTTCAAGGTTTGACTATTAAATATATACCAAATAAAGTGTACACTGCGAAATATGACCACTTCTGAATCATAAAGACGGTAATTGATACTCTACTCGTGTTCATAGCCCTCAACGTGACTAATCATGAAGCAAACTTTTCTTTCACATCAGCAAGGAATCACAACAACGATGCAGCAGCTATTAAAATGCAAATTGAGTTGCCTGGACCCGATGTCTCAAGAAGCAAGAGACATGCTATAACCCAGACTATTTATCAAATCATTAACATAGTAATTGGCGACTTTTCCTCTCATAAATATTGGACCGATTACCACTGGTTCTCAACCCAATACTCTAGGAAGTATGCGGTGCTGGAAGGTTCACGCGCGACTTAGTATTTCGTGCCGACGCTGACGACGGATATAAAAGATCCTTCGAAATATAGTCAACCAATCCGTCTGATGGACTTCGGCATCTATTCTCTGCAATCTGGGATATTGATCCACTAGGGATGGCGAAACACATGATAAATTAAGAACTTATTACTAAGGCAGACTAAGAGAAAACGTCTTATTCCCAATGAATTCGAGTCTTGGAATCTTAAAAAAAAAATATAATACAAAAGGACCTAAAATAATACGCCAATGTTCTTTCAGATGCAGTGATGAAACTTTTTCAAGATTCTTTTGAATAAAACAGGATTTTAAATTCAAATGAGGCTTTGTGATAATAAGAAATACGTCGACAGATCTATTAAGATAAACCCACAGTGACTCGGACTTTACTTAAAAGTGCACTCACATTTTATTCACAGGGCTTATTTTAATAGACTATGAGAAATATAACTTAATGGAAGGTTTCTTTCGTCAAGTTATCCAGAGTAAAAAAATATCGCCCATCACTAGCACGCGGGTCACTGCATTCCAGAAGTTGCAGCAGCGCAGCCGTAACAAGCGGTTTATTAACCATCTCATTACAGAAATTTCGACTTTATTGACTCGTGTAATTGGAATGATAATTGCAGCTTGGGCGGACACGATATGGACGAAGTTCATAACAAATAAGTTTATTATACTGTACGCTTTAGATCTCGTTGAGAAACTCTTCAAGGAATTGACTTGTGGGGAAAAATACGCAAGTTCTTTAATAATCTCAGTAAATATTTAGAAAATACTTAACATTCACCTTTTTTCAGTATAGAGTAATAGAAATATGTATTAAATTTTACATGAAATATTATACTGTATATCAGCTTACAGCCTGTTCTGTAAGAGTATTGCCTCAGACCTTAGCAACACGACGAAGAAATTCATAGAGAAATCTTTATGAACACTAAAACTATTCCCATTGCCATAAAAACTTGAAGTTATCGAGTCGGCATTCGGCGACTGTAGTATTTTTGGAAAACGGGTAGAATCGATAGCAGCGAAAGTGTTGAAGGGCGGGTTCGGTTGGCCGGCTGCCAGCGGCGGCGGCGCGAGGCCAAGGTCTGGCCTCCGTCCAAGGCCGCGTCTCGGCTGCTCTCAGGCAACTGCTGGCCACTTTGCTGAGCTGCCAAATGATGGCTGATACAATCTCACATGGACAGGAGTCAAAAGTTAGCTTCTTCGCAATGTGGAAGACATCAAAAAGTTGTAGGTGCCATAACCAGGCATTACATGACATTCTTATTTTTCAGTCTAATTCGTGTTGTATAAAAGCTGAAATGATTAAATGAAAAGTCGTTACGAAGTATTTCAGAAAGAACTTGATTTCAACTACTTTCGGAAAAACTCAGCATTTCTAAACATTTCCTAATACAATGAATAAATGCAGCGGGCAGACCGCGGAAGCGGAACTCAATTTGTTCAAATCCAGCGGTACGAGACGAGTTGAGGACATCTCCCGAGTGCAGTTCATCTACATTCACGCTGCTGCGCGGCGCGACGTGAGTGTCTGCAGGTCGTGACAAACATCTGCACCAGAGATTCTCAAAGCATGGCAATAACGACCTTAGGGGAAAATATAGCCAGAAACAGCACATTGTGACTAAGTGGATTATTGATTAATGAATCATTTTAGCTTTCTAATTGGTATCTCTTATATACCGTATCGTTTTCGGTAATAGATAGAGATGGAATAGATATTGTGAAACACATTCTAATACAGTATAGTCATCACTTCTCTTCATTATACAATTAATGATGATTGACAAAGGTTTGTTTCTCCATTCTGAAATTAAAACATTAATCTAACATCAAAAAAATATAACATCAATATATATTTTTTTAAACAGAGTGAACGCTAATGAGCACTTTGGGAACGATTGACCTAACAAGATGAATGCATTTCTGCACGATTTTTGTTCTCGGTGATGTCGTCTGCATAGACTAAGTCAGTTTTCTTTTATTCAGTTTAAACTCAAGTGGATGTAGGCGAGCAATAATACAAAATAAGATTCAGATATTGTCTTGTTACATAACATGTAAAGAGAGCAAAGCTCATTTATTTTTCAGCAAGTACGAGATAGTCTAGAAACGTATTATAAAATTCATTAGATTTGTTTTCAGAGTTGTAGATCTATGTAAGTAACTGTTTTTATTTGCGTCTGATCCATACTTGTGTAGACAGACAATTTGTTAGTCAGTTTAAATACACAGGGCCAGGCCAGAGATTCGGAATAAGAATTGATTCTTCTTGTGTTTTTTTGCTAATTGGCTCTGAAAAAAGCTTGCTTTCTAGGCATTAGTATTCTAGACAATATCTGAAGCAGCTGGTATTAATCTGGCTATGATGTAACTGTGTAAGCCTCTGCTCAGTGTGCTCGGCCCAGTCACCCGCAATAAGCAGCTTTCTAACATCATCTCATTTCTTCCAACGCTATTCAAACATTTTGTGAGAGCGTTTGTTCCCAGATAATTGATTTAAGACTTACTAAGCTTTTTCATGCGAGTAGCTTAATACATACATTGTTTGTTTTCTGCTATTGTATTATAAAATACTTGTTTTTTTAATGTAAAATTAGATTACATTACTGTCAATGCGGTGGCGCAGTGGCAAAGCGCCAGGCCCAGCTATTGCGTATGTTAAGCAACTTTCGCAAGGGTCGGTCGTGGGATAAGTGACCAAAAAATTATTATCTTGAGCTCCTCCGTGCTTTGGAAGGCACTTTAAGCCGTTGATCTCGGCGACATTTGCAGTCGTTAGCACCCACCAATTATTTTCAATTGGGCCCGCGTGGTGGGTCATGGCCTATCCTACTTATCCATCCATAAGGATGGCCTGTGCCCTAGCAGTGGGCACCTTTAAAATGGCTGTTGGTCAACTGTCACATCTTTTGTTTAAATTATTTATTAACCAAAATTTCGTCAAAATAAACATAATATACAAATAAGTAGAAACAATACGCACTCAAACCTTGAGCAATATTTGTAGATTGATATAAATATTAATTTCACAATTAAAAAATATACAATTTATTATGTCATAAATATTTACAATCTACAAGTTCTGTGAAAAGCAACGCTGAAACTTCTCAAAAATTAATTAAACAGTGTTTGTGTAGTTTGTAGCAAAAGTTCTACGAAATACTTTTAGGAACATAACAAATACTAAGTTTGCCATTTGTTTTTAAACTATAACAGGATTCTTCAGACTAGAATAATTACTGATGATTTTCAAGCTTCGAATACAAATTCTATATGAAAAAGTTTTTTTACGTAAATTATACGAAATTTGATTACATCATAAACCTTGATTACATCATAAACCAATGAATTTTTAAAACCAGAAAACATCCTGTTGACCGTTCATTGTATCATTGAAAACGCAATACTAACAAAACTTCGTAATGTTTAATTTCGTAAAGTTTAAAAAGAGGAAAGTAAACACCCATAGAATTTTGAAAGTTTGCAACAGAAAGGTTTCCATTGCAAATTGTTGTAAACTACTGTTGCAATACTGTTATTGTCCAACGAAACTTCGCAATATTATTTCGCAAACTGTATTGTGTTTGATTGAATGCTTTGAATTTTCGGATTGAGAAATAGTACATTTATATGACGGAATGTTGTAATTATATAACGATTCAAACGATGTAGCCCACCGAACGAAGACCAAAAACTGCCAAACTGTCCTTTTTTGTTTTTCGTAAATAACTCGTAAACGGTGGTCTATACCAAATACAAATATTCTCTACAAAAAAGTCCCTGTACACTTTTTCGCTGGGATCAATATTTGATGAGAAGATGGAGTATAATAAAATAAACTTATAGTGGGGGTCATAAGCACCATGACCTTGCACATCGTGATAAGAATATGAAACTTGTCACAGATGTTTACGAGTTATTTACGAAAAACTAAAAAGGGACCTTTACACCCCCCAAAGCTTCACTCCATCTTGAATGTGAGTGAAGTCGGGGCACAAAATAGAGACTACACAGAAGGACTACGCGCGCTCGAGGAACACACTGTGCGTGTGTGTGTTTGTGTATTTGTGTGTGTGTGTGTATGTGAATGTGTGTGTGTATGTGAGTGTGTGTGTGTGTGTGTGTGTGTGTGTGTATGTGTGTATGTGTGTATGTGTGTGTGTGTATGTGTGTGTGTATGTTGTGTGTGTGTGTGTGTGTGTGTGTGTGTGTGTGTGTGTGCGTTGCTCAAGCGCGCGTAGTACTAAGCTCAACTTCTGTAGTCTCTCCATTTTGTTGTCGGCGCTGTAGTAAGTACCCAGACGAGATAATAAAATGCCTCTCTTTTTCGGCAGCGCGCCGTCAAAGTACCTGATACCCGAGGGACACCATACGTAACACTCGTAACGACACAAAGTTACGTATTCATCGCTAAGGATATGCTAATACTTACTCATTCCGAGTCCACTTCAAACAAAATCATCTCTCACATTCATTCAACATATTACGGAATAAAGAAGTTTTATGGATTGCCTTCACTAAAATTTTGCTATAGCTGAAATTCGTAAGAGTTAGGCTACTTTTCACTCAAGTAAATTGAAGTGAAGGATCTGCCACAATCCGATACCAAGGGCGGGCGGGCGCCACTAGCTAGATACTATAGTAAAATTATCTTTGACAATACGTAACTTCTCAAAGTATGACGAATCTTCGAACACCATTTACGACTTTACCATTAGTTAACCCTTATGAGGTCGCTGAACTCGTAAAAGAGAAGTGCTTGCACGTAAAAATTTTCGTCCCACAAGTAAAAACACCCACACTAAGCTTACACCACCTTACACCCACGTGCAAGGATCACACACCCCTTTTGCTTTTGACCTTATGCTAGAATATTACATAAAGTGTCCAGAATAACCAACTTTATAATTTTGGTTGAAGAGTAATTTTAAAAAAGGCACAAAACATTAAAAAAAACTAGTGACAGCGTTTGTGCGTTAAAAAGTAGCTCAAATTGTATGTTGTTTACAAATTAATCTAATATATGTCACCACGAGTATTCACTTCTAAGATTTTTGCGCGTACAGTTCATTAGAAATAAAACACTTTTTACGGATTACAGCGCGTATATTATTAATTCAGGTGTTGTTTTGGAATTATTTAGTTTGTATTTATTGGTTTTTTAGAATTCCCGACGTTTCGACACCTTTCCAGGGGCCGTGGTCACGGGAGGACTAAAGCAAAAAGGCTGCTCATATTTTCATGAAATTACCCGCTCGAAATTTTATAAAAATGTATTCAAGTTTATTAAATTATTTTATAGCTGCGTTCTGATTTTAATAATTATTACCGAATTAAATTGAATAAAGTTAATTAGAAAACAAGATCTAGCTACTAAATCTACTACCAGTTCACAAATTGGGAGGCCTCTGAGAGAAAGAACTGGCGGAAGAAAACTCAGAGAGGTTGTGTCGACCTCCCTTTTGATCCCTATCTACAGAACGAACTAACTATATCTTTAGATCCTGCAGTGTGTGATTTGGGATGGGATTTTAGTTGATGGATTATGGGGTCCCAAGCTGGTGGTACTCTCCAACCATCATCTCTATTGAAATTTGGATGTTTGTTGATTTCAATAGCCTCGCGTAGCATTCTGGGAATGAATCTTTGTTCTTTAGCGAGTATTTGTGGTTTATCAAATCTAATGTAATGGTTAGGTCCCTTTGATGCATGTTCACACACTGCAGACTTGTTATCGCGCCTATGCTTCATGTCAGCTACATGTTCTTTAACGCGCGTCCCTATACTTCTCTTTGTTTGTCCGATGTAAGAGAGCCCACAGTCACAATCTAGTTTGTAGACGCCCGCATCTTGAAAGGGAATATTACACTTGACAGGTCGTAAGAATTGGTTTATCTTCTTCGGCGGCTTGAAGTAGGTCTTGATGGACGCACGCTTCAGAATACCTCCAATCTTGTCAGTGACACCTTTCATGTATGGTAGGATGGCAGGACGTCGTTCTACTGTGGCTGGTTTGACACGGGTTCTGTGATGAAGGCGTGGTACTGGCAGTTTGTTGCTACGCAGTACGTGCTTGACATGCTGAAGCTCAGCTGTCAGGTGTTGTTGGTCACAGATCCCGCGTGCTCTCTGAAACAAAGATTTCCCTACGGTAGCTAACTGTAAAGGATGGTGGTGGGATTCACCACTGAGGTACTTATCTGTATGTGTTGCTTTTCGATACACAGTGTGGCTCAAGGTTTGATCAGAATTCCTGATGATAAGAATGTCTAAGAAGGCTAGTTTATTATCTGCCTCTAACTCCATAGTGAATTGAATGTTAGGATTGATGGAGTTAAGGTGGTTCAAGAAAGCAGGAACACTATCTCTAGGTAGTATTGTAAAAGTGTCATCTACGTACCGTTTGTAGAACCAGGGAGACACAGGTGCTGTGTTTAGTGCTTTCTCCTCAAAATCCTCCATGAAGATGTCAGCGACAACGGGGGATACAGGAGAGCCCATAGCTACCCCGTCTACTTGTAGATAGAATTCTTCATTCCACAAGAGATAGCCGGATGTTAGGCAGTGTTCTAGAAGTTCTGCATACTCAATTGGCATGTTGTTTTCAACCAGCTTCTTCCTAGTGATATCAATGCAGTCCTGTACTGGTAGGCATGTGAATAAGGACTGCACATCAAAACTGACCATAATTTCATCATCAGTAAGATTTAGATGTTGTATCTCACTAACGAATTGGTAGGAATCCTTCACATAAGCTGTTGTGTTACCTCTCAGTGGTGTGAGTGTTTTAGCTACGTGTCGAGCCAATTTGTAAGTTGGTAAGTCAATTTGGCTGACAATGGGACGTAGCGGAGCGTTGTCTTTGTGTATCTTGGGCAACCCATACAGTTTTGGTGGTTTGGGGCAGGATGGAACAAGGTAATTGACGTCTAGATTCAACGTTTCAGAATGTTTTTTGATGAGCTCACTAGTTTTCTTAAGAATCTTGGTGGTTTGATCATTTTTCACGTGTTTGTAGGTTTTCTCATCATCTAAAAGTTGTTGTATTTTATCATTGTAATCTGACGTGTCCATCACAACCGTTGCGTTACCCTTATCTGCACGGAGAATAGTAAGTTCTGGTTGGTTGCGCAGGTTCTTCAGCGCTGTATATTCATCATGAGGGAGGTTGAGTTTGGGCAGCTTGCTACGCCGTAAGACGGATGAAATATCTTGACGTATGGCTTCACTGTCCTCCTTTTTCATGTTGTTTTTAACCAGGCATTCCTCAACGTTGCAGATAATGTCCTCATAAGGTATTCTACGTGGTGTTACCGCAAAGTTTAATCCTTTATTTAAAACTTTCAATGTAGTTTGATCTAAAGTTTGTTTTGATAAGTTGACAACTGCACGGGTGTTTTCATTTACTCTATGGTCTGTGTTGACAGTGACGGCTGCATTCAGAAACGTATTTTTTCGCGTGTTTAATTTCTGATATTTTGAAATTTGTCGGTTCTTGCATTGATTATATTGCACGGTTTCACGTTTATCGAGTACTTGAATGCAGTCATTGTATGCCTCCGTAGCAAGTTGTGTTTCTAATTCTTTGGTTTTCTTTGAATTAATAATATACGCGCTGTAATCCGTAAAAAGTGTTTTATTTCAAACCACTAGTATTTTTACAACAGCAGTACTATTTTTCTTTTATTAACTTCTATTCGAAACTAGATGGCGCTACTAATTTTGATCATTTTTCGAAATGGCTGAAAAACTTAATCAATCGACAAAAAAAAAACAATATATTATAATAATAATACTGTTGTTTGAATATAAGAGAGAGAGAGAGAACATTTTACTAACGCTATAAGCGGATAACTTAACTTAGTTTTTAGTTGGTGAAATGAAATTTCATTTCACCTTTACTAACGCTATAAGCGGATAACTTAACTTAGTTTTTAGTTAGTGAAATGAAATTTCATTTCACCTAACAGTCGCGCGTGGTGATGTTGACGCGTGTTAAGTTATCCCCACAGTGTCCAAGCAAGAGTCAAAGAACTTATAAATTCCAAACGAATACTGGTTAAATTGGAGCTAAGCTATTTAATAGGTCGTGTCGGTAACATATTAACAGCATAACGCCCTGATATGCAAACAGTGTCCCAATATCAGTAGTTCCCCGCTAGGTAATAGATTTCTTGTGCAGCGCTCGCTCGGTTGCACTGATTGTCAATTTGCGCGGCGCCGGCAAAGGGTTAATGGGACTTAGCTGTTGTAGGTCAACTGCTGGTGCCTCGGGACGAGTTAGCTGTTTGTTAACCCCCGTCATAAAGGGCTACGAAAGATTAAAAAAAACCTTAAAAACGACCCTTCATAGGAGGCTACAAAAGAATTTAAAAAAACATTAAAAAAGACATTTGTAAGTAGAAATATAAAATTGGGTAAGTGTTTTCCTGTTTCCTCCAGATTTTATGCAATAGTTATCCTTTCTAAAAAACAAAAGTATAAAATTTCTGGGAATGGGAATCAGGAGCCGAATTGTTTTATAGAATCGTTGAATTATAAAGCAGCAATCAAGCGAGTCGAATGATTGTAATCAACTAAAGTTCTAAAAGTATCGGTAGTATCGTGAAAAAAGAATATAACTTAGATCCCAATCCCAATAACAGGTCGCAAGCAGCATTATGCAAAAGTTCGTAGCGTGCCCAAGAGGTTCCATTTTGCGGCAGAGCGGTGGATTCCCACGCGCCACTGTCCCACGTTTTATTGTCCAGATCCAGAATCGGGTCACGCCCTCCGCGCCACTTAGGACTGCACTATCTAATGGTATCACTTATTCAGAGAGTACTCAAGACTTCAGCTACTGTACTTTACTGAAAATCTAAAGTGTTATTTATAATAATTCAGTTAGAAATCGGGGGAGATAACAAACAGTTGCCTGGTAACTGGTTCATAGTACTAAACTTAGCTCTCTCTTTACTTACTGAAAGCTACCGACGACGGGACCGCGGGTTTGCGATATGGGGGCATAATTTCGGTGCGTGATATCACGGTCCCTTAGGTCCTGTGTTAGTGCAAGAAGCAGTAGGGGGTGTAGGTAGGGCCCCGGCGAGTTCCACATACCTTCGGGATGCATGAAAGCATTCTTCCTACTATAAAAAATGGGGGAATAATTTACTCGACACCTTACATACTTAAGGTGCATCTTAGACCATAAGTGGCGCTGTGACGCCTTCAGAGGTTTTTATTTGATAAGTTGTAATTGGAAAGGATTTTAATAAAACTTTACGTGGAATTTTTAAGACCCATAGTCTAGTATTTTTAGAAGATATCATTTTTGCAGTTTACTTCTAGAAATGACTACGAGGGTTACATTCCCTCGTAGTCATTTACGATATTACATTATTAGATACCTTCTGAAAATACTAGACTATTCTCTTAAGAATTCCACGTAAAGTTTTATTAAAATTATGTGTTATGAATGTTTAATTTAAATATTAAATAAAATTCACCGCGGCGCCACTTTCGGTCAGGGTACCGTCTTAAGTATACGGGGTCATAATTTAAGTGACACAACCGTAAATAAATTGACAATAGAATAATCATTGATAATTTGTCAAAAACGCAAAACAGAATATACTATGACATAACAGTGTTATTAGGAAGTGAAGGAGAGTATGTGCTTAGGCTTAGACAAGCAAAATATCATATTGTCCTAGAATTTACTAAAATAAACTAAAATCTTTGGAATTGTGATGGTCAAAAGACGCAAAGATGGCAGTAAAAAGATGCAGAGATAACGTATCGTTGGAAAAATATTTTTTCGTTTAAGTACGTACCTATAAAAATATCTGAGTATACAGATTATACCTCGACATTCAATTGAAATATCTTTCCAGATATTAAGAGATTAAGATGAAACAGCTACTTACATTATTATGGTCGTTATTATGCAACCAGTGTTCAGTCGCTTTGTGCTGCATAATTAATTGCCAGCATTTTTTAGCCCCGTCCACTTGGTTGTCATTTTTAGTGGTACAATTTTTTAAGCGGAATGCTTGTTCCATAGATTTTAGTTCGCTGCTACCATTGATACATGAATATAGAGCAACGTCTTTCAACAAACTTGGCTTCGGCAGAAGTTAAACAGTCAATGTATCTGCGAGGCACTACACTTGACAATTTCAGATGTAAAGTAGATAGTCCCAGTTGCCATTGGGAATTGACAGGCTTTATTTATCACGTTCTATTGGTATTCATGAACTCTACGACAGCACATCAATTCTCGGATATCAATTCCGAAACTTAAATGAATTAGATTAATAATTGTCAAGAACTGAAAGGGACTTTCAAAAAGACAGCATAGAATTGTATAAAATTGATAAGGATACAATTCAGTTAGGGGCCCTTATACACAATCGTCGGAAACTTTCGGTACCTGATGCTATGCTTTTCTTATAACTCTATGGTTTCCGTGTTTGAAATGTATTCTTTTTTTTTCGACGGATACTAACTGTCCCTACACCAAATAGCTATCGGAAATGAATCCACGAATTTAGTCTTCGTTTCGAATCAAACTGTCAAAAGTTGTTACGAAAACCATAGAGTAAATATATGGAAAGCCGAAACATCGGATACGGAAAGTTTCTGACAATAAATAAATGAGCAATAATGTCTTTCCATAACTCCAAATTAAATAAAAAAGTCTCTGTCCCACGGGAATTACGCATAAAACGTGTGAAATGTCATAACATCAATTTCATTCAAAAGCTATCAGGTTGATTTAAATAAAACTCTTCTGAAACGCCTATTTACGTATGCATATTCTTGGATCCCAGTTGAGCTGCGTCGGGTTTAATTTTCATAGTCCAGAACGCAAATTTAAATTCATACTGGAGGTGTTTTTTCTGCGCATTAGTGGACGGACACTCGGACAGAGTAATTAAAATGCAAATGGAGGAGCACCGCTCGTCGCCTCGGGCCACCTATATGGGAAAATAAGCGAGTAGCTTTCAAAGCGATTGTACACGATATATGTCGATGCTTTACAAGCGTTGCATATTATAAGAACAACGGGGGATGTGGAGATTACAATTGCAGCCCAAGTTCAATTTAGGTTAAAAAATCTAAAACTGTTAGAAACTATGTTAAACTATTGAATAGAAGTACTGATAGTGATACTTTGCATTTTCTCGGCAGAATATTACAACTTAGATACCATCATTATCCATATCTTTTCATCTATTGCTGAGTTCAACAAAATTTCATCCGCTATCACAAGCTTGCTCAAACTTCAGCACTAAAAACGTCATAAAATAGTCCACTAAAGCGCGAGACCAAAGCTGAACAAATTGCGGGCCAGCGACTTTCGCCGCGGGCCCAATCGCGCGAATTCTGAACGATAAAACCGAAACCGTTACATTGTCATTTAGGTTATATTGACCAATCTTTGGTTAGCTTTAATATTCTTATTTTAATTAACCACGATGGATATCTTTGGCTTTTAAGCATAGCTTTCAACAAATTTAATATAACTAAAGCTATTATTTTTGTGTAACCGAAACTGAATCGGTAACGATTTAGTTTTGGTTTTATCGTTGAAAATTTGCGATTGGGTGGGGCCCAAGTGGGGGCAGTGGGTAGCCAACGAACTTGTAAAAGAACCTACTATACGTATACGGTGCTTCCACACTTTCGTCGATGAACGTCGCTGTGTATTCGTTTTATAATCGCCACGATCATGGTGAGTATCCGCACAAACGCCGATGAAAGACGACTACGCACGAATACGAACACATATGCCCTCCACACAATCGTGCTAGCAAGTTCCTAGGTGATTGTGTAGAAGCACCATAATGTTTAACATAACATATATAGAGGGCAAAAGTTAGCCTACGTGCCAGTGAAGGCTTGTACGTTGAACACGTCGCTAAGTTTCGGCGGCGGCCGCCGACGACCGACGTGACGGTAGCCGTGAACTTCACTGATCAAAGGCGGCCCGGCACGTGCAAAATATGAGAGTTTTGTTCAGAGAACGCTGTTCCGTACGACCGCAAGGCGAGTTTTCGCCTTGCGGTCGTACGGAACTAGCGTTCTGTGAACTTTTGATTCTCTGCGAGGATTATTCTAATCGACTGTGTTTCTGAAACGTTTACTTTGTTGAGCGGTTTTAGAAGCTTCTTTGCTTAAGCTTGTACATGGCAGTTTGTATCCTTCTTCATTAAAAATATTTATTACGAAGCTTTGAATGAACAGCTGCCAAAATCTTTAAAGTAACATGCACCTAATTTATATATAACCTGTTTAGTTTATTTAACATTGTTTATTTAAAGGGTTTCTAAAACGAAGCAATGCAAGCAATTCTTAATAGAGATGAAATGAATGAATTGCCAATTATCTGTCAATTAGTGATAAATTGTAACAGCACCTATGCTAGTGGCCGCGCAGCGGCGGCGGCGGCCAAGACAAATTGACTGTCGACCAATGCCACCTAAACAGAGACTTCGTGTCGACTATTGAGAGACTTTCTGTCGACGCGCGGAATTTCTGTTGATACGAAACAATGTCGCCTACTTACCGTTAAACCGCTGCGACACTTAAACAGATGGGAAAGTAGCTTTAAATGTTTTATTACTCTACTTCTTTGTTTTAAACAATGAAAATCAAGAATTGATAGGACAAAGAAACTTACTTGTTTACCTTGCTAGGCTATGGTTTTGTTTTGAATGCTTAATCATAAGCAAAACTGAAACAAAAATCCGTCAGCGAAAAATCCCCCATTTGAAACAGAACATGTAAGAAATAAATGATAATTAAAGTGTTTGAAACATTAAACAATGAAACTGTTTGTTTTGTTACAGTTTGCTTTATAGCGAATGAGGATCGATGATAAAGGAGGATAATGAGAGGAGGTCCCGCCGGCCCGCCGACCAAACATCCGGCGGCCGGTGGCGCCGATTAAATACGAAACCCTCAGTCGAAGCGTCGTGCACTTGGGACCTGCTGGTTTTACAGTTCACTTACACTGCTTTATCTCGAAATGTGAACCGCAGCTTTTAATTATACCCATGAGGAACCTATTAGAAGAAAAACTAACTTTTTCGTTGTGCAACGTTAACTATTATTTCCAGAATGTAATATGAACATTAAATAGTATTAATATATTAGATATTAATACTATTTAATGTGACACTGACTGTGAGTGTTCTTAAATTTGAAACGGTAAATTAGAATTTACTTTGGTCAACGTGTTAGGCTAGATTTGTGCAATTTATAGCTTTAGCTACTGACGGGGGTTACCCCGGGGGTATTTTTGTACACACGACGGCACCTCAGACTATACATGTTGACCTTGAGACCGCCTTTATGCCCTACGTAATAAAAGCTGTTTTCGCAGTTTAACTGTATAACCTAACGTGCTGTCGTGCGTACTAGGTACGTAATATAAATGCTATTTTATTATGACATATAAATCAAATGATTATTTGCTTCCGACTTTATATAAATCGCACAGAGGACAACCTCGCTAATGATGTTAAGGCATTCTGGAGATTCACTAAGTCCAAAAAAGTGACAAATAGCTATCCAGACAAACTCTTTTATGAAGATCAATCAGCTGAGGGTGGTGTAAATATTGCTAATCTTTTTTCGAAGTGTTTTTCTGCGGTCTACAGTAGTCCATGCCAGACGGTATATACTCC
This sequence comes from Catoptria pinella, assembly GCA_963556745.1. NCBI lineage: Eukaryota > Metazoa > Arthropoda > Insecta > Lepidoptera > Crambidae > Catoptria > Catoptria pinella. The sequence goes on from OY750771.1 coordinate 782,065, forward strand.
TAATTTTAGGCAGAACACAACCACTCTTGCCTCGATTTATATTGCTGACAAGGAAATCAAATCGCGCATCAAGTCAATCGATATAAGCAAGGGTGCAGGTCCTGATGGAATACCGCCTGTATTTGTTAGCCGATGCTCTAGAGCTCTGGTGCGACCTTTAGGAATAATTTTCAATAAATCCCTAAGCAGTGGTACTTTCCCTGATTTATGGAAAATTGCGAAAATCGTACCCATTCATAAATCGGGTGATAGACGGGACATATCAAATTACAGACCAATTAGCATCTTAAGTTGCTTTGCAAAGATCTTTGAGAGCATAATATACGACTATATGTATGCACACCTTAAACAAATAATTAGCCCCAATCAGCATGGGTTTATAAGGTCTCGATCCACTACTACAAACTTGTTAAGCTATTCTCATTACTTAACTACTGTTTTTGATCAAACTGGACAAGTGGATGCTGTTTATACTGATTTTGCAAAAGCATTTGATCGTGTTGATCATGCTATACTATGTATTAAAGCCGAGCACCTAGGTATACACGGTACTATATTACAGTGGCTGCGTTCATATTTGGAAAATCGTTCTCAAATTGTGACAATTGGAGGGCATGAATCTGTACCATTTATTGCAGAGTCCGGAGTTCCTCAGGGATCGAACCTAGACCTTTACTGTTTTTGGTTTTTGTGAATGATTTACTTGCTTCGTTTAACTGTGAATGTCTGGCTTTTGCTGATGATTTGAAAATATTTAAGCACATAACATCTGTTATGGATTGTGTTGAACTTCAATCGGATATTAACACTCTTGTAAACTGGTGCGTTTCTAATAATATGTCTTTAAACATAAAAAAATGTCTAGTCATCAAATTCACCAAAAAAAGAAATGTGAGAGTCTTTCCATACAAAATCCTTAGTACCCCACTAGAGCATGTGAATATAGTGCGTGATTTGGGCGTTTGGTTTGACTCTAAACTTTCTTTTAGTTACCATTATGATGCAATTCACCTAAAAGCGAGGAAAACCTTAGGTTTTATAAATCGAGTTACCAAGCCGTTCCGAAGAAGTAAAAGTTTAATTATTCTATATACTTCTCTCGTGAGAAGTATTCTCGAATATTGTTGTGTCATATGGTCACCCTACTATGAAAACCATATTAACAGGCTTGAGTCGATCCAGAAACGGTTTATTCGAAACCTCAGTTTTAAGATGGGTCTAGGTAAGTATCTTGCATCATATGATGACAGACTTGATAGGTTTAATTTGGAACCACTTTACAAACGTCGGCATCTAAGTGACCTCTCAACATTGCATATATGGTTGAGCGAAGCGATGGCTGGTTCATGCGTCATGCTCGTGAACGGGTGCTGCCAGTGGGAATGGGTCTGCTTCTGACTACTTGTATTAAGGACGTCGCATACATATATATATATAAATGTTTAATATTATCTATATGTATGGCACTTCTTACCCAAAAGATAAAATTCATAACTACTACCTTGTTTTGGAATTTTTTTTATTGCAATCTTTCACTTTCTATAGGCCTATAAAAAGCTTTTGGATATTAGTTTTCAATTCGATGCCTTAACACGGGTAGCCTAAGTATGTCATGCTCTCTTTAATCATTTCTATGGTGGTGTCGTGTGAGGCGGGTCGTTACGTTCCCTCAAATATGGTTGAGCGAAGCGATGGCTGGTTCATGCGTCATGCTCGTGAACGGGTGCTGCCAGTGGGAATGGGTCTGCTTCTGCCTACTTGTCTTAACGTTTATTGAATTGTATGAATAAATATATATATTTTTTTTTTGTAATAGCCTAGGCTGAGCCTTAAATTTTGAATTAAGCTTGACACCTGTAATTTGATTCAGTAGAAATGAGCTAATTAAATAATGTTATTTATTTATGAATCTATGTTAATGGCAACATGTATGAATACTTTGAATGTAATGTCTGGAAACGATATACATATTTGTAAATATCGTTCCTTCTAATAAAGCTGATAAGTTTTTTTGCGCCCATTTTTCTTGTCAGCTAAAAGACGTCATAATGGGTGGTAGGATAAAAGAATTGACGATTTAAAAATGCTTGTTATGTGAGCTTATTTGAATAAAGAATTTTTCAATTTCAATTTCAATTTCAATTTCAATTGCATAAAATAGTTAATTCTACTCTTGATTCTGACATCTTACAGCATGTTTCATTGAGATTTGTATCTAGGTCTAACCGCAGTCAACATCTTTTCCATATACCTTTGGCTAAAAATAATGTTTCGCATAATAGCCCATTGATCCGAATGTGTCGAAAATTTAATTGTCTGAGTAAGGACCTGGATATCTTTCATCAGAGCTTGAAATCATTTATAGAAAGTATCAAGTGTTCAAAAAATTTTGATCTGATTCTTATGAAAAATCGCTAACCCTAACAACTTGTTGTATTTCAGTCTATTAAAATGTATTTTTTTTTTCTCTACCTTAAGTTAGTAAAGTACCACAAAAACTGTTTTGTTAAACTAAGATAAAACCTAATTTGAATGTTGTGCTCGGTTGTTATCGAAATGCGAATTTAATAATGTGCAACAGCTATGATTTTATAGAATGTTTTTAATTTGTATTTTGTTACCGTGCCAAAATAAATAAATAAATAAACGCAGTTTAGATTTAAACCGAAATTATCAATTGCTGATGCGGTTCATCAATTAACAATTATATAGTGGAAAATCTAGACGAAGGCAAGCATACATTAGGAATCTTTCTAGACCTCGCCAAAGCTTTCGATTACGTTTCTATCCCTATTCTGTTGCGCAAGCTTGAAAACATAAGTATAAGAGGCACTCAACTGAAATTATTTGCAAGTTATCTAGAAGATCGTACTCAGTGCGGTGTTATCAGTAATGAGCAAAATAATACATCCTTCGGGGTTCCACAAGGGAGCATATTAGGATCTACCCTGTTCCTGATCTACATAAACGATCTCTGTAATGTAAATGTAGATCATGGTTACGTCATAACATAACATAATTATGCTGATGACACTCCTTTTTTCAGCTGAGTCTGAAAAAGAGTATTCCTGTTTTAACGAACCTGCACAACACGGTTTTAACGTAGTTAATAAATGGCTTCAGGACAATTCACTAACACTTAATGCTGAAAAAACAAGCTTTATGAAATTTTCGTTGCACGAATCATTACTAACATCAAATTACTCTAATCTAAACTATATGCTCATTTCTGTTCATCATAATGATAATAAATGTGTATGCACAGAAATTAAATAATGAGGTGTCATATTAGATGAAACTCTCTTCTTTAAACAACATATAGAAGTCTAACTAGTAGAATAAGTAAGATGATATTTGTGTTTAAAAAACTTAGTCATATTGCTGATGCGAAATTATGTAAACAAGTTTATTCGGCGCTTTATGAATTATTACTGGCCAATTGTATTTCTACATGGGGTGGAGCAAGTAAGACTTGGAAGGAGGAGAGGACTAAGGAGCAAGTTTTATCTGCTGAAAAGTCCAGAGAGCGATTCTTACTTTTCGTCCCTTCCTTTATCCTACAAAACTGTTTAGTATTAACAGTTAGACAACTTTTTACATTGAGCTATACTCTGTAGCAGCACACAGCCCTTCATTACAGCACTGAGATTACTAATAAAAGACGAAAAGATAAAGTTTACTAAAAGGTGGAATAATCTTGCTTTTACGAGAAAATTTTATAGGACCGTTTCTCTACAATCAGTTAAGTGCTAAAACATATATTTATCCACTCAATCGCATAAACTGCAAAAAGATACTTAAATATACTTTCCAAAAGATGACATTATGATGAGACGGAGGAGTTACTTGTAGTATTACGATAATTATGAATTATCTTAATACTACAATATTAATAAAATTATGATTATTCAAAAAATTATTCTATTGTAATATGTAACTTTAATTATTTTCCATATTAATATAAAATTAACACCATATTTATATCTTCCATAGGCGCATATCGCCTGAAACACAGGATAACCTAGTTCAGACACAAATAATGATTGATTACCTAAATAAAACAATATGTCTAAACAGAAACTAATATTATTTGAATTATAGAAACTAATTCCTTATTTATTTGTTTATGCATATTTACCTAGTTTTAAAGCTGATATTGTCAATTGTTGTGAACGAAATGAATTTGTGAATAAATAATTTATGATATAACTGGTAGTTAGCTACTGGGAAGGCCCAAGGTCGGTTGCTTTCGTAAACTTAGACTAAACATAAACAACGAATCTAGTTTTGTTATAATATCTAATATCGAAACAAAGTCGGGATAATAACAAACTATTTCAGTGTAACAACGAGTATTAAAATAATATAAATCTAAAGCAATACTTTTTTTGGGGTAGGTATTTGTATGTTTTCTTAGAAAATAACTAAGTTTTATTGACCGTTTAATTATGCTTATTCAATGTTTTGCGGCACCTCATGACATAAGACATAATGTACTTATGTTCACCATTGTTTTTTATCAGATCATCAAAGCCCATCAGACACAGGTGTTATGTATAAGGACAGTTAAGAGAGGATGACGTCATATAGAGCACCTGCATCGAAAACCGCTGATGATGCATTTGGGATGCATCAGTCCTGGACCATCGTTAGATCCAATCGGGGAGCCTCATAGTCAAGACATTTCTTTTGTTATTAAAACTACTTATGATATTGTATGATTCTATGTTAATTTTTAATTATAAAGCTTTTTAAAAAGTCAAAGTGCAGTTGTGTTTTTATAAGTTAGGCGTCACTACAATGACTCTACAAGATATAAAATGAGACCGGGAGGCGTATTTCCTTAGACGTATCGAATTCTTCCCCTCCTCGCGACCACTTCAGTAGGTATTGGAAATCAAAATATGCCGCATAAGAGTATCGGTTTCAAACCAGGTTCATCATCAACACGGTTTTAAACATTTATTTGTGTGTTAGGATATCTCCCAAAAACGTATCGTATAAATTTGAGATTTTAGCATTCACAATGCTATTTCAACATTGAAAATGTTTATGTGCTCACAAGTGTATGTGAGCCCGATGTTAAGCCAAAAGTGCGACATGGCTGTAGATCGGTCAAAATTGGAGATATCTCTACGGAAGTCAAATGTGCAAGGTGTGGAGATCTACCGTATGGCGCTTGAACTTTGAAATCGGTCGGGTATTTGTTGAGAAATCTTGAAAAAATCTAATAAAATATATAAATTTAAGGAAATACGCGACCGGGAGACCTCATGTTTGACGTTCGAATACAACAACGATGTGTGTGTGTGGTGTGGAGCCTATCAAACTAACAATAGAGCATGAACGTGGGCTCCGGTCGTGCGATGAATTCTTAATTCGGAACCTTATTTATAATTAACATTGGGTTTCAATTCAATTCCAGATTGAAATCATATGCGTAGGTATAATATGCTATCATTGTAATACCGATAGCTAAATTGTCTTAATAAAGTGTAAACTGAAACTTGAAAGCTCTATTGTAAACCGCTCAGTTCCAACAAGAGTGGTAGATTACAAGACAACAAAAAGTGAGAAGAAACTACATTTCAAGACAAATAGATACAAGCCGGTTAGAAGGAAGAGTTTTAATACCGATCATGTTGTTTGTATGTGTCGTAGAGTAAACGTAAAAACCGGATCTTTCCAAAAATCCTAGGTCGATTGTAAATGACCGGATTGTTGGAATCTGAAATCTAAGATAGATTTTTGCAATCGTCCGAGCAATTTTAGGATCAGTGATCCCAGTAGGTTTCGGACAATTGGATTGAATGTGATTGGATAATCTAAGAGTCGATTTATAACATCGTCGTCAGTCTGATTGGTCAGAACATGACTCTTCTTATAGGACTATAGGTAGCCGTTAGCCAATTAAAGCATTCGTCAGTCTATAACGTTGGCGTCAGCGCGCGCAAAGTGATGGTAATTCGCGATTTTTGTAAAAATCATCCTTAACATTATTCTGACGATTGTAAACATCTATCTCAGAGTCTAATTATCCGGATTTTTGCAATCATACAAGGATTTTTGTAAAGATCCGATTTATATGAATATCCTACGACTTCACCACGCGATTCAAATGAAATCTTTAAAAAAAACTAGTTCTTTCAAAGACATAATATAAGCTCACTATATCCCATAGTGCGTTATCTGTGTGGATCGATGGTGTTATCATGTTTGCGCGCCCGCATCGCGGCATCAGCTCGCCTCATTAAATCTGCATTATGACGACCCACCCACCGACGACCTCCACTGGTAAACAGATCATTTTAGAAATTTTCTTATGGTCTTTAATTGTTGATTGACAAACAACTTCCGACGAGGCATCATCCAATTGATGACATTTTAAAGGACACGTCCTATTTTGAATAACCAATTTCATTTATGAAACGTGTTATAATAAATCTTCGGCTAGCATACTGTAAACATCACTTTATCCATAAATGTATAGGCGTATTTCACGCTCCTTCATTCATTATTTATGCGATGAGCTGTTTACACCGAGTTCGCAGCTATTCTCAGCACAATTTGCAAGATATGTATTTCGGAATACCCTCGAGGCTCTTTGAGAAGCTAACTTCCGTTTTGTAAATAAGTTAAGCCACAGTGAATAATTCGTTAAACAATAAATATTTTACTATTTTAATTTACACTTTTCAAATACAAAGTCTTATTCAATTACTACAACACTCAGCTATCATCATAAATTCATATTAAAGCTTCTCGCCCACGAGCGACTTTTATCACTGGTTAAAAACCCTTTGTCATTCTTGTCAGTGTCATTTCGCGGGCGATTAGTCGCTGAGCTACTTTTGTGGGCGTTTACGTATTGAACTCTGTATGTTCTATTCTCGACGACAAAAAATCGCTCACCAATTAATCGCTCGTGGGCGGTGACGCTTAATAAAATTACTGCAAAAAGTTGTAAAAATATTATCCTTAATAAAAGGAAAGTACTAACGCTAACGTATATTTCTGGAACAAGTTACGAAGACTTGTTTTAACTTAAGTCCACTATGGCAGTAATACAAAGTCGTAGTTTGAAAAAGCTTAGTGGAAGGCGCGCTAAGCTCGGATGACTACAAAGAAGTGGGTTTCGTACGAAAATACAAAAAATAAGGGGGAACTAGGTCGTTTCTTAGTGTCGTTTGTAGTTGATCATTTATGATCTGTGTTTCTACTGAACGCTGAGGCAAGATCAATGATTCTGCGTGAAATCAATGATGATTCCTCAAGTTTAGCCGTACCTGACCACGGGATGTAGGGCCTTCTTGGTCCTCTTGCTTATTTGTTAAACTAATATTATTTATTTAGTCCACTATTTCATCATCAACAATCCTGACATCGACTTGAGCCCCAGAATCTTCTTCTCCAAAGTCGGATCGAAAGGAGAATAACCGTTTACATTTTCTAAAATACTACTCTGTATAAAAAGTACCGGGAATCCATAAATTACAGAACGTGCGGTAAACATATCGAGCTACTTTTTTCTATAAGTTGGTGGCACTGTTATACCGCGCGAACATTGAGCGCTATCTGTCACTCAGTGTTATTACAGTTACTGTTTTTATATTTCATTGTTTTAAGTGTTCTGCGATTTTACTACGGAAGCATTTTGTGAACAAAGAGTTTGCTTTAAGTTTTGTGTATCAAACGGTGTATAAATAATATTATTTAGGCGTCATGACGCGTTTGCGAGAGAATATCCGCCGAAAACGGCCTGATTTTGGAACAACAATTCATGGATTTTACACCATAATAATGCACCATCGCACAAAGCCATCATTGTGCTTTTAGCTTGTAACCAAAAACTCGACGATATGTCATCGACCAAGTACTCACCTGATATGGCTCCGTCTGATTTATCACTCTTCTCGAGGCTAAAATTACCACTTCGAGAAAGGCGTTTCAAGTCAATTGAAGCTATAAAAAAATCTCATAAAAGTCCAGAATGAGGCATTAGGTTAAACCCACCCGACACAAAAGTTTCAAAGCTTGAGGCTTATCTTATGACGTTGATGCGGTATGGACACACTCTAGTCACAAGTTAACCGTTAGGATGTCTGGTAGTTTTTCACGTTCGTAATTTCATCCAACCAGCTGGTTGCCACAACATCGCAATTCCGGCACCTGAGAACTATCTGGATACTGCCGGAGTTGGCCGCAATTCTGAGCTGCCCAATTACTTCCAGCTGCGATACAGTTCAAGAGAAACTTAGGTTTTTCTTGAGATTGTAATCACAGCGCATCAAATGCGCTGTGATACCACAAGGTATAGATGTCGCTGCTTTCTATAAGGATTTGTAACGACATAAGAAGAAGATAATTGATTAGATGCACTATACTATATTTGTCTCAATTATAGATTGACCTGTCAAAGTCAAAATTTTAGTACAGAAGGACGCGAAAACTATCAATGAAAATGCAAAGCATATTTGGCTGTTTTCAACACATTTTGACGATTTAACAGGACCAATCATGCGCGTTACGTGTCGGTTGGCAAACGAACGCTCGTCGACGCTGTCAGTGTCATCTAACGCTGCTGCTGTCACCGCCCACGCGAGCGATTCAATCTAATCACGAACACATTAGCGACTATTATTTGCACGACGATTTAAAATCAAATATCGAATACAGGTGCTAATCGATAATAATAATAAATAATTATTCGACCGTTTCCATCTATGACAACCGCGCTCATGACTCCATAATACCTATCGTCCATATAACAATCAGGCATTGCGCTGGTGCACCCGTAGATGGCAGATTTTTTAGGTAACCACACCACTGTAGTGAAGTTCCAATACTAAACTTTCATTTGTTAATTATTATTCATTAGATCACGACACACATCACTAGTCGGCAGTGATGTGGTTACCTAAAAAAATTGTAAACGACACCCAAGGGGAGTGATCCAGTGGTGTGGTTGACAATACACGACAGAATTCATCAGAAATATACCACCTCATTTCAAAATTAGCGCGTCTGTGTACCCGTATAATTAAGGCAGTTTGTTCGTTACAAAGCAAGCCAGCTAGGGCGCAGGAACGCTGGAAAAGCAATACCTATAGAAAGGCTTATTTTAAAGCTTAAAATAATTCAAGAAGAAAATACCTCTCTTGCAAAAAATACCTCCGAAATATTATAATGTTTATTGGTTTACTTGAAAGTTAGACGATAAGCACGAAGCATTGAAGAGGCTAATTCAAATATCGAAGATAAATTTATTTCAAAGCGCTCTGCGGATAACAACTGCAATTTCCTAGCCAAAACTGCCTGTTTATGTTGTTTACAATTAATCTTTTTAACCCACTTCGCGTGAAATTCAATAATGAAGAAAAAGTGTCCATACACAAGTCCGATCTTAAATCCGGTATAACAATCAGTTGTGTCGTAGTGTCGCCATAATGCGCCACGCCGAGTTTACGGAGAGCACCCGCATTCAGTAGAATTAACATCGTAAACACACACGGGCCTTCTCTATCATCCTTGTCGTCACCCGCGGGATTTGCCACAGACCAACCAACGACAGTTACATAATTTTACATAATACTAAATAATATACTAGAAAAAATACGACTCGCACCAGATCATGTTCTCGGACGGGAATCGACACCGCGACCTTTGTATATCCGGTCCAATGCTCTGACCGCTGAGCTACCGAGTCTCTAGTGGGAACGTCGAATTTCTTCTAGTATGTCAACTCTTACGCTGCAGCCGGCGCAATAATTATAGTCAGCATCATTACAAAAAACATTATGATATGGATATTAAAAGTAGAAATAGCTGTGTTAGAGCCTTGTATTTAAATCACTGACCTTGATAACTAATACACTTAAAACAACCCACAAAAAGAAACCGATTCTCGTGAAATTTTGAGAGCAATTTTTTTGTCGACTCAGGTTTTCAAGATTTTTCCAAAAAAAAAAAGGTTCAGTCATTTCAAAAATGTCACAAACGCGATGTCTACAGCTCACAGAGCCACTAGAATTATTTCTATGACTTAGTAAAGATATATGACTAATATTGAAATACCTAAATGGTAACTTGTACGGCCAGGGCTCTAATGTACAGCCAAAGTCACTTTGACCAATTTGCGCGATTGCAACTTTAGTGAAGTAGTTCTACTGCCAAAGCGTACTCTTTAGTTCAGCGATGGTTCTGAGCGAGTATGTAAGCAGCCGATAACGAAGGGGGCGTTACGCGGGGGGCGGGGGCGTCGGCAAACAATGCACATGCACTGTCGCTACTGCGATCTACTGCCCCGGGACCACGCGACAATAACTAAAGCTACGTTCGGCAAACATATCTCGTTTACGATTTTATTTGTGACACGTCAAACAGGACAAACAAGGTGAAAATTCAGCTCATTTGAGCCGAATGCGTTGTAAGCTCCGAGTAAAACTCGTTTTATTCCTTTCAATTTTGAAACGTTCGATGGGGTGATTTTATTTAATGAACATCGTATAGTGATATCATAAATTGTGACTACATTATAAACTTTTTATATGCGGCTTGGTACTTTTTTCAGCTAATTCTAACCAGATATGAAGTGTATATTAATCGATAGAGGAAAAATCATAATTTTCTCCCGATTCGGGGTTTAAAGCCCAGCCAAGTTTGGGGTCTAAAAGACCCCAAGTCTAGTTTAGTAGCAAAGCAGTGTCAACCTCGTGGCGACATCTATTGGATTAATATTTAAACAACATAAAATTTGAGCGTGGTCAACAGCTCACTGAGCCACTAAATTTTATTTTTGTTAGCACCCTTACATATCTTCTGTGAACTATGACATCACATAAAATAAATATCAATCACTTTGCTGGGCACATACAGCAAGTATAAGTTATCAATATCAATCTATATGTTTATAATTAAAAAAATATTTATTTCATGAGATTTCACAAAAAAAAGAATATTACTATTATTTGCATGTATTTACAGCAAAACTACATTTGAGAAATATTTCTTATTCTTTGGCTAACTTCTTTTCTAAAGTGTTACAGTTTCCTATTTAAAGTATGTACCAAATAATATGTACCCTATTTCAGGCACCAGTCTTTAACAAATATAGGTTATAAATGCTTTGATTTATGTGCACATGTTTTGAAGTTCGTGAAGTGACCAAAAAATACATTTATTATTATTATTATTATAAATATGTTTGTACTTTATATTTGATAAACGGCAGAGACCACACAAGAAGAAGATAATATCTTGTACACAAGAAGAAGATAAATTCTTATATAACTATGAGAAGATAATATCTTGATAGCATTATGTCATTGTCGTGTCAGCTGCGACAGTCACACTTATTCCTTTACTACAAAGAAAGACAAATTTTATGAAGCACACGTCCATTGCTTACAAAGTATTACAAAGAAATAGTTTGCATTTTCCTGAGAACTTAGCAAGTTACATGTAATTTTTTGAATAAAAAATAATTCAAATATTTCAAATAGTCGTTGCACTGAAAATACAATACTAGCACACACACACCATACACCTAATAAAACCATTATTTTATATTCTAAACGCTATTCAAATACGAATATTGGAATGAAAATATTAAACGTAACAATGATTATCTCAATGTTTGAAAACCAAGTTGTGTTCATTAAATTATTATTAACCAAATACTTCTATTATAAAAGAACCATAACTTACTAGTTACTAACATAACTTACAATATGCATAAGGCAGAAAAGTTTATAAACGCCATGTGTGCGCTGTGAACGAAAGATTAAAAGAATTCCGTAGCAGAAGCGTTACAAAGATGCTACGACGCTACGAGCATCGTAGCGTTCGTAGCAGAAATACTCCTAGCTGCTACGGAATCTCATGGTACATTCCTTGAATTTAATTTGTTTACAAAAACGCTATTGCTATAATATGAATATGTTCTCCTGTTAAGTTAGAGAAATTCTTTATTATTGTATATTGTATTATAAAAATTAACCTTCTCAGAATAGAATTAAGATGTCAACAAGATTCGAATAGACGACTTTTATGAGCCGCAAGGTCAAGTCGTATGAGCTATAACTAGTAAAAGCCTATGATTGATAAGATAATGTTTATCTTTCAGCGAATCTTTCAATGTCTATCTATCACAATATTAATATGAACTATGTTGTGATGTTTTCGTACATAACTGTTAAATATCTTGTTGACGTCATTCTGTACTGATTCACAAATAAGTAGGTAGTCGTTTTATTACTGCACGTTATAGATTTTTGTATTTTCTTTGCTATTTTTATACTAATAATATAGCTTCCGCCCGCGAATTCGTCCGCGTGGACATTCGAGAAAATCCTTAGGGAATTGAATATGAAATTGTTTGTTTGTTTTAACTTCTCACGAGGCATCATTGCGAAACCATTTAGGTGCATTCACAAAAATAGGAATTGACGGTAGTATATTGCAATCTGCAATCAACACAGGCTAAGATAAGTGTTTGCGCCAAGCGCGGAGCGCGCGCTTTTGAATATTCAGCGCGACAACCGGCCGCTGAATAATTTCGACGCGCAAATATAACCAATCTACCCTACCCACCCTGATACCGGGCGGAGTGCCACTGCGAGTGGGCTCGCAAACTATAAATACCACATGTAGGATGAGTAATTGATATTTGCAGTGCTCTAAAAGTATCATTGTTGACTTGTAAGTATTGCTCGTGGCAAAGTGGCCAACAACTTAAATATCATCGTTGTCTATGTTACAAGATTTAAAGGACAACCATGACATTTTGATATAGAGGTCTGAGACTGTGGACATTTTGATTTTTGATATAGTGGACTTTATGCAACCAAAGGTTTGCATAAAGGAAATAGTGATTTAATGTCAAGTAGACAATAATAATTTAATTGAATTCACGATTATAAGGCAATACTCAACCGACGAGAAAACGGCTGCTGTGTAAAAAAGAATATCGAGAAAAACGCACTAGTGGTTCAATAATTCTAGCTAAGAAGGTATTGAATTTGAGTTGCACTTGTAACAATATGGGTTGGATGCTCTGCAAGCGGGCATACAATATACCTATATATCTAGATTAACAGAATACGTTTAAAAAGTTTACTTTGATTTTTTTAAAACATACCACATCTGCTACCGTATACAGTTCTCCTACTCCCTTACCTGAAACAAAAAATGATAAGTTGAAGCTAATTATTACAAAGAAATAAATACGTTTCACTACAATGTCAAATGATATTGTTAAGACAATAGTACTGTCGTTAAGGCTTGTCAGAATCGTTGTCAAACAGCCTGTCGTATAGTCAAAGTTAAAACCTGACCTGTCTGACCTCCACCGGCCACGGTCCATCAGTGAGTGTGTTCAAGATTTGAGCGACACCCGCCATCAGAAAAGGTTAGAGCTCATCCTCATCTCTAGTATTCGAGTTATAAACAGCGGACAGCCCCCGTAAGGCGAGCCGCAAAACAATTTTAATTAACACGCGGTCATTACGCGCCAGGTGGATTTTAATACCACGCGGAATATAGCGCACTAATGATTTGGAAGAAACAGAATCTTCTTTAAAAATAGACACTTTTACTTCAGCGCGTTTTAATGAATAGGACATTATAATAGAATACTGCTGTATGTTTCGAATATGGCAGGCTTGTGCATAAATAAAACAGTTTCGTTTAAAATATGTATTTAAATATATTTATTTATTAATTAATTTGCTTGAATATCAACAAGTTCACAGCTAGTAGAGCAAGATCCTGGAGTTAACATTCATAAGTTCTTCAATAGTCGCGCAAATGTAATGAAAAGTATTTATCATTCCAATTGTGATTCTGGCAAAAGTTGAACTGTGCTCAACAATTCAAACCATGCATTTAAACCACTCAGAAGAAGTGTTTTACATCAATCAGTAATTTAGACATCAAATCCTGTGTGTAGTCATTCTCTCTGATACGTGAACTAATTACAATTTCATATAGAACTTTACTGTTATCATTATCATATCATAAAATTAGGTTGTAGCTAAATAACCAAAATATTCCAAACGGTCGCTGGCGGTATCTGTCCGGAGCTAAGTCGCTTATCGCTTTATCGTCGCAATTACACGACAAAACACTCCAGAACATCATTATGCTGCTGCATCTTCACTACCTGTGTTATTGACAACGCACAATATTATTAATTAATTAACTATTAAAGTCAGTATTTGTTTAATTTATATTTGTGGAATAACTTCGCTCGAAAGTAATAAAGGCAAACTGGTGGAAAAGAACTAAACAACTTGTACCTTTAAGCAGTTTTTAAGTGTTGGTCGAATGCCAACTTATACTAAAAAGTATTGTCGCAGCTGCTACAAGTTTTGTTTCTGTAAAAATGTATTGTTTATACAACTAAGAGTATTTTTGTTTATTACAATAAAGGTATAATCGGATAAAGATGTGTTTGTTGCGCCTTATGGGTATGTATAAAAACACTGAACAATATAAAAATGGATTCGCCGAAACATGGTGACATGTATTTTGTCAACTGTATGTGGAACATGCATAATTTTAACCGATTGTATATTCGAATATTCACTTATCGCTGGCCTATTTGAGCATTTTCAAATAAAGAGCACCTTGTCAGAATTAATGTCTTATTTTTATTAATATTTTTTGTTTCTTTTTTTCATTTCGATATTACATGGATACATGATGGTTTATAAAATGATATTTAATTGCAGATTAATTCATTTTTCGAGCCATCATCAGATGAAAAAAATGTCGCAAAACCGACGTGTCGTTCTCATCCCATTTCATATTCAAAATTACATTCTGAAGAAAACATTTACCAACTTTTGTTATCAAAAATAAAAATAACGTTACATGAGGATATTGTTCATCTTCTGAAAACAGTTAAATCATGTAAACTTACCGGAAACAGCAGATAATGTGTCTCAATCCCGCCAGAAGAATCTGGACGATCGTAGCACTCACAACTTATCAACAAAAATTTTTGAAATGGCGGTCGGTATTCGTCAAGAATAATGTTGCCATTTCAAAAACTAAAATTGTCTTCGTAATTTTCCAAATGTCACTTTTAGCCATGAGAACACCGTCATGTCCGGTCGGTACCAATTTTTACGATTTTATTGGAAATCAATTTATATTTAAATCAATATAAGACTTAAAATATAAACTACCGGTAACGATAGGTGACACAGAGTACATTCAAACGATATCAAAATCTCATGCTATCCTAGTACAAAAAGTTTTCAGTATCGCTTCTAACATCGAGGAACTTGGTTGGGAGACACAACAAAAACTCTCATTTTTGAGTTTAAAAATGGTAATTATTTAAATATTACGCAAAGTATTATGAAAGTTATTATTTTGATTAACTTAGTTTGAGTGTTAAATGCTTTTCAATCATTAAAATAATTATCCAGATATAATTTTTACTTGTTATGGACTTCAAACACGGGGGACAGCCCAAAATTGGGGGGTGCACTTTATTTTGAAAACGCTCATTTATGGTTTCGATTCATGTCATGACACAGACAATATTACACTACTATTATCAATAACCACAGACCAAATCATAGTTGGTCAGTCAAGTTAATATATTTTTTACCTGTAATTTATTTTTTGTTGTCGAGTTTGCGAACTTTGTTCGCGCGGTCGGATACATGCGTGAAACTCAAGAAACTTTGCAACAACAAATGTGTAATGTTATTCCGCTATTTATTTTATTTGAATGTAATAATTTATTACATAAGTTTGATGACTATACTTAGCGGTTAAGAACTAGGGTTCTCGTACCAAATGGAAAACGGAAATAATTTGTATTGTTCGGTTCTGAATAAGTATTTATTTCAATTATGTCTGTTAATTAACTTTCCAAAGTTTGCAAGAATTAAATTCATGTTTCATGTTCATTTACACGTGAGATTAGAAGTCTGCCATTCTAAAGTCGGTTGGCCACATACTCTTAATAAAAATATAAATAAAATAAAAATAAATATATATATATTATTATTTAGTCAGTATCTTTTAAGTACATTACATAACATATGGCTGAGGCCCCTTTTAAGTATAAGACCTGTGTTAAGAGCCCCGCTCCTTTTAAGATTACAAAAGATACATTTGTTGTTTCAATTTTACATTTTCTAAGTTTTAAAGCTGTGCTAAAATAAAATGGTGTAAATAAATTGTGTCTCTCTCTGTGTGTGTGTGTGTGTGTGTGTGTGTGTGTGTGTGTGTGTGTGTGTGTGTGTGTGTGTGTGTGTGTGTGTATGTGTCTGTGTGTGTGTGTGTAAGTGTAATATATATAATTATGTGTGTGTGTGTGTGTTTGTTTGTGTTTGTGACGAAATTATGTACGATGTGAAGGGTATGAATGGTGTGTGACGATGCGAGAGATTTGTTGTACACACGACAGCACGTCAGGTTATACAGTTAAACTGCGAAAACAGCTTTTATTACGTACGGCATAAAGGCGATCTCAAGGTCAACATGTATAGTGTGTACTTTATGTTGTGTTTAAGTATACTTAACTACGCAGGAGAGGTAAAAATAAACATGTCATTCAACTTCAGTTACTTAGTAGTTTTTCTTTATTATTATTTTACTAGTTTTATTAGATAAGGTTCTCTATGTCTTCATAATTTTTAGTCTGTAGCCAGTTTTGTAATGTGTGCTTGCAGGTTTTTAATATTAGGGGGTGAAAATGTAGGATTTTATTTTTTCTATTATAAATGTGTGCTGGATGTACCGTGTACTGCCTCTGGACGATATGAGAGCATTAATATGAGCAACTTACTCGAAGCTCGCTTAAGATTATGCCTGCTATGAAATTTGGAAGCGTAATATATGTAGATCTTAAATCTGGAATAAAGTGAAATATTACTTTTGCCTTATTTCTGGAAATTAAGGTACAGTCAACGACACGTCAGACTATATATTATGTTAACCTTGAGACCGCCTTAATGCCGTACGTATGCCGCTGTTTTGGTAGTTCAACTATTTAACTTACCGTGCTGTCGTACATACCTACACTAATAATTAATTAATCGTATAAAGGGCAACGCGGTCACTGCTACTTCATTTCCTGTAATATGTTTTCTTTTTTCCAAACCTTTTAATTTGTGCCAAGAACAACAAAAGAAACGGCTTCTTTTTATGTCGTCTGAACAAATTAAAAAAGCTTTCCAAAGATTTCAAGAGTTAACAGTTGTTCACACGTTAGCTCACACTCGGGCCAATCAAACTCGGCCGAGTCAACGGATCTCGCTGGTCCGGCACAAAAGCGCCGGAGATCCGGCCCGGAATCCTTGCTTATTATGAAAGCCTTTGTAAACGATCCGGCCATTGTCGACGCGCACCCGATCCACACCTGATTCCTTTTGATGCTTCCAAATTAATTTCTTTTGTGACTTATTCGTTGTGTACTAAGCACTCGTTAATTAAATACAAATTGAAATCTCGAAACGCATTGGTAAGGGTGCTATTCAAGGCAAATGTTATTGTTCGTGTAGCTTTTCTTAAGAACATAAAGAGCACAATTGGTCCTATAACAATACAATTACGCTTCATGTAACACGTTTATGCTGTTGATCTCATATCACCCATGCTTTAAATCCTCCATAAAAGGTTCTGAAACAGTTAACTTATAGCCAACATTACCACAACCAGTGTCATAGTAACCGTAACATCCGAACAAGTCAAGGCTGGTCACGCCCACGCCCGCGAGTTGCATTATGTAATTCAGTACAACATAATAACACTATTTAGGATGATATAATGACGGAGGCGCGCGCGGAGCATCTCGCTCGGATATTATGGCTACCATGACACTGGTTGTTTTAAAGTTGGCTATAAGCTAATGTTTAAAAACCTTTTATAGAGAATTCATATCATGGTTGTAGATAAAGTCTTCTATGCAACTGTACATAATTAGGTATTAAAACAGACATGTGCTACTGTTATTCGTGTTTTAATACTCCTCATTATACTACAGTTGCATAAATAACTAAAGGAAACCGTAGTTCAAATGTTAAATTAAATGATACTAAAGTGTTTTCGATATAAAAATGAACGTTTATTTCACACAACCAAAATGCGCGGCAACGACAATTTTAGGTAGAAGTGACAGATGACATTAGCGGTTGCGTTCCATTCTAACACCCTCCCTTGGGACGCAATCCCATTTTCATGACACAAAAAAAATGCTTATCAGCAGTAGTGCCCTTAGTCAAATTATCAGCAATCATTTCCTCACCTTTAACATAACAAAATTTTAACTTTAAATTACTAACAAGATCCTTGAGGAAATGGTAACGAATATCAATATGTTTAGATCTAGGCAAATAACAGTCATTATTGGACAATCTGATTGCACTCTGGTTATCACTCAAAACGACGAGTGGGTTGCTCTGCTGCTGACCGAGCTCCGCATGTAGCTGTTGGAGCCACAACGCCTCTTGCGCCGCCGATGACATCGACATGTACTCTGCTTCAGCAGTAGATAATGCGACAGTCTGCTGTTTGTGTGACCGCCAAGATATAGCACCACCCTGTAACATAAAAATGTAACCAGTGCACGACTTGCGATCGCGCACGTCGCTTGCCCAATCAGCATCACAATATCCTGTGATGTACTCATTACCATCTTTGGTGTAAACTAACTTGAAATCTTTTGTACCCTGTAGGTATCTGAAAATTCTCTTCACTGCAGTCCAGTGTGCAGCAGTAGGATTCTTGTTATATCTGCTCAGTGTGTTCACTGCAAATGATATATCAGGACGGGTACCTTGAGCCACATAGAGCAATGAGCCAATAGCCTGTTGATATGGATAGTCAGTCAACTTTTCCTCTTCCCCGTTTTCACTGAATTTCAGACCAACTTCAAATGGTGTTTTCACAGGCTTACAGTCCGACATTCTGAACCTTGCCAATATTTCTTTTATATATTTTTCCTGGTCTATCATCACTTTGTCCCCATCTCTGGTAATGTTTAGACCCACACATTGGTTTGCTGGACCAATATCTTTCATTTCAAAATGTTCTTTTAATTTTTCTTTCAATAGTGTTTTTGTACTTTCTTGAGCAGTAAATATAATTAAATCATCAACCCAGATAGCTATAAATGTATTCTTTTCTGCATTATAGTAGACACAAGGATCTGTTTTTGATTGAATCATTGCCAACTCTTGTAAAACAGAATTTAATTTTAAATTCCACAATCTGCTTGCCTGCTTTAGACCGTATATAGATTTATGTAGCATGCATACCTGAGATCCTTGTTTATACTCTTCTGGCTGTTGCATGTAAATACTTTTATCAATTTCACCTTGCAGAAAAGCTGATACAGCATCCATCTGATCTATTTGCAATCCGTATTTGGCTGCTAAAGCAAATAAGTAGCGAATAGTTGTGTACCTGACAACAGGTGAATATATTTCTTCATAGTCTGTGCCCCTTCTTTGTGCATAACCTTTTATCACAAGCCTCGCTTTGTAACGGAGAACATTTCCACTCTGATCTGTTTTTGTTTTGAACACCCACTTATAAGGAAGAGCCTTTTTACCTGGTGGCAGTTCGGTCAATGTCCAAGTTTTATTTTTCATTAGGGAATTGTATTCCTCATCCATGGCTTTCTTCCATTCTGTAGCTTGGGGTGATGAAAGTGCATCCTCTACAGTCTGTGGATCAGTCAGATCAGTAAACAAACACAATAGACCCTTTTTGCTAATCTGTGCATCATCTTGTTTTTTCTGTAGCCGTGTTGACCTCACTGTTACATTACTACTATCCTGTTTTATCGGATAAGGTGGATGATAACTGTCATCCAATTCTCCAGAGTCAGTGTCATACTCACTTGAGTCTTCACTATTACCTCCTTGTGTATCTGAGTCTTGACTGGACTTCACTTGGACAGGTACAGAAGTGGGCGGCTCCTGAGTGTGTATCTTCGGACTGACACTATTTGTACTCCCTGAGTTTTCATTATTTGGCGAGACAGAACTGGCAGTGATTGTCTGGTTGTACTTATCTAGAATACAAGTTTCACCTGGTATGGCTACAATATTCTCATTATAATTTTCCATAAAAACAACATCTCTACTTTTGACAATCTTATGTGTTTTAGGGTCCATTAAACGATATCCTTTGGAAGTTTCACAATAACCCACAAATATCATTTTTACTGATTTTTTATCCCACTTTAGGCGCTTTTCTTTTGGAACAAGGACCATAGCTTCAGTGCCAAATATTTTCATATGTGATAAATTAGGTTTCTTACCTTTCCACAGTTCATATGGAGTTTTACCTTTTAAGGACTTTGTCGGGGAACGGTTCACAACATATGCAGCAGTTGCCAACGCTTCAGCCCAATACTTCTTCTCCAGGTTAGCATAGAATAACATGCATCTTGCCCGTTCAACTAAAGTCCTATTCATTCTTTCGGCCAGGCCATTGTGCTGTGGAGTGTATGGAGTAGAGGTCTGATGAATTATACCATGGTTAGATAAAAACTTTTCAAAATTATAGTTACAGTATTCTTTACCATTATCTGTCCGAATAATGTTAATTTTATGACTCAATTCATTCTCTACTTTTAACTTAAAATCTTTAAATGTCTCTAAAATATTTAACTTATCTTTGAGAAAATATACACAGACCATTCTTGTGAAGTCGTCTATGAAAGTAATAAAGTATTTCATACCTCCAAACGATAAGTTTTCCATAGGGCCACACAGGTCGGAATGTATTAGTTCAAGTGGTCTTGATGCCCTAGAACCAACATTACTGAATGGCAACCTTGCTTGCCTACCTTCCATACAATGAGTGCAGATGACATTACTTTTATCCTGAGTCAGAGTCACACCCTCGGTGCAAATAGGCAACTTTTCCACGTCAGAAATATTCAGATGGCCCATTCGCAGATGCCACAGGTAAGAGCTTCCGCAACTCGGAGAACTTGAGGTAAAATGAGCCACTTCTTTACTGGAATCCATTATGTATAAATTGTTGTTCAATGTTGCTGTACATAAAATATCACCTTTATCATTTTGGACTTCACACCCATTATTATTAAATAAAACTTTATGGCCATTTTTCACAATAGTGCTAACTGAAAGTAGATTTGCAGCTAGTCCTGGCACAAACAAATCATTTTTTATTTGTATCTTATCATTTTGATTTATCTGAATGTCCACACAACCAACTCCCTTCACAGCTAATGGCTCTCTGTTAGCTACTGTAATATTTTTTACTGATGGCTCAGTGACATTATACATCCAATCATTCCTGCTTGTCATGTGCATGGATGCACCGGAGTCAATGAACCATTTATTGTCACTTGCCTTTTCTCCGACAGTTGCTGAAAAAGCTGCTATAAAACTGGAACTTTCTTTGTTTTCTTTGCTTACTGTTTGTTTCTTCGGATGCTTACAATATTTAGCAAAATGCCCATTTTTGTTGCAATTGAAACATCTAGGTCCTTTTGTTTTTCCCGGCTGGGTATTATTTTTATTAGTTTTCTTAGAGTTAGAGTTTGTATAGAATGCTGCTGACTTTGGTGTACTGATCTCTTGTATGAGTTTAGATTTAACTGAGTCAGCGCTGATTTGAATACCAGAACTCTCTAAGCCCATTATCATAGGTTTGTATTCATCGGGTAGGCCAGCCAACATCAAAGTACCGAGCCACTCATCATTGACTTCAAAGCCAATATTTCTCAATTTGTGGGCAGTGTTCATTATTTTGCTCACATATTCTTCAACACTGTTGCTTGATTCTAACGTAGTGTTTATCAAATCTTTGAGTAAACCTACTCTTCTTGTCAAACCATTATCATCAAATGCTTTTTGTAAACTCTCCCACACTGCTTTGGCAGTTTCGCACTCTTGAACATGTACATAATTCTGTGGGTCCAACAACAAAATCAGCTTTGACTTCGCTTTGACGTCTTTAACAACATCAACTGGTTTGTCATCAGGGCGTACAACACAGCACCACAAGTCTTCATGCTCCAGATATGTTTTCATGCTAAATTTCCAGGTAGCGAAGTTTTCCCTCCCTACCAGCTTCTCCAAGCTGAACATATTTGAGCCCATCTTGCGTGATTCACCAGAAATATGTGCCCTTTGATGAATCGTATACCAACTCAGATTCAAATCGCAACAACAATTTTCACTGACTGAGTTTTTTTCTTCACTTTAATATTTCCAGTGGCTTCTGATACCACAACAGAACACAGAACTACGCTCTGCTACCATAAAGGAAACCGTAGTTCAAATGTTAAATTAAATGATACTAAAGTGTTTTCGATATAAAAATGAACGTTTATTTCACACAACCAAAATGCGCGGCAACGACAATTTTAGGTAGAAGTGACAGATGACATTAGCGGTTGCGTTCCATTCTAACAATAACTATTAATTGGCTGTTGTTTGAGGCATTTATTTAACTTGGACCACCTTCGTGGTTGAGCGGCTCGTACTACACCGGTCATCATGGTCGCGGATGGCATGGCTGGATCAATTCAGAAAAGGAGCTTTTCATTGTCTCAGGTCTGGGTATTTGTGGTACCGTCATTGAATCTGATTTCCATGACAAAAGTGCTTTAGCTATACTTACTTTGGAATCGGAATATATGATGTTGAATTGTGGTTTAATTCAAAATGCTACAATGATTACGGGATCAGGAATAGTACTCGTGGTATCAGGAACGGAATTGACTAGTCAACCTAAACATTGATAAAAGCTTGAGTCCCAAAGTGGAATACTGGCAGGATCGCGGCCCTCCGTAACAAGGTTAGCGCACACCTGCTCGGCCATTCCGTTTGGAGACGGCTCTAGAGCTGGGCCAATCACGACCGTCACAAATCGGGGATAATCGAGCGGGTGGAGCGCCCAACTGACGAGATTTAGAAAATGGCCGAATTCTGTACCTACGAGACTGATGATACAATGTCGGAGTCTCCCCATTAATTCAACAGTTTTTCCACTAATATCCTGATGTTGAGCGGTTAGTATATCCTATTTTACCTTATTCTTACCAGTGTATTCTGTTACATCTAGTAAAATGTTATAAAATCTAAATACAGTACAATCTAACGGACCAGGGCCCTCAATGCTACCAAGATGGTTTCATGTCATGGAAATTATATGGCCATTTTCACAGTTTCCAGTTAAGTTGCAGTTAGCTATGTCAACAGATAATATTAGTTCCGGAACAATAGTGCTATAAGATAAGAAATAACAGTTCTATAATAATATTAATAATTTTTAAGATAGATAGATGTATTTGTATGCGTCTACAAACGGAAAAACTAACACTTATCAATATTTTTGTACGTTAGAGGAATAAATAAATAAAGTACAATCCCGCAGTATTGTTCGAATAGAAAGAGCGTAATATTTCACATTGGCTGCATATCAGTGGCGCTGCAGGTGGCCATTCCGGTGGGAATCGCATCCAACGGCGGCTGCACGCTGTATATCAACGCAATGGTGGCTACACGCTGTATATTATCGCTGGAGCGGAGCCCTCGTTCTGGACGTGCTATCAGGATAACTAGTAGGTACTAATAAATAGTTTTACATTCTACGGTTAAGTACTATTTGTGTGATTCTTCAGTAACTTCAAATCTATTGACTACTGTCCCTAGCAAGCAACATTTTTATTAATAAAAAATCAAACTTTGAATAAATTCTCAAGATACAAAAAAATACTTTGTTATAGACAGAAATGTTATAAAATAAAACCCGCCCATGAATCGGACACGTCTGAAGAATAAACCACTTCTAGTATTATTTTAAATAGAACGGAATCCCTATGAAATTACCTGTCGAGTGAGTTAATTATAATAACCACAGTAGAAGGAGAGTGGAACTTAACCAGAGCTTGTGAAACAAGACCTAAGGATTTTGATTTATGATTAAAGAAAATAAATAAATAGTGTCATATAAAAATGTTTTATTGTCCCGAAAACCATAACTCATGCGTGAAAATCAGAATCCGGGGAAAACTCTCAGCGGGTGGCATCGGAGGGTTCCACCGGAAGACGGCGCGTCTCAACTCAACGCACACGACGATACGACTGACAATGTCAATGATGGCAATTTTGATGCCAGCCAGCGTGTCGCCGGCCGAGTTCAACGTTTGTTATTATACGGCGCACAAAATACGGCGTTATGGCAAAAAAACCGGATAAAGGCAAAAGCCTTAAAAAAAATTCAGAACCTGGTAGCACTAGATGAACTCATTTCTTTTCACTTTACTATATATTTTGATACCATTACATTTTAGTTTCATTCAGGTTCTTAGGTGTAGGACTTTTTTCATGGCGCGCATGTGGCGCGGAGTCTATTACTAGTTTGAAATGAACACAATACCTTTTTTATGTCTACTTTTTTCCGATGCTTTAACAGTGATTTATCAAGTCTTCAAAATATTTACATCATACTGCTCGGTAACTAGGATTTAATAGTACCTATGATAAGAGGCTGTGTAAGTTGGCATGTGCAACACAGTGCATCGTTTAGAATGTTTAGATAGAACGTTCCATTTCCAAACAATTCAAACATTTCACTTTACAATTCATATGGTGAATGCTTTAATTGTAAAATACACTTTACCATTCAAGCTATGTAAAGCTCCTCGGTGAACCAATCTCTTTTCTTATAAAGTGACAAAACTTTTTACTGAAAAAAAAACAATGTTTTTTTTTTTCTAATTCTCTGTAATAAAAAAATAATTTTGTCATACCAATATAAATGTTTTATTTACCTCGCATGAATGATGTAAAGTAAAATGCTTACCTCGGTTGTAAGTAGCTATTACAACCTCGAACTATGTTCGCTATCTCGGGTACACTCGATCTAATAGCAAAATTGGATCTTGTTCTGTAATAGCTCGCTTACGTCCCTTGTGTAACAAACTACTATTACTAAATAGTAGTATTGTAAAATTACTAAATATTTAAAGATTTTTTCAGATATGTCTCATTTCTGGGACTGCCTGGGGCAGGACCAGGCCATATCTTATAGCTGTCTTAATAGCTGATCGAGCTTTGTATGAAAAGATTAATTTTTTGTCTGTTTTCGGAAAAGTCGTAGAACAAATGTTGTTGTTTATGATGTTTTACAAATAACCCTGTATAATAAGTGCAATTATTTGAAATTTTGAGATTTAAGCATTCACAATGCTATTTTTATATAATACTAAATAATATACTAGAAAAAATAGGACTCGCACCAGATCATGTTCTCGGACGGGAATCGAACCCGCGACCTTTGGATATCCGGTCCAATGCTCTGACCGCTGAGCTACCGAGTCACTGGTGAGAACGTCGAATTTCTTCTAGTATATCAACTCTTACGCTGCAAGCCAGCGCCATCTCACCAATGTAGAAGGAATTAACCTCTACATTCAACTGAACATCTTTCCAGATATTTTTTTAAACAGTTGATTAAGACGAGAAAGCTATATAACTATTTGAAATTTTGAGATTTAAGCATTCACAATGCTATTTTTATATAATACTAAATAATATACTAGAAAAAATAGGACTCGCACCAGATCATGTTCTCGGACGGGAATCGAACCCGCGACCTTTGGATATCCGGTCCAATGCTCTGACCGCTGAGCTACCGAGTCACTGGTGAGAACGTCGAATTTCTTCTAGTATATCAACTCTTACGCTGCAAGCCAGCGCCATCTCACCAATGTAGAAGGAATTAACCTCTACATTCAACTGAACATCTTTCCAGATATTTTTAAACAGTTGATTAAGACGAGAAAGCTATATAACTATTTGAAATTTTGAGATTTAAGCATTCACAATGCTATTTTTATATAATACTAAATAATATACTAGAAAAAATAGGACTCGCACCAGATCATGTTCTCGGACGGGAATCGAACCCGCGACCTTTGGATATCCGGTCCAATGCTCTGACCGCTGAGCTACCGAGTCACTGGTGAGAACGTCGAATTTCTTCTAGTATATCAACTCTTACGCTGCAAGCCAGCGCCATCTCACCAATGTAGAAGGAATTAACCTCTACAGCGTAAGAGTTGATATACTAGAAGAAATTCGACGTTCTCACCAGTGACTCGGTAGCTCAGCGGTCAGAGCATTGGACCGGATATCCAAAGGTCGCGGGTTCGATTCCCGTCCGAGAACATGATCTGGTGCGAGTCCTATTTTTTCTAGTATATTATTTAGTATTATATAAAAATAGCATTGTGAATGCTTAAATCTCAAAATTTCAAATAGTTATATAGCTTTCTCGTCTTAATCAACTGTTTAAAAATATCTGGAAAGATGTTCAGTTGAATGTAGAGGTTAATTCCTTCTACATTGGTGAGATGGCGCTGGCTTGCAGCGTAAGAGTTGATATACTAGAAGAAATTCGACGTTCTCACCAGTGACTCGGTAGCTCAGCGGTCAGAGCATTGGACCGGATATCCAAAGGTCGCGGGTTCGATTCCCGTCCGAGAACATGATCTAGTGCGAGTCCTATTTTTTCTAGTATATTATTTAGTATTATATAAAAATAGCATTGTGAATGCTTAAATCTCAAAATTTCAAATAGTTTTATAGCTTTCTCGTCTTAATCAACTGTTTAAAAATATCTGGAAAGATGTTCAGTTGAATGTAGAGGTTAATTCCTTCTACATTGGTGAGATGGCGCTGGCTTGCAGCGTAAGAGTTGATATACTAGAAGAAATTCGACGTTCTCACCAGTGACTCGGTAGCTCAGCGGTCAGAGCATTGGACCGGATATCCAAAGGTCGCGGGTTCGATTCCCGTCCGAGAACATGATCTGGTGCGAGTCCTATTTTTTCTAGTATATTATTTAGTATTATATAAAAATAGCATTGTGAATGCTTAAATCTCAAAATTTCAAATAGTTATATAGCTTTCTCGTCTTAATCAACTGTTTAAAAAAATATCTGGAAAGATGTTCAGTTGAATGTAGAGGTTAATTCCTTCTACATTGGTGAGATGGCGCTGGCTTGCAGCGTAAGAGTTGATATACTAGAAGAAATTCGACGTTCTCACCAGTGACTCGGTAGCTCAGCGGTCAGAGCGTTGGACCGGATATCCAAAGGTCGCGGGTTCGATTCCCGTCCGAGAACATGATCTGGTGCGAGTCCTATTTTTTCTAGTATATTATTTAGTATTATATAAAAATAGCATTGTGAATGCTTAAATCTCAAAATTTCAAATAGTTATATAGCTTTCTCGTCTTAATCAACTGTTTAAAAAAATATCTGGAAAGATGTTCAGTTGAATGTAGAGGTTAATTCCTTCTACATTGGTGAGATGGCGCTGGCTTGCAGCGTAAGAGTTGATATACTAGAAGAAATTCGACGTTCTCACCAGTGACTCGGTAGCTCAGCGGTCAGAGCATTGGACCGGATATCCAAAGGTCGCGGGTTCGATTCCCGTCCGAGAACATGATCTGGTGCGAGTCCTATTTTTTCTAGTATATTATTTAGTATTATATAAAAATAGCATTGTGAATGCTTAAATCTCAAAATTTCAAATAGTTATATAGCTTTCTCGTCTTAATCAACTGTTTAAAAATATCTGGAAAGATGTTCAGTTGAATGTAGAGGTTAATTCCTTCTACATTGGTGAGATGGCGCTGGCTTGCAGCGTAAGAGTTGATATACTAGAAGAAATTCGACGTTCTCACCAGTGACTCGGTAGCTCAGCGGTCAGAGCATTGGACCGGATATCCAAAGGTCGCGGGTTCGATTCCCGTACGAGAACATGATCTGGTGCGAGTCCTATTTTTTCTAGTATATTATTTAGTATTATATAAAAATAGCATTGTGAATGCTTAAATCTCAAAATTTCAAATAGTTTTATAGCTTTCTCGTCTTAATCAACTGTTTAAAAATATCTGGAAAGATGTTCAGTTGAATGTAGAGGTTAATTCCTTCTACATTGGTGAGATGGCGCTGGCTTGCAGCGTAAGAGTTGATATACTAGAAGAAATTCGACGTTCTCACCAGTGACTCGGTAGCTCAGCGGTCAGAGCATTGGACCGGATATCCAAAGGTCGCGGGTTCGATTCCCGTCCGAGAACATGATCTGGTGCGAGTCCTATTTTTTCTAGTATATTATTTAGTATTATATAAAAATAGCATTGTGAATGCTTAAATCTCAAAATTTCAAATAGTTATATAGCTTTCTCGTCTTAATCAACTGTTTAAAAATATCTGGAAAGATGTTCAGTTGAATGTAGAGGTTAATTCCTTCTACATTGGTGAGATGGCGCTGGCTTGCAGCGTAAGAGTTGATATACTAGAAGAAATTCGACGTTCTCACCAGTGACTCGGTAGCTCAGCGGTCAGAGCATTGGACCGGATATCCAAAGGTCGCGGGTTCGATTCCCGTCCGAGAACATGATCTGGTGCGAGTCCTATTTTTTCTAGTATATTATTTAGTATTATATAAAAATAGCATTGTGAATGCTTAAATCTCAAAATTTCAAATAGTTTTATAGCTTTCTCGTCTTAATCAACTGTTTAAAAATATCTGGAAAGATGTTCAGTTGAATGTAGAGGTTAATTCCTTCTACATTGGTGAGATGGCGCTGGCTTGCAGCGTAAGAGTTGATATACTAGAAGAAATTCGACGTTCTCACCAGTGACTCGGTAGCTCAGCGGTCAGAGCATTGGACCGGATATCCAAAGGTCGCGGGTTCGATTCCCGTCCGAGAACATGATCTGGTGCGAGTCCTATTTTTTCTAGTATATTATTTAGTATTATATAAAAATAGCATTGTGAATGCTTAAATCTCAAAATTTCAAATAGTTATATAGCTTTCTCGTCTTAATCAACTGTTTAAAAATATCTGGAAAGATGTTCAGTTGAATGTAGAGGTTAATTCCTTCTACATTGGTGAGATGGCGCTGGCTTGCAGCGTAAGAGTTGATATACTAGAAGAAATTCGACGTTCTCACCAGTGACTCGGTAGCTCAGCGGTCAGAGCATTGGACCGGATATCCAAAGGTCGCGGGTTCGATTCCCGTCCGAGAACATGATCTGGTGCGAGTCCTATTTTTTCTAGTATATTATTTAGTATTATATAAAAATAGCATTGTGAATGCTTAAATCTCAAAATTTCAAATAGTTATATAGCTTTCTCGTCTTAATCAACTGTTTAAAAAAATATCTGGAAAGATGTTCAGTTGAATGTAGAGGTTAATTCCTTCTACATTGGTGAGATGGCGCTGGCTTGCAGCGTAAGAGTTGATATACTAGAAGAAATTCGACGTTCTCACCAGTGACTCGGTAGCTCAGCGGTCAGAGCATTGGACCGGATATCCAAAGGTCGCGGGTTCGATTCCCGTCCGAGAACATGATCTGGTGCGAGTCCTATTTTTTCTAGTATATTATTAAGTGCAATTATGTTGATATAATAATAGTGTCTCTATTGTACTGGGCTAATCCTGTAAATAGAATGTGAATGTGGACAATAAAATTAAAATTATCATAAAAAAGATAAATTAAAGATTGTCAGAAATTGGTAATTAATTTTAAGTTATGTACTAAGGATTGTTAGTACTTCAACTAACAATGCTCAATTCATATATCTAAGCACATTCTGGTAGCTAGTCGCCATAAGCGGCGACGGTTTAGTTTCGATGCATTATTCGGAACATTCAATTTGGCGCCGCGTGTACATTTGCATACAACACTTGCCATTCCGCTAACGAACCGACCAGTATAATATATGTAATGGACAATACAACGTTAATGAGCCTTTTACTCAACAATGCTTGTAATGTGGTTATTATTTTGAAAAATAGTACATGGTATGTTCACATCGAGGGGCAAAAGCCCTATTACACAGACGTTTTTGTACTTTTATATAAAATTAGTATAGAAAAATATAAAAAACTCGCACTTGTCCGATTTTAACATTTCATTAAATACCTTTTATGTACCTCCGGGCCTCCTAAGGGGGCGTAAATAACCTTATGTTTGGCTCCGACGAACCATTTCTGAGATATTTGCATTTTTGTAGATTTTATCTTAGAAATTAGGTTATACTATAGTAGAGTAGGTATTACTCGCATGGTTTGAGTAAATCATTATACAAGCCGTGGTCCACAATGACTGCACTGCTGGCCACATTATGATGACCTTGAGCTAAACTAAACTACGCTCTCGGTTCGGTCTTTAAGCTTGATCAAAATTGCTGACCGTGCTGTGACGGCCTAGACCTGCGCTAAGCTCCGCTTTAAGTCATCATCATAGCTGCCAGCAACGCAGTTGTCATAGACCGCGGCAGTAATGTACTAACACGAATTACTGGTAAATGTATCAAATATCTCAAAAATTAATGAAATAAATAAATATTTGACAACATCACATACATTGCTCCGAAGTAAGTAGCTAAAGCACTTGTGTTATGGAAATCAGAGACAACGGTGGTATCACAAACACCCAGACCAGAGCCAATATAGAAAAGTTAGTTTTCTAAATTGACCCAACCGGGGATCGAACCCGGGACCTCAGAGATGGCGACACCTTGAAAACCGGTGTACAAAGCCACTCGACCACCACGGAGATCGTAATAGTGCCAGTCGTATTACTATTACCCATTTCATACCAAACAAACAATTATTTTCATGAAATTCAAACAAACAATTACAGCGCAAAACAACATACAAACAAGAATAACCGAAAGCTTACAAATTAATTTCGTAGTCAAATAAGTGTTTGTCGTAACTTTAGAAACATTTCGTAGCGTTCTCGTAGCAACGCCCTGCTACAGAACTCTCAACGCGTAGCAAGCGGGAGCGCGCTCAGGCGCGAGCATTTATGAATAGTTAGCGATTAGTCTTAACATTATGTATGTATGTATGTGTATATGGATTTCCATACTGACAAGATAATACATAGTTAATCAGTTAATACGAATCTTTAATCAGATAAAAAAACTACTCTACATAAATAAATATAACAAAATTATTGAACTAGCTAACTAACTATATACCTAACGTAACGTGACAAACATAAAAAATAACAGGTGGGATCAGTGATTATGGCCAAGTGCTACGTGTTCTTGAGTGGTGACCAAGTTCGTTGATTAGTGCGTAATAAGCAAGTCGTGACGGTCGCGGGATTAACGTCAACTCGAGGACCCTCCAGGCTCTGACTGCAACTGTTGAGCGAGAGCTGTTAGGCAGGTACCATACATACGGAACTTAGGGATAAGTACTTAACATGACTTTTTAAATTTTTGAGATTTAAGCATTCACAATGCTATTTCGGTAGCTCAGCGGTCAGAGCATTGGACCGGATATCTAAAGGACGCGGGTTCGATTCCCGTCCGAGAACATGATCTGGTGCGAGTCGAATTTTTTCTAGTATATTATTTGGTATTACTTAACATGAACTTATGTTATAAGTATAGGCAGCTTGACTACTTTGGATTATTTTGGTTAGACTGACCCTTATGCGACAACATAAGGGTCAGTCTAACCAAAATAATATCTGCAACATGGAAAATGTTGCAGATATTATTTTGGTTTAAAACTTATTTATTCAACATTAACTTTTACTTTTAATCTGATTGTTTTAACTTTGCTACATGTGCATAATGTGCATATGCTGTTTTATATTGATATTGGTGTTCTTTCGCATCTTACAAAGCAAGGCCCTTGTTGTACTATTCATAAATAAAAACCCCATCAATAAATGAGTCGTTAATAAAGAACAAAACGAACGAACGTCGGCGTTGAGCTGTTCGGTCGTAAACACCTGCACTCACATCCTCCATAAATAATCACAAGTATTGAACAGTGAACTGCTGCATTAATATCTAGCTAGTTGGACTGTTTAATATCACAACTATTTTTGATAATTACTGAAAAAAACTAACAAAAACAGCCCAACAATGTAAGAAATAATATTCAAAAATGTAATTTATCGTAAATTATAATACACATAATAATACTAATTTTATAAACGAAGCAAATGACATTTACATCTACGTCTACTTGACTTTCATTCTAAAAACCTCAGTTTCTCGATGTAACGTGCATAGAATCAGGGTTAACAACGAGCGCGTGATTCTTCAAGAGTCACAGGCTTCATAGGCTAAATGTGCCACCCCACAGGCTGTAATACTACATATGACACTCATGAAAAATAAAAATATCAAGAGCAATAAAGACTAACGGGAAGGATAGCCGCTTAATTATTCAATAAAAAAGGCAATATGTTGTACACTCAAGGTAAGCTCTCCTCTAACGCGTCCATATAAGTAACGTAACGCAACGTTATTTGTAATATTCGGGTTTTTTTTACATGTCATGACCACGTGACGCAACGAAAGTAACACATCATCACTTTCAAAGAGATTGGATTGAAACACTGATGGATGTTGTAGACTCCCTGTTCAAAAACAAAACTTGATTTGATAATTCGGTTGAAAAGGCAACGTTTGCTCGATCAATACTTTCTTAAGCCTTTTCGTCCTGACGAAACAATGGTTACGTAAAAGTTCCAAAATAAAAGGAGTTTTATTATTGAAAGGCAACCACGTTACGCAAATGGAAGGGCGGCGGCAGCTCACCGGCAGACCACGCGACGACACATTTGAATTCAACCGAAAAAACAATATACCGCAATATTCCTTTATTGTAAATTATGCTAAATATTCCACGTCGAGTTACCTAACCTAGGTATACAACCAAATTGGTGACTGAAGTGAACACTGACGTATTGTGCAATATTGGTGAACATCCAAAACCCATTGCCTAAACTCGATCGATCGACACCCAATTCAAAATTCAAAACTCATTTGTTCAGTCTAGGCTGTTACAAGCACTTGTGAATGTCAAAGAAGCTACGCCATCGGTTCGCAAACCCTAAGCGGAAGACCTTGTAACGAGAAGAGCCGGCAAGAAACTCGTCAAGGGCTGCTTTTTTCTCCCTGTATATTTCATACAGAGTCGTCAAAATTTGAAAAATGAGATCAGCATTTAAAGTGACGTCATTTTCCATTACAATAATTAACAGAGTTTACATTCAATGGGTAGGTAAAATAAATTTCAACTAGTTTAGAAATCGCTGTCTACTACTCGATAACGCATAGCTAAGAAAATCATATTGTATGATATGAAGAATTTGCAATCGAGTAGAACTGAAATGCCTATAGTTTCCAAGGCTTAACAGACGAAACTGACCCTGGGACCGCCATTCAGCTATCGAACGAAAATCAACACGGAACTAATGTGACACTCACATAAAAGTAATTACTACAAACGAGTTAATATGTTAAATCCAAAGACTTCTATGTGTATACTAAACTAGACATACTGTACAGTACCGAAAAATTGCTCTTTAAGTTTCGGTGCATGCACCGCAACTCCTTAGTCTATTGCGAGCGACCGATAGAAACAGTAGATGCGCCGCGAAGGTTGGTTGTGACACAATTTTAATTTTGAACAGCTCGTCTATGTAGTTGAAGTCATCAGTTAAATCGAAACCAGCGTTGTAATATGAATGAGATTTTAAAACTGTTGCCCAACTAGCAGTAAAAGTAAGTAAAGCAAATAAAAACACTGTGAGATTATATCCGAGGTTATACACGTTATGCAGAACAGGTAATAAAACTACACCAAAATAACTTATCTACAAAGTATATAGATATTGTACTACAAACCGAAGCTATTTTTATTCAGCCTTTGTCTTTCTACGCTGCAAATGTCACCACAAATACCATTTTATTGTTGTACAAAAACTAGCGCTTGCTAATAATTGCTTTTCAATTCATATAAGTATTGTTCACAGCGACACCGTAACATACAAAAACTATCTACAGAGGATCAAGTATAATACAAATTATATTGTTAAAAATTCGAAGCACAACGCTAAGTAAATGCAGTTTGCAATGAAGATTGCTACAAAATGTGGCTCACGATCACGAACAAATACAATACAG
This sequence comes from Catoptria pinella, assembly GCA_963556745.1. Lineage (NCBI taxonomy): Eukaryota > Metazoa > Arthropoda > Insecta > Lepidoptera > Crambidae > Catoptria > Catoptria pinella. Next base: position 816,043 of record OY750771.1, read on the forward strand.
CAATCACGTTCAACATACATGACAGCTAATGGAAATCCACCAATTGATATAGTCGATTTTGTATTAATGCAAATATTCCACGAAAGTCATTATCAAAGTATAAACCTGGTGTATAATCTGATATCCAGCCAAAAGGAAAATAACGGGAATGATGGCTGAAAGTATACCGTGTCTCGTTTGCGAGCCTCGTCATTTAAAAGCCTCTGGGGGGATTAAGCAGGCTTCTGTCCACACGTGCCACAATTTACCGTTTGATCCGGTCCATACAAGTTTCAAGGTTACTATTATTCACGGACTTCCGAACGCTTAACAGTTGACACACGAAATCACGTAACGATCGAGTTTAAACTGATTTAACTGAGCCATCGAATTCAACTTTAAACAAACAAAAGACATAGTTGTTCTTCCAAAAGCAATCTATGTAAGTTAATTCTAATGTTGTTAATCACGAGAAAAATCTACAGGAAAAATGCAAAGCTACTCTGGTTAAGGTGTTTAGTTAGGTAGTACTAATATCTATTATGTGTCAGTGTGTAAGACACCTTAGACGCTGGCTCGCTTTCAAGTATTTCAGAACGAAAAGTTTGGTTACCTGTTCCAAATAAAAGTTCTTAGAATTCTTTCTTACACCTACATCAAAGGTAAACTAGTGTTATAGGTATTGGCTTTGTGTCGCCTACGCCCAACAACGTTACAGCTATTTGTAGATCGGGACTTTTCATCTGAGAAAGAAGTACAGAAAAAAAATGAAAACAACTTGCAATCTACGTTTAGGTCGACTCAACCTTTTGTGCGGTGTTCGTTATTGTTCTCGGCGGATCTACGATACTGACACACCATCCCAGTTTTATGGACATTAAAGAAGTCATAAAATGTTTGTAGTTCACTCAGTGGATACAAGTTACAATAAGAAAAATCAGATGAAAATGTTCCGCTATTATTATTGAAGCTATGTGATGCAGCCCCAAATATTTAAAGATGAAAATAATTTCTTGTCTAAAGAATTCGCAACTGCAACTCTTTGTTCAAGATAATAAAACCGTAATTGAAACCGTATTATTGTTATCCCGTGAACCACAATATTACTCTTAGCCTTTTCAAGTAATAACTTTGGTTATATTCCACGGTATTATGAATTGAGAGCTGCAAAAATTTAAACGGCGGCGCGAGGCGAGTTTATTCGTCCAAGGGCGAGGCCGGGCGCAAATTGTAGGACAAAAACTTCAATTATAAAGCTGCGTTCAGACGATTACACACGACCCGACCTCAACTCAAACTCAACTCAACCGTAGCCCACTTTGAAATACATCGATTACAACTTTGAGTCTTATGACACATTAATAAGCTCCGGTGTAATGTTGAGGTTAGTTTAAGGCAGGGATGCACAGACTACGGCCCGCGGGCCGCATGCGGCCCGCCGGTCGAATACTGGTGGCCCGCCGACAGCAAAAATAATACTCTCGTACATTCGAAAATATTGAGTTCTATTCCAGAATAAAACCAATAACAAATGTTCGAAAAGTAATTTGAATCTCGCGCGCGCGCTCTATCAATCTTATCGGTGCGCCGTGCATGCGTCGGTAACAGCGGTCGGTAATGTTCGTGCTGATCTCGGTTAAATTCGTTTTCTTGAGGAAGCGCGCCGCGTTATACTGTTCGAGCGAGCGAGATAGCAATAGTCCCAAATTCCCGATAGCTCGCGTAGGTAGATACACGAAGCTTCCAGAGTCGGTTTCGAGATTTCTCCAGACAGTTTTCGACTCTATGCGCGTGGTATAAAAGCCACGCTAACCGCAGCGACCGACAGTTCGGTTTTAATTTGAGTAAAGTGTCGTTAGTTCTAGTGTAGATTTTAACTCGACTAGCCGGTGTCATAATTATAATATATTTTGATCCACATTCAACGTAGATTTCCCGTCAAGTGCCGTGTATAATTGTGTTGTGAAATCGTAAGTAAAACTGTTATTAATTTTATCTACATATTTTATCAATTATTTTTGGTAATTAATTAGGAACTGTAATTGGTTTTAGGTGCTGTGGTAATCCTAGTCAGGATTAAAACGCAACATGGACATGCCAGGAACTAGTAAAAAACGTAAGGTTAAAGATGAAAATCGGCAGTTTCAAGAAATTTGGACTGAGAAATACTTTTTTGTATGGTCGCATAACAAAGTCGTTTGTTTAATTTGCAAGAATTCTGTTGCGATTGCAAAGGAATATAATGTAAAAAGGCACTATGAAACGCAGCATCCTACTTTTACGAAGTTTACAGGCGAATTAAGAAAGCAAAAAGTTTTGTCTTTAAAACGGGAGCTTATTGGTCAACAAGCTATGTTTACAAAACCCATTCAAGATACAGAAACAGCTACAGAAGTTAGTTATGAAATTTCTCGAATGATAGCAAAGCGGAGTCGCCCCTTCAATGATGGGGATTTTGTAAAAGAATGCATAGAAATTGCCGCTAAGAAAATGTGTCCAGAAGCAGCAAAAAAGTTTGAGAAAATTCAACTGAATCGTATGACCATCCAAAGACGAATTATGTCTTTGTCAGATAATATTGCGGAACAATTAAATGAAAAAACTAAGATAATTGATTTTTTTTCATTAGCACTCGACGAATCCACTGATATTAGTTCCACAGCTCAACTTCTTATATTCATACGAGGTGTTACTCAAGATTTTGAAGTCTTCGAAGAGTTATTAGGAATGTGTTCATTGAAAGGTCAAACCAGAGGAGTTGATATACTCAATGTACTTTTGGACGAGTGTTCAAAAACTGATTTGGACTTATCGAAATTATCGGGAGTTTCGACTGACGGTGCTCCTTCGATGATTGGTGTCAATTCTGGGCTAGTTACTTTGTTGAAAAAGCATTTGCAAGAAAAAAACTTAAACGCTGAAGATCTCATGCAGTTTCACTGCATTATACACCAAGAAGCCCTCTGTTCTAAAAAAATTGAATTTGAAAATGTCATGAAAGTGGTAGTTTCGACTGTGAATTTCATAAAATCACGAGGACTCAATCACAGGCAATTCAAACAATTCCTTGATGACATTGAATGCGAACATGGAGATTTACTGTATTATACAGAAGTAAGGTGGCTAAGTCGTGGATTGACACTGGAACGATTTTTAAATTTAATAGAAGAAATTGATATTTTTCTGGCGGAAAAGCAAAGGGACGTCCCGGAACTTAAAAGTCCTGATTGGTTGTGTGATTTGGCTTTTTTAGTTGACATTACAAATCATTTGAATGTCTTGAACACACGGCTTCAAGGCAAAAATCAACTGATATCCCAGCTCTACGCACATGTATCATCCTTTCAATGCAAGCTGACACTTTTCAGATCGCAATTGAATTCTGGAAATTACAATCATTTTCCGAATTATAAGAAAATGGCTGAAAAATTCAAAAAAACTGCTATTAATTTCAGTTATGTAAAAAAGCTAGATATTTTGATTCAATCTTTTCAAGACAGATTTTCGGAGTTTAAAACAGTGAAACCTCTGTTGGACATATTTAGCAATCCTTTCACGATTTCAGTTGAAAATGCGCCAGAGTTAATGCAGTTAGAAATTATCGACATTCAGAACGACCAAGATTTACGCAACAAATTCAACGAAGGAGACTTGCTGAACTTTTACCGCTGCATTGATAAAAATACGTACAAAGAGTTGCGCATAAACGCTCTGAAATGTGCAAGCTTATTTGGTTCTACCTATATATGTGAACAAACCTTTTCAATCCTAAATAATAATAAAACAAAAAATCGAAACCGCCTTGCAAATGAAAGTTTGGAAGCAGTTTTACGTGTTGCTACAAGTAAATTTGAGCCAAATATAAAAAAGATTGTAAGCACTATGCAGTGCCACGCTTCAAATTAATAAATTCTTTTTCAATTTGAATACATTATTATCAATTTTTCATTGTCTTTAATTACCTATACTTCTGGTGGCCCACCATCAGTTCATAATTTGCCCGAGTGGCCCCTAGTCTTAATAAGTCTGTGCATCCATGGTTTAAGGTGAGTTTGAGATGAGTTTAAGTTGCATCGACAAAATAAAACGGAGCTTATTTGTGTCATAAGACTCAAAATTGTAAGCTATGTATTGCAAGGAGTGGGCTGCGGTTGAGTTGAGTTTGATTTGAATTCGGGTTGAGGTCGGGTCGTGTGTAATCGTCTAGACGCAGCCTAAAGGCTGAACTTAGATGTTCCGAAGTTTCCGACCACTGCAAAAGCGGTGTCACAAGCTACAACCCCTAGTTACTGAAATCTTTTAATTTTACAAAGTATTTATACAGACGATGAGTTCCAAGTTCTGGGTAAAATACGATACGACGAAGAAAAGACTTAAGATTCGTTCTGTTCTATTAGTACAACTTTTAGCTTGGCTTTTTTTTTAGTAGAGTACTTATAATATTACAAACAGTGGCTACCACTACTTGAATGTAGAGCTGTATAGACAACTTCTATATTCGATCTTACCCAACTAAAACGCCATAGTAGAGGTAATGTTTGCGCGTTCAAAAACTAATATTACAGCCTCGCATATTGTTTAAGCATACGAAGGTTAAACAAGTCACAAGTGATGGAACGTCGTGTGAATCGTTGTTCTTGTTTGTTGTTCTACCTCCCGATTGGAGGGAAGGAGTGAACTAATGGCCCGTTTATTGCCACCATCAATATGAGCTTTACATATTTCGTCACGTTTAATATTATGTTTTACTTAATGTAATATGAGTTAGATTTACATAGAGCCGTAGGACATAATACACTCCAGAACACCCAGTTTTAGTGGAAAACCTTGTGTCAATTTATTGGGTAATGGATTTTATGATAGCGATTTGATTTCCAACTGTCAACTGAACTGTCCATTATCCTGATTCCTGATGTGAGTGTTGCTTAATGCAGAAACAGTATCAGATTTTATTACGCTCGACAAATACGCTAAGTTTTGATTTATTTGAATATTCTTTTGCGGGAATCATTCTTTGTAAACATTGAGGTAAATACTTTCGCTGATAGAATCAATAGCATAAGCTTTCGTAATACAATGAAGGTTTATGTTACTATTCAACTGGAGCTGGAATGTCCGCCAATTACTTTGAAACAGCGTGAGGAGTGAATGTCGCGATGGAAGCGAAGCCGCCCCTGGCGATTACGGCCACTTCCGCCGCTATATTGTGGAAAAATGCTTCAACTATTTTGCACCGAGAAAATGGAAGACACGCCAAATTAAATTCGACCAAAAGAAAATTGTGCCGAGATTGGAGAAATAATTAAACGCGTCTGTTCTTGTTTTTACAACTAATGGGAGACAAGGGAGGCATATCGCGAGGCTCAACGAAAAAAAAAAAGATAGTTGGAAATATTTTACTTTGTCTAATAATAAATCTAATTTGATAGCTGCGTTTTAAAAAAAATCTAATTTCACGATCATGTCCACAATTATTGTTGGATTATTACATTCGGGATACTTTTTATAAGACTACAACATAGAACGTCGAGCTTGCTGACTCGATAATGAAAAAACTCTATACTAGCTTTTTAAGTGAGTTTTCTGTCATAAACGTGAGATAGCGTCCGTGGCCGTAACTCCAGGATCGATGCCCCATAAGTCAAACGCACCAGAACAGATAGACGTGCGACACACCATTATCGAGCATTTATGGCGCCCTAAAGATATCGAGCTGTCATAAAATTTGTTTGCCATCATCGACGCCCCCGTAACACTATTATTGTTTTTTCGGTATAGTTACATCAGTCTGCGTATAATATAATAGTCTTTTAACGAATTCTTTATATTGTCTTTTTCTCTTATTCCCTCTCTTATTTTTAACGTTTCGTGGGATTAAGAAAATAACTTAGACCTTTGTTATCGAATGTGTAATTTCGTATAGCAGAACCGAGTACTTATAGTATTATGCTATTAGTTAGTGGCTATTCTAAGTTCCTAATTTCGTACAACGTTTATTACTCAAACCGCCAGTCAACTGAACGCTACTACTATTATATTTAAGTTCGGGTTTCTGGTTAAGAAAATATGATAGTGAACCTTATATTATTACGCCAAGAATACATACAAATATCCAAGATATAATTTATTCTATCTTTCTGTTTAACGAGGCTTCAAGCCTTCAAGAGACAACGGATTTCTCTTTCCAAATTTTTTAATATTAATTTAGAAACCAATCCTTCAATGAATATGAATGTAAGCGTTCTGCTTTTGAAAGTACTTTGGCAAGAACTTGGTTCGTAAGAGATATCAGCCGGCTTATAGCATACTAGGCGACCGCCTGCGACTTCGTCTGCGTGGAAAGTTCTTTTGCTATCCCTCCCGGGAACAATTATTTTTTTCGGGATGACACGTACCCTATGTCCTTCTCTGTACCCCTGACAACGTGTATGCAAAATTTCATGATGACAAACAAACAAACGGACTTTCGCATTTATAATATTAGTAAGGATGAAACGCCTGGTTTTGGTCATACTTTTGTTGAAACGCATAGTTTCTCAACTCATGTTCATTAACATTCTTATTTTTGTGTAGGGTTTGTAGTTTTGTCAACGCTCTACGTAGAGTGTGACTAAATTAATCGAAGTGGCGTTACTACAGTAAAAATACATAAGCACAAACATAGATCCACATTCCGGTGACACAACGGGCATGGCGGCTGTTGCTGAATCGTCGTTGCATTCATGAAACAACATGGTAAAAACAAACAATATTGTTCATACAATATCGTATTGTTCATACTCTATCGTATTGTTGTTGGCAGTACTGAACATTCAATAGTCAACCAACATCAGAATAAAGATGTCAATAAAATTTTAGTAGGATACATCACACAGAAACATTTCAATACCGCTAATAGTTACAAAATCAACTACTCTGAATAAAAATGCAATTTACTGCTAGATACACACGATACATTATCTTTTTAATTATAATCCCCTCCGGTCTCTAGCTGCCACTGAAAGCTCCACTTACCTAAAATAACAATGAAGTAGTAGTAGCAACTTTATCATAGCCAGTTCGGCGTAAACTGGAGTGCATCCCGGATCCCAGACCAACTACAGTAGCGGCTGCTCTCCCCACGTGCGACATTGACCCGTTTACCAAATCCATATTTATATGCGCCACGTTTTCAGAATGCTAAACCTACGTCCTTGACTACTCGGAACTTTTCACCCGACAAACACTCCAAAAAGTTCCATACTTGTCCATACGAGGATGTGCTTTAACGAAAATGGGGCGCATGACATTTGGCACATGCCATTGACATTGGCCGTAACATTTGGCGGGGTGCCAAGGGTGCCGACGCCATGGCAACTGGCGAGGTCACTGCCTCCGACATAGTAAGCGGTAACAAGGGGAAATACATGGAAGCAAACAATGAACGCAAATATTACAAATAAGAATCAATGTCCCGCAGTATTAGGATTTACGGTTTCTATGGCCGCCATTAGCTTAGCTGGACGGTCGCTAATTGGTCGTTCGATAACTCTACTTCTACAGAAGCTGATAATGCTGCGAACATCATGAGCGTTTGTAATACAAACTTCTAAAGGGAGGAGAGCGGGTCATTCGTATACATTTGCTTTCACAGCATTGTTTTTCATCATTTCATTTTGCTGTTAGCGCTCTATTGGCAGAGCTGTATTTCGCCACCCCACGCGACACGTGCTATTTGTCGATGCGGTATTATAACCCAGTTTGCGAAAGGCTTAAAACCTTATACACAAGCACTATGATATGAAAATTATATAATAACTCACCTGGGCTTCGTAACAATAAAAAATGTATGATCCAAACTAGATTAATTAGTTGTTTGTTGTGGAACTTACCTGTAACAAATAAAAAAAACTTTTTTAATAATGGTCCATGCATTTTAATAAATATTTATCAGTTTTATCAACATAATGATCTCTAAACTAGTTTGGTGTTTATTGCATGGGATAAGCACCAAACTAGTTTAGATATAACTAAAATAAAATATATATAACAGATCAAAATCGCGATTCGTGTGATTAATCGACTTGTCTTTAGCTGCACATCAAGTCTGCCTCAAGAGGTAATCGCATGAGCATCAGTGGCTCTACCATGAGTTGTTGCAAACTGTTTACGCTACCGTAAACTATCGGATATACTGCTCACAGTCAATGTGAGTGAAAGAGAGAAAACGATAGTTTACGGTAGCGAAAACAGTTTGCATCAACTCATGGTAGGGCCACAGGATAACCATCGCGCCGCCGCCGGCGTCTAGTCTGGATTCACTTGACACTTGCAGCGGTTTGGAACACTGCCAGCTGTGGCTACTCACCACCGAGCATCAGTTATATCCCGTTCTCATTACTTCTCATCATACAAACGCCTACATTAAATTACAGGTGGTAGGAAAATATAGACGATTCAAAAGTGCTTAATTACTAAGTTTATTTGAATAAAGTTATTTTTGATTTTGATTAAGAAAATATCTTTGCCAAAAAATATAACCTCAGAAAGTGAATAAGAATATGGTAACGAGGATTAAGTACAGGCCTCGGCAGGAATCTTGAGCTGTGACGGCTAATGCAGAAGTAATTTTTGGGTCTTATTGGCGGGAGACGTAGGGCTGCAAACATGCGCAGTAATCCCTATCAATTTCTCTCACCGCTCACGACTCGTGCCTGCACCTATACCTTTATAAATCAATGGTATATGGCTATTAACCTAAAAACTACATTAAAATATCTCGCGCAAGTATGAAACATGTTATATGTATGTCATATGAACATGAAGTTGAGCGATGACCGTTAAAAACTAAAATGATTGTACATTCCGAACACACAGACCTGTTGAGTATTGGCACAGATAAAGCTATTTTAAAGCGAGCAATTTGCCATGGGGATGTATGGCGGAGCGCCGACGAAGAAGCATGACTTTAATCTCGCGCCGCTCTATTAACTCACTCCTGAGGTGAGCACTCGCCGACGGACCAACCCTTGAAATATCGCTCCTGAAAATAAAAACTCTCAAGACACTGCTGGAATAGTACCATCTCAATCTTAGATTACTTTATAACTGAACTGATTACAGTTTTGCTTAGTTAATTTTTTTTACAAAATTGAATACCTGATTTTGTTTAATTATTTCAAAATTAGTCATCCAATTGACACTCAAGGATTATTTTATAAACTAAAAAATATGGAATTATATCTTCTGTCTTAAGAATTATACAATGTTCGATTATGAAAGAACAAAATTAAATTAATAGGTAGATAATTCCAGCAGAGTTTTATTGGAATCCAAAATGAAGTAATGTATCTAATGCTTGATACAAAACATAATCTCCGAATAATGAAAGAGAGAGATTTAGCCAAGGTCAAGAAGTTTTCAAAATAATGGAAATCAACTTTTTTAGTCTGACGACAGCAAAATATAAATCACTAAGATTTGGCAATTTTTAAATGGTATGTAAATGTCGTCTACATATTTACAGAATCAACGACACTATTATCAAACCTCACTATAACGTACGGACAAAGCAGGCATATCTTCACACTCACAACAAAATGCAATAAGTGGTGAGCAGTAATTATTTTCGTATCCAGATAGGTGGGCGGCGATAAACAATTCGATATAGATTTACAAGTGTTTGCCGCCGGGACCAGCCTGTCCGGCAACCGGCTAATCCAGATGGAGCGAGATAGCAATACCGATAACGATAAAGCATTGACATTTCCACAGGAGCAGGCGGCTACTACAGACATTAGAAAGACACTAATCTACAACGTACATTTGAAATGAAAGCATGAAAAAATAGGTTTTGAATGTTTAGTTTAGATCTAACCAAGCAAATTATCTCGTTTGATAAAGTCAACAATAAAATTAATAACGCATTTTAACGTTTTTTTCGTTCTAATGATTAACCAGTTCTAGTAAAGTTCGTGCAATAATTCTGAATCCTCCACCCTACAAGAACAAGGACAGAATCAATACATGGGGTAGGTTACACATTCTGAAAATTGTGATGAAACTGTCCAATAGCCACGACGGGTCGGAGTTGCAGGACCTGCCACCTACCTAATCATCCAACTCAAAATCTATCGCAATCGCTTTCAATTTGGCGCGAATACTACGTCCATTGCTGTGGCATTACAAGACACTGTGACAGACTGTCTTTTGAGACCAGTGATGGATGTACACGATTACCAAATTAAAAGCGATCGTGATAGATTTTGAGCTAAGCAATAAAGCCCCTGGTTGGACCGATATTGCATAACTATTCGATCCTCAAAATCCTTCCTCGTATTAAATGCAACTTTTTATAGAAGTGGCTGGGGGTTCGCCTGAGACAATGAGTGTGAACGTGAACAAAGTTGAGAAATTCCTACTGGGATTCTGTGCTAAATGTGTACGTACAAAAGCGAATTAAGTTACAGAAATATTATGCAATGACATTGTATATTTCTTATAGTTTGAAATTAAAAAACAATTATAAAGCCCACTCACTGATTTTTGATGCATTAGTTACTTGAGCATATTATGACATAAATGGCTTAAATTTTAGAGGTAGCTTTAGTTACGGCCGAATACTCAAAGGCTTCTTAGCTAAAATCTTTAGTTAAGGTCTCCTTAACATTAAGGAAGCTGTCAGTTTCACAGAGTTTCTGTCAAATCTGACAACTTATTTGAATTTAAGGTGGCCTTAAGTATAAGTTTCGATTGAGTATTTGGCCGTAAGTCACTAAAGCTTTGTTCAGCCCCTCCCACCGCACCCGTGGGAAAAGAACCTGATTATTGAATGTATAAACCGAATGCTCGCTCGTTCCAATATGCTCAAGAACGTGAACAAACTTGTAAAATATTGCGGACTAAATATCTATATAGCTTGTTTATCTTTACATGTCTTATTTAGTAAACAATTTTTGACAGTTGTCATACGTCTATAAAACTTAAAACATTACTTAAAAAAATGTTATCCTATTACATTAAATTGTCATTGATAATTATCATCTTTCGTATTCTATATGTGGGAAACAATAATTGTTATATTTTAAAGATTTGGGTGAAGACTGTTCACCAAATAGGACAAGTAAGGATAAACAGACTATACCAATATAATAAAGAGGAAAAATTTGATTGTTTTTAATGAATAAACTCAGAACTACTGATCCGATTTTAAAAATGCTGTCTCCTATATTAAGCTGCATTGTCATTGAGTAACTTATGTTACATTTTATTAAACAAATTACTACTTACTAAATCTATAGTTCCACCGAAGCGAAGCGAGGGCGGATCACTAGTCTAATAATAACACGCTTAAGTTTGAATATACCTGCTAGTGTAAAAATATGTTATTGACCATAAAACAGGAAAAACTTTGGCATGTGAAAGTTAAAATCGTTTCTGAAGATGCGAAAGAAGTCCAATAATGCTAATATTGCACTTGAATAATATTTGCGATGTCGCCAATGTCTCCATCAGCTGACGCGGCCTCGGAATAATCCATCCATAGTCCATATTCCAAGCACAAGTGGAACTAGTGTAATTGATTTCTCCAGGGATAAGTTCCAGTTAAAATCAATAATAATAATAAACGAATCTGGGCAAAGCACACTTACAGGAACATTTACTGGAAAAATTCCGCTACAAGTCACGGAACGTAAATACATAGGGTGAACCCAAATAAATCACATGGGATTAAAACAATTGAAGGCATTAATATGGCGTCTTTCGAGGCAATCAATACAGAAGTTATATTATAAAATTTTATGAGGTTACATTCTTCGTTTAGTTTATTTGATATTTAGAAGATCGAGTGGTAGGCAGTGCTGGACTGTAAATGAGTGCCGGTTTACGATAGCCGTTCGGGCGCCGGCGGTGGCGGTAGACCACCTCCAGACGGGAATCTACCGCCTTCCAATAAACTTTTATGCTTTTACCAATTTACAAAAGTAATGTACCTAAGAAAACAAAACATTAAAAAAAATGATACAACGAATTTGAACACATGCATCATGAGAAAATTCGCCTAAAATTTCACTCTGACATCGAGCACTCTAACGAGTAATGAAAACTAGACAATGTTCAATAATATCTCGGAGAACATTTTTATGTAGATGTCGCATTGGTATGTGCATATGTAAGTTTATACATGTTTACCGCGCGGCCAGTACGCGCCTCGTAAGTAGCGTTATTTATTCTTCGTTGTTTACGGGCTATCTCTTTAGAATCCTGTTAAGCACGCGTTAATCATATAACGATACCTTTATGTAACTTGGGGGTGAAGGGAGTCTATTTATGTAATGAGTTGGGAGAAAACAATGTTGTTAGTTGTGTTTTTGCACAATCAGGCTTGAAGATAACTGCACAATCTGATTGTGATTTAAACAAAACAACAATATTTAAAATCAGTATTTTACCTTGCATTAAATAATAGTATTTTTTTAAAACCTTATAATTTAAAAAAATAATACGAAACTAAAATACTTTAACCCATCAAGGCCCGAAAATGAGACAATAGATATTTTGTTGTTGTCCGGACGCATTCGGCCGCTCGGGCGTTGATGAATTAAACCGCATATCAACTGTCAATCAAACCATTTCAAGTCAACCTTAGCATAGTTTTGCTATCTCTTTTACATTATTTTTATTATACAGCAAGGTAACACAGATATTAACATAATTGCCTAAATCTACATCCTCGAGATTTTAGACAAGCGGCTATAAAACTGCGCTAACGTCACTAAACCAGACGCTTTAGTTTATGAGAGCTGACTGCGCGTTATAGAGGAGCGCTTAGATCCATATCTGAAACAAGGTAAGCCTAGCCCTCAGAAATTCGGAGTAACAAAACGGGACTATAAAGAGAAATGCTGAGTGAATGATGTTGCAGAGCTTAATTTGATTTTACTCAGGATAAAAGTGAAACCAGATTATGTTATATTATATAATCATTTAAAATGCAGCAATCTAGAATAGTAAAACATTTTTCAACGATGTGTGTTATTAGTACTAACACAGCTCAATCAATACGAATATAGGTGTATTTAGTGCAAACGTTTTCTAAAAATTCTAGTCGGAAGTGTTGTCCTTGGAATTGCATCCAAAATAAAACCTTTCTTTGGTCATTGGTGTGACTAGTGAAAAATTATATAGAACCGTTGAAAACATTATTCGGACAAAAATATTTTTCAGAACTCTTAATAATTTGTTTGATGTCCTACATTATTATTTATCACCAGTAACCGTCTCGCAGATGCTTATAGTGCGACACTTACAAATAAAGTCATATATTTGATTATACATAATGTTACGTAATCCATCAAAAAATCAAACTTCAACAAGAATTCTATAAGAATGTAAACACCTTTATTAAGTCCTAATGAAGAACATGTTTGTTGCTTGTAAAAAGATTCCATAATTTGATCCCAGCGCGTAAATGAATTATTAATGTCCATGTGGCATGCGATCGGTAACTGAAACCGTGTGCAGGGCTGCTGAGTCAAATTAATGAAAACTTGACAAATGAGCTTTCAATTTAAGCTGGTATATGATGCTAATTACTTTTACACATATCGGCCTAGAAACTATAGTAGGTCTGCACCAAAAGTAACCTGCATTTTGCGGACTGACAAACGATTTAAATGAAGCAACAACAGCGATTCATACCATCTAGCTAACATAAATCACCGATGGTTTATCTATGCGCTAGCTCGGAAGCAAACATCGCAATTATGTACGAGTCCGTATACACATTGCTGCATTGACAAATTATTACATTCGCTTACAAATACACGTGCATAAAAATCGATCAACAAATACAAGTGTGGAAGTGCATGATGGTGCACGGCGCAGGCGGAACAGAGGCTTGGGGTTTATCCGAGCGTAAAGGAGACCATGACCTTTGTCACTCGGTTTAGGCCACTAATGCTCATAAAGACCTCGAATTTGGAGTTTGGAAGGCGACGACGGCGGCGACGACGGCGGCGTCGACGGCGCGGTCGGTAGTCGCTCTCGGACCGCCGCCGCGCTCTCACGTGCCGCCCGCCGCCGCTGCAGTCGGAAAAGTTACCAGTGCCGCCGAGTTTAGTTCTAGTATGATGTAGCTATGTGAGTGCTTTGTTGTTATGGTGAGGACGCGTGGCGCCAATGGTGACGTGCTCGAGGTAAATATTGACAGTAGCCGGATGCCGGCGCGGCATCCCCACGAGTGGACACCCCATGTTTGCGGAGCCATCTATTCGGTTCTCGATCACACCGGTCTGAATGTTTACTGAGTCCGATTAGAAATCGATTTCGATTAACACTTTAACGAATGCGCCGGCTAAGTGGTTACCGCGCGTAATTAACGTCGGGGAAATGTAATAGAAACAAACAAAGCTCGCGCAAATTGGAACACGTTAAATTTTTAGTAGCTGAATAAATTAATTTGAGTACATTTTCCAGTGGAGAATGTGGTGGTGCGGTTGTTGTTTATAATTTTGAGGACACAGGAAGGCGTGTAGCAAATATGAATTGTAGTAATATTTTATATGTATGCCTCCAGACGCCTTACGTAAGCCGCCGGCCGGGCCCGCCTCCACTTATGTAACTGCCCGGTACGGCCGGAACTTTATCTTCGGGATTCAATTTTAGGGAATATTGAATTTGCTATCCGGCAAAGCACTTGTTTGTGACGAGTCTATAGATAAAATTACAAAAAAAGAATTCTGCAAGTTATTTCACCGCACCGATCGCTCCGTTTTTCCACAAAAGAAAATCTTTTGTGACTTCAAACGCTGAATAAAATTGAATCGTTATAGGTAGGAGGTAGGCTTCAGGTAGAGAAGCATTTAGAAAAATATTTTGGATTTTGGAATATTGAAGGAACTAGAACGCCAGGAGGCTTTTTTTCAATTTTTCAAAAAAGTTCAAAAATTCCAAAAAGTGGCTTTGTTTCTATATCTGTCTGCTAAGTAGGACTCGAGTGTTAACAAAGTCTCAGCATGCACTGGCAGACGGTGCATGCGAGCTAATGGACTCTAATGCAATCGCCGCGCCCTTGATTGCACTCCCAGCTGCATTATCAATGAACATAAACCGATGCACGATTCGATTTACTCCACGAAATCTATTCAACGCTCTATACGTTGTAGGAGGATATGTGAGACTGGCAAGTTTCCACAAGTCACATACAATAGCGGACACGCTGCCATATTTTTTTTTAATTAATTCAAAAGCAGAATTATTAATTCGGAAGCATTTTATTTACTTAAATTGTGCTGCTTTTATATGATCCACAATCGCAATAAGTATTTTAATTTAAAATGATGAATGAAATTAACTCTACTACAGTCAAAGGATTTTCCGATCTTGGCTCAAATGGGTCATTTCGGAGTCCATATCAATTTTAGGGCTTTTGTAACCCCAAAGTAGAGCATTAACGCAACCCTCAATAAATCGTCAGTTCCCTAATACAAAATTGCGGAATATCGTAAATCTGTAACGGGCAGTTGCGGTTGTAAAGTGTTCGTCTCTCGTTAGGCGCTGCGCCCGCGTCGCGACCCAAGGACGGCAGTGGGCGTTTCAATGACCGTAACGACCGATCATTGCCAATTTACTTCAGTAATAAAAACTCGATATCTACACTAACCTCTATGTGGAGACTCCCACGGTTCCTGGCGTCATGTGCGACAACTCCACACGAAATAGGTCAAATGTTCGAATGTTCAGCGAATGTCACACAAAGGTGGCCCTTCTGGAGATTAGTTTTCTGTTTATGCGACTCGTAACTCACGCAAACGATCCACGTACACAGTTTATTTGACATCGGGTACGCTGCAATATCTTCGGTCACGCGAATACTACCGACCGAACCGATCTCGTAAGGTACAACCCTTTAAAATCTATAGCTAAGTTGCAGTAACATAGAGGTCTTAAATGATATATGACATTTTTACAAACTTTTATCGTAAAAGACGGTGCTGTAACATCAACGGCGGGGAAATCGTCAAAGGCAGGAAATTACCTTAGCCGCTTCTATACCATTCGCGACAATGACTAAACAATTAACAATACATATCATCAACCTAGTGATATTATAAACATTACACTCATGCACTGAATTATAGGACTTTTAATAGTAATGAATATTAAATTTCATTGACTAAACTTGGAACTCTAAAATGAAAAGAAATTTAGCAAGTTCATTTCATCCCATTGAATCATACTGTATAATTGAAATCCGGATGTCTTAAACACTGTCGCAAGGGGGTGCTCTAGACAATGCAGCAACTCTGGTTTCAAGTATCCGTCTGCGATAACTTTCCGAGTGACAGAAAACCTATTGAGGACGGGAGTGGAGCCGCCAGATAATCGCAGCTGGAATCAATTCCATTGTCTCAAGAGTGAAGCGAACTTCACAGTTTGCGGGAGCGCGAATTCCTGCGATCCGAAATAGCTCCCGAGACCTATCAACTTCCAACAGAAGAACAAACAGCCATTTTGCAAAACTTTAAATGTATCTATCTCAGTGACGCGAAGTCACTTAATTTAGGGTAGGCGGGAACTAAGTGAAGTTAATCTACAACTTGCCTTTACTCAAACTCTAACACTTAAAATCATTTCATAATTTAATTAAGAAGAGCTAAGTTATTCAATGTCAAATAAATAAGGTAGCAAAAACCTCAATAATGAACCACATTTAGAGGCAACTGAAACATTAAAAGATCTTAATACGTTCGGACATGCGATAAACGATTTAGAGAGAAATGTCCAGAAAATGAATAAAAAGAGCGACTACACCGCAGACCGGCGGCTCTCTAAACCTCATCACTGGTCGACAAACACGGCACATTTGCCCACGAGACGGGCATTTTATGATCGACAAGCAAAATGTAAAAGCGACGATTCCGATTAAAAGCTAAAGTAGAAACCTATGAATAATTAGCAAACGAAAACGTTAGTATTAACGAAAGCTCATGAAGATAACATAAACATTTTCTTATTAAATTAAAGTAATAGATAAGAAATAAGAGTCAACATGCAGAAACATTGCCCTACAATACGTCGTCATTATTTACCGGACGTCGAATTAAGTACACGGATAACTCAATATGCGACGATAACGTTATTGCTATTTTCGCAAGAAATCAGGATATCTTTTCTACTCCCGCGGGAGGCAGACACATAAGTACAAAATTGGTTTAAGTATATGGAACCTTGCCGAAATAAAGGGAAAAGTTGTATTAATTCATGAAACGTTTGGTGAAATGGTGACTACCAAACCAACACAGCTACAAAGGGTTGGATTTTACTAGCATAAAATATTTTGTGGTCGCAAAGATTTGCATTTTATCATAGATCGATTCAAATTATAAAATATGATAGAACAGTTGTAACCACTACTATTGATTATTACAACGTTTAATGATATCGATAAACAAAGTGATGCGTAAAATAATGCTAAGGTAGCAAACGTAATAAATTCATAACCCAAATACATTGTGATAGCAATCTACGCGGTCATAAAACTAAAGATAACTCGTAGCTAAATGAAACATGTATCCCGCAATTATATTGATTTTTCATTTCGCAAAGAGCATAGAACATTGGAAGCACGTGTTATAGAATGTCTTTCGGAAAATAACACGGTTGACCACAATAACGTCATGTGTTTCGGCAGCCTGGCGTCATCGAAGTTGTAATAACATCGCAATCTCAGATAACGCCGCTAAGCTATATCTCTCGATATCGTATCGAGAATGTTATTAACTGCACGTGAACACCTGTCTTTTGCTATTCGCTACGATTTTTTGATATTTTATTAGTACATTCTGAACTCTTTACTACATCATTGGAGACGTTTATTTGTCCTTTAATTTTTCCTTTCACGAGTTATAGGTTTATCTAAAGGTATTTTGTGTAGTTTTCAAGAGATAAATAAGCACTAGTAAGCAATTGTGGGTGTTAGTGATTAGCGAAGAGTAAAGCGGCCGCCACATGCCCAATCAGAGAGCATTAGGAAAATAGCGACTGATTGTGGTTACTCGTGTCAAAGACGAAGCGGCGGGCGTTGCTAACACAAACGTCGTTTTCTTACATACATTAATTTAGAGATAGGTAAGTATTCTTCTGCATGTTAGTTTTTCTTTCATGTACAAAAGTGAACCACAATTTATAATTACCTAGTGCCGGAGGCAAGAATATAAAAGGTTATTTGCGTGGTAGCCCTAAGCTCGCGAAACAAAATCAAATATAGAGATAGGATTATGTAAATATATAATTAGACAACTGGTTCAGACTATAATAAAATCTCGATTTTAAGCTCACCGCCCTGTATCCGATGATCACAACACAACTGGCTCCTCCTCCCACAAACTCCCAGAGGAACAATTGAACGTTTTGCGCTAAGTTCTTTGAAGAAAACATTGGGATATTTGATTAATAATGATGGAAGAAAACTTCCACGTTACAACAATATACGAGGACTTTGGGAAAACAAATCATTCCAGATGCTTATAATAATATCGTTTTGAGAAACATGAATTTACTTTTATGCTAGAATCACTTTCTTATGTATAATAAATGACATATACCGACGTAAATGCCACATAGAGAGGTTCAATAGTTATCACAAAGTCATCTCCATTGACAGCAGGTTCGATGACGTGATCGTCATACCGAGTGGATTGCGACAGACGGACAAATCTATTATGTGCCACGATTAGCGAACGAATATGTTAAAGTCATGTCAATATTTAGGACCCATTATGCGCAGTCATCAACATCTAATACGTTTTCGTAAAATATTTCTAGCTCTTAAAACTTGTCCCCCCCCCCCGTTCTCAAAATAGACTCTATTGAAACTCCTTAATAAATGTCTATTACGTTATCATTATTTTTATTATTCATTGACTAACTTTTAGATCATTTCAGTACCTTTACAATTCAAACTAAAATACGTTTTTCCAGAATATTATGAATAATGAGATGTTGAGTTTTTCATACGTTTTTTATTTCATCACGCTTTCGCTAGGGTTTTCGCACTAATTTCTCCCTGAAAACCTTTCATGTCAATAATCAAAATTTCTTTATACAAATAAACTTAATTTTGTAAATGTATAGCTAACTAGTAGCAGATTTAATAATACTAAGTACAAACCAGAAAAACTCATGTGCGACACTTGCAAATGTCTATACAACATGTAACAGAATAAAGGGCTAAAGCAGAATATGGTAGATATAGACAGGGTACCATGCATACAACCCCAGAAAAATATTATAAACCCTGAAAACTGCCATGGTTGAGAAATCTTGTTTTATTATTTGTATGGAAAACTGCAAAGTGACAACCGTAGACACAAGACCTAGTTTTCGATAATCAATCCAACTAATGGCCAAAAGCAAAACACAATTTTGGTCTAGGGTTGTCACTATGCATTTTATCATAAAAACAAAAAGACGAAAAAAGGTTCCACGGTTTCAATGATTTTCCGGGGTAGTGTGCATGGAACTCAATCTACCATATTCTGCTTCAGCTCTTTATTCTGTTACACGTTGTATATAATAAATATATTATGTATTATCCCTCAAAATATAATAACCTTCATGGCCAGATAGCTACGTGTCCAGCACGAGGAAAAGATAATAAAAAATATATAACAACCCCACCGTCGCAGTTAGTTATCTGTATTTCCGTATCATAAACTATCATTGACTTCCTCAACCATCTAAATAACATTTTTAAATAAAAACAGCCACTTTTCAATATTATGAAAAAAGAATCTCAGTTCCAAAATTTATTAAAGATATTATTGAACGAAATCAAAGATTTAAATTAAATTAAACAGGTAATTGGAGTGATACAATACATGCATATCATTAAAAAATCCCAGTTGCTTCTTTGTTCAGATTTTAGCTTGCTTGTACGATACTATCATCACACGACCTCCGTGGTCGAGTGGTTTGTACGCCGGTTTTTAAGTTGTCACCATCTCCGAGGTCCCGGGTTCGATCCCCGGCTGGGTCAATTTAGAAATTTAACTTTTCGTTATTGGCTCAGGTCTGGGTGTATGTGTTTACCACCGTTGTCTCTGATTTCCATAACACAAGTGCTTTAGCTACTTACTTTGGGATCAGAACAATGTTTGTGATGTTGTCTAATATTTAAAAAAAAAACTATTTCATTATTTCACAAGTTCTGTGTCTGTGTATTGTTCGAGAGCTTTTGTATTATATAGTATGTGTTACAAAGCAAGGTCTTTTGAAGTCCGACGATCGATGCTGATTCATTACATTACAACGCTACTCAAAATACCCGGTCATTTTTCCAATTTCGATGTTCCTAGTTTTGGCCCTGGAGTCTATGAAAATCTGCAATGTCAAACAGTAATAACGAATATTGCACACTAGGACATGACAAATTACAAAAAAAACTGTAAATTGTTTTATTACTAAGTGGCCATCTCGTCCAGGCAACCTAAAGTTTGAGTAGTAAACTAATAGTATATATTGTTTGACTAATGAAATTGTCAAAAAGGGTTCAGTTTTAAAGGCGACACTCCTTTAAATGACGAGATTAATGAACCAACTCCACTAATCATAAACAATAAACGACCGACTTCGGCCATCTCGAGAATGCAGAGATACAAAATGCACGAGAGCAAAATCACTTTGATTTGAGATTCTGCCGGAGCAGACGGCTGATTAAGCCCCTTGTCCACTAATGGCGGCGGAACCGCCAATGAACCCCATTCGCAACCCACTTGCCACCCGACTCGGCCAACTTATGCTAACATGAAAATAACTTATCTTGTCTTGGCTGGAACGGGACGGGTGGTAGGAAAATATAAACGATTCGAAAGTGCTTAATTATTAAGTTTATGTGAAAAATGAAATTTTTACTCTTGTTTCTACGAGCATATTGAGGGTTATATATAGCCCATATATACCAATCCGATGAAAATTAATGCTTTAATCTCCACTAACACAAATCTCACACTGAAACGCGTCACGCTGCATCATGCGTTCTGCAGATTAAAGTGGCAAGTTTTTATAGAAATTACGCATGGTGGAACACACCAACAACGCATCTCACGTGCGTGATTTTAAATTTGCATGACGGAGCGTGATGCGTGCGTTGTCAGATCCGTAATGAATTAAACTAACGTAATACTTAATTTAGCATCAATTAAAAGCCTTTACAAAATAAAGTGAGCACGATTTGACGAAACATGCAATTATGAGTGGCACCGCGGTGCGTCGCGTCGGTACGCAACAGTTAATTATGTGGAAGCTAAAAATAACCCAACGTTCATTTTGAACTTTGAATTATTTAATAATATTGTATTGCGTGCTATTAATTAAATAGCATTTTTTATAGCGTGTGAATAAAAATATCCCCTAATGATCTTATTCAATAAATTTTATTAAATATTGTCTAAATTATACTCCTGACTCTGATACTATATTTATCTCGCCGTGTAAAGTACTGCTGCAATATGAACGTAAAGTAGCTGTCGATGATATCATAATTACTCATCAGTCATCATTGTCACTCATTGCATCTTTAGTAAATATTTGCGTTATATTACAATAACGAAGTATATGCATTTTTAAAGTAATAGTTTAATCAACATACTTGATCATTAATTCTGATTGACTCTTTGCGAGTCGTCGTGATTCGTGACCAAGCAATCTGTGTTAGCGATTCGTATTAAAATAAGTCCCTTGAAGTTGAATGTAAAAGAAAGCTTTTTTGTTCGAATCGGTAACATTGAAACTGCGTGCGAATCGATAGCAGCCTGTCAAATAAAAGTATCGACGACCTCCGGAGCTGGCGTCGCATGCTAATGAGTTGTCATCGGGTTTCCTCGCAGCAGCCGCCATCTTGGCGAACCTTGGCATGGTCCTGCGAGCCGGATGCTACTCCACTTGTTTGCTTGCTGCATTTATATCACATAGTCACGAGCCACATACACGCGCCACGCTCTCATTCTCTTCACTTTAGCTATTTCCTTGCGTTCTCCCAACTTTACTATTATTAACAGGAACGGTTTATCGCGAACACTCGACGAGATATCACCGACACGAGCAACAGATATCCATAAATAATTTAACGCGTGAACTAATCCAATAAGACGCTACAACGTGTTATAGCTCTCTCGGAACTACTTTTGAAATTACCGATACATTCTCTAACGACGCGGACGCCTAATGGAGTAACTTTGTCCAACAGCTATTTCCCAGAAATTGACAGCTACAAAGAACATTAACAAAAACGACAATCGAATTAGCTCTGGATTTTTAATTATAGAGGTAAAAACATTATACTGGATTTTAAATTATAGATATATAAACATAAATAACCCCTGGTTACACCGCTTAGTTCATCCAGATCGAAACAGAGCCGGCAATCATCGGTTTTCCAAAAGATTTAATTTCTGCCTGTAGTTTTTCCGTCAGTCGTGCGCGATAAATTTCCGTCAGCAAACACGTCCAGCCTTGCTCGGCGGCAAGCCTTCGAAGAATTTGGGACAATATAAACCGGCCGATGAACCACCAAACTTCGGAACGACCTACCAAAAACTCGAGACGATCATAAAAATACACTTATGTTTCCGCTTCATTTGCATAAACGCATTTTCTTATCGCTATTATTGTTAGCCCTATATTACTTAAATATCTTTATGGATTCGGCGCCAAAGTGATCGCCCATAATATTCGATGACCTTAATTTTTTTACTAGAACTACCGTGTATATATATTATTGATTTCGGAACTGCTTTCATAAGCGAATCAATTTATTCCAATATAAATAATTTGTTTGAATTGGAGTAAGTTTGTTTTTTTAGCTTCAACTTTGATCCCCTACTTTAAGTAATAGCTTATCTTTTGAATGGATAAGAAAATGAAACATATTATGATAATGTTAAATACCACAAATTGGAGCTAAACTATTTGTGGAACCATAGGTGTAATTCGCAGGACAACCGTTCTGAACGAGCGCTCCTTACGTAAATTCCGAGCACATTCTAGATTCATAAAATAAACGTCGGGAACTCCCAAGAATAATAAATATGTAATGTGTAACAAACTAGAAAGGCTTTATGTATCTGAATATAATTCATTTGGAGTATCAGATCTATCGATTAAGCTCTAAACGAACGAAACCGTCTCATATTGCAGGGTATAAATAATTCATCGAGGATAGCGGCGAGCGTGAGAGTGAGCAAATAGTGGCGGATCTCTTGAAAAAGTTCATAATATGATTTAGAGTCGCGAACGCCGCGATGCTCCGGGGACTGGGGACCGGGGCCCGCGAGTAATTTGCGTGGAGCACGCGCCCCTGCATATTCAATCGCAACTCACCCTTTCAGCGCGCTCCTCAGACATGCCGCCGTATACTTATAAATACTCCAGTAGTTCTAGTTGACGGTCAACTTTTTTAATTAGTGAACTCTTTGTTGCAGATAATCAGCACGACTAGAAGTGCTAAAAATGAGTGAAAATGTTTACCAAGAGACAAATACTTTAAGTGTCGATGCGGAAATATTGCGAATATCGAAAGACGTTAATAGTTAAGGTGATGTGCTTGTGAGGTTCGACCACGACGTCGAACGGTACCGAGTGGGGGGCGCTGGCGACCGCGGCCAGCGATGGTATGGACTTTGCACTTAGGAATGAAAGCGATTGGGGGTGGAACGAGACCGCGGAGGGGCCGAGTCCGGACCCGGACCTGTACAACTACTGGGCGTGGAGCATCATCGACGGCGCGCTCATGGTGCTCATCGTGAGCGGCAACACGCTCACCATCCTGGCCGTCACGCTGAGCCGCCGGCTCTCTTCGCTCGTTTCCAACCAGTTCGTGCTCAACCTGGCCATATCTGACCTGATGGTGGGCCTCACGCTGCCCTACCATCTCGTTTTCTACTTAGACACTGAATTTGGAAAGATCAAGTGGTCGTGTCTGATGAGATTCATTCTAATAATATTAGCATGTCTGGCGTCCATTTACAACATCATCGCGATAGCTGTAGACAGGTGAGTTACACTGTTATAATCTCTTTAAAAACTTGTAACAATGAAAAGCAATAAGTATCTTTTTAACAGATTCTTTTCCGAGAATTTTAATCCGAGTAAAAATAGTTTTATTACTAACTCACAAAGCACGCTATGAAAGCATGAAATGGAAAGTAATAAATTATCGTAACAAATCGGAATTCCGTCACGACTGGCCCATATGAGTAGGTCTATAAAACGATACTCGTTTCTGACATAAATGTTACCGCTTAATACAACAATTAATATTCCCCGTAAGCTTGGATCAGACCAGCAGCACAAGAAATTGCTCGTTAATGCGCTCGAACTGTTTCATGATTAGTTATTTGAATGAAGTTACAACAGTTGAATGAAAATAATAGGTACAAAATAAATCTATATACAGCTTGCTAAATTATGTCAATATGAGATACCTAGCGCTTCTTTCAATAGCACTATAATATTTAATGTGCATTACAATTTCTTTTTTTTTCTTTTATAGAAATTATTCTACTATATAAAATAGCCTGCGTTTTTAGGCACAACTTACACAAGACGATTATACAAGAGATTGAACAAATCAAATAAATAACTACCGTTATTTGCATTGAATTACAGGTACATAGCAATAGTGCACCCGCTGCACTACAGCCGGTACATGACGAAAGTGGTGACGCGCGTGCTCATGAGCACCACCTGGTCCGTCGCCGTCTGCATCAGCTGCATCCCCATCTTCTGGAACGAGTGGTACGAAGGGGTCTCCTGCGAGATGAACGAGGTACCGTACCGACTATTTAACCATTACGATGTAAAAGTTAGGGACAATCCATATTCACTAATATTATTAAATGAGAATGTAACTCTGTTTCACTTTGATTGTTATGTGTTCAAGTTAACACTGTTTTACCGTTGAGCCTATTTTGATGAGTTTTGGCATAGAAATAGGTCGAACCCCAAGGTCTCCAAAGAATAATATCATATCATAGGCTTCTAATAATAGAAGTGATGTTAAAATCTGGCACTTTTCTTAAACTACAAGTTGATAAATTGTTGCGAGTCGTTGCGTGTACAACTTTATTTACTTATATCCATAAAAAGTTATGTTAAGCACATATTAAGTTCACGTCATAGTTCCAAAATTCGACTAATAATATAAATTATAAGTTTATTTTCCTACTGTTTTATTATTTCATAACCTGATTGTGTAACGTAATATTCCAGGTGGTGCCGAAGCGGTACACGACGAGCATCCTGGCGCCGATGTTCTCTCTCATCTGGATGGTGATGTTCATCCTGTACTGGCGCATCTGGCGCGAGGCCACCTGCCACGCGCGCCGCCTGCGCGCCAACTCTTGCTGCCCCACCGGCGGCAATGATTGGAAGAGCATACAGGTGACCACCACTCTATTATCCCTTAATCCTTTCCTAGCCTACCTTTGTATGACATTTACAAATTGGCGTCAAAAATTATTCCTTCTCTAATTATTCGTCTTCTTTCACTCTCGACTCTTAGAGATTTATATATATGTAAAAAAAAATTTGCGAATCTTTATTATGATAAAATATATGTTTTCTGCCTGCTTTGAGTTTTTTTAATTACGATATCTGGCTTCTTAAGATAAGGACCCAATTAAATATGGCACTTAAAATACTTCAAATTAAGGTTGTCCTATCTTTGCACGGTAAACATTTTTTAAATTATAATTATGATGGAGTTACGGGGTTTATGGGATGTTGGTAATGTTTCAAACTACAAAAAATAAGTAACTTAATTTGAAAAATACAGTGAAGTTATATCCGCACTAATGATGGTACTAATCTCTATTGCAGGTGGTGTTGCTGGTGCTCGGCTCATTTTCGATATGTTGGATGCCGTTCGTGGTGGTGGCGTGTGCGCAGACGCTGCCCGTGCGGCCGTTGCACAACCCCATCGCGTACCGTGTCACCTCCTCGCTCGCAATGTCCAACTCCGGCATCAACCCACTCATTTACGCCTGGAAGAACGCTGGCTTTCGAGCCGCATTCGCGAAACTGCTGCGATGTAAGAGACCCGATACTTCAGAATACAGGGGCTCGCCGGCTCCAGAGAGGAAAAGAGGCTCCGTAGCGCTTCGGGAAGGTTCGATTACTAGGTCGAGCGCCCCCAGTGCCCTGTCCAGCCTCGGCGGACGGCCCGCCAGGCTGCTGTACGTGGAGCGTGAGACGGACACCTCTAGGTGCCGCATCATAGAGAACGCGGGCTACGTGGACGCGGAATGCGGCGACGCTAACCCGTCGTATGCGCCCGACGCGCCCGCGCCCGCTCCCGTGCTCGCACTCGCGCTCGCGCCTGTGCACCGCGCGCCGCGAGCTGACGCAGTCTAGTGCCGTGCCGTGCCGTAACGACAAGACGATTTGTGGGAAACGTGAAACGCTTTTAGCATTTAAAGTTGTTAGTGACTAGTACCCCCTGCGTTTAGGTACCTGTTACGACCTACGCTCAAGTTTTAAAAGCTTTATTGTTGTGTTTTTATTGTGACAGATTTTATTAAGTTCCCGGCATAATAAAGATTTTAATATATGAAAGAGATTTTCTGTCAAATAAAACGAAATGTTTAAATAATATACTTACAACTAATTTGTTCAATGTAATATAAAATGTCTAACTTGAAAAAGTGACTTTTAATTACACCTTATAGCTTGGCGACATCGACAGCAAGACTGTAAAACTCGAAAACTAAAATCTATTTTCTTTGTCACACAGAAATGCATAACACAATAATATACACTGAACTTTAATAAATGCAGTGACTCAAATGTAGCATTTATGCTAAGTATTTGATTGAATTCAATAAAATACTTATATAATTTACTAGTAGTAGTAGTGGTAGTAGTAGCTCTATGAGCTGTAGACCTCGCGTTTGTGTCATTTTTTGAAATGGCTGAAATATATATTTTCCACATCCACCGTTTTGAAAAATTTCAAAAGACTGAATCGACAAAAAAAACTATTTATTTATCGAACAGCTCACAAAATTTCTCAAGATTCGGTGGAGAAATGCGACCTGTAGAGGAGAACAAACGGACAGCCGGACACCGGAAGGACATACGAAAGCATTTTTGCCTAAGCTGAAACGGAGATGCTTCGCGCTCGCTCGGTCAATAATTTCTTTAAATTCTAAATGGATAAATTCTATTAGGTATCCAATGTAATAAAAAAATATATAGGTATTTTTTCCAAAATAAGAATCTTTATCGACACTGTTTAATATTTAAGGTATTGAGATAAGCAGAAGAAAAGGTTTTTGTTTACAAAATCTATTAACCTTTTTTGTAGCTATTATGTTATTTTCCCTCCGCTGC
This sequence comes from Catoptria pinella, assembly GCA_963556745.1. Classification (NCBI taxonomy): domain Eukaryota; kingdom Metazoa; phylum Arthropoda; class Insecta; order Lepidoptera; family Crambidae; genus Catoptria; species Catoptria pinella. The sequence goes on from OY750771.1 coordinate 843,394, forward strand.
CGTATATTATGTTCTCAAAGCATCATAATAGCAAGACATTATAATCTCATAATAGCACATTCGCGAAATATGATATTCGCAAACTATGATATTCTCATCATTCAAATAGTAGGTGGTTCTCTCTCAGTTTAAAGAGATAAATAATAAATATTGGACAAAATCGCATACATTGCTATGGTTCCACTGCACTTGTGTTATGGAAATCAGAAACGACGACGACCACAAACACCCAGCTCTGAGATAATATAGAATTATTTTTTTAATTTTTCTTATTTAACACAGCCGGGAATCGACACCATGTAAACGGGTGCACAAGTAATCACTACGGTGTGTGCAAGCCACAGGTTGACACTCGTCAGCTGACGAGTCGTCAGTGTTTGTAAGTATTAGTGGCGCCACCTAGCAGCCCACGCTGACACGAATTATCGCGAAAGAGGCTCACTCTGTGGGAGAGGTAAAGGACTCTCCAATAGATGGCGTTTTCATGACAGAACACACTTTTATTTAACAAAATATACGTGAATGTATTTTTTTAACAAAATATGGTTTTTTTTAATCTAGAAAACAAGGAATTTGACTAAAATCATTATCATTTTATGCAAGAATTTATGTCTCTGATAAAGATGAGATACTTTTAACTTATTTGTTCAATATTAATAACGCATTATCAAGTCAATGAGAAATATGTGTTATAAGGCTTAATATCACTCGACCACCATGAAGAGTTTACCTAGATACCTACTATACTCTGTCACCGTCAGTCGGCCACATTTGTTTACGCTAAAAAAACAATATTAACATTGACAACAAGATACAGATAAGGAACTCACCTCAACGCCGGTCACGCCGAGTGCAGTCACCAAGTTGGGAGTCATCCTGAAGGGCACCTTCTCCGGCACTCGCAACGTCTTGCCCTTCTCGAAGCACACGTTATAGTCTATGTGCACCACTTCACCCGACGTCAAGTCCACCAACACATTGTCCAAATGCCTGTCGCCCAGGCCGATGATGTAGCCGATCGTGCTCATCACGGCTACCGAGTAGCTGTACCGACGCGTCATCTGCCACCACTGCTCGGGAGTCACACTGCTGCACCACAACTCGCGCCATAGCAAATCGCGAGGTGTCTCCGCAGACAACTCTTGCAAAACTTGCTTTAGTATTGCTACAGGCCATTCTTTTCTATTCTCCGTCGATATCCCCGCCTCTTTCAAGAGAGGGTTCAATTTATTGTAAAATAGCTCGGAGGGACGTAGGACGTTCACAGTTTTGTTGGTCTTTGCGGACAGAATGGCTGCCTCCCGATTTTGCCATCGCTTATACAGGGCAAACAACGGCGTAACGTTATCGACCCAACTTATCAAACCCGATCGGGGCCCTAGAGGAATGACAGAATAGTGCCGGGCTCTGTATGTTTGATTATCATTATTTTCAGAATCACGCGCCATCATGGTGTTGGTTATAGAAAGCAGCTGCATTATTCTTTCGTCTAGATGTAAATCTTCCAAGCCTTTAAACAAATAGGTATATGTTTTGCCATCAGATCCGTAAAAAACTAACTTCTTAGGTCTAGTCTTTGTAGGCAATATAGCAACATTATTCTCGATAGATTTTATAGTGATTCTGACAGCTCTTTGGTTAGTGTGCAGACCTGGCATTGTTATAACAGTATTCTTCATCTCAGCCAACACAGGGCTTATATCAGACATTTTCAAGATGTAAGAAGTCCTCTTATTTACTTTTTGCTGCAATTTTATTTGTAGTTGTTTCAACGATGCCCAGGATTCTTGCGGCTTCTCAGGATTAGCAGGGTTTTTCAGCTTGTCTATCACATCTTTAATTAGCGCTTGGAACCTATTCTGAAACGAGGTCTCGTGCGGCGTCTCCGGTTTTGCTGAGGTAATATGATCTAGATGTTCTAGTACGTAAACAATTGGTTCAAAAATAATACGATGTTTCTCTGCAATTAGTTTTTCTTTCTCTTCAGCAGTTAGGTTTACATTATTATGTACTTTGGCAATTTCTGTCTCTAGTTGAGATAATCGTTTGCTGAAATCAGAGTGATGTTGTACAAGAGTGCCGAGGCATAGTTCATCCCAAAGAAGATTGATTCTCTGTAGTTCTTTAACTAGTAGTTTTACTTGAAGTATGGTTGTTGGAGCTTGTTTGGACAGGGTTTCCACCATGTCTAGAAAACAAGAGTTCAGCTCATTATTGATAACTTTATCGCTGGTTTCATCATCTAAATCAAAATGTTCATCCCCGCTTTCCGCATCATTCGACATACTCGGTTTCATCATGTTTAGTTCAGACAATTCGTTTTGTTCATTTTCTACTGCACCTACTACAGCCGGAAATGTTATGAGGTGAGGCGTATCCTCAGCGAGCCTGCACAGTAAATCAGAAACACATTTACGAACATAAGTTTCAGGATGATTCAATCTTGAAAACAGCTGCGGTATAATTACTTTCCATGGTTGAGTAGGGGTATTCGCTAGACCAGATTCAAGAACTGTTTGTAACTCCATCGCGTGCTTAACAATCAGTCGAAGAAGTCGTAAAGTTGCATTCACTACAGCATTTTCTCCGCTGTGGTTGATGTAATCTGATGCGCAGATCAGTTGCAGGAATTTAAAATAAGCGTCAGCTGATAGTTCGAAGTAAGAAAAGACTCTTTTTTGAGCCTGTCGCCAAATATCTACTAAAAGGGCGAGATGTTCCGGAAACGCATTACTAAGCGATGGCACAGTGCGTAATTGACTTTCTATCATTTCCGAAGTGTTTATTTCATTCCAATCAATATCCTCATCATCGCAGGTGGCTTTTGTTTTTGATAATATTTCACAAACAGCTTCAAAATCTTGAGGTGAACATCCAATCATTACACTTTCTATCTGCAATTTATCTTTATCTGTTAATTGTTCACGAGTTTTCGCACTGAATTCGACCATTTTTCGTCCCCACCTAAAGCACCAAGCTGCAAAATTAGCCCAAGCTTTGGCGAGGCCAGGACACTGATTAACGCCAAATTGCAATAATTTGCCAACAGCTGAGTCGGACAATGGAATAACATTTTCTGATATATTATTGTCGACAAGGCCTATTTCTGGAAGAGCTGATATCAGTTTCATAAGAGGCGTATCAAGTTCTAAAACATTTTCATTTTCGCTTTGAACCCATTTCGATAATGTAAGTAACATTCTTGTACCTTTCTCTCTCAGTTCATAGCTGGGCTCACCCATTGCCAATCTTTGCGAAAATCCTAAAGATATACTGGCACATAAATTGATAGCCCTCAGCTTTGTGTCCTCCTTAAAATAAGTCAATTTGCATAGTTCTACCAAAGCTGTAGCATTATTTAAACTCCAAATGTCGAAATCATACGAATTTGTTGACATGAGCAGGACCTCACTGAGTTCCTCTAAATTGTTGACATTTCCTAAACAAATCTGGAAAGCAGAGTTTGTTTTAAAATGCTTCAAGAGCTCCCGTTTAGCCATGCCTATATTTTGATTCTTTCTTGCGCTTTTTATCACATCTAGTCTAAGACATTCTGCATAGAATATGTTTTCTTCAGTCATATTCAATTTGGTAAAGTACTGGTTCCACCACAGTATGCGGCTCAAATTTTTGAATTCTGTTCCATACTTGAGATCTTTCACAGTAGAAGGTTTGAAAGGATTGGAACTACCTTTTCCACTCTTCGTAACACTCATCAACCCGTGATTAGCCAGTTGTAAAACAGCTATCTCTTTGAGGAAATGGATTGAGTTTGTCCTTGAAAATTCTTCAGTACTTGAATTAAGCAGAGTTTCACAGTCTTTTAAAAGCTTTTCATATTTGTCTGTATAATCAGAATAATATATTTTGATTGCTGCACATACCAAGGTTGATTCTATTATATTCAATAAGCCTTGATAAGAACTTGCATTTTTAGAAATTTCATTGGCATCCATATCTAACACATCCCAATTGCCTAGTTCCACAGGCATGTCAATGCCTTCTTCAAACATTTTTAGAGCTGAAAATGAAGCCCAACGCGAAGTTAGATGGTTTTCATTATTTTTCCACTCTTCCATGTCTTCCCAGCTTTGTATTTGTTTATAACTCTCCATTATCTGTTCATCAATGAACTTGATAGCCCTGCTATCACTTTGACTGGTAGATTCTTTGCTGTCTTCCTGTGTTTGTGTATCATATAATTTTTTATAGTATTCAATAGCTATTTCATGTCTTGAATTTGCTTGTTCTGCGGCACCCTTTAGCCATGGTAATCTTTTGTTAAACGTTTGTTTAATCCATACATACAACCCGTGTAACACTTCAGGTTCCTCAATCTTTATCAGAACCTTTGCCGCACTCATCGTGATAGCTTCAATGTCAATATTTGTATTTGAATTTGCTGCAATTTGCAATATCAACGATGCGTGATAAATAGCAGCACCAATGTTGCCAGCATATATACTCACGGCTAAAGCCGCCGGGCGCACCCTCGTCAGCCATTCACGGCACGTCGACCAGTTTGTGTGAAAGAATGTCCTGACAGGTTTAGCCACTGCAGGCAAAACAGTAGCAGTGCCTTCTGCTGCATTGTAAATGTACTTTTCTAGGAACATCATAAATTCAGTAATCCAACGAGTTCTTATTTGCTCTGCTATAACAACGTCTATTAATTTTTGCTGCTCAATTGGAACAAACTTTGTCTCATGAGATGAAATTTCTCTGGCAATTCCTTTCAAGACCCCTTCTATTCTCATAAATGTTTCCTGTGGTTTTCCCAAAACTGTTCTTAGTTTTAATGATACACATGTATGGGCCAATTCTGACAATGTCCATCCAATAATTATTGAGGCAAAGCTAGTTGCACACTGTCTGAAGAACAATAAGTTATTTTCTTCAATATCCAGACTGTGTAGAGGCCAGGATAGTAAAAATGCACTGAACAAATATTTTTTGTCTTCAAAAGTAATTTGTAGTAAGCTATTCATAATAGATTTGAAGTGCTGGTTCGACAAAGTTGAAAATGAGCCTCTCATCAGGTATTCTTTAAATGAATTCACTTTTGTATCGTCATTGAGTATTCGAAGATTAATTTTACGACAGGCAAATACTTTCACAAGTTGTTTATCCAGTTGCAGTTGAACTACATCCCACGGCAGCTCAAACAAAACCTGCTTGCAAGTGTCAGCCAGTGCTTTGTTGTGGTTATCAACATGTAAGAGGCACAATGAAGCAATAGTTTTCAGGACCATGAGGTTCCATGCCAAGCTTTTATTTGTCAGTAAGCATTGACTGTTCTTAATCACCAGTAATACAATATCATCATCAAAACAGTATGCTAATGTTAACATATTTGTTACTAAGACAAGAAATCCTTTAGACATACTTACAATGGGTAAGTAGTTATCTAGCTGATGGAATATATCTGAAATCCAGTTCAGTGTGAGTAACAGAGTTTCTTTTGGCACTTCCTCGTCTAGTATCATGCTTAGTGTGTTCAGTATAATGGCCAGGTGACCCGAGGTGGGGCTTGAACTTGAGACCTCTCCTAAATTGAGATTAGACAAACCAAATATATCACTAGCCCTTTGTTGTGGATTTGTCACTAAATCACTGGATGCAATAAAGTGATTATTTTTCTTGCAATGTGAATAAAGCAAGAAGAGCACAGAATACTGAAGAGCTGGCTTCATCTTCATCAAATTGATATCATGAGGGCACATCTTGATAGCCAGCAGTTCCAGTATGCTGGGTTGCAAAGCCCACATGCCAATTATAGAGTTACTAGCATTAGCAAGTTCAGACAGACACTGTAAATAAAATATTACATTTTTCTCGGCATCATCAATGGTCATTTCTTCTGTATAGTCAGGACTTAAAATTTTCACATCTGGGATAATCTTGCAATAAGCATTATGAATATCTGTTAGAACAAACTTGTAAGTTTCCTGTAAAAGTGGAATATTTTTCAAATTCAAGAAGTTACTGTACACTAGTAGCACACTATGAAGGACTTGTGAATTGTCAGAGTAGCGCAGCGGTCTCAAGAAGGAGTTTGGCCCGATGGTCTGTGTGATGAACTCTATTGGGAGATTAGCACCTATTTCCTTTATCGCTGTTGAAATTAAATTTATTACACTCAGACACACACTATCATCCCCTGTCAAATAATTTTCCATTTCTATAGAAATCAGGCTAAATAAGGTCTGAGAACAAGATGTAGATTTGGATTGCAAATGATTCATTAGTAATGTTATAGCCTCATTACCTGATAATATCAATTCAGTATCAATATCTTCTTTTATGGTTTTTGTCAAAACTTGTAGAATCTTCGTCAATGCCTCAGTCAAAAATGACCAAGAAACAGTTTGTGATACAGAAGGATTTAACATAGTTCCCAAGCTCTTTACTACAGTATTGAAGACATTAAGAAATGATGATATCTTTTGTATGGAATCTTGTAATGAGCATGGCTCTGAATCTTTGTCACTATTTGAGTCTAGATCTATGGAATAAGCAACCATATCTTCTACAAATTGATAAAGCAAATTGATAGAAAAGCCAACATCAGCTTGCCAGTGTCGACTCAACTTGAGCAATGATTGCAGTGCAAAATCCTTAATTTTCTTTGGCTGAGCATTGTCAACATGCCAGCCTACTAATATATCTACAGTGTCAACAAAGTGATTCGCAAAGTGTTCTGGATAAGAATTGGACATAACAATCATGGCATTTATTGCAGCAATAAATACATCTGCAGAATCAGTACCTTCGATAACACTCTGTAGTCTTTCCAGAGTAATTTCAGCATAGTCGGACAAGTTGGGTGTTTGGTAGTCCAATTGGAATGTCTCTGTAAAAGACAAAGTTAACAGATGTTTGATGGATGTATTATGGACTGAATATGTGGTAGTGAACCAATCCAAATGCTTTCTAAAGTCTGGGCCCATCACATAGCCAATCCTGCCGAGCACTACGGCAGCTCCTTCCTTAGTTTCTGGCCCAGGTGCATCGTACAAGACATCCAACAATGATTCAACAAGGATCTCATAAGCCCTACGGATATAACGGGCGTTTTCCGGAAGCATGACAGCATCTTGAAGCTTATTGCATATTACTAGTGATTTCTCAACATCAACTTCAGCACATAACCGACGCAACAGCTTTGATATTCGAGGATCTTCCGGTAAATTCACGACGAGATCAGACCTCTCATAAAATTTATTATTGCCGCTATTTTCCTGAGACCAAGTATCACTGTTCGTCTGGCCTAACGATTCGTTATATTTATAAGAATTATCGAGGGCATCCCGATCACCACGGGGCGGGAAACCACCGCGGCCTCGGCCACCTCTGCCACCGCCACGAGAGTGTCGGAACTCAGACACCCTCCCTCGGGAACGAAACCGGCCGTCTCTAGATGGCCCTCCAAACGACGAAGATGCATCGTAAGAGCCAACATAACCTCTGACCTTATCATCCGTTGTGTTTTCATGTCCTGTTTCGTCCCTCTCCGAGTTATCAGTGTTCTCCGCTCCTTTGATATTTTTCACTTTACTGTTTGCAGTGGTGGATAGCATCACTAACAATTACGTTTATAACACAATTATTACACACACACATGGCCGTAAAATAACGACAAAATATGGAATTATAAACAGCTAACAGACGTTTTTAGCCAGCAGACAGTCACCAGTCAGTCAACTCTCGAAAATGTCATACATTTTGACATTTACTTTTTTAAATAATTATAATTCTACGTAAATAAAACATACAGCCGCCACTTTTTCATCTTCGTTTAAGATTAAAATAGAATAGACGTAAACATGTTATTCACCCCGCAGTTACTTATCAAAACTGGCTTAGAGCTAAGATCTCTGGTACCTTTAGATCATTCAGAATGCTCAAAGGCATCGTACGCACGAGCTTTTTTGTTTTTTCTGATGTTCCAATAGAAAATATAATATTGCACGGGCAATTTTTTTATCGCACGTTTTTTTTTATCCCCGAGCGTAATGCAACAAAGGGGAAACGTACGACGAGATGTTCACACCGTCCGAGTACGAGTAAGTATCCGAGTAGACTCGGTCCGAGTGTACTGATCATGTCTACGCGGCATTAAAAATAATTGAGCGACTTGGATTTCATAGGACTGTACAGCAAGCTGTACAGTCTAGAAAGAAAGTGCTAGTGCTAGAAAAGAAGCAATTAAATAAAATGGAACTAAAATTTTACAGTACCAAATATATTAAGTCAGTGTTGCCAGGTTATTCATGATTTTGACCAGAAAGTGGCGCCCTCATTTTTTGTCAACTCTTTATGGACAAGCTGTAGATCTCAGAAGAATAAAAGCTTTAGTTATTTTTCTGAACTGTAGATCTCACAACTTTTATAAACAAGTTTTGATAGTTTAGTTTAGGCTTAAACGTAGTGATTACATTCTCTTTGGTTTAGGCTGTATCCTCAGAAGAATAACTTATTCTTAATTAAATCTTGTAGCTAAACTTTTTTAATCTAATATTGTAATTTTATTGTAACCTACCTACCTACTGTAACATTTAGCTAGTCTAGCAACTTTTTGGGGACATAAAATGCCAATCTAGCAACATTTTAAGAAATGTCTAGCAACTGGTTAAAAAAAACTGTCTAACTAATCTGTGATCTTACTTTAGTCGAAAATCAAAACTCAAGAACTGGCAGTATGGCTTAGACCTTCGCCTGTCCTGAAAAGGACGAATATAACTACTACTACTACTACGAATAACCTGCAAAAGTACGTTTCTTTCTCTCAGTAGGTATTGAAAGTTACTTTTAATGTTTATTTCATTAAGTTTGCAATGATAGTAAAAATTTAATTAATGTAGTTTCGAATTAAAAGAACCAAACTGTTAATAGTTATATATTTGAAGATGAAGGCCACGAAACGCACAGCAGATTTCAAAGGTATATTTTTATATGTTTATCTCAATCATCTAATAGAACTTTATTTATACGATATTGTTATTATTTTTACTTTTAAGCTTTACAGCTGAAGTTTTCCGATGAAGCAGTTTCACCGCAAACAATATATATAAAGGAACATGCTGTTAGAGAACATACAGCAGACAGACCTCCAGGCCGGACTCTGCTAGTAGTGAACGTGCCCCCCTATGTCGACGAGAAGGGAATAAAAAATGCCTTCCGTGAAGCTGGTGTAATAAAAACTGTAGAATATTGTGCTAAGCCCACCACTGCAGAAAAAAAACCACCTGTACACAAATTTACAGAGGATGTTAGTATTCCAACACATAAAGCTGCATATTTGGTGTTTGATAAAGTATCACAGTTAGATAAAGCATTAAGCTTAACAGAGCTAAGTCCCTTGATTTCAGAAAATCATCAAATTAAACTGGGCATGAGGAAATGGATTGACCATTACAATAACTCGGTTCTAATGCCTAAAGTGTTAAAAGAGAGAATCGAAACATTTATGAAAAAGCATGATGAGGAATTAGCTAAAGTAGAAAAGAAAGAAAAAGCACTAGAAGAAGAAGATGATGAAGGGTGGGTGACAGTCACTAAGAGAGGCAAAGTGCAAAGCTTTGCTCGTTCAGAAAAAGTAGAGCACAAGATTATGACTAAAGAAGAAAAAAACAAAAAGAGAAAAGAATTAAAGAATTTCTACACTTTTCAAATAAGAGAATCAAAAATGAAACATATTGTGTCATTACGTCAAAAGTTTGAAGAAGATAAGAAGAAGATAACTCAGATAAAACAAAGTAGAAGATTTAAACCATTTTAAAGCAAATAAACAAATTAGATCTTATCACAGCTTTTTATTCCTAAAGATAAACTTGGACTATATTATATTTATTATTTACAATATCAAACTATACCTCTTTTTCAGAAACACTGAACCTCACTATGTATTACATTTAAAGAACATGTCAAATGGTTTGCTGATGAGTTTTGATGATTATCCTGAGGAGTCTGTTCTCTGGTAGTGTGTCCAATACAGCCAAAAGATTGCTGATATTTCCATAAACACAGCCATTGGCTAATGCAACTTGTACTGCTTGGCCTATTCTGTCGAGACAATCCTGAAATAAACGTCTTCTATGACTTCAATGTTACACAAGATAAAAATCCTCCTACCTAAAGATAAATTTTATGTATAATACTAGGTACGGTACGGGTGTTGCAATGGAGGTGCACCAAAAATTCACTAACTTTTTTTTGACAAAATGACAACAGGGTTGCCGGGGTAAAGGTTTTACAAAAAGTTGTTTCTGGTCTCGTCTTTCCCTGTTTTTATCTCTATCCCATTTATGCTCCTCACAAAATCATATGAAGTTGTTAAAGTTCTAGCTCCCATAGGTTCAAAAAACTGTTGAAAATTTTGTCTTTATTTTTTTACTATAATGTTTACGAAAAAAAGACAAAGGTTAAAGTTCTTTATTTTTGCCATATCTATCCAAAACAATCCTAAAATGTAGGCAATATTGTAAAACGAAAACATCTCTAAATTATTTAAGTCCTGCACCCTCTTTATCCCTAACCGTGAATTACAATACTAACCTGTAATTTGGTGTCATTCTGCAACTTAACACCTCTTTTAAGCAACTGATGTGCATATGCCTGAACATGGGCTGTTAGGCCTGCTAAATGTTGAGCATTCACAGCAGTTGGTGGGCCATGGTTCCTTCTACCGGCCCGGAGGCTATGCAGTACTCCTAAGTGCAGCTTGGTATATAACTCTGCCTCAGACATGGTTTTGTTGTTGGCATTTCGGATCAGAGTTGGATGCTCTTTCTCATTTTCTATTTTTATTCTCTTTATAGGCACAAGAACTTCAACTGCTTCTGCATCTGTAAAAAAATGCATAGACTACAAGTTGTAGCAACAAGATGTTTTATGCTAATGATTCTATTGACTTTATCTTGAACAAGCAATTACCTTCATCAATATAAAGTGGTGCCAGTGCACACCAATGGATAAGACCAGCCAAAGGAGTGACAGCTGCCATAGGAATGGAGCCACTGGGCAGAGCTGCAGGATTCAACTGTGCAGACATACACAGGGTGGGGTTTGAAAAAACCTGCATGAATAAAAACAGAAATTGAGGACCAATTTTTCTTGATAAGAAAACATGAATTTCTTACAATATAAAACCATTTAAAATAAATTGACATAGACTCACCCAAGAAGTGATGACTTCTAACAAATTTCTTGGAGGCAGCTTCTTAGCTCCTTGCACATGATTCATGTAGAGCTCTGTGACTGCTGTGATGAAGTTTGACACAAACTGTGGAGCCGTGTTAGCTAGTAACTTGAGTGCATTTTGATTAGAGGTGTTGAGAAAGAAATGATCCCTTATTATATTCTCTACAAGCTGAAGAGACTGTGCAGATGAACACCCCATCTGTTGCAACCATACTCCAACAGCTAAGAGCACCTTGACAAAGATAGAAGAATGTTGAAATAACTGCAACTAATGACTATATTACACCTTTTCGTATTAATAATGCATAAAGATATTATATAAATACTGAATACATTTCATCTAATTATTGATCACATAACTCACTGGTGTACTAGATGCAGATACTGCCATACTAGCAAGTATGCTCAAAACTTTTAGCCGCCTCTGACTCTCCATTCCTCCAAATAGAGATAAAAATATAGTATTCTTAGTGGTTTCGTTAGCGCATGCAGATAGGTAGTCGCATATTATATCAATTAGTTGCAGTTCTTGGAGGGGGCTGATACCGGCAGCGCGACGGCCACCGCGTCGATCAACCTCACAAAACACAAACTCCGCTATTGTATCCATGGCGATATCGAGGTGCTTGTTCGAAGGTGCCGCACGACCCACCAATAACTGCTCTAAAAGAAAAATTATCTTCATTGGTCATAAATCGCAAAGTGAAAGAAAACCAATGTTGGATCTCATTTTATTTTATCAACCTATTCGATTGAGAGCTTCTTTGGCACACACTGGGAAGTCAAACTTTCGGAGTTGATGCTTTAAGTCTGATATAGACATTTTACGCCGTTAATTCATTAAAACTCAGGTATATAGTTAATGTACTCAGGTAAAACAAAATTGTATAAATTAACCTTCTATGAAATAAACCAAGGCAAGAAGATTTTTTTTTTCTTTTTTTGTGGCAAATAAAGGGTTCTGTCGTTCTGTGTCATAGACATTGGTTAGTCTTCGTCTGTCACGTCACCGTCACACCACACCTCACGTCAAGTTTCAAATTTTATATTTATCTTTCTCTATGGTTCAAACAAAATAAATTGCGATCGTGTGCTGAGTATAAGTAGTGTTGGTGGAACAATTCAGTACATAAGTAGGTACCTATTTAATTTTGGAGTAAACAAACATCAGAAATGGAAGTATTAGTTGCAAACGTAGATCATATTAAATTTGACATTGATTTCGCGTTAGAAGAACAATATGGAGCTCTGCCATTGCCGTTCCCAGGAATGGACAGTAAGTTCTACTTTCTATTCTCAGACCAAATAAATTATAATTTTACAAACAGTTATAGAGATGTAATCTTGAAGTTAATTCGTGGTTATATTTCAGAATCAACAGCGGCAGTATGCGAATTCTTCAGCCAGCCGGGTGGCTGCAACAATGGGCCACAGTGTCCTTACAGGCACGTTCGCGGGGATCGAACAGTAGTGTGTAAGCATTGGCTGAGAGGTCTCTGCAAAAAAGGAGATCAGTGTGAATTTCTACACGAGTATGATATGTCTAAAATGCCCGAGTGCTACTTCTATGCCAGATTCAATGCTTGTCACAATAAGGAATGCCCATTTCTTCACATTGACCCCGAGAGTAAGATAAAGGATTGCCCCTGGTAAGATGGTTTTATTACATCACTCACAAAAATTTTGCTCTTATGAGTTGGAGGCAACTCGTCACACTATTTAGTTTTTCTTGCTGGTTACATTTCTAACCTAACCTAGCCCATATTGAGTATATGAATGCATCTATTGCAACAAAATATTAACCAAAATAGCTTTATATTTAATTAACAAATAAGGAAATTATATTTTAAAATGAAGGGATAGTGAGTTGCCTACAACCCATCACATTACTTATCAGGTTATTTGTTTTAAATTATAAAAAAAAACTGCCTTCTATCTTTGATTAAAACAAAAAGAGAAAGATACGTCACCTGCATACCGTGCACGGTCCTACAAAACTGAGTCCAATGGACCTGCTAAGTTTCAGTCTCCAATAGGGCGGCGACTCGCTTGCACATACATCATTTCTATCATTGTGAGAGTTTGTAGTGAAAAAATGTGTAGAAAATGCCTTGAAAAAGCTAAGGTAAGGCTAAAGAAATGGATGAATGGATAAGAGAAAGTGTGACTAAGTTGGTACACATAACTTTTGCCCTCAAAAAAGGGGATTGTCCGCCTGTATCCCTAGAAAGCAACATATTACCCTACAACGATAATGTGAAGTATCTAGCCTTACATCTCGACCGCAGGCTGACATAGAAAAATCACATAAAAACAAAGCGGGAGGAAATACAAAAATATGCTATGGCTACTTGGACGGAACAGCAAACTCTGAGGATAATAAAGTACTAATTTACCAAGCCCTCCTTAAGCCGGTGTGGATGTATGGCATTCAGCTGTGGGGTAGCGCGAGCAACTCTAACAAAAGCATAATACAAAGACTGCAGAACGTTATCTTGTGAACCATATCCAATTTGCCCTGGTTTGTAAACAAACAATGACCTACAAATAAACACAGTAAAGGAAGAAATCTGGGCTACATCTTCAAGATACCAAAAACAACTTGCTCAGCACCCCAACGAGCTAGCAGTCACACTAACACGACAATCTTACTGTAACTGGCTTAAAAGGCATAATATCTCGTCACTCCCGGAGCGAATGTAGCTCTCGGATGTTGCACATAGAGTAGTACTCTCAATGGAGTATACTCTCATCGCATTACTAAAGACTGACAACGCACTCACTTATAGTGTCTAACTGATTGTGGGTATGCAAACAAAAAAAAAACAGAAATGCCTTCCTGTGCATTCATACAGTGCACCAACCAAGGTGCAAAAACAAAACAAATGTAATAACGTTTCACATGTAAACACCAAACAGTAATAATTTCAAGAAAACTCTTATCAGATAATACTCATTCGGACATAATGAATGAGCGAGAAAGAAAAGACAAAATTCGGGAATTGCATCATCAGTGACTACTGCGGTCGGTGTAACCGCTCTCGTTTGCACTCGTGCCGATTACGACTTTCTATCCCTGTTTGTTGACTGCATGCAGACACGACAGTGAGGTTGTAGTTGTGAGGGTGCGTGTTTTCATGTAGTTTTGATTGTTCCAGTTCTCAGATTCGCGAAGTGAGAACGTAACATATCTTCCTCTTTTTGTTTTAATTAAAGACTTCTATATTTAAAGTAATTCTTACAAACTTAAACAAATATCGTAATTATTATGGAAATCAAATAATGTCGTACTGGCAACATCTACACAGTATTATTATTTGTAGGTACGATAGAGGTTTCTGCCGGCATGGGCCGCACTGTCGGCACCGGCACGTGCGCCGCGTTCTCTGCATGAACTACCTGGCCGGATTCTGTCCCGACGGGTCCACCTGCAAGTTTATGCATCCTCGCTTTGAACTACCTGCACCACCAGAGCAAACCAAAGATGCCAAGAGATTGCCAGTGTGCCACTACTGCTCTGAAGTCGGTCACAAGGCATCTAGTTGTAATAAAATTCCACCAGAAGTAAGTTATCATTATGATGTTGGTACGAACAGTTAAGAACAGTTGACCCAACTTAACTATGACCCACTTTGCCGATAATTCCTTTGAAACCATAAAAATAAATAAATATATACCCATTATATCTTCTAAACAATTGTCAAAAAAGTTGCTATGATAAAGTAGTAGTGTTCAGCGACTTTCGTTGCTACTTTCGGTACATGATAAATTATGAATAAAATACAACAAAATGTAGGAAAAGTTTTCATCCTGTTAGTGGCTTATAAAAAATCTGTACTTTCATAAAAACATTTATTTTTCAGCAAAGAGAAGCAGCTCTAAGACAAGAAGAGGCCAGATACAGGGCTCTGGGTTATGTGAAACCTGCTAATGATAATGAAGAGATGAATGGTCAACGACTTCAACGCATAATCCACAAACCCTTAGAAGAAGTGACATGCTTTAAATGTGGCACGAAAGGACACTATGCCAACAAATGTCCCAAGGGCCACCTCGCCTTCCTCTCGAGTCAAGCGGGCCAAAACAACTCTAACCCTGTGTTCAAAAAACCTAACTAGTATAAATTTGTGAAGCCTTCTTAATGGCTTCATGATTAATAGTGGTTATTGACTAAAGTGTAAATATAATTATTAAAAAACCTAATTTTAAGTTTTCCCAAATTATTGTCACATTGAATTTTTATTTCCCATTGCATTTCTTTCAATGTACAGTCGCCGTCAGATATATTGTAGCAGACAAGATGACCAAATACTTCTGAACAGTTTAAAATATCAATAAGTTCCATACACTACAAGTTACCAATAATATCTGAACATTTACTACATTAGTATCTGAACAGACAATAATTTCTATTCACCTATTTGTTCGGTTTTTGTGTGATGTGTTAGTTGTGTGTATAGAATTTATTGTCACTGATATTTACGAAGAATATGCAAAATCTGCTCAGATATTAATGAAGAAGTTCAAATATTATTGGTAACTTGTAGTGTATGGAACTTATTGACATTTTAGACTGTTCAGAAATATTGGTCACCTTGTCTGCTACGGCGACTGTAACCTATGATTACTGAAAGTAATTTAAGACAAAATATAACAAGATATGCAGTATTTTGTACGTTTAATTTTAATATTTTATTGTCTTTGTGACCTTTTGTTTTAGTAAAATTGGCCTTGGTTCGTAATTAAGAAGAATATGCAAAATTATGGCTTGGTCCCGCAGTTCTGAGATTCACTATTAACTTAAGCGCGCTACACACTGCAGAGATTACAGAGCCGGCCGATATTGGGCCGCTTGCAGTGTTTTGTGTAGGCATGGAGGGCCGGTATTATAGATGTCCCCCCTTACTAATAAAGATTGTTTGTATAGCAGATGTATAGTTACACAGTGGTTACTCTGTCAAACTATTTAAGTTTGACATTTAAAAAGAAAGGGACAAAACACTGTAACTATACATCTGCTATATAATCTTAATTAGTAAGGGCGTAAAAGTATAGATAGGCTTTGTGTAGCACGCTTTAGGTAACCGGCGGCCTGACTGCTTCACCATGCTCTAAGGCCTTCACCACCGGTTGACCGCGGGGGCTGGCTTGGCTGGTTTTTTCCATTTTAATATGCAACCGCTCGTGATCGTATGGACTTGCGATTGAGTAACCGTCAATAAATGTATTATTTAGCAGAAACCGCGGGCGGGGGCGGCCAACTACGCGGTTTCAATTTAAGGCGCTCCTTTACTAAAGCGAGATAGAAATGAGAAAACGACGCGCGCGGGAGCGAGACCGATTTGGCAGATTAGGCGAAAAAATCACGAATTAATTCGTAGTAATTGAAATATTAAACGTAACGCTAAAATATTCGGTCATATAATCAGTTTTAATTGCTCAGTTTCGGCATAGTTTTGCAAATATTTGGTTATTTTCAGAATAAAAAGCATATTTTCAAAATAAAAAACTATCGCTAAAATTATTACCAATCGTGTTTCTGTTCTGTATACAACATGTTCCAAAAATACCCCTAATGCCGAATATAGTAATAGGGACCATCAAACTGAATAACTTTTACTATGGGACCAACTCTTTGATTGCGCGGAAAAAAAAAACAGCTGTTTTATACAAAAAATAATATCGAAAATATCTAAATGTATGAAACAGCTGATTTTTTTTCGCAATTTGAGAGTTGGTAGATCGCAGACGCAGATCTATGCGCCCTGAAAAAAATCCTGGCGGCACCCATGTATGCTCCCTTGTGGGAGCATAATGGAATACTTAAGTATTATATGCTCCCACAGTGGGAGCAAAACAATGGGATCATGTAAAGTCCGGATGGCATACATATATCTATCTTTTAAGAATAGCTTAAGTACTATATCCGTTGTATCTTCTAAAAAATTGTCACAAACATACATATACGAGTTATAGCATTTAATTTACGCGCGCGAAAATAAATTCAAGCTCGTTTTACACACTGATGAGGGGATGAAAACAGACTTGGACCAAATCCAAAATTCAAAACTCATTTATTCAGTCAACGCTGTTACAAGCACTTGTGAATTTCAAAGAAGCCACGCTATCGGCTCGCAAACCCTACGCGGGAGACCTTGTAACGAGAAGAACCGGCAAGAAACTCGTCAAGGGCTGCTTTTTTCTCCCTGTATATTTCATACAGAGTCATCAAAAATTAAATAATGACCTCAGGTGAGGTCATTTTCCATTAAAATAATTAACAAAGTTTACAATCTATGAAGGTGAAGACTGGGAGGTAGGTATTTGAATTTTCTTTTTGGTTGATGTTGAAAGGATTGGCAAAAAAAGACGATTTGAAAAGCTAGCAACAATAATTATTTAGTCAGTTTCTCAAGACTTTCTTGCCAAGTTGTAGTCAAAAGATATTTTAATTCGAGTTGCTCGTTGCTCATGCTCCCGCCATCATTTTGCCGTATTTTTTTTTTTAAGATTTTGGCTTGGATACACCAAGTCCTTTATAAGCCATGTCTTGGTGTCTTCTCGTCTCTCACAACTTTTCTATGCTACATACATTTTATAAAACATGTTAAAAAAACCTATTTGAGAGTTGGTCCCATATACAGCATATAATTTTCACGTGTAAAAGATTTGGCTTACACCGCCTAACACTCATCATGGAACTATCAGAAAGTAAGTCAAAATCTATCCAAGACAGGCATAAAAGGTTTAGAACCCAGTGCCGTTAAAACTATTAAAAAACCGTCAAACCACTATCTAGCCTGTGAAAGTAACATCCATTTGTAAATTTTGTGGCAGTATGGCTTAGACCTTCGCCTGTCCTGAAAAGGACGAATATAACTACCACTACTTTGTAAATTTTGTAACGTGAGTAAAGGTAACAGATTGTAACTTTTAATAAATTTTAAAGTAAATTAAAGGTTTCAGACGAACCTAACGCAGTACCAGATATCTCTGTAGTTCTCCAGATATTTGAACTCGATTTCCTCAGTGAAGCGAGAGATCGCCGAGAGGTTGAATAGTAATCAACACTCGGGGCAAAACAGTAAACATGGTAAGTTATCACGTGGTTGAATATCCCAGAAAACTTCAAAATACTAAGATTAGATACTAGATTTTTTTAAGTCCCATCGTGACTTAAAAAATCAACCACTTGAACTAAAATATAAGTTAAAAACATTGGTGCAGTCTACATTTATTTTATAGGTTATGTTCAGTTCATGGTGTGGTGGTAAATAGGTTATGTTTCGTAACATGCTTTTTTGTGTACATTCATGTTTTATATTACAGGCTGAAACCGAAGCTGCAGTAAACCCAAAAGCGTACCCTTTGGCGGATGCGCCTCTGACGGCAAAAATTTTAAACTTGGTGCAGCAGGCTGCTAATTACAAGCAGCTGCGCAAAGGGGCTAATGAAGCTACCAAGACATTGAATCGAGGTCTATCCGAATTCATCATTATGGCAGCCGACACAGAGCCGCTGGAGATTGTTTTACACATTCCAATTCTTTGCGAGGACAAAAATGTGCCATATGTGTTTGTGAGATCAAAGCAAGCGTTAGGCAGGGCATGTGGAGTCTCTCGACCAATTATTGCTTGTTCCATTACAATCAATGAGGGTTCTCAACTCAAACCCCAGATACAAACTATTCAACAAGAAATAGAAAGACTATTAGTTTAAGTGCAATTTGTGTGTGTGGATCTTCATCCACCAGATACAATTTTGAAGTATGTACTTCTCACCCTATTTTTTAAGAAATAAATATAGAAAATACATATATCTTGTTTTATTAACATTGCTATAATTGGCTCCCATTAATAAGAATATATAATTAATTGCATAATTCATTACTCAAAAATGCATTTTGCTCTGAGGTTCCAGTTGTCTTCCCATCTAGATTTTTGAAATTTTGATAATTCAGTCTTCATATTTTCATTAATCTTATTTAGTTTTTCATTTTTAGGGAAGTCCTCAAACCATCTCACTATAAGTTTGGAAAGATCATCACTATTCTTAAAAGTGTATCCATTCACACCATCTTCTACTAATTCATGTAAACTGAAAATGAAATAAAAATAATCTATAATATTTTTCTCTTAATACCTTTTTATGTTAAAACAATGAGTAAGCTATTTCTCACCAATTAAAATCAAAAGCACATACAGGCAATCCAGCCCCAAACATATCAACAACTTTCATTGGCAAGTCTAGACCCGACGAGCTTGTGTGAAGGCAGACACCCAGATCTGCACTGGCAACCATCGTGGGATAGTCACAGGCCTCCAGCCAGGGGGTAATCACTCTCACATGCTGCCAATTCTTCGTTTCCAACAAGTCCATATAGAACTCCTTCATGGGGCCTTTGCCCGTTATAACACATAATAATTTTGGCAATTTCTTTGTGAGATTGTATGTTGTTTCATAAACTAAAAGTAAAAAAATAATTTTATTCATCCTAAAAAATATCATTTCATTAGTATCAAGTGTATAACTTGATACTAATAAAATGATATTTTATAAAAATTAACTTTTATTCTCGTACAAAACTGTATGTTCCTATCCTAACCAGTTGTGAATAAGAAAAAAATAGTCCTTGTACAAAACTGGTTTTGTAATAAGAATTTTTAAAGTAATAAGAACATAATATGGTTTAGTTTGCGGTCTAAAGGAAATAAACTATAACTTCTTATTTAAGCTATAAATAAAAATAGCAATTAACATGATCAATAATTAATTTTAAAAGATTTTAATGATTTATTGTTCCTAATAAGAAACTGTAATAAATGATTAACCTTGGAGTGCATCCAGTAAGACAGAAAAATCTTCATCGGGAGTCCAGCTTGTGCTGCTGAACAGCAGTCCAGGCCTATCCATCCTCATGGTGATTTTACTGTCTACTAATTGTGTAAAAGCAGTTGTTGTACTTTCTGATTGGTCACCAAATTGTAGTCCGCCTGAACTTTTAAATTCAGGATACTTTTGGCTAATTTTCAGAAACCAAATGTGTTTTTCTTCAATTGTTATAGGATGAAACATTTTTGGAGGCCTGTCATACAAGACCTTAGCTCTGTGAATAAAAAATTGATATGAGTACATATAGTTTTGATTATTTAATATTAATTATCTTATGCATTCTTCCAATTATTGCTTACATGACATTCCATCTTTCTGCTAAATCTTCTTTCATAGCATTTGTAACACAAAGATTGTAGTCAGATGATTGCCCAAAACACCTTTCTATATATGCAGAAATTCTTAATAACGGATGCTTTGAGGGTAGTGATAAGGCCATAATTGAGTATGCATAGTTGTGCCAGTCAATGATAAAGCCAGTTCTCGTAACCAAGCAGTAAAATCTACACACCGGCAACGTAGGTATAGCGGGTGGATTTTGGCAAAGTAAATAATTACATTTTCCGGATATAAACAACGTTAATAACAAACTTATTGTCTGCCAGATTGCTTTCACAACATATTGAAGTATCTTGGGCCCTTTGTCAAACACTATGGGATTAAGCTTAGTAATTGTTATATCAGCACTCTCTGATAACTCTGCTAAGGGCTTTGTACCACTGTAGCCTATCATAATCACTTTGAACCCGCAGCTAGCAAGTGATATAGCATGATACTGCATGCGTGGACTTCGACCAATATCTCCGAGTACCACAACTTTTACAACTTTCTTAATTGATTCTTCTGCCATTGTAGAAATAATATTTTTATGAAACACAAACACATTTACACTTATTATTTACAAAAAGATAGTTTCAACGAAAGGAAAGACACGATCGACCGCGCCGTGTTTTTGTTTTTTTATACTTACCTACGATTTTTATTTTAGTTTGTCAGTCTGTCTGTCATGTCAATGTTAGTAGTCTGTCACTGTCAACACTGTGAGCGTAGTTGGTGTAGCTGTCAAACTTGCTTGTCAATGTCAAAGTTCTTCTTCTTTTTGAAGTGGCAATCTACTCCTCTTCACGTCAGGGTGAAGTTCCCCAACGAGGAATACTTCTGCCAGTCAATGTCAAAGTTCATTCTTGTCAAAATAAAAAATACGCGGGTTTTATTGTTTGTAAATTGTTGTGGTTCTTTGGTACCTAGTGATAATTTGTGATTTTCACAAACGATGGCTGAATTTAATGACGTTGTCAAACACAATTCAACACTAGCGGCGTAAGCGCTCTCACAAGCGCTGATCACAGTGTCAGTGGGTGCATTCTAGCAGACTAATCGTTAAGTCATCGATTGTGAAAAAAATCCAATGACTCTCGGTCGACAGGTAGTGGCAACACTGAGTATAGAGTACTACTCGCAGAACAAGTACTACTCTTCTCTTTCACTCACTGAGCAAGTAAGTAATCTTTGCCGGTCAGTCAGTTTGCTTGTTTGTGCTCAAAATCTGACTAATGCACCGAGTGTGTGCGT
Source organism: Catoptria pinella (assembly GCA_963556745.1). Lineage (NCBI taxonomy): Eukaryota > Metazoa > Arthropoda > Insecta > Lepidoptera > Crambidae > Catoptria > Catoptria pinella. Next base: position 865,060 of record OY750771.1, read on the forward strand.
GATTTTGAGTTCTAATAATTATTTTTCTAAATATAGACTTGAATAATACTAACTTCAATGGCCAAACTACATAGCTATTTTGTGTTGTGTCCATTAATTGACCAGAAAAGTTTTTTAGGTGTATCGGAAGATAAAGACCCGGACTATGTTATTGTTACTTTAGGAAGAAACGTCGTTAACAGATACAGGGTAATTTATCACTACAAGTGAAACAAACTAAAAGATCTTTAGCCTATTATATGTAATGAAACATACCTTACGTAAATTGCGAATTATTATTACCCACGGACCTGAAAAAATCTTTTCAGGTCCGTGTTATTACCATATTAAAACTTACGCTCATTTTTAGGTTAGGTTTTTAGTATCTTGGTATGAATTTTATTAATATTATTATAGTTGTTTACTTATGAGTCTGACTTTATTCCATAAATCTGATAAACCTCGTTTCATTTCATAGCTTTCAGATCAAAAGCAAGTGGGAGGTTGGTCCTCTAAAGATCACATTACTTCAGCAGTGATATATGACAAAGAACAGAATGCTTATGTTGGAGTTTTTAACAAAAATACTATCAAGATATGGAAAGACGAATCTGATAATTTAGATAAATTGAAAAAATACAAGGTATATCTTAATTGAAATAAATCCTATTAATTTTAACAATAGGTTTATGGTCAATAGGCGCTGGCTTGCAGCGTAAGAGTTGATATACTAGGAGAAATTCGACGTTCCCACTAGTGACTCGGTAGCTCAGCGGTCAGAGCATTGGACCGGATATCCAAAGGCGCAACCTTTGGGTTCGATTCCCGTCCTAGAACATGATCTGGTGCAAGTCGTATTTTTTCTAGTATATTATTTGGTATTATATAAAATAGGTTTATTTTAAAATATGTTATTTAGTTTTCAGTTAATATACTTCAATTGGTTGTGGTGCCTTCCCAGCCGCCACTTATTATATTTGAAAATGGTAATAGTGCCTTTCTTCCGTACGCACTTGAAAACCGCAAGACCTATGAAAATGTACCAGTCATAAAAGAGAATGAGGCTATTATAGATGTATCAAGTTACAACTTAAATAATACTGGACAAATATTATGTTATGTTGTGAAAAACAAAGAAAAGTTTGAGATTATTAGTTGTTCCATTAGAGAAGAACTTGGAGATTTGGAAAAATCCAAAATTAGTAAAGTAAAAATTTCAAGGCAGGATGATGTATACGTGGTTGGTGAACTGATCAGTTGTGTGGACAGACCAGCTGTCTATGTGTTGTGTAAGTTTATTTACTATAAGTAATAGTACCTTTCATTGTCTTACTGATAAGCTTTTAATTTGGATGAATTCATATTTGTTATAGGGAGTGATGCCAAAATGACCATGTTTGACCTTAACAAGAAATCTTGGAGAACAGTGGGTTCAGTACCATGGATCTCTACACTATCCAGTGTGTCAATTGCTTGGATGGGAAAGAATCATCTAATCTTGTTTGGGAGCAATATGGAACAAGATGGAGCCATTATCATCGCATATAACATAGTCCTCGGTGTAGGTTCTTGTCGATATCCAATGAAGATGTATTCTGAGGGAGCCCGGTTGTGTTGTTTTAATGACCGTATCATCTTAGAAGCCTCTAATCACATTGGAATGTTGCCCTATGTATTGGAAACAAAAAGAAATTTATCCAGTTTATTAGGATCACATGAAATCAATCATGATGAGCATTTTGAAATTGCTGATTGGGATACTCCAACAACACTACCTATACCTGTTTGTGATGATACAAAAGAACTTATCAAAGTAGGGCTAACTGAAAGGACTATATGTGCACAAGTTGTTTTACCTCTTTTAGACAAAAAAGATTGTAAACATATACTAAGAGTAATAAAAGAGTTCAGGGATGTTCCCGAGTCTGTGCTGGTGCAATTACTCCAATACGCTCTGAAGTCAGTATCAGCTCAAGATGCCGAAGTTACCAGCTTTGATGAATTTTCTAAATGGCATGCTAGTTGCTGTAATTCAGATAATTTCACACTCCTCAATTATATCCTTGGAATATCTTTCTGTGATGCTCTTTTGATTCCATATTTGAGAGAATCACTGACCTTAAATGACACATTGTTTTTGTTAACCTTAATTTCATTCTTCATAGTTGATGAAGAAAGTGAAATAGATTCTGATTATGAGACTAAACTTTTTGATTGGTGCACACTGCTAATGGATGCATTTTATCAGCAATTTCTTATGACAAAAGACGAGAAAGCAACCAAGGTTCTGGAAAATACTATTAGTACTGTATCAAGCCTTGTGAATCAGATTTATACAATTAACAACATATTGCCTTTGTTGAATAAATTTTTAACAGGAAATGTTGTAACTGATGATAATGAAGAATCACTTCCATATACTATAGAAATGATGCAAATATAATTTAATAATAACTTATGAGTCTTTTTTTCCTATTAACTACGGAGGTTGACTGAAACAAAATTAGTCTACAGTTCTTTTATTTGCAGCCCTAGCAAACTGAACAACCATAGGTTTGTCTTTCAATATAAATCCATTAGTCTCGTTCAAGGCAACCTCAGCAATTTTCACTGATGGGAATGTCACAAATGCTTGTCCTTTCATCTTGCCTTCCTGCATCACTCTAACATCAAACCCTATTTGTTCTTCCTCTGACAAATCATTAACATAATGCTTGTATATTCTTTTAACATCCTGGTCTGTTACTGTCTTGGCTAAATTCTTTATATAGAGCCTCATTGATGGCTGTCCAGGGTGATAGTTTTTAAATACAGGCAACACTTTCATATCACTATAATTGAGTCTGTTCCTAAGCAGTTCCTTTCTAGATATAGGTGGTTCTTCAGTTTCTACAGTCTTCTGCTCTGATGAAACTGGCTGAGCCTCTTTCTCAAACTTTCCAAGCTCTCCAATAACTTCTGGCTCTTCGGAGGGTTTGGATAATGCATCCTGATTGACTACTACAGCTATTTTCTTAGGTTCATGTAAAATAGCAACACTCTCAAACACTTCCTCTTGATTGACTGCAACTTTCTTGACTTTGGGTAAATTAGCAGTCAACAATATGGATGCTGGCCTTTTTCTAGTGACTGGGAGTTTATGCAATCTCTTTAAAGATTTGACAACCGGTTTATTTACATGTTTTTCATTCTCATCACTGGATAATTCAGACTCTGGTTCACTTAGTGGTGGTGGAATAGCAGCTATTTCATCTATGTACAAGTGCCTGAATGAGTCTTTAAAAAACGATATAGCTGTCTCATTTTCTTCAAATGGAGTCTGGAGACACATTTTGTTCATTAGATGCAAAGTTTGAGTAAATAAAGGTTTATGATTTAATAATGCATGAATAATATTTATGATTATTTTTGGATTTGGGTCAGGGTATTTGTATTTCAAGTGGACAGGAGGTGGTTGATAAATATCTAGAGATGGATTCCAAGCATTAAGTATCTGCAGGAAACGTTTTATTTGCTTTGTTGTGGTTGAACTTGTGTCATTCTCATTTTTATCAGTTCTCAAAGGTTCATTCTCCAAGGAGTACTCGACCACAAGCCTCCGTTTGGCAATTTCAAGTTGGTGAAGCCTGATTAGCGACGCCTCAGCTATTTCTGCGCTAGGAAACGAAGCTAATACATAATTATGTTTGGTGGATTTCTCCCATACTTTTTCTGCACCAAAATGTTTAAGAAGTTGCTCTTTGTCTTGTAAAGATAATGATTTTGGGAGATGTCTTATCAATAACACTTTTGACATTTTTCTCCAATATTTCACAAATTGTAATGTACTTTTTAATTTTATTTTACTATCTATTAGATTGAAATAAAATACAAATCTAATACAAATTAAGAATAAGAAGTGTTGTGTTGATTTTTTTTTTTTTTCGTTCCGAAGAACCGGCTAAGGTCTTAGACCATACTGCCCCGTCATTAGGTTGTTGTGTTGAATTGAATTAGCTGGTTGTCCGCTGTGCTGTTTGGTCTGTGTGGTGAGGTGAGACGTGTGAGTGATCTGTTACTGTCAGTATCAAAGTGTCTGCCTGTCTGCTACTGCTCTAATGCGAATGATTCATTCGAAAGTGTGGATGTTCGAACTATTCGATTGTAGGAAATAGCCACTCGAACTATTAGTATTAAAAAAAGTATTTAAATGAAAAAATAATGTTTCATGTGTTTCTAAGAAATATATTGGACTGCTAACATTTTCTAATATCGAGTCTGTCGAATTTCTGTCTCAATTTCAAAAAAAAAGAACAAGGAAGCTGGGTTATTTCAAAAAACAAACAAAGGGAAGAAAATAGTTCCACCATCATCAAGTAAACATAAAATCATTCGAATGACGAATGATTTACGCTCGTGCTCTCTCTAAGGCTGTAAGCTATGCTCAAGTGTGCGTTCCGTCGTTTTGGGTTTAGTTGTTTGGGTAAAGTTTAACTCGTTTGAGTTGCAACCAAGCCACAGAACGATCCAGTTGTTTTGGAATACGAATAATTTAAACATTCCTATACACAAAATTAAATAAAATCTGTTATTTTGAAGAGCAACCATGAACTTTTAGACACAAAAACATCTAAATACAAAATAATGTCAAATGACATTGACATTATGACAAAAGATAAACGTCAGAGCGTTTTTCAACGACCGATTTAGGTGGTTGTTTGGTTGCTGCACTCTGAGCCACGGAACGGCGGCGGTATCGGCTAAAAACATTGAAGTTCATGTTAACTGTGTTTTGACAGATGTATGTGATTTTCTTTGATAAGTTTTTATTTGTGCCAAAACAAAGTAGCAATGTATCACATACATCTGTCAAAACACAGTTAACATGAACTTCAATGTTTTTAGCCGATACCGCCGCTGTGGGCCTAGTACGAGTTGGTGTTTTCACTTTCGAATAGTTAACTCGCTAGTATAAATAAATAAGTCTATGAGTTAACTATCGTTTTCTCTCTCTCAGTCATTCACTCACTCACGTTGACTTATTCGATAATAGGCGAGAAGTGAAGTGAAAACAAAACACCAACTCGTACAGACTCTGCTGTGGGTGGACAAAAACATAACAGTCTGTCTCAGAGAAGTGAGATGTACTAAAGAAAAGTTGTGAAAGAGATGAGAAGACACCAAGACATGGCTTAAAGGACTTTGTATCCAAGCCAAAATCTTAAAAAAAAAAGAATAACAGTCTGTGGTGGACACAGTGGACGGACATAACCTCGATCGAAGTCGGTTGGACTTTGTTGGAAGTTTTGTTTTTTCAATCTTTAGCGCAAGGAGTAGGATCAAGCTCAAGGTCACATCAATAAATTGATAAGTTACATGTTACATTACATCATTGCCGTTTTGATAGCGTTATCGACTAGACACGTTATTACTTCTTCGCAGTCGGTCGTCCAGAGAACTCGTTTTTAACATGGCAACAGCTGGAAAAGTAATAAAATGCCAGGCCGCCGTCGCCTGGGAAGCCGGAAAACCTTTATCAATTGAAGAAATTGAAGTAGATCCACCTAAATCCGGCGAAGTTCGTGTTCAAATCACTGCGACCGGCGTCTGCCACACAGATGCTTACACTTTGTCAGGAAAGGATCCTGAGGGCGTTTTCCCCGTTGTTTTAGGGCATGAAGGCGGTGGCATTGTCGAAAGTGTCGGTGATGGCGTAACTTCTGTAAAACCAGGTGATCACGTTATTCCATTATATGTACCGCAATGTAAAACATGCAAGTTCTGTTTAAGCTCCAAAACTAACCTTTGCCAAAAAGTGAGAATTACACAAGGACAAGGATTGATGCCCGATGGTACCAGGAGATTCCGATGCAAAGGTCAGGAATTATATCACTTCATGGGATGTTCCACCTTCAGTCAATACACTGTGGTTTTAGAAATTTCTCTGTGTAAAGTTAATGAAGCTGCACCGCTTGATAAGGTGTGTTTGCTCGGCTGTGGGATCCCAACTGGGTATGGAGCAGCTTTGAATACAGCTAAAGTAGAACCTGATTCCAACTGTGCCATCTTTGGTCTTGGTGCAGTTGGCTTAGCTGTTGCCCTTGGATGTAAGGCAGCTGGAGCTAAACGTATCATTGGAGTGGACATCAACCCTGCAAAGTTTGAAGTTGCTAAAAAGTTTGGTGTCAATGAGTTTGTCAACCCCAAAGATTACGACAGACCAATTCAGCAAGTACTGGTGGATTTGACTGATGGGGGATTAGACTACACATTTGAATGCATTGGTAATGTGAACACTATGAGGTCTGCTCTGGAAGCCTGTCACAAGGGATGGGGTGTATCGGTGATCATCGGTGTTGCTGGTGCCGGCGAAGAGATCAGTACTCGTCCTTTCCAGCTTGTGACAGGCCGCACATGGAAAGGAACCGCTTTTGGAGGTTACAAGAGTCGTGACAATGTCCCCAAATTGGTTGAAGAATACTTATCCAAGAAACTGCCTATTGATGATTTCGTAACTCATGATGTTCCCCTTGATAAAATTAATGAAGCTTTCCACCTGATGCACTCTGGCCAATCCATTAGGGCTGTTGTTCATTTTTAAGTGAAAATGATATATAACATTTATGAATGGCATCTTTCTCTTTTTATAAAACTGGTTTTTATGTTTAATGTTATATGATTCAAATGGAAATAAATATATTTTATACTACAGTTCAATTGTTATTTCAATCTCAACCTTTTGATGTTTAATGATGATAATATCTTTAGATGATGGCAATTGTTGTAACGTAATTGAAAATAAAGTGGAAACATTCAAAATTTATTTGTAACAAATTATACATTTAAATATTTACAGAGTTATTAAAAATCTTCATTTTCAAAATTAACATTTATAATAAATAAGGAGATAATTTATTGTACATTTAAACTATACAGTCTATGCAATTCCGCCTATTCCCAAATAAATTTCAAAACAGATTAAAATTGTTATTATTTTATTATATTTTATTTTTAATAAAATAATTAATAATTAAACCTGGTTAATAACTTCTGTAATACAGCATTAGTTTAATACCACATTTGTCCATGTTAAAGAATAAGGGAGAAAGTGTTACTTCGATGAGAAAGTAGCACTGATACAACATCACTGCTTTATATATTATCAAGAATCTCGTGGAACAGCAGTTTCAATTCTGATAATGGTAATAGGTATTGTTTTGTTGAATTCAGTCCCTCACTGCGCTTCTGCCTGTTCGCATGTTAATTGTTTGTAATATTCGTCGTAAATATCGCATTGTTCAGCTGTAACAAAGAGTTGTTTTTATTTGTAAGTTTAAAGTCCATTTTTCGTACTTGTAAAACCACAAGGTAGGTAGTGTAGTATTCGAATTTATTTTGATATAATAGTGTACCGATATAAGAGATACATGCAATTAATACAAAAATTTAACATGGTTCATGTGCGGTATTCATAGATGAGACCATGATATCAGATACCACAACCGCAGTTTTGTGAAGATAATGTCCGAAACTATACTCCGACTCGTAATTCGATCAATGAGATGAGAAGATCGAAATATCAGTCCGACTATAATAATTTTTGTCTACCCTACGAACTGATCTCTCTGGTTCGATTTGACAAAAAATCTTTCTGAATGGAAGTTTCTATTTTAACCGATTTTAAAACAAGGTGGTTATCAAGTTGATAATTTTGTAATGTATCTTTTACCATAATTTCACCAGTTATTAACCGATTTAAACAATTATTTATTGTATCTGAAATAACAAAGTTCAGATGTAGTCCCAAAAAAATTACAGAGATCTAGCCAGTAGTGAAAAATTACAATTATTTAGCTTACTATCGCACGAGTTTTTACAGATTTTCAGGCATAACTTTTTTGTTAATATCCAAAACAAATGCTTGATAAAGAGTAGATGATTGTTTAATGCAATTATTTAGTCATTGTGCTAAGCCAAACTGATAAGATTAATTAAAAGGCCACCTTGAATGAAATGTTACTCGTATCTATTAATAAAAATAAGACTTGTAGTTTACTATTATCAATGGTACATAAAAATGTATAAGATGGACAGTTATTTTAGCGAAATTGAATTGCCAAGTGAAGTCAAAATTGTGCTCTTAATGCCGATAACACGGAATATAAAACCGCCACGATAACTTAAATGTGAGAATGAAGATTGATTACCTAAATCATTAATTTGTTGGCTATTTGAACATGATAACTTGCTAATTTTTTTAGTTTGTGTCAGTCTTTGCAAGATATGCAAAACATTACGCAATAAGAAATTAAGAATGCTAAAGGTAAGGTATTATCGGTTCGTTAATTATTACGGGGTATTTCGAATTCAAGGCCAGTTCATTTATATGTACATCTTCTAGCTAGACTAAGTTAGCGCTCGATAATTTCTTATGTGACGTCTCTCATTAAGCAAATTGATTCAATAACGATTATTACCTACATTACTAATTTGTGTTCTGTTCAGACTACTTCTGACTACAAGTGAAATTACTTAATTTCTTTCTTTTTAAATAGTCAATATGGACGCTGCAGCAACACTATACATGGGGCGCACCTGGCAGGAAGTGTGGCTGTTGCCTGGTGCGGCGGTTGGCGGCCCGCAGCGCGTGGTAGAGCGCCAGGAAGGCGGCGGGCGAGCGCCGGCGCGCGGCCGCCAGCAGCTTGCGCGCCGGCACGCGCGCCAGCGCGCCCGCCACGCGCGCCACGCCGCCTGCCGCCACCGGCTCCTCCCACCCGAGCAGCACTTCTACTATATCCTGACAAAACCGATCGAAAAGTGCGATGAGTAAACGTCATCGACGAGGCGGCCGCCCTACATGTAGTAGTGGCTCACCTCGTGGCGCTGCAGGCGCGCCATCATGTCGGTGGCGAGCTGCAGCTGGCCCAGCGCCAGCAGCTGGCAGGCGAGCGGGCGCGCGTCGCCGAGGCAGCCGCGGCGCACGAGCGCGCGCAGGCGGCCCGGCGCGCCGCGCGTCACGAGCACGCGCACGCACAGCTCCGCTATCGGGTGCTGGACCACCATGTTGTGCCGCGATAGCGAAGCTAGGTACGCCGTCACCACCTGACGACGATCACTATCGTGTCATAATCTCATTCATATGAACCTAATAATATGACACAATATGATATGTATCGTACGTGACAACAAAAGGAGGTGATAAATACGACACGACTCACATCGACGTGACCTTTTCATGGCGTTGACACTAATTTAATTCCTGTTGAGTTGACCTCTCATCTCAGGCAACAAAATTGTGCGAGTAGGTATACTAAATACATGACCTCGAAGTGATACTTTTTTAAATAGTTTTTATTTCCAAATATACAAAAAAATATTTAGGTGAGGAAAACGTCATCTGTTTGTAATGGGGCGGTCGTGTGGAGCGTCTGTGGTGTGATATTGTGGCACATCAGGCGCGGGATTGGGCTTGGCGCGGGCTTGGGAGCGGCGCGTACCTGCACTAGGCGCGGCAGGTGGTGTCGCGCGTGCAGCACGCGCGCGCACAGCTGGGCCTGGGACACGAGCACGGGCGCGCGCGCACCCGCCGGCCTACACTCCACGCCGGCGCCGGCTGTGTTGCGGGCCACTTCCAGCTCTGCCCACTGCCTGTTCATAGGTACAATGCGATTAAATTTGACGACCTCTGTGGTCGAGTGGTTCGTACACCGGTTTTCGAGATGTCGTCGTCTCTGATTCTGAGGACCCGGGTTCGATCGCCGGTTTTCAAAATCTCGTCATCTCTAATTCTGAGGTCCCGGGTTCGATCGCCGGTTGGGTAAATCTAGAAAACGAACTTTTCTATATTGGCTGCGGTCCGGGTGTTTGTAGTATTACCGTTGTCTCTGATTTCCATAACACAAGTGTTTTAGTTTAACTTACCTTGGAATCAGAGCAATATTGTGAGTCTAATATTAAATTGACATAATTGACAATAGACAGTGATCCGCTGCAACTTCACTCGAGAATGGCAAATTAAAGTTTTACAGATTAAAATACGGCACGTTTTGTACCGCAAGCGCTCTGAAGTTGGTCACTTCTGTTGTACATGTTAAATTAATCGCATTGTAATAGGTACCAATATTAAAGTGTGTCCTACTTCAGCGACAAACGCAATGAGACGCAGCAAGCGCGATCAGACCCATGGCATCCCCTGCTGTGGCAACCTGCAGCCGGATGCAACCTAACTCGTACTTATTTGTCGAGCGCAACACTAAGTTGCTCTAACTTTCCTCCCCATGCTAAAATGTCCCATTTCACGTAAGTCACCCGTGTTTATCATCACGTCGCGTCATCGTCACCGACTTAGGACACCAACGGAAACAATATAATTAAATAAAATGAAACTATTTTCAAATCAAATGTATAATGTATCTATTGCAATCAGGTTTGTCGGGTATCTTACCTATAAACACTGTTGATCTCATCGAAGACCTTAGTGAGCTCTACGAGGTATGTATCCGCATTCTCCACCAGCTGAATCAGTATCCTGTAGATAGTGTCTTCCGAGTCTGTCCTCCTGAGGAGCACCGCTACGATCTTAGGTATGTCGTCCTTTGGTATCTGAGGTGATTTAAAAATATACAAGTATATATGTATATGAATTTGTGTCGGGAGGACCAAAATATTTAAGGAATTTATCTTCTTTGATACTATTATGCTTAAAATGATATTAGGTAGGTACTATCGCTATTTTAAGATTACACTGATTACATAACATCATTAACATCACGTAAACTGAACATGAACTTCTCCTGTAAGGTGAGAGTTAGTAAACTGTACTGGGGTTTGGTTGGAGGTTGAAGGGCTGAAAAGGGATTTTTCATATAAAAAACAACTGGGACTATGGCCGAATTCAGTGCAATTTCGTAAAACACAAAATTTATTACAAATCTTATGATTAACAGTAAAAACCTTAACACCGCCGTGTAGATAAAACATGAATAGCTACAACGACATCTTGTAATACAATTAAGAACTAAACACTTACTATGGGTTATATTAAACAAAAAAACTCTGTCATGGCCGGTTCGCTACAGCGACATCTATGGAGCAACGATAAACCCAAGCAAATATAATAAATAAAACAACATTAATATTTTAAACAGTTTGTGCTACCTAAGCCTTGTAAGTATAGTCATAGTAAAATTGTCGGCCAATCAAAAACAGCACGTTTAGTAAACGGGTATTTTGAGAAACATACATTCTAGAAAGCAGACGTTTTAGGTAACGGACATCGGAAGTGGTCGGAAGTGGTCTATGTAAACCTAAATAAACGAGTCTATTAAATTGGGTTTAAAATTTTTGGAAATGAAGACTTACACTATTTTCGATGATACAAGAAAAAAATGTTACCTGATGCGCCAAGTTTTGCGGGGAGAACATCACCCGCCACAGGCAGCCGAGCCGCGCGTCTATTATGTAGTCCGGCTGAAACACCACCCAGTTGCTCGAGTCTGATTAATTGTATGCTTAAGAAATTATCCCATATAAATAAAACTCTAATAAAAAAAATACAATGGGTTTGTCTCACTATTTTTGTTTAGTGACTTTTCCAATAGCCTATGATACCAGCAGAATAACTGTGAAGAAGTTTTCGCCATTTACTTGAACCCTGAGAATCTATATGGACTAGAACACTGTTATTTTGGGGTGAATTATGACGTCATTACACACCCGGTGAACCTTACGTAGTACGTATTAAAGCACATATTTAAAAAAAACATCAGAGATAATTTCTTAAGTCTATGGCCAAAGGTATTAACCGACGTAACCATAACCACCCATGCAAGAAAAATTTTACTGTCGACGTTTCCGACAGCGTGATGTGTTTGTCCCGCTCGCATATTCGTAAATACTTGACGCGCTAGCCACTCGGGAAGTTTCGGCCGCCGCTCGAGCGTTCGTACTTACCTCAGAAGAATTACTACAGCTATTCTTGTGTACCCGACGTGTCGTAACGACACGTCAATCGATGCGATGTCACACGTCACAACACAAGACGAGTGTCGGTGGTAAACAAAACATTTAATTTGCATTATAGATTAAGCTACATAATATTAAATACTTCTGTACCATCTGTATTTGCAAATAAATACATGCTCTCACTTATGAAGAGTGACCTAGTTGGTTCAAATATTAGTTTAGTAACAAAGGATACACATAGGGCAGGGCTGGTCCTGTAGCACAGCAGGCCGCAGCGGCGCCCCGCCCGCCACGGCCGCGTGCACCGCCGCCCCGCCCTCCAAGCGGGACTCCTCCTCGATGTCGAACACTTGCGACGTTTGACTCGACTGCAACAAACGTGTACATTAACATAGGGCAGCAGCGGCGAACCGCCCCAGCAGGCCGGTCTGCAGCACGCGCACCTGCAAGGAAGCAGGGTACTAACCTGATGGTGCACCACCACGAGGTCATCGAGCACGTTGACGGCGAACCGCCCCAGCAGGCCGGTCTGCAGCACGCGCACCTGCAAGGAAGCAGGGTACTAACCTGATGGTGCACCACCACGAGGTCATCGAGCACGTTGACGGCGAACCGCCCCAGCAGGCCGGTCTGCAGCACGCGCACCTGCAAGGAAGCAGGGTACTAACCTGATGGTGTACCACCACGAGGTCATCGAGCACGTTGACGGCGAACCGCCCCAGCAGGCCGGTCTGCAGCACGCGCACCTGCAAGGAAGCAGGGTACTAACCTGATGGTGTACCACCACGAGGTCATCGAGCACGTTGACGGCGAACCGCCCCAGCAGGCCGGTCTGCAGCACGCGCACCTGCAAGGAAGCAGGGTACTAACCTGATGGTGTACCACCACGAGGTCATCGAGCACGTTGACGGCGAACCGCCCCAGCAGGCCGGTCTTCAGCACGTGCGTGTGGTGCGCGCCCGCGCCCGCCACCGGCAGCAGCCACACCTGCAACAGTTACACCCTGTAGCACTCTCAAGTTAAAAGTGACGTTTGATACTATTTTTAAGTATTTTTTATTTAGTGCTGTGTGATATTAATATTCCTATGAAGAAGACAAAACTTTTCTCAGACTTGTTATAATTTGTCATGCTATAGATTTAGTAGTAGTGGCTAGATAATAGTTACAGTTTATGAGTTTTATGACTATTTATATTATACACAAATTTGTCTAACACATGAGTGCAAAAGTAATAATAATATTTGATAATTAGAGCCCTATGTAGTTTTTTAGGTCCAACTAGTATACTCATCTGTGATCTATAAATATAAATAAAGTTAAATTGATATTAGACTCTTCACAGTAAACAAGTTTGCTCTTCAAAAGTGGTTGAAGACTAAATATTTACAATAAATACCAACTTCTGTAGGTCCAGGAGAGGCAACAGTGGTAGTGAGTCCATGCCGAAACACGGCACACCACGTGGCATCGCACAATCGCAACAGGAACACATCTCTCTCCACCACTGGCCGGGCTGCGTCCACTGGAAATATGTTTTGCTATAGTTTCAGTATTTTTTTTATTTATTTATTTATAGTCTTTATTCAGAGTATCCAGTTCCTTTTTTTTAAATAATTATATAATATCGAATTATTTTGGTTGTGCTTCTCCGTGTGCCCTCCGGCAAAGGCCTCCTCCAAATTCTTCCACTTTTCCCTCTCTATAGCCGTACCCATCCAGTTTCTTCCTGCTAGCTTAACCAAATCATCCTCCCATCTCTTCAGTATCTTCCCTTTCCCACTCTAGGTTACCATCCCATTTCCATTTAAGGGTTCTCGGTTTCAGTTAATAAAGAAGACATAATAAGCTAAGACTTAGAAAGAAATAAAATGCATTATGACAATACTATATACAAGTGAGCTATGTTGCTCATTGCACACGAGTTTCATATTACGTTTTTCAACACATTTGGGAGGAAAAAACAAAATTATTTACCAGACAGCGACAAATACGATAAAAATAGAATATGAAAGAGTGTGTAGGTTACAGCTTTCTAATTAAGATTTTAAATGATAAAATGCAAATATTTTATTATTTTATAACCTTAGTATAACAAATTATTGTGAAATATGAATAATTTGATAATAATAAATGGTTGTTTGACTTAATTAAGGATGTACACATTTATTTATTCTAAAAATGTATATGGATTTTCATAACTGTATTACCCTGTTAAATTGCGAATGCTCTGTTTACTCACATACTATTTGCAGTAAGATACTAATTTAACTTTGTAGGGTTAATTCTATTATGTACTAGTGTGTAATTTATTACGCATGTGTGTTATAGTTTGGTTTATGGCATTAAAAGTGTAATGTATTAGGGTTCACTTTACAAGCAAGTGTGTTGAATATAATACTTATGGGAGTGTTAAAGTTGTTCTTTAAAAACCAATGGATTGAATAGAATTGAGGTTTTGCAACAAGGTGAAAATAATTTAGTTTTATCTAGCACTGGATACAAGATGGTACTAACATTCTAGTTTTTGAAGTTTGGTGATGCTGGAGCTGTTTAATGAGAAAGGTTGCAGCAGGGCTCCATTGTTACCAGCCAGCAGCACTATGTTACTGGGAGCACACCAAGAAAACCATGCTCCACTGAAAATAAAGGTGATTTCTTTTTAATTAAAACCTTATTTCTCCTATTACACAGCAAAGTAATTTATCAATATAAATAGGCAAACATAGTTAGTTCTCTTATTAATAAAATGGAACTATACCTGAATGATATACTTTTTAAACTTTTCAGTTGTTTCTTCTCAGGCAAAACTTGCAGCAATTCAATGCCATGGTCTGTCACAAATGCTATTTCATTAGCTTTTGGCCATACAAAGCCGAGTATCTTAGCATTTTTCCACTTGCAGGTGTGGGAATACTCTACATTTGTTGGTGCTAGATCTTGGAAGTTCACAAACTCGATGGTAGGACTTTGATTTTCATGATTCCTTTGGATGGCTAGTATCTTGTGGTCTGGAGAGAACTTTATAGAGATGATTGGCCCTTTATCTTCCATTCGGAACGAAGTATTTTTGGAAGTATCCATACCAATAACAGTCACTCCCGTTACACCCCCTGATCGAACTGTGAAGACCTAAAAGTGTATGTTCATATCATATCTAAATTACCTATTTCCACGTCATTATTACAGATATTGGTTATTGTTGTAATTTATATAAAAGTATGGAAATAGAAATAGCTTTGTTTTTATTTACTATTTACCTGTCCATTGGTGTCGTCGAAAAACACGTTGGTAACTGGACTGTCAGCATCGAAACGCTTTGGTTGTTCAGAAAGTTTGAGGTAATATTCTTCGCTATCATCTAAACAGAACTTGGCCATATTGAGATCGAAATGGGTTTTGTTTTACACTAAAAATCATCCAATATCCATTCCAATTTGTTTTGATGGCTTGGCTGGTGGCTGAATTTTACCGTACTGTCACTGTCAGATTGACAATTGACAGCACGTGAGTTGTAGGTTACCTACCAATCCTACCATAGTGTGCATTCCGTCGTTTTGGGTGTAGTTGTTTGGGTAAAGTTTAACTCGTTTGAGTTGCAACCAAGCCACAGAACGATCGAGTTGTTTTTATACCTAAAAGAACTTGTGCGCACCCGAGCGCGCTCGAGTGCACTCGAGCGAAGCGACGGAACGCACCTATACACACAGAAGTCTTTGGATGGAGTAAAGCGTGATACACATGTTTGTTACTCGCACAAGTGAATGCCAGTTACAAGCAAGAAGCAACTACTAGCATGTATATCGAGCTTAACTGCCAGTACAAAGCTTGCCAAGAGATTGCAAACCGTAGTAGGTTTTATATATTTTATAAAGCGTTTAATAAAATAGTGATTTAAAATGTAAAATATGAATCACTCATCAATTTATACACTCGATCGATTGAATGTAAGTTATAAAAAACACATTGGTACCTACCAACTTTCATTTCCTAGTAGGTACTTACTAACGTGAATGATTCCCTTTATTGCTATGGTAACTTTTGGCGGGACAACAAAAACTGTGGATGGTGACACAGAATTAGTATTAAAATCACTATTAGTATAGTACTGACGGTGTGGTGCGGAGATATGAAGCTTTTTATTTATTAATTACAAAGTTATTTTTTCAGTGCAGTTTGCTTATAATAATAGAGATAATATGCCTGATAACATTGAGTTAAAAACATTCGGTATTAGTACCAATACCACCAACAATGAAAGCGAAATAGAAGAATATCACGAAATAACTTCGGAAGTGAATCAAGACGACTCCTCGGCAGTTGGAAAGGTTTTCCAGCTTAAAGAATTTGATTTCTTCACCCAGACTGATGTCAAACCTGTTAAAAAGTTGGGACAGAAAAAACGAAAATCAGCCGCTAAGAAAAAAGAAACTCCGACCTATCTTATGGACATCGTGAATTCAGAGTTGGCTTCTGCGGCTGTGCCTGTTACTGAAGATGTCGTTGTTGCGATGAGAGCTGAAAGAGAAAAGGAACAAGGTAGTTTTTTGCTTACACTGCCAAGCATACAAAGTTTGTTCAGAAAATCAGGACGAATACGACTAGACTACGAAAATGGGTAAGATTGCTTGTTATTTATAATAATACTTAATATAAAATACCAATTTAATATCAAATTAATTAAATACGCAACTTTTACCAGGTGGAGCCATCAAGAAACTGTTAATTTGAGTCCAATATTTCCGAGAATACTTGAAAACGCAACATCTAATGACTCCTTTGTACCCGTACAATACATGTACCCCATGGCCTTTGAAGATATTGCAAAAAAGCAACCAGATGAAACAGAAGGCGCAGATAAATTTTTAGACGTGACAATCAAAAACATAAAATTCCAACACCATTATTTATTCTCATTAGAAAAAATGCTGTGTGCAAAACTTTTTGAATATTATCAGAACTACGAAATTTCTCAAAAAAGACTTAAGGATTTATCAAGACATATAAGAGTAAATAGAGAAACGAGGGATAACGTTAAACAAGAACTTTTAAAAATAAACCCAGATAAGAAAGATGATATAAGGTTTGATAAAACTGTTCGTAAGTATACTAGAAATTTAATAGAACTAAAGGAGCAGTACATACAATTAGTGAAAACACAAAAAGAAAGAGTCCATAAAATTACATCTCTCTGGGCAGATGTAGAAATGGTTCGAGAAAAATCTGGCAAAGTAGGAACCCCTTACATTCTTCAGGTAATAGGTAAGGATTTTGACGACATGAGATATGATGAAGAATGGTCAGAAGTTTACAATACTGAATTTAATGATTTGCTCGACAAAATTGAGTACGAATATGTAAGTAAATACATAGAATACAAAGAATTTAAATACAGTCAAAATTCAGATAGCTTGGACAAACAAAAGTTAAGTAAACCGAAACTACAAATTGATGAAGATGCTTTGAAAGAAGAAGTGGAAGGAATAGCAAGTGATATTGTCAAAAAGGAACAAATAGATATGATTTTAAAAAAGGATGAAAACCTTTTAACGAATGACCTGAAGTCAGGTAAAGGAAACTTAAAATATCATTTTGATATTTACGTCGACACTGCTTTTGTTTGTAATTCTGAAAGTTACACTTGTAAAAAAAATGAACTGTTTGAAATAGAATTTGTAGAGTCATTTTCTGTCCAAATATTGCATAAAAACAAATCAATTTCAATAGCTTTAATGGAAAACGATGAAGAAGTGTCGCTAATACGGATTGATATTCCTAAAATAACTGAAAATTATACTAACGCGAATTTCGTGACTTACCATTTTGATTATACCAATATGATAATACAGCCGACTTATAACTATGTAGGCAGTGGATACAGTATAAAAGAGATTGCAAAAGAAAATAAAGTCCGGCTCAAAAGTAGTAATATATTCGAAGGAAAACTGGAAACGAATTGCAAAGTAACTATAAAAACTGGTTGGAATGAGAAATTAAGCAGAAATGATAGCGAAAGTCTGAAAGATTCAATGGAAGTTGGTAGAAAATTGGCAAGGCTTATGCATGGATTAGATAAACCTAGTTTAGATTCACTCACTGATAGTATTAGTAAGATATATGATAAAAACATTGTAGACGACGAAAATCTTACGAAAACACTTCAAAGCGTCTGTAATTGTAAAATAAAATCAGATTTTGAGTTTCCAGTGGATGAAAACGATCCGGAACTCATTCGTCTAAAATTGCTTCATCTGCGGAATATTGGAGGATTCACTAACGTGGAGAATAAAACTGTGCCAATACATGCGACTCAATTATCTACAGAGCATCTTCGCTGTCTACAAAAAAGCGTAGAGAAAGATTTGGACGTCGAATACATTACTGACAAATATGCAGAGATGGATTCTATAGAGATGCAGAGATTCATTGGTTGTAAATATGTGCAAAAGCTTAATCAGAATATGTTGAGGAATTTATATGAACATTTGATGAAGAGGACTCACAAAGATGTTGTTTGTGACTATAGGGACTTGAGTTTAAGGTTTGTGATAATATATAAAAAAATACAAGTCTTATCTGGAATAACAAGATAGGTAACTTATTTATTTTCCAATTTTCAGAAGTCTAATTTCGAGTCAGTCAAACTTGGCCACCTTAGCTTCAACACCTAAAAGCACTAAACAACAACACTTGAACGACACGCTTGGTAAAGAACAAGAAATTCGTGTGACGGTTTTAAGAGCGTTTAATTTAATGGACAGAAGTTCGACAATTCTTACTGAGGAAAATGACGAAGATGATTCTACGATCGCAGGTTAGTTAGATAAGGTATTCTATGCTATGATAATAGTTTCGAAGATTCCATGTTTTAATCATGTTTTCATCTTTACAAAGGGCCAGTTCACAGGTTTCAGATATGTTCCAGTTATAACACTGACAGGTATCTTACAAATTCTGTTCCATTCTTAAATTAAACCAGAAAAGATAGGTGCTATTCGTAACCTGTGAAAGTAGCCCTTAAAGTAATGAAGTGTTTTGGACAGGGTTCAAAGTGCGGCCTTTGAGACCGTACATTCGGTTGAGTTACCACGGGATCTCTACTAGGACTGCTACTGCCATTGGCTGCCATCCCACCTGGAATCAAACTATCAAGATACAGGCTAAGTTATTATTATTCATAAAATATTTATTTAGCAGCAAAAATACCATTTTAAATGTTAGGTACTTTGTCACAATCAATTTATATCTTTTTTACTTAGTTTTAAATGATTGTATTCTGTAGATTCATCTTGCAGTCTTTAATTTCTTTGATTCGATTGAGAACTTTGTATCGTCTTTAAAAGTACCTAAGGACAATACAGAGTTCTCAACTCACATAACGAGCTTTTTGTCACCAACTATCGTAATATTAAGACTTTCGACGACTTTGAATGGTCCTTCGTCTTCCAGATTGCAACCATTATCATCCCTCCACATAAACTTGTTTGACGAATATAAGGCGAATGTAAGTGAGGGAGATTCTGGCGACGAAGCGTTGCAAGCCACTAGCGTGCACTACCGGTGCAGCAACCGGTGGCTCGGCTGTCTGCAGGTGCCGATGCATACTGTGCTCACGTTAGGAACGGTGCGAGATTGTTTTTATTCCATAACACATAGTAAATATACACCCGTGAACTGAATCACAGGCCTATTTTCATACAAACAAGGTTACTTTAAAGCTTTGGTTCTCAGCCCAGGATTAAACGGGGTGTGATCTAATGATGGTAATTTAAATAATGAATGGTGGAGGCCCATAACGGATTAGAGGAGTCGTTTAGCTCAGGGTTGAACTTTTCACTCTTTGAATGGCCATCATCAGATCACAGTATCACACCTCGTGACCCTGTTCTCTCTGACGGAGAACAAAGGCTTCAAAGTTACCTCGTTTTTATGAAAATAGGCGTGTGATTATATTTTTTCTCACGAGTATAGTACGCACCTACAACGCCACGAATATAAAATATGTGAACAGAAGCGTTCCGTGGTGAAGACAGGTCATCCATAAGCCACTGATAAATTCCCGATTGTTTTACAGCTTCGTGGGACATTCAAAATAAACGCCCCACCTTTAGTATTTGGATACGATGTGCTGCAAAATAAGAGCTCGACTTACTCTCTCATACCTGAAGTAACGCGACTGCTCAAAAAGGACATTTCTTTCGTCTCCCTCCAAATAACGACCAGCCTATCTCATTTGGGAGGATCACAAGAGTACAACCAGCCCATACCGGGCAGTGCGGATGACGACGACTTGATAAAACACTTGAATAACGTCGTCACAGAGTACACCAATGATTTTCCTTCCAGGAATATATCATTAACTTTCATAGACAGTTCTGGAAGGAATAAATGTGTGACTCAGTTTTTGCAGCCGATACCTTTGCCAGATTACGAATACTTTCCTAAAAACCCGAAGATTAGGGCTGAGTCAGCGTTGTCTAAAAGCTCGGGGAAGAGTTCTTCGTCTAAAAGTAGTGGAGGGAGAAAGAAAGAGGTTGATTTAGAGAAAGCGAGCCTGTCTCCGAGAGAGAAGGAGTCGATTTACAGCGGGTTTGAGGGGAGTTGGAAAGGGGACAGTTTGCTGGTGAAAATGATGAACGCCTGCTTGAGATACGTGTCCCTAATACCGACGTATGAAGTGACAGATTCGCATGTCGTCACATTGATGGGTGTGGTAAGTGAACACCGGTTGTTGTAGGTGCTGCAATTAGCAACTAGCAAATGTACCCACAGACCCTGCATCACCAACCAAACGGTCAATATTTTGTTTTTTAAGTTCAAAATCTATTGACGATAATATTTTATGGCAACCCAAAGACCTGCTGCCATCGATCAAGAAACACCCTAGATGTCCGGTCAGTCTGAAAAAACGGCACCTTGAAATAACGCCCCACTTTCATTCAAACTGGGCGCTTGTTTTGCACAAAGTATTATCTTCTTTCTTTCTTTAAAGTTGAATTTAGAAACAATAGTAATTTCTATCTGTGTTGTTGGGATCCGAATTTCAAAATTTCATAAATCCTTTTTATTTTGTCAGTGCCACATTTGCATGCTGTTTTAGTTCGTGAAGTAGCATTATCTAGGATATTCTTGATCGAAGGCTGCTGCTCTGCATGTACAGTACATTGACTTCATTTATCAATGAAAAGCAAAACGAGAAACTAATTTTCCCGCAAGAAATATCCTTTAATAATTTCAGGAATTATTAAAAGTACTATACGGGTCACCGCTAGACCACACCCTACTACTAGCCAGCTACTTCCTCCAGCTCGGAATCAAATGCTGGGTGGTGACCGGCAACGGGTTGCCAAGAGGGCTCAGCAGCTACGTCCTGACCAAATATGACCTGACCAGTCGCAGAGATGTCCTAGTTACTGACCAGTTGTTTAAAAATAAAGGGTTTTTGAACAAAGGTGATGGGTATCTGTGGAATGTGCATGACGCGACTACCGGCGAACGATACGAGTTGAGAGATGTTAGCTGTCCTTTGAAGACTGTCGATTACGTCTTTGACGATGAAAATGTGAGTAAAGCTTGGCCTGAAAGAGTAGAAATTAAATAAAATGGAACTAAAATTTAGTCAGCAGTGTTGCCAAGTTATTCGTGTTTTTGTCAACTCTTTATATGTTTTTGTCAAGCTGTATAATTATGTGCAGGCTATAAAATACACCGTTACTTATTTATATATTTAAAAACCGCCCAAGTGCGAGTCGCATTCGCGCACGAAGGGTTCCGTGAAAATCACGTTTATTTTATGGGAGCCCCCCTTAAATATTTGTGTTATTTTAATTTAATTATTTATTTTTAAGTGAATATACATATAACTATATATTCTGTGAATATTTCAAGCGTTATAATTGTTGCCGTTATCAACATCGAGCAAAAAAACACGTTTGTTGTATGGGAGCCCCCTTAAATAGTTATTTTATTTTTGAATTAATATTTATTTGTTTTTTAGTATTTGTTGTTATAGCGGCAACAGAAATACATCTGTGAAAATTTCAACTAACTATCACGGTTCATGATATACAGCCTGGTGACAGACGGACAGACAGACAGACAGCGGAGTCTGTAATAGGATCCCGTTTTACCCTTTGGGTACGGAACCCTAAAAATGAATATGTATGTGCAGTTAAAAGTTAAAAATCATTAAAAAGTATCGTAAAAAATCTTCATTAAAAACACGACAGCACGTCAGCAAATTCAGTCAAACTGCGAAAACAGCTTTTATTACGTAGGGCATAAAGGCGGTCTCGAGGTCAACATGTATAGTCTTGAGGTGCAGTCGTGTGTACCTGCCTCGGCACGTTTTAGGTCTCATAGGTATCATAGGCGGGGGACGGGGGGGACGTTGTGCGCGCGCAGAAATCCCCTCCAATTTATACTTTTTGAATATTATGAAATTTTTTCAGATATGGCTGAACATGCAGTCAACTCAAGACTGTGAAAGTGTATCTTTTGACTTAACAAAATCTTTCCACTGGATGTCGGTAAGTAAAACATAATTGTGACAAAAAACGGAACTTAATATACTACAAGCTGATTCTCTTGTTTCAGGTTTTTGATAAAAGCGTTTTCGTGATGAAACAGCCTTTAGTGACAGATGCAAGCCTTTACAGCAGCCCTCCTGAGGTTTCAGCATTACGGGAAATGTTGGAATCGAAGATCAAAATAAAGGTGCAAAAATGGAGGTCCCAACTCAAGACTATATGGAATAGGTACATTCGATCGAGTTCATTAATATGTTAGCACTTTTGACAGGACTTTGACTTTTATTACAAAGGCATAAAGGTTGATGAACTGTCAAATATGCATACATATTATTGAACTCGACAGTACCTATGGCCTTTCTAACTAGGAAATTTAAAAGATTTTACATTGAAAATATAATTATAATTATTCCTGTTTATAATTATTCCGTTTTCCAGATACTGTGGAAATTTACTGCGTGTAATTTTACCTCATTGGGAATATTGGACGTTTAATCCCACCGATTCTAAACCGGTGTTGACCCAACAACTAAAACAATTGATGATCACATACAAGGCAATAATAATCCAATAATACATTACTAGGAAACATTTTTTCCTGTAAATATTAACAATTGTATTATTCCTTTGCAGTTGTTTGGTTTCCCGTTAAACATGCCGTATGTAAATGCAAAGTCTGTCGTGTCTACAGTAAAGTCTACAGGACTGCATGTGAACAATGACCCTAATGTTGAGTTCGGATTGGCTGTGGAAGTGTACGCTTACCCTAACAATGTTTTGAGTGTTTGGGTGTTCTTAGCCAGCATAACTAGAATTTAAGACTTAAAAATGTTTTTTTTATCTTTCGAACTAAATATGACTGAAGATTTATTGGAAGGATATCGCCACCAAGTCATCCAAACAAAAACCTCCAAGAGCAATATAAAATTTATTATTATTAAAAAAAAAACTCATTCAGGATTCTTAATAAAATGTCAAGATATTCAATTTAAATAAAAATAGAGCTCGTATGTCTTTTCGTTTTAATGCTAACAAAATAAAATTAACATTTATTCCATCGTAGTATAAAAATATACGTAAAAGTAGAAAAGAAGGGATGTTACAGAGTTACGTGTCGTAGCGTTTAGTTTGCGTCAGTGAGCTGCGCGTGCGCGCGCCCGAGCGCCGCCCGCGCCAGCCACTGCGTCGCGCAGCTATTCTCAATATCACACAATCATTGCTTAACTCGATTTAAAAATATCCTTAAATAAATATTGAATAAAATGAACCGCTCGCTTAGTCGACCGTTTCTATTTTACAGTAATTCTTAGGGCACACGAGATAGTACAATTGATATAGCAGAGTCAACGTTCATATTATCCTCGTATAAACAAACATTACTAAGGCAATTTGCTTTCGCTCTCAGTACGCGGAATATTTACAGATCTATTGACGTAGTTCGGACGATACGTCGGGCTTTGTTAGTTTTGTCCCTAGCTATACGGTGACTAGCGGGCGTAGGAAGCTTGCAGGGAATTCTGTGTACGCGCATCGGATTCGCCGCAAGCGCCCTGTTGGTGAGAATACCTGTCGCACGCAGCGACGTAGCTTTGGAGGCGTGGGCGGGTCCGGGCGAGCGACCGGGCGAGTGTTTTGTTCGTGGCGGCAGGCATCCCTAGCTGCCGGGGTCGTCGGGTTTGTTCTGTTTGGAGCGGCGCAGCTGCTGCAGGTAGTGCCGCTGGATGGGTTTGTGCAGCGCGAGCTGGGCCAGCGCGTCGTCGATGGAGAACCACTGCCGCTTGCGACCCATCAGCCGCGAGTCCTCCCATTCTGCCAGCTCCTGAGTCACCGTCATCACGTACACTTCTGTCCGGTGTTTGTGCTCGCGGTTCTGTAATGACAATAACACACGATTAAGATTATCTGGCTGATGACAATATACACAAGATATTCCAAATGCGATGGCGGGCGGGGCGGTACGTGATGTATGGGATATTATGGGCCTTCCACATGGACAGGCCCGGCCTGCGGGATCGTAGAGGCGCGCCCTCCCCCTACACACGCTGAAATTTGGCCGGAAGACCGCGCCTCCGTAGCACCCTGCAGGCCGGGCCTGTGCATGTAGGGGGGCTATTATAAGCGTAATATATATTCTTTACATAACATATTATTTAAAGACTTGTCTCCCAGTGAGAACTGAGGCCAAGCAAGAGGCCGGCGCACGCTTCAGCGACAGATATAATGATACTGCTACAGAAATAACAGTTATAATCGTCGAAGGATTTGCGTAATCTTATTGGTGAGCTAATCGCTGTAACTGTAGCGTACGTCAAAACCGCGGCGACCGCGGCCTGAAAATGTCACACGCCGATAAGAATGCTTATGCTTTTACAAACTACTTATACATTGTCATATAGTATACTTTTCTATTACGTTAATCTAACGTCATCACGATGAAAGATTTGAGTGAAATAAAGATACTGTTGTAAGTGAACTTGGGACTGATTAGCGATATGACATTGAAGGGAGTCACTATAACTACCTGTTGTTGATGAAGTTGAAAGACGCGGCTCAAGTGATCTTCTCTAGATAAAAATGAAGGGTGACAAATCAACGCCCAGCCTAAAGAAGTCGGCCATTAATTACGTGATGTTTTTTAGAAACTTTTTAACCCCGAAAGTCTGTCTTCTTCTTGTCAGTTAAAAAAGTCTGGAACGGGTGGTAGAAAAATATAGACGATTCAAAAGCGCTTAATTACTTAGTTTATTTGAATAAAGCAATTTTTTACTTTTTTACTCTGTGTATAATTATTTTAAAAATGTCCAGGAAAACATTAAATGCAGGTTATTTCGGTTAAAAATCGCGAAATAATAAATACGCGTGATCAACTGTTACATCACTATTGTTACACAATCACGCAAACGGCTGAACGGATTTGGATTAGCAGTATTGGCACACAGGTAGTTTATAGCCTGGATTAAAATGTAGGATACTTTTTATCCCGGTTAAAGGTTCCAGGGATTTTCCGGATGAAGTCGCGGGCGAAAGCTAGTTGATAAATAAATTATCTAAGTGCAAAAATCATATTCCATCTAACCATGATTTTAAATTTATTCTTTGAAAAGATGCGCCTATTAACCCACAACTCTTTCCTTGTCCCATGAACAGAACTCTGCATAACAATATTAACAATAGGTAAACAAGACAAATTATTTTTGGGAAATCACCGTTTCGCTTGGCGGTCGTACGACCGATGATGTTAAAACAAACTGCGTACCAAGTCAATAAATATTTAAATAAATATTTAAATAAATATTTAAATAAATATTTGACAACATCACATACATTGCTCCGATTCCAAAGTAAGTAGCTAAAGCACTTGTGTTATGGAAATCAGAGACAACGGTGGTATCACAAACACCCAGACCTGAGCCAATATAGAAAAGTTCGTTTTCTAAATTGACCCAACCGGGGATCGAACCCGGGATCTCAGAGATGGCGACACTTTGAAAACCGGTGTACAAAGCCACTCGACCACGGAGATCGTCATATTAAGGTTGTTACAATTGATTCAACAGTCAGTAAAAACAAAAGATGACTAATATTTGCTCAGCCAATAGCACCTGTAGTTCTCTCTTCGAATATTAAGCTTAAATCTCAAAAGGCAAGTAGGTAGTCGTAGTCAATCAAAAATAAGACGTTTTTCTTCATAAGACGTTTTTTTTTTTTATATCAGATAGGTATGCGTACTTGTTTAAATAGTAATTATGCAGATTTTAATATTATTTCTTGCTATATAGAGCTGTCGCTTTTTGAAGCTGATTTTATAGCAATTTTTTGAAGGTTTTTCTTTTTTATTTTTAACTTTTTTGTGGTAGGTATGTATATGTAAATGTAAGCGATGAATAAATATATTTTATTCATACACACACTTTTCAATATTTTAATACTCCTAATAACTGAACTTTCACTTTTCGCGCTGTTAACTTAAAATAGCCACAAAAGAAAAACTTATAATGTAAAACCTGTTTCTCATTTTATGTAAACTTAATGTTTTCATAAGAAATAAATTCTTTGGACCTAACTTTAGCAAGGGTCAGTATTGGGGTGGGTGACCAAAGTGTATTATCTCGAGCTCCTGCGTGCTTCCCAGCAACATTTGCAACAATCCGCATTGGGCCCGCGATTACTCGAAAACTACTGAACCGATTACCGATACTGTAGCAACAAACTGCCAGTACCACGCCTTCATCACAGAACCCGTGTCAAACCAGCCACAGTAGAACGACGTCCTGCCATCCTACCATACATGAAAGGTGTCACTGACAAGATTGGAGGTATTCTGAAGCGTGCGTCCATCAAGACCTACTTCAAGCCGCCGAAGAAGATAAACCAATTCTTACGACCTGTCAAGTGTAATATTCCCTTTCAAGATGCGGGCGTCTACAAACTAGATTGTGACTGTGGGCTCTCTTACATCGGACAAACAAAGAGAAGTATAGGGACGCGCGTTAAAGAACATGTAGCTGACATGAAGCATAGGCGCGATAACAAGTCTGCAGTGTGTGAACATGCATCAAAGGGACCTAACCATTACATTAGATTTGATAAACCACAAATACTCGCTAAAGAACAAAGATTCATTCCCAGAATGCTACGCGAGGCTATTGAAATCAACAAACATCCAAATTTCAATAGAGATGATGGTTGGAGAGTACCACCAGCTTGGGACCCCATAATCCATCAACTAAAATCCCATCCCAAATCACACACTGCAGGATCTAAAGATATAGTTAGTTCGTTCTGTAGATAGGGATCAAAAGGGAGGTCGACACAACCTCTCTGAGTTTTCTTCCGCCAGTTCTTTCTCTCAGAGGCCTCCCAATTTGTGAACTGGTAGTAGATTCAGTAGCTAGATCTTGTTTTCTAATTAACTTTATTCAATTTAATTCGGTAATAATTATTAAAATCAGAACGCAGCTATAAAATAATTTAATAAACTTGAATACATTTTTATAAAATTTCGAGCGGGTAATTTCATAAAAATATGAGCAGCCTTTTTTGCTTTAGTCCTCCCGTGACCACGGCCCCTGGAAAGGTGTCGAAACGTCGGGAATTCTAAAAAACCAATAAATACAAACTAAATAATTCCAAAACAACACCTGAATTAATAATATACGCGCTGTAATCCGTAAAAAGTGTTTTATTTCTAATGAACTGTACGCGCGAAAATCTTAGAAGTGTATACGATTTCGAATTTTCAACAAATGGGACCAACTTGGGAACAAACCTGATAAAGTCACTTTTGAATCATTTCAATCGGTTCAGCCGTTTTCGAGTAATCGGTGGACATACATAAAAAAAAACAAACAGACGAACCTCCTGCTTTTTTTAAGTTGGTTAAACTATCATATTAAATCAAATTGTCACTAGTAAATTAGTAATTTCTTTCATAATGTGGAATATCATACATTAAAAAAAAACATTGATCACATCTAATAAACAAACATAGAACCTCCTGCTTTTTTGACTTTTGCTAATTAGTAATTTCTTTCGTAATGTGGAATATATGTGTGGAAATACATTTGTCTTTTATGATTGATTTTTTGAACAAAGAGTTGGGTGGAGATTGTTTACCAAATGAGACAATTAGACAAGTAAGGATGCACAAAACATACTATAATAGAACTACTCATATTAAAACTCAAATGTATCGAGATAAAAATTATGCAGGTTCTGGCGATATTTAAAAATAATATGAAGTCATAATAAATAATGTTATGATAACTTTTTACATGTTTAATTATACATATTTTTATCACAAGGTATACTTTAGTCTCAAAGACAATAGGTGAAAGGCTACTGTGAGTTTTTATTTAGTTTTCAATTACAACAATGCTTTTTTGTGCTTCCCTGGAATAGAATTACCAGCGTCAAGGCGCCTTCCGCGTGCCTATCAAGTGTCTGATTACTACCCTTTTACCAGCAAGGTTAACTTGGTAAATAATAGGTTTAGGAAAAACCTAAAAAGGTGTGACTTTGTTTCATGTTATTTCTTAAATGACACTTTATCTATTACTCCTTTCATTTGCTTGTCGTTAATTAATTCAATATTTGCTTTTATATAAAAAAAAATCAACTCATTTGAAGTTCAAGTAACGGGTTCAAGTGGACAAGGCTGCTAATGATTTAGCATAATTACATTAAAATACCGTTCATCCACTAAGTACAAAATCTTCCATAAGAAACTCTTACTCTGAAAAAATCTAAATCAACATCTCTAACAAAATGAAATAATTTACATAACCTTCTGAAGAATGCAATAAATAATTAAGTTCCAATGCAAATGGTTTAAATATCACTGCAAGTCATAAACTTCTATGAATTGATTAAAATAACAGGTGTAATTATTAAATTTAGATTTTTCGCATTCACAATGCTATTTTTATATTAAGATAAATAATATTAGAAAAAATACTAGAAAAAATCGACTCACCCGTAGCACCTCAGACGGGACTCGAAACT
Source organism: Catoptria pinella (assembly GCA_963556745.1). NCBI lineage: Eukaryota > Metazoa > Arthropoda > Insecta > Lepidoptera > Crambidae > Catoptria > Catoptria pinella. The sequence goes on from OY750771.1 coordinate 894,013, forward strand.
TCTTCGCTGCAAGCCAGCGCAATTTCATCAATGTGAGGAAATACCCCCACATTCAGGTTAAAAGTACTAGAAAATTTCGCCGCTCCCACTAGCGACTCGGTAGCATAATTGGACAGTGCATTGGGCCGGAATCCCAAGGGTGTGGGTTCGAGTCCCGTCTGAGGTGCTACGGGTGAGTCGATTTTTTCTAATATTATTTATCATAACAGGTGTAGTTTATCCTTTTCAGTAAACAGCTTTTGACAGTTGTCAGACGTCATTGATGTTTCATAATATTATTGAACTACCTATTCGATCAGCAATAGGTATACCTATAGGAAACATTGCAAAATACTGAAATTAGCAAAATCTGAGTTACATTTTGTAGGAACAGGTCCAATTTGTGCAAAGGCTGTACTGAAACCTAAATCAGGTTTGGTTATTTTTTACCTTAATAATAAGGTATATGTATAATCTGAAATAAGACTGGGTTACCGTTACGGTTGTGGAAAAACATTTGATTTATTCATTATTTTTTTGGACAACGTTTTCAATATTCTAGGTCAATATTTTTTTAAATTCAATGGAATATCTATTGTTTCATTTTCCGGCCCTTGATGGGTTAATAATTTGATATATCTATTTAAAGTTTCTAGTATCTAATGATTTTTTTTATTATTTCTATATTTGACTAACATTATTAATCCTTATCTATGTTTTTTATTTAGGATTAGAATTTTACTCTGAGTTTATGTAGACAGTGATATTGTTGGGCTAAAACTCTAGTAATTTTTTTAGCTTATAAATTTTTTTTCCACTTACGACATCCTTGCTTAGGGTTTGCCGTAAAACAATCAAAACATCACATACAATTTAAGTAGTAGTAGTAAATAGTTAGTTTCACATTATGAAGCAAACATATTGTATTGAGTATTTCTTTTATTCTTAAGAGCATTAATAAATAATGTACAATTATTTTATTACTTTATTTCGAAAGTGAGTCATAATTACAGAACTGGATATAGACAGCTATGACCTTTGTTACATCTGTTTTTCTTTTGTAATAATAGTTATCCTCTCACAGAAATGAATAATTAACTATTTTATTTAAAAAAGCAAACCATTTCCTACCCATGAGTTATGTAACAAGCATTTAGTTTAAACCTTCAACACCCTGGAAAATGAGACACAATAGATATTCTTTTGTTATCAGGCCGCATGTGTCCACTAGGGTGTTGATGAAATAAAAAAAAAATGTTTTGACACAACAGCATAGGTTAGGATACTAGTTTTAAGACCTATTACTTTTTATACCAAGTAAAAAAATACACCTAAACTGTATTTTCTTTTGTATACTAGTAAGTAAAGTATTCAAACGTTGAATAAGTACAGAATAATTTGTTTATAAAAATGTTGTAGGTTATAAAAGCAAGTGTATCACCTCAAACACTCCAAGACACCGGCCCAGCTTGCCAATGACCCCCGCCTCCTCGAGCACCTCCCGCATCGCCGTCACGGAGGGCTCCTCCTCGGGCTCCACTCCTCCGCCGGGCACAATCCAGTTGTCTGGACGCCGTGACGACGTCACCAAGAGCACCTGGATACCGTCACAATTCAACAACATCCTCTAACGTTTCCACATCTTTCAAAAGGCATTGTAGCTACTAACCTCCGTTTCAGCTTCCGACCGTACGCATATACATGCCGCACGGCGTCTGAAACCCTCGTCGTCGTAAATCCGAATAGAATTAGGCTTCTCCTTCACCATCTTATGAAAACACGTAAACACGAACGAAACAGACGATCACAAACCAAAAGCTGACATCAAATCTAAAGAAAACTATGAACCGAACGAAATTTTTAGTGATCAACAAACGCCATCATAACCGAGGTATCCTATGATAAACGTATCCATTTTCGACTAATAAAGTTACACAACGAACATGTAAAATGAAACTATAATAACAATAACACTACAATTAGAGCAATATTTTAGCTAAAACTAGCTTTTGATCGCGTATTTCAAGCCCATGTTGAATGGTGCGGTGCCTGACGTTTTCTTCAAGCGAAAATCGAAATAGGTTTTGGAAAGCAAGCAAAATGAGTCTATCAGCTGACAACCGGAAATACTGAGGTGTGTTGCCATTACAAAACTATTTTTCATTGATTTTTCCGTATAATGAGACTACCACCATGAGCGTTGCAAAACTTGACTGCTCGACCCTCGACGCTACTTTCTGTCGTCGTCGGCGGCGATATACTTTTTGGGAGAGATTTTCCATGCTTTCTAGGCAACGATCCAAAAGTTGTCCAACACTAACAGCCTTGCTTGGCAACACAGTATGAACGTGGAAGAGTAGCATAGTAAAAATGTACAGATTTGCGGCGACAAAAAATAGTTTATTAACATTTATGATTAGATTAGATTCATTTATTCATTATTGAAGTATTACACTTCAATAATGAATAAATGAATCTAATCTAATCATAAATGTTGCAAAAAATACATTGTAAGTACTTGTCTTTCAACGAGTACGGCTTTTTAGGGTTCCGTAGTAAAACAAGAAACCCGTATAATCCGTAAATACGATCATTCCATCTATCCGTCCATCCGTCCGTCCCAGTTTTAGGGTTCCGTAGTTAACTAGGAACCTTTAAGTTTCGCCATGTCCATCTGTCCGTCTGTCCGTCCCCAGCCTAGCTCATAGACGCTTCGTACTAGAAAGTTGTAATTTGGCATGGATATACATATTAATCACTCCGACAAAATGGTGAAGTAAAATTTTAAAAATATATTTTTTTAGGTTACCTCCCCACGTACACGTGAAGTGGGAATGTGATTTTTTTTCTTGTCCACCCCATAGTGTGAGGTATCGTTGAATAGCAATTTTAAAAATATTGCGGGTTTGTAAAAACAGTTTATTGATTGAAGCATTCGTTTGTGAGTTATTAAGCTTTAAAGTGCAAAATTTTGTTAGAGTCAAGTGTCCCCGCCCCCTGCCAGCCAAACGGTTGTTTCTGGATACGTGAAAAAATTCATGGTGGTTGTATATATAACGAAGTTAAAAGGAAAACTATTACAACTAAGTAGGCTTTACAAGTTTACGAGTAACAGTCGACCAACTTATAAAATGTACTTGGCGCAGTACAAATTCTTCATTGGGAAATATTTAAATAACGTTGTCAGGTGTGTGAAACTGGTAGTATCATCATTTTATATAGCTTTTAAGTATATGAACCAAGATGGGCTACGGAATCCTACACTACGCGAGGCCCGACATGCGCTTAGCCGGTTTTTTCTTTATTCTATTTCATTGGATAAGGGAAAAATACAGCTCAATAATGTAACATATTAATGAAAAGTACCTATTATCATAGCATCGTAGCGTATACAGTTTTGAACCGAACTTGATGAGATTTTTAATACATATTATGTTAGGCTCAAAGACTGAAATCGCTCGCTTAGCATGGCACAATCTCCAATAATCCAGAAACCATAGTCTTTACTCACTGTTCAATGGTTATCAAAGTCCAAGAAAGTTACAGACAGGGTCGTCACGCGTAGTAATAATATTAATATTAATAGTAATCTTTAATGTTCACAAGAATATTACAGAAAGATTGCAAAGAAAACAAAATGTCGAAATCATGAGTTTTATTACGACGGTAATGACACATACTCTTTGTTACTATATGCTCTAAGTTACTATAGCACGATTATATACGTTTGGACAGCACCATATAGTAGATTTTTAAAGAATGTTGATTATTTTGTGCGTGGGTTGGAAGTTGTTCTTTTGCGGCCATCTTTTCACGTATCGAATTCAAACCAAAACCGAGTGAGTGCGCGAACACTCTTACACACAATACCGTACCTCCAAGCGCCTCTTCAAGAGACTTTCTAGGCAACGTTCCTTAAAAATCTACTAGATGGCACTGTCCAACACCCTTATAATAAACGTATAAAAAACGTATGCTATATTTGTATACTTTTCTGAATATTTTAATATGTGATTCATAATCAGTAATTATGGTTTATGCAGCCACGCTTGTACATTTCATGGTGACTTTTCTGCCCTTTGAAAATTGAATGTGGAGAACGGAAACTTTGCAGTCTTTTCGTAGGTATGGCACTTCCATTACTTTCCTTATTCAAAGGTCTGTGTGTGTACTCTGTGCCTGTCATAGACTCATTTATAGTACCTGTCTGTGTCATGTAATGTCAGCGCAGCGCAGGCAGCTGTCATCAAGTGTTTGTCAGTTATTGTTTGAAAATTCGGTTTTGTTTGTTTGTTTCATCTTAATTTTAGCTTAGTTTTTTCAAGTTTTTCAGGTGTAATGGGTAATAAGAATTATTATTAGGCTAAAATATTCTGTTCTTTGTTTAATCTAAAGATATGTAAATTTATCCATTTCTAAACATCTGTAAGTAAAGTGCCCGAGATTGATCATTGGACCTTTCGTTTTCGTCGTGTTAAGCGTTTCAAATATTGTGAACTATACCAGCGGCCGTTTTAAAGAAAGCAATATCCTCACGCTAGTGTTGTCGCTGTCCACACATCCATTATTTTTTGTTGCAGAGAAGAGCTTCGATTTCGGCAAGTTATTGAAAAATCATGAAAAGAAGCATAAAGCGAAACCAGAGCATTTAGTCAGCGTAACCGGAGGGGTACCTACTGTCTACTAATATATATTAGTCTTTTATAGTCCACATTTTATCATAGAATCTTGCATGCGGTAGGTGCTAACTTTAAAGAAGACTTCATAACATTGCTTCTTTTTAGAACTATTGATGCTACAACCAGCATTTCATAGAACTATTTTAATTCTCAGGTCCAAAGAAGACTGCAGCAAAATTTTAAAACAAGGAAAAGCAGCCGATTGACTGTGTTTGATAGCTTAAGGAATTTAACCAGCTATGACAGTCCTGCCAAGGCCAAACATGACAAAAAAACTGAAATGGAGCACAGAAGATTGCAGCTCGAAAAATGGAAACGAGAGAAGGAAGAAAGAAAAAAGGAAGCTGCAGCACAGAAAAAGAAACCTTTCTTGGTCGGAGCTGCACCTTCAAAGGTGTTGCCACCACCTCCTCCTCCTCTTCGGAAAGTGATGCCAAGTACTTCTGGTAGAGTGACAAGGTCGCAGGCATCGAAACAAAATGCTACCAAACAAACAGCTGTCCCTAATGTTACTAAACAAGCAAAGTCCTTTGCTCCAAAAAATGCATCATTCCAAGCGCCACAAATAAAAAACCTTACTGTACTACCAATTTTAAACTTACCATCAAAGAAAAAGGAAAAAGCTGTTTATAAATTTGAACTCACTATAAATAATACATCAAAACAAAATACAACTCAGAATACATCAAAACTAAGTACAACTCAGACTACATCAAAATCATTGAATAACAATCTTACAGTATCTCGAATTACACGACAAACTGCTAAAGATTTAAATAATAAATCCAAAGGAAAGTTCAAGAAACCAAGTCCTAAAAGAAAAACACTGTCTAAGACTGTTCAGAGTTCGAGTAGTGAATTAGAATCCTCCAAATCTTTTCCGAGCGTCACAGAAGACGAATTGACATCTTCAATAGAGTCACAAACTCAAAAGAGCTTACAGTCATCTTCTAGCAGTGAAGGTGAGAAAGTGTCTGAGGAAAAGTCTCCCATTTTAAAAATTACTCCTCGAAGATCATTGTCAAAGACCACAAAGACCCCCAAAAATACAGTGCCTAAAAGTGAATCAAATTCAGAAGAAAAGCTCAGGTCCCCAAAATCACCTGTGGAACTGCCAATGACTCCTGAGCAGATTGCTGACGAAGCCAAGAAAGTAAGTCCTTGCGTCACCATGTCTAGAGGAAAAGATAATGCAAGGAGGGAAATGAAAAAGAAGATGCAAGAAGGTAATTATTTTGTATTTACACACTTATTATATTAATCTATACATATATTATAATAAAACTGCAAATTCTAACGGCCGTACCACAAAAGATTTTAAAACACTGTTTCATTTAGACACTGTTTAAATGTGATGCTGTCTGTTACAAACAATATTGTCAAAAAGTGACAGCATCACATTTAAACAGTGTCTAAGTTAAACACTTGTTAAACAGTGTTTTGTGGTTAGGCTGTAAATGTTTGTGTGTGAATCATGCAAAAACAGCTAAACGGATTTTAATGGGATTTTCACAGTTAAGTAGTTTGGCTTGGAGTTTATATTAAAATCTTAGCCATGTTTTATCTAATTGGGGTGGGTAGAACAGGGGTTTCCCTTGTTAAGCTTAAACTCTCAGTGGTCTTTCATACACTTAGGAGATCCATTAAACTGGTCACCTTATTGTAAGTTGCAGGCGAAAAGGATGCACCTGCTAGGAATTTATCTACTGTTCACCCACGTAAAACGTGTCGTCCACACGAAGTTGCGGGTGGAGACTAGTATGCTTATAGATACATCTGGAAATGTGTTTCACACTGATAACATGATGATGTTACAGGCCTCCTAGATGAAGACACAAGTGATATAGATAGTGTAAACCACTTCAGAAGGCAGCTCGCCTCGGAGATCAAGCGCATGACAGAGATGTGTGAAGTCTGGGAGAAGATTCAGGAACAAACGCTTCTCTCTGAATCTATTCAGGTAAGCAAAGTATTTTATTTATATAAAGACAAAATAGAGAAGTTATAAAGTTAAGTTAAAATATTGGGTGAGATCAGTTTGTCATCATCAAGCAGTTAAAGTTTACTGATTTAAGTAACATTAAAAGTCATAGATTGTTTTGTTTAAATTTAATTTAATTTTGGAGATTGCATTGATTTTTAATGATGACATCGCGGTATCGCTAGCGATCATACATCGCGTTAAGCCTCGCGCAAACGCTCTGCCTCGCGAAGCCGCGCGACGGCGTAGACCTTGTGTCTCGGTCGAGTGCGTACGCGACCGAGCTAACTGCCCGTTCACACAGCGGTCTGTTTTACAGGTCCGTTTTATCGGATACGTTTTTATTTGGCAATGGCATAAACACTACACGCAAAGATTCAGAGATAATGAATCATAAGTATGAAATATAATTTATGAGTTCACAGATTATGTTCGCTATTATGCAACCAGTAGTGTTCAGTCGCTATGTGCTGGATAACTAAATGCCAGCAACTTTGCCCCGCCGACTTGGTTGTATTTTTTGTGTGCTGCTATTTTTTGAGCGGAATGCTTGTTCCATAGATTTTAGTTCGCAGGTTATAATGGTCCTGTAAATGCGGTGTGAACATTACGTGTAGTAACAACAGATCCGTTAAAAGCAGTCCTGTAAAACCTAAATATTCACGATTGTCGGAAAAATACTCGAAAGCATTCGATTCGAATACGTATCCTCCGATAGATTCGAAAACTGCTATTCACAAATACATTCGATTGGCATTCGATTCACTTTCCGACGGGATAGCGCAACGCATTTACAAAGTTTGGTAGCATAAGGTAGAAATAAGATCTATATCGGAAGGATTCGATTCGGAAAGTTGATTTTCGACAATAGTGTAATAACCCCCCGGATCGCTGTGTGAACGCACGGTAAGGTCGCGGTCGCGCGAGCCAGGGCTGGTCGCTGGTCGCTGATCGCTCGGAGTGGACCCGACCCGAGTGGATGTGTGTCGTCGCAGGAGCTCGTGCTGAGCGCGGTGGGGCAGGCGCGTCTGCTGATGACGCAGAAGCTGGCGCAGTTCGCGGCGCTGGTGGAGCGGTGCGCGCGCCCCGACCCCGCGCACGCGCTCGTCACGCCCGCAGACCTCGCCGGCTTCTGGGACATGGTGTTCATGCAGGTGAGTAAGAAACCATTGAAGTAACAACGCAATAACAAACGAGACGCGACCTTTTTGAAAAAAAAAGAACAGTTTTATTGGTTTGGTCGAACGATTAACAAGTTCTCGATGATTTCAGTTCCATTTAGTTTAAACTTAAATGATGCTTGACAAAAGTATAGTTATTAGAAAAGTTCTTAAGTCTTCCAATAATTTATAAACAAATCCAACTTGTATATTTATTTTTTCTTTATTTTTTCTTAAGAATTAATAAAAATCCATACAAAACTCACATTACATTTTTTCCACTGTTTTGTTAGATTGAAAATATCGACATGCGATTTAAGAATCTAGAAGAGCTTCAGAAGCGTAACTGGGTGGAGGAAGCGCCGGTACAGGCGAAGAAGAGAGTGGTGACCAAGAACAACGTGAAGAAAGCGACCAAGCCCGCTGCCAACAGCCGTTTGCGCGACATGATCGCAGGTATTTACTTTACAACAATACAAATTAGGCGCTGTCTCCACGGGCGAGAGAATCGCGACGAGTAAGCGCTTTTTCTATCGTCGCATCGCCGCGATACTATCGCCGTGTGACGCATTCATAGAGAGTATATTCGATTCTCTCGCTCGTGGAGATGGCGCTTTAGAACCATCGCGGCCGCACGAATGCAGAAACTAATTTCTTCAACCTAACCATTTTTGCAGAAATGTTTGTGTGTATGCATGGCGCGGCGCGGACTACTACTGCATACAGTGGAGAGAATTTGAATGTATTACAGAGTTCGTATGTTTCTGCACTGCGAGCTGGCCATCACCGCCGCCGTTGCGGGCTGAAGTTAATTTGAATTATTTACTTTTAAATAACTATGATTCGTTTTAAAAGGAAACGAAAAATGGGAAACCATACACATACATGGACGGCGTTATTGATTTTTTGAATTGGAAATGAGTGTAAAAAAGCTAATAATAAATAATTATATCGATTTAAAACACTATTTTAAAATACCATTATTATTCAGTTTTAGGTTATCATCCAACGAGTTCGATCACTTTTTTAGATCAGAAAGTGAAAAATATGTTTAAATACTTCTCGGAGTCGCTTCCTCTATCTACATCATAGACTGTTGGTATATTTTTTCTTGTTAGCCAATACTTTCAACAAAATGAATTTTATCTTTTGACGGTGTCGGTGGTATCGACTGTTTTTATAATTCTTATTATTGTATTATCAATGTTTTTCTTGTAGCTGCTAGAAAAGCCAAGCAGCAACAGCCTTCCACCCCGGTGAAACCTGCCGAAGACACCAACGAGAGCAAAACGTTCGAGGCCGGTTTCTTCTGCGTGCGGTCGCCGGTGCGGTCGCCCGCGCCGGTGCAGTCGCCGGCCGGCTCGCGCGCCACGCCCGCCAACACTACGTTACTGAAGGCTGTACTGTCTAGCGAGGCCAAGAAGTCTGCTTCTAAGGTAAAACTATAGCAGCACAATAGCGAGAACAGGGGCTCTATCGGCTAAAAACATTGAAGTTCATGTTAACTGTGTTTTGACAGATGTATATAATACATTGCTACTTTGTTTTGACACAAATAAAAACGTACCAAAGAAAAGTAGCAATGTATCACATACATATGTCAAAACACAGTTAACATGAACTTCAATGTTTTTAGCCGATACCGCCGCTGGTATGAAAGACAAGACAAGGAAAATGTAAAAACAGGCTTTGACCATATATTAAAGGACGAAGAAAAAAAAACTGAGCATTTCAGTTATTATATAACAACTTTATATTAAAACTTATAAATAAACTTAGTACTTTTAGTTTAGTTTTCGTTAATTATATTCATTGAAATAATTTTTAAGTGTGTTTGTCACGAATAAAGTTGTCAAGGAGAGAAATGAAACATGTTACATGGTTGAACTAGTTTTTAACCGACTTCAAAAGTTGAAAAAGAGTAGGTTATAACATAATTTATCTTACATATAAGTACCTAGGTTATCTTTATAACTTATAACTAGAGATCGGATAATCGGATTCACTTTTACCTAAAGCACAACACATAATAGTACAAGTACAGTAGGGACACTTCGCAAGATCATTTAAATAAATAGCGACTCTTGCTCCGACACAATAAAGAGCAATTCAGAACGCACAGCGCTCCTTTCCCTACAGTTATAATCACCTAGAACTTGCCTCTCTTTCTATCGCGTACTCTCATCTCTTCTGACGAGACGTTAGGTTTGTCTTGTTTTAAATGAACTGCGTAACATATCATATAAGGAAAGCGATTGTACGTACTATGGTATAAGAAAAGCTTATAACAATATTAGAACATTTTTGTAAAATATCCATACGCATTTCGGCTCGCGCGTGAATGATTATCGAACTAAGACCTTGGGGACTAGCCAAAGTAACATTTACAAATTTTCGCTATCGATTCGCTTCGAAAAAAGTATGGATTTAAGTTTTAAATTTTGATTGTTAACGAAACCTTATGTCAATCCCATACAAGTTTTTAAAAGCGAAGCGATAACGAAGATTTGCAAATGTTACTTTGGCTAGACCCCCTGGTCCAGAAAGGGCGAATTCGCCGCGATTTGTCACGCGATTTTGGTTCCATTGCTGTTGAACTTCACACGTTACTAACGTTGCTGGTTCTAAGAGAACATTGTATAACGAAACGCGTCTCACTCGCGCGAAACTCTGAACAGGGTCTAACGTGGTCGCGGCCGCCGGCGCGCGGCCTCTCTGTACTGGCCCGGCGCATACTTATAGCTTCATACCTAAAGTGAAAAGTGTCATTGGCCTGCCTAAAGTCAATTGTTGCTAACATATTATGGAAGCGGCTTCTTAAAATATTAAAAATTGATAAAATGTGTATATTCCCATGAGGTTTAATACGCCTTGTTACAACATAATAAGATTGTGTTTGCTTCTTTAAAAATCACTGACAATAAAAGTAGGGAAAATCAACCAATAACAAGCCGACTGGGATTTGTGTCAAATCGTGTTTATTTATTACGTCTCACTTAGTATACTCTGAAATTGATAATATTAAAGTTAAAAATGAGTAAGAGTTGATATACCAGGAGAAATTCGACGTTCCCACTAGTGACTCGGTAGCTCAGCGGTCAGAGCATTGGACCGGATATCCAAAGGTCGCGGGTTCGATTCCCGTCCGAGAACATGATCTGGTGCGAGTCGTATTTTTTCTAGTATATTATTTGGTATTATATAAAATAGCATTGTGAATGCTTAAATCTCAAAATTTAAAAGTTATGTAGCTTTCTCATCTTAATCGAGTGTTTAAAAATATCTGGAAAGGTATTCAGTTGATGTCGAGGTAATTCCTTGTACAATGGTGAGATGGCGCTGGCTTGCAGCGTAAGAGTTGATATACTAGGAGAAATTCGACGTTCCCACTAGTGACTCGGTAGCTCAGCGGTCAGAGCATTGGACTGGACCGGATATCCAAAGGTCGCGGGTTCGATTCCCGTCCGAGAACATGATCTGGTGCGAGTCGTATTTTTTCTAGTATATTATTTGGTATGAATTTATTCAAATAAACTTAGTAATTAAGCGCTTTTGAATCGTCTCTATTTTCCTACCATCCATCCCAGACTTTTTTGACTGATTGCTTCTTGCGCAGGAAACATATCAGCTTTAACAGAAATTTACAAACTTAATTATATCGTTACCAAACACAATACAACAGATTATTAACAACAAAGTACTTAAACTAGCAAGTTATATGTTACATCATTTCCACGCATTTCGGTCTTTCAGATAATCGGCTACTTTATAATAACCTTTACCCATGAGCGTCTTTTTAACATGATTTTTAAATTCCTGCAAACGTAGATCAATCACTTGTTGTAGATTAATCCTGGAATCCTTGGATATTTTCAAAATCTTTGAATAAAGAATTGCTTTTCATAATACCCAACGTCAGACTTGAGGTAAATATGTCGGAATATCCGATCTCTAGTTATAACGTTACAAGTAGGTAATGAACATTCTTTATGATGAATATAAAGGCTTTTTTTTCTGATGTAATCAAATAAAACTATTATTGTAACTTTACAGAGCTTATCTTTTGCGATGCTCCGTGCGTCAATCCTAAGCAAAAACATGGACCATGAAGGAATAGCTTTGTTACCAGTAAGTTTCTCTTTATATTTTTTTCTCACGCTCTGAAATATTTTCATTCCATTTGAAAAAAAAAAATGCGGGGTGTACCATACGCAGAATAGGCGCAATTGACGTCGAGTTGCGGAAACCACCCGTATTGATAAGAAGAAGAAGAAGAATGCGGGGCGTCCCGCATTTACGTGGCACCATGTTGGCTGGTTCATCACGTTCTAAATTGGAAGATCAGGGGCCCTACCGGCTAACTTTTCGAACTTCGGCGAGTCTGCCGAGCTTCAACTTAAAACAGATAAATCGAAGTAAGGAGTTTCGTATTGTACTATTCGCCGAAGATATTTATAAGATATCGATGTTCGTGTGACATCATGAATTTAAGTTCGCTATTTTGGCCCGATTGGGGCTCGATTTATCTGTTTTAATTTGAAGCCCGGCAGACTTTCCGAAGTTCAATGCGTTAGCTGGTACGGCCCCAGTGCGGGGAATGAATTTCATTCAATACTTACTTCCCAATCAAGTACCTGTTCCAAATTCAATACGGTGAACTCGTCAGCTAGCGTTATTTTTACGGTAATGGCTGAATTGCATGATTGGTCACACGAACTAAATTAAAAATTAAATTTTTACCTACTAAAAAAAATGTCCTCACATTTCTTGAGAAAAGCATTATACAAGCCTTGTTCTGGAAGTTATTTACATTGCCTCGTATGATTAAGCTCTCGCCTGCGGCTTATTTTTCAAACCATCTTTAACAATGTAAATGATTACTTCCCGTTCTCGGCTGTAATGTACCATTAAAACATTTTAATAGTAATCTAATTGTTTTTTTTTTTCAGCAAACACCAATCAACTTGAACGCGACACCCAGTCGCAGCATACTCAAGTCGGCCACTTCTGAAAGGAAGTCGTCAAAGAAATCCATCAAAGTCGTCCTCTTCGACGACTCCGACAACGACATTAAAGAAAAGTCGGATTCCAGCGAAGAGCTATTCAAGGGTTTCGAGAAATTGAGCGATACTGACGAATGCTTCGAGAAATTGAGTGATTCTGTAAGTCTAGTGTCTTTAGTGGAGAACAAATCTGAAACAGACAATAAGGAGAATTCTAGAAGAAAGTCTAAACTTGTAAGACAGGATGCAATGACAGAGGACAGTACTGGAGTCATGACTAGAAGCCGTCGGAAGAGTATGAACGCACCGATCAACGATGAAGACGAGGTTCTGAAGGAGGAGAAGACACCTAAGAGATCTGCTCGTAAGAAGAAAGCGTTACAAGAAGCCATCACTAATGTGTAAAATCAATTATAGATAGGTTTTTATTCATACAATATCGAATGTTGATATTAAGGCTTAGTCTTTACCGAAATATTTTGTACCGAAGAAGATACCTTAAGATTTCTTAAGTTTAAATAGATTTCTATTTTAACATACTTGCTCTTGTTAAATAATCATGTCATGGAACGTTTAAATTTTTTTTTATAAATTGTTTGTGTAAATGATAGTAGGTCTGTCAGGTCAAAAGAATAGAAAAACTGCAAAATGTTATGGTTACTTTGTGCATGCAAGTATCAATTCTTACTGCGTTCACACTGGACTTGCGCAAAATACTTCACTGAAGTGTAAAGAATGATATAGTTCAATTGGACTAGATGAAGTATATCACACATTTAGTTCATTTAGTTCATCTAGTTCACTTGGCTCAGTACTTCAGTAGTCCATTTGAATCACTTTGTCGTTATGTAAAATAAGCCTTAATGTATGCGCAATAGGGGTTGAAGTCAAATTGAGTGCGGGCGGACTCCGACTCCGACCGCTGGCCGCCGAGCCGTGCAACTGTCTCGCTTCCGCACGCGGTGTTCGTATTCTATCCGTCTGCTTTACTCCTTCAGTGAAGTGTGAACTAAATGAAGTACTGAAGTAATCGGGACCCAATTGAACGAATGAAGGAGATATACTTGATAAGTGACTAGTCCAATTGAAGGATTCATTCACGAACGACTCGTCTCTAGTTCACACAGCGATCCGTTTAACAGGACAGTTTTTAAACAAATCCGTCTTGTAATGTTTACACCGTATTTACAGGACCGTTTTAATGGATCTGTCACTGCTGGGTATGGTAACAAAATCGCATCGGATTGTGTGTTTACTGGATCCGAAATACTGTGTTGTGTGTGAACACGCCCATACATTTACACACGCCATCGTCAAACATATACGTATCCGATAAAACGGACCGCTGTGTGCACGGGCACTTAGTTGCGTAATTCAAGCTTTTTCTGTGTAGTAATTTCATTAGTTTTTTTGTAAGGTATCTTATCTACACCCTTTTAGTAATTATTGCTTATATGTAACTTTAACCACTTGCATGTATTGAAGGCTTTTTTAAAACCCCTTCGGCCGCCTACGAAACCAACGCTACGTAACCGGTTGCGTGTGAAGAATTATTTTTCTTGTTACGAAACTAGTTACTAGTTACGTACAAAGAAGACTTTTCCTTCCTAGGACCGAGATCTTTCATTCCTTACTTATTGCGCTAAACTGTGTTTTTATAATATTTTACCAAAAAAACTTTTCAATGAGAAATAAAACGATGTTGCGTAAATAATAAAAGTATGAAATTATTCTTATTCCAAAGAGATAATTTTCGTCTGATAATTAAGACACGTAGTTTAATAGAATACAAATTATTAGTGAATATTATCCTAGTTATTGTTATAAATGCATACATAGGTTTGTGTTAAGTTTTCTTATAGTTGTTTTGTCGGACTCCAAGGTCCGTATTCTTAACCGCTCTCAATTTTGAGAGCTATCTTGAGATCATATCTAAGATGCAAATTCTATAAGAAGACCATCTCGGGTATGATCTCAAGTTAGCTCTTAACGTTGAGAGCGGTTTATAAATACGGGACCAAGATTCCGGAATCCGGATTCTTAATTAAATTTTTTGACATTTCCTGATAATTACTATTAAGATATCTTTATACAAAAAAAATAAATTGTGATGTTGAGTGCCTATTATCAGTGCGTGTAACAAATCGATGTAATTTTTGATAATGCTAAGCAAATTAAGATTTATCACTGCAGATGTCAGCAGTGTAGCGCAGTTGTGTTTTGTGTTGCAAACAACTTATAATTCTCGTATTTGAATTGCAAAACTAACTTACTATAGGTTAATGCTTACTTGTCTTATTTGGTAAACAATTTTCACCCAACTCTTTATTGAAAACAATCATTGATAAAATACAACAAATGGTTGTCCACACATAGATAACAAAAGAAATTACTAACTATTAGTGACAATTTGATTTAATAATTAACGATTTAAATATGAAAGACGTATGACAGCTGTCAAAAGCTGTTTACTAAATAGGACAGACAAGTGAGGATAAACATACTAAAACTTGAAACAGGCTATGTTTTGGGCTTTTTCCGGGCTCTCTTTCCGTCGCTCTGAATCAACGTTCGCTAGAGCAAGACGGCTGATACCGAAAGGTTTCGTCGTTCTAGTGAACAATGATTCTGCGTGACAGAAAGAGATAGGGCTAAATGCGGTGCTGGGCGGGCCAATGCGAACATTGCACGCTCATGCATCAGTTATGATTATGACTGGCGTTTGATTGATATTTTATTATGTGTATCAATCAATATTATTAGTAATTTAGGCACTTCACTTGGTGATTGAATCAGTGCTGCCTTCTTTTATTTTATGAGTTTTTAACTCTAATAGTCTGTCATACAATATGAAATCGTGTTAATTATTATTTATTAAGGTAGTGTTTTGAAGACGTGTTTTTAGGACTTGATGGTTGATTTTACTAATATTACGTTCATGGGTAATATACGGTATGGTGTGTGTAAGTTGTGCGCAAATCTTTAGCGGTTTAAGTGCTTCTGTAGAGTGGAGAGATATGGGGATGACATGTATAATATTATTGGAAAATAAAGTAGAAATTAATAGTATTTGGTGGTTTAATTTTGGGCAACCTCCAGATGTAAGTGTCTAATTCCGCTATCATTGCTAATATAAATGCGAAATTAATCTAGCTTAAATTCTAATTATCCGGTCCTTTACAATCGACCTTGAATGTTTGCTAAAATCCGGTTTATACGATTATCCTACGACATATACACGTTCTCAGGAGTACAGAAAAGGACCTTATAGGGTCATTTAGAAAAAAAGGACTGTTGTCAAAGGAATAACAACGCAGCAGTCGCGGGTGGCCGCTAGCTTACTCATTAATAAATAAACCAATAAAAAACACTAATAGTAACACAGAATAAATTCTAGTACAGTGACTACAATGCTAAATTAGCTGTAGGTTTTATTTTCATACCGGCGATTCACACACTGGGTCCGCGTCTCTTCGAGCAGAATCCGCGCCTCCGCGTCGGCATTGCACGACAGCCCTGCGCTTTCGTACGAAAATCAGCACGATACTATCATATGGAGCTCGGTGTGTTGTACCCCCTGGGGCTCTACCTGCTTACTTTTCGAACTTCGGCGGGTCTGCCGAGCTTCAACTTAAAACAGACAAATCGAAGTAAGGAGTTTCGTATTGTACTATTCGCCGAAGTTATTTAGAAGATATCGATGTTCGTGTGACATCATGAATTGGGTTTCGCCATTTTGGCCCGATTGGGGCTCGGTTTACCTGTTTTAATTTGAAGCCGACAGAATTTCCGAAGATCGATGCGTTAGCCGGTACGGCCCCTGGTGGCAGAATCTGGTCGCGGGGCGCGCTCCCGCAACGCGTCGCTGCCTCGGTGTGTTGGACGAACCGTGTTTTCTATACTAATTGATGTACTTGCAAACTATATTAAAGTCTGCAACCCCGCGCTAGGCGACAGAGCGCGTAGCAGTGTGAACTTACTAATCGAAAAGAAAGTCGTAAATTAATCGGAATGGAAATTAAATTAACCCATGAATTAATTAAAATAAAAACTAACACTAAAAAATAAAATAAAAAGATTCTTGATGTTGGATTTTAATTTCTATTCCGATTAATTTACCAAAAAAATAAAATAAAAAGATTCTTGATGTTGGATAAAATTTAATTTCCATTCCGATTAATCTACGACTTTTTTTTCGTCTTTAATAATAATATACGTTTTACTTAGATAATTTTTCTCAGACTTAATAGTAATTTAATAAATTCATAATTAAGAGTATGTAGTAATCCCAGGATAAGTCCTGCATAACCGGGAGATTTGCTGTTATTTGAGGACGTTTGGCAGGGCTGCAAGTGGGTCGGGCCGCGAGCCAGCTGGCTGCCTCCACGGCAATACAGCCTGGACTACTGTGTCAATAAATCAAGGAAATTTACTGAAAAAAAAACTTCTAACATAAAAAAACACGTTTTTAAAACGAACAATAAGTATGAAATAATTTCTCCCGCAAAGATTTATATTTATAACCCTATACTTACAGAAGTTTTAAACCTTAAAACGTGGTGCGCATTTTGCAAGATTTATCGTCAATGTTTTTAGGTTAAATCTTTGCGGGAGAAATTATTTCATACATTTTAGTCAAGACAATTCAAACGAGCCCAAACTCGATGGGGTTGAATGGTTTCAATATTGAGTTCCTATGGCATGGCCTTCCGGCTTCATCATCAGACCCTGGACCTCGTCTCCCGTCAGAGTACTTGTCATGACAATTCTAACGAGCCCAAACACGACAGGTTGTATGGTTTTGTCATAGAGTTCCTGTGGCCTCCTTTCAGCTCCATCATCAGATCAGCTCAATGATACCATAATATTGCATTGCCTTTCAGTTCTGACCTATGTTCAAAGTTTCAAGTCTCTAGCTCATCGGGAAGCTAGAATAAAATCGTTTGCAAAATTTGTGGACAAACAAACAAACGATAAAGCAATACCTAATTAAACTTGTTAAGAAGACCTAATGCCGATAATTGTTTTATTTGTGAACCTACTGTCAATTTTCGTACCGAGGTAATGCACAGATTGAATACCTGATAATAATTTTACTAGAAAAGAAATCGTATCTAACTAATAGTAAGATGGGAATCGAGCCCACGATCTTTAGCATGTGAGTTTATCAAGCCGCCTGTAAGGCCTGTGACTTAGCTTAACGATTGTTATCAGATGACAATCACAGCCGGGACCGACAGTTTAACGTGCCCTCCGAAGCATGGAAGCGCTCAGTTGTAAATGTTGTAATGCCACTTAACGGTCACCCATCCGACACCTTCCGGACCAAGCGTTGCTTAACAAACGTGATCGAGTACGATCAGTCCGTCAAGCTCCGCCATGAGCGATTTTATTTTCATAATGCTATTTTTATAAGCATTTTATACTAGAAAAAATAGGTAGGTAAGGGTATTATTACTCATGGGTCATGGTTCCATTACCATCTTAGTTTTATTTACCTAGCTTGTAAGTATAAAATGTAGTTTTGCATACTATAATAGCACTCTGAATGCAAAAATCTGAATGAAAAATACCAAATACCTAGTTAATTTGTAAAAACAAGTGAATTTTGAGAATATTTACAACTGCTCTCTACAACACAGATAAGTTGATTGCTTGGTTAATTGTTAAGTTGCATTTTGCAACTAAATTACGTACTAGAACCTAAAATTAATTAAAGTTAAGTATAAGAGAAAGCTCCTAAAACATCACTTTAACTAGGTACCTATCTAACGCTTTTTTTTTCAAGAACGAAAGAAAAGACATCGACGCGTCACGCAAACTTTAATGTGACTTTAATGAATTAATTCACGTTTTGTTATCATACAAATTACTTTGGTACTTACCTGTAATAGCTGTGAAACAAAAAGGAAATTAAGATAAAAGTATCATGTACAAAAAGGGATCCCACCCTCGCAAAACCACAGAATAAATAATAATAATAGTACGTAAAACATACACTGAACAAGCATTTGAAATCTTAATTTTCCCTCATTTCGGGGAAATTTATTCATAGTTATTACCATACTTTTGACGCTTCAAGAGCTACGTAATTAAAAGGGCAATCAAAAATGGCAGTGGCGGCAGCCGTAATAATAACAATTAAGACGGTTCCCCGTTAGAGGAGATAACACAGGGTCAGATTACGTAAATCTATGCAAATTTAGCCTGGCGCTGCTAGCCGAGTTGGCAATAGGAGGTAATTTGGAACGCTATGCTGGCAATCCTCAAAATGGCCGCAGTGGATTTTGCGCGTTCGCCCTATAAACTTTTGCTTGTTTGTTTGTTTGTTTGTGCTGTTGCTGCATGGGGTTTTTAAGGTAGGTACCTAAGTTTAATTTTAAGTTTTAAATCAAGGTTTCATGAATTTAATCAATTAAATGCATTATTGCATACATTTAAGTATTTTCAACGATTTTCACCGAATTTTCGGAAAAAGAATTCCAAATTCAGTTCTTTATAGATTAAAATACATTGTTTACTTTATCTAACTTTTAGTTAATTTAATTTAACTAGGTATGTACGTATATAATACAACAGAAGGGACCAGCTTCAGAGCGCTTGCGGTACAAAACGATGTATTTTAATCTGTAAAATTTAGGCACTCTTTGCCACACATTCTCGAGTGAAGTTGCAGCGGATCACTGTCTATTGCCAAATTAATCGCATTGTATCTATAAGTTAATAGTGTATATGTGTGCTTTTATACAGTTTCTGTGGGTCCTCGGAAAAATCTATATAACAGTAATATTTCTGTAATACATGACTGAAACTTTAACTTTACTTTCGTAATAAAACTGGTCTCACTGTTGTAAACCACTTGTAAATGCAGCCGCGTAGTGCTGACCCAATATATCGAGTTTTCGATATAAATATCGACATTTCTTTCTCTTTGCGGTTGGTGAGGCGCAGGACTCGCAGGTGCTCGCAGGGCTACACAATAGTCGCTAGAAAATAGCGTCGAGGGATTAATGTTTTCACCTGAATGAAGATGAAAGCTTTTGCGAGCCAACGGAGCGGGGGAACATAAATGTAGTTTCATTTTGGAATAAAGTACACGCCTATATTTGTAACTTTGTAGCACTAGGAGAAAGAAAACATCGTGGAAAAACCAAAATAATAGGTATGAGACATTAAACACTTTCCGCTACAGATTTTCCATCTTTAACGACCTGAGTGGTGCAGTCAGTAGTCAACATGCCAGTCTACCACTCAAGAGGCCCCGGGTTCGATTCCCGGCCGGGCAGAAATAGAAATAATAAATTTTAATTTCTGTGAAGGGTCTAGGTGTTACTATGTATAAAAAGTATATATTTAATAAGTATATAATTAGTATATCAGTTGTCTAGCACCTATATTACATACAAGCTTTGCTTTCTTAGGGGCTAGATGGCGCTGTGTAAAATTGTTCAAGCATTTATTTATTTATTATTTAGTATTGTTTCTGAAATGGTAACAAAGCATAACGAAAGATTAACCCCCTTACTAATAAAGATTGTATAGCAGATGTATAGTTACACAATGGTTACTCTCTGTCGAACTATTTAAGTTTGACATTAAAAAGGAATGGACGAAACACTGTGTACATTTGCTATACAATCTTTATTAGTAAGGGCGTAATTTTAAAATCAAACTAAAAGTACATCATCTGTGAAAATAACTGTCTATCTATCGCGGTTCATGAGATACAGCCTGGTGAGAGACGGACAGACAGACGGACGGACAGCGGGATCTTAGAAATAGGGTTCCCGTTTTACCCTTTGGGTACGGAACCCTAAAAAAGCGATTTATGTAAGTAGCATATAATACGATTGGTGCGAGTTTCTTCGAGCTATACCTTTGACGATCCACAATATCCTATTCTATCCTATCCTATCCTGTCTAGCCTCACAGGAATTCTTCAGTTTTAGGGCTCACCGTCGTAATGTAACTGCCTCGAGGTGTGTTTTACGATGGGATTGCTCAGGAAATTGCGTTTTTACGTCTGCCGGCCGGTGGTACCATAGCAGTAAAGGTTGATTAGCTAAATTACCTCCTGTAAATTGTTTAAGGGGTTGTAATTGTAATTATTATAAGGTAAGATATTTGGTAGTAAATACTTGTAATAAAAATTAGGTACTCATTAAACAATATTATATTTATAAAGAGTCAGATCTTATCTATGAGCTGGCTTCCAGTTTTTGTTCAGATCGATGTAGGAAATAATTTATAGTCAGTCCTGTTTTTCTTTAAGATTTAACAACAAAATGTAAACTTAAATAAAAAAAAGCGGCCTAGTGCAAGTCGGACTCGCGTTCAAAGGGTTCCGTAAAAATCACGTTTGTTGTATGGGATGGGAGCCCCCATGGAATATTTGTTTTATTTTAATTTAATTATTTATTTTTAAAGTGAATATATAACAAAATGTTCTGTGAATATTTCAAGCGTCTACCTGTTGCCATTATCAAAAACGAGGAAAAAAAACACTTGTGTTGTATGGGAGCCCCCTTAAATATTTATTTTATTCTGTTTTTTAGTATTTGTTGCTATAGCGGCTATAGAAGTACATCATCTTTTCAACTGTCTAACTATCTCGGTTCATGAGTTACAGCCTGGTGAACAGACGGACAGACAGACAGACGGACAGTGGAGTCATAGTAATAGGTTTCCCGTTTTACCTTTTGGGTACGGAACCCTAAAAAAGAAGTAGTCAGGTGCAGTAACGCCCCACGATCTTATTCTGAAAACAAAGTGTCGGTTGAAAAAGTAATAGAAAATTCTTCGTAGATAAAGCAAATTTTACTATTCTTTATTTCTGCAAAGCTAGTATTATCAAATTCTCGGAATGCCTGCACAAAGCTATACGGTGGTGAGGGAACGAATGCGAAAGCAATAACATAAAGGAAATATGAAGTGTTGCGGGGACACAATCATACAATGTTTTCCGCGACGTATAAGCTACGTAATGTAAACAATATCATTCAAGGCAGGGGGAACTTACGGTGACGATTAGAAGCTGTTAAGACAGGACAACATCAAACCAAATTATTATATTAGGAGGAATTTGTTATAAAAATATGTATTATTACATTGGGTTGGTTCACCAGCATAATCTTTGCACATAATTTTTGCACTTGAACTAAAGTAAAATGGCCGGCACTCATTTATTCATTAGAAAATGATATAATTCAAAAGCTTTAGTGACCGAGTATACCGCTAATTAATTAGTGGATTGCGAAATGTGTAGTTGTTTTTTGACTGCAATTTATTTGGCGTTTAGTTTTTTTGCAGCTTTTCCCCTCTTTGTACAGCAGGACTTTTTTGCTTTTTTGTCTTTCTTTTTCTTTTTTTCTTAAGGGATTTAGGAATGGAATGGGTATTTAATACATAATCTTTCTTTTCTCTTTTTTTCAAATATTACATATTTATTAATTCTAATACAAATCCTTTCCTATATTATTACACTGTGTTTTCGGTTTACTTTATTCTTAATTTGTTACATAATGTCTTATTTAATTTCTTACTTTTTTATTTCCTTCTATAGTAATTTCCTTACTTCTCTATTTTTGCGCGTTTTACATTTCTCGTTGTCCTAACAACATTTGAATAAGCCGTACAGGCTTTTCACTGCTTCACAAAACGACTTTAGAAATGGGCTAAAAAAAATATTTTTTACTACCTACTTTTATTTATCCTGTCTGCATCTAGTGTCGTTGTCACCCTACGTTACGGGAGTGTACGCAGGCTTATTAAAAATTGGATTAGAGTTGGGGAGGGATGCGTTTTTCTATTTATTCATAATCACATAACTATAACTAGAGCATGGCTCTATGATATTAAAAATCCGGGTTTGATACTCATATTATAACTCACTTTCAATTTTTTCCGTGATTTAGATTTTGCCTTATTATGTGAGCTGAGTGAGAAGTCTTCTTTGGATGTTATTTTGAAAATGATTGTTTGATTTTAACGCTTATTTCCATAATTTCTAATGCTACTAATAAATATTACAGTTAATTACAATATATATAAATTCTAGGTAGGTAGTGTTTCCGAAGTATTACAAATACTTCTTAATTCCAAAATGCAGTTACCTACTTAACTACATATATCGTAAAAAAATGTTATTTTTTAAATTAATTTCCCTAAGTTCGAAAGCTGTGTTCCGTCGTTATCCTAATTAGATTGTTCAAAGTTAAGATAATCCTATACATTTTGGCGTAAGTAAGGATCACTTTAATTCCGTAACTGCATTAGACAGGAGAAAACTGCATTTGATGCCCTGACACAAACTTCTAAGTACAAAGTAATCTGGTACACTTTTGGCCACATTAATAGATACTTACATGAAATTTGACAATGAAGCTAATCATGATTAGGTATGCAACTTTTAATTTCCATATTGGATTTTTAATGTACCTAAAAGACCCCTAAGATAAAATGAAATAGAAATTCATACAGATATATTTGCAATTATTTTTTAAATCCGAAGAGAACAATATGTCGATCACGGAAATATGAATTAATGTAAGGGACAAAGGTCTACTTTTCAGGAGGAGCAAAAAACAAATTTTATTTATAATAATTGCTTGTATTTTTTTCACTTTTTATTCTACTTACTTGATGCCTATAGCAAAGTTGCTTAGGTTTGAGAGCTCTATAAAGCTATGCAAGCAAAATTAAGATTATCTTTATGGATTCCGAAATAGCATGTCTCTTACATTAAAAATAAATGTAGATGCGTTCTTTACCTTAATTGCATTTAACACAAAAATACTCCGCAGTAATGTAACAGTCATATTTACAAAAATTATATTAGTATTTTTTAAAGTAAGGTACCCTTTTGGGTTTAATTATTGCTGTATCCTAACTAAATACTATAATAAAATTTTACTTTCAAAAGCAAATTGGTTAACTTGATTTAATTTAGATAAAAAAAAATTGCTATTATTGTGAATACATAAAATGATACAAAAATTGATCATTTAAAGTATTTATTTTTATTCAGCGTTAAACATAATCAGTCTCAATGTTAACAATGATGGCAGATTATAGGAAAAACATTTTTGAATGATAATCAACTGTTTATATAACTAAAAAAATAGTTTCCAAAATTTCAAGTTCAATAGATTTTTTCAAGTAATTATGGTTATTAAATTATAATTAAAAAATCAATTCTATTTGAAATTTGAGTATTATAGCAATTTAATATAAAGAACTTAAGCAAGATAATAACAATATACACACTACTAATTTATACTTAACCATATTAATTAAGAGCCGATTGTTCCAAAGTCAGGTAAAATTTAATCGTAGGGTAAAATTTATAATGTAATACGAACGATTTTTAAATGTCACGTCAAATATCAAGGCATTGAACGATGGTTAGAGCTTACTCAACGACTAAATTTTATCTGACTTAGGAAAAATTTGCCTAAAGCGAAAATACTACAACCTAATTGTTAACTGCAGCAGTTTGCATTATCAACAATCCAACGAAACATTATAAACAACATGAAAACGTTATCTACAATCCAAAAAAAGAGGAGGAAGAGAAACCGGTCGCGATGCGATTAAAAATAAGAATGAAAATCATAAAAATTTAATAAGTGGAGGAACTTATTCCCTTCTAGAGTCTTCGTCATCAAGTTAATGATTTAATAAAACTTTGTGAAAAGGGTATTATACCTAAAACATATCAGAAGGATTACTTAAGTATTCCTTATAAAAATAAAATTAAAGACACTTTAAATAAGACTAAGACGAAGACTCTAGTAGGGAATAATTTCCTCCACTTAACCTGTTTGAGCTTTTTTTGGGTATTTGATAACGTTGTTATGTTGTTTATAATGTTTCGTTGGATTGTTGATAATGCAAACTGCTGCAGTTAACAATTAGGTTGTAGTATTTTCGTAGTAGTTTTAAAATTTAGTCGTTGAGTAAGCTCTAACCATCGTTAAATGCCTTGATAATTGACGTGACATATTTAACAATCATTTGTATTACATTATAAAGTTTACTCTACGATTAAATTTTACCTGACCTTGCAACAATCGGCCCTTAATTAATACGGTTAAGTATAAATTAATAGTGTGAACATCGTTATTATCTTACTGAGTTCTTTATATTAAATTGCTATAATACTAAAATTTCAAATTGAATTGTTTTTTTAATTATAATTTAATAACCATAGTTACTTTAAAAAATCTATTGAACTTGAAATTTTGGAATATATTTTTTTGGTTATATAAACAGTTGATTATCATTCAAAAATGATTTTTCCTATAATGTGCCATCATTGTTAATATTGAGACTAATTATTGTTAAACGCAGAATAAAAATAAATACTTTTAATGATTAATTGCTTTTGAAAGTACAATTTTATTATAGTATTTAATTAAGATACAGCAATAACTAGTACTAAACCAGTTACTTCTAAAATTACTAATATTATTTTTATTAAGGTATACAACGCATTTAAATTTATTTTTTATATAAGAGACATGCTATTTTGAAATCCATAAAGATAATCTTAGTTTTGCTTGCATAGCTTTATAGAGCTCTTAAACCTAAGCAACTTTGCTATAGGCATCAAATTAGTAGAATAAAAAGTTAAAAAAATACAAGCAATTGTTATAAATAAAATTTGTTTTTTGCTCCTCCTGAAAAGTAGACCTTTGTCCCTTACATTAATTTATATTTCCATAATCGATTAATGTTTACCTACGATACACGAAGCATGCAGCGGGCGGAGCAGGCGGGGACGGGCTCTAGTTTTCTGTTTTGCTCTCTACTAGTTATATTGTAGTATTAGAAAAATAAAATGAATTCATATTCTATTAAAGTAATGTAAGAAACACGTAAATTATTACACACGCTGGCATATTAATGTAAGGGACATCATTGCCAAATACATAAATCATAAAGTAACGTAAGGCTGATTAGGTTTAGAAAAACGAAAACGTGGTTAGGGTAAAGGCCATATATAACTTTTTATGAGACATACCTTAAAACTAAAAATGACATTTTGTACAAGTGTATGATACGTCAAAATTTGTCGTAAAGATTTGTTTAGAACCTCTCAAAATGTGTACTGTAAGGGACAAAAAAATGATTTTTTTTCAAGATATCAACATTTCAAGTATACCATTCGATGGAGCGTAAAATTCCGAATCCAACGGTGTATATAACTCATTTTCGGTATATTGTCCCTTACATTAATTCATATTTCCGTGATCGATGTGTGTATGCGGCATTTGATTTATTATTTTTTAATTTGAAAGGTGAATTTTTAACATTATTTGACTTTTGTTTTGTCAGCAATTATACAACGTGTTACAAAAGTACCCCTAATGCCGAATATGGTAGATAGAGACCATTAAACTGAACAACTTTTACTATGTGACCAACTCTGAAATCGCGAAAAAAAATCAGCTGTTTCAAACATTTTGATATTTTCGTAATTAATTTTTGTATGAAACAGCTGATTTTTTCGGGGTACTTTTGTAACATGTTGTATAGTGTGAATGATCGTGTCTGTAGGTGATCTATAGAATCAGTTTAACACTTTTAGACTTTTATACTTACATCCAAACTTCTTACGAACCTATAAACAAACAAAGAAGGTTTTTTTTTATTGGATATCACAACAAATATATTTCTGTCTGCATTAATGTCAAGCATCATTATTTTGCACGTCAGTGTAAGCTCGTGAACTCGACATGAACTTCGTTAATCCAGTTGCTTCCCCTACGGTCACAGTAAAATATTACTGACATTTTTCAAGTGCCACCCCTGGATAGTTATGATGAGGTGCGTTTGTTTGCACGATTTCGGATTAATTTAACGAGGGTGCTTGTTTGTGTTTTTATCGTGAACTTCAGACTTGGTATTAGTGAAAGGGATTTTGTTACAGCCTTAGGCATGCGTTTTAGTGTCACGATAAAATGTAGTGTACGAAACTAATATAATATTTTCATCCTTCTTTATAATAATTTAAAGTAAAAAATACGTTTTTAGACATTTCAATCCAATTTACTTACGTCTTAAATTAACGTAGATTCTATTTTTTCTCGTTTTCATGCGAAGCTTGCCATTGTTAACAAGCGAACCACGTTGAGTTATCGAAGTATGTGTCTGAGTTTTCCGACTTACCGAAGTAAGCGAAATCAAACCCAGGACTTTGATCTGATGCTGGTGACTTGTGATTAAACAACAGAGGTTTTAGCTATCCTATCAACATCACAGAATACATAATATACCAACTGGCCTTCAAAACTTACCACACTTTTAAAATTGCAATTTTAAACAATAGAAGTAAAGTTTTGAAATAAAATATTTTTTTTTCAAGAAGATTATCGATTGTGAATTTATTATTTAAAAAAAAGTTTATATTTTAGGTCTTTTTCTTTTGAAAATAAATCTTGTGTATTTTAAAAGTTATTACAATTTTAAAAGTGCTAAGTTTTGAAGGCCAGTGTAGTACAAGTTCAACACGTCTTCTTTCTACTTACTTAATAATATCATTTCTTTTATCAGAACTATCAAACCTAATTCATTGCAGTAACACCTTTCACTAGTGGAAGCAGATATTCCAGAGGCGTTAAAAGGAAACTACAATGTGCCAATGAACTACAAAAAATCGATGACCGTTATCAAATCGATTATGAGGCGATCACAAATCGATCGACGCGCCCGGGTGGTCTCGAAACGCGGTGTCATCGGATGCGCGCGCGCTTCCTATTGACACGGGACTGGATGGGCTGAAATGAGGTGGACTTTATATATAGATTAAGGAGAAACTTTGTAAGTGAAATTGAAAATAAAATGCCATCGATTAATTAATAAAAATAATTTTCAAATTTTTTTTTTTTTGCGGGCGTATGTAGTAAGCGACATAATTACTACGCGTTCACTTCGTGATTGCCGTCGACGACCGTTATGACGTCACAGCTAACGGTACTGTAGTCAAAAAAGTAATCATGTTTTTCATTTTTTTTCTTGTTCAAAGAGTGTTCAATTTACATAACAAGTTAGGTTCGCCATTATGTAGGAACTTTACTCTTTTAATCATTATAACAACACAAATAACGAAAGTAATGATTAAATCAACAGAAACAAAAATTAAGCTATGCGTTGCTAGCCGTACTAGAAAGGCGACGCAGAGGGTGCGGTATGACGAGGCGGGCCGGGAGGTAGCGGCAATGATGAAGTGAACGCGTAGTATACTGGCGTCAAGTCAGTAACTATCTTCATTTATTGCTGACATATTTAATCCTAGCGCATCAACTAGTCTTCATTTGTTTTTATAAATTGACCAATGCCACAAACACCTTCCTCTACAACTCCTATCCTGATATATGTATCTACCAAAAAGTTCCTATAAAACTGTTTTTTAATAAAATATAATTTATTTATTTTGAAGTAAGAGCATGTTTTTTTTTCATTTTACCTTTTTAAAGTCCTGTGGTTAGTAAAACCGCGTCCGCCGGGCGTCGATAATCGTTTGGTCGCGGCGCGCGCGGGATAGACGCGCTGGCATTCGTAGCAGCGAGCTACAACAAGGTTGCTTTCAACATGTTGTCTTTCGCTCGTTGACTATTGGGAGTCAACAGGAGCCAACGTCTCGTTATGTTCATTCATAAACTGATGGTTGAATAAAACTGCTTCTTTTATGACGAGGAAGTTGGGAATCGCCTTGTTTTGGACGTTCTTGTGTTGTTTTTTGGACGGTTATCGTATTTTGTAGAGCGTATTTGAAACCCTACAGCCTAAAACTTTGGGATTTAGATATTGTTTTGTGAATAAAATAGGTATCTATGACTCTGACCTCTCGAAAAGCAGAGGAGTAAAAAATAAAATATGTAAATTTAAACATTGCCTTTTCTACGGAGAATCATTTTTGCTTACAAAGGACATATTTTGAACCTAAACAAAGCCCATAGATCCAAACGCCACGACTAAATAACCACCAAAGCAAGTAGAGATAACACACACGTAGTACACAAGTAGAGATAATGGTAAAACATGGTTACAATATGTTGTATTAATGCACGTTAATATTATGACTACTAAATGAACAATTCTTCAATTGAAACACCGTCGGCTTTCTCTACCTCACGACGAAGTGATGAAAGTGATATAACAATGATACAACAAAACTGTGATGTCTTTATTACGCAGTGCCGTTGCTGATGCATAGCTATTATTTCTATTAACAACGCGGTGGTCCTCACTATCACATTTTATTACAAGTACTTTTATGTGTTCGACTATCTTTGATGAAAGTTCTATAATAACTTTGTTCAACGACCTTCATGGCTTCAAGTAAATATAATTACTAAGAGTCTCCGGGTTCGAATCCCGGTCAATACAATGTGATTGTGGCTAATCGCGACCAAAGTGCATTACCTACCTATACTTAGACTTATCAAAGCAACGTTGCCAATATTCTTACGTCATGTTATTTAACACCATCACCAGAAGCATCGTCGGCAGCTATTTTAATGTTCCCACAGCTGATGCACAGCCCTTCCTTGTGGATATTAACACGGTCCGTGACATCACGGTCCCGTAAGTCTTGCGTGTTAAGTACGGCCCCCTGATTATGTAACTCTGTTGCCAACCACTTTAGATTGAGACTGACAGAAATCGCAGTTACATTGCTGCTTTAGTAAGTATCAATGTGACAACTATGTAACTTAAAGCAGCAATGTAACTGCGGTTTCTGTCAATTTCAATTAGAAGTTGATTGCAACAGAGTTACAAAATCAGGGGGCTGGTCTTAGTAGCGGTTTAGAAAAACTTTTTTTCAAGATTTAATGCTACCATTCTTTTGGCGTTATTAATATACATACTCATGCCAAATTACAGCTTTCTAGTACTAAGGTCCTCTGAGCTAAGCCGTGGACAGACGGACGGACGGACAGACGGACATGGCGAAACTAAAAGGGTTCCTTGTTGACTTGACAACGGAACCCTAAAAAGTCCCGTCGACGAAAGAGTTGTATGCGAATCATTCTGTCAACGAAACGTCCATAGGTGAATGGTTCTGTTGGCGAAACTCCCATAAACGAACCGTCCTGTCGGTGAACAGTCCAATGGAGAAGCGGCTGTCGGTGAATGGTAGCAGAATCCTTAAATAATAAATTCATCCATCGGATTACATACTTTAGGATATAAATAAATAATAAATATTTGACAACATCACATACATTGCTCCGATTCCAAAGTAAGTAGCTAAAGCACTTGTGATAAGGAAATCAGAGACAACGGTGGTATCACAAAACACCCAGACCTGAGCCAATATAGAAAAGTTTTCTAGATTGACCCAACCGGGGATCGAACCCGGGACCTCAGAGATGCTAAAGCACTTGTGATAAGGAAATCAGAGACAACGGTGGTATCACAAACGCCTAGACCTGAGCCAATATAGAAAAGTTTTCTAGATTGACCCAACCGGGGATCGAACCCGGGACCTCAGAGATGGCGACACCTTGAAAACCAGTGTACAAAGCCACTCGACCACGGAGGTCGTAATGAGGAGGATATGTTTCATAACATCGAGCTCCTCGTTTTCCATTAAGCAACATACATTATCTCATGGTCGTAATTTGTCAACATAAAAATATTTCATAGTTCACCTTTCTATTACCTTAACAAGCCTTTTTATGCAAATCGCTATTGAGACCAAGTAGGAACATAAATAACGGTGCCTTTTAAAAAGCCAATTACACATTTGATTTATGGCCGGCGGGCTATCGGGACACTCCTTCGCGAAATAAAAAACCCTTTTACCCTTAAAATACCTCGGCCTGTCGATTCCGTTTGAGAAATCCTGTTATCTTCAAGCATGCCTATTAAGGTAGTAGGGGTGTGACAAGGATACGAACATATCCCATCTTTGCGGAAAACGGGTGATACGAGCGGACGTTAAAGTCATAAGGGTTTGATTGATTTATTGGCAATGCAATAATATAGGGTGTCCTAATGAGAGCGCATATTTTAATGTGTGTAATTTTTTTCCGTGCAACTCTGAAATTTTAAAGATGTGACCTATTATTGTTGCGATTATTAAAAAAATGGAGCGCTGCACAAAAAAATAACGCGTTAACATTATGAAAACCCATTCCAAAAGGGGGATCGTTAATTCGCTCTCGCACTCGCCAATTTCGCCGAACATGATAACAGAGTTCTTGTGGTCTCAACTGATCGGCATAGATCTGGAGTGGACGACATGTGGTCGGTTGGGACGCCCTATATAACAGCATTATCTTAACTTAGATAAAATACAATGTTGATTAGAATCAAATGTTAAAATAAAAAAAGGACAATTATTATTTTCCTCTTAATTTTACACTATAGAATGGAAATATTTTAATTTAAATTTCTGCGCCATTCACCTTTTAATTTACCTATGGAATTTTATTCGTACTGTTGCGATCGTTTGCATCTGCAATGTAATCACGGTTTTATGTTACTTTCTCCATTTGACTTCCACTAAGATATTTTCAATTTAAGTTAGGTATCTAAGTTTCGGATACGCTAACGTCGCTAACGGATACAGCCCTAAAGTTTCCATCCCTACTGCTCAAAAGGAGTAGGAATGATTCCCGAATTTCCCTTATATTTGACGTATTTACGAGCTGTATGCCCCAAGTAGACTTATATGGCTTTTTTACGCTTTTCAATTTGATGTCGCTCCCCTCCGAGAGATGGAGCTAAGGAGCTCAAGTGATTTATTGATTATTGAATATGTCTCTATTAGACTGTTTGCAAGGGGTGACTTCCATATACAGAAAAATGAATACAGAAATATGGGGTTTTGTTTTATAGAGCTTGGAGTTAGTTGAAGTAAAACATTGTCAATATGCAGCAGATTAAAAATGGTGTAGAAATTATGGAATATTATACAAAAGTTTCTAATAATTAGCATTAAAAAAAGTAGTTATGTAATTTTATTACTAATTCATTGTGTAATTAATCGTTCAAATAAAATATTGACGGCCTTACCACAAAAGATTTTAAAACACTGTTTAAATGTAATGCCGTCTCATTCAAACAATTAATATTGTCAAGAAAGTTCCCCGTTACAAAAGTCAAAAACACCAGACAGTCGTTCGAATTGGCTAATTACACATCTTCACATAAAAAACATCAATTGGCACCGAAATAAAACATATTGCGACGGATTTAACTTATACTATATTAATTCTGTGCTTATTCTTAAGCCTTAAAGTTTAAACGTAACTTAAGCTTCGCATAAGCACTCGAGCCTCGCCGACCATTAAGGTTCACTTAAATTTATTGACTGTTCTGTGAATTTAGTTAATCTTTATTCCTTAATTTATTGTTGTTTATCGTAATTTATTGTTGGGGGGAAAACAAAGCTTTTTGTTAATCCAATGAGCTTGTTTTAGTTGGTTTAATCAAATTATACTGATTTAGTGTGGGCAGTTGAATTTTGCAACCAACAGTACCTATATACTAGGTTAAATCGAATATAAAAAGAAGAAAAACAAAGAGATAAAGGTGGCTTAAGTAAGAATTTCCCGCGTAAAAAGTTTTCTGACTGATAAAACAAGTGCCTACACCCCAGTAGCTCTGCGCTATCAGTTTTGGCGCTTAAATAACTTTTACAATAGATATTAACTGTTTTATTAATACTAGTACTCCGAAGCATGACGACTAAATAAAAAAAAGGATTCCGGCGAATTGAGAACCTCCTCCTTTTTTGAAGACCGCTAATAATTCAATTCCAAAGAAAATGAATTGCATATAATCAAATAGACAAAGTAGGTAGTGCTTTTCATTATTCGGAATCTCCTAAGTTTCCTATTAGCCATTTTCTACTACAAATAAGTTAAATAAACATGCCGTCTAATATAACATATTAAAAACTCTTTTTTTCAATCAATTACTTCGCGTCTGGTGGGCACTGCATTTAACGTTTTAGTGTCCGCGGACCCTAATATGTCTGTAAGCTTACCACTTCACCTCGATGAATCACGCTTTGAGGAATATAAAAAAGGATTTTAATTGCTAAAACAAGAAATGTTTTTATGTCTGTACGCAAGATAATTGTGACGACCTCCGTGGTCGAGTGGTTTGTACGCCGGTTTTCGGTGTCACCATCTCTGAGGTCTAAGGTCCCGGTTTCGATCCCCTGTTGGGTCAATTTAGAAAACGAACTTTTCTATATTGGCTCAGGTCTGGGTGTTTGTTGTTGCATCGTTGTGTTTGATTTCTTATATTATATATATTAGACAACATCACAAACATTGCTCTGATCCCAAAGTAAGTAGCTAAAGCTTGTGTTATGGAAATCAGAGACAACGGTGGTATCACAAACACCCAGACCTGAGCCAACAGAAAGGTTCTTTTTCTAGATTGATCCAACTGGGGATCGAACCCGGGACTTCAGAGATGGCGACATCTTGAAAACCAGCGTACAAACCAGACCACCGAGGTCGTCACAATTAACTTGCGTAGAGACAATATATACAAGGTGGTAATGCCGAATATGGTAGATAGGGACCATCAAACTAAACAACTTTTACTATGTTCGGCATATCTACCATATTCGGCATTAGGGGTACTTTTGTAACACCTTGTATGTACAAGGTGTTACAAAAATGCCCCTGATGCCGAATATGGTATATAGGGACCATCAAACTGAACAACTTTTACTATGGGACCAACTCTGAAATCGCGAAAAAAAAATCAGCTGTTTCATACATTTTGATATTTTCGATTTTAATTTTTGTATGAAACAGCTGATTTATTTTCGCGATTTCAGAGTTGGTCCTGTAGTAAAAGTTGTTCAGTTTGATGGTCCCTATATACCATATTCGGCAGTAGGGGTATTTTTGTAACACCTTGTATATATATTATACATATTTATAATTGTTTTCGGCAAATGAGGCAAGGACAATAATTACTGAACAACCAATGCGTTTTATTTGACATCGGCCTTTTGTAGTTCCTAGGATATTCTAGGTCGCAATATAAATTCTAAAATAAAATATAATCCTAAAGTTTTACTGCCTTTTCTTATTGTCAGCATTAACTAAGATTTAATATAGGTTTAACCTTTAGTAAATTGTTTGATTAACTAATAATTGAAACCCGATACAATAATGGGACACTCAGACGCAGACACATAAGTTGTAAGAATTACAAAGCGCTATGATTATAGTTTTGGTTTGTCGGCTTTAAAGTTTGAAGTCGATTTCGAAGTGATGTGATCACTTTATGGTTTGTCTTCAAAGAGTCGCTTCAACTTTCAAGTCAACTTGCGTCAAACGCACAATTAGGGTTGCCAGGTCCAAAAACACAAAATCCGGGCTCTGCGTTTAATTTGGCCGGACGTTTTACCCTAAAAGCCGGACATATGTTCCAAAAGCCGGACAATATTTATTACCGCCTTGCAAACAGCGGTCAGTCGTGTCGTGGCATTACTTGCGACTCACGCGGCATTCACATAAAAAGACTAATAGATGCCGGACAGGCCGGACGCAGTCAAATTTGGTCGGACAAGAGGTCAAAAAACCAAACATGTCCGGCTAAATCCGGACACCTGGCAATCCTACATGCAATATTGCCTCCAAACCGTGCGCTTTCCCTTTCATCTTTCAATCCACTTTGCGTCAAACGCATGCAATATTGATTGCCTCCAAACTATTCACGTTCAACTTTCTGTCTAATTTGTCATTTTTTGTCTCTGTTGAAAGCGTAAGAGGAAAGCGAAAGCGCACGGTCAGCGCGCGCTTTGAATGCCTTGAAGCATGCGTCAGATGAAAGTGAAGGGGAACGGGAAAGCGATTGTATGAAGACACATCTATTTGAAACTTATTCAGCGTTTGAAGGGTAAGAAATAGTACCTGGGTTCAATACACTGGCTACAGACAATCCACTTTGTTTCACCTGAAGCTCCGCTAAGTGACGCCACCACCGCGAGGCACTTAGCTGCGAGGCACGAGAAATGTTACCATACGTCTGGATTTGTCCGGACATGGCCAGCAGGCATATTACATAAAAACAGTCGGGCGGGACGATGTTCGTCCCACTCCGTGACACTATTCACTCACGAATAAGGTTCAATATCAAGTAAATTAAACGACGTATTGCGTTTTCCTTTTTTTTACTGTTAATTTTTTAATTTAGTTTGACGACCTCCGTGGTCGAGTGGCTTTGTACACCAGTATTCAAGGTGTCGCCATCTCTGAAGTCCCGGATTCGATCCCCAGTTGGGTCAATTTAGAAAACGAACTTTTCTATATTGGCTCAGGTCTGGGTGTTTGTGATACCACCGTTGTGACTGATTTCCATAGCACAAGTGCTTTAGCTACTTACTTTGGAATCGGAGTAATATGTATGTGATGTTGTCAAATATTTATTTTTATTCGATTATCGCGATTCTTTTTATGTAATTCGCCTGCAGACTTTCTATGGGGTTTCTGTCTGGACTTTTTTCGGTTTAAGACAATAAAAGTCTTAAAAGCAAAGTATAATAAAAACTGTCTGAGTATGTGTGTAAGTATTTATAATAAAATTCCAAATGACTTTAAGATATTGACATTAAATGTATTTAAATTGAAATTATATCAGTGGCTGAATCAACATAATTTTTATGACATAAAGCAATTATTAGATTTCAAGAATTGACTACTTGTAAATTTGCATGCTTCTATAATAAGGGCAAAACATGTGCACATTATTACTGTAAGAACATTTTCACCGTGTTTTACGCAAATAAAGAATTATGATTATGATTATGATTATGATATGATTATGATTATGAATTTTCATTTAGGATGGTCTGATATGTCGCCTACTAGTAGAAAGTGAAAATGAGGACGAAGATGAGGAGGAATAGAAAATCATGGAGGTTGCTCCACATACTTAGGCATTAGTTGTTCGCATTAAGAAGTTAGAAGCAAAATTTGTTTCATTCGGGTGAGTGAATATCGACAGTATAAGAACATGGAAGACCACCCTCCAATGCTCTCTCCATCTGCATCCTAGAATATTTAAATCATAGGAAAATATTTGGTAAAGTCCAAAATGTTCTGGCTTTTTATGTGTCCTAATGTCCGGACCTTTCCATGTTTGATATGGTAGCCCTAGACACGAGGTGGTCGCGGAGCCACTGTCTGATTGCATTACCGACTAAAATTAATACCTACCTACTGCTGGAAGGCTGAAACTATAGATATTTTGAAGATAAGGATTTTGAAACAGCACAAGTTGAGATATTGTCTTTTACAAATTGTTGAGATATTGTTTGTTGTCGCAATGTGGATTATTTTTATGTTTCATGGTATCACAAACACATAGTGTAATTCTGTCTTGATGAATCTTGGGGTGGTCGGATTTCTTCGGAGAAACGAAAAAATCAAGAGTAATTTCTTCATTGACGAGAAATACATTTTTAATCGTCATTTATCCATAGTTCTTAATTTGCTTACATAAATAAATAAATAAATAAAAAACAAATAAGACTCTTCTGTTGATGTTGTTATCGACTGAGAAAAACGTTATAAAAGCTCGAAAAACGAGAGTGGTATTAACAAAATGTACTCGTAAAACTAACTAGGGCAGTGTCACACAACCATGTGTTAAGATAACTGATATATTAATGGGATTCGTGATTAATTATTTGTTTATTGCCTACTGTATCCGCTCGTAGGCATATAAGCCAAACGTAAACTTTTGTAACAGTAATAAACGCAGTGGCGATGCGATCGGTTGCAACATTGCAAATAGAAACTATATCGCTTATGTTAATATGGCGCTTGTTGTTAATTAGCTTCTAGTGAAACGCACCACTCTTGCAAACTGATTGTATTAGTATATTAGCAAAGAAATACTCTGAAATCAATAGTGTGGAATAGAGTGCATTTATTGTGACATCATCCGCGTATTATTTCGGTTTTATTAAAATCCCGCGTGAGAATTTCAAATGCTTGGACAATTTTACACATCGCCATCTAGCCCCAAGCTAAGCAAAGCTTGTAATATGGGTGCTAGACACCTGATATACTATTTAAATACCTTTTTAATATATACTTATTATATATTATTATAGTAACACCCAGACCCGTCACAAATTAATTAAAATTCATCATTTCAATTTCTGTTCTGAATCGAACCCTACTCTTGCGTGGTAAAACGGCATGTAGATCGTAATTATTGTAACATAAGTTCTTCTCACAGACCATACAATAAATACTAGTTCCTCTCCACGTTCCAACTAACTCCTTATTCAAACTCATGAAAATTGGTTCAGTCAACAGAGTTGCTTCCGCATTTATAATGTTAGTTTTTATTTCGGCAATCGGTTATTTTTCTTATTACTTTTAAGATTTTTAAAATTGATTTTTAATCTTTATTTTAATTTGAAAAAGTAATGCAAGCGAAATCATTGATTTAATATCTCTACTATCTGCGATGCCTCTGTCTGAGACAAAATAGTATTTTTACTGGATATTTACCTCACCGATGAACTCTAGCGATAAGGCCTAAGATGAATGTGCTAAAACAACTCGCAATTCTACAAATCACATTTAACAATGCAAAAATGACGCGACTCCGCGCAGTAAATTGTAAGGTGCGCTGCAAATTCATTACTCTCAAGAAGACATCGGGTAATTTATGGAAGCTAATACTGGCCCAAGAGGAATGGGTTTAAACAAATCGTTTGTCAAGTCTGTATTCTTGATTGTTCTTGGGTCAATTAGCTGATTTTGAACTTTCTTTGTGATAGATAAAACATTTCAATGACAATCTAATGTTTGTAGTGACATCGATTTTTGTGATTTAGGGCCTTTTACATGTTTCCGTTAGTATTAAGTTTGTTTCAGTAAAAATGTGGAAAATAATTTTAATTTGTCAAGTAAGTTAAGTAATTTAAACGCTATTTTTATACAATACTAAATAATATACCGAGACTCGGTAACTTTGCGGTAAGAGCATTTGACCGGACTTCCAAAGGTCGCGGGTTCGCTTCCCGCCCGAGAATATGATCTGGTGCGAGTCGTTATTTTTCTGTATAAGTATTATTTAGTAATCTCAAAATTTGTTTTGTTAAGTTATTTCCTGCGTACAGTCAGATATATTGTAACATACATGGTGACCGAATACTTCAGTACAGTTGAAGATGTCAATATCCATTTACTACAAGTTACCAATAAATTCTAACACACAAAAAACAAAATCATTGACATGCATCTGCTCAGATATTATTGGTTGAGTTACCAATAATATCAGTTTAAAATGTCAATAAGCTCCATACACTTAGAAGTATTTGGTCACCTTGTCTGCTACAATATATCTGACGGCGACTGTACATTCGACAAAAGTGGTCGCCATTAAGAATCAAGTTTTCCAGAACAATAAACCGAACAAACGATAAACCGAGACTTATTGTTCCCGAAATCCCTGTGAATTATTTCGCTTATTTCTCTAAGTGCTTCGCAAATGTTATTAATTTTTGATCGAATCTAGGAAAATGTTTTCAAGTTTTTATTACTTTCCACGAAACCTCAACAATGGAAGTTTTAATTGAAGTTACGATTCGCCAGAGATTTTGCTTCGATTATTAATAATTAGAAATGCTCCGAATACCCGGTTAGGATCTGTTACCCGGCAGCCACCTGGCACGCTACGACACTCGACTGGACACCCAACCTCCAACCCTCGACACTCGAGTCTGAAACTTGACACCTAACACTGGACACAACACTATACACTCAATATTTAACATACGACACTGGACTCTGAAACTGACACACGACTTGACATAGATTTTGACACTGAACCTGATAGTTGACACTACGAGCAATCTGACAATGACATCCACACCCGACTTTATATTTGAAACATGACTTTAGACTTAGCCTAAGAACTTTATAATCATTGTTACGAACTGGCCATCGGGCCGGGTGTGTAAAAATTTTCTTGTCTATGGTTTGTCTTTGATCTTTGCCCTTGTTTCTATTTGTCATCGGTCTTCACTTTTGTTTTCTGTTTTTGCTGTGTATTTTGATTTGTAAGTATTTATTATTAATATAATTTGTTTGTCTTAGTTTGAGTCTTCTCCTTTTCCCCCTCTTTAACAATCATCTTCTATGAAACTTTAGATTCCCGTTAAGTCATTTTAAATATCCTTTTTTCGTATCCGATTATGGATTCAATACGTTACCCCCACTCAGACGTCAAAACAATTTACTGGGTCGAATCTAGCATGTAACGTAGGTATGTAACGATCCAGTCTAGACTTAGCTCTGGTAGCCAGCGCACGTCCCACCATTCCGGTCACGTCCCACTGATGGACCCACGTGGGATGAAAGTAGGATTCCTTTCGAATCCTATTGAAATTTTCCGCTGTAACGCTGCGCTGAACTAACTTTTACGATTTATCGATAAACGATACTTGTCTGTTAGAAGTTTTTAGTAAGAAAAACAAGAGAATTATACTTTTTTCTTAACTTAAAAGTTTTTCTTTTATTCTCCTCATCTGAGAGGAAACGTAAGATTTCTCATATTAGGACCAGACTCCACCAAAGCTGAGACGAGAGTGGAGGGCATATATACATGTGTTTTAAACAACCAATAGGATTTCAATATAATCTGTTTATCTTTACTTGTCCTATTTAGTACAAAACTTTTGACAGTTTTTTTAAATCGTTTTTGAAAACATGTTGTCTTATTAAATCAAATTGTCACTTATAATTAGCATTTTCTTTCGTAATCTTTGGTTTTCAAGGTGTCGCCATCTCTGAGGTCCCGGGTTTGATCCCCAAGTGCTTTAGCTATTTACTTTGGAATCGGAGCAATGAATGTGATGTTGTCAAATATTTAAAAATTTATTTATTTATATAATTGATTTTTTCAATAAAGTATTGGGTGAAGATTGTTTACCAAATAAGACAAGTAAGGATAAACAGACTATAGGAGTCCGGCCCATAAGATTGTCCGCCTAGTCATGTATTCCACGCCCTGGTGAAGGAATCTCCGCGACACTTATTAACTACTTAAATATTAACATTAATATCTTCATAATTACTTCAGCCAATTCACAAAATAAGCCAAAATGTACAAATTTCCCATAGAGAATTACTCTATCGAGTACTTTTACGCACGTTTTTTTCTCGATAGCTGTTTGTGCTACGAGTATAGATAAGTACATACTTAAGTAAACTAGTCCCATCATAATAATATAATTAAATATAAATATTACCGGCAATATGTGAAATTTAGGTGTGATTACAATTCTAATCCTAACTATAATATAGGATAATGTATTAGTGATTACACTACGGTATTGTAAGGTTTCGCATCAGGTATTTTTATTGTCACTGCTGGGGCTGGGATATAAGCCTTACTTATGGGCTGATGAATAGGATGGACCATAACCCACCGCGCAGGCCCAATGCGGATTGGGGGGTGTTAATGAGTGCAATTGTAGCAATGGCTTAACGTGCCTTCTGAAGCACGGAGGAGCTCGAGATAATTCACCTTGGTCACCCACCCCATGACTGACCCTTGCTAAAATTAACAGTGGAAATTGAGTTATTAGGAGTATTATATCATTGAAAAGTGTGTAATATGAATAAAATATATTTATATCATAGTTTACATTTACATATACATATCTACCACAAAAAAGTTAAAAATAAAAAACTTTTAAAAATTAAAAAGAAAAACCTCCTTCAGAAATCCTTAAAAAACTGCTATAAAAACAGCTTCAAAAAGCGACAGCTCTAACAAGCAAGAAATAAAATTTAAATCTGCATAATTACTATTCAAGTACGCATATCTGATATTAAAAAAACGTCATACGAAGTCGGGCGTCACTATATATAAGATATAAGATGTGGCCACCACTATATATAAGATATCCTGTAGTATAGTCTAATAACTTCACACTCACCACATTAGTAACTATATTGTACCCGTGCGAAGCCGGGGCGGGCCGCTAGTAATATTATAAATGTGAAAGTAAATTTGTTTGTTTGTTACGCTTTCACGTCTTAATTACTCAACCGACCATCATGAATTCATGCATGTTGTCACAAAATACGGTTCCCGATGGATAGCAAAATAACTGTCTACGCAGAAGAAGTCGCGGGCGGTCGCTAGCATAAAATAAAATAAAATTAAAGACACATACATATTGATTAAATCGGTAATCTTTAAATCGTTATATCGAGTTGATTTAAAGATTACCGAGTCCATCGATTCGATATTACCGACGATATTTTATTCCCCAGCTCTAGCGCTAAGTAAATGTATGTATCGTAATTCTGTAGCCAGGTGTTTGAAATGCGAAATTTTAAAATGTCCTCGTGAGTAGTTTATGCTAATGCAATTATTTACGTTGAAATACTCGTACAGTTGAGATCTATCAGATAAATACTATTTGATACGAGATCAACAACTACTTGATTGATTGCACAGAAATAACTTAAATAAATATAATAATGATTTGACAACATCACATACATTGCTCCGATTCCAAAGTAAATATCTAAAGCAGTTGTGTTATGGAAATCAGAGACAACGGTAGTATCGCAAACACCCAGACTTGAGCCAATACAGAAAGGTTCATTTTCTAGATTGACCCAACTGGGGATCGAACCCGGGATATGGCGACACCTTGAAACCGGTGTACAAAGCCACTCGACAACGAAGGTCGTCACGGACTTGTAGTTGATATAAATATTTTAAAATAATATTTATCTTCTAAAATATTATTATTACTCTCTGAGGTGCCTCAATACTATATTATATTACTATAGAGTACGTAATAAAGAATTTTATTTATTTATTTAATAATAATAAAAAAAGTTTATTAATCACATCTCAGTTGTTTTTACTGATATTATATCATAAAAAGCTGCTGTTTTATATAAAATACGAGTATAATGCGATTAAATCAACTATGTACAACAGAACAAAAGTGGCTAACTTCAGAGCGCTTGCGGTACAAAACGATGTATTTTAATTTGTTTTACTCTTTGCCATACATTCTCGAGTGAAGTTGCCGCAGATCACTGTCTATTGTCAATTTAATTGCATTTTATGTATGTTTTTTCAAATACTTAGTTGATCTATAAACAATCCAAATCCAAACGCGCTTATATTCAAGGCTGCATTTTCTCGATATGCTACAGTAAAAAAAAATGGATACGTCTTCTCGATGCACTCTAGCTAAATAAAGTTAAATAAACTAATATCGTGTCGCAAATAACAGAATTAGAGTAAACTAATTGTTGGCGCGCGATGGCGGCCGGATGTGCAGCTGGCAATTTCCGGCTGTCGCTCACAGCGCCCTCTGCGACTGCGAGCCTCAAGCGAGTTGTTGCAGTTGGAAACTGTAAATTATGTCGGAACTGTTTATTATTTTATTAGAAAACGGTATGCTGAGACCTATTCGTTTAGTTTAATAGTTATATCCATCAACTTAACACGAGTACTTATTAAAGCAACGGGATATGAAAATAAAGTGTACATTATGATGAGAAAGCTTTCTTAAACGCTCCAACTAATATCGGATTTAATAGCAAAAGTAATTCAAAATTAAAATAATATAGGTTGCAATCTTATCGATTTTTTATCAGATACATTTCGGTGAGTGTGCGGCAGAATTGCACAACCTAATTCCGCCATCTCCCTTCCTCCATCGGACAAACAGACAAACAGATTTGCGCCACCGTTTTTTTGGGGATATTCCAAAAACTCGCACTGAGCGTTTTGCTTTAAATTTCATCATTCGTACCGCTAGAGAGTGGAACTCCTTGCCTGAGTCTGTGTTTCTTGATAGGTACAATCTGGGGGCCTTCAAATCGCGAGTAAGTAGGTATCTACTAGGTAAGCGCGTTTCACCGTAGATCGCTTCATCACTTACCATAAGCGTGATTGCGGTCAAGCGCTTACCTATCTGCCATAAAAAAAAAAATCTTTAACGAGTAATTTGTCCTTACTGTATAGTAATACCAACCAATATAGTGTGTAATACAAATAAAGAGTTTTGGATTTAAAGACAGTTCACTTCACACTTTAAGGCAGTGAGATTATGAATTGAGAATGTTTTTATTTTATTTTATTATAAAACCAAATTAAAATACACCCGGATATGTTTTTTGTGCATCATTATGCGTAAAATTGTATATTTCAAAGAAATCACGCAAAATCTAAATGTTGTTTAAGCTACCAACTTAAATTACGCAGCAACAGAACTGTATCAGATGTCATGTCACAGCGTAATCGCGAAGGATTAAATCCTTCCCTCCCCCTCGCAAGTGGCGCCCTCTCTTAACAACAGATTCAAAACATTTAATTAACGCGGGGTGATGCAATTTCACACCACTCCAAATTGTGCATTCTTCATTCTGCGACGGAATTTGCACTTATAAATATTTATTCGTCCCTATGTTTGGATTGATGACTCTTAAGGAGGCGTACAGTTATTTCACGTATTTTTTTGGATCGATAAATCAAGTAATGCTGTGTGAAATCGTTGCCTAATTATGTGTACTTGACGTTGTATTTGACGACCTCCGTGGTGGAGTGGCTTTGTACACCGGTTTTCAAGGTGTCGCCATCTCTGAGGTCCGACGTTCGATCCCCGGTTGGGTCAATTTAAAAACGAACTTTCCTATATTGGCTCAGGTCTGGGTGTTTGTGATACCACCGTTGTTTCTGATTTTCATAACACAAGTGCTTTAGCTACTTACTTTGGAATCGGAGCAATGTATGTGATGTTGTCAAATATTTATTATTATTATTGTACGGCTCCCTACCGTGTAAATTATATAACTTTTTTTTAATTTCAATTGCACTCCTCTGCTTTATGAATAAATTCGTTTTTCTTTTCGAATTGATTATATAAGTTTTCCATTCGTACCATCATTAGTTTCGTTTTAAACCTCCAATATATTACGCACTCCACGCGAAGACGCCATCGTCTTTACAAAATCATTTTTGTTGTAATTTGGTGGATTGACCTATGACACAAATGGTTTTCATTAATACACTATTAACAATTTGTGTTAAAGTATATAACAAGATCCCCAACCAATTTAAAATCGGAACTGTAACTCTAATGACCAAAAAGCTACGTGAATGGCTAATATGTACAACAATGTTATTATAGGTCAAAAGATTTTCTAAATTGTTAAATTTTGCATGTTAATGTTTTTTAACTGAATAGCGGTTGTAATTCTATTAAACATGTAATACCTATTCTTTGAAAATAAAAACTTTAACTTTGACGTCAACAAATGAAAACTTAACACGTGTTTCGCAAGACAATGTAATAATTAACAATTCAAAACAATTCTGCGAGTGCACCATCCCCGTACTCGGTAGGGTGAAAAGGGTCCATGTTGGAATCACCCGTTTATCTGAGTTTATCAGCTCTATTATTTACGAGGGGGACGTAACGTGCTTCGCGTACAGAATTACTCGGAATTACGTGGAATTACGCGCAATTCGCGCGGAGATGGGAGTTTACAATTGTCTCGGTGATGCGGAGATTTTGGGCAACTTTAACACGATTTGGGGTATGAGGTTTGTGTATTAATTAGCTTAGAGATAAATTTTTATTTCTTGAAATAAATAAATAAATATTTGACAACATCACATACATTGCTCCGATTCCAAATTAAGTAGCTAAAGCACTTGTGTTATGGAAATCGGAGACAACGGTGGTATCACAAACACCTAGACCTGAGCCAATATAGAAAAGTTCGTTTTCTAAATTGACACAACCGGGGATCGAACCCGGGACCTCAGAGATGGCGACACCTTGAAAACTGGTGTACAAAGCCACTCGACCACGGAGGTCGTCAAAATAATATGAGATATTCTTTATTAAAATTATTTACGATAGCTATAAGAAAAATTGTGTTACTGAAATTAAAAACTATTATAAATAAAATTGCAATATGCATCTGGCTATAGAACGGCTACCAGCCTAATGTGTTTTTGACTCTCTATTATGTTACTTACTGAACTGTTCTTATGTTGCGAGGAGTTGAGTTTTACCAGTCTAATTTTCATGTAGTGTACTACTTCTTTATTGGCATATTTAATTGAATCTTCATTCAACTTGCTATATAAATAATAAAATG
Organism: Catoptria pinella; assembly: GCA_963556745.1. Classification (NCBI taxonomy): domain Eukaryota; kingdom Metazoa; phylum Arthropoda; class Insecta; order Lepidoptera; family Crambidae; genus Catoptria; species Catoptria pinella. The sequence goes on from OY750771.1 coordinate 938,971, forward strand.
TTTTCGTCAGTTTATAAAAAAATATAATAATAACATCTTCTATCTATCTATTCTATCTCACAAGATAGAAAATGGATATAATAGCTCTATTACAACTTTCAATTCAAATGGTAGCCTTGTTATTAAACTTCTATACTTACCTATTGCACAGATTACTAAATAGTTACTACGTCCTATTGTCTATATCCCTGGTTTCACTTATGCTTCATCCTCACCTAACAATTAAAATGAACAAGAAACGGTTTTCCTCCACAAACACAGCCTCCACCGTTATTTGATTTATCTGTCCACGTTATTTCGTGGAGTTTTAGGGCCAATAAAATTTACAACCACGCGATAACAGCTAACGCAGACAGACGGACAAACAGAGCTTGTTTGCTGTCGTTAAATTTATCATCTCATAAATAAACATAACACATTATAATTCACGGGCTTTTATTGTAAAACCAACATTCATTTAAGTCTTGTTAACTTGAGATATTGAAAGTTTTTGGTTTGAGTTTTTGATAAAGTTCTTATTTGTGATCATTAAATTACTATCTACTTTGCGAATTTTGAGACAAAATAATTACATTATCTATCATTCATATTATTTTTATTATTATCATATTTCTCAACTAGTTGAAAGTTATTTGCTCTCACTATTACCTATCCAAACTGATAAAATATGTAGTCATTTCAAGACCTACTTTGTTTATTATTGCGATGGAAAATGACCCCACTTTAAATGTTGAGGTAATTTTAAAATGTTGACGACTCTGTATGAAATATACAGGGAGAAAAAGCAGACCTTTACGAGTTTCTTGCCGGTTCTTCTCGTTACAAGGTCTCCCGCTTAGGGTTTGCGAACCGATGGCGTAGCTTCTTTGACATTCACAAGTGCTTGTAATAGCCTAGACTGAATAAATGATTTTGAATTTTGAATCAAGATTTTGAATTTTGAGTCTATGTTAAAATAAATGTTTATCTTCTAAAGGCGGCACCCTAAGCGAAAAAGGCGCGCCGCGGTTATTTTTTTTAATATTATAAAAATACACTAGTTACGTGAATTTTTGCTAGAAGTAGATAGCAAAACTGCTATGAGTCAAAAACGGACCCTCCGTTTTTGACTCATTTGCCTTCTACAAGGGAATGTAGTGATACTTTCTAAAAATACTAGACTATGAGGCCTAAAAATTCTACGTAAAGTTTAATTTAAATCTTTTTCTATTAACAACTTATTAAATAAAAATTTGTGAGGGCGCCACTTTCGGTAGGGTAACCACCTAAGGAAGTGTTATTTGTTACCAAGCTTTATAAAATTAAAATTATTTCTCTTATAAATGCAGCAAACGTTTTTGCTAATCGTCGTAAAAAGCTATGTTTTTAAAAAACACTTTCAGCTACATAACTTAACGTATGGTTACCATAAAGCTCATCCTCTATAGAGCTACACCCGCAATAAGTTTTTAATTGTAATAACATTGAAATAAAATCCAACGCATTATTTCACTTAACTAATTTAAAAAAAATCAACATAAAAACTTATTCCTTAACGAAACTTAATTCATCTCCCTTGTGGCAACAGTAATCAATTATTCACTGAATTAGGTCGAACAAACTTTCTCATGATCTCTTTTGTATTAACTTGAAGCGGTCGGGTTGTTTCGATGATAAATCTTGCAGATTGTTACTCATCCCATAATCCTCTTATAATTTCACATAACGACGGTGGTACGTCAGATGTAAGTAACAATTGTACTGTAAAACAACTTACTTTGTAAAATTTCTTATCAAGGCAAATAGCACGAAACATTAGTCAATAAATGAAATTAGTATGAAACATTATTTTTTTCAGGTTCGATCTTATCACATACATTAATTGATAATATAAAAATGTGTGAAGTATAAATCTGTATGTGTTAAGAGAGATTAAGGATTTACTAGAAAAAATAGGACTCGCACCAGATCATGTTCTCGGACGGGAATCGAACCCGCGACCTTTGGATAACCGGTCCAATGCTCTGACCGCTGAGCTACCGAGTCACTAGTGGGAACGTCGAATTTCTTCTAGTATATCAACTCTTACGCTGCAAGCCAGCGCCATCTCACCAATGTAGAAGGTATATTATTTAGTATTATATAAAAATAGCATAGTGAATGCTTAAATCTCAAAATTTCAAAGAGATTAAGGAGTCCGGCGAACAGTGAGCTTCCTACACAAACGTAATACCAAAATGATTTGTAATTTGAGCATAATTAACTCTTCTTGTGATATACACTTCTAAGACTTTCGCGCGTACAGTTCATTAGAAATAAAACACTTTTCCAGGGGCCGTGGTCCTCCCGTGACCACGGCCCCTGGAAAGGTGTTTTATTTCGAAACGTCGGGAATTCTAAAAACCATTAAATACAAACTAAATAATTCCAAAACAACACCTGAATTAATAATATACGCGCTGAAATCAGTAAAAAGTGTATTTCTTCTTGTGATGTTATTCGGATCAAGACAGTATTTGTCTAGGGTTCTATTAAACAAATAAGGAGGAGCTCGATGGCACAGGCCGCCTGACCCGGCAATGCGGCGGTTAAGCAGCTTTCGCAAGGGTCGGTAATGGGATGGGTGTCCAAAAATTTATTGTCTTTAGCTCCTCCGTACTTCGAAAGGCACGTTAAGTCGTTGGTCCCGGCTGCATTTGCAGTCGTTAACACCCACCTATCCGCATTGGGCCCGCGTGGTGGGTTATGGCCCATCTTCCTTATCCATCCATTAAGGCCTGTGACCCAGCACTGGGGACAACGATATTGGGTGATGGTCCAAAAAGAAATCCAAAATAAATACCATTTCCCTTTTTTCATACAAAACTGTAAATCGAATTGAATTTTATTTTATTTATTTAATGGGACCCTAAACAAAAACTGTCTTAATCCGAATAACATCACAAGAAGAGTTAATCATGTACAAATTGCAAATCATTTTGGTGTTACGTTTGTATGGGAAGCTCACTGTTCGCCGGACTCTCAGTACAATGTAAAGAGCAATGATTAATCCATCCATGCCGCAATCTCTTCTGAAGTGCCCTAAGATATGAATCATCAAGGGTCATCAGGATCGAGCTCGAGTGGCAACTGACTTGACAGACAACGTATACACACTTATACGTGAATCTCAACCTTATCGCCATTAGGGTAAGGGAGACTTTTGTAGCACGGTATTGAGAGAAAAAGTTGGTATATTGTGACTCGGTTTCTTAAGTATAGAAAGATAGTGGAAGTGGAGGTGACGGCTGTTGAACTAAGGGTAGTTGTGATAGTTAATTTCTTTCAATTAGGAGGAATAGATATATCGGACAAATTATTCTTCAATCGATTAAATTAAGTAACGAAGTTAGAACAATTTTAGTTGGTTAACTATTACTAACGGATTTATTTATTGGTGCTTTTATTACGTATTTTTTTACAAACACTATTTATGGACAAGATAATGCCTATGCGCATAATAATATTAAGATAATTTGTCTCTCTAACAACTTGTCGTTTAGCCGTTAAAGCAGATGAAGTAAATAATCACAAAAAAAGTTTATGTACCTAGTTTACTAAATTATATAACTTAGCTATTCATAAACACTTTAAAGCGTAATGGCTTGCGATTTGAATAATGTTAATCAGCAGTAGTTAGCCGTATTGTTTGCGGTTCGCGAGTGAGGCGCGATGGTGCCAACGAACGAATGATTCAATCATACCGGTGAAGTGATATTAAATTGATTCGCCTGGTAATGGGTTTGAGAGAGTGTCATGCGTGGACAGTCGGCAAATCATCAGCGAACCACAAAGTGGAGCGTAACAATTGATGTTGAAGTCTAAGAAAAAGAGTTTAAGGCCCCTATATACCCCAAGTGGCGCCCTCGTTTTAATTAAATTTATTGCTCGCTAAGTACATAATGTATCAAAAATTCACATGTACAGATTGAAGCTAAGATTCTATAGTTGATTTACAAACAATAACCTCAGTATAATGTATTTAATTGTAGTAGTAGTTCGCAAAAGTGCTAAAAGTGGCCACTTTTAGCACTTTTGTGAACTACTACTACAACGTACCTTAGCTTCAATCTGTACATTTGAATTTTCGATACATTATGTACTTAGCGAGCAATAAATTTAATTAAAATGAGGGCGCCAGTTGAGGTATATAGGAGCCTTAAACACGATTATTATTATCTACTTTTGAACGAAATATTCTAAGGGTTACCCAGTTAGGTTCGCGAACCTCGTGTTCCGCGAACCTATGTTGCATGCAGGTTCGTACAAAAACCGTCGTTTCTTTTTTAGTCGCAGTTCTAACCTAACCTAACCTAATGAACTTCTTAAGACTTTTTTCATGGCGGGGGGGCGGGCTCCCCGACTCCCGTTTTTGTGGTGTCGCTTTTGTGCCGCCTTTATGTGATTACACTATTTTTCGAGCCCCCCCGAGCCCCGCTATAAGCCAAGTGTGTGAAGTGATAATTTGGACAAACAATTTTTTGGAAAATAATATTTGCCAAAAAAAAACGTTTGCTTAATAAACATTTGATTAATAAAACTTACAAAATAAAAAGATACCAAATGATAATTTGTATAAGTGAATAAAATGCGAAAGGTAGCTAAAGATTCATTTGGGAAATGAAAGTAGTGCGATAAGTTTTTTGGGCAGTGAAATTCGACGAAAAATATTTTGGCCAAACGGCAGTACCCCGTAGGCCCGCTGGCCGCATGCCAGCACGCAAAAAAAAAACAACTGGCCCACTGGCTGCTAATAGCCAATTACTGCGCCCCGTGCGTCCCGCCAAAACTATCCAGTGTTGACGTCCGCGCCACAGATGATAGAGTAGTCATCAAAGAGAAACAATTTTTTTTCTCGCCACTTCGCAAATGCTATACTATCTCATTCATCCGCTCGTTGTTTTTTTACCTGATTTAATTAAAATTAAAGTAAATTGTGATAAATTTCATTTAAGATAAATTGTGTTATACGAACCTTCTGATTATTTTCATGTATCAAACCAAACTTAAAAAATTATACACATACACAATCACATTTTGTTATACATCCATTATGTATGTATGGCTAACTTTTCAATTTTATCGATACAAATATAATTCCTTTAATTTTTTTGTTTCTCATATTTTTTCGTTTTACCTACCTACCTACGTTTCTAAAACTAAAAGTGCTTGTGAGAATTCCTCATAATGAGTGTGTCTGCGAGGGGCGGTTATGAATGGTGGCCATAAACTCAGCCGCTACTATAGGACCGAGTCACTCTACTAATTGGACTGGTCGGGATCTTGAATTAGTATGAATTGTGATTTTATATACTAGGTAGGTACATAAAATCACAATTCATAGTAATTTAAGATCCAATACCAAATAATATACTAGAAAAAATACGACTCGCACCAGATCATGTTCTCGGACGGGAATCGAACCCGCGACCTTTGGATATCCGGTCCAATGCTCTGACCGCTGAACTACCGAGCGGTCTAACTATTAGACCTAGTTTTTTCTAGTATATTATTTAGTATTATAAAAATAGCATTGTGAATAAATAATTGTTAAGATTTGTTTGCGTAGTGCCTTGCGCCTTACCCTCTACAGGCATCTGCAGAAAACCAGTGCCGTGGTGACGTACGTTGCTACGGTTTATACTGAGTACCTAGAGGCCTATTTGGTACCTTGATTATTATTTTAAGTTTCATTTTAATGTAATTGTACCAAATAAACATTTTTTTCTTTCTCTCTTTCTTTCAGAAAAGTATTTCATAATAATGACCACATTAAAAGCATTTGTAAGTAAATACTTTTCACTACCTACATTAATCAAAACCTACAAATATTATGATTTTTGGTCTTCAATGGGATAGGATAGGATTATTACAATTTTATTACAAGAATAACATGAATGCGATATAGCTAGAGATTATTTGTATTTTCTCAAAGATTTTCAGCTAAAAATAAACTTGGTTTACATTTATAAGGACATCAACCCGAGGCAAGCGACCGCGAATCCCTCCATCGTTTTTCTTTTTTATGACACAATTGTCATAAAGAAACGCTTGTCAATACTTCTTCTTCTTCTTTTTTTTTATGGCAATCTACTTTCCTCTTGGAAGTAATTTTTGCCAGTGTCAAGTGTTAAATAGTTCAGTGGTATATATTGTTTAATTTTTCATTAGAATGCGGGTGCATCGCATTCCAATGCTGCTTGGAGCATTTGGCACCAAGTATATCAAGACAGTTTACTCGGTTAGTTCTGCCGAGGAAGCCACCACTTCAATAAAAGTCTCAGCTTCACACAACCAAGATCGCGCCTATTTCAATTATCCCACATATTGTTCAGTTGCGTAGACACTTGTACCATATAACTGCACCAATTTTAAGACACAATATCCACGATGAATCAATTTGAAAATAATTAAAATAGACACCAAACCGAACTCGACAAAATGGCGCCAAAAACTCCATCGAGTCTTGTCAATACTTACGAGCGTTTCCTTTTTCAAAATAAAATGCATTCGTTCCATTTCTTCGCGAGCAACCTTATCATTACCTACAGTCAAGCGGTTCTTCGCATTATTTGTAGAAAAAAGGTGCAGAAGAAAAAAGTTTGAGTTAAATTTTCAAATAAAATCTGATTGAATTTATATGAAGAAAACCTTTCAGAAATTAGCTCGTTTGTATGAAAAACCTTATTTCTTTAGAACTGTATATGCTTTTTTAACAAAAAGAAAATTGAAAATCTTTCATTGTTTTGTAAACACTTACGTAGTCAGTCGATAGAGACGAGATAAATCTTTGGCGTCTGCAAAAACGTTCCATCGTCTGCGCCTGCGCTTCCGCATGCTTCGCTCGTTTTTGCCGAACATTATGGGAGGGACGTGACGCGAGTCCGTACAGACACTGCTTATCTTTAAACTATGCGTGTGCCACTCATCGGGTGACAGTTGAATAAAACTTTATCACTAGGACCATACAGTTAGTCTAAGAAAATGCATCATTCTTTTAACTTTTTCTAATTTTTTAAATTTACGTTAAATCAATATGATCTGGCTTATTTACAAGCTTCTATTTAACTTGCAATGTTTGTAAAGATTAAACTTTATAAATAACTTATCCAGCTTTTTATTACTCTATTGTTACTTTTACATATATTCTGCGCTTTTACTAGCACTTTATTGCAAACTAGCTTTCCACCCGCAGTTTCGCCCGCGTGGACTATCATGCGGGCGAAGACCCGTGCCCAGCAGTGGGATAAAAAGTACCCCATGTCCTTCCCCAGGGTCCCATCTATATGCGTACCAAATTTCGTCATAATCGGTCCAGCGGTCTAGGCGTGAAAACGTAACAGACAGACAGAGTTACTCTCGCATTTATAATATTAGTACCTATGGGTTAGCACATTTAGCCCAAAGTTAGTGCTACTTTTGTATGAACTAACTCTGGGTTAAATTTTAACTCAGCTTGGCTTTATAGTATAACTAGTGACCGCCCGCGATTTCGTCTGCGTGGAAAGTTTTTTTGCTATCCCTCGGAAACAATTATTTTTTTCGGGATGGAAGGTACCCTATGTCCTTCTCTGTACCCCTGACAACGTGTATGCAAAATTTTATTATGATCAGTTCAGAAGTTAAACAAAGGCGTAACAAACAAACAAACAAACGGATTTTCGCATTTATAATATTAGTAGGGATAGTAAGGATTAATATATAATAATATTAGTAATGGTTATAACAGCTTACAGTTTGTTACTGCAACTAGTTGAATGATAATAAAATTGTAAAAAGACTTTCACAAGACAGGCTTAGCGGCTAAGCTTGTCTTGTGAAAGTATTTTTACTAAGTATTCTACACTAGGCTAAGCCCTGGCCTAGTGGAAAATACTTAGGAAACTCAATACCAAATTGTGTTGCCTATTCTGACAAATTTTTAATTTCCCGAAGACAAGGTAAAATAAGTAAAGGCCAAGTTGCACTGATCGCAGCGGGATGGGAGTCCGTATAAGCCGGTGTTATCGGCTGACAGATTGCCGGCCGCAAAAACGGCGCGCGCGCAGGCGACTAATCGCAGCCATTACCCGTGTATGGCCGCCACGCAGGGCAGCACAAGACAGAGACTGAAGCTGTTTATTTTCTAATCAAGCATGATCCAAGAAAACAAGATCTGGCATTTCGAGAGTGAATTTGCTTACCTCACTATCTAGTTGCGCGACTTTATAGTAAAAAGCAAAGAATAAAGGACTTTTTCTGTCACACTCATTACAAAATTATTATAGTGCATTTTAATTGTGATTTGTTTCTCGCAAACAAAAAAGTTTAAGTTAAAGTTGAATGAACGTAATTTTTAATACCGATAGCGGAGATGACGTAATCAAGTGTAACCCACGTGTCTTCCTCATTCTCGGAATGGTATAATATTCTACTTGGCGCAGTATATTATTGTAATCAAGATATATAATAAGAATAATTGACGAAAAATATTTGCAGTGGGGTCGCAAAAATAACCTCAGTTATGTTCTTAGAGAAATCAAGGTTTTATTTGAACTGCGAAGGGCTCTCTGACAAACAACCACGTTGACGTAAATAACGTTGATGTTGGTATATTATTGTTATTACAATAATATTTGATATTTCTTTAAAATTCAACTATTTAAGACGTTTTACGATATGCCATCAAAAGGAATAGGTAGGCCAACTAGGTAGGTATGTACTCAATATCTTAATCAATTTACATACATAAGTCGTTTATGTACACCTGAAACTAAAAAAATATCCCTTATCAAAATATTATTATAGAAATCTCTATTGAGTTTTTTTCTTATGATCATTTAAGGCTGCATAGTCTGCACACTAGAGCCGCCATTGGAAAAAAAATAGTACTTAAATAAAGACGAAATTGTGAATTATCTCTATGTAGTGCACTCCGTAGAAGCTTTGTGGTTCTTTTTATCGTTTAAACAATATTTTCTATTTTGTCTTTTAGTTCAATGGAGTTTTATTGCTAAAAGTGGCCACTTATCGCAAAACATCTCCATTAAACTAAACGTTAGGATAGAAGATATTGTGTAAGCGATAAAAAGAACCACAAAGCTTCTGTGGAGTGCACTACAGAGAGATAATTCATAATGGGTATGATTTTATCAATTACCTAATAAATACATTTTCAGTGACCTAATAAATAATATTTGTTCCTAAAATAGTAGATCTGTCACTTAAATTTAATCACCAAATAATATAAAAACGCTCACCTAAATATTAATTAATAATTACTTGGAAATAATATCAATCATCAAATAATTATATTGGGTTTCTAAATAATAAAAGTGTCACTAAAACTGAATCACCAAACAATTAAAAATGTTTACCTAAAAATATATTTGATCATTGAAAAATAATATTAATTTATTACATAATTCAACTGAAATTTGAAAATATGGGTACAATTAATTAAATTAAATTACAATAGGTTTTAATCATATAATTTACATTTAAAATCGAAACAAAAACACTACTTATCTAAAACTAAACAAAACACTGCAGTCAAGTGCGAGCTGTGCGAGTTAGTTAGGTATATTTGTTACCGGCCAAACCCGATTTTCAGGACAAACTAGTTTGGCCTAGGTTAAACTAGTTCTTCCTATACGCGATGGGATTAACTGGTATAGCCTAGACCAAACTACATAGTTTGTCCTAAGCCCGATAGGATAAACCAGTTTAGGCTAGGGCAAACTAGTTGATCCTGATATAAGCATTATGGCCAAACTAGTTGATCCTGATATTTATGGAGCTTCGCTCGCTTCGCTCGCTCTGCTGCGAGTGGTCTAAACACTAACCTAACCTAACCTACCTAGTGCATTTAAATTTTCACAGCCCGCCAATTTGACTCTGCCCCTACTTAAGAATTTTTCTATTAATTAAGTGACACATCTATTATTTTGATGATTGAACGATTAAAATGTTTGTTGATTAGATTTATAAGGTGATAGATTTACTATTTTAGGTACAAATATATTATTGCTGCCAGGGACTTACTTTTTAGAGGACAGATCTTATATTTAGGTTATAGAAAAAAGTGATCAAACTATAATTTAAGAGACATATTTACATTAATACGGTGATTTATACTTAGAGACAGATTCGATAAATATGATGACTAATATATTTCTTGGGGATAGATATTATAATTTGGGTATTGCAGATTAGTGACACATCTAAACTTAGGTGACAGAAAATATTGTTCCCATTCATAATTTCATCTTTATTTAAGCACTATGATTCTTTTTCCAATGGCGGCGCTAGTGTGCAGACTACGCCCTCTTAAGACTGTTCCCTACTCTGTGCAAAATCCTCGTTTATGCTTCGTAAAGTCGCAAAAACGTCTAGTCCGTGGGTCCGACCGAGTTTAGCCGGCGATTACTTACGCGGACTTATCGGCATCCTACTTCGATCATAAACCATCTTACATTGCGAACTACGACTTTTTACGCAAGGAGAACTACTCGGCTCATTACGATACGATTTCAATACATACATGCTCGCTTTCGAGGTATTTAGAGGGAAATCTATAAAGATGTTCTGTGAATGGAACGTGTGGCATTTTCTTTGCAGTCGAGGCAGGGTTATTAAAAAGTGATTTGATTCCTCAAAGCAGAAATATTAAAAAAAAATAACGTCACATTAATATATGATACATATTATGTATTTTAGTCAAAGTAATTTATTCTGATTCAAGATAATTCTTTTTCCAGACGTGACGTAAGAAATTAATGTGCTGTAGCTGAAAGAAAAAACTGAATGAATACTAGATCCTATTACATTTGCTGTCCTGACTATTCAGATGTAATAAGCTCGAGGACAATAATATAAATTCATGAAATAATTTGTACGTTGAAGACAAAAACATATAAATGACTTGTTTTTTTAAGCTTTAGTTAAGTTAGTGATCAAAGGTTTTACATCTAGTCATCGTTCTCCTTTTTTTTTGAGTTAAAACCGTAAATCCCAAAAGGAATAGCAAGTATTGTTACGAATCTTTAGATTTGGATCGCAATCTTAATTAATAAACTGTGTTTTTTTGTGTGACAGGCATACCTTTCTCTAATGTAACAAAATAAAGATGTTACCAGATAGGTTTATCCATGATTGCGCCTGCAGTGCCCCGAGCGAGCGAGGCGATTGAACCGCTCGTCCACTGCGATGCTACACTATTAATTTATTATTGTCAGTAAATTAGTGCCATTAAAATAATGAACTGGAGAGCTAAGATGGAATTTTCGATGAAGGATGACGGATTGCAGAGGTTAAACAACTTTCGCAACGGTCGATCATGGGATGGGTGACCAATTTATTATCTCGAGCTCCTCCGTGCTTCAGAAGGCATGTTAAGCCGTTGGTCCCACCAATACAAATTGGGCCCGAGTGGTGGGTTGTGGCCCATTTTCCTTATCCACCTATAAGGATGGCCTGTGCCCCAGCAGAGGGGACATAGAAAATGGCTGATGGTCTATTACCTACTACCTATTACCTATAGTATATCAGGGGGTGGATGCGGTGTCCTAATGTCGAAAGTCAATGACACTGAATCAGAGACAATAGGCGCAGTAAATATGTGTCATTTCGTTGCTCATTACGCAAATGTGCCGCGGGCTTAGGGCACAGTGTTTCCCATGTGCAGTGCATAATGTCTAACTATTAGTTAAGTAAGTATATATTTCGTGATTTCTTCATAAAAAAACTTTGAATCATTTTCATGAAGTTTTAACTAATGTAGGTATCTCTTCTCTTGTAAAAATAGTTTTCGATGATTTGTAACGGCTGAATAATGAATCTTTATTATTATTTTCTTCAGTTTTCCGTAGAACTAATGAAAGGTTTACGAAAATCGAATATAAACATAACGTAACAAAATATTTTAATATGTGAAAAACCATTGACGAATATTTTTCAACATGTTCAAAAGTTGTCCAAAATCAAACCTATGGAAACTAAAACATTTGCTTCTTTTAATTATTTTTTGTCTATCTTTGTATCAATTCTGTATCGTGATGTAGTGTTTTCATGTAAATCTATTTATTCTTTTTCGTTCGAATTACGTTTTAGGATCCATAAATCAATTTTGACTTGTTTAGATAGCCGGTTGGGAAGTAAGAAGTCAAATATACTGTCACTATTTCGACTGTGGATAGATCCTTGCATTGTGCTCCCACAAAGTGAACACCGCCGGCCGTCTCTTCGTTTCATGACATGTATTTCTACCGCAGGCGCGGGCATCTGAGCGAAACTTGGCTTTGCAACCTATGGGGCTATGCGATCTCTGTGCCAAAAGACGGGAAAAATAACGTAGAATCTATTAGCTCGTTGGAGTTCAGTACCCTAAGCACGAACAGCTATCGAAAAAAATAAAGCGCGTAAAAACATTGGATAGAGTTATTTTGTATGGGAAAATTGTACTGCGCCATATACCGCCGAAAAGCGAAATGAAATTTTCCATAGAGAATTACTACGTTTTTTTTCACGATATTTGTAGCTGTATATCGTATTTGAGCGAGGTCTACCTCGCTCAAATTGTAATACTGTTCAAAATTTCTGTTGAACTTTGCAGAATTGGCACCCATTAAAAGCTTAATCAAAAGGGTGCACATTAATCAAAAATTAATCGGATCTGGACCAAAGTTTGCTTATTCAAAGTAGGGACGTGTTGGTTGGCGGCCTGCTGGAGCCGGGATGCTGAAGGCTGGTGAAAAGGGTGCTATCGGATGTTTTAAAAGTAAGTTTGATACATTGGCTACACTGTTTTGGTTACATTGGTGAAACAGCGAGATGTGGCCGAGGATTTTTTTTTGTATAAAAGAAATAAGAAAGAAAATATTCATTGTCCTCAGCACCTAGTAAAAACAGAGCCTTAATTAAACTAAAACACAAAATAATAAACAACAGTAACGAGGAAAAGAAAGAAAGAAACAATATTAGAGAGAAATCGGTGCGAGGACAACAGGTAGCTGTCTCAGCTGTGCTTCCGCGGCTTACGTACTTATAAGTACTTCTTTATCACGGCCAGACCATGTGTGTCTGCACTTACTTAACTTTCTTTGTCATGACATGACATTCTGCTAACGGTCACTTACAGAAACTTGGTAGTTATCAAGGTGATACTCGTAGTTACCCTTTTTGTCAGTAGTACCATTGATGGTATGTACAAGTGATAAACCTTGTATCCTTATTAGTGCCATAAATGGTGCTACTGACACAAAATTTAAGGATCAGTAGTATTATAATTACCTCACCATTATGTGTGTGAGTAACAAGGACTATCTGATACGGTTGATGGGCAGAGGGATCCGATACAGGGGTCACTTCTGGTACAGTGAACGGGTGATACAGTAAGATCTATTGAAATTTATGACGTTTTATATCGATCCTTCTTAGTGGTGCCATTTGACTGCTATACCGATCATATTATAGATTTTAGAGCCTGTTTCACGGTTTCAGATTTATTGATTTCCTGTAGTCAAAATATAATCTGCAATTTGACTGTATACTCAATGTATATGATATCTGAAAAAAGTATTTAGTCTACCGTTGACCCCTTATTGCGGTAGCGAGTAATTACCGGTGCGGTGTCCGGCTCGCGTCCGGCCGACTGTCCGGGGAGATAAGGGTACAATTACACGTACCGAAAGGTGGGTCTAATTGAGTTACTGTTCCGGACAGTCGAGATTTTGACGGACGTCAACAAACTCCGGCTGTGTTGTTTTAACTAATTTAATTGTTGTCCAAACGATGGTTTGCTTTCAGTTAAATATGGCATTTTGTCTCCAGTATAAATGTTTTTGTGCCAAAAAATCAATTTACTTTTGACAAAATACACTTACATACGTTTTTACGTTGTGCCACGCAACTTTATTCACTTGCCTCAAATATTATCTTATATCTTCTAACTTTTAATTACGATGAGACCGAAAGTTTAATCAAATGATCATAATGATGCACACAGTTTACCATACGCACACACACACAGACACACACACACTCATACACACACACACACGCGCGCACATACACACACATACACATTTTAGTCTTGTAACTTAACAATTAACAATACTTATGTTTTTTCGACACTTTACTTGCGATTTACAAAGTTTTGAATGCTGTAGGGAGGAAGCACCAACTCCTAAGATACAGGATTCGTCCTAGTTTAGGAGTTGGAGTAATTTTGTTTTCAATTGTAAAAATCTTTGTTAATTAATGCTGTAAAGTAAATGTAATGTAATTGTTTTTGGTTGAATAAATTATTATTATTATTATTATTATTATTAAGTGACTATATTTTGTGATTGAACATTTTTAACTTTCTCGTATCTACACTAATGGCTGTGAGCTCTTAACCTCGCTTGAACATATCTCCGCCATTTTGACAAATTTAGAAAACTGTATCGACAAAAAATCTACATATATAACTATCGAACCTGCTCACAAAATTTCACAAGCAGCGGTTGAGAAATGCGACCTGTAGAGGAGAAAAGCCGGAAAAAATACGAAAACATTTTTGCCCAAGCTGAAACGGAGACGCTTCGCGCTCGCTCAGGTGAACCCGCGAACTTATGTTACCATCATAAGAGTTATCTATTGATAAATTTATTCAATATTATTCAATTCAATTCAATTTATTTGCAAATACAGGTAGTACAGAGGTATTTAATATATTATATTGTATGTAGCTTAATCCGTATTTCCCCACATGGCATGCAAATTAACAAATTAATTTAAAAGTTACAAATGTTTATCTTATTATTTCTCGGCTTTGGTAATCCATTTTTTTACGGTTGATGCATTTGTAGCTGCTGATGCAAAAATATCGCATGAATAGAATACCAACCAAATCGATTTCTCACGACTTTAAAAACATTTGTAAGTTTTCTATAGATGTGTTCTTTCAACAAATAGTCGATCTCAATTAAGTATGGTTAAGAATACAGAATAGAATTAGCATGTTTATCTGCTGCATCGGCCATCTTGACTTAATGTATGCAGCCTGCGCCCACGCACCCGTTTTGTTTAGTTAGTTAGATGTACCAGTCGCGACTAGACTTGGTATAAATATCCTAATAGGCATATTTCTAACGATTTGGATAAGATATTAAAATTTGTTCTCGAAGATGATAATATATATTTGTCTTTATTTTTTTAAACTACCTACATGAAAACAACGTTGTTAGACTAATGTCTTTTAAGGTTTTCATGAAAATCTCATAAATGTTGCCAAGTTTTGATATTTCACTCATGATTGATTAAGGGGTAAGCAAGTTTGAGAATCTGTGAATGACCCGATCATTTTTAGCTACGTTTGTTTAAAAATCAATTTGGCTATTTTACGCTTCTAAACCGAGACCTCAAAATTCAAGCATTTACAACACAGTACATACATCGCGTTGGGCGAGGGACTGAAATAGTGTCAATTTTCCATTTATTTCTTAAATGAAAAAGAAAAATGCACATCACGATATTATTGGAAATATCTAAAGGAAAAGTTTTATCAATTATCTTGAGTAAAATTGCTATAAAGTTTGTACAAAGCTCAGAGTAAGGATACTGTGGCCAGTGGTGTTGTACGGTAGCGAGGTTTGGACCCTGAAAGTTGACACCTAGAATCATCTTGAAGCTTTTGAGATATGGTGCTACCATAGAATGCTACGATTAGCTGGACACAGAAGGTCTCAAATGAGAAGGATCTACTACGCGTCAGGAAGACCCACGAACTGTTGCGAACCATCAAACACAGAAAGGTTGGGTGTCTCGGACACAAGACATGAGAGTTACCAGCTACTCCAGCTCATAATAGTAATGAGAAAGTGACGCGTTGACAGAAGAAAAATGTCTTTGTTACGTAACATCCGGGAATGGACGAAGATTGCCAGCTTGGAACAGTTGTTTAACAACTGTTCCGCTTGGCGCCAGACAGGGCTGGATTAACTGAGCTGACGGTGAACCTCCAGTTGTGGAGAGCCACAACAACAACAAGAAGAAATTGCTATAACTACATAAATTAAAGTATTTACTTACCTAACCAACAAGTTTAACAACCTCTAAAGTTGTATTAACAATTAATAGGAAAGATGACTTTTACTATATCATTATTGATGACGATAAAACTGTTAATGCAGTGCCCTAGAAATCCGCGGGGGGTGTTTATGGCTCGATTTCAGGTATTGCGTAGAGTTCCGCGTTATAAAGGCCCGCGCCGTCTGGAGATCAAAGTGTCCACATTCAGATACCGAGGGGATTGATTAATTATTTTTAAAAAACAGTACATTGGTTACAATAGGAGTTATAAGTATGCTAGTGAGAAGTTTTAATAAAAAATATAGCTCTTTCTATTTTAAAAGGTCAAAATAAAATAAAAGTAAATTAAATTAATTAAGAATTTAAAGGACACAGCGATATTGTTTACATTTTTTGACGCTCAAGAGGGTCAATTTATTGTGTTTTTGTTTGCTTCGATATCATGACTTTTTCTTCTTTAAAGTGACAAAAGACAAGACTGATTACGACAAAAACAATGTAAATGTACCTGTTATAATGTATACAAAACAACAGAAAACAATGCCATACCTGTTGCCACTAACGTTATCTATTCGCGCGATAAATTGTAACAAACTTTCACTAACAACAAAGTCGCTCAATATGTGCGAGCAAAAGCTCGGCGAAGCTCCGCGCCCCGCCGGCCGGCGAGCGGCGTGCGGCGAGCGAGCGGCAGTCAGCCGGCGGCTTCCCACCGGCGCGCACGTGTCCCGCGAGTGTAGTGAGTTAGTGCGATGCCCGCCCGCGCGCTGGCCCTTCTCGCCGCCGCGGCCCTGGCGCTCGCGGCCTCCCCGCCCGACCCCTGCTACGACGACGGCCGCCCCCGTCGCTGCATCCCCGATTTCGTCAACGCCGCCTTCGGGGCCCCCGTACTTGCCTCCTCCATCTGTGGCCGCCGGGGCCCCGAGCGCCTCTGTGATCCCCCTGGCGATCAGCCCCCCGACTCCGATTGCCAAGTCTGTGACGCCGCCAGGTCCGACCGCCGCCAACCGCCCCAGCACCTCACCGATCTCAACAACCCTAACGACGTCACTTGCTGGCGTTCCGCTGCACTACCGACCGCTTCCTATGATTCTCCACCCGACAACGTCTCCCTAACCCTTTCCTTGGGAAAGAAATATGAACTGACTTATGTCAGTCTCCAGTTCTGTCCCAAAGCGGCCCGTCCTGACTCCGTGGCGATATACAAGAGCGCCGACTACGGCGTCACCTGGCAACCGTTCCAGTTCTACTCCAGCCAGTGCCGACGAGTGTACGGAAGGCCGAATAAGGCTACAGTGACGGCGGCCAACGAGCAAGAGGCCAGGTGTTCGGATTCGCATAGATTGGCGGGAGAAACGGCTACTGGTTCCCGACTGGCTTTTAGCACTCTGGAAGGTCGTCCGAGTGCTGCTAATTTTGATGTGTCACCGGTGTTACAAGATTGGGTGACGGCAACGGATGTGAGGGTGGTGTTTAACCGGTTGCATATGGTGAATGAAGGGGATGAGATAGATCCGAAGAAGCAGGCGGCTGCGGGGACGCAACACTATGCTGTATCGGACTTTGCAGTGGGCGGGCGGTGCAAGTGCAACGGGCACGCGTCGCGGTGTGTGATGCAGCAGGAGGGCTCCACGCAGCAGCTGGCGTGCGACTGCAAGCACAACACCGCTGGCCGCGACTGCGAGCGCTGCAAGCCGTTCCACTTCGACAGACCCTGGGGCCGCGCCACCGTCAGAGACGCTAACGAATGCAAAGGTCAGTTTAGATGTTTTTTGTGTCGTTTGTTTTTTGTTTCGTAATAGTACCACCAAAAACCTTGTTACTTATATAGGTACTTGCTGATGTGTATTAGCGATCATTGGAAGAGTAACTATGTTTTTTTATGATAAGGGATATTAATTAATAACAAAATAGTAAAATGATAAAATAGTTTGTAGCTCAGTGTCAGAAAGTCTGTTCAGCAAAGTACTTATAATATAGGTTAAATTACGAAGCGTGAAGCGGCGAACAATAAACGTGAATACTTATCAAACAAATCACGCGTTCGGCAGTTCATAAGTCATTAAAACACGTCCAGCATGAGGAATGAGCGACCAACGAAACCCGTTCCAGACGATCTCCACATTCTTACACAAATTACGAAACTGTGGAGAGATCCATAGATCTTGCCTCTTGGGCGTCTGATGCACGCGTGTCATAAACCGATTAAACCATGAGATGTTTATGAAAATATACGAGCGAATTAACATTTTTAATGCGCTACTCTAAAACACCTATAATAAGATCCCCCAAGCAAAAGAAGATTCATTATTGTTCCCAATAAAGTTACGAATATTTTAACAGTTAACTTTGAGAGTGATGAGATTATAATCCCATTATAATCACATTAAATTAAAATGTTAATCTTTTTTTCATTGGTATTGCCTTATAATTTAAAAGGTAGTTGATAATTTTATAAGAATTAACTATCATTTTGAAATGGAAGCGCAAGTTGTAGGGAAATATTTAGTTTGAATAGAATACAAAGTGTAGCATCGTAAAAGTTAATTATGTGATGGGTTTATGGGCCATAAATCAATTGACTTAAATAGAAGACTGCTAAGTCAGTAATGGCTATGGCCTGTCAGAGAGGGTCACAAACCAGATAATGTGATAACGCGAGTTGAGAGGAATGTCGAATATGTAGCGATACGGATCCTGGAAACAACAGTTTGGTTACGCTCATGATGAAGCTATCAAATGCCTGTTCGTGATTATAGGTATTTAATCTTGCCGAAATATCGATTAAGTAACGGTTTCCGGTCGATAACATTTGACAGCGAGATCGATTTTACAACGTAAGTATATAAAAAAGCGTGGAAAGTTAAGTTCACAATTTTTGAAATAATGATTCACAATTTTTAAATTTTGCTATTTTTATATAATACCAAATAATATACTAGACAAAATACGACTCGCACCAGATCATGTTCTCGGACGGGAATCGAACCCGCGACCTTTGGATATCCGGTCCAATGCTCTGACCGCTGACTCGGTGACTCGGTAGGTCAGCGGACATGAGAGAGGACGTGAGAACATGATCTGGTGCGAGTCGTATTTTTTTTAGAATATTAATCGGTATTAATGATTCACAAGTCACAATATTTTAATTAGAGATTATCAATTTTATGAAAATGGATTGGAATTGAATAGATTTGATAAAATCAGAAGGTCTCATGATGACATGATGATTTAACATTAAAACTATTTCTTAAATTAACAAAAATCAGAACAGAAGCGACAGCCGATGTTCTCATTAAACGAAGTGACCTCAAAGCCTCTAAATAAGTCGTCACCATAAAAAGTGATGCTGCGATCCTTGAAATGCCCTTACAAGAATAGTTTGTAGCCGTCGGGTTGTATACGGCGGGCTACAAATCATAGAGTGTGCGTAGGCGCACCTATCGCAGCGTTTGTTAGCCCGTATTGTGCGTCGGAGATAAACACGGAGGGTCAGACCCTTAACCACTGTGATAAGATTTAATTCCTCGAATATTTGGAACTTAATATTTGGCTTATTCATTACAAAAGCTAGGGTTTGTCGATTTTTTGGAGTTTGGATTTGGCGTTTCAACTGACTTGATTTAAATTTTATGTCGCTTCTAAACCTAACGATCCTAGCTTTGGGTGTAAAGGATTTGCTATTACACTCAAAACCCGATCCTCGAATAAAATGGGACAGAAAGCTAATAATAATAAGCTTTCTGTGCCATTGAATTCCATTTTATTATTCAGTTTCTGTAAACAAACAAAACACAAAGAAGTTTAATTTATTACAACTACAAGTCGTAACACCTTCAGATTGGAAGTTGCCCCAAAAAACAAGCCTATCACCATCATAAAGTTCATGTCCGGATTATTTTTACTTATTTCATATCCGGGCACACTTAATGAATTCATTATTAGTATAAAGCAACAATGAAAGACGGTACTTTCAACTCAGGCATATTAAATTTGTGGTTGTTTTTTAGCGGCTCTTGTGAGCCCCGCCGTCGCATTAGCGTGCGGTCCAAGTGATCTCAATACTGCCGTCAGCTGTGAGCCTCTAATTATTGTTTTAATACACAGAAGAAAACATGAAGCTATAGGTCGATACACAGTTGGAAATAGTTCCCCTAATTTAATTGTAATTTGCGGTACCGTGTATGATAAAGTCGTTAAGAGAGTATTATCGTTAAGATAACTTGAGCAATAATGAATGTTTTGATATAGTCTGAGTTGATAATGTTAGAATAAGTAGTAGTATAGTTTTGATCTAATTATAAGTGAAACATGTATTATATATAATACTACGAAGATTATACAGTAAATTTTACATTTAAGTAATATAAAGTTCAATAAAAACAACAAAAAGCTTTAATGTATCGTATAGCCTACCTAAAAATGTTTAAAGCTTTAATTTTTCCTTAGCCTTCGACTAATAACAAAAGGGATTCGATACCCAAAATAAAACTTGATATAGTCCGTCCTCTATATGCTGCCAGTAAAAAGTAGCTACTGAAATGTTTTAATTTTAACTTTTTCTATTACACTCAAGTTCCTTGATCTAAACATTTCCATTGGTACAATGATATGACGTAGTGCTTTCGCAACGTCCTTATTATTATAATGGCTAAAGTATATTATTGTTTCAAGTCTATTCAATTGGTTTTATATTTCCTTCCATTCTTTGAAAGTTGGATCTGGTCGTGGGAAAGTATAATAGAATCAGGGCACTTTATGTCCACTACAAAGGAGGAAACGAGAAAAAAAACGTATTATTGCCCTGTTTTGTTGGGGACACCTATCCTGATATATTGTCGTTTGAGGCCAAATAAGAAATGTGGAGACCTCTCCATTATGGTATTTTAACAGGTAGGAATAATCATTTACCAAATGTTCGGGCTACATTGCTTTCAATTTGTATTGAGCTGTCATTTTATTGATTTGTGGTTATTTGGAATATACTGTTGATTGAATGAGTGTTTCGCTATGGAAGAATTTATTCTCAAAATACGAAAACTAAATGATAGGATATTTTGCGATTCGGGCTAACGATAATCCGAAACTTTATGAATTGAGATAATAAAAATAATTTAGTGATACTCACTTTCTGTAGGATCATAGCTTCAGTAAATTTCATGTTATTAAAGTGGGAACTTGCACTAACATATAGAGAAAGGTGTGTGTAAATAGTGAAGATTTTTGTTCTTTCAACAGCGCATAGGGAATTTCGAAGTAGCAAACTTTCACCTCCTTAGAAATCCTTTAAACTATTCCGATGTTCCAGGATGCTGTTGTCTGGAACTAGAAATTCTGGAAACTTTGGAAGTCTTGTAATCCTTGAAAGAAAACCTGAATGTTTTAGGGAAAATAAGAAAACGATTCAAAAGCGCTTAATTAATTACAAAGTTTATTTGAATAAAGATATTTTTGAGTTTGACTTTGAAAAGTTTTCCTAGATTTCTAGTTTTGTGGTACATTGTAGTGACTTGTGTTCCATTATACTCATTAAAGGAATGAAATTGTTACTTGTTTTTTTTGAGTAGGTAATGTATGAGGTGCCATGAAAGAGATTGATACCTACAATTATAAATAAATAAATAAATAAATGACAACATCACATACATTGCTCCGATTCCAAAGTAAGTAGCTAAATCACTTGTGTTATGGAAACCAGAGACAACGGTGGTATCACAAACTCCCAGACCTAAGCCAATATAGAAGAGTTCGTTTTTCTAAATTGACCAAACCGGGGATCGAACCCGGGACCTCAGAAATGGCGACACCTTGAAAACTGGTGTACAAAGCCACTCGACCACGGAGGTCGTCAATTATGTAATAATAACCTTTGCTTTAAAGGAACTACTGTTTATCCGTCGATTGTTTAAAATAAGAACGTACTATTTAAAAAAGCTTTTTGTTTCCAATTTGAACATTCCATATTAAAAGTTTTTTTTTTGAGTGACTGGCCTCTTCCGATATTAAAAGTTTAAAGTAAGGCGGGTTGCAAAATTTATCCTTGTTTACATCAAGCTTTAGATTACTTTGTCTAATGTTTTTTAGAGATTACGTAAAAAAATGGCTTGGTTATCACTTTACCCCTTTTAGAGGGATCTTGGGCGAGTCATTTACTTCAAAGTAGTACTACTTTGTTTTTTGGAGATTTTAGCAAAGATATTTGTCAAGAGAAGGAGTTTTTTCGCTATAAATTTACTGTCTAACTCTTTGCTAGAAAGAAGTTCGAGTTTGTATAGCCCCTTATTTTCAAATTTATTAAGTTAATATTGTAAAACAAATCAAATAAAAAAAAGTGCTTGTATTTTCTAGAAAAGTATTTTGTACTTACTTTTAATTTAACTTTTCTTAGTAAAAATATGTTAGAGGTCTTTATGAACTGGTCGCTTAGAGATTGTGTTACAAATGATTAGAATGATCCTAAGTTGCGATCTATCTCCCAGATAATGTTGTTTTATTAGCCGGATTGGTGTTAAGATGTGTTTTATCGCATCCTCCGGTGACCTCAAGATTTATGTTATTGTTTGTGCGTGGGCTTGTTAATGCCGCAATATTAAAATTAAAGTTGTTTATACAGTACTTTGAAGTTAGTATCGTATTAATTTGAGTCTTGAAAAGTTTAATTTTACCAAATTAGTACATTATACAAAAATTTGGTAAATGTCCATAGTAGTGAATTTTAAACATAAATTGTAATTAATTAAATAATTAAATGAGCTAAATCCAATAGTTTTATAAATATAACACCTAACCGGAGGTTTTCAGACTCTTAAATTTTGCTATAAAAAACTATTTCAAATCAAAATACACGACGAACAATGAATGAGCTCCTATTCGCATTTCAAGTAACTGCAGCTGTCTTGAATCTACTCGGGGCTGCTCGGCAATTGTCGGTGTTTGAGACATCATTCTTCATTGGTCGCGGATCACGGCCCACCCACCAGACAGGATTTATAATCGGACACCCATCCCTACCATTTACTTGAACCTAAATCCTATACTAATAAATGTGAATTTTTCGATGTTAAGATGTTTGTTAATTACGCAAAAACGGCAGAACGGATTTAAATGAAGTTTGGCACACAGGCATAGTAGTAATCCAAGCAGATTAGATACTTTTTATCCCAGTCAAAGGTCCCCTAAGGATTTTCCATATGTCCTCGCCGACGAAGTCGCGGGCGGAAGCTAGTTATTTTATATTTGTTGGAAAAATAAAAAGTGGTATTCTTTTATTTTTGACCGACTTCAATATAAAAGGAGGAGATTATCTATTCGTCGCGTATATTCATTTTTTTTAGGTATGTTCCCCGATTACTCGAAGGCTGAACCGATTGAAATGATCCGATCGGTATTACATCAGGTTAGTTACCAAGTTAGTCGCGTTTTTTGAAATTTGTTCAGTGGTTTTCAAGACATCCTGAAAATAGTGTCGACGGATGATCAACAATAACTTTTTTATTTACGAACCGAATTAGATAATACTTTTTTGTTTGAAAGAAGATGCTATAAGGATGATACCATATTAATTTCATTGGCATTGGATCTTGGATTTTGAAGATACACAAGGGAACTCTTCAAAATCAAAAGCAAGAAATAATTTGTACATTATTTCTTGCTTTTTTAGAGCTGTTTGATAGGGTTTTTAACTATCTAATCAACAATTGCCGGCAAATTGTGCTATTTCATTACTTCTCTATTAAAACACATACGTAATTTTTTAACCGACTTCAAAAAAAGGAGGAGGTTATCAAGTCGACGGTATTTTTTTTTAATGTATGTTTTAACATAACTTCTCCAGTTCGTAACTGATTTCAATTTTTATTTTTTTATTTAAAAGAAAATAGTTCGTGTGTGGTACCATAAAAAAATTACAGAGATCATCTGGTTAGTAGTTTTTTAATAATCCCGAAAAATATCAATTATGTAGCTTACCATCGCACGAGTTTTTACGGATTTTCAGGTATAACTTCTTTTAATACAAAATATCGTATGGCATTTGTCATAAAAAAATTATGAATCAAAAAATAAACGCTCGTTTATGTAGCTTTATATCAAAAAAAAACTTCTGCAAATTACTTTGACGTCTACAAAGGTATGTTTGAGCCCTATCCTCAACCCGCTCGGCTCGCACGATGGCGTGTTACAACCGTGTAATTCACGCGTGTAAAGTAATTGTAATTAACCCGCGCAGATTTATCATCGCCTTATCGTATGATTTATCACGTCCACTTTATTAGTCCCCGGGTCGCGTCGTGTGGGTGTCCGCTTGCGGCCATCATTGCGTTTTTGTCGTGTGTTTTGTTTTTCCTTAGTGCCATTTCTCACTAGGACACCAGTAGCGGCACAAGAAGTCGCGCTAAGAAACAAATGTTTTACAGTGCGTATATTATTAATTCAGGTGTTATTTTTTAATTTATTTATTCATGGAAAACAAACAACATTTGTATAATTTTAGAATCATTTAGTTTGTATTTATTACCTTTACAGGGCCGTGGTCATGGGATTACTAATAATTATATACGCGCTGCAATCCGTAAAAAGAGTTTTATTTCTAACTAGCTTCCGCCAACGACTTCGTCCGAGTAGACAGTCAAGAAAATCCTTAGGATACCTTAAACCAGGATAAAAAGAATTCTATGTTTTAATTTCAACAAAATCCGATCAGTTGTTTAGCTACGTGATTAAGCGAGTCCCTCCCCACCAACCGCGCTGCCTCGGGAGGCAGGACCGCAGGACGTTTGCCACGTGCAGCGGACCTCACACGAGGAAGTCGAAATGTTTATTTTATTTATATTATTTTTCCATGCTAAATTTAAATCAAACCCCTAAAGGGTTGAATCATGTTCGCCGTGTTGGACATCAAAATAAATGTATTTTTTCAATCAACTTCCCATAAAACTTCAATACTTAACTACTTACATCCTATAGATTTTTACTTTTATTTACCCAATTTACCCTCTAAGGGGTTGATTATCGAAAAATTACGTAAGAAGTGTTTGTTTTTTTGGTTTTTAATTTCCAAACATAATTAGGTCTAAATAATTAAGTAATATAGTGATTTTAGCTTGAAAATTGAAGAACTTTTCATGCACAACTTGTAGTTAGAGATTTTTATTTCATTATACATTTACTTAAATGAGATACCTACTTCAAAATTAATACTTACAAAATTGGCGTAACCAGCTGTCCTAGTGAGAGCCCTTAGTTATCGGTTAAGTATTTGATTCGCTGGTGGCGTAATCATGGTGTCCTAGTGAGAGCCCTTAGTTATCGGTTGAGGTTTTCTTGTGCCTCTTTGCTTGTTTAGTATGCAATAATTTCACTAGCCGCGGGCTGTCGCCTACGAATGTTTTATTTCTCAAGGGAATCTTGGTGCGATCGAACCCTTATTAGGACCTCGCATATAAAAAACAAGGCTGTGTGGTGTATGTAATGTAGTCGTCTTTAATCGTTTATGAAGTTATATAATTATGTCTAATCTAGTACAATCAAGATCACAATCTAGAGTCCCAGATAAGTGTTGCTGATAAAACAACTTTCCATATTTTCCTACATGGGCAGTAGCTGGAAAGTATAAGGCATTCGATTTTTTATCTATCCAATGAATAGAAATACTTAGTGGATGTCTTGAACATAAATAATTTGCATATTTTAAATTGCTATTATTCACAGAAATCTATTTAACATACGTTTTACAACTATTTGCTCAATAAAAAGATGTGTTTCGTAATTTCCCTAACACACGAGATGTCAGACATAACATCTGTACAAATAATCTCGAAAATTACAAAGCGTAGACATCAAAGAACAACACAACAAAGTTATCAATGTGTTTGTAAATCACGTTGAGAGTGGCAAATACGCCGACGTATTAGCGCGTCGCCGTAACCACTCATAAACTATAAAAATAGTCGGCCAAAATACTCGGCTAAATCAGCTTCAAAACAAAAGAGCGGTGGGCCAGACGCGCGGCTAAAATACATCAGAGACAAATCAACTATGGGTGCAATCACAGACCACACAACAAATACAGCATTGTTGACGACCTCCGTGGTCGAGTAGCTTTGTACACCGGGATTGAAGGTGTCACCATCTCTGAGGTCCCGGGTTCGATCCCCGGTTGGGTCAATTTAGAAAACGAACTTTTCTATATTGACTCAGGTCTGGATGTTTGTGATACCACCGTTGTCTCTGATTTCCATAACACAAGTGCTTTAGCTACTTACTTTGAAATCGGAGTAATGTATGTAATGTTGTCAAATATTTATTTATTTATTGCGTTGCGTACGACCTAACCTACTTTTGGTTATATTTTACTACGTTATACATATTACTTACAAATTAACCTCATAGCTCACATTATCCCGTCCCTGCAAAAAGTGAACCGCAGATTCAAATTATACATAAAATCGACGTGGCTTAGCGCACTAGACCAATGACTCTTCAGTCTATTGAACCTACTAAGCCTGTCTCTGGACCCGCGGGTTCTGTTGACAAGAAATTATAAGGATCGTTCATCGAATGGTCGACCAAACGTTACTAATTAATATATTAAAGCTACCAGGTACTTTTCACTTTGAATATATCGACAGAATATGCTGGTGACCCAATGTCATACTTTATATCTGTTTATACCGTATTCTTGCAAATAAATTGATTGATTATACATATATGAATTGATACAAAAATGGCTCATAATTACCATTTTTGCGGTTTTGACTCTGTCCGCTTGCCGCCGCTGTGGCCCAGCTGTGGAGCGTTGGCGCTCACTCAACCGCTGCGATAGCAATGCAACGCGCATTTTAGTGGACAAACAGTGTATCGCCCTGTAAATCCTGCATGCCGGAAAGATTTGTGGATAATTCATTCGCAAAGTTTTCAACTGAATTTTATTATGCCTCTTTCGTAATCTCATTGATTTTTTAAAAGACGTAGATAGATATACATACTACTAATTTGTTTGTTTCCGTACGTAACGTAACGTAAATACCTATGTCTGGGTGAGCCCGAGCAATAAAATCGAGAACTCTAATCGATATAAAGTATTCGAGCACATCTCCGAATGTCTCGCTCGAGTCGACCGTCTACAAAAGCTCGGAAGCAATAACTCACTCATTTGTTTGCTCAGCAGCACAAAGAAACATTGTGTCAACTGTACCATGCTCGCAAAAGCCACGTAAACAACTTTATTGTTTAAACCTTAAGGTCCTCTTTCCAATAACATAGATTTTGAGTAACATTGTCTGCGGTTACACAAATCATTATTGTTTGTAAGGGATTAGTAAGTTGCAATGTTTCGAAACAAACTGTAAATTATTTTTTGACAGCGCCTTGTTAAGGTGTTTGAAGATTTTGAAGTAAAGAGCTCTGAGTGATTGAGTAATTTACAGTGGAATTGATGTTAACGTCATGTTACAAGGAATTTTGCTTCTTGTTATTATAATTAACTATGAACGTTATTTGGAAACCCTGTAAGACTAAAAGCTCAACATCATCTTTTGAAAAACTTTGTGATACCAGTCAGATTTATGACTTGGTGTAGTTGTTACGCAGGGTCTGTTTTATCTGCTTTTCAGGGTCTCAATTAGACAGGTAATATTGATAAAATGGGGCCAATCTTTGTTCCTTATTTGAGCTTAACTAATTCAGTCAACATAAAAATGAATCGTTTAACTGCCATCACGAAAATTTCCTTCAAAACCACCAACAAACCTTCCATCCAAATCTTTTATCCACTTACAGAACATTATTTAGTTAATGTCCACAAATGATGTAATTCGGCTTTTTCTCTTATTATCGGCCACTTTGTCAACGGCTCCTGTGACACGCGAACCGCCCATCAATCCAAAACCAACATCTAATGACCCCTCATTTCCACTTCCTCCGTAAAAATGTGCCGGAATGCGGAAGCTTTCCTTTCACACAGAGGTCAAGGTTCACTGGTCATTGATTGCTCGTAGGTGAAAGTGATTACCAATTGTTTGTTTTGACTGCTTTTTGTCATGTTTTTTGTTTTGAATGTGGGTTAGGTATAGTTGATAGTTTTTACGTGTTTTTTCATGTTCAATAATTTCTATTGCATGACCCAGCTTTCAAAATAAGGTGAAGTTTTTATATAAACCGGAAAAAGGGAAACCAAAAGCAGGAAACTAATTAGACAACTTTTAGAATTAAAAAAAAAAGTAGTCCTTCCGCTCCACCCGATTTCAATAGACGTGTTTTATTATAATATTGATTAACAATGATTTGAATATTATTTCGGGTTTTTTTGAGGTATTTAATTTAGTTTCCAGGTTTTTTGAAGGAGGTTTTTTTTAAAAAAAAGATTATTTACCAAACAGACAATATTTTGTTTTAAAAAAATATGACACAATTAATTTGTTGCTCTGATAGTCGTTCCGAATCACTTGCTTTTGGTTCTTCTTAAATCAAAGTATTCATGTTGCCGTTGCAGAATCGTGGCTTCCGATTATTTTCACTTTTAGCAAAGCAAAAAGATCAACTATCTTACAGCCAAGTTACAATGAACGATCGTGTCATCTCCGCAGGGGTTGCGTTTTGTTACTGCTATTCTATTTTGTTAAGTTCTTCTTGACCACAGTCGAAACAGCCAATGCGCGTGCGCTGGGTGGTCCGAAGTTTTTGTGGATCCCTATTTATAACTATTTTATTTAGATTTTACTGAGAAACTGTATTGTTTGCATAGTTCTGTTTGCATTCAATTTGTGTTGTTTGTTACACTGATGTTATTTGTTTTTGTTGTGTCTATCTTTAAGTACTTTTTGTATACAATGTAAATGCTTCTTCTAGTTATCAAGTGTTGGTAATTTTCTATCCCAAACTTTAGGCTGCAGTTTATATAATAATTAATATAATAAAAATATATAATAATTAATATAATAAAAATTTAAGCTATGTTATGGGTAGTGATGATCAAACGATATTAGTCTTTTGAATATTAGGAAAGGGTGTCTATTTTCTTAAACCCGACAGAGTTTACATCGTTCAATAGTCGTGTATTTGTAGAAAACGTTTTGCATGATACTACACTGGCCTTCAAAACTTAGTACTACACTTCACAAACTTTTAAAATTGCAATTTCTCTTAAACAATAGAAGTTAGAGTTTTGAAATAAACAAAGTTTTTTTTTCAAGAAGGTTATCGATTGCAAAGTTGTAGTAAAAAAAAATTTTTTTTAGTCCTTATTTTTATTTCGAAAATATATCTTGTGTATTTTAAAAGTTATTACAATTTTAAAAGTGTATGTGGCACTAAGTTTTGAAGGCCAGTGTATATCACGAATTCACGATACCAAGGAAGTAGCAAAAAGTCTATATTTTCCATTCTTTATTCTGTGCAGGTTCGAAACACCCATACCGAAACAAAATATTATTCTAAAATTTGACAATGATATTATATTGGTTCGTTTAGTTTACGTGTGACGTGTGATTGGTAGTTGGGACGCTGTGCGTCCGCGGGCACTGTGAGACCTCATAGTAATATTTGTGAATACAGGTGTTAGTCGCGAATGAATCAAATGAAGTCCGCGCTCGTAAGGATTTGCAACAACTTTATAAAACTACAATACAGTTTAATATATTATACTCGTAGTTAGTTATGTCAATAAAAACGTGTGTTGATAGTTTGCGATTTGCCTTACAAACGATGACGATACGGTACTCGTAATTCACACTTTGAAATTGGTTACTGTCAATGATGTTATGATTTAACACATATTAAATTTATGTGAGCATACAAATTGAGCATAATTACCAACGAGCGGTGTGCTAAAGCCAGCTGTTGACAGTGCAATTAATCGCCAACACTATTCCTGCGCGGGCGCAGTAATCCATACGGGGACCGTTAGTATGACGGCTGTGTTTGTTTTAGATCATTTTGTGTAGTATTTGCTTGCGAAATGGACTGTTTGTTACTTTGATGATGTTAGGATTATTTGTAAGTATTATTTATGGTGACAAATATCAAAGCAATAAAAACTCAAGTTGTTTTTGTAGAAGCATTTGTGTTAGTAGCACCCTAGTTAAAACTTTAAAGGATGATTCTACCCTTAGAGTTAAGCAACTTTCTCTATGGAACCACTTGTCAGGTGAGATCTTGATTTTTCGTTGAGCAGAAATGTACGCGTAACAACCTGATAACATCGCCGTAGCGCGCGTACCCTTACAACAAACGCCACGACCTTAGACCGCGAGCAAATAGTGTTTGTTGTACATACATTGCGGGTCTATAAATTTTTGATATTTTAATTACTTTTCAGTAAATTTAGGTTCTATGCAACTAAGACAGACTGTGTGATAGAAAAACCAAAACACCACAAAACTTTTCATGAATTTTGCGACGAAAATTTACACTTCAGATATACTCTGATCTTGAGTCGACACTCGACTATGCATTAAAAGTTTTCGCTAGGGTGCTACTAACTCTCTGTATATTATTTTATCCCATATATACTTGTAGTTAATTAGGCTTTATATTTAGGTACTAACTCAATTACTAATTCTTTGACTTATTTAATAATTCATTCATTGATCTAACAAAAATAACTTTATGTTGTTTGTTTAATTTTCTGTCCGTTAGACCTGTGAATCTAAACAAATCTATGTCGACGGCCATGTTTCCCTATATTTAAGATTTTTTTAAAGAAAATTTATAAGCATACAACTCAGCGATATTTAAAGCCTGAGTGAACAGGGTTCTTCTGGGCTACTTGTTCCATCTTCGGCCTCTTCTTATCCTTATGGTTCTCGAATGAGACCAAGAGTAAGCATATTTAATATAAAAATATGTCACACAGGAAGCAGTGAAATCTATCGCTTAACAGAAAATTTGGCGTCCGTTTGAGACGGGCCGTAAACCCGTCGACTGCGCCATAATAACCAACGTTCAGATTTGTAGCTAATATTATAAGCTGTGGTTCAGATTTAACCGGTGGTTATTTCGAACGCCGTTAGAGAGTTACGATTTAGGAGACGTTTTGTAACAAGAACAGTTTTTTTATCGGTTAGGTTTTTAATAAACTTGTTATTATATATAAATAATACAGTAGAAATCCGTGCATTTCACAACTCAAAGATGATAATTTGGAGTTAATAACAACAGAGTTGGTAATTACCTACCTCAAAATGGTTACAAAATAACGTTTTTAAAATGACTGCTGTTATGGACATTATCTAAGTACACACGACAGCACGTCAGGTTAAACAGTTAAACTGCGAAAACAGCTTTAATTACGTAGGACATAAAGGCGGTCTTAAGGTCAACATGTATGGTCTGAGGTGACGTCGTATGTACATTAAAATAGGTAGTATTTTTTATATGAATCTGTAACATTAATTCATTATTTAGTATTAATATCAAAATACAAATTAATTTAGTAAAGTACTAGGATTAATTTTACACATTGGAACAGATTTAATAATAGCCCTACGACGTGATATTTGTAGAATAATTAATTTAATCGGTAATTCATAACAGATGTTCCCTGCATCCGGCCGGTAATGATTCAACTGACCTCCGCCATTTGCAATGAACGTACAATACAAAATGTCGACCCTACTGTCAAACGCATCGGTTTCGCGCGTTTTTGCCCCAAAATTCTACTATTGTGTTGTTACAAATGTTGGATTGTAGTAAACGATATTATTAGAGATAATTTAATGTATGAATGAAGCTAATTACGGCATTCGCTTAGTGTATACGTTTCAGTGCGTCCCCTCCGTTTTATTGGTCTTTATTAGCAGCATGCTCCCCAAATTTTATGAGGTTGGGGGTGGGGTGGATTTGCGAAATCGACTTTGTGCGGATTTAAATGAAAAATAACTGGCAGCAACAAACAAATGACGGAAAAAGACAAAGGCTTACGCGCTGCACTCCAAATGGAGAGAGATTTCGGAATATATTCTGGATAGAAATTTTATTTTATGATGTTTTGTAATATGGTTCATATTAAGGTTTATAACATAATCTTTACAAAATTTTGGAATTATCTGTTAAAATGTTTGTTTCGGTAGGTGTTAGCTATCGCGCGTAAAAACATTCGATAAAGTATGAGAAATTTGTACAGCGCCATCTATCGTCGAAAAGAGAAATTAAATTTTTCATAGACAATTACTCTATCGAGTACCTTCACATGCGTTATTTTCTCGATAGCTGTTCGTGCTAAGGGTACTGCACAGAACAAAGAATGGAAAATGTAGCTTTTTGCTGCTTCCTTGATATAGTAGAGTGTAAGTACTTAGAAGTTCTAGGAAGGAGAAAATTTCAGGTCTAGTCTGCCACCAACACAATAATTAGCATTGTTTTCTTTCAACAGTTGAGAATTTCATGAAGCGCTTATATTACAAAATATGTCGGTTTGAGGACACGTCAATGAGATTAATGTAGTCTTTCTTGTGTTAAAATGATTTATCGTAGTCACTAACTGCTACTTTATTGCTTATGCTATCAGTGCTTACTGATATTGACTCTCATTAACAAATAAAAGACTATGATAAAAAAACAAACAATATTCACGTCTTTTGAATATTGAAAAGAGACAAAGTATTTGTTGATGTCTGTGAAAGAGACCCAACACTAAAGATTCTCCCACCTCGTTTATTTGCAAGGCTTAAGTTAAAACATTTTTGAAGCCTAACCAAGCTCGCGCAATTGCAGTCATAGAGCAATTACCAGCCATTGCAACTTTTAATTGCCGTCGTTGCTTAGCTAGCGTGGTTGTGTTCCTATTACACTTAGCGAAGTCAATCTCAATCAGTGATGGTTATCAAGTTTATGTACCTCCGACAATAGGGAAGCGATTAAAATTTAATGGTAATTAACAAATATGGACGCAAACGTAAATTACGGACTGATCGCACCAGCTTGTTTGTAATTTTAATGTCAGGCTGTTAACCGTCCCGCATTGGGACGGACAGTCCCGCATTTGACGTTACTGTTCCCCTTTATCAAAGGCGTCCCACGTTTTGCCCCAAACATCAAATGTGTCCCACATTGAAGACAGCTCCAGCCACAGTGAAACCAGCGCATTGCATATATTCTGTGCATTTGCACTCGTATCTCACTCACAAAACATGATATATGCCTTTTTTTGGCCGTTGAATTTCGGATTTTTAGGTCTGTTCCCCATTTTGTTTTGGGAAAGTTGGCAGCCTTAATTTAAATTATACTAATGGAGGTAATAAACAACATGAGGCAAAATGCCTAATGTAATCGAGTATTTAGCGTAAATTCCAAGATACGGTTTTCGATAAGAGTTTTTTCAACTTAACAACTCATTTGTCTAATTTCACAAATAAGTATAAACTGTACTGGTTAAAATCTCGCGAAGAGAAGTGCTTTAACTTTTCACGTTCCAATACGTACCTAAACATCAAATTTTTTAGCAGAGTTATAAAACGATGTTGTTAACGTCCGTCACATGCCTCTATGGTGACGATTCTCTTTTCATTTCTTTTTCACTACGCAAAAAGTTTTTATTCCAGCATCCCGCCCTGGAGGCTGCAAAAAGTTTAAACAGCAATTTCATAGAAGCTTTTATGTTAAAACTGGCAGAAAATACGCATTAAACTCCATAATTGTGAATTGAATACAGTAACTGCGTACGTTGGAGTTGAAAAGCGGGATTAAGTTGTGTCGAAAAATGAGGCCTTTTGTCGCACTTAAGGCGAAGTCGTGTCGGGTCACTGTGAGCCGATCGAATGGGGTACGTTAATTTATTTAATAAATCAGTTCGAACGCTGTGTTGCCATTAGTCAAGAGACGTCACGGGATTCAATACCGGGATCGCTGGAGGCAAAATGGCGGTCGTACAAATGATGGTGTATGACTGTGATGGATGGAAGTGTCTAGGGACGCCCGTTTAAGTTGTATTATCGTTGGAGAGCTTTTAATTGGAAGAGTTATGGAGATACTTCTTGGAGATTGTTATTGATAGTCAACTGCTTTATCTATAATTGAAATAAGATGTTCCAATTGTCTATTATTAGTTATGTCGGATACTGTGGATCCACTCGGAAGTTCTGTACTTACATACACTTTCCCTTTGTTAAAGTGTTGCATTGTAAGTTGCTGAAAAAATAATTAAGATGTTAATAAAGACCTGTATTATAATAGTAAGAGATTGATACGAACATGATATTTGTGTGATTGTGCTAATAAACATTCTTTTAGGGAAGTATTGAGTTCCATCAAATGTTAATACAGTAAGGCATGCGTGGCCCAACCGAGTGGGTATTGATAGCTTTCATCAATCACACCGGTTCTTTATTAAATTTTAATCCACTCTTTGTCTTCTTAGGGTAAATCTGACATAGGGCTGTCAAAAATATTGTTATGGTTGCAGCAATGCACAGTACCTCAAGTATAAGTCAGCATGAGAACTAAGTTGGATAGTTGCCACCATAGACTTATTTATAGTTGTCACGCCTTATTATAGGGATCAGTTTCTAACTACTAGTATAATAATTTATCAGGGAAAGTGGCGCCACCATTGTGACGCCATGTTATAATGGTCACACTGTAGATAGATATCATTCTCAGTTACGGCTCATCATATTTTTTTTTATTACATTGTTATTGGCAACCCTAGCAAGGGTCGCGCGCACGCACGACTCTTGCGGATTATACCTCGCCCCACAGAGCGGAAGCAAATATTGTGACTGCCCCTTAACAAACCAACGCATTCCAATTTCAACCCTGCGAACTCAAACAAAAAGCACAAAACGCCTCCAATGAAATTCTGTCGCATCGGTTTCGAATTTCGAAAAATTATTTTTTTCCTAACTTACACTGTTATTTCGAGAAACAGACTTTATTAGCTTATAAATAAAGTGTAATTTTGATTAGCTCGTGTTAAATAAACAGCTGTAGGACGTGCTCGCACGCGTGTCTACGCATAATATCATTGGCATACACTCTTATTGGTGATGATTTGTCAACTTTCGGCCGATTTTATTTAGTTTTGAACTCTAAAGTTTAAGAAATAAAGGTTAATGTTGAGAAATTTTGTTATGTGTGTTTTCTTTGTATTTTAAAAAGTCCATTCATGGTGTTGGATATGAGCAGGAAATTATTTAAAGGGCTGCTTTGGCTTCGTAAAGTATGTAAAGTGAAACGTGACCAGCCTAAATATTTTTTTGTTTTTTTAAATGTGCAGAGTATTTGCGCAAGTCACTGCATTGCATTTGCATTTGGGTATAGGGTAGTAAGAGATAGACAGACAGAGAGAGAGAGAATCGTTATGAAATGAACATCAAAATTACACTGAAAAGAGATAATCTCCTTAAAGGCTTAAATTTTTAGGGCAATGCACCTGAAAGGATCCATGAATAAAAGATTCAGTGACCTCCGTCGCATCATCCCTATTAAATTCATACATACAACACTGAGCCTGAAATTATTTGAACGTGTTAATGTAAAAGACCAGTTTCACAGTCTGGATTTTATTTTCTATTTTTTGCAACCCCAAAGAAAACGTGGAAGTGATGTTGACACAATACCTATATGTTATTAATATTTGTAAACACAATACAATCTGTCATGTTTGACAGATGACAGTTAAAAACGTTATTTCGATTTTGACAACTCTCTTGTCACCCCGCCGATATTATTGCTTATGGTGTCTCAACTAACAAAAATAAATCTGCTCGAATCGCGCTCTGGTGTTTTCCTTTTTATGCCTTTGACCCTTCAGGTTATGTGCCAAGCACGCTTCCACTGCGCCATTCTGCTCGGCGAACTGCCATAGTTCTTCATGGATCAAAATCATCTTCATGGTTTTCCATGATCCATAGTTTTCAGCACCTCTCAATTTTTCTATAGTGTTCTGTCCCATCAAGCCATAATCACGAGGACGCGCTGTTAAATTCGAAGACAATGAGTAACTAAAACGTGGTCCGGTTGAGGTTATCAGAACTATTTCGAAAAATAACAAAGTAGCGCAAATTAATATAAAAATACTTTCGCGAGGCTCTGGGCCCATAACCCTTCATATGTGTACAAACTGACATAAACTTTACCACACTGAGAGAAGGTAACTTAAATGTTGAAGATAGATTACTGAAAGAAGACTTAATTTTATTTAACAAAATCACTTACGATACCGTACAATAATTTAATTTAAATGTTAAATTTTATGGTCTTCTCTTTGTTTAAGATGCTGTGATAATAAAAAATAATCCTTAAGAGTATCGTAAAAATAAAAGATTGATTTTGTTTCATTTTTGGTGGGTTCGACTACTGGTTAAAGCAGGCGATTTTTCAAAAATCTTTGAATGAATGCAGCTTCAATTATTTTTAAAATCAAAATGAAGTTTTCTTTTAGTAAAATTTCCTACCTTCAATATTTAAGATACTTCCTTCGTGTGACAAAGTTTTGGGTCACTTTTATATTTAACTCGGGTTTAAACGGTAGAGTCGGACTGGTCCAGAATTTGGTTGTAACAAAACCTAACTTAAACCATTCCTATTCTCCTCACATTATATTAAAAAAGTTGGACCAGTTTTTGGAGGAAATTCTCAATGATTTTGCTTTTAGAATTTTAATTTGTCATATTAAGAGAAACTAGTATTTATTAACTTCGTTATAGGTTCTAGCTACCTTGGTTTCGCCACTGCATGCATGTTCCAATAATATTGCAAATAAGGAAATCGCATAGATTACGCTTTAGAAAGCGGTGGAGTATTGTCTAAAAAGGTATATTGGTACAGTTGTGTAACAGCTCTTAATGGGTTTATGGAGCGAAGGTAGCCGAAGGATAGTTCGGGAAATCAAACGGCTATATTCGTCGTTAAAATGTACCGCTTTCTATTGGTTGTAGGTGAATGAAAAAGGGACTATTTTTACTGTCCTTATGGTACGTCTATACGTTCATCTTGCGATCTTATATGACGCTTGCCTGAAGCGCCAGGCCTTATACTTATTTATGGAACATTAAAAAGTTTTACATCATACTGCTCGGTAACTAGGATTTACTAGTATGGTAAGAGGTTATATAAGTTGGCATGTGCAACACAGTGCATTGTTTAGATAGAACGTTCCATTTTCAAATTACTTTACAATTCATAGGGTGAATGCTTTAATTGTAAAGTACATACCATTTAAGCTATGTAAAACTCCTTGGTGAACCTATCTCTTTTCTTATAAAATGACGAAACTTTTTACTGAAAAAAAAACAATGAAAATAATTCTTTTTCTCTCTAATTCTCTCTAATAAAAATTTCATTTTGTCATACCAATATAAATGTTTTATTTACCTCGCATGAATGATGTGAAGTAAAAAGCTTACCTCGGTTGTAAGTAGCTATTACACCCTTGTGTAACAAACAACTATTATTGTAACTGAAAATCTTTGTTAAGTTCGCAAGTAATTTATGAAAACTGTCGTAATAATTAGCCCATAAACTCTACTTCGATACTAACGACTAGAAACTACGTGCGTTTGGTTATTAAATTACGAAATTGTTTATGACCATAATAATGTTTGCTTGTGGCAGATTTCTTCCTCAACGTTGTGCTTATATGCCTCAAGATAGACCAAGCAATGGTATAGTGTAAGCTTTTTTCTTGACTTCGAGGGCTCACCTGCACAGCTTTTCATATTAATCCAGTCTTTCAAATGATTAAGATTTTGTCTTCCAAATTCACCCTTTTTCTTATCGTGAAAGTAAACCCGTTTGAGCTCCAGCACCTTTGCAACTTCTATCAATAGCAACAGAAAAATATACCTACATTCGACCAAGTGAAAGTTCAGTAAAGATTATATCAAAATATCTATTGTCATTAACATAATAATATGCTTCGTGTAAGAAATTTTGTTAGGGAATTTTGTCAAGATGGTAGAAAGAATAAAATTATGTTAAGTACATATTAAATAATTCAGTTTTGGTGACTCAGAAACTGACAACAATCACATTTCACTTGACTTCATCCCAACCTGCGCCTGCGCAAGTCAAGCCGGCATACGTACAATGTACATATGCCATAACTTCACGCAGATTCCTTGAACCCTGTATATGGTGCGACTTCTCCATATCGGAAACCAGTAGGACGTATGCGCTTGCGTCGAACTATTTCACCGCTTACACTCATACATATTTACCGGTATTGATTGACTTCGTATAAAAATATAGATATCGGGTATGGTATGGCATAGGTGACTATATATAATACATGGTAACCTGTCAGTTTGTGCACTAAGAGATATTTGTAGCGAACCACTTAAAGACATCATATTTGAATATTTTAAATCTAATTTTAAGTATAGTTGCAGTAGCTAGGGATGAAAAAAAATCAATTTTTCTCTCGAAACTGGTTTTTAAACTTGGTTTCCAAAACGGCCGAAGGTGTATCATCGTACGCTGATCGGTTTCGTACGTAACGAGAGAATAATAAGCCTTGTACTTTTTTAAATTTGAGATTTTAGCATTCAGAACGATATTTTTATAGAATACTAAATAATATACTAGAAAAAAAACCTGACAGAGTGACTCGGAAGCTCAGTTGGAAGAACATTGAAACGGAGTTCCAAATGTCGCTGGTTCGATTCTCCCCCGAGAAAATGATTTGGTGACGAGTCGATTTTTACCTAGATATTATTTAGTATTATATTTTTTATTTTTTTTATTTATCACATAAATGTTTTTACAATGAGGCTTATTCACTATAGCTAACACAAAGGAAACCACTAAGGTTTGTATAATGTGTTAGGATAAGTGTTGTATATATAAGTGTTGTGTATATAAGTGTTGTACTGTTTAATTAATTACAGTGCGTAACAACAGTATCTAAATGAGCTACTCCTATAAGCAGCCCAGTCAGCTTCTAAATAAGTTGCCTCAAATAGAGGGAAAGAGTAACCCCCTTTCCCTCTATTAGCAGAGTATTGGGAGGTCATAGTAGTTTGAAAACCCAATCCAGTAACGCGACAACACTCAACTCACGCGGTATCTGTGCCACATACACGTAGGTATCTAGGGTTGTCAAAGTTTTCACAAGCGGCAAAAGTGTTTTTAGGAACAGAAAAAAAAAACCGAAAAAATTATTCAAATATTATAAGAGAAGTAATATTGTGTAAAATATTTTTTAAGTAGTTAGCAAATAGTTTTTTATTGGTTATTATATAGTTCCTAAAGGAAAAATATTGACAGGAAAATATACTACCTACTATGTGATGTGGTATGGTCATATATTTTAATTATTTATCAAGAAGATTTCCTAATTTGAAAATTACATAGAATGAAGTTCTTTACCCAACCATTTAAATATTGCATAAAACATCCAATGTTCGTGATAATATTTTAGGATTAAAAAAAAATGTCAACTAAAATTATTATTTTCTACATCTAATATATCTACTATCTTTATAGGATGTATTTTAAGAAATCGATCAAAACTTATTACTGACATTGTATTGTGAATGTGACATACCTAATTTTATTAACTGAACGAGCGAGCGCCAAGCGCGTTTGAAGCTTGTTCGTTTCAGCTTGGGCAAAAATGCTTTCGTATGTCTGTCCGCCTGTTTTCATCTACAGGTCGCATTTCTTAACCGATGCTCGTGAAATTTTGTGAGTGGGTTCTATAATTATGGCGGAGATATGGGGATCAAATCATATTTCAACCCTTTCGATTTTTTTTAAATGTTTCAAACGCGAAGCTTACAGCTCCACAGAGCCACTAGTTTAATCAATGTATCTTACTTTTAAATTGCCTCAAATTTTTATTATCTTTTCACTTAATATATTTGCACGCGTACATTGAAAAGGCACTGTAGAACTGACAAAATATTATTTTTCTACCAAACAACTTGTACGCAAATAAATGATTCTATTTCTATTTATGTTTCTAATACCTTCTCTGTGACAGCCCTGCTATCATTAGTGTTTGGGCAAATGATAACAATCAATAGCCGTACGTGACATCAATATACGCAGCCGCTACTTCCTGTTCTCTACAAGAATTTTAATAATCAGAAATGTCTCTTTTACATTTACTTTTCTATACAAAATGTCATCCCTATTTCAACCCTTTAGGGTTTAATCACGTCCACCATGTTGAACTTAAAAATGAATGCCATTTTTTGGAATTATGATATATCCCATAAAACTTATACTGACATCCATATCGATTTTTAGGTTTATTTATCTCATTTAACCCCTAAGGGGTTGATTTTCGGAAAATTACGAAATATATGTTCGATTATTTGTTTTTAATTATCAACCAAAAGCCTAAATAATAAAAAAGTCCACAAGTTTTGTACTTTATTTACCTTTATGTTATTTATACACTTACATTTGGAACATGTAACATTTTATAAAAAAAATCTTTGTCACGTTTTCCTAATAATCAGCACACCAT
Organism: Catoptria pinella; assembly: GCA_963556745.1. Classification (NCBI taxonomy): domain Eukaryota; kingdom Metazoa; phylum Arthropoda; class Insecta; order Lepidoptera; family Crambidae; genus Catoptria; species Catoptria pinella. The sequence goes on from OY750771.1 coordinate 979,454, forward strand.
TGGTAAGGGTCACGTCGTGTTTATCTTGCAATCTGTCAGTTTGTCCGTCTCAGCTGCACTGTTTGCCTACGTCCCGTCTGCGTTGACTGATTAGCGCACTTGTGACTGGGTGTTGATGCATTGTTCATGCAGATTAATTGCTGACGTCACTAATCTAGACTCCACTACTGGACATGTTGGCTTGTTGACAGACGTTACCCTGATTTCATCGTTTCCTTGTAACTATAACATCCTATATGTTTGGTCGTGAAATAAAATGTTTTTAATTATTCTGACTTTTAGGACTAAATGTCGTCAGTACTTACTTTTAATCTACAGTTTATATTAGTATTTTAATTGAGTATATTATACTGTGATAGTATTTAAGTAGGTTTATTGTTCTCTTTACATAGTTTAAGTGCTCTTTAACATAATTTAATTCCCCTTAAAATAGGCCACGAATAAATGTCTATGTCCACGAACAAATATTGAAAACACGACTGCCCTGCCTAAAAACGAAAAACCGTATAAAAAAATATTGATATCACTTATCATTGCAGTTGATAATAACAATAAAAGGTTGTATTCCAATATGTAAAACCTTTGAACTTTCGACATATAAATAAATTCGAAGTGCTCTTTCGCGTATTTCCATTTTATTGCAAACGAGTACTATTATTGTGCTAAGCTCGGTCGAGATTAATTTACGGCTGAGTTCGTCGCTAAGCAGCCATTATACCACAGATTAGATATTACTGCGTATAATACCATCATTACTGGCCTCTAGGGAAACTTAATACCGATATTGATGAAAGGCAACTGTGCTTTTTCTTTTGAAAGAAATGTATGATACGTCTAATTAGGTTTTTTTCTGTAAGAAAAGCAAAAAGAAATAAGAAAATCTTAATTTCTTCTTCTATGTACTAATACTCGATAGACTATTAGAATCATAATTATTATGTACTTACTACATAAGTCTCACTCAATACTTTTTAATGCGATAAAACACTATCATAATAAAACTAAAGAAATCTGTGTCTCACTATTATTTAAAACTGTTTTCATTAAAAAAAATACGCTAGATAGATGGATATTTCGTTTACTGAATTACCTAGCAAAACACAATTTTCTGTGACTGTTACATACATACATCTTTTAAATGATATTGTTCAGTTAAACCACCAGATATTTCTATGCTACATTTCTCAGCTTGTCTCTCTTCAACTACTTAATGGTTTCCGCTTGCCAGGTTAGACAGCTTGCCTGCTGCTCTGTGACGTTTTGTCAGTTAGACTGTGGCCTTTGTGTGAATGTCATGGTCATTTGCGGTAATATTTAGTAATATACGCCGCTGCCCCCATGAGGGGAACCGTTGGGATCTTCAAAAAACTTCTGGTGCAACGCGAAAATTTTTCTATGTCCTATGGGCCCAACCGACCCCATGCAAATAGCATGGGGACAGTTGACACAAATTTATTCCCATCGGACTACATGAGAAATTGTAGTAATAGTCACATGAAATAAACTAAGTAAATGAATGTAACAAACCGCTTTAATTAAAAATAACAAACTAATACGTAACATACCATATTAAAAAAAAAAATTAAGGGTTTGATAGACTTTGTATTTGGGCATTGTATTAAATATATTATTAGCGTCAAGAAGAAAAAATCGTGAAAACTGGGAAGCAAACAAACAAATAAATAAACGAGAGTGTGACCTAATAAAAACGTGTTCATAAAATGAACATTTGGCATACTGTTAGATTTTACGCAAGCAAAGCAAATGTTAAGCGTTTAATGTTGTTTCATAAAATAACCAATAATACTATAAAGCCTGACATATCCTCATTAGGTAATGCCGTATTGTTTTACGACTCGACTGATAAGGACATAATATCGACACAGTCTATTATCGATGAGCCTGCCTAAAACACCACAAATGGCATATTGGAATTTTACATTCAGTTTTGTTTAACGAAATTGACTATTACGTCGTCATTTGTTTTTTTCAAAGGATTTTCATAAGTATCTAGCTTAAGTAACTGATTTAGATATTGTCAGAGTAACTTTTAAGCATGTTCAGTAATATAATGACGACCTCCGTGGTAGAGTGGCTTTGTACACCGGTTTCCAAGGTTTCGCCATCTCAGAGGTCCCGGGTTCGATCCCCGGTTGGGTCAATTTAGAAAACGAACTTTTCTATATTGGCTCAGGTCTGGGTGTTTGTGATACCACCGTTGTCTCCGATTTCCATAACACAAGTTCTATAGCTACTTACTTTGGAATCGGAGCAATGTATGTGATGTTGTCAAATATTTATTTATTTATTTATAATAAGTATAAAAGTTAATAATAAGTTGACTGTAATTTAAGAAAATAACAATAACGCTATTTGTTTCAGTACCCGTACCACAAACATCTATCGAGAGAAAAAACGCGCGTAAAAGTACTCGATAGAGGATTTGTCTATGAAAAATCTCATTTCGCTTTTCAGCGGTAGATGACGCTCTACTTCCCATACGAAATGACTCTATCGAATGTTTTTACGCGCGTTACTTTTTTCGATAGCTCATTTCATACCAGTTGGTAAAACTTCATCTTATTTCATTGCTACCTGAGAAGGGCGTTTAAGTTGTTTTAGTTGTAACGAAACTAAAAGTACTGGCAAAAAAACTGCAGCTGGAATAAACTATATCGGGATTTACACCATGTACCTGTTTATTTTTGAGACTCCGATATTTCGGCGCAGTTGCATGCGCCATGGTCACGGAAGAACTTCCGTGCATGGTGTAAATCCCGATATAGTTTATTCTAATAACGTCAAAAACCATGGAAATTTAAAACATTAAACTGCAGCTGGTTTTTACATTATGGCACCACAAAACAGCAGATTTAAACGAACTAAATAAACCATAAGAAACACAAATTATTGTAACTTGAGGCAAAATATTTCATATAATTGCGAAAATTTATTTCTAATTGCCAGCACCATAAATAACTATTGCGCAAGCGACGCTTTTGCCTCCACTAATTACGCCCTCAACAAAAGTTTCTTATAAAACCAACTTAATCGCATTAAGAATAAAGCTCAATCTTCAACTCGTTGATAAGACCTTCTTCCCATAAAGTTAAGATGACTCTTATGGTAAAATAATAACAGAAAATTTCAAATAAATGTCGGTGTGGACCTTGAGCCTTCGATTTGGTATTGTTCGTGTCAGTAATGGACAATAAATAATCAGTACCTCGTCTATTACTTTGTTATTTTATATAAAGTATGATACAACATTTAATAAGTTATGGCGAAGGAATTATGGTAGATGAGGTTCAACTATACTTAAATTAAGGCTTGGCAACGCTTCGATTAAGGGTACTATATCCCTCAAGGGCGCCCTCATCATAGTATTATTTATTTTGCTTGCTAAGTACATAATGTATCGAAAATTCATATGTACAGATTGAAGCTAAGGTTCTTTAGTTTATTTACAAACAATAACCTCAGTAAAATATAGTCGTTGTAGTGGTAGTAGGCAAAAGTGCCTAAAGTGGACAATTTTTGCCCTTTTCCCTCCTACTGCTACAACATACTTTATGTGTACTTAGCGAGTAAATAAAAAGATTAGGACGATACTTTGAGGTATATAGGGCCCTTAAGTTCCTTTTCAAATGATAATATTTGCAGACTTCACAATTATATCAATGTTCTAATATTAGGTCAAATGTATATACCTACTAGGCTTCTAAACTTAGCTTATAAATTGTAGAGTAATTATATAGTCCGAAGCAATAAAATTGTCAATCAAAATTCATATTATGTAGGTACTTAAGTCAAGTCAAAGTAAAAAATATATTTATTCAAATAAACTTAGTAATTAAGTGCTTTCGAATCGTCTATATTTTCCTACCACCCGTTCCAGACTTTTTAACTAACAAGAAGAACGGGCGCACGAAATTTATCAGCTTTAACAGAAATAAGTAACGATATTTACAAACTGTATATCGTTACCAAATTCAGTACAACAGGATTATTAACAACAAAGTAGTTATACTAGCAAGTTATGTGTTACATAACATACATTACATATCTAAAAGTAACTGTGTGATGGTAACTATAGCTTTAATGAAAACAGTATTATAAAGTTTCGTCTTTTTCGATTCATTCAATGCAATGCAACACATAATATAAATGCAATAGAAAATGTAATCACATCTGCTTCCAATCCTCAATATCGCCAATATTCCACCGTCTTCAATATTCCTGTCAATCCACCATTGAAATATTGCGTAGCACCATTTGTTTTGCATTTATTATGGCATCTCACACCGATTATACTTTTAAAAACACATTTTCCGTAAACGCTTGTAGGTAAAAAACATTCGTTGGTGATATCCTAACTGAGACCGAAGGTACCGGTCTGGTGGGGTGTATGGTACAAGCTAGGAGCGAACAGTTTTAAATATCCTCTATAGGGAATGTGAAATGTCTCAGTACTTACAGATTTATAAAAATGGTGCTTTTTTCTAAGACTGGCTGTATAATATAAAAATAGTAAAAACTGAAAAAAATATGATGTTATAATTTATTGTTTGAGAATTAATACGTATGACTTTTTAATATAAAATCTGCTTATGCTATTGTATTTTGTAATTACAGTGGTATTAATAGTAATCTTTATTTCTCTTTGAAAAACGGTTATTATGCGTAAGTAATTAAAAAGTTTTAAAGCATTGACTTAACAATTATATATCTTTTTACAGTTATGCGTATACTATTTTGAAAGTAATGGTCCATGCTGAAGAAAACGCGTAGAAACTATAATAATAACCCTATGCCAATCGCGGCAAGTTTATCACTTGTTTGAGTGTAGGACCCCAGGGGACCTCTAATTTATTTGAAGTCTATATTACCGTCGACCGAGTGCCAACTTGCTGCATTCAGTTTTTATTTATGTCCCCGTGTAATATTCTAGTATTTACATATCGGACAGACATCGAATACATTTTGCCGTTTGTAATGTATATTCGATAACTATATTCAATTCTACTCGACGGTTTTCTCGACTCGGTTTCTTGTGTAAAAGAGAGAGCGACGAGATGAGAATTTTGAAATTTAATTGAATGGTTGGGTTAGAGGCGAAAGGAAATGGATAAATTGACGTCGGCTTAAATCTGCTACTTTTTGTTGGTTCTGAATGTTTCTTCAAAGAAATAAAAATAGCTTGCAAAATAAGTTATTGATTTCATATTATTTTAAGTTGATTTTAAGTAGGCACATGTTAGGATATTATTTAAGTACAATATTTGTTTTAATTAAAACTTACGATTACGGTTATAGGCATATAATCACTCTAAATATTAATTTTATCATATTTTTTTCTTACATATCACGATATTCAATTTACTATTATGTGAATATTAAGCTTCGACATACGCCTAATAACTTAACTAATTAAATGTTAACAGTAACTTAAATATGGTACACTTAGGTTACACATGGCAGGGAATATAATAATTACTATGAGTAATAATTTGATGAACACTGGAGTATAATAATTAGCAGCATCAATAAATACAGTACCTGCTTATAAATGTTTCATAACATAATTGTTTTTTTGGAAATGCAACTGAGTAAATATTTCTACAAAAAAGCGGCGACACAATTTCACACAGATAAGCGTTGGTTATCACAATATGTTGTACATGCTAAAATGACGTCATAATATTACTTGCATCATGGCTGACAGTGGTTAGCAGTATGTTATCAGCTCATTGACGGAGCATGGCTGGTCGCAGCATTCCGAAATAACGCCTCTTTTGTTCTTCGGAGCTTCCAGCGACTTCGCATAGCGAGGAGACAGCCACGGCCATTCTTCATACTCTGATGAGAACCCCGACCTCTTTGGAACAGGTTTATTATCACAAAGATACGCCAACGTTAAAGCCAATCTGCGACCACAGTATACCTGAGGAGAAGTATCTCCAGAAGACAGACTACCCAGCCCCAACATAGATAATAACACAAGAATCACACCCTTCATGGTGCGCACCTGACGGAGCTCGGTTGAGGAATGTAGTCCTTTGAAGAAGTCTTCCCGATTTTATACAGGTAAAATATTCATTAATATTCAATCGAGCACTGAGAGAGGACATTTATTTGCCATAATGAGACCTTGTGTTAAGTCCACATACGTGGGATGACGAGTTCAGACGCCTTTGACGCTCCATTGCACCTTCGATGGAAATCTGACTGGACGTCGAGATATATATTTAGCTTTTAAGAAAATAGGTTAAGGTATTAATTTATGTTTGATGTCAGAGCATAATTATTAAGTCCTGAAATATGCATGAATATAATATGATTAATATTTATGAGTTATCTATCAGGTATAAAAGGTAGGAGATTTTTAGTCAATCCACATTCGAACACATCGTTTGAAAGTGTTAGCTTTCGATACCTTTGCGAAGCTTAAGAATACCAGAAAATACCATGAAGACCCAACTGCTCATTCTCCTCGTCGGCGTATCATTGATGTCTGTCGCGTCAGGAAAGTCATCTGCCCAGGTCTTCTGCGGCAGAAAGCTGGCAAATGCCTTAGCGTACTTCTGTCCAATCGAAATGTTAGGGAAGCGAAGCAGCTCTAATACCAACTCCATCGAAGACTATGAGGACTTTGGGTGGCCGTGGATGGTTTCCAAAGCGAGAGCTCTAGAAGATCCTAGAGGCAAGAGGGACCCTGGAGTAGTCTCCGAATGCTGTGACAAACCGTGTACTCTAAACGAACTGCTGTCTTACTGCTAAGCTTGTTGCATCGTGTTATACCATGAGAAAATGTCGAAGTGAACCTAATAAATGTTAAATTATTATATTTTCTTCGTTTTTATTATTTATACAATTAAATTTGATATCCAAATTATGAAACAAACAATAACAAATGTCAAATATATGACATTATGTCAGGTTCACATCTAGTACCATCTATTTAGATACGCCGCCATTGGAAAAAAATCATAGTGCTTAAATAAAGACGAAATTATGAATTATCTCTCTGTAGTGCACTCCGAAGAAGCAAAATATTGTTTAAGCTACAATATTTTCTAGCCTGTCTTTTAGTTAAATGGAGTTTTATTGTTGAAAGTGGCCACTTATCGCAAAAAATATTGTTTAAGCGATAAAAGAACCACAAAGCTTCTACGGAGTGCACTATAGAGAGATAATTCACAATGCATTATGATTATTTTTCCAATGGCGGCGCTAGTGTGCAGACTACGCGCTCTTAAAGGGATTCGTTCACAGGACTTGTGCAAAGGATAAAAAAAAATTGAGTCTTGGTAACTTTTGGTAACGAATATTCCACGGTAATTTTTGTATGAAGATTTTAAAAGGCATACTTAGAGTACTAGATATTCTTTCATTGACTTTAAAATTTATTAATTTATTATAATCTTCTACATAAGTATTAGTTACAGATGCATATATATTTTTAATGTTATTAAAAAAAGTAACCTTATAATAATAAAGAAATTTATTGCAAGAAACTTAGGTATATATACGAACATTTGCACATTTACAATAACATTTTTACAATTTGTTAATTTTTTTATTATGTTTAAGGATGAAGAAGACACACAGAACTTAAGACTAAACTTGCAAGCAAATACTAATGATGTGATCCAAATGTTCATTACATTTAATGTGACGAAGTAAAATTTTTTCATGATCGGTAGACAAAGTAAGTTTTTCTGGCTACTTAAGTTTAACTTAAGTTTACTTAAGTTAAGATTGGTTTTTCCACTCTTGACTATAGAATGTACCCGTACCACGAATATCTATAAAAAAATACTCACCTCTTCATAAAAATTATTCATACCCCTTTCATTTCGCTTTTCTGCGGTAGATGGCGCTGTGCCAATATCCCATACACAATTACTGTTTTGTTTTTTACGCGCGTTTATTTTTTTTGATAGATGTTCTTATCTTATGAGTATAATTTTGTGTCAACACAAATTTGTCGTCTTTGTTTTGCAATTAAGGCGGTACCCCGACCGAAAAAGTGACCGACCGACCAATCGAAAGTGGCGCCGCGGTGAATTTTATTTAATATTGTAATAATAATACACAATTTTAATAAAACTATAAGTGGAATTTTTAAGACCCATAGTGCTGTATTTTTTAGAAGGTATCATTACATTCCCTTGTATATGGGCCTTACGGGCCTTAAAAATTCCACCTAAAGTTTTATTAAAACCTTTTTCTATAAACAACTAATAAATAAAAAACGGTCAAGAGCAAGTCGGACTCGCGCACCGAGGATTCCGCACCATCATTCTGAAAAGTTTACTATTTAGAGAAATCGTTTTATTTTTTCCTGTAATCTTTACATAAACCTCTATCTCAAAAATTTCAGAGATTTTTATGTGAAATATCTGAACAAACTTCGGAGATAAGGGGGGGGGGGGGGCGGTATTTCTTTACATTTGATAGCATTAGTAGTTCTCGAGATATCCATCTGTGACAGACAGACAGACTGAGTCGCACCATAAGGGTTTCTTATTACCATTTTGGTAAGGAACCCTAAAAACCTCTGAGGGATGCACCATAATGTAATACCAACTCTTTGATATACATAGTCAAGTATAGGCTCTACAAACTTAAGATAACTATAAAAGAGATAATAAAGTCTTTTTTATTTGATTTGCATGCATTATTTTGTTTACATGACGATCTAGCTTAGTTTTTTTGCATTTTGTCATAAAGTAGAAATTAGTAAAGATAAAAAATAAGTAAATTCATTATGTTTAATCACAATTAATATAATATATGTATTTACAATGCGCTATATAATATAAAAAATTATAAAAACCGTTTAAAGCGTATCAGATTCTGTTAAAACTAAATTACCTTTTTTTAATACAAGAGTTCTTAAATTATGATAATTTAAATTAATTCATAATACTTCTAATAGAACAAGGACTAACGCTAATCATAAATTATCAAATATAAAAAAAACGAAGTTTATCAGATAATAATAATATGCTGTTTTGCTTGCAGCATTCTTTCAAAACCAACGTTCTAGCACTGTAGGCATAAAAAGAAACGCGATAAGCGGAGACACTATTAACTCACGAATAAGGTTCAATATCAAGTAAAATGAACTATGAATTGCGTTCGATTATCGCGATTATTTTTGTGTAATAGCAGTAATAGGCTTTCTGATTTAGAATCTTATTCAAATAACGAGTTTTGACTTTGGGTCTTATTATCGAAATACCAGCTGCTAGCCCTATCAGTATCCTTAGCACTAACATCTATCGAGAAAAAAAATCTCGCGTAAAAGTACTCGAAAGAGTAATTATCTATGGATAATTTAATTTCGCTTTTCGGCGGTAGATGCCGCTGTACAAATTTCCGATACAAAATTACTGTACCGAATGTTCTTACGCGCGTTATTTTTTTTCGATTCTAAACAGATCTAAGCAAGTAAGTTAGATATAATGAAGATACTCCAAGAGACTCGGAGATGAAGCAACTCGCAATAAGCAACATTCATTGGAACAACTACTATCATTATTATTTGGTTTTGTCATTCTCCAAATATTTCATTTTTCTTCTAATTGTTTGTTGATGATCAGAAGCAGTAAGTTGGTATATTCTACCTTTCTTTTTATTTTTATTTTTATGAAGATGCAAAACTTTTTAAATTTTGATTAATGAACATTACCTAAATTAATTTAGGTAAAGGTCATCAACATTCCTTACATTTCTAGATGTAAAATTCCTGTGATTTTATACATAATATTTTAATATTTTACAATAAAGCTTTACATTAATTTGGTATATAGGTAATAACTATATTTAAGGCTCTTTAGTTGCGGAAATTAGCTATGGAACTATCATTATGTAGATTTCAAAATGCTCAGTTATTTCTTCATATAGTAGGGCAATATGTGAGTAGTTCATCTCGGGAACAAGATTTGAAGCAGCATTCTTCAATAACACCTCGTTTTGCTCTCGTGTCCGCCAGAGCTTGGGCCCTCGGCACCAGCCATGGCCAGCCCCACTGGTCATAATCTACATCTGTCCTCTCAAGGCTTGACCCTTCCGATCTTGGCTTCTTCATGAAATTGTCCCACTTTGACCTTTTTCCTTCATACTTAGGACATAAAATCTTCAGCGCTTCAGACAACCTTCTTCCACAAAGCAATGGACCGTCCGAAGCCACTCCCCAGACCAAAGCAGCCAACACAAACACCACAGACCCCTTCATCTCTTCAGTCAAGTGAACCTAACTTAGATCGAATGCGGTGAAATTGGCGAACTATCGTCTTTTATACGGTGTACACTCATTAATATTTCATGAAGGTCAATCTATGCAGTTACCAGAACTTTCAATGACGTCATTAAAATCGCAGAACATGTCAAGAAAATGAAGCCAAGTGAATTCACGTGTGGCTGTGACTTGCTTATCCCGCACGAAGGACACGAGCATTTGTTGAATATTCCCTGCAATTTACTCAATTATATTTTATTCTGTACTTTTCACACGTGTGAATAAATGAAGCTCCTATTTAAGCGTGCATGATGATTATCTGCGAAATGAAATTGATCTTTAAATATTTTTGTAGAAATACTGTCACTTGCGTAGTTATTGCACAATGTTTTTTATACAATCACTAATTATGCGGTAATTTTCAGGCTCTATATGTTCTTCTCCATGGCACTTCTTGTGTGAAAAAAAAACTACAAGCAATTAATGCTGAAGAATCTTTCTTGGCTTCGCAATTTAGGCTTTTTAAATTAGATTCTTTTATTTTATCTTTATTTGTTTAGGAGCGTTAATGGATTTAAACATGCCAGCTCCATCTTACTAATCTTAATAGCTAATTCAACTTTAGATTATGAATAACAAAGTTAATAATAACAATAAGTTTCTTAAAGTACCTACCTACGTCCTAAAATATAGTCCATCTATATAGTTAAAAAAAAATATTGTACTCAGGTATCAATATTTTAAGTTTTAATCACAAACAACTTATATGATTAGATCAGCACAACATCAGTGTTTTTTTTTACAATTGACTGAACATGTTCTTAAACTTAATATGAAAAGTGTCCCATTCAATATTTTTCATCCCACAAGCTTCAGGTTGAAGATAAGTCACCTGTTAAACTGACATCAGCCATTGAATATTCATAGGCCTCTTGCTATAAAATGGAGAGAAATTGGAATAAAGTTACATTTCCAATCAACACCTTGAGGTAGAAGGAACTTTGATCAGCAACTTAAGTTACAGAAGAAAATAATATGAAGACCTTTATTTTTATGTTGGCTGCCATTGCTACGCTGCTGTCCACTGCTTCAGCTAAAAGCCCAAGTCAGGTGTACTGTGGGAGAAAGTTGGCCACCGCCTTGGCATACATGTGCCCTATCGAGATGCTGGGCAAAAGGGCTGGGCCCAACTCCATAGAAACTGGCGAGTTGGATTGGCCGTGGATGTCTAGAGCGAAGGCCCTGGAAGCTTCGAGGAACAAGCGGACTGGTGTCATCTCGGAGTGCTGCGAACAGCCCTGCACCTTAAATGAACTGCTGTCCTACTGCTAGAATGTGGCTTGATTATCTGTGAATCTTAACAAATAAATGTTCTTTCATTGATTCGAATTTCTTTTAAAAAGCATCGCTGTCATGCTTATTTTTTTTTTTCATAGACTTTTTTTAGTCCCACACAGGGTGAAATCGAAGTCATGGCAATTTTAAACTGACAATCTAACTGCGATATTAATAACTTTGGGACAAAAATTTCTTAAGACACTAGCGCCGCCATTGGAAAAAAACATAGTGCTTAAATAAAGACGAATTGTGAATTATCTCTCTGTAGCGCACTCCGAAGATGCTTTTTGGTGCTTTTTGTAACTTAAACAATTTTTTTAGCCTGTCGTTTAGTTTAATGGGGTTTTTTGCGAAAAGTGACCACTTTCAAAGAAAAGTTGGCCAAATGCTCGAAGAAGCATTAGAATGCGATGCACCCGTATTTTAAAGCAAACCGAAACAATATTACTGAACGCTATCCAACACTTAAAACTGGCAAAAGTATTCCCTGAAAAGGAGTGAATTGACAAAACAAAAAAATTAAAACACAATAATAAACTAGTTTAAGGGTGATTTCACACGCGTGTATCACTATTATTCCTAGTATCTGGTTGTCTAACTACCGACATGATGTATACGATCATTTATTTATTGTTTAAATACCGACATGATGTGTCTAAATGACCATTTATTTATTGTCTAAATACCGTCATGATGTGTCTATACGACCTTATATTTATTGTCTAAATACCGACATGATGTCTCTAGCTAGAGCTAGACAATTTTATTTATACGTACATATTTTTTTATAATGTTTATCTTGTTATAATTGCGAGTGTCATCACATTTCATTCCGTAGCCTTAAGATAATAATTTAATAGGTTCTCTAACAACCGTCCTAATTTTCGTCTCGCGATGTTTACGATGTGAAATTACGGCGGGCTTTGCTCTCGCGGCAAATTGGCCCTCATTATGTCTACACGCTGTATTTTTAAATTGGGTATCAACTACTTCCATTCTGTTACAACATCTTTTATAACATAATCTGCGTATAAAGTAAATCTTTGAATTGAAAATCTATAAGTTTACGAAAGCTTAGCTTGACGAATCCGAGAAAAAAGTGTTGTGTACATTAAAATCTCATTCTTGCAGATTAGCAAAAAGTTTGTCTACATTGCGGTGTCATTTTGACATATAGTTATAGACAAAACACCTCTCGAACTCGCCCTGCTACAGAAACAGGATAAGACTTTTAGACTCTCCTATTAACATGCATAACCAATTTTATAATTTCACAATTTTTTTTTGTTTTTGTCTTTGCTCCAATATTTTAGTTAGTTTTGTAATGTTAGTATTGTTTTTGTCTCTGTTCCGTGATGTTACGACTGGGGAACGATTCTGTAACCAAACTCGCATCTCACTTCGAACCTCACTTTACTTCGCGTGAGTTTGTTATTGGAAATTAGCTGAATATAAGCTACTTTACCGATTGCAAAAGGTTTTAGGTAGCTACCGTAGCTATCTAAAGTCTTTTGTGATTAAAAAAACAGCCCATCATTATCTCATTTGTGATTTTAAATTCCCGCGCAGTGAAGTGAGATTCGAAGTGAGGTTCGAGTTTGGTTTCAGAATCGACAGGCTGGTCTCAGCAGAATACGAGTACAGTAGACGTTGGCTGCTGCTTAAACTGAGCTGACTGGCTTCATATAACATATAGTTTATTGTACGTTTTTCTTTATTATTATTATTACCTATTAGCTATTGTGTATGTGTTATGTGTTGCTAATAATAAATAATATTCTGTTTTATTATATAATTATACAACATGTTACAAAAATACCCCTAATGCCGAATATGGTATATAGGGACAATCAAACTGAACAACTTTTACTTTTGGACCAACTCTGAAATCGCGAATTAAATCAGCTGTTTCATAGATTTTATTTTTTTATTCAGTTTGATGTCCCTATCTACCATATTCGGCATTAGGGGTATTTTTGTAACATGTTGTATAATATCGAATGATGCTGTCTTGAACTAAAAACATGTAGATTAATTTAAAAGCTCCTGACTTATGTAGACCTCTTCAAGTATGTTTAAGTATTAGTTGAAGTAACGAGCTATTTTCAATTTGGCGTGAATATTTTGAAATAGCTGTAAATTACAATCATCGATGCGTGTTTTACGATAGATATTAAATAAATGAAGTCGGTTAATAACACTGACAGACACGATGCTCTTGTTAAACTCAATAACTATAAATGTCAATTGAAACGTTATCTTTGCAGACGACAATATAAAACGTACTTAAGTAGGTACCTTATGGAAGACTTAAAATACTTTTAAAAAATACACAATGGGTACCAAAAAACTTTTCAGAAAATAACATGTTATGTGTAAACATGAAGCGTTCGTGAAGAAAAGTCAGATCAGAGGGATGAAAGAAGTTGTAATTATTCTTATCATATATGTCTATAGTAGATAGTACTTAAGTAGGTGCAAAAAAACCGGCCAAGTGCGTGTCGGGCCACGCGCAGTATAGAGTTCCGTAGTAACCTCATACCATACCATATGGCTATTAAGTTAGAGCTCTAACACACTGGGACGCCATAGTGACGTTGCCGGATACGTATCCAAACAATTCGTATTGAAATGTATGACAGTTAACACACTTGGCTACGGTCTGGCGACGTCGTCAGTTTGTAAGCGTAGCCACGACCGACCGGCCCCTGCGTGGAGACTGGATACTCTGGTGACTCTGGCTGTGTTCGTTTTGTGCGAAAACAATTGCTTTTCGATACAGAACGAATGAATTCGTTCGTGAACCCGCGGGAGACATTGTAACGAGAAGAACCGACAAGAAACTCGTCAAGGGCTAAAACAAAAAAAAATATGTGGTTGTTGTTGAGAAATAGTAATTTCGAAAAATATTTTTCCAGATTTTATTCTACTCCTTTTTTGGCGTCATTAATGTATACATACATATTCATGCCAAATTACAGCTTTCTAGCAAAAGTATATGGCAGATTATACTGGCTATCATAGAGATAATCGGTAAAATGAACGAGTTAAGAAATTCAAAAGGTAGCCGTATCGTAGAAAACAGCTTTTGAACTTATATACTCACCGTGTTATTCTTAAAAAATTGTACCTATTTTAGTTAAAAAGTGTTTTGTCTCTTCCTTTCGTATAATGAATTGAGTTTGAACGAAGAAGACATACACATTTTAAGTTTTTATGAATAACACGATTAGTTTATTTCAATAAAGATTATAAGTGGCAACTATGGCCCTACCATGAGTTGATGCAAACTGTTTACGTTACCCTGAACTATCGTTTTCTCCCTTTCACTCGCATTGACTGTGAGCAGTGTATCCGATAGTTTACGGTAGCGTAAACAGTTTGCATCAACTCAATGATCAACTGCGATGGTGTCGTGTGAGGCGGATCGTTACGTTCCCTCAAATATGGTTGAGCGAAGCGATGGTTGGTTCATGCATCATGCTCGTGAACGGGTGCTGCCAGTGGGAATGGGTCTGCTTCTGCCTATCTGTCTTAACGTTTATTGAATTGTATGAATTGATATATTTTTTTCGTAACAGCCTAGACTGAATAATGACCTTAAATTTTGAATTAAGCTTGAACCCTATAAATTGATCCAGTAGAAATGAGCTAAACAAATAATGTTATTTATTTATGAATCTATGTTAATTGTAAAATGTATTAATGTAATGTCTGGAAACGATAAACATATTTGTAAATATCGTTCCTTCTGATAAAACTGATAAGTTTTTTGCGCCCATTTTTCTTGTCAGAAGACGTCATAATGGGTGGTAGGGTAAAAGACGATTTAAAAATGCTCATTATGTTAGCTTATTTGAATAAATAATTTTTCCATTTTCTATTTCAATTTCATGGTAGGGCCACAGAGCGGGTACGTGTCCTAGACCTAACAGTAGAAAATCTGTCGTTTACTTGTCCTAGTCAAAGGATATAGTTTATCCATTGAATCAAAGGAATCCTCGAAACAGCGGAGTAAGGCGACATATTTATGGAGTTATCAGTAAATCTAGCGGGTCTAAGTGGATTGTATTGTCTGTCTGTTTTAAACGATCAGATAGGCCGACGAGATTTATACGACACTCTCGTTAAATACGTAGTAAATCTACGTTTTGATATTGTTTACTGTTATTGGTTTTAATAATGGTGCTTTAGCAGTGCTTAGTTAAATTAATTGACCGATTGTTTTGCCATACGTATGGGCTAAATAATTGGTGTTAACCTTTAATTTACACAGGGTTAAAGTCACTTTTATTTTTTAGTCGCCATCCAAACTTTAAGGGCCACTTGCGCCAAGCTGGGTTAATTCATCAACGCCCGAGCGGCCGCACCCGGCCGGATAACAATGGAATATCTGTTGTGTCTCATTTTCCGGGCGTTGAAGGGTTAAAATTTAGCCCAGAGTTAGTTCATACAAAATTAGCACTAACTCTGGGTTAAATGTGCTAACCCTGGCGCAAGTGGGCCTAAAGATGCGTTCGGTATTTTTTTTTGCCACCCAACACTTAACCCAGCACGTAATCTTTCACTGATATATATGAATACTGTAGCCGTAGCACGTACACACGACGGCACCTCAAACTATACATTGACCTTGAGACCGCCTTTATGTCCTACGTAATAAAAGCTGTTTTCGCAGTTTAACTGTCTAACCTGACGTGACGTCATGTGTACATCTATCGAGAAAAAAACGCTCGAAAAAGTAATCTATAGAGGATTTGTCTATGAAAAAGCTTATTTCGCTTTTCGGTGGTAATGACGTTGTACAAATTTCCCATACAAAATTAGTCTATCGAATGGATTTACGCGCGTTATTTTTTCGATAGCTGTTGTGCTATGATTACTAAATAGAGGAAACTGTGCAGTTTAATGGACCCAACACATTCTTAAAGTTTGGATCGTGACTAAAAATAACAATGTATCTGATGTAACGTTGGCATGGACTTATAAGACATTACCACAAATGATTTTAAAACACTGTTCAACAAGACTAAGTGTTTAACTTCACTTCACTTTTTTGACAATACGGTTTGAAAGGGACGGCATCACATTTAAACACTGTCCAAATTAAACAGTAATAATAATAATAAACAGTGTTTTAAAATCTTTTGTAGTAAAGCCGTAAATAACTTAGCCTCCATTGTACTACATTATCATAACACTAACTAGACATCACCGCTTTCTAAACACCACCTCATAATTCGGTTGTAACCAGTCATCAAGTATTGATAACCGTTAATTATGCGTTCGATAGCCGGCACTTTAACGGGCCGTCAAAGCCGGGTCGTTTAACCGCGGGTCAAGAAGTAACCAATCCGGGCCATCACTATTAATGAACACCATTCGTAACTGCATCGGACAAATTATGTGTGTGGTGCAAGTTTGTAGCGGGGAACGATTATCAAAATGTAATAAAATAAAGAAGTCTGTCTGATTTCTGATATGTCATTGCGTCAAGTTCTTGAGTTTGAAAGTGGTTTTCTGTGCGAGGTGTGAAGCTTCATTTACTGTATAATAGTGGTTTAAAATTAAATGAATATTTTATACTAACAACTTGAATGCGATGATGATGATGGATGCATTGCTTTACTTTTTGGTTGATGTTAGTTGGGTCTAATTTATTTTACTTTTCTTTTCCTTCAGCTTATTAGGGATTAGGAATTACATAAAACTCGTATTACGTTCTTTGTATATTATAATATAATATATAATAGTTTGCCGAAGGTCTGAGCTCCGGTATAGAGCGATTATGAAATATGATATTTAAGAAATTTCTTAAGCATCACCGCCCACGAACGATTAATCGCTGAGTGATTTTTGTCGCCGAGAATAGTACATACAGAGTTCAATACGTAAACGACCACGAGCTACAGAAAGTATCTCAGCGAATAATCGCCCGCGAAATGACACTGACAAGAGTGACAAGGGTTTACTTGGCCAGCTACAAAAAATCGCCGCGATTAACGCCGCGATAATCGCAGCTACAAAAAGTCGCTCGTAGGCCATGAAGCCATGAAGGAAACCATGAAGCCATTTTCATGAACTAGTGGCTTTTATGAACAGCGCCATCTTCCGCCGAAAAGCGAAATGATATTTCTCATAGATAATTACTGTATCGAGTTATTTTACGCGCGTTTTTTTTCTCGGTAGATGTTCGTGCTAGGGGTACAGAGTTATCGCTATCACTTTTGTCTAGGGCCATATCCCAAGAAACTTTTAAACCCATCATCACACTTCATTTTACAAAACTATATTTATACTCGACAACACATGCACCAGCGTTATAGCCCAGCGAAGTTTTATTCAAAGATTTTTTAAGAAACACGTAATCTTGCGCTATTTTATGTTTTCTTAGAAGAATGACTATATCTCTTATTAAACGCCTATGCATTGTATGATTTTGCATATAGTTTTATGAATAAAAATGTAGATTTAGCATTAAAATTAGCTTGACGTTCTCGATTTAAACGACAAATAATACTATTTATTTCTGACTAATATGACTTAGGTATACCTACCACAGATTGCTTATATAGGGTACTATATTAAGAGAATAGGATAGTTACCAGCTGATATGAATGGTGTAATAATTGCTACAAGAAGTGATACTTATTTGCATCGTAACCCAACTATTATAGTAAATTATTTTAAAAAATTAAACATTTGCTAAATGACAACCCAGACCTTAAACATGCCATAAAGATAACTGCTTTTCCCGGAATGTCCCGTAATTTATTCCTGGCTGGGCCCATCTTTCCTAATTACGCAATGTTTTCACACTCGCAAAACAAAAGACATTCGCACCGCATTCCATGCGCGCACAAAAAATAAACTGGATATCTGAGGAGAAAGGTGAATTTTGTTTTTTAAATTTATAAACAAGAATGGCATGAAATTAGTAATGCTGTTGTATCCTTCATTAAAAACATGTTTCTATGGATTTATTTATGTATAATTAAAGTTGTATCTACTCTAGTTGTCTAAACAATGATTATTGATTAAAAAATAGCATTTACCTTTTTTTAATCTGTTATTTCTGTTATTGTATACGAAATCCACCTTAAACCTCTAACAAAACGTATCCACAAATTCTCAATCTCGCATTCCTGTCATCCGTTTGCCACCATTACCTGTTTTAACCTCAACGCGAGATAAATAATAAATCTCGACGTAAGATTGTGAAAAAATAAATAAAAATGGGAGTGAGCGCAAATGGTGGTGGTGATGGTTTGGATTGTGGTGGTGATACTGGTTGTGATACTGGTGATGGTGGTAGTGGTGATGGCGCCTTTCAAAAATAGGGCTCCTGGGGCTGGGGCCCTGAGCCCGTAGCCAATGTCATATTTACAAATTTTCGTTATCGCTTCGCTTCGAAACATGTATGGATTTGACGTTTTAAAATTCTATTGTTAACGAAACCTTATGTCAATCCCACACATATTTCGAAAGCGAAGCGATAACGAATATTTGCAAATGTTACTTTGGCTAGGGGCCCTGAGTAGTAAAGAGCGCTCGAAGCCTTTCAAAAATTTGACGACCTCCGTGGTCGAGTGGCTTTGTACACCGGTTTTCAAGGTGTCGCCATCTCTGAGGTCCCGGGTTCGATCCCCGGTTGGGTCAATTTAGAAAACGAACTTTTCTATATTGGCTCAGGTCTGGGTGTTTGTGATACCACCGTTGTCTCCGATTTCCATAACACAAGTGCTTTAGCTACTTACTTTGGAGTCGGAGCGTATGTGATGTTGTCAAATATTTATTTATAAAAATAGAGTCCCTGGCTCCACTTTTTTGAAATTACGATTATGACAATAAATTGTGACATCACGTCGCAAGTGAAACTCAAATTGTAGATACGGATTTTGGTATGTAGTAAAAGCGCTCGACGGCAGCCATCATTTCAAAAATAGGGCTAAATTAAATAGGGAATAAATAAAGCTCCAGGGCTCGTCAAATTATGAATGTAAAAACCAAAAATAAACCGCTACTATTACCGTCTTAACTAAATAATATTGACTTTAACTTTGGAAATATAATAGAAACTAAAAACGAATATCGGCTACACCGGTACACGGTAAAGTTAGTATAACTTATGTTTGTACCGTTAAATTTTAGAGTTAAGCTATACATGTAAAATTTTGCATACACATGTAAAATGCATATTTAAGTCAATAAAATTATTGACTTAAATATGCATAGGAACATATTATGTCTTAGATGTCTTATTATAGTATTTTCTTTTTAAAACATAACTAAAATTATAACGTTTCTGTTTTGGTTCTAGATCTGTTAATCGGGTTGAAGAAAATAATGTAAAAAAAATAATGTCCACAACCACAATTTATTTAATTAACTGGTCAAGTGATTTAATCAACAGTAATTAGTGGTCGGTCGCTTTGTGGTCAGATGGTGGTGGGATGATAATAGGGTTTGTCGTTAGTCGGATAATACCAACATCTTATTTAATTATTCTACCTTAAAACATACACAAACAAACACCATAACAGGGGCCGTCCCGGCTAACGCATCGAACTTCGGAAAGTCTGCCGAGCTTTAAATTAAAACAGATAAATTGAGCGCCAATCGGGCAAAAATGGCGAACCCCAATTCATGATGTCACACGAACATCGATATTTTCTAAATAACTTTAGCGAAAAGTACAATACGAAACTCCTTACTTCGATTTATCTGTTTTAAGTTGAAGCTCGGCAGACCCGCCGAAGTTCGAAAAGTTAGCCGGTAGGGCCCCAGGTCATTATAGTCTATTGCAGGACATTCCAATGTTGCCATAATCTCGTCGCTTTGCAGGCGGGTTTGAGATTGCAGTGTTGAAACGTTTTTGTCGGAAAACGCTACTGCCCATTATCTGGTCCACGGAGGTGCTAGTGTTAAATGTACTCACAACCTCTACGTCATAAGTCGCTAAAGTCGACTTTTATGTCGGGTTGGTATACTGTCGGGTAGGTTCTGCCATCTCTGCCGGACGCGATAGCCCCTAAGAATTTGTCGGGTTGGTATAATCCGCGCGCAATGGGAATGGGATCGAACTTGTCAAAGTAAATCGAAAATTGACTAATAGCTAATTTTAATTTAATTCAACTAATTGTTTACTTGTTATCTTACTTGAAGTTGCTCACCTCGGATGCGTGACACCGTGTTTTTGGATATCGCTGTGGCTGGCCGGGGCGTCACAAAATATCTTGGTTTGACAAGGTTCCATCCCATCTCATCGCGCGCGGATTATATACTACCCTACCTACTCTGCCGGACGCCACAAGAACTTTTGATCATCAAGTAACAGAAATATCTATGGGCAACAAACTTAAGTAAGCCTGTGAGCTGCAATTAAATATTGATATTATATTTTTTTATTGTTGTTTGGCATCGCTCAAAATATAATATTATAAATAAACGTGATTATGCATTCATGTGGAATTGACATTCACACATTACTTTGAACTTCATAACTCGACCTTCATTCCAAAACAAAGAAAAATACCATTCCGAGTTGAGCAATTTAAGTTTTTACATATTTATGTTTGGTTTGTTAGTCGGCTAGCATAATAGAGCATTGTTGTCTGTCTGTGCAAACACGGTTATTAAGTTGTTAGCTTGGAAAGATTGCTTGATGATACACTTTGGTCTCTTAAAGGCATAATCTAATAGTGCAGAGCCCGAGACGTCTTTAATAGTGAATAGTTCAAATAAACTTAATAATTAAACACATTTGAATCGTCTATATTTTCCTACCATCCGTTCCAGTCTTTTTTTACTGACAAGAAGAACAGGCGCAAGATACAGATATTTACAAACGTTAGATTCCTGCTAACAATTTATGTAGAATATTTAACTATTAGTAACTAATTCACAGTTTTTAATCATTAATTAATTTGTTTTGTAAACATATTTGGAGCTTTTTTGTTGGAAGGGGTGAAAGCTCATTTCCTTAGGATTCATTCTTGAAAAGGTTCTATAGGTTACGTAGAATATTGTTTAAACGCGTTAGCGCCCACGAGCGACTTTTTGTAGCTGCGATTATCGCGGCGTTAATCGCGGCGATAATCACGGCGTTAATCGCGGCGATAATCGCAGCGTTTTTTGTCGCTGACTAAGTAAACCCTTGTCACTCTTGTCAGTGTCATTTCGCGTGCGTTTAGTCGCTAAGCCACTTTTTGTAGCTCGTGGGCGTGTACGTATTGAACTCTGTATGTTCTATTTTTGGCGACAAAAAATCGCTCGTGGGCGGGAAGCCTTATGGTGGAGAACTTAAAGCTTTATCAATAGCTTATACCTACTGCTTTCACCCAACTTTTACGGCTGCTATGTAGTGGTTGGAAGCAACTGTACCTATAGGTATAGCTGAGTTAAGTTAAGATTAGAAGTCAATTATAATCTCAGAAATGTAATGAAGTTTCTAAATCGAGTATTTGCTTTATAAACTTTATTAAATTATATTTTTGGGTAAAGGTTAATCAGCTGAAAGTTTCCACATCCGATTTATCATAAACAAGGAAATTCGACGTAGATTTTGCATAAAAATTAATAAAAGTATACCTAACTCGGCCGTTTTGATAACCTTTTGTGTTTGGTTTCAGGTAATTGGCCATTTTTCATCTGGCAATACTTTATTGGGGTTGTCGTTACTCGACGTTGCCGAATCGGAAATTATTTCCGATAATTAATGGATGTGGGTAACGTATTTTATAGCTGAATTTTTCATATTTTATGAAAGCTGTGTAAACGTAAAGTTGATTTAAGTATAGTACATGAATTTTTATTTTTGTACAGTAATACAAAATACATAAATACGTAGAGTAGTAATATTAACTTGATCAGATATGTGCATTTATGAAGATAATTTATTACTAAATAATATACTAGAAAAAATACGACTCGCACCAGGATCATGTTTCGGACGGGAATCGAACCCGCGACCTTTGGATGTCCGGTCCAATGCTCTGACCGCTGAGCTAAAAATTATGTAGCTTTCTCATCTTAATCAATTGTTTAAAAATATCTGGAAAGATATTCAATTGAACGACGAGCTAATTCCTTGTACATTGGTGAGATGGCGCTGGCTTGCAGCGTAAGAGTTGATATACTTGAAGAAATTCGACGTTCCCACTAGTGACTCGGTAGCTCAGCGGTCAGGGCATTGGACCGGATATCCAAAGGTCGCGGGTTCAATTCCCGTCCGAGAACAATACGTGATCTGGTGCGAGTCGTATTTTTTCTAGTATATTATTTAGTATTATATAAAAATAGCATTGTGAATGCTAAAATCTCAAAATTTAAATATAATATATTACAAACGGCGAGGTTTTGATGTTTAAAACAATGTAATAAATCGATTCTAAACTTTTGTTTTAGTTAAGATAATGAAAGTAACTAGCTGCAATCAAGTAAATTACAGACAAAAAATATACTTGTTGTAGATACTAACGAAACAAGATGAAAGCAGAAATAATTTGTATTCGACAGAGGACAATAACATCAATAATATTTTAAGCATTACTGGCGCGCGGGAATAAATACTTGTTTTAAAACGCATCGCCTTCAAAGGAATTTACGCCTGCAAAATAATGGATTGTTCTTTGTGTTTTGTGTCGGAGTATTGGCGCCCGGGAATTATAAAGGGTTGGTTAAGATCGTCTCAGGTTTGGAAAAGATTTTTAAGCTGTTGAATGGGGAGTTTAAGGTCTCGAACCTGAAAATTCGTTCTTACTTCAAATGCAAATGATCAATTTTTCGCTGAGGTCATTAATTACTTTTTGCCTGCAAAAATACATGGCCTTCAAAACTTAGTACCTACCACACTTAAATTGTAAGAAAATAAAATACAAAAGATATATTTTCGAAATAAACAGGACAAAAAAATTTTTTTTTGCATCAAGATTATTTAGATTTTATTCAATATAGCAAAAGTTAGTAATGAATGTGTCCATAATTTCAAGTTACATTTTATACAATAGCCTTTCAAATGAATTACTTTGGCACTTCCAGAAATTTTTCACACTTTACTTAGATACATTTATCGGAGATAAAATCAACTAAGTACGTACAAAAAGTAAATCGACCGATTGTGACCAACAAGGATAAGTTACGAAGTTTTCAATGGATTAATGAAATGGTATTCAAAAAGCTCGTAAACAGAGACTCGATCAAAACCGCTCACAATGGAGTCGTGAGTTCAACCACAGATTATTCGGTCGTATTTCACGATCTCTCTGGTATTGTATTAAATACTGACGGACCTCCTTATAAATATCATAATAAAGATGTTTTCGAGTCGTTCGTATCTTTGGAGAAAGTTATTGTGCTGGTGAAAAGATAAAGTAGTGATTCTAGATTCGTTCTGACCTCGTGATTATTGTGTTTTCAATTACATCTTGGCAGAATTGTTGACAAATAATATTTTCTTCTGTGTAATAATGATATTATATATAATGATTTGATTTATATTTAATCTATGTTATGTTAGTTATTTTATGCATCTCTGTTATGTATTTTTTGACTTAAAAGCATAACTTTTATTGAATATTATTATTTTTATTGATTTCTGCTTTATTGCCTTTTCATATGCACTCTCACGCCTTCTCTGGTTGACTGGGAGAGAATGCCTTTTTAGCATTAAGTCCGCGATTTACTGTATTTCTATAAAATAGCAATAAAGATTAAATAAATAATATCAATCTAGAGTTGACTGTTCCACAAGAAATTTTAATCTGTTCCACAAGAATGTTACGTTGATTATACCTATTGTAGGATATTCTGACAAGACATTAATCCTGATTTATAAGCGTCTCACTTATGTGTAGTGTTTTTATTAAAATGATATTATACTTGACTCATCCCCTTGTTTTTTTATATTTTTTCCGTACCGCTTTACATGTTCTTTTAATTTAGCAGTTCCAGATAGACTATTCACAGCCTAGAACAATCTTAAATAGATGCGTGGTTTCTCACTTGTCTGTTTTACCGAAGAGCGTCTCACTCGATCTCATCAAAATAAAAGTAACGTGCATCGAATGCCGGCGGTCCAGTTCCTAAACGAGACAAATCGTTTTTTTATTAGCCGCCGTTTTGCATCTGTGTCGTGATGTCACTATTAATTGAGTTGGTACCAGTTGGCTGGTTTAATTATGAGGCTGCTGACTGTATTCCCTATTTACATACCTTAGAATTTACTAAATAGGGTTTGAAATAAAAGTTCTTTTCACTTTACTTCAGTGGTCACTGGTCAAATAATAATAACTTCTAAAGATTAGTTAAGTTGACGACCTCGGTGGTCGAGTGGCTTTGTACATCGGTTTTCAAGATGTCGTCATCTCTGAGGTCCCGGGTTCGGTCCCCGGTTGGGTCAATTTAGAAAACGAACTTTTCTATATTGGCTAGGTCTGGGTGTTTTTGATACCACCGTTGTCTCTGATTTCCATAACACAAGTGCTTTGATACTTACTTTGGAATCGGAGCAATGTATGTGATGTTGTCAAATATTTATTTAGTTGTTTATTATTTATTACCTTCTAATATACCCCCCTCCCGAGCACGGGGACCAGCCCCCCTGTCTTTTCACGATTATGCTTTTTAAACAATATGCCAATTAAAAAATATGCGTTTTGATATTTATGCTTGTTGCAAATATGCCATTCAATATTTATGCTTAACAAAATTCGTTTTATGTTTAGGACAAAAAAAATTATGCGTTCCATTAGGTAATCTTTTGGAGTTATTATTATTTGACCACTGACTTATATCCGGCTCGAAGGACCATTCTATAATTTAAAAGTAAACATTGTTGTGTTCCAGCAGTTAGAGATAAGATAGGCAGTTCTTTAGTTGTTGAGGATTCCGAGTGAAATGCGCTTCTAACTGGCCTTATCGTCACTCATTAACATCAGACGAAATCAAGACCAAGTACTCGTCCGTTATGGATTAATAATATTAATCATTATTTATTCGATCGTCATGGGTATGGTTTACGTAGTGAAAAAAAAAGTATATCAATATCCTTCAATCAGTCATCGATCCTTCAGTTATACAACGTGTTACAAAAATACCCCTAATGCCGAATATGGTAGATAGGGACCATCAAACTGAACAACTTTTACCATGGGACCAACTCTGAAATCGACGAGGAGCTCGATGGCGCAGTGGTTTAGCGCCTGGCCCAACGATTGCGGAGGCTAGGCAACATTCGCAAGGGTCGGACATGGGATGGGTGACCAAAAATTTATTATCTCGAGCTCCTCTGTGCTTCGGAAGGCACGTTAAGCCGTTGGTCCTGGCTGCATTTGCAGTCGATAACACCCACCTATCCGCATCCGCATTGGGCCCACGTGGTGGGTTATGGCCCGTCCTCCTTATCCACCCATAAGGAAGGCCTGTGCCCCAGCAGTGGGGACATTATAAATGGCTGATGGTCATGGTTAACTCTGAAATCGCGAAGAAAAAATCAGCTGTTTCATACAATTTGATATTTTTGTAATTATTTTTTTTATGAAACAGCTGATTTTTTTTCGCGCTTTCAGAATAGAAGTTGGTCCCATAGTAAAAGTTATTCAGTTTGATGGTCCCTATCTACCATATTCGACATTAGGGGTATTTTTGTAACACGTTGTATTGATGTCTATAAAGTTGGTAACGGTATAACTCCCCTCACATTTCCCTAAGACGCAGATAAAGTATCATTTTATACTTCATTTCCCCCCTTTATCATCTTAATACTGGTGCATCGCACATTTCACGGACCATCAGAGCTATGATTGACTTCTCCGCGATACTAAGTTGAACAGTAAACTCACGACTCAGTACGGTATGTCAACCGGTATGTACGGGGTGTTAACTGATGCTTAACTGTTTAAGTTACTAAAACCACGAAGATGAAGCGATACACATACTGTGATTTTACAAATATCCTAAAAATTTATCGGATACGATTGCGTAAATCTATCTTATTCCAATTATCCGGTTCTTTACAATCGACCTAGGTTTTTGCAAGATCCGGTTTATACGATTATCCTACGATAGATATACAATGCGATTAAATTGACAACAGACAGTGATCCGCTGCGACTTCACTCAATAGTGTATGGTAAAGAGAGAGAGAGTCGTTTTGTACCGCAAGCGAAGTTGCCTGAAGAACCTGAAGTTGCTACGGATCACTGTCTATTGTCAATTTGATCGCATTATATCTATCCACACAAAACAAAAAACTTCAAAATGTTCAAGGCTTTTTCAGTAAATAAGTTGCGCCACGACCGGACTGAATCGAAACGGCCACAACTTCGTTTACTGAATACCCCTCGAACTCTGAAGATTCAGATAAAGCTATCAAATACAATGAGTGATGGATACAATGGCGGCCATCAATACCGGCCACATAACCCATGCATCTCCTATCTGTAATGTATTCGGTAATTATCGGCTCATCTACCATGAAGGAAATTGAAAAGGGAAGGGGATAAAAAGTGGGCGCAGTCGCCGGAAGACTCTTCTTAACACTGTGAAAGTTAGATGATTGCTTTGATATTTGGATTATTCTGACTCCTACGCGCATTATTTGAATTCTAAGTTAATCCTCTTCATTTTGTACTTGTCTCTCATCGTTTTGTGGTGAAAGGGCCATTTGGCTGGGACTTCTGATAATTAACCAAAAGAAAGTGCATTTATTTTTAACCGACTTCAAAAAAAGGAGGAGGTTCTATGTTCGTCTGTTTATTTCTTTTTTTATGTATGTCCGCCGATTACTCAAAAACGGCTGAACCGATTGACATGATTCAAACGTTACTTTATCAGATTTGTTTCCAAGTTGGTCCCATTTTTTGAAAATTTTAAAACGGTTTAGTAGTTTTTGAGTAATCTTGAAAATACTGTAATTTTTTAGGTAACCTCTTTCAGTAGTGTCATGCCATTTGTATCATTTCAATATTGATTAGTTGGTATCGTCAGTGTTAATAATGTAATGAAAATGGGTAACTTTAAATTCAATTTTACCAATCTAATTGGATACCTCTGATTTATTTAATAAAAACGACCGACCCAATCAATGACGCAATTTGAATACAGTCGAAAGAGACAGAAGATGGCCGCTTTCCATCACGTTCCGGCCGTAAAAAAGGGCCAAAGATTTGCTTATATTGCGTTCCGATGCTGGCCATCAAATTGACATAACGTCGGCCTGACGTCACAATGGCGACCGCTTTATGGCCACATTTGTATTTATAACAACGTGTTGCTGAATACTGATGCTTTGTTTTTGTTTTTTGAAAACTAATAATATCAGGTGTATTTGTTGAAATAGTAACATTCGATTTTAAAGGTCACGAAATGTGCAGATCGAAGTCGAGAGATGCGTACCTATGTTACGACAATTTGCCTGAAATAAGCAATGACTTCAATTACGTAGGCAAACTGTTCAAAATTAAAATTGTATCACAACCAACCTTCGCGGCGCATCAACTCGTTTCGCTCGGTCGCTCGCAAATAGACTAATGAGTAATAGACTAACTTAATAAAATAGAAATAAGTCAGTGTATTAATTGTCTTCAAAGTGCCTCCACCGCTAGGTTGCAGATCAATTCTAGTATTAAATTAACGTCATATTTAATCTTATTTTTATAACGTCGTCTTGGAAAATTTTTGATGCAGTGGTCAGTGGTCAAACTCACAAAAGTCTATGCTATGGCTAACATCAAAATCGGAAGAAAATTTGATCGTAGGTCCTACTTGTTTAGGGATGAAATGTTCAATGAGGGTGCCTTCATGATCTGTTTGGGGCAAACATAATCCAACCCCTAATTTAATTGCAATATTTAGATTTTCAAAATTATTTAAAAACTAAATTGCAGTTATTATTATAAAAATACGAATCATATTTTTCCTTCGCATACGAAACCGTTTGTTCGTAACCAGTTACGAATGAAGAAAAAATTCGTCTTTGTACGAAACCGGTTTCGTTTCAATAAGAAAAATTAAAACACCTTAGCATTAACTGTAATGTAACTCATACTGATGAGCGTTATTAACCTCAAAAAAGGATTCATACTATGTTCTGGATACTGAAGGCAGCTGTAAGGCCCTCTCAAAATCCGAGCTCAAGTTTCCGATTGACTTGTGCCGTGTCAGTGCACTGCTGCACCGATTAGCCATCACAATCCGCGTGTTAGGAAGCCTATCGAGTGACGAGTGACCACAATCGATACAGTATCGAGGAGGGTCGAATCGATTGCCTTGCATTATGCAGCGCAACGACCTGTGAGCTTAGCCTATTTGTTACAGTTCATCATTACACCACATGATACCGTATACATGCCGCAATGAAAACTTAAAAAAATCTCACAGGGCCAGTTTAAAAAATTTTGGATTTGCTTCAAATATCAAATCTGTCAGATTGCATAAAAATTTAATTCAATTTTTTAGGGTTCCCTAAGGGTAAAACTGGACCCTATTACTAAGACTCCGCTGTCCGTCTGTCACCAGGCTGTATCTCATGAACCGTGATAGTTAGACAGTTGAATTTTTCACAGATGATGTATTTCTGTTGCCGCTATAACAAAAAATACTAAAAAACAAAATAAAATAAATATTTAAGGGGGCTCCCATACAACAAACGTGATTGGTTTTGCTTGTTTTTGCTCGATATTGATAACGGCAACAGGTAGACGTTTGAAATATTCACAGTATATTTAGTTATATTATTATATTCAATTTAAAAATAAATAATTAAATTAATATAATTAAGGGGCACCCTTACAACAAATGTTATTTTTACGAAACCCTTGGTGCGCGAGACCGACTCGCATTTGGCCGTTTTTTTTATTAAGCCAGAAGACAGATGCTATTGGGAATTTATAAAAGAGGCAAGTCATGGTGCTATCGGGAAATTGTAAAACATGCCCTCAGTTTTTTAAAGTGACTATTAATTTAATTAATTAAAACATTATTGATGGTTCACCTTCTAAGGCTGCAATGCATATTAATGACATAGTTTTTTGTAATTATGCATTGACATTGATGTTGACAGTTGTTATGACACAAACTGATAGTAAGCAAGTCATCCAAATTAACAGAAAATTAATATCATCCAAATTAAGTTAATTTAATTGGCATCGGTCTAAATTGCTCATAACCATTTTGTAACAATAACAATTGATTTTGAAGAACAACCTAAGATATAAGAATAAATATTTTGACTGTAGCTGAAAGCAATTTTAAAGAAATGAGAATTGGACAAGATAGGATTTGTAGGGGGACGAGTTAGAAAAGTGGACGAGTTGGGAATATGGACGACTGGGGAAAGTGGACGAAGTCGTCTTGAGAAGTGGACAAGATAGGAATTGTAGGAGGACGAGTTAGAAAAGTGGACGAATTGGGAATATGGACGACTTGGGAAAGTGGACAAAGTCGTCCTGAGGGGTTATTGCATATAAACCGCTTTACTAGTGTGAGTTAGATTATTATTCTGTACGAAAGTATCGTATAATTGGGCCCGCCCTTGATCGCAATCGACGTAGCTATCGATTATTACAATGTCTTTAGTTTGACTTCCCATTTGACCTATGACTTGGTAAGTTTAATTGTTAGTGCAATTAGAATATATTAAGACGAAAATTAAACTGGCTTGTTTTGTAGTGGGTATTGTGCGGTTGAAGAAGAGGAAATATTTATTTATTTGCATAAGCATAATCTAAATAAACGAGGTATTCCTCGAAGCGCACCCATTTTCAAACGCACCTAATGAAGCGCTCCTAAACTATTCCTCAAAACGCACAATTTTGGTGCGCTAACAAACCCAATTGAAATAGTTCCGTTTCAGCTTGGGCAAAAATGGTCTCGTATGTCTGTCCATCTGTACTCCTCTACAGGTCGCAATTCTCAACCGATTCTCGTGAAATTTTGTGAGCAGGTTCAATAATTTACAGGTCGAATTTCGCAGTCGATCCTTGAGAAATTTTGTGAGCAGGTTCGATAATTATATTTTTTTGACGATTCAGTTTTTCCATTTTTTTTCAAAATGGCGGTGTTATGTTTAAGCGAGGTCTGCAGCTCACAAAGCCATTAGTTTACTATTGGGGTCCCCTAACCGGGGCGTATGTCCTGGACAGCGCGTAGAGGCGGCGCCGGCGCCGGCGGCGGCGGTCGAAGTTAAATTAACGCCGCCCTTTGATGCGACTCGCATTAAACACGCCGGATTCAATACTGATCAAACATTTGTACAGGGGCGAATTGACGTCGTTGTAAAGTATCTACATACATGATAGTGACTAAATTGCGTGCCATTAGTCCCACACGTGACATAAGGAAAGAATACCAATGATCCTTCACTGGTATTCTTAAAAAAATACTCAAATGGTGTCATTAAATAATACGATAAAACATTAACCTAACATCGGGTTCGATTCCCGTCCGACAACATGATCTGGTGCGAGTCGTATTTTTTCTAGTATATTATTTAATATTATTAAAATTAGCATTGTGAATGCTAAAAACTCAAAATTTAAAAATTAAATTCTTCTAACTTCGTCATATACACAACTACCGTGAATTTTTTCACGTATCCAAAAACAACCATTTTTCATTTTTATTAGATAGATACCTACTCAATAGCAATACCGAGTCCAAGTTAATCTGGTCGACACTTCACAAGTAAACGCTTCACCGGTTGAACGTGTCAGTCTGTTTGTTGCAATTTGCATAGTTATTGGCCACCCTTTGTTTATTTATTAACTTTTTATGTTTACGAGGGGAGTATTTAATTATTTCCAGATTTACTTCATAAAATACGGATTAGGCGGGTGGACCCTTTTTATGCAATGTTTTAAATAGCTTTGTAAAAAGTAATAAAATATGTTTATTCTTAAACTTTTTTTCAATATTCTTTGTACACACGACGGCACCTCAGACTATACATGTTGACCTTGAGACCGCCTTTATGCCCTACGTAATAAAAGCTGTTTCGCAGTTTAACTGTATAACCTGACGTGCTGTGGTGTGTACCTTATTTTTATGTAGTTACTACATTTTATTAATAGCTCACTTAAATTGTTTTCGGGTTCCGTACATCAAAAGGAAAAAACGGAACCCTTATACGATCTCTTTGTAGTTCGTCTGTCTGTCTGTCTGTCAAGACCTTTTATCTCGGCAAAGGCAACGCGATACCTCTACGCGTTCCCTAATTCGTTAGACTTTAGCAGAGCTTTACATAATACATAAATTAGTTACCTTTTGTGTTGATATTAATCAAAATATTTAATTAACACAGGTACATTCAGGTACACACGACAGCACGTCAGGTTATACAGTTAAACTGTGAAAACAGCTCTTTTTACGTAGGACATAAAGGCGGTCTCAAGGTCAACATGTATAGTCTGTGGTACCGTCGTGTGTACATTTCAGTTACATAATTCTTGAAACAAAATCTAACAGTAAAAATTGTAATTGGAAAAAAATAATGTCGCGACAGATCTCATGATTACTGAATCCACATGACTCTAGAATTTTCGCTTGCGCACCTTACACTGGTAATGTTATACCTACTTAATCTCCGCGAAATGGATCAAGTTATAACGTGAGCATACAATCCTAGCACGCGAAAATGGATCAAGGCGCCCTGTGAGGCATTGTTCCCGCTCGGCGGCGGCGCCCGCGCACCCAGCGTGACCGCAGCGCTCCCTGTTTAGTCTCAACCGCAATTGTTTACGTCGCAAAGAAACTACGAGTATATGATGCCGTTAATGTCATTGCAATTGCCGCGTTTATGATTAATAATTATAATATGTAATTTATTCCATTATATCAACTTTCGATACTGTTTATGTGTTTAAATTTTGAATAAAAAAGAGAAAATGTAATGTTTCGAAACCAAATAAATTGTTTGATGATTGAGAAGTTGTACACAAACAGCGAAGAAAATTTTAGGTACTTACTGTCTGAAATTTCTGAAAAATCAATACCATTTTAATTTCATCTAGCACATTTAGGTATTCTCACGCATTCCGTTATTCTCAGGAACTAATTAAACGTTCGAGCGTTCGCGAAAGTGGCTCATAAATTAATAAAATATACTTAGGTATAATTAATTTTATGACTCCATAAGTAGGCCCTTCCACAGTGGACGCACGGCGGGCGCGCCTCTCAGGAAATCTCCACTTAATTAACTTATTGGCCCATTATAGCTGGCCCAGAAAATTTATATTGAGCGAGTTTTAACATTATTAGATGTTATGAAATCTGTTCCTTGATAGATCGTCGTGTGAAAATTAACTTTTAATTTTATTGCCTTTGCAAGAACGTAGCGGCGGCGCCTTTTCCTTCGCTTACCGAACCCTCTGATTAAATATAGATAAAAGAGACATCGGTTTTCATTGATTTGGCAACTTCCTAATTTTGAAATTTTGAGATTTTAGCATTCACAATGCAATTTTTATATAACACCAAATAATATACTAGATAAAATACGACTGGCACCAGATCATGTTCTGGACGGGAATCGAACCCGCGACCTTTGGATATCCGGTCCAATGCTCTGATCGCTGAGCTACCGAGTCACTAGTGGAAACGTCGAATTTCTCCTAGTATATCAACTCTTACGCTGCAAGCCAGCGCCATCTCACCAATGTACAAGTATGTATGTGTCTTTGCCTAATGTTAGCCTATATTTCGTATTAATTATAATTTACTTGAGTGTTAATAAAAAATGTTTCATTGCTTTGGTATGATTGTAATACGTCTACTTAATAGATTTTGTATCGAGTCACTTTAATAAATTGTACAATCCTCAATGCAAAGGGATATAAAGCTCTTTGCATGTAATGTTCATTCCATAGATTTATTTATACTTTATGAACAGGTTTATTATTCTTAGGGCCTGTTTCTGAGTAGCTTAGTTGACAAATGATTTGACAGTTGTGATATGAAAAATATGTCAAATCATCTGTCAAGTAAGTTACTTAGAACTTACTTTTTGATTGTGACACAGGCCCTTAAACAAAAGAAGATCGATATTTAGAGCATTTGCCTTCTGGAATATGAATCATTGACACTTTAATGTAATTTGCGTAATTTGTAATAAATTGACTAAAGTTTAAGTGCTCTCTTAATCAGCATTCCTTGCATTCTGAAGTTATCCCTACACTAAGATACTGCCTTTTCTGAAAAGTTGCTAATTCACTCTCGTTTTTTTTTATTTAAATAATGTTTAAAGTAAATTATTTTATGTCTGTTAAACCTTATAAATCGTTAACATATTTTAAAACGCCTGTTGTAACTAAAAAAAAAACATTAAAGATGTAAAGACCACCTGTTGTCGCAAATGGCGTGTGTTAATTGTAAAAAAGGTTGACTTAAAATGTAAGGGAAGAACATCCGACTCTGCGGCGGTCCCTCCTTTTGTTCTTTATAAGATTTTAAATAGGATCTCGAGTTTTTGGCGCCATTTTGTCGAGTTCGGTTTGGTGTCTATTTTAATTATTTTCAAATTGATTCGTAGTGGATATTGTGTCTTAAAATTGGTGCAGTTATATGGTACAAGTGTCTACGCAACTGAACAATATGTGAGATAATTGAAATAGGCGCGATCTTGGTTGTGTGAAGCTGAGACTTTTATTGAAGTGGTGGCTTCCTCGGCAGAACTAACCGAGTAAACTGTCTTGATATACTTGATGCCAAATGCTCCAAGCAGCATTGGGATGCGATGCACCCGAATTCTAATGAAAATTAAACAATATCTACCACTGAACTATTTAACACTTGACACTGGCAAAAATTACTTCCAAGAGGAAAGTAGATTGCCATAACAAAAAAAAGAAGAAGAAATAGGATCTCATTATTAAGAAAAAAAAATTAAGACACCGGCGAACAGTGAGCTTCCCATACAAACGTAATACCAAAATGATTTGCAATTTGAGCATGATCAACTCGTCGATGTTATTCGGATTAAGACAGTACCTATTTGTCTGGGTTTCTATTAAATAAAAAATCCAAAATACTAAACCAAATAAAAGTTAATGCGATTGACAGTTTGTATAAAAAAAAATGCCATTTATTTTTCGTTCGGATATTGTGGATACTATGACACTGCACTGGTTTTTTTAATGTTGGTTATAAGCTTCTATTTCAAAACCTTTTATAGATAATTCATATAATGGGTGTAGATAAAGTCTTGTATGCAACTGTACATCATTAGTAGGTACATACAGCATAAATAACTATTAAGTACCTACATCAGTTACTTTAAAAGCAGTTTTCGCTTGCATGCCACGGACCTGAAAAAAAGACGGACGTAATATCACACTAAAAAGAAGTGAAGCATGCAAGGTCCTACAATTTCGTATATTGTACAATGACCTACACTCACACAAATATACCGGTCTTTTCTTTCCAGGTGTATTTGTGTGAGTGTAAGTCATGTACAACAAACGAAATTGTAGGACCTTGCATGCTTCACTCCTTTTTAGTGGGGTATTACGTCCGTCTTTTTTTCAGGTCCGTGTTGCATGCACCTTTTTTTAGAAATTGTTTTTTTTTGTTTTCTAGAGTACAAAAATCCGACTTCCTTTCATTCAAAAAGACAAAAAGTCAAATATCATTTACATATTACACAATCTTGTTAACTGTACCGACGGCCATTAGTGTTAATTAATATCTCAGAGATGAAACATCTGTAGCTCAAAATGTCGGCGTTACGCTTTGAACAGTGACACACGAGCTGGCGCGGAGACCACGGAATTATGTCAGTGTGACTACACACGTGATGTGGAGACGATTCACTTTTCGCGGCAAAAATTTTAATCTAAAGTATAATAAATTCGACAATAATACCCAGGTATGTTCAGGTCCATTTCACAAATAGCATGCAGCTTTATAGATATTCGCATAAAGTCCAAAATCTCTGTTAATGATGAACCAAAAGTGTCTATTTATCAACTGTATAAATCATATACCTAGTTAGAGCCAGTAAAACAGGATACAAATAGCACTTTTCTTGTGGTTTAATTAAAACATCGAATAGAATTTGTATGAAATTATCTGTCAGGTAAATATCAGTAATTCACCTGTAAAACTAAAGCTCGATAATGGTACAGTTTCTCAAATCTCCAAAACGAAAATAATGTTTGCAAAGGCTACGGTTTTTTCTGAGAGTCTAAAAGGGAATATAGTAGATAGATAGCTTCCGCCTGCGACTTCGTCCACGTGGATATTTGGCCTAAAGATCCCTAGGGAACCTTTGCCGTAAAAAAAAGTATCCTGTTTTAATCCAGGCTATAAACTATCCGTGTGCCAAATTTCATCCAAATCCGTTCAGCCGTTTTTGCGTGGTTGAGTAACAAACATCCAAACTTCCGCATCTTCGATTTTATACGACCGAAGTTTTTTTGAGAGTCTAAAAGGGAATATAGTAGATGAAACAGTTACTGATTCGTACCACAAATCATTTGAAAACACTAATAAGTACTTATGGTGACAAATTCATGAAACTTTTGCAATTTATTACAATATGCAAACTAATCTGAGGTCGATAATGTTTTAAGTGAATGTTAAGTACATAATAATGATTCATAAACAAAGATGAACAATATTATTGTATTACATACAATCATGCTTTTTTTGGACTCCCATTACTTAACAGTTTACGCTTACGTTAATTACTTTGTCCCCTCGATTAAATAAAAAAACCGGACAAGTGCGAGTCAGACTCACCCACCGAGAATTCCGTATTGAAGGTTCTTAAATAAAAACATTTTTTTTATGATTTAATTACAAATGTATAGTTTTCAGACTTTTCCCTGTACTTGTAGTATAAGGCGATATTACTTGCCAAACATAGTTCTCGGTCAACGAGTAGGTACCCTATAAATTTTGACTGAGTATATGGTTTTAATTTCAACTCGATATCTAGTTCCCGAGATAAAGGGTCTTGGCAGACAGACAGACAGACGGACAACAAAGTGATCCTATAAGGGTTCCGTTTTTCCTTTCGAGGTCCAGAACCCTATGGAATAGAATTTACTTATAAAATTGATAGATTCAAGTAAGTTAATCGGAAAGTGAAACTTGTAAATCAGGTAAATGAGGTAAGCCCTAAATATTTGTTTCATTTGAATCGGTATTTTAACACGTTTTTAGTAGGTTGCTTTCTCGTTTGTTTGTTTGTGTGTTCACAAATTTTGCAAACGATTTTATACAAGCTTCCCGATGAGCTAGAGACTTGAAACTTTGAACATAGGTCAGAACTGGAAGGCAATTCAATATTATTTGTTTACATTTTACATAGTTTATTTTAAGATTTTCTATGATTTATGTTATAATAAGACAGCTTCTCTCCACATTGCGTAACGGTTACACCGATATAATTTATATAATTTAAGTCTCGCCACCGCGCTAAACAATCTCAATTTAGTGCTGCAATAAAATCTATTAATTCTAGCGCATGCGCAAATTAATTTACGCTACGGCTTTTATGAAATTCAAGATCTAACTGTTATCTCTGCGCACAATCTATTTATCGCGCTTTGTTTTTGAATTTAAAAGCTTTGTAATTTTAATTACAAAATAATAAGTTTGGCTTAATGATCGTTTAATTTTAATAGGTTTTAGGAAACTAACTTATTGTTGCCTTTTATGAGAGTTTGGCAAACTGTTGAAGAATTTGTTCTATTTAATCAAAAAAAACGTTAAGTTTCATGGTTAAAATATTAGGAGTTAAAATACTAAATTGCCGTTTTGTATGATCATTTTAAAGAATTTGAATCTTATTTAACAACCATGAACGCTAATGTTTTAAAACTTTTATGCACTAATGTTTTAACACTAACATAACGTATGCCACTTAGGTCACTTAGGTTAAGAGGTCATTTCTACTAACAAAAATAATAAAGTACTTTTTTAAAAGTTAAGGAAAGAAAATCAGAAATATGTTTTATTGCTGACAGGTAGTTGGTTGATGATGATAATGATAATGATCATAATTGGAAATAAACAACCGAAGCATCTTTAACATCATTAAAATTATGATTCTCTGTGTGTGAGAAAAAAATCGTTAATTTCATACTTTAACCCCTTTTAACACCTGTTTTGTAACGCAATTTAAATTTTGTTGAAAACTTTATGTATTGAATTAATACATAACTAATAATTATTACTATTGAAACTGGAACGGCAAGCCGCATAATATGAATATATTTATATATACTGTCATAGTTATTTAGTTCAGACATGTCTTAAATGTCGAATAAATTAGTTTATTATTCACGATGTTCTGAATTATGAGAGTTATTAATTATAATTTAAGTCTATGACTATTTTTCATAGAAATAGTTTTCGTACAAGTGAGCTAGTTGCTGTGGCTCCAATAAAATTTCATGAAAATATTGTTAGTGAATTCTTTGTTTTGTTTACTAGTTGTAGCGATTATTTGCTTCCTTGTTTCGTTAGACTTTGAATTTAAGCCAAACCATTATTTAAGAGTTAATTGACCCACATTAGATTTTTAGAAATAAGCAGTTTTGATCAGAAAAAAGCAAGATAATTAATATCTCCGTTTTCTGTATAATATCCATCTGTTAGATGAAACCAAATTAAATCTTATCGCTTTTATCTTAATACAAAGCAAATGCATCTGGATATACACAAAAAAACATTAATACAGCTAAAAATTAACCATTTGCTCGTAAATTAAATATTAATAGGAATTTGAGGCACTGTGCAGGCACACAGATAGTGAATAAAACGTGAAATGGAGGCGATATCCAACTTTATAATTCAAACAGGTAGCCCCGTACGATGTAGCGGCCGTCTAGTTTTTGCTGGCCCTCTTTCATTGGATTACGATTTACGGCAGACTTCGTGGCTACAAAAAGAATCTTTTTATGAACCACGATGACTGGCCATTCATAAAACTTGCCTAAATTCACCTCAAACACTCTTCAAACGATTTCATGACTTATTTATAAGTAAAATGTCTTTTGGGTTCAAGGAAATGTTTGTTTAGGATTTGTCGAAATTTTGACGCATCGTTGATTATGTTGCTGTGTTTGACAGAATAATTTTAGTGGCGCAGGTTTATAGCGGTTGTTTTAGTAATGAAGATAAGTAAAACATTTAATGCCTTACTTTGGTCACAAACAATAAATGAACAATATTAAATTTACATAAATAGTGGCACCAAGGCCATGTTTCTCAGAAACAATAGATTTTCCTAATTGGGAAAGAGCTAGTTCACAAAACAGACAGTTGAGTTTATATATTTTTCCTTAGAATAATAACACGTAGAAGCCGAGTCCTTGTATGTAAAGAGAGGAAAAAAATACTGAGCTAAAATGGCTTAGTTTTCAGATTGATATCCTTCATTCGTTACCTAATCAAACCGTAACCAAAATTAATAATAAAAAAAGGTAGGAAAATTTGAACTATTTCGTTCTTATAGGTACGATTAGGTAACGTATGAAGGATAAAAGAAGTATGTAAAATATCCTGTTGTACTGTATTTGGTAACGATATATTTAAGTTTGTAAATATCGTTACTTATTTCTGTTAAAGATAAGTTTCTTGCGCCTGTCTTCTTGTCAGTTAAAAAAGTCTGGAACGGGTGGTAGGAAAATATAGACGATTCAAAAGTGCTTATTTATTAAGTTTATATGATTAAAAATATTTTGACTATTGACTATGTAAATCTGAAAACTAAGACATTTTGGCTCAGTATTTTTTGCCTCACTTTTGACAGTGCGCTTTGCAGGGAACTATCGTTCTAGGTTGTTATTATTCTAAGCTTTTTAACATTTTGTTTATTTATTATCCATGAGCGAGTGATTTATCACTTCATATTAATGGTTGCAGAACGCAACTGCAAATAATAACACAAATGTTACATTTACCTGGCAACTTCATCTTCTTTTTTTAAACGCGACGGAGTCAAAATCTGTTCTGCCATTACTTTCTTCGATGTTTTTTTCACACCGAGGAATAAAGTAACATACAGCCAGCACACCCGCGGTAGCAGGGTTCAATAACAAACTAACAGCACGTTTTACGAGGTAAACACCGGTGCCTGCTACATTGTTACACTGTATAAATATTTGCCTGTCCGTCTCGCAGCGGCTCTTGGAAAATAGATTTATCAGTTAGTGTTATGAGTTGAAGGGAAAGGCAAGATATATTTAATATCAATGCTATTACAGTATTTTGTTCAGTATTTTTATATTTTAAGATCACAAGCGAAAATCAATTAAGCGCTTATAGTTGGTATGTAGCTAGATTATTTGACAGACCAACTGTGACCCCACCCTAACTCTCCTTTGGTTTGGAGTCATACCAATTTTAATGTCCTTGCTCACTATAAAAACATCACCCTCGAGAAAATTTCAATTTAGTTACGGATTTCTTGCGGATATTTTCAAAACTTTAGATGCATGCATCACGGCTACTTATATTTAAAAGAAACGTTAACCTCTAAAAGCAGTTCTTATTCAGAAAACAGGTAAAATCTGGAAGGAAACGAGCATTCCAGATTGGCTGGTGCTAGGGTTGCCAACTTTTTTTACAAAATAAAAAGTATATTAAGGTCGGAAAAGAAAAATAAACAGTATTTTAGATAAATGAACAGTACTTATTTATTTCTTACGATGCAAAACATTGATGAATGAATTACATATTTCTTAGTGCTTCTCGCATAACTTATCAATTTTGTGTCATTTTTGAAAGCTTCCTAAAGCCTTATTACAATTAAAATCCAACGAGAAACGAGGTGCGCTGCGCGCGCGCCTAAAACGTAAAAACGTAGTGTTGGGCGTCTACTTTTTAAACAGATCTATGGATACCGGTGATGCTTGCTGAAAACAGTATTTTCGTAAACTTTTTTTTTGTTCAACACTAAAAAGTGTAATGTAGTGGAAAACAGTATACAGTACTCCCAAATTAATGATGCACATGCAGATCTTCGCTTATTGTCGTATTCCCGGAAACATCCGAATTATTATACATAGTTCTACTAAATTATGCATGAAGAAAATGCACTTAACCACTTTATATACATAATTATCGTCTTCCGACGCTCGGGGAATACGACTGTTGCCGAACAGTGACGAAGATTTCTATGCGCATTATCACTTTGGGAGCACTGTAATACTGTTTTTAACAGTATAGTTGGCAACCCTAGCTGGAGCGGAGCGGCGGACAAACAAACAGCCGCCGGTAAACAAAGACTCGTAAACATTCGACGATGACTTTTTGTTCCGCCGAGGAATAATTGTTATTCCCTAACGACCCACCTACAATCTGCTAATACATCTTGTCTTAAATAGTCTCCATGCTAACTATTTGCCATTAAAAAGCCACATTACAAACTACAGTCGGAGTTCAATAAAATAGGTATAATACTTTGACAGTTCATCAACCTTCGACATCTGTCAAAAGTGATATGAAATCATAGACTTAGAAAAATTTTCGCTGCGCTCAAATATGAAATAATGAACGACTAAATCTTCTGTTTATGACAAAAAAATCTTTGTTCTTTGTTATTTATGTATGACTGATAGAAAACATGTCTAGATAATTTATAGGTCTATCATTTAAGTTTTAATTTCCGCGTCTAGTGATTAGGCGCACTTAAAACGTATTTAATAACTACTATAATGAACTGCATTACAGCATAGTCGTAATGTAAGATTATAGCGTAATAAATAATTGATAAATAATATACTCGTAACAGATAGAAGGACACCTTAATCTAAACTTCATTGAAATCACAGGCCTTGGTAATCCAAAGGTTAAAATAATAATATTATAATAAAATAAATACTTGGACCATTTCACACAGCGCCATCTAGCCCCAAACTAAGCAAAGCTTGTAATGTGGGTGCTAGAAAACAGGTATACTACTTATATACTTTTTAAATATTTACTTTGGTATTTGACAACATCACATACATTGCTCCGATTCCAAAGTAAGTAGCTAAAGCACTTGTGTTATGAAAATCAGAGACAACGGACCACCGTTGTCTCTGTTTTGTGATACCAATCACAAACACCCAGACCTGAGCCAATATAGAAAAGTTTGTTTACTAAATTGATCCAACCGGGAATCGAACCCGGGACCTCAGAGATGGCGACACCTTGAAAACCGGTGTACAAAGCCACTCGACCATGGAGGTCGTCAAAAGTAACACTCAGACCCGTCACGGAAATTAAAATTCATCATTTCAATTTCTTGGGAATCGAACCCGGGACCTCTTGCGTGGTAGACCGGCATGTTGACCACTGCACCACTCAGGTCAAATTTTAATAAAGAGGTGGAAAACTAAAACTTTAGAATAGGTTACTATAATAATACGTTTGGTTTGTTTATGACAATCCGACTTTCGAATTTGAAAAAACGAGTGACAGTAAATGAGGAAAACAGCGTTGTATAAAAATAAACCGTTACGATTAGGAGATCATAACCAACGAATAGGTATTTGCAGTATGGCTGAGAGAGAGTTTTTAATGGTACCAAAACGTTATTTATTACTATCGCGTTTGAATTAAGATATGTTAGCCCTCAATACAGTAAAAATACCTCTAAAAATCTTACTCGAGCGCAATAGTAAGGTCTTCACAAATAAAAATCATTGTACACACGACAGTACGTCAGGTTATACATTTAAACTACGAAAACAGCTTTTATTACGTAGGGCGTAAAGGCGGTCTCAAGGTCAACATGTATAGTCTGAGGTGCCGTCGTGTGTACCAATGTTAGGCGATAATCATCACGTTACTAATACAGTATAATTTAATAAGTAAATTAAATAAAATGTTCTTGAATCTCTCAAAAGCTACCTGCCTTTCATCAACATTATCGAAGTTAACAATTAAAATATACCCAATATTTTCGCAAACCTCAATGCATTAGCCTGTGCAAATATCACGAGATCCATATTAAGTATCCACTCAATCTTTTGAAGTACAATTGAAGTACTTTTGAAGTTCCGATGAGGGCAAGATCGGTAAAGCAAACAAGATCGGAGGCATCAGGAGTGTTTGTTGACTTTGGAAATCGCGGCCGATATGACTAAGTCTCGTGATTTCATTTAAGTGAGAGTTTGTAAGCTTTCAGACAGGATGAATTTATGAAGATATTAATTTGGAAGGGGATAAAGTATCCTTCAGACTAACAGGCTGTCAGACAGTGAATATGAAATACGCAGTGTAATTTGCCAAATATACGTACACATTTGCAGTATACACAGTGCAGCGGAATTGCACAACCTAATTCCGCTATCCTCCTTCTTCCATCGGACAACCAGGGGCAGAACCGGCTAACGCATAGAACTTCGAAAAGTCTGCCGGGCTTCAAATTAAAACAGATAAATCGAGCCCCAATCGGGCCAAAATGGCGAATCCTAATTCATGATGTCTCACGAACATCGATATCTTCTAAATAACTTAATCGAAACTCCTTACTTCGATTTATCTGTTTTGAGATGAAGCTCGGCAGACCTGCCGAAGTTCGACCCCCAGGCGTACGAATCAGCGCAGCGCTACCGTTTTTCGGTGAATATTCCAAAAACTCGCACTAAGCGT
Source organism: Catoptria pinella (assembly GCA_963556745.1). Classification (NCBI taxonomy): domain Eukaryota; kingdom Metazoa; phylum Arthropoda; class Insecta; order Lepidoptera; family Crambidae; genus Catoptria; species Catoptria pinella. The sequence continues at coordinate 1,022,631 of OY750771.1, forward strand.
TTTGCTTCGAATTTTATCATCCGTACCGCTAGAGAGTCACATGGAACTCCTTGCCCGAGTCTGTGGTTCCTGATAGGTGCAATCTGGGGGCCTTCAAGTCGCGAGTGAATAGGTTACTTCTAGGCAAGCGCGTTTCATTGTAGGCCGAAAAAAATAAAAGAATTTAAAGTGTCAAAAGAGACGCTCGGAACAAGTCACGGTTTCCCATGCACGCACACATAGATACTACGTAAAGGCAATCTCAGTCTAAACCAGGCTAAGGTTTAGACTTTCTAACAAAGAAAAATTTCTTCCCCTTGTTCTGTGGGACTACTGTAAAACAACAAACAAGTGAAAACAAAAGAACGGAATCATTTTCTAATACGGCCAAAGCGGCGCTTCTGTCAAGAATACACAGACTATATTTTGTGGTTCTTAGGGTTCCGTACCTGAAGGAGCTAATTTCCATTTTGGAAATAGTGATCCATCACAGTAAATTACATCATAGAATGTCACTCCTATCCTAATATCTGTCACAGTGACAAATGATAGTAAAAATGGTCGTTCTGATGTATTAAATAGTTACTTAATGCGAAATGACTTTTTAAGAGAAATATTATTCAAATAAGCAGAATGAAATGTGGTTGAATATTTCCATTGTTTCATGAATAGTTTAAAGGACAGTGACCCTGACTAGGAAATCTTCTGTTGCGGGTTAAAACTTTTTATTTTGTCAGATGTCAGATGTTAGTACCACAGTTACGTGAATAATTTTGAATGAAAGAGAAAGAAAATAATTTCTATTATAACCAATTACAGAATAGGTTTATACAAAGCTCATACTCAGCATATGCATCCAAAATGTGCTCTTACGCTGATTCTCCCTGGTTTGCTCAAGAATCTTGCCTCTTAATACTCAGTGAAAAGTCTAGAAATAGTAACAAAATTCATTAAAAATTCGAAGATTCGTCACGTTTGACCTGAAAAACATAAAACATCTTGATGTTTTCAGCCGGAATCGTTGAAGCGTTTCTTTTAAACATATCTTACACTTCCTCGACTCTAAATCAAACGAGATTAAAGAAACTGTAATTTTAAAGTGGCGACTAATTTCAGACAATTTATTGCTATTAATGTGGTCGTTATTATTATAAGATGCTGTTTTGTGGAAGTTGAATGAATTGTTTTATGAAAAGTCATGCTCTACTTATTCTTCGAGTCGGGCTAGTTTCGTATAAAGATCGATTGAAAAAGAGTTTTTTACTTAGAATACTTATTATGTTTAAAATAATTGTAGAGGAAGTGTTTCGTAGTCATACGTCAGGCGAAACCAAGACGACCACTGTCTTGACTCTTGAAATATTTGGGATTTAGTTTATTTGGGACTAAACGATAGTGTAAATTTGAGTTATCAGGATTATAAAATGCTACTTACTTTAGCTTTATTGAGAGAACAGTCTCTGAATCTTCGACATTGCGGAAGATCTAATGAGTGTTAATCCTTTACCAGTAGTCAGAAATCTAAACAGTGCTAATTCTTTACATAGCTATTATTGTTTTTGTTTTAATATTATACAATTAAAAGTAAACGATACTTATACTAGATAAAATACTAGAAAAACGGCAAAAATCGATAATGATGAATATAGTTATTTTACTGTATAATTATATACTTAGTTATTTCATGTTTATTGAGGTCTAACATCTGGAAAGATGTTTCATTCTAATGTCGAGGGTATTTCCTCACATTGATGCCATAACGCTGGCTTGAAGCGAAAATGTAAAAAGTAAGTACTAGCAAATTCCGCCGATATCTTACCGACTTAGTAGCATAATTGGTTAGTGCATTGGACCGGAATCCCAAGGGTGCGGGTTGAGTACAGTCTAAGGTAGAGTCTATTTTATCTTATCAGAAGCACAATAGCATTGTGAATGCGAAAAATCCACAATTAAAAGTAGTTAATTACTTAATTTTAATAATATTAAATGCCATCACAACAAATAGTAATGTGTCACTAGATCGAGTTATATATAAATGACATGCTTACTGCTGAGAAGGCATAGAAATAGATAGCGTCGCGACATTCCGAGGCAAACATCTCGTTGAGTGTTTATGATGCTTTACATTTGTCTGGTTGTCTCTAAAATTATGGCGGGATTTGTTAGAGGTTTATTATTCTTGTTAATTAATTATTACATGTTTTAAGTTGTGTGTTTTTTAATAATAGACAACATTACAAATACTGCTCCGATTCTAAAGTTAGTAGCTAAAGCATTTGCGTTATGGAAATCAGAGACAACGGTCTCACTACAAACACCCAGACCTGAGCCAATATAGAAAAGTTCGATTTATTTACCCAGCCGGGGATCGAACCCGGGACCTCAGAGTGAGAGATGGCGATACCTTGAAAACCGGTGTACAAACCACTCGAACACGGAAGTCGTCAATATTTCATGCTCAAGATAAATGTCATACATACTTTTGTTAAAAAGTAAAATCCAATTTCGATATAATATCGTTATTTGGATTTCTGTAACTTTATAATCGATTTAAAAGGTAAATTACCTTGTTTCATAACAAGTTTTTTGGGACATCTCTGATTCTTTTCAGGATTTGTGTTTCTTCGAGTATTCTAAGTTAAAGAAGAAAATGTTAAAGAAAACTTTGAATGATGATGGAAACCCATAAATAGGTACAATCGAGTTCACTAATATGTTGTCACTTTTGACAGGATGTTGACTTTATAACAAAGGCATAATTGTTGATGAACTGTCAAAAGTGCCAACATATTAATGAACTCGACTATACTCGGCTCTACTAGCGTTTATATGATAAATAAAAAATTAAAGGTATGTTTTTGTGTAAATATTATAACAGGCTTGTTTACCGAAACATTAGTCTGAAGGATCGTAATTTATTTCACTATAAATCATTTAGGGTGGTAGTCATCACTGCAAACGCAACCTTTTGCTGTTGACACAAGGTCTAGTTTGACATAGGGTGGAGTGATAGATGGGAATATAATTGCTTGTCACGGGTTTGATGCCATTATGGTGGACTATTGTTTTGTCGTTTGCTCCCAAATTGGTTGTTACTGATTCAGATGCGAATAAAATGTTGAACAAAAACATTGGAACTGTTTTTAGGGTTCCGTATCTCAAAAGGAAAAATCGGAACCCTCATAGTATCACTTTGTTTTTTGTCTGTTAAGACCCTTTATCTCGGGAACGAGTGGAGGTATCGATTTTAAATTAAAACCATATACTCAAGTCTAATAGTCCCTTGAAGCTGTGAAAAATATACAAACTTCTAAGTTAACGTAAAAAGAAACGCCGTTTATGCCGCAAAAACGCAAACATACTTCGACACTCTCAAGAGAATCAAAATTTATAGTGTACTTTCTGTTGACCTAGAATTATAAAACTTAGCAAGTAATATATCGTTTTACTGCTACTAGTGCAAGGAAAAATCTGAAAGGTATACATTTGTACCTACTTAAATCATTAAAAATATAGTCTTTATTTAAAGTACGTAATTAATCATCGAGATTGTACGGAACCCTCGGTGAGAGAGTCCGACTCGCACTTGTCCGGTTTTTCTATTTTGTTTTACTTAGCTCTTTGTTTTGACTGCGACTGTTTTTTGTTGTGTGGCATCAGTTTAAATGGTAATGTAGTAATTCAACGACGTAGTAACGATGCTGAAGAAGCGAAAATTCGCGTTGAGCCTAACTTACTGCATTTAAAATTTAATCACAAAAGGAGATTTTACTTTTCTTCGCTTCGCCCTTTCTCATTTATAGGTGTACCGCTGAAGTATGAAGTCCTTCCTGTCGATTCTTAACTAAACTCGCATCTCACTTAAACCTCACTTTACTCTCGTGAATTTGTTGTTAGAAATTAGCGAAATATAAGCTACTTTATCGATTGCAAAAGGTTGTAGTTAAAGCTACCGTAGCTATTTAAAATCTTTTGTGATTAAAAAACACCTTGTCATTTTCCCATTTATGATTTAAAATTCCCGCGCAGTGAAGTGAGGTTCGAGTTTGGTTACACAATCGACAGACTTGTTATTTTAAACTCAGCGCAATCAAAACTAGCAATCATGCGAAACCAAATAAAATCAAAGCACAAATTGAAGAGCGCGACCCGAAAATCCGATTTCCTCGGTCGGGCTTCCAAAACAATGGGTTATTAGCGTTTTTGCCAATAACTACAATGATACGATTGCCGGTCGGTGCGGCCGGCCGAGCGGAAAGCCTCGGCTTTGCGGTACGGTCTGCAAGCAAAGCGTGAATTGTTAATTGCAATATTAAGCGAAATGAGTTGTGAGTACTATTGTTTTTTGTACTAATGAACACGGATATTTTCCCCCCTAAAGCAGTAATAATATCATGGAAAGCATTTAAATACTGTTTTAAGCATTAAGTTCATATTACCATTTATGTATTCTGTGGTTTTACTATTTAAGACAGATTCGACCAAGCGAGTATAAATTTTATTCTTAGAGTAAATACCAGTCATACAAATGGTAATTATTCTACAGTTTTAAAGTCATATAATAATTTATTAAAATATGCAAGGATAAATTCATGGACATGATGGAGTGCTGAGCTGACCATTTTGTTCAGCCATATCCATGGGCATAGGAGAAATCGCTATTTATTTCAAGAGCTATGCAGAGCGTATGTGTACGGCTCACGATCAAATGCGCACCAATACTTTTTTTTAAGCTCTCTCAACTAGAGGGGTTCGGAGCACCCTCCCCTGCGGGGGCAAGGAGGCGGAAATCCTACATTAGATACCCCATAGCCAGATATATGGTTAAGTCAGACTCATACTGACTAAAAACGCCTTGGAATCTGGTTGCGTGCCCGGACAGGCGAACCTTCGAACAATCAAAGCGATCGTCTCCGTCAGGGAAGAGAACAGTGTAGACGTCACATTTCACCTCTGGGTAATTGGTTGTTTTCTCAACGCATAGTGCGTTGGGGCATCGATCGTACTGTTATCAATTGAGCTGACTCCCTAAGGGGGATCAATCAGCCAAAGCGGGCGGGGGATGACCTGAAGGGTTGGGGTTGGTGGGGGCGGAATCGTCCTCCGTCGCCTCCAGGAGTAGGTTCAGGTCAGACGATAGTTTGTCAGGAGGGTCCGTTAGGACCGAAACCTCGGTCTGCGGGAAAACGGAGCGGCACCAATAAATACGAGCGCCGCCTGCTTACAAAGGCCGGCCGGTCGCCCCACTACTACCCACTTCACTACGCTACATACAACAAGCAAAACTAGTCTCTCGCAAGCTCACCCGGACGTTAGTCCCCTCTTTGGTTACTTGATTTTATGACTTTTATTTTATTGTTTTAACCCTTCAAGGCCCGGAAAATGATACACTATAGATATTCTATTGTTGTTCAGCCGCATTCGGACCCCTCGGGCGTTGGTGAATTAAATTGTAATTATTTTAATTGATTAGCAAACAAAAATCGACTTAAACAACATGAAATTATAAAATAATGCGTAAAATAACATAAATGCACTGGCAGACCTTTTTTTACTAGTTTTGTAACTTATTTTTAGACAAATATATGCTTTACCCCTCGGCCTCTACAGTTCTGGCATATAAATTCTGTATCAGTATAATATAATATTAAGAGTGTTTTAAAAGCTTGATTTAAGCAATTCAGGCCACGTGTCATCAGCGTTGGATTGAGCGCCACTTCCAGTTTTTATCGGACCTGCCAATCTAATTGGAAGTGACACCTCGGAGAAACTTGTTCTGTAGCTATCATCTCGTGGAATTTCTTTCGCATTGGTAAACCATTAGTAGGTATCAAAATATTTTTTTATTTCTGTGACGGGTCTACTATATATGTATATTATATATATATATATATATATATTAAAAAAATATGTTCTTTTACGAAAATTTTCGAAGAACTGAGTCGACAAAAAATAACTAAATAATTATCGAACCTGCTCACAAAATTTCACGAGAATCGAGAACAAACGGACTTACAAAAGCATTTTTGCCCAAGCAGAGACCGGAGACGTTTCGCTGGCGCTCCGCGCTCGCTCAACTATTTAGTTTTAAACAAAATTAAATCATCTAAAAAAATATAAAAAAAAAACACGACTGCCCTGCCAAGTGAACTAAAAAGTTAAATAAGTTCCACAGTACTTTTTTTGGCAGGGCATTTGTTTTTAATATTTTTTAATCATAGATTTTAGTAACAAATGCTTATCAATGCCTTTCGTCTGATACCCATATTGTAATAAACGATAAAATTTATTTTACAAAATGGCGTCATGCATCCAAACAGTCATATTAACTTTTTTTTAAAAATCTATAGCCAGTGTCACTCGGGGTGATGTAAGAATTCTAACGATACTTTACATATCCAAATCTGTTTAGAAGTGGTTTTTTGGCATGCATTTAGAAGTTATGGTGGAATAAATAAACTCACATACATACAAACATATTTAAACCCTGAACACAACACACTCTTCTTTTTTGGGCAGTCGTATAATAAACACTTTCTAGGCTGACTGTACGTACGTCAGAGAAGAGCGGTTGGGTCTTGTCATTACGATTGAGATTATCCGTACGAATGATTATCTTATTTTATTTTTAACTCTTTGGGATTGGTTTGTGATGACAAACATTTGGAATTATCGTTTTATGTAGCAATTTATTTTCAATTATATCAAGTGTGTGTTTGGAATAAAGTTATTAATGGTGGTTCACTAATTAGGTATGGTTAAGTATTTTTTTACTGAAAAAATTACGGTTTAAAAATATTTCTTAGTGACTATTTCAATAAAATAAATCTGGTATATTAAATGAAGTTGAAAATGCAAAAGTTTCAGAAGAGTAAGCACTTAATTTCTATGTTAATTTTAATGAAGATTTTTGACTTAATATTATTTAAGTTCAAAGTAGATATCGATCATATTGATAACTACGTGATAATAATAAACTTATTATATTGATAGAAAACACATAAAAGTGAGTTCCTGTGCGAGACGAATTATCCGGGCCGTAAACTCCCATTTTTACGAGGGCCAGGTAAACTCGAAATAGGCGCGTTCAAAAACCCCATCAAACGTGGCAAGTGTGCAGTGACATACCTACAGGATGTCGCACGGGAGATGTAGCGGACGCGGTTTTATGGTTTCTATAAGGAAATGACTTCAATTCCATCAATAATACAAAGTGAATGCAGATTGTTGAGCAATTGTTAACAATGCCCAACTATAAAGGATAAAATTTTTATCTTTACAACGAAAGACCAGTTATGTTTGTTATTATTTTTAACTAAATAGGTTCTAATAAGGAGGTGGCTGTTGACGAAACTGACCATCGGCTGTAAACTCCCTTAGACCACGTACACACTGACAGTCTGACATGCGAGGCTGCTTGCTTAGCGCCTAGCTAGAGCTAGAGTCACCTAGCGTGTAGCGAAGTGTGAGGAAAGTTCTATAATGTTCGCAACCAGCCGCAGAGCCTAGCTAGAGCCAGTATACTAATTCTATGCTAGAGCTAGAGTCACCTAGCGTGTAGCGAAGTGTGAGGAAAGTTCTATAATGTTCGCAACCAGCCGCAGAGCCTAGCTAGAGCCAGTATACTAATTCTATGCTAGAGCTAGAGTCACCTAGCGTGTAGCGAAGTGTGAGGAAAGTTCTATAATGTTCGCAACCAGCCGCAGAGCCTAGCTAGAGCCAGTATACTAATTCTATGCTAGAGCTAGAGTCACCTAGCGTGTAGCGAAGTGTTAGGAAAGTTCTATAATGTTCGCAACCAGCCGCAGAGCCTAGCTAGAGCCAGTATACTAATTCTATGCTAGAGCTAGAGTCACCTAGCGTGTAGCGAAGTGTGAGGAAAGTTCTATAATTTTCGCAACCGGCCGTAACGCGTTTGGAAATTAATTATAATTATTCAATTTGACATAATTATTTTTAGTAATCAAATGAACTCGATTATTAATATTACCTAATTGAATCAATAATATTTGCATGCCAGTTTTGTAAAGCATGTATTGTACGCTCTATCGCTGTGATGTAACCATCTTTTCTTACAATGTTTTTTGCAAATAAATTATCATTTATTTAACGGATTTAAAAATAAGTCGAGATATCGCTTTCGCTACATGTTACAACTTGGACCTATGACAGGCAGCCTGAGTATTTTGACATGTGTCATATTGCCTGACGTTGCCGAATTTGTGTCTCGCGTTTTTTTCTGTGACGTGAGCTCGTAATGTTTTCGTGTTTCTGGTGAGTTTCTGTCGAGTTCGAGTTGCTAATGAGTTTTTTGTCGTTGCAGGTACGTAACTGACGGTGATTACCGTGTGGTAAGTTTTTTTTTTTAATGAAATATGTACCTACTATAGAAAAAAAACGACGTGCGTGTAAATGATAACAAAATATTTGTTCTGACCTACCTACCTGAATCAATAAATAAATAATAAAATAAATAAATATTTGACAACATCACATACATTGCTCTGATTTCAAAGTAAGTAGCTAAAGCACTTGTGTTATGGAAATCGGAGACAACGGTGGTATCACAAACACCCAGACCTGAGCCAATATAGAAAAGTTCGTTTTCTCAATTGACCCAACCGGGGATCGAACTCGGGACCTCAGAGATGGCGACACCTTGAAAACCGGTGTACAAAGCCACTCGACCAAGGAGGTCGTCTAAATGTTTCATTCATAGTATAATCTTAATATAAAAATAAAACAGTCAAGAACCAGCGAGTGTTCCGTACCATCATTCTGAAAAAGTTTACTATTTAGAGACATCGTTTTATTTTTCCTGTAATCTTTACATAAACTTCTACCACATAAAATAATTTCAGATTTTTCTTTATGTAAACTTCGGAGATAAGGGGGGCGGTACGGTATTTTTTACATTTTTCATCAAAAGTCTAAAACTATGCGGCCTAAAAAACGTTTGAGAATGTGCAAGCAGCTCTCTTTAATATGGGGATATTCCCTAATAGCCTTCACTTCCAATTTTTAAGACCCCCTTTCGGTCCCAAAGGGACTAAAAATTCGAAGTGAAGGCTATTAGGAAATATGGTTGCAAAAAAAATATAAATATTTTTATTTCTCTCTTATTTACAAAATAGTTGGGCAAACGTCATCTAAATTGTTTAAAATTTCAAGTTGATAGCATTAGTAGTTCTAGAGAAATCCAGCTGTGACAGATATAGTTACAGACAGACAGACAGAGTCGCATTTTTTACCATTTTGGTACGGAAACCTAAATAACTTGCTGTAGAGTAATACAAACTTAAAAAAATTATGTATTTTAATTTTATTTTGATTTGATAATAATGAACAAAATCAATTTATATTTTTATTTAATTTAATAAATTAAATTTAAATGTCTTCAATTAAATTTTTTAAGTTTTAATTTATTAAGATAAATAATATTAGAATAAATACTAGAAAAAATCGACTCACCCGTTTTTCTAGTATTTTTTCTAATATTATTTATCTTAATATAAAAATTGCATTGTGAATGCGAAAAATCTAAATTTTATAATTTTAATTTATTAATCATAATTTATGATTTATGAGTATCAAGCCTGAAATAAATGATTTTAACTTTATTTTTATAAGATTATTGTTATTAAACCTATGTATTGAAAACATTGAAAGTTAAGCCAACCTTTCAATAATGAAATCATCTACATAAACCAAGCTGAACTTTTTGTCCGTTTCTGTAATACAAATAGTGGGTTTGTCCCAACTTTTTACTGGCGTCCCTTACAGGATCGTAGAGGGGAGATTGGATGACCTTTTTTATGGTTATCTGAACCTTAGCTGTCAACTGGTCAATGTAGATATAGATGAAGAATTGGAAAACGGGTTCTTCAAAATATAATATTTTATTGATTTATCTTTTTATCTTTTAATAACAAATCAAATTATAAGAATTACGAGCAAGTTTCGGTTACCGTTGAAAAATCCTCTTTTTTGGCTATAAATTACCACTTTACTCTTTTCGTTTTATCTTAGCTGCAATTTGTTTTTTTAATTTTGCTGCGTTTATTTATGCGTCGAGTTTTTGACAATTGTTAAATTTTAAAAAGCCAAACTTGTATTCCACTGAATATGTGTAGATTTTTTTAATGAATTAAAAAATACCTGGGTATTTTCAAACGTCTTATATTGTAAATATGATTGAGTAAATATTAGGTCCTTCCTTACCTATGAAAGTATTTTGTATGGAGAATTTTTAACTAATCACATTTTCCATACTAGCATTTTCATAATTTATTTAACAACTGTGAACGCTATTGTAACTAAACTTTTATGTACAAATGTTTGATCATTAAGCTAACTTAAGCAACATAATTTGGGCAAAAATATAAGTTTTGGATAAGTTACAACGGATAAAGTGGTCATTTTCGCTAACAAAAAAAGGAGTCACGTTCAAAGTATTTTTTTAATGCTAAGAAAACAAAATAAATGGACTTCAATGATGCTGATAGTTGACGGCTATGGTCATAATTTGATGTAATATCTTGTAACGGATAAATATTTTAAATCACAGAAGTTATGAGGTTTTCTGTGTGTGAGAAAAAAACACCAATTTCATAGGTAAGGACCTAATATTTACCAAAATTACCTATTAGTGTTTACTCAAAAGCTTTATACCAGCGCAGCGTATACAAATATTGAACATTAATAACATTAAATTAATGGACATCAACCGAAATTACTTCCCTGGGGAACTCCATGGCCAAAGTGTCCCCGAATACTTGCAGCCACTATATCTGTCAACGGTTCGCCATTGGCTTTCAGTGGCCCTACCATGAGTTGATGCAAACTGTTTACGCTACCGTAAACTATCGGATATACTGCTCACAGTCAATGCGAGTGAAAGAGAGAAAACGATAGTTTACGGTTACGTTAACAGTTTGCATCAACTCATGGTAGGGCTACAGATCCCCATTTCATTTCACACTGGGTAAACAAAATGAATAGATTTTTTGTTCCTCTAAACTTGTTCAGATGAACTCGATCAAATTAATTACAGTTACAGGATATTTTAAAAAGGTTATAAACAAAAGATTCAAAAATTGAATCATCTGTGACGACCTCTGTGGTCGAGTGGTTTGTACACCTGTTTTCAAAGTGTCGCCATCTCTGAGGTCCCGGGTTGACCGCCGGCTGGGTCAATTTAGAAAACGAACTTTTCTATATTGGCTCAGGTCTGTGTGTTTGTAGTTCCACCGTTGTCTCTGATTTCCATGACACAAGTGCTTTAGCTACTTACTTTGGAATCGAAGCAATGTTTGTGATGTTGTCTAATATATTTTCAGATTTAAGAAAAACAAAAAGAAATCTTCCTTGTTTAAAACACAAAATTAACGCAGTGACACATAAAATAAGACAGATCAATTAGCGAATCGTTTTGTTTTCACGAGCCTTACCGCCCCAATGGAACGGAATCAGTAAAGGACCCAGTTCCCAAGCTAAGAATAATTTAAAAAGTGAACTGTCATTCGTTGCGCGCGTAATTTTGGCGCGGACGAATATAGTCTGTGGATGGGGCGCGTGCATTTCATTATCCCGTGTTTACAGTCGCGGCTGCGTTATTGGGTGCTAATGACACGACGCACGCTGCGCTCGACGTTGACTCAGTTGGAATTCATACCGATTCGTGTCGTCGCTTTTAGAACCGAATGTATCTGAGAAAAAGGGATTACCGATTAGGTGGCAAGGGCAACTCGTGAATTCGTTGAAAAATCATGCTATATACATTTTCTATGAAGTATTTAATCAATTGTTTTTTTATTCATTATCATTTCTGTCATACATGCATAACATTGTGTTAATTCTAGATAGATCTTTTCATAGTCCAAAACCATGTTTAATGTTTCCATACGTTCTTCTTTTCTGCTGACACGAGGTATTCGTGTACAGGACGAATGTTTTACTAAGCAGTAGGTAAGTAGTATCATCTCTTTTTTTTGGATTCTTACTCAGAGAATCCAAAAAAAGAGATGCAACTTCTTTAAAAGTAAAAGCTTTCACTTAATTGAGAAAAGCTTTTGTTAATATTCATAAGTTGCTTGTGAGACGATTTCGAGTAATTCCAAAACAGAAAAAAAACAATCACCAAGTTTTCAGGCAATTAGCAAATGTATCACCAGTATCACCCTCAAAATGTCTTAAAGTGTTTATGAAATTAATTCAACACTAACTGGCAGCAGACATGATTGCCAGTGACTGCAAAATTAAAAAGTAAAAGCAGCGCCTTCAGATTTCGCGCTCTTTGTTTATTTTTAAAAGGTTCTTTTTCGGGGCATGATTGATGGCGCTCTGCCGGCTGCCCCGTGCACTGAGTGCACACAAAAAAACTTGTTGCATTAAATATCAATTTTTCACTTTGATAAATATGAATCCTTCTTATATTCCACTTTGTTTTTTTTGTATCGCCACCGTCAGGTTTCCGAGCTTGATTCATTATTGGCTAAGTTTCAAGAACATCTTGCGGTTCCAGTAATCTTCTTATTATGTCAACTGTAATTCATACAAATGATCGAAACCAAAATAACGGAAAAGTTAAATTTGGAATAAAGAAAACACTCATTCGTTTCTGCAATCGTGAATTGTATCGGAAATTCTGTTACTTATCGCAGAATCGATCAATCGATATTCTAAAATAGAGCCGTCTTTGATGTTCCCGCGAGATTTGATCAAAGGTTATAATTTACACACGTCTGTCTGTAGGATGTTTTATGTACTTTCTTCGTATGAAATACGTTGCGCGCTAGAAAACAGTAGTCAGATAATAAATTAATAAAACAGACCATTCACGCCGATAATGGAAATAAACGCTATCCGAAAGCTTTCAAAGAGTCTTTTTCATAGCTTATTTTTAAAAACTTTATGTTATCCATTACGCCAAAAGCAACTGTTGGAAGTGCGTTTTTCAATTAGCAAATAGCTGGGTATTAGCAGCAAAATGGATTCGGTACTAAGTGTTTTCAGCCTGAATTGATTTTAGTTGTATTTGAATAAAACGCCTATTGCATGCAAACTTATAAATGCCATTTTATTTGGAGCTCTCCTATAATGGAGAAATAAAATGTAACACAAAACCATTCATATTATGTATACCATGTTTATAATGATGACACTGTAAAGGACCTTTTGTCGATGGCATAAAGATGCCTTCAGCGTGACCTGTTGCTGTAAAAAGGCGGTGTACACGTAAGGACAACACTATCTAGACAATTTATCGGGTCGCGGGCGGTATCGCTCGTCCGATCTTTTTGTTCGGGCCGCGCGGTGGCTTACGATTTCATTTTGCTGGACCGCAGTTGACACGTCGAAATGACGTGAAGTGTCACGTATTTGTTTCCTTTTTTCTGTCCACATTTTTTGGTTTGTATTTGGAATACCACAGCTATCTTTAATAATTATTTGTAAACATATGAATAACGGTATGAGTTCAAACATAATCATAATTTGAATTCGTTGTCAAAAACTACTTTCGCAAATTAAAACTGGCTATAAAAGTAAATATTGAGACATAAAAACAAGTTAAATAAATCAAAACGATAACGTTTGATAGTAGGCGTCAACTTGACCACATTAATTCTCTCTGCATAAATTAGAATAATATCGTCAACATATATCTCAACAGCTAAGTCTTAGTGAATTAAACTTGAACTGATCCAGTAATTGGCGAGTTTAGTTTTGCAACTAAGCTCGTGTAATTAAGCCTTAAATCCCGACATATCAACAGATTATACATCACAGTTCTACGTTTATTCTCGGCTCCAACTGAATAAATACCAGAATAAGCCTCAGTGAATGTCGCCAGTTAATACTTAATAAATAAATTCGTATTGGGGTTACCAGGTTGCTTGTGAATATTGTTTGCAAATGGAATTACACTTTTCTATCAAAAAATTGTATTTGTGTGGGGTTATGGAGTTATGGGGAAAATATAAAGGATATGATAGTGTAGCTGCATTGAGCACGTCCTACATTTTGAACAGCCAAAAGAAAAAAAACGATCTATTTCAAATACGTGAGGCTAAAAAATTTTGAAATTACTAAAACCTGTGTTACTAAAATGTATGCCACAAAGGTTAAAATTATCACACACACGATCTTTCGCCGACTTACCACTTCGCAATGGACAAAATGCCATTGATAATGCTACTGGCATGTGCCAGACACCGACCGAAGTATGCCAGACACTGGCGGTGGCGGTGGCGGGCCGCTGCACTTATTTATGATTAGCGTTAAGATTTAAATTTAGTAATTCGTGAATTAATTCAGCAACGCCCGAGCGGACGCATGCGGCCGGATAACAATGGAATATGGAAAATGAGACACAATAGGTCTCATTTTCCGGGCGTTGAAGGGTTAATGATTCGTTAGTTACTGTTATGTAAAGTAGATTTCATAAAGGAGACCGGCCTTTTATACTTTAATTTTTTTAATTTGTGTTTCATAATCTGCTGTACTTTTTTACTTCTTAGTCTCTGTCAACCAAATGACAGATCAATGCCAAATCAGAAGTCAAATTGATATTTCATTTTCTTAATTTCGTAAAAAGGAAAATAATTATGGTTTATGCCGCCATGTTTTTAAATTCTACTCTACTTTCCACATTACTTTTTATACCATGAAAGTAGCAATCAAGTTGATAAAACAATGTAATAACGTTTACAGTATGACGAGGTGATCCCGAAACAATTATTATTTCCGTAATGACGACACAAAAAAGCATTAAACTCCGTCCAATTGCTTGGAAACGCCTAATGACAATGTAATTATTGTGGGGATGTCTCCGTGGAGGTCCTGTTGTTTTTATTTTATTTTTCTTCTAAAGGTAGCATTTCGATGTTGGTGACCGCGAACCGCGACTGCGACGCGCGACCGCGACCCACTGTGCCCCATAATTCATACTTAGCAGTGGGTTGCGCGGTCGCGCGTCTCGGTCGCAGGTCGCGTCGCTTACAACGGAATGCCACCTTAACGGATGCTGGCACGACGATGAAAGAAGTGCAGTAGCAACCTTCTTTTATTTTGTGTCTTTCGAATTCTATTCGGTTTTTAAAACTGACGCTAAGTAAAGTGTGTTGTCTGCTGTCTAGTAAAAACAGAAATAGAACGAAATTTTTTCTAAGTCTATGAGTAAAAATGATAATGAACGTTCGTCAAGTGAACTCTAGTGACTATTAACCCCCTTACTAATAAAGATTGTATAGCAGATGTATAGTTACACAATGGTTACTCTCTGTCAACTATTTAAGTTGACATTAAAAAGAATGGGACAAAACACTGTGCAACTATACATCTGCTATACAATCTTTATTAGTAAGGGCGTAAAAGTGTAATTTGTGGTCAAGTAGGTACTCATGGTGAAGATAAGTGTCATAAATAAAATAAATGTCTTTGAAGTCATCAAACAATTGTTAGAACAAGTTCAAAATAAACCAAGAAAATGGTTTTAAGTTCTTTCAAAGTTTTAAAATCAACTGGTCATTAAATTTTGATTTTTCGCATTCACAATGCTATTTTTATATTAAGACCAATTATGCTACCGAGTCGCTCGGTAGCATAATTGGTCAGTGCATTGGGCCGGAATCCCAAGGGTGCGGGTTCGAGTCCCGTCTGAAGTGCTACGGGTGAGTCGATTTTTTCTAGTATTTTTCTAATATTATTTATCTTAATATCAACTGGTCAATTAAATGTTATATTCGCAGCTGGCTTGAATGGAAGCTAACAGCTAGTCACTTCTGATTAAGTTGTAGATAAACTTCTAGCTAAGTGTTTGTATTTATAATGGGTTTGTATGTTAAGTCTACGCCTGCCGCGTGTTGTGTGTAAGCAGTGATCAGTTGGTATTCGAGTAAAATGTTAAGTAAATGCCCTTTGTGGAGCAAAGAGCTTATCTTTGTGACAATTTGCGTACAGAATAAGTGATAACTTAACTTTTCTTAAGGTTTTGCGAGAGGTTCTCTTCCACGGCTACCTCAGGTGAAGTATTAAGACATAGGTAACGAAAATAAAAGATGGAAAACTAATAAACCATTATTATATTCAAAACGAAATGTTAGTTAATTAATTATCTTCACGAAAACACATGGAAAACAATCGATAATAGTTACCTACTTACTTTTCTTTAATTTGGATCCAAGAAAAACGAACTAGATACTAAATAACGTGGTTCTGGCAAAGACACTCCTGTCTCTTTCAATCTTCAAAACAATAACAAAGACAGCAATATTTTCCCTCCCACAAATATTTTCGTCGAACGTCGTTTATTTACCGAAAATACCTCAAGTATTTTACGATTACACCGACGTATTGTTCAGAAAATAATATTACATCACCGTTGAAAAATGGATGTGTGACACACGCGCTTTTCTTTCGGCGAGCGACGCGATGTAAGCGACGACACACGACCAGACAAAACGTGCAATGTGACGACTTGCGACTGAAGTGTCGCAGCTGTTGTGGATATTTATTTTTATGTTATTTTCATTTCGGAGCTCCTATATTATGTCTACTATACGAGACAAAATACAAAGTGTTACAAAAATACCCCTAATGCCGAATATGGTATGAGGGGACCATCAAACTGATAAATTTTTACTATGGGACCAACACTGAAATCACGAAAAAAAATCGTAAAAGGTGTTCAGTTTGATAGTCCCTATATACCATACTCGGCATTAGGGGTATTTTTGTAACACCTTGTATACCTTCTATACTAGATGTATAGAAAAATAAAAACCCCAATAGAAAATGACGATGGCTTATTTCGTTTTTTAACATTAATGTTAAGTATTTGTTTATAGCATCATATTGGAGGACTTGACACCTATTAAACTAAAAAATATAAACTTCAAGGTATTCTATTTTCACTTTCGTTGGTTTTACATTATTTTGCCGTCTAGTGTATAAAGTATAACTTTAATTGATTATTCTTTGTTACCTCTATTGCTGTTTTGCTTTAAAAAAAACAAAGAAACAATTTCTTCATCTTTGAAATAAATCGATTAATCAATCAGCTGATATTGTTAAGAATTATTAAAATAATGGGCTTAACTCGCTCGTGATTTCTCGATAATCCAGCTTGTGTGCGTACTGTATTAATTTGTCAACTTGTCACCACGGAGTCAGGGATTGGTGTAAGAGATGAGCGATAGAGCCAGATTGAGAGAGCGAGCGAGTTGGGTGATATAAATTTAAAAAAAAATTGATAATAATTTATAACTTATCTTCTTTGACTGCTGAAATAAAGGACACGTCTTGGTAAATTACAATAGTATTGTTTTTTATTTGAGATTTTAGCATTTACAATGCTATTTTGGACCGGACTGGACTTCCAAAGGTCGCGGGTTTGATTTCGATTTTGAATTGTACAATAGTTAAGTTTTAAATAACAAATAAAAAAATAAAATAAAATAATGTTGATTCACTTTCATGACTTAAATAACAATAATAATTGTTGAGCAAAAAAAAATTTTAAAAAGAATATTATTCTATGACAGTCAATGAAATTTCCTTATCTAAATACTTAGTTAATTAAGAATACCAAAAATATATTTTATTTTTTATTTATGACACTTTAGGTTTAGAATAGATTATAGTTAAGTACTTACTAATGTTAATTATTGTATGTTTATGTATATTTCTATTCTTCAAAGTAAGTAGTTAAAGCACTTGTGTAATGGAAATCAGAGACAACGGTGGTATCACAAACACCCAGACCTGTGCCAATATAGAAAAGTTCGTTTTCTAAATTGACCCAACCGGGGATCGAACCCGAGACCTCAGAGATGGCGACACCTTGAAAACCAGTGTACAAAGCCACTCGACCACGGAGGTCGTCAAATATATAGCTAGCTATAGCTGTGCTTGTGATTCAACCGTGGTAATAGCGCCACAACTCAAACATGTACCTGTTTTTAAATGAACTTGGGCCAGCCCCCAACTGGTTCCCAAATTGTGTAGTAGTAATGACAAGGAATGACCACTTGATGACATCGCGTTGGGAAATCGATTTGGTTTTATTATTGATGGGATGCTTGGGCAAACAGTCATTTTATTTTTTGTTCAATTTGAAACAGTACATTATACGTATATTAAGATACTTGTATCAAAGACGAGAAATAAAATCCCCCACTAAGTAAAAAAACGAAACTCCATCTTCCTGGCAACTTAACAAAATCACATAATTGAATTAATTACAATCGCATTAACAACAAAGTTTACTTTTTCACGCGATTGCCGTTTCAACATGCTATAAAATTAGTGGAACAATCCAACGATCTGCATTCCAATTAATAAAATCGTAACGAACTGCCGGCAAACCGCTCGCAGCCGTAACCTAATTTGTCCGAAAATGTATTTTACTGCCACGCTATAATGATTTAACGCAGACCGCCATCGAAAGCCGGCGGAGTAGGTTAACAAACAAATTACGTGTGTATTTTTTCTTCCATCCTGTAAAATACAGCATTTACTAGAATGATAATATATTTTTTTAATATGTCTCTATCATAACTATTTTAATTTCACCGTAAACTAGAAATCATACGAGCAGGAGCTTGAGTTTGTGTGTGTGTGTTTGTTACTCCTTCACGCCTAAACGGCTGGAAGGATTTAGATTTAATTTGGCACATAGTTTATAACCTGGATTAAACATAGAATACTTTTTATCCTGGTCAAAGGTTCCCTAGGGTCCACGCGGACGTAGTCGCGGGCGGCCGCTAGTTTTTGATATAGAGAAACATGCATCACATACAAAAGCTTTGTATATTCAGTATTTCAACCACCCAACTACCTACTGAACATCTCCAACGTCCTGGAAAAAATATCTCCAAAAATATTACTTGCATGTTTGTTTCGTTTAAAACAGTTCTTAACACTGTTTGTATTTTCACTGTGCGGCAGTGTAAATATTAATATTCCTGTCGTTACGCATGTTTCCCGCGTTATTACCGGTATGTCGGTCTTTCTGAATTGACTGCGACATTTATATTATTACGCCACAAGTGTTGCATTGAAATATTATTGGCGTTTTACAATGTAAAGCAAAATTTGCATTCATTAAATGTATGTATGATAATGACAACGAAACAAATTGAAATATTAAACAATATGTAATTTTTACAGGTTAAAACGTATTAAAATAAAGTAGGTGTTGTTGATTTTCGGTTGTTTGAAATCATTTAAGAATTAGAATTAAAACACTTTTTACGGATTACAGCGCGTATATTATTAATTCATGTATTATTTTAGAAATATTTAGTTTGAACTTATTGGTTTTTGAATTCCAGGAGCCGTGTCACCTCCCGTGACCCTCCACGGGTTTGTTTTATTTGTAATGAACTGTACGAGCGGAAGTCTATATACAAGGTGTTACAAAAATACCCTAATGCTGAATATGGTATATAGGGACCATCAAACTGATCAACTTTTACTATGGGACCAACTCTGAAATCGCGAAAAAAAATCAGCTGTTTCATACAAAAATTAAAATCAAAAATATCAAAATGTATGAAACAGCTGTTTTTCGCATTCGAGTTGGCCCCATAGTAAAAGTTGTTCAGTTTGATGGTCCCTATATACCATTTTCGGCATTAGGGGTATTTTTGTAACACCTTGTATATCATTTAAGAATTACTCAATCTTACCTTACCTTACGATTCGACTTTTAAGAATATAATTTGAAACCTAAAATGTATGCTTAGGTGTACTTTGCTCTAATTTGAAAACCGCAACGGTTAAACCGTTAATATGAAATATACGAATGACCAAAATTATTTATTTATTAAGAGTTTTAATTTAATGTTTGCATAATTTAAAATTTTTGAGATTTTATCATTCACAATGCTATTTTTATATAATACTACATAATATACTAGAAAAAATACGACTCGCACCAGATCATGTTCTCGGACGGGAATCGAGCCCGCGACCTTTGGATATCCGGTCCAATGCTCTGACCTCAGCTACCGAGTCACTAGTGGAAACGTCGAATTTCTTCTAGTATATCAACTCTTACGCTGCAAGCCAGCGCCATCTCACCAATGTACAAGGAATTATCTCGAAAATTATACACCTAGCTTTCCCATCTTAATCAATTGTTTAAAAATATCTGGAAAGATGTTTAGTTGAATGTTTCCCTTACCTCGGATGTGTGACATCGTGTTTTGGATATCCCTGTGGCTGGTCGGCGAGCAAACGAGTCTCAGTTTGACAATGTTCCATCCCATTCTCATCGCGCGCGGATTATACATTTTATAGGTAGAGGTGGTCGTGTATTTATCGTAATGTCTGCCATTTAGAAAAAAACGTATATTTGATCTTTAGTGTTTATAAAAATTACATAGTAAAGCCTCGCACTTTCAATATTTCTACCCACTATTTGTTATTTTAAATTCTGCCGATCGGAAAACCAATATGGTTGCAAGGGATATCCTGGCCATTTAACCAAACAACGCAACGGCGATCCGCAAACAACAAAATTGGCTTGTCTGTCCGTCCACGAACAAAAACAATATTGCGTTTCGGACCTTTAAATTGTATTTCACTTTCAAATTTATCTGTTGCGGCTTTTTGATAGTGGGAATAGAAATTGAAACACTAAAATACACAGTGGTCAACATTGCCAAGGTATAGGAACAATTAAATAATACTTGGAAATTTTATTAAATAAATTGAGCATTGCTTTGGGTTAAAATAATTGCATGACAAACAAAATATTTAACATTTGCACGTTATTTGATCACATTATTAAATTAAATCATTTTTTTATTAGACAACATCACAAACATTGCCCTGATCCCAAAGTAAGTAGCTAAAGCACTTGTGTTATGGAAAATCAGAGACAACGGTGGTAAACACACACATACACAGACAGCCAATATAGAAAAGAATGTTTTTTAAATTGACCCAGCCGGTGATCGAATTCGGGACCTCAGAGATGGCGACACCTTGAAAACTGACGTACAAACCACTCAACCACAGAGGTCGTCATTTTAAAATTATATCATTTAAAACCTGTTGACAAAAAAACACTGATTACTTATATCAAAATTAATCCAATCCAAAAAGTATACCTTGTTTGTTCTATTGTTCTATTCTAAGAGCAACCATTAACCGGATCCAAGGTAATATTGACCGGGTGCGAACCCGGCACTTGCTTCTGATGGGCTTTTGCAGTAGTATAATTCAGCCTAAGCCCTATTTAATAACGTGACAATTTGTCAATTGTCATGGCAACTTGGTTAACATTGCGGTGTAGCTATGAGTAGTTTGTTCTATTTTCAAATTGGTTGACGCAATGAATATAAAATTGTCATGACAGGTGACAAATTGTCACCCTGGTATTGTTCGACTCCGTAATTACTTCAGCTGTCTAACAAGTCTCAGTGAATTAAATATTTGAATGTTTTTATCAACCCTAAGTTAAAATTACGGTCGCCATAAATCGTTAACTTAAGTTATTCTTAATTATAGCCATATTATTATAATGTAGTCCATGTATAAGACTTTGAAGTGTTTGTTATACTCGTATTTATACTAACACGATGTTAAAAAATTATTTGAAAGGGGCAGTATCATATTTAAACAGTGTATAAATTGAACATTGTTTAATAATCTTTTGTAGTAACAAAGTTTAATAGCTTTGAATAATTTAATAAATGCATAATCTCATACAAGCATTGGTAAAACATAACGTAAAAAACTTCATTCAGATTTTAAAATGAGAGAGAGTGTCCTACACGCATGTCTCTTAGCAATAATGAATACGATATGAATAAGGCAGTAGTCGTTAGGGCGCGATCCTAATTCAATAACATTCAATTAAGCCCCGCCTGCAATTAGAACCGGTCCGCGAGTGGCCGCGGATACCGGCCAACTGGATGGAACAACCGGCGAAATAGGAATTAATTACAATTTGGTTTAATTTCCAGCATAAAATGATACCTTGATATCTGTGTTTCAAAAATGAAGTCTTCTTATGATAATAGTGGAAGGAAACGTCAATGAGGCAAGGCAAACGTCAATTAGTTAGCTTCAATCTTTCTGAAGAAGTTCTAAAAATGTTTGTGTGTATGGAAATCTACTGAGGAAGTCCACAAGCACTGAAATCTCCTCCCACATATTAAATAGAGTGCGAATTCAAATACTTCCAATCGGACCCATTTGCCTGAGACCATTGTTAAAACATGATTATTGATCAGTGGCTACCATGAGTTGATGTAACGTTTACGCTACCGTAAACTATCGCAAATACTGCTCACAGTAAATGCGAGTAAAAGAGAGAAAACGATAGACGGTAACGTAAACAGTTTGCATCAGCTCATGGTAGGGCTACAGAGAGTCGTTTAAACTATAGTTACCGTACTTCTGGTTACAAACGAAATATTGGCAATTAGCAACTTGTTATTACTAATTTTGAATTCAATGTTTGTAACCCTATACTTAAAATTTAACCATCGGACCTCCCACTTGACATAGACATCGAACACTAATGCCCCCTAAGCAATCTACTTACATTTCCCGAGGGTCGATTGAACTCGTCCACTGCCGTCTTCGGGATCTCCATAATAAATTGCGTGTCAAGTTTTCCTGCCCATCGTCACGAACTAATGACACTAGCTTATTTTATATCTTCTCTAAACTTGTTTCAGTACTTAAGGTTTTAAATATATGTAAATAAAATCCTATATCTTTCTATTTTTTACTTTTGTAATATTTAGTAAATATTATTTAGGAACAAGCAGAAATAGTGTTTGCAGTGGTTCCATTTCCAATCTTACAAAACCCATATCGAATGTCTCATCTGTAGGGTATACCTCTATTAACTTTTTACTGCTTATGAACTTCGACCCTAGCTGTTCTTCATCGTTGAAAATATCAGGTTCTATCTACATTGTCAAAGGTGTTTGCAAATTCTATAGAGTCAACTTTCGTGACCGTAATAAAACGGTTTGCTCCCAAGATTTAAGCCATCCAGCGGTCTGGACTCCTTGTCCGAGATCTCCATAACAAATTGTAGTGTCATGTTTTCTGTAATTTAGCTCTTATCGGGCCCAGGGGCGGAGATCATTCGGGAGATTACACCAAAAGCCCTTTAATATTGTTACACCTTTTGCCGGTGTGATCTATGGAAGGTTGGCTGCGGGCGAGACTTAAATATAGAGGGCGGTTATAAACCATGCGAAGCTGACGAAGACCTTTTCGTTAAATGTCATGATACTTTTAAATGAAATTAAAAGAGTTAAGACTGTTATTCAAGTGTTTTAAATGGTGAACGATGTTACAAAGTTAATTTTGAATATAACTTACCTACATTTATAATTTTAAACCTGACGACTTGAGTGGTGCAGTAGTCAACATGCCGGTCTACCACGCAAGAGGTCCCGTGTTCGATTCCCGGCTGGGCACAAATTGAAATGATGAATTTTAATTTCTTTGACGGGTCTTGTCGTTACTATGTATAATAAGTATATATTTTAAAAATATATGAGTAGTATATCAGTTCTAAAGTAATTTGAAATGGAAAATCATTAAAAGCCTTTATGCATTTACATATTAGTATCGAACAATATCATTAACTCCTTATCATCTGAATATAAGCATTACTTTAGTTATGTGTCTTCAGTCCCAATCCACCAAATATAGCCAGAGATGAATGATACAACGTATATAAACATAGAAAACTATCTGATATAGATCTGGTGCGAGTCGTATTTTTTCTAGTATATTATTTAGTATTATAGAAAACTATAACGATAACAGAAGATTTTCGTTTACTCCACGACGATAATGTATTCCTAATTATTTAGTTACCGTAGAATGTACAGCTTATGATAATTCTTCATCTTACATATCCTATGAACAATCTACCTTGTGTTTACGCTATAGAGAAACAATCTAAAGTATTACATTATCGTTATCAAACCACTTTGCTTCTTTGCCTTGGACCAAACCCACATGTTCAGATAACGCAGGCGAGGAGGCTCAGGGTCCAGCGGCGATCTAATATTGGTGTAACGCCGCCAATTAAAATGTTTTCCTGATCGATAACCATTGGGTAAAGCTTCTCTGTGAAGATAAATTCAACATTTTGTCACATTATCTATTTACGGTAGCTTTCAACTTAATAAAGTAGTTAAAACTTAGAATAAAACTCAATTTTGGTATTATTTTTTATAACGTTATGAGAATACCAGCCTCCTGATTACGTCTGTTGCTACCAATTAGCACTCTGTTATCAACTGAAACTGTCAAATTTCATTAATTTCAAAAGATTTGAAGCGGATTCATGCGATTTCTAACGAGAATTGTTTTTATATAGTATGTCTTCAATCTTTAATGGCCAGTCATCTTTCGAAGCTTTTACACCTTCTGTATTTTTCAGATTCAGAAAAAATCAAGTAACTGCTTTATTTAAATTTAAATGGACCTTTGACAGAGTTCTGCTTCAAAATAATTAAATTACAATTCCTGTAAATTATAATATCACTTTGTAGGTAGCTATTATAGAAACAGACGTCGTTCGTTATTTCCCCTCATCCCAATTTCAAATAAAATGAGATATAGCTGTTACATCTTTGATATTATTTTAATCCCAAAATAATACTGAATTAGAAAACAAAAGATTGAATGGCGATTCGAAAGCAGATTCACAGCCACAGGCCGTCCATCTGAAAACAAAAGACACAATCTTCATTTTCTGCGGCGAATTTTACAATGAGTTCTCATTCTACTGTCTCAATCGATCGTTTTATTTGATTTCTCGATTCCTGGAGATCGAGAATATTTACGAGATTCGACGCGCTCGATTGTTTCCAGTCCTCGTCTTGTTCGGTTTTCTTTGGATCAGCTTCTTTCAGTGTTATCGTTGCAAACATTCTCAAGTGCTAAATTACTTTGTGGTGTTACAAGAAACTGGCTGAAGTTCTCACTACCTTCAGCTTTTGCTTCATCATTCATTCTTATTTTTATTGGCATTTCTGGCATTTTTTTTCTTTCGACATTAATTATTTATACAATGTCTTTGATCTTGGGCTAGCGATAATTGAAAGGCATAAAATACACCTAATTTTATTAACAAAAACACCCACAGGTTGGGGTCCATTCTCTTTCCTGTTGGCATGACCGCCATTTTAGTTGTTTTATATTAGATGGCCCTGCCGAAAAAATATTTATTTTTCCAGATCTAAAAGCCCTACAGTTATTAAAAAACTATTCGAAACCTAATAATACCACCTATCAAGCAAGTAATAACTTTATGTATGTACATTCTCTTTAATACTAACAAAAAAATATATTTAATTATTCTTATACAGCAGGGACATTATCTACAAAACGACATCAAAATCATTTCTCTGAATTGCATATTTCGAGAGTTATTTTTGTTTGAATAGGATTCTTACGTAACCAATATTTTTTTCGAAAATGGACAAAATTAAAAACATTTTGAATTTTTTAAATTAAGTTGATAATTTTATCTGAATGCAAATGTCATTAATGTGGTATTTACACGAGTCGACTTGACAGGCAAC
Organism: Catoptria pinella; assembly: GCA_963556745.1. Classification (NCBI taxonomy): domain Eukaryota; kingdom Metazoa; phylum Arthropoda; class Insecta; order Lepidoptera; family Crambidae; genus Catoptria; species Catoptria pinella. The sequence goes on from OY750771.1 coordinate 1,048,187, forward strand.
TTGGCAGGCGACTTTAATCAATCTTTTTATCGACAATCGCTTGTAAAATCTAATCGCAAACCTAATTTCAATGAGGTGGCGATTCGATTTTACAAGCGATTGTCGATAAAAAGCGATAATTGCCTAATCGCATGCCACCTGCCAAGTTGACCCAAGTTTCTTATTTTGTGCATTTTGGAAAATTAACATTTAATGCTTGTAAGGGTCATATTGAAACAACAATATCTCTTGAAATATGCAACACAGAGCAATGATTTTGATCAATGTCCTAGTTTTTAAGATATGTAAGAAAAACTAAAAAACATCACACAAATTTTGGATTTAAATTGACTTTAGTAATTTTTTATGTCGTATTAAAGTTGAAAGTTATCAAGTCCAACTATATATAATATTTTTAACACTCTACATTCCATTAATTCTATTATTTAATTACTTATGCCCAAGGAGTACTTTTTCCAACAATTGCAACAATTTTCAACCTTAACTTGCAGCACAAAGCAGGATTGTATTTTCTAATTGGAAATCCATGTTCTTTGCTGCAACATCGGCTTGCACAGAACATTATCCATTTTTACGACTGCGCTTTAATAGAAGTGGCAGGTTTAACCTTTACAGAGTGAAATGAAATGTTACAAACAATTTTAAACTTAAAATCTTCCAGATAAGAGTTAAAGCAGCCGCAATTAAGTTTGTAAAGCGGTGTTTTTGATTTGGAATTGAAATGTAGTGAGAATTGTTTTGTCTTCTATTTCAATTTACTAATTTTCTCTCCTTTATAGGGATTAAGAGTTTCTTTATTATTAAAGAAATTGTTTGGATGAATAAATCAAAGACACCTACTAAAAGATACGGAATTTGTTGTTTGTTATAATTTAAGTTATTTAAGTCAGCGACTCTATAGTAAAAATTGCTTGAAGAAAAAGAAAGTGAAATATTTTCGCTATTTATGTTGACGTGCTATAATAAATAAGATAAGTGACACATGAAATAGTACCTACCGAAACCCCTTTGAATTTCAAATAAGGTTCCTCGAGCTTGATAATAAAGATCGATGGAATAAACATCTCTCCGGGTATTTTTACGAAATAAATTATTTTCGATGGAGCTCTACCCGCGCTGCCATACATAAATGGAAGCATAAAAGAGCAATGGTTTTATCAAAGCCAGCATCGCGCCCGAGGGGACAAACCACCTTATTATTTATGTTTAAAATCTGAACGTTTCTAGTTGCTTACGTAAAGAGCACTGAACACAGTAATTTCCTCGTCTTTCTGTGTAACTTGAGACATCTGATATCAAGGTAAGGTACCCAAGTTTATTGCAGTTTATCTCAGTCTAAAAATGGTAATTTATTCAGACTTTGAAGAAATTATCATAAAATGTATTTTCTTTACGATAACAATATTTATAAATGTATTGTTTCATATGTTTGACCTAATAAATGATTAGTATTCTTGACCATCTATTTTCAGAATTCTAATTAAGAACCAAAATAGAAAAGCCATTTTTAATTTAGATTGTCATTTGCTGTTCGTTGAAATGTAACGGCTGACTGATCATTTCATTGTGGTGTCCTCAATTAATGTATTCAATGAACGAACCTGTGCATTTGCTAGTAAAACATAAGTGCAGTATCATGTTAAACATCTATAGAACTCGGTATCACTTTTTAGCAAGTCACGCGCGGAGTATCAGTCGAATGATTAGTGGGAACAGAGGAGTGCCTCAGGGCTCAGTTCTGGGCCCACGCCTTTAAGTGCATGCTAGCGTAGGTTTGTGGTTGTCTACTACCCATCATATCATCTGCCAAAGATCTTAAGTATAGTATAGTTTTCATTCCGAAGTTTAACTGTATTTTCAGTGTATGTTTTTAACGGTTTGATGGAATGCTTGATTACATCATTGACATATTTTACTGTGACATTATGTTGTTTACTTTTTGTTATTACCTTTTCCCATTCACTTATTATTTAAGTTATGGTTTTAAAGAACGTACAATATAACATATTTTTTAATTATCTTAAGATTGTTGCTAAACCTTTAATTATGGTACAGTATCATTATTTTTGAGTGTCAATCGTGTCTATGTTATTGTATAAACAACAATTATTTGCAATAAAAACAAGCCTCTTTCCATATCTTCACAAGTGTAAATAATCTAAAAAATATGCGCCTAGCCTCCAATCTGGCATCGTTGGGGTGCCGCAGGGCTACAAGCTAAGACCCGAGTTGTACATAGCATATTGGAAACTCAGCGCTGCAATCAGGCATCCATCCATCTCTATAATCACCCGTTTGCTTTGTTTCTTTACATTGCCTTCAGTTTGGTTGGCAAAAGTGTTTGTTTTGGTTCTTACGCTTATACTCTTAACCTCATGATCCTGTAGTTTCCAGTTCCAATATTTTGCTATCTGAATTATTATATATACTTTTTCTTTTTTTTTAATTTCTGTTTAAGTGTAGTAAATAGTTTTTATATTTCAGTTTTTAGCAATCACAATGCTATTTTTATACAATACTAAATAATATACTAGAATTGTCTCAGGCGGAAATCGAATCCGTGACCTTTGGAAGTCCGGTACAACGCTCTTACCAACTGAGCTGTGACTCGGTAGCTTTTTTCTAGTATATTATTTAGTATTGTATTAAATAGTGTTTGTTTTATTGTACGCAAATTTAACTGCGGGTAATAAAATGAATGGGAAAATTGGCAACAGTTTACTATGTTACTTAGTGATAAAATTTAGATTAGACTGCTGTCTGCTTTAAGCGAGCTGAAAGCCTTATTCATTCATTAAGTTTGCTTTTAACTATAAGCACTGATTACTAAATAGTTACATAGGTATAAACGTGACATCACAAAGCAAACTAATCCGAATCATATGTTTTACTAATTAGCGGTACTCCAAAGCATCCAATTTAACGGATTTAATGAACAAACAGCGCATAATTAATAAATATTAATTAGCATACCGATCAGGGTTGTGCCTTGGGCATGCAATTTATCCTTTGAGGGCGATCGTGAGCACGCCCTGAGTGGGATGGTTGAATAAAAATTAGTAAAGTGTGAGTCGTATTTAAATTCCAAGCATCATTAAAATGAAGCCATTGTACTATTATATGTATGTATTCTGTTTTTTTTTTCTAGTATTTTTTCTAATATTATTTACCTTAATATAAAAATAGCATTGTGAATGCGAAAAATCTTAATTTAATAATTATATAGCTGTTTCATCTTTATCGATTGTCAAAACATCTGGAAAGATGTTTCTTTCGAATGTGGGGGTAATTTTTCACATTGATGAAATTGCGCTGGCTTGCAGCGAAGAAGTTAAAAGTACTAGAAAATTTCGCCGCTCCCACTAGCGACTCGGTAGCATAATTGGTCAGTGCATTGGGCCGGAATCCCAAGGGTGCGGGTTCGAGTCCCGTCTGAGGTGCTACGGGTGAGTCGATTTTTTCTAATATTATTTATCCATTACAAACTTTTTGAAGTAGGTACCTGATATCTAGTTCATCACAACCTATTTGGACAGCACCAGTAAAAAGTCTCGCTACCGAGTATATTTTAAGAAGCGGTAAGTAAAAACACACGTCTAACAGAGAACTTAAACTGAATCACACAGTTGTCGGAATTTGGCTACGGCACTTATTTAAAACATACTATAATATGGCTACGAATTGAATGGACACTTGTTTCCATCATCGACGACCTGAGTGGTGCCAGTGGTCAACATCCGGTCTACCACGCAAAAGGTCCCAGGTTCGATTCCCGGCCGGGCAGAAATTGAAATGATGAATTTTAATTTCTGTAACGGGTCTGGGTGTTACTATGTATGTATAATAGGTATATACTTTAAAGTATATAAGTAGTATATCAATTGTTATTATTATTCAAGTGCTTAAAATGTATTAGTCATATTACTAAACAACTTTAAATCTTTGTAGATTTTAGCGGCAAATGTTCCGTGTATACTTGACGTTTGCGTTTGTATTGCCTTTGCAATCAAAATCGCAAAAATACAGACTCACCTCATTTCATTAAATTTTTTTAGGAATGAATTTTGTTATATGCCTCATTAAACTTTATTTACCAATATTTACAACCAAATTACCATACTTTTGGCCTCGGGCTATGAATTTATCCTTTGTTTGCGATATTCGGCAAACGAGTCCGTTTGTTCGACGCCACAATCGTTCGCTTCCATGGTTGTTTAAATTTGTTGGTTAAAACCAATAATAGTTTTGATCCGGAAATACAGGGATTTTATTGGATATAATAAATACGTTTCGGGTGAGTTAAAATTGCATAAAACTTTTATCATTAAACAATTTCAAGTAAATAGAGCATTATTTTCTGACTATTTTGTTTTCCAGACATGTTATAAAGCTGTAAATTTTGTACCAATCTCTAGATTTTAGAGTCTAGAAGTCTAGACTAAAGGTATAATCCTTCAAGATGCGTTTTTGAAGAACCAAAAGTATATTTATAATTCATAATCACTTTGACAGCTACTCGGGATGCAAACACCTATCGACGTCATGATCATCATCACCTGCCCCTGTTAGAAGCCTACAAAAGTATTTATCCTACGCTTCTGTCACAGGGTAAAAAAATATTATTTATTCCTGGGGGTCTAGCCAAAGTAACATATGCAAATCTTCGTTATCGCTTCGCTTTGGAAACATGTATGGGATCGATTAAGGTTTCGTTATTAATCGAAATTCAAAACATCAAATCCATACATTTTTCGTAGCGAAGCTATAGCGAAAATTTGTAAATGTGACGTTGGCTAAGGGCTCTGTGCTTTTATTCTAGATATTGTACCCGCTAACTGACTCACTAGAATTTCTTAAAGCAGCGATTTATATAGCGATATATACAACGGAGTCTCACTTCAACAATGAATTATAATGAATAAAAATAATCGAATGACGAATATCGTTCGATTATAACAATTATTTTAAGTAGTAGGCCCTCAGTTTAAGCGATGAGCTACAAGCTTACAGAGAATGAGAGAATGAGCTTTTGAGAATATTATTTGCGCAAAATATGAAGAATGCGTACTATCTGTCAGGGCATCGTACATCGCTGCATCCATTAGTTACACCTCACCCACGGACGTTATGTAGTGGGTTTTTAATAGCTGGTCATTTCGTTATGCGTTATAAATAATGATAGGTAGCCAACGTGCTTTATGTTTTATTTATCTTTTCTATGTGTCAGTTGCCGATCTGGTTGAGACTATGAATATTTAAAAATATCACATAAATAGCTTTCATTTCTAAATAAACAGTCGTCTTATTCTTAACGCAAGTGGTAATTGAAAATAAAATGAAAATGAAAAATTCTTTATTCAAATAATCTTAGATATTAAGTGCTTTTGAATTGTCCATATTTTCCTATCACCCATTTGAGACTTTTTTGGCTGACAAGAAGAATGAGCGCAAGAAACTTATCAGCTTTGAAACTTTATTTTATTAATATTTATTTACACACAACGGATCAGTGCCATCTCACCTGATGTTAAGTGACGATAAGACCGAAGGTGGGAGCGAACTAAAACATACTTTAAGTTCAATATTATTGGATAGTAATGTACTTATTATATTTATTGGGCACAACGGCTTGGTACAAAATGACATTATTAATCTCTATTACTGCGCCTTCGATTCGACACATCGGTGCCACGCCAGTATCTATAAACAATTAGTTTCTTCCCGTTTGAAGTGTCACTCCCGCCATTTGTCATTTCAAATTTCGAAAAGAGAACTCGACAGCGCCACTTAAGATGACAGCTCAAATTACGGCTGCGCTCGCGCCGATTAACGAGCTCATTTCGCGCCTTTTATTTATCTCTTACTTATTAGTCACACTTTAAAAGGTCGGACGATAATTTGTAATGGTTTACCGGTACCGATAGCTTTGTGTTTTATTTTTATTAGTCGTTTATTAATTAAAGCTTTAAATCTTTCTTATTTATAAACTTCATATGTAGGTACACTTATATTTAAAGCTGCATCATTTTTCCAAAATCATTTTGCTCAGAAATCATTAGTTATTTACGCTTATGCTATAATGAAAAGCAATATCCCGTATTAACGAGAACAATAAAAGATTTTTAACATTCATTCACTGGCTGAAAAGAAAAACGAAATAAAATGTCACAATAAACTGTTTATTTCTTATTTCAAAATGGCGTCGTTTTTGGCGGGATTTCACCTGGCAATTTGATTGTTATCTGCACCTCTCAAACAACCACGGAAAGCAAATGGCGGCATTAAACCGAGTTATTGCTGCATCGCACCACATTTCGCGGTATTTTTCATACAAACCGGCGGAGTTACGTAAAAAAAGCAATGTTCCATTTATGGAAATAAGTTTCGTTACATTTTTTACGCTTTTATTTTTACAATGAGGTTATGCGACATGAATTTTATTTGCTTGCAAGTCGTCGTTGGAAGAGAACAACTTAAACTTATCGCGTTTCAGGTTTAAGATCCAATTCAATCTTTGATATCAAATGCTTTTATCGCATTTGCAATTTGTATGACTTCACGGAACTTTACATCTATAATCATCAAACTCTTTTGTTGATTGAATAAATTAAAATCGAATCGTACTAATTGTTAAAATATATAACTTTTCCAATTCTGAATATGGTAGTTATTACAGGGATTTCTTTCAACAGAGCGTAATCTGCCGTATGTCAGGTGGGTCACGGCGCACGCGCATACGACCGCCCCCGGCGGGTTACGTACAAACGACGGCACAGACTATACGTGTTAACCTTGAGACTGATATTATACCCTACGTATTAAAAGCTATTTTCGCCGTTCAACTGTTTAACTTAACGTACTGTCGTATGCACATTGAAAATGTTTTATCTCCGTGCGGGATGCGTGTAGCCCCTAGGCTCGAGCTTGTTGAAAGCTCTAAGGGAGCTTTTTGTATTTATTACTTATGTGCACGTGTGTTTAAAATATAGGTGTACCACACACGGCATCGTGAAATACGTCAAAATTGTGTGATTCCAGTTATTGTTGGTTTGGAAGGTGGAAGCTTTAATTTACAGTTGACTATAAACACCTGTGACACAGGATAACATTAACTTGTTGCTAAAACTAAAATCTTAGAGCATTCATTAGTTAACAAAAATATGCTCTTGTCATTGAATGGAATCATAATAATATAAGTAACCTGTACCAAGTACAAAAAGTACAATACTTTCTTACCTTCCTCTTTCAATGACTTTGTCTTTATGAATTATAAAATGCTCAATATTTTTAGTAGCATTTCATTTTAATGCATGATATCCATTAATAACTTACAGTATTAATTTATTTTATGCCGCAGCTGGCATTACTTTTGTTTAACTATTTTAGAAAGCACGTGGTGTTGTATTTCAATTCGATAATCTTGAAAAATTACCGAAGGCAAAGTGTTATATGCTGTAGCCGCATCTCGCTTTCACAACCGCAATAATAATGTTTTAAATGCACATATGAGATCTCTGAACAATTCGCGATGGACAAAATAATTTCTCATAAGCTCGCGAGGTGCGCGCGCGCATTGAATCTTTACTTTATCAAGATGACTGTCGCCGTGAGTAATTCCCGCTGATACCGCTGTGACTTTGATCAATCGATTTTAACATCGGAATAACGTTGGAATCGATTCGGAAACGCGTCGGCCCGATATGGGAACGGGTGAATTTATTCGCGCGGAAATCACCGATTTCGTGGTGAGTTAGCATTAGCATCGATTTTTCGAGCGATTTTGTAAGTTGGATTTAGTTACGGGCGATCGAAGGTAAAATAATGTAAGTTTGTATAATCCGCGCGAAGTAAAAATGGGAAGGAACCTTGTCAAACCGAGACGCGTTTTTTCGCCGGCCAGTGACCAAAAACCCGGATATCCGGTCCAATGCTCTGACCGCTGAGCTACCGAGTCACTAGTGACTCTATTTTCTAGTCTAGTCTCTCGTATTTTTTCTAGTATATTATTTGGTATAATTAGTTGATTAATTAAATAAAAATTAACTAATTAGTCAATTTTCGATTTACTTTCACAAAGGTTCCATCCTATTCTCATCGCGCGTGGATTATAGGTACAAGATATATCAAAGTCTTTTATTTTATGGTACGACTTACGTGATGGCTGTTAAGGGGCCGTACACGTCATATACTTATTTCTGATCAACGATTTCACACAGTACTACTTGATTTATCGGTCCCAAAAAAATGTAGAAAGCAGATTACTTTACTCAAGTATTGACAGAAACAATAGCTAAAACGTAAAGTAACCTCCAATTTTGTAGTTTTTAAAAGCTGTGCCAACCAATAATAAACCTAAAACCTTGAAACTATAGTAAAAATAAACCTTAGATAGCACTCTAGTATTGTGATCGACAGTTTTCCAAATTAAGAAATAGTTTATTAGTTATTAATTCAAAACGATAATGTTGTCAATAATTTCGATTTTACTATGAAAATTTCTTCCAGCTCTGTCCGCCCCCTTAATGAAGCTGCATGAAGCAGTGCTCAAAGTTACTCTGTCTATGAAAGCTTAAAGATACTCTATCACATTGTATGAAAATACTGTATGAAATAATGCTTAAAGCATGTTTCCATGTTGGTTCTTTTATATTTGGGCCCTATTTAATAACGTGATGACAATTTGGTTTGCGGTGTAGCTATGAGTAGTTTGTTCTATTTTCAAATTGGTTGACGCAATGCATATAAAATTGTCATACCAGGCGACAAATTGTCACGTTTATCAAATAGGGCCCTGCATGTCATAATTTTGTTATCCAAAGCTCAAATAATCAAGTTGCATATTGTACGCAGTTTCTTTCAGTTTCATTGCCTCTTGCATTGCTAAAGTGTTATGAGACTAGAACCGAAAACCAGTTATTTTAATGTAATTACCTATATATATCTTATCCACTTAATTAGGCTTCTACTGTTTTTCACAAATTAAACAGAGCGTCATTATTGTTTGACATTAACCTCTTTGTTGAATTATCAAAATAGTCGAGGCAATAGAAGCTTAATTAATATTGAAATTGACTTGTCGACAAGGCTGTTTGCGCCAGTGATCTTGTTCAAAGATAAAACTTACCGGTTCAATTTTAAGTGGGTGAACTTTGTCATTATCGTTATTGATATTAGATTAAGAATTTTACCTAGAAAATTGAACTGTGGATTTTAAAATTAAACCGCCCTGTGGGTTAGTGGTTCTTCCATACGTGTATAAAAACAGGGGGGTACAATTTGTACTCAGTTTGGTTGGTGGTAGAGCTTATTTCAAGTCCACCTGGCTACCACCATCTAACCTAAGTCTGACGCCATAACAAATATTTAAAAATTATTGTGTTCCGGCAGTTAGAGGTAAAATAGCCAGTTCCTCAGTGGTGAGGATTCCGGGTGTAGTGCGCTTACACTTTTGGCCTTATCGTCACTTAAAATATCAGGTGAGGTGAAGGCCAAGCACTATCCCCTCGTTGTGGTTAAAATCGTAATAAGTACCGCAGAGTGATTCATAAAGCTTCTTTTTATTCAGGTTGCAAGCAAGTTCTGCATCAGCATATAATAGTACATACACATGAACGTGCAGATTCTATAGATCTATATACATACATAAAGAATCCCTTTCACACTCTTAAGAAACGAAACGTAAGTCTTTTGGAAAATCTCGACGGTTCATTCGACAAACTTAGGAGTCCTCCGAGTAAAATGCAAAAAAATGTAAATTTGATAATTTGAGAATAAGTGCGCTAACTCACTGGGACGCCATGGCGACGTCGCTGGCTACGTAGCCATGGCTACCTCTGGCTATCTACCGTAGCCAAATGCCAAATAAGTAGCCAGTGGCTACTGACTGGCTATTTTATTTTATTATCAACTAAGATTTGTGGGCAAGAGGAAACGCCAGCGAATGCTTAGCAATAACACCTGTGTGATTATTATTCTATTTGAAATTAACACTGACTTTAACTAAAGATGTAAATTCCTAAGTATAGGCAATATCGGGTTTGGTTTGGATAACGATTTCATTCGTTCTGTATCAAAACTCAATTGTTTTCGCACAAAACACGAATACAGCCAGAGTCGCTAGAGTATCCAGTCTCCACATAGGGTCGTGGCTACGCTTCCAAATTGGCCGTAGACCGTAGCCAAATTTGTTAACTGTCATACATTTCAATACGATTAGTTTGAATACGTTGCCAGCGACGTCGTCATGGCGTCCCAGTGTGCTATCGCTCTAAGATGCTATTGTTTGCCAGAATTTTAGATGGTATGATGAGAGAATAATCGACGTTTTATAACCTAAAACTATTACGGTACACAAAAGGGGGAGATTTATCATAAGGAATTTTTCAACATAAAACTCGCCTTTTGCTAATATTTCGCTGAACAATTTTTCAAGCTTCAGGAATATTTTCTGTATCGTAAAAATTACATTACCGCAGACAATGAAGAGCATCGACTGAAAGCGTTTTCCAATTATTCACAGCATCGCCGCAAAAATGACAAATTTCTAAGCCATTACACACATTTGAAGTCGTTCGAAAAGAAGGAATACGATTTTATGAACCTCTCCAAGAATATTGCAATTTCTTTAGTGGGTTGGCCACACTCTGTTTGTTTTGAGGACAATAACTTTTGGCTTTAAAATGTAGTGTTTTCTAAATTCAAGTTTGATAAAAGGCCTTTTTAATACAAATTAACTTTATTTGCTATAAAAAGGGTGATTACAATTCTGATGTTCTAAATAAAAAATAATACCTTAACCTATTTAGCCATTCTACATAGCATGCAAATATATAACAACATATTTAGAATTTAGATTTGATTACAATTCAGTTGAGGATACGCATATTACCTAATTATCACAGAGCAACACAAACTATTGAAATAAGTAATAATAAAATAATGATTACAGTTAAACCACGCATAAGTTTTTTTAAGTAACAACAATTTCTTTGAATAAAGGAAGTTTGTATACTTTTTCTGTGCCCTCGTGTCGTGTCGTGAGTGTGTCGTTGCTCGTCGCGTTATGATTCCAGACGTTAGTGAGGTTGTTTGTCGTGCTCGAGTACTCCTTTTTAGATATTAACGATTAGTCTTTCTTCTACTTTCTATTATACATATAATCCAGATTTAATTCGGATTTCCGAAACGGAATCTCGATAATATATTTTCGAACGGAAAATTATAATATGTGGTATGTACAACTCGCACAGATAAAGAATGAGTGGAAGTGAGAGAGCGATAGGTGTAGCGAGAAGTTATGAACGACGCCATTTTTATTCCCATTCTTTATCTGCGCGGGTTGTAGGACCATAGATTTGTATGAATTTGTTTCGTTCGAAATGATTCCGTTTCGGAATTCCAAATCAAAATTCCGTCTGTATGTGGCCGCGCTAATCGCTGAATGTTGCACTTCTGTAGTGTTGGAAATCGTAGGGCTTCGTTTAAAAGTATTGTAACGGAGATTATTTATACCTAATCATAAGATACTAGTGGTCGAGTGGCTTTGTACACCAGTTTTAGGTGTCGCCATCTCTGAGGTCCCGGTTTCGATCCCCGGTTGGGTCAATTTAGAAAACGAACTTTTCTACATTGGCTCAGGTCTGGGTGTTAGTGATACCACCGTTGTCTCTGATTTCCATAACACAAGTGCTTTAGCTACTTACTTTGGAATCGGAGCAATGTATGTGATGTTGTCAAATATTTATTTATTATTTACTAGTTTCAACCATACGGGGTACACAGTCGCAGTCTATTAATATTTAATACCTACTATTCCAAAACTAGATATTAAATAACTTTCTCATTAAATATTCACTAAACACAAAACAACCCTTAACCCTTATTTCCAAACTGAGATGAATAATTGACCCCCAATTGGCTGCAAAATAATTAATTATAATTCTGAGAACGCATCTGTATTGTAACAACTTATCTTAAATTTACCCCCGAGTAATGTTCAATTTGCATATTTGATACACGTTGCAAATAGTTCGTACGAGACTAGGATTAAAAGTTAATCTGATTAATGTGAACCGGGGAAAAGGGATAAATTAGGAAGGAAAACAAAATTGTTCAAATAAAAATCTAATTTAGATACGCTCTGTTTTTGAAATTAAAAAATACATTCGGTAAACGGTAAGATAAAAAAAACACATTCGGTCTTTAATCTTGTTTATTTTAGGTACATTAGATTTTCCATTTTCCAAATCTATAGTTAAAGATCTCGTTAGTCCAATCGTAATTGGCCTTTTTACCCTGGGAAAAGACTCGTAAAATAACAGGTTGCTGGTCTAGCGTGGCCATTTGGCCTAGAAATGACCCATAGGCCTTTTTCGTGGCCGAATTGGAGACCTTCGTAGGGTTACCGGCCGCTACATATGCGATTCAGTATGTGTTGGGTCTGGGAACTACAGGAAATGCTTCCTTGACCGACCGCATAAAGTAACTCATTAAAAAGAATTTTGAACATTCGATAGTCAAAACTCAGATACCCGATAGTTGCTAATTAAATCTGAGTGACCCCCTCGGGTGCTATTTGCATATCTAATAAACGACATGTCACCCCCCGGACCCGCTCGCGCGTGAAACGGGTACAATTAATGGGTAATCAAATAACTGGATTAAATTGGTTTCAGATCGAAACGCGCCGGTGAAGCCTTTGAGAGTTATTTGTAACGCACATGAGCTAGAGTATACGTGGAAGCTTTTTGCAAAATCAAACTGATATTGTTTTTCACAGCATATCGGTATTTTTCAAAAGCATTTTGCAAATGTTTATTTTCTTTTGAGCATTAATATTTCTTTAACTTATCAATACTTACGTATTAAGTATTCTCATTAAAAATCTTGGCATTATAATGTGTTCAAAAAATCAAAACACATAATGTAATTTTTTGGAAAGTAAATTCCCGGTCACTAAAACTTAACGTTATATCCAGTGAAATCCAAATAACTTTGCAGTTTCCTATTCGGTCCCGCGCTCAAATTCTACAATATACATTTGCGTCGTATTTGCGCAATTACGCGACGGATTCGCGGGGGAGTGTATTAATCACCTTTACGCGGTTGTCACCCGCGTGTCGCCGCGGGCACGCGGTGACCCTCCGCGCGACCCTCGATGTCTCTACGGTTAACATTAGGGCTGGCACGATCGTGTCGTTCCAAAAGAATTTCTTTAAAAAAACTTAAAACTTTTATTCATGTTAAGGGAAGTTTTAAAGCGAAATAAAAAACTTGATTCCAAGATATGTAGCTAAAGCGCGTGATTTGGAATTATCAATGCAGAACTAACCTAAAATAAATCTGATTGCTCTCACAACTCGTCAACCCTGTTTAGATTCCCTTCTCATTCCACCTGACTGCACCGATTTCTGATGCTGAACGAGTATTTCGGGAGTACCTACAGTCGTCAACAGATGTAATGGGTCACGCTCACGTCTCTTTTTTATATAGCGAAGAGAGCAAAAGAAAAAAGCATAATTCTTCCGCTGGAGAGGGACAACAACAACATTTTTGGAAAGCGAATATACTTTGGGGTACCCTACCGCTGAAGAGGAACAACAACAAATTTTTTTGGAAATCGAAAATACTTTGAGTTTAGGTACCTACTTAATGGCTTGTTCTCAATATATTGCTAACTCATTTCACAATCACATCCCTCCATCGATATTTACCACGCATGACACGATTTGGTAATTTTCTTTGCATCGTCCGGTGTCCCCGACGCACCACCTGCCATAACTCACGGAAATGACGAGTCATTTCGGTGGAGCTTTCACGCAAGGGTTAATTTATTTGGTCTGTGGTTTCGGTCGTTTCGGCCCTGTTGGAGACGGCACTGAGTACATACATTGTTGTGTACGGGGTCGGATTTGGTTATTTTTACTTCTAACATTTTAAAACGTTTTTTCAAGTAAGACTATGCTTTTTATGTTTAGTTTATTTACTGAGCGAGCGCGAAGCGTCTCCGTTTCAGCTTGGGCAAAAATGCTGTCTGTCTGGCTGTCCGTCTGTTCTCCTCTACAGGTCGCAATTCTCTCAACCGATTCTCGTAAAATTTTGTGAGCAGGCTCTATATGCATATGTATTTTTATTGTCGACTCAGTTTTTAAAAAATAAAAAAAAATTATGAAACTGCTGAAAAATATATTTTTTAGCAATTTCGAAAATTGTTTAAAAATGTTACAAACGCCAGGTCTACAGCTGATAGAGACACTAGTGTACTTATCTATAGTTTTCATAAGACGATGTTCTCGTAGACTCAATTTTAAGCTGATTTTAATCTGACGCTTTTGAATCGAATTGGTATAATGGAGTTAAATTTAAGTATTGATTATATCATAATCATAAATATCTTTTAAATGTTTCAGTACTTATATCATTTTAAATTGATGGTGAAATTCGAAAAGCCATCGGTCATTTATGTATGAAGACTGGCATACCTACCTGTCCGCCATTTTGAAAAAAGTCTGTTTTGGAGGCCTGTGCTAAAAGTGGTGTCAATCGATAGAATAAGTAATTACAAACAAAAAGTAATAAGTAAAAAAATCTCGTAAGTGATATACTTACTGAGATATTTGAGTTTGAAGTTGACAAACAAAATCTGTCATTTTCTGCATTAATCAATAGAATAACTCATTACAAACAAAAAGTAATAAGAAAAAAATCTCGCAAGTGATATACTTACTGAGATATTCGAGTTTGAATTTGATAAACAAAATCATATTCTGGATTTAGTGGTTATGTCTATGCAGATTGTTTTTAAGCTATTTTATGTATGTAGGAAGCGTCCATGGCTCAGCTGACGAAGTGTGCTCCAGTTATTCTATCGATTGATCTAAAAAAAATACTTATTTTGTTTTTCAACTTCAAACTCAAATATCTCAGTAAGTATATTACTTACCAGATTTTTTTACTTATTACTTTTTGTTTGTAATGACTTATTCTATCGATTGATTTAGAAAATGACAGATTTTATTTTTCAACTTTAAACTCAAATATCTCGGAAAGTATATCACTTACGAGATTTTTTTACTTATTACTTTTTGTTTGTAATAATTTATTCTATCGATTGACACCACTTTTATCACAGGCCTCCAAAACCGACTTTTTTCAAAATGGCGCACAGGTAGGTATGCCAAAAGCACATGATGCTCTTTCTGTTACGTGTTACAGTTGTTTATAAACATATTTTATTATTTTTATTGCGGACTCATAATTCATTTCTAAAATATTTTACTGCAGCATTGCGATTCTGTAAGACATCATTCGTGACCTCGCATCTGAATCCGCTGTGAGTTTCTTGATTGGTATTCTCAAAACTCGCTTGATAATTCGCATGTGCACTAGCGCTGCACTTGCGAGCGTGTCAGCGAGTTGAACTAAATTGACCGCGAGAATTTTGACGGGAACCGATAACTTGTCCGAAATTTACTGGTCCTAATTTCATTTAACGGAAACGGTTGACCAAAGTTTTTGTTGCTATATGTATTGTTTGCCATATTTTTAAACCATCGAAATATCATTTGTCTCATTTTACCGAACTACGTTTCACCGATTTTCAAAATGATTTTTTAGTATTGGCACCACCAGAACAACATTTTACCGAATACTATTTGGCCGCAACCGCAACTATGGTATATTTATATTATGTAGGTAACATTTGACATAATCGATATTTGTTATAATAATACATGTTTTATTAAGCAAGCATGCACCATGCATGCAAGCATTATAGAGCTGCGAATGGTCAAAACACTAACCTAACCTAACCTACTTAATGTATTCAAAGTTTTTCATTTGGTGAACTGAAAATATGACAAATAAATCAGTGGTGTAATGAATGTTCGGGAATATAATACTTCGACGAAATGTTCTTTCGACCGCGCATAACTTCGGTAAAAAGTTTTTCGACCAAATAAGACATCGGAGTAACGAAAAAAACGTAATTTCGACGAAGTCAAAAAAGGCGAAACGAAAACAGTCGAAAAGATTTCAGTAAAATGAAATTCGATCAAAAAAATTTCGACCTTGGGATAGGTTACCGATTTTGACAGATAAAGTATGAGATGATGTAAAAAGTGGCATTCTGTAAGGTATAGACCGAGAGGTGACAGGATTTTTCGTAACGATCAAGGAAACGATTACATTTACTTTTATGGGGTGTAGAGTGGTTGTAGAATGTCCCCTAATGTGAATGATGAATTTCCATACAATATAATGCTATTTTCGCGATTTTTTAGCATATCAAAACAGCTCTTAGAATCCTGATAGATCAGTTGTGTGTATTGCAATCTGGATCTCATCCATTCACTCCCTGGGTAGCTATCTTCAGATCGGCAGAGAACCAAGGCTTCAAAGTTATCTCGTTGGTATGAAAATTATCTGGTGCTTCTAATTATCTAAGGTGAAGGTGCAAGGTGTGACGCTGTCTTGCTAAATGCAGGTATTGTGCACTGATATTTTTGTGGTGTGCATGTGCATTTTTTTGCGGGCAGGCGGGCGGTGCATCCTGCATATATATTTTTTGCGGGAGTAAGCTACATATATTTCTCTTTTCACAATTCTAATTATCCGTCCACCTCTCGAATTAAACAACCTCTCGCATCAGATCTCACTTCGCTACTCCCTTCACTCTCACTTAAATTTGCATTCTGTAAGCATCACCTATTTACTTGCGAAGTGAAGTGAGTTCTGTATTGTAGTGACTGCCACACTCAAAAAAATGTTAGTCGAGATTTATTGATTGCAGTTTTTTGATACAATTGTTGAGTTTTTGGTACAGAACTTTATAGCAAATATGCGTTTTTTTAATTAAAATTTCTTATTTTAAGGAATTTGAGGCAGCTAATACTCTGCGTGTTGAATTAAAATTGACCGTGAGATTTTGACAGATGAAATATGAGATGACATAAGAAGTGGCATTCTGTAAGGAAATTCCGCCCTCACTTCGATGCTCACCTCGCAAGTGAACCCGATTCAAAGTGTCAAATAAAAAGTATCTATTTTACGAGTGAAAATAGAAGAAGTCCGCTACAAACAATGTTAAAATAATATTTTTTTTAGAAATAAAACACTTTTTACGGATTACAGCGCGTATATTATTAATTCAGGTGTTGTTTTAGAATTATTTAGTTTGTATTTATTGGTTTTTAGAATTCCCGACGTTTCGACACCTTTCCAGGGACCGTGGTCACGGGAGGACTAAAAGTGTTTAAAAAGTGTTTTATTTCTAATGAACTGTATACGAGCGAAAGTCTTAGAAGTGAATATTTTTTTATTTTTTAACACTGACAAGTAGTTTTAATATTACTTTCTGTAATGCTTTGTAAGAGATGTAAAGGATGGTGAGAAAAGCTTTGAGTTTATACAAGGTGTTACAAAAGTACCCCTAATGCCGAATATGGTAGATAGGGACCATCAAACTGAACAACTTTTACTATGGGACCAACTTTGAAATCGCGAAAAAAAATCAGCTGTTTCATACATTTTGATATTTTCGTAATTAATTTTTGTATGAAACAGCTGATTTTTTTTTCGCGATTTCAAAGTTGGTCCCATAGTAAAAGTTGTTTAGTTTGATGGTCCCTATCTACCATATTTGGCATTAGGGGTACTTTTGTAACACCTTGTATATCCAGATGACTTGTATTTATTCTCAATAATCAGAACAACAGATAGGTGTGTCTGTCAACGGTTTGAATTTCTGGACAATTGCATTGCTATTATTGTTGTGCAAGCAAAGATGTTCATGAGCCACAAGCCTTCCACCACCACCACCTACAAGGATGTTATTTCAGAAAACATTTTTAGTTTAATGTCAATTTTTTTTTTACATGTTATTGTATAAAATTTGATAAAAAACAATTTTTACATTGTTAGGTAAAACTTATTATACTGGTTTGTAAGACTCCTGGGAATAGAGGGATTTAGGTGCTTGTTAGTACACAGAATGCTCAATTATCATCCAGACATAGTTGCAAAAATAGTTATTGCATGCTGTGTTTTGCACAACATGTGCAATCGCGCAGAAATACCGGCTTTCACAATTTCAGAAGAAGAGAGACTAGAAGAGCTACAAACAATTGCTGAAGTTCAAAGGAGGCAAACTAGGGATTTGCCGTCTTACGCCGATTTAGCTCTAGGGCAATAACGTAGACGAAATATAGTAAATAGCCTATGGCGTTCACGTCATATTTAATTTATCGGTGGTCAAAAACCCTTTACAAGTTTTCTTTCGTCATTTCATTCTTGGATAGGCCTTCCAATTTGTGAAATGGTAGTAGATTCAGTAGATTTATACATTTTTAACATGATGTGCTAACAGAAAACCTAAAAAAACTGCTGTAAAAACAGCTTATTTTTTTTTAAGCTTTATTTATTTAATACCAAATAATATACTAGAAAAAATAAGACTTGCACCAGATCATGTTCTCGGACGGGAATCGAACCCGCGACCTTTGGATATCCGGTCCAATGCTCTGACCGCTGAGCTACCGAGCCACTCTTTTCTAGTATATGATTTGGTATTATATAAAAATAGCATTGTGAATGCTAAAATCTCAAAATTTAAAAAGCTTTATTTATTTTTAACATTTTTGGGGCTAGGCATATGTAAATATATGTAATAAAAATGTAAGCGATGATATAAATATATTTTATTAATATTTAAACGACAGTTGATCCTTTCAATCGGTTCAGCCGTCTTCGAGTAGTTCTGGTAGCTCTTCCTTCAGGTGTTCCTTCTGGAGTTCCCTGGTAAGTTCAGACCAGATGTTCTTCAATTTGCTAATATGTAGTGACACTTCACCACTGGATTGCACTGTGTAGCTGAAGAACTTCATGCACAGGCTTTACTCTTTTGCAAGCCATCATACAGGCGGTGTAGTTCTAGCCATACTTCCCTCGCTGTAGAATATCGCAAAACTTTCTCACAGTTGTCTTGTGACAAATTCGTAGTAATAAGTTCGCCTCATGAAGCTCTCGTGTCTCCCACTTGGATTGTTGCTGATTCAACGATAGACTTTTCCATCAACTCTCGACGTAAATTCTATCTGAATTTTATTTCCGGTAACTTAACGCTCTGCTACCATATTAAAGTACATACTTTTTGATATTATAGGATCTTGGGAAAGAAAATAATAAAATTAAACTGTAAAAACTGTATTAAAAAACGCAAGGAAGAATATTGACAAACAAGACATTGACATTATATTCAATGAGCAATATATACAAAAAGAGTACTTAGGTCGATTTGCAGCAACATTTACTAAATCTCGATTTTGTTAAACCTAGACTTTACTCATACGAATATGTAAAATTTTTAAATCGATATTTAAAATTTTCACAGTTTCATAAGGGCTACATCTAAGTTTAACAAAGTCGAGATTTAGTAAATGTTACTGCAAGTGGGCCTTAATATAGGTAACTATACAAAGCAGGATTCTTAACAAAATATTATAGGTCTGTCCACGGTCCGGTTTTTTCTTGGATGACGGATCCGGGCGTTTCGACGGAGACGGATGACGGAGACGGATCACGTTTGTCCATTGCGTCCGGATCCGATCCAATCCCGAACCACATATCACTCTGCGGTGCAACTGAGATGTCATGTGCACGTGCCTTTTTTTACGTTAGAATGCCGACAACTTCTTGCAATATACGTACAAAGACGCAGAAGACAAAAAAGTTTTGGGTTTCACCCTCTCCTGCAAGAGAGATACCTCGATGGGGCATTTAATACACTATACGATAAATTACAACAACGTGAAGATATATAATACCAAATAATAAACTAGAAAAAATACGACTCGCACCAGATTATGTTCTCGGACGGAAATCGAACGGGACGGGGGCATTGTAAATGCTAAAATCTCAAATTTAAAAATGATGTAGCTTTCTTATCTTAATCAATTGTTTAAAAATATCTGGAAAGGTATTCAGTTGATGTCGAGGTAATTCCTTGTAATTGGTGAGATGGCGCTGGCTTGCAGCGTAAGAGTTGATATACTAGGAGAAATTCGACATTCCCACTAGTGACTCAGTAGCGCAGCGGTCAGAGCATTGGACCGGATATCCAAAGGTCGCAGGTTCGATTCCCGTCCGAGAACATGATCAGGTGCGAGTCGTATTTTTTCTAGTTTATTATTTGGTATTATATAAAAATAGCATTGTGAATGCTAAAATCTCAAATTTAAAAACGTGAAGATATTTTTTTAACATTTGTTTTTATTAGTAACTCCTTTTTGGTTAGCAGAAATGACCTTTTATTTCGTTGTGACTTAGCCGATACTTATTTTTTTCGCATAACCTAAGTGGCATACGTTATATTAGTGTGTAAACATTAGTGCAAAATGTTTTAAAACGTTAGCGTTCATGGTTGTTAAATAAATTAAGAAAATGTTAGTATGGAAAATTCAAATTCTTTAAAATTCTCCATACAAAACGGCAATTTCATACTTTAACCCCTAATATTAACTTGCCCTAAAAACTTTATTGTGTGAACAAAATAAAGTCGCAGCGCAAGTGCTTGTCGCAATAAGCAAGTTCGGCAAGTCGCAAAAGATGACGGTTGACGAAGACGGACGTCGGGTGGCTGCGCCGTGGACAAGTCCATATGTATTTTATATTCTAATGGGGTACTTCGAATCGAGGCTCCGGTTTAGCGGTTCATCCGATCAAGCAAAATCTTCGGAGCCCGTCAAAAGAACGGATGACGGATTTCGGACGCCGGATGTCGAGTTGACAAAAGTTCATACAAATATAATATATAGGCCGCTATTCGGTCCGGTTTTTTCTCTCCGAGGAGACGGACGCCGTGGACATACAGTTTAAGGCATAGGGATTATATTCATGGCACGAATTAAGAGTTTTTAATTTTTTTTATTTTTGCTGCATCAAATTCCTTAAAATAAGAAATTTTAATTTAAAACTCACATATTAGCTAAACTGGAATCGATAAAACTCGACTAACATTTTGTTGAGTGTGGTTGTCACTAGGTACAACGCAAGTCAAGGTCAAGGTCAAGCGAGGTGAGATGCGAAGTGAGAGTGAATTGCGAAGGGAGTTGCGAGTTGTCGTCTGATTTTACAGAATCGCAGGGCAGTTATGTATCCCTTAAAATTTCACCAACCGTCCCTGTCCGAAACGTACACAGCAGTTCACAAATGAGATGATAAAAATTTCATGTTTATGCCGTGCAATTGTGACGGCTGGTGTTACAAATATCTTCTTTTTGGTGATGCATCCGACGCGATGTGGCGTGGCTAATGTTTATGGCGGCTTTTGGCGTTATAGCTGCTTGTAGGGGCATGTGTGATAAGGAATAAAGTGAAATACTTCATTTAGGGGCATAAATATCAGTTCTTAATGCGCAAAAGTTAAGCTCTATAATATGTTCTTACTTACAAACACAAAGCACAAGTAGTAAGAATCTTCTGGATCTTACGAATATTACTTATCTGCTTTTGTGTTTGTAGTTGCACATACCGTTTTCATCTGATGAGTTGTTGAAGTACAACTCCTTATTATGTCGTTGATGTTAAGTGAATAGATGTCAAGACCAACCATGTCGTTAGTTAGTTTATATCTAATTATTATAAATACGTAAATAATTTGAGATGGTGTGCCATTTGACGAGAGATCGTCAAAAAAATACAAATTTTATAACAAAGTTGCCTATTTTATGTCAGTCAAGTAAAACTAAACTTAGAAATTAAGCGACTTTAATTTCATCAACGCCCGAGCGGCCACATGCGGCCCGGATAACCATGGAATATCTATTCTCATCTCATTTTCCGGGCGTTGAAGGGTAAATCGATTTTTCAGGACTTTTTAAACTGACACGAAGAAGAACCGAAGTAAGCCAGTGAATATCAACTCAGTATACAAACCCAAGAAATTACGTAATCCGAAAAGAGCGATATGTCTCGAACAATTAGTCAGCGTCCGCACTCGATAAGTGATAATATTTTATCCGCTCGTTTGATCTTCATACTCCGTTCGTATTAAATTATAAAGAAAGTCCGAGACGCCCACTGCGCGTTGACGGATTGCTTCCGACGTACGCCATATGAACGATTACGTACTTTATTATGTAATGATAACTTAAACTTTCAGTTATAAAAATGTAAAGTTGAATTTACTGATTGAACCTTAATTGAACCTTAATTATATTTCAGGAATTACACGGAAGTAACTCGTCCGAAGTTGAAAATGAAACCAAAGAAACTGTGGAAACATTTATGACAAAAGAAGATCTTAATAATAAAAAAATAATTGTAAAGAGATTGCATTTGAGCAAAGTGTGTATGTATACAAAATAAATATTTCCTTGTTCTGTAGGTCCCATAATTATCTATTATACAACATGTTACAAAATTACCCCTAATGCCGAATATGGTATATAGGGACCATCAAACTGATCAACTTTTAATATGGGACCAACTCTGAAATCGCGAAAAAAAAATCAGCTGTTTCATACAAAAATTAAAATCGAAAATATCAGAATGTATGAATCAGCTGTATTTTTTTTTCGCGATTTCAGAGTTAATTCAGAGATAATTTAAAATTCAACCCCTAAAGGGGAGAATGGGAGTTCAGTGTATTTGGAAAAAAAATGAAATAGACATGTTGTCCTGAAACTTCGTAGAAGTGCTTTTTAAAACAAATAAGCAAACACATATTTCGTATTTTTGCAAAAAATTACCCCTTAGAGGGTAAATGGGGTAAATAAAACTGAAAATCGATATGGATGTTGTTGAGGTTTTATGGGATGTTGATTGTGAAACTGGCATTTGGAAGTCCAACACGGTGGACATGGTTCAACGTCTAAAAGGCTGAAAAGGGAGTTTAAATTTTGTATGGAAAAATAATTCGGGAACGGGAACAAGAACGAGAACGGGTATGGGAACGGGACTGAACGGAATATGGATATCGTGCTTAATTATGATTGTATTTTATATAGATAGTTGGATATCCTATTTATTATTATTATTATTATTATTATTTATTATAATAATAATAATAATAATAAATAGTTGGATATCCTATTTATATTATAACCCCTTACTAATAAAGATTGTATATCAGACTAGTGGCCCGCCCCGGCTTCGCACGGGTACAATGTAGTTACTAATGTGGTGAGTGTGAAGTTATTAGACTATACTACAGGATATCTATATACTATAGTGGTGGCCACAAAATTAAGGACGCCAATCGATTATCATACAAACGAAGTAAAAGCCATCGGTCATTTATGTATGAAGACTGGCATACCTACCTGTCCGCCATTTTGAAAAAAGTCTGTTTTGGTGGCCTGTGCTAAAAGTGGTGTCAATCGATAGAATAAGTAATTACAAACAAAAAGCAATAAGCAAAAAAATCTCGCAAGTGATATACTTACTGAGATATTCGAGTTTGAATTTGATAAACAAAATCATATTCTGGATTTAATTGTTATGTCTATGCAGATTGTTTTTAAGCTATTTTATGTATGTAGGAAGCGTCCATGGCTCAGCTAACGAAGTGTGCTCCAGTTATTCTATCGATTGATCTAAAAAAAATACTTATTTTGTTTTTCAACTTCAAACACAAATATATCAGTAAGTATGTTACTTACCAGATTTTTTTACTTATTACTTTTTGTTTGTAATGACTTATTCTATCGATTGGCACCACTTTTATCACAGGCCTCCAAAACCGACTTTTTTCAAAATGGCGGACAGGTAGGTATGCCAGAAGCACATGATGCTCTTTAAGCATTGCTTCTCCGCCAGGGACTGACCGAGCGGTGATCTGTTGATGGCCATCCAGGGAGTGAATGGAGGAGATCCAGATTTCTATACACACCCAAGTGATCTGACCAGCATTTTAAGAGATGTAAGGATATGTTTAAAAAAACCGCGTTTATAGTATAGAAATATATGAAAACTTGCAACTGAAAATGCTGACCAGATCAGTTGGGTGTTTATTGCTATCTTAATCTTCTCCATTCACTCCCTGGATGGCCATCATCAGATCACAGCTAGTTCAATCCCTAGCGGAAAACCAAGACTTCAAAATTACCTCGTTTGTATGAAAATCGACTTGTGTCCTTAATTATGTGGCCACCACTATATGTATATACGACATACACAACATACGCAAGGGGTATTATAAGTTTGACTTGTGTGTGTCTGTCTGTCTGAGGAAACCTAGCTCCCAAACTTATGGACCGATTTTGATGCGGTTTTTTATGCATAGTTTAAAAGATCTAAGTGTACAGACAGCGGGACTCCTAAACCATTGATCCGATTATGATGAAACTTTGATGAGTTGTTCTGCTTACGACTGAGAAAGTCCCTGGCTAAAAAAACGGAGCATTGCAATACGCATGCCGAGTGCAGCTAGTTCTAAATAAAAATATGTTGTGCATTATCAGCCAAAGTAAAAGTTGTTCAGTTTGATGGTCTCTAAATATACCATATTCGGCATTAGGGGTATTTTTATAACATGTTGTATACCTACCACATTTCTTGTCATGTTATCCGGTTGCAAAATAAAAAGGCTATTCGGCGAGCTGACTCTCGAGCAGGCGACATTAGAGCTGGCCATGGGAGAAACAATCACTGCGCAGATCTACACCAGCCTTAAACTTTGTCCCTGTGCTGTATTAATTGTCATAGCATAGGCGACTTGACCGAATATTGTATTCTTTTAAAATTAAACTGATAATTAGATAGAATAATTTTGCACCTTATTACAACGCAATAAGGAAAAAATGACAGCACTGCCAACATAACGCCATAGGTACTTTTCAATTAAATGCATTCTACCTACTCTCAGAGGAAATGACCAAAGAGAATGTAATACTACGTTGAGGTGACAAATGATATTTATTTTTCTTAATTAATCAATCAAATGCACAAAAAAGTTTCAATTCCGACGTCGAAGTCAATCACAGCAAAAGTAGCTTTATATCCATTTTTAACCCTGTTAGGTAATAAATATTAAAAAAATACGAAACACGTGTTCAATTAATTTTGTGAAAGAATGTCTATGCCAAATTTCAAGTCAATCGGGCCAAGGAATCGCGTTCTCCCATACAAACTTTACCACCCTGTTTCACCCCTTTAGGGGTTGAATTTCGCAAAATCCCGTCTTAGTGAGCACCTACGCCCTAAAAGGAGCCCCCATGCAAAATTTGAGACTCTGAGATTTCGTGATCAGTGAGTGAGTGAGTGATTTTCCCTTTTATATATATAGATGTATAATTACACAATGGTTACACAATTACAAACTATTTAAGTTTGTCATTAAAAAGAAAGGGATGAATCACTGTGTAAGGGACAAAACTATACAATCTGCTTTACAATCTTCATTAGTAAGGGGGTAAATGTGAAAGTAACGGGATATGGATATCCTATTTATATTATAAACTAGTGGCCCGCCCCGGCTTCGCACGGGTACAATGTAGTTACTAATGTGGTGAGTGTGAAGTTATTAGACTGTCTATATAGGTATAGTAGTGGCCACAAAATTAAGGACGCTAGTCAATTTTCATACAAACGAAGTAACTTTTAAGCATTGCTTCTCCGCCATGGATTGGCCGAGCGGTGATCTGGTGATGGCCATCCAGGGAGTGAATGGAGAAGATCCAGATTTCTATACACACCCAAGTGATCTGACCAGCATTTTAAGAGATGTAAGGATATGTTTAAAAAAACTGCGAATATAGTATAGAAATGTATGAAAACTTGCAACTTTAAATTCTTATGCTTACATCTCTTAGAATGCTGACCAGATCAGTTGGGTGTGTATTGCTATCTGAATCTTCTCCATTCACTCCCTGGATGGCCATCATCAGATCACAGCTAGTTCAATCCCTAGCGGAAAACCAAGACTTCAAAATTACCTCGTTTGTATGAAAATCGACTTGTGTCCTTAATTATGTGGCCACCACTATATGTATATACGACGTACACAACATACGCAAGGGGTATTATAAGTTTGACTTGTGTGTGTCTGTCTGTCTGAGGAAACCTAGCTCCCAAACTTATGGACCGATTTTGATGCGGTTTTTTATGCATAGTTTAAAAGATCTAAGTGTACAGACAGCGGGACTCCTAAACCATTGATCCGATTATGATGAAACTTTGGCGAGTTGTTCTGCTTACGACCGAGAAAATCCCTGGCTAAAAAACGGAGCATTGCAATATACGCATGCCAGGTGCAGCTAGTTCTAAATAAAAATATGTTGTGCATTAACAGGATTCTCAATCTCGATCATCCAACACTTCTCTACAATAAAAATCAGCTGTTTCATACAAAAATTCAAATCGAAAATATCAAAATGTGTTTCATACGTTTTGATATTTTCGATTTGAATTTTTGCTGATTATTTTTTCGCGATTTGAGAGTTGGTCCCAATAGTAAAAGTTGTTCAGTTTGATGGTCCCGATATTCCATATTCGGCATTAGGGGTATTTTTGTAACATGTTCTATTCCTACCACATTTCTTGTCATGTTATCCGGTTGCAAAATAAAAAGGCTATTCGGCGAGCTGACTCTCGAGCAGGCGACATTAGAGCTGGCCATGGGAGAAACAATCACTGCAGATCTACACCAGCCGCTCTTAAGCTTTGTCCCTGTGCTTTATTAATATCATAGGCGACGTCATAGCATAGGCGACTTGACCGAATATTGTATTCTTTTAAAATTAAACTGATAATTAGATGGAATTATTTTGCACCTTATTACAACGCAAGGAAGGAAAAAATGACAGCACTGCCAACATAACGCCATAGGTACTATTCAATGAAATGCATTCTACCTACTCTCAGGGGAAATGACCAAAGAGAATGTAATACTACGTTGAGATGACAAATGATATTTATTTTTCGTAATTAATCAATCAAATGCACAAAAAAGTTTCAATTCCGACGTCGAAGTAGCAAAAGTAAAAAATCACCCCAAAAGTAGCTTTATATCACTTTTTAACCCTGTTAGGTGATAAATATTAAAAAAATATGAAACACGAGTTCAATTAATTTTGTGAAAGAATGTCTATGCCAAATTTCAAGTCAATCGGGCCAAGGAATCGCGTCCTCCCATACAAACTTTGCCACCCTGTTTCACCCCTTTAGGGGTCGAATTTCGCAAAATCCCGTCTTAGTGAGCACCTATGCCCTAAAAGGAGCCCCCATGCAAAATTTGAGACTCCTAGCACTTGTAGTTTCTGAGATTTCGTGATCAGTGAGTGAGTGAGTGATTTTCCCTTTTATATATATAGATTTGAAAGAATCAAATACGCAAAAACGGCTGATCGGTGCAGCGACGCGATCATACCATCATAAGCTAATCGACGAATGACGAAGAAATGCAGGATCAGCGAAAAGTACAATATGTAAACATTACGCAGACGTGACGTTGCACTACGTCAAGCTAACATCAAGGCAAAATGTATGAAGACCTGAGCACAGACACCTAGCTCAGCGGAAGTACTTCCCTTTTCGCTGAATATATGGCGAAGGGATTCTGCTTCAACAAACGGATTTGGAAATGGCACACATAAATCACGGTAAAAGGTTCCCTGATGTCCACGCGGACGAAGTCGCGGGCGAAAGCTAGTATTTCATTATTCTCGATGAATAGCAGAAGTGAAAAAAATTAGCTTTCGTTCGAGTTTTAGAAAATCTAAATTACTCTACGGTGTTCAGCATTTCATTAACAGTACAATTATAAATACCTGTGACAGCAGCACTCATGCGCACATCGAATAACAAGTGATTTTAAACGATATGTGGACGTTGTGAAAGTTCGTGTTTGATGCAAGGAAGCACATACGAATTCACTAATTACGTAGTGGCTAGTTAGGGTTACGTAGTGGCTAGGGGGTAAAACGGGACCCTATTACTAAGACTCCGCTGTCCGGTCTGTCACCAGGCTGTATATCATGAACCGTATTTTCAAAGATGATGTATTTCTGTTGCCGCTATAACAACAAATACTAAAAAACAGAATAAAATATTTTTTTAAGGGGGCTTCCATACAACAAACGTGATTTTGGCTCGTTTTTGCTCGATATTGATAACGGCAACAGGTAGACGCTTGAAATACTCACAGAATTTTAGTTATTAATTCACTTTAAAAATAAATATTTTAATTAAAATAAAACAAATATTTGAGAGGGGATCCCATACAACAATTTTTACGGAACCCTTCGTGCGCGAGTCGTACTCACACTTGACCGTTTTTTTAAATACCGTTACGTAACGGTAAACAAGTGCCAAAGTGAACCTTTAAACTGCTTCTTTACTGTTGTTAAAGGAAACGAATGTCGTAGTGTACCAATTAATTGTTATTTATAATTGAAAATTCCAAGTTGTGTTTTAATGCATACACTTTTAAAAAATCTTAAGGCTGCGTAGTCTGCACACTAGCGCCGTCATAGGAAAAAAAAAGGTGCTTATAAAAGACGAAATTGTGAATTATCTCTCTGTAGTGCACTCCGTAGAAGCTTTGTGGTTCTTTTTATAGCTTAAACAACATTTTCTATCCCGTCGTTTAGTTTAATGGAGATTTTTTGCGAAAAGTGGCCACTTTTAACACTTAACACTATGTTTTTTTTTCCAATGGCGGTGCTAGTGTGCAGACTACGTGCTTTTAATACTTATCTACACTATCAAAGGTTCACTTTACACGGAAAAGTATTTTAATAAATAAGGTAACGATTTTCTTTTTACTTTTAAGTGCTTATTTCTTTTACAAATTGCTATCCGTTATTACAAACAGATGTCAAATGTCAAAAAATTCCTTCAACTTATTTTTAGCATTTTTCGAATAACGAAGGCAATTTTTGATTGGGTTGACTAAAGAATAATAACTGGAACATTCTTCATCGAAAAACTGTCTATTGTTTTTCCTATAAAAAAGCTGCACACAAAAGTGGGTTAATCTTCAGAAAATCGACTTTATAACAGTGCTACGGAGAAAAACCACGTAACTGTCCTCACGGACTGCCACCGGAGCACAATTAACAGTTTACGAGCTGACGTTTATTTTGGAAGACCACACGCGCGTCTAGGATATGATTGTACCTTTTACGAATTAAGGCGACGCATCGATAGCCTATTTTCGTATCGCCGTCTCGCTCGAACTTTCGAAAATTATACTTAACTATCTCACTCATGGCAAGCAGTTTTGCGCCGCCAAACTAGTTTTTTTTCGTTTAAATAAAAATCTATAATATATTTTAAAAATCCAACTGGCACTTTAAAGTGTGTGTTTAGACTAATCTACTCAGAAAATTTAAAAGCTTAAATCGGTCAGGTTTGTCTGTAAAATGCAAATCCTTGTTTTAAAAGAGGTTTGTTTGATATTTTTTTCTCTGTTAAAAAAGTTAACGAATCGTGTTTCTGCAACTGACAAAATGGAGTCAATGAAATAAATAATCAGGTTATTAAATATCACTTTTATATGTTTTGTAATTGATGAGAAAAATCGAGATCCCTGCCACCAAAATGTCCGATGCGTCCTCTTAATTTAACGTAACGATCTCTAGCCTATTTGAAGTAAGCGCCTTAAA
Source organism: Catoptria pinella (assembly GCA_963556745.1). Classification (NCBI taxonomy): domain Eukaryota; kingdom Metazoa; phylum Arthropoda; class Insecta; order Lepidoptera; family Crambidae; genus Catoptria; species Catoptria pinella. The sequence continues at coordinate 1,077,790 of OY750771.1, forward strand.
GACAGACTAAAAGATTGATAAAGAGTTTCAGATAATGAGTTGTTGTAATATTTCATAAAGTGCCAGTTTAATTTATCAAGTAAAGGCTCTGGAAAACAAGCACGAAATTAGGAAACATCTTAACTTTTTTAATGTGTTATTATTTGATAATTTAGCTGTGACTTATTATTTTCTGACTTGTTTCAGGTAATTTATATCGGCCTACAATACTCATGGATTATTGCAATAATTTGTTATCGAGCACAGGGTAAGATATTGCGGAGTTGATAAGAATTTGTAAGCTTTTCTACTCGTAAAATAACAAAAATTGTCTGCAAGAAACAATTAAGAGAGCAATAAAAAAAGGGCCATCATACAAAAAAAATGTAACATGATTACATTTACTCCTTATTTTGCAAAACTGTACCATTAGGAATGTGGACTTGGCTTTTCACTAAGTATGAAAAATTAAGTACAATGTATAGTAATTTCATAAAAATATGAGCAGCCTTTTTGCTTTAGTCCTCCCGTGACCACAGCCCCTGGAAAGGTGCAGAAACGTCGGGAATTCCAAAAACCAATAAATCCAAACTAAATAATTCTAAAGTAACACTTGCATTAATAATATACGCGCTATAATCCGTAAAAAGTGTTTTATTTCTAATACACTGTATAGGATTAAAGAATCATAAATTTGTATGTACAAAAGACAACAAAGTTACGTCCATCCGTCTATCTTATTGTAATAAGACTCAACATGTCTAACAGTGATGCACTCCTTGTTGTGTTGTTACCAGTACAGTGCATCATACATCAGACAATTCGTAACAATCAATCTTGATAAAGTGAAAAAGATGTTTAAGCGCATATCGGATTGTTGCTTAATATCATCCGTCTCTTTCTCTCTTGTATGTGATCGTATATGTGCTTCTCTATCATGTCAGGTATAATGTTAGGAACAAGCAATAATTCTGACACTTTCTCTGTGCCCGCTGTGACCTATAGTGCAAGAGACAGAGTGCTAATTTTTTTACGCAACCTTTTCTCTTTGATTATTTTAAATGTTTCAAAAAAATATTATACGCAATCGATTTTATTTTTTAAGTTCCTATTGTTTTGCTCTGTAATTTATTTTGTAACGTGAGATGGTAGTAATATAACTGTTTTTAACTTCGTTCTTCTTAGATAAATCGCAATTTCACTTGAACTGCAAAATTTTAAAAGTATGAATTTAGTATGTATTTTCATTGTTTTACTAAAAATTGGCTAGGTTTCAATTCAATTTAAACTGTGTATAATAAAAGAGGACATCCAAAACTCTTGTCCCTCGGACTAGAACGTTCGTTAACTTGATCCCATAGTATCGATATCGTGTTGATTATTGAAAAAATGGTATTTAACAGACACTTATAATTTTGTTATTTTAAACTACATACCGGCCTTACAACAAAAGATTTTAAAACACTTTAAATATGATGCCGTCACTTTCAAACAATATTGTCAAAAAGTGACAGCATCACATAATCAGTATCTAAGTTAAACACTCGTTGAACAGTGCTTTAAAAACTTTTGTGGTAAGGCCGAAAAAAACTTGGTGGAATGACTTAAACAACAACTCGCCTAGAAAAATTCTTTGATTGAATATTTGAAAACTATAAATCAGCGACTTTAGCGATTTTACGGAAAGTTATTTTTTACACAAATGATCAATAAATAAATATTACTTAGACTTTACCAGTGCTATTTGTCGATTACCAATTGTCGATTGTCTCATTGATTGGCGTTGCCCACGCGCAGCGCGAACAAACATCAGCCTCCGCGAACAAATTATTCTGACAGGAAATATCTAGTATTCTGACAAATCCCACTGAATGAATCACTTCCTTTCGTATTCAAACCTCCATAATCATGTAATCGCCAGATGAAGTCAAAATAATATTTATTAAAAGAAACTTAAGGATGCTTTTGTTTCGTCAATGTTTTCCTAACAACCATACAAAAGTTTTTTGTTGACAAGAAGGAGCCTTTTCCCGCTTGAAGGTTTAACTCAGACATTATATTTTTAGGGTTCCGTACCTCAAAAGGAAAAAACAGAACCCTTATAGGATCACTTTGTTGTCCGTCTGTCTGAATGTTTGTCAAGACCCTTAATCTCGGGAACGCGTGGAAGTATCGAGTTGAAATTTAAACTAACTCAAGTCTACAGTCCCTTGAAACTGTGAAAGATCAAACTTCTAAGCTAACTTTATTACAATTTTAAAAATGTGGTACTAAGTTTTGAAGGCCAGTGTATTTGATTTAATTCAGTTTTAGTTTTTTCTAGTCGTGTATACGTTTCTTAGAATTATTTCTAGTTTTTGTTGAACTTAAATACCTCGTACAATGTTCTGCAGCACTTGTTTCTCACACCTCAGGAAAAAAAACAACGGTTAACGAGGGCACGAAATCGTAATACATTTGCGAAAAGAAAAAAAACACATTCGCATAATACGATTTCCGAACACCTTTTCCAATCACGGACGTGAGAAATCGCTGTAAAAGGAAGCGAGAAAAGAAAATGGCGCGATCTAAAATCGAATTCGATTAGGGCGGTGCACACTCTTGACGGGGCGAAGCACTCGCTCGTTAGTCAATGTGCCTCATGGGTTAATGCGTTTGGCCGTGTGCTCGCTTTAAAATGCTCTTGATTGATTAAATAATAAAATGATCGCGCGAAAGTTCTCTAGAACCTTCGAATTACAGAGGACCTTCATAAAACTTTTCATATGACTTTCAAAGGACTTTCATATACTTATTCAGATTTTTTCAAATTACACAAAACAATATCAATGTGATAAATATTGTAATGAAATTGTTCAAACGTTTTAAAATCGGAGCAAGATAAAGTTTTCTCCTGAAACCTTATAAACATTAAATTAATAAGGTAACTCAAAAAATTAAACATCAAATTTTCTCCGACATAAAAAATACTTTGACGCCATTTTAAAGCTTCTGAAAATTGTAAAAAAAAACCTACTTCAAAACAAAACGTTTGTAATTATCTACGGCTTCACCGCAATTTATATTTTCTCTCTATGCAGCGGCAAAATTTAGAAAAAAGCAATTTTCTGATTACTTACACATCTCCGAGAAAATGGAAACGAGGATGCGAGTGAAATGATATTTGCTCTATTTGGGGTGTTGCTGTAAATCATGGGATGTAGCGGAAACTGTTGATAAAACGACTCTCGCCAATATTCATTTTTATGTTCCAAAATATGTATTATATTTTAATACTAATAGTTTTTTTCACACTTTATAAAGGACTTGGCAGAGAAAAACTGGGATGAGCATATAAAATAATAGATTATCACAAATTATTAGAAATGAGTTACAATTAAAATGTAAAGTTCGTTAACTGATATACGATAAAGTGGTTAAAGATTTGGTAGTTTATTTAATATTTAGTGCTGTTGACTTTCAGGTTAACTATTTGGTTGGTTAGTAACCACACTTTTTTATGTTGTACAAAAAAAACATTTTTCTATAAACTTCCTAGCCTGTGTTGTAATGGAGTAGTAGCACCATCGCGTTATTTCTGCTCCTGTAGCATAACAAACTCGAGAGCGGTTTCGTTTACGTTAAAATGTTAAAAATTACATTTTGTTTGTCTGTCAAAAGTGACATTTCGATATACTTGGGGCCACAATCGAAAAATAAGTTCTGAGTAGCTTACTTGACAGACGATTTGACCCAGACCTGAGCCAATATAGAAAAGTTAGTTTTCCAAATTGACCCAACCGGGGATCGAAACAGGGACCTCAAAGATGGCGATACTTTGAAAACTGGCGTACAAACCACTCGACCACGGAGGACGTCTTGAAAAAGTAGCATTACGCTACTTCTTATGACTTGCGCGCGGCCACCAAACGTGTATTTAATTTGTGTTCCGCGCCCGCTTTGATGTCCGGAGGTTGCATGTTGCATATTAAATTCTCTTACTCCGCGGCCCTCGATCAAAGCTAATTATAATACTAATGCAATTCGGCAAAATCTTCGCAATTTTATCGTTCTTTTAAGTGTGTCAAATGATGTTTCAGCTGAAATTTTTTTATACAGTTATGTAAATAAAAATCTTTGCTATGTGATGTATTTAATAATATTTAATTTAATTTAACTAAAATGTGATGCTGTCTCTTTCAAACAATATTGTCGAAAAGGTGACAGCATTACATTTAAACAGATGTCTAAGTTAAACAGTGTTTAAAAATCTTAATAACACGGATTTTTTATAAGCCAAGAAATTAGGAACCCCAATATATAACATTTAAAGTCCATAACTCAACAAAAATGGCTACATTATTAACGAAAATCCAATTTCCGATAAAATCTGTACAAGAATTATTTGGCACTATATCTTTTAATGTGTTCGTAAACGGTTTAAACATTGACTTAGTACTTATTATTACTATCCGCCATTTCCAATTTTACACCCACAGCGTAGCTGAAAGCAGTAGCACTAGTTTCAAAACAAGCAATTTTTCAATAACGTAAGTTCTTTTCTTTGTAGCTAAACTGCCATTTCATAACTATTACTATGAGTGTGAGGCCACATACGCACCAACAGGTAGCTTAACTAGCACCTAGAGCCTAGATATGTAGTGAAGTAAAAGGAACGTTCACGAATGTTCGCAACCGGTTGCACGGCGCGCTTGGCGCCTCGCTAGTCGCCTAGCGCGTATCGTATGCGCGAGGCATTTTAGATATGTGTATGTGTCAACAAGCAAATGACCAAGGCTCCTAGCGACCCACCACGCGACCCACCATCCAGTGCGGCTACCGAGTATCCTAGCAAGTAATTAGGTGTATCTAGGCGCTAAGCAAGCCACCTGTCACTGCGTATGTGGCCTGACCATTAGCCATTTTTTTAATGTCCCCATTGCTGGGGCGCAGCTCATCCTTATGAGTGGATAAGGAGTAAGAGCCATAACCCACCACGTGGGCCCAATGCGGATTGGTGGGTGTTAAATTCTGCAAATGTAGCTGGGACCAACGGCTTTACGTGTCTTCCGAAGCACGGAGGAGGTCGAATTGTAGGAAAGCATGACGGGAGTAGGGGAGAAAACGAATCTCGAGCATAAACTACTTACTGTTTTTTCGTGTACGCTGTGTATAATTATAGGCCATTAAGGATTCCGGCGGGGTGTCTCGAATTATCGCGCTATTTGACGCCACGCCGACTTTAAAGTAGCGCTTCTCGATAATCGCGCGATAAAATGTTCACTTTACAACATAAACTAGATTACCGAACGGCATAACGATGTTTTATATTTTCATATTTTGTAGAAGTAGTAATTTGATACCCATTTGTAGTATGTATTATGAAAATTTTCTTATAAAAGCCTTTATCGTGGAGTCAGTTTTTTATTTTGTTTTATTTTATTTATGCCTATATAAATACATAGACTCAAAACGTAACAAAATATAACTACTAATTGATTTGATTACCACGATAAAATTAAATGATAGTAACAACCAGTCTTAAAGATATGACCATCAGCCATCTTTAAAGTCTCCACTGCTGAGGCACAGGCCTACCTTATGGTAGGAGGATGGGCCATGACCCACCACGCGGGTCCAATGCGGATTGGTGGGTGCTAACGACTGCAAATGCAGCCGGGACCAATGGCTTAACGTGCCTTCCAAAGCACGGACGAGATAATAAATTTTTGGTCACCCATCCCATGACCGACTGGGCCAGGCGTCATACCACTGCGCCACTGAGCTCCTTAAAAATATACTTAGTTCATGTAAATATAATAATCAAATTGAAATTAACTTAACTAACGTTTGAATCTTGTCTTCTCACCATAAGTTGTACCAGTTAGTCTTGGAAGTCATACAAATAAATATGTACTTAGTAATAATACTAAGCTGTATATCGCAAGATCGTCGCACGGCTCATGTTTTTATTCAGCGAGTATTCGCTGGCGAAGCCAATGCATACCTTACAAGACAAGCTCTGGAACTTTCTGAGATAAAATAAATTAAGCTTCTAGCCAATTCTGTATCGGAAAAATCTGTATATAAAAAGGTATAATCACATTGATTGAAAATATTCGGCTAGCTTTTGCTTTTGATTCAAAATCTATCAAATAGTAAAATGTAAGATGGCTAAACTAAATTGAAGTGGATTTGAAATCAAACTGAGTACGGGTTCAGTATCTATTCAATTTCAATGAATCGACATCCTGGTTTGAAAGGATTGCTTTTTGGATATTTTCTATGTAATATTTTATAGCTAATGTATTAATTTATTTTACCGACATATTTTGAGTGTTTGTACTATTATCAATGACTTAAATTACATAGACGAGCATTTCAAAATTAAAATTGTGTCACAACCAACCTTCGCGGCGCATCAACTGTTTCTCTCGGTCGCTCGCAATAGACTAAAGGAGTTGCGGTGCATGCACCGTAACTTAATGAGCAATTTTTCGGTACTGTACAGCCTGTCTAGTGTAGTATACCCATAGAAGTCTTTGACTATAATAAAAGATTCAAACTATGTATGTAAATCTATAATAAATAAATGAAAATTGTATAAATTGCAGCGTATTTATGAAAAAGTCAATTCTCTTCGATTTTTCTATATTATTTATAAGAGTTCTGGTCAAAACTCATCTTCATGATTTTCTGAACTATGATAAAGGGATTCAAGAAGAAGTTTTATTGTGAAGTGTAGTGATATTATAATTAGATAGTACATATTAGGGTTCCGTACCAAAATGGTAAGAAACCTTTATGGTGCGACTCAACCTGACTGTCTGTCACAGCTGGATATCTCGAGAACTACTAATGCTATCAACTTGAAATTTGGAATAGTTTTTTTTGTGTTTGTTAGGCGTAAGTAGTCGAATCCACTTAGCGCTTAATTCGCGAAAAAAACTTTAAAGTCACACCACACGACACTTCGCTTCCATCAATCGAACGGCAGCGTTTCCAAACCTATAAATCACAGGATAATCACACAAATAGGGCGTGTAAATGCAATTGTGGTGCTCAAACTTTGGCCAGGCTCCAATACAAGATGCATGGGTTCGTCGGTAGCTTACTCACCGGCTAGATTAGTCACGGAGTGCCAACGGCTAGTTAGATAATTGATACCTCAATTATGTTTAACTGCAGTTACCTAAATCCGCCTGCGGCTGCTTGCCTTAAGTTTGTTTACTTTGCAGACCTTATGAAAATCTGGGTGTATAAACTAGGTATAAAAGATCTTTCTCTTATCTTCTCTTTCTTTCTTTAATCATATATTCAAAAACATCTATAGCTGAAGTGAGCTTATTTGAAGAAAGAATATTTTGATTTCATTTTATGCTTGCTACTAACCATGCTCGTTATTTTTTCTCCACTTAAAAATTCGAAAGCAATTAATAGCTTATTTGAAATTTTCACAATGTCGCTCACTGTAAATCAATCATTAGCGAGCAAATATCGCTAAGGACCCCGACAAGTCATTTGTCAATCAGCTGTCGCCGCCGACGGACGTCCGCTGCACCAAACCTGTTGTTGGAGTTTAAAAACACATTTTTACAGCCTTCAAAACCTATAAGAATTTGCATTTATTTAAATAAAAAACAATAATATTCAACTGGATAATTGTAGAGTTAATACTACTTCCAAATGATCGAATTTCGACACAAGGTTTACGTTTGTTAAAACTTGCTTAGTTTGTTCCAAAACTTACGGAAAATACAAATTGAACAACTTTCATGTCAATCTTGTATTAATGTTCAGAAACAGTGCAATGTTTAGAACTACAAGACTGCATGAGGAAACTTGCCACAACCTTGCAGGTCAAATGCCCTGGTGGGTGTTTATACATGTGGCTAACAGCTCATGATTCTGATGGAATTTATCATGTGCTTAGTCTGTGGTGACATCCTTGTAATGTAGTATAATTTACACGAGTGACTAAAGCCGCACGGTGAAAATCGACTGTGTAAATGGCAATTCGGCCTAGGCCGCAAGTTCTAAACAAACTTGTCTGATCTGGTGGCCAAAACTGGAACTACGTTATTATATATTATTAACTAGGTTACGTACGCCATCTATAGACGACAGCGACGCCATCACCGATGTGTCGTGTCACCTGCGATTCAATTTTACAAGCGACTAGGTGACTAAAGTGGAACGTTACAAGTAAAGTCGACCCATGTAAATAGCCCATAACTGTTTTTCCAAAAGTTTCAAATAAGGACGTAATTTTCGATTCACGATTCGTGTCGCGTTGCAGACGTTCGTAAGAAAATATGTTGGTCAGCTAGGGGATGACCTGGCCATCCCCTAGCTGCCGGGCTCTGTTGAGAGCAAAACACCTTTTCCCCAGAATAAAAAAAAAGGTCTGCACGGTGCTAGACACCTCGGTCCCGTAAGCCTTGTGTGTTACAGCGGGGCATTAGGAGGTTTTTAACTGATATGCCATTGCGTGACACTCTGACTTGAGCGACTCTGCTCGTCGGAGTGACACGCAGTGGAGAGCTCAGAACTTACCGGCTCTCTCCTGTTGGAGAACGATCTTGATAAGGTGGGTCGGAAGACGATAAAATCGCGTTTACTCCTATCAAAAAATAATTGAGGCCTACGCTCTATCCTTGCAACCATTTTCTGAATATTAAGTAATAAAAAATTAGAACTGTGTAATAAATTATGTACTCTTGTCTTAACAAAAAAAAATCAAATCAAAAAAAAATTTGACATACCTATGCCAGATGTTTATAGAACATACCTATGTGCTATAAACATCGACCAACTAAAAGTGTATTTTCAATAGATTTATAGTGATATGTTTATGATCCGAAATAATGAATTGCAACCCATCCATTATTCTTATGTCGTGATTTACCCACACATTTCCATCAACGCCGATGGTGTCACGAAAGGTTAGATTGATCGGCACCATAAAAATAAATATTGAATTTTATTTCACCGAGCGAGCGCGAAGCGTGTCCGTTTCAGCTTGGGTAAAAATGATTTCGTATGTCTGTCCGGCTCCGGCTGTTCTCCTCTAGATCGCATTTCTCAGCCGATTCTCGTGAAAATGAGCTGAATCGATAATGATATGGTTTTTATTTGTCAATTCAGTTTTTATACAAGGTGTTATAAAAATACCCCTAATGCCGAATATGGTGGATAGGGACCATCAAACTGAATAACTTTTACTATGGGACCAACTCTGAAATCGCGAAAAACATATCAGCTGTTTCATACATTTTGATATTTTCATAATTAATTTTTGTATGAAACAGCTGATTTTTTTATCGCGATTTCAAACTTGGTGCCATAGTAAAAGTTGTTTAGTTTGATGGTCTCTATATACCATATTCGGCATTAGGGGTATTTTTGTAACACGTTGTATACGTAACAACAGCATTTTTTTTTAACATTTGCTATTCCGACATTACATTAGCAAACTCCTTACTCCTAATATCATTTTGAAACATTGCAAACATCGTTTTACTATGTTGCTTTGAAAAGTACTAACGAAAACATAATTATCTAATGAAAATACGTGCCGTAGCAGCATTTTACCAGCGATTTCAACATCGTTAAAGTTATCATATCAAATTGACTGCAATCGAGTAAGGTATCTGCTAAAATTATAATTCCATAAAGTCTTACAGGGGTGCTCAACCTTCTCCTTAATTAAGCGCTGATATATCATACTGAGTGAGGATTAATTTAATTAATAAACTCGTTACGTCGAGTATGGCAATTTGGGCCCTTCTCCCGTTAGATAAAGTAAAGTCTGTTAGGTTGACGACATCTGACTTAAAGGGGTGTAACAAGATTTATACAGGCAAGGGTGTCTCGATTGGTGTGAAAATATGTAGGTACCTATATGTACATGGAATTATATATATATGACAACATCACATACATTGCTCCGATTCCAAAGTAAGTAGCTAAAGCACTTGTGTTATGGAAATTATAGACAACGGTGGTACTACAAACACCCAGACCTGAGCCAATATAGATAAGTTCGTTTTGTAAATTGACCCAACCGGGGATCGAACCCGGGACCTCAAAGATGGCGATACACCTTGAAAACTGGTGTACAAAGCCACTCAACCACGGAGGTCGTCGGAATTAGAATAACGTATAATTTAAAGACTTTAGGTGATCGGTGTAGTTTGAATAAAAAATATCTTAAAATCACAGTATGAATTCGAACTGTCTTCTGATATTTTTTTTAATTGAGATGAGAACATAATTTTTCCGGATGAAAAATTGTTGAACTGAAAGTAACCGAAAAAAATAAACTAGGGAACTCAATCTCAAATCTCAATAAGGACATTTTCGAAGCCGATTTATTTTTCATTTTTGACCATTGAAAATTCTTTATTAAGTCAATACCAATGGACACCACCTACCAATGGACATCACCAATGGTTGATGACCAGACACCCATTCCATTTACAATCGAATCACATCAACCGCATTTCCTCCCAAAAAGAAAACGAACGAACGACTGCAGCAAAATGAAGGGAGCACGTACATATCCTATTGACGCCAATCACAAAAGTAGCTAATTTCGTTGGCCTTACTTTCACGAGCTTCATTAACCTTGCACCTTATTAACAAAGGCATAAGATTGCTTATTCAAACGGATTTGGCATTAATATCTACGTGAGGAGATGCTTCCGAATGTTCTTTCGTCGGCGGACGCGCGTGCTTCGGAATAAAAGGAAAATAAATGATGCATTTGTTCCGCTGCTAATTGAGTCTCTTATGAGGAAAATGTGTTTAACACCTTAGGACCTTAGTAACGGTTCATTAGCGTCATTATGAGATTCAGATGGTTTTTTTTAACTAACTTTAATGTGAACTTTTGTGAATTTGTTGCTGAAAAATCAATGATTATACACATTATTTTGTCAAACTTGTGTTTCTCAAAGCTACAGGGATCGGAACTGTTGATTGATTTGATTTGGGCATGTTTTTTTGCATCCCTCGGGAACAATTATTTTTTTCGGGATGAAAGGTACCCTATGTCCTTCTCTCTACCCCTGACAACGTGTATGCAAAATTCCATGATGATCGGTTCAGTTAAGTAGTTAAAACGTGAAGGCGTAACAAACAAACAGACAAACGGACTTTCGCATTTATAATATTAGTAAGGATAAAGGTATAGCTTTATAATAATAAAAATAATAATTTTACGTATGAAATCTTTGACCGAGTATGTTTGTAACAATTTTAATTTTATATAGTTTATGTCCTACTTTAATTAATCAAACATCCTTTAGAATTTTACATTTTACGATACATAATTATTGAGGTAGTATCAACACAACTTACCTACATTTGAACGAAGTTGAATTATAATCGAGTTTCCTAAACAAAAGCTCGCAAGATAAAACAGATCTTCTGTAAAGCTCTCGGTACAAAGAAACCGGCTATATTTTCCGTCGCCACATGTTCCTTGTAGTATTATGTTTTTAGCTTAGGGTTGGCACAAGCTTTAAAAAATGAAAATATATGAATAATATTAGTTGGTTTTATGTTTAGTTGATATTTTTTTTCGAGTTAATAGGGGTTTTGCGTAAAGTGTTTTGCATATGGTTTTATGCATCGAAAGGATTTTAATCATAAACAGTTTTAGAGAAATACGAGTAACATCAGTAATTGTTGTTGGTTGGAGATAAAAAATAATATGGTGGTTGAAGGTAACTTATCTAGTTAAAATATTTTTAACACAGCTAAGAATGCTGCCTGAGGCTGTATGACATGGATTACAAAGAGTTACTTTTGTCATAATTCTGCAACTACATTCGGTATGTTTGCGGAAAAGCTCGCTGCTAACGCAATGGTTTTTTTATTGAATTGTAGTGAACTCTAATATCAAATATTAGTTTAATGTTAAGAAATATTTACGTAATAAGCGATTATTTATGAATTTATCAAATATGTAGTTTCTTGTAATAAACATTGCAGTATTCTGAAAACAACATAATTTTTTTACTTCAAAAAATAGCACTGCACAGCCGCTATGTTGGTTTTTTATCGTCACTTACCTAAGATCACTCGGGCTGTTAAGACAAATCTAACGATATATTAATGATAGAAATACGTTCAGCCGTTTGAAAGATATAAATAATATTACATATAAACATACATATACATACAATATACGCGCGAAAAACATAACCCTTCTTTGCAGTCGGGTAAAAAGTCTGCGTGTTTGAGACAGAAGCGGCGCTCGACCATATTCGAAAATGCTTCCGTGTTTTATTTTCCCTTGATTTGTTGCTCTACGAGCCACCTACGAGCTGCTACAGTGTACTGACAATAACTTAGTTTGACCTGAGTTTGTGTGTGGTTGTGCGGGCGAATCAAAAGTGGACTGTATTGAAATGCGGTGAAAGCTAGTGTTTGATACGCGGTTTATCGACATAAAAAGGAAATCGGGATGGGCACGATACCTTGACCGCCTCGTGGTATGCGAGATGCTTGAGGCTGCTGAGGACGTCCCTGGTCTTTGTTGCACAGCGGTTTCTAGGTTCCACCTTCACTGAACAGTTTACACACACGTTTGTTGAGCGTTTTCGGTGATTAGGCCGATAAATCAATCATTTGCAAAAATTCGGTGCGAGCGCGCGAGCAGCCATAGCGGATCCTTATTTGCATCTATTGCTTTGCTTGTCAGTATGTTGGCAGCATTGCGGTGTAATTTTCTACCGCTAGATGGCGGTTACAGTTGTCTCGCTTTTCTGAGATAAGATACGTGCGAGAGAGAAATTGAATAAAAGGAAGTAAGGACGGGAGTGTCGACAACTATTTAATTTAGAAATTTAAATCGGCGACGTAACATGCAAATAAATAACGCGGCACATTTTGAATCTATACCGGCGTAACCAGCCCTTCTATTGTCTAATTTCAAAATCTATCGCAATCGCTTTCAAGATGTAACACATTGATGCTTCTTTTTGGCATAAATAAATACTTACCAAAGAAATGCAGCAATGTGTCACATCTGTCTGTCAAATGAAAGCGATTGCGATAGATTTTGAAATTAGACAATTAGCCCCCAGTGTGTATGTAATATCAATGTGTGCGTCGCTCTTCTGTCTACTGTATATTTTTACTGGACGCATTACTATGCTTCTCTTTTTATTGACAGTGTAGTGACAGCCCTATCGTGGCGGCACGAGCGTTGACAGGTTTACGCGGTAGGCGGCGCGGGCGCAGGCGGGGCGCACGCACTATACTGTTTCATGTCAATCTCTGGAAGGTTGTTGTTGTGAAAATTTTACGTTTAAACTTTCTATTGTCTAAAACTACTTGCGAACATTTAGAATCACCTTTTGAGTTTGCATGAAACTAATATTTTATAGAATAGTGCACACGTCTAAACCTTAAGTTGCTAAATGCCATGTATGCTTCCAAAGCTATATTGAGGTGTATTTGGTATACAAGGTGTTACAAAAATACGCCTAATGCCGAATATGGTATATAGGGACCATCAAACTGATTAACTTTTACTATGGAACCAACTCTGAAATCGCGAAAAAAAAATCAGCTGTTTCATACAAAAATTAAAATCGAAAATATCAAAATGTATGAAACAGCTGATTTTTTTTCGCGATTTCAGAGTTGGTCCCATAGTAAAAGTTGATCAGTCCCTATATACCATATCCGGCATTAGGGGTATTTTTGTAACACCTTGTATAAACAATCGCAACAAAAAAAGCCAAACGTTATGTTCGTTAAAATGACAAATACTTTTTATAGTTTTTAAGATTTAATATTTAACCAGAATTTAATCTTTCCAAAACTTTGATAAGAATGATTTGTAAACCATTAGAATAAGAAATCACTTATTGCTCAATCTCAAATTCCTTAGCAGATGTCTGTACAACTGTACAAATATCATAACTTACATCGTAACCTCCTACCCTCCTCAAACTGTCAAATGTGACAGTTATTAGCCATTGTCACATGTACGCAATGTGCACACGCATGCGCCATAGCTAATAGATTTCGTCTTTGATTTATGAATGCTAATGTTCTTGAAACCAAACATAATAATAAATGGGATGTCGACGCACTAATTCTGACTTGACAGGTCTTTTGTGGTGAACAAATAGATGGAAAGACAGAAATAAAAACATTAATATAACAAAGGGTCTTGTGGTATTAATCAATGACTAAAATTTATTAGAGCGAAGACAACAGCCACAACCTACTTTCGATTAAAAGGATAAAAAGTTATAATAAAATGTGCGTTCAGAGTTTTATTTCAACTCAGACAGATGCAATTTCTTCATGTTTTATTGATTATTTATTTATCGATGTATTAGCATGCCAAAAAAAGCATTCAAAGTAGAGGAGAAAAAGTTGTGCTTGGAAATTAAATTACGTTGACAGTTGGCAGAGGTATTTTGCGGTTTCATCGTTAGTCATTTATGACGTCCCCATTATGTGGAATTGACACGTGTGACTAAAGCCGCACGACTTTTGCCGCACGGCGAAAATCGACTGTGTCAATGGCAATTCGGCCTAGGCCGCAGGTGACTGAACAAACTTATCTGATCCGGTGGCCAAAACTGGAACTAAGTGAAATTATATATTGTTACTTATGTTACACCATCGACTTCATAGAAGACAGCGTCTTCCCGCCACCTGCGATTCAATTTTACAAGCGACCAAAGTCGACTGTCACTGGTGACTAAAACTGACCTATGTGAAAATTGTCACTGGGGACTAAAACAGACCTATGTGAAAATTGTCACTGGTGACTAAAACAGGCCTATGTGATAGCCCATTACTGAGGCACATACCTACCTTTCCTAGGGCCATCCCGTAAAATGGGTAATTTTTGTGTGACACCCACCACGCGGTGGGTTTTAACCCATCTTCCTTACGCAAATCAATTTCTGTAAAATGTTTACGCAATTTCATACAGAATAGAAATAATTCTCGTTTATAAACAAGTAGAAAATACCATCAATTATCCCCAACATTTCCATCGTTGTTGCAAACGTGGCAGCAACAAGTTGCGTGCTGTGTCGGGCACGAGGCAACATGTGCCTGTAACTAATGGCCAACACGAGTACGGTGGCCGTGTCGGATAACTCACTGGAACACACTTGCTGTTCTACTTTATTAATATAAGATTACTGTAAACTGATGTTACAATTAAGGGAATTTGTTTGTTGGAATTTGTCAAAAACAAATCAGTAAATTTTCCTTCGTCCTTATAATTTTGCATGAGGAAATACAAAATACGGAGCTCTTTCTTTCTGACTTAAAATATTATTTAAAAGCACCTTAACAAAAAGATCAGTTTTGAATATAAAAGGGCTAATTTAATTACAAAAGTCTGTGGAGTTTTTTTAATCAATTGGCTCATTTTGACTTTGAAACAACATTTCTTTTGTGCTGTTTTTTTAATGCTTTTAATGTAGTAGAATGTAGAGTTTCATTTTTCAGTACAATTATTATATTAATTATATTTGGAGCAAATATTTATTTAATCAAGATATATAAAGTAGTGTAAAAATAAATCAATTAAAAAGTCCTGTTTTTTCTTCGGTAACAACGATGATAATTAGCATCCGGTACGCATTTCTGCAATTTTTAAAATAAATTTTTGACAACATCACATACATTGTTCCGATTCCAAAGTAAGTAGCTAAAGCACTTGTGCTATGGAAATCGGAGACAACGGTGGTATCACAAACACCCAGACCTGAGCCAATATAGAAAAGTACATTTTCTAAATTGGCCCAACCGGGGATCGAACCCGGGACCTCAGAGATGGCGACGCCTTAAAAAACCGGTGTACAAAGCCACTAGACCACGGAGGTCGTCAACATACAGCCTAACTCTGTTGCAGACGCGCTCGGCGTCTGCAACCCCCACCACTTTTACTGGCTCCTAAGACGAGCACTAATTATGCGCGTAACGCGCCCATCTCCCGATTGCCTCGGAATTATAGTGATGTGTTTAAGGATATTGACGTCTTCATTCACAGCAAAGCAACATTAAAAACAAAGGCGATCGAAATACTTAACGGTTAAAGTATCATAATATATAACACCTACTTAAGTATATATTTATATTTTTATGCATAGGCAAATAATATACCAAAATATTCTTATTTATTTAATCTTATTTATTTATTTTATTTTACATTATTACATAACTACTTAGGCATCCTTCTTTGTAATTTCAATTTAAACTTTTTGATTTTTGATTTTGTTTTTGTTTCTTTCCTTTTTATTTAAATAACATGCGGATTATAATGTTCATGTAATCAAACATTCATCACTTCATCTAGTTTTTACTTTAAAATATAAAATGACTGTAATTTTTCCAAAATGCTCATTAAACGTCTAGTATTAATTGTAATTTCAAGGGAAACCTGTAATTAGCCTTACTCTAGATTTATTAATTTTATATGATTATTTTTTGTAACGCTGTTGGTTTTCTTACAAATAAAAAAAAAAAAAAAAAAAAAAAATCTCATTGCACCTTAACATTTTTGAAACCAACATCGATCAAGCACGACTACAAGGGTTGCATTCCAAATTCAAATCACATTATTCCCCATGGGAAAAATGACTTACTTTAGGAAAGGTTTGCATGACACATAATATGCCATTGACGAGCAGGTAGTATAAAAAATATATTCTTCTTTTCTTCTTCTTTTTTTTTGTTATGGCAATCTACTTTCCTCTTGGAAGTAATTTTTGCCAGTGTCAAGTGTTAAATAGTTCAGTGGTAGATATTGTTTAATTTTTCATTAGAATGCAGGTGCATCGCATTCCAATGCTTCTTGGAGCATTTGGCACCAAGTATATCAAGACAGTTTACTCGGTTAGTTCTGCCGAGGAAGCCACCACTTCAATAAAAGTCTCAGCTTCACACAACCAAGATCGCGCCTATTTCAATTATCTCACATATTGTTCAGTTGCGTAGACAATTGTACCATATAACTGCACCAATTTTAAGACACAATATCCACTGTGAATCAATTTGAAAATAATTAAAATAGACACCAAACCGAACTCGACAAAATGGCGCCAAAAAACTCAAAAAAAAAATATATATATTAATATGCATAGGTACTATTTTTTTTAATAAACATATTCCAAAAATCCTAATATATTTTCCTCTTTATAGAATGCAACTGCAACGGGCACGCGCGCCGCTGCCGGTTCAACATGGAGCTCTACAAGATGTCTGGCCGCGAGTCCGGCGGTGTCTGCATCAAGTGTCGACACTACACCGCTGGCAGACACTGCCACTACTGCCGCGAGGGGTACTATCGAGACCCTAGCAAGCCTATATCCCATAAGAAAGCATGCAAACGTAAGTACCGCCAACCTTAGTCTGTGTAAACATATATGGCATTACCACAAAAGATTTTAAAACACTGTTCAACAAGTGTTTAACTTAGACACTGTTTAAATGTGATGCTGTCACTTTTTTGACAATATTGTTTGAAAGAGACGGCATCACATGTGAATTTAAATTAAACAGTGTTTTAAAATCTTTTGTGGTAAGGCAGTTAATCTTTTTAGTTTCGCCGTCAGTGGGCCTAGTACGAGTTGGTGATTTCACTTTTCGAATAGTTAACTATCGTTTTCTCTCTTTCACCCGTTCACATTGACTATGAGCAGTATATTCGATAGTTTACGCGAGAAGTGAAAACACCTAGGCCCTCAGACATTGCTATTACTGCCGCGAGGGTACTAGCCCCAGCAACCCTAAACGTATTAGACAAGAAAGTGAGCAACGTAATTTACTCGTAATTCGAGTGTAAAACCCACTTGCGACAAGACACTGACCGTTTTACTTCTCATTTGTGTCTAACCTCTGTACCTATTTTATTTGCCGCAACTTCCCCGGCGACATGCACTGTTTACTGCCGAAAGCTGTGCTACTAATACGCAGTTAGGTACTGTGATCAAGCAAGCCATAAGCTAATTTTCCAGCTTGACGAAACATAAAAACCATTGAAAAGGCGTGTTTAAAAGACTATAGTGATCAAAGCTTCTTGCAAAATAAATTACCAATCAAAGTACTCTATAACATAAAATGAATTGGTCAATTCGCAAGAAAGAAAATTAAAAATTGCTCCAGACTGGAAAATCAGGAATCTGTTTACAAAAGTCCGATTGTTAAAACTTCCTAACGAGCCACTTTACTTTTTGTTTATGTGTTGGAAAAGCGAATACGGTGACTTGCATCAAATAATAAATTAACTACTAGTACAGTTATTAAAGATCTTTTTATTGCTTGCTATACCTCATATACATTTTGAAATTGTTAGTAGTAAGTTCAGTGTATAATAACTGTTATAAATAGTCGAACAGACAAAAGCTTACTTTGTTTCAATTTAATCATGAAATTTTAAAGAAATCAGTTATTTTTAATTACACTACTACACTAGCAAAATTAATCTTCTGCAGACGAGAGTTTATAATTAAACCATTTGCTTGCTTTGCATTTCCAATTAATTTATTTCTTTGTGAAAATCATGCTTCTCTTCTGAGCAATGGAAAAGACATGCTTTTTTCTTTTACTAATTATTATGTTATCAAATTCTCACTCACACAAACAACTATTCATGTTTTTTTATATTTAAACGCAACATCGCATAGAGCAATAAATGGCTTTATGAAACAATAAAATTGTTTAGTTTATTCTAAACACGTGGACATTGATAAGTTGAAAGACTTCGGTTGGAGCCGTCTAATCATTTATTCTTTAAACATGTCGTAAAAACTGTAAAAGGTAGCGTTATGTCCCTTTATAATACCGCTTTATAATTTTAGAATACCTACACATGTTTCTCTACCCTACAATATGTCATTTGTAGTAAATTCTATCATGTTTTATGGATATCGTTTAATGTCTAGCTAGACTATGCCGAAGTTCAGCCAAGTTAAGCCTGCAATGCTCTGTGAATGGCTAGAACACATCTGCCGAAAATTACGTAGCGTTTTTTTTCTTATGTTATTAAAACCGTTGCCGCCGAACTTCGGTCGCGTAACTTTGGCATAGTGTGTCTAGCGAGACACTTATGTTACAAAAAACCCCTAAAGCCAAATATGGTAGATAGAGTACCACATGCATACAACCCCGGAAAAATATTTTTATAAGCCCTGATAGATAACCGTTACTTATTAAAAAAAACTTTTCTTTTCATGGTAGGTAAAATATTTAGGTCTAGGGTTGCCACTATGGAAGTGGCAACTCTAGCGAAAACAGTTATTTGCGTCTAGGGCTGTCACTGCCGTTTTCCATACAAATAAAAAACGGGTTTAACGGGTTATTATGAAATACACTGCATTGACGATAACTACGTAAACATTGAAGAAAAAACGAAAACGCGTATTGAAGAATAAAATTTGGAATACTTAGTGCTAGCTAAGTAAGCACTGAAATCAAGAAGAATTTCTTTGAATTTTTCTGGTACATATAAAACACCATAACCGGAGCCTGGGATATAGGTTTTATTATCTATATACTTGACTGAATATAAAGACATAAAAACAAAAGGTAGCTTTAAAACTACCCAAAAACAGCTTACTCATAAAACGCCGAATGACAATCCGGAAATGGCGAAACAAAACATTGGACCCCATAAAAACGGGAATGGCTTCGATAGTGTGGCACCATAAACAGGGTTGGAGCAATAGGCCCCGCGGGGTTTGGGGCTATTTTCACCCGGGGCCATTTGTACCCGGGTGTTGCAGCTCGTGATTAGGTCACGATGTTTTGGCAGTGCGTTGAGAAAATAGAGGGCGCTGTGATAGATGATGGGGTGGAATCGGTTTCGGTGGAGTCTTTTGCTTTTGGTAAATTCCTTGGATATTGTCACTTGTGTGTGAGTATTAAGGATATTTTTGTGTTGATAAAAAAACATTAGAAGTGGTGGTTATTCTCAAAATAAAATTACCTATCTTGCCCTTTTGTTTAGAAAATCAATAATCATTAGTTGAAGAGAGTATTTTTTTTTATTTTGATATTTTAGGTACTAAAAAAGTTGTTTAGCAGCTTTCATAAATATTGAAATCAATAGAAGTTTGTCAGGGTCGAAAAAATGAGTTGAAAAACCAAATGTTTTAACTTAATTTAAGAGTTTAGTCCGAAACTTTCCAACCCTTCCTTCCACTTTAAATTCAAAGCAACACCAGCGAAACAAAAGTTTGCCATCCAATACTAGTTTTGTTTTCCCTCTCCCCATAACGAGCACACAAAAAGAGCACGCTAGTACTTACTATTTCTCATTCATTGGTCGCAATAAAGTAGGGCCGCGAACATATTTCACACCTCGGAATTGCCCCGGTCCGAACCGGCAGACTTTTGACCCGGGTGATGTAGGATATTGGTGAGTCAGAAGGTTCGTTTAATGTTATTGGGTGTTATGTTTTCCCGCCTGATTGAACAGGTTTGAATATAGAATATTTTTTACTTATTTTGTGTTGCTGTGTGCAATTGACAATTCTAGGTATAGCAAAATAGTTCATTTGAAGTTTATAGTATTTTTAGAATATCTATGGTTGTTGTTGATAGGATCCATTCTTCAATACCCATACCATCCGTTATTTTTGATGAATGAGCCACTTATATTGACTGCAAGGCGAGAAAATTTTCACAGAGTCGGCAAGAAAGAGTGCACTTTGGTGAAGGTTACACAATAATTAATATTTTAGGGACATTTTAATTCCCCGACTTTGATTATAATAATCAAAGTTCTCCAGCCAGATTCTTTAGCACAACCAAACACAAAAAAGGTTTTTATTATTGGCAAGCCAAGTGAACATTCTGTTTTGTCGTTTTGTTGCATAGTAGACAATATAAACGGAAATGGGCGACCCTCGGCCGGACACCGCATTCACATAATTGAGTTCCCGCCAGAAAGCCGCCAAGTGGCCGGTTATATCCGGCCCGGTTCAATCTCCGAGTCAATTCGGGGAGTACCAAATACCTTTGCCTGGTTTGGTGCAAAATATATATTTTAATTTTTTATAAAAAAAAAAGTTGTGTAAGTCATCCGGGAAGTGCAATCTCGATCAAACACCACAGCACCACGGCAGTGGCGAAGGGTCCATACAAGCCGATTCTCATCGGCTTACCTTTTAAATATACCACCCTATTGATCCACTATCCGGATCACGGTATTTTTGTAGAACGGCTTACCTTCGCCATAATTTCACCCCTCGCCACTGTTATACAGTATTGGAATTTCAGTAAATATAGGGTTCCTTAGACTGTTCTAAACACCAATAAATGACGCTTCTGTGGGACTATGACTAAATGAATCGAAATGTTTTGATTAGCTTACTAACTACTTATCCATCCACCTTTTATTACAGAGCAATATTTGATCTACACTCTACATATTACACATCTATTCGTGACTCTGCCTGCCCTAGAAACCTTAAAAGGGTTTCCAATATTTATGCAATAAAACAAAAACATTATATTTCCTTTTCCAATCTCACTGTCATAGAAAAGAAATGGAAGGATCATCGCTACAATATCAAATGGTAAATCTACTCCATTTGTGGCGGATGCGGGTTCTATCTCCTTCGATATTTATTACTGTGAAAAGATCCATTTCATGAATGAGGTGTGTGAAGCAAACATAGTTGCTATCATTTTTAGGATTCCGTACCAAAATGGTAAAATGGAACCGTTATGGTGCGACTCCTGTGTTACATTTACAGCTAAATATGCTGTGACAGACAGACAGATATTTAGTAGCGGCGTAAGTAAGTCGTGCGTCTGTCATATTCATACATAATTATGACAGACGCGCTATTAACGCGCGACAGACGCGCGTTTGTCATATGGATATGACAGACGCACGGCTTGCGCCGCACTTACGCCACGACTAAAACGCTTCTATGTGAATTATGTTGGTTTATTTCACATCAAAATCATGTCAGCAGTCAAAACAAACCGAATTTCAATACCTATTGATTCCGTTTGTATTGTTGTGCAGCCTGCGACTGCCACCCAGTGGGCGCAAGCGGCAAGATCTGCAACCAAACGAGCGGGCAGTGCCCGTGCAAGGATGGCGTCACCGGCACCACCTGCAACCGCTGCGCCAAGGGCTTCCAGCAGTCCAGGAGCCACATCGCCCCCTGCATACGTAAGTATAACGTTACACTTACAACACAGCCAGACGACCGGGCAGTGCCCGTGCAAGGATGGCGTCACCGGCACCATTTGCAACCGCTGCGCCAGGGGCTTCCAGCAGTCCAGGAGCCACATCGCCCCCTGCATACGTAAGCATAACGTTACACTTACAACACAACCAGACGACCTGGCGGTGCCCGTGCAAAGATGGTGTCACCGGCACCACCTGCAACCGCTGCGCCAAGGGCTTCCAGCAGTCCAGAAGCAACATCAAACCCTGTACACGTAAGCATAAGCATAAGCATAAAGTGATTGCTAAATAAGCAGCGTTTTCCGATGAAAACGTTCCATCACTGCGTTCTCCAACCAGCTAACCAAGCGTGGGGATTATGGCCACATCCTCCCACGGGAGAGGCGAACGTCCTGCAGTAAATAATAAATAAATAAATATTTGACAACATCACATACATTGCTCCGATTCCAAAGTAAGTAGCTAATGCACTTGTGTTATGGAAATCAGAGACAACGGTGGTATCACAAACACCCAGACCTGAGTCAATATAGAAAAGTTCGTTTTTTTTTCTAAATTGACCCAACCGGGGATCGAACCCGGGACCTCAGAGATAGCGACACCATGAAAACCGGTGTACAAAGCCACTCGACCACGGAGGTCGTCAGAGGCAGTGGACTTTAGCTGTTTTTGGTGATAATGCTATTAATGACGATTTTTTTGTGTGTGCAGGTATCCCTCGCGTGGTGACGGCGGTGCAGGCAATGGAGGCGGTAGACGGCGAGCCGGGCCGCGGTAAGTAGTAAGTGGCTCCATTGCACTCTCGCCTCACTCACACCGCATGCGTGCTCCGATCGCGATCCACAAACGCTTACTAAATAAACAAAAGGAATTCAATTAAAAGAAAATGTGACCGTCAACTTATATCATGAACGTTGTCTGTCAGGGTGGAAAAAGTTTCATAAAATTTTAAGAATTTACTAAGTTTCATAAGATTTTAAGAATTTATTAAGTTTCATAAGATTTTAAGAATTTATTATGTTTCTTAAGATTTTAAGAATTTATTAAGTTTCATAAGATTTTAAGAATTTAATAAGTTTCATAAATTTTTGAATTTATTAAAAAGGCACCCAATTTATAGTTAACACATCTTTAAACAAAATCCAATACAAAATTACGTGCTTTTAATATTTCTATTGCAAGTTTGGAATTCCACATCGTGATCGGGGCAAACGATTGGAGTGTACGCTATTTTAACGTTTTGATCAAAAATAACTTAATTTAAATAAAAGTTATAATTTTACAATAACAGTGCATACACTCTGATCTACTTTTGTTGATTTGCACTTTGTAAATAATTTTTGCTATAAGCCTGACTCATATCATTTCCCATTCTTAAAAATTAAGATTTCAAAACTGTACTTTCATTACTTTCATAATTTTTCATAGATTTCATAATTTTCTATAACTATAATAAAAAAATACATTCTTGATCTTCACTCACTTGTATGAATCAGGCATAAGCTTTTATTTTGACGTCGTGTTGAATCCGAAATGAATAACTTATTAATTTAAAAAAATGTTTTTACAAATTATTTTCGCTTGTTCTTCATCTTCCATCATCATACTCATGAATATTTTATTGTTTTGTTTATCAGAGCTGAAAACAGGTAAATTCCTTCTTTTCATACCTTCTTGTAAGCGACAAAATTTCATTAAGTATTCTGTTTTCGATTTTATTTATTATTATATAAAATTCGTAATTTCCTTCGCTACACGAGTATATTTTTCTTAAACTTCTCATCCTTTAAAATTATATTTACTAGAAGAAAGAATTAGAAACAATTGTTGTTTTTATCTTAGTTTAATAAATGATCTTTTTAACCGACTTCAAAAAAAGGAGGAGGTTCTATGTTCGTCTTTACAATATTCCTTATATAAACAACAGATTATAAGCTTCAGGTTTAAAACAAAAATCAAAATGTAAACAGTTTAAACTCACGTTTTTTAAAAAGTACAGTTAATGCCAAAAGTTTTGGTTAATTGATTTTATTTTACTTAATTTGGTTCTATGTAAAGTCTTAACTGTTAACGTGTCGTATGTTTCTGTTTAGCAGCGGATCAGTGCGGACGGTGCCGCGCCGGCGCACGCACGCTAAACCTCAACAAGTTCTGCAGCCGAGACTACGGTGAGTGCAAAAATTGTAGGCTGTGTATTTATGTCTGGTTTTTCTGCTTTGAAATTGTGCTGAACACTCCTCTTTACAACACTAACTTTTAGCTACGAAGACGAACTGTACAGACTGTATTAACAAAAAATATGAAATTGACCTATTTTTGATCCAATCTGTTAAAAAAAGATGCGACGCCCGATTGAGCGAATGTAATAAGGTAATAGGTAAAAAATATTGGAGGATTTAAGCCTTTTTTCAGTGATTTATTGAATAAAGTAGATTTTCTCCCAAAACGAGAGAATGTCGTAAATCTGTGACAATTCTAAAATGTGAATAGGTAAAGGGACTCCACAGTTTTTGTTTATCTATGGCAAGCTTTACCTTCTGTGATCTCAATAGAACTTGTGTGCAATTTTTCATTTTTATTTCCCCCACAGTCATAATGGGCAAAGTGGTAGGTCGCGAGGCACAGGGCGGCGGCGCGGGCGCGGGCGAGTGGACGCGCCTGACGCTGAGCGTGCAGGCGGTGTACAAGCGCGGGCCGCGGTCCCGCCTGCGCCGCGGCGCCACCGCGCTCTACGTGCGCCCGCGCGACCTCGCCTGCAAGTGCCCTAAGCTCAAGATCAACAAGTAAGATACACCTCTAGTCTCACTTATTATTTTAATAATATTTTTAACTCAATAATTATTATACTAAATTTACTTGCTTTGATTACTTGACAAGCTGATTCGTGTTATTCCTCCTCTAGTAAATAAATAAGATAAAAAGATTATCCAATTTATGCAAATTAAATAAAGATAGTAAAAGGTGAACTTATACACGCGCCTTTGAAAATCTGCGCGTGACCCTAGCGATGGCGTTTTGGAAAATGACAGCTGTCACTTAGCCATTACATTTTCAAACTGACCACGAACCAATATTGCCATTAATAAAAAAAATGGGATAAAGTGGTGTCCGAATGAGATTTATACATTATTTTTTAAAGTATATGTACTAGACAGGGGACAAAAGTAGGTAGGAGGATAGAGAGCTGGCACAAAATAAACCTTATCTACAATCATCACTATACAAAAGGCCCTCTGTTTACTAAACGACTTCATCAGAGACATAAAATACTACTCTTGCTCCACAGATCATACCTAATCCTAGGAGTGGAAAAAGATGGTTACTCATCAGGACTACCAGGCTTAACAGTTGGAGAGCGAACCCTGCTCCTGGAGTGGCGCGACGACTGGCACCGGCGCATACGGCGGCTGCAGCGCCGCGCCGTCAACTGTCACTAGCCGCCATCTTGAAAACCAAACCAGACCAAGGCGCGCAACCGTACAGCCAACGAATAAAAAGTACGCAGCCGTGAGAACAGCCAAAGGGCCTCAAACGTGTTCTTGTAATTCGACCGTAAGAATCCGTCTTTGTTCCGTGCAAAATGTGAATTGAAGTAGTTGTTTTAACTGTTACTGCCAATATACGTGCTGTCTAATAATAAATCTCATTAATAAAGTTTAACTAGTTCGAGTAAGTAACACCACAATATTAACACGTCTGTTTTTATGCCAAAAATGCAAATGTTTGTTCGTAATTTATACGAACTTCCCTTCCTAGGATTTTGTTACAAATATGTACATGATTAATATTATTTATTTAAATAGATTAATAATTAATTGTAGATCGAAGTGTTTCGTTCCATCACTTGCATTTTTGTATAAGTGTTTATATTGAAAATGCGCATGTTTATATTTGTTTTAAGTACAACTGGCCACTTTGTCGAGTGACACCGCCTGTCAAAATATCCCATCAAGGGTGACATCACCGAGTGTTTTGACAGATGGTGGGTGTTGTGTCGACGACTGTACAATTTAGATCTAGGTCATAATGTAGATGGTTCATCTCCACAGAGCATAGTCACAATGGTTTAACGTACCTCATTTAATTAATTAAACTTAACTGATAAGGGTTGCATATTTAATTTAAATAGTTACTAGAGTTAGATTTTCTACGTTGTACGACGCTAATCTAAATATAACAACAAGTTTAACATAAACTCAATATTTTCGAATAATTTTGTAAGCTATAATCTTGCCAAAGTACCGTTGTCGCTAACTGTACAGAATAGGTACTTAATTTTTCCGGTTTGCAAATGTTGGAGCGAGTTTTGAGCAGAGTGTGTAGTTAGTCTAGTTAGGCAGTATGTACAGTATTACTAGCTTTACTAAGTTATAATGTTAATGTAAGGTTCTTTCGCTTTAAAAGAGTGCGTGCTATGCAACTGGGCCGTGTAATCATTTGCAATTGAGCTGTCAGTATCGATCATGCTCAAGTACAGTTAGGTGAACAATGCTAAATCAAATTGACGCACACTCGAATGATTTACTATCATTCGCCTGCAATCATCGGACATATAAAACGACAACTCGATACACGGAGACGCGATAACTTGTCGGAATCTTTATTTATTACCGTTTTTAACTGTTAGGGGGAAAATATTGAAATTTACGAGTATATCTTCGGAACGAAATCTAAGTCAATTCATAACAACCATTGATTTCATAAAAGATACTAGGGCACACTTGCATTAACATTTGCTAAATCTCGATTTTGTTAAACCTAGATGTAGCCCTTATGAAAATGTCAAAATTTTAAATGTCGATTTAAAAGACATATTCGTATGAGTAAAGTCTAGTTTTAACAAAATCGAGATTTAATAAATGTTGCTGCAAGTGGACCTAGGAGTACACACATAGTAATCTGTCGTTGGAAAAAACAAATTTTAAAGTTATAATTAGTGGTTATTTAAAAGCACCAGTATGTTCTATTTTGTGATTTCTTCCTGCAGATTTTCCAGATGTTTTTTTTTTCAATATTAGATTACATCACAAACATTACTCTGATTCCAAAGTAAGTAGCTAAAGCACTTGTGTTATGGAAATCAGAGACAACGGTAGAACTACAAACACCCAGACCTAAGTCAATATAGAAAAGTTCGTTTTCTAAATTGACCCAGCCGGGGATCGAACCCGGGACCTCAGAGATGGTGACACTTTGAAAACTGATGTACAAACCATTCGACCACGGAGGTCGTCTTTACAATAAATCTGTTGAATACTTACAACAGAAAGCGATTTGATTACAAAAATGTACTTAAGCAATTTCAAGTAAGAGAGTTAACTTCAGTGTATAAAATGCAATTCTAATTTCAGATTTTATATAATAACCTACTAACTTTTTTAGTAGTATTATTAGCACTTAAAGTCAGCAACACTTTTTTAAAGCGAAAGAAAAATCGTAAAGATAAAATAAAACTTATTTAAAAATAAACCTAGGAGTTTCGCTTGATCGTAACGTAATACGAATTGTAAAAAGTGTATTTAGTTGTAGAATCGATCTATTAACCTGTTTCTAGTTATGCATATCTTTAGGTTCCATAATTATTATTATAAGTAGTTTTTTTAAATAGTTTTTTGTGCATTATTTCATGAAAACTACGAAATATATTTTAATTTTTCTCTGAAAAAATTGAATTTATATAATTTTTAAATGCATTTAATGATGATATAGTATGACAGGTTTACATTTTTTCTCTCTATCTATTGGTTTTTTTTTCAAAAGAACGAGAAGTAATAAAAAAATATTAACTTGTGGTACTGTCGTGTGTAACTAAGCTACGAATATAAACGAATGAATAAATATGAACGACTTTTAATTAATGCACAAGAAACTATTCAAACCAAATATATCAGATGGTAATAGTGTTAGTCAGTTTGTATTTTTAATGGATATAAAAATGTGAATATTGTTTATTATGATCAACCATACAGCTTGAAATTTTAATAATTTGTTTCCATAACAAGCCACTTTACTATGAGGCCAACTCTGATATCGCGAAAAAAAAAACAGCTGTTCGATACATTAAGGTCGAGTAGGTATAGCGTTTTTGTATGGAACAGCTGATTTTTTTTTCGCGATATCAGAGTTGGCCCCATAGTAAAAGATGCTTGTAATCATGAGTGGAACCACCCCACTGCGGGAACCAAATGATTAAAATTTCAGCGTGTACAAATAAAGAGCCAATTGGTAATTACCAGTTTTGACCTAAAGTTTTAATTTTGTTTTGATTATGATATAATTAAATTAACAATATTTGATGATATACACTTCTAAGACTTTCGCGCGTACAGTTCATTAGAAATAAAACACTTTTTACGGATTACAGCGCGTATATTATTAATTTGTGAACTGGTAGTAGATTCAGTAGCTAGATCTTGTTTTCTAATTAACTTTATTCAATTTCATTCAGTAATAATTATTAAAATCAGAACGCAGCTATAAAATAATTGAATAAACTTGAATACATTTTTATAAAATTTCGAGCGGGTAATTTCATAAAAATATGAGCAGCCTTTTTGCTTTAGTCCTCCCGTGACCACGGCCCCTGGAAAGGTGTCGAAACGTCGGGAATTCTAAAAAACCAATAAATACAAACTAAATAATTCCAAAACAACACCTGAATTAATAATATACGCGCTGTAATCCGTAAAAAGTGTTTTATTTCTAATATTTGATGAACTGAAAACTTTTTCATAAAAAAATGAATAATAATTTTACTAATATTGTAAAGCGTATATAGGTATTTCGGAGATATTCAGAGAATCCCATTCCGAAAAAATACCCATAAATTAAGTTATAATAACGCACAAAATTAAAGGCCTATTTGCTTCCGGCCATTCGGTCATTTAATTTGTTTAAAAATTAATTGTCTCTGCGACTGTACTATTTAACAATTAAGTATTGATTCGAGCGGTAAATATATTTTGTAGTGTGTAATTATTTATATTTGTAAGGGATTTGTCAATTGAGGCATCATTTTCTGGCGAATCATAGACAACAAAGAGCGCGGTTCACTCTTGGCTGAATTGTTTATGGTTCGCACAAAAATGCGTTGGTAGCGTATTTGCTATGATCTTGATTGTGTTTTTATGATACCCTGCTCCTGTGATGTAATAAATGTTATTGGTTATATTTATTTAAAAATAAAAGTACATTAATATGCGAGTCTTTTGTTTTTATTTATCTACACCCTCAGAGAATGGCGCCGTTGCTCATACAAATCTGACAGTTCTAAATACCAAATTACTGACTTGAATTAAAAATCTATCTACTATCACAGAATTAATAATAGTACGTGATAGTACTGACTACTATATACTTTACTTAATTTTAAGATTTATGACAAGGCCGTATGGAAAAACTTTTGCCTGCCCATGACGATGAAAACAATAATTAATTACAAGAAAATCTATGAAAGGAGATCACTTAGGCGCCATAATTTTTTGGGCCTTTTCTGAAAGTGCCGGCCAATGAAAAAAAATTGCTACGTATTGCTAGAACTAGCCATTTGGAGAAATATTTAAATGCCACAAAAGTTGTAGCTTCATACCATTGATATCAATGTACACACGAATTATCTCATAAGTAATAATTTAACAAACTTTAGAAATGAGTAAATAATTGTCTATTGGAAATAAATAACTCTTTCTATAATTTCCCCGTAATATTTCCATGTCTGGCAACACAGGTCTACAGTGCTACCGTCTGGAATAAAGCATGTGTCCCAAGAAGACTATAAAACAAATGTAATGGTGCGTTCACAATGAACCAACTACGATGATTTCCCAGCGGGCGCGGTAGGTTCGCCAATTATACAAAATTTTGAGGAATTACGGCGTTCCCGCCAAAAAATTATACGCAATGGCAATGATTTACCGCTATACTACGATGGTTCGTTAATTGATTTTTCTCAAATTTTACGATTTGATTCACCGATTCACCCCTAATAAGTGGGAGTGTTTGTTTCAGATGTTTTGAAAAAAAATATTATTTATTTAACAAATCACATGCACTTCCAACACACCAACAAGTCATACACAAACAGTTCAGAAATAACAATCAGTAGGTTAGGTAGGTTCTTAATTAGAATTCAACTCATAAATGTCAATATAAATAAAGAATGACACATTGTTAGGTAAAAAGTCGTTAAATTACGTAAATTCATTAAATATAAAATATTAATACAATATCTTAAACGTACGATACATACGATTTTTAGAAATAAAACACTCTTCACGGATTACAGCGTATATGACGTATTAATTCAGGTGTTATTTTAGAATTATTTAGTTCGTATTATTGTTTTTTTTAAATTCCCGATGTTTCGACACATTTCCAAGGGTTGGTCATTCATGGGCGCACTAAAGCAAAAAGGCTGCTCATATTTTTATGAAATTACCCGCTCGGAATGTTATAAAAATGCATTCAAATGTAATGTAAAAAGATTTCCATGAGGTTTATATGTACTTATATTACACAAGAATATTTAACTCTATTAAAAAATTTAAAGGTCCCATTAAATACAAATAAAATAAAAACATATTAACATGGTCACCCTTTTCACAGTTGGCAGTCGTTCGGAATAAAACGTCATTTGTGTGATAGTTATGAGCTGCTGATGTGATAGTGAATGTAGGAGGGCCGGAATTACATTACCAACTTATGTAACTAAGTAAGTTTATGTCTATTTTTTGAACCATAACTTTTGTTCATCTTACTGCAGTGAGGTTCTACTCAAATGGCACTAAAGTTAACGTTAGTTAAGAGAATGACAATGTATGGGATTGACATAAAGGTAATCGTTAGCTATGTCAATCTTATTGTCATTCTATTTTACTAGCGTTAATTTTAGTAAAATTGCCATTTGAGTAGTGCCTCTCGTACTGACGTGAATCCAGTGAATGACGTGGTTCCACAAAAATTTAGAAACTGACCTCACCTAATGTACTTTGAATTCATTTATCAGTTTGACGACCCTGTAAATAAGACGGGAAGAAGAAAGGCCCTTTCCGGCTCTTCTCGACAAGATTTCCCGCTTAGGGCTTGCGATGCGTAGCTTCTTTGACATTCACAACAGCCTAGACTATATGTACATTATTTTGTCGTGCCGTACATATACGTACATACCATCGGTGTCGTACTTATGCGTATTTATCAGCGGGCGCGTGAGCGTCGTCGGACGGCATTATGCAGCGGTGCAGGCGAACAATTCCGCAACAAGTGCCCGATCACGATGCACAATACTACGATTGTTACTGCGCTCGGTTAGGCCGGCTACACACCCGCTACTTTAAAGGTCGTGAACTACAACAACAGCATAACTTTCACTACCAGTTGAAAACGTGAAAAAACAGCTGTTCATTTTCAATTTCAACTATTTATTTTTTTCTAAAATCTAAAGTTTTTTCCTGTCAGAGTTTTATAGTGAAAGTTGTACATTAGTATTTTTGTTTTAACACGTACGTTTTATGCGCCAATAATAAATGTATAAACATGAAATAATACAATACTGTAAATGTAACATTTGTTATTGAAATTTTGAAAGTTTCAATAACAAATCGCTGCCCTAGTGCTTGAATGGCCAACCGACCAATTTTACCAAAATTGACATTTTTATTTAAAACTATTGCAACTCTGATTATACGATATACAGTATTATTATTTTTAATATTTTTTTTATTTAACTTACACTAAAAGCAAAAATAAAATATCCAATCTCCCGTATAAAAACTGTTTTTAGTGCTTGTTTAGTCTAACTCCAAATTTTGCTCAAATGAACGCATCCAAATATCAGTCTCCGTTCTTGTTTGCCCAATCTCCATCGACCGACCAATCACGGTCAAGTATTCCATTTTGTTTTCTTATTGTTTGTTTTGTTTTAAAGAAAACAGCATTTCCTCGATACATTTAATAATTTCATTGTTTATAAACAATAAACAATTAAGGGGCTTTAAAATGTCAGTAACAACGAAGAAAAAGGATTATAATTTGAGCGAATTGGATTTCGAAAGGTACGTACGTTGGCATTTTATTGATATTATTTTGTTTTAGTGTTTGTTAAGTTACTTGTATTCAGCGTTGCCAGAATGTTACAAAAGTAACATTTTACGTTACTTTTGACCCTCTCATGTTACCTCCATGTTACACGACTCAATATGTTACTTTATGTTACTTTTTAGATTTTCCAGCAAACAAAAAAATATCGTGAAACGGAACGCATTCAAGATTTTTTTGTTCGTCATCTTCTTAGAATAATAACTATATTCTAAGCTAAGGTCATCTTGGCGCACTTGATTTTGTGCGACATATTCACTCACTCGCCTGTATTTATTAATTTTCCATCCCGCTTACTTAAGTACAAGTGAGGCGAGTATGGTGACTAGCAGCGTATGATTACAATCGATTTTAAAATTTTAAATGCATAAACAAAATCATTAGGTACAGATTGATTGTAATGATTTTTTGACCAAACCGTCATCACCGCAAGGCCCGGAGCGCGCGGCGCGCTACGCACGCCGCAACTAGACTTTTACACGAATGGGTACAAACAAAGATGTAGCCATCTTTCAAACAAAACCCACCTATGTAGAATTTTAAAATAAAAAAATAACTAAATAGTGGATAGGGGTCCACATCAGGCATTTTTCAGAACATCGCCAGTCGATTATTCGATCACCAATTGTACGATTTTTTCGATGTTTAACAAATGTGACAGGAAACTTATTTTAGTTTTTGTGTAATAAAATGCCATATTATATTATTGTGTCGATTTCCACAATAAGTAGGTAATGTTACTTTTCTCGTGAAAATGTTACTTTTTAAGCTGTCTCATGTTATATTTGACTATCTGCCACTGGCAACACTGCTTGTATTATATTATACAGGATGATTGTTACTTTTGCACACGTAATAAGTCGTGATGGTACTTTTTTCTACCCGAATACCCCAAATGGAGAATTCTGTTTTCACAATGATGCAAGTTCATAATAGGTACCACTGTAACTGTTGGAATAAAATAAACCTATTAAATTTAGATTTTTCGCATTCACAATGCTATTTTTATATTTTGATAAATAATATAAAATAAACCTTTTTTTACACCACTGCCCAAAAAAGTAGTGTAGGTATTTAATCGACACCACCGACGCTCTTATTTATTAAAAAAATACCTACCTACCTACTGTTATAATCACTGTTCACATTTTTTTTATTTGATTTTTATACAATATTAAATAATATATCTACTAGAAAAAATTCGACTCGTCACCAAGATTGTCTTAGGCGGGAATCGAACCCGCGACCTTAGGAAGTCCGGTCCAATGAATTTGACCGGACTTTATAACTAATATTATAAATGCGAAAATGTGTTCTGTATGCGACCTAAGCAACCAATCGACTTGATTTTTGGCATAGACTTTTTATTAGGGGTTCCGTACCCAAAGGGTAAAACGGGAACCCTATTACTAAGACTCCGCTGTCCGTTTATCTGTCTGTCTGTCTGTCTGTCCGTCTGTCACCAGGCTGTATCTCGTGAACCATGATAGTTAGACAGTTGAAATTTTCACAGATGATGTAAATCAAATCTTGTATTCGTTCGTATGAACAGAAAATCTTGTATGAAATTGAACATACTGTATAGCGTAAATGATGGTAGTTTGGACAAACAAGCACTTAACTTGCATGTCATTTCAGATAACTATCTCCATGTCATTGTGCTCAATCTCCATATACAAAATTTTGTTGAAGACATTTTGTCCAACCTCCAATAATAAATCAAAATTAATCAGTATAATAATTATTATTTTCAATTACTATTTCAATATTCATTTAAAGAAGTAATGCATGTTTCTAATTCAGGAAATTTTTTAGTAAATTTCTGGTAATATCGACAACTACTTTAAAAAAATGTCTCTTGTAAAATTTGCTCACTGGTTGATTGGCCATTCAAGCACTAGGGCATCGGGCAGCGAAATGTTTATGTAAATCTTAAAGAAGTATGTTCCTAAACATTATTGAAACAAAATCATAACACTAAAATTAAGATAAAAATGCAGACACTTTAAGGTTCCGTATCAAAATGGTTAAAAGGAACCCTTATGGTGCGACTCGATCTGTCTGTCCATCTTAAGAACCACTAATGCTATAAACTTGTAATTTTGAAAAAATTTAGGTGACGTTTGTCCAACTATTTTGCAAATAAGAAAGAAATAAAATATATATATTTTCATTGCTACAGGGACTGAAAGCAGGGCTCCGTCACTCCATGTACTTGCGCGCTATAATTACCTACCGCCCGGCCGAGCGGTCTCGGGCCGTTTGCGGACCAAATTCAGTGCGGTCTTCGCAAGCGAAGCGCAAGCACGTTGTTCAATTTTGATCGTTACATTCGTTCCTACACGTACCTACGATGCCGTCTGGTGCTTCATATGCTGTAGAAGGGATAAAATCCTAATATTTTTCCATTTACCTGTCAATGAAGAAAGGTAAGTAAAAATTTTATAAACGATACAATTTTAAACAACCACCTATAGTCAGAACATAGTCACAGTTCTCAATAACATAGACACAAAAAGTTATGTTAATTTAATGTTATCGAAGAGGCAACCCTTCGATTGCTGTGGGATCGCGCGGTGCGAAGCAATCACAACTGTATGTTTGAGTGTTTAGGCACATTTTAGCATGCAGCGGTTGCTGACCCGACAGAGTAGGCTATTATAGCAGTAGGTATTGGAAATTTTCTACTGAGTGAAGTATCTGTTACGTAGTAATTATTAAGTAATCTGTGCTGAAAGGGGGTCTTAAAAAGTCGAAGTGGGGTTTCTAGGACATGTGGGGTATCATATGAAACGGCGCTGTTTGCATAGTCTCAAACATTTTTTTAATTTTTTCAGGCCGCATAGTTTTCAACTTTTCATAACCAAATACCATCCCCACCCCCCGTACCCTATTCCTTTTATCTCCAAAATTTGCATAGAGATCTGAAATTATCCTGATAGAAGTTTATGTAAAGATTACAGGAAATAAAAAAAGATGTCTCTTGATAGCACACCTTTTCAGAAATAATCAACGAAAATTACATTAGTTCCACATCGGTCAAGAGATGGCGCTGATCTTAAACTTATGTTTGATGGTACGGAACCCTCATAAGTGCGCCAGTCCGACTAGCACTTGACCAGTTTTTATCTGAAAGCTTAACCTATGTTTCTACAATAGGTATTACTTGATTACGCTTTTCCTATTACAAGGGCTAGTTTCTCAGGTTTTGTATACAATTTCATAGAAATTATTTTCCATTTCAAATTAAACCAAGAGAATTGCTATACGTAATCTGTGAAACAGACCTTTAATAAATAAAATAAATATTCGACAGCGTCACATACATTGCTCCGATTCCAAAGTAAGTAGCTTGTGTAATTTAAATCAGAGACAACGGTGGTATCACAAACACCCAGACCTGATATAGAAAAGTTCGTTTTCTAAATTGACCCAACCGGGGATCGAACCCGGGACCTCAGAGATGGCGACACCTTGAAAACCGGTGTACAAAGCCACTCGACCACGTAGGTCGTTATATTCATCTGTTAATATACCAGACCTTGTATTTGCCGTGTCGCACGTATGTAACCAGCCAAGTAAAAGCTCTCTCGCAATAGCAACAATAGGCGATAATAAACTTTCTTTGTGCCCTCGGCACGCACATTTTAATCGCCGCTCAAACAAACGATCTAAATATTTCGACGCGGAAATATACGCGGCGACGGCGACGTAGGCGAAATTTGTAACCTATTGTGCGCCTGATTGCGTTTAGGTCAAGTGCTGATGCTCATGCCGTGTTAGGAAATAGATGGTCGAATAATATGGAATTAAAATACGTTCATGACAGCTTTAACAGTATAGGGTACTTTTGGTGGTTGAGAGCTTTTCAGGTGTTTTAACAGCTATAAGATTTTTAAGCATTTGTTGCGTTGGCAATTTCATTAAATACTCAACTAAATTGTCAACTTTTTTCTCGCAAATTACAGGCACACTTCTTCTATAATTTCAAAGATGGTTCAGCGGCTTTAGCTATACTTATAAATTTAAGACGTACATACAAAATTGTCTGAGAGAGATTCCTTTTCCACCTCTTCCTCAAAAGTAAATAACACTCGTGTCTGGCTTTAGAGGTAGTCCGCAAAACAAAATTCCCTTTGAAATCTCATAAAAGCGAAAAAAACGTGTATATTTTTCTAAGTCCGTGAGTCAAAACAGCGTGACTGGGCAAACGAGCGTGAAAGCCTTCTGTAGTCGCCGTCGATGACCCGTAGCACGCAAACACCGGGGGCTTGGGATGATGATCCAGAGCTCCGTAACCGCAACCGAAACGATATTGGAAATAAAAATGTGACCGTGACCGAATCCGATGTAAAAGTTGCGGGTAATTTCGGATAGGGACGGAGTCTATATGAGGGAGATTCATAATCAGTCTGCCGCCTGTCAATAAGTTGAGAACAAAAATAGTTAAGATAAGAGCTTCCCACTTACCAACTTGAGGTAGGTTGGAAGGTGACACATAAATTTCCTAACGTCCAACCATTGATTATTTATGAGTCTAGACAGACAGTCGAAGCTACGAACGCGTCGAAAAAAATATCAGCCAACTGTTGGCTGATAAAAACACACACACATTGTAAGTAGTGTGACGCGACTATTGTTTTTATTACAATACTCTTTGGACGCGATGATACTAAAAACGCACACCATCTTAAAAAAGTTGGCCTGTTTGGTTTAGTACGTCAAAAAA
The DNA here is from genome assembly GCA_963556745.1 of Catoptria pinella. Lineage (NCBI taxonomy): Eukaryota > Metazoa > Arthropoda > Insecta > Lepidoptera > Crambidae > Catoptria > Catoptria pinella. Next base: position 1,114,767 of record OY750771.1, read on the forward strand.
AAGTAATCAAAGCATCCAACCTGGGGTGGATAGCTAGGTTGGAAAATGGGAATAAGTCTCCAGTTTTTTCTGGCCGGCCGAGCACACTAGCTTATTTTATATCGTAATCTAAGTAGTTATATAAAAACAGGTGAGATGAGAGAATATTATGTTGTAGGTCTCAATAGTAGTACAGCTGTAAATAAATCTCCTTATCATTTTCATAAAATAAAGTCTTCCATTTCATAATCATAGCACACGCGGTCGACAGGATGTTATAAACCTTTCAGTTTGCTACAAAACATGGAGTAGGTAAGTACTAGTAATGGTGGAAGCGTAAACACTGCGTACTTCAACATTTTATTGTATTTATTTAAGCACCGCTTCTACTTCCGCCACCCGATAAAGCTCATTACAAAACTCGCATTAAGCCGTATGCAAACCGACGCCGACTGAGTTTAGGTTTGTAGAAAATCTCAGAAATATATTTCTGCTATCTTCTTTCTTTTACGAAATGTTTACTTGTGAATGCTATATGAAGTCTACCTATGAAGATTCCGATTTTTTTCTCACACATAAAGATCCTCATAATTGCAAACTATGGGGTGATTCCCGTTGACCTAGAAACATGTATAGGAGCAATAATTCTCACAGCATAAGTTAAGAAAAAAATGTAATATTAAAGACTTAAAGGTACATATCACATAAACAATATAAGTACGCGACGCTCAGTGCACAAAACATACTCTCACTTGTCCGTCTTTTTAAGCAGATTCACAAATGCAAATTGTTGCTATTGAGAACCACACGTACGTGTGCACAAGGCTTAATTACAGGTTTTGCGCCTTTCGGTACACCTGTTAGGTTGGTGTTATTGCAACACGATCCATGTCGCGATTCGTCACGTTGTAATCCCGCATATGCGCATGCGCTCGTAACCGACACTTATTTGACTATAATAAGGTGTTTTACATGATGGGCTACTTGATAATTATACTGGCGGCCGCTTGGTGCAACGGTAGCGATCCTACCTACTGCGCCAAAGGTCCCGGGTTCGATTCCTGGAAGGAGCAGATGTTAGTGTGATGAGCACAAGCATTTGTTCCCGAGTCATGGTCTTTTGCATAGTTATTTATGTATCTAAACGTTATTAGTACCCATAGTACATATAAGCTCTGCAGGCATTATGCAATATGCCTGCAGAGCTTGTACCGGCTCACCGATGGCGAAGAGCGCAGAAGTGGCTGAGTAATTCACGAAAGGAGAGCTATTAAAACAGACAGACAGACAATAAAGTGGTTCTACAAGGGTTCCATTTTTCCTTTTGAGGTTTGGAACTCAAAAACAAATCAAATTGAGAACTTCCTCTTTTTTAATTCAGTTAATCACTTAATGCCACCTACTTTTCTCTTTTCGTTTCTAGAAATATCGTTCACTAAAGCCAGAAAACCACTTCGCCGCTTGTAGGCCAATAAAGATTATCCCTAACAAAACATCAGCAAACCCTTAAAGAAAAACAAAGAAAATCTAAGTATTTTTCTAGAAGAGCGTCATATTTATGCTCCGTTATAGATTACACAGAAAGGCTCTAAGCTAGCACCGAAAAGCTTTGGTCAAAAAACGTAGAATATAAAGCCCGACACACACACTCGGCTATATCTCTGAGGGGAGAAGCGTGTTTTGTTATATTTACGACTGTCCTCGCGAAACTACGTGGAAAAGCACACGACGTTTATATGTCACGATACGACTCGTGTATTGTCAACCACACCACTGGACCACATCACTTGGGCACAGAATAGATATAAGTACTAACTTGAGTGTCGTTTACATTTTTTTTTGTAACCACACCACCGTAGCTAAGTTCTAACTAAACATACATTTATATATATTCTCAATTAATAAGGAAGTTTCATTAAGTCGAATTTTGAGAAATATAATCATAGATATTTTAAGCATAAGCGTTTAATGGTAATATATGAAGATAGATTTTAAATATCTCAAAAAAATATATATGAAAGAAGACTTGTAACGTCTTAAATTCCGTAAAATTTTGTATGAAAAATGCAAGTCATTAAAACTTTGAACTGCTATTTTTTGTAATGTTCAATTGTTTTACTGTTATGTGTTTAAAATTAAATTTTTGAATCACAAAACAAATGGAAACTTCTTTATTATCATTCGTAAGATCACGACATGGCATGTTAGACATAACTAGCCGGCAGTGGTGTGGTTACCAAAAAAATAGTAAACGACACCACAGTGGTATCATTTAGTGGTGTGGTTACAATACACAATACGGCTCGATGAATGTGCTGTCGGAAAGAAATATTTAGAATCAGGAGTTGTTTAAAATAAGATTAATTTCAAAATAAAATGTAAACAACAAATGTACGCATTTAATATTAATGTCATTTTTTCAAGATTTCCTTCTAATTAATGTAGGTTTGATAGAGAACGAAGCTTTCCATATTATGATTCGTCACAGGTGAGCTTTGACGGTACATTTTAGTATCTGCTATAAAATGTTCCATCATCATCCCCCTACACTTATCCCAATTTATTTGGGGTCGGTGCAGTGTGTCCTTTTCTTCCATTCCTTCCTGTCACTCGTCATCTCCTCATCCATCCATATTTTCTGCGGTCTCCTCTTACTTTCCAGCCCTCAACATCCATATCCATTACTCTTCTAGTGACATGCCCTTCATCCCTTCTCATAACATGCCCATACCAAGTCAGACGATTCCCTTTCAACTTTTCTATCACTGGTGCTACTTTCAAACTTCCTCTCACATACTCATTCCTAATTTTATCCATTCGCGTCACATCACACATCCACTTCAGCATTTTCATCTCTGCTACATGTCATTTTCTTTCATCCATCTTCTTCATAGCCCAACATTTTGATCCAATCATGACTTACGGACTTATAAATTTTGCCCTTTAACTTAAGAGGCATCCGCGGGTGACATGTAACTCCCGTAACCTGTCGTCATTTCGTCCACCCTGCGTTGATCCGATTCATAATGTCGCGGTAAATTTTTGTATTTTTGTAGGACGTCAGCAGATATATTGCAAACTAGCTTTCGCCTGCGATTTCGTCCGTGTGGACATCCCTAAAATCCCTAGGAGACTTTTACCCTTACTAGATCAAAAGGCAATATTATGTTTGCTATTCTATAATCAAAATATCTATAACTAGCGGCCCGCTCCGGCTTCGCACGGGTACAAAGTAGTTACTAATGTGGTGAATGTGTATAGTGGTGGCCACATAAATAAGGACGAAAGTCGATTTTCATACAAACGAAGTAACTTTTAAGCATTGCTTCTCCGCCAGGGATTGACCGAGCGGTGATCTGGTGATGGCCATCATCCATTCACTCCCTGGAGTGAATGGAGGAGATCCAGATTTCTATACACACCCAAGTGATCTGACCAGCATTTTAAGAGATGTAAGGATATGTTAAAAAAACGCGAACATAGCATAAAAATGTATGAAAATCTTGCAACTGAAAATTCTGATGCTTACATCTCTTAGAATGCTGACCAGATCAGTTGGGTAAGTATTGCGATCTGAATCTTCTCCATTCACTCCCTGGATGGCCATCATCAGATCACAGCTAGTTCAATCCCTAACGGAAAACCAAGACTTCAAAATTACCTCGTTTGTATGAAAATCGAGTTGTGTCCTTAATTATGTGGCCACCACTATATGTATATGTATATACGACGTACACAACTTACGCAAGGGGTGTTATAAGTTTGACCTGTGTGAGTCTGTCTGTCTGAGGCAACCTAGCTCCCAAACTTATGGACCGATTTTGTTGCGGTTTTTTATGCATAGTTTAAAATATCTAAGTGTACAGACGACGGGACTCCTAAACCATTGATCCGATTATGATGAAACTGGTGAGTTGTTCTGCTTACGACCGAGAAGATCCCTGGCTGAAAAAACGGAGCATTGCAATACGCATGCCGGGTGCAGCTAGTTCTAAATAAAACTATGTTATACATTATCAGGATTATCAATCTCGATCATCCAACACTTCTCTATAAAATACAACGTGTTACAAAAATACCCCTAATGCCGAATATGGTATATAGGGACCATCAAAATGAACAACTTTTACTATGGGACCTACTCTGGAATCGCGAAATAAAAATCAGCTGTTTCATACAAAAATTAAAATCTAAAATATCAAAATGTGTGAAACAGCTGATTTTTTTTTCGCGATTTGAGTTGGTCCCAATAGTAAAAGTTGTTCAGTTTAATGGTCCGTATACACCATATTCGGCATTAGAGGTATTTTTGTAACATGTTGTATACCTACCACATTTCTTGTCATGTTATCCGGTTGCAAAATAAAAAGGCTATTCGGCGAGCTGACTCTCGAGCAGGCGACATTAGAGCTGGCCATAGGAGAAACAATAACTGCGCAGATCTACACCAGCCGCTCTTAAACTTTGTGCTTTATTAATTGTCATAGCATAGGCGACTTGACCGGATATTGTATTCTTTTAAAATTAATCTGATAATCAGATGGAATAATTTTGCACCTTATTGCAACGCAATAAGGAAAAAATGTCAGCACTGCCAACATAACGCCATAGGTACTATTCAATGAAATGCATTCTACCTACTCTCAGGGGAAATGACCAAAGAGAATGTAATACTACGTTGAGATGACAAATGATATTTATTTTTCTTAACTAATCAATCAAATGCACAAAAGAGTTTCAATTCCGAAGTCGAAGTCAATCACCCCAAAAGTAGCTTTCTATCACTTTTTAACCCTGTTAGGGGATAAATATTAAAAAAATACGAAACACGTATTCAATTAATTTTGTGAAAGAATGTCTATGCCAAATTTCAAGTCAATCGGGCCATGGAATCGCGTTCTCCCATACAAACTTTGCCACCCTGTTTCACCCCTTTAGGAGTTGAATTTCGCAAAATCCTGTCTTAGTGAGCACCTACGCCCTAAAAGGAGCCCCCATGCAAAATTTGACACTCCTAGCACTTGTAGTTTCTGAGATTTCGTGATCAGTGAGTGAGTGAGTGAGTGAGTGATTTTCCCTTTTATATATATAGATAAAAGAAGCCCTTGACGAGTTTCTTGCCGGTTCTTCTCGTTACAAGTTCAGACAAGGTCTCCCACTTAGGGTTTGCAAACCGAAGGCTTAGCTTCTTTGACATTTTATTTTTATTTTATTTATTGATTCACCAACGTTTGTATACACCAATACATTTAAACAATAACTAGCTTAACTTGTAATATATCTAGGCGCAACAAACACTTACAGGTAAATATAACTTGTTCAAATACTTCTAGATTAGGTATGAATGTAAAATTAGTTTTTTTATTTTTTATTATTATTTAAATGTATACAGCAACAGTAGGTACTCGTAGCATCATTGCGTTTCATTCGAACCAAGTTCATTCACAAGTGCTTGTGACAGCCTAGACTGAATAAATGAGTTTTGAATTTTCAATGAACCTATTTGTAAAGTTTTACAAAATAATCGCAGGATGTAAAAAATATTTATGTTAAGAAGTAGGCCCCAATCCCTAAGATTCAATTTGCAAGGGTTGGATTTGCCGAAAGAATAATACGCTCCTGCGTCACTTCAGATACGGGATGAAGTTACTACCGGTCAGTAGTCCGAATCCGAAAGTTATTTGAAAAGGTCAGCCTTCAAGTTATATTCGATAGTAATTGTAATTTTGTAAAGTAATAACTAAGTACTAAATTTAGATTTTTCGCATTCACAATGCTATTTTTATATTAAGATAAATAATATTAGAAAAAATACTAGAAAAAATCGACTCACCCGTACCATCTCAGACGGGGCTCGAACCCGCAATAATTATATAGCTGTTTCATCTTTATCGATTGTCAAAACATCTGGAAAGATGTTTGTTTCGAATGTGGGGGTATTTCCTCACATTGATGAAATTGCGCTGGCTTGCTACGAAGAAGTAAAAAGTACTAGAAAATTTCGCCACTAGCGATTCGGTAGCATAATTGGTCAGTGCATTGGGCCGGAATCCCAAGGGTGCGGGTTCGAGTCCCATCTGAGGTGCTACGGGTTAGTCGATTTTTCTAGTATTTTTTCTAATATTATTTATCTTAATAAGTAAGTACGTAAACCACTTTCATAACGATCACTTGAATCCCCATAGGCCTTACTAAAAAGCCTTCTTCTTCTCAACTGCTAGTCGAGGAGGTCGATTAGCAAGCTGTGCAAACCATCAATTGGCATCAACAGCCCTACAGTAATCCCGCGGGATGTTATCGCTGCTAATCCCGCGGTGATTTATATCTGCCCGGGAGTTGGGATTACGGGTATTCAGCTAATGGCCGATTAGGAAACGAGAATGCTTTGTTTGTATTGCTTTTTAAGTGTATTAAGTTCTTTTTCATTGTGTATTCGATATCAAGTACCTATATGAAGTTTTGCTAAACTCCACAGCCAGCTCCTAAAATGCTACCAGCCTTAAGTTAGTGGTTTTTCGGCATCCCTAAAATTCTGATTTCGAATTATTAGGATTGTGTAGAAAAACGATTTATTGTGCGTTATGACTCGTAGTTTTAATTAATAATACAAAAATTGGCCAAGTACGTGTCGGACCACGCGCAATATAGGGTTCCTCAGTGGATTTAAACTTATATGTATTTCCTTTTTTTTTGGCACATGACTAACAAAATTTTTTCACTTTAAAGAATAATATTTCGCAAACGGATCCTTGAATCAAAAAGTGGTTGTGATAAACCTACCTATCTAACGACACCCCACACTATGAGATTGATAAGAAAAAAGTTTCATCCCCACTTTTTTTTGTTAGCGGAATTGACCACTTTATCCGTTGGAACTTAGCCGAAACTTATATTTTCGCTTGAGTTATGTTGCCTAAGTTAGCTTAATGTTCAAACATTTGTGTATAAAAGTATTGTTATAATAAAGTTCACGGTTGTTAAATACATTATGAAAATTCTAGTATGGAAAATGATTTTTTTTTCTCCATATACAAAACATCGATTTCATAAGTAATGTCCTAATATTTATGTTTAAAGTTGAAAGTGTGACCACAGAGTTAAGATTGAAAGAAAGTTAAAGATTATCATCGTGATTCAATTCAATTCAATCATATACTTTAAGAAATATACATGTAGATTTTTGTACCGTAGCATCTCCAATTCAAACTAGATTGCGCAAATAAATCAAACTTGCCCGCGCTGCGTCCTTTAAAACAAGTAACATGACAGCCGTCCCAAGTCGCCCCATGGACGGTTCCATTGTACGCCAGCTTCGTAAACGATATTCTGCACAAAACAAGGATCTAGTAAAGGAAATAGAAGAACTAAAGCCTGCTGACCAATAAAAAAATCTAATAAACTAAATTCTTCTACTGAAACTGATGTAAAAAAGAATATAAAAGAGCAAAGAGTGGCGCCACCAGAACAAGTTTTTATTATTTGTTGTAAATTGACTGAGTAATTCACATTTCTTGGTAGTGGAAATTTTGATGATAGTGCGTGTAATTGTTTGAGTCGATAAAATTACCTACTGACAAAATCCGATACATAAAGCAATCTTTGAGAGCCTTAACAGAATTGCTACTCAGACTCACTGAAACTGAACACAACAAAAAATTTAAAAAATACGCAAAGATTTGTTTACACACATTGTTTCCGTAAGTCGTCTGGTGTATTAATAACAGCCACGTCCGTTATTGCTGGCTCCGTGGCCAGCGAGCGACACTGTGGCATCGTAAATCTGCGCGGGCGCATTGTCCATTGAGCTGGCTGCCTCTGTCTTGTTGCGTCTACTTCCTGAACTTGCAGGGTTGGAATTTTAAAGCGTAGGTACTCACAAATCTCAAAATATAGAGAAATAATATCTAGGTAATAATTATACTTACTCCTTGTTTGTTTTTTCGTGTTTTTTATGACTTACTAAATATCATTGTAACTAAAGTATTGCCTGTATTTTAAGCCACATATTTAAAAGTGAATAAAAGAAAAGCAAGTTAGTCACTTCCCACAACATTGCTTATTAAAAGATTTCATTATCTCGAGCACATGAAGAAACTGGCAACATTGGCGGCATTCCCGCTGCGCTGTACGATTCTCGCGTAATTACCAGCTAATAACCCCCATTACTAAAAAAAATATTGTCTCAAGCTCCCATTACTCAAAAAATATATATATATATATTGTCTCAAGCTCCGAAGGCACGTTAAGCCGTTGGTCCCGGCTGCATTTGCAGTTGTTACCAATCCGCATTGGGTCCGCGAAGTGGGTCATGGCTTCCTCCTTATCCACCATAAGGAAGGCCTGTGCCCCAGCAGTGGGGACATTAAAAATGGCTGATGGTCAACTCCCATTTGATGGCGACCGTTCCCGCCATCTGTGGTTTGGAACTTTGGATTGCATATACACCAGCCTGTTTGAATATAATACGTATATCAATCTTGTTTTTAGGTTATATTAGTTCTTGAATGAGAATATAATGCATTCAATTTGTTTTTAGTATTCCGTACCAAAATGGTAAAAAGGAACCCTCATGGTGGAACTCAGTCTGTCTGTCACAGCTGGATATCTCGAGAACTACTGATGCTATCAACTTAAAATAGTATTAGATGACGTTTGCCCAAGTATTTATATTATTTTGCAAAAGGGACTGAAAGGGGGTCTTAAAAATTCGAAGTGAGGCTACTAGGGCATATGGGGTATCATATGAAAGAGCGCTGTTTGCACATTCTCAAACATTGTTTTATTTTTAGGCCTCATAGATTTCGACTTTTGATGAAAAATGTAAAAAAAAACGTCCCCCCTCTCCCCCCCTCTTATCTCTGAAATTATTTTATGTCATAGAAGTCAAAATTCTAACCATTAGCACAAAAAACGTACCATCAGGTAAGTAATACTTACTTCTCAAAACTCTTGTTATCGTGTGAAAACCTCCGTATCCGTTAAAAAGTATTTTCTTTCAATAAATGCCTGAAATAACCAGTATAAAGTTTCACAGTGTACATTATCAGATTCCTGACACAAATTAATCCCTTTTTCGTCAAAGGGATATTTTTCCCAAACGTTTATTTTGCCCCTTTTAACGGGAAACTGTGTTCACAATGTTATTTACACGATTCCTTCTGTTCGGAGGCTTTTCCGATGAAATAAAAATATCGCATTATCATCAACTGGTTGTATTCGATATAAACGGCTCGCGATCGAGTCTTTACAGGAAAATTTAAGAAAACATTTTTGTCAATTTCAGAATGCAGGAAAATATTTTCTATAAGAATTAAATGTAAGTTGGAAAAGAGAAAAATAAAAGATTCGACTTTTGATTATAAATGTAATAAAATGTTCACAAAAACTGTTGAGTCACAAGGCAAAATTTATAGAATAGTAATGCAAGAATATATTCCATTTTTAGATTTCCGTACCAAAATTAGAACAATTTAAATACTTTTTACATAAAAAAAAATAAAGAAAAGATTTGCTTTTTTATATAATCTCATCTGATCGCTGGATGTCTAAACAATGGCATTTTTTTTAGGTTTTTGGAGATTAATATCTCTTTTAATAATTATTTTATGAAAAAAAAGAAAACATAGACATAGGAACACAGCCAATTCATTCCTTAAAATATTAATGAAAAAAATATTTAAATCGGTCTAGTTTTGGAGGAGGAAACAGGGGAACTACCAAACGTTAATTTTGTCAACTTACTAAATGTTTTTTTATAATTCTTTCGACCGTGGTGTTCCTCTTAATGTGACAAAGTAAACTTTTGAGGCCGTACTATAAAAAGTTACGTGGACTATTGACTATTGACGACGGCACCTCAGACTATACATGTTGACCTTGAGACCGCCTTTATGCCCTACGTAATAAAAGCTGTTTTCGCAGTTTAACTGTATAACCTGACGTGCTGTCGTGTGTACATTTACCTAAGTCGACTCACGCGCATACCGGGTGGCGCGTAATGAATTGTTATTACGCGTGTAATTGCGATTAATAACTTGTAATTACGACCGCCTGTATGACGGGATGTTTCATTCTTATCAATTTATTTTGAGAGAACTCCACGAGTGGTATACGGGATACGGGACTGTAAAGGTTACGTATGAAGTTATATTTTACTTTTTAAATTTGAGATTTTAGCATTCTCAATGCTATTTTTATACAATACTAAATAATATACTAGAAAAAAATTCGACTCGCACCAGATCATATTCTCAGACGAAAATCGAACCCGAGACCTTTGGAAGTCCGGTCCAATGCTCTTACCACTGATCTACCGAGTCACTCCCGATCGAGTCGATTCCTGTCCGAGAATATTCGTGCGAGTCGAATTTTTTAAAAATATTATTTAGTATTATCTTTCTGTTTTATTTATATTTTGTGTTCCCACTAATTGTCAATAATTAGTTTGTTATTTCAGTATGGTTACTGAAACATGCTCATATGATTAATAGTTTACTTGCATACTTTATCCTTAACTTACCTAGAAACTTATTTAGACAGATTTATCTATAATAGAGATGTACCTATTTAAAAAGAATATTCGATTACAAAAATGTGTGGGCAAACCACTAGACCACTGCATCTGTGGTCGAGTGGTTCGCTCACACGTGTAAAATGCAGGGGTCCCGCGTTCGATTCCTGGTACAATTTGTACTCGGTTTGGTTGGTGGTAGGGCTTATTTCAAGTCCGCATGGCTAGCTACCACCATCTCATCTAAATCTGACGCCATAACAACAATTAAAAAAAATGTTGTTCAGGTAGAGGTAAGATAGCCAGTTCCTCAATGGTGAGGATACCGGGTGTAGTGCGCTTACACTTTCGGCCTTATCGTCACTTAACATAGTGAGGCGATGGCCAAACACTATCCCGTTGGGGATAAAAAAAATCCCTTCCGTTAGTGACCTAATTTCATTCTTTCACAAGTTTATAAGAAGAAGCGCAATAAAACGAATGTGTTTCACGTATTTTACTTGATTTTACTAGATCACCGAGAAAAACAAATCATTTATTCAAGGAATAGAGATCTCAAACAATAAACAACAATTCTGGATAACCATTGTATTCCGGTAAAACATCTGGCAGACATCTTCCTCAACCAGTAAACAGAATTCTGCCTCAAATCAATCCAGTATAAGCCAATTTTCTTTGAAGCGTGAACATATTTTCTCAATAATATCACAGTATATAAAAAGAATCAGTAGTCCGTCCTTATAAACCAGCCGAAAGCGGACCGAAATGGAGTGGTAAAGAATCTCAGTATGCTTCGGTACACAACATTTACGAGTGCGTCCTCAGATCCTATTTACTATTTATTCTTTCTTTGATCTGAGGGTGCACCGTAGTAATGCACGAACGTGGACGGTATACGCCACTCACGCGCATTAAAATTTATTTACGTTAAAATAGCATGAAATGATCTAGGGTCAACATAGTGTAACAAGGGCACAGTATAATATGATGAATATCTCCGTATTTTTTTAATTTCTTTTTACATGTTTTGTCGGTCGCACAGGTACGTTGCAATCTTACACAGCTGTCATTAAAAGACAAATTGCTGAATGTACGGAGAAATACTGCTGAGCTCATTTTATGGTAAATAATTAGAAAACTAGATAATAAACAGTGTTTTTTAATAAAATCAAAAGTACTTTTTTGTTACGCTGTACCCACTTGACCCTACTATTGTTTAGTGCGTGTTCGCATTGAGTTATAATGTATGGTGTAGCGGCCGTATTTATGTAATATAAATATTATTTAACTGTGTAAAAACATTTTGTTTTAAGCCATTAAAACAGTTACTTAACATTTTTAAATTTTGAGATTTTAAGCATTCACAATGCTTTTTTATATAATACCAAATAATATACTAGAAAAAATACGACTCGCACCAGATCGCTGAGCTACCGAGTGACTCGGTAGCTCAGCGGTCAGAGCATTGGACCGGATATCCAAAGGTCGCGGGTTCGATTCCCGTCCGAGAACATGATCTGGTGCGAGTCGTATTTTTTCTAGTATATTATTTGGTATCAGTTACTTAACAGCTAAATATCACCTGTTTAGTTCAGCTAAGGAGTGTGTCAATTTATTTCAATGAAACAAGCGAGACACAATACTGTCACTTGTCTATACTGTGATGATACTGATGATATTGTTTCTTCTGTTTTGTTGAGGCTGACAATTGTATCTCGCCCGTCGCGTCGTAGTCTCTACCGTCTCTACCCAAAACATTGTGACACAATTTTCACAATCTCTGAATAAGAAATTGAAGGAAATTGCGTTCCAATACTAAGAAGTTTGACGAAGTTGTGCGATATAAAATAAAGGTAAGTTTGCGATTCAAATATTTTTAAATATATGTCTTACATTGTCGGTGGGTTAAAAAAACAACGAGACTGTAGCGGCACCTACCTTACCTACGCCGCACATACCACGACACACGGCACAACAACAAGATTCCTAACCGTGTTACTAGATGGCGCTAGTATCAAGAAACAAGATCATAAAGTATGGAGTAGCACCTCGCAGTATGGAAATCCTACATCTCGCTAACGAAGTTCACTCAGCGACTTAGCATATATACAACTTCCAATCATCATCGGTTGGACCGCGGTCCCCGGGCTAATACCACCCAGCCCGGAGGAAGATCTTCCCCTTTGGCCTTCCTATCAGTGGCTACTTACGTCCACATCCTCTCCATACCATCACCTCCTACAAGACTATAAAGGAAAAAAATAAACACACACACACAGTCTCAATGATTTTTTTCAGTAGGTACACATCACATCACACTGATAATTGGCCGAGCGAGCGCGAAGTCTCGGCTTTCGCTTGGGCAAAAATACTTCCGTATGTCTGTCCGGCAGTCTGTTCTCCTCTACAGGTCGCATTTCTCAACCGATTCTCGCGAAATAGCGGTTGCTATCTGCTGCCTGTCTCGGAATTCCACCTTTAAGACGATTAGTGCCCTCACAGTGGCGCCCTCATCATAATTAAATTTATTGCTCGTTAAGTACATAATGTATCCAAAATTCACACGTACAGATTGAAGCTAAGTTTCTATAGTTTATTTACAAACAAACCCCTCAGTGAAATATAGTTTGTTGTAGTAGTAGTAGGCAAAAGAGCAATAAGTGGCCACTTTTGGCACATTTGCCTACTACTACTACAACGAACTATATTTTACTGAGGTATTGTTTGTAAATAAACTATAGAACTTTGGCTTCAATCTGTACGTTTGAATTTTCGATACATTATGTACTTAGCGAGCAATAAAAATATAATGAGAGCGCCAATGTGAGGGCACTAATCGCCTTAAGTAACAACTCAAAAGATGAGAGATGAATAAATTCTGTAGAATGACCCTAAAAACCTCGTGGGTGATGTTCTGCATTAAACATAGACAAGAGGGTAGTCTGTGGCCTAAAATGGCGGCTACCATATCTGGATGCGCCAAATGGCGCGGCCCAAGTGAGCAATTTACTCTGGGCCCTGATTTCACAGTCGTTAATTCCGTATGTTCACTATAATTTCTAAGGGTCAACCTTTGTGGTAGCATTTATCCAACCTTGTACAGAACTGCAAATATACTAGAAGCTAATTGAGGGCGCCACTATCTACTAAGCCTTGGTAATAAAGTCTATTTCTCTATAATTTCATAATAAATAAACACTTTTTAGTTCCTATTTCCACCGCCACGTTTCGGGGCCGAGGGGCCCGCGGAAATGCTTGTTACACAAATTTGTAATTTATTATTATTAAAAAAGGGTGCATAATAAAGTAGCAAAATATACTGATTAAGGGTAACCGGCCCTTTTATTTTGGCGTTTCTTTATTTTTATTGCGAAAGAAAAGCATGTTACTGCAAATAAACTTTTTAATGAGCGTGCGTGGAAAATTCGCCCTAATACTTGGAGGTGACGTCTAAATTTTCTCATTTTATTTATGATTTGAAGCGTTTTGAATGCCCTAAGTTTGAAACTATGTAATAGCGGGAAAGATTATACGTTTTTAAAGAAATTCCCATTCATTCTATTATATTGCTTTCTTTCATTATGATGATGATGGGCAAAAAGTATTTACGTGACGTACAATTAACAGTATATTAAAAAAAACGTTTAAAAAAAAATTTGCAACGTTCGTTCTTTTTCTTGTTTTTGTGTTACTAAGTCTGATTTTTTTTTTTTTGCCGATCTTTCAGTACCTTTTCAGAGCCCATGGTTGTTGGGGCGCCCTCTTCCCCAACCCATAGCCACCTTAAAGGTTTTACCTAACTTTTCACTACTGAAAGTACGGTACTGTTAATACTAGTCGTCATTTGTCTACATTCATCGCCCAGACAAAGGAGTTAGCACACTATAGCTATGCCTTTACTGTGTTAGTGTTTATTTATAAAGATATTATTAAGATAAGATATTGCATAATTAATATAAGACGTTGTGCAACAGTCGCGTCTAATAAGCTACGTATCCCTTCACGCACACGCGGCGAGTGATTGATCCCCACTAATGCTACACACGCCTATGTACAACGATCCTAACTATTTCCCAACCCTGTAGGTATCAATTTCAGAGGGCCTTGTTTATCCCGTTTCAGGGAAATTGAAATACATACCAGAAATAGATCACTTTGTAATAACTATCTTTAACAACGATTTTTAATGTCAGTGAAACCAAAATTATAATGTAACCCACTTTATCGATTTTTGATTTTTTTATGTGGTGTGGTGGCCAGATAATTAAGGACACCAGTCGATTTTCATACAAACGAGGGTACTTCGAAGCCTTGTTTCGCCGCTAAAGATTGACCTAGCTGTGATCTGATGATGGCCATCCAGGGAGTGAATGGAGGAGATTCAGATCGCTATACACACCAAACTGATCTGATCAGTATTTTAAGAGATATAAGTTCAGAGTTTTCAGTTTCTAGATTTCCATACATTTTTATGCTAATTTCTCAGTTTTTTTAAACATATCTCTTAGAATGTTGATCAGATCAGTTGGGTGTGTATAGCGATCTGAATCTTCTCCATCCACTCCCTGGATGGCCATCATCAGATCACAGCTAGATCAATCCTGAGCAGCGAAAAAACACTTCAAAGTTACCTTGTTTGTATGAAAATCGACTGGTGTCCTTAATTATCAGGCCACCATGTAATAAAATTTTCATAAAAACTAATAAACTTTTTCATCTGGGAAATATAATTTTTATTTTAGGAAAACCATTTATGAATGTTCGCCTGCTTATACCTCTTTTTTTAACTCTTTCTGATCTAAATCAAAGGGAGGGAATTAAAATATTTAAGGCTGCTAACTAACTAACCCCGTAAACGACTCTAAAAAAAAAGAATTTTCAAAAAAGGAACAAGTTACCTACCTTCTTTATGACCAGCCAGTCGCTATTGTTCAACGCGCCTTTTGTCATTGTCCCAGACCAGAAAACGTTGATCCGTCACTTGTCATCTGTGCCATAGTTAGTTTATTTTTTATACCATGTGCGCGGGAGAGTAAAGCTCAAGTTATTTTGGACATCAACCATCGCCTGAAGCGCCCTCTACGCTGAGCACTTTTTAAGAGCGCGTTTGTGAGGAACGCTATGGCTCGAGATATTTCCGATAAATTCCTAGTCTTTGTTAAATACAGTTTTTATTAAGGACGGAATAGTTGGGTCGTTCTAGGACGCTATTATGCAAATTCCAATTGATAAGAAAATTGGCTTGTAATAAAACCAACAGCGGATGGATCGTCGCTGATGGAATTTTGTATGATGTCATTAAAATACAAGTCTTATGTATTGTACCTTAATACAATCTGTCAAATTGTCTTACCAAAACATTATAGATATACTTACTCGCACATTTTCACATTTTCTCCATATATTTTTGACGACCTCCGTGGTCGAGTGGCTTTGTACACCGGTTTTCAAGGTGTCGCCATCTCTGAGGCCCCGGGTTCGATTCCCGGTTGGGTCAATTTAGAAAATTGAACTTTTCTATATTGGCTCAGGTCTGGGTGTTTGTGATACCACCGTTGTCTCTGATTTCCATAACACAAGTGCTTTAGCTACTTACTTTGGAATCGGAGCAATGTATGTGATGACTCCAGTATCGTCTTCGAATGCCACCAAGTTTTGGATCGTTTGGCATCCAACAACGGAGTAATCCTACAATGGATTAAAGGGCACAGTAGATCACACGGGAACGATGCCGCCGATGAGCTGGCTAGAATAGGATCTTCCACAACAGTGGCAGGACCCATACCCATTCTGCCACTCCCGTTCAGCCAACTACGCTCATGGGTAGGACAACGAACTCGTGCTGCACACAATACTCGTTGGGTAGATCTAACAAGCTGTAGACAGTCTAAGATTGCGATGACTGCAGTTTCGCCGCGTGTGACCCGCAGGCTGCTCAGCCTCAATCGCCCAGACCTCCGGATAGTTGTAGGTACACTTACAGGTCACTTAGCTTTAAACCGACAACTATTCATCATGAATGCGACAGACAGTCCTCTATGCAGGGGATGCCTGGAGGCAGAGGAAACGGCCGCCCACGTGATCCTGGAGTGCGTGGGGCTGGCCACACAACGGGCAGAAATCCTCACAGAGGTGAGGTCGCTCCTAGAAGCATGTGAACGCCCCAGGAGGCTTCTGCGCTTCTGGAAGGAGCTGGGATGGCTCGATTAGCCATACCGATGCTATGAGGTTTCACGCATAACGGACCAAATTGGTCTAAATGCGGAGAAAAGTGCCCATCACCAATACCAATACCAATAATGTATGTGATGTTGTCAAATATTTATTTATTTATTATATTTATATAAAAACGTCAAAAACAGACGGTTAAATCTTAATCAGCTGTTTATGTGTTGGTGAACTTCAGCCTAAGACGACCTTTCAACAAGGTTTGTCCCAAGAGCAATAATCAAGTTACTTACACTGAAATATCCAATTGCAATTTCTAAGAAGACAAAGGTTATTAGAATCTCGCTTAACAATAAAACACAATCCGTACAGCCACATATGCCGTTTATTACACGCATTATCAGATATCCCAACGCTTAGAACAAAAGGGCATTGTTGCTTCATCTTCGTTATTATGGAAGTTACGCTTATTGTCAGCAAAGTTACGGTATTGTCAGCAAGTTCGCTTCATTTTCCGGGCAGTAAACTTAGAAGTTACTTATCTTACTGTTTGCGGATTGTTTTGACCCAATTTGATGAGTAGTTAGACAATAGTTTGCTTGCCTCTTGCTTGTTTCCTTATGAAAGTACCATATGTCCCACTATGTGAATAACTGTTTTTCGTTAGATATACAAAAACAAAAGGTGGTTAACAAAAAACGTTTTCATTTCTCATATTCGGAAGGTGATTTATATTTAAACTGAGCAGTGGGTTAAAAACTCTGCGTTTCACCCTAGGGTGTAAAATAATTTTAAAAATAGAACTGAATTTGGTTACATAGTCGACCATAGAGTTGGTTGGTTGACCAGTGCAAAATCAAAAAATTGGGCGCGGCAGCGACGTGGGCTGTTCCAAATTCTAAATAAGAAATAAATAAATATGGTCTACCTATGTAGTTACTACATGTTTTTATAAATAAATATTTTGGAAAAACTACGATTTTTTTACTTTCTTTGTATTCGAAATGAAAAGTAGAGTTAACACGGGTAAAAGTCATCAATTCCTTACTCGTCTAAATATTTCGTATGGGAATTGCTTCCTTTTGATCCTTGTCTAACAAACTACTATTAGTTACCTGCATGGTCGTTATTAATTGAAATCACCTACTACAATTACGAGAACTCATTTAAGATTTACTAAAATACTAACGCCTTTACTAATAAAGATTATATAGCAGATGTATAGTTACACAGTGTTTTGTTCCTTTCTTTTTAATGTCAAACTTAAATAGATAACGTAAATGATAGAGAGTAACCATTGTGTAACTATACATCTGCTATACAATCTTTATTAGTAAGGGGGTGCTTCTGGCTCTGAATAAATAAATAAAACAATGACCATCAGCCATTTTGTCCCCACTGCTGCAATTATTCCCAAGAGTCCCTGGGGCACAGACTATCCAATGCGGTTGGTGGTGGTGAGTGCTTACGACCGCCGGGACCAAAAGCAACTACCGGAGCACGGAGGAACTCGAGATTTTTTGGTCATCCATCCCATGACCGACCCTTGCGAAAGTTGCTTAACCTATGCAATCGATGGGCCAGGCGTTATACCACTGCGCCGAGTTCCTCAAATAATATAAAACAGTACTTAAATAAAATTGTAACGTCAGTGCAATGGATACACTATAGGTCGTAGTGTGGGTGCATATCGCATGTAACTATGTGATCTTCGTGCCGTAATTTGGCCCACGTAGTGCCTTCTCGACAGTACGTGCGCTGGACGAAATTTCAAGGCCCTACCACGGTAACTCGATTGAAACTCACAACACTTTGATAAAAGTCTCATTAATATGTATAAAAGCACGAAATTAATAAATATATGTTGTATTACATTATAATTAGTCAAGTGGTTGTATAAAGTAGAAATGGAACCTAATATTACAATAATATATCTCAATTATAATAACATTACCAAATTAATATAAACATATTGTTTTAACTTTCCGCGTTAAAGTATCTCAGTGCCAAAATTTATTTGCTTGCTTTTCGACTTCCACAATCGCTTGTAGTCCGCCAAATCTTTATGCATCAAGCTGTTTGGTAACTCGATCACTAAATAGTCCAGTAGTAGAGGAAACAGAGCCTAAATAAGCACCAAGCTGATTGGTAACTCGATCGCAACTCGATCACGATACAATAGTACAGTAGTAGAGGTCAGTGATTAATTTTCCCCGGTCGAGCTGATGCTGCACCCCGGCCGGCTGTTTGTCTAGCTAAAATAATTGCCTTCTTAGTTCGCGCCAAAATTGCTTCGCTCCGACAGATTGTGTGAAAACACTAAACCCGATCGTAAAAATTCGATGAATTCGAGATGTAGCGTAATTTTTTTTTATGTGTAAGAAACCTTAGCTCTTTTTTAATACCTATTTACTTAAGTCGGTTCCTTAATTCTTATTCATAGGTATAATTATGAAATGACCATAATCTCGTCCAACGGTTTTTTTTAAATTCCTTATTAAAACGTTGCGTTGCAGAATCTCAAACTTCCCTAGACAAATTAAACTTAGGGTGAGCGTAAACGTTTACAGTAACCGAAGGGGTATTTTTTACCCCTTGTCCCTCAGATGGTGACAAGTTTGAAATTAGTTTCCACTTGCCATTTTCATGTTAATTTCTTCTCAAGTAAAATACGCACCGTAATGGCGAAAATTAATATGCGGCGTGGTATCAAGAATACCTCAATTAAGTATAGTAAGCGAAGATATTTCTTTTAATTTTTTACTATGTTAAATCAAAATTGAAATTGAAATTGAAATTGAAATTGAAAAATTCTTTATTCAAATAAGCTCACATAACAAGCATTTTTAAATCGTCAATTCTTTTATCCTACCACCCATTATGACGTCTTTTAGCTGACAAGAAAAATGGGCGCAAAAAACTTATCAGCTTTATTAGAAGGAACGATATTTACAAATATGTATATCGTTTCCAGACATTACATTCAAAGTATTCATACATGTTACCATTAACATAGATTCATAAATAAATAACATTATTTAATTAGCTCATTTCTACTGAATCAAATTACAGGTGTCAAGCTTAATTCAAAATTTAAGGCTCAGCCTAGGCTATTACAAAAAAAATATATATATATCTATTCATACAATTCAATAAACGTTAAGACAAGTAGGCAGAAGCAGACCCATTCCCACTGGCAGCACCCGTTCACGAGCATGACGCATGAACTAGCCATCGCTTCGCTCAACCATATTTGAGGGAACGTAACGACCCGCCTCACACGACACCACCATAGAAATGATTAAAGAGAGCATGACATACTTAGGCTACCCGTGTTAAGGCATCGAATTGAAAACTAATATCCAAAAGCTTTTCATAGGCCTATAGAAAGTGAAAGATTGGAATAAAAAAAATCCAAAACAAGGTAGTAGTTATGAATTTTATCTTTTGGGTAAGAAGTGCCATACATATAGATAATATTAAACATTTATATATATATATATGTATGCGACGTCCTTGATACAAGTAGTCAGAAGCAGACCCATTCCCACTGGCAGCACCCGTTCACGAGCATGACGCAAAAGCTTAAAATACTTATACGTTTTATTTAAAGAAACAAGTTTCTAAAATCTATTAGTACTTGCTCAATATTATAAATGTGAAAGTCCGTTTGTTTGTTACGCCTTCACGTCTTAACTACTTAACCGATCGTCACGTAAATGCATACAATGTCGTCTTGGACAGAAAAGAACATACGATAGGTACTTTTCATCTAGAAAAAATTTAATGTTTCCGAGAAATATAAAAATAACTATCCACGCAGACGTAGCGAGTGGAAGCTACTGATAGCATAAAATCATCCAACTATTGTCTGAACAAGTTATCTAAAATGTACATACAATTTATAAATTATGGGAAACCTACAAAATGAAATACTTTAAGGAAACGGAATGCTAAGCAGTTCCCGCCAATCCGCCATTTTGATGAGCGAAGCGGTGCGTTCAGAAACGGCGCCAAATCAACACCCGCGAGATTGGCATACGTGCCATGAATACGCACGCACATCTCGCTAACGACACAATTGATAAATGTACGGTAGAATACTTTTGCTTATTGAAAAAAAAAATACTTAAAATAAACTTTTTTTTGAACAAATTTTTAGAACGGACGAAAATAATTTCTCCCGTAAAGATTTCTAACCCACATAGCACATCGGGAAGTTAGTATAAAATGGTTTGCTAAGTTTATGGACAAACAAACAAACAAGAAAGCAACCTAATAAAAACGTGATAAAAAAAGATTTTAACCACTAGAACATCATGAAAAAAAAATTAAAACCATCGGGGTGGAATCAAATTCGTATTGAGTATCGAGCAAGTAGGTATCGAGCACAAAATTGACATGTATTTTTTGTGTTCAAAAGGTTGGAAAACTTAGTTCCCTTTATGGAAATAGGTGGCGCTCTACAAATCGATAGAAAAAATCGCTTGAGCCTCTTTAGTGAAAAGGGTAAGTACCTATTTACCTTTATTATGATTCACCTCTCCAATTATTGTAAGAACAGGAGAACGATTAAAGAATTCGCTTTGAACATTTTCCTTGCTCGCTATTTTAGATGCCCAATATGAAAAATCCCTATCTTATTATATTACCGTTCTACTCATCAACTATGTTTTCAAGATCCATTTTACATAAGAATCCGAATTCTCGAACCAGTGGCCCGAATAATAGTCAATGCCAATGAATACAGGAGGCCATTGAGCTCGGCACCGAAAGTTTAAAAGTAAATCGAATCTCGAAAACTCACGCAAAACATTCGATAAGGCAGTGTGTCGGATGACAAATTACTTTTCAGCATCTCTCCGGGTGCTTTTGGCGCGTAAAAACGGGTGAGGCAAAGTGTTTTTTTTTTCAATTTCTATCACCACCTTTTGAAATAATATAGAAACAGATATACCACGAAGTTTTAAACAAGGATTGTTAAAAAAAAATGTTGATAATTCGAAATAAAGAGTATGAACGAAATGCGGTCACATCATGTATGAAATAAATATAAAATAAGAAAAAATTATGAAATAACAAAATAACAAATTAGTCTTTTATGATTGTAAATATATAAATAAGATGGAATAATAAATTAAAGAAAAACACAACGTAATGTAAAAATTACACAGATCCGGGCGCATGACCACTTAATTCAGTGCTGGGCAACGAAAGGGCTGTAAAAGCGATTGCAGGTAGGTACAGGTAGATACAATTTACAGAGCTCTGTATTTTGTGTGGTATTGTATAGCCAATGTATATGTATCTAATTCGAATATAACATTGCCAGGCGTTTTGGTTGGTGACGACCTCCGTGGTTGACTGGGTTTGTACACCGGTTTTCAAGGTGTTGCCATCTCTGAGGTCCCGGGTTCGATCGTAACATTAATTGTAACATGTATAAATGTAATGTCTGGAAACGATATACATATTTGTAAATATCGTTCCTTCTGATAAAGCTGATAAGTTTTTTGCGCACATTTTTCTTGTCAGCTAATAGACGTCATAATGGGTGGTAGGATAAAAGAATTGACGATTTAAAAATGCTTATTATGTGAGCTTATTTGAATAAAGAATTTTTCAATTTCAATTTCAACCACTATGTACTCGTGGTACACCCTCTCACCGACACGCAATAACCGGAATCTCAGACCATTCTCAAAACAAGTTCGAGTGACGCGGTGTATGCAAACTGTTTACGCTACCGTAAACTATCGGATATACTGCTCACAGTCAATGCGAGTGAAAGAGAGAAAACGATAGTTTACGGTAACGTAAACAGGTTGCATCAACTCATGGTAGGGCCACTGGACATGTGCGTGTGCGATGTGCACATTAGAGCATTCGTAGTAGGAACTAAGCTTGACTTCGTCCTCTCTCTATTTTGTGTTCATGGTGACTATGTATATCAATATTTTTATTTAAGTAAGTACTTACCCATTTATGTACTCTTCCCGTTGCTGTATCGACAAAAACTTTAGTAAGTAAACACATAAATCCGCAAACAAGATTTGTCCAAAAGTGGAATACTTTTAAATGGTGAGCTTATTTCCGACGAAAACCGTTCGGAAACTCGCGGGAATCAAAAGGATTCGTCCTTTTCTATTGCAATGAATTTCCCGCCTTAGTCGAGGCCACGAAAGCCGCGAGTAGCTTAACAAAGGATAGAAAAGTTTGTAATTTTATTTATGAGTTAACTTAATAATCTTCAACATCTTTGTACTTGGGCACAGATAGAATTACTGCCACTCAGATACAAAATAAATCACTCATAGGTAAGGTACGCTGATAGAATAACTGTAATACATGGGTGCCGGCAGCAGGCTGCATGGGGGTGCACTTGCACCCCCCTGTCGGGAAATAAATACATAGAAAAAAACATGTTTTCATTAATTACTGTTTGAATAAAAACTGAAGGCGTCTAGGCTGCTGTCCAAATTTGTTCATCACCTTGTCAATAAATTCAGTATCCTCCTCGTTTAAGTAACTTAATACTATAATGTGTAGACTCCCTGAAAAAATCCTGGCGGCGCCCATGGTATCATCTCATGGCATGAAATGAAGATGACCCATGGTCAGGATTGGAAATATTGCATTGCTGCAATGGCCCGACGCCAACATGTGAGCATGTACAAGTTTTTGAGTTTCATAATACCTATAAAATATTTTTTGTGTCATTACAAAACAATTATAATTATTCGATCTGTTCTTATATCCGCTTACTTTACGGCCTCACCGGATTTACTTAGTATCCGCTACTCGCGTCGCATCGCGCGGATATTCGTCTGTCTGCAATCCTGCCGATCACCACTACCACGGGAACTAGAGTCATGAAAATCAAAAGAAAGAAAAGAAAATAATAAACTTTTAAGTTTTTTATCGCATTTTCATGTTGTAAGTAACATATGTGTTAATGAACCCTGATCAAAATTACGGCTACGAGAAACATTTACTAAGAGACGGTTTTTAAGGGTCAATGTTAAATAATCATTTTCGGTCTCTTCTTTTTCAGACATTACTAAGGAGACACTTAAAAACATTTCAGCCGGTCGGTATGTATTTTGCAGTATCAATAGTGTTATGTGTGGGCACACATATTCCCTTATATTCTTATATGTGTAGTCTACTACAAAAAGTGTACTCGAAACATGTAGTATAAAATTTGTTTCTTTTCCAACGTTGTCAATGCAATATATGAACCCACAACCGTATAATGCATCCATAATCACTCAACCAACACACTCAGCTACGTTAGCTTATAATGATTATTTTCTACGATCTTCGAGTTTCAATGGTAGGGGTCATTGACAAGCAATAAACTGAAATTAAATACACCACATAAACATCTTCGACACTCGGACAGACAGATAAATAACTTTGTCTCGAAAGTTGGGTATTTGTTGCAAAAATAAACTTTAAATAAACGCCTTATTGCAACGTAAGCTATCTAATAAATATGGGTAGAATCGAATTACACACGATCGAAAAGTTATGTTTTTTTCTCAAACATACTTGGAAATTCGATCATTATTTCGATAACCATCTTCGAGCTAAATCGGAGCAGGACAGGCCCAAAACACGCATGCAATGTAAGTATGAAAATCCATTGATGGCGTGTTTAGCGGCCCGCAAACCTTAAATTATATCTCGAGTAATTAAAAAATCGAACCTGCAGAATGAAATAATTTTTTTACAGAATGCCGGCAACTTTTTTTTAAATTTCGAACTGTTTAGAATTTTTGTTTGTTTGGAATCTCTACTATTATGGTAGTTTTGGTTTAAAATCATTTCTGCTATGGTAGTTTTTGTATAGAATGCTTTTTAATATGGTAGTTTTTATTTTTAATTATTTTTGCTATGGTAGTTTTATGTAGAATTATTTCTAATGATCCTAAACCTAAACTACCAGTTAGAAAAAAAAACTACCATTTGGGTAAAATAAATTTTGGTTTTTGGCGTCAGATGAAAGAGAAAGGGAACGGGAAATCGATTGGCCCCCTGATTATGTAGCTTTGTTGCAATCAACTCTGACAAAAATCGCAGTTACATTGCTGCTTTAGTAAGAACCAATGTGACAACTATCTTACTTAAAGCAACAATGTAACTGCTGTTCCAATCGATTTCAATCGAGAATTGTTAGCAACAGAGTTACGTAATCAGCCCCCGGTAAAGCGATCGTTTGAAGACACGCCTTTACACAAACATGCAAGAATGCTATCTACGGCATATCTTTTTTTTTTATAACTACGTCTGAAACTTACAAACTTTATCATTATTCGTGTGGAATTCAGATAAAAAGTTAGAGAGGTCATTAATGAACGCAGACACCTCTAAATGAGTAGCGAGTTCGCAAGTTACCATAGCGTGAGTAGTATTAAGTTAGGTATCTGTGCTTTAACGAATCGCCGGACAAAGTAACGTCTTTTTCAATTGGCAACATTTCCGAATGCAATTCTCTCTTCGTTCGATAAATTGCTGGATTCACTTCCAATAATGACATTAGCATACGGACTTAGCTTTGTTTCAGTGAATAATTTGAAGATTAATAATATTAAGTAACTAGTAGAAAATCGTCGTTGTGTTACGAAAATTAGCATACCTTATCGAATAAACATAGGTTATGTAGGTACGATGCAGCACACATGCTTGCTTTGCACCACTTTGCAGAAAATTCGTGTGCACGCGTATTGCCCCTGCACGAACTAAATGCATGTTAGTGACGGCGCGGTGTGCAAGCAATTTTAGCCTTAGGAGTGGTAAAGCGCAAGTGTTGTCGATAGTACCTACCCAAATAGTAAGTTAAAACTTTGAAATGAAATAAGAAAAAAACTTGAATGCAAATTGAGTGCCAATAAAAACTATTTCGATCTCCGATCTCATAGAACATAGTCGTAGGGTTTACGCAAAAAGTTTGTAGCAAAAAGGTCGCACTTAACATTCCCCGTGCGTTCAGTTTTATTGGAGTTTCAAACGTTTCGCCCAATCAAAGTTGCGACGAAAAAGAAACTAAATATCCACCTAAATTGAAGGGGACTCGATGGTGACAGCTAGACAAAGGTGAGTTGACACTAGGTGACAATTTATTTGTAAGTTTCGATTAAAATATATCGACACATAATATAGTTCCTTTTTCGTGGCAACTTTGACTGGGCCAAACATTTATCAACAACAAGTCCAATAAAGTGTGAGCGACTTTATTGCTCAATTTTTTTTTCGTAGACCCTACGCCGTAGCGCCCGTAGCATAGCGGTATGATCTTGTGTGTGGTTTTTTTATAATACACTATGGCCGTAGGCCGTAGGCTGACAAAAAAGCTTTAACTATAAAAGAGACCGAATCGTCAGTGAAAAAATAACATAATTAAAAATGTGTCATTTCGGACAAAGTGTCAATGGACAGGACAAAGTTAAGGGCACAGTACAAAAATCTACTTACTGAAATTTTTGGTCTGGTCTCGAATACAAGAGCATAGTTAGGTCTGCTGACCATTACTATTACTAAACAGTATTGTATGAGTACCAACTTTACCCCAGTCTACGTCTGTTTTACGGATTGGATTATATTTTACGGGCACTGAAATAAAGAAACTACCAACTCGATTTGTATCGGCGGCGACACGGCGCGAGTCTGTTATAACTCCGGTGAAATGCTGGAAAAAAGGTTTTATCAGATCCAAGTTTATTGATATCTGACATTGAGTTATTGAAATTGAAAAATTCTTTATTCAAATAAGCTCACATAATTTGCATTTTTAAATCGTCAATTCTTTTGTTAAATTAATCATAATGTATTTGTTTTGAGCAGCTCTTTAGTCTACTAGAGATTGAATATTTTAATGGATATGTAATTAATATCTGTATAATAAATAAAGGCATGATAGGTATACAAGTTATATGTATATTTCACTCTACGAAAAAGTCACAAATTCTATAAAAAGGAAATAACATTCTGCAGCTCATTGGCGTTTGAGAAGTAGGTAGCCTAACTTTTTGTTTGAGAGTTCTCAAAGATTTGTCTACCCTCTTCGGAATATGTACCTACTCGTACTTAAGTAGGTACGTACATCGAGATTCGCGAGCAACTTTGTAGAATATTTCATTCAATATAAAGCGAGTAACAAACATATTTAACTATAAAATAGACATGTTTTAAGGTACACTATACAAAAAAAACGAGTCAGACTCGCGCACCGAGAGGTTCCGTACCATCTTGTTCATATAAATACACTGCGTTGTAGAATATTGCAGTTTTATGTCAGAGCCATTTCATGACCGACAGTGGAACTAATGTATTTTTGTTGAGAGTTTATGAAAAGTGTGCTATTTAGAGACATCGTTTTATTTTTTCTGTAATTTTACATTAACTTTAGATTTTTTTAATTAATTTCAGATTTTTCTTTATGCAAACTTCAGAGATAAGAGGTATTTTTTTATTTTTTTTCCATCAAAAGTCGAAAACTGTACGGCCTAAAAAAAGAGAGAATGTTTAAGAATGTGCAAATAGAGTTCTTTCATATGATATCCCACATGCCCTAGTAGCCCCGCTTCGAAATTTTTAAGACCCCTTTCAGTCCCTGTTGCAAAAAAATACTTATGTATTTTTATTCCTTCTTATTTGCAAAATAGTTGGGCAAACGTCAACTAAAACTATTCCTTTCAAGTATCAACTTTAGCATTAGTTATTCGACAGACGGACAGACTGAGTCGCACCATATGGGTTCCTTTTTACCATTTGGTACGGAACCCTAAAAAGCAATTGATAATCAGCACACTGACAAGCATATTTATTTATAAATCATGTTCTTATATACAACATGTTACAAAAATACCCCTAATGCCGAATATGGTATATAGGGACCATCAAACTGATCAACTTTTACTATGGGACCAACTCTGAAATCGCGTTAAAAAACAGCCATTTCATACAAAAATTAAAATCGAAAATACTAAAATGTATGAACAGCTGATTTTTTTTCCTGATTTCAGAGTTGGTCCTATAGTATTTGATGGTATCTATATACCATATTCGGCATTAGGGGTATTTTTGTAACAAGTTGTATAGTCTAGCAGCTAGATTTTAATCTCCAGCTAGACTCTAGCTGGAGATTAAAATCTTTTTTGCGTTTCTGTTATGTTTGAATTAAGACTAATTGATAAGTATTTATCCTCTAATAAGTTATTCCTTAGTCTCTAGAATAACTTTTTAATCAACATTAAAAAAATGTAGAGACAGCTTGAAATCAAAAAAGAATTAAGTAAGTAAGTAATTGTATTCAAATTCGGAATCGTTGGCTGAACTTTCAGCTTGAACTTTGCCTATAACATGCAAATGGGTAAAGTTTGCGTAATTGCTTGCAAGACCGTCCGCAGTCCGCATGACTGCCCGACGACAAAATGTACTTAATTAAAAGCTCAGCGTCCAATCTGCAAATATATTAACTCGAATAAAAATATTATAAAAAAATATTTAAGTTAGAGAATAGGTTGTTACTTATAAAAATAAAAGCCTGTGTGCCCCCTATTCAAATGGCCAAGATTCTATTCGTTTGCTAACTTATAGCTTAAATAGTATAGTTTACTTAATAGAAATACGATATTAAATTTAGGTTTTTTACGCATTCACAATGCCATTTTTATATTCAGATAAATATAAAAATAGATATTACGGTCCCGTCTGAGGTGCTACGGGTAAGTCGATGTTTACTAGTATTTTTTTCTAATATTAGTAATATCGATAGTTACAGTAGATAAGAACAGTGCGTTGTAAAGTTTTGGCTAAGTGTAATGAAAGGTTCTACTTATATTAATACACATGGTTTTGTAAGTTAAACTCACTAATATAATAATTCATTCATTCATAAAATAAGAGACTACGATACGAAGTACGGCTTTTGCTACGAGAGTAACATCTACGAGTCTACGTGGTGAGTGGTGGTTTGGTGTGACTTTAATTAATTTTATTCCGTGTTATGACTCGTTAACTTGCCCTAATTTTACAAAATTTTAAGTACCCCCAAAAATATATATAAGAAATAAAAGTTAAAAAAGAAAATTTAACACAATATAATAACCAGTTGTTTAGTTCAAGTTTGTTTAACAACTATTAAAACAAACTTGAACTCTAGAATACTGAAAACTGTCAATGCTTATCGCCTATTGTTATACTCGTACTTGCAGTTTCGACTTTCTGACTATAGTTTCACAACGCTACACTTAGCTACCAGAAAAATAATAGCATCCATTATTTACCCGTCTATCTGTTCGTCCCACCTGCACCTTGAACAGTTCATCACAAAAGATTACCCCTAATCCTGTGGGCAAATTGAAGATTTCCCTTGTCACACCGCCCCGCCAGCCAGCCGAGATACTGACAAATTGCCGATTGTTACCTTCAAAATGCCATTCACAAAGGTTTACTACACCTATACGAGTTAAACCACAAAAACGGTCAATAGCGAGTCGGACTCGCGCACCAAAGGGTTCCGTACCATCATTCTGAAAAAGTTTACTATTTTGAGACATCGTTTCCTATAAAATAATTTCAGATTTTTCTCTATGCAAACTTCGGAGATAAAAGGGGGAGGGAAACGGTAATTTTTCACATTTTTCTTCAAAAGTCGAAAACTATAAAAATATATAAACGGCCTACAAAAAAATGTTTTAGAATGTGCAAGCAGCGCTCTTTCATATGATACTCCATATGCCCTAGTAGTCTTCGAATTTTTAAGACCCTGATAGCATTAGTTCTCGAGATATCCAGCTGTGACAGACAGACCGCACAACTCACACACAACCCTAAACATAAAGCCGTATAAGTAATTATTTTACTCTTTGCTCACGGCGCACCGCAGCACTCCACTAAATGTTGCCTCCATGAACCTCTCCCAGGTATCATAGAAACTCCATGTACTTTTTTTTACCTAACGAGAAGCATTATAAAAGAACAATTAATTTCCTGTCAGGGAAGGGAAGGCACGAGTTCTTTAATGATGACTCCTATGTGAAATCTATGAGCAATTGTGCATTTAAATGCAACACCAAAATGTTTGTTCTTTTCTTATAAAACTTGCTTGTTCCATCGAACTAATTTATTCACTAGCTTGCAAGTAGGTACTAATAGCATAAAAAAATATTTATCAAAAATGCTTGTACGGCCTAGACCGAAGCTCCGTCGGCCATCATCATCGCTACCAGCAACGCAGTCATTATTGACCGCGGAAGTAATGTATACTATTAAAGAAAAATTTACAGATTTCACGCACCACGCAACTATCAGACTTTCAGAGTAGGTACATACATACTACAGACTACAAAAACAAAAAGTACTATTAGTAGTATCTTGTTCAGCCATCTACTTGTCTATTGAAATCGGAAAGTTCCATTTTTAAGATTTGTTTTAAAATCATGTCTAAGTTTTTTTTAATGAATTACCTAGTTACAATACCTATACTTTGAAAACTTTATTTAAAGTTTAGTTTTTAATATAAAAAAATCTTACTAATTAGAAATATCGTTTTACTATTGCCTTCCTCTTCTAACCTATATCGCAGTAGGACTAACTTTCATGACATCATAGCATCACATACGAGTACTTAGAATCTCTTTGCCTTCCTCTCTTCTAACAACCTATATCGCACAATGTCTACTTCGCACTATGACTAGTCAATAGCATGGTACAATAATATACTGCGCCTATATTACTAGATCATGTTATAATGTAAAGTAAAACGCCTACGGACGGACGTTCGAAAACCTGTACCGAAGCTGTATTTTGGCACATATTGGACACAATGTGTAATATTGCCTTAAAATAGTTAAATTCAAGGAGACACTTAAACAAATAATACATAAATCAGACTGAAATAATCAATTTCATCATTTTAAGAAAGCAATAAAAGCAAGTTTGTAAGGAATCAACTACACTAGATTTTTAAACTGATTTTGATAACTACAACTTTACTAATGTTTCAGAACGAATAACCCAAACATACCAAACGTCAACGTC
Source organism: Catoptria pinella (assembly GCA_963556745.1). NCBI lineage: Eukaryota > Metazoa > Arthropoda > Insecta > Lepidoptera > Crambidae > Catoptria > Catoptria pinella. Next base: position 1,145,470 of record OY750771.1, read on the forward strand.
AAAGTTGCAGTCAGTCAAGTGTCAAACGTGTCGAACTAAAAGCTTGTCTGTGCGTGGTTAAGTTAATTCGTTCCCCCTTTACAAAAATTAAATAAAATACAAACAATTTTGTGAATAACAAATCGTTTTCTCACTACCGGTGATGGCTGGCAAGCTGAATAAATTTGAAACACCCAGCTCAGCTAGCTCTGATAGGTAATACGTGTGATATAACCTAAGCAAATGTTTGTTTGACCAGCTGTGTCGTGTCAATATAATACGATGCCCAACCCAAGTAACATTTTTCAGTGGTGCCTGCCTTAGTCATCCTCAAGTCTCTGGAGTGATCTCGTGTGCGGTGCTTAGATGCTAAAGTAGTTAACCTTATTTAACTCTACCTGCAAAGTAACCTCTTCACGCACGCATTGTGATTTATTTTTAGACATTTATTTAGTAAATTGGCAAGTCGTATCGTGCTCAATGGTTGCGGCGTGAGTGGAACACGTGCTCGAATGAGGTCTTGTTTTGAAACACGTTGACACGTATGAGACATTAATGAAATTTTGAAGATGGACATGGGGTCACTCGTCTTCCCAAATCCGTAAGATTACCATAAATCATTACTCTTAGCTGTCTTGTGACTAGTTTTTATTAATCACTAGTTTTTAAAGAACTTTCTGCTCATCTTTTCTCTAATAAATGCTAATTACTATATTGAAGTAAATATTATTATTTATTGCAGAAATATTACCAAAGAATAATAATTCATAATGTAAACATTGACAGTGACCTTGAAATCAATGTCTTGTGTTTTCTAATCAGATATGCCATTCACCTTGTTTTGATAAAGTTTTTATCTCATCTTTGTAAATATCTGTAACAAATTGTGAGTGATTATGTTGCATTTCTATTTTGCTTTTAATTGTTTTTCACTTTGATAACTGTGTTATGTTAGGCATTATAACAACTGAAATTCCATTTAATTTGAGTGAAAAAACATTAGGTAAGTACTGCATGTTAATCTTATTCACAAAACATCTGGACATTACAAGGAATCATAATACTATAATTAGCTTTATGCTCAAACAATCTTCATGCATAAAAACTGAAAATACACAAAGATTTACAGTTGTTGGGTTGGTAATAGTGAATAGCAAAGTCACTGCATGAGAATAGATGTTATGAAATGAAGTTATAGTTTTGCTTGCAAATACAATCTCTACCTTTAACTATTGCATGATTGGTAGATAATTTAGAAGTCCTATAAAAACTTTTACTTTGATAAAAATAAAATCGGACAAGAAATGTCCAATTATTGTCAGATAACATTTGTATCTGATATCATATGTACCTGTTTTCAGTTAACACAACTCTTTGAAATGTACTGAAAAACTAGGAAATGTTGGTCATGTGTGTTAACTGAAAAATCAATTTGTTTCTAATATTCTGTTATTTTATGTTTTCTGTAACAAGACCTTACTTTAATTGTAACATAAAATTATTGCATCCATAAAAATACTATTTAAATAAAAAATGCATGCTGTTATATAAAATATAATCGTAGCCATTTCATCTCCATTAAAAATACATAATGAAAATTAAACAACATTAAAATTCAAATGTCATCATAATTAACATAAAAATTTTTTTGTTCCCCTAGACTAGAACACAACTACAAAATAAATTGTTGTATAGAGTATAAACTGGATGTCTGTTTTCGAATATTCTTACACATTATGCCAATACAACTGATTTGGAACCTTAAAGCAAACAATTTAAGATACATTTTGAGTTCTTTATTATTTTACTATAAATTGTAATGAGACGGCTGCAATATCTTGGCTTATTTATGTTTATGATGACATTGTAACTAGGGAATGCAAATCTGTTACTGTTTTAAAATCTGGCTTAAAAAAAAACGGATATTTGGTCAAATCTGGATTATCCGAACATTAGGTTTTTTTATATATACAACATGTTACAAAAATACCCCTAATGTCGAATATGGTATATAGGGTCCATCAAACTGTTTAACTTTTACTATGAAACCAACTCTGAAATCGCGAAAAATAATCGGCTGATTCATACAAAAATGAAAATCGAAAATATCAAAATATTCAATAATTTAGATAGTTCATTGTAACATGTTATTTTTTAAATGAAGGTCACATGTTATGGAAGAGGTTTTAACAACACAAAATGAGTCACTCACAGCCCATTGTTCTTGCACAGCTGAAATAACTTTATACAATACTACATAATAACTTAAAGCTTTAGTTTTGAAATGAAGTATAATCTTATTTTCATTTTATTCTAGTTTGAATGAAATAATAATGTTATTTATTATTTAAAGGTGTGAATGTAGGTATTACATAATAAACTGTAATTTGCAAGTTGTTTTGTTGCACATTATTTCAAGATCAAACTTATGGATTTATTGATGATGTTATGACAACAACATCAAATAGTGCAAAACATGTAAGAGCCATATCAGTATTAAGGCTCCTACATGTTGTGCACTATTTACCTACATATTTATTTGGAAAAATATGTTTTTTCTTACTGTTCTACAAATTTTCATTCCTCATCAATCAAATTACAATCAACTTCTACGCCTAGGTATTCGGAACTGACAATGTGACGATCGCTTATTCCTTCCTACCGTCCTGCCAAGGTTGTTTGCAAGATAGAATTTTGACCTTTTCAAATAGGTACCAGTGAAGTTTTATAAGTATTCAACAATTATGTAATATGTTTACGTGGATCGCAACAAAATTTGCAAAGAATTATGTAACGCCCGATGACCTATATATTGTATTATTGTGTAACTTAAATTATGAAATTTGGAGATATCGAAAAATTTCACGATAACGTCGACGCAATGGGTATTAAGCGTCTGAGCGATAATGTTACAATTTATTTTCTATAACCGTTCAATTTTGTCAGTGTGGAGTCTGTGTTAGTGTGTGTGTAAAGTTAAAGGATTAGCTAGTAGCACTTGCAGCGCGTTCCCGACTAAAACGTGGCAAAATCAAGAGTGTGTAAAAGGTCTTCAAGGTCTTCTTAGATTGTTAGACAAGGGTCAAAAAAAGCAATTCCCATATGAGATATGTAGAACTATGGAATTGATGACTTTTTCCTGTATTAAACACTCTACTTTTCATTTCGAATATAAGGAAAGTAAAAAAATCGTAGTTTTTCCAAAATATTTATAAATAAAAACATGTAGTAACTACATAGGTAGACCATATTTATTTATTTCTTATTTCCAATTTGGAAAAGCCTGCGTCGCCGCTCCGCCCAATGTTTTTAATTTTGCACTGGCTGTTATACCAACTCTGGTCGACTATTTAACCAAATTCAGTTCTATTTTTAAAATTCTTTTCCACCTTAGGGTGTAAAATGAATTTTAAAGAGAGTTTTTAACCCGCTGCTCAGTTTAAATATACATCACCTGAGAAATGATAAAAAAAAGTTTATTGACCCGTGCCCTTGATCCCGCAGCGACACGGAGCTGGCCCTCGAGCTGAGCGAGCAGGTGTTCCTAGACGACGATGACTTCTCGAGCCGCGCGCCCGCCTCCCCCACCACCGTGCCGGACGTGCGCCCCTACCGCCCTCCCTCCACTGGTATGACACTTATACATCTATTAATTAAAAGGTGTTTCCTGTGCGCTAATACTACAGAATAGATATCTTCTTCTAATAACGGACTCCTCGAGGAGCTAAGAGAGAGCCAGAATGCATCAGGCCACTGCAACATCGATCTCAACATCAACGAAGTTAACATTTGTATAAAAACTTTTAGTATTGTGTAATTACCGCCAGAGGCGTTGTGCCAAATTGCATACAAAATTGCTCACTGTAACGGCGCGATCGAACCGCTACATAAGCAATCGACGAATGACGAAGAAATGCAGGATCAGTGAAAAGTACAACATATAATCATTACGCAGACGTGACGTCGCACTACGTCAAGCTAACATCGAGGCAAAAATGTATGGAGACCTGACTCACGATATCGAAGTTTTCTAAGCGCTTCCCATTAATACAAATCCCAACATCCAACAGTTGGACCGCGGTCCTCGAGCATAGACACCTAGCTCGGCGGTAGTACTTCCCTTTTTGCTGAATATACATACTAACCACCACAGTCGCTATCGAGTATAATAAACGTAACTGTGCAAACTGATAACACAGGCACGAGCTCTAGCTGAGCGATCAGCAAATATTAATTGAAGTTTTTGATCTGGACAAAAAAACGAGAAGGAATAGTGAATAAATAATAATAAATAAATACATGGACGATTTCACGCAAGGCCATCTAGCCCCAAACTAAGCAAAGCTTGTAATATGGGTGCTAGACAACTGATATACTACTGTATACTTATTATACATAGTAACACCCAGACCTGTCGCAGAAATTAAAATTCATCATTTCAATTTCTGCACGGCCGGGAATCGAACCCGGGACCCCTTGCTTGGCAGACCGGCATGTTGACCACAACACCACTCAGGTCGTCAATAACAATGAAAGATCTATTATAATTTAATATTATCGGACTTAGGTAACTGGATTACTAACCAAGACATTCTACATGCGTCACATCTTCAATCACATATCAGACGTCATCCTCCAGTGTCCATATCATAAATGTAGTTGTTATCTAATGATTGCACCATTATGTACACCCTTCACGCGTTCCCGAGATAAAGGGTCTTGACAGACAGACAGACGGACAACAAAGTGATCCTATAAGGGTTCCGTTTTTTCCTTTTGAGGTACGAAACCCTAAAAAAATTGTTTTCAGGGTTTATAATAATTTTTCGGGATTGTACCTGTATGGTACATACATACCATATTCGGCTTTATAAGGGTATTACCAAACACCCTGCATAAGTCTATGAGTTTGACCCTAACAAAGACATCAATGCCAATTCTACATGTTTTTACTAGTACGTAAAAGAAAGTAGGTAGGTGCCTTGATTGAATCACGAAGTCGACCTTGAACAAGTCGGCGGCTTGTCGGCGATATATCAAAGAAAACTAAAGTTAAATGACTTGGCTGAAAAAATATTAATGGAAAATCTCGCGTATCTCGAAAGATTTGTGACGTACTGTTATGCTCTTAATCGCGATTGCAAGGAAACATTGCCAAAACATCTCTGAATGGGAATGTCAAAACAAATTACGGTATTTACGAAAAATAATGATTGTATGCGTGTGCGCAGAAAACTGTTTACACGAACCACATGGATCGCTGAAATATTTACATTACCTACATGGTTTCGCGAGCCGCTTATTTGTTAGTTTTGGTAGAGTTTATAAACATTACATCTAAGAATTAACAAAATTATCTATAAGCTCTAAAGAAATATCTTTTATATCAGCGCTGTAGACTTCTGTACTTAATTAACTTTATTTTATATTTTTTGTGGAAAAATATTCTTTGTTACTTACCTATCTATTTTGCATCAACAAAATTATAGATTTTCCAAATATCAAATATTTGTAGCTCGTGTATTTTCTTTTTACGCACCGTTATCACCTCTGTAAACGTGTGTACTCAGTAAATCACGTTTATTATACGCATATTAGTTCTTTGAACTAAAACTTTTCAGACGTATTTTCAGTTAAAATCAAGGCAACAAAAAGTAAGACCGCTAGAAGAAATTTCAATATGAAATAAGCGGTGCCTTTGTACTACTCTTCAAAACTTCTTTTGTGTGTATAAATAAATAATAAATAACATAACATCAACTCGGCTAACAACTTGTTTTGACGATCAAATCGAATCAGTGACCTTTCACGTTGCATCGATCGCTCCACCACAAGGTAGGACCACACGTGTCGCGATTTTGCGACCTACATACTTCGTACATGACGCCTGACTTTTATTACCTACTATGACCATTGTTCATGGTGTGATGTATTATGTTCCTTAATGGGAACGATCCGTAATTAAAATGCGTAGATACTGTTTCACGGGTCGGTTGCTACAGTTGCAGAAATCTGTTCGTGTGCATCTTCTGTAGTAAAATTAGTTGCAGGAACGCCACAAAAGCTAACCGCCTCTGTGGCCTAGTGGTTCGCCCACACGTGTAGGACGTAGGGGTCTCGGTTTCGATCCCCAGAAGGTGGATACATTTGTACTCGGTTTGGTTGGTGGTAGGGCTTATTTCGAGTCCACCTGGCTTATGGCTAGCTACCACCATCTTACCTAAGTCTGACGCCATAACAACAATTTAAAAAAAAATATTTTTCGTCAGTTAGAGTTGAGATAGCCAGTTCCTTAGTGGTGAGGATTCCGGGTGTAATGCGCTTACACTTTCGGCCTTATCGTCACTTAACTTCAGGTGAGGTGATGGCCAAGCACTATCCCCCCGTTTGGATAAAAAAAACCTGCATGTGCAGTAAATACATACATGTTTTTTTTTGTGAAATATCTCTGTATTTTTATTAATTCTTTATTTATAAAATAATATGTCGTGCGTGACTGATTCATCATTGCAACCAGTGGACGTAACGGCAAGTGCCTCACTAGACTGGTACCTACCGGGCGGCATACAGATAGTTGTTATTATGACGTCATCCATACGCTAAAAACTGAATTATAGAAATTATCACGGAAAGTGGAATTCCACGCGGACATGCCTAGTCACAGACGGAACCTACTGTTATTTTATTTATAGGAATATTTATCAACTTATACGTCAGTATATTTGGACGGTTTCATTTTTTTTTATTCTCTTTCAACATTTATTCTTTATCATAACAGCCTATTATAATATAATTCATTGCAAAACGCAGGCCTTTCCCGCGGGAGGATATTGCCATGATCTTGGGAGGCTGTTTTGAGGTCGCAGTAATGGACCATTTTCATCGGAACCGCTGCTCCACGGAGGTGATAGATGTACCACCTCCAAGTCTTTAGGGCGCTTTCATATCCGATTAAACATGCGCTACGGATCATCGGTCGCGTAACGCCATCCAGCAGGCCTACCGCTTAACTCAAAATGCTTTCAAATAGCTAAAGTTTATGATGTTAATGCACTGTCCGTTCTTGTCATCAACTTATGATATGACAAGGATTTTGTACGTTTTGGTACGAAACCCTAAATGTGCGATGTCCGACACACACTTGGCCAGTTTTCTCGAGGCGATAAAACAAGTAATAATCAGTTAGCTTTCTTGATTTATTTATGGAGTGTAGTAATTAAAACAGTCACAGGATTTATCTGTGTCATGTCATTGACATTGAAACTGATTGACGTTTAAAACAAAGTATTCCTTACAATGTTATTAATTATAATACAACTTAATCTTTGTTGACCGAGAGTTAAACGGAAATGTGGAATAATACTGTCCTAAACTGTTCTTTGTTTTTACAAAACTAACCTACTTAAGACTTCGTATGTTACTGCTATGTTACTGTTTTTACAAAACTTACTTTGTATGTTACTGCAGACTAGTGCCTTTAAAGAGTTTACATAAACTTTCAACGATACGACAAAAATAGCGGATATTTTGTTAATGTGTCGGTAAAACATCAAAGGCGATTACAAATAGGAGATTTATTACAGAAATCCTTAAAGGAAATAGAATTTCAATCGGATAAAGTCGTGGAAGTTCTTACATTTATACAATTTATCAAGAGTCACCGTCCTACAGTATAAATTAATAAATATTTGACAGCCAAAGTAATTAGCTAAAACACTTGTGTTATGGAAATCAGACACAACGGCGGTATCACAAACACCCAGACCTGAGCCAATATAGAAAAGTTCGTTTTCTAAATTGACCCAACCGGGGCTCGAACCCTGGACCTCAGAGATGGCGACACCTTGCAAACCGGTGTACAAAGCCACTCGACCACAGAGGTCGTAAAGGTCGCAGTATGTCCAGTAGAAAAACATACCAGTAGTCAATGCCACCTGTTGGTACCAAGCCAATTAACCCGCGATGAGGCCCCGCAACCCGAACGGAACCGCGTAGGTCATTCATTACTCAGCAGAAGCCACTAGGTACAACAGTTTTCAGCGTTCTTCTGTGAAGTCAAATCATTTATGCGCTTTTTTTATTAAGAGGCTTTTTTAACCGCCTCTGTGATCTAGTGGTTTGCCCACACGTGTAAGACGCAGGGGTCCCGTTCGTTTCTCAGGTGGGGGGTGCATTTGTACTCGGGTTTGGCTGGTAGAGTCCGCTACCACCATCTTACCTAAGTCTGACGCCATAACAACAATTTAAAATGGTTGTGCTCCGGCAGTTAGAGGTAAGTTAGCCAGTTACTCAGTGGTGAGGACTTCGGGTGTAGTTCGTGTGTTTAGAAGTTTGACCTTTTCCTTTTGAAGTGACCTCGTTAACCGAACACTCTGTCCAAATATAATAGTAATGCATATTATATTTAGTTTTATAACCTTACAGCGTCCAATGTTTGACTTTCTAGGTTGAAACCTGTTTTATTAAATCACTTGGTTGTTATATTTATGACTAAGTAGTATACATTTTGCACAAACCTGTTTTTTAGCCAAAAATAAATATCATGGTAGCACAGAATTAATAATAGTAGTAGGTTGTATCGAATAGTTATAAGAATATCCGTCTTAAGGATATTTCGAGTAATTTTTGCTCTTGTCTGAAACAAAAAGGACATTAACTACGTTAAGTTTATTGGAAAAACATTCTAAGTAGGATACCTCAGTGCGCTAGATGAAATTCTTACATACTGTCGGGTATCCTTCCCTTATCTCGTAAAGTATTTAACCGACTTCAAAAAAAGGAGGAGGTTATCAAGTCGACTGTATGTTGTTTTTTTGTTTTTTTAATTAAAAATGTTAGATAAGTAGGAAGCCTCTGTTCGCATTCTTCCCTCGACCTTCGCCGGATTGTCGTGCCTACCCACGGAGCGTGGTCGCCATTACAAAAACTTTCAGCCGCAATGACTATCGTTTCCTCGCTATTATCCATCCCAAATATTAAATGCTGATCTCATTTTTCAAATTTTGACGACTCTGTATGAAATATACAGGGAGAAAAAAAGCAGTCCTTGACGAGTTTCTTGCCGTTTCTTCTCGTTACAAGGTCTCCCGCTTAGGGTTTGCGAACCGATGGCGTAGCGTAGCTTCTTTGACATTCACAAGTGCTTGTAACAGCCTAGACTGAATAAATGAGTTTTGAATTTTGACTTCAGCTATATTCATTATCCGACATCAGCCATTTTTTCAATGTCCCCACTGCTGGGGCACAGGCCTTCCTTATGGGTGGATAAGGAGGATGGGACATAGGCCACCATGCGGGCCTAATGCGGATTGGTGGGTTGCATTTGCAGCTTTACGACTGCAAATGCACCCGGGACCAATGGCTTAACCTGTCTTCGAGAAGCTCGTGATAGTAAATTTATGGTCACCCATCCCATGACCAACCCTTGCGAAAGTTGCTCGAGTTTCACAATCGCTGGGCCAGGCGCTAAACCGCTGCACTATCGATCTCTACAATATTGATTATTTGTTTTAATTCTTTAAACATTTTTATTTCCCAGGTTCAAACATCCTAAAGTCACCGCGAGCGCGTCGCGTGCGCACGACGTCAATGTCGCAGTCCAACAAGCGCACCACAGCCGAGAGCATCTTACACGCGGACAGACGGACCATCTACACGGCCGGCCGCCCGCCCTGGTACAACTGCACCGGTGGGCAAGAGGTGGAGCCTTTTCTCATCGGTGGGTCCATTTTGCAACACATTCATAATATTGCAATCTTAACAGTAGAGCAATGAACAAGCGTACCACAGCAAAGAGTATCTAAAGTATCTTACACGCGGACCGACGGACCATCTACACGGCCGGCCGCCCGGCTTGGTACATCTGTACTGGTGGGTAGGAGGTGGAGCTTTTTCTCATTGGTGGGTCCATTTTGCAACACTTTTTCACAGTATTACATTACAATCCATGGTAGGTAGTTCCAACAAGCGCACCACGGCTGAGAGTATCCTGCACGCCGACCGACGGACCATCTACACGGCCGGCCGCCCCCCCTGGTACAACTGCACCGGTGGGCAGGAGATGGAGCCTTTTCTCATTGGTGGGTGGTTTCTCCAACGCTCTTCATAATATGACATCTAAACAGTAGCGCAATGAAAGTTCTAGCACACAAAGCAAGAGCGGCACAAAACCAGCTTAGTTTGCTGCGCATTCGAAGGTTATTTTTTTTTATATTCGACAACATCACAAACCTTGCTCAAGTAAGTAGCTAAAGCACTTGTGTTATGGAAATCAGAGACAACGATAGTAAACACACCCACCCAGATCTGAGCCAATATAGAAAAGTTCGTTTTCTAAATTGACCCAGCCGAGGATCGAACCCGGGACATCGGAAGTGGCGACACCTTGAAGACCGGCGTATAAACCACTCGACCACGGAGGTCGTCGTTGTAGCGTGCAGTAAGGGGATGCGGAACAAAAGCTTGCTCGCGACCGCTCCTGTCCCAACCGTCGCTCGAGCATCAATTGCTTGCTTTACGTAAGTACAAGGGACGTTGCGCTACTGTATGGATTGTATAGTGTCTGCTTTATATATCTACCCTTTATCAAGTTTCTCCTCCTTTCTATTTTATTTATAACTTTTTTTAACTTTGTCTTTCTAAACGTTTTAAATGTATAAGTGTCACGTTTGCTTGGTTGAAGGAAAACTATACTTAATTAAAGTAGGGCCAATTTAATAGATCACATTTGACACTTCATCAAAGTTCAACAAAGCTTTTGGCAGGCACACAATATTTCTTTTTTGAAAGGCACAATTACTCACAGTTTTTTTCAGTTAATAATACACATTTATTGTAATAATCTAAAAAGAAAGCAAATATACGATTCACTTTGACAAATAACACTATAGACTGACAGATGTCAAATGTGATCTCGGTTAATGTTAACAAAAAAAGAAGCTTCCCATAGTGGCTTTTCCTATTTCTCCAAACTTAAATTTTAATAACAGGTTTTTTTTTATAGTTAACAGAGGGCCTAGACAAGTGGCAAACGCTTGGCTTTTCGATTATTCGAATAGAATATAGGTGACATTAGGTGTATGAAATTGACATTTCAAAATGCCTTGACTGTCTATAGTCAGCGACATCTTACGTCAATTACATACTAATTAGTCTACAGGGCTAGGCTACAGGGCCGGTTAAATTAACTTGACAAGTGTCAGGCAATGCCTGCGGTAAACACAGGAAAGCCATGCCTTTTGTTATTCATGTATAATAATGCATCAGAGATTACGGTTTTCAGCTACCTTCTAAAGTTAAACTTGTAAAGAATATTGTTAAATGAGTAACATGGCATTGATTTTCAGGTTGTTTTTGTTTGAAGGTATATGCGGCGCGAGCGCTTCCGGCAAGACCACGGTAGCCGCCAAAATCATTGAAGCCCTCAACATACCGTGGGTCACCATCGTCAGCATGGACTCTTTTTATAAGGTACGCGCTTTCGCTACATTCAATTTAATTTTAAAATTTTGAGATGTAAGCATTCACAATGCTATTTTATATAATACCAAATAATAAACTAGAAAAAAATACGACTCGCACCAGATCATGTTCTCGGACGGGAATCGAACCCGCGACCTTTGGATATCCGGTCCAATGCTCTGACCGCTGAGCTACCGAGTCACTAGTGGGGACGTCGAATTTCTCCTAGTATATCAACTCTTACGCTGCAAGCCAGCGCCATCTCACCATTGTACAAGGAATTACCTCGACATCAACTGAATACCTTTCCAGATATTTTTAAACAATTGATTAAGATTTAAGCATTCACAATGCTATTTTATATAATACCAAATAATAAGCTCAGCGGTTAGAGCATTGGACCGGATATCCAAAGGTCGCGGGTTCGATTCCCGTCCGAGAACATGATCTGGTGCGAGTCGTATTTTTTCTAGTTTATTATTCAATTTAATTTTTCAGTCGTGTCAAAACTTGTATTTTTTATGGAAGTTTAAGTCCTGACACTTTGCCTTGAGGGATACCAAATTTCATTACTTTTTCCTCAGATCTATATTTATCTATTTAACCCTCGACGCAGCGCAAAGAGTTATGATTTTGTTGTATGTTCGTATGTTCGTAGTGCCTAACTAAACGGATCAAGCGATTTCAATGCAATTTTTTGATTGAAAGCTAATCTAATCGTGATGGTTCTTAGCCACGTTTGATGGAAATCCATCTAGTCATTTATGGAGATGGTCAACTGCCTGCCGAAACGGTAAAAGATACAGAGGTGGTGCTTTGACTAAAATAATATACACCCTGGGCAAATTTAAATGCAATAAAAAAAACAAAATGGCGACAAAAAATATTTTTTTTACATTTTTTAGTGTTACATTTGTATTTTTCTCATGATGTGATCAAATAAGATTGTGTGCATTATTATGATGTAATAATTTTCTAGCAGAATATCAATGTTAACAAGGTTGAAGGCTTTAAAAATTTCCATTAATTAAAATACCACAAGTGGATTAGTTTTTCCAAACAAAAATTCAAAAAAATTTTTTTTTTTTAAGTTGCCGGTATTCTGTGAAAAAGCTAGTTCTATTTTTTAATTACACGAGATATGAGTTTTTATACTAACATTCCAGACCGCCAAACATGCCAGCAATGGATTTTCATACTTACATTGCAGCCCCCTAGCATGAACGACGAAACACGATATATATCGCGTGATATAGCGTTTTATCGAACTGTCGAAATCTATTGTCTATTGACAGTTATACGTGATAATTGCTATACCATAATATCGTGTTTCGGTGGTCATGCTAGGGGTGTTTGGGGCCTGTACTGCTATTCCGATTTAGCTCGAAGAAGTTTGTCAAAAAAATGATCTAATTTCCAAGCATGTTTGAGAAAAACAGCTTCCTTTAATTTTGTTTGTTTTTATAAATAAGGCGGTTAGTATTTAGATACTTCAACAGCATCGTTGTGCAGGTGTTAAACGAAAAGCAGCACCAGCAAGCGATGCGCAACGAGTACAACTTCGACCACCCGGACGCGTTCGACCTGGAACTGCTAGGGGAAGTTCTGCAGCGCTTGCGCGAGGGCAAGAAGGTCGAAGTGCCCATCTACAACTACGTCACGCACTCCAGGGAGAACCGCACGGTATGACGTCACACTTTTCTCATATCACTTTTGAATGGCAGGATAATTTGGCTGCTTCACAAATCGTCTACCAGACGGCGCACTTTCGCCATCTTGGCGCTTGTGTGGACGCAGACCTGTCATTTTGTTGTTTGCTATCGATTTTTGGATGTTGGAATCGAATTTTTGTAAATCTAAATTTTTTTCCGACTCATTTTGCTTTTTTTTCAATTAAATATTTTAATTCGTTTACTGTCCAACTTTCATAATTGACCGAGCGAGCGAGCGCGAACGAAGCGTCTCTGCTTCAGCTCGGGCAAAAATGCTTTCGTATGTCTGTTTTCCTTTAGAGATAGCATTTCTCAACCGATTCTCGTGAAATTTTGTGAGAAGGTTCGATATAACGAGATAATTTTTTGCTTTGTGTTGAATAGGGTAGGGTAACAGCTGTGTCATCAAAATTTATAACGAATCAAAATGTATGAAACAGCTGATTTTTTTTTCGCGATTTCAGAGTCGGTCCTAGTAAAAGTTGTTCAATTTGATGGTCCCCGTCTACCATATTCGGCATTGCCGATTGTTTTGTAACACCCTGTATACTTGTGTTCAGAAAACGATGTACGGCGCGAACGTGATAATCTTCGAGGGCATCCTGGCGTTCTACAACGCGAAGGTGGTGCGCATGCTCGACATGAAGGTGTTCGTCGACACCGACGCCGACATCCGCCTCGCCCGGCGCCTGCGCAGGTACACTCACCGATACTTAAAAGGCCCCAAATCCTACTTGTTTGTCTTACGTAGTTTATTTTTCTCACATAGTTTCATATAAATAACGCAGTGGAACATGCACGTACACGTCTACGCGTACCCATTCGAATTCTCTCTTCATTCAGTCTAGTGTGCAGTGAACACCCTATACCGTACAGCAGTTAATTCATAATTTGCGGCATTCATCATCATCATCATCATATAAGCTGCACGACACCCAACGCTGGCTACAGGCCTCCCCGCGCATCTCCACATCGATCGGTCCTTTTTTTTGTATGCCGAAGGAAACTACCTTAACGCGTTTCCCCCACTGCAGGTGAGCAGGGAGGGGGTATGTGGGGCTCGCCAGGAGGGCACTGCAACATTGAACGTCGCGGCTCCCTCCACGACTGCCTCCCGTGATCCCAGCCGAGTGGCTCGGTGGGATCTCAGGAGGAGGGAATACCCACTACATCGATCGGTCCCGCTCGGCCCGCATCCGGCGGCGCACCGCGTCGGCCCGCCTCGTCGGGGGCCCACTCCATTCCTGTGGGCCTAGTACGAGTTGTGTTCTCACTTCGCGCATAGTTAACTATCGGATATACTGCTCGTAGTCGATGTGAATGAGTGAAAGAGAGAAAACGATAGCTAACTATTCGAAAAGTGAAAACACCAACTCGTACTAGGCCCTCAGAACCGCCCCGCCCCACCGACGTCGGTTCTTCTCGCTGTGTCCCGCCCACTGCCACTTCAGCTCGGCGATCCTTCGAGCGATGTCGGTTATTTTTGTTCTCCTACGGATCTCCTCATTTCTGATTCGATCACGTAGGGAAACGCATAAACACACGATATTTATATAGTTTACTCAAACTCAATGTCTAGTCCCTTACGAGCACTCGTGAATGTCAAAGAAGCTACGCCGTCGGTTCGCAAACCCGCGGGAGATATTGAAGCGAAAAAAACCGGCAAGAAACTCGTAATCCTTCTAATGATTAAAACTTTTTAGGGACATAGTGCAACGCGGGCGCGAACTAGAAGGAGTACTGAAACAGTACATGACGTACGTGAAGCCCGCCTACCAGAGCTACATCGCGCCGTGTATGGCGCACGCGGACATCATAGTGCCCAGGGGCGGGGAGAACAAGGTCGCCATACAGCTGATCGTGCAGCACGTGCATAAACAGCTGCAGCTGGTGAGTGTACCACCACCCTTACACACGTACTCCTTACCACAGTACCATTTTGACATTTACTCAATCTACAAGGGAACCGCCAAAACATAAAAATAAGAAGAAGAATATTATTATGTAAACTTAACACAACAGTTCATTTAGAACAGCAATTTATTCACTTCGGTAAGGAGGTAGATGAATATAATTAAAAAACACATATTGCTCATTTAATAGAATTAAACATTAATACAGAGGTTCCGGAGACTTTTATTTTAATTGAAAAGAAGTCGCAGAAAGGAGACGCTGAGGTCTCGTTTGAGTATTTGGCCGTTAGACGTCAAAAATAAAGAATAATCAAATGATTTGTTTGCAGCGCGGGTTCAAGGTGCGAGAGAAACTGGCGGTGGCCCACGTGGGCCAGCCCGTCCCGGACTCGCTCTACCTGCTGAAGGACACGCCACAAGTGAGTCACTCACAGTATCACCGTAGCGGAATGATTACTGCCTGATCCCAGCAAAGTCTCCCTTAAAAAGAAGGTTCATGCCTTAGGCGATTCACACACTGCCACGTTTGATGCTGCATGTTGCGTGTCGACGCACCTACGCACGTATTTGCGGGAGTGCAGATCTGCATCATCGTGCGGGTTTTTTACGCACTCACGCGCGTTGTTGCATTTTGTGGATTCACAGCGGCTCTGATTAATTTCATTCAAATATCGAGATCTATTTTTAACGTCAAGCACTTCCAAAATCACCCATGCATCTGCGGGACTCGGTGTGTCATACCTTGCGTGTCGGGCCGCACCCACGCGCGTGTGTGCATGTTTCTCCAGTGATTTTCAGTGTGTTGGACTGTGCGTGCTTTCAATACAAACGGAGATACTTGCAAGCAAAGTGAGAACATGCATTCACGCAACATGCAGCATCATGCGTGGCAGTGTGTTAATCGCCTTACTCTTAGAAAGCTCATAGGTCATGTGAAATCATCGTTATTTGTATCTCCTTATATATAATTAAAAATAAATCACCGAACATGTATGTAAGCGCCTAACTTCAGAACGATTGCACCAAGTTAGATAATTCTTATTTGTTGTGTTTGTTACTATCAGGACAAGATTTGTATGAAAGATAATGTTCAAAAAATTGTACGGAAAGACTTAAAAAAACAAATTTTCTCTTTTCCGTCATTTTGAATCGCAATATAACTAATAGATGGCGCCGTGCGAAGCCAGGGCGGACATTTTGCATTTCATAAATATTGAAGATTATTATTTATATTGTATATTAATGTTTATATATATATATTATATGTATTAAATTGTATGTTGTCTGTATTTATTACTTTACGAAACGCCTTCATTGATATCCGTTTTCCGACTGGGAGAGAATGCTTTTAGCATTAAGTACGCCTTCTGTAACATTTGTTTTATATGTACAATAAAGATTATTGAAGTAAAATAAAATTACTGTCTGATTCAGCACTTCCATAAAAAAGTGAAAATCTTGCAAAACAGTAAAAATATAAATAGTGATAATAAAATAGTAATAATATAAATAGTGATAATAAAAACTAGTAATAATAAAGTAAATACAGTTATGATGTATCATCCATCTTTCATACAGTGTTGGACGGGTAATTAGAAAGGAGGTAACTTTGAGGCCTTAGTTCTCCACCAGGGATTTATCGAGGTGTAATCTGATGATTGCCAACTAGGGAGTGAATTTGTACTAGGTGTACGCAAACATCACACACATCGTTTTATTGTCTAGGTGCAAGGTCTCCACACGTTCATCCGCAACAAGGACACCGCGCGCGACGAGTTCATATTCTACTCTAAACGTCTGATGCGACTAGTGATAGAGTTCGCACTATCTCTGCTGCCGTACTCCGAGCACACGGTGGACACCCCACAAGGGTTCACGTACAGAGGTATAGTGTACTATTGTACGATAGTCTGATGCTACTAGTGATAGAGTTCGCACTATCTCTGCTGCCGTACTCCGAGCATACGGTGGACACTCCACAAGGATTCACGTACAGAGGTATAGTGTACTATTGTACGATAGTCTGATGCGACTAGTGATAGAGTTCGCACTATCTCTGCTGCCGTACTCCGAGCACACGGTGGACACCCCACAAGGGTTCACGTACAGAGGTATAGTGTACTATTGTACGATAGTCTGATGCTACTAGTGATAGAGTTCGCACTATCTCTGCTGCCGTACTCCGAGCACACGGTGGACACTCCACAAGGGTTCACGTACAGAGGTATAGTGTACTATTGTACGATAGTCTGATGCGACTAGTGATAGAGTTCGCACTATCTCTGCTGCCGTACTCCGAGCACACGGTGGACACTCCACAAGGGTTCACGTACAGAGGTATAGTGTACTATTGTACGATAGTCTGATGCGACTAGTGATAGAGTTCGCACTATCTCTGCTGCCGTACTCCGAGCACACGGTGGACACTCCACAAGGGTTCACGTACAGAGGTATAGTGTACTATTGTACGATAGTCTGATGCGACTAGTGATAGAGTTCGCACTATCTCTGCTGCCGTACTCCGAGCATACGGTGGACACTCCACAAGGGTTCACGTACAGAGGTATAGTGTACTATTGTACGATAGTCTGATGCGACTAGTGATAGAGTTCGCACTATCTCTGCTGCCGTACTCCGAGCACACGGTGGACACTCCACAAGGGTTCACGTACAGAGGTATAGTGTACTATTGTACGATAGTCTGATGCGACTAGTGATAGAGTTCGCACTATCTCTGCTGCCGTACTCCGAGCACACGGTGGACACTCCACAAGGGTTCACGTACAGAGGTATAGTGTACTATTGTACGATAGTCTGATGCGACTAGTGATAGAGTTCGCACTATCTCTGCTGCCGTACTCCGAGCACACGGTGGACACTCCACAAGGGTTCACGTACAGAGGTATAGTGTACTATTGTACGATAGTCTGATGCGACTAGTGATAGAGTTCGCACTATCTCTGCTGCCGTACTCCGAGCACACGGTGGACACTCCACAAGGGTTCACGTACAGAGGTATAGTGTACTATTGTACGATAGTCTGATGCGACTAGTGATAGAGTTCGCACTATCTCTGCTGCCGTACTCCGAGCATACGGTGGACACTCCACACTTTACTATTGTACAATAGTCTGATACAGTTAGTTAGATGGTCATCTAGTTTCGGTTTTTATGCAATTTAATCTCTACAATACACTTATCGAACGTTAATATTTATGCCATGGCTATGCTAAACCCATTAGACAAATGTTTTTACAAGTGTTGTTTAATTCTTTCATTAACATTTAACAAAGTTAAGATGTTTATTATGTCATTAAATTGCACAACGTTATTCTGTTTTTTTATTATATATTTAATAATTAAGTATCAGAAATTAAAAATTAACTACTTTTTAAATGCAGTTTAACAAAACTAGTCTTTATTTTTTACTCCATAAGGTCGCAAATGCTCAGTAGAGAAGATCTGCGGTGTGTCGATATTGCGCGCGGGCGAGACAATGGAACAAGCCGTGTGCGACGTGTGCAAGGACATACGCATCGGCAAGATACTCATACAGACCAACCAGCAGACTGACGAGCCAGAGGTAATAGTTACTTTTAACACAGTATGTTCATTGTTCATTGATAAAAAAATCATAGTCATATTTGAAGTAATACATTTACACTTCCAATTATATGTGTTTTTGTGTACAAATATAATGTCACTGATCTTGAATGAATATGAGTACACATGTGAAAAAGGTCTTACTACAGGTTTCTTACAACATGCTGTGATAATTGAATTATATTTAAATCCTTTATCAACAGTTTCTCCGTACATCCCTACCACAATCACGGAACAAATACTTGTAATATTTGCTAAACTATATTACCTACTTAATACATTTTTGAATGGCAATGTGAATAAGAAGCGGTGTGCTAGTGCTCCTATTGTAATAATTAATTATTTTAATGACTAATAGTTTTAATTTTATCCAAGAATTAGACGATGTGCGGGCAGCAACTGCAATACAATGTGATATTCAATCGTTTTCAAATTTTAGTGACAGTTCTTATAATAATAAGTTGTCGATAATCACACAAAACATAAGAAGCATCTATAAGAACTTTGATGACCTACTAGTTACGCTATCACAATTACCGTACGAAGCGGATATACTTATACTTACGGAATGTTGGTTAAATCCATCAAAGCCAATCCCAATAATACATAATTATAATATTGCTCACACTACAAAATTCTTAAACCAAAGCGATGGAGTAATCGTTTACATCAAAAATAACATACAAGCTCAAATAAAAGAACTCAACCTATCCGATGCTTCTGGTCTTCAAATTGCGATTTCGAACTGTGTCGTATTGGGTATTTATCGTTCTCCATCGCATCAAATTGCCGACAATTTTATAGGTTCTCTTGATAACCACCTTGAGTCTATCTCTAGTTACCGTAACATCTTGATATTAGGCGACATTAACATAAATTTAATAATAACGGAAAATGAAAAATCGCATGAACGTAGTAATAGGATACACTATTTGAACGTTTTGTCCTCGCATGGTCTCCTACCTGGACACACCTACCCTACCCGAGGAAAAAGTTGTCTCGATCACGCTATGGTTAAAGTTGACAACACTCCCAATAGAGTTTTCATCGCTGTCTTAAACACTACCGTGACAGACCATCAAATGGTTGGTCTAAATGTTACAGAAGTTTTGTGTAATAAATATGCACCGCGCAGGTACAAAGAAGTAGTTAATTATGAGAATGCACTCAAAACTCTCATAGCTGCGGATGTTTCGATGCTCAATATTTATGATGACCCTGAATTGTTTGCGATTGGTCTCATTGGAATGGTCAGATCAGCTTTAGGGGATAATTCAAAAATGATTCCAATTTCAAACAAATCAAGAATACTAAAGCCGTGGATTACTCAGGGGGCCTTGCGATGTATAAAATTAAGGAACACTATGCAGATTAAATTAAGGTCAAATCCTCATAACACAATTCTAAAACTAACATATAAGCGCTATCGAAACTTTTGTACTAATCTAATAAGAAAACTCAAACGGAATTATAATAAAAATCAAATAAACCAAAATATTAATAACCCTAAAAAACTGTGGTCTTCTCTTAATAATATTACACAGTACAAACCACCAAAAACTACGAACTTCGAACTTTTGAATGTAACAGCTTCTCCCCAAACGTCGGTAAATTATGTTAATAATTTTTTCATAAATATCGGCAAAACCTTAGCTGAATCTATAAGTGAACGTGTTGGCAAACGGCCATGTAATCGTGTAGCTTTTGATTACAGTAAATCATCATCTTTTGTTTTGTTCGACACCGATGCAGATGAAGTCGATCGTATAATCATGTGCCTAGACTCAGATAGTGCTGCTGGATGGGACGGTATTACTACAAAATTTCTTAAGCTCGCTAGAGATTTCTTTGTCCCACAAATAACTAAATTAGCTAACACCTGTTTTCGTGATGGGGTTTTTCCTGAACTTCTTAAGCGATCAATTGTTACTCCTGTGTATAAGAGTGGGGATAAGACTGATGTAAACAACTATAGGCCAATTTCTGTCTTGATATCTATTTCGAAAATTATTGAAAAACTTTTGAACATAAGATTTTTAAATTACTTGAACAAATTCAACTTATTATCTAACTCCCAGTATGGTTTTAGAAAAAACTTATCAACGCAGGATGCAATTTTGGACCTTACATCTGTTATTGTCAAAGAAGTTGACAAAGGAAACAAGTGCTTAGCGGTCTTTTTGGACCTAAAAAAGGCCTTTGACACCGTCTCCATCCCCATCCTTTTACAGAAACTAGAGAGAATTGGTATTCGTGGTGTGCCTCTATCACTATTTAAAAGTTATTTGAGTAATAGGACTCAGCAAGTTAAAATAGGTGACTTTAGAAGTTCTGAGGAGAGGGTCTTATTTGGAGTGCCTCAGGGCAGTGTCCTTGGTCCAACGCTCTTTTTGGTTTATATTAATGACCTTTGTGACCTCCGGAGCGTTGGAGGAAGGATCTTCTCCTACGCTGACGATACCGCGCTTGTGTTTGCGGGCAAGACTTGGGAGGAAGCTCGGGCTAACGCTGAAAGAGGATTATCTATCGCTTCTCAATGGTTGGATGATAATATCTTGACACTGAACGTTCTTAAGACTAATTATATCTGCTTTGCTCCCTATGACGCCTCGCAACCGGGCGCGGATTTCTGTGTTAGGATACATAATTGCACCCACTCCTCTAGTCATTCTCTTGTAGCATGTAACTGTCCACTAATTGATAGGGTGTCATCGACAAAATACTTAGGTATAATGATAGACCAGAGACTCAGTTGGCATCTTCACATTGAAACAACTATGAACAGGATCCGAAAATTGATCTGGATGTTCAAAACCTTGAGGGGTTTGATGACAACTGAGCTCTTGAATAAATTCTACATCGCGATGGTACAGTCGGTAATCAACTATTGTATTGTGGTATGGGGTGGAGCAGATAAGACTAGCTTCCTTAGTATAGAACGCGCTCAAAGGTCACTCTTAAAGGTGATGTACAGTAAACCCTTTCGGTTTCCTACTGACGCTCTTTACAGGATTAGTGGTATTTTAACTGTAAGGAAGCTATACATCCTTAGTATTGTTTTGAATTGCCATAGAAATTTGCCATACGAACATAGCAAGGCAAAGAAACGTAGGAATGATATCGTAGCAACATCACTCCCAGTTCGAACTGTTTTTGCTAGACGACAGTATGATTGTCAATCTACGTTTTTGTATAATAAAATTAATCGTATTTTAAAAATCTATCCTATGTGTTTAGCCACTTGTAAAAAGGTGATGACTGAGTGGTTAAGAACCATTACATATGAGGAAGTTGAATGTTTGCTGGTTAGATTATCGTAAAAATATATATATATATATATATATATACATATAAATATTTATATATATGTATATAACACACACACATACACAAATATATACACACACACACACACACACACACACACACACACACCTACTTACTAACTCGCCGATAATTTTAAGATTATAGTCTTTTAAAAAAACCTCTTTTGTTTTTTTGTTTGGTAAAAAGTTTGTTATAATTTATAAGAAATCTTTGTAAGCAAGTTGGGAAGTGGCGAGTCTTTCCCATAACAAGTATCTAAGATTACTCAATGGGAAGACTCAGCGTAAAATATTGTTAGTACGATTTCACGAATAAATGATTTTTTTTTTTTTTTTTTTTTTTTTTTTTTTTAATGTTTAAAAAAAATCAGGGTTTCTAAACTTATTACAATTTACGGCCCGCTAATTATTTCCATACAACGGACGCCTTGACAACAGCTGCGTGATTCATACGTACCACAAGACTCAGTGCGCGCGGCGATACAGCGACGCCTGTCATACAGATTGCGTTAATCTAGTAAGCGACAGTCGCTATTCTGACACGTTCCATAATAAGGGCAAAATATAGGAGATCGTGGAAGACTTGAAAAAGTCCTATTTCCAAGGACAGTTGAATCAAAGATTGATTGTGTTATATAGCGCTGTGTGAGCGTAACGAAACGCACAAGTTCAGACCGTTTTAAGTTACATGAGTCACTATCAGATACCAATTAACATAACCTAATGTACTGCAGATAAATGCATGTAACTACTCGTACAGACGGTTAGAAAATTAATCAAGTAACCTCTGCGGTAGAGGACGGCCATCTTACTTTGGAGAACCTAAGTTGTACCTACTCAATTTTGTAATACTTTTTATAACATATTTGCTCGTAAAGGGTCTCTTATTACACCAATTTCAATATCGTATTGTATCTCATTACGTACGTCTTGTGCGTTATGGTAATGTAAAACGCACGGTTTATCAAGATGCTCCGTCTAAACCATACGGTACTTTTTTAATCTTAGCAAAGAGTTTTTATGTCAGAAAAGAGGTCAGCATTTTATAAATAAAATTAACTTTGGGGGATAATATATAATAAATAGACATTTAACTCTTTAATTTTATTAATTTTGACAATAAATTACAACCATTTATCTGTAACAAAAACACAAAAATATTAGTAAATTAATATTTTGGCTGTTTTTTATGCCTTTGCCTTAAAAAAAGCGCTGAAGCGCGCGCATCGCTAATTTGTGAACAAGTAAAATTTATTCCGCGCGCTTTTTCCTTTCGCTGTATTGTTTTTATTGTAAAATGTCGTCAAGTACTGATGAATTTAATAATTCGACACCGCCAAAAGTCTCAGAGGCAGCGATAAAGGCTACTCTAAGCCTCTTGCCCGAAAAGTATATAAGTAAAGCTCATTGTGGTGCTACTTCTATTCAATGCTAAAAAGCACTGTGAAAACAAAACATGGTATTGATATCCCTTGTAGCCCTTTCCCCAATTTTCAACTTACCGCACTTATATCATAATGTACTATTATAAATAAAACTTCTAAGTGTTCAACAATCGTTTAATTAAAGATTCCTTCATAAGACCTATTAAATAGGCATAACACAGATATAAATAGATAATAATAGGATTAAAGAGCTTATTAGACCTTCCTGAATTACGGATCCGTTATTCAGAGTCCGATTTAGCATCCGTTATTCAGTCGCTGATTACACCTTCCTTGTTTCAGCGTCCTTAATAGGGATGGGCGAATGAATCAAATATATATCGTATTGATATTTTTTTAAATATATCGAAACATATTAAAGTATGAAAATAAAAAAATATCAATATATTGATGTATCGAGATAAAAGTATTTATATACTAAAGCTATATTTAAAAAAAAACGATATTTTGATATTTTTTACAAGGCAACTAAACACATGCAGCCTACATATGTTAAATAACGTTTTTCGGATACAAGACGTCATGATAAGATCTTAAAAAAATATCGAATGTGATACGGTTTTCATATTTGGAAATATCGATATTATTGAGAAAAAAAATATCGATCTAATGATATCGAGAAAAAAAATCAACGATAATATCGTTGATATTTATTACCTATATATTTATTATATATAATATTATATATCGATATTTAAAAAAAGTATATACTTAATGATATTCTTTACTAGCGATGCGCGACTCCGAATTAATTCTACTTTTCGACTAATTCGTAACTACCTACTAATTTGGATATTCGAATGGCAAATTAGTACCTAGTATACTAATGTCTATGTTCGAATAATAACAACTAATGTTACGCCCTTTGAGCCGCAAGGTATCGATAGCGTAGTTCATTTAAACAAACCCTAGCGTCGTCAAAAAGAGAGAGAAGAGACGTCGTAGGAACTGTAGTGGTGTCCGATCTGAATTGCGTTTTATTGTGTCGGAGCAAAAATCGCTATTTATTTAAATGACTACTGTGGCGGAGCGTCCTAAATGCGATTACACTCTCCTTAATTTAGCATCCGTTATGTCAGAGACCATTTCATCCTGCATTAAGGATGCTAAATCGGATCCTACCTTCCTGAATGCAATTAAACTTCTCTGAATTTAGGAGCGACTGAATATCGGATCCCTAATTCAGGATGGTTTAATAAGCTCTTAATGGTTGATGTGTGCGACGTGTGCACGCATCGGAAAGATACTCATACAGTAACAATTACTACATTCACAAACAGAAAAATGGAATCACAGGCCTATTTTGATACAAACGAGGTAACTTTGAAGACTTAGTTCTTCGTCAGGGATTGAACGGGGTGTGATCTGATGATGGCCATTCAAAGAGTGAATGCAGGCGGCCCAGATCGCTAAAGAAACCCAATGGATTAGAAGAGGCGTTTACACCAGAGACCGTATGGAGTTATTAATGTTACATTTTCCATACTTATGATGTAATTTTAGCTTGTTATTTTTTTGGAGAAACTACATTTTATATTAATACAATAAAATCTGAGATTGGCAATTTCTTTTATACCCCTTTTAAGAAACAGTCGCTGCTTCGAGACGTGTCCATAACATTTATCAATTCTCGGCGAAATATTTTTTTATCTACTTATGTACAAAGTAAAATCGACAAATATTTTTGAAAGGTTACGTGGTACGAGTCAAAACTCATGAATAATTTATGTCGGGTCAACGACTTCAATCGTCATTGTGTTAAATGTGTTTTGTTAGATGTCATTTTTAAAACAAGTTTATTAAGACTATTTTGTGACTATATTAGATAATATCTATTTTAAGTTTTAAATTTTACTTATATTTTTCTGTCCAGTTATACTACCTCCGGCTGCCCAAGGATATAAAGGACTACCGCGTGATCCTGATGGACGCCACCGTGGCCACGGGCGCGGCCGCCATCATGGCCATCCGCGTGTTGCTGGACCACGACGTCCCCGAGCACCACATAAGTCTAGTCAGCCTGCTGATGGCCGAGGCGGGCGTGCACTCTATAGCCTACGCCTTCCCGCAGGTAAACACACTAGATGTTGCTGGACCACGACGTCCCCGAGCACCACATAAGTCTAGTCAGCCTGCTGATGGCCGAGGCGGGCGTGCACTCTATAGCCTACGCCTTCCCGCAGGTAAACACACTAGATGTTGCTGGACCACGACGTCCCCGAGCACCACATAAGTCTAGTCAGCCTGCTGATGGCCGAGGCGGGCGTGCACTCTATAGCCTACGCCTTCCCGCAGGTAAACACACTAGATGTTGCTGGACCACGACGTCCCCGAGCACCACATAAGTCTAGTCAGCCTGCTGATGGCCGAGGCGGGCGTGCACTCTATAGCCTACGCCTTCCCGCAGGTAAACACACTAGATGTTGCTGGACCACGACGTCCCCGAGCACCACATAAGTCTAGTCAGCCTGCTGATGGCCGAGGCGGGCGTGCACTCTATAGCCTACGCCTTCCCGCAGGTAAACACACTAGATGTTGCTGGACCACGACGTCCCCGAGCACCACATAAGTCTAGTCAGCCTGCTGATGGCCGAGGCGGGCGTGCACTCTATAGCCTACGCCTTCCCGCAGGTAAACACACTAGATGTTGCTGGACCACGACGTCCCCGAGCACCACATAAGTCTAGTCAGCCTGCTGATGGCCGAGGCGGGCGTGCACTCTATAGCCTACGCCTTCCCGCAGGTAAACACACTAGATGTTGCTGGACCACGACGTCCCCGAGCACCACATAAGTCTAGTCAGCCTGCTGATGGCCGAGGCGGGCGTGCACTCTATAGCCTACGCCTTCCCGCAGGTAAACACACTAGATGTTGCTGGACCACGACGTCCCCGAGCACCACATAAGTCTAGTCAGCCTGCTGATGGCCGAGGCGGGCGTGCACTCTATAGCCTACGCCTTCCCGCAGGTAAACACACTAGATGTTGCTGGACCACGACGTCCCCGAGCACCACATAAGTCTAGTCAGCCTGCTGATGGCCGAGGCGGGCGTGCACTCTATAGCCTACGCCTTCCCGCAGGTAAACACACTAGATGTTGCTGGACCACGACGTCCCCGAGCACCACATAAGTCTAGTCAGCCTGCTGATGGCCGAGGCGGGCGTGCACTCTATAGCCTACGCCTTCCCGCAGGTAAACACACTAGATGTTGCTGGACCACGACGTCCCCGAGCACCACATAAGTCTAGTCAGCCTGCTGATGGCCGAGGCGGGCGTGCACTCTATAGCCTACGCCTTCCCGCAGGTAAACACACTAGATGTTGCTGGACCACGACGTCCCCGAGCACCACATAAGTCTAGTCAGCCTGCTGATGGCCGAGGCGGGCGTGCACTCTATAGCCTACGCCTTCCCGCAGGTAAACACACTAGATGTTGCTGGACCACGACGTCCCCGAGCACCACATAAGTCTAGTCAGCCTGCTGATGGCCGAGGCGGGCGTGCACTCTATAGCCTACGCCTTCCCGCAGGTAAACACACTAGATGTTGCTGGACCACGACGTCCCCGAGCACCACATAAGTCTAGTCAGCCTGCTGATGGCCGAGGCGGGCGTGCACTCTATAGCCTACGCCTTCCCGCAGGTAAACACACTAGATGTTGCTGGACCACGACGTCCCCGAGCACCACATAAGTCTAGTCAGCCTGCTGATGGCCGAGGCGGGCGTGCACTCTATAGCCTACGCCTTCCCGCAGGTAAACACACTAGATGTTGCTGGACCACGACGTCCCCGAGCACCACATAAGTCTAGTCAGCCTGCTGATGGCCGAGGCGGGCGTGCACTCTATAGCCTACGCCTTCCCGCAGGTAAACACACTAGATGTTGCTGGACCACGACGTCCCCGAGCACCACATAAGTCTAGTCAGCCTGCTGATGGCCGAGGCGGGCGTGCACTCTATAGCCTACGCCTTCCCGCAGGTAAACACACTAGATGTTGCTGGACCACGACGTCCCCGAGCACCACATAAGTCTAGTCAGCCTGCTGATGGCCGAGGCGGGCGTGCACTCTATAGCCTACGCCTTCCCGCAGGTAAACACACTAGATGTTGCTGGACCACGACGTCCCCGAGCACCACATAAGTCTAGTCAGCCTGCTGATGGCCGAGGCGGGCGTGCACTCTATAGCCTACGCCTTCCCGCAGGTAAACACACTAGATGTTGCTGGACCACGACGTCCCCGAGCATAACATAAGTCTAGTCAGCCTGCTGATGGCCGAGGCGGGCGTGCACTCTATAGCCTACGCCTTCCCGCAGGTAAACACACTAGATGTTGCTGGACCACGACGTCCCCGAGCACCACATAAGTCTAGTCAGCCTGCTGATGGCCGAGGCGGGCGTGCACTCTATAGCCTACGCCTTCCCGCAGGTAAACACACTAGATGTTGCTGGACCACGACGTCCCCGAGCACCACATAAGTCTAGTCAGCCTGCTGATGGCCGAGGCGGGCGTGCACTCTATAGCCTACGCCTTCCCGCAGGTAAACACACTAGATGTTGCTGGACCACGACGTCCCCGAGCACCACATAAGTCTAGTCAGCCTGCTGATGGCCGAGGCGGGCGTGCACTCTATAGCCTACGCCTTCCCGCAGGTAAACACACTAGATGTTGCTGGACCACGACGTCCCCGAGCACCACATAAGTCTAGTCAGCCTGCTGATGGCCGAGGCGGGCGTGCACTCTATAGCCTACGCCTTCCCGCAGGTAAACACACTAGATGTTGCTGGACCACGACGTCCCCGAGCACCACATAAGTCTAGTCAGCCTGCTGATGGCCGAGGCGGGCATGCACTCTATAGCCTACGCCTTCCCGCAGGTAAACACACTAGATGTTGCTGGACCACGACGTCCCCGAGCACCACATAAGTCTAGTCAGCCTGCTGATGGCCGAGGCGGGCGTGCACTCTATAGCCTACGCCTTCCCGCAGGTAAACACACTAGATGTTGCTGGACCACGACGTCCCCGAGCACCACATAAGTCTAGTCAGCCTGCTGATGGCCGAGGCGGGCGTGCACTCTATAGCCTACGCCTTCCCGCAGGTAAACACACTAGATGTTGCTGGACCACGACGTCCCCGAGCACCACATAAGTCTAGTCAGCCTGCTGATGGCCGAGGCGGGCGTGCACTCTATAGCCTACGCCTTCCCGCAGGTAAACACACTAGATGTTGCTGGACCACAGATGTCCTCGGCTATCTTGCAAGGGTGCATTTCCACTGAGGCGTAGCCGAGTGAAGCGGTAAAATTAGAAGAGCATCGGCCCGGATTTCCAAAGATCGCGGGTTCGTTTCCCATCTGAGAATATGATCTGGTGCTAGTCGATTTTTTTCTAGTATATTATTTAGTATTGTATAAATAATGTGTCGTTTTGAGTTTGTTCTTTTGCTATTATTTCTTTTTCTAATGCTTCTGTTTTAATTAATAAGGTATTAAGATAAATAATAGAAAAAATACTAGGAAAAATCGACTCACCCGTAGCACCTCAGAAGGGACCGTCCTTAAAATAAAAATGGCATTGTGAATGCGAAAAATCTAAATTTAAAAATAGTGTATTGTTGAAATTGATAAAAATCTTTCTTCATTGTTCCTTTGTAGGTAAAGATAATAACATCCGCCCTGGACCCAGAGATCAACGAGAAGTTCTACGTGCTGCCCGGCATCGGCAACTTCGGCGACCGCTACTTCGGCACCGAGCCCGCCGACGACGAGTGAGCGAACCTACTGTACCACCCCGCGCCCCCCCGCCCCCCCGCCCCCCCGCCCCACCCCGCCCCCCCCGTCTATACACCAGTATTTACTACACTTTGTCCGGTTCACATTACTCCAGTCCAGTAAAGCGAGTCAATCCAGCACTCACTAGGGATGTCCAAAAATATCGAAAAAAAAATCGATATATCGATATTTTTCGGGTGATATATATTCCGATATATCGGTAGATAATGGACCGTATTGCATAACGATGCTCCAGCATTGTTTGAACTCTAATCACCAGATCTCTACTTATGTACAGAATCTAGCCTCAAGTACCCCGTTGATTCCAAAGAGACTTGAGTTTATTTTACTTTGATTTATTCAACAGAAATATCTTTCTTAATATCTATAAATAAATATATAAATGCTTGGACGATTTCACCCGGGACCTCTTGCTTGGTAGACCCGGCATGTTGACCACTGCACCACTCAGGTCGTCCCCTTAAAGTTATAAGTAGAGATCAATGCTTGAGCGACCTGTAATACTGGCCTTAATCACCTCATGGTACTGGGTATCAAGATGATGTTGATAATATAACGCTCCTTATTGACATGATGCAACGATCTAAAAGGTTGTATAGCAAATTGATCGCTATCTCTGCGACATAAGGCACAAATTATTACCGATATAACAATAAACTGCAGATTTCAAATTTGTACGTTATACTATAGAGTTAGAGATCGATTTGCTTTACATATTTTTGGATTGTCTTTGAAACTGCGTTAGCAGAATTTGAGCTAAAGTTACTTAAAATTTTAGCAGTAATTACTTGTTTATAAACGCGGGTGATTTAATTTTAAGACAGGCGCACGCATTCTTACAACTGAACATTTTGGGATTAGCTTTTTATTAAATAACTGAAATGAACACTGATTCATGGTACAATGTTATACTGCGCCAGGTATAGCATTCTGAGACAAGAGGTTTACGTCATTTCCGCTATCGGTATTGAAAATTACTTTCATTCATCTTTAACATGAGCTGTTTTGTAATGAGTGCGACAGAAAAAAACCTTTGCTTGTTACTATAAAGTCTCGCAACTGGATAGTAACGTAAATTGAAATATTCTTTATTCAAATAAGCTCACATAATAAGCATTTTTAAATCGTCAATTCTTTTATCCTACCACCCATTATGACGTCTTTTAGCTGACAAGAAAAATGGGCGCAAAAAACCTATCAGCTTTATCAGAAGGAACGATATTTACAAATATGTATATCGTTTCCAGACATTACATTCATACATGTTACAATTAACATAGATTCATAAATAAATAACATTATTTAATTAGCTCATTTCTAATGAATCAATTTACAGGGTTCAAGCTTAATTCAAAATTTAAGGTTCAGTCTAGGCTGCTACAAAAAAAAATCAATTCATACAATTCAATAAATGTTAAGACAGGTAGGCAGAAGCAGACCCATTCCCACTGGCAGCACCCGTTCACGAGCATGACGCATGAACTAGCCATCGCTTCGCTCGACCATATTTGAGGGAACGTAACGACCCGCCTCACACGGCACCACCGCAGAAATGATTAAAGAGAGCATGACATACTTAGGCTACCCATGTTAAGGCATCGAATTGAAAACTAATATCCAAAAGCTTTTCATAGGCCTATAGAAAGGGAAAGATTGCAATAAAAAAAATAAAAAAGTATGCTAGTGTTGCTCCCGGAATGCTATATCTTGTTTTCTTGGACCATGCACTGATTAATAAATTGACATACATAAACAAATGAAAACATATAAAAGTGAAGTCTGCAGATATTTATTTGAATCTTATTTCATTGTACATAAGGCATTTATATAAGGCATAATAAAACACATCAAACATTCTATTGATCTCCTAGTTGTCATTTATGCTAATATCAGATGAGCATTTTAAGCCACTTCTAACCGAAATGTAACTTGTATGAATGTGTGTGTTTTCCAAATAAGCACTAAGCTTAATGTGTTGTATTCCTACATCTACTATTTATTAATTTATACAAAGGAATCCGTCAAAAACTGCAACTAAAAAGATTGAAAAGAGAATGACAAAGGAAAATGTTCATCATGATGCTAGCATAGAGTTCAATATTAAAGTTTATATTTTCATCATTGAATAATATCGTATACAAAACTACATAGTTTACAAAAACGTGTTCTAAAATGTACTTTATGTTTTTACCGATAAAGTATAGTTGCAGGTTTTGATTAGATATGCACAGGTGTGTTGGTGTGGATTGCGAATATATTTTAAGACCGTTGCCGTAAAAAATATGCATTTTTATTGTTATTTTATTTTAATAGCTTGTGATTTGAAAACTGAATTATACTAAATAATAACTTAAAAGTAAATGCCATTACAAGTTTTTTATACAAAAGAAAATAAATGGAATTTAAGTATTTTCCAATGAAATGTAAGTCTAAAAATAGTCATAACGGTTGTATGGAAACCGAATCTAGTCGAAGCTAACGTACAATTAAGTTTAGTTGTAAGTCGCTAACATCTATCGACTTGACGCTAGGAAATATCATAAAGACTGCTACAGTTGTCATTCAAAGAGAATACGCTTCAACGTGTTTATGTTGGACATAAGTATATTAGTTTTTACAACGGTAAAAAGTTTTTATCGTTTTATTCGTTCATTCTTTAACCCTTCAACGCCCAGAAAATGAGACACAATAGATATTCCATTGTTGTGCGACCGCTCGGCCGTTGATGAATTAAAAAAAACAATTAATAATTTAATTAATATTAATTTGTTTTTAATATATTAAAAATATTAATTCGAATTCAATTTAATTAAAATTACAAACATTACATTAAAGATCCGACTGAATATCGTCATGAAAATCAAACCAAAGAAAATATATTTGTTCCTTAAACAAATGAAATTAAATGTAGTGTGAAAAGTTAAACTTTTTAAACAAAATAAGCACAATTCGTCTCCATAGCAACACACCTATTGCAGACAATGTGTTACTATTTTGTAATCGAATTATAATAAATAATATTATATTAATAATAATACGCTTTCGATTTACATAAAGCATTAACTGTATTTATAAAAAAGGGAAAATTGTACAAGTTTTACAATGCAATAATTAAAAATGAGTCGCTGACTGTTTGAGCCAGTTTTACCATCCCAGTAGAAAAACATTTTTGACAATGGCGACACCACGTTTTGCAAACAGTTTTCGATATGACACGAAATAGACAACCAGGGCCCTATTTAATAAACGTGACAATTTGTCACCTGTCATTACAGTTTTATAGCCATTGCGTCAACCAATTTGAAAATAGAATAAACTACTCATAGCTGTGTAGCTATGCTCATGGCAATGTGACTTACATTGCGGTGTAATGTAAGCCAAATTGTCATGACAATTGACTAATTGTCACGTTATTAAATTGGGCCCTGTTGATGTAAAATTTACTTTAATTCACTGATTAAGTTATATAGATTTTATATCAATATTAAAAAGGAGTAATTCACTGGTCGATTTTCGGATTACTAATGAAATGCTTTATTGTTAAATAAAATAAATGAAATTAAGTAAATTTATTAAGGTTCGTGCTATTGCCAACCAATAATGAAAAGCAGTACGTAGATATTTATGGTTTAAGTTTTGTTAATCGTCAAATAACTTTTATGTGGCTAAAACCCTATATATGATCTACTTGCGGTCGTTAGTCAACTAGTCTACTTTTTTATTTAAGTAGGTATAATTTATACTTTATTTTACCATAAACCTATTTTGACCAGTGAATTTCTGATGAATTTACTAAACAAAATAACCATGGTGCTTTTAAATTTTCGAAATGTTATCTACAAACAAATGTTCCAATAGAATAGATTAAATATTTGTATGAAATAAAGCCAACTTGTTTAGTTATTCCATTCCGAGCAATGCTGCCATTTTGTTTTCCTTTTTTTAATTTTTCAGTATTAGGAATTACTTATCTAATGCCAACATGGCGTCTTGACTTAATGTAGTTTATTCTATATACAAAATTAATATTGTGTTATTTAACAAATTATTAGACCTAGCTATTGGGAGAAAAGCAAAATATGATATTAATTTATATTAGATTTATTTATTGGGTTGATCAACTTTTTTTGTGTCAATATTATGTATTTATTATATATTTATTTATTTCTAGGAAGACCAACATTAACAGCACTAATCAACCAGGTACACCGTTATATAGTCAATTAAAGGCGCTCGCAAATATCATTGAACAATGATAATCACTCGATCACTAACCAAGCACGGTACAATCGTTAAATTCATTACACCAAATTACCTTAACAAAAAAATTAATTAATTTTCATACAATTTTATCTTACAATGCCTGTTTTAAAATCAAGCACTAATCGTTTGAATGTAGACCACAGACCTGAAAAAAAGACGGACGTAATATCACACTAAAAAGAAGTGAAGCATGCAAGGTCCTACAATTTCGTTTGTTGTATATGACCTACACTCACACAAATACACCGGTCTTTTCTTTCCAGGTGTATTTGTGTGAGTGTAGGTCATGTACAACATACGAAATTCTAGGACCTTGCATGCTTTACTTCTTTTTAGTGTGGTATTACGTCCGTCTTTTTTTCAGGTCCATGTTGTAGTCGTAGTGTTGCTTGATTCTTTTACAAAAACTATGTTTTCAAACATTCAACTTAATTACGTTTCTAACTTGAATGGATAAAATTATAAATATTTGAATTTTGTTAAGAATTTAGTGTCCAAAAAAAGTTGATCAACCTAGTCTTATAATTAAGTACTGCATTAGTTTAAGTTTTGATTCATAAGTATAGTTTTTCTCAAACTTAATAATGTGCTTAATTTTATTTTGTTACTTGACTGAATCAAGCACACTTATTATTTGCTATTGCTAGATGTTTAGAGTATTTTGAATCTTGTCGTTTAGGTAGCAAAGTTTATTTTATATCGTACATTATTACTGTACTGTATATACATTTTATTTAGGATATGAATGCACGTCAATGTTTGACCAAAATTTTAGTTTAATATTATGTATATTTTTTGTATATATTTAGGAAATTGTGTCACTGCATGTTATATGTGAGTTTTTGGATTATTTATATATGTAGAAATTGTCAATTCTTCATGAAAATTTTCTTGCAACGTTTAAATTCTGACATATACCTCTACAATTATATAAAAAGTTTCGGATTAGTGTTCAGCCCCCCTACTAAAATGGCCGTTCTACTAAGCATAACGTTAGTAGAATAGAATTACAATGTATGGGAATTAAATTAACTAACGCTTAGCTCCTGACGACCTCCGTGGTCGAGTGGCTTTGTACACCGGGTTTCAAGGTGTCGCCATCTCTGAGGTCCCGGGTTTGATCCCCTGTTGGGTCAATTTAGAAAACGAACTTTTCTATATTGGCTCAGGTCTATGTTTGTGATGCCACCGTTGTGTCTGATTTCCATAACACAAGTGCTTTAGCTACTTTCTTTCGAATCGGAACAATGTATGTGATGTTGTCAAATATTTATTTATTATTTATTCTACTTGCGTTTAAATTTTAGTAGAATGGCCATTAAAGTAGGGGCCTACTAAATCACACATTCTGATTAGTAACTTTTATTTGCATGCTAGCTAAAGCCTTCTGCAATACGAAACAGCCGCAACTTGACCGTATTATTACTATGTATATCTCAGCACAATGTGTGTACAATACGATTGTGTACTGACGTAGGCAATTGTATAGTTTTAAGTCAATGTAAAGTATAAATGTTGAAAAAATACAAAAAAAAATGACTGAAAGCAGTTATAAATGAAATAAACGAGAATTATTCAAGAATTACTTTTATTTCAACAATTCTTAAATATTTTGAAGTAATTAAATAGTTATTATAATGATAACAGTCGTAAGATTTAAATTATTTCACTTTCTAGTTCCAATTAACTATTTTAGATACTTATTCACAGACATTGGTGTCGATTCGGTTAGCAACGACGACTTAACTAAATTGACAGGACTAAACTGAATTTAGTTTTCCATCCTTTTCTTTCTGTATCGAAAAGATAAGAACAGAATGCTTTAATTAAGTCGTGCCATCAACCGACGCCATTGTGTGCTAATAAATATTCTAATTATAGTATATGTTCACCTTAATTTCACAGTAATAAAAACAATACTTGTAAATCCAATATCCTTTACCAAACAAACTTTTTTTATATATTTTTTTCAATCTTTTACCCATAACACAACCCAATCAAACCAATCCACAACATTGACTACAAGTTTCTACCAATCACAATAACATTATTAAGGAATACTTACAACTAAAAGATCAGCCCGTTTGTGTGTCAAATATGGTCGCTCGTGTCCAAATATCGTTGGAAATATAAATCCATGTGTTCGGTTTTGGATGGTTCACTGTGAGGATTTTGATTTTTTCTGAAATTCAACATACTTGTTTCACTAAGACACCATCACAGTTAATTTGTTCATCATTCAGAAAAATATTTGACTAAGTTCCAGGTGTTTTATTCATAAATTTATTACCTATAATCCTTACTGATATTATAAATGCGAAAGTCCATTTGTTTGTTTGTTACGCCTTCACGTCTTAACTACTGAACTGATCATCATGTAATTTTGTATACACGTTGTCAAGGGTACAGAGAAGGACATAGGGTACCTTTCATCCCGAAAAAATAATTATTCCCGAGGGATAGCAAAAAAAACGTTCCTCGCAGACGAAGTCGCGAGCGGTCGCTAGTATTAAATAAAAAAGTGTGATTTAGAATAAACGGTTGTTTCTTAATGGAATATGTCCTTGTTAAAGTTGTAGAAACTGAGTTCCAACAATGGGACTGCCGATATGAATTATTCTAAGAAGCAGGATGACGGAGTGTGTATCACAGATAAACGTAGTAGGTATTAAGCCTGGTTATAAGACACGATGTTTCGGGGAAACCCCGCATTATTTTCAGCCATAATCGGTAACTAGCCTCCGCCCGCGACTTCGTCCGAGTGGACTGTATAAAATATGGCGACCAGTTCAAATGACCTTAGTGTATGAAGGCTAGTACTATGTAGAGGTCAAGCTGTTTCCCTGATTTTGCCCACCAGAATTAGATAAAACATGGCTTAGATTTTAAGTTGGTCTTCATGCAACCAAACTGTGAAAAGCCCATCATAAACCGCGGCGTGATGCGCGCACAAACTTTCAGAATGTACAGTTTTACTATATGAATAGATAATGTCTTTGTATCAATCAACTCACTTGCAGAAGTCCTCGCACTCTTCCATGGTGACGTCACTGTTGACCAGCCGGGAACCGAACCCGCTGTGGTACGTCGCGTACCGTTGCTGTAAACAACGCACACTTAAGGCATATAAATAAAAATTAATCGCCGAAATGTATGTAAGCGCATAACTTCAAAACGACTGC
Source organism: Catoptria pinella (assembly GCA_963556745.1). NCBI lineage: Eukaryota > Metazoa > Arthropoda > Insecta > Lepidoptera > Crambidae > Catoptria > Catoptria pinella. The sequence goes on from OY750771.1 coordinate 1,182,141, forward strand.
ACCAAATTAGATAATCCTTTTTTTGTTGTCGGGAGAAGGTTTGTATAAAATTTTCAAAAAATGAACAGAAACGTAAAAAAAAAAACTTTTATATCTTTTAAATCGCAATATAAACTGTCTTGTGTGAGTTTTAAAATACAATATCGCAATAACCTGTAGGTGTTTGGCGAATGTTTGCTCGGCGATAACACTGGCGGCGAACCTGAGTCCCTTGGCGGCCGCGTCCACGTACTTGACGTGTAGCGTCAGCAAATCCCGCGAGTCGGCGCCGGCGCCGCGCCAACAACGCAGCTTCAGGTTGATGCCGCCAGCGGGCGCGGTGCCCTTGCCAACAATTAATTTGGAATTTAATCTCTTTTGCAGACCATACACTTACTTATGCGACCAGGGCCGCACCGGCTAACTTTTCGAAATTCGGCGAGTCTGCCGAGTTTCAACTTAAAACTGATAAATCGAAGTAAGGAGTTTCGTGTTGTACTATTCGCCGAAGTTATTTAGAAGATATCGATGTTCATGTGACATCATGAATTGGGGTTCGCCATTTTGGTCCGATTGGGGTTCGATTTATCTGTTTTAATTTGAAGCCCGGCAGACTTTCCGACGTTTGATGCGTTAGCCGATACGGCCGCTGTAGAAAAGAACAGACGGACGGTTTCAGCTTAGGTAAAAAATATTTCGTATGTCTATACGAAATCATTTTTGCCTAAGCTGAAACGGAGACGCACAGCGTGTCGCGACGGACACACCGGTCGCGATGTTTGTTTCGCCATTAGGAGTGTCGCGACGGCCACACCGGTCGCGATATTTGTGCTGGCAACACAATATCAAGTGCCGCCATAATGCTGTTGTCAAAGTCAAGTAAGCCGGCTTTGTGCTAATTGTATCTTACTTACATGTTATTGTAAAGTAATCTTGAGCCGGTATTCAATGTGTTGATAAAGTGCCTACCTGCCTGATAAATGACGAACTCGATATCCAATGGAACATGAAAGCTAAGTAGTAGCATAGTACACTAAAATACTTTATAACTTGTTTTGCATCTCGTGAAATTGTTGTATGTGTTTATACTGAAGTTGATTGCTATGAATGAGCTGTCTGAATTATATGAATATAGTGCAGTAGGGGCTTGGGCACGCTTGCCGCTTGTTGAGATGTTATGCTGTGGATAAGTCGCGCGTACCATTTAGTGGGTAAATCGAACGCACCAAGTTATGGCATGTATTTTGGATTGATTGTAATATGTATACGCTCTGTCACGGCTATAGAAGAACTATAGAAGTCCACGATGAGAGCGTGTGGGCACGCCCAGCTCTACACCTTGGACGGAGCGGGGTGTAGTAGTTGGGCCAGGTGGAGAGACGTCTCGCAGGGTTGCCATAGTAGTGAGCGCGGGCTCGTACATGGACGCATGTACGGGTCGCGTAGAGGAAGGAACGGCGGTTCTAGTTACTCATGCTCACATCGTTCCGAGGGAACATAGGAATCGGCTAGAAGTCTCCGTATAGATAGTTTAAACAGCTAACGTAGATGCTGGAAATATAATGAGTAAGATGATCTTGATACTTATCTATGGCAATATGATGTGTGCTATGAATGCTGGGATCATGCTGCTGTAATGGCGTGATCCCAGGGCTTAGTGGCACCACGCAGTCATAAGTTTATTTAACCTTACAGATGGATGAGGAGAGGTGATAAGAGGCGTAGACAGACATTCGCAAGTAATCGAAGGTACAGGACAACATATGGTAAGCTCTCACATACTGTCAATCGTGTCTCCCTCTTCATGTGTCTATCGTTTACACTTTCGCGACCCGCGATGGATACGTTTGTATCTCGGACATAGGATATATATAATACATCCCGATTAGGGGATCGCGACACAGCGTTCGCTCGGTCAATAATGAATAAAAACCCTTATCTCATAGATTACCGTATTACCTGATCAATGATGCTCTTCATCATGAGAGTGAAACTCTTACTGTCGTACTGGTCCACTTCGTTGGTCAGGGTGACTCCGCCCATCATGTTGTACCTAAAATAGGTCAAAACAATTAAATAACAGAGATTTGGTAACTGCTAAACTCAAATACTCTTCTATGTGTGTATACTACACTAGACAGGCTGTACAGTACCGAAAAATAGCTCATTAAGTTACGGTGCATGCACCGCAACTCCTTATAGTCTATTGCGAGCGACCGAGAGAAACAGTTGATGCGCCGCGAAGGTTGGTTATGACACAATTTTAATTTTGAACAGCTCGTCTATGTAGTTGAAGTCATTGGCTAAACTGTATTATTTAATTGTTGCTAACTGACAGCAGATTGAGGAAGTTCGTCATCCTGAGGTATGCACGACAGCGCGGTAAGTAAAACAGTTGAACTACTCAAACAGCGTTTATTACGTACGGCATAAAGACGGTCTCAAGGTCAACATGTATAGTCTGACGTGCCGCTGACTGTACATAGGTACATTACGCTTTACACACAAGTAGGGTTGCCAGGTGTCCGGATTTAGCCGGACATGTTTGGCTTTTTGACCTCTTATCCGGCTAAATTTGACTGCGTCCGGCCTGTCCGGCTTTTGTTAGGCTTTTTGTGTGGCTGCCACGCGAGTCACAAGTAATGCCACGACTCGACTACCCCGCTGACTGACCGCTGTTTGCAAGGCGGTAATAAATATTGTCCGACTTTTGGAACATATGTGCGGTATTAAAAAAAGCTATGATTAGCTTTAAAAAAAGGTATATCCGGCTTTTAGGGTAAAATGGCCGAATCCGGCTTTTGTGTTTTTGAACCTGGCAACTCTACACACAAGTAAAGAAAACTTATATCGCATTTTGAAGCTCAGTTATGCTCATTCACACTTTTTATAAAGATACGAAATGACTTGATCTATTTTTCGATTTTTGGTGAATGTTTTTAATACATCGTTAATAGAATAGCCCCGAACTCAGGTTCGGACAATAATTGGTCGGAGAGTCAGCTCTCCGACCAATTATTGACCGAGCGAGAGCAAAGCGTCTCTGCTTCAGCTTGGGCAAAAATGCTTTCGTATGTCCATCACGCTGTCCCGCTGTCCGACTGTCCTCCTTTACATAGTCGCATTTCTCAACCGATTCTCGTGAAATTATGTGAGCAGGTTCGATAATTATATAGTTTTTTATTTGTCGATTCAGTTTTTCAAGATTTTTCAAAATGGCGGAGATGAACGGCCTTACCACAAAAGATTTTAAAACACTGTTCAACAAGTGTTTAACTTAGACACTGTTTAAATGTGATACTGTAACTTTTTTGACAGTATTCTTTGAAAGAGACGGCATCGCATTTAAACAGTGTTTTAAAATCTTTTGTGGTAAGGTTGTATATGTTTGAGCGAGGTATACAGCTCACAGAGTCACTAGTATAAGTTCAAAAGTGTGAGGGAGACAGCCTATCGGAGCTGCAAAATGCGAAAACACTTAAGTGGTTAGTGTCACGTTAGAAAAGTAGTAATTATTTATAACCGATCATCATGAAATTTTGCATACACGTTGTCAGGGGTACAGAGAAGGACATAGAGTACATTTCATCCCGAAAAAAAAAATTTGTTCCCGAGGGATAGCAAAAAATCTTTCCACGCAGACGAAGTCGCGGGCGGTCGCTAGGCGTAACAAACAAACGGACTTTCGCATTTATAATATTAGTAAGGATAAGTAGTGATTATTTCGTGCTATAAAGGCCAAATAGATATTGGATTTTTACTTACACCATCGCCATACACATATGATGTCCAGGCGGCGAACAGACCTTATAATACCGATCCAGATTATAATTCTTGAGTAGGTACAAACAACTCGTCACATCCCACATGTATCTATTCAGAACCTCGCTTTCCCGCCAACTGTGGGGTTGCCAGCCGAAATTATAACTGTAATTTTTCGGCTGGCAATTATAATAAGGCATTATAAGCAACTGGCATCTGTAATTTAGTCTGTCTTTGTATTCTGCTGTTAATTTAAGCAGTTTTGCGAATAGTTTTATTTCTTTGGAAACGTCTGATTGGAATATGTTATCGTAGCCTTCTCTGTACGGCCAGATGAGGAAACATTCTGCGTTTAGCCGTTGGGAGATTTCGAGACATTTCTTCACTTGAGCTGCGGCTTGAGCGAACGTGGGTGCTTCGTTGGTCGTGAAAGCGCCGTATGCATAACTAGAAATAAGATTCGGTGAATGAAATAAGCTGGACTAAAAAAACAAAATTCTTATACTCAATTTACATTAAGGGCGAAGCTACTTATATGGTACCTACAAAATAATGGTAGTGCCATTGTGTATAAAGTACATATTAGATAAACGTCAAAAAAAATCGCGCGTCTTCCGGCGAATTATCTAGTCGTATTAGATTGCTTACACAATGGGCATAAGACTCGTTATGCTACGAGTATGTAAGTAGGACATACTATAAAAATCGCTTCACTTCGCCCAATGTGAATTGAGCATTAGGATAAGATTACGTTGTACTGTTAGCACGCTACACACGTGACGGTCCTGTCAAGGAACAGAGCGACAGGCGTCGTGGTGAGCTCTGACTCAACCGACACACGACATCCCTCGTGCGCTGGCTCGATTGAGTCAGCCACGAGCAGTAGGCTAATATAAAAGTTAAAGCGCGGAGTGAGACCCCCCTGGCTCTGTTCTGATATAATTATAGGCAATTCTCGTTTTATACAAAAGTAAACACGTACCGCGTATGAGTGTGCAAGTCCGGTGCCAGCCACAGCAATTTCATATGGAATCTCTGGCTCAGCTCCTGTATGTACTCCACCATCTCGTCCCACTGCTTGCCCTCCTCCCACCCTTCCCCGAGGAGGTCCGAGTCGAACGCGGTCCAATACTTAACGCCGAGTCTCTGGCAGAACTCGAATAGCGCCTTGATGCAGCGCTTGTGGTTGTCTATGGTCGAGGTACCGTCGTCCCATGGCCGAGTGGGCGACTGTTTATGGCAGTCTGACCCTGTAAGATAATTATAGTGAGTGAAAAGATAAAACTTTCAGACGTCGGATCTTGAAAATATTGTCGTTTTTGTTACCATTATAATTAATTTAAACGGATGTTCAACCATAACTTTTGTTTATGAACCGATTTAGATGATTCATTTTTTGTTTGAAAGAAGATCAAAAAGTTCATATTCTATGACAAGAATATGAATTTAAACTTCTTGAAGAAGATACTTTAAGGATGATGCCATATTAATTTCATTGGCATTGGACCGTGGACTTTGAAGATACATTACTCAAAATCAAATAGGAACTGTACAGCGATGCGCCTATTGTCAGCCTATTTTCTTGTCAGCTAAAAGACCTATTTTAAACGCCTATTTTCTTGTCAGCTAAAAGACGTCATAATGGGTGGTAGGGTAAATAAACTGACGATTTAAAAATGCTTATTATGTGAGCTTATTTAAATATGGTATGACAATGACACTGACCACTGTATCTGAACTCGGTGAGTGACACGCTGAACTTGAGCCAGTCGTCCATGGGGCGCGAGTGCACGCGCTCCGTGCCGTTGTAGAAGCGGTACGAAGCGGCGTCCGCGGCCGACGCCATATTGTTGTACTCTATCTTGTCTATGCCTGGGAAAACACAGGAAGAGGCAGGCGTTTAAAAATTAATTAATAAAAATAAATCATGAGATGAATGATAAAGACGATTTGACGACCACCGTGGTCGAGTGGCTTTGTTCACCGGTTTTCAAGGTGTCGCCATCTCCGAGGTCCCAGGTTCGAACCCCGATTGGGACAATTTAGTAAACGAACTTTTTTATATTGGCTCGAGTCTGGGTGTTTGTGATACCACCGCTGTCTCTGATTTCCATAACACATGTGCTTTAGCTACTTACTTTGGAATCGGAGCAATGTATGTGATGTTGTCAAATATTTATTTATTTATTTATTTATTATAAAGAGAGGCTTGATTTTTCCTATATTAATTACCTTAGCTGCTATAAGCCTTTTCTTTGTTTTATATCCTAGATTTTACTTGACGCTATGTATTTTATGTTTTGCCGCTTTCTCGCTCGCACAAATGTTTTCTCAAGATTACTTAAATCTGGGTGCGTAATAAAAAAAATATTCCGGCCACTTTTCGCTATACAAGGTGTTACAAAAATACCCCTAATGCCGAATATGGTATATAGGGACCATTAAACTGAACAACTTTTACTATGAGACCAACTCTGAAATCGCGAAAAAAAAATCAGCTGTTTCATACAAAAATAAAAATCGAAATTATCAAAATGTATGAAACAGCTGATTTTTTTTTCGCGATTTCAGAGTTGGCCCCATAGTAAAAGTTGTTCAGTTTGATGGTCCCTATATACCATATTCGGCATTAGGGGTATTTTTGTAACATGTTGTATAGGTAAGATTACGGACATTTTAACATATATTTCTGTTTCGTGTTGCTTAAGCACATTTTTTAATTATGCACTCATATTTAAAAAATCTTGAGGAAACATGAAATGTGCGAGCGAGAGAGCGGCATATTGTATACGGCCTCTTAAGACCCTGAATATTGATAAACTTGCCCTTTTTAGTTAACGTCCATCGCACATGATAAGATATAGCGATTTATCAAAGAGATTTTAATATACAACCTACTTTGAATCAAATTCAAAATATTCACTCACCCTGAAAATAGTCGACATTATCTGCCGGCCTGGCTTCCCTCACCTTCTGCCTCTTAACCCCCGGCTGGCTATACCCTGACATCGTCAACCCTCCGCTGCTCTATGGCTCAGGCCCCCGACGAGGTGGACCGACAGTCTGGTGGCAAGCAGCTGTATGCGGGCCAAGCGGGATCAATGATTTAGGGGTTTCTTGGGGAGACCTAAACCCAGCAGTAGGTCTCGTGCGGTTGATATGATGATGATGTTTGTCAACCTGTCGCACGCCACAGACAGACAGACAGCCGCGCGCGACATTATATAACATCCCATGAAAGGGCGCATCCGACCGTGACACATTGTTTCAAACTGGATCTTCATATAATGAGGTTGTATTGTGACAAATGTTTATTATTTGAAAAAACTAGTTTGTTTTTTTTTGTTTTTTGATGTGTTTTGGACGTGACCTACTTTTAAGGTCTTTTGCATTTTATACAATCAAGTGCTTAATTTATTTAGAAATAGGTTCAACATTATCAAGTTTTTTTTTGAAATTTTAGCATTTACTATGCTATTTTTATACCACACTAAATAATATACTAGATAAACCAGGATTTCTCAGTTGGTAAGAGCATTGGACCGGACTTACAAAGGTCGCGGATTCGATTCCCGTCTGAGACAATCAAAATCCATATCAATTTTTCTAGTAGGTATATCATTTATTAAGTACCTACTTGTATGAAAAAATGCATAATAAACCAATTAAAATTACTAGCAAAAACCTATTTTGCTGCGAGTTTTTTCGCACCAGAAGCGCCCTTGTCGTGCAAAAACATATTCAATTAAGAGAAAGGACAAACCATTCAGGAAAAGTTAAAGAAAACCACTATTGCCTTAGAAATAATATAATCTAATAAAACTATAAAAACATCCATATAATTCGTATGAGCAACGCAAAAGCAGCCACCAACAGTGGAATCGGTATCGGTACTTTATGGCCGTCTTGACCATAGATACCGGATACCTCTCCTTTCTTCAGCGGCGCAGTGAGTCCGGGCATCTTTGGTTTGTCTATGGGCTGTCCCATCATGGAGAATTTGCTTGCACTTGTGATTTTGACAGTCAGCATTTTTCCCAAGTACTTATCTTCTTTGGGCACTAAAACTTGTTCGTAGTATTCGTTGTGGGCCACGAAGTATTTTTTGTCGTGCGAAATGTCAGTCACTAACACCTCTTGGATCTCGCCCACTTTGTGGCCGTACGGCTCGTACGATCTGAACAGTTCCGACAAGATCTTTGTACGTTTTTTAACTTCTTGTCCGGGGACCTGGTGAAAGAAGATACTTATTATCCAGGGTCGGTCTGCCTCAGGGAAAACCGGGACTTTTAACGGAGGGACCTGAAACTGCAAAAATCCCGGTAGTTTTTTGGGTCCCAGACCGTCGCTGTTATTATCTAATTGAGATAAAACTTATACAAACGTAATACCAAAATGATTTGGAATTTGAACATAATTGTGATGTTATTCGGATTGAGACAGTATTTGTCTAGGGTTGTATTAAATAAAAAATCCACAATACTAACCTAATTCAAAATAAATGCCAAATATATTTTTATTATACAAAACTGTAATTCGCATTAATTTTTATTTGGTTTGGTATTTTAATTTTTTATTTTATAAAACCCTAGACAAATAATACAAATAAATAATGTCTTCGAATAACATCACAAGAAGGGTTAATTATGCTCAAATTGCAAATAATTTTAGTAAATATCTCGTTTTAAGTTCACCGTTCGCCGCCTTAATTATTTATTTCTTATTCCCGTAGCATTGCAGACCAGTAGTCGAATCTAGCGCTGGATTCGATTGCTGGACTTGTATGGCTGCTGGAATCATGCGAACCGGACATTAATAATTTGACGTTTCGTTGAAATAAGAGAAAAAGCTCACCATTGACGAAACGTCCATTTGACATACTTCCAAATGGAAGTACGTCCAGATTGAAACTATGGAAGTAACGTTGATACATCCAAATGGAATATAATGAATGATGCCTAGCTAAAGTACTTCCATTTGGAAGTATTCCACTTGGAAGTAATGGTCATTTTTTCAGTGATGAGCTTAAGACTATAGAAATAAGTATATTTTTATTAAATAAGGCATTTTTTTTAAATAACAAAGACACATAACATTCGAATGCAGTTAATAGCTTACCCTCTGCATGTTAGCGGCGGGTGTCCCAGGGCGGGGGAAGAACTGGTTGATGAACAGCGACGGGAACCGGTACTTGTCGCACAATAACACAGTGTCCTGGAAGTCGCGCTCAGTCTCAGTGGGGAACCCGCAGATTATGTCCGTGGCGATCGTGATACCCGGGACACTGACGAGATGAAATAAGTTTAATAATTAATGAAGTTTTTATATCTAGGATGGTACAGATCTTAGCATACGTTTTGCAAATTTTTCGCACATGCACGTGGGGGTCGACTAGTTAGTGTTCTTGCGAGCGACGTCTGTACACGGGTCATTGTCTATTCTCTTAGTCGGCACTAGCCTTTAACAATACAATAATACAATCCAAAAAAAAATATTTTTAGACAAAAAGACAGACCCGTGCGTTGGCTTTATATTGGCAAAAAAAACCCACAAAAAAGGCCGAACACACAGCAGGTACATCCCTAGCTTTAATACACAGACCAAAAATTACAAAGCTCTACCTTCCTAGACCATAGCAAAATAGAGTGTCAGGATTGATTTTACTCTTTCTATCCATAAAAACAGACGAACATAGAACCTCCTCCTTTTTTTGAAGTCGGTTAACAAAGTGAAGTGCAGTGAAAAATAATATAAATTGTAGTGCTCACTGTTCCCGTAGGTATTGGACGACGTGCTCGAACTCCCTGGTGGAGTACTCGCGCTTCATGTCCGCCAGCACCTGGTCGCTGCCAGACTGCACCGGCACGTGCAGGAACCTGCACATTGTAATATTCATGGTGAGTGACTGGTTCACAGTAGGGCCCTATCACAAGATCGTATATATATTATCGAAGGCACTATCAGGAAACAATCCACATAAGCATTGCTTCAATAATAGAGTAACTACTTTAAACTCTACTCTCAACTCTACTTCAACTGAAGCTTGGAACAAGTTGCCAGAAGAAGTGATATCTCCACAGAATACTAACCAGTTTAAGAATAGATTGGACAAATATATAAAAACTAATGAAACATAAACTCAACCCATGATATAACTGGATACAGGCCCTTATCAGTTGTCTGAACTGCTTGCCTGTCAATTAATAATAATATATTAAGATTAAGATGAATAAAAGAAAGAAATCGTATGACCTCAGCGACGTCGAGCAGGTGCTCCAGTTAGTCATGCCGAGGGCCGTATACATGAGCTATAGTGTCTGTACTTACTTGTAGACGCGAGGATGCCTCATAATTTCGGCCACGTCGGGTAAGTGCTCCAGTATGTACGGCGGGTTGGTCATGCCGAGCCGCAGCCGGCAGCCTGCCGGGATCACTTCTACTAGCTGGCGCAGTAAAGCTGGTAGAGACGTGCCTATATCGCGCCCGTATGTACCTGCGGGGCACAAAGTCATGGTTCAATCTGGTGGTTTAACCTAGACTTTACTAATTACTATATAATATGTAGAATGGAACATAAGGAGCCGTAAGAGAGATAGAATGATGTTTAAATGGAGTGGAAGTATTCTCTATTTGAATTATTATGTTAAGGATGATGGTCTAGCTAGGTAGCTAGAGAAACGATGCAAAAACGTAAAACGTAGAAGACTAACACGACGTGTGCTAACGTGCTAACGTGTGAAATAAATCTCACTCGTATCTTTGCTGTTATAATCTTTTTGTATCTGCAATGGGATACTGCTTGGCCTGATGTTAAGTGACGATAAGGCCGAAAGTGTAAGCGCACTGCACCCGGAATCCTCACCACAACTGTCGAAACACAACAATTCTTAAATTGTTGTTATGGCTTCAGACTTAGGGAAGATGGTGGTAGCTAGCCAGGCGGACTTCAAATAAGCCCTACCACCAACCAAACCGAGTACAAATGTAACCCCCTCCCTGCGTCTTACACGTGTAGGCTAACCACTAAACCACAGAGGCGGTTATCTCCACCACTACGTCCTAGAAGGGCTGCTTTACTCTCTCCATGATAATATTCTCCATGATAGTATACTTCGTGTTACAATATGTGCACTGGTTTTGACTATCATTTTGTTAAAATTGTATTTTTTCTAGTTAAAACCTCACCCGTATCTTCGCTAGTAAGCCAAATCTCCACCACTCCCTCTTTAAAGGACTGCTTTGCTCTTTCCACGATTTCTTCAGGCGGGTAGCTACCCAGCTCCCCGCGCGCGTGCTTCGTCTTACAATATGTGCATTGGTTTAAACAACCAGTGTTTATAGGGATGATCTCAACGAGCGGGTTCTTCCGGACTTTCGGTAGAAGAAGGGAGGCTCCACCTGCTTTACGCCCTTCGTTCGTTTTTCTTTGGCCGAATAAGCGGACAGTGTGACCTGGAAAAACTTTTATTGTTTAATTTTTCTGTGCTTGTGCTTTGTCGCCATTTCAGCAAACCTCGTTTGACAAAATGTTGCAGCTAACGAGACTTGCCACAGCCACTGTTGGCCTGTAAAAAACACTTTTCATATATTTCGTATGGCAGTGGATACCCTGCTGACGCGTGGCCAGTGGCGAACGTAGAACAACATCTAAGTAAGAAACCCTTGAGTGTTTCTTCCAACACTTCAACAATCCTATCTATCTGCTGCCTGCGCTAACACTGACCCCGCAGCAGTGATGCCAACTTAGCAACTTTATAGCTAGATCTAGCTTTTATTTGGTGACAGACATCTACGATTTAATCAAACTTATAGCTAAACTTTTTTAGTCAAAAACTTGCATTTTATTGTAACCTACCTACCTACATTTAGCTAGTCTAGCAACTTTTTGCGGCACAAAATACCAATCTAGCAACATTTTGAGAAATGTCTAGCAACGGGGTAAAGCTAGCAGTTGGCAACACTGCCCCGCAGGTACTCACCCGCAGCGCGCCCTGCGGCAAGCACTCCTCAAAACCATTATTATAATACAACATACACAGCAGAACTTACCCTTGAGTGTCTCTTCCACCACCTCCACAATCCTGTCTATCTGCTGTACCCCAACAACACTGTGACCCCGCAGGTACTCGGCCCGCGGCGCGCCCTGCGGCACGCACCCCGCCACCACCACGTGCACGCCGCGACTCTGGCCCAGCTCGATCTCATTCCTATTCACAATAGGAATAGATAACATTTCATCAGTTGCATGACACACTGCCATAATAATTATACCTAACATAATCCTATAAGCGAGATTACACAATCATTCAGATGGACACCAGACTGATACAAGCTGCAGTCTCATGACCCACTGCCATAATAATTATACCTAACATAATCATGTTCACATAATCATGTTAGGTATAATTATTATGGCAGTGATTATGTTAGGTATAATTACTATAAGGGAAATTACACTATCATTCAGACAGGCACCAGACTGATGCCATTTTTTTTTTTCTTCCTTCTCTATTTGCAATCAGCCTTTAGGCCATTATCAAATTGGTTGCAATCAGGAATTTTAGGACTTCACATCCAACGACATGATGTCCTCCACATAAGAATGACCCCAGTCAAAATGTGTCCAGTGGTGTTCTCTTCAGTCGCTTTATGGTTTGACTGGTAGCAAGTAGGGCTGTAGCTAGTTGGTTTTTAAGAGTCCCAAGTCGTTGGACGTAGTTTTCACATGATTTGCTTATTTCATCTTTGATAATAATAATAATAATAACCTTTATTTCTCACCATAATCTTAAAAGTTACATAATGTTTAATTTGGAATGCAAGAGTTTGTTACTTGTACAGTTTGAAAAACTTATCTAATTTTAATCTCTTGGAAAAATGACTATGGTGGGCTACCACCTAAACTAGGACGAGTCCCGTGTCTCAGGTAGTCAACCCTCCACCCCACAAAGGGTCTAGAAAAAACAAGTTGTTTTAAGAACATAAAAATATAAATTGTACATTAACATTTTAAAAAAAGGGAACAGTAAGTTAGTGTGTGTATGTGTGTGTGTGTGTGTGTGTGTGTTTGTGTGTGTGTGTGTGTGTGTGTGTGTGTGTGTGTGTGTGTGTGTGTGCGTGCGCGCGCGTATGCGTGCATATGTGTGTGTGGGTGTGTGTGCGTGTAATTGACCATCTGTTATTAATGGTATCTCTAGGTATTCGTGCACTTCCACATTTTTTGTGAACCAAGGTGCATTGCATAGAATTTTAAGGGCATTTCAAAATGCATTTGGTATCGTTGAAGTATTTCTATGTTGGAGTGACTTGCAGAGCCCCAGAGTTGCATTCCGTATGTCCATGTAGGTTTGATTATGGCTTTGTAAATAAGAACCTTATTCTCCAACTTTTTGGCTGCCATTTGAACTATATTTTCTAAGAAATTCTAAGAATAAATTGTATAAATGGCAGCCCCCTAAATGAATAGCATATCTTTACAGTATTCTCCTATTCTCGTGTATTCTCCCTCTAAATGAATAACATTTGAATTTTCATTTAAGCAACTGATTCTACAAATCAACTAGAACTTAATCTGTAATAAAAATGTAAAAAATATTAGGTCTTTAATTACATTAAGAAAAGATTTGCTGAATATTTTATGATAAATTAGTCAAAGACTTCTATGTACATACTACACTAGACAGGCTGTACAGTACCAAAAAATTGCTCATTATGTTACGGTGCGTGCACCGAAACGCCGTTTGAAAAAATAAATTCTATTCTATGTATAATAGCGTAATAAATAAATAAATACTTGAAATGGTCTTCAGCCGGGCTTTTAACAGTGCAGGAGTTGAGCAGCCACAGCTGCGCCTGCCACTTGTCCTCGGTGAGGCGGTACCCGTGCGCTGCCAGCAAACCTGCCATATACTCCGAGTCCGAGTTGTTATGTGCACAGCCCCATGTCTTTACATAAATCGTTTGAGTACCTGTTGTAGTTGAAAGAGGTTTCTTAAAATAGGCATTACTGTGTGTCTTGAATGATTATTATTTGGAGCCAATTAATGATTAAGCCAGACGGGTGATGAGTCTCCCTAGCATTCCAAAATCTTGAATAATAGAGAAAGTCTTGAATGATAGAGAAGTGTAGGATTGGGCAGATCGCTGTCCTAAATTCACGTTTGTTTGCGCTCGCTGACTCTCACTACATCACTCAGATATGTTTATAGAAGAGTATCTTGTTTACATTCATCTTTTTTGTGAAGTTGGACGGTTCCCTTTAGGATTTCGCCGTGTCCAGTTGTTTGCTCAGTTATTTTAGATAGTTTACATTCTATGAACTTGGGTACACAAGTATTCAAGTGCAGTTTATAATAATAGTAACTATACCCTTTTGACATGACACGTCCATTATCAATTACAAGGCTGCATTATGTTTTAATCGTAATATAACTTAAAAAATATAACTAAAACAGTCTGGGTCGTAGAGTCAGGTTCGCTGTATAACACATGTCTTTACCTGGTACGACGCTCTCCAATATAACCTTTTCAGCAGGCTCTGAACTCTCTTTTTTATCACGTTTGCGGGACCTCACGTTCACATTTTTTCGACTTGCGTATCTTTCTTTTGGTGTAATATCTTGAGATGATATTAAATCCTCAATATCATCTATAATTTCAGAAAAAGCACCTGGCATTTTGTACCTTCGTGCATTTATTTCTCTGAATCAAACTAGAGATTTATTTTTGTTGTTTTGAGGTTATACATAGACGTCAATCAGGAATCAATTGTGACATCTGTCACGTCACTGTCAAAAAACCAGCTGAGGCAGAGGTGCGTTCCGTCGTTTCGCTCGAGTGCGCACTCTGACCGTTCCGTGGCTTGGTAAATTTTACTCTGAGCGCTGTCAGAGCGTAGTTTCACCCGTTCCGTGAAGCAACCACGGCAACGTACAGCAACCAAACAACCACCTAAACAAAATCGGTCGTTGAAAAACGCTCTGACGTTTTACCTTTTGTCATAATGTCAATGTCATTTGACATTATTTTGTATTTTGATGTTTTTGTGTCCAAAAGTTCCTCAAAAAAACAGATTTTATTTGATTTTGTTTATAGGAATGTTTAAATTATCCGTATTCCTAAAAAGAAAAGGAAAACTTTGTATTTAATGACATCTAAAGTTCTTTTAGGTTATAAAAACAACTCGATCGTTCCGTGGCTTGGTTGCAACTCAAACGAGTTAAACTTTAACCAAACAACTACACCCAAAACGACGGAACGCACAACTGGCTGACCGACTTCGTTCGTTGACTGATCTGCAGACAATTATTAGGCTGCGGTCCGCATGGTTATAATATCGATAACAATTGGCGTTTGCAACGTCACGCGCGGGACGCATTCGATATAGCGCGCGCTTAAGCCGACAAAATGGACAAAATGACACTTGGTGATTTGGACCGTTTGTAAGGGCGCTAACATTTCATTCTTGCCTTAAAAACAAGATGGATTGATGGGTAGAAACTATTTTCACTCTTGAAAGCGACGAGAGTGAGTGATGAAGAGCGTTTAATTATCGAGTTGCATCAGGCCAATGACACTCCGCACTTTAGGTATGATGATATGATGAAGCTATAAGTACGCGGCGGGTTCGACCGCTGCCTGCCGCGCGCCGCGCCGGCCGGTTAGTTTGATACTTACGGACGCGCTCGGCGCCCTTGCGTATGGTCGCACGCGTTGTACTTTTGTCGCGTAGGATATTTAACAAAATGTTCCAAAATTTTTGTAACCATTGTGCGTACAATTACTTGTAATATTGTACATTCTGTGGTCGTATGCAACCAACTTAGGCAACCAACAACATTAATTTTCACCATTCTACATCAACCACCTTTTTTAATAAGCTCATAATTAATATTAACAAAATCATGAGTGACGTCACGCTAGAATCTAATAGTAAACGTGCTTACGTTCATGCGAACCGGCGCGCGGCGCCGCCGCCGGCGCCGGCGACTGTTATCGCGATAATACCTCGATATTATGCGAACTATGCGGACCGCAGCCTAGACTGCATTCTTAGAGCTCTAAGACTGTATTGCATCAATTTCGTTCTAAAATGAATAAAAATTACTAAAAATTACAAAGTTATTGAAACCATTTTCACAGATGAATATACACTAGTTAAAACCTTTTTATGTAAGTAATAGTATTAACATAATAATATTGCTAATTCTTTAGTTATTTATCAGTCATCCATCTAATCCTTAACATACCTACATCAAAACATAATATCCCCTTATTTTCCAAGTTGAGTATTTACAATGACTTATAAACATAACCGGACACAAGTCACACTAAAATGCTGTGTTTTCTTTCGGCACTATTTTAGGGTTCCGTATCCGAAGGGACCAAACGGAGCCGTGCGTTGCTGTCGCTCATTTGTCCGTCTGTCCATCCGTCCGTCTCGTCAAAGCTCTAGCAGCTAAACCCTTGAAGTAAGTCTTCATATTTTTACCAAATATTATTATGTGTCTTGCACAAGTTGCACACCCAAAGCCAGGTAAAGTAAAAAAAATATTTTAGAAGGGGGCTCCCATAAAAGTGTAGGAGGACATGAAAAAAAAGTTTTTTACTCAAACGTCTGGAGCATCATTACTATCATTGTTTAGAGCTCGTTATGTAGACAAAGACTATTTTTACTTAAATAAATATTTCAAAACAAACGTCGCCAAAGTCAGCTTTCTTTCCAAAATTTTGTACCGAAGTATTTTTTAACTTCCCATTGACCTATGAACTCGAAAATATTATTGGATATATTTCAATACCAGAATTAAATTTAATCGTATACAAGTCAAGCATTATTTCTACGGCGAGTGCAGGTACTGTTTATTATTAGGTACCTACGTATATTTTACTAACAAATACCAATGTAGGTACCATATTCATAAATCTGAACTTTTATTTTAAATTCCCTCATTTTCCAATTAGAAACCAACTTCATTTTGCAGTTAAACGCGTAGCACAAATAAGCCCCGCCCCTTACTTAGCCTTATTTGGTACGGAATCCTAAATGTTCGAATTCCGACATGCGCTTGGCCGGTTAGCGACATCTTTATATTAATTTTGAACATACAAATTGAACTACTTTTTAACACACAAACGCTACTGCCCACTAGTGATATTAACAAATTGATATTATTGTGTAAAACTGTGTTATTACTAATAATACTAATAAGTACCTAAAACTAATTACTAATAACACAGTTTTACACAATAATATCAATTGACAACCATCTTACCAAATTATTATTTAGTGACACTGTGCTGTGATGCACAAAAAACGAACCAACATTAAAAACCCGTCGCTCGCCGTCATCCCATTCATACCTCATCGTAATAAAGGTACTCAGACTACTTTACCTGTGCATTATTTTTTATTTTAACCATATTTTAACACGTTGCATTAAAGTTGATATTTGATAGAGCCAACCGCAACGGGATATGGTTTAACATAACAATGGATAGTACAGCTGCTCCGTATGGCACGCACCCTTGGCCTTACCGATTAACTTCGGCGCCTCGATGTTGTTATAAAAAATATTACATTTTATTACTGTATTTCTTCGATCGAATCTGAGATTAGTATAGATAGGTAGGTAGTGAAAGTCCCTACTATTTTGTGGTCAATATTTAGTTAGTTTGGAACTAAATTCTGATATATTATGTCCCTCAGAGTAAAAGATTAAAGTCAAAAAGTTAGGTAAGTAGGTAGGTACTTACAAGTTGACTAGACTAGACAGCTGTTTGAAAAAAAAAATTCTTTATTTATTACCGCTTGGTTCGACTCTCGGAAGAATTTTTTTAACTCCCGAAGCAAAAAGAGGAGTGTTATAAGTTTGTCGTGTGTGTTTTACTATCTGTCTGTCTGAGGCAACGTAGCTCCCAAACGAATGGACCGATTTCGATGCGGTTAAAAGGTTGGTTGGAGACTCAAATAGGTCAGTGACTTGGTTAAGTAAAGTAGGTACTATATACCTTATCATTTTCAAGCTCTTGACCATTCTATGATTCTGGCTCAAAGTTTTAGTTTTGGACTTACAAAAAAACTAATGATCTCTCACCAAGAAGGAGGTAAAACTTCCTGTCTCAAACTCAAAAGTACATACTACCGAGCTAATAAATTAATAATAACACATGATAATAACGACCTTCTTGCAGTTAGGCAGTAAAAAGTAGAAGAAATAGATTACACAAACAATTTTATTTATTTATAAATAAATAAATATTTGCATATGCATGAATTAAAAAACCGGTCAAGAGTGAGTCGGACTCGCGCACCGAGAGTTCCGTACCATCATAATATAAATACACTACTAAAGTAGAAACATTATTGCAGTTTTAGGTCAGCGTTGACCGATAGTGGAAGTAATGTTTATTTTCTGCGATGTAGAATATTGCCGTTTCAGGTCAGCGTCATCTCTTGACGGATAATGGAACTAATTCATAATTTTTGTTGATGATTTCTGAAAAAGTGTGTTATAAAGAGACATCGTTTTATTTTTCCTGTAATCTTTACATAAACTTTTATCACATAGAGCGTTATTTCAGATTTTTCTCTATGCAAACTTAGGAGATAAGGTCGGAACGGTATCTTTTTTACATTTTTTATCAAAAGTCGAATCGAAAACTATGCGTTCTAAAAATACTAATTGTTTGAGAATGTGCAAACAGCGCTCTTACATAAGATACCACATGCCCTAGTAGCCCACTGTGTAAAAAAATATTTTTATTCTTATTTGCAAAATAGTTGGGCAAACATCATCTAAAACAATTTCAAGTTGATAGCATTAGTAGTTCTTGAGATATCCAGCCGTGACAGACAGACAGACTGAATCATACCATAAAGGTTCCTTTTTACGATTTTGGTACGGAACTCTAAAAAGTATTATACCTATACCTACTTACTTACCGAGCTATAGGTAGGGTAGGTATCGTCCGTCATTATTCGCTCCCCGTACGTTCCGTTCGTGCGTGCGTGCATGCTTGTTTGCGTTGCCCTCCCCTATTCTATTCGTTCGTTATTCGTTTCGTTTTTATTTTAGTTAGTCTATGACGCGAAGCATTGCGCTCCAAACGCGTTTCGTGCGTGCACCAAAACAGCGTTCGTTCCTTTCGTCAATAAAGTGGTTCGTTTTTTAGTGCAAAGTTTTTTTGAGGTGTTTAGAAATTAACAAGTAAGTTTTACGCTTTATAATATCTGATTGTTATTGTTTGAAGTCCCAACACATCTTTTAGGTGTAAGTACCTAACACAATGTGCCTGTAATTAAGTAGGTAGGTACTACTTTTTTTTTCAATACTTAGGTAAGTAAGTAATTTATTTTTGTTTATGTTCTCATTTGGTCCATTTGGATGAGGGTAAATAGGTAGGTATCTAGTTTAAAAAAAAGTTTGATAAGTAATAAATAAACAGGAACAGTTGGCGGCTCAGTGTTTAACCTCAGACCAAATAAAAAAGTGTTTAACTATCCGAATTTTTTAAGCAAGAAATATAATATTTCTGTGATAACCCAGTGATGACCCAGTTTCATATTTTATTAGATATATAGATACTTACCTGCTTAACTATTTTATTATACCTAATTTATTTTAATTTCATTTAGGTACCTAATATTTATTATACTTAATGTATCTTCAATATTACAATGCAATTAAATTGACAATAGACAGTGATTCGCTGCAACTTCACTCAATGTATGGCAAAGAGTATTTTCGTCGTTTTGTACACACGAAGGCACCTCAGACTATACATGTTGACCTTGAGACCGCCTTAATGCGCTACCTAATAAATGCTGTTTTCGCAGTTTAACTGTATAACCTGACGTGCTGTCGAGTGTACCGCAAGCGCTCTGAAGTTGGTCACTTCTGATGATACACGATCGGAGATTCGAAGGCATTTGTGCACTAAATACCTACCTAATGTTGTTTACCTACTGAGTTTAATAACAATGAAGCACTTCTATTTCATGTGAGACAGGGGTTCTCAACCAAGGTCGTCACGGTGCGTAACCAACCAAGCTGGGAAGACGCTTGTTTACAAGACAAAGCTTGATGTTTAACCAAAGAGTAAAATACTTAATTTATGCTACCTATGCCAAAAGGTGTTTAACTGAGCGACAAAAAAAATGTTAAAGACAAGGTACTATACCTAACTACCTAGTGTAGAATGATATCTGATGCGAGCCATGTAGGTACCTACATTAGGCAGAAAATATCTCTACTAATCTTAGAACGAATCAATAATTTAATCTGCCGTTGTTATTTGTATTCTTAATCATTCAAAATCGCGATCAAATGCAATCTAAGCACTAAATAAATAAGGAACCTACCTACCTCCTAGAAAAGCACTATGTAAGCCATGCTATAGGCATTCTACGTTCAAGGCAAGATCAATCAAGGCATATGGTCCTAGGTATAGGTATCTTTTTATCTAAGTTGGAACATTACATAGGTACTTCCATGACATTGTGATAGACATTGATGTATAAACTTACCTACTTGCCTTGCTTAATTTATAAAATTACCTTTAAAAAATAACCCTTATTATCTTCCAATATTTTTATCTCAGTTAAAGAGGAAATAAAAAAACTTTTTTCCAAAAATGCAAAAATTGAATTCGGACAAGTGCGAGTCGGACTCGCACATGAAGGGTTCCGTAGTAGCATGCATATATGTATATTATATTATGTTATATTGAGAATAGCAATTATTATTTGACAGGCTGTTTGTGTTGTAACTTTGATCGATAACAATAAATTATTTTGTAGCTGGCTGTTAGTATTGTAACTTTGATACTTTTTCACTTGACTACCGATTACTTACACCTTCCCAAAATGCCACCTTTAATTTTTTGTCTGCCTGCACATTTTACCACTTTGGAATTTGGAAGTGTAAGTACATATTTCAAACTGTTGACTTTGAAAAAAAAAATGCTTAAAGAACCTCAATGTCATTTTCAAAGACCTATCTATAGACAGACACCCACGTTTAGATTTTGTTTGTATAAATGACAAAGTTTATATTTGCGGTTTCAGAAACTGCAAAATATATAAATTTTCATTGAAAGTGTCTATTAAGATCTACAGCACATATTTTTTTAGATTTTTCACTCTCTTAGTTTAAAAGTTAGAGGGGGGGGGGACACAATTTTACCACTTTGGAAGTGTCGTGACTTTCAAACGGTTGACTTTGAGAAAAAAAGGTTTATAGAACCTCAATGTCATTTTTATTGACCTATCTTTAGACACCCCACACGTATAGGTTTGTTATAGTAGATTATGCAACAAGGGCTTAAAGTAGTGCATTAAGTCCCGGGCGCTATATTGAACCCCGAGTACGAGGGATTCTATAAAAAAAAAATAAAAATAAAATGTATTTATTTCAGGTAATTGTAACCCATATTGTGAACAATTAAATATCATTACATTATTAGATTTAACAGATAAAATTACAATAAAATTCATAAAAATTAAATTCGTCATAACAATGATAGTACATGTATTTCAAAAATGTCAAAAATTATAATGTCAAAAATTATAATAGTCTCTGCCTCCGACATTGTGGGGTGTGTCTTTCACAGCAATGTCGGATGTAGGGACAGTCAAATCTATTTGCAATCATAGTTAGGACGCTATTAGAGCTGGTCTGTACTCTGTGCACCATGGAGACTCCCCTTTTACGCATACTTGCGTGAAAGCAGTCGGTTTTCGCTGCTGCAAACATGTAGGATGCGCTACAGAAACGAGACAGCCCCAATACCGCCCTAAACGCGTTATTGAATTGGACTCGGAGTGAACTATATACAGCTTGCGAATATTTTGCCCACAAGCTGCACGTGTACAAGGAAGTGCAGTATGCACGGAAAAGAGAAATCTTTACAGCGGTGGAACATAGAGCAAATCGGCGCGCCAACATGTTGGCTCTCCTAGACAATGCCCGCCGTTCCCGCTCTATATCAGCATGGTCTTTGAGGTCGACAGTGAGCACATGTCCCAGATAAGTGAATTGATTCACTCTCTTTAAAGGAACACCGTTGAGACGAACAGGTGGTAAAGTCTGCGGACATTTGGCACCGGCATCCTCAAATACCATGTATTGGCTTTTCGTTACATTGTATTTAAGCCCATGAATACATGCATAATCCTCGCAAATCTTTAGTAATTTTCTTAAACCACAGACTGAGGCGCTCAGCAGGACCATATCATCGGCATAACTTAAATTATTAACACATACACCGTCCACATGACATCCTAAATTCTGGCTGCTGAGCGCGTCAATCAATGAGTCCATATATAAATTAAATAGCGAGGGTGAGGTTAATCCACCTTGTCTGACACCGCAGTTTAGTCTGTACGGCTCCGACATTGCCCCCGCCCACCTGACGTGATTAATCTGGTGCTCATACCAATACTTGAATACAGAAATAAGTTCACAGGGCAGATTAATGTTCTCGAGCTTCCTCCATAAGATATCATATGACACCAGATCAAAGGCCCTTGATAAGTCGAGGAAGCACGCATAAACGGGTGTTTTTCGTCTAGTGTAATACCTGACAGTGTGTTTTAGGCATAATATCGCACTTTCTGTAGACAATTTAGGTCTGAACCCAAACTGATTATCGTGCAAGTTCATATATTTGTCCAGTTGAGCATTGAGCAAACTATCAAAGATTTTACCTATTATAGTGGCCAGCGAAATAGGCCTATAGTTGCTTTTATCAGATAGGTCACCTGTTTTATTTTTCACTATAGGCACAACAATAGTTTTCATGAGGTCCACTGGCAGATAGGAATGGCTCACACACAGCGAATAGAACATTGACAGGACCCTAGCTGCATGTGGGCCTGCGTGTTGTAGATGTTCAATACTCAGCCCATCGTGGCCAGGGGACTTTCCTCTCGTCATACCCTTAATGATTTTAGAGACCTCTTTAGCAGAGAAAAGTACGCCTACATTTCCCTTCGGTGGCCCCGCACTGACCTCCTCCCCTAGCGGACCTAAAGGCGATTTAACGGAAAAATGACGCCTAAAAGTCTCCGCAATACCCTTATGATCACACACGCCATCAACGCTCACAGGAATACCAGGTCCTACATTTAGTTTTTTGGTACTTTGCCAAAATCCACGAAAATTGCCTTTTGAGTGTTTTTCAGCTAAGGCATCCATCTTAATCTGGTCTTGATGTTTTTGACACCATTTAAGTCGCGACTTGAATACCTTCCGTTGTTTACACATTTCATCGTACAAGATACCGCATTTTGGCCTACCACTCGTAACCCACTCAAAGAAAGACCTCCTAGCATCCCTGTGAGCGTCACTAACGTGCTTGTTCCACCCTACAATACGCGCCCCTCGCGTACCCGTCCTCGTACTGCCTCGACTCAGCAGAGACGCATCACTAAGGGCGGCCACAATGTCGGAATACAGCCTATCAAGTACACATCGGTGATTTGGATCGCTACAATAATAATCAGCACAATTTATACACTCTAAAGGAAAGTCAATACATTTTAATCGTTCATGACACTCGGTGGTAAATTTGGAAATCTGTTCCTCATTACGAGAACCCCACCTAATGTTCCCGTGACTGGCCATATTATTGTGAGCTGCCAGAGGTGTCAATACATTCAAATTACACTCTATAATGAGCGGGAAATGGTCCGACCACAGTGTGTCATACTCAACATAAGCATTAATAACCGATCGTTTTGCCGATTGGGTTACCACACAGTGATCCAACCAGCTGCACGTCCCTGTTACGTCACTCATAAAGGTAAATGTACCTGAGTCAGTCTATGGTTCTAGCCTTAACTCCCGAGCGGAGCGAGGGAATCCTGAGTACGAGGTGTTCAAGATCGCCCAAGACAAATACACATTTAAGCCTGCGATGCACACTCTACTTTTTATACTTTCTGCGAGGCAATTGAAACCAATGACTGTTATAAAGAAAGTACTTAAGTATTTATTTAAATTTTTTTGTCGTCTATTGTGTAGTGGTCAGTTCGACATTCGAATAAATCCTTCTTGATGCGCGGGTGAAAATGAATTTCGTAAAAAGTTTTCATGTTTTTCTTGTTTTTATTTGCATAGGCAGTGCAAACAAAATGATAACATGCAGCCTAACTCGGAATAAAATCTCATTGCACCTAAACATTTTTGAAACCAACCTCAATCAAGCACGACTACATGAGTTGCATTCCAAATTCAAATCACATTATTTCCAATGGGAAAAATGACTTACTTTAGGAAAAATTTGCATGACACATAATATGCCATTGACGAGCAGGTAGAGTAAAAAAAAATAGTTTAAGTTCCATGTATGGGGAGCCCCCTTAATATTTTATTTTTTTATTTTTGTATAAAAATCTCAAAGCGGTAGAATACATCTACTTACTAAGTTTCAACAGTGTAATCTTAATAGTTTCGGAATAAAGTGGCTGTGACATACGGACGGACAGACAGACAGACATTACGAATCTATAAGGGTTCCGTTTTTGGCCATAGGCTACGTAACCCTAGAAATGACGTATTTGTTTGCGGTTTTTTCTCATATACATAATATGTATATATTTGACAACATCACATCGACGACCTCCGTGGTCTAGTGGCTTCGTACACCGGTTTTCAAGGTGTCGCCATCTCTGAGGTCCTGGGTTCGATGCCCGGTTGGGTCAAGTTCGAAAACGAACTTTTCTATATCGCCTCAAGTCTGGGTGTTTGTGATACCACCGTTGTCTCTGATTTCCATACCACATAAGTGCTTTAGCTACTTACTTTGGAATCGGAGCAATGTATGTGATGTCAAATATTTATTTATTTTATTTATTTATTTACCACTGGCACATTTATAAGGGCACGTAGGTACTCACAAAAAATGCGTGCACAGACGCGCACCACCTGTCATCCCATTTTTTGTTACCGATTGATTAGGAAAGCTAAATTAGTAGACAAATAGATGATTGTTTCAAACGGTTCTCAAATATCTGAATTAACAGCTTTACATTTTGATTAGCACTAACTCCTTCCGTTTCCGGTCCCGTTTTACCCTTTGGGTACGGAACCCTAAAAAACAGACCAAAAAGGCAATATGAACGCGTACGGCGTAAACCTTCACACAGTAAAATCATATGGATCATAGGTTATCGCCATATCGCCCCGAGACGCCAATTGCGAACACTTGTGCTGTGCCTGTGCTTGTGCCTATACAAACGAGTTATCTGCCCCCTGATTACGTAACTCTGTTGCTAATAATTCTCGTTTGAAATCGATTGAAACCGTCGAACAAACGCTACTGTACCGAACAGTGTGGTAACTATTTTTTGTTAATATGTATAGTATAAATATATAAATTTATGTATGTATTTGACGACCTGAGTGGTGCAGCGGTCAACATCATGGTCATCTGTGGTCGGTCCGGCCGGTCTACCACGATAGAGGTCCCGGGTTCAACTCCCGGCCGGGCAGAAGTTGAAATGATGAATTTTAATTTCTGTGACGGGTCTGGGTGTTGTGTTACTATGTATAATATGTATATAATATATAAAAATATAGTATAAGTAATATAAGTTAAATATAATATAAGTTTATTAATAAAATTAACTCTCTCTATAATGCAAGCTCCAGAGCCCGTTACGTAGATACATGGTCAAACAATAATAATATCGTTAGGTACAAGTCGTTAAGTCATGCGGCAATAAACCAATATTATCTACAGATTTACGACGCATTTCAATTACATAAAATAGTGATTGTTGAGCACAGACAATTAAGTATTCCAATTCTGAAATTATACATATAACCCATTACCATACAATGACATATTAAATGGTCCCACGCAAACATATTTCATTCATGAAAATAAAGAATCTTGACTTTTTGGCCATCATCATAAGCAACTACTTTTATTAGTTTGCTATTACATTATGTACTTATTTCTGTATATTATGTCTGGATCTAAATGCGCTACAAATGATTGCGTTTCACTCGTCACGTGCACCATCGCACACTATCATGTAGAGAGTGCGTTTTATTCCGAGCACACTTTTGGACGATCCGTAAAAAACCAATTCGAGTGAATCGACGTCAATCAGTGGAAGATCAATGGAACGACCGCACGCCGAGATACCCAAATATACTATGCCTACTACATTTTCTGGGATTTTATAATGTGACCAAACCTGAACTAAAAATCGTAGGTTAGGTTAGGAAGGTATAGTTTTTCCAAAATGTAACTGCTCATTTCCCAACTAACATTTAAACACTAAATTATAAATCCCATAATACCTATTTCATTAATCTTAAATGTTTCGGCGGCCTGGTCACGCTAGGGCAGGGGGGATAGCTGCCTTTATCCCTCCGTCTCGCCGTATATGATATTCTCAAAACATTATAATAGCAAGACATTATAATCTCATAATAGCACATTCGCGAAAAATAATATTCGCAAAATATGATATTCTCGTGAAATCTCAAAATCTTCATAGGTATGCGAAATCGGAACTCGCGACTCACTATAATAAATAACACAGAATCGTCATAATATCGTTTAATATAAGTACGGTTTATTTTTTGCTGCATTTTCTGGGCGTTCCATCCAGGCCCGTTCCGAAATACAAGCACTTGTGTAAGTCTGCTTTGCTTACGTCATCACCGGCATCGGTGGGGTAACCATACCCTACGTTACATCCTCAGAATTCCGTGTTGATGCAGCCCGAAGGAGTTTTAGAGCGCTAGAGGAGTCGGGGAGCCTAATTGATTTCACCATTATAGATTAGGTTGGTTGGTACACCATTATTTCCCTGCCATGATGGACGCTTCGATAAAAATTACAAAAGTGCGTAGGTTATCTTTAAATCCGCATTACGAACTTGCTCTTCCAGGAATCCAGGCATCATTTTCAATCTGAGATTGGCTCCCCAGATTGGATAGGAGATTGGATAATGTAATCGAGTCTTTCTTAATTAGATTCCATTTATATTTTTTGACAACCCATTTGGAAATAATGACTCCGTTTAATTTACTAAGTAAACTGTAGGAAAACTAATCATTGTTTTTGTAATTGACCTCCATTCATGGATAGTCCATCGTACAAATATTTATTTACCTTAGACTCGATGAACCTTTCTAAGACAACATGAATTTCTCAACCGCAATGTTAAAGTCGACGTAATTTTTCGATCAGTTTTACCTTGAAAATATGAATCAACAGAATAAAAGGTAATAAAATGTCCTGTGAGTGAGTCGGCGCATGAGTGAAGTGAGTCAATTAACGAGAAGACAACAGCTCACTAATAATAAAAAAACTAGAAGAAATTGACTGTCCCCAAATTCCGTGTGGAATAACTTGGGCTTGTTTCGGATAGAGATCTACTTCAGTAACATTAATACCTGAAATGTATAAGTACAAAATAAAAAAAAATCCAAACCAAATATTTATTATCAAAAGAATCACCAAAATCATAAATTGTAAAAAAGTTACATAGCGTCGCCAGTGTCGCCACGCCATAATGAAAAATTGTAGATTGATATTCGACAAGGGTCGAAATGAAGCAATGCCCATACGAGATATTTAGACTATACTGTTCGAGTATGGAATTGATGACTCACCCGTTGTTAAACACTCTACTTTTCGAATATAAACTTACTTTAAGGGAAAGTAAAAAAAACAGTCAAAGTAATGAAAAATTACAAAATGAACTGTTTGTTTTTTATTTAGCCATTTTAAGGTGACTATAGCCCTCAAGTAGCGCCCTCATCTTAATTAAATTTATTGCTTGCTAAGTACCAACGTTGTAGTAGTAGTAGGCAAAAGTGATTAAAGTGGGCACTTTTTTAAATTATGTAAACTTTTCCGTTGCCGATGAGATAACTCTATGGCCGACTACGTAACGTAACCATACTTATTCATTTCTATTTTTAAATTATTTTACGCCCTAGTGTGGAAAGCAGTGTTTTCCACCCGCTGCTCGGTTTAATTGTACAATCAAACAAACTTACAAAGTGTAGTTCGATTGAAATTAGTAATAATTTAAAGTAAGTTAAAATAGTTCGAGTATGAAATGAAATAGTACGTTACAAGGGAGCGCGAGAGGTTAGCAATCACATCACATTGTCGAAGATGGTTTGAGGAGAATCATTCGAGGCACATTTTCTTAGTGAAAATGAATGAGATTTTAAATTGGTTCGTGTGGCCATCTTAAACGACCAGTCAACCATAAAGTTTTATAAAATAATGCAAGCTGATGAATTCTACTGTTTTGAATGTGGAATACTACTTTCCGCACTAGTGCGGGGCATGTATTGAAATTAATTTCCGCACTGAATGGGCGATTTTCTGATAGCTCAAAAAAAAAAAAAAATAGTTCATAAAAATTTCGTTCATAAAATTTTTTATAAAAGCCTAGCCGTGAAGTTAAACCATCTTCACACTAAGCTTTGAAAATTATGATCGCAAATGCTGTAGGTATAGCCAAAGCTTACCGTCTCGTCGGGCGGGACGGCTCTGTGTGGCGTCGTCCGTATTATCTAGTACATTACAACTGCTCAGCGTCGCGTTGCCGGCCGTCCCGTCCCGCCACGCCATGCCTGCTGCCCGACGAGACCTGACGATACTGCCTGAGAGAATGTTGTGAACCAGACCACCACCCACATAGCTAAATGTAGAACCTCCTGCATTATTTTTTCTAATGTAATAATCATATTTCAGAGTATAAGTGAGAAAAAAATGTTACCTACGCGTTTGCTTGAAAACCTTTTTCTTTTCTTATCCGTCAGTCAAAAAGTTGAATCTCTCTATTTTGTGGTTGAAGGTAGTTGGCGTTGTTGACAAGTTTATTTCATTTTTATTAGTTTAGTCGAAAACGAATTGAGTTTGTAACTCATACCTTACTAGGTACATACCCTCCTCCTGTTTTGATTAATTTATTAATTTTTTATGCCGTAAACGCGGAATAAAATTTACTTTACAAAATACCGTAGCTATCACAAACTTTTAATCATCATGTTAATAGTCATCTGTGTCATAAAAAAAGCCAACGAACTCGTCCGTCCTACCTTCGACAGCTAATAAACTAAATTGCAAAACAAATAAAGCCGAATATTAACTAATTAAGCGGTTACATTCGACGCTATCGAATCAATGACGTCACAACCAATTTTGGAGATAATGTGTGGTATGGGTACATAAACACTCACTGGCTACATAAAAATAACACAAACACACGACCAACTTACGTCAGTTATCATAAAACTAAAAAATAAAAGAATAATAAATGATGATGATGATACTAAGATGATAGGAAATAGGAAATATAATAATAGCAAATGGTTTTTTTCTTTCTATTTTTAACCTAAGGTAAGGTGGTACCACGTGGTACGGTACTAAAACTAAAAGTAGGGTAACTATAATTATGTTCGGATTTTTCCGGACAAGTCCGGATTTTTTAAATTGTTGTAAGTATATTAATTTGTTCTGACTTTTATAGGAAAAAAATCCATAAAACTAAGCAAGTAGGTAATGAATTAATAAAACTAAGCAAGTAGGTAAGTACAAGCGACCATTGTAAGTGACTAATGTCTGTCGAGCGAGTAAGTAACGAAGGTGTAAGTGAAAACTTACAGCCTAATGTTGTGCTCGTGCACTAATGTCTTTCATCGATTAATTTCAATCGAGTGACGTATTTGAAAGTCGATAATAAATCGATATTAATGACTGGTGCAGTGATCTATCGTGCGTGATCGATCACATGCGTGTTTGTTGAATAGTCAATATCGCGCTACTTCGGTCGGTACATAGCTCGTGCTGCGGGCCAGGTATTACGAGTACCTAAGTTGTATTTTGATTTGCAAGTTCTTTGATATCTGCAATGACTATGTGTAGGTACCCTGCAGTGTATGTACGTAGCCTTTTACCCTCCTATGAATCAGGTTTTTATTCTGATGGTTGGGTCAAAGTAGAAACCTTTTTGGCCTTTATCATCTCAAGTCATCTTTGATTATGTTACATGAGCTATTTGATGCTATCGTTTGACATATAAAGTATCAGACAAAACCGGCTTAATATTTACCCAATTATAAATGAAACTATAGCATCCATCCGCCTACTTGCTTGCTTATAAAAGAAGCAAGATCCAATTCAAATTAATCACTACCCAATTATACCCAATCAGATTCATTGGAAACATGCAAAAGCAAACCCTTTGGCTTGCAATTGCTAATAAGGATGCAAAGTGATCAAAGTGGACTTGACAGGGCAGTGTCGTCGCGGCAGTTAGCGGCTGTCATCTCTTTACCAGCAGTTTGTATTCAATGCTTGTAGTGAGTGATGCTAAAACGATGCTCGGGCTGTGACTGTGATGTGTGTGAAGCACTCGCTACACTTGTACTAAAGACGATGTTAAAAACTTTAAGGCCTAAATTAAACCCTTGTAACAGGTACGCTTAATTTGAGGTATCCCAAAAAAGGAAACAATTTGTTTATTTTCCTCGATTTAAAACTTTAGAAAATTTAAGTACATTATGATAGGAAAGTCCATGATTATGATAAACTTCTTAGTTTGTTGAATAGATAGGAACCTAATAATGAAATATTTCGGCAGTTCAGCTCATATCGCTAACAAAAAACGCACGTAAATTTTGTTCACATTATTTCCATTAAAATTTTATTCAGCTACATTTGTTTATTATTTATGCATGACACAAGGGATTTAATATCTACGGATTCTGCCGAAAAATAGTGTTGTCGATAAACAGTTTACTTATAGGTATTATCGATAAGATACGACCGGACGCGGTCTGGTTAAACCAATTTGAACTATCCAAGAGCACTTAGCTCCTTTGCGCAACGGCCAGCTGCTAAACCGATTGTAAGTTTATGACCTCACTAGCTAGTAGCTAAGTGGCTTGCACGCCTACGACTTCGGATTCTGAGGTCCTAAATTTAATTTTCTTAGCACTATGACTAACATTCATCACAGTTGAATAACATTCTTGTAATTCGGTAGTTAAACTCCTTTCCTCCATAACGAATGATTGAATAACCCAATTAAACTTGAAAGATGTGTAGGAATCTATATCCGCCATTCTTATGTATTGTGAATATCCGTGTCATCATTTCATGATCATTCATTACCATACTCGCGGTCATCCAAGTGTGATTTCGTTCAGTAGGCCGATAATGATTCGCTTATTTGTAATTCAATAGCAGTATTCCAATGAGCAATTAAAACCATTTTAGAACAAGTAAATCCATGTAAATGTTTTCTCGCCACGCACTATTTCGATGTCCGGAGACCTGATAGAGAAAATTGCGGTAAAAACATAAGCAAATGAGTAATAACCATGCATCATTAGAGAGGTGTCATTTAGATCACACTGATAAACTCTCACTCATCTTAATATTTTTTATGAGTAGTTTGCAAATAGAGTAGATATCTAAGTACTTGGTACTTGGTATTGCATGTTTATTTATTTTCAGATTTCAAACAACTCGGACGCTTAAACGCGAATATTATTTCCGCTAAGTACCTAGTTATAGGAAAAATAATTGGACAAAAAGATGACAATTAAAAATAAATACTTACAAACATAGTTACATAATTATAGGTAGGTAAGTACCTAATAATTTATATTTATACGAGAGCATAGCTGCAATTTAGAAATGAAAATCAGGCGTTCCATTTTCCTCATATACGTACCGAACTAAATGGAACTTTATAGTTTCTATAGATAGGCAAAGTTTTTCGTTATTGCTTAATTTTTTGTATATCTTATCATTATCGCAATTTCAAAGTTTTATGTTAAATTTATGTATGCACGTGTCTCTTTCTGTTATGAAATGAGTGAATATGTCAGCAATATTTAAAGTCGATAGGTACGTAGGTAAGTATCTATCTTATGTTTTTATTAGTTAACGTATGGGCACAAACTTGGAACACGTGCGTGCTGTTAACATAAATGTAACCCTATCCTTTTCATTTTGTTACAGGTACACGGAAGGCATCAACAAAAGCAGGCCAGATGGCGAACAAACTAAAACATCGGACGGTTATTAAAAAATAAAATGTCAAGAAAAAGTTTTAAATTCAAATTGTTTAAAAAGTTCCGAGTGTTAGTGCAGTGACACGTTATCGATAAGTGATCAATAGTTTCAAAATGGAAGAAAATAATTCTAGTTTGTTAAGTGATTTGAGTGTGACTCTGAACACTACGTTTTACCCAAGGGAGGCCACGATAGTGGCTGCGACTTGTGCTTGTATCTTCAGCGTCGTTGGAGTTGTTGGTGAGTTCTGCTAGCTATTTAAAGACATTTTGGAATTCCTACCTAATTTATATAAAAGTTAAAGATTTTCGCATGTCCTTTTGTCCACCCCACCACCGCAATCATTCCACAATGGTGGCACTCTTTTGCATTTTGACTAATAACAACTCTTTAAAGGTATTTCTTTGCCTTCAGTCAGGTTTGGTTCGTCGGTCTTCACTTTTAGTATAAGCTTCTCGAGCTTCATGTTTATGTTTGTTTGTGGACTGTTTGATGTTTATAGTATCGAGTCTTCTATTCGAGGAAGGCGATGAATATCTGTGTACGTTACCGATCCTGTGGTGATGCTCAGTGTCATAACATTCATTACACTTCATAGGTAATACGGCGTGCCTTTCTTGACTTCTTACTTTTAGTTTCATTACTTTCAGTGCTATTGAAGTAAAAATTTTCAGTATTAACCTCTTTGGGAATCATACTTTTTTTAGATTAATTTTCGGTGGAATAGAGATGGTGGCTAATTGTTAGAACCGCTTTAATTTTATAGGTAAACAATATAAATAATTAACTTCAATATAAAATCAAAGTAAATTATTTTATGTTAAATTTTCCCGCCTAAACGCTCCAAGCAGTCACGTGATCTTGATTACGTAACGATGCGATAAAAAACAAACCAATGTCAAACATCAATCAAACAATTACCAACAAACACTATGATGACACTATGAATGACAAACGGTTTGACAGCTTGTCTTGTCTCGTTTGAGTGGTTTCCAATATCTGATATTTATCGGATATAGTAGGTATATCAAAAATCAGATTCCTTTTTTTTATTATAAAAATCAGATTTTTTCGCACCCTGTTTATTACTCATATTTACAGTAACAAAATATAATTTTCAGTATTATAATATTCCCTTTTACAGTTTAAACATAACTTTTTATATATTTGCAATTCATGTCACCATCCCTATTTTTGGTAGTCGCCTATTTAAGTTCAAAGTCAAATCTCATTTGTTATTGTTTGGCGCATCCATAAACAGTCATAGAGCTGCTGATATGGTCCCGTAGTCAGCTGTATAAACAAACACTAATAATATCAGTGTAGGGCATGCCATGCCATAGAAAAGAATATTAAAATTGCTTATCCTACACAACTAGAGTAAGTTACAGTTTTAAATCAATATAATGTTAAACATTTTAGCAAAAGTAATTTTGTAATCACAGTTAAATACACTGGGCTGCGAAGAAAACGGGTCACCTTATTTTCATAAAGATATCAAGAAACGAGCACAATCAAAGGAAACGAGTTCACTTTACAGTCTTATTAATAAAAAAATAGGAGCATCCCTGCAATGATTATAAGATTATGGCTGGAACAAATACACTTATAAGCATTTAAAGCAACTGCAAATACCTTGAAATTTCCTCAAATATGTATGTTTTATTGTACCTAATAAAGTAATCATTATTTCAATTCCATATTAAAATAAAAGTAATTGTATTGAACCTAATTGCGGTTTCCTACGTTTATTCCTTTTTGAGGTGTCAGTATTTCTTTGAAATACTTAATCGGCACTTGAACATCCAAATTATCCATCGACATATAAATCATTGCAGATGGTCAAATTTGTTTTATCAATAAGACTGTGAAATGAACATGTTTCTTGATATAACTTAACCTAACGAATACTTCTTAACAAAAACTGCGTGTTATTTTATTCATGTTATTTTAATTGCTAACCTAAGCAAAAATAGCTGGTGAGTTCAGTAATGAGGATAACAGGGCCTCAGCTCAGGTAGACGAAAAAACGCGCTGCGGTTACATAACAAGTATGTATTTATCAATTGAATATTTAAAAATTCCATCACTTTTTTACGATTGTTAGTTTTTTACACATCATAGTTAGAAATCTGTGGCTAAATATAGACGACTGGAAACCTATTACAAACTATTTTCAAGGAGATCGAAAGGCGACATCCTTACAACCAAAATGATATATTACAACTTGTGTATTGTACTCATTAGCCACCAATAGATTCAAAGATAAATCCGACATTGGTTCAATCTAGCGTTGTTGGCGTTGTCTTGATGAATGGCACCCTTGTAGCTTATTCCTTAACTTTATGGCCGCCACATAAAAACCATGTCAGGCCCGGGGCTGATGCCCTTCGTACAAAGGGCTCGTTCAGGCCCTCGGTGTTGGGTGTATCGTGTATCGTGTTCGGCATGAGACCATGAGATCAACTTAATTAAATTGAATGGCTAAACAAAACGAATTAATCGAACCACGGTCTTTACGATTATGATACCTTTGTATTTGGTAACATGCACATAGGCTGCAAGAAAGAATCTAAATTACTGTAGTAGAGTAGCTTTTAAGTGAATTGTCATTAGATCTAGATGCGTGAATTACTTTATTTTCTCTTCAAAAACCACTTTTTTAATCACGTCATGAGTCCACGTTATTGTTCGTGGTCCCCCTACATTTTTTCCTGTACAAAAAGATCAGTAAAAACAAAGGTGACACTGTAGTTGGCCAATAATAAAAAAAAGTTATTTTTAACCGAATTCAAAAAAGGAGGAGGTTCTCAGGTCGGTTGAATTTTAAGTATCTATAATTGACACGAAAAACTTTTTTTTTTCAACAGTCTCACCTATACAAAATGTTAGTATTAATATTGTATAAAAATAGCATTTGTGAATGCTTATATCTAAAATCTATGAGTCGTGATACACAATAGATTTTAACTTCTATGCGAGTAAAAAATATGCTCTAATATGTTTTATAAACACTGTAAGCATATGCAGGCAAATGCCAATACACTCTTCCTTTAATTACGAATGGTACGCCATAAAGCCAATTAATCTTTATTGCACACAAGCTATTTAATTAAGGATAGTCCGGCCGATCACGTGGACGTTTAGCAACTAACCACCCCATGAGAAAAGCACACAAGTCGTATTACCAATATTTGTCCCGGTACCCGCCCGCCCGTGTCTCTAATGGTCCTGCCTAGTAAACAACTTGCCGTCTATTTTTATAACAACACTTACGTCCTTTTCATGTCGTCATTTCTTTCTCTGGAACAGTATCTATTTGCGAAATCATCGATAGTGTTATCTTGTTCTGTTGTGTTGGTGAACCTACAGTTTTCATAACATAGAAACCAATAGTGTTTCTGCGATTCTATCGATAGTAGGTATACAACGTGTTAGTGAATGAACTCAAAATGGGAAAACCGTTTCTTTGGATCATCAAACTGAACAATTTTTCTATGGGACCAAATCTCAAATAGCGAGAAAAAAATCAGCTGTTTCATATATTTTGATATTTTCGTATTTTTTTGTATGAAACAGCGATTCAGCGACAGCGATTTCAGAGTTGATCCCATAGTAAAAATTGTTTAGTTTGATGATCTAAAACTCTAAAGAAACGGTTTTTCCATTTTGAGTTCATTCATTAACACGTTGTAGACACGGGTTGTAGATAGATTCCATGGATAAACTATCGAAATTATGACAATCGATTTTCAGGCAACACTATTCGCCTGTGCGTTGCAATCTTTTGCAGCAGCAGTGCAGCCGAGTTTGGATTGGAAGTATGCAGTGTTAACAGAAACCTTGAAAATAGTTATATCCCTCACTGCTGTGGGTTGCAAATCAATCAAACTGTCAGCTTATTGATTAAGGAGGGTCCCACGGGACAACGACATATGGACCTGACCATTTGGCCTTTGTTCTCCTATTAATCTAATCTCTGTAGTCTGGTCTGTGTGACATTAAACAAGTATAATGCTTTTACATAATAATAATAAAATAACTTTCACCACAGACAGGCGTTCCAATTAAAACAAAAATAAAAAGATTTTTACAGAATAAGTAATGTAAAATTCATCATGGGCAGGTAGAACACGTCGCCTAGGAGCAACCACGTAATTCTTTTTTATTTTTTTTATTAATTCAGGTACTGGATACCTACTTTTTCAATGTTTTTTAAATGAAATAAAGAAAAATAAAAGGGAGGGCAAAGTCACGGCGATTTAAAAAAAGTAATATTTATGCAAAAAAATATATTAAAAATTTACTCAATCGATAAAGCATCCATGCTGTTTACATAAACCCAAGAAAATTAAATCAATTGTTTTGGAAATAATAACTGGGTCTGAAGAACAACTTAAAATGCCCGTGTTTTAATTTATTACTTTCTTATTTTATATTACTTACATAAGTAAATGGGCCCGATGATGCTACACATTTTTTTTTTACTCAAATCTACTAACATAACATTATGGTCAGGTTATCATCACCGTTGAGTTTACCATTTAGTTTTCATTTGGATACATTTTTTTTTTAAGCGTCAGGGTAAAATTACAAGTCGGGTCAGGATATTACTCACTACTCACAACCTTCCAAATACAAGATCGTATTTTAACATTTGACCATTATCCCTGATGAAATCTGAAACACCGAAAGTGATTGTCATGGTCACCCTACGGACTAAAAATTACTTACCCAAAAAAACTAAAAATTTGTCTTGTACTTTAAGTTAGCTGATTGTGAGAATTTTATGCCTGCAAGCTGCTGGCCAACAGAAGGATGCAAAGCGGAGGCACAACACGCATCAGTTTTTAATTTAACACGTTTTTATTAAGTTGCTTTGCTTTCGTGTTTGTTTGTTTGTCCACGAACTTAGCAAACGATATTATACTAGCTTCCGATGAGCTAGAGACTTAAAACTTTAAACAAAAATCATAAGACTGGAAATGCAATATTATGGTATCATTGATTGAGCTGATCTGATGATGAAGTGAAATAAGGCCACAGGAAGTCTGTAATAAAACCATACCACCCCATCTAGTTTGGGTGATACTCTGTTGGGAAATAGTGTCCAGGGTCTGATGATGGACCTGAAAGAAGCCCACAGGAACTCTGTAATAAAACCATGCAACACCAACGAATTCGTTTGATTCAAATTGACAAGTGGGTGAATCTACGTTGTTTTGTTATGTTTCTTACTTCCTGCGTCATTGTCGTTTACTCGAAAATCTTTAAAAATCCAATGCATCACAACGGAATTTGCCATCATTTACGTTAGAGTACGATAATAAATTATATGAATTTGCATATTTTTAACTTATTTATTGCGTTGCATTGGATTTTTAAAGATTTTCGAGTAAATGACAATGACGCAGGAAGTAAGAAACAACGTAGATTCGCCCAAGTACTCCGATAGGCGATGGTGTGTTTTTGGTTTTAGCTCGTTGACTATAAAGCAGAAATATATTTTTTTTAAATAAAAAACACGTTTTTGAAACGGACTAAAAAGTATACAATAATTTCTCCCGTAAAGATTTATAACCCAAAACAGAAGTTTTAAACCTAAAAACGTGGGGCGCATACAAAAGGCAATTGATGATAAATCTTATGCGCCCCACGCTTTTCATGATGAAGTCTCTGGACAGTTTAAAATCCTAATGGATCAATCAGCAACCTACTTTTTCATAATAAGTTTCAATTTTTACCTAAGTGGTCAATTAAACTTGCCTTCCATTTAGATAGTATCGGAAATGTCGTTTGATTGTTATTACGTGCCAATTAATCAGCCTGCGCCCGGGCGGGCTGCAAACAAACAAACAGATAGTAAGTATATAAAAGATAATAGATAATAATCTATAGTATAAATAGGTACTATGACAGAATACACTTTACTTTTCTGGTCGAGTGGTTTGTACGGCGCCGGTTTTCAAGGTGTCGCCATCTCCCGAGGTTCGATCCCCGGCTGAGCCAATATAGAAAAGTTCATTTTCGAACTTTTCTATATCAGGTCTGGGTGTATATGTGTTTACTTAGTTACTTACCAACCGTTGTCTCTGATTTCCATAACACAAGTGCTATAGCTACTTACTATGGGATCAGAACAATGTTCGTGATGTTGTCTTATATTTAATATTGTAGTGTTTATGAAATAGGCCCTTGTAGTAAGAAATCCAACGTTTCAAGAAAACCTCAAGGCAACTAAATTGCTACAAAATAAGTAAGGACGATTGCCATAATTTCGATTACAAATTAGCGATAGGGTCTTCTATAAGCCCGAACTCAATCCCGAAATAAGCGATATTGGGTCTTGTATTTTTATTAAGTATTCTTTCTTTTTTCAAAGTGTTTGACTCTTAGGGCCACTTTTACGAAACACTAAACATGATTAGGAAATCTGTTTAAGCTATGTTAAATACATTTAAGGAATCAGAGTCTTTCACCACTTACTAAACGTGTTCACCGAACTGTCAAAGTTAAAGGCCCAATTTTGGTTGTTTAATCTGCTAAATACATTTAAGAGCTTGTCATGAGAAAGAGAGGTTATGTGATTTCTTAGTTTATTTTAACTTGATTTATGAGACTTTTTGTGGGATGATGATGATGAAGAGATAATAGACTATTTAAATAGGCCGAGAGCATTGCGATTTGTCGGAGACAGAACAAATTTTATTGAAACTATGTCAGACAAAAAATATGTCGTATCCCTAAATGTATTTAGCTAAACAATGGTATTTCAGATGTGGTGAAAGACATACTTAAATATTATTAAGTTAATTTTGTTTAACGTGTTAAACAAAATTAGTTAAACGTGTTTATGAGATATTTAAATAAGATTTGGTAAAAGTCGCCCTTAGACTAGCAACCAAGGTTTCACGTATAGAAATCGCAGCGAAAATTTTTCTAAGTCTATGGTTTCACGACAATCGAATTCTAAAGTCCAGGCACAGAATTATAGTAGTAAGACTGTGGTTCAGGTTATCAGGGTCGGTATAATAGCTAAGACCGCGTGTCGTTTTGGGAGGACAAACAGCTAATGTCTGAGGTTTATGAGCCTTTTGCGGTCTGTTTGCTTGGTTTTGAGGGTATGACGCAATCGACTTCCAAAGGGAACACTTCCGGGGTAAGTAGGTACCTACTTCATTAAGTGGTCCTTCAACTTAATCACAGTCTCTGATACTTATGTAGGTACTTATCATCGAATCACAAATAATTTTCAACTGTTTAATTTTTCAAACTGTTTTCACAATTTTTAAATTATTAAGTAGGGGAGTATAGTATTATATTATTGGTAGGGGGTACCTAATCTTCATTATTAAAATCACAAATATTGCATGTAAACAATTTCAAATTATTACTCTCTATACTCTAGCTGTTATGTAGGTACCTAGGTATATTTCGACTTTTATGAATCACAAGTTTTATAAAATACTCTGATTAACAATAAACAAGTACTTTATTTTGTAATTCTAAATACATAACCTTCTCCGACGCTGTCTACAAAACAACTCCTCGTCTCATTGGACTCTCGCCCACGTTAGAATATTGCATAGGTACACAGTTTAAGTTATAAAAATCATGACACAAGGAATCATAAATTAGAATCATGAACTAAAAATCAGATCTTGTTTTATACTTATTACACATTATAAACACTAACACCACTTTAAAAGTTAATAAAATATTGTTGGTTCTAAAATAACCCTCATCTTCTTTTCAGGCAACCTAATCACCACAGTGGCCCTGCTGATGCACCCGAAACTCCGTGGCCACGTGACCACAATGTTCGTGCTCTCACTCTGCGTATCCGACCTTCTCTTCTGTGGCATCAACCTCCCCCTGACGGCCAGCCGGTTCATCCACCAGCGGTGGACGCTGGGGGAGACCTTGTGCCAGATGTTCGCGTTCGTCTTCTACGGAAACGAGGCTGTATCGCTCTTGTCGATGGTCGCGATTACTATCAACAGGTGAGCATAGAAAAAACAAATGAGGGTTGATGCCGCAAAGAAGTTGGATAATTTCCTTTTCTGCGGCATCACCCTCCCCCTGCACTAGGTGCTAGCGGTGAACGCTGGAAAGAGGCAAGAACAAACAAACATCACGCTTTCTGTGAAATCTCACAAAATATTCTAACTACTAGGCCTTTTGGAAGCAATTTACATTGTTTCGAATGATTAAAGCCCTCGCCTACTTAGAGCTCGAGCTTCAAACCATCCTCGACATTGTAAATGCTAACTTCCCGCGCTCGCCTGTAATGTACTATTCTTGTTGAACGGAACTCTTAAAATATACAGATACAGGTAATGATAATAATAAATAAATACGCGTCGCCTTGCAACAAATATAAATAAAAAAGCAATGCGGCGCGATGCGTTATCTCGACGCGCCAGATGTTCGAGTCCCGGCTGAGGCGACCTCTCCTTAATCGAGACGCCATAGCATAGACAGGTGGTAACGCCATCAGATACGGCAAACCAAACCAGTAGCTCAGCTTAGAATTAAATTATTTCTCATTGTTTTTTTACTTACACAAACGAAGGAGGTTCTATTTTTGGTTTACAACAATACAAGTATTTTCCTTTTTATAACGTCTTGTCACGTGTTCCTAGGTATCGCGAAAAGATATGACAAGAGCTGTCTAAGGCAACAGGTTGTTCTGCAAATTTTTCGCTGACGTGTAAATGTCATAATGTTGATAATTAATATTATTTAAGTTAGGAGGTACGAATAAACATAATAAACAAAACAGAAACGTAATGGATAATAGCCTTTTTCTTACAACAAACAAACTTAACTTACTGCAAAATGATTCCGTCACAAAATAACAGCAATTCTATTTCTAGTCATAGAAATACGTGGTCATACTGCCAAGATCTATAATATTACATTATGTTATAAAACAAACAGTTTTTTACCGTTTGTACTATACAGCGTTATTTGACGGGTTCATTTCAAATGGTTGTCTGCGATCTTTGAGTCTGTTTATTTCTGAGATTATTTTTAGTGTGAACGCGTTATTGAGTGTAGTGAGTCATTTTGAGTACCTAGTGCTGTTAAGATGCGGTTTATAGAAAAACGAAAAGATGATAGAAACAAAAATAAATTTAAAAATCTAGTAAGTACCTAAGTACCTAATTGTAATGTGAAAAAAAAAAACAAATAAACAGACGAACATAGAAACTCCTCCTTTTTTTGAAGTCGGTTAAAAAGTAGTCCTTCATTTTTAAATTATCACCATTAAATAACACTAGCTTAGAACCAAGGGACACAGAATTACCTCTTTCTGCTGATTTGAAACCGACCGATATTTTTTACACCAATCAAGTCCGTTTTTTAACCGACTTCAAAAAAAGGAGGAGGTTCTATGTTCGTCTGTTTATTTGTTTTT
Organism: Catoptria pinella; assembly: GCA_963556745.1. Taxonomy (NCBI): domain Eukaryota; kingdom Metazoa; phylum Arthropoda; class Insecta; order Lepidoptera; family Crambidae; genus Catoptria; species Catoptria pinella. The sequence continues at coordinate 1,223,377 of OY750771.1, forward strand.
TTATGTGTGTCCGCCGATTACTCAAAAACGGCTGAACCGATTGACATGATTCAAACGTCACTTTATCAGGTTTGTTCCCAAGTTGGCCCCATTTTTTGAAAACTTGAAATCGGTTCAGTAGTTTTCGAGTAAACCTGAAAATACTATAATTTTTTGGTAAACCTTTTCTATGGTGACGTTCATGAAGAATCCAGCAGCGGCAACAAAGTTAGGTAATAATTAATCAAAGGAAAAAGCGAAGTTTTTAATTCCATTTTTGAAACGAGCGACAAACTTCGCATTGCTATAAAAATTGCTGGGTTCGAAAAAATAATGTTACTTTCAATTTACTCTCTTCTTTAAAAAAATGAGAAAGGACGAGGTAACTTTCTGTATTCCTTAACAATAAGAAACAGTTACTCATTCGGTGTTGGTTCACGCACGATCTAACTCCTGAGGATGCTCCGGGTTGGGGCGAAACACGCGTAGAGTAGTCTAATTGGTGAAGGTGCAAGGTGTGTCATGCTAAATGCAAGTATTGTGCACTGATATTTTTTGTGGTGTGCATGTGCATTTTTTTGCGGGCGGGCGGGCGGTGCATCCTGCATATATTTTTTACGGGAGTAAGCTACATATATTTCTCTTTTCACAAATAAGAATGCTTAATTCTTCGTATTCTAATCAAAATATGGGTCGTCGTCCTGGCACTCCTGGCTCGTTGAACAGCCATTAATATTAATGGGCCCGCCACGAAGTTGGAGTCATGAATAAATTATGCTCTCGAGGGAATCATGAGGAAATCCGACGGAAAATATCCTACCACCTACCACCATAATTATACAAGAACACCTGATATCTAGATTATGCTGTGCTGACACAGTAAGACTAGACTGTGACACTAATGACCTCCCCAGCTAGGGTTACCACCTGACAGGCATTTGCCACATTTGACAGGCATTTTTTGGTTTAGACAGGCATTTTTGCATTTCGCGGGTTTCGCTGAAATTTGAAAGCTCGCATACATGCTCCAATCACGCAAGCCTGCGGCCGGCTGCCCACCCGCCCGGATTTAAAATACACACACATTAGGTAGGTACATGATTTGTGGTATTAGTAGACAAAACTGACTAAAAATCGCGCTGCACAGCTGATTCTTTTTATTAAAGATTACAAGAGCAAAATTACAAGATTATTGAATAAAAAAAAAACTTAAAATGTCGAGAGTTTGTTTTCTAACAAGCCTTTTCCATTTTGCTCTATCTATTCTGGGCATCAGCACAGCAGTGCATCAGTATTGTAACAAATACATTATTTCGAATAAAAGCTACTATTTAATATTGTTATGCTCAGTTAAATTAAGATAATAATCCCTAAGATTAAGTGTGGGACTGGTAGGGAGGGAACCTCGACCCGCCCGTATACTAAACATGCGTGTGTCATCGTATGATGCATTTCATTCACGTTTGTAACGATTCAATTTAGTTACACCATTGTCACATAATTACTGCCTCCATCGCTTGGTGAGGCCCCAAATCAAAACGTTATATTTTTAGTCTCTACTCAGTTGATTTAAATAAACATCCAGCAATGTCAACTCTCACTGTCTAGCAATAACGATAAATAAAAGAATGAAACTACAAGATCTCGATGTTTTCAATCTTGTGCAAAAACAAAATACAAGAATTACAATTCAAAGAAACTGTAAGATCGCCAGTAGAGCATGTAAACCGCTGTGCTCCATCATCTGTAGCTGTAGCACTTTTTTAATATCATTACCTGTAGCTGTAGGTATCTCTCCCCGTTATTAATTTTCCCGACTAAGTAATGGACAAAACGATGGATAAGAATTCAGCTTATACTTACATTGTTTATTCATGCGACATACTTAATCGAAAGTTGATAAGTAGTAATTATGTAAACGACATACTTTTTTCCTATTATCGGTCTTCTAATGATAATTAGTTTCACCGCAGCCGCGCCCAAGACACTGCAATAAATGCAGGGGCCCAAAATCTAACAAAAGCATTTCGGAATCGAAACACTAACGACTGAATTGTGTTCGTTGCAGTGCAGCACAGGCAGGCCTGCTATCACCTAAATTACAGAACCCGGGCCAAAAATTTAACAAACCCCGGTCATTTGAGTGAAATAATGAATTTTACCCGGACGCACTTTATTTACATTAAAATAAAAACCTAACACTCTTTGACCTAACACAAATAGTGTCACTATTTAAGATCCCCGCCCGGACGCTCCCTTTACAAACTAGGACAAATCCGGGGAAACCCGGACGGATGGCAGCCCTAACACAGGCAGATGCCTGTGCTGCACTGCAACGAACAAAATTGCTGAAGTGAAAGAATACCTCCTTGAAATAATAGTTACTTATACAAACTTCTGAAAGTTTTGCAAATTGACTAAATGGGAAAATTATAACTTTTTGGAGCAACAAATGCAGAGAAAATGCAACCATAATCAAAATATTTGAACCCCATGGGAAACTATATCAAAACAAAAAGTTTATTTATAACTCTATGGTTACCTAGATATCGATCTTAGAAAAATATTATTAGCAATATTGGTCTATTTGTTTACACTTACTCGATCGGCCTCATCCAAACTTATGGTTTATACATGGTACTGTAAAAATAACCCCATTGAAGTGCGGTCAGTACCCGTTCGGTACAACGAGCCACTGTATTGCACTGGTTCGCCCAAACTGTTATAAACCCGCCTACTTACAACTTTGTTTAGGTTCATTGCAAACCGAGAAAGTTAAACCCACGATGAGTCAAAAGCGGTCCATCAAATTTTAAAGAACTGGTAAATAAAATACAGATGGAAACCTACAAGATTTTTCTTTACCCTGTGCTGTGACCGAATCCAGGACTTGTCTTAAAAGTGTTTTAAGATATTTTACGCAAAGTGTCAAAATATTAATGGTAGACGTACTTATACAATCTGGTATTGATGTCGAGCTGAGACTTCAGCACAATGCCACAGTGGTGTTTGACCCAAACACAGAATAAATAATAGTAGTTAACTACATACTAATAAAGACAAAACTAACGTTTTCACTAAATTAAATCAACACCGAGTTGTAACGATCCAGTAAAATGACGGAACAACTAATAAATAAATAAATATTTGACAACTTCACATACATTGCTCCGATTCCAAAGTAAGTAGCTAAACCACTTGTGTTATGGAAATCAGAGACAACGGTGGTATCACAAACACCCAGACCTGAGCCAATATAGAAAAGTTCATTTCTAAATTGATCCAACCGGGGATCGATCCCGGGACCTCAGAGATGGCGACACCTTGAAAACCGGTGTACAATGCTACTCGACCACGGAGGTCGTCAAAATAACAAATAACAAGTAAGATGACTAACTAATCTTAGCACCAGAAGAGCCAACGTCACACTGCATGACCAAATCGTATTTTAATTACCTAGTTTTTTAGCCGCAAAGCTCTCAACAAGCTTATCTTGTAACATGCTTGCTTTCCCACGATTGATAACGCTGAGTGCTTTTTAAACGACGATAAACAAAACACCACTTGATTTTATGGTACCGAGAAGAAATTAAAACGTGTGAAGTGACGCGGTGCGAGCTCTCGAACGAACAATGCTCGCAAATTGGCTATATGTGGTGGCAATTAGCGAAATTAAACAAATAATAAAGTTGTAGATTAGAAAGAAGTAGCTTTTGGACAAGGCACCAAAAATGTTCCTGGATTACTTACATACCCATTTTTGTTTGTGTTTGGACTGCGGTGACGATTTGTGTAGAGTACAGTTTCATCATATACCTACTTAGGTAATTAAACCGGGTTAAATATATTGTACATACCTCAGATGATTTAGGTTTTAGCAACTATTTTAAATTTGCACACCCGCGAGGGTAGAATATGGCGTACTTTGTTAATTTTAAGTCATCTGTATTGTTTATACCCATGTTCAAGCAAATAAATATATTGATTGATTGATTGATTGATTAAACTGATTATAAGACGAGGTTTTTTCCAACTCTTGTGAGGCCTGAGGCCAAAGACGAATAATAGTACCAAAAAACTTGTCTATCGTTGTTATAGATACACCCTGATAGCGTACTATGACATGTACTCGCAGATCTACACTCCTACCAAGATCTGGATCCAGCTGCTCCTCATATGGTTCGTCTCCTTCGGCTTTATGGTAAGTACCGGCATAAGTTAGTCAAAAAAAAATATGATTTTACTGACTGCGAGTCCTTTAAATACTTAAGTCCTCCTTGTCTCTTTTCACAAGGTGATTGTAAGATCAAATGCGTAATCAAGCTCTACATAAAACATCCATAGGCTAGTGAAATATCATTGGCTCCTAGTCAAAGTGTAATCCCCAGAACTGTTTGGAACTTAGAAATGCAAAATAGACTGAAGTTCAATTAGGTAACATTATTGCTGGAAAGTATTTAATTAATCTTAAATTATTATGGTTGCATCGATAAAACGGAAGTACGTTTTTATTTATCGCTCTTTACAACTCGCAAAGTAATCAAATCGCGGATGTAAAAAGCAGACACCTAACTAAATACAAATTTCCAAAAACCAAATGCCCTTACGTGACCTAATATCGTTTCCGAGAAATATTTCCTATAAAATATTACAACATTAACCAGAATATGAAAACAAATAAACAGTGGTGTCTATTCATTTGTAGAGGAAGTGGGAATTAGTTCATTGCACCTCCCCTAATTTTATGAACCATGTTTAATTGTCCCGAATTAGGGTACATCCCGAGCGAGCTGGTTGCGAGATGTTAGCTGACAGCGATTATGAATGACTAACAAGATAAGATATTGCATCAACCGGAAGAAAGAACTGTTTTCCATTTACATAAAATCCTGGAGTTCAAGAAAACAGATTACTGCTCAAAAGAAACCGAGGTTTCTACACACATTTTTACACACATTCTTGTGGGTAATATTTTCTGAAAGACATTTAGCTACCTACCAGAATATTCAATGTGTTTCTACTTCAAATTGGAATCAATAAGTACGCTACGCATTTTCTTTATAAATATTATAATAATAATTAATCGAATTTATAAATTAGTCGATTACTAGACGTACTTAACTCGGTTTACACTAGCGTAGTGGGTAGAGGGGTAATCATGAATTACCCGTCCACCCACCAGTGGGAAAGTCCAGTGGGTGGACGGGTCGGGAGGGATATTTAGATAAGTCCTACTTACCAGAAAACATCGTCAATGTTTTTGTTTCTCAAATGGAGCATTTTAAGGCTGAGTTGCATCATCTTGATTTAACCTTAACTTTAACAGACACAAACTTATCTGGCTCAGTGACAGCGTCGCTGTCGTCTATGGCATAACCTAGGTAACAATATGAAATAACAGTTAGTTCCAGTTTTGGCCACCGGGTCAGATAAGTTTGTGTCATGTACTGTTATAGTTAAATTAAGATGATGCAACCGAGCCTAAGTTTTCGTTCCGTCTTCAAAGTTCGATCCGGGTAAAGATTTAACAACTACACATGCCAAGTTACCAAACTAAAAGAAGATATAAGTATTTAGGTTTACAGAAACCAGGAAATCTATCGCAACACGCTCTCGGCCATAACTTGACCGCGGACAATTTCCATTTAACGCTATTTATCAGCTAGTTTCCTTTGATACCAAGCCTTTTAAGTCTATTCGTTGAAATGATGGAAACCGTTCCACCAATTGAGGCGATGCGTATGCCTAATGAACGTCTATCGCATATCGCATACGATCTTTATAGCCCTTTGTGCTCAAGACGTGCGCAGTGTCACATTAACGGCATTGAGACACCTATTAAAGTTTTGTTTAGAGGCTGTAAACAGACTATTGTGGTGGAGTGGATATAAAAATGTTTTAGGCTTAACACATAAACTTGATGGACAGCTTTCATGTAACTCCCGAGGCCAGAACTCGTGTTCATAAAAAAATTGAATAAGTGCTTTAATTGAACTGTCTTTTCATTAGGTATTGAAATTTCAAAATTAGTTCATTGTTAAGCATTTCAACCTTCTTGGTTAATCTAGATAGCTTAAAAATGTATTATTGGTGGTGCAACATTTGCGTTTGACGTATAATACCTATTTCTTAATTAATATATATAGCAGATTATGATAGATTCAAGAGTATCAATCATAATCTGAGAGTTAGACCCATTACGTTTTATGATCTAACCACCAAAGCAATAAGAGTTAACCCAAATTATTTACTTTTCCCAGGTGCCACCCCTCCTCGGCGTATGGGGCCAACTAGGGCTGGATCCCAAAACCTTCAGCTGTACGATCCTCCCGAAGGACAGCAAGTCTCCAAAGAAGTATCTTTTCGTGTTCGGGTTCGCTCTGCCGTGCCTCGTCATCATCGTCTCCTACTCCTGCATCTACTGGCGAGTGAGGGAGAGCAAGAGGAAGCTGGAGGGAAGAAGGTGTGTATGTGGGTGAGGATCAGATCAGTTCCTAGGGGCTGGTGGTGGAACTGCACTATTCATAGTTCACTCTGGATAAGATTCTTCTGTGTGGTCTTAACGTGATAGACTGTCGATGCAGTGACTGTCGATATTATGATCCAGACCTGATAGTGGGTGCCTATCATTGCGATTTTTAAGAAAGTCACCAAAACTTGCCACAATTTATACAAATACATGTATGTTATAATTTTGTCACAAGTCTAGATAATATCACAAAATAGAGAGAGGACAGATGTTCAGCTTAGTACTACGCGCGCTTGAAGAACGTTCTCACACATAGACAGAAAGCAGGCTCTCACTGACCGACGACACTGCATGTGATGTGGCTGCATCACGCGTTCGAACTGCGGCGGTATTGGCTAAAAACATTGAAGTTCATTAAGATAAATAATATTAGAATAAATACTAGAAAAAATCGACTCACCCGTAGCACCTCAGACGGGACTCGAACCCGCACCCTTGGGATTCCGGCCCAATGCACTGACCAATTATTTCTAGTATTTTTTCTAATATTATTTATCTTAATATAAAAATAGCATTGTGAATGCGAAAAATCTAAATTTAATAATTATATAGCTGTTTCATCTTTATCGATTGTCAAAACATCTGGAAAGATGTTTCTTTCGAATGTAGGGGTATTTCCCTTACATTGATGAAATTGCGCTGGCTTGCAGAGAAGAAGTTAAAAGTACTAGAAAATTTCGCCGCTCCCACTGACGACTCGGTAGCATAATTGGTCAGTGCATTGGGCCGGAATCCCAAGGGTGCGGGTTCGAGTCCCGTCTGAGGTGCTACGGGTGAGTCGATTTTTTCTAGTATTTTTTCTAATATTATTTGTCTTAATATAAAAATAGCATTGTGAATGCGAAAAATCTAAATTTAATAATTGAAGTTCATGTTAACTGTGTTTTGACAGATATATGTGATACATTGCTACTGGTAGGTTTTTATTTGTGCCAAAACAAAGTAGCAATGTATCATATACATTGCTTCTGTCAAAACACAGTTAACATGAACTTCAATGTTTTTAGCCGATAGAGCCCCTGTTTTGAGCGTAGCAGAGATTCCGCCGTGTCATGTCGGCCTGTGAGAGGTGTCTAGTCTATGTGTGCGTTGCTCGAGCGCGCGTCGTAGTCATAGTAAGCTTAACTTCTGTCCTCTCACTATTTTGTGATAATATGGTGTGTTGTTATCGTGTTAAATATAATTCAACTGGTAACCTAAATAAATTACATATCATTCCTTTAGTTATAATAATAACATTATTATTGTAATAATTGATAACAATAATAAGTAATTAGTCTTCTTTGTTAGTTTGCAAACTGATCACCTGTCACTCCGACAATGAGTTGATTGCACTGCTTCTTAAACATGCTTTGCTTAGTAATTTTTAAAGGGATATATTGACACAAAAGTTTATTTAAATACCGTCAAAACAATTTATTTTCTTGGTGAGGGGAGAATGCAGTAGCACCAATATTACCTATAGGTTATATGATAAACTTAGGTATGTCATTGAGTAACACACTCCACCTGCTGGTTGCATGCAGGCGGTATGTACTAATGTGGGACTTGCCAGGATTGGCCGGATAGCTATACATCGCGAAAAAAAATCAGCTGTTTCATACAAAAATTAAATCGAAAATATCAAAATGTATAAAACAGCTGATTGTTTTTTCGCGATTTGAGAGTTGGTCCCATAGTAAAAGTTGTTCAGTTTGATGGTCCCTATACATCATATTCGGCATTAGGGGTACTTTTGTAACATGTTGTATAATTATGTTCCTAGCGCCTAGAGGATTCCTTCTAGCCTCTTTAGACTCAATGGGAGGCTGGAGGGAGGTCCATTACCACTAAATTTCCCACTAAAAGCCCACGAATCGAAAGGGCCTTGCGATTGCAATTATTCGATCACGTTACTACAGTAACAGTGTGTTTATCACAACAATATGCGTAACCCATGTGACAAATAGATCATGAATCATAGATAGTTTATTTTCATTTGATAAGTACCTACTGTCTACCGTATATACTCGTTCTAAGTATTTTAATGAATATACGCAGATTTTAAACATTTCGTTAAGCATTTTAAAAATTATGCTGTTTTTCCACTTGCCTCATCATTCATCCTTCCTACCTCATAAAATAATTAAACTTCACCTGCTTGATTTTGTAAATTTTGATCTTCAGTTTCATCCATTGGATGTGGGTCCTAGAAATTGACGCCTTAATTTCTTACATTAAGGCTCGGTTGCATCATTTTAATTTAACTATAACAGCACAGGGCACAAACTTATCTGAGCCGGTTGCCAAAACTGGAAGTACATATTGTTACCTAGTTTACGCCATAGACGACAGCGACGACGCTGTCACCGGGTCAGATAAGTTCTTAAATCAAGATGATGAAACTCAGCCTAAAACTTTTCTGTTCCCAGCAAACTGAGCGGCCAGACAGCGAAAGAGAAAGAAGAAGACTCCCGTCTCACCACCCTCATGCTCACGATCTTCCTCTGTTTCCTAGCGTGCTTCCTCCCGCTGATGATCATGAACGTCGCCTACGACGGCATTACCTACCCTTGGCTGCACATAATAGCGTCTATTTTAGCTTGGGCGTCGAGTGTCATCAACCCTCTGATATACGCAGCGACGAATAGACAATACAGAGCTGCGTACGCTAATCTGCTGAAGTTTTGCAAGAACAACCCTGTGGCGAGGCGGACTACTTGGGGCAGCAGGACAGTGGGGCAGTCTTCTAACTCCCCGAATTACGTGGAGAAGAGGAATACATTGAAGGATAACCCGACTAAGTTATGAGGGCGCGAATCTCAATCTGATAGAGAACCAAACACAGTCTGATCTTCTTTCGTTTTGTTAGCATGTTTTTTATGGGTTGTTGTGAGGAAAAGACAAGAATCTGAAACTACCCGCATCCAATGTGGATGACTATATGATACTCAAAGGATAAATGTAAAGATTTTAATTTCACAGGCATACTATTACAAATACCTTACCTGCTGATTGTTACTTAGATTTTGGATTGAAAGAATTATTTAAAAATAATATTTAAAGCTGCTTATTACACCAAATCAGTTAAATATTACGAGAAATTCCGTCCCCTTTGTACACGTGTAGGTAGTGATAGTTACTAGTGATGTGTAATTAAATATCTTTGCATATCATACTTTATAGTATGTCCAATGTAAATAAATGTTAAATAATGTACATAGAATAAACAACACTTACAAGTACATTAGTACAGGGTTGTTTGTAAAACATCAACAACCTCGCAGCAATGTACTACGCGTTCACTTCATGATTGCCGCTACCTCCCGGCCCGCTTCGTCATACCGCACCCCCTGCGTCGCCTTTCTAGTACGGCTAGCAACGAAAAGCTTAATTTTTGTTTCTGTTGATTTAATCATTACGTTCGTTATTTGTGTTGTTATAATGATTAAAAGAGCAAAGTTTCTGCATAATGGCGAACCTAACTTGTTAAATAAATTAATGACACCTTGAACAAGAAAAAAATGAAAAACATGATTACTTTTTTGTCTACAGTACCGTTAGCTGTGACGTCATAACGGTCGTCGGCAGCAATCACGAAGTGAACGCGTAGTATATTGTATATCGCGGGAGTAGATTACTAACATCCTAAACAACAACGTTTGTTCTACGACTAACCGAAAAAACAATCGACTTTTCATTTATAAAATTCGATCCACTGTTCGAACCATATAGACTTCAATACTTCATAGACTTCATAGACTAAATTTTCGCTGCGCTCGTTCGATATTTTTTGTTTTTATCGGAAATGTCGTAGAACAAAATATTATGTTGTTATATAATACTAAATAATATACTAGAAAAAATAGGACTCGCACCAGATCATGTTCTCGGACGGGAATCGAACCCGCGACCTTTGGATAACCGGTCCAATGCTCTGACCGCTGAGCTACCGAGTCACTGGTTCGATTCCCGTCCGAGAACATGATCTGGTGCGAGTCCTATTTTTTCTAGTATATTATTTAGTATTATATAAAAATAGCATTGTGAATGCTTAAATCTCAAAATTTCAAATAGTTATATAGCTTTCTCATCTTAATCAACTGTTTAAAAATATCTGGAAAGATGTTCAGTTGAATGTCGAGGTTAATTCCTTCTACATTGGTGAGATGGCGCTGGCTTGCAGCGTAAGAGTTGATATACTAGAAGAAATTCGACGTTCTCACCAGTGACTCGGTAGCTCAGCGGTCAGAGCATTGGACCGGTTATCCAAAGGTCGCGGGTTCGATTCCCGTCCGAGAACATGATCTGGTGCGAGTCCTATTTTTTCTAGTATAGTATTTAGTATTATATAAAAATAGCATTGTGAATGCTTAAATCTCAAAATTTCAAATATTATGTTGTTGTTTATGATGTTAGTAGGTAGGTAATCTACTCTGCAAAGTTGTTGGTGTTGTACAAATAACCCTATATAGTTTAAGAGGTAAGCGATAACACTTAACCAAAGTCAACGTAATCAATAAGTAAATAAATAATTTAGTTACTTACTTTCTTATTTATGATAATCTGAGAGTTTAGTTTTAAGTTGTGTTTTTTTATTGAAGTTTGATTCTTAGGATTAGAATGTATTTTATTGAATCGCGCTAATTTATTTACGTAAGTACTTACATACCTACGAGAAACACTGTGATGTTGTGCAGCTAGCTAAGCTAACCAAAGAAAACTCGATTGATTTGTCTTTAAATCGAGTAAATCTTGAAACACAGTACTTACACACGTAATTACGTGTAGTCGTGTAGGTATCAGGCATGAAGACTAAATTGGAGATCATACGTCCTTTACCTACAGTCTCTCAAAAGTGTTAAAGACTTAGTACCTACTGCTTATCACAGAAAAAATCATTTACCAGGACACACATCGAAATTATTCGATGACGACACATTAATAATTGCGCTTAGGCAGTAAAATCTATTCGTTCTAAATGAAAGAAATAATTTGGTGTAACATAGAGGTACCATAGTGTCAAAATAAGAAAAATATGAAGTGCTGATCCAATTACAATAATATAAAAATAATAATTAAGGGAGACATCATTACAGCTACATACCTGTTGAATATAATAATGATAGGTCAGACTAGGTACCTATATTAGTTGATTGATGGCTTTTATTACCGTCTATTTATTTACTTGTAACTTACCTATGTATGTATCTACGTGTATATCTGTTAAAGTTACTTCAAGCATTCCTAATTTCCTACATGCTCTTTATGATTCATATACCTACTAATATTATTGCGAAAGTAACTCTGTCTGTCTGTAATGTTTTCACGCCCAGACCGCTGGACCGACTTAAATGAAATTTGGAAGGACATATTAAGTAGACTACTTTTTATCCCACTGCTGGGCACGCACGGGTTTCCGCTCCGCCCACATAGAATTTACCTATAGGTAGGTACTATTAGACAATTCGCACAATAAAGCTTGTATATACCTTTATTAATGCTCGTTGTCTATTTTGTAAGTACCTACTGGAGTAAATAATGGTAGATAATAAAATAAAACTCATTCCATATTTAGTTTGTTTAATTATTATTTGTATTATTAGTCTATCTGATTGCTGTATATTTTAATTTGGAAATTTCAAAGATTGAGAAGGAAAAATATCCTCTTTCAGATTTCAGTTTAAACAGTCAAGGACTGATTGAGTAGTGACATGTTAAGTACCTGCTACAATATACATAGAAGTCTTGGCCTACCTATGTAAGTAAGTAATCGAATTGTAGAAAGTACTGTAATAATTCTACATAAAGACTTCTAGGTACTATGTACATACATAGGTGCCTACTTCCTTGTTTGTTAGTTTTCTTTCTGGTAAATTCCGGCTAAGTAAATATTATACCTACTTATTTACAAATATATTATTAATATCCAGAAAGTAATATCAAATAATTTATTATAATTTAAATTATTTGTATCTAGATCTATTTATGTTTAAAATAAGAAACCAAAGTTTAAATAAACATACAAAATTAAAGAACAAAAGCAATTTTTTATTATTTTTTGTCTCTTACCATTCCCTCGTGGGAACAAAGTTACATAATCAGCCCTCTGTAGTCGTCAACAGGGGGCTGATTACGTAACTCTGTTGCTAACAATTCTCGATTGAAGTCGCAGTTACATTGCTGCTTTAAGTAAGATAGTTGTCACATTGGTTGTTACTAAAGCAGCAATGTAACTGTCAAAGTTGATTACAACAAAGTTACATAATCAGGGGGCAGAAATACCAGCCGGTGTATTTATATTTATACCTACATTTTATATTTTTATTATATCTTGGAGCATTTTGGCACCAAGTACTTACCTATTCTCTCAACTATTTTATGAAACAAGACCTGTGAACAAACTCATAATAATCTCTGTTTTATAAAAACTAATGATAAATACCTTAGTGGGGCTGTATGGATAATGAATATAGATTCGTTTGCTTTTCTAATAATGGGAGAATTTTAAAATCAACATCAACAAATAATCGACGCTTAGGTTGATGTAAGTCAAACAGGGTGATTAGCAACTGCGGGGTGAATAGCAAAATTTACGAAAGAAATAAACTATCATTCAAAATTATCTTTAGTAACATGTTTATTGTTTTGAATTTTTAGGTATTCAAAGTTCTGTATAAAATTGACTTCATATTTTCAAGTAGGCCACACTTTTTCTGACAGTTGTTGCCTTGCTAATGTTCTGAACTTGTTCATAGTATGGCTAGTCTGTGTACTTTGGTTGGCGAACGCAAGGCCTGTGTGTGAGTGAGTGAGTTTGATTGTGACAGTTCTTCCTATTTTCTGAAATAAAAATCGCCGAAAAATGGCGAAAAGGATTTCACAGAGCTCCATAAACTGGGCTGCGTTGGCTGAAAGAGTGCCCGCGGAACAGAAGGGTCACCTAGCCGTCTTCAAGGTCCGTTCAGATGGATATCTCCGAAGGTAAGTTTCAGGTTGTCCACATGATTACATAATGTCTTGTTCGATATCAACTCAATATCTGTGTATTTCAGAGTATTGACGAACCCTCCGGAACCACCCAAGATCAACTGGGCCGTGTACAAGAACACAGTCCCCATCCCTGGCATGGTTGACAATTTCCAGAAACAATATGAAGCCCTGAAGATCCCGTACCCTGCGGATACTCAGACCTCTCTGGTGGAAGCACAATGGACTGAAGTTAAGAAAGCCATTGAAGCTTTCGTTGCTGAATCCAATGCAAACATTGCCAAGTATGTTTTCTTATGTACCCCAAATATTTTTACTGGAGTTTCAATACATAATCTATAGGCAACTCAACTGATATTTCACGAGTTAAGACTATTTTGTAAAGTTCATAGAATACTTTGGTTGCTTGCGACTAGATATTACTCTTATCATATTATAGTGGGTAGTCTAATTTTATTAGCACTCAAGAAATTTTAACATTATTCCTATACAGTTTCCATCAATGAACATTCACTAGAAAATCAATTTTATTTTATAAAAAGGCTCCTTTTTACACAACTGCCCAAAAAAACAGAGAATGGAAAGTGTTCAGGGTTCAAGTATGTTTGTAAGTTTCTTTATTCCACCATAACTTCTAAATGCCTTGATGCAGGCATGTCAAACATACGGCCAATTAATTTTAATAAAAACAACCTCCTGATATGCGACTTTACCTATGCAATGAGCTCTATTTTTTTTTCCTATATAGTTAGGTTTTCCTGTTCACAGATTAGGTTTGGATCCTATATAGGTTTGGATATATGGGGTATCGTTAGAATCCTGACATCATCCTGAGTGAAACTGGCTATATATTTTTTGGAAACAAAACAATGTGGCAACTGTATGGCACCACTTTCAATAGTGAAAAAAAAATACTTTTCCTCAATTATTACAATATGGGTATCAAATGAAAGGCCTTAATGAGCACATTCCAAAATTATACAATGTCACTAAAATATATGAAATAAATATTTACAAATTTAAAATTGCAACTTCCATGCCAAAAACAAATTAAAAAGTTATCAAGACGTGTCACTGCACTTGGGGGACCCTACTATAGAACAAGGTTCCCCAACTGCAATGACACTTGTTATTTAACTTTTTAGTGTAGTGTTTTAAAATTATTTATTTTGTTTTCATTTCCTTTTCAACTTCTACCAGGTATGAGAAAGAAATCAACGTTACAAAGGCTCTGTTGCCTTACGACCAGATGACCATGGAGGACTACCGTGATGCTTATCCTCAAGATGCTTTGGACCCCATCAACCGGCCCACATACTGGCCCCACAACCCAGAGGAGCAGATGGACTATGTCAATCCCGACCAGCCAACGTCCTCCTCTCACTAAAAACCACCCTATTTGCTTGGCATTATGAGAATAATATACAAGTCATAATTATTGTTACTGTGGTGAATCGCATCATGGAATAAGAACCATAAATTAATTAATTGTTATAATTATGTAGGAGTAAAGTGTAATGATCAAATATGTTTTTCAATAAATCTTCCTGACAATCCCTCTATAATCGAAATTGGAAAACCAGCAATGGATATGTAAATAAAATATAAGTTGACAAGTTTTTAATAAATGGTGTACTTAGTGGTTTTCTGAAACTCTTGATTCAAAATTAATTAAGGCGTTAATTAATAAATTATTATAATTATATTTCTGAATATATAGCATAAGACTGAGAAAACTATAATAGTTACCAGTAGGACCACGGGCTCTGAATGGACAACTTATGCTTGCTCTCAAATGTATAGCAAATGCCACTGCACCAGCAAACTAAAATCTATAGAAGTGTAATTGCAAAACATTGCTAAAAAATAACTACCACGGTGCGGCTTAAAAATTTCAACCCGTGTCTGCCGGCTGGTCTGGACCAGCCACGCGCCCGGTAAAAGACGCAAGAAGGCAAAAAGATGCAGACGACAAGTAGTAGCATTAAATATTTTTTCGTTTAAGTACGTATAGAAAATATCCTAGTACAGATTATATGCCACCTGTGTTCAATCGCTTTGTGCTGCATAACCGGAGGTGCTATTTTTCCTTTGTTGCCCATGTATCAGAACGGTAATTTTGTTGCCTGCAGTTGAAAGTTGTAAGGCGACGGAAAATCTAAAGTACCAGGGTAGCATAGATTTAGAGGAGGTTGACATTAATATATGCACCTTCCGAACTTCTCACTTAAGTACCAGAGTAATAACGGTAATTTTGTTGCCTGGAAAATCTAAAGTACCAGGGTAGCATAGATTTGGAGGAGGTTGTCATTAATATATGCACCTTCCGAACTTCTGTAGTAACCTCTAAATTTATGTTACCCTGGTACTTTGGTTATTTCTTTGACGAGGAAAATGCAGCGCAATTTCTCAAGGGCGTAGCGTAGCCTAGAAATTCTTTAGACAAAGCACCAGGGTAACATAAATTTAGAGGAGGTTACTAGAGAAAAGTTCAGAAGGTGCATATATTAAGTCAACCTCCTCTAAATCTATGCTACCCTGGTACTTTGGTAGTAACTAGGGTTTTTGATGATTTTCTTTATTTTAGTTTGCTGCAGCGAATTAAGTGCAATGCATTGCACTTAATTCTGGACATGTCATTCATGTTAATTGATTGGATCCTAATAAAAATGAATAATTAAAAAAGCAGTTAATCTATTATACTTTTTATTACACGAATTGCACATCATTACAGTATACCTTCTTGTTACAAAGTATGTACTACAGGAATGTTGTAACTTAATTGGGTGGGAAAGAGAAAAAGACAAAATGAATTTGCTTATGTAAAATCACACTTGTAGAAGTAGTTCCCTAGTTACATTACTTTATCTTCAACTAATATCTATTGCATAGAAGATACCAGTGTTGTACCGTAATAAAAAATAAAAGTGAACAATTCATCCTCGCTTGAAAGCTATTATTTTGCTACATAATAAATCTTTCTATATATCTTCTTGATTTTTTTAAAACATAAAAATGCAGAGAATGTTTTAATCAATACACATCTGATACATTTGTCAAACTAAATGGATAACATAGGCCTTATTAAGATTATCTGAACATTAGTTTTAAATTGAAATGTGTACTCCAGGGTGAATTTGAGAAGTAAAAAATTTGCTCATGAGACCAAGAGCGGATATGTGATACATTAATCTATATTTATTTAGCCGCAAACTTGTTGGCCGGCGGCGGAGGGGGCTGCGAGTACATGTTGTAGTAGCTGGCCGGGGGAGGGACGCTGAAGCTCTGTCCTTGCTGGTAGCCGCCTTGAGACCTGGTACCGGAGCTCGGGAAGTTCTGGTAGCCTTGAGAGAAAGATAAATTGCTTTACTGATATTGACCGTAACATTCTAATATGAATAATTTTAAAACAATATTTTAAATTGTTTATACTATACTAAAAAATAAACCAAGTAGAAAAAAATCGACTCGTCACCAGGATTGTATATTTATACTGCAAAATTGTAACACAGTCTAGTGCATTCGGAAAAAACAACGAAATTATCGATATGAAACTTGGTTTTTTTTTCAATTTCAGAGTTGGTCCCATACTAAAAGTTGTTCAGTTTGACGATTCCTATCTACCATATTCGGCTCTAGGGTTATTTTGTAAAACGTTGTATATTATGTCGTCGTACAGTCACGTCCATAAATGTCAGTTTAGAACTTTGTCACTCTAAAAGCTATTACTTTTTTGAACAAAAACCAATGTCAATTTATTCTTCAGCAATGTGACAAAGATCTAGACTGTATAGTTACATATTTTTAAACGTGACTGTACCATGGAGCGAGTGTTTTAGATTTTAGACCGGTGTCTTTATGATTGATCAGTGATCTTTATTAATAAATTTTATACAGCGTGTTAGTGCATATACAAAAAATGGGAAAACCATTTCTTTCGACCATCAACCTGAACACCTTTAACTATGATTACATTTTGATATTTTCGTTATTAATTCTTGTATGAAGTATGAAACAGCTGATATTATTTTTCGTGAATTCAGAGTTGGTCCTTTTATAAAAGTTGTTCAGGTTGATGGTCCGAAGAAACGCTTTTCCCATTTTTCGTTAATTCATTAACACTCTGTATAGTCGCAGTAAGTGTACAAGTGATTAAACCCCTTTAAAGATTATATAGTAGATGTATAGTTACACAGGGTTTTGGCCTTTCTTGAATGTCAAACTCAAATTAGTTTGAGAGTCACTATTGTGTAACTAAACATCTGCAATACAATTCTTATTAGTAAGGGGGTATGTTTAAAATACCTTGGCTGCCCTGGTACCCCTGGCCCTGCGACTGTCCGTAGGCGGCGCCCTGCGAGAACGAGCCCCGCCCGCGCCCGCCGCGACCGCCGCGCCCGCGGAACCCGTTATCTTGTCGCGACGAATCACTATTATTATTAAAAAAAAGAAATTAATAATGTGTAGTATTTTTTTTATTTTGATTTGTTGACAACAAACAGTCATACGTCGACATAAATATGCTTACACTAATAATTACTATACTTATAGTTTTCGAGTGCCTGATTACTTTTATGAAAAATTATATACATATTAGTACCTATACATTACCTTTAAGTTTAAGTTTTAACAACTAATATGGTACCACTTTATACAACGTGTTACAAAAATACCCCTAATGCCGAATATGGTAGATAGGGACCATCAAACTGAACAAGTTTTACTATGGGACCAATTTTGAAATCGCGAAAAAATATCAGCTGTTCCATACAAAAATTAATATGAAATAAATATGAAAATGTATGAAACAGCTGATTTTTTATATGTGGTATGTATGGTATTTTTGTAACACGTATAGGTATGACCGTATGATAAATGTCGTAGTTTCTAAAAAATCGTACTAGTATGTATCCTTATAGTCTGTTTATCCTTTCTTGTCTTATTTAGTGAACAGTTTTTGACAGTTGTCATATGTTTTTTTATACCTAAATCGTTACTTAATAATTTGAAACATCAAATTGATATTAATTTTTAACAATTTCTTTCGTAATCTGTGTGTGGAAAACCATTTTTGTATTTTAAAAATAAATATTTCAATAAAGAGTTTGGTGAAGATTGTTTACCAAATAAGACAAGTAAGGATAAACATACTCATACCTGCCTTTTTTTCGGTAGCGTTCCCCTTACTCCCTGTTATTATGTTTGTATTTTTTTTTATCTACACCTATGCTTTAATCCTTTATAAAAGGTTCCGAAACAGTGTATAGCCAACATTAAAACAACAAATGTTATAGTAACCACAATATCCAAAAGAGCAGCCGGTCGCGCCCCCCGCGAGTTGCTTAATGAAATTCAGTACAACATTATAACACTCGTGTGGATGATATAATGACAAAGGCGCGCGCGGAGGGCGCGACCAGCCACTCGTTCGGACATTACGGCCACCAAGGCACTGGTTGTTTTAATGTTAGTTATAAGCTTGTTTCAAAACCTTTTATAGAGGATTCATATCATGTATTGTATGCAACTGTACATAATTCGGTATTAAAACGCTCGTGTGACAAACTTACATTCGTGTTGTAATACCCCTCATTATACTACAGTTGCATAAATAAAATGAGGGAAGAAGATAAGAGAATATATGTTTTGTGATGGTATCCTTGCCTGTAGGAGCTGTCTCTGGAGAACCCGCCCCCCTCCTTGGCGGCGAAGCTCGGCCGCCCGTTGAACCCGCCGCCGCCGCCCTCGTTGTTGTCCCAGCGGGATCCTGACGTGTGAGATAATTATAACATGACAGTTTTAGCATAAAATAGACAGACTACAGAATGTAAGCCTAGTACTACGCGCGCTCGAGCAACGCACACATAGAACCTCACATCGACATGGAATAACCGACATCTCAAACGAATTCAGTACGTGATGCAGTGTCGTCGGTCAGTGAGAGCTGTCATATTACGTAACTTTTTGCATCATATCATATGAATCATCTTTAAGTGTCAAAATCTCAACATTAACCTTAGATAAGGAAACAAGTCAGTTTATTAGCTAAGTTCTGCCGAGGTAGTCACCACTACAATAAAAGTCTCGGTCAAGATCGCGCCTATTTCAATGATTCCACATATAGTACAGTTGCGTATACATGTAATTTAAATGACACCAACTTTAAGACACATTATCCACTATTCAATTTGCAAATAATTTAAAATATCCATCAACTATACTCGACAAAATGGCGTCAAAATCCGACTTGACGTTGTCGCTAAAGGTACCGCCGCGCCGCAGTGACTCGGGTGTTTTGCTTACTTTTGTACGGACTTCGCGCAATTTTATCAAGAATTTCATTTTTTAATGAGCACTGCATATTTTTTTCTCGATATCTTAATAAAATAACCAACAGATTTTACCACATCTCTAGAGTCACCGCTCGCAACATACACGCCTGATAACGGTGTATCATAAAGACAATACAGTACTCCCAAATTAATAATGCACATGCAGATCTTCGCTTATTGTCGTATTCCCGGAAACATCCGAATTATTATACATAATTCTACTAAATTATGCATGAAGAAAACGCACTTGAACCACTCTATATACATATCGTCTTCCGACGCTCGGGGAATACGAGTGTTGCCGAACAGTGACGAATATTTCTATGCGCATTATCAGTTTGGGAGCACTGTACAACATCGTAGTTACCTCCCCTGTCCCCGAACCGCGCCCCGCCGCGGGCGCCGCGCGAGCCGCCGCGGCCGCGCCCGCCGCCGCGGGAGTCGCCTTCATCGCGGTCGCGGAATCGACCGCGACCTATACACGAACACAAAAATATTAAAATCAGTTTATAAGTAGTATGTAACTCAATTACGCAACAGGAAATAAAGTTAACCTTACAATTACTTATCTAATATTTACTTTTGTCCGTAATAATGATTTATTACTTTATAAAAATTATAATAAGTGCATGTTTCAGGTTTGCGATAGCGCCTATCATATTCAAATTCAGTGGCGTAGCATGGGGGAGGCGGAGGGTGCGGTCCGCACCGGGCGGCACTGCGGAGGTGGCAGTTAGAAAAAAAAATTGAAATTTAAAAAAAACTTAATTTCTTTCAGTGTTTTTTTCGTCATTTTCGTTCGTTCAGAGCGTTCGTGAAGTAGGCGATTTCTCCATTATTCTATTACGTTTTCTCTGTAATTTTTCTGTGATATTCTACCTATGTCAAAAAATGTTAATTTCACTTTTCAATTCAATAAATCATTGAATAAAACTAATAAAAGTACTCTTTTTACCATGCCCAATTTTTTTATAATGGATCACAAAAATAAGAGGGCGGCAAATTTGGAATCCGCACCGGGTGCTAGTGACCTATGCTACGCCACTGTAATCAAATTTTTTTTAAGTCTGTAGTGACTGAAACGTATCTGGAACCTGTGATACTTTTACTTCGTTATTAAAAAAATTGTTTCTTTTTAATAGCTCCTCTCTTTAAATTGTTAGGAAACGGTCAAATTGAACTTACCATATTTCCCTTTGAATCCCATTCCACACTGAGCCAGCTCTAACAGCTTGGGATTAACTACTTGATTAGCTTCCTGTAACACAGCCATGAGGTCTTTCGCCTGCATAAATAATAAATAATATTAAAAAAAAATACAGTAACTTGTAAAAAAAAATATGACATAACAGTTTGATTTATACACTTTTAAACTACACTCGGCGTCAAAAAAAATCGCACCTTTTCAAAAAATTTCTTTGAAACCATTTTAATCATATCTAATTAATAGTAAATGTTGTTATATACTTCTATCCATTCGTATATAACCAACAGTCTCTCAAACCGTTGGAACACTCGTCATACGGAATAAATGATGAGATTTAGTTTCCCAGCAACATTGCACTGTCACATTTTTTGCAATATTACAATTTCATTTGACAAGCTTCATGGCCAATAGTATGCATCTTGGGTGTTTCTTTTCTTAATTGAGCAGTTGACGTGCGTTCTCTCTAACGTTTCGATAGTGAATTTACCCGATTTTCCTGGATTGACCCCTATTTATACCCTTATAATGAATGCGCAAGTAATTACATGTGCAACGTTTAATTGTGGTAACTGTTATGTTTTTTAAACAATAAATGATTGTTTAAAAGACCAATAAATGTACTTTCAATAGATATAAATATTAAATAAAATTAATACGTGTGCTAGCAGTAGCAGGTAGGCATATCTAAACTAATGTAATAGAAGGTGCGATTTTTTTGACGCCGAGTGTATTTCATTGAATCAGGCATTACTTGACGGAAGTCCCAAACCATTGTGAAAAGAGAAATATATGTAGCTTACTCCCGCAAAAAAAACATTTTTTGCGGGAGTAAGCTACATATATTTCTCTTTTCACAACTTTTAAACTTTCGCGTTTCATTTAAATAAATTAAAAACACAGGTATTAAACGCGTTTTGACTAAAACATTGGTGCTTAAACACCTATCTTATTCTGACGTTTCCGACTACAATTTGATTTGTTGAAAAAAATGGTAGCTTAGCGCATTTGGCCTGCGATAGCGGCGGGTAAGTAACTTTTGCTTGGGTCAGTCACAGGAAGGGTGACCAAATATTTATTATCTCGAGTACCTCCGTACTTTCGAAAGCAACAAGTTAAACAGTTGGCCCCGGCTGCATTTGCAGTCGATAACACCCATCTATCCGCATTGGGCCCGCATGGACGGCCCATCCTTTTAATCCATCAAAGGCGTGTGCCCCAGCATGCAAAATTGGCTGATAATGATGAAATAACCTTTCATTTTATTTTCCTTTTGATGGCCATTCTATAAATCACATTTCATCAAATGTAAAGTACAGTCACGTCTATAAGTATACAGTTAAGAACTATGATACTCTATAAGCGATTAATTTTTTGAACAGAAATCAATGACAAAATATTACAACTACAACAAAGTGACTATATATTCTATATCTCAATACTTGCCTTGGCAGAATTATTCGGCGTGAATAGTGTGTACGCCGTGCCTGTGTTCTGGGAGCGACCGGTGCGCCCAATACGGTGCACATAGTCCTCGGAATTATTAGGATAATCATAGTTTATCACAAATTTCACATCCTCCACGTCTGAGGAATAGGTTACAGCATTAATCTTACGGTTAAAATGCAATCGAAATATGGAACACAAGCAACAAAAGCTAATAATCAAATTCAACCTGAAGAAACAACTCTTGGTTATAAAATTGGGGACCCAAGGAAGATCCCTGTGAAACACCTCATAAACGAGAGATATTTTTGCAGTTAACTTTAAAATTAAGACTTTTAAAGGTTAACATTTTTGTGTGATTAATGAAAAGATAACGTTAGTAAATTGACAAGTTCGCCTTTGTTGAAATTTTAGATTTTAGCATTCACTATTATTTAAAATTGTAAGATTGACTTTATCAAAAGCTTCAGAGAATTTCAAAGTACGCTAAGAATTGTTTCCTCAAAAAGTCAAAAGGATAATTACCTTATAAGATCGATCGCCCCCAAATTGGAAGAATCGGCTGGAAATAACTGTATTATGCCCTTCAGTGGTCCCGGAGTGTTGTAGGCCAAGAGTCGAACGGTGTGCTGACTTAGATCGGCTTCGTACGGACTAGTAATGTTACAACTGTCAGGTGGCGTAGGGCAGGGCCTTTTCGGTAAATCTCTCATGACATTAAACCAAGCATGTATTGCTCATCTGTACTTTATGGTCTTACTAGATTTGTATTTTCATTATCAAATACCAATTGCAAGTGTTATTTTAACCATTTGTTAATCCGAGCCCCGGTGTATTAAATTGGATCCATGTCAATATAGCATGTATGTGTCGTCTTTGAATACATATAAAGTTATCTCATTTGTTTTAAAAAAGGAATAAAATTATTTCAGCGTTTTCATAATTAGCAATATAACAACTTCTTACAGTTTTCATTGATTTGGATCCACATTTAAGTTATTATGTGCCTGTTTTTTAGTTTGTAAGACCATATGAGTATACAACCCTACGAAACCCGAGTATTTTTTTTATTTATAGAGGCAGCATGCTCATTCAAACAGTGTGCGCTGACAGTTCAGCAAATGCTGTCATTAAGGAATCCATTGTTATCGCAAATCGCAATAATCAATCGTGTAGTCAGCAACACACCGCTAGACTAGCCCTTATCTCTGCACGCATGCGCCTCTGAAATGAAAGAACATTCGAGAATAATGCCAAGTCAGTCATGGAAATTTATATTTATTATCGGGCTATGATTTCGCGTATCTTAGGATGAATGTAAATAAGCATAGGCTAATATTTCTTTGTAGAATAATTAAATAAATTGTAATTATGTTAACCATGTACGTAAAGGATGATTGATCACTTTCCCATACGGTGTCTTGTTGATTGGTCAGTAAAACAATATCAATCACAACCAGATAAAATCGGCCCAGTTTAGCTCATTTTCATCATAAGATTATTATCATCGTGGCCCGAAAATAGCTCCAAGTGGTAATCAAACCATTGCTGTTATGTTTCCAATAGGTGGCCTATGTTCCAATATTCACATTTACAACAACATTTTCTAGTGATTTAAAACGAAATCCATCAATTTACTCGTGTATTGTCAACCACAACACTAAACCAAAACCACTGTGGTCCTGTGGTCGTTTAAATTTTTTTTAGGTTACCACACCACTGCCGACTAGTGATGTGTGTAACATGTCATGTCGTGATCTTACGAATGGTAATTAATTTATATTGATAAATGCAAGTTTAGTATTAGAACTTCACTAAGGTGGTGTGGTTACCTAAAAAAAATTGTAAACAACACCCATGTGGTGTGGTCCAGTGGTGTGGTTGACAATACACGAATTTACTATTAAAGTACTCATTTAGTTCTCAATTTATTCTAACCAAGTAAAACATAACATGCATTAAGCTCACAAATAGTTATAGGTTTCATTTGTAACGTCAGAATGTTCGAGTATATTAGATTGTTATTCTTTCCTATTCCTTGACTAACGATATAATTTTTTTAAAAGATTATGATTAAGATTGCATAAGGACAAACCCTAATAATTCTGAAGTACCCTAAGATTTACCCCCAAAGGTTGTCACTGCTTCCCCTATTCTTTTTATAATTTACCGTGAATACTGGAACCTCTTTTCATAAGGCTGTACACAATCACAACCATGTTAATTTACTGCTAGCAATGGCGTCAGATACCTCCCTCTACGCTCCTGACATGTCTCTTAGACCTTTGAAACACCCCGGTGGAACAGTGCGAGATGATTTACATACATTTCTGGCTCATGATAAAAAGACCTCGCAACTGCGTCAACAAATTATCTTCTGTTTGATGCCTTTAATATTATTTATTTGGCGGGACACATATCACCACCTTTTTTTCGTAAATCAAAATGTGTATGTTTGAATATTTTTCTTATTATATTAAGTATAAATTTTATTATCATTTTAAAATACTGGTGGCACAAACATAAGATGTACAACTTCTGGGCAATTAACAGTGACAAAATCTACACTTTTATCATCAATTGATGATTCAAACGATGTTCAGTCAACATCATTGTTATCAAGCGTGCTTTCTGTTTTAGGTTGCCTATTTTCACAATAGGAATGGTGACATGAATCGCAACTATATAAAAAGTTATGTTTAAACTGTAAAAGGGAATATTAAAATACTGAAAATCATATTTTGTAAATATGCGTAATAAATTGAATAAAAATGTTTTTTTTAAATAATGTAAACGCCAATCGGAGTGCATTAAGTAACGGTATGAGAATACCTTAATATTAATCTATGGATACCACTCAAACGAGACAAGACCAGCTGTCAAACTGTATGTCATTCATAGTGTCACATTATAGTGTTTGTTGGTAATTGTTTTGTTTATTTATCGCATCGTTATGTAATCAAGATCACGAGACTGCTTTTAACATAAAAGGCCTTACCACAAAGATTTTAAAAACTGTTTCAATTAGACACAGTTAAAATGTGATGCCGTCTCTTTCAAATAATGTTGTCAAAAAAGTGACAGCATCACATTTAAACAGTTTCTAAGTTAAACACTAGTTGAAGAGTGTTTTAAAATCTTTTGTGGTAAGGCTGTAAATTATTTACTTCGATTTTTTTTATTGAAATTAAGTATTTTTTTCTTTTTGTATTTTTTCGTATTATTTACTAAATTAAGTATTGTATATTAAAAATGTATTATTAATAAGTCACCATCCCTATTTTTTATACGTCAGCCTATCAGGTTTTCCAAATGTATGTGTTTCCAACTTACCTAACCCTCTGGCGGCGACGTCGGTGGCGACCAATATTCCGCCGTTGGATTGACGGAACTGATTGAGGACGTAGTCACGGTCGATCTGGTTTTTGTCACCGTGGATAGCTAGGGCTCGCCACCCGGCACGGTTTATAGCTTTTGTTATATCATCTACCTGATGTAGTAATAGTAATATTGAAGAAAATATATGTATGGTCTGTTTATCCTTACTTGTCTCATTTGGTCTCATCTCTTTATTGAAAAAAAACAATTATAAAAATACAATATTTACAAATTATTTGTGACAATTTGGCATTACTTAAGGCAATTTTAAATATCTATTTAAAAGATGTCTGACAACTGTCAAAAGTTGTTTACTAAATAGTACAAGTAAGATAAACAGAAATACAATATTAAATCGAAATCATTAACATTAGCATTCTTGAAATTAAGTTTAAAGAACATTTGCTGGTAAAGTTTAAGTGAAAAAAAATATTGCATTTTTACACCGAGCTTTTTTATTCATTTTATACACAAAACAGATTACAATTATTGAGAAGAATTCACCTTTTTGGGAAAAATTACCAGTTTGACACACTACCACAAAGGGACATAATGATGTAATGATTTCGATTTAACTTTGTGTAAATGTTGGTAGATATTTTAAAACTTACCTTTCTCTTAGTTTCAGAAAATATGATTGTTTTGGTTTCTTCTTCAGAAGATATTTCAGTTAGCAGAGTGATCAGCTTATCATTCTTCTCCCACTCCTCACAAACATCTACAATTTGTAGGATGTTGTGGTTGGCTGACAGCGAGAGGGAACCAATGTTGATCTGGATGTAATCATGCAGGAATTCTTCAGCTAGGTTTTTGACTTCCTTCGGCCATGTCGCGGACCACATAAGAACCTAAATTAAGGGTTAAAATTAAAAACGTAGGGGAAGCTGTTATAACTAAGGGTGCAACATTTTTGTTTTAAACTTGATTGGTAATGGACGTAATTTTAATCTCACCTGTCTGTCTGGTCTTATTTGCTCAATAATTTTCCTGATCTGTGGCTCAAAGCCCATGTCCAGCATTCTGTCAGCTTCATCCAACACCAAATATGTACACCTTTTGAGATTTGTTGTATCTAGAAACAAACAAATAAGGACCAACTTATTCTATTCTTGGGTCTTTAGTGCATTTTAAGATTATTTTTTTATTGTCTCCAGATATGGAAGATGTACTCTTACTATTCATTTAATAAATTAAACTGTGAACATGTATGTAGGGTTAATATAAAATTTCATATCATCTAGCTAGACTACCAGTCTACCATATTGTACAACTATAATAGAAATTAAAACAAAGGGTAAAAAGTCATTCATAAAAAGAAATAAAATGCAATACACTAAAGAAATGCTGTTCAAATTCAAAATGATAAACTTTTTAAAATAAAATAATGATTATGATTAACCCACTTCACACTTACCTTTTTCTAAAAAGTCTATCAGTCTTCCAGGTGTGGCAATAATTATCTCCACTCCCCTCTCAAGGCACCGCCCCTGTGGCCCTTTCGGAGCCCCTCCAAAAACACATGTGTTCCTCACTTGGACACTTTGACCAAAATCATTGGCCACCTGCAATCAAATGTCAGAATAAGTAACTTGTGATTAAAATAAAACCTTTTAAAGCTAAAAAAGAAAATAATTAGAATTTTAATGAGTGATGTGATGTGGTGTCCCCTCCCCATTGACAACTTAGCCATGAGCTTTAAAATAGTTTAGTTTAACTGTTTATCCTTACACATCTTATTTAGTAAACAGTTTTTGACAGTATTGTCATACGACTTTTATACTTAATCGTTAATTAAAAATAAGTTTGTAACTTTATCAAATTATTCATTTATTAACAATTTCTTTTGTAATCTATGTGTGGAAAACCTTTTTTTGTATTTTATGAGTTGAGTAAAGATTGTTTACCAAATAAGACAAGGATAAACAGACTATAACTACACTTGAGAGCAGTGAAATCAACTAAGCTAATTTTCATTCAATGTTTTTCAGCACAGAATCAAATTGATGTAAAGAATTAAAATTGGTACCATTTTAAAGCTCATTAATTAATCTTTGAAATGTATCAATTTTATTTAATTAACTCAACTGATTATATGTTGGAAAGAACTTAAAAAAAACCTAACTGAGTCGATATCTTTGCTCTCAAGTGTATATTGGGTTTCACTGCTCCCATAGATTTATCTCTGTTAAGAAACATTTTGCAGTTTGCGGATATCGCTCAGTAACGGCAGCCGACTGATTCTGATGTGTGTAGGGCCGAGTGGTTTCTCACTTTAGTTAGTTAAGGGAAAGAGATAGAGCTATGGAAAATTTTTTTGCCCAGCCCTTCTAGCATGACACTTAAATGTCAAGAGACAATGGATTTTGACAGGAAGATGTGGATAAATCACTATATCATGGGGCCAATTCTCGGATGCGTGACATAATGTCGAATTCAACTTTATCTCTAATCACTAATCTCCTCTATTAAAATGTCACTAAAATCTCTACTGCACAATGGATATAAAATTGTCTTGACAGGTGACAAAGTGTCAGGTTTAGTATTTAGTGGGCCCAGATTGTGTTCCATCCAGTTGTCATGCTATGGGGGCAGGGCAATGTAGTTTAACCTTGAATATTATATGAATTTACGTTTGTCAAAACAAGAACCCTCTCTCTATACACAGCAACATTACATTTTAGTTCATGGCAGGCTCCAGTATTGAAATAACGCAGATAATATCTCATACTACATTTAGGATGCTCTTTTGACATTTAAGTGATATAAGATGACTAGTTGGAAAAGTGAATATTACAAAAGTGACATCCTGAACTTTTAAAATTTCAGTAATTGTAACCTTTGTTGCTACAGCTGATACTGGTGTTAAAAGTATGGCAAATATTCCCTTTGTCTGAAAAAATAAATATGCCAGGATGCCATTTTATAAATAAATAAAACAAATAGTTTAGGTAACAAATAAATTGCTAACAGGAAAGAAACAAAAACGTGATGAATGAAAAATAAAATAAAAAGGCAAAATGGTGCTACAAATAAAAAAGATATCAAGGTTACGTTCAGAAACCTCACCTAACACAACGTAATTTAGAATTTAGTTCATAAAAATCTAGCAAAAACCATTCAATAGTTTCCGGTTTTCGAACATAGCCTGCCCAGTTCAAAGCTAATTTCTACAAATTAATATTGAATTAAGTTACTATGTCCAAGTTGCTTGGATCACTGTCCATCATCTCCGCAGCAATCCCGTTCATCGATATCAATGCCTGTTGGCGCATAATGAAAAACAAATATTTGCTTTACTTTAGTCATATTGTAGAGAATTATTATTATTATTATTACAATTAAAAACAGATTCAATTGGCAGGCCTATTTCTCATCAAATAAAAAGACATTAAAAAATAATTGTGGTCAGAAAAGTATTTACCTGCTGTATTTGTTGGGCCAACTCTCTGGTTGGTGCCAAAACAAGCACTATTGGACCTTCATCTCTCAACAAACGAGGTTGATTGATTATATGAACAATCGCAGGCAAAATGTATGCCAGTGTCTTCCCAGAGCCAGTTTGAGCAATTCCAACCATGTCACGGCCAGAAAGAGCTATTGGCCACCCTTGAGCTTGAATAGGAGTGGGGTGTGGGAACCCTTGCTTCAGAATCTCTTTCATAGCATAATCAGGGAAACCTCCCTCTTCGAAGTATATACTCGGAGATGGGACGTCGCGACCGCGCACAGTTATCTGGTGCTGGCTTCGGTACGCTTCCACCTCCGCTGCAGTCCGCTTCTGAACGTTTGGATGAGGAACATAAAAGTTTTTCTGGAATGGAGTGAGCTGAACGTTGTCCCAACGTATTTTGCGTAGAGCACCGCCGGGCTGTTCGTTTTTAAAGTTGCTACGGAAGTCGTCGCGTCCGCCGCCGCCGCCTCGGCCGCCATAGCCGCCACGGCCCCCGCCACCGCCATCTCGTCCTTCGCGGCCATCACGGCCTCCGCGGCCACGACCACCGCCTCCGCGGCTGCGATCGGCAGATCTATCTTCAGATCTGCCTCCTCGAAAACTTCCGCTACCTCGGCCACCTCCTCGCCCACGGCCTCCACCCCGTCCGCCTCCACGACCACCTCGTCTGTCGTCATACCTAAATCATAAAATCCATTTCCAATATTACAAATTAGTTCAAGTGAAAAAAATCGCCACTTCTATCTTATGCTACTTACATGTTCTATGAAGACTTTTTAACTTTCACGATGCACTCGTCACTGAATAATTAAATTAGCTACTTAAATAACGTCTCTACAAACGACTTTATCACTTATTATTTATATTATTTTAGGCGTCGCTGGCACAATTTCCTTTCTTCACAAAGCCAGCGGGCGCCATATTAGATTTTTACTTTGATTGACAAATGAATGAGTGAATGACACAAACAAAAGTCAAACATCAAACAAGCACTTCCGGTTTGTTGACGTAGATGAGTAGACCACTTCTTTCTTCTTCTTCTTTTTTTGTTATGGCAATCTACTTTCCTCTTGGAAGTAATTTTTGCTAGTGTATGTCGGCTTCTCGCCAGGGTTTGTAGATGTCGATCCGTTTGGGTTCATGGTAAAACCAATGATAAAATGAAACACCGGCTTAGGAAAAACTCAGTCTTCTTGTATTCACAATTATCACAAAGATGGCGATCTCTCCCTTGATTGGTAGATAGATACCATTAAAACTCGAAGTCAACCAAAGACTTAATTATATCTATAAATTAAATGTTTTTACAATAAATCAAACCGTTGTTGTAAATTAAAAGGGAAGCAATTTAAATATGTTCTACGTTAATAATTTACATTTACATTGGTTAATTATATTTATTTTATTATAAAAATAAGTAGGTAAAATGAATTTCAACGGAAACTTGTGCAAAGCACTCAAAACAAACTCAAAACAAAACAATTAACTTTCAATGTGGTTTATAAAATATAACAATGAAACTAAACTTAATTAGATATTCAGATATTATTTGTCAAATCATCTTATAATTAATTAACTTATTATTTAACTTTTAAACTTAATAAAGCTCTGAATTACTCTTACTAATTAAGTAAAATAAATAAGAAGTTGAATGCGTAGAACTGAAGATAATTGTATTAAAATTATCTAATTAATTAATTACTTATAATAACAATGAAATCGTGTTACTTAAACAATGTTTTTAAATCCTCATATTTTAATTAACATTTTAGTGACTATAGCCGCCTACTAGATGGCGCTAGGCGTTGTTAGCTGAGAACAGAACTTTGAATTAATTAGGCTTTTTACACAATCAGTGGTTATAATGCATTAACTTAGGTCTAAAATTTTTAATTAGAATTATTAAAATAAAAATTAAATAACTGCGCCCATATGTACGTACCTACGCATATCCGATATTAAAAAAACGTCTTTTGAAGTCGGGTGGGGCCAAAAGATATATTCCTTTTTTAATTTATGTAACCTTTTATCGTGGTTTCTCTTTCTCAATTTTATTTGTTAATTCTTAAAGCCCCACCCGACTTCATAAGACGTTTTTTTAATATCAGATATGCGTAAGTACATACTTGAATAGTAATTATGCAGATTTGAATATTATTTCTTGCTTTTTAGAGCTGTCGCTTTTTTAAGATGTTTTAATAGCCATTTTTTAAGGGTTTTTTGGAGGTTTTTCTTTATAATTTTTAAAAGCTTTTTTATTTTTAAATTTTTTGTTGTAATTAGTTATATTATATATATTATATGTAAATGTAAGCGATGATATAAATATATTTTATTTATATTTCACACTTTTCAATGGTATAATACTCTTAATAACTCAATTTCCACTTATCGCGCTGTTAATTTTAGCAAGGATCAGTCATGGGATGGGTGACCATAGTGAATTATCTTGAGCTCCTCCGTGCTTCAGAAGGTAAGTTAAGCCGTTGCTACATTTGCACTCATTAACACCCACCAATCCGCATTGGACCCGCGCGGTGGGTTATGGTCCATCCTATTCATCAGCCCATAAGTAAGGCTTGTATCCCAGCCCAGTGTCCCACTGCAGAGTGACAATAAAAATGGCTGATGCGAATCCTTTCAATACTGTAGCGTAATCACTAATACACTATCTATCCTATTTGATTTTGAAGAGTTCTCTTGTGTATCTTCGAAGTCCAAGGTCCAATGACAATGAAATTAAAATGAGAACACCCTTTAAGTATCCCCTTTCCAACAAAACAAGAATAATCTAAATCGGTTCATAAACAAAGAAGTTGTGTCTGAAGATCCGTAAAAACTCGTGCAAAGATTACCTAAAAAAAGTTTAACTTTATCGGAGGGCTCCACATTATCTAGTTCAATGTTAATTTTTATAACTTTAAACAAGATAATTTGGACTCCTCTGATAAAGTTAAACCTTCGATAAAGTACTTCAGAAACTGGGGGTAAGCCAATCCAATGATGGCATCAGAGAGAGACAATCCACTGCATTGGATTATCCTCAAGCCATTGATGAAGCCAGTCCATTGTGATGGAATGATGGGAACCAGTTAGCCTCAGTCTGAGCAGTTAGCCATTCCATTATTTGTTTTTTTTCAGTAGCCGGTTATACGTGTTTTTGATATAGGATTCTTGCTAAATTAGCTTTTTTTAAGTTTTGGTGATAACCATGGTTTTAACGATTTTCCGGATCCAGTTAACACAATCCGATGCAATTTTGTTACTGTATTCAGTATTGAAGGATCCGTTAAACTATCACTTTTACGGTGTAATTAATATACCTACACATTCATGTTAAATTACAGTTTTCTACTACCTAAGGCCTCCGAGCTAAACTGCGGACGGACGGACAGACGGATATAGCGAAACTATAAGGGTTCCTTGTTTACTGGTTACTACGGAACCCTAAAAACAGGAAACAATATAATATAAATAAGGACTATCCGAAAACCTACATGAGTAGGTCGACTAAAATAATAAGGTCAGAAACTGAGGATTTATTGATCAAACATACAACTTGATTTATAAGGAAAGATTCTCGATGCCATCATTATAGTCGGGTCACGGCAATGGACGCATCTATACCAGTTTTTGAGAAGCCTCATCCGCGTCTTACGGTATTAGACTGGACTAGAAATATACAGAGGTTACAGAATGAAGCAAGATTGCGGAGATTTGAGTCGTACGAATTACGCCAAAGGGGCAACCAGTTGAGGAACGAAACCTCGGTTACTACTCGTTGGGACAACTATGTTAACAATGAACTATTGCGAGACAGGTATAGTATTTTCATTTATTGTTTACTTTTCTGTGGTAATTGCCTTTACAATTTACCGTGAAAACATTTCGCACTCAATGTCATCTTTATTTAAAGCACATCGCTTCTATTTTAAGCACAAAAGAACATTATGACAACATCATTATTCTTGTCTACTTCTACTTAGGACGGACGTAATAATATTACATAATAAATGATTTAATTTAAGGATTTTCGAAGTCGACTCCTGGAGGGAGAAGCAAAGGTATACAAGGGAATGTGTTCGGGATGAGATAAGAGCTCTGAAAGAAGAGAAGAATGCGACGGAACTTCATTTGGAGTCTCTGCAGGTCCCTCTAATGGTGTCGTTACAGTGTCTGTCCAACAGGGACCAGAGGGTGCCTCCAGAGCTCACCAGGGACCAACTGGGAGAGGAACTTAATAAGGTGACATCAACATTAATTCATCAACGCTCAAGCGGCCGAATGCGGCCGGACAACAGTAGAATATCAGCAGTTGTCTCTCATTTTCCGGGCCTTGAAGGGTTAATTCTCAGAAGAATAAATAATTATATGAGTCTAAGCTTGGAATAGAAAATAGTCAGTCTTAACAATCTAAAATGATAATGTTGCTCGATAATACCCACTTCTCCACTCATTCATGTGATATTAGCAACTAAAGTAAAGCCTTTTAAATGTATGACCATATTTGACAATGACAGGAGCTTCACATAATCGAGAACAGCAAGCGGGTACTAACAGACGCATGCCACATGGGTTGGGAGAAGCTCAAGGAGCTGACCAACGTGCTCTGCCGGCTGGAGCGCGAGATCCAGAACAAAGATGACGCTCTCATGCTGGAGTACCACGTCAGGGACCTCACCAGGGATAGTGCTAATATATCGTACAAGTTGGACCCGACGAGGGTGCCTACTGAGTGAGTGTGCTGGATTTTTTGTATAAGATTAAGTCTTGGTCTTGGTTGCTGATGAGGATGTTTTTACGGATTTTAAAACACTATATTGCTGTCCCAAAGTCCATTGAAGGCTTCTTGAAAGTCTGCTGCATTAGGACCACGAAGTTGTAGGTAAAACTTCGTAATAGGACTGCCAGTCAGCTGAAATTTTTTTGCAGCTGACTGGTAGTGCTGATGCAGCAGGTATGCAGTAAGTAGGCTAACCGATGTAGTCATGTCCGTTTGTTGCCCGTGACACTATACTGCGTGGCACTATCAGTAGTGTCACGGGTAATTTTTCTTTCCCGTGACTCTACTTCTCTCATTGGTTGATTGGACTCAATACCTCCTCTATAAGAATGTTATGACGATTCTGATGCACACGAGTCGTGTATTTAAAGGAACTTCATCTAACTTATGGGTCTAATACTTACTAATGAAACAAATTCATAAAATCATTTTAGATCAATGACAGAGGAGAGTTATGTTAACTGCATAGAGAACACGATCAAGATAGCGGATCAACTGATGTCCGAGTCGAAGGCACTTCGAGAAAACATGTTCCAAGCGCGGGAACAGGCGCGCAACCAAATGTACGCGCAGTGTCAAGCCGTGGAGATGATCATGCGCCGGCGCGTGTACGACATACAGCGCGCCAGGAACGAGATGGAGTGGCAGAAGCATAAGGTATATACAGGTTCTAGAATAATTATGTTCTAGAGACGAAATGGGTAGGAAGCAGGGTGCTAGCACAGAGTGCTAGGTCGTAGAATTATGAGGCAAGAGCCAGAAAGTGGTAGGTGCTGTAGTATCCACTATTCATGTCGTATCATGCGCATTTCTATCATTTATTACCATTATTGCCCAATGTCTTCGACAACGTATAATATTTTTAATATACAAACTTACTCAATTTACAATTCCCTGCAGCTGGAAATAAACATGCAGAAAGTAGACCGCGAGATCGAGTCGCTCCGAGCAGCCGTCGCCGACAAGATTAACCCCACCAAGCTGGTGGAGACCAGACTCGAGACGCGCAAGCTCCGCCCCGTGCTAGAGAGGGTGCAGGTATGACACACAATCACTTACAGCTTCTTCAAGTTTGTAGGGTGGCAGAATGTACTCTATGGGTTGCAGTTTCTTTACTATAGCTATGGTACAAGTTAGAAACAAATACTATACAAAATACCTAGTTGCTCGTTAGTATACTTAACCACCACGCTGGTGCAGACTAGGCTCGAGACGCTAAGCTCCGCATCATGCTGGAGAGGGTGTAGGTAGAAAAGCTCCCTGTAGGTTCTGAAACTGAGCTAAATGGGTTTCTAAAAAATCATAATTAGTTGTGGTAAATGTACTTTTATTATTGAAAACTGATGAGCATGACTTGACACATAGAAGAAAAAACACAGAGTACGGAAAACAAGGAAAATATGTTATAGTATAAAAAGTACGGAATTCAAAAATATAAGTTAAAGTAAAAAACCATAAAGTAGTATAAAAGGAGGCCGGCTCGGCAACAGGTTCTTAAAGTTAGTCATTGACATCATGACTAGCATTTCATCTGCCAAATGAAAGCTTACCTCACAGACCATATAACAAATCTGTAGCTTACCTTACATACCATATAACAAATCTGTAGCTTATCTCACAGACCATATAACAAATCTGTAGCTTACCTCACAGACCATGTAACAAATCTGTAGCTTACCTCACAGACCATATAACAAATCTGTAGCTTACCTCACAGACCATGTAACAAATCTGTAGCTTACCTCACAGACCATATAACAAATCTGTAGCTTACCTCACAGACCATATAACAAATCTGTAGCTTACCTTACATACCATATAACAAATCTGTAGCTTACCTCACAGACCATATAACAAATCTGTAGCTTACCTCACAGACCATGTAACAAATCTGTAGCTTACCTCACAGACCATATAACAAATCTGTAGCTTACCTCACAGACCATATAACAAATCTGTAGCTTACCTCACAGACCATATAACAAATCTGTAGCTTACCTTACATACCATATAACAAATCTGTAGCTTACCTCACAGACCATATAACAAATCTGTAGCTTACCTCACACACCATGTAACAAATCTGTAGCTTACCTCACAGACCATATAACAAATCTGTATCTTACCTCACAGACCATGTAACAAATCTGTAGCTTACCTCACAGACCATATAACAAATCTGTAGCTTACCTCACAGACCATATAACTAATCTGTAGCTTCTCTATTCTATATCTGGGGGCTCGGGGGTGCAACCATTGTGTCTAAGTGAACTGGGGCCCTAATAGACATACATTACATTTCTATGTAATTGCATATAAATAATTGTTAATGTTTAGGACAAGCCTATGCGAGGACTGATAGAAGAATACGAACGAGTTCATATGAGCACCGCACAGCTGGAAAAGAAATTAGAGGAAGCTTTGTAAGTATTCTTTTTTTTTTACTTTAGTAATAGGCAGGTATACTTACTTTTCAAATGGTAACACCACACTTACAAAAAAATGCCATAACCTTGTTATCATAACGTTCACAATATTTTTCATTACAAACCAAACCCGCATACTAACAAGGTTCAAATTCGTTTACCAGGACCACATACCACGGCATGTACAACCATCACCAACGCGTCACCAAAGATTTACAGTACAAGAACCAAGCGCTAGAGACTGACAGACGACTCGCTGAAATAAGGAAACCAATACACGTGCCAGACGAAACTGAGTTCCAGAGGAACGTAGGGTACTGTCATATGGACGCTGAACTGGCGCAATAGAAACTTAACCTAATATCTGTCAGCATAAGGTTGAATATGATTTACTAACAACTGTTTTAAAATCGATAGAGACTGACAGAAAACTCGCCGAAATCCGCAAACTATTAATACGCGCAAGAAACTGAGTTCTAGAGGAACGCTGTAGGAAACTAGTCTTAATAGACACTAGTATAGGTTAAAAATTCATTAACACATCGTATCACCAATAAACAAACAGTTTTAAAGCGTTGGACATTGACAGAAGACTCGTCAAAAAACGAAAACCTATACACGCTCAAGACGAAACAGAGTTTCAGAGAAACGTAGGGTACTGTAATTTGGACGCTTATTCTAGTGTTTATAAGGTGTCGTTTCTATAGGACTAGAATAAGATTGACAATTGCTTGCAAGTGCTGAAGATTGACACTGAAGATGTCAGAACTCAGGTTCCAGAAGAGTAGGGACTGTCATTTTGGATGCTGAACTGGTGCAGTAGGAAACTAGACCTAAGAAACATTTATATGAAATAAATTAACACAACGTAGCCATTCATAACCTGTGTTCAAAATTGTTTAAAAACGTTGGAGATGGAGATTGAATGAAGATTCGACTAGATCCGCACAATCAAAACTAAAGGAGCTTAGGGTGTTATAACATGAACGCATCACTGACGCAATAGAAAAATAAACTTTAAAGAGACCAACATAAGGTTAACATTTGCTTGCAAGACCTAGAGCTTGGAAGTAAATTGGCGTGGATATGCAAACATATGCACGCCCTAGATAAAACTGAGTTCCTGAACTAGCGAATTACGAAAATAGTTCTAATATACATTAATATACGTTTAAGTATACTTTGAGAAATACCGTAATAAAACCACCGAATGCTGTGTTCAAAAATGTCACCACATAATAATTATGAACGATAACATACTAAGTATCTTCTATCCAGTGTAAATTCATTAATGGATACGAGAACAATATTTAGCAATAACTTCTACTTAATGAAAAGCTTTGAAACGTGTAAAATAGTAGGTATAATCCACGCGCGGTAAGAATGGGATGCTACCTTTTGGAACTGAGACGCGCACGGTCCGTCTCGGCCAGCCGTAGCGCAGGCAAACTCGCGTAGATGCTCCCATAATGCTAGTTATGTAGAACTGTGCGCGTGGATTTCTACTCGAGTTTTATTTTAAATGCGTGATTTATATTGTGTGATTATTTTAGTGATTAAATAGTAATAAGTGGAAAAAGGGGTACTTAAAACTTTTACTTTTTTTAAATTCATTTTTATTTAAATAGATTCAGATTTTTTTGCTAACGCTACTTGACGGCTTTACTGACATTTCGGATTTAATTTGACAAGGTCCCATCCCATTCTTAGTGCTGCTGTCGATGCGTGCAGGCATTTACAGTGGGCGGGCGGGCGGTGCACAGATTTCTTGCATATTTTACCATCGAGTGCAAGTTATTGCTAAACATTGTTACGCCTGATTCTATTAAATAAATTCATCAATACTTGTTTGTATTCAACAATTGAATGCCTATTAATTACATTGATTAAAGTATTTTTAACTAAATGGCTAGAAAATATAAAAATAACAATAAACTTTTAAAAGCATTTTTATTCAACATGACGAAATTAACATAGCACATACCTAATGAGCATTTAAAATCTAAAATAATTCTGACTTAAAAGACAAAAAATACAATATTATTGTAGTTACTAGCAATAAAGTACATCGGATAGATTTTGGTATAAAAACGATAGAATCAATAACAGCAACAGACTGCAAATTTCCTCAATTGATTTTGCGCTTATCGCCCAACATGTTAAGGCTTAAAATCAATTGCAGCAATTTGATCGTATACAGGGTAATTTTTCGACCCCTTGGTGAATTTTGTCAGGTCATTCTATAACAGCAGTACAGATATTTTATTTTTAATTCTTGTTCCAAACCTTTCCATACACAAATTGAATTATGTCACTTGTTTGCGCACCGCGAAGACCGATCAGCGCAAGGTCCACCCGACTTCCCCCACTAATGTGCTCAACACGAGAGTAAGCGTACGTGCATACTTCAAGATGGCGGACAGGTAGGTTATGCCAGTCTTCATACATAAATGTCATCCCACCCCCCCTTATTCATAAAACATTGAAACAATTGTTTAGCTAAGTGTGTGTTCTGTCACTTTTTTCAAACTACGAATAGAGTTTGAACGTAAAAGAGAAAACAACACCCTTAGTTAAACAATTGTTTGTTTTATGAATGAGGGGGTTAGGATTTTAAAACCTGTAAACTTATAAAAGAACCATTTATATTTTTCACCAAACACTTAAAGCGTTCGGATTTTTAAACCACTGATATTTACACATACTAAGGCTGAGTTGCATCATCTTGATTTAACCTTAACTTTAACAGATATAAACTCATCTGACTCGGTGACAGGTCTATGGCATAACCTAGGTAACAATATGTCTTTTCCTAACTACAACTCGACCAAGACAAATAGGCCCATGAAAGCTGCATGACAGCTAAGTTAATGATAACGTTTTAATTTGGTCAAGTTGTAGTTAGGAAAAGACTAAGGCTGAGTGACTAACACAAACTTATCTAACTCGGTGACAGTGTCGCTGTAGTCTATGGCGTAACCTAGGTAACAATATGTAATAACACTTAGTTCCAGTTTTGGCCACCGGCTCAGATAAATTTGTGTCATGTACTGGTATAATTAAATTAAGATGATGCAACCTAGCCTACGACGATTCTAAGTTTTGTGCAAACGGGCATTAGTTCCAGTTTTGGCCATAAGTTTGTGTCATGTACTGTTATAGTTAAATTCAGATGATGCAACCGAGCCTTAGTTGTAATGTAAGATACTTTTACAAGCATGCAGTCTGATCTTCAGTATTAATGGTATGTTTTTTGTTTTTTGCTTTATTTATACCAGAGATTAAATTATAGTTACTTTTTATACTAATTCAAGTCAAGAGTGACGTTATGCTTTTGAAAGTATTATTAATAACAATAACAAGCACTGCAATTAGCATTTCATACAATTTGTAACATGGTTTTCTTTCATACATAATTTTAGAGAGCATTATTGTTTGTGTACTATGTAACTATGTAATATATAAAATTCTCGTTTCACAGTGTTTGTAACGTAACTCCTATGAAACGGCTTGACCGATTCTTATGAAATTTTGTGTGTATATTCAGTAGGTCTGAGAATAGGACGTAAATTATTTTTCATAGCCCTAAGTGTTAAGGGTATTCCACCACAATTTTTTTTTAAATGTAATGTCTTTAAAAATACTAACATACAACCCTAAATTTTCACCCTTCTACCACCAACCCCTATTGTTTAATATGGCAAAACAACGTGTGCCGGGTCAGCTAGTACTTTTATACTATATTTAACAGTTCACAAGTCTAACTGGGGCTTTATGTTAATTGCTATTTTCTATTAGCACCTTAAAATAATATGAACACATTAGTTTTATTTAAGCATTTACGCATGCAAACTTTGGAATTTAATTGTATCTACCTATCTAATAAATAATAACATTTACAGTCTGTTGATCATTACTTTTCCTATTTAGTAAACAGCTTTTGACAGTTGTCATACGTCGTTTAAACTTAAACCGGCCAAGTGCGAGTCGGACTCGCGCACAAAGGGTTCCGTACCATTATCTATAAAAACGGCAAAAAATCATATCACTAGCGCCATCTAGTGGAATACTTGTTTGCGTTGCAATAGCATGCTTGGTTTGTACTGTAATAGTATGCTTGCGACACTTAGCGACATCTATCATCAGATTTCACTACTATTACCTAAAAAAATACGTTTTTTTGTATGGGAGCCCCCTTAAATATTTATTTAATTCTGTTTTTAGTATTTGTTGTTATAGAAGCAACAGAAATACATCATCTGTAAAAATTTCAACTGTCTAACTATCATGGTTCATGAGATGCAGCCTGGTGACAGACGGACAGACAGACAGACGGACAGCGGAGTCTTAGTAATAGTTTTACCCTAAAATGAGGTCTTGTACAAATAATGCATTCGATTTTCGACCTTGTGGAATCTACTATTCTTAAGTATTTTTTAGATTTAAATACACAGCACAGTATTTATTTCGTTTTATATTCTCTGCAACAAATCTATTTTACCATTATATGTTATTGCATTTTTATTTTTAACTAATATAATATTCTGTGCTAATAACTAATAAATAATTGTTTTAAGATGGCATGGTCTGTTGATTGTTATAACATAACATAAAGTACATTACTTAAGTTTGCGACAAGAATCTTATAATTAAACTTATATTAGAGAGTAGTAAGTTTGGCTTTACTTTATATTATATTGGCTTTATTTTTAATATAAAAATTGTTACATAGTGTAGGAAACAATAATATATGAATACTGTGTTTGTTGTAAAGCTATTTTGTATAGTGAAGCGTACAAAAGGAATGCTTGTTGCTTTATACCGCTGCTAGTCATTAAAATAGTAAAAACATATTCAATAACAATTATTTAGTTAGTTTTTCTGTTATATGTTGTTATATATTATGACTAGCTTTCACCCGCGACTTCGTCCAAGACATTCGAGAAAATCCTTAGAGAAGTTTTAACCAGGATAGAAAGTATTCTATGTTTTAATTTCATCAAAACCGCCTTTCTATTGTCTAATTTCAAAATCTATCGCAATCGCTTTCAGGATGAAACACATTGATGCTTCATTTTGGCACAAAAAAAACTTACCAAAGAAATGCAGCAATGTGTCGGATCCAACTGTCAAATGAAAGCGATTGCGATAGATTTTTAAATTAGACAATTAGCCCCTGGTCAGTCGTTTTGACGGCAGGACGTTTGCCGAGCGCGGCGGGCCTCGTACGAGGCTGCTCGCTTGGTGAGGACCCACCTAATCACGTAAAACAGTGTTTTTAAAATCTTCTGTGGCTTCTGTGGTTCGTTCTACTGGTGGATATAATGAATACTGTATTACTAATCTTTTGTGGTTAGTATATTTACCATTGTATGTTATGTACTACTATTATAAATTTGTGGAAATTAAATGAATATGAATATTTTGACAACATCACATACATTGCTCCGATTCCAAAGAAATCAGAGACAAGGGTGGTATCACAAACACCCAGACCTGAGCCAATATAGAAAAGTTCGTTTTCTAAATTGACCCAACCGAGGATCGAACCCGGGACCTCAGAGATAGCGACACCTTGAAAACCGGTGTACAAAGCCACTCGACCACGGAGGTCGTCGAAAAACGGCTGATCAGATTTAATGAAATTAAAACATATAATAATACCGATTTTCTATCCTGGTTAAAGCTTTTCTAAGGATTTTCTTGAATATCCACGCAGACGAAGTCGCGGGCGGAAGCTAGTTTATAACAATCCCTAGGAACTGTATTCATTACCTGGGTAAAGTATGAAATAGATCATTCATACATTATCTGTATACATTACCCAGGTATTGTTTACAATTCCTGAATTTCACACATTGCCAGTAACATGTAATATAGATGTTGAGTGAAAAAAATTGGAATGCTAGGATTTTTTATATAAATACATTTATAACAAACTTAGAAACAATTATACAGGCAGGGTGCGATGCGAGGGATGTTGAACTCATCGCATTTCTAACCTAACCTAACCCATCTGTATTACGGTGGCTGCTAAATCGTAACTGTGTCTCATAATTCTATAGTCACTATCACCTTTACAAAGTAACTAAATCGAATAACAATTTATTAAAACGATTAATATCGCAGCTGCACCTAATCTTTGCATTCAAGAGTTTTTATAAAAAAAATGTGGTCTTATATATAAAATAAAACTATGAAATTGTGTACTTTTAAACATGCAACTTGTGGCAATCTAATCTAAAGCAGTATAATATAGTCATAGTTAAAAAACTGACAGCAGAATGCATGTGCTCTTTAATAAAAAAAAATTCTCATGATTAAAACTCAAAGTAAAATATAGATCCGCACCTATTCTGTCATGTTTAAAAAATAAATAATTGAATTCAAGATAATTTGTTTTATAGGCG
The DNA here is from genome assembly GCA_963556745.1 of Catoptria pinella. Lineage (NCBI taxonomy): Eukaryota > Metazoa > Arthropoda > Insecta > Lepidoptera > Crambidae > Catoptria > Catoptria pinella. Next base: position 1,266,284 of record OY750771.1, read on the forward strand.
AAGGGTGAAGGGCGATGTAATTTTTTTTTTCATTTTAAATGATAGCACCTCACAGCCGTTATATTGTTTTTTTTTAACGTCACTTACTTAAGAACTCTTGGGCTGTCAAGACCAATCTAATGATATCTTAAATATAGAAATCCGTTCAGCCGTTTGAAAGATATGAGGTAATAAAAAATAATACATAGAAACATACATACAAGATACGCGCGAAAAACATAACCTTTTCCTTACAGTCGGGTTAAAAAGTGATTACATTATTGTTTATAACTAAACTAGCTGGTTACTAACTTTGTCCTGTACTATAAAAATCTCAACTATTATTATTGCATTGAATACTGAGTGTCTGCCGAGAAGATACTATTGATAAATAATAATTATTGTTCTTTATGCCACTGTAAAAGGTTCATGTTACAAACCTCATTGGACGGGCTGAAGATCTGGCTTTGGACCAACCTGTTCGTACGCTTCATCGAGCAACTTGCAAATCAAGGATATGTTTTCATCATTGAGTTTTCTGCTCGATGCGAGTCTGATGGAAGGTTCTGGACAGTTAACTTCCACATCTCTTAAGTAAGCTGCGACTGCAAAGGCCACACCTTTCTCCATACAATAGTTAGCAACATTTCTAAGGTAGCTGTGCTTCAGACGGTCGGTCAATTCTTCCTTCTTTAAGTAAATGTGCTTTACTGGCGAGAGTTCATGGCCATTGAACCTGAAGTACTTCAGTTTGCCTAGTGCCCTGAAATTGGTTTGTTCAAGTTACTTATCTCGAATTTTACAATGTCGGTTTGTTAGTCACAAGTATGTAGCCATTCTTATCAGTATGAAGTAGTAAAATTACTCATTCTCATATCTGGGTTTTGTCCATATTGAATCGAAAATTTAAAGAAAACAGGCAGATAAAAATTTACAAACTGCACGAAATCTAAACCAACAACTAACCATGTGAAACTACAAATTGGAACAATTTTCTGTTGGTCCTTCGAGTCGTATCGGAACCAGCGACTTATCAAAAGAAAAATTAGTGGTACAGTACGTTTCAATCTTATTAGTGACTCGCGCAGAACACAATTTCGATGTAAGTGGGGGGGCAGGCGAGTGGTGGAGCACGGCAACGCGCACAGTGGCTAACTTCACAGCCGCCAATAAGAATGAAATTTGATATTAGCGGCATCCTGCAACTTTATCCAGATATTTCAAAATCTCTCTTTAGTCACTTGTTTGGTTGGATGAGACCTTGGAAGACCTTGAACACAATGCTCGAAGATATCTGTAGTGCCTCCCAGAGAGTGAGTCTTATCATGTTGAATGCCCATGTGTACCCACTCCAGCTCATGTTGAGTTAAGAACACTACACTCGAAGTTGTTGACCATTACGTATACCTAGGACAGGCAGTCCAGTTAGATAAGTCCAACTTCGAGAAAGAGATCTATCTTCGAATCCAACTCGGATGGGCTGCAATCGGGAAGCTTCGAAAAATCTTCGCGTCCAACTTACCTCAGTGTCTCAAGACGAAAGTCTATGACCAGTGGTCGCTAACTATGGGTCTCATGAGAAGGCTCAAGGTTACCGAGCGTGCAGTGGTAAGAGCCATGTTCGTCAACTCCCTACGTGATCAAATCAGAAATGAGGAAATCCATCGCAAAACTAAAGTAACCGACATCGCTCGAAGGAATGCTCAGGAAAGTGGCAGTTGGCGGGACACATAGCGAGAAGAACCGATGGCCGTTGGAGCGGCAAGGTTCTGAAATGGCAAATGTACCCAGCAGTGGGTGTCGTGTGGCTGATATGATGATGATGACTCACTTGTTTAATTTTTTAGAGCTCTCCTCCAGTTCGCTGAGGATAGCTGGTTTCTCTTCTATGATGTCCAGAGCCGATATGGCGGCCTGCGTCAGCATCGGCGGCAGTGAAGCACTAAAACAGTAACCTGTAGTAAGGGAAACAGTATTATTTTTAAGAAATAAATAAAAATAGTATTTGCTTGTTCAAACAATTATTCTTTAGAAAAATTTAACTTACCTAAACCAGACAATCTTTGGTGTTCAACAATAAAATGCGTGCCTGCACAGAATCCACCAATGGTGGCAAAGGAATGTTCCAGAGAGCCCACAATGAGGTCAATCTCGTCCCTCGGCACATTCAAGTGTTCAGTCAGACCTCTGCCATTCTTACCTAGTACCTACAAGGAATAAGAATTGTCATTTAAACTCCAATACAAAACAGATGATCAATCATCCTATAACTATACAGTGCTTATCTGTTTATGAATAAGGGGGAAACTGTTACAACATATTATGAGTTACTTTCTATCAAAACAAAATAGACAGAACTACATTTAAATGCACATTTATAAATTTTAAAATAACAAATAAATAAATAAAATCATAGAACCAGTTTTTTCAACTTAGAAAACTTACCCCAATACTCAGACTTTCGTCCAAAATAATCCTCAACTTGTACTTTCTGGCTAACTCAACCAGCCTCTTCAAGGGGCATATCTCACCAGTATTGAAGTAAACAGCTTCCGCAATGAGAAAAGCTCTGCGTTTTGGGTTTAGTTCCCTTTTTTTAGCAGCTTCTGACAATAGTTGCTCGAGATGGTCCATATTATTGTGTTTATAGTAGCGAACTGTGCTGCGGGCTGCATCAAGACCTTTTTGGATGGCAAACCACACACATTCATCACTGGAAAATTGTTCACATTTAATAAATATCATATTGTAACAATATACGAGAAACATTTAATTAAATTGAATTAATATCAAAAAACATAAAAATATATTAAATTTACAACCCAGACAACACTCAACTTACGCAAATACTATGTCTCCTCTTTTGGCATATGCAGGTATAGCACTAGCTATAGTTGAAAATCCATATGAGTAGACACAAGTCTCTTCCACCTCCATGAACTTGGCGAGGCGTTCCTCTAGCTCTAAATGGACATCTATTGTACCATAAAATCCTCTAGGACCACAAGAACCTACACCATATTTCTCCGAGGATTTTAATGCACTTTCTATAATAGACTCCTCTTTATCCAAACATAAGAAACTCGTAGCGCCAACATTTAGAACCTTGTCGTCAATTTTGCCCATCAATGGTGGCTCTTCTTCAATCACATCATGTTCGACTAAAGGTACTGGATTCCATTGTACTGGTTTACCATTACATACTGTTTTGTATGATTTATGACTTTTTTTCTTGGTCCAGAGAAAGTATGTTGAGCCAAGAATTACTTGGAATGCTATGACTAAGGTCCACCAGCTAGCCTAAAACAATTTCTATGATTAATCTCTGGATTTGAAACATGACACTAATATGTTGAGTTTTTATTGTGCTTACCATATCGTATAAATCAATTAAAATCATCTTGTTGGTAAGTAAAGTACTCCTTTTGCGGGTAAAAGTAATATAATTCGTCTCAACACAAAAATCCACTGTTTCACGCGTTGCGGAAAATATATGAAAGAAAATAAGACAGAAACAGTCAAGAGGAAAGGAACGAGGAGCCGACTGATCAGCCGATTGCTGTCACTGTCAACTGCATCACAGATCACTTTACTTTATTGTCCACTCCAAGGCTCTAAGTCGGCCTCTATCTACTCTGGTCTCTCTCTGGCACTCAAGTGTGCGTTCCGTCGTTTTGGGTGTAGTTGTTTGGTTAAAGTTTCACTCGTTTGAGTTGCAACCAAGCCACGGAACGATCGAGTTGTTTTTATAACTTAAAAGAACTTTAGATGTCATTAAGTACAAAGTTTTCGTTTTCTATTTTGAAATACGGATAATTATACATTCCTATAAACAAAATCAAATAAAATCTGATTTTTGGAGCAACCATGAACTTTTAGACACAAAAACATCAAAATACAAAATAATGTCAAATGACATTGACATTATGACAAAAGATAAACGTCAGAGCGTTTTTCAACGACCGATGTAGGTAGTTGTTTGGTTGCTGTACTCTGAGCCACGGAACGGGTGAAACTACGCTCTGACAGCGCTCAGAGTAAAAATTTCACCAAGCCACTGAACGGTCCGAGCGCGCTCGAGTGCACTAGAGCGAGCGACGGAACGCACCTCAAGTCACAATGACAAGTCTAAATGTCTAATGTCAAATCAATCAAATCAAATTGTCAAAGTCGGTCGACATCGACACCGACAGACAAGTGTCACCAATTTTGGAACTGATTGTTGGATTCGTTTGTTTTTCCCTTTATTTCTTAGTTTCTTACTTTTTTAAGGTGTGTTCTTTTCATAGGTATCTATCACAATGAATTTCGGTGGAACTCTACGAGTAAATAAATTTGCATGCTTTACCTTGGTATTTATACTGTTCCTTATAATTTATTGGCGCACCGGTGGTTCCAATTATCCGTCTGATAAAAGTGATCTAGTAAACCTAAAGAGTTTACTCAAAGCTTCGATTCTTGCCGCTGAACGCGGGGGCAAGAAAGTCATAGATGGAAAAAACCATGCGTTAAATGTTAAGAGTAAAGGCAAAACACAGGAAGGCGCGAACGATCCTGTAACAGATGCCGACTATGCCTCACATTGTGCTATGTATTATAGTTTGAAGAACACGTTTCCTAAATTAAGCATTGTGTCTGAAGAACATTCGAAAGGAGATTCAGGTTGTGAACAGCAAGAGCTCCTAGATATTGAATCTGAATTGCTCGAACACAAAGTTATTGATTTCATTTATGATGAGCATGTTCTTTCTAAAGATGTGACAGTGTGGATTGATCCTTTGGATGCGACACAAGAGTACACAGGTAAATATATTATGATATCACCATTTTCTAAAACATGTATTCCTAGTTGGTTAAGCTACTTATTCCTATGTATTACCTATTGCACAAGGTTGAACACTGAATGAGAGTAGCCACCTGAACAAATAAAACGACACTTTATTCAACCAGCTTTTGATTTAAAATTAAACTTCTTGCAGAATCTCTCTATCAGTATGTGACAACAATGGTGTGTGTTGCTATACGAGGAATCCCAATCATAGGTGTGATACATTACCCATTCCCACCTGGTACCTACTGGGCCTGGTTCACCAAGAAGACTTCCAGCAATATTGCTAATGTGCCTCATGTAAGTTAATGTTTAATTATAAACATAATTAATTATTAGTACAGAATATTATACTACTGGGATAATTGTAACATGAATATTTTTCATAACTAAACTTTAAGTTAACAGTAATTAAAAAAAAATCAAATGATAAGCCCACACAAGATGTCTGCCTACCTTTTCCCAGGTGTATTAACTCAAACGAGTGCTATATTGTTTTAGCAAGAAGAAAACAAAGATCACCCTCGAGTGGTGGTATCAAGATCCCATCCGGGAAAGGTGGCTGAAATAGCTAAAGAGGCATTCGGTAGTGAAACTACAGTAACACCTGCAGCAGGTGCTGGCTTCAAGGTAATGGGAGTTGTGAACGGTACATATGATGTCTATCTCCATGCTACCGCTATTAAGAAATGGGACCTTTGTGCCGGAAATGCTATCATTAAGGCAGTAGATGGAAAAATGACTACTGCAAAAGGTGAAAATATTGACTATTCTTCTGACGGTGATGTGAAAGTGACAGACGGTATCCTAGTCACTCGGTATGATCACGATTACTATCTCAGTAAAATGCCGAAGATTCTAACTGCATTGCCTTGAATGTGCCAAGTAGTGACATATGTTATGTGAACTCTCTCATCATCTCCATTGATTATTTCAGGAATGGGAATGAATTGTTTGTTAGTCTGATGAAACTATCTTAAATTACTTGAGTGTAGTCTGTAAGAAAATAAAAAATAACTAACAAATTTTCTGACCCAAATATTTTAAAATTGATTAGAGAGAATTGTTATTTCTATTGACCATTAGCTGTTGTTGGTTAAAGTCATTTGTTGTGCTCAATATTTATATATTATTTTGTGCATATAACATAGATGAACTGATAAAGTATAGTTTTTAAAATTGATAGATGTTATTTTTATGCTGATTGATTGTGTATTATTTACTAGTGTTGTATTTTATTCATTAACATTATAATTTTTTGAATACTTTATCCACAAAATAGAGAGAACAGAAGTTAAGCTTAGTACTACGCGCGCGCGAGCAATGCGCACATAGACACCTCTCATTATATTAGAGTATACCACACCGACACAGAATCTCTGCTACCTACGCTCAAAAAAATCGAGCGTGTAACGTCGTCGGTCGGTGAGAACTGTCTATGTGTGCGTTGCTCGAGCGCGCGTAGTACTAAGCTTAACTTCTGTTCTGTCTGTTATGTGCTTTATCACAACATATTTACTGTTTCTTTGTACCTATGTGGCAGTAGCTAAAAACTTAGACAAAATAGAAAATGTCCAATTCATTGCCTGTGGAATATTTATAAAAACGAAGGCTAAAAATTACGCAGTATTTGTGGTTGTGTCGAGTTTACAAAAAAAACTTTGAAAGTATATTGTTATTATTAATCACATAAGTCATTTTATTGCATCGTATTTGGCTAATGGGCGATTTTCTGACAGCTCAAATAGAAAAAAAACCTAGTTACAAAAATGTTTTTTCAACTTGGCATTATTTACTTTTGTTTAAAGTGTTCGCCATCTCTGAGGTCTCGGGTTCGATCCCCGGTTGGGTCAATTTAGAAAACGAACTTTTCTATATTGGCTCAGGTCTGGGTGTTTGTGATACCACCGTTGTCTCTGATTTCCATAACACAAGTACTTTAGCTACTTACTTTGGAATCGGAGCAATGTATGTGATGTTGTCAAATATTTATTTATTTATTTAAAATATTTATTTGTTGAATTTTTTTATCGCAAATGCTGTAGGTACTCTTCCGCCTTGGAGAGTGATAAACGAGGCGGGGGAGTTCAAACGGCGATTGACATATAAGCAACTTTACGGCTCGGCTTCCATAAAACGCAATCTATCGAAATTTTTTAATTATTTTTTTTTGGTCTCGGAAAATCACCCATTACATTTTCATCATTAGATTGTAAAAACTAATATACACTTTAAATAAAAATAAATAAAGACTTGGCTTTAAACCTGGTAATAAAAAACTAGGGTAGACTCAAAAAATATATTTTAAGGCGAGAAATTATTACTGGTCGGTATGCTTCATGAAGATGGCGTCGCAGGACTTGTAACTCGATTGGCTTCCTTAGATGAAATCTGAGCAGACCCACGCACGAAAGTGCAGCACACGAGAAACTATCGAGTGCCAATTGAAATCCTATTCAAAAAAATTAGTTCCAAGTTAGAGGCAGGGGTGCTGTACACGATACAATATTTTTACAAATGTGCATTCGCACTTGATAGTTTCTCGTGCTAAGGGTAGAGCACCAGTGCGGAGACCTTACGCCCGTGATTTTGACACAAAATGAGGGCTCGACGTCAGTCCGGCCGGCTCCGGCTCCCGTCAAACTCCGATACCATCTACATTACATGAAGCATTACGAAATAAGTATGACAATTAGAAATAAAACACTTTTTACGGATTACAGCGCGTATATTATTAATTCAGGTGTTGTTTTAGAATTATTTAGTTTGTATTTATTGGTTTTTTAGAATTTTCGAGCGGGTAATTTCATAAAAATATGAGCAGCCTTTTTGCTTTAGTCCTCCCGTGACCACGGCCCCTGGAAAGGTGTCGAAACGTCGGGAATTCTAAAAAACCAATAAATACAAACTAAATAATTCTAAAACAACACCTGACATTAATAATATACGCGCTGTAATCCGTAAAAAGTGTTTTATTTCTAATGAACTGTACGCGCGAAAATCTTAGAAGTGTATAAGTATGACAATGTACAATGAATAAGGTTCATAATATACTATACATAATATTATGTTTTAATGTGCTGCAATATTATTTGTACAGAATTTATTTTAAGTGAGTGTGCTTACACCCGTACTCACAAATGTTACTATGAAGTTTAAACAGAGTGCGCGCGGACGCACATGGTACCAAAATCGCTGAAGTAATACAAACGAACCAATCACAGAGTTCTATTTCAACGCAGTGCGCTCGCTTACTCAAAGGTAGTTTGAGTATTGTTTACGGGTGTAAGTATCACAACATTCACAGCTCTTTTCATAGAATATTCTATTGGAAAGGCAATAGAATTAAGGCTGGTGTAAACAAATCTTCATTGAAAATAATTATTTTATTTAGTTTCTTCTATACTATAAATCAAAAGCGTTATTTAAATACATATTTTTCTATTTATTTTTTGATAGTTTTAATTTATTCATTGTATATATTTTTGAGTGCATGTATTTTAACAGTATGAATAGTACAATGTTGGTTAGTCAGACCAGAACCTAATAAATGAATTTAATTAGTTAATATTTATTTCTAGTAATGTTACACCCGTTTGCACTAAACTTAAGATATCGCCTAAGTCTTTTCCTAACTACAACTCGACTAAGATAAATAGGCGCATGAAAGTTGCATGACAGCTAAGTTAATGACACCATTTGAATTTGGTCAAGTTGTAGTTAGGAAAAGACTTAGGCGATTCTTAAGTTTAGTGCAAATGGGCATTAGACTCTGATTATAACTGCTATGGCAACAAAAACTATTGGCAATATCTGTAGGTAGCAGTGGCGAGGGGTGAAGTGAAATTATTGCGAAGGTAAGCCGTTCTACAAAATTTGATGATTTGTATAGTTGATCGATGGCGTGGGATTTCTAAAAGGTAAGCCGATGGGAATTGGCTTGTTCGCCACTGCTGGGTAGTATTTAGTTTTATTTATTTATGTTTACAAAATCCACAGCACTTAAATATTAACAATAATAATGTTTTACAATCTTAGCTTAATGCCAATAGCGGATTTTAATTTTGTTGAATATGAGTTGATAATCAATAACTCTCAATAAATCTTTAGTCAAATTCGCACAGTAGTTTCTGCAGTTGTTATGTATACAGTTATACGGCGTTGTTCAATTAAATAACTAGGCCGTTAATCGAGTGGCTGATTAAACCAGTTGGCAGCGACATATTATACAAGGTGTTACAAAAATACCCCTAATGCCGAATATGGTATATAGGGACCATCAAACTGAACAACTTTTACTATGGGGCCACCTGAAATCGCGAAAAAAAAATCAGCTGTTTCATACAAAAATTAAAATCGAAAATATCAAACTGTATGAAACAGCTGATTTTTTTTTCGCGATTTCAGGTGGCCCCATAGTAAAAGTTGTTCAGTTTGATGGTCCCTATATACCATATTCGGCATTAGGGGTATTTTTGTAACACCTTGTATATTTAAATAAGTGATATCAACAGCATAATAATAATTTGAAAAAACTTTGTTAAAATTGTATTTTTTCACATTTTTATTCACATTGATACCCTCCATTATTGTGAGTCGGGTTTTTGATAGTATTTACGTGTTAACTAAGAATTAAATACTTTGTAAATAAACAACAATGTTTTAATTGGAAAATGTTATATTTTTGTATAGTTTAAGAAATCACAATCGAGATACTTAAATTGAATTGCATTTTCTTTTAGCTGTGAAATGTTTTTAAATTAAATTTTAAACATCGTTTTGGTTTTCTTTCAGACTTGTTAGAATTGTAAAGATCCTAACAACATAGGGAATAAAAGCGTTCCATGTGAAACACTAATTGCTTAAAAAGTGGGACTATCGGGTTTAAGGGGCGTAGCTACAGATTAAAACGTCTTTGAATATGTTATTTAGACTCTCTTTTATATTTTAATCAGCTAATTATAAACCCGTAATTGAATTACTCTAGACATATTTTTCTTCTATCTGTCAAGACGAGCTTTCAAAGATAATTATTTAAATAAAACATTCTTTATTTAATTTACTACTTGCTAAACGGCCAAGAAGTTTATAAGCGATGCAGTCAAGCAATTATTCCCACGAGTCCTAACACTGTTCCCCGGGGTGACAACTGGGATTTTTTTCCCCAGTCGTCACGGGGGTGACCAGTACCTTTTAAAAGGAATCTTTAAATCAAACCAATAACTCGAGTTTACCTATATTTTTATTTCAATAAATTAAGCAGGTTCTTTTTAGTACACAATTATGTTGCCATTTTTTCCTTTCTGTAAAATTAAATTTAATATACTCATCACCAACATTTTTTCAATAATACAGGAATGTTTCTCTAGTCTAACGTTGTTCCAATAAATACATCAGATTTTAAGGACACTGCATGTAGGTTTAGTTACAGACATTTTGTTCACAATATTTTGTATATTTGCGAGCTACAAGTACAAAAGAGACTTTGTGAAACAAAACATTTGTAACTATATGAGCACCAGTTGGTAAAAGCAATAAAATAAAAAAATATCAAATTATGTACTGAAGGCGACTTTATATACAACACTAGCGCCACTGCCGCAAAAATATAATTACCGTGTAAATACTATTTTATTAAAAATTCAAAATTATGGTCCCCTCGCAAAATATCAATTTGTTATTTATAAACACAAACTCAATGACAAATAATTGTTTGCAGTTTTGGTGGTGAAAATAGCGAAAAACGACCGTCAATTTGTTTTTCGTCGAGAAAAACTACAATAAGTTGTCTGTTATTAAGTTTGTGTGTACATGCCGTAGTAAGATGTGGATATCAGGGAGATCCCTAAACATACCACGAAATTACGGCAGATGTCGAAATTTCTTGTCTTTTACGTCTTCTTACTAAAATGTTTAGTGATATGACATGGTTAGGTTTTACTGCGACCATAACGCACAAGCCAAGCCACCGAAGCGAGCGTACCGCGGCGTTAGCGGCCGGCGAAGTTCCAGAACCGATCTGACTGGCGTACGATTGCCATGATTTCGTGGTATCCCTTAGGGATTTCGTGAAATTCCTGGTTTCCTCATATCCCTACGACATATAAATAATTATTGCTATTTTGCTAGGATTTTTTAATAAATTGTGTATTTAAACAATAATATTTTTTTGTGGGAGTGGCGCTAGCGTTGCCTATAAAGTCGCCCTAATAAGTAAATGTATGGTTGGGATGGATCAATAAAGTTCGGGAGTGTAGGTATTCTAAATGTTTTTTATTATGTTAATATTTCAGTACAAATATGACAATGTATTTCGTAATTGACTTAGTCCATCCCAGTTTTAAATTGTACATTTTAAAAATACTGTGGTATAAATAAGTGTACTTTTATATGTACAGTCAGCAACAAAGGCAAAGGCAGTACACAAGCATTGTCAAACTCTGTACAACTCTTTCTGACTGCACAAAAATCTGTAAAAGCTTTGAAAAATATGTAACTAGTAACTAGAGTATTTGAAGAAAACTGCAAGAATGTAAGTAACGTATAGGCAGGTACAACATTTACATAATAGTCCAGTAGTCAGGGGCCCTGCCGGTTAACTTTTCGAACTTCGGCGGGTGTGCCGAGCTTCAACTTAAAACAGATAATTTGAAGAAAAAAGCTTCGTATTATACTAATCGCCAAAGTTATTTAGAAGATATCGATGTTCGTGTGACATGAATTGGGGTTCGCCATTTTGGCCTGATTGGGGCTTGATTATCTGTTGTAATTTGAAGCTCGGCAGACTTTCCGAAGTTTGATGCGTTAGCCGGTACGGCCCCAGGTCGGTACACTCAGCTATAGCCCTTTGCTTTCCTAAAGGTTATTTTTCTTTTTAAAACCACGCGATTTGTTGCTTTGGCGCGGAAATGCCGATGCAGTGCACGCAGTGCCATAGAAATCCTTACAAAGCAACAAATCTGTCTACGCCGTACGCTCCGATTCCGATGCAGTGAACGCGCAGCTATAGACATGTTTTTTTTTTCAAAGTTCAGATATCAAAAATACGAGGGCTCGATCACAGTTTAGGATTTTTAAACTTCAACAGTTTTTAACGTGGCAAATTAAATGTATTATTGCTATCTGACGCCACATGAAATTAAAACTCCTTGAATTATTTCCAAGCAAAATTACCTGACTACTGGACTATAACTTAAACAAAATAATTTGAGTAATTTTTTTTTAAATGTTTGACATAACATTTATATATTTTTTAACACAAATTAAATCAGATATTTCACACAGCACTGGCCCTACCATGAGTTGACGCAAACTGTTTACGCTACCGTAAACTATGGGATGTACTGCTCACAGCCAATGCGAGTGAAAGAGAGAAAACGATAGTTTACGGTAGCGTAAACAGTTTACATCAACTCATAGTAGGGCCACAGCTCACCAGGTAACCACAAAAAGTCAAACTTCTCCATTTGGTTTTAAACCCTAACTTATTGAATATTAAGTTTATGATCTGTCGTGTGTATAATACAATTATAAAAAAAATCGCGAACATACATTTGACGGAGAAATGATGGCAATATTTATCATTTAACAACCTCCACAAGCACAAAACCACTATTAAAAATTATACTGGGTACATACGATACATTTACGTAAAAGTTTAACAAACAATTATATTACAGAAGACAATACGATAAATTAACACTATTAATTTAGGATAAAGCGTGTCCTTATTATTATTTAAATAATAATGCAAGATTATTAATAGAATCTATAATTTCCACATCAATAATAATGTAGTGCTGGATTGTACATTCGGGACATGAAAGCTGTTGGTTGAATGGCTTTTTTGTCTAATCTGCTTTAGTTATGAAAAAGTATAAAAGTTTTGAAAGTAATAAGTAAACAGTATCTAGAATATTGTTTATTTTTAGAAAATGTTTCATTATTAATCGTTATAACCCTGAGGAGGCCAGGAATGATCACAACAATGAATGTTTTGTGAAGGAGTCGGACAGTTTTGGTGTTTAGGTCGACTTCAGTATCTGTAGGTACATTTTTAATATCATAACAATGTTTATTTTAGATATTTTTTTTTTAGGTTTTGATATTTTTATGGATGCATTATATTAATCGACCGAATGACATTGTACCCACTATGAATTCGACATACTTGAAATTATTTATTTGTTATTATTACTTTTATTCGAGGTGTCTATTTTTAATTGCCTAAAATCACTTTTCTTTTTTTTTATTCTGTTTTTAGCAAATATTTGCATGCCTACATTAAAAAGGCCAATACTGTTAAAACTGCTAAAATTGTATTTCTGTACCTAACAACTTGTATACGCAGTATTCGCAAACAAATGATTATATTATATTCTATTCTGTATTGTATAAAAAATCTGGCTAAAAAAAAAAAAAAACTAAAAATTTAAACAAGACTCATTCAAAGGCACTTTTTTTTTCTGGGAGGGCTACAGGGGGCAGACAGACAATAATATCTTTTCTACAATATGCACAGCCGATAAAACTAATAACACAATATGTCAAAACCATCAATGGATTTTAAACTTAACGTTTAATTAAGTTAAGGTTGAAAATCATTTCGAGTTTAGTGCTGCTGATACAAAAATAATTGTATAGTTCTTCTATCTACGAATATGAACGTTGTTAGGCGTGCACATGTTGTGCGCGCGGACGCACACCAAGGCCCATATTTATAAGCCGCTCTCAACGTTAAGAGCAATCTAGAGATCATACCTGAGATGCTGCTCATAAAAAGAGCATCTTAAATATGATCTCAAGATAGCTCTCAACGTTGAGAGCGGTTTATAAATACGGGCCTAAACTGTGTACCTACGCATAACAACATTCATAGCCGAAAGGACTTCGTGAGATAGAACAACTATACGAACAATAGACCCAAGCCGTCCGACCCCAAAATATCCTTACTGATTTATTAGGAAATAATTTATCAAAAAAGCGTAATAACCTTGCAAATACAAATCAAACTGTGACTTCAATGATGATGATATGTATAACTAAATATTTGACTCCAATATACAAGACTATATTATACTTCGATCATATTTCATAAGCAAATACTTAACATAATACACACTTTTGCATTCCTACCTCCTGAATAATAAAGATTGTATAGCAGATGTATAATTACACTATGGTTACTCTCTGTCAAACTATTTAAGTTTGACATTAGAAAGAAAGGGACAAAACACTGTAACTATACATCTGCTATTAATATTTATAAGTAAGGGGACTATAATATACAGCCAACGGCACGCTGGGCTTCCACGACAGGGTAATATTCAATCAATTTTATACTTTAACGAGAATACATTAAGGTTCAAAATAAATTGCAGATTTTTGACAGTTTTGTATAACCTGACGTGCTGCTGACTGTACTCTTTTAAAATTACATTACAATTTTATCGGGTTTCACGGTTCGAGTAAGTTAACATGTTTGTTACATTATACGATTTCATTAATCATAATAATTGCATTGATAATCAGCCAATCAGTGTGGCGAATAGATTCCAGAGTAAATAAAGGACATTTTTATTAAATATTTATAAATTTTTATGTCAATAATAATAAAATATTTGATGAGTATAGATAGGTACACTAAAAGGATTATACCGTACATACAGTGTTGCCAATGCTACGGTAATTACCGTGTTCGACGGTAATCGGGGTCAAAAATTAACCTTGCTACGGCCACTTATAGCAGAAGTTGTCATACAAACACGGTAATTTCATATTGGCAGTTAAGTGCAGTATTTGTATCGAAACACGGTATTTTTTTCGATATTCCGCCGATCTACGGCAATTTCACTGACAAAACACGGCAACTGACAAATTTACAACGGCAACACTGCGCACATATGGTTATCTATTTCAAAATTGATGACAAACTCAGTTATAATCAGCTAACCGGAAATAAAGGCTTAGAAACATATACTAGATAGAAATAATATTGGTAATAGATAGTATCTTTTCCGCGTCTAGTAAGATTTTAAATATATAATCTATAACGCATGGTTGAAGTAGGCATAATTGCACAATTAGTGAATCATATTTATTATACAGGGCTATTTGTAAAACACCAACAACCACGCAGGAGTAGATTACCAACATCATAAACAACATTTTTATTCTACGACTTTTCCGAAAAAAGACAAAAAAAACAACTTTGCATACAATATCCCAACTTGTATGAAAAGTAGATTTTTTACTTTTTTCGAAAAGTCTTAGAACAAATATTGTTATTTATTATGTTAGTAATCCACTTCCGCGAGGTTGTTGGCGTTTTACATATAACCCTGTATTTACCCTTGCACAAAAACCTATAGAGAAAAAAACTCGTTAGAGTAATTTTCCCATAAAAAAAAATGTCTATTGAGGTTTTTATACTTTACGCGCGTTTTTTTAACGATAGATGTTCTTACAAAGACTACCGATCTATTAAGTAAGGAGTCATTGTAACAGTAAAACCGTTTCAAAAATCTATGGTTCTATTTGTTCCGGTTTAGCCGTTATTTTAGACAAATAAATATAAATATGTACAATGAAAATTTTGAAGTTAAATCTTTTTATATAGCTTTTCCATAAAAAATATAACACCCTCCGTCATAAGCAACAATATCCTAGATTGTGACTTGGAATATTACAGTTAATATTACACTTGTTATCTATACAACAGTTAGATCACAAAACAGAGACAGGACAGAAGTCAAGCTTCGTACTAGAGCAACGCACATAGACACCTCTCACCGACACGGAATAACCGGAATCTCAGTTATTTTTTTTTTTCATTTACTATAGTAGGTTATAGAATTTATTTTACATTTTAGCAGCGTAAAGAAATCCATAAAGATTTATAGTTTATAGCAACGCTGTTGAATGCGTTGGGGTTAAATATAATTTATAACTAATTTACTGCCGTACTCGGTGACTCATTAAAATTGGTGCTATCTCTTTCTTTTCCATAGTGACAGTTTAAGACGACACAATATTTAACGAAGCATTAAACTTGATTGACGTTTCTGAGTACGGCAGTTAGACTAAGAAAGAAAAATGGGACAATTATCTATGATTCTAAGGCAGGGAGTAAACTAAGTGCATTCCAATGTCTTCAACATAAAAAACTTCGCAAGTTGGATTGTGTTAAACTACCGACGAGATTCGTAGGTAGTTGATTAGTCTACCGCGGTACTAGGTAAGAGGTAGTTCTTTCACCGTACACTATTGGCCCTAATCGTGACAAGTTTTTTCGAGCGATTCCACGAGTGATTCATGCGGTAATTTTTTTTTTTAAGTTTTGTTGAATAAGTTTTCATTCAAAATATTATTTTTTAAATTGAATGTGGATCGGTAATATTTGCAAAGTTGAAATAATTTAGTTTCGTCGGTAGAACCAATTTCTAGAGTACGACAGCGTGACGCAGTGTTTCGGTTGGTGAGAGCTTTCTATGTGTGTGTGCGTTACGCGCATAGTAGGATTTAACTAAGCTTGACTTCTGTCCTCTCTCTATTTTGTGGTTAGACGATGTTTTCGGTTTAAAGATCGACTTATGCATGCTCTTGCCAAAAGAAAATCCCAATATTGCTAATGCATTCACTGTATTTATAATTTTAAATACTACACTTTACACTAGAATTTTCGAAAATAGCATCACTGAATATTGTTTTTTCAGCCGGTACGATATCACGAAAACAGTGTCTTATCATAAGTACACACCTGCAGAGTGAATTTATAGAGAATTTCATTAGAAATGAGAATTTACATAAAATCAAACTTATAATCTAACAGACATAAATATTCAGGATCAAGTTAAATCTATGATGCATATTATAATCTTTGTTGTTATGATGATATATTTATGTCAAGTTGTTTGCAAATAACGAATATTCAAATACTTTTTACAGTGATTGTACTGAACAGTCAACGGCACGCTGCTGGGCTACCACAACAGCGTAATCGATTTCAATAAATTTAAACTTAAATGCGCAGACATTAAGGTTCCAATTAATTGGAGATTTGACTGACTAGTTGATAACATACATCGAAAGAGAAATATACTTAGAGAAGAAGATAAGTACTTTCAAATGTCCGATTGACCTTTTTTATGAATCTCTCTGAATCACTCTGCAGTTGATAGTTTTTTATAGCTACATAACCGTCTGACCACTTTCAATTTCACAGCCACGAGTCGCAAGCCGGGTCTATTTTGTGGGCTTTATTTGAATCTGCATAAGAACCACTATTCTTCAACAAAGTCAAAATGACAACTTGACAAGTAAGTAATTCAAAATGCATGCGTAAGCTCAACAAAAAAGTTTATTTAGAAGTTCCATATAAATAAAAATATATCAAGAGTGTTACAAATTGGAATCACAATTTCAGGTACTAGATCTATGACAATTAAACATAATTAAATCTATCATTGGATAAAAAAACATAGGTATATTTTTTGCCTGCAGTACAATCGCGAAAAGTATTTTTTAAGTTTAACCGTAATTTAATTTTACAGATTTGCGTATGTTGTTGAATTCAAACTGGCTCGTTCAAGTGAAGCCCAGTACCGCCGCGGCGGGCCGCCTCGCGCTCACTGCGTCCCGCAGAGTAACACTTATCACATACTGAGATTTTATCGTCCATGCTCGATACAGCGCCGCGGGGTGGTGTTACACGGAATCGTCTGCAAGGTATTCTCACTGTTACAAGATTCTACAGAATGTACACACGACGGCACCTCGACTAAACATGTTGACCTTGAGACCGCCTTTATGCCCTTCGTTATAAAAGCTGTTTTCGCAGTTTAACTGAATAAGCTGGCGTGCTGTCGTGTGTAGTTAACGGCACGCTGGGCTAGCTGAACACTTTTAGGTTCAAAATTAATTAGAGATTTTTGTTAGTTTTGCATTACTTGATGTGCTGCTGACTGTACTTTAAGAGCACGATTGGAATCAGGCCATAGAACAGTGGTTCCTAACCTTTTCAATATTGTTACCCATATGACCTATGTAGGCAAACATACTTTGTAGTTGTAGGAACTTAGGGGGGGAGCGCCCCTCACCCCACCGCCTGCGTATACATCACTCTGCGTTAAGTGAATATACACGCGCACTACATGCAACGCAAAAGAGTGCTATATCACGTACCAAGTGTCATTTTATTTAAGTACGAAAATAATAATAATTACATTCGTTCTATTCATTCGTACTAGGTACCAACTCTGTTACCCCCCTAAAATAGCCGTTTTACCCTCGAGGGGTAATTACCCCAGGTTCGTTACCAATGCCATAGAGTTTAATATTTATGTAAAAGAGGGCCAAACTAAAAATAATCCGGTGCGTAACTGTGGACCATTTTTAGTTTGGTTGTTCAGCCGGCTGATTACGTAACTGTTGCTAACAATTCTCGATTGAAACCGCAGTTACATTGCTGCTTTAAGTAAGATAGTTGTCACATTGGTTCTTACTAAAGCAGCAATGTAACTGCGATTTCTGTCAGAGTTGATTGCAACAAAGTTACATAATCAGGGGGCAGGCCCCCTAGTAGCATGGTAATTGAAACCCGATATGATGGTTGGATTGGTGCGGAATGATATGAATGACCTCATTTTTCAAATTTTGACGACTCTGTATGAAGTCTACAGAGAGAAAAAAGCAGCCCTTGACAAGTTTCTTGCCGGTTCTTCTTGTTACAATGTCTCCCCGCTTAGGGCGTGCGAACCGATGGCGTAGCTTCTTTGACATTCACAAGTGCTTATAACAGCCATGACTGAATAAATGAGTTTTGAATTTTGAATTTGTATTTTGAATCTAAAGGAAGTTGATGAGGTAAGGAAATGACGAATGACAGGAAAGAATGGAAGAGAAAGACACACTGCACCGACCCCAAATAAATTGTGATAAGGGTAGGGGGATGATAATGATGTATCGGATATTATATAAAAAAATCAGATATTTTATTTTTACTTTTGCACCCTGATCTTACCATGCAATCTTAGATTATTAGAAAATCTAAACATATAAAATTTGAAATTGATTCACTGATTGATTGACTGATTATAGGGATACGCGTAGAGCCCTAACGGCTGAAGTTGGAGACACCATTTTTGGATGGTCTACCTTTCATGGCGTAAGTGAGCACTAAAGGATTTAAAAAAAAATCACCCCTAAGGGGTTGAAATAGGGGATGAAAGTTTGTATGAGAATTTGTATATAAAAATTGAAATTGTTAACGGCTGAAGGTAAAAACACAATTTTTGGAGGGCAGATACCTAAGTACTAAGAAAGGGTTTTGGGAAATGTCCACTATACAGGGTACTACAGGGTGTTCCAGTTTTTACGGGAATTTGTATAGAAAAAAATTAAACGTGTGGTAGAGCCCTAACGGCTGAAGGTAGAGACACCATTTTTGGAGAGTAGATACCTTTCATGGTGAGAACTGAGAAAGGGATTTGGAAAGGGGAAGGGGAAGAGAAAGAGAAACTAATATCTCTGGACCCAATTCTAAGCGGGGACGGGAACGCTTTCTACCCAGTATTTTAAATATACTAAAGATTTTCTAAAATGGCCATGCGAACGAAGTCACGGGCAAAAGCTAGTGCCTACATTATACTAATACTTGTCGTCCAGCATTTAAAGCTAGCGACACAAGCGTTTGACAAACACGTACAATCGAGGTTACTTAGTACTACTAACTACTTATTTGCCCGACCTTCAAGCTAGGCCGTAAGTGCCGTAACCTCGTAACATTGAGAAGGTGTACTATATCCTCATAATTGGGTATTTGACTTGGGAATGGATTCTACTTTTAAGGTATAATAGAGCAAAAAGTGGAAGCAAAATAAACCACTACGCGAAATTTCGCCCCAATTTGACGAATTTTACTATGATTTCCAAGACTCCAAAGTTGGTAAATAATCAAAAAGCTCCAGTGACAAAATAATGTTGATTATTAGAATCCATATTTAATTGCAAAAAAATGTTGTTATGGAAACATTATAGTAAAAACATTTTTTGTTAAGATAATCACAAATTTCTTTTGCGCGCTAAATATTATGGCAATGGGCCGCGCGGTTAGGAATGTGAGGTCACTTTTCTGATACTTTTTGTATGGGCATTTTCACGCGGCCGCCATAATGTAAAAATTCGAAGCATCGTCATTATCTCATTAAATATTGATCACAGAAAAAAAATTGTCTGATATTTCTTTTACGATGCACTAATCTAATTTATGTAATATTTTTTTCTTTTTCAAAACAAAAATTCAATTTATACATGATCTACCCGAGGGGGAGTAAAATAAGTTTAAAATATCAGAGATTTAAACCGAAAAACCTCGGTTATTTATTATGTTACTAGTTATTTAATAATTGTAGCGATTGAAAAACGCTATCTGTTGATAGTAAAGGGCTGGTATAAAATAAACATTGAATTATCAACAGCTCATTCATGTGTCAATTGTAGATATTATTATCTCGATATTAAAAGATAGCGCGATGCATAATGTTAACGCCGATAAGATAATATACAGAACACCGCAAAATTACAATATTTTGAGGTAGTTTCACTTTTACATTTTGCGTATTGGTCAATGAGGAATGACAGAAAATAATCAAGTTGGCTGAATATTTTTTTATAGGTAGGATAGGGTAGGAATAAGCTCCCTTATATTAAAAAAAAAGTTTCTTCGTTTTCGTAAACGTACTAGTTGTATTTTATTTCACTTCTCGCATGGTTAACTATCGGACTGCTCATAATCAATGTGAGTGAGTGAAAGAGACAAAACGATAGTTAACTATTCGAAAAGTGAAAACACCAACTCACACTATGCCCTCAGAACGGATTATTTATTAGGATTAGCATTAGAGAATAGCAAAGGAATCATTTCCATTCTGCTGTAACTGCTGTAGGTTTGCGAAAACAAAGTACTTTTTAGAAATTTTCCACTCAACCCAAAATTCTGAAACTTTATTTTTTAATAAACACATTTTTATTTTTTATTTATTCCTACCTACGAAAAATTTAAAGCCCATTTGATTTTTGCACAGAATGCAGCCTAGAGAAAAAAAAAATCACTCACCATGATACCACCATTTCGTTTTTTTTGGATTTTTGTTGCAAGTCTTAACATAGAGGGAATTATCTGGAGGTCTTTTCTGGAAACAGAAAAATATAATAATTTACATTAAGAAGTTAAAGAATATCAGTTTAATCGAACATTTAATATTTTCCTACTTAAACAACAATTGGGGGAACAAAAATTGTTCGCGATTGTATGAGGGCCAACACAGAAAACTAACATTTTGTATGCATTTTCTGAAACATAATTTTACATTTTATAGAAAATAATGAGATATATTCGTAATTTTTATATGTATAATTGAAAAGTTTAACTTTGCATTCTCAACAATGGAGCGGCAAAATCAATAAAAAAGTACTTTATCTAAATAGACTTTAGCTAACAAATAGACACATGACTTTGCGGGAGTAATTAAATAATGTGATGCGACATGGTTCTATAGATAGTCAGATAAATAATTGATCAAACATTAGAAGATGCGTCAAAGTAAATATTTCCTTAGTTTCTAGCCATGCGTCGCGTCAGCCTCAGCAGCATCGTGAACACTCGTATTCACAAACATTACTATGAGGTCTTACAATGCCCGCGGACGCACAGCGTCCCCAACTACCAATCACAGGTTATACGTAAAACAAACGAACCAATCACAGAGCTCTATTTCGTTCGATATTTCGATTGCTCTTGCCTATTGGCAAGAGTTGTTTATTGTTCTTGAATACGTGTTAACCCCATGGCTGAGTGTTACAAATGCGCTTGTTTTAAGTATACATTTACGAGCAAACATATAGAATTACCCAGTTTCTTTCAAGCTACTATTGCTCATAACAGTGTACGTTCACACAGCGATCCGTTTAACAGGACCGTTTTAACGGATCCCTCGCTACTCGACACAGTAACAAAATCGCATCGGATTGTGTGTTTACCGTGGGCCTGGCACGAGTTGGTGTTTTCACTAGTGAAAAAGTTTTGAATAGTGAAAACACAACTCGTATTAGGCCCTTTGGATCCGGAATACTGTGTCACAGTCTTCTTACTGCTACTAGTTGTCCGACTCATGTACTTGCGCGGGGCGAAAAAAAGAATCTGCTGTTTCATACGTTTTTATAATTTCGATTTTAATTTTTGTATGAAAAAGCTGATATTTTTTCGCGATTTCAGAATTGGTCCCATAGTTGATCAAAAGTTGATCAGTTTGATGGTCCCTATATACTTATATACCATTAGGGGTATTTTTGTAACATGTTGTAAAAGTTTGTTGTGACAACCCTGAGTTTCTGTGCGTAGGTACACGCAGTGGCGGCATAGTCGGACTACTGATAGGTGGTTTATGATACTGTGACTGTGTTGTGTGTGAACACGCTCATACAACTACATACGCCATCGCCGACTAAAAACGTATCCGATACAACGGACCGCTGTGTGAACGGGCACTAGGTGTAAAGTACCCTCACCTTCTCCTTACAGCTACTAAGCATAGACACAATGGACAGGCACACGGACTGCACCGACAGCGCCGGCGACCAGTCGTCGGTCAGTATCGACAGGCAGATGTGCCCATTCGAGTATACATGCGGGTGTATTGGGATATTGTTGCCTATAAACGTCACCTGCAACATGTTTCACAACATTAAGGCGACTATATCCCTCAAGTGGCGCCCTCATCTTAATGAAAGTTATTGCTCGCTAAGTACATATTGTATCGAAAATTCACATGTAGCAGTAAATTTAATAAAAAGGTATATAGGAGCCTTAAAGTTAGAATTTGTTCTGCGGGCCTATTTGTCGACACTTATCTTGCGGCTGACCTGCACACATAAGTGAAGTGTGAGCGGGACATACTGCGCTTACGCGAGAAAAGTGTAGATAACTTTTTATCGTGCGTGGTGCGCATGCTAGGCCCACTGATGTGTGTAACCATCCACAGAATATTATGATATGAAACCTCTTACAAGATTACATGATCAGTCTGACATAGTCTGTATAGACTGATGATCAGTTTCCAGACTGATGATCACAAAATTTATACCAGACTGATGGATGGACTGATATCAAACTGAACATGTAATCTGACAACAAGTGAACAAGATATAATAAGCCAAAGAAGTATTATAAAGTAAAGTATGCACTTCTAAAACAATCTGATTCTCATTAGGTTAGTGAGCAGTTTAATTAATTTGAAATAATTTTATTTTTACTTTATGAGTAATTTGCATAAAAACATAGCAAACAAAATTGATAAACCTTTTACTTATAGATGGAAAATCAACTCTACACCATTATAAATAAATACCAAATTCGCTTGCTCCCCAAGTACATACATAATGGTGTTGATCTTTATTTTAGCAAATAGAACTAGAGATACAGTGATAATTGACCGAACAAACAAAAGTGGTAAATAGTCATATAATGTCGTAAAACTGTTACATCATAATATTAAGCCTATAGTTGGCAACAACTGCTACTACACCTTACATGTATGAAAACAAAAAACTTTGTGCATTTTAAGAAAAATAGTTTTGCTTCAAACAACAATATTAAATTAATAATAATTATGTATAAACAAAAAGTTTTTTGCATACACATATTCAGAACACTACCTAATGATAATTTTCAGGCTGACTCAACTGCTAAATGAATTCATTAACCATCTGTTGGCTGATTCATAGAAAAATTATCAGATTTTATCAACAGATGATGACCAAAATAATATCAATAAATAAATCAACTGAAAAGATTTTTATTAGCATGTTACCTCCATTCATTCCTCATGAAGAGCTTAAATGTATCTTATATAAGTATTAAATTGATTGCTTAATTGTAAAAATAAAGACGGGACTTACCTCAGGGGAATCAAATGGATACTTGTTTGTGAATTTAAACTGCAATACAAATTTTTCACCTTCATATAGTGTTCCTGGTACTCCTTCCATATGTACTGTCCACCTGAGAACAAGAAAAAAAACAATAAGTACTTGTACAATTCACTGGGCAATACATGCAAAAACCCTATAATACGCTAGCCGTGTTATAGGATTGTAGGCATTATGGAGATATTATCTGGGTAAAAAAGACAGTTCCACAATCATTTTATAGTTACTTAGCAAACATGTTAGCAACACCACTATCATGTTTTTAATTCATCAACACCCGAGAAGCCAAATGCGGCCAGACAACAATATAATATCTATTGTCTCACTTTCTGGGCCTTGATGGGTTAAAGTTTCAGTGTTACATATCTTATCTCAGTAATACCTACTCCAGTTTATTAAAAGTTCATTTACCCACCTAATCAGTAAATGTTGGTATAGTGTGAAAAACTAGGAAATAAATTAGCACACTGATTAGTAGTCATAACATATCAGTGTGAAAACAAATGCAGGCATAGGTATGGAATTATCAGCAAGGAGTAAGGACATTGTATTGTTCAGTAACAGCTGCAAAATTGAATAAAAAGTAGTCAAAGCTATTATCAATGAAAACAGGAGTTATTTACTATTTGTTCACTATGTTTTGACTGTCCAAAATAGAATAATTTCTTTAGTAAACCTGTAGAGGTACTGAACACTCACAGTGTAAGATTTTGACTGGCCTGGTCTCCATCCACGGTGACTCCTGGCGGCGGTTCCCTCATCAGGGACATAAGTTCTTTTTGTAATCTCCGCTAAAACAATAATCATTTATTAATAATGTTGAACACGATTCAGTCCAGTAGTACCAAACTGTCATAGTCCACTATCAAAAAAATATTTAAAGATTTTTAAAAATGTCTTCATACATATTCCAAATAAAAATACGCAGCAAATGATAAAATTTTCCTAAAATAATGAGTAAAACACGTAAATAATAATTTATTTTTAGTTACCTCAGACGGGGACATAGCCGCCATTTGTAATACAATTTAGACGTTTAATGTTACTAGATAAAAAAAATAGATTATGACCAAACCAACCACTGACCAACCATCTGAGTTGTTGCAAAATACCACATATGTGGTTCTTAAGTTTTCTTGTTTTGATTTATATGGAGCATCATAATTCATTTATTCATTATATTTTACAATTATGCTATAATGAAGTATTATTACGGGTTTAGATTATCGCCATTGGCAACATTCAGTAACATTTCATCTCTTTTGTTGTGCCTTACTTTATCATTATTTGTTTATATATGAAATTTTTTTTTGTAATGGAGGTCAGTGATATATATACATTGAAGCTAAATGCATACATTTATCCCTAATGTTTTACTAAATTTCTTTAGAAAGAAGCAAAGCAAACACTTAGTACTTTTGGTTCGGAAATAGTTCGGAACGAAACGTTCTTTGACATTGACATTTAACTGGCTGAACGCGAGATTTTTGCATGATTTCTACAAAACTTGCCTCGGGGAATGATTTAGTATTTGTTTTATATTTCGTAAACATTCGTAAACATACTAGGCTTGATATTAAATAGTGAATTTAGATTTTTTAAATTAAGTTCTCTCTCACTTTATGATAGCGAGTTATGATTTGATGATGGTGGTTAAATAATCCAACATTGCATTGTTATGTTTACTTTTTCTTTATTAATTATTTGCATATGATTAACTCATAACAAGTGTGAATTAAAATAACTATGGGTTCATATTGTAAGAAATCATCAGCCGAATGGTTTATCGATCAGTTGAATGTGGAAAATGCTAAATTAGCAGCTTTCGTCCTGGTGATCGGTTTTATTGGTTACCACGGAATTTTGCACTTAAGATATGGTAAGTATGACGCAGAATGCGTTTACGTAAATTATCATTTTATTCACCTTGTCCGTAGGCTAGGCCCCCGACAATGCGGACCGACGATCTGGTGAATAAGGTCGCGGGAAGCCGCTCGAAAGATCGTAGCGGTGATCATTTAGGAGGCCTAAATACCCAGCAGTGGGTGTCGCGCGGCTGATATGATGATGATGAAGCTTATTTTGTATACAGTTGACAAAGATTTGGTTTATTTGATAAACAAAATACGCACAATAAACTCATGAGAAGTGAGTGCAATAAATATTAAACCAACATACTTAATTTACACACTACAACCTTTCCTTGCAGGGAAGAGTCATTCCTTTCCTTGCAGTCAGGTAAATCATAGGATATTATTCAGTACCTACTGAATAAATCTACACAATGTGATCTCATTTCTGTGGCCTTTGTATTAAGTATGTTGATTTAATATTTATTTTGCACTAACTTCTCTATCTCTAATTTTTTTTCTCCTTTCATTTTCTTCAAATCATCTTTTATTTTTATTGAAATTAGTTGATATTACTATACTTTGACATAGATTTATTCAATTAATATCACATTCAAATAGGTCCTGACTCATGCACTTGGCTATTGTCATCGGGCCGGTACAAGGGTGACCATGAGTGGCAGCCATATGGATGTATGCTACATAGATATTCTAAAACGTAAGATATTTGATGTGACTGTTGATAAAAGCTTGAATACTTTTTTTAGTCTTTGTTTTTTTTATTAAGAACGTTTTATTGGATCTTATTTCCCAATTCAAGTAAGCATTTAAAAAAAAAATTGGAGATCCTGTCTATAGGTAATTCTTTCTCAATTATGATGTGTCTAATTTATTACTTCTATAGAATTTGTTGATCTTGATTATTAAATTACCATTTGCAGTGATGCTAGAAGATGTCTACGGTATTTAGCTTTTTGGGGCAAATATAACAGTTTTGCATTCATTGGTGATGCCAGACTTGAGCAACTGTATGAGTATTTTATAGGTAAGTTTTTTCCCTAAACATTTAACTAGATAGTAGTTATTTGGCAAGATTGTTTCTCTGACCATACCTTTATTGTGAAAATCTGTAACATTTAAAGTTTACATTCTGCAAAAACCTCATTCATATTAATAGATTTTGTAATTGTCATGCCACAGTAGATATCCAGTAGGTAGGAAGAACCTAGGTCTATGTTGAAAAATACACTGGGCCGCAAAGAAACCGGGCCAGCACATTATTTTCATACAATAAAGGTAACTTTAAAGCCTTGGTTCTCCGCCAGGGATTGACCTAGCTGTGATCTGATGCTGGCTAACCAGGAAGTGAATGGAGGAGATCCAGATCGCTATACACACCCAACTGATCTGATCAGCATTCTAAGAGATATGAGGTTCAGAGTTCTCAGTTTCAGGATTACCATACATTTTAATGCAATTTTCGCGGTTTTATAAAACATATCCTTACATTTCTTAGAATTTTGATCAGATCAGTTGGGTGTGTATAGCGATCTGAATCTCCTCCATTTATTCAGATCACAACTAGGTCAATCCTTGGCCGAGAACCAAGGCTTCAAAGGTACCTTGTTTGTATGAAAATAATGTGGAGGCCCGGTTTCTTTGCGGCCCAGTGTATATAGTAATAAAGTATATAACAATAAATTTCCATTTTCTACTAACTAATTAGACTAAAATGTAACAAATCATTGTTGGTCAAAACACTGCTACTGCTGATTCTGAATTGTTGGCTGGGCTTTGTCTAAACATGTAATACTGATACAGCTCCTGTGAGGTATCTAGAGAAAAAATGGATATAAATACTGGTAAACGTTACACCCACTAATCAGCTCTGGTTTCAGGTGTACTAAGAACTAGACTGGACATGGACTCTTCATATTCAACTGTGGACCATCACATGCCAAACTATACTTACGAAGATCACAAGCTGAGGCTCTCAGTGACATTTATATGGACTGATGATGTTTCAAAAACTATGGTCGATCAGTTTAGGAGTTGGTAAGTATTTTGTGTTTATGCTGTATGTTATTGTTACAACCTATATAGGTTGTAAGCAGCCCATATACGGCCAGCAACGAAAATGTTTTAATGAAGAAAAAAACTGGCTAAGAACGTGTCGGGCCACATGCAGTATAGGGTAGGGTATAGGAATATACCAGCCAGCAACAATATTGTTTTAATAAAGAAATAAGAAAGAGAGAAGAGATTAAAATTATAAACAAATATTTTTCCATAGGCAGCACTCTGACAAACCTCCTTCAGTGATAATAGCATCAACTGGCCTCCAACTCCTGAAAACGCGTAATACAACTGACCTTCTGATAGAGGAATACAAAAGGAACCTTACGCGATTGGTACAAGCGATAGATTCGCTTGCAGCGCGCAACACGCAGGTGCTATGGAAATTGATGGAGGCCGTAGATGTAGCGAAACTGAAAAATGACAATAAAAGGATTAGTAACACGGATATTGATTCATATAATAAAGCTGCAGTTGAGGTGAGTAAGTAGAGATTTGATAAATTATTTGAGGCATGGTATTACTTGTTGCATCTTCGAAATGCATTAGCACGCTATTCAAAGCCCGATATTATAGATTTTAATCTTTCTTCGTTCGTTTGTTCTCAGACAACAAATGAAAGTGCACCTTAATGTCTTGATATAAAGTTGATTTTTGTCAAATTATTAGTTATTTTGGTAGGTTTGAATGCTCAGATCACTTTAGCGCTGACTGTATTTATTTTTGTGTTGGTATTGTGAAACAAAAATGTGTTGACTAAGTATCGACAAATTACAGACTAGCCAAGTTCTCAAGTCAGTTCTTATCTTAACATACTTTTCGAGTTTTACAAACTTAATGAAGAATTCTATCGGATAAAAATTCTTCCAGATTCTAACCCACAGCGCGGCAAAGATCTGGAGCTCGCCTCGTTTAGTGGCCAGCGGCGCCGGGTCCGACGACGGCGCGGCGCTGAGCCACCTAGCGCTGCGGCACTCGGCGCAGATACTGCTGAACATGTTCTGCAACGACCACATGAACTTCAACGATGGATCGTGCTGCGCGCAACCCGAGCCTTATACGCAGCTGCAGTTGGTCACGTTTGCTCTGTTCCTGCTGTGGTATGTTAAGTACTTGTTTTAGTGATAGATTATGTTTTTTAGAACAATAGATTTTGTGAGTTATGATAAGGGTTTTTTGCTTGCATGTGCGTTCAAGACTAAAAACTTGTGTTAATTATAAATTGACAGGTAGTATTTATTAGTACAGTATTTGTTGTTACACCAATCTATGAGGAACTACATATTTTTTTCAATTTTTCCTTTTCGAAGGCCGATATTCATATCATATTACTCTCTCAATTTTTTTCTGCAGTCTTTTAGCTCTTCATTCATTAACAATATCAACATTCGTTTATGTCCATCACTCGCACATCCGATAACCAATCGCCTTGGTCTCCTATTTTATATTCTATACGCGACGTCTTACGTCAGCATAAACGTTCCTATACATTTCATACGCCGACGTCAGCGTTTGAAAGAGACCACAACAGTACTTTTCTATAGCAAGCATTGTGATGCTGTCGCTGTAAGCGGCCGGCGGCGTAAGGCCTTACATAATATGAAATTGAATTTTTTGGTGGGTTACATATAAGGAAGAACGGGAAACATTGTTGTGGGGCTGTTCCCAGCTGTAGACAGTTATTGTTTTAAATTCATCTACCAAAAGAGTAACGATGACCCAAATACTATTTAAATATACATATAAACAATGGTTCAATCAGACATCTTTATTAGCCTCACAAGCAAAAAGTGACATCAGCCAATGTCACGATGCGAATGTGTGCGTGAACCTTAGGGTTGACTTGGACATCTGTTGAGCTCTATAATTATGTAGACTGTTGCTCTATGTTAGTATATAATTTAACTCTGTGCTCGTACCAGACAACTCGCTGACAACTCGCGTACGCGACAACGGCCCGAGAATGAACTTCTAATCTTACTACCGATTGTGGAGGGGGATGAAATTTTGAATACACATTGTCAAGGGTACAGAAAAGGTACTTTTCATCCAGAACAAAGTACAATTCCTGAAGGATATAAAAATAACTGTCTAAAAATTCTGCCATTCGTAAGTAAAACGAATCGTTTCTCGAAATAAAAACGGGGTAAGCTTTTTTTCTCGTTACGGCCGGGCCACGCCCCCTTCGGAACGCTAGGTCGCTAGGGTTGGCATTATCTGCGCAGCGGCCGGCGCGCGGCGGCGGCGGCGCGAGCGGAGCAAGCGCGACACGAACCGACGCGAACGTGCGGCTGGCGGGCTACTGGTACGAAATACTTAGATTTCAATTGTAAAAACTGACGTCTATGGCCGTTTTAACTCCTCCTGTCAGTTTCGCCACATCTATTACCAGCCCTCGGTGGGCTTTAGAGCTCTCGTACATGTGTCTGTGTCAGTGCGCTGATTCGGACGTTTAGTCCGTTACTGCTTTAGCTATTATACAAGGTGTGACAAAAGTACCCCTAATGCCGAATATGGTAGATAGGGACCATCAAGCTGAACAACTTTTACTATGGGACCAACTCTGAAATCGCGAAAAAAAAATCAGCTGTTTCATACAAAAAAATATTACGAAAATATCAAAATGTATGCCCCGCTGCAGTCGGTCATTATATGTCGCCATATATATGTGGTGTGTGTGTAGCGGCGTGGTAGCGGCGGCGCGGGCGCTGTGGCAGTGGGGCTCGGCGCTGGGACCGCGGCGCGGAGGCTACACCCCGCTGCAGTCGCCGCGGGCGCCGCCGTCGCCGCTCGCAGCCGTCGCGCGACTCGGCATGATCATGGCCTACTTCTACCTCTGCGATAGAACCAACTTCTTCATGAAGGAGAACAAGTATTACTCCGAGTGGAGTTTCTGGCTGCCCGTCGGGTATGTCTTCGCGTTGGGACTGTTTTTTACGGACGACTCAAGGTCTAGCAAGTGAGTTTTTTTTTAATTTTTTTTAATGTTTTTTTAGCAGTTCTAACTCTTAGAGGGCTAACACACTCGGATACCATGGCTACGTAAACAAACAGTTCGTATTGAAATCTATGACAGTTAAAACACTTGGCTACGGTCTGGCGACGTCGCCAATTTGGAAGCGTAGCCACGACCTACCGGCAGTGGCGTAGCATAGGTCACTAGCACCCGGTGCGGATTCCAAATTTGCCGCCCTCTTATTTTTGTGATCCATTATAAAAAATTTGAGCATGGTAAAAAGAGTACTTTTATTAGTTTTATTGAATGATTTATTGAATTGAAAAGTGAAATTAACATTTTTTGACATAGGTAGAATATCACAGAAAAATTACAGAGAAAACGTAATAGAATAATGGAGAAATCGCCTACTTCACGAACGCTCTGAACGAACGAAAATGACGAAAAAAACACTGAAAGAAATTAACTTTTTTTTAAATTTTAATTTTTTTTTCTAACTGCCACCTCCGTAGTGCCGCCCCCGGCAAAGTGCCGCCCGGTGCGGACCGCACCCTCCGCCTCCCCCATGCTACGCCACTGCCTACCGGCCCCTACGTGGAGACTGGATACTCTAGCGACTCTGGCTGTGTTCATGTTTTGTACGAAAACAATTGAGTTTCGATACAGAACGAATGAATTCGTTATCCGTTCCCGATAACTATTGCCTATAGAAATCTACATCGTTAGTTGAAGTCAGTGTTAATTTCAAATAGACTAATCAAATGGGTGTTATTGCTAAGCATTTACTAGCTTTTCCTCTTGCTCACAAATCTTAGTTAGTAATATAATAAAATAAATAATGGCCACCCATATTGATGCCGTCCTAGAGCCCACGCTAGAGTCAGCAGTCACTGGCTACTTATTCGGCAACCTCATTTGGCTACTCATTTGGTAGCCAGCGACGTCGCCATGGCGTCCTAGTGTGTTACTGCACTAATGAGGCTTAAATGTTTTTTTCATATTAACTCACTACACCAGCATCTTAAAAAATTATCAACTAAAAAAATTCTTAGAATATTTGTATCTTACGTTTTTGGGGTTATATTTCTAAGTACACACGACACGACGTGCTGTCGCACGTCAGGTTATACAGTTAAACTGCGAAAACAGGTTTTATTACGTAGGGCATAAAGGAGGTCTCAAGGTCAACATGTATATTCTGAGGTGCCGTCGTGTGTACCTATTTAGCTGTCACACTGTAAGTAATAAGAAAAGAAACAACTATGAAACCTATTGCTGTCGGCTCACATCTAAAATGTTTATACATATGCGATATAGTAATAATTGGAGGATGATTGGATTCATATTAAAACTGTGTTTATTTCTGTGCACATTTATAAACTTGTGTGTTGTGTCTAGTTAACTGCTGTCATTTATCTACACTTATATATACTGCTGAAAAGAAAATAGGGGCCACCATATGATTTTCCATACAAAAGAGCTAAGTTCTGAAAGGTATTTTTCAGATGAATTCAATCTAATTTTATTTGAATTTGATATCGTTCGAAAGCTGTAATAGTCAACTTACCGACTTTACTATAAAATTTCTCCTATTCGCCGTGAATCAGTTATAATTGGAAAAGGCGTATTTTTGTATGAAACTCCAATTTCTTTCTATTCTAACTGACACACGGCGAATAAAAGAAACTATAAAGTAAATTCGACAGTAAAATCGGCAAATTGACTATTACAGCTTTCGAACAATATCAAATTCAAATAAAATCAGATTTTTTAAATTTATCAGAAAAATACCTTTCTCCTCTCCTTTATGGAAAATAATATGGTGGTTCTTATTTTCTTTTGAGCAGTAATTTATTGTCCCGCAGAGTCCTTCATCGCGACCAAACAGACGAATGGAAAGGTTGGATGCAACTAGTAATCTTAGTGTACCAAGTGACTGGCGCCAGCAAAGTGCTGCCCATTTACATGCTAGTGCGAGCCCTCGTCTCCGCCTACCTGTTCCTTACGGGCTACGGCCATTTTGTGTACATCTGGAAGACTGGAGACACAGGACTAGTGCGGTACTTCCGCGTCATGTTCCGACTGAACTGCCTGACCGTGGTGCTGTGCCTCACCATGAACAGACCTTACCAGTTCTACAGCTTCATACCTCTCGTCTCCTTTTGGTATACCCTGGTGAGTAACTCAATATAGAGCTTAGTTCTAGGATTCCTTTGATCTGTTCTTCAAGAGCTAAGGTGTAGCATGACGAACCGATAAGAATGTCTACATCTTGAGGTCTACTGCACCGTACCATACCATGACCGTTCTAGGAACGTGTCAGGCAAAAAAATATTTTCATGGAAAAGTATGACACTATTCCCACTAGACCGCTCCGTCACCGACCAACATCGTCGCGTACCATGCACAGAGAGTAGGTACTAAAAATTGAAAAATAAAAACTGTAAAATATGTATTTTTCTCTTCAATTGTTCCAGATGTTCGTAATATTCGCATTGCCCCCGCACATCTCCCCCGCGTCGGCCCACACGGTAGAATCCAAACCGTACCAGTACCTATACATAGCGCTGAAGGTGATCGGGCTGCTGAGCATCGTGACGGTGCTGTACATCAGCGAGGTGTTCTTCCAGAAGATCTTTGTCACCAGGCCGTGGAAGGCGCTGTTTGTCAACTCTGATGATGACATACACCAGTGGTGGTTGCGGTGGAAGCAGGATAGGTGAGGATCAGCTAATCAGCTTGTATTTTTTGCAGTTATTCAAGGGTAGTGAGCTCACTCCGCGCTCAAACTTTTGTATTAGCCTGCTGCTCGCGGCTCAATCAGTCGAGCCAGCGCACGAGGGAAGTCGTGTGTTGGTTGAGACAGAGCTACGCTAATAATAATTAATTTATACAATTTCTTCTAGAATGATAATTTCTATTATTAATTTGTTTCTATCATAACATAACGTTCATTTGACAAATTGCGTAAACGTTTATGCTGAATCTATTTTCAAACAAGTTTATTACCAATAGGTAATTATGCACTTCTCAACGTTCAAAATAGTTATAAGTTAACAATTTAAATACAAATTACATTTACAGTACATTGTCATCAGGTATTCCATGACGTTCGGCATAATATTCGCGATGGCGTACCTGCTCGCTCAGCGGTACCACCTCCTCAACGACAACAACCACAGCAATCTGTTCACCCCGGGGATCTCCCTCAGTGCTACCTTACTTGCCTTTATAGGCCTCGGCAGTTACGTCACGTTCACATTCTTCTGTACTAACTCTTATGATTGCAATGAGATACATAGTTACGTCGCTTTCTTACCCATCATCAGCTACATTATACTAAGAAACGTGTCAGGCGCGTTGAGAATGCGGCATTCTAGCATGTTCGCGTGGTTCGGAACTATAACTTTAGAACTTTTCGCGAGTCAATCCCATATTTGGCTAGCGGCGGACACACATGGGGTCCTAGTGTTGATCCCTAGCGCACCAATCTTGAATTTAATATTGACATCATATATATT
The DNA here is from genome assembly GCA_963556745.1 of Catoptria pinella. Classification (NCBI taxonomy): domain Eukaryota; kingdom Metazoa; phylum Arthropoda; class Insecta; order Lepidoptera; family Crambidae; genus Catoptria; species Catoptria pinella. The sequence continues at coordinate 1,300,478 of OY750771.1, forward strand.
CGTTTGCGCTGCCCACGAAATCCATAAGCTAACAGCTATTATACTGCCGTATGCGGTACCCGATGATTGGAAGCTGGTAATTAGGAATTTTGCAATTTTCCTTGCGATTTTGGTTCCGATCGGTATTCACGATGGCATGTTTTGAATAGGACCAGTCAAATTTGAAGATGCTAGTCAATTTTACGGCGACATATCAGCTGTGATATACTTTATTATTTTGGTTTTAAGTGCCATATTCGTAAAGCAAATGGCTTGTTTGATGTGTCGTCGATTAGGTGTATCAAGGTATGTATTTTTTTATGACTGCTATATTTTAGCTTGTACTTAGTTACTTACCGACCGCTGTTTAATAATGCCTCTTATTGTAATTTCAATTATTAATATACAGTGTATATTAATAATTAAAAAATAAATACAAAATAACGGTGTATATTATACACCGTTATTTTGTAGTCGTTTTAATTGGGTTATAGGAGTGTTCTACCAATGAAGCTAAACATATTTGCCTAAGAAACATGGGTCGAAAACTGACAAAAAAAATTTCCTCCTCCCATAACCATACTAACTAGACAAATAAAACGTAATTAGGCATGGGAAATTAAAAAAAATAACGTTTTTCGACCCATGCTTCTTTGGCAATTTTTTTGTTTCATTGGTAGAACACTCCCTTAAGGCGAACTATGCCCCTCAAGTGGCGCGGCGCCTTTATCTTAATTAAATTAATTGCTCGCTAAGTACTTAATGTATCGAAAATTCACATGTACAGGTTGTAGCTATGGTTGCCAAGGAGCAAAAATAACTGGCAATTAATACAAAGAACTATATTTTACTGTGGTTATTGTTTATAAATAAACTATATAACCTTAGCTTCAATCTGTACATGTGAATTTTCGATTCATTATACAACATGTTACAAAAGTACCCCTAATGCCGAATATGTACCATAGGGACCATCAAACTGAACAACTTTTACTATGGGACCAACTCTGATATAGCGAAAAAAAAATCAGCTGTTTCATACATTTTGATATTATCGATTTTAATTTTTGTATGAAACAGCTGAATTATTTTGCGATTTTAGAGTTGGCCCCATAGTAAAAGTTGTTCAGTTTGATGGTCCCTATATACCACAGATATATGTCTGTGCTATACAACGTGTTACAAAAGTACCCCTAATGCCGAATATGGTAGATAAGGACCATCAAACTAAACAACTTTTACTATGGGGCCAACTCTGAAATCGCGAAAAAAATTCAGTTGATTCATACATTTTGATATTTTCGTAATTAATTTTTTTATGAAACAGCTGATTTTTTCTTCGCGATTTCAAGGTTGGTCCCATAGTAAAAGTTGTTCAGTTTGATGGTCCCTATCTACCATATTCGGGGTTAGGGGTACTTTTGTAACATGTATACCATATTCGGCATTACGGGTATTTTTGTAACACGTTGTATACTTAGCGAGCAATTAATTTAATTAAGATGAAGGCTCCACTTTGAGGGCCTTATGTTAATTAAAACAACTATTAAATGACTTGTATTGTTGGTTGGGATAGTTAACTTGTACATAATGTTAATAGTTATTAAAATAATTTATAAAGTATTTCACAACTTATGCAACAATAATGTGATATATTTTTTTTTGCATTTTCGCTGTAACATTCATAGAAAATATCCGATCTAAATCTAGATTACGTCTTTAAGTCAATTTTTTTATTTTATTGGTTATTTTTACGTCGCACTTAAAGTAAAATTCTGAATACTTTATATTTTTTTATACAATGGAGTAATAGTAGTAATTAAGGTCGTGTATTGTCAACGACGCCACTGGGGTGTCGTTTACAATTTTTTTGGTAACCACACCACTGCCGACTAGTGATGTGTAACATGTCATGTCGTGATCTAACGAATGATAAAAAATTAATATCGATAAATAGTTTAGTATTAGAACTTTACTACGGTGGAGTGGTCACCAAAAAAATAATGTAAACGACATCTCAGTGGTGTCGTTGACAAATAGAAGTATTAAAAATAATATTTAACCCGGGCACAATATCTGTGGACCTCGCTGTAATGCGATTCTCTCCCGCTTCTCCCTAAGCCACTCCGAAAAATAAAATAAAAATTCATAGAATTAATCCGAAAAATAAAATTAATTCATTTTCTAGTGATACCTTTTTTTACGCCATAACAGAGCATTGACCATCGACGCCAGATCCACAGATATTGTGACCATGTTATACGTATACTAGCTTTTGCTCGCGACTTTATTCGCGTGATTAAGATAGTTGAGCATTTATTTTGAAAGTCACAGATTACCAATATACCTAGATATTTATCAGTAGACCTTATTTCACACGTTTAAATTTTCCCATAAAAACTCATATACAAACTAGAACACCCTGTAGCACCCTGTATAACGGGATTTTTCCAAAACCATTTGTTAGTGCTCACCTACACCATAAAAAGTATCTACCCTCCAAAAATGGTGTCTCTACCTTCAGCCGTTAGAGCTCTAACCCTATTCCAACAATGAATAAATGAATCAATCAATCAATTTAGAGTTTTATATGTATAGATTCTGAATATTTCCTATGTGCTTCGGTACTTCATAAACTATAATTTAGAAGTCAATAGAGCATAATATTTAAAATCCAAATACTGCCGTAATTAATCTAATCAAATGAGAAACCTTGACAAGTTTATTTTATACATTTCTCGCACATTGGAAATTTTTAGTATCAGTAGCGTTTATTTAACCCTTCAACGCCCGGAAAATTAGACACAATAGATATTCCTTTGTTATACGGCCCCTAATTACGTAACTCTGTTGCTAACAATTATCGATTGAAATCGATTGAAACCGCAGTTACATTGCTGCTTTAAGTGAGATAGTTGTCACATTGTTTCTTACTAAAACAGCAATGTAAATTTGATTGCAACAAAGTTACAAAATCAGGGAGCCGGCTGCATGCGTCCGCTCGGGCGTTGATGAATTAACATTGTTTACTTTATAACACAGAAAACTGTTTTTATTTATTGGTGAAAAGAATCCTTTTTTCGGATTCGGTCTGCCGCCATTGTGGACTGGCTAAACATGTAGGGATGCGTTTAGAAATGAGAGTGAAAACGAATAAGGATTTGTTATCGATTATAAACTGCAGCATCGTCAAATACCCGATTGTAACATTCGTTGCTAAACTACAGTTCCATTTCTGAGCTAGGGATAATTTTAATCCTAGAAAGAATGGATTACTTACTTAAAAATTGATTCAAAGACAAACCAAAACCACAAGTTAAATATAAGTAGATGGAGCGTACACATGCATAGAAGTACAAAATAAAACGTAGCAAATATAGATTAATTACTTTTGTATTACGTTTCTAAAGACATTTATTATGTAAAAATAAAGGAATTTAAATATTTTTTTCGTTTAATTTTTTTATGTGGGATAAAGAAGAAAAACATATTTTTGAGGATTCTTCTGATAGTTATTTATACCAAGAACAATAAAAGCTTGATAACAAGCAAATTTTTTATTTTTATCTTTACATTGTTTGTGAATAATGCTTAGACGTTATGAATATACACCTTAGTAATACGCAAACCTTAATAATGTGTAAAACATATTTACATGAATAACCTATAGTAAAAAAATGTTAATATTTTCAGGCTGTTAACATATGGGGAAAAACTTTAAAATTTTGCTGCTGACAAATTTACGAAAATCGAAGAAAACTTAAAATGGACTTGGATAAAAAATACAAACATATTTTTAACCATCATACCATTTGTCAGTACTGTGGGGCCAATTCTCAGTATGCCATTTGAACTTTATTTTAATTATTGTTTACATTTTTTAATAAAATTACAACATTGCTGATAGACGATGCCATGGCCTGATTTTCTGACCTTACTTTGAGAATTATGCCACAACATATCAAGCATGACACTCAAAATAGGAACCATAGATCATATTAAGTATTTTAAGTAGTTAACTAAAAATTAAAAAGTGCGTGTGCACAGATTAAGCACCCTCTGAAGATAATAACAGTAATTTTGTGTACTGAATCAAATAGTCAAAAACAGTCTTTAATTATTTTTCTGAGTTTAAAAATGGAGGAGTTTTGACTCGAATGGCTTTTCTACAGCTAAGTACAGAACAATATACTTAGCTGTTCCCCACAGCGTGCCCATAGTATTTTACAGGCCTCTGCACGAAATCTGAGCGGTGAGAGAAATTGGAGGGGATTACTGCGCATGTTTGCAGTCGCCCTTCACCACGTCGTCGTCGTCCCAAACGAGACCTAAAAATGACTTCTGCGCATTAAATGTCACCGCTCAAGATCCGTGCCGAGGCCTCTACATAGTATACAGTGTGTTACAAAAGTACCCCTAATGCCGAATATGGTAGTTAGGGACCATTAAACTGAACAACTTTTACTATGGGGCCAACTCAGAAATCGCGAAAATAAAATCAGCTGTTTCATACATTTTAATATTTTTGTAATTAATTTTTGTATGAAACAGCTGATTTTTTTTCGCGATTTCAAAGTTGGACCCATAGTAAAAGTTGTTCAGTTTGATGGTCCCTATCTACCATATTCGGCATTAGGGGTACTTTTGTAACACGTTGTATAAACAATTTCTTTACATTAGTTTACTGTTGCCTGATAAGAATACCAATGCCTTTATAAAATCATCATCTACAATCATACTGAACACCATTCACAAGTCCACATCAGACAGTTTGAAAGTTTGTGATCAAAATGCGATTATGAATGTAGTATTGTTTTCTAATTTATTAAGACTAAGTATAGGCTGAGTATGGCCACATGGCTTAATATATTGATCTAGCGGTGCAAGATATATTATGTCCTCTTGTTTTGTAACAATATAACGAATCACTTTAAATATATATAAAATGTTGGTATGTACAAGTAGTTGATACAATCTGGATTTAGCACTTCACATAGGTAATTCGATACACTAATTTTTTTTTTATCACACTTACAGATGTGACTTACCTATTTTAACCAATCAAAGTTATATTTGGATCCCCTCATTAGTGGATTGAAGAGGAGAAAATTGAATCCATGGATCCACCGGTGGAGCCTGGCGGTGGATCCAAGTGGACGGAGGGAAAACGTCAGGTTTACCACAGAGCACATTGGCGCCGCGCCGTCTGCGAAAACTTGCATAGAACCTTCCATTGATAACAGATACTTTTATACAGAATATTGATACATATAAATGAATAAAATGACAATCATGAAAATAAACAACTTTATAAATCATTGTTGACTAACTTATTAAGTTTTCACTTAAAAGCAAATTTTTTTTTTTTAATACAGTTGCTCGAAAATAACAGATACTTTTTTACAGAATACTGATACATATAAATGAATAAAATGACAATCATGAAAATAAACAACTTTATAAATCATTGTTGACTAACTTATTAAGTTTTCACTTAAAAGCAAATTTTTTTTTTTTAATACAGTTGCTCGAAAATAACAGATACTTTTTTACAGAATACTGATACATATAAATGAATAAAATGACAATCATGAAAATAAACAACTTTATAAATCATTGTTGACGAACTTATTAAGTTTTCACTTAAAAGCAAATTTTTTTTTAATGCAGTTGCTCGAAAATAACAGATACTTTTTTACAGAATACTGATACATATAAATGAATAAAATGACAATCATGAAAATAAACAACTTTATAAATCATTGTTGACGAACTTATCAAGTTTTCACTTAAAAGCAAATTATTTTTTTTAATACAGTTGCTCGAAAATAACAGATACTTTTTTACAGAATACTGATACATATAAATGAATAAAATGACAATCATGAAAATAAACAACTTTATAAATCATTGTTGACTAACTTATTAAGTTTTCACTTAAAAGCAAATTTTTTTTTTTTAATACAGTTGCTCGAAAATAACAGATACTTTTTTACAGAATACTGATACATATAAATGAATAAAATGACAATCATGAAAATAAACAACTTTATAAATCATTGTTGACGAACTTATTAAGTTTTCACTTAAAAGCAAATTTTTTTTTAATGCAGTTGCTCGAAAATAACAGATACTTTTTTACAGAATACTGATACATATAAATGAATAAAATGACAATCATGAAAATAAACAACTTTATAAATCATTGTTGACTAACTTATTAAGTTAGGGTAAAACCGGGATAGATGCCGCAGTGGGATAGATGCCTCATTTACAAAAAACCTAACTTCCCAGAGTCGCAACTAAGAATTAATAGTATAAGTAGGAGCCGCAGTCACCCCGCACCAGAATTGCCCAGGGGCTGTCGTACGGTGTGGATACGTTTCGCTCGTGCGTGCAATCATCTCCGCGGCTAACTTCACGAACACGCCAAAGATTTAAAGCTTAGTATTTGCCGTTGTATAACTTTTTAAGTAGTTATTAATTCCGTTATATTTTTAATACGTCAATGTACTAGTTCATTAAGTGTTCATCTGGATGTAAATAATTGCTCTTTTGTTTTTAATTTATTTAAAAACTACTTGGGCATCTATACATATCACAAAGGATTGTTGCCCTGATTTTTCGAGGTATAGGTGCCCTTAGGGTCATCTATCCCTTCATACGCCATATATGCCCATTTATGGTGTCAGTGTGTATATTTTCAAATGATTTTTAGTGTACTGTTATATTTTTTATGTATTTGCGTATTTTATATTTGGACTCTTTACTGTTTGTAGCAGAATCATGCCACGAAAGTACAAAACAAGACTGAAACTACCAAAGAAAAAAGAGAACTAAAGAAAACAAAGAAAGGAACCACCAACAAAGAATAAGACAACAAAAATAAAAAAATTAAATAAACATTACTTTAGTGAAAACGACGATAAAAACCTAGCTGATTTGTGTGATAAAGAAAATGATAATTATTTAAAGGTAAACCAGGGCCGAGCAATACTAAAAAGAAAATTATTTACAGTACAAACGTAAGAAAATTATTTACAAGACAATCCACCTAACTATGAAATTAAAGAAAAGAAAACTAAAGGTTTGCCCGTAAAGAATACTAAGAGAGATGGACAGGATAACTCTAAAGATAATGTTTTGAGAACTATAAAAATATGAAGTTTAAATCCGATTGGATTCAATGAGAATTAATATTTTTGTTGAATAAATGCTTTTAAATTTTAATTTGAAAAAAAAGCATGATTATGCCTGTTGAAACTTTATAATAAATATTTTATAATAACAATTATTATTAAGAATTAATATGTTTGTTGAACAAAAATTATGATTATTTGTGTCATATTGGAATTATTTTATAACGATAACAATTAAAACATTAAGATAAATAATATAAGAAAAAATCGACTCACCCGTAGCACCTCAGACGGGAGCACCCCGTTCGCATTGTGAATGCGAAAAATCTAAATTTAAAAAAGTTAAAACTTTTTTAAAAATATATACATATTTCTTGGGAGACAATAGTTGTTTCAAGAGTAGAATTTTTTTTTTGTTTACACAGTATAAAAGTCATCTATCCCGCACTGCTGGCATCTATCCTTCACAGTATTTTCTCGGTGGGGCAACTATCCATACAGGTAGGCATATAACCTCAAAAAAAGTGTTCCACAAAAAGCTAAATTATGCAAAATCTGTAATTGATAGGTCAAAAAGAAATAATTATAATTCCACATAATTGATTAAGCTAGCCTACATTCATAAAAATTATTAATATTAATGAATATTTTTTAAATGAGGAGACTATTTTAAAAAGTGGGGCATCTATCCCGGTTTTACCCTATCACATAAAAGCATTTTTTTTAATACAGTTGCTCGAAAATTTGTGCTTTACACTGAAAACAAACTTTTTGCATGCGAACTTCGTATAAACAAACTTGCGAGCAAAAAGGCGCCATTTTCATAAAACTTTGTGGTTTATAATTACGCTGTAATTTCAGTAGGTAGGTATAGTGTTTTCCCGCAAATGTTTTAAAAAACGTCGTATGGTACACGGTTGTTAAGGTTTAACGTAAACCTTCTTACCAACCTTGTATAATCCGCGTGCGATGAGAATGAGATAGAACCTTGTCAAAGTAAATCAAAAAATTGACTAATTAGTTAATTTTGATTTAATTAATCAACCAATTGTTTACTTGTTATCTTACTTGAAGAAAGAAAAGTTCCCTCACCTTGGATGCGTGAAACCCAGAGGGAGATTGCCACCGCACCCCCTATGACTGATCGACGGAGAGAGAGCAAGTAGTGAGGGGTTTAGTTGGTAGTGGTGCCTCCTCTCGACCACCCCATCTGGTCAGCCTACCTGAGTAGGTAATCTTATGGGGAGTTCGGGAGAAGGCTCTCTCCCTCTCCCTCCTTTGGGGAGAGGTAAGAATCCCCCGGCTCCCCCGCCGAGCTCACTATTTGGGCTCGACGGGGGCGCCGGGGGCGGCGAGAGACAGCCCAGGAGTGGCTTCCTGCGCGCTGACCGAGTCCAACATGCCGTTTGGTATACCTAAAGATTATATTTGCCCTCGCTCTAATAAAAAAAAAAATGGATTTGTGACACCGTGTTTTTGGATATCCCTGTGGCTGGCCGGCGAACAAAGTTTTTCTGACGCACGGATTATATCATAAACTACTATTATTCACTACATTCACAACCGCACCTCAGCAGTATCATAATAGTCACTTACACTTAAAGGTGCACTTACATTATTCGTGAGTCACTTAGTCTACAATGGTCCTATGACATGATTACATTATTGTAATACAATATTGTAATTATTGTATTATTATTATTGATTTCTTTGTAGCCATTTAACTTTAAGTACTTTTTTATTCATGTCAGCGTGGTTGTTAACATTTAAACTGCCGTTAAAAATAAATATTAAAGTATTCTTGTAGTTGGCCATATATAATTGTAGTGTTTTTTTTTCATACCGGCCACCAAAATTATTATATTCATAAAATTATGTACCTATTAGCAAAATGACAACCCACCACAATGAGATCTGAAACTGAAACTGAACACAGCATGATTATGGAATATTTAACAAGGATCATAGTATTCATACTACGCGTTCACTTCATGATTGCCGCTACCTCCCGGCCCGCTTCGTCATACCGCACCCCCTGCGTCGCCCCTATAGTACGGATAGCAACGCAAATCTTAATTTTTGTTTCTGTTAATTTATTATTAACGTTTGTTATTTGTGTTGCTATAATGATTGAAAGAGGAATCGTTCTACACAATGCCGAACGTAATTTGTCATATAGGTTAATGAACAAGATAAATCATGAAAAACTGTTGATAACGCCATATGATGTTCAAGAGCGTAACATCAATTACAAAAAAATATTATAGCGCCGCTCCGCCCAATTCTTCGCACTGAAGTCGCACTATACAAGGTGTTACAAAAGTACCCCTAATGCCGAATATGGTAGATAGGGACCATCAAACTGAACAACTTTTACTATGGGACCAACTCTGAAATCGCGAAAAAAAAATCAGCTGTTTCATACATTTTGATATTTTCGATTTTAATTTTTGTAGGAAACAGCTGATTTTTTTTCGCGATTTCAGAGTTGGTCCCCTAGTAAAAGTTGTTCAGTTTGATGGTCCCTATCTACCATATTCGGCATTAGGGGTACTTTTGTAACACCTTGTATATATCAGTTAAAACATGATTACTTTTTTGTCTACAGTACCGTTAGTTGTGACGTCATAACGGTCGACGACGGAAATCACGAAATGGATGCGTAGTAGTAACAAAGATAGTAATAGATCTCTTTATTTGATAGATTTTAGTAAATTTTTCAGCCACTCCGTAAATCTTATAAATCCAAGTTTTGAACAAGCGTGTTAGCATTCTACTTTCTATTATTAACGTACGTGATTAGTAAATATAAGGCTCACCTTTTAATATCGCATAGTTTTTAACACACATATATAACAAGAAATAGGCGACAAAATAGATAGGTATCTCAATAAAATAAGGACTGGGTAGCAGCGAACTAAAATCTATTTAAGTGTGACTGCAAACAAATGTTCTTTAAAAATGGCACCACGGGACTAAAAAATGACAACTCACACAGCATTTAGTCGGGCCAGCCACGCGCCCGGTGGCAGACGTTTTTGTATTTTAAAGAAAAGAGAGATTTTATTAAATTACGTCCTGCGTAGTCGAATGGTGTAAAAGACGCAATAGAAGGCAAAAATAAGCAGAGATAACGTAGGTAGGTATCATAAGTATTAAATATTTTTTCGTTTAAGTATAGAAAACACCTCTTACATTATGGTCAGTATTATGCTACCAGTGTTCAGTCGCTTTGTGCTAAATAACTAAAAGACAGTATTTTTAGCCCTGCCCACTTGGTTGTCATTTTTGTGTGGTGCTATATTTGAGCAAAATGCTTGTTCCATAGATTTCAGTTCGCTGCTGGGTAGTATGAAATTCAAAGCGAGAATGAAGCACAGTTACTTAGAAAATCAGTCTCAATGAACAGGCCATAATTTTTTCCATAGAATATATAGATTACAATACACACATGCTTATTACGACACATTTGAACAGTCAACGACGATTTGTACACGGGTACACCATACGGATGTTAGCACGTTTATTTAGATACGCAACGAGTACATCTAATCGCTAAAACCTACTATCTGGACTGGATGAGTCAAGTCACAAAAGTGCTCAAGGTAAATCTAAAACTAGACAGGCATAAAGCGCATGCCATTAGGGCATCTAATCTCGGTATACCGAGATCTCGAAATACCGAGATCCCGCGTCATTTTCCAGTCCCGCAAGGAGCGAGATTACCAGCGCGGGATCCGCGGGATTTGCGGGGCTGGAAAGTAGCATAGAAACGTCATCTTGCAAGCGCTGGCACGCGAGTACTGAATGACTGGCTCAGTGTTGCCAGTGGCAGAAAGTCAAATATAACATAAGACAGCTCAAAAAGTAACATTTGCACGAGAAAAGTAACATTACTTACCTTGTTTATTGTAGAAAATGACACAATACTATAATATGGCATTTTATTATACAAAACCTAAAATAAGTTTCCTGTCCCATTTGTTAAACATCGAAAAAATCGTAATAATTGTTGATCGAATAATCGACTGACGATGCTGAAAAATGCCTGAATGGGCCCCTATCCACGAGTAAACTAATTAGTATCAGTTTAAAAAAACATTTTAATTACTTTTTATATTAAAATTCTACATAGGTGGGTAGTGTTTGAAAGATATTTTTGTACCCATTCGTGTAAGAGCCTAGTCGCGGCGAGCGTAGCGCGCCGCGCGCTCCGAGCCTTGCGGTGATGACGGTTTGGTCAAAAAATCATTACAATCAACCTACAGGTTCATTAGGTACACCTAATGATTTTGTTTATGCATTTAAAATTTTAAAAATCGATTGTAATCATTCGCTGCTAGTCACCACTCGACTCACTTGCGCATGCTTTAGTAAGCGGGATGTAAAATGGAGAAATACAGACGAGTGAGTGAATACGTCGCATTCAGTAAGTTCACAAAGTCAAGTGCGCCAAGCGGCGGTATCAGCTAAAAACATTGAAGTTCATGTTAACTGTGTTTTGACAGATGTATGTGATACATTGCTATTTTTCTTTGTTAAGTTGTTATTTGTGCCAAGACGAAGTAGCAATGTATTACATACATCTGTCAAAACACAGTTAACATGAACTTCAATGTTTTTAGGATAGAGCCCAAGATGACGAACAAAAAAAAATCTTGGATAAGTTCCGTTTCACGATATTTTTTTGTTTGTTGGAAAATACTAAAAGTAACATATTGAGTCGTGTAACATGGAGGTAACATGAGAGGGTCAAAAGTAACGTAAAATGTTACTTTTGTAACATTCTGGCAACGCTGGACTGGCTGCCGTTGGCGTAGGAGTGAACGATATACATCGATGTTTTAAAAACACTCGATGTATTGTATCGATACATCGAATCAAACCGATGTATTGTTAATTCTTAAACATCGAGTATATATCGATGTTTTTTTGTTCGATGCATCAAACAGGCAAACCTACTAAAAACATTAATATTTTTTTTTATCTTACATCACTTTGAAGTCCCAAGCTAGCCAACATAAAAAAAACCGTGTTTACACAGGTTTTAAGTGCGTCCCGACCAATATTTCTGTAAGTTAATATTACTTAAATCTATTTTATCATCTTTTAATACCTTACCAATCTGTGTTACTAATGGAAAAAATACGAAAGGTTTTTATTCACACAAAAAGGTTACTCTTTTATTCATTTCAGGTCACTTTTGATAAGAACCGGCTGGCAACACTAAAAAAAATGCAATTGCAAATGGCCGGCCGGTCGACCGACAGTCGACTTCTCTGACTGACTTCACAAAAAATCAACTATTGCATTTTTGTGTCTAATAAGTGCTTGTTTTTTCTTATCTCCACCACATTCATATCAAACTTACCTCATCGATCCCGCAAATACCGAGATCACAAATAACATGCGAGATTGGATGCCCTACATGCCATCCTTTGTTGCCTGTGGGGAATGCCAAAAAGTCTTGACAAAGTCTTGCTCGGAAATAGATAATCTAAAGCAGCTAGTTTCATAAGTTTACTAAAGAGCTAGCTTTCTATCAAAACCTAAAGTTCTCTCAAGACTTTTGATCAATGTCTGTTGACAATAATTACCAGCGACGTGCTACCGATGAAAGATGATGATGGGTAGTATGAATGGATTGTAAACAATATCATAGCATACTTTACCTAATTAAATCAGAAAAAGGTGATCGTAACTTCAAGTAAGCGAAAGCTTAGATTTTCAGAGGTCAAGCAAACCATTCTTTAGGGGAGTAGCCGATGTCCCTGTCGGCCCCAATCCCCAAATGCTTTAGGATCACTTAAAATTATTAAGAAAAGATTGCAATAACATTTTTTGGTAGTAAACCTTGAAAATAATCGGCTTCGTTTTGGGGTGAGTATTTTTGTACTAAATTATGATATTGGAATATACTTTAACGCCGATTGACTACGCAGGTTATTGGATCCTATAATACATTAAAAGACAAACATTAACATGGCGTATCTAAGTACATTTCGCGCACTTAACGCAACACTGATCTTATTAAACACACGAAACTAAACACAGAAGCACACCGTGCACACTTAATGTCAGTCTTTGAACAGTCAAATCACATAAAATTATTTCTGGAAATGTTAAACTATCAAGCTTCTAACTAACAGTTAATCGACCTTCGATTTTTATATCGTTCCTCAATTTTTTTGCGAACTATCCTATTGACCAAGAATAAATATTGAATGCCTGAAAATAATATTATTGACTTACTACCTTTCAATTTAACGTGTGTACATATCACGTCCCGTACATATACTTAGTTTGAAATTTGAGAAACGATCAAGTTTTTGTAACTAAAGAAGGCCGATGTATCGAGTACAAAAACATCAATGATTAAAATAGGTATCAATTTTAGGACACTACTTAAAATTCTATTTGTAACTCTACGTGTCGTTCAGGCGTACAAAGGCATCTATCTATTTGTTATATTTATCATGATTATTGCTATTATAGGTAATCTAAATCGGGATGGGAATATTCCAAATATATAAAGGACTGTTAGACATTTTAAGATTTAGTTCATGTGAATCCCATAGAGCTAAGGGTATTAAGAACGTACAACTTGGAAAAGATTAATTAACTTGATACTAATGCGGAAAATTTAGCTTTACATATAAATGTTGATTATATATAATATATAATGTAGGTATATAATATTACTGAAACTATACTATTGGTGCGTCAGGTAAATCTAACAATATATCTTAACCTATGTTGTGATTTACATTACACACGTACATTATGATTGTACATAAAGTACTAATTGTGCATTTGGTATACCAATTTTTTTGGGCCTTTCATAATATTTTTAATTCTTAAATATTAAACATTTACAAGTATTACAACTCAATAACATGTTCAAGAAAATGAAAAATTTCTCTCGAGTCCTGTTATTTACATTAATTGTAAGTATGTTCAAACTATTTACAAAGTAGCAAAAAGTGCGCAAAAAACGATTTCACAAAATATGCATTTGAGCAATACGTTTAATATATATTTACAAAAAGCATATTTACATAGTGGTCACATATTGTTGTTAAAAATGTTAATAAAACAAAAACTTACAGCGAAGGAATGTTTCTTAAATTAGGTGTATAGGAAGTAAAAAAAGTACGTATTTTCTACACTGACAAATGAGAATTATCAACAAACTATCGTAATCAGGACCTACAATACATAATCTACAATATTGTCTACAGTAAAATGATTGCTAGTTCTACAAACAAGTTATTGCTATTAGAAAATTTACCTTTATACACAGAAGCGAATCTTTATAGTAAAGATCAAGACATCAAAAGTTAAAATAAAACGAAAATAAACTTTAATTTTATGCGTCTATTCTATACCTCGACTAGCTCTACCAGAAATCAAAACTACTTCCGTTTCGTGTCTTACATTAGTATCGTATCACATTAGATTAGAATCTTGTATAATATTCGTTACTTACTTAAATTAACGTGACAGTTATCAGAACGTGCGAAATATCTGTGATGTCTTATTTAGTTACTTAACGGTAACTTAAAGAAAGTTACTGTCAAACAGATTATTTACAACTATTAGAAAACGCGTAAAGTATTGACTTAATTTCAATCTGAATTGTCTTGTCCCACTGCAACATTCAAAGTCCTAGTATCTTCGCTAACTAGGGATCTGTCGTAACGTCGCTGTCGCGAGATTTTGGGTCTTACGTTGCTGAGGAGAGGGGCTGATATCGCGTGGCCCGGCATCCTGTTGAGGTCCTTCCTACCTTGTAGGAGCGGAGAGGTGACGCTGGACGACTCGTCTCCCTCGTCGTCCGACAATGCTGGGTAGCTCTCTTTCATTTTGAGACTCCTTTCAAGTCGTCGAAGGAATCTGTCGAAGTAAAGATGAACAAAAAATAAACAGAAAGGAGGATGCCCATTTCTGACCTTTAAAAATGTTGATTTTGTCAATTATCGTGTATAGAGAAGTAATATAGCTCATAAAATTGCATTTTTATTGTTATTTATAAATTGCTAATAATAATAAAAACGGCAATACAGATTTTAGATTTATTTATTTTAGATGTAAAAAAAATAATATTAAAAATTTTTGAAAAATTAGCAATAATTACAACATATTGATTTTACCATTACATATTTTACTGATTGCCAAATTAAAATTCAATAAATTCTACTGTTCTACGGTCATAGCAACATTCAAATATAATTTTATTATCATTTTCCGCATTTTCCATCAACTTCAAAAAAAAATCTATTTCACAGGTCAACGCTTGTATGGAAAGTGGTCATTGTCCTTTACAAGTTCTATTCTAATAAGGTACACACGACAGTAAGTACGTCAAGCAGCTAAACTGCGAAACCAGCTTTTATAACGTAGGGCATAAAGGCGGTCTCAAGGTCAACATGTGTAGTCTGAGTTGACGTCGTGTGTACTTAGATTATTTTATTGAGGACAGACAGGACCATTACATTGAGTCGTCATTATCGATCTACTGATTTAGACCATGCTATACCTTATTTGATTACTGATTGTTCTCAATTTGTTGATTTTTGCCGGCTTCCTGGTGTCTTCAGTAAGATCCAAACTTGACGATATTTTTGATGATGTGTCCTAGAAAATAACAATTCTCCATCATTAAGTGAAAAGTAGATAAAAATAGCGTTGTAAAACCATGCTACTAAGTTGCTTAACAAACAAACCTACTATTAATAGATCTATGAATAATGACATCTGGACTAAATGGAAGGCATTCTCGAAATTCAGTCCTTTTAAAAAACAAATTGACGTAGTTCCAATAAATTACTCAGGTGTTTTGTTAAAGATTGCCTAAAGTGAAACTGACTAATTTTTATTGTTTTTTTATTTAAGGTCTGAACAGATTACATGTTGGGTCTATTTGATGTAATGTTACATGTATAGGGTCTTGTTACATGTTCGGTACTCTACGAAAAATATCGAATATCTATCTATTCTACAAAAAACTCACGCGTGCAATTTTAAAAATTATATCTATTATAATTTATGAGTAATGTTGATATGACTAGTAATTTATACTCGTATATGATTTAATTATAATCTACCAAAGCTAATAAACAGACGAATATAGAACCTCCTCCTTTTTTTGAAGTCGGTTAAAAAATAAAATCGATCTAAATCTTATTTCAGTATAATATTTCATTGTAAGCTTTGGTAAATTGAACATTTGGTAAATTGTATGCACACTTTGAAACCCAGTAATTTTATAAACTGACTTTATAATAAATTTAATACCTTATCTTTCAGTTTTATTTAGCGTAACAGGCTTCATAGTGTGCGTATTTTAGGATAGAGCTAAGAAAGTTTAAGACACGTATATTTTATGTCAATAGTTTGACGTGTCTCACGATGTTCCAATTCCTCGCTCAATCCTGCATCAGAACATCAATCTACATTGATGGACTGGACTGATGCAAAACTGAAGCGTCAGTGGGAGCCATACAGTCACCTCTGAGCTACGGCATTTTTGTCTCTTCAACGGTTTCCGTAACCGAGTCGGCTCACATGGCTGAAAATAATTCAGTAAAGTCTACACCTAGCCAAAACAAAAATTGCATTGATATTTAGCGTAGTGGCAGCCCTAACACTTACATCGAAATGCTTTACTGTAAATTACCACAAATTGTGTTTCGACGTGGGGCGCTGTGAAACAGGGTTTTCCTTTTGCCAAGTTAGGGCTACCACTATTTTGACGACGATAAAAATACTTATGTTTAGAACTATTTACAAAATAAAAGTAAATAGTGAGTGTGCTCAAAAAACATGTATTTACATCTTTATAGTGATATTTATTGCGTAAATATTTAATTTTATAAAATCAATCATAAAAGACAATGACTTCTATGTTGTTGTATAATTCATTCATAAAAGAAGCTGAAGATACAAACGTTAGATATTTCACAAATAACTTAGTAAAACATATTAAAATTGACATTGAAATAAAACTTTTGGAAAGAACACGTAGCTAAACAATTTTGAAAATATATAAAAAATAATTGAGCAATGTATCGAGCAACGTGTAATAAAATTAAGTGAGATGTGAACACTGAACATCACTCAAAAATTAATAAAACTTCACGTATATGGTATTATCGCAAAAAGAAAAGCTCCACACTATGTGGACACATCGCGCGGTCGTAGCTCAAAGAGAATGTAAATAATCACTATTCGTAGCCTACCGCGGACTACGAATGTTTCGTAGCGCACTGCTACACAGTCGCGTGTGCTGTGACTACTACATGCTACAGGTGCTACGAGATTATGTTTAGAGAAAAAAAATCATTTTTCATAAAATTTTGCTCAGAATCGTTTTTTCGTCTCTCTTTCTTTATTTTTTACACGGCATCCGATACATGCTGTATATTTAATTTTAATTTAAACATTGCCGATTGATAAAAAAAGTTATACAAAAATATCGTGCCGTGAGTGAAACTTACGTTGATGTAGGTAATATTTACCTGCATTTCCAAGTCGGGCAGGCGGAGCTCCCTGGCGGAGGCGACGGAGGCCACGGAGGCGTTGGACACTGAGTCTTCTGATGAGGAGGATGATGGTGGGGCGGGCGCCTGCGAGCGCGAGCGCCGCCGCCCGCCCTTGCGTCCACGCGTGCTCGGATCGCGGCAGCCGGGCACCTGTAAACATACACCAAATTAACTAATGTAAGTATCTTTGAATTATCAATCCGCCAGGTTAAAGTGATTTTTTTTCTACATTTCCAATCCGGTCAGGCGAATTCGATGTCCATAAAACGCAACTGTTCATTTACGCACTATCTATGAAGACTGTTCGCTGGATAGATTTTGTCTAACCCACATGACACGCCATAATGATTGCAGCCATATTAATGCAATATTTTTCTTATTTTAATAAATATTATATAAATGTATCAAAGTTGACAATAGTATACAAAACTTACTTCCAACAGGTTGTGCATGGAGTGAGGCATATGAGGCAATGTTGACTTCGTCGTGCCGGTGACTTCGTGAGACGCTGTCCGCGAAGTTCTTCTATCTCTCTTCCTCCCGGACTTCTTTTGATTGTTATTCGCTGATTTACAATGATTCCCTTTCACACATTCTGAACTCGGGAAGTCATATAAACCATCAGAATCCGTAAATGGAAGTTGTCTCCCATAAAACTGTGGCGAAAACCTGCCAAGTCCCGTTTTATCACTCAATGGACTTTCGCTTCTAGAACTCACTGGACTTAACGGTCGACTACAATCCGAAAGTAACGTAGGCGGTTTTAAACAAGCTTTCTCGTCAAGCCCTCTTTCAACACTAATGCATTTGACAATAGAACATTTAGTCACTCCACTAGGCGCACATAAAGTTGTCAGCGGTATCTCTAAGGATTCTTTTAATGAAACCATCGTTTCCAATTCCTTAGCACTGGACGGCACATCATCTACTCTTTCATCAGTTCCAATACCCTCATCATTGGATTCCAACAGAGGATCATCGGATAAAGTCTCCGAATCTGATCTTCCACGTCTTCGTTCTTTTGGATCGTCGTTGGAGCCTGCTGGGCTGGAATTAGTTTTCATCAGAGGTCGTCTCCTTGATTGAAAACAAGAAGGACCGCCGCCGGAGCCAGGATCTTCCATCTCTGATGGGCACAAAGGATTACTTGAACCACATCGCGATGGACCAGGGCTGGCCATGGAACTGTATCCGGATGAGGAAAGATTGGATTCCGAAGGCGCCCTTTCTCCCCGAGCGGACATTGAAAATGGACTGAGATAGCACATGTTGCCGCTTGGAGGGGGCGGCCTGGGTGACAATGGTTCATCGGATTCCTCACTTGCGTTGTACGTGACTGTTATGAGAGGCGGCGGTTGAAATTCCAAATGAGGTGGAGTACGTCTTGGTGGAGGCGATCCAGGAGAAGGTCGTTCTATCGTTAAAACGGGAACTCTTAGAGCTGAAGGAGCAGGCGAAGGTGATGACATTTCTCGTTCTGAGTCCTGGCTTTGGGTAAAGCTTGGGCTAGGTGAATCTGTTACGTGAGTGGACGGCGTCGGCGTGTCAGTGCTGATGGTAGGCTGTCGCAACTGAAATCATAATAAAATTAAAGTCAGATTTACACGAATATTTTGTTTCACAGTGTTGATGTATTAAACTTATGTTTTACGTAGGTAAGACAAATTATTTACCCTTAATCTTAATCCAGATACGGGTCTTTCGGGTTTTGTTTCGTATTTGATCTCGTCCAACTCATCTTCACTTGGCGACACGCATGTAGCCGTAGATTCGTTCTTTGTATCAGACTCCATGCTAGCTCTAGGCATTCTAGGCGAGGGCAGTGGCGTCGGCAGTGGTGTGGGAAGAGGAGTTGGTAAAGGGGTTGGTAGTTCTCTAATTGGTGACAAACATTTATTGATTCCACTAGGAACTTCGAGCAGGATAGAGGGAGGGTGGAGTAAATTGCTACCTAAAGAAGATGATTTGTGAGCACTTAGCGGATCGAGTACCTGCAAAAACATTTTCTTACTTGCATTTTTCGTGTTAAATTTTGACGCTGCAGTAAGCATTAATAATTATTTTTGAATAAGCCTTTCCAATCATTACTCTAAATATAATAATAAAATAATATACCGGATTGTTTACCTGGATCTCAATGGTATTGCGTGGTCTTGTGACTGGTGAGTCAGGTGCTAAAGACGGTATATGCGAGGACGCCAGCGATATATCATCACCGTCTACCGAGTCATCTTGTGGCGAAGATGCAGAAGGTGTGCTTGATATGGAAACTCCGCCTGATGACGCACGTGACACTATCGCAGCGGATGACGAAAAATTGCGAAACATCGCCAGTATAGAATCCGCACTAGATATTTTCGAAGTTCTAAAAATAAGAAACCAAGGTAAAGATTTACTGTAATCAAAAATCATATAAGAAATTAGAATAACAATGTCAGCAAAGATCAAGAAGTATAAATAGTAAATACCTACCTTGAATATTTTTTGAGAGCAGCGTTGGCTAATGTAAAATCAAGACTAGACATGGAGTCGCTGCCTTGATTACTGGATGTGCTGTGAGGAGATCTAATTTCAACTCCTGGAGATGGCGGAGTGCTCGATGCTTTCGCCCTCATACCTCTATCAGCTATAACGGACATCGGAATCGTTATAGTATTTACTATGTCTACATCTGAACTGGAACTCATTTCTGCAGAGACCTTATTTAAAAGTCTCGCAAAGGTGACTTTCTTTTCTAATTTTGGATCTGATATGTGTCTCATTGAAGGGGACGTCGAAGGTGTGGACGCTTCGCTTGCAAACGAGGTTTCCTTATTTTCCATACCGTAGTCCAAAAAAGCAGGCGCACTTTCTACTGTATTGAGTGTTCGTTTTTCCGACATTTGTATTAATTCTCCCATCGTGATTTTCTTCGAGTGGTCGTTGCCCGATGCTGGGCTTATCAATTGTTGTAGTATTTGCTTTTTTTCTGCTGCGTTTTTCTTTGTAGGAGTAGAGTTGTTTCGTTTTTTCCGAGGTGATGGCGTTCCTGAATAAAATCCCTTCGATATAACAACAGCTAAACAACCAAATCGTTCTATGATAAAAGCGTCTGATACGACATCAATGTTCATGACAAAAACTACACCATATTTCCTAATATTTAAATTTGATCGAAACTCTAAATAAATATAAATCGTAAAGAGTATAAAATTGAGAGATCAGCATCATGCCTCTGATCTCATTATATGTGCATCTAACGGAAGCCAATTCTTTAGGGTAAGTGCTATATCAAAGAAGTTTGTCAATTGTGCCAATTACTTTGGATTTCTAGTTATAAAATGTTGTTTGCAAGTGTTTTGAAGGTTTTAACATGACAAGACGAATGGAGATGTAGATCTACCAATGTAAATCGATATGGTTATTGGAATTTCAGAAAAGCAACATAGAAAGCGAACATTAAGTGCGTTGTGCAGAAGTGTTACTATGGACATTTATTTCCAGTAACCATATAAAAGAAAAGGACAGTGTTATGCTGTATGTGCAAATACTATGCAATATAAAATATTGATGTAAATGTTATATACTGTGGATAGATATAAATGCACAACAATGTCCGGAGATTAAGAGCATGCCAAAGCAACATTCAGAAAGAAGAAATCATCTTTTAAACTGTCATTTCATAACGTGATAGGAAATATAAATTGACAGCTCTAAAGATGATGCAATAGTTGGACGATCTAGAAAGGTGTTAAGGAAGGAAGGAGCGTCTACTTAAAAACTTTTGTGCATAGTCAAGGGTGCACACATTGCTTGAAGTACAGAAATAGCGAGACCGAGATATATTGGTCCAGGATAGCATTCCACATTGAGTGTCATTCAACAGCAGGGACACATCCAGTGCTATCAGAGCCCAGGATCACCGCGCGCTCCGCAAAGATGCTTTGATGTTCCCAAATGAATTGTCGCAACAAATACAAAGACGCAATGGTTTCCAAATAATAGTTATCAGTTTTTTAATGTTAGAGCATCTGGTGATCCAAAGAAAAAGAAAATGAACGTTAATTTTAAAAAATAATTTAACAAAAACAAATGAAGCAACGTAATGCTCGAAGGCAAAATGGGAAAGTTTTGTAAATGTAGTATGTGATGCTGTGTGTATGATATAATTTTATTATAAAAATGAAACGTTGGTAATGGATCAAGATACTACTGCGGTATGAGTGTTTGATTAAAATTATTATACGATCACGTTGTTCTAAGGTGATTGAGAAAACTAAGAAAATAATGTATGATTGTTATTTGGAAAAGTTCAGTGATTGCTATAAAGTTTCCATGGGGACATTCATTTGTAAAAAAAACTTTAAATAATATAAAAAATGTGAATTCGGACGTTACTTTGAGAAAGTAGCATATTTCTAGATTCTGAATAGGAAACTATTAATTTAATTAGTAATCGTCAATAATGATAGTGAATGAGGCGCGTCATCAGTGCGGAGAGCGCGGGCCGGACGCTCCGCTCCTTACGTCCGGGCGGCGGCTTTAACAGATCGTCCAAGCTAAAGGTGCGCGCGGCTCGCGGGTGTGGCGAGAGGCTCGACACCGACGGCTTGCGGATACCGAGCCGCGTGAGCAGCGTGCGCGGCTCGGGCGCGCCCGCCGCCATACCGCCCCCTCCCCCGCCCCCGCCCCCGCCCCCGCCCACGCCGCGCCGCGCTGTGGACAAACCGCGCGTCACTGCCGCCGCCTCACTGCGCCTCCGCCGTCGGCACCGCGGCGTACCTCCGCCGACCCCCGCGCCGCGCCGCGCCGCCACCCTTGCCGCCCCTCGCATCGCCACGGCTCACGGCTAGCCCAACACCCGATGCTACACTCGCGCTTGGACATTCGCATTTAACATTCCAACTAGGGTTGCTAATTACCGATTCCGTCTTCCATTTTCGTTACCAGCAATTTACGGCTTTTACGACTGCTAACCAAATTCTTAATTGGGGGTCGTTTGAAACTTCCGAAACCCTTTCTTAAGGATTGTATAAAACCGTGCAAAGATTTTAATATTAACAGTACAGTCAATTTAATGATTTGGACCCCTTAACTGATATATTTTTTTCAATATTGTGATCAATATGTGATCGTGATAAAATATCTTAGCAACCCTAGTTTTTATTCTTGAAACACACTAACAACAACGGCCATGCTTGTGCTATTGATTAAATAGGTGGCTTAGGTGTCATCGCATTTATCAAATTGGTGTCACATCGATTTGAGCAAACATTCATATGATGAAACAGACACAACTTTAATTAATTTTTGTTTTCATGTTCCAGTTGGAAGTGTGTCAAAAGGTCCAAGCGCTTTATTTTTTTGGTAATCTTTGGATGACAAACATATAGACACAATTACTTTAACTTGGGATGAAATGATACATAAGTAGAAAAAAATGTGATATTTACAAATTTTAATATTCTGAACGGAAATTATCATTCGTAAGATTTATAATTGTAACGTGTAGGTATTATTTATTCATTGTGGCTTACAGTTTCGAAATGAACCGAGTTAAAAGAATTGTGCATCTCACGAAATCCAGAAACGAACGAGATCTTTCTAACAGATACCAAGAATCTAATGCACAAACTCTAATCTAATGCTGTGCATGCACCGACATGATCAGAGATGCTAAACCAAATGCTAATGTGAGGTGTTTCTGGATCCGCAAGTTTCATAACACAGAATAGAAAAAGATAGACAACGAAGAAAAATTACGCAAAACGTGTCCTTACCATCCCAGAGACAGTGCGTTTATTGAGAAAATACATGAGTATAGCAGAAATATTCTTACAAATAGAACAAAGCTTCATCAAAATTACTGTGACAGATACCTACGCCATACAAAATTATGGATTACCTCACGAAAATTACTAAGTATTATGAAAGTCCGTGTATTTATCATAAAAAGTGACTGTGATAAGCTTATACGCATTGTGCCTTCAAAATAGATTGGTAGAACAATTGAAATATTGGGGGTATCAATTACGAGCCTAAAGATTTGCCCTCCAGTCCGTGAGAGAAGATAAGGATAAACTTACGCCTGGCGCATCTATCGGCTTCTTCTGCGAGGAGCTTCTCGATCTTCTCTGGGAAATGCCTTTTGGCACACCACACCAGGCCCACCATGCCTAGGACGGAGAAGACTGCGAAAAGCCCAAGCCAAAAGGGCTCTTGAAGCATTCGTGTACCCAAGCCAACGATATTGGGTGTCGGATTGGGTGTTTCACACCTGTTGAATTATTTCAAATTAAATCATTTTAAGTCGACGTTTATTTGAATGTTCAAGCAAAATGTATTTTTGACTTTTATACGGCGTTGGACCATGTCGCTCTTACAAACGCGTATTAAAGATTGGGTTTATTTACTTTAGTTTTAGTATAAAATTTCAACTTGCACGTAAACACTAATAGAAATAATAAAGACCTATACAATATACATATTACAGCATTTAGAGCAAAATATTCCAAGTGTTCCTCAAGGTAAAACCTCAGGTCCGTTTACTTTCTGAACAAATAGGTTTATTGCTAATGTAACATAAAAAGGATGGATATTTGATCGTTTATTGAACATATCAAAATAGGCCAGTTAATAATAATATAAAAACGCACATATTTAGGTAAGTGGAGCTGACAAAGCTGATTTGTTGATATGGTGTAGAAAAAGGTAGTTATCAACAGTGAGCCTCTTATTTTTCTAAAAAGTGCTGCACTTATCCAGAGCCTGTACATTTAGTAAAACGCCGCGGTACGTGCTTGAAAGAATTTTTCTTAGGCTGCACCGCCAAGGTTACACAGCCTCTTTCCCTTCCAAGAAGGGTTGCACGCACAGAAATCCACCATCCTGTTCAGTACAAGCGCCACGGTTATTACGCGCTCGGCGCATCGTTTCCCGCGCTAGCCGCCCGAGACGAAAACAGTAACTTCCGTCTGAAAGAAGGTCGAAGTACGAATACTTACCTCTTTCCTTTCCAAGAAGGGTTGCACTGGCACAGGAATCCACCATCCCTTTCAGTACAAGCGCCACGATTGTTGCAAGGTTTCGACGCGCACGCTCGCACGCGCTCGGTGCATCGTTTCCCGCGCCAGCCGCGCGCGCACGAGCACGTGAACGCGGCACCGCTCTCGTCGCCGACTGCCAGCGAGCAGTTGCCGAACACGCACGGCGATCGCTCGCACGCAGTTAGCATGCAGAATATACCTGGTTGCAAAGTTATACAGGATGGATAAGATAGGTGGCTTACGACATACCGAAGTTGCCGTTTTTAATAGCATTGTAAAATGTAGACTGGAATGTGGGATTTCACATTCTGAAGAGGAAGAAAACAGTTGGGGCCACATTTTGTTAGACGACAGTATAATTATTACTGGAGTCTACTCTCTTTCTCTACGGTGTATATGTTACTGGAGTCTGCTCTCACAGATTACAAACATTACAGTACAATGTTTACCAGTATAGTACCCGGCGCACTGGCAGTAGTTCCTGGCGTCGTCGCTCACGCACGCGCCGCCGTGCAGGCAAGGGTTGGGGTAGCAGGATTCCAAGTTAGTCTCGTCGGGCAGCAGCAGTAACTTGTTGTGGTAGTCCGGATCTAAATAAAAAGAAATCCGCATAAGAACGGAGAAGTATATAGTCAATACCTGCGTGATGTTAATATAATAATTACCATGCTATCCCGATGCTGATGGATGAGGAATGGTTATTGGATTTTCTCCCCAAAAGAAAACAGCAGTAGGAAGATTTCAGTAGTTTTGATAATATCAGCACCTTTATTGACGACGACGGTGATGGCCCCGCTCGCCCGCGTGCTGCGTCACAGTTAGGAGGTGACGACTATGTAAGCTGACATAAAGATTTTGTATGAGTACCTTTGTTGACGACGACGGTGATGTCAACGTCCAGTCCGCGCTCGCCCGCGTGCTGCGTCACAGTGAGCGCGTGCAGGTACGAGGTGATGACGAGCGGCGCGCCGGGCTCCAGCTTGCGCTTGCTCCGCGCGGCCGCGCACAGCACCCACTCCGTGCCGTTGTTGTCCGTGTAGCTGTCCTTCACCTGATAATAAATATGGTGATATGAAAATTCTTGTATTACTTAAATGCAGTGTTGATTTTTTGCTGCGTAAACATAGAAGCTCCACTTTATGGAATTAAATCCGATAGGATTTGGAGAAAGGCACCAATGTGTATTGAGCGTCCTCGATTAGTTAGACTAATTATAGAGAACTGAATCTGATCTGTCAGATAAACGTAGCAGTCGGGGGCTGTCGCTTCGATGTACGGCTGTGCAGCGCATTAGTAAAGCACATACGCTATTATTTATTCTGTGCTTGAACACACAAGCAGCACTGCTGTCGACAGGGCTCACTGCAGCCGTCGAGCCGTCGGCGCGTCGGCATGAACGTCGTTCAATGTAAATATTGCAAAGAGATGAACACCTGTATCCACCCGTTGCCGTCCCCGCAAGGTTGCCGGTCGCCTGGCGCGGGCGGCGCGGGCAGCAGTCGTGCGGCGTGCAGCGCGAGCGCGAGCGTGTGCGCGTGCGGCGCGAGCAGGCGCGCCCGCAGGCGCGCGCGCGGGGGCGCAGCGCCCGGCCAGTTGGGCGCCGCCAGCCGCCCGCCGCCGGACACCTCCACCACGTGGCTCACGTTTAGAAACCCCACTGGAAATAAATAACACTTCAGTTAAGAGGAAACACCACGGGCGAGAGAATTGAAAAATTCCTATAGGAAGTTGACGAAATTAACGTTCGGTAGTCCCCCGTTTCCTCCTCCGAAACTTTCGAATTTCGAAGCTCAGCTAGGCTGTCTCACTTACACTTTTAAACTTTTTTAAAGATAATAAATTACTTGATTTATTTTTGATAATGTTTTCAATACATCGTCAATAAAATAATATTACGGATATCATACATACATTGTTTTTGTTGAAACTTACCCGTTTTGAAATGCGCAAGAAACCCCACTCCGGTGACGTTTTCTCCGGTTTTCAACCTCAATCTTAACACTTCAGAGTGTGACACGAACAGCCCGTTGGTCAGAATACTGGAGTTCATGAATGGACGGATCGGCACGCTTTGAAGGTCCACTTGGACTTCTAGGAAAGAGTCTTCGGGGATGGCACCACTCAGGTTGGTGGAAACACCTTTCTCGAACGTTCCGTAGCCGAAATCGTAGTAGCTGATGTTGAGAAACACTCGTTTGCCTGCAAACATTGTATTCGTCGTATTTGTGCAATAACGACTTAATTATTAAATTTAGATTTTTCGCATTTACAATGCTATTTTTATATTAATATAAATGATATTAGAAAAAAACACTAGAAGAAATCGACTCACCCGCAGCACCTCAGACGGCTTGCAGCGAAGAAGTAAAAGTACTAGAAAATTTCGCCGCTCCCACTAGCGACTCGGTGGCATAATAATTGGACAGTGCATTGGGCCGGAATCCAAAGGGTGTGGTTTCGAGTCCCGTCTGAGGTGCTACGGGTAAGTCGATTTTTTCTAGTATTTTTCTAAAATTATTTATCTTAATAACGTCTAAATTCAAAACATTTAAAACACACCCTCATACATGGACGCAAACAGCTTGTTAGTGTATTTTACCTATTTGCCTTGCTTGTTGCAAATAAGGCAAACGCGATATCGCAAATAATATCGCAGTTTGGGAATAGCAACAACAAAGCCACATGACAATATATAAATGTACCAGCAGGCGCCAGAATATCGATGGTGCACTCCAAGTTGGGCAGCAAGAAGTTGGGGTAGTTGGGGCTCCTGAGCGTGCCCTCCTTTGAGGTGAAAGTCTGCGAGGGACAGCCCGCCAGTTCCACCGCGTGCCAGCTCAGGGAGAACCCCGCGCCTTGGTTGCTAGGGGTAGTAAAAAGAAGTTCAGGGTTCATTTTTTATAAAAGTCGAAGATAGTGTTTTCTAGGAACAGGCCAAAGCAATAAACTCTTCGTTAGGAAAATCATAAAAATTTTAGATCAGTATTAATGATTTTACTAAAAGAAAATGATCTGCAACGAATTAAGTACTGCCACAGAATAGATAATTGGTACTGCGGCTGATTCCGCTGAGAAGGGTAGACGAATCTGATCTCATATCACATGTTAATTAAACTTACTTGTAATCAGAATGAAAGTGCAGCACCGCTCTATTTTCCTCTGCGATCCACTTCGTTACGCTGAGAGATCCACAGTAACGTGATGATTTCATGTTACTTGGGTCTCGGACCTGAAATGATTCAATAAGTCGAAAAAACTGTTTAATCGCAAAGAAATTCAAGATGCAGACCTCAGTACACGTCAAACCAATATCGGCAATATAATGTATGGAAACCTGATAACAAGTTACATTGAACTGTTTGAATGTAATTCACGACCACAGATGTCGCAAAGTCCCATCCTATGCCTGGTTCAGTTCAGTTGATAAGTATGGATGTGTAAGTGAGTAATATGAAAGTGTCTCTGTGTGTGTGTGTCGACTCCTTTGTAACAAACTCACATGAAACACACCACGAATTTCCTTTCTTAATTCATCACCGTCACACCGTTTTCTTGACAGCATTACCGTCGGGGCTTCTTGCCCCTCGAGTGGCCTCCACAATACCCCTTATAGCCATCCCTGACCACCGCGACCATTCTTTGGCCGCCTTTCATTGACATTTATACACAAAGTAAAATACTTACCGAGATAGCACTCATTTTTGCACTCACTCACCCTTTTCTCTACTTCTTTAGTTCTCCTTTTTTCAGCTTCGCACTTCACCAACACCAACACACCTGCTTCTCCATTATTCTCTCTCTGACTGCACCCCTTCACCCTACCCTCCATTTCCCCCTCGCCCATGTCCCGTTCCGTTTTACGCAACATACACGAAGGGCCTAGCTAAACTAGAAAGCGAAGCGATAAAGAAGATTTTCAAATGTTACTTTGACTAGGGGGGCTGGCTCGGTAGATGTATCTCCCTTTTTTTGTTGAACATTTGGCGAAGAGAACCTACTCCAACATGAGACACACCTCAATGAAGTCGTACAAGCAATCCTTCTGGTACTCAAGTTCGATCTTGTGGAATATGAACACCAGCCGGGTGTCTGGAGGACCTTCCACGTGCACCCAGTAGTCCAGCTCGTTGTCGTAGTGGCTCGGGTAGTTGGGGCTTGATAGTACTCCTGCCAAAGTTAAAAGCGGCGTTAGATAATCTATCTGATTGGTATGATGAAGTATTTAGATAAATGAGAGAAATTAGTTTGTATAATATAAATGTTGTCAAGTGGAGGTATATTCTGTGATAATTTCAATTTCACTTTATAGGTGTATTTTTAAATAAGATCCTTGTTTAAAAAATGTTTATCAGATCTGTTGACAGCACTCGTGCAGCGTTCAACATATAGTACTTAGCCTTCATCTTAAATATTACCTGATGTCCCTTCCACAGTTCTGTTGGTGACCACGTGGTGTGCGTTGAGCTGTCGCTTGCAGACGAACCCGCCGGTAGTGGCGCACTTGTGTAACGTCCAATATAGGCCGCTTGGCTGCGACGGGACGGGGGACGATTTCCACTGAAATTCAGTGTCAATTTTATAACCTTGAATCTAGTGTGTATAGGCTTTTACTAGCTGTTCTATGACTATTGTAGCGAATGATTTCAATTTAAACTAATGCTTATCCGAGAAAGATACTGAGTTAAATACTAGTTGGATAGTTGTTTTTCTTATTAGAATATCTCTGTGTTCCGTAAGTGGCAAAAATTGGCTATCGAACATTCCAATAAGCTAAAAGCTTAGCTATGTCTGAGATTGATAACTTACCTGGACTCCCAAGCACTCCTCCTCCAAGTCGTCTGTGTCGTTGTACAACCAGCCCTGGTACCCAACTGCGCTGCCATCTACCCAGCTAAAGTTCTCGCCGCTGGCCTTGTCGACTCTAGCGCCAAGCCAGTACACCGATCCAGCGCTGTAATCGCTGCTTTGTCTGATCCCTGATACGATGAAGCGCTCTTCTTCAGTCGAGTGCACGGAGGATAGCTGCATGTTTAAACCTTCGCAGACCTGCAAAGAGGTTGGAACTATATTTAGGCAAATGATCGAAGAGGTAAAACCTCTTTGGTTAAACCCACCTCTATAGTTCATTTCGTTTTAAAAAGACAGTGTTACTGATATGGTTCTTGAAAACAATGACTCACTAATAATAAATTCATCAACGCCCGAGCGGCCGAATGCGGCCGGACAACAATATAATATCAATTGTGTCCCATTTTCCGGGCCTTGAAGGGTTTATGACTAAGCAAAGAAAATCAAAAACTTGCCTAAGCTTTAAAATAGTTCGATAGTGTAAAATATTTTACGAACTAAAAAGTAAAGATAAGCTGTAAGCAGAAGTTTACTAAGTTTTAGTTTTATGGTAAACATTCCCTTACAAAGTTCGCTGAATAAAAGTTCTCTGGTATTATCACAAAAAGAAATGTTCCACAAAGGGCCCACATGGACATCGCGCGGTCGTAGCTCGTAGCACAGCGCGCACTACGAAGTTTCGTAGCGCTTGTCTACAAGGTGTTACGCGATTGTGGTGTTGTGAAACCAAGTAAAAGCATTTGAAGACAAAAATAATTACTTTTTTATGCATTTCTGCTGAAAATTACTTACACTACACTTCGTCCGATACATACTGTTAAATGAAAGTACTTTACCTTAGCTTCGATTTAAAAGATTTTGCGTTCCGAAACTTTGTATGCAACAAATTACAAATTACACAATACATAAACAAGTAACGTTATTTGCTCCTAAAACATATGTTTTAGGAGTCAAAGGTTATACAAATTTAGTTATGAAACTGCTTAACAAACCCATTAATCAGTAAAACAGAAACACAATATGTTATTAAGAAGCAAACCGGCTAAAAGGATTAAAATCAACCTGCTTTCACCAGCTGCTGAGAAAATTATAATAACGAGAATATTGTAAGAAAGTTGCTTTTGAAATTTTGTAAAACTTCACAAGCATAGGGTTGCTACCACAGGACTTACATGTAAAAAAAATTATTCACTGCATTGTTTTACATTCGGAGTTTTACAGTCCTTTGCAGAGAAGATAAGAGAGATAAGAAAACAAATATTGAATTGCGCCGGAGTAGTCACAGTTATCAATAAAACACGCTAGGTACTTATAGATGAATCTTAAAAATGATAGGGGATTCATTCAAGGGGATATTTTAAAAACCTTATTGAGGATTCAAGTTTTTCTTAAGAATTATTTGCGTTTTTAGCTGTTCCACACGAATCTAAGGTACTTGTGGACTTGTGTTTTATTGGGCAGTACTAAGTAGACGATACTTCCCAAGTTCATACAATCTCAAGTTGAGCGAAAACTTTGTACCACGTTTTTATAAGTACCTAAGCGTTTTATTAATTGTTTTATGGTTCAAAACTTCTGTTTTTACATGAGCAAACCCGGGAAACGGTCAGTAATAAATAATGCGATAACAGTTGTTTTTTTTTTAATCAAAATATTAAAGGTTATACTGCAAAAAAGGTCAACATTCTGGTAACCCTAAAAGTTAGTATATTTAAAAGAGTGATTTATATTGCTTCGCTGAGGACACGAAAAAGCAGACTTCAATTAAAACTAAATCATAGCTAAGATTTCACAAGTTTTCTTTGTTGAAATTTGAAAAGGTTAACTTAATTTATAGAGAATGGATCAAATTTTATCTTGATTAAAGTTTTCAGTAGCGTATTTTATTATCAAGTTGATAAGTTTCACTTAATTTTGCTTTGATTAACTAGTTACAGAAGAAAGTAATCGTAACAAAACTTAAGTTCAATAAACGCAAAACATGGGATCAACGCGTTTTTTTTTCATAGAAAGTTACAAGAAGAAAACATAATGTTTCTACATCCCTGTAACAACTTAGCTACCTATCTGCTATTGAAAATATCTTGCTAAAGATGCTTTTAAGAAGTCCGCCCGTATATTTTATTTGGCGATATTATAAAACACAGATTTCATTGCCGTAAAATCTCACGAGCTACAAAAAGTCAATCCTACGATCCGATAATCGGACCGATAAAAGTCAGTCATGGGCGCGCAGCAATAGCTCACAAAGATCAAAAAGATAAATACCTACCTGTTTGGCGGTGATCCAGGAGGCTCGAGGGTATCCGGAGAAGAGGTAGCAGTGGTTGCTGAACAGAACTTGCTTCACGTCCATGCAAGACTGGGCTGTTAGGAAGAATACACTTGAGTTATTTTTAAGATCAAAGTAAAATAAAAATCAAATGGCAAAATCATTGTCAAAACATATAAAAATATGGATGGCACAAATTAACCATACATGACGAACAAAAAAAAACTGCTAATTGAGCAGCCCATATTAATGCCCTGCAGGCGCTGACGAATCCGAAAAACTTTGTCAGACAAACAAAAGGTTTGTCTACATCGGGATGTCATCTTTGACACCACAGAAAAGTGAAATTTTTATTTACTGTGTGACGTCATGGCACAGGGATTAGCATGTGGTGGTTCAGAACTCGTATACAAATGTATCGTGAAGGGCAATGGTCGAGAAACAAACCTTGTTCATTAGTAATGATAGTTAAGTTTGTTTAAGTTTCTAAATGAAAACTAATTGATACTCAATTGTGAAGATTTGTCAATAGCATAGTATTTACTGATAAATTCTATACAAAGATGTTATTTGTCTGTAAATCTTCCATGAAATAAATAAATAAAGTTATTCCACTTGAATGTAACCTTCGTTTAATAATTATATCGTTTCTGACGAAACGATATAATTATTAAAATGCTCGAATAACATTATTTCAAATCAGTATCTAACTTAATAATTCTAATAATGCAATAAAATTGAAGATAAATTAGTAGAAAGAAATGAATAAATGACTAAGTATACATTAGAGGCTTTTTCAAATAGTAATTTTATTTGCATCACTCATTCAGTCATAAGTTCAGAAGATTACATTAAGCTACCTACATCAAATGGTTTTCAGATTTCTATTAACAAAAATCGTTGTATATTCGCTAATATTCGTTCAAAAGCTGTAAAATATTAGATGTCATGAATCAAGCTACCTATGAAATGGACCGTGTGACGACAAAATTGATGGCAAATCAGTGCTGACCTTACACCGGTCTCTACATCATATTGTACGCTACATAAAAATAGAGTTTCAATTTCATTGGTTGGATAAAAATGAGAGATTGTTTTAAATGGACTTCACTTTGAACGAAATAGAGTCATCCACATGTCATTTATCAGCTGCTTGAATATTTTATGGATCAGTCATGAAAATCAATTGAGTATGCTATTTAGCTCCGCCCGTGCCCAGGTTCGGTTGAAATGGAGCGTGTGCTGACAAATGGACCACGAGCTGGGTCCATCCGGTACCGGTCAGGCGTGAACACGCTGGTCTTAAAAGATTACTTGTGACGTCAGCATATTTTGAGTTCTTACTAGACTTTGATAACGGGTAATAAATATAAATAATTCCCATTTGACCGGGTGCCACGTTGGGCGCCAATCGGTCTCAGCGTTATGTTAACGAAATAATTTTGTACTCCCATACACATCATCATTTCCTTATTTGGTTCTCTTTGATTCTTTTCACCTCCTCATTTTTCTTGCATTCAATTCAAATAACCTTGATAGTTTGAATCAGGTAATTAATAATGTTCGAAATGATTAAATTTTCGGGTTAGGATCAATAACTAAAATAAGAATATAGAACGAAATAATATAAAAGTGAATTGAAATATGTATTTCATTTTAATTATTATTTTTATATGTTAAGTTTCACAGCACATCGAGCATAAAATGTAGAAAATTTCTTCAAAACATTCCATATGTGCAAGACGTCATCCGATTATAGTCAGGTAAAACGAAACGTATGTAGTTCACGACTAAAATATTCAGAACTAGGAAAAAGTGGGATGCTAGGAACCACTTGTCCATTCATTCATTCGTTCGTACTACGAAAGAGGGATTGAGATATATTCAAATACGAAATTATGAGACTGGGAAATTTTAATTAAGTGACTTGAATACGGCGTTTTCTCCGGTGCAGAGTTTTAAATTCAAGCATTGCATGTGATACGTGGTTTTTCTTTGCTTATTTAGTGTAATGTTTGATGGAATGTCTTGTAGTATTTAATGATATTTCAAACGAACGAAATAGAAAGGTTTAAAACCATACGTAGTTTCGTTTCACATACACCCCCTTACTAATAAAGATTGTATAGCAGATGTAACTCAGTGTTTTGTCCCTTTCTTTTTAATGATGTAAAACTTAAATAGTTTTACGGAAAGTATTTGATTGAATCAGGCGTCACTTGGCGGACGTCCCAGACCATTGTGAAAAGAAAAATATATGTAGCTTACTCCCGCAAAAAATATAAGCAGGATGCACCGCCCGCCCGTCCGCAAAAAATGCACATGCACACCACAAAAATATCAGTGCACAATATCTGCATTTAGCATGACAGCGACACACCTTGCACCTTCATGTAAACCAACACCGAAATCGGTGTTGGTTTACGCACGATCTAACTCCTGAGGATGATTGGGGCGAAACACGTGTAGAGTAGTCTAATTGGTGAAGGTGCAAGGTGTGTCATGCTAAATGCAGGTATTGTGCACTGATATGTTTGTGGTGTGCATGTGCATTTTTTTGCTGGCGGGCGAGCGGTGCATCCTGCTTATATTTTTTGCGGGAGTAAGCTACATATATTTTTCTTTTCACAATTACGGAAAGTAACCATTGTGTATCTATGCATCTGTTATACAACCTTTATTAGTAAGGGGGGCAATGTCAAACTTCAATCATAATAGGCAGGTACTATAGTTACATCATCATGAGGCAGTTTAATGACCGCACTGGAGCTCTACCGCCTAACTTACATGGCTATCATAATCGCTTTCATTTGACAGATGGATGTGACACATTGCTACTTCTTTTTGGCACAAATAAAAACTTACCAATGAATAGTAGCAATTTATCCATCTGTCAAATGAGAGCGATTACGATGGCAATAATAAATAAATAATAATAAATGCTTGAACTTGAGTCGGATATACTAGAAGAATTCGACGATGCCACTAGTGACTCGGTAGCTGTTGGTAAGAGCATTAGATCGGACTTCCAAAGATCGCGGGTTCGATTCCTGTCTGAGACAATCCTGCTGACGAATCGAATTATTTCTAGTTTTAGTATTATATAATTTAGTAAATGTTTGAATAATTTCACACAGCGCCATCTAGCCCCAGACTAAGCATAGCTTGCAATATTGGTGCTAGCCAACTGATATACTCTACTTATATACTTTTAAACATTCTTGTTATACATAGTAACACCCAGACTCATCACAGAAACCCTCATATTCTGCCCGGTCAGGAATCGAACCCGGGACATCGTGTGATAGGCATGTTGATCACTGATCCACTGTAACAATGTAAGAGGCGGTAGAGGCCCTGCTCGGGCACAGCCCTTATGAAGGGATAAGGAAAAAGGGACATCTGTCAATTGGGTGTTAAGTGTTAACAACCGTAACATGCCTGCTGACGAAGCACGGAAGAACTCGAGCTAATAAATGATTGTTCAACCGCGTTAGCAATCTGAGCCTTTAAGATGATATACAAGGTGTTACAAAAATACCCCTAATGCCGAATATGGTATATAGAGACCTTTAAACTGAACAACTTTTACTAAGGGACCAACTTTGAAATCGCGAAAAAACAAACAGCTGTTTCATACATTTTGATATTTTCGATTTTAATTTTTGTATGGAACAGCTGATTTTTTTTTCGCGATTTCAGAGTTGGTCCCATAGTAAAAGTTGTTCAGTTTGATGGTCCCTATATACCATAATTTTTGTAACACCTTGTATAAACCTACTCTCATAAATATTGTTTTCAACCACTACAGTAGGTACTTAAAAGTAAATAAATAATCATTAACTTCAACATGATTTCCATACGCAGTGATGTGATCAGAACGACTTATTAAGCTTTGATAATAGCTTTTTATTTCTGTACAGTGAGACGTCAACATCCGCGCTCTCGAGCGTCATAATGCGGACAAAGCCTTATTCAAATTGTGCGGTCTAATCGGCTTTCGCCGTTGCGGAGCAGATTCGCAATAATCTCGAATTAATATTGATTTCCGCTTTGAAACTTTTAAAGCTAAGTTAGATAGGGTGAATATTTTAGATTGTGAATGAATTTGAAATTTTGGATAACAGTATCTTTTCAAGAAATATGAAGATTGCAATCTCTGCTCTGTGCGTACTTGTGATTTACAATATCTAATGGAAAAAAACATTAAAAATATTAACCTTAATACGTGTACGAAATAGGTAAGTACTTGGCACCAGCTTTTTTTAAGAACGATCACTAGGGAATTTTCACAATAGCCAATCTGCTATAAAATGATAATATATATTTTTTTATTCGTTCCGAAGAACAGGCTAAGGTTTTAGACCATACTGCCTCGTCATTAGTTATATCTTTTTTCATAGGTAAACTCTTAAAAATTATTTAATTTAAAATGAGTGACTCGATGTTCTTTTGTTTTCCACAAAACGAAAAATATAAAAAGTAATAATGCATCCGCGGAGGTTTGTAATTAGTTATGTATTCAACCTCTTTGGTAGATACTGAGTTTTATTTATTTGTTCCGATAAAAAAAGCTTTACGCTTTACAGAATTAATTAAAATTCTAATTTAGATCCTTTAGGTATATTTAAGAATTGACAATAAATAAGTTTCCCATTTAACGATATCGAGTGTTAAATTAGCTTCAGCTTTTAAACCAGTGTTCAAAATAAAAAAAAGATATGAAACGTTATCGGAGTCGCATATCCAAATTATAGTATTTTTGGGTAGCAGTCGAAATTCAGCAAAAACATTGCTGAACCATTAAAAATAGGTATCTCATCAACAACAAAATCTTCTTAAACATTATCGGTCTTACCACAAAAGATTTTAAAACACAGTTTAATTTAGACATTGTTTAAATATGATGTGATGCCGTCTCTTTCCAACAACATTGTCATAAAAGTGACAGCATCACATTTAAAGTTAAACACTTGTTGAACAGTGTTTTAAAATCTTTTGTGATGAAGCCGTAATATTTCATTGAATTAGTACTTATAATCCTTTGGAATCACAGCAAAGCCATGAACATATTTTGGATCTACTTTTCTGTATCTATTCGTATGTATGAATTTCATATAAAAATATTTCATTGTTATAAACATTACTATTTTATTGAAAGGTTATACTATGTTTCTGATGAGATACAAATCAATTTTCAACACTTTGTCTAAAACAAAAAAATAAATAGAAAAATTGAGTTAATGCCAGGTCAGGCATCTTGCCAACTCCACTGTAGTTTTTAAAGTCCATGACAAAAAACAATATCTATTTTCTTTTATTTCTCAAAATACTGTCTAGATCTAGTTTCAGTAAAATACGGTTGAGCTGAGCGAATGTTCGTTCTCATGTGCACATTTCGCAAAGTCTAGCGGCTGTCTAAAATGTGGTAGCAAGCAGACATATTTACACAGACCATTCTAAACAGATGCCTGTTGCTGGGAACTAAGTTTCAAAACACTTCTTTATCTTGAAAATGGTAGGTAGATATTCCGTTAAAATTGTCAAAAATGGCGCTGTATGTATACTCATAAACTTTTATAATGTTATGATCCATTTTAATCAAACCCTAATAACTGGAATATTTATGGGGGTGTTGTTAAATTTAAAATACTTATTAAGCTTTTAACTAATACATTCTCGTGTTATTGATAGTAAGTAATTCATTAACTAGGTAATAGGATTAAATTCGGGACTTTGGATCGCATTCAAGGTATATAATATAGGTATGTATATGTATTCTATAAATAGTATGTTTGATGTGTGAGTGAAATAAATATTTATTATTATATTCACTATAGCTTTAAGCTTTATAGATATCGCGGATGAACAATAAATAGGGTTACAGATTTTCCGTAACGTACATGACCGACAAAATGCTGTCACAAAATCAATAACAATAATAAGAATTGTTTGGTTTAAAATTCGGCCACCGAAAAAAGTCGACCGTTAGCGCACATCCTAAACAATACGGACGTTAAGTAACTTAACGTCACTGTCATTCAGTTGAAATTTAATTTCAGCATGTTCTGAAAATGTACAAGTTTAATTTTGTATGTCGCTTGTGACAACTTGTATTAACAAAAGCGACACACCACAATGACACGGAATTCACATTGTGAAAAGATGGTCGAATTTCACTGCAGCGTCACAAGTGCCTTTGAGACCGTGGAATATAAAAAAAAACAGTAACTACTATTACACTGTTAATTAAAACTACTGTCGGATTTGCACAACTTTATAAAAGTTGTTCGTCGCATTGATAATATTCTTTACTGTGTACGCCGTAAGAGTTGGAGGAATGCAAAGAAAAGTTTGTTTTTCTGCATTCGACCATTGAGGAAAAGGAATTTGTGTTGTACGGCCTAGGCGTTAAGGTTGTCGGGGAGTGTAGTTGCATTTGCGATGTCCGGTTCGGTTGCGTTCCGCGTCATTCCATTCGAGAGAACGGAACGCAAAGTTGAAATTGAAAACAAGAGCCGTGGGTTTTTTGCAGATTAGCCTACGTGAATACTCTTAGTTCTGTCGTCTGCTCGGTGCTCGGGAAGTGTTGTTTAGTAATAGACACAGCGAATGCAAAAACTGAGCTAGAAAATAAAAGTTTGTCGTATTTTGTTCCGTGAAGGATCACGGAAAGTTGTGAAAATGAGAGGTAATATGACAACATAATATTATGTATAAGGTGACTCTGACAGCGAAGATATTAGGAACAGCTCATCTCATAGGTACAGACGACAGCACGTCAGGTTAAACAGTTAAACTGCGAAAATAGCTTTTACTACGTAGGGCATAAAGGCGGTCTCAAGGTCGACATGTATAGTCTGAGGTGCCGTTGTGTGTACATAACGTATGAATATTGGTGATATTGAACCGATCGTCGTGTCGTGGTGATCGTCTTAGTGGTCACCTATTATCAGCTGTGTACATACCTAGTATTACACTTACTGTCAGTCAACGTGATCTTGGCCTTGTACCCAGCGAAGTGCCGCGAGTGGTCGGATCGGAACCGCAAGCGCAGCTCGTTACTCCTTGACTGGTATCGCAGCAACTTTAGCTTGCTGCCCCAGTCGCCGCACAGTCGCCGCGCCCTCGTCGCGTGCGCGTCGCGCGACCACCCCGCACTCGACGCGTCCGACTCCGGTAACAGGTACTCTGGCTCTTCCCACACCTGGATACAAAAAACCTGGTGGTTTGTAGGTACATTTTATTGCCAATATTGTCTCTATTATGTATACAATAATCACACAACATTCGTTTCCCTTCATGACCTTATCAGCTCTACCTCTTCTTTAAAGTTGGCATATACCCATCACTTGTAAAACTCTTAGCATACTATTATATTTTACCTTGTGACGCAGTAATGGGTATATGACAACTGTCAAAAACTCGATGAATGAAACGAAGATGAAAAGTGAAATTACATTTGAGAAGCTCGGCAGGAATAAAGTCTGGAACGGGTGGTAGGAAATATAGACGATTCAAAAGTGCTTAATTACTAAGTTTATTTGAATGAAGTTATTTTTGACTTTGACTCTGTACCTAAATAAAAACGACGAACTTTTAATAACCAATGGAAGGGTTAAGTACCTCGTTTTCAGCGCTGTATGAGTCGTGGTGGTCTTCCAAGAGCCACTCCTCGGCGCCGTGGTCGGTCGCGTTCTCCGTCCCAGGTTCGGTGATCTCCAGGTAGTCGTAGCTGCAGCTGCCGACAAATGTTAATATCAAATTTGGTTCTCTCAAAGAACTCTACCCCTGTTTATACTTATTAATAAATAATATTCTTAAATAGAGCTTAATCAGAATAGGTTTGTTTAACATTCGTTCCGTAAGTTGATTGGAGTAGGTACCTACTTATTATTGACTCGATTAAATAGAGCATAGCATAAGCACATAATATCTAGATGTAGAGACTAGTCATAGTCGAGTGACTAGTCTCTACATCTAGATTATGATGTTCATGTTCATGAGTATGAACATACGGTATTTCATGCAACAGAAAATACAAGACAAAATAATAATGAAAATATTCAAACATACATCGCTGAGTGCTTTACTTTTGTTCCACCTGCCGTTTTGCTGATATATAACTTAGATTGGAAGCAATAAATTGTCCGCGTTATAAGCAAACGTCAGGAATATTTTAGGGTTTATCTCAAAGATTATGTGTATACCTACTACACTTCTATGTAATTGAAGTCACTGATTTATCTAAGATCATTTATATGTCTTGTGGCTGATTTCAATAACCTATCCTCTGTAATGCTGGGCCACAACATCATTAATTATTATGGCGCTAATTTTCCTTATGTCTATACACTTAAGGTTCATCAATTGCAATAATCAATGGCGCCTGCCGTTAGTGTAACCCCTATAGAGATAGGCTTACTAAATATTTGTTGCCTAGATATTTCTGTTACATGACGGGAAATAACAACAGTTGCGCTAGTAACAGATCCAAAAGTAGAGTAACAGATCCAAGAAATTGGCTGTAAGTAGAGGGTTGCGCTTTTGAGCCAACTTTTTTAGGTTGGTGCGTGATTTTAGCATCACTGCGTCCAAAGAGTTTTGTAATAAACACTATCGTCATCGTCACACTTACAATGTGTGTGTGATTTTATCAGCCAACAGTTGGCTATTTGTTTTGACGTGTTCGTAGCTTCGACTGTCTATCTCATAGCGAAAATTTTTCTAAGTCTATGGTCTATCTAGACATAAGTAAGCAGTCTGCCAAATAGGCTAACATCGTCCTAGACTTAAAGCTTATTTAATATGAAGTTTAGGCATAACGCGACTTAGTCCCTCTACGCATTAGGTGCACCAATTTGAAAGGATATAAAGGGGTGTATCTACATTGTAGCGTGAAAGAAATGGATAAGTTACACAAATAGAACATTATTATGGATTTGCGTTTAGTTGATTGCGAAAAAAGTTTCTATTTATTTCTCAATATTGATTGTGTTTAGGACATCTCGTCAGTTCTGGTAATTTATGGTAAGCTTATACTCATGCATCGGAGAGTAAGATTTTAAGGGGACTTCGCTTTAAATCGACTGAGA
The DNA here is from genome assembly GCA_963556745.1 of Catoptria pinella. Lineage (NCBI taxonomy): Eukaryota > Metazoa > Arthropoda > Insecta > Lepidoptera > Crambidae > Catoptria > Catoptria pinella. Next base: position 1,341,380 of record OY750771.1, read on the forward strand.
TTTAGTACAATTATGAGATTAAGCTATGTTACGCCAATACGCCTTTGAATATCAGGACCCTATTTAATAAACGTGACAATTTGTCACCTGTCATGACAATTTTATATCCATTGCGTCAACCAATTTAAAAATAGGACAAACTACTCATAGCTACACCGCAATGTAAACCAAATTGTCATGACAATTGACAAATTGTCACCTTATTAAATAGGGCCCAGGAAATTTTGCCTCTGTCGACGAGAATATACGGGACGGGTGGGAAAGAGAACGACTGCTAAGTGATTACATTTCCTTTGCTATCCGCCACTTGGTCGTACTAATCAATCAAGAGATGACAGCTCAATCCAAGCCCACACACAAACATGGCCACCCCGTCCATTAATATCATTAGGCAAGACCTTACGGAAAGTCGAACTATAGTTAAGTTGTAACGGCAACTACCTATCTATTGCAATTTCTTTAAAAATTAACAATGTTTGAATATAAGGCTGTCACCACTCTAATCTTTAAAAAAACAACGGGTTTCTACAGACTTGCTCAATAAGCTTCGATAAACTTGACTTATAGCAGAGCAAATAGGTTTAATCTCTCAAGCGAAGCTAAAAATCCGATATGTAAAACCTCGATACATCGATTTTTCAGAAAGTTGCAGGTGCGAGGTGCCGCCTATTTTTCACGGTAACTATTGAAAACATACACAGCGAAAATCCTTCCAACACGCTCCAACTAAACGGCATTCACTTCACTTATCGTGTGCTTCTGACAAGGTTGCGAGGACAGCGATAAGCGAATATCATGTAGAGCGTCTTTATTATAATGTATTATCGTATCAGCTGTTTTCATATATTTAACCGAGCAGGGCCCTATTTAATAAAACTTACAATTGTAATTTACAACTACAATTCGACGTACGTTGCTGTTTATGTTTGAGCGTATTACATGAATAGTAACAAGTCGTCTAACATTGTTAGTAATGTATCGAATATTGTTGTTGTAAATTACAATTGTAACTTTTATTGAATAGGGCCCAGAATGTGCTGGAACGTGTGGGAATGGCTGAATATCTGTAATACAGAATAGTTCCGCATGGATTCATATAAGAGATTATCGTTACGACTAATAATTTTAAGCTAATATTTACTAATTTGTGATATGAAGGAAAACATAACTTTCTGAACCGTCGTAACTCACTTGATAACAATTTTAATAATAAGTAGCGTTAAAAATCACAATCAAGTGTAAGATAAACATGTTCGTTTACTACGTTCGTATTATTGAAAATAATGTTTAAGATATCTTGGCTTAGATAATAGGGCTCGGTGTGGGTTTAGTAGATATTGGACCTATTCGCAAAATGGCTTACGCCAAAAAAAACGACCTATTCTCGAAATGACCTATTCTTGAATAGACCTTTTCGCATAATACCTCATTCTGCAAAAGACTCATTCCTACAATGCCTTATTCGTGAAATGACCTATTCTTAAAAGGACTGACTTTTTCAAATTCCTATTAGGCTTTAAGTTTAACAGCAAATAATTAGTAACTATAAGGTAATAAATGATTTATAAGCATTTTTTAATGTTTTCGGCATAAAGCCAATACTTGACTGACTTTTCATTATCATGTTAATATTATGACGATAAATTAATTTATCAATAGTCGAGTTCATTTGACTTTGCCGGTTGATTGTTTCTTGACTGAATCACAAGTTAGTTCCATGATTTTAGCACAGATGTCGTTGATGTCACAACTGCCTTATTTTATTAAATATTGAAATTGTAATTCTGTTTTTTTTAATATATTTTAAAAAATACACATTAATAATTACATTACATTACATGCGCGTATTATTATTGTCTTTATTTTTCTTCATACTTATTAACGGAGGGTTATTAGTAGTTTAATAGTCAAGTAAAATAATGTTAGCAATTTGAGGGTATTTTTGTGTCACCTTGTTGGTAAAAATTTACTGCGGACGTAATTGTATAAAAAGTATTGAGAGAGAACCTCAATTTCTTAAAAAGATTGTGTATTTACAACTATTAATGTAAAACTATTGTTAAACTTATTTCTATTGACGTAATTGATTGAAAAGAACATATGAATATAAAAAAATACACTAAAAATTCCTTTATATTTTATTTGTTGATTTTGATTATAAAAAGATAATAAATGATTTACATGTATTTTTTTCTTTTTTCTGCAAACCCCTAATAGCATCATGTATTTACTCAAAATTTCTTGTTTATGATCAAAAACAAAAATACATATTTTTACCATAAGCGAACACTTACATAAATATAGGCCATTTCAAGAATATGTCCTTTTAAGAATAAGTCTTTCAGCGAATGAGTCCAAAGTATAATAAGATATTTTGCGAATAGGGCATTTTTAGAATGAGGGATTTCGCGAATAAGCCCAAAAACGACTGCAGGTCATAGGAATAGGTCCAATATCTACTAAACCTCGGTGTGTAGTGTGTCACAATGAAACTACAATAACTGATAGTTAGGGCTGTCAACAATGGGTTGTAACTTACCATATTATTAGCCGCACATTAATTTAATCTCGAATTGTAGTATTGCGAACTATTTTAAGATATCATTCAACGCATTGGTATTGCCTTCTCCACCCATCGCTGTCTTCCTGACCCCAGCCTGAAGCTTTATCCCTTAAAGGGGGCAGTGGGTAACCCCCTCTCTGGTACAGTTCCCAGCAAAAGCCTATTGAACCTGTTCCGCAAACAGGTGTATTTGGCAGTTCAATTTACAAAATTGATGTGTTTCATCGAACCAACCTGCTAACTTCGACGCGTGTGGGTAGCACACATAAGTAATTATACATGTTTTCTCGGATTTTCTTTATGTATTTGATTGAATGAGGCGTCACTTGGCGGAAATCCCGAACCATTGTGAAAAAAGAAATATATGTAGCTTACTTCCGCAAAAAATTGAGCCTTTTTTTGCTTGCATCTTGCATATTTTTTTTGCGAAAGTAAGCTACAAATTATTTCTTTTTTCACAATTTTCTTTGTGTGTAAAGCGCCACGTTATTAGAAAACTTTAAAAGTTGTTGTTTTCTGGGCTGGCTGGTCTAAACGTACTAAAACATTTAAATGTATATATATGAGTCTACTGCTAAAATGTGCTGAATTTTGTGGAAGTCGGAAAAAGAGATGAACAAACAAAAAAAGGATGGACGACAAAACAAACAAAATAGGACGAAACTTTCAGTTTCAGAAAAATAAACTAGCTAATTGAAAAGAGAACAACCTGCACATACTTTTTATTATGCAATTAATCATGTTTCAACCGGATTTATAGGTAACTACATTTTTCAGTAATATTTTGTTTACCGTAACCTAAAATTCATCCACTATTACTTAGTTATCAGAGCTTTTCAAAACTATTGAAAAGTAAGTGAAACAAGTTTAGCACTTATAATCGTATTATCTTGTCCAATCCAGATAAGTATTCCAGACAATTTCTGTATAAGTTTCTTCGAAACAAACCTCATCGATGGGTCGTAGTCAGGCGTATTACCACTGATACGATACCCACTCGATTTAGAAACTTTTTATCTTGCGCTGAAACTCATCGGCTAAAGTACACTATGTTATGCTTTGATATACTTAACTTGGGAAAAAACTTGATATCGGAAAAGCGTTGCTATGAATTTTAAATAAGGTTCGTTTTAGTTTAAGACTTCGTGGCATGTATGAAATGTAGAAAATAAACTAAAAACGTATTAACTTTAGGGATGTATTTAATAGCAATTTATATTTAATAACAACAGCAATAAAATTATATATCAGCACAAACAAGTATTTATTTTAAAGCTAAGCATATTTTTAGTGGAAACCATATTTTTATAATTCATTCAATCAATTTTAAAGCTAAACATTTATATCTTTCCCTTAACTTAATAGGTACCTGTAACTTTAACTTTATATTTGGGTCTTATACACATATATATCCTTTTATAATGTTATTTTAGTTTTAAAGTTTTGATGTACTAATATTTTGGTCTAATAAACATTAAGCATTATGCAATATAAATATATAAGACTTTCCCACAGTAAACATTACTTAGCATAACAATGAAATTAACTGTAACAGTCGATCCATTTAGTGTTGTTCAACAAAGGTGACTTGCAAAGCTGGGAGCACTTCCAGACTGATCCACAGTTGTATAGCAGTTCTATAGACACAGGATATCAGGCCATTAGTGCTGAAAGCTAGACGGAACAAAAACGTACCGACACAATTTTGAGGCTGCTAGTTTAGTGTTTCACTTGGTCCTTTTGTCTGAGTTGTTGTGTATAAGTGTTATTCAAATAAAATGATGTCATTTACGTGGGAAATTGTGAGGTGAGATAGGAAAATCCATATCGTATTACATAAAAGCTAGGTAGGTATTTATTTAAATCTCCTACCAACAACTATAAACTTTATGAATCGCGCTTACCGTTACCCAAATCGATACACCCAAATATTGCCGCTGCTGAATAATATATCAGATACAGATTTTATTGAGGACTTCATGTCATGATAAAGATTCTGCACACTTGATGGGTTGTGTTAACCCAAATTTTTATCTTTATTTACTGCGGGTAGGTGTCGATAAACGCGCCGTTAAACGACCCTGGTTGCGCCGTTTATTTGCGGTATAAAATTTTGTAATTTCACATTTGAAATGGCCTCAATCGGGAATCGCCCTTTTAATCTTCAACACTTTTGGTTCAATATTGAAAACGATTTAAAAAACATCATATCTTTTCCAATTTTATTTTGAGGAACTGCGCTCCAATCTCTTCCTGGCGACGCTGTCTGAAAGGTGAGATTTACCCATGCTGCGAACCTGGGTGGGCTATCACTCTCTAGCTAACGACGGGAGGGCCATGCCCTATTATTAATGTCTTTTGTTTTTAGATATAGGATACTAACATTAGCTTATAAGTTTCTTGTGTACCTACCTACTAACAAAATTGCAACCAGTTTTCTGCAATAAATGTTTATTATTATTATTTATAACCTTTTGTAATAGGTAGTTTAGAATTTTAAAGTTTTGAGGAGACCTCCAGGGACCTTGTCGTAGAATGCGAGAAAAGATACTGACTCAGCATTTCCTCAATCAGACACTTATCAAAATATGTGTCAAACACTGTACTTGGTCGGATTTGACATTTGATTTTTGATTTTTTACTTGAGAATAGAAAAGATATGACATGAACGAAACGCAATAACTTTAGATGTTTTACTTTAAGGCGATATTTTTTTCCAAATTACTATAGAATTTAGTGTTAACTTTTATTTCAAAACTGTATGTACCCCTGAGGGGTGATCGCAAATATCGATAAGAAACTTTTTTCTTTTAACTTAAGTTGTACTGAACGAGTCAGTTCAAACTTTCGAAAGTGACGTTTATTATGTAAGTAAGTTCTAGTTTTAAGTTATTGCTCGTTGAGTCAATATTGTATGCCCGAATGGAGTAAAAATCTTAGTAACATATTTAATGCAAACGTTTACTCGACAATTTCCGTGGTCGAGTGGCTTTGTACACACGATGGCACCTCAAACTATACATGTTGACCTTGAGACCGCCCTACGCCCTACGTAATAAAAGCTGTTTTCGCAGTTTAACTGTATAACCTGACGTGCTGTCGTCTGTAGGTAAACCGGTTTTCAAGGTGTCGCCATATCTGAGGTCCCGCGGGTTCGATCCCCGGTTGGGTCAATTTATAAAAACGAATGTAGCTGTTTTGGAATCGGAGCAATGTATGTGATATTGTCATATATTTATATTACTAGTTTTAAATAATGGGTTGTTTAGTCATCTATTGTAGGTTTGTAAGTATAAATGCACAAATGAAGTTGACATCTTGGTAATTTAACTTTCATTACAAAGGTACTTCAATTATATTAAAACATTTATCATCATTGGCCTGTGACGTCTATTGAATGCTCCAATTATGACGGCGCGTGACTCAGACCAGTGCCCATCTCAGGATCATTTATAAAAAATCCCATTCCGTTTCCGTACAAAACTGAAAAGAGAATCATAAATTTCTTCTTCTTTAGTGTCATGTCATCGTAAATCTTCTTTAAAATGATAGCTGGAAGCTGGAACGTTTTAAAATCACAGACAGTGAAAAGTTTTCGGTGGGTATTATGTCTGTAGATGAAATGGGCCTTTTGTGCTGTATATATTTTAGAATACACGGCTCTTTTGTATTGCATATTATTATTTAGAAGATACAAATACAACACAGAATGGCATGTACCAGTCACGTCTAAAAATATGTGTTTAGTTTAAAACTTTGTCACTGGAGGAACTGGACATAATACATTTTTGGTCATCCATCCCATGACCGATCCTTGCGAAAGTTGCTTAACCTCCGCAATCATAGGGCCAGGCGCTAAACCACTGCGCCACTGAGCTCCTAAAATGCAATAAAATAGTTACTAATCCTCTTAAAATCCAATAAAATAGTAACTGATCCCCTAAAGGTAGGGTAATTGAAACTTTTTCGTTCTTATAGGTACGATTAGGTAACGTATGAAGGATAAAAATCTAAAAACTGAACCTATTTGGCTCAGTTTCATTTGCCTCACTTTTGACAATGTCCTTGTAGGGAACTATCGTTCTAGGTTGTTATTATTCTAAGATTGTGTCTATTTTTATTAACGCCATATCATCCTATTGACCTCAATATAAGAAAAAGATCTAGTTATCGACAAACGCGAGAAGACACAGAAAGGGACGCTGATAAAGGCTATTTGATCATAAAGAGCGCGGACAATCAACAGCATCCGAGATGATAAATCAAGATCGGCATTGATATCGGCAACAGAATAAGGCGCCGGCTATCCGGAGGCAATTTATTACGGCCGCCGGATCGCGTCCGTCCGGCTCCGGACGATACAAGCGATGTCGGAACGCAGAGATCCCACGGTTGTATCTTTAATGACGAAAAAGTGATGTTTCAACCCGAAATGAATAGATTATGTACCTACCTGTCTTCTACACAATTATTGTTTGAAGATAAGTAAGGACGGGCTGTGGTAGCCTTATGTTTTTGGGAGTCCTAACGAAGATAAAAACAAAAAAATCTAAAGTCTCAAGTGAACAAAGATGTTGATGAATGTATCTAAAATATAAAAGATAATCAACTATTTTATTTTATAAAGTGGTTTAGCAATTGGTTTTAAAAAGTAGTCATACCGTTATTCGTTTAACTAAACGTAACTAAACTAAACGTAATGTAAATTTTGGTTAAATCCATTATACTTAAAACTTATAGACATAATGATAGTAGGTATTGGAGAGTTATTTAATAGTATTAAACAAACTGCCTCGTGTCCTGTTTTTGGAATTGAGTAATTTAAGAAAAACGAATTCGTTGCGATTGTCAGACTATTATTATATTACAGTAGTTTTTACTCAAAGCCAGCCAATAAAATGTCCACGTCAATCTTTTGTGTACAAATAATATGGGTAGCCTTTTATTCTTTATATTTATCAAGCGAATCTATACTGCTTTAGGGATATCAAACGTTTCTATTGTTGTTTCTTATATGTTGTGATTGTTGGACAAAGAAATGGCATTTCTAATATGTCTCAAAGCGTTTTCTTAGAATGAAACCAGAGCCCTAGCATGACTATTGACCACAAAAACTAGATATGACATAATACTAAATACTAATTCTAGTACATAGAAAAAAATCGACTCACACCAGATCATATTTTCGGACGGGAATCGAACCCGTGACCTTTGGAAGTCCGGTCCAATGCTCTGACCGCTGAGCTACCGAGTCACAGTCAAGCATTGTGACTAATAAAATATCAAATTTAAAATAGATATGGTGATTTATCGTAACTACCTAATATTAGGCATAAAGTGATATTTAAAGGTAACATGCATTAAACAAAAATGTATTTTACACTGAAATTATATAACAGCCTTTATTAAAGAATAACCGAAGAGAAATTGTAAAATGAAAACTTGATAAATATTTCCGTCACTTGGTAATGGAATCTGGGAATGAGGCGGGAACTATATAGGATATTTCTACTTCCTCGGGGATTTCTGGCTCGTATCGCGTACGTCATAGAACTGCGTGGCTCTAAAGGTCCCTAGGGAGAGACTGGCTGTGCCAGAAAGTACTTCGTTGAGGAAAATGCACGTCTGCGGGCTATAGAGCTCGAACTAGCTCGATAAATAAAAAAATAAACGAGATATTTCCCGAAGGAAAATAAATAAATTGTACTTACTGCAAATATTGTAGTTTTTAACCACGATGGGTAAACAAGTCTTTTATAATATATCGGATACCATAAAGTGACGTCATAGCCGAAAATGGAACCCCATTTCATTTCGAATTCTAAGCCCTTGAGGCTAACTTACACTATAATATGTCGCATTGGATATTTTGCAGGTATACCCAGTAAAAACAAAACTTATCTGCTAGCGAATATTATGATGCACATTATCACAGAATATATAATTGACATAATGTTACCTATATCGAAGAAAATGCATAGGGTGACCTGTCGAACAGTTAACCACATAAAATTCGAACCTTCACAGTTCGTAATTATTCATCAAAAACAACCTTTTTTTTATTCTACCCAATACTCAGGTTTGTTGGCTACCGATTGGCATTTAAGAAATGTTATTTTTAGTTAAAATTTCTGTTATACCAAAAGTTTTTTTCAAAAATGAGAATTGGCTAACTATGTCCACACTATCGTACACTATTAACCGGGGGGGGTTTGCAACGGTTAACCATGGGGTACACAATTAGTCACGTAAAATGATAAATCAATTGTCGTTAAATAATAACAGTTTATGTTAAGAAATAGACCTTTAATTTTTTTATTAAACAGTATTATTGTGAAAATTAACACAAAACATTACTTTCTTATGATAATTACGAACAATTTAACGTGTTTATAAAATCAACAATAAGACTCTTTGCTTTAGAATATTTTTTGGCTCTAAAAGCTTTAAAAGCATTATTTTTTTCATTTATGTCTCTATTAGTAGGTTTCATACATCTCAAATATAATATTTTATTAATTATCACGCACATTATGTAGCGGTGGCCATATAATAAGGACACCGGTCGATTTTCATACAAACGAGGTACTACGAGTAACTTTAAAGCCTTGGTTCTCCGCCAAGGATTGACCGAGCCATGATCTGATGATGGCCACCCAGGGAATGAATTTGATGAGCATTCTAAGAGAGGTAAGGATCAGAGTTTTCACTTTCAGGATTTCCATAAAATTTTATGTAATTTTTTATTTTAAACATATTCTTACATCTCTTAGAATGCTGATCATATCAGTTGGTTGTGTATATCGATCTGGAATGGAGGAACATTCACTTCCTGGATGGCCATCATCAGATCACGGCCCGGTCAATCCTTGACGGAGAACCAAGGCTTCAAAGTTACCTCATTTATATGAAAATCAACTGGTGTCCTTAATCATGTGGCCACCCCTCTATATAACTAGAGAGATCAATGTAGTAGAAATGTATTTTATTAGGATATTCGATTGTTTTTTTCATAGCGTCCTGCTGAATGTCCACCTTCTTTTCGTTTTTGTTACTTAGTACCTACATCCCATCTAAAATAGAAAAATAATATGAAATTCAAAAATAAAACATATGAAAAATTACACAGTTTACAATAGTTAGTACACAATTACCCATGGTTGACTGTTGGACATAGAAATTTGGTTATTTGTAGAACACCCTCCTTCCGAACTCGTTAGGCTAACCTCATTTTTTAATGAGCGTCTCTACTCAGTTATTACAAATAGTAAATGAAGCACGCTTAGTGAGTCTACACAGCCGACACACAATGATTTTTATATTATTATATAAAAAGAAATGAAAGGAAAAAGTACACAGGTTTTTTTTTCAACTTTTTCCACTAAAAAACACAAAATTCGACCTCACACAGCCGACGTTAGTGCAAGCTCTCTGGCAACTGGGGACGGGGGAGGGGGCATGTTTTGACATGTAAATCACGCGGCGGCACGAGTTGACAATGTCGCATTTACGAAATATTGAACTGGTTGATTGTGTCCGAGTGGCTAACTGATGAACATGTGACCCTACTAAAATTGCGAGGTATTTGCTAGTCCTTCAGTTTCGAAGTAATGATATTTTCACGTAGTGTTTTCGATATTTCCACCCCCTAAGGGTTGAAAAGGGGAACGGAGTTGTGTATGGAAACAGAGTCTTACGACTCAGTACACGTGTTGTGAATCAAATCACAATCTTGCTTAATGCAGGTATTGTGCACTGATATTTTGTGGTGCATTTTTTTGTGGGCGGGCGGGCGGTGCATCTTGCATATATTTTATACGGAAGTAAGGAGCAAGGAGTTGTGTATGGAAAATCCTTCATTTTCAAAGTAAAAACCACTCAATTTATTATTTAGGTTTATGGTTGGAAAACTATCGCTATATATTATCGGAGTTGTTGGAATTTCAATTCCTAAGGGGGTGAAATGGGTAAATAAATCTAAAATTCAATATGGATGTCATTATTGAGTTTTTATGGGATGTTAATTGCAAAAATGGCATTTTCCTTGTTTGTATTCCTAGGGTTCTGTAGAAAATTAACCAGATTAACCTTAATTAACGGTAAATGACAAAGTTTATCTATACCTACCCAACCAGTGTACACTTTGCGTAAGTACATTTGGCGTATTGTACAGTTTACAAGAGGTGCACATTTTATGCTACCCATTTTATTGCTTTATTACTGTACATTATGCTACCGAAGGGGACACCCACGGGTGTAAATGTAAAAATCAATACTCAAACGACCCTTGTCTATGCAAACGCTCTGCGTTGAAATGGAGCTCTGTGATTGGTTCGTTTGCTTTACGATTGGTTCGTAGGAAGCTGTGCGTCCGCGGGCAATGTGAGACCTCATAGTAATGTTTGTGAATAGGGGTGTTAGAGTTTATATCAAGATCTGCTATGTTTAGAACTAATACTAGATTTTGTATTTTTTTTTATTTACAAAATGTACAGCGCCTATTAATATTCTCTTAACAATTTATCATTGCATAGAAAATGAGACACAATAGAGATATTCCATTTTTATCCGGCCGCATGCGTCCGCTCGGGCGTTGATAAATTAATATTTATTGAATATTACAAAAGTTCAAAAAGTTACAGGCCAAAAGCTAAAATAAACCCCAGACCTCATTACTTAGTCATGGCGCGGCATTCTCTGCAATTATTATTCTGGCTGCACTCCGCCTGCGATGTAGGTACTAAAATTAGCAGATATGCCTCGTTAGGGGGTTGACTAACTTTTAGCGGGCACTGGTGCAGTTTCGTGTATGCTGTTAACGCAGTTTTTGGTTAAAAGAGGTCAGAGATTTTGTTTTAATCACGAGAACAAAAACAACATGCGTAGGTATTTGATTTGTTATTGTTAGTCCTATCCAGAATAGGAAAATTTACTCTATCGGTTCGGAAATCCTTCTAGGAATCGACAGAAAACACAGAAAGGGCTAGTCTATACAGAATGTTACGACTTATTTGTGAATTCAAATAACAATCTTGCTAAATGCAGTTATTGTGCCAGTGCACAAAATATCAGTATATTTTGTGGTGTCTATGAGCACTTTGTGGGCGGGCGGGCGGTGCATCTTGCATATATATTTTTTGCGGAACTTCCGCCAAGTGACGCCTGATTCAATCAAATACTAAAAATACAAAACGCTATGTGCTTCCTAAAAAAAATCAAGCTTGGCCATTTGTCAGATAATTGGGTTGACTTGTCTTTCTTTTGTAGCTTAACAATAATAAAATTAATAGGTTTGGTATTCAAAGACTACCTCCGCCATTTCTTCCGCTATTTCTTTTCTGAACAATGGATATTAATTAATTTCTTTTGTCAAAAAAATCGGTGGCTTTCTCTAATTACGGAAAGGCCTACGTTACAGAGAAGTGGTTTTACGTTTAATAGGAAAGTATTTGAATACCTTATTTTTATTGATAAAAAGTAACTTGGCGAACGAAAATCTTACAAAGTTTTTAAATTTTTAAGATTTAAGCATTCACAATGCTATTTTTATATAATACTAAATAATATACTAGAAAAATAGGACTCGCACCAGATCATGTTCTCGGACACGCGACCTTTGGATATCCGGTCCAATGCTCTGACCGCTGATCTACCGAGTCTTACAAAGTAATTTAAAATCGAAACTTAATTCCGAAAAAAACCCCCTAAATTAACATTTCCTAGTCTGTAAGCCTGCATGTGTTTTATAAAAAAGGAGTAGGTACAATTAGATGGGTAGTTCTTCAAGGACCTTTTTTTGGCGGTCACACTCTTGTTATTCCTAACCTATTGTAAAAATAGCTTCAGGAGTAATACCAAATCATTCTCTATTTATATCTCTATTCAGTTTTAATAAAAAAAATGTGGTATTTATGAAATTAGATTTTAAACTATTTTTTAAAGGTCGGAATCGGGAGTAAAACCGCTGTTCTTCAGGTGTCACACTCTATCCGCGCTTGGTACCACCTTTAATAACTTCTTAGTCTGCAAAGCTTTAAGTATGTTTTATAACTCAAAATAATCGTAATTAAACCATATTCAATAATGCAAAAGCTAAAAAAATTGACGTGTATATTAAAAAAGTAAGAGGACTTTTTATCTCTGTCACACGTTTTAGCAATTTTGTGAGCGCGTGTCCTAAATGGCTCACATCTTTGAATAGTACCGACATGTAGCTACAAGTTTTAGTCGCGCCGATACTCAGTTGTGCCCCGCATCTCTGGAGGACACACATGCTACTCGTCGCTGTGCTACAAATAAATTATCGGTACATTATTCTTCAAAAAATTTCTAACAACCAAGAGCAAGCAACTTTCGTGGTCGTATTATACATAGTAAAGAAAACTTTCTCGGAATTCACGATATACTTTATCAATAACACAAGTCATGGAGATTGTTTATATGTATTTAATGTTTGGATAAGTTTATAAATACGACATATATCTCGGAATATGTTAAATATCGTAATTTTCGTGGCACAACTTTCATGGCAATTTGCCCACGAAAATTACTGACAATACCATGAAAAATACTTTTAGCTTCAACATTTTCTAATTGTTTGCTCCTTTGTGTTTCCACTATATATACACACATATATAGTAATATATTATAAACTATTTTCAAAAACTGATTAAGCAGAGTGAATTTCAGTAGTTAATTTAATTTTAATATCATTATATTATGCTTTAATCAGCAGAATTTGTCACCATTACCTTTCACCGTGTATTTTATTTTATTTTAAGTGCTCTTTTCTTTATGTGTAGCCATTATTTTGACATAAGAAAAATGCAAACTTTAGATACAAAATATTTAAAAAACCTCATGGTTTATTTATTACATAATTGGATATATTTGATGCATAATAATGCCTAATAGTTTGTTTTGACTGTAAGTTTTTTGGCTACCTACTTTGATGAACGTGCAGACATAAACTACATTGAAACTTAGTGTATTTTGCGACTTTAAAAAGTGGTTTAAACAAACATGTTGATATTACAATATAGTGATTATGACTTTCAGGATTCGTTTGAACCGTAATCAAAATGCCTCGACAAAGTTCGCGTGAGAGGTTAGAGAAAAAGCACTTAGCAGAGTAAAAACGAAGAATGAGAATAAAAAATAATACAGAATTACACAATATAGTTAAAGCTAAAGCAAGAGAAAGATACTACAAGAGAAAAGCAGAAGGAAAGATCGTTCCAGTGTGTGAAATGAACAGTATAATGAAAAATTCTGTGAGAGAGCAGAACCGTATACGAAGCAGAATTTTTCTGAAAAGACAGAAGGAGCGCAAAAGTTTTATTTTGCAGGAAGATATGATCGAATGTACCACGCCTCCAACTACAGAAGCTAATGATCCGCTGGGTACTCCAATATCATCACCCACTCGATTAGTGCTAGCAGCGCCTAAACTTCAAAGAAACAAATTCTACAAATGTGCCACGCCTCCAACTACAGAAGCTAATGATCCGCTGGTTACTCCGATATCATCACCCACTCGATCAGTGTTAGCAGCGCCTGAACTTCAAAGACACAGTTTTATTACAGGTCCTGTAACTAGACTACGTAAAAATAGATCTTCACTTCACTATCACTCACAGCGCAGCTTTCGTCTTCTTCTGTTCAACTTGTAAGCTCTGTGCCGGCAGAATTAATTAATTCAAACCCGAAAACAACGCTAAGTATCAATGAAGAACTCGCTGACAACTTCAAAACTGAAAGAAGTCAAAGACACTAAATAATGGGATATAAATCTTGATGTTCTTTTAAGACATGATTCGTTTATGTTTGAGTAAAGTATAAAATAGATATTTAAAACAAAAAAATCTTACCCAATAAAGTTTATATTATGTGATTATAATAGTTTGAATCACGCCAAGGAAAAATTGATAATAAGTGCTTAGTTAATTCATTTTTAGATTGATTTATAGTTGATTTGCTTTAGAACACACAAAACAACAAATTGATTTCAAATACAGAGTTACTTGTTTAAAAAGGATGTTTTATTTTAAGAATAATGTCTTTCTTTAGAAACTAATACTTCAAGTTAAATATGTAATAAAATAATAATAAAAATAACACGTTGCATAATATTCGCTTTTTTAACCGTGCCAAACCAGAGTGGGCACTAGTTTCCAGTATTTGCATTTATTATAGGACTAGCAGGAGATGATTTTAGTTGAAATTTATTCTTAAATCTATAAATTACAATAAAATTTTGGTAGCGGGAAGTTCTTTCGTAATTTTCGTGGTCTTTACCGTAACTTTCGTGGACACCAAAATTTCAAAATTAAATATTTCAGTTAATTTTATACCAAATAACATGTAACATAGATATTGAATCTTATTTTTTCGTCTTCTTTAATGTGATAATTTTATTTTTTCAATAAACTTGATTTGAAATTTCGCCACGAAAGTTGCGCGGAGAACGCTTTTCAAATAATTACCCAGTTATCAAAACTCATTGAATAAATGCGACAACCCAGGTTCTAATTGAATGGGAATTTGCGAAGGGCCGGCACATTCGCTTAACGGTATTATTCCGAGCGCTACAGTGATATGATTTGCACAGTAATTCGCTCTGTGTAAATTAATCATCCCATTATTTCCGAGGTAATTGCTTCCATTATGTAACTGTATCTACTCTAGTTGGTTTCTGATAGTTATACATTGTTTACTTAACAACTAAAAGATGAGATATTTGCTTGTCAGCCAAAATACTTTTCAAACGGTGTAAATCTTATTTATTAAATACGAATAAGATTAATTAATAAAATAAAGTGGTATTTAGCGCCTGGCCTAGCGATTGCAGAGGTTAAGTAACTTTTGCAAGGGTCGGTCACGGGATGTGCGACCATACATTTATTATCTCGAGCTCCTCCGTGCTTCGGAAGGCACGTTAAGCCGTTGGTCCCGGCTGCATTTGCAGTCGTTAGCACCCACCAATCCGCATTGGGCCCGCGGGTTGGGTCTTGGCCCATTTTCCTTATCCACCCACAAGGAAGGCCTGTGCCCCAGCAGTGGGTCATTAAAAATAGCTGATGGTCGAATATGAATTAATTGATTATAAGTACTATACTTTTAAAAGCTTTAATAACTGTTTTTAGTGTAGGAATACTTTAAACTATGCCTTAGTTAGGTATACCATTCTTGTATCTTGAAGGAGTCCTAATAGCTACAAAAACGAGACACAATATCATAATACTTACCACAATTGCTTTATGAATATATCGTCGACTCAATTTCAACTCGCAAGAGACAAATTCAGGCGCTGTTTTAACGTTTTTGAGAAATTTCTCTCTAAATAATAATGTTATGTTGGCGTGTTTCTGCGGAATGCATAATAACAGAATAACAAGGGTCTGTTCAAATTTTAATGTTGCAGCACTCTAAGCTATATTAGCATAATGTCGCTTGTAATTTTCACGACTTGTGACTGTTACGAAAATGTTCCGTCTGTAAGATAATTGTGAGACAATGGAACAAGTGTTTTTGTTAAAATAGAAGAGAGTAAAACATTTTTAATATATGAGGCAAAACGATTAAATTGAATTAGATGGTATAAAGCATTAAGCTGTACACCGTAATTAATTATTTGATTACCGTCAAATGTAACGTAGTCTTATTCGGTTCAGTGCACGTTATTCGGCCACCGATCTATGTAAACAAGCATATACAGTTAGAATATTCAGCTTAAGCGAACGCAGTCAACGTGTTCGGCCACTGACCACTGACCTAATGTAAATGTTAATTCGGTGTCTTCTTAAGAGTACTCATGCGGCTCATGTTCGGTAAGCAGTTCCTCGAAGTGTTGGCGCAAAGTGTGAGCGGGCAAGGTACCCACTTTTTAGCCGTCGTAGCATACATATGTCATACAAAAATGTGTATTTTATTATACTACCGATGATTTCCTTTGATTTTTTGCTAATTTGGTGCCAGAACATTAGCTTTATTTGTCACCCTAGTAGTCAGTGGCTTTAAATCCGCCATTTTCTGTATTTTAATTTTACAATAAATAAAATAAACAAGAGTGGTCAGTACTCACTGTGGTTCATGTTCGGTAAGCAGTCCCTCGAAGTGCAGGCGCAAAGTGTGAGCGGGTGGCGCGCACTTCGGTGATGCAGTTCGCGGCGTCGGGTTAAGCGCGCGGTAGCCCCAAGGCTAGACAGCGTCACGTGCGCGTGCGACAGCGCGATCGTAATTAAAGTGTGGTCAGTACTCACTGCGGCTCATGTTCGGTAAGTAGCTCCTCGAAGTGCAGCCGCAGAGTGTGAGCGGGCGGCGCGCGCACTTCGGTGACGCAGTCCGCGTCGTCGGGGTACGCGCGCGGGAACCCCGGGCTGGACACCGTCGCGTGCGGGTGCGCATGCGACAGCACGATCGTGTCGTTGCACTGGGCTTTAGAAGCTGTGTACGGGTCTGCAACAATTATTTATTTATTTGACACACCGTCAACAATATCACATAACTTAAAGGAATAAATATTGTTATCCTTTACGAGATTGTGGTAACTGGTTTTAACAGGCGTGCCTACCTACACAACAATTGCATACGTTAATCTTTTACACTTAACAGTGTCGACTGCGAAAATGACAGAGGGAATATACATCTCATACATACAGCTCCGTGGATTTTGCCCTCTCTCTCGCTCCAATTCAAGTTTAATTGTGTGGCTTGAGAAAAATAGAGCTGTTTTCATAAAATGCTTCAAAGCATTATTCATTTTCAATCAAGCTAGTTAACAGCTCTTCCCGTGTAAGAAATAGAACTTCGGTCGGTATCAGGCTTCAATAAATTTTCTTCCAATGATCTTTCACTTATTCCGTATTAGAAGAGATAAAAGCATTCTATTTTGCGGGCGCCCGATGTATTCCAGCGATAAGTGCTAAATACGTTTAACTGTCTTCCTGCGGTCGACATATTTTATCTTCACCATTTTTATTTATTGAGAATTAAACCAAAGAATGAGAGTTTTCTTATTTTATTTGTTCATGTTTCAGGAATGTAATTCGAATGCTTCATAGGTTAATTGTTATTTAGTAAGTGGTAATTTCCTACAAAATTCCACAAATAGAAATTCAATAAGCATTAACGCAAACGGCATTTCATACAAACTTTCAAGTTTTTATTTTTCGAAATGAGTAAACCGATTTTAATGAAACTTCATACGCTTATGTAAGATACATTGGTCTAAAAAGTTAGTGAGGAAAAATTTTAAAACGCCTTTTAAAAAAAAAATTAGTAAAAAATTTTTGTTTAAATTTAAAATTTAAAATGGAAAGCTGGAACTTTATTTCTCGAAATGTTTTTTACTAACATTTTAGACCAATTTATTCTGCTTATCAGTGTATGAAGTTTAATTAAAACTGGGTCATTCATTTCGAAAAATAAAGACTCGAAAGTTTGTATGAAATGCCGTTTTCCGTTAACGCTCTTGATTAACTCTTAATAGACGAAAGTTAAATGTAATTTCACGTTGCTCCGAAATGAAGTATACCAACAAAAAGTGTTTCAGTAAATTACTAATTTACAACAACAGTAATTCGAAATCGAACACAAATTCAGGCAATCAGCCATTTTGTATTCAGGTGCGACATGTTTGCACACTTACCGTTGACATGCGATGAAATATTCAATATTTATTTGTCTCTTTTCATTATTTGCCGTCTGAAAGAGACGTCATGGTTGATTTGCGACCAACTGCTGTATCGGTCGATATAAAAGTTTTTTATGTTATGGACAATTGGACCGTGTCGTATTTTTAGAAACTAACGCGTTTCACTTTGACTTGTAATGCATTTTATATATCCTACTAATATTATAAATGCGAAAGTTTGTGAGTGTGTTTGTCAGCTCTTTACACCTAAACGGCTGGATGAACATACATGATATTAGGCACACAGATAGTTTACAGCCTGGACATAGCATACTTTTTATTCTGGTCAAAGGTTCCCAGGGTCCACGCGGACAAAGGAAATTGTATGTGAATATAATATTAGAAGCATTTTGAATGGAATACAAGTTATCTATAGATACTTGTCTATAGATACTGGTCTGTAGATCCTGGTCTATAGATACTCGTCTATAGATGCGGGTCTATAGATACTTGTCTATAGATACTGGTCTATAGATACTCGTCTATAGATACTCGTCTATAGATACGGCTGTAAGTACTCAGTACTTATTACTTCCATGTTTGGAGCATTGGATCGAAAGTATTTTTTTCATATTAATGCATAATACGCTGAGTTAAGCTTTCACGCCCTTTCCATTAATTATTTTCTGAATATCATGGGTCCACCCATGTTAAACGTTCTTGTTCTATACAACTCCGTTTTCTAATTTATCAACCGTTCTCTAACATATTTCTAATTAATTTGGGGGAAGTGTGAATAAGGGATTTGCATTAATCAACATAGGGCTTATTCCGGTTACAAGTTAGGTGTGACTCGGATAGCAATTATAACTTGCGAATAGGGTTGCTAAATACCTCAGTTGCGGACGACGCATAGCGAAATTTAAAATGAGAAATAGCTACCTACCTACCCAATCGATACCATCTGCAAGCTTTTTCCAAATTAAAATCATAGCCAAAATATCTTAACATAATAAAAAAAGAGATGTGCGTTCAACGATAATAATTTCAGATATTTGAGTGAAATCAAGTCGCTTTCACATAACTACCCCCTATAACCAAGCCAAGTCCAAACATGTTTGCTTACTACCACAATCCAACAGCCGCTAAACTTTATAAAATGTACATGTCGTGGGCCAATCGTTGAACTGTTGAACTGGGCTGATCGAGATCTGCCTGGTCAGATCAAGATACGCCGGCATTTCTTGATTTGCCTTTTCAAAACCCGCCATATCGTTCAAAGTATAACGTTTGATGATTTTCCCGGCCATGCTTGGGCAAATCGATTCTGTAGGGTGACCAAAGCAAATAAAATGAAGTTAAAAAAATATTTTACTAAATAATAAAGATTTAGCCAGCCATGCTGGGATAAATAGACTGTAGGGTGACCAAAGTATTTTGCTCGCACGTAAACACACAGCTGACAGAGCGCAAACAGCGTTACAGTGCCACAAGCGTCGCGGAACGGAAGTATAATATTATGATGCAACCAGCCATATCTCGATGTGCTAGGGCAAATCGACGAAGAGGTTGCTTTTATCGATCTGCCTAATTTTTGATTGGGCACATCATGAAATTATTGACCAGATCATGAAATGTCGGTACATCGTGATCTGACCAGGCAGATCTCGATCGGCCCAGTTCAACGATTGGCCCACGACATACACATGATAGCGAACATCCACTCCACCGTATTTCACTGGAAGCTTGGATTTCAGTATGCAGGCAGGCAATACTTTGAGTGATAAAAGAAGATACAAAGTCTGCTTTGTTAATAACACAAAGAAAAATAGGTATTGTTATTTTGTGATGGACTTTAAAAGTTATGGTTAGTAAGATGCCAACTCGACCACTGGATCTGCATTCATCAACGCAAAACATGGAACCGAAAATGTTTCGGTTTTAAAAACAATACTAATTAAATATCATCTCTCCGTGCGCTTTCAAAACGACAGGTGGCAACCCTACTAGTGAGGCTATGCGCCAAATATTATGACGTACGTACTGTTACTGAGCATTTTACCCTACACAATTTGTTAAAAACGAATTAAACCTTTTGTGATGAGTTATGAAACGACGACGACCTTCTAAAGCAGTATTTTTTTTTATAAAATAAAAGTAAAATCCATTTAAGTTTAGAGAGTCTTATTAGGTAAGCAAATTATGATGCCTTAATAATATTGTTTTGTAACAATAGAAAATTAAGATTACAGGTATGTACAGTTACGTCTAAAAATATGTATACAGTTTAGGTCTTTGTCACTTTGTTGTAGTTGCGATTTTGTCAATTGATTTCTATTCAAAAAAGTAAGAGCTTCTAGAGTGACAAAGTTCTAAATGGTATATATATTTATAGACGTTACAGTATTAGATAAACGAATGCAATATATCATAGTAATAGAAACGACTTGAATTGTTTGTTTACAAATAAAGACTCTCAAGAAAAAATAGACTTCAGTCAGTCCCTTATTGGGTTTTTAACAGAGACAATTAGGCTAAAAGATATGTCTAGATCAATGTTAGTTTCATTTCGAGCCAAGTTTTTATAACTTCCGTACAGCTGTAGTTTCCGGTTTGGCTGTAGAAACTATTACCTTTGCCAACTTATGACAGTTAAAAGTTTAAGTTTTGTTATGTGTAATAGACGTTTTTGTGAATAAAGAATGCCAGTAGCATTTATTCAGTTTGTCAAAAATGAGAATGAAGTTTATTATGATCCCTTGAGTCGTTAAGTTCGTTGGTGTTCGATGAGCAAGTATGAAATGTGGAAAAAATTTTTTTTAGTTAACCTACCTGTAAAATTTTTAGTTATCATAAAAATATCTATCAAATTATAGATTATTATATACACTACCTTTCTATAAGTAGTAATTTCGAAACAGCTTCGTAAGCTAATACCTATATTTATTTTCACTAAACTCAAAACATTAATGCTTATTAAAACAATAACGGGAGTTTTGTTAGGGCTGTGAACTAATAAATTTATATCTAAACGATTATTTTAAATACTTGAAATTACTTTTCAACATTTACTTAATTTAAGCAGGATATTAGGATTACCTATAATAATTTTAAATAACTACGAAATTCTATGATTAAGAACAATAAATGAGGAGCTCGTTGGCGCAGTGGTTTAGCACCTGCCCCTGCGATTGCGGAGGTTAAGCAACTTTTCCAAGGGTCGGTCATGGGATGGGTGACCAAAAATTCATTATCTCGTGTTCCTCCGTGTTTCGGAAGGCACGTTAAGTCGTTGGTTTCGGTAACATTTGCACCCACCAATCCGCATTGGGCCGCACTGAGCGTGATGGCCCATCTTGCTTATCCACCCATAAGGAAGGCCTGTGCCCCAGCAGTGGGAACATTAAAAATGGCTGGTGTCGATGATCAAAAATCCTAATTAGTTCTTACAGTAGGTGCTGATATTGCTGGTTGACTGTAAATATTCGTTATTAATTACATAATATTATTTATTAAAAAAAATTTATATTATTTTTTGTTTTATTTTTTATTGTTACTAATGTTATATGGATGTACCTAAATATGAAATATAATTATTTTATTTTATTTGAATATTAAGATAAATATTTTGCTATTTCTTAAATACGTATAGTTATGTAATTACTTTTGTTCAAGTAAACACTTGCCAATTTACAACGCTAGAACATTCTACAAAACATTCTATATAAATTGTTGTTGGCTAAGGTAACTCAGGTTTATCCATTTGGCAAAACGCTGCTGTTCACCGGCCAACAAGATTCACTGTGCAATGGTCCTACCTGCCTGTCACGGCTGTTTGACATGGGACCTGTTCTAACTATCAAGTTTTGTTTGCATAGTTTTGACGCTGATTCAAGCCAAGCCGAATAGAATAGACTTTGACTAACGATTGTTTTGATTGGCTTTGTTTATCTTAAATTGAGTGCTTAATAATAATGGCGACCTCAATGACTAAGCGACTATTATTATTAGGTATGTCATCTTTCAGCTGGTCGGTTCATAAAAAAACACTTTGTTTTATGTTGAAAAATTTGATTTTTACCAGAGGTTAAAACGAAAAAAAAAAGTGTCAAAAAATTATTTTGCTCACAACTATTGTGTATCGAGGCGACATTGATAAAAAATAAAATATAAGATACTGGTACGAGTTATTATACTCAGTGATATTTTTTTTTATTATAATATAACACCAGAATATGTGGCAGCCCTGACTCTCTATTAATGGCGCCGGAAGTAGGTCGCAATACCGACTCATTAATTTGCTGTTTTGAATTATCGGAAAATTGGTCATTTCGATTTCTGTGATCATAAACGAGAGAATTTATTTTGTTATCCGAAATTATTCGCGGATGTTGTGCAATAAGCTCGCCCTTTCTAAAATACTGTCGACAGACACTGTTAAATCTTTTTACTTTTCTCATGAATATACAACGTGTTACAAAAAACCCCTAAAGCCGAATATGGTGGATAGGGACCATCACACTAAACAATTTTTACTATAGGACCAACTCTGAAATCGCGAAAAAAATCAGCTGTTTCAAAACGGCTGTTTTTAACCAAAAGGCTTCAAAGTCACCTCGTTTGTATTAAAATCGACTGGTGTCCTTAATTATATTGCCACCACTCATTGTGTTTTTTGAATTTTATTATTATTATTCTTAGTCTTAACCCATCAACGCCCGGAAAATGAGACAATAGATATTCCACTGTTATCCGGCCGCATTCGGCCGCTCGGGCGTTGATGAATTAAACTTTTACTGGAAAACGGTAATGTTATTGACAGCATTTTTCATTGTTATTGTGCAGTAAACTGTTACTGCCTTATTCATAAAAAGCAAAGTTATAGGGGGCCTATTAAGTGTTTTGTGTTTACTCTTTTGACAAATGATAAATGTAAAACATATTTTAACGGTGTAATAGCTAAAATAGCATTATTAGGCGTTTATGAATAAGGCCGTTAGTGTACAACTAGGTATCTATATGATAAATAACTAACTAAAAAAAGTACCATTATTTCTATAAAAAATTTCAGATGAAAGAACGACCAAATTAATTTACCGACCAGCCTTCAATTCCACTGTAGCAATACTGTGGCGGTTCAGATGATTTTATTCCGAAAGGTGCAATAAAACGCAATCGTTCCAAAGTTTTATGTCTCATCCGATGCAAAAGTTTTGCGATAAACGAAAGAGAGATTCTACTTACATTAAAAATTATGGGTCAGTTTTTTATGTAAACCCTTTATCAACTGTCTTTGTTAATATTGCATCTTTAGAATTTTTATATATAAAGTCTGTTACTAGACTCAAATAGTCTAAAAATATATTATCTCTCCTACGAAGTGTCCAACTAAAGAATTCTATTGACTCCTATCCTATCCTATTCTATTTATTATTTGAATACTGTACCTGCCATTTTATTTCCATTCTAGCATTTTATTTTCTAGAAATAAAACACTTTTACGGATTACAGCGCGTATATTATTCATTCAGGTGTTGTTTTAGAATTATTTAGTTTGGAATTATTGGTTCTTAAAACACTTAAATTAAATTTCTTTTGAATTAAAAATTCAAAAGAATTAAAACAAAGCGTAAAAAGTGTTTTATTTCTAATGAACAATACGTATATTTTATTTTTTCCCAAACATGGCAGTTTTAGTGTTGTAATAAGCACTGTATGTGTAATCGTTATTTCAGTTGTCGTTCTGATTGTGGTTGTACGAAAATACACGAACAACAACTTGTTCGTGTATTTGTTGTGTATTTATGTTTTGTGTGTGTTTGACGAACAACTTACAAACACTGCATTTTTGCTTTCAAAATGGCAAGCCTATGCGTAGTAGTATCACGCTAACGGCACTGTAGCCATTTTCTCGATGACAATACCCGCTACGGTGCATTAGACCAACCCTCTTGCGGCCACTGTGGACCTTAAACAACCCGCATAGAGCCCACATTTCATTTTTTCGGCGGCAAAGTTAAGATTGCGAAAGCGTGAACAAGTGTGCGTTCCGTTTTGTCGTCCAACTAGGTCAGCAGTGCCAAAGAGAACAGGTGAGCAGCCGGCTTTATTAGGGCTCCCCCTCTCCCTTTATGAAGTATTGTTGGGGATGAATAGGTAACGCGTAAAGAAACCCGAGAGGTCTACATTTAATGGTCATGCTGCGGTTTTCCGTCGGAATTACGAGCGTGTCGAGTACAATTTCGACATATTTTAAATGCTTTGAATTAAATTATATAGCTATTGTTCAAAGTAACAGCAACGCAGGTTGCATACCAACCACTTTATATTAATTCTTTAAGGGCCTGCTTTACAAAGTCGGATTAAGTGCAAATTATAATACTTGACTATTATATTAGTACTAGCGGCCCGCCCCGGCTTCGCACGGGTACAATGTAGTTACTAATGTGGTAAGTGTGAAGTTATTAGACTATACTGCAGGATATCTATATATAGTGGTGGCCACATAATTAAGGACGCCAGTCGATTTTCATACAAACGAAGTAAATTTTAAGCATTGCTGCTCCTCCAGGGATTGACCGAGCGGTGATTTGGTGATGGCCATCCAGGAAGTGAATGGAGGAGATCCTGATTTCTATACACACCCAAGTGATCTGACCAGCATTTTAAGAAATGTAAGGATATGTTTAAAAAAACCGCGAATATAGCATAAAAATATTCGCGTATGATAATCTTGCAACTGAAAATTCTGATGCTTACATCTCAGCTAGTTCAATCCCTAGCGGAAAACCAAGACTTCAAAATTACCTCGTTTGGATGAATATCGACTTATGTGTCCTTAATTATGTGGCCACCACTATATGAATATGTATATACGACGTACACAACTTACGCAAGGGGTGTTATAAGTTTGACCTGTGTGTGTCTGTCTGTCTGAGGCACCCTAGCTCTCAAACTTATGGACCGATTTTGATGCGGTTTTTTATGCATAGTTTAAAAGATCTAAGTGTACAGACGACGGGACTCCTAAACCATTGATCCGATAAAAAAACAGAGCATTGCAATACGCATGCCGGGTGCAGCTAGTTCTAAATAAAAATATGTTGTGCATTATCAGGATTATCAATCTCGATCATCCAACACTTCTCTATAATATACAATTCCTATAGTTCGCGATTTGAGAGTTGGTCCCAATAGTAAAAGTTGTTCAGTTTGATGGTCCCTATATACCATATTCAGCATTAGGGGTATTTTTGTAACATGTTGTATACCTACCACATTTCTTGTCATGTTATCCGGTTGCAAAATAAAAAGGCTATTCGGCGAGCTGCCTCTCGAGCAGGTGACATTAGAGCTGACCTTGGGAGAAACAATCACTGCGCAGATCTACACCAGCCGCTCTTAAACTTTGTCCCTGTGCTTTATTAATTGTCATAGCATAGGCGACTTGACCGGATTATTGTATTCTTTCAAAATTAATCTGATAATCAGATGGAATAATTTTGCACCTTTTTACAACGCAATAAGGAAAAAATGTCAGCACTGACAACATAACGCCATAGGTACTATTCAATCAAATGCATTCTACCTACTCTCAGGGGAAATTACCAAAGAGAATGAAATACTACGTTGAGATGACAAATGATATTAATTTTTCTTAATTAATCAATCAAATGCACAAAGAAGTTTCAATTCCGACGTCGAAGTCAATCACCCCAAAAGTAGCTTACTATCACTTTTTAACCCTGTTAGGGGATAAATATTAAAAAAATACGAAACACGTATTCAATTAATTTTGTGAAAGAATGTCTATACCAAAGTTCAAGTCAATCGGGCCAAGGAATCGCGTTCGCCCATACAAACTTTGCCACCCTGTTTCATCCCTTTAGGGGTTGAATTTCGCAAAATCCCGTCTTAGTGAGCACCTACGCCCTAAAAGCAGCCCCCATGCAAAATTTGAGACTCTTAGCACTTGTAGTTTCTGAGATTTCGTGATCAGTGAGTGAGTGATTTTCCCTTTTATATATATAGATATATAAACGGACGGAAAAAATGATGGATATAAATTCTGTTCCATTTTAAATGAACCTATAAAGAAGTTAGTGCCTAAACATAAATTGTGAAACAGGCACTTAGAGTTACGATAGTCACTTATTTGATGACACTAATCGCACTGAAATTCTGGCACTAGAATCACAAAAGCGGCGCACGCCCATTTGTCAGCACCGTACGCGCCGAACGCACCGCATAAAGTTTGCTATAGCCATTATTGACCAAGGATAATAATGTCTAAATATGCGTGAATAGAAAAGTTTATCTGTTATATATTTTGTCTTGGAATATATTTCGACCAGAATACTTAATAATTAATGTTTTTAAAGGAAGTTCGATATGTTTTGGTCATGATTGTAGGTACAGTCGAGTCATTAATATGTTGGCACTTTTGACAGGATGTTGACTTTTATTACAAAGCCATAAAGGTTGATGAATTGTCAAAAGTGGCAACATATTAATGAATTCGACTGGACCTACACCTATGTTTGAATTGTCAAACGTTTGCTCATTAAAGCGGATAAACAGTCGCAGTTGTTTCAAACATTAATTTGGCTTTCATTTATAAATATGAGTCGGTCGTACTGAATGCGTTTATAATTCGATTTATTTCCGGTATAATGAATGCAACTGAAATGTTATGATGATATACATTTGCAAAACAAATCTGATTGGGCTTTACTCGGTTTCAGAATTTTGTAAGTATGGTTTATAATGTATGAACATAAATAAAATCAAATAAATTTAATATTAATGAATATGTTTTCAATCTAATTTTGGCATGGTTTACTCGAAGCTAAACAGTAACTTTGTAGGATCATAAACATGGTTTGTCGGTCTGTTTGCTATGATTCTTTTTTTCAGGATCGCGTATGAAATCGAATTATAATTGAATACGTTTATAGGTCTCTAGGAGCTATCCCCTATGGCTTTTTTTTATTACTTTCCCACGAGAAACGTACCGAAATATTTTCCCATGGAAAAAAGTAATTTAAAAGTTTTGAAGATCCGTCCTGTTTCGTCAAAGGGTTAAATCGGTGTAACAAACAAAAACATTTTATAGATCGAGTTACGACCCACATAAAGGCGAGGTACGAAAACAACAAAACACGCCAGACCATAAAAGGGCAAAGAACCTTGTCTAAGTGGCGATTAAA
The DNA here is from genome assembly GCA_963556745.1 of Catoptria pinella. NCBI lineage: Eukaryota > Metazoa > Arthropoda > Insecta > Lepidoptera > Crambidae > Catoptria > Catoptria pinella. The sequence goes on from OY750771.1 coordinate 1,368,786, forward strand.
GCCAGCCGATTGCTCGCAGACTTGTGTGAAATGAGACTCATCTTTTCACTCTCGAATAACACCTATAAATCAATATGGCAATATTAGGTTTAATAACTTTCTACAAATGTTACTACAGAGCTGTAGTATTCGTTTGGCTGTAGAAATTATAACCTTTGCTAACTTATGATAATGACAGTTAAAAAAAGTTTAGTTTTGTAAAAATCAGAATGAAGTTGAAAAGTATAAATAAATAAATAAATATTTTGACAACATCACATACATTGCTCCGATTCCAAAGTAAGTAGCTAAAGCACTTGTGTTATGGAAATCAGAGACAACGGTGGTATCACAAACACCCAGACCTGAGTCAATATAGAAAAGTTCGTTTTTCTAAATTGACCCAACCGGGGATCGAACCCGGGACCTCAGAGATGGCGACACCTTGAAAACCGGTGTACAAAGCCACTCGACCACGGAGGTCGTCAGTATGAACTCTAGTCGTTAAGTTCGTTTGTTAAAAGCCAAAGAACCTTGTCTAAGTGGTGATTAAGAGACAGCCGATTTGTAGATTTGTATGAAATGAGGTCTCTTCACTCGAATAACACCTATAAATAAATAAATAAATAAAGGCTTGGACAATTTCACACAGCGTCATCTAGCCCCCAACTAAGCCAAGTTTGTAATATGAGTGCTAGACAACTGATATACTATCTACTTAAATACTTTTTAAATATGTACTTATTATACATAGTTACACCCAGATCCGTCACTGAAATTAAAATTCATTCAATTTCTGCCCGGCCGGGAATCGAACTCGGGACCTCTTGCGTAGTAGTCCGGCATGTTGACCACTGCACCGCTCAAGTCGTCATCATAAAATATAAATCAACATAAAATATATACACATAAGTTTGTTACGCTTTCACGTCAATCGACACAATTTTGCATATTATCATGAAATTTTGCATACACGTTGTCAGAGGTACAAAAAAAGACATAAGATATTTTTTTCATCTTTCATCCTGAAATAAAAATACTGTGCTCGAGGGATAGAAAATAACTGTTCACACAGACAAAGTCGCGGGCGGCCGCTAGTAAGATGATAAAACGAGATTTCTTTTTAATATTGAAGGCATTACTCGTTCATTAATAGCTTTAGAAGCGAAATGTTAAAGAAAAGTATCTATCTAGATATTGTAGACGGCTGTACTCGCTATAGGGTTGTCACTTCAAACACAGATATCATTCTTACTAGGTACTACTTCAAAGTCAAAGTCAAAGTCAAAGTTAAAAATTACTTTATTTAAATAAACTTAGTGATTGAGTACTTTTGAATCGTCTATATTTTCTTACCACCCGTTCCAGACTTTTTTAATTGACAAGAAGAACGGGCGCAAGAAACTTATCAGCTTTAACAGATATAAACAACGATATTTACAAACTTAATATATCGTTACCGAATACAATACAATAGTTTATTTACAACAAAGTACTTATACTAGCATGTTATGTGTTACATCATTTCCACGTATTTCGGTCTTTCAGATAATCGTCTACTGTATACTAACCTTTACCCATGAGCGTCTTTTTGACATGATTTTTAAAATCATGCAAAGGTAGATCAATCACTTGTTGTGGAACTTTATTAATCAAGGTTATGCGTTTCCTCATAAATGATCCTCTAGTTTTTGCAAGCCTAAATCGTGGAACGGCAAGTTTATTTTGACTTCAAAATTAAATAATACTTTGAACTCCCAATAGCAACATGTATGAAATTTCTCTTGCACTAAGCTTAAGCAATTTAAATATAATTTGTATTTTAGGCCCCGACGCAAAAAGAGGGGTATTATAAGTTGTATCTATCTGTCTGTCTGAGGCAACGTAGCTCCCAAACTTTTTAAATTTAAAGTTCTACTCTATTCAGTAAAAGTTTATAACATAATAGAAATGAAATGCGCATTTGATATGTGACACATTGTGACATATGAATAATAATATCAGATTCTTTTAAAATTAAAGTTTATTGACTACCTGACCAAATATATTCTCAAATATAAGTCATTTATAGCGTTAGAGAAGAGATTTTTTTTGTATATTATATACGAATAATGATTCGTCAAAAATATACTGGATTAATTTGTCATCTATTTAAAATGTTCAGTCTCAAAGATATTAGCGGTCGATAATGGCAGCCCTATCTAACAGTAATGCCGAGTGCAGTCGTTAAACGTGTTTCGTACGTGCCTGCGAATAGGGTCGGTTTCGACCAGACGCCATATTGCTCGATAAGTTGTGTAACTGCAGTGCACTGTGCATTACATGCAGTCTTGAAGACGTTATGCTATTATACAGTAATGCAGCGCTTGCTTTGCTTCCATTAAAATACTATTTACGTGCACATTGGCGAGAAGCACAACTTTCGGTGGGGTTACTTAAGTTTGAAAATATTTGCACTCAGAATATCGGAGTTAGATTTTGGTGAAATTCAATACTTGGCATATTCGCGTCGTAGAATTTTCCGTTCGAATCAGCCCGTCGATTCTGTAACCAAACTCGAATCTCACTTCGAACCTCATTTCATTAAGCTGAAATTTTAAATCATAAATGGGAAAATGATGAGCTGTTTTTTTAATCACAAAAGTTTTTTGATAACTCCGGTAGCTACCTATCCTTTTGCAATCGGTAAAGTAGCTTATGTTCAGCTAATTTCAAATAACAAATTCACGCGAAATGAAGTGAGATGCGAGTTTGGTTACAGAATCGACAGAATCGACAAGAAATGTAGCATAGAAAATCAAATTGATCTTATTTTCCTTTTATGGGAGGGTCTCTAAAGTTTTATTGTTGAAATTATTCGATTTATATTTTATTTAACTTCGATAGACTTTTAGAGGTAATATTGTACAGAATGCTCTGCCCAAGGATGTTGATATTATACTAAATAATATACTAGAAAAAATACGACTCGCACCAGATCATGTTCTCGGACGGGAATCGAACCCGCGACTTTTGGATATCCGGTCCAATGCTCTGACCGCTGAGCTACCGAGTCACAAGTGAGAACGTCGAATTTCTTCTAGTATATCAATTCTTACGCTGCAAGTTGATTATTATTTAGTATTATATAAAAATAGCATTGTGAATGCTAAAATCTCAAAATTAAAAAAATAAAATAAATAAGATGTTGATATTGTTGCTGCACCAAATGATAACAGTGCCGGCTGGTAATGTATTACGTACCTACTTAATAAGCTCATTTTCGCGCGCTTCAAGAGAAGAAGAATTGCAAAATTCTTTATTTGACGGTTACCAAATCCACAAATTACGCTGCACGTGTACATATTGCGATACACATTGTGTCAATTTATTTTATTAAAATATTCAAGTCGCACGAAAATTCGCTGAGTCAGTGCATATACAAGGTGTTACAAAAGTACCCCTAATGCCGAATATGGTAGATAGGGACCATCATACTGAACAACTTTTAATTACGAAAATATCAAAAGTTAATTACGAAAATATCAAAATGTATGAAACCAGCTGATTTTTTTTTCGCGATTTCAGAGTTGGTTCCATAGTAAAAGTTGTTCAGTTTGATGGTCCTTATCTGCCATATTCGGCATTAGGGGTACTTTTGTAACACCTTGTATATCAAAATATTTATGAAGCGCAGTGTTTTATGGTTTACGTGACCAAAGGGTAGCGGGTTCGGAGCGGGATCACACAGTCAATAACTTATGTAACTATGTCCATTTATGAATAAGTGATACCGCATATTGAATAACAATCGATGGCTATTCTTCTTGGAATACAACGGATAAATGCGTTCTTTTGTCATTTTTATTACAATTTTATTAGTTTTTTAATTTAAGATTTTTGTCGCGGCGTCCAGCCTCCTTCGACTGTGACTGACAGGCTGACAGACATACGACAGAGGTTGACAGGGATGACGTACCGGAGAGACGGACAGATGACGATCGGGAAAACGGACGTACGGGAGACTCAAGGACTGACCCCTGACCCGCAGACCGACAACTGCGACAATATAATTTTAGTATGGAAAGATATTTCAATCGCCAATCAAAGTATCTGGAAAGATATTTCAATCGTCAATCAAAATATCGGAAGGATATTTCAATTGAATGTCGTGGTAATTCCTCACATTGATGAAACAACGCTGGCTTGCAACGTAAGTGTGGGATATACTAGAAGGGTTTCGACGATGCCACTAGTGTCTCGGTAGCTCAGTGGTCATAGTATTGGACCGGACTTCCAAAGGTAGCGGGTTCGATTTCCGCCTAAACACTTCTGATGACGAGTCGATTTTTTTCTATTATATAATTTATAATTTTATAATAAAGTTTTTTTTCGTTGTCAATTTTTATGCGACATTTTTATTGTTTTATTTTTATGGTGCTTAATCACATATTCGGGCTATGAAACGGACAAAGTTTTTATTTTATTTTGTTTATTAAAGAATCAAACGGTCATAATACATTGTGAAATGTTAAAGAGATAAAAAAAAGTTGTTGTTTGTAATAAATTGTATTTCCATGAGTCAATCACAGTCTGTTGAAGTAAGGATAAATTTATTTAAAAAAAAATGAATTAACTAGGTACTTACCCTAAAATATTAAATGTCTAAGTTCACACTACACTGAGAGGAAGACCTTCCGCTATTCTGAGTTAGTACGAAAAACTAATTATCCTATATCAATATGTAATATTTATTCAGTTAACCCTTGCAGTGACTGCATTTATTTCCCACGATGGGTCTCATTTCTACCATAAAAGGGTTAAGGGTAAGGTAGTCAGACCCATGTCAATATAATATGTTTGTCGAGGGATTTATTTGACGTAAGTTGTGCCTGTAGGACGTTTCACATGGATAATCCAAAAACATATTTTAGGAGTTGATTTTAGTATACAGCCAATACGCACTGTCGACCAATTGCTGGGCGACACGGTCTCCCGGCGACTAGAAACATGGACGAGGCTAGGCGACGGCGAGCGACTTGGAGCGGGCAGTGTCAACGCCCCCGGTAACGATCAATTACGATTGTCAATTTTTCCGTCAAGGCCATTGTTAGAGCAATTGACAATCGCTTCAATTGCACATGTAAACGATAACGGCCTTACCACAAAAGATTTTAAAACACTGTTTAATTTAGACACTGTTTAAATGTGATTCCGTCTCTTTCAAACAATATTGTCAAAAGAGTGACAGCATCACATTTAAACACTGTCTAAGTTAAACACTTGTTGAACAGTGTTTTAAAATCTTTTTTGGTAAGGTCGTAAAATTTCGCGTCAATAAGTGTCAATGACGTAAAAATTGACAATCGCAAATGATCATTACCGGAGCCCTTCAGTGTTTCTTGTACATTCGTGCAGAGAAGTTGCAATAGTAACGTTACTAATTATAGACTAATGTTGTGTTGGTTGACTCGCAAATTACTTATAATCGAAGTCTGTTTAAATGTCATGAAAGAGCTTTAAATAGAACCTCTCCGTTCTGAGCAATTTATAAAAACCGTGTAAAAAAATTGTTTAAAAAAAAGACGCCCAAAAGTCATTTAACTTGGGACACTTGATACGAAAATGAATTCAAATTTGAACTGAATCACCGGTTTAAATTCTATAAAATCTGGCTGCCTAAAGTCTTATCTTTTCAGCAGTAAAATTTGAAATGGTGGTTTTATTTCTTCAGGATAGCTAATAGTGACGATAAAAACTGGATATCTGAGACTATTACGTATCCGAATTGACCTATACTACTATAATGTCAGCTTTGTATCGTTTATATTTCCAAATAAACTAAGGAGCAGATGTTAAGTGACGTAAGGCCGAAAGTGTAAGCGCACTACCCTCGGAATCCTCACCACTGAGGAACTGGCCATCTTAAGGTAAGATATTACCTCTTACTGTCGGAACACAACAATTTTAAATTGTTTTAATGACGTCAGACTAAGGTAAGATGGTAGTAGCTAGCCAGGTGGACTTAAGCAAATAAGTAAGGCTTAAGCAAACCGAGTACAAATTGTACCCCCTTCCCGGCAATCCCAGGGTCGACCCGGGACGCCTGCGTCTTACACGGGTGGCGAATCAGTAGACCACAGTGGCGCATTTTTATTAACTCTCCGCGAACAGACATAGATATGTAAAGATACCCTTACCTTCAACACTTGGCTTCTCGCAGGCGAAGTAGTTATGTTCCCGGCAACCACGGTCGTTCCACATAAAGGTGGGGGTTGCGGGCGGAGGCCGGGGCGGGAACTCCCGGCGCGCCTCCACGCAGTCCTGGCCAGACGTGCCGTCGTCATTGGGCTGGCTGCTGTGCTTCCTCCACCCGGGGAACCAGTCTGTAAAGATGGTTAAGTTTCAGCGTAAGAAAACACAGTCACGTCCCCTACTCTTGAATAAATCAATGTTGGTCAACATCAGATCAAACACTGCTCTGATTCCAAAAAAGCAGAGGTATTTCAGAGATTATTCAATATTTAATAAACATATTTTAGAGGTAATTTGTTTAATTGGAAATGTAATATTTTATGCTTTCTATTTGCTCGAGAATTCAAAGTAAATGATTCAGTGTTGAACAGTTGTTGTAGATAATATGAATTACTCATATTAGGAAGAAAATTCATTATCATCACACAATACTGTTAATAAAATATTTATTAAACCACTAACAAGATATTAATTGTCTGCGAGCATCAAGCATTAATAAACTGAATAACATTTTCAGAAAGTGTTATTTCTGAGTATTTTCAATTTTAATTATAGAACCTTCGCAATTAATAATCCCAGGGGCTGACAAAAACAATTTAGGGAACAAACGAGCGCCGAATGAAAGTCATCTCTTTGGTTGCTTAATATATTTCCTTTGTTGACCCACAACAAGTAACGTCATTTGTTGATGTTCGTCCTTCACAAAAGGAGGGTGTATAGCCGTCATTAAGGCCAGGTAATGATTAGGGCTTTTAGGAGGTGGAAGCGTTTCGTGCCTTTATGAGTTTTTTTGTAGTCTTATTTTTTATAAGACAGTAAAAAGCTGTTCAGTTCAGTGATTTCTGCATAATCAGAGTCGTCAACATTGGAAATTGTGACGGATTTTATGCGGAAACTACGCTAGGTCGACGTGGGCCAAGTACGCCGATCGGGCGCGTCCAATTTTTTTTTGTTATTAAATTGATGTTAGTTAATAAGAAATTAACTTGTTTATGTTTTAAAGCCTTAATTTACTGCCTATTAGGTTTTTTTGTCGAAAAAATAATGTTAACTTAAAATCACAATTTTTCATGGAAATAAACATCCAGTTTAAAAATCTACAAAATTAAAAATCACTTATTTGTATCGGTCCTCTATACATTTTAGTAACGCGTGTTTCCTCCTCTTGCCCTGATTACCGCCTGCATGCGATCTGGCATGCTTTGAATTATGTTTTTGATATCGACTTGCGATAGGTTCTCCCAAACGTCCACTGCTGCGTTTCGAAGCTCGTTGATTGTTTGTGGCGGGTTGGTAGATGATTTTATCCTTTTTTTAAGCATGTCCCAGATGTGTTCTATGGGATTTAAGTCCGGGCTACGAGCAGGCCACTGCAGTTTTTGTATACCGACATCTTGAAGGTATTCGTTTACACAAATTGCTACGTGTGGGCGTGCATTATCGTGCATTAACAGGAACTGTTCATATCCAATGAACCCCATATATGGTACAATATGTTCCTGGATGATCTCTGCGATGTATCGCGTTGCAGTTAATCGATTGTCAATGACAACCAACGCTGTACGAGCATCAGAACTTATTCCTCCCCACACCATTATGGAGCCTCCATGAAAACTAACTGTTTGTGTGGTAGTATTGGGTAGAAACCGCTCTCCTCTTCTTCTCCATACTCGTTCCCGACCATCTGGTGCTCGTAAAGCGATTCGACACTCGTCAGTGAACAGAACCCGTGCCCATTGCTCATGAGTCCAGTTAGCGTGATTTCGTGCAAATTGAAGTCGAGCTACTCGATGCTGTCTGAGCAGTTCTGGACCACGTGCTGGTCTGCGTGCCCTTAAATTCACTTCCTCCATACGTCTTCTTATTGTACGCTCGCTTACATTAACACCTCTCGCGATTTGGAGGCGCTGGCGCATCTCAACGGCAGTGAGATATCGATTTCTTAAAATTGCTAGGACAATGAAACGATCATCTCGAGCCGATGTGCATCTCACACCTCCACTACCTGGCCTTCTAGTGTAGCTGCCAGTTTCCCGGTATCGTTTCAAGGCGTACTGCATTGATGAACGTGGTATATTGAGTACATTAGCCACTTCACGTTGTGTGAGCCCTTCGTTGACTAAGGCTACAGCTTGTGCAACTTGCGCTGGTGTTAGAGGCATTTTTATAACTTTAAAACAAAATTAAGGATTTAATTAACAAAACAAAATCACAATCATTCAGTTACGCAACATGCACTTTACACAAAACCAAATCAGAGTTTAGACCTTTATTTACTCAAATGATGCGATTCGACTAAAAATTAAAATCAATTAGCGTAAGTCTACGAACATAGTGAATTACCCTCGAGAAATAAAGCAAAACATTTTTTTTGTTCTACCTTCATTGAAAACATTTGTTACCAACACATAGAATTGTTGCAAACGGATGATAAGGGCTTGGCCAAGATTCCGTGCCGCTGAGTGTACATATTTTTCGTTGCGTCGCGTAACGAGGTATTGCGTCGCAAGGCGTGGATACACGTGGATTGGAACTCTTAACGACTAGCCTCTATGGAAATAACGTGGGGACCGGCGACGCGCCCAGACCACCGGCGTACGTACCTATACGATCTCTCACTCTGTCATATTAATAAAGTTTGAATTTAAAAAAAGACAAAAAACAAAATGTGTTAGTAATCGCTCGCTATACAGTGATTTATTAGTAACCAGCGACCGCCCGTGACTTTGTCTGCGTGGACAGTTGTTATGATATCCCTCAGGATCCGTACATTTTTTCTAGATTAAATGTATGTACCCTATGTCCTTTTCTGTAGTATTTAACCGAACCAATAACTAGTGGCTCAGTGAGCTCTACGCTCACATTGTATGTTGTTTGAAAATTAATCTAATAGATGTCGCTACGAGGGTTTCAAAGCAGTGCTGTTTGGTAGGTATTCTTTTAATTAATCTATTCGAAGCTGGATGGCGTTTCTAACTTTGAACAATTCTCGAAAGGGGTGTACTTTCTTTCGACAAATTTAGAAAAACTTACTACAAAACATTTAACTATTGCACCGGCTCACATAATAATTCACGAGAATCGGTTGAGAATTGCGATCTGTAGAAGAGAACAGACGGACAGCGGGACAGCCAGAATGCGGAAGGACATACGAAATCATTTTGCACAAGCTGAAGCAAAGACGAATAAAAAACATGTTTGCAAATGACAAAAATCGACAAAAGAATAAAAAACATGTTTGCAAATGCCAAATTAATGAAGGTATGAAAGCAATTTTTATAAAGCGGCTATGATAGTAAGCTGATTGCATTTCGATCGGGCCATCATGAAATATGCATAGAATGCCAATCTGGGCTGAAAAACCAGCCAGAGCTTAAATTACGGAACGTTGCCTACTAAACTTAATTGCTTTTTGACTTTTCGCTGTGAATTTGTAATTACAGTTTTGAAAAATAACAAAAGAGTATTTTCCTATTGTTTAAAAAACGCACTTCGTCTCATAATCGCTTAACATTATTATAACATTTGTTGAGTAATATTTTGGGAATTATTTGCAAAAAAATTGGAAAGTAGTACATATAATGAAATTAAAAGAATCAGATAGGTAGGTAGGCTTTACAAGTTGACAAGTAATAGTTGATTAACTTATAAATGAAATTTTCATAGGTACAAACTTCATTAAATAGTTATACTTAGTTTTATAAGTATTATACTTAGTTATAGTTGTAAATATAAGTTTATTTGTTTTAGTATGGTATAAGGTTACTACGGAACCCTATACTGCACGCATCTGACCGGTTGTTTCAGTGTATATTTTATTTATCTTTTGATAAGCCTTAACCCATCAAGGCCTGGAAAATGAGACACAATAGATGTTCCATTGTTGTCTGGCCGCATTCGGCCGCTCGGGCATTGATGAATTAATTGAGAGTTGTAAATAAAATAAGCAGATGAATATTTCAATAACGGTCAATGTCATAATGCCATTGCAATTTCCTGGATGAAAACACGACTGAGTATGAAGCAAATAAATACAATTTAATCCAAACAAATATTGATCAATCGTAAAACTTTTTTACAATTCGGCGCTGTATAAATATGTGAATACTGTGGATAGTATACTAAATAAAAATAACTGAAAAATATTATATTTATTCAGCCTATTTGCACCGGAAGCAAAGATCAAGTAGGAAATTGAAAATATCGTTGCTATGTTTATTATCTTAGGGTATCAAGAAAAAGTTGCAAATAACAAAATAAGATTTTAGATTTTGCACAAGCTGTGCCCACTGCTTTTGCTTCAATGTTAACAATAACCCAAATTGTATAATTCTTTATGCCGCTAAAATTACACAGCGTTTTATTGCGGTAAGTTTGTAATAAATGAATTTTAAATGTACAAATTATGTTGCCTAACTTAGCTTAATGTTCAGACGTTTGTACATAAAAGTATTGTTACAATAGCGTTCACAGTTGTTAAATAAATTATGAAAATGTTAGTATGGAAAATGCAATTTGTTAAAAATTCTCCATATAAAACGTCAATTTCATAGGTAACGACCTAATATGATATAGCTTTCTTAGCTCTGACCATATCGTTGAAATTACATTCGTTGTTACGATAACTGAGATACGTAGTCACCTTGTACTACGAATCTACCCAGTGCTACGAGGTTCGTAGTATATACAGCCCACAGCAGCTATGGGTTGAATGTGCTACGAACCTCGTAGCACAGAAGACATTTTCATTCTTGAGTTTTGCGAGAAGCTTTTCGTGCGATGATTTGCCATGATTAAAACAATGGCCAACCTATAAAGAATCTTACGAAAATTTACACACTGCTTTTTGTAAGTCTTCTTCTTCGTTAGCGACAGTTTTTTTAAAATTTAAACGTGGTTGAAAGATCTGTAACGAAGTTTTTAGACCCGGGCGACCATGAATTGCGGTTACTCATAAAACTTTATTATATCTGCTAAAATTTGATAAATTATTAATAATAATTTACTAGAAAAAAGTAAAAAAGTATAAAAATAAAATAAAGGTTTGTGTAAACCTACAATAATTTGCCACAGTATAGACAGTACGTAAAGAAAAGTTTTAATTATGGAAAATCAATATATAAGTCATTTATTAAGGCTTTTACAATCTAAAAGAGCCATGTAAAAAAAGATTAGTATATTTCGTTTCCTCGAAAATTAATGACGAGTTTTAAACATCCACGTTTGATTTTTAAAAGCAAATCATAATAAAGTTTATTTAAGGGATATGTTTGTTTGGTATCATTTCATTCAAGAAAAAAAAATACAGCTGTTTGTTTACATTTTGTCCATCTAATTATCTCCTAAAGTGTCGGTAATTCCTCTAGATAGTAGGGTAGTTACTAGTGAGTGTAGTGCGAAGTTTGTCTAACTTAGGCTTTCGAGGAGTTACGTAACGAGTACCTAAGTAGCGGCGGTCGTGGTATTCTTTTTCATCAGGATAACGTGCCCGCTCGCACAGCTGATAGAATTATCAATTTGTCAACTTCGGAGGTACAATTATTGTTCCGTACTGCCTACAGTCTCGTTTTAGTGCATGCAGTAAAAAAAGGAGAAAAATGTTCCATGGACAAAAATTAAACACGGTAGTCGAAAAATTTGGACGGCTATTTTTCAACCTTCTGCTAGATGCGTTTTTTATATTTTGAAAGTTGGTTAACCCGAATGCATAATATGCGCAATAAGTTAAGAGGGGAATGCTCTAAATTATAAATGCGAATGTCCGTTTGTTTGTTGGTTATACGCCTTCACGTCTTAATTACTGAACCGATAATCATGAAATTTTGCATACACGTTGTCAGGGGTACCGAGAAAGACATAGGGTATCTTTCACACCGAAACAAAGAATTGTTCCCGAGGGTTAGCAAAAATTTTTTCACGCAGACGAAGTCGCGGGCGGTCGCTAGTATTCTTATAATTTTTCGACCTATTAAATACTTTTGAACCAGTATTTTTGGTGAAAAACATGGTAACAGTATTTTTTGGTAAATTGACAAGAAAGACTTCAGCAATTTTTTTCGCGTAAATTTAAGTTTTCAAAAATACAATTCTAAGTATTAATACAATGGCATTGATAAATTAATGGTCAAGTAATCGTTGATACAAGACACAAGCGGTTCCCAAACTTGTTGCGCTGCCAGAAGTGCCACAACTTGTCAGGGGTTTCTCGTGAAGTTGACGTTTATGACTTCATCGCCGTGACGTGTGTCGGCGGAAATTAGCGAAACTGTTCTCTCGCTCGGTGTTCAGACGGTGGCATTTTCCCTGGATATATAAACAAATTATGTTTTTAACCGACTTAAAACAATGAAAGAGAGGTTTCTGATTGGTCCCATTTTTTGGAATTTTGAAATCGGTTCAGTAGTTTTTAGATATCCTGAAAATACTGTATTTTTTTCTATAATATAATCGAGGATAATCGAGCATAACATTTTTCAATCTAACTATTTTTTATTTATTTAAATATTTGTACACTTAATTAATAATAATGCAGATTTGAATATTATTTCTTGGTTTTTAGAGCTGCCCACCTACTTCAGACAGCACTTGACGAGATCGAGTTCACATCAGGATCGAATAAAAGTCATAAATCTGTTATTTTGGTATATTGAAAACGGTTACCATGGTTTCCATAGTACCGTTTAGACGTTTACTCTATTCAAACTCGATCTGGATATTCTCAATCGCGTCGGGAGTAGCCCACCTGTGTTTTAAGGATTTTTTAAAGGAGGTTTTACCTTTTTAATTATATATATTCAGCTGTCAATGCCATAGTATCAGTATAGTTCTATCATTCAATTCTATTAGTAGAGCTATACGGATTACGGACTGCTTCGTCACTGCTCTATTCGACTAAATTCCGCATCGCTATACGAAAAAGAACTTCAATCTGAACGTAACCTAACTGTTTCAGCATAATAATTGTTTTAAGCTTTTGATTGTTGTTGCGTTTTTGGTGAAATTAATAAATACGTGGACAATTTCACACAGCGCCATCTAGCCTCAAACTAAGCAAAGCTTGTAATATGGGTGCTAGACAACTGATATACTACTTATATACTTTTTAAATATATATACTTTAGTATACGTAGTAACACCCAGACCCGTCACAGATTTTTTTAAAATAAAATAAAATACATTTTTTAAATTTCTGCCTGGCCGGGAATCGAACCCTGGACCTCTTGCGTGGTAGACCGGTATATTGACTACTGCACCACTCAAGTCGTCAATTGAAAGGTTATATTCAATTATTCAATTATTAGTGAACTAAAATTTTAATAAATTGAAAGACTCTGTTATTAAATACCAAATAAACTTTACTGTGGTAGATAGGTGTACGCAGCGTACATGAGAACTTAAAGGAAGTTTGATAAAAGTTGTTTGAAAAGTGGAAAACAAACAGTTTGGACAAGTTGTAATTAATTGCTTAGACGTAATTAATTTTGGCTCTGAGTTTTAAAAGTCTTTAACCCCTAATTTAGACGCTTTATTCCAATTATAATACCGGCTGGTTGAAATTAATATAATAATATTTGACAACATCACATACATTGCTCCGATTCCAAAGTAAATAGCTAAAGCACTTGTGTTATGGAAATCTGAGACAACGGTGTTTACACACACACACCCAGACCCGAGCCAATATAGAAAAGTTATTTGTCTAATTTGACCCAGCCGGGGATTGAACCCGGGACCTCAGAGATGGCGACACCTTGAAAACCGGCGTGCAAATCCACTCGACCACGGAGGTTGGTTTGTTTTGTAACCAACCAGCTATATGGGGCTCAATCGCGCTAATGCTGAACTATGAAACCAAAACCGTTACGTCATTAAAAAAAAAGGTTAAATTTATGTAAAAATCTTTGGTTTAGCTTTAGAATTCTCATTTAAATTCTCTAAGATCGGCATCCTAGGTTTCCTAGGCAAAGCTTTCAACAATTTTAACAAAACTAAAGCAAGTATTTCTGTAAACGAAATTGAAACGATAATGATTTATTTTTTGTTTTATTGTTGAATTATCGCAATTGGGGCTCAGAAGTGCTTAGAATGTGTGTTCGAAATCTCCACTTGTGGTAAGTGGTTTCCAAACTTCATAATAACACGTGGGGGCGGAGTGCGGGGGGCGGGGGCAGTAACTTACGTGGAGTGTCAAAGTTGTAAAGACTTTGTTAACAAACGACCTCAGTAGTTAGTCACTTCATGCTTTTATAATAGCTTTGCGTGTTTGAAATTTTAATTGTATTTATTTGGCTTTATAAGGGTATTACCAAACAACCTGTATACACACTTAATATTTATAAAGCTTAATGCAGCGTGTAGCGTGGCAGTGTGTGATCTACTTGATTGTTGAAGGCACATAAAAAATGGTTGATATAAGATACTTAGTAAGGAAAATTTGTTAAATAAGTAATCGATCTTGCTGTAAAAAGAGCCATTACGGAAGCGTAATACACAGATTTAATTAATAGTAAACTTTCGTTAATTATTGGCCCATAATAATTGTTTAAAGGCGCACGTTTTCGTTACTTTGATAAAAGGAATTTCCTTTAAGAGACAATAATGAATAATTATCAATGCGTAGGAAGGAAATTAATGAGACATAAAGGGTTTACACCCTTTAAATACCAAATAAAAACTTTTATAAGGAGAATGGGCCATTTTAACGAGTTGGCACGGCATCCGGGTGCTACGCCGGTGTCTGCTACCGTAACACCGAATCTTTTTTAGTCAAATCAGCGTTATAGTTTAACGTGTTGAAACTTAAAAAAATAGCCTTTAATTTAATGAAATTCTTTACTTCTAGAAGTTGAAAATTCAAATTATTATTTGGTTGGACTGCCGAAATTTTAACAATCGACTTTACAAAAGCAAAACCTTGTAGGTTTTATATTCAACCATTTTTTTTGTTATAAAACGAGTTAAACAAACCACGAGCAATGTTTGACTACCTTCTAATATGCTTTGGTTAAACACATCAGTAAGCGTGGCTAAGGGCCTGGACACACTACCCCGTGGGCTGTCCTTCGTAACTGCGATAAATGGACACCTAATGACTTGCTACGACGCAACAAACCTCAGATGATACATTTCGTGGCCTTCGCCACCGAATCGCGGCATGGTACGGCGGATAACGGCGTTTACGGCGTGACGCAGACCGGTTTATGGCACCGTGTGTTTGTCGTATACAAAAAAAATACATATCAGATGTTTTCTCGAATTTATTGTCTGACTTTATTTTAAAAATATTGACGTATTTTTTAAAACAGTTTGTGCGACAAAGATGCCTTAGAAATCATTGTGCGTATCAACGTCGTAATTTATCGAGGTGACGGAACCGCTCTGTGATGATGTGTGCGGTAACCGTACGTTAACCATGAATATTAACTAGTCAAACACGAGATCTTTTGTTTGTTTCCGCAGGATTTAACCGTTAGTACGGTTTGTTTGCGTTACGCTACGTTGTGTTGTTATATCGTTTACTTTCTACGATTTCGTGTTTGCTAAACCACAACTCTTGATTACGCAAGTTCATTCGCTAATTCAGGGAAAATATCCTTAATGTACAGTAAACTCGTAATAAAGTATTTCTTATTTGGAAGACAAATAAAACTGAGTAATCTCTAGAATACTAAAAGGTACATAGTATGCACACCGTTTTAAAAGAGTCAGTTATGTATGGACTTTTACACTAATAGATTGTACTAATACATAAAGTATACCCTTTCAAACAAAAAAAGAATCATCGAAATCGGTTCATAAACAAAGAAGTTACACCTGAAAATCCGCAAAAACTCGTGCGATGGTAAGCCAAATAATTGTTATTTTTCAGGATTATGAAAAAACTACTAGCCAGATCTCTGTATTTTTTTTATGGGACCACACAAGAACTGTGTTCTTTCAAATAAAAAAAAGAATAATTGAAATCGGTTAACAACTGGTAATTGTTCTGTGCTTCTAACTGTCCCACTTCACATATAAGTATTCGTATCACACAATTTTTCCTTCGATTGTTTTGGAGAACAATTTTCCCTTAATGCGTAAGTTTTGTCGCCTCTATCGGATTAATCCGGTAAACAAGAGTTATGTAGTCGTTAACGAAATTTACGAGCAATTATTTTATGGCACATCTGGACCCTTAATAGGATTGGTAAGAACAGAGGTTTAATGCTCTCCATGTTTTATTTATTGGACCGTGTCTAGGATATGGAGATTGCTTAATTATCTAATAGCCTAAAACGCTGGTTACATGGTAAGCTGACCAGCAGGTCTACCACGTAACTACCCTATATGGATATGAAATTCAGCCTTATTTTTGATTTTGATATTTGAATTCCTTGTTCGTTGCCATCGTATAGTTTTTTTTGACGACGCTTCTTTCTTCTTTTTTTTTTGTTATGGCAATCTACTTTCCTCTTGGAAGTAATTTTTGCCAGTGTCAAGTGTTAAATAGTTCAGTGGTAGATATTGTTTAATTTTTCATTAGAATGCGGGTGCATCGTATTCCAATGCTGCTTGGAGCATTTGGCACCAAGTATATCAAGACAGTTTACTCGGTTAGTTCTGCCGAGGAAGCCACCACTTCAATAAAAGTCTCAGCTTCACACAACCAAGATCGCGCCTATTTCAATTATCCTACATATTGTTCAGTTGCGTAGACACTTGTACCATATAACTGCACCAATTTTAAGACACAATATCCACTATGGATCAATTTGAAAATAATTAAAATAGACACCAAACCGAACTCGACCAAATGGCGCCAAAAAAACCCAACGACGCTTGTATGATTGTATCGTTATTACATTTTTCTCGCTCTCAATGCAAGAATATTTTGCGGTGAGTAAACATGCAGCCTACTTCAAAATTATAATTTTAAGCGATAAAATGCAAATATTGTATATTTAACAAATTATTGTGAATTATGAATAATTTTATAATAATAAATGTTTGTTTGACTTAATTAGGGACGTACACATTTTATTTATTTCAAAAATGCAATATGGATTTTCAGCGGTATAAAACCACTTTGTAGTTACTAAAAAAAAACTGTATTACCCGGTTAAATTGAAAATGCTTGTTTACTCGCATATAACTTGCAGCAAGTTACTTATTTAACTTTGAAGGGATAATTCTATTACGCACGTGTGTGTAATGTATTACGCACGTTAGTGTTATAGCTCGGATTATGGTCCTAAAAGCTATGTAATAAGGCTCACTTTACGAGCAAGTGTGTTGATAAATAAATTAATATATTGAAAGAACACTGATCACTCCATTATTTCTATTACAAAGAGAGGTCTTTTATTCCAATTGCAGCGAACCACTTACGAAGTTCACGTCGCCATCGTTAAGCGTAATTGGTGCTTATAGTTCTTTAAACTGCGGAGATTCCTAGCTGATTACGCGCCATTTCTGACGACCTCCGTGGTCGAGTGGCTCTGTACACCGGTTTTCAAGGTGTCGCTGAGGTCCCGGGTTCGATCCCCGGTTGGGTCAATTTAGAAAAACGAACTTTTCTATATTGGCTCAGGTCTGGGTGTTTGTGATACCACCGTAGTCTCTGATTTCCATAACACAAGTGCTTTAACTACTTACTTTGGAATCGGAGCAATGTATGTGATGTTGTCAAATTTATTTATTTATTTATTCATTTTCAGTTAAGTATTCCAGTTTTAAGAACAGATACTCTAACAATATTTGTTTAGACAAAGGTGGTTCATAAACTGTAAATTAGGAAATGGTCGAAGACGTTATAATAATATGATATTCTTAAATATGTAAAAAGTTCGGTTTTTTAGACTTTCGTTAAACTGTGTATAAATGTGGTTATGTATAATATGTTAGTAAAGAAAAGTACTATGGGGTTGTTGCGACAGCGTGTCACATTGTTATGTCAAATGTACACTCAGCTACGTAACTACAAAATAAAAGACAGGTATATTAATAAAGATTATTAATAGTAAGTGAAAATTAAAACATCAAATTATAAAATATAAGACATGCAAACGCAAAAACGCTAATGACGAAAAATTATTAATAAAAAATAAATGTAAAAAGTTTTTAAACTCATAAAGGCGGTTCCTATATTAGGATTACTAATAAACGTAGTAAGGAACAAAGTCACCGCTGAAATATGTATAAATAATAATTATATTGAGTTGAATTTAATAAATAGCAGCTGCTATTTTCGTTTCGTCAAATTTCAATTCGTCGAAACAAAAATCTGTCAAAACAGAAATAAAGCTTTATTTAGTTAAGTACTTAGATTTAAACGAGATAGCGTTAAATCCCCTCGAATCTCGATACCGTGTAGTTTTTACTAATTGTATACAACATGTTACAAAAATAACCCTAATGCCGAATATGGTTTATAAAAAAAATCAGCTGTTTCATATTGTTCATGTTTCATAATTTTAAAAGAATACAATATCCGGTCAAGTCGCCTATGCTATGACAATTAATAAAGCACAGCGACAAAGTTTAAGAGCGGCTGGTGTAGATCTGCGCAGTTATTGTTTCTCCCATTGTCAGCTCTAATGTCGCCTGCTCGAGCTCGAGAGTCAGCTCGCCGAATAGCTTTTTATTTTGCAACCGGATAACATGACAAGAAATGTTGTAGGTATACAACATGTTACAAAAATACCCCTAATGCCGAATATGGTATATAGGGACCATCAAACTGAACAACTTTTACTATCGGGACCAACTCTCAAACAGCGAAAAAAAAAATCAGCTGTTTCATACAAAAATTAAAATCGAAAATATCAAAATGTATGAAACAGCTGACATTTTTTTCGCGACTTCAGAATTGGTCCCATAGTAAAAGTTGTTCAGTTTGATGGTTCCTATATACCATATTCGGCATTAGGGGTATTTTTATAACACCTTGTATACAATATCTCCTTTTGAAAAACGTTTGAATTGTAGTAGACATCTGAAAACCAAGTAACTACCAGGAGACCAGCATTCTGGCAACATTAATCAAGAGTCAAAATTTCTTTATTCAAATAAACTTAATAATGAAGCACTTTTGAATTTAGAGTTTCCTACCACCAGTTCCAGACTTTTAGTAACTTTTTAATATAAATATAAATATAAATATTTGACAACATCACATACATTGCTCCGATTCCAAAGTAAGTAGCTAAAGCACTTGTGTTACGGAAATCAGAGACAACGGTGGTATCACAAACACCCAGACCTGAGCCAATATAGAAAAGTTCTTTTTCTAAATTGACCCAACCGGGGATCGAACCCGGGACCTCAGAGATGGCGACACCTTGAAAACCGGTGTACAAAGCCACTCGACCACGGAGGTCGTCAAATAATGTCACTAAAGTGTTCGATTTGTGAATTATTATGAGCAAGACACTCAAGCGTGAGGAGTCGGTCCTTCAGTCGATTGTCATCGGGAGTCGAGAGTCCTCGTGTGTGCGGAGGGCATTCGTGACTGAATGGCATGCATGCGGCTTTATAATGTGACCGCATACTGAGAAGATCGAACTTTTTTCTTTTACTGGGGAAATGTGAGCGGGATGTGGCAAATGTGGCAATGCACTTTGCACAATGACCTTAAAAAACGTCTAATGTAGTCGGGTGGGGCTTTAAAAATTATGGAAAATATCTTTTGGCCCCACCCGACTTCAAAAGACGTTTTTTGTGCACAGTGTTTCTGCAAACATACGTCGAATTCATACATTTGAATTCCAGACCGTGCAAAACAGTCGATAGTAAATTATATTAAATATGCATTAGCTTTTAATGGAACATTTCATAAAATGTTTTCAGAAATTAAAACGTATTATGTACCATTTGGAAAACAGAATTAAAATTAGATCGTTACCTACTTGAATTGGTAATGTAACCACCGTCTCTGATATTCCAATAATATAATGCAAACCCTACGTCCTTTGTTTTGAACGTAAAAAACCGGACAAGAGCGAGTCGAACTCGCCCACCGAGGGTTTCGTGCTTTGTAGGTACTTAAATAAATACTATATTGTTAGTGATTTAATTACAAATGTATAGTTTTCAGACTTTTCCCTGTACTTGTAAGGCGATATTACTTGCCAAATTACTTAGTTCTAGGTCAACGGGAAGTACCCTATAAATTTTGATTCCTTTGAGAGTGTCGTTATATGCGATTTTCCGGCATACAATTTTTCTTTGCATAAATATACATAAACATAAAAGTTTTTTTTTTAGTTTCAAGGGACTGTAGATCTCCACGCGTTCTCGAGATAAAGGGTCTTGACAGACAGACGGACAAAAAAGTGATCTTGTAAGGGTTCCGTTATTTCTTTTTGAGGTACGGAACCCTAAAAAGTATCAATAAGTTATAAAAAAATTCCCTACATTTATTTTTTAATATATTTTGTAAGTAATTATTTCCTGTACAGCGTCATACAGATAAATCTTTTGATGGTCGCTAAAACATTTTATATAGGTTCTAAATCAAATCTAGTGCAGGGGCAGAATCTAAATTTGATTCACAGGGCATCATTAGCAAGAAAATCTTCAACAAAATAATTATCTCTCAAGGCGCAAGAAAATATTTTTTTTAATTGCAACCACTAGAACGCGAAAATTCTTGGCTCTTAGCTTTTATAGCTTGCGAAATGTTATGCAGCAAAAATATGTGCTGTTAACAGCGTTGAACATTTCCCGAGTTCAAATTGAGTTTGTTCTAAAATTTTTATACCTAGTTTCGTTGTGAGAAAATTTGAAATGCATATTTATAAACATGGAAATGTGAAGCGAGCGGTTTTGTTTCTATAAAAAATACAAAGTAGGCCAACCTTTATTTTAATTTGAAGTTTTGGAATAAATTCGAAAGAATTGGAAAGTTTATTTTTTCTTCATTGTGCGGTTGCAAACGCTTAACCCTTCAACGCCCGGAAAATGAGACACAATAGATATTCCATTGTTATCCGTCCGCCTGCGTCCGCTCGGGCGTTGATGAATTAATGCACTGCGATTGCGGAGTATAATTGACAAATCTTTAGTTCATTACTTTTCCGCTAAACAATTGTTTATGTGTACAACATTTATAAATAAATAAGCTTCAACATAACTCAAATTTTGCGAAAGAGATATAGTACTTACGTGCATAGGAGAACGGCAGCCCGTCCGACCAGCGAAACTCCCCCTCGTGAACGGCATCAGTGGCGCCGATCCAGTAGACGTCGTCTACGCCAGAACCAGGCCTAAAAAAGGTAAACTTAAACATTTCGAACGAAAACCTTGAATATAGGTGAAATCAACCAATCAGATTGTTGATTAAGAAAAAAAATACTAACCGTCCAACCAGGTGGACAACAGTTTTGTCGGTTAGTAATAGAGAAAGTAGTTAATTATACTAGAGTACTCTTATTGCGTTACTTTTAAACAATAAATGTTGTAGTTACCAGTGGCGAAGGGTGAAATTATGGCGAAGGTAAGCTGATCTACAAAAATGTTAAGATCTGCATAGTGGATTGGCGAGGAGGGATTTCTAAAAGGTAAGCCGATCGGATCGGCTTGTATGGACCCTTCGCCACTGGTAGCTACATTTATATAATTAAACTTTATTGTAAATGTACCATTATTTAAAAAAAATACTTACGCATGTAACAGCATTTTGTCCATAGTCTGTTGTTGTCTTTCTGTGAGGATGCTCGCGAGATGCCCTCCTAACCGCACGCACTCAGCCTCCGCCTGTCTCCACGCTCTCTTAGTCTCCCTCACTGCCGATATGCAGAAGTCGCCAGACAGCACCCAGCCGTAGTCGCAGTGGCCAACAATCTCGTCGACCGCTTTATCCATCCACCACACCTTCAACCACATTGCAGAAGAATTCTTCTTCGCTAAGACACTTATATTCAGACGGACAGAGTTTCCCTCAGATATGATCTGGACGCTCCTCAAAGGATCGCCTGGCTGCGAACAGTGCTTCCACTTCGAATCACCATCCTGCAATGCCAGCTCCATCCCTCTACATAAAGCTAGGACATCTTCGTGTATTATATTTGAAATATCGTTTTCTTTAGTCCACATTGGTCCCGTCCCCATTTGGAGTCGTAGAGCTACACGGTTTCCGTAAGGCAAGTGGATTTTGTAGGAGCATAGCAGCTTGATGGAGGGGCCAACTTCGAACGAGCCGTTTCTAGCCGTCAGGAGGACGTCGTGGCAGTGGTCCACGAGACGGTAGGTCGCGGCGAACGTGGGTCGGCCGTGGAGTTCTATTGTAGGATTTTTTGAGGAGCTTAAATACATGAACCTTCTATTTGGGAATGGGATTTGTTCAAGCTTCCCGCATAACGTGGGGGTGTTTGGAGCGAAACGTATGAAGCCCGCAGCGCAGGGCACGTTGAGCTTGTGTAGTTCTATGAGCAACGCATTTTTTGGAGAAGGCTGTGGGATGAGGATGCGGCATCCGTGCGTTCGCGGAAGGTGTCCCGAGTGGACTCTCCCGCTCCGGATGGCTCTCAGTCGTAACGCGCATTCTGCAACAAAGTAGGGAATTGCTGTAATAAAGAAGCTTTAATACCTACTTTTAAATTCTGTTTCACATTCTGTTATGAATGCACGGCCTTTTAATATGATACTACTTTGTATTTTATGGGGAGTACGGTGCTTCAAGGTAAACTGGCGATGTTTACAATACCTTCACGGGATTAAGCGAAAATCGGGCACGTGTATTGTATCCGAAACAATGTATACACTGCAGTCTCGTTTATTAGATAAATAAAAATGGTCTATTTTGGTTTCAAACAAAGCTTTTGTAATGTACCTACTCGTATATAAAATATCGATATGCTTTCGATTTTAGTTTGCGTAATGACTTTACTCCTTATCCACCCATAAGGAAGGCCGGTGCCCCAGCAGTGGGGATATTAAAACGGCTGGTGTCGAATGACTCTACTGAACGATTGAACTATAATGTCGTAAAGTCAATCATTTATTATTTAAAAAAAAATCCATTTCTTAACATTATGTGGTCTATCTACATGAGTGGCGTGGCGACCATATAGAATATAGATCATTTAATGTTCAGCTACTGTAGACGACTGTATAAAACACGTGGACAGTATAAGTCTCGTATACACGAGATTGACTAGAGTCGTGTGTTGTTTGAATTATTCATACTCAACAATATTCATAAGAAGAAAGACTGCGGGCCCAATCTGGAAACAAATGTTGTACTGCGTGGGAACAAACAACCATTTGAATACATATTTGTACCAATATCGTCATGTTACGAACATTAGTTAGGGAAAACGTATGGAAATCTCATTTGTCTCGTTTTTATTTTTTCTTTGAGTTAAAATTAGCAACCGCTGTAGAGAAATATTGTTCCGAATATTTGTACCATAGACTTATTAATACTTTTGTACTTATAGCTTACTGTAGGCGTATTAAGAGTTTGCGCAAACTATACTCGATAGCGGCTGTAATTGACATTTGTATGACAACTTTTAGTTTAGTGTAGTTACCGCCAGAGGCGCTGTGCCAATTTGGATACAAAAATGTTTACTACAGTTCCTATCGAGTAGCTATAGTAAACGTAACTGTGCATACTCATAATACAGGCACTGCTTTTGTTTTCATAAATGGCAAGTAAGTATGAAATAAGACTTATAGGTATTTAATTGGACTATGTTAAGAACACTGCCCCACTCCTTCCGACGTGATCGGGTTCACATTAGGATCGAATGAACGTCAAAAATCTATTAGTTTAGTACTTTGGTTTCTATTGTACTGTTTTGACGTTCGATTTGAACTCGAACTCGATCGCGTTGGTTGTACCGATAGACTTATTTATACTAGTAAGTTTATGGTTGTACCCCCCCTGTTTGCCGTTATTCTGACTCCAGCATGTATGATATACTTTTCCGCATATATCAGCAAAACAACAATGATATGGCACTTCTGATGAAAAGCTCTTCCGATCTTTACCATTAGATGGAACTGGGTCAAACGCCAGCTAGGTACCTAATACGTAAAAATACAACCGTCATCTCCATTAGAGGGCGATGCAAAAGCATTTTTGCTTTATTTTTATTCCACACATTATTCGATAGTATGCTATTCATATCTCTTAGTCTTGTGGCAACCGATAGAGTAGAAAAACATCAACCCTTCACACTTTTTAAGTTTTGAAAGACGATTAATAGAATAGAATAGAATAAAATAGAATAATTATTTATTTTCAAAAATGCAGTTTAGACAATCATTTACAAGGTTAACTTAAGTAAAATAATAATAACATTTGCCCGAACTAGGAAAAACCTGTGTTTCAGGCGAGTATAGCCACAATAAATTATATATCAAATAATCACTAACAAACTTATAGATATATTTATTTATATTATAGCAATAATTAACACATTACAAATTACGCTTATACAACAACACTTAAATAAGATTCAATACTATTTAATTACTACCAATAGCCTCTCTGTATCGTCATACGTCATGTTTTGCAGGAAATTAATGACTTGGAGTTACTATCTCTGTAAGTAATGATGCCTGTTTAGGATGCATAAAACGACTGATTTTTCAGAAAATGGCCTGTCTGTAGCAAAAATCTATATGCTTCGTCCACTAATCTTGTGATTTGTGATTTCATCTGTGCGGGCGGGCAGCCGGCTGCGGGCTTGCGTGATTGGAGCATGTATAAATAAAATAAATAAATAAATATTTCACAACATCACATACATTGCTCCGATTCCAAAGTAAGTAGCTAAAGCACTTGTGTTATGGAAATCAGAGACAACGGTGGTATCACAAACACCCAGACCTGAGTCAATATAGAAAAGTTCGTTTTTCTAAATTGACCCAACCGGGGATCGAACCCGGGACCTCAGAGATGGCGACACCTTGAAAACCGGTGTACAAAGCCACTCGGCCACGGAGGTCGTCAAAGCATGCGAGCTTACAAACTGCATCGAGACCTGCGAAATTAAAATATGCCTGTCTCAGCTTAGCGCCGGCTGCACGCCTGTCTAAACCGTAAAATGCCTGTCAAATGCAGCAAATGCCTGTCAGATGGTTGCTTTAAGTGAACTAGAAAATAGGCAGCGATGTTTTCAGATGAAAAAAGGTCCAACACAGTAATCTCCGCCGCTAATCGTGGAGATATAACAGCAATATTCTCCCACGGCAGAAGCCTACGCATATCCTTTATGAGACAACGGGCTGCTGGGATGACGAACGGTTAATAAAGCTGTCAGCAAAAAGATATTTTGATTGATTGATTTGATATTTATTAAAACTATACAAGGTCACACCTCGGACACTCCATATAAAAAGTGCTAAATATAAAAAGCGTTTTAAATACCACATAAACAGATTACGTTTGTACACGCTACGAATGTGTGCGTGAACTTAGGGTTGACTTTTGACATCTGTTGAGCTCTATGTTAGTATATATATTAACTCTTTGCACGTACAACGAACAACTCACGCGCCCGACAAGACCCGAGTGTGCTTCTGTACCGATTGTGGGGGGAGGTGCGGTATCTCGGATCAGCGGGAGGCGGAGTATGACCGTTCTGTATGTCAGTACTATACTAATTCTGTGACAAGGTTTTAATAATCCAAAAATGGTAAAACCGTTTCTTCGAACCATCATACTGAACAACTTTTACCATAGGACAATGTCTGAAATAACAAAAAAAAATCAGCTGTGTTATTTATTTTGATGTTTTAGTTATTAATTTTTGTATGAAACAGCAGCTTGTTTTCAGGGTTGGTCTCATAGTAAAAGTTGATCAGTTTGATGGTTCGAAGAAACGGTTTTACCATTTTTGGTTCGTTCATTAACACGTATTTTTCTGGCCATCAATTCAAGAGCTAGAGATAAGTATCTCATCGTATGAGAAGTAAATAAATCATTCATTTATGGCGCCTTTTTTAAATAGGAATAAATCTATCCAGTATGCATAACTTCTTATGGTTTCTTACAAGCCTCTTTAATAAATAACAGCAGCCGCCCGCCGCGGCTTCGTCTGTGGGAAAGTATATTTTGCTATCCCTAGGGAACAGTACTTTTTTTTTAATAATAATAATCATTTATTTCCCAGAATATGGTAGTATACATTGATGATGAAGGAGTGATGGTATGGAAATGAAGTGGAAGGTAGGTAGCCACTGATAGGAAGGCCAAAGGGAAGATCTTCCTCCGGGCTGGATGGTATTAGCCCGGGGACCGCAGTCCAACCGATGATGGTTGGAAGTTGTATATATGCTAAGTCGCTGAGTGAACTTCGTTAGCGAGATGTAGGATTTCCATACTGCGAGGTTGCTACTCCATACTTTAATGTTCATGTTTCTTGATACTAGCGCCATCTAGTAAACACGGTGAGGAATCTTGTTGTCATGCCGTGTGTCGTGGTATGTGCGGCGTAGGTAAGGTAGGTGCCGCTACAATGACATATCATATAAGTTCTGCGTTAGGCGTGGAAATCTGTTAGTACATAATTATAAATGTTGATGTTTTGGATGAAAGGTACCCTATGTCCTTTTCTGTACCCCTGACAACGTGTATGCAGGTTGAGTAGTTAAAACGTGAAGGCCTTACAAACAAACTTACTTTCGCATTTATAATATTAGTAGGATAAACCGAAGGTATTACTTGTCGTTTTATATTTTACGAAATATTAATCCTTCATTCATTATAGTTTCAACATATTATCGGTCGATTAAAGGGATCAGATTTTGTATATTTATTCCTGACAACTCAGCGTGAATATTTAATAGGCAATAATTAATCGGTAGGAAATAAGCCGGTGCTCAGCAGTATCGATCTTTACCTGATCTTTAACTGTAAGCGAGGCCGTATGAACAGCCGGCCTTGAATGTTTAAACAGCATAATGATTAGTTATATATTGGTTTAGAATTTCCGCTCTGATTCCGATAGTACGGTATTCCAATATTTGGCCACTTATTAATAAAAGGAAGAACTTAAACGTAGTGATTAGGTACATGATCTTTGGAGAGGACAATAGAGTCACGGTTTCTGAAAAGGTTTGAGGATTGGGCACCCAGTTTTCGAAGCACCTGTGGCCAACGCCCCCGGTAAGTTTAACAGAATGTTTTACAAAGCGAACATTTTTTTATTGAGAGTACAATAAATGTGTAATTCATGATTTGGTTAAGAAACTTTTTTCGTTGACTGTGCTTAGTGCAAAAGTTGAAAAAATACTGATATTTTTATTCAAATCGGGGGCGTCGGCCACAAGTGCGTCGACCAGTGGGTGCCTAAGTACTATTATATACTCTGTAGCCTAAGCCACTCTTTTCAAATATACCTAATTGGTTATGAAAAAAAAAACTCTCAACACCATGTTCAGAGATAACCAAACACTTAAGATTGAAAATGGGACCTTGGAGATGGCGTCGCCTTTAAAAATCAGCGTATGAGCCACTCAACCACAGAGGTTGCCAAAACTATTAAGTTTAGCTAACTACGTACCTAAAATCGATTTTTAAGTAAAACCGATTTCATTTTCATCATATCTGGGATGATGAATTAAAGATATGATGTACAGATACTTAATCATAATAATAAATCGACATCAGCCATTTTTAATGTTCCCACTGTTGGGACACAGGCCTTCCTTATGGGTGGATAAGGAGGATGGACCTGACCCACCATGCGTGCCCAATGCGGATTGGTGGGTGTTAACGACTGCAAATGCAGCCGAGACTAACGGCTTAACGTGCCTTCCGAAGCACGGAGGAACTCCATATAATAAATTTTTGGTCACCCATCCCATGACCGACCCTTGCGAAAGTTGTTGGACCTCCGCAATCGCAGGGCCAGGCGCTAAACCACTGCACCACCGAGCTTCTCATGTAATAAATAATAATATAATATTGTTAATAATATACTTGTGTGCTATACTACAATAAAGTACTTATATTTAGTATTAGCATAATTATGGAAAATGAACCCGGCTTTGCACATTCCAACAAAACTTTATCATTTTCGTGTCAAAAGATTTACCCAAAAAACGTAATATTTCTTTAATAATATCCACGATTCAATATGGCGGCTACTAACGGGGATATAAAAGGCAAACAAAGTTAGGATCTTGTATTTGGGCAGGAAGCGTGATAGAAAAACTTATATCGAGTTATTATAGTATTCCATATTGTTTTTCTATTATACGCATTTATTCGCGAGTCTATAATAACGAAATTCGGGATAGATACGTTCTCTTTTCTTCCTTATTTTCGTTTGTGTCGAAAAAGAACTGCGAATTTACTGGATGGCGAGATGTGTCTTATTAAACCTATTTTACCTCCGAAACAATACTCGACTAGACTTAAGTATCTATGTTGA
The DNA here is from genome assembly GCA_963556745.1 of Catoptria pinella. Lineage (NCBI taxonomy): Eukaryota > Metazoa > Arthropoda > Insecta > Lepidoptera > Crambidae > Catoptria > Catoptria pinella. Next base: position 1,397,369 of record OY750771.1, read on the forward strand.
TTTATTTGATTAATACAATCTCTAGTTCAAAAAGCTAATTAATTAAATAGTCACAATTATAAAAAAAAATGTTTTTTTATTTATTTAGAGTTTGTATTCATCAAATAATTCGACATATTACGAAATACTCAAAAGCACAATCGACACGTGCAAGGAAAAACATCGTAATTCAGTTTTTGGCATTTCACAGGAGAGCGCAGCAAAGATTCAAAAAAATCTTACTAATTTCGTATAAGTCCTAATGCCAATCGATCTTGCACATTTAAGTAAACGTGGTAAGCACTAAAGTATTGTATTATTATGATGAGATAAATGTATATATTTAATGATTTATTGTATGTTTTTGTGAGTTACAATCAAATTCATCCACATATACTTTATAAAATGACATTGTAACTCAGACATACAATCATAAATTGTATGAAATTGTTATATTCACAGAAAAATATAAATGTATGTCTGAGATACAATTTTTAAATAGTTTAAGTATGTGTTTTAGGGTTACAATTGGAAATAAAAATGTAGTTTTTTATATTGTTTTATATTTCCATGGTTCAATTTATCGACGTTATTAGAATAAACTATATAGTTATTAGAACATGGTGTAAATACCGACGGATTTACACCATGTACCTGTTTACTTTTGAGACTCCGATATTTCGGCGCAGTTGCTTGCGCCATGGTCACTGAAGAACTGTCGATTGTTGCGTGCGGGTAGATGTCATTGGCAGACGAATCGGTCTACCCTCCGTCTAAGTCTTTTATTATTACGCTAGATACTGGTACCATACTGTCTGCAAACTCAAACTAGAATATGAGGGCCTAGTACGAGTTGCTGTTTTCACTTTTCGAATAGTAACTATCGTTTTCTCTTTTACTCATTCTCTCACTAACGTTGACTCTGAGTAGTATATCCGATAGTTAACTAAGCGAGAAGTGAAAACTCTAACTTGTACTAGGCCCTCTGTTCTCGACACACGACACTCAACAGATACAGATCTATACGCGAAAACCTAAAAACACAACCGGACTCCTGGATTCCAGATACTCCACAAAAAACCCATCTTCACGATTGAAATTTATGTATTTGGTAATTTCAATCGCTTCTTTGACCATTCTCGGTATGTAGTGGCATTCTATTGAGATAATCTGAGGGTCATACAACTCGATCCAGTGATTTGTGTCAGAATGTACTAAATGTTCAGCGATGGCCGATTTTTGCGTATCGTTGTTTTTGACCGTTTTTATGTGTTCCTTTATACGGCATGCTATTGTGCGTTTTGTTTGTACGATATATGAACTACCACAACTGCAGTCGATCTTATAAACACCAGGTTTCTCCAAAGGAAAATTATCTTTCGGGGACCATAGACATTGCGATACCTTTTTCAAAGGAGTGAAGATAGTTTTTATTACATACTTTTTTAAATATTTGAGACCTTATCCGTCACTCCCTTTACATATGGCGATAATACTGGCTGTCTACCTACTTCCTGCTTCTGTAATTGGTGCTTTTTCGTGTGTCTCGGTGGAATCGAAACACACGAAAAAGAACCAAATTTTCTAAGAACAAGATCGTATCTTGAATTACAATTTTATTCATGTAAACTAATAATGGTAAGCAAAAAAAAAACGCTTGTAACTAAATATACAATTTTAGTACCTGCAGTTGACCTCCACTTACGATGTTATTACTGTGTGTATATTTTAAACTATAACGAATTTAGATACGACGATAAGAGTGAAAAATCCCGCATTTTTTGCTGAGTAAGAATATCATCTTAACTCAATACCGCCTAAAACTGAGTTACGATGTTTTTCCTTGCACGTGTCGCAATGTTTAAAATTTCTAACTTTTTGATAAAATTGCTTAGAATATCCACACAGCATAAAATAAAAAAAAACGCAAAATTTAGTAAAAAAGTAAAAAGTTGCGCCACTACCAGAGACATCGAGAATGATTTCCGCTTTAGTAATATTTTACTAATCTTCGACCAGTAAATAAAAATACCTCGGTTGAAATCATACTGCATTTTAGTGTTGACACGAAGTATGGATTCCGTAACACAGCAGCGTTGTAAAAGTGCATTGTAATACTGTTCAACAAGGCAGCGTGCTGAATTGAAGGATGGTTAAATAAGACGCCAGCGAGACAGTTCATCTTTTTATATAATACCAAATAATATACTAGACGACGACAGCGACTAAGATGGCGCTGGCTTGCAGCGTAAGAGTTGATATACTAGGAGAAATTCGACGTTCCCACTAGTGACTCGGTAGCTCAGCGGTCAGAGCATTGGACCGGATATCCAAGGGTCGCGGTTTCGATTCCTGTCCGAGAAGATGATCTGGTGCGAGTCGTATTTTTTCTAGTATATTATTTGGTATTGTAACCTTATTTCACTCTGTCTTTCAAAATGTATGAGTGCTCAAGCCCAATGGATGTATACGCCACTTGATACGAATTACTTTCTATTATAAAGATCCATTTATACCTTCTTCAAAAAACGCAAGATGTTAGATAGGCATGTCATAACATGATCGGTGTAACACCCGCTTATATGTGATTTACCAAGTTCTTGCAAACGACGGTATAAACGCGCCGGGTCGCATAAAACTACCTTATCGAGATAAGACGAGCGACTCTACAGAGAAATTTATAGATGTTTATGTCATCTATAATGTTTGTTGTTTTGTCTCAGCTACGGCTTTAGTGCAAAACGGGTAAAAAAACTTACCTTTACTGTCTTTGTGATACATATTAAGAGGACTTTTCTCTCTGAGGTATCGTAAGAAACTTTAGCTGAAGAAGTAACATAACATACTTGAAAAAAAAAACATTATTCTCTGACTTAAACTACGAGTTTGATCTATCCCGAACTAACTAGACAGCTGAAACATTGTATTGGTACAGGAGGACCAACATTTTTTGTCGTATTTCGACCCATGTTTCTTTGGTATATAAATGTTTAGTTTCTTAAACTCCCTAGGGGATTAAAACGACTACAAAATGACGGTGTAGATTTTTTTTTGTCGTTTTTCAACCCATGTTGCTTTGGCAATTAAATATTTAGTTTCATTGGTAAAACACTCCCTATGGGATTAAAACAAGAACAAAATGACGGTGTAGATTTTTTTTCGTTTTTCGAACCATGTTTCTTTGGCATATAAATGTTTAGTTTCATTTTTAGAAACTCCCTAGGGGATTAAAACGACTACAAAATAACTGTGTAGATTTTTTTGTCGTTTTTCGATCCATATGTTTAGTTCCATCGGTAGAACTCCTTAGGAGATTAAAACGACTACAAAAAAATGGTGTAAAAATAAAACTTACCTAGTCTTAAAATTTTAGTAAAGAACACTTGGTATATGGTGGCACTCGTTGTCTTCCTATAACGTAACCTGTAACAAAGAAAAACAACGCTAATAATTGTTAAAACGATTTGTAATTTCGGCAAAACAAGTGCACATTGCAAAGATGAGTTTTAAATTCTTGGAGAGCATGCCTGAAGCACAGAATATATGTATACGTAAACGCCCCCGGTAACGATCCATTGCGATTGTCAATTTTTCCGTCAATGCCATTGTTAGAGCAATTGACAATCGCTTCAATTGCACATGTAAACGATAAATTTTCACGTCAATGAACGTCAACTACGTAAAAGTTGTCAATCGAAAATTATCGTTACCGGGAGCGCTTTATAGCAGTAACTTAATGAGGTGGGGCCATATTTTTTAATTTTTTCGGTTGCGTCGAGTGCTTGTTGTGTTGTGCGTTCATTCGACAAAAAAAAACACATTTTTCATAAGGCAAAATCCATATTTTAGAATTGCTCGTTGGTCAGTATACAATACATACTACGCGTTTCCGGCCCGCTTCGTCATACCGCACCCCCTGCGTCGCCTTTCTAGTACGGCTAGCAACGCAAAGCTTAATTTCTGTTTCTGTTGATTTAATCATTACGTTAATTATTTGTGTTGTTTTAATGAATAAAAGAGTAACGTCCCTACATAATGGCGAACCTAACTTGTAATATAAATGAATGACACTCACAACAAGATGAAAAACAATTATAAACATGATTACTTTTTTGTCTACAGTACCGTTAGCCGTGACTTCATAACGGTCGTCGACGGCAATCATAAAGTGAACGCGTAGTACTTTTTAATGTAGTACATTGATACACACTTATCTGACCCGGTGGCCAAAATTGCAACTAAGTGTTATTACATATTGTTACCTTGGTTACGTTACGCCGTGTCGACTTAGACGACAGCTACGCGGGTCAGGGGTCTAGCCAAAGTAACATTCACAAATTTTCGCTATCTTTTCGCTTCGAAAAATGTATGGATTTGACGTTTTAAATTTCTATTGATAACGAAACCTTATATAATCCCATACCATGTTTCAAAAGCGAAGCGATAACGAAGATTTGCAAATGTTACTTTGGCTAGAGCCACTGATAATTTGTGTAATTGTCAATTGTTAATTACGTCGCAATGTGACTTAAGCCACACGAACGATTTTAAGTAAATTCATTCAAAAATAGGACCCGGAGCTCTACAGCGTAACTATATTGATACGAAGTTAATATAAAGTAAATGTTGACATATAAAGTAACTATTTTAATGTTTTTTTCGTCGATTTGTCAGTTTTTTTGCAACGACATTCGTCTTGTTATTACGGGATCGTTAATAAGAAAAAACAAATCGTAAAATACTATATAAAATGTCAACATTTACATGAACTTCATATCTACATAGAATTACTTATGCGGTAGGGGCCGCTGAAGTAATTAGATTGTATTAATTAAGATAACATGATTAGGTTAGCATCAGTCCACAACATTTGTGCTTCACAAATTAAAAATTGTAATCGTAAAAGTAATTTAGTTTAGTAACTAAGTTTAATAGTATCGGAACCTACTTCTTTGGCTGAAACAATCGTAGTACTTATCTCGTCCTTGGTCGAAGCGATAAAGCCAAGGTTAGGCGATTCGTCAGTCAGTTGTCAGTCAGTCGCGCATAGTGATGGATGACCTAGCTAACCTTCAGATCGGTTTTTTTGCTTAAGTTCTTTCATTTAAACCATTAAACTTTTTTTACTCCATTTTATGACGACCTCCTTGGTCGTGGCTTTGTACACCGGTTTTCAAGGTGTCGCCATCTCTGAGGTCCCGGGTTCGATCCCCGGTTGGGTTAATTTAGAAAAAACGAACTTTTCTATATTGGCTCAGGTCTGGGTGTATGTGATACCACCGTAGTCTCTGATTTCCATAACACAAGTGCTTTAGCTACTTACTTTGGAATCGGAGCAATCTATGTGATGTTGTCAAATATTTATTTATTTATTTATATTTATTTAATTAACAAATTAAAAATTTATTAACAAAATTTTATTAACCTAGCTAACCTTCAGATCGGTTTTTTTTGCCTTAGTTCTTTCATTTAAACCATTAAACTTTTTTATTTTTCAGTAAAACTTAGTTACCCAGATTAGAATACACCTTCGATAAACAATAAAATATAGAACGAGAAAGAAAAGGTAGGTAAGTATTTTTTTTTTCATTTATTGATAACGGCTTAATTGCCTATTCTAAGTTTATTGTGGATAACCAGAGGTGCCGAACGTGATGAGGAGCTCAATGGCGCAGTGGGTTAGCGCATTTGCCTTGCGATTGCGGAAGTTAAGCAATTTTTGCAAAGGACGGTCATGAGATGGGTGACCAAAAATTTATAATCTCGAGCTCTTCCGCGCAAAGCATGTCAAACCAGTTGGGCCCGGAAGCTCTGTTAACACCCACCGGCCTGGGCGAGTGTAGCCCTAATTAGTAACAGCGTTACCAAAAAAGCGGTTCATGAATACTGATAGTGACAATATTGCTGAAGCTGTGGCGTCCATTGTATTATGAACCAATAGCCCGTGTGTAGTCAATTACGTAAAAACGCTCGTTTGTCTTCATCAGGCTGGTTTAAACTATGTTCAGAGCGAATGCCGCTTTCATTTTCGAATAATGCCCCGCTTTCATATTTCACGAGTCACAAAGAGCAATTCAACATCACTTCATATACTTACTATGCAAAAAAAAAACGTTCTGCTATAATGAGGCTTGAATTCAATTACTGGCATGTAAGAGCGCGTAGTCTGCACACTAGCGCCGCCATTGAAAAAAAAACATAGTGCTTAAATAAAGACGAAATAAAGACGTCGTTTACTGTAATGAAGTCTCCATTAAACTAAACGACAGGCTAGAAAATATTGTGGATGAATGGACAAAGCCTTCTTTAACCTATTTGAGGCCTGGGCACATTATAAAGGGGGCCCCTATGATCTTGACTTAAATTTATCTAAACATGCCGAAATCAGATCAGAAAGCCTGATATTCGGGCAAGAGTAGGATAGCTATGCGCATGAAATAGCTAGTAAGCAAATAGTATTTGTAGACAGTAATTATTGTTTAAGTTTTCGAAATAAGTACCTAACAACATGTTGTTTTTATATGTTTTTTGGTAATAAGCATCCGTTATCGTTCAGCGATCTGGCAGGAACTAGGGGGCCCCTATTGTCGCGGGGCCCTGGGCACGTGCCCAAAGTGCCCAGTGGGAAAGATGGGCCTGTGAATGGAGTCTCCATTAAACTAAACGACAGGCTAGAAAATATTGTTTAAGCGCTAAAAAGGACTACAAAGCTTCTTCGGAGTGCACAACAGAGAGATAATTCGCAATTTCGTCTTTATTTAAACACTATGTATTATTTTCTTAAATCAAGGGATTTTTGACAACTATGCATATCCATCTCTGTTGTTGTTGAGTCGGGTAGTGAACATAGAGTATTTTGAATATAGAGAAAACCTAAAACAACTAAGCTTACTGGGGTTAGTCCATAAGTCTATGGTTAGTCCATATACTAACGTGACTTTAACGACCTCCGTCGTCGAGTGGCTTTGTACACCGGTTTTCAAGGTGTCGCCATCTCTGAGGTCCCGGGTTCGATCCCCGGTTGGGTCAATTTAGAAAACGAACTTTTATATATTGGCTCAGGTCTGGGTGTTTGTGATACCACCGTTGTCTCAGATTTCCATAGCACAAGTGCTTTAGCTACTTACTGGAATCGGAGCAATGTATGTGATGTTGTCAAATATTTATATTTCTTCTTTTCTTCTTTTTTTTGTTATGGCAATCTACTTTGATCTTGGAAGTAATTTTTGCCAGTGTCAAGTGTTAAATAGTTCAGTGGTAGATATTGTTTAATTTTATATGGGTTAGTCTGTGTGTGACAATACCATTCATTCAATACAGTAATGATCCGGCTACACGTTCCGTCCGTAAACGCTCGCGTGTCGCTTGGACAGAAATATGGTAAACTCAAATGTTTGGTTGGACCCATAGACTTATTTTAGACCATAAAGATATACACTTGACTAGTAGTCCACTCAATGAATGGTCAAAAGAGGGTGTAGAGTGCGTGAGCGAATACATACGCGATTTCTCCAAAAACTTGTTAAGGGTGATTAGGGTGTTAACGTACTAATAGTCCTGCTGATCTCCAAAACGGTGCTTCGCAGAGAAAAGTGTTCTTTTACCGAATAAAATTTTTATAAGCTTTTCTCTGCTACTAATCTAATCTATATAGGCTTTTCTCTAATACTAAGTTAATCTACTGCTAATTCTCTACTACTTTTATTCTGTAAACATATTCCAATTTCCCATAGTTTTCGAGCTACACGCGCCAGAAATGTGAAAATTTGGATGAAGGGCAACATAATTTTATTTGCATTTATTGATATACTTTATTTGAAAATTATAACTGAAATCGGCAAAAATATGAAAAAACTTTTAAACGCCGTTTTCTTAAAACGGTGAAAGAATATGAATTTAAATTAAAAATAGAATTATTCAATAAAAAAATTGAAGAAGTAGTATTTGAATTAAAAATGCTGTAACTTACCTAAATATGACAGTAGTCTCGCCATCTACGTGGACAGTATCAGTCAGCGACCACTGGAGCGTCACGCTCCTCCTACCCCCCAGCGGGCCGCTCACGACCCTAGCGGGGAGGAACCTCCTCCTGTACCGACTCTTCAACTTGAACACTGATCGCGCGCCCCTCCCGTACCGATAGCGCGGTCGAAAGTAATAACTTCTGTCACTTTTGCCTGTCCTGAATTTATCGTTGAACCGGTAATGTTTCGAACGTTCGGAACGACGCACAAAGAACGGTTGGTCGTCACGACACGGTCGGTCCTCGAAGCTCGTCGGCGTGAAGTTCCCGCGGACGAAGTTCCCCACCACAGTCTGTAGGACGTAGTCACGGAGGGTCGCGTCGTCGAATTCGAGGTGAACTGAAAAAGAAAGAAACAGATCAGAGACGGTAGGTAGCTCAGCTAAGAGCATTCGCTCGGATTGCGGAGAGTTCGATTCGAGTTACATCTGAGTCGTTGGAGACGAGTAGGTACTTCTAAAAAAACTAGAGGCTCAGTGAACTGCGGCGGTATCGGCTAAAAACATTGAAGTTCATGTTAACTGTGTTTTGACAGATGTAAGTGACACATTGTTACTTTTCTTTGGTAAGTTTTTATTTGTGCCAAAACGAAGTAGCAATGTATCACATACATCTGTCAAAACACAGTTAACATGAACTTCAATGTTTTTAGCCGATAGAGCCCCTGTAGGCCTCGCGTGCAGACAACATACAATTTGAGCTACTTTTTAACGCACAACGCGCTAAATATGGAGAAGATTATATTTCGGCCATTTTGTAAAATGTTCAAAGATATCACAAACGCGAGGTCTGCAGCTCTACAGAGCCACTAGTATAAAATTAACTAGATATAAAATGTGTAAATATTGTAAAAAGTTAAAAACTAATAACATACTACGGGACAAGGCGTTTCCTTACATTCGTCAATCACCAAATCTATACGTCGTTTGGCGGAAGCGACGCAAAGTGGCCCAATAACCTCGCCGTGGCCCAAAAGTGTCCTCCCTAGGGGCTCATTTCCTGAGATGAGGCACGTCTCGGTCGGGAACTCGGGACACAAAAGAGGACAACTAGGTATATAGGGTGGACTACAATCTGAGTTGATACAATAGAATCGGAGTTAATAAAAGAAAACTATTTCATCATTGTGTATTTCGTTGTGAGCTATCAATAGGTACTTATTACTATACAACCTGGAGACGACAACGCGACAATAAATTAAAAGTCGCTCCCATGCAGTCTCATAAAAATAAATAATCCAATTTTTCAGTTACGATATTCAGTACAATTAATTTTCATGCTATTTAAATTGTTAGAAAAAAAAATCGTTTCTAGGAATTATTTGATAGTTTTAAAATACTCTTATGAACTAGTGTCACAAATGTTTTCATTTATTTTTAAGTTGTCGTATTGTCGTCTCCACCCCGTATGTTGCAAGTCACTCAAGCAACGATTACTAAATAGTTACTACGTAACAGATAAGTCACTCCATAGAAATTTGTCTATACCTACTGCCATAGTAGCCTACTCTTTTCTGTCGTTAGACACTACAAATGAAAATGAACTTAAGTTTACAAGCATAAAGTGAGTTTTGCTTTTTAGCTACGCGCGGTCACGTGGTTAGCGTGACTTGGCAAGGCCTCTTGCGATACAGATGTCAGTACCTAGATATTTACAGTACAATTTATAAAAAAAAAAAATGCTTTGTAATGTTTCAGCATGTTTCATTGTTAAAAATATTAACATTTCTTGATTTTTCCCCTTGTAAAAATTCACAACTGTTGAAATTTATTATGCAGAACATTTGGATTAGAACAAAAAGTTTTTAATAAATAATCTAGTAAGATTATAACTAAGATTATAAACAAGTAAGTATGTACAAGAGGAGCAAATGGTATATTTAGAAAATAAACAAAAATCGTGCTAACGAGATTCTGTCTCATATTTTATTCAAAGTTTTTAGTAAATGTGGTCTCTATATCTTTTACATAATTATAAAAGGAATCCGAAGGTATTTTCAACCTTAATACGACACAACTTTACAACAACAACGGTTTGACCGAAATATATATGCGCACAAACGCACCACGCAGCTGTCGGCAACCAACCGAGAAGACCCTGCGCCGGCGCAGGTCAGTAGGTAATTAGCGCGCGCAAGTACACACGACGGCACCTCAGACTATATATGTTGACCTTGAGACCGCCTTTCTGTCTTACGTAATAAAAGCTGTTTTCGCAGTTTAACTGTATAACCTGACGTGCTGTCGTGTGTATATGGAGTGAAAGAGGCCTGCCTGACTCAAGTAAGTAATAGTATGATAATCATAAGTTCGGCACCAGAGCTTTAAAGATGCACATACTCGTATACCTAAGTAGGTACCTAAATGAAACAAAACAGTTTTTAAGTAATTACTCATTTGTAAATAACTAACCACTTTGTGCATAGATTTCGGTACCTACCCTACCTAACACGGTAAACCTAAATGGGGACATTTAACTGACGAGCTGCCAAAAGTGACCTGATTTTGGTGAAAAATTGCTCGAACAAAAATAGAATCCGTATGATAATATTAGCCCCAATACCCAAATTTTATGGGGAAGCTTTTGTCTATAAATGATTGGGTTATTGGGGCCGCTATGCCCGCTACTTGCTGACTACGCCGATGACAGATGACGGGTTGAAAAGAAGACAAAAATAAACCGCAAGGTAGGTATTTAAGGAATTTTGTTTTTGTGATATCATAAAATAAAATCTGTTTAAAAATTAAGTAGGTACTGCACATTTGGCATAATTTTATTGAAAACAGAAGTATTGGACACAGACTTGGCAAAATTAGGCGTCATTGACGAGACGGTCAAACGGTTGGATCAAACACCCAATTATCTGGAATCCGAATGTATATATAAAATATGAGTATATATGGCAAAGGAAATTAATTAACTATGTTCCATGCTGTTTTCCTCGTCGATAAACTAATAAATGTAGCGAAATTTTGGTTTTAGAGAAATGTGTGGCAATATCTTATTCATCTGTAAAAAGTATGATTATGATCTTAGAGCATTAAGATTATGATTATTGATTATGATTACTTGGATTGTTTCTTTTTGTCACATTACAATTACATAAAGAACAAAGGCACCATGGCTCCACGATACCTTTATTTAAAATTCTAATTAAGATTATCAAATATTTTAAGCAAACGTTGATTGCTCATTTGCAAGGTGGGACGCTAGGGGCTCTTACTGTAAAAAATGTTGGCACACTGTCACTTGATTCTTTGTCTCTTTTTTTCATAGACCGTGTCCGTATAACGATAACTTCTCTTTTCCACGCTCTATTGGTCTTCTTGACCGCAGTGAAATTCTATAAAATTTTCTAAGTCTATGATTTAATCCAACCGTTTGACCATCTGGAGGCCTTAAATCGCAGCTCGGTACATTCCCAACTATAAACAAAGTGAAACAACAAAAAAAGAAAACGTCAAAAGCTTTCAAGATGACATAAAAATACTCAAACGATTTTATCGAAATTTTAAAGTGTAATCCAAATTATAGTAAATACAACCGATTAAAGTGTAACGATAGCAGTAAATTATGATGTGTAACGATTGTAGTGTTGCAACGGTGGTGGTGGATAATGGGTCTGGAGTGTGCAAGGCTGGCTTCGCAGGTGACGATGCGCCAAGTACTGTTTTTCTTTCAATCATAGGCCGTGGAGGTCATAAAACATGCGTCGGCGATGAAGCTCAAAGAAAACGAGGTATCTTGACTCTACACTATCCCATCGAGCATGGCATCATCATCAATTTTGATGACATGCAAAAGATCTGGAACCACACCTTCAGTGAGCTAAAGGTCGTACCTGAAGAGCATCCAGTGCTCCTCACAGAAGCCGCTCTTAACCCGAAAGCCCATAGAGAGAAGATGACGCAAATAATGTTCGAAGGTTACAATACACCCGCCATTTTTGTGGCCAATCAAAGCGTGCTTTCATTGTATGCTAGTGGTCGCCTTTCTGGAATTGTACTTGACTCCGGTGATGGTGTAACTACGTCTGTTCCGATTTATGAAGGTTACCATATCCCACATGCTGTCTCTCGGTTGGACATGGCAGGCCGTGACCTGACGGAGTACTTGATAAGAATCTTCTATGAGCGCGGTTACTCATTCGTTTCTTCATCAGAGCGTGATATAGCAAGGGAGATTAAAGAAAAGCTCTGCTTTATCGCAAGAGATTTCGAGGAGGAGCTAGCTTCTTCGCATCCTTATGAGGAATCATACGAACTACCGGATGGGCAAGTGATTAGAATAGACAAAGAGAGATACCGTTGCCCGGAATGTCTTTTTACTCCTTCTTTGCTTGGAATGGAAGCTCTTGGCATCCATGAGATGACGTATAACTCAATAGTTCAGTGTGGCGTTGAATTGTTTAACGAAATGTTTGCAAACATTGTGTTGTCTGGTGGAAGCACTATGTTTTCTGGTATTGTTGATCGCTTTAAAAAAGAGCTTGCCACATTAGCACCACATGCTGTCGAAAAAATTAAAATCATTGCACCAAATGAGAGAAAGTACTCCGTTTGGATCGGTGGATCAATTCTGGCGTCGCTTTCATCGTTTCAGCAGATGTGGATCCTGAAGCAGGAGTACAATGAATATGGTCCCTCGATTGTGAATAAAAAGTGTTTATAAATTTGAGATTTTAGCATTCACAATGCTATTTTTAACCGACTTCAAAAAGGAAGAGGTTCTATATTCGTCTGTTTATTTGCTTTTTTATGTATGTATTGATATTATTCAAACGCTACTTTATCAGGTTTGTTCCCAAACTAGTCCCATTTTTTGAAAATTTTTAATGGTTTAGTAGTTCATTAGAAATAAAGGTTTAGTAGTTTTTGAGTAATCCTGAAAATACTGTAATTTTTTAGGTAACTTTTGCACGATTTTTACGGATCTTCAGACATAACTTCTTTGTTTATAAACCGATAAATTTAGATGATTCTTGTTTTGTTAGAAAGGGAATACTTTAAGGGTGTTCTTATTTAAATTTCCTTCACATTGGACCTTGGACTTCGAAGATACACAAGAGAACTCTTCAAAATCAAACAGGGATAGTGTTTTAGTGATTTCGCATCAGCCATTTTTATTGTCACTGCTGGGGCTGGGATACAAGTCTTATACTTATGGGCTGATGAATAGGATGGACCGCGCGAGCCCAATGCGGTTTGGTGGGTGTTAATGAGTGCAAATGTAGCTGGGACTAACGGCTTAACGTGTCTTCTGAAGCACGGAGGAGCTCGAGATAATACACTTTGGTCACCTACCCCATGACTGACCCTCGCTAAAATTAACAGCGTGAAAAGTGGAAATTGAGTTATTAGGAGTATTATACCATTGAAAAGGGTGAAATATGAATAAAATATATTTATGTCATCGCTTACATTTACATCTACCACAAAAAAGTTAAAAATAAAAAAACTTTTAAAAATGAAAAAGAAAAACCTCCTTCAAAAAACTTTAAAAAATTGCTATAAAAACAACTTCAAAAAAGCAACAGCTCTAAAAAGCAAAAAATAATATTTAAATCTGCATAATTACTAATCAAGTACGCATATCTGATATTAAAAAAATGTCTTATGAAGTCGGGTGGGGCTTTAAGAATTAAGAAATCAAATTGAGAAAGAGAAACCACGATAAATGTTTATATAATTTAAAAAGGAAAATATATTTTAGCCCACCCCACTTCAAAAGACGTTTTTTTAATATCAGATAATAAGTGTACTTGATTAGTAATTATGCAGATTTGAATATTATTTCTGCTTTTTAGAGCTGTCGTTTTTTGAAGTTGTTTTTATAGCAATTTTTTTAGGGTTTTTTGAAGGAGGTTTTTCTTTTTAATTTTTTATATATTGCTAAATAATATACTAGAAAAAACACGACTCGCACCAGATGATGTTCTCGGGCGGGAATCGAACCCGCGACGCGACCTTTGGATATCTGGTCCAATGCTCTAACCGCTGAGCTACCGAGTCACTAGTGTAATGTCGAATTTGTTCTAGTATATCAACTCTTACGCTGCAAGCCAGCGCCATCTAACCAATTACAAGAATTGTGATAAGAACGTTATATTATAATGTTTGCAGCCGGCCGCACGCGTGCTTGGCGCCTTCGCTATTCGGCCGGTTACGAACATTATAGAATGTTCCTTTTACTTCGCTACACGCTAGGTGACGACTACAGGGTCATTATTGTGGTGACTATCTGGGGCCGTAAAGGCTAACGCATCAAATTTCGAAAAGTCTTCCGGGCTTCAAATTAAAACAGATAAATCGAGCCCCATTTGGGCCAAAATGGCGAATCTCAATTCATGATGTCACACGAACATCGATATCTTCTAAATAACTTCGGCGAATAGTACAATACAAAACTCCTTACTTCGATTTATCTGTTTTAAGTTGAAGCTCGGCAGACCCGCCGAAGTTCGAAAAGTTAGCCGGTAGGGGCCCTGGCCGATTCTGGCTCTAGGTGCTAAGAAAGCCGCCGCCTGTCAGTACGTACGTGGCCTTGGTGTTGCCAAGTTTCGCGGAATGTTTACTATGTAATACTTTACAAAGTTTCGGCGTTCATTAATCTCTTTGCTAGTTGGTTCGCTTTAATTTGGTTAATGGCTTTGAAGGTTGAAAGTTGTTGAGCTCTCTGGATTAATTCCTTGTTTTGGAAAATAATTATGAACTTTACATGTTATTATAGGTACGTACAACTATAATCATAATAAATAATAATAAATGCTTCGACAATTTCACACAGCGCCATCTAGCCCCAAACTAAGCAAAGTTTGTAATATGGGTGCTAGACAACTGATACACTACTTATATACTTTTTAAATATATACTTATTATAACATAGTAACCCAGACCCGTCACAGAAATTAAAATTAATAATTTAAATTTCTGCTCGGCCGGGAATCGAACCCGGTACCTCTTGCGTGGTAGACCGGCATGTTGACCACTGCACCACTCACGTCGTCAATATACACACACTATAAGCTTTGAAAGGTATTTACAAGAAAAAGAACTAACAAAAATTGAGCAATAATAGCGACCGATTTTAGCACTAAAGATATACCTATGATGTAATGATAATTATACTAAGTGGTAATGATTTTTCATGCATGTCTAAACACACTATGCCGAAGTTACGCGACCGAAGTTCGGTGGCAACGTTTTTAATAAACGCTACGTAATTTTCGGCAAATGTGTTGCTAGCCATTTACAAAGCATTGCAGGCGTAACTTGGCCGAACTTCGGTCGCGTAGCTTCGGCATAGTGTGTCTAGACACTTAGAATAAGTATACAAGGTGTTACAAAAATACCCCTAATGCCAAATATGGCATATAGGGACCATCAAACTGAACAACTTTTACTACGGGGCCAACTCTGAAATCGCGAAAAAAAAATCAGCTGTTTCATACATTTTGATATTTTCAATTTTAAGTTTTGTATGAAACAGCTGATCTTTTTTTCGCGTTTTCAGAGTTGGTCTCATAGTAAAAGTTGATCAGTTTGATGGTCCCTATATACCATATTCGGCATTAGGGGTATTTTTGTAACACCTTGTATATAGCTCCCTATACCCCTCGGAATTGGACTTTTGACTTGGGTAGGGTATTCTTAACGATTTCAGGATTTCGGTTCACATATGTAGATGTTCTTCTTTCCCCAAAGTGTGAAATATAACCTCAGTGTTGCCTTTTACCCATTATTATTTTAAACTGCAAAGATAATTTAAATATTTATAGTGATTCTAATATGTTTATATGTTCCGGCCGCCTGCACTGCATCGCATCATGACGGAGGGCTGGCAACACTGCGCCTACGTCTCGCTCCCTTCACCGCCACGCTCGGCCCATGACTGACACGAATTTAATTAAATATAATTTTAACCTAACTTGTGGAAACCAAGAGTAAACGTTAATAACTTTAAACCTACTATCTTTCATTTGTTACCTACTTAACATATATCAATGTAAGAAAATGTAATGAATGCAGTGAATAGCTTATTTATATTACGGAAATTCATTATTTTATCCTTAAATGTCGTACCCACTCAAGAAAATTAAAAGGAAATATAAAGCGAAGCGATTTTCCTCTCTTTAAATTTTGAGATTTGAAAGGATGAAGAATCTTTTGAAGCTGACGAGTAATTTAATTAATTATGTATTCGGTAAAATCTTATTTCGCGTTATTGAATACAGGTTATGATTTGTTTGATTTAATAATGTTTTTCAATATAATTGCTCGAAAATGTGTGTTTTCGATGACAGTACAGCAGCGTGCGGAAAGTTAATTTTACCGCACGCCACCACCGTGCGTTTTTGTTTAAGGTTTTTTTTAAATTCATTGGGTACCTTTAATGTTTTCTCGCAAATATTTTGAAACACGTAGGATGACACACGGTTGTTAAGGTTTTTATAAACTCGTTACGATTAAAAACCTTTGGCTCAAGTGATTAAAGCCGCGAAGGCTTTAATCACTATAAACCATTTTTCATTTATTTGTAAGGCAGTTTATGTCCTGTTTAAATTCTGTGTGTGATTAAACAAATTAGTTTATTTTAGCACAACACAGAAATCTTCTAGTGTTTTTTTAAGTTCGTACGGAAATATAGCTAGCAGTTAAGTACAAGAATGATCGATGGCGCTATTCGTCTTGGTAACCAAATGTTGTTCTCTTGAATTATGAAAATGTAAGTCCCTCCTTGGGTTTAATATATTTAACAAGATTTAGCGGCGGAATTTCACTATGTTACAGTAAACATTGTACTTGTTTTTAAAATAGGTAGTCCTGTTAGCATTATCTATATGTATACTTCAACGGAAAATACTATACAACGTGTTACAAAAATACCCCTAATGCCGAATATGGTATATAGGGACCATCAAACTGAACAACTTTTACTATGGGACCATCTCTCAAATCGCGCAAAAAATTTGCTGTTTCATTCATTTTGATATTTTCGATTTTAATTTTTGTATGAAACAGCTGATTTTCTTTCGCGATTTCAGCCCTGCGATTCTGTAAAATCAGACGACAACTCGCAACTCCCTTCGCAATTCACTCTCACTTCGCATCTCACCTCGCTTGATCTTGACCTTGACTTGCGTTGTACCTAGTGACAACCACACTCAACAAAATGTTAGTCGAGTTTTATCGATTCCAGTTTAGCTAATATGTGAGTTTTAAATTAAAATTTCTTATTTTAAGGAATTTGATGCAGCAAAAATAAAAAAAATAAAAAACTCTTAATTCGTGCCATGAATATAATCCCTATGCCTTAAACTGTATGTCCACGGCGTCCGTCTCCTCGGAGAGAAAAAACCGGACCGAATAGCGGCCTATATATTATATTTGTATGAACTTTTGTCAACTCGACATCCGGCGTCCGAAATCCGTCATCCGTTCTTTTGACGGGCTCCGAAGATTTTGCTTGATCGGATGAACCGCTAAACCGGAGCCTCGATTCGAAGTACCCCATTAGAATATAAAATACATATGGACTTGTCCACGGCGCAGCCACCCGACGTCCGTCTTCGTCAACCGTCATCTTTTGCGACTTGCCGAACTTGCTTATTGCGACAAGCACTTGCGCTGCGACTTTATTTTGTTCACACAATAAAGTTTTTAGGGCAAGTTAATATTAGGGGTTAAAGTATGAAATTGCCGTTTTGTATGGAGAATTTTAAAGAATTTGAATTTTCCATACTAACATTTTCTTAATTTATTTAACAACCATGAACGCTAACGTTTTAAAACATTTTGCACTAATGTTTACACACTAATATAACGTATGCCACTTAGGTTATGCGAAAAAAATAAGTATCGGCTAAGTCACAACGAAATAAAAGGTCATTTCTGCTAACCAAAAAGGAGTTACTAATAAAAACAAATGTTAAAAAAATATCTTCACGTTTTTAAATTTGAGATTTTAGCATTCACAATGCTATTTTTATATAATACCAAATAATAAACTAGAAAAAATACGACTCGCACCTGATCATGTTCTCGGACGGGAATCGAACCTGCGACCTTTGGATATCCGGTCCAATGCTCTGACCGCTGCGCTACTGAGTCACTAGTGGGAATGTCGAATTTCTCCTAGTATATCAACTCTTACGCTGCAAGTCAGCGCCATCTCACCAATTACAAGGAATTACCTCGACATCAACTGAATACCTTTCCAGATATTTTTAAACAATTGATTAAGATAAGAAAGCTACATCATTTTTAAATTTGAGATTTTAGCATTTACAATGCTCCCGTCCCGTTCGATTTCCGTCCGAGAACATAATCTGGTGCGAGTCGTATTTTTTCTAGTTTATTATTTGGTATTATATATCTTCACGTTGTTGTAATTTATCGTATAGTGTATTAAATGCCCCATCGAGGTATCTCTCTTGCAGGAGAGGGTGAAACCCAAAATTTTTTTGTTTTCTGCGTCTTTGTACGTATATTGCAAGAAGATTATATGTGGTTCGGGATTGGATCGGATCCGGACGCAATGGACAAACGTGATCCGTCTCCGTCATCCGTCTCCGTCGAAACGCCCGGATCCGTCATCCAAGAAAAAACCGGACCGTGGACAGACCTATAATATTTTGTTAAGAATCCTGCTTTGTATAGTTACCTATATTAAGGCCCACTTGCAGTAACATTTACTAAATCTCGACTTTGTTAAACTTAGATGTAGCCCTTATGAAACTGTGAAAATTTTAAATATCGATTTAAAAATTTTACATATTCGTATGAGTAAAGTCTAGGTTTAACAAAATCGAGATTTAGTAAATGTTGCTGCAAATCGACCTAAGTACTCTTTTTGTATATATTGCTCATTGAATATAATGTCAATGTCTTGTTTGTCAATATTCTTCCTTGCGTTTTTTAATACAGTTTTTACAGTTTAATTTTATTATTTTCTTTCCCAAGATCCTATAATATCAAAAAGTATGTACTTTAATATGGTAGCAGAGCGTTAAGTTACCGGAAATAAAATTCAGATAGAATTTACGTCGAGAGTTGATGGAAAAGTCTATCGTTGAATCAGCAACAATCCAAGTGGGAGACACGAGAGCTTCATGAGGCGAACTTATTACTACGAATTTGTCACAAGACAACTGTGAGAAAGTTTTGCGATATTCTACAGCGAGGGAAGTATGGCTAGAACTACACCGCCTGTATGATGGCTTGCAAAAGAGTAAAGCCTGTGCATGAAGTTCTTCAGCTACACAGTGCAATCCAGTGGTGAAGTGTCACTACATATTAGCAAATTGAAGAATATCTGGTCTGAACGTGCCAGGGAACTCCAGAAGGAACACCTGAAGGAAGAGCTACCAGAACTACTCGAAGACGGCTGAACCGATTGAAAGGATCAACTGTCGTTTAAATATTAATAAAATATATTTATATCATCGCTTACATTTTTATTACATATACATATGCCTAGCCCCAAAAATGTTAAAAATAAATAAAGCTTTTTAAATTTTGAGTTTTTAGCATTCACAATGCTATTTTTATATAATACCAAATCATATACTAGAAAAGAGTGGCTCGGTAGCTCAGCGGTCAGAGCATTGGACCGGATATCCAAAGGTCGCGGGTTCGATTCCCGTCCGAGAACATGATCTGGTGCAAGTCTTATTTTTTCTAGTATATTATTTGGTATTAAATAAATAAAGCTTTAAAAAAAATAAGCTGTTTTTATAGCAGTTTTTTTAGGTTTTCTGTTAGCACATCATGTTAAAAATGTATAAATCTACTGAATCTACTACCATTTCACAAATTGGAAGGCCTATCCAAGAATGAAATGACGAAAGAAAACTTGCAAAGGGTTTTTGACCACCGATAAATTAAATATGACGTGAACGCCATAGGCTATTTACTATATTTCGTCTACGTTATTGCCCTAGAGCTAAATCGGCGTAAGATGGCATATCCCTAGTTTGCCTCCTTTGAACTTCAGCAATTGTTTGTAGCTCTTCTAGTCTCTCTTCTTCTGAAATTGTGAAAGCCGGTATTTCTGCGCGATTGCACATGTTGTGCAAAACACAGCATGCAATAACTATTTTTGCAACTATGTCTGGATGATAATTGAGCATTCTGTGTACTAACAAGCACCTAAATCCCTCTATTCCCAGGAGTCTTACAAACCAGTATAATAAGTTTTACCTAACAATATAAAAATTTTTTTTTATCAAATTTTATACAATACATGTAAAAAAAAAATTGACATTAAAATAAAAATGTTTTCTGAAATAACATCCTTGTAGGTGGTGGTGGTGGAAGGCTTGTGGCTCATGAACATCTTTGCTTGCACAACAATAATAGCAATGTAATTGTCCAGAAATTCAAACCGTTGACAGACACACCTATCTGTTGTTCTGATTATTGAGAATAAATACAAGTCATCTGGATATATAAACTCAAAGCTTTTCTCACCATCCTTTACATCTCTTACAAAGCATTACAGAAAGTAATATTAAAACTGGACGATCACCGCAGGTAAATTGTTTACTAGTGACCTATTTTATAATATGTTGTTGTTACCATAAATATATAATAATGTTAGTGTAGCATTCCGGACAAACCGCCGTGGTTTTTGGTTTGTTACGATGAAAAAATTTTGTTTTTGTAAAGTTAAATAATTAAAAAAAAATAGTTTTTCACAAATTAAATAGCTATATAATTTGTGGTTAAAAACTACTTGTCAGTGTTAAAAAATAAAAAAAATATTCACTTCTAAGACTTTCGCTCGTATACAGTTCATTAGAAATAAAACACTTTTTAAACACTTTTAGTCCTCCCGTGACCACGGTCCCTGGAAAGGTGTCGAAACGTCGGGAATTCTAAAAACCAATAAATACAAACTAAATAATTCTAAAACAACACCTGAATTAATGATATACGCGCTGTAATCCGTAAAAAGTGTTTTATTTCTAAAAAAAATATTATTTTAACATTGTTTGTAGAGGACTTCTTCTATTTTCACTCGTAAAATAGATACTTTTTATTTGACACTTTGAATCGGGTTCACTTGCGAGGTGAGCATCGAAGTGAGGGCGGAATTTCCTTACAGAATGCCACTTCTTATGTCATCTCATATTTCATCTGTCAAAATCTCACGGTCAATTTTAATTCAACACGCAGACTATTAGCTGCCTCAAATTCCTTAAAATAAGAAATTTTAATTAAAAAAACGCATATTTGCTATAAAGTTCTGTACCAAAAACTCAACAATTGTATCAAAAAACTGCAATCAATAAATCTCGACTAACATTTTTTTGAGTGTGGCAGTCACTACAATACAGAACTCACTTCACTTCGCAAGTAAATAGGTGATGCTTACAGAATGCAAATTTAAGTGAGAGTGAAGGGAGTAGCGAAGTGAGATCTGATGCGAGAGGTTGTTTAATTCGAGAGGTGGACGGATAATTAGAATTGTGAAAAGAGAAATATATGTAGCTTACTCCCGCAAAAAATATATATGCAGGATGCACCGCCCGCCTGCCCGCAAAAAAATGCACATGCACACCACAAAAATATCAGTGCACAATACCTGCATTTAGCAAGACAGCGACACACCTTGCACCTTCACCTTAGATAATTAGAAGCACCAGATAATTTTCATACCAACGAGATAACTTTGAAGCCTTGGTTCTCTGCCGATCTGAAGATAGCTACCCAGGGAGTGAATGGATGAGATCCAGATTGCAATACACACAACTGATCTATCAGGATTCTAAGAGCTGTTTTGATATGCTAAAAAAATCGCGAAAGTAGCATTATATTGTATGGAAATTCATCATTCACATTAGGGGACAGTCTACAACCACTCTACACCCCATAAAAGTAAATGTAATCGTTTCCTTGATCGTTACGAAAAATCCTGTCACCTCTCGGTCTATACCTTACAGAATGCCACTTTTTACATCATCTCATACTTTATCTGTCAAAATCGGTAACCTATCCCAAGGTCGAAATTTTTTTGATCGAATTTCATTTTACTGAAATCTTTTCGACTGTTTTCGTTTCGCCTTTTTTGACTTCGTCGAAATTACGTTTTACCGATGTCTTATTTGGTCGAAAAAGTTTTTACCGAAGTTATGCGCGGTCGAAAGAACATTTCGTCGAAGTATTATATTCCCGAACATTCATTACACCACTGATTTATTTGTCATATTTTCAGTTCACCAAATGAAAAACTTTGAATACATTAAGTAGGTTAGGTTAGGTTAGTGTTTTGACCATTCGCAGCTCTATAATGCTTGCATGCATGGTGCATGCTTGCTTAATAAAACATGTATTATTATAACAAATATCGATTATATCAAATGTTACCTACATAATATAAATATACCATAGTTGCGGTTGCGGCCAAATAGTATTCGGTAAAATGTTGTTCTGGTGGTGCCAATACTAAAAAATCATTTTGAAAATCGGTGAAACGTAGTTCGGTAAAATGAGACATATGCCAAATGATATTTCGATGGTTTAAAAATATGGCAAACAATACATATAGCAACAAAAACTTTGGTCAACCGTTTCCGTTAAATGAAATTAGGACAAGTAAATTTCGGACAAGTTATCGGTTCCCGTCAAAATTCTCGCGGTCAATTTAGTTCAACTCGCTGACACGCTCGCAAGTGCAGCGCTAGTGCACATGCGAATTATCAAGCGAGTTTTGAGAATACCAATCAAGAAACTCACAGCGGATTCAGATGCGAGGTCACGAATGATGTCTTACAGAATCGCAATGCAGAGTCGGTCCCGAAGTAAAAGTTGATCAGTTTGATGGTCTCTATACAAGGTGTTAAAAAATACCCCTAATGCCGAATATGGCTATTTCGATGTCTGTTTTTCCGGCTGTTCTTCTCTACAGGTCGCATTACTCTACTGATTCTCGTGAAATTTTGTGAGCAGATTTGATAATTGTATAGATTTTTTTGTCAAGCCAGTTTATTGCGAAAAAGAAAACGCATTTGAAAAATAATCAAAAATTAGAAGCGCCATCTAGCTTCGAATAGATATATTAAAATAATGTCTAACCTACCAAACGGCACATAATACTGCTTTTCAAAAGCAGTGTCAACCTCGTGGTGACATCTATTAGATAAATTTTTAAACAACACTATTTGAGCGAGCCACGGCTCATATAGTACTGACGCGCAGCGAAAATTTTTCTAAGTCTATGGTACTGACGCTTGATGCTTCATGGAAGCTAGATCCACAATCTGAGTTAATTGATGCATTTACTTTTAATTGGCAAAGTATATCTTTCTACGCATTTCGTCCCTTTTATTTAATTACTAAAGTTCATCAAAACATAAAATTGGACAAAGCAGAAGGTATTGTTGTTGTGCCGCTTTGGGCATCACAACCTTGGTACCCAATGTATCAAAAAATGCTAGTTTCTCAAGAGATTATATTCGAACGAAATAAACCATTATTACACTCTCCTTTCAGAAAAGTTCACCCACTTCATGCAAACCTTTCCCTGGTGGCAGCGAGAATATCCGGCAAGCTCCGATGAAACGAGGTGCCCCAACAGTATCTTTAAATTGAAGTAAATTACCTATGACTTCATTTTCCCTTAATATGTTAAGTCAATATAACTCACCCTTAAAAAATTGGTGCGAGATTTGTAAAATTAATAATTATGATTATTGTGAAACTAATGTTTCACAGCTGATTCAATTTTTAACACAATTGTTCGAATCAGTACGTTAGATACGGCAAGGTCTTCTATATCCTTATAATTATTAATAGATGTATCAATATCCTCAAATGTTATAGTTTCTAGACTAATGAAGGGCGTTTTTAAGTTAAAACCTCCCACACCAAAAAATTATGTTACGTGGGACACAATCATTGTGCTTAATTATTTAAGTGATTTTTACCCATATGATAACATTAACTTACGTGATTTATCACTTAAAACAATTACATTACTCGCAATAGAATCTGCTCAGCGAATGCAAACAAGTGATCAAAATGGAGAATGTAATCATAAAAATTGATTGTATATTAATTAAAATAGTTGACCTTATTAAAACATCCAGACCGGGGACCTACCAACCACTTATCAAACTACCTTTTATTAAAGAAAACCCCAAAATATGTCCGGCACTTGCTTTAAAAAAAACATTCATCAGGAAATTAATTGCTTATCAGCTTTAGAACGCCACATAATAAAGTAGGATCGCAAACTCTTGCACACTGGGTAAAAAATACCCTTCAAGAGAGTAGTGTGGATACAAGTCTGTTTGGTGCACACAGCACAGGTCACGCGGCCACCTGTGTTGCGCGCCGATCTGGGGTTAACTTGCAAGTGGTTCGTAGGACCGCGGGCTGGAGTGACACTTCCAATATTTTCATTAAATATTATAATCGAGATGTCACTACGCCCGTTGTAGACAATAACGAGTTTGCCTACTCTTTGTTTAATTCATGAAAATTTACATTATTTTTTGCTTTTTTTTTTTTTTTGGTATGATCATGATAATGCATAATTTTCTTTATATGATCTGATTCTATAAAAATACTTTTTGCTATCTGTAAACATTTTCTTTAGGAAAAAGAGATAATATAATAAGTGCTTTGTTGTTTAATACTGTCTTTGGAATTCATTAGAAACCTTGTTAACCGAATATTTTTTATTTTTTTTAAAACTCTAGACATCTGCATGTAAACTGGTATTCATCTTCGGAGGGATGCAAAGTACGAGTAAAAGAACTCACCTTGTGAAGTTCGATTCTTATTATACGAGCAACACGTAGAAGATGATTACCATACTCCCGACCAACCCAGTTCGGATACATTCTTCTTCTTACCCTTTAAAAAAAAAATGATCTCGATTTTAGCTCTAAAATTAATGGCGCCAGGGGCGATCGAGTGAGCTGCCGCGCCGTGTCGGGTGTGTGAGAGTGAGACAGACTATTTCGTCATTTGGTAGCTTTAAACAGTGTGACAAGGACGGCACCATACTACGTACTGCTGCATGTAAACTGGTAATCATCTTCAACGTGATGCTCGTATAATAAGAATCGAACTTCACAAGGTAAGTTCGTTTAATTCTTAATAAATACTACTAACATAGAGCTCAACAGATGTCAAAAGTCAACCCTAAACAGTTCACGCACACATTCGCAGGCTCGCAGCGTGTACAAACGTAATCTGTTTATGTGGTAGTTGAAACACACTTTTTGTATGGAGTGTCCGGGGTGTAACCTTGTACTTGTGTTAGGTATCACAATTAAGATAAGTTCTATCTAGTAGCTTACTTGAGACTGATGACTGTCAAATTACTCGGAACTTATTTCTGATTGTGGAAAATCTTGATCACTCGATTCTGTCAGAGTGAGTTAATCGTTTTTGTGTTTGTGTAATTTCTGTTACACGTGGTTGTCATGTCGTATATTTTCCTTGTGACCTTGAATCTTTAATAGCTAATAATAATTTCGATTAATTAATTTTATAACCTAGGTACCTCGTTAATGTTTGTGTGCATTTCATATCTCTACTTTAACATGGTCGTGGGTATTTGCGATGTATTTGATCGTGATAGCAATAATAAGTAAGTATTAGACATTACAATTCTTTTATTATAAAAGTTTTAGCTCTACAGCAGCGTTTCCCAAACATTATTATGCCCAGCCCCCCTAGCATGACCGACGAAACACGACATGTATCGCGTGATATAGCGTTTTATCGACACCCAACTGTCAAAATTCATTGTCTTTTGACAGTTATACGTGATAAATCTGCTAGGGGGGCTGACCCAGTAATTTTGATGTTTCCTCATCATAACCCACCATAAGTTTTTTAATCCTACTGGTGCAAATATTATGGGAAATTAAAGAACACATTCGAATGTCCACATAATAATAATAAAGTGTATTAAAGTAAAAAAACGTAACTTTTAACAATAATTTTACCTCATATTATATCAATCATAATAACGATCATACTTTAGTTTATTTATTTATTGTTCAAGACATAAAAAGATACAATTATATTATACGTCATTACTCATCAGCAAAACCTCTAGGGTTTATGTGCCAATGAGAGTTCGCAAGTTTTGAGCATACTGTACTTTGTGAATGTATGAAGCTGTTTGACTGATTGTAAACAATGAGACAATGTTGCGACCCGGTATTTTTATTTTCGTGACACGGTGCCGGGTCGCGACCCACCATTTGGGATACGCTGCTCTATAGGAGCCATCGGAAGATAAATATTATTAGGTAATTTATTTATATATTTTGGAACAGAGTTATTTATACCGTCTATGATTCTAGTATGGCGAATATGGTTTGAGAGAAATAATCAAGTCATTGAAATCATTGAATTTTTGGATTTTAGGCATTCACAATGCTATTTTTATATTAAGACTAGCGGCTGCCCGTGACTTCGTCCGCGTGGTTAGATATTTCTCTTTTCCTCGGGAATAGTATTTTTTCGGGATGAAAGGTACCCTATGTCCTTCTCTGTACACTTGACAACGTGTATGCAAAACTAGCTGTTTGCTTTTAAGAAGTTCCGTTGTGCCTTCGTAGTACATGGTCCAAGTCTAGTCCAGAACGTCGCAGACCATAGCTCAGTTTGTTTTAGATTGTCATAAACCTACCAATATCTCAATCACTATACATAACCTATATTGACTTGGAGAAGTTCCCTTGTGTATCTACGAAGTCCAAGGTCCAATACCAATAAAATGTTACCACTCTTAAGGTATACCCTTTCAAACAAAAAAATAATCATCTAAATCGGTTCATAAACAAAGAAGCTATGCCTGAAAATTCGTAAATAACTAGTACGATGTCGGGTAAAAAGTATGTGTGCAAAAATAAAGAATCGTCATAAGAGTAATAACTTTGGTAGTAATATAATTAAGATTGATAATATCTTCAAATTTATGCAATTCGGACCACCAGTTCTAGGAGATTTTATTATTATTTTCTCAGAGTTATGGGATATCAAAAAATACAGTAATTAAATATACACATTTGACAATTCAGCAACCATGTCCTTTGAAATATAAATACTACTGTATATTCCTACTTGTTTAGTGTCCATTGTTTTCCTAATTTCATTTGACAGTTAGGTACTTACTTACTTAACTTAGATATTCTTGTCCTATAAACAAATAAAAAAAACAGAGGACTTTTGTTTGTTTAGAACAATAGCCAAATTAGTTATTGTTCTGAGCTTGCCATATTAAGGAGTAATTTATTATAAGATGCTAAAAATTAGGCTGATTTATTTTCCAAAGAAACTGTTTAGCATTAAATTATGTAGCGTATAAAATATACAGACAGGTTATTTTCATTATAGGTTTCCACGACAACGTCGGGGCAAACGAAACAGATTTAATGTTCGACCTAGACCCGGACGCGATGTTCAAGTCAATTCTGGGCCGTGATCCCAACCGCATCCGCGAGACTACTCATGCCGCGCCCTCTTTATCCGATCAAGATTTTCTTAACTTCACAAAAAAGAACACAACCTCTCAAAAATTCCATAACAGTAAAAAAAATAAACCTAACGTTAAAATAGTAAAAGACAAGGAAAAGTTCAAACCTGAAAAAATTATACGCGAAAAAAAAATACCTGAAATTGAGCAGAGAATGAGAGAGTTAGAAATAGAAAGAATATTTGCCAACGATCTAAACCCATTACCCAACTTTGACAAAAATGAGGATGACCCAACAACGATTACGAGTAAATTTGACAAACTCAGAGCACAGATACAAACAGACGGACGAAGACAATCTAAGGAAGCAAAGCAAAGAAATGTAATGAGAAACAGAACAATATATATCATGGAGCACTTTATATACGAAACGAGGTACAAGTTGCCGTATTCTCAAATATTGAGGAAAAAGTATCACAGCTCATTCAAATATAGAATCGGGTATTGCTACGGACTGATGTACCAATTGAAAAGGCAACAGTTGCTGATGTATACGCAGTTGCATTTAAAGCAAACTAAGGTGAGTACACTGCATATGCACATGAGAATATATGAAAAGGTGGTGAGGCTGGATGTGGACATAAAAGATATTATACAACTTATAAGAACACTTGAGTCAAAGAGACGACTGGAAGATAATCCCGAATATTATAACGAACACACAGACGATGAAAATGAAGGATCTGGTGGTGATCGTAGTGGTTTCACCACCACCACCAGGCCAAAACGACCACCCTCTGAAAGTACAAAACCACCACCAATAGGTTAATAACCTAATCTAATCAACTCTGCAAGTTAACCACCAAGCATCGATCGGGTCAAGTTGATAAAACAGGATATTTAAGTAATTGAAAAGCAATGAAATCACATAAAAGGTAGACACAAAATAGGTAAAGTGCGTGCACGAAACATCGAAATTTTTCTCTCAGCTCTCGGCAAAGTTATCAAGTCTGACCTAGATCCTTTATAAATAAAACCACATCTGAATTTTTTTTATAATAACTTGATTACTATTCTAAAATGTTATTTCTACAGTTAGAAGGTACAGTCGAGTTTAATAATATGTACCCACCTTTGACCTTTATGCCTTTGCAATAAAAGTCAACATCTTGTCAAAAGTGCCAACATATCAATGTACTCGACTGTACCTATATAATTTCCTAAACAGAATTTATACGTATAATATAGTATTAAAAATACATAGTTGATAAATTATAATTATTTTTCTCTTAACCCTACGCCCGGAAAATGAGACACAATAGATATTCCATTGTTATC
This sequence comes from Catoptria pinella, assembly GCA_963556745.1. Classification (NCBI taxonomy): domain Eukaryota; kingdom Metazoa; phylum Arthropoda; class Insecta; order Lepidoptera; family Crambidae; genus Catoptria; species Catoptria pinella. The sequence goes on from OY750771.1 coordinate 1,426,152, forward strand.
CGGTCGCCTACATCCGGTCGGGCGTTGATGAATTAAAAATATAATAATTATTAAAGTCATTGAAGTAATAAACAATCGGGACATAACAAGACCTTGTAATCCAACAGCTTCTTTGTTTCATGAGTGCCTTCATTGTTAGTTAAAGAAAAAGGGAATTGAAATATGTACCAAATAATAAGTGAACTTGAAAATGAGTCTCGAATGAAATGGATGAATAGCGCAGAACAATAGAGAGATAGTGAATAGTCCACATATATTGCATTCTCCCAACAGAGCCCATTGTTTAAAATTGTCAATGTTTCTACAGTCGTACATCCACCGTAAAACGTAATGACACGAGACAGAAAATAAAAAGAAAACACTGAAATTGTCGATCCATATAACGCTATCGGCAAGAAAATAAAACTTGGGGATACCTGCCGTTTCAAACTTTTCCCGCAACTCCGCTTATTGTTCGAAATGGGAAACAGCTGACGGTTGCTTTTCGCGGCGTCAAATTATTGGATAAAAACCGTGGACTTTAAAAAAAGTGGATGACCGGAAAAAAACAGTCGCATTAATAGCTTAAGCTATAAATGTTTTTTATCCGTGTTCATTTATTCAGACGCTCCATAGCCGGGTTGGCAACGATCCAAACTGGCTGACTACATTCAGTGGGTACGTTTGCTTTAAATACCGCTATCTTTGTTACGAACGTAGTGTTCTACATAATTTTCTAAATTTTTAGGATTTCGTGCCCGAAGGAGCCAAATGGAACCTTATTGCTGTCGCTTATGTGTCCGTCCGTCTGTCTGTTCGTCATTTGTCACAAAACTCTAGCAGCTAAGCCGTTGAAGCTACAGTTTGCACCAAAAGCTGAGTCTTGCTGACCCAAAGTCAGGTAAAGTATAAAATAGTTATTTGTTACACAAGAGACCAAAGTCAATTCGTGCTGCGAGTGCCGCCTTTAAATCACGAACTAGCGAAGTAGTCTAGAATTGAATCACGAGTGTAGCGAGTGACTTTCCTGGTGAAAATCTACATAAATCATTCAGCATTAGAAACTTGTACTCTCAACTCTTTTGGAGTAAGATAACTACCTTCATCGCTGAACGCACTCATTTTTTGTAATATATCACAAAAATTGTTCGTTGATGCTGAAAAAAAAAATTCATAGATTTACAAAACAGTATTTGCGTGTCGTGTCGCATAAGAGTGGTTTTGTGCATGTCGTTTTATTAGGAACTGAATTAAATTGTGAATGATTAGGTTTCACTTGGTTTTAGTTTGTGTTTTTGTTGATATTAAAAAGCATTTGCGCTGCGCCAAATCATAGCTGTAAGTATTCTATGTAATCTCATTTTAAGTGAACATTGTAAGTTCTTATGAGAATAAATGTCTTTAAACCTAAACCTAACTTTCTCGTTTATTTTTTTGTTTTAAGTCACCGATCACTAGTTATCATAAAATAATTTACTCTTCGAGGTCATATATAGGAAACCACATTATTAGTATACATTAACATTAATTATTTACGGTATACAACTCATATATTTAAAAAAAAAAACTGACATTTTAGCACCTTTCCGGGGGTCATGGTCAATACGTTTAAGACACATAAACGATATATTAACATTTTAATTTTGCCGCAAGTTCTTAGGAGAGGTAGCTCGAAGTATTGCGGTTAGGCGGAGCTGACAGTGACAAATTGCGTCGGATTAACTTTGTCTCACCACGCGACAAACAATAAACCTCTTTTATAATATGTCAACTATAATTTCAAACGATATATTATTCCAACGCCATCAATCAATCTAAAGTCTCGTTTATCCTTATTTGTCTTACTTAACTTTTGACAGCTGTCATACGTCTTTTAAAAAATCGGTAAAGAGCGAGTCGGACTCGCGCACCGAGTGTTCCGTATCATCATTCTGAAAAAGATTACTATTTAGAGACATCTTTTTATTTTTCCTGTCAATAGAGCTATAGGGTGTATTTCAGCAGACTAATAGCTGAGTCATCGATCGCTTAGAGTACATTTTAACCATAGAAAGTAAAAAGAAAGTTCCAGGGTTAAAATGTATTCTGTGGTGTTCGATGACTTAGCGTTTGGTCTGCTGGAATGCATCCTACCCAAGTCTTTCCTAATATGACTGTTTCAAAACCAAACAAAATTTCAAAAATTGTTCTAATTTCACTATAAATTTCTAATGTTTATATTCATTAAACCTTTGTTACGTACCAATTATATTATAATAAAATGTTGTAACTATATACCTTCTATTTATTTTCTCGCAGTCAATGGTAAAAAGTATTGTACACAACTCGTGAAAAAAAAATTAATCTCGGTCCTTGTATCCCTCGCTCCGCTCAGAATTCTAATCTAGAATCCTTCGCTACTCGCGGGATCCAACTTAGTACCTCGAATGAAATTTCCTTTTTATTCACTTGTTGTATAATCTACTATTGCCCTATTCATGGGTCCTTTGTTTATAATCCTGAAAGTATATTCTAAAGCCTGAAATAAAGTTAAAAAAATAACGAAATTTTGAATTTATATTTTTGCAATTTCATATGTTCTCTCCTAAGACTTAAAACTGAATCATTATTATTTTAACCACCTCTGTGGTCTAGTGGTTTGCCCACAAAGACGCAGGGGTCCCGGGTTCGATTCCCAGGAGGGGGGTACAATTTGTAGCAGGTTTTGCTGGTGGTAGGGCTTATTTAAAGTCCGCCTGGCTGTATATATTTATAAAACAACAATTTAAAAATTGTTGTGTTCCGGCAATAAGAGGTAATATAGTCAGTTCCTCAGTAGTGAGGTTTTCCGTGTGTAGTGCGCTTACACTTTCGGCCTAATCGGCCTTATCGTCACTTATAACATTAGGTGAGGTGAAGGCCAAGCACTATTCCGTTGTGGAAATAAAATATTATTACTTTGAACTGAATTAAGTCGAATAGGATACCAATTTACCAATAAAGTCGTAATAACTTAAAATTAAGCAGCTGTCAAAAATTAAGTGACGTTTCAGTATTTGGCCGCTTGTGTCGTAACTGGCAGCAGTAAGTTGGCACATACTAATGATCCTAAGTTAAGGATGGATCGTTCCAAATTCGCCTGGATTCATTCCAAGTGGGACAAGTCCAGAGCGACGTAGTGTCGCGAAGGCCGTTATTCATGAGGAACTGCATTACTAAGGTTGATCACCCCTGGTTGGAGTTGGGGGACGGTAATTTAAAAAAAAACTTTATAAACGAACTAAAAAGTATATTAATCGGACTTTAATCGATGTTTATACTTTTTAGTTCGTTTTTGTGAAAAACCTATAAAAACGTGTTTTCTTAAGTTTTTCATGAAATAATTATTTTCAAATGAGCCTAAACTCGAAGCGTCGAAATATAGTTTTAGTATTACAGAGTTCCTGTGGATTGATAGGGATCGCTCTCAAAGTCATCATGCTGCAGAGGCAGACCACGACAAATCACAACAGTTAAGCAACGGTCCTATTGGGGCGACTACGATCGTAGCAGCGTAGCACCCCCCTACCCCCCCACCCCCCCATTCAAGCTACGGTGGTAATGGGGTGACTATGATCGTAGCAGCGTAGCACTTCTCCAGTCAATCTACGATCGTAACGAGGCGACGACGCTGTAGCAGAGTAGCACTCCTCCAGTCAAGCTACGGTCGTAATGGGGCGACTACGATATAGCAGCGTAGCACTTCTCCAGTCAAGCTACGGTCGTAATAGGGCGACTAGATCGCCAGCACTTCTGCATCTATTCTTCTACTTGATATGATAGCTATCATGCGTCTAATTATAGTGGTCGAGTAGTAAGTTTGTGACAACGGAACCGAAGCGGATTGAGTTTTTTAGGCTAGGAACTAATTCAACGTTTTATATTCATTAATCCGTCTTTATTATTAAATCGATATTGGCCAAGAACAATCCTATTCCATAGTCAATTTATTGAAAATATCATCTTACGCAATAAGTGTATGCAATAAAACCCATTTCACAAAACTTAGTACCAACAAACCGATATTAATCTTTAACATATGCAGGAACTTCTAGCGCCATAAATTTTGATACCGCTATACTGAATCGACATAAATTCGCAAGTTACAGCAATCACTACAAACGTAAGTTACGTAATGTATTGGTTATTTTTAGTAGTTTGTGATGTATTAACATATTTTTTCTTCACTTCTGTTTGTTCTGTACAGGGTGTACCTTAGACTGATGTTGTAGATAAGAATCATTACAAAAGGAGACTTCATTTTGATTTCAAAAATAATTAAAACAAAGTCAGTCAGTTGAATGCAATTATTTAATCTTAACATAGTCTTCCTTTTAAAATCTTTTATGGTAAGGCCGTAAGGATTTGTTACCGAGTCATGTTAATGTATTTTTTATCAATTATTTAGTTAACTAGTAAGTACAAGTTTTGCTCAGTTTGGTTTTTAACTAAATGTTTGGTGTGGTTTGACCATCATATTTTTTTACATAACCTCTTCCACTAGCTTAATTTATTCAAAAATATCTTCAGGTGTAATAAATACCTTACTTTGAATTATCCATAATAATGTTAATATAATAATAATTTGCTTCCTATTGTATATGGCTAAATAGGCTTAAAGATCTTATTTTTTTACTTTTATAACATCAACATATGTACCTACCCTATATAATGGCAAATAAAGTATTTGTATTTGTTTGGCAAGTGTCAGTACCTTGGGATACCACGACATATAATAGTTCCTCAATCAATTTTGTCCTTAACGTCTAACAAATTACGGCTTAAAATTCATTGTAATCTGATATGCTGCTGACTGTACATTAGGCCTAGGCTAGCGGACACCCACGCGTCTCCTTGACATTTACACCCGGGACACGATTTCGATTCTCCAACTATTAACGTATCAATCGTGTAACAATGATCTTTCAATGGTACTCCTTTTTGACATAGTTCTTGTACGCAATACTATTGGAACACCATCGAGACACCATTGTTACTTTAACATTAGCTGAATAGAGGCCCCATCGTCTACTTAACCGAAGCGAAACGAAAGCTAATATAATTTTCTAATAACAAGAGATTGGCAGCAAGTTGATCTTTGAACTCTGATTGGCACCGGCTATGAGAGATAAGTCAATTAAGATTAATGATGGTGGTGAAAGCAATTTAAAGTTATACTAATATTTAAAGTTATGTTTATAAAACGAAAAATATCAGTTTTTATAATAAAGTTACACTAATATTTAAAGTTATGTTTATAAAACGAAAAATAAAAATTTTGTGGCAGACGACTCATTTTAGATAGGTAATTGACTCTCCATACAAAGGTAGCATCGACCATTAGCAATTTTTAATGTCTTCTTCTCTACAAATTTATGACCTCCGTGTGATTTTCACACCGATTTTCACGGTGTCGCCATTTTTGAGGTTGAATGAATCGTTCAACCAAAGTATCAGGACACCCCGTGGTCTCGTCCAATGGTTGCATTGACAATACACGTCAATATCGCGCGCGGATTATACCACAAACATCCAGATGTTTGTGGTATAATCCGCGCGCGATGATAATGTAATGCTACCTTTTAGAACTGAGACGCGCACGGTCCGTCAGCCAGCCGTAGCGTCGGCAAACTCGAGTAGATGCTCGCATCATGCTAGTTATGTAAAGCTGGCGCGTGGATTTCTGCTCGAGTTTTATTTTAAATGCGAGATTTATTATATTATTGTGCGATTAATTTAGTGATTAATTGATAATGAGTGGAAAAAGGGGTTAAACTTTTTACTTTTATATTTTTTTTAAATTTAAATAGATTCAGAAATTTGCTAGCGCTACTTGACTGCTTAACTGTCATTTTTGATTTACTTTGACAGGGTCCCATCCCAATCTGATCGCGCGCGGATTATATCGTCGTTGCTCCGATTTCCTTGTCACAAAGTGCGTTGAGATCTAAAAAAACCTAAGTGATGTTGTTCTATTTTGATTAAATACCAATATTTTTATTATTGTTACTTTATACACTTAAAGAGACGAGAATAAAACACCTAAACTTCATTTATTTGCCAGAGTTCGTAATGGTGGTCGGATGGGGTAATTCAATATGCACATTATAGGGGTAAATTATTTTCCCGTTAGCTCATTATTATACCCGGGAGAGGACAAAACCGGAATACCACACAATTACGCAGCTCTCTGTTTATTTTAAAACCTTTTTGTTATAAGAGTAAGGAACGTGTGGTGTAGCGGCGCGATCATACCGCTACATAAGCAAATCGACGAATGACGAAGAAATGCAGGATCAGCGAAAAGTACAATATGTAAACATTACACAGACGTGAAGTCGCACTACGTCAAGCTAACATTAAGGCTCCTAGATACCTCAAGTGGCGCCCTCATTTTAATTAAATTTATTGCTCGCTAAGAACATAATGTATCGAAAATTCACATGTACAGATTGAAGCTAAGGTTCTATAGTTGATTTACAAACAATAACCTCAGTATAATAAATAAATATTTTAAATAAATAAATATTTGACAACATCACATAATCTCCGATTCCAAAGTAAGTAGCTAAAGCACTTGTGTTATGGAAATCAGAGACAACGGTGGTATAACAAACACCCAGACCTGAGCCAATATAGAAAAGTTCGTTTTCTAAATTGACCCAACCGGGGATCGAACCCGGGACCTCAGAGATGGCGACACCTTGAAAACCGGTGTACAAAGCCACTCGACCACGGAGGTCATCAAAGGTAAACCGACACCTGGCCGGACCGAGCGTTGGACAAACGTGATTTGAGTACGATCAGCCTGTCAAGGTCCGCCATGAGCGCTTCGAGAAACTATTAACATTGTTAAAAGTAAAAGATGGGAAATGTGCTTAAAGTGAACACTTTGTAAGTAATAATAATTATTTTTAATGATAGGGGGTGCCACTTAGCTTAACTAATCGCCTTAAATGAGAGTCCATCAGCTATAGATCAAAAGGACTGGGCGTTAATGAAACATGAAAAAGGTAAAACCAGCGGGCGTACTACCAAAAAGAATTTGCGGTAATCGGACGACGCTTGGCGTCCGATAAATCGAATTAATCTTAATTTTGAACTGTAACACCATTATTAAGGTACACCTTATTTATTAGTACAAATTTTATGTCATGTATTTTTTTTAAGGAATCAGAGACAACGTTGATATCACAAACACCCAGGCCTCAGACAAAGAGAAAAGTTCGTTTTCTAAATCGACCCATACCGCAATCAATTTAGAAAATTAGGTTTCGTGGGAATTAAAAAAAACTGTTTTACAGAACCTTATTTCTCGATCGAGGGCGATGATGCTCGATGCAGTGTTAGCCCATTCGTCCTGAGCTGAGATTGTAGTAGTTAAGCAACTTTTGCAAATGTCTATCATGAGATGGGTGACCAAAAATTTATTATTTACTCTTTAACATCCATAAATCCGTATTGAGCCCGCGTGGTGTGTTATGACTTAACCACTTTATCTACCTACATAATTAAGGGTTGTGCTTGTGCCCCCGCAAAGGGGAAAAGAATAGTGATGTGCAATGTCCAAGAATTTTACACTCTCTTAGTATAAAATTCAAATTAAAATATTGGAAATGTCACAAGCGGAACGAACTTCGTCCGGTTATCGGAATAGGCCCCTGCATGACCCAGCAGTGAGTGTAAAGGGCTCGTTACACGCTCTCGGATACGCCCTAATTGAATTTGCACATTACGGTATATTACTTCTTGTTCACTCATTATTGCACCCCGAGGGAAAGGTACCCCGTTGTACGGCGCAACTTTGTAATTATTTACAGAATGTTTTTACAGGAGGCTTCGCAGAATGAAATTTTTATACAGTGATCCGAGCACAGTGGTGATTCGAGTATCCGAGTAATGATCCGAGTAAAAAGTGTTCCATCGGTTTTGTCAAGAACACAGACTTAAATTTTGTAGTTCAGTATTGTCCCTGTAATTTCAGGTTGAAATGCTGAAACTTTGACTCAAAAGCGTACATTTGAAATTGCGATTATGTTTCAGTTGCGCGAGATGTCATTCCACACATACCTCTAATATAATTTCGCATATTTCAGCGAATATATCTTCGCCTGTTGGGAATGCGCAGATTTATATCATTACATTGAGTACAGTGAGTCCCGTGAGTGATTATCTCAATTTGAGTCTCTCAGTTCGCTGACTCGAATTTAACGTCGACGGGTGCTCCAGGAACGATGGTAATTAATTATGAATAATAACAATTAATGTAACTAGTAAAAGCCAAAACTGGTTGGAAACATAATATTGGGAACTGTAATGAGTAAATGCTAGGTATGTATAATTAATCAAAATAGAATAACCTACTTCTTTTTGATATTCTACAAAATAGAATATCAAAATAGAATGTCGAGGTAATTCCTTCTACATTGGTGAGATGGCGCTGGCTTGCAGCGTAAGAGTTGATATACTAGAAGAAAGTCGACGTTCTCACTAGTGACTCGGTAGCTCAGCGGTCAGAGCATTGGTCCGGATATTCAAAGGTCGCGGGTTCGATTCCCGTCCGAGAACATGATCTGGTGCGAGTCCTATTTTTTCTAGTATATTATTTAGTATTAGAATAACCTACAATGAAGACCATAATTAGTACAGTACAGTACCCGTAGCACGGACATCCGTCGAGAGAAGAAACGCGCGTAAAAAAATCCGTGAGTAATTTTGCATAGGAAATTTTTACAGCGTCATCTACCGCCAAAATTAGAGAACTACTCTATCTAGTACATTTACACGCGTTTTTTACGCGGGTACTGAATGAAGTATCATTTTTGTATTACCTCAGAATACATATTAGTACTCCTATTGCGTTACGACAGAAAATAATGTCTGTCGAATTCCACTGGATCGTAAAGAAGTTTAATTGCATTACTTATGAATGAAAATCTTGAACTGCATTATGAATTTCAAAAGACAAGCAGCAAGGGCATTTGCAATTCAATCTCAACTGTGCAAGGGCAAACAGAATTTTCGAATCAGTGGTTAACTGAGCAAAATTAAACTTGGAGAGGAACCGATTCCACAGAATATATGACAATAATATAACTGACAGTAATATACCTCCTTCAGGGTCATTGAAATTTACCTGTTGCCCGGGTTTTAGCCATTTTTTATGTCCCCACTGCTGGGGTATAGGCCTTCCTTAAGGGTGGATAAGGAGGATGGGTCATAACTCGCCACGAGGGCCCAATGCGGATTAGTGGGTGTTAACGACTGCAAATGCAGCCGGGGCCAACGGTTTGACGTGCCTTCCGAAGCACAAAGGAGCTTAAGATAAAAAATTTTTGGTCACCCATCCCATGTGCGACCCTTGCGAAAGTTGCTTAACCTCCGCAATTGCTGGGCCAGGCGCTAAACCACTGCGCCGTCGAGCTCCTCATGGCCTTTATCCATTTGGGCTATGTATTAAGGCTGCGTAGTGTGCACACTAGCGCCGCTATTGGAAAAAAGTCATAGTGCTTAAATAAATAATTGTTAAAAGTGGCCACTTATCACAAAAAATCTCCATTAAACTAAACGACAGGATAGAAAATATTGTTTCTACGGAGTGCACTACAGAGAGATAATTCACAATTTTGTCTTCATTTAAGCTTTATGATTTTTTTTCCAATGGCGGCGCTAGTGTGCAGACTACGCCCTCTTAATCGCCTCTCATGAGTTTAAAAATGTTATTTACTGGTCTCTTTTCTAATATACATTCGATAGTTTAGATAGATAGCTGCATAGTCGATAGTTTTGTGCCATAACTTACGTAAAAAATGCGTGGGAATTTCGTAACTGCGGCGCACTCACGACTCCGGTGTACCGAAGTCCGCTCCGCGTCGATTGAATACTGACACTTATTTATTCTGTGCCCACTCAGAGGTGTAGTTACAGGGCACTTGCAAGCATTTGGAAGTTCCCTAAGGCAGGATCACGAAGCCATAGATCTTAATTAAACTTAAACTGAAAACAAAATTATAAGGTATACGACAGTGCGCGTTCATGGTGAATTAGCCCTGAATTTAATCACGTGGTTGCTGTACAAAATTACTGTTTCAAAATTGATTTGCGGTTGTTGTACTTACGTAGTCGATTGGTGTGTTAAATTTTAAGGTTTATAATCAAATATGGTTATTTCTTTTTAGATTCTTCTGTTTTCTACTACTAACGGAATTTATCGAGTAGCTGTGAAATAGAAAGGTTTTTTACATAATGTAACGTGTCCTATATGTTTGATAACAGAAAGTTATTATGTCAAGGTAATTATGTGTTATTAGAAATTAACATACACATCAATCAATAGCGTTTATTGATTTCCATCAGACAAGGGCGCTGTTGACCGATAAAGCAGTTGTCCGTATTTATGGGAAATAACCGATATGTTGCAGTAATAAAAACACGTTTACAGAAGCAAGTAGTTCCACTTGTAATAACTTGTTTCCGTCCGCGACTTCATCCGCAAGGGTTTCTACTTCCCGTGGCAGTTCTCAATATCCTCGTATTAACAATCCATACCTTAAATTTTACGCCGGATCCGTCCAATAGTTTAAGCCACAGAAGGAGAAAAAAAATCTACTTCGATGTTCTGTGGTTTGAGCTGTGCGATGATGAAGTAGTTATTATTATTATTATTATTATTTGGAAGGGGGGACGCCAGCGAAGCCGGACGGGTGATCAGTCTCCCTAATCGGAACCATTTCACCCAGTTCCCCAAGTCCCCTGAAAGCTGGAAGCTGGGGGAGGCGGGTTATCGTTTACCCCACCGGCTCGATGAAGTAGTTAGTCAGTCCTTAATGATATTTTAGATAAAGATTGTTTCGCGTCACGACACGTTTTGATTTGTAATTTAAGTGTCCCAGAAAAGTAACGATAGTAATTGCATCAGTAGTTATTAATTTGTGAAATGCTCATAACAATAATTAATCCGAGAAGAATAACAACAAAGAAGTCGTCAACGATTCGTACATCCCGTCGAGATAAAATCAAAGCAAGTTTGTTTTACTGTCCAGAATTGGCACTGGTTAAACAAAACAAACGGGTAAAATGCATCTCTGGAAAATTGGAACGCATCCAAAGCTCGCCATCGGCTAACGTTTTGTATGTAACTTCACTCAAAACTGATATTGTCTGGGGAAATATGTTAGACTTTGAGACCAAGCTTTTGTTTGGTGACATCTAAGAATTTGCATCTGTCTCCGAAATGAAAGCTACGTCTATTGTGTTGTCGTTGCTGCTTTTAATAATTTATTTTATGGAGTATTTTGTACATATAAATACTCGGGATAACTGCTCGCCAATAAAATAACTGGTAAATAACTTTTTTGAATTCTAGCATTCACCATGCTATTTAGTATGGTGAATTTCTTATTAAGAAAATGCCTGATAAAGTAAACACAGCTAATGAACCGAATAGTGTAATTTTAATTTAACTTTTATTTTTTACATTAAAATTTTCATATAAAGCATTGGGTTATTAATCAAAAATACAGCAGTACAAACACATATCTATAGTGTGCAACTTATTTGGGACGTCCTAATAGAAGAATCCATGTTGTTCAATGATGGTTCTTTTGATTTGATACCAATTTCTTACATAATTGGATTTTTTTTAAAACAATCTGCGTGAAACCACATCTTTCCATGACTTTATTGACTTCCAAGGCAAATATTAATAGTCAGTGTCCCAGGGAACAACCGCTGTTGCCTGAAAATTATTAAAAACCAACGTAACTGGCGTTTAGTTCAAAATAAAGAAGTTTATTTCAATATTTATTCCTCAGTCTTGTTAATCGAACATTAATATAGAGATATAATTAACTCTACAATTTCAAAGAATCTGGGTTCAAAATTACATTTTTAAATTTGCAGAGTAAAATTTACACCATTTATTGCGCTAGAAAAAGACAAATGTGGAAAATCATTACGTCTAAAATGGTCTAAATTCAGCCCAAATGGCAAATATTCGCCGGGCCTGTTCTTCTTACTAGTCTTTGAATACCACTTTTTTGAATTCACAGTTTGAATATTTCTATTTTTAGGACGTTCTTCTCTTTTCGTAGTTCGTTTCAAATCAATATTATCTTTGAAAGCATCAGAGTTGGGTTGCTGCTTTGTATTATGTAGTTTTGTTAACACGTCTCTTATGTTGAGAAAAGCCAAAAAATCATTGAAAGTATATAGTTTTTCTGATAATTTAGCTGAAACATTTTTCAGAATATTTGTGTCTTTTACTTTTGGCACAAAACTATTGTTTGTGTCCTTCATTTTTGGCACAAAACTGTTGTTTGTGTGCATGTCTATTTCAGTTTTATTCAAAGTTATTTTTGGAATGGTCATTTCTTCTTTTTGGCTAATTGTTACTGTCATTTTTTCTGTCACTGGCTCCACTTTACTAGTATTATAACCTTCTGTAATGTTTTGATTCATAGAATCTGAAAGTGTTTTGTTGTTAATTTCATCGATATCTTTTGGTTTTATTCGAACACTTACATCAGTGATGTTATCTGGTTTTGAAATCCACACTATGTTAGAGCTATTATTACTGTCCTTCTGTTTCAATGCCAAATTGTCAAAAGTATCATTTGTTGATTTTAAACGTTTATCAAAAATGCCACTGACTTTTAAATTTGTCAATTCTTCTTCGACATTAGACATGTTTGTATTTGTTATGTTAGATTTATTTATCAAAGTCTTGTTTCCATTGTCACTGTTTGTTTTTAAAGGATGCAATGCGTAATTCGGTGTTAAGATTCGAACGTCATTCTTTGAAAGTAATGTCAAATTAAGTAATTTTGTTTCCACGGCACTCACATTATTCACGGTAATGATTAAAAATGTAGCAATAAATGTAATATACCCAACTAAAGCCATAATCTTACTAAAATAGCCAAGGTTTTAGAGAAATATACAAAACTTTATTGATTCAATGGCTAAAGGTTATCAATGTTGTATGTGTGTCTAATGGGGTATTATAGTCGAATTAAAATTCACTTTCAAGAAACATGTTAGTTAAGGCGCCGGCGAACGGTGAGCTAAATTGAGCTTCCCATACAAACGTAATACCAAAATGATTTGCAATTTGAGCATAATTAACTCTTCTTGTGATGTTATTCGGATTAAGACAGTATTTATCTAGGTTTCTATTAAATAAAAAATCCAAAATAGTAAACCAAATAAAAATTAAAGCAATTTACAGTTTTGTATGAAACAAATTTATTTTGAATTGGAATTTTTATTTAATAGAAACCTGGAAAAATATTATCTTAATCCGAATAACATCACAAGAAGAGTTAATTATGCTCAAATTGCAAATCATTTTGGTATTGCGTTTGTATGGGAAGCTCACCGTTTGTCGGACTCTTAAGTTTTGTTGTTGATACCACAGCTACTAAAGCAGTAACAAGTCTAAGCGTGGAAAATATTTTTTTTTCTGGTTTAATAGCCAGATAGTTGGCTTGGTAGGTACACCGAGTATGTATTTAGTTAGTGTAATAGTTAGGTAAGGTTTTTTTTCCAAAAGTTGAAATAAATGTTGATCATAATGAATTTTTGTAGGAAAAAAATAGAACCTAAAATGACTATTGTTAAAGTGAATCTGTGACTTTGTGGACAATAATCTGATAATACATAGAACATATATATTTTTGTCTATATATGCAAAAACACTTAGTACGACTTCATTATCATAGAGTCATGTGCCTTATGAATTAGTAAATACAAATGATTGCTTGTACATATTACGAAAAACGAATAATTATCGTGAGTTAGATAAATGGTTCGTAGTCCTTTCAATGCGTATGCGCAAACATTTAAGTTTTTAGGCGTGTCGTTTACCTTGTAAGAAAAAAAGTCGATATCGATAGTCAAACTTTTAAGTATTCATTTTCAAATTATTCCAGTAATAATTAACAACGAACTGACGAATGTTTTCCTTAATTAGCTGATTGAACTTTCAATGTCTTAAATAACTTTTTCTTAAAGAAACTGTTAGTCAGCTTTGAAAATTTAAAATAATGTTGTTGATTTATTAATATATAAGTATTTCAGACTAATTAGCAGTCAAACTTGTTCTTAACTTCTCAGAGGAATAAAGCAATCGCCAATCTTAGATTTCATTTTTACGGTACTAATTTAAAATATAATTTCCCAAAACATATAAATACCAATTACATTATATGGTCGATAATCTAGCTTAAGCAAAAATATAGGAAAAACATTATATTTTAAAAAATATCACGAAGTTGCGTCTAATTTTAGACTAAAATCGATTTATTTTCAATAGATTGCATATTAACGAGTTGATTTTTTGTGAACAGAGAAATATACGTAGCTTACTCCCACAAAAAATAAATGCAGGATGCACCGCCCGCTCGCCCGCAAAAAATGCACATACACACCACAAAAATATCAGTGCACAATACCTTCATTTAGCATGACAGCGACACACCTTGCACCTTCACCAATTAGACTACTCTACACGTGTTTCGCCCCAACCCGGAGCATCCTCAGGAGTTAGATCGTGCGTAAACCAACACCGAATTCGGTGTTGGTTTACGCACGATCTAACTCCTAGTATACATTCTATGGTTCTTAACTAAGTTATTCAATGTTCTTAATTCATCAACGCCTGAGCGGACGCAGGCGGCCAGCTAACAATGGAATATCTATTGTGCCTCATTTTCCGGGTATATATGGAAAGCATGGCATCGGATACGGAAAGTTCCGGACGTTCGTGAATCAGGGCTCCTGGAGTGAGCATCACTAATGAGAAGCTGCAAAGCAGTCGCACTGATTACGACAAGTCACGATTCATCTGTACGACTGGGTAAAAGCTTTTTTTAGGTAGCTAACTAACAGTTAGCTGTAATCAGTATGTCTTGCAATGTCACGTATGATTGGTTTAAGAATGCATAGACTTTAAATATAATTATGTCATAGGATAATCGTAAAAACCGGATAATAGGAATCTAAGATTTTCGTAATCGTCCCAGCAATTTTTAAGATCTTTGTAAAAATCCTGGTATGTTTCGGACAGCTGGAAACTTGAATGCTGATTGGATAATCTATGAGTCGATTTAGTCTGATTGGTCAGAACATGACTCTTCTTATGGGACTATAGGTAGCCGTTAGCCAATCAGAGCATCCGTCTATCCATAACGTTGCCAATCCAATCAGCGCGCGCAAAATGATGGTTATTCACGATTTATCTAAGATACACTGGATTTTTGTAAAAATCTTAAACATTACTCGGACGATTGCAAAAATCTGTCTCGGATACTAATCATCCGGTTTTTTGCAATCACACTAGACGGATTCTAAATTATCCGGTTTCTTGCGACATATACAAAAACATTCTGATATTGTGAACAGAATAAAAAGATAATAAGTTTAGGGCCAGTATTATAATCAATCTCTTATTAATAGTTATCAATCTCATTCGATAGACAACTTGATGGTACTTTGTAAAAATGTGTTCAGTCAGACATTTTTAGGTTTTAGGATTTGACAGCCCTACTCGTTACACAGCCGCGACTTTAATCAGAACGAGCGAAGGTAATGAGCAACACCTGGTGAAATATTACTATTATCACAATTTGTATGACGAATACTATGGGACCAACTCTGAAATCGCGAAAAAAACAGCTGATTCATACATTTTGTTATTTACTATTTTAATTTTTGTATGAAACAGCTGATTTTTTTTCGCGATTTCAGAGTTGGTCCCATGGCAAAAGTTGTTCAGTTTGATGGTCCCTATATACCATATTCGGCATTAGGGGTATTTTTGTAACATGTTGTATAGTGAACATTCTGTTAAAGGTTCCCAGTAGCGAAAGAAACCTTGTTAGTGGTACAGCTCGTGACTAATTAAAAGCAAACAGGCTGGCCGCCATTTTTCTTTATTCACTGAAGATGTTCGGTTAACGAGTTTGTTTTATTTCTTTTAACTATTCAGTTGACAAGTTCATTTTTGTTATAATTAACTACATAGTGTTTACCTCGCGCGCTGAAGGTTCAGTACTAATATTTTTATGTGATTTAATAGAACATCGGAATAATTGCTATGAGTTTATATTAGGAATAAGTGAAGAACGCACCATTTCGCATTGGCTCGGAGGTTATGGCACAATATACAAGGTGTTACAAAAATACCCCTAATGCCGAATATGGTATAAGGGAACTGATCAACTTTTACTATGGGACCAACTCTGAAATCGGGAAAAAAAACCAGCTGTTTTATACAAAAATTAAAATCGAAAATATCAAAATGTATGAAACAGCTGATTTTTTTTTTGCGATTTCAGAGTTGGTCCCAATAGTAAAAGTTCTTCAGTTTGATGGTCCCTTTATACCAGATTCGGCATTAGGGATATTTTTGTAACACCTTGTATAATAGTACTACGTTATAGCCCATTAATTCATGATGTAGCATGCGCGTCAAATGCACAATGCGCGCGCGCAACGCGTCCACATCCGTTCTATGAGAATCTTACCTTTCATAATACATTGCAGCAATTTACACGGCAATTTTTTTTCATTGCATGTTACGTTTTACCAAATTGTACGCGACATAAAAGAAATAAAATCTCAAATTTAAAAACAGGAAAATGCAAAGAGATTATATGATCCAAACCATTTCATACTTTTCCAAACATGACAGCGGTGGTGGGACCACGGCTAAAAGACGGTTGTAACCCGTAGACCCACTGTAGTTCAGTGGGTCTACTGGAAAAAAAATCCCTGTAGACCCACCAGTGGGGCATAACGGTGGGAACACGGTTAATAGGGGGATTTACTAATATCAACTCTACTCTAAAACTATTAAAAACTTTTATAAAGTTTTACAAATCTGTATTTTATTACCACCTGCCTACTGAGCTTCATTGTTTTGAGCATGTTTAGAAACCAGGATTTGTTTCAACGAACGTAAGAAACTTAAACCATTCTCGTGGTTAGTAAAAATCTTTGGAGTCATATTAATATAATATTTGACAACATCACATACATTACTCCGATTCCAAAGTAAGTAAGCTAAAGCACTTGTGAAAATCAGAGACAACGGTGGCATCACAAACACCCAGACCTGAGCCAATATAGAATAGTTTGTTTTCTAAATTGACCCAACCGGGGATCGAACCCGGGACCTCAGAGATGGCGACACCTAGAAAACCGGTGTACAAAACCACTCGACCACAAAGGTCGTCAAAGATTAAATAAAAAAAACAAAATAGATATTTTTTATCTAGTGCAAAGTACAAAAGTAGGCAGGCGGCTTTAATAATAATTGACCATGACCAACAACCATTTTTATTGTCCCCACTGCTGGGGTACAGGCTTACCTTATGGGTGGATAAGGAGGATGGATAAGCCCACTACGCGGGCCCAATGTGGATTGGTGGGTGCTTACGATTGCAAATACAGCCGGGACCAACGGCTTGACGTGCCTTCCGAAGCACAGAGGAGCTCGAGATAATAAATTTTTGGTCATCCATCCCATAACCGACCCTTGCAAAAGTTGCTTAACCTCCGCAATCACTGGGCCAGGCGCCATACCACTGCGCCACCGAGCTCCTAATAAAAATAACATCTATATAAACTCCGTAGTGAACTTCAAAAGCAATATTAACCCTAATTGGACATGAAATATCATTCCATCTGAATTCAAATACAAGCTATCATTAAGAAGGTTGTGCTTCGGATTATACAGACAGTCACCAACAGGTGCAGCCACGTGCAGAACTAGGGCAAGTAGGTCAACAGCCTGCCCATTTATTTTGCATGCGAATAGCGAGACGGTCGGAATTAAATATGGATCTTATTTTACAAGATCATATTTGCAAACCTTTTTAAGAGCTGTAAGCTCCGAGCATCTTTGATTTTCTCGACGGAAATATCAATATTTCTGTTTTCTTCGAAGTTAACGTCAGAGTTTTATCCAACATGAATAGCAGGCGCTTATTGATCTCAAGAAGAAGAAGATTTAACATGGTAGTATACTACCTAGTCCATTTTACTCTATTTTGCAGATCTAATAGGTACGCAAGATCAATACAAACAAATTTTTTTATTACTATACTAATACTTTTGCACGAATTAAAAACACATTTG
Organism: Catoptria pinella; assembly: GCA_963556745.1. NCBI lineage: Eukaryota > Metazoa > Arthropoda > Insecta > Lepidoptera > Crambidae > Catoptria > Catoptria pinella. The sequence goes on from OY750771.1 coordinate 1,444,290, forward strand.
TTTTGAATTCGCGTGATGTAATTTAGTCGTATTGATCCAATAAATCAAACTAATTATTAAAGAAACATTTTTCTAAAATTATTTACGTGTTACGAAAAAGTTTAAGTCTCCACGAAAAACATGATTAAACTGAAAGTAAAATAAAAAAATACACAAGAAATAATACTCCAGATTTCATAATAACTAGTATGGCTTATTCGAGACCAGATTTCAGTGAAACTCATTGCTGTGCAAACACCAGAGACAAAAATAACGAAAGAATTGCTGCTGGAAAATTACCTGCCTCCGCCTGCCGTTAACAAAGAAAAAACCGATTAAAAAACCTATATACTGTCACAGAGCAGACATACACAAAGAATTTAACACAAAGGTTTACACAGCCGCTGGGTTCCAATACTTCCAATGTGTAAAACCAATACGGTTGCTTTTGTTCTTGTGAAATTGGCTCATCCATCCCGTAATTGAAATGTCGAAAGGTGATTTGTGTTTGATGGTTGAAGGCAATTAATTTATCAAACTATTTGGTTGGGATTTGATTTCAACAAATAATAGTTACATAAGTATATTATATAACTTACTGCCGTATTCAGAGACGTCAATTAGGTTTAATGCTTCATGCTTACAAACTATTATATATTAATAATAATAATAACAATTAAAGTTTATTGTTCACTCCATTTACAGATTTTACTTAGCTTATAAATAGGCTAAAAATATTTTAATACTAAGGTTAACGATGACAGCTGTATTAGTATTAACTGTGTCACAGCTACCTAAATATAATATAAGCTGTCCAACGCAAAGGACATCGCGGAGCAACATCATGCAATTTTCCGAGGGACAGAAAACGGGTTATTCCCACTTGCTCCAGGAGCAACTGGTAACAAATGGGATTTTTCCTTTATAATCTCCAATTTCCTACAAAATGATGACAACAGGAAACCTCTTTTAATACCAGTTATTGTTAATTTTATGAAGTATATTAAATCACAAGTCATGCTTACGTTTTTTATTTTTTAACGGGATAATTCTCGTTGTCCACCATTGGCAAATACATATTTTTAGAAAAAAATTGTCTAACCATTTTATATTTAGTTTTCTTATTTTTCAAACTTCAATTTATATGACCGAGCGAGCACGAAGTGCGAGCGATACGTCTCTGCTTAAGCTTGGGCAAAAATGCTTTCGTATCCGGCGGCTGTGAGTCCGTTTGTTCTCCTTTACAGGTCGCATTTCTCAACCGATTCTCGTGAAATTTTGTGAGCTGATCCAATAATTATATAGAATCTTGTTTATCGAGCCAGTTTTTCGAAATGTGGCGGGAAAAAATTCACCCAACTGAAAACTGTTCAAAATTAGAAGCGCCATCTAGCTTCGAATAGATAAGCTTAGCTAACCTACCAAACAGGCATTTAGTACTGCTTTTCAAAAGCAGTGTCAACCTCATGGCGATATCTATTAGATTAATTTTTAAACAACATACAATTTGAGCGAGTTCTACAGCTCACTGAGCCACTAGTTATGCAGGGGAGAGTTTTTTTAATATCGCGTTTGTCCCCAGTTATGGAGTAAACAATGGAGTCAACTGGGAATAACCGTAGAAAACATAGTTCAGTATACATTACTCGCGCAATCTTGTGGCTGATATGACGGCGGCGATACCGCCCTGGCGTTATTAAAGATAATATCTTATTTTTGTGACGGTTTTATGACGCAACGGGACTTTGTGTCAAACGCTATGTGCTGCTTGTTTTAGGGTTAAGATTATCCAATCATACTTCGTTTTTATAGTGGTTCCGTATAAGAATATTTACTTTTATAGCCCATATCTGGGCTTGGGTTTTGTATTTATAAATCGGATTTACCTAACTATGCAGAAGAAGATCTTTGTGGCAGTTCTAGTTGATACCTAACAATAAATCCACGTTATATCACCTGCTTCCAACTTAATGGCAAGAACTACAACTACAATAGCTCGCTTAAGTAAATTCTAACAACTTTTTATTTGTTCTAGACTAGTTACGAGGAAACTCAGGGCATAATGACAAGATGAACTGATTATCGTATTGTACTCGTAAAGTTTTTGAAGTAGCAAGTCCCTCGGTTCTGTTGAAGAACAAAAAGCTAATAGTCAACATTGAATATTTTTTTTTTTTATTCAAACCGTCAGATGAACAACTGTATTATAATAAGAGCTCGGATATTCAGATGCATATATTTATCTAAAGATCAGATGTTGGGAATAATATTTTTTATAGAAAAAAATCTAAGAATTCCGGTATTAACGAATATTTTTAACGTGAGATTTATATCTCACGGGGTTAACGCTAAAATTCGTTTATTTATTATTAAATAAACCTGATTTGACATAAATTTCAGTTGGCCTGTTACAAAAGTAATTGGCTGCTTTTGCCTACTTTTATTGACAGTGATTTTTAAGAAGCAAATACAATCTTATTACGTACTAATAAGGCCTATTAAACCTCTTGGGAATAATAATATACACACTTTAAGAATTTTAAATATTTAAGAAGTCGCTTCCATAATATGTTAGCCACCAATTAACTTAAGGTAAATATTATGCATCCGACAGTTCAATTATTATAATTGACGATTTAGAAATACTTATTTTGTGAGCTTATTTAAATAAAGAATATTTTAATTGATTGATTGTTGTATGAAATAAACAAAACATACAAATATGAACACAAACTAAAAACCAACTGCATTTACAAAGCAAGTGTGGGAGCAGTCTCGAAGGTACAAGTTAGTTAGTTACATCACTTTAAAGTAAAAGAAGGTCAGTTACCAAGTTCTCATGCAATTTCCTCTCGTGATCAGGGTCAATGCCCGCTAACAATTCGCCAGTCGCCAACTTTTGCGAAGTAGTCGAAATGTCTCACTTTCAGGGATGTCACTGAACGTTTAATCTACGTTTTAAAAAGATGTTAGGCAGCGGTTTTTAACCCTATTGGCTGGCGACTAAAGGATGAATCATAGAATATACTACTGAGATGGCGCTGGCTTGCAGCGTAAGAGTTGATATACTAGAAGAAATTTGACGTTCCCTCTAGTGACTCGGTAGCTCAGCGGTCAGAGCATTGGACCGGATATCCAAAGGTCGCGGGTTCGATTCCCGTCCGAGAACATGATCTGGTGCGAGTCCTATTTTTTCTAGTATATTATTTAGTATTATATACTACTACTAAAATACCTACCCCCTTACTAATAAAGATTGTTTAACAGATGTATAGTTACACAATGTTTTGTCCCTTTCTTTTTAATGTCAAACTTAAATAGTTTGAGAGAGTTACCATAGTGTAACTTTACATCTGCTATAAAATCTTTATTAGTATGGGGGCTAGTATGAATATATTTCTTAAAGATTAACAACTACTACACTTTCTCACTGATTAATTAAAACGAATGAAAAGAATTCAATTACGAAAAGCTATTAGAGATGATTTGATCAAATGTGAGATATGATAAAGAGATTTGATAATAACAAACGCGATAAGCGGACGATGTTCGTCCCACTCCTGACACTATTTACGAATAAGGTTTAATACCTATCAAGTAAATTAAACGACGAACTGCGTCCGATTATCGCAATTCTTTTGCTGTTATAGGCCTGCTGTACAGACAGCAAGCTGGAAAGCGCCGACACGCGCCAAAATGGCGCAATAACGCATTTGAGCAATGTAGGTTTTAGCCAATGGAGGAAGTTTATTTTTTCTCGTTTCATTTCATTTCATATGGCGTTTAAAATCTCACTGATAATTATTATTAAAATGTTATTTGGGTGAATCTCGTGTTTTTTTCATTAATAACTAATTAATTTAAGATATCACTCTTCAACGTGTTACAAAATAACCCCTAATGCCGAATATGGTAGATAGAGACCATCAAACTGAACAACTTTTACTATGGGACCAACTCTGAAATCGCGAAAAAAATCAGCTGTTTTACGCAAATATTAAAATCGAAAATATCAAAATGTATGAAACAGCTGATTTTTTTTCGCGATTTGAGAGTTGGTCCCATAGTAAAAGTTGTTTATCTACCATATTCGGCATTAGGGGTATATTTGTAACACGTTGTATATTTAGATTGTGACCCTTACGACATTTCTGTGTATATTTTGAAGACAGTTCGTCGGAATAAAATAAAAAAAAATTAAGTATAAGAAGACTTAAGTGACGCAACTTGGCACGACGCCGCCGCTATGGCGACCATTACACACGTCAATCTGGTTTCAATCTGATCAAAACCGCCGATCGCAGCAGAATGATGGAATTTGATGCGGTTGGTTCATCACGTCACTTCATCTATACCTACTTTGTTTAAAAAATATAAGCTCAGTTCTATAACTTTAACGCCGTACCGCCCGCGTGACAACCCTACTCAGTGTAAACTTCAGTTTCATACGTCGCTTCTGCATACAAATTACTCTTCTAAACTAGAAGTTTCGCGAGTAAAAATATTATAAAACACAAAGTTAAATAAAGTAGTTGTTTCTTTATTTTGAGATAGTGAGGTCTTTCTGTTTTGTTTTCCCTTGAGCAAAAGTTTCTCAGTAATAACCAACATTTCGTATAAATATGTAAATAGTGAGGAGCTCCATGGCGCAGTGGTTTAGCGCCTGACCCGGCGATTGCGGAGGTTAAGCAACTTTCGCAAGGGTCGGTCATGGGATGGGTGACCAAAAATTGATTATGTCGTGCTTCTCCGTGTTTCGGAAGGCACGTTAAGCCGTTGGTCTCGACTGCATTTGCAGTCGATAACACCCAACAATCCGCATTGGGCCCGCGTGGTGGGTATGGCCCATCCTCTTTATCCACCCATATGGAAGGCCTGTCAGTATAACACCAACCCTTCACACCTAGAGTCTAGATGTCGGAAATGGTGACTTTTACGACCGAAACAGCCTTACCACATAAGATTTTAAAACACTGTTTAATTTAGACACTGTTTAAATGTGATGCCGTCTCTTTTAAACAATATTGTCAAAAAAGTGCCAGCATCACATTTAAACAGTGTCTAAGTTAAACCCTTGTTGAACAGTGTTTTTAAATCTTTTGTGGTAAGGCCGTAACTTTCCCAAAAAACCACGTTCTATTCAGGTAGTTTTACGTCACTTCCTATTCCACGGCTGGGCGGGGTGAACGACCGAAGTGCCATCGATACTCAGTGCAACGACCTAGGCTACTAGGCGACTAGGATCGCTAGGTGGTAACGCAAACACTTGAACCTACTTTGACCTCCTCGATTATATGGAGTCCTGGTACCTACTTCAGCTTTTGAAGAGATTTTTTTATAGTTTTAGTTCTTTGTTGATATTTTAAAAGGTAAAAATGTTGAATTTTGGAAAATATAGGACTGACGTAGTCTTTAAAAATACGCCGATAAGATTACAGTAAAACACCTATATTACAAGTTTGTAAGTATCATATGTCACACCTACCGCTCATCAGAGTTATGATCACCATTATAAATAAACTATTATGTTTTTCTAAACACAAGTTTTTCATTGAAAGCGAAATTAAGCTTTCCAATTAAAGTTATTTATAAGATAATTATTTGATATAACAAACAGTTGGTTCCTTACGTCGATCTATTCCTTTCGAATACCAAAAACTAATACCAATTGTATTTGTTTATTGTCGTTATAAAATTTATATTCCCAACGAATACCAAATTTATTTAAAATTATATAAAAAAAAATATTTGGTATTCGTTGGGAATAGAAATTTTATAACGGTAATAAACAAATACCATTTGGTATTAGATTTTGGTATTAGAAAGGAATAGATCCTCACGTCTGTCACGTGTTTATTTCACTGCGACTACTCTGCCAAGGAACCCAAAATATCAAAATACCTTTAATTAAATCACTCTTTTTTGAGACTACATAAAAACTAAATCGATTAAAAAAGGGACCAACTTGGGAACAAAATCTCAATCGAATCGTTGAATATACACAAAAATATGTACACGTCATAAATTGTGATTGTAAACCTCGATTGATTAAAAACCGCGCTAGTATCATAAAAATGTTTTTCAGAACTCTTCGAAGAACAGAAAAAAGGTGTTATACAACAATAAGGTCGGTATTACGCAACTGAAAAATCGATAAGGAATAAGGTTTGGCCGTCTGCCAGCATGGGATCTGGTCTCCTCAAACAGGAGATATCCCATGGCCTTGAATTGAATCACATACTTTGTGGGAATAATTTATGATGTACTTTCTTATTTTTACTGGGGGATTACTCTTTGATTTATGCTAATATGTCTTATATTGTAATTTTTTCAAGACAAAATATTTTTGGGAAAATAAAGTTGATACAGTCTTTGTCACAAAATTACTCTGTTATTTTATTAAGCGTCGTTTTACCGGTTCTAGCTAAGCTCCAATCAACTTACTTGACTGATAACTTCATAGAAATTGTGATCCATTTTAAAATAACAGGAACTGGCCATAAAGGCAAATTAATGTTAGGTCAGTTTGCCGGCCTTGGTAAAGTAAAAATGATTATAAAAGTAGCAAAAGTAAAAAAATTAGGGTTTATTCAAGAAAAAGTGGTGTTTAGAAAGACGAAAGAAAATAATTTTATTTGAGACAAAAAAACACAAATAAATCACAAACGGCCTTACCACAAAAGATATTAAAACACTGTTCAACAAGTGTTTAACTAAGACACTGCTTAAATATGGTGCTGTCACTTTTTTGAAAACATGGTTTAAATGAGACGGCATATCACATTTAAACAGTGTTTTAAAATCTTTTGTGGTAAGGCCGAGATAATCTACTTACAAAAGGTATTTGTGTCAAAACAGTCCCGACTCAGCATAATGCATGGTCTGGGACCAACGCTGATCTGCCGTCGGGACCAGTTTGTTGACGCTGCGATAAACAAGTACACATATTGATTTGTGGGTGGACGACACAAAACGACAAAACAAAACAATACTTAATTATAGTAAGTATATTTTTTTTCTCAAGCGGCCACACAAACATAACTTTGATTGAGTTTAATTTAAGAATTAACACGAAATAAAAACTACTAATATATAAAAAGAAGAAAAACATAGTTTGCTATTAGAATGGTTTTAGTCCAGTCGCTCATGACCCAAAGTGCCCAAAGTAAAATAAGTTGCTAAAAAAAATGTTTAATGAAATTTGCGTTACGAAGTAAAAAACGTTTATACTTAAATAATCATATTTTATCATATAAAGGTCTAGCTTTACCCTGCGAACGACACAAGCTTGCCCTTTGAATGAAATTGGGTTATGTTAACAAAAGACCTTTTGCAATGGTTAACACAATCGAGTTCCAATGATGGCGGTATAATTTTCCGTAAAAATGTGAATGAAAGGAGAATAATGGTACAGAAGAAAAGATAGGTAATATGTTTTATTCACAATATGAAAGTAAATCAAACTCAATCACTATTTGGGGCGCAAAATCACGAAGGGTTTTCCACAAGGCTAGGTAAACAGAGTATTTCGTATAGAATAAATAAAGTTTTAAATATAAATATTTGACAACATCACATACATTGCTCCGATTCCAAAGTAAGTAGCTAAAGCACTTGTGTTATGGAAATCAGAGACAACGGTGGTATCACAAATACCCAGACCTGAGCCAATATAGAAAAGTTCATTTTTCTAAATTGACCCAACCGGGGATCGAACCCGGGACCTCAGAGATGGTGACATCATGAAAACCGGTGTACAAAGCCACTCGACCATGGAGGTCGTCGAATTTGTTTCACTCCCTACGCACACTGCCTTTCTTTTCACTCTGTGATTTATTAAACGAGTCTATTCAAACGTACTAAAAAGGTGTTATACCTAACTACATTTTAAAGGATATTATTTTTAAAGTGCTACGTAAAAAAAGGTTTGATTGGATGTTTTTTGCCAATCAAGACAAAGAGGGAAAGTAGATTGCCATAACAAAAAAAGAAGAAGAAGAAGAAGACAAAGAGGTCACTAATGACATTGGACTAGTCTGTACTGACTATAGAATGTCGAGGTTTAATTTTGGTTATACAAGGTGTTACAAAAATACCCCTAATGCCAAATATGGTATATAGGGACCATCAAACTGATCAACTTTTACTATGGGGTCAACTCTGAAATCACGAAAAAAAATCAGCTGTTTCATACATTTTGATATTTTCGATTTTAATTTTTGTATGAAACAGCTGATTTTTTTTCGTGATTTCAGAGTTGGTTCGATAGTAAAAGTAAGCAAAGCTTGTAATATGGTTGCTAGACAACTGATATACTACTTATATACTTTTTAAATGTTTACATAGTAACACCCAGACCCGTCACAGAAACTAAAATTCATCATTTCAATTTCTGCCCGGGCGGGTATTGAAACCGAGATAGACCGGCATGTTGACCACTGCACCACTCAGTTCGTCAATAAAATAATAATAAAAAACACCTGATAATTCGACGTTCCCACTAGTGACTCGGTAGCTCAGCGGTCAGAGCATTGGACCGGATATCCAAAGGTCGCGGGTTCGATTCCCGTCCGAGAACATGATCTGGTGCGAGTCGTGTTTTTTCTAGTATATTATTTGGTATTATATAAAAATAGCATTGTGAATGCTAAAATCTCAAAATTTAAAAAATAAAAAAGGCGTAAAATCACTACGTAAGCAGTACTCATTATTATACTATGACGTAAGTATTCTAAAATTAACTAACTTATAAATATTTTCTTCTTCTTCTTTCTTAGCCACACTACGCCCACTGCTGGACTTTGTTGCCCACTCGTTATATAAATTAAAAAGAAGTCGAAAATATGCCAGTTTATTCATACACTTCCAAGATTTCCGCGCGTACAGTTCATTAGAAATAAGACACTTTTTAGGATTACAGCGCGAATATAAAATAATTTAATAAATTTGAATGCATTATTATAAAGTTCCGAGCGGGTAATTTCATAAAAATATGAGCAGCCTTTTTGCTTTAGTCCTCCCGTGACCACGGCCCCTGGAAAGGTGTCGAAACGCCGGGAATTCAAAAAACCAATAAATCCAAAATAATTCTAAAATAACACCTGAATTAATAATATACGCGCTGTAATCCGTAAAAAGTGTTTTACCAGTTTATTACCTATACATAAATAAAATAAATTCATTGCAGCGGAAATGAAGTGAATCTCCCTACAATTACATTTCTCTAGCAAAACGATTAAGTCTGCCGAGAAGCAATTTATTTTATGCGCGGTATTTTAATCCTAATAACTTGAGTTTGTACTCAAGTTCACTCAAGCCCTAATTTAGATCTCGTTCTGAGCGTTTCAGGCAGGCATTGTTTATTCATTAATCTCGTTTTTTATAACCAAGAAAACAGCTCTAAGTCAAAGTTTTAGCTAAAAAGTATCTCTACTTTTACCCCCTCACTAATAAAGATTTTATAGCAGATGTATAGTTACACAATGGTTACTCTCTGTCAAACTATTTAAGTTTGACATTAAAAAGAATGGGACAAAACACTGTGTAACTACACATCTGCTATACAATCTTTATTAGTAAGGGCGTTAGTCTAAAATAACAACATCCAGGATCTTTTACTGCCTGTTAACCAATGAGTAGCCTACCTAAGACCTACACGCTTAATTTTTAAGTATATCTAAAATAAAATGGGAATATCAGATCACGTCACTGAATATGTATGTGCAGTTAAAATATATTAAATTTATAAAATCTTGATTAATCGACAAACTCACAAAGATAGCAAGACGCGTGCGTAGACGCATTCATTATTTTCATGATTTACGTAAACAAGTGCATGAATGAGCTCTAAATCCAGAAATCAGTAAAATTTTGAGATACAAACAATCCTCAATATCTTGATTATAATTAATGAAATAATATGAGCATTTTTGTAGCAGATCATTTAAAATGCCATTCCGTCCTACGTATGTATGTTATATACAGTACAAATATCAAATAAAAACGCTTTTACGTCCGTAATAAGTTATTCCTGTAGAAATATGCTCCGGAACTCAAGAGCTCTTCAAACATCGTTCTGCAATTTCGGGACCCGTGTGCTATTAAAAAAACACGGCCCTTTTTCTCGTCGTGAAAATGCGAAATAGTAGAACTTCTTGTTTAAGTTTTCTCTTATCGAGTACTTTCATATAAAATAAAACTAACCTTTACGGGCTATTTAGTAATTAAACATGACTGCGGAATAAAACTTATATCCAATTAAAGTAAATATTAAGTAATATAAAAAATGCGCCAACCAAAATAATTGTTTTGTTTTTAATGTTTGATAATATTAAATATTATCGATGGCGCAGTGGTTTAGCGCCTAGCCCGATTGTGGAGGTTAAGCAACTTTCCCAAGGGTCGGTCATGGGATGGGTGACCAAAAATATATTATCTTGAGCTCCTCCGTGCTAGGCACGTTAAGACGGTGGTCCCGGCTACATTTGCAGTTGATAACAACCACCGATCCGCATTGGGCCAGCGTGGTGGGTTATGATCTTCCTTATCCACCCATTAGGAAGGCCTGTGCTCCAGCAGTAGGGACAAAAAATGGCTGATGGTCATTGTCAGGTTTTTTTGTCACCTTTTTCGAGCGGTAATATTTCCTAATCCTTTTGTTTTTCTATCTTGATATCATTACAAGTTTTTCGGTATTTAATTTGAAATACATTCTTATGTCTGAGCCTAAACTATTTGTACGTATGATTTAATTATGTGGGTGGGCCTACGTTTTATCCTGTCGTGGCCCACATATCTCTGAGCCATTAATCTTAACAAAGATGTGGGTACAGTAGCTTGGTTGGGATGCCAGTTTAGTGTGCAAAAAGATATTTCTTTTTGGGATTCCGAAATGCGTATGGAAATAACGAAAATAAAAAAATAATATAAAACACATTTTTAAAACGAACTAAAAAATATGAAATAATTTCTCCCGCAAAGAATAACTCTATACAGAAGTTTTAAAACTAAAAACGTGGGGCGCATTTTGTAAGATTTGTCATAAATGTCATTTGCAAGCGCCCCACGTTTTTAGGTTTAAAACTTCTGTACAGGGTTAAAAAAAATTGTGGGAGAAATTATTTCATACTTTTTAGTTTGACATCGGCCACTTTACATTCAGAAATCAAAATAACTACCACTACTACGCAAGAATTTTAGCAAAACACGCGCATAAAGGTAGCAAAAATTCAGCTAATAAAACCGTAAACTGTCGCTGTTTATCTGTTCAGTGACTTGAGAGCTCATGAATAAGGCAAGCCGCTGGCACGAAGTAAATATAGCTGAAGCAGTAACACTACTGTTATACTACAAACGTCCGAACCAGCGCGCTCACACAGACACACGTCGCTACGAGAGCTCTAAGCAAGGTTCGCAGTGCAGCCCAGCAGCCGCCAGCCAGACGCGTGTATCGCATCGTGTCAATCATAATTTTCCCTGTCCTACTATTGCGCTTGAGTTAAGGATTTAAAATAAGAACTATTGTCACAGCATTAAAATATATTATCTAGAATGTCAACCCAGCGCACCGATACCGTAACGAGAATAGGGCTTAGTTGAGGTACTGCTTTTATCTAACTATAATGTATTATTCTATGCCACCGGTTTCTCAGAACATTTGGCGCGCCCTCAGCCATGATCATAGGGTGCGACCTTCGCCGAATTAAGTAAGACATAGCTGGCATTATTAGGAGGAGAATTAATATGACCATCCTCTAAAATACTCGTATTACGCATTTGTAATGAGGTCCTGGGCTCGATTACCGATGGGTCCCATTTAGAAAATGAACTTTACTCAGGTCTGTGGTTAGGGTATCTTTGTTGTTTCTGATTTCCATTACAAACTCCTTAGCCAGGTAGCTCGGTTTTGTTCCCATTTGTTCTACCGGGCAGTTTTACCGTAGAACTAATAATACTGATTTTTTCTCATTAGTGCTACGATTTAGTACGATGTGGTAGGACTAATAAGAAAAAAAGTCTCATTAGTTCTACGATATAACTGATCAGTAGAACAAGTGGGAACAAAACGGTAGCTCGAGGTGTCCCACTAACCCCGCCCAAGGAACACCGCAGGTTTTAGCAGGTATGCCTTCGTGCAGATCCGATGGACTTATCGGGCCTGTGGGGTGGAGAGCCTTGAACTCGCCAGACGTACCCACCATGTCCGGAAGTAGGTAATTCGATTACTACTGCGTTAACAAAAAGAAAAGAAGGAGCTCTAGGTTGGTATTTTCTTCAGAATACGAGTGGCATTTTTTTAATTTAGCTATTGAAACCTTGTTTCTACATAACGTTTTGGTGTCGCGACTAAAAGTTATTGTGGATACGAGTTATTGTGATTCTGGGCCCTATTTTATAAACGTGAAAACTTGTCACCTGTCATGACAATTTTATTTGCGTCAACTAATTTGAAAATAGAACACACTACTCATAGCTACACCGCAATGTAAACCGAATTGTCGTGAAAATTGACAAATTGTCACGTTGTTAAATAGAGCCCTAGTGTATGTTCGGTTATGGCAGATGATATTCTGTGCAAGGAAACGCTCCAGTTTATTCTCCCCTTTATAATTCAATACACATCGATAAACTGACTTCACAACTTTGAATTGTATTTCACCAAGTTCTGAAATTTCATTTTATTATCGCGATGCTCTGAACAGAAACAAGCAAATCTAGTTCTGAGCCAATTTCCTGAGCAAGGTTTGTGTTAAAGTTATTGACAGCACGGAACTAGCAAACATTATTTTGCGGCCTAGTTCTAAGAATGAGTATCATATTTTGATCTTTACTTAAAAAAAACACTGAAAAGCTAGGACGAATAACTACAATACTTTTCTGTTTTAAGTCATTATGAATTTCGACTACTTAGGTACTAGAATATAATTAATCGTGCCAAATATGCCCTAACTAGTCCATCTCTTGAATCTAAAATAATTCAGTTTTGTTTTTCGCACGCTATGATGCCTAATAGAGACGACCTCCTTGGTCGAGTGGCTTTGTACACCGATTTTCAAGGTGTCGCCATCTCTGAGGTTCCGGGTTCGATCCCCGGTTGGGTCAATTTAGAAAAAAACTAACTTTTCTATATTGGCTCAGGTCTGGGTGTTTGTGATACCACCGTTGTCTCCGATTTCCATGACACAAGTGCTTTAGCTACTTACTTTGGAATCGGAGCAATGTATGTGATGTTGTCAAATATTTATTATTTTTATTTATATTTATTATTTAAATATGCAATAACGTAGTTACAGCTATGGCCACTGATAAGTTTGTTCAGTCACCTGCGGCTTAGGCCGAATTGCCATTTACACAGTCGATTTTCGCCGTGCGGCAAAAGTCGTGCGGCTTTAGTCACCCGTGTAAATACCTCATTACAATTTCACTACCAAATCGTAGAAAGTAAAATCACTGTTTATAAAGAAAAGTAAGTATCTTTTAACAGAGCATTAAACGCAAACGCCCAAACCAAAACATCGTATTAAAATACAAAAAGGAAACCAGAGGGCCTACTCCAAAAAGCGAACAACGAGAATCGGACGTCTTTCATTCCGTTTCATGACAAAATTATGTTCGGGATTAAGGTGTAAAATTAAGTGAATCAAACGCGAACATAGCTGTGATTTTTTTCGTGGTAGGCGCTCAGGAAGGCTCTCGAGAAAGCGGCCGTAAAATTTTGTTAAAGCACAAGCCCCGACATTAACTCGCACCTTAGAGTATTTAACCATTGGATACGGCAAAGGAGGGCGACCCCCTCTGCCAAAGTACGTTGGCTATTATGGCCATGTACGTTTAAGGCTGGCCCCAGACCTACCGGTTTCATTTCTTTGCTTTGTTGTTTTAGTTGAACAGGGGCTACCAGCTAACGCATCGAGCTTCGGAAAGTCTGCCGGGCTTCAAATCAAAACAGATAAATCGAGCCCAAATGGCGAACCCCAATTTATGATGTCATACGAACATCGATATCTTCTAAATAACTACAATACGAAACTTCTTACTTCGATTTATCTGTTTTAAGTTGAAGCTCGGCAGACTTGCCGAAGTTCGATGCGTTAGCCGGTACGGCCCCCTGTTCTACTAGAACAACAAAGCAAAGAAATGAAACTGGTAGGACTGGGGCCAGCCTAATAAAACTTCTTCAGCGTGGCCGGCCTTTGCCATTCTTTACGCTTCGTGTCGCGTGAGTGTGCACCTGGAAAAATAGTAAACTGTGCTGTTTAATATTGTAAAAATCGATCTGCCACATCAAATCAACGAGAACGAGAATATATGGCGTTTCCTATTCTATGTCAGTACAAATATGTTTGTATTTAATCTAAAAAAAAAATACGGTTACGACAGTAGCTTATCGACAGAAAATACAGTAGTAGGGAGGCAGCTGTCACACAGTACAGAAAGGTTTTAAAGACTGTGGTACAGACCTATCTGCACATCACACTACGATCTTTTTCGTAGTGTGCTGCACGTGTTTACCTCCCCTCCCGCTAAAAGTGGCAGAAAAATTTGTTCGGTGTTATACGGTCTTGCCGTCTCCATTAGTTAAATGCTCTAAGACTCGCTCGCATTAAGATCCTTCCTTCGTTTATTGCTACACGTCGTAAATGTCGAAATCAAGGCAGACTCTTCGTTTTTACTTGTTGGCTTTAATTGCAACGAGTTGTAGGTATGTACAGCTAATTGGAAAGTAAAAAATAAGGACCAGTAATGGGCCAGTAGTATGAACAAAATGCAAAATCATCAGTTTATAATCCGCGCGCAAAGAGAATGGGATACTACCTTTTGGAACTGAGACGCGCACGGTTCGTCGGCCAGCCGTAGCGTCAGCAAACTCGCGTAGATGCTTGCATAATGCTAGTTGTGTAGAACTGTGGATTTCTGCTCGAGTTTTATTTTAAATGCGAGATTTATTATATTATTGTGTGATTATTTTAGTGATTAATTAATAATTAGTGGAAAATAGGATAAAACTTTTTACTTTTTTTAAAATCATTTTTATTTAAGTAGATTCAGAATTTTTAGCTAACGCTACTTGACTGCTTAGCTGTAATTTTTTATTTACTTTGACAAGGTCTCATCCCATTATAATCGCGTGAAGTACGGACGGCCCGCGACACGATGTGGTCCGTGGCGCCGCTATTCCCGGAGGATATTTTTCTCTACTTATTATTATTGTCACATTTTAATAATATCAATCTAATAAAATCATTGCTTTGAATTTAGTTCCTATAAATAGGTTTTTTACTATTAGAAAAAATACGACTCGCACCAGATCATGTTCTTGGGCGGGAATCGAACCCGCGACCTTTGGATATCCGGTCCAATGCTCTGACCGCTGAGCTACCGAGTCACTAGTGATTTCTCCTAGTATATCAACTCTTACGCTGCAAGCCAGCGCCATCTCAGGTAATATATAAAAATAGCATTGTGAATGCCTAAATCTCAAAAAAAAAAGCCTACACAAACCATTATAAATTTGCAATGCTACACTCAAATATTGAGTACTCACTCTACTGAGTAGTTGTACAATGTCTACAATGTTGCTACTGAGTAGTACTCAGTAGTAACACTGTAGTAACAATCCAACCTAATTTTAGTACATGTATAAGCGTAAGAAAGCTCAAAATGGCGCGATTAATTAGAACAAAGGGCTAATAATTAATTAAATTAGCTGGAAAAAGGTCGCTCTTGGGATAAAAATAAAACGCCGCCAGTGAATTAAAAAAAAAAAAAAAATTATATCGTATTTCAATGTGAAAGTGATAAAAGGTAAACCTTTTTAGTGTTCCGTATCTCAAAAGGAAAAAACTGAACCCCTATAGGATCACTTTGTAACCTGTCTGTCTGTCAAATCCCTTTATCTCGGGAACGCGTGGAATCAAGTTGAAATTAAAACCATAAATACTCAGGTCTTTAGTCCCTTGAAACTATAAAAAATAATCAAACTTCTAAGTTAACCTAAAAAAATAGATACGGCCGTTTATACCGCAGAAAACGCATATTTCGACACTCTCTAGGGAATCAAAATTTAAAAGGTTTTTCCGTTGAACTAGAACTATGAAATTTGGCAAGTAATTTTGTCTTATACTACAAATACAGGGAAAAATCAGAATACTATACATTTGTAATTAAATCATAAAAAATATAGTTTTTATTTAAAGTAATCAATCATCAAAAACAAAATTGTACGGAACCCTCGGTGGGCAAGTCCGACTCGCATTTTTCCGGTTTTTTTATAAACATGAGTATTTTGGGATGCCGATAGTACAGTGAATTACCGTTACTGCAAAACTAGGACCATAAAAGCTTGCGTTAGAAGGGGACACACAAACTAGAACTGCGACCAAAAACGCGCTAGCCGAGCGAGCGCAGCGAGCGTGCCGCGGGAGCGGCCGGCAAAGAGCCTGAATCAAACGGTTTGTTTTTGAAATTTACCTTCTATAGAGGTCTTTAACTTAAATTTCCTGAAGCCTTGGCTGTTACACTCACTGTCTTTCGCACTTTAACGGTGTAACATCGGTAATATGCAGATTAACTAGGTAAAGTGCGGAAATCTGCTACTAGAAAACTTTCGCAAACAGTGCGTACCCGGTAATTTGCAGATTACATCCGCACTTTAACATATTCATTACTTTAGTGGTAACATTTACATATACACTTGTTGTTTATTCAGGCAATAAAGAAAGTTTTATTTTAGATACCAATTTGCATTAATTTGATACCAACTTGGAGACCGTTTTCATTAATAATAAAGACAAAAAAAATTGGTTGGGATTAAACATTATAATTAGATGATACTTAATTGGTGACAAATATACTTTGGTGACAATATTTCTCTTTACTATTTTATAAAAGTGCTTGAAAACACCTATATCACAGTCTAATAATAAAGCTATGAAATCAGAA
Organism: Catoptria pinella; assembly: GCA_963556745.1. Taxonomy (NCBI): domain Eukaryota; kingdom Metazoa; phylum Arthropoda; class Insecta; order Lepidoptera; family Crambidae; genus Catoptria; species Catoptria pinella. The sequence continues at coordinate 1,461,210 of OY750771.1, forward strand.
AGTACAAAAAGCAATTTTCTCTCCAATTTCCTGCGCAACACAACAGATAAAACGTGTACCTATTAAGAAAACAAAACAAACGATTTGAAAGGTCGCGACGTGACATAACTGTTTTATTTATGTAGAAAGAACAACGGTAAAGCGTAAACCGTCTCGAGGGAAAAGCTCTGTAGCCGATCTACTAGACTGTAGAAAGGGTGAATTCGCTGCGAACCGTTTCGCGCGAATTCATCGGGGTATTAGACCTTGTCCAGAAAAGGCGAATTCGCCGCGGTTTTAAACGCGATTTTGGTTACATTGCTGCTAATATTTCACACGTTGCTGACGTCGCTGGTCCTAAGCGAACATTGTATAACGAAACGCGTCTAATTCGCGCGTAGCTCTGGACAAGGTCTTAACCACCACATTGCGTCTGTGGCCAGCATCGTGGCATGAGTAAACCTCCTTCTTTTCAACACCGCCGAAAAACATGCGTCTAGACGTGACTGCTGTCACAAGTGAAAATACCTTGGTTTGTTCTTACGATACGTTTTTCTGTAAATACAAAGTTTAAGTAAAATCGTGTTTTTCTTCAGTGATCCTGATCCCTGCTCCGAACTTGTGACCACACGTCCACAAGCATCGCGCGATTCGAAAATATGCGCGTTAAACGCGCGCACTACGCCAGGGGCTGGCCCAGCATGACCACCGAAACACGATGTATATCGAAAGCCTCCTGGAGGCCTGTCATTTCAGAGTCAGCGTTTTTTGCGTGGTTTATTTAGTCGGGGCAAACTGTTGCACTACTTTAACTTATTTAAAAGGATTTATTTCTTTTTCATAGTCACGATTGACATCAATTGTATTTGAATTGTTTTACAATATCTTTTCAATGATATAATCTTGCCATTGTATTTAAACGACAAAATAAGTACAAGCTGTTCGATTTTCTTTAAACTCGCGGAACCCTTATAAAAGACAGACTAAGTTAATATCCGACGAAGAACAAGTTAAAAGAGTTTTTCTTATACTTTTCGTATTTTCTTTATACCTAGAACTTCATAGCCAAAAGACGTTTTTTCACTATGTTTGGAAAAGTAAATAGGCAGAAACAGAAAGTTACTTCTGAAAATAAAACTGTGAAACAAATGACGGTACGCTGTGTATCCGTAAATTATGTAAACGTTTTATTTCAAAAAAAAATTTTTTTGTTGCGTATGACCAATAGTCTGTCATGGTCACGGGAAAAGTAAATTGGTAGAACATCGGTCACGAGTTTTAGGTAGTTTGTTAATGTTTAGTTATGTACCTACAGCACTGGCGGACTAAGGGGGGTGCGGCGGGGGCGGTCCGCCCCGGGCCCCAAACTTAAGGGGGCCCCAGTTTGACATAGAAAAAAAAAGATAATTTTGTCCATCGAAAGAAAGCAGCGTTGGTTTTGGATTTTGATGACGTAATTAATAAATTTAGTGTATTAAAAGCCAGAATTCAAAATTATTATATTTTGCTTACAATCGTTGGAACGCTGTTAACATAGTAAAAATATTTATTAAAATTTGAGTTAGCATCTGCATTGTGTTTAATTCAGCTAATATTTTAAATCTGGAAGGCGCCAGGGGGCCCAAAGTTAAAGATCGCCCCGGGCCTCATAAAATCTGAGTCCGCCAGTGACTTACAGTGCAAAGTTCAAAAGTGTACAAAACATACAATTATTTCTCCAGTTAAACTCGGGTTCAAAATTAGAATCTCAGGTTTTCCCACTTATTCGTGCTTGGAAAAGTAATAATTAGATTGAGTAGGTAGCTGTGTCCTGCGCTCATTACTATCCGACAGGTATCCAGGAGTTGGACGTGAGAGAAATAAATGTAAGCTGTTTCTATAATAAACACGTTTTGAAGTCGTCTCGCTGCTGTAACCTAATCCTAACTTAAGAGGCCGGCGAACAGTGAGCTTCCCATTCAAACGTAATATCAAAATCATTTGCAATTTGAGCATAATTAACTCTTCTTGTGATGTTATTCGGATTAATACAGTATTTGTCTAGGGTTCTATTGAATAAAAAAACCAAAATACCAAAGCAAATAAAATTTATTGAGTTTTACAGTTTTGTATGAAAAAAATTAATTGGCATTATTTTCGGAAACAGTTTGTGTCATCTCATGGTAGGGCTACTTGTGGTTTGTATAACAGGTTGTTCCCATTTTAAACACCAGCTCCTTACATACAAAATGGATGTATCATTAATGTATTTTATTATTTGTTTTTGTGATAAATAATGTTATTATTTATTTATTTACTATTTATAGATTTGCATTAGTAGGCTATGGTTCGACTACGTAATAGTACATCACGATATAAGTGCGGTAATTATCAAAGCGGTATGTCATACGACGTTTTATAACATATTTGCGAGGAAATGAATAATACTCGGACTTTCTTAAACGATTAATTTTTTTATCACTTGTTAAAGCATTTATAAAAATTTGAACAATTTGTAAAATTGATTATTACGTTGTCAGTTGTGGGATTGCCACATGGCCACTGGAGCGTCTTTTTAAAAATGCCAGCAAGTTGGAGTATGACTTGATATCAATACCGTGTTTTGTTTTCACTGTGCTTTTTAGCATTGAATTGAAGTAGCACCACAATGAGCTTGACTTATATATGTTTCGGGCAAGAGGCTTAGAGTGGCCTTTTTCGTTGCCTCTGAGACTTCTGGCGGTGTCGAATTATTAAATTCATCAGTACTTGACATTTTCAAATAAAAATAAAGCGAAAAGAAAAAGCGCGCTGAATAATTTTTACTTGTTCACAAATTAGTGATGCGCGCGCATCAGCGCTTTTTTTAAGGCAAAGGCATAAAAACAGCCATTATTACTAATAAAGTAAATTAATATCTTTGTGTTTTTGTTACAGATCAGTGGTTGTAATGTATTGTCAAAATTAATAAAATTAAAGAATTAAATGTTTATTTATTATGTTTTATCCCCCAAAGTTAATTTTATTCATACAATGCTGACCTGTTTTCTGACATAAAAACTCTTTGATAAGATTTAAAAAAGTACCGTATGTTTTAGACGGAGCATCTTGATAAACCATGCGTTTTACATTACCATAATGCACAAGTACGTAATGAGATACAATACGATATTGAAATTGGTGTAATGAGAGACCCTTTACGACCAAATATGTTATAAAATAATATTATAGTTCGTCCCGGGTCGGGTACACCTACCTAGTTTAGAGTAACGTTGTGGCGACGCACATTGTGGCGAAAATCTTTCATGTACGCTACAACGAAAAGTTATTAAAAGCAAGCTCCACGAGATCAACCTGTCGATTCTATAACTAAACTCGAACCTCGCTTCGAATCTCACTTCACTGCGCGGTAATTTTTAATCATAAATGGGAAAATGATAGGCTGTTTTATTAATCACAAAAGATTTTAAATAGCTACGGTTACTTTGATGAATGATCTTTAAGCAAAGGCATTTCGTACAAGAGCATACAAAGTAAACCCCCTCATATCCCTTGGTTTGCAGCCAATGAGCTCAATAGACAACAAATTGTTACCGCGTATAGACTGTGATCTGGGCATTATCCAATAAAATCATTTGCACATATGATGAAGAAAGTAATGCAATAAAAATCTGAATCTGAATCTGAATCTGAAAGTTGATTCTCCTTACTGTGACCAATGTGGAAAAATTGATGATTTGCAACACATTTTGATGGATTGTGCCCGCTTTGCGAGTAAGAGGCAGCAGTAAATGAGCAATTTAAAACTTAATAGACTAGATATAGGAATGACCTCCTTGGTCGAGTGGCTTTGTACACCGGTTTTCAAGGTGTCGCCATCTCAGAGGTCCCGGGTTCGATCCCCGGTTGGGTCAATTTAGAAAACGAACTTTTCTGTATTGGCTCAGGTCTGGGTGTTTGTGATACCACCGTTGTCTCCGGTTTCCATAACACAAGTGCTTTAGCTACTTACTTTGGAATCGGAGCAATGTATGTGATGTTGTCAAAATATATATTATTTATTATTAACTAGGGTTGGTTCCCTCTATTAAGTGTTTTACACCTGTAACAGAAGGAACCGCTGTTCCATGTAAAAATTGGAAAAAAAATATATATTCTAAGCTTATTTTAAAATGAGTTTGTTGAAACTCTATATCAAGCGGCACTGTAAAGCGAATACCCTCATTGTTCTCAGTGGAACCGACAAGACTTTACAACCGATTAACTACAGGTTGTAAAGGAAAAAGTTAACTTAACTAGCTAACTTAACTTTTTCCTTGATACTCGACACTTTGAAAGTAATTACTACTATAAGAGGAGATCGTTGGGAACTTTTCACGCTGCGAAGATTGACTGTGAGCGTGCTGGGAAGTTTAAAAGACTATTTACTGTTTAAACTGCGGTTAGAAAAGTATAGTTGTCAAAGGGCGAGGGGTATAAAACTAAACTGGCCTTCAAAACTTAGGCCCGTATTTATAAACCGCTCTCAACGTTGAGAGCTATCTTAAGATCATACCTGGGATGCTGTTCCTATAAGAAGAGCATCTCAAGTATGATCTCAAGATAACTCTCAACGTTGAGCGCGGTTTATAAATACGGGCCCACTTTTAAAATTGCTTTTTCACAAGTCATCTTAAACTATAGAAGTTAGAATTTTGGAAAAAATGTATTTTTTTAATAAGGTCATCGATGGTGGTTATTATTGAAAAAAAAACTTTTTTTAGTTCTTTTTATTTTGAAAATATATATCTTGTGTATTTTAAAAGTTATTACAATTTTCAAAGAGTGATACTAAATTTGGGAGGCCCTTGTAGTTAGAGGGCAGCTCGTCCCAATTACACTGGTCGTATTACTTTTATATTTTATTTCTGAAAAATCAAATCAAATCAATCGTTTATTTGCAAAACATGTGGTCATCTGGTTACAGATCTACCTATCAATTTTTTTTTATTGAAAATAAAAAAATATATATTTACTATCAGTATACATACTATAACTGTTGCTAATAAATAAATTGCGTCTAGAAAAATGAAATCACAACAATAGGATATTCTATTGCGACCAGTCCGCTCATATAAAACTGCTGTTCCACATGACCTCGTGGTTAGTGAAAGGTCATTGCACCCATTTTAGACACGTTTATGTAAGTAAATGTTAATAGTATGTCGAGTGTACGGGGTTCTTTCATGTAACGACCACGTTTCAGTGCCTCGAGTGACGTAAACTTTTTTAGCGTTTCGTTTCAATTATCTAAATAGTGTTTCATTATAGAGCAAAACTATTACGTCATGCTCCCCGGCAACCCCTATGACTGTTATAACATTTTTTTTCAACGAACGCAATTGTACACAATAAGTTCTCAATTAGTACACCTTTAAAAAAAATGTACCTTTGTAAATTACAACGTACAGTTATTTGTATTTGGGGCTGCTGTAGAGCATCTCCCCAGCAACCCCATATTGAATTTCAGGTAATTCAGCGCAAATACTAAGGATTCAGTAAGTACTAGGTTATTAATAAAATGTACTATTGCTCAAAAGGAGTAAAACTATTCTAGTCACCTAGTTTCATTTAAAAAACTATATTTATTGTATTAATTACAACGTTGTTATAAATACAATAAATACAGTTTTTTAAATGAAACTAAGTGACTAGAATAGTTTTACTCCTTTTGAGCAATAGTACATTTTATAAATAACCTAGTACTTACTGAATCCTTAGTATTTGCGCTGAATTACCTGAAATTCTTTTTAAAATTTTTTTAAAGGTGTACTAATTGAGAACTTATTGTGTACAATCGCGTTGGTTGAAAAAAAATGTTATAACAGTCATAGGGGTTGCTGGGGAGCATGACGTAAACTATTGCACACGCCCAAAATTTTGTCGCATAAGTTGATAATTCGGTTTGGTTTGTCTTTGGACACAAGATTACTTCGTATAATAATAATAAATACTTGGACAATTTCACACAGCGCCATCTAGCCCCAAACTTAGCAAAGCTTGTAATATGGGTGCTACACTGAACTGATATACTACTTATATACTTTTTAAATATATATTTATTATACATAGTAACACCGTAGACCCGTCACAGAAATTAAAATTCATCATTTTAATTTCTGCCCGGCCGGGAATCGAACCCGGGATCTCTTGCGTGGTAGACCGACATGTTGACCACTGCACCACTCAAGTCGTTAATATGTCAAGTCGTCGTATGTTTCCGAAAAGTTTGTTTTGTAGCGAATATGATGTTAAAAAACAAGCTGCATTTACATCCATCCAATAAAACGCATTCTCCATTGATCGAACGTCTAATTTAGGTGTTCTCGCGCGGAATGCAGTCGAGCCACGGTAATTAGTATCATTACCGTGGTCGAACTGTAATTATTAATTTAATTTATTTTTTATTTAAAGTACTTCAAAAATTTTAGAATGCTAATTAGTTTTTCTTTAAAAAAAGTCAATTTTTTGTATGAGACAAGCTCCGAATTATTAAGGAAAATCTCAGTTGCTCCATATATTCTATTTAAGATTTCTATTCTACGAGAGCTCTAAGCAAGGTTCGCAGTGCAGCCCAGCAGCCGCCAGCCAGACGCGTGTATCGCATCGTGTCAATCATAATTTTCCCTGTCCTACTATTGCGCTTGAGTTAAGGATTTAAAATAAGAACTATTGTCACAGCATTAAAATATATTATCTAGAATGTCAACCCAGCGCACCGATACCGTAACGAGAATAGGGCTTAGTTGAGGTACTGCTTTTATCTAACTATAATGTATTATTCTATGCCACCGGTTTCTCAGAACATTTGGCGCGCCCTCAGCCATGATCATAGGGTGCGACCTTCGCCGAATTAAGTAAGACATAGCTGGCATTATTAGGAGGAGAATTAATATGACCATCCTCTAAAATACTCGTATTACGCATTTGTAATGAGGTCCTGGGCTCGATTACCGATGGGTCCCATTTAGAAAATGAACTTTACTCAGGTCTGTGGTTAGGGTATCTTTGTTGTTTCTGATTTCCATTACAAACTCCTTAGCCAGGTAGCTCGGTTTTGTTCCCATTTGTTCTACCGGGCAGTTTTACCGTAGAACTAATAATACTGATTTTTTCTCATTAGTGCTACGATTTAGTACGATGTGGTAGGACTAATAAGAAAAAAAGTCTCATTAGTTCTACGATATAACTGATCAGTAGAACAAGTGGGAACAAAACGGTAGCTCGAGGTGTCCCACTAACCCCGCCCAAGGAACACCGCAGGTTTTAGCAGGTATGCCTTCGTGCAGATCCGATGGACTTATCGGGCCTGTGGGGTGGAGAGCCTTGAACTCGCCAGACGTACCCACCATGTCCGGAAGTAGGTAATTCGATTACTACTGCGTTAACAAAAAGAAAAGAAGGAGCTCTAGGTTGGTATTTTCTTCAGAATACGAGTGGCATTTTTTTAATTTAGCTATTGAAACCTTGTTTCTACATAACGTTTTGGTGTCGCGACTAAAAGTTATTGTGGATACGAGTTATTGTGATTCTGGGCCCTATTTTATAAACGTGAAAACTTGTCACCTGTCATGACTATGTTCGGTTATGGCAGATGATATTCTGTGCAAGGAAACGCTCCAGTTTATTCTCCCCTTTATAATTCAATACACATCGATAAACTGACTTCACAACTTTGAATTGTATTTCACCAAGTTCTGAAATTTCATTTTATTATCGCGATGCTCTGAACAGAAACAAGCAAATCTAGTTCTGAGCCAATTTCCTGAGCAAGGTTTGTGTTAAAGTTATTGACAGCACGGAACTAGCAAACATTATTTTGCGGCCTAGTTCTAAGAATGAGTATCATATTTTGATCTTTACTTAAAAAAAACACTGAAAAGCTAGGACGAATAACTACAATACTTTTCTGTTTTAAGTCATTATGAATTTCGACTACTTAGGTACTAGAATATAATTAATCGTGCCAAATATGCCCTAACTAGTCCATCTCTTGAATCTAAAATAATTCAGTTTTGTTTTTCGCACGCTATGATGCCTAATAGAGACGACCTCCTTGGTCGAGTGGCTTTGTACACCGATTTTCAAGGTGTCGCCATCTCTGAGGTTCCGGGTTCGATCCCCGGTTGGGTCAATTTAGAAAAAAACTAACTTTTCTATATTGGCTCAGGTCTGGGTGTTTGTGATACCACCGTTGTCTCCGATTTCCATGACACAAGTGCTTTAGCTACTTACTTTGGAATCGGAGCAATGTATGTGATGTTGTCAAATATTTATTATTTTTATTTATATTTATTATTTAAATATGCAATAACGTAGTTACAGCTATGGCCACTGATAAGTTTGTTCAGTCACCTGCGGCTTAGGCCGAATTGCCATTTACACAGTCGATTTTCGCCGTGCGGCAAAAGTCGTGCGGCTTTAGTCACCCGTGTAAATACCTCATTACAATTTCACTACCAAATCGTAGAAAGTAAAATCACTGTTTATAAAGAAAAGTAAGTATCTTTTAACAGAGCATTAAACGCAAACGCCCAAACCAAAACATCGTATTAAAATACAAAAAGGAAACCAGAGGGCCTACTCCAAAAAGCGAACAACGAGAATCGGACGTCTTTCATTCCGTTTCATGACAAAATTATGTTCGGGATTAAGGTGTAAAATTAAGTGAATCAAACGCGAACATAGCTGTGATTTTTTTCGTGGTAGGCGCTCAGGAAGGCTCTCGAGAAAGCGGCCGTAAAATTTTGTTAAAGCACAAGCCCCGACATTAACTCGCACCTTAGAGTATTTAACCATTGGATACGGCAAAGGAGGGCGACCCCCTCTGCCAAAGTACGTTGGCTATTATGGCCATGTACGTTTAAGGCTGGCCCCAGACCTACCGGTTTCATTTCTTTGCTTTGTTGTTTTAGTTGAACAGGGGCTACCAGCTAACGCATCGAGCTTCGGAAAGTCTGCCGGGCTTCAAATCAAAACAGATAAATCGAGCCCAAATGGCGAACCCCAATTTATGATGTCATACGAACATCGATATCTTCTAAATAACTACAATACGAAACTTCTTACTTCGATTTATCTGTTTTAAGTTGAAGCTCGGCAGACTTGCCGAAGTTCGATGCGTTAGCCGGTACGGCCCCCTGTTCTACTAGAACAACAAAGCAAAGAAATGAAACTGGTAGGACTGGGGCCAGCCTAATAAAACTTCTTCAGCGTGGCCGGCCTTTGCCATTCTTTACGCTTCGTGTCGCGTGAGTGTGCACCTGGAAAAATAGTAAACTGTGCTGTTTAATATTGTAAAAATCGATCTGCCACATCAAATCAACGAGAACGAGAATATATGGCGTTTCCTATTCTATGTCAGTACAAATATGTTTGTATTTAATCTAAAAAAAAAATACGGTTACGACAGTAGCTTATCGACAGAAAATACAGTAGTAGGGAGGCAGCTGTCACACAGTACAGAAAGGTTTTAAAGACTGTGGTACAGACCTATCTGCACATCACACTACGATCTTTTTCGTAGTGTGCTGCACGTGTTTACCTCCCCTCCCGCTAAAAGTGGCAGAAAAATTTGTTCGGTGTTATACGGTCTTGCCGTCTCCATTAGTTAAATGCTCTAAGACTCGCTCGCATTAAGATCCTTCCTTCGTTTATTGCTACACGTCGTAAATGTCGAAATCAAGGCAGACTCTTCGTTTTTACTTGTTGGCTTTAATTGCAACGAGTTGTAGGTATGTACAGCTAATTGGAAAGTAAAAAATAAGGACCAGTAATGGGCCAGTAGTATGAACAAAATGCAAAATCATCAGTTTATAATCCGCGCGCAAAGAGAATGGGATACTACCTTTTGGAACTGAGACGCGCACGGTTCGTCGGCCAGCCGTAGCGTCAGCAAACTCGCGTAGATGCTTGCATAATGCTAGTTGTGTAGAACTGTGGATTTCTGCTCGAGTTTTATTTTAAATGCGAGATTTATTATATTATTGTGTGATTATTTTAGTGATTAATTAATAATTAGTGGAAAATAGGATAAAACTTTTTACTTTTTTTAAAATCATTTTTATTTAAGTAGATTCAGAATTTTTAGCTAACGCTACTTGACTGCTTAGCTGTAATTTTTTATTTACTTTGACAAGGTCTCATCCCATTATAATCGCGTGAAGTACGGACGGCCCGCGACACGATGTGGTCCGTGGCGCCGCTATTCCCGGAGGATATTTTTCTCTACTTATTATTATTGTCACATTTTAATAATATCAATCTAATAAAATCATTGCTTTGAATTTAGTTCCTATAAATAGGTTTTTTACTATTAGAAAAAATACGACTCGCACCAGATCATGTTCTTGGGCGGGAATCGAACCCGCGACCTTTGGATATCCGGTCCAATGCTCTGACCGCTGAGCTACCGAGTCACTAGTGATTTCTCCTAGTATATCAACTCTTACGCTGCAAGCCAGCGCCATCTCAGGTAATATATAAAAATAGCATTGTGAATGCCTAAATCTCAAAAAAAAAAGCCTACACAAACCATTATAAATTTGCAATGCTACACTCAAATATTGAGTACTCACTCTACTGAGTAGTTGTACAATGTCTACAATGTTGCTACTGAGTAGTACTCAGTAGTAACACTGTAGTAACAATCCAACCTAATTTTAGTACATGTATAAGCGTAAGAAAGCTCAAAATGGCGCGATTAATTAGAACAAAGGGCTAATAATTAATTAAATTAGCTGGAAAAAGGTCGCTCTTGGGATAAAAATAAAACGCCGCCAGTGAATTAAAAAAAAAAAAAAAATTATATCGTATTTCAATGTGAAAGTGATAAAAGGTAAACCTTTTTAGTGTTCCGTATCTCAAAAGGAAAAAACTGAACCCCTATAGGATCACTTTGTAACCTGTCTGTCTGTCAAATCCCTTTATCTCGGGAACGCGTGGAATCAAGTTGAAATTAAAACCATAAATACTCAGGTCTTTAGTCCCTTGAAACTATAAAAAATAATCAAACTTCTAAGTTAACCTAAAAAAATAGATACGGCCGTTTATACCGCAGAAAACGCATATTTCGACACTCTCTAGGGAATCAAAATTTAAAAGGTTTTTCCGTTGAACTAGAACTATGAAATTTGGCAAGTAATTTTGTCTTATACTACAAATACAGGGAAAAATCAGAATACTATACATTTGTAATTAAATCATAAAAAATATAGTTTTTATTTAAAGTAATCAATCATCAAAAACAAAATTGTACGGAACCCTCGGTGGGCAAGTCCGACTCGCATTTTTCCGGTTTTTTTATAAACATGAGTATTTTGGGATGCCGATAGTACAGTGAATTACCGTTACTGCAAAACTAGGACCATAAAAGCTTGCGTTAGAAGGGGACACACAAACTAGAACTGCGACCAAAAACGCGCTAGCCGAGCGAGCGCAGCGAGCGTGCCGCGGGAGCGGCCGGCAAAGAGCCTGAATCAAACGGTTTGTTTTTGAAATTTACCTTCTATAGAGGTCTTTAACTTAAATTTCCTGAAGCCTTGGCTGTTACACTCACTGTCTTTCGCACTTTAACGGTGTAACATCGGTAATATGCAGATTAACTAGGTAAAGTGCGGAAATCTGCTACTAGAAAACTTTCGCAAACAGTGCGTACCCGGTAATTTGCAGATTACATCCGCACTTTAACATATTCATTACTTTAGTGGTAACATTTACATATACACTTGTTGTTTATTCAGGCAATAAAGAAAGTTTTATTTTAGATACCAATTTGCATTAATTTGATACCAACTTGGAGACCGTTTTCATTAATAATAAAGACAAAAAAAATTGGTTGGGATTAAACATTATAATTAGATGATACTTAATTGGTGACAAATATACTTTGGTGACAATATTTCTCTTTACTATTTTATAAAAGTGCTTGAAAACACCTATATCACAGTCTAATAATAAAGCTATGAAATCAGAAAGTACAAAAAGCAATTTTCTCTCCAATTTCCTGCGCAACACAACAGATAAAACGTGTACCTATTAAGAAAACAAAACAAACGATTTGAAAGGTCGCGACGTGACATAACTGTTTTATTTATGTAGAAAGAACAACGGTAAAGCGTAAACCGTCTCGAGGGAAAAGCTCTGTAGCCGATCTACTAGACTGTAGAAAGGGTGAATTCGCTGCGAACCGTTTCGCGCGAATTCATCGGGGTATTAGACCTTGTCCAGAAAAGGCGAATTCGCCGCGGTTTTAAACGCGATTTTGGTTACATTGCTGCTAATATTTCACACGTTGCTGACGTCGCTGGTCCTAAGCGAACATTGTATAACGAAACGCGTCTAATTCGCGCGTAGCTCTGGACAAGGTCTTAACCACCACATTGCGTCTGTGGCCAGCATCGTGGCATGAGTAAACCTCCTTCTTTTCAACACCGCCGAAAAACATGCGTCTAGACGTGACTGCTGTCACAAGTGAAAATACCTTGGTTTGTTCTTACGATACGTTTTTCTGTAAATACAAAGTTTAAGTAAAATCGTGTTTTTCTTCAGTGATCCTGATCCCTGCTCCGAACTTGTGACCACACGTCCACAAGCATCGCGCGATTCGAAAATATGCGCGTTAAACGCGCGCACTACGCCAGGGGCTGGCCCAGCATGACCACCGAAACACGATGTATATCGAAAGCCTCCTGGAGGCCTGTCATTTCAGAGTCAGCGTTTTTTGCGTGGTTTATTTAGTCGGGGCAAACTGTTGCACTACTTTAACTTATTTAAAAGGATTTATTTCTTTTTCATAGTCACGATTGACATCAATTGTATTTGAATTGTTTTACAATATCTTTTCAATGATATAATCTTGCCATTGTATTTAAACGACAAAATAAGTACAAGCTGTTCGATTTTCTTTAAACTCGCGGAACCCTTATAAAAGACAGACTAAGTTAATATCCGACGAAGAACAAGTTAAAAGAGTTTTTCTTATACTTTTCGTATTTTCTTTATACCTAGAACTTCATAGCCAAAAGACGTTTTTTCACTATGTTTGGAAAAGTAAATAGGCAGAAACAGAAAGTTACTTCTGAAAATAAAACTGTGAAACAAATGACGGTACGCTGTGTATCCGTAAATTATGTAAACGTTTTATTTCAAAAAAAAATTTTTTTGTTGCGTATGACCAATAGTCTGTCATGGTCACGGGAAAAGTAAATTGGTAGAACATCGGTCACGAGTTTTAGGTAGTTTGTTAATGTTTAGTTATGTACCTACAGCACTGGCGGACTAAGGGGGGTGCGGCGGGGGCGGTCCGCCCCGGGCCCCAAACTTAAGGGGGCCCCAGTTTGACATAGAAAAAAAAAGATAATTTTGTCCATCGAAAGAAAGCAGCGTTGGTTTTGGATTTTGATGACGTAATTAATAAATTTAGTGTATTAAAAGCCAGAATTCAAAATTATTATATTTTGCTTACAATCGTTGGAACGCTGTTAACATAGTAAAAATATTTATTAAAATTTGAGTTAGCATCTGCATTGTGTTTAATTCAGCTAATATTTTAAATCTGGAAGGCGCCAGGGGGCCCAAAGTTAAAGATCGCCCCGGGCCTCATAAAATCTGAGTCCGCCAGTGACTTACAGTGCAAAGTTCAAAAGTGTACAAAACATACAATTATTTCTCCAGTTAAACTCGGGTTCAAAATTAGAATCTCAGGTTTTCCCACTTATTCGTGCTTGGAAAAGTAATAATTAGATTGAGTAGGTAGCTGTGTCCTGCGCTCATTACTATCCGACAGGTATCGAGGAGTTGGACGTGAGAGAAATAAATGTAAGCTGTTTCTATAATAAACACGTTTTGAAGTCGTCTCGCTGCTGTAACCTAATCCTAACTTAAGAGGCCGGCGAACAGTGAGCTTCCCATTCAAACGTAATATCAAAATCATTTGCAATTTGAGCATAATTAACTCTTCTTGTGATGTTATTCGGATTAATACAGTATTTGTCTAGGGTTCTATTGAATAAAAAAACCAAAATACCAAAGCAAATAAAATTTATTGAGTTTTACAGTTTTGTATGAAAAAAATTAATTGGCATTAATTTACGGAAACAGTTTGTGTCATCTCATGGTAGGGCTACTTGTGATTTGTATAACAGGTTATTCCCATTTCAAACACCAGCTCCTTACATACAAAATGGATGTATCATTAATGTATTTTATTATTTGTTTTTGTGATAAATAATGTTATTATTTATTTACTATTTATAGATTTGCTTTTGTAGGCTATGGTTCGACTACGTAAAATAATATTATAGTTCGTCCGGGGTCGGGTACACCTACCTAGTTTAGAGTAAAGTTTTAGCGACGCACATTGTGGCGAAAATCTTTCATGTACACACAACAGCACGTCAGGTTATACAGTTAAACTACGGAAATAGCTTTTATTACGTAGGGCATAAAGGCTGTCTCAAGGTCAACATGTATAGTCTGAGGTGCCGCCGTGTGTACGCTAGAACGAAAAGTTATTTAAAGCAAGCTCCACGAGATCAACCTGTCGATTCTATAACCAAACTCGAACCTCACTTCGAATCTCACTTCACTGCGCGGTAATTTTAAATCATAAATGGGAAAATGATAGGCTGTTTTATTAATCACAAAAGATTTTAAATAGCTACGGTTACTTTGATGAATGATCTTTAAGCAAAGGCATTTCGTACAAGAGCATACAAAGTAAACCCCCTCATATCCCTTGGTTTGCAGCCAATGAGCTCAATAGACAACAAATTGTTACCGCGTATAGACTGCGATCTGGGCATTATCCAACAAAATCATTTGCACATATGATGAGGAAAGTTGATTCTCCTTACTGTGACCAATGTGGAAAAATTGATGATTTGCAACACATTTTGATGGATTGTGCCCGCTTTGCGAGTAAGAGGCAGCAGTAAATGAGCAATTTAAAACTTAATAGACTAGATATAGGAATGACCTCCTTGGTCGAGTGGCTTTGTACACCGGTTTTCAAGGTGTCGCCATCTCAGAGGTCCCGGGTTCGATCCCCGGTTGGGTCAATTTAGAAAACGAACTTTTCTGTATTGGCTCAGGTCTGGGTGTTTGTGATACCACCGTTGTCTCCGGTTTCCATAACACAAGTGCTTTAGCTACTTACTTTGGAATCGGAGCAATGTATGTGATGTTGTCAAAATATATATTATTTATTATTAACTAGGGTGGGTTCCCTCTAAGTATTTTACACCTGTATTAGAAGGAAACGCTCTTCCATGTGGAAATTGGAAAAAAATATTTCTAAGCTTATTTTAAAATGAGTTTGTTGAAACTCTATATCAAGGGGCACTGTAAAGCGAATACCCTCATTGTTCTCAGTGGAACCGACAAGACTTTACAACCGATTAACTACAGGTTGTAAAGGAAAAAGTTAACTTAACTAGCTAACTTAACTTTTTCCTTGATACTCGACACTTTGAAAGTAATTACTACTATAAGAGGAGATCGTTGGGAACTTTTCACGCTGCGAAGATTGACTGTGAGCGTGCTGGGAAGTTTAAAAGACTATTTACTGTTTAAACTGCGGTTAGAAAAGTATAGTTGTCAAAGGGCGAGGGGTATAAAACTAAACTGGCCTTCAAAACTTAGGCCCGTATTTATAAACCGCTCTCAACGTTGAGAGCTATCTTAAGATCATACCTGGGATGCTGTTCCTATAAGAAGAGCATCTCAAGTATGATCTCAAGATAACTCTCAACGTTGAGCGCGGTTTATAAATACGGGCCCACTTTTAAAATTGCTTTTTCACAAGTCATCTTAAACTATAGAAGTTAGAATTTTGGAAAAAATGTATTTTTTTAATAAGGTCATCGATGGTGGTTATTATTGAAAAAAAAACTTTTTTTAGTTCTTTTTATTTTGAAAATATATATCTTGTGTATTTTAAAAGTTATTACAATTTTCAAAGAGTGATACTAAATTTGGGAGGCCCTTGTAGTTAGAGGGCAGCTCGTCCCAATTAAACTGGTCCGATTACTTTTATATTTTATTTCTGAAAAATCAAATCAAATCAATCGTTTATTTGCAAAACATGTGGTCATCTGGTTACAGATCTACCAATCAATTTTTTTTTGATTGAAAATAAAAAAAAATAGATTTGCTATCAGTATACATACTATAACTATTGCTAATAAATAAATTGCGTCTAGAAAAATGAAATCACAACAATGCGATATTCTATTGCGACCAGTCCGCTCATATAAAACTGCTGTTCCACACGACCTCGTGGTTAGTGAAAGGTCATTGCACCCATTTTAGACACGTTTATGTAAGTAAATGTTAATAGTATGTCGAGTGTGCGGGGTTCTTTCATGTAACGACCACGTTTCAGTGCCTCGAGTGACGTAAACTTTTTAAGCGTTTCGTTTCAATTATCTAAATAGTGTTTCATTATAGAGCAAAACTATTACGTCATGCTCCCCGGCAACCCCTATGACTGTTATAACATTTTTTTTTCAACGAACGCGATTGTACACAATAAGTTCTCAATTAGTACACCTTTAAAAAAATGTACCTTTGTAGATTACAACGTACAGTTATTTGTATTTGGGGCTGCTGTACAGCATCTCCCCAGCAATCCCATATTGAATTTCAGGTAATTCAGCGCAAATACTAAGGATTCAGTAAGTACTAGGTTATTAATAAAAAGTACTATTGCTCAAAAGGAGTAAAACTATTCTAGTCACCTAGTTTCATTTAAAAAACTATATTTATTGTATTAATTACAACGTTGTTATTAATACAATAAATACAGTTTTTTAAATGAAACTAAGTGACTAGAATAGTTTTACTCCTTTTGAGCAATAGTACATTTTATAAATAACCTGGTACTTACTGAATCCTTAGTATTTGCGCTGAATTACCTGAAATTCTTTTTAATTTTTTTTTAAAGGTGTACTAATTGAGAACTTATTGTGTACAATCGCGTTGGTTGAAAAAAAATGTTATAACAGTCATAGGGGTTGCTGGGGAGCATGACGTAAACTATTGCATACGCCCAAAATTTTGTCGCATAAGTTGATAATTCGGTTTGGTTTGTCTTTGGACACAAGATTACTTCGTATAATAATAATAAATACTTGGACAATTTCACACAGCGCCATCTAGCCCCAAACTAAGCAAAGCTTGTAATATGGGTGCTACACTGAACTGATATACTACTTATATACTTTTTAAATATATATTTATTATACATAGTAACACCGTAGACCCGTCACAGAAATTAAAATTCATCATTTTAATTTCTGCCCGGCCGGGAATCGAACCCGGGATCTCTTGCGTGGTAGACCGACATGTTGACCACTGCACCACTCAAGTCGTTAATATGTCAAGTCGTCGTATGTTTCCGAAAAGTTTGTTTTGTAGCAAATATCATGTTAAAAAACAAGCTTATTTACATCCGTCCAATAAAACGCATTCTCCATTGATCGAACGTCTAATTTAGGTGTTCTCGCGCGGAATGCAGTCGAGCCACGGTAATTAGTATCATTACCGTGGTCGAGCTGTAATTATTAATTTAATTTATTTTTTATTTTAAGTACTTCAAAAATTTTAGAATGTTAATTAGTTTTTCTTAAAAAAAAAGTCAATTTATTGTATGCGACAAGCTCCGAATTCTCAAGGAAAAACTCAGTTGCTCCATACATTCTATTTGAGTAAGATGGAATAGGTAGGTAAAGTTTGAAATTTGCTGTTGCCGGTTGTCAAAAACTTTTTATTATGTACATACCTACATGGAATGTTTAATTTTTATACTAATTGAGTAGTTTATTAAAGTTTATTTATTACTTACGTAACTTTATTTTCACAACAAAAATGTCACAGCACTATGAAGTCAACGACATTTTCAAAGTGCAATTTTACGATTCGCAACCATTAAGCACAGTAGTTAAACTGCCAAAAGACAACAGTCCAGAAATAACCCGGTAATTGACTTCCGTAACACGCCAGTCCATTTAAACCAGTTGTAGACAACCGTCGAGTTTTCAACTATCACATTAGTGTTAATTTTTTGAATTCAGAACTTGTTTTCAGTATTAAAATTTATCATACAAAACTTAACTCAAATGCTTGTAACGTCTGCAAAATTACATAACACAGCGGTAGAAAGTATGGACACACACACACACACACACAATATTGTGTCTCTTAGAGATGTAACAGGTTCATTAACTGGTACTACCTTCTTTTAACTAAGTACATCAGCGTGAGCTCGCTGCGAGATGTGCATCAGAATGGCAGGTGCACATCTGCAAATGCTAATGTTACTTACTAGTAGACGCGATATTAACTATTACAGGTTGATACAGTATGAGATACATTAGGGCTGCTTAACATTATCGTAGTTCTTAGTAGAGTGCTTTAGTAGTTTTGGTGCCTTTCCAGTGAGCGTTTACACTTCTTCCAGTAGTGTCATTTGTCTAATGCACTATACTCGTACTTATACGCTACTACTTTCTTAG
This sequence comes from Catoptria pinella, assembly GCA_963556745.1. Classification (NCBI taxonomy): domain Eukaryota; kingdom Metazoa; phylum Arthropoda; class Insecta; order Lepidoptera; family Crambidae; genus Catoptria; species Catoptria pinella. The sequence goes on from OY750771.1 coordinate 1,479,722, forward strand.
CTATGTGTTATCGAGTAGTAGACAGCGATTTCTCAACTAGTTGAAATTTATTTTACCTACCCATTGAATGTAAACTTTGTTAATTATTGTAATGGAAAATGACGTCACTTTGAATGCCGACGTCATTTTTAAAATTTTGACGACTCTGTATGAAATATACAGGGAGAAAAAAGCAGCCCTTGACGAGTTTCTTGCCGGTTCTTCTCGTTACAAGGTCTCCCGCTTAGGGTTTGCGAACCGATGGCGTAGCTTCTTTGACATTCACAAGTGCTTGTAACAGCCTAGACTGAATAAATGAGTTTTGAATTTTAAACTTTGAACTAAAATGACGGTTAACAGACTTCCAGTAGCGAGGAGTGACGCGCGGGGCAGGAGCGGGCGCGCAGAGAGGCTACTCGAAACAAAAATCATTTTGATCAAGTTGAAAGGCAACTAGAACGTTACTCGCTTTACTCACTAATACGACCGCTTACATGTTTCTACTAATGCACTCTACTCACAGCTAAGTTAATGTAAACCAGCCATAACGTGCATCCTCTTTGAGTCCGCACCTTATGTTGCGCATGCTTGGTTGGCAGTTGTTACCAACCTGCCCCCACCTGGCGAGCCCCACCGACGAACCCCAACCCACCTGCGGGATGGATGCGTAAATGCATTTTCTTAAGCATACAAAAACAAATGTGTAACAATCCTCTTGTTAATTACAGCCACATCATACCTCTTTGTGGACTAAAGTGATCTGTCCGCTCTAATGCCGCCTAAACGTTTGTCACTTTCTAATGCCACATTAAGCGCTGGCCTTCGCAAAGGGCAAAGGCCATTTGGAAAAGCTTTTCATGGTTGCCTTTGTTTGCAAGGCCTTGCTTCTGCCAGTCTGAGTTTCAATGGGTATTTTCGTGCCATTGAGTAACTTGTATATTCAAAGTTGTTGTATGGAAATCTTTCATAAGTTATGTAGATATAAGAAGAAACCTTGAATGACCATCAGCCATTTTTAATGTCCCCGCTGCTGGGGCACAAGCTTTCCTAATGGGTGGGTAAGAAGGATGGGCTATAATCCACCACGCAGGCCCAATGCAGATTGGTAGGTGTTAACGACTGCAAATGCAGCCGGGACTAACGGTTTAACGTGTCTTCAAAAACACGGAAGAGCTCGAGATAATACATTTTTGGTCACCCATTCCATGACCGACCCTTGCGAAAGTTGCTTAACTCCGCAATCGCTGGGCCAGGCGCTATACCACTGCGCCACCGAGCTCCCATAAAAACTTTAATTATTTATAGTATAATGTTGTTGAGGTCAAAATTATAAGATCAAAGTATTTAGAATAGATATTTGAAGTTTACTCCTTTATAAGATAATATGCTATCTGCCGTACTCAGAGTCGTCAATTAATTTTAATGCTTTATTAAAGTTGGTTCTATCTCTTTCTTTTCCATAGTGATAGTAAAGACGGCACGATACTTAATGAAGCACTCTGAGTACGGCAGTATTACTTTTATTTAATCAAGTGTAGTTTTGGAAGAATACTATTTTGTGAGCTAAGCTGTTTAAAACAAATTATAATTATAACAGAACATATTTTGTTTACTACCAACCAACCAAAGTTTTTATTGCAGTAATAATCACAGAAACATTGTAAAGTTTATTCAAAATATTTACTACAAACCAAATATTTTCAGTAAAACAGCTAACACGAATGCCACGGGTCGATACGTGTGTTCATCACGCGACGAGCTCGACACGAAAGTGCCCAATTCGAAGTTATTTCTTAGGAAAAACTTAAGCTCTTATATTTCACATTATTGTTACATTAGTTCACAACTATATTTGGGACAAGTTCGTTATGAATTATAGCTAATTTCACCAAAATCCAGAATGTTTATAATGCAATTTGGTTGTACACTGCGCAGTAAAGTTGTATTATTTCTGTGAGTGACAACAAACATTATTTACAGAAATAAACACTTACAAGACAGTAACATGAGTTTTTTATAAATGTACAATTCACTAAGTTTTCTTTTTATGCAAAGATCTCAATTTCCCTTACCTAATATCTGTATTTTGCAGAAACTGTAAAACAGGTCTTGAGATCTGAATACATATAATATATTAAAGCTTAACCTAATGGTGAATTGTTTTCAAATCGCCATCGCTTTTCCTTCAAAGCGTCTTCTAAAAACTTAATAACACTTTACTTGAGCTCGTCGCTTCTCACTTCCCGGTAATCTATATTGATGGCGGGAAAATTACTTGTCCCAACTAATTTCAGATTAAGCTTGTCAAAATATAAAGTAGACAAAGACATTTTCGCATAAACAATATTCTGTGAAAAACACTTCAGTGAACATTGAGGTAATTTTTTCATTTTTTACGGACACTAACTTGGTTTAATCAAAGGTTTTTTGATGTTTCAATCACCCGTGCGTGACCAAGACAGCTGCAAAAGTTTGAAGTCATTTCATACCTTTTTACAGACACTATAGGGCGGTTTTATTAAAGTTTTTTTCATGTTTTAGTCACTCGTGACCACGACAGCTGCAAAGGAACCGCAACTTCTGGAAACCCAATTAATTAATTCGATATGAAAACCAAACTAACCATCAAAAAACCTTTCATAGAAACGCGCTGGTAATTGTAAAAAGAGTTTTATTTCACTGTTTAGTAACTGTACACGTTAATCTTATAAGGCAATATTTTTGAGATAAACATTATTAAAAACCAGGTTAAGAAAACAGGCTAAACTCTAATTTCTTTTTTGAAACGTCAACATCAAATAATATCCTAGACGTACACTTTATTAGGAAAGTTTCACCAAAATAAAGCAATATTTGTTTCAAATAAAGATTATTAAAAACCAGGTAAACTCTATTCTTTTTTGAAACGTCAACATCAAAAAATATCCTAGACTTACACTTTATTAGGAAAGTTTCACCAAAATAAGGCGATATTTGTTTCAAATTTAATAAAGCAGAGTGGAACACGCCTTTCATCGTTTGTTCTGTATGATTGATGGCTAGCGGGGCCTTATTGGATAGAGGGCTTTACAATAAGCGAGACTAAATTTAGGTTCACGCCGTTATATTAGCGGAGGCTGATATGAACATAGGAATAATAGAGTTTCTTTCGTCAAACATAATTAGCAACACAATGGTTCAGTCACGTCTAAAATATGTATACAGTTTAGAACTTTGTCACTTGTTATAGTTGTAATTTGTCAATCAATTTCTGTTCAAAAAAGGAATAGCTTAGAGTGACAAAGTTCTTAACTGTATACATATTTATAGACGTGACTGTACTACAATTTATGTATTGCTTGCGGCCGCCCACGACTTCATCTGCAATCTTGACCAGAATAAAAAGTAGCCTATATATTTATCCAAGTCCTAATCTGTCTATCAGCCAAATTTCATTCAAGTCAATCCAGCTCTCCTTGAGTTATAAATGGTGCAACTAACCCGACTTTGTTTAATTTATTTAGATTTTTAAGGTATAATAATACAGGTATAATTTAAGATTATTATAAAAATCACTATTTTGTGCTAACCATTATTTTATCATCGTGATGGTAATATAGACTTAATTTATTCTTTACAAAAGGTAAAGGCGAGTTTAAACATTACAATAATTACACAAGTAATATACACTTCTAAGACTTTCGTGCATACAGTTCATTACAGTACAGTTCATTTAACACCTGAATTAATAATATACGCGCTGTAATCCGTAAAAAGTGTTTTATTTCTAATTACACAAGTAATTTTAAAACCCGCTTGAGCTTATGATTTAAATCAATTTCCTGTTCTTCAGTTCAATAATAACACAAGTCTATGTTTGAACAGCACTATCGCTAAGCAAATATTATGTTTGCCAAAACATAGTAGAATATTACTTTGAAAAATGTCAGACTAGTTTTAATATCAACGTTTGTGAGAGCTCTTTTGTTTCTATCCTAGGGTACACAAACTGCTATGTTTTTCGCTTCATCGAAAAATATGCCATTTGACATCGAGACTCATAAAGGTTTCATTAGGGTTCCGTACCAAAATAGTAAAAAGGAACCCTTATGGTGCGACTCAGTGTGTCTGTCTGTCACAGCTGGATATCTCAAGAACTACTAATGCTATCAACTTGAAATTTAGAATAGTTTTAGATGACGTTTGCCCAACTATTTTGCAAATAAGAGAGAAATATTTTTTTTTGCATCAGGGACTGAAAGGGGTTCTTAAACAATTCGAAGTGAGGCTATATGGGGTATCATATGAAAGAGCGCTGCTTGCACTTTCTCATACATTTTTTTTTATTTTTTTAGGCCGCATAGTTTTTGACTTTTGATGAAAATGTAAAAAAAAATACTGTCCTCCCTCCTTTATCTGCGAAGTTTGCATAGAGTAAAATCTGAAATTATTTTATGTGATAGAAGTTTATGTAAAGATTACAGGAAAAATTAAACGATGTCTCTAAATAGTAAACTTTTTCAGAATGATGGTACGGAACCCTAGGTGCGCGAGTCCGACTCGCTCTTGACCGTTTTTTTTTCATGTGACGCCTGCCTCAGGGCATTCAATAGCGCACTCTAATCATGTGCTTTCGATTTCCTCTTGCGTTTTCACAAGAGGCATATGCCTCAGGGAAAGCAGCGCATGCCCTATATCTTCTCAAAAAAACGTCAAAGGAGAAGCAGTACTCGCCATAGAAGAAATGCTTAACTTGTTTACGATTGGATTGGGTCTTAAAGTAAAGCCAATAATATTTCTGTCTGTATGTCTTATTTTTAGCGCATGTAGAACAATTAAGGTGCTGTTGGCAAATTGCTAAGGACAGTCAAAATGTCACAATAAATTATCCAAAGAAACATCAAAGATCAATTATTAGTTAGAACGTGGTAAGAACACTTTGGCTGTTCCTATCATATTATACTTTGGTATAATATCAGCCGTATGATACCCAATGCTGGGAATTTCTTCTACCAAGACCTCTTTGGCTGTTCCTTAATATTCAGTCAATAAACAAAATTTATTAAAATACTAAATAATACACTAGAAAAAATAGGACTCGCACCAGATCATGTTCTCGGACGGGAATCGAACCCGCGACCTTTGGATATCCGGTCCAATGCTCTGACCGCTGAGCTACCGAGTCACTCGGCGGTCAGAGCATTAGACCGGATATCCAAAGGTCGCGGGTTTGATTCCCGTCCGAGAACATGATCTGGTGCGAGTCCTATTTTTCTAGTATATTATTTAGTATTTTAAAAAAATAGCATTGTGAATGCTTAAATCTCAAAATTTATTATTCAAATAAACTTAATAATTAAACACTTTTGAATCGTATTTATTTTCCTGCCACCCGTTCCAGACTTTTTTAACTGACAAGAAGAACAGGCGCAAGAAACTTATCAGCTTTAACAGAAACAAGTAACGATATTTACAAACTTAAAGAAAAACCCCACAAAGCACATCACATCTTCTTCTTCAGAGGCCATTTCCGAAAATTAGAGGACGTGTGGGGGGATTGGGTTCAAAGTTCAAATGAGTATTTGTCTCCAAGCATTTGATGTTGACTGTACCTCTACAAGTTATATAAGTGCCTGTTACCATGCAGTGAAGCTAAACACTGGAGCTATTTTCGCATAAATCAATGCATGCCGCTCACAATAGATTCCATTTAGAAACCTTTGTGATCCATTTCTAAACAGGCTTTGTTTCATAATGATGGATCTACACAAAGAAACGGGAATCATGGACTTAGAAATAAAACACTTTTTACGGATTACAGCGCGTATATTATTAATTCAGGTGCTGTTTGTTATTAAATCATGGACTTATTAAAATTCAGGTAATAAATAAATAAATATTTGACAACATCACATACATAGCTCCGATTCCAAAGTAAGTAGCTAAAGCACTTGTGTTATGGAAATCGGAGACAACGGTGGTATCACAAACACCCAGACCTGAGCCAATATAGAAAAGTTCGTTTTCTAAATTGACTCAACTGGGGATCTAACCCGGGACCTCGGAGATGGCGACACCTTGAAAACCGGTGTACAAAGCCACTCGACCAAGGAGGTCAAATAGATTGTTTGAAAGTAATATAATGTGATTTTTTTTTTTTGCTTCGGTATATTAATGGTTCTCTTTTTGACTGAGCGAGCGCGAAGCGTCTGTGCTTCAGCTTGGGCAAAAATGCTTTCGTATGTCTGTCCGGCTGTCTGTTCTCCTACAGGCCGCATTTCTCAACCGATTCTCGTGAAATTTTGTGAGTAGATTCGATAATTATATAGAATTTCTTTGTCGATTCAGTTTTTCCAAATTTTTTGAAATGGCGGAGATACATATCACTACGACTCATATTTCAGCCATTCCTAAAGATGTTCAAAAATGTCACAAACGCGAGTTTTACAGCTCTACAGAGCGAGAAAGAAATGGTTAAGAATGAGACCTTCATAAATTAATAATTACCTTTTGAAAAACGACAGTAAGTAGGTGTAGGACTAGGTGTCTATCCTACTATCCAAGTAAGTGTTATTGTTCTTCTTACTTTCACGAAATATTTCAAAGAACTTGGCAAAAATATCAATAGCTAAAATTGTAAGTGGCCGATCTTACGAGATATTTAAGAAAAAATGGTATTTGGGTATTAAAACCAAAACAATTTGATTTAAGATTTTTTTATCTGTCTGCCTGTCCGTATGTTTGTACGCGCATCACGCAAAAACTGCTGCACCAAATTGGAAGCGGTTCTACTTTAACTCGGTCTAACTTACGCCTTCACGTCTTAACTACTGAACCGATCATCGTGAAATTTTGCATACACGTTATCAGGGGTACAGAGAAGGACATAGGGTACCTTTTATCCCGAAAAAATAATTGTTCCCGAGGGATAGCAACAAAACTTTCCACGCAGACGAAGTCGCGGGCGGTCGCTAGTAAATCAAATTTTTTTTTTTAAGTTTCTCTATAAAAATCTTTAATGGTGTCTCTTTCACTATTATTACGCAATAAATAAAACACTACTTTTCTCAGAAATGTTTCGGAAAGTAACTTATTTATTGGTTACCTCACAGAATAAATAATTCACTGTCAATTCATTTCAGTTCCCAAACAAAATGATGTATATCGCCGAATGTTTCCTCCATTCGTTTTATTCAAAGAAAATATTAAAATGATAAATTACAGTACATTATTAATTATGCTGAGTTTTGCGCAGTTTCTTAGGAGATTCTCCAATTTATAATAACTCAAACGCTCTCCCCTCCATTTAATCTTACTCACATTTCGAGCCTTTTATTCTTTACTATTTATTTCTTAGAAATTCTGAAGTGTAATTTTTCGTGCCTCAGTTATTCAGTGGAAATGAGTGAGTATTTCAAGTTCTACGTAAAATGTACTTAAGAATTTATGAATAGTATAGTAATTTTAAACATCCCAAAAAAGTTATAGTTATTTGTCATATTAGAGACCAAAGTCAATTTGTGCTAGTGCTGACTTTGAATCACGAATTAGCGAAGTAGTCTACAATTGAATCACGAGCGTAGCAAGTGATTCTAATATACAAGGTGTTACAAAAGTACCCCTAATGCCGAATATGGTAGATAGGGACCATCAAACTGAACAACTTTTACTATGGGACCAACTCTGAAATCGCGAAAAAAAAATCAGCTGTTTCATACAAAAATGAATTACGAAAATATCAAAATGTATGAAACAGCTGATTTTTTTTTCGCGATTTCATAGTTGGTCCCATAGTAAAAGTTGTTCAGTTTGATGGTCCCTATCTACCATATTCGGCATTAGGGGTACTTTTGTAACACCTTGTATATAGACTACTGAGCACAGTGAGTGCTTTAAAGGCACGAGACATAACAAACATTTTGTCTCGTGTTACTCATACAACTTTTCACCTCTACCAGCGAGAAAAGTGTTATTGGTAAGAATAGTTATTTTCACGTGACTTTCCTGGTAATAAGCTAAATTCAGCATTAGAAACTTGTTCTCTCAACTCTTTTGGAATTAGATAAACTATCTTTCATTGTCTTTTAACAGTTAAACGTGATAAATAGTCATAGTCATAGTCATAGTCATATTGTTTATTGCAACATGTTGGTTACAAAGTAAATGGTACCATAAACATGACCCTGTAAGGGTATTGCAACTTAAAATTATATTAAATTAAATTAAAAATACTAAAATTACTTAAACATAATATTAAAGTTTCTTTTGAGTACTAACAAAAACAAAAAAAACTGTAATAGGTAAACAACATTATACTTAAATGAGATCAAGGAGGCTACTTAAATTATTTAAAAAATTCTGTTAATGTATAAAAAAATCGCTATATTGTTTCTGTGGTCATGCTAGGGGGATGCTGAACCATTATTTGTAAATGAGCATGTAGATTATCTTTAACAAGATTACACAGTGTGATGGAGAATAACTGCCGTAATCTGTCAACTGGTGGAATTCCTACGTATGAAATGCTTTGAAACCTCGTTGTGCTTGACCGTTTACATGATAAGCATTCCAAGCTCTAACAACTTGTAGCTATGTAATATAAATTTTGATGACCTCCGTGGACGAGTGGCTTTGTACACCGGTTTTCAAGGTGTCGCCATCTCTGAGGTCCCGGGTCGATCCCCGGTTGGGTCAATTTAGAAAACAAACTTTTCTATCTTGGCTCAGGTCTGGGTGTTTATGATACCACCGTTGTCTCTGATTTCCATAACACAAGTGCTTTAGTACTTACTTTGGAATCGGAACAATGTATGTGATGTTGTCAAATATTTATTTATATTTATAAATTAAACCACTAACCAAAATATAAATTGAAAATTGTACTATTATTCAGTAGAAGAGTTAGTTCAGCAGGTGTACATACGTACTTAAGGGTGAATGTAAAAACATTTCATTATGGTTAAATAAAGTTTGTAATTTCACATTTTGCACAGTCGACTGTTTATATTTCCCACCCACAAAGTGTAAACCAAATAACTCACAAACGCCGGCATTTCACAACCGATGTAATAACAGGGCAGGTATTGGCCAAATTAATGATTAACCAGCTCCATCAAGTTTCCAACAAACTCTCGGGTTACGGAAAACGGGGAAGCAAACTTACGGAGAACGGTATACAATCAACCGCTCATTAATTTTAACGCTAATATAAAATAATAATAATAAATATTTGACAACATCACATACATTGCTCCGATTCCAAAGTAAGTAGTAAAGCACTTGTGTTATGGAAATCGCAGACAACGGTGGTATCACAAACACCCAGACCTGAGCCAATATAGAAAAGTTCGTTTTCTAAATTGACCCAACCGGGGTTCGAACCCGGGACCTCAGAGATGGCGACACCTTGAAAACCGTTGTACAAAGCCACTCGACCAAGGAGGTCGTCAAAAAATCTCTTTATACTTCTCCTAATTTGGTGCCGAAACTTTTGTAAGAATTAAAGAAGCCTCAATTACCACTTAAATAATATTTCAACTTTCATTAAAATGTAAGTTAATTATCAGTTAGTTGTTGTATACCTTTACGAATCATTGCAAGTATTTATAACGCAATAAGAGTCAAGATTCTATATCTAAAACTCACCATCATATACAACTCCTCTGACGAGCTCGGTCGCTTCAAACACCGGATGGGTGACCGTCAAATTAACATCACAATCACCAGCGTCGATCGAAACCACCTCGTCACTGTCGCTAGGAATCCTCGCGAAGGCACATGCATCACCCACTGTCCTCTCACTAACACTGAAATCACTAACTGTCGTTAACTCTAAATCCTCAATAGTCGTACTGGTATCGTAATCTGGTTCTAGGTTCGTCGCTACTTTTACGGTTCCCTCCGCTTTGAGTTCTATCACTTCATCATCTTTAAGTTGAGGTGGTCCAGGTGACCTCCCCGGTGCCGGGTCACCACTCGGTAGACTCAAAGTAGAACTATAAGGCAGCAAAACTAGCATTATCACTAAAGAACCCAGCCGCATTCTGGCTGGTTCTGTCTTTATTTTCTTCCTGTCTATCTTCCTCGGGTGCCATCGCTGTGTGTGTAGGGACATTGCCGGTTCTATTGCCATTTTATGAACTGTTTATTGGCTTGTTCGGGAGTTGATTGGGTGTGGCGAAGGTATCGTCCATGATTACTTCTGGAAGTACCTGTAAAAATGAAATTGAGTCAATATTTGTATTCTTCATATGATTTAAGAGGCCGGCGGACAGTGAACTTCCTATACAAACGTAATACTTAATTACTTGCGATTAGAGCATAATTAACTTTTCTTATGATGTTATTCGGATTAGACAGTATTTGTTTAGCTATGGTTCATTAAATAAAAAATCTAAAATACCAAACCATATAAAAATTAATGCAATTTACACTTTTGTATGAAAAAATGTCAACACTGGCCATTTTTAATGTCCCTACTGCTGGGGCACAGGCCTGCTTTATGAGTGGATAAGAAGGAAGGGCCATAACCCACTACGCAGCCCCAATGCGGATTGGTGGGTGAACAACTACAAATGCGGACCTGACCTGACGTGCCTTCCGAAGCACGGAGGAACTCGAGATAGTATATTTTTGATCACCCATCCCAATATCAACGCTTGCGAAAGTTGCTTAACCTCCGCAATCCCAGGGCCAAGCGCTCAACCACTGCGCCACCGAGCTCCTCGGTCAATTGACATTTATTTTTGATTGGGTTAGAATTTAGTTTTTCTTATTTAGCAGAACTCTAGACAAATATTGTCTTTCCGAATAATATCACAAGACCAGTTAAATGATTTGCAATTTGAGCATAATTTTATGCTCAATTATAATTATTTTTCTCATTAAATTCTGGCTTTATGTTACTGTGAACTACTCATAAAGAACTAATATTAGACAGGATTAATAATATTAGAATAAATCGACTCACCCGTAGCACCTCAGACGGGACGGGCCGGAATCCCAAGGGTGCGGGTTCGAGTCCCGTCTGAGCTGCTACGGGTGAGTCGATTTCTAGTATTTTTCTAATATTATTCATCTTAATATAAAAATAGCATTGTGAATGCGAAAAATCTAAATTTAATAATATTAGACAGCTTGGTAGTCCAAATTTTTCGATAATTTATATATTTTCAACGCTCTAGTCATGATATTTAAAGTGACTAATGGGTCACACTTTACAATGCGATTAACAAGTACAACAGTAGCAGCGACTTCCCTCGAGATTGTATGGCAAATAGAAAATTTTACAGATAAAAATACATAGTTTTGTACCGCAAGCGCTCTGTAGTTTGTCACTCCTGTTGTACTTTTTTAATTAATTCGCATTCAAAATTCAAAACTCATTTATTCAGTCTAGGCTGTTACAAGCACTTGTGAATGTCAAAGAAGCTACGCCATCGGTTCGCAAACCCTAAGCGGGAGACCTTGTAACGAGAAGAACCGGCAAGAAACTCGCCAAGGGCTGCTTTTTTCTCCCTTTATATTTCATACAAAGCATTTAAAGTGACGTCATTTTCCATTACAATAATTTATCATCATTGTACTTGTTTAATATTTATTTCATAGAGAGGCTAAGAAATGTTGTTTAATTTAGCAAGTGCTATAAAAGTAGAACCCAAAAGAGTTTAAACTGATAAAGAACCCAAAAGCTCTTTGTGTGTTTTGTAACGGGCGCTCTACACTCCCGCGCGGATCACGCGCGAAGCCGCGAACCACCCGCGAAACATGACCAAACCAATTTGCCGGAGTCGCGAATCGGATCAACACTCATGTTTCGCGGCTTCGTGCGTGATTAGCGCGTGAGTGTAGAGCACCATTATCCTTAAAGCTATTCTTTTATTCGATTTTCTGAAAATTCCCGGTCCGTCAATATTAGCATAAGAAATTCATTCACTTAGCCCGGTCCACTCTAATCTCTGGTCTTTGAATAGCAATAATATCAATCAAAACTGTTTGTGCAAACATGTTTTCAAGGGTTTCGGCAGAAAAGTAGCCCGAAAAGTTTATTACGCGAAAAAAGCTCTTAATCCAACAGAATAAGATGCTACTATGAAACAGCCTATACATCAGCAATATAAGGTTATTATTTTTGTGTTTTTCTCCGTTAAATATTTTAGCGGTGTTAAGATGATTTAGTTGCTTTTCATCTCGCTCAGTCTAACACTCACATTTAGGAAAACTGTACATCTTTCATCATCATCATCATCATCGGTTCCTAGCTGATTTTGGCCTCGGCGACTGAGTGTCAAATTTTCAGCAGCTGTTATTCCGACGGTCCCGACATTTTATTTACACATCTTTATGTATATTATTTTATGAAATTATCTTTGTATTTTTAAATGTAAGATTTCAGCATTCACAATGCTATTTTTATACAATACTAAATAATATACTAGAAAAAATACGAATCGTACCAGATCATATTCTCGGGCGGGAATCAAACCCGCGACCTTTGAAAGTCCGGTCCAATGCTCTTACCGCTGAGCTACCGAGTCTTTGTATTTACTTATTGAAACTTATTTTTAATACGCCACACACAATATATAATAAATAAATGTAACTCAAAAATGAAATTTGTCAGAAATGTCAGAATCGTGTTAAATCATTTCAAGCAAACCCCGTTGACCCCGTAGTAGTAAGTAAGTAGTTGTAAAAGTAACTGAACCTCTGAGAAGTAAAATCACAAAAGCCCCGTCACGGAACAATTTTAACGGGACTTCTGGAATGGGAATACAATGCGTCTTGAAACTAGAGTTGAGTCGTCCGTGAATAAATTCTTCAATTGAACTAGTTCTCTTATCAAGTATATCTCCTTCACTCGTTCATTCGGGTCCCAATTAATTCAGTACTTCATTTAGTTCACACTTCACTGAAGGAGAATAAAGCGGACAGATAGATTACGAACACCGCGTGCGGAAGCGAGATAGTTGCACGACTCGGCGGCCAGCGGTCGGACTTTAATGACCCCTATTGCGCAAACATTAAGGCTTAGTTAGTTCTACATAACGAGTAACGACAAAGTGACTCAAATGAACTACTTAAGTATTGAGCCAAGTGAAGTTCACTTGGCTCACTTAATGAACTAGATGAACTAAATGTGCGATATGGTGAACTATAATTACTATATTCTTAATCATTCTTGACGTTAATTAAGAGATTAAGAGATTCGTTATAATTAAAGCATTTCAAGACGCGCGAGCGTCGAAACACCTTCCAAAAAGCCGATTCTTTTTTCGTTTTTCGAAATTAATTACTTCAGTCACTATTAGTTCTTATTCTACGCCGCAACAAACTACATAGCGCGATTCAAAACGGTACAGCGCCATCTAGCGACCAGGGGAGTAATGCATTTTCTAACACGCAGAAGTATCCAATATAAAATATTGATATTTTTTGTAAAATGTCTTGTTTTTTTATACACATTCGAATTAGGTTTTTACAATACGTATAATTACGTACTACGTACTATGGACCGCAGTCCGCACTCAATTTATACATTTGCGGTCCATTTTACTATAGGACCGAGGTGGTTGCGCTTCATTTTAGGTGAGCAAAAATGGTCTTCGAGATGTCTGCTCTAGTTTATAAAAATATTTAATGGTAATTCAGTTCCAATGCTTAGGGTTCCGTACCCAAAGGGTAAAACGGGTACCCAAGGGGTATTACTAAGACTCTACTGTCCGTCTGTCACCAGGATGTATCTTATAAACCGTGATAGTTATACAGTTGAAATTTCCACAGATGATGTATTTCTGTTGCCGCTATAACAACAAATACTAAAAAACAGAATAAAATAAATATTTAAGGGGGCTCCCATACAACAAACGTGATTTTTTGGCTCGTTTTTGCTTACGCGTTACTTTTTGCGTTACGGCATAGACGCTTGAAATATTCACAGAATATTTAGTTATATATTCACTTTGAAAATAAATAATGTAATTTAAATAAAACAAATATTTACATGATTTTTTTGCCGTTTTTATAGATAATGGTACGGAACCCTTCGTGCGCGAGTCCGACTCGCACTTGGCCGGTTTTTTAGTTGGTATCTCGTATATTAATGAACGGTGGGATAGGTTTGACGTTCTGAACAGAAGAAAATTGTAAAAATATTGATTATACTAGTTTTATTTTAAAACGATTTACTTATTTAGACATTCTTAATTCTAAAACTAATTAAATAGTTCGCAGCCAAAGAAGAAATGATTATTTGCATAATTTATTTATCTTGTATAATTTATGCATATGAATTATAATATATTGCGTCCATTCTAAGTTTGAAAAAAGTTTTATCAGTTAAAAATATCACTTTATAAAACTTTGCTTAGAAATGCTAAAAAAAGAATCGATGGAACATATCGCAGAATGAATTATAACATATTTTTTTAATTCAGTGATTCGTCCCATTGGGACGAATGGGTGGTGGGACGAATCACTGAATGACCCACTGCTCCAACCACTGCACCACCGAGACACGAGGACTCCCTTAGTAATTCCGCACTGGTGAAATAACTCTCTCTTTTCGTCACGATCCCTATTCACATTCATTTTCTTATTTTCATCTCAAATATAATTACGAGATTTCTTAGAAAATTACCTTTTCAGGTAAAAATACACCGTTAGTATAGCGGAATTTATTCAATGTGGAAAAAGAATCTAACAATGAAACAAGCAAATTAGAGGTTGCCTTGAGGAATAAAATATAAATGTAACAACCCTGATATTATTGTAATTGATCAGTCATTATGTTTATTCCAAAATAAAATAACAAAGTCAGTATATTATCTACTAAGGGTAGGTAAACAAAATCAAGATGGAAACATATTTGTTGGCATTCCTTACTCCTGAATCTAAAAGCAATTCCAATTCATGTTTAATTCAACGTTTAACTTTATGGTACTGTGAAGACCTATATTAGGTACCCCTATTAATTTAAACAGAAGACAGGATAAAATAGTTTATTTCAGTTTATTTTTTATAATATTCCGTACCGATCTGGCTCGATGCCGGTTCAATTCAGAATCCGTTTAAAACTACATCGCAAGCCTTCTTTCTTAATTAACTTTTCAAATAATCATATCCATTCTAAAAAGGCTTACCTACTTACAGAGTAAACATTTATTATCAGCTTATCACAGTCTACAAATTAACTATCCTTACAGTACCTATGGCGTCTGTAATATTATTAATTCTATGCCTATGCAATAAAAATATTAAATTGAATTGAAAACTGTTATGGAGGGAGGGCGTTGCTCTTCTCTATGTTACGTGCAGTTGAGATTATTATTATTAAGTGTGTTATCAGTAAGATAAATTTAAAAAGATTTTGAAAAGGATGGACAAATATCTTTTAATGTGTTTCATTATTTATTTCACCCGTCCATCTAAAGGATATTATGATTTGTGACATTTACTTTGTGTTCTCGGCTTCGTATTTCATTAAAAGAGCTGTGCCCTGTTTATTAAAACTTACAAGTCTTGTACTTATTTTACTACATGTTACAAAAGTACCTCTAATGCCGAATATGGTATATGGGGACCAACAAACTGAACAACTTTTACTATGGGACCAACTCTCAAATCGCGAAAAAAATCAGCTGATTCATACAAAAATTAAAATCGAAAATATCAAAATGTATGGAATAAACTGAACAACTTTTACTATGGGACCAACTCAGAAATCGCGAAAAAAAAAACAGCTGTTTCATATAAAAATTAAAATCGAAAATATCAAAATGTATGGAACAGCTGATTTTTTTTTCGCGATTTCAGAGTTGGTCCCATAGTAAAAGTTGTTCAGTGTGATGGTCCCTATATACCATATTCGGCATTAGGGGTATTTTTGTAACACCTTGTATACAAGCATTATCCTTATGGAAATCATTATTTAAAAAAAACGGTTAATCAAAACAATTTAAATTAAACGCTACAGGTGTGATGGTTTTAACAAATACCTTTTCACATTTATTTATTCAAAAAAATCTTATTAACTATAACTTGTAAAAACTCTATGTAAAATCCTGTGTATTCTCGAGGGTATCCGGAGACTGTACATTACGTCTTACAATTTTTATAAGTGTCTTGCATAGTCTTACAACGGTCATAACATGACTTGTCATGGTCGGAACATGACCTATGAATCCTAATAAAGGATTAGACTTAAGGCCTATAAATTGGAACAGTTAATTAATTATTTGGCTATTTGGAAAAAAACATAATTTACATGAGCTTGTAAAAGTTTTCATGTAAAATTTTGATAAAAAGGGCACTGTTCGTCATTTCTCAAAAAGTACTTCGCTGGTTTCCGCTCTTTTCGAAATATTAAAAAGCTTATCACCGGTATTAAGAATTCTTTAATCATTCCGTGATCATAAAAAAAGGTATGAAAGGGAGCCGCATTACCGCCAGAAGCAAGGTGTTATATTGTCTTCCCATGACGGGGAAACCTTCATTTGCATTTAAAAGGCATATTAAAAACATAAAAACGGTAATGGTATTAAAATGATTTTTATCTCTGAGACATTGCAAAATATAAAGAGACTTCAAAATTATTTTTATTCACATTTCACAAGTGCACATTGCCAAATTATAATGTTACATATACATTTTATATTTTATACATTTAATAACTCAAAGTAAGGACACAGAGCACGCAAGGACAGAAGAGTGGGCTCAAAATGTTACTACTTAGACAAAACCATCATATAAAAGCAAAGACTTCTATGTGTATACTACACTAGACAGGCCGAAAGTGGAAGCGCACTACACCCGGAATCCTCACCACTGAGGAACTGGCTATCTTACCTCTAACTGCCGGAACACAACAATTTTTAAATTATTGTTATGGCGCCAGACTTAGGTAAGATGGTGGTAGCTAGCCAGGCGGACTTGAAATAAGCCCTACCACCAACCAAACCAAGCACAAACTTTACCCCTTCCTGGGAAACAAAGGCGAACCACTAGACCACTGAGGCGGTTAAAAATACCTACTTCCTTACTAACTAATACCTAGTTTCGTGATTAATTATTCTCTGATTAACTTTACCCCAAGTTTAATTCCGTTATATACACTGGCTGGAACAAACCGTACGCCTGAGTGAATAACTTTAACAATTTACTCAAACTACAAACAATTTAAGGAGATTTCCCGAGAGATATGATTGTAGTAATGGTTATTATTGCAAAATCTTACAGCAAAATGTAGCTTCTGATAATAAATATAAGGCTATAAATTAATATAGCGTCATTTTTAACTGTTATTAATGTAATATTGTAATTGTAATATTGAACTGTTATTTTGTAATTGTTTTCGAATTTTAAACTTTTTCAATCTCATTTCAGTCAAAATCCTTCTTTCACAGATTACAGTAAAACTAATTTGCCATGGTCTCACGTACCTACCAGACACAGTTCTCTGAGGCATATTTAATACGAATACGCAATCAAACACACTGAAATAAAAATAGCATTAACCATAATTTAAGATACTATTTTTCTTTTGTTTTATTTAGAAACAACAAGTTTTATACAACACAAACATAAAATTTAGGATACTAATGATGACACGATCCTCCTAAAAATATAATAATATGATTTCGTTCCACCCAATAGATGCTTCAGTTTATGATTCTATAATTATTTCTAGTTCCTTATGGCTAAAATTTTTTTTACTTTATAGATATCCCCATTTAATGAAATCGTCCACCACGCCAAGCAGTCTTTCTTTGCATGTATCGTTTTTTATTTCGAAATTGACTTCTGACATACCATTTTGCAGATCAGGTAAATCGCCATCACCATTAAACAGAAATGGTACAAGCATCAAAAAAGTATTAAGACCATGGTCCAAATTATCACGATACTCTTGTTCAAACCTCTTTTTAGGGTAAACAGTTTGAGCATTGATATCGAAATATTTGAGAAAGTCTTGAAAAGTTTCATAGTACAGGTCCTTCAGTCCATCCAAATGGTTTCTTCTAAATTTTTGATCAGAACCGGCGAACACGAAATATATGAAATCTATTACAGGACTACCGTAGTGTATCATCTGAAAATCTACAGCAACCAAATCTTGAATTTCACCGTTCTGAAAAGAAAATACTTTTATTCATCAAAAGTCTTTGAATTATATCATTTGTTTTTTAAAATAAACTTCGAAGTGATACCTACAGCTTTGTGCGACATTGAGAAACTTCAAAATTAAGATTTTTGCTAATTAAAATTAAAGTCGTAGCTAAATATTGTTTTTGTGTTAGAATCAAAGGTAAAATAAAGTTTGTCAAAGTTACTCAGTGAAAAGTACTTTCAAGGTGTAATACCTAAGTTATGTGATTGACATAAAACAAACCTCTTTATCAAAATTGGTATCAAAGTTATAGCAGCACTTACCTTTTCAAGAATCATTATATTATTAGGTCTAAAATCCCCGTGACACAAACACGTCGGCATCGTTTCTAAAGCATTTATAAACTTCCTATAATTTTTCTTAATATTTGGTTTATATTTTTCTAATCTATATTTGGGATCGCCATCTAAACATACCACTGC
Organism: Catoptria pinella; assembly: GCA_963556745.1. Classification (NCBI taxonomy): domain Eukaryota; kingdom Metazoa; phylum Arthropoda; class Insecta; order Lepidoptera; family Crambidae; genus Catoptria; species Catoptria pinella. The sequence goes on from OY750771.1 coordinate 1,498,268, forward strand.
TGCATCGCACATATTATCCACAAATAGCTCCCATTCTGAATTCATTTGGATAAGTATTTTGAATGATTTTAAAGTATTCTCAAAATATTCGGGTCTCCTATCTTGTAAAACAAAAGATAGTGCATGGAATTTTGCCAACTGTTTTACTGACAACTCTGCGAATTGAACAGACATTGTCTCCAGTCTGTGGGGAGTCTGATATCCTCCCTTACTCAAATCTTCAAGTATTGTTACATCTGAATTTGATTCTTCATAGCCTTTTGCTACTCTAAGCATTTCGTGAACTGGAACCTTTGCTTCTTCTTGCAGTTTATTATAAATCGGCACCAAATCATTGTAATAGAATGCTTCTCGTTGATAAACTTTATCAAATGGAACTATACTAAGTTCTGAGTTCACAAATCTATTTTTTACAAACAGATTTATTTCCTTTTCTTCGTATTTTGTTTTTCCCTTTACATTTATTGCTTGTAGATTTGCGAAATAATTTCCGCCATTAGTTGATATACTTTGAACATTCACATTATAAGCCAAAAAACCATCTTTGCGTGTTATACGCTCAATGCACTTCTCAACTGCAAGTGATATTTGTCCATTTTTAAAATGGTCTCCGTTTTTGTCGGTAGAGTCGTTGCAGTCAGACATAACTTCCTTTACGAGACTATAAAATTAAATGAGATGTATTCTCTCCACTCTTGGGTATTATACATCAATCATATCAATCGTAAGGATTGTTACACATCACCTCACGTTTTAATTCAACTTAAGTTCTAAGAAGTAACCGAAGAAGATTACTTATACCTATTGTTGCCGAGCCGGCCTCTTTTTTACAAGTTTATGGTTTTTTAATTTTAACTTATATTTTTGAATTCCGTACTTTTTATACTATAACATATTTTCCTTGTTTTGTACTCTGTGTTTTTTCTTATATGTGTCAAGTCGTGCTCATCAGTTTTCAATAAAAAAGTACATTTACAAATAATTAACTCTCATTATTAAGAAACCCACTTAGCTCAGTTTCATCTATAAACTCAAGAATATGATTTAAAACGTGTTCGAGATATATACAGAAACCGTTTACTTCAAAAAGTATTTAGATAAACCGGTCTTGTGTTTATCTTCTACAAAAAATATATTGATACATTTCTTGTGAAACATTAATTCACGCTATTAATCTACTCTTATCGCAACAGACTGTTTCAATTCACTCAAAAAATAATAATTTTACATATTCCTCCATCTGGTTTACAAATTATTTTTAAGTGCTTTGTTATCATTTTTATAAGTACATCATCTGTAGGTAGGTAGGTAAACTTTATGTGGTTGTGAAAACTGTAAACATTTATTGTGAACGGATCTTTATGTCATTGTAAGCGAGTCATGTAAATATATAGCAAGTGCACATAATAACGTAAATACCTAATTCTGTATTCTCAATGCGTTTATTATTAACTAATTGAAGAACACAAACGTATCTTGTCATTTGTAAAACCGTTGTTTGTTGATGTTTACTGTTGAACTACAATTGATACGAGTGAGATAAAGAACTATCAACGCAATATTAATATATTATGCTATTCTATAATATTTATTGCAAGTATGTAAATAATTCTCGAGCCATCGGTTTTTTTTCAAACGTTAGGATCAGAGCCACATTAATTTCAAGACATGTAAGTTTTTAGGGTTCCGTACCCAAAGGGTAAACGGGACGGGGAAAGAGATTTTTTTAAAGATAGTATCTTACTCGTTTTTTATTTATATTAAAATAATAAATGCTTGGACAATTTCACACAGCGCCATCTAGCCCCAAACTGAGCAAAGCTTGTAATATGGGTGCTGACAACTGATATACTACTTATATACTTTTTAAATATATACTTATTATACATAGTAACACCCAGACCCGTCACAGAAATTAAAATTCATCATTCAAATTTCTGCCCGGCCGGGAATTGAACCTGGGACCTCTTGTGTGGTAGACCGGCATATTGACAGTCGTCGTAATTTAATATCTAAATAAAAAAAACTACTAATTACTAGAGGTTGTATACTTAATATCTCCTTGTGTGATTTCCAACCCACCTGCCAAACGTGGAGATTAAGATTATGGCAACATTCTCCCACGGGAGAAAGCTACATCCTGCACTGGATTATAATGGGCTGTAAGAAGATGATGACAGTCGTCAATAGTAAAATGACCTCATTATACACGTGTCATGCATGAGGTCAAGTGCCATATCATTATCAAATGTACATACACAATGCTTTATGCAGGAGACCTTGAGAGCATCGATCGATGTTTCAAATACTTGAGTCTGCATTAACTTTAGTTCGCATTACGTGAATAAAAAATAAAAAAAAAATATTCTCTCTTATTTGCAAAATAGTTGGGCAAACGTCATCTAAAACTAGTCTATATTTCAAGTTGATAGCATTAGTAGTTCTCGAGATATCTAGCTGTGACAGACAGACAGACTGAGTCGCACCATAAGGGTTCCTTTTTACCATTTTGGTACGGAACCTTAAAAAAAAGGGTTCGTGAAGCTGAAAGTTTGAGTAGCCCTGCACGCCTATTACATAAACACAATTGTGAAAAGCGGACGATGTTCATCCCACTCCGTGACACTAATAAGGTTCAATATCAAGTAAATTGAACGACGAATTGCGTCTGATTATCGCGGTCCTTTTTATGTAATAGGCCAGCTGGGGCCCTACCGGCTAAGTTTTCGAACTTCGGCAGGTCTGCCGAGCTTCAACTTAAAACAGATAAATCGAAGTGATGAGTTTGTATTGTACCTTCGACGAAGTTATTTAGAAGATAATAAAACAAAACTATTTTCACCAAAAACAACTTTACTTTTCTTTTGGATACCTAGGAGTGCATAAGTAGGAGCGAGTGCGGTGGCCGGCTGACCACTTCATATCGATGTTCGTGTGACACCATGATTTGGGGTTCGCCATTTTGGCCCGATTGTGGCTCGATTTATCTGTTTTAATTTGAAGCCCAGCAGACTTTCCGAAGTTTGATGCGTTAGCCGGTACGACCCCTGCTCTCTTTATTGACCACTTTCGATCAACCTTGTAATGTTGAAACAAGGTGAAGGTCATAATATCGTAATGTGTCTACGTAAGTACCTAGTTGAAAAAATAGGAATAAGACCCTCCTTTATAAAAAGTTAATTGAGATTACGAAAATAGAGTGTTACCGAAGCGATGACGTAAATCGGGTTGATATAACGAGCCTCCATGGTCGAGTGGCTTTGTACACCGGTTTTCAAGGTGTCGCCATTTCTGAGGTCCCGGGTTCGATCCCCGGTTGGGTCAATTTAGAAAATGAACTTTTCCATATTGGCTCAAGTCTGGGTGTTTGTGATACCACCGTTGTATCTGATTTCCATAACACAAGTGCTTTAGCTACTTACTTTGGAATCAGAGCAATGTATGTGATGTTGTCAAATATTTATATTTAAAAAAAATATAACCCATGCACTTAGCACGAAAAGTGCGAAGCTAATTCGCATTGATCGCTAATGTAATTTTTTTATACATATTGAAAAAAACCTAATAAAATTGAAATAAGATTGTTGAAGTAAGTAAGACTGAATTTCTTAGTAAAGTTCTAAAAGCGCAAGGAGCTGTAAGGCTTCGAGTAGCCGCACCTTCGCCTTCGTAAGGTTTCATTACTGTAATTCAGACACTTTAGCATAGTATTCTTTACGTTATACAACATGTTACAAAAATACCCCAAATGCTGAAAATGGTATATAGGGACCATCAAACTGATCAACTTTTACTATGAGACCAACTCTGAAATAGCGAAAAAAAAACTGAAAAAGCTGTTTCATACAAAAATAAAAATCGAAAATATCAAAATGAATGAAACAGCTGATTTTTTTTTCGCGATTTCAGAGTTGGTCCCATAGTAAAAGTTGTTCAGTTTGATGGTCCCTTTATACCATATTCGGCATTAGTGGTATTTTTGTAACATGCTGTATTTGTTTATTTGAATTAATATTATTTAGAAAATCCATAGACATAGAAAAATTGAAAATCATACCTTTCGTTATTTTGACACTCAACAACAATGTTAACTCCTTTACTACCTTTCAGCTATTTGACAATTTTTTAGAAAAAAAAACAATTAAACTGACAAAGAATAAGCTATCACAGAACGCCGATTAAAAGAACTACCTCTACCTACTTGGTACTTGTCTCTATATTTCTCAGTAATCTATATATATAAAAGGGAAAATCACTCACTCACTCACTCACTGATCACGAAGTCTCAGAAACTACAAGTGCTAGGAGTGTCAAATTTTGCATGGGGGCTCCTTTTAGGGCGTAGGTGCTCACTAAGACGGGATTTTGCGAAATTCAACTCCTAAAGGGGTGAAACAGGGTGGCAAAGTTTGTATGGGAGAACGCGATTCCTTGGCCCGATTGACTTGAAATTTGGCATAGACATTCTTTCACAAAATGAATTGAATACGTGTTTCGTATTTTTTTAATATTTATTCCCTAACAGGGTTAAAAAGTGATAGAAAGCTACTTTTGGGGTGATTGACTTCGTCTTCGGAATTGAAACTCTTTTGTGCATTTAATTGATTAGTTAAGAAAAATAAATATCATTTGTCATTTCAACGTAGTATTACATTCTCTTTGGTCATTTCCCCTGAGAGTAGGTAGAATGCATTTCATTGAATAGTACCTACGGCGTTATGTTGGCAGTGTTGACATTTTTTCCTTATTGCGTTGTAATAAGCTGCAAAATTATTCCATCTGATTATCAGATTAATTTTAAAAGAATACAATATCCGGTCAAGTCGCCTATGCTATGACAATTAATAAAGCACAGGGACAAAGTTTAAGAGCGGCTGGTGTAGATCTGCGCAGTGATTGTTTCTCCTATGGCCAGCTCTAATGTCGCCTGCTCGAGAGTCAGCTCGCCGAATAGCCTTTTTATTTTGCAACCGGATAACATGACAAGAAATGTGGTAGGTATACAACATGTTACAAAAAAACCACTAATGCCGAATATGGTGTATGGGGACCATCAAACTGAACAACTTTTTCTATTGGGACCAACTCTCAAATCGCGAAAGAAAAAATCAGCTGTTTCACACATTTTGATATTTTAGATTTTAATTTTTGTATGAAACAGCTGATTTTTATTTCGCGATTTCAGAGTTGGTCCCATAGTAAAAGTTGTTCATTTTGATGGTCCCTATATACTGTATTCGGCATTAGGGGTATTTTTGTAACACATTGTATATTATAGAGAAGTGTTGGATGATCGAGATTGATAATCCTGATAATGTATAACATAGTTTTATTTAGAACTAGCTGCACCCGGCATGCGTATTGCAATGCTCCGTTTTTTTAGCCAGGGACCTTCTCGGTCGTAAGCAGAACAACTCACCAGTTTCATCATAATCGGATCAATGGTTTAGGAGTCCCGTCGTCTGTACACTTAGATATTTTAAACTATGCATAAAAAACCGCAACAAAATCGGTCCACAAGTTTGGGAGCTAGGTTGCCTCAGACAGACAGACTCGCACAGGTCAAACTTATAACCCCCCTTGCGTAAGTTGTGTACGTCGTATGTACATATACATATAGTGGTGGCCACATAATTAAGGACACAACTCGATTTTCATACAAACGAGGTAATTTTGAAGTCTTGGTTTTCCGCTAGGGATTGAACTAGCTGTGATCTAATGATGGCCATCCAGGGAGTGAATGGAGAAGATTCAGATCGCAATACATACCCAACTGATCTGGTCAGCATTCTAAGAGATGTAAGCATCAGAATTTTCAGTTGCAAGATTTTCATAAATTTTAATGCTATATTCGCGTTCTTTTAACATATCCTTACATCTCTTAAAATGCTGGTCAGATCACTTGGGTGTGTATAGAAATCTGGATCTCCTCCATTCACTCCCTGGATGATGGCCATCACCAGATCACCGCTCGGTCAATCCCTGGCGGAGAAGCAATGCTTAAAAGTTACTACGTTTGTATGAAAATCGACTTTCGTCCTTATTTATGTGGCCACCACTATATATAGATATATATAAGGCATAGTCTAATAACTGCACACTCACCACATTAGTAACTACATGTACCCGTGCGAAGCCGGGGCGGGCCGCTAGTAGATTATAAAAGAACACTTTTTGTTTTATATTAAAAACTTATTATTTATGAAAGTAGTTAAATTATATTGTTCCTTTTTATTTTACAAAGATTGTAAAAAAAGATTATGAAGATAATCAGACAGAGAAAAAACAGAACATATCAACATAATTAAAAAAAAAAGTATAAGACATGTCAATATCAGTTTAAGATTCTAGATCCAACGGTTCATTCTACTATTCCTTCTAATTATTATATAGGTAAATATGAAATTGTGTGTGTGTGTGTTTGTTACCTCAGTAGACAGATTAGGACCCTCTATTAACATATAGGCAACTGTTTATCCAGATCTAAATGTGTGAAAGTGGTTAGATTATTATTTCATTTTATTTTTCACAGATTGTCAAAAAATATTATGAAAATAATCAAACAGTGAAAATACAAACATCTAGTAACCTATCAGGCTTTACAAGGTGTTACAAAAATACCCCTAATGCCGAATATAGTATACAGGGACCATCAAACTGATCAACTTTTACTATGGGACCAACTCTGAAATAGCGAAAAAAAATCAGCTGTTTCATTAACCTAACCTAACCAAACAGCAAACAGAAAACCGAAGAGAAGACCGATAGATAATAGATCGAAAAAGAGCAAAGATCAAAACACAAACTATAAACAATAATATATTTACAAACCCGGCCCGATGGCCAGTTCGTAACAGTGTTACACAATGTTATATATAACTTAAAAATTATTCGTGTATTAAAAATGAGGGTTTCAAAGCTGAAAATTAAAAAAGGTTATTTGATTTACTCTAGTAGGTAGGTATAACACAATAAGGTCCCTTTATTTTTGAATTGTTCGACCCAGATGTAACTTTTTTGGGTGTAAAACTACAAAAGAATTTTCAGCCGGTTTTTCATTCGCCCGGCGGCGGCGATCCTTTCGAGGCTAGCGTATTTTATTCATGTTGATAACTCAAACGAAATAATTCTACTTCTATGCTGGTAAACTCAGCTTTGTTTAATATTTACAGACTGTTTTTGATGTGATCATAGTTGGACGAGATTATTCAAAGGGATTTTATGACGAAATCCAATTAAATAAAGATTTGTTTGCTTATGCCTAGGTTTACGTAAAGTTTAGTTTATTGGTCCTTTGAGAAATGACAAATTTTGTTATTAGTTATGGCGAAATAAAATATAATAAAGTATTGGTAGACATGAAATTGTATAACCCAAAAAAACGGACGATCTTACTACGACGTTTCTACTCGCATTTTTATGTTCCAACCAAAGATTACACAGGCGATCCGGATCGTGAGTCACAATCCGGATTGCCTGTGTAAACTGCGGGCTTACTCAATCAGTTTGATTGACTGTGTAACGTGTTCGTGATCTGTCAATCTCATACAATATGGATCAAAATCAATGATGACAATCAACGGATCTTGATGGGATCACGATCTGGATTGAGTGTGTAATTGCTGCCATACTTCCATTTTTCAATATCGGACACGCAACAATATTAAATGACATTAACTGAAAAATCATCCAATTATTTCATTTCCAAAATCACAGCAATTTCGAAATGAATTAATATTAATTGGTCCAAATTAAACTCATTACGCACCAAACTCGCTTAATATAATAGGTATAATTATATGACTTTCGACGCTTTTCTATGCGCTCGATCGATAGCATTCCGGAAGCACTCGGACCATTGTCAAGCTTTTCTAGCCTAGATAATATCTGGGAAATTCCAATTCTTTTTCCGGTTGAATTCCAGAAATATTCATGATATTATACAAATACAAATAATTTATTTGCCATTAAATAGGGTAGGTACATTATTATTATGTTGATGTTATAAAAGTAAAAATAAATAAGATCTTTTTATACTACCTGCTCGTCAATGGCATATTATGTGTCATGCAAACCTTTCCTAAAGTAAGTCATTTTTCCCATGGGGAATAATGTGATTTGAATTTGGAATGCAACCTATGTAGTCGTGCTTGATCGAGGTTGGTTTCAAAAATGTTAACGTGCAATGAGATTTTATTCAGAGTTAGGCTGTATGTTGACGACCTCCGTGGTCGAGTGGCTTTATACACCGGTTTTCAAGGTGTCGCCATCTCTGAGGTCCCGGGTTCGATCCCCGGTTGGGTTAATTTAGAAAACGAACTTTTCTATATTGGCTCAAGTCTGGGTGTTTGTGATACCACCGTTGTCTCTGATTTTCATAACACAAGTGCTTTAGCTACTTACTTTGGAATCGGAGCGATGTATGTGATGCTGTCAATATTTTTTATTTATGTTATCATTTTCTTTGCACTGCCTACAAATTAAAAAAAGAAAAACATGAAGACTATTTACGAAATTCATTTTCACCCGCGCACCAAGAAGGATTGTTTCGAATGTTGAACTGACCACTACAGAATATATAAAAAAATAAGTACTTTCTTTATAACAGTCATTGGTTTCAGTTGCCTCGCAGAAAGTATAAAAAGTAGAGTATGCATCGCGGGCTTAAATGTGTATTTGTCTTGGGCGATCTTGAACACCCGGTACTCAGGATTCTAGCCTTAACTCTAACTAGAATCCCTCGTACTCGGGAGTTAACCATAGAATCCCTCGTACTCGGGGTTCAATATAGCGCCCGGGACATAAATACCCTACTTTAAGCCCTTATTGCATAATCTACTATTAAGCCTATTTAGCCATATACAATAGCATGCAAATTATTATTATATTAACATTAATATGGATAATTCAAAGTAAGGTATTTATTACAGTCGTAGTTAAATGTCAATTGAAAATATTATTCATATTAATATATTGTCATTAATTCAATGAAAATTAATAAATGCATCGTTTTATTAAAAATGACATTTATATTTCAGGAAATCTTCAATGGAATAGAAAGCTTTATCTAGTAACGTAGCGATTTAAGGAATAGATTTACAGGTAGACGTTTAATATCATCCGGTATTTTATTATACAACGTGTTACAAAAGTACCCCTAATGCCGAATATGGTATATAGGGACCATCAAACTGAACAACTTTTACTATGGGACCAACTCTGAAATCGCGAAAAAAGATCAACTGTTTCATACAATTTGATATTTTCCTAATTATTTTTTGTATGAAACAGCTGTTTTTTTTTTCGCGATTTCAAAGTTGGTCCCACAGTAAAAGTTGTTCAGTTTGATGGTCCCTATACACCATATTCGGCATTAGGGGTACTTTTGTAACACGTTGTATATTACGCAGCCGAAGTGTGAATTACTAGTTGTTTTAGAAGATTCGTTATAATTTTAAAAAGCGCACAATAGTGTGTTATATAATAAAACGAACTGTTTTAGAAGGCGAGGCTCGTGTATCGCGTTAATTAACGGCAAGTTAATTAATTAAGTCGGGTGACGTCATTTATTCCCATAAGTGACGTAAATATAGAGCTTTAACCTCTTTTCGGGCGTGTGCGCCATTTTACCTATGAAGACGTGGCTCCCTCAGGGATGCACTAACTAACAGAACATTGGTGTACACACGAAAGCACGTCAGGTTTTACAGTTAAACTGCGAAAACAGTTTTTATTACGTAGGGCATAAAGGCAGTTTTTAGGTCAACATGTATAGTCTGAGGTGCCGTCATGTGTCACATCAACTTCATTAATTTACTAGCGGCCTCCCGCGACTTCGTCTAAGTTGACAGTTATTTATTATTCCCTCGGGAACTATACTTTTTTCTGGATGATAAAGTAATTATTCCCACAACTGTATCAACATTTAAACTGAATCGAGATCTCTTTTGTACCCCTGAAAACATGTTAGCAAGATTTTATGATGATCGAATAGTTAAGACGTGAAAGCGTAACAAACAAACACACTTTCGCATTTATAAAGTTAGTATTCTTGGTAAAAGATTTGCTGTGTAAATAAAATGTATCATTAAAATGGTTACCCAAATTGTCCACGCATTTGTGGAAAAGTGTCTACGTTTTACGATTTCAATTAAGAATAAAGTACAATATTTAAGATTGTAATATTATGTATAAATAAATAAATAAATTAAATATTTAACAACATCACATACATTGCTCCGATTCTAAAGTAAGTAGCTAAAGCACTTGTGTTATGGACACAGAGACAACGGTGGTATCACAAACACCCAGACCTGAGTCAATATGGATAAGTTCGTTTTTTTAATTGACCCAACCGGGGATCGAACCCGGGACCTCAGAGATCACCTTGAAAATCGGTGAAAGCCACTCGACCACGGAGGTCGTGTGTTAAGTCTATACGGTATTGTGTGGCCCATTGATGCCTGAAATAAATGGTATAATGATAATATTAATGTGTTGGTCACGTTTTTATACCCAGCAATGCTTTTTGTCTGACACGGCCTTAAGAAAAATATAAATCTCAGCTGAAACTACCGCCAAGAATGACATCAATTTTACTTCCCCGCCATCAATAATAAAAGGGGTAGCTTCTTGACTTATTGCCGCCATAAATAAGCAGGAATTTGACACTCCCGCTACGATTTCAGCAAATGAACCCCTTGAATTAATGAGCACTTGTCTTATTGCGTCACAGCCTCTCGGGCTTGAAGCATTAACAAATAAAATCAAAATGAAAACTGAGTAATGAAAACAAAAGTTAACTCATTTGCAATTGATTTATATTTCACACTCAGAAATTGTGCAACGGCAACCTTGATAAGTAATTTAATACATTTAAAGTAAATTATAGCAGTGGTAAATTACTCTTCGCTTCTTTTTAGAATTATAAATAGCTCTTTTTAAATATAGACGTTTGCACTTCACCCTCCGAAACACTATTTCAAAAGAATTCGGACCGAAAAGAAGTCCCAATAAAATCTGACAAAGGCTGGAAAGTACCAATTGAAGGGTCGATGGAGTTCGACCAAATAGAGGTGTTGCAGAGAACACCAGTAGGTTAACTGGTCCAAGAAATGTAATGTACCTACTATACCGATAACACTTTCGCTTTAAGAGCTTATTAGACCTTCCTGAAATCCGGATCCGTTATTCAGAGTCCGATTTAGCATCCGTTATTCAGCCGCCAGAGCTTGCTGATTACACCTTCCTTGATTCAGCGTCCTTAATAGAGATGGGTGAATGAATCAAATATATATCGTATCGATATTATTTTAAATATATCTCTGAATTTAGGAGCGGCTGAATAACGGATCCGGAATTCAGGAAGGTTTAAAAAGCTCTTTACCACTTGTACGCCGCGCCGACACTTAGTAACTAAACTCGCGTATTGCCCCTGCGCGAACTAAACTTTAGTTGGTACAGGGCAATACGCGCGCACATGTTTTCTGCTAAGTGACAAAGTACGTGAGTTACCGATATAAGTAGTTACACTTAGCTGTTAAGACTTGGCATCTAATCACTTGCCCTTTGTTTCAGTAACTTTTTAATCACAAAACAATTCTGAAAACATTCTTACTCATTTTTATTAGTAAGGTCAAAATTGTTTGCATAATTGGAATTAATCGGTGTCATCCGTCCCCATGTTATTAGCACGGGTAGATGGACCAGAATTTTGTTTGACAATCCCAACAGACCACGTGGGGACAGTAGCGTGGTGGTTGGGAATAATTCACACAGAATATAGCAGTATAGTTCTCTGGGTCTCAAATATTTAAATTCTTGAAATGAAAGATAATATACCTATTCGCAAAAGCTTATGTGACTGATATTGATGACTTCATAGAAAGAAGCTACACCGTCTTAGTTTGAACTGCGTCATAGATTTCCAATTTAATTGAATTGGTCCAAGTCCCCAATTTATTTGGAAACTTCAGGGCGAAGTTATATTTCACGATTGCTAAATTGGGACCAATCGGACCACTGAAACGATAATCGTCATTAGATTTTACAGTTGGTTATTAATTAGGTACTAAAAAAACGCCTTTGGAATGTTTACTTGACTTATTTTCAATCTAAAAGTTAAGTAAATTGATTGAGAGTTACTGGTATCTATATATCATACAGGCGTATAATAAATCAACGTAGCCAAAATGTTTATTAAATTATGTACTTAGAAAATTCCAGGGGCTCTTTACCTGACATCAAAAAGTTCTGTTAAAACTCAGTGGTGAGATAGAACCAATGTAAGCACTTTTTTATTTAACGAGCTGCTAGCATTTGATAAAATTCCAAATGACCTACCCACAGGCTTGGAAAACTTCCATTGCATTATTTATGGAAACAGATAAAATGAAGGTTTTATTCCGCAACCAGCGCCGTAAAAAGGGGATTTTACGAGAATATGCACTCTGAATTATAAAACTATTCGAATATTACAGTGGTGTCAGGTTTTTATTTGACGACCTCCATGGTTTTGTACACCGGTTTTCAAGGTGTCGCCATCTTTGAGGTCCCGGCTTCGATCCCCGGTTGGGTCAATTTAGAAAAACGAACTTTTCTATATTAGCTCATGTCTAGGTGTTTGTGATACCATCGTTGTCTGCCAGACTCGTTTCGAAACGATGTTTAAAACATTGTTAACTGACTAATGGAAACACACGGTAATATCTAGCCTACATAGTTACTACGCATAAAATTAATCATAATTATAATCATTAATCTATTGTGGGAGGATGTTGCTATAACCCAACTTGGCAGGCAAGTTGGAGATAACAACACTGTTTCCGTGAACAAAACCCTTCATGTTGGACATTTTGTGGTCCACGTAGGTGTTAGACGTAGGTACGATAGGCAACTCACAGACCCTAACTAAGGGAGGGCAACCGAGGCTGCCCGGGGCCTCCACAAAAATTATTTTTATTAAAATAAAAACTTACACAACGAAAGAGTACCTAATATTACGATTTGAAAACACACCTAGTAATTTTTATTTCAATATTATATTTTATTTTGTGCCATACGAATAAATAAATGATTAAAACACTTTGCAAGAAAAATATTATTTAACCTATTTGGAAAATAATTAGGGGACTCCAATCCTGGTTGCCCCAAGGCCTACACACTTCTAAATCCGGCCCTAGCAACTCACGTGCTTTACCACTTTGCAGCAAAAAAATCATGTTCGCGCGTATTCCCTGCACGAACTAAATTTGTCTGTCTTCACCGAGTTGCTTCAACTTTCAAGTTAATTTGTGTCAAACGCATACAATATTGATTGCCTTCAAACCGTGCGCTTTCACGTTCAACTTTCTGCCATACAAATCGGACGTTCTTTTGAAAAGATAGATCATGCGCTGTTGCGTGCCCTGAGGCATGCCTCTGTTGAAAGTGCAAGAGGAAAGTGGTAGCGCACGCTAAAGAATGCGTCAGATGAAAGTGAACGGAAACGGGAAAGCAATCGTATGAAGTCACACCTAATGTTAGTGACGGGGTGCAAACGATTTTAACCTTAGCAGTGGTAAAGCAGAAGTGTTGACGATCAGGCCCTTCTTTCCCACTGGGCACTCTGGGCACGTGCCCAGGGCCCCGCGATCGATAGGGGCCCCCTAGTTCCTGCCAGATCGCTAAACGATAACGGATGCTTATTACAAAAAAAACATATAAAACATATTTAGGTATTTCTAAAACTTAATAATTACCGACTACAAATCCTACTAGCTTTTGCATGCGCATAGCTATCCTACTCTTGCCCGAATATCAGGATTTCTGATCTGATTTCGTCATATTTAGATAAATTTAAGCCAAGATCATAGAGGCTCCCTTAGGGCCTCAAATAGGTTAAAGACGGCCTTGTTGACGATAGTACCTCTTAGTCATTATGCCTTTTACGACACCTCTAAATGTGAAGGGTTGGTACATACTTTTTTGATGGACGCCACACTGCTCGTAAAAAATTAACTATTTGGAATAAAGGGTCATGAACTGGATTAGAGCCATCGTGACACCTGTGACATTAGCACAAAATACCTATCCAAATCGAACAGAAAAAATAAGAAAAATATTAAATTGGTTCATGCAGCCTTCGTAAAAACAACGCTATCTGATCAAAGACTTCTATTTGTATACTACACTAGATAGGCTGTACAGTACCGAAAAATTGCTCATTAAGTTACGGTGCATGCACCGCAACTCCCTTCGTCTATTGCGAGCGACCGAGAGAAACAGTTGATGCGCCGCGATGGTTGATTGTGACACAATTTTAATTTTGAACAGCTCGTCTATGTAATTGAAGTCACTGTAGCTGCTTGCGACTTTCCCATGTGTTTTTTTTTATTAACTTTTTTTAATAACTGTGTTTTACAAAAATAACATCTGCCAAACTGCTCAGCAGTCGGCAGTAGTTCTCGCAGTTAATTTTACCTTACAATCTAATTATGGACTTACTACATATAAACTTAAGACTTAATTATTATAATATATATTTTTTAACATTGAGAATATTAAAACTACTTATGTATTGATTAAAGTATTGTGTAAAGAACGCTTTCCTCCTTTATTGTTTAATGAAAACAATAATGCAACAGTACAAGCAATCGATTACGAAGCCCGGAGACATTCTTGCTGTGTACGCAAAAAATTAATGACTTCCCCTGGGCCCAGTCCACACCGAAAATTCATTGTAGATCGCCGTGACTCGACTAAACTGCCTTCCATACAAGTCTAATGTACATGGTTTGAATGTGTTACAATATAGTGAAGTAATGTTTACATTAGGCGACAAAACCTTAGCTAAGGGTTACTATTGTTTAAGTTTATGAACTTGCTTATTTCACCTTGGAAGTATGAATACCTACCTCCTGGCAGCTTGACTTTAAACTTTTTCGAAGATTATATTCTATATTAGTAGGAATAATTGTTTTTTTTAGCATTATGTGACCGACCACGACAGCTGCAAAGGTGCCGGAAATGCAAAAACCATATCAAACATCAAAAAAACTTTAATAAATCGTTAGGCGTTTAATAATAAAGTAGTTTTTTTTTTCATTAATTTGAGTAAACGTTTGTATTCATATTTCAAAACCTAAATGGTTTTTCACAAATGTACTTAGTAAAAGTGTGACTTTTATACAACGTGTTACAAAAGTATCCCTATCTACCATATTCGGCATTAGGGGTACTTTTGTAACACGTTGTATAATAAAGCATATTAATAGAGCTATAAAAAGCCACATAATGTAATCATGAATAATCCAGCATGGTGTCTAACCGCAAATTGGCGAAAACAATTTCCATTTTAACTCATTTATTGAAATGCACTGAAAAATGGCTTATGTTCAAAATATATCCTATATTAGTGTTGTCGATTATCAGGAATCTTGCTTATGACGACCTCCGTAGTCGACTGACTTCATGGTGTGTCACCATCTCTTAGGTCACGGGTTCGATGAATTTAGAAAACAATATTTTCCATTTTTAACCGACTTCAAAAAAAGGAGGAGGTTAACAAGTCGACAGTATTTTATTTTTTTATGTATGTTTTAACATAACTTCACCAGTTGTTAACCGATTTCAATAGGGTATTTTACACCATGTAAGAAACAATATAAAAATGCATGTTTATAATAGATTTCATAAAAAGTGAATGAGAAACGTCGATATTTATTCATAAAAATGCAATATACATTTTATAATTCAATTTAAAAAATCGACTTTTTTAATCTATTCTTCAAATGTTCAAAACGCCATTCGCCATATTGGATTCCGACGTGACGTCAGCCCGACAGTAAGCAAACAGGATTTCGTACTCGTCGTACTGTGTTATTTTATAATTTTATGTGATTATCACTTTTATGCTTTATTTTACTAAAATCGCATCATGGAAGACGGTTTTGTGGAGAAATGTTAAAACAGCAATGTAAGTACCTATCATATCAAGTTTTTTCCAACATTAAGTAATACACAACACGATAATACCCTGTGTTTGTTTACTATTACAATCCAACATAACCTATTTTTATTTTATTTTGTTATCAGGTCCGGAAGGGAATCTGACGACGCAATAGGCTATGTGCAGCTCAAACGGGTTCAAAACACGTGCGTTGTAGTGTACGGTATGCCTGGAACATAAAGTGCGTTCCAAGCCCTATGTACTGATTGACACATAATGTGAATGAACAGGAAGAGACTGTGAGCAGTGTTAAGTGCTACGATTGTCCCTCGTCAGAAGGTGGCTGCAAGCATGGTGTTACGATGTACACCGCCGAACCGAAGCCCTGTCGTCGTGTACTTCGGTTGAGTTTTAATGGAAGAAATCGAATCTGGCTAAGGTTGGCTCATCGATAAATATTTTGTGTGCAAAAGAAATTTCTAAAAGAAAATCTAAGGAGATGGTTGCAGACAGCAGTGTGCGATGCAAAAGGTTAATTTATGGGGAAACGCATAACCTTGATTAGTATAGTTCCACAACAAGTGATTGATCTACCTTTGCATGAATTTAAAAATCATGTTAAAAAGACGCTCATGGGTAATGGTTATTATAAAGTAGACAATTATCTGAAAGACCAAAATGCATGGAAAAAATGTAACACATAGCTTGCAAATATAAGTACTTACTTTGTTGTTTATAATCTGTTGTATTGTATTTGGTAACTGTTGTAAAGTAATAAAGATATATTTCAATTAGTTAAGTGTTTATTTCTGTTATTCATATAATCAAATTTCCAATTTAAGTTAAAGAGACAGGACATAACCGAGTGACCATAAACTTGACTGATGACAGCCAGATTAACAATAGCAGATCATGATATAATATTTAAGTTTGTAAATATTGTAACTTATTTCTGTTAAAGCTGATAAGTTTCTTGCACCTGTTCTTCTTGTCAGTTATAAAACTCTGGAATGGGTGGAAAATATAGATGATTCAGAAGCGCTTAATTACTAAGATTATTTGAATAGTTTTTTGTACTTTGACTTTGACTATTCTCCTACCCTACCCTATGTATAGTGCATATGTATTCACATATTTTCCACATGCACATGACATTGAAATGAACATTATTATATCCTTAACATTTTTATGGTGGCCAAGTTGACCCATTCTTCAAATCAACTCGGCTGTGATGGACCAACATCATCTTTATACAGTGAGTGCACCATGGAAATAAAAAAAACTATACTTATTATTTGATATATTTATTTATTATAATATAATAATACCTTTTATATAAACTCAAAGTTGCCTGTGTAAGTATTAATCCTTCAAAACACATGATTGATTTTGAATCAAAAAATGCAAGTGTTAGGTTATGTTCACATCGCTTATCCTTCTTGCATATCCAGTAGACACAAAATTCACGAGACCATCAGGTGAACAGGATATTTTTTTGTTTGTTTTTTGGATTTCTTTGGATCTCTTCTTACGTTTCAACCAAGTTTTTCTCATTTTGATGTCACTTGGCACTTGAACCCACTATTTTAGTGGAGATTTTACACTTGTTTTACTGCAATCAGGCACAAGACACCAATGATAAAACATTACAACTCATTATTTTAAAAACTTTCGTTACTTTTGTAAAAAGACATTGTAACCACTCTTGATTGTTTCCTGACGCCTGACGGAGTGACGTCACGGGCCTAAACAGCATGGCAGCTTGCGTTTCTGCGCAATAATTCAAAATCATAAATAAAAAATCATTTTTAAGGTATTTCTTGGTTTTATAAAATTGAAATAAAAATTGTGCTGGTTTATTACGACCTCAGGAATAATATAAACATGTTTTCAAAAAAAGGTGTAATTCCCTATTATTGTTTTTTTATTTGAAAGAACATAGTTCGTGTGTGGTCCCATAAAAATTACAGAGATCTGGCTAGTATTTTTTTTATAATCCTGAAAAATATCAATTATTTAGCTTAGCATCGCACGAGTTTTTACGGATTTTCAGGTATAAATTCTTTGTTTAGTAGATTTATGACAATCCAAAACAAATCAAGCTATGGCCTGCGACGTTTTGGACTAGACTTGGACTACGAAGTACGAAGGCACAACGGAACTCTTTAAAAACAAACAGCGTGAATTTGGAAATTGAGTTATGGGCGTTGTACCATAGAAAATATTATATGAAGTTAAAAAATATTTACACGCGTACATATCTACCACTAAAAAGTATAAAACAAAAAAGCTTTTTTTAAAAAAAGGAAAAACCTAAAAACAAACACTTATAGAAAAAAAAAAATTTTTTTTTTGCCCATTAATGGGATTGATTATCGTATACAATAGTCTATTTGCGTCTAGGGCCGTCATTTTGAATTTTTCCATACAAATAAAAAACTGTTTTTCTTCAGCCATGTGGCGGTTTTCAGGGTTTATAATACATAATAATAATAAATGAATGCTTGGACAATTTCACGCAGAACTATCTAAAACTAAGCAAAGCTTGTAATATGGGTGCTAGACAACTGATATACTACTTATATACTTTTTAAATATATACTTATAATACATATTAACACCCAGATCCGTCACAGAAATTAAAAATCATCATTTAAATTTCTGCCCAGCCGGGAATCGAACCCGGGATCTCTTGCGTGGTAGACTGGAATGTTGACCACTGCACCACTCAGGTCGTCAGCAAGTCGTAGCAATAATATTCCGAAGTTGTACGCATCAGTGGCGAAAGGTCCATACAAGCAGAATCCCATCGGCTTACCTTTTAAAAATCCCACCCCACCGATCCACTATGCAGATCATAACATTTTTGTAGAACGGCTTACCTTCGCCATAATTTCACCCCTTGCCACTGGTACGCATGGTACCCTATCTACCAATATTCGGTATTATAAGTGAAACTGAGCTAAATGGGTTTCTAAATAATAGTAGGTGGGTTTAAAGGTAGTTTTAATAATTGTAAACTGATGAACACAACTTGACATGTGGAAGAAAAAACACAGAGTACAAAACAAGGAAAATATGTTATAGTATAAAAAGTACAGAATTCAAAAATATAAGTTAAAAGTAAAAAACCATAAACTAGTAAAAAAGAGGCCGGCTCGGCAACAATAAGGCTATTACCAAACAGCCATAAGGAGTTTTTGGCGCCATTTTGTCGAGTTCGGTTTGGTGTCTATTTTAATTATTTTCAAATTGATTCATAGTGGATATTGTGTCTTAAAATTGGTGCAGTTATATGGTACAAGTGTCTACGCAATTGAACAATATGATAATTGAAATAGGCGCAATCTTGGTTGTGTGAAGCTGAGACTTTTATTGAAGTGGTGGCTTCCTCGGCAGAACTAACCGAGTAAACTGTCTTGATATACTTGGTGCCAAATGCTCCAAGCAGCATTGGAATGCGATGCACCCGCATTCTAATGAAAAATTAAACAATATCTACCACTGAACTATTTAACACTTGACACTGGCAAAAATTACTTCCAAGAGGAAAGTAGATTGCCATAACAATAAAAAGAAGAAGAACAGCCCTAAGATTACGTACGGTAAAGCTCAGTCCATCGTGCGATACAAATTACTCAGCCTTCAGATAAACGGCCCGGGTCTGTGGCGGCAGCAATTATTATGATTTATTGGCTCTTGATCGACACGCGAAAGATATGAGCATCACATGAACTTTGCCATACATCACCGATTGTGATAAATGATCAGCCCAGCTACTTCATATAGCTCTTGCCCGTAGCTCAGCTCTAGTAGGTAATACATCACTAACAATTATAATATTTTAGTTAGATAAATTTGTTATAATAAAGCTTATCAAAATATAGCTTGGAATTGTGAATTACCTTTCATGATGTTGATTGTATTCATCCAGTTTTTGGGATTGTTTTCTTTATAACTCGAATCCACCTATGTACCATTATTTTGTCACTACAAACTCTTAAATGTAAATAAATTGGGAGAAACATCAACTTTTTGTCGACGCCATATTGGCATGTTTTGGAAATTATTCTTTACTCTGTGGGTTTCGGTTCCAGCAAGAATATGATTATTAAAGTTCTTGGGTTCCAGCGTCAGGTGACAGATAATGGAACTATTCTTGGCGATTAGGTAAACGTCATTGAATAAACAATTTGCCCACTAAGCATATATAATCACTTGGCTAGCCGTTTGATTGAATGGCTGAATGTGAGTCACACCTTTTTTTGAACGGGGCGCCGTTTAGTAAATAATAAATTGTTGAGCTGTCTGCAATATCTACCATTATTTGATAACATGATTTGTACCGATCAGTTTTTTTTTTAATTTTGATTTTATTGAAGTTTTCTCAGTGTAAACCCTGCTTTACTCGTGTTGCAAGTTTAGTAAGATGCGGCATTGCGACACTATACAAGAACCTGTCCCCGAAGCATTCCAGTCACGTTCGAAGCATAAAAGCCTGAGGCGTTCCGATAGCCCGCCTTATCGCGTTCCGCTCGAGACATCACCACAGTATTGATAAGTAACAGAATTTTGTCTAATTTTCCTTCACGAGCAATAAAACGACAAGTAACAAAACTATGTCACATTACATACTGAATGACTTCTGTATCATATCACACTGACAGGTAGAGACTGATAAAATGTGACAAAGTTGCTCGTGATTGTAACCTGGAAATAATTACCTACGCGCTAGAACTGCTTGATCGTCTATACTGAATAATGTTTTCCACGAAGATGAATTCAAGAAAACATAAAACACCGAACAACCCTGTCGATAATTTCATGTCATATTTAAGGTTAAAAATGCGTGGAATGTCGTAAGCGGTCTCCGTTCGTACGTTACTGCGGCGCACTTGCGGCCATTGTGTACCGAAGTATACCAAGAGTCCTTAGCGCATCATTTCGGCCCGCTCTCGACCGGTTTGTATGAAAGCGGAATACTGGCACGTACTTAAACTGTGACATCACACAAATGACGACAAGATGCCTGCCATCGATGGAGAATGTCGTAAAACGGCCTGCAGACATTATATATATGGACCTTAGGACGAGATACTAGAGTCTAGTAACTAGACCATTGTAACGCAAACAAATAAGGTCGAAATTTACCTTTTTACTTTATTAGAATAAACTATATCGGGATTTACACCATGTACCTGTACTTTATTTTGTAAAGGATCTAAAGAAAGAGTTGCCAATTTCTGAAAAATCTTACATGTCGCTCTCTACTTGTCGTTCTCATCACAACACAATGTAGAGAGTTCTCAAAATGACTCAGATTTTTCGCCATGAGATGGTAGGAAGAAGCTATGGGTATTCCTAGCGTATTAATTTACTAGCGACCACCCGCGAGTTCATCTGCGTGAAAAGTTTTTTTGCTATCCCTCGGGAACAATTATTTTTTCGGGATGAAAGATACCCTATATCCTTCTCTGTACCCCTGACAACGTGTATGCAGTTTCATGATGATCGGTTCAATAGTTAAGACGTGGAGGCGTAACAAACGAACAAACAAACGGACTTTCGCATTTATAATATTAAAGGATTATTAGTAAGGAAGGATTCATAAAAATGTATACAAGGTGTTACAAAAGTACACCTAATGCCGAATATAGTAGATAGGGACCATCAAACTGAACAACTGTTTCTATGGGACCAACTCTGAAATCGCGAAAAAAAAATCAGCTGTTTCATACATTTTGATATTTTCGTAATTATTTTTTGTATGAAATAGCTGATTTTTTTTTCGCGATTTCAAAGTTGGTCCCATAGGAAAAGTTGTTCAGTTTGATGGTCCCTATCTACCATATTTGGCATTAGGGGTACTTTTCTGCCATGAGATATATACAAGGTGTTACCAGAAATCGCGAAAAATATATCAGCTGTTACATACATTTTGATATTCTCGACTTTAATTTTTGTATGAAACAGCTGATTTTTTTTTCGCGATTTCGGAGTTGGTTCTATAGTAAAAGTTGTTCAGTTTGATGGTCCCTATATACCATATTCGGCATTAGGGGTACTTTTGTAACACCTTGTATATTGATATAAATTGAGAATTAAATTGTTTGTTTATTTTTCATACTTTAATGTAATGAAATACTCGTAGATTCTTAAAACAAACTGAGCCTTAAATAATTTTCAGATTTGATCGTTTAAAGTAGAGATTTATTTTAGTATTATAGTAGTACTTTATATAAAGAAGTGCTTAATGGTCAGAAAAATATATTGCTTTTATGCTTAAAGCCGCTGTTCAACTATTCCCAACGGTCCTTATCAAAACAGTACCTAACTTAAGATCATGCCTTTTATATCCAAATGGAATTGAAATGAAATATTTAAAAAGCTTTTATGGTAGCCATTCTAAATGACTACCATTAAACAATGTAGAAGATAAATAAATAGAAATAAGTCAATAAATTACCTTCGCCATAAAAAAATATTTAAGTTTTTTACTTTTTTATTAATCTGTTATTTGTAGCGGCGTAATCATACTGCTGCATAAGCAATCGACGAATGACGAAACAGAGAGATAATTCACAATTTCGTCTTTATTTAAGCATTATATTTTTTTCCGATGGCGGCGCTAGTGTGCTGATAATGCTCTCTTAAATAAGTTCTGTATAAACATTTTAAATCCAAAAAAGAGAGGATTGCTTTTGTAATGAGTGTAATGACCTAAAAACTCTGCTCACGAATTTTAAGGCGCTCTTAAACCTTTAAGGATTGATACACCTAAAATGCGGATGATACTAAGCGATGCAAAAATCAGAATTTTCATAAAATGTATGATACATTGTCAACTTGTCAACTTATATTGCTTGTTGTGATTTGTGAATAATGCGAAACAAACACTTAATAGGTACTTACAAAAATAACAAATCATTAATTAAACTCAAAAAAACGTTGTTGATGTGTGGTTTTTCAAAAAAGCAACTTTTACTATGGGGCCAACTCTGATACTGCAAAAAAAACAGCTGTTCCATACATTAAGGTCAAGTAGGTATAGCGCTTTTGTATGGAACAGCTGATTTTTTTTAGAGTTGGCCCCATAGTAAAAGTTGCTTGTAATCATGAGTGGAACCACCCCACTGCGGGAGCCAAATGATTAAAATATCAGCGTGTATTTTTGGTAGCCAGTAACACTTTATTTTCAACATATTAAAATTTCTAAGTTAAACAACCTTTCGTGTTAGTCCAATCCAACATCATCGTAATTTATAGCCTCGCGTCGCTTCGCTTCAGTGATGGATCACAGCCGCTTTTATTATCTCTTTGGCACCCTTTCACAGTTTTACGCTTGTCCATTGACGCGGAGAATGTTGGAAAGTTTGGAACTTTATGACGGGTTAGCATCCAGTTTTATGATCTGTTAAAACCGACCTAAAAGTTGACTGAACTAACTTCTTTAAAACTGGACTTGTTAAACATGGGAACAAATTTTTTCTTTTTTTAATATTCATTGTCGGATATTTAAGAGCGAATAAAAATCTAAGTTATTTTCAAAGACTTCTCGTATATACTACACACACTACACAATTGAAGTCATTGGTTATTTTTATAAAAGATGTGTTTTCTTATTAAAAAAAATGTTTTCATTTAATTTCCTATTGTTTTTATTTTTTTAAATAACATAGTCGTTCATTCATCGAAAGATAATTTCTAACGAATTATAAGACCAAGAAATGCATCGTGATTAATATTGAGATGGAAAGTGCCAATCATCACTACAGTTCCTCAAAAACTTGTATCGTACTAAAGCTAAAATATCTGCTTAAGGGAATTACATAGGCAACAAACAACATAAATTACACAGGCCAGACTGACAAAATACGCTGTATTAGGATCTATTTATCAAATTACACAGGTCAGACTGACAAAATACTCTGTATTAGGATCTATTTATCAAATTACACAGGCGAGACTGACAATATACGCTGTAATAGGATCTATTTATCAAATTACACAGCCAGACTGACAAAATTTGCTGTATTAGGATCTGTTTATCAAAAAAAAGTAGAAATGATTAGATTACTTGATTTCGTCTTCAAAGAAAATATATTATTGATATACCTTTTACGAAAAATATTAATAGTTTTGGATTTTAAATTCAATTATTTATACATACATTTTTTAATAAAAACACCTTTTTAACTCATATTTTAGACTGTAACCCAATTTTCTCGAAAGTTATTTGACCAAATTAATACATTATTGTTATTAAAAATAAGTTTTCGTGATAGTAAAAATAATTAGTAGTATCATATTTTTAAGTTAAAAGTAAGCTTTTAAAAATCAAGAAAACGGCAGTGCGACGCGGTGTAACCACCTCGCTAGAGCACGCGCTAATTTGTACTTTAATGTTTAAGTTCGTAGTTCGATATTACTTCGAATGTTATATAGCTGCTAGTTCTGGCCTATGTAATAGCCTCAAAGACGTATGTAGCAATGTCATCTAAACAGGAATAATATCGTATAAAGGAAGGCTGCTGTAGATTACTCCAACACAATGTGTAGAGCATAGAAACTCGTAAGCGAATATTATCATTAGTGCGAGTCGTCGTAATGGCGGATTTTGCATCCCGCTTACTCCCGAATTGTGCAAGCAGTAAATCCGATGTGTCGTTACGTTAGACGAATCCTTTTATAATCTTAATGTCTTGGCATCATGAGAAAAATTTCGTCTTCTACTTGATAGCAGGCTCTTTGGCCAAAATCGCCATTGATACAGCTTTTCTTCAGATTTTTTTTGTAGTAGTACTTCAAGTAAATACTAAAAATTTTGTAACGTCTGTGCCATGCAGTTGTGATTTTCTTTGGTGATTAAAAGATAAATAAAAAACCATGTAAAAGTAAAAATATGGTTAAATAGAATAGGAAAATAATGAAAGAAGTAGAGAGTTTGAGGTCATTTGATACCCATATTGTAATAATAATAAAAAAAACTCCTTTTTTTATACATCAAAATGGCGTCCTGCAGCCGACATAGTGATTTTTTTCAAAATATCTATAGCGAGTGTCTCTTGAGGTGATGCAAGGATTCTAACGATACCTTACACGTCCAAATCTGTTGTGCGATGTTAAAACGCGCGCTGTACCTACTAAGCTTAACTTCTGTCCTCTTTTTAGGGTTCCGTACCAAAATGGTAAATGGCGACTCAGTCTGTCTGTCTGTCTGTCACAACTGGATATCTGGAGAACTACTAATGCTATCAACTTGAAATTTCGAATACTTTTAGATGACGTTTGCCCAACTATTTTGCAAATAAGAGAGATTTTTTTTTTGTAACTGCAAGGTGGTCCTAATTTTTTTTTATTTTTTTAGGCCGCATAGTTGTCGACTTTTGATGAAAAATTTAAAAAATAAATACCGTCGCCGCCCCCGTATCTCCGAAGTTTGCATATACATAGAAAAATCTGAAATTATATTATAGTTTATGTACTTAAAGATTTTGTCAGGAAAAATAAAATGATGATGGAAAGGACGGAACCCTCGGTGCACGTTTCCGACTCGCTCTTGACCGTTTTTTTGGTTTGTCTGATACGGCCAGGCCTGTGCGTGTGGAGGGCCCCAAAGCTAGTACAACGGCAGGTAACGTGGCTTAAAAATACTACTTTAAATAAAGGAAAAGTCAAACGGCTTTAATTTCCCTCTTACCAGGTCAAGCAGTGCCGGCCCGGGCGGCATAAGTGGCGGCCCGAGCTCATAAGTGGCAGCATTGTCATCCACTATGTACAAACCGGCTAATCTATTTACGGTGGATCTATGTTAGTTCGATCGACTGCACAGTGTATACCATACTTCAGATGTTTACTTTCAAGCATAAAATATTCTACGAGTGTTCATGTTTAGTGCTGTTGTAGACTGTGCATCAAGTGCATGTCATAAAACAACATTACATAAAGATTACGCCCCTTTATTATACTTAAATATTGGAGTAATACCTTGAGGAGCTTGGTGGCGCAGTGGTATAGCGCCTGGCCTAGCGATTGCGGAGGTTGAGCAACTTTCGCAAGGGTCGGTCATGGGATGGGTGATCAAAAATGTATTATCTCGAGCTCCTCCTTGGTTCGGAAGGCATGTTAAGCCGTTCGTCTCGGCTGAATTTGCAGTCGTTAACACCCACCAATCCGCATTGGGCCCGCGTGATGGGTTATGGCCCATCCTTTTTATCCACCCATAAGGAAGGCCTGTGTCCCAACAGTGAGGACATTAAAAATGTCTGATGGTATAATAATACCTACAGTACCAACCATTATTGAATGATGAATTGTGTGTGTGTGTGTATTTAAAACCTACTTATTTTAACCACAGCATAAGTTTAATAGTACATTGTAATGTTTTGCTTCTAGGATTGTATTGATTTTGTTGAAACCGCACATTTATTTTGAGAAATGGCTGCCAATGGACCACTTACATAGGGTTGTCGAGCCCCTTTTTTATTTTATTGTTGGACATTTCCTACAAGATATATTTCTTAGATCCATCTATAGGTACCTACTTATTTATCACGTTTTATTTTCTTGTATTAGTATAAAATATTGAGTAAATGAATCTAGAAATTATATACAGGGATAGTAGTCACAATTTAGATTAATTTTATTGATAAAAATAATATCTATTTATATTTACCATTTTTAATTAATAACCAAAACCAATGGACCTCTCTCTGCTCTGTTTTCGAGCTTTCCCATTAAAAACTACGTAGGTGCATTAAACATATCCAAAACCACTTTATTTAAGTGCATGCAATAGAAAGAGCGTTGGAGCTATATTGTCACGTCAAATAGTTTTTTTTCCATGATCAACCCTACACCGCTCAGTGTCCGTTCGGTGACGGCCGCTAATATGACGCCCGCCGTTTCCGGTTCGGACTGAGCGCGTTGTAATCTGTTTACGGCCGGCTCAATAACCCACTTTAAACCGTTTGCTTCTGTATTTAGAGTTGCCTAGCTGTTACTAGTGGACAGCGGTGACAAATGTGAAAACCTAATGAGAGAATAAACAAAATTTTACTTGCAGTTACTACGTGTTTGCTTTTTTCTGTGTGTTGTCGTTTATTCTCGTTTCCAACCTTGCAACACTCAGTGTCCATTTGCTGACGGCTACTAATATGGTACCTGACGTTCCGGATCGGACTGAGCGAGCAGAGCGAGCTGTAATCTGTTTACGCAGCCCAATATCCCGCTTAAAACCATTAGCTTCTGCATTTAGAGCGAATCTAACGAACGGAACGCTGAGCAAATACTAGCCGATGCTCAGTCGAGAGAATTTAAACAGAATTTCAATTATTACTTGCATTACTGAGTGAAAAATTTCTTACACTCCTATTACAAGAACTAGTACACAATAACTCATCTTAAACTATCGCTCTGTCTCTTTTAATCGCAACGACTGCGTTAGAGTAAAGAGTCAATCAAAATCAAATAAATATCATAACACATAAAATATTTGATTACCACCTCTATTACCACCACGTTGATACTCTGACATGATACCCTAACCGGTTAACTGTGATGAATTAAATGCGCCATTGCTTTAGACTCGAATTATTTTATTAATTTATTTAATCTCTGTAAATAAATATATTCTATTATAACAAATCAAAATAATCATACAATAAAAAGGAAAAGCAAAATAAAAGACGATGATTTTCACATTATGCTCATTATAAGCCTTCTAAAAGGAAAACGTGAACGTTTTTTTTAAAGAAAACTTGCTGGGTTATCTATTGGCCCCTATTTCACCAAATTAACATTTGTCAGTGACATATGTCAGCAATTTTTACAGTTTCCTTACTTTAATAAGGGACAATTTTGTTGTCAAACAAGGGGATAATTTTGAAATATGCGTTTTTTGGGGCGTAAGCGGCCGTATCTTTTTTTTAATAACTCAAATGTTGGATTTTTTCAGTTTTTCAAGGGACTGTAAGTATATGGTTTTAATTTCAACTCGATACCTCCACGCGTTTCCGAGATAAAGGGTCTTGACAGACGCTAGACAGACAGACAGGTGGACAACAAAATGTTTTTTGCTTTTGAGGTACGAAACCTTAAAGAATACATTAAAAAATCTAGTTGATATGAATTCGATTGTTACTTAATAGTTTTTCGTCCTATAAGCACAGTAGACCCCTGCTACTAATTTTAGAAGATTCTCAAATGACCTGTTTGCATGATTGCAGTGTTATTATGGCAGTAAAGTGCAGGGTTCACGGCGATTTACCACTGTGGATGAGTTTGTGTATTTACTAAGAAATACTTTTCCCATGATTGTGGTGTAATTAGAACGTTTTGGAACAACATAAAAGAGGTACGGATATTTTATTTCGTAATAAAGTAAGTCATAGTTTATAATTTTGAGATTTTAGCATTCACAAATCTATTTTTATATAATACGACTCGCACCAGATCATGTTCTCGGACGGGAATCGAATCCGCGACCTTTGGATATCCGGTCCAATGCTCTGACCGCTGAGCTCGAGTCACTAGTGGGAACGTCTAATTTCTTCTAGTATATCAACTCTTACGCTGCAAGCCAGCGCCATCTCACCAGCTATTAAACGCGTAAGGTTAAGGTATTAAACGCGTTTAAACAAACCCCCTTACTAATAAAGATTGTATAGCAGATGTATAGTTACACAGTGTTTTGTCCCTTCCTTTTTAATGTCAAACTTAAATAGTTGGATAGAGAGTAACTAACCATTGTGTAACTCTATACATCTGCTATACAATCTTTATTAGAAAGGGGGTAAAACATACAACACTAGAATAGGGACACAGTTAGTGTTGTGTGCGGTGGTAGTTGGAAAAATTGTTCGACGGTGGATGAAGACTACCGCAGAGGAGAAGGCGAAACACCGCATCTCCAGTCAGCCCGTGACCTCGGCCGGCCGATGCAACTCGGTCGAAACGTCGGGAAAAGGCCTATGTTTTAGTTTAAACGCGTTTAATACCTGTGATTTTAATATTATAAAATGCAACGACAAAGTTTAAAAGTCTATATAAAATAATTTAACAGAAGTTACAAACTTGTATTTATGAGTGCGACCGCAAATGTAAGTTTTTTCACCTTTTTTTTATAAGTTACTACGGAACCCTATACTAAGCGTGGCCCGACACGCACTTGGCTGGTTTTTTTACATAATAATATGTTGTCAAAGTTTCAATAAAGCACTTAACGCACATCAACAAAACCTTATGTTGTTTACATACAAACAAAATCAGTTAATAAAATCTAAGAAAAAATATAGTCAAACATAGTCTTTTTATAATATCAGCACAGAATCCATAATAGTACAAGTTTAATACAGTTTCTATTTACACCAAATTGTTTCTCACTTCTGGAACGAGATAATGTCCGAGTTTCACTGTCACTTGAACTTTTAATTATTCCAAACAGTTCAAACACTCACCTTTTGTTTGCAGCTTTAAAATTTTCCTGAACAATATCAACAAACAAAACAATCTTTAAGCTTTCAAATATTGAGTTCGAATAATTTTTTATGTTTTTTTTTATTATTATTACCAACTTCTTTGGTCACAAAGTGTTTTCAGGCATTAAGTTTTCTTTGTCCATTAATTAGTTTGATTCAAACAAAGTATTATGTCTGATTTAGTGCTTTAGCTATAAGTTTAGTCAAAGAGCTGATAGCTGAGCTGAGTTTCACGTCCGCAATCGACCCATGAAGGATTCTCAATATTATACAGCAAATAGAATTGAACACTGAAATGAGTTTATTTATGAGTAGGTCTGCGGTATGATTGCTTCTCAATAAATCAGGCGCTGGAGTTCTCCTAACTGCAAGATCTGCCTCCCTAGCACGACCACCGAGACACGATATATTCACGTGATATAGAGTTTTGTCGACACTCAACTGTCAAAATCCTTTGTTTTTTGACATTTAGACGCACACACTGCCACGCATGATGCTGCATGTTGCGTGTTGACGCACCTACGCACGTACTTGCGGGAGTGCAGATCTGCATTATCGTGCGGGTTTTTACGCACCCACGCGCGTATTTGCATTTTGTGGATTCACGGCGACTC
Source organism: Catoptria pinella (assembly GCA_963556745.1). Taxonomy (NCBI): domain Eukaryota; kingdom Metazoa; phylum Arthropoda; class Insecta; order Lepidoptera; family Crambidae; genus Catoptria; species Catoptria pinella. Next base: position 1,528,288 of record OY750771.1, read on the forward strand.
ATTTCATTCAAATATCGAGATCTATTATTAAACACAGGTCAAGCACTTCCAAAATCACGCATGCATCTGCGGGACTCGGTGTGCCATACCTTGCGTCTCGGACCGCACCCACGCGCGTGTGTGCATGTTTCCCCGCATGTAGGCACGTGATCTGCATGAACGCGCGTGGATGCATTTTCAGTGTGTTGGTCTGTGTGTGTTTTCTATACAAACGGAGATACTTACAAACAACGTTTGAACACTTCACGCAACATGCAGCATCATGCGTGGCAGTGTGTTAATCGCCTTAAACGTGATAAATCGCTATATCATATCGGCTTTCGGTAGTCATACTAGCGGGCAGCACTAATGAAAACATAATAATCGTGTCACAAGTTGTTTTAATAGTATTGGTAACGGCATACTTTTCGACACAGTTCCTGTTACTACAACACAAAAACAATTAAAATATTCTTAGATCAGAACTCAATTATTAAAGCATAAAATTCACGAATTTTAAAATCATTAATTTATAAAAGATGATAATCAATTCATAATAATGTCTATTATTATTTACTAAATGAATCATTGAGTGTTACTGGCTTATTTACGAGCAATAAATTATGTTGTGATCAAACATGTTATGTGTTACGGTTTGTGAAAAGGAATGGCCATTTTATCGCTTGTCTTAATAGCCTTTAACCTGTTAGGCATAAAGACATCTCTATACTTAGGGGGTTAAGTGAAAAGGTTCTTAAATTAAGTGGGATAAGTGGGTTCTTGAAACAAAGTGTTCAAAGTTCAGGAAACTGGGCTTTAGTAATCTTACGCGTTCAATAAAATTGATTAAGGCCAGCTCTTCACGATCTGGTGAAAAGATTGATGTTTCAGCTTTCAGTGTGAAGATATTGTGTAGAAAATACTGTAGACTGAAAAAGAAACAATAACCTATATTGATGAATACTTATTGAAAAATGGCTTGATAACTTCGTAAAAAAACACCATAAATATAAAATTACGGATATCATACATACATTGTTTTTAAATTTTGAGATTTAAGCATACACAATGCTATTTTATATAATACCAAAGCCCAAGCTTGCAGCGTAAGAGTTGATATACTATGATAAATTCGACGTTCCCACTAGTGACTCGGTAGCTCAGCGGTCAGAGCTTTGGACCGGATATCCAAAGGTCGCGGGTTCGATTCCCGTCCGAGAACATGATCTGGTGCGAGTCTTATTTTTTCTAGTATATTATTTGGTATTATATACATTGTTTTTGTTAAAAACTTATTTTTAAACAGCGACCCGCCCTCGCTTTGCTTCGGTGTGAACTATAGATTTTGTTTATATAAAGATTAATCTTTAAAATGTTATTTGATCCTACCTTTAATAAAAACTGGACAAGTACGAGGACTCGTCCACCGAGGGCTCCGTACAAATTTGTAGAATAAATAGATCAGGAATCGAGACTCGCAGTTTTTTGCCGAGCTGTTCCCGATTTTTTTATGATTTAATTACAAATGTATTGTTTTAAAAGACGATATTACTTGCCAAATTTTAAAGTACCCTATTTATTTTAATTCCCTATAAAGTTTCGAAATATGCGTATCTTTACGTTACTTTAGAAGTTTGATTTTTTCACAGCTTCAAGGGACTGTAGACCTGAGTGTTGCCGAGCCGGCCTCCTTTTTACTACTTTATGGTTTTTTACTTTAACTTATATTTTTGAATTCCGTACTTTTTATACTATAACATATTTTCCTTGTTTTCTACTCTGTGTTTTTTCTTCTATGTGTCAAGTCATGCTCATCAGTTTTCAATAATAAAAGTACATTTACAACTAATTAACTCTCATTTTTTAGAAACCCATTTAGCTCAGTTTCACTGAGTATATGGTTTTAATTTCAACTCGATACCTCCACATGTTCCCGTGATTAAGGGTCTTGACGGACAGACAGACAACTAAGTGACTATTTTCTTTTGAGGTACGGTTAATTGCCTCTACACTCGAACGCAACAAACTAAATACAACCAAAAATTTACTATAAAATAAAAATATATAAAATATTCGACAACATCACATAAATTGCTCCGATTCCAAAGTAAGTAGCTAAAGCACTTGTGTTATGGAAATCAGAGACAACGGTGGTATCACAAACACCCAGACCTGAGCCAATATAGAAAAGTACGTTTTCTAAATTGACCCAACCGAGGATCGAATCCGGGACCTCAGAGATGGCGACACCTTGAAGACCGGTCTACAAAGCCACTAGACCTCGGAGGTCGTCGTACTATTGCAAGCAATACCTAGGCAATTTTACTTACATTCTTCAAAATAACACATTTTTAAATTTATAAGTACTGTGACAGTCAGCTTCAAAACTGATTGAACACTGCAATACCATGTCACACCAATTGCTGTATTTTTACATAAGATTAGTCAAACTTAACTTTTGCTCTAGTTCAGTACATAAGTTGCAAGTTGCTAATACAAAGGTACTATAGTGCTCAACTTATTCTTAGGCTAAGCATACTCTTTAGTTAATGGTGAAGACTAAAACTTTTGAAGCAAATAATAGTAAAATACAACGCAGCCTCTTATTTTCCAAAGTCGGTTAAGAGTTAAGACGTTATCTATGCCAAGCTTTTACGTTTCAACAAGGAATTTCCATTAAAGCTAGTTCCAAATTCCTTCGTTTGTTATCAAGTGCGACTCGAAACAGTAAATAATCTACCTACTGTCTAGTTAACATTACGCCCAAATCGCGTTTAATGATTTTAGCTCGAGTAGATAGGTAAAAGCGACAGGTGGATAGCGGTTGGTTTAATAATAATAATAATTATCATTTATTTCAACCAACTTTGGATCATAGATGGAGCATACATAACATAACATAATAATTAAAATTACGTATAGACGCTATCATATCGCTATTACAAGCAGTTCTTGAATATAATATTATGTGGTGGTAGCCACATAAGTAAGAAATTAACGACGTCAGTCGATTTTCATGCAAACAAGGTAACTTAGAAGCCTTGGTTCTCCGCCAGGGATTGATCAAGCTGTGATCTGATGACGGTCATCCAGGAAGTAAATAGTGGAGATGCAGATCGCTATACACACCCAACTGATCTGATCAGCGTCCTAACAGATGTGAAGATCAGAGTTCTCAGATTCAGGATTGCCATACATGTAAACTTATCAAAGATGCACCGCATTTTCCGTATTTCCGTCTCTTTCCATCACTCAAAAACATCGTTCGCTAGAGCGAGAATACCGATCGGTCTAGGTGGTACCTTTGTTAAACTCGCTTCCCCGTTTGGCTTAGTCGATATGACACGGTATTTCTATTTTACGACTACTTAGTAATATTTATCACTTATTTCAATCTTCTATCGATTAAAATAATAAAGCTACATTATTGTCTTTTAAACACAATCTTATATATGCACACCAGTGGGTGTCATGCGGCTGATAATGATTAAGAGCTTGTCCAGATGAAGCGATTTACGCGCGTACCGACACGCGCGTATCTACACGCGCGTTGGCGAGATACTAGGTGCCTATACATGCCGTCCACATGCACACGCGCGACTGTTCAACTCGCGCAAAACACGCGCGTGTTGCGCGCGAGTCGAGATCCTAGAGCGGCCATGTTTGCGTCCAGTCCAACGCGCGTAGTTGCCGCGATAGGACGTATTAAGAAATAAAAAATGGAGCGTGATAACTTCGACACGGAACTATTTATCGACGAAGTAGAAAAGAGGGTGGCGATATGGAATATGGAATCTCCAGACTATTCAAATCGAAACGTCAAACGTAGAAGTTGGGAAGAGTTGGTAGAAATTTTTTCTGAAGCTGGTGATTCGGATGAAAAGAAAAAAACTGTCGGTAACCGAATCATTTTTATTTCTTATACATTCAAATAAATATAATATTACATATTAAACGACATCCCGCACTACATAATTTTGGCAAGGAGTTAAATCTTCTTTTATTATTTCAAGCAGATCATCAAAAGATTTCACAGACATCCGGAAATAGTTAAAAATCTTTTTATCGTGTTCTCGAAGCTTTGGATATAATGTATAAAACATACTGTTATTCATTCTATTATGTAGAATTGGGTGCACTCTATATTGTCGATTTTCTCTTTGCTTCCGTCGTTTCCATCTTCGGTACGCAAGCCACAACACAACCGCTTTGTCGCAATCCATAATTGTAACTGACTGAATTCGTCCCAAAAACTCACTTATTTACTCGCGCGTAAAACGCGGTATCTGGACGCGATAGAAAATTGAGACGCGCGAATGGACTCGCGCGTAAATCGCTTCATCTGGACAAGCTCTAAGGACTTTAATGGAATATTAAATGTAAGGCTAAAAATAAAAAATTGAGGTAATACGTCATACTAACATAGTCAAATCGCTGTGCACCCGCACCATAGCCCACGACCCTTGATTGTCATTTCCGATAAGGCGGCCTAAGCCAGAAATGTGCACAATAGCCTACCGCCGCTTCTAAACGCAAATTACTTACGCACTGCTTTCAGTCACGCAAGAAGAACCAATTTAATGTTTATAATGAGTTCATGTTTACCTTTAAAATCAGGACGATGTTTTCACGACAGAAATAATAATTGAGTCACGCAAAAATGAAGCAAAATATGTAATCGTAAACATTCCCAACTACGAGTAGCACGCACTAGTTGCATAAAGGCTTTGGAGTGTATTCAATCGTAACTACGGTTGCATAAATAGTTTAGAAATATATGTCTAGTCTAGACCGTGTTCTAAACCCCTTAAGTGCACAAAAATGGGCACATCTCATAAGAGGTCTGGAGCGTATCCATTTGTACCTCAGGATGCAAATAGCAGCTCTTGAAGCCTTTACATGGCACCTTTATGAATGAACGGTTGAGTGAATGGCATTCTGATTAATTTCATTCTTTTTTAAAGATATCTGTGTAGAGCAGTGGTAAAATACGTTTGTTTGACAAATGGAGATTTGAGAGATGGATGGAGTTATAATAATAAAATCTAAGATAATTATTTTCTTTTTATACTACCTGCTCGTCATGCAAACCTTTCCTAAAGTAAGTCATTTTTCCCATGGGAATAATGTGATTTGAATTTGGAATGCAACCTATGTAGTCGTGCCTGATCTAGGTTGGTTTCAAAATTGTTAAGGTGCAATGAGATTTTATTTAGAGTTAGGCTGTATGTTGACGACCTCCGTGGTCGAGTGGCTTTGTACACAAGTTTTCAAGGTGTCGCCATCTCTGAGGTCCTGGGTTCGATCGCCGGCTGGGTCAATTTAGAAAACGAACTTTTCTATATTGGCTCAGGTCTGGGTGTTTGTGATACCACCGTTGTCTCTGATTTCCAAAACACAAGTGCTTTAGCTGCTTACTTTGGAATCGGAGCAATGTATGTGATGTTGTCATATATTTATTATTATTTATTACCTATTTAAAAAAATAATGAGGTTTTATTCTGAGTTAGGCTGCATGTTATCATTTTCTTTGCACTGCCTATACAAATGAAAAAAAAATAAAAACGTAATTTTTTTACGAAATTCATTTTCACCCGCGCATCAAGAAGGATTTATTCGAATGTCGAACTGACCACTACAGAATAGATGAAAAAAAAATACTTAAGTACTTTCTTTATAACAGTCATTGGTTTCAGTTGCCTCGCAGAAAGTATAAAAAGTAGAGTATGCATCGCGGGCTTAAATGTGTATTTGTCTTGGGCGATCTTGAACACCTCGTACTCAGGATTCTAGCCTTAACTCCCTCGCTCCGCTCAGGAGTTAACCATAGAATCCCTCGTACTCGAGGTTCAATATAGCGCCCGGGACATTATACACTACTTTAAGCCCTTATTGCATAATCTACTATTTCAAGTTTCAGCATTATCAGCAATATAAATTACGTGAGGTCAACAGTTTGCTGACAAAATGTGTGTATGTGTTGTGAATATCTACGCGTCACCGATTTAATGAGGATTTTGACCTTAAATAATATTGGGTCCTTACCTATGAAATTGGTGTTTTTTTCTCACAAACAGAGAACCTCATAACTTCTGTGATTTAAAATATTAATCAGTTGCTGGACATTACCTACATCAAATTATGACCATAGCCGTCAACTATCAGCATCATTGAAGTCAATTTTTTTGTTTTCTTAAGGCTCCTACATACATGCCGTTTTTCCATTTGTTCTCTTTTAGATCTTTAAGACGGCCAGAAAAGGGTTTAACTTTATGTAACACATGAATAGGTTTATCAGATGGTATGGTATTCAAAAGGAGCTGGACATGACCTTCTTTTCTACATTTGGTCCTGCTGTCTTCCTTTTGCTATGTTCTTATACCTACGTCCCGATAATGTTTGCGACGCCAAATGTCAGACAGGTGTGTTGTTGTTTAAAAACCAAGAAGTTTTAAGAAAATTGGCAGCTCACCTTTTAAAAGGGGGGCACGAAGCCCCCCGCAATAAAAAAAGAGCAAAAACGCATGAGCCGAACGAGCTGAGCAAGCGTAGCGAGCGTGCTGCAGCAGGTGTTTGTAAAATTTACCATTTATCGTCGGGGCAACTTCGATAAATAGACACTTCCTTTCTATAACTACAGTAAAATCACAACAACATTAACGTGAAAATTCCCTGCTCTCGTCTTTTACACAAATTACCGGCTGCACATTCGGTGCTATATGTATACAATACATAGATATAAAATACAAAGTTTGTATATTGTATACAAAACCGGATTATACACTTTGCCGGTAACATACGCACGCGATGTAAAAAGTGTTTATGTATTTTTTTATTGAAACCCAGGTCCCAGAGTTTATAACTAGAAGAAGATAGAGAGGGGTTGCTTTTTCTAGTGCTATTATTTTATCTTCTCATATTGATGATAATAGTAAACCTAAAGATGAAACAAATTAATAATGTGTTGTGTTTACGTTTGTAACAAATCTAATTTTACACTGTTTATCTCTAATCTCCAAACTCTCATACCGGTATTTACGTCATGTAAACATACTGTAATACAGAAACACGGACTCTGGCATTTACCTGCTGTTTCATCCTAAGCCAATATCTCAGTTTCAATATCTGTGAGCCGTTGATTGCGAAGCCCCACGGAAACTTTGCCGGCCAAAGTTATGCCAATACTTTAACAAACTCATTTAGGTTAGTAGAGAAGAGTATTTGACTGTACGAAAATGTCTTCATGGCAAGAAAATTATTATTCGTTTGTGGATGATTCTAAGATTTTTACAGGTTAACCAGGCGAGACTAAATTAGGCTTGTGGGCATGCCCATAGTGCCCACAACGGTGGATCCGTGCCTGATTAAATATAAAAAAATATATATTCTAAGATTTTTAGGTAATTAAATTTGAATACTCTTTGGTCAGGAAAATATTTAAAGACGAATGAACTTTATTTATCTTAAATACTTTTATCTCTTTTGTGTTATTAATAATAAGGAAAAATAATAAAAAATAGTAGATAGCGATCGAACTTTTGTTTAAAATAATTAGACAAATTCCATCTACTAGCGATCGAATTTTGATAAAACTCCTGTTTCGAAGTAATAAGCTTATTATTTTAATTTTTTTTTTACAATCTACGTCGCCTTACGCAATTTTTGAGGAGTCTTGTAATGCAAAATTATGAAGACTGAAATAAACGAAAAACAGGTATTTTTATCCAAATTCGGGCGCTGTAGAAGTGTAGAGGGCTCAAAGTGATAAGCTTTTCTTGATTTTCGCCGCCTTAAGCTTTCCGTTTTCAATGCACAAGGCTTTTCCAGTTCCTTCGCCTTCCATTCGCCTTTCTTTAACACCTTCGCCACAGTCAGCTGTTTTGATTGCTCAGTTTCCAAATAAGCGGTCGTCACACAACCAATAGTCATTGAACATAACTTTGAGTCGCCAGCAGGGGTTTCGAATCCTCGATCATCGCTTTTGTTTCGACCGGCAGTGTCACAAGACCTAATGCGGCAATTCACCGTCTTGATTGCGCACAGTCATATGCACAATCCCATGGGTGGATTTCCCATTTGAAAAATTTACGCGGCACCGATGAAATCGGTAGTGTAAAACGTTGCTTTACAGTTCTAATATTTTTTTCTATGTAGAAGAGGTCGTTGCCTATAAGAGGCAATAAATATTGTTTTATTTGGGTTTCAGTTAGTTAGGAAAAAATAATAGTTAAGCCCCGATTTTATCATTTCGGTAGCTGTCCAGAACACTTTTTTCAGTGTAATTTCCCTCGTACAACAAAAACTATTGATTATTTGGATGTGTGGTTAGTTTTATTTTAATCTTGAATAGTGAGGGTATTATCACAAAGTAATTTTATAATTATATCTACCCAGTTTAGTAACTGGTATGAGTAAACGCATGTGTCCCAGAAAGTCTATTCATTTCGGTGTTCTAAAGTTTATAAGGCATATTTTTGCATAGAACAACTCTAGCTCCTCCCTCATACGCTTAAAACTTGCGTACCAGTGCCGCCTAAGTGCTTGTTGTGGAAGAAAGTGCGCAGCTGGCCTGCGGTTCCCGCCAAAAAAATAAGTATTGCTGTTCGGTGGTCATGGGACAACTTTGTTTTCATTTCCGTTTATGGGTATGACTCGTCTTCCAAAGAGCTAGTATATTTAATTGATTATTCGTAAGTACGCTATTTCTACTACGTTTATTTGAGTAGTATTCATAACAATCTATATTAAATAGTTTTCTTTTAATTCCAAATTTTGTTCTTGTTTTTAATTTCGGTGTCTTCATTTCGGTTGATTCGGTGGCCTAAACTGTCAACCGAAATGATAAAAAACTAACCGAAATGATAAAAAAAATCATTTCGGTGAGTGATGAGAATTTCGGTTCATAATTGTTTCATATCAGTGGATTGTTTTATCATTTCGGCTTATTATTATTTCATTTCGGTGAAAATCCAGGCCAGCAGGTGATATTTCAAAATCTTAAGTTGCATTGCCGTTTTCCATAACTACAAATAAAAACTCAAAATTTCTCAGATATACGATGGTTTTCAGACTATAATAATTTTACGTGGTCGTATCTTCTCTTTTTAGTCAGTAAACTTGGCAGGGTGGTCGTGGTCGTCATGATCCTTCAGCGGAAGTGGAAGTGACCTGCATTACTATTCATCGGCATTCTTCGCTAGTGGCTGCCTTCTTTATGCATACGTGCAAGCGGTCATCCACGGCTGCTCTGACTTGGTCCGTCCACCTCATTGGCAATTTACCACTTGGCTTGACCTAACCCTGCACCGCGACTCGTTCGATAGATGCACCGCCTCGCCGGGATACGTCGTGTAGTTGTTACATGTGGCTGTGGCTTTTCCGTTCTTCAAATGTTTGAAGATGTGTGTGACGATCATGTCTGCATGCTGATTGGGATGTGTCTAGACTAGACACGACAGACCGATAGACTAAACAGTTTAGTTCCCAAACGGCTCCTAAACCCTTCATTATCTGTCTATCCTCAATCAGTGCTAAAGTAGTGTCGCTCATCTAGTGTTGCCGTTTGATGGTATCCGCGAGCGGTTCAGAGTTTTTGACTGTTCCTTACCATAATTTTGGCTTGGCCCCAAAGTTGACCAGTGTTCACCATATTCATTTCTGCATACAGAGTTGGAGTCTATGGACAGCCATAGACTCCAATTCTGTACGAGTGTTGCTATAAACTTTGAGTTATTCTCTATTTAGATTCTTTTATTTCTCTATCTTTCTGGCTGCTCTCAGTTTTAGCCGTACTTTGTAGATAAGAATTTGGTGGTCTGACCCGCAATCAGCCGCAAGTAGAGTGAGAGCATTTATGACTGATATCCGCTATCGAGATCCAATTGGAATGAAGTCAATTTGGTTAAGATACTTATCGTCAGGTATAAAGTCTTCTAAGGTGATTCTGGAACAGGCTGTTTGTCGGCCGGAAATTGCATCAGGCGTTCACCTCTTTTATCGCACTGACCTAGTCTCAATCTTAGTCGGTGGAAGTCAGCCCCAATCTTTAGCATTGAAGTGTGCTGCTAATTGGCCCTTATTGTGAATACACAGATCGCCATGAAGCAGAATAAACAGGAAAAAATTAACCTTGCTCATGGCGCTCTCCAGTTCGGCATAAAAACTCTCCAGGTCAGCCTCCGCTGCAGTGCTGGCGCCGCTTTGAGCTTGATGCTCTACTGAGCATCAAGCTCAAAGCGGCGCCAGCAGCAAAGAGGCAAAGCGGCTACTCGATTTCTGATTGGTTATGTGTGTTTCTTATGAGTTTTGGAAGAAGGACGGCAACTCCATTTCGGGTCATGTTGTCATTGCCAGAAAAGTTGATGGCGTGTGTCTCGGTGGGTAAATGACCATTCCATTCCAATGAGTTTCACTAAGCCCGCAGATGTTCAGTTCACATCTGGTTATTTATTTTTCACAAGATCTTTAGTCCCGGGCTGTAGTGAGCCAAGTACATTTCAAGTAGCTATCCTCTGGATTTGCCGCATCTTAATTAAGATAGTATTTTATTCCATGCGTTACCTGCGTCTCACAACGTCATGGCCGGTATCCAATTTTCCACCGTTGCCCCGGACGCAGTACGGCGCCGGTTGCTAAGCGGATTTGCATAGCCATCTTAAGATCTTTGATTGTGATTTCATGATAATTTTCTTGGGATAAGTAATAGTGCAGCGATTTTCTTTTGCCTTCTGCACCAGGTAAGTATTTAAGGAGTGATTTAGATTCTAAAGGTCACTGAAGCCTCTTCCAATTGGTTTCACGGCTGGGTGTATGGCTATGGTGTACTGCCATTGCTCGGTTGTCAGAGCCTCGTCTGTTATTCAGCAGCAACATGACGACGACTGGAAGGTTATTGCCGCAAGCTATTCGTACGAACCACCAGTGCGTGCAGGTAAAGTTGACAGTAGGGTAGTAGATAAAGGTTTTGTTACCGGACCGGTTACTCACGTCTTACTCACCCATGAGGTCGTATGCATGCATGACAATGCTATCTATCATATTCGGGATTATAAGGGGATTAACAAATACCCTGTATAAGTATTGCGGTACACCTGTATATGTCTGCTTCGGTGGATTTTAATTTCGGTGTATAAGTTAATTCATTCCGGTGACTAGTTATTTCATTTCGGTTAACGACCGTTTCATTTCGGTGATATCACATTTTTAAACACGTATATCTCATAAGTCTGTAAAGATATTTTGATGGTGTTAAATATGTGCATTTAGAGTATAAAGAAATACAATAAACCACGGTTAGAATTTAAAAAAACTTTATAATAAAAAATTCAACCGAAATGAAAGAAAAAACACGACTTGTTGAAATTGACCCCCATACTAAATGCGTTCGAAAAAGTGATTCCAACAATGCTATAAAGTTGTAGTTATAATATAGATATGTCGCTGCTGCATACTACCGCTGCCATATATTTGATATTCGACCTTACCTCACAGTTGCCGGTTTTAAATTCGAACGGCAGTGGTGGTACTTACGATCTTATTACAGGAAATGTTCACGAGGTCGTCCGCCGCAATCGGTCGACGGACGCTACTTTTTCTTAACGCATCTCTGTCTTACTAAAACGCAAATAGAACAAAAGGATGCACGGCATGGAATTTTTTAATCTATATTTTTTTTTAATTAAGATGGTTTCGGTATAATTTGACTTTAAATTCATAGTGAAATTATGTGTGTAAGTACACTATTTTTTATATTTAATTTCGCCGCTCCCACTAGCGACTCGGTGCGGGTGCGGGTTCGAGTCCCGTCTGAGGTGCTACGGGTGAGTCGATTTTTTCTAATATTATTTATCTTAATTTAACCTTTACTAATATTTTTAAACTGAGATTATAGCACTCACAATGCTCTTTTTGTACAATATTAAATAATATAATAGATAAAAAAATCGACTCGTCCCCAGTCTTTGTCTCAGGCGGGAATAGCATTAAACATTAAATGAATGATAAAATCTCAAATTTAAAATTTATATAGCTGTTTCATCTTAATCAATTGTCAAAATATCTGGAAAGATATTTCAAATGTCGAGGTAATTCCTCACATAGATGAAATAACGGTGGCTTGCAGCGTAAGAGTGGGATATACTAGAAAGGTATCGACGATACCAATAGTGATTCGGTAGCTCAGTGGTAAGAGCATTGGACCGGACTTCCAAAGGTCGCGGGTTCGATTCCCGCCTGAGACAATTCTGGTGACGAGCCTATTTTTTTAGTACATTTTTAATACCTTACTAATATTATAAATGCGAAAGTAAGTTTGTTTGTTTGTTTGTTACGCCTTCACGTCTTAACTACTCAACCGATCATCATGAAATTTTGCATACACGTTGTCAGGTGCACGGAAGAGGAGATACCTTAGAGAGGGGGTACCTTTTATTCAGAACAAATGTTCTGTTCCCGAGGGATAGAAAATAACTGACCACGCAGACAAAGTCGCGGGCGGCTGCTAGTAGGTGCTAAAGCGCCTAATGGCTATAACGCCGTGGCTACTTTGCCTGTAAAAAATAAGAAAACTAGAGGTGCGATTATGGTTTTGACCAATCAATAAATCAATCAATACTTTAGCTTTCCGCCACTAATAATAAAAAGGCTTCTTTATTAATGTTAAAGGCTCCTTTAATAAACGGAATTCATAAGGCGAACCGGATCAGTCCAATTCTGCTTAGCAATTTGCAAATGACTTACATAAACCATCTAGATAGATACATGAAATTCATCCCTATCCACCAATTTGCCTAGTCTAGCTCCCTTGGAGTATTGCCAGAGTAAGAGAGAGGGCTTACTACAAAAAGAAACGCGATATTCGAACGATGTTCGTTTTTCGATTCATTTAATTTTTTATCATGTTTTTGAGGGCAGGTTCGCGATGTAGAGAGCTCATACGTTTGCCTCGCGAGACTACGGTTTGTTGCCGTGCGTGCCTTAGTGCTCAAATGGCATCATCACTTTTATTATTTTAACGAAAAGATAAAATTATTTTGCTTTCTTACGTAAGTTGTTTGACGTTCCGTTGGAATTGTAGAATATAAAAAGCCTTAGGTTATTTTATTATAAACTACGTCACTTCCGGCAAAAATTTTAATCTTTTAAAAGATTTAACAAAATCTAAAACAATCTTTTTCATTATCTCTTCGAAAAGCAAATTAAAAGGGCATGTTATTTTTTTGTCGTATTGTCCATTGAACAAAGAGCTCGAGTCGAGCGGGTCAGGGGTCAGTCCTCAGCCAGTCTTCCCGTCCGTCCGTTCTTCGATAGTCATCTGTCCTTCTCTTCGGTACGTCATCCCTGTCAACCTCTGTGTCTGTCAGCGTGTCAGTCACTAGTCGAGGGAGGCTGGACGCCGCGACACAAGCATTCGACGAGCAGCGTTGCCAATAATGTCATGTGAAACGAGCATCGTCCGAAAGTCGTGGTTTGGTTTTCGTAATCTACTCTCAGTCCACAGCAGATTACCAGATAAACAAGTCCCAGTAATAAACCTACTAACATAAAACCGTTATATTATGTTGTGTTCACATGGAGATAAATTACATGTGACACAAATCTTTAATGGACAATATCTGAAAGAAAATAATTTGGCAAACGGCGAACGAAACATACAAAAAAGTTTTCTAATTTACGATTTACAATTTGTAGTTATTGCGGTAAAATCATGTGACAGTGTATGTGAACGGTCTCTAAAACGACGTATGTGATAAGACGTTATTCGTCTTTCAAACTAGACATCCGCTTGTCGACTATCGTGAACCATCCAAAGCTATCAATCAAGAGTGAAGACAGCCCAACTAACATAAAAAAGAAAGAAAAGTGGAAATTGCAAGAATACAAATAACGTAATTCGTACGTAGTTACACTAAAGGGTCGTATTTCTTTGAAGGACCGTGAATATTTCTTTGTTTTCTTCTTTTATGGTATCATATAGCAATGTTAGCTCTAGATAAGACTTTTGACTAAGTACATACATTGTCACGAGAACAACGAAACCAAATTTCTTAAGCACTTTAATTTGTTTTAAATCTGGGAATCTAGTTCAAACTTTAATTACCTACCTATTATTTACATAGACCTGAACTTTTATTCTGGCATAAATCATTAAAGAAATGCGGCATTTCATTTTGGGATGCTGCAAGCACTAAAAAGTGTCTTTCCATATTGACCAGATCAAAAAGAAACATTCATAAGATGTTTTTAAATAATTTGAAAGTGACCATTATAACAATGCCTGTCAACCTTACTACAACAAAGTAAGAACTGCCCTAAAATCTTATTTATTTCTAACAATAATAATTTACCTTCGTACCTGAAAAAAAATAATATTAACAAATATGCTACGACGCTACGACGGCAACCCGTAGCACCTCGTAGCTGAATATAATCCGCTCGTAGTCTGACTATATTTTATTCGAGAATTGCTTTGGTGCTGTTGATGTAACTGACAAGGAACTCGATGGCTAGTCTTTGAATTTTCATAGGCGCTAGCCCGCACCGATGCGTGATCGGCCTCCTGCTTAGGATACCTTCCACGCACCGGTGCTTGGATGGCAACCTGTTAACACCCACTAATCCGCATTGGGCCCGCGTGGTGGATTATGACCCAACGCAACTCTCGTTTCTTTATTATTCTTTTTGGCGTGTTAGATCACGTGTCTTTATAATACACAAACTAGCGATATATGATAAAGATACGTTGACCTGACACACCAAAATGTTACAAAAGTGGATCCAGCTTTAGGCGGCGGCGCCTTTGAATCGGTTCCGCTCGGTCTTGATTTCCCATAAATCTCGCTCGTGACGTCATCGTAGGTAAGAAAAGTTCGACACGCTAGGTTCTCATATAGTTTGAAGCGCTCTTTTCGTCTATCTCGATATAGACTGGCCTAGCAGTGGGGGAAACATTTTTTAATGTTATCGAGTAGTTACTAGTGTTCGCCCAATGGCACAAAATCAGTATAGTGCCAAACTGTGCCAATGGTTGACATTCGTTTAATAATCGTTATAGTTATATTCAACAGAAAACAATATTATGAATTTGCAAAAGATTTAACAGTAACAAGAGAAAAATTATCTTTTACACAAAAAAAACTAAACCAAAATCGGTTCATCCGTTTGGGATACCACAGACAGATACACAGACACGTTAAACTTATAACACCCCTCTTTTTGGATCGGGGGTTGAAATATATGAGGTAGATGCTGCAATGCTTGTATTGTATGAAAATTAAACATAGTTCAATTTTATAGTCAGCTAACATGCAATGATATTTCTTTATAAAAAAGCAATTCTTGTAAAAATACAATAAAAAATATGTGTATTGATTAAGCAGTGTTATCATAATTATAGTAAAATAGTGCAATAATTGCCAACTTTTCAACGTTATATCCCAAAATCGGTAATATGCAGCAAGAAAGTACTGCGTGATTCTTTTCAATTACATAAAACACGAGAGAACAATATTATCAAGAAGAGACGACACAAATTAACGTTGAGATTGTAAGCACCAGTCCTTAGGGAGTCAGATAATGATTGGATCCCATATTAACAAGAAATCGTTAAAATTCCTTCGTTTTGAATGATTACTCGAGCTCTTTGTTCAATGGACAATACGACAAAAAAATAACATGCCCTTTTTATTTGCTTTTCGAAGAGAGAATGAAAACAGAGATGACCCATGTTTTAGTTTTTGTTAAATGTTTTAAAAGATTAAAATTTTTGCCGGAAGTGACGTAGCTCCTGGCTTATAAAATTCTCAAAGTTTGTAATAAAATAACTTAAGGCTTTTTATATTCTACAATTCCAACGGAACATCAAACAACTTACGTAAGAAAACAAACTAATTTTATCTTTTCGTTAAAATAATAAAAAAAAAAGATGATGCCATAGCAACGTTGGCCGCCACTACTCCAGAATGTTCGTGGTAAAACATCGCAAACCGTCTCTAGTGAGCTATTCGCCATTTATTTCAATATAATATTAATGGTTTGGTTTTGCAACTAGCTACGTTCCATTAACGACCCGGTAAGGTGAGGCACCTCTCACATTTTGGGTTTCCATGTTCGACAGTTGAGTCCTAGAACTTCTGTACACGATCAACTTTTTGTAGAACTTAATATTTAATAATTTGTGAAAAGAGAAATATATGTAGCTTACTCCCGCAAAAAATATGCGCAAGATGCACCGCCCGCCCGCCCGCAAAAAAATTGCATTTAGCATGACAGCGACACACCTTGCACCTTCACCAATTAGACTACTCTACACGTGTTTCGCCCCAACCCGGAGCATCCTCAGGAGTTAGATAGTGCGTGAACCAACACTGATGTTGTCGGTGGTTTGGGACTTCCGCCAAGTAATGCCTGATTCAATTTAATAATTTGTAACAGTTGAATTCTTCATCAACCCAACACACTAAAAAGTATTACCGATTTGATAATCGGGCCTAGTTAAAAACGTGTATGGACGAAGCACGCTTGTAAATTTATATGACCATCAGCCATTTTAATGTCCCCACTGCTGGGGCACAGGCCTTCCTTATGGGTGGATAAATAGGATGGGCCATAAACCACCACACCAATGCGGATTGGTGGGTGTTAACGTCTGCAAGCATCCCCCGGAACCAACGGTTTAACGTGACTTCCGAAACACGGAGGGGCTCGAGATAGTAAATTTTTGGTCACCCATCCCGTGACCGACCCTTGCGATAGTTGCCTAGCCTCCGCAAGCGCTGGGCCAGGCGCTAAACCACTGCGCCATAGAACTCTTAGTAAGTTTATATAATTATTGGTTACTAAAGCCTTTTATTAATGAAAATATAAAGAAGTATTTCTATTATTCTACTACACACACAAATAACTTCGTTTATACTTAAAGAATACACCTGTTATGGACTTTTTAGTGACTCACACTGAAAAAGTTTACTATTTAGAGACATCGTTTTATTTTTCCTGTAATCTTTACATAAACTTCTATCACGCATGATGCCGTGACCAAGGAAAATAGAGATTCATTTTTATAAATATAGAAAAAATATATATTTGGACATAAAATAATGGAAGTAATTAATTCATTTAATACTTATTTTTTTATTTTACTAGGAATGTTAATGTTAGAACTATCCGATTTAGGGACCTTCTCGTATCTGTTTTGTATAATAATGTTTTGTATAATTAATTTCTTTTATAAGTATAATGATGCTTGGACAATTTCACACAACGCCATCTAGCCCCAAACTAAGCAAAGCTTGTAATATGGGTGCTAGACAACTGATATATTACTTATAATTTTTTAAATATTCGAGTATACTTATCTTACATAGTCACACCCAGACCCGTCACAGAAATTAAAATTCATCATTTCAATTTTTGCCCGGCCGGGAATCGAACCCGGGACCTATTGCGTGGTAGACCTAAATAGGTACTTACTTAAGTGATAATGACAACTACAAATGTAGACTGTACCTCAACCTCAAAACCTCAACCAACAGACTTCACCTAAAACGTCATTTTGTTTTTATGATTAAATTAATAACATTTAAGTAATATTTTTTTTGCAATTTGTCTCCCTTTAAATTTTTCATAACAATATGTCGGCATCATGGCAAAGGCGAAGGGTCGGGTTAAATAAATATAAAATAATGCTTAAAGTTAGCCAAGCGTCGACTCGGCATTTTTAATAGGCCGGTACCTACCTTATGTATGACAAGAACGAATGTGGGTAGTGCATAGAATGTTGACATCAAATACGTAAATCTAAGTTATTACATAGTATATCCATTAAGGTACCGCGAAACGGTACGTAACTAAATTATGACAACATGAAACAAAATAAGTTATATGTAAATTAAAACATTTTAAACATAAAAAAATATATTTTACGATTGAATATCTAAAACAAGCATAAGTTACGTTTACGATTTAATATCTAAAAAAAACATTGATAAGCATTGCATAATGTAAAAAAGTTTTCTACTTAAAAGAATAAAATGTGGAGGTAGATTCATAGTATTTATGAATCGTGTGGAATGTTATTATGGGAAATATAAATCAAACGATCATTATCTTGCAAGTAATCAATCATTCCGTAATTGCTATAAAAGGTAACAGCAGTACATTAACATTTTCCAATCGGAAGATAAGCCAAACAATGAAAAATTATTATTTCGCCTAAAACTATTAAGGTCATTATAACATCCGCTAAAAACATTTCATATTCACAAAACAATGTTTGCAGAAACAATAGAAGGCGCTGGCACATTTGTCTGATGTTACGTGTTAACACGCCGTATTTTATACATAAAAATTATAAGCGCTGCAAAAGCACCTAACCCGTAATAATAATAAAACCTCACCTGTAATTACGTTTCGGAAACCGCTTCACAAAACAGAATGTAATATCCTACGCCAACTTCTCACAGGTCACACGCCACAAAACGAAACTTAATTTAAAAAACAAACTGTCGGTCCACAGATATATCGCACGTTTTTGAATTTGGAATCATCCCGTGCGTACGATTCGCACCGCGTGATCTCGCCCCGCGGAAATATTGGGCTACATTTTTTTCGTGTTTATATTTCAATATGGCGGTGGCGCGGCGCGTTGAATCACGAGAACGCGCCTGGTCGTACTGACTCGGGGTAGAAAACCCCTACACTCCAATACTACGAGGCAAAGATAATGTTGCAATACAGCGCAGAAGCCCATTCCGTAAATAAGGTTGTTGTACGCTGTCAAATTATTTGCACATTTACTGTGAAAGTATTACTTGTAACGATTCTTCGCTATTACTCTTGAATTTTACTTGGATTTAAGAATTGGTTGTTTATTTCTTGATCTTTGTAATAAAACCTGTGTCTGCGGAGAAATAATTATCGCCAATAACATCAAGATAAATACGTAAATAGTTATCGAAAGAAGGAAAAAGGAAAACTCAGTCATTCAAAACTGTTAGGCAAAAACCTTTCACATTACTCACTTATGTAATCTTTGTCCATTTTCAGGGCAGGTTAGAGCAAGACGGAAGATTACGAAAAAAGCTTAGCCAGAGAAGACAGCATATATTGACGGCTGTTGGTGTTTGACCAACTTACTTTCACTTCAAATAAAATATGAGAAGCCTAAGTCCGTGAGAAATTATTGAGTATACCATCGATCGACCCTATCGTGACGGAAAGTAAGACCCTGGACTCGGTAAGAGGACCCTGGACAATTCCCAAGCCACAGCCTCACTGACCCGGTGACCAAAAACGGTTTAACCTTGACCTTTTAGCGGGGAAGCCTCAAAGAAACGATAACTGAAGGTACAATATTTTTTTCGATAGAAACGGCTTTATACGAAACCCCCTTCTTTTGTTTTCATTTTCTTCCACAATTTTATTTTATTTTAGGGATGAGCGCTGTGTAGTCTGAGATACAGGTGTTTCAACCTAGTTCAGACACAAATGATCGTAATATGTAACATACGCCTATAAACTCGAAATGTTTTTCGGTGCTACTTTGTAATTTGTACTGGGTAAATAATAAATATTATTATTATTGTTGTATCTCGGCTGGGAATTCTCGGGACGTAGCCCGGTCCTTTTGCCAGGCTTGCGTGGGGTTATGGGCCTCACACGTCGAGGCCCTTTGAGACTGTTTTAATATAATGTCGCTAAAGATATTCAAACTAAAACTAACTTGTAAGATCGGAATATAGCAACGGAATATTACATATTTGTAAATATCGTTCCTTCTGATAAAGCTGATAAGTTTTTTGCGCCCATTTTTCTTGTCAGCTAAAAGACGCCATAATGGGTGTTAGGATAAAAGAAT
The DNA here is from genome assembly GCA_963556745.1 of Catoptria pinella. Lineage (NCBI taxonomy): Eukaryota > Metazoa > Arthropoda > Insecta > Lepidoptera > Crambidae > Catoptria > Catoptria pinella. Next base: position 1,548,122 of record OY750771.1, read on the forward strand.
TGACGATTTAAAAATGCTTATTATGTGAGCTTATTTGAATAAAGAATTTTTCAATTTCAATTTCAAGCAGTCGTTCAGCTCGAATTTACAATATCGTCAACAAAGAACTTAACATTTATAGTAAAAAATATAATTAATGTAAACAGTTTTTAAACAATCCATTAATTATGAGTTGCTTTTACAATAAAATAACACACCATTCAAACACACACACACTCACATACACAGTCGTATCCACACAGACACATACACACGCACACACACTTCTATTCATAAAGCTATGTGACTTTAGTAGTAAGTAAATATGTAGTATAATTTTCTAAATTAATCTTATACTTTTATACCTTTAAGACTATAGCACAGTTAAACTATGAAAACATATAATGGAAGGTGGACGGTTTTTCGAAATTTAGTAACCGAAAAAAAATCACAAATTTCGAAAACTTATCAAAATTAGAAGCGCCATCTAGCTTTAATTACATCAAATAACAAACTAAACAGCACATAGTACTGCTTTGAAAACCTCGTGGCGACATCTATTAGAATATTTTTTAAGCTTGCTTTGCTATTGCAAATGCAGCTTAAAATACTATTCACAATACTTAGGGAACGTACCCATACTGCGTGGCCCGTTAGGTGGGAGGGATTGTCTTTAAAATACCACGCTTGGTCACAGGGGCGGGGGAAGGTCTTAGGTTTCGTCACGTAGTCAATATCCTCTATGGATATCTCAGGCTTTTTGGAGCTGTATTCAAATATGCCGCGCAGCGCCAGTGGCGCTACCTCCATACAACAACAAGCAACTAGTGTTTTGCCTTAATATTAGTGTTTTTGTGTTAAAATGAGTTTAAAGTTCAGTTTAATTGTGGGCACACACTCGCGCCGTATTAATAAAAAGAGATAAACATGAGCGTTTTTTTTTTACTTTCTGTAAAATTGATTAAACCTCATATGAATTACTACGTGAAAACTAGAGGGGGAGGAAGGGGACCCCCCCTTGCCATTTACTACGATCTATTACCCATTCATCCGCAAGATTCATCCGAATTATTTTCATTCCCCATTCATCCGAGTTAATATGTCCCACTCATCCGAAAACTAAATATTAATAAATTGTTACCCATACATCCGAAAAAAGGTTCCCCATTCATCCGGCATGTTAATTGTCTTATAAAACAAGAAAAAGATACAGACTGCAGAAAAAATGTTCTGTATCTTTTTTGACAATTTACTTTATTAATATATAGGTAGACAAATCTTTAAAAAATATATTTTTTACGTATTTTGGCTTCCAGCATGTACCCACCTAAATAAATTATTATTTATTAATTTTAAAAATCTTCGTTATTGTTAAAAATAAAGATCTTAAAAATTTATTTGATTACTCTAAACTGATAAAAAAAAATGATTTTATTGTAAAAAAAATTGTAAAAAAACATGCTCTCATTTTCGCAACCCCCCTCCCCAACCCTGGTGATACGTGGTGAGGTTTTTGATGACCTGGCCTCATGCTCATGAGGGATCGCATATTTATAGCCACTGGAACATTTCATTGTTTATTTGTAACGCTAATTTAATAGCTAGCTCATTTAAAACCACATAAAGCGGTATCATAAATTACATTAAACATAAAAAATACGTATACTTACATTAATTTATAATTGAAAATGGACGTGAAATTTTTCCTTCATTATTAGACTGAGCTCTGAGTGAAATTGATGAATAAAATTAAAAATGTTCATTGGAAATATAAGTGAGTATTTTGATAATATTTTCCAATAGCTAAATTAGAAGCATCTTTTTAGGGTTTCGTACGCGAATGGTCCGTCACAGAGCTCTATCAGCTAAAACCATTAAAGCTACTGTCTTACACTTAATTTTATTTCATACCTAAATATTTTTTACACGACTGCCCAAAAAAAAGAAGTAAAGAAATTTGTATTGTGATCAGGGTTCATGTATGTTTGTATGTATGTGAGTTTCTTTATTCCACCATAACTTTAAAATTCCTGAACAGATTTGGATGTATGAGGTATCGTTAAAATCCTTACATCACCCCGAGTGACACTGGCTATAGCTGTTTTGAGAATAGTATAATATAATCAAATAAGAGTTTTGAGAATAGTATAATATAATAAATATAATCAATATGTCGGGAGCAAGACGCCATTTTGAAATGAGATAAAAAAATATTTTTCTTCAAGTACAATCTCAAATTATATGATTTGTCACTAAAATATACAAAATAAAAATAAATTATTTAAAAAAATATAAAAATACAGCTGCTTCACCAAAAACTGACTAAAAAGTTAAATAAAAAAACGTGTCATTCCAGGCCCTATGTTGTGAAACCATTTTTAATCAAAGAGTCCCCCTTTCATTAAAAAAAGTAAGAGTCCCCTTTGATTAAAAATAATTCCACAACATATTGTGGAAAAACCATAGGGAAAACCAACATGAAAATCCATAAAAACCAACATGAAAAACCTTAAGGAAAACCAACATGAAAAACCTTAGCAACCAACATGAAAAACCATAGGGAAAACCAACATGAAAAACCATAGAAACCAACTTGAAAAATCATCGGGAAAACCAACATGAAAAACCATAGGGGGTCCATAGTCCCCTAGACATTTTTTCCATTTGGTTACGATGTATTTGACCTCTAAATCTCAAACTTTGTGAATCAGTTATTATTACCTAAGTTTATTAGGGGTTTAAGTATGACATTGCCGTTTTGTAGGGAGAATTTCAAAGAATTTGAATTTTCCATACTAACATTTTCTATATTTTAAAACTTGTATGCACTAATACCATAAAGATAACGTATGCCACTTAAGTTACGCGAAAAAAATAAGTATTAGCTAAGTTACAACGAAATAAGAGTTCATTTCTGCTAAAAAAAGGAGTTACTAATAACAAGGCACTTTTTTTAAAGTTAAGGAAAGAAAATCAGAATTATTTTTATTGCTGACAGGTAGTTTGCCGTCATGATCATAATTCGAAATAAATAACCGAAGCATCTTTTAACATCTTAGAAGATATGAAAGTCTGTGTGTAAGAAAAAATCGGCAATTTCATACTTTAACCCCTATTATTATACCAAAAAATATCAATATATATAATTATCGATACTCGTGACGTCAAAAGTTTGTCAAGCCCTATCGTAAAACAACATTTTACTATTTTACGTAAAATATTTTAAATTATCCATTGAGTAGATTAAATAATGGCTATATATCGCAAAGGAAATTAATAAATTATGTTATAATATTCTTTGTCGATAAACGAAGGAATGTAGCGAAATTTTGTTTACAAAGAAATGTGTGGCAATATCGTATTTACCTGTGAAACGTGTAATTACTTGGATTGTTTCTTCTTGTCACATCACAATTACTCAGAGAAGAAGACATCATGGGTCCAAGATACACTCTCTTAAAAAATCTAATTAAGATTTGCAAATATTTTGCATAAACGGTGTTTGCCTTCTTAGGATGTTTGGAATTCATTGTATTACCTATAGATTTATTTTTTAGCGTAGAGTATAATAATTTTATATAAAACAACTCTTTCGCAAAAAATACGGTAACAAGATAGTTTCTCAAACATTTTTTTATTTCAGGATCATTAACTGCAGTGGTCTTCTTATCATTGAGTTTCTTGGTTAACACTTATGCCAAAACCACAACTGAACATACAACAAAAAAAACATTCAAATTGCGACGTTATAACGATACATATAAAACACCTGATAAATATATAGATACAGGGACAAATGATACAAATGAATGGTTTTTTAAAGATTACATGAAGAAATTTAGACCTATAAACGTTTGGGAGAGACTGTACCAGAAAAAAAAATCGCAGGGCTTTAATGCTTCTATAAATAAAGACTACGAAGAACTACTAAAAGGTATGTCAGTACAGCAGCAAAAGGTAGGTAATTAATGGTGTCGATTCGGTTGGCACGCTAGATTGACAGGACTAAACTTAATTTTAGCATTATGTTTTTGTCTATTCGTTACAGAATGAAAAGGATGGAAAACTAAGTTAAGTTTAGTCCTATCAGTTTAGTTAACTCGTTGTCAACCGAATCGTCACCAATGTCAGTATATCGCACTGTACCTCAAGTAGTACTCCATAGTACGGGAGTAGTACTGGGGAGCGAATGACGCTGGAGTGAAGCATGTTGGAGCGAAGCATGCTAGAGCGAATGACGCTGGAGTGAAGCATGCTGGAGCGAAGCACGCTGGAGTGAAGCATGCTGGAGCGAAGCATTCTAGAGCGAATGACGCTGGAGCAAAGCATGCTGAAGCGAAGCACGCTGGAGTGAAGCATGCTGGAGCGAAGCATTCTAGAGCGAATGACGCTGGAGCAAAGCATGCTGAAGCGAAGCACGCTGGAGCGAATAACGCTGGAGCGAAGCAAGCTGGAGCGAAACATTATTAGCGTGGTACGCTGGAGCGAAAACATATTGAAACGACGAACGTTGTAGCCAAAATCATTTGCTAGTTATGAAAATCCTTTTCAGCTATAACATGTATAGTGTAAGTATTTTTTTGTAGTTGATTGAAATCTAAACCTTTACTTTCTCTGTTTTTGTGGCACGCAGATGACGACGACAACACTTAAAGCTTTACCATACAAACACTTCGATAGAGTAGATAGACTGACTGTAAAGACTAGCACTTAATCACATAGGTTTCTCGCCGGCTGGACGAGGAAGGAGATATCACTCGGTTGGAAACACTATCACGTCACTAATCACTTTACTCCACAATAACTTTCGAAACACTGAAACGGAGCACAATCGATAGACTGTTTTTCTTTGTGTAAAAAATAGTGTTTTTCGGTCCTGATGTCACTACTGTGCTCGGCAGAATATCAGTGCAGCAGGCCTAGCCTGCCGCTTATACTGAGCTGAGTACAGTTTTGACATCACGCGACGATGCACAATGTTTGTTAATGTCCTTGTTTGTGTTTAGTTCTTTTTACTTTTTTTGTAATACTGTGTGTCGTTGTGAGATTTCCAAAATAAATTTATTTTCTTTATTTCTTTCTTCTTTCATAAATATGTGACAGTATTAACAACGATCGTAAATTAACACACTGATTATCACTTAAAACAATCCTTGTATTTGTAGCAGTTCCTTGTAGAACTCACATAAAACTTATCGTGCACTCGTAATTGGAAAAGCAAGTCCGTCCTCATAAAAACCCTTACTTGAACAAAGTCTTTAATCTAGATTAACGAACCCTAGATCTAAAACACAAAATCCTTAACTAAGTAATTTAAATCCTTGACTGTTCTGTGGGAGCAGTAGTCTCGTAGGTGATTGCGAATACTAATTGAAATCACTATTTACTTATTTCATTTTGTTCCCATAGCTTATTATCACTTTCACACATAAATCAGGTTGCGTCGTTAACAGTTTTAGTTTTATCCTTTTCAACTTGCCTGTGAATTTCATTATCTTTTAGCAAATGATTTTCGACACAGCGTACGTCGCTTCAATAGGTTTTCGCTCCAGAGTAGCACGCTAATAATTTTTATTTCCCATATTTGGAAAGTGATGTATCTTTTAACTGAGCAGCGGGTTAAAAACTCTGCGTTCCACCTAGGGTGGGTAAAAGAATTTTAAAAATAGAACTGAATTTGGTTACATTGTTGACCATAGAGTTGGTATAACAGCCAGTGCAAAATTAAAAACATTGGGCGGAGCGGCGACGCGGGCTGTTACAAATTTGAAATGAGAAGTAAATAAATATGGTCTACCTATTTACTACATGATTTTATTAATAAATATTTTGGAAAATCTACGATTTTTTTACTTTTCTTATATTCTACTTAAATGAAAAGTAGAGTGTTTAACATGGGTAAAAGTCATCAATACCATACTCGAACTATAGCCGCCCGAGCGCATGGGAATTGCTTCCTTTTGATCCTTGTCTAACAATCTACTATTTCGCTCCAGCGTCATTCGCTCCCCAGTACTACTCCCGGTAGGCGTAGTACCCATCCAAACTGACCGTTTTGTGAAGTTAGCCGCTATGCGCTGCGCGTAGCCGCGCCTCACCGCTTATGTTACCCACTCACAACGTATATGTTCTGTCTGTGCAATGTCTCGCGCGAAGTTCCGAGCCGCCATTGTGTTTGCAATGATTAAAACTGATTCAAAACCTTTGATACCGTGTGAGGTCTAGTTTATGGTAATCAACTACAAGAACTGGTTTAGAGAAAAAATAGGCTTTCTCACCCATTCCTTAAACGAGTATTACACAGTTCTATGTATAACTATCTTTAACATAATAATATAATATATTATGGCTGTTAAGGCCCTCGGCAACATTTGATTGCGATTGTCAATATTTACGAAAAGACGCTCATTAATGCGAAAAATCCTTTACACGTCAAATTGAAGCGAATGTCAATTTTTTTACGAAATTGACTGCAAATAATAGAAATTTCCCCAATGAGAGACCAAATCAAAAGGTTCAGTTCGACACCTTTATTTAACACAGCGATACCCAAACTGCGGCCCGCCAGGCTTTTGAAAGTGGCCCCCTTGTAGTAGCTTAAATTCTATTAACCTATTAACTATTTAAATTTCTGAGGGAATAATAATAGGGGCAGGGCACTTATTACACACGACGCGCACGCGCTCGAAAAATGTGCTCAAATTCTGGTTACGTTGTTTGCATCAACATACGAGTTAACAAGTGAAATTGGTATAAATATTTATCGGATAGGAAGATCTAGCTTTATATTATAAAAATATATATATCTTAATAAGATATAATTTTGGGTGAAAAGCACAATTTAGATTTTTCTATGACAATGGGATTTTTTTTCGGTATTTATAATAAAATATATTTTTATCTATATATCAGGTCGCCACCCCGCAGAGCCCCGGACGCTTGACGGATTAAGTGACTAGCAGAGTCGCTTTGAAAAAAATACGTTGCATGATCTGGTGCGAGTCGTATTTTTTCTAGTATATTATTTGGTATTATATAAAATAGCATTGTGAATGCTTAAATATCAAAATTTAAAAAAAAAATTTAGCTTTCTCATATTAATCAATAGTTTAAAAATATCTGGAAAGGTATTCAGTTGATGTCGAGGTAATTCCTTGTACAATGGTGAGATGGTGCTGGCTTGCAGCGTAAGAGTTGATATATAGGAGAAAATCGACGTTCCCACTAGTGACTCGGTAGCTCAGCGGTCAGATCATTGGACCAGATATCCAAAGGTCACGGGTTTGATTCCCGTCTGAGAACATGATCTGGTGCGAGTCGTATTTTTTCTAGTATATTATTTGGTACGTTGCATGGTTAAACATTTGGCTATAAAGTACCTGGTTTGATCTATAATAAAAAATAATAATAACAACAGAATCTTCGAAATCATTCGCAGGTATAGATGAATCTGAAGAAATTCTAAGCATCAAACTGGATGTCGACGCCAGCGGTCGAAGAACCAAATGGAGTCCACCTGGTAAAATCGACAGGACACCTGGTGTCGGTTCTATTAACGACCCCTTCAGCATCCGGCGAAGGTTTTACGAGCTCATCCTCCATACCATGTACTGGACCCGCAACAAAATGATCACGATGCAGACCATTAGAAATAAATTCAAAAACTCGAAGCTCTACAAAATGGGATACATGATGAGCAAAAATGACATCGCCTGCAAATTATTCCACCGATTCGCTTTCAGAGCGATCTCAACTTGTTTTACCGAGACTGAATCAGACGCGAATCGTCGTCAGTATAGGTACTATCCACTAGATATGCTTCACGCTGAGGAGAGGATGCTAAACAAGTGGATAGATATCACACTTCTGTCCGAGTTGATTGAAAGGAACCATGAATCTTGCAAAGAAATGCTTGATGAAGTCGTCAAGGATAGGGAACAGATGTGGATGTTCTACGATTAAAAGGGAAAAAACGACAGCTTTTTTTTTATACACATATATTGTAATTACACAATGGTTTAACACGCTGACTGTGGCGCTCGCAGCCTCGAGCAAGGCCCGCCCGCCTGCACGCGCGGCAAACATCCTGCCTCGCGAGGCAGCGAGCTTGGTCCCGCCCAATCACGTAAAAACGGCTGGTCGAATTTTGATGATTATTAAAACATAGAATCCTGGTTTAAGGTTCCCTAAGGATTTTCTCTAATATCCATGCGGATGAAGTCGCGGGCAGAGCTAGTTTTTTTATATAGCCAAAAGCTAGGATCTATAATTGTTTTGGAAAAATGAGTTTATTTTATAAGGTTATTAGACCATATCAGCAACAATAGAGATGCGACATATCTAGACCAAGCAAAATAATGATGTCGATAATGTCGTGTCATGTTGTATTTATTAATCTAAGAATTAATTTGATCACACATTGATCTTATTCCAAATTAAGTAGCTTAAGCATTTGTCACGCGTATCATAACACAACCATCGGTGGACACAGAACAAACATAAATGTTCATCCCGTAATTGTTTGTCCTAGTTGGGCTTTGAACCCACGACCCCTGGCGCAGTAGGTAGGATTAGTAGCACTGCGCCATTGGGATCGTCAAATAAAGTAGGAAAAGCTGATTTCGTTTACCTTCTGATAAAAATCCAATAATGCCTGTAATGCCAATTTTTTCATTTTGTTAAAATATATCGCAAGTAAATTACACAAAACAAACACTTAAGACGCCCGCTTCACATACAAACGTAATACCAAAATGATATGCAATTTGAGCATAATTAACTCTTCTTGTGATGTTTTTCGGATTAAGACAGTATCTGTCTAGGTTTCTATTAAATAAAAATTCAAAAAAATACTCAACCAAATAAAAATTAATGCGCTTTACAGTATCGTATGAAAAAAAATTATTGGCATATATTTTGAATGGGGTTAGTATTACACTCCCGGTGAAACACGTACAGCACACTACGAAAAAGGTCACAGTGTGCCGAGCAGGTAGGTCTATACTGTGTGACAGCTGCCTCCCTACTATCTACTGTATTTTTTGTCGTTAACTTGTCGTAATGGCGTTTATTTTATTTCGATACAATTGTGTAATGTCATTTAATACAAAATAAAGAAGTTTGTAGTTAACTTGAAGTGAAATTAATTTAGTGTTGCATTAAAATAAAATTAATAATTTGCTACGGGTGCACTCGCGTGCAACCAAATCGACTCACATGTTGTTATACAATTTTATTGAAAAAACTTTTTTATATTCAAATTCAAATACAAAACTCATGTATTCAGTCTAAGCTGTTACAAGCACTTGTGAATGTCAAAAAAGCTACGCCATCGGTTCGCAAACCCTAAGCGGGAGAAATAAACATATACAGAAGTTTTAAACCTAAAAACGTGGGCGCATGCGAATGACATTGATGACAAATCTTAAAAAAATATTTTTTTTTTCATAAATCATAATTTTATTTATGATGATACATAATGCATACATAATGATATTTTTTCATAATCCCGTTTTTTACAGAAACTTCTACAAGCGATTTGCATTTAGAGAAATGTCGTCTGTTGTCTTCTGCAAGAAATTGTGGAAGTTACTTTACTTGCCAGTGGACACCTCGGTGCGCGAGTTCTTTTACTTTTTAATGTATTGGCGCGTATGGGCTCATTGACTTAATGTAAAAAAATGTGATATTGTCTATGGATGTGCGCGAAGCGCAGTCATGCGCAATGAGAATCTAATTTTCCCGCCATATCACATATTTTTTCCGTGGCTGTGAGTGACAAAATACTGCAAAAGGTATCTCAAGGCCCATCATTCAATATGATATAGTGCTTAGGCCAGGGTAAATAAATAAATAAATATTTGACAACATCACATACATTGCTCCGATTCCAAAGTAAGTAGCTAAAGCACTTGTGTTATGGAAATCAGAGACAACGGTGGTATCACAAACACCCAGACCTGAGCCAATATAGAAAAGTTCGGTTTCTAAATTGACCCAACCGGGGATCGAACCCGGGACCTCAGAGTTGGCGACACCTTGAAAACCGGTGTACAAAGCCACTCGACCACGGAGGTCGTCAAGGGTATACATGAGTCAGCACCTACTCGCAAGGCTAGGAAGTGGAACACCTCTAGGGTTATTCACGATTGTCGGAAATCTACTCGAAAGCATTCGATTCGAATACGTATACTCCGATAGATTCGGAAACTGTGCTATTCACAAATACATTCGACTGGCATTCGATTCACTTTCCGACGGTAAAGCGCAATGCATTTACAACGTTTGGTAGCATAAGGTAGAAAATAAGATCAACATCGGAAGACTTTCCGATTCTATTCGGAAAGTTGATTTCCGACAATCGTGAATAACCCCCATGGCGTCAGCACGCTTTCGAGCGCTTTGAGCGACTGCTGACTGCCTATGTTCTATGAATCTGTGGTCTGACTATTTTTTTCATAAATTATGCTTAATAATTAAGCATTATACGAATTTTCAGCTTTGAGAAAGCTCTTGTACCGACCGACCTCAAAATTGACTATATTTATAGACTCGGCATGTTTCATGATAATGCGATCTGACTACCTTCTCATTTTTTTGTACTATTCTCTAGTATACTGCCAAATTTAAACCTTGAGACAACTCTTGTCTTGAGCATGTCGAAATTTTATATACGAACGGTGCTGACGCCAGGTATTCCATTTCCTGGCGCTGCGAGTAGGTGCTGAATCACGTACACCCTAAACACTATATCATATTGAATGATGGGCCTTGAGATACCTCTTGCAGTATTTTGTCACTAGCTCTAACTATACCACCCGTTCCAAACTGACAGCACACATTTTTCTAGTACCTTTTAACATGTGAAATCTGGTTTTACATTGTAAAAAAATAATGCAATTCAATTACTGTTTAAAATTACCTATTTACATTTTATCGCCTTTAGGTTTAATGTTATTGGGTAGATAAAACCTACCTGTTTGTTTTAGTGGATATTTTAATTTCAACGTTGAGGGTTCTAAACGCACAACATGCTTAGGTTTTTAACGGGCATAATTTTGACTTGTAAGTTTACTTAGGTACCTAAGTAGACCTAAAAATGTGGTTCATAAAAAAGTTCTAATAAATATTTCATTGTGATTACCATTAAAATCCTTTACGTTCCAGGTTGCATAGTTATTTGTCAGGGTTATTTAGATATTACGCCACATGAACTTTTATACGGAGAACCCTGGAATCTGGAGAAATTGTTCATCCTCCCCATGGACAATAAGAGTGATGTTAAAACAGAAGATATGCTCATTTCAACTGCGAGAGAACATGAGTCCGTTTATGAGAACTTTACAGACGAGTTCATTGATATTGTGGATGGTGAAGATTTAAGCTTCGATATAGCAGACTTTAACAGTATAACTCGATCATTAAATATCAGTACCAGACGAGAAAGAGGCGACTACGGATATAATATGGGCATGGAAGATCCAGCCGATTACTATACTCATGTAACGGAAGCGCTTAAAAAGGCTATGCTTATCAATGATGGTTTGCAGATTTTGATGCATACTCGATATAAAATCGCTCGAACATTACGACGACGGATGTTTCGAGACAAAAGGTGTTGTAAATTTCCGTACCCATGGTCCAAAAAAACAAGTCCTGGCATTCCGAGAGTAACACTAGCTAACGTCACCATCCATTCATTCATATTGCAATCCCGAAAGCGGAGATGACGTACGCTTGTGTAGACCACGTGCCTTTCTCTGTCTCGGAATGCCGTATCTGGTGCATTATAATTATTGTACCATGGCCATACCTATATATTCGTCTCATACCTATAGTCCTTGTCGTACCTATAGTCCTTGCCGTACCTATAGTCCTTGCCGTACCTATAGTCCTTGTCGAACCTATAGTCCTTGCCGTACCTATAGTCCTTGTCGTACCTATAGTCCTTGCCGTACCTGTAGTCCTTGCCGTACCTATAGTCCGTTTATCCTTACTTGTCTTATTTGGTAAACAATATTCATCCAGCTTTATAAAATTAAACGAATGGTTTTTTCACATAAAGTACGGAAGAAATTGTTAATTATTATTGACAATTTGATTTATAAGACAATATTTTTAAATGATGATTTAAGTATAAAAGACGTGCTTATTTATTGTCAAAAACTGTTAACATAGGACAAGGAACACCCCTCCCGACCCATGGTACAACTGCCGTGTCCAAGAGGGAAGTAAATGTACCCATGGTCCATCTGGTTGTACCACTGGGAATTAAATCTATCTATGGACCAAACTAGCAGTGTCGCTTGATATCTCGAAGGCTTTTACCAGGTGTGGCACGCTAATTTGCTAAGCAAGCTTCCAGCTTACGGTTTATCTGCTGACTTTTGTATTTGGATTTCGGATTCTTTGGCAAACGGTCGATAAGTATGGTTATTGATGGCTGCTCTTCTGATCTCATGGTTATCGAAGCTGGAGTTCCTACTCTTTCCAAAATGCTGCTTTTCTGCTGCACATCAACGATCTGCTTATGCCTGGAATTGGTAGGTATGCAGACAGCACAGTTACGGAGAGATATATGTCCAATGCAAGGGCCAGCAGTATGGAAATTCATTCCTTGAGAGAGGCCATGGTAGAGCCGATGAATGAGACTTTGAGTCTTATCTACAACAACAATTTGGTCACTTTTAATGCCACCAAAACGCAGTCGATGTCTATTCATCGCAATTTTTGCTTGCATATTGCATATTATATTTTTTGCGGGAGTAAGCTACATATATTTCTTTTTCATAATAGTTTGGGACATCCGCCAAGATTCAATCAAATAATATTTTTTAACTTCATTTGATATTTTCAATGGTACAACGCCCATAACTCAATTTACAAATTCACGCTGTTTGTTTTTAAGGAGTTCCGTTGTGCCTTCGTACTTTGTAGTCCAAGTCTAGTCCAAAACGTCCATAGCTCGGTTTGTTTTGGATTATCATAAACCTACCAATATCTCAATCACTATACATATCCTTTTTGACTTTGAGGAGTTTCTTTTTGTATATTCGAAGTTCAAGGTCCTATACCAATTAAATAAAAATGTGACCACTCTTGAGGTATACCTTCAAAGAAAAAAAGAATAACCTAGCAACCATATTAAAGTAATCGTATCGCACTAGTGAAATACTTAGTATTGAATAGTTCCGATGACCATCTATATGGTCTTTATCATCAGTTCCACTTCACCAAAATGGTACTTCCCGAAATCAAATGCACGAGTTACTTAAGAAAATACCAAAATGGCCATAAATGTGCCTATAATATTTGAAGAGTTCCGATGATTTCTCCAGGATCCCATTATCAGATCCTGACCTTGTGACAATGGGACCAATTTGTAAATAATTTCTAAAATCGGTTTATAATTTCCAAAGTTATAAAGTAACAAACATTTAAAAAAATTCAACCGAACTGAGAACCTCCTTTTTTTGAAAGCGGTTAAAAATAAAAATATTTTTTTTACAGATATCGGTTGGGTTACCTCTTCAACAGGCTTCGCCGTCTGATGACAGAACTGAGGAAGGTAATCAGTTTAGCGTCGTCACAGTATTATAAGTTGCGCACTGAGAATTTAGAAAATACTTTGAGTATGTACGAGAGGGCAGTTCGCTTAGACGTCGACATGCGCGACACAGTCTATATGATAAAAATAGAATATGCCAGGCACACGAAAGCAGACGAAATAGCATAGGCGTATGACTGGGGTACATTTATAGGTCTCTGAATAATTATCACCTTCCATTCAGCCAACAACAGCAGCATGCAAATATTTATCATGTCATAATTTAATTGAGCCCTATGATTCCGATCCCTTCGCCATACTTTACAAGTCCACAAATGTCAAGATTCAATGTCAAATAAAATAATCCTTGTCTATGGATGAATGAATCATTGTGTCAATTTTCCACTTTCCTTTCCTAAATCAAACGGCGATGGCTGGCGTGGCGTCCATCTTGAAAATTGTGTGAAAAGTTTAATACAAGTTTGGAAAAGAAAATTGATAAATAATTAGAACATGTCAAATTATGAATTATAATTTATGTCAAGCAAGAAATGAGTACAATAATAATAATAATAATAAATATTCTTTATTTACTCTTCACAAAGGTTGTTACAAAACTTAATTATAGGTACACGAGCTAAAGCTTACAAAATCTTTGTGAGAGACTGGAGTCCATACTGAAAATAAATGATTATTATTATTATTACAGATCTCCAGGCTCCCACCACATTTTAAAGAGACTCTAAATTTTTATGCATTTATACCTACGTACAGTTATAGATTAATATATCATACGATAAGAGTACAATTTGTGTTAATGAAGATTATAGAATGAAGTGTGGGTGCGTGTGTTAGTTATGTGTGTCTTTATAGGTGTGTGTTTGTGTATGTGTGTGTGTGTATATGGCTGTGTGTGTGTGTGTATGCGTGTGTATGTATATTCTGTGTTAAAATGTAAATATTTAATGCAGTACCCGTATTAATATAAGAGATTAAGCGTAGTTAAGATGGTGTATGTAAAATAGTTTCAGTTTTATTATAGTCCATGGTTTGAAGCTAATTTTGAACTGTTCTTTAAAACCTGGTTTTTATTTAATTTATAAATGGATAACAATTTGTTTACACGATTGTACAAATATCCACCGAGAAAATAATAATGCCTATGAGCAAATTTTGTATTACAAAAAGGTACGGTACTGACAGCATGTTTGTGCCTTTTATTTTCGAGCAGTGAAGGATTTAATTACTGAGTGCTTTTTTAAAATTATATTGAGGATAAAAAGCTGACGAGCTGATACACCTTGCAAAGTTGGTATAAATTTAAAGTTGGGTAGCGGCGCGGCAGGGAATAACCAACCTTAAGTATGGCTCGTTGTGCCCGTTCATGTTTAAGCAGAGTGGTTTTTGGGCAGCCACCCCAGATGCCAATGCAGTATGTTACTAATGACTGACAGAGGGCCGGGTAAATAATTGTATGCGGTTTAGCGATATCACGCAGATTCCTAAATATACAAGGTGTTACATAAATACCCCTAATGCCGAATATGGTATATAGGGACCATCAAACTGAACAACTTTTACTATGGGACCAACTCTGAAATCGAGAAAAAAGAATCAGCTGTTTCATACAAAAATTAATTACGAAAATATCAAAATGTATGAAACAGCTGATTTGTTTTTCGCGATTTCAGAGTTGGCCCCATAGTAAAAGTTGTTCAGTTTGATGGTCCCTATCTACCATATTCGGCATTAGGGGTACTTTTGTAACACCTTGTATATATATAAATTTTCTTAATCTGGAGGCAATTAGGTCTACATGCTGTTGAAATCTTAAGGTTTTATCGATTATAACGCCTAAATATTTGATTTCATCCGCTTGGCTTAAGGATGGACAATTACTTAGCCCTTCTTCAGGAGATTTACAGCTGTTTGCGACAATATCACAGTTAATAGGCACAGGGCGAATCTACGTTGTTTCTTACTTCCTGCGTCACTGTCGTTTACTCGAAAATCTTTAAAAATCCAATGTCCAAAATTAATATAATTTATTATCGTACTCTAAAGTAAATGATGGCAAATTCCGTTGTGATGTATTGGATTTTTAAAGATTTTCGAGTAAACGACAATGACGCAGGAAGTAAGAAACATAACAAAATAACGTAGATTCACCCCACAGTGTTATTAAGTAGGGAAAAAGGAATGAATTTACATTTATCAACATTTAGGGAGAGTTTGTTTTCTCTGAGCTACGATGACACCATATTGAAACCCCGCTGGGCAGATTGAAAAGCCTCATAACTCTATAACTCTTCCATGAGGTATGTTTAAGTTACACAATTCATTTATGTAGCTCAAAAACAGTGTTGGCCCCAGGATGCTGCCCTGAGGAACTCCATAAGTCATTTGCAAATAATTTAGGTAACTTGTTAGTAATTTAAATTGATTTTGGCGTATTTTCAAGCTCTCCAGTTTAGTTAGTAGTACTTCATTTACTAAATTAAATATTGCCTGAGTTGTCGATTTGTTCTTTTGAAACCCAAATTGGTCTTGTTTGAACCAAGTTGACAACAAAGCCATATTTTTCAAAGAACATTATTAGTTTATTTTAAATTAATATATAAATTCATTGTTATTTAAATAGATTCAGAATTTTTGCTAACGCTACTTGACTCCTTAACTGTCATTTTCAATTTACTTTGACAAGATCTCATCTCATTCTAATAGCGCCCGGATTATAGTCGGCGCAGGAGGATCCGGTAGGGGAACTGCTGCCCCATCACAAGAATAAATAATAGTGAGGAACGTAATTACTGTAGAAATTTGAAAAGATTAGGTTTTGAAAATCGGTCTATTTATAGACGCGGTTGCGGCTCTCTGGATTGTTATACCACATACTGTGCTATTGCTATAAGTCTCTACAACTTATACGCAGGATGGTTAAATGCAGTTTTTTAATTAAGAGTATGCTCAGTTTTAAATCTTTATTGGATGGTCAGATATTGAAGAGTGTTATCGGTTCGGTAATTAAATAGGATTTTATGTAGCTTCAAACGGTACTGAGGGGCATAAACTTTATGAGCAACAGACATTTTTCCTTATTACAATCTCAAATTGCTTTTCAGATTGATTGTAAGAAAAGCGTATTTTGTTATGTATCAATGCAATAACCATCCCGTATGAGAATACATCACTATTTGGGAAAATGAAATCAACAGTTATTCTACTGATAGGTAAGTTATGTTATATATAAATAATAGGTGACAAATGCGCTTAGGTGTCTTTACAGGTTTAAGTACTTTCTTCCATCCAGCACCAAGATTGCGCTCATACAGGCTCTGGTTTCCTTTTTTCGTTAAATGGCAATTCTGGAAACGGCAGATTTTTATTTATTATTGACTACGCTGATGTTTGTAGCTCGGACCTTTATGAAAACCTTCTTGACAAATTGGATCGACTTCTTAATAATTATATTTGTTTCATATATGGACTACGTAAATACGACCATATCTCTCATTATCGCCAGCAACTGATGGCTTCCTATTCATTTATTCGATTAACATTTTATTCGATCCCCATACCCCAGAATACTTGAAATCTAGATTTCAGTTTCTGGGTGATTCTCATCAGCGTGACCTCTGCTCTAGTAGTCTAGTAGCAATTTATGTTTGAAAATTCCTGCCCATTCTTCTAGCTTCGTCTCTTACTCTTTCTCCCTTTAAGATCACTGATCCCATTCACACTCACGGGCAGCCCTGGCTTATTATTAAGTTTATTGGTCGCTTTCCAGAAGCCTCGAAAATTCTGTTTGAAGTGACATGAAGCTAGAATGTCCATTTTGATTTGGTCACTATTATTTTGACACCATCGCAAGCGAAATTTAAAAATATTGCGGCTCGTCTGCATATCACTCTACACAGGCCCTTCTCACGGCCTTCCACACGACTCCCAGAACAGAAACTGAAACCTAGCCCCTCCTGGTGAGCTTCACTAATGCCTTTTCCCTCCTTTAACCGGCTCTTTACCCTTGCGAGTCTCGGCGCATGACTCACAAGCTGCCTGGTACAGTACATTAATAAGGTCGCCATAAATTTTGTCAATCATAATTCTATGTTCTAAATTATTACAAATATAGTCACTACATGTATTTAATTCAAGGGGAAAATCAATTAATTTTAATTTATCATTACATAATTTAGTATAAATGTCAATTTGTTCGGGATTTCTTTTACGTCTTATTTTACTGAATGGCAGAACTTTTGTGTCGTACAATTTCGGCTTTACGCTATTTAACTTACATTGAACTATGAGGGAAATGATCAGACCATAGCGCATCATACTTGACGAAAGTATTCACAATAGTCTCCATAGCAGAGTTGGTAGCTACAAAATGGTTCAGCCAGCGTCTAAAACCGTTTACTTCGCTTATAAATGTGTAAGTAGCAGAATTTATTCCTAATAATTGCACATCCATTCTAACTCCATACAAAAACAGTTCAATTTATTGTAAAATTGTTCATTAGGATGCGAGTTGAAATATTCGAGTGAATAAGCGGCTTTGATATTATAGTTATTAATAATAGCGCTTACCAAACTGAGGACAATCCGTAAAGTCAGGTTTGCTTTGCAATCCGTGGGCATGTACACACTTAAAACCAAGAACGACCTTTGGTAACTTTATGGCACACACTCGCGGGTTATTACACTGCACAACCGATACATCGTCAAAAAGACCTTTCCTCTTAGAAGGGCAACTCCGCCATACGGTCGCCCGATGAGCATCCCGGCCGCTGTATCCACCGCCGAGGTCCCCAAAGTCGTGGTTAATATCACTCAGGAACTGAAAGTCGTGTGGCAACAACCACGTCTCCTGTAGAGCAATTATGTCAGATGTGCCACATAATTGCCTGACACCATCCACCGACCGCTTAACGCTTTTGCAGTTAAAACTTACTAGTTTAAATATTGACTTCATATCCCACTAAGAATTAAATGAAGGGCCGTTTACAGTAGGTACTACCACAGTGTTAAAAACTTACAGTGGTCCAACGCACGTCGCGTTCAACTTCAACTTCATTTGTGAACTGGTAGTAGATTCAGTAGCTAGATCTTGTTTTCTAATTAACTTTATTAATTTTAATTCAGTAATAATGATTAAAATCAGAACGCAGCCATAAAATAATTTAATAAACTTGAATACATTTTAATAATGTTTCGAGCGGGTAATTTCATAAAAATATGAGCAGCCTTTTTGCTTTAGTCCTCCCGTGACCACGGCCCCTGGAAAGGTGTCGAAACGTCGGGAATTCTAAAAACCAATAAATACAAACTAAATAATTCTAAAATAACACCTGAATTAATAATATATGCGCTGTAATCCGAAAAAAGTCAAATACTATGCTGCCTAGAAAAATATTAGAGAATGTGCAAGCAGCGCTCTTTCATATTATACCCCATATGCTCTTGTAGCCTCACTTCGAAATTTTTAAGACTCCCTTTCAGTCTCTGTTGCAAAAAAAATAGAAATATTTTTTTTAAATTTTGGTACGGAACCCTAAAAAGAAGGACTGTACCAAACTGTTACTATGAGTATAGTGTTAATACTACAATGGCTGATGATGATGCTTACGCAGACTGTAGTCAGCATTTTTTTTTAGTTTCAGCTATATCGCAATCGCTTGATCTGAAACTAGATGAGGATGGGTATCCAGATGTCCAAGACCTGTTCCAAGTGATTCCTTTGCCAAAAGTGGGCAGAAGATCTCCCGTAGAACAAAATTATTTTGATTTCGATATCGAAAGAATTGACATCAACAAGTTCAAGAAAAAAATGGAGATGTTCGCAATGACTCTATTGGAAAATGCCACCTTACCGGATACGCGTAGACAACGGGTTCCTGTTGCTTATTGGTCAAGCGATATACGAAAAACATTGAAAATCGTACTTCACGCCAAAGTATGCGATTTGATGCTACAAGTGATATACATGGCCCGACACCAGATTCAGGCGTTGGAAAGTTCAAAGTACTTTAGTATTACCGACACGGGGTACCGTATAGCATTCGTTTACAGGCGTCTAAGAAGACTTTGGAGACAAATGATGGACGTCTACACGTATTTACAAAAAACAATCTGGGGAGCTCCGCGCCCTGACGTTGTAAACCATTTTTCAAAACCCACCGAAGAAATGCTGATGGCACATCTAAGAGTGATCAAGTTGCACACAGACTTTTTGAATTTGTGGTGGGTTCTTATAAATGTGGATGGAAAATATACAGAGAAGTTGAGAGTTACCAAAAAACCAAGGACAACTAAACCGAAGTCAAGTCAAACCCCGCAAGGGTCTACAAGTACAATAGGTTCTAGCTCCCCGCCCTAGTTTTAAGGATAAAATGGTGGTAACACCATAGATTAAAATTTTATTTCATTCTCTTACATTATCTGTATTTAAAATATTGCACAGGTAAAAGGTAAACTCAAGACGACTTGAGTTTAACTTTTGCCTGTGCAATATTATAAAAAACTGTTTTAGTAGACGAATGGATTTAAATACAGGTAGGTATGGAACTAAATAAAGTACCTAACCTACATACAAAATCAAATAACCATTTTTTAATTTCTACTGTAATACATATACTTAGCTCAAGCCATCTATTCTGAACCTAAGGACTTTCATAAAGCATGATTGATTAAAAGTTTAGTTACCACCGCAGCTTTGGTGATAGATTAAAGGTTAGCTACCTACCACCGCAGCTTTTGCTTGCTGGCCGGCCAGCCTCAGCTGCGGCGGCGAGCATTAAAACCACCTGCTCCTCAGCTCGCGGGCCGCCGCCTCAAATTCGTTTTCGTCACTGACTTTTGTAACACAATATTTTAGAAAATAAAATACATAGGTACTTAAGTATTTTCTTTTTGAGACAATAATATAATTAAAATTAAAGTTAACATGCTTTATATAAAAATATATAGCTTTATTCATGTCGTCTTTACCTTTTTCATAAGGCATATGAATGTTATGGAAAAAAGTGTTTATGGAAAACAAAAAGTAGCTAAGTAATAATAGCAAAAAAGTTACATCGATCTTTAGTATTTCTAGAAATGGAAAATAAAGTAACAAAGTAAACAAAACATTTGTCAAATGAAAAAGTACTTTTAATATTCAGCTAAATGTTTTTCTGGAAAATGAAACGGTCTTATAATAAGTTTTGAACAAACAAATTATGTAAAAACATCTATCTGGTATTTGAAACTTCGACATTCTTTTTCGAACATCTGAAATTCGAACATAAAAGTTTCGAAAGTATGCTAGGTTAACCCCTTGACGAGTTTCTTGCCGATTCTTCTCGTTACAAGGTCTCCCGCTTAGGGTTTGCGAACCAATGGCGTAGCTTCTTTGACATTCACAAGTGCTTGTAACAGCCTAGACTGAATAAATGAGTTTTGAATTTTGAATTTTGATGCCTTTTGTATGCGACCCATCAGCCACTTCAAAGACAGTAAGTTTTCATGCTTGATGATGACGAGATCTCCTGGTTTCACCTTCACCCCTTGAGTTTATTTGACTCGTTGTTGCAGGTCTGACAAAAACTCCTTTGTCCACCGATGCCAGAAGTGGTGGCGTAGACGCATAATCAGTTGTAACGATGACGTAGATCTGTTCGGTGGGCAGTGAAGATAGTGCCGTCAACGGATGATGACCGATTAAAAAGTGCCCGGGAGTTAAAGGTCTGAGATCTGACGGATCAGCAGACAATATTGTCAATGGCCGAGAATTTAAGATTGCCTCAATTTGTGCAAACAGTGTGGAGAGTTCTTCTAACATTAAACTCCTATTGCCGGCGATGCGTTACAAGTGAAATTTTGCGGCCTTAATACCCGCTTCCCACATTACGTGAATTGTCTTTGAGCGAAAAGGTCATTCTGATAGAGAGGGATTCCACCAAAGTTTGGTGAGTAAGCTGGTGAAATTTAAACACTAGGTATTCCTTCACTGCTCGCAAAATCATCTACTGAGGCTTAACATGATTTGAGTATTCTAGCAATTTCGTTATTAGCCCCTACAAAGTTTCTACCATTGTCGCAGTAAATAGTACGCGGCTTACCACAGCGAGCGATGAATCGACGCAAACATAAACAAATGCATTCGTGCTCAGTTCGCTTACGACTTCTAGGTGTACAGCCTTTGTACACAAGCAAACAAACACAAATAACCTTTTTAATGTTTTAAATTTCCATGGTTTTTGAC
Organism: Catoptria pinella; assembly: GCA_963556745.1. Classification (NCBI taxonomy): domain Eukaryota; kingdom Metazoa; phylum Arthropoda; class Insecta; order Lepidoptera; family Crambidae; genus Catoptria; species Catoptria pinella. The sequence goes on from OY750771.1 coordinate 1,569,889, forward strand.
GTTATTAGAATAAACTATATCGGGATTTACACCATGTACCTGTTTATTTTTGAGACTCCGATATTTCGGCGCAGTTGCATGCGCCATGGTCACGGAAGAACTGTTCTTCCGTGACCATGGCGCATGCAACTGCGTATAGTTTATTCTAATAACAAATAACCTTGAGCGCAGCAAAAAATTTTCTAAGTCTATGCAAATAACACTTTGTGGTTGTTGCCCCGCGGCCCAGGCGATTTGAAATTAAAAAGGTACTGCAAAATCTGTACCGCAATTTTCAAAAGGAGATGCTGGAGTAACTCGTGGATGAGGTAAGTTTCCCATAATTTGCTGTAGCGTTTGACCCTCGAATCTTCTACACTTCACACATTTGTTTACTGTTCTAGCACTGAGACTTCGCCCACCAACCGCCCAAAAGCGATCTCATAAAGAAGTTAACAATTGTTGAGGACCACAATATAGCAGACGAAGATACTCAGCTCAGTTTCAAATTTATAATAATTTTATAAACACAAGTTTTGAGTCAAGCAAAATTGGGCGAGTTTTATCCCTCTTAACGCAGTGGGAAGCATTTTTGATTCGTCCACCTACTATTAGGGCGTGAATATCTTTATCAAATGACTCAATAAATAAATAAATATTTGACAACATCACATACATTGCTCCGATACCAAAGTAAGTAGCTAAAGCACTTGTGTTTTGGAAATCGAAGACAACGGTGGTATCACAAACACCCAGACCTGAGTCAATATAGAAAAGTCCGTTTTCTAAATTGACCCAACCGGGGATCGAACCCGGGACCTCAGAGATGGCGACACCTTGAAAACCGGTGTACAAAGCCACTCGAGCAAGGAGGTCGTGAAACTCTTTCTGTGATTGTTTGGCTAGAAATATTAAAAAACTTTTTAATTCATCAGCTGTAAGCTGACCTTTAAACTTAGAATCATCTTTTTTACAATTGGGTATTTGACTTGAGAATGAATTCTACTTTTAAGGTATAATAGAGCAGAAAGGGAAGCGAAATAAACCCCTACGAAATTATTGCTCGATTTGAAGAATTTTATGGTGCTGCCACACTGCTGTTTCAAAATGTTTACAAACGTTAGTAAACATTTGTCAAGAAACATACGATCACAAACCAAATCCAGAAACAAAAAATAAAATCAAACCAAATACCACCTGTGCATAACGCACCTTTTTGATAGTAATTTTGTCTTTGGGTTAAAATCTGTCACATTTGACGTCGGCTTTTCTCTGTGTGTTTCTGCTTTGGTTATAATAATTTGTTTCTTTGTTTTGTTGCCGTATAATATAAATTTATTTCCATTACGTAGCCGTCTTTTAATTTAACCAGCATATATACAGTCCATCATTCACACCACCTAATTACCAAAGTAAAGTACTGTCAATAAAACCACGCTAGTATTCGTTAAAAAGTGTTTTATTTCATGTCATTATCATAAGGTTTTATCGATATAATATTAAGGTAGGTAGGTATGTACTTGCCATTAATGTGATTCGAGATTTTATCACCACTTTTAATTTATTTCCACTATTTTGACACTTGAAATTAAATTTCTGATTGGCAGTTAAATGGCTCTCGAATATGTGCGTGTACTTAGCTGTGCTTTAAATTTTAATTAAAAATGATAATTTTGCTTCTGCTGCTACTATTACGTAAGTAGGTAATTTATCAACATAAATGATACGTTTATCTTTACTTATATATAAATGCAAAGTTTGTTCGTTTGTTACGCCTTCACGACTTATCTACTCAACCGGAGATTTTCCATACACATTGTCTGGGGTGTAGACAGGGTAACTTTCATCCACAAAAAATAAATTTAAAAAAACAAACAAAAATTGAATAAAACTAATATTCAAATCATTAGATACTCATATCAATTTTAATAAAACACGTCTATTGAAGTCGGGTGGGGCTGGAGGACAACATCTTTTTTTTAATGCTAAAAGCACCACCCGTCTTCATTAAACGTATTTGATTGAATCAGGCGTCACTTGGCGGAAGTCCCAAACCATTGTGAAGAAAGAAACATAATATGTAGTTTACTTCCGCAAAAAATAAATGCAAGATGCACCGCCCGCCCGCCCGCAAAAATAATGCACATGCACACCACAAAATATCAGTGCACAATACCTGCATTTAGCAAGACAGTAACACACCTTGCACCTTCACCAATTAGACTACTCTACACGTATACACTTCTAAGATTTTCGCGCGTACAGTTCATTAGAAATAAAACACTTTTTACGGATTACAGCGCGTATATTATAATAATGATAATGATAATATACGCGCTGTAATCCGTAAAAAGTGTTTTATTTCTAATACTCTACACGTGTTTCGCCCCAACCCGGAGCATCCTCAGGAGTGAGATCGTTTTCGGTATTGGTTTACGCACGATATGGATGTGGTGTGCATCGGGCGCTGCATCTTGCAGTAGTTTTTGCAAAAGTCACATATTCTATTTATTTTTTCACAATTCATTAGATGTTTTAATTATTAAAATTGATATGCGTATCCAATGATTTCAACATTATTTCTTGCTTTTAGAGGTATTTAATTTTGAAGCTGTTTTTGTTTTTATTTTCAGGTTTTTTGAAGAAGGTTTTTCTTTTTAAAGCATTTTTATTTTAACTTTTTTGTGGTATGCAAGTGTGTATATAATTTTTAACTGTATATATTTTCAATAGTCAATGCCCATTTAAAAGGTAGATTAATGAAACTTCAAGGTAAATACCCTTAAAAACAAAAAAAATAAGCACCTAAATCGATTGATAAAAAACAAAGAAGTCATCAAGGTAGATCTTTCAAAATCGGGTAAAGTATTTTCAGAATTACTTGAAAACGTCTGTACCAATTAGAAAAAAAATAAATTAAATGGAAAAATAATGTTGAAATCGGTTAACAATTCGAGGAGATAATAATATCGAGTAACAAAAAAAACACCAAAATAATTCAGTAGAATTGAGAACCTCCTCCTTCTTTGGAGTCGGTTAAAAAACGGACTAAAAAGTAAGTATAAAAAAATTTCTCCCGTAAAGATTTATAACCGTATACAGAATTTTGAAACCAAAAAACGTGGGTCGCATTCTGTAAGTTAAATCATCAGTGAGCGGTTTTCCAGAGTTCATTTATTTTTTCTAGGTGGCGCAAATTAGTTTGTGGTAAGCGTAGTGATTACATGCTCTTTGGAATTTGCGGGGATCTACTTCGCACTATGACTAGTCATAACGCGACTTAGTTCATCTACGCATTAGGTACACCGATCTTAAAGGCTAGTTTTATTCAATTGAATCATTATGTCTTTACGGGAGAAATTATTTTATACTTTTTAGTCCGTTTTACCTATGTTTTTAGGGTTCCGTACCTCAATAGGAAAAAACGGAACCCTTATAGGATCACTTTGTTGTCCGTCTGTCTGTCTGTCTGTCTGTCTGTCTGTCTGTCCGTCTGTCTGTCTGTCTGTCTGTCTGACCGTCTGTCAAGACCCTTTATCTCGGGAACGCGTGGAGGTATCGAGTTGAAATTAAAACCATATACTCAAATCTAGGGGCACTTGCAGCTGTGAAAAAATCAAACTTCTAAGTTAACGTAAAAAAAGATACGGCCATTAATGCCTCGAAAAACGCATATTTCGCCACCCTCAAGGGAATCAAAATTCATAGGGTACTTCCCGTTGACCTAGAACTTTGAAATTTGGCAAATAATATCGTCATATACTACAAATACAGGTAAAAGTCCGAAAACTATACATTTGTAGTTAAATCATTAACTGTCTGTCTGTCTGTCCATTTGTCTATCAAGACCCTTATCTCAAGAACGCGTAGAGGTATCGAGTTGAAATTAGAACCATATATTCAAGTCTACGGGCACTTGCAGCTGTGAAAATATCAAACTTCTAAGTTAACGTGCAAAAAAAAACCGCCATTAATGCCTCAAAAAACGCATACGGCAACGCATTTCGACACCCTCAAGGGAATCAAAATTCATAGGGTACTTCCCGTTGACCTAGAACTTTGAAATTTGGCAAAAAAAATCGTCATATACTACAAATACAGGGAAAAGTCTGAAAACTATACATTTGTAGTTAAATCATTAACTGTCTGTCTGTCTGTCCGTCTGTCAAGACCCTTTATCTCGGGAACGCGTGGAGGTATCGAGTTGAAATTAAAACCATATACTCAAATCTAGGGGCACTTGCAGCTGTGAAAATATCAAACTTCTAAGTTAACGTAAAAAAAGATACGGCCATTAATGCCTCGAAAAACGCATATTTCGCCACCCTCAAGGGAATCAAAATTCATAGGGTACTTCCCGTTGACCTAGAACTTTGAAATTTGGCAAGTAATATCGTCTTATACTACAAGTACAGGGAAAAATCTTAAAACTATACATTTATAATTATATCATAAAAAAATAGTCATTAAAGTACGTACTCAATCATCGAGGTTAAACGACGGTATGCGCGGTCATAATTTAACTTCTAATTGACCTATAAACTTGAAATTTGGTGATTATGTTTATTATTACGTGTATTTTACCAAGAAATACCAATACATTGATAATTCTAATTTTTTTCTTTTAAATTCCCTCATTTTCCTATTACAAACCAGCTTAATTTTGCGGTCAAACGAGTAGCACAGATAAACCCCGCCCCTTAGCCCTATTTTTATAATTTTGTAATGCAATTAAACACAATTCTAAATAGGTACCTACCTACTTAAGTGACTTGTACTTTGTACAAACGTATACTGTGGTGGTCGATGACTTAGCGATCGGTCTGCTGAATGCACCGATCCGTCCGTTTTGGATACTGAATTTTGGGTGTAGCTCGGAAAAAACTGAGACTCGATTTCTGAACTATTTATAATGTAAGTACGGAACCCTCGGTGGGCGAGCCCGACTCGCACTTGTCCGGTTTTTTTTTTGTAAATAATTATTTTCTGCTTTTTAGCCTTATCTGTGGTATTAAATTTAGATTTTTCGCATTTCACAATGCTATTTTTATATTAAGATAAATAATATTTCGAATCCGGCCCAATGCACTGACCAATTATGCTACAGAGTCGCTAGTGGGAGCGGCGAAATTTTCTAATATTATTTATCTTAATATAAAAATAGCATTGTGAAATGCGAAAAATCTAAATTTAATAATTATATAGCCGTTTCATCTTTATCGATTGTCAAAAACAACTGGAAAGATGTTTCTTTCGAATGTGGGGGTATTTCCTCACATTGATGAAATTGCGCTGGCTTGCAGCGAAGAGCGAATGTATAGTTTTCAGATTTTTCCCTGTATGTGTAGTATAAGACAATATTATTTGCCAAATTTCAAAGTTTTAGGTCATCGGGAAGTACCCTATGAATTTTGATTCCCTCCACGCGTTCCCGAGATAAAGGATCTTGACAGGCGGACAGACAGACAGGTAGACAGACAGACAGACAGACGGACAACAAAGTGATCCTATAAGGGTTCCGTTTTTTCCTTTTGAGGTACGGAACCCTAATAAATTAAGAAACTTGAATTAAACACAAAAAAGTATTTGCAATACTTTATAATTAGAAACACCAATGAAGTAAGTAAGTACATAATATCACAATTTCATTTAACAATGGACATCTAAAGTGACTAACTTCAGAGCACTTGCGGTACAAAACGACCTATTTTAATCTGTAACATTTTCTCTTTGCCATACATTCACGTTGAAGTGAAGTTGCAGCAGATCACTGTCTATTGCCACTGTCACTGTCGATCATTACAATTTCTGCCCGGCCGGGAATGGAACCCGGGACTTTTGCGTAATAGACCGGCATGTTGACCACTGCACCACTCTGGTCGTCAGTAATGTTTATTTTCTTTTCCTTATAGCAAACCCCAACAAAATAGCACGAGAAATGATCTTAGCTATATAAATGATTAGCTAGCCTCAGACGGATGGATATTATTCTATAGCTTCATTTCATCTTGGTAACTGAATAAATAAATAAATCTTCAATTATCTGTCTTCCAATGACACTAATTCAATTCCAATGTCCACTTGAGTAATTGAGTTACAAAATAGGCCTGCAGAACCTATGAAACATAAATAATAAATAAAATGTTGTAGATGGCACGGGTCAAGAATACATCTACAACAACAGGCCGGTGCCAAAAGCCGAGCTTCTCGATGAAGTGCTATCGAAGATACTGAACAGGTCTGACTACACTGGGTCTCTGTTCAGCTACCTCACCGGAAATGAGGACTTCGGCGACCCAGACAACCTGGACGTGTGTGTGCTCGACGCGAACAACGTATTCAAAATCATATCTAAAGCTAAAAAACAATACGAACCATGGTTCAGAAGAACTAAGAAAGAAGCTTTAGACGAAAATCCTAGACTTATCGCTCGCGCCATGGATTTGATGCAACAATCCATATACGCCACGAGATTCAGGTTGGATTTAACAAAGCGATACAGAAAAGCATTCACCAACGACGCACGTTTTCATATCGCTGTCTTTTACGGAGCTTTAATGCAGGTGACCTTGAAGATGGAGACATTGTACACGATAATGAATAAATTGCCCAAAAAAACACATCTTATTTGGTACATCATACTTTACGAGAAGATCTTAGCGGCTCACGTGGACACTCACAACTTAGTTGACCGGATATTCGATTTGCACGACAAGTTTATAAACCTAGGTGATCAGGGAAAAAAAGAGTTTCCTTTGGTGCCGAGACTTGAGGACTCGACAGACGGAACTTATAAAAATAGGTCACGAGCTACCGCCGAGAGGTTCACGACGATTCAAGGTGAGGAGAGGAATGACACTGGCGAGGATTATGCCCCGCCTAGTTATGATGAGACTACTCTAGATACCAATTCTTGAGGAATGTAATAAAAGGAATAAATACAACTATGTTTATAATAAGTACCATGGTTATTCATTTTACTAAAAATATATTTAAATATAAACAAACAATACATAATTGAATACATAGGAATGTGTCCAAATCCGCGAATAACGTTATACCTACAGTACATAAAGATAAATAATGGGCATCGGTAAAATCAAATCTATTTTTATTTTTCTATATCGTGTTCACAATATCACACAATGACAATATCGTTAACTCTCACGCTAAACATGATCGTTAGGGCTATTTGATAAGAGCAGCTCTATGGCGATTCACACACTGCCACGCATGATGCTGCATGTTGCGTGTCGACGCACCTACGCACGTACTTGCGGCAGTGCAGCATCGTGCGGGTTTTTTACGCACTCATGCGCGTAGTTGCATTTTGTGGATCCGCGGCGGCTCTGACTCATTTCATTCAAACATCGAGAACCATTTTTAAACAATCAAGCCCTTTCAAAATCGGTGTGCCATAACTTGCGTCTCGCCCCGCACCCACGCGCGTGTGTTCGTTTCTCTACATGTAGGCGCGTGATCTGCATGTACGCGGGTGAAAGCATTTTCAGTATATTGGACTGCAACATGCTGCATGTTTGCTGCATTGCTGCAATCACCTATATCATTATTATTCATTATACTGCCTAGATGTGTCGGTCATTTGGAAACACGAATTTAGCCGATGCTTATTATTTATCTTGAAGTACTGTACATAGATTAAAACAATAATTTCAAATTCACTCGCCACTATGCCTCTCAGGCGGGACTTACCGCAACCTTTGGGAGTCCGGCCCAATGATCTGAGCTATCGATACCTTGTGACTAGAGGGATTGTCCCAATCTTTCGCTGCAAGCCACTTATGTCATCAATGTGCCGTTTGTCAATTATGTTTATTAATTTCATATCAAATTGTTAAACATCTGGAAAGTTGTCTGGAATATCGCACAATCGCATGTCGAGGGTAGATACTTCTTAAGTATCGGGTGGCGAGTAAAATAATTTCTAGTATCATTTATTTAATCTCTCATTAAAACAACAAGCTAAATCCAAAAGATAGCAATTTTTTATAAGGAATCTAAAGCGTTAATTTACAAACTTTAATGTGTAATTTCCAAAGTAAAAATAATAAGTACGTTGAATTTAGTGGATTGTCAAAATATTACGACACTATGGTTTTTTTGTTTACATTATTTGTACAGTGCGATCATTGTAAGCAAATTATTGAAACTTGAGTTCTCGAGTAATAGATATTTATCATTTTTATGATAAACTAAATTAAGACATAAATCAACAATACCAAAAACTGTCACTGTCTATCTTAAAAACGTTACCCTCCTCTTTAGCAGTCGAATTAAAATCAATTCAGTTCTTTCTCAAATTAACTTTAAAATTTAATCTATATGTTACACTCAAAACTAATACCACTAGTCAAAACCACTTTTACCTGATATTTACAGTTAAAAGTGGTTTTGACTGGTTATGAGTTTTGACTGTAACATATATCAATAAAAATGAATCTCCAAAATGTATGTAAGTAGGTACATAACTTTACAACGACTACACCAAATTAGATAATTATTTTGTTGCGTTTGCTTTTATCAGGACAAGGTTTGCATAAAAATAATTTTGAAAAGATTACACGGAAAAACGAAAGTTAATTTTTATCTCTTTTCCGTCATTTTAAAACGCAATATTACTAATAGATAGTGCCATTAGGTACACCATTCGTGCGAAGCCGGAGCGGGTAGCTAGTGTGTCATAAATAAGCTAAATCTTATTATTAATTTTACAAACTGAACGTAGAGACGTTTTTCTTGTAGAAACATTAAAACTAGCATTATCTAAGCCTTAGAGGTGGAAGAAGACTGACATGACAAGCATCATTTTGCACAAGTTGAGCACGCAGTCTATGGATAGATTTCGTGCTCACTTTGAACAATATGTACCATTTGGTATTACACGTCATGCTCAAGTTGAGCACGCAATATATGGACATATTGCGTGCTGTTTACTCAGTTTGAAACATGCTCAAGCTGAGCACACAAACTATGGATAGATGTGACAGATTCACTTAACTATAAAACACAAAACATCAAAACATCAACAAAAAATATTAATACTTAATCTACGTAATTTCACGACTTTGTACACAAATAATCTTTACTATTTTAATACATATAAATGGAATTGTTTAGGGAAGACAAAACATAAAAAATCTCTAAGGGCTATTTTATAAAACATTAATTTTTAAGCAAAGGAGAACCGGCACTCACCATCATCACCACCAAAAAATGCTTAACTTGGTTACGATCGTATTTGGTCTTAAAATAAAGCCAACAATATTTGCTACATCAAGTTCTGTCTTATATTTAGCGGAATAGAAAAATAAATATTTAATTACCTATGAATATATTTTGATATGGAAACACTACGTAAACAACGATTCATTGAAATACGTTCCGTTACCCACAATCAATTTTCGAAGGGCATAAAATTCACTATAAAATTTAAAAATGTGGCTGCATTAACTATAATCAATTTCCTTTTTTGAAATTAAGAAAACGAAATGTCAATTTGACTTCCGATTTGGCATTGATCTGTCATTAGGTTGACAAATACCACAGACAAATAAGTGAAAAAGTACAGCACATAATTAATCGCCGATTAAAAAATTCAGCATAAAATGCCGGGTCTCCTTTTATCCTGTGATAACTCGACCAAACCAAAATTCGCCCACTATTATTACTTTATTTTTCTAGTCACGGGCTTAGCCTCAATTTAATTATTAATAGGGTAGGTTAAAACTGTGACCAGCAAAAAACAACAAGTCTTTTGGGCAAGTTGCCAACTAAGCAAAAATTAGTACTCAAGTTATCTACTTAATTAAAACATGGTTTATCAAAACTAAACTCTAAGTACAGGTTCCTTGAAATTAAAACACTTTATTTTTCTGTCTTCAAATATACTTAGATAGACTTAGTAATATTTGACGCTACGCAACAGTTTTTTTTTTACTTTTTAATACTTAAAAGCCTCTATTATAGCTCAACATTGGTTCACTACTAAAAGTACCTCGGTAAGCAAATGGTTTAATTTTGAAGCTTAACCAATAAAAAAACTTAACTTTTTTTATAAAATACCTATGGTCTTAAAGATTCTTTAAAATGTTATCGACATTAAAAACTGTCCCTTATTAAGCTACTTATGCCCTTATAACTAAGAATGCATAGCAGATGTATAGTTCCACAGTGTTTTGTCCCTTTCTTTAAATAGTTTGACAGAGAGTAACCATTGTTTAACTATACATCTGCTATACAATCTTTATTATAAAGGGGATTAACGTATAAAGAGTAGAATAACTTCGAAAATAACAAAATATATTACTTATATGACCTATATACAAATAAATAAGCCTCTCAAAGGAAATAAATTAAGGCGCATTCCATACCGAAAGTGGCGCCCTCTGAGGTTTTTATTCAATAAGTTGTCAATAGAAAAGGATTTTGTTGAAACTTTAACTGGAATTTTTAATAGACTCGTATTCGTACGGTTTATCACTACATTCCCTTTAGTCATTTTTAGAAGTAGATAGCGGATGTGTCAAAAATTGCCATTCCTTTAGAAGATTTTCTATCTAGATACAGTCGAGTTCATTAATATGTTTGCACTTTTGACAGGGTGTTGTCTTTTATTACAAAGCCATAAAGGTTGATGAACTGTCAAAAGTGCCAACATATTAATGAACTCACTGTACCTACTTCTAGAAATGAATACGAGGGGATGTAATAATACCTTCTAAAAATACTAAACTATGGATCTTAAAAAATCCACGTAAAGATTTATTAGAACTATGTAATTTATAAAAACTATGTATACTACTACCTATCGCTTGCCTTGCACGGTCTCAACCGTCTGGGGAGATGGCTAAACTTGCTCGGCCATCTCCCAACCGCGAGGAGGCCCGGATATCCGGGCCTCCTCGCCAATGAGGTAGAATCCCACAAGGGTCCCTCAGGGCCAACCGGCGGCGAGAGGGCAAGTGCCGGAGTTATTAGTGGGTATTCCCTCCTCCCGAGATCCCACCGAGCCACTAGGCTGGATGGGATCACGGGAGGCAAACGTGGAGGGAACCGTAACGTTGAATGTTGCGGTCCCCTCCTGGAGAGTCCCACACACGAACCCCTGCTCACCTGCTGGGGGATGCGTAAATGCATCTTCTTCGGCATACAAAATAGGGGTGACTAAATGGTTTTTCATACAAAAGAGTTAACATCTAATAATATAAGAGTTAACATATAATAACGTGTTAAACGGTGCACTGGACGATCTCGACATTTTTCACGACTCTTTGTCCGGTTTTAGATCTAAAATACTGGACTCATTTGCCTAATAATCTGAATAATGTTGTGTTACTTTTAGATATTGTGTAAGTAATACTTTGCTTCCTGTGTTTTTTTGTGTTTCTTTATTATTATTTAATTGTTATTTAATTTTTTTGGTTCTTGAGCAGGCACCTATGTAATTTCCTCTTAATTTTCAATTTTTTTTTTTATACCTATTTTAATGATAAACTATTTGTTGACTGATTTTGTAATTGGGAATGCTGTACATGCCTGTTATAGGTTTACACATCAGGATTTGATATGTTCAACTTCGCGATATGTAATGTTTTATGTGTACTCTGTTGGCGTGTCTTATGAATAAAAATAAAAATAAAAAAACATCTAAAAGGTTTTTTTAGTATATATTCAATTTTATTTTATTTGAATTTGATATTGTTTTAAAGCCGATTACAGCTGTTAAGTCAACTTGCGGATTGTACTGTCGAATTACTCTTAATAGAGTTTCATACAAAATACGCGAAATTAAACATTTTTAAATTCTAACTGCCACAAGGCAAATTGGAGAAATTATACAGTAAAGTCCACGAGTTGACTATTACAGCTTTCGAACAATACCAAGTTCAAATAAAATCAGAATGAATTAATTATAAAAAAAGAAGTTAGCTCTTTTGTATGGAAATCCATATAGTGGCCCCTATTTTGAGCAGTAAGTATACCTAAGTATTATAATTACAATAATTAAATAAAATTCAGCGCGGCACCACTTTCGGCCCGGATACGGTCTTAACAGTCATGATTGATGAAGTAAATCTCTGTTTTATCACTCATCTTAAAATTATCACATTTAAAAATGGCGACCTAAACGCTACAATAAATAATTATCATTAATAATACCTAACACGCATTCAAACTATGAAAGCGAGTACAATAATACATTTATCGTTATTACTTCTAAAAATAATGCACATTTTGATAGTTCCATCAGTGACAACTAATAAATAGTTTGAAAAACATATAATACGCATTTTTAGGGTTCCGTACCTAAATGGACCGACAAAGCCCTATTGCTGTAGCTCCTGTATGTAATTGTGTCCGTCCGTCTGTCCGTCGTCTGTCACAAAGCTCTAGCAGCTAAACCGTTGAAGCTATAGTCTTCATATCTGCACCAAAAGTGGATCTTGCCGACCCAAAACCAGGTAAAGTTTTTTTATATTTTAAAGGTGTCTTAAGCAAGTGAATAAGAGCGTAAAAAATATTTTTTTACGCTCCGAACGTGTAAGGATCATTATTTAAAGCCTTGTTATGTAGACATAGACTGTATTTTTGTTTAAAAAATATTAGAAAACAAAGTTATGAGAAGCCGCCAAAATCAACTTTTTTCGAAAATTTGGATACGATGTACCTATTATTTAAACTTCCCATTGACCTATGAGCTTGAAAGGTGATAATGTTTATTATTACGTAGGTATATATATTACCGACAAATAACAATATATTGATAAATCAGTTTTTTTTATTTAATTCATTTTCTTACAAAGTACACAAATAAACTTAATTTTGCGGTCAACGTCTGTATGGTCGAGCCTTGTAGCAGTTATTATATTTAGGTTAGCACAGACGGCTTTTATTCTATAATTTTTATACGGAACCCTAAAAGTGCGAAGTCCGACATGCACTTGGCCGGTTTACTATATCCTACAGTCACATTCCCTTTGTCTGCACCTATTCTTATGCTTATTCAATACCTTTGATAAAACAGGCGATAAATAGTAAAGCAGTGTTTTATCTAATCAAAAACCTTTTTATTCGAGTGAAATAGAACACTATAAAATGTCTATTCATTTATAAAAACGTCTATCTGTCTTTTCTCGTACATTGTGATGACCTCCGTGGTCGAGTGGCTTTGTAAAACGGTTTTGTCGCCATCTCTGAGGTCCCGGGTTCGATCCCCGGTTGGGTCAATTTAGAAAAACGAACTTTCCTATATTGGCTCGGTTTGGGTGTTTGTGATACCACCGTTGTGTCTGATTTCCATAACATAAGTGCTTAAACTACTTACTTTGGAATCGGAGCAATGTATGTGATGTTGCCAAATATTTATTTATTTATTAGTAATCAATTCTTACTTACGAAAAAGACAAATCCTCTAGAAAATTGTAATTGAACGCTAGTAATAATAATTCAGTGATTGAACCTAAATCTTTTTCTTCGCTTATAGATAATAAAATTATTATAACAAGTCACGCTCGAGTTAGTAAAATTTATTGTGACTTGAAAATGATAAGTGAAAAAAGTTGCACCGATTGTGTTTTAGATATAGTAATTGACAATTAATTCAAATTGCTTTTATGTGTTCATCTTGTAAAAAAAAGTAAAGAAGTCGATTTACAAAATTAAGAATCGAGCTTGATTGTTAAAAGAAAAAAATCGCTGTTCTCTGGCTAAACTACTTTAATTATTTTTGCCAAAGCACAGTTTCGCATTTTTTATGATTATGCGTTTTTTAATCTCGTAAAATTTTAATGGAATACTCCTTAAAATAAAGAAGGAATTTATCGAAATAGGGACAAAATACTAATTAAACTCGAGAAGCCTCAGGACATTCTCAGTTGAACTGTATCAGGAGATTATTTTTTATATATACCTACTATTTCCAAGAATCTCATCCAAAATCTCTCTCTCTTAAGACACGCTCGAGTGTTTTTGCTTTTGCTATACGTCCAAATTGCCAACTTATTTCATTATAGTTCCGATGTTCTATGACTGATCAATCAATATCATGACACGAGTGATCGACCAATAATTATCATGCCACGAGTGATTGTTCAATCATTATCACTCCACAAGTGATTAACCAATGCCATACAATTTCAAAGGCAAACTTCACATTTGTATTCTTTGAATGATATTGTACGCTTACTTCAAATAAGAATAAATAAAGCCGTAGCTTTATAAAGTTCTTGAGTCCACGTATTTATGAAGTAGTTCAAGGTACTTGACTGCAGACGGTCGGGATGTGAAGAGGCGACCCTCATTGGGACTTCGGCTTCTGTACCGGAGCGTCGCACGCGAACACGAACGACCATTCCGGTTTCTTCTGCACGTACGAGATGAATTCATCTGGAAAAGATTAAAGATGTAGATAGATAGCATATGGGAGATGGAAAAGCAAAATGGATACCTCAAATGTAAAAACCTGCAAGAGGGCAAAACATCTCGGAGAATAATCAAATGTCTTCAAAAATCTATTGTGGATAATATCCGTAAAGATAAGTAAATTAGGAAAATGTCCCTTCATTTTACTTACTACCAAACTCCATATTTTTGTTGATGAGTAAGCAGATTATATCGTCAATATTTTTAGTGTATAACTTTCTGAATCTTCGAAAAATACCAAGCAGAGAGATATTTACAATTAAAATTTAAAGTAAAATGAACGTATTACTAAACTCACAGAAGATTTTTGTTTATCAGGATAAAGGTTCAGTCACACACGGCTAATAGGAGCAAGAACAGATTGCTGAGCTGAAGTGGCAGTGGGCGGGGCACATAACGAGAAGAACCGATGGACGTTTTGGAATGATGGGGCGGAAAGGTTCTGGAATGGCGACTGCGCACCGGACGACGCTCCGTGGGTAGGCCCCCGACAAAGTGGATTGATGATCTGAGTGCTTAGTGCGAGTTTTTCTACCTCACGCTCGATCGTGAGCGCGTTAGAATTTTGTATGGCGTTGATGAAGTTCATCGCGTTTTCCGCCAGATGTCAGGCCACCGATCTTATACAATATGAAGTTTACGTTAACGCGGCCGAGTAAGTAAAAAACTCGCACTACGCACCCTGGTGAAGGTCGCGAGAAGCCACTGGATGCGGGCCAAGCAGGACCGATCGTTGTGGAGATCCTTGGGGGACGCCTATACCCAGCAGTGGGTGTCGTGCGGCTGATATGATGTGGCACTTGCAGCGAGAACTCGATGTGACTAACTACGAATGCGATCTGAGAGTGAATGCACTCGCAGCGAATATTCGCTGTGTGTATTATATGAGTGAATATTCGATGCCCGTTGAGCTCATAGTATCAAACCCCAACCGAATATACACGACACGAGTTTGTCCGTATAAAAATGGACGCAGGACGGATGCAGATAATGTAACTCAGCGTATACCACGTAAATTAAACATGTGGTTAAAGGAGTTAAGGCATTTTCTGCTTAAACTATTTACCTACTTTTTTATATATATTTTTTTTTAATTCACAATTTGCTGTACTACTTGTTCACTTATTAATCTGTGGTATCTGTCAACCCAATGGCAGATCAACCTGAGTCAAATTCAAATGTTGACATTTCTTTTTCTTAATTTCAGAAGCAAAATTTGTTTGTTTTTGGTTTGTCCAGTCTTATTTTCACATTTTATAGTGACATTTCTGCCTTTTGAAGATTTTATGTAGATAACAGAACGTTTCTCTCAGTGTTTCCGTAGTATTCAAAGTTCCATATCAAAAATATTAACAATTATATAACTTTTTTCCTACATGCGTTAAAAAAAGACAGAATTCAATTCATGTAGCAATTCCGTATTTGCTACATGAATCGAATTGATATTTACTCACATAGAACTGTCGTCATGAAATTTTGTGAGCAGGTTCGATAAATTATAGATTTCTTTTGTCAAGCCACTTTTTGGAAAAAAAATTGGATTTTTTTCAAAATAAAAAAATTAATGCTTGGACGATTTCACAGCGCCATCTAGCCTCAAACCGGGCAAAGCTTGTGATATGGGTGCTTTTAATATAGACTTATTATGTATAACACCCAGACTCGCCACAGAAATTAAAATACATCAAAATGGCGAAGATATGTTAAAACGAGGTTTACAGCTTACAGAGCCACTAATAAATGAAATAGTTACCGTATGTGATGTACCCCTTCTCGTCGAGGTCGATGTTGTGGTAGAGCGCGGCGGCGGCGTCGTCGGGCGGCACGCCGAGGCACTTGGCCGCCAGCTCCGCGAAGGCGCGCGCGCCCAGCCGCCCCGACCCGCTGCTGTCGTACAACTGCAGCGGGCACAATATCATAAACACCATGGTACAGTACGGATCACGACAGATGACCACGAATGGCGGCCGTCTGCGCATGTACATATAAATGTACTCGAGAGCATTGGGAGCGCGTCGATGCCGCGATAGGCGAATAGCGACTGAGCGGCCTATCACGCGTTCATTGCCGCATTCCGCCCGCGCCTCACCCCGCACCTCAAAGTGGGCCTAAAAATGACTTCTGCGCAGTGGTTATCTTTCGTGATCCGTACTGTATAGTATGTTTCACCAGGTATTCTCTGCCCATGCTGGCCTAAGGGCGAATGTCCACACACGGTTTTACTGTTGTGGTCTCCTTCAAAAGCTGATGTGTCGGTGTATGAAATGTATAGAAATGTTTACGCGAAGTCTGCGTCGCTTATTGAAAACGAATAAAAGACCGATGTCTAAGTAAGTTACGGTGTATGTAAGTAAGGTGTATGTTCGCACCTTAAACGCCAGTGATATGAGCCGCGTGTAGGGCACGTGCTGCAGCGACAGGAACGCGGCCGCCAGCAAGTAGTCGGGCCAGTACACCAGCCCGCTAGACCGCTGGAAACGATTACACAATCCTCCTTGTTTTATCTATTTTTATTTAGAGACTTTTTAAGTTCTTATTTCGGGTCTCCTAGTAAGTATATACCTACCATTTACCTAATAGGGGTAAATGAGGTAATAAAGCCTAAAACCGATATAAATGTCGATATTGAGGTTTTAGCCCTGTTTTCTCGTGGTCCCATGATGTTGTCCCATTAATGGGACCCCGAGGGATAACTGTTTCTCGTAGTCCCATTATTATTGGGATGTTGATTGCGAATAGCATTTATTTATTATTCAACCCCTAAAGGGGTGAAATGGAGTTCATACTTTATATTGAAAAATTTTATTAAATAGACATTTCGACTTGAAACTTCGTAAGAGTACCTACTTCTAAAAGTAAGTAAGATTTTCCGAATGTCCACGCGGATGAACTCGCGAGCAAAAGCTAGTAGGGTATATAGGTATTCAGATCCCTACATCTAATCTATTAATTATTATATAATACACTTAAATCTTTCTCAGGAATCACTCTATTATTTGGTGAAAACCGCATGAAAATCCGTTCAGTCGTTTTTGAGCGAACAGACCGACAAACGTGGCAAGGGACTTTGTTTTATAATATGTGGTGGAGAGGGATATATAGGCCGTAAAAAAGAGACTTTCCATACAAATGTCCGGACAGCTGATTGGTTTTGTATAAAAAGATTTTTTATTAAATTTAGATTTTTCGCATTCACAATGCTATTTTTATATTAAGATAAATAATATTAGAAAAAATACTAGAAAAAATCGACTCACCCGTAGCACCTCAGACGGGACTCGAACCCGCACCCTTGGGATTCCGGCCCAATGCACTGACCAATTATGCTACCGAGTCGCTAGCGGGAGCGGCGAAATTTTCTAGTACTTTTTACTTCTTCGCTGCAAGCCAGCGCAATTTCATCAATGTGAGGAAATACCCACACATTCGAAAGAAACATCTTTCCAGATGTTTTGACAATCGATAAAGATGAAACAGCTATATAATTATTAAATTTAGATTTTTCGCATTCACAATGCTATTTTTATATTAAGATAAATAATATTAGAAAAAATACTAGAAATTAATACTAGAAAATAATTGCGCTGGCTTGCAGCGAAGAAGTAAAAAGTACTAGAAAATTTCGCCGCTCCCGCTAGCGACTCGGTAGCATAATTGGTCAGTGCATTGGGCCGGAATCCCAAGGGTGCGGGTTCGAGTCCCGTCTGAGGTGCTACGGGTGAGTCGATTTTTTCTAGTATTTTTTCTAATATTATTTATCTTAATATAAAAATAGCATTGTGAATGCGAAAAATCTAAATTTAATAATTATATAGCTGTTTCATCTTTATCGATTGTCAAAACATCTGGAAAGATGTTTCTTTCGAATGTGTGGGTATTTCCTCACATTGATGAAATTGCGCTGGCTTGCAGCGAAGAAGTAAAAAGTACTAGAAAATTTCGCCGCTCCCGCTAGCGACTCGGTAGCATAATTGGTCAGTGCATTGGGCCGGAATCCCAAGGGTGCGGGTTCGAGTCCCGTCTGAGGTGCTACGCGTGAGTCGATTTTTTCTAGTATTTTTTCTAATATTATTTATCTTAAAAGATTTTTTTTTTGTCTGTTTTTGGAAAAGTCATGGAACAAAATATTGTTGTCTACTCCTGCGAGTTGTTAGTATTTACAAATACCCCTGTATACCTGCGTGAACAAGTCGGCGAGTCGTTGCGCGCGCGCGTCGTCGGGCACGCCCAGCCGCGCGGGCAGCTGCTCGCGCTCGATCCAGCGCGCGTGCGCCGGCACGCCCGCTGCTGCTAGATGCAGCTCTAACTGAGACCGTTCTAGTCTGTAAGCACAAGAAAACAAATATATTATAATAATGTGCTGCAAGGAAAGGAAGGAATGGTGACTTCGGGAAAACTAGGATGAAATTAGGAAGATGAAGTTGGGGAAAATGGTTGAGTTTGCGGAAAAATCATAACAGAAGACATAATATTGAATAAGCTACTATGGCAAAACCATCCACCACCGCAATGAAAGTGGAGCAAGTTTCTGAGCGACTTTTTAAGAACAGTGAGTGAATAGTTTTTGAACCAAGATTTATAAGCTGTAGATACTAAAATCCTCTCCACTAAGATTTGACAATACTGTTATCTTCTCTTTCAATCAAATGGTCCAGCCACATTTAAGTTAATGACATATTAAAGTAACTAATACTAACCCGAGCTGACTCCTCAACTCGCTGATTTCCCTGACAGCGACTGCGTTAGGTATTCCCAGCTGCTTGGCCCTCGCGATCAAGCGACAGTCGTCATACGTGTAGTCCAAAACTGGCACACCGAGGGCTCTGATGACAATTTGATAATAATAGTATAAAAACAATAAAAATTAACACATTATTCCCGCAAAAGTCTTACTTGGCCATAACATCCCGCACGTTCCTGGCATACAGCTTTGGGTCTCGCTTCTCCTCCTCGCTGGGGTAGTAGACCGGGAGGAACTCGATCTCACAGGAGCTGTGCACTTGCGTCAAGGTCAGCCAGAGAAGCTTCAGTCTAGAACGGAAATTAAGATCAAAAACTAAAGTGATGTGCCGATTGCCACTTTAGGCATCACTTGGAACGAAAGTTTTTCCTCCTTGCTTCGAAAGGAGGAAAAACTTTCGGTTTCGCCAATCTGCTTTGGGTCCGCGACGTCCGCGTGGCAGCTTGAATGAAGCCCATCCTCTATCGAAGGTGGCCCTCGTGGTGGGTAAGGGCTCAATCTTTCTTAACCATCCATAAGGAAGGGTTTTACTCCAACAATGAGATCATAAAACTAATCGAAGTTGTTGAAGACTTACGCGCCAGGCCCCTCCCATGTCCAAGTGACGGTGTCCCGGGCGTTGGGGTACCGGATGGTGACCGGCTGCACCGGCACGCCCGGATAGAACCCGCCCGGCTTGAACGTGATCAGGCACGACCGGTTCGTGCACGTGCCTTCCGGGAAGATAAGAACCTAGAACAATAACATCACAGTAGATCTGAGAACTGACAGGTTATTGACTGAGTGAGTGCGAAGCGCGAGCGATGCGTCTTCGTTTCAGCTTGGTCAAAATTTATTTCGTATATCCGGCTGTCCGTCTGTTCTTCTTTACAAGTCGCACTCAACCTACATTTGTGAATTATTTTTCGAAATATCGAAATCAACAAGAAATATAGATTTTAATTTTTAGAAAAAAAAATGTCGTATTTCAGCCATTTCGAAGAATGATCAAAAATGTCACAAACGCGAGGTCTACAGCTCACTTTGGAAATACCGTTTAGGATTCCTCACAAAGCATTTATATTTATTTGTGCATTGTTTGGAATAATCCATTTGTCTCTTTTTATCTATTTATAGCCGAAGTAGTAGGTACCCCTATTGAGTTATCATGATACAGCCATATAAACACAACAATGGAAACAAACATGTCTTGCATAAGTTAGCAGTTTATGTAACATTTCAGTGTTAATTAGGAAGTTATGTTTTTATTTATCCTACTAATTATTATACCAAAGTTTTTGCAATAGGCCCGCGACATAAGCTTACTTAACTTAATAACTTGAACAAAACACATAACTATTTCTTCATTCAAGCTGTTGATAATCATATGTACGAGTGTTTTTGTTAAATGTATTGATTATTTTTATAATAAAGTGTATTTATAAATTGGACACATATACTATACACCTTTTATCAAGATAATAGCTAAATACGGCAACCTCTTATAACGGTGGCTTCGAAGCGTGTCCAAAATTATTGGGGTACAAGAAAAATAATGTTGCGAGTTTAATTTGAATCAAAATTATCATACTTCTTGTATATGAGTGATAAGACACACTTTTTTTAAATAACGTTGTAATTTATATTTCTGCTTTTTAAGTAGTATAAATGTCTCTGTTTAGTGTTAATAACAATGATTTATAGGCTTTAGCGTAAATTGTACGACTAAATTTTTCTCTCTTTTATTATTTGTTTTAATTTTGGTACAATCTTTTAATCAAAACTAACCTAACCTAACCAATTTATTTATTTATAAAGCTTATTAGTATAATTAGAGTGAACCACTATTACTAGCAAAAAAAATGTGGACCAGTCAAATGATTATATGACTGTAACGAATATAAAAAGAGTAAATGCATGTGTTGGAGATAGGTCTATGCCGAGTGCTGACAATGGTGTTGAGAGTTTGTAGGAGATAAAAGTCGCAAGAAGCTGTTGGATGCGGGTCGCAAAAGACCGATCATCGCTCGTACCTCGGTTCACCGAGGAAGCGATAACGAACGTGAAAACGCTTCGAGCGTTCCTGGCTGAGCTGGGTTGACAGGAGCATTCAAAGCCCGTGGTCCTACTGCGTGGTCCTATTGGTAGAACTACGGGCAATTTTTTTTGTCCGTAGTTCTGGGCACCTAGCTATTACCATAGTCCGGTCTCGGGTTCGATCCCCGGTTAGGTCAATTTAGAAATCGATTTTTTCTATATTTTCTCAGGTCTGGGTGTTTGTGATACCACCGTTGTCTCTGATTTCCATAACACAAGTGCTTTAGCTACTTACTTTGGAATCGGAGCAATGTATGTGATGTTGTCATGTATTTATTTATTATTATTTATAATCCTACCATACAGTCGTCCCCATAGACCTACTGGTAGTACTACGGGCATTTTTATTGTCCGAGGTCCTACTACGTGGTCCTACTGTTAAAACCACGAGCATTTTTTTTGTCTGTAGTTCTATTAGTAGGACCGCACACCCTCCGGAGTACGAATACCACAAGGAACTACCAAAGGAGAAGAAGAAGAATAGAGTTATTTGAAGTAACCTACCTGCGGCCAGTCTTCCTTGGAGGTGGCTCGCTCTATGATCTCCTTGATGGTGTTCTGTCTGGAGTTAGGGTCATCTCGCCACACGTACACCGGCTGCGTGTAGTTGATAAGCTCTGAAAATGGACATTTAACTTTAAATATGGGACTGATCGTTAATGTCAGAAAACATTTCAAAAATTATCTGAGACGCAATAAACTTTGCCTTTGCCACTATAGAACCTTATTACCTACCTTTATTAACATAATTATCTTTAACAATTCGTTTATCTATAGTGGATATAGTGGAGCTTATTCTGTCGTAACACCCTTTAGTGACCTAGGAAACAAATTAGTTGTCTACACATATTATAATATTAAAGACATGACCGAAAAACCAAACAGGAAAAAACAGAAAAACCAATAAGTGATTCAGTTACCTATAAGTAGGTATATTTTCAGAAAAAACGGATAAATACACACGGAACTATTATTTGGTTTAAAATAAAGAAAATTTGCGGATTTATAAGTTTTTTTTTACCACCATGGAAGTGTAAATCTTTCAAACGGTTGACTTTGAGAAAAAATGTTTTAAGAACCTCATTGTCATTTTTAAAGACCTATCTATAGATACCCCGCACGGATAGGTTTGATAAAAAAAAACAGTTTTAGTTCCATGTATAGAGGAGCCCACCCAATATTTTTTTTATTTTTGTTTAAAAATCTTATAGCGGTTTTCAGAATACATCCACTTACCAAGTTTCAACAGTGTAATCTTAATAGTTTCGGAATAAAGTGGCTGTGACAAACGGACGGACGGACAGACAGACATGACGAATCTATAAGGGTTCCGTTTTTTGCCTTTAGGCTACGGAACCCTAAAAACACTAAGTACCATAACTTTATAGCCATGCCTACAAAGCCACTCGCGCTCACCACGACAATAAAATGACAGCATGTGAATAACTAAAAAGGCTTTACTCTAACTTTCTCCATACAAATTGTTTTGTATTGCGTCAACCCAAACACCATCATACATTATTCAATTTAAAGAATGCACAAGCAAGCATACTCTATCCAGTAGTATTAATAAATAATGCGAATAAGAACTACAGACTAACACTACATGCAAAATTATAAATAGGATGTAACAACAATACCGCAATGTTACAAAGCAAATAGGTACAGTTATATGAACAGCTTCAAAATAGCCCTGTACTCCGCCGCCGCAGCAATGATTGCGTTCGTTGTTTAATATTGCATGCGACGTACAAAATACAACATATTTAATTATTCACATACAATTTGTTTCAGAAGCCCGGTGAAACATAAATTGATATCTATTCGGGGTCGGCGTAGTGCGACCTTCGCTACATTCTATCCTGACACTCTTCATCTCCTCATCCCCCCTTCACATTTCTAATGTCATTCCGCGCTCAGTCCACATCCATCTTTTCTACGCCCTTCCTCTTGCCACGGTAAAGATACCTCTCTTGCTTTCCTTCCAGCCACCAACATATAAACTTGAAAAGTATGAAAACTTAAACGATATTTTTTTATTCATTGTTTATCAATTTGTGATAAAAGAAATCCATCCATTAGATATTCAATAAAAACATGGGGACAATTTCTCAATCAACCCAAAAGTTCCTACTTATTTCTATATTTGTAAATGTGCAGGTAAATTAGTTACAATACAATATCAACTTAGTGGCAAAACGATTAAAATTCCTTCTACATTGGTGAGATGGCGCTGGCTTGCAGCGTAAGAGTTGATATACTAGAAGAAATTCGACGATCCCACTAGTGACTCGGTAGCTCAGCGGTTAGAGCATTGGACCGGATATCCAAAGGTCGCGGGTTCGATTCCCGTCCGAGAACATGATCTAGTGCGAGTCCTATTTTTTCTAGTATATTATTTAGTATTATATAAAAATAGCATTGTGAATGCTTAAATCTCAAAATTTAAAAAGATTCGTTGTAAGCAAATGAGTGATAAACCGCCGCCGGCATGTCGGTAATAGCAGGGCTAGCGTTATAACGGGCCTGCGCAAACGCAGCCTATTTGCGGTGGTCGGAGAAAGTGTGGTGCTAGCCACGGTTAGTGGAGCTTCGCATGTTGGGTACATGGTACATCGGAAAATTTAGTGTTTGAACATGTGAATTTGCTTTGCAAGCAAAAATGTTTACCAGAAAGAGCTACAACTTCATGGTTTGCTTATTTAATTTTGTCATTTCTTGATCAATGTTTTCTACTTAAACATACATTATATCTGTAACGTTTGCATGCCAGTCTCTGGTGCATTTCATTTCATTCATTTCATCTAAAAGGTTTTACAAGATCGATGTCCCCTCTGGCACGAATTTGAAGGGAACATCTGGGAAATTTTCGTCCCATGAAAAGATCCCAGTTGTCACCCCGGGTGCCAGTGTTAAGAGGGGACTCCTGGGAATAATTGGGGATCTTCATCCCTAAGAAGATTCGAACCAGGGAAATTTTAACCGACTTCAAAAAAGGAGTAGGTTCTATGTTCGTCTGTTTGTAGAAGAAGTATATAATGGTGGCTGCGAAAAACTAACATACCCATTATATTCCCAAGGATTGATTTATTTACTTAAATATTTAGAATTTCTATTTATAAATATTAGAATTATTCAGAAAGAATTGATAATTTCAGCAAAAGTTGCTTTATTCTGAAAATCTATACAATTTAAATTAATGTTCACAGTAAATTTACTCTAGAAAATACCGAGCCATACGTTAGAAAACGATAAAAAAAATCCATCAGAAGGCAATCATACCTAACTAAACAATGACTTGTTTTATTTTCGCTTGAATAACTGTAATAGCTGTTGAAGAGATCAATTAGGTACCTAAATTTATACCATAGCTATAGCTACCTATATTCTACTATATTTTTAATTATATAAAAAGAAGTTAACAAACTGAATAACATACTGACATATCCTACACATACACTAAAGAAACTTTAAATTTTGCGTAAGGATACCTTTTATATGTATAAAGAAATTATTTTTGAAATAATGGCGAAGTTGCTAGCAGCCACTACTAATTGATAATAAACTATAACAGTTAAATATACGCTATATTAAAGTCGATTACTAGACGTACTTAATTCGGTTCACACTAGCGTAGTGGGTAGTGGAGTAATCGTGACTTACCCGTCCACGCACCAGTGGATAAGTCCAGTGGGTGGACGGGTCGGAAGGGAATCCGTCATAAGAGTATTCATTTTGACTTATTCCCATCTTCCAACCGAGCTATCATGGGATGCTATAGCTAAGATGGGATGTCTTCATTTTAATAGGCAATAAAATTCTATAGCTAACTATAAAGGCTTTGTTCTTTTATAAAGGGCTTCTAAGTCGATAACCTAACTAGATTAACCAAAAATACAGAAGGTCAAATGATGGGTGAAAGCCCGAGCAGTGCTGAAGGCCGGCCTCCGTCTAGCCTGAAATAAACCTAGGCTGCGGCGAAACCTTACAGTAAGCGCAACTCCTAGTAATTTATTATAGAAAAAGATACAATAAGAACTGAATTAAATTCAAATCGTTTTATTGATTTAGTTTTTATTAATTTACAATTACAATTTTCAATTTTTTATAATTTTATTAATTACACGATTCGATCTATTTATGCCGTTTCTGAGGTACTTATCGGTGGTTTGTCGAAAGGGTTCACATTATCTGGTATGAAGTAATAACATTAACTTTTTCAATACAGTTGCTCGAAAAAGCATTTTCGATGACAGTACAGCGTGTGGTAAGTTGATTTTACCGCACGCCGTGCGTTTTTATTTACGGTTTAATACAGCGTTCGGAAAGTTAATTTTACCGCACGCCACCACCGTGCGTTTTTGTTTACGGTTACTTTTTATTTCAGAAGGTAATGTATTCTCGCAAATATATTTAAAAACGTAGTATGGAACACGGTTGTTAAGGTTTTTTAAAACCTCCTTACCAACCTCGTATCATAAACTATACTATTAACCACTCGTTACCTATGGTACCAGTGGGTCGACCCATTACCGGGCTCACAGGTAATTTTAATTACCCGTGGTTCCATTATGCATTGTTCTCTCGACTTCTGACTATATCGATATAAAAGTAATTACAACCATGAAACTGATTAAATACAAATCCATAATAACAGCATGTTAGACAGGTATGTACTTACCAAAAAGCGCTTACCTTGTCAAAAGAGAACGTCATGATGTCATAACTAGAAGGGACATTTGGTCATTTTAACAACAAGAACGCACTGAAAATGAATTTTTTACATACATTTTGATATTCGATTTTAATTTTTGTATGAAACAGCTGGTTTTTTTTTCGCGGTTTCAGAGTTGGTCCCATAGTAAAAGGGTCAATTTCAACAAGTGGTGTTTTTTCTTTCATTTCGGTTGAATTTTTTATTATAAAGTTTTTTTAAATTCTAACCGTGGTTTATTGTATTTCTTTATACTCTAAATGCACATATTTAACACCATCAAAATATCTTTACAGACTTATGAGATATACGTGTTTAAAAATGTGATGTCACCGAAATGAAACGGTCGTTAACCGAAATGAAATAACTAGTCACCGAAATGAATGAACTTATACACCGAAATTAAAATCCACCGAAGCAGCATATACAGGTGTACCGCAATACTTATACAGGTTATTTGTTAATCCCCTTATAATCCCGTATATGATAGATAGCATTATTATGCATGCATACGACCTCATGGGTGAGTAAGACGTGAGTAAGGTAACTGGTCCGGTAACAACATCTTTATCTGACCCTACCCTACTGTCAACTTCACCTGCACGCACTGGTGGTTCGTACGAATAGCTTGCGGCAATAACCTTCCAGTCGTCGTCATGTTGCTGCTGAATAACAGACGAGACTCTGACAACCGAGCAATGGCAGTACACCATAGCCATACACCCAGCCGTGAAACCAATTGGAAGAGGCTTCAGTGACCTTTAGAATCTAAATCACTCCTTAAATATTTACCTGGTGCAGAAGGCAAAAGAAAATCACTGCACTATTACTTATCCCAAGAAAATTATCATGAAATCACAATCAAAGATCTTAAGATGGCTATGCAAATCCGCTTAGCAACCGGCGCCGTACTGCGTCCGGGGCATCGGTGGAAAATTGGATACCGGCCATGACGTTGTGAGAGATCAGGTAATAAAATACTACTTGTATCTTAATTAAGCTGCGGCAAGTCCAGAGGATAGCTACTTGAAATGTACTTGGCTCACTACAGCCCGGGAAAAATAAAGATCTTGGAAAAATAAATAACCAGATGTGAACTGAACATCTGCGGGCTTAGTGAAACTCATTGGAATGGAATGGTTATTTACCCACCGAGACACACGCCATCAACTTTTCTGGCAATGACAACATGACCCGAAATGGAGTTACCGTCCTTCTTCCAAAACTCATAAGAAACACACATAACCAATCAGCAATCGAGTACTGAGCATCAAGCTTAAAGCGGCGCCAGCACTGCAACGGAGGCTGACCTGGAGAGTTTTTATGCCGAACTGGAGAGCGCCATGAGCAAGGTCTGTTTTTTTCCTGTTTATTCTGCTTCATGGCGATCTGTGTATTCACAATAAGACATTTCTTTGGCTGATCCTAGATCTGGATTTTACACATCTAAGAGAGCCAAATCTAGTTGTAAGATTTCTTTACAGCTAACACTCTTTTTGGCTATAAGATCTTTTAAATAAAGTCGAAATGTCATGTCGTTTCAAACGGGCATGTTGTACACCTTTCTCTCCACTTAGGGTCTTAGCCAGTTCGTTCGCATGGGTAACAACCCTGTCTTGGTCTTTCTTTTTAGTGTACTGGGCTATTTCTTGCCGAATTGTGTTTATTTTAAGGTCTAAGTATGTATACTTGTTGCTAATGCACTGAGGGGATAAAGAGCATTGTCCGTAGTGCTTTGCTTTGAAATCTTTCTAGGATGTCTGTATTAGCATGGTCTCTAACAGATAAATGTCTGTGTAAATATTTATTTTTGTGTTTTATTTCCTGTATGATGTTGTTTTGTGTTTATAATCCCTATGTCTTAAGTATTTGTTTTTTTTTCTTCTATTCTATAATTTATCATCACGTACATGTCTGTTTCTATCACTCCTTGACCCTGTCATAATACCAGTGCTTTTGGGTCATTCTAAACATCACAAGAATGACCCAGAAGTTAATTTTGCTGAGACAGGGCCAATTAGCAGCACACTTCAATGCTTAAGATTGGGGCTGACTTCCACCGACTATAGTGCGATAAAAGAGGTGAACACCTGATGCAATTTGCAGCCGACAAACAGCCAGTTCCAGAATCACCCTAGAAGACTTTATACCTGACGACAAGTATCTTAACCAAATTGACTTAATTCTAATTGGATCTCGATAGCGGATATCAGTCATAAATGTTCTCACTCTACTTGCGGCTGATTGCGGGTCAGACCACCAAATTCTTATCTCCAAAGTACGGCTAAAACTGAGAGCAGCCAGAAAGATAGAGAAATAAAAGAATCTAAATAGAGAATAACTCAAAGTTTATAGCAATACTCGAACAGAATTGGAGTCTATGGCTGTCCATAGACTCCAACTCTGTATGCAGAAATGAATATGGAGAACACAGATGAACTTTGGGGCCAAGCCAAAATTATGGTAAGGAACAGTCAAAAAGTCTGAACCACTCGCGGATACCATCAAACGGCAACACTAGATGAGCGACACTACTTTAGCGCTGATTGAGGATAGACAGATAATTAAGAGTTTAGGAGCCGTTTGAGAACTAAACTGTTTAGTCTATCGGTCTGTCGTGTCTTGTCTAGGCACATCCCAACCAGCATGCAGACATGATCGTAACACACATCTTCAAACATTTGAAGAACGGAAAAGCCACAGCCACAGGTAGCAACGACACGACGTATCCCGGCGAGGCGGTGCATCTATCGAACGAGTCACGGTGCAGGGTTAGGTCAAGCCAAGTGGTAAATTGCCAATGAGGTGGACCAAGTCAGAGCAGCCGTGGATGACCACTTGCACGTATGCATAAAGAAGGCAGCCACTATCGAAGACTGCCGATGAATAGTAATGCAGGTCACTTCCACTTCCGCTGAAGGATTATGACGACCACGACCACCCTGCCAAGTTTACTGACTAAAAAGAGAAGATACGACCACGTAAAATTATTATAAAGTCTGTAAACCATCGTATATCTGAGAAATTTCGCGTTTTTATTTGTAGTTATGGAAAACGGCAATGCAACCCTAGACGCAGATGGACTATATTCCATAACTTAAATGGTCAAAACCACTACACTATGTCGGTCTAGGCAGGTTGTCACTGGCCAGTTTTTCATAAAAAGAAACATATAATTCCCTTTCAATCAAGTAGTGGTTACAATAATAAAAGGTCGAAGTTAGTATCGCATAAAGAACATGCCTTAGAAACACATTAAAAAATACACTTAAGATTTTGAAATATCACCTGCTGGCCTGGATTTTTACCGAAATGAAATAATAATAAGCCGAAATGATAAAACAATCCACTGACATGAAACAATTATGCACCGAAATTATCATCACTCACCGAAATGATTTTTTTTATCATTTCGGTTAGTTTTTTATCATTTCGGTTGACAGTTTAGGTCACCGAATCAACCGAAATGAAGACACCGAAATTAAAAACAAGAACAAAAATTGGAATTAAAAGAAAACTATTTAATATAGATTTTTATGAATACTACTTAAATAAACGTAGTAGAAATAGCGTACTTACGAACAATCAATTAAATATACTAGCTCTTTGGAAGACGAGTCATACCCATAAACGGAAATGAAAACAAAGTTGTCCCATGACCACCGAACAGCAATACTTATTTTTTTGGCGGGAACCGCAGGCCAGTTGCGCACTTTCTGCCACAACAAGCACTTAGGCGGCACTGGTACGCAAGTTTTAAGCGTATGAGGGGGGAGCTAGAGTTATTCTATGCAAAAATATGCCTTATAAACTTTAGGTCACCGAAATGAATAGACTTTCTGGGACACATGCGTTTACTCATACCAGTTACTAAACTGGGTAGATATAATTATAAAATTACTTTGTGATAATACCCTCACTATTCAAGATTAAAATAAAAGTAACCACACATCAAAATAATCAATAGTTTTTGTTGTACGAGGGAAATTACACTGGAAAAAGTGTTCTGGACAGCTACCAATCCACCCAAAAGTTGATCAGTTTGATGGTCCCTATATACCACATTCGGCATTAGGGGTATTTTTGTAACACCTTGTATTTGTGTATAGAGAAGGATAAGAAAGACAAATATTTGTTAAAAGTTGCGAAAACTAACACACAATTTGTTTTTTAAGGATAAATAAGTATACAATTAATATACACAGTTTTTATATGCTGCTTACTTTATTTTTGTTCTACCTAATTGAGAAAATACTCTATTTGTCTGAAAAAATATATTTACCAAAACTAATAAACCCGCCTGCATTAAAAGACAAGTCAACTGAAAAGATGGAAACAAGATCAAATATTAAAGACAACGTAATAACATTATGCAGTCGTAGGTAAAGAAAGTGACATTATGAATGATTTCACTTATCATTATTTTTTTATAAAACATCCCTATTAAGTATAATTAACATAATTGTAATAGAAGAACTCTTTATACCATAAAATATATTTTCTTTTTTTTTCTATAATAGTGCCGCTAGTAAGCGGCACACGTCACTTTCTCTGGTCTAGATTAAAACTAGACTTAAAATAAAAAAAACAGACAGACAGAAAAAAAACATATGCGCCATCTTGAAATCTCCATTTACATTATAATCTAGCACAAATAAATAAGCACCACGTTGTGAAAACACAAAAATTCCTCACAACTATTAATGTAGTCGTATAAAATAACAGGCGGTGTTTACATGGGTTGACTTGGCTGGCGATTTTAGTCAATTAACGCTTTTTACCGACAATCGTTTGTAAAATCGAATCACCACTTCGTTGAAATTAGGTTTGAGGTTAGATTTTACAAGCGATTGTCGATAAAAAGCGCTAATTGATTAAAATCGCCTGCCAAGTTGCCTGTTGACTCGTGTAAATACCACAGTACACAACTAATGAAAGGTATTTTCACACGTTAGAATGTAGGTATTATTTGTAAATCATTTAATGCAAAAAAATATTTTCTGGTAATGCCGTGTTGGGTATCAAATGAAAGGCCATATGTTGCACTTATCAAACATATGTTATTGTTAGCTTTTGCTCGTGACTTTGCTTGCATTCACCCGATTTACAACCCCAAAATGTTTAGAACAAAAAAGAAGTTTAAAAACTAAAACCCAACTACGGAAAAATCGCGCTTTAAAAATACGAGACAAGAAAATATTCGAGTCCGAAATTCAATATAAAGAATAATCGTAGTCGCATCGTTCAAGTGTCGTGCGTCTAGGACAAAGTGGCATGCGACTGACTACGTTTATTCTATAGATTGAATTTTGAACTCGAATATTTTCTTAATTGGGTTTTAAATTTTTAACTTCTTTTTTACATATAAAATGTTTTTCATTAAGTATTTGATAAAACATAGAAGAAAATTTTTCTTTTTTACTACAAATTAAAACTTTTGACACAAGTTTTTATTTCAGTGCCTGTATTATAAGTGTGCACAGTTACGTTTATTATACTCGATAGGCTGTTGTAAGCAATTTTGTATACAATTTGGCACAGCGCCTCTGACGGTGACCACACTAAACTAAAAGTTGTCATACAAATGTCGACTACAGTCGCTATAGAGTAAGTAAGCGTAAACTCATAAATGCCTGAACTGAAAATTGATTAGGTAGGTACGTTGTACGTAAAATGGATAGTCAAATAATTAACCATTTTCTGTTACGTAAATATAAAAATTTGACAACATCACATACATTGCTCCTATTCCAAAGTAAGTAGCCAAAGCACTTGTGTTATGGAAAATCAGAGACAACGGTGGTATCACAAACACCCAGACCGGAAATATAGAAAAGTTCGTTTTCTAAATTGACCCAACCGGGGTTCGAACCCGGGACCTCAGAGATGGCGTCACCTTAAAAACCGGTGTACAAAGCCACTCGACCACGGAGGTCGCCCGTGGTCGTCCGTTACGTAATATCGCCACAATAACAACGCAAGAGTTGTCCACTAATGGTATCTCGACATTTCCTTTAGGTAGCAGGTGAGTTCACACTTAATCACTATACTTTCACTATCACCATCAAACCGGTAGTTTGCACAAATACTTATACATTTTTTTAGTTTGTGTAAGTGATTATTCGTCGTATCTAAGAAGAAGAAAAATCCCTTTGGCTTCTTTTAGAAATTCGTCTATAAAACATTTTTATTTCTAAATAAATTTATGTTAGTATAACATTCATTCTTACATTTTTTACTTATTATAAACTTAAATCCTTCATAATATGCCTAGTTGTATGTCTTTTACTATAAAAGTTTGACCCTGTGCCGAAAATGCATTAATGTAAACATGACAAGTTCCACTTACTTAAATTGCGCAATAAGGAAGTTTCCATTTTTTTTTAATTTTAATAATTATATTCACATAACAGTAAAAAATATTTTGATATTACAAAAAACGACGAAGATATAACAGTTAAGTTTTAATGACTTGCATTTTTCAAATATTTATGATTTATTTCTCAAAATTTGACTTTATTATAACAACTTTAAACTATAAGTAGGTAGGCACTATGAAATAAATGTTGCTAGTTACAATAGATCATCAGCATCAGTGGTAATGGATGTGTAACAAAAGTTACAACTTTCTAAAGTTATCAATTAAATTAATATACTTAATATACTTGTTAATTTTACGGGAAATAATTATTGTATTATAGATAATAATATTAGTAATAGTGAAACATGTAATATCATGCAATTTTTTAACACAAAAGGAATTTTTGCACATCGCCCTTATTGTGTAACTATACATCTGCTATACAATCTTTATTAGTAAGGGGGATAGAATAATAACAACCTAGAACGATAGTTTCCTACAAAGCGCTGTCAAAAGTGAGGCAAATAAGTATAAATACGAAAAAGTTTCAATTTCCCTACCTTTAGGGGATTAGCTATTATTTATTGGATTTAAGTTACGATTAGGTAACGTATGAAGGATATAAATTTGTAAACTGACCTATTTTCGCTCAGTTTTTTTACCTCACTTTACAAACAAGGACTCGGCTTCTAGGTGTATTCTGAAATTCACAAAGCCAAATCATTTGTAAAGAGTTGCTGGCAATTTCATAAAGTAAGTGAATTAAACAGGGGATTTTACGTATTACGACGAATCTGAAATACGAGTCAGGCACACAACCCGCGTGGAAAAGGCATGCCATGCGTTTTCGATGAAAACGGCTCAATACCTATCTTCATCCCGCCTGCGGGTCGCTAGGGCGTGACAATATATTCCTAATGGCATTAAAAGGGGGCATCCAGCTAAAAGGAAAAAAACATTCTTTGATCTACCGGTGGAGCCTCGTTGGTGGGTCGTAGAGGAATGAGAAAGCGAAACAACAAGGATGGATAAAAAATATACACAAAAAATCTCGAGTAAGAAAGGGCACAACACCACAAAATGCAAAATAAATTCATAGAAATCATAAAATATACGTATTAAAAAAAAACGCTTATACAGTTGCTTTGTAATGTATGTAAATAAAATTTTGTTAAAAATTCAACATAGTAATAATTATCTAAAATTAGACGCAACGTAGCAATTTTTTTTATCGAAATAATATGTTTTGTTTAATCTAGTTTCTCGACCATATAATATAATATTTATATGGTTTCTTTTATGGAAATTACATTTCATATTACTTTAAAAATTTGCATTAGGTACTTATACTAAACCTTCCCCCACCAGCCCCCCTTGCATGACCACCGAAACGCGATATGATATAGCGTTTTATCACGTTTAACTGTCAAAAGACAATGGATTTTGACAGTTGAATGTCGATTAAATGCTATATCACGCGATATACAACATGTTACAAAAATACCCCTAATGCCGAATATGGTATATAGGGACCATCAAACTGAACAACTTTAAATAAGGGTCCAACTCTCAAATCGCGAAAAAAAATCAGCAGATTGTTTCATACATTTTGATATTTCAATTTTGATTTTTGTATGAAACAGCTGATTTTTTTTTCGAGTTTTCAGATTTGCTCCCATAGTAAAAGTTGATCATGTGATGGTCTCTATACAACGTGTTACAAAAGTACCCCTAATGCCGAATATGGTAGGGACCATCAAACTAAACAACTTTTACTATGGGACCAACTCTGAAATCGCGAAAAAAAAACAGCTGTTACATACAAAAAATAATTACAAAAATATCAAAATGTATGAAACAGCTGTTTTTTTATTATTTCAAAGTTGGTCCCATAGTAAAAGTTGTTCAGTTTGATGGTCCCTATCTACCATATTCGGCATTAGGGGTACTTTTGTAACAAGTTGTATACCTTATTCGGCATTAGGGGTATTTTTGTGACATGTTGTATATAATGTTTCGGTGGTCATGCTCCCTATCATGATCACCTCTTGGGCAGGAGAGGCTACGTCCTGCACTGTAGTATCATGAGCTGTATGATTACTTACAATCGAACAACTCCAAAATGGTGGAAGATGAGTCTCATAACCATTGTGGCTTCGTTTTTGTAGCTTCAAACTTTGACCATTTTCGCAACCGACCCGTAGTCACACCAATTTGTGACTAACGTTCTTACTTCTCGTTTACGTCGAGAGTTTATTTTAATTGGTTAAGTACCTAAAAATTTAGTGAAAGGCTCGTATGATGATTGATGGCCGCCACTAACATTTGTGAAGTTTCAATTTGAATCTTAGTTAACAAAATTGCCCGCAGTATTGGGAAGTATTAGAGGCGGAAACTCAGTTTTTGTTTTTAAATTATAGGTACGTAGGCGACATACGCTTTTTTCACTATTACATTACTTAAAACTTTTAAATTATTAATTAAAAACCCTTCAATAACTCTCCTTCCTTCTCTCCCTCTCTCCCTTTGATGCCTCTTGTACACATCAGTTATTAAGATCTTTTCAGCTTATAGCTTAAGGAAACTTTCACCAAAACTATTTCAAATTAAGTTATTAAAATATAATCAACGGGAATAACGAAGCAACTCTTAATGATCTTATCAAATGATTTCTGATAATGAAGATGATATCAAAGTTTATGAAAGTCATCCATCATTCATTAGTATGTACTTACAATAAAATATTGGACTTGGTTTGACTAGGGATCAGTTATTCTTTCAGGTACTAGTCCGTCTCAGGAGTAGCTAAGGTTGCCACCCGTACTTTATAATAAAGTATATACTTTGTTTCGGGGTAATTGTACTCTATACTTTATTTCACATGGCTGGTGATTTCTCTAGGATAAATTGCCAAAAGTAACAAAATGCCGTATGTTTTTAACCCTTCAACGCCCGGAAAAAGAGACACAATAGATATTCCATTGCATTGATGAATTATAGGTAAAAATAAATAATATTTTATTCCCATACAATGTACTTTTTTTTCTACCTTTAGCACTGCACTTTATTAGTCCAAAAAAAGGTGGCAACCCTAGGAGTAGCCCTATAGTGAAATTCATATGCGTCTACAGTGAAATTACTTGGCACTCGACGAAAACTTTTTATCTTTACAAAATTGCTAGATTGTTCACATTAAAAACTTATTGCTTATGAAAGTTATAAACATCATAACGACTAACAAAAAACACACTAAAAACATTGTAACGGTAGCCCATATCAATGCCTCCTCTTGTCTACTACATTGGGTTTGCACAAAAGCATGCCGAGTATATTTTTTTTATGATAGATAGGCAAGCGCTTGCCCACTATCACGCCTGATGGTAAGCGATGATGCTATCTACGATGAATCGGGCTTGCTTAGAAGATATCTATTCACTCGTAACTTTAAGGCCTTCAGATTGTACTGTAACTATCGGGAAACTTAGACTCAGGCAAAGAGTTCCACTCTTTGGCGGTACTGATGATAAAATTTAAAGCAAAACGCTTAGAGAGAGTCTTTGGGATATCCACCAAAAAACGGATGGAAGATAGATGTATGATGGATTGATGGAGATGGCGGAATTAGGTTGTACAATTCCACTGCACACTCGCCGAAATGTATCCGATAAAAAACCGAACATTGTAAATCTATTGATGATCCATGTCACGTTACACACGCTTCTCAAAACAAATTGTGAGAGCGTGATTTAGAAAATTTGTGTAACGCGTGTCAGTACCTACCAAAAAGGAAAGCAATTTTTAAATGTCACAACAGACACTGTACAATATATTCCACCTTTTTTGAAGATGGTTTAGAAGTATTACAATGTTGTCTCTTTACAAGGTTTTGGGCACACAAAAGGTATTCAAATTATATGCCCAATACAGATTTGTGAAAGTAGTGTACCTAGTCCAGTCAGTAAAGATGATATTGGTGTTGCCTCCAACTTATGAACTTTACTTTTAGAGTATATTCATGAACATTTTAACTACATTCATCTTATTCATAGATACCCGCTGTTAGTGAGGGGGAAAAGGAGAAAAGCTCAAAGTAAGGAAGTTAAGAAATTATATTAATAATAATAAAATATACAAACCAAAACAGCAAACAGAAAACCGAAGAGAAGACAGATAGATGACAGATAAGAGCAAAGATTATCAAAGACAAACATATTTACACCCAGCCTTATGGCCAGGTTCGTTACACCCACCACAACAATCATAAAATAAAAATTATAAGTCAACATTTTAAAATGACTCATCCGTATCTATGCTCTTATGGTAAATGATATTAGAATCCAAAATGAGGTAACTTTAATTAGCTTTCACTTTCATTACGTAATGAGAGTCCATTGTAGTATACGTAATTTTATAGAAGGTACTTCCTCCAGCCCTTACATCGTAACTTTAATAACAACAGACGAATATTGACTTATGTAAAAGAAAGTATATAAAAATATAAGTAATTCAACGGATTTATAGGAGGCTTCCGCTCAGCTCTTCCGTAAAGCACCTCTCTCAATTGACTTTCGAAAATATTAAGCGTATAGATGTTACCGTATAGGCATGAAAACCACAATCTTTCCCCTTCGGTCTGTAGGTGGTTCCCCACTACATGGTTCCATTAGTGGGTCCCTAATGTCCCTATTGAACGAAATGAAGCCTTCAACTAGGTAGAAATATTAGATGCCCTCAAATATATCTCATAAAAAGCCTGTAACTGCCTTTCCCTAACAATAGATAGTGTCGCGACAAGATATTGTGTCGCGCAGTAGCTGTTGATGTGCAGGTTGCCAGGGAGCAGGTGCTCTTGCAGATGGTGGTGAATAAAAGATATCGTTGCACTCAATAGCGTTTACTGATAATAATAAAACTGCTGGTTCACAGTAACTGGCTTAGTTATAAATATAAATGGATACAGCTTACGTGAGACGATATATCAGATCACCGTATCTTTATCGTACATCGCTAGTTTGGTTGGGCATGCGTTGGAGTAATACTGTTTTAAAGAGACGACGTATGACAAAGATACGTTGATCTGACACGCCAAAATGATACAAGTGTGTATCCAGCTTTAGGTATAATGCGATTTATACGTAGGAGGTGCAAACAGCGAGAGAGGGGACCATGCCTTCGTTCGCTTTATATATAGGTGCGAGCCAGTCGCAGCGGGCTCGGAATGAATGAATGAATGAATGTTCTTACATTACATTGAATGTTGGGAACATCCCAACAGACATACGGCTATCTCCACTGTAGAAAACCCCACTTATTGTACAGAATATCATACATGTTCCTTCTTTAGTGAAAAAAAACTTAATTAATGAATCAAGCCTCATCCTGATTTTAGTCAGTAAGTTAAATTGTATTGTACTCTGATATCCATAGGATTCCTGAGAATGTTAATTAATAAAACCTTAATTAAGGTAGACTAATTTATTTACGATTTTCAAGCAAGTCTGACTAAACAGTCGCTAGAAAAATTAAGCACAGAAAATGCTCTAAAATCAATTATTTTGTTCTGCTTTGATCTATAATGTTTATGATTAAAAGTGATCTCATTTTATAACCTGAGGAGTTTCTTGTCTATTTGACGACTCTACTTTCTATTTGAACTTGAATAACTTGGCACAGAGCAATCCTACAACTTCTGTGCAGTATTAACTAATTATTCCAAATGGCTAGCTCTAACATATTTTTTTCTTGGCACGGCACTTTCAGAAAAAGCCCAAAGGAATGATCTCCTTTGTTCCATATATTTTGAACTTCTGTATCTCGATAAGTATCGAGATCGGGTCAAAAATCGGGATCGGGTTCACCAATGAAAATGAAACGAAATGTTGCTCTACAACTTTGTCATCAACACTTTTCTCGAGAAGCGCATGGTTTTGAAGATATAAGCGAAAGACTAAAAAAGACCAAAATTTTCTAAGGTTTTTAACCCCCCTCAACCCCGAGTCCTCTGAAGTTCAAAAACTCAGATTCTACACCCCACACCAACCCCAAACAATGTCCCAAATTATTTGCAGTTCCAGGTAACCTATGTAATTGTATCTACCTGCCGACTGGGCTATAATTTACCTCCTGCTATAATTTCCTCCTACTAACGAAGTCTAAACATCACACTTGCAGTAATACCCCACCACCCAACAAAAACCACCACCAGTTTCCCAAAAAAACAACCACCACCAACGTACTTCCAACGTAATTGTCCATGCTCTCCTTCCGTACGATGACAGAGGACATCTTGGTAGCATACACGATGCAGCTGTCCAGAAATGAGGAGTGTGGGGCTACCACCAGGATCGGGGCCTCCTGCCGGCTCGCCTGCCGCCCCCGTACTGTGATCGCCATCCCGCCAGCCAGATACGACATTTTGCCGATGAAACATATTAGTGGTTTCAGGGACCTATAAAAGAAATTGCCAATAAAGCCCATTGAGGCTTAAGCCGAAACACAACGTTAGTTATGACGTTCGGACTTATTAATTTAACAAAGACTTAGGAAATCGTTAATAAAATTGAGTAGTAGAAGGGGCTACTGATACTTTTGATGACGAACTTGTAATGCTAATCATCACGATAAAAATAAATTTATAACAATAAAAATTGTAAGTTAAATAGCATTTTGAGTCATTCTTATTTTGAGTTATATGAATGGACACAGCCATGAAGGTAAGTCATTTAATTTTGTAACCAAGGTAAAGATGAAAATTAAAAAACTTTTGAATTCAATAATGTCTTCAATCATTAATAAACATACAAGTAAATGAGAATATTCTATTTTATCGGAAATATTATTTTGATAATTTATTAAAACGCCCGAGATTCGTGCGTCAACAAAACACTGTCACAAACATTTGTTTTTACACTGACGGTTCGAGTTTTTGATGACAACGGCAATGTATGTAAACCATTATCAATATCAACCACTTCACGGTCTGTAGCAAATAGGGCTACCAAATCTCAGGATTTTTCCGGACATTTGCGGATTTTTGGTCACGTTTTGTCCGGCTTCTTTTTTGTTCTAATTTTTAAAAAAGTTTCTTATTGTGACCGTAATACAATACTATTTGATAGTTAACAAAACAAAACTACCTATTTTGTGACTATGTGCCTATCTGTCGATGATCGATATGGTAACCCTAGCTGCAATGACACTTCAGCACTATAAGGCATCTCTAATTTAATTTGAAGACTCTGACCGACGCTCATAGCGGTACAGCTGTTAGATCGAATAACAATCAGGATTTCAGACCTATTTAACCAGAGTTCGACAAAGTAAAAGTTGGAAGGTCAATCGATGGTACAAACGAAACTAATAAAATAATAATAAATAAATGAATTTTTGACAACATCATATACATTGCTCCGATTCCAAATGAAGTAGCTAAAGCACTTGTGTTATGGAAATCGGAGACAACGGTGGTATCACAAACACCTAGACCTGAGCCAATATAGAAAAGATCGTATTCTAAATTGACCCAACCAGGGATCGAACCCGGGACCTCAGAGATGGCGACACCTTGAAAACCGCTGTACAAAGCCACTCGACCACGGAGGTCGTCAAATGTTATGTTAATCCTTGTAAAATCGTATCGTATGGCATCCGGCAGAGTAGGATAGGAACAACACCTTTGCCAAAATGATTAGCGAAAGAAGCGCAAATGTGGAAAGAAAATATCACCTCCACCGCAGCGCAGCCTCTAGGTACTGCTATGTTTATTTCGTTGATCACACATACTCCATAATGGTGTCGATAGTTTGGTAGGCAAGCACTATCATTCAAGCGCATGACAAATTGTAACCGACTGTCAAATTTGACACCTGATTTTATTTAATATAAAGCAAAGAGACTCAACTCAAAATTCCTGACTTTCTCAATTTGGTTTGGATTTTAGATTATTTAATTAACGTAAAAAAACTGATCTGCACATTTAAAAAAAAGAGGTTAGAACACTAAAATCTCTCAGTGAACAACTTCATGCTGTTATAATAATGATGACGCAATGATAATAGCCCAACTAGCAAAATAATGTCATATAAACGTTAAGTTAACGTTTCTTATGCGACTTTAAGTGATTATATGACGGTCATATAAACATCAAGTTAACGTTTATAAAACGTCAAAAAGGCCCATTTTATAAAACTAAATAGTCATGTAGTAGTCCAGTAAAAGTCGTGAGACCGACTAAAACGTTTTATTAAAGGTAGTTATAAGACTTCATTATGACTAAAATGGTTTAATAATATTAAGCTATGACATTTATAAAACATTTTTCTCCATCCTAACTGTCAGTTTGTATTGTGCTCCAATTGTTCAACAACTTGAAATTTTAATATAGTATTGACATCAAAAGGTTATTACTTTCATAAAATATTGATAATTTAACATGAATAAGTGAATGTGGTATTAAGCACGTTTGGGACTAGTTTCTCATGGGAACTTTACTTTATCGATAATGTATGTGACGATATGTACTATTTTCCTTAAGCCCTCTCGATATTTATGATTTTTCTGATGTATGAGAATATTAATTTCATATAAAATTAATCTTTAAGACTAGCCATTTTTAGTTTAGTTTTATATAGACTGCTATACAACTACTAAACAACAAAATAGTCATGTACACGTTTTGGTATGACTATTGATAAGCTCCATGTTTTATCGCTAGGGTTCTCGAGGTAAATAAGTGAACCCCGTGGCAGAGTAGATTTATATTACAGAAATCTTATACATTACGAGATATGTATTTGTTAGGGCAGATTGTTGATACGTAAGAATAATTTTTCAAAATATTTCAGTAACTACTAGGTAGTTACTGAAAGATCTTGTAAAAAAAATTTGATGTATCGTTTTTGCTGATACTTATCTCTAAGTTTTAGCAAAAATGCACGTAAATTGTTAAGTTTTGTTACCTGCTAATAGGCACATTCAGCCACTGAGAAACCTACCCCCCGAAGATGTAGTAGGTTTAACTTCATGTGAATCTCAATGTTTTTAAACGAAAATTAATAACAATGTAGATTTTGATTACTTCTAGTATTAGAAAAAAATCTCCGAAATACGTTGAGTTACCTACTGAAAAAACAAAATTGTTCGCAAGGAAAAAATAAATAAGATTTCACTCTCATGGGTAAGTATAACGTAATTAAAAAAAGTCACCACGTTTACTAACTTTTAACCCACCAATATAAATGCAAGCTACAAAATTATAATTTAACACTTACTTTCGAGATCTGGTGTATCTTTATCAAAAAGTGTTTGTACGGCACCTTTTGAACTTTCAGTGACACTTTCTTGACCGACACTAGTTGTTGAACAATGCGTCGATGAAGTACTAGCTGA
Source organism: Catoptria pinella (assembly GCA_963556745.1). Classification (NCBI taxonomy): domain Eukaryota; kingdom Metazoa; phylum Arthropoda; class Insecta; order Lepidoptera; family Crambidae; genus Catoptria; species Catoptria pinella. The sequence goes on from OY750771.1 coordinate 1,611,589, forward strand.
ATTTTTTAAGGAATTTATATGCCTTAAAAGGGTTATATTAAAGTTTTGTAAACACTGAAATGTTTTATAATAGTTAGGTTATCCACATTATATAAATTGTTATATTGCCGTTATATAAATGTTTTCCTTAAAACGATTTTGTCTTTTATATGACTTTTATCCAACCAAAACGTTTATAGGACTAAATTGATGTTAGGTAAACGTTTTCTATTATACCATTATATGATCGTCGTATAAGAAAGTTGGTAAAACGTTTAATGGACGTACCAATACGACTAATTCGGTATACAACTATTATGTAAAATCTCCAACTTCTATACGACTAATAAGTAATGGTAAAACGACTATAAAACATTTAAATGGCTGGAAGTCATATAATTTCTGTATTATATAACCATTTTGCTAGTTGTGAGGTGGCCCTAGGAAAGATCCTTGAGGGAAGCCTATGCCTATAGCAGCGGGTGCTGTACAGCTGATGTGATGATGAATAATAATAGGTAATAAAATAAGTTACTTTACATATTTCCTATAGATTTTATAAGCTTGTCACTTTGAACCGATTGTTTTATTATAATCTCGACTTTAAAATCCCTGCATAAGTAGTTTGTTTCTCTGTTGAGCATCAACCAGTCTGTTGACATAAGTAATAAAAAAAATAGTTTACAAATTGGTGCCATCAACTTGGACAGATTTCTCTCTACAATACAGCTGCTACTTGTGCATATTTCTACGGAGAAAATAGAAAACTTTCATATTTGTACCGAGAAAACGCGAACAATACCCTATTACCTTGTGCAGTAGATTTTAATTGCAATAGATGTTTATTGTTTGCACACTTACGTGAAACAATATAAATAAATATCGGACAGCGTCATGTCACATATATTGATCCGATTCCAAACATATTACTAAAACATTTGTGTTGCAAAAATTTTTTCGTTTTCGAAATTGACCTAGCCAGAGATCAAAGAATCAGGAAATGCGGTAAAAACCTTTATACAAGCCACTCAACCATGGAGGTCGTCAAGAATGAAAATAAAGATTTGTGAAGTGAAATGAAAGCCCGTATCGTTGAAATACCCATAAATATGAATAACCTATTTGTTAGAGAGATGCCTATTATTTGTTTGATGTCTTGTCGTCAAATTCAAATTGCTTTCGGAGTACTGTTGCCATAAACAAACGCACTTAACACGTTTTCATGGTGTCACTGAGAATTTTAACAGAGTATGTATTGTAATTTCATGTAAGTATCTTTGCAACGCAATAAAAAAAACAATAAATAACGTTAAAAAATCTCCCAACTTCCATTTATTACAAAAGATAAATTACAGTTATAAACTAAAACATAGGTGTTTAAACAATTACCTTTCCCTGACGTTTTGACCGACTTGCATTGGTCGTGGTGTGGTCTAGGATGTCGTAGTCGTCATCAGTCAGCCCGTGACAACGGCCGATGCAACTCGGTCGAAACGTCGGGGAAAAGTAGATGTTTAAACACCTATGTTTTAGTTTATACCTGTAATTTAAATCGAATAAAAAGCAACACGAAAGTTTAAAAGTATTCGTGAAAAAGATAATGATAATAATAAGTAATAGATTTTCGCAAGAATTTACTTGTATTTTTAAGTTTATTTTCAGTCAATGAAGCGGATTGGAGCTTCAAACCCCTCTCCCTTTAAATCTAAACTTTGTTAACCGTTATTTAGAGCTGCACGTTATTTAAACATAGAGCTGGTGCTAGGTTAGACAGTCTCATTATCATGTTCGTCATATGAAAATTATGTCAAATTACAGCTATGATGATGATGATGTTCTGTAAATGGTATTATGGGACATTTACACGGGTCGATTTCTCGGGCGACTTGCTATAATAGGTGACTTAATGACTTTAGTCGACTAGGGCTTTTCATCGACTATCGCTTGTAAAATCGAGTCACCACCCTATTGCAATTAGGTTTGCGATTCGATTTTACAAGCCATTGTTGACAAAAAGGCCTAAGTGTTTTAATAAAGTCGCCTAGCAATAGCAAGTCGCCCGCAAAATCAACCCGTGTCAATGCCACATTATACTTATTCATAAAACCATGAAATGTTATTACAAAAACTATGAAAATATGATAAAATTTTAGAAAAAAACTAAATAGACTAAAAAAAAGAACAGCTCATGGTCATCCATCACACAAAAAGTTCCTAGCGGTATTCGAACCTGCAATCACCACATCAAAGAGGTCGTCACGTTGAGATTAATGTCAACGACATGAAGGAACTCGCATACTTTATTAAAAAGCTAAAATTTTAATGTAAATCTTGATGTTGTTAAACACACGTTACCTACTTTATTTGCAATACGCATATTCCCTATATTTGAGAATGGGTGTGACGAATGTTCGATGTCCGATTAGTATTCATTCAAAACACATAGCTAATATCACAAAGCAGTAAGACATTTTCTATCTAACCCAAATCTAAACTCTCATTTTCAAGTCTTGCATTTTTTATTGGACCGGCCCTTATTCACAAACGTCCGAAAACTTTCCGTATCCGATGTTATGCTTACCAAATATTTACTCTATGGTTTCCTCAATTTTTGACAGTTCGATTCAAAGCGAAGTCTGATTGCAGATTCATTTCCAACAGCGATTGGTGTCGGAAGAGTTTACCCCGTCGGCGTCGTGAAAAAAACTGACATTTCAAATGCGCAAACCATAGAGTAAATGGAAAGCAAAGCATCGGATACGAAAAGTTTCGGACGTTTGTGAATAAAGGCCCTACAAAAAAGTCAAAAGTGTTGCTATGCAATATTACCTCAACAATTACCTATACAAACTTGATGACATTGTGCGATTTGGAGCACAGACAATTCAAAAGGCAATTTTTTTAACTTTTTCATGCCGCTAACTCGCGAAAGACCTTGCTTCGAGGTTAATTTATCCGGATCGACTTCAAAAAAATCGTTTCGATACAACTAAATAAATATCGACTCTACTACTAAATATTTTAAGTCATCGAACCAACCACCGAAATCAACGAATCATTAAAAAAGTTTGTTATTTAAAGAGTTGTGATTCAAAGTCAAACCTACATATAAAAAACGGGTCGAATTGAGTACCTCCCTCCTTTTGAATTCGGTAATTAATTTTCACCCAAAAACAAAAAGACTTCGTAATCAAATCAACTCTGTTTTGAAAAAGGAACGAATTAACAACAATAGGAAATTCTTTTTGCGTAATGTTAATTTAAATGTGTAGGTTACTGTCATATTCTATACTACGCAGGTGATGCAGATATTTTTGGATCGCGTGTCACACGACGTCATACACGTGTACTCGTCTCGTGTATACTATGTATACAGATTAGTACATCTATTATCAGCTTTTATCAGATGTTTGCTTCGTCATGATTGGCAACTTATTATTGATAAATTCACGAACAAGGCTATAGAGTTTAATATGTAAGCATATTTATCTAGCCTAGTTAGAGGGCGTCCATTAACTACGTGAGGTGATGTTAACGATTTTTTACCTCCTCACCCTTGGTGAGATGTGGTGAGATTGGTGTCGTCCCTCCCCCCTATAAATCTCACGAGAGATTTTCAATATGCGTATTTTTCGTGTAAATTACTTACGATACTAACGCGTTCTGCAATTTGTAATATTTTGAAGGCTGTCGGGAGATTCCGAAACGAAACTCGCAACTCACTTCGAAAGTCATCTCACTTCGCATAAGTTTGATAATGGAAATTAGATAATTGTAGGTTACTTTTTCAACTGAAAATTAATATAAGATAACTACAGAAGCAACTTGAAATCTCTTGCAACTAATTAAATTAGTCTAAGTATTATTCCTATTGCTAATATCAAAATCGTGCGAAGTGAGGTGACTTTCGAAGTGAGTTTTTCGTTTTGGCGCGGCTGAGATAACTTGCCAAACTTGCTTTGTCAAGTTATTATCTATTATCATGTTATTATCATGTTATTAGTTATCTTATGATCTTCGCAAATAGGTAATTTAATAAAAATAGACATCGGGCACTTACACCGTTGTTTACTAGTGAATGAAAATATCAAGGTTGTAGCTTGTTGAAATTAAACAATCATATTTAAAATGAACGTGAATTTAGCATAAATACCTATCCGCCTTGTTCATTAAAAACCTTTAATTTTAGTTAAAATACTGATAGGGCTTAACAATTAACTTTCTTTATTCATAGACGAATTTTATGAAAATGTTCGCATTGGGCTACTTTAGCGTTATTTTGTTGTCGTTCTGACGAATCCGTAGACAGAATAGGCAAATCCAATGGCTGATAGTGATAACCACATCTTCCGAAAAAAAAGAAAACAATTATCTGTCATTAAATGTCAATACGTTGTAAAGTAACGTGAAAGCTGTCACTTCAATCAGCTGTTATGTAGTCGGCCATGTTATTCACAAAAATAGGGATAAAAATGTTGGAGGCAGCACCCTTGTCGCTCGTTTATGAATAATAATTTTCAATAAATTCCTTATAATAAGCTTTAAGGCCTTCCATTACTTTTTATGAATGACGATGACGGATCTTTAATGCTTTAATAAAAAGTCAAACTCAATGGATACCTTATACATCAATAAAAACTTGTGTTCTTCTTTCACTTATTTTTACAGATGTGCTCTGGTGACATTCTGTTTGGCGAGTTCTAGTTTTAAACTAGAAAATAAAATAAAAACGGTCAAGAGTGAGTCGGATTCGCACACCGAGGGTTCCGTACCATCATTCTGAAAAATTTACTATTAAGAGACATCGTTTTATTTTTCCTGTAGGTAATCTTTACATAAACATCTATCACATAAAATAATTTCAGATTTTTCTCTATGCAAACTTCTATGGAGATAAAGGGGGGAACGGTATTTTTTTTACATTTTTCAACAAAAGTCAATAACTATGCGGCCTATAAAAAAAGCAGCCCTGGACGAGTTTCTTGCCGGTTCTTCTCGTTACAAGGTCGCTTAGGGCGCGCGAACCGATGGAGTAGCTTCTTTGACATTCACAAGTGCTTGTAACAGCCTAGACTGGATAAATTAGTTTTGAATTGAATATTAAAAGGTATCAATAGAGAATCCTAAATAATCTTATAAAACCCAACCCACTTCTTAACGCGGAATTGACTTTGGCCATTTTAAGACCTTACTACGTAACTCGGCCGAATCGAACAGGTTAGATCGAGACAACTTAACCTAAAAACATCGAATTCCAGTTTCCAAGACACGGCGTACTTATCATACTAACATTGAACAGTCTGACGAATTGTAAACAATCTCCGACTGTAAATATTTACCTTGAAACATTCGGGACGTGTCTTTAAGACTTTAATGGATTTTCGTTGTTATATGTGTATTGTTCATCGAAATATTTGATAATTTCTTTTCATTCATAATTTTTATAATAACTCTTTTTACATAGCCAACGTATTGGCTACTTACCATATCATCAAAATGTTAATTATCTTGACCTACCTTACTCCGTATTGCAGCATTTCAAACAAAAGTAGGTACTCAAGTAAAAAATCATAGTGCAACAAAAAAAATGTTAACAGTATTTTATTTGAACATGCCCACACGCAACTATTCCAAAAAGGTAACATAAAAAACATCTCTAGACGAGCGTTACAAACAATAGCTTGCGCAACTGAAAAACGTGCAATGGATATGAAAAATATAAAATATCAGTCAGCCTCGGAGTTACGCTGGACGATTACAATACAAACAAGCGATGAACAATAGCGAGCAACGAAAACAAACTACAGCGACGGGTAAACAACAAACAACTAGCAAAAGGAATAAAACCTCCAAATGAAATTGCACTTATACACAAAGGAAAGGACTATGATCAGAATTGTCCTCACTCACCAACAGATTTCAAACCAATCTAAATTAATACATCTAGTCTGATATTTTTTTACTTTTACTTACGACATCCGCCGTAGGAATGGGCTTTTCATACAAATCTTATTTGTTTAAAAAGGTTAGATTTGGTTAGATTTTTTTGTATTTTTTTAAGAATCCCATCGATTCTTGAAGTCAAAATGGTTATTGATATTTTTATAGGACATCACAATAATATTGAAACAAGTGTCACGTCTGTTGATGGGTGGGGACAGTGTCCATAGTATTTTGTCCATTATCCTTTTTCATAGTATATGTTTTTACTATCATTCGCACTGAGACGTGATCTCTGGGTGCCTTCAAATTAGTGGCGTGAAGAAGCGCTGCAGTGGCCCCATTGTAGCTTAGCAAACAGACACTCTACTACGAATTTTCATTAAGGCTCCTATATACCTCAAGTGGCGCCCTCATTCTAATTAAATTTATTGCTCGCTAAGTACAAAATGTATGGAAAATTCACATGTATAGATTGAAGCTTAGGTTCTATAGTTTATTTACAAACAATAACCTCAGTATAATATAGTTAATTGTAGTAGTAGTTCGCAAAAGTGCCAAAAGTGGCCACTTTGAGCACTTTTGCGAACTACTACTACAACGAACAAAATTTTAATGAGGTTATTGTTTGTAAATAAACTATAGAACCTTAGCTTCAATCTGTACATGTGAATTTTTCATACATTATGTACTTAGCGAGCAATAAATTTAATTAAAATGAGGGCGCCACTTGAGGTATATAGGAGCCTTAAAAATCCAGAAGAGCCACAGCGCTTCTTCTACATATTGTATATAAATTAGTAGCGGTACGGCAGTTGCGCCACTGCAGCGCTTCTTCACGACACTATTTTAATGCCACAGATTACTTTAAATCATATAAATTTACGTGTTCTTGTAAATATTTCATAGTTTTGTGAAGTGCAGAGTGGAAAAAGGTAAGACTGTAAGTTTGTGCTTTTTGAAGCGCAATTTCAAATGAAGTCTTGGCATCAACAGAACTAAATCCGGGATATCTTACTGCCACTTTATGTCTACAACGACCCCATAGTTAATTAATAATAATTCAGCATCGAAATTAATTATATGACTGTGTTTTTAATTTTGTTGTATGCTGGAATAGGAGGAGAAATTTTATTCAACCTTTTATCGGCGATGTATTTGCAATAATACCTATAATAAAATAGGTATTGCACAAGTTAATAGCTTGCTTCGTAATATTGCTTAAAATAGCAATTCATCATAGCTATTTAATTTAAATCTTTTTAGTACAATCTAAGCAATTTCCTTCAGAACAATCTATCGTGATTAGTTTTAAGTTTGTAGACATAAAATGGTAGTTCCCAGCCTAAACACCTACGTCCTATGAACGGCAGCCTCGCAGTGTCAGCTTTGGCGACCACGCTCGGCGCTCCGAGGACGACGATGGCTACGGCGTCGAAGAAACTCGAGTGGGGGGCGATCACCATGACCGGGGCTTCGCGGGAGTCAGACGGCACGTTGGCACGACCTCGCACCCTCACCCTGTGGAACCCAGCAGCGACCACCACCAGCCGCATCAGCGAGAGGATCGAGAATCGGAGCTTGCTGTGGACCACAAAAACAAATGCTGAACGGAAAAATGGAATGATTTAAGGCGCACCGCAGACAGAACAACTTAAGTTGAAGAAACTTCAATTTTAGTTAAAGAAACTATCATCTTTTCAAAGTTTTTGATAAAGGTTGCTAGTTGCCAGCAACAAAAAGGTTGCAATTACGGTTGCAGTGAAACTGTTGTCGATCATCAAAACTTGCAAGAGTTGCTATGTCTGCGCTGTGTAAACAGCAAGTTGCTAGTTGCCTGTTGCCGCAATACGGAGATCAAAATTGCTTTGTCTGCGGATCACCAAAAACGCATGCAAAACTTTTTGGAGATTTTGTTTTCTATATGACCTTTTTTCCACTTGAGTTTTTGAAAAAGCAAGGTTTCATTAGATTGTTAACACCAGCAGACAAGAGCGAAACACGTTTAAGACGAACCCAAGAAATGTTTTGTCAACATCAGCCTTCCTATATAGCGTACCTAGTAGATAAAATTTCAAGTTTTGTCTACATAGATGTCATATTTGACATTTCGATTTATATACAAAATTCTTCTCGAGATGGTAATGTCGTCTCGTCATGCTGTCTACAGGGTGCTATGGTGATATCGTACACTTTCTACAAAGGCGTTGGATGATCTAGAATCTGTAGATTCGTCGTTCATATTCCAAGAGCATGAGTATTTAGTATCTTTCACTATGATGGTACCTATACCATCAAGCGAATAAATATCTATACGGCATCAAGTGCAGTTATCTGATGAACTAGGGCAAAACAATGTTTATTTTCGGAGAACTAGTCACGTTTACCGCAATTATCTTATACGACATCTATGATAAAGTAACTTCCTGCCTACTTACTTTCTAAAAGCACGGTTTATATTTTAATTTTGTATACCTAGGTAGTCTAAGTTAGGTAAGTACCTACCTAATGAAGTTAGGTAACATTTTCCATTAGATAAGACAAGAGAATCCGTAATGTCATACGCTTGAGTTCACAGGTTTTGGCTTAATTTAAAAATGGAACAGAATTATGTAGGAATTGGATATCTGTAATCAGGGCCCTATTTAATAATGTGACAATTTGTCAATTGTCATGACAAATTGGTTTAGCTATGAGTAGTTTGTTCTATTTTTAAATTGGTTATAAAATTGTCATGACAGGTGACAAATTGTCACGTTTATTAAATAGGGCCCAGCCCAGGGGCCCTACTGGTTAACTTACATGGCTATCGTAATCGCTTTCATTTGACAAATGAATGTGATACATTGCTATTTCTTTTTGGCATAAATAAAAACATACCAAAGAAAAGTAGTAATGTATCACATCGATCTATCAAATAAAAGCTATTACGATAGCCATGTAAGTTAGCCGGTAGTAGGGCCCCAGATATAAATCTCGCAGCCCGCAGGGGCTCTAGTTAACTTGCTATTGTAAGATCGCTTTGATTTTGACAGATGGATGTGATACATTGCTTAGTTCCCTTTGAACTTCAGTCAAAGATCTTCATTACGTTACTATTCATCAATAGAGATAATTTATACACACTACGGCACGTCTAATGAAACAGTTGTATAGGTACCTACTGCAAAAACAACGTAGGGTATACAAAGACGGTATCAAGATCAACATGTTACGTCTGATGTGCCGTCGTCTGTACAATAGGTTGATTTTAAATGTCTGTACAAAGGGCCTTTCACTTTGATTCGAGATAGTCTTTGACTCTTCGCCCAAACATCTTTTTTTTCGCTGACTCACGCCGCTCGTTTCTCTCATAGTCAGCACTGCTCAGAAGTACTTAAATTGTTATTTAGCACAAATTGTAACAAACTGTTTTCAAATTGGTATAACCATCAGCCATCTTTAATGTTCCCACTGGGCACAGGCCTTCCTTATGGGTGGATAAGAAGATGGGCCATAACCCACCACGCAGGCCCAATGCGGATTGGTGAGTGTTAACGACTTCAAATGCAGCCGGGACCTTATCTTATCTTAACGTGCCTTCCGAAGCACAGAGGAGCTCGAGATAACAAATTTTCTATAATGTTGGACCATATGGCTGAACGTGTCTTGCAAGAAACTCAAGATAGATACCTACACATTTTTGGTCACCCATCCAATCACCATCAAGCTACGCAGTTTCAGATAATACGTACCTATGCGTAATTTTGTTCGCTAATCAACTTTAACTGTAAAAAATTACAGAACCCCATCAAATATAATCCCCTGCCCAGCCCCTGCCTTATTGACAGCATCTCTGTGACCCCTATAAATAGTCCGCCCGCCCTTGCTTCAGAAAATTAAAACTGGAACTTATTTGCCCCCGAAGCAAGTTGTCGTTGTCGCAATGCGGGTTAACAAAGAAACTTACTCACCTACATGTTTAGGAGTATGTACTTACATACAAATTCTTAGTTCTGTCCCAAAAATTGAAAGGTATACTTAGTTGACGGTAAATAGTAAGTAGTTCAGATACCTACCTAGTTAGGAACACAGCGAAACGGGATGCTGAATATAAACGGTCGTGGAAAAACTAGCTTTTGTAAATAATATATAAATACCTTAACTACTTCACTTCTCCTATTCTTGAATCTTTACCTATGAGAAAAGCTATAACAGCGCCTTGTGGGATAAAATCACCATGAAATCGTCCAATCTTCCATTAAAACTTAGCAACCTTATGTGCTACAACTACCTACGTTTTGTTTTTTTTAATATTAATAATGATCGATCCCTATTGTATACATTGCGTCTTTTCTTATAAATATTTTATTGTATTTTTCATTAGACTACTTTTTAGCATTCGCGCCACAAAAGGCCACACATGTGAGATGTGACATGACAGACAAGACAACCAACAAAATAGAAAATACACACTGCAAAATTAGTGATGTAGCAAAACCGGTATTTTCCAAAATTACCGGTTTTCGTTAAATACTTTCGGGATTGGTATACCCATAGCCGTCTCTATTGAGAGAAGGCTATGGTATACCTAATTTGTTTTTAATTTATGAATGTCTTCAGTTAGCACAATAACAATTACCTATAACAGCTATGGTTACAGTTTTAATCAGTTATTTAAGCCGTACTAACGTAAGCGTATATGTACAAAAAATTAATAAATAAGTATCAAAAATAAAATGTGACTGATGACATCGTAGAGTACCTACTCGCTTGACCTCGGCGGCCATTGTCATGTCATCAAGGTCACCTCGAAGAAATCGCGCAACTATCGTTTCACATCTTCACTGACGAATGCCGACATACATACTAATGTAACACAGATTGAGCCAAGTGCAACGGATGCATTTTAATGACCTCAGTTGCTATAATATACGTATAAACTAACCCAAATAAGTATGTAGGAAACCTACATTTTATTTTATTTGATTGAGTGAAATTATTGTGAAAGCCCAAGAATTTAAGATAAATACGCAAGCTAAAACTGGTTTTACTATCTATACAAGTATGACTTAAGTATTTTATGTAAATGATACGAGACGAACAGTCTATTTATGTAAAATATGTAAGTTTTTCCAATCCAGCGGTATTTTGGTACTATGGAATTATTATCGTTACATGATTTATCAAGTATTACTATGCATGCTGAAGAGTGTAGTAGTCCATTCATTATGTTGTTTAGTCTAAGAGCAATGATAATACATAAAATACAGTCTGTTAGATTGATGAGTTAAAAATGTTTAACTAGGTACCAGTGGCGAGGGGTGAAATTATGGCGAAGATAAGCAGTTCTACAAAAATGTTGTGATCTGCATAGTGAATCTGTGGGGTGGGATTTGTGAAAGGTAAACCGATGGGAATCGCCTGGTATGGACCCTTCGCCACTGCTAAGTACTTTGTCAAGAATGTTCGATGGGCTGTTACCTATGATTCCTATCAAAACGTAATATAAAGTTAAGATATGAAATATGTAGACGTACCTTCAATTTTAAAGAAAGCGTTATAGTATGATACCAATGCCAGGCAGGATAGGTATATCTACTGGCATAGGTAGCATACTATAACAATAGAATTAGACATATAAGAATCAATCGTATCTATTGCATTAACTTACTTTACTGACTAAATTAAAAATTAAATATTTGGTTTTGTCTCTTCTTTAACAATCTGGTTTGACATTGATGATAAGCAAACAAAAAGTGGAAATCGTTAAAAATTAATTTGCAACAAAAAACAAAAAACCTTCATGGCTGTTAACTATTGTATGAAATGCTCTTTGGAATGTTTCGTAACAATCATCGAAATCTTTGTTTGTACGAGGAAATAATTTATATTGTTAAATTACTGTAATGAGTGCATAGAGTGCAAAAACAGCGACTAATATAGAGTCTCCCGTTATAATTACATCAAAACAAAAACTTAAATATACTGAAAAGAAAGTCCAGTTTAATGATTCTTCACCACATGTGCGAAACAAACCACATAGGTACCTATTAAGATATACAGTTGTCTTTAAACTAAGCAGGATTTATAAAGGAACTTAAATAATAAACGAACCTTCTCCATCCCGTCATAGGTTTTTTTCTTAAATCCTCTTCGCTTAAGCCATAAAGGCCTATGCAAGCGAGGAACCAAGCAGTTACTATTAGGTAACAGATGACTATGACGCGAAAAGGCAGCAGTATTACTGTAAATATCGCCGTCTGTAACAAAGAGTTTTGAACCATATTAGAATACTCAATAGATTTGTTATCAAACATAAAAAAATAGTCGTGCGCATTGCAGTAAGAATAAAGTAGAGTACCTGTCTCAATTTTGTTATAAAGTCACAATCACAACCTTCAAATCATCCGGGTCCAATAACCGTGAATCTCACATGTCACATTTTAGATAATTAGTAAGTAGCTACTATTATTAATATGAATTGACCCATAGATACAATATTAATAATAGTATATACCTAGTAACTTTACTTTAATAATAAATAAGCTACTTTATTATTTTTATTGTAGGTATTAAGTTCTTTGGAATAGCTTTAATTACTTGCTTAAAATATTATTATCCAAGTCTGTGCTGAAAATTTATTATATATTTATTTAATACAGTTTGCAGCTTGTGTTTGCGCTGATTGCGAAATCTAGATAATAAGAAACTTTCACTTTGATTGAACTGTTATTTATCGCAAGTGTATTTTTTAATATAGTGTAACTCAAGTATTATTTTTGAGATAAAAGTTTAGTAAAAACATAACTCTTATAAAAAATCTCCTACATTGACCTTCTTTAGCCAGTAATACAATAGTAGCACAGAAAAAACCATTTTACCTAAATATTATGTTAAAACAGGTACTTACTTAAAGAAAACAGTAGTTTTCGTTCTTTTAAATTAACCATTATCTTTTATTCTAAAAGTGGTCCGTGGGTGTTTAAGAAACACTGATCTAGACTATAAAGAAAGTTGTTGTTGGATGTCTCCGTAGGCAAAAAACTTCGTCCATAACTTTATTTTTTCAAGATGTTTGTAAGGTGCTGCAAGTTAATGAAATTAATTGAATTGATTTGATATTGATAGTTGTCTTTGGATTCCGTATTATTTTAATGCTTTAAGTTGTGCCCATTATTACCATAATATAAAATAATTAGTAAATAACGCATGTCTTCTATTAATCGGAAACAATCCACGATCCACGACTAATTCAAGGTCAGTAAGTTTTCATCAATGACTTTCAAAATTTTTATAGCCACGATTGTAACAACTGCTTTACTTTTAATTGAATTTACTCCCGGCGTTGCGTCATCTACCGTGTGCTTGCTACAGACTAGTCTACTTTAAAAAAATATTTGTTATCTACTTAATATCTATGTAGTTTTAACTATAGTATTACAAAATGTTTGCCTGCGGTATAACATTAACAATGCTATATAATTTGATAACAATACGAATCATGTTCAAAACGATGCAATAAACATGATGCCATAGTGAATAATAATTGATATTCAAGACGACTTTCCCCCAGAAACGAAGGCAGAGCTAGCAACTTTCATGTACGTTTGACATGTCATGAGTCGTATCTAAGAATTTTATTTATGAATATACAATTCTTGGCCGTATTTCACACTCTATTCTGGATGAAGCCTTATAGGGAAATAAAAGAAAAAACAACGTTTTCGTCAGTTTTTATGTTTAATATATGAGGTACCTAAAGTACAGGATAGATATTAGTACTACCTAAAGTAAATTTATATTATGTCTATTCCGTCGTAATTCGTTACTTCCCAACTTTCACTTTTATGCTTGTTCTACTCTCTCAAATTGACACAAAGTTTTGTTTTAACGAATAAGCTTGATTCTCCCATATAACACACTTCCACGTCATAAAATAATCGCTAGCTAACGGTAATAAAGGTATGGTCTAATTCTTTAGAGGTCAAACATTTCTTTTAATATAGCAAATAAGAACATCTTTGTAGTTTTTTTATACGAACTCGTCTTAGGTCAAATATGTATTGTATTTTGGTTAAAACCGGTATTTTGGTTATAACCCAAATGTCTTTAACGTCATATCTACACCACACACTAATTATTTCCGGTTCTTGACTAAATATCGACTGTCAATATTACTTTTACTATTTTCTGGATTTGTATTTCATGTTTCATCGCTAAAATAATTTAAGTAATCAAGTATTAAATAAAATCGGCATTAGGTACTTACAATCAAACGCCAAGTACTTTATCATTATATACTTTGATAAAAATTTATTGGAGTGCGAATATTTCGTTTTTTTATCCATAAAGTACCTAATTCTAATCCTAGTCTAGTATGTAATGTACAATGCGATCAAATTGACAATAGACAGTAATACGCTGCAACTTCACTCAAATGGTAAAGAGTAATTTTAACACATTAAAATGCGTCGTTTTGTACCCCAGGCGCTCTGAAGTTGGTCACTGCTGTTGTATATTGTTAAAATAATAGCATTGTATGCAAGGCTAGAACTCCTTAAATTGATTCGATATTCATTTTAAATTTTCTTACTGCTGGAGCACCGGCCGTCCATATGGGGGTTAAAGAGAATGGGCCATAACATAACCAACCAAGCAGGCCCAATGCGGATTGGTGGGTGTTAATAAAGATCATTCCTTATTCATTCGTATATCATTCGTGCCTACCGAAATACAGAGGAACTCAAGATAATACATTTTTGGTCATCCATCCCATGACCGACCCTTGCAAAAGTTGCTTAACTTCCACAATCGCAGAGCCAGGCGCTAAACCACTGCGCCACCGAGCTAAATTGATTAATTATGATTTATTAGTATTCAGTTTAAATCTTCAGTAACACTTTATTTAAATATATATTTATCTGTACTACGATCTAATCATGTGTGGTTAATAATCCATTTGGTTTGGCAAACATATAACAAAATTATATATAAAATATATTTAAATAGTTTTATAATTCATTCCCCTATTTTTATCAGCATACTGCATAATATTTTCTTTTTCTTTCTTCTATTTATTTACTGCTAAGTTTCATAACGCACCTCGAGTCTGCGCAAAAAGACTTTTGACTCGGTATAAATTTATAAAACCATAAATATCCTTTTTGGTAGTATTGTATTACCTTTATTTTATCATATGTGTTGTCTAACTCCAATTTATGAACGAAAGGGTTCAATATTTCGGCACGCATGTCGTCAGATGAGAAAGCACTGGTTTCACTATGCATTTTACCATTCATTTTCACAAAGCATCTAAAATAATTTGTATTATAATAAATTTCACCATTTACACTTGACTTCCATTATACACTTAAAGTAAAAATTCATTTACACGCTTGCTTTCTATCAACCAGTAGCGTTTTGATATCGAAATAAATCGCGACGCAAACGAACGTACATTCTCTGTCCGCTGTCGTTGTCGACTAATGACTTTTTTCAAGTGAGTGAGAGCGCAGCGCAGTGTCGATTCCGTTCCGGCGGTCAACCATTGGTTCTTATTTTGACAGTTATTTATCCGATATTATAATATGTAATCGACCAAACTCTGGAAGCAACGAAACGCCATATCAAACTACCATATTTTAAGCAATGATTTTATGAATTTAAGTACATTTTATAAACATTGTTGAGTGGTAAAGCGGAAGTGTTGTACATAGTTAACTTAATCGCATTGTAATAGCCGCCCTACGAGATAAACAAAAAACTTGAAAATTGGGGTTCATCTTAAAAGTAAATCAGATTTAGGATAATAATAAATTAGATGTAAAATAAACCGGTAATATTTAGTGGCATACCGGTTTTCTAACATAAATAGGTAGAGCAGCACTATTTTTACGTACGTTTCGATTACGTTTGTGGCGTCTGCAAAGAGGTCACCACTCCTCTATGGTTAGGCAGAAAAGAAGATAGTTCTGACTTCTGTCTTACACACTGTTGTCACAGAATTTTACTGTTGCTTTCTTGCTTTGTAAATTAATATTATCCTTTCCTTACTCAACCGTATTCCTTCCTACTTTAATGTGACTCTTCCATGTATATATTCTCTGTACATAGCATTTGTGGAGTAAATAATTAACACACGTTGGAAGCGTTTCCTTCATACCTAGTTTTCAACAACGAACGCAAGTATAGTGCGGGCAGGAACCAAATCCCGCACATTTGGTGACCCCGACGGAGCTCGCGTCACCGCACATCGGTGGGTGACCCTTACTACGGAGCTCGCGTCACCGTACATCGGTGACCTTTACTTCGGAGCAGTGCAGCCACGCGTCGACCGTACCTATTATTGGTGCCGATTGGCACAGGAGTTTGGTGAGGTGACAGTCCATTGTTTGAAGGTGTCTCGTCGAACTTCTGGATTCCGTGTAAATATTATTTGTTAAGAACTGTAAGTTTTTTATTCCGTTGTTATTTTAAAATGATTTTATGTGCGTTGTTTTTGAGTTGTATTAATATTGCATGTGGGTGCATTTTCTTTCATTATTACTTTTAAGTTTTGCATGTTGCATGTTAATTGTCTATTGCCTATGTCATTTAATGCTTTATGTTTTGTATTTTAATTTGTTAATAAGTAAGTATACATACGCTATTGCACTATGGCTGAGGCAGATTTAAAGGAGCAGTTGAGGCAGCATCAGGAGTTAGTTGCTAGCCTGCCTTCTGCGGGTGCGCAATGTAATGAGGTTAAAGTTAAACTTCCGACCTTCTGGGCAGATAAACCTAGGCTATGGTTTGCGCAGGCTGAGGCTCAATTTGCGATCTGTGGCATCAAGGCTGACTCCACCAAGTTTGGGCATGTCTTGTCTATGTTGGACACGAGAGTTGCTGCTGAGGTTGAGAATGCTATTACAAATCCTCCTGCCGACGGGAAGTATGACCACTTGAAAAATGAACTCATCAGTAAGCTTTCGATTTCTAGGACTCAGCAAATTCGGCAACTGCTTAGCGACGAAGAGCTGGGGGACAGGCGACCATCAGCGTTCCTGCGCCACCTTCGCTCCCTGGCTGGCTCTGAGATGGGAGATGACAGCATCCTGCGTGAGTTGTGGATGCGCCGTCTGCCACGTGAGGTTCAGCGGATACTCATCGCTCAGAAGGACTTGCAATTGGACAAGGTAGCTGAGATAGCTGATGCCATTGTTGAAGCATCACCTCCACCTCCTGCAGCGATCCATGCCGTAAACTCCTCTGAAATAAACCGTATTATGGAACGTCTTGAGGAGCTTTCACGTAAAGTTGAAGCTCTTAGTACTGAGCGGTCTCGTCGTTCCCGTTCAGTCTCTCGCTCTCCATCTACCAGGTCAGCAAGTAGGGTTGATCGCTATTGCTGGTATCACAAGAGGTTCGGCGTTAAGGCTGCTAAATGCATTTCACCTTGCTCCTGGAAACCCGAAAACCAGGGAAATCATCCCAGCAATCAGTAGAGGCGGCAGCTGATTGCTCTAATCCTGGCCGCCGTTTATTTGTGACGGACTCCAAGTCAGGCCATCGGTTCCTTATCGATACCGGGTCAGACATCAGTTGTTTTCCTCGTCACTTACTTAAAGGTCGGTATCAAGCATCCACGTTTGATGTCCGCGCTGCCAACGGGAGTACCATTAAGACTTATGGTCCCATTTTATTGCGGTTAAATTTAGGTCTTCGCCGGGAATTTCAGTGGAATTTTGTCGTCGCTGACGTTGGTGTACCTATCATCGGTTCAGATTTTTTAGCTGAATACCACCTGATGCCGGACTGCCGTAACCAACGCCTGCTTGATGGTATTACTAGTCTTTTTGTTGCTGCAACTGCTGCTGACACTACCCAGACAAGCGTAAAGACTGTTGTTGCTGAGTCTCCTGCTGCGCAAGTATTACTGGAGTTCCCAGATATTTTGCGTCCGCCTGGGCTGCCACGTATTGTAAAGCACACAACTAAGCACTTTATTATTACAACCGATGGTCCACCAGTTTCATGCCGTCCTCGCAGACTCGCCCCTCAGAAACTTCTGGCTGCAAAAAAGGAGTTTGAGCAGATGGTCAGCTGTGGAACAGCTCGACCCTCCAGCAGTCCTTGGGCATCGCCGTTACACATGGCTCGCAAGGGTGAAAACGGATGGCGTCCTTGTGGTGATTTTCGAGCGCTCAATGCAAGAACTGTTCCTGACCGCTATCCCGTTCGCCACATCGCTGACTTTGCCCACAGCCTGGCTGGTGCAACGGTCTTCAGCACCTTGGACCTGGTTAAAGCATACCAACAAATACCGGTAAATGAGGCAGATATTTGCAAGACAGCTATAACCACACCATTTGGGTTGTTTGAGTTCCCGTTTATGACGTTTGGTCTGCGGAATGCTGGACAAACTTTCCAGCGTTTTATTGACGAAGTGGTCAGGGGACTTGACTTTTGCTACCCGTATATCGACGACATTTTGGTATTCTCGCAAGCGCTGGATGAGCATATCCAGCATCTTCGGATATTGTTCCAACGGTTGCAAGAGTATGGTGTGGTGGTTAATCCTGGCAAGTGCGTGCTCGCGGCTGACGAGGTGCAGTTTCTTGGTTTCAAGGTTGGCAAGAATGGAACCAGACCTCCTCCGGAGAGAATCGAAGCCTTGCGGAACTTCCCTCTACCGAAAACGGTTGAAGGACTCCGCAGGTTTCTCGGCATGGTGAATTTTTACCGCCGATTCCTACCAGGGGCAGCAGAACTTCAGGCTCCTCTTATTAACGCTTTAGCCTCAACCAAGCTGAAAGGCTCAAAGCCCGTACCGTGGACGCCTGATTTGGAGTACGCGTTCCAGAGGTGTAAAGATCATCTTGCCACTGCAACGCTCCTATCTCACCCTGTCGCCGACGCTCAATTAGGGCTATTCACTGACGCTTCATCGAGTCATGTTGGTGCTTGCTTGCAGCAAAACGTTGGAGGCCATTGGCAACCGCTGGCATTCTTCAGTAAGAAGTTGTCAGTGAAGCACTCTACCTGGCCAGCTTATTATCGGGAACTTCTTGCCGTCTATGAAGCGGTACAGTATTTCCGCCACATCCTGGAAGCGCAACATGTAACCGTCTTTACCGACCACAAACCGTTGATATACGCATTTACCCAGCGGCGTGAAAAGTTGCCTCCTGTTCAGCTCAATCATCTGTCTTTCATTTCTCAATTCACGACAGACATTGTCCATGTTAGTGGCAAAGACAACGTCGTTGCTGACGCTTTGTCTCGAGTTGAGGCTCTTTCTTTCGAAAGTGACTTTGCCGGTCTTGCGCGAGATCAGGCGTCGGACGAAGAGCTACAGAAGGTGTTAGCTGGTTCTTCTCTTAAATTGGAGAAGGTTGTTTTGCCTGGGACGGATATCGCCATTTTCTGCGATACGTCCACTGGCAAGCATCGACCGTATTTGACCCCTCGCTTCCGTCGCCCACACTTTGATAATTTACACATGCTAAGTCACCCTGGCGCACGAGCATCGGCACGCTTGGTGGCTGAGCGTTTTGTGTGGCCTGGAATGCAAAAAGACTGCTGCAATTGGGCTCGAACCTGCTTGAGTTGCCAACGTAGCAAGGTGTCTAGGCATACCGTTACGCCTCTTGGGCATTTTCCTGCACCAACCAAGCGCTTCCGTCATGTACATATTGATATCATCGGTCCTCTGCCACATAGCTGTGGTTTTCAGTATTGTCTCACGGCAGTGGACAGATTTACCAGATGGCCTGAGGTTTGGCCGATGAAAACCATGACAGCGGAAGAATGTGCAGAGACCTTTTTCAGAGAGTGGGTTTCTCGCTTCGGTGTCCCTTCTGTTGTGACAACGGACCAGGGTCGTCAATTCGAGTCTGCCTTGTTCCAAAGTCTATTGCGTCATTGTGGGGCAAGTCGGATTCGCACGACTAGTTACCACCCTTGTGCTAATGGTCTTGTGGAGCGCATGCACAGGCAACTGAAAGCTGCCCTCATGTGTCATAACGACACGTGGCACAGGGCACTGCCAGTTGTTTTGTTGGGCATGCGCTCTTGTTTTAGGGAAGATTTACAAGCATCCTCGGCTGAGCTCGTTTACGGGGAGCCTTTGTTTTTGCCGGGCGAATTTCTTTGTTCTTCGGCCATTCCGGACCGCGTTGGGGAATTGGATTTCGCCGAGCACCTCCGGAGGAATATGGCTCTCCTTAGACCGATTTTACCAACTCATCACGGGGAAAAGCGCACCTTCGTGAGCAAGGACCTTTTGTCAGCGACGCACGTTTTTCTGAGGGATGACTCCGTGCGAAGATCATTGACTCCCCCGTATTCAGGTCCTTATAAGGTGGTTTCTCGTGCCAAAGATGGGAAGACTATCAACATATTGATGGGTGCTAGGAATGTCACGGTAAGCCTGGATCGAGTGAAGCCTGCTTATATTGCTCAGGAACCTTCTTCGACTTCGAACTTCACCGTTCCTGAAACTCCCTCAACTGCGACCTTTCCAAAGCCAATTTTGGACAGCCAAAACCAATCTCTCCAGTCTCCGGAATATAGAACCCGGGCTGGAAGGAAGGTTAAATTTAAGGTGCCTCTCGATGTCTAGTTTTTTTTTGCTTGTTCTTAAGACTAGTGTTTTTTTTTCTTTCTTTAAGGGTTAGGTACCTATAGCTAAGTTTTTTTTTTTTTTTAATTTTATTTTTATTTTCTCCGTAGGGGGGTGGTGTGGCGTCTGCAAAGAGGTCACCACTCCTCTATGGTTAGGCAGAAAAGAAGATAGTTCTGACTTCTGTCTTACACACTGTTGTCACAGAATTTTACTGTTGCTTTCTTGCTTTGTAAATTAATATTATCCTTTCCTTACTCAACCGTATTCCTTCCTACTTTAATGTGACTCTTCCATGTATATATTCTCTGTACATAGCATTTGTGGAGTAAATAATTAACACACGTTGGAAGCGTTTCCTTCATACCTAGTTTTCAACAACGAACGCAAGTATAGTGCGGGCAGGAACCAAATCCCGCACACGTTCATTCATTCAAATCTTTCATTATTGAATGAAACAATAAAAGATATATTTTTATGACAAAATGTCATTAAAATTATTATATATTTTTTATGACATTTTGTTTTGTTTGAGCTTGACACATTGATTGAGGTTGAGGAACGAACGAAACGAAACGAATCGTGAAATTAAAAAATCGTTCGTTCCGTTTGTAATTTCTTCAAAGGAAATAATTATCCCAAACCAAGAAATTCTTAAAATTGTGATGAAGAAATAGTGTTTGTTCAAGAAAAGATCTAATTTTGATTGAGGGTTGCCGCTATGGAAGGGAACCATTATAATGGAGAGTAAAATACAAAAGGAAATTGTAGATTATTTTTCTTTTTTTGAAGAATTTTACAACACTTCCAAAGCGTGCTTGAAGAATTGCCAGGACTGCGCAATATCTATAAATAAACTAATAAAACGTTGCAATAACATACAGGAGTGAGTACATTGCGTTTTTATTGTTTTCTTAACAGTAAATATAATTCATGTAAGTTTATCAAAATATAACCTACACTACAGCATCCACTGATCATAATAACAACTAATCTGTTTACTTTACTTCAGATCTTGGACGATTTTTTAAAAATGGCTATTGATATATAAAATAATACCCACTAATTAGATGTAGGTACCTAAACTGTCTTGTAACTTTTAATGTTGACTAACCATGGCATCCATTTTATCTAAACTGTCTACAAATACAATGTATATACTTTGCTTTCAGAGCAGAAATTACAGGCACTCCATTGGAAGGATTTGAAGATTTGCAATATAAGTTATCTGGATTACTACACAATAGGATATCAAAAGAAATTCTGGAAATAAGGAGTGAATTGTAAGAATAATTTTGATTATTAAAGTATCAACATTGTTGTTATTGAGACTGGTATAAACTTAAACACTGGTTTGCCAATTACAGGTCGAAAGTGGAAGATTTGTTTGAAAATCTTTCTCAAAAACACCAAGCGCTACTGGACTCTTGTAGAAACTTGGATATAGAGGATACTGCATTATTGGTCAGAGGTACCCCTCTACAACCACCCCTCAAACAACTCCTGGAGTTCGCCGAAGACACTCTGTCTTTTGGAAGCGAGGTTTGTGCACAAATTGACTCTTCCTTAAATGTATTGACGTACAGAGGGTTGAAAACCGACTCTTTAGTTGATAACTTTAAAATACAAAGCCGTTGGCAAAAGCGCATTCCAGAAATAATTTCATTCACTTCGTTTTGCTCCGAAAATCAAGTTTAGTATTTTGAAATGGATCTCTTAGATTCCATCCTTAGTTCTATGCAAACACCACCAGCAGCTAGTGAAGCTCAGAAAAATGCAATGAAAAAGCAAAAAGAAGCAATGGAACACAGGAAAAAGGAAGAGAAAATGATGCTCAATAAATTTAGAAAGCGTGTGGAAGAAAAGATTTCTAATTTCATTAAGGGTAGCACCAAACCACACTTACAGTTTGATCCAATGGATCAGATGTACCGTGCTATTATAAGAGAGATTGCTGAAACTGCTGGCTTACAAGTATTTTCGTTTGGCCAAGAGGGTATTGACCGATATGCAGTAGTATATACTAAAGAAAAGGGTCCATCCCAAGACGAGTTAACTGTACGCAGAGCTGGGGGCATATGGGATGAAGAAAAAGCTGTTGAAATGGCAAAGAGGCATTTGGAAATTCAAAAGCAAGCTGCTCAAGAAACAGAAGAAGACAGCAATAGGAAACGTAAGCGAGGAAAGGAAGAAATAAGTGGCACATTTTACAAAGAAAAGTATGCACATCTTATCGGACATGATGCTGCTATTAGTGCAGCTCAGAAAACTAATATGAATAAGAGCTACGGTGAAGTTCCAAGTGAGAACAAGAAAGACCAACGCTCTATTGAACAAACAATGGCCGATATAAGAGCTAAGAAAATGAAAAAAGCTGAAAATGAGCAGGGGAGCTCTGAAAACGTCCAAATATAGTATAGTGTTTGCTTTTAGTTTTATAGTTGATTTAGATCAGGGGCGGCTTTACCTACAGTGCAGGGGGTGCGGTGCACCCGGGCGCCGTATGTTAGGGGGCGCCAGGGCCCCTCGCGACAGGCAAAGAGAATAGGGATCTAGTCCGGATTTTAATAGCTTAGACCGGACACCGCCCGTATTTAATTCAATACCATCATTTTGGGCAAAGTTTCAAACCAACATTGCTGCTTGGTGCATGACGAGCCTAAGTTAAATTAAAATGGAACACTTTTTTTCTTGGCAAAGAGGGCAACTGCAACCTGATTTTTGCACCACGGCGCCCAATAGGGTTAAGACGGCCCTGGTTTAGATATACATTAGTTCAATCGCTACCGAATGAGACTTGATTAATCATTAAGCAATAATTACTGAATTTATTATGTTATTTTGGTAAATCAATTGATTAACTCTACTTATTTTGACAAAAAGTTTGTTGATACTTGTGTATCACTTTTTCTTAGTATAAATTGTTATAGTAAATTTTTGTAATTAAAATCCTATGCCAGTTGTGTAATCTTTACATAATTCTTGTAGATGTCAATATGTACTGTCACTCTATTAATTAGTTAAGCGTGTGTAAATGGTTCCATTCACAAAATATTCAAAGTTGTTATTGGAAGGTTCTTATTATTTCACATCAAAGAAATGTTAATACTGGAATAGAAAATACTAATGGATTATGAGTATCATGCCAGCCACATGTATGTATAGTGGTGGCCACATAATTAAGGACGCCAGAAGATTTTCATACAAAAGAGAGATTGATCGAGCTGTGAATGTGATCTGACAATGGCTATTCAGGGAGCGAACGGTGGAGATCCAGATTGCTACTTATTTTCAGGATTTCCATACATTTTAATGCTGTTTTCGCGATATTTTTTTTAGTATATCCTTTCATCTTTTAAAATGTTGAACAGATTAGTTGGATGTGTATAGCGATCTGGATCTCCTCCAGTCACTCCCTAGATGGCCATCATAACAGATCACAGCTCACAACTCGATCAATCCCGGCTAAGAAACAAGGCTTCAAAGTTACCTTGTTTGTATAAAAAACCGACTGGCGTCCTTAATTATGTGGCTCCATTATATGTGATCATTAAATGTCATAGTAGGAAAAATGTCTTATCTCATTTCAGTAAAAAAAAACTCATCACCATGAAATGGATTTGCTTTATTTGTAGCTAACTCTTCTATTCTCCAATCTCCCAAAATTAGGGTAGGTTCTAACTAAAAAACAACTGATTACTGACTTTTAGTAAGACAGCGACGTGTCTGATTTGACTATGGCAATTTATGTTTACTCTTAGAAAAAGATTTGGAATATGTACAATCGACCTCACTGGCGCTGTACCACTCCTAAGGCTAAAATAGCTTGCACACTCCGCGCCGTCACATCGTGCCGTGACTGGGGCCCAAGCTACGTTGGTCGAGCTAATATTATTTATAAAGTCCAATGCATTTTGAGCCCCGTGGCTTCAAAAGCCGAGTGGCAGCCGGCACTCAACGAACACTGGTGTCTCATTCAGAACGTTGACGCTTCCAACGTAAGTTGCCCCGGTCACGGCACGGCCTGGTCTAGCATGAATCGGGCTTTAGTGTACGCGCCAGGGCGATGCGCTCGCACACATACTGTTCTGCAAAGTGGTAAAGCACGAGTAGCCGACTGTTTAATAAGAATCCATATTCTAAAGCTCATTTTGTCGAAATTGAGTAAGAAAAATAATTTAACAGGATTTTTTGGTACCCAGTGTTGAAACACCACACATTGTCTTGAAATGTTCATACAACCAAAGTATAGTACATACAGGTACAACCAAACTCCAATTGATGTTATACCTTAATGTTTTTGTCATAAAGTTAAAAATCAATTGTGGAAATTTAACAATGTGTGGTACACACAAATTATTTTGACACTGGCAGACCACATGTTATTTATCTCATTTCAAAGAATGTAACATATTGAAACTGGAAAAACCTTGCATGCTGTCTGTATATTTTGATTTCAAGACATATTCTGATTTTACTACAATGCCCAGACAACCTGTGAAACACCAATATACAACAAAATATAATTTATTTTTGTACCAGCGATAACCATAAGACTGGATCTGTTTCTGTATAGTTACCTCCTTACTAATAAAGATTGTATAGCAGATGTATAGTTACACAAGTAGTAGTATTAGTAGTTATATTCGTCCCTTTCAGGACAGGCGAAGGTCTAAGCCATACTGCCAGTTCTTGAGTTGATATTGTTTCATTTGGTTACTCTGTCAAACTATTTGTTTGACATTAAAAAGAAAGGGACAAAACACTGTGTAACTATACATCTGCTATACAATCTTTATTAGTAAGGGCGTAAGTAGATAGTTAAATAAAAATGAATTACCACCTAACGGACCTTTTAATTTTCATACCTTATTTTTTTATCAAATTTTAATATGAAAGGTACATACATTGATGGGATAGATTTCAGTAGTTCACTCTATTTTAAAGTACAATCATCGGAACTGTTAAATTTGTATCGGATGTTAAGTACCTACCTAAGGCCCGTATTTATAAACCGCTCACAACGTTATGAGAGCTATCTTGAGATCATACCTGAGATGCTGCTCCTATAAGGAAGAAGAGCATCTCAAGATAGCTCTAAACCTTGAGAGCGGTTTATAAATACGGGCCTAAGATCGTATTTTATTATAGTTTGTAACTCAGTTTCCTATCTACGTTTGACCGATTATAGGGTGGGGCTCAGAACTTTTTTATTTGGTCTGAGGGGTGGGAATACAAAAAAAGAAGAGGAGCTCGATGGCGCAGTGGTTTAGCGCCAGGCCCAGCGATTGCGTTGAGCAACTTTCGCAAGGGTCGATCAGGGGATGGGTGACCTAAAATTTATTATCTCGAGCTCCTTCGTGCTTCAGAAGGCACGTCAAGCCGTTGGTCCCACCCACCAATGCGCATTGCACCCGCGTGGTGGGTCATGGCCCATCCTACTTATCCACCCATAAGTCGCCCTACCAGTGGGGACATTGAAAATGGCTGATGGTATGGTATACAAAAAAGTGTCATTTTTTTAGAACGTTTATTTACCATCAACACGTTAGGCATACAATAATTAGACAGAACAACAATAAACTTTGCCGACTTATCAGCGTCACAAATAAAGCTACCTATTTAAATATTACCTACTGATATTGATATTATTGTCTTATTAGGAGCAAAATGTTACCCCCCTTACTAATAAAGATTGTATAGTTACACAATGGTTACTCTCTGTCAAACTATTTGAGTTTGACATTAAAAAAGACAAAACACTGTGTAACTATAACTAAGGGGTTACATGTCTTAAAGTCATTGCAATATTGCCACAAACGTTGATTAAAAATACTTCAAATAAATTGATATCTATATTAATTTCATTAACGTTTGATATTAAAGCAACTTACTAGTACCTATTTAAATTAATTTGCGATATGTTGAAAATATGATTGTTTTTTTATGTTGTAATAATGCAGTAGGTAGGTACTTAACCTACTTGTTTGTCACTAATATAAGGTGTTTTCAATGTTCAAATTTATCCAAAGAATATATCTTTTACACCGTATACAAGGTCTTTAAAGCCGAATATGGTAGAAAATCACCATTGCTGAGATTTTTTTATCTTAATTTGTATAGAAAATTCAATTGCTAAGTGACAACCCTAGACTCAAATAGACTATTGTTTTCGATAATGAAACCCATTAATAGGCAAAAGCAAAACAAAATTTCGGTCTAGGGTTGCCGTTATGCAGTTTATCATTTTTTTTAATGTGTCATTTTTGAGGGTTCATAAAAAACGTGGCTGTACGCATGGTACCCTATCTACCATTTTCGGCTTTATAAACACCTTCTATAAAATACCTTTTTTATATGTAAGTAGCACTAAACATATGTTGCTATCGGAAAAAGCATAAAGTATTTATATTATAGCAACATTAACCTCAATATAGCTGATTCAAATTTGTGCTGATGCACCATAATGAAAGTAAAAAATTATGTTATGTATTGTTTATGTTTCCTAAGCTTGATTAGTCGGCAGTTTAAGACTAGTTTGAAGCACTTTATTCATAGTTGTAATATTCGATTTATGATATGAATAATCTATTCTGAACTTAAGAGTCCGACGAACAGTGAATTTCCCATACAAACGTAATACCAAAATCATTTGCAAATTGAGTATAATTAACTCTTCTTGTGATGTTGTTCGGATTAATACAGTATTTGTCTAGGTTTCTATTAAATAAAAAAATCCAAAATACCAAACCAAATCAAAAAATGCAATTTACAGTTGTGTATGAAAAAATGTAATTGGCATTTATTTTGATTTGGAGTTAATTGTGGTCTAATTGTAAATCATTTTGGTATTACGTTTGTATGGGAAGCTCACTGTTCGCCGGCTTCTTAATTATTTTGAACCAAATATAGGCACAATCTTGACATCCTATGCAAGATACGATATAGACAGTTTACAAACGATTATACACTCTAAGATCTAACCTATTCAATACAGTCATTAAACTTAAGCCTACTGATAGATATTATTTTGATATTTCATTTTACTTTACAGATATTTTTTCTGATTAAAATAATGGCACCTGATATGTAACTTGTGAATGTCGATAAGTTAGGTACACACAGCAGCACATACTATTGCTTACCACAATTATTCAATCAACTTTAAACTTAACATCCGTCGAACACAAATCGGCTAACTTACATTGCTATCGTAATCGCTCTGATATACATTGCTACTTTTCTTTGGTATGTTTTTATTTGTGCCGAAATTAAATAGCAATGTATCACATACAATTCTGTCAAAACATTGTTTTTAGTTTATAGACCCGCTGTTGCTTATGCTGCTGTAGTTCCCATAATAAAAAAAAACCCTTACTTATTTGTAAAATTAAATTGCTATATCGGAAACTATAACATTATAGCCATTAATTTTAAACCTAACCCATTCTAAAGCTAACATAACTAGGTACTTATATTCATTAATGACATAATTAACGCTTCTACAAAAACGACGTCGAAATCCTAACTGTATGGACGTAACCACAGACTGTTATTTATACAACTTTAAAAGTGGCACTTTGAATATGTACATTTACGTTAGGTAGGTATTCAATAGTCAACATCAAGACAAAAATTTACTTATAAATATTAGACGAAGTTTTGTTGTAGTTCCACCGTTTTTAATCTTCAAAAAAAAATGTATTTATCTTTTCAGAGAAATCTTTGTGCAATGATAGATTATTTAGCTACCGACACTACTCAGCCGCAATAAGTTCGTTCTTTTTCAATTTTTTTATATCAACTATCTGACAGCTCCTTATGATCACATAATGCATTTCATAAGACTACTTGTGTCTTCAATAGTACGTACATTTTATTCACAAAATGATCGAACCACAAAACTTCATCATTTATAATAAAGGCCCTTGCCCACAAACCATTAGTTTATAATTATGGCGGTAATAATGAACGTATCAACACCGTATCACCCCGTATACAACGCGTTTGCTGACGGTACGCATAAGAGGGCGTTTCTTGAGGCTTATGGGCCCTTCACATGCTGTGCAGTAGGGCCCAAAACATAAAATAGTGACTTTGGTTTGATCTAACCTGTGACCAGAAAAATGAAGTCAAAAAGAGGCCGTGTAACAAGTTGCTACCTAAGCTGTTTTTTGCTTATAAGTAATTCACACAGATAAAGTTTCTTGCAAAAACCACAGTATACAGGGTGTCCCAAAACATTGCCACGCAGTTGGAAAGTACCTTAAATGTTGAAGATAATTTTTTTTCTGAAAAAAAGATTTCATTTTATTTTTTAAATATAATAAGAACTACGTTCTAAAATTTTTGAAAAAATCGCGTATGACACCATGGAATAATAGTAGTAATTAAGTAATTCTTTTTGTTTAAAATGCTGTGTTATTCATGAAAAAATAATCCTTATGAGTAGGTACCTCCTTTTCGATCGGTATCGCGCTCGTAACGCGTTTATTTTCGTAGCTCCAAACGGAGATGAACAATTTTATTTGCTTGTTTTATTCCATATTTGGTGCATGGGTTCGATTTTCAAAAATCTTTCATTGCAGTTCCAATTATTTTTATAATCAAAATAAAGCCTTTTTTCAGTAAAATTTCCTACTTTATCTCCTTTCGTGTTGCAAAGTTTTGGGACACTGAATTTATATTCTCAATATAAGACGGTGCATTTACGGTCATGTCGGTCATGGATGGTCATGGTATATGATAGGTTGTAGTGGGTAGAGGCTTTTATGTTTAAAAGTAGGTAGACTATATTATGTGATATCTAAACGTTACATTTTAATTCTAAATCAGTATTGTGCGACGCGCATAAGATGGTTTCCGTAGTCTAATGAATGATTTAGTTTTTTAGTCGATGAGTTACATTCGATATAGTGATCAACAATAAATTATAAAAGTTAATTGACATGAATCGATTCCAAGCCTATAATGGAGTAGTCTTCGCTAGGAAGAGCGGTATTCTAACTTTGTGGCTAGTCTACTTGAAGGTGTAGATATGCGGCTTTACATGCCGCAAAATTAAATAAAATGCTATGAATTAATTATGTAAATAAAACAATTAAGTTTTACAGTAAGTAGAAATAATGTAAATTCAGAAGCACGTCAGGTTATACTTAACTTAAGTACTTCAATTTATTTTAAACTTTAAGGCGAGTCCAGTTCGCGATCTGATGAAAAGATTGATTTTTGATCTTCCAATGTGAAGAACTGATGTAGAATTCTACTTCACAATAATTACTGTAGACTGAAAAAGAAACAATGAAACAAGTTAACCGAACAGGATATTGAAAAAAGGCTTGGTTACTCCCGTAAAAAAATCCTGAATAACACCATAAAAACTTATAAAAAATAAACTTCCGATCGTCAGATCTCGTAATTTTCAACGACAGTGATATGTTTTTTTTAGCAAAAAGGATAGCTTTTTAATTGATCTAACACAATAACAGAGTAGATTTATAATAAATGATCCAGTATTCCAGAAATCAATGTACTGAAAATGTACTAAATTTTGTCAAATTTCTGGCGTAGCGACAATTAAACCTATGCAATAATCAACCACATTCCAAAGAGATAGAGAAAGAGTAGATTTCGTGAACTGGCCTTGCCTAATCGATTAAGATAATTCGACATAAGTATTATATACAAGTTGTAACCCAGGGTGCTGATGTTTGAATGTAAGTTACATTATTTTTAAACAACAGATAATATAATACCATAATATGAGATATGAGACATTTATTTTGTGTTAAAAATCCACTTATCAAATTATTATGGCAAAGATTTTACAATTTTACATTACAAGCACAGTTACATTGTAATAAATTCAATGTTATTACAAGAATACAGCAGCAGGCCCATCTTTCCCACTGGGCACCCTGGGCACATGCCTAGGGCCCCGCGATCGATTGGGGCCCCCTAGTTCCTGCCATATCGCTAAACGATAACGGATATTATCAAAAAACATATAAAACATATTAAGGTATTTTGAAAACTTAAACAATAATTACTGAATACAAATAATACTTGCTTACTAGCGCATTAGAATAATATCAACCTAGAACGATAGTTCTCTACAAAACGCACAATCAAAAGTGAGGCAAATAAAACTGAGTCAAAATTGACTTAGTTTTCAGATTTTTATCCTTCATACTATAACTAATCGTACCTATAAGAACGAAAAAGTTCAAAATTTCCTCCCTTTAGGGAATAGTTACTATGTTATTGGATTTTAGTCACGATTAGGTAACGCATGAAAGGTATAAATCTGAAAACTAAGCCGTTTTGGCTCAGTTTTTTTGACCCACTTTACATACAAGGATTCGGCTTCTAGGTGTTATCACCCATTCAAAACAAAACTATTTTTTATACAGCTCAACCCTCTAGCATGACCATCGAAACGCGATATGATATAGCGATTTATCAGGTTTCACTGACAAAAGACACTTGATTCTGATAGTTGAGTGTCGATAAAACGCTATATCACGCGATATATCGTATTTCGTCGGTCATGCTAGGGGGGGCAAATAGATATGCGAGTTTGAATTGAATAATATTAGTCATAACAACGTTTTAAACATTATCACATCGAATTTGTAAATACACGCTATTTATACATACAAGTTGTCTTAAAATTATTATTATTTTTGCCAGTTATCATCTTATTATTGTCAACACTTTTTTATTTGTCGTATTTTTTTCTGCTACTAAAACAAGTGAAGCAGATAAATATTACATACATATCTATAATCTCCTACTCACTCACCGTTCAATTTCATATTCAATCTGTTGAGAGTTGACCAAATCGCGTAGTGACTAGGCAAGTTTACTTGCCGAGTACGGGTAATCTAGATTTCAACAAATTGAATCAACAGATTTAATGTGAAATTTAAATTGTTTAGTGGCTTTAATATTTGTAAGTTTAATATACTTTTTATCATGTTAAAACAAGAAAATATACATAGAAATTGAATGTAAAAAAGTTCAAC
Organism: Catoptria pinella; assembly: GCA_963556745.1. Classification (NCBI taxonomy): domain Eukaryota; kingdom Metazoa; phylum Arthropoda; class Insecta; order Lepidoptera; family Crambidae; genus Catoptria; species Catoptria pinella. The sequence goes on from OY750771.1 coordinate 1,643,119, forward strand.
AAAGCTATAGATTTTTTTTTAATAGTATGTAATTATTGTCATCTTTGGCTAGTTACAAAAAGTTTTATTGTCAATAATTTTGCTATAACTTTCTACGACTACTAATATCCTAAATTATTACGATTATTGGAGTATATCAATTATTTGTAATCTATAATTTCGTATAAATAGTCCTTAAATACGAAAATGTTTTTCGTATTTAATTTTACGTCTTTATCCAATCCAATCAAAACCAATTTAACAAATATAGATAGAATCTAGCGCTTAGTTACGTAAATAACGCACGTGAAGAGATCAGCATGATTTTATTTTAAGTAAAATTAAGTGTGTTATGTCACTGTCAGCAGCAGAATTACCACAACATCTCAATTTTATTTTTTTTAATATATGGAAGTCAGTGCACCTAAACAACTAAATAACATTTGATGACAGATGATTGTTTTTTTTTCGGAAGATGTGGATTTCCCTGTTTTGTCTATCTATTTGTCAGAACGGCAACATAATAGGTAACGCAAAAGTAGTCCAATGCGAACATTTTCATATAATAATTACTTTTTTTATGAATAATGAAAGTTATATGACAAGGTTATCAGCATTTTAACTAAAATTGACTGTCTAATTTTTTTAGGGATTTTTAATGAATAAGGCGGGTCTTTAAGATCCAGAATCTATATCCTGTTGTGCTGCTGACTGTACATAAAACAGTTTATATATTTAGCTGCCACGTTTACAGGTTGATTATATTATACAATTAATTTTAAAGTTGGCATACTTCAAATGGTTTGGCTTTATATAGTTATTGTACATAATGTTATTTACCTAAATGCTATTTCAAAGATCCTTTTATAGGTATATAGGTAGTTTTACCATTTACATTTTTTACCAAATCCCGTAAAATTTCATGAAAATTATAATTAAGTATATACTTGATATGTGATCAAAATAGTAATATAATTGTATATTATTAAGTATTGTATAAAAACATTAATCATAACAGGGGTAAATATGAGTCTCAACAACATACGATAAAAAAGATTAAAAAACATATTTTTTAATATTAGGAACCTACCTACTACTAGTTATTAAAAAAAACCGATTAGGTAAGGTACCAAAGATTGTTATAATAGGGAAATAGATTAAATATAAATCAAATAACGTGAGCATTTCTAGATTTAAAGTTATGTGACGTAATACAATATACTTACAGGGTGTTTCATATAGCCCGTAAAATATTGTTTTTGTTAGTATGGAAAACTGCAAAGTGACAACCCTAGACGCAAATAGACATTTTTTTTCGATAATCAACCTCATTAATGGGCAAAAGCAAAACACAATTTAGGTCTAGGGTTGTTATTGCCACTATGCAGTTTATCATGGAAAGAAAAATTGTATTTTTGTTCTATTCTTCGCTCCCGTCGGGGCGGGCACAGAAGATCAATCCAGCACGTAGAACACTCTATTTTTCACTCTATGGTTCACTCTATTTTAAAGTACAATCATCGGAACTGTAAAATTTGTATCGGATGTTAAGTACCTACCTAAGGCCCGTATTTATAAACCGCTCACAACGTTATGAGAGCTATCTTGAGATCATACCTGAGATGCTGCTCCTATAAGGAAGAAGAGCATCTCAAGATAGCTCTAAACCTTGAGAGCGGTTTATAAATACGGGCCTAAGATCGTATTTTATTATAGTTTGTAACTCAGTTTCCTATCTACGTTTGACCGATTATAGGGTGGGGCTCAGAACTTTTTTATTTGGTCTGAGGGGTGGGAATACAAAAAAAGAAGAGGAGCTCGATGGCGCAGTGGTTTAGCGCCAGGCCCAGCGATTGCGTTGAGCAACTTTCGCAAGGGTCGATCAGGGGATGGGTGACCTAAAATTTATTATCTCGAGCTCCTTCGTGCTTCAGAAGGCACGTCAAGCCGTTGGTCCCACCCACCAATGCGCATTGGACCCGCGTGGTGGGTCATGGCCCATCCTACTTATCCACCCATAAGTCGCCCTACCAGTGGGGACATTGAAAATGGCTGATGGTATGGTATACAAAAAAGTGTCATTTTTTTAGAACGTTTATTTACCATCAACACGTTAGGCATACAATAATTAGACAGAACAACAATAAACTTTGCCGACTTATCAGCGTCACAAATAAAGCTACCTATTTAAATATTACCTACTGATATTGATATTATTGTCTTATTAGGAGCAAAATGTTACCCCCCTTACTAATAAAGATTGTATAGTTACACAATGGTTACTCTCTGTCAAACTATTTGAGTTTGACATTAAAAAGAAAGAGACAAAACACTGTGTAACTATAACTAAGGGGTTACATGTCTTTAAGTCATTGCAATATTGCCACAAACGTTGATTAAAAATACTTAAAATAAATTGATATCAATATTAATTTCATTAACGTTTGATATTAAAGCAACTTACTAGTACCTATTTAAATTAATTTGCGATATGTTGAAAATATGATTGTTTTTTTATGTTGTAATAATGCAGTAGGTAGGTACTTAACCTACTTGTTTGTCACTAATATAAGGTGTTTTCAATGTTCAAATTTATCCAAAGAATATATCTTTTACACCTTATTAGTCCGTTAATCTTTTTACACCTTATACAAGGTCTTTAAAGCCGAATATGGTAGAAAATCACCATTCCTGAGATTTTTTTATCTTAATTTGTATAGAAAATTCAATTGCTAAGTGACAACCCTAGACTCAAATAGACTATTGTTTTCGATAATGAAACCCATTAATAGGCAAAAGCAAAACAAAATTTCGGTCTAGGGTTGCCGTTATGCAGTTTATCATTTTTTTTAATGTGTCATTTTTGAGGGTTCATAAAAAACGTGGCTGTACGCATGGTACCCTATCTACCATTTTCGGCTTTATAAACACCTTCTATAAAATACCTTTTTTATATGTAAGTAGCACTAAACATATGTTGCTATCGGAAAAAGCATAAAGTCTTTATATTATAGCAACATTAACCTCAATATAGCTGATTCAAATTTGTGCTGATGCACCATAATGAAAGTAAAAAATAATGTTATGTATTGTTTATGTTTCCTAAGCTTGATTAGTCGGCAGTTTAAGACTAGTTTGAAGCACTTTATTCATAGTTGTAATATTCGATTTATGATATGAATAATCTATTCTGAACTTAAGAGTCCGACGAACAGTGAATTTCCCATACAAACGTAATACCAAAATCATTTGCAAATTGAGTATAATTAACTCTTCTTGTGATGTTGTTCGGATTAATACAGTATTTGTCTAGGTTTCTATTAAATAAAAAAATCCAAAATACCAAACCAAATCAAAAAATGCAATTTACAGTTGTGTATGAAAAAATGTAATTGGCATTTATTTTGATTTGGAGTTAATTGTGGTGTAATTGTAAATCATTTTGGTATTACGTTTGTATGGGAAGCTCACTGTTCGCCGGCTTCTTAATTATTTTGAACCAAATATAGGCACAATCTTGACATCCTATGCAAGATACGATATAGACAGTTTACAAACGATTATACACTCTAAGATCTAACCTATTCAATACAGTCATTAAACTTAAGCCTACTGATAGATATTATTTTGATATTTCATTTTACTTTACAGATATTTTTTCTGATTAAAATAATGGCACCTGATATGTAACTTGTGAATGTCGATAAATTAGGTACACCAGCAGCACATACAATTGCTTACCACAATTATTCAATCAACTTTAAACTTAACATCCGTCGAACACAAATCGGCTAACTTACATTGCTATCGTAATCGCTCTGATATACATTGCTACTTTTCTTTGGTAAGTTTTTATTTGTGCCGAAATTAAATAGCAATGTATCACATACAATTCTGTCAAAACATTGTTTTAAGTTTATAGACCCGCTGTTGCTTATGCTGCTGTAGTTCCCATAATAAAAAAAAACCCTTACTTATTTGTAAAATTAAATTGCTATATCGGAAACTATAAAATATAGCCATTAATTTTAAACCTAACCCATTCTAAAGCTAACATAACTAGGTACTTATATTCATTAATGACATAATTAACGCTTCTACAAAAACGACGTCGAAATCCTAACTGTATGGACGTAACCACAGACTGTTATTTATACAACTTTAAAAGTGGCACTTTGAATATGTACATTTACGTTAGGTAGGTATTCAATAGTCAACATCAAGACAAAAATTTACTTATAAATATTAGACGAAGTTTTGTTGTAGTTCCACCGTTTTTAATCTTCAAAAAAAAATGTATTTATCTTTTCAGAGAAATCTTTGTGCAATGATAGATTATTTAGCTACCGACACTACTGAGCCGCAATAAGTTCGTTCTTTTTCAATTTTTTTATATCAACTATCTGACAGCTCCTTATGATCACATAATGCATTTCATAAGACTACTTATGTCTTCAATAGTACGTACATTTTATTCACAAAATGATCGAACCACAAAACTTCATCATTTATAATAAAGGCCCTTGCCCACAAACCATTAGTTTATAATTATGGCGGTAATAATGAACGTATCAACACCGTGTCACCCCGTATACAACGCGTTTGCTGACGGTACGCATAAGAGGGCGTTTCTTGAGGCTTATGGGCCCTTCACATGCTGTGCAGTAGGGCCCAAAACATAAAATAGTGACTTTGGTTTGATCTAACCTGTGACCAGAAAAATGAAGTCAAAAAGAGGCCGTGTAACAAGTTGCTACCTAAGCTGTTTTTTGCTTATAAGTAATTCACACAGATAAAGTTTCTTGCAAAAACCACAGTATACAGGGTGTCCCAAAACATTGCCACGCAGTTGGAAAGTACCTTAAATGTTGAAGATAATTTTTTTTCTGAAAAAAAGATTTCATTTTATTTTTTAAATATAATAAGAACTACGTTCTAAAATTTTTGAAAAAATCGCGTATGACACCATGGAATAATAGTAGTAATTAAGTAATTCTTTTTGTTTAAAATGCTGTGTTATTCATGAAAAAATAATCCTTATGAGTAGGTACCTCCTTTTCGATCGGTATCGCGCTCGTAACGCGTTTATTTTCGTAGCTCCAAACGGAGATGAACAATTTTATTTGCTTGTTTTATTCCATATTTGGTGCATGGGTTCGATTTTCAAAAATCTTTCATTGCAGTTCCAATTATTTTTATAATCAAAATAAAGCCTTTTTTCAGTAAAATTTCCTACTTTATCTCCTTTCGTGTTGCAAAGTTTTGGGACACTGAATTTATATTCTCAATATAAGACGGTGCATTTACGGTCATGTCGGTCATGGATGGTCATGGTATATGATAGGTTGTAGTGGGTAGAGGCTTTTATGTTTAAAAGTAGGTAGACTATATTATGTGATATCTAAACGTTACATTTTAATTCTAAATCAGTATTGTGCGACGCGCATAAGATGGTTTCCGTAGTCTAATGAATGATTTAGTTTTTTAGTCGATGAGTTACATTCGATATAGTGATCAACAATAAATTATAAAAGTTAATTGACATGAATCGATTCCAAGCCTATAATGGAGTAGTCTTCGCTAGGAAGAGCGGTGTACTAACTTTGTGGCTAGTCTACTTGAAGGTGTAGATACGCGGCTTTACATGCCGCAAAATTAAATAAAATGCTATGAATTAATTATGTAAATAAAACAATTAAGTTTTACAGTAAGACGAAATAATGTAAATTCTGAAGCACGTCAGGTTATACTTAACTTAAGTACTCCAATTTATTTTAAACTTTAAGGCGAGTCCAGTTCGCGATCTGATGAAAAGATTGATTTTTGATCTTCCAATGTGAAGAACTGATGTAGAATTCTACTTTACAATAATTACTGTAGACTGAAAAAGAAACAATGAAACAAGTTAACCGAACAGGATATTAAAAAAATGGCTTGGTTACTCCAGTAAAAAAATCCTGAATAACACCATAAAAACTTATAAAAAATTAACTTCCGATCGTCAAATCTCGTAATTTTCAACGACAGTAATATGTTTTTTTATACAAAAAGGATAGCTTTTTAATTGAGCTAACACAATAACACAGTTAATTTTTAATAAATGATCCAGTATTCCAGTTTTTAAATTTCTGGCGAATCGACAATTAAAGCTATGCAATAATTAACCATATTCCAAAGAGATAGAGAAAGAGTAGATTTCGTGAACTGGCCTTGCCTAATCGATTAAGATAATTCGACATAATTATTATATACAAGTTGTAACCCAGGGTGCTGATGTTTGAATGTAAGTTACATTATTTTTAAACAACAGATAATATAATACCATAATATGAGATATGAGACATTTATTTTGTGTTAAAAATCCACTTATCAAATTATTATGGCAAAGATTTTACAATTTTACATTACAAGCACAGTAACATTGTAATAAATTCAATGTTATTACAAGAATACAGCAGCAGGCCCATCTTTCCCACTGGGCACCCTGGGCACATGCCTAGGGCCCCGCGATCGATTGGGGCCCCCTAATTCCTGCCATATCGCTAAACGATAACGGATATTATCAAAAAACATATAAAACATATTAAGGTATTTTGAAAACTTAAACAATAATTACTGAATACAAATAATACTTGCTTACTAGCGCATTAGAATAATATCAACCTAGAACGATAGTTCTCTACAAAACGCACAATCAAAAGTGAGGCAAATAAAACTGAGTCAAAATGACTTAGTTTTCAGATTTTTATCCTTCATACTATAACTAATCGTACCTATAAGAACGAAAAAGTTCAAAATTTCCTCCCTTTAGGGAATATAGTTACTATGTTATTAGATTTTAGTCACGATTAGGTAACGCATGAAAGGTATAAATCTGAAAACTACGCCGTTTTGGCTCAGTTTTTTTGACCCACTTTACATACAAGGATTCGGCTTCTAGGTGTTATCACCCATTCAAAATAAAACTATTTTTTTATACAGCTCAACCCTCTAGCATGACCATCGAAACGCGATATGATATAGCGATTTATCAGGTTTAACTGACAAAAGACACTATTGATTCTGATAGTTGAGTGTCGATAAAACGCTATATCACGTGATATATCGTATTTCGTCGGTCATGCTAGGGGGCAAATAGATATGCTAGTTCGAATTGAATAATATAAGTCATAACAACGTTTTAAACATTATCACATCGAATTTGTAAATACACGCTATTTATACATACAAGTTGTCTTAAAATTATTATTATTTTTGCCAGTTATCATCTTATTATTGTCAACATTTTTTTATTTGTCGTATTTTTTTCTGCTACTAAAACAAGTGAAGCAGATAAATATTACATACATATCTATAATCTCCTACTCACTCACCGTTCAATTTCATATTCAATCTGTTGAGAGTTGACCAAATCGCGTAGTGACTAGGCAAGTTTACTTGCCGAGTACGGGTAATCTCGATTTCAACAAATTGAATCAACAGATTTAATGTGAAATTTAAATTGTTTAGTGGCTATTTGTAAGTTTAATATACTTTTTATCATGTTAAAACAAGAAAATATACATAGAAATTGAATATAAAAAAGTTCAACAAAGCTATAGATTTTTTTTTACAGTACGTAATTATTGTCATTTTTGGCTACTTACAAAAAGTTTTATTGTCAATAATTTAGCTATAACTTTCTACGACTACTAATATCCTAAATTATTACGATTATTGGAGTATATCAATTATTTGTAATCTATAATTTGGTATAAATAGTCCTTAAATACGAAAATGTTTTTGGTATTTAATTTTACGTCTTTATCCAATCCAGTCAAAAACCAATTTAACAAATATTGATAGAATCTAGCGCTTAGTTACGTAAATAACGCACGTGAAGAGATCCGCATGATTTTATGTGTGTAAGGTCACTGTCAGCAGCAGAATTACCACAACATCTCAATTTTATTTTTTTTAATATATTGAAGTCAGTGCACCTAAACAACTAAATAACATTTGATGACAGATACCTAATTGTTTTTTTTTCGGAAGATGTGGATTTCCCTGTTTTGTCTATCTATTTGTCAGAACGGCAACATAATAGGTAACGCAAAAGTAGTCCAATGCGAACATTTTCATATAATCATTACTTTTTTTATGAATAATGAAAGTTATATGACAAGAGTTATCAGCATTTTTACTAAAATTGACTGTCTAATTTTTTTAGGGATTTTTAATGAATAAGGCGGGTCTTTAAGATCCAGAATCTATATCCTGTTGTGCTGCTGACTGTACATAAAATAGTTTATATATTTAGCTGCCACGTTTACAGGTTGATTATATTCTACAATTAATTTTAAAGTTGGCATACTTCAAATGGTTTGGCTTTATATAGTTATTGTACATAATGTTATTTACCTAAATGCTATTTCAAAGATCCTTTTATAGGTATATAGGTAGTTTTACCATTTACATTTTTTACCAAATTCCGTAAAATTTCATGAAAATTATAATTAAGTATATACTTGATATGTGATCAAAATACTAATACAATTGTATATTATTAAGTATTGTATAAAAACATTAATCATAACAGGGGTAAATATGAGTCTCAACAACATACGATAAAAAAGATTAAAAAACATATTTTTTAATATTAGGTACCTACCTACTACTAGTTATTAAAAAAAACCGATTAGGTAAGGTACCAAAGATTGTTATAATAGGGAAATAGATTAAATATAAATCAAATAACGTGAGCATTTCTAGATTTAAAGTTATGTGACGTGATACAATATACTTACAGGGTGTTTCATATAGCCCGTAAAATATTGTTTTTGTTAGTATGGAAAACTGCAAAGTGACAACCCTAGACGCAAATAGACATTTTTTTTCGATAATCAACCTCATTAATGGGCAAAAGCAAAACACAATTTAGGTCTAGGGTTGTTATTGCCACTATGCAGTTTATCATGGAAAGAAAAATTGTATTTTCGTTCTATTCTTCGCTCCCGTCGGGGCGGGCGCAGAAGATCAATCCAGCACGTAGAAATAAAGAGGAGGGTAATCTTGATTGTCGGTCTACTGAAGGCATTATGTCAGTATTATCAGGGTGGTATGTCGGTCTACTCGATCAATGTGGTATGTCGGTCTATATTCAATGTGGTATGTCGGTCTAGTCAGGGTGGCATGTGGGTCTAGTCATCGTCGTCGTCTTCACAGCAGCCGGGCCAGCAGCAGCTCTCGCTGCCGTCGGGGCGGGTGCAGAACAGCAGCGTCTCTGTGGCGGACACGGGCCGCGGCTCGATGCCGTGGAAATCGCGCAGCTCCTCGGCGGGGAACCAGGCGCGCTCGTCGTCGTCTATTATTGGCACTCCGAAGTACCTGGTCAAGGGAGACGGAATATTAGACGCTCTCTCGAGGAGCTCAATGACGCAGAGGTTTACCACATCGACTGCAATTTGTGACGAAGCAACTATCACAAGGGTCAGTCATCGAAAGGTCGATCAAAAATATATTATTTCGAGCTCTTCCGTGCTTTAAAACACGCTAAGCTGTTAGTCCAAACTGTATTTTCAGTTGTAAACACCTGGTTAACACCCAAGTGAGTTACGTTTCATTCTCCATAATCCATCCGTAAGAAGGCCTTTTGCCCCAGCAGTATAGCGTTAATGGCTGATGATGATAATGATGTATCTCTCTAGATTGTGTTATATCTATGATTATTGAGCGAGCAAGTGGTATATCAAGTTAAATAGAGATGAAAATTCTTCAAAGAAGGAGAGTATCTAACTAACCTTTATTGTACCTAAGTAATCATTTTTCTGAAAACAGAATATTATGTCGATATACCTTACATCAGTGGTGTTTATAACTAGTGTCATAAAAGTAGCTTATGTAATTAGCTCATTGCGCCAATTTAATTTGTAGACGTTACAATTTACATTTGTTTCCCATTCGACATTCATATTTATTAAAAACGCTTACCTGCTTATAGCAACCACTGGAATCCAAAGCACAGAAGCCAGCACCAGGAACACAACCATGATGATAGCCCACACAGGCCATGGCTTCTTTACAGTGTCCCCTTCAGAGCTCACCCAGGCTTCATATCCAGAACCTTCCATGGCTAGCTCGGCGAACGATGACACGAGGATGGAGAGCATCGCTAGCGGTGACAGGTACTTCCAGCAGATTAGCCAGTAAATGCCTGGACGAGTGCCCGTCATTAGTTCTATGTCGTCTGCGAACCTGAAACGTCACATTTGAATTTTTTAGGGTTCCATAATTACCGCTGCTGTTCAACACATTCTCAAAAAAAAATTTTTTCAAAAAAGCATACCTAGATTTCGACTTTTGATGAAAAATGTAATTAAAAAATATATAAACTGAACAACTTTCTCCAAGGAACGGTCATAGAAAGATAGGAATAAGTCGAAAAACGAAAAAAAATTTCATCCTCCCATACGAAATGTATTGTTCGACTTAGTACGGAAAGGCGGAAATAAAACGTTTTTCGACCTATGTTCCATGGAGAAAGTTGTTCAGTTTAAGCAACACTATCACCTGTTTCAGTATTGTTACATAATTTAGTTCCTCCTTAATGACGATACGTGCCCTCGGTGCGCGAGTCCAATTCGCTCTTCCCAGGTTTTTTCTCATTAGTGCTAGCACAATAAAAGTAGTTACTAAACCGTAGCACTAATGAGAAAAAGACTCATATGTTCTACGGTAGAACTGCCCAGTAGACAAGTAGGAATAAACGAATCTGCTACTGTTTCTATGAGGATGGAAGGTAATTTCCGTGCACTATATTAAATTATAGAGAAACCTCCCTCTACTTAGCATGGGTTCAAAAGGTCCGTGTGATTGTTTGTTTGTATAGGGTCTATCAGAAACAACTTTGATTCGATCCCCCAGATCATGTTGTAGTACCTACGTCGGATAGGTGTACTTTCGAATAAACTTAAAACGCAAGTAATTATTAAAGATAAATAAACTGATGAAACATACTAATTACTTTTCGAAGATTAGGGGTTTATTATTTTTGGTGTAATTCTGCGTCATGCTCGTGAACGGGTGCTGCCAGTGGAAATGGGTCTGCTTCTGACTACATATCTTATCTTAATGCATATTGAAATGTATGAATTGCATTTTTTGTAACAGACTAGACTAAATAAATGACTTTGAATTTATTAAATTAAGTAATTAAAAATTGTTACTTATTTATCAATCTATTTTATTGTAACATATATGAATGTAGTGCCTGGAAACGATATACATATTTGTAAATATCGTTCCATTTGATTAAACTGATGAGTTTTTTTCGCCCATTTTTATTGTCAGCTAAAAGACGTCATGATTGTTGGTAGGGTAAAAGAATAGACGATTTAAAAACGCTTATTTTGTGAACTTATTTGAATAAAGAATTTTTCAATATCAATTAGTCACTAAAAATTTTTCCACTACGAACTGTATTTTCTTAAAATGTTCAACATTATCAAGATTGTTAATTAATGTTAGCATAGACTTGAAACCCAGACTTTTTGAATAAATATTATAAAATGTAAGGGTGTGGACACAATCGATCAAAAAGGACGTAAGACGAACAACAGTCTACAAAAGCTATTTATCTTGTCACATTTTTATGAGATAAAAAAAATTGCATAAGCCTATTTCCATCGGGAAAATCGTGAAGAAGGAACAAGAGGCAATATAGACAATTCACTTTATCTCTATTTGCGTGATCTATAGGCCCGTAACTAGAGACCTTTGTCTTTAAAAGGCTTAAATTAAAATTTGGAAGAGATTCTATTAAGAAGTTAGTTAATCTTAGTTTATACGGCTGGTGTTGGTATAAATATATTGAAAATTTTAGGGCTTACTTATTTTCAGTCAAATTTAATTTTCAGTTAAATAACTGAAAATTTTAGGGCTCAAGTACTTATTTAAATATAAGTTTTGATAAGTTTTTTTATACAGCTCGCCGTAGATATTTTGACAATATAATAAATTTCTGTCTGATCAACGAAACTAATTATTAAATTTTAGATTTTTCGCATTCACAATGCTATTTTTATATTAAGATAAATAATATTAGAAAAAATACTAGAAAAATACCCGGATCGGGTGCGGGTTCGAGTGCCGTCTGAGGTGCTACGGGTGAGTCGATTTTTTCTAATATTATTTATCTTAACGAAACTAACTTTTTAAACTTTGTGACATTGTTTGGTTTTTGTGTGATACTCGAAGCAGTAGTAAATATATATATCGTTTCTCGAAATTGATCTAACTAAATCAAAAAAGCGAATTACTTTATTAAAATATAATATAATCTTCCCGTTGTAAAGGAGAAGCGGCACTCGACATAGAAAAAATGCTTGACTTGTATACGATAGAATTTTGGTCTTAAAATAAAGCCAATAATATTTGCTACAATGATCAAGTTCTGTCTCTTTATTTAGCGCATGAAGAAAAAAAATATTTAATTATGAATATTGTTTGATATGGAAACACTACAGAAACAACGAGTCATTGAAAAACGTTCCATTATCTACATCAAATTTAAAGGGCAGAAATGTCACTATAAAATGTAAAAGCGTGGCTGCATAAACCATAATTCTTTCCTTTTTTTGAAAATGAAATGTCAATTTGTCTTCCGATCAGGGGCTCTATCAGCTAAAAACATTGAAGTTCATGTTAACTGTGTTTTGACAGATGTATGTGATACATTGCTACTTCGTCTTGGCACAAATAACAACTTAACAAAGAAAAATAGCAATGTATCACATACATCTGTCAAAACACAGTTAACATGAACTTCAATGTTTTTAGCTGATACCGCCGCAGGCATTGATGTGTTATTTGGTTGACAGATACCACAGACTAATAAGTGAAAAAGTAGTACAGCCATTAGTACAACAGATTATGAATCACAAAAAAAAAAGTTTATAACTTTAGCATAAAAGGCCGGGCCTCTTTTATAATTTAAAATACTGACCACTTCTTAGTAGAACCAGTGAAATAACAGAATAGCGATTGGCGTACTTAACTTAGTAATCAAACCAGCCACTCGAAAGCTATTCAAGATGGTCGTAGTAATAATATTATGACGGAAACCGCCGATTGTAGGGTGCTTAGCATAATTTGCGGACAAGTTTGAGGAAAAGAACTGAAAAGATCCTATAAAGTTAAGATTGGGAAGGTTTATTCGGCTCTACTATGTATAGAACTAGCAGTTAATGTTTTCTTTCAGCGTACATAGCTAATTATGCGTATTTAAAAGAAAATAAACGCTAATTTAATTTAATCTTTTTTTTTTAATAATTAATGAATAATACTGAAAAAGCTTACCTAATGAAAGGTTTATTTGCGGTGCTCTTAAACGACAAAATCTCATTAGATGAAGTCAAAGTCAAAATCAAAAATATTTAAGAAGCTCGGTGGCGCAGTGGTATAGCCCCTGGCCCAGCGAGTCATGGGATGGGTGACCAAAAATGTATTATCTTGAGCTCGTCCGTGCTTCAGAAGGCACATTAAGTCGTTGGTTCCGGCTGCATTTGCAGTCGTTAACCACCAATCCGCATTCGGCCCGCGTGGTGGGTTATGGCCTATCCTCCGTATTCACCCCTAAGGAAGGCCTGTGCCCCAGCAGTGACATTAAAAATGGTTGATGGTCAAAAATACAATTATTTAGCACAGAAACAAATGCAATATAGATTAATTAGAAGACTTTAAAATCCAAACCCCTTTTAACAAAAAAGTTATTTCCAATTTTAAAATTAATACCTAATCCGCCAAGAGTTTCAATACCTACATTTTTTATTAAAGACCGAAGTTTAAAATTACCAAGAACGAGCTCGCAATTCTGGAGCACTAATCAACCTCGTGAATAATAAAAACAGCCACTGTACAAAATAAAAGATTACGAACTCCGCATAAAAGGCTGTTTAATACGACAGATGCCGAGTGTCGAATAATTAACTTTTTTGGCCCTACTGTATTTTCCTGCTTTTGTTAGTTAGTATGTATTTTCGTTATACTTAGCTTTAACACAGTGTATGCTTAAACTATAAAAACATTTAAATTTTTTACCGTAATTGCAACATAGGTAGATTAAAAATACCTTTTTTTAAATATTTTCTAAGTTACTTTATCTCATGCCAGTTTAAAAGTAAAAAACTAGCAACTAATTACTTTTAAGAACACTGGAGTTTGTTACTAAAGTAACACAAAGACTATAATATAATTTCTTTTCTTTCTCAGTGGAAATTCTCTTCAGTAAATATCACTAGTTCCGACTCTTTAATAAAGCTCAAGTGATTGATAAGTTGTACTAGCTAGCTATACTAATAAAATTACCTTTATGTCTTGGCAGACTCACTGGCTGGTTCATGAGCTCTAACCACTGTATGGATTGATTCGAAACTTGGCATACAGATAGTTATTATGAAACAGCCTAAAGATTGAAGAAGACGGAAAATTGATTTGCACACGAACCAAGTCGCGAGCGAAAACTTGTAGTTATAAACAGTTAAACTGAAATCTATAAGAAATGATAACTAAGCTATAATGGCCTGTTTTGTGAACAGACAATAGCCATTTAATATTAGACAGGTAATTTAGCACTTTTCGTCGTTTGTCGTAAAAGTTACAAAATTGCCATCAGACAGGTATTGATTTTATATTATAACGGCAGAAGGCGTAAGTAAACAAGTGAAAAGTTTTTGAGAAGCCATCATTTTTTCACGGAACGTTGAAACTATTACAAGTACCTACTTACCTAACTAAAAGAAGAAGTAAAGGGGTGTTGATTTGTGACCTAATGAAAATGGTTCTTCAGCGTAAACCAAGTAAATTACGAGTACTTACCTATTTTTGAACTTTTAACTAAATCCATTTATTTTAGAAGATTTTAATTGTTTTCTCCGTATTTATATATAACAATATTTAAATATACAATTTTATTGGTATTTCGGCTAAGCTTCCATGATCTTCATTTTTGAAAAGTTTGATTAAAAATAAAAACCGTTTTTTATAACAAAAAAATTAAAACTAACATACCTCTTCACGCCGTAGACATACGCGATGCCGATGCATTCAAAAAACGCGATGATCAGCAGAGGAAAGTTTCCGCTGTACATGTCGAACAGCAGAAATATGTAGCTGCCAGCGCCGTGTGCGAATGCCATAGACAACATGCAGCAGATCAGGCACAGACCTCCCGTTAAATACTCCTTTCTCAAATTTGGGAACAGCTTCATGTCCACTATGGAGGTTACGACCCCTTCTAAGGTTCCGAACTGGGAGTCTATGCCGAGGGTGAACAGCATGAGGAAAAAGAGGACGGACCAGAATTGGGCGCCTGGGAACTGGTTAATGGCCTCTGTGAATATGATGAAGGCCAGTCCCGTGCCAGACGCCGTCTGAAAGAGAAAAAAATAATATTTAACTTGTTTGCAGTTTGCGTACATTCATACATCTATTAATGCTATGCTTAAGGGATTTGTTAGAATGTTGTAATGAGATACTTAGTTGATTCTGTCAATATTTAACCTTTTATATTTTTGTAAACCCTTGATGCATTCATTCATTTTTTTGGTAAAACATATCAAATCTGATACTGGCAGGTTCTCTTGGTCTATCTTCACCGAGTCCCTTCAACTTTCTATTCAACTTACGTCAAACGTATGCAATATTGATTGCCTCCAAACCGTGCACTTTCACGTTCAACTTTCTGCCATACAAATATGACGTTTTTTGAGAAGATAGCGCATGCGCTATTGCATGCCTCTGTTGAAAGCGCAAGAGGAAAGCGAAAGCGCACAGTCAGCGTGCACTATTGAATGCCTTGAGAAGGCCTTGGGGCATGCGTCAGATGAAAGTGAAAGGGAGATAAATTACCAAATAAAATAAACAATAAAATGGGAACCAAAGAGACAACTCAAAGAAATTCACTTCGCTACATCAATTTCTTACTGTGAGTTTATAAGCAATTTATTATACACACTGACAGACATAAATGTATATGTGTGTGATTGTATCAAATATATTGAATTTGATCGAACTGTCGGTTCAGCGGAAATACGGAGTGATGGTATTGAGAAACATCGGCGTCGCTTGAAAACGTTTTGTTAAAAACAAATTATGTGGAGCTAAGCTTTTATGAATGGGGATTTGTTTTGGCAATTTTCGTGTTTTAGTCGGATCGGAGTGATCTCATTGTATTGAATTTCTTTGTTATGGAAATCTTTACATTTTTGGACACAGAAATTGAGTATTTTTGAAGTGCTTTGAAAATACTTACATTATCTAATTCCTTCTGCAAATCGCATTCAGGCAACTGTGGCATCATAAGCCTTGTCAGATTCCCGTTCAATTCAACTTCCACCATCTGCCCCGGTTCAGTCAACACCACTGACTTATAGCCCGACCCGAACAACTCTAAAAGCGTTTCATTTCTCACATCCAAACATTTCTCGTAAACCATAGTAGCTTTGAAACCAATAATCGAGAATACTACAATACCAGCGAACATAGACGTCAGGCAATTTGTCATTGATACCATAATGGCATCTCTGTAACAATTATTATCTACGGGATTGTACGACGAGAAAGCAATTAGGCCTCCGAAAGCGAGGCCGAGAGAAAAGAAGATTTGTGTCCCCGCTTCTAGCCAGACAACAGGGTCTAGAATGGTGTGCCATTTGGGAGTGAAAAGGTGTATGAGGCCGTCGCTCATTCCTTTTAGGGTTATGCCTCTAAAGAAGAAGATAACTAAGACGATGTATGGGAAGGTGGCGGTGACGTAGACGACCTTCCCGGAGGAGGCGATGCCCTTAATCATGCACATGTAGACGAGGATCCAGGCAATCACGAGCGCCAACGCGATCTTGTAATTGAACCCTCCAGGGTGATTGATATCTTCTGATATTTGGAGGGTGGTTCTGTACCAGAAATATTGTGTCGGACTGCTTATCTGTAACAAGGAGAAAATGAAATTATTGTACCTTCAGGTTCAAGTATAGCTACCTAAAAGATAGATAATTTATTTCCAAACTGTGTTAGTATTGCTGTAGAAAAATTTCGTAATTATGCACTTAACTGACCGAGCGAGTGCGAAGCGCGAACGAAGCGTCTCTGCTTCAGCTTGGGTAAAAATACTTTCGTATGTCCTTCCGGTGTCCGTCTGTCCGTTTATTTTCCTCTACAGTAGCGCATTTCTCAACCGATTCTCGTGAAATTTTGTGAGCAGTTTCGATAATTATATATTTTTTGGTCGATTCAGTTTTTCGATTTTTTTCCAAATGGCGGAGATATGTAAAAAAACATATATCAGCCATTTCAAAAAATTACACAAATGCGAAGTCTACAGCTCACAGATCCACTAGTTCAGTATTGTATAAAGATAGCATTGTGAATGCTAAAATCTCAAAATCAAAGAGTAATTGTATTAAAATAGAATTTTCACCAAGTTTTCATAAGAAAAATAACGTGTGGAGCAAATATGACCAACGACAAGTTACTCTATCGAGAAGGTTTTCCATCTAAATACGTACATCCAACCCCGTCCTCTAAATGTTAAAAAATTTGCAATTTCAGTCTTACGGGATTAAATGATTAATGCTTAGAAGGTAAAGATAAGATAAAATAATATCAATCTTCCACCTTGACCTTAGTTGGGGGAGTTCGGACCTAAAATATGACCCGAATCATTGTCAAATAAGATCGCAGATGGTGCCATTACTGACAAAGGCCTTGGAAATATTGCGGGTTACCGAAGTACATAAAGCAATTTATATTTTTTGGAGATCCTCGAGATTTCGTGCTTTAATAAAGCTAGGCTTTATATTTATTATAACAAATACAAATACCTACTTATTGTTTACTTTGTAGACTCTGTACTCATACTTTTAGTATTAATACACAATTACACACTTAAATACGTTACTGAAATATAAAAACGTTTGAAAAAAATTTGCCATGCCTGACGAGTTGAAAAATTATAGTTTGTTGTTTGTTTGTGCCTACAATTTTCATAGCAAAGGTATTATTTTTCTTGCTAACTGAAACACAAACCTAAACATTTTAACAAAGTAAGATTTGTTAGCGTCGTTTTCCTTGCGAATCTCGTAAATAACGCCTCAATAAAGGAATCGTGTTATTTTTAGTATTTATAGCCGCTATTGCCAATAAACTGCCCGTGAACTTTCGGGTTCATTTAAAAACGCAATAATGCCAGAATCCTTCGCTGGAATGTAACATTGAAAGCCAAATCGACCTGAAATATTCGGGTATATTTGAAGCAGGAATTTGTGACGTGTTCAGTTCACCTTTACTTCTAGAAGGTATGGTAAGAATAACGCATTAGAACGTATTAGTTTTCACTGAAACTGATAATTTAAAGAAATATGTGTGTCTTAAAATAAAAGCTCACAATGTACTTAAAGCTCAAAATGCCAAAAATGAACCTATCTAAAAACAAATCGAAAAAAATGATTTTTGAAAATTATAGAAGTTAACTTCATATTTATGTGACCCTGGTACTATGTAGTCGTATTTTACAAAGAAAAGAATAAAAAAACGATTAAAAATGAATTTTATCCAATTTTATTTTTATACAGTTTTATTCAAATTATATAATTTTTTCTCAATATTTATGTGATCCTGATACTTTGGAGACGTTTTTATTACGAAGAAAAGAAAAAAAAACGAAAAAAGTTGTTTGAAAATTATAGAAGTTTAACCTTCTCTATGTGATCCTGGTACTATGAATGGAGACGAAGGAAAGAAAAAAAGATTATTTTATCTAAAATTGATTGAAAAAATTTAAAAAATATGATTGATAATATACTAGAAAAAATTCGACTCGCACCAGATCATATTCTCAGGCGGGAATCGAACTTATTATTTTCCGGTATTCCAATATAATTTCTTATTTTTAAATCGGATAAATAATTTTGGAGATTAGGTAACAAAGCAAACATACTTTCAAACATTTTTTAAAATATTAGTTTAGAAAACAAATGATCGAAAACGTAAACATGTAAATTCATACTAGGGCTTATTGTCTTGGTGTGACATGGTGACCCTCAAGCATAAAGTTTTTCAAATATATTTTTGATTACCAACACAAATGTAGGTTACCTCTCTGTTATGATACTGCGCGAGTATTTCACTGAAGAAACTCACAATTTTCCCTCTCAGTAAACAAAACAATCTCCCTTCTATGCCTTTGTGGTTTACCGGACCACAGAACATTTCTGTGAACAGACTCAGTCATATTGTGTGACCGTGATAACATGTGGAGTCGTATCCACTTGGATTTCCAAGTTTCGGCAACTGGCATGGGAATCCGCCTCTGTACACGAATGACATACATACTATTCCAGACATTTACACCGTGAAACTACGCTGCCCATAGAAATCAGCGAAATTTTTTCTAAGTCTATGACGCTGCCTGTCTGACTCCTGACATTTTTTGTTTCAACTTTTGACAAGACGATTTTCGATGGATGTGCACTAAACAAAAGACTATCAAGGATAGCGATTGTCTCAAATTGCTGATTTCTGCCACCAAATCTCCAAAAGATTTAACATCTTCAATAGATTTGAAAAAAATATCCTGAAGAAAATAGTCTCCAAGAATTAAAAATGAATGAGATATCCTACCTAGGCAATGAAATTTATAAAAATACTAACTTTCGTATTTCTTTTCATAAAATCAAAAATCACCATTATTTTACACTAGTCATCTTTAGAAGCTCCCCAGTAATTACTGTAGTGCCTTAATTTGATGGTTATCTCGACACAACGTGAACCTACCAATCTATCCCGCCCACGCAAACAGCCAAGTAAATACTTTATCCTCCATATAAAATGTACAGAAGCCGCCCTTGATCATAGCCTCTGCAGCGGTGCTCAAGCTGTTGATCGTTTTCAGTCTCAAAAAACGTTTTTTAAATCCGAATCTGAAAACAAATGCAGAATAGATGCAGATAATATTTCATATTATCACAATTACCTGTGTGTCTGATAGTGATAATACCTTCGCTAAACCAACCAAAGTGTTCAACCAATTTGAAAATAGAAATAGCTACACCGCAATGTAAACCAAATTGTCATGACAATTGACAAATTGTCACGTTATTAAATAGGGCCCTGATTTTTTAATGCCTAGGTAAAGCTTTATTCGTTTGATGGCGTATTATACTGCCAAATTGAAAATGTTTGTCATTCATTTGTCTGTCACATTTTAAGAATGACATTATTGTATTTGACTAATGTTTAAAATGACTGGTATTGTTAAATGAGGATTGAAAAATCAGCCCCAGTTAAATCTTAACGCTACAAAATTATATTACTTCGAAAATTGCTGCCTAAATATTTAGTGACTGTCAACAATTTGAGCTACACTGCTCGATTACCTACATATCTTCAGTGGCGTAAAACAAAATGCTTTTACACGACTTAGATTCAATTATCTTTTAGCGAAATAAGAAGACAAGAATGTTGTGTTTGTTCTCTGGCATGTATAAGTACATAACATAATTAAGGCGAATGTAATTAATAAAACGATATTCGGCTATAGTATAGTCACTGTTTAGTCGCACGTATCGTAAAATATTCGGGATTAGAATCCATGCCAAGATTGCAATACTGTTTAAACTCTTTCTGAATAGGTAGGTAGTGAAAAGTGTGAATAAACTTTTTTCTAAAGCTATGTTATTATAATGCTGAACTAAAATAGTTTTTTGTCCACAACGGGTTAGTGCTTGGCCTTCACCTCACCTGATGTTAAGTGACAATAAGGCCGAAGATGGAAGCGCACTACGCCTGAAATCATCACCACTGTGGAACTGGCTATCTTACCTCTAACTGCCGGAACACAACAATCTTTAAATTGTTGTTACGGCGTCAGACTTAGTTAAGATGGTGGTAGCTAGCCAGGCGGACTTGAAATAAGCCCTACCACCAACCAAACCGAGTACAAATGTATACCTCCTAGGAATCGAACCCGGGACCCTTGCGTCTTACACGGGTGGGCGAACTACTAGACCACAGAGGCGTCGGCGGTACTAATAATCACAACAGGAATATCTGACGAGTTTTAAATACTGCAATTCTGTGGATTTCTTTCTTCTCATGTCACCAAAGAATCGATACCTAATTACAGTAAATAAATTTAAAAGAACAAAAGATAACTACTTACACAATTGAATAAAGTGTTATCGTAAAACACGCCCAGCTGTAGCACAGCCCTAAACAAACCGACGGGAAATTGCAATAAAATCCTGAATTACCCTCGTTTTCCTCGGCTTGAGTAAATTAGCCCTCTAAATATCAAATAATGCGAATATATGAGGGCTACGAACTACGTTGCCTACGCCGTAGTCGGTGAGCTACGTCGTAGCGCGTAGGCGTTCATAATGTTAAATCATGTAATCTATGAATCACCGAAATGTATGTAAGCGCATAACTTAAGAACGACTGAACTACATTAGATTATCCTTTTTTGTTGTGTTTATTATTATCAGGACAAGGTTTGTATAAAAGAAAATTAAAAAATAATGTACGAAAACACGTAAAAAAAAATTTTTCTTTTTTCCGTCATTTTAAATCGCAATCGCAAACTAATAGATGGCGCCACCTGTGCGAACCCGGAGCGGGGCAGATTCCCGATCCAAAGTGCTTGTTATACATTTTAATTACTGCGATTAATTATAATTCTTAGTTGGAAGTTAAAAGGTATAAAGGAGATACTTATTTATGTATAATTAATATTACAGACTTGAAATTAAAGTCTGTTTTCCTACCAGTGTGAAAAGTGTTGTACTTTAGCCGCAAGTTTTATAATCGACGCTGAGTTTTATTCTTTATAAAGTCTGTTTCAGCACAGTGTTATCATTTTTTCCCGCAAGCAAACTTTTATGGCCGCTGTGAAAATCCCACACACGCCCACTTCGTTATGTGCTGCAAAAAGCAATCGGGGCCGGAGCAAACATACTGTGACTATTTTTAACTACCTACACATGTCACTTTCACTCTGTGCAAGTCAAGTCAAGACGTTACTTTTAAAAATATACAGTGTGTCCCAAAACTTTGTCACAAGAAGGGAAAGTACCTTAAATATTAAAGATAGGAAATTTTACTGAAACTTCATTTTGTGATTAAAATAATGGGAATTACATTTAAAGATTTTTTTTAATCGTACTCAAGACTCTACAAATTGATACAATACGTATTAATTAAATTTTAAATGTTACATGGTCTTTCTTTTGTTAAAGTTGCTGTGTTACCGAAGAAAAATTATCCTAATGAGTAACGGTATCGTATTTTTTTCATATTTGGTGGGTTCGATTCCTGGTTAGAGCAAGTGATTTTTCAAAAATCTTTGAATGCAGTTCCAAATATTTTTAAAATAAAAATAGAGTCTTCTTTCAGTATAATTTCCTAACTTAAAAATAAAAATTCGCAAAGTTTTAGGACACCCTGTATATTTCCAAAAGCAAAAACCAGTGAGATAAAATTTATGATCTCAATCAGATCTCAATACTCGAACTGGAGCCTACAGACAATTATTCTCATTAATAAGGCGCGGGCTGCGTTTGAGTTGAGTATTAGGTGAGTTTGAGGTAAGTTCGGGTTGAGTTCGGATTGTGCGCGTAGTGGGTGGAGTTGTATCGACGAAATATTCAAAATTGTAAGCAATGCATTTCAAGGAGTGGGCTGCGGTTCAGTTGAGTTCGAGTTGAGCTCGGGTCGTGTGTCTGAACGTAGCCTTAGATAAGTTTGTTAGCGCTTTTTGAAATGTAATTTTGTTGAAAGGGGGTAGTAAAGGTCACATAATTACCAACACAGCTACAGAGTTATTCCCATCCGATCCACTGTAACTGATCCACCAAGAATTAAAAATCCCAACCGATCCCCTTATAGTTTTCAATTCCCAACGGATCCCCTCATTGTATTTCTAAGCAAGAAAACGTAGGTGAGTACAGTCAGAAGAAAAAGAAGTACTAAAATCAAATATTCATTTATTGAGCAATTATTTTTAATGTAATAAATATCACAGATAAATCAGATTTAAATATTGTCATAATTGTTGATAATTAACATGTTAAAATTATGAAATATCCTTTCATTAGGCTAGAATTTTTAACTTATAATTTTAACATGCATTTTTTACAAGAAAAAAAATAAGATCTCTATAGGTCACAAAATGCAAGATGCACCTGGTGCGATACACAAAAGATAGTTTCTAACTTGGGGACAATTGAGATTAAGTCTATTGTTGTGTTTTATCTATCCTGTGAGTCTATACTCAGTGCCGCCGACGCGGTAAAACCATGAAACAAAAGATAGCAATTTTAAGGATCATGAAAATCGGGCTTAATCTGGAATTGTATTATTCTTATTTGCACTTAGCTTAACATACATAATTACTTTCAAACAATAGAATCTAAAGAATTTCTAAGGCTTGAACCACTTGAACCCTTCAAAAAGTCGGCTTTTGTTACCGATAATATCGTCAATTCAAGGTTATACTTTTCACTGAATCCATCACTTTTGCTTAATTATCATATGAATTTTATTTTGACTACAAATATTAAACTGTTAACGTAGTAGTACGTTAGGTAATTCTGTAAGAAACCGTACTATGAAGATAAAACTTCAAAGACATTTTCAACATGACTGAACAAAAATAAAATGCAAAAAATATATGGGTGCAGTTGAGCATATGAGTTGGGGGCAATGGGTACTATTGATAGGGATCAGAAGACAATAAAAAAGAAAATTAATGAAATATTAAACTGCCGCCGGGCTATAGAGCATGTGACTTGTTGACTGTACCACTGTATCTACAAAAAATAAGCTTAGTGCTATAGGGTATCAGATGGGAATAAAATATTAATATTTATTCTTGATCCCCTACACAGGGGATCCAATGGGAATAAAAAATAATTAAAAATAAAACCGATCCACCAGGGGATCGGTTGCAGGGGATCAGATGGGAATAACTCCATCTACATCACTGACCCACGCAAATTCCCAGGTAGCAGTTAAGGTCAATAGCCCTTAAACACGCCTACACAGCATCGTTTCCTTACAGGCAAAAATTACGCTTCATTTCCATAGCTGTTTGCTTTGAAATATATGGGTGAAGATATGAGGGAGTTTTATTATGTTGATTGGGAGTATTCCGAAAAACGTGGTATTATGTATTAAAATAAAAGGTTTTTAGTTATACTCGTAATGCCATCAGTTTTGAAATAAAGTACTAGTTATGAAAAATTATTAAAAAATCTCTATGAAGCAACTCTGAACGCGCACAAACAAAATATATTTTTTGTTGACTGACTCGCCCCTCTGAGATGATTTATTTTTCATGATTTTATGCTTCGATCAAGAATATCCTAGATATCGCTTCACGAACAAAAACAGCACGCAAATATGGCACCCAGTACCGACTGACAAAACAAAAAGCGATTCGAAATTCGAATTTCCACGTAAATATTTTTAAATGGGTACATATTACTATTCTTTCCAAATTCACCTGTTAATAGTAAGACACAAAGAAGATAATACTTTGTACAAAATAAGCTCCCAGATTGAAAGTGGGCGTTATTTCGAGGTGCGGTTTTTGAGACTGACCAGACATCTAGGGTATTCTTGATCGAAGATTTTATGTCAACGGGAATACCTTTTTTTATGAATGGACTTAAATTGTACCTAGTTTAGTACTAGTACTATTTTATCTTAACAGGTGGATTTACAGTCGCAAAAAAAAAGATTTCGACGAACTGGAGAACCTCTTCCTTTTTTTAAGTCGGTTAAAAATGTATTATAATGTCTTGGAAAAAAGGTAGGTAAGTAAGTAGGTACTGTTCTTCAGTAGCGTTGTAAAGGAAGTTTTTAACCTTGTGACAAATGTGCCGCAGCTGTGCCTTTTAATAGGGCGAATTAGCAAAAAGCCAACTTGGAGCTGAGTTATTAAGCCGCGAGTATTTAACCCAGTCCTTTATAAAGGATTGTAGTTTACTTTTAACTTTGCACTTAATTGGAAAAATACTAAAAAACCCGCCTGCATCAAAAGACAAGTCCACTGAAAAGATGGAAACAAGATCAAATATTAAAGGCAACATAATAACATGCAGTGACATTATAAATGATTTGACTTATATCATTAAATTCTATTCACTTCAATTCAGTTCAGTTCAGCCGTTTGAAAGATACGAGGTAATAAAGAATGTTACATAAATAAACAACACATACAAGATACGCGCGAAAAACATAACCCTTTCCTTGCAGTCGGGTAAATATTATAGGTTATATTTCCCATTAATAAAATAGCAGTATAATCCTGATCGTCATTAAAAGACAGATTATCCTTTTTCAGTGAAGCAACGTAAACAGTTAAGATTTATATCAGAGAAAAAATATTAATCTAATGTTTATCAAAAGAAGGCTTACAAAGTTGGACTGCCATCATTAATTAATGTTGAGATTGTGTGTTCTCACCTGATGTAAATGACATTTTAGTGAGTTTAATTAATTATCCATATAATACCAAATAATATACTAGAAAAAATACGACTCGCACCAGATCATGTTCTCGGACGGGAATCAAACCCGCGACCTGGTGCGAGTCGTATTTTTTCTAGTATATTATTTGGTATTATATAAAATAGCATTGTGAATGCTTACATCTCAAAATTTAAAAAGTTATACAGCTTTCTCATCTTAATCAACTGTTTAAAAATATCTGGAAAGGTATTCAGTTGATGTCGAGGTAATTCCTTGTACAATGGTAAGATGGCGCTGGCTTGCAGCGTAAGAGTTGATATACTAGGAGAAATTCGGCGTTCCCGCTAGTGACTCGGTAGCTCAGCGGTCAGAGCATTGGGCCGGATATCCAAAGGTCGCGGGTTCGATTCCCGTCCGAGAACATGATCTGGTGCGAGTCGTATTTTTTCTAGTATATTATTTGGTATTATATAAAATAGCACTGTGAATGCTTAATCTCAAAATTTAAAAAATAATTATCCATACTTATTTTTTAATTTTTTAGTGAAATTCTCACGTTGCGATTTTGACGGTTAGCGAAAGACATTTTTCGTTGTAAAATAATTGTCATTTATTTTACTAACTTGCTATTTTTGAACAATGGAAATTATTCTATAGAAACCTCATGTTGGTAACATTTATTTATTTCATACGCATTTAGTAGTAGCTGACATATTTTTTCTTATTCCATAAATTAAACGAGTGCATCGTAAAAGAAATATCAGTGAAAAAGTTTTTTTCTGCAATAAATATTTATTGAGATATAATGCTTTGAATGATGACATCATAGCGGCCGCGTCGCCGCGTGAAAACGTTCCACACAAAAGTATCAGAATAGTGACGTCACATTTCTCGTATAAAGGGTTTATTTTACTTCTTTTTTTTCTCTATTATACCTTTAAAGTAGAATCCATTCCCAAATCAAATACCTAATTGTTACAAGAAAATAAAGAACAGAAAATGGACTGAATAAGTATAAAGAACCTACAATAATTTATCTATACATATACAACGTGCTACAAAAAGACCCCTAATGCCGAATATAGTAGATAGGGACCATCAAACTGAACAACTTTTACTATGAGACCAACTTTGAAATCGAGAAAAAAAATCTGCTGTTTCATACAAAAATTAAAATCGAAAATATCAAATTGTATGAAACAGGTGATCTTTTTTCGCGATTTGAGAGTTGGTCCCATAGCAAAAGTTGTTCAGTTTGATGGTCCCTGTATACTATATTCGCCATTAGGGGTATTTTTGTAACATGTTGTATATTTAAATATCCGTAAATAGCATTTAGTTCATCACTAGCCAAATGCAATAAATAATCCTTGTCAAAATCCTCTCCAGAAGAGATGTATATTGTATGAGTTACGGTCGTTCATCTCAGTATGTAGGCAAATCATTTGGTTGTCAAATACCGTCAAATGTGCGTGAGATGGGGCCTGATACTCAGAGTGTATGAATAGCATATAATTATTATCAATTAATCCTTTATGCTTGAGCAAGATCCCAGGGCATATTATATTAATGGAACCGCCCGTTAAGAGAAAGACTTGAAATAGACAAGTGGCAAACAGAGTAACTCGAAATGATCGTAGATTTCGAAATCATTAGAATATGATGCAATAAATGACTTGGAGTTTAACAATCAGGCTTAACCTACCTATTGTAGTTAGAGGAAAATTATAACTTAGGTACTGAGTTTTATCGAATATTAGATTTTTATTGAACACATGAAACACATCACTACAGAAAAAAAAATCAAACTGCAATGCATCTAGCTTTCCATGTTTTACAGATGAACTCTACTAAAACATTTTTACGAGAAAGAAATTAACATAGGTATGTACTTACTATATTATCAAGCAATTACCTGTCTCTGCTTCGTTCACATACCGTAAACATAACTTATATTATATACTTTAGTAAAAATAATGCCACATATATTATTTTGTAGACCCTCGAAACGGGTAGAGTTCAATGTTTCCGAAGTAATCAATCGCCACACACTTTGTGAAGGATTGTGACAGTGAAAAATAAATTTATGGGCAACCTTTGTAATTTAATGTTAGTGATTTTAAATAAACTTTTCTCGGGTGAGTCGATTTTTTCTAATATTATTTATCTTAATATAAAAATAGCATTGTGAATGCGAAAAATCTAAAATTTAATAAACTTTTCTCCTAACATGGATTCGCATTTGCATTGGAAATTGATTCATCAACGCTACAAAAATGCCAGCAACTCTTTGATGCAAATGAACAAATGATTTGGCTTTGTGAATTGAAAGTTGTAGCGAAAATGTTTCTAAGTCTATGAAGTAAATAATGGTAAATTTTTTGGGTGCGTACTGTCGGTAACATTTTTTTGTTTTGTTCTAATGTTTTTCGTTTTACCTTTACCGGACATTTGAATGACATGACTTCATTTTCATTTCGACGATAGTATTTTGTATGGTTAACCGAACCGAGCTATATACCTTGTAATAGCTACAAATTTCGACAAAATTCGACAAGAAAGCAATCGGTGGAAGCTAGGTGTAATAAAATAAGAGCTGCAAATTTTGCTTTCAAAGTAGATGTTAATAGCTTTCGAATAAAAATCTCTATGATATAGAACGGAAGTGAACGTAAAATCGAAATGGGATTCAATTTCACTGTCGAGTTTAGCTTTTAGGATGCGCAGTAAAGTATTAAATGTTAAAACCCACAAGAATTAACGATACATTGTTTTTGTTTCATAAAGGTCGGTTTTCATGTGAAAGCGGACATTAATAAAAGTTATTAACACGTTCTTACTATGGTCGCTTGGGTAATCAAGCAGAGTCACCGTTACATAATCAAAAGTACATAAGAAAAGTTTGTTGTGTCAATAATTAATGTTACCTAAATGGCTTCCTACAACAGCGGAAAATCGTTTTTGTTGATTCTGTTATAACTTATTTAAAGTTTATATTTTATTCGTCATTGGTGATGTAGTATCGTTCACGAATCGGATGGCATTCCGTGGGTATACCTCCAACAAGGTGCACCGGTACCGGCGAGGATCCGGTTGATCCGGTGAAGGTCGTGGGAAGCCGCTGGATGCGGGCAGCGCAAGACCGATCATCGTTGAGTTCCTTGGGGGAGGCCTCTTGCCTATGTCCAGCAGTTGGGGTCATACCGCTGACGTGATGTTGATAATAATAATAAATATTTGACAACATCACATACATTGCTCCGATTCCAAAGTAAGAAGCTAAAGCACTTGTGTTATGGAAATCGGAGACAACGGTGGTATTACAAACACCCAGACCTGAGCCAAAATGGAAAAGTTCGTTTTCTAAATTGACCCAACCGGGAATCGAACCCGGGACCCCAGAGATGGCGACACCTTGAAAACCGGTGTACAAAGCCACTCGACCAAGGAGGTCGTCAAATGATGATGATAGTATCTAATGTATTATTTACTTAACAGTTCCTTTGTCAAAGATTGATTTATATTATGTAATCGAAGTCAGAACTAAAAAAACTTAAAATACAATTCTTTGTATTGTTTTAAATTTCCATGGTTATTGACGCTATTGGAAAAAAACTATACTATGTCAGTATTTACACCATGTACCTGTTTATTTTTGAGATTCCGATATTTCGGCGCAGTTGCAGTTCTTCTGTGACCATGGCGCATGCAACTACGCCGAAATATCGGAGTCTCAAAAATTAACAGGTACATGGTGTAAATCCCGACATAGTTTATTCTAATACAATTCTTTGTTTATCTTAATTTAACTTAATTTCAAAAATATTCCCTATTATTAGAGCTAATCTAATTAAAAGAGCCGTGATCGTGCAAAATCGAAGCGTCCTTATTACATTTTCCCGATATCGAATAAATCACTTTGAATCGATTAACGCCTCCAAAAGCTTCGAATAAAACAGCTGCTGTCATCGCACAGTATCGATAAATAATCATCAGTCCGCTCGTGGACAAAAGCCTGCATTATTCAAAAAAAATATACTAACGACGACAACGCTTTTTCGTAGCAGATAAATTTTATAAAAAAAATAAATTTCCATTGTCCCAGGTAGCAAAAATAATCGTTGATGTTTTACGTAAGATCAAATACTCTATTTATGGAAATATCCATTGTCCATAGCATTTAAAAAATTGATAGGTTTACCGTTTCTCTTGTACTAAGTAATTTAATAGAACACTCATAGCAAAATGGAATCTCTGATCTAATAAGTTTCCACTTCAAAAGAGATTGCGCAGCCATTGCTTTGACGAATTCTATTATAAATCTGAAGACGAAAAAAGTTAAAAATAGTTTAAAAACAAAAGTTTCGCCACAGGATAATTCGTCTTGTACAAGAAGCAGCGTTTACCTCCCCCACAATTTCGACGGAGACGTAGTCACAGAATAGATATAAGTACTACCGACGTAGTACCTACTATTAAATATTCTGTGGTGGAGTGAAACCAACGTACCGCGAATCTTGAATATTAAATCCTAATTAATATTATGAATGCGCAAGTAAGTTTGTTTGTTTGTTACGCTTTCACGTCTTCACTATTCAACCGATCATGAAATTGTACATACACGTTGTTAGGGGTGCAGAAAAGGACATACAACCCGGTCAAATTAACTCGGAACCTGAATGTGCCTGAAGCGAAAACGAGCCCCCGCCTTTTCACCTTGCCTCACGTCATGCCAGATAGCGTTTGTACACTTGTTAGCGATAATTTATCGATAAACTATCGAATATTTTCAAAAAATTGACGCCTTTGGCATGAGGCAAGAAGAAAAAAAACGGTCAAGAGCGAGTCGGACTCGCCACCCCTCGGTGCGTACCGTACCATCATTCTGAAAAAGTTTACTATTTAGAGACATCGTTTTATGTTTCCTGTAATCTTTATATAAACTTTTATCACATAAAATAATTTCAGGAAGGGGGGCCTCTTTAAGACCCTGTTGCAAAAAAATATAAATATTTTTATTTCTCTCTTATTTGCAAAATAGGTGGGCAAACGTCATCTAATATTATTAAAAATTTCAAGTTGATAACATTAGTAGTTCTCGAGATATCCAGCTGTGACAGACAGATAGACTGAGTCGCACCATTAGGGTTCTTTTTTACCATTTTGGTACGGAACCCTAAAAAGAGGGGTCGGTTTCGCTTCAGGTGAAGTGGTGAGGTGGTTGTAGGGTACTTTTTATCCAGAAAAGGGTACGGTTCCGGAGGTATAGAAAAATAACTATCCTGTCCAAACGAGGTCGCAGGCGGCCGCTAGTTCCCTATAATCATTTAGTTGCGCCCCGCACAAAGACGAACGCTTAAAATGATTCACTTCAAACTCAAACATGGCGCTTAATTACTCTTAACTATTCATGGTGATTTGAACCCGTCAAATTAAATAAGTGCTTTGAACGAACGACGTCGTCGTCGTTATGTAATTATTTCACTCTAGTTTCTATATAATACCTTGTATGAAATAAATATAACTAGACCGTAGCATTCGTAGCAATGTTGGTTAAGATGGCTAATGAATTATTATGGAGTTATATGAGTTTTACTTATTAAACTAAAAATGAACCATATTATTTGGGTTTCTAGATAGCAATATAAGTAGGTAGGTAGCACTTTATTAAAAAAAAAAATCTTTGCACTTTACTTTTCAAATGTTATTTGTGTTTCTTACTAGCAAAAAAACTTCTGCAAGAAGTGTCTAACGTCAGACATCTTGCAGGTATGAATATGTATGCAGGTGCATACGTGACAGTTTGTAAACATATGCAAGTTACTACTGTCTGACAGATAATATTGCTGAAGGGCGTTTGGGCATATCCATCTGCAATACTATCTGAAGATGCCAGAAACATAAAAAAATACTCTCACACATACGAACGAGTACAAGTAAGTACTGTTTCCAGATCCGAACAAAAACTCTGACCCTTTCTTAAGATAAATATGTAATGCCTAGTTAATATAACAACATTCTTACCAAGCATTCCGGCTCAGTGATGTAAGAGCCGTTGCTGAAGTACTTCTTCGGGCACTCCGACCACGGCAGCTCCGCCTGGAAGCTCTGCGCGAAGTAGAAGAGGCACCAAGCGATGATCGAGTTGTAGTACAACGCGACGTTGAACGAGACAACCGCTGAACTGATCCCTATCCCTCCGAGATACGGAGACACCTGGTGCCACACGCCGATCGCGCCCTTCCTCAAACGCTGCCCAATAGCAAGTTCCAGATAAAATATCGGTATCCCCTCGATAGCAAGCATCACGAAGTACGGTATCAGAAAAGCGCCCCCACCGTTCTTCTGCGCCAAATAAGGAAACCTCCACACGTTACCCAAACCTACTGCGTACCCGACTGTAGCCAACAAAAAGGTTAGCTTACTGTCCCACGACTCCCTTTCTATCTCCACTCCCTCAGGCTTGGAAGTCTTGTCTTCTACTGAACTCGCTTTACTCGTGGGTGTTTCAGACGATCGTCTGTTCGGGCTGGTGTCTTCGAATGCCTCGTTGGTTGCACCGTACATGACGTGCGTGCGGTGGGAAGGGTGACCGTTCTCCATGGTGACCAGGCGGCCCCGTAGCTCCTTCATCTCCATTCTGTCTATGGACCGCTGGGCATAAAGATCCCGCGAGCTTTGCCGCCTCATCAAATGAGCTGTATTCGCCATTTTATCGTCTTAATCAAACTATTAGCCGACAAATTTAATCTATAAGTACTTTTTTATTGTCGTGACTTTATTGTCATTTTATTTGTTTTATAATTCAATTTAAATAGTTTCCCGTTTTAAAGCGACTCATTTTCTATGTCATGACACATTATAAGAACCATTAAAAAGCCCATCAGCTTTATGGTGACTTCTATTATGTCAGACCTTAGCATTGATAGCATGTGTATTGATTTATGAGTCAGCATTTTTTTCACTGATCACTTCACTGGTGATTTCTTCACATCACTTTGATTCGAGGCTGGGTTTTATGTGAACTGATTTTTAGTTATTTTTTATTTTTTTTATAAGGTTTATTGGCTGAATGGCGGCCGTGCTGCGAGCGGGCCGACACTGGCGGGAAACTCTGGAGGGAGGGAGGGTCACGCATGCGCGGAGGGAAAGCTTATGCTTTGCTGAATGTACCTACACTACACCCAAAGCGAACGGATAATGAACCTCTCATAAAGTTAAAATAAGTAGTACTTCTCTGTATTCACAGGTCAGTAGTAGTGAGCTCTGCTGTCGAAAGCATGTATGCCTTAACGAGCATAAAATTGTCTTTAACTTTAAGGTAAACTAAATGCCAATTCCATTCATTCGTCCATCCCGACCCAGCTCAATATTTTCTTTTTAAATAATTCCTATCAAAAATTTATAATAACGATAAACGTTGATAGAAACTACACCAAATAAAGTTCCAATTGGGAGTCAATCTTCAGGGCCAGAGTTGGGGGAACGAAACTTCGTTATGTCATCCATAACCTACTAAATTATCAAATCTGTCGACCCTCTTATATCTACAAACATCTTTATTAGAACGTGGACATAAAATAAATCATGAATATGCTCCATACTGTTCAGTTTTAAGGTTCATATTCGCGTAAAGAATTACTGTATACTTGACGTGTATTTACCACTATGTATTATAATGTACGGAGGTCTAAATATAACGGGCATATCAATGGACATTGATTTATTATGACCGAAGAAAATCAAGGTCGGGATTAATAACAGTTTCCGAAATATATAAATACATAGATTTGTATGTGTAAGGTAAACATTCGAGGTCTATATAGCTATATTTCTCCTGGGGCCAGGAGTTACAGCACGTATCGGACGACTTATAAAAAATTCGAGGAGAAGTTAGCGATTCTGAATAAAGCAATAGGTAATTTAAAAAAAACTCTTTTTGCTTGCATCATTAACACCACTGTAGTAGCATTTGCTGTGTACCTAATACATATAGCAGGATTTCTTGAAATGGAGTCCGTAGCATATGTATCATCAGGAGTCCCGCTTCAGCGGCGCAGCTCGGCGCAGCTATAATGCGGTTTGCATTATTTCAATTACTAGAAATAATATTTGGCCGCGTCGTTGGTCCGCGCCGCGCCACGCCGCTAAAGTGCGTTTCAACCCTTAACCGGTGATAAAACTACCAATTATATATTATTTTAATGTACCTAAGACTTGTTTTCTTTTCCCAAAATATTCTCTGGCAGGGGTACGTGGAATTTTTCAAATTCTGAAAGCGGTCCGTGATTACAAACTGAGCTTCCTTCGCCCGCCCGGATGGATCGCGCTACGTATGTTTTGTAGTGCGCGCTATGCTACAACCGTAGCACCGTAGCACAAACACAAATGAGATAGACACCGATTTGTCCACTCATATCTCACTCATAGTAGTCATAGTACCACTGACCTGAATTTTTTTTTTGATATATGGAGGTCAGTGCATAGTGCATATCCACAGATCACTATATATGTAGCTTGGTACATAATATATGTATATCCCAGAAGAATATTCTTCTGATATATAAATGTAGGATTTATAGGTTTCTGAATGGTTTGAGTGTGAAGTGTTGAACGAAGCGGAAGGAAGGAGATGGATGAATGAAGAAGAGAGTAACTTAGTTGGTTAAAAGAGGATAGATTGGGATTGGAAAGATAGTTGTGATGGCGATATAATGGCGTGTCGGTTTATTTCAAAATAAAAGAAGTATTTACGATATGAGAAGCATTTAAGTGGCAAACCTTTGATCCTATACAAGGTGTTACAAAAATAACCCTAATGCCGAATATGGTATATAGGGATCATCAAACTGAACAACTTTTACTATAGGACTAACTCTGAAATCGCGAAAAAAAAGCTGTTTCATACAAAAATTAAAATCGAAAATATCAAAATGTATGAAACAGCTGATTTTTTTTCGCAGAATGGAGACGGCAGAATGGAGATTAGAATAGAAAGAATAATTCCTTCTACATTGGGGAGATGGCGCTGGCTTGCAGCGTAAGAGTTGATATACTAGAAGAAATTCGACGTTCCCACTAGTGACTCGGTAGCTCAGCGGTCAGAACATTGGACCGGATATCCAAAGGTCGCGGGTCCGATTCCCGTCCGAGAACATGATCTGGTGCGAGTCCTATGTTTTCTAGTATATTATTTAGTATTATATAAAAATAGCATTGTGAATGCTTAAATCTCAAAAATTTAAAAATAATAGAAAGTCTTTACTATTAACCTCTTAACAAAAAATGACAGAAAATAAAACTATAATACCTAAATACTTATTTAAACTCTAAAGTAAAATAAACTAAGAAAACTACAAAGAAAGAGACTAATAAAAGGCCTCTGTCTCAGTCTTAGAATAATGGAAGAATTAATGCCTTATTCAATATATCACTTCCATAAAGGAATCAATATGAAATAATGGTAAAATTGAGGGGATAAGCACAAAAGCAGGGGGACAGGGGGCACAGGCCCCCTGCAACCACCACGGTATTATATTCCTTTTGAAAACGGTAAATCTGTGGTGTGTGTAACTATTTCTTGCTGGTGCAATTGTGTGTGTGTTGTATAATATTTCACCTCTCCAGCACGAAAACACGGACGAGTAATGCACGAAAAGGGTGCTTTTGTCGCGTAAAATTCGCAGAATAATCAATTTTTGCTGTCTTGTGTCATTGAATCACTCACTGTGCTCAGTAGTCCTATTAGAATCACTAAATTTTTTTCAGCATAGGTTTCATCGTACTATTTTTGTGATATATTACAAAAAAAGAGTGCGTCCAGCATTGAAAATTATCTATCCCCAAAATAGTTGAGATAGCAAGTTTCAAATTCTGAATTTAACTTTTTACCAGGAAAGTCACGTGAAAATAACTGTACTTACCTATAACACTTTTCTCGTTGATAGAGGGGAAAAGTTTTATGTTTAACACGGCCTCGTACTAGGTACGGCCTATCAATCACGAACAGTGTTAAAGTCGGCACTCGCAGCACAAAAACCGAATAGTCTCTTGTACGTACACACGACAGCACGTCAGGTTATACAGTTAAACTTCGCAAACAGCTTTTATTACGTAGGAAATAAAGGCGGTCTCAAGGTCAACATGTATAGTATGAGGTGCCGTCGTGTGTACGTACAACAAATAACTATTTTCAGCTGGCAAACTTAACAACGAAACGCAAAAAACGTCAACAGAAAAATTGTGTTCTGTGAACTGAACGTCAGGTCAGTCAAAGTCATTTCACTGTCAAAAGTGTCAAAGTCAAACTGAACTGAGTCGCAAATTGTAGTCAAATCAACATATTTTTTGCTTCTGTCTAGAAAATTAATGAAGATAACGCACGAACAATGTCGATTACGACATCGAAGATAATAAGCGTCCATAAAAGATAGTCAATCAGTTGCATAGCGCTGTCATACCGGCGAAATGTATTGTTTGCAATGGCTGATCCCCGTGCTGCTGATTCCGAAGCCCGTGAACCCGGCATTGGTGAACACTCACGTAATGTTCATGGTCTTGTACTTAATAGGATTTTTCCTCGAGAGGAAGCCATGTACAGTATGCAGTGTAGTCTTCCTCGCCGCAGTTATCTTAATCTGTTATAGCGGTATCGGCAACTGTTTATTTTGGTCTACTCACTGTGACAGTGAAAAATACGACACCTAATGCCTACAGACTTCCAGAGTTTCCTACCAAGTGCTCAAAGTGCAACCAAGTGTTCCTGGCGCCACGAAAAGGCGGGAGATGACACCCGTGGAAAGTCCACAGGCCTTTTCGTTCAAAATTTGTTTCCAGAATTTTTTATGTATATAACAATGTGAATTCTTTTTATTTACATTTTATATAATTATTGTTGTGTAAAGTACGACGGTGTCCGGCCAGTGTGCCGCTCTGTACTTATGTATCTCATTTGTTAAGTTGATTATTCAAAATGTGATGATTAATGT
Source organism: Catoptria pinella (assembly GCA_963556745.1). Classification (NCBI taxonomy): domain Eukaryota; kingdom Metazoa; phylum Arthropoda; class Insecta; order Lepidoptera; family Crambidae; genus Catoptria; species Catoptria pinella. The sequence continues at coordinate 1,679,592 of OY750771.1, forward strand.
ACAGTTAATGTTAGTGACTAATATAATGTGAAATACATACAATTTGGTAATAACTTCTTGTTTTTCATTGTAACGAGAATATTAATTTAAGCCATTTAATAATAAATGAAAATAACAAATTAAACAAGAAGTTTTCATACTTAAGCACTTTAAAATCTATCATTTACACAATCATGTTATTTATTAAAGAATAGTAACTAATTTAACATCTTATCTTGTGATAATAACATCTTTGTTAGTGATTATAGACCACTTATCAAATTAAAGCATCAATCCTAGTACCTATGCAAAAAACAATAAGTTGAACTTGTAGCTATGATTAGACACAACACAACACTATGTTAGACACCTACCTTAAAATCACCACATTGTTGTTGTAATTGATCTAATGATCTTAATTCCACAACAGGTTGAGGCTGAGCTTTAAATGGGGTATAAGACTAGTAGGATAAGTATATTAGAAGCAACCCATGCGCCGAGTGGGTACTGTGATGCATTAGCATCATGCAAACTATTTGGTTTCTGTAACTCTAGTTAAGTTACAGATAGAAGAAAAATAAGTTATTAAAATAATTTGAATTAGGTGGAGAACATTTTAGGATGTACAATTATAAAAATAGATGTTTATTGTGTTGTCAATACAGAGCTAAAAGGGATCAAATTATTTTATTAACATTCATAAATTACGTCATTAATCAACATCAGCATGGTATGATATTACCTACCTAGAATTACTAATGATTTGTTTTTCATTTCAGTAGACTATCTTTTAAAACTTTTGTCTCTACCTTCCTACTATTATTATTTAAGTATATAAAAAAACTGAATTTTTGGGATAATTCAAACTTCTCTGGACCTCTCACAGGTTGCTACTATTTTAATTACAACTTGGTACTAATTTAGTACATATTTTCAGACTATTTGTTACACCAGTTACAGCAGAAAGTAAAAAGAAAGACATGTAACTTTTAAATTTTATTGGAATACCAAAATACCTATATAATAATAAGATAAGACTAATAAGTAAGTTTTAGATTATGGAAGATATTATGTTGAGTAATAAAACATTATATATAGTATTTAAATTATGTATTCACAAGCTGGTTAAACAATGATGGTCATCTTTGACGGTTTCTTAAGAGATGTTTATCATAATAATTTGGATAAATGATAGTACATAGAGTGCGCCTTAACCTAATGTAGATCTAACAGCGACATCTGAAACAAAGAAATAAAAGATTATAATTGCAAACATTGACTGATTTTTTTATTATAAATTCCATCTTATTTTACAAAAAGAAATTGGCACAAGAAAAGGCCTTAACTTCTGACCAAAAATAGTGTAGCATAGTTTCTAGGAAAGTCCAAGGCAATTTAATGCCCTGACTAGCTGGTATTATGCGTCAATCTAGCACCGCTGCAAAAGTGTTTCAGGTACAGACCCAAACACTGATCGACGGTGCAAAAACGAATATTTTTAGAAATGGTAGAAGACAAAGACAACAACGTTTCATTATTTTAATGTCTGATAATGAAATAAAAGCAAATGCCGCATTTTTAAACACTGAAATTACTTGCAATTGAACCTGTACTTACATGAAGTTTAATCTAAAACACAAAACTGGTATCACAAAATACACATAACCTAAAAAAAGTAAAGCGGCAATGTTCTCCAATAAATGCAATATTTAGGAATATAGATTGAAGAATAATTACTTACTATTTATCGCAGTCTTCTGGCTTCACGCTCAGACTCGAGAAGTGTGAGAATGTCACCATCACGCACTGGCCCCTTCACGTTCCTGATGATTTGACGGCTAGTTTCTCCGATGAACTCCACCTTGACTTGGGTACACTGTCCTTGGGAGCCAGTACGGCCCAGGACCTTGACTACTCGGGCGAGAACGTTGGGCTTATCCATTTTAGCTAGAAAATCGAGCTAGACCCGAGAATTACACGTGCGTTGAATATGGCGTGTGTTAAAAAGAATTTGGCAGATAGGGCTGTCCGAATAGTCAATTAAAACAAATCGATTACTCAACTTTTTCAATTGAATGAAGTATCGATTCAATGAGTAAGAAAACCGGTTAATACCGTAAAATTTCATGAAAGAAAGGAAAGGCCGAACGAAGCTAAAGTTCATTTTAACTTTTCAGGCCTACTTACTGGAGTGAGAGGGATTACACCTCAGAAGAATAACTAAAGCTATTCATCTGAGGATTACACGAACAAATTCAACAACTAAAGGGGTGAAACAGGGTGGTAAAGTTTGTATGGGAGAACGTGATTCCTTGGCCCCATTGACTTGAAATTTGGCATAGACATTCTTTCTCAAAATTAATTGAACATGTGTTTCGTATTTTTTTTATATTTATCCCCTAACAGGGTTAAAAAGTTGTAGAAAGCTACTTTTGGGGTGATTGACTTCGACGTCGAATGACGAATAGCGAATATTCAATTCACTATGAACATTGGCCTATTTTGTATGGGAATCGCCATTTCGGGTTACTTTTACAGCTCTTTTGATAAAGAGGTTTTAGTCTGAAGAATGATCTTAGTACCTACATAATGAAAAAAGGACCGTAGTGTTGCTGACTGTTGCTTTTGTTTTAGTATTTAGCTGCTTTGTTATTAACTTACTAATTAAAAAGATGGCGCTGGTTATGAAGGTAAAATTGATAATCATTAAATTGTAGATGATACGAAGTTCAATAGGTACTGTGGTTTCAGTTTGGCCAGAAATGCTTTCATATTTCCGGACAAAACGTTTTTTTTTAGTAAGTTTATAGTATTTATATATAACCACAGTATCTATTAGTTACCTACAATGTTAATTTTAATTAAGCACAATCACTGATATATGAAATTGGCCTTATATGGAGCACTGTTAAGGTTCCCTGCAAGGCCGTTTGTAAGCGCTGTGGTATACAAACTCAAATTTTAATAAAGATTTATAAATATAAAACATATTTTTGGTTTTTATATTAAACAATGAGACAAAGCTTTATCCTACATTTAATTTGTTTTGTTTGTCCAGGAAATTAACCAATAAAACTTGTTTAAACGTTAAGGTGGCCTTCCATGGTACACACACCTCAACTACTCTAATTGCATGTTCCGAGAGTTATTGTTGTTTGAATATGCAACCTTACACTATTCTTTTCCCATTTACCCCCTAAGGAGTTGATTTTTGGAAAATCACGAAATGTGTTTGCTTTTTTAACACCCATTTCATACCTTAAGGGGTTAAATCATGTCTACCGTGTTGAACTTCGAAATGTCATTTTCGCAATTAAAACCCTATGGGATTATGAAACCAGAATAACGATATCCATATAAATTTTTAGGTTTATTTACCATTTCACCCCAATTCCAACAATACCAATACGCATTGCGTTAGTTTCCAACCATAAGCCTAGGGTATGGAATTATCAAAAACGCAGACACATACTTATATTATTTTTTAAATGTCAGCCTCAACACAATCCTAGCTTCGAAACCGAGAAACTTTCATCCATTTTTTCGACCCTTTCAAGCCTCTTTTCGCGATAAAAGGTAGTCTAGGTATGTCTTTTTCCATGCTCTATTCTACCTCTGTACCAAATTTCATCAAAATCGGTTCATTAGTTGAGGTGTGAAAGCGTAACAGACAGGTCAACACAGTGGCGGTACCTCCATACAAGACCAAAAGCCCGGCTTGCCCTAATAAAATCTTATTTACACTACTAATAAATCTCAATTAATGACAATAACAAAGTATTATTCACGAACGTAAATTTTCAATAAAAAATAACCAAAGATTGTCAACAGTTACTTTCACATTATATTTATAATATAACATTAAAAGTTGGATTTCGAAAATTTACAAAATTCTAAACTTATTAGCGGGCTCATAGATTTGCCTGAGGCCGTTGAGCAGCTTTCCAGGCTCTACGTGCCTGATAACTACCTCCGCCATCAAACAAATCGCCGGCACCATTTATTTGCACGACCGCCACACTGTAGCGCGTGCCCAGTCTCCCCTCTGCCGAATGCTCACAGCCCTTAACGCTCTCTTAGTCTTAGTCGCCTTTCCTAAACTGGATATTTTTGTTGATCAATGAAAATGTTGATGTCCACATGTTTAAAATATAGTGAAAACATTTCTTAAATTAATAATTATGTAACTGGGTCTCCCGTTTAATTATTATCCTAAAACAGAAATAAAATAAAAACTTGTTTTTATCGCTTATAATGTCATTTGTATTCTGATAAAATTATCAACTTAATTTAAAAAATGTTCAAAATATTTTAAATTTTGCCATTTTCGAAATTAAATTTTTATTGGTTACGTAAAGGTCATATTCAAACAATAATAACTCTCGATAATTATATGCAGCGTCGATCAATATTATTTTTATGCCGTTTTGTAGATAATATTCCTGTGTATAGAATAATTTATATTAGAATAATGCAAAAAAATATATTAATGTCACAAAATAATATGCTATAAAAAATTCGACTCGATCATTTTCTCAGACGGAAATAGAACCCACCTTTGGAGGTCTGGTCCAATGCTCTTCCAACGGAACTACATTAATGTCCTAGTTTTTTTCTATGTAAGAAAAACTATGTTCTTTTGGATTAAAATTAAAATTAGGATTTTTTATGACGTAAGTATTCATCTTCGTTGAAAGTTTACACAATTTATTTATTATAACCGTAGAACTTCTAGTTTCGGAGAAATTAATATTTTTTTGCAGGGCCATCTAAAATAAAAAGTAAAATTTAAAATGGAGGTAATTTCAAAAGGAAAGGGGATGGACACAAACATGTGGGTGTTTTTGTCGCTAAAAGGTATACTTCACGCCTTTGAATCACCGCTAGTACAAGACCAAATACATTGTATACTGTAAGGAGTCTGTTTCTGCACTGTGAGCTGGCCATTGCCGCCGTTGCTGGCTGAAGTTAAATGGTTTACTTATAAAAAACAAAGATTCGTTTAAAAAAGAAAAGAATAAAGAGCGAGACTCGCCGTGCGCAGACATGGACGACGGTCTATATTAATTTATAATTTGTAAAAAATATAAAGTGTAAAAAACCAAGAATAAATAATTATATTAATTTAAAATCAATCTTCTAAATATTCTACGCCCCCATACTTTATAATACCAAGAGATCCATCCTACCAAATACTTATGTACATTTATATTTCAGACTCTGAGAATGAATCGACATTATAAAAGTTTGCTACATCCAAGTTGCCATTTAAAACCCCATGAATAAAACAATAGACTTAAAAATTAACATTTTATTAAATAATGTCTCATCTGCATGCTGTTAATTAAAAATCTCTGCACACTGTTTGTTCCATAATTTACTCCCATTACTCACTTAACTACGAATCACACAGTTCGTACACTATGCAACTGAACTAAGAATAGACGAGAAATGCCTACATACGTGACTAATAAAATTATAATTATTAAAGTTTAATGATATGCCTTTAAAAAGATTAAAAAAATCCGAGTCAGAATGAGATCTTTAACAGAAGAAAATAACACCCATAAAAAAGTTGCATTCGTGTTTTAAATAAGAAGAATTAAATTAGAGTCTCGTATCTGACAAGTCCATTCTTATGTCAGTCGCGCCGCACGCACACTAACGCCTAGCACCGAGTTGTGCTGGTGTTCACAGTATTATAAAATCGTTTAGTCGTCTCCCGCGGATCTCTTTGCCTTCCTCATACGTGGCGACTGTTTAGGCGTCTTCGGAGATTTTTCTGTAACAAACAAAATTATTAGTTTCAGTCATATCAGACATAAGACGCCCATTATGGGCCTACAGCTATGTACGATCGGCAACTCACGTGCTTTACCACTTTGCAGAAAAATTAGTGTGCACGCGTATCACCCCTGCACGAACTAAACGCATGTTAGTGACGGCGCGGCGTGCAACAGTATTTAACCTTAGGTTAGGAGTGGATGAATCTACGTTGTTTTGTTATGTTTCTTGCTTCGTGCGTCATTGTCGTTTACTCGAAATCTTTAAAAATCCAATGCATCACAACGGAATTTGCCATCATTTACGTTAGAGTACGATAATAAATTATATTATTTTTTAAATTTTGAGATTTAAGCATTCACAATGCTATTTTATATAATACCAAATAATATACTAGAAAAAATACGACTCGCACCAGATCATGTTCCCGTCCGAGATCATGATCTGGTGCGAGTCGTATTTTTTCTAGTATATTATTTGGTATTATATTAATTTGCAAATTTTTAACTTATTTATTGCGATGTATTGGAATTAAGGAAGGCAGAAAGTAAGAAACAACGTAGATTCGCCCGAGTAGTAAAGCGGAAGTGTTGTCGATAGTACCTATAAGCTTTATCAATATTTCTGACTAAACAATTTTACTAAGCGTATTTATTATTTCTATCCCTAAATTAAATATTAAGGATAGAATATAATTAAGGCTCAAGAAAAGGCGCTAGTGGGCGCTAGACGACATAAGTTTGAGAATCTATGTTCTAGCAAGGCTGTCACAGGAATAAATAATTACCTTGTGCTGTCACTCAAATATTTTTTATTTTTAAGATATTGGAGAATATACTTACTGAGTTGATTGACGACCTCCTTTGGCAGCCAGTCATAGTCAACATTGTTAGCGGTGCCAGTCTCCAACGGTTTGGGAGCCGCGCGCGGCGAGCGACGCCGAGCGAGCGACGAGAGTGCTTGCTGTCCAAGAACCAACGCCAGGACGCACGCAGCTCCAAGGAACACGTACAAGAAGAAAGTCTCGCCGTCTAAACCTTCTGACACTTCTACTATGTTCAATGTTTGGTTGTAGACTGCTTCCTATTGACAATAAGTTAGAAAACTGATACAGTAATGCACATAAAAAACGGTTTTAACTACGTCAAATAAAGTCCAAGTAATAGTTTAAATTGATGAGAATATAAAGTTGGTTGTAAGTTTGTAAGCGAGAAGAATAAGGAATCATAAATGAAAAGGTTCATGAATTAATTTAAACAATATTTAAACTGCTCCAATACCTCGTAGTAGTTTCCACTGGCATCTCTGTAGTTAAGCTGGACGTTCAAACCAAACGGTCTGCCGGCGAATGCCTCATTTGGGATGAAAGAGTAAGCAAAAGTGGCCTCTTGCTTGGGTTTCACTTCTCGGAAGTAAGGCAATGCGGTGAAGTTCTGGATATAGTATGTGTAGTCCATGGGGTATCTGAACGAAGCCTCCATTGATTCAACTATGTAATCTTCAGCACCTTTGTTGATAAAGCCAACTAGGAACTCAACGGGGTAGCCGGCTTGTAAATCTACAGACAAATGGTTTTTTTTTGTGAATTAGAGACATAAATTGCAACATAATGTGTTATGATTGTTTTTATTTGTGACAAATATTTATAGTTTTTGATTCTAGGGATTTAGATGGCATGTAAATAAAATAAAATTAATGAAACATGATTTTAGAAATTCATAAATAATTTTATAATGAAACATAATTTTAAAACAACCAAAACTACATAATTATTTTGTCAAATAATCATTGTTAGTAATTTGTGTGTAAACATGAAGTATAGTCTGTCAAGAAACTCATGAAATTAATGGGGGATCCACTTTTATGTCATCAGTGTTATTTTATGGCAACACTTGATTACTTTTATATGCAACAACCACATGTTGCTAGTAAAAATAAATTTAGTTCGGTTATAATAAATAAATATAATGAGATAATTAAAATAATGAATAGTTTATATGATAATGTTATAATAAAAAGTAATATAAATAATATAATATAATAAACGTAAGTATTTCTACAAAGTAACTGGATTTGCAAAGTTATTTTCCCTAAATAATTGTAAATATAAACAAAGTTAATGTCGCACAGTTTCTAGGAAAGTCTTAAGGCAGTTTTAACCACGACTAGCTGGTACTGTGCATTACTCTGGCACTGCTGCAAAAGTGTTCCAAGTATGGACCAGGACACTGATCGACAGTGCTCATTCAAATCGCAAGCAAGTTATTATCAAATTCTAATGATTATTTTTATTTACATTTTTTTTACATTTGTCACAACAAAAACCTAGTTATGTTATGGTTATACACACCAAAAGGAACATCCCCATAGTTGGTCACTGGCTTTGTGAACAATATTGTAGTGTCAACATCTTGTGACGACTTCACAACCGAATCATCATCATCTCCCAATACATCTTCACCAACCACTTGGTTGTCTTCTCCTTCAATATCAACTACATCATCTAGCTCATCTTCATCTGCTCTGGCAAATATTGTGTTTGCTGAAATAAATTAAATGAAATTCATTCAAACCTGTTTATCTAACTAGTGTAAATTGTATTTGAACAAAATCTATGTCTGTGACCTGTAAATCAAACCATATGTTTGGATATTAAATATATCTGTGTGGCATACTAAACTACAGCAGTTTTTTAAGTTACATTTACAAAGTCAATTTAAGTCTACTATAGTAGGAGGCTGAGACACAAACTAAATGAGGTTACCTTGCTTGCCCTCAAAATAGTTGAATAACTTGTTAATACACAGTAACATGAGAATTACACTTTCAAAACTATGTTACTATATCTGTAACCCTAACTAGAGGTGTTTATAGGGTACATTTATTTTATGAAACAGGAGTAATATGTTGCCACGTACCTAAGTCGAAGATTTTACTTTCATTCCTCAATACAGTCATTGCAAAGAATTTCCAAGACACTTACCACTTTGAAAGCAGAGTAACGCCGCAGGAAGAACTAATAAAGTTATATACACTAGTTTCATTCTGAAATAATTTATACTACTTCTTTAATTACTGTACAAAATGAATGTCTATCAGAGTAGATAACAAGCCATTCACTTTCGTTTGAACTGTCGGCCCAACGCTACACGAAACTAGTAAACTACAGGCAAAATGCCAATTTTCTCTCCAACTCGATTGACGTGGAATTTTGTGTCATACGTAGTGCTGTGACATGTCTGACAATGTGACGATACAACTTCAAAAACCGGTAAAAAAAATCGATTAGGTAAAAATTGATAGTGCATTTACCCCGATTACAAGTTATATCATGTATATTTACTCGTTTAAACAATTTAGAGCTAAAGAAGGCATAAATAAATCACCTTTTAACGACCGGAGTGGTGCTGTGGTCAACATGCCGGTCTACCACGCAAGAGGTCCCGGGTTTGATTCCGGCCGGGCAGAAATTGAAATGATGAAATTTAATTTCTGTGACGGGTCTAGGTGTTACTATGTATAATAAGTATATATTTATAAGTATGGTTTATAAGTACCTATATGTATAAGTAGTAGTATATCTGTTCTCTAGCACATAGAAAATGATTTTATTATAAAATTCTTGTCTAGCACCCATATTACAAGCTTTACTTAGTTTGGGGCTAGATGACTATAGATTTATATCTCATTTATACTTTATAACACCACTTTTCTTTCGTTTCTGTTTGTATGACAAGGAAATAGCGATCGAATATTGAAATCAAAACTCTTGCTTGAAACGGAACGCTTATGGATGCGTTCAATGTTGTTCAAACTTGAAGGTAAAAAAGGGGATCCCTAATGGGCAGCACCGCAGCAGCAGATTCTAAATATAATGTGCAGTGCAGTTAGATTAAGCATAAAATATTACTGGTGTAATTGACGATATAACTTTGTGTTTAATATCAATTATTGGTCGTGGTCTGATTTCTTCTAAATGTAAGGTCACGGGATCTAGCTAGAACAAATCGGATTAATTTTAGATAAGAACTTATTTCTTGCTACTGATAGTACCCACTAAAAGTTATTTTTATTATCAAATTAATAATAGGGTTGTCCAATATTAACAAAAAATAACTCAATCCCTAGACAATTTTGATGTGTGTAGTAATTTGTGGCAGTGATGTTTAACACTTTCATAGATCTTTCACATAAATACTACTCCACCAAATGGTCACAGGCAAATTATTAATTTATTAAGTATTGGTATAAATATATATGGTTGCTCAAGGTTTTATTGTAATACACTAAACTTGTCTATATTCGCTTCACCACATGCTGTGATACTGCCCTACATGATAATAGGTCAACCATATCTTTATCCATATCTCGGTGTATCAGTAAGTCCAGTTTACATGTAGGTTTTAACAAAATAAACTGAGTTTATATTACGGAAATATGGTGATTGAAAATTTTTTGGCTTACAACAGCTAAATGGAGCTCTCTATTAAAAAAAAAACACTCGCTGAGTAAATCATCAAAATAACACTATTAGGTACTAAGTAATTGAACTTAAGGAATTTGTTGTTTTTGCAGTTTTTGTAGAACTCCGAGCTGCCGCGTCAACAAACAAATACACACAGTGAGACAGAAAGCATGTTGTTATATATTTTAAAACTATTGTAATGAGGGTAAGGATTTCACTTTTTTATTTTATACAATTTAGTTTATTAACTAACTATCAAGGCACGCTATCACATATACAAAGACCCAAACATGTAGGCCGCCTGGGGGTCGGGGCAGTGACTGCGGGGACAACTGTGAGGCGTCAAGACGCGTCCCACAGCCACTGCGGTCCAGCTTCCTGGCCGTCGGCGGATCCAACCTACATGAAACAAGCACAAACCCGGACCCTGTACCAAGCACCATGGAGTCGGCACCCCAAGGCTCATCGCCAGATGACCAGAGGTGTACGGCTCCGGGGGTGAGGCATTAGGGTTCAGGTGAAACACACACATTAACACATACACAAACAACAACACTTAACATGCACAATAACACACACACAACACAAACACAAAACCAAAAAAAGATAAAGATACTTCAGTTAAATTTGCACCACTGCCGCGAAGCCATGACCGAGCTCTGCAGATTTGTGGTTACAAACGACATAGACATTGCCCTGCTACAAGAGCCATATGTTAATACTGAAGGCCGAGTGGCTGGCATTGGATGTCTGGGTGGGACGACCATCTACTGTCGTGATGGTGAGTCCAATCCAAGGACATGCATATACGTCAGCAAAAAGGCAAGGGCATTAGGGTTAATAGAAGTTGAATGTTACAGAGATCTTACAGCAGCTATAGTCACAATATGTGGAGCAGATGGGTGCAGAAAGAGGATGGTCTTCATGTCGGTCTACATCCCAAGTGAGCCGGACTACGAGCCACCAGGCCTACGCCTAGAAGAAACAATAGCGAGATATAGAGGTATGGACATCCCTATTGTTGCGGGCTGTGACGCAAACTCGCACCACACCGTGTGGGGCAGCACAGACTGCAACAACAAGGGTAACTTATTACTTGAATATATCCTCAGTACTAACTTAGAAATAATGAATGTTGGTAACACACCGACGTTCGTCACAAGAATAAGGAAAGAAGTATTAGACATAACACTAATGTCGAAGGAAGAAAGTCATCTGATGAAGGACTGGAGGGTTGACACCTCACACTCCTTCTCGGACCATCGCAGAATCACTTATAGTCTGACTTGTCAAGTCGAAACTATAAGTTACAGGAATAATAGGAAAACCAACTGGGATGAATTCGATCAAGCAATGAATGAATGGATACCCGGTAATGTTAGCCTAATTAGTAACACAACAGAAATAGAAAGGGAAGCAGACAGACTGGAGAAGGCCCTTACAAAAGCCTACCTATCGGCCTGCCCGCTGAAACGAGTCAAACCAGGAAAGGGACAACCCTGGTGGAACAAAGAACTCAAGAAACTAAGAAAAAGAACTAAGAAGGCACTCAGAATTGCCCTAGAAAAGGACGACGACGAGAGCTGGAACAAGTATAGAGAAGAACGAAATAACTTCAAGTACAAAAGCCGCAGAGAAAGCAGAAACGGATGGGGAGCCTTTTGTGAAGGCATCTCCGGACAACCTGAGTCGGCCAGGTTAATGAGGATGCTAGCAAAAGATCACACCTGTAAACTAGGAAGTCTTAAAAAAGATGACACTATTATAGTAGACCCCAAAGAAATACTTACGGAAATGATGGCCACTCACTTCCCGGACTGCATTGAGCACACAGAAGAGGAGATGAACATTCTGTCTGCAGAACAAATGTCAGACGGTGAGGCAGAGGCCAGAAAAGTAATCACAGAAGACATGTTAGTGTGGAGCATTACCTCCTTTCAACCATACAAAGCAGCTGGACCAGACGGCATCTTTCCAAAGATGTTACAAGCTGCTATACGGTTTATAAAAGAGGATCTCCTGGTTCTATTTCGAAGCAGCCTAGCGACCAATTACATACCAAGTGGCTGGAGAAAAGTTAGGGCCGTCTTTATACCGAAACCAGGAAAGGCTACATATCAAGAGGCAAAGTCCTTTAGATGCATCAGCCTCTCCTCGTTCCTATTGAAGACTTTGGAAAAGATACTAGACAGGCACATAAGAGAAACCATAGGTAAGAGTGAAAGACCACTACATGACAACCAACATGCTTATATGGAAGGGAAATCCATTGAGACAGCCCTCCACAATATGGCAGTCAGAGTAGAAAGATCAATTATAAACAAAGAATACGCCTTAGCGTGCTTCTTCGATGTGGAAGGTGCTTTTGATAAAGCGTCTGCGAAATCCATCGTGGAGGCCCTAAATAGAGAAGGTGTAACAAAGCAAATTTCGGGTTGGATTACCAACATGCTACAACACAGATTTATACAAGCAGAATTAGCAGATACCAAATACACCATCAAAGCTAGAAGAGGCTTTCCCCAAGGAGGTTGCCTGTCTCCACTGCTATGGTGTATTTTAATAGATGAACTAGTAACAAAGATCACCGCTATGCACATATATATCCAAGCGTACTCGGATGATGGCCTGCTACTTGTAAGAGGCAAAGTTCTAAGCGTGGTCAGAGATATAATGAGAAGTGGAATACTGACAACATTAAGATGGTGTAGGGATAAGGGACTAAATCTCAACCCTACAAAAACCAAACTGATGCTGTTCACAAATAAAAGGAAGATTGACAGCATGATCCCAATAAACATTGAGAATGTAGAACTTGAGATAGTAAAGGAGTTTAAATACCTAGGGATAGTCTTAGACAGCACCCTAAGTTACAGAACACACATTAAAGAAACTAGCAAAAAGGCAATGACAGCTCTCATGCAATGCAGAAGAGCCGTTGGTAGGAACTGGGGCATGAAACCTGAAGTGGTCCAATGGATCTACGAGGCAATCATCCTACCGAGAATCCTCCACGGAGCACTAGTATGGTGGCACAAGGCACAATTAGAATACAACAGAAAAGAACTCACAAAAGTTCAAAGACTAGCTAGCATCATGGTCTCAGGAGCCATGAGAACAACTCCCACGGCAGCCTTAGAAATGATACTAGGCCTTAGTCCAATAGACCTTGAAAATAAAAAGAGAGCCACAGAACAATGGTTTAAGCTAAAAAGCACTAAACTATGGGTAGGAAGACACAATGACAAAGCTCACGCTGAAATAGGGAAACAGTACGAAGAAAACCTCTCTATGATACTGGTCAATAATGACCTAATAAAAAAGGAAAGGATCTTCGACAAAAAGTATAGAATAAGCATCAGATCCAGAGAAGACTGGAACTCAGAACAAGCAGATCTGGACAGCACCGCAGTATGTTACACCGATGGGTCTAGAAAAGAATCAACTAAGCTATCGGGAGCAGGGATTTACATCGCCAAACCCGACATTAAAAGAGTCACTTTCAATCTGGGCAAATACACTAGCGTATTTCAGGCGGAAGTATTCGCGATACTGGAGTGTGCGCACATGATGAAAAGTGAGATAAGCAACCATAACGTAGAAAAAATCATAATATATAGCGACAGTCAAGCTGCCATCGAAGCCCTTGACAAATCGGAGACAACCTCAGCATTGGTAAAGGAATGCAAACAAGGCATTCAGGAGCTCGCAAACCTCGTTGAGGTAGAAATTGCCTGGGTACCTGGACATGAAGGTAACAAAGGCAATGAAGAAGCAGATGAATTGGCTAGGAATGGGGCTTATGAACCTTTCATTGGGCCTGAACCAAGACTGCCAATCTCACATAGAATCACCAAGAATATTATAGAGATCAAAACAACTAGAGAGACCAACAAAAGATGGAGGGCAAGAAAGGACTGCAGACAGTCTAAGATCTTCATCAAATCAGTTGACAAGAAGAAAACCAGAGAACTGCTGAAACGAAGCAGAAGAAATATAAGAACCATAGTAGGAGTACTGACAGGACACTGTCCACTAAACAGACACCTGGCAGTTATCAAACGGACAGAGGACCCCATCTGTCCGCTATGTAAAGAAAAAGAAGAGACAAGCTACCACTTCATGGCAGAATGCCCGATGTATGCATCGCTGCGTTGGGAGCTCTTTGGAGCGGACAAGCTAAAGGAAGAGGATCTAAAGCAGTTAACGATAAGTCAACTCAGCAGGTATTGTAAGCGCACAGGTAGGTTCGAGGGTCCGACGCCGGTGGGGTAAACGATAACCCGCCTCCCCCAGCTTCCAGCTTTCGGGGACTTGGGGAACTGGGTGAAATGGTTCCGATTAGGGAGACTGATCACCCGTCCGGCTTCGCTGGCGTCCCCCCTTCCAAATAATAATAATAATAATAATAACTATCAAGGCAAGAATAAATCGAAAAGTAGCAAGTCGCATTACATTACTGAAAATTCAATTTGTAAGTGTGATCGAACTCTTATAATTATATTCAACACCGCAAATATATTCAGGGTGTCAACGGTCATTCCTTGTTTATTATTCAAACAATACGAATGTTAGTTTTATTTTAAACAGACTTCTATCAATTCGTAAGCTAACATGACGAATAGAGGTATAAAACAATAACATAATAAATATGTTAAGAAAAAAAATCACGCGTATTCAATGTTATTATAATTAAATTAATTTTCAGCTCTCGTAAATAAAATCAATAGAGTTGTTGTGAGATACAATGGAGTCCGTAATATTTCCGTTCAACAAAAATATGCATTCCTACCAAAACAATATACGGTGAGCGTTTATTTTATTAAATTATATTGCATTTCACTGGTCGCGGGTTCGCATGGACGTTAAAATAACCATTGATGAAGTTTATATTTTTCGTTTTAAAATCAAAAGCTATACTATATTCGTCTGTTTTCCAGGGTCCCAGTATGCAAAAAACGGATGAGATAAAAGCGAATCATTTTCCTCCATCTGTCTATAATATTTACAAGAAACCAGTGTTAATTCATCAAGGGCATATGCAGTATTTATACGACCACCAGGGTAGAAAGTACTTGGATCTATTTGGTGGGATTGTTACAGTTTCTGTAGGACATTGTCACCCGTAAGTACCTATAAAATTACACCTACACGGTCATCATTATGTCACAAAATTAAATGAAGATATATGTTGAGGTAGGATCTCTTCGCCGTATATTCAGCGAAAAGGGAAGTACTTCCGCCAAGCTAGGTGTCTGTGCTCGGGGACCGCGGTCCGACTGTTCGATGTTGGAATTTGTATTTATGTTAAGTGCTGAGAAAACTTCGATATAGTGAGTCAAGTCTCCCTACATTTTTGCCTTGATGTTAGCTTGACGTAGTGCGACGTCACGTCTGCGTAATGTTTACATATTATTGTACTTTTCGCTGATCCTGCATTTCTTCGTCATTCGTCGATTTGCTTATGTAGCGGTATGATCGCGCCGCTACAATATATAATAATATAGAAATCAGGTACTTATTGCAACTATTAAAATAAAAATATTGGCATTCCAGGAAAGTTGTCACTGCTCTTCAGGAACAAATACATACCTTATGGCATACTACAAATATTTATCGACATCCAAAAATATACGATTATATAGAAAAATTAATATCAAAGTTTCCAGGAGATTTGAAGGTGATTTATTTAAACTTTTTTGCTTGGTAATCGACTGGTGTCCTTAATTATCTAGCCACCACTATATTTACTCGATTCTGACTTTGTCATCTTCGTGTTTATTTTTAGGTCGTCTATTTGGTGAATAGCGGCAGTGAGGCAAACGATCTAGCGACAATATTAGCCAAATCATATACTGGAAACCATGATATCATATCCCTCCAAAGTAGCTACCATGGTTATTCTAGTGCCCTTATGGGTCTCACCGCGACACAATGCTACCGAATGCCGATTCCAGTGCCTCCAGGGTTTTATCATGTTAGTAATACCACAGATACTTACCGAAAACAGAAGAATGGAAAAAACATAGTTTATAATAATTCTTTTAACGGCTAAGTATAACTCGCACTACATTTGTCCATATATTTTTTTATATTTTTCGACAACACAGTGTTGGTATATCGATATAAATAAATGTTTCAGGCTATGCTTCCAGATCCATTTAGAGGAATTTGGGGAGGATGTAGGGATTCTCTTTCACAAGTACCTGGATCGTGTGCTTGTCCAGCTGACTGCGATTCAACTGACAAATATATTCACCAGCTCAAGGAGGTAATTTGGCTGGTTTATTTATCTAAAGGTGACATAATCCAAAAATATTGAATGAAAAATACTTTTGAGAGGCATTCGAATATTTACTTGTTTTTTAAAGCTTTTAGAGAACTCTGTCCCAGCCAGTAGAGTTGCCGGTTTGTTTGCTGAATCTATACAGGGAGTGAATGGAGCGGTACAATTTCCTAAAGGTTATCTTCGAAAAGCTCACGAATTGGTCAAAAAATATGGCGGCGTATACATTGCTGATGAGGTAATTAAAAAATGATTTAGCTTTGTTTTTTATTAAAATCAAGCCAAATACATAAAGCAGTAAAGGTGCACTGTATGTATAAAAACTAAAACGTTCAAAACGCTCATTGATGGAAGCTATACCCGTGCTATTAAATACTATCCTGTACATCGTGCTATTAAATAAATTTGCAGGTCCAAACTGGGTTTGGTCGTACCGGTGATGCTTTCTGGGGTTTTGAGACGCATGATATTATACCCGATATAGTAACTATGGCGAAAGGTATTGGAAATGGATTCCCGATGGCTGCGGTAGTGACAACTAAGGAAATAGCCGCTGCACATACTAAAGCGACATACTTTAATACTTTCGGTGGCAACGCACTATCTGCTGCTGTGGGTGAAGCTGTATTAAATGTAAGTGCAAATCGTTATCTAAGATCTGACTTATATAACAGTATTGTAATAACCCTGAAAATAGAGGTCAGAAGATATTACAAATCATAAGTAACTTTATATGTCTTTCTCAAACATATTTCTTATTTATTCGAGTTCCTTGAATCTCGCACGAAGTCCTCAAATATTAAAAAAAAAATATTTTGTTTATAGGTCATAGAAGAGGAAAAACTTCAAGAAAACTGCAAGCTTCTTGGAGCATACTTCATACAACAATTGATGCAACTGCAGAACGAACAACCGTTAATCGGTGATGTAAGAGGCAAAGGTTTGATGCTGGGACTGGAGCTTGTAGTTCCTGGTACTAAACAGCCGTTGCCAGTCGCTGAAGTCGCATCTATATTCGAGAATATCAAGGATCAGGGCATCCTCATTGGCCGCGGAGGCCGTTACAATAATGTATGCCATTTTTTATCAATATTGGTATTTTATCTTAAATATATTTTTATTTTTACATAACTCTATATATTTTTATTTTATCTGTTTCAGGTTTTAAGAATAAAACCACCCATGTGTATCAATAAAGAAGATGTAGATTTCACAGTGTCAGTTTTGCACACAATTTTGAAGAACTTTTTAAACTGTAAAAAATAAAGAATAAATAAAGTTATTGTTCATTATTTTCCTTAAATAGGGACAAAAGTAATAAAGTATGAACGTACCTACCGTATTTTTAAAGGTCTACTATATTACAATGCGATGCGATTAAATTGACAATAAACATTGATCTGCGGCAACTTCAGAGCGCTTGCAGTACCGAACTTCGCCGTCTTTTATTAATTTGTAAAATTTTCTCTTTGCCATACATTCTCGAGTGGAGTTGCAGTGGATCACCGTGTCTATTGTCAATTTAATCGCATGCATTGTATGTACCACTGAATCCATAATAGTGGTCGGCGTACGAGCTCTAAATTGATGTACAGGATAGCCGTTTAGCACGCGTATACTTGAAGTAGCTGAAATGTAATAATGTGATGTATTTTTAGAACTGACTTAGAAAGCCCTTTCATTTAGTTAAGTACCTGCCATACACGATAGATTTTAGATCATTTTTTTTCCCATACAAATAAAAGATGACTCCATAACTCCTCTTCTAAAGGAGTTTTTTTAAGAACTGCAGTTCAAAAACATTGTTTTGACCTCAAGTATACGAATGTTATCAAATAAACTTGAACAAGGCTATGCTTGAACGCATCTCTTTAAGTTAAGTGTCAAAAATGACAGTGACAACTCATCAGTTATGTCATTTCATGACATGCCATGACATGACATCAATAACAATATTATACAATAACTCAATTTGATAGAGTACATTGTAACATGCTGTGCTGCTGCGCTAAAAGCAAAAAATTTTTTATATATATTAATTAAATTATTGGCTGAAAGCAAGCAACTGAAGCAACTTGTTCATAGTGATTTGATTACATTGTTCTTTGCTTGTTCACTTAATAGTCTGTGGCTAAAGCTGACTAAATTTGTGAAGTTTTGAACAAATAAACAGAAATTACATCAGTTTTCTATTTAATAAAAACCTATCGGAAAATGGTATTTAAATGTCAAGAGGATAGTTTTTTAAAAGAAGTAGGTCTCACATAGTTAATATTATTTTCTTGTGATCACTGGTTTGTAAAAGTTAAAATAAAATGGACTTTAATAGCAATACCAAATAGCAATGGATTTTATAAGCTCTAGCTTTAATAGCAATTCTGGATATTGCAGTTCACTTCAAAAGTGGTGAAATGTGAAGAAACAAAAGAACCAATAGTAGAGTATGGTAAGGTTTCAAACTTTGAAGGATACCAAGTTACCTTGGAAAATACCATTCTCTTTCCGGCTGGTGGTGGTCAGGTATATATTAAATATGTCACAAAGTTAACTTAAAGCACTCTTTAAGATTATGCTTTGAAGCTATTATCACAAAAACTAGTTTCTCAACAATAAAAATCTCACTCTTCAAGATAAAAGTTTAGTGGTAATTTGGATCAAAAACTACTCTACATAGAGTAACTTATCTACTCTAGCTAATATACTTGTCTTATTTGGTTGGTAAACAATCTTGTCCCAACTCTCTACTGAAATAATAAATTATAAAATACAGCAAAGTAATGACAAATTTATTTTATAAGACAACATATTTTTAAATAGTGATTTAAGATTAAAAGATTTTTGACAACTGTCAAAAACTGTTTCCTACTAGGACAAGTTGGTAATGATAAATAAACTAACTTGTTATAAAAAAAAATTGCTTTAACTGCAAATATTTTGATTTCAGCCTCATGATGTTGGATGGCTGAATGAGAAAGAAGTTTTGCAAGTATTACGAAAAGGCGATGAGGCTCTCCATTTCACCAAAGAGCCATTAGAAGTTGGTACAGAAGTATCACAAAAAATCAACTGGGAACGGAGGTTTGATCATATGCAGCAGCACTCAGGTTAGTGTCTTATTTACTATTCTGCCTCAGAAAGGTAAATTATCAGCAAAGTAAGATAAGAGTATTAAGAATTATGATCTGTGTGCTAAAAAGTCATGCTTTTTTTATTTCTTATCTACTACTACCAATACCAAAAATACTAGCAAGCAATTAATTTAAATTGAAGAAGTCTATCATTTCCAGTATGTTACATTGCCATAAAAATTAAAAGTTCCATCCTTCTATAACATCAATTTTAAAATAAAAAAATGCACCATTTATTGTAATCAGGTCAACATCTTTTATCTGCAATTCTGGAGAAAGAACACAATCTGCCTACAACAAGTTGGTGGCTAGGTGCTGATGAGTGCTATGTAGAGCTGAATTCCACCAAAGTCAGTAATGAAGTGATTCAAGCCACTGAAAACCGATGCAATGCTCTAATCAGGGAGGCCATACCCGTTACTGTCAAGTTCTGCAAAGCTACGGACCCTGATTTGGATGAAGTATGAATATGGCTGAATATCTTTAAATACCTACAAAATATTTTTATGGCTTTGAATAAGCGAAACATTTCATTGTTCTAGGCACACACTAGGGGACTTCCAAAGGACTGCATGGCCACAATAAGAGTGATTTGTATTGGTGATATTGATGAGAATATGTGCTGTGGAACACATGTGTCCAATTTAAGGTTTACCTCTTAAAAATATCAAATAAATATATTTGGTTTCAGTAAGTTGTCAATTACTATTTTGTTATCCTTACAGCCAACTTCAAGTAATAAAATTACTTGGCATTGAGCCTGGGAAAAAAGGAAAATCCAATCTAAAATTCATTGTTGGCAATAGAGTCACAAACACTCTTCAACTTATGTTGGATAGAGAAAGGGCTTTGACAGGACTTCTAAAGTAAGTAGCGCTAAATGAAGTATAGTCTGTTCCAAAAGTATTGCAAGCAAAGATAAACAGAATTTTTTTGCACCTGTGGGTCTACCACGCAGGTGTCGTCGGCATCGCACGTCGCACAAGCTGGAGCAGAGATGCTTCATGCTCTTCTTCTTCTTCTTAATGAGTGGCTTGCTCTGTGGTCTATGCACAATTCCGCCAATGTCACGTAGTTAGCTTTTACACGAATGGGACTTTATGGGACTTTTATTTTTATTTTTTTTCGACCTAAGCAGATTCACCTAGAATAAAAACAGCACATCTAACAACACAAACATAAGACTTTAACCTTTTGGGCGCCACGCCATAAACGCATTCCTGTGTCTTGCACGCCAGAGCATAAAATAAAAAAATACCTACGAAAATATAGTGCTGCCAAGAGTCGATAAATTATTATTATTATAATTTTTGTAAGCCGGGTTTTTTGTCAACTATAGCTGTCGTTGTCGCACCGGGCTCGCACGTGCTGGTCAAGTATAGACAACTTTGGCGCTCAAAAGGTTAAGCAAAGTAGAGGGAGCTTAGAATTTTAAATTATTATAGGAGATAAATTTGGCCAGAATTTTATAAAGGTGGTTTTGACGAGGGATAAAAGGTGTTTCATATTTACGGGGCGGGGAATATTGTGGGGTAGGATATCGTAAAGTGACACTTTTAGTTTGGGGCAGTTTAAGAATAGGTGGTCAACCGCGGTACCTTCTTCCAGCTCGCACTCACAAAGGGGACTGTCACGAATTTTTAATCTGGCTAGATGAGTGGGAGTACAAGAGTGACCTATACGTAATCTGCAGATAGTAGACACTTCTTTCTTGTTTAGATCTTTGTCTCTAAAGAACCAGGGTTTGGGTGGTATTTCCTTCGCTCGGTCAAAAACTTACCAAAGCAAAGTAGCAATGTGTCATCCATATGTCAAATGAAGCCAATAGCGATGCCTACGACACTTGCGCGATAGACCCTCATATCATAGATAATTTAGTGTGGGCTTGTGATGGGAAAGAGTAAATTAATTGCCAAACTTAAATAATAGATTGTATTGATGAAGAGATGTCTAATTTCCTTTTATTGCAGGAATGAACCAAGCAAGCATGAAGAATTAGTACAAAAACTACAAAAGAACCTCAAAATTGCAAATAAAAACCTTTTAAATGTCCTAATGGAACTGGCTCAATATGAAGTAGAGAAAATTAAGAATGCCCAGCCAAAGCCGAAATTTGTTTTCATGTTTAAAAAGGAAGCCACTCCAGATTTCAATAGGGCTATTTGTAAAGGGTTGGAAGGCGAAGGTTTGTTTATGGTCTTTGCATCTGAAGAGCCAGACAAACCTAAAGAAGGACAGATAGTCATACAGGGTCCTGAAGAACACTGTAACGCTCTAGGCCAAAAGTGAGTTCAGTTTTTATAAATCTGTTTATATTCAATAGATATCAGATATTGGCATGCCAGCAAATAAGCAAACATATTTCATTTTCAGAATAACAGATCTTTTAAAATGCAAAGGTGCATTCAAAAATGGAAAATTTCAAGGAAAAGCTGGAGATTTAGGTGGTATTAATAAATGCAAGAAGTTAATTGAGGAATATTTTAATAATACAGCTCAATAAAATATTTTAAATACTTACAAATAAATGTTTTGTCTTATAAATGCAAATATGCAACAATAAACATAATATATTATTAATTTATGGTCTTATTGAAATAAAGTCATACTTACTAAGGAACGAAGTTAATAAACAGATTTAATTACATTACAATCCATCATATTCAACTTAAATTATCCATTCTCAATGGCCTTTGTTTAGTATCCAGCAGCAAAAAGATACATTATACATAATACTACAGTACAAGCAAACACAAGTAACTATCACCCCTCCATAAAATTATCCCACCATACCAATACCATCCAACTTTTTTGTATACATAACTAGCGGTCGCCCGCGACTTCGTCTGTGTGGACAGTTAATTTTTATCACTCAGGAACATTTTTTTTCTGGATGAAAGCGACCCTTTATCCTTTTCTGTACCTCTTGACAATGTGTCATAATGATCGGTTTAGTAGTTAAGACGTGAAGGCATAACAAACAAACAAACTTACTTTCGCATTTATAATATTAGTTAAGATAGAATACAGAAATAGATTATGATTTTATTAAATTGAAAAATTTTCAATTTACAAAAAATACATTAGTTGAACCATAGAAATGTTTGTTCATTTACATATTGAAGTTTATTCAAGTTGAATTTTTATAAATTATACTAAAGGTAGTTGATAACTAAACAAATACAGTTTAACTATAACTAACTGAGCTAATAGTTTTAATTACTTAATCCTTTTCATCATCACCAGAACCATCATCAGCTTGTCTTAACACACTAATCAACTTTTTAATGTTAAGATTTGTCCAATCTTGGGACATATCATCCAAGTAGTTGTCAAAGTCAATCAAGTCTGTCTCCACACCTTTGTGAAGCAGTAGGGACATTATTTCTAATACATGTGGATCAGCTGAAATTTTTTTTTAAATTAGTTTTAGGCTCTGTGATTGTGGCACTGCTGCTTGCTACAAAACCACACACAATAATAACAAAAAATAGAGGACAGAAGTCAAGCCTCAAGAAGAACGACGACACTGCGTTACACAATCAAACTCGTTTTGAGATTGCTCAGACCAATCTCAAAAGTTCCAGTTATTCTGTGTCGGTGAGTGTTTATGTGAACATTGCTCGAGAGTACATAATACTAAGCTTGACTTACGTCCTCTATGTTTAAATTTTGAGATTTAAGCATTCACAATGCTATTTTATATAATACCAAATAATATAAAGAAAAAATATAAAATAGCATTGTGAATGCTTAAATCTCAAAATTTAAACATTATACAGCTTTCTCATCTTAATCAATTGTTTAAAAATATCTGGAAAGGTATTCAGTTGATGTCGAGGTAATTTCTTGTACAATGATGAGATGGCGCTGGCTTGCAGCGTAAGAGTTGATATACTAGGAGAAATTCGACGTTCCCGCTAGTGACTCGGTAGCTCAGCGGTCAGAGCATTGGACCGGATATCCTAAGGTCGCGGGTTCGATACCCGTCCGAGAAAATGATCTGGTGCGAGTCGTATTTTTTCTAGTATATTATTTGGTATTATATAAAATAGCATTGTGAATGCTTAAATCTCAAAATTTAAACATTATACAGCTTTCTCATCTTAATCAATTGTTTGAAAATATCTGGAAAGGTATTCAGTTAATGTCGAGGTAATTCCTTGTACAATGGTGAGATGGCGCTGGCTTGCAGCGTAAGAGTTGATATACTAGGAGAAATTCGACGTTCCCACTAGTGACTCGGTAGCTCAGCGGTCAGAGCATTGGACCGGATATCCAAAGGTCGCGGGTTCGATTCCCGTCCGAGAACATGATCTGGTGCGAGTCATATTTTTTCTAGTTTATTGTTTGGTATTACGTCCTCTATTTGGTGATAACAATATGGTATTTGCATACTCATAATCTTTGAGTATCAATTACAGTAAAGGTTTGCTCCAGTCATAACTATCTAAAATTACATATAAAATATATTTAGTACTTACGTAGAAGGACATTAATGTTAAATTCCTTTGGTTTCCATTTGCCCTCAATGTGTTTATGTACTTTTATAGCTGGTGTGTCCAAGTGCATCATTAATCTCTTATTGTCCACCTGCCAAAAAAAAATTGTTCTGTATAAAATAATAATCAAAAATGTTACATTAAACATACATTTATTACTGTCTCTTAAACTAACCACAATAAACACAGCTGAATGGAAGTACTCCACAATCTTCTCAGCAATTTTTTGTCCTGGGCATTTGTCAACAGTGTTGTCCCTGAAGTTCTCACATGCTGCATAGTAGCCGGCTATGACACGGTTATCAGCTTGAGCCATGGCTTCAATCTAAAATAAAAATTAAAGGAAATAAATTGTTGTAAATTACTGATGTATGAAGACACAGTTAAAGCCATCTGTAAAGATCGCTTTAAGTTTTAGATTAGTAGGTACCTGCGTGAGAGCCACTTCCGCCATTGGTGAAACGTAATGGCTGTGATGAAATAGAGGAATGGAGTCAACAATGTCCAAGTCTTGATTCTTGGCGCCATCCTTGATTTTGGTTCCATCAGCTAGAAGGATACCGTTCACAGCACAATGAGGATATTTCGCGGCATGGAGCATAATTTTAGCATATGCTAAAGTTTCTAATGATACTTCGCCCATGTTTATTATTTCAGACTATATTATTTACCTATGTATGTATATAGTTTTTTGCAGCTAGCGGCATAAAATTATTTCACAGCAAAGCAAAAAATTACATTTAGTATTACAATACAATACATAGGTAGGTAGAAAAACATAAGAAAAATGTCCATCAATTATTGTCAGTCAATATCTCTTATGTCAGTTAGTTATGTCATGACTAGGGTTGCAACGATATATCGGAAAACCGATATATATCGATATATTGTCGACTAAAAATATCAATATTTATCGATATCGAAAATACGCCGATATCGATATATTGATATCGAAAATAAGCTTGATATATCGAAACGAAGTACCTATCGAAAAACCTTTGCCTGTCCCGAAAAGGGCGGACGAATGAAATGATCGAAAGAAAGTACTTTTCCTTTCTGGAAATATTTTTTTTTAATAAACATGTTTAAATACTCATCACGACTCATGTCATATCACCTATCTCCCTCTGTCACTTAACCGTTTTTTTTTAAAAAGTACGTAAGACCATACAGCCTAAAGTTACTAAAGTACAGCTGCACTGCAATGTAATGTACTAACCAAGAAGGAATGTTATATTCCTATCCCCTTACTAATAAAGATTGTATAGCAGATGTATAGTTACACAGTGTTTTGTCCCTTTCCTTTTAATGTCAAACTTAAATAGTAGACAGAGTCACCATTGCGTAACTCTAAACATCTGCCCCTTTACTAATATAGATTGTATATCAGATGCATAGTAACACAGTGTTTTGTCCCTTTCTTTTTTATGTCAAACTTAAATATTTTGACAGAGTAACCATTGTGTAACTATACATCTGCTATACAATCTGTATTAGTAACCATTGTGTAACTAAACATCTGCAATGCAATCTTTATTAGTAACCATCTGCCATACAATCTTTATTAGTAAGGGGGCTGCTATACAATCTTCATTAGTAAGAGGGTAAAATCTATAAAAAAAATACTAAAGACTGGTATACACTTTGGTTAGTCAAGTGTAAGCACTTGACTAACCAAAGTGTGCAATGTTTAGTGTATAGTGATTAGTAGGTGATGTCCCATACTGTTTAGCAAACGCTGTTTAGTTCATTGTTTAGTTGAATATGTACGTCGAACGCAACACTCTTATTTTGGCATAGGCCTCCTTCACCCCGAAATTTTCTAAATGCATTTTAGCAGTTACGTTTTGCAGAGCGACATCTCTTGCCTGTTTGTTTTTGTATTTGGGATATTTTATTATAAACAAGCATGTTGAACATTATTATTATTATTTAAGGCTTTTTATTTCCTTAATAAAATGACATTTACATCATCAAAATTATAATTATGGAGCATGCATTTCCCTTTCCCGCTACTTTTAAAATTTGATCGAGCCACTCTGCCGGTCTGCCTCTGTTTCTCTTGCCGACAGGTCCCTTCCATGACACTATCTATTTGGCCCACCTGTCCTCCTTCATCCGTGCAATATGGTCTGCTGGTTCTGGAGCATCAATCAACTTTGTTGTTTTTCTTATGTCTGAGCTTCTCTTTTTGTGTCTCAATTTTAGATTCAGAATGCTCCACTTCAGAACCCTCCACTCCACCCTATTGAACATAATAGCCCACAAATTTGTGGGTTACAGAGTCGATCCACCTGGTAGACATTTATTTACATTATTTTTATCAAGGACAAACAGAAACGAATCTTGTGGCTATGTTGATATAAACTAAACACATAACAGTCCTGTCCAGACGTGTTTAGTGCGTGTTTAGTTGCATTGCACGTGAGGGGTGAAGGCGAGACGCGCGGGAGGAGCTACTCGCAGAAAAAATAGAACGCGCTCTAAACACTGTACTTCGCTAAGCACTAAACACTTAACACTAATCCGAGACTGTCCGAACGTGTTTTTTGCTAAACAAAACACTAAACGATCCACTCGCACTAATCACTAATTAAAGCGTATACCGGCCATAACCCATACTATACTTCTATTCTACTCTTTTTTGTGCTTGCTTGTGACAGATGGATAACAGATAATACAGATATCTGTCAATGTCATGTGAGTGAGGAAAATTTTTTTTTTGTTTTACAAAATATACAAAACAAAATAAAATTGTATTAAATTCAGATCTTTGTTAGTTTGTTGGGTATAAATGCTAATTTAAATCTAAAATGGACAAACATGAGACCTCTCAGCTTACAGAGTTTCCGAGATTCGAGGCTGAATCTACACAAAGTGGTGTATCGACTTTTTTCAACAAGCTGTGGAAGTTTCCTATATTTTCACCAAGTGAAAGTGCCGAAACTGTGCAAGATAAAACTTCAGCAACGGCAAAACAAAATGTTGAAATGTCTGATGACCAAAAAAAACAAGAATTTGATGATTCAAAGACTGAGACCGGCGCGTATGCTGTTGAGTTTGAGGGTCGTAGTTTGCCAAATGTTTTAAGACGTATCAGTAGTCTTATTGCTCTAGGATCTGGGGTAACTTATTTTCACTTATGTATTAATATTAATAACACTATACAACATGATTTTTTGCTACTGTTTTTAATCTATCTTGAACTTCAGTGTACATGATATCAGTTCCATGTATTGAGCATAATATATTAGTCCTAGCTCCAACCAACCGTAAAATGTGTTATATCAGGGACAAGGAACAAGATATGCTGACACAGAACTGGCCCGATACTGGATGCCTGACGATATTTCCAGGGAGTGTTATGAATGTGCACTGCGGTTCAGTACTCTGCGCCGGAGACATCATTGTCGCGTTTGTGGCCAGATATTCTGCTCAAGGTGTTGCAGTCAAAGAGTCCCTGGTAAATGTTTTAGTTGTAAAAAGTAGATTGAAGCTATTTTTATATACTTAAATTATGTTTATTTAAAAATCCACAAAAAGCAAAATATGGAGTACAAAAATAACTATATAATATAATACGTACATTCTTGTGGATAACTAGGGCCAAGACAGAGACGTGTGGAAGGAGATGGGGGAGTCTTTTACTCAAAGGGGTTCAGACCCAAATTAATATACAATGTCTTTGGTCTTGTACTAGCGATAAATAAAAGGTGTGAAATATACCTAATTTTATCAACAAAAACACCTACATGTTGGGGTCATTTTACTTTTTATGTTAGATGACCCTGCCAAAAGTATTAATTTCTCCTGATCTGGAAGTCCTACAGATATAAAAAAATACAATTTGAAAGGTAATAATACCACATGATGATGTCTTAAAAAACACAATGTCAATTTTCATCCAAAATTTGTGTGCTTTTTTTTGTTTTTCTTGCATAAGTACCTCAAAAACTAGGTCATTAATAATATTTTTGTTTGCATTATTATAATACACAGGAATATTATCTACAAAACAACATCAAAATCATTGCTTTTAGTTAGATATTTCGAGAGTTATTGTTGTTTGAATATAACCCTTACAAGCATTAAATGTTAATTTTCAAGAATGGAGAGATTAATATACTTAAATACTATATTGCCGGAGAAATTAATGTATTTTGGCAGGGCCATCTAAATTAAAATGATGGTCATTCCTAAAGGAGAGGGGATGGACCCCAACATGTGGGTGTCTTTTTTTGTTGTCAATAAAATTAGGTATATTTCACGTCTTTGAATTATTGCTAGTAGCTGAATTGTAAAACTAGGGGTTTGAAAATTAAAAGTATTATTATTATTATGTTATTATTACTAATAAGTACATGTGAAAATGATTTCCATGGATTCATTTGTGACAAAGTTGTGTGTACACATTTTTTTGTATCTGCAGGACAAATATTTGGTTGTGCTGGTGGGCTGAGAGTGTGTAACTACTGCTGTAATGTGGTCCTCAGCTACTTGAAAGAGAATGACATGACTGGTGAAATATCTCCTGATCTGAGGACCCTGCAGGAAAACTTGCAGGTAACTGCCAAAATATTTGTCAATGTAATTGTTTTTAATAAATAAATAATTGTCAAACATTATTATTAAATACAACTGCTGTATAGAAATAAGAGAATTATTTGTGATTTAAGTACAAAAATGATTAATAATTATGTTAACTTCCTCTGCTTTTCTGTTTCCTATTATTGTAGTTAATGTACCTGCCTGAAATGAAAGGCTGAATGATGCATAACATAATATTTAAAAAATTTGGCAACAACATTAAGTAGTTGTGGATATTTGATAATATCAATTTTTTTGCAATTTTAAAATGTTTGTTACTTACCCAAACTACAACTATGTTGTTTGGCAAGGCAACACTATAATGTTTTTACTCTTAATCTAAACAATAGGTATATTAAATAAATTATGTTTTGTTACTATAAATTATGTTACTACTATGTTTTAGGCTAGACTGAATTTATTTTAGGTTAAGTTCCCCGAGAATAGGAGTGCGAGTGGCAAGTCCCGAGACAACTTCATGTTCGCGCGCGAGCAGGAGGAGCGCTGCGAGCCGCGGCCTGCGCCCACCGAAGCCCTGCACGAACTCTACCGCCGACTGGTTCAGGCACTGCCTCAGCAGCAACATAGGTGAGTAAGTGGAGTGGGTATTCCCAGTAGTCTTCACCGATAGTACAACTTTCATGTCCGCGTGCGAGCAGGAGGAGCGCTGCGAGCCGCGGTCTGCGCCCACCGAAGCCCTGCACGAGCTCTACCGCCGACTGGTTCAGGCAATGCATCAGCAGCAACATAGATAAGATTCTATACAACGGGTTATGTGGGTGTCTCCAGGTCCCCACTGTCTATGAGGTGTGTCAGGTGGGATTTTTTCCTATAACCCCATTTAGTGGTAAATTAGGTAATTCCAGTTGTTGCCACCTACCATAAGTTCATGTTGAAGCAGGAAGAGCGATGTGAGGCGGTTCTAGCTGTCAAGTAGCAACACAGTAGGTAAAGTAGATGTTCCCAATTGTCTCCACTGCCAATGACACCACTGGTGACTAATGGGATTTTTGGAACATGGTTGTTAAAAAGTAACAAAAAGTCTTATGTTTTATATTTAATTGAAATATGATATGGCATGTTATTTTGCACTTACCATCTATTAGTAACTGAATAGCAGCATTATCCTATTTAGAGTCATATAACACTCGCATTACATTGGCACTTATCTATAAAATTAATTTATTTCTAATTGATTTGATTGAATTTAAATTATATTAAAAAAGCACACCTTTCTAACATTACATGGGATCATAATCATGTTTTGTAAGTACTTTTTAGTGATTTAGACTAAATTACAGGTCAATGAAGAAAATATGGAAGGATTTAACGTGAGTCTGTGTATTGATGTATCCGCTATTATTGTTTAGTTTCTTGGCGATATATCACCGTTGTTTAAGTTCACTTCTTTAAAGGCAAAATCACGAAAAAAATGTTTTTATAGTTGAATGTTCATTTTATCTGGTTTTTCAATTTGTTTTCATGACAATCACTTACTAAGTTAAGTATAAGTACTACTTAGATGGGCTAGTTATGTAATAGGTAGTCGGAAAAGTTCGCGGCCTTTTTGAAGCATGAATTTTGCGTGTTATATTTCTGGCAATACTAAACTTAGGCGAGAATGTAATATACAATATTTAACAGCTGACTTTCTAGTAATAGCGGTAAAAATAAAACAAATGTATTGTATATAATATACAAAATAGCATTGTGAATGCCTAAATCTCAAAATTTAAAAGTCAAATGTATTGTCTTGCTTTTTCATTTTTTTAATAATTTTTTTAGATACGTTTTGCAAATATTTTTTTTCGGTAAGGGTTCAGACCCTTAACGAAAAAATCATTGATGCTACTGCTCAAAAAGTGGTTTGTAATGTTTACGGAGAAAATGCTTTATCTAATACAACTGCAAAAAAATGGATCAGCAGATTCAGGTCTTGTAATTTTAATGACAAAAATGTTCTTCGCTGTAGTGCCTTTATTATTTTTTAGTACAAAAAGGCCGCGAACTTTTCTTACAACCTAATATAATCCTATAATTAGAAAATAGTATTGCAGGTAGGTAAATAGGTTTGTTAATAACCAAAATACAAAGCTACGAATTACTTTTTAATTTTTCTGTTAACTATTTGCTTCACTTTGTAATTTTTAGCTCTCATGCCATAATGTAATTATTATTGGTGTTTAAACACAAATATCAAGTTACTATCCGATATAGTTATCAATTCGAATTCAGATATTTTTTGTTTAAGCATATTTTTATCAAAGTTAGTAAAAATTATGAGGTTTGAAATTTAATCAATGTGATTTTCGGTTCTGCACACAAAACAACACACAAAAAATTAAAACAAAGCTGAATAATATATCTGGTTGAAAAATAATAAAATAACGTCAAGTTATAAAAGTTGTATTAAGTTTTTAAATTTGAGATTTTAGCATTCACAATGCTATTTTTACTCGGCAGCTCAGTGGTAAGAGCATTGGACCGGACTTCCAAAGCTAGCGGGTTCGATTCCCGTCCGAGAATATGATCAGGGTCCCATTCAATAAAACTTACGATTGTAATTTACAACTCAATTCGACGTACGTTGCTGTTTATGTTTGAGCGTATTACATGAATAGTAACAAGTCGCCTAACATTGTTAGTAATGTATCGAAAATTGTAATTGTAAATTACAATTGTAACTTTAATGAATAGGGCCCTGGTGCGAGTCAAATTTTTTCTAGTATATTATTTAGTATTGTATAAGTTGTTAAATGAAATTTCGTAGATACCGTCTGGTGAGATACAACGGAGTATGGCGCGGCTGCGACATCTTGCAGTGGGTTATGGACAATACGAGCTACAAAACAAGGTTTGGACCAACAATAGTTTTATGCGGCGTATTTCTTGTGCTGGGGCCACACTAACGGCAAACGCCATTAAATATTGTAATTGATGAACCTTATGCGTATAGACATAAGGAAAATTAGCACCATAATTTTAATGCCGTTAAGCCTTAGTGTGGCCTCAGCATTAGTGAAAGATATTTAAGTATTAACGCCTTAAAATTAACTTTCCCCTTTTCCAAATTTCGTGTGTTATTAACTTATTATAACCTGTTAAGTTTAAGGACATCAAAAGAAAATTTCGTATCTCAAAATCATAGCGATTAGTGATCAAAATAAAAATGTTAATAGCAATGTTCTTTCAGTCTTCTGATGTCGGATTAGGATAACAAAAGGGAACAATATTTTCTGTCACCTAAGTTTAGATGTGTCACTAATCTGCAATACCCAAATTATAAAATCTATCCCCAAGAAATATATTAGTCATCATATTTATCAAATCTGTCTCTAAGTATAAATCACCGTATTAATGTAAATATGTCTCTTAAATTATAGTTTGATCACTTTTTTCTATAACCTAAATATAAGATCTGTCCTCTAAAAAGTAAGTCCCTGGCAGCAATAATATATTTGTACCTAAAATAGTAAATCTATATTTAGGATCCAGAAGTGAAAGTTCTTAAAAAAAACTAAAATTACAAATAACAACAATTTAATTCCAATTTATCAAATCAAACGCAATTTATTAAAAACAAAACACCAATTTTACAGAAACTAAAATTAGACCAATTTCTTAATAATCAAACGATGGTTTTAACGATACCACTTAACCCAGGAACAAACAGGTCACGACGAGAGCGATGTGCACGTTCCGAGCGCCAGCGAACAAATGGGCCGTCTGTTGCATGCGCGCTCTTTATATAGCCGTCCGGCAAACTAGTGGTGGCATGGTGGGGAGGATGCTAATTCGGCCTCTCCTGACGTGGAGTCGTCCTCGACGGCAGCATCTTCGGCGATGTCTAGCTGCGGCATACTTGGCATTGTTGATCTGCCATGTGGTGCCCACGACGGTCCAGCAACAGGCACGTTGTCGGTTTCCTGCGGTGCTGACTCCAACCTTACATTAGAATCGTTTATTTCGTTGTCTGTAATAAATGTTTTCTGTTATAAAACGTTATAACGCCCATGTGTATCATTTTTACAGCAAGTGAAGTAAGTAATTCTTTCATTCATCCCTCACATACACCAAATTTAAAGCAAAATAAAACAAAAATAAAAATGTGTTAAAATAAGTAAGTTTGAGAGCTCTCCTTTGGTACCTCCCAGTATTCGGGTGCAAAGAACTGCCACCCCAAGGCAGAGGCTTTGAGTCCGCGTGCCTTTACATGACGCAGAGGCATCGAGTCCGCATGCTTTTACACGAGACAGAGGCATCGAGTCCGCATGTCTATACACGAGACAGAGGCATCGAGTCCGCATGTCTATACACGAGACAGAGGCATCGAGTCCGCATGTCTATACATAAGACAGAGGCATCGAGTCTGCGTGTCTTCGTGCAATCACCAAAGTACACTGATAATAGTTCAACTCGCCACGTCAGCTGATTTTAGAATTGGGTAAAAAGTAGGATGTGTGAAATTGTGATTAGTGTGACTGTGTTAGCTAGCCTACCTATTTTAGTGTGGATTGCTAGTTCCGTTTGACAGATACTTATATAAAGGGACAGAAATTATGGCAAGTTAAACTAC
The DNA here is from genome assembly GCA_963556745.1 of Catoptria pinella. Taxonomy (NCBI): domain Eukaryota; kingdom Metazoa; phylum Arthropoda; class Insecta; order Lepidoptera; family Crambidae; genus Catoptria; species Catoptria pinella. The sequence goes on from OY750771.1 coordinate 1,712,899, forward strand.
GATCGTGCACTATGTGAGAGATCCTGTTCGACTTACGCTCGAAGAAAGCAGCGCAAGAATCAGGGCACCACTCTCCACGCCAGGGCACCATGTATTGAGCTGCAGCCTGCGTGGTCTTCCCATAAGACCCGCTTAGCAGTCTCAGCTCGTATCGGTCGCTTGGCAGGCACCTCACGACCCGGTAGGGGCCACGCATGCCAGGGTCCAACTTGCCTGTTGCCTGTGAATACTTAATCACAAACACCATATCGTTAGTACAAAATTTGCGAGGTGCACGTCGCTGTTGATTAACGCGAGTATCTTGCTGTGCTTGATTTTTCTTCAGCAACTCACTAGCCTTGGTCCTACATGTTTCTCGCCAGGCCTCTCGATTTTGAGAGTTTTCTACAGCAACGTCTCGAATAAGGGACCGAATGAGTGGAGTCGCAACGTCAATACCTACCAGGAGGTTGATAGGAGAAACTTGCGTTGTCTTCTGTTTTGTCATATTGATGACCAGCTGAAGTTTCCATAGTTGTTCTGACCAGGAGGCACCTTTATGATTCGCTTCGATTCTAATCATATTTAAGACGGTCCTAACGTAACGTTCGACTTGACCGTTTGAATTGTGCATTTCTGGGGTGATATAATGAATATCACACCCAAGTTCAGAAATGAATGATGTAAACTCGGAAGATTCGAACATTCGCCCACGGTCAGTTATAATAAGTTTTGGGACACCAAATAAGGAAATTGCGTTATTAAAAGTGCGTTTTAATTCACTCGCGTCTTGTCGAAAGATCGGATAAAGTAGGCAGAATTTTGTATACGCGTCAACGATTAAAAGAACGAACTTATAACCTCCGGACTCAGGTAGGGGACCCAATGCATCTAAGTGAAGGGTATCGAACGGCAAGCTAGGTTTCTCCCAAGAGGATATGGGTTGGTGAGGTGCTCTAGGCACTCGCTTTTTAGATATGCACACAAGACAGTGAGATATGTATTTGGCCACAAAATGACGAAGCCCGGGGAACCAAAAATGTTTTAAAATCAGATCTACGGTTTTATCAGCCCCAATGTGCTCGTGCTCGTCATGGAAAATTCTTAATAGGCTTAACCTATGCCCCTTAGGAATAAAACACAAAAGTTTTGGCTCCTCCCCAACGCGTCCATGACGATAGTACAAGATGTCATTCATCTGTACATACTGTCTAGAGTCCAGCTCCCCATCGTGTAGCTTCTGAATGAGACCTTGGGTCTCGCTATCGGCAGATTGAGCTATCTGAGCCCAATTACGAGGCTTTGTGATTTGATAAACTTGGGTGGATGGATTTCTGCTAAGGTAGTCGGCATGAGACATCATTATGCCTTTTCGATATTCGATATTAAATGAGAAGTCTTGTAAATAGACCCACCAGCGGGCGACGCGCGGAAGCAGATCCTTTTTCTTTTCAGTGGCCTTGAGAGCATTACAGTCGGTTACTATTTTAAATGTCAAGCCGATTAAATAATGGCGAAAATGCTGTAGTGCTCTCACGACCGCCAAAGTCTCCAACTCATAGGAGTGGTACCTGCTTTCGGCGCCTTGTGTGGTCTTGCTAAAATACCCTATAACATGCTTGGATCCATCCGCCCGAGTCTGCATCAAAACAGCACCCAGACCGATACTACTAGCATCGGTGTGTAATTCCGTTGCGAGGAGAGGGTCAAAGATAGAAAGGATGGGTTCACTCGTTAACCGAGTTATTATTTCATTTCGAACCTGTTCTTGCTCCGGTCCCCAGCAAAATTTTACATCCTTTTTAGTTAAACGTGAAATGCAAGCAGTCTTAGTTGCGTAACCTTCAATATAGCGGCGAAAGTATCCGGCCAAACCCAAAAACTGCCTAACCTGCTTGACATTGCCTGGAACCGGGGCATTAACCAAAGCTTCGACTTTCCTTGGACTCGGCCTCACCTGACCTTGGCTCACTAAACGTCCTAGGTACTCAACCTCCGTAGAAAGAAAGGTACATTTGCGTAAGTTTATAGAAAAGCCAGCTTCAGTTAGAGTCTTCAAAACCTCGCGCAACGCCTTGATACCTTCATCAATTGTTTTGCTCATAATGAGCACGTCATCGACATATACGAGAACATTACCCGCCTCAATGTGCTTACGAAGTGTGTCGTTTATAATGCGCTGGTAAACGATGGGTGAGTTCGTCAAACCATAGGGCATTCTGAGATATTCAAAATGCCCTTCAGGAGTGACGAACGCCGTTTTGTGAATTGACTGCTCATCCAACGGAATCTGGTGGAAGCCCGTTGCCATGTCGAGGCTCGAAAAGTACTTAAAACTGCCCAGGCGATCCACATGATCATCGATCAATGGCAACGGGTAACGGTCCCTCACAGTCAATCTATTCAGCGCACGATAGTCGACACACATGCGGTCACTACCATCCTTCTTTTTCACAAGGATGATAGGACTAGCATACTCTGAATTGGAGTCGCGGATAATACCCTTGTCCTTAAGGTCCTTAATAATCTGTCTAACTTTAAGTTTTTCGTCATGAGAAAGTCTGTAAGGACGATATGCAACTGGGGCATCATCCGCGACCTTGATAAACATTTTACCCGTATTAACAGTGGTCGTTGCGGTGCCAGAAATAAAGAATTTTGAAAACTCGCCAATCACTTTTAGCACGGACTTACGTTGTTCGCCTTCAAGGGGAGTGTTAACAGTAACGGATTCGTCGACCGTAACGGTACTAACCTGAGACACGGTATTTACTAAAGTTCGCGTCAAGTATTGCTTGTCCTTAGTGCGTACATAGGTAACGCCCTCACGGTTGAGGATATCTGTGCCTACTATGATAGGGAAGTTCATACGCGATCCAGGTACGACAACGAAATCCGCCTCAATTGAAAGACCCTCGAATTCGATGGTCAATGACACGAACGAGTCAGCTTCTATGATGTTATCAGTTATTCCCTTCAGCGTGCACTTGATAGGCCGTTTGATATAAGTAAAATGTTTTAAAACATCAGAAGAAATTAATGAAACATTCAATGCACCACTATCAATAAGCACGTCGACAGGGACACCCTGAATAACTGCTGTCGTGATATCACTATTCCTAAAACTATCTGACGGTTCGGAGCACAGGTTGACGTTTCGTTTATTACGTGGCTGCGATCTTTCTTTAGCAAAACAAACATCTTCGCTATGGCCAGGTTTTTTACAAAAGTTACACGACCCGCTATTCACTTGACTACTGGGGCCTGCCTCTGAACCAGAAGCCGAACGCTTAAACGATTGAGTGTCAGATTTACTTCTAACTGGACAGTTCATTTGTTTATGCCCGGTCCGCCCGCAGCCGAAACATTTCATATTAATGTAAGCAGGGTTGGGTAAAGTGCGTTTCCTATTTTGCGTTGATTTAAAATCCTGTTTACTGCGGACGGGCTTGGCATAGATAGAAAGAAAAGACACTATGTCTTCAGTGGTCAATTTCGCATTCGCTGCTGCCGCTCGGACTTGGGGATCAGTAATGCCTCTAATAACGATCAGCACCATAAGCTCGGCGCTGAGGCCCTTCACGATTCGCAAGCGTAGTAAGGTGCGGCGCGCGTACTCGGAATACGATGAAAACTTATCGGAGGTAGTGTTCATGGTCTCATAAAGAATATTAGCATAGTCCAATTTACGTGGACATAATGGTTTGAATTCGCGAACAAAGTTTGACCAGGTACGGTCACTCGTTACCCATTCATTAAGCCAAGTACGCGCGTCACCCTTAAGACAGTTCGATACGCGAGACAAGCACTCTGAATCCTGCCAGTTATTTGCAACCCTAGCCCTATCTACTTCTTCGCACCATGCTTCGATGTCGTGCATGGCAGGGTCAAAATTAGAGACAAAATAATTTAAAGATCTGGAAGGGTTTAGTGATCGAATCGCCTCGGCTAATAAACGGCTAGACTCTGACATTTCAGACTCACGATTATGTTGAGATCGTAAAGTGTTATGACTAGTCTGGGGTGTTGACAATATTTCAGGCGTATGTAAGCTGGGGGTACTTAATGGTCGTGCCGACTCATTAGTGTGATTTTTAACCTGAATATCATCAAAACGAGGCCTTACGAGCACCGACTGGCTCTGTTCCGTTCGCTCATTATCAACAGCATTAGTTACCACTGAATTATTGTTTTCAAGTGCATTCAAACGCGTTAATATCGAATGCAAGGCCTGCTGCACAACAGAATTACCGTCGCGAGACGCGGATGGTGTTCGTGTACGATTACGCGACCTACGGTCATGACTTTGCTTACGCGACCTACGGTCATGACTTTGCTTACGCGACCTACGGTCATGACTCCGCCTACGCGACCTACTGCGAGACCTACGTGTGCTATCATCGCGACGACGCGACCTGTTATGTGGTGTCCGTGATCTATCGGACATAATTGCAATTCACGGTAAACAGACAAGTAAAAACACGTAACGGAAGTCTTACTTCCAAAAACAACCACAAAATAAGTTAAACTTGGTGTTTTGTTTTTCTCTTAAAAAAAAAACTAAAAAGTAAGGCGTGAATAAGATGGGTATGGATGCTTTAGTAATCCCACTTCTGAATTTAGGATCCAGAAGTGAAAGTTCTTAAAAAAAACTAAAATTACAAATAACAACAATTTAATTCCAATTTATCAAATCAAACGCAATTTATTAAAAACAAAACACCAATTTTACAGAAACTAAAATTAGACCAATTTCTTAATAATCAAACGATGGTTTTAACGATACCACTTAACCCAGGAACAAACAGGTCACGACGAGAGCGATGTGCACGTTCCGAGCGCCAGCGAACAAATGGGCCGTCTGTTGCATGCGCGCTCTTTATATAGCCGTCCGGCAAACTAGTGGTGGCATGGTGGGGAGGATGCTAATTCTATCACCATTTTAATCGTTCAATCATCAAAATAATATGTGTGTCACTTAATTAATAGAAAAATCACTAAGTAGGGGCGGAGTCAAATTGGCGGGCTGTGAAAATTTAAATGCACTAGGTAGGTTAGGTTAGGTTAGTGTTTAGACCACTCGCAGCGGAGCGAGCGAAGCGAGCGAAGCTCCATAAATATCAGGATCAACTAGTTTGGCCATAATGCTTATATCAGGATCAACTAGTTTGCCCTAGCCTAAACTGGTTTATCCTATCTGGCTTAGGACAAACTATGTAGTTTGGTCTAGGCTATACCAGTTAATCCCATTGCGTATAGGAAGAACTAGTTTAACCTAGGCCAAACTAGTTTGTCCTGAAAATCGGGTTTGGCCGGTAACAAATATACCTAACTAACTCGCACAGCTCGCACTTGACTGCAGTGTTTTGTTTAGTTTTAGATAAGTAGTGTTTTTGTTTCGATTTTAAATGTAAATTATATGATTAAAACCTATTGTAGTTTAATTTGATTAATTGTACCCATATTTTCAAATTTCAGTTGAATTATGTAATAAATTAATATTATTTTTTAATAATCAAATATATTTTTTAGGTAAACATTTTTAATTGTTTGGTGATTCAGTTTTAGTGACACTTTTATTATTTAGAAACCCAATATAATTATTTGTTGATTGATATTATTTCCAAGTAATTATTAATTAATATTTAGGTAAGCGTTTTTATATTATTTGGTGATTAAATTTAAGTGACAGATCTACTATTTTAGGAACAAATATTATTTATTAGGTCATTGAAAATGCATTTATTAGGTAATTGATAAAATCATACCCATAACAAAATAGCTTAACTGTTAGGTTCCAAGCGAGCCAAGTGTGCCAAAACCTGCTCAGCTCCGGGTACATGGAGTGTGTGAGCGAGTTGCTGCAGTTCGCGGACTACGCGCTGTACCGCCCCACCGCGCTGCCCGCCGGCGCGCCCGACGACCCCGACACCCGTGAGTGATATCACACATTGCCAGGCCACGCGCACTCTGCAGGTTTGATGAAGCTGTATACGCGGCGGGCTTGACTTGTAGGGTTAATTCGCGCTGTCCTGGGTCGCACGTTACCGTGCGTTCACACAGCAGGGGCCGTACCGGCTAACGCATCAGACTTCAAAAAGTCTGCTGGGCTTTAAATTAACAGATAAATCGAGCCCCAATTCATGATGTCAGATGAACATCGATATCTTCTAAATGACTTCGGCAAATAGTGAAATACGAAACTCCTTACTTCGATATATAAATCGAATATATACCTATTTTAAGTTGAAGCTCGACAGACCCGCCGAAGTTCGAAGAGTTAGCCGGATAGGGCCCCTGGTCCGTCTTTACAGCACCGTCCGTCGATCCGTCTTTTAACGCATCCGTTGCTACTGGATGTGATCTTCACACCGCATTTATAAGACCGTTTTAATCCTATCCGACAGTACACATACATACTGTGTTTTGTGGGAACACGCTCGTACTACATAAGCCATCGCCGAATAATAACGTATCCGATAAAACGGACCTGTAAAACGGATCGCTATGTGAACGGGCACTTATGCCCGTTTGCACTAAACTTAAGAATCTCACAAGTCTTTTCCTAACTACGACTCGACCAAGATAAATAGGCGCATGAAAGCTGCATGACAGCTAAGTTAATGACACCGTTTTAATTTGGTCAAGTTGTAGTTAGGAAAAGTCTTAGGCGATTCTTAAGTTTAGTGCAAACGAGCATTAGTCCGATACTAACTCACGCGCTCTTGATTAATTGAATTTCTGCAAGCTTTTCTTTGATCATAGTACGTACAATCGGTTTCCTTTTACGATATGCTACGCAGTTTATTCAAAAGACAACCCTAACGTCATCAGAAGAGATATATAGAAAGAGAAGGAACTTCTTAGGTGAATATAACTGTAGGAAATTAGCGCTGTGTGACCTAAATTACACTTAATTGCATCGGTGCTAGAGTCGCTTTTATTTAAATAATATTGAGGAGTGGATTTTTTGTACTTGTACTCGTACCACATAATATTATATTGTAATTAATGAACCGATTTTAATAAAACTTCATACACATAAGCAGGATACATTGGTCTAAAAAGATAGTTGAAAATATTTTCGATAAATAGTGTTACAGCTAAATTAGACCGATTTTAAATTTTCCATAGAAACAGAACTTCGATGTATCTTTTTTAAAATGAGTCATTTCAAAAACGTTTTCATATAACTTTTTAAACCAATGTACTCTGCGTATACCATTAAAATCGGTTCATTTCTTTCAAAAAATAAGGACTTGAGTTTTTATGAGATGCTGTTTGCGCCAACACTCATATTATATGCATCATTTTGTTTGGCATTAATTATCTATAAGTGTTTTTTTTTCTTCTCAGCTGAAGACGGCGGTAGGCTCCTCGAAAGTGCATCCTCGTATTGTCTCGATCTGAACCTCGGAAATAACTCGGCGAGGTTAATCAAGGCGCCAAAACAAGGTGAGAAATAAGTCTTATTGTTTGATAACAGAAGTGGATGTTAGAGAGAATTTAAAGATTTAAATCTTTTGTTACAGAAACTAAATCCTCTCCATCCAGCGAAGACGATCCAAATCCAGTTTTGGAACAAAGTGAAGGTAACCAAATTGCACATTCTTTATTTGCAATTAAACATGGTGTAGTATACAAGGTGTTACAAAAGTACCCCTAATGCCGAATATAGTAGATAGGGACCATCAAACTGAACAACTTTTACTATGGGACCAACTCTGAAATCGCGAAAAAAAAATCAGCTGTTTCATACAAAAATTAATTACGAAAATATCAAAATGTATGAAACAGCTGATTTTTTTTCGCGATTTCGTAGTACCCATGGTAAGTTTGATGGTCCCTATCTATCATATTCGGTACTTTTGTAACACCTTGTATATGTGACGAATAATCTTAATTTCGAGTACACTTAGTTGTACGACTGACCATGTGCATCAGCTCACATAAATTAATTTTGTCCGGTAAAAATACGATACTGAAATTCGTTTTATTCAAGGTTACTCAGAATCAAAGAACATCTGCAAAGCGATAGTGGAGTCCGGCGAAGATCACCTACGGCTTTTATTGCGGCAGTGCCTCGCGCGGGAATCTCTGCAAGCGGCGTGGCTGCCAGTACTGTACTCACTGTGCCAACAAGCCGCGGACATAGTGATGCCCGGTAAGTACTGTACTGGTGATATTAACACATTCACTGACAGTTGAGTTAGACACAATAGAATATTTATTGTTTGATAGTCACTTGGTAGCTACCATAATAGCAGTGCCTCGCGCGGGAATCTCTGCAAGCGGCGTGGCTGCCAGTACTGTACTCACTGTGCCAACAAGCCGCGGACATAGTGATGCTCGGTAAGTACTGTACTGGTGATATTAACACATTCACTGACAGTTGAGTTAGACACAATAGAATATTTATTGTTTGATAGTCACTTGGTAGCTACCATAATAGCAGTGCCTCGCGCGGGAATCTCTGCAAGCGGCGTGGCTGCCAGTACTGTACTCACTGTGCCAACAAGCCGCGGACATAGTGATGCTCGGTAAGTACTGTACTGGTGATATTAACACATTCACTGACAGTTGAGTTAGACACAATAGAATATTTATTGTTTGATAGTCACTTGGTAGCTACCATAATAGCAGTGCCTCGCGCGGGAATCTCTGCAAGCGGCGTGGCTGCCAGTACTGTACTCACTGTGCCAACAAGCCGCGGACATAGTGATGCCCGGTAAGTACTGTACTGGTGATATTAACACATTCACTGACAGTTGAGTTAGACACAATAGAATATTTATTGTTTGATAGTCACTTGGTAGCTACCATAATAGCAGTGCCTCGCGCGGGAATCTCTGCAAGCGGCGTGGCTGCCAGTACTGTACTCACTGTGCCAACAAGCCGCGGACATAGTGATGCTCGGTAAGTACTGTACTGGTGATATTAACACATTCACTGACAGTTGAGTTAGACACAATAGAATATTTATTGTTTGATAGTCACTTGGTAGCTACCATAATAGCAGTGCCTCGCGCGGGAATCTCTGCAAGCGGCGTGGCTGCCAGTACTGTACTCACTGTGCCAACAAGCCGCGGACATAGTGATGCTCGGTAAGTACTGTACTGGTGATATTAACACATTCACTGACAGTTGAGTTAGACACAATAGAATATTTATTGTTTGATAGTCACTTGGTAGCTACCATAATAGCAGTGCCTCGCGCGGGAATCTCTGCAAGCGGCGTGGCTGCCAGTACTGTACTCACTGTGCCAACAAGCCGCGGACATAGTGATGCTCGGTAAGTACTGTACTGGTGATATTAACACATTCACTGACAGTTGAGTTAGACACAATAGAATATTTATTGTTTGATAGTCACTTGGTAGCTACCATAATAGCAGTGCCTCGCGCGGGAATCTCTGCAAGCGGCGTGGCTGCCAGTACTGTACTCACTGTGCCAACAAGCCGCGGACATAGTGATGCTCGGTAAGTACTGTACTGGTGATATTAACACATTCACTGACAGTTGAGTTAGACACAATAGAATATTTATTGTTTGATAGTCACTTGGTAGCTACCATAATAGCAGTGCCTCGCGCGGGAATCTCTGCAAGCGGCGTGGCTGCCAGTACTGTACTCACTGTGTCAACAAGCCGCGGACATAGTGATGCTCGGTAAGTACTGTACTGGTGATATTAACACATTCACTGACAGTTGAGTTAGACACAATAGAATATTTATTGTTTGATAGTCACTTGGTAGTTACCATAATAGCAGTGCCTCGCGCGGGAATCTCTGCAAGCGGCGTGGCTGCCAGTACTGTACTCACTGTGCCAACAAGCCGCGGACATAGTGATGCTCGGTAAGTACTGTACTGGTGATATTAACACATTCACTGACAGTTGAGTTAGACACAATAGAATATTTATTGTTTGATAGTCACTTGGTAGCTACCATAATAGCAGTGCCTCGCGCGGGAATCTCTGCAAGCGGCGTGGCTGCCAGTACTGTACTCACTGTGCCAACAAGCCGCGGACATAGTGATGCTCGGTAAGTACTGTACTGGTGATATTAACACATTCACTGACAGTTGAGTTAGACACAATAGAATATTTATTGTTTGATAGTCACTTGGTAGCTACCATAATAGCAGTGCCTCGCGCGGGAATCTCTGCAAGCGGCGTGGCTGCCAGTACTGTACTCACTGTGCCAACAAGCCGCGGACATAGTGATGCTCGGTAAGTACTGTACTGGTGATATTAACACATTCACTGACAGTTGAGTTAGACACAATAGAATATTTATTGTTTGATAGTCACTTGGTAGCTACCATAATAGCAGTGCCTCGCGCGGGAATCTCTGCAAGCGGCGTGGCTGCCAGTACTGTACTCACTGTGTCAACAAGCCGCGGACATAGTGATGCTCGGTAAGTACTGTACTGGTGATATTAACACATTCACTGACAGTTGAGTTAGACACAATAGAATATTTATTGTTTGATAGTCACTTGGTAGTTACCATAATAGCAGTGCCTCGCGCGGGAATCTCTGCAAGCGGCGTGGCTGCCAGTACTGTACTCACTGTCAACAAGCCGCGGACATAGTGATGCCCGGTAAGTACTGTACTGGTGATATTAACACATTCACTGACAGTTGAGTTAGACACAATAGAATATTTATTGTTTGATAGTCACTTGGTAGCTACCATAATAGCAGTGCCTCGCGCGGGAATCTCTGCAAGCGGCGTGGCTGCCAGTACTGTACTCACTGTGCCAACAAGCCGCGGACATAGTGATGCCCGGTAAGTACTGTACTGGTGATATTAACACATTCACTGACAGTTGAGTTAGACACAATAGAATATTTATTGTTTGATAGTCACTTGGTAGCTACCATAATAGCAGTGCCTCGCGCGGGAATCTCTGCAAGCGGCGTGGCTGCCAGTACTGTACTCACTGTGCCAACAAGCCGCGGACATAGTGATGCTCGGTAAGTACTGTACTGGTGATATTAACACATTCACTGACAGTTGAGTTAGACACAATAGAATATTTATTGTTTGATAGTCACTTGGTAGCTACCATAATAGCAGTGCCTCGCGCGGGAATCTCTGCAAGCGGCGTGGCTGCCAGTACTGTACTCACTGTGCCAACAAGCCGCGGACATAGTGATGCTCGGTAAGTACTGTACTGGTGATATTAACACATTCACTGACAGTTGAGTTAGACACAATAGAATATTTATTATTTGATAGTCACTTGGTAGCTACCATAATAGCAGTGCCTCGCGCGGGAATCTCTGCAAGCGGCGTGGCTGCCAGTACTGTACTCACTGTGCCAACAAGCCGCGGACATAGTGATGCTCGGTAAGTACTGTACTGGTGATATTAACACATTCACTGACAGTTGAGTTACACACAATAGAATTTCTATTGTTTGATAGTCACTTGGTAGCTACCATAATAGCAGTGCCTCGCGCGGGAATCTCTGCAAGCGGCGTGGCTGCCAGTACTGTACTCACTGTGCCAACAAGCCGCGGACATAGTGATGCTCGGTAAGTACTGTACTGGTGATATTAACACATTCACTGACAGTTGAGTTACACACAATAGAATTTCTATTGTTTGATAGTCACTTGGTAGCTACCATAATAGCAGTGCCTCGCGCGGGAATCTCTGCAAGCGGCGTGGCTGCCAGTACTGTACTCACTGTGCCAACAAGCCGCGGACATAGTGATGCTCGGTAAGTACTGTACTGGTGATATTAACACATTCACTGACAGTTGAGTTAGACACAATAGAATATTTATTGTTTGATAGTCACTTGGTAGCTACCATAATAGCAGTGCCTCGCGCGGGAATCTCTGCAAGCGGCGTGGCTGCCAGTACTGTACTCACTGTGCCAACAAGCCGCGGACATAGTGATGCTCGGTAAGTACTGTACTGGTGATATTAACACATTCACTGACAGTTGAGTTAGACACAATAGAATATTTATTGTTTGATAGTCACTTGGTAGCTACCATAATAGCAGTGCCTCGCGCGGGAATCTCTGCAAGCGGCGTGGCTGCCAGTACTGTACTCACTGTGCCAACAAGCCGCGGACATAGTGATGCTCGGTAAGTACTGTACTGGTGATATTAACACATTCACTGACAGTTGAGTTACACACAATAGAATTTCTATTGTTTGATAGTCACTTGGTAGCTACCATAATAGCAGTGCCTCGCGCGGGAATCTCTGCAAGCGGCGTGGCTGCCAGTACTGTACTCACTGTGCCAACAAGCCGCGGACATAGTGATGCTCGGTAAGTACTGTACTGGTGATATTAACACATTCACTGACAGTTGAGTTACACACAATAGAATTTCTATTGTTTGATAGTCACTTGGTAGCTACCATAATAGCAGTGCCTCGCGCGGGAATCTCTGCAAGCGGCGTGGCTGCCAGTACTGTACTCACTGTGCCAACAAGCCGCGGACATAGTGATGCTCGGTAAGTACTGTACTGGTGATATTAACACATTCACTGACAGTTGAGTTACACACAATAGAATTTCTATTGTTTGATAGTCACTTGGTAGCTACCATAATAGCAGTGCCTCGCGCGGGAATCTCTGCAAGCGGCGTGGCTGCCAGTACTGTACTCACTGTGCCAACAAGCCGCGGACATAGTGATGCCAGGTAAACGTACTGTAGTTGACACATTCACTGACTTCTGCCCGCGATTGCATCCGCGTGGACATTCGAAAAATCGTTACTGTTGTAATTGAGTAATTGACTATAGGCTTTTAAAAACACATTCCTCGCAACGCAGCTTAGCACAGCTCTGGTGGACGCTCACCCTAAACTACGTCATCTTTGGTGTGTACAGATATATTGGGCCCCGATATCGATGTGCGCAACTACGTACAAGTGAAGAAAGTCCCCGGCGGCAACATGCGCGACAGCTGCGTCGTCAACGGCGTCGTACTCACCAAGAACGTCGCGCACAGGTGCGTACGAGTCGTTCATTCATTCGTTCATTCATCTATTCGTACGTTCGTGCATTTCTATCAGTCATATCTTATTTTCGTCTTTTTACCCGACTGCAAAGAAAGGGTTATGTTTTTGCGCGTATCTTGTATGTTTGTATGTATGTGTGTTTGTATGTAATATTCTTTATTACCTCATATCTTTCAAACGGCCGAATAGATTTCTGTAATTAAGATATCGTTAGCTTTGTCTTGGCGGCCCAAGTGTTCTTAGGTAAGTGGCGTTAAAAAAAACCAACATAGCGGTTGTGAGGTGCTATTATTTGAAGTGTAAAAAAAAATCTTGTTTCCATCTTTTCAGTTGACTTGTCTTTTGATGCTGGCGGGTTTTTAAATTTTTATGCTTATCAGAAACTATTGTAAATTCACCTATTAGCAGAGGCGCTTCACCCAAATACTGAATATTATAAACAAGGAGTGACATCAGCCAATGTGGCAGATTACATGCCTGACACTTGCTGGCCAGTACGAGCGAGACCTAGCCAGCCAGTCCTCGCATCCTCCAACAGAAACTGTGTGCGTTAAATAGTATTTTTCATTTACCACTTTCTGCACGCACACCGGATGTGATTTGTATGAAGTACATCGTGCCGGAATACGGATCTTGAATAAGCCCCTGCGATATTGGACTGGTTGTTTAATGTCAATGCAACCACGAGTAAAGACTATGGGTCGTGAAAAGTGGAAATAATAAAAAAAACTACCTAGTTGAATGGCGCCATCTATCAACATAAAATTATACTAAAATTGTCAGCTGTCAAAAAACGCTCATTGCAAATAATAAAAATAATTTATAAACAAATTGAAACGTCCAGACATGAACAACATGTCGTTGTGGGCGATAGTTTCAGTTCGATGTACGTTCATACATTTAATACAAATACATTGAATCGGAATTATTGATAACATTTTTATGTTGTAGAGGCATGCCGCAACAAATAGCAAATCCAACAATACTGCTTCTAGACTGTTCCATCGCGTATCAACGGGTGGAAGGGAAGTTAACCTCTTTGGAGCCGGTGTTGCTACAGGTGGGTCATTATTATCGTAGGTATTGGTCGTGTTCAAATGTGATATAAATGTTCTGATTAACCAAAATAAGAATCTGACTCTGTTATCTATTTTTAAATTCAGTTACTTCTCTAATATGTTAGTTTGAGGGTCCTGCACTATCTGGGAGTTACTGCCACTGACCTTCAATTATAAACATCGGAATTACCAATCAAATTACTTTTTATTTAATATAAAATTTCCCAAGTATACTAACTCATTCACGCGAGTCGGCCAGTGCGCAGTAACTGCCACGACTACAGATAGATATGGCAATTCAATAATTGCCATATCTATCTGTATTATGTATTGTATTATGAATGTTGCATGTCAGCTATTTTGAATGTTTGTGAGACGTATGAACGAGGAGTCGTGGCAGTTACTGCGCACTGGCCGGTATGTGTGTACACACACAATTGTGTGTTCTTTTAATTTCATTCAGTCACAAAAAAAATCTACACGGTTTCTTGCTTATAAAATGTAAGTCAACAATGTTAAAAGCAGGAAGCTAACTGCCAAATATGATTGACTATAGTTCGATACTAACACCACATTTAGTTTTATTGTGTGTGTGTTTGTAAATATCGTTACTCTGATTTTCGATTTCTGATAAAGCTGATAAGTTTCTTGCGCCCATTCTTCTTGTCGGCTAAAAAGTCTCGAATAGACGGTAGAAAAATATAGACAGTTCAAAAGCACTTAATTTCTTGGTTTATTTGAATAAAGAATTTTTGATTGATTGACCCCCCTTACTTTACTGGAGGAGTCCACATTATCTGGTTTAATTTTATTTTATTTTCAACTTTATTCTTTTTTCATTATTAATTTTCAATTTTAATATATCTCTCACAGGAGCAACAATACCTAGTCCGTTGCGCAGCGCGCATCACAACATTACAACCGAGCCTGGTGTTAGTTCGCGGCGGCGCCGCTAGGGGCGTGCAGGACGCGTTACGCAAGGCCGGCGTTGCGTTAGCTACTAGAGTTAGGGACCGAGCGCTATCGAGGACTGCTAGATGCACTCGAGCGGATTTAGTCGCTTCCATTGATGCCAGAATTGGTACACCGAGACTTGGGACCGCTGAGAAGTTTTATGTGAAGAACTGTGAGTATTTCATATCACTACATAAGAGCCTATAGTCTAAAATGGCCGCATTATGAACAGCTCGCGTTGCATTAGCTACTAGAGTTAGAGATCGAGTGTTGTCGAGGACTGCTAGATGCACTAGAGCGGATTTAGTCGCTTTTATTGATGCCAGAATCGGTACGCCGAGACATTAAACTGCTGCTAAGTTCTATGTGAAGAACTGTAAGTACTTATTTTAGAATCTAGCCTCGTCTTATATAGTAGCTTAAAACTTATACTATATCTATTTGATATAATCTCATGGAGTTTTTTTAAAACTTAAAATCCAAGACTTACAAAATTCCACTAGTTAACCGATGCTTACTCATAATGTTGATGTTTTATCTAATAAATTTTCCCTTTCGGCAGATTTAAACAAAACCCTCATGGTGCTTGAAGGTTGCGCCGAACAAAACCTAGGCTGTTGTATACTACTACGCGGGGCATCCCTACAAGAGCTGGCTAGAGTAAAAAAAATCGTCAAATTCATGCTCCTCGCCTGCTACAACTGGAAACTAGAAAAAGCATTCCTAGGCGACATCGAAGCGGTTCTTCCTGAACAAGGAATGACGTTTGACGATTGTGACGATTCAAATGACGACACATTTTCAACCAACAACGATAGAGAAGACACTGATGGGAGTGAGTTAAGCAATGATGATTGGGAGAATGCGATAGCGAATAACAAGATTAAGGGGTCAAACTCTAGTTTAGTTGAGAAAACTTCGACAAGTGAGTCAAAGAAGAGCGTAGGGCCAGATGATCCTTTGCAGAGGGCCAAACCTTTCAGAAAGACTGACAGTGATAAGAACTTTAGCTGTGGCGTTCCTATTAGGGATTTCAGCGACCCGCTGCGGGCGACGCTTGATGATGATGTGTTCTTGCCGAAGGAAGAAGCTAAGTTGAAAGCTGATAATCACACAGAAAGGTAGATGAATAATACGCTTCTGTACAATTTAAAAACGGGTATGCGTTTTCAAACTCTTAGATAACACGCGTAATATTATTTCTGTGATTCGTTTTCACACACAGAGCGGAATACTATTTTTATATCTGACAAAGATCCATGGCTTCTTCTGTCAACAGTTTGCACTCTTTATTTCAAATTATTCTTGATAGTTTTAAAGTAAAAAAAAACATCAAAAATTATTTTTATCAATTAAAATTAACTGGAAATCATTGTGTAAAATTGACAATGCAGATGGTGCACAGATGACGTGGTGCTATCCATGTCTCCCAACACCGTGATCCCCGCGCCCTACTTAGAAACAGAGGCGGGCCGCAAATGCCCCCTGAGGGAGTACTTCCCGCGACCGTTACTACGAGAACCAGCTCGACCGCCTCATACTCCACGTGCTCTACATAGGAAACTCAGCAAGCCTGCCTCACGTATCGTATTGAAGGTGGGTAAAAACACTATACATTATAAACAGTAGCGGGCCGTTTGTGTCCCCCTGAGAGAGTACTTTACGTATTGTTACGGAGCGGGTCAGCGGAGAGTTAAAAAAAACTAAATGAATTATACACGAACTTTACTTATGGAAATTAAAATAAAATAATGTCAATTAAAAGGTTCGCGCCCGACAGAGGTCCAATCTGTAACTAGAAAAATGAAATTAACGAATGAACCGGACAACGGTTTCCTATTGCATTGACGTCCATGCAATGGGAAACTCAGCAGTTTAATCTTATAATGTTAACCCCGCAAATGACTATATAACAGTATCGTATTGAGGGTGGGTAGAGTCACTATACATTGTAAACAGTAGCGGGCTGTAAATGTCCCCCTGAAGGAGTATTTCCGGCGACCATTACTGCGAGAGCCATCTAGACCGCCTCATACTCCACGTGTATTATCTTCATCAAAAAAGGTCCAGAATCAAGTTGTGTTAAAACATGTAAAAGTGTATTAGTAACTTTCTCTCGCCCTTATCTGTCGCTCTTGTATGCACTACTCACATAGTCTTATATAATTTATGATACTATAGGTCTCATTGTATTCTTTCTCTTGTATGACTGTTTGCTACCTAAATAAATAAATAAACATTGAGTAAACCCGCTAAAATATAATTAAACTT
The DNA here is from genome assembly GCA_963556745.1 of Catoptria pinella. NCBI lineage: Eukaryota > Metazoa > Arthropoda > Insecta > Lepidoptera > Crambidae > Catoptria > Catoptria pinella. Next base: position 1,730,156 of record OY750771.1, read on the forward strand.
ACGCACATATACGTTGTTAATAGGAAATGCACCCGTTCATCCGCAACCCGCTAACTGCAGCGGCGGACGAGCCCGGCGTGCGCGCCGCGCTCGCGCACTACCGCGCCACTGGCGGCCGCCTGCTCGCTGACAAGCACGAGCGTGAGTGGACACGTATGCGATCGTATACGTTGTAATGAGCAAGTAGTCTGCACACTAACGCCGCCAAGGGAAAAAAACATAATGATTAAATAAAAACGAAATTTTGAATTATCTTTATACAAGCGTGAGTCGACACAATAATGGCCTACGCAAACGATATAATTTGTCCTTCCGGCCGAGCGAAGTGATTGAGAATTTTTTAATGTTTAGTCTTAGAATAATAACACCTAGAACGATAGTTCCCTACAAAGCGGTCTGTCAAAAGTGAGGCAAAAATAAAATCTATGTGTGCGTAGGGTACTTGTATTTACGCTCGACGAAACGCACACAGTGAAAAAAATAATGTTGCCAATACATTAAATTTTCCCTAAGAATAGGGAAGGTGAAACTATTTCACACTTCTAGATGTGATCACAGAACAAATGTGATTATGTATAGATCACATCTTTTATTTTTTTGGCAGTCATCAATTATTACTGCTGAATTGATGACAAAGCCCATAGATCCCATAAACGATTAGGAGTTAAATATAAGTGCAATTCTTCTACCGAAACTAGTGACCCGTTTTGTGTACATCCTAAACAATTTAACGTACCTATTTACCAGAATACACGAATATTGCCTGCATGATGCACTAAAAAGAGTGAAATAAAAATATTGTTTATAAAAGAATAAAACCCAGTACTTATACTTTTTGTTTCAACCCGCCACCACACGATCGACTTGAAAGTACTTACGTTATTTGGTGTGAATACAGTATTATAAGTATTATTTATTAATATTTGGTGGCGTTTTTTTAAAGGCGGTTTTTAATAATAGTGTAACACAAAACACGCGAATATCCTAATTTTAGCAGGATTCACTTGGATGCATTCTAGTTTACGTCTGTATCTATAGTCAAGCAAAGTAGTTACTTTTGCATAAGGAATAACTTATAGAAAATATTTTATGTTCAAATAAGAGCCAGAATTGTAGAGAAAAGTAATATACACTTCTAAGATTATTCACTTCTAAGAATTCTAAAAAACCAATAAATACAAACTAAATAATTCCAAAACAACACCTGAATTAATAATATACGCGCTGTAATCCGTAAAAAGTGTTTTATTTCTAGAGAAAAGTAATGTTTTAAGTTATAACTTGTCTATAGATAGATACGGCTCTTAGACTGATCGAGATGAGAATACTTTATAAGAAAACAAAGCAAATCAAATTTTTAGTATTTTATTTCAGTAGCCTTGTAACTGCAACTGTTTTCTAAACAATTGTCGCTTCGATGACACTAACCGTTGTATATTTTCTTTTTTGGACTCATAGAAGAATCGAATTCGTAAGTAACGCTCGACAATAAGTCTTGTTAAATTCGTGTCATGATAGTGGGAATTTATGTGTTCTATAGGAAAAAGCTGAATTCCTAGGAATCTTGTCATTATTTCAAGTGTGATTTCTTTTTCTGAAATTTTGTCTGGATTTTCTTTGAGATGATGTCTCAGGATAGTTTCAGCAACACTACAAATGGAATAAACTTCTTTAGAGGCGTAAACCAATCCACCTTTATCCCTCATACATACTAATTTATGAAACCAAAGTTTATGTTTCGAAAGCATGTTCTCAACGCAATTTTTACATTTGACTCGGTTTGTTAAATGTCTTGCTACATTTCCAGCTATATAGCCAACAATGTGATTTTTGCAATTAGGATCATCGCTACCGGACATAATTTCGAATCCAACATCATTAGAAATGGATTTGTTCAATAAATATTCAGTTAATTCTTTATCTTCATCATCAAATCTTTCGGAAAACGTAGTATTATTGATGCAAGTTAAAGCAGATGAACATGTCAAAACAGGTATATTTTCGAGTGACACACAGTTGCCAGTTTCACCAACTTGAAGCTCCATATGACATAGCAGTTTTCTGTAGCTGCCTTTAAATTGTAGAGCGTTTGGGTTGTCATTGTGTCCGCTATGCATTCTTATCGATCCGAAAAGTAGCTCAATGTGGTCCTGGCTCAACCTGTAGGTAGTAATGTACTGAAGTTCTTTTGTACCTTCAACTAAGGTATTATATAAATACTTAAGGCTCTCTATACAAACCAACAATCCTTTAAAACCAGGAGAGCATTTTACAGTAAGAGCCGATTGGAAGCTTTTGATTTTAAGGCTTACAGTACTATCTTTTTCGTTAAATTTCCGCTTTCTAGTAGTTTTAATCTGTAAATCAAGTATGTATTTTTTGGTTTTGTCTAAAAAATCGAATATTTCCTTTTTATTGGCACTTGAAAGTGGATGACAAAAACCATGTTGTGTTAACCTTCTCGTATTAAAAATGTCGAACAGGTCGTTGAATATATTAATAAATTTTTCTGTGCCTTCGCTGTTCTTGAAATCATCCAATTTCAAGACTTCGCGACAAAATTTCAGTGCTACTGCTACACTTCTGCTAAGTAGTTGAACTGCTAACTTTACTTTCATAATAGAGTTCCTAAACTCGAGGTGTTTACGAGACAGTTTATTGGCAATGTGTAAGCCTTCATTTTCTTGCAAGTCATTCAATTTTATTAAGAGTTCCCAGTCTACTTTATTTTCATCTTGATCTAAGAATTCTTTTTTGTCTTCGAAATGATTCCTAACCAGTTTGATCATGTGACTGGGATCTAAAAACACCGCCACTTCGTTATCTGCTGCTGGGTGTTTGAATGTAGTTTTCATATTCTCTGGGTCCTTTAGTCTGCATCCTAACAATTCCATGGCTGAAATATTTGTCGAATGGCCGTCAAATGTTAAAGCAACTACTTTTACGCCCACCTCTTCACATTTAGACAGGCATATTTTTATCAAGTTAGCTGTTTGGCCCCCGGTAAGACCATGAACCAAAAAATATCCCAACGGGATCTTCCAGTGTTCGTTCAAGCATACAAGAATAAAAGTATAAGCTTCCGTTGCCTTTGTGGTACAATCGGATGTACCTGTGCCGATGTCGACTCGTCCATGACCTCCTTTTATATTTTGCGGACGTATTGCCATTTCATCAGCCACTAAAGCACATATTAATTTCTTCTGCGTACACTTCTGTACTTTTGATTTCAAAATGTTAAATGCTTCATCGGTAAAACCCGGGGAACCGTTTATTGTTCTATACCAGATATAAATTGTTTTCGGGTGTGGAAGGCACGTATTAAATGTTTTACGAACATAGGTGTATGCTCGTGGCGAATAAAAATGGAGAGTAAAGCAGAACTTTCTAAATTCAGGAGTATATTTGGGCATCGGTCGTTTTTTTTCTTTACGTACTTTTTTAGCCAAGCTATTGTATAGTTCTGCTGCAAATAAATTTTCCGACAAAATGTTGGAGATGTCATTATTGATATATCTTTTCTTCTGCAAGTCTACTAAAATATTTTTAAGTGTGCCATTCCTTTTCTTTAAACGGCGATTATTTTGCTTCAGAGTCTTAATCTTTCTACCGTGTTTTCGTTGTAGCAAAATCTTTTTCCGTAGTTGTCTTCGTAATGAAGCCTTTTTAGGCGTATCAAAAATGGAATCTAGTCCTGAAGATGAGGGCGATAGAGTGTTCAGATTATTGTTTTCACTCGTATTACAGCCTGAGGTACCCTGAAAAAACGTCATTGCCATTACATATAGTAGTAATTATTATAACCAATACTATATTATATTATATTATATGATTATATGATATATTATATAATATTATATTATATCAGTTAATATTGTTTATTTTAATCTTTATTGCAAAAAAGGCAGACTTATTACGCCTATTAGTATTTGTTTTATCAACATTATGTGACTTGGTTTTGTGTTTATTAATTTAAAACTAACCGGCTGAGGTAGATTCCGCTCTTGGTTTTGCTGTAAATCACAACATCCTAAGCTACTGCTATTAAACTTCTCTTCAATAATAAAAACTGGCAGATTCTAAAACACAAAAATAATAATTATGAAAAAATAAAAGAAGCAATTTTTTTAATAAGACAAAGGTATTTTAGTTTTGTTAGGACAAAAATTGTTATACCGTAGTTGGAACTGCACCCCTGCGTAATCTACAAAGACCACCTTTAGTAATATACTTTTCTTTATCCTCGAAATGTAAGGAACAAATTTTAGTATTTTTAGTAGGTACCCAACTGTCTACATTTCGATTACGTCTTATTTGTTCGGTCCAACGAGCCGCAATGATCGGATCAGAAGGAAACCTAAAACCAAACCAAAACATAAAATTACATATTATTAGAAGTAGATATGCGAACTTGTTGTTTTTTGTCTCAAAGTTTCCTTATTAATCAATTTAGTTAATTAAAAAAAGAAAAAAATGCGCAATTTAATTGTCTAATTGAGACGCGTTTCACTTTTAATTAAACAACAAAATTTGGGAAAATTTTTCTCCGTGTTGGCAACATTTTCGTAAACTGTGACATGACAAATTATTAAAATTTATTTTTCATTTTGATGAATGTTTTACGTGAAAATATACGTTTAAACGCATTACTTAACCGTGAAATGTGATGTTACTATCTTTCTTGTGTTTTTCCGATGTACTGTGACATCCGTTCACTGCACAAACCGTCATTTTTAATAAAAATTCCGGGAGTAGTTCTCGACACGACACGACCTTGAGCACTGATGGGCCGAGTAATGAACTTAGCCAATATGGCTAGGTTTGAGTTGCCTCACTTTACAGACGCGAACTCGGCTTCTAGGTGTTATTATTCTAAGTGTTTAGTATGGAATTCGCAGACACCTCGAAGAAAGTCACCAAAAAGTCTTTAAGATTTTTCGGTTTGGTGAAAACTGACCTTGTCTTTCTCCTAATCATAAATATCATAATATAGATAATGATTTTCCGTGATTGAAACAAAATAGTAACATAAAAAAGGGTACATCCTTCACCGTAAATAACAATACCATAACGTAGATTTTGACGTTCGTAACCATCGGCTATTTTTAATGTCCCCACTGCTGGGGTGTGCCTTCCTTATGGGTGGATAAAGAGGAGGATTTGACGTACGTACGAGCCTAAAATCAGCCTGAGCCCTGAACTAAGTGAATCATTAATGGTTTTAACAGACGAATGTCCCCTCTACAAGCCTTCAGTGGTGAAGAGCTTCAAAGAGCCCGAAGTAGAGGCGGAAAAGCCTCCCGAAGTGCCGGACCCCCTCTCACCAGAAAACCACCAACAGTTGAGCATGCTCATCTACAGCTTCTCGAGCAAGTCCGCCAACGTGCCCGACTTCTGCGTCAACCCTTGGTGAGTATTGGTTGTATCAATAAATAAATAAATAATAAATAAATGCTTGGACGATTCCACACAACGCCATCTAGCCCCAAACTAAGCAAAGCTTGTAATATGGGTGCTAGACAACTGATATACTACTTATATACTTATTATACATAGTAACACCCAGAGCCGTCACAGAAATTAAAAATTCATCATTTCAATTTCGGTCCGGTTGAGAATCGAACTCGGGGCCTCTTGCGTGGTAGACCGGCATGTTGACCACTGCACCACTCAAGTCGTTATTAATGGCAGGATAATTTTGCTAATTCACAAATCGTCCACCAGTCGACGCACTTACGCCAACTTGGCGCTCGTGTAGATGTATACCTGTCATTTTGTTGTTTGCTATTAATTTTTGGATGTCGGAAGCGAATTTTCGTAAATACAAATTTTTCTCCAACACATTTTGGTTTTCTTCAATCTTTAATTCGTTTGCTGTCCAATTTCCATAATTAATTAAATAAATAAATAAATAAATATTTGACAACATCACATACATTGCTCCGATTCCAAAGTAAGTAGCTAAAGCACTTATGGAAATCGGAGACAGCGGTGGTATCACAAACACCCAGACCTGAGCCAATATAAAAAAAAAATGTTTTCTAAATTGACCCAACCGGGATCGAACCCGGGACCTCAGAGATGGCGACACCTTGAAAACCGGTGTACAAAGCCACTCGACCAAGGAGGTCGTCATTATTATTATCATTTACATTTATTTCACATTATGAGACAACCGGGAACATAACACATATGCACACGTACAAAAGGTCTCCATCTACAGCAGCGCCACCAAGCGGGATAAATTTTCTGTAATCCTGCCATTGTCATCATCATATCAGCCGCACGATTCCTACTGCTGGGTACCAATAACAGGAGTTTTCTACTTTGTTTTGTACTAAGGGTTCACGATAAGGAGTGCCAGCTCGATGTCGTATCGAGCACATTTTTACCCGACTGCAAGGAAAGGGTTATGTTTTTCGCGCGTGTATGTATGTATGTTTGTATGTAATATTTTTTATTACCTCATATCTTTCAAACGGCTGAACGGATTTGTATCATTAATATATCGATCTTTCACGTGCGATTTCGCCGATCGGCTCGAACTCTGGTTGCGAAACTGCTGTTTCGCTGGTATATCTGAACAAACCCATATGCTATTAAAAATATAAAAATATTTATCTACTCTCATATCGTAAAGTTCGAATTATAAACATCAAAACGAGTTTATATCGCAATACCGAAATTGAAAAAACTGTGGTTAAAAAATTATGCAACAGTTTCATAAACTACGAGTACTATTATATCCAGGATAGTGACCATGGAGCTGTATGGCAAACATGACATATCCCTGGGCGCGTTCCTGGAGAAGTACTGCTTCAACGCGGACTACAAGTGCCCCTCCAACAGCTGCCAGGTGCCCATGAACCAGCACGTCAGGAGGTACGGTTTATTCTGATAATAGATTAACGCCTTTTTTATAAAAATGCCTTTTAATATTCCGTCATAGTCAAAGTACTGCTACGTTTAGGGTAACAACAATATTCGCAATTTAATGCGGAATGATTACTGCTATCTGTAAATTATGGTTAACAATAAAATATTGAATGAAATTATCCTTGTTTGTTATAACGACCTCCGTGGTCGAGTGGCTTTGTACACCGGTTCTCAAGGTGCCGCCATCTCTGAGGTCCCGGGTTCGATCCCCGATTGGGTCAATTTAGAAAACGAACTTTTCTATATTGGCTCAAGTCAGGGTGTTTGTGATACCACCGTTGTCTCTGATTTCCATAACACAAGTGTTTTAGCTACTTACTTTGGAATCGGAGCAATGTATGTGATGTTGTCAAAATATTTATTTATATTTATGCAAAATTATTTAAAGCTAATATCATAGGTTCACTGTCCAATGAATCACAAATGATACATGACACGTTTTTTGTACCAACTTTACCAAGTTCATGGATCAAATATGAGCAAAATCGGATTTGATTTCAAGAGTTTATTTTTAATGTCCCCATACCAAACAGTTGAATTTATTCAGCTACTTCTACGTAGGAGGCACATTGTCTAATTTGGAAAACAGTAACCATGATGATAATTTTTTTATGTATTTTTTATACAAGGGACTTGGCAGATCACCAACAACTGCAGCAGTAACACATGATACTGCTGCATGTTATGTTCGCCAAATTTTAGTGTATCTTTGTCCTTTTAGTCTTAAACTCACCGGTTTTTTTTATTTTTGACAATGTATGTGATTACATTGCTCCGATTCCAAAGTAAGTAGCTAAAGCACTTGTGTTATCTTGGAAATCAGAGACAACGATGATATCACAAACACCCAGACCTGAGCCAATATAGAATAGTTCGTTTTCTAAATTGACCCAACCGGGGATGACTCAGAGATGGCGACACCTTGAAAACCGGTGTACAAAGCCACTCGACCACGGAGGTTGTCGCTAATTAAAATAAGCATGTCAGTTTATTTTATTATTATTAAATAATTCTTTCACAGGTTCGTTCACGGTGACGTGTGTATAACGATAACATGTAACGCCATTGGCCATAGTGATAAAATGAAAGAGGACCGCAGCAAACAGGTGAGCTAATTGATTTAAAACTAAATAAACAAATGTAACCGATTAGTTGCGATGTACTGAATACGAAAATGCTGTCTTATTCTATAAGTCCAAGATGGCAGATTTAACATTTCAATAAAATCTAATATGTGTTAGGTTATTATTCAGAATCATCAACACTATTTTGTCACTGGAGCATTTTGATTTCTTAACAACTTTGAGTCTTAGAAATCAAAGTAAAATCGAGCCAAAATTTTGCGTAGGGTCTTATTTTGTCTCCCTTTCTGCTCTATTATATCTTAAAAGTAGAATCCATTCTCAAGTCAAATACCCAATTACACACGCAATGTAAACCAAATTGTCATGACAATTGACAAATTGTCACGTTATTGGGCCCTGGATATAAATTATGTGTGACAAATTTTATATAAATCCGTCTAGCCGTTTAGGCGTGAAGACACACATTTAATTTAAAATTTCTTACCACAAGTCGGCAATAAATGGTCGAGTTGCCTTATTATTTCCTATCATCCCTGTCTGCCTGTTCAATAAGTTCCATGTTTTCTATCATTCCCAAATTAGAAAATTACACGCGAAGACGCGAGAAAAAAATAGTTTTGATATAGACCAATGTGGTATTATGTCAGGTGATGTTCTGGTCGCGTTGTGAAACATGCGGGGCCACAGGGCGCGCTCGCCGTTTATCACAAGCTGCCTTAGGGCTATCACTCGGGTCGTACTTGCGCGCGCGCGTGCTGGGCGGGCGCTGCGTGCGCGCGCGCACGTGCCCGCACCCGCTGCACGCGCACTCGCACGCGTTCGCACGACCGCTCACCACTGCGTGCGTAAGGTATGTATAGTAGATCTTGATCTCCTATTTTACGCTATACGCGACGTATGACGTCAGCGTAAACATTCCTATAAATTTTATACGCCGACGTCAGCTGAAAGATGGTCTCTTTCAAACGCTGACGGCGACGTATGAACATTTCTATAGTAAACATTGTGACGCTGTAAGAAGCGGCCGATGGCGCAAATAGAAGAAATCGATAATTAAGATTTTTCTCAATTTAAAAACCATCTTTATACTACACCTGAGGACGAGGATTGTTTACCCTACCGTGGCACAGTTTTATACTAATACGGAGGGTACTTGAATTAACTCAGTGGTTCAGTTCGTAGACTAACAGCTCTTGTCACTTATCCATACTAAGATGCTTTATTAGTTGTATTTTTCTAAGAACCTTGTACTGTTTGATACAAATAAATTTTTTTTTTTTTTATTCTATTTCGACCATAAATTCTTATAGTAATAATACGAAGAGTCTTTGATTTAGCAATGAAAATAATCGTCAGTATTCTTTCGATTCCTATTATAAAGATATTGAACCTTTTCTGACAGGTACAGCAAAATATCAACATACGACATAAAACTTCCGCCGAAAGTAATATCCACCAAATACGATACGAAGAAAATGCGCGAAGCTCTAATACAGCAACTTAACGATCTCATGCTGAAAGGTAAGATCTAGGGCCGAGTTGCATCATCTTGAACTTTAACAGACACAAACTTATCTGACCCGGTGACAGCGCCGCTGTCGTCTATGGCGTAACCTAGGTAACAACATGTAATAACACTTAGTGCCGGTTTTGGCCACCGGCTCAGATAAGTTTGTGTTTTGTACTGTTATAGTTAAATTAAGATGATGCAACCGAGCCTTAGAATTCTACTCATTATGAAAAAAGATCTTCCCAAATTGTATGCTTCCGCGAGCACTTTTTGAATATAATAAAACATACAAAGAACTCAGTTTGACATTGTGACGATTTTTTAAGTTTTAAACGTGTTAAAATGCTACAGTAATCCAAAAAAATTGGAAAATATGCAAATCATTGAATTACGTAGTTAAAAACGAAAGATATTTTGTTTCAATAGAAAAATATGTAGCCCATAAACAGAAGTTTAATACCCACTCGGGTTCTTTTTAGGTCACGAGATATTCAGCAGTGTAACAGACAACGAAGCAGAGAAGGACCAACAGAACTTTAAGCAACACACCGACCAGATACTAGTCGCCCTGACTTCCTCCAATCTGCAGGAACACACTTCTCTAGCCGGTTTGTATAATTCCTTATATCTCTAAGTACCACTTCATGCAAGCGTTACTGCAGTATATACAGTGGTGGCCATATAATTAAGGACACCAGTCGATTTTCATACAAACGAGGTAACTTTGAAACCTTGGTTCTCCGCCAAGAATGGACCTAGCTGTGATCTGATGATGTCTATCTAAGGAGTGAATGAAGGAGATTCAGATCGCTGTACACACCCAACTAATCTGATCAGCATTTTAAGAGATATAAGGATCAGAGTTTCCAGTTTCCATACTTTTTACGCTAATTTTTTAAACATTTCCTTATACCTCTTAGAATGTTGATCAGATCAGTTGGGTGTGTATAGCGATCTGAATCTCCTCCATTCACTCTCTGGATGGCCATCATCAGATCACATCTACCGTAAATCCTTGACGGATAACCAAGGCTTCAAAGTTACCTCGTTTGTATGAAAATCGACTGGTGTCCTTAATTATATGGCCACCACTGTATACTATCAGCGCAGCCATAGCATTGATATTTTTATGGTATTTTCATTAATAATTTCATAGGAGTCTCATTCCTACATGACCACGAACCGACCAGCGGCGGCGTACCGAGTAAACACTTTTCATGCGATGATCGACAATCGCTTTGTTCCGTGGCCAGATAATGTTATCCCACACAAGGAATATCACATTATTTTTCTCAATATAGGCGTGGTGCGTAGTCTATGGTTAGTATCGGATCGTCTGGTAGCGGGCGAGAAGCTTCTACGCGACGCGCACGACAAATGGGCCGCGCCACAAAAACACAAACCGCACGTAGCGCCCGACGCGCCCGGTGAGTCAATTACATATTATGGCCTCCGCCCACTAACGGCATTGCTATGCCGTTATATCCCTTATATAAGGTGTTACAAAAGTACCAACTAATGCCGAATATGGTATATAGGGACCATCAAACTGATCATCTTTTACTATGGGACCAACTCTGAAATCGCGAAAAAAAAACAGCTGTTTGATACATTTTGATATTTTGGATTTAAATTTTTGTATGAAACAGCTGATTTTTTTTCGCGATTTCAGAGTTGGTCCCATAGTAAAAGTTGTTCAGTTTGATGGTCCCTTTATACCATATTCGGCATTAGGAGTATTTTTGTAACACCTTGTATATAAAAAATCCCTTTTTATGAAACGAGAAAAAGAAAAATCACAACTTAATTGTATCACGATATAAAATTTGAATTTCACGACGAAGCATACGTCATCTTGACGTTAGCACCTACGAAACTTTCATTGAAACTTCAATCTTATCTTAATAATATTTAGTTATATTTTTGTTCGTTTCATAATAAAAATTCCTTGCTGCGCCGTACCGTCAGTATAAATGGGCGTGTTTTAACTGTAAAACTATCTTTTTCGAATGTTTAGGGTAATGTTTATATTTACACGACTGCCCAAAAAACAGAGAGTTTGTGCTTGAGTGTTGTGTTTTGTTTGTATGTGGGTTTATTCCACCATTACTTCAAAATGCCTAAACGGATTTGGATGTATGGGGTATCATTAGAATCCTTACATCATCCCGAGTGACACTATATTTTTTTAAAACATAAATATAGCGACTACTGTGTAAATTTTTTTTCTTTTCAATTATTATAATATGAGCAAAAACGAACTAAAAAATTAAATAACAAGTGTCATTGCAGGAGGACCTCTTGGATTAAAAATTGTTCCAAAAAATGGGATATTATAAACTGCGACTAAAACATTTATTAGCAAATTAATACTATACCGAGCGGGGCGTTAAATTATTATGCGTTCATTTCGTGATTGCCGTCAGGTACTGTAGACAAAAATAATCATGTTTTTTATCGGATATAGTGCGAATTGAGTGCGAAGAATTGATCAGAATTAATTTATTTTGATTGATATTAAGATCTTGAACATCATTATGTTTATTAAATGTTTTAAATTTTTTTCTTATTTAAAGAGTGTCACTAACGTAAATTACAAATTACGTTCGCCATTGTGTAGGCCCTTCCTCTTACTCATTATAGCAATACAAATAACGAACATAAATAATAAATCAACATAAACAAAAATTAAGCTTTGCGTTGCTATCCGTACTTAAGGGGCGACGCAGGGGGTGCGGTATGACGAAGCGGGCCGGGAGGTAGCGGCAATCACGAAGTGAACGCGTAGTACTTGCGATAAAATTACTTAACTGGCGACAAATTATGACTCATTAAAAATAAGTAAAATGAGCTTCTAAAAGTGGGGAATAATTATCTAGCCAGTAATTAAAATTTCAAATTACTGAATTAAATAGTCAAGTATAACATTTCTTTTTTTCTTTTTAGTTGAAGAAAAATCCGATGTTGAAGACTCAGCAGGCGAAAGCGCCAATGACAGTTCAGGTAACTATACAATTTTTTTTTTTTTTTTTTTTTTTTTTTTTTTTTTTTTTTTTTTTTTAATTTTGACAACATCACATACCTTGCTCCGATTCCAAAGTAAGTAGCTAAAGCACTTGTATTGTGGAAATCAGAGACAACGGTGGTATCACAAACACCCAGACCTGAGCCAATATAGAAAAGTTCGTTTTCTAAATTGACCCAACCGGGGATCGAACCCGGGACCTCAGAGATGGCGACACCTTGAAAACCGGTGTACAAAGCCACTCGACCACGGAGGTCGTCAAATTTGTTGAAACCATCCTCGTTATTTATACAAGGTGTTACAAAAGTACCCCTAATGCCGAATATGGTAGATAGGGACCATCAAACTGAACAACTTTTACTATGGGACCAACTCTGAAATCGCGAAAAAAAAATCAGCTGTTTCATACAAAATTTAATTACGAAAATATCAAAATGTGTGAAACAGCTGATTTTTTTTTCGCGATTTCAGAGTTGGTCCCATAGTAAAAGTTGTTCAGTTTGATGGTCCCTATCTACCATATTCGGCATTAGGGGTACTTTTGTAACACCTTGTATTATGTATTAATTCATACATATTATAAGTAAGGAGATCATATAAAATATGTATTATTTATATTAAACAATTTCATTCGTTATTTAGGGACGACGTATGTTTTTGCTTCAGATAATACCAGTAAGGAAATCACAGGTGTGTTAAATACGATATACTTTGTGCACACTTGTCTGTATAGCACTCTGTCTCTTTCCCTCCCTTCGCTACAGAGCGAGTAACGCTTATTGTCTCTCTTCTGACTTCATGGATGTCTTAACAACTCGTGTTTATAGCGTCAACGTCCTATTAAATTTTTGTCCTGAATGCAATGTTGGTAGAATAAGTAAATCATGTAGATAGAATTCATTATTAATAACTGTTTTATTAATCTCATACCTCCATAGTAATCATCATTTAGAATTGGGCTTAAACCTTATTAACTGAAAATAAATTTAATCGGGCCAAGAATCTTTGTAGAATAATAGGAGACTCAAAATCTTATTGAAAGAGTAAAGGACTTTTAGCAATAAGTAATTAATTATAAGACTAAATAATATACTAGAAAAAATACGATTCGCACCAGATCATGTTTTCGGACGGGAATCGAACCCGCGACCTTTGGATATCCGGTCCAATGCTCTGACCGCTGAGCTACCGAGTCACTCGGCATTGGACCGGATATCCAAATGTCGCGGGTTCGATTCCCGTCCGAGAACATGATCTGGTGCGAGTCGTATTTTTTCTAGTATATTATTTAGTATTATGTAAAAATAGCATTGTGAATGCTAAAATCTAAAAAAAAATTAAAAAGTAATTAATTGATAAGATCATCAATCTCATTAGCTAAGCTACTAAAGAAAGAGTAGCAAGATGAGTTCGAGAAAAGTTTTGTCTACATAGTTTTGTTATTATTGAAACTTCAATATTGACATACCTTTATGGAGTCCATCTTATTATAGTGGCAGGTGACATCAAACGCATTTAAGCGGAGCTTCTCAAACTATGTTTTATTTAACTACTGAATGGACGGACACATGCTTGGCTAAAATAACAAACAGGGCTTATTAAGAAATTATAACCATTCACCAAAAAACTGACAAAGTTTATTTAGTTAATTTTAAATCTGAACGTGTTGGGTGTTAGGTTCAAAGTCGATTGAGGAAATTATAGTGGTAACCCAGCGTTCTAATGCACGTTGCAGTCAATATTGATTTAAAGTAATATTTCGTAATTCCTGCTTTTTCTTCGCGTCAACCCACCGCGTTCCAAGTTTTTTATTTATTTAACAAATAACTTAAACCTACAATAAAAAATAAGATACTAATACGATCTCAGTACGATTAATACGTAACGTAACTAAAACATTGAAAAGTGCCAATTTTCGGCCTTTGTTTAAAAAAAATAAAAGTCTTTCGCATGTATTTACTTGTCGTCTTTAGTTCAACATTCGTCTTTAGGTACGGAAGAGGATGAAGAGAAAGGGGACAAGAAGACAGTGAGACAAATCCTATCCCAGTTGCTGTCCAACAACCAGCCTTCCAACCAAGTAATTGCATAATATTTCTTATATTCAGTGGAATCTGTTGGATAACAGTTTAGATCAATTTTTTCGAAGTCAATATATCCGATTAAGTGATAACTGTTCTCTGTCTGTGTATTTTTAAAATAAAATAAATAATAATCGGTCCATGACTAGACTATAATGAAAATAAAGGTCATTTTACTATTAATATTTCGGTTTTTGCTCTTGATCTCAATCTAGTCCGAGAGTCATTTCAAATGTCAGTCAGAAGGTCTATTCACCCTAGCTAAATAGTTTTGATTAAATAAAAGTTTATAAAAAAGGACATCGAGAACTATACACAATGGTTATCCGTGTTTTCTATAATGCTTGGGCTTTTTAACGCCAATAATTATCTCACTAATGTGCATTGAACGTAGGCGTTTATGCCAGAACTTTAGTCAGCGGTCAGGTCAAATATTTCAAACTCAATGGTAAAGGGATTATTTATTCCTTTAGGTGGGCATAATAATATCGTCGGGCGTACTTCCAGTAGTAGTCCGCGCGGGCGATATCGGGTCAGTAATCGCCGCTACACTAGCGTCTGTGACCTACCAGCGGACCATGCGCCAGCAGCGACACAGGTAAATACGACTCGAAGGACCAACTTATTACTCTGTGAACAGCATGTTACATATGTCGTAGGATAATTGTACAAATCGGATCTTTACAAAAATCCTAGTATGATTGCAAAATACCGGATATTTAGAATCTAAGACAGATTTTTGCAATCGTAGTAATGTTTTGGATATTTACGTTAATCGCGAATGACCATTATTTCGCGCGCTTACGTTAACGTTATGGACTGACGGATACGCTGTTTGTACGCTGACAGCTACCTATAGTCCTATAAGTAAAGTCATGTCATCAGACTGAAGATGTTATAATTCGACTCTTAGATTATCCAATCAGCGTTCAAGATTCAAATTGTCCGAAATATACTGGATTTTTACAATAATCCTAAAAATTGCTAAAATTGCGAAAACCTATCTTAGGTTTAGGGAATGCAAACCGGTTTCACCGAAAACCGAAAAACCGGTTTTTTCTCGGTTTTCTTTTTCTTTAAAAAAACCGGTTTATTTTTTCTAAAACCGGCTATTTCGGTTTTATTGGAGAAGATTTGTGAATAACTAAATATTAAATAGTTCGACAATTTTAATGACAAACTAAGTAACAAGTTTGCAATATTACTATTAGACATTATTCTAGAGAGTAGCATTATACAGGGTGACATGGAAATTCGACCTATTCCTTGAAGAGAGGTCATTAGCAACAAATTAAGCCCAGTGAACCAGGGGTCATAACTGAATGGTTGGTTACTGAGCTGTAATGGTTCTTCGATTTTTAAGAAATTTTCTGACTTGTTACCTAAAACCATTAATTATGAATAAACTACTCCACTCTGAACATTGAATTGATACTTTTCTAAAAGCTGCAAAATAAGTGATCAGTTTAAATAAAAACGCTGGCCCAAAACATACATAATCTCAGAAATAAAAGGTCCTTAGTAGCAATAATTTTTATTTTCTGTATTTTTCCTAAATAATCGCCGTAAGTTATTGAAAAAAGTTGTATGAAAGTAAGCGTACAGATTAGTAAAATAACTTATTAAATTCATTAGCTTTCCAAAAAGGTATAAATGTTAGTAACTTTCTTAGCTGTTTAAATAAAAAACAGCAAAAGGGCGCTCTAGGTCCAACTTTTGATTTTGATTTGTTAATTGAATTCAGTTCGTAAGGCAACAGTGTTTACTCTACCTACACTGTGAATAAAAATAAATGTAAATTGATAAAGTTTAAATAAAAAAAAACAGCAAACAATTACAAATCCTGTTCAATCCTACCATTGTTGCGTATGCAAGCACGGAGCCTACGACGTACTTCGCTCACTGTCACTTCGCGCACTGAAAGTGAGGTTTTTATTTGTTCGGCAGCTGTCAAAATTCTCTGCCTCAACTCTTCAATGGATGTCGCTGGTCGATTCGCATGGTACACCAAGTCCTTCATGTGATCCCAGAGATAAAAGTCGCATGGCGTTAAATCTGGACTTCTCGCCGGCCATGGCGTTAGGCCACCTCAACCAATCCATCTACGCGGATAATTCTCATCCAGCCATTGTCGCACACCTCGGTAAAAATGAGCTGGGCACCCATCGTGCTGGTAGACCAGCACGATGGGTGCCCAGCTTCTGGTACCTAGTGCACATCTTCCAAAAGCGTGTTCAGTTCACTTCTTTTCTTAAAAATTTTTCGTACAATATGCCATTCAAATTTTGAGGCAAGAAGAAAGGCTCGATCACCTTATCATGGACAATTACCATCCAAACATTTAACGAAAATCTTCTCTGGTGGGCCCTTTCTTTCATTTTTCTTGGATGAGAATTATCCGCTTGGATGGATCGGTCGAGGTAGCCCGTACCTTCGGCCGGCGAGAAGTCCAGATTTAACGCCATGCGACTTTTATCTCTGGGGTGACATGAAGGACTTGGTGTACCATGCGAATCGACCAGCGACATCCATTGAAGAGTTGAGGCAGAGAATTTTGGCAGCTGCCGAACAAATAAAAACCTCACTTTCAACGCGAGTGACAGTGAACGAAGTACGTCGTAGGCTCCGTGCTTGCATACGCAACAATGGTAGGATTGAACAGGATTTGTAATTGTTTGCTGTTTTTTTTTTATTTGAACTTTATCAATTTACATTTATTTTTATTCACAGTGTAGGTAGAGTAAACACCGTTGCCTTTCGAGCTGAATTCAATTAACCAATCAATACACTTGAAAATCTGACGTTTTTATTTATATTCAAAAATTTAATTAAAAAAACCGGTTTAACCGGTTAACCGGTTTTTATGAAAAAAACCGAAAATAAAAACCGGTTTTTAAAACTGTCCGGTTTTGCATTCGCTACTTAGGTTACTACTATTCAATATTTTTTAGATTAGAATTAAATTAATCATAAAATTCCTATATGATCGGTTTGATCTTTAATATTGTATTAAACAAAGCAAAATATTTTTAGCACTCAAACGGAATCAGATGACTCGGAAAATGTTTCTAACGCCAAAGAGAAAACTGACGGTGACAAATCAAAAGCTGCCAAATCTAACGACCACATTGAAGTACTGCTAAAGGTAAAACAACCAAATAAAAACTTTTTTATGTTATTAGTTTTGTGTATTAATTACGAAATAAAACAATAAAATACTGTTCCGTCTTTCACTAAAAATCTTTGATATCGCGGCAGTATATAGACATTGTTGTTTGTTGTTTAGCAATAAGGCCGGCAATTTAAAGTTTTTGCCTAGATTTTTATTGACTATAGTGAACAAAAAAAAATACAGTCTTTTAAGACACTCGTGAAATTAATGGAGGCTTTCTTTGTCATTTCATTGGTGTTTTTGTATGGCAACATTTTGACTACTTTTGTATGCAACAACCACGTGTTGCTAGTAAAAATAATTTTAGTTTATGAAATGCTATCTTATACTAAAATTCTATTGTAACAGGACGGGTTGCTTTGTCGCGTGTACTACGCGCCCCAGTTCCAAAAGTTGCGCCACATGTTGCTCGCCCCGTTGTCGGCCAACCGCGACATCGCCGACGAGTTCGCCGACGTAGTCGCCGACCACTTCGCCGACCATTTAGACGACTACAAATGTTGTTGCGACGAAAAAGACAAGCTCGATAGTGAGTACGGACGAACATTATTGTGGCTAAGTTTGGTATTAAAACAATGGTAATTACATTATATAAACCGCAACCATAATTTCTTTGCTTTTTTTGACATAGGAAATCGGAATGTCCATTAGATTTTTTTCCAATTTACTATACGCCATTGATAGCGATAGCTGTCATTTTACTTGACAATATGTGTCTATTGCAACATTATGATAAAAATTTAAAACTATCGGCATACAATGCCGGGTCTCCTTTGTTCTGAATATATTGAGATAACCTCTTTTATATAATCAGATAAGAGCCTGTGCGAGATCGAAGAGGGATTTATCCGTTCGCTAGCGCAGTGCGTGCCGTGGGCGGCGCGCGGCGGCAAGTCCGGCTCCACCTTCTGCAAGACCAAAGGTAACTACGACGTAGCACGTGTCTTAGCCGTAGCGCGATCCGTAGCCGTAGGACGCGTCACGTGGGTGCAGCGTGTGCCGTGGGCGGCGCGCGGCGGCAAGTCCGGCTCCACCTTCAGCAAAACCAAGGGTAGCCGTAGCACGTGTCTTTGCCGTAGCAGTAACGCGTTTAGTAGTCGTAGCATAGCATATGCTACGACTACGACAGATGACGGAATAATGTCGTTGCCTGCGCGGAACTCTTAACCACGGGGCACCGTTTATAAATAGCGTGTTATTGATCAACTAGTCGTCCCCTACCTCGTACAAACATTTTTCAATTATGGTTGCCTTTGTCGGGATCTGTACCATGTTTAACTACACATTACTAATTATAAATTAATAATTACCATTATTGCATTATAAAATTCAGAAAACAGGCTTACCAAAAATATTGGCGAAACTAACTCAGTTTTTTAATAAAATCCAAACGCAGAACTAGCTACTTGAACTTCTTCTGAACACTATGTTCCCAGACGACAGATACGTACTGAAGGAAATGACGAAGCCGGAGTGGCAGCAGTTCCTGGAGTTCGCGCCGCACTACTTCAACTACGTCATCAATTGCCACCAAAACAACCTGCCTAGCTTACTGGGTAAGTGCCGGCAAAGTAATGTTATCTACAGTAGTGTGACTCGGTGCTGGCCTTGAAATAATTACCTACAGCCGCCTGGTACGTTAACATGCGTGCAATGTGGCGGTTCGGGGGTGTTAATAATAAGACTGACTGCGATCAATAATGCATTTATTGTGCTCCGTAAGAGCTTATATATGAGGAGAGATGAGTGTGTGAGTATATACTGTACACACACTACACCTCCCCCCTTAAAAGAAAAAAAAATACAAAGGTTTTTTATTTTATTTTAATAATATGTAGGTATATCTAATTATGAATTAAAAAAAAAGAACATGCATTTTTTTTAAACAACATACCCACATATCATTTTAGAAAATACACAAAAAGCATACAAAATAAACTTAATTTTAATGAAATATGTATTAAGTACCAAATATTTTTAGGACATCCAATCTTTATTCACTGTCAAGGTAACGATGTAATTATAAAATTATAGTAAGTACTTAACGAATTTTACTGCACTTATTTTTATAAAATAACACAGAAAATTATGAACGGATTGTTTCTTTGAATTACGAATATAAAATTGAAATAATATAAAATTGTTTGATGCGAATGGAATATAATGTAAGTATACATTACAGGAACATTTTATTTATACTACGATCATTAAAAATAGTACTTTCATTGTTATAACTTAGGGTTGCCCGCCTAAAGTATTTTAATTTCATCTACGCTACCTACTACAAAAACTATAATGTACAGTCGACCAAATTGAATCATGACCCTCCTTAAGGTTGTTTTCTTACAGTAATTCAAATACAAGTAGGTTGAAATTTGCTTGTACATACATTACCTTGGTAATGAATCTGTTATTATTTTATTAGACACTGACGGCCTTACCACAAAAGATTTTAAAACACTGTTTAATTTAGACACGGTTAATGTGATACCATCTCTTTCAAACAATATTGTCAAAAAAAAATTAAAAAAATACAGACGACTTGATAACCTCCTCCTTTTTTTGAAGTCGGTTAAAAAGTGACAGCATCACATTTAAACAGTATCTAAGTTAAACACTAGCGGCCTTACTACAAAATATTTTAAAACACAGTTCAACAAGTGTTTAACTTAGACACTGTTTAAATGTGATGCTGGCACTTTTTTGACAATATTGTTTGAAAGACATGGTATCACATTAACCGTGTCTAAATTAAACAGTGTTTTAAAATCATTTGTGATAAGGTAGTGTCAGTCACTGACTTGAGTATGGTAAATAGATATGGTCAATAGATATAGATAGATAGATGTTGACAGTGTCACATACATTATGTGACACTGTCAACATTTGGGTATCTTTGCAGCTCGTATAGTGGGGGTATACAGCGTGGGCGGCGCGGGCAATGGGATCTTGGTTATGGAGAATGTGTGGTACGGGTGCGGGGCGCGCGCGACGCGGTTCGACCTGAAGGGCTCGTCGCGGCACCGCCTCGCGCCCGACACGCGTCCGCTCGCCGTGCTCATGGACGAGAACCTACTTCACTGTGAGTATTGGAACTTGGATCAAAGTACCGTCCGTATTTTAATAAAATTTAGTACTGAAAATTTAAAATGTCCAATCATGGTAAAAGAAAAATTATTGATTAATTCAAAATAGAATATTTACATAGGAACATATTATAAATGCCTTCATAATGTATAAATTAACACCAAATAAGTAATTATAAAATTTTCAACTTTCCATTTATTTAAGGCTCGTTACTTCATATTTTTGTACTCTGTTCTCCTTAAAATATGACTTGTATTTTTTAACAAACTTTTAATTTATTTCGGCATTAATTTATATGGCCACAACAATGATAAACACAAAACATTGTATTTATTTGCGAAACAAACGTTTTTCTAAAACTGTTTGTGTACAGTACGTTGGGAGAACCAGCTGTACGTGATGTCACACACGGGCAGCGTGCTATGGGCGTGTATAGAACGAGACACCTCCTTCCTCGCGTCTCACTGCGTCATGGACTACTCGTTGCTACTCGGCGTGGACAAGCAAACACTCGTTTTGGGGCTCATAGGTCAGAACAAAATTCAATTAACGTTATATTTAGTTAAAGCGTACTATGGGCGTGCATAGAGCAATGCACCTCCTTGCTCGCGTCGCATTGCGTTATGGACTGCTCGTTGCTACTCGGCGTGAACAAGCAAACACTTGTTCTGGGGCTCATAGTTCGAAAAGATGTCAACTTAGAATGTGATGCATTTTTTTGCGTACCTATCTTTTTTCTAAGTTTGTCATTTTGGAAACTTATCAATCTGACTTTGTAGCAGTAACTAATTAAATAGATGCTTTTGCTTGCTTTCTTTCCCTGGATTTCGTCCGCGTGGGATATCGGGAATTAAAGTAGCCTATGTAAGTACAATCTTTGTATAGTGTATGTCAGCATAGAAAGTTGTTTAACACTTTTTTAGTACTTTGTCATAGCAACATCTTTGATTAATGATTACAATTACTGTGAGACATTCTGTTAAAAAAGTTGATATGACAAAGTACTAGTGTTAAACTACTTTCGTTGCTGACCGTACCAAGTTTTATGCAAATAAATAATTATTACTCCCTTCTACAGACTACATCCGCACGTTTACCTGGGACAAAAAGTTGGAGCACCTTGTAAAGAAGAACTTAGGCTCGGGGCAGCCCACCGTAGTGTCCCCCGACGAGTACAAGCGCCGGTTCTGCGCCGCCGCTAGGAAGTACTTCCTGCACTGCCCCGCGCCCTGGGACCATCTATACTCGTTGCAAGCACCCGCTTGAATACTAAGCTGTTTAAGAAACTTGCATAGATACTTGAGAAACTAACTACTAATGACTTAGGAAAACCTCATTTATAATCATCATCATCATCACATCAGCCGCACGACACCCACTGCTGGGTACAGGCCTCCCCGCGTATCTCCACAACAAACGGTCGTGCTTGGCCCGCATCCAGCGGGAAACAGCTTGAACTTTTCGTAGTACTAGCCTTCATACACTAAGGAGGTCATTTAAACTGGTCGATATATTTTTTAAGGAGGTCATTTAAACTGGTCGATATATTTTTCTAATGTATACACGGACTAGTTAAAAAAGTTTCAGACAATTGGAAACTTGAATGCTGATTAGATAGATCTGATTTATTTTGATTGGTCAGAACAAAATGATGATGCAAAATGATGCTCATTCACGATTTACTTAAGATACGCTGGATTTTTGTTATAATCCTAAACTAACTCGGACGATTGCAAAAATCTGTCTCAGATTCTAATTATCCGATTTTTTGCAATCATACTAGGATTTTTGTAAAGATCCAATTTGTACGGATATCCTACGATCTTTACATATAATTATATTAATATTGTGCATATTTTAATTTTACATACTTAAGTCAAATAATAATAGCAGGGCTTTATTTTATAAATTAAACATTCCTCTAGTTATATTCTACTCTACTTAATGTATATGAAATAATAAATACGATTGTTAATCAATGTATAGTACTCTATTTCCTACATTTCATAATTAAATTACCTATTTCCATTAGTCTAACCATTTTAAAAACTAACGTCAAACCCATTTCACGGTTTAGGTCTTAAAATATTTGGAAGATATTGCTATGTAACAATAAGACCGCCTATTGTATGTTTTATTTTTGCATGCACAGAAAAAGTCCGATTTAAAATCAATCATTTATTTGATCAGGCTCTCATAAGTTACAATAGTTTCATGTTCCTTAAACAAGTTGATTCAATCATAATAATATGTAGTCTCTATTAACCGACTTAAGGCCCGCCACATACAAACGGAATCTGATTCGGAATTCCGAACGGAAAAGTACCGCATGTGTGTGTGGTAGGTCCATAGTTTTGTATGGATTAGCTGCGTTCGGAATGAATATTCGGAAGTCCTGGTGTAATATATTCGGAATTCCGAATCAAAATTCTGTCTGTATGTGGCCAGTCTAAAAGACTTTTTATAATCTATGTACCTATATCATTCGAGGTAAAACATGCTAGTTGCAGGGGAAGGGGGGTATTACAAGCTCTTGAAAAACTTGTTAGTTTTCTGAATGGCTATCAATGCGTTTCTTTCTCGCAGTATAATAATAATAAGTAATTTATTTCAGAAAAAAAAGTAGTTCATAGTATATGTATGTATCTGTACCTGTGTATGTACTATGTATCCATAGTGTATGTATAGCAAAAGAGATTCATTTATAGCCATTCAGAAAACTGACAAGTTGTAAAAGCTTTTAATACGGGGCCAGGTCTTGTTGTTAAACAATAAAATCCACCCGAAATGATTATCTGTTTTAAGTTGAAGCTCGGCTGACGCGCCGAAGTTCGAAAAGTTAGCCGGTAGGGCCCCTGATCAGAAAAGATTTTAAAACAGTGTTCAACAAGTGTTTAAATGTGATGCCGACACTATGACAATATTATTTGATAGAGACGGAATCACATTAAACAGTGTTTTAAATTTTTTTGTGGTAAGGCATGTAAGGTCAGAAGGTGAACTGCAGATTTAGAACGGAGCTAAATCCTGTCGTGGCCGTCGCTCGTCTGCACTGCCTTAATAACAATCATACATTTTTTTCTTTATTTTTTTGGGAGCTTTTATCCATATGGATACATACGCCAGCCCCATTCAATCTTCCCACAATACGATACCAACATGGTTGTAGCTTAGTATTTAAAAATCAACCATACATTTAAAACCTCTTAGTAATAAATCTTCCTTTGTTATAGGAATTAATTAACGACATTATAACAAAATCGTTTAACCACCTTACTAATAAAGATTGTATAGTAGATGCATAGTTACAGTGTTTTGTCCCTTTCTTTTTCATGTCAAACTTAAATAGTTTGACAGAGAGTAACCATTGTGTAACTATACATCTGCTATAATATCTTTATTAGTAAGGGGGTAAGAGATTACGATATTATCCAATACGTATTTTAAGTGATAAGAAGTGTAAATAATACATGTAATTGTAGACAGTGAAGTTGCAGAAATGAAAGATTTATTATCTAAATATTATTAACACCGAAGTGCGGTAAATGTTACATAGATTACATTATGTACACCGTACGCAGCGTTATAATCAACTTTTGTACAATTACATAAAAAGTTTTCAGCTTAAATAGTTTTATGCGCAATTCAGATAACCAGGTATTAAACATTGTGGCAGCAATTTCAAGATATTTTTTAAATATTAATCAAATAATGAACCTGTAATAAATGGGACCGCGTTTATGAGCACTGGCAACAATAAGGAAACTTCCCATTTATCACATAAATCCGATTGTCATAAACAAATATCTTAATTGTATCATTTTACAATTTTAAAATATACTCCATGTCAAATTTCTTCAATCAATTGGGAAACTTTAGATAGTTTTGGATAACAACATAATGTTGTGACCGTACGTCATTAATTCATCAACGCCCGAGTGGACGCATGCGGCCGGATAACAATATCTATTGTCTCATTTTCCGGGCGTTGAAGGGTTAATATACCATGCGTTTTAGGAAACAAACTTAAAAGTAGCATGTCAGCAAATCATATCTTTATGATTAATTATGAATTAATACACGAAAAAACAATTGGTATTTGCAACGCTATTTATATCTACGCTATCTATTGTTGTAACCGAACGCTTGTATACACAAGTACAGTCGATAGCATTCCACACTTCTCTTAATATTATCGACCCCAATAGATCCAGAATTTCGTCTCCTATTTATGTATACAAGCGACAATCTAATACTATATACATGTGGACAAAAACTACTGATGGCAGTAATGTGCGATGATGTTAAAATGTATACATATAATGAAAGTGATAGGTAATAATTAGGGACAGGGCAAGACATTAAACAAATCGACACAGGCGGATCTTGTACTGCCCACCACAATACGTCGTGCAGATTTTAGATGGATAAATGCCTGATTGTGTGGTAGCCTGTAAGAGAAACGTCTTTGTGCTCGATTACCGTTTTTGTCATATTGACGGCACTGTTGCGTCAGTATAGTGCGACTGTAATATCTTATCTATCTTAGCTTCACATTACAAATTGTACCCAATATTTGCATGCCTTTGTTATGGGTCAAATATGAGAGACTTTTTTTTATACAATTTGAACATCACATGTTTGTGGCAAATAAATAAATTATATTCTATCAAGTCAAGATGGTCGCACTATAATGATGTATCAGTGCCGTCAACATGACAAAAACGGTAAACAAGCACAAATCCCATGACGGTTCTCTTTCCGCAGAGACTAACTCGTATTTTTATACAAACTTTTAGACCTTTAAAATCCGCGCTCGCGCGTCGGCTTAGTGCGTGGTAAAGTTTTATCCGCCTAAATAGTTGCAATCTGTTCATATTCTTAATACAAATTGTTTGTGGAGTGGATAAAAATCATGAAGTTGTTTTTGTGATTAAATTTGCTTTTATGTAATAAAAATAAATAGTTTTAATTTAGCAAAGCGTAAACAATTATATTAATTTGATTATGTATTGAATGATTAATTTACTATGAATGGAAAACGTAATGTCAGCATATTTTTTAAAATCTAAATAAAATAATTAACAATTATTGATCGCATACGTCGTACTTTATGGAAGAAAAACTCACCGACTTATGTTTAATAATATAACATAAACAAACATTTCTTTATCACTTATTAAACTAACCAGTCAAATGAAACGAGTTTAGTATTAATCAGTTCTTATATATTTAGTTTTTTATCGATATAGTGTTTTCCGATCGTAGATCACGATTTGATAAGACATTTTATATAAAGTTTAGTAATTTTACATATATTTGAGAAATAGTGAAGTAATTTACTAACAAGATCAACTATTTTTTAAATTAATCAGCAACAAAAATAGCTTAGCATAATTTTCAAGATCAAATATCAACGCGCAGGCTTGCTAGCTTTGTATAAATTGTCAGTGAGATAACTTTTGGCATAATTATGCACTCAATTAATACTTAAACAAATGATGATCCTTCGATCGGACAACTTGGAAATTACTATGAAACGATTATTCATCACTACTGCCATTTATATTGTGGGTATAGCCATGTTGAGTTGAGATTGTCAGTAGTTATCATGCTATCATGTCTGGTCCAGGGTCAAACTTAGATTCCTTAGTTGCTCTAGTCCTGCTAGAAGTTCTCTGTAATGAAAACATTGCAAAATATTTAAAAAACGTCGGGCCAGCCACGCGCCCGGTGACAGGTGTTAGCGTTCTTTACAATTGAAATTTAAATTTTAAATAAATGTTTATAAAAAAGAGAGTTCATCAGAAATTAAGTCCTGTGTATTCAAATGGTGTAAAAGATGCAAAGAAGGCAAAAAGATGTATAGATAACTTTGCATTGTATAAGCATTAAATATTTTTTCGTTTAAGTATACAAAATATCTATGAGTACATAGATTATGGTGTCTATTATGCAACCTGTGTTCAATCGCTCTGTGCTGCATAACTACATGCCAGTATTTTTAACCCCTCGCACTTGGTTGTAATTTTTGTGAAATGTTATTTTTTGAGCGGAATGCTTGTTCCATAGATTTCAGTTCGCTGATCACAATACAACCAAACGCATAGAGTAGTGCCTTCGTTGCCCGTGACACTACTGCGTGGCACTATCAGTAGTGTCATGGGTAAATTCTCTTTCCCGTAACTCTACTTCTCTCATCGGTTGATTGGACTCGTACATCAAAATTTCCCGTGGATAAACTCACATTACCCATGACACTATTAAGGTTGTCGGTTTTGGTTTCAGATCGGGCTTATACGTAGTACGAGTACGTCACCAAAGTACCAGGATCACATAAATATGCAGAAGGTTTTATTGTGTCATTTTTATTATTTTCTATTTTAACAAATATTTTAAATATATTATTGAAACATTTTTAATTAATCCTTGCCATATTTGTGATCCTGGTACTATGGTGCCGAATTACGAATAAATAAAGAAAAATGGGAGATGGTGTCCAGTATTAATGAGTTTACGATAGTGCCACGAAGATCGTTTCTTGTAACAATACTAACATTCGAGTAGTCAGTCCCTCGGGAGCGGCTGCATCAACCGAACTAAGCGCCAGCGCACACGAGCAACTTCAGTCTCTTTACAAGTTACTGAGTTTCAATTACAAGAATTGAAACTCATTTTAAAGCCTGATAGTGCCACCGGAAATGAAATTTTCTGTGACACAAATAGTGTCATGGGAGATATAGTTTTACCCCTGGCACTAACGGTAGAGTCACGGGAAAGAAAAATTTTCTATGACACTACTGGTAGTGGCACGCAGTACACTGCTGTGTCACGGGCGGAGTAGAGTAGTGTAGTGTAGTGTAGTGCAGTGTAGTGTAGTGTAGTGCAGTACCTGAGCGAGGTCTCGGCGACGGCGGAGGCGTGGCGCAGGTCGCGCGCGGCGAGCCCCTGCCGCCCGCGCAGGCTCGCCACTTGTTCTTGGGACGCTGCCAGTTCCTCCTACGATAGCGCAATAAACACAAATGTACAGTACCTCAAGATAAATAATGGGCATAGGAAAACATCTAAAACTCGTCTAACATAACAAAAACAAGTAGTTTAGCCCTAAAAATCACTTACAATTTCAACTTTATCGCAATAACAATGTAATTTCTAAGAAAAGCAAATTAGTTGAATTTATTTATCTTGATGCACTGTACACACGACAGCACCTCAAGTTAAACTACGAAAACAGCTTTTATTACGTAAGACATAAAGACGGTGTCGAGGTCGACATGTATGGTCTAATCACACAAAAAAAAAATCCAAGTAATGAAGGTCACGCAGTGGACTGGAGGGTTTAGTCTAGGAATGACTGATTCGCAGAATGACTACGTAGTCTATTATTGACCGATTCGTGGAATGTACAATTCTATAAATGACTGATTTTAGTAATGACCGATTCTACAAATGACTGATTCTACAAAAGACCGATTCTACAATTGACTGATTATACAAATGACTGATTTTAGAGTTTATGAACAAAAGAGATTTGATAAGGAATTTGGTAAATAAAATGCAATGTAAGGAATAACGAATCATTTATTTCAAACATTTTTCACCATAATCAATGACGCTAACCTGCTAACAGTTTTTATAAAGAAAAAATAGTTCTTGTATTACAATATCTCATACTACATTTTGTAGCGCAAAATCAAAAATGTATTCAGATTTGGTCAAAAAATAAGTAAACAAAAATCACTTAGGAATACGTAGTTCCACGAAAAAATCGCCGATATCGTGATATTGTATTTGACCAAAAATACAAAAAAATATTAAGAGCAATTCAAAACGGTTAAATATCAGTAAGTCTTTTTTTTTTAATTACCTATATTCAACTACGTATTTCTAATCGATTTTTTTGCTTATTTATTTTTTGACCAAATCTGAATACATCTTTGATTTTGCGCTACAAAATGTAGTATGAGATATTGTAATACAAGAACTATTTTTTCTTTATAAAAATTGTTAGCAGGTTAGCGTCTTTGATTATGGTGAAAAATGTTTGAAATAAATGATTCGTTATTCCTTACATTGCATTTTATTTACCAAATACCTTATCAAATCCCTATTGTTCATAAACTCTAAAATCAGTCATTTGCAGAATAAGTCAATTGTAGAATCGGTCTTTTGTAGAATCAGTCATTACTAGAATCAGTCATTTATAGAATTGTACATTCCACGAATCGGTCAATAATAGACTACGTAGTCATTCTGCGAATCAGTCATTCCTAGACTAAACCGACTGGAGTATACAAATGACCCGTCGTCTGTGTTAATCCCTAATTTTATATATTTTTACAGAAAACTAAACTTAGAAAGGTTTAAAAAGTTTTAAAGAATATCTTCCATATGCATCTTCAAATTTATCCAGAAATTACCGTGTATCTTTCACTACGGGACCTTGGCGGAATTTCTGTGAAAAACGGAAGAGACTAGAGAATATTCTTAAGACAGTTCAGAACATTAGTATTTCTAAAAGTTTCTGATGACCTTCACTGGTACTCATTACATGTGTAAAGGTATTATAACATATTTGATCGATTCCTTGTACATTGGTGAGATGGAGTTGATATACTAGAAGAAATTCGACGTTCCCACTAGTGACTCGGTAGTTCAGCGGTCAGAGCATTGGAGCGGATATCCAGAGGTCGCGGGTTCGATACCCGTCCGAAAACATGATCTGGTGCGAGTCGTATTTTTCTAGTATATTATTTAGTATTATATTTGATTGAGTTACCTTTAGCCTTTTTATTTCCTTTTTTAATTTAGATATAGTTGAGTCTGCTTCCGCTGATCGACCCTGCAAAGAATAAGTTTAAATACTATACTGGGTTCACTACCGCTGCTCCAAAATGGTAATAAAGTAATGGTAACGCTAGTAGAATATAATTACAATGTATAGAATTGACAGGAGCTAACAATTAGCTAATGTATAAGATTGACTCAAGTTAACGATAAGCTCATGTCATACATTGTCATTATATTCTACCAGCGATAATTTTAGTAGAATGGCCATTTGAGTAGGCCCTCAAATTGTCAAGTAAATGAGATTACCTCAAGGTCGTTATGCGGGGCGGACGCTCCAGCAGCGGCGGACGAGAGCGTAGCGGCGGCGCGCACCTCCCTCGCGCGGGACTCCGCCGCGCGCGCCGCCGCCGCCTCCGCCTCCGCGCGGTGCCGGCGGCTGCGCTCCGAGAACAACTCCGACCTGACACAACGCGGACCTTAATTAGATACGATAACACCACGCCTCGACCGAAATAACGCTGGTCTCAGAAAGCTAAGAATATGAAATAATGGATACAGATGGAGAAGGCTTATACCCAACAAGGGATATAATTAGCACCCAAGATGGGATATAATTAATACTGTTGCAAACCAAAATGTCCATTTGCTATGGAATAATATACAAGCATTTTTATTATTATAACAGAACACACACACTCATGGAACTGTT
This sequence comes from Catoptria pinella, assembly GCA_963556745.1. Classification (NCBI taxonomy): domain Eukaryota; kingdom Metazoa; phylum Arthropoda; class Insecta; order Lepidoptera; family Crambidae; genus Catoptria; species Catoptria pinella. Next base: position 1,760,551 of record OY750771.1, read on the forward strand.
AAACTCTAAGCTCCTCAGTTTTTTTTTATCCCCACTGCTGGGCAGTCCTTGGATTAGGAGAATGGCCACCTCGCAAACCTATGCTGCACAATGCAAATTGATGAGTGTTAACAACCGCAAATACAGTGGAGACCGAAGACCTTCTTTAATGTGCCTGCTGAAGCACGAAGGAGCTCTAGATTATAATAATAAACAGGAGAGCAAAGTTCCACTACAACTTAAATCTGCAAACCACACAAGTTCTATAGCAATTAAAGTTGTTCTTAAACACTGAATTGATTAATTAAAATCTAGACTACTTATGCTTTTACCTCGTCCTTTCCAATTCTGAGATAATCTGTTGTAATTGTTCATCTTGATGCTCTGGCTCTGGTGATGTTCGACCAGGGTGTACAGGCAGGAAGTCAGGTAGTCGCATTGACTCTGCACCTAAATAAGCAATCCATAATCATCAATATCTATAACAATTTAAGAAATTACATTGTGATCTTATTAGAATTAAAATAAATTGGAATATCTATTTCCAATATCAAGAACACAAAGAAGTAATATCATCATAGTACATCAGTAATAAAATTAAAAACTACATAACCGCTGATCAAAGGTTGAATAATTTACATTATGTGCTAATTAGCAGTAGCAGTGAATGTTATTCAGACAAAAATGGTGTCATTCACTGCATAAAAAAGCTGGTATGCATAAATGATTTGCTTTTTGTACGGTTCAATCACCCATTATACTTTGCACCATGAAAAATAATTATTCCCAAATTGAAAGTCATTCAGAAATATGAATAATGCTCACCTGCATTTGGTGGTAAATCTAAGGGAAGAAATATGAATAATGCTCACCTGCATTTGGTGGTAAATCTAAGGGAAATGTATTCCTAGGAGATGCATTCCTTCGATCTGCAGGGTTCACTGATTCAGTGAGGTCAAGACTTAAGTGTGCCGGGAGGTCGAGTGGGACTGGCCCGGCTGCCTCTGCTCCTGCTGGCAGGTCCAGTGGAATACTCCGCCCCGCAGCCCCAGAGTCATTAGATGTCGATGCACCACCCATATAAGCTTCATAGTCATAACTCCTATTACCACTGTAATTACTATTATTCCTTCTTCCTAGTGATGATGATGATGAACCCGCATTAAAATTAGAGTTGAAATTAAAATATAAATCTGGCAAATTATCCATGTCGACCGATATTGGACCATTAGAGTTCAAGTATGCCTGCTCCACCAATATGTGATCCTGGACAAAATCTGGTAGAGAAGGCATGCCTAGAGGCTCTGAAGCCAGATTTGGCCTTTGATAAAACGGCACATCAGAATTGTCTGTGTAAAAATTATGCTTAGATTCGGAATTGTCCACTACACTAAAAGGTACTTCTACAGAACTACTTGAAGACGTATTATCACTTATACGATGGCTGCTTCCATCGCTACTCTTTTCTTTGGTTTGAGTGTCGGTCGGCTGAGTTTTCTCGCGTCTAGACTCAGCGTGGACATCTATTTTAGTAGGCGAATGTTGCACTGTATTTGCGTAAACTTTAGGTCGAGCTCCTGTGTTTTCATACGTTGAGTTGCCTGGTAACGATAGATCACGCTTTAAGAAATGCCGGAACGAAAATGGATTATCTTCCTTCCGAGTGGCACCTGTCGATTCTGAAACAAAAATTAATATACGTAAAATAATATCTTTATATTTAGCAGACAAAAAACAACTCAGTAAAACACTCACTGGATGACGAAGTTTTAGCCTCTGAAGGCGACGCCTCGCCATTTTCGTTACTGTTATACTTTGCTTCTTCAATACCTAGATCTGGTTTCGTCGCATTGGGTTCGTTGGCTTGGGAAGGTCCTGCTTCATTATAATTTTGAGAAGTTTTCTTATTCGAAACACCATCTTCGTCTTCCGCCATGATAATGAAAATGACAATTCAATGTTCGTTCAAAAAGGTCTGCTGTGTGCATGACACAAAAAAGTTTTCGTTCTGAAATCAACTAATTAATACAATGCGATTCATTTCACAATGTAAATATACAACAGAAGTGACCAAAAGCGCTTGCGATACAAAATGACGTCCTTTTGGTTTCGTACCATTTTCGTACGCACGTACGCACTAGCGCTTTTTGGACATTGTAACGCGCGTTTTTCTGTCGCTTCAAATAGAGCATATTTTATGACTTCTCGGCTGTGTTGGCACGGGCGATTTTTGTATCCCGAGCGGAAAACTCCGACACTAAATGCAACAAAGGGGAAACGTAAGAGATGCTATACGAGCTTTTTTATTCTTCTGAGGTGCCGATTCTCCTCCCGAAGTTCGTCCAGTGTGGCCAGATTAGGCGTTCCATCGCAAATTAGGCTATACTAATTAGCATTCAGAATAAGTAGCCAAGAGCACTCTCTCTCTATACTTAAACTAATTTCTTTGTCACCGATTTTGGGGGGAGACGACGCAAAGCAGACAACTTCATATTCACGCAGTTTTATAGAACCACAGAATACCTAATAGTACCAAGTGTAGAACAAGATATATTGTCACAGAATATAACGTATAATTATGGTTACATAAACTTATTTAGTATAAATAAGTCTATGCTCAGAAAAATAACTATTCTTCTGAGAAAATAGTTAATCTTCTGAGTCTATGTATATCCACGCACACAAAAACAAATCACCACAAAGTTATATTTGCGGGTAGTCAAATTGGGAACTTACTATCTTGGTACAAATTCTGTCACATCACGTAGACAGCAGCGCCAAACTTATTGAAAAAATAAGTTTGCCCTTACGTCAAGGTTCTTCTTCTTTTTTTGTTATGGCAATCTACTTTCCTCTTGGAAGTAATTTTTGCCAGTGTCAAGTGTTAAATAGTTCAGTGGTAGATATTGTTAGTGATGGGCCGTAAAAAGACCGATGAAATTGAATGATTGGAAAATGAGTGATTGATTACGAAACGAACAAGATTTTTTGAATAATATAGTCGTGATTTGCACCAACAATCACTAAAATACGCTTACAAATAAATGTTTAACATACCATCGTTCTGCTCTTTTCTTTTACATCTTCAAATAATTTACAGAAATGAAATTCCGTTGGAGAGAGTTGGCGCATGTCGTTTTTGTTTATCAAATATATTTTATTTTATAAACTTTTAATAAACAATAACTAATCTACTCGAACCGCGCGAGGACAATCAAATAATAAGCTGCACTCGTTGCACGGCATTAAAGTATGTACAATTTCAAATTGCTAATATAAGTTTAAGTGCGGTACTGCGGAGTGAGACCCCCCATCCATTCCTTACGCCGCCGCCACGCTCATAAGGGGATGCGGTATTTCAGACACGTTTATTCTAAGACACATTAAGAAGACAATGGTATTCTACTTGGACGAGTGTCCATTTTAAATATTGTTTTGTTTTAGTGGTTGTTTTTTCATTATAATTTCGTGTTAACTTCTTTGTGTGAGGCTTGAAGTTTTGTCTTAAATTTTCTTTATATTAAGTAGCTTTCAGCCTGCTTCTGTAACGCTTCATCTCTGTGAAATTCATTATCAAAAAGATGCAAAATAGTCCAATTAAGAAAATTATATTCTATTCCCTATTGTGTATCTTTGTTGAATATTTATGTGGTTGCAAGCTGGGAGTTATAAAATTAGCGACAAATAATAAATAAATAAAAACAGAAAGATAATAGGTATTATGTAGATTTATTAATTATCTTTAAGGCTTCTTTGACTTTTCCTTTACATTGTAAGTATCTAAATAGTTTACAACATTATTAATAGAACAGTGGGTTTTATTATTGAAATAAAACAACTCAAATAAATTCGTCAACAGTAAATGCATTTTTAAGGTATTCTAATAATTATTAAGTAAGTTTTATAAAAATAATGAAATAATTTAGATTATCTGAGCATAGATAATAGAAAAGCGATCACACTTTATTATAGGTATAGAAAGGGTATTTAGAATAAAAACTAGGTATACAATACAGTTGATTTGGTGCTTGTTGTTTCGAGTGCATATTTATATGCACTATGCAGTTTATCATAAATTGATTGTTTTTTTCAAAATAGTGATTTTCAGGGTTTATAATAATTTTCCAGGGTTGAATTCATAATACTCCATGTACAATATTTGCCTTTATAAGGGTTTTAACAAACAGCCTGTATTTTCTTAAGAAATTACCAGTGTCCGGTTTGGAGTATGTGTATTGAACCCTGTTTGTAGTCTTTGGGCTGACAATCGAATGATTGATCGACTATATATATTTATAAATAGGGTGACAATCGTGATGTAAATAGACTCGCCTGGTTATATGTAGATCGCATCACGTAAAAATACCGCTGAACAACAAGCGAATGTATGAGCGTTGTTCAGCGAGATTTTACGTGACGCCTAATAAGTTAAAATTGTAATTTACAATAAATTACAATTTGCGATACATTCCTAGCAATATTAGGCGACTTGTTACTATTCATTTAATACGCTCAAACATAACCAGCAACGTACGTCAAATTGTAGTTGTAAATTACAATTGTAAGTTTTATTAAACGCGGCCTTGGAATCATTGTATTAAAGCGTTCCTAATAAAAAAAATTGTCCAGCTATTTGACCACCTTATAAACCATACATACCATATTGGATGGAATTTCTTTTAATTTTAGATATTTAAGAGGACGCATCGGACATTTTGGTGGCAGAGATCTCGATTTTTCTCATCAATTACAAAACATATAAAAGTGATATTTAATAACCGGATTATTATTTCGTTGACTTTATTTTGTCAGTTGCGGAAACGCGGTTCGTTAACTTTTATAACAGAGAAAAAAATATCAAAGAAACCTCTTTTAAAACAGAGATTTGCATTTTACAGACAAACCTGACCGATTTAAGCCTTAAAATTTTCTTATTAGATTAGTCTAAGCAAACACTTTAAAATGCCAGTTGGATTTTTGAAATATATTATAGATTTTTATTTAAACGATTAAAACCGGTTTGGAGTCGCAAAACTGCTTGCCATGAGTTCAGTGTAATTTACGAGTCTGAGCGAGACAGTCGATACGAAAATAGTTTATCGATGCGTCGCCTTAAGTAACTATTAACAAAAAAATTGTAATAACCAGCTGAGTCGATGACAAAATTGTAAGGTGTATTAGGCTATAAAATATTTAACAATTCCAAAAAAACAGTACCTAACCTACTACTACAAAAAGAAAGTTACAATATTTGAAACAATTTGGCACAAATAGTTTTGAGAACTTTAACTAATTAACGATAAGTAAACAATGCATAAGTAAATTAAATAACTAAATATAAACAAGCAAACTTAAAGATAATAAATACATAATAAATATATGGCACAAATCGATGTATAAGTTTCAGCTAAACAATTCTCCCGCCATTTTTAAGCACACAAATCACACCCAACTGCATGACAACCGAAACGCAAATTTATCACGTTTAACTGTCAAAAGACAATGGATTTTGACAGTTGAGTGTCTATAAAACGCTAATATCATGTGATATACAACATGTTACAAAAACACCCCTAATGCCGAATAGTATATAGGGACCATCAAACTGAACAATTTTTACTACGGGACCAACTCTGAAATTGCGAAAAAAATAATCGGCTGTTTCATTTTGACATTTTCGATTTTAATTTTTGTATGAAACAGCTGATTTTTTTTCGCGATTTCAGAGTTGGTCCCATAGTAAAGCTGATCAGTTTGATGTCTCTATATACCATAATCGGCATTAGGGGTATTTTTGTAACATGTTGTATATCTAGTGTTGCCATCCGTTCGGATAAAACTGGACACTGTTAGGCTTTTTGACCTCTTGTCCGGCCGAATTTGACTATATCGGGTCTGTCCAACTTTTATATCTATCACCCCGCCCGCACCGCATACATACAGACAGACACACCTCACCCTACGCGTGCAGTGAGGGCGGCGAGCGCGGGGGCGCCGGGCGTTCCGTCAGCAGTCAACAGTCAACATTTAAAATTTCTTTTTTTGGCGTCCGACTTCGTGACTTAAAAGTCAGGACTTTTAGATATGTGTTTTATTCGATATTTTTGTCAAAAATCCTTTTTTCTTAGCGTCCGGCCTTGGGACCCAAAAGCCTGGATTTTTTTAACGGATGAGCCGGGTTTTTTCATTTTTAGAGATGGCAACTATATCGTGTTTCGGTGGTTATGCTAGGGGGCTATAGTAACTATTTAGTTGGTATTCTGTGCTTTGATCTTTATTTAATTTTTATAAAACATGGACATTACTACTAGTGCTTTTGACTATTCGACGCTACTGTATGTACCAAATGGAGCGCACTTTTATATTTAAGTCAATCTAATAAATGTATCCATCAAAGATTTCCTCAGTGATTTATTTAAATATTGATGACATTTAAGACGATGGAAATACGAAAGAGTATAACGAACGTTTTTATATTTAAAAATATATACATACAGTTATACATCTTTATAAGCACATCGAAACATTTACTTTATACATAAATCTAGGCCTTCAAGGGCTGATTTTTCATTGCCCAGATAAAATTTATTCATTTGATAACATATTGTACCGCCAAATTGAAAATGTTTGTCATTCGTTTGTCTGTCAAATTTTTTGATTTATTTTTATTTTATTTTGTTAATAATTTAACTGACTGATATTTCTTATCTGAGGAAAAAACATTTTCACCGTGTTTTACACAAATAAAGAATTATGATTATTATTATGAGGATTGAAAAATCGGCGTTTATAAAATTAAAATCTCCCACAAGATTTTAAAACTTCAACCTATTGCTTTAGACATGGAGTGGAATACTTATTTTTAATTAATGAATTTTTGACATTTGTGTATCTCACATTAAGGTATAAATTGCACTGCAACAGATGGTCTACTTAACTAGTTCAAGAAATCATGATAACAGTGTGTGTGTATTACAAAATTTACATTCTTTAATATTGATTGTAATAGCATGTTTACAAAAGTCGCTACTGGAAATAAATTGGTCCATTGTAACTAAATAATTTGTCGGATATATTAAATTTATTTAACTACGTACTTACTTCTCTCGAATAATCGAACATAACATTTCATTGGAAGAAACTAAATTTTCAAAAGAATGAGAATCAGTCTTTAGGATACAAAGGAAGAACAGTTTTATGTTATTCAAAAACATATTTAAGTATATAAAATAATATAAAAGGAAGTAATAAAGAGTTTTAGAGATCAAAAAGTTTCACAAATAAAACTTTAAAATAAATTTATAATCTCAGAAAATTTGGATTAACTAAATAAAATATCTTAAATAAAAAAGGGTGATTCAACTACTCTTATCTCTCTTATCCAAGTGATGTTAAATAAAATCTTACTTATTTACAAATAATGTGTCACTGCTTCGAATAGTTATGTATATGTGTTTTTGTATTCTAATAAATAGACAAAACACAACTATTCTATGCTTACAATATTTTTCTTAGTAGGCCTTTAGAACAGTATTATACAGATTATAAAATTAATTTAGAGAAGTGTAGTTACTCCATTTAATCAGGAAAAATAGTTTTCAATTTAATTATTTTCACATTATCTTAAAGTTACGATTAACTTAGTCTCGATTTCATAAGAATCAAATGCCGAATACTGTTAAAATCACAATCACTTAAAATTTCGAAAAAGAAACATTATTAGGTACTATTGCTTTAGTTTGTTAATTAACTGCACGTTTTTTTTAAATAATAAATTGATGAAAGTTAGAATAAGTTATGAATTATAAAAATCTATAATAATAATTAGTCTGTCAAGAAAGTCTTGAAACGGCATTAAAAATATTTTTACTAGCAACACGTGTCAAGTGTTGCCATGACACTGATGACAAACAAAGTGGTTCCTTAATTAATTTAATTACTTTCTTGACGTACCTATTTTTTTGTACCAAACGATTCCATTTTTATCGTGACTGCGACGCGATTTGGCAACATTTTTATAATCATTGCAATAAATGACTATAAAATAAAAAATCCTAAGTATAAAATTATTGAAAATATAGTTTTGTACAGACCTATCGATTTTGACACCCCTTTGTAAAATCTACATATTATATACAAATGACTTTGCAGAAAACATCTAGCCTGCTAACTTGAAGTGAAATAAATTGTTTTCTTATAAAACTCTTTTCGAAATATACATGTGACAATTTTAATAAATTATGTAGAAAATATTTTTAATTTAGTGCTAATTGAAATTATTGTTTTATAATAGGTAGTTAAGAATATTATTCAGTTGCCTTATGATATTAAAAATGAAAAATTAAATGCGTTTTTGTAACATAATTTATGTTTAAAAGGGTAATAATTTTCGTTAGTTATTATAGTTTTATGTTATACTTACCAGTGGTTGTATAAAAGGAAATAAATAAATATACCTAACTTAATGTACTATATTTCTTTTGATGGTTGAATACCTTCAGACGATTTTGTGTGTAAATCGTAAAATTCTCGATAATCATATCGAATCGATTAACTTCCAATCGATAAGAATGTAATCTATGTGATGGCGACGATAATAAAAAAACGGTCAACAACCAAGAGAACCCCATGTATTGGAAATATAATCAGTTAATCAGCATTTAAAAAAAAACTAAAAAAAGGACACCTAAATGGGTATCTCTGTATTTCCAGATTTTTGTCACATCCAATTACCATATTGTAAGGTACACACGACAGCACGTCAGGTTATACAGTTGAACTTAGAGCATTAAGAACTGCTCTAAGCAGTTGAACTACGAAAACAGCTTTTATTACGTAGGGCAAAAAAGCGGTCTCAAGGTCAACATGCATAGACTAATGTGCCGTCGTGCGTACACGTAAAATACATATTATTAATATGTACTTATTATTGAAACATAGTTATTCGATGAAACTGCGTCGGTTAGCAAAGAAAAGAAACTGCGCATCATCAGCCTTGGCCAAATATATTTTGTATCAACATAATATTATTATGTAAACGAAAAGAATAATGAATAAAAGAAGCTTATTTAGGGTTCACCATTCTATGTTTAACAAATATTTATTTCGGGCAAAGAATTGAAAGATTTTCAATTGTTTTACGTATGGAGTTATTTGTTTGTATGAAAGTCAAAGGTATGCAGATTCATTTAAAGAAATGAGTTTCTGGATTAGTTCCAACGCATTGAATGAAGTGAAAAGGCCGAATTCACAGTTGTTTATACCATGACTGAGCGCATTGCTTTGTCTACAGAATTTAAAATAACAGACAGACAGACATACGCGATAATGTTACAGATTATCACTTCCTCATTATAAACCGTTATAACATAACACCTAAGCGTTTATTTATATTAACTACAATAAGGGACTTTCGATTAGTTTAAAATAAAACTGGGTTTAACGATGCTCATTTATTCGCATATTATAAGGTTTTTACTTCCTTAACAAAAGTTTATTTTTAATAAATTGTCCGGTGCATAGGAGCATACCATTAAACTATGGAGTAATCCTTTGAGCAATTTTAATAGCAATCAAAAAGTCTCTTATCGTAAGCATACAATAGAAACATCGAGAAGGTTACAATACATCTTCAAGCTACGCTATCCTCTTGGAGGTAAATTGGCTCCTAAACATAATATCACAGGGTTATCAACCCCTCATAGTAGGTTTAGACTACGACACTTTGGTGTCATACACTCAACTATGTGTGAACGCCACTGACTGCTTACACGAACGGAACAGACACTAATGTCAGACATTAGTGTCGCATGTCGTAGTCTATTCGGGTCATTACACGTACGTTTCGTGGTGGGTAACGGGCCAGAAGCACCCGTCGGCTGCCAGCTAGCTGGACCGTTCTTCGGAGACGCTGTCCACGTCGGTGGAAGCCCTGACTGTCGGCTAGCTGATCGAGGAGCTGCTACTCGTCGATATTGATTCAGCGGCCATTATCGCGATCGTCAGCTCTTTGCGCGCTTTTTGCACCACCCACACCATGAGGGTTATGCCGATCAGTATCTGGAAGATTAGAATAAATAGTGTTATTTTTGGCGTATTACCACAGAATACATAATAGTACAACAGAAGGTGCACTCAGCAAAGTCAGTTAAATAAATAGTGACTATTGCTCCGACACAATAAAGTGCAATTCAGGTCACACAGCGCTAATGCCCTAGAGTTATATTCACCTAAAAAGAGAGGTCTCTTTCTATCGCGTAATACTCTCATCTCTTCTGACGATGTTAGGGTCGTCTTCTATTAAACGAACTGCGTAGCATATATCATAAAAGGAAAGCGATTGTACACACGACGGCACCTCAGACTATACATGTTGACCTTGAGCCAGCCTTTATGCCCTACATAACAAAAGCCGTTTTTGCAGTTTAACTGTATAACCTGACGTGCTGTCGTGTGTACGTACTATGGTAAAAGAAAAGCTTATAAGAATATTGGAACACTTGTGAAGATTGTGCAGTGCTTAAATAAAGACGAAATTGTGAATTATCTCTCTGTAGTGCACTCCGAAGAAGTTTTGTGGTACTTTTTATCGTATAAACAATATTTTCTAGCCTGTCATTTAGTTTAATATGAGTTTTATTGCTATTAATATAAAAGTGGCTACTTTTCTAATATCGCAGCCGGGCGCGCAGCAGCCCTTTGACATTGGCCCGATTAAACTCGCCTGCCACGTTCTTATAGCTTCATAGCTAAAGTGCGGAGTGCTCCTGGCCTGGCATTACAATAAATTGTTGTATTACAATAAATTGTTCAAAAGAGATTAAAATTCATAAAAAATATAAGTTAATTAAGCAGATTGGAACATGGAACGCATCATTTTTAACATTTGGTTGGTCGTAGAGCTTATTTCAAGTCCGCCTGACTAGCTACGACCATCTTCCCTAAGTCTGATGCCATAACAACAATTTAAAAATTGTTGTGTTCCGGCTGTTAGAGGTAAGATAGCCAGTTCCTCAGTGCTGAGGATTCCGGGTGTAGTGCGCTTCCACCATCGGCCTTATCGTCACTTAACATCAGGTGAGGTGAGGGCCAAGCGCTAAACCGTTGTGATTAAAAAATATATATCATTTAAACAGTGTGTATTTTATGACTATTAACCAAGTATATAATCGTTACCTCTGTCTTGACCTCTGGAGTGGAGTGAATAATTAACTTAAACACAACGCAATAAGTATTAAAATGCGACGCTACTTTTGATACCATTTGATCGAATTACTGATTAGTACACTGTACAGTTTCTCTTTTACTAGAATATTCCAGATTATTTCGTAGCAAAGACAAGTAGTAAAGGGGCTGACATGAGCCAACTAGCGCCGCCAGTCGATTTTATTTTATTTATTCTCAGTCAAGGTTTTGTTAATAACGTCTAATATTTATTGAATAACTTTACACAGTTTGAAAAGGCATTCAAACAGTTTAAAACCCGATTTTGTTAAAAGTGGCCACTGTTGGTTCAAACCCGTTTTTAAACTATTGCACGCATTTTGTAATGTTGTAACGTTATTCAATTAACATTAGACGTCATTCACAAGACCTTGACTGATTCCTTTTTTAAGAAATTGGTCTTATTTAGAATAAATAAAATAAAATCGACTGGCGGCGCTAGTTGGCTCATGTCAGCCCCTTAAGTAACAAGGACAACAGGCAAAACGCAAATATAGACACATCCAATGCTGCCAAGGATTACGGGTCATGGGATGAAATAATTGGAGACAAACCCCTCACAACGAAATCTTACACACAATACGCAACCAATTGAGAATTAAAATTTACTCCTTTTGGAAGTCTTAAAAGTTACTTATTAAAAGTCACATTGAATAACGATATCAGTTTTCAACGATAATATTGTGTAGGTACTTTTTACTACAGTTTTTTAGCTCGAGAAGCTGTTTGAATAACCCTTTCTACATGAGAGTTATTGTATTGATTACAATGCATCAATAAATAATAATAGATATAAAAAATATTAAAAACAAAGACATTACGAAATGCGCATGGCATTGCTAACGTTAAGGAAACCCTTGTTCACCTTGCGTCATGCAGGAAAAAGATGAACAAGTACAGCTGGGGAAATACTAGTGTTATTTATTCTGTATTATCTATCTAGGCGATGCCTACGTCAGAAACTTTATTCGCTTATACCTAGACATTCGTTTAAAAACTACGTTACGTTACTAACTACTACTAAAAAATTTGCATCTAGTCACAATACCCACTACAATAGATCTTGGTGAGGCAGAAAACCTAGGAATGAGCTGTCTCAAAGACAACAAAGTATCTATTGTTATTCGAACAATTGATAAATAGTAAAACGATAATTTACTTATATTTTTACACTTATAAATGCGAATGACAGGTAAGGTAACCTGACAATTTTACAACCGATCAGTGGCCCTACCCATAAAAGAGAAAACTATCGTTTTTTTTATTCCTCTTTCACTCGCATTGACTGTGAGCAGTATATCCGATAGTTTACGGTAGCGTAAACAGTTTGCATCAACTCTTGGTAGTGCCACTGGGACGAAAGGAAGGTCAAAAATTATCGATGCATTACTCATTGCAATATGGTATGATTGGTAGGTAAGTACCTACCTACCCCATATCAAAGAATATCCCATTTGCAATGAGCGCTTATCAACAGGCAGAGTATCGAATCGACCGATAACGTTCGTGTAATTGCCTCATAATACAAACAGCGAAGTACTATGCCGAGTCAAAGAAATCTTTGTCGATAACAGCATTAAGGTTATTTTTGACATTTGGATAACGAAAAATCCCCTCTTCGTTTTTTCGTTATTCTGCACTTCTACAGGGACAGAAACGAACTCGCAAAGCAATGATATCGCAAAGCAGTACGTATGTATGACCTATCCTTTTGGGAAATATTTTATGAAGCCCGCATGTGACTCGCAAAAACAATCTTTGACTGGAAAGATATAGTAGTTACAAAGTTGTATACATTTTGAACCATCAAAGCCGCGGATGTGAAGACAGATTAATGGTGTTTTTGTAGTACTTACTCATTTAGCAAGTTGCCCGAAGTGCGTTTGGAAAAATGAGAAACTTCCTCTGCAATAGAAACCTTACAATCCCACAATCTGCTCAATCGCTCCAGTGCCCCATCTGGCCCGTGGCCGGCCAAACCCAAGCACGCGGGCTGGCCAGCACGCTGTGGCACCGCTTCCACCTGATGGTAGCCTAAAAGTTGTAGCCTAAAGCAGCCACAGTCTAAAAAAATTTGCTCACCTAGATATTCTATTGGCCAGCCTTGATCTGGCCTATGCTTCTCTGTAGACTATTAAGGAAGCGTATAGAAGTTTTATAAATTTAGGCATTCAGACGCATGATGTCTATATCTTGGACTCGGAAATCACCAATGAGGAAGTTCTGCGACGAGTCAGAACAGAAACGTAAGCATTTGCAAACAGATAAACAGATAAAAGTTGTATATCTGAGAAACATGCTTAGGCGAGACAGATGCGAGGTCTTGCAACTAATTACTGATAGGAAAAGTTAGTGGAAAAAGGAGACTTAAAGTCGAAGAAGAAATTATAGCGAAACATTCGGGACGGTGATAACTACTGCCGCTGATCTCTTTCGCCTTGCCAAGAACAAGACCAAAAATGCGGAGCTGACTGTCAATCTTCACTAGCTCTTTGGGTAGAAGAAGAAGTAACAATGTATTATGTTATCTGTGGTATTAGGTACATTTTAAAATAAATAATAATTTTGTTTAGAATTAAAAAGAAATATTGCAACAATGCTCGTTTCTAGATCAAATAAAAAAAAAACCAATGCTTAATGAGCATGACATAAATGAGTATGATAATTAATGAACTAAAAACAACCATAAAAATTCCCTAAGCCCCTTTCCCGACTAAAAGCCCCAATGTTCGTGATGCGCTTAGTAAAAATGTATTTTGTGTGATGTTATCTCCATAACTATGTATAATATTTATCGCGTGACTTTGTCATGAGTGCCATAATTCACATTTTATCACTTCCGTTAAAAATATCAATTTGCAGTAATTAAGGAGTTATTACTCGTGATATGTTAATCTGTTAGCCACATTATTATAAAATATATTTTTTTACACACTCAAATGCCAATCTGTGAATTTCTGTGTATCTGTGCTGTGAATACTTTTATTAGAAATCAGTAACAAGTGGAAGTGGATCACTCTCTTAAGTCCAGCCAAATTCTCAAACGATTCATAAAGTTATAAAGGCACTTCAACTATCAAATAAGTTGTCAGATTTGTCACAAAACTCACAAACACTATGAAACTGACAGCAGGAAGCTATAATCAAGGAGACCTCATCAGCCAAAGGAAGTGTTTGAGTAATTTCAATGTTTATTTGAAGAGTGCTTAATAACAGAAAGTTTCATTGAAATTCTGTTACATTTTTTAAATTAAACCTACTCACTCTGTTAATTCTGGCCTTTAATATCGATTATAATACCTTATTACAACAAACGTACATACTATAATTGTATAAGTAACTACTTATTATTTAATCTGTGCCTGCCAGTGCAATCATTTTGATTAAGTTGAGTAGGGCAACACGAGTACCTGCCTACTTACAGAGAGGGAACGGCAACCAACAAACAACTAGGGACTCGCACCGCACACCAATAAAAAATGGCCAAGAGTGAGCCGAACTACTATGTAAAATGTCTGACCGAGTCCATATAAATGCATATTATATTTAATGAGTGAGTGTAAACAGAAAAGCCACATAGTTCTTCTATCTCACGAAGACAGTTTTGCTATAAATGTGTTATGCGTGCACATGCACATTGTTTTAGTGTGCGTCTGCACGCTCGTATTACTTATAGAAAACCTGCTCACAAAATTTCACGAGAAAGAATCGGTTGAGAAATGCGACCTGTAGAGGAGAACAGCCGTACATCTGGAAAGCCAGACAGACATAGGAATGCATTTTTGTCCAAGCTGAAACGAAGACGGTTCGCTCGCGCATCGAGCTCGCTCGGACAAAAAAAAATCAAATCAAAAACTTCGTCTAAGTGGGAAAACATTAGAAAAATGTTCTACCGAGTAAGTAGATAGCAAAGATAAGAAATTTTTAATAGGTTTTTTTTTTAAAGGAGGTCTGCTTAATAACCTAATTAATGGTAATCTTCTTATCTAACTGATCCACGTAGAATAAAATTCATGACCAATCTTTGGAATTGTGTCAAAGATACGAAAATGATAAGCTGATAAAAATTCAAATATACAGTCCCGAATCACGGCCACCGGTTACGATAATAAAAGATAGAATACACGAATATTATTGGCATTTCGTTTGATACCGATTACGCCACTATTTTTGGAACATGACCGCGAGCTAATCAAACAAATTTCTCTTGTCACATTCCCGCGTAAGTTTATAATGACCGCTGCGCTGTCGGTCGCCAATGCCATTAGCCATTTTCTGGGACGCAGGTTTTCCATATAGAAGGATAGGATAAAGAGGACGAGTTATAAGTACTCAATTCAGCCATTCAATGTGTGGATACGCCATTACAGTCGTGCAGCGCCGAACGACATGCGTTTGCGCAATATGTCTCGCGTCCCGAATTCCGAGGTCAAATAGCCGTCGCGACACAAGTTCAATTAAAATTGAGGATTAGACAAGAAAAATATAAGTGAGGTACATAATCAGCTGTCGGCGTCAGTACTTTACTAATTCTGTGCTGTCGGGTATACCAAATATTTTATGCACTTTGGAGCAATAAAACAAGGTATTTTACATACCAATGGGAAGAGTTTATAAATTATTAGATGCTATTTATATTCAAAAGTACTGTGAAGCTAGCTACAACTAGTAATTAAAAAACTTAACATATGCAAGCGATGCTATCACAATTACGTCAGGAGCATTGTTTCTTGTTGCCTGCGCCAGTGGCCAATTAACATTGCAATCAAGACAAGGTCGAAAAAAGGTGAAAATAAGGTGCTGTGAGAAATTTTATAGGATAGATACCTCGCTGATGCAGCTTGGTTGTACTGTTATTTATTCTGTGGCTTGGGGCAGATCTGTTTATCAAAGGCGCGTCGAACAAAATATTATGTTCAAAGTGAAATCAAAATCATTTCTTACGTAATGAAACTAGACATTAAGATAAATAATATTAGAAAAAATACTAGAAAAAATCGACTCACCCGTAGCACCTCAGACGGGACTCGAACCCGCACCCTTGGGAATCCGGCCCAATGCACTGACCAATTATGCTACCGAGTCGCTAGTGGGAGCGGCGAAATTTTCTAGTTCTTTTAATTTCTTCGCTGCAAGCCAGCGCAATTTCATCAATGTGAGGAAATACCCCCACATTCGAAAGAAACATCTTTCCAGATGTTTTGACAATCGATAAAGATGAAACAGCTATATAACTTTTTTTAAATTTAGATTTTTCGCATTCACAATGCTATTTTTATATTAAGATAAATAATATTAGAAAAAATACTAGAAAAAATCGACTCACCCGTAGCACCTCAGACGGGACTCGAACCCGCACCCTTGGGAATCCGGCCCAATGCACTGACCAATTATGCTACCGAGTCGCTAGTGGGAGCGGCGAAATTTTCTAGTTCTTTTAATTTCTTCGCTGCAAGCCAGCGCAATTTCATCAATGTGAGGAAATACCCCCACATTCGAAAGAAACATCTTTCCAGATGTTTTGACAATCGATAAAGATGAAACAGCTATATAACTTTTTTTAAATTTAGATTTTTCGCATTCACAATGCTATTTTTATATTAAGATAAATAATATTAGAAAAAATACTAGAAAAAATCGACTCACCCGTAGCACCTCAGACGGGACTCGAACCCGCACCCTTCGAATCCGGCCCAATGCACTGACCAATTATGCTACCGAGTCGCTAGTGGGAGCGGCGAAATTTTCTAGTTCTTTTAATTTCTTCGCTGCAAGCCAGCGCAATTTCATCAATGTGAGGAAATACCCCCACATTCGAAAGAAACATCTTTCCAGATGTTTAGCTGTGATATATAGCTGTTTCATCTTTATCGATTGTCAAAACATCTGGAAAGATGTTTCTTTCGAATGTGGGGGTATTTCCTCACATTGATGAAATTGCGCTGGCTTGCAGCGAAGAAATTAAAAGAACTAGAAAATTTCGCCGCTCCCACTAGCGACTCGGTAGCATAATTGGTCAGTGCATTGGGCCGGATTCCCAAGGGTGCGGGTTCGAGTCCCGTCTGAGGTGCTACGGGTGAGTCGATTTTTTCTAGTATTTTTTCTAATATTATTTATCTTAATATAAAAATAGCATTGTGAATGCGAAAAATCTAAATTTAAAAAAAGTTATATAGCTGTTTCATCTTTATCGATTGTCAAAACATCTGGAAAGATGTTTCTTTCGAATGTGGGGGTATTTCCTCACATTGATGAAATTGCGCTGGCTTGCAGCGAAGAAATTAAAAGAACTAGAAAATTTCGCCGCTCCCACTAGCGACTCGGTAGCATAATTGGTCAGTGCATTGGGCCGGATTCCCAAGGGTGCGGGTTCGAGTCCCGTCTGAGGTGCTACGGGTGAGTCGATTTTTTCTAGTATTTTTTCTAATATTATTTATCTTAATATAAAAATAGCATTGTGAATGCGAAAAATCTAAATTTAAAAAAAGTTATATAGCTGTTTCATCTTTATCGATTGTCAAAACATCTGGAAAGATGTTTCTTTCGAATGTGGGGGTATTTCCTCACATTGATGAAATTGCGCTGGCTTGCAGCGAAGAAATTAAAAGAACTAGAAAATTTCGCCGCTCCCACTAGCGACTCGGTAGCATAATTGGTCAGTGCATTGGGCCGGATTCCCAAGGGTGCGGGTTCGAGTCCCGTCTGAGGTGCTACGGGTGAGTCGATTTTTTCTAGTATTTTTTCTAATATTATTTATCTTAATATAAAAATAGCATTGTGAATGCGAAAAATCTAAATTTAAAAAAAAGAAACTAGACATTTTTCTAAAAAACAACAATTTCGTTGATGATGATTTCACTAAATTGCGACCATATCCAATTAAGACATCGCTTAAAGCACCTACACACCTGGAAGGCGAACACGATGTACCCAGTAACGTGGGAGTCGTCCAGCACCTCGTGGATGGACCGCAGCGTGGATCCGAGGTACACGTTGATCAGCTGCGCCGGGAACAGGCCCAGCAACGTTGCTATGTGGTACCCACATCCACGGATGTCACTCACCTGGAGAAAGATCATCAGCAATTAGTAAATATATCGACTGTGAAACAAGTATTCTAAGCTTTTAGAGTTAGACCTTTGTAACAGAAGCATTCAATATTAAAGCTTTCCGCAAAGATCTAAAGAGTAAACGTGCCATAACCGCTAAGCGTACCCAATCCAATGTCAATGGGAATCAATTAATGCTCTGTAGTTGAGACGAAACAGCTAGATCGAGATAATGATTATTTATTCAGGTCTCTCATCCGATGAGTGGTCAAATGGTCCCAAGGGGCTATTCCGATCCCAATTTGCATTGGGTGCACGTTGTGGGTTTTCATTTGACTCTTCTTCCTTATGTCCTCGTCTCGTATAAGAAAAAACAGTGCCCAGTGGCTGATGGTAATGATAATATCTGTACAAAATTTCCATTCCGTGCATCGTGCCATGGACCAAGGATAGTTATAATTAAATTAAGGATAATTAATTAATTTGGTCCATGACCGTGCACTTCAATCGAGGACTGCCAAACCTTGTGTATTTTAGCTACAAGTCTATGAGGTAGTTATTTCTGAATCATATAGACAAGGTCAGTTGCTGAGTAAGTTACTAAGCCATCAATGACGTTACTTCAATGGGGAAATCGATCACAATAGAGTATCTAACGCCAATCCATTGAATTAGAACGGTTCTGTGGCTGACCGACTAATTTAATGGTTAGGCTAAGTAGACCAGCATACAGTACTACACTAGTAGTATTATTATTCTGTAGTACTCTACCTTCTGTGAATGCAGCATTCAATGCAATGACACTTGTTATTTAACTATTTATTTAGTTTTTGGCAGAGCAGTCGTGTTTTTGTTCACACATTTTGACAAATTATTCGTTTTGGATTAGCTCATCAAGGCCTTTCATTGGATACCAATATTATAATAACTGAAGTTTTTTTTCTCATTTGAAAGTAGAGTCGTACTGTCGCCATATTGCATTAAAAAAAAAAATAGCCAGTGTCACTTGAGATGATATAAGAATTCTAAAGATAGCCCATACATCCAAATCCGTTAAAGGATTTAGAAGTTATGGTGGAATAAAGAAACTCACATACCCACAAACATACATGAACCCTGAACACATTACACTCTGTTTTTTGGGCAGTCGTGTAAAGAACGGGACATCAATTTTGTCTTGATAAGTTTAATCTTTCTTTATCATACTATTTCTTCATACTTCATATATGATGTCTGATGATGATGTCTGATGATGTCTGAGTTACTTGCATCTTAAGATAGGATGTCTATATTTGCTTGCTCGATTCGTCAGACATAATTGCTTTCTTGAACTAAACCAAAAAAGTTAAAATAGTGGTAATAAAATGTTAAGGTCAACTATTTATTTAGGCACCAGTACTAATTGGTAGGCAAAACTAAATTAACATTGTAGGTCACGAAAGTAAGGGTTTAGAACATCAAATGGTTTCGTAATTCAACAAACTAGAGCTATGTAGGTATTCACAATGGTCAATAGAAGACAGAGTTAGATTAATGGATGACATATTTTACTTACATGATAGATATAATTTAAAATATTTGACATGTTCATTCGATTCAAAAGCTAGCTATGAATAATTTACAGAGACCATCGCAATGTAATGTAAATAATTTTGGGCTGATTTCAGTGGAACGACCGGCCGCAAAAGTCGCGTGCCACTTATAAATAAAGGCCTCACTTGAAGTGGAACAATTAAGCATAACAAAGCTTGAAAATAAAAAGCTAAACACGCTATGCGTTATCGTTGTTACATCAGACGCAGTCGTTTAATAACTTTTTGAACCACGTAATTCTTCATTACATATCGGATTTAGGCAACTCTATAACTTAATACTAAATAATATACTAGAAAAAATACGACTCGCACCAGATCATGTTCTCGGACGGGAATCGAACCCGCGATCTTTGGATATCCGGTCCAATGCTCTGACCGCTGAGCTACCGAGTCACTAGTGGAAAAGTCGAATTTCTTTTAGTATATCAACTCTTACGCTGCAAGCCAACGCCATCACACCAATGTACAAGAAATTAATGTACAAAAAATCAAAAATTTAAAAACTATTTAACTCTAGATTTGCGGTTTTCCCACTTGGTATTAGGTTGGTAGAAGAATGTTTTAAACACGCAATCTCAGGGTCACCTCATTTTTAGATCCTTCTACTGACTCTGACTTTGGGTTAGAACTTGGATGGCCCTGAGGCCTATTCTGAGGTTTATTGAATACAACGTTTTACTGGTTGGTGAGCATTTGTGCAGTGCGCTTCCTAGCGAGTGATTGGAGAGAAATCCCGTAGGGTTGCAGAAATAGTTTCTGCAATCTGAGGTGGGCTTACTTCGGCAAGTAACCGAATTTCTGGCGTGGCGAGTAGGATTCGCCTAGAAAGAGGTGTCGTAAAATTATTATAAAGGTTTGGGTGAGTGTGATTTAACTAACTGCAGCTGCTGAAGAACCTTCAACTTATTTAGAAATTCGTTTTAACAAGCTTAGTTTTGTTCTGCTTTCTATATAGTTCCTCCTTCTATATGTATGTATAGACGAAATAGTTCTTGTATATGTAGCACTATAACATATTCTGTGGTTATTGTATTTTTATCAGCAAAGTTTTAAGACTTATGGATTATGGCAGTCATACTCAAATATTCAGTTGATAAAGCCCTAAAAATAAATAGATCTCTATTTATCGTTGTTGACTTAAATCAATTGTGGATGCCACGATGGATAACGAGGTAATTAGCTCCGAACTCAAGATTGGTGCCGCCTTTTACATACTTCTTAGAACAGCAGATTTTTGTTCCAGCTAAAGGCTGAAACTAAAATCTTTTAGCAGACCAAAGCTTTCACTTCTCTTCTTCATCTTTAACAATTATTTAATAATAAATGAAATAAGAACTTTACATCACAATTTTGTACAAATCTAACTAACACGAATATTAATTATATTGTACTCGACGACAACATAATGTAATCTTGTTTATGCAAATATCGATGACGATAATAGCTCGCCTGGCTTCTGAATATTACGTAAAGTCTCATCCAATATTATCATGAATATTTCCGAAGCCGATTTGTAAATCAAGGCAACTATTTTAAATTTAGTAGAAACCGTGCGTGAATTCCGTAAACATTTTCAGAAATTTGCTGTTTAATTAAAGTTAAGTTTATTTCGCATCATAGAGGCAGCGACATTCTTTACATATTTCACAAAGTAAGCAAGGTGACAGTTTCAAATTTGGTGTGTGTTTCGTAAACTTTATGATAAATTCGCTGCAGAAAATTCCATAATCTGATAATTTGATATCTACAGCATTTTTTATAGACACATAATTTCATGTATTTTACGATCATTATCAACAAATTCACGAGTTTCACGACCAACCACACGGGTATGATGGTTGGGATTCGTGAGGCGAAACACAAATAAACATTGCAACGAGGAAAAATTACGTCTTATCTTAAAATAGGTTGTGAAAATAGGTTACAGAGGCATACAAGTCGATTGAGTGTCTGATAAATATAGAGAGTAATTGAATGCATTTACATGTTAAAGTGCTCTTAGACTACACTTTTCCGTGACTATAAATAAAAGCCATTTTCTTTATTAAAGAAGTTAACGCCAACGCAAGTACAGTGAAAGCAAAGGCGTGGAAATGGAAACCCACAACGCCCCAGTTAAAACTGGAACAATAGCTTAATGTAACAATACAAGTTTCTAAACTAAACTCATATTGTTATTGTTACGTACGTTTATTAAGAACTTGTTTGGAAACGAAAAAGTTTGCGTTACAGGAGCATATAAAAAACCGTTTACTAATTTTGCAAAGGAAAAAAGTACCTATTGCAAATTGCAAATTCAGCACGAGTAGGGCAGGATGCTTGTAGGCGTAGAATATTATAGATTATGATAATCGTTGATGTTCAGGCAAGCAAGATTTTCAGATCAATAAGTGGGTGGGGCAAAAAGATCTGAAAATCTTGCTTGCCTGAACAACTAACGAAAATCACTTTTATAAGTGTTTTTTTAATAACCATACCATACCATATAAGCCTTTAAGTTCATGCACTGCAATGCCATGTGTCAATCACTAAATATAAAGTGAAATAATGTGTGGTTACAATTACCCTTACCTAGAAAAGTCAGATAATATCAGGAACTCATGAAAGTGGCCATAAAACTATCAATATTACCATAAAATCCAATGAAATAACTATTATTTGCGAATTGCGAATAATTAATAATGAAAAATGACGCATAATCATTATGCACTCATGGAAATTAACTAACTGATAAAGACGTTAGCTGTATTAAAGTAACATTGCGAAGGCCATTAAATGTATGAACCTTTGCAAATAGGCAGGCCTTTCATTACGATACGATTGCGATTCGTGCCAAACTGCCAACTGCATCCGAAATGGAGCCAATGTTGCAGAGTCATTGATCTCTGCCTCTCTTGGCCGTTACACATAGGGCTACCATACGTCCGGGTAATTTTTATTTATTTTTATTAACGGAACCCACTGCGCGTTTATTTGTGATGTTTGCGCATGAGTTTAGTTTGCAACGGACATCAAAAATTGATAAGCTTATCTATTCGTCGCGTACCTACGTTTTTTTAATGTATGCTCTAGTTTGCAATTTGGATGGTTACGGCTCTTTTAGGACTGTAGTCATACAGTTATGTAGTTATTACCTACCTACACACACAAACACACACACGACTAATAAACGTGATTATTTTTACGACTGATTGTTTTGCATGTGCCACTATGACGCAAATCGGGGAGTTTACGATCTTTAATTACGATTGGCATAAATCTTTAATTAATCCGACTGAGACCCGAAAAGTTAAAACCTGGCTGGTATACTGAGTATTCATGGAAGGTCGGAATTCCCGACGTAACGCCACAGGTTTTAAAGCAAATCTACAATACGCTATAGAAGTATATTTGGGAACTAAAGAACTTGTGATGAAGAAATATCTCTGTCGGCAATGTTGTTTGCAATCCATAATTGTATAGTTAGCTATTTTGCAAAAATTGCAAAGGCTAGTGCTCTGCCTCTTATGGGGCCTGCCTATCAAGGCAAAGGCTAGTTAGTGCCCTGCCTCTTATGGCACCTTCCTATAATAGTTCTTTATTCATGATAAAAGTCCACGCAGGATGTAGGCCCAAGGCCGTCTTTAACCTATTTGTGGCCCTGGGCACATTTGGGGGCCCCTATGATCTTGACTTAAATTTATCTAAACATGCCGAAATCGGATCAGAAAGTCTGATATTCGGGCAAGAGTATGATTGCTATGCGCATGCAAAAGCTAGTAAGCAAGTAGTTTAAGTTTTCGAAATACCTAAATATGTTTTATATGTTTTTTTGATAATATTCGTTATCGTTTAGCGATCTGGCAGGAACTAGGGGGCCCCTATCGATCGCGGGGCCCTGGGCACGTGCCCAGAGTGCCCAGTGGGAAAGATGGGCCTTTGTAGGCTTCACGTCCCGTGGAAGGATTTAGCCCTAGCCACTGATGTGATGTAACCATAATCTTCACGCTTGGCATGCGGGTTAGAGATCGGCGTATTGGACCGTTTTCATCAAAAATCGTTGGTTGAAGCCCATTTTCTAAAAGGTCTTTGAGTACCAATGATGGCAGCGAAAATTCAGAAGACGTTATTCCAACACAAGTTATAAAAAATTCAACGGCTGAACTTGATAGCGTTATTTGAAATGCAACGATCGAACAACATTGAGAAGTGATGTTACCTCGATTACCAGTACGCTGAAGGGAAGCACTTGGATT
Source organism: Catoptria pinella (assembly GCA_963556745.1). Lineage (NCBI taxonomy): Eukaryota > Metazoa > Arthropoda > Insecta > Lepidoptera > Crambidae > Catoptria > Catoptria pinella. The sequence goes on from OY750771.1 coordinate 1,784,632, forward strand.
AACAAGATCTAGAAATAGATAATTCGTATCGCTTAATCTTGCTGACGTTATGTCACCTCAAAATATTTTTATGTTAAAGATTTTGCAGTATACAGACCAACCACGTAAACCTAAGCCAAGAAACATAAATGGACCCTTGTTTTGGACAGTCGTGTAATAAAACGGGGGCGATTTTTTTTTCAATTATGAATGAAGGTTTTTAAGGCGCTTTGTTATAGCCACAAGTGAAATATCAACTCAGCATAACTAATGCCGCATACCTTTTACTTGGCCATGTCCTTCGCTGGTGACAATTCATTCCAGAGCCACTAAAATACTTGCTAAAATATTAGCAATGACATTTTTAGCTTATTGTCTGTTTTATTTGAGTTAGACTGGGTAATTTGACGGGCGACATTTTCGTGTCTATTTTTATAGGTCAACGAAAACAGTGATGTGGCGAAATGTTGGATATTCAATAATAATGTTAAAGGTAGTTTCTGGACTTCAATTCAAACAATTAGCAAAATAGGTACTTACAGGTTAATGTTGTAAGTATTAGAAATAATAATAATTATATGAGACATGACCAGAAATATCCTCGTCCGCTTCTCCTCGGCGGGCGTCGTCGGTCGACTTTTTGAACATTTTATAGTATTGATAAATACTATTGACAGTATTATCGATAGTCCTTCGATATTCTAATTAATTTAGATAGTAGAACAATAGATAGTTCGTCTACTTATTTGCTCATTTATTACTGGAGCTTTATAATCACACTCTACTCTAATCCCACAGGGGTTTAGCAGAAGAAAAAGACAAAGTTCCTAAAACTACTCATGGGCAATTTTATCCTACTCATCTATCATAATCATAATCATAACTTAACAAATGACAAGCTGTCAATTAGTCAACATACATTAATATAAAGATAATATCTTCTATTCTAATTTCATATGAAACTAGCAATATTACGCAAAGAAAGCTGATAAAGAAAGATTTTTACAAAACTTTATGATAACTAATCTGAGAAAAAAAATATTATATAATTTTTAGAAGTAAAGGTTAACAATTTAGACAGTCAGCTTTTCTCAGTGCAAACAAATTCCTATTTATGGTATTATTTTGACCCGTTTATAATTTAACAATTAATAGCAACTGATTAATAATACACAAATTATAATTAAGTATTTTAATACCTTTAGGAAACATACAAAATATTTTGCAAAGCTATATTAATTCAATATGTTATTTAAAAGTAATCAGTTGAATGTCTGAGACAGACGTCAAGCTGATAGGTTTAAAAACATTATTGTCATTGATTCATTGTGGTAATATACTGTAATAATATTTATTTCTTCATATAGTTATACCTAGTGAGGGAACTCCTTTGTTTCGGCACTGAATGATGACAATTAAGAACAGATTAAAAATATCTCTAAAAGATAAGTTCCTGCAGATTATTATCAGTATTAATTATTGTCTTTATAAGTAGTAATTTCTACTAAAATATTACTTTCACAATTTTTCGAGAATGTTGTGCTAAATAATGTTCACCTTTGGCTTTTTTGCCAGGAGACAAAAAATGCAATTATCTAATCTTACTTTGATTGTAAAAATAAAAGTAAGATTAATCAACAGTTTACTAATTATTTACCAAGACGAAACCAAAGTATTATCTATTTTCTTTACATGCCTGAAAACCATTGAACCAATTGAGATTTATTTTAGTATAGATAAAGATTACACCATAGTGAAGGCCATAGGTTACCTTTTTACATGAAAATATTGCAGGGAGTGAAACAGGGGATTAAGTGTTTATGGGGAACTGGAGCAAAGTTCTTCAAACAATTCCAGCAACAGAAGTCAGTGATATAACACTAACTAAAAGGTTTCACACATAAACAAGTCATACATTTAATCATAACAATATCAGTTGATCTATCATTATAATCACATTTCATTGACAGAACTTGATGTAAATTAGATAAATTAATGAATATTTTTAGATAATTCAAATGTGTGTAAATATTAAATAAAATAAATATAATGCAACTTTAAGCATTCTGTAGGCATTTAAAATTATTAAATGCAAACTAGAAAGATAGTTTGTTCACTAAGTCTAAAATTAATAAGAAAGGAATGTTATGGAGACTGAAGTTACTTATTTAACCTTGACCTTACTAGAATCTAAAATAAGAAATATGCTGAATAAAACATTAGCCTGAACAGTCTGATAAGAAAGTAAAATACAGTAAGCAGGAAGGTGCAAAGTTTGTTTGTATAGTCAGCCTGAGAAGTGTGTGAATACTGTTTAGCACTTATGTCTTACAAATTATTGCATTCCTCTAATATTACAACAACTAACAGAACAAGCACAAAGTGTGACAATGTTACTGTTAAGTTACCTACTTCAGAGTCCAACCATACCATGGCTTTAATTATATATTATAGAGTACCTAGTCGTACTTACAGCGAAAATTGTGTTCTGCAATCCAAAGGGTATTGGTGTGAGTCTCGCAAAGAAGACAATTTTGAAGGCTTGAGGACCTGCTATCACTTTGAGCAAAGCCCGCGCCGTTTCATTCTTCATGAGTCTCTCGAGTGGGAGATAACTTCGCAATGCTCGCAACGTGTAATGAGCCACTGCCACTCCAAAGTTTGCACACACTAACACTGTCCCTAATCCATTTATAATCCCGAACAAGTAACCGCTAGTTATTATTAACACTAAATACCCGATAGTAACTGGAAAACTTACGATCAAAAAAAGTCCCAAGAACAACGCAAATATTATCCATGGGTCTTGGTGATTAACCCAGAATAATATTGTCCTCAGATACTCCTTGAAGAAGTATAACACTAAGACGAGACACGTGAGCAATAAAATTGAAATAACAATGTTAAATAAATAGCCGTACGTTGTTCTGTTGTTAATTTTGGCCCACAAACTTTTTTTTCTTGTGGCCGCGATAGGGTCAGGCTGACATTCTTCAACGTCTACAATTTCCATCTTACTGTTTTTATAAATAAAACACTGCCTATCTATTTTCGTGTATTCCGCGAAATCTCACATTGAAATTCACCATGAACTTTTCTACAAATTCTACTACGGTAATCTCTGGGTCCCCCCGACTCACGCTGCCGCTGGGACTTTTTCTCCGCGATGAAAATCAATCAGAATATCGTCGTTTAACGGTCAGATCGGATAAATCTCAAAAAGATCAAATAAATTAAACACTCAACTGCTAGCTAGCTAAGCTCAGATGAGCCAGCACCGCACAACAAAAGAAATGGAATATTCAACAGCAACCGACCGAGCCAAGCGATCCAACCAATCAAAACATCTGACAGACAAATGACAACAACTGTCAAGCAAAGAGTGAACGCATTCTGGCAGACTAATCGCTAAGTCATCGATTGTGAATTATCAGCGATATTATCTTTTAGCGATTAATGCCAATCGGTAGCCATTTTTTTCCATCGTTCTTGATTTTCAATGAGAAACTTAGAGCATTAAGAACCTAAGATGAGAAACAACGATTGTACTTTACTCATGTCAATCAAATGTCAAGTCAACAGTTGTTGTCTGTCACTGTCAGTTATTTCATTAATCTGTGGTTATTTTCCACGCACCACGATTTTTCAGTTTTTTTAAGAAAGGGATAATTAAAATCGACTGCCAGTGGATGGGATATAACGACGATTTATCATAAAATTTTGTCTTTAATTTGATTATTATCGTTACATATTATAATTTATAGTAACTGACCTTCACGGACATAACCATGCCGCCGAAAAAAGCTCCAGCTGCTGCTGGTGGTGGTAGTGGAGGCAGCAAGAAGACTGAGCAGAAAAAGAAGGAAAAAGTTATAGAGGTAAATAGCTGACGAGTACAGTTTTAGTTCTAAGCCTAGACTAATAACTTAAATTTTCTAGAATAGGACATTATTTTGGTGCAATACATTCTGCCCTGATTTAACTGTGATCCATAAATGCATACAGTTAACTCAAGTTGTACTAAGTGTCTTTAGCCTATATGTATAAGAGAGTATAAACTTAGTAACTTTTGTTTATTATTTAGCATTCCTACAGTCTTTACTTCTTTTTTTCATTTCAGGATAAAACTTATTTTAAATGTCTATTTTCAGGATAAGACTTTTGGTCTCAAAAACAAGAAAGGTGCAAAGCAGCAGAAATTCATTCAACAGGTTGAAAAGCAGGTGAAGAGTGGAGGCATCCATCCTGCCAAGCCTATGGATGACAAGAAGAAAGAGAAAGAGCAAAAGTTGAAAGAACAGAAGGAATTGGCTCTGTTGTTTAAGCCTGTACAAGTTCAGAAGGTTGAAAAAGGTATATTAATTACTAGGTTTCATCTGCGACTTTGTCTGTGTGGGTGGACATTTGAAAAATCCCTAGGGAGCTTTTGTCCATTATAAAAAGTATCCTATGTTTTAGTCTTGTCTTACTATACAGGGTGTTAATGAGTAAACCAAAAATGGGAAAACCGTTACAACAGACCATCAAACTGAACTTTTACTATGGGACCAACTCTGTAATTGCAAGAAAAAAACAGCTGTTTCATACTAAAATTAATAGCGAAAATATAATAATATATGAAACAGCTGATTTTTTCTGCTGAAATAAACCATCAAAACCAAAAGTTTGCTACTTAGAGACTTCATCACTATTCCTATAATAAGACTATATTTGCGTTAATAGTGTCACCACTAATTGGTCAATGTAGTGTCTTATTTTTTATTTATTGTAGGAACCGATCCTAAGTCAGTGGTATGTGCATTCTTCAAACAGGGGCAATGCTTTAAAGGTGATAAGTGCAAGTTCTCTCATGACTTGACTATTGAAAGGAAGGTGAGCATGTATTTTTTATTTAACCATTACATATTATATCACCTGTATTCACCTTTATTGTTGTTTTCAATTAATTACCATACAAATATTTAATTAACTAAAACGTCAGACATGTTTTCTTATTATTATATTAGTTATAAAAGAGATAAATCATATTTTAAGATTGTATTTTTCTTATTGGATATTGTTTAATATAGGAATCTTTAATGTTATTCAACAAAGAAATTGCAAGAAAGTTTGAAGATGGTGCCAATGTTCACAGATTGAGAATCTGCCGACTATCATTAAATATCTCTTCAACCGCCATTTTCGTTTTCTAAAATAAATCCATTCATTATTACTATTCTAAATCTTTCACAGGCTGAGAAACGGTCCTTGTATGTGGACATGAGAGATGATGATGACAACATGGACAACTGGGACGAGGCTAAGCTCCAAGAAGTAGTTGAGAAGAAACACGGCGAAGGCAACAAGCAGAGGCCCGGTACTGATATTGTAAGTTATCGGGACTTGTGACGTCATCATTATTATGTAATCTGCAAAACGGACTGCTGGGTATAAGCTTACCCAAAAGATCTCCTTGACGAATAATCTGAATAATCTGATTATCTGCATTAAGCTATAAATAATCTGAATAATCTGATTATCTGTATTTAGCTATAAATTAAACAGATAATTATTTGAAACAATGCCCTAACATTGATTTTATATTTATCTTTTCAGATTTGTAAACATTTCCTTGAGGCTGTAGAAAAATCTAAATATGGTTGGTTCTGGGAATGTCCCGCCGGCACTAAGTGTATATACAGACATGCTCTACCACCCGGCTTCGTCCTCAAGAGAGACAAGAAAAAGATGGAAGAGAAAAAGAATGAAATATCCCTCGTGGACCTCATTGAAAGAGAGCGGGCGGCGCTCGGGCCCAACCAAACTAAGATTACTCTAGAAACCTTCTTGGCATGGAAGAAGAAGAAGATTAAGGAAAAACAGGTATTGTTTTTTATCAACAAAGTATAGTTCTTCTATCTCACGAAGTCTGTCTATGAATGTGTTAGGGGTGCACATGCATATTGTCGTAGTGTGCGTCTGCACGCTCTCGTATTACGCGCACTAAAATAAAGTGCATGTGCATGCACGCCTAAAAACATTCATAGCAAAACGGTTGTCGTGAGATAGAACTTAAAAAATACTGAATCTGGAATTTCTTTCCGGTTCTTAACTCGTTTTAAGTTTTTAACGTTATTTTAATCCCTGGATAAGAGGACATCATCAATACTATTCTAATATTTTTTCTCAGGAAACGATGGCCCAAGCGGAGGAACAGCGTCGCAGCGACTTCAAGGCGGGCCGCGCGGTGGGACTGTCGGGACGAGAGATGTTCTCGTTCGACCCCGCGCTGGCCGCCGACGCCGACGACGGCGACGAGGCGGTGGACTTGCGCACCTACGGGGACTACGAGGACGACGACATGGACTACAGGGAGCTGGACTTCGGCCTTATTGGCATGGAGGCCTCCGAGGTGAGATTGCGGTTCAATACAATGATTTTACTGTTCAGTACCCTTAGGGCTACTTTACGCCTTTTTTAATTAAAGTTTTAATCATTAATGGCCGAATACTCGAACGATACTCAACTTTGAGGGGCGCTCAAACATCATGCTTTCTTTGTCGTATCTTTGACATTTAATGCGACAGGATTTATCGGCCATAAGCATGTTAAGTTTAAAGCATAGTTTTGTTTGTGTTAAAGAAGACCCCAGTTTGAATAGAGGCATTATTTTTTGAGACTAACTGAACATTTAGTGCATTGTTGATCGAAACCATAGCGACAGCATACGATTCTCCTCGCAGTCGCCGCGCGGCGAACCGTATACTAAAGTAACCAAAGCACAGGATACATAATAGTACAAGTACAGAAGGGTCACTTCGCAAGACCATTTGAATAAATAGCGACTCTTTCTCTTATACAATAAAACGCAATTCAGTGGGGCTACCGCGTAAGTGTCGTCGACTTCGCCGTCGGCTTCATTTGACAGATGGATGTGATACATTGCTACTTTTCTTTGGTAGGTTTTTTATTTGTGCCAAAAAGAAGTAGCAATGTATCTCATCCATCTGTCAAATGAAGCCGACGGCGAAGTCGACGACACTTGCGCGGTAGGGCCCCAGGTCGCACAGCGCTCGCTTCCCCACAGCCCACAGTTATATTCACCTAGATGTTGTTTCTCTTTCTATCGCATACTCTCATCTCTTCTGACGACGTTAGGGTTGTCTTGCTTTCAATGAACTGCGTAGCATATCATAAAAAAAGGAAAGCTATTGTATTTACTGGTATAAGAAAAGCAAACAAAAATATTGGAACATTTTTATTAAATATCTTAAGCGGTAAACGTACATGGCGCGCTCGCATACGCTTGGCGGCTCGCGCGTGAGTGAGTATCTAACTACGTGGTCGTGGCCCCCCTACATCGGCCCCCCGGTGGAGCCCGCCGCCGCCGCGTACTTATAGCTTCATACCTAAAATGCGGAGTGTCACTGGCCTGAAAGTTTGAATTTCGGTTGGAAATTAATCGGTCTCTTAACCGCCACCCCGTCGTCGGTCTGCGCCCACCCTTTAGAGCAGGGATTCCCAAAGTGGTCGATATCGACCCCTTGGGGTCGAAATCGATTTCCCAGGGGTCGAAATAAACGAAGAATTATAATATTAATTATGAAAAACACTTGATATTTGATAGGACTTTTAAAGTAATTTGGCTATGGGGGTCTGTGGTATCAGTTTATTTTGGAAAAGGGGTCTCTTGCCCAAAATAGTTTGGGTATCCCTGCTTTAGAGCATGTTATGGATATGATATTTCGGATCTGGTTACAGATATATTATCCGAAATTTTTATATCGGGTTAATGTTTTGGAGCTCCTTAACATCCCTGCTTTTTAAATATTAGCTTTAGTGTGGGTAGTAAAGTTGCTTATTTCAATTCATTTCTTATTTCTGAATAATTGTAAAGTCGACAGCCATCTGAGTTAGCATTTCTCCGATTGCATTTACTTTCGTAAAAAAGTCCTCTAAAAATCTTTTGTATTCTACAGGCGGATGACACCGGCACGAAAGCGTCTGAAGATCGTCTCGAGCAACTTAACAAAGGGCTCGAGAACGGAGACCACAAGGAGGGCGAAGCGCCCGAAGGCGACGGCGATGACGACGGCGCGGAGCCCGCGGTACCCATCAACGAGAACCTGTTCCTCGATGAAGACCTAGACGAAGAACTGCAAAACCTGGACCTTGAAGACTAGTGATTGTGCGAGCGCGAATAGACGGCGCTAGTGACAGTGTTGCCAGAATATCTCTTGGAAAGTTTTGGTGGCTTGGTCATATTGTTGGACTATGTGAAATAAATAACTATAAGCCGCGATGGTTGTGTTTAAATGTTCGTTTCAGTATATTTCTTCAACAATATCATCGGCTTTTTCTCTACTAGCGCCATCCATAGAAGTGTTATCCCCATAAACTATGACGTGATATAGTATACGCTTTTTTATGTTTGTCTGGCACATTAGACATTATTTTTATTACTATGAAAAACTTAAGTATCTGTTGTAAGCATAACGAAATATTTTTAATGTAATGGCCGTTGTCATAAAACGTTGCACAGACGGTTGAGTTATCAATTTGTGACCGAATGCTATTTGTCAGAAATAGTTCTACTCTATTCTTTCGGAAGCCGTGGTTGTGGTATTTGTTTTCGTTGGAAACTTGTTGATTCATTTTCATTCCTATTTCATGCGATTGTTATAGACGCAGTCATTTACTATTTTTGGTCTTTTGTTGCAAAATGACAGTCGTCTACAATATACCTCTCACACAAAATTGACCCAAAATTATGATATTGCAACATACGAAAAATATTTATGTAAAATACTTAAATAAAAATGTAAATAATTTAAAATTCTTTCATTGTAGTGCTTGGCCATCCAGGTACGTCCGACTTTTTTCCGATTGTGTAATGAATTTATAGAATTGACTTTTCTTACTCGCATATTTCATGTTTTCTCAAGAAATCTGAGTGCGTAATTTAAAAATGTGTTCCGGCCACTTTTCGCAATATAAGATTTACATATACAACATGTTACAAAAATACCCCTAATGCCGAATATGGTATATAGGGACCATCAAACTGATCAACTTTTACAATGGAACCAACTCTGAAATCGCAAAAAAAAATCAGCTGTTTCATACAAAAATTAAAATCGTAAATATCAAAATGTATGGAACAGCTGATATTTTTTTCGCGATTTCAGAGTTGGTCTCATAGTAAAAGTTGTTCAGTTTGATGGTCCCTATATACCATATTCGGCATTAGGGGTATTTTGGAACACCTTGTATATTTAAGTTTCGTGTTGCTGAAGTACAGACGACCTCATACTATGTTGACCTTGACGTAATAAAAGCTGTTTTAATAGTTTAACTGTATAAATAACTTGGCGTGCTCTCGTGTGTACAAAAAGTTGTCGTTTCTGTCAATTCATAACTATTAGAAACGACAACTTTTTGCTTTCTTTTTTCTTTCAGCAACACGAAACTGAAAAATATCCTTTTTTGTAGTTTTGGGTTCAGGCTCGGGCTCTCGGGTTGGGGTTGGGGTTTGGGTTTGGGTTCGGATTCGGTCCGGTTTTGGGTTCGGATTCAGTTCGGTCTTGGGTTCGAGTTCAGGTTAGGTTCTTGAGTGTCATAATAGGTGTTACCTATTTGATACTTATTATAACGAAACTTATCAACAAAAATACCTAATTAAAACCTAAGCTTGTTGTTTTCTAAATAAAATTTCTGATTTACCATAGAGTAAAGTAATGTAATTCACACAAGTAAGTTTGTACCAAAATATTTTTATCCTGTGTGGTTAGATCACCATGGTGACACAGTTTTGATTTATCAATTATCAATGTTTACTTTAACTTTCCTTCACTGAGCAAGTAATCACTACGTGCTTTCCTTTATGGGTCAATCTCAGAAAATAACTGCTTTAGTTATTCTTCTAAGGGGTCAATGCACTAAGTTAGTAATCACTACGTTTTAGGTCAATGTTATTAAAAGTTTATGTCAAGAAAAGTGTTCGTTTAAACGAAATATTATTATTAGTTTGAATGTAAGTTGGTTTAGAATACCACAATGCCTATACTAGTCAAAGATTTTACGTGGTCGCAATCAGTGAAAACGATTCACATAAAAGTACCGATAAGTCCAGTGAAACATGAAAAAGTGGATATTTTCACAACTGATTCCTACCTAAAAGCGAATTATAGTCCGTTTTTATTCGAAGCATTCCTTTTAAATGATGTAGATAACTCTAAAAGTAAGTGCATTGTAAAAGAAGACCTTATTGTATTCGATTTGGTTAAAAAGGAGGAGATCGATTGGGATTCTTTGGAGAAGGATTTGACGAAATCTGAGAAGTTGAAAATAAAACAAGATATTCTGGAGAAATGCCAAGAGAAAGCAAAACAAGAGTCAGAAGATAGGAGAGTGAAAAAGTCTCATCTGGATAGATTTGCAGTTGAGAAGGCTATGGAACTGGACACGGTACAGCATAATCTGATGGATTCTAGGAGAGATGAAGAGAGAAAGAAAGCGATGGAAGCTCTTGAGGATTGGCGGGTTAATAAAGCAGAAAAAGATGACGAACCAAAGCTTGATGCTCCCATAAATCATAGAAACGTGTTTCAAAGTTACAACAGAATTAGTTCAGGTGTTAAGATTGTTGAGTTGCCTTCGTCAGATGATGAAACCGATAAGAATACTAAAGAATTAAAGCCTAAGATCGATCCAAAGACATCTCCGAAAAAGGTTGCGGCTAGTCATCCAGTGAAGAACGTGGTCAAGTCCGATTTTGTGGAGAAGAAGAAAAAAGAGGTGAAGGCACGAGTATTGCCCAAGCTCCGGCAGACAGCAGAGCTGGAGGTTAAACATACGCCTCGGTCTTTCCCCACGCCCAGTAGAGAGTCCACTGCACGGGAGGAAGAGGCTTGGATAAAGAATATCACATTTGCTAGACGAGCAACAGGTTTGTATTTTGAGACTTCGCAACAGGTTTGTATTTTGAGACTTCGCAACTTTGAAATGATCTTCGTTCTTCTACCCGACTATTGGTCACGGGACACGGCTGCAATCGTATCAAAATAGTTTGTTAATCATATACCCCCTTGCTAATAAAGATTGTATAACAGATGTGTAGTTACACAATGTTTTGTCCATTTCTTTTTAATGTCAAACTTGAATAGTGCGACAGAGTAACCATTGTGTAAACTATACATCTGCTATACGGGGATAGAGTATAGTAAGTATAACATACGATTTAATCGTACTAGTCGCTAAGAAGTTCGCCACTATGCGCGTAGCCGTGCGTGCCCCACCACACGTCTTCTTCACACACAAGAATTTGTGTTCTGCGCATTGTCTCGCGCGATTAAGACTGATATCATTAAGTTTGAATCGAGCTATACAAGTACCTATATAATATATATGGTTTAGCTTTAAGCGGCTTTAATACGAAGGTGTGTGCCTCCAGGTTTCGTATCCGAAGATCTTCGGCCGGAGGAGCAGGACCCGCAGTGGTGCAAGGAGAAAGGGGACGAGTTCTTCCGCAACGGCAACTTCTTGGGCGCGATCAGCGCGTACACGCACGGGATAGTGCTGTCCGACAAGCTGCCCAGCCTGTTCGCGAACAGAGCTGCTACTCACTTCGCGCTTGGCAACTTTAATAAATGCGTAAGTTCATTGTTTGCCCTGATCGTAGTTATAGACAAAAATAGGCTAGGTATGTCATATTACTACCTACATATTAAAAGTAGATTTTGAATACCTTTTGTAATTTTGAATTAGATAAAAAACGACGAATATCAGCATTAAGATTATTTCAATATTTCGTAGCTAAATGACTGCTCAACGGCGCTTGAGCTGATGGTGCCAGCATGCGAAGGCAACCGCCGAAGTCGCGGGAAATGTATCGCGCGTCGAGCGGCGGCGCTTGCGCGGCTCGGCTACCTGAGCAAGGCCATCGGCGAGATGAAGGCTGCAGCCAAGTTGCTGCCCGACGACGAGAACATCAAGAAAGACATCTATGATATGGAGCGCGCCTGGGAACAGAACCCGGATTCGGATTGAAGTTCGTGATGTTCTGAATAAATTATTTATTGCTATTTGTTCTGTTTTAGTCACCCAGGTTTTTATAATTCACAATCCCCAAATGCATCTGCCCCAACAGTGTGTTCATGCTCTTACAATATTGTCTCATCTAGACTACCGGTTTTTCAGTGATACAGCCAAAATTAAAGTATCCACATCTAACAGAAACATTTATAGGTAATTGTATTTTACGTTAATAGAAATAAAATTACAATATAGGTAGTCAAATAAAAATAAATGTTCCTCTGTCTATTCTTCTACAATTTTTATCGACAATCCAAGGTTCCTCAGCAGGGCATGGGGAGAAGGATCCCGCCCACGAAACCTTCTGAATACTTCGCTGGGGTGACAGCTTCCACCGTATGCCAAAAATGTGTCTCTATATCTCTTTCCTACTGTCAAAACATCATGTTCTCCCTGCTTAGCTTCCTCAAATGCACTGTAAATGTCAGCAGCTATCATTTTAGACCATAAGTGGCAGTAGTAGGCGGCTCCCCACTCTTCAGACACGATTTTTGAAAACGACAATGGATGTGAATCGAATTTGTCAAATGGCATAACATGGTACTTGGGCCAAAGTTCGCGAACAATGTCTCTCCAAAATGTTTTTTTAGAATGCAGTTCTAAATCAAGCTTCGAAAGGTACAGTTCATTGCACAAATCATATCCCGACATGTGACCTCTAACATTACGAAGATTTTTTACTATTTCTTCTGACAATGGTTCATCAGTTTTATAATGTCCACTGATAGCTTGTATCGTGCTTGGATCATAAAGCCAATGAGTCATAACATGACCACAAACTTCTGCTGTGTCCCATTCCACATTTGATAGTCCAGCTACTTCAGAGAAATTTGCTTTTGTGAGTAAATGGCGCAGTGAGTGTCCGAATCTACGGAACAATATTCCTACTTCATTGAAAGTCAACAGAGACGGTTTGCCTTCTTCTGGTGGCTGGAAATTGAATATAAGAGCCGACAGTGGGGTTGAAGACGTGATAGAAGATTTGTTACGAATTGAAATATGCCATCCAGCATCATCGTGAATACGGATCTTTTCGTCTTGACGTGCATAAGGGTCCAAGTACAGCCCACCCACAGGATTATTGCTTGAATCATCATAAACATCATAAAATTTGACATCCTTGTGCCAAGTATTAACACCAGTTCTCTCCACAATTTGTATTTTGAAGAGAGTGCTACAAAGATTGAATAAACTATTGATAACCCTGGGAAGTGGGAAGAATTCACGTATTTTGTCCTCTTCAAAGCTGTATAAAGTCCATTTCTGCTTCCTTTGCCAATATGGTATGTCCCAAAGAGCTAATTTGTCATCAAAACCTCTTTCTTTAGCAAATCTTTGGAGGAGTTCAATTTCCACTTCTTGCATTGGTTTGGCACTTTCAAGTAAACTGTCAAAGATGTTATAAACATTGTCAACAGATCCTGCCATTTTGGTTTCCATGCTCATGTCAACGAATGATTCAAAACCCAATATATTGGCTTGTTCATGTCGTAAACTACGTATTTTCTCTAAATTAGTACTTGTTTCTATTTCCTTATTAACATAGTTGGAACATCTCTGCACATATGCTTGCCATGTGTTCCAACGCAGCTGCCGATCGGGGCAGTACTGCATAAATGACTCATAAATATGTGGTTGCAATGTCACTTTCCATGGGCCCTTATGTGGGTCATTGGGTACCGACATATCTTTTACCAGACTCTCAGGAAATTCTCTCATAATTCGGCCATCATCTATTGTGTTGGAAAACAGTTTAGTTGCAATGTTTACCTTATCACGGTATATTTGTCTCTCTTTCTGCAATGAGGTCAGGATGTTGTTGAGTCGTTCTCTTTTAATGCCTTTTATGTCAAGACCATTGAGCTTTCCTTCTAAAATGTACTTATCTAGGAGCCTTTGTTCTTCATCGGTTAGTTTTTTCATCCGGTTCTTTTCATTTACCGCTGCTTGGAAGATAGGGATGCTGTTGAACTTAGTAGACCTTGCTTTGTGTGCTCTCTCATGAATTTGTATGTAGGATTTTGTTGGCATGAGGGAGCTGTTTCCCAAATATAATGTTTTTGCCATGCCCCATGTCAATTCCAGTGGCCCATCAATCTTTTCCAATGGTTGGAATACCTCCACAAATGCATTCTTGCAATTATGTGAAGACTGTTCAATTTGACTGACTCCATTTTCATATTCTAAGCTTTGTTTGCTTATTGCAGCTATACATTTTTCAATCGTGATGTCATTGAATTCAGGTAGACCATTTTCAGATAGCAATATATTTTTATCAGCATCTTCACCAATTTCTGGAATCCTGCAAGGAAAGTGTGAATCATCAACTTTTTGACAACAAATTAAAATGCAAATATACCTGCTAACTGTTTTGCCAATATTATGAATTGTCACAATTTATTTAGAAGCTCAGTTTATATGGATTTATGGTATTAGTCACAAACCATGAGATAGTTTTTGAAATATGAGATAGGTAGTGTTGTATGAAATAAGCAGTTTGCTTTGTCGTGAACGACGTCTTCTAATTTTCAATGTAATATGTTAACAATTGTATATTAATATAAGTTATATTAAGTATACCCAAATAATTAAGTAATTCATCAATAAACTGTACTCACAACACGACGTATCCAGCATTGCGTTTATTTTGGTAAAATTGTTTCTTTACATGTCGAGCAATCACATGGGTGCGAAAAAACGACAATGCCATCATTAAATTACGTTAGAAATAATAATTAATGTTAAATATTTATTTCATAATCGGCAATATAAAACTCGATAAGCCGAACTCGAACTATCCATCGAACATATGACATGACCCGTGCGTGACAGACATTGTCAGTTGGTTGACACTACTGACAGACAGCGAATGTCAAATAAATTGTTTTTTATAATTCTCCTGACATAGGCAAGGCAAAAGAACTTCGATACAGCCAGTTTTTTTTATTTTTAGTTTGCAGAGGTCAGCGCAATCTCTTGACTGATAGTGGAACTAATGTTATTTTCTTTAGTGTGCCGGTGTAGAAGTGTAGAATTACGTTTATTTACGAATAAAATTTAATTTCCTCGCATTTCTTGTGAAAATCATTATACAAACCTTGTACTGAAAGCTATTTACATTGCTTCTAACGAATGAAGAAACGAACGAAACAAAAGAATGACTGAAGCTATCTCAGGAAGCTATTAACATTGCCGTAAGGCAATGTACCTACAATTGTTTGTAACGTAATGTATGCGTAATACAATAGAATAAACGAAGCAATCGATACATGTATTTATTTTCATTGTCGGTTCGAATAAAACTTAGGAATTTTATAAAAACAGGGCTATGTATGAAATATTTTATTTTACCAATATGAATTCTACTTTTTCGCTGTCTTTTTCAATAATAGCAGAAACGTTTTCAACTAACGGTACATTAACCAACTGGCATGAGCACAAATTGTTACACACATCACAATTCTCTCGGTCCAATTCTACATCCCTTGCTTCGTTCTTAAGTCTAGTCTCTTTGACTGGCGGATTGCAACAGAAATCAGTATCGAGCCCCATTTTTTCCCCATCTTCCAACGTCTGCGGGAGATGTTGGTTCAAAGTTTCCGGTAGAAGTAAACTTGCGATGCCGCCGGCAACCAGTAGGGCTCCCATGATGATCAGGGGTAAAACCATTATGTCAGAACCCTGGAAATATTTTTTGTATTCAATACACAATATTTGAAAATATACGTTACTTCGAAAAGGAGGGTAGTTTTAAAATCATCTAATAACAATGCTTTAATAATAACTAACACTTTATTTGTATAACGCGTTCACTTCGCGATTGCCGTCGTCGACCGTTATGACGTCATAGCTAATGGTACTGTAGACAAAAAAGTAATCATGTTTATCATTTTTTTCTTGTTCAAAGAGTGTCATTAATTTACATAACAAGTTAGCTTCGCCATTATGTAGGAACTTTACCGTTTAAATCATTATAACAACACAAATAACGAACGTAATGATTAAATCAACACAAACAAAAATTAAGCTTTGCGTTGCTAGCCGTACTAGAAAGGCGACGCAGGGGGTGCGGTATGACGAAGCGGGCCGAGAGGTAGCGGCAATGATGAAGTGAACGCGTAGTATATTAGACGACGGCACATCATCAGGCGTAATAATAATATGTTGACCTTGAAACCGTCTTTATACCCTACCTCTGCGTTATAAAATCTTCACAGTACTTGACATGCCGTCGTACAATGCGATTAAATTGACAATAGACAGTGATCCGAAGCAACTTCACTCGAGAATGTTGGCAAAGAGAAATTTTACTTAAAATATTTACTTACGTCATTTTATACCGCAAGCGCTCTGAAATTAATCACCTCAGTTGCTAAACATTGCTAAATTAATCGCATTGTACACACGACAGCACGTCAGGTTATACAGTTAAACTGTTAAACAGCTTTTAATACGCAGGGCATAAAAGCGGTCACAATGTCAACATGTATAGTCTGAGGTGCCGTTGTGTGTATGTCCTTAGAAGTCCTTATTTGCTATTGTGTGCTTACCTTACTTATGTAAAAAGACTTACCAAATAATTGACGAGGGGAATAAAAATAGGTCCGAGCATGCCCAACACGGAGCTCAAACTCATGCCGAGCCCCCGCACCACCGTGGGGTACAACTCCGACGCCATCAGTGGCAGCACTACGAACGACGAGGATATGCCCATCTTGCCCACGCAGTACAGCGCCAGGGTTACATACGTCTCTGAAATAAACAGATAAGTCTCTAATTAATTCATCAACGCCCGAGCGGACGCAGGCGGCCGGTTAACAAACAATGGAATATCTATTGAGTCTCATTTTCCGGGCGTTGAAGGGTTGACCGGAATACTTATACTATCAAATACTACTCAAGCTACAAAAAAGGCTTAAAAAGGTGATATTCTAAGAACATTATTTATTCATTCTATATTTAGAGGAACTATCCTAAGAACAATATAGAATTGCGTATCACCTTTGTACCAATTCTAAGGTGTATATCGAAAACTTAAACTGTTCATGTCGTTTAAGCTCCAGTCACAAACAAGGAATACTCGCTGCGAATAGGCACTCGCAGCGAGAACTCGCTGTGTGATAGATAGGTTATTCGCTGCCAAACTTTTAATACGACCTGCGAGTATTTATTCGCAGGGAATGAGGGAATGCACTCGTAGCGAATACTCTCTGTTTGCTACTGAAGCTTGGGTGCGAGTAAAAGAGATATTATAGTTTTCAATGACAAATAAGTTATAAATGGCATTGATAGAAAGCTCATAATACTCACCGTGCTGTACTAGAAACGTGGTCAGGCAAGCGATTCCACCGACAACCATGCTCATGCATAGAGTCCATCGCCTTCCCAGTCTCTCCATCGAAGGCCAAAGGAACAAGTAAGTGGGCAACTCAACCACCCCAGCTAGAAAGAAGTTCAGAAACTCATCTCCACCCAAAACAGGAGCGTAGTACGACAGCCCTACATACACGCTGGTGTTCGTGAACCATATGAATGTTATGATTATGGTCTTCTTCCTCAAATTGGGTGCTCTGAACAAATCGAGGATTCCGTACTTTCTACACTTCTCTTTCTCTATGTCTTGCTTCAACTTATCTGATTCATATTTGCGTCGCAAGTGCACCATGTAGTTCGCTGGTAGCGATTTACCATTTATTCTGGAAGACAATATTTTTTTTACACTCCTTGATTTTTATGATGATCAAGTTACAGAAAGTTCAGTCAATGTTCTAGTGCAGTGGTTCTTAACCAGTGGCCCGCGGACCACTGGTGGTCCTTGGAAGCCCAGAAGTGGTCCACGAAGCCATCCTAAAATAACAACCTTTCATTCATTTACTTACAATTACTATATTTTACCACCAATCCAAACAGTGGGTGGTCCATGGCAAGACAGAAATTTTGTCAAATGGATTATCTCATAACAGGTTAAGAACCACTGTTCTAGTGTTTTTACCAACCTAGCCATATTTTTCAAAATCACTTCAGCCTTTTCGAACTGCCCTCGAGCCAACAGCCACCTAGGACTTTCTGGCATCGGCCAGAGGTACAGGAAGAAGCAGACGAACGGTAGGGTAGTAGTCAGTGCCAAGTGCCGCCAGTCCCGAACCAGGTATACCACTCCAGCCAACAAAATCAAACCCAAGGAGTATGCGATATTAGACAATATGGTGCAAAGTGTCCGATGTCGTGGTCCGACGAGTTCAATCGCTGAAAATAAAATTGCGATGGTCATTTAGCTGGTGTTGCATACCAATTGAAGAGGTACAGTTGAGTTCATTAATATGTTGGCACTTTTGACAGGATGTTAAAGGTGCGTAGTCTGCACACTAGCGCCGCCATTGAAAAAAAATCATAGTGCTGTTTGTCGTTTAGTTCAATGGAGATTTTTTTTTGGCGAAATGTGGCCACTTTTAGCAATAAAACTCCATTAAACTAAACGACAGGCTAGAAAATATTGTTTTAAGCGATAAAAAATACCACAAAGCTTCTTCGGAGTGCACTACAGAGAGATAATTCACAATTTCGTCTTTATTTAAGCACTATATTTTTTTCCAATAGCGGCGCTAGTGTGCAGACTACGTGCTCTTAACTTTTATTACAACGGCATAAAGGTTGATGCACTGTCTGTGTTGTTACATACATATGAATGATTACCTACCTACGATGTTAGCAAACATACTCACCCAATACATAGGGAGTAGCCATAATAGCAGGTACAGTGAACCCCACCCCAATCCTATAAATAGTCCACACAACATAGTTCTGTGCGAATGCCGTGGCCACGCCGAAGACGCACTCGATGAGCAGGTATATGAAGAAGGAAGGTTTCCTCCCGATCGTGTCCTGGAGGTAGCCGAAGATGTAGTTGCCGATGATGCCGCCAGCAGCCAGGAGTACCAAGCCCAGAGTCGGTAAGAAGTCATCATTGCAGACTAGATTCCACTGTTCAACACAATATTAATAAGTGGTTTATATTAGGAAATCAGTTAAACTACCGCTTCACAAAAAAGATTTCAAAACACTGTTTAATTTAGACATTATAATAATAAGTTTATGATTTAGACACTGTTTAAGGGCCAGTTCTCGAATATGGGACTAAATAAAAAGCTGTCAAAATAAATAAATTCTGTCAAAATACTACTATCCGTAAGTTACGGATGGTAGTATTTTGACATAAAGTCCATAGTAAATGTGTCAAAATTCTATCATCCGTAAGCAAACCGAATCGTATCTCGAATATAGGAACGGGGGTAAAATGTGACGCTGTCTCTTTCAAACAATATTGTCAAAAAAGTGACAGCATCACATTTAAACAGTGTCTAAGTTAAACAGTGTTTTGTAGTAATGCCGTTAATATTTTTGGCGAACTTCCATCAACAACAAAATAATGACCGAACAATTTTTTAGAAGTTTCGATTCTTGCATCTAGTCTTGATTATACAAAATTAGCTAGCCGCATACATATTTGGAAATAGCCATGATTCAAGAAAACAAGGTTTAGCATTCCGGGAGTAACACTGCTTACGTCACTATCCAGTTCCGCGACATTATAGTAACAAGCAAAATAATATAATGAAGGATATTTTTGTGTCACATTCATTAATAATTATAATTTTATTTCTTAAAAAAAAGGTAATTTACTGTTTTATTGACTTAATTAAACAACCAAACAATTTAACATAAATATGTATCTGCTGCCGAGCTAGGCATAAGCCTGTATTACGGCATACTGCGCCAGACCCCTTGGACATGATCAATGTAAGTCCAATTTTAATAGAAATTACTATAAATGAAATATATAAAAAAATGAGTTTATAATGAAAGTTGTTTCTTTACCAGTGTGTATGAATTATTACAAAATTATCATAGTGCATTTTAATTGTGATTTGATTCTCATAGCAAACGAAATAGATATCGATAGCGGAGCTGACGTAAGCAAGTGTTATCCACGTGACTTCCTCTGTCTCGGAAGAGCTCCGAATGGTATAGCGAATCACCCTTGGCCCTCAAATCACTCTTAGTCGACTTTTTGTTCCACGAATAATGTTATACCTTGGAAGTAGCCATTGTTAACTGTAGATGTGCTCCTAACTTACCTCAGTAACGACAGTGCTCTTATATATATTCTTGTCGTAAGTCCAGCCGTTTTTACACGGAATGATATCAGCCGCTGGGCCTCTCGCGATGGCGTCCTCGATGCTATTGGTATTTTTCAATACATCGCTGTAGTTCAGGTTGTACATACTACATTGAGAGTATTGCCAATTTCCATTCTTGTCTTCGAGCGGTATACTGCAAATAGATAATAATGTCTTGATCATCATTAGGATACACCCACCCACATCACAAGCTACAGGGTACATTTATAATACGATAATAATAATAAATAAATATTTGACAACATCACATACATTGCTCCGATTCCAAAGTAAGTAGCTAAAGCACTTATTATGGAAATCAGAGACAACGGTGGTATCACAAACACCCAGACCGAGACAATATAGAAAAGTTCGTTTTCTAAATTGACCCAACCGGGGATCGAACCCGGGACCTCAGAGATGGCGATACCTTGAAAACCGATATACAAGGTCACTCGACCACGGAGGTCGTTTTGTTCTATTATCGAATTACAGAGAACTCTTAGATCATTTATTTTAGTCATTTATTTTTAAACTTCATATTTAAGTACCTACCTATATGGTGATGTAACACCTCCACTTTACCAGTTTGTGCCGCATTGCGACCCGACAGAATTATAAATAAATTATCAAAGCACCTGCACGTAAATTAGCAAGCCGTTGGCCGGGAAATTAATTACCATCAAAGCAATCTTCTGCTCATTTTCTGACTTATACTGATACTCAAGTTACCTCAAGTTCTTGACCAGCTCTTGGTCTGCCAGATGCTCGAGCTCGGGCACGCGGCACCAGTGCGCGACGCCCGCCGCCATGAACAGCTGCGCGTACGCATGGAACCCGCACGGGATCACCGCCGGCAGCAGGATCAGGTAGATCACCAGCTTCTGGTAGTGACCGAACTCGCCCACGTCTCCGAGGATCGCGTCGAAGTCCATGATGCTGGCTGCAAGACTAACTTAAAAAAAATTCCAAGGGTTCTACCTTTTTCAAATACCTACCTAGGGGAACAAAGTAAAGATGCGATCTTTGAACTATACAAATCTAAAATCAAATAGTATTTCTCATTGTCGTCATCAATCAAATCTATGGTAAGGTACAGGGGCCCTAACGGCTAACTTTTCGAACTTCGGCGGGTTTGCCGAGCTTCAACTTAATAGATAAATCGAAGTAAGGAGTTTCGTATTGTACTATTCGCCGAAGTTATTTAGAAGATATCGATGTTCGTGTGACATCATGACTTGGGGTTCGCCATTTTGGCCCGATTGGGGCTCGATTTATCTGTTTTAATTTGAAGCCCGGCAGACTTTCCGAAGTTCGATGTGTTAGCCGATACGGCCCCAGTTCATTTTCAGCTATCATAATATCATAAGATTGCAGTTATTGCCGACAAAGAAAGGATGTTTTTTGGAAGAAAAAGATTCAGCGTTTGGCAATGCGCAGTGTTAGAGCTCCCATCTTGATTGAAAAACATCGGGAGATTAAGTATATTTAAGTAGTGTACTTACATATACAAGGTCAAAAATCAGCAGTTTCATACATTTTGATATTTTCGATTTTTTTTTCGTGATTTCAGAGTTGGTCCCATAATAAAAGTTGATCAGTTTGATGGTCCCTATATACCATATTCGGCATTAGGGGTATTTTTGTAACATGTTGTATTATACATATATAAAAAAAATGAAATGTTTGAGTAGGTATAATTTATATCATGGGTCCAACCTTACCTTATTTACCAGCAGCGTTATGTTCCCGAATGTACGGAACTCCCGGTCCGGTAGTTCCCGCGGGCTGCGACCGACTGTGTTGGTGGGAAACAAGCAGTGAATCCGATGAAGGGACCCTAAACTCTACCGGGAATTATACAGGGGGATACCAAAACATTAACAACTTACCTGTTTTACATATCGATCACGGAAATATGAATTAATGTAAGGGACAATATCCCGAAAATGAGTTATATACACCGTTGGATTCGGAATTTTACGCGCCATCGAATGGTATACTTGAAATGTTGATATCTTGAAAAAAAAACAATTTTTTGTCCCTTACATTACACATTTTAGAAGGTCCTAAACAAATCTTTACCACAAATTTTGACGTATCATGCACTTGTACAAAATGTCATTTTAGTTTTAAGGTATGTCTCATAAAAACTTATATATGGCCTTTACCCTAACCACGTTTTCGTTTTTTCTAAAACTAACCAGCCTTACGTTACTTTATGATTTATGTATTTGGAAATGATGTCCCTTACATTATTGTGAATACAAAAAATTAAACAAAAAATAATCATTAAAAGTACCTATTTATATTTTTATTCTGCGTTTAACATAATTAGACTCAATGTTAACAATGATGGCACATTATAGGAAAAATCAGTATTGAATGATAATCAACTGTTTATAACCAAAAAATATATTCCAAAATTTCAAGTTCAATAGATTTTTTTAAATAATTATGGTTTTTAAATTATAATTAAAAAAAAACAATTCAATATGAAATTTTAGTATTATAACAATTTAATATAAAGAACTTAAGTAATATAATAACGATGTTCACACTACTAACTTATTCTTAACCGTATTAATTAAGGGCCGATTGTTGCAAAGTCAGGTAAAATTTAATCGTAGAGTAAACTTTATAATGTAATACGAACGATTGTTAAATATGTCACGTCAAATATCAAGGCATTTAACGATGGTTAGAGCTTACTCAACGACTAAATTTTATCTGACTTAGGTAAAATTTGCCTAAAGCGAAAATTCTACAACCTAATTGTTAACTGCAGCAGTTTGCATTATCAACAATCCAACGAAACAATATAAACAACATAAAAACGTTATCTACAATCCAAAAAAAAGAGGAGGAAGAAAAACAGGTCGCGATGCGATTAAAAATAAGAATGAAATCATAAAAATTTAATAAGTGGGAACTTCCCCAAACTATTTAGTAATCTGTGACTAGAGTCTTCGTCATCAAGTTTAATGATTATTCGTACGTCATCTTATATTTTAAAGTGTCTTTAATTTAGTTTCATAAGGAATACTTAAGTAATCCTTGTGATATGTTTTAGGTATAATACCTTTTTCACAAAGTGTTATTAAATCATTAAACTTGATGACGAAGACTCTAGTCACAGATTACTAAATAGTTTGCTCTAGTAGGGAATAAGTTCCCACTTATTAAATTTTTATGATTTCATTCTTATTTTTAATCGCATCGCGACCTGTTTTTCTTCCTCCTCTTTTTTTGGATTGTAGATAACGTTTTTATGTTGTTTATAATGTTTCGTTGGATTGTTGATAATGCAAACTGCTGCAGTTAACAATTAGGTTGTAGTATTTTCGCTTCAGAAAAATTTTTCCTAAGTCAGATAAAATTTAGCCGTTGAGTAAGCTTTAACCATCGTTAAATGCCTTGATATTTGACGTGACATTTAAAAATCGTTCGTATTACATTATAAATTTTACTCTACGATTAAATTTTACCTGACTTTGGAACAATCGGCCCTTAATTAATATGGTTAAGTATAAATCAGTAGTGTGAACATTGTTATTATCTTACTTAAGTTCTTTATAGTAAATTGCTGTATTACTAAAATTTCAAATTGAATTGATTTTTTAATTATAATTTAAGAACCATAATTACTTGAAAAAATCTATTGAACTTGAAATATTGGAAAAATTTTTTTTAGTTATATAAACAGTTGATTATCACTCAAAAGTGTTTTTTCCTATAATCTGCCATCATTGTTAACATTGAGACTGATTATGTGTAACGCTGAATAAAAATAAATACTTTTAATGATTAATTTTTGTTTCATTTTATGTATTCACAATAATACCATATTTTTTTTATCTAAATTAAATCAAGTTAACCAATTTGCTTTTAAAAGTAAAATTTTATTATAGTATTTAGTTAAGATACAGCAATAACTAAACCCAAAAGGGTACCTTACTTCAAAAAATACTAATATTATTTTGTCAATATGACTGATACATTAATGCGGAGTATTTTTGTGTTAAATGCAATTAAGGTAAAGAACGTATTTACATTTATTTTTAATGTAAGAGACATGCTATTTCGGAATCCATAAAGATAATTGTAATTTTGCTTGCATAGCTTTATAGAGCTCTCAAACCTAAGCAACTTTGCCATAGGCATCAAGTAAGTAGAATAAAAAGTGAAAAAAATACAAGCAATTATTATAAATAAAATTTGTTTTTTGCTCCTCCTGAAAAGTAGACCTTTGTCCCTTACATTAATTCATATTTCCGTGATCGATATTAGAAAAATGTTAAAATAAATTAAATAAGGATATACAAGGTGTTACAAAAATACCCCTAATGCCGAATATGGTACATAGGGACCATCAAACTGAACAACTTTTACTATGGGACCAAGTCTGAAATCGCGAAAAAAAAATCAGCTGTTCCATACAAAAATTCAAATCGAAAATATCAAAATGTATGAAACAGATGATTTTTTTTTCGCGATTTCAGAGTTGGTCCCATAGTAAAAGTTCTTCAGTTTGATGGTCCCTATATACCATATTCGGCATTAGGGGTATTTTTGTAACACCTTGTATAATAAGGATAAAATAAATTAAATTAGGCACTTCAGTAACAATGTTTTTCGACTAAAGTTGTAATGTCGATGAGGTGATCCTTAAAGCTTTTTCTGATCTTTTATTCAGAAACGCATTTTTGGTTCTTTGGAATTATGTTGTTTAGGTCCTGCGTGGCTGGGTGATTACCATAAATAGTGTTATGATGACTAACAAAGTCATGTCAGTGTCCTACGTACGACACTGAATTGAAAGTTAAACATTTCTACCATATTTTGAAAAATATTTTAAATGTTGTCAAAATAAATCACCCAATATGTCCAAATGGGATGCGCGTGCGCAATTATCTCATTGGTCGAGCGCAGTCAGTCAATTCGATTAGAGGCTAATTGGAGCAGCGGCGAAAGGACAACGATCAAGGTCGGGAGCAGATCCATCAGCCGCTTCAACGTACATTGACGGCTCTATAGGACACAAATTTCGGAACTGTAGAAAATTGCGAGGAATGTACGGTACGGTAAGACGGAAATATCGTTGAAATATAAGCCTTGAATAGAATCTGTCATGGCCAGATTTGGTATTTATTTTATTAAGCGATTAAATTAAATTTGTTTGTCTGGTGAATGGGAAAGCGATGGAACTTTTGAGTACGTTATGTAGGTAAGTAAATCAGTAATCAGAAGAGATAACTAGGTTTTTTCTTTTTAATATCTTAAAGAAGGTCGCCCATTTCTGACAACTATGAAACAATGAAGCTCATACAATTACATTTCATTGTTATTTATAAATTGCTAACTAAAATAAAAATCGGCAGTACAGAAATAGAGAAAACTAATAATAAACATTGGCAATTTAATTACAATTGATATAAACTAGAACATATAAGATCAAAGTACGAACAAAACAGGACTCTATCTCCTGCACCCTATTGCACATCTTGTATCATTCTGGGTTTTGACCAGCGTCGTCCGTTTATGTGCGAGTATGGTGGTAGTGGAACTCAAAACCAAGGGAAAATTGAATAATAATTTATTTCAATAACAGTATAATATATCGAAGTATTGGCAGTGAAAAAAGCAATCTATTCCCTACACCCTATGGCACATTTTCCTGTACCATTCGGGGTCGTTTTGTGCAGCGTCGTCGGGTCGGCCGCCGGTGTGCCGGTAGTGGAACTCCGAGACGCCCCGCCCGGGGACGTCGTTCACCACGAACTTGCAGAACCGCTCCACCATCCGCGCCTCCCAATCTTCGGACACGTAGTGTACAGATTCGTATTCAACTGTCACCTGAACAGAAACGTATGTTTAAAAAAGTTACATAAAGTAGCCAATCACGTGATCGAAATAGAATGCCCGCCTGCGCGCCGCAGTACACATACTGAACAGACACACACACGTATTCACAAACATTACAATGAGGTCTCACATTGCCTGCGGACGCACAGCGTCCCAGCTACCAATCACACGTAATAAGTTAAACAAACGTACCAATCACGGAGCTCATTTCAACGCAGTGAGTTTTCATAGGCAAGGGTTGTTTGAGTATTGTTTTTGAAAATGACTTCTAAGTATTTCTCGCTGAATGCGTAGTCTTATTCCAATCTAACTTAACTCTTATAGCTCGAATAGGCTCGCGGCACAAATATCTGTTCCGTTCACGCAAGTGCAGACAGTGCCGTTACTCGAGTGTTTGACTGAGTGTATGACACCAATGGGCCGTAGTGTAAACCTATCTTTACATAATGAAAATTGCAGAGGTCCACCAACCAGTCAGTCTTTATTGACGTTACCTGCACAGTGTAAACCTCCTTCCCGGCCTGGAACCTGAAGGCGTAGTCTTTAGGCGCCTGCCCGCCCTCGCCATGTTGGTACAATTTCAACTCCACCCACTTGATGGGCAACACTTGCCCGTTCGGCAGAGCTATAGTGCCCGCTTCGAAACTGGACAGTAAATAAATAAATAAATATTTTACAACATCACATACATTGCTCCGATTCCAAAGTAGCTAAAGCACTTGTGTTATGGAAATCAGAGACAACG
Source organism: Catoptria pinella (assembly GCA_963556745.1). Taxonomy (NCBI): domain Eukaryota; kingdom Metazoa; phylum Arthropoda; class Insecta; order Lepidoptera; family Crambidae; genus Catoptria; species Catoptria pinella. Next base: position 1,811,470 of record OY750771.1, read on the forward strand.
GTGGTATCACTAACACCCAGACTTGAGCCAATATAGAAAAGTTCGTTTTCTAAATTGAACCAACCGGGGATCGAACCTGGGACCTCAGAGATGACGACACCTTGAAAACCGGTGTACAACGCCACTCGACCACGGAAGTCGTCAATATTTTCTTTGCAACTGATTTTCACTTTGTATTCATAAGTGTTATAGTTATTTAGAATTTAGAACATTGTTCCGTAAAGTCACTTTAATTGAACAGATTAGATATACTAAATATTAAGAAGACAGCTTCAATTTATTTATTAAATTTTCATTTAGCTCGTTTATTTCTTAAAAAGTTTAAAGCCGGTTCTCCAGCGTCAGTTTATTTTAATCATTCAACAAAATCGACCAATTAACAAAAACAATTTTTATATTTGAGATTTTAGAAATCACAATGCAATTTTTATACAATACTAAATGATATACTAAAAAAATACGACTCGCACCAGATCATGTTCTCGGACGGGAATCGAACCCGCGACATTTGGATGTCCAGTTCAATGTTCTTACCGCTGAGCAAGTTTTTAGTATCTAGCGAGGTTGTTGGACAGCGCCATCTAGAAGATTTTTAAGAAACGTTGCCTGGAAAGTCGCTCATTCTCATAATAGACAGACTTTAATCAAGTTAAAAATTTACCACGGCTTGTGGGAGATAACGTAGACAAATCAATAAACTTTCAGTGACTAATACTCACATAGAAGCAGTGGAGGGTTGACAGATGACACCGACGCTGATGCTGACGCCGTTCTGCAGGAAGATGTGGTGGAACGCGTATCTGTGCATCAGGCTCCAGTCGCGCTTCACACCTAGCACCGACGGAATTATAACATTACCAATATAAAGTAAAGTTATGATTAAGCCTCGTCTTTATCAAACTTCGTTAATGTAAAGACGTAGAAAGGATAAATTTTTTGCCGCCATTCGGGATATTATGAATATGGGGTAGAAAACTATTAAAACACTCTTAGAGTTAGACGCTTATTTATATTACAGATTAAATATTACTTTTATCAGAGTGGCGCCCAACGTGGTGTTTTCATGTTTTATCATTCATGGCTAAATATTAATTACCCTAATTATTGAAATAATTTTCCCGTTACGTAATGACTTTCGGAAAATAGATCGCACATTTGAAGACCCTAGTTAGATGTTAAATATCCAGTAACTGTCAGTTTGGGTAGGTACATTCTTTCTTTGGGGCTGTTGATAAAGTTACAAAACTCAAACTCAACATTTTTTATTCAAATAAACTTAGAAATTAAGTGCTTTTGAATTGTTGTTTGTTACAAGTTTTCTTACCAAAACTATGGTCTCTGAAGGAAGGCAATGTGTACTCGAATGATTCGTTGTCAATCTTGAAATTGCACTTGAGGACACCGAATTGTTCGTAATGAGATTGGTGCGCTCTGTGGATCAATGGTTAAGGGAAACTTATATTAAAACACATACGTTAAAAGTAGCGGCTGTAGGAAATAATTTTCTTTGCTTTTATAATAGAAAAACTGACAGACTGACATTATCAACGCACAGTCTAAAACTATTAGCATTAGGCTCTCAAAATTTTGCACAAGCGTTAATTTTATAAGGCGCATACGAGCACTTATAAAGGATTTTAGAAAATACGTATATATCTAACATAATAAAGTAATTAACTATAATTAACGTAGAATTTATTATACATATGACCATCATTAAACCATCTTTGTGCCCTACGTAATAAAAGCTGTTTTCGCAGTTCACCAGTTTAACTTGCTGTGGTGTGCTGTCGTGTCTACAAAGCCTACAAAAGAACAAATAAGAAAGGTTAGTATCTCCTCACGTCTTCAAGTGCTCGAAGTACGCCCTGGTCCACTTCTCCCTCGCGATGGAGCGGATGACGGCGGGCGGGTGCAGGTCGCAGTCGTAGTCGAAGTACTTGCTGGTCGCGAGCCACTCGCCCTGGAAGTCCACCTCCACCATCTTCGAGGGGTCATTCTGGAACCTGGTGAATTATAACATGGAATTAATTTGGCTATGATGGTGGACCTCGGCAACTATGCTTGAGAATGTATGGTGAACACAGATTAAAATACACCGTATAGCGCGCAGAAGTTGGCTATCGTGTATATTGTCAGATTAATCGCATTCTAGTTTCCTATGGATATAGAATATCAGACACACTCATCGTCATAACGAGCCATTTTAATAATAATATCCCAACCTTTAGCCCACAGCCGCGTATTACAAGCTCTTGAAACTTGCCAGTTTTATGTATGGCTATCAATGCGTCTCTTTTAATTGCTAAACAGCGAGAAAGAGACTTAACTATAACTATAGCATAACGTGGCAAGTTTTAAGAGCTTGTAATACGGGGGCAGGATTATCTAATGGTCCTTCGAACCGGATAATTAGCAACTGAACATTAATAATAAATAAATAAATAAGTTAATGATGATTTTATTATTTAAATAATGTAGGTATTTAGAATTTTGCATGCTGAAACACTCAGCGAAACATGTTGAACTTTTTATTTTATTTATAACGTCGACATTGTATCATACCGTGTTTCTAGCAATTTCTGATTTAAAAGTTTTACAGGCATGGCGAAATGGCAAATTGGTGCCCAATATACATGTCGCGGCGTCCAGCCTCCATCGACTGACAGGCTGACGGACCTATGACGGATGATGACAGGGAAGACGTACCGGAGGAACAGACAAATCGACAAAACGGACGTAGCTGAAACTGGACCTGAAGACGACCAAGACTGACCGACTGCGACGATATATTGTGTGGTCCATTTTTTTAGGGTTCCGTACCCAAAGGGTAAAACGGGAACCCTATTACTAAGACTCCACTGTCCGTCTGTCTGTCTGTCCGTCTGTCACCAGGCTGTATCTCATGAACCGTGATAGTTAAACAGTTGAAATTTTCACAGATGATGTTGCCACTATAACAACAAATACTAAAAAACAGCATAAAATAAATATTTAAGGGGGCTCCCATATAAAAAGCGTGATTTTTTTTGCTCGTTTTTCGCGATTTTGTTAACGGCAACAGGTAGACGCTTGAAATATTCACAGAATATTTAGTTATATATTCACTTTAAAAATAAATAACTAAATTAAAATAAAAATAAAAATTTAAGGAGGGCTCCCGTATAATAGATATGTTTTTTGCCGTGTTTATAGGTAATGGTACGGAGCCCTTTGTGCGCGAGTCCGACTTGCACTTGGCCGGTTTTTTTATTTGACTCTAACTATAATTTGATTGTCCTCACCACATCTGTCCCTTGTAGCTGACGGTCCACTTGGTCATTGGCTCCACTGGAGTCATCTTAACGCCCTCTGCCCCAAACTCGTTGATATGAGCGCCAAACAGAACGGTGTCCGGTATCTTTTTACTGCACAACAGCCCTTTACCAGGTAACTAGCGATCAAATAGATGATGTTACATTACATTCTAACCCCCGTACTAATAAAGATTGTATAGCAGATGTATAGTTACACAGTGTTTTGTCCCTTTCTTTTTAATGTCAAACTTAAATAGTTCGACAGAGAGTAACCATTGGGTAACTATACATCTGCTATACAATCTTTATTAGTAAGGGGGTTAGTCTAAAAAACCTAATAACCTCCTCCTTTTTTTAAAGTCGGTTAAAATATAAATGAAGAATATCTTTAAATAGGGTAGTTTGTTCACTGAAAACCTTATAAAACCTGATACAGTTAGCCTTAGAAATAGTTTAAAAAGTGACCATCAGACATTTTTAGTGTCCCCACTGCTAGGGCAAAGGCCTTCCAAGGAGATGGATAAGGAGGATGGGCCATGACCCACCACGCAGGCCCAATGTGGATTGGCGAGTGCTAACGACTGCAAATGCAGCCGGGACCAACGGCTTAACGTGCCTTCCGAAGTACGGAGGAGTTCGACATAATAAATGATTGGTCTCCCATCCCATGAACGACCCTTGCGAAAGTTGCTTAACCGCCGCAATCGCTGGGCCAGGCGCTATACCACTGCGCCACCGAGCTCTTCAAAGTTTAAAAAGTTACTCACATTACCTCATTCAAATCCAAGCTAAAAGAATACGTGTTCACATTGTAACTTATCTATTAAGAATTATTAAGGTTTTGTTTAATACCGACGCACCAGTGGCACGATGTTAGTTAGAACCTATTAAGTATACTTAAGTATCTTTTGTATGTAATTGTAAATGAACATTAATATGTTTGTATGACACTTGTCTCTAAACTTAACTTAGTAAAATTTTAACTTCTAAACAAGCGCAATAGTTAGTATGACATGGATGGAACTAATACGAATATCAGTTGTCCCATGGGACTACTGGGACATAAATTATGAAATATATTAGTATGAGATGTCCCATGGAACTAGCGGACCATAATCATCCCACCTGTCCCATTATGGGACTGGGTCAATGGGACAGGTGGGATAGACAGGTTACCTCAATGTGAGGTCTAATAAAAGCTTATTCGCTTCGTGGAGATCGCTCATCGTCTAACGAGCCGTATTCTAGTTTCGCAAGTCCTATCATTGAAATATATTCTATAGAATATGTCTGTGTTACGTACCCCTATGTAGAATAAACCGTTGCACATGCCCATGGGCCGTCGTTCGCACCCGGATATAACGTAGATGCCCTTGTCGTCTTCATTTCTTGAGGCAGAGATGAAGAAAACTGCGTCGAAAGCCTGTAGATTAAATAAGTTGTACGAATTGGTACGAATAAAGGTACGTCTTTTAGAGCGTCTTAGAATAATAACACCTAGAAGCCGAGTCCTTATACAACGTGTTACTAAAGTACCCCTAATGCCGAATATGGCAGATAGGGACCATCAAACTGAACAACTTTTACTATACTTACTTTGAAATTGCGAATTTTTTTTTTGATATTTTCGTAATAAGTTTTTGTATGAAACAGCTGTTTTTTTTTTCGCGATTTTATAGTTGGTCCCATAGTAAAAGTTGTTCAGTTTGATGGTCCCTATCTACCATATTCGGCATTAGGGGTACTTTTGTAACATGTTGTTTGTAAAGTGAGGCAAAAAATACTGAGCCAAAATGGCTTAGTTTTCACATTTATAAGGATATAAATGTGAAGGATCATACGTTACCTAATAGTAACTAAAATCCAATAAAATAGTAACTTATCGCCTAAAGGCAGGGAAATTTAAACTATTTCGTTCTTATAGGTACGATTAGGTAACGTATGAAGGATACAAATATGAAAACTAAGCCATTTGGATCGGTTTTTTGTTGCCTCACTTTTGACAGTGCGTTTTGTAGGGAACTATCGTTTTAAGTTGTTATTATTCTAAGGAGCCCAGTCTTCACACTCAACAAAAGCTTTTACCAAGACTCAATTTCAATTGAAGAGTGTGCAGATGTCCGTCTGTCAAAAAAACATTCAGTTGATATGGCTGAGGATTTAAGACTGGGTTCCTCCACAGTATATGTATCGAGACTATGGCTAGTGTGAAGGAGAAAAGTAGGTTTTTTATCATTAAGGCCCATGTCTACAGATTCCTAATTCATGCGCGATTACTCATACATATCTGTCAGTACGGATTGTCAAATTACTGACTTGAATTATAAATCTTTATTAGACATTATTATAGCATTAATTGCCTACACTACAGAATTATGTGTGGAAGGAATGAAGAAAGGATGTTTACCTTTGCGTGATCGCTGAAAGGCTGCGCGCGATCCATAGACGCCGGATCAGCTATAGCTTTGATGCCCTGCCCTGCTCGACCCTTAGATCCGGCTGCAGAGTCTTTACTTGAATACTGCAATAAGTCATGACATATTTTAAATCCATTATACGTGGCTTTTAAAAAAGAAAACAAGATGGCGGGCTTGAATTTAGGATCTTTTGCCACCCGCTACTCCGTTTCAAATGAGTTGTTGTATTTTTTCCCTAATTGCAGTCTAGTGATTCGACCCCCCCTCTTCCCCACCCCTTTAAGACGCAAAGGTCCCAGTCCGTGTACGAGTTTGGTTGGTGGTATTTCTTGTTTAAAGCTCGCCTGGCTAGCTGCCACCACACCATCTTACTTAAACCCTTACGCCTTATCAATGATTTTTATTTTAATATTGTTGTCTCAATAATTTAAGGCGTTCTCATTTGACAATGATACCGACTTTAAATTCAGTCAATAACATCTACACCGGCCGGCAGGCGTTGATAAAAACGTTGCCAAAAGAGATAACGACAATAATATCTACCTATTTAATTATCTCATGGCAACTAATACCATATTATTATTGTGTTAGTGGGTATATTCTAGACAATAATAATAGTTGGGCGAAAAAGGCTTCTGTTAATTGAACAAAATCCAGAATAGTACACATCAAGGCTTGCGTAAAATAAAACACTGAACAACTGAATCAATAATAATGAACAACAATACTCACTTTTCTAAAGTAGTAAATACACGCAAACACCACATATTTCAAATAATACCACTTTCCCGGCACAGCATAAATACCAAATATGGGTTTCGGATCTTTCCTTCTTACACTGTATAATAACAAAAGAGTAATAAAACCAATAAAACAGAGCAATCCACACATTGTTACCGGTTTGATTCTACTTAAAATATAGAATAGTAGCACCTATATTCGTGATAAATTGTGTGACAAATGATAAGGACTGCCAAGTACGACAGTGCCTCGATAAGTCCAAAAACAGAACAAATAGTCCACCAATACGGTAGGTATGTACACACGACGCCACATCAGACTATACACGTTGACATCGAGACCGTCTTAATGCCTTACGTGTAAAAAGCTGTTTTCGCAGTTCAACTGTTTAACTTGATGTGGCGTCGTGCGTACTTAATTTAATTAGGAGTTGCTAATTCGATTCAGACATCTGCTAATCTATTTTGTCTAGATAAACAGTGGTATTATCGTTGGATGTTTAGTCTGAAGGTTAAAAAGAATAAATACGATATAGATATTGGTTTTGATTGGGAACTATGCTCCTTTTTCATTAGTAACTTGGTTCAGTATTATTTGTTTAAACCACATGATTAAATATTTGGCTTGTTTGTGTTAGGTGATGAGATTGTTTTTACTGATTTGTAAAAAGTATTACGCGCATGAAAGCTAACGGAATTTTTAGAGGTCAAAATCTACTCTCTACGGAATTTTTCCGTTATACAGGGTGTTCCAGTTTGTATATGCATTTTAATGGGAAAATTTTAAATGAGTGAAATAAGGTCTACTGATAAATACTTAGGTATATTCAAGGTGTTACAAAAATACCCCTAATGCCGAATATGTTATATGGAGACAATCAAACTGAACAACTTTTACTATGGGACCAACTCTGAAATCGCGAAAAAAATCAGCTGTTTCATACAAAAATTAAAATCGAAAATATCAAAATGTATGAAACAGCTGATTTTTTTTTCGCGCTTTCAGAGTTGGATACATAGTAAAAGTTGTTCAGTTTGATGGTCCCTATATACCATTTTCGGCATTAGGGGTATTTTTGTAACACCTTGTATTGGTAATCGGTGACTTTCAAAATAAATGCACAACTATGTTAATCAAGCGAAAGTAGTTGCGGGCAAAAGCTAGACATAGAAATATAAATCATTTATTTGCGAATATTACTGCTAGTGCCTTATCGACACCCCATCCCATACATCCAGCCGTTCCCTTACCTTCTTCCTGCTCCATCACTAGACCCTATGGACACTGTCTCCCACGAAAGTACTTGTTAAGACGAATCAAATTTTATAATATTAGACGAGTCACTGAAGCGCTCACCTTTCATTGAATGTGGGTCACTGAATTACTCCCCAAAATTTTATTAAACGCAGATCACTGATTGCAGCTAAAAAATCAGGAGCAGTCCAGTATGACATTAATTGCTGATTGATTTAGGAATATTTGCTTGCCAAAATTTTCTAACCAACCATTTTCACTGATCGAAAATATTTTTCTGCTCACCAAAATACGAATATTTTGCTAACCAGTTAAACCACATCCTTTATTAAAAACTGGACCTATTATATTAGCTTTTCTAACTTACGTTTCTTGAATGTTTGTTCTCTACTCGTTTAACAAATAGAGTTTAAAATGAATCGCTGTGGTTTAAAATCAATATTTTTCCTTGCAGAATTTGGCTGCCCATGATAGACTATTTATTTATTCCGTTATGTACTCGCAGCACTCGATTATCACTTTTCAAATTTCCTCAATCAACTTTGAACTTAAATTCCAATATGTCAAGGCTTAAAATTGATTAGAGCAAAAATTTAGCAAATGTACTTTTTACCATACCTATTGCAACAAGTAATCGAAAGCAACCGCAGTTTATTAATTTGAAGTAAGAAAAAAATCAGAATCTTCACACATTAAAGTTATTTATTGTACCAAAGTCTCCTTTTCCTATAATTACACCGGTACGGAACAATTGAATTTGATAGTTCTGACATACTATCTCTTTCCTTCTCAATGGGATAGAAGAAGAGAGCATGTTTGTGATTATCAAATTTAGCTGTACCTATATCTAATTACACTTGAATAGTGGTACATAATATAAATAAATAGTTATATTATAACCGACTGTGGTGTGTGATGTGGTTATAGTTATGCTTTTGTACCTACTAAATTATGTCTGGCAATGGCACACAGGGTTAATAAACTATATTCTCGAATTGATTTTAAACCTTAATATGCTGGATTTTAGATTCAAAATCGACTGAGATAATTTGCAACCTCGATTTGCCGCTACTGTGTGCATAAGTGTTATGTAGTGAATTCCGCTGTCCGATTAAAATAAGAATGTGAATAGTGTGTGACGTCATCCTATCAGGCCAACTTCATTTCAGCAGACTGCGTATAAAACAGACTGAAGTGAAGTTAGTTTGACAAGATGACAAATCGCATAACATTTTTATCTTTCTGTGAGGTTAGAAAATTGTGAACTTAAAAGTCAAAGATGTCAGGTAATAGTTATTAATATTATTTAATTTGTATCTTACATCTAGTGCAGAGCAATGAAGCGACATTATTACAACAACAGCGAAAAAACTAAATAACTTTCAGATACTTATTATTTTATATTTGGTCGGTAACTGAATGTGATCTGGGGCGCGATTGCGTTAAGTCAATCGTATTTATTCGACAGTTCATATCGTATCCGATCGGCAGCAATTTGACACTAATGACATACAATATGAACTTTCAAATGAATACGATCACTTTACGCAATCGCCTATCTGATCAAACAACATAACAAAAACTGGTCATGCCTAATATTGTCACTTGAATAACTTCTTTGTACTGCTGTTACTAAAGAGATACATCAAACATTTCATTAAAAGAATCATAAGTACTTATGTAAGAATGAACAAGAAGAATAACGTTACAAGAATTTATTATAATAAAACAAAAAGTACTGTTACATATTCGATTTAAGTAGTATTGGATGTGACTAAAGGTTTTTAGATGATCGAAGTTATTGACACTAAATCATTAATTTTATCGCTTTTGCTCAAATTCAGTATTACATTCAAAAGACAAGGACAAAACATAGTATGTTATACTAATATTATTACACCGTTGCTAGAAATACATCCATCAAGATGTCACATAAACACGAACTATTTTTGCTGTTTGATGAAAAAAAGTTTAAGAACAAAACAATCAGTGCCGGTGCACAATTACGTTCACTATACTCGATAGCGACTATAGTAAGCACTTTTGTAAGCAACTTGGCACAGCGCCTCTGGCGGTAACCGCACTAAACTAAAAGTTTTCATACAAATGTCGCCACCGAGTATAGTAAGCGTAGACTCATTATACGCCTACATGTTATGTTATTTTCTTTGGATTCGCTATTGTTTTATACATTCAAAATAAAATTGTTCTCATATAGCTTGCAAAAATTAACATTTTTTCATCATATTATTTAAATAAAAAAGAAACAAAACTACACACTTCTTTCTTTAAAAATAATAGGCATTTTATTACTTGGTTACGTCCACAAATGAATTTCGATGACAAAAATATAATTACATACAAAATTAATTACTCCATTGTAAACAAACGTATGAACCAGATAATTATAACGCTACGTTAAATAATTTATAGTCCAAACTTTTTAAGTGCCTTATACTTCAACCAGAGACAATGGAATGTCAATCTCAGTCGATATTATTGGTAAACAATAACATTTTGAAAGTAAATATAGGAATAACAGCTACAGAATACATAATAATATGGAAATGGGACTTCTTTTCATCTTATTTAGAGCCCACGAATACACGCACCCCGACTATTAAAATTTGCCGACACTGGTTTATGTCTGTCTCGCTCAAAACTCAAAAAATGTCGACATTTTGCCGGAATGTGCATGTTAGCCCAGCGGGTCTATCGGCTAAAACAATGAAGTTAATGTAAGCTTTGATTAGACAGATGGATGTGATACAATGCTACTTCTTTTTGGCACAAATAAAAACTTATCAAAGAAAAGGAGCAATGTATCAAACCATCTGTCAAATCAAAGCGATTACGATAGCAATATAAGTTAGCCGATAGAGTCCCAGTTAATGTGTTATTTATTGTAATGCATGACATGAATCAGTGCACACTATTACAATAAAAAACATAGTCACTGCCACGAAATGAATTTGCGTAGAGCTTTATTTAGTCTATATCTTATATTCCTATTCTTAAAGTATTCATACAAAGACTGTGAGGTCTACTCAAAGCTCTCTGGTCAAACTATAGACGAATAATGTTACAATTATTGGTTAACACTCGATATAATAGATCTATGATAAATATCGACTATTTGCTATGAGAGGTTGCGTTTAGTATCAACTTTATTAAGAGCTAAGTAAAGCGATTTTTTTAAATATTATTGTTTTCTTAAGTCTGTTAGGGCGACGGTCAATACACACCTTAAATGCATCGCAATCCTAATCAAATCACTCCATCAGTTGTACTAGCAATAGCACGTCAGGTTATTCAAAACTGACAGACTTCTCCAATCGATTTTGAACCTTAACATGTAATGTGTAAAGTTCAAAATTGAAGATATTTTACATTCGTGGTAGCCCAGCGTGCTGCTGTGTGTACAATCATAGGATCTACTATCCATGAATTAATTATAGAAATTAAAAAAATCCAAACAATTATAAAGACGTGATGTCAGTTACAATATTACAATCTAAATCAAAATAATACTATCAGTACGACACCACATCCAAATAAATTAAAATACCACCGAATTTTTTAAAAACTAACATTTTAGAACGGGACATGTGTAAAAAAATTGGTATGCATTTTTTTTTGTATACTTATTAAATAAATAAAATATAAATAAATATTCGACAACATCACATACATTGCTCCGATTCCAAAGTAAGTAGCTAAAGCACTTGTGTTATGGAAATCAGAGACAACGGTGGTATCACAAACACCCAGACCTGAGCAAATATATAATAGTTCGTTTTCTAAATTGACCCAACCGGGGATCGAACCAGGGACCTCAGAGATGGCGACACCTTGAAAACCGGTGTTCAAAGCCACTGTATTACGGAGGTCCAAGCCGCAAGTTTTTTCGTAGCTATTAATTAAATTATAAAATCATTATTCCTAACCGGCCCACATCTCTGTTCCCACGCGTGGGGACCGTTGGGATTTCCCAACCGACCCCCTGCAAATAGCATGTCAACCATCCCCATGTTATTAGCATGGGGTCGATTGGGAATAATCATCGCTCCTTCTACTTTTTTTTACAACTTTTAAATTTAATTTTAAGCTTCAATCGCCGTTAATTCACGACTTATTAGACACAAAAAATGCACAACAAAGTTTACACGTCCCTTTAATTTAGTACACATGGCAACACCAAAAAAGAAATTCAGCTTTATCCAAGATGACATTGGACAATGCAATGGAGTCTCCATAAATACAAAAGATGTTGAAAAGAGTCGCTCTTTTCACCATATTTTGTATCTTCCGTCTCTATCGCACTTTGCCTATTAGTCTGTAAGGTTCTTTTAAAGGTGCTCCCACACAGCAGTTATATAACGAAATATTCTCTAACTTTTTTCTCTAACATGTTGTAGCAAAATGTTACACACTGTTATAGAATGTTATCGTTCTTCACAATATTATGTAACTGCTGTGTGGGAGAACCTTAACAGATGCGTTATTATTGTATACAATTATAATAGTGGATATTATTGCATTTTTAATGAGCTTATGAACAGGAAAGGTTGGTTTCAACCCTTACTCTCGATAGGTTACTTACCCCCGGTTTGAGGTACTTTATCGATTGTTTATCGGAGGTTCTACTTTATCAGAGGGGTTCACATTATCTGGTTTAATGTTAATTTTATTATATAAACTATAACCAGATAATGTGGACCCCTCCGATAAAGTACCTCAGAAACCGGGGGTTATAGTTTTAATTCATTAACACCCGAGCGGACGCATGCGACCAGATAACAATGGAATATCTATTGTGTCTCATTTTCCGGGCGTTGAGAGTTAAACCACGAATTAGAATAATGTAAATGACTTATTTTCTTTTGCCTTTATACTAGTTTTTATGTCCAAATCCAGAGAAAACACGGGTCAGTGAGAAGACGCATCCATTATGAACCTTACGCCACCTCAATTAGAATACAATTTAGACCGAAGCCCTGGTAGAGTCCTAATCTCTAGAAGCTCCAATAATGGTGAGGATGTACAAGAAAATGTTGATGACGTCCAAGTAAAGGTTGAGAGCAGCAAAGATATACTCCTCAGGGGAGATAGAGTATTTGTGTTTGCCACCAAGCATCAGCTGAGTGTCATAGAGCAGGTAGAACGAGAACAGGAGAGCGCCAATACTTGCGTACACTAACGTCAGGATGCGGTCGCGAGGCAGGAATATTGCGATTATACCTGGAAATAAATTTGACGTTACCAACTGCACAAATAAAGAAGGCTATAGTTATGCAAATTACGCGGTTTAGCAAAATTGATTCACTTTGGTTGAAAGAAGACGCAGAAATGATATGATTCAGTTGTATGTTTACATGATTCAACTTGGTTTATTCGTCCAAATTGAAAGGTAGAAGTGAACCGTGATATTTCAGCATAACATATCTGATTGAAAATAATAAAAATATTCAAAGTGAGCTTAGTTAACGTAACCAATTCTATTACTCACGCCATGTTAGTGTTCATTTGAATCACGTTAGAATTCGATGAAATAATACATTACAGCCGAGAACGGGAAGTTAATATTTACATTATCGAGGATGGCGAGGGCTTTAAACATTCGAGGCAATGTAAATTCCCGTACAAGGCTTGTATAGAGTTTTTCTCAAGAAATGCGAGGAAATAAATACTCGTCGTAAAAAAAAAATTTTTAATTGGTTTGTGTGGCCATGTGAAATGACCAGTGCGGGAAGTAAGTACTGAAATTCATTTCCGCACTCTTCACTAGACCGCCACGTGCTATTTTAATGAAAAGTGAAGTGACTACACAATTCCGTGACTACGGCCGCTGAAAGCTGATACATTTGACACGGTGAGAGATTTATATAAGTCTCAAATGTCAAATAATAGACACGAACGGATTCCAAAAAGTGCAAAAAAAAAAAACGACAATTGTACCAAATTTTGGCGATAAGGGATTTTGTACTTAAATATGGTTAGCATATATTCACTCGTTTCATCCACTCACGATTTAATGAATGTAAAATATTTTTCTTGTTTTTTTATTGGATGTGGAAAGTTGTTTTGTGTGTGTGTGTGTGTGTGTGTATGAAGAAATAGAGCTACTTACCGAACAGCAGGAATATGACAGTGGCACAAAGCAACACTCCTCCCATAGCAGTGAAGTCCCACTTAGTCTGGAACGCGAACAGAGTGATCGCCAGGCACACCGCCGCTGTTATACCGACCGCCATCAACACCTGACAACACAAATTTTCAATTAAATCAAATGATGACTTGTTTGAATTATCTATTATAGACTACTTTGGCTAAAAAAGGTAAACAAACACTACGTCAACAATAATATAATCTTAAAATTACTACATTATAATTAAAAAAAATGTAATAATATTGAAAATTATTGTTTAAGACGTCTGAATAGGTCCCGCCACATACAGACGGAATTTTGATTCGGAATTCCGAAACGTAATCATTGAAATCTATGGACCTACCACATATATGCGGTAATTTTTTTTACGTGTGTGTTTTCGATGACAGTACAGCGTGCGGTAAGTTGATTTTACCGCACGCCGTTGCGTTTTTGTTTACGGTTTAGTACAGCTTGCGGAAAGTTAATTTTACCGCACGCTACCACCGTTCGTTTTTGTTTACGGTTTTTTATTTATTTCAGAAGGCACTTATAATGTTTTCTCGCAAATGTATTAAAAAACGTAGTATGACATACGGTTGTTAAGGTTTTTTAAACCTTGTATCATAAACTACTATTATTAGTTTTGTAGTAAAATTGAAATATGAAATTCTTTTTCTTCTGTGTTATTCCTTCATCGTACATAAGCAATGTTTCGTTCAGAAAAAGTTAGCTGTCAACACGGACTCGGTAATTGGGAATTTGAGATAATATATAGATGGATAGTGTATGTATGTATGTTGATAATGATAACTTACCGCCGAGCTGTCGTAGACGCTGGATGAGACGCCGAGCAGGAAGCTCTCGGCGACGGTGAAGATGCCCAGGAATATGAAGTTGAGGGGCGCCGTGCGACGCACGCTCTCGCAGCACGCCATCGCCACCAGGCACACTATCACCACGGCTAGAGCCACCCAGCTACGGACGACACGGATACGATCATATAACATGCCCACGAATATCTAGTTGAGGGGCACGCTCTCGCAGCACGCCATCGCCACCAGGCACACTATCACCACGGCTAGAGCCACCCAGCTACGGACGACACGGATACGATCATATAACATGCCCACGAATATCTAGTTGAGGGGCACGCTCTCGCAGCACGCCATCGCCACCAGGCACACTATCACCACGGCTAGAGCCACCCAGCTACGGACGACACGGATACGATCATATAACATGCCCACGAATATCTAGTTGAGGGGCACGCTCTCGCAGCACGCCATCGCCACCAGGCACACTATCACCACGGCTAGAGCCACCCAGCTACGGACGACACGGATACGATCATATAACATGCCCACGAATATCTAGTTGAGGGGCACGCTCTCGCAGCACGCCATCGCCACCAGGCACACTATCACCACGGCTAGAGCCACCCAGCTACGGACGACACGGATACGATCATATAACATGCCCACGAATATCTAGTTGAGGGGCACGCTCTCGCAGCACGCCATCGCCACCAGGCACACTAGCACCACGGCTAGAGCCACCCAGCTACGGACGACACGGATACGATCATATAACATGCCCACGAATATCTAGTTGAGGGGCACGCTCTCGCAGCACGCCATCGCCACCAGGCACACTAGCACCACGGCTAGAGCCACCCAGCTACGGACGACACGGATACGATCATATAACATGCCCACGAATATCTAGTTGAGGGGCACGCTCTCGCAGCACGCCATCGCCACCAGGCACACTATCACCACGGCTAGAGCCACCCAGCTACGGACGACACGGATACGATCATATAACATGCCCACGAATATCTAGTTGAGGGGCACGCTCTCGCAGCACGCCATCGCCACCAGGCACACTATCACCACGGCTAGAGCCACCCAGCTACGGACGACACGGATACGATCATATAACATGCCCACGAATATCTAGTTGAGGGGCACGCTCTCGCAGCACGCCATCGCCACCAGGCACACTATCACCACGGCTAGAGCCACCCAGCTACGGACGACACGGATACGATCATATAACATGCCCACGAATATCTAGTTGAGGGGCACGCTCTCGCAGCACGCCATCGCCACCAGGCACACTAGCACCACGGCTAGAGCCACCCAGCTACGGACGACACGGATACGATCATATAACATGCCCACGAATATCTAGTTGAGGGGCACGCTCTCGCAGCACGCCATCGCCACCAGGCACACTATCACCACGGCTAGAGCCACCCAGCTACGGACGACACGGATACGATCATATAACATGCCCACGAATATCTAGTTGAGGGGCACGCTCTCGCAGCACGCCATCGCCACCAGGCACACTATCACCACGGCTAGAGCCACCCAGCTACGGACGACACGGATACGATCATATAACATGCCCACGAATATCTAGTTGAGGGGCACGCTCTCGCAGCACGCCATCGCCACCAGGCACACTAGCACCACGGCTAGAGCCACCCAGCTACGGACGACACGGATACGATCATATAACATGCCCACGAATATCTAGTTGAGGGGCACGCTCTCGCAGCACGCCATCGCCACCAGGCACACTAGCACCACGGCTAGAGCCACCCAGCTACGGACGACACGGATACGATCATATAACATGCCCACGAATATCTAGTTGAGGGGCACGCTCTCGCAGCACGCCATCGCCACCAGGCACACTATCACCACGGCTAGAGCCACCCAGCTACGGACGACACGGATACGATCATATAACATGCCCACGAATATCTAGTTGAGGGGCACGCTCTCGCAGCACGCCATCGCCACCAGGCACACTATCACCACGGCTAGAGCCACCCAGCTACGGACGACACGGATACGATCATATAACATGCCCACGAATATCTAGTTGAGGGGCACGCTCTCGCAGCACGCCATCGCCACCAGGCACACTATCACCACGGCTAGAGCCACCCAGCTACGGACGACACGGATACGATCATATAACATGCCCACGAATATCTAGTTGAGGGGCACGCTCTCGCAGCACGCCATCGCCACCAGGCACACTATCACCACGGCTAGAGCCACCCAGCTACGGACGACACGGATACGATCATATAACATGCCCACGAATATCTAGTTGAGGGGCACGCTCTCGCAGCACGCCATCGCCACCAGGCACACTATCACCACGGCTAGAGCCACCCAGCTACGGACGACACGGATACGATCATATAACATGCCCACGAATATCTAGTTGAGGGGCACGCTCTCGCAGCACGCCATCGCCACCAGGCACACTATCACCACGGCTAGAGCCACCCAGCTACGGACGACACGGATACGATCATATAACATGCCCACGAATATCTAGTTGAGGGGCACGCTCTCGCAGCACGCCATCGCCACCAGGCACACTAGCACCACGGCTAGAGCCACCCAGCTACGGACGACACGGATACGATCATATAACATGCCCACGAATATCTAGTTGAGGGGCACGCTCTCGCAGCACGCCATCGCCACCAGGCACACTATCACCACGGCTAGAGCCACCCAGCTACGGACGACACGGATACGATCATATAACATGCCCACGAATATCTAGTTGAGGGGCACGCTCTCGCAGCACGCCATCGCCACCAGGCACACTAGCACCACGGCTAGAGCCACCCAGCTACGGACGACACGGATACGATCATATAACATGCCCACGAATATCTAGTTGAGGGGCACGCTCTCGCAGCACGCCATCGCCACCAGGCACACTAGCACCACGGCTAGAGCCACCCAGCTACGGACGACACGGATACGATCATATAACATGCCCACGAATATCTAGTTGAGGGGCACGCTCTCGCAGCACGCCATCGCCACCAGGCACACTATCACCACGGCTAGAGCCACCCAGCTACGGACGACACGGATACGATCATATAACATGCCCACGAATATCTAGTTGAGGGGCACGCTCTCGCAGCACGCCATCGCCACCAGGCACACTATCACCACGGCTAGAGCCACCCAGCTACGGACGACACGGATACGATCATATAACATGCCCACGAATATCTAGTTGAGGGGCACGCTCTCGCAGCACGCCATCGCCACCAGGCACACTATCACCACGGCTAGAGCCACCCAGCTACGGACGACACGGATACGATCATATAACATGCCCACGAATATCTAGTTGAGGGGCACGCTCTCGCAGCACGCCATCGCCACCAGGCACACTATCACCACGGCTAGAGCCACCCAGCTACGGACGACACGGATACGATCATATAACATGCCCACGAATATCTAGTTGAGGGGCACGCTCTCGCAGCACGCCATCGCCACCAGGCACACTATCACCACGGCTAGAGCCACCCAGCTACGGACGACACGGATACGATCATATAACATGCCCACGAATATCAAGTTGAGTCACATCGTAATAGTGATCCAGAAATAAATAAATAAGAAATAAAATAAATTTGACAACATCACATACATTGCTCCGATTCCAAAGTAAGTAGCTAAAGCACTTGTGTTATGGAAAACAGAGACAACGGTGGTATCACAAACACCCAGACCTGAGCCAATATAGAAAAGTTTGTTTTCTAAATTGACCCAACCGGGGATCGAACCCGGGACCTCAGAGATGGCGACACCTTGAAAACCGGTGTACAAAGCCACTCGACCACGGAGGTCGTCAGAATATATCTAACTTTGAGTTTTGATGAGACAGAAATTTAAGGGCGAGTCCAAAGGTAATTATTTTAGTTATAAGTCGCATAAAATAAGTCGCAGAATAATCATTCCAATAAATAGGTGATGAGGTCTAATTATGTTTGCCGTTTCTCTCACAAGCGGCGCCAGCGTCTATGAAGAGAGTCAAGAGTCAAATCTGTCAAAACGTCATTGTTTGTTTTAGCAGGAGGCGTAATTTTTTGTTCATCATTACATTAATTATTACATACTATTTTAAATAAAATAATTCAACAATACTTACAAGAGGAATCGGTTTTGATGCACCCAAATTTTAGTCGGCTCATGGAACACGAACAAGCAGATGAATCCTGACGTCACCAGAAGCTGGCACATGAGTATGGAGTACACCTGAAACAACAATACGAGTCCAATAAAAATGGTTCGAAAAAAGATGGATGTATGTAACAGAAAGAGGAAATTATAGGGTTAAAATGAATAAAAATAATGGAATAGATGAGATAAAAAGACAAAAAAGTTAAAGAAGCCAAAGAGAAACTACTTTTGGAAAAATATTTTATATTATTTAAAGTAAGTGGCATAAAACCCGTGTTCCTCTTGCGGTCCTCATAGAGATAGTCATTTTAGAAGACAAAATAATTTTGTGACTTTTTGACCTTCTTTCGAGTAAAAAGTTAAAACATATTGTTGTGAAAAATACCTTTCGAATGAATGACTTTCTGATGGACTGTTCGGTGAAGTCGAAGCCCTTGACTTCGCCATCTTCGCCGACGCCAGGCGGCACGTAGCCGGGAGGCTGGAAAGAAAAAAAGATTTTAACTCTACTTAAAAACTATTTAGAAAAATTATCCACGGGCACAGAACTATACAACGTGTTACAAAAATACGTTGTTGTGTTATAAAATTACGTTGCTGTTTCATACAAAAATTAAAATCGAATATATCAAAATGTATGAAACAGCTGATTTTTTTTTCACGATTTCAGAGTTGGTCCCATAGTAAAAGTTGTTCAGTTTGATGGTCCCTATATACCATATTCGGCATTAGGGGTATTTTTGTAACACCTTGTATAGTACTGACGTACAGAACGGCCACGCTCCGCCTCCCGCCAGCCGAGATACCGCACGTCACCCCGACAATCGGCGGTAAGATCAGCGGTTCATTCCCGGGCCGTGTCGCGCGCGCGAGATGTCGGTGGTACGAGCACAGATGTCAAAAGTCAACAATAAGGTTCACGCACACATTCGCAGCGTGTACAAACGTAATCTGTTAATATTGTAGCTGAATCTCACTTTTTGTATGGCGTGTCCGGGGTGTGCCACGGGCAAGATTTCACCCATGCAAAACAGACATGCATGTATAGCATAGGGAACCGGACAAAACATTAATCTGACACAACATGTTTATGAGGCTTGTTGTAAAGTAGTTTTAGAAATTTGATAGCTTCGAATCATTAAACAAAAAAGTTATTAACATTCAAAATCGAGTGCATCTCTGTGCAGTATTCTTTTATTACGCATGCCTAGTGCCTAAATTTGATGCGATTAATTTAACAATGTACAACAGAAGTGGGTAACTTCAGAGCGGGAATATGATGGGAAGTGGGTAACGATACAAAACGACGTATTTTAATTATTTCTCTTTGCCATACATTCTCGAGTGAAGTTGCTGTGGATCACTGTCTATTGTCAATTTAATAGCATTGCACTTTATAGCAGGTATGTTTAATTTAGTTAGGGCCTAACTAGGTTAGGCATTTAAATTGAATGATATTATAGAAACAAACTAGCCAATTTCTTCCTCATTCTTTAACATAAATTCAAAAATATTCTGTACTTTTAATCAAAGGATATAAAAAAAAAATAAAGATTAATTTAACAATAATCATCATAATTATTTAACACTTATCATGCAACATTACAATACAACAAAGTTATCCTTTGCATAAACAGTAAAAAAGAAACAATACTTTACTTGAGTACTTAACTACATCATTACTTATTTCAAAAGTTCTTATGAATTGTCAGAGAATATGAAAAGCACATGTGTACGAACCAAAAAAGCACAACAACAATAACTCAATATTGAAAAAACGAAACACTTCCACTTTTAATAGTTTTAAATATATAACAAATAAACTAACTGAAACTATAAATGGAACTGTATTTTTATAGTTTTCGGTTAAATTACCTGCGCTGAAGACATATTACTGTGGTATAGAGCAGTGCCGCACGCAGTGATAAACTTTGTTTGGCTGGTACGGATGTGGGTGGCACGCGGTGATAACTCTATCTAGATAAACTGATAACGCGTTCAAAAATATCGAAAAGGGCGTTGAAAGATTTTGAATAATAAGCAAAAAATTCCCTTGAAATATTCAACTTTAACACTCAAACGTCCTACTTTCACTCAAGTGTTCTGAAACTAAATTGTTTGATATTCGCACAAACAAATTGATGTGTGTGAACTGCAAAGACACAGACTAACTATTTTGTGGTACTGCTGTCTGAAAGCAGCACCTAACACAATAGGATTATTTATTTATTTGCAAATTACAAGTTGAAAGGGTGTTACAAAATTGGTAGGTACAGTACAAGTGACGCCCTGCTAGGGCACAGCAAACATTATATTATAAAATATCTAGCAGGCAATTAAAAAGTGTTATTAATTAGCATTGAGCTGCAATATGTCATTAA
Source organism: Catoptria pinella (assembly GCA_963556745.1). Classification (NCBI taxonomy): domain Eukaryota; kingdom Metazoa; phylum Arthropoda; class Insecta; order Lepidoptera; family Crambidae; genus Catoptria; species Catoptria pinella. The sequence goes on from OY750771.1 coordinate 1,832,731, forward strand.
TTAAGTAATATCCAACAGTCTAATTCATAAACGATTTATGACGTTCATTAGCTAAAAAGTATTAGCAAATTAGCCTACGCCATAACTTTTTATCTATTTTGGGGTTTTAGAAGTTTAAAGTAAGGAGCACCCTTCGTTACTATCGAAGCTAGTTTTGTAGACTTGAAAAAAAGAACACTACGTTATTCCCGAAATCCAACGAAATATAATTTCACGGCAAAATATAGCTCCAAATAAAAGTGGACACTATTAAATCATTAATATGTTGTGTGTACCTTATCAGCTAAACAAACGAGTGTTAAAAATATTAGATTGGCAAAAACAAATATTGCAGGCAGCCCTGGTCCTAACCTTAAAGTTGTAGCGAGTGTCATTGTGGGTTTTTTTGGCTCAATGAGATTAAAATGTCGTTAAATTAAGGAAATTAAGAGCAAATGTTATCGGTGGGTTATACCGATAATTCACCTTTGACCTAACTACAAGTTCTCATAGTAGCGTGGTTGCAAATGTGTGAGGGAGACGCATCACCACAGTAAAGAATAATTTTCGCGCCTAGTCTAACCTCCTTACTAATAAAGATTGTATAGCAGATGCATAGACACATTATTTCGTCCCTTTCTTTTTAATGTCAACCTTAAATAGTTTGACAGAGAGAAACCATTGTGTAACTATATGTACATCTGCTATACAAACTTTATTTAAAAGGGGGTAGGTGTATTGTTGATTACGAACAAATTTATTTATTTGCTTTTAACTACAATTTTGCTCTAAACTGAATGTAGCAATTAGCACAAACACCTTAACTTTGTTAATCATTTTTATTTATATTTGTATATGTCTTTTGTATGTTACCGTCTTACCCATCTTGGCATAAACATAATCGAATCCATTATAAGGAAAGAAGTGAATATTTCATACGACGCTATAACTCATAGCATTCTTTTATGTCTTTATTTACCAGGTATTTTCACGAGTTTCATAAACATGACTATAATTAAAGTCAAAGATATCTCTGATGTTTAATTTGAGGCAACGATCGACATTTATAATGTCAAAATTCGTGGCTTTCTAGTTTCGATCAGATGATTGAAGCTTTCTAGATCCCATAATAATAATGTTACTTCAGACAGACTTATGGAAAATCTCAGACTTTAACATAAAACTTTTATAGTGCGGTGTTTCTTATAAGAACATAAAAAAAATATTGGTTATTAATAAACGTATTGATTGTAATTTTTCCTAGTTATGATTCATAAAAACTAAATTATGTACAATACAGTGTCCTTTTTTTAAAAAAAGGCACACACATTATAAATTGTTGTGTGCAGTGGCGTAGCTATGTAAACAAGGGCCCCGGTGTAAAAAAGAAATTGAGGCCCTATCGAATAGGGAATTTGTCGATTTTGGGCCGTTTTTGTTTACTGCCTACCCTTTCTTGGCGTTGTTTTTGCTTTAACGATCCACTGGTTTCTTTTTTTTATCCATAATAGTCTAATTTATGTAATAACACACAAACACGCCTACAATAAAAACTTTACAAAACAAAACAGACCGAATGCGTTATTCGTATGTGCTCGAGTATTTACAGATCACTGCACTAAAATGTAATTTTACGTAGTACTGTATACTAAAACCGTTGTTGGAGAATCCCCTGTAAATACGTATTTTGAAGTGAAGGATCGCTCACGCGCTCTATTTAGTAACCGTTAAATTAGGAGAATCCCTATCACTTTCGAATTTCTATCAACTGAGTTGCCATGCTTCATGTTCTTCTTATTCTTCTTACGGTGCCTCTCCAACTAGTGGCAAGGTTGGCAGCCAGTTCTGCTTAATGTTGCAACCTGTTAATTCTAGTCCGGGAGGTGGGAGAAATTCACGAGGTCAATTCGACCCGTTCGAGGTCCCTTTTTCGAACGTTGGGCAGGATCGTCGGTCCACCTTGTGTGTCTGACATGGAGCGTCGTTCGGTGCATGCATTTTAAAACATATTGCTTTGATTAAAAACTTCTTCTAAATGGTTCACTTTTACCACCATACTCGCCTTTAAATGACTATGTTATTTCTTACCTCGCCATATCCTGCGCCTCCGTAGCCCGCTGGTTGAAAACCTGGCTGAGGCGGCTGCGCGTAGCCTCCTTGTGGGTATCCTCCTTGCGGGTAACCACCCTGTGGGTATCCACCCTGTGGGTATCCACCCTGTGGGTAACCACCCTGTGGGTAACCACCCTGAGGGTAGCCACCTTGTGGATAACCGCCCTGATTTTGATCTGAAGGGGCAGAAAATAATACAACTTTAGTATACAATCATAATATAATAACCCCCTTACTAATAAAGATTGTATAGCAGATGTATAAGTTACACAGTGTTTAGTACCTTTCTTCTTAATGTCAAACTTAAATAGTTTGACACAGCGAGTTACCACTATGTAACTTATACATGTGCTATACAATCTTTATTAGTAAGATGGTTAGGGTTTAGACCGCCTTATGCTATAGACTAAGGGCTGATTTTTTAATGCCTAGATAAAGCTTCATTCGTTTGATAACGTATTATACCGCCACATTCGAAAATGCTTCAAATATTAATTTTTTTTTTACAATTTTTGAACGTAATTTTAAACTGACTGATATCTTACTCTTGAAGTAATGATATAATAATTAAAGATGACTTATATGAGACTCAAGGTAATTTAGTACACAAGAAAAAAAATTGCGGTATAAAAAGCAAGAATGTGCAATTGATTTTTGTACACGCGGAAGCTAACACAAGACGGCCTTTATAAAACATGCGAAGGTTGTATTTACACAAAGCGGATAACTTTACAGGAACAACAAAATTGTGTTGTGTTATGTTAATAATTAACTCGTTTGATTTGTTATTTGACCTGTAGTGTGACTACGCAATGCAATACGTAGAATATAATAAGCAAATGACAAACTGTAAATAGTAATTTTAGCCATATCTTTTTATAGCGCTTGCTCATCAAGATGGATTAAATAAACTAGAAGCAGCGAGTATGGCCCGTGACGGCGCATGCTCAAACAGAACACGCAACTATCATTTATAGATTGCGTATTCTGTGTGAGCATGTGCCGTTCGCGGCGCATGCCCCGCGAAGTCTGCATCCGTCATAGCACATTCACATATTATTATGACAGCGACAGATAATCCCTCAGATCATCTGTCGCTGTCGTCATTGACACATCGTCAGTGAGTGGAGGATGACGACAGTAAAGGGCGATTTACAACGAACAAATAGAGTAGGAGTGTTTAAAATGAAAGGAATTGTGTGTGTAATTAAGATGCGTTAATTATAAGACAAAAATAATATCTACCATTTTATGGGCAGCACATGACGACCTCCGTGGTCGAGTGGTTTGTACACTGGTTTTCGAGGTGTTGCCATCTCTGAGGTCCCGGGTTCGATCCCCGGTTGGGTCAATTTAGAAAACGAACTTTTTTATATTGGCTCTGGTCTGGGTGTTTGTGATACCACCGTTGTCTCCGATTTCCATAACACAAGTGCTTTAGCTACTTACTTTGGAATCGGAGCAATGTATGTGATGTTGTCAAAAAAAAACACATATAGCCTGCCAACATAATAATTTTTCGGAATAAGTATTATGCACATCCTCAATTATATTTTAATCGATACCTATGATTTCTTTCATTTACTTTCTCACTTCTATATTTTATGACCCACAGTTAATTATATTTATACATGTGATTAGAATAATATACTACCCATAAGAATAGCTCGATAGTATTATTGTCTCCAAAGCTTTAATAAAAGAACAATGGGTATTACCGTAATGATGATGGGTAATAATAGACACATAGGCAAGAAGGCAAAGTATTTTTTTTAGACTGTCGTATAACACTCATGACCATCAGCCATTTTTAATATCCCCACTGCTGGGGCACAGGCCTTCCTTATGAGTGGATAAGGAGGATTGGCCACAACTTACCACGCAGGCCCAACGCGGATTGGTGGGTGTTAACCCCTACAAATGCTGCCGGGACCAACAGCTTAACGTGCCTATCGAAGTACGGAGGAGCTCGAAATAAATATTTTTTGATAAATTTTTGGTCACCCATCCCATGACCGACCCTTAAGAAAGTCGCAATCGCTGCGCCAGGCGCTAAATCACTGCGCCATAGAGCTCCTACTACTCTTACATCAATACATTGTTTGTCGACAATGTGCTAATTATAACTCACATCAGAGGTTGAGTACAATCACAGACAATATAAAACTTTACAACCTAGTGTAAGTAAGTACAAAATAATACCTACGGGAATTTTTTTCGCATCTGAAGTAGGTAAGAAAGAAATACTTATTAGGTATTTGGTGATCATTCATTACGGTTTTCTCTGTCGGAAATTAAATAAACTGGATATAAGTAATGTATTATCAAAACTCTACATACATATAACTAGTACATAATATCAAAAGATTGTCATAAGCTTTCAAGAATGACCTCGACTTGACGTAGAGCCTTGGATTGACATCGATAGAAGTAAAAGAAGCCTATTATAAAAAACGGTTGCCATCATTCTGAAAAAGTTTACTATTTAGAGACATCGTTTTATTTTTCCTGTAATCTTTACATAAACTTCTATCACATAAAATAATTCCAGTTTTTTCTCTGTGCAAACTTCGGAGATAAGGGGGGGGAAACGGTATTTTTTTACATTTTTGGTCTAAAACTATTTCTTTCAAGTTGATAATCGCACCATAAGGGTTCCTTTTTACCATTATACCACAAAATAAATAATAGTAGAACCTATAAATTAAACATTTCTTACTTGTCCTATTAAGTAAACAGTTTTTGACAGTTGTCATACGCCTTTTACATTTAAATCGTTATTTAAAAATAAGTTGTCTTATTATGGGCCTGTTTAACGCATAACGGACCAAATTGGTCTAAATGCGGAGAAAAGTGCCCACCAAAAATGGGCCTGTTTAGCAATGTAAAAGTAAGTTCTGAGCCCGTATCCAATGTCACATTTACAAATTTTCGCTATCGCTTCGCTCCGACAAATGTATGAATTTGACGTTTTAAAATTCGATTAATAACTAAACCTAATGTCAATTCCATACATTTTTAGAAAGCGAAGCGATTACGAAGATTTGCAAATGTTACTTTGGCTAGACCCCCTGAGTAGCTTACTTTAAAATTGTGAAAAAGGTCCTAATTCAAATTTGTAAATATCGTTACTTATTTCTGTTAAAGCTGATAAGTTTCTTGCGCCTGTTCTTCTTGTCAGTTAAAAAAGTCTGGAACGGGTGGTAGGAAAATATAATTGTCACTAATAATTAGTAATTTCTTTCGTACCTAACCTATGTAAGGAAAACATTTTGTTGTATTTTATAATTGAGTTGGGTGAAGATTGTTCACCAAATAAGACAAGTAAGGATAAACAGACTATATTAAGTTGGTTGCAAAGATTTTCATTGCTTTTTTGCAAAGTTATATAAGATAGTATACAAGGTGTTACAAAAATACCACTAATGCCGAATATGGTATATAGGGACCATCAATTTGATCAACTTTTACTGTGGGACCAACTCTGAAATCGCGAAAAAAAAACAGCTGTTTCATACAAAAATTAAAATCGAAAATATCAAAATGTATGAAACAGCTGATTTTTTTCGATTTCAGATTTGGCCCCATAGTAAAAGATGTTCAGTTTGATGATCCCTATCTACCATATTCAGCATTAGGGGTACTTTTGTAACACGTTGTATATATTTAATCGTGTAATTTCAATTCGGTTTATTAATTTCTTGGAACACAGACTTAATAGCCATTTGACTTCTTAACAAACAAATTAAGCACCAATCGAAGGCAATTCGAAGGATAAGATACTGTCGAATTATGAGATAAAAATTAAGCAGTACTTAGATAAGTGTCGTCGCCGAAAGGGGCATAATCGATATTAAAAAAAATACTGAAAGTAATATAAAATGAAATGTAGATGTTCTGTTAAGACGTGTCCATAATTTGGAATAATTGGCTGTTAAAAGACTTATTTACTTTAGATTTTAAAAAAGAAAAAAGGTATGAAACAAAAATATTGTCGTGAATCTATGATAAGATAATAAACCTAGCAGTAGCATAATCGGAAATGACGCTTACTATTTGAGCGACAGACGGACGGACGAAATGAACTGAGCAATTTTTTGCAGGTCTGTGTCTGCTCTGATAATAAGGCTAATGAGATCAAATATAGCTCTTAAGACTTATGTCATTTATGCTCATTCCGTCGTCGGTGAAGCGAATGTCTTCGTTGGAACTTATGCGGTCGAGAGAATTGAAAAATTCCTATAGAAAGTTGACAAAATCAACGTTTCGTAGTTCCCTGTTTCCTCCTCCAAAACTAGACCAATTTAAATACTTTTTACATAAAAAAATAAAGAAATGATTTGGCTGTGTTCCTACGTTTTGCTTTTTTTATATAATCTCGTAAAATTTGATTGCTGGATGTCTAAACTTTTTGGGCTTGACCATTGATTTTGGATTTTCAGGTCTGAACAGAGTCAGATCCGGATCAGTCCTCATCTTGTTTGAGGAAAGTTGGCAGCCTCCCATAATTATAATTAATATTAATAAATATTTAATATATTACCATCAATACGAAAGTGAGTTTGTTTGTTTGTTACGTACCTATCTTTTATCCAGAAAAAAGTTCTGTCCACGAGAAATAACTGTCCAAGCAGACGGATTCGCGGCGGCCGCTATTTTGTTTATAAATAAACATTTTTACAACATAAAAGCACAGATCTAATAAAGCCAATAATCCTACAAGTTTTTAAATAAATTTCCCCAATGTAATTAATTCAAAGTAGGGTCTCTAGTATCAGTTTTTGGTGCCATTCAATGAGAACCACCTACAAAACCAGTCTACACTACATTGAGGGCTAGTGTCACTTAATTAAAATACTTATAATTGTAAAACCTGTTATGGTAATGACAAGTTTTTTAAAAACAAGCATATTAGACAACATCACAAATATTGCTCATATCTAAAGCATTTGTGTGATGGAAATCAGAAACAATGGTGGAACTACAAACACCCAGACCGGAGCCGATATAGAAAAGTTCCTTTTTTAAATTGACCCACCCGGGGATCGAACCCGGGACCTCAGAGATGGCGACACCTTGAGGCCGCTGCCTCGAATTTTACGGGCAGCACGCGCGGGAGCACTGAAGTGCACCACTCGTCGCCCGCTCCCGGCCCGCTGCCGCGACGCTGTTTTCGAGGTCCGGCTCATTTGATTTTACGCATAAAATGCCGCTCCCGCGCCGCCGCCGCCCCGCAGCCCGCAAAATTCGAGGCAGAGGCCTGAAACCGGCGTACAAACAAACCACTCGACCACGGAGGTTGCATATTGTGCAATATTGTAATTTGATCATGTAACATTATAATGAAAAAATAATAATTTGTCAAGTTATTCTTAAAAAAATATATTTGTTTATATAAAACACCAACAGTATTTTTGATACTTATATGCCATCTAGTGGTTGTATCAATTCCCTGAATATGACACTCTGAGTCAAAGGGAAACACCACAGGAAATTGAATTACTTGATGCTTGCAGCTGTTGTAGTTATATGGAAGTACTGTTACAATTTATAGATTTGTTCTTTGTATATTAGACAGTACTAAAGTCCAATTTGTTTTTATCACTAATACTTGATATGATCTATCTAAGTACCTACCTGAATCACAATACAAATAACCTATGCTAGTCGCTAAAATGTGATTCATTCACTAGAAAGTTTCAGTAGATAAGCATTACATCACAAATTGTTGTTATTGCTTAAAATCCATTGTGCTATGAATAAAAGTACTTCTAGATAAGTTAAAAGGTTTTAATTAAAAGTGCTAGAGTACTGAAACAAAAGATGTTAAAGCCAAAGTAAGACCTATTAAGCAAGGGCCCCATTAACATTTAAATGCCAATATCTTTTTCAAATTTTTGCTACATTGAATGTGTAATTTTCATATTCTATTTATTATCTAAAATAAGTTTTAGTTACCAAACTTAAGTACTTATTAATTACCTACCTCTTATTATACAATGGGTTATGGTGAATTTTAAACATATGGCCATAGAAGGTAAAGAAAATAAGCAAGATAGTTAAAGATTTCATGCCCTAGTGTGTCCCTAGATAGCATAAGAGCTTATAAAGCCATCGTAAACCCTAGTCGAAACAAGTGCTCGCAAGCAGTTGGTTTTGTGTTTGCGTGTTCATGTGTAACAGTTGTGCTAATTATGTGCATGTACATGTACAGAAATTATAGGTATTAGGTAAATGAAGACTTACATCTGTGCAAAATGAGTGTCATTTGTATAATAAAGAATTAATATCAAAGTTATTAAAATTAAAGCTCATGTCATTAAGACTGATGTTTTTTTACGTGGAAAGTGGAATAGAATTGAAGATTTTCTAGAGCACAAGTCTTCATTTTCCTAATATTGTCACAACACAAGGGAAAACATTTATTTAGTAATAAAATGTAAACCTCCTGGATAAACTCCTGGGTTCTGCCACATGTTCAGCTAATCACTGTACAAAAACATTATTTAAATTAGATATATAACAAAAGATATACATACACATAGTGTTGTAGTTCTGCTGATCAGACGGATTTAGTTTTTCGGTGTCCGTTTTTACAGATACACTTACAGTGTTACAAATAAGCTGAAGCTGGAAAGAGAAACAAACAATTTAATTTGAAGCCATAAACAAAATATCAAAACAATACAGAAAAAAGTCAAGGTATAAATTGATGAGGGTGACTCATTTTTACTACATTTTAGAAGGCAATGCCAATGAATGTTTGACATCATTCATCATCACATGGTAGTAAAAGTAAATACATGTTTATGTTAAATAAAACGAGCATAGCAAATAGACACCATTTACAAAGGACAAAGTATTAAATTCTCTTAAATTTCGAAGTAACTGCATGCAGCCGATGCAGGGAAAGTACCTACAAAAGTCGTCAAAATACGTACCTACTTAGGTACGCTGAATATTTACTGACAAAACCAACACTATCACTTCAAAATAACGACAACTTATTATGTACCTTTTGTAACTTGTAGGATATTAGCAATCTTCTTTCCGTCCGAACAAGAAGATCAAGAAAACTGACGAAAGTTCGATAGAAGGTGCTGGAGAATGGCGCAACAAAACAAATGATCGATCTGAGAACTAATGGAAAAAAATAACATACGGCATCTTTACCGCACTTCTTACCTGCGTTTTAGCCACTAATTCACACACTCAAACTTACGAGCGAGATATAATAAAGCACAATAATCACCACAAAGTACTTTTTGATACGCACGTACACTTTTCAGAAATTTTTATTGAATGAATGAATGCTTATAAGAATGAATGAAATGAAACCCACCAACCACAGATGTATGAAAACGAGGTAGGTAATATAATAGAATCCAATCCATAGACAATAGAATAGTAGGTTTGTTTATGATATTCTTCTGAGATCTTGACAGTCACAGACAAGACAGGTAAGGTGACAGTGGTGACAGCTGGCAGCTATTGATTCATTGGTATGTCATATAAAGAAGTACCTACTCTGTATGACAAACAACCTCAAAAATCAAAAAAGTTTCCTACGAATATTTCTAATATAATGAAAATGAGTCTGCTATTCAACACTACAGGTTTTATACATAGAAACGGTAAATATTTATTTACTATTATCATAGAAAGGAAGTTTTAAGTCATCCCTAATAATATAATTTGGTTAATAAGATGGTTCAATGTTGTTATTGTAATCAAAGTTTAACCAAAGATTAAAAATGTGCTGAAATTATTAATGTATTCTATAAATTACAGTTCTGTACAGGAGATTCAGCTTTTCTTCAGTTGCGAATACCAAAGAATGGCGACTATCCAAAGGCCTGCCCGTAAACCGTAACGCAGAAGGCATACTCCTTGATGGACCAGATTATACATTTTTAGACGGCAGACCAACACCTTTGCTGGTAAGTGTTCTGTAATATGTTCACTTTGATGTCTGTTTAGTAATCTGTATAATGGGGTGGTTGGTTGTATGGAGTGTCCCCGGGGTGTTATAAAAGTAAGAATAGGCTGAAAAACTGTTGTAAACTACTAATAGGTAAATATATTTAATTTACAGCACAAGCAGAAATTAAGGATCTTGAAGCAGAGGGAGTTTGCATCAAAGATAGTGGAGATCTGTGGGGAAGTTGATTTTGCTAAAGAGAGGCACCAAAACATGCTGAAGGCTGCTGAAGAAGAGAAGCAGAGAGTTATTGACAGTAGATTGAAACCAAAAGGAAAGGCATTGAAGAAGTAAAATAATTATATTTTGTTTTAGTGTCTATTCGTTGTAAATACAAAATGTAAAGCTTTATTAGTGCTATGCTATAATATACGATCCAATTTCATATTTATACTTTGTTTTCAGTTTGTAACTTAATATCCAACACTTTTTATTTTGTTTTTTAACATGTCTCTACTTATGGTCGTAGGCAGACTGGTTAGTTTGTGAATTTGAAAGACTCGTGCGTTTGTTGCAAAAGAAACTGCCGAAAAGTGGTTTGTAAACTAATAGTGGTACTGTTGTGTTATTCCAGTGGAGAAACCTCAACTACACAATACACCCTTATATTAGGTCCTTACCTATGAAATTGATGTTTTGTATGGAGAATTTTTAAATAAAAAATCCAAAATACTAAACCAAATAAAAATTCATGGGATTTACAGTTTTGTAAGAAAAAAAAATAATTGGCATTTAAGTATTTTGAATTGGGTTAGTATTTAGGAAACCCAGACATATACTGTCTTAATCCGAATAACATCACAAGATTAGTTAATTATGCTAAAATTGCAAATCATTACCGACTTCAAAAGGAGGGAGGTACTCAATTCGACCCGTATTTTTGGTATTATGTTTGTATGGGAAGCTCACTGTACGCCGGCGTCTTAAAACAAATTGTCACAAATAATTCGTAATTTCTTTCATAATCTATGTGTGGAAAACCATTTGTTGTATTTTATAATTGATTTTTTTAATAGTTGGGTGTAGATTGTTTACCATATAAGACAAGGATAAACAAACATACGTTCAGTAAGGCAACACTTTGTAGATGATTTAAATTATATCTGTCCATCCACTAAGCAAGTAATCACTTGTGTCCATCTTGTGGGTGATCGGCCGCGAGAACGTTGACCCTCTAGTCTCCTTGTACTGATGAGCTTTCGTTACGGATGACATGTAAAAACATCTTTAGGATTCTGTACTTACTTTCTTACACTTACTTACGAAAGACTTACTTACTTTCTTACACTTACTTTATTAAAAAACTTACTTTTTGCGGCGACCTTTCCATATCTTCGTGAGATTTTCCACGGCTGATCGTTTCATGACCCACCGTCTGATCTTCTCTCTTCTTCACAACTTGTTAGTGATTGTGAATCCCAGGGTGATGTGTCATTACAGACGAATAAAAAAAACAATAATTTCCACATTTTATTACAAAAAATTCACAGTCAAATTATCACAGAGCGTAGACCCTGACGTAGTCTACTTGCAGGTGGGCGTCGTACCAGGTGGGTTGCCAGGAGCTGCGGGCCTCCCAGAAGGTGAGGGTGGATTTGCTGCCACTGTTCTTCCAGGGCTTCTCCGGAGAGTCAGGGAAGTCATGGACACCTCCCACGCGCAGCCCAAGGGACACGTAGAACTGAAGGAGAACATTATAATTTATCCAATATTAACAAAAAGTTGTTAAATTTAGTCAAACGATGTCAGAAGACAATGGCTTTTGACAGCTAAGTGCCGATAAAATCGCTATCACGGGCTATGATTTTCTTTGTAAAAATAAAACGATGTCATAAGTTCCCGGATTGTGAATCACTAAAAATTGCTATTGCACAAGACAAGTTCGTTTTGTAAAATAAGCTGTAACAGATGGCAAAACTTCATCCGAAGCCTCTATCTATACTATCTTCATAGATCTTATGACTTATACTATCATACCAGTTCATCCAAAGGAGCCATGACGGTCCCCTTATTCCAGAGCATTGCATGGGGCACCAGGTGTTCTCTTCCACTGGCAGAGAAGCCCGACCCTGGGTCGACACTACCGTACAAGTCACCATCCACGAAGAGATCAATACCAGCTGAAAGAAGAATCAATTGGATATTTGACTTGGAAATTGATTCAATTTTTAAGGTACCTATAATAGAGCAAAAAGGGAAGCAAAATAAACATATGCGAAATTTTGGCTTGATTTGACGAATTTGACTATGATTTCTAAGACTCCAAAGTAGGTAATGTAATTTTCAATGTAAGTTCAATGTGATCCGCAAAGGAGATCGGCCTTGTGGGGAGTGGGGGGCATGGTCCCCCCGTCCCTGGGTCCGCCCTTGGTTCTACAGTAAGTCGAGAGTCGAAAATGTCAATCGTGTAAACAAGTGTCGTAAGGAAACTTACTTGGTTTCCAAACCAAAGTGTAGTTGTGGAAGTCCTTGTTCCAATTGTCGATTCCAAGCTTCTTCTTCATCAGGAATGTCCGGTACGGTTCGACGTCGGAGAGAACAGGCCCACCGTACAGATTCTTGGCATCTGCAGAATTCCCTCGGGCGAAGGCCACACGTATAAGACCGGATTCGTAACGTCGGGAGCCGTATATGTTGTCTTTCGGTTCTAAGTTCAGTTCTGTGGAAATGGAGGTTGTTGAATGTCTGTAATGATTTTGAATTTATAATTGTGAAGTTCAATGGACCAAGTTCGATGGATGACATAAGAAAAAAATCGTTATTTCTCAACACAGTTTTCAATCTATCTCTTTTCGTCCTATAAGTACCTGTAAGACTAGTATTTAATTCATGGGAAAGTGTGTGCAAAACAGTGGCGTATTAGATTCCGATGATAATGAGTGTTTTTGATCGGGGCTGATCAAATTAGGTGGTGAATGTGGTGTGCAAGTTGCCAACTAAATTACAACATATACATTCACCAGTTTCACTACCCAATTTGATAGGCCCCCAATCAAATCATCCCGATCAAGTTGAGTCGTGAGACTCGTGAGTGTCCATTCTTCAAAAGATTTAGCCATAATGTCATAAAACAACCCAAAGATTTGGATTTTACCTGGCAGGAGCCAGTCACCATTGGGCAGCTTTGCCCTTATCTCCACTCTTCCGAACTTGAAGTTGAATTTGTGTTTTGTGGTGATCTTCCCTGTCATGATCGGAGGCAGAATCTGTGCCCCAGAAGCATGTCGCTTGCATTCTGTTGAGTCGAGTTCACCGGTGCACCTATTAAACATATTTGAATTGAACTTTTGTCATAACGAGCAATTTTATGATTAATCGATAGGTAAGTAAAAGTTTTTTTTTTATTTCAGGTCTGCCCCCCTAAAAAATGGCTGAAATTGTAATTGTTCGCTAACTTAAAGCTTAAAAATAAGCAATTAGACGATCAAGTCACATGTCGCAATCTTATGTAAATCACAGATATTGTTGTGTTGTATGGAATTGATAAGCACACGTAATTTTAAATTTTATGGCTTATTTTTTTATTTTTAAGTTAGCGAACGAATATAGGAAGTTGGCTGGTCAGACAGCTCTGCGTTTACAGTTGTAATGTACCTACCAGACTACGTCACACAGCGATCAGTCAGAGATAAAGATAATATGATAGATTATGTTTGCTACAAGAAATAATGAGTACCTAAGTACCTACCTGGTATTGAGATCAAGATCTTCGTTAACACTCCCTTCATGTTTCTGCTCATCCAGAAGAAGTGGGATAACGTTGAGATTTCCATTTTCTAATTTGAGGGTGCCATCCGTTACATAAACGTTGAATGGATGATCCTTGAGAAAAAGGAAGTAGATTTTAATTCTTTAGTCTATATAGTTACTAGTTAGATATACACAAAGAAGTACCTATTAGAAAAAATACTAGAAAAAATCGACTCACCTGTAGCACCTCAGACGGGACTCGAACCCGCACCCTTGGGATTCCGGCCCAATGCACTGACCAATTATGCTACCGAGTCTCGCTATCAGCATAATTGGTCAGTGCATTGGGCCGGAATCCCAAGGGTGCGGGTTCGAGTCCCGTCTGAGGTGCTACGGGTGAGTCGATTTTTTCTAGTATCTTTTCTAATATTATTTATCTTAATATAAAAATAGCATTGTGAATGCGAAAAATCTAAATTTAATAAGTACCTATTATTTCGGGAAAAATGTTGTACCTACTGAAATGAGTAAGTAACTATTGCATTTCTGTCTTTGTAGCTCATTAAGTTTAAGGTTATTTGTTTTGGAGAATCATGCAATACATTATATTTTGAATAGCTAGTTTATCATCACCTATACTGGTCTGCAGAATGAAGCCAAATCTTTTCTATACCATCCAATTAAAGACTTACCGGTTGCTCCGGAAATTTGACTTCAGCATCCCAGTTTTTCATATCTGAGAGGGAATTCTTCTCGAACTCTTCGCTGAAGATCAGGGAGCCCTTGCACACAGAGCTGCGGGCTTGGACGACAGTCTGTGAGGGTGGGCACGTGGAAGGTGGAGGAGGTGGGGGTCTACTAGTCACGGATCCAGGCGATACCGGTGGAGGGCTCTGGGTCACAGCCGGGATTTTGTTGGGGTCAACTGGAGTTCCATCGGCGTTCACGTAATCTGGAATGTAACTGTAGTATTAAAATTAGGAATTACTGCTATTACTAAGTGTTCCAGGGAGAGTTAGAGAGTTTAATGTAATGCAAGAAAGTAATAATATTAGAATATTTTCTAATATTATTTATCTTAATGCAAAGAATTTCACCTGACTTTATGTTCAGCAAAAAAAGAATAGTTTTATGAGTCAATAGGTGGTTTGTTCTAATAAAAAATCTGGCAGGCAATAGTACTATTTGTAACTATTTGGTGCACACTACCTACATGGAGCACAAAAAAAGAAAAAAAAAACATGATGAATGAGAGATTTATGGGTTTGACAAAAGATTTCGCGAACCATCGATTTTCAAAACGTCGTGCCAAATTTTGCGAAAGCGAAGTACAATATTGCTTTTGCCAATATAAATATCTGGTGTTATGGAAATCAGAGACAACAGTGGTATCATAAACACCCAAACACTACTTATAGAAAGTTAATTTTCTAACTAGACCGCCGGGGATCGAACCCGGGGCCTCAAATGGAGACACCATGTAACAGGTGTGCAAGCCACTCGACCACGGAGATCGTCAATGTATATCTTTGTCTAAGGGATAAGATAACAAGTCTGTTTATCCTTAATTGTCTTATTTGGGAAACAATCTTCACCCAACTCTATTGAAAAAAATAATTATAAAGTACAGAAATGGCTTTTCACACATTGGTAAGTTAGATTACGAAAGAAATAACTAATTATTAATGAAAATTTGATTTAAGCCAACGTATTTTTAAATAACGATTTAAATTTAAAAGACGTATGACAACTGTCAAAAGTTGTATACTATTAAGACAGTAAGGATAAACAGACTTAAGTATGTATTTTCTTCTTACTAGTGACAGTCCATTCCCCATCATCCTGCCTGTACCCCAACCCATCCTTGATGACGTACGTCCAGAAGTATATCTTGTCTCCAATATTAAGCTTGACATTCCTCTCCCAGAAGGTCCACCGGCCTTCCCTGGCCTTCGTGATATCTCTTGCCCAATGTCCAGCTTCCAAGCCGTTCATTTCTTCATTTAGATTACCGTGAAAAGCAAACAAGGAGAAGCCATCATCTGAAATAGATATTAGCATCTTTTTTATGCATATAGATGGTTCCTAAGTCGAAGGATTAAGGTAGGTTGGGAAAGATTGAACGGGTTTTGGATGAGATGAGCAGTGTTGTATTTAAAGTCTTTTAGAACAGGACACATTTACTTTGTGAAAATGAAATTTTAAGTAAGTAAAGAGCAAAGAGTGTAGTTTTCTATCATATCGATAAAATACTGTTATATCTGTTCCAAAGCAGAAAAAAACAAAATAAAATGATATTAGCACACAAATTAAAAAGGGGAAGATGAAAGAGTGACGGGAAAAGATCGAAATAGTTTATAAAATCGTTAATATGAATGCTAGACGTTTTCGATGGTCACTAATATTGGTTTAAAGTGTCTTGAAAACTCAGAACCATCTTTAGGCTAAAAACAGAATTAATATAATAATTTAAATAACAAAGATGATTCAAGTTTTTTTATTTTTATATTTTAGAAATAATATATACCTATACAATAAAACTTATGAAATAACGAAATAAATATATTATAAAACTTTTTTTTTTGAGGTTATATTATGCTGCCTTCCTAATATGACCACCAATACACAATATATATCGCGCCATATAGCATTTTGTCGACACTCAACTGTCAAAGTCCATCGTCTTTTGACAGTTAGACGCGATAAATCACTCTATATCGCGTTTCCGTGGTCATGCTAGGGGAGCTGAAAATAAGACATACTACACTACAAATAAATCATTTTATTGCTATTAGCAATATGAGGCCACATTTTCGTGAGTGCACAAGGTAGCACGTCGAGATTTCTGGATTTAGACAGAAACATGGCATGATGATTCTGAATCGACAAAATGCAATTATTGGATTCATTCATGTAGGTATAATTAAAAATGATTTTTATTTATTTTTTATTTATGGGTCATTGACTTCTAGGTCAATGAACTCGAGGTCGTTGACCGGTAAAGTTTGCGAACATCTGACTACTAGTTTAACTTTTGAAAACGGGGTAAGATCCAAACATTTATATATTATTCTTACCCCGCCTAATATTGATTTAATTATACCTTCAAATCCTTCTTGTCAAAACCTTTTGCTTTTCACGTCTGTGTATTTTCATTAAAAAACATAATGTTGAAATCTGATAGAAATATATTATTATTTACCAAAGACTCAAAATCGAGATAAGTAGGCGTACTTGGTCCAGCCAGATTAAAAACACCAATCCAGTTTTATCTCATATACCTACTTACCAGTTACCTAAGTAAGACTGGTTCCATGTCACGAATGAACTTAATTAAAATACCTAATATGCAAATGGCGATCCTCTAGGTCAGCGATTCCCAAAGTGGTCGATATTGACCCCTTGGGGTCGAAATCGATTTCCCAGGGGTCGACATAAACGAATAATTATAATAACACTTGATAACTATTTGATAGGATTTTTAAAGTAATTTGGCTATGGGGGTCTGAGATATCAGTCCATTTTGGAAAAGGGGTCTCTTGCCTAAAATAGTTTGGGAATCCCTGCTCTAGGTAGAGAGACTTATTTTCGTTTAAGTACCTACATAATAAAATCATCTTATAATCTTATGTTTAGCGACAGGTCTGATTGTAAAAAAAGTTGATTCGGTCGCGGCCGGCGGAGTGTTTCGACAGACAACATAACAGGTCAATTGCCTTACAGCCTTACTAGTGATTTGATAAGGCGGTACCTAAAGGTGTACCACTACCATGGCGCAACAGGTAAAATATAAAAACAAAACTTTGGTGGCGTCCATCTGTCAATAACACCAAGGTGCCAAATTGAAAACCAGCCAGATTTCGCAAATCTGACATACTTAACCAAGTTGTTCTTTTTTAATTGTAGGTACACACGACGGCACCTCAGACTATACATGTTGAGCTTGAGACCGCCTTTATGCCCTACGTAATAAAAGCTGTTTTCGGAGTTTAACTGTATTACCTGACGTGCTGTCGTGTGTACCTACCTACTTAAATATCTTTTTTGCTTCAATTTTGAATTTTTGTTTTATTACATTATATTATTAGTTTAGTCTAATATCACATCACTGTGTCTCGAGTTTGTGTTGAAAAAAGTCTTATCTTGTTAATGTTTTTTTTTAAATAAAACATTTATATGCCCATTTCAATGTTCTTATTTGGGTTCTCCAACTTCCCTCGTCATCCTGACCTTTCATTTTCATCATTAAAAAAAGTATTTTTAGAGTACAAGTGACATCCAAGTGAATAAAAACAGAATAAGAAGGCAGTTTATTAAAAAATACCTATAACAACAACATTATTTAAAACAAGTCGAAACAAAAAATATTTGCACATTCCGCCTTGAGGTTATTGCTCGGTTAGTGTACTTGACTCCTAAAAACTAACCATAAGTAGAAAAGCTCAGCCGTTGACCGCGAGTCGTAGCTTAGTTTTTGTCAACTACCTATCTATCGACATAAGTAGGTAAGTATAATTAACGGACTTGTATTAAGAACTATTTATGTACTATATGTGAGGAGCTCGGTGTTAAGCAACTTTCGCAAGGGTCAGTCATGGGATGGGTGACCGAAAATTTATTATCTCGAGTTTCTCCGTGCTTCGGAAGGCACGTTAAGCCGTTGATTTACAGTCGTTAACACCCACCAATCCGCATTGGGCCTGCGTGGTGGGTTATGGCCCATCCTCCTTATCCACCCATTGGAAGGCCTGTGCTCCAGCAGTGGGGACATTAAAAATAGCTGGTGTCGACATGCACTTATACAACGTGTTACAAAAATACCCCTAATGCGGTTTATAGGGACCATCAAACTGATCAACTTTTACTATGGGACCAACTCTGAAATCGCGAAAAAAAATCAGCTCTTTCATACAATAATTAAAATCGAAAATATCAAAATGTATGAAACAGCTGATTTTTTTTCGCGATTTCAGAGTAGGCATACCATATTCGGCATTAGGGGTATTTTTGTAACACCTTGTATACCTATAAGTTACATAATAGTTCAAAAAACTAGTACCTCATTTTCAATGATGATGTTGTAACAGTTACTAAGTAGGTAGCACAGAAGAAGCCCTGGAATTATATCGAAACTCTTAAAAAGTATTCCTATAAATCTCAATGAATTTGGGTGAATGGGGCTCTAACTCGAAAGAATTCATGCGTATAATTAAAAAGCTCCATAGACATTTAGTGGGTATCATATTCAAATAGCCAACTTTCTATTCATTCGCTGACTTAAGGGTGGGTCGGTCGGTACTAAGCAAAATGTTTTCTGGGATTGTCATCACAAGTTTCGTAAAATATTAGCCACGAAAAAAACCATTTAACTAGATAAAGAGATAGAGATAAAATAGACTAGGCCCTACGACAATTGATTTGAGGATAAACCTGACAGATAAAATTAAAAAAATAGAATATCACTAAAAAGTGCAAAAGGTATGCTGCTGTTTTTCCATGAATGTTAATTTTTGTTGAATATTAATGAGTTTCAATGTATTGACAACAAAAAGCAATTTTTTATGCTGAACAGAAGTAGGTATTGTTATGGAAAAAATAATTCGGTCTTCTTTGGTCTTTCTTGTCTATAAATAAATAAAATTCATTAGGTGTTTGTTTTTATTTACGCCAAAGTTATGACAATACGTCAGTGCTTTTTGCAGGTTTTCACATTTTTCTTTTACATTCATCTACAAAGTTTATTTTCAATTAGATTTTTGTAGACGTTTACGTTACGTTTTCTATAGATATAAATGACAATCCCAGATTATTTTTCCTGTAACCGACCTTTAAGTTGGAAGCGTTAATATAAGTCAATCGTCTGATGCTTATTTTATAGAATGTCAGCTAAATTGAATAGGGGCATGGACCAATAGGTCCATGATAGAGAGCATCACCCACTGCAAGGCGGGGCCTATATCGCGTAAAAGTAATATATTCATAAGCCAGAAATAATTTAGACAATATAAAAATGGTGTGTTAATAATTTCTTTTGTTGATCTATAAAAAAAAATGCAGATATTTTTTTTACTTTCAGAAGTTTAGGTTTGTATTGGACAGACAGAATGACGAGGGTATCGTGAAAAATCCTGTTTGGTTATATGAAAATAAAAAAGCTAAGCAATTTTTGTTTCACACGGTTTTAAAAACACAGTAAAAATTTGGTAAAAATACATTAAATAGCAAAATACCTGCCTATAGGTAGTGACCATCATTAGTAGAGATAAGAGAATGGGCCATAACCCACCACGCGGGCCCAATGCGGATTGGTGGGTGTTAGTTAACGACTGCAAATGCACCTAGTACCAACGGCTTAACGTGCCTTCCGAAACACGAAGGACCTCGAAGTATTAAAATTTAGGTCACCCATCCCATGACCGACCCTTGCGAAAGTTGCTGAACCTCTGCAATCGGGGCCAGGCGCTAAACCACTGCGCCACCGAGCTCCTCCCATAGGTAGTAGGTTTGTTTATTTAGGTAGGTACTTAGTTTAGTTATTATATGTTTATTTACGCTTATTTACGCTAAGTTGTTTATTACAAATTTACACAAGTATTTTGTTAACTCTGCGTTATCTCTTTGATTACGAGAAATTTACGAGATGACCTTAGTTTAAATAATTATAGAAACCGATTAGAGGAGTTTACCGATGCAAAATTAATTAATAGCAGGAAAATACTACGAAAAAATAACTCGATTGAAACAAACGTACCTACTTACAAGATTCATTTGAAATAAGTTAAGTTATTAACCATAGAATAGTTTGTCTACAAGTTTGTCTTTTCAAAAGAGGTTGTTTTTGATAATACTTTTTATCCTCGGTCCATGCAAATTGGTGCTCCTGAGTAGTTGGAGACGAATTGTTTTTATCAGTTTTAAACGACTTAAAACATTTTGGTAATGTGTTTACTTCGAATCGCTACGATTCACCTTTTAAAAAAAAATAGTTATTGTATATAAAACCTTACCAGGGATGGAGACCCTTAATCCTTTTGGCCAGATCGCTTCAAGCTTCGCATCGGGTACGATGTACTGGGCAGCCCTCTGAGCACTGCACCAGGCGACAATAGTCAGGAAGAATATTATTCTGCTGGCCATGACGTCTGCCTTGGTCGACGGCAGCGCGCAGACTGATTATTTTGCTATGCCAAGCGCCGAGATGTCTTGCGCTTGCGCATCTGCAACGCACCGAGGAAAACGGTAGAAATGACTAGTGGAATATTTTTTTTTTCAATGAATTTTATATTGGTATTTTGAGGATAAATTACTGATTAATCAACTTGTGACTGCACTTATAGACGACCTCATGACGAACTCTAAGCGACTAATTAGTAATCTTTCTTACAAATGATTGAACAGACGAAAGAGTGGGTCTATCTAAGCTTTTGTACGTCTGTGGTCTCGTCCATCTTGATGGTAATGACCCCTAGTTGTGAAGGTCCGTTGAGAAGATACCCAAACTAAACTACTTACCTGTTTTTTGTTATAAATTTTACTAAATGTATGAAGAGAAATAACATGGAGTAAAATGTTTACTGCATGATTTTTGAATAGAAGAAGAAATAAGTACCAAAATATATTTAACCTTTATTTCACTAATTCATCCCAAGGGAAAGTTTTTTAATGACGTAAGGAATTATGGTGCTAGAATATCAAATCTTTGATCTTGGATTTTGGATCACGGATCACAAATCCTGTATCTCGGATCACAGATCATAGATTTTGGATCTTCGATCACGGAACTCAGATCTTGGATCTCGAATCTTAAATCTCGGATCTTGAATCTTGGATATCGGATTTAGGATCTTGGATGTCAAACCTCAAATCACGGATCACGGATCTCAGATCTTTGATCACGGATCACGGAACTTGGATATCGGACACGGATCTTGAATATCTAATCACAGATCTTGGATCTCGGAACTCTGATCACGGATCTCAGATCTCAGATCTTAAAAATATGAAAAACCAAGGGAATGAATTATTAATTTGTTTTAATTTTACCGCTATTACCAGAACGTAAGCTGTCAACAATATTTTACCTGCTCACGAAATTTCGAATCTCGAATCTCGGATCTCGGATAAAGGATCAGGGATCACGGATCACCGATCACTGATCACGGATCACAGATCACAGATCACAGATCACGGATCATGGATCACGGATCTCGGATCTCGGATCTCGGATCACGGATCACGGATCTCGGATCTCGGACCTCGAATCTCAGATCACGATTTTCGGATCACGGATCTCAGATCTGGAATCTCGAATCTCGGATCACGATTTTCGGATCCCGGGTCATGGATGACGGATCTCGGAGCACGGGTCACGTCTCACTCGTCTCATTCTTCTCACTAGTATCATTCTTCTCACTCGTCTCATTTTTCTCACTTGTCTCATTTTCTCATTCGTCTCATTCTTCTCAATCGTCTCATTCTTCTCACTCGTCTCATTCTTCTCATTTGTTTCATTCTTCTCACTCGTCTCATTCTTCACACTCATCTCATTCATTCTTCACACTCGTCTCATTCTTTTCTCTTGTCTCATTTTTGTCAACCGTCTCATTCTTCTCAACGGCCGGTGTCATTCGTCTCATTTTCCCCACTCGTCTCATTTGCTCACTCGTCTCATTCTTCTCAATCGTCTCATTCTTCTCACTCGTCTCTTTCTTCTCACTCGTCTTATTCTTCTTACGTCTCATTCTGCTTACTGGTCTCGTTTTCTCACTCGGTCCCTTCTTCTCACTCGTCTGATTCTTCTTACGTCTCATTCTTCTTATTCTTCTCATTCGTTTTATCCTTCTCACTTATCGTATTCTTCTTATTCTTATCATTCGTTTTATTTTTCTCACTCGTCTTATTCTTCTCCCTCGACTCATTATTCTCATTGGTCGCAATCTTCTCTCTCGAAAATAAAAAAAATCTCAGATCGAATCTCGAATCTTGAATCTTGGATCACGGATCAGTGATCTCAGATCTCTGATCGATCACGGATCAAGTATCTTGGATATCGGATCACGGATCAGATCTCGAATTTTGATTTTCGGATCATGATTTTCGGTTCTCTAATCTTGGATATCGGATCACGGATCTTGGATATCGGATCATGGTTCTCAGATCTCGAATCTTGTATCTCGGATCACTATTTTCGGATCTCGGTTCACGGATGCCGAATCTCGGATCATAGATCATGGATTTCAGATCTTGGATTGTTTCTGGATTTTTGACCAAGGACCACGGATCACAGATCTTGGATTTTGGATCTCGGATTATGGATCACGGATCTCGGATCACGGATCTTTGATTATAAATCACGGATTTTGGATCTCGAAACTCTGATCATGGATCACGGATCACGGTACTAGGATCTCGGATCTTGATACGAAAACAGATTTTATTATTTACGGCATAAAGACGGTATCAAGGTCAATATGTATGTATATATGTCTGACGTGCTGCTGACTGTACAATGACAATAGACAGTAATCCGCTGCAATTTCACTCGAGAATGTATGGTAAAGAGTAAGTAAATTTGCAGATTAAAATACGTCGTTTTGTACAGCAAGCGTTGTGAAGTTGGTCACTTCTGTTGTACATAGTTAAATTAATCGCATTGTAATTAGTTGTTCAGTATTTAATTGAAAGTTGTCCGGAACCTTTATCTTCTACAGTAACACGAAAAACTAAAAGTCTCATAGGCCTTACAGATAGAAAGAACGTTTCTATTAGTATCATTGACGTCACACAGATGACGTCATACATTTTCACATTGATAGACATTTTAGCCATTATCTGATGCTTATCTTCGTAGTAGGTAAATAGGTTAGTTATTGGAAGTAGGTAGGTAGTTTTTTTAATTGTATTGCTATTAAATATGATTGGATTCGTCAGTATTCATATAGCATATTGTGGAGCTCGGTGGCGCAGTGGTATAGCGCCTGGCCCAGCGATTGTTGAGGCTAAGCAACTTTCACAAGGGTCGGTCATGGGATGGGTGACCAAAAATTTATTATCTTGAACTCCTCCGTGCTTAAGGCACATTAAGCCGTTGGTCCCGGCTGCATTTGCAGTCGTTATCACCCACCAATCCGCATTGCGCCCGCGTGGTGCTCCTTCTTATTCACCCATAAAAGGCCTGTGCCCCAGCTGTGGGGACATTAAAAATGGCTGATGGTCATATAGCACAGATTTAGTTCTTTTATAATTAGCTAGTTATGTTTTTTAATGGAAATGTGAAGTTCCATGTTTTTCTTGATTAAATATTTAAAATGCTTTATTAACCTATTACGATTCTAAAGTGGTTTGTCTTCTTTGATCTTACTCAATTAATAATAGGAAAGAAAAAGACAAAACGTTTTTTTACTAAAATATTTTTTTTTCAACAACATTTAGAATTTAAAAAATATCGTACTACTTCAGATAGTAAATTATTACCAAAACAAATTGTACAAGCTTGATCGCAAAAGATTATCTTTAATTTCTACGTTGCCAAAAACGAATGAATCATATTGCAGTTTATAACTGAACTTTTACGTTGCAAAATCGACTATAATACCAAAGCATATTTACGGTGCAGAGTGTAGCAAATAAAATGTCATCTTCGTTTCATATTCAAGAATAAACTTTGAGAAAACATGGCACTTGGCACATCCACTAGGCGTCTTATTAATGAAGAAGTAGGAAATATTTATTTTTCGACACTAAATCATAGAAATTCAAGGAAAAATTCACGATGAATGAAAAGGGCTGTTTTTAATCTTGTGGCACGCCTATTAGAAATAAAGCCTAGAATACATTAGGAACATGATGCGGAACATGTCCCTCGACAACTACGTAAAATATAAGACATTGCCTTACCTTACAAATGTCACGTAAATGATGAGCAAAATTTTGCGGGTCATTTACGGGACACAACGTTGTGGCGTCACCTAGATTGGGACATTTTGTCCTCTAATGTATCTGTGGCTTAATGCTGCTGTATTATTTATACACCAATTGATATTGGCATAATATTAAATACGACTCGCCACCAGAGCATTTTCTCAGCAAAAGAGAAGGATATTCCTACTAGAAAAGTTTCGACGATCCCACTAGTGACGGGTTTTTCCCTGAGGATCCCATTCCCCGAGGATCCTGTCCCGGAGGATCCCGATTTGTTTTTATATTCATGAAATTAAACAATACTATGTTTAGCTGAAAAGTACCGTCATGTCAGCAGAAAAAGTGGTCAATCAAATTTCAATATATTGTAATATTGAAAAAAAAGTCTGCAATCACAGGTTTATTTATTATCACAATATTTCTTGCGATACAAAAAATACAACTTTTCAATCAGTCTTTTCAGAACATGTAAAATCTACTCTACTATATATCAAAAATGTCTTTTAAAACAGATTAATTGACTTTGAAGTTAGTCTGAAATGTGCATAAAGTCACGCAGTCATTTTCAATTGTGAATTATAACCGGCTGTGTTTCCAGAATTTGAAATAATTATTGTAGTCATAAATTATAATGTTAAGGATTTGAACTGTTTTTATTTTATTTTATAAATTCACATACGTATTACAGAACCATAAACTAAATATCTGGCCACATATACGTCTACGTTAGTGACATATAAAATGAAATTTGTTAAGAATTATGTGGTAGTATTGTTTTTTTAAATTTTGATAAGTACATTGTGTTTTGAAAACTATGATGTAACATTTATTTTTAATACTAATTACAAATATATATATATATAGGTATATATATAAATTTATAAATTAATAGATTTTTGTTAACGGTACAAGTTAAACACTATAGAAAAAATAACAGAAGTAAATGTAATTACATTTATCGCATTCGGGATCCACCGGGACAGGATCCTCGGGGAATGGGATTCTCAGCAGCTAAGTTGGAAGAGCATTGGACCGGACTTCCAAAGGTCACGGGTTCGTGTCCCGTCTGAGAAAATGATCTGATGGCGAGTCGATTTTTTCTGAATAATATACTATACACCTTACTAATAAAGATTGTATAGTAGATGCATAGTTACACAGTGTTTTGTCCCTTTCTTTTTAATGTCAAACTTTAAATAGTTAGACAAAGGGTAACCTTGTGTAACTAAACTATACATCTGCTATACAATCTTTATTAGTATGGGGGTATAAAAATAGGAATGTGAATGCAAAAATCTTAAATTTCAAATTATATTGGCATATTGAACTCTATGCGAATGGATTTAAGAAAACAGTAACATTATTTGTAAAGCTGTAACTACGTTCAGAAAAACTGAAAAAAAAAATACTTTTTACACATAATGATGGATGGACCGCTTGCGGGAATTTTAATTTGGTTTGAGATAAAAAATAAAATGTGAAGCGTTTAGCCGTGTTGTGATTCTGTAACGAATATTGTAATTGTTTTGTTTTGAAAGCACTTTGATTTACACGAGGTTATCCTCGTTATTCAAAACGAAATAAAAAATTAGGTAACTTGTTGTTTTTATTTTAGAATAGGCCCAAGCCCATGTGGCTTAAAATTGGGTTATTCTACAAATCCCCCCTGAAAGTTCCCCCTTGAGGGGGAAAAGTAATCTTGTAATTTGAAATACTTGTTTTTTTATTCTTGAATATTGATTTAACTTATCTTATTTCTCAATAACTATTAAAATTATTCTAAAAAAAAGAAAAACAAGAAAGATATGACCATTTTATTATAACAATGCAGCTTAAAATACTGTTTGACGAACAAAAGCATGTTTGCACCATAAAGTCTCAAGAAAGGTGCAGCCACAAAGAATGGAATTAACTAAAAGCTCCCCACCGTGAATCGTTTTTCTTCATGCTTTTAGAATATAACAAGTGTTGATAAGGAAGAGATCTAATAACCCTCCGGCCTAATTCACACCGCAAACGCTACGCCCGCCGTCCGTTTATAAAGGGGCACAAATTAGTGACATTTAAAGAGCAGCGATCTTGGTGCAACAAGTAACCGCCCGCCCAAAGCGAAAAGAGGGGCGGGCGGGCGGCAGTACCGCCGCGACCATGGCCACGAACGGACGTACGAAGCGTTCGCAGTCAATATGTGCGCCGGCTTCCGCGAGTATGGAGGCGCTCGCGGCGCCGATGGAGACGACGCCGGCGCCGCGGAGACGACCCGCCACGCGCTCCCAATCCGCCAGGATTACCGGAGGCCGTTCTGTCAGACAACGTCGCCAGCAGCAGCAGCAGCAGCTTGACAGGGAAACCAGGGCTCGCTATAGCTCTGAACCACGTCTAGCGGAAACCGAAACGCCCCCCCAAGTTCGGCGGCAGGCCTCCGCGCGCCGCCGGCCGCCCCCCGGCCAGCACAACCAACCACGTCGCTCCAATGCCTTCCTCGACGTCCCCCGCACGTCCCAGCCTGAAGAAGAACCAGACGAAGATTCCTACAGACTCCGCACCTTCAACATCACACAGAAAGGAGGTCAGTCCACGTTCGTTCACCTCCGATATTTGTGAAACTTTTTCGACGAAACTTGGCAGACGTTCGCGTGCGCCGCGATGAGTTTTTAAGTGTCGATTCTGGATTTCTGGCGTAAGCGGATGATCGGAGACGCAGATCGAAAAACACGGTTAGGATCGAGATCGTTAAAAGCTTTCTGCGCTATCGTGAATCATGTCGGAGCGCAGCGTTTACGAGGCCACCATAAATCAGGCACGATACGGTTCGGGTTTACTTTTGAGGTAAAAATAACTCGTGCGGTCTCCGGCGTCCTTTGCGAAGTTCGCGAGCCGTGGCGAAGTTTACAATAAAGTTTTGAGTGACTCGCGTGAGTGACTCGCGGAGCTTTGGAGCGAAAAAGTCGAGTTGACGTTCAAATATGTTGTAGTCGAGGGGATAGAGTTAGAAGTTTTCCGATCCACAGAGCGTCATAGTCATAGTGTTTATGAAAATGGCGCGCGTAAACAAAGGCCAGTCGCATATCTGTTTAGCGTAATGCACGTGAATAGACGCCTACCTCCGCTGTCTAGATAAAGCGGCACCCTCATTCAGGCGACTTTGATTGTTGAGTCAGGCTGATTGTTATGAAGTTTATTTTGTTGGGCGAGGGATTTCTTATTGTTTCTCTTGGTAGGCAAATAGATCATTTTATGTATGAAAATACAAAAAAATAATACAAAAGTTTACTTTAAAAGAGTCCAATTAATTATTTGCCAAATAACAAAGCATCGTTTAATCAGTATCAGTTCAATAAAGATCTAAAGATTTTCAGAAAGCTCAAAGAGAAAAGCAGCAACATTTTCAGCTACCCCTTGAAATCATAACATAGTATATTTTTTTTCAGTCGTAAGTAGGTACTTAATGAATTGTGTGAAAGGGTGCTATATGTTTTCAATTTCACCGCGGCCCAAATAAATCTGCGCTAACTCGCCCCATTGGGGGAGATTCCATCTTTGTAACACTCGTGCAGGAAAAACTGTTCTTTCAAGAAAATAAGGCTTTCTTTCCTATGAAAAACGAGAAAATCACTAGGAAGCCTACAATATGTTAGCTAATAATTGATTAAAAAAACTGAGATGTTAGAATTTGGTTGAGCGCATTTAGGCTATCTTTCTTTCCGATAAAAAAACCGACTTAAAAAAAAAACAAACACAGCTTCTAAATTAAATACCTCTAAAAAGGTTGGGGGTAGGGTGGGAGGACAACTTCTTTTTTTAATTATAAAAAATACCCGACTTCATTACACGTGTTTCATTAAATTGATATGCGTAACTATCATTAGATTTGAATATTATTTCTTGCTTTTTAAAGGTATTTAATTTTGAAGCTGTTTTTTTTGAAGTCGGTTTTTTGTGTTTTCTTTTTTTTTCTTTTTACTGTAAGTACCTTCTGTATTAGGTAGTTAATTAGTGTAGTATGTACTAATACAGGTGCGTTTGAACAAACTCTTCAGCTAGAACAATAAGTTAAGGTTTACATTATAATGAATTTACACATTATTTTAGTTTGCGTAATACGAGAGCGTGCAGACGCACACAAAACAATGTGTGTGTGCACGCCAAACAACATTCATAGCCGAACGTACTTCGTGAGATGGAAAAACTAGAACAGTGGTTTCTAACCTTTCAATATTGTTACCCATATGACCTTTAGGACCGTAGGGTAACAGACTTTACCCCCAACTTGCGGGGGAGGGTTCACCCCATCGCCTGCATACACTTCACGCTGCATTAAGCAAGAAGCAAGAGTGCTATACCACGTAAGTGTCATTTTATTTAAGTAGGGAAATAATAATAATTACGTTTTTACTCTCTATTCTATTCATTCGTACAAGGTATCAACTCTGTTACCCCCATAAAATAGCCGTTTTACCCTCACGGGGGTAATTACCCCCAGGTTCGGAACCAATGAACTAGACTAAACTAGACTAAACTAACCGATTGTATTGCATTATACATTAAGAGAAATGTGTTTAGGATTTATGAAAAAAATTATGTGACTTCCTTATCTCAAAACTGGCTGCATGATCAACAATTTGTATTAAATTCTCAGGGTGTCATGGTGTCGTTGATCAACTTTCGGGGTGAGCTTGATCTAAGTTCAAAGTAACCCCACGATGTGCAGTACAGTGGTAATGTAAATGATTGTTTTGGGTAGGTTTATGGTTGATAGTTGCTATTAAGTTATAATATTGATAGTTAAAGTAAGGTCTGATTATTAGATTACCTGAAAAATCTTGCATTTACTATCAAAGTAACCCCCATGCTTTTAAACCTTATAACTTCAAAGTTAAAGGGCCGATTATTTAAATTTTAGTTTACCATTCACTACTGTTGCGTCTTATTTGTTTTAAAAATATGAGTGATCAAATGTAATCGCGTTTAAACTTTGATTACACAGTTTTTTTACTATTCAGTATTCACTTTTTATAATTTACTTAGTCTAAAGTACATACATAAAAACCGAACACTTTTTTTAAAAATAATTTAAACTCTTTACTTAAAGATTCTACAGCTATCTAAAGTAAACAATTAATCAAAGTAACCCCAAATAGTTGACTATCAAGGTCAATTTAGATTTAATATCAATCAATTGATGAATATTAAAAATCATGTTATGTTATTATGAGCTTCTCTGTTTGTGTGAAAATATCGGCAATTTCATAGGTAAAGACATAATATTTTTATGCTTCTGTTTAGGCCGCGCTAGTTTGTAAAAGCCACAAATTGCACATTTAAAATATTACCTTCATTCATATGGAACGCCGTAGATCTTTTGATCCTGTTTCGACCCGCTCGTATTTCCTAAAACAACACCAGTTTGGTACTTTATTACGAGTGTCAGTATTTTTAGTGGTTTATAAGGCGAAACTGACCCACTAAAGAATTTGAACTTGGGAATAGTGTTGCTTACCCCTTTGCATGACTGTCCACCGAAACACGATAAATATCGCATGATATAGCATATACACTCAATCTATACTGGCCTTCAAAACTAGTAGGTACCACACTTTTAAAATTGCAATTTCTCTTAAATTAACAGAAGTTAGAGTTTTGAAATAAAAAAATATTTATTTTCAAGAAGGTTATTTATCGATTGTGAAGTTATTATTAAAAAAAAAATATTTTGGTCCTTTCTATTTCGAAAATATATCTTGTGTAGTTTGAAAGGTATTACAATTTTAAAAGTGTGGTATTAAGTTTTGAAGGCCAGTGAATTAAGAAAACATTTTGTACAAAAAATCAAAGTTAAATATTTAAACTTTAAGTAATCTTTTCACTCTACTACTATAACAAAAAGTCTGGTTCTTTCATTAAATTAGAAACCAGCATTTTTCAAGAAATTCTGTGTTTTCTAATAATTAAGTAAATACTTACTCTTGTTTCCTTGAAAAAGAAAATACATTTAGTTATATTTTGAGCCATTACGTGGTAGAAGTAAGAAAACATTGAGAAACTAATTAGGTACGGTACTTACCTAGATGTTTTATACAGTTAAATGAAGTGATGAAATTATGTTACGTCGGTACGTATAATGTACATGTTTTAAAAACAATATTTCGTAAAAACCCACCAAAAACACTTTAATGTAAAATGTTGCCATGACGAGACCATTAAAATTTGGATCACACTGTCAAAAAGTTATCAGACCTCATGTAGAGCCAAGCTTCTAACTCTACAATATTTTAATTTCAACTTATTTACTTCTCTAACTATTCTGTAAAATTATTCTGTCAACACGCAAAAAAGTATTTATATCTACGGGAGGAAGAAAAAACCTATTTCGTATTAATATGGCGTTACAGTTGACCACGAGGACATGTATATCCTCGTGGCCATACTGGTATGACCACGAGGAAACGGGGAACTCTAAGCCCTAACTTCACAAACTCTACACCTTAGTCAAAATATGTGGCGTGGCTATTTCGCTACTTTCACGCCCATGCGTAAGGTGAAAAATTTATTTACTGTTCAATACATTTCTGTTATACTTACAATAGATCTTGTAGTAACGAAACGGTCAAGCCACATATTTCGACTAAGGTGTAGAGTTCCAAGTGAGTGTGACACTTCAGAGTGGCTTTACTTCATCTTCGGATCAGCAACCCGTTATACAAACAACCCCAAACAATTCCTTACAATACGTAATTCAATTCGGCCGAATTCGGGAATTGGAGAAGTTCGCAAGGCCTCGGCACAGAGAATATTAGCTAAATCAGTAGGTAGATACCTACCTCAACTACATCCAACCAAACGAACGAATCCGCGCACTCACGCGTCGGTACAAGATCTCAATAATTTATATTTTTCTCTCCTTTGCAGGTAAAATATTTTAAAAATGCTTATTACTTATGTGAGCTTATTTAAAAAAAGAATATTTTGATTAGTTTTTTTAAATGTTTTTTTGTAAATAATACAAAGTTTTGTAATTAAGAGTAACGCCCGTGCCACCCGCATTATACAAGGTGTTACAAAAATACCCTAATGCCGAATATGGTATATAGGGACTAAAAAAATAAAAATCGAAAATATCAAAATGTATGAAACAGCTGATTTTTTTATCGCGATTTCAGAGATGGTCCCATAGTAAAAGTTGTTCAGTTTGATGGTCCCTATATTCGGCATTAGGGGTATTTTTGTAACATGTTGTTTGGGCGATATTTTGATAATGTATAGCGTAGTATTCTAATATTTAGTTAACTTTGATACGTTTATTTTCAAAACAGAAAAAAAACAGTACAAATGCCGACAGCCCTACGCTCCAAGGAGCGTAAGAAATCACGTATTGAAACAGGGGCTTAGACGTAGTCTGCTTTAGATTATTATTTACTGTGGCCTCGGCTAGAGGCAAATTATGGAATCAAATTGAATTCACTAAACTATGCTGAGTTGACGGGGGTTGCGATATAGCAGGAGATTATTTTACGAAACACGGGTCAATGGCTTTGCGTTTTTAGGGTTCCGTACCAAAATGGTTAAAAGGAACCCTTAATGTTCACGCACATTATGTCGGGCCGCAGCGGGGCGGAGCGGGCCGCATCGCAGCGCAAAAATGCTACTTAGCACATTTAGTGACGGGCCGAGCCGCAGCGCATTGACGGATTTTGAGTGCAGTGTACTGAAATTGAAATTGTAATTGGAAATTGAATTTGAAAAATTCTTTATTCAAATAAGCTCACATAATAAGCATTTTTAAATCGTCAATTCTTTTACCCTACTACTGCCAGACGTCGCGCGCGACTATACATTATGGAGCTCTGACGAAGAACTTTCTTTTTAGGGTTCGTACCAAAATGGTAAAAAAGAACCCTTAAATGGTGCGACTCAGTCTGTGTGTCTGTTTGTCTATCACAGCTGGGTATCTCGAGAACTACTAATGCTATCAATTTGAAATTTTAAATAGTTTTAGATGACGTTTGCCCTACTATTTTGCAAATAAGAGAGAATGAAAAATGAAAAATGTAAAAAAATAACGTTCCCCTCCTTCCCCCCCTTATTTCCGAAGTTTGCATACAGAAAAATCTGAAATTATTTTATGTAATTGAAGTTAACCTAACCCATCCCATGACCGACTCTTGCGAAAGTTGCTTAACCTCCGCAATCACTGGGCCAGGCACTACACCATTATGATAGTTTATTGATATATGTTTATTGATATATTATAGATGATAGTTTATTTTTACCCCAAAACAAGACTCACGAGAAAAATAAGCACTCGGTATGTGAAAGCTCATTACCTTTTATACAATAGGGTGTATCCTTCTATAACTTTATAGAAGGTTTATGAGTGTTTGCTGCGTTTGCTTCTTCCAAAATTAGTCACTGTAATTTCAGATATTATGTAAAGTATTGCCTGCTTACAGGCAGTTTATTCTTATTTTATGACAAGAGTAAACACTCGGTATGTGAAAGCTCATCAAACACGGTACGGATTGACGCGCTGATCCTCGCAATCAATTATGCAAAGTGATCGATGCCCCAGGAGAAAGGAGATACGCATTACGCATGCCTTGTGTCATTTCTATTGAATCTTCTTTGTAGTCAGTTCCAAATGACACCAAAATAATATTTTTTTGAGTAATTTGATGAAAACCTTTAGCCATTTTTAGTGTCCTGCACTGCTAGTGCACAGGCCTTCCTTATGGGTGGATAAGAAGGATGGGCCATAACCCACCACGCGGGCCCGATGCGGATTGGTGAGTGCTAACGACTGCAAATGCAGCCGGGACCAACGGCTATAAATTTTTGGTCACCCATCCCATGACCGACCCTTGCAAAAGTTGCTTAACCTTCGCAATCGCTGGGCCAGGCGCTATACCACTGCGCCACCGAGCTCCTCTCTAAAAATGTTATAAACACATTTAAATAAGTATAAATTCCCGCTGTTTAGGTATTACCCTATGTAGAGCCTTCTTTTGATTTTCGACAGATACAATTAGAAAGAATAATAATCAATGTTCACACACAGCACAGCCCTGCCGAAGATAAATGCAGGGGCCCTACCGGCTAACTTTTCGAACTTCGGCGGGTCTGCCGAGCTTCAACTTAAAACAGATAAATCGAAGTCAGGAGTTTCATATTGTACTATTCACCGAAGTTATTTAGAAGATATCGATGTTCGTGTGACATCTTGAATTGGGGTTCGCCGTTTTGGCCCGATTCGGGCTAGATTTATCTGTTTTAATTTGAAGCCCGGCAGGTTTCCGAAGTTCGATGCGTTAGCCGGTACGACCCCAGGCTAGACATAGACAATCCGCTATCCGCCGTCAGCAATATCAAGAACCGTGATATGCGCTGACACTTATGATACTGCACATTTCTGTCGAGAAATTAATATTATACTTAAATGTCAAAGTAACTCTGTCTCTCCTGTAACCTTTTCATGTCGAAACCGCTGACCCAATTTCGATAAATTTTACCTTGACCATGGGGAAGGAAATAGGCAACTTTTTGTCGGAAAGTGAATATCGAACGGAGTGAAATAGGGGATGAAACCTAAGGGGATCTGTAACATATTCAACGCAAATGAAGTCACGGGTGACTGTTAGTGTTAAATAATAGTACATTACTGACGCGGTCTATAATGACTGCGTTGCTGGCAGTGGAGCTGCTGGCTACGCCTAACAACATTCATAGCCGACCCGCCTTCGTGACATAAAAGAACAGTACAAAATAACTTGATTCGAAATCTTTTTAGTTACCATAGATTTTTTTATGCTAGCGTATTGTAACGTAACTTTTTCGTCTTCCCGCGGAAATAGGATTACCCATTCGCGGGGAACTAACCGACTTTTCCGAGATCAAATCCTGTTTGCAACTTCGATGAGACTAAATGAATCGTCGGTATATTGGGAAAAAATCGTTTATAGTTCACTGGAATGTAAAAATGTAAAATAAGAAGTAAAAAGTACCTACTAACATCATTAATTAACACACTAAATCCGCTGCTTCTTTCACGTAATGGCTTGTTTTTCGAACTTTATTGCAAACAAAAAGTATTTAAAAACAATGGATCTGCAAAAACGAATGAAGCTTGCGACTGGCAGCATTATTTTCAACTACATTTATCGCACGTAAATTATAAATTTGTTGTCTTACAATTTTACTACCGCGTGCCGTAATATACAAGGTCTAAAAACACGTAGTCGGTAAAAAAATAAATAATGTCATTAAAAGATCGAAAGAGCGGGATAAAGAAAGATCCAGACTAGAGTTCGGTGGAGCAAGTTACTTAATTGAACTGTGTTCTCAAGTTTTTTTTTTCAATCACATTTGTTGCTATTCTCTATTATTTTTTATTAATTTGCGTTACGCATACCACTATACTTACATTAAAATCTTCGTAAAACAAAGTCGCTGAAGAAAAGGCAAAAAATATTGTCTAGCGGGACTCAAATCAGCAACCAAAGGCAGAACTCTGATTGTATTACATTTGGTTTGCAGGTTTGAGACTTCCCAATCTACTCCTCTAATTATGATCTACGGCTCTCGGACTAAGTCTGGGTAAATTCTAAGCTATCCAATCACTGCCCCTAACTTGTGCTGCACAGTAAATGTAAAGCAGTATTTTAACCTTTAGTCCAGTAGTCAGGGCGGTATACTCTAGCGGGAAATAATTCAAGGAGTTTTGGTTTCATGTGCGTTAGGTAGCACTGAGGGCTGTTAAACATAAATAAAATTTTCGAACTTGAAACTGTGTGAAAGTTAAAAAAAAATGTGACCGATCCTTTGGATTTTTTGATAAATGTGTACTTTGAAAAAAAAAAATCAAAATTCCTTGAATTATTTCCAGGCAAAATTACCAGCAACTGGAACTTTTCGATATTCCAATTTTTGGTTGCATAAAAAGAAAAACAAATCTTCTTCGCAAATGTACGGAACAAGAGCTATTTAATCATATTCTGTACGGAAGTAACAACAAAATGAAGAATTTACATTTCAAAAATGTGTGGTGATTAGGGAATAATCACCAGTCTGCCATGGTAATGATGATTCTGCTGTTGCTTTTGGGTAGAAGAAGTGGTTTTTTATTTTTATTTTTTCACTCAACCAAAAATTTTTTTTTATCTATTTAGGGAGCCACCTATAAAAAATATTCAGCCAATTGTATTTTTTGCAGGCTTCCTCCATTATCAAAGGCTCTATACAAAGACTTCTATGTATATATTAAACTAGTCAGGCTGTATAGTACCGAAAAATTGCTCATTAAGTTACGGTGCATGCACCGAAACTCCTTTAGTCTATTGCGAGCGATCGAGAGAAACAGTTGATGCGCCGCGAAGGTTGGTTGTGACACAATTTTAGTTTTGAACAGCTCGTCTATGTAATTGAAGTGATTGGCTCTATAGAAGCGTTGAGGTCGGTGCAGAAGATTATAACATGATAATTATTTACGCAATACACTCAGCTCATTATTAAAAATATCACGGATAGTGCGGGAGCTAGAGCGCGGGCGTTCCAACACGATACCGAACCGTGTCTACTAGACGTCTCGATACGTAGCATTCGGGACTATTCGTAATTTACATCGGAACTGGAGTTTAATTTGCATGGAAATCACTAGTGAATACAAAATACCGACCCACGGAGTGAATCAAAGATTTGTGTTTTAAGCACAATAAATATAGCTAAAGCAGTAACTCAATTTCATGCAAACACCTGAAATGGAGCAATAACACAAATACACAGACAAGCTACTGCCGTATTCGAAAACACTACCCTCTTTTTTTGTTGCGCTAAGAACTGCTTACGAACCGCCAGTACTGACTATACAGCCCACCTGTATGATTGCTACATAACCAATTTTCAGTTCAGCTATTTAAAAAAAAAAAAAAATGTCACAAACGCCATGTCTACAGCTCATAGAGCCACAAGTAATTAATTAGTATCTTTATTGGTTCTATATACGTCACATACTTGGACACGCACGAAATCAAAACACATTGAGATATTCCGTTGACTAAAGTTCTCAGTATGCGTGACGGGGTTTTTTCACCTCCCGGAACTGCCAATTAGTGCCAATCACCGTGGGGGTGCCGAGATAAGTAAAGCTTACCCTATATTTTTTTTTCTAATTCAGTTCAAAACTGTAGAATGCTGATAAAGATGACGGAAGCTATCTTCCGTACAATGATGACGGAAATTATCTTCCGTACAATGATGACGGAAATTATCTTCCGTATAAAGATGACGAAAGTTATCTTTATAGATAGATGGAATCGAACGATCTTATAAGTGTCCCTTTTTACCACGGAACCCTAAAAATTAAGGAGCTCGCTGCCTGGCGCAGTGAGTTAGCATATTCACCCTGCGATTGCGGAGGTTAAGTAATTTCTGCAAGGGTCGGTCATCGGATGACACAAATAAAAAAATAAAAAATCTAAATACCTCCCTGCATCAAAAGACAAGTTAACAGAAAAGATCAAATATTAAAGGAAACATAATAACATGCAGTTGGAGGCATGTATAATGTGACATTATGAATGCGATGCGATAAAAATAATGCGAATTACAGTTTTGTGTGAAAAAAAATAATTGGCATTTATTTTGAATGGGGTTAGTATTTTGGAATTTTTATTTAATAGAACCTAGACAAATACTGTCTTAACCTGAATAACATCACAGGAAGAGTTAATTATGCTCAAATTGCAAATCATTTTGGTATTACGTTTGTATGGGAAGCTCACTTTACGCCGGCGTCTTAATATTGCGGTCAAACGCGTAGTACAGATAAGCCCTCGCCCCTTAATTCGTCCTCGTACTTGGCCGGTTTTTTGAGGGTGGTTGCGTTATAATGTATAACGCCACATTTGCGAGATTTCTGACGACAAACACGACTGAGGCCCTTAATAATCATTGTTCACGAGATTTGCTGTCAACAAACTTAATTATGTTTGGCTGTCTTCTACTGAAGTCACACTGACCTGTCAAATTAAATAGTACTGTCGCCCGTGGACATTTATCACGAAAAAGGTAACTGTGTGCCTTTATGATATAGTATTTATTACGCCATTATAGACACTAAAACTTAAGTAACTTATTTATATGGTTTACAAAAGTGTTATTATTTATTTTTCGAGGTTTACCACATGGTTTAGCTATTGTCATGTTCTACAGCATTGTTTCATTGCCACTGATAATATGATAAGGATAAACAATACTTACTGATAAAAGTCCAACCATTTTCATTTGGTTTTAAATCTGTGTGGCCACTTTCCATAGTTTTACTTATCTGTGGCAATCGAACAACACAACAAGACAATAGCTAAACCATGTGGTAAACCTCGAAAAGTAAAAAATTAAAACATTTAAAGTTTTTTTATTTAACCTTTAAATAGGTTACGACGGCGATATGTAAAACTTGCGTTTTAGTATCTATAATGGCGTAATAAATAACTATCACAAAGGCAAACGGTAACCCTTTTCGTAATTTAAATGTCCACTGGCTACAATACTAAATTAAAGTTGAACATACAACGTAAGGTACAAAATATTACTTAAATATTAACTATGAAATTGGTGTTTATTTCTCACACATAGAGAACCTCATAAGTTCACCGCAACTCCTTTAGTCTAATGCGAGCGACCGATAGAAACAGTTGATGCGCCGCGAAGGTTGGTTATGACTTTTGACACAATTTTAATTTTGAACAGCTCGTCTATGTAACTGAAGTCATTGAATATTACCTATGAAATTGGTGTTCAAACTTCCTTGATTTGAAATATTTATCAGTTGCTGGACATTACATCAAATTATGACCATAGCCGTCAACTATCAGCTATCATTAAAGTGTATTTTTTTCTTAGCATTAAAAAATACCTTGAAAATTACTCCTTTTTTTGTTAGCGAAAATTACCACTTTTTCCGTTGTAACTTAGCCGAAACTGGAAAATGCAATTTGTTAAAAAAATCTAATAACACATTGCTTTATGTACAAAGATTATTAGTAATAAGAGCTGTTTATAATGTTTCTATGTATGTTTTGTGTGTAAATATGTTGAGCTGCAAATGTTCAAATAAAATAATGTGTAGAAACTACCACAGCGTTTACAAACCCATAATGTATTACCGGAAGTATTCACTGCCAACACTATTTTGCGGTTAGCCGGAAAATTTGCTATATCAATTCAGCAAGCACACAATTTGACATCACTTCCGGTCCACAATTTTAATCATTGCTATAGAGACTAATAAATAAATTGGCATAAAAACTAAAGTGTCACTTTTACTTTTATAATACTGTTTATTAATAATAAAATAAATGAGGCGAAGGCGTAGTTTGACAAAAATATAATTTTTCAACACAGTTGCTTGAAAATTTGTGCTTTCGTTCGATGACAATACAGCGTGCGGAAAGTTGATTATACCGCTCGCCGTGCGTTTATGTTTACGGTTTAGTACAGCGTGCGAAATGTTGATATTACCGCCATGCGTTTTTATTTACGGTTTTTAAAAATTAATATTACAATTTCAGTAGTAAATTGTAATGGAAATTTACCTATAAAGTTTTCTAGCAAATGTATTGAAAAACATCTCGTGACTGCGGATCGGGCTTCTAGAACGTCAACTCGTTTTAAAAAGCTCCTTACCAACCTTGTAACATAAACTATTCTAAAAAATACACAACTTTTGAATATTAGTAATGCATGATAATTTGTCTACGTATGTTTTTAACTTCGGAGACTCTTAACGATACATCTTGTAATTTTTATTCAAATATAAAAAGTAAGAATTCTTGCAGATATGAGTTATGAGATGGACATTAATATTTTATTACTAATGACTTTTCTTTGACGACACTGTACTATATCTTTACTATACTACGGTATTTCACAATCAGCGAGTGTTGAGGATAGGGCACGAACCACTGAAACCACGTATTTCCCGTTTAGGAGTTTATTGACAACTACTATTTACAATTGTTTATAAAAAGATGTCACTGAGATTTAGAATTTAGAAGGTAGACCAAGGAGAAACCCAAAAAGGCTGTAACGTTGCTGGTCAGTAACAGCGAGCGTAATTAAATTTGTTAAAAATTGTACGATAATGGTCAAGAGTACCTTCTCCTCTGTCGGTTTATCGTTTGTGCGTTTCGTTTGCTCTTTCTGTAGAACTTGATAATATTAATAGCTATTACGTTCTAATTTTAGACTTTAATATTTACCGTTTCTATTCGAGGCTTCGTTTTTGTTCGTACTCAAGAAATCTGAATTTTAAGTACAATAATATTGTTATTTCTCTAACAATATAAAAACTGGAGTGTCGTCTAAATGATCATTATTAATATTTGCTTTTGAATGCTCAATTGTCTAAACATTTAAGTATTTAGGAAGTTTGTTTTTTGTCTAAAGATAAGTTTTAGTAAACGACGCGATGTCAGGTGTTATTATGTTTTCTTTATTAACATGTTGGTGAAGTGTACCTTAATTACTCAAAGTAATATTGTCCTTATTAATTATATATACGTATTATTGAGTATACGACATTACATGGATACAACGTAGCATGTTGGAAGGATATTAAATTGCTTCCTTCATTTATGTAATTAAGAATCCAAATGTACTATGTAAGACAACAGTATAACTGGAAAAATAGGCACAGCGTTTTCCAATAAAACGGTCCAACCTGCGTTCGCCAACCCATTATAATATGCGTTATCTGAACGCGTAGTCTGCACACTAGCACAACCGAGCGTGTAATCTGCACACTAGCGCAGCTGAGCGCGTAATCTGCACACTAGCGCAGTGTGCTAGCTAGTGTGCAAACTACGCGCTCTTAATTTCAGCTTCAATTCCTATTTCTTCGTTGAAAAAATGGTTTTAATGGCAGCCTCAATGCTAAGCTAAAGCTAATTTAGACAAATTATTCTACAACACAATTTCTCATTAATTAATAAAATGTGAGATTAAGTGATTTTCGTCAAATGAGAATAAATTAATTATTAATTATTTACTGAAAGTTGAAGAGCAGAATTTAGTTTATTGGCTTTCAGTTTTGCCTCAATAAACAAAATTATATACGGCGGATTTTTTTTCGGTGTTAACGATGCCAATCAGGCGACTTAGTTAAGTAGACAGTAAAGTTTAATTAGCGATTAAATTGACTTTCCTTATCGTGATAGAATTAAGTAACTTTTCACTAATAAATGAATAAGTACATACCTATAAAGATCATGCTAAAGAAATAAAATCTAATTTTAACCAAGACTCGAGGGAATCATTTGTGACAAGATTTCCCGCAACTTCGGCAGGAATGATTATCTAAAATTAAAAATCAGTTTTCTTTTGTGGTACGAATTTTCCATTCTTCCTAATGGAAGAAACTCCGTTGGTAAAATTTGACACTAATTGGCTCTGTATAACTCAAAAATTTTCAAGTTTTCAACAGTGGTTTTTCTTAAACAGTAGTTTTGTCAATAAGCAGTGGAGTTATATTATATAGTCTATTTTGCTTGATTTTACTAATGAAGAGATTTTTCTCAAAGGTGCATCGAACGAAGAAAGAATTCTACTGTTTTATCCGAAAACTGCCTAAGTAAATTAAAACTCAAGTAATGTTCCTTCAAGACTGGTCTATTACTGTATTACAAACTCTAGGAAGGGTAGTCTGTCCTGCTCGGGTTGAACAATGTAGCCCTTAGGTCTACAAAGGCCCTCGAAGCACAATGACCCGCATTTATCTCATTTATAATCTTACGTACACACGACGGCACCTCAGACTATACATGTTGACC
This sequence comes from Catoptria pinella, assembly GCA_963556745.1. Lineage (NCBI taxonomy): Eukaryota > Metazoa > Arthropoda > Insecta > Lepidoptera > Crambidae > Catoptria > Catoptria pinella. Next base: position 1,874,233 of record OY750771.1, read on the forward strand.
TTGAGACCGCCTTTATGCCCTACGTAATAAAAGCTGTTTTCGCAGTTTAACTGTATAACCTGACGTGCTGTCGTGCGTACATAGGCACTGATAGAACTTCTTTTGTTTAACGGCCGCCACGCGAAGCGGCGAACAGCGATGCGACGAGCAAACTAATAATGCATTATTTTACCGCCTCTGAGTGATTAGCTCACCTATAAGACGCAGGAGCCCTGGGTTCGATTCTCAGGAGGGTACCTACATAATTTGTACTTGGTTTGGTTGGTGGTTGGGCATGTTTTAAACCCGTCTGACGAGCTACCATTATCTGACGCAATAACACCTTTAACATTGTTGATCCAGGAGAGGTAAGATAGCCAGCTAGAGTCTGTGCGGAGAGAGAACCGCCATGCGCCAAGAGATTTGTGCTTGATAACCGTTTTTGTTATGTTGACGGCACTGTTACGTCATTATAGTGCGACTGTAATATCTTGATATCTATTAAGTCAAGATATTCGCACGGTTCAGTGGTTAAGCATTCCGTGTCCAGTGCGTTTCCACTCTCGGCCTTATCGTCATTTAAAATCAGGTGAGAAGAAGCCCAATGACTGAATCGTTGTGCATAGAAAAAGAATGGGTGTGACGTAACGTGTAATTTTCTTTTTTATGCACGAATTGTAAAGTAATCGCTAAGTGTGCGGTGAGTGAGTCAGCGCGCATGGAAGAGAGAATTCGCTCGTCGCGTCGCTCGTCGCGTCGCTCGCCTCGTTGTTCACATTGAAATATTATTGCCGTTCCCCACTTTTCTTGGCCAGGCGGTAAAGAATGATCATTATGCGAAAACATTATTGTAGCTTCTGAGGTTTTGTATGTGTCATAGGTATTCTTTTTTTAATTTGCGGAAGACCGCACTCAAAGTTAAACAGTATGCACTCATTGTAACATAGTCCAGACTTTATTTTTCCCCTGTCTCCCAGAACTCTCATTATGAAGAGAGCAATAATCGTTTGCGCGTAAATACACACGCGATGTGTAATTACCAGGAAACGACAAAGCCGTTTCCTGTACAGAACCAATAGCGCCTTTATTAAATGCCAGAGATGAAAGTTGCTTTGATGTGACGTTTGTATCCGTGGATCTAGCCAGCTGCCCATTTCCGTTCATTTTGCGAGGTTTTATTGTAAAAAAAACATTGTCGGTCTTATTAAGGTTTAGTGGTTTTGAGGAAAATCTTTCTAGAACCCATGTGGAACACCAATATTGTCGCGTCAACTGCCCAAAATGGTACCGTGTGAAAAGTGTCGTCGTAGCTTCTCACAGTTGCGTTGAGTAGGTAACTACGACGAATTCATTTGGATGTTATTGTGTGCGATAATGATAACAAACTATTAATTTCCATACAAATTAGCACCACCCACGTGTTATTGCAAATTATGTTGAGTTGAGACGCAGACGACGCAACAGCGCAGGCACGTGCGACGCAAATATATCTGTCCTGCTCTGGCCTACGTGCGTGGCCTGTGTCTGTCTCAACTGCAAAATCCGTACTGCGCTGACTGCGTCGCCTGCGTCATTTGTTTACATATAATCATTGTGGTATCATATTTTATGTCGCCATCTCTGAGGTCCCGGGTTCGATCCCCGGTTGGGTCAATTTAGAAAACGAACTTTTCTATATTGGCTCAGGTCTGGATGTTTGTGACACCGTTGACTCTGATTTCCATAACACAAGTGCTTTAGCTACTTACTTTGGAATCGGAGCAATGTATGTGATGCTGTCAAATATTATTTATATTTATTTATATTCATTGAATCTTGTTTTAAGCCGTTAATTATTAAATGCAAACAAACCCCAAGACTTACGGAAGAATTGGAAAGTTGAAAGTTGTGGAAGTTCCCAGAAGTTCGGATCACCAGGAGTAGGATTACGGTGACTGAACCCGAATGGAGGCTTTAAGCGGTGTTCGGGCGAATGAACTAAGATATTATCTTAAGGTTGTGGCTGTTTTGATGAGCAGACCGGGCAGCGAATTGAAAACGTCGGTTCAACGCTTGCTGATTTTAACAAAAAGATAGGCTGATTTTGTAGTACGTTTTTTACTTTTCTAATTTCAAACTGTTATTAAAACAAAAAAGAAGTTATACCTGAAAATCCGTAAAAACTCGTGCGATGGTAAGCTAAATAATTGACATTTTTCAGGATTATGAAAAAATTACTAGCCAGATCTCTGTAATTTTTTTATGGGAATACACACGAACTATTTTCTTTCAAATAAAAAAAGAATAATTGAAATCGGTTAACAACTGGTGAAGTTATGTTAAAACAGACACAAAAAAACCGTCGACTTGATAACCTCCTCCTTTTTTTGAAGTCGGTTAAAAAGAAACAACGAAAGAATGTTGATAGCGACTCTTAAATGATGATCACCCGTATCCCGTATTCAAGAACAATACTTGCTTATGACCCTTGCTTATGCCAACGCACTGCATTGAAATCGAGCTCTGTAATTGGCTCGTTTGTTTTACGAATTATCACATAATATATAATAGTAGTATTACGTGTGTTTGGTAGTTGGGATGCTATGCATCCGCGGGCACTGTGAGACCTCATAGTAATGTTTGTAATACATGTGAATCTCACCTAACTATCTGTAAAACAGCAATAACTTGCGATTCACATAATGACATGAAACTGACATCAATTTATGAATCCTTTTCGATCAAATGCAAAAATATAACATTTTGATTGACGTCCGTCGACTCGATGCAAAATGATCGGTCGTTTGACGCTCCACTCATTGCTGTACCAGTAGGCTTGGGTTAATGACAACCCAGAGGAATTTGCGGCTAAACCACTTCGCCACGGTAAACGAAATCTGCCTGAGGGCCTACCCCAAAAACTGAACCAAGACAATCAGACAACTAATTCCGTTTCGTGACATTATTAGCGCAGGAATAAGATGCGAAATGAAGTAAATAGTACGACGAACGACGTCTGAAAATCGTATTATTTTTCGTAGTAGGCTCACTGGGTAAACGTTACGTGGACTAATATATACAGGATGTCCTAAAACTTTGCCACGCGGAGGGAAAGTACAGTCGACCAAATTGAATCATGATCCACCTTAAGGTTATTTTCTTACAGTCATTCAAATACAAGTAGGTTGAAATTCGCTTGAACATACACATTACCTTGGTAACGAACCAGTTGTTATTTTATTAGACACTGACAGTCACTGACTTGGCTATGGTAAATAGATCGGACGGACTCGACTATACTTACTCGTTCGTAACAACAGAGAAATGCTATTACTGTCTCTGTCATTCATTATATTTTTTCTCATTGACTGACTACTTGACATCTGACACACAGTCATATGTCAATTTTATTTATTTTTAAAATTATAATACTTTTCTGCAGTTGAAAGAGTTGGGATAATAAACCATATCTTCTTCGAAATTCAAATCATGACAGCTTTATTGAAAAACGTATCTCGTGCAGTGATAATAAAGGTTAAAATTGCATAGATCTGACCCGTAATGATGAATTATTATTAATATTTTAAACGTACTAAGTGCAATATACACGATAGAGAAGAAAAACTAAATAAATTTTACTAAACGATGACTTGATAATTCGTAACACTGGTATTAACACCATTGCTGCCATATATAAATTTTATCTGTATTGATGTATCAATGGGGGTTCGAAAATTTGGAAAACAAGATGGTTGATAAGGTGTAATGAAAAGTGGCGAGTGGTGTAATAAAAATAAGACTTGATGCCTTATATTTATAACAGTTTGACATCTTTATTCATTTGAAGTTTGAAAACAAACGAGAATAAGATAAAATAATAATATTTGCGACAAAAGATAACCACAATTCGACAATTATTATTGATTTTTGTTTTCATCTTTTAACGATTGATTTTTATTAAGGTTCGTTTCTCTTTTTCAGGTAATTCACGACTCATACATAATTGCGAGAGGTTTGGAACTTAACACACTTTCTGTAGAAATAATACCAGCTCACGGATGCCGAGGCGGCCGAGTGGTTTTCTAGCTTTAGTAAACGATGTTTTTATGTGAGAAAAAGAGATGGAGACAACTGCGGTGCCGGATATCTCAGTGTAACTTGAACCTAAAGCCGAATTTACATTACGAAATTAGTGTCATGCATGTTGAACTTGGTTCCACGAAAGTAGTTTCGATATAAGCGAAAGTAGTTTCGTAAAATAATGTAAAATAATAGTGTCGTGAAATCCTCAGTATCGCAGTTACCATGGCCCCGACAACATCAAAGCTATATTTTTCTATATTCAATGTAGCTAAAGAGATGATTCTATATAAACTTAAAAAAATATTATTTAGAAAAAATCTGTGCTCCATCGTTGGTTTGCCGCCATTTTCAACGCTTGAAGCGCGCGCGATGACAAAAATACACACGTCCGCACAGCCTAGGCACTTTCGCGACACTAGTTTCACGTCGCATCTATACTATGAAATTAGTTGCATGACACTAATTTCAATAAAAAATCGCGCAGGGCACAAAACTAATTTGCATTCATGAAATTAATGCACGCATTACGAAAATATTAAATTACACGTGAAACTGTTGGTAAAACTAATGTCACGAAATTAATTTCATGCCACTAATTTCGTAATGTATTCCGGCTTTAAAAAAGATCAGCCTCCTAGCATGACCACCGACACAATATATATCGCGTGATATAGCGTTTTATCTACACTCAAATGTCTTTTGTCAGTTCAACGTGATAAATTGCTATAGGTATATAATATCGCGTTTTGCTGACTATAAATTGACAGCGAAACACAAATATCTTTATTTGGTTCATAACTGCATAGCCATCCGACAAATAATAAACTATCCATCAGAGATGTTGGTTTACTTCAGTTCTAAAATAAAGAAGAATCCAACTCTTTCATATTTATTAGTGTCAGCGCTATTTATATTGGGCATTTATATAAATCTCTCTACACTACACACACACAAGTCTGTTTTGAATGTGTCATGTGTGCGTGCGTATGATATTGTACTCAATCACGACATCTAGAGGTGTGTTTTTATGAAAAATTATATCCACTCTAAATGTGCCTTTTGCATTAAGTATGTGTATTTACATATTATTTTGTAAATACATGTGTTTTCAATGGGTTTTTAACCAAACAACAAAATATGTGAAGAATAGAATTACTGATTGAATACCTTTTTAAATACTCATCCAATAGTATTTACATCTATCGATTGGTTTATGTTGTGTTTATAGTTTCTACCTCTTCTAGGAGTATATTGTTCTGTGGTTTATACAAACTCACTTTTTTATACTTTCATATTACCTACCCGCCTGCTGTATCCCTTAATTCTTTCGACAATCAATGTCGTAAAAATATCAGTACGACTCAACTTTTGTTTTCATTCATCGACTACGATAATGTCAAAACGTGAGTTATTTTACTGAGTGTGTTTTCACTTCAGATTATTGGTACTGTTCCAACTATTACAGAGGCGTGAATATGCGGAAATAGAATGCGTACGTTTGCGTCGATCGCGTCGAAATAAATGTTGAGAATTTGATTACCACATTGTGAAAAGAGAAATATATGTAGCTTACTCCCGCAAAAAATATATGCAGGATGCACCGCCCGCCCGCCCGCAAAAAATGCACATGCACTCCACAAAAATATCAGTGCACAATACTTGCATTTAGCAAGACAGCGACACACCTTGCACCTTCACCAATTAGACTACTCTACACGTGTTTCGCCCCAACCCGGAGCATCCTCAGGAGTTAGATCGTGCGTGAACCAACACCGAAGCATTACCACACACGAATATTGCTTAAAGTCTATTTCTACGGCTCACTAAAACCTTATTTACAGTGATAGTTGATCAGTTAGCTGATGTGTAAACAGATTGACTGTAACATTAAGTAAAATAGTGGCTTTGATCTTTTTAGTTTTATTTGTTAATTTCGATCTGACGTTGTTGATTATCTTTAGGTCAAGTGCGAAAGCAAAAGATTTAGTTTTGTAATTCGGTTGATGGAATAAGATAAAAGCTCTACCTCGTTTACATTATAATTTTCATTTGACAGATATTGTAAATATGTTTTTCAATGTTATCATTTGTACGTACTGGAGACATGCGAAAGGTTTAAAAATACAACAACAAAAATTAAAAAAAAACAACAGTCACTACACTAAAGTCACACTGTCGTCAGATCATATGTTTTTTTTTCAATCGGGTTTGATTATACTTTTTTAAAATGCAGCGTTAATTTCTAAGAAAACAAAATATTGTAATTTATCTTCGCAAATTATTTGAACTACCTACACAGTTTACGTGAAATGTTACTCTTATATTTTTACAAATCGGACATTAAGTATTTCATACTAATCCATTAAACTGTATCGTGATTGTAAACGCAGCGTGCGCGGTCACAAAAACTACACGTATGTATACTGTGCCAGCGATTCACATTAGATTTTTTAGCACTGCGTTTGAAGTTAATTGGCTCCATTTTAAACCTTATCTCACTTGAAATAAGGATAGAGACTTTCAATCTTTTATGCATTTAGAACGTTTTGTTGTGTATACATTTTTAGACGATTCATTGAATAATGTTCTATTTTCACAGCTCTCTCTGGTGTGAATCGAAAGAGTTAATAAAATAAATACACGCCCGTGATTGTTTTAGTTTTTCAGTCAGACTGTTTCTTTTTAATTGGTTTCGTGTCATTGTTATATTTAAAAATAAATATTATTAATAACAAACTGTGTAATGGCTGGTTGTTTGTTCTGCTGTTTCATAAGCTACTTTGGAGGAATATTTTTATACACTTTCGAAAAAAGACAAGTGCCATGGGGTACCCTAAAATAACATCTGAAATCAAAAACCCTTCTATAGAAGGGGATATATTATACAACTTTTGCAATGAAAACATAATACTTCCCGAAGCTAGGTTAACTTTTATACTTTTTTTTACGTACAGTAATACATTATTATGAAAGCTGCAATAACACCTTTTGGCTTTGTTGTAATGTAGGTAACTTGATTACATAATGGAGATTTCTTTATTTGTACAAAAGGGTTTGAGGGATAAGGGAAGGTCTGAACAATTTGTTGAACCTTCTATGTTTACCATTTAGGAACACTGTTGCTTTATTGAATATTATTTTACATCCAATATCGTTAGTTTCTATTGTTAAGCAGAGTTATGGGTAACATGAGGTAAGTAAGGGTCAAGTTATATTGTGCTGCTGGCAACAAAAGCAGGGATTGAAAAGTTATACACTCTTTGAGCCGAATTCACTTGACGAAATTAGTGTTTTACAAAAAGAAACTAATTTCATGAAACTTGTTGCAGTACTTGTGTAACTATTTTCGTTAAAACATTAGTGTTGTCACCGACACGTGACGTAATTGTTGCCCCGACAACCAAACAACTTGTCTTTTAGAATTTTCTTTGAACTCTATTACACATTTTTCAGGAAATATTGTGTTTTCTTTATAATTAGTCTGCGTACACCAAAAGTATCGTGAAATCAACAGTATAGCTGGAATTATGGCTCCGTCAGCACCAAAACTTATTTAGTAGCGCAAAAGGGCACAGGCGCTTTCGTGACATTTGTTTCGCGTCGCGTTTACACGGTAAAATTAATTGCATGACATTAGTTTTGCCAAAAAATTGCGCATGGCACGAAACTATTTTAGTGTCATAATATAATGAAATTAGTGTAGCGATATTAATTTTATTCCACTAATTTCGTAATGTTTCGTAATTCTAATTTTATCGATACACCACTAGTGGAAGTTCGTCGGTGCCACATAAATTGGCTGGCATATAAAGTTTTCTACGATTCGGAATATCTGCATTAATTGGAGTTGAGATAACAATCTACCATCACGCGCGACGTAACAACTTCTGTACTTACCCTTAGCACGAACTTCTATCGAGAAAAAAACCGCGCGTAAAAGTATTCGATAGAGTAATTATCTATGGGAAAATTGATTTCGCTTTTCGGCGGTAGATGGCGCTGTACAAACTTCCTAAACAAAATTACTCGATTGAATGTTTATTAATAATTATTTTGGATAGCTCTTTGTGATATAGGTACTGAAAATTTTATTGATATTGCTTGTAAGAACAGTGTTACTTCATTCACATTTAATTAAAACATGTACTTAGGGTGATTTCAGATAGGATCAAAGATTTTAAATGCATTCAAGTCCATACTAATTTACTGTAATGCTGAAATCGGAATCGCCATCCTAACTACCACTCATGGAACTTATTTTCTTTGAAAGCGCGAAACAAGTAAACTGAACTATTTATCAAACACGTTAGCGTAATTATTAAATTTACATTTTTCACATTCACAATGCTATTTTTATATTAAGATAAATAATATTAGAAAAAATACTAGAAAAATCGATTCACGAATACTAGAACATCGAAATTTTCTTGTAGTTAAAAGTACTAGAAAATTTCGCCGCTCCCACTAGCGACTCGGTAGCATAATTGGTCAGTGCATTGGGCCGGAATCCCAAGGGTGCGGGTTCGAGTCCCGTCTGAGGTGCTACGTTAGCGTAATTTTGATAAAACAAGAAAATTCTACTATCCATCTACTTAACATTAGGCTAGGCTAACACAATCGAATTGAGTGTTAAGTATGTAAAGTGTAGCGCCATCAGACTATCTCCGTAAAGAAAACTAAAGATTTCAATAATAAAAGTTCATACATCAAATACATTAAACAGTTGTTTAGATTTTTTTTTGTTTTGGTAGACAAAGTTGTTTTGGCAAAAATGTTGCTATGTCAACATAAAATAAAACGTAAACGAGAGGCCGCGCCCGCGCACTCAAAAACGGAGTATTGCCAGAAATAGAGTATGTTTAAACATGCAACCGGAAAGTTTCGACAATGGCCGCCGTGAGTCACGTTATTATTTATACACGACCGCAGCTTACGCAGAGCTTCCGTTTACATGGAGATAGGATTTCTGGAAATGACTTGCAAATCTAGGTGTTAAAAGGGGGTATAAAGCCAATCACCAATATTAGATTTCATCTTTGAAATGTAGTGTTAAAAAAACCAGATTTTACATCATATGGTCTAGAGCAGGGATTCCCAAACTATTTTAAGCAAGAGACCCCTTTTCCAAAATGAACTGATACCTCAGACCCCCATAGCCAAATTACTTTAAAAATCCTATCAAATATCAAGTGTAATTAATAATTATTCATTTATGTCGACCCCTGGAAACTCGATTTCGACCCCAAGGGGTCGATATCGCCCACTTTAGGAATCCCTGGCCTAGATGAAGCAAAAAACATAAAAGCATGATATTTTTTCAATAAAAAAAATCTAGGTTCAATTTTAGACTTAAATCGATTTATTTTCAATAGATTGCATATTACCGAGTTGAACTATTAACACATTTATTTTAGTTTACATTACAAAGCAGCTGTATTAATGATTTTTAATGTACATTTTACGAGTAATACATATTAATTTTTTCACCCTTTGTGGTGTTGTGCGGTTTGTTCCCTTTCTCACGCGAGCATTTATGTATATTTTCATCCTTGTTGTTTCGCAAGCTGGATACGCCCTCTTAATTATTACTATAAATTTAAAAATCTCTAAGTATGTCTTGTAGACAGAAGCACAGAAACATAGACTAACTATTTTGTGACAGAAGTGCCGCATCGCCCGCTACCACCTGTCGAACCTGGCCATAGTCGAAAATACTTCTGCGCTTTTTTGCTGTTCTAAGAAATGCTCATGGTACCACTGAATTATTATATACTAACTATAATTTTTGTGTTGAATATTTACATAATCGGGGTCCAAATCTTGTACCTAGTATTTAATAAGTTAAAGTTATATATTATTCAATCTGACATAAATTAGGTAATCAACTAATCAGTGAAAACAAAGCTTAAAGTGAGTCTGTTCCTGTAGCACAAACAGCCACCGAGAAAAAAATCGATAGTGTAATTTAGTATGCATGCGGAGAAAGAACTCGCAGGAGGCTCGTGAATCGTATGAGCTCGAAGAAATGATGAGAAAGGAGGACCAGAGAAGAGCAAAAGAACAAAAGAAGGAAGAGTTGAGCAATAAGGCAGAGAAAGGAAAGTACAGCGCCATCTACTGTCGTAAAGGGAAATTAGATTTGCTATAGACAATTACTCTATCGAGTACTAATACTCGCGTTTTTAGTTCTAGTTTTAGTTTTAGTGCTTGTTGTACTGAACTCTGAAACTGATCGCTTTTACACTTTAAGCAAAACTCTCTTCAGAGTATATAACATAATTTTATTACAAATCAGGTATTTACTGTTGCCTTGCCAATGTTATATTTTATTAATACCATGTTTACGTTAATAGCACATCCAGTGAAGATTTATATCTTACGCTGAGAGCAGATTTATGGCGATTCAATCATTTTTTTCTTTGAAATCAAAGACCGGCTGTTACTAAAATAAAATACTGTTCAGTTGGAGTGAAATTTTGTAAATAATAAAAGAAAATTGGAAGCCTTCGTAGTTTTAATTAGTTTGATTTATTCACAAACGGATAAACTAAATTGAACATATTTAATTTTAGTTTGCATAAGTTTGTGGCATTTGCTCAATTTTTACTACTATCAGGTTGGAAACGTTTAACAAAAAAATAAATATACTAGAAAAAATACGACTCACACCAGATCATATTCTCGGACGGGAATCGAACCCTTGACCTTTGGAAGTCCTTTCCAGAGCTACTGGTCCGCTGAGCTAGTCGGTAACTCAGCGGATAGTGAATGCTAAAATAACAAATAAAAAAAAAAACAAGATTATTTACTACAAATTCCTAAATTAAAGTGTAGGAAAAAATGCAAAGTAGTAATAAAGGTTTTTTATTTAATTCCTACTCGGGCCTAATATGGGATAAGACGAGATACTTTCAGGGAAAATGTTGTGTAAACTAAAGTTCCTTGGGGAGCTGCCGGCATACCGCTCTAGTGATGTGAACCTTATATTACCTACTCTGGAATACGAAACTAAAAGAAAAAAATAATACAAATGTAACACTTTGTCGTTGTTGAAATATTATGTCAGTTATAGTTATATCAGTTGTTATAATTATTTTTTTCCTTATCAGTTTTTAGTAATTATTTTACGTGGCAATAATAATACGGCCTGCCGTCTTATGTGACCTTGGTTTCTTCAAAAACGTCAAATCCATGTACCTACCAATGTATTTTTTATATAATACTAAACAATATATATATATATGTATTTTTTAGTTTAAATCTGTGGTTTAAATGCATTCTCTGAAGACAACCATTATTGCTCGCAACAGTATTTCAACTTAAGGTAGCACCGAGCCTCCACTAGCGCCACTAATCAAGAAAAATCTTTACGATCAAATAAGTTATATATATTATTTTTATATGGTATTCCTGCTTTTAATGTGTTTGCGTAGTTACAATCTGGATTAACGCCAAAAGTCGCCGGAGCCTCCACGGCCTGGAGACTCCGGTGCCCCCTTAAGGGGCTGACATGAGTCAACTAGCGGCGCCAGTCGATTTTATTTTATTTATTATAAATAAGCCCGATTTCTTAAAAAAGAAATCAGTCAAGGCTTTTTTAATAACGTCTTATATTTATTGAATAACTTTACACAGTTTGAAAAGGCATTCAAACAGTTTTAAAACGCGATTTTGTTAAAAGTGGCCACTGTTAGTTCAAACCCGTTTTTAAACTATTGCACGCATTTTGTAATGTTGTAACGTTATTAAATAAACGTTAGACGTCATTCACAAGACCTTGACTTATTCCTTTTTTAAGAAATTGGTCTTATTTAGAATAAATAAAATAAAATCGACTGGCGGCGCTAGTTGGCTCATGTCAGCCCCTTAAGACCCCTTTAGTTTTGTAACATTTTGCTGTACCTCACTAGCTGTTCTCAATAAATTCTAGGGCGTAAACCCCTTTCAAGGACGAGGTGGTTTTGTAACCTTTCTCATTTCCAAAATGGTCCGTAAAGGGGAACTTGCACCATTCGCCATTGTTGTAAAACCCAATGGTGTTTTGTAACGACCTATTTAATTAAAAACGAACTTTATTGTACCGAATGATAGGTTAAATGTTTATTGTTATTGGCAGTTAGATAATTCAGAATCGGTATTGTTAGATTGTTTTAGTGTGTTTAGTTAAATATGTATATTTGCGTATCCTTCTGATTTTGATGTTTGGAATTGGCTATTCAAATTGAAATTGAATAAATAATACTGTCGATAGATAACAATACATTATGATTTTGCTATTAATTTATAATGATCGATATTCTATTTCATCTCTGTGTATTTGTTTTGATAAGGATTTGGAATGAAAAATTTGGTTTTTTATTTGTATGGAAAAATGCAAAATTACAACCCTAGACGAAAAAATACTATTGTATTCAATAATCAATCCCATTAATGGGCAGAAGCAAAATACAATTTTAGTCTAGGGTTGCCACTATGCAGTTTATCATAAAAAGAAAAAAAAGATAAGAAAAAAGTACTGTAATGGTTTTCAGGGTTTATGATAATTTTCCTGGGCTGTATACATGGCACCCTATCTACCATATTCGGCTTTATAAGGTTATTACTAAACACCCTGTTTAGTCTTCTTATACTATAGTTTTTATAATTAATTTCCAAAATATAATATTTCCAAATCGAATAATATCTATTATTTATGTTATAATTTAAAATTATTCAACAATGGTACTACTGATTCCTATGTAAATATAATGCTATAATAACTAAAGTCGGTAGCTGTCAGTTAGAAACTAAAACGGACAGTTACCAAACTGTAGCGATTATTTATAAAGGTTACCGGTATCTTATCTGTCCATTATTACGATTTATTATTATGGCGATGGGCTGCTAGCTGCTATGTAGGAGGTTTATTGACCGAGCGAGCGCGAAGCGCGAGCGAAGCGTCTCTGCTTCAGCTTAGGCAAAAATTCTTTCGTATATCTTTTCGGCTGTCCGTTTGTTCTCATCTACAAGTCGCATTTCGCAACTGATTCTCGTGAAATTTTGTGAGCCGGTCCGATAATTATATTTATTTTTTTATCTAGCCAGTTTATCGAAATTAATTAGAGAAATTTATTTTTTCATCCATTTCGAAAAGTTTTCAAAATTAGAAGCGTCATGTAGCTTCAATTATAGCAAATAATATACCAAACAGCACATAGTACTGCTTTGAAAACCTCGTAGTGACATCTATTAGATTATTTTTTAAACAACATGTAATTTGAGCTACTTTTTAACGCACAAACGCGAAGTCTACAGCTCACGGAGTCACTAATAGTGTTCGACGGTGGAGTCAATTTGGTTAATAACACAATTTAATAAAAGATAGCATAAAGGTATACCACTTCATATATGCCGCAGATAATTGTAGTATTGTAAGTATCGTTCTGTAATTTTCATTGATTTATGATTGTGATGAAAAGATAATTTTCGGTTTGATAATAAAACAACCCTTCACTTTATTAGAGTTATTTGCCGGAAATAGCCCATAATGTTTTGTTTAATAATGATGTTCTTCATTCGTTCATGAGAAAAAGAGTCTCGACAGACAGACAGATGGATATGCTATAAGGCTTTCATTAAATAAAAGAATTATAATAATTAAGATTGTCGGATAGGCTAGTGTTGGTGTTGTTGAATTTGTTGGACGTCCATGACTCTGAGTACTTACCTACCGTACCATCGACAACACTTCCGCATTACCACTCCTACGGCCTTATTAATAAACGAATAGTAAGTTTACACCTGGTTTAACAGAAAATATTGTTTAGCAATATTAGTCCTTACGTTTGACGTTTTTAAGCATTATATTCCTAAGTGGGTTAAGGTTAAAGTCGCTTGCACGCTGCACCGTCACTAACATGCGTTAAGTTCGTGCAGGGGCGATACGCGCACACGATTTTTTCTGCAAACTGGTAAAGCACCTGAGTTGCCGATCGTACCTCTTCATCTGAAAATACAACAATTTAATATACTAATTCCTTACTTTTAGTAATACCTACAACTCTTTCTTGTTGTATGTTTGTACATTTCATAAACACGTTCGCACGTGTTAGCGGCTTTTTGGCATGATTCAAACGAAATAAGTGGCTGCCGAACTGTTGTTTATTTTAACTAAATATTTCGCACAATAACTATGGTGGGTAATGCTTAAATAACTCAGTTGAATTTGTTGTTCATTATAGCATTATAAATTAACGATTTTTAGGTGTATGCACTGTGTTATACTTTCATTTTGACATGAATTCGATGAACGTATACTTCGTCATCCAAGCGAGCATTCCAAATTACTCCATTACCAAAAACGTGTAATTTAGAAATCATTGTTCTTAGTTTTGTCTTCGCGAAGACCCCATGCGGCGACAACACCAAAATTAGGCCATCTCGTAATCTTGTATGTCATTTACATTCTGTTTGTGGAACATAATTCTTTGCCTACTTTGTCTTTTCCCGAAAACACTTCGTCATGTTTACGCCAAAATGTCATATAAATAAACAGCGCCAAAGTGTGGCGTCACACAGTCAATGATTTATGAAAATTCGACGTCGACGGCGGCGAGAGGATGAAACTCACTGTATTTGGTTTAAATATAACGAAACCATAGAAAACATACTTTTTCTTCTGCAAAGTAGTCTGTTAATTGTCATTTTGTAGTTATCTAAATAAGCATAATTATTGTCTTAGTCAATCTGTGTATTTAATTAGTGTGATAAAAGTGTCTTTTGAACATTAACAGTTGAAAGTAAATTTCGGTAATATTCCTTATTATATTACGAATACTTATTATTATCTATACAACATGTTACAAAAATACCCCTAATGCCGAATATGGTATATAGGGACCATCAAACTGAACAACTTTTACTATGGGACCAACTCTGAAATCGCGAAAAAAAAATCGGCGATTTCATACATTTTGATATTTTTGATTTTATTTTTTGAATGTAACGGCTGATTTTTTTTTGTGATTTCAGAGTTGGTCCCAATGTAAAAGTTGTTTAGTTTGATGGTCCCTATATGCCATATTTGGCATTAGGGGTATTTTTGTAACATGTTGTATATTGTCAAATATGAAGCCCTAATTTCCCTTGGTCACGGCGTCACGCGTGAACGGCTGAACCGATTTGGCTAATTCTTTTTTTGTTGTTTTTGTTATTGTCAGGAGAAGGTTCTTATGAAAGAAAAAATTAAGATAATTGCGCGGAAAATTAGAAAATTTAAGAATAGTTAACCACCATATCTAATTATTTCTAATGTAACCTTAGCGCTTTTGACAATTTAAACTTTTTTAATTTAACCTTTTTTGACAGTTTAAACTTTTTTAATGTAGTTCTCGATATATCCAGCTGTGACAGACAGACAGACTGAGTCGCACTTTAAGTGTTCCTTTTTACCATTTTAGTACGGAACCCTAAAAATGAAGTATCAGCGAGGGCGACGATAAATATTGGTTTCATGTGCTTGTTAATTTTGAGGACACTCAAAAATGTAAAATAATAAATTGAATATTGGAAAATGATTACCTTTCAGTTTTTCACTAAAGTAGCCAGCGTTTTTGTTTTTAGGTCAAAAGGATGCAAAGCTTTAATTTTTTGCTTTAATAATATTTCCATTTCTTCATAACATTATGAAACGAAATTGTACTGTTAATTTTTAATTTCAAAAGTAACTTGATGTATGTAGATTTTAAAATCACTTACATGTTGCTCTAAAAATATAGATAAATCGATAAAAAGAACACCATTTTTGAATTTTCAAAAATAACAAAAAACAACACTTGTTCTCAGTTTTAATATAACAGAAATTCAAGGGAAACTGTAGAAGACTAGTAAAGTCGACTGAAGAAGGGGAAAAGGAGAAGGCAGTAAAGCAAAAAATAAATATTAATGATAAATACAAACCAAAATACCTCCAATGACACAGCAAAAACAGAAATCAGAAGGGTGAATCTACTTGTTTTCTAATCAGAAGCGAAGACCGATGACAGATAGAAAAAAGGCAAAGATGAAAGACAAACCATAAACAACAAAAAATATTTACACACCCGGCCAACATCGACTAACCGCCTGGCGACGCGCGAATTGTACCTTGCATTGCGCGCTCGACATGCTCATTGCACAGCGGTTAATTTACAATTCGCGGCATTAGACGAAATGTATTACAAATTCGCAAGTCGCGTCGCCAGTCGCCGATCCGCTACATCGATTCTCGAGATTGGTCGCGGAGAATCGATTCAATTACGGCGCCGAGAGCCACCCCGGTGGTTTCACTCTGAATCCTCCCCATTTGTTCAGAAGTATTTGTTAAGGTATTTTTTTGTTTTAGATCGAATCTTTTTATCATAAAGTTTCCTTGGCAAATCAACCATTATGGTTTGCAAATATAACGCGAGAAGAATGTCTTAAGTGCTTTTGACAATTTGTGTTATCTTTTGAATTCAACTTAGTTATGAATTGGGCGTCAATTTAACATTAATTTATTACATACCTATATGACTTGTAGGTATTTTCACATCGATCTACTTGATATTATATTTGAACTATTTTAAACTTTAGATAATATAATTCATTATGTAACACTCATTATGAAATAAAATGTCTTACAGATGCTATTCAAATTAAATGACCAAGGTAAAAATAACGAAGAAAATTCCTTTTGACGTAAACCTCTTCATAAACTTTAATCTCGGTTTTAATACGCTCGTAACATCGTCGTGTAAAAATAAACGTGCATTGACATTATATTATGGAGCGGGGTCTCGTAGCGCGTAGCTGCTACGACGTAGTCACTACGACACCGTAGTCGGGCTGGCTACGTCACTCATGATGTCATGATCAGTCTGCGATTCTCTGTGAATTTTGTTTCTAAAGTTTATTTTAAAATGACTCATTTTTTCGCATTTGCTTGAAAATTTACGTAAATATCTTCTTATTACCTCAATTTTAACGTAACGTTATAGCGATTTATTGATAGATTTTAGGTATCTATGAATTAGGTTTTTGTTTTTGAATGTATTGTAAGTTCTAGAAAAAGACACACGAAATGAAATATTTTCTAGTACTGAAAGACGCGTCAAAAAAACTTTTTCTCATCTTTATGAAATCATAAAAAATTTTGGTTAAAAATTGTTTCTAAGACTTTCGCGCGTACAGTTCATTAGAAATAAAACAATTTTTACGGACTACTAAAACAACACCTGAATTAATAATATACGCGCTGTAATCCGTAAAAAGTGATTTTATTTCTAATAAAAATATGTTGTTATTGTTGAAACATACCTACATTTCATTGCCAACAAAATTTTACCGAAGTTGTACAAAATTGACGCCCGGTCACATCAAAAAGTTACGGCTGGTTAAATCCTTATTTAAAAGTGGCGAATGTTGGAGCAATTCGCCATATCGCGGGCAGTCAGCCATTACCTCGAAAGCCTTTTTTGTCCGGTACGTGGGGATGACTCTGAAAGGAATTATAGCCTTCATTCACATTATGCGCCATTTGTGGAAAAGTTAAGTGGGTAAAGTGTTAAAGTTATGTTATAGAAGTAAGCAAGTGGCCTATTCACATAATTCACTTATCCGTAAGAAGTGTTTTATTGAAAGTACTTTGGAAGGTAAGTTGATATTTAGTTAGATTTATTTCCCCGACGTTTCGTCACTTTTACAGCTGCCGCATGCCGTGGTCACGGGTGAAGCCGCTCATGAGCCTACCCTCTAGCAATGACTTCAATTACATAGACGAGCTGTTCAAAATTAAAATTGTGTCATAACCAACCTTCGCGGCGCATCGACTGTTTCTCTCGGTCGCTCGCAATAGACTAAAGGAGTTGCGGTGCTTGCATAGTAACTTAATGGGCAATTATTCGGTACTGTACAGCCTGTCTAGTGTAGTATACACATAGAAGTCTTTGCCGTCTAGCGATGATTTTATACTACATTTCTGAATGAAGTATAAAATTTCTGAATTTTATATTTATTTCAATGTTTAGTACGCGCGTAAACCTTAGCAGCGAATAGGTAGTACAGTCACGTCTAAAAATATGTTTACAGTTTAGAACTTTGTCACTTTGTTGTAGTTGTCATTTGTCATTGAGTTCTGTTCAAAAAAGGAATAGCTTTAAGAGTGACAGAGTTCCAAACTAAATACATATTTAAAGACGTACCTGTACAAGGTACACCGCGGTTTTATTAGGTTAGCGATAGTGTCCGTAAAAAGTGTTTTACGAGGTGTGTCCCACGATAAATGAGTCTGTTAAATCTATATTTTATTCCTCAGTTATTACTTCGATAACAATTTATTATAATATAGTGAGGCATAAAAGTTTGGTTTAATTTTGGAATGAATAATTAGCTACATACACGTGTTCTACCGTTCTACCCTAAGAGGGTTGGAATATTACTATAATGAAAATGGAACGTGGGTCTTTTAGTAGTGAATAATGAATAAATAGATCTTCTGTATGAAACGTGACTAAATCTACAGAGTTAGGTTTCTCTCTTGAAGTATTTTTTTCCGTCAAGAGAAGCAAAAAAATACTTTTAAATTATCATCGATTCATTATTACTCTACAGTGACTTCAATGTAAAATAATTTTTTCTTTTTCTTATATGCATCTGAATTAAGTAATTCGCGCTTGCCGTTTAACAAAATGTGGTAAAATTTTATTATTAAGTACCTTGCTTTATTTAACTTTGACAAAACCCAGTGTTGACGATGCAACCTCAACTTCACCATAGGATGTATGTATTCGCCAAGCGGAGAAGAATAAAAACACCAGCTTACTGAATGCCCATATATTGTGGTCGGTTACTAACAAAGAAGTGGACGATGCGAGCTTACAACTTTTCCTACGCCCGCACGTCCTTAAGTGTAATTTTGCCTGGTGGCAACTATGCACTAATAGCGTGAGCTAATATTCTTTACTTAACTTGGGTATTCTAAAAATCGTATTTACATTTTACTTCTTACCTCTCTTTCACTCATTCAACCCTACCCGCACAAACAGTAATAATAAAGGTGTAGGGTCGAATGAGCGGCAATACCATAAAGAGAGCCCCGCTTCAGCCGCGCGAGGATGTTTAGGTATTAGGTTCCTTATTTTACTATCAGAGACCTATACAAGAGGCCTTTATTTTGACAAATCTTACCCAAATACCAAGTCAAAACCTTAGGGCTTTTAGGACAAAGGCTGGCGTCTGACCTAGACTCATCCATAGGTCGCGACTACCACCTCCTAGACCTAAATTACCTAGCCCATTACCTCAAACCATGAAACGTTACCTTTTAGGTCAATAAAAACGACACACCTGAATATCATTTATTTTCTAGGATACCTAAATACCTAAACAATACCCAATTGAGCTAAAACTTAATTATTTCATAAACTATAAAACTTACAGCTACGTTAAATACTTCATTTTACAGCACTTTTTATAAGCTTCAATTTAAAACCAAATAGAACATTACATATTAATAAACTTTAAAGAAATTAAAAACACAAACTAATCGTCTTAACTAGCTACTGCTTATAAAGTGCGTACTTACATGAGATATTCACAAACACAGATTTTATCACTAGTAACGCACTTAGTGTCCACTAAACAGTCTTTTTGCTAGTCACATTTTAATCAGTTTTTCCACTATTTGCACTTGATCGAAGCTGTCCGTAACACCCAGGCTGTGCGATATTGTTCCCCTTCGGCCGTTTTAAAACAAAATTTCAATTCGGTATCGGGAGAAGAATTAAAATTCTTTTTTGCAACCAATAATATTTTCTATTCTTCTCTCGAAACTGGTTTCAAAAACGACCGAAGAGGATTTTATTCAAAACATCGCAAAAACCACCGGATGTGAGACAGTTTCGTTTAAAACTCACGACAAAACTGCGATTGAATAAAAGCTAGTTACTGAGAGTCGTCTGAAAACGAGTGCAACAAATGCAGCCGACCGAGCCTCCTTTCAGACACTCCAATTTCCTGCACCACACAAGTGTCAAACGGGATGTGCTTATATCACATATAACGAGAATGTGATACGCCGTACCTATTGCTATATTAAACCTATTAACTCGTACTAAATAACATACTAGAAAAAATTCGATTCGTCACCAGGATGTCTCAGGCGGGAATCGAATCCGCGATCTTTGGAAGTCCGGTCCATTCAAATGGCCATTCTACTAAAATTAACGGGATTGACAGAGCTAAGCGTCAGCTAATGTCATTCCCGTTCATTGTAATTCTATTCTACTTCTATTTAACTCGTTGTTAACACAGCCATTTTTAATGTTCCCACTGCTGGGGCACAGGCCCTCCTTATGGGTGGATAAGGTGTATGGGTTATAACCTACCACGCGGGCCCAATGTGGATTGGTGTTAACAACTGCAAATGCAGCCGGGAACAACAGCTTAACGTGCCTTCCGAAGCACGGAACTTAATTTGAGTAATAAATTTTTGGTCATCCAGCCCATGACCGACCCTTGCGAAAGTTGCTTAACCTCCGCAATCTGCGCCACCGAGGACCTCAAATTTTGCGAATAGTTATCCATTATTTGGTTCTTATAACTATGAAAGGATTACTTAACTAAACTGTTTATAGAAAGCAATCAAAAATAATAAGACCCCAAAACTACTGCTTCGATCAGGCGGCAGACGAAATCAGAGGATTACTGAGAGTGACACGCTAACCCAATATTAATTAATCTATTTACCTCGAGGTCCCGCATTCATGTCGAATTAGTTGCGGTCCGAGGAGTTGGGTCTGTAACATGAACTCTTAAGCTTAGAACACACTACGACATTAGACATTCGATCTTTGTAAAGTTTAAAAAGGCAATACTGAGTGTGTAGTTACGAGTATGTGTCCTCCGTTGCGACAACTGACTGTGCTTGACCATCAGACATTTTTTACACCGCACTGACGTGTCCCAAATGTAGTGTTACACACATTTAGTGCATTTTAAGAGTGGTATTTTATTAACAGCTGTGAAAAAATGGTGCCGCATCAAGCTACGTAGCTTCTCTCTCGAACTCCTCTGATTGATATTGAATAAGTCTGAACAGAATAATTACGAATTTGTTTATCTATGTTTCATTTAGGTGAGTTTTGCACTGAAATAACTGTACCTATTTGTTCCTATAACTGGAAATATCCACGTATGAGATAATAGTAAGGGTCCTTCCACACTGGGACTCGACAGATGGCGGAACCTGTGCAATTAAGGAGCTCCAATTAGATCTTAATGGCTGGCTTCAGATCTGATTATGTCGTTATTTCAGTAAACAGAGGAGAGATACAGTAAACCAAGGTTTTATCATTTATGTGTTTACCACTGTTTTAGTAGGTACATTTGGTCGGAAGTCCAAGTCGGAATTAATGTAAACAAATTTTTACACCTATGTATTTAATTTAAAATAAAATCTTTATAAGACTTCATTGTAATATTTAAAGAGCTAAACGCAACATTTTGTAAAAATATTGTAAGTAACATTTTTTTTAATAGAACGTAACGAAACGCGTTAATCTAAAAAGGTAACTTTAGTGAAGCGTTCATTCAATCTGTGTAGCTAAATAAGACTCTTCCCAAACACAAAAGGTAACAATCTGTGTAACTTAATAACTTTATATGACTCTACCCAAAATACAAAAGGTAACAGGATATTTTCATTAGTCGGCGATCGACCATCATCACAATAATCTATTCAGCCGATATGAGCGGGGATAACAATGGTATGATAATCAATTATACGAAAATAATGGGCAACCGGCTTACCGGCTGTTAATCTCGATAATTAACTACTGATTTTCGACTGATGAGGCTTTCGATAAAGATGACACGTCTTACTTTCAGATCTGGGGTCCAATTCTAGTAACACGTTATAGCTCAACGTAATTAATAATGATTCATAATTCATTTATTTCATTTATGTTGTTATAAATTTTTCCACTATTGTCATTTAATTCATATAGCATCACGTCGTTAAAATTCCTAAAATTTAGGACAACATTAGTCTTAATAAACTTTTGGTTTATTTTTGGTTCATAATTTATCAAACTGTTGACAGCTACCTAATAATTTATCTTGCAGGTACCTATTTTACAGATCGTTATTAGGGTTCCGTAGTTAAGTCAACAAGGAACTCTTATAGTTTAGGCATGTCCGTCTGTATGTCTATCTCTCGTGGTCCAAAGTGATAATTTTTTGTTAGAGTCAAGTACCTCCCCTGCCCTCTGCCGGCTAAACGGTTGCTTTTGGAAACGTGAAAAAATTCAGGATCGTAGTATTAATGATACGTTACAACGATGTGTACGCAGCATCACAAGTTAACGAGTAATAGTCGATCATCTTATAATATTTATTTCTATTGGAAAAGCTTTCATAGAACAAACATTTAATAGTTAGGTATTTTACTTAGTTAGTTGTGTAAAACAGGAAGAAATGTAAGATTATAGCTATAAGATATTACGGACGGAACCCTATACAGCGTGTGGCCCGACATGCACTTGGCCGGTTTAATTTTTTTAAATAATGGCGCTGTGCTGTCAGTCACAAATTATATAGTTCAAGGTTTTCAGAAAGGTCGACTAGAGAATATGAACCTATTTAATGATGTTTACTATTTTAACCTATTTCTTACTGAATCTGAATGAATATATAAAAAAATATTAAATAAATATTTGACAACATCTCATACATTGCTCCGATTCCAAAGTAAGTAGCTAAAGCACTTGTGTTATGAAAATCAGAGACAGCGGTGATATCACAAACACCCAGACCTGAGCCAATATAGAAATGTTCGTTTTCTAAATTGACCCAGCAAAGGATCGAACCCGGGACCTCAGAGATGGCGACACCTTGAAAACCGGTGTACAAAGCCACTCGACCACGGAGGAAGTGTTTGAACACGCGATTGTTGTTTGGTTATTTTTTTACATCGTTTCTGTGATTAATTCTTTATTAACTGATTTATTCAGTTCTTATTACAATTCAATACTGCTTTGGATCACGAAACTAGTCAGCTACATACGACATAGTCGAATAAAAAATCGGCCAAGTGCGAGTCGGACTTGCGCACGAAGGGTTCTGTAAAAATCACGTTTGTTGTATGGGAACCCCTTAAATACTTGTTTAACTTCAACTTAATTATTTACGAATATATAACTAAATATTATGTGAATATTTCAAGCTACTAATTGTTGCCGTTATCAATATCGAGCAAAAACGAGCAAAAATTCCTCGTTTGCTGTATGGAAACCCCATAAATATTTATTTTATTCCGTTTTTTAGTATTTGTTGTTAAAGCAGCAACAGAAATACATTATCTATGAAAATTTCAACTGTCTAACTATCATGGTTCATGAGATACAGCCTGGTGACAGACACAAACAGATAGACGGACAGCGGAGTATTAGTAATAGGGTTACCGTTTTACCCTTTGGGTACGGAACCCTAATACGGACCCTAATAACCCTAAAACGGACTGCTTGTGAATGGTCCCTTACAGGTATTATTGAACAATGTTAAATAGAAGACTTTGAGCCAATTTTATCATCATAATATCAGCCGCACGTCACCCATTGTTGTAAATTGATAATAATAATTAAAATTTATTCATTCTTCTAATTATTAAATTTTTTAGTGTAATGAAATTTTGTACGCCATAGTTTGGTAAAACATGTTGTTCTATTTCACTATAATGTACCTGTAATATCCATGTTTTGAACAAATAAAAATTCTTATTCTTAAAGGCCGACCTCCTCGGTTGGATTTCCACGACGACGATCGGTTATGTACAGTCAGCGGCACGTCAGACTATACATGTTGACCTTGACACCGTCTTTATGCCATACGTAATAAAAGCTGTTTTCGTAGTTCAACTGTTTAACTTACCGTGCTGTGCGTACAGTCCAAATAACTGGTAGCGTTAACATATCGAATCAAAATAAGTCTGAATATTTTGGAAACTGAGAAAACTAGATGAAAATAAGAATTGAACAACAGATGACAATCACCATAAAAGCTTTTTAAAACATCATAATCTATAGATCGTTTGTTTGAAAGTGTTGTTCAGTTGCACATCAGCCGTCTGCCGTTGGACAATGTTTCCGGTTCATTGACCCGCAGTTTGCTCGACAAATGGAGTGTGAAAACCGCCAGCTCGTACAAGATGGAAACAAATTTTGACAATTTTTCTGTATCGAATGCGGCTTTGAGTTGGTGTTAGGTATTGAAGTGTACCTATTGTACTTGTAGTATTAGATTTCCGACCATACCTTACTTTACATTGAAATAAAACACTTTTAATATCGCGTTATATATTTTTTTTATATTACTTATTACTTAGTATAAAAAAGCACTAACTAGTGGCTCATTGAGTTGTATACCTCGCTCAAATTGTATGTCAAATTAATATAATAGATGTCGCCACGAAGTTGACACTGCTTCTAAAAAGCAGTACTATGTTCTGTTTGGTAGATTAGTATTCATTTATTATATCTATTCGAAGCTAGTTTGCGCATCTAATTTTGATCATTTTTCGCAAGGGTGAATTTTTTTCGCAATATTTCGTAAAACTGGCTCGACTTAAAATTCTATATACAACGTGTTACAAAAATACCCCTAATGCCAAATATGGTATATAGGGACTATCAAACTGAACAACTTATACTATGGGACCAACTCTGAAATCGCGAAAAAAAATTCAGCTGTTTCATACATTTTAATATTTTCGATTTAAATTTTTTGTATACAAGCTGATTTTTTTTCGCGATTTTAGAGTTGGTCCCATAGTAAAAGTTTATCAGTTTGATGGTCTCTATACATGTACCATATTCGGCATTAGGGGTATTTTTGTAACATGTTGTATAATTATAGATCCGGTTGAGAAATGCGTCCTGTAGAGAAGAACAGGCGGACAGCCGGAAAGACAGACTTACGAAAGGATTTTTGCCCAAGCTAAAGCAGAGATGCTGCGCCCGCGCTTCGCGCTCGCTCGGTCAATAATATAAAAACTGATTTTATCTCTTGAAACTATTCTCGCTCTCTGTAAACAAAGAACAGAAAATATTTTCATGAATCGCACATTTTATCTACCTAGGTAGTTCTTGTAGTAGGTATAAATATAATAAGTTTTATTGATAATAAATAAAGGTTAATTTTATGATAAACATGATATCTATGTTTATGTAATTAGACACCTAAAACGTGACATTAGTTTATAAACAATGTCATATTTCTATTTGAAATATAACCCTATTTCTTATCTTGTAACTTAAAACTAAATAAACATATAATCATAGAATTAAGGTTAATAACCTCCTCTTTTGTTAAACTACTATATAAACAGTGAATTTTCTAAAATAAAGTTAGTATATTCTCAACCATGGATCTTTGAATTTCGTTCCCGATAAACCCACATCGCATGGCGACCCTGCCAGTGCGCTCGCGTCCAGTTCACGCGGTCGGAATCGAGTGTCTTCCGTATTTGGTGCGCAACTGATCCAGTGTTCATGTTATTGAAATGGGGAATCAAAACACTACTCCGAGACCGGCTTCATTAGTGGCAAGTCATAACGATATCTATACACAAATAGGGAAAAGTAATTTAATTGAACAAAGTAATAGCCTTAATCAAGGAATTGAAAAAATCAACTTATACCTGTGTATAGCTGTGATCGTTGGCCTTATAGTAACATTTGTCGTTATACTTCGCTACGTTAACATCTGCTTCAATAAGAGAATAGAAAGACGAGCACAGGCTGTAGCTTTGAGGCAGAAAGTTATTGGTGCATAAAATGGAAAGCTACATAAAAGCAATACAACATCTGGTAGATATTTTCTGCGAAGCTCGTGGTATCACAAATCAAGGAGTTGTTGTAACTCAGGAAGAGGCTCTGTATTCAATATTATTAATATCATGTATTTAAAAAACTATATTATTTGATAAACCATAAGTGTACTAAATGGAAAATATTGAGAAATTAATTCAAGGGTTAATCGAAATAAGAACTTACTTAATAAAGTTAGGACCGAGGCGACGAGTTGGTGAAGTTCTAGTAAGAAAGGATAAGGAAGCTAAAGATAATTTTTCAAAATATGCAGAAGAGGTAGAAAAAATAAGCAAACAAGTTGTACTAGGACTATTAAAAGAGGATGAACTAGTGTTAGCAAACACATTGAGCGAAAAGTACCAAAAGTTGTACGACGAAATTATAGATTTGTGTAAAGAAAACGAAGTAGCAATGGAAACTTTTAATTTAAAAACAGCTTTAAGCTTGTTACCTATAATGAACAATGACGAAAAAGTCACTAATCAATTAATCGATAATATCGAATACTATAGTTCATTACTAACTAAGGCAGAATGTAAGAATAATTTAACTAATTTTGTATTGAAAAGCAGACTCTCGCAATCAGCGAAATTAAAATTGAATGAGCAATATTCATCTATTGAGGCATTATTAAGCGATATGAGATGTAAACTGCTGGCTCAAAAGGCAGCAACCGCTATTCAGTCTAAATTACTAACAATACGACAAAACGACGCGACTATTTCAGATTATGGACACCAATTATCAGAGTTGTTTACGGAATTAACAATTTCACAATCCAATGGTGATACCAATAGTTATAAAGTATTGAAACCACTAAACGAAAAAATAGCGCTCAAAAAATTTGCCGATGGATTGCGAAATCGCAGGTTAAGTACCATTATTGCGGCTAGGAATTTTGAGTCACTCAAAGACGCTGTACAAGCTGCAATCGACGAGGAAACATCAACTTCTTCAGCATCAGAAGTTATTGGTACGTATACTCGTAACAACATGTATAGAGGCAATTCCAGATACTCGAGAGGATACCCTAAGTCAGGAGGTCATTTCAGAGGAAAGCCTAGAGGTTCGTGGTATAATAGTAACGCAAATCATAACTATCAAAACTATCAGCGGTATCAAAGAGGTAAGTCTTTCGGACGTTCTAATTATAGGGGAAATAGAGAAAACCATTAGTTTACCTTTTTAACATGAAGGATCCATCGAGTCGATTGATAAAGTTTAGAATTGCTTTAGAAGAATATAACTTTACCGTGGAATACGTAAAAGGAAAAGATAATACAGTAGCTGATGTATTATCAAGAACGAAAATAACATCAAAAGATTTAAAAGAAATGAACGAATGCTTAAATGTCATGACAAGAGCAATGAAAAAAAATATTGAAGATAATAATAACATAAATGTAAGAAATATACAATCTCAAGATGGCGATAACAATCGGACTGATCAACCGAAAGTTGTTGAAGTAAATGCTAAACTAAAAGAATGTGTTGAATTACGCTTTATGAATGAAAATGAATTTAAGAAAATAAGAAAAGATGAAAATATTAAAATAAAGGAATCGAAAACCTTAATGTATGTAGAAAATGAAAAAGCGTTGTATATTAAACCATTTTCCCCAGCGCAAATGACGCGAGCCGCCTTTGTGAAGGAACTTGGTTCTATGAGTAATGAATGGAATATAAGTGAAGTAATAATTATTAAAAATGATAATAATAATATTTTTACAGAAAAATTAGCAAGTGAGATAAAGAAAACAAAGGGTTGGACCGGTCCTCGATTATGTATATTAAAAGATGTATTAAGAATAACAAATAATGACGAAAAGAAAGTTATATTAAACGATTTTCATATATTACCGACAAGCGGCCATGCAGGCATAAGAAAGATGTATAATAATATCAAGAGACGTTATTATTGGAGGGGATTAGAAAACGACATTGAAAAATATGTGAAAAGATGCGATAAATGTCAGAAGGAAAAATATGCAATTCACACAAAAGAGCCAATGGTTATCACAACAACGGCCGATACAGCATTTCAAAAAATTTTTTTGGATATTGTAGGTGCTTTAGATAGAGACGAAGAAAACTTTTCATATATCTTAACACTACAATGTGAGTTAACTAAATACGTTGAAGCATATCCACTAAGGACTAAAAGCTCTAGAGAAGTTGCAGAAAAATTGGTTAGTAACTTTATACTTCGATACGGCGTTCCAGAAGCTATAGCAACGGACAGGGGTGCGGAATTTATTTCCGCAACATTTCAAGAGGTTTGTATATTATTGCATATAAGTAAATTAACATCAACAGCTTACCATCACCAGAGTATTGGCGCTCTAGAAAACACCCATAAAAGTCTTGGGGCTTATCTTCGTATACAGACTGATAGTCATCCAGAACATTGGAGCAAGTGGTTACCATTTTGGTGTTTTGCATTTAACACATCAGTCCATACAGAAACAAAATTCACGCCATTTGAATTAGTTTTCGGAAAGAAATGCAATTTGCCCAGTAATTTAACATCTCATATCGAACCTTTTTATAATTTTGAAAGTTACCCTTCAGAGTTAAAGTATAGACTCCAAGTGTCTCAAAAAGAAGCAAAAGAAAATTTATTACAAAATAAAATATCACGAAAAGAAAAGTATGATAAGTCTATAAACCCAATAATGTATAAACATTGTACTCGCAAATCATCATTTTTATCACTTTATATTAATATAGGATTTATAACATATTAAGTATAAATTATTCTGGTGTGTTTAATTATTAACTAAACGTATTCGCCAAACGTAAACAACATTAAATGTATTTAAGTCAAACGTTACCCCAAACTCATATAAGTACTCATTCAGAGATAAGCCGGCTTAAGCTGATTAATTAGGCTAAATTAATCTCTTAACGTAAATTGAGTACAGATTATCATATTACACAACTTTTAACACGTAAATTTGTTCAGCTTAATTAACTGTTGTTGACATTTTGTACTATTATAATCTTACTTTTAACGTGCTTTTAACTTAGCTCATGAAAAGACTTCAGAATTAATTACGTCAGTAAACTTCAATAATTAATTGCCTTTCCATTATTTTAATGACATGTTAAATATTTATTTTAATAATCCAGGGCCCTTTTTTTAAAAGGCGTCGAGCTTTCGCTCTTTACTCCTCATTTTTATTTGACAGGGCAAAGCATACCAAATTAAGGGATCGGATCTGCGTTGGGAGCTCTTTGGAGCGGACAAGCTAAAGGAAGAGGATCTAAAGCAGTTAACGATAAGTCAACTCAGCAGGTATTGTAAGCGCACAGGTAGGTTCGAGGGTCCGACGCCGGTGGGGTAAACGATAACCCGCCTCCCCCAGCTTCCAGCTTACATGGGACTTGGGGAACTGGGTGAAATGGTTCCGATTAGGGAGACTGATCACCCGTCCGGCTTCGCTGGCGTCTCCACTTCCAAATAATAATAATAATAATAAAGGGATCGGATGGCGCACATTTTATAAAATCAAACAGACGAAGATTTTTTTTTGTACTGATAAGGCTGATAAGTTTTTTGCCTCCCCGTCATAATATAGGGTAATGCTTATTATATGAGCTTATTTGAATAAAGAATATTTTAATTTAATTGAAATTTTCAATTCTAGACTACTTTTCTAGTTCGTGATTTAAAGCCAGCACTCGCAGCAATAAATAATTATATTTGCTCACTTGTTGAACAATAATAACAATTTTCTATGAGAGTACACTTCTCGTTCTACAAGAATCCGTTTTCCGTAAAAAAGTAAGAAAGGCGTAAAAACCGTTTATTAGAACTTTAATATGTCATCGTAAATAATAAACGTCAGCCGTCCAATGAGGGAAGAGGCGACGGCACCCGACAAGCGGCGGACATGCCCGAGCTTCGACGGCCTCATGAATATTAATGAATGGAATTGCCAATTTCTTGAAAATGTCTTTCGTTGAGTTGTTTACTAGTAATGGAACATTTAGCATTAGCATTCATAATTAATTGCTAATCGTCATTTAGCATTCATTAAATTAATCATAGTTGCTAAAAATAATGAATGCTAATTATCATCAAACCGCGCGAAATCGTCTGCGTTCGCGTCCTGCTGCTATCATATGAAATAATACGACCGCGCTAATTAGCACGCGGCGCGAAATATCATTACGAATGAATTCGTCTCCGATATGAAATAATGCGACTGCGCTCGTTAGCATCGCGCCGCGAACTGTCGGCTGCTGCTAAATAATTTCGTTCGTGAATTAATTTCCGACAGTGGACGATGATTTATCGAATGTATACGAGTGAGTGAGTGAAAGGGAAGAGTGCACGCATGCAGTGCAATTTCTTAAAAAGTTAAGAGAAATGCTTTTGTTAAGAGTTCATTATTGTTTGGTTAATTTTGTTTAGAAATGATTTACTTGTCGCAGGTCGTAGGTCAGTCAATTATTTAATTGCTGTGACATCGATCGCGTCGCGTGTGATTAATTGGCATTTAAATTTATACTGACGTGTTGTGTAAATGATAGATTTGATTTTTACGTGTAAATACGTAATTCAAATAATTGTTTCGGTGTCATGTCAATAAAAATAAGAAATAGTGTTATTTAGTAAATTATTTACAAATAACATTGTATTTACTTATTTATTCTAACTAATTTAATTTTAATGTGTAAATGCATATTTCAAATGACTGTTTTAGTGTTTTTGTGAAAATAAACTCATAAGTACCTAAATAGTGAAAAAACACAAGCATTTCACAAATCACAGCTACTATTAATTCATGATCGTATTAAAAGTCATATTAAAAATCATATGAAAAATCATATTAAAATTTATATTAAAATTCATATTAAAATTCATATTAAAATTCATATTAAAATTCATATTAAAATTCATATTAAAATTCATAATTAAAATTCATATTAGCAATTAGCATAGCAATAGCACATAGCATGCTAATAATGAAAATTAGCATGCTGATGAAATTAATTAAAATTAGCATTAATTGCCATTACTATTGTTTACGTTCTTTGAGACGCGTGTGAAAAATGGATTTTGCATTTGGGTGGCTTTTTTTTAAATTTAGAATTTGACAAGCGGTAATGGGATTTTTTTGCTAAATATTTTTTTTAGTTATGAGTAATATTTGGAATGTCTAGTTTGTAGTCCTGGGGCCCTATTTTCGAAAGGCGGCGAGCGCTCTTTACCACTCATTTGATATTTTAAATAATAATAAATATTAGACAACATCACAAACATTGCTCCGATTCCAAAGTAAGTAGCTAGAGTACTTGTGTTATGGAAATCAGAGACAACGGTAGTGGTATCACAAACACCCAGACCTGAGCCAATATAGAAAAGTTCGTTTTCTTAATTGACCCAACCGAGGATCGAACTCGGGACCTCAGAGATGGCGACACCTTGAAAACCGGTGTACAAAGCCACTCGACCACGGAGGTCGTCAAACTCTTTCATTCGTCAGCATGGCTGTCCAATGAAAATGAGCAGTAGTTGTCGTGTTGTACAGTGACACAAACTTATCTAACCAAAACTTATCAAATAATTTATTACATATCCTTTGAGTTCAATTTAAACATTTTCATTTTTGGCCAAATTGAGTTAATATATATAATTTTTCTCTATCGATCTGTATATACGAAATACAGAAATTCGCAAAAAATATGTTTTACGACCCAGAAATTGGTCATAACGTCTTACAAAAGGTAAATTGTTAACCTAAAAGTCTGAAGTTTGGTTCCCAATTTCTTTGATAAAATTCATATTGGTCAAAGAAAAAGTGTCATTACACTATTAGAAATCTTTATTTGATGACAGTGTGACAAATAACGATCGCCCATGCATGGGCGACGGCAGGGGATGCAAGGGGTGCATTTGCACCCCCTGACTTTAAAAAATACACAATAAAAAGATTTTTTTATTTAGTCACTTATTGAATAAAAACTTAAGGCGTCGAGGTTAGTGTTCAAATTCAATAATCTTGTCGACTTTAGTGTCCTCCTCTATTCTTTTCCTGTGGACACTGAGCATGCACTGGCCGCTTAGTCTATTAGTATTAGGGGTGCGCAGTGTATCAAGGATAGGTATTAGGTATGACAAAGTGTACAGACTCAGATGGATGCATCCCCCTGACAGAAATCCTATGGAGCCAGCTCCCTGTCACATACAGACGGATTCGGAATTCCGAAACTGAATATCGATAATACATTATATGAAAATTTCCCCTCTCTATCAGAATGACCTTTTCGCTCAAAGACAATTCGCGTTGGATGACATGAAAGTTCGAATGGAAAAAATGGTATGTTTGTATGAATTTTTCTGCGTTCGGAATTATTCCGATTCGGAGTTCCGAAAAAATAATTTGGTCAAAGATAATCTTGGGATTTTTTATATTTGTGGATAATAATATGTAGATAACAGAAAGATAACATTATTGATTATACAAACCAGATAATATTTAGTAATGTTGGTGACTCTCCCCTTCTACTATTTCACATTACTGCTTGCTGCGGAATTGTCACTGACAGGAACTTGGTTTCCTGAGCTGAAAGGCGCATTGTATCTTGTACATGGTTATCAAGAAATATAATAGTAATCAGCCAAAGAATCTTTTATTTAATACTACACTGCCACCGCCAGGCCCATATTTCTCACTGGGCACTCTGGGCACGTGCCCAGGGCCCCGCGATCGATAGGGGCCCCTAGTTCCTGCCAGATCGCTAAACGATAACGGATGCCAAAAAACATATAACACATATTTAGGAATTTCGAAAAATTAAACAATAATTACTGACTACAAATACTACTTAATAGCTTTTGCATCCGCATAGCTATCCTACTCTTGCCCGAATATCAGACTTTCTGATATGATTTCGGCATGTTTAGATAAATTTAAGTCAAGATCATAATAGGGGCCCCCAAATGTGCCCAGGGCCTCAAATAGGTTAAAGAAGGCCTTGGCCACCGCTGTACTTCCGAGTAGGTAAGCAATAGCTATTCATTATTATGAGTAGGTATCTCGTTGGCTCTTGACTTGATTGTACCCTCTCCGTTCCTGTGTATACAATTTCAGAGCGACTTATAACATCTTGAAATAAGGGCCAGTGCGTCAGTAACCGCATCGCTTCAGATATACATTTGTTTCACATCAAAGACGAAACGAAAGCAGTTTCCAATTTTAAAACGACTAACCGAAAGTACGGCCGTTCCGAAAATAGCCGAACGCAGTCGAACCGCGCCGAAAATAGCCGAACGCACGCCGCCTCTCGGCCGACGCAATTCTTGACCCTATTACAGAAATGTCTTAAGTCTAAATTTAGATGTTACGAGTGCCCCATTTTGTAAAAGTATTTGAATTTTTAGTACTTATATTAAATATTTTTATGTGAGGTTTAATTCTGCTTACTGATATTTGTACAATTGTCTCAATAAAATTTTACTTCTATTCTACAACCTAGATCGATATAAAATTAATGGCTAACTCAAAATAATATAAAACTATGTAATTTTTAGAGCCGAGACTTCAATCACTATATCCTAAACTTAAGGATACAATAATAGGTATACTATTATTAAATAGTAATTGCCCTTTAACGTCACTCCTACGACTACTTCGCTTAAGCTAACTATTTAGTAATCTGTGGCTTAAGGCTCCTATAGCCCTCAACTGGCGCCCTCATCTTAAATAAATTTATTGCTCACTAGGTACATAATGTATAGAAAATTCACATATACAGTGGAGTTCATAAATATGTAAACACTTTTGACACATGTTGACTTTAATTATAAAGGCATAAGGTTGAAGAACTGTCAAAGGTGTTACATGTTATTGAACTCGACTGTACAGATTGAAGCTAAGGTTCTATTCTATAATTGTACACGGCACTTTTGCCTACTACTACTACAACGAACTATATTTACTGAGGATATTGTTTGTAAATAAACTTTAGAACCCTAGCTTCAATCTGTACATGTGAATTTTCGATACATTATGTACTTAGCGAGCAATAAATTTAAACTTTTAAAACTAAAATTAAAATTTTGAGGCTTATTAGGCCCTTAAGGTTCCTACTCACAAAATTAAAATATATTTTGTAGAAAATAATTTAGTTTGGTAATTAAATTTTGTTTTAATCTTGTTTGAACTTAGCTTTGTTCGGTTGGCACTCTTATATTACGTCACTCATAAGTTCGTAGGATGACTAATAAAAAAAACAATATTTTGACAAGAAACAATTTTATTCGTCAACATAATCTCCTTCAAGGGTTATCAAGCATTCCAACGCTTTTCCAACAACTCTATGCCTTTCTTGTAAAACGACTTGTCCAACCCTTCAAAATACGTTTTAGTTTCAGCAATTACCTCCTTGTCGGATCCAAATTTCTTCCCGGCAGTGTTATGAAGTTTGCGAACATGTAATAGTCGTCGTCGATGTGGAAGTAATTCAAAGTGCATTTCTTCTAATTTTGTCATTGTAGCGGTCGAATAACACGCGAAATTCAGATTTTTCTATTGTTTATAGGTAACAAAAGTAGTTACCTTTTATAAATTAGCCATAATTTAAAAATTGTTGGCGGGAAATCAATGAAATTTCGACAGATAGCGTTGTAACGTTGCTACTATTAAAAATATAAACTATCTTTTTGCATAACTTAATAAAGGTAAACTGTGTAAGGCTTTTTAGTATTAATTTCATCTTGTAAACCCACATTTCGCAAATAAAGTATTTTTATTATTTATTTATTATATTTATTAATGTTCGGCCTGCGATTTGTTATCCTACGGACTTATTGAGTGATGGTTAGGTAGTTAGTAGGTACATTATGGTACCAAACTTTTCGCGTCAATCTTTTCCAAGTGTCGTGATGTCAGCCCAGCTCAGTGTCAATGGAGTTCATTACGTGAATGTCGCAATTAGTCCGTGTAACAAGGTTACATCGACATGGCCACGGGGTGCGAACTGTGAAGGTTAATGACCGTGTGCTAAATATCATCTGTGCATTTGTGACCAAAAATAAAAACTTGTTGCTACAACTTGCTTGTAAAAAAACGAAAAATAAACCTAATAAATAGTGCCTAATTTTAATTTAAGGAGTAGAGTATGTAAGTGTTTGCATATTTTTAGAAGCAGTTCTTTATTATATTCCCCTCTTTGAGAACCATGAAAACCTATCTATTATTGAGGGCTAGCTCCCTAGTATGATCACCGAAACACGATGTATGTATATCGCGTGATATAGCGTTTTATCGATACTCAACATGTCAAAATCCATTGACAGTTAAACGTGATAAATCGCTATATCAGATCGCGTTTCGGTGGTCATGCTAGGGTGGCGGGAGGCAATAATGACGAACACATGGTTTTTCTTCAAACTTATTAAAATTATGCACAGCTATTTAAAAAAAAAGTGAGCTCAAAAGAAAATTGCCTCAGAATTTGAAAGTATTGTTTTTATTTTTTAAATAAAACAATCACCGGAATTTCGTTGAAAACCGGAACTGTCAAACAATATTGCGTTAGCAAATAACTTCAAATTGCTTAATAATTGAATGATAACAATCAGATTCTTCCCTGTTCTATTGCTTCGGAAATGGTGAACTTTTGATATAAATGATTCTACGTTGGTTAATCAAAGTTATGTTCAACGCCCGGAAAATGAGACACAATAGATATTCCATTGTTATCCGGCCGCATGCGGCCGCTCGGGCGTTGATGAATTAATATTATTACTCACATAAAATATCGGCCTTATTAAATGGAATGAAGTACCTATGTCCAAAGTTCCAATCCAATACAGAAAATTTTAAAATTCTGAAAAGATTTTAATATAATTAGACACTTTAAAATAGATAGGTATCTACCTACCAGCCTAAATTTAAAATTATCTTATATTTTTTTCAGTTTTAGCAATCGCAATTATTCCAGCTGAAATAGATATTTCGAACCTCTACCATACTGCATGAGCAAGCATTGAAGCAAAGCGAAACCATAGTAAACGAGAATGTTATCTAAAAATAGTTTCACACTGAAAAAACACTATTTTCCTCCCGAGGATGTCCACGACGATCGGTCCAGAGTGCCTACTGAAAATATATATATGGGATTGACAGGAGCTAAGCGTTAGCTTATGTCATTCCCGTACATTGCTATTCTATTCTACTAGCGTAAATTTTAGTAGAATGGCCGTTTGAGAAGGGGTCTGCGCTGCCCGCACACAGAGCGGTAACCTGCGATTTTCATAACATCGTCAGCATAATGTATCCTAACCTAACTAATATAATAAATGAGAAAGTGAATTTGTTTGTTACGCTTTCACGTCCTAACTACTCAACCGACCATTATGAAATAAGTCGCGAGCGGCCGCTATACAAGGTGTTACAAAAGTACCCCTAATGCCGAATATGGTATATAGGGACCACCAAACTGAACAACTTTTACTATGGGGCCAACTCTGAAATCGCGAAAAAAAAATCAGCTGTTTCATACATTTTGATATTTTCGATTTTAGTTTTTGTATGAAACAGCTGATTTTTTTTTCGCGATTTCAGAGTTGGTCCCATAGTAAAAGTTGTTCATTTTGATGGTCCCTATATACCATATTCGGCATTAGGGGTATTTTTGTAACACCTTGTATAGTTATCAATATTTCTTTTCTTTCGCTATTTGCATAGTCGCTTGGGTCTGAGGGCCTAGAACGAGTTGGTGTTTTCACTTTTCGCATAGTTAACTATCGGATACACTGCTCATAGAAGATGCGATTATGCTAGTGAAAGAGAGAAAACGATAGTTCTATGCGAAAATTGAAAACACCAAGTCGTACTTGGCCCTCGGACTGCAAAACGACTGAAATATTAGGGGCCGGTCTGTCGCGTCACAAAAGCCAATTTACATGGCGTAGGATTTATTGCAAAAAGTCCAACTCTGTTATTAGTACGGTACGATCCTCATGACATGTAATCGGTCGCGTTGAAAATGTAGACTATTCAAATGAGATTCCATTGCCATGTAAAAGCATTTTTCAGCCCATTGACATAGGGTACTTTTTCCCGTGTCTGTAATTCTGGGATGTGTATAAAAACCATTGTTATTAGTTATAAATGGAAAAAAGTGCTTGCATTTCTGTGGAGACTTGTAGTGGTTTGTTGTCTATTTTTTAATTACTTAGCTCTATTATGAGTTATATCCCATTTTCCACTGGAAAATGTGGATATCTGACTAAAAATTCAAATCACAATTTCTACGCGTACTAAATGTAAGTAGTACGTTGAAATAAAACACTTTTGCGGATCTGTTGGATTTTGTTGCAAATCGTAGGTACCAAAGTACCTACTATAATTGGATTTTACCTTTTTTTGTTATTAAGTTTGATTATATTCATTTCCCAAAGTTTCCCTTTCGCCTTTTTACCCGACTTCAAGAAAAGAGGTATGTTTTTCGCGCGTATCTTGTATGTATGTATGTTTATATGTAATATTCTTTATTACTTCATATCTTTCAAACGGTTGAACAGATTTCTATCATCAAAATATCGTTAGATTTGTCTTGACGACCCAAGTGTTCTTAGGTAAGTGACGTTAAAAAAATCTCCTTTTAAGGTACTTACGTGACCCTAACACATGTATCATAGAGCCCGCATACCTGACACTAGCCAAACATCGTTGTGACCGCAAGTTGACCGTCGCATTATTGGCGGTCAGCAGTAATCCGGTCAGCCGCCGTGATCGTTTCCTGTATGACCCATTACGACGTGACTCCACTGCTAACAGTCAGCTATGAAAAACAATCAGAGGATCAAATACAGAAAGTACCTACTCGGCCTTAAGGTATGGAACAGCTGATATTTTTTTCGCGATATCAGAGTTGGGAGTTCACTATAGGGAGTGAAAGTTGTAATAATGAGTGGAGTGGAACCACCCCACTGCGGGAACCAAACGAATAAAATCTTTAAGTCTTGAAATTATAATTGAATTTTTGTAGAATTGACAAAAAATATTAGGTGACTCGGTAGCTCAGCGGTCAGAGCATTGGACCGGATATCCAAAGGTCGCGGGTTCGATTCCCGCCCGAGAACATGATCTGGTGCGAGTCGTATTTTTTCTAGTATATAATTTGGTATTATATAAAAACATTATAACACCAAAAAACCTGTGTGACCTACCTACTTGCTACTACTGCAATGAGAAACACAGAACATGTCGATCTCTTTGTTCTGTGACAAGAAATGCTAAGAGAACATATACTGTAGCTACATAGGTACCTTGTTTAAAAAAACTTTATCTATTTTAATAACTGACAACCAATGAAATATAAGTAGGTACCTAATCAAAATAAATCATTGTCAGCTTTTTCAATAAAGATTTTTAAAGCTTAAATTACAACTTTATAATAAAAAAACAGCATAGCAGTATACACACAGCCTTATGGATCAACCCTTTGTGACACTGAAATATTGAATGGAACTTGATTTCATTAGGATTCGGTCCCTCACGTCAAGATTTACCGAAATCATTGGTTTTTACGAAAACAAATGGCGAGTAATTTATTTTATTTATAAAAAGGCTTTAGAAAGGTTTAAAGGTTCAGATTCAATCATGTAACATTGTTGACTGTGTATTGAACGAGTTTTTTTTAAACATCGTATAAGTGTGTTAAATATAGAAGGGTTATGCTACATTGACCCGTTAAGTACCAGAAATTCTGTTCTATTCTTTAATTAATACCTAAATCAGAAAGTGCGAATCCAGAAATTGGTTAAACAATCGTTTATCTCTTTCGCTCTAATTCAAAATAACATTAAGTGACATGGAATTAGGGATGTATATTAATAAGAGTGAATGTGATGGGGGTGGAGGGTGTGACCCGGCTTATCCGGTCGAGGGTTCGAATCTTGCCCTTGGCACCTTGTGGGGAATTTGCCAAACACGTCATGTTTTCATAAAAAGGGCGAATGTATTTTTAGACTAAAGGGCTGTCAATAAGAATACCTATCTAATTATAAAATCCGGTCAAGTTTTGGAAGAATCAAACTAATTGATTAGCCTTAAACAAAGCAAGCTTAAAAGGAATGTAAGCTATCTATAAAACCTAAAGATACTGCAAGAATGATTTCCCACAAATGATCTTAGGCCACAAAGTATTCAACAAAAAAATAATCGATAAACTAACCCAAAACTTCATATATTACAGTACTTTATAATTTATGATTAAAAAAAATAAAAAGTGACTCTAATCTGTGACAATATGAACTCATCGATAATGTCTACTGATCATTTTATTTTCTTCCTGTGTGAGATTTATAGCCCTCAATCACACAAGACAATGTCACAGTTAACGCATAAGTATCACAAACGATGCTACTAATTTCCTTCAAGTGTTCTTACAAGAATACTTTAAACATATTTAAATACTGAGCAGCTATGCAATACACTCAAAAGACATCCAGTCATTATGACAATTAATTTTATTTACTTTAAGGCAAAAAGACTCAACTCAGAATTCCTGACTTTCTCAATTTGAACTAGATTTTAGTTTTTTGAACTAACGTAAAAAATACTGATCTAAAAATTCTGAAAATATATACAAGGTGTTACAAAAATACCCCTAATGCCGAATATGCTATATAGGGACCATCAAACTGAACAACTTTTACTATGGGACCAACTCTGAAATCGCGAAAAAAAAATCAGCTGTTTCATACATTTTGATATTTTCGATTTTAATTTTTGTATGAAACAGCTGATTTTTTTTTTGCGATTTCACAGTCGGTCCCATAGTAAAAGTTGTTCAGTTTGATGGTCCCTATATACCATATTTGGCATTAGGGGTATTTTTGTAACACCTTGTATATAGCTTAGAACACTAAAATCTCGAAATGGTTTTCTAATTTTAGTCCTTTCTCAAAATGAAATGTTGTCCATTCGCAATTCCGCTTCATACTCCACTATCGCATTTCATAACGTGCATGTGCAGCATCTAAGTCACTCAGATATTTCTCATGATTTCTCGTACAATAGCGCCATCTTTTAGAATCCTAACTATTCAATATAAGATCCTTCATATCCGTTTTGCAGACAGCTTCCTGGCTATTTTAAGACGATATTATATAAAGATAAATAATATTAGAAAAATACTAGAAAATAACTCAGCCGTAGCACCTCAGACGGGACTCGAACCCGCACCCTTGGGATTACGGTCCAATGCACTGACCAATTATGCTACCGAGTCGCTAATATTGGGCCGGATTTTTTCTAATATTATTTATCTTAATATAAAAATAACATTGTGAATGCGAAAAATCTAAATAACGATTGTTGTTATATAACTCGACTTTAGTTAACTTTAAGTTTATTAATTAGGTACTTACTCAAATATGAAGAGCGGCATAAATAGATTAAAATATAATTAAGAATAATTTGTATTATAAACTATTCATGATTGAATTTAATCAGAGTTTGAAAAATATAGCACAGGATAGTAGAGTATTTGAAAGATAATAGAAATGCAAAAATCAAAAACTGCGTTAATGTTTCAGCTATATTTCAGTTGATTTCAGAGTTATTAAGTCTGCTAAGCCATTTTATTTATATCACCAATCTTTACCTTACCTATGTCTTAAATAGTAAAAGGATTGATTAATATAATAAACACATTTTTGATATTTATATCTGTGTGTAGTTTTGTTCGATTTTGACATTTCTATCTCGAAAAAAAATAAAAATAAATATAATTGTGAATAAAAAACAATCGACCTTAGTTTTAGTCCATAATATTTGGAGAGTTTTAAACCCTAAACTCTAGGTCACTTTATCTTGAGCATCTAATTACACGACTGCCCAAAGAAAAGTGTATTATGTTTAGGGTTCATGTATGTTTGTATGTATGTGAGTTTATTTAATCCACCATAACTTCCAAACGCTTAAACAGATTTGGATGTGTGAGGTATAGTTGGAATCCTTCAATCACCCCGAGTGACACTGGCGATAGATATTTTGAAGAAAGTCAATAATATGTAGGCTGAATGAAAGACACCATTTTGAAATGTTTGTCTTCAATTATTTTCATCAAATGAAAGGCTCATCAGAGCACAGTCCAAAACTATATAATTTATTAGTAAAATGTATGAAATAAGAATAAATACATTTAAAAAATATAAAGAACATGACGCCCTACGACACAAAATTGTTTCATAGAACGGTCCCCCGACTGCAATGACCCCCTTGTTCTCTTCTTCTTTTTTTGTTATGGCAATCTACTTTCCTCTTGGAAGTAATTTTTGCCAGTGTCAAGTGTTAAATAGTTCAGTGGTAGGTATTGTTTAATTTTTCATTAGAATGCGGGTGCATCGCATTCCTATGCTGCTTGGAGCATTTGGCACCAAGTATATCAAGACAGTTTACTCGGTTAGTTCTACCGAGGAAGCCACCACTTCAATAAAAGTCTCAGCTTCACACAACCAAGATCGCGCCTATTTCAATTATCCCACATATTGTTCAGTTGCGTAGACACTTGTACTATATAACTGCACCAATTTTAAGACACAATATTATCCACTATGATTCAATTTGAAAATAATTAAAATAGACACTAAACCGAACTGGACAAAATGGCGCCAAAAACTCCTCATGACCCTTGTTAATAAACTTTAGTTTTTAATAAACTTTTAGTTCGTTTTTTTATATTTTTTTAAACATATTCGTTCGAAAATGTTCCGTACAGCGGCCATTAAACTTTTTAGCGGTCCATTGTAGTTTCAAGCACAAAATAGTCGGTCTGTCTGTTAGAGTACTTTGTATTTTCTAGTATATTTTTAGTTTATGAGCTGCGATTACAAGCGCTGAAGTTTATCTATAGTTTCGTTGCCAAAGTGGCCGATTTGTTGACAAATATACTGGAGTTCACTGCAATAGTTGCAACTACTATAACAAATAATATATAGCACAACATAAACTACAATAAGTGGCTAAAGTACGTGTGTTTATGAAAATAAGATATGACTATGGCACAGGCAACTAAGAAGTAGCTAAGTACCCTCAGTACTTTAGTACTATGGCACACTACTAGCACAGGTTTATAATACGGTGCTTTTAGTTCTAAACTATACAAATTTAATTTGTTTCATTACTTTTGAAAACGACTGTACCAAAACCACAGACTATAGACAGACAGTAATACACAACGTTCATTTGTCTAAGTTATTGTTTTTTCCGCATAGATCTAAGCTAGAAATCATCACATCACTAGAGTCCCCTCTGTATTGTACCACTTGCTACAAAGTACCATTGTTGGTACAGTCTATTGATGGCTCAGTCCCATTGATCCAACATTACCATTGATAGTACATTACCATTGATGATCAGTGTTTACTAAAAGTTGTCAAATGACGACAGACGACAAAAACGACGGTTGTCAAAACATAGTAGAAAGTTAAACTAAAATTTCAAAGCATACTTACCACGAAACATTTTATTTTTAATCCCATTACTTAAAGCAATATTTCGATGTATTGAGAATGCTCTCCTTTAAACTAACTTAGAACTTTAAACGGCTAACTTGTTTTAAAACCGGCTCTATCCAGCCGCTTAAAAGTTTAAATTGGAACGACATGTGGCTTACGAGACTTCTTACTAAGTTTTTAATGGAGATTTACATACCGATGCATTTTAGTTATTAATCTTATGATACATAAGTCATTTTAATCATAAAAAACAACATCTAAAATTAATGTACCTATTAATTAAGTTATAGTAGGTACTACGTATTACTGCTTACTTTTGAATAATAAACTAAATTTTTGTTTACTCTGTAAGGACTTACGCGACACTTTCTATGAATAATTTATTTCATAAAAAATACTTACCTTCTATAAATGAATTAGTTATTTTCAATTTGAATTTGAGATTTGAGCATTCACAATGCTATTTTTATACAAAACTAATTAATATTCTAGAAAAAATACGACTCGCACCAGATAATATTCTCGGACGGGAATCGAACCCGCTACCTTTGGATGTCCGGTCCAATGCTCTTACCGCTGAGCTACCGAGTCACTAGTGACATCGTAGAATTTCTTCTAGTATATCCCACTCTTACGCTGCAAGCCAGTATTATTTCATTAATGTAAGGATTTAACTCGACATGCAATTGAAATATCTTTCCAGATATTTTGACAATTGATTAAGATGAAACAGCTATATTTTCTTTAAATTTGTGATTTTAGCGTTCACAATGCTATTTTTATACAATGCTAAATAATATACCAGAAAAAATACGACTTGCATCAGTTCATTAATCATTTTAATTAGACAAACATACAAAATAAGTAGGTATGTATAATTATTGTAAATTTTAAGAAAATTTATATAACAATTTGCTTATTTATTTGTGTTTTTGTTCTTTAATCTGTTTTACACTAATTATATAGCTGTCGTATTCACAGAACAAAGAAAAAAAATGTTTTACCGCCGTGCATGACCACCGAAACACGATATAAATCGCGTGACATAGCATTTTATCGACACTCTACTGTCAAAATCCATTGTCTTTTGACAGTTAAATGTGATAA
Source organism: Catoptria pinella (assembly GCA_963556745.1). NCBI lineage: Eukaryota > Metazoa > Arthropoda > Insecta > Lepidoptera > Crambidae > Catoptria > Catoptria pinella. The sequence goes on from OY750771.1 coordinate 1,917,730, forward strand.
ATCGCTATATCATATCTTGTTCTACTATTTACTTCTTTTGTTTTGTTCTGTGGTCGTACTTCCGTGACGTCACACGCCCGCCACTCTTTCAATGACGTCATCACGTTCGCGCCCTTCCCGCCCCAATTCAATTTTATCAATTGTACGTGTGTTGCTGTCACTAAGTATGTACACCCAAGGGTTACGTTTATGTGAACGGAATTGAGCGATGCATTTTTAAACATCCAATTGATTATAAATTTACCTCTTAGTCGTTACATCGCTTAGGCAAAAATGCTTTCGTATGTCCGGCTGTTCAGCTGTCCGGCTAGTCGCAATTCTCAATCGATTCTCGTGCTGGTTCGATAAATGGAATTTTTTGCAGATTATTTTTTTTTTAAATTTTCAAAATGGCGATGGTATTTAAAAAATACTCATATATCGCGAGGTCTCCTATTAGTAGGTAGTACTATTTAATATTCTGTGGTTTTGGCAAGCATTTTAAATGATGTATGTGCTTGTTAAATTAGAAATCTGAGCAATATTCTTACAGACTCAAAAATGTGATTTTAAGTCTCTGTTTTGTTTTTTCTTCCAAATTATTTTTTCAGCAAACAAAATGGTCACAGATAAATTAAAAATGCGAACTCGTCATTTTTATTTGGCCGTTATACAATACTATACGGTCGGTTTACCACGATCGACGGTTTTACGAGTAAGTATTAAATTTTATTTGACCGTGTTCTCCCATAAAGTTATATAATCCGCGCGCGATCGGAATGGGATGATACCTTTTGGAACTGAGACGCGCACGGTCCGTCGGCCAGCTGTAGCGTCGGCAAGCTCGCGTAGATGCTCGCATAATGCTAGTTGTGTAGAACTGTGCGCGTGGATTTCTGCTCGAGCTTTATTTTATATCTTAATTTTTATTGTTATTTATTTTAGTGTTTTATTTTAGTGTTTAATTAATAATAAGTGGAAAAAGGGGTCAAACTTTTTACTTTTGTTTAAAATTCATTTTTATTTATATATATTCAAAATTTTTTGCTAACGCTACTTGACTGCTTAACTGTCATTTTCGATTTACTTTGTCAAGGTCCCATCCCATTCTAATCGTGCGCGGATTATACCTCTATATCTCCAAGAACCGTTCACCTCAGTAAGCGCCGACACTCGCGCCATTTTAATATCCTGGACGAGATAAAGGAAGCAAGAAGTTCCATATGTAAACGATTAGAAGTCTGCATTATTTCATGAACAAAGAATAGAACTAGGGAACTACTAACCTTTTAAAAACTATGTGTAATAAACTGATGGATAGCTTTTTTGAGTGAACAAAGATACTTTATACTAACAAAGTGCATTAGGTGCTTGGCTATTGCTGCTCTGACATTGTGTAGTAGAGCAACTTTAGACTGACTGAGGTTTGAAAATAACTTTCAGTATCATGCGGATTTGCCTACGAACAGAGGATTGGCCCTCGTGCACTGAGCCCGCCATATGCATGAGGAAAGCCACATGACACTAGAAACACAAAATAACTAATAGCTAAAAACGCCCTTCGACATCAGCCATATTTAATGTCCCCACTGCTGTGGCACAGGCCTTCCTTATGGGTGGATAAAGAGGATGGGCCATAACTCACCACGCAGGCCCAATGCGGATTGGTAGGTGTTAACAACTGCAAATGCAGCCGAGATCAACGGCTTAACGTGCCTTCCGAAGCACAGAGGAACACGAGATATTAAATTTTTGGTCACCCATCCCATGACCGACCCTTGCGAAAGTTGCTTAACCTCGGCAATCGCAAGGCCAGGCCCTAAGCCACTGCGCCACCGAGTTCCTCAAAAACGCCCTAAAAGGCTCTAAATGCCGGAATAATTTGAAAACGTATGATCGAAATTCCCTCCAATTCAATACAATTGATTTTCTAGCCCTTATTTGTATTGACATAAGAGCGCGTCAAGGGTGCTTGATTCAAGTGTGCGGTGGCTCAACCGATCGATTTATTTGGGCAGAAGCATACAAATCAATGCTTTAGAAGTCACGAAAGGGAAACTGTAATATACGGTTGTTATAGATTTTTGTTATTGTTTGAACAAGTGTTATTGGGTGGGTAATAAGTTGGTTTTATTGGTTGACAAGAGGGTAAAAAATTACTTTTTATTACTATGTTAGTTCAGTAAGCCTCAAAAGTAGCTGCACACCCTGAGTATCTATGCGATTTATCTTCTAAGTCGGGCACTCTTGACAGTAGTGGTCGTGGCTGTCGATGGACAGGGTTGCGGCTCGCCGTCGCCACACGTTCCCAGGGCGGCCGCACGACGTGTGATGTCTCTCCTTTTGTGTCGATTTTCAGCGTTGCGAAAACACTGTACTGCGGTCGACTGCTTATTTTTCTTAATGAGGTCGATCCAACGAGTCGGAGAGCGGACTCGTGGTCTCTTCCCCTCTGTGCGAATGCGAATTATAGAGTACTGTAAGGATAGTTAATTTGTAGGCTGTGATTAGCTGATAATAAATGTTTACTCTGTAAGTAGTTTGGATCGGCATCGAGCAGATCAGTAGGGAATATTATAAAAAATAAACTGAATATTATAATTGAATGGAAATGCAATAAATTCTATTTTATCCTATCTTCAATTTAATTTGATAGGGAGACCTAATAAAGGTCTCCACAATACCTACAATTCTTCTGTCGGTGAATGAGTGGTAGGGTCAAATAATGAGGATTCGAAAATGCTTTTTATGAGAGCTTGATTATTGGCTAACCACCCAGCCCGGAGGCAGCCCTTTGGCCTTCCTACAAGTGGCATACCATCCTCCCATCCTACAGCACCCTACATTGGTAACCCCTACGAAGGGGGAGAAAGGGGGTGCTTGAAGTGAAGCACCTTCAGCAACGCAGCGCAGCCGTCATTCCCCAATCCTAATCCAGACGCAACAGTTTACTACACCGTGAATTTAGAATATTTGACTTGACTTTTATTAAAGACTTTATTGCATTCATAAAAACAGTTACACATAATAATTTGAGTTATGTACACTAGTGAAAACCTTTAAAATCTCTTTTAAAGGAAGTTTGGAGAATGTTTGAGGAAGTTGGAAGAGATCTCTCTCTTCTAGCCAACCTGTAGTACCTTAGTAATTTCAATATAAAGCGGGTGACATAAAATACAAAACTGAATCAAGAAAATTTACTGCCAAAATAAAAATAAAAAACGGTCAAGAGCGAGGCGGATTAGCGCACCGAGGGTTCCGTACCATCATTCTAAAAAAGTTTACTATTTAGAGACATCGTTTTATTTCTCCTGTAATCTTTACATAAACTTGTATCACATAAAATAATTTCAGATTCTTCGGAGATAAGGGGGTTGGACGGTATTTTTTAAAATTTTTCATCAAAAGTCGAAAACTATGCGGCCTAAAAAAATAAAAAGAATGTTTAAGAATGTGCAAGCAGCGTTCTTTCATATGATATCCCATATGCCCTAGTAACCTCACTTCGAATTTTTAAGACCTTCTTTCAGTCCCTGTTGCTGAAAAACTATAAATATTTTTATTTCTCTCTTATTTGTAAAATAGTCATCTAAAGCTATTCCAAATTTCAAGTTTATAGCTTTAGTAGTTCTCGAGATATCCAGCTTTGACAGACAGACTGAGTCGCACCATAAGGGTTCCTTTTTACCATTTTGGTACGGAACCCTAAAAAGAAGAAATAATGAAACAAATATTTCCCGAAAACACCACTCTGAAAACAATTCTGTCAATTCTGTCTTAGAAGCCACTCGCTATTGGAAATATTATCTTCACATTCGTAAATGGCATACCATTATAGAAATGAGATACTCAATATTTTATTCAGGTTGCTCGGCAATAAAGAGAGGGGTGTTTTATTATCTGCGCATGCATAAATGAAAAGAAACTCTTCATTCGATTGCGTCGATTTACCGACAAAATCTTCCTTTTCGCCAATTTGGCTTCGAAAACATCGCGGATTGTTTGCGCGAAGGTTGGAAATAGATTAAGGAACGTTTAATAATGTTATTTGCTGCAAAATCGGTAGGTAATACCTACTTTATTTGGTTAATTTTAAAAGTATTTGAATGAGTCCGGCGAACAGTGAGCTTCCCATACAAACGTAATACCAAAACTATTTGCAATTGAAGCATAATTAACTTTTCTTGTAACGTTATTAAATGAAATAGATTAAATTAAAATTAATGCGGTTTACAGTTTTGTATGAAAAAATTTAATTGGCATTTATTTTGAATTGGGTTAGTATTTTGGATTTTTTATTTAATAGAACCCTAGAGAAGAGTTAATTATGTTTAAATTGCCAATCATTTTGGAATTACATTTGTATGGGAAGCTCACTGTTCGCCGGACTCTTAAGTCCGCGATGTAGAACTAGTGCTGTCTATATAGTTTTATAACTTTGGGCCTAGGTAACTTACCTTAAGTTAGGTTAATAATAAAAATTATTCTGACTTTTCCAGGGCACCTCTAATACTCATGATGTTTACCAAAACTCTTTACAGAAAACCAAACGCGCTGTAAACTATTAAAAGCTATTAATATAATGGGCTATAATTGGGTTACAGTATTGGCAAATATTGGGGCCGTACAATTTATTCGATTCTATAGTGAGCAAGTTCGTAGTTAAATAATTAAAGCGGTCTACGACTGTATGTATGAATATGGCCAAACGAGTTTTTAACCTGGGTCTAAGCTTGTCTGAGTTAACACCTAACCCGAATTATAACTCGTCTGCATTTTTCAGTTTTGATTACTGGTAATAGATTTAACCTTACAGTAAGCAGTTTTGTTTATATGCGAATGTAGATCTAAGATCAGAAATCTTAACAGTATTATGTATGGCTAAAAATATGCTAAACTTCATGATGAATAAAAATGTGGTTGATTCTGTTACTAGAAAAATAAAATGAATGTTGCGACTGAATTTAGATTGGACAGTTACGAGCGCGTAATCTGCACACTAGCGCCGCCATTGGAAAAAAATCATAGTGCTTAAATAAAGAAATTGCGAATTATCTCTCTGTAGTGCACTCCGAAGAAAGCTTTTCGGTACTTTATATCGCTTAAACAGTATTTTCTAGCCTGTCCTTTAGTTTAATTGAGTTTTATTGCTAATAGTGGCCACTTTTCGCAAAAAAACTCCATTAAACTAAACGACAGCCTAGAAAATATTATTTAAGCAATCTAGAGTACCACTAAGCTTCTTCGGAGTGCACTACAGTAAGATAATTCACAATTACGTCTTTATTTAAGCGCTAAGATTTTTCCAATGGCGGCGCTAGTGTGCAGACTACGCGCCCTTAATCAGGTATTAACTCATATCATATCTTGACTTGAGTATTCTTGAGATTCATGGACTCCGTAAACTAACGAAACGATGAAGTGGCTTTTCGATGTTCACAAGTAGGTACTTTACTGTCTAGACTGAATTGATTATTCGAGTTCGATGATGGTTGGACGTTGTATAGATGCTAAGTCGCTGAGTAAACTTCGTTAGCGAGATGTAGGATTTCCATACTGCGAGGTGCTACTCCATACTTAATGATCTTGTTTCTTGATACTAGCGCCATCTAGTAACACGGTTAGGAATCTTGTTGTTGTGCCGTGTGTCGTGGTATGTGCGGCGTAGGTAAGGTAGGTGCCGCTACATCACTCCCCCCCTGAGACTGGATGTGGATAGTCCAAGGGTAGTCCAAGCTCAGCTGTCAGTGCGTCAGAGCTTTGCAAGTGCCAGAGTAGTGTTGCAGGAGATGCCCCAGTCTGCGGTGAGTCGAGACGTTGTGGGGTGAAGAAGGGCGCGTCCGCCAGTGCTGCAGGTAGATCCGTGTCCACGGTGAGTCGGGACCTGTCCACGGTGAGTCGGGACAGTGGAGAGTGACGGTGGGTCCGAGCTGCTGGTGAGGTGCGCAGAGCTGCCACGCCGGAGTGAGGGCCCAGTGATGCTCCAGGTGTGGGCTGCGAAGACCAGGTCGGGATGATGCCGTCGTGAGTTGCCGAAGGTCCAGGAAGCGTCGTCAATGATGCTGCGATGGAACCAGAAGGCTATGGTGCTGGCTTGCTGTGCTTCTGCTTGCGGTGTGACTGCTGCGGATGCTGGATAAGGTATGGGGTGATGGCTGCGCTGCGTTGCTGAAGGTGCTTGAGAATGTGCTCCGTCGGGGGTCACCAATGTAGGTATGATACCGTCAGTTCGATTTGGTTTCAATTAAGGCCCACTGTCTTTATTTATGCTTTATTTTATGATATTATTATTATTTGGTAAGTATCCTTTTTCTACATAAGATTTATAAACATAATTTATCGTTATTCTTGAGAATTTCAGTTCATGAAAAATGTGATGATAAAAAAATCTTTATTTAATTTGATTTCTGATTTGTATAGTTGGATCACTCAACAATACTGACGGTTTTATTTTTGAAATGTTGTGTTCGTTCTGAATGTAGTTACTATAACTGTGAAAGTGCTGATAATTAACGATTCAACGTATTTAAAAAAACACGCTACATCCTGTTTGCAAACTAAAAATGGCGATCACAGCACGTGTCGAATGGTACGAAGTCTGTAATTGGTTAGAGTATATTTTTACACTTTTCTAACTATTGAGTGTAGTGTCGGGACACTACCTCTATAAACTGGTGAAAATTCTACGTACAAATATTTAAACTTCGACTTTTGAGGTTGTAATATTTATGTCAAAAGTCAATTTTTTATTTTCCCAACGTGTACATTTCTTGGATTTTTTTCAATGAATATTTCAAGAAATAATAATTGCCTTAATCATAGAAACATATAAAAAATAAAATAAGATATTAATAAAACAAATTCTTAACAAATAATCTAAAATTGTCGATTATCGCTAATGCACCTTACTGAATTGGAAACTATCCAAACCTTGAGTGAATTGAGAGTTTACCATCGTAACAAGAAAATACTGTAGTTATATTAAAATGAAGTTATTTTTGATTGAGATCTTTATTTAGTTCTTGCAGGTTGATCGCTGCTACTGGTACTTACGTCGGGAAACGCATAAATCAAATTAAAACTTATTAAAACATAAAAATTCCAAGGGTCCAAAAATCTGTATGTTTATTAACTGCGACAGTTAAACTAACAGATTAGTTGCCATAGTAATTAAACGTAAAGTGAACCCGTCAGACAATTAATTTTCCGTTTATGTTTCAATTTTCACGTCGCGTGGTAATTGAAATCCTCGCACGGGCACTAAAACGCGGTTTTATTATTCTCTAAGATTTTACGGGTAGCATTAATTAAATAAAAACAATAGAATACAACTACAGTCAACCATCATCATCATTTCGGCCCATTTCTACATCAGATTCCCAATTCTACAGATTCTCATGTCTACAGATTCCCAATTCTACAGATTCTCATGTCTACAGATTCCCAACTCTACAGATTCTCATGTCTACAGATTCCCAATTCTACAGATTCTCATGTCTACAGATTCCCAATTCTACAGATTCTCATGTCTACAGATTCCCAATTCTACAGATTCTTATGTCTACAGATTCCCAATTCTACAGATTCTCATGTCTACAGATTCCCAATTCTACAGATTCTCATGTCTACAGATTCCCAATTCTACAAATTCTCAGAAGAGATATTTAATTAGTGATAGTTCACTACATTGAGTTTTTGATTGTTATAACTGCCGTAAGGCTAGTAGAATAGCGTAATGATACAGTATTATGTATTCACTAGCGACCGCCCGCGATTTCGTCTGCGTGGAAAGTTTTTTGCTGTCCCTCGGGAACAATTATTTTTTTCGGGATGAAAGGTACCCTATGTCCTTCTTTCTACCCCTGACAACGTGTATGCAAAATTTCATAATGATCGGTTCAGTAGTTAAGACGTGAAGGCGTAACAAACAAACAAACAAACGGACTTTCGCATTTATAATATTATAGTAAGGAATGAAAAAAAAACTAATACATATAATTATTGTGCTAATGATTACTATAGATAGTGGGGTAACTCGGCCATGTTGACACTTGACAGGGCCACGATGAGGTGGGGTGCGCGTCAGGGGGACGTCCCTCCACCGCCCCACCTCACAGGCCAGCCGTACCTTGTCACTTCTGAAAGTGCGTTACTGTAGCATCAGGAACTAGTTGTCATTTGTCTGCATTCATCGCCGAGACAAAAGAGTTACCTCACTATAGGAAAATATACACTATGCTAAAAACATATTAATGAAATAGCCGACTTTAATATTACAAGCTCACAGCATTCTTATAAATAAAATACTACTCGTATCACTTGTTTTTTTATCGAGAGATCATTAGATATGTTGCCTAAAAAGTCCGGTATTATTGTCAATATTGTTGAAATTTGATCTACTTATGTTTCCGGACTAACCTTTTAGCTGTTATGTTAAGCCATATTGTTCCAAAAAAGTTTCGCCGCCCACACATCGAAATATCATCATGACTTCGTGAATTTGAGTTTATGAGGGAACAGCCATCGGTTGATTTATAGTCGGTCTCGGCATGGCAGATCTTTATATCTTACATGATAAAAAGCCATAGTGTTTACTAAAAGATCCGGAAAATATGATGAAAAACTAAACTAGATGATTTATTGAGATCGGGTCCAAGGATTTACGGAATTCTGAAACTATTTAGAAGGCGTTGAGGTCTGGTGAATACTATGATCGAATAGTGGTCGTTGCAAATAATTTATCTCTAGGTCTAGAATACCCTTTGAAATATTATTAGAAAAAACTAAATCGGGATTTTCACCATGTACCTGTTTATTTTTGAGACTCCGATATTTCGGCACAGTTGCATGCGCCATGGTCACGGAAGAACTGTCGATTGTTGCGTGCGGGTAGATGTTATTGGCAGACGAATCGGTCTACCCTCCGTCTAAGTCTTTTATTATTACGCTCGATACCGGTACCACTGTCTGCAAACTCACTACTCACTCGAATCTGTTCACGACACACGAACCTCACTGTATCTGTACGCGAAACGACGCTTTTATATTTCTTATTGTTTTTACACAACCGGATTACGGGGTTCCAGACACTCGACAATTTAGACCCATCTTCACGAATAAAATTTTTGTGTTTGGTAATTTCAATTTCAGGTACATGGTGTAAATCCCAATATAGTTTAATCTAATAACGTCAATAACCATGGAAATTTAAAACCTTTGAAATATATTTCGTAAATAAATATCCATCTGAAAAATTAAGGAGATATTTGTCTCATTAGTTTTTTTGCAATATGGAATGGTTGCCGAAATAGTCAGTTATGTGTCAGCTAATAACAGTTGCCTCGGTATATTAAAAGAATTTTAATCGTTTGTCGAGAAGATTTAGTAAAAGTCGTTATTTTGTAATTGTTTTTATTTTTGTTTTTTTAATTCCAAAGCAAGTAGCTAAAGCACTTGTGTTATGGAAATCAGAGACAACGGTGGTATTAAAAACACCCAGACCTCAGCCAATATAGAAAAGTTCGTTTTCTAAATTGACCTAACCGGGGATCGAACCCGGGACCTTAGATATGGCGACACCTTGAAAACCGGTGTACAAAGTCACTCGACCACGGAGTTCGTAATTATACCTCTACATTGTTTTGGCATGAAACTTTGTATTTCAAATTGCTTCATTTTTACAGTATTTCTTTTGATATCTTATCCAATTCGAATAACTTTCCAAAATGGACGAAGTTCAACGTTGTTATTGTTTATGTTACAAGTAAAAGCGAAAATATACGATGAAAGCTGAAAACGTTCTATCGACACGTACAATACTAAAAAAAAGTTTCGTTCTCGTATTTCGTCCGTGGACGTGCGAAACATTTTATTTTTATCTCATTTCCGGCTGGTATGTACTTTGCTCATTTTATGATAAGTAAAGTGAGCTCGGTGGCGCAGTGGTATAACGCCTGGCCCATAGATTGCGGAGGTTAAGCAACTTTGGCAAGAGTCGGTCATGGGATGGGTGACCAAACATTTTTTATCTCAAGCTAATCCGTGCTTCGGAAGGCATACGTTAACCCGTTGGTCCCGGCTGCATTTGCAGTCATTAAAACCCACCAAACCTCATTGGGCCCGAGTGGTGGGTCATGACCCATCCTCCTTATCCACCCATAAGGAAGGCCTGTGCCCCAGCAGTGGGGACATTTAAAATGGCTATTGGTCGAAAAAGTGAAAAAAAATCCTTTATATTGTGGCTAGGTGCCATTTTACGATGTTCTGTTTGTCTCTTATTTTAAATACGCACTATTCATTCTACCTCTATATCCTACTAACTAATATTATAAATGTGAAAGATTTTTACTCAATCACGCAAAAAATGGCTGAACAGATTTGCATAAAATTTGGCATACAGATAGTTTATAGCCTGGTTTAAAATAAAGGATTCTTTTCATACCGGTCAAAGGTTCCCTGAGGATCTTTCCGAATACTATTTACCTACTTAGGCAAAGGAACGTATCAATACGGCCACAAAAATCAATGTTTAATACTAAAAGGAGTTCCGAAACCGTGAAATTTGAATGTTAAAACGATTGTAATGGAATTTACATTCTAAAGCAATTTTATACGTCAACAGGAGACATTAGCTTAAGAATTCATACTGCAAGAAATGTCGTGCCGCAACCAACATATTGAATAAATAGCTGTTTTGAACTTTAAACAGCTAAAATACTTAAAAAAACGTTTAAGATAAACAGACAATAGGTAATGTCATAGCTAGGATAGCTAGTGAATAGTATCAACAAAACTATTAGATTAAAATTAAAAAGGGCTTGCACCCGAATTCAAGAAGAATACTCAAACGACCTTTGCCTATGCGAACGCATTGCGTTGAAATAGAGCTTAGTGATTGATTTGTTTGTTTTATGTATAATTGGTAGTTGGGACGCTGTGCGTCCGCAAGCACTTTGAGACCACGGACCTGAAAAAAAGACGGACGTAATATACCGCACTAAAAAGAAGTGAAGCATGCAAGGTCCTACAATTTCGCATGTTGTACATGACCTACACTCACACAAATAGACCTGGAAAGAAAAGACCGGTTTATTTGTGTGAGTGTGGATCATTGTACCTACAACATACGAAATTGTAGGACCTTGCATGCTTCACTTCTTTTTAGTGTGGTGTTACGTCCGTCTATTTTCAGGTCCGTGTATGAGACCTCATAGTAATGTTTGTGAATACGGGTGTTAGACAAGTGGCAAATGCCTGGCTTTTCACTTCGAATAGAAGTGGCATTAAGGCGCTATACGACTAAAGCGAGATAGCAATGAGAAAACGACGCGCGCGGGAGCGAGACTGATTTGGCAGATTAGGCGAAAAAATCACGAAATCAATTGGCAGTAACTAGCTATAGCGCTTAAAGAGAAATGCTTCTACCCGATGTGAATATTGATGATACATATTACTTAAAGCAATCTCTACTTGAACTCCTAGTGTTGTTTCTAAATAATTTTAAACTTAAGAATTTTTAAGACCTATTTTCGAAATTAAAATGTTTCGTGCCAAAATCATTGATCGTGTTTCTGGTTTAATCATAGTATAAATAAGTCTATGGGTTCTATACGTAGATAATATATAAAGAAATATAATATCTTAATTTCAGATCCGTAGGATCTTTTAGCGACCTTACAACCATACAAAACATTTAGGCTCATCTCTACAGATTCCCAATTCTACAGATTTTTATATTTTATTCGAATTGTAGAAAGCCATTAGGCTATAGCCGGTATTAAAGTGATATTAGTCCTTTCGGTCCATCTAGTCCACTCTATCAAAATGTCCACCGTATCAAAATGTCCATTGTATCATAAAGTCCACAGTGTCAAAATGCCCAGTCTTACAACATGTCCACAGTGTCAAAATGCCCAGTCTTACAACATGTCCACAGTGTCAAAATGCCCAGTTTTTCAAAATGTCAACAGTGTTATGTCTACGAGTTCGTGATTTTTAAATTCAAACAAATGAACGCTGACAAAACAAATGAAAGACGGCAAAACAAAAGACTATCAGAAAGTGATCGATCATCCAAAGTACTTGAAAAAAAAGGTGCAAGCGATTTTCAGGACGACTTTGTCATTTTTTCAAACTTGTGACTTTTCTAACTCGTCTCTTTCTTAAATCGTCATTTACTAACCCGGCCATTTCCCAAAGCGACCACTTTTCTGATACCAGTGAAAATTGTTGAAAACAAATGAATATCGTTAAAAACAAATGAATATCGTTAAAAACAAACGAAAATATTTTCAATACTAGCTTCCGCCCGCGACTTCGTCCGCGTGGACATTCGGAAAAATCATAAGGAACCTTTGACCGGGATAAAAAGTATTCTATGTTTTAATCCAGGCTATAAACTATGTGTGTGCCAAATTTCAACCAAACCCGTTTACCGAGAATTTGTGTGAATTTTTCTTTTCGTGATAAATGGTACGGAACCCTTTGTGCGCGAGTCCGACTCGCACTTGACCGGCTTTTTTATTAACTGTGTATAAAAATGCAAGAGTATTGAGAAAAAAAAACTTTTTTTAATCTGATTTATTTATTATAAAAAAAGTCCCATTAAAATCGGTTTAGTAGATTCTGAGATTCAATTTCCTGCCTGCCCCCTAAGTTCATTGGCGTGATTATTTATATCCCAGTTTACTCTCCAGGTGATACTGAGTCAAATAAAAAAAGTCCCGTTAAAATCGGTCCAGTAGATTCTGAGATTAGCCCGGACAAACAGACAGACAGACAGACAGACAGACAAAAATTTTAAAAATTGTTGTTTTGGCTTCTATTACGGTAATTAAGACCCCCTGTAACAATTTTTCATAAAAATCTTCAATGTACAGAAATCGATCTTTTACAATCTTATTATATGTATAGATTTAAAATAAACAAACTCATCTTTATGTCTAAAATACCGATTTCTTAAATTTCTTAAATGTTGCATGTTTAATGTTTTTTTTTGTATAAACGAATAACAAATTTTGATAGAGTAAACGTTCCCTTCGGTCGGATACAGTGGACAATTTGATGCAGTGGGCAAATTGATACAGTGAACATTTTGATACAGTGGTCTTTTTGATACAGTGGTCTTTTTGACTAACAGGACATCTTGAAGTGGTCATTATGATACAATGGACATTTTGATACGGTGGACATTTTGATAGAGTGGACTAGATGGACCGAAAGGATATTAGTGATGTTGTTTAAAAACAAATAAATAATTCGCAGTCATAAGTTCTGACACACCCTATGATTTTCAAAGTTCGAATGTTGGGCAGAAATGTTTTGATTGATTTTGAAAGTATTGGGTCTTCTAAAAATAAAAAGTAAAATTTGCTTTGCACTGCGCTAACAAAAAGGTTTGTGTTATTTTTGAATATTTTTCAAAACGGCCAAAATATGTTTTTTACATATCTCCGCCATTTTGAAAAAAAAATCGAAAAACTGAATCGACCAAAAAATTGTATATAATTATCGAACCTGCTCACAAAATTTCACGAGAATCGGTTGAGAAATGCGACCTGTAGAGAACAAACGGACATCCGGACACCGGAAGGACAATACGAAAACATTTATGCCCAAGCTGAATCAGAAACGCTTCGCTCGCGCTTCGCGCCCGCTCGGTCAATAATAAAAAACTTTGATAATATTTTGCAGCTTAATTAAATGTGTTATCCAAGTATTTAAATATAAATATAAATAAATAAATATTTAATAACATCACATACATTGCTCCGATTCCAAAGTAAGTAGCTAAAGCACTTGAGTTATGGAAATAAGAGACAACGGTGGTATCACAAACACACAGACCCGAGCCAATATAGAAAAGTTCGTTTTCTAAATTGTCCCAACTGGGGATCGAACCCGGGACCTCAGAGATAGCGACACCTTGAAAACCTGTGTACAAAGCCACTCGACCACGGAGGTCGTCATAACCATTAATTGATTTTTACATAAAATGTGATTTCGATTTAAAAGTGCACTGATAAATTTCCTACATTAATTACAGGTAATAGACATACACAAACATTCTCAAGTTTCTATGCGAATAAAAGTACCTGTTATTATTTTTTATGTACGACTGTTTTTTTGCCTTTCAGACTTTTATTTAATTATCTCAACTACGCAGACTGTTACTTTTTCTCTTTTAATCTTCCCGTGATTAAGGCAAGAAAAGCAAAAAAGAAAATAATGAGATAAAAACCTGAAACTTAGCTATTTAAATAAGTGCCGCAGGCCGTGTTATTCATTAAAAAAATCTAACGCTTAATAAACCTTTGTAAGTGATGTTTTGTCTTTTTCTTTCGTTATACTAGGTGTTACAAAAATACCCCTAATGCCGAATATGGCATATAGGGACCATCAAACTGAACAACTTTTACTATGGGGCCAACTCTGAAATCGCGAAAAAAAAATCAGCTGTTTCATACATTTTGATATTTTCGATTTTAATTTTTGTATGAAACAGCTGTTTTTTTTCCGCGATTTCAGAGTTGGTCCCATAGTAAAAGTTGTTCGTTTGATGGTCCCTATCTACCATATTCGGCATTAGGGGTACTTTTGTAACACCTTGTATAGAGTTTGAACGAAATAGACAAAACGCTATTTTATCTGAAATAGGTTAAAAAACGGCACGTAGGAATCGTAGTATGGTATGCCACTCGTAGAAAGGCCAGAGGGAAGAGCTTCCTCCGGGCTGAGTGGTGTAACGTTGTAAATAATACATCAATATTTTCCACAGTATATAAATATAAATAAATAAATAAATATTTGACAACATCACACACATTACTCCGATTCCAAAGTAAGTAGCTTAAGCACTTGTGTTATGGAAATCAGAGACAACGGTGGTATCACAAACACTCAGACCTGAGCCAATATAGAAAATTTCGTTTTCTAAATTGACCAAACCGGGGATCGAACCCGGGACCTCAGAGATGGCGACACCTTGAAAACCGGTGTACAAAGCCACTCGACTACGGAGGTCGTCAAATATATTTATTAAAATAATAGCAAAAGAATAAGACCTGGTAGGTGCAGGTCTTTCTTATTATTTTCTTTATTATAAATAGGAATCTTTTCACACGTACATTTAATTGATTGTTTTTCTTCTGAATGTTTATAGTGGACTTATATGTCAGAGGGAATAAAATATTCTATGACGACGAATATAATATTCAAATTATTGTTTTTCAGAACAAAGGTCAAAATTTGACAGTTCTTCTTCTTTTTTTGTTATGGCAATCTACTTTCCTCTTGGAAGTAATTTTTGCCAGTGTCAAGTGTTAAGTAGTTCAGTGGTAGATATTGTTTAATTTTTCATTAGAATGCGGGTGCATCGCATTCTAATGCTGCTTGGAGCATTTGGCACCAAGTATATCAAGACAGTTAACTCGGTTAGTTCTGCCGAGGAAGCCACTTCAATAAAAGTCTCAGCTTCACACAACCAAGATCGCGCCTATTTCAATTATCCCACATATTGTTCAGTTGCGTAGACACTTGTACCATATAACTGCACCAATTTTAAGACACAATATCCACTATGAATCAATTTGAAAATAATTAAAATAGACACCAAACCGAACTCGACAAAATGGCGCCAAAAACTCCAATTTGACAGTTAGTTTCGTATACAGATACAGATAAAGAAGGTTAAAACGTGAAGGAGGTTGCAACGACAACGTTACAGTGGTATTAGCCCGGGGACTGCGTTTTTTTTTTGCACTCTCATCCAGAAGGGCTCGGAGCAACCTTCCCGGACAAGCGAGGGGAAGGAGGCGGAAATCCTCATTGGACTTCCCCCATAGCCGGTCTATGGGGGGGCATGTCAGACTTCTACTGACTAAAACCGCCTTTGAGGTTGGTTTCGACCCGACAGCTGTGAAGAGCCTCGAAACCTTCGTCTAATGCGACCGCCCCCCGAGGGGAGGGTGGCGCGAGGGGGACTGCGGCTGCCCGATATATAATGTTGAGTCTCTGAGAGAACTCCGTTAGCGAGATGTAGGTTTCCATACTATTTTAGTCGTTTCCATACATTTGTTGATATCAGCGCCATCTAGTGAATACGGTGATGACTTGTTGTTGTAGCTTTTGTGGTATGTGCGGCGTAGGCATTTTTTTGAAATAAAAACACGATTTCTTTTTAATATAACAAGATTTGTCGGAAGAATAACAATTAAAATGAAAAATGTTTGTTTGAAATAACCCAGTTGTGTTTGTTGAATAATATTGTTTTTATTAACAAACTATCCTACACAGTACAGGACAAAGTATTAAAATTTTCCACAACAATTTTTATACTGACGAAAACCATTTACAATTAATCTCTACAGATGGTATGGGTGGCACTCTACACTATACAGAGTTGTTCAATGTGAACAATTATTTGCATGGTATGTATATTGTAAACAACCCTGAAACTGAACCTTGGTTGAACTAACATTTTTTTCCAAAAGGTGTAATCTACGAGGTCGAACTCGCAGGCATATTTGCATATAACAATTTTCTGTATAACTGTAACAGTGATTATGTTAATGCAAGTGTTTTTCAACCTTTTCGCGATACGCGACCCCTTTATAAGTAAAAAAATTAGCGACCCCTAGAGCCAAAGACCACGACAATTTGTCAAAACATGACGTGATACGTTTGTAAATTGTTAAAAAATAAGCAGGTCCAGCTGTCTCACTAAATAATTTTTTTTTCTTGTGTAGGACCTGAAACATTTGCCTTTTTTACCTGAGATCCTCCCGAGTAAATTTTCGCGACCCCCCAGGGGGTCGGTCCCCACAGGTTTAGAAACACTGTGTTAATGCATTGTGCGATATGCGATGATAATATCTTTCTGAAAAGGGAATTGCGTGTTTGGTAAGAACAAAATTGAATGATAACTTATCAAATAAAAGCCTTCCTATTTTGACGCACATAATTATTATAATAGTAGCTTGTGAAAAAAACCATTTGTAAAAGATGAAACGGATGATGGGCCGGTATCCCAAGGGTGCGGGTTCGAGTCCCGTCTGAGGTGCTACGGGTGAGTCGATTTTTTCTAGTATTTTTTCTAATATTATTTATCTTAATATAAAAATAGCATTGTGAATGCGAAAAATCTAAATTTAATAATTAATTAATTAATCTTAGTGTGGAAATACAGCCATACAGCATTTCCTTTAAATTAGGTTTAAGTTTCGCCAGTCTTAAACAAGAAAAAAGATTTCGCAAACACCATTTTTATCTTTTACGTAAACCACTAAAACTAATAGTGGTAAACCATCAGCGACTTTTACAATTCTTTTTCCCCCGACGGGTGGCGTGACTAGAATTGGTAATGAATGACTGGTTCCCCGAACGTTTAAAAAAAAGAACTTGAAGAATACTCGCCGCATTACGATTCCAAGAAGGTATTGTATTCCGAAGTACTTCCTTTTTACTAACCGACTTCAAAAAAAGGAGGAGGTTATCAAGTCAACGGTATTTATTTTTTTAGTTTAGTTCGTATTCAGACTTCGGTTGGTGTATCGAACGGAGTCAATTTTCACGCCTTTGATAAAATTTCAAACTCGATATTTATCGAAAAAACATGGCCGATTGTTAACAAGCTATTAAATGATACACCACAGCTCCTGAAATATTCTTTTATTACAGTACCTTACTTGCATTAATTGTCTAGAGATACAATTATTTTTCTTTTATCTAAAATAAAACGACCGCTCGGTTCGATGACATTTCTTCCAATAGTCGCATGCGCTCCCCAATTCATCGTTGAACACAACTGCATTTTTTTTTGTTGAAAATGTAAAAGAAAATAATAAAAGATACTGAATTAATAACTATTACATACTATTATATGAATAAAATAAATATTGATTTTTAGTAATTTAAAACGGTCGCTAACACGATATCAACTTATTTCGGCATTCCGTATTCTCGTGATATCAAATGCGATATTTATACAGTGTTAGCACTCGATACGTAACGAGTGGTCAAGCGTAGCCGATACGATCTTCGTCTATGATATAAACTGTCAAAAGTGTCAAAGCAATTATAGAAAATTATATAGGTAATTATTTTATGTCCTCTCCTTTTGTAATTTTATGGTTTTGTTTAGTCCTTTTCAAAAAAACATTGTTGATATCAAAATTATACCCTGTAAGCAACTTTTTTATATTTTGTAATCTGTAATTACTAATTCCAAAGTTTTAAATAACTACCTACCTAAATATGTAACTTTCTTAAATTAAATCCTTCAAAAGTTTAAAAGTTTCTAAATATTTGGAATACAATTAAATCATAATTTAATTAAGTAATTCTTACAATGTTAACGGCTTTTCAAATCTCTTAAATACTTAATTTATTAAACTAAGAAATCTTTTAATAAGTTTTCGTGCTTAGTAAAAACTTCTTAAGACTCAATTTAAGTTAAACCATACCGTATTTTTAAAATGTTACACATTTTTTAGACTATCTCATCGAATTTAATAATTTCATCACTTAGAAGGTACTTTTTAAAGTTTATGCTTATAACGAAAAATTTTCGTAATAATTATTACAAAATAAAAATGTTGACATACTTGACTAGGTAATAATACTGTTATTTCTACAAATTGAAAATCATTATGATTTTGAGTTTTTGATGAGCAAAAGCTAGTATTTTATTTTACCACGTTTTTATTAGGTCGCTTTCTTGTTTATTTGTTTATCCACGATTTTATACGAGCTTCCCGATGAGCTTTAAACTTTAAACGTAGGTCGGAACTGGAAGACAATGCAATATAATGGTGTCAACGGAACTGATCAAACTGATCTGGTGATGGAGCTGGAAGAAGAAGAAGAAGGCCTCAGGAACTCTGTAATAAAACCATGGAACCCCTTTGAGTTTGGGATCATTCGATTTGTCTTGACTAGTAATACTCTGTTAGGTATCCAGGTCTGATGATGAAGCCGGAAGAAGGCCACAGGAAAAAAATACACAGAGCTAAAAAGCAGAAAATAAATATTTTTATTATTTTTTGTTATAACATTATGTATTACGATGTTGCCTTGATGTGCCTTCAGCACAGAATAGATATAAGTACCCTTCAGGCAAAGCAACCCTCTCTATATAAACGAATATAATTTTACTGGATTTCTAGCCAGGTTGAAAGGTAGGTATATTTATAGCTTTTTTTTAAGATTTCAAACTGGCACAAAATAATTTTTCCATTTCATTATTTCACTGTTAGAAGAAGAATGAAGAATAATGAAATATAGTCTGTGTCTTTCACAGAATAGCGAGCTGGAAAGAAAAAAATGTAATTTGTAACAAGACACCGGAAAGGGATACTTTCATTTTTTTTATTGTGAGCACAAAAGCGGCCGTCAGGTTGAAGCAGTCTGAAAAATTTCTTTTACTTAATCTTCACTTCAGATGCAGATTTTTTCTTATAAATTCAGAGGGGATATTGAATAGCTTTGCTTATAAAATCTAATGCAATTTGGTGATGAATGAATATTTTCTTAAAGTAAAAATAGGGCTTAATTTTTTTTTTGCTGATTAACATATTTGACCGAGCTAGCGCGAAGCGTCTCCGTTTCTTCAGCTTGGACAAAAATGCTTTCGTATGTCTGTCCTGCTGTCCGGCTTTTCGGCTAGGCTCTCCGTCTGTTCTCCTCTAGGTACAGGTCGCACTTCTCAACCGATTCTCGTGAATTTTTTTGAGCAGGTTTGACAACATAGATTTTTTTTTGTACAGCCAGGTTTCACCCTTTTGAAATAAATTCCAAAATGAGAAGCGCCATCTAGCTTCGAATAGATGTAATAAAAGAATACCCACAAAACAGCATAAACTTAGTACTGCATTTGAAAACCTCGTGGCGACATCTATTAGATTAATTTCCAAACAACTTACAATTTGAGCTACTTTTTAACGCACAAACGTAGAGCTCACAGAGATTGTATGGGAGATCTTTCTTTGTGGTTGTAAATGGTTTCCAATCCACATCACGTGACATTCTTTCTGCTGTTCCCCAAGGCTCCCATTTGGGACCAATTTTATTCAATTTCTTTATTAACGACATCCCATATTGCTTTCGCTATTCTCAAGTCTACATGTTTGCGGATGACTTGAAGTTTCTTAGAGTAGTCAAGTCTTGTGTTGATGCCAGTCTTCTGCAAAGTAACCTAAATGGACTCGTGGAATGGTGCGAGAATAATAGAAAGGTCTTCAACTCAAAAAAGTATTATCATATTAAATTCTCACGCAATCACAGTTTAATCTATGTTAATTATTACATCAGCAATGCCGAAGTGAAAGAAGTTATGACAAAAAATTAACCTTTATCCCCATTTGGATAGCATTGCCAAAAAGTCCTCAAAAATGTTGGGATTTGGTCTTAGGAATTCGAAGTCATTCAGTAACATCAGAACTAAAATAATACTGTATAACACTATAGTACGAAGTACTTTGGAATATTGCAGTATTGAACAATGCTATACAATGTCCGCAATTATTGAGTCTTATCAACTTTCGTGCGCCTGCAAGAATGTCTCGTAGGCCGTTCACACCACTTTGTCCGCCATTAAGAAGAACAGTTCTGGGTGCCAATTCTCCTTATGCAAGGTTCTGTAAAATTCTGAATGGCATCAGTGATAAAATCGACATACACTTTGATAGTCCCAAGGCACTGACTTCCACCGTAAGTGAATACCTGTCAGATTTTTACTTTTTAATGTCAGCTACACATAAAACTATGTACCTAGTAGAATAATTTCGTTTGAATTTGTTATTTTAATTAGTTTTTCTTTTGTTTGGCGTATTGTAACAGAGAATGTGGTGTTTACGTATAAGAAATTGTAGCACTTAACCGAGTTTGTTTTTGTATAAGTTTGGGTGTTGCAATTGTTGGTAAACCTAATAAATAATTAAATAAATAAATAAACATATGCACCCCAGTACTACCCATCATCTCAATAATGTATGAGGAATTTAGTTGCGAGTGCACGCTTCAGTGAAAAAATGCCGTCACAGAATAAGTTAATATCCGTGTCATCGCTAAAAGAATTGAACTGATTTTTCGGTAGTTGGTTCGCACCCATGGAACATGCAGTCTTAACATTCTTCGACTATTAGTGCTACAAGTTACAGTGAGCTTTGTAAGGTCTAGTAGTTCAGTCGAGTCTATTTTGCCTTTTAGCAGTTTTGATAAATAAACCAGATCTATATCCATATCTCTGCGGACTTAGAGGGAGCAAGTGATGTCTAACATATATTATCTTTCCTTATGATTTGTGTCGTAAGTTCGTGTTTTAAATTCTAAATTTATATCAATATCATCTTCTGTACCGATTCTAACCGATTTATGTATATGGAATAACACTGATTCACTACTTGCGAAGTCAATGCGACTGCATTGGCTTTTAAAGTTGAATCATAAAATGTCTTTCCCGTTCAATGTAAATGTAGCTTACATGCCGCTTCCTACTCATTTACACGAGTAAAGGCAATATCAACAAAATTGTGGACAGTCAAAATGTGTTTACTCATCGTTTCCATAAAAATGGAATGGTTTCGATTTGTGGGGGGGTGACGTGCATGGGAGCGTCATGTTTTTGTCGAAAATGGAGTTGAATAATTTATTGCCATGCGACCTCTGTGGGTTGTGTTTTGTTTTACAACAAAACGAGACTTTCCAAAGGAACTTGTAATAAAAACATAATTAAGAATAAATTACACTCACTGACCTGAAAAATTTTTTTGTAGTTAACTATATGGAGGTCTGTGATTACACTTAAGCCTTGTTCCAATAAGTAGATAGCTAGTTCATTGCTGCAGTAGTTGAAATGTTTTAAATTACCTATATCTTTTGTGTTCTCGTTATCAGCACGCAATGCACTTCCACATACCATAAAGTATACTCTAATAGCATGATCAAGGCTAAGGCAACTCGTGCTTTATTGTTTAGTTGAATAGTCTAGATGTTATTGTAATCAAGATCAACAAGATCTCTTGTAGCAATTTTTATAAAGATTACAATGCCTTAATATCGGCACCGAAATCAATTACTTAATAAAAAGACGCGTAAACCGAACCGATACGTCTGACACATGACGGAAAATTAAATACTAACTACGCTCACTGAAATGTATCAGCTTTAATTATCTGTTGTTTTGTTGTGTGTACTTTATTTGGTCGAGTGGCTCTGTACACCGGTTTTCAAGGTGTCGCCATCTCTGAGGTCCCGGGTTCGATCCCCGGTTGGGTCAATTTAGAAAAACGAACTTTTCTATATTGGCTCAGGTCTGGGTGTTTGTGATACCACCGTTGTCTCTGATTTCCATAACACAAGTGCTTTAGCTACTTACTTTGGAATCGGAGCAATGTATGTGATGTTGTCAAATATTTATATATATTTATTTATTTATTATAATTTGTTATTATTACTGTAGAATTAATAATTGGCCCTACTACAGTCGAACATAGTTGTGATTGGACATCAGATTGGTGTACCCTCTTATTATGTAGTTTTATTGTTTATGTTTTAATCTGTTGTCTGTAACTATGCCATTTAAAATAAAATAAACTAAAAATAAAAAAATCACCAGGCGAAGGTATCAGCCCAATCGTGCTAATTTACAACGATAAAACCATAAATAAAACAGAATCCTCGTCATTTTTGTGCGATAAAAACACACCGACGATTGTTGAAATGATGTAAAAAAAAAATGGGAAAACGACAGAGTAAGCAGATAATAATCAACATCAAAAAACGGGAATGAAAAGGAAGTGTTTATTTTACCTTTCAAACGAGAATAATCAACAGGGAAAAATTCTTTACGTAAGCAAAAGAGGGACCGGATTTAAGGTATTTGACATTCAATTTGAGATAGGTATCCTTTTATTTGTAGGTAACTTTATTATTTTACACGACTATTTTCAGCCTTGTGGTGTACGGCAAGGTAAGATAGCAATAACCCTATCTATATGTACTTCTGATAAAGCTGATAAGTTTTTTTGCGCCCATTTTTCTTGTCAGCTAAAAGACGTCATAATGGGTGTCAGGGTAAAAGAATTGACGATTTAAAAATGCTTATTATGTGAGGTTATTTGATTGAATAAATATTTTTTTAATTTATACACTGTGTGATGTCGTAAAAAGCGACTTATGACTTGGCTGCGTTTAGACCGATAACACACGACCGGACCTCAACCCGAACTCAATTGCAGCTCCTTGAAATACATTTGACATTTGGTTGGTCGTGACGTAGGTCACGAGACCCAGCTGTCACTGGAAGAGACTACCTGGTTTAACCGCCGGTTAGACTCTAACGAAAGCTGGCACGTGGTTGGAAAAAGAACTAATTTTATGCCTTATTTTAAGGGTCAGTTTTCAATAACTAATAATTAAATTAATTTAACAGGGAAAGTGGCGCTACCATTTGGTTACCAGCTTTTGTTAGACGTCAGGCTCCAAAGTTGAACAGTTAGAAAATGAATCAAAGTGTTTCCTTACGTTTACTAAATTTTCATTGTATTGGCCTGCCAAAGTTAATATATTTATTTCTTTAAACAATTCTCTCAAGGAATCTCTCCGCCGAAGATTGTATATGGCGCGTACAGCTCTTTTTTAGAGCACAAAAATATTCTGTAATGGCTGAGATAAACATCTACTTGCCCCAATTTGATTGATTTGTAAAATAACAGCAAAAGAAAGTTGTACGAGTTCCGCTTAGTTGACCACGGACTCCGTACAGGAATATGTTGAAAGTTATAGGGCAGTCCCGTAGTTAGTTAGTGAAGATAAAGGATATAAATTCGTTATTTCACATTTTTATTACGTTAAAGTTAGTTAGTTGGTAGTTAAGTTACAGTTTAAAGTAGATGGGTCTTATCTCGTCCGTAGCCGATAATAATCTCATAAGTATAATAATTATAACTAAAAGGTAAATTCAAAGTGCTGACGCGCGACCTAGATTAGATGTAATGCTGCTCATTCGGTCAGTAACATCGGTGGCAAAAATGTGCGGTGTAAGACCGTATAAAAGTTTCACTCATAAATGCATTTTTATTTCAATTAATAACAAAATAGTATAATTTAATATAGAAACGTATAGTATAATTTTTAACAAGTAGTATATTTTTAATTTCCATTGACAAAAATTTTATGAGGGTCTGAATCCAACACTCTAGTTAAAATGATTTAGGTCATTAAAATGATTTAGGTATCCGTAGTCCTTAAAATGATTTAGGTACCGACATGAAAAGAGCAGGTTTTATCAACATACTTGCCGATATAAGGCTTTATATAGTAAACTCTTTCGAAACAGCAATTAAAGTAAAAAGTTTCCAAGTACCTTTTAGTACTACAAGTAATGAACTACTTATTAAAGTGGAAAAGAGGTCTTTGAAAGGCTGTTCTGTACCGAACCCTTTTAAGCGCTAGCGAAGTTAAATAAAACCTTGCGAATACTGGCGCAGCGGAATAAAAATTGGAAACCAACTCAAACATACTGGAAGATGGAATCAGCAGAGCAGACAGTAATTGAGTAGTTGCTACTTTTAAACATGTTTACTGTATTTTTTTCATTAGGGACAACAAACAGTTTACGCAATATTGTATTGCTTATAAACATAATGTTCGTACAATTTTGTTTGGTTCATTGTGAAACCCACACCGTTATCCACGTATTAGTTAAACCATATTACTCAATACCTATATAAAATATAAAAAAATATAAAAAACTTTTGGATGCTGTAATTTAGAACTTGGTTTTTTGTACGTAAAATAGTTAAGTTTCGACGGAAAGATTTCGACAAATATGCAGTCCGGGCAAGTGCCGCGTACAGAAGATAAATTTACCTAGGTTTCGGTAGATTTCGATGCAAAAAAAAT
Organism: Catoptria pinella; assembly: GCA_963556745.1. Classification (NCBI taxonomy): domain Eukaryota; kingdom Metazoa; phylum Arthropoda; class Insecta; order Lepidoptera; family Crambidae; genus Catoptria; species Catoptria pinella. Next base: position 1,942,609 of record OY750771.1, read on the forward strand.
ATGCAGTCCGGGCAAGTGCCGTGTAAAGATAGAGCTACCTAGGTTTTGGTAGATTTCGATACAAGAAAAATATGCAGTCCGGGCAAGTGCCGCGTAAAGATATGAGTTACCTAGGTTTCGGTAGATTTCGATACAAGAAAAATATGCAGTCCGGGCAAGTGCCGCGTACAGAAGATAAATTTACCTAGGTTTCGGTAGATTTCGATGCAAGAAAAATAAGTAATCCATTATGGCATATGTGTGAAGTGAAACTTTTTTCTGTTTGCTTTCCTGTGCCGATGAATAAAATAAAATAAAATGCCTTAAATCTCACAATAAATAAGTATACAGAAAATCTTATAACAAAGCTCAAAGGATTAAATTACAATCAGTTCAGCAATTTATTTTGATTTAGTCCTTAAGGTACGACGATTTTTATCATCTGACATTTCTTCCAAATCCAATTTTCCCGCAAAAAATATTAATAGTTTCGATTTTATTGACATCTAGAACAGAATACTATGATTTTGTTTCGAAAAAAGTTATAATAAGAAATAGGGTTGCCAAATGTGATTGTCCCGAAACTTGGAAAGGTCCTAGCGGCAATAAAGTCGCCATATTGCCAAATTTATAGCCCTTATCCTTAGGTGCATAAAAGGCGTTTAAAATGTATGAGCGAATTCTAAATGTAAGGCAAATATAAAGCCTTCCAGATTTATTTTGAACTTACAATACTTACATATTATTATTACATAGCGATAATGTTTATTGGACAAACTTTTCACTTTCAAAAATGACTTTATTTATTTATCCAAATCGTGAAAATATATCAGTTATTCCATATTGTATAATTTACTATAAAAAAATAGTTGGGTAAACGTCATCTAAAACTATTCCAAATTTCAAGTTGATAGCATTAGTAGTTCTTTAGATATCCAGCTGTGGCAGACAGACAGATTGAATCGTACCATAAGGGTTCCTTTTTACTATTTTGATACAGAACCCTAAGAGCATAGTGAATACGAAAAATCTCAGTTTAATAATCTTGAAAATTAGTTCATTATTCACAATATGCTAGAGAGATAATAGATTTATTGAGACTTGCCATTGTTGACAACTTTTTAAATAATAAATCCAGTTCAAGGGAACTTGATCGTTAAAACTTGGTTAAACTGTAAAGTAAAAAGTGCTTTATTCAAATAAACTATTAGTAATTAAGCGCTTTTGAATCGTCTATATTTTTCTACCACCCGTTCCAGACTTGTTTTAACTGACAAGAAGAACAGGCGCAAGAAACTTATCAGCTTTAACAGAAATAAGTAACGATATTTACAAACTTAAATATATCGTTACCAAATACAATACATACAACAGGTTATTAACAACAAAGTACTTACTGGCAAGTTATTGTGTTACATCATTTCCATGCATTCCGGTCTTTCACATAATCGTCTACTTTATAATAACCTTTACCCATGAGCGTCTTTTTGACATGATTTTTAAATTCATGCAAAGGTATATCAATCACTTGTTGTAGAACTTTATTAAACAAGGTTTTGCGTTTCCCCAGCAACGAACCTCTAGTTTTTGCAATCCTAAATCTTGGAACGGCAAGTTTATCTTTATTCCTTGTATTAATATGGTGATTATCGCTGTTCTTAGCAAATTAATCATAGTGTTTCCTTACATATACTAAATTTTCATATTTGTATTGGCCAGCCAAAGTTAGTATATTTATTTCTTTAAACAATTCTCTCAGGGAATCTCTGTATTTATAGAGTGTTGTACATTTAAATAATATTCCAGATTGATTATAATACGACGTCATTCTGTTGAATAAACGATTCCCATCCAATTTCGCCTCGTGGAAGTTCAAGGCACGCATTACTGACGTCAAGCGATGTTTACAAAATCATTGTTTCCTTCAACGACTTTATAAACGGACCGATTTGGTACACATCTCGTATTCTCGTATTATAGATGCGGAAGGGTTTAAATATATAACATAACGTATTTATTTCTTTTGAGAGCACGAATTGCGTGATCATTACCTTACCTAGAATGGCATTAGGAAAATAATCAAAATAAATAAATAAAATATTAGACATCATTACATACATTGCTCCGATTCCAAAGTAAGTAGCTTAAGCACTTGTGTTATGGAAATCAGAGACAACGGTGGTATCACAAACACCCAGACCTGAGCCAATATAGAAAAGTTCGTTTTCTAAATTGACCCAACCGGGGATCGAACCCGGGACCTCAGAGATGGCGACACCTTGAAAACCGGTGTACAAAGCCACTCGACCACGGAGATCGTAAACGGCTTTAATCAAAGTGTTAAGCCGTGTCGGCCAAACGGTCCGACGCCGAAAGTTCGGCAGAATACCTACGTTCGCAGTGATTTCGAACTAACCTTCATTTTATACACCAGCCAATTTACGTTGCGGAAAAACTTTCGCGGTCCAACGTAGGCGCACTTTTTTAAGTTGGTAAATGTGGGATGTGGATACTGTTGAAATTTAGACTGCCTATAGCTGTTATTGTAACGGCTGGATTGGTTTCATGGTCAGACACATTGAAGGTCGGAAGCCCAAACAGTGTGATTCAATTCGGGAATTTCTTGTGTTCCAGTTAATTACTTTGCGAAGTGGCAGTGCATGGCACTCGTGGCTGTAAAGGCTAATTCCGTCGTCGCCTGACGTCAACGGCTGTTTGACAACATTCAATATTTGTGTTGCCTCCTACTGAGATCGAAATTCAAACTGATTTGGTGTACACTGCGTTGGTAAATACGGCAACATTGTTATGCTATTTGGGGTAATAGCACAAAATATGAAGTATGTGTGTTCTAGTGCCGCACTGGCCGTACAATGCAATTAAATTGACAATTACAGATTAAATTGTACAGTCACGGCTAAAAATATGGATATAGTTGTACTTCGTTGTAAAAATTATATAGCTTTCTCATCTTAATCAATTGTTTAAAAATATCTGGAAAGAGGTTCAGTTGAATGTCGAGGTAATTCCTTGTACATGGGTGAGATGGCGCTGGCTTGCAGCGTAAGAGTTGATATACTAGAAGAAATTCGACGTTTCACTAGTGACTCGGTAGCTCAGCGGTCAGAGCATTGGACCGGATATCCAAAGGGGTTGTTCCGTATTCATCCCATGACGTCACATCCCACTTATTATTTTTTCCTTACTCAACCCAGTTTTGTTCCTTACTCAACCCACAACAATAATATCATTTTAAATTCCTTATTCATCCCAAAAGTATTCCTAACTCAACCCATTACGTAAAGCCAACCAAAAATTTAAGATTTATGTGTAAGGTCTGAATAAAAATATTATCACTTATTAGAAATATTTTAAACTCAGTTCATTTTTGCTTTATTGTTGTTATATTTAAAAAAAAACATATATTTCAAAAATAAAAAAGGTAAAAGAAACACAAATAATATTATTAATAATAACATTTTTTTACAATCACATTAATTATCTAGCTGATAAGTGGTTTTCATTAAAAAACTGTGTTATGGAATCTAGATAGTGGATAAATATATTCTTATATACTTACTTTTTAGTAAATAAATACTTAATATATAGGTACATACATAACACCCAGGTTGGCCTGGGTCATGTCTATTTGTCTTGGGACAAATAGACATGATCATGCACACGAATATTTATCTTGTTCGGGAATCGAATCCGAAACATCTGGCGCAGAAGGTATCCTTCCCCTGCGCCAAATCGGTCGTCAAAAATGTATTATTTTGTTCTCGCCAACAATTTTTACTTATCCATTTGATAATCCAAAAAAATTTAGATGTTATAGACATTAGAACTTAAGTAAATTAACAGTTATAAAAAATATATCTAAAAGATGGTACAATGATAGGGGGTCATAACAAATCGGGCTATATCTGGTAATTTATTTAAATAATTTTAACTTAAAAATAAATTTTATTATAATTCGGGGGCAGTGAGGACTATAATATATAAGGGTCAGTAGAGAGTAAAAAATAATAAAATAAAGTATTAAACTGCCCCGGGGACAGTGGTGAATAAATCTGCCTATCTGAGGTATACTTTTATTTACAAAACATGCATATTTAATTTCTAATAAGTACATAAGTACTTAGTATTACTTAGTTCAATTTATTGTGTTCCTATATAATTTTCTGATAAAATATTAATCATTGTACTGCTATCCATACTTTTAGTGATAAATTAATTTGGGATGAGTAAGGAATGCAATTGGGTTGAATTAAGAAAATATATTAAAATAATGTAATGGGTTGAGTAAGGAATACCAATTTGGGATGAGTGAAGAATTGGGATGAATCGTCATGGGATGAATACGGAACAACCCATCCAAAGGTCGCGGGTTCGATTCCCGTCCGAGAACATGATCTGGTGCGAGTCGTATTTTTTCTAGTATATTATTTAGTATTATATCAAAATAGCATTGTGAATGCTAAAATCTCAAAATTTAAAAATCTTCGTTGTACTTTGGTGTAAAATATTACAATCATTGTGAGTGATTTAAACTGAACAGCTCTTTTGTAATAGAATACTAAAAGCAAAAAAGAAATTAAATGTAAAATGGGTGACTTGTAATAATACTGGTTACTATTGAACCATTGAGCGAATATTAAATCGGTAAATAAAATTCCGGGACATAGCACCGATATTGATAACTATTTGCCTTTAGTATTCCACTATTGTTTATATTTGTTTTGTTACGTACATTGTGTGTACGTTTATTTGTGCGAGGGAAGGTAAATGGTGCAAAATATTAAACAAGCGCTTTACTATTTAAATAAAGTAAATCACTTTTTGGATTTAATCGCGCGATTCACTGACATTTCGACTTTTTAGGGACAGTGGTCCAGACCCTCGAAATCATTAATTTATTAGTAAACTATCCTATTTTTCGTGTTTGTGTTGCAAGTCTTTTTTTTGTTCGCGTATATTCGAATTTTAACACGTAAACAAATCAGGTTCAAGATCATTTGGAGAAAGTCCATTTATACCACTGTGTATGTGCACATAATGTTAAACAATTCAACTGCGAAAACAGTTTTTATGTCGTAGAGCATAACGACGGTCTCAATGTCAACATATTGTATAGTGTGATACCACGGCTATTGCAGTCTTCTGACGTCACCGGCTGTATGCGCGGGCGCTGGCCACGCCCACCGTAAATATAGCGCGTAATACCACAGATTACTAAATAGTTACTACGTCAGTAATGCACCGTCTAGAGACCGTTTCGATCAATAAATATAAGTACATAGTAGGTTAACTATATTCCTTAAGGAATCATCCGATGAGTAACAACTTGTTACTCATCGGATGATGTTTATTCGAGTAATCGTTTTTTTATCTATTTTAACTAATAATACTATAGAGAATCGTTACTATTTTTGAATCAAGATCCATAAAAAGAGACTGTTGACTATTGAAAAGCAGTTCCATTACTCAATCCTAAACTAAGCAGGGTGTATATTATGCTAACTATGTCAACACATAGAATACATAAATAAGAATAAACATCCATGACTCGGTAACCAATGCTTATGCCACCACACAAGATTTGTATGTACTTTAGAACTCTTCTATATTTCCATATCTACAAACAGCAAATAATTTGCCAAAAACGTAACAAAGGCGACTGAAACAACGGAATAGGTGGTTAGATTTTTTACTTTGCTGCACTGTGCTGCAATTCATTTTATGCTCGCATTCAATTTTAGCCACGTAACATAGGCTTATGTCTATACACATAAGGTTTAATATTCAATGGCATATCACGGTATTGTGGCCGTAGCATAAACACAGTAAAACTACTGTACTAACCAAGAAGTTAAATTCATATTCTATTGGAGTACTGGCCGAATACTCAAAGGCTTCTTAGCTAAAATCTTTAGTTAAGGTCTCCTTAACTTTAAGGAAGCTGTCAGTTTCATAGAGTTCCTGTCAAATCTGACAACTTTTTGAATTTAAGGTGGCCTTAACTTTAAGATTAGTTTGAGTATTTGACCGTATGACACATGAATTTAACTTCTTGGTGCTAACCAAATGATAACGTAGACAACGTAATAAATTAGTTCTTATGACAGCTAAACTAACTAGTCTACACAACCTATTTGCTGAAAACTTTCAGGTTTCAAGTAGTTTGGTTTAGTTTAGTAAGTATTTTCAACAAATACGATGTGATTAAATTGACAATAGACAGGGATCCGCCGCACTTCACTCCAGAATGTATGGCAAAGAGAAAATTTGTACCGCAGGCGCTCTGAAGTTAGTCACTTAAGTTTGCTTCAGTTGTAAATTGTTAAATTAATCGCATTTAATTGAAATTATTAATGAGTGTTGTTTGAAGTTATTGTAACGTGATGACAGTTAAATAAAACTGTTTTATTATATGGTGGAAAAATTTATTGGCCCATTCATTATGCCATTTTATTAAGCCAGCAATCCTATTCTAATAGAAAACTTTGATCAAAAGTTGCAACTTTACCAAAAAAAAAAATGAGGTAATTTTGTTTTCTATTGCCACTATTGCTGGAATATTAAACTGAAAAAAGTTGCATACTTAGCAAATCGCTTATGTGTAGATGAAAGGAGATAACGAGTGAAAGGCTTTACCTTCCCAAGTCATGGGAGGTGGGGATTTGGTGCTTTTTAAAAAAAGTCATCCCTGTCTCGGGATTGGTTGATGTTATTTAAACGTGATACATACTTACTCGTAATCTATTCTCTATTATCTTTCAGAAAAGGTTGTTAACGATCTTCTTTCTTTTTCAGGCATAGTGAACCGAGGGGATTCGTTTCGCCGACGGCGGTCGCGGTCTGGAAGCTTGGTGCCCTCGTCCCCCGCACAGTCCGCCCCGGAACCACAGGAGCGTCGGCCAGTGGCGTGCCACAGAGTTGCCATGGTTGGCGCGCCAGGAGTTGGCAAGACTGCTCTTATCAGCCAGTTTCAGACCAGCGAGTGTATCAACGCTTATGATAGACAAAGGGGTGAGTACAACCTCCTTAAAAGAAATATCTATAAGTTAATCCACACTAGAGCAGCCAGTGGCGTGCCACAGAGTTGCCATGGTTGGCGCGCCAGGAGTTGGCAAGACTGCTCTTATCAGCCAGTTTCAGACCAGCGAGTGTATCAACGCTTATGATAGACAAAGGGGTGATTACAACCTCCTTAAAAGAAATATCTATAAGTTAATCCACACTAGAGCAGCCAGTGGCGTGCCACAGAGTTGCCATGGTTGGCGCGCCAGGAGTTGGCAAGACTGCTCTTATCAGCCAGTTTCAGACCAGCGAGTGTATCAACGCTTATGATAGACAAAGGGGTGATTACAACCTCCTTAAAAGAAATATCTATAAGTTAATCCACACTAGAGCAGCCAGTGGCGTGCCACAGAGTTGCCATGGTTGGCGCGCCAGGAGTTGGCAAGACTGCTCTTATCAGCCAGTTTCAGACCAGCGAGTGTATCAACGCTTATGATAGACAAAGGGGTGAGTACAACCTCCTTTTAAGAAATATCTATAAGTTAATCCACACTAGAGCAGCCAGTGGCGTGCCACAGAGTTGCCATGGTTGGCGCGCCAGGAGTTGGCAAGACTGCTCTTATCAGCCAGTTTCAGACCAGCGAGTGTATCAACGCTTATGATAGACAAAGGGGTGAGTACAACCTCCTTTTAAGAAATATCTATAAGTTAATCCACACTAGAGCAGCCAGTGGCGTGCCACAGAGTTGCCATGGTTGGCGCGCCAGGAGTTGGCAAGACTGCTCTTATCAGCCAGTTTCAGACCAGCGAGTGTATCAACGCTTATGATAGACAAAGGGGTGATTACAACCTCCTTAAAAGAAATATCTATAAGTTAATCCACACTAGAGCAGCCAGTGGCGTGCCACAGAGTTGCCATGGTTGGCGCGCCAGGAGTTGGCAAGACTGCTCTTATCAGCCAGTTTCAGACCAGCGAGTGTATCAACGCTTATGATAGACAAAGGGGTGATTACAACCTCCTTAAAAGAAATATCTATAAGTTAATCCACACTAGAGCAGCCAGTGGCGTGCCACAGAGTTGCCATGGTTGGCGCGCCAGGAGTTGGCAAGACTGCTCTTATCAGCCAGTTTCAGACCAGCGAGTGTATCAACGCTTATGATAGACAAAGGGGTGAGTACAACCTCCTTAAAAGAAATATCTATAAGTTAATCCACACTAGAGCAGCCAGTGGCGTGCCACAGAGTTGCCATGGTTGGCGCGCCAGGAGTTGGCAAGACTGCTCTTATCAGCCAGTTTCAGACCAGCGAGTGTATCAACGCTTATGATAGACAAAGGGGTGATTACAACCTCCTTAAAAGAAATATCTATAAGTTAATCCACACTAGAGCAGCCAGTGGCGTGCCACAGAGTTGCCATGGTTGGCGCGCCAGGAGTTGGCAAGACTGCTCTTATCAGCCAGTTTCAGACCAGCGAGTGTATCAACGCTTATGATAGACAAAGGGGTGATTACAACCTCCTTAAAAGAAATATCTATAAGTTAATCCACACTAGAGCAGCCAGTGGCGTGCCACAGAGTTGCCATGGTTGGCGCGCCAGGAGTTGGCAAGACTGCTCTTATCAGCCAGTTTCAGACCAGCGAGTGTATCAACGCTTATGATAGACAAAGGGGTGAGTACAACCTCCTTTTAAGAAATATCTATAAGTTAATCCACACTAGAGCAGCCAGTGGCGTGCCACAGAGTTGCCATGGTTGGCGCGCCAGGAGTTGGCAAGACTGCTCTTATCAGCCAGTTTCAGACCAGCGAGTGTATCAACGCTTATGATAGACAAAGGGGTGAGTACAACCTCCTTTTAAGAAATATCTATAAGTTAATCCACACTAGAGCAGCCAGTGGCGTGCCACAGAGTTGCCATGGTTGGCGCGCCAGGAGTTGGCAAGACTGCTCTTATCAGCCAGTTTCAGACCAGCGAGTGTTATGCTTATGATAGACAAAGAGGTGAGTATACAACTTCTTTATAAAAAATATCTGTAAGTTAGTCCGCACTAGAGCTGCTAAAGCGTCAGCCAATGGCGTGCCACAGAGTTGGTAAGACTGCTTGTACATTATACTTCAGTGGACTGCTCTAATCATTTTTAAAAATTTACCTATAAGTTTGCCGTGAGTCACAGTCTGTACTAGACTCGCTAGAGCGGCTAGAACGTCGGCCAGTGCTCACAAAGTAGTCATGGTCGGCCTTCGATCATCTATAAGTGGCCGGCACTCAATCAACGTTAACGCTAAGCAATAAGACTATCAGCCATTTTTAATGTCCCCACTGCTGGGGCACAGGCCTTCCTTATGGGTGGATAAGAAGGATGGGCCATAACTCACCACGCGGGCCCAATGCGGATTGGTGGGTGTTAACGACTGCAAATGCAGCCGGGACCAACGGCTTAATGTGCCATCCGGAGCACAGAGGAGCTCGAGATAGTAAATTTTTGGTCACCCATCCCATAACCGACCCATGCGAAAGTTGTTTGACCTTCACAATCGCTGGAGTAGGCGCTAAACCACTATGCGCCAGCAATTATTTAACAAAAATTCTCCGTAGCACTCTGCAGTCCTTTTAGAGATGAAAGCAATAGCTTTTCCTACCTGTCCTAAGTTGTAACTTTATCACTTTAGCTTTTCACGCAAGGGCGCACTCTATTATTCGATTAAGTACTTACCTATTTATACATTGTATAAGTTACGAGGAATATAGTTTAATAAACATGTATTCATACCGCGATCATTGTTCACCTAAACAATGTGTAAGCTGCAAATCGAACATGAAGCGCACTTTATGAAAGATTCATTATGCTCAAGCAAAATGTGAGTGGAATGGAAATATCGCAGAAATGCTTTATAAATCGAATAAGGATTTATATATGATATGTTTAAATAGGACTATGGTAAGTCGTCAAACAATAGTTTACAATACTAATTTCTTTAGAAATTAAACACTTTTTACTGATTACAGCGCGTATATTATTACGTCATTATTATTCTAAGCATCGTAGGTATTATAGGTATCATAGGTTTTAAAAAAAAAATCTTCATTCCACAGCATTCCGATTACATGAAAACACGGGATAATTGCAATACCGAATAATTACTCGAGCGCAGCGTGTTCTGAAAACCTTTGTTACGTCGAGCGCAGCCATTTTAAAAAAATTGTAGAGCATTTCGTATAGCAGTTTTCCCATCGGAGGCGTCGAGTAACAAAGTAACAAGTAAAAAAAGCAGTCATTTCATACCCATTTTTAATATCGATAAAAATAACTCTTCTGACTGTTTTTGTTACTAAAACTACAAGATTTAGGTATTACTTTTAAATGAACTACCTACTGAATGAGAGAATTAATTGAATGCGTATATTTTAAAGGAAAATGTAGTTGTGTATAAAAAATCGTTTAAATTAAACTGTGGAAATAGAAGTTTTATACACAGTACTTGACAGTATAAATAAAATAAAAATATTTTCATTTTTTATTTTTTTTGTTATTTTTAGTTTCTCAGATTTTTTTTACAATCCTACAATTGACTAATATGGCACGGCTCCTCTTAACGCTAAGCTTTGATAAAGGTTTGTGCCGCCATTAGCAATTCAAAACATGTCAACTAGCGAACTAAACACAACAAAACATGTCAACTAAGGAACTAACATTGGAAGAACAACATTGTTAATGCAGTGAAGCTTATCAATAATATCAATAAGGGGTAGAATATTTTAAAACAACTTCAAAAATAAAGGAGGTTTTTCTAAAAAAAAATCAAGAGTTTTGGAGATCTATTATGTAGCTTCAATTTGTAATATTATTACCTTGATTTAATCAAAACTTCTTAATAAGTATCTACACGTCTAATGAATTTAATTTGACAATGTACAAAGTGACAATCAGAGCGTTGCGGTACAAAACGACGTATTTTAATCTGTAAAATTTTCTCTTTGCCATACACTCTCGAGTGAAGTTACAGCGGATCATTGTCTATTGTCAATTTAATCGCATTATATACATTTAAATTGTATTTAATTTAATCTGTAAAATTTTCTCTTTGCCATACACTCTCGAGTGAAGTTACAGCGGATCATTGTCTATTGTCAATTTAATCGCATTATATACATTTCAATTGTATTTAATTTAATCTGTAAAATTTCTCTTTGCCATACATTCTTGAGTGAAGTTACAGCGGATGCAGTGTCTATTGTCAATTTAATCGCATTGTATACAGGTTTACTTGTAAAACACCAACCACCTCGCAGGAGTAGATTACTAACTACTTACTAACAACAACGTGTGTCCTGCGACTTTCGGAAAAAGACAAAAAAGAAAATATCGACTTTTTATTAAAAAGCTCGATCGAGCTCGCGAAAAAAAATCGACTTTCCATACACAAATGTTCGACAAATGATCAGCGGGTCAGATATTTGTGAAGAGTTTTTGTCTTTTTTCGAAAGTCGTAGAACAAACTTTGTTGTTTATTATGTTAGTAATCTGGGCATCTTGCAAGCGCTTTCGTTTGACAGATGGATGTGACACATTGCTGCATTTCTTTGGTAAGTTTTTATTTATGCCAAAAAGAAGCATCAATGTGTTACATCTTGAAAGCGATTGCGATAGATTTTGAAATTAGACAATAGAAGGGCTGGTCCTGCAAGGTTGTTGGTGTTTTACAAATAACCCTGTATACGGCTGACTAAATGATCGATTCATAATCGCGCAGCTCAAATCACGAGCTAGCTGAAACTCAGATACAGATACGAACCCTAAATCTGATGAATATTTTGGTAGATAACTTATCTTCTACATTTCCTCTCTCTAGCCTTCTTCAACCGACAGCTTAGTGTAGGCCTCTTTCAATTGTTTCCGTCTTTCTCTGTTTGGGCAGTTGCTGCCCGCCACCTTCTTGATGTCATCCTTCCATCGCATTTGTGAATCCCTCTTGATCTTTTTTGGTCCCATTGGTCTCCACTCTAGGATTCGTTTGCACCAAGATTCTTGCTTTCTAGCATTGTGGCCGGCATATTCCCACTTGAGTCTTGCCACTATAAGGCCGATGTCAGTGACTTTATATTGTTTTCTGAGCCACTTGTTCTTGTCCCTCATAGTAACACCTACTAATTTCCTCTCCGACTTCCGGTCCCTCAGAGTAACACCTACTAGTTCCTCTCCATTGTCTTTTGCGCCACCGTCAGCTTGTGTATGGTGTACAGGTTTCAGCTCTACATACAAACTTACAAACAACTCTTATTTTAGTACTTATAGATTAGATGTTGCCTCGAGGCAAAGTTAGGAACAAGTCTGATTAACCTAACTTCCAACATCCAACAAAACATCACCATAATCAACGTATTTCACCAATCCTTCTTCGGTCCTTTGATGAAATAAAAAATGTTAATTTGTTGCTCGCCGATGTGAATAATTACGCGATTCAAAGGGCCAACTTCAAAAACAATAATTTGTGAAAATCGAACGATAGACGAATTTAAATATTTATTTCTACTTACTCTTGAAATCAATGCAATCTTACGTTACGTACAGAAACATTTGGATCCAATATTTACGATTGAAATCGTCAATCCGATAGCAGACATTCTTGAATTCATGAGAACGGTTTCTGTTAACATAACTTGGATTAAGATTGACATTGGATTAGAATTTTTATTCAAGTAATAAATAATAAATAAATATTTGACAGCATCACATACATTGCTTCGATTCCAAAGTAAGTAGCTAAAGCACTTGTGTTATGGAAATCAGAGACAACGGTGGTATCACAAACACCCAGACCTGAGCCAATATAGAAAGGTTCGTTTTCTAAATTGACCCAACCGGGGATCGAACCCGGGACCTCAGAGATGGCGACACCTTGAAAATCGGTGTACAAAGCCACTAGACAACTGAGGTCGTCAAGTATAAGCCTGCTTAATGCTGATTGCTGAGCTTTTATTTAATGTTACGAAATGGAACGAATTTCCTTCGATAATCGTTGTCCACTTGTCAGTGTTGCTCCCCAAAAGTTGCCATGATGTTTGTCATTTTAATTAAGAGAGGCAGTTCATTCGCCTGTTGCCTCCATTCGCTTCGAAATTAACGTTGTCATTTTGACGATAGTATTCAAATGACGCTTTATTACGAAGCTGACTGACCACCGTCGGGTTTTTAATCAACAGGAGATTAACTTTATGTTTCGTCTGCGTGGACAGTTATTGTACTATCCCTCGTCATCAGTACATTACTGGATATAAAGTACCCTATGTCCTTCTCTGTACTCCTGCCAACGTGATCGGTTGAGTAGTATTTTGGCGCAGTTGTCGGTATGCGGGTCAGGGGTCAGTCCTACGTCTTCTCGTCCGTCCGTTCGCCGATAGTCATCTGTCTGTCCCCCCGGTACGTCATCCCTGTCAACCGCTGTCGTATATCTGTCAGCTTGTCAGTCACTAGTCGAAGGAGGCTGGACACCGCGACAAGTAGTTAGGACGTGAAGGCATCGTAACAAACAAACAAACTTACTTTGCATTTATAATATTAGTTAGGAAGTTAGGATTTAAGATGATTGAACGTCCATTTGTTGAAATTGGTATGGCAAAAATTGGTATTTGTTGAAATTGGTCTCATCATGAGATGAGAGATAAGAAAAAGCAAAAGAAAAATATGTTTAAATAGGTAGAGATCATTACAGTTTCATTTAGTATACAGAAAATATGCGCTCTGACTTGCGAAACATCATTAATACAATGGTGGCAATTGCAGCAAACAACGATATTTTTATTATTATTATTAAATCCATTCATTTCCTTGATAACTATTAAATTACATTTTAAGTCAATTAGGTAAGTATGTCAAATTACAATATTTTATCATTATTCATTAATTAAATAAAATAGATTATTCATAACTGTGTAAAATTGTAGTTGAATACAATAAATTATGTCAATTAATTAATGCTATCAAGGACCTATTGGCCTGCTTCAAATTTTCCCCCTTTTTCTGTCTTGGGCTATACAGTCATCCGTTTGTCTCCTGCTACTTTATTAATTCATCGGATCATCTCTCTAGTGGTCTGCCTCTTTTTCGTTTACCTAGAGGTCCTGACTAAGTTGTAATTTTCTTAATCCACTTTGGTCATTCATATAAGCAATGTGACCTGCCCTTTTCCATTTAAGTTTATTTATTTATTTATTAATGGAAAACAAACAGCATTTATATAATAATTATAGAAAAGGTACGGCTAGAGCAAACATGCCTTTATCAGTTTTCACACATAGAATTAAAACAATTTAGATAGAATAAAGAAGAGAAAGAGAATAGCAAAAATTGCTTTATCAACCAAAAATAAAAATAACACTTATTAACAAGAGAGTAATATATGAATATATATATAGAAAGCCATACCAGTACCTCTAAGGAAAACCATATTATTTAACTGTCGAAGAAATGTACATTAATTTTATTTTTGAAATAATTCGGTTCCACTGTAAACAAGTCCAAATTTTCTGAATGATTTAGATTGAAATTGACGACTTCCGTGGTCGAGTGGTTTGTACGCCGGTTTTCAAGGTGTCGCCATCTCTGAGGTCCCGGGTTCGATCCCCGGCTTGGTCAATTTAGAAAACAAACTTTTCTATATTGGCTCAGGCTGGGTTTGTGTGTTTACCACCGTTGTCTCTGATTTCCATAACACAAGTGCTTTAGCTACTTTGGGATCAGAGCAATTTTGTGATGTTGTCATATATTTATATTAAAAAATCGGTTAATACCCTGTTAAGGTAAGAATTTGATCTATAATTGGCAGACATATTATAATTTTATGGCAAAATACGAACAACGAATTAAGCTACGTTAAAAATTTTTGATGTTGCTCTTTTTATCGTTCAAAATAATCAATAAACCATTGCTGGCAATTTGGCAAGGAACCCAGACTAGGATATTGTTTAGAAAGTCCGGTAGTAATTTTATCGTTATTTACTTATTGTAAGGATCTAAAAGTTAATGTTTGTAGGCTGTTGCACCGTTAATAGTACATTCGCTATTCCAAACATCAACCCCTCTCAGCCACTTTCATTATTTTTCCTTCAACATAAATCTTTCCAAGGAGTTTTTATTTATAGGGATTTCCCTGTTGACAAAGCTTAACACATATTCTTTTAGGCGATAAAACAAACACAAGTTTACTTTGCGCGAAGTAGGTACCCGTATTAAATCTTTTTGAGCTATTGTGCTGTAAAATGTATATTTGGTTAAACTTAATTTACTTGACAGCGTTCGCGAGATAATTTTATATCACTGTTCAATTTGATATGAAATTGTCATGACAGGTGACAAATTGTCACGTTTATAATAAGGCCCTGAGGGCCTAATACGAGTTGGTGTTTTCACTTTTCGAATAGTTAGCCATCGTTTTCTCTCTTTCACTCATTCACTCATTCACATTGACTAGGAGCAGTATATCGGATAGTTAACTATGCGAGAAAACACCAACTCATACTAGGCCCTTGAACGATGCTTTATACAAACTTTGTAGTTTGTGCCTGTTTTTATGTAATACTAGCGACCGCCCCCGACTTCGTCTGCGTGGAAAGTTTTTTGCTATCCCTCGGGAACAATATTTTTTTTCGGGATGAAAGGTACCCTATGTCCTTCTCTGCACCCCTGACAACGTGTGATCCGTTCAGTAGTTAAGACGTGAAGGCGTAACAAACAAACAAACGGACTTTCGCATTTATAATATTAGTAAGTATAAGGATAATATTATTACATATTCAATTTATTAAATATACAAGTTTTCAATGTTTACGGTTCACTTTTATTAAGATATTGTTTTTAAAGAAAATGTTTCCTTTTTGCCAAAGCTTAAATATGACTACATATAAATGACGTCCCCTTTCTGGGTTAACGTCCCAAACGTGACCCACTCAGTTTGATAAAAGACCCTTATATCCTCCCTAAGAACACTGATAGTCAACAAAATACTTCATATTATGTAGTCAACGATAGCTTTTTTGTCCCAAAAAGAAGAAAGAAACCATAATAGGATCATTTCTCTGTCTGACAATACTATTGTCCTTAGTAACAAATTAAAATTATGAATTAATGAATGAATGACTTATTCGGTGACAAGACAATCAATACAAAGCTTAAAAGTAGATACATTAAAATACATATACTAAGAAATGAAATAGCACCGAAAAGGCATTTACTCAGCGTGATGTCGCAGCATTCTAGAACGCCACGACGCTGGTCTTAAGTAAATGCCAATTTTGTTATCCACTATCGGTTAGTGCTTGGCCTTCATCTCACCTAATGTTAAGTAGCGATAAGGCTGAAGGTGGAAGCGCACTACACCCGGAATCCTCAGCACTAAGGAACTGGCTAAAAATGAATGAGAGAAGCACTGCTACACACAGACTGCAATTTACCGATCTAAATACGGCACTGCAGTTATTTATTTATTATAATATCAAATAGTACTGTAATTTGGTTACTTTGAAATCAATAAATTAGCATCGTAAATCAAATTGTCATTAATAATTATCAACTTTTTTCGTACTTAGGGTGGGTTGCACCATCTTACTTTAACATTAACAAACATCGAAACTTCAGTTAAAGTACCGGTTAGGCAAAAAATGAGTTGCACCAGTTGACAAATAGTTAAATGACGTCATAACTTTAACCGTAACGGTAACCGCTCACTTTTCGCTGGTTAGTGTTATTGTTTGTGTCAAATTGTCAAAACGCGTTGAATATAACCTCAAACATCATGTCCCTGCTCCGAGAAATACTCGCGGAAACTAGTTCTGAATACGAAACTGAATTAATATTATTGCTTTCATTTTATAGCCGATTTGATAACAACTTTAATTTGTAAAAACATGATAAGTTATAAAGGATTCAAGAATGTTTGCAATACTTTCTTCTCTCTACAGGGCGATAAACATGTACTTACTTTGTTTGAATGTTTGCAAGCAAATTGTCGTTCATGTTTTCTGAGGCTTTCTTGATTAGGAAGTAGGTTTTAGCATAATATTCACAAAATATAAAACTAAAGAATACACATACGATTTCAATATTTTGCGCAATTCAATTGTGACTCGAACTGACATTAAATAAAATGACATTAATGACGGCTATGTTAAGTATTGGGATATTAAAATATGTTACCCGCAACGAATTTGGGGTAAATTACGCCTTATTTGACTTGCAGCCCTGATAACTTTAACAAAGCTATTGAATTTGCCGGTGCAACACATTTTGCTGTAACCGTTAAAGTCAGCGTTACTGTTATTGTTAAATTTGACACAAACTTTTACTATGACTTCTATTACGGTGCAACCTAGCCTTAGTCTGTGTGTGGAAAACCATTTGTTATATTTTAAAAATGAATATTTCAATAAAGAGTTGGCTGAAGATTGTATACCAAATAAGACAAGTAAGGATAACAGACTATAAATAACTCCATTTTACGCTATAAAACAATCCTGTTTTCCTTTGGTGTTATCATTAATCTTCGTTCATCACCCTTAACAAATAAAAAAAACAGATTAAAATACCTACAGGGTTTTCTTTTTTCGTCTCGAAAAGGCGTAAAAGTGTTTTACATTAGGTGTTTTCTGAGGCTATTATGACCATAATTCTTAATGAAGTACTTTATTAACCGACTTCAAAAAAAGGAGGAGGTTCTCAGTTCGTCGGAATGTTTGTTTTTTTTTATGTATGTTACTCGATTACTCGAAGACGGCTGGACCGATTTGAAAAATTATTTTTTTGTTTAAAAGTATTTACTTCCAAGTTGGTTCTATTGTCATGAGGTCAGCATCTGATGATGGGATCCTGGAGAAATCAAGAGAACTCTTCAAATATTATAGGCACACCTATAGCGATTTTGGTATTTTCTTAAGTAACTTATGCATTTGCTTTTTTTATTTACATTTATCTCTCCTTATTTGACTAATATGAATAAATGAAAATGTTTGTTTGGTTAGATGTTTGTTACTCAAATCACGTGGTTGTGCAGATTTAGATTTCTCACAAAGATATTTTATATTATATAATACTAAATAATATACTAGAAAAAATAGGACTCGCACCAGATCATGTTCTCGGACGGGAATCGAACCCGCGACCTTTGGATACTACTTTATATTATTTATTTTCTTTCCATTCAGGCCAAAGGTAAAGGATAACTAGGGATTTTCAGAATGTCCACGGGCGAAGTCGCGGGCAGAAGCTAGTAAAGAACAAACTTCTGGAACATATCGCACTTCTACAATCATTTTAAATTAAAAATGTAACGCTATTATTTTTGTTGCAAAATTATTATCTTAGCATTGCCTTATAAAATAAGGCATCAATTAACCTACTTTGGAAGGGCTTTTGTCATAGATCGATAAAATTTAGTACTATCTATAATTATGTTGGTGTCTAAAACTAATTGAATATCAACAACTATTTTAGCATAAGTAAACATATTTTATAAATCTAATATTCGCAAAGTCTGTATTTCGTCTATTCTTTTAAAAGGCCAGTCAGATACCAAATATCCCGAGTCATTTTTTTTTTTTTCTTTTTTGGTCTGAACTGTATAATAATAATAATAATAATAATTTATTCAACCAAAAACAATTACATTACATTAATAGTCAATAGTCAAAATTTCTTTATTCAAATAAACTTAATAATTAAGCACTTTTGAATCGTCTATATTTTCCTACCACCCGTCCAGACTTTTGAACTGACAAGAAGAACAGGCGCAAGAAACTTATCAGCTTTAACCGAAATAAGTAACGATATTTACAAACTTAAATACATCGTTACCAAATACAGTACAACAGGATTATTAACAACAAAGTATGTACTTATACTAGCAAGTTAATTGTTACATATTCCAAATTTCAAGTTAAAAGCATTAGTAATTCTCGAATTATCCAGCTATGACAGACAGATAGACAGACTAAGTCGCGCCATAGGAGTTCCTTTTTACTATTTTGGCATGGAACGCTAAAAAGGCTATGCTTCATAAATGAACCTATAGTTATTGCCAAAACCTCTGGTTTTTGTATTGGCTTTTGTCATTGCTCACACAGTTATCTTAGCTATGTCAATAAGTTGTTAGAAGTTTTCTACGGCTGATACAGACAGTAGGGATCGTCTGTTGAGAGTGTGCCCACTAAATTAGCGACTGGTTGAGAGGATATAATTACTGCGGCAAGAACTTTTCAAATATAAATAGTTTCGGAAAAGTCGAGGCATTCCTCATAAAATGTAAATTGCTATTCTGTGGGAGTAACATAATTTTACTTCTAATAAACTTACTTGTACTTCAATACCATAACTTGGTCAAATTGTGAGTAAAAATCATTATTTTGGATCCATCTTTTATACGCAACTATATTGAATATTACCCGATATCGTAGACTTTATGATATGCCAGGAAAATTGTACAACGCATACACAATAAATTTAAGAGATAGAAAGCAGTCATTAAAGAATCAATTAGAATGCCGTAGCCAATAGATTTTTGGATGACTTAATTCTATCCTGACCGCACAGCGCATACAGACGACGACAAGTAAATGTACCTGGTATTAACCAGGCCAGGTTGAGTACCTTTATTATTAAAATAATGTACAGAGCATTATTTTACTAATAAAGGTACTCAACCAACATAAATTTGCAATAGATCTTTAGATACTCCTTGATTTTATTATTTACTAGCGACCGCCCGCGACTTCGTCTGCATGGAAAGTTTTTTTGCTATCCCTCGGGAACAATTATTTTTTTCGGAATAACAGGTACCCTATGTCCTTCTCTGTACCCCTGACAACGTGTATGCATAATTTCATGATGATCGGTTCAGTAGTTAAGATGTGAAGGCGTAACAAACAAACAAACGGACTTTCGCATTTTTAATATTAAGTAGTTGTTTTAACCAAAACAATAATCTTATAAAAGATTGATTATTAAATATAAATAAATAAATATTTGACAACATCACATATTACATTGCTCCGATTCCAAAGTAAGTAGCTAAAGCACTTGTGTTATGGAAATCAGAGACAACGGTGGTATCACAAACACCCAGACTGGAGCCAATATAGAAATGTTCGTTTACTAAATTGACCCAACCGGGGATCGAACCCGGTAGGTACCTCAGAGATGGCGACACCTTGAAAACCGGTGTACAAAGCCACTCGACCACGGAGGTCGTCAAGATCTATAATGGCACCGCAAAAAGCCTTTTAAAATCGCTCTAGCTATGGCCACACGGACACACACCCGTCGCCGGCAGAGGGAAATTCAATCAACACCTCGGGAGGGAGCGCCACTTCCTACGAACAAACAACCTGTTACGTGGTAGTATATAATGTGCCGTTTGCGCCACTTTCAGCACGTTAAAATCTTTATTACTCTGCTCAAAGTATTTATCGCCCTCCGTATCAGAAGGAAAATCTAGTATAAGGCCCTTGTGGGATAAACGTCATGAAGTAAAACATTAAAATATACTTCAGTTTTCTTCTTTTATTCCGATTTTTTTGGATTCTGGGAAGAAAATTGTTTTTATTTGAAGTTTAATGTAAAAGTATTACGCTTTTATCTCGTCTTTTAGACGAGTGGAGGGCGAGGCTTCCCATGGGTCTTGCCTTTTTAAAATGTACTTTTTAGACGAAGGTGTAGGAAAGTGGAAATCTTAAATATATTTTCAACATTACACTTTCACACTTTACGTAAAACGTGAAAAACTGCTTACATTTCACAAGTCTTGCTTGAATGAATGAATGAAAATAATGTATTCCACACACTATAACAATGCATGTATACATGAAAAAACAGAGATTAAACACTTAGTTGCTACATGAAATATGTCAGCAATGCAAAGTCCCCGGTTCAGCTATATGTTACAGCGGTGATGTTGGAGCCATAACGCTGTTTTTCAGACGGAAGCCATAAAATACACACACACACATATATACATACACACACAACGACGTACACACTGATTGTGCTTGAGCTCTGATCGGGTAATAACCATAATTAATTTGAAAATTATTATTTTCCTACACCTTGCAGTTCATCATTTTCATAACAGCCACTGCTGAGTATGAGCCTCAGTCACCCAAAATCTTCCTTGGCCTTGCAGTAAAACTGTAAGGTAGGTGCCAAACTTTTTCATTTAAAACTCGTTTTACCTGTTGTGTGGTAAAAACAAAATGGCGTCACACTCAGGATTAAAAGTTTTGATAGGATGTCGGTAAAGGCATTATGGGGCTTATACCGAGTTACGGGCGTAACGATACTTGAAAAATGCGGTTTTTTTTACATTTTTTTACGTGTTTGTTTCAGTTGGACACATTCTGATATGAATTTGCAAATAATATAATACGTATAATACGTAATGCGACGACCTCCGTGGTCGAGTGGCTTTGTACACCGGTTTTTTAAGGTGACACCATCTCTGAGGTCCCGGGTTCGATCCCCGGTTGGGTCATTTTAGAAAAACTAACTTTTCTATATTGGCTCAGGTCTGGGTGTTTGTGATACCACCGTTGTCTCTGATTTCCATAACACAAGTGCTTTAGCTAGTTACTTTGGAATCGGAGCAATGTATGAGATGTTGTCAAATGTTTATTTATTTATTTATTATCTTTTGTGCTAGCTATTCATTACAATAGAAAAAAATCTTTTAGCATTTAATCACGCGATCGGCACCGAGCTCGGTTTTTTATTTAAATTTATTTAAGCATTTCTTAATGTTCTGTTTATTTTTATGGTAAACATATTTTAATTATTTGTGGTCAAATATTTAAACTCGTGTTTTTAAAGGTTTGCGATAACTTTCAGCCTTTCAGTTAGACTAGGTATTTCATATAGCAATAAAATATTTAATTTCCACCTAAATGACAATTTTCAAATTAAAAACTCTGAACTTATTTTTATTTTTGTGTATTTTACTCTGTACTGATTGCGCTGATGTCCGCCCGCCGATTGTATCCGAATAGTTCTATTGTTTAGTTCTACTAGTAAGACTAAACGGAGAAAAAAACTTTTAGTTCTACTAATATCTGTACAAAATAACGACTAAACGGACAAAAAAGTCCTTTTAGTCCTATTAAATTTTGAACAGAAATTAGTGGAACTAATCGTACAATACTAAAAGGACCATTTGGTCCTTTTAGGATAAAACTAGTCCCTACATCTGTATACATTTTGTTGTTAATAGCGCAACTGGTTAAGCCGCCGCGCCGCCACACTGATGTCTAAGTGAGATATGGCACTAAAAACATACTTACAGCGCTTTTGTACTATTCAAAGTATGTTAAGTACAGTCTAGTTTAATAATATGTACACCTTTGACAGTTCATCAACCTTATTCCTTTGTAATAAAAGACAACATCTGTCGAAAGTGCTTACATATTTATGAACTCGACTGTACTTCAGAGCACGAATATATATCGAGAAAAAAAAATGCACGTTAAAGTACGTAGTGGAGTAATTATCTTTAAAAAAAATCATTTTGCTTTTCAGCGGTAGATGGCGCTGTACAAATTTCCCATAAAAACTACTCTATCGAATTTTTTACGCGACTAATTTTTCTCTGGTACGGGTACAGACAATGTTTTTTTAAAAAGTGAACTCCACATTGTTTTGTCTATGTAGGCAAAATATAAATTTAATTTCCTACAAGGTACATACATCCTGTTCACAAGTTATGATTGACATATACCTAAAGAACTAAGAACTATCAAACTAATTACTTCACCAAGTATTAATCACACCACCATAATGCATTGTACGACTAAGTTTCCCAATCTTAACGTAGGTACGTACTCAGTTAAGTTTGAACCGGGTTTATAAGCGCTCTTCAAAGGATTAAGCTTCGGGGAATTTGCATACCTATTGAAATATTAAATAAGATTAAGTCTGCTCCGTAACAATTAAATTAATAATTTACAATTAATTATGAAGTAAGCCAAAACAATTCCTTCGTGTCAGTGTAAATGTTACCTTTGATTGGGTACTCTGTTTTTTTATTAAAAAAGACGACAAAACATTAGGTAGGTACATATTTTATGTCTATACCTATACGAAATTTATTTGTTTGTAATCATTCACTTTTTGAATAAAACTGCTATAACAGCAGAAATTATTTATTAAGGCGACGCATTGATAAACTTTTTCCGTATCGACTGTCTCGCTCATACTATCGTAAGTTACACTTAACTATCCCACTCATGGCAAGCAGTTTAGCGACGACCAGTTTTTTTTGTTAAAATAAAAATCTATAATATATAAAAAAAATCAACTGGCATATTGAAGTATGTGTTTAGACTAATCTACTAACAAAATTTAAAGGATTAAATCGGTCAGGTTTGCCTGTAAAATGCAAATCTCTGTTTAAAAGAGGCTTCTTTGATATTTTTTCTCGGTTTAAAAAGTTAACGAATCGTGTTTCTGCAACTGACAAAATGAATTCAATAAACTAAATAATTAGGTTATCAAATATCACTTTTATATATGTTTTGTAATTGATGAGAAACGTCGAGATCCCTGCCACCAAAATGTCTGATACGTCTTAAGAAATTCTATCTTTTAATTACAAAGTCTTTTACGTCAACTTAAGCAATATTTTTTCTTTAAATATCTAAAGTCAGTCTCGCGATCTCAAGATGCTGATCCCAGGGCCCCTCTGTCCATAATGCAAACTCATGCCATTAAAGATCTAAAATCTGTCTCCAGATCTTCACAGTGCCCGGAGGAGTCTTCAACTTCAATAGCTTATTCGACCGACACTAATTAACCGACGCCGGGGACTACCCTCCTAGGGGAATGTCCGCAACTTTGCAAGGTAGGGTTGCTACACATCCGGTCTTAAGCTGGTGGATTTGTTTGGGTATTAAATAATTTCACACAAATAGATATTTCATTTAATTTAATGGTTGCATTATTTATTTTCTTTTTGAGTTGGTTTAATTTTCTTTAGATTTTTAATTTTAAAGAAACACATAAGTAGTACTTTGATGTATATTAATCGTCAATGTATTTACGCATAGTTACGAATAATAAAATTAAACTCTTTTAATTTTTTTAAAATCAAAATAAAGTTGGTATACAACGTGATACAAAAGTACCCCTAATGCCGAATATGGTAAGGGACCATCAAACTGAACAACTTTTACTATGGGACCAATTCTTAAATCACGAAAAAAAAACAGATGTTTCATACATTTTGATATTTTCGTAATTAATTTTTGTGTGAAACCCATAGTAAAAGTTGTTCAGTTTGATGGTCCCTATCTACCATATTCGGCATTAGGGGTACTTTTGTAACACGTTGTATAATAAAAATTGCTGCCTTTTTTCGTAGCTACAACCCTCGACAGGCAATTGAAACTGCGCCAAAGTTAAATTAATTGATGGCTCTTATTGAATAAATATTTTTTATTTAAAAAAAATTGTCGGATCAGTTTAATTTTTTCAAAATGGCGGAGATATAGGAAAAATCGTTTTTCAGCATTTTGAAAAATGTCACAATCGCTACGCTCTACATATCCATAGTTTAGCAAGTGACATGACTAGCTTAATGTTATGGTTAGTGGTCAGTACTTGCCGACATGACTTGACTAATTACATGTCACTTGCTCTTTGACTCTCACATGATGGATCATTCTAGGCCCATGCGATGGCTTTTGTCTTCGTGACACGTTACTCGTGTAGGTGAATAAACTTTGCAGTTGTATTGATCGTGCATTGTATGACGATGTGATGTGAAGCACAATATCGACGGAATCTGGTGAAGCGATAAACAGCAGTATCCGTTTTAGGCCGACGTGGCTACTGTAAAGTTGAACCATAGAAATCCGTAGCTTTATATTTTTTTGATGGTGTCTGATCTTGAGGATTTAGCTACCTACCCATTACAAAACAACAGACAATTATATCATTATCTATTCAACACGTCTTATTGTTAAAAATTAAGAAAATTCCATTGCTTTCTATAGTTTACATTGTATGTAAACAATGCGATTAATTTAAACAATGTACTACAGAAGTGACCAACTTCAGGGCGCTTGCGGTACAAAACGGCGTATTTTAATCTCTAAAATTTTCTCATTGCCATTCTTGAGTGAAGTTGCTGCGGATCATTGTCTATTTGTCAATTTAATCGCACTGTATGCAATTATCTTGCTTTAATATTTGCTCATATAGGCCCACTATTTGAAGCAAACTTCATTTCTTTGCAAGTTGTCGTTATGCCTAATCACTCAACTTAAATACCTAAGAACAGAATTTAAATAAGTAGTCAATTTATTTGTAGAATCACTGTTTGCGGTCGGATTGCCTACGGATTCAGTGAGTTATGTGATGCATAAATTGCATAGAACTTACATAATAGAATGCGTTACTGAAAAACAGCGCTTTTTTATGACACAGGATACACTCCTGTGTCATAAAAAAGCGAAAAGAAAATATTGAGTTCCGTCTAAGTTCTTTGTTTATCTACAATTGCAGTTGCTGAAGTCCCATTATAATCTCCACTTTCAAAATGATTCGACAATTTTGTATTTTGATTGTATCACTTTTACAATCAAGTATGTGTTATCGTTTATTATTCATTTTAACCTGATAATTGACGTCAGGAGATGACTGTTTCAAATAGAAATAGTGACAACCTGTTATTTGGCATGATTCCATTGCGAGCATCCTTACTAGTATTATAAATGCGAAAGTCCGTTTGTTTGTTTGTTACGTCTTAACTACTGAACCGATCATCATGAAATTTTGTATACACGTTGTCAGGGATGCAGAGAGAGAGACCCAGAGCGGACATAGGGTACCTTTCATCCCGAAAAATAGCAAAAAACTTTCCACGCAGACGAAGTCGTGGGCAGTCCCTAGTTATGAAATAATAAATGAAAACCTGGTAATAAATTGTACTTATCTTAAATTTCTAATATCCCTTTTGTACCCATAAAAATAAAATTAATATTAACTGTTTGTAATAAAAAAACAAATATTATTTCACTGTGTACATCATAGACCAATGTAAGATTTTCCCTTTTATGAAATATCGCTTTGAATATCAAATAGAGATACCATAGAGATTTAAAGGGTAGATCTCATTATGTATTTATTATTGACTGCCCCGTTTCTTAAGGCGACGCATTGATAAACTATTTTCGTATCGACTGTCTTGCTCAAACTCTCATAAATTACACTTAACTATCTCACTCATGGCAAGCAGTTTTGCGACGCCAAACCGGTTTTTTTCGTTTAAATAACAATCTATAATATATATTTAAAAAATCCAAATGGCATTTTAAAGTGTGTTTAGATTAATCTTCTAAGAAAATTTAAAGTCTTAATTCTGCAAGTTTGTCTGTAAAATGCAAATCTCTGTTTTAAAAGAGGTTTCTTTGATATTTTTTTCTATGTTATAAAAGATTACGAATCGTGTTTCTGCAACTGAAAAAATGAAGACAAAAAAATAAATAATCAGGTTATTAAATATCACATTTGTATGTTTAGTAATTGTAAGAAAAATCGAAATCCCTGCCACCAAAATGTCCGATGCGTCCTCTTAAGTTGTTGGGTAAAACCGTTATTATAATATTTAGTCAAATCATTTTGCATGTTTAAAACTCGAAGTAACATAGGTGTGTTCTTGTACTTTAAACCAAAAGCTTGTTTCAAAGTCTAACTTTACGCACTAATTTCTGGTTTAATTAGAAAGTGAAACATCATCCTGGTGAATAAAAAAACATTTTTTAATGTTTTTTTAACCCTTCATGGCCCAGAAAATGAGACACAATAGATATTCTATGTTCTTCTATAGTTGATGAATTAAATCATTCTGTCAATTAATTTTTCAACAGGGCGACACACACGCAACTCTGGGCGAAAACATACTGTGAAAGAATCTGAATGAGTTTAACTGAACAAACGAGTCTTTCAAAATTCAAAATTCAAAACTCATTTATTCAGTCTAGGCTGTTACAAGCACTTGTAAATGTCAAAGAAGCTACGCCATCGGTTCGCAAACCCTAAGTGTGAGACCTTGTAACGAGAAGAACCGGCAAGAAACTCGTCAAGGGCTGCTTTTTTCTCCCTGTATATTTCATACAGAGTCGTCAAAATTTGAAAAATGAGGTCGGCATTTAAAGTGACTTCATTTTCCATTACAATAATTAACAAAGTCTAGATAACGATCGGATAAACTTTATCAATCAGTCTGAAACAGGCGCTGCATACCGATCCATCCCTTGTTTAGTCAGCCATCAGCCTCCGCATTCTTAATGTCCCCACTGCTGAGGCACAGACTTATGGGCAGCCCGGATTTAAGGAAGGGCAACCGGGGCAACTACCCGGGTTCACCACAAGAGAGGGGCCTCCACATAAATTGTGTTTATTAAAAATAATCTTACACAACGAAAGAGTACATAATATTACGATTTGAAAACACACCTAGTAATCTTGATTTTAATATTATTTATTACTAGCGATGTGTGTTATTTATTTTGTGCCATACGACTAAATAAATAAATGACTGAAAGAATTTGCAAGAAAAATATTTTTATATTATACTAAATAACATACTAGAAAAAATACGACTCGCACCAGATCATGTTCTCGGAAGGGAATCGAACCCGCGGCCTTTGGATATCCGGTCCAATGCTCTGACCGCTGAGCTACCGAGTCACTAGTGGGAACGTCGAATTTCTTCTAGTATATCAACTCTTATGCTGCAAGCCAGCGCCATCTCACCAATATACCTACAAGGTGCGAGTCGTATTTTTTCTAGTATATTATTTATCTCACTCATAAATTAAATTTCGAGGGAAATTTCCACAAAATCATTTAATTAATGTTCTGATACTTGTCTCCACTTGTCTCATAGTTAATTAGCATTTCATATTTACTTGCTGATAAGGGCGTAATTGGCGTGACATAAACATGACTGAACACTACAACGGCCTGTGCCATTAATAACATTAATCAAGTTATAATGAGCCTTATTGCTAGGAAACCGTTGGTTACACTTGCGTCCCAGCACTCCCAGCTGTGCGCAGTAGGGATAATGATAGTAATATGGGAATTTATTCTACCATTATTGATATAAGTCATATATTATACTAGCTTCCGCCCGCTACTTTGTCTTCGCTAAGTCAAGAGTCAAGGTTGTCAACAAAAACTACTTAAATATTTTATATAAAAGTCTTAAATTGAAATAACGAAAGAATAAACGTGCATCTAGTCATACATGTATAAAAGACTGTGACTAAAGTCTTAGATATTATGATTTTTTTTATGCAAACTTTGAAATCACGAAAAAGGTAACAGCTGTTTGAAAGAAAAAAAATATTTGAACTTTGGTAAATCTATTGTAACGTCAAAAATAAAGTTAGGTATACAACGTGTTACAAAAGTACCCCTAATGCCGAATATGGTAGATAGGGACAATCAAACTGAACAACTTTTACTATGCGACCAACTCTGAAATCGCGAAAAAAAAACAGCTGTTTCATACAATTTGATATTTTCGTAATTAATTTTTGTATGAAACAGCTGATTAATTTTTTTTTCGCGATTTCAAAGTTGGTCTCATAGTAAAAGTTGTTCAGTTTGATGGTCCCTATCTACCATATTCGGCATTAGGGGTATTTTTGTAACACGTTGTATTTCATTACTCTGTATCATAATATTTCATGGTCAAAATTCTCGCTTTCATTACCTACATTCGTAAAAAGTCATACATAACGACATCAATTTCGAGTTTGATAGAAGAATACCGTTGTAGTTCGGATCATTTGCAGTAGTTCTCCTAACAAGCACCGGTTTTTACTTAGTTTTTGAAGTTAAGTAATGGCATTCCATTCCAATACCAGTCGTATTGGTAGAAACTTAGATTCGGAAAATGCGTAGTTATTTTGTTTCTATACAGATTTTATGACGCACCTTAAAATAAATCCGTGATGCAACCCTAAAATATAGGGTAAATTTTTTTTGGTACGATTAAGCGCTAAAACCTTTAACTACTAGGTAGAGCAAAACAATTCTATTAAGTTTTATGAAAAATACTAGTACTACTTTTATTATTATTATAAATAGTAACACCTAGACCCGTCACAGAAATTAAAATTCATCATTTCGATTTCTGCCCGGCTGGGTATTGAATCCGGGACCTCTTGCGTGGTAGACCAGCTGACCACTGCACCACTCAGGTCGTCAAATAAATAAAAAAAAAAAAATAAGAGTATAAAGTACTAAGGCGAGCCGTTAAGAAGTACCTAGCTTATATGACCACCCCGAAATATCTAAAGATTTTAAAAATGATTGTAAGGGAGTAAAAATAAATCACTTCTCCCTAGAGAGTGAGTAGAATGGATCTCTCCGCACTTAAGGGATAAAATACTGAGAAAAGAGGGATTTCCTTTAAAATTGCATACTCGGTATAAAGCTGTTCAAGAAATTACGGATCTTGTATGCTTTGCTCTAAAACAGTTTAATATAGCGATAAAGTGGCTGAAAATCTTGCTGTATTTTTAAATAAAACAACTTTTAGAATATGACGTTTTCTTTCCCCATTAGATGAGGTAACTTTTATTCGTTAAAAAGGGAAGAAAGAAATGGCAAAGTACTAGATTTGATTTGAGTTTGGGATTGTTGCCTATTAAAAAGTTAGTAAATAAGGAAAAAAAAACCAAAAGAATATTACCTACTAAAAATATTACTATTTCATAAAATGTTTACTTAAAAATAATGTTCGACCCTCTGCGTGACACTAATAACTCAATCAAGTAAATTGAATGTCGAATTGCGTCCCATTACCGCATATCTTTTATGTAATAAGCCTGCCCGCGATTTACAACTTCGCTACCAATTTTCATAGATAAGGTCGTTAAGATGTTTGAATTCAAATTAATTTATTCGGTTTGGACCTTTAATAAAGTTGTTCTTATCTTTTCAGATATCGACAGTTCGGAACAAAAGGTGTCAATAATGCTGAACGGAGAGGAATCTGAATTATACTTCGTGAACTGCACTAGTACAAAAGTAAGTATTTTGTACCAGTTGAATTTGTTTTTGTTAGTTTACTCTCCATAATTTATAAAATAAATCTTCAATTTATCGTAATATCATATCATATTTCAGTGTTAATGTTTTAGGGAGTTCACCTATGCTAAGTACGTCAATATCCGCCACTTGAAATATTATTCTCTTCTATACAGGAAGAAATAGAGCGTTCAGAACCTCCAGACGCGTTCGTGGTCATCTACTCGGTGGTGGACAAGGCGTCGTTTCAGAAGGCAGAGCAGGAGTTGGCCAGACTGCTGGACTGCGACATGCTGCGCGCGCGGCCCGCGCTGCTGGTCGCTAATAAGATAGACCTGGCCAGGAGTCGCGCCGTATCCACACAAGGTGACTATACCAGCAACCTTTACAAATAAAAATAAAGTATACCCTTCTCCAAACGATGTTGGTGCGCCAGAAGGCAGGCAGTTGGACACAGGCTGCTGGTTGCGAATAAGATAGATCTGGCCAGAAGTCGCGCCGTATCCACACAAGGTGACTATACCAGCATCCTTTACACATAAAATAAAGTATACCCTTCTCCAAACGATGTTGGTGCGCCAGAAGGCAGGCAGTTGGACACAGGCTGCTGGTGGCCCACGCTGCTGGTCGCGAATAAGATAGATCTGGCCAGAAGTCGCGCCGTATCCACACAAGGTGACTATACCAGCATCCTTTACAAATAAAATAAAGTATACCCTTCTCCAAACGCTGTTGGTGTGCCAGAAGGCAGGCAGTTGGACACAGACAGTTGGTGGCCCGCGCTGCTGGTCGCGAATAAGATAGACCTGGCCAAGAGTCGTGCGGTGTCCACACAAGGTGAATATGAATATGATTACAAGCACCCTTTACAAACAAATGGCGTATAGAGAATCCTTCACCAAACAACAATATGCTGCAGACCTGACTGGAAGTCGTCCGGTATCCATGCAAGTTCACTAAACCAGCATCCAGTACAAGTGACTACGTCATTCTGTTAGTCGCCAACAGACCAGCCCAGTAAATTAATCTTGCGCTGAACTGAGGGCCTACTCAAGTGGCCATTATACTAAAATTAACGCTAGTAGAATAGAATGACAATGTATGTGATTGACAGGAGCTAAGCGTTAGTTTATGTCATTCCCATACAGTTCAGCTCAAGATTAATTTACCAGCATCCTCATCCAAAAAAAGACATCCTAACCCAATAAAATAGAAATAAGAATGTTAATAGGCTAGGCGTGAAAATTAGTAGAATTTGAAGAACACCAAAAAACTAATAACTTCAACTTGCGCTGGTTGTTCAACATATTTAATTATAGCAAGAATGTTGTTCTAAAAACCTTATCGCTTACTCATAACTTCTTGGCCGTGTTTGGACAATATCGTCGTCGTATTCCCACGTCGACGTCACGGCCGCGGGATCCTTCGTTACGGCCTATTATCTGGCAGATTGATTTCCCAAGGCAGGCAGCCGATGACGTGCGCCTTAGGGTTTCCAAGATATTGTTTTCCTTTATTTTAAGCTTCAGCTTAACGTTGATTATAGGTTTACTTACTTAGATGTGATCAATATTGTGCTTAGTACTTAGTACTTAGTACTCTATTCTGTGCTTATATCGAAGAGGTCCACAGTTACTGTAGAATAATTTCTTTAGTTAGTCATAGTTATTGGACACCATCTAATCGGCTGTAACTATTGAGGAACGATTTTTTTGAACTTTTTGCTAAATTAATTGAACATATTTTCATAGGAAGAACTGAGAATTAAGAGGAAAATGTAGACAGCCCTGACGGTAAAGAAAGCCCTATTCGTGCTGTCTCCCTAATTTACCAGCAAATTACTAATTCATTATAATTGGTTTGACGTCATTTTGTAGGCTCCAGTCGAATTTTATTGCCATTAGAATCAAGGTCAATATTCTTACCAAGGAAATTGCGAATAGATCAAGACAAACAACTAACAATGAACTATTTTGTAACATAAAAACAATCTCATCTAAGGAGACTTTTCCACTCAAATGATCTGCTTAAGCTGGGAAAGTATTCTCATGCTTAAATAAATGGGTTATGTTTAACTGATCATCATAATAAATCTGACCTGATGCTGCAACCGTTCAGCCACAGCCGTTTCTCCGTTGGATTGTTCTCCGACAGGACGTTCAGCTCATAGAACCTTTCACCTTTCACCGTTTCGTTGGTAGAATGATTCGCACACAACCAGTGACTTCAATTACATCGACGAGCTGTTCAAAATTAAAATTGTGTCACAACCAACCTTCGCGGCGCATCAACTGTTTCTCTCCGTCGCTCGCAATAGACTAAAGGAGTTGCAGTGTATGTACCGTAACTTAAAACGCCGGGAACAGTGAGCTTCCCATACAAACGTATTACCAAAATGATTTGCAATTTGAGCATAAGTAATTAACTAATCTTGTGATGTTATTCGAATTAAGACAGTATATGTTTAGGTTTCTATTATCATCATTCTATCTATCATTTTGGTATTAAATTTGTATGGGAAGCTTCCTGTTCGCCGGCGGCTTAATAAGGAATTTTTCGGTACTGTACAGCCTGATGTCTAGTGTAGTATACACATAGAAGTCTTTGCATATAACAGACTCTTTCGTTAACTAGACTTTTTCATTATTAACCTTACCACTAGAATTTGTACATGATCACCAAAGCACTTGTTGGTTTAAGCACAGAAAAAAGCTTTTTTGGTTTGTCAAAGTATTTATGCTTTAAAGACTTTGATTACACATTATTTGATTATTTATTACACACTAGGGGTAGTGTGTAATAAATAACATTATGAACTTACTTATAAGGCATGTAGTCTGAATATTTTTTCTGTTTTAGGAATTCCTATAATCTTCTTTCTTTATCCACAGATGGAAAATGCCTAGCCTGCACATACAAATCAAAGTTCATTGAGGTGTCAGTCGGCATCAACCACAACGTAGACGAACTTCTTGTCGGCATCCTCAATCAGATCAGACTGAAAAAACAACAATATGCCGAAGGCGGAAGAGAGTCGTCGCCAGCTCATTGGTACAAATCTAGAGGAGTAGTCCGTGCTAGCATGAAAGCGCGCCAAATGCTTACATGGATATTCGGTAAAGAAGATTCGAAATTCAAAAACTGTGAAAATTTAAATGTACTGTGAGTGGAAAGTGACTCGCCCGAGCCAGTTTTTGTGTAAAACTGTGACAAATAACGATCTACTTATTTATGTGTTTTTTAGTCTGTGAGCTATGACAATTAGGTAATTTTGAAATATTCAAATTTGGAAGGTGTTTGGGTTGCGTATTGGATTTGGTGCCTTTTTCTTTTTGTCTAAATAAATAGGTTTGTTTGTGTTTTATTTTTTAAAACGAACTCTTTGATACGATTTCTTGAAAGATCACCGTCGTTTTGTTACTTCGGTTCGGTACCAAAGAAGCTTTACGTAAAGTCGTATTAACTGTGACTGTGTTATGATAATTATGATATAAAATATATCACGTTAAGCCAAAGACCATGGTATTCATCAAAGTTATATCATTATGTGCCAATTTTGAGAGAATTTAACATACGTACTTAACTGTTAATATAAGTTACATGTAAGATATTTATAGTGATATACAGTATTTTCCTCGATACATTATTATTATCAATGTTAAAACGTATCAGCAATAATTAATTATATTATGCAAGCTAAAAACAATGGTATCGATTATGAAGATTCTGTAGATTTTTTTATCGACAAAACCGATAAGTACCAATGTTCGTTCAATATAAATAAGTAGGTAGTAATATTACTTAGTCAGTATGGAGATTTATTGGACCACGTGTAAAAGATATTTAATAATCATAATTAATGTTTCGGTACTGTTTAAAATCAATAATCATATCCAAATAATATTGTACTTACTGGGGTCTATTTCATAAACATAACAATTTGTAATTTATTACGGTACTTCGCATACATTGCGGTGTCTGTGAGTAGTTAATTTTCTAGTTTCAAATTGGCGACGCAATGTACACCAAACAATCGTTGTAGTTTACTACGGTAATGTATATGAAATAGAGCCCTGAAATTTTTATTCTTTATATTGCTATACTTGATATTTAACCAATATACACCAGGGGGCTGATTACGTAACTCTGTTGCTAACAATTCTCGATTGAAACCGCAGTTTCATTGCTGCTTTAAGTAAGATAGTTGTTACATTGGTTCTTACTAAAGCAGCAATGTGACTGCGATTTCTGTCAGAGTTGATTGCAATAAAGTTACATAATCAGGGGGCAGTACACTTTCGTATGTCATAATAATATAATTTGGCTATGAAAGCTTATCGATAAGAGAGCATTCTTACCAAATAAATAACACGGAACAGAAACAATATTTAACATAAGCGGATATTTTAGTGAGCTTACAGATATAATTACTTAAATCAAAGAATAAATATCTGTTTAAGTATCGAGCTGAATATGGCAAAAATAGTCACTGTAATCATTATCACCCTATTTTCTACTGCCTTTACTGAAATAAGCTTTGCTATTATTTATTTTTTTAACTTAAAAATATGTACCTATAGATCACTGTAATCAATCACTCACTAAATGGAACCTGACGTTTTATCATAAGTGACTATGTCTAAGCGACATTAGACCCTATTTTTGAAATTGTTCGTGCGACGTATGTCACAATTGATTCTCGGATCGTATATAATCCGCGCGCGATTAGAATGGGACTTTGTCAAAGTGAGGAAAATGTCAGTGAAGCAGTCACGTGGCGTTAGCAAAAAATACTGACATATTTAAATAAAAGTGAATTTAAAAAAGGAAAAGATTTACCCTTTTTCCACTCATTGTTAATTAATCACTAAAATAATAACACAATAAAATATAAATCTCGCATTTAAAAAAAACTCGAGCAGAAATCCACGCGCACAGTTCTACACAACTAGCATTATGCGAGCATCTACATGAATTAGTAGTTCCTCCGTTCCAAAAGGTAGCATCCCATTCTCATCGCGCGCTCAACGAGCTTTGGCTATGTCCTATGAAAAGTAAAAAAAAAACGCTCCGCCGAAACAGCCGAATAATCGTCGAATGATTTCGAAATCTGGGTTCAAAGTTGACAATTAGCGTCGAATAGTCACAACTTTGATCCAAAATATCCCTTCACGAAATAAAACAGCACGCAAATGTGGCACCGACTGACAAAACAAAAAGCGACTCGAAATTTTGAAATTAGAAATGAATATTTTTATCCGGGTATAAAGAACTATTCTTTCTTAATTCAACTTTAAACAGTACGAAACAAAATAGAGTATTGCACAAAAAAAGCTCTTAGTTAGAAAGTCGGGCGTTATTACGAGGAGGTGCCGTTTTTGAGACTGACCGGACATCTAGGGTATTTTTGATCGAAAAGTCACAAGCAGTATATTAACGTCAAAATTTTTGGATACATCCATTTCATAGTGATATGTTACAAGAACGTGTCTTCAATTTTTGACAACATTTAAGATACCTTCACGCAAAGACTTGCTCACCGAGAAAGTTTTATTCGAGCATGGTTCGAATATTAGGTTATTTTTTGGACGTTTTTGAGGTCTCCGTTTCTAAGTATTATTATTATACTAAATATATATATATTATGTAACCATTCGGGGGCCACATATTTCCTTCCATGCAAGTGCATACCTTTACCATAATCGATAAGAAAAAATTACTCCCACTCCACCCGCCCACTTACGCTAGGACCACACTAACGGCAAACGCCATTGATTATTGCAATTGATGAACCTTATGTGTATAGGCATAAGGAAAATTAGCGCCATAATCAATGCCGTTAAGCCTTAGTGTGGCCCCAGAATTAGATAATATTAAAATCTGTTCTTGATGCCACGCAGAGAAATAAGTATCAAATATTTACATTGAATGATGATACAAGTTTTAAGTTTAAGTTTGGTTTAAGTAGACATATTTTTTATTCCTGAGACAAAAATGACAGATTTTAGATGACGAATTTGACATTGTTTTGATAATTTTATTTCGATTAACGTTGTTTTTATGGTTCCGATTCAGATTATATTCAATTTAAATTACTAAAGAATAATGTAAACAAGTATATACATAAAAATAATTTGCAAACGAAACAAATATACAATTACGAAAAATGTGAAACGTCATTTTAATCTCAGGAATAAAAAAAATACTTTATTCTGTCACGTTTACCTCGTGTGACACACGGACACACCGAACGTGATTTCTATACAAACATGGCGCTTTGCCGTTACGTAGGTACAACTTTCAAATCTGTAATTGTGTTGCATGGTACAATGCGAGTAAATTGACAATAGACAGTGATCCGCTGCAACTTCATTTCAGATGGTAAAGCAAAGACAAAATTTTACAGGTTAAAAAATACGTTTTGTACCGCTCTGAAGATGCCGCAGATCACTGTCTAGTGTCTATTATCAATTTAATTGCATTGTAGTGTGAAATTCATCTTACCTTTTTAAGGCCAGTATATTCGAAAAACACTGTCTGTGTCTTTTTCTTTAAAGAGTAAAAAACAACCTCACTTCGTGTAAAGAGTAATGAAAATAACCTAACTTTTTAATTTTTTCAATGTTTTTTTTGTTATTTTGAGCATAAAGTCGCTTTTTGAAAAAGTAACCGTTGAATATTCTTCTTTAAGTCATTATCTATTTTTCGATAAAAGAGTCGATTGATTATAAAATGTTTGTGGTAAGTAATGAAATCATCTATAAGTATTGCATTTAGTGTAAAGATTACAGTTGGGGTTATTCCCAAAGCTCCACAGCTCTATTGTTCTTCATTGCCCACCGCGTATATCTAACTCGGTGTGGCATCAAGAACCGACCTAAATACTAAATTAATTAGGAAATGTATATAAAAGAAGAGGCATGCACCTAAGGATTTGATGTTGTACAGGCATACATTATTATGTATCACTTATAGATAAGGTACTTTAGTGATATACCGTTACCTATAGTTTCATTAAATATTAAAACAAACAAATGAACAACAATAACGAAACTGTATTTATTTTTTCCCTACAAAAATATCCGTGGTTATTTTTTAAAGACCAAATGTTAAACTTCCTTAGATAGTTTTATCTTCGATATGCCTTTATTCCTTTGGAACGAAAAATAACTATTGACTGACATATACAACATGTTACAAAATATCCCTAATCAAACTGAACAACTTTTACTATAAGAACAACTCTGAAATCGCGAAAAAAAATCAGCTGTTTCATACAAAAATTAAAATCGAAAATATCAAAATGTATGAAACAGCTGTTTTTTTTCGTGATTTGAGAGTTGATGGTCCCTATATACCATATTCGGCATTAGGGGTATTTTTGTAACATGTTGTAAAATTGGCCGAGCGAAGCGTCTATGCTTCGGTTTGGACAAAGATGCTTTATGTATGTCTATGTTGTTTCGTATGTGAGTTTCGGTGGTAATGCTAGGGGGACAGAATTACATTTTTGACAGCTACCTAAACAATGCTTGATAAAGTTTGTTTACATTTAGATGTCATTTTTGATATTTCAATACAAACAGAACCATAGACTTAGATTTTTTTTTCTATGAACAGAACTCTCCAGCTTGTATACTACGATTGTGTACTACTTTCGGGTGTTTCTTCGAAGGTAAAACTATTGTTTTTTTATTTAATAAACGTGATGTGTTTCATTATTGTTAAACCTTTGGATTACGACTTGAGTCAGTGCCTTTTATTGTTAAAAATGTATCATAATTATACCTACATATTTGGTTAGTAATTAAACCTTTAATAGTAGTTTATAATACAAGGTTGGTAACGAGTTTTAAAAAACCTTAACAACCGTGTACCATACTACGTTTTTCAATATATTTGCGAGAAAATATTACAGGAACCTTCTGAAATAAAAAAAACCGTAAACAAAAACGCACGGTGGTGGCGTGCGGTAAAATTATCTTTCCGCGCGCTGTACTAAACCGTAAACAAAAACGCACGTCGTGCGGTAAAATCAACTTACCGCACGCTGTACTGTCATCGAAAACACATTTTCGAGCAACTGTATTGAAAATATATAAGTAGGTACGTGTTAAAGTATTAAGTTACCTATGTAAAGAAAACATTACTCCAAATTATAATTATTGCATTAAATATACCGAGAATATGTTACTGTATCATGTTATTTGTGAAACAATCCTTGTAAAATTATTATACCATCGTTCTCAAATTTGAAATGCACAAAAATATTTTAATCAAAAACGATGCAGCATTTTTAACCCACAAACAGTAAAATTACTTAATTGTTTCCATAATATCTAATAATTTTTATGATTAAATTGTCCTATGGTTATTTGAATAATAAGTAGGTATGATTTACAGATAGTTTTAAGTTCGAGTATTGTAAAATTATGTTATTTCGATGTAATTGTAATGCATTTTATGAGCTTGTAATTCGATAGTGGCCTTTATGGTTCAAAATATGGTATTGATACTTTTTATTAAGAAAAAAATCAAAACAAAAATAACAACAAAAATGGTTGATTGTTGATTAAAAAATTTAAATCATCATAAACAATAAATTGTACGTTACAATACTATATTATACAGAAAAAATTCGACTCGCACCAGATCATATTCTCGGATGGGAATCGAACCCGCGACCTTTGAAAGTCCGGTCCAATGCTCTCGCCACTGAGCTACCGAGTCACTAGTGGCAATGTCGAATTTCTTCTAGTATATCCTACTCTTACGCTGCAAGCCAGCGTTATTATGATCTGGTGCGAGTCGAAATTTTCTCTAGTATATTATTTAGTAATGTGTAAAAATAGCATTGTGAATGCTAAAATCTCAAATTTTAAAGTTTTACCTACATACAACATTATGGGAACCAAACTACAATAATAAGGGTTATATAACTTAATTAAAACGACAAGTTGAAACAAAATTGGAACAAAACAGCCAGTTTCCCCTCTTTAAATTCCTTTTGGCCAAGTACTTACAAATCTGCAGAGGAATGAATAATTTTAAATTTAAATTCTATTTGTTGACCGCTCGAAAACAGTTTTGTCTACATCGAAATGTGAAAAATGACATCCCGGCGTAGACAAACCCGTAAAAAACTACGTTTAGATGTAGACAACCATTATGTCTGGCTAAGTTCTGAAGGAATCGTACACTTCCGTCGCGTCGGTTGTTTTAGCATCGCTTTTTTCTTTAAGCATGTTATAAAAAGTATCAATGCTAATGCCATAGGCCTGTAAGATAACTATCAGTACTGTATCATACTGTACCTAGAGTTTACTGTAAATAAAATGATTGACAATAAATTTTGATTACTTTATGCGCCTCAGATTTTCCATCACCTCTCCTATACCTTTACCTCTATGTCCAAGGTAGGTGGCTAAAAAGTACCTTTAGGAAATAATGGGGAGCCACTTTTTTAGTCAATGGCAACACTCGCTTACTAATGTGGTGTTTACACGGGTTGATTTAGCAGGCGACTTGTCGGTCGATTTTAGTCAATTAGTGCTTTTCGTCAACAATCGCTTGTGGAATCTAATCGTAAACCTAATTTCAATTAGGTATATAGCGATTCGATTTTACAAGCGATTGTCGATAAAAAGCGTAAGTTTTTATAAGGCGTTAATCACTTGACGGGTGTTAACTCAGACATTACCGCAAGGAATAATAAACAGTTTTTTTCACCAGACTTTGATTTCCGGCGAAAGCAATTTATTTCGTCTTCTTTATAAACAAGTTTGTGGCTTTACGAACATTTTCAGTGATTTACTGTAACGAAAACAAATGATGTTAGCTTAAAAGTTTTTGCAAAGGTGGCGAATAGGAGAAATTATACAATAAATTCGACTGTATAGTCGGCAAGATGTAGATTACAACCATACAGTTTTCGAACAATATCAAATTCAAATAAAATCAGATTGAATTTATCAGAAAAATACCTTTAAACAGCTCTTTTGTGTGCAAAATCATATGGTGGCCCCTATTTTCTGTTGAGTTGTATATAAAAACATTTAGCTTATATCACGATTCGAACCCGGGACAACTGGCGTAGCAGGTAAGCCCCCCTACTATAATAGCCAACATTCTATGCGTTTGAACGCTAAAAGCTTTGAAACAAGCAACTATCAAATTACGTGCCGTAATCTTGTCAATTACATACAATACAAAGTTTGTGATTTACATATGTTTGCGACATGTGATTTAATCGCCTTTGCTCATATTTAAGCTTTAACAATAAGCGTAGCGTTCAAACTATAGAATGTTGGCCATTTAAGTAGGGGGCAAGTTTGCTACCAACATTCATAACCTGAGATTTTTTTTAGTTATAGATATTTACTATAACACATGTTACAAAAATACCCCTAATGCTGAATAGGGACCATCAAACTGATCAACTTTTACTATGGGACCAACTCTGAAATCGCTGAAACAGCTGATGTATGAAGAAGCCCTATATACCATTTTATTTTTATTATTTGTTTTTATTAGGAACAATTACATTGACATTATTTAAATACAAGTCTCGCAGAACGAAATATATGGTTTGTCTGCAAGGACGTTCTCACTCGACTTAGACAATGAGTAGGTACCTACTAGCTTTCTATAAGTTGACATAAAGGAGTACATTTATAGACTTAAAATTGTTTAGTAACATATAAATCTGGTAACAATAAGTTAAACAGAATTTATGAGATATTTCTTTAAGTGCGTTTTAAATACATTTTTCTTTTTTAGTGAAACTCGGATACATCGAAAACATTTTTCTTTTTTAGAGAGATTCGGCATTAGGGGTATTTTTGTAACATGTTGTATATACTTTAATTGGTAATAGTTATTATTATAACTTGTAATATAATATGCTTCATTGTCATGATAAAGTGAAGCGTTATGATAAAGTGACAAGGGCACGATGGCTCTCACTGTTATGCAGTAATCGTAATTTCGGCGTCATTTCTCAATGTAGGTCATTTCAGGAATAAGGGATGTTCTTCACACACAATTATTATCGAGATATAAAAAATATGTCATTATGTTTTTAAGAAAAAATTGAATTAAATCTTTTGGTGGCGCCGTACTATAACCAGCATAAAATTTTGTTAACAAAATTATGTATTTTTCATAATTATTGTATAAAAAGTGGTACGTGGTATGGCCATGTAATACGCAGAGACGAGAGACATGTGGTTAGAAAAGCTCTTAGTATACTGGAACCAGCCCGGCCACCTGCTGAACCAGCATGACGAAGCTTAGGAAAGCGGAGAAAAACCCGACCCGATAGCCCAAGACATATCTTGGCGCCACAAAATTAGGAGAGCTGACCTAATTTTGTGGTTTTGTGATATGGGAAAGAGCTAGGAAGAAGAAGATTGTATAAAACGTGTATTAAAAAAAAATGATTATGTAGCTGAGCAGTATGATTACAAAGTTCCTTCCATAATTAAGATAAATAATATTAAAAAAAATACTAGAAAAAGTCGACTCACCCGTAGCACCTCAGACGGGACTACGGGTGAGTCGATTTTTTCTAGTATGTTTTCTAATATTATTTATCTTAATATAAAAATAGCATTGTGAATGCGAAAAATCTGATGTTAATAATTCTTTCCATAAGTTTGCTGGAGTATAGCTCCGTAAGTCAGGCTATAGTCACAGGTATAATGTTTATCGTTTCGGCCAACTCGATAACATCACTACCCATTCACGGGCGATGTACTCTATGCGGGTGATCTTATACTGACGTTGTTGGGTGCCGGAACCTCTACACTACAATATCTTTGTGACAGACGACCTCCGTGGGCGAATGGCATTGTACTCCGGTTTTCAAGGTGTCACCATTTCTGAGGTCTCGGGTTCGATCCCCGGTTGGGTCAATTTAGATGATGAACTTTTCTTTATTGGCTCAGGTCTGGTTGTTATACCACTGTCTCTGAATTCCATAACACAAGTGCTTTAGCTACTTACTTTGGAATCGGAGCAATGTATGTGATGTTGTCAAATATTTAATATTTATTTATTTATTTAATAGTTAGTTGGCGCTAGTTATGTCCTTCAATCATGCTCTGACTAGTGGCTCTGTTGAGCTGTAGACCTCGCGTTTGTAACATTTTTCTAAATGGATGAAATATGATATTTCCCCATAACTCCGCCATTTGTAAAAATTACGCAAAACTGAATCGTCAAAAAATCCATATAATTATAGAACCTGCTCTCAAAATTTCACGAGAATCGGTTGAGAAATGCGACCTAGGAGAACAAACGGACAGCTGGACGGACATACGAAAGCATTTTTTGCACAAGCTGCTATGGAGACGCTTCGCTTTCGCTTCGCGCTCACTCGGTCATCTAAAGATTGTTTCACTTCTATGACGTTTCATTATGCCCGAGTTATACAATTTCCGGAATATTTTCACTATTGATCATTATACCAAGAAAGGTAACTGAACTTATTTCTGAGTATGTTTAATGAATTCTAGGTTTTGTTACAAAAACGCTAAATTATAATAAAAAAAAAATCTGCTATTAAAATCTATCCCTTATTAAATAAACGATGAAAGTATTTGTCTCTACATTCCAAAAGGTAAAAGATCCAAAGTGAATATTTCACTTTCGTCGACACCTACTTGAAACATTTTCATAATTAATCTCAAAGAAAATTAATGATCCCGCCGGCGGGCGTGCATAAATAACTCGCTCAAGTTAACCATGAAATAGGGCGACATGTACGCATACACACAGACCGACTGGCTCTTTAATTATTAAAATGAGAAAGAATTAAGTATGAAGTGAGAAACGTTCTTATTGTACATATTGACTTTCATTTTATTTCCAGCATTGCAAAATTTACGTACAACAGCTGATTAGATTAGTCTTTACTTTATTCAATTATTTTCTCATTGAAAATTATGATGCCCACCACGCGGGCCCAATGCGGATTGGTGGGTGCCAATGACTGCAAATTCAGCCGGGACCAACGGCTTAACGTGCCTTCCGAAGCAAGGAGGAGCTCGTGATAATTTTTGGTCTCCCATCCTGTGACCCTTGCGAAAGTTGCTTAACCTCCGCAATCGCTGGGCCAGGCCACTGACAACTATACTTTGCTATTCTTTACACACTGAATTCTTATTTAATAAACCAGTGGTTTTTAAATTAGTTAGAAAATATTACCGTTTTCCCAAACGATTCCCTACTGAGCACTTACACTTTTAAAGTTCTCTCACACATGTAATTATCACAAAATATATCGTACAAAAAGCAATTTACACATTTGTAGGTAATTTTTTTCACTTGGGGTTTAAAAAAGGGTATTATCAAAATTTCCTCTAAATACACAGCTTAACTGTAAGCACCTCTTAACCACAGCTTAACCGACAATTAGGACGGAGGGTATTATACCCTCAAAACAATGTCAACGTTTTTGTTCCTAAGTATGGACGGATGGGTCCATCGTAAAAACATGACATAGTCCCATCCGGAACTAATAAACAGAGACAACGGCAAACATGGCCGCGTTTTTATAGTCAGCCCTCGCAGATAATAGAAAATGAACCATAAACTTGGTTATGGCTATTTGTTTGTATCACAGAATGTTGACACTCTTGATGTATTTAATAAATGTAACGTAATTTTCTTTGTGATTCGTATTCGTTTATTGACATAATGTCTATACGTGTGTGTACATTCGGCCTTACAGCTAAACACTTTAGTAGACCGTGTCAATGTAAGTAGAACTTTTATTAACATTTTAGAACTTTGACATACTAGATGCAGATGTACTTTTCTATGTTGCATCTCTAATCCTAGGAGGCTGTATTTAAATGAAATGATATTTAAATGAAATTTG
Organism: Catoptria pinella; assembly: GCA_963556745.1. Lineage (NCBI taxonomy): Eukaryota > Metazoa > Arthropoda > Insecta > Lepidoptera > Crambidae > Catoptria > Catoptria pinella. The sequence continues at coordinate 1,986,571 of OY750771.1, forward strand.
TTTTATTTGACATTTTACAATGCTGTATGCTGTAGCTGTATAGCTTACTATACTCGATTGCCACTGTAGTAAGCCACTTTGTATGCAATTGGCACAGCGCCTCTGGCGGTAACTATAATATATAACTCAAAAGTTTTCATACAAATGTTAACTACAGTTACTTTCGAGTATAGTGAGCGTAAACTAATAATAATGTCAAAAGTGCAACATAGTTTTTAATTATCTACTTCACAATTATCCTACTTTTTTTTGATGCAAACCTTCTGGTCTATTTTGTAACTTAACAATGATCATCACTGATCACAGTTTTATAGAGATTGCTGGATTTTATAGAGAGTTGTCAGATTGATTTCAACTGTAGCTGCAATGCACTTGCAACTTTGATCAGTGATGATCATTTTAAGTTGTCAGTTGAGTTACAAAATAGACCAGCTGGTTACACTTAACTCTAAATCCGTGATCTACACGTGTCTTTCTGCACAAAATTGCAAACTGTCAGTGAGCTATAGAGCGACTATCTGCATCAGACAGATGCCACTCCACAGGAATTGCTTCATACACCACCGTAGGTACTCCGATAATGGCTGTAGCATTCGATACTATTCTTTCAATTAATAAAATCTGGCAAGAATACTATTGTTTTATTAATTAAGAAAATACGAGTATATCTCAATAAATAAAATCTAGCAAGAATATATACCGTAAACTGTGGTGATTAGAAACTGCGATGTGAACAACAATAGCGAGATTTTCGATAAAAAAAAATACCTTTTTATTTTTATAGAAAAATGTTCTATGAACAGGTCCAAGCGGTTCCTTTTAATTTTTTTATATGATTTATTTTTTTATTTTGCTACGGACATGGTTATAACGATATAGTTCAAGATGATGGGCATGAAGAGAAATAAAAGTAAATACAAAGATGAACATAAATACGCAGTCCCACAAATAGGCTTACAAAACGAAGGTACGTTCAATTTTTATTTATTTTTATCTTTCATTTTATTTATCTTAGGAAGACCAACAACCTATCACTTGAAAACTACACCAGATAATAATAGGTCCTCAGCAATAGTTTATAAATAATTACTGCATTTTGCAACATTTCATAAATGTGAAACCATTTCCCGAGTTGGAAATCGGTATTATTTACCTTTATGAAGTTTTTTTTACTTCAGATCGGACCATCATCAGATTTTTATCGATGACTACCTTCGCGTTTAAATTACGTAGTAAACTGTATTAAATGCATCGTCAGTATCTCGAATGACGTCCAAGGGCTTTCTCCCCATGGTAGCAGGTGTCGCAAGTGCTGTAAGCTTACCGAGAAAATTGGGTTACTTTATAGGTGAAGTTACATGCTTCCATCTCACAGCAAGATGAATACAAGTATATTAATAAAATAACTCTTGAGAGCATTCAATAGGTTAATAAAATGGGTCTTGGAGTTAAACTAATTTAATTATGTTGATGATTACGACTTTGATAAAAGCTGGAATAAGCTGAAGTAGGTATTTTTTATTTTATTTAGGGAATGATGATGTTTTTTTATTATATTCAAACACATACATCATTAAGGTTTTATTTTAATACATCGTTCACCATCATTGTCAAAGAAAAAATGTAATAGAGTAAAAATACATTATAATTAGAAGGTTCTCTATATTTTAATTTCCGATAAGAAATTAAAATATATAGTCATAAAGAGTTTTGTCAATTTCTTTTAAATGTCAAACATAAATAGTTTGACAGAGAGTAACCATTGTGTAACTATACATCTGCTATACAATTTTTATTTAGTAAGGGGGTGAATGTTTTGTTAAATCCTTTCTTTTGTCTTTTAATAATAATGTTTTGTCAAACCCCTTCTTTTGTTTGTCTTGTCTATTTGATAAATTTATTATTCTGATCTCCAACCTTTTATAAAGTAAAGCCTACATATTAAATCAAATTTGGGGTAACCGGTGCGAAAGGAGATAAGTTCATGAAATTATCCCCAGAAATTCCTTAACATGGAGTAATGAATTTAACAATTTATGTGTGAAGAGGAATATGAAGAGAAATGGAACACGCGCACCTCTAAATATGACATAAAATGAAGAAAGCGTGTTACTAGGTATTATTTAAGCTTTACCTACATTTCATATATATATAAATAAATATTTGACAACATCACATACATTGCTTTGATTCCAAATTAAGTAGCTAAAGCACTTGTGTTATGGAAATCAGAGACAACGGTGGTATCACAAACACCCAGACCTGAGCCAATATAGAAAAGCTCGTTTTCTAAACGCACCCAACCGGGGATCGAACCCGGGACCTCTGAGATGGCGACACCTTGAAAACCGGTGTACAAAGTCACTCGACCACGGCGGTCGTCAAAACGTGTAAGACTTAAATGCCATAAAAGTATTGGATCTGGAGGCCCAATCACGCTAATTCTAAACGATAAAACTAAAATCGTTACGTTGTAATTAAGGTTATATTTACCTAAAACTCTTTGGTTTACCTATAGGACTCTCATTCAAATTGACAGAGATTGGCATCCTAGGCTCCCTAGGCATAGCTTTCAACAATTTCAACAAAACTAAAGCAAGTATTTTTCTGAAAACAAAACTGAAACGGTAACGATTTAGCTTTGGTTTTATCGTTGAAAATGGGCCCCTGTATAGTTCTTCTATCTTACAAAGACCTTTTCGCTATGAATGTGTTAGACGTGCACATGCACATTGCTTTAGTGTGCGTCTGCACGCTTTCGTATTACACGCATTAAAAGAATGTACATGACGTGCACTCCTAACAACATTCATATCAAAACGGTCTTCGTGAGATAGAACAACTATTGTAGCAGTCGGCTCCGGATGGAGCGCGCTACGAAAACTTTCGTAGTACGCGTTGTGCTACGACTGTCGGCCGGTCCATTTACTGAGCTTTTAATTAACGTTGAGGGATTTTCATCTCTTGCTTTATCTGTATCTTTATTTTTTACACGTCGTTTGATACACTTCGGGATGTCAACATTTCACTTTCATATTGTAGTTTTATCACACTAAATTACCACAATTTTATCACACTAAATTACCAGGTAGGCGGGAATCAAATTCTAAGCTCCGTATCCGTCTATGAAATGACGAAAAACAAACACAACTAACGTAGTTGTTTAAGTGACGAATGAGGGTCATCAGCAGGGTTGGGACCAGTTACACCGCTTTGCGGAGGCGCGTGCCATAAGCTGTTACGTGTATAATAAATTACTCTACGTAAACAACTTATGGCCCTAATATACTTCAACTTATACAATACTATTTGAAATTTTGAGATTTAAGCATTCACAATGCTATTTTTATATAATACTAAATAATATACTAGAAAAAATAGGACTCGCACCAGATCAGGTTCTCGGACGGGAATCGAACCCGCGACCTTTGGATATCCGGTCCAATGCTCTGACCGCTGAGCTACCGAGTCAGTGACTATTATACAATATACAATACTATAAAAATATACTATGAGTATTATACAATACTAAAAAAATATACTAGAAAAAATTAGACTCGCACCATATCTTTTTCTCGGACGGGAATCGAACCCGCGACCTTTGAATATCCTGTCCAATGCATGGAACTGTGAATGCTAAAATTTCAAATTTAAATACTTAAATTTGCTTACTTTTATACGTTAACGAGAAGTTACATTATTGATCGTTGCATTTTTTTAATACTACAAAACTTTTAATAGATAAAAATTGACACTATACTCCACTTTGTATTAGTGTCCTCACATCAATGATAGCGTTGCTATGTTTGTGCTTAAGTAGTTGATTCAGTTTGTTTGTTTCATCGACACAATTTGAAGGGTAATTTGGGCATTCATGTGGTAAGTTTTGTCATTTGTCTTGTAAGCCCAAATAAATCATACGCAGTTTTACCCGTGAGATTATGACATGTGTTCTGTGCCGAGAGTAAAATGAGTGACTTACCCCCGTTTGCACTAAACTTTATAATCGCAATTCCTAACTACAACTCGACAAAATTAGGTACCAAAACGATGTCATAAACTTAGCTGTCTTGCGCCATCTTGGTCGAGTTGCAGTTAGAAAGACAAGCGATTCTTAAGTTTGGTGCAAACGGGTGTTAGAAACATTACAACAATATTATTTGTGAAACCAAATACGTTTTTAAAGTTTGATCATATCTGTGAATTTGGTAGTGATCTGCATACAATTTGGTACAATAAACATGCAATTTCTTTATTTGATTTTTTTTTTAATAAAAGCTCATTATGCATCATGCCACATTTGTATTACTGAGATTTTTTTTAAATATTTCTTATTACTTCAGATAATTCAATTTCCTTTTATCCTTTATTTCCTTAAGGCTCCTATATACCTCAAGTGGCGCCCTCATTTTAATTAAATTTATTGCTCGCTAAGTACATAATGTATCGAAAATTCACATGTGCAGATTGAAGCTAAGGTTCTATAGTTTATTTACAAACAATAACCTCAGTAAAATTTTGTTCGTTGTAGTAGTAGTTCGCAAAAGTGCTAAAAGTGGCCACTTTCAATCTGTACATGTGAATTTTCAATACATTATGTATTTAGCGAGCAATAAATTTAATTAAAATGAGGGCGTCACTTGAGGTATATAGGGGCTTTAAGCGGCAGCGATAGGTAAGGTCCTGAAATGGAAATAAAATTAGTAAAAAAAATCTTTACCCAAATAATAAAATAAACTCGCTGTTATCCCTAACAGTGGTTGTCATACTGAATATCCTGCCTGCACAGCCCTGCCCTAGGTATTAGCGAACTCACAACAATATGTTTGTGATGTTTTCGGAACAATGAATTGTATTAGTGTCAACAACCTTGTTCTGCTGCCACATGTTGTTGACTATGAAAACACGTTCCTAAATATTGTCTAAACAATGTTTTCTTGTAAATGTTTGTTGAGTGAGATTGTACAGTTTTCACCAAGCTACGGAACTAATACAAACTAGCAATCATTATGTGTATGTTGCCATCCAAATAAACTATAGTAGCTTTGGGTGAGACGAAAATAAATTGCTAACTCGCCCACGGAATGGAAATTCCCGACGACGTCAATTGAATGCAGAGAAAGTGTGAAGGCTTCGGTGCCGGTTCTAAGGATAAATAAAGTAGCCCCGTAACGTAGGGTTGCCACTGGCATCATAATTAATTTAAAAAATAACATGTTCATGATAGTGGTAAAAACTGGGTTGTTAAATCAAAGCAGTAGCTTAATTATATTCATCTCCTATGAAACTATTTAAATCTGTACTAAAATTCACCAAAACTGGTTCAGCGGCTTAAGAATGAAAACGTAGAGAACAAACAGACAGATTTACAAACTTACTTTCGCATTATTAGAATGAATTGTTTTTTAACAAACTTAGTCGAACTCTTTAGAACTTTTATGTATATATAATTCGCTTGGTTATGTCACTCTTTACCTTCCACAGCAGTCGCTCTTGAAAGTGCTTAAATTTAAGCTGCAAAATTGTAAAAAAAAAAAAAAATTCGCCGCTCCCACTAGCAACTCGGTAGCATAATTGGTCAGTGCATTGGGCCGGAATCCTAAGGGTTCGAGTCCCGTCTGATATGGTACTGGTAAGTTGATTTTTTCTAGTATTTTTTCTAATATTATTTAACTTGAACGTGAATGCGAAAAATCTAAATTTAATAAAAAAGAAAACAAATTGTACAACTTAACCCGAAATAAATATCATTATGTTACTCATTGTAAGGGTAAAATAAAAAAGATAAAATACCATTTGTGTGTTTTTATTTTTTACTTAATTGTAGCATACATTAAAGTATATTTGTGTCATTTAAAAATTAATTCCTCGTACTCATATCACGCGAGTTTCAACCCTATTCCAAGACCAATTAATAAAATAACGCCAGTCTCACAATGCGAAGCCTCTCCGTCTATCATCTCAATCATTTGGCCGCCTTCACCGACCACCATTGGGAATCGTAATTAAAACAGCAATTTAGATTAACGCCCAATGATTAAAACATTTAATTCTTATATTAATCAGGTTGGATTTTACCTTTTAAATTAAATTTTGAAGTGGTGCTTTAGGTTTCATAAATTTTAACTTTTTAATTTTCATTAATTTCGTACCGGCTAACGCATCGACCTTCGAAAAGTCTGCCGAGCTTCAAATTAAAACAGATAAATCGAGCCCCAATCGGGCCAAAACGGCGAACCCCAATTCATGATGTCACACGAACATCGATATCTTCTAAATAACTTCGGCGAATAGTACAATACGAAACTCCTTACTTTGATTTATATGTTTTAATTTGAAGCTCGGTAGACCCGCCGAAGTTCGTAAGGCCCCAGTCCTGGGGCCCTACCGGCTAACTTTTCGAACTTCGGCGGGTCTGCCGAGTTTCAACTTGAAACAGATAAATCGAAGTAAGGAGTTTATTATATCGAAGAACTTTTCGAACCGCGGCAGGTCTACCGAGCTTCAACTTAAAACAGATAAATCGAAGTAAAGAACGTATTGTGTGTACTATTCGCCGAAGTTTTTTAGAAGATATGGATGTTCGTGTGACTTCTTTGGGGTTCGCCATTTTGGCCCGATTGGGGCTCGATTTATCTGTTTTAATTTGAAGCCCGGCAAACTTTTAGAAGTTTGATGCGTTAGCCGGTACGGCCCCTGCTTGGCCAGCATTCAGCGACTACCCGCGACCTTCACTCACCCTCACGTCGCGTCGGTTCATCTTGTCGGGGGCCTACCCACGGAACGGAGCGTCGTCCGGTGCGTGGTCATCATTCCAGAATTTCTCCGCCCCAACGGCCATCGGTTCTTCTCGCTATATGTCCGACGCACTGCCACTTCATATCCTTCGAGCGATGTCAGTTACTTTAGTTCTCCTACGCCGCAAGGAAACGCCGAGCATGGCTCTCTCCATTGTTTTGTGTGTAGTCATTTGGGGGATTTATGATCTCCACGCTTGGCAGGCGGGTTGGCGATAGCAGTAGGACCAAGTTTTTTAAGTGACGATGCTGTCCATCTCCTAATGGCTGTGCTCTCTTAGTCGTCTTTACGACACCCTCGGAACTAGCGGGGGTAGCGCTATTCTAGGCCGGCACATACACGGCATTATATTTATGCGTCAGTAATGCGGGGAAGTACTCATTCTACAGACCGCGCTAACGAAATCACGGGTAGAAGTCTTTAACTTTCAATTAATTTCAGTGCCTCTTTAAAGAGCTTGGCCTAACCTAATTTAATGAAGCAGCATACCCTTTGTGTAATAATGGGATGTATTGGAACGGAAAAGCGGAAAAGTCGATTATACTACTCTTCCGCTCTTAATGGACGCGAAGCAAATAATGAATTTAATTTGGGGCAGTATTTTATCTGTACAGTTGTTAATTCTGGATGAATATATTAATTATGAGTTAAAATATATTTTTTTCGAAACTCAATGTATAGGAATGGTCAATTAGCGCATTCGCCTTGCGATTGTGAAGGTTAAGTAACTTTTGCATAGGTCGGTCATGGGATGGGTGACTAAAAATTTACTATCTCGAGCTCATCCGTGCTTCGAAATACACGTTAAGCAGTAAGTCCTGGCTTGCCTTTGTCAACTATAGAAAAAACTTTTTGAACTTCTCTAAGTATTGTTCTTCACCCGATATTTTCGCCATACCTCCCAAAGGCACCGGATATTTAAATATGTCCTTATTTTCGAGTCGAAATGTCCTCGTCCTAAAATATCATTCGAACACGAAGCAACACTGCTCACCGAGCTGCGATCAAAGTGCTTGCGAGCCCATCGGAGTGTGCTCGTCTTCAAAGACCAGGGTAACAAAGGATTCAATCATTCACAACTCCTCCATACAATATTTATTCAAGGTTTTGTCACATAAGAGTACTTTGAGGGAGCATACAGGGCATACTACACGGGGGCTGGAACATTATCGTTTTTAACGAATATACAACATTACTAAATAATATGCTAGAAAAAATAGGACTCGCACCAGATCGATTCCCGTCCGAGAACATGATCTGGTGCGAGTCCTATTTTTTCTAGTATATTATTTAGTATTGTATAAAAATAGCATTGTGAATGCTTAAATCTTAAAATTTAAAAAGAATATACAACATGTTAAAAAAATACCTCTAATGCCGAATATGGAATATAGGGACCATCAAACTGAACAACTTTTACTATGGGACCAATTCTCAAATCGCGAAAAAAAGTCAGCTGTTTCATAAATTTTGATATTTTCGATTTTAATTTTTGTATGAAACAGCTGATATTTTTTTCGCGATTTCAGAGTTGGTCCCATAGTAAAAGTTGATCAATTTGATGGTCCCTACATACCATATTCGGCATTAGGGGTATTTTTGTAACATGTTGTATATTAAACCATTTCTTATTTTGGAAAACTATCAATTACAAAAGTAGAGAGCTAGCTAAGGTTTTTTATTATAGTTTCAAAATTATTGGTCAGCACATAGCATTGTAAAACTCAAAAGAATTAGATGTCACGTTATGTTTTTTTTTCTAGCTATCATGTTTCTGTCAAATCACATAACTGAGTACTATAATCTACTTTCTATGTTATTTTTTTGGGACCGATAACTCAAGTAATACTGTGTGAAATCGTTGCTCAAAAATGTGTATTTGAGTTGTACGGCCCCTTAACTTTAACCCATCAACGCCCAGAAAATGAGACACAATAGATAATCATATTCATTCAATGCTATTTTTATATTAAGATAAAAAATATTAGAAAATATACTAGAAAAAATCGACTCACCCGTAGCACCTCAGACGGGACTCGAACCCGCACCCTTGGGATTCCGGCCCAATGCACTGACCAATTATGCTACCGAGTCGCTAGTGGGAGCGGTGAAATTTTCTAGTACTTTTAACTTCTTCGCTGCAAGCCAGCGCAATTTCATCAATGTGAGGAAATGCCCCCACATTCGAAAGGTAATTGGTCAGTGCATTGGGCCGGAATCCCAAGGGTGCGGGTTCGAGTCCCGTCTGAGGTGCTACGGGTGAGTCGATTTTTTCTAATATAAAAATAGCATTGTGAATGCGAAATATCAAAATTTAATAATTATATAGCTGTTTCATCTTTATCGATTGTCAAAACATCTGGAAAGATGTTTCTTTCGAATGTGGGGGTATTTTCTCACATTGATGAAATTGCGCTGGCTTGCAGCAAAGAAGTTAAAAGTACTAGAAAATTTCGCCGCTCCCATAATTATTTTTTATAAATGTTGTACCTAGGTAATTTACTGCTTTAAAATTGATGATTAACCTATTTAAATACTTTATTTTGATCCACTGATTCCACGTTTACGTAACAAATTCTCCCAAATTTCCTGTAACGTCTCTTCCTTCCTCACGTCACGTCGCGTCACGCACTGAGAAAATTACGAATGACACGGTTCGTTTAACTTCGTCAGACAGAATTTGCGTGATCGCGTGTTCCTGTTCAACCTTATGACTTAGAATAATGCTTTTTGTTAAGATCACACCACTGAACCGCACCACTGAACCACACCACTGAGGTGTCGTTTACAATTTTTTTAGATAACCACACCACTGCCGTCTAGTGTTGTGTAACATGTCATGTCGTGATCTTACGAATGATAATTTAGTGATATCGATAAATGCAAGTTAGTATTAGAACTTCACTACGGTGGTGTGGTTATCTAAAAAAATTGTAACTGTAAATTGTAATTGTTACACCCAAGTGGTGTCGTTTTCAATTTTTTGCAGACAAATACAGTCATTGGTTATTAAAAAAAAAATTTACCCTGTGAAAACAGTCATACAACGAGATCCCATAAGTTGGTCTACATATTTTCCTCTTTTGAGATACAAATACACTATTATGTACGTATTTTATAGAATAAAATAGTAAATTCTAGTTTGTATGTAATACTTCTGAATTAAACAAAGATACTTGAATAGCGTATTCGTACAAAAAATAGCACTAAAAATTCGAAAAATTAAAATGGTTTTCCATTAAACCAATAACCGCAAGTGGTTCCCACATACATTCCCGGCTCTTTGATGCCTCGCACACGGCTTTTAATAGAGAATTCCATATGAAAATAATTTCAACTGCAAACCATTTACCCAATGTTTTCCTCAAAAGAGGCGATATAATTGCAAAAAAAAACATGAATATTATGGACATTTTACATGTACTTAACTAGTTAACACTTTCGTAGAAATTGAGGCGATGGTAAATAAATACTGGTATTTTTTTGGACAAGTAAAAAAATCTGATTAAAAACACTATATTACTTGCTACCTAACTCTACCAAAACACTGAAATATCAAAACCACAGGATTTAATTATTAGGAAAGCTTATGTTTTACGTGAATACATAATTATAAATCCCCCAAAGCAATAATTATTTCAATTAATTTCAGTTTAATCGAAAACCTAAATATTAATTTGAGAGCAAAACGAATAAAATGCAAATAGATACAATTTATTATTTAGCAAACCAAATTTCCATTTTATTACCTAAAGGCCTGGTTCACATGGTTCCAAATATCACTTTATACCTGATTTAATTTAAGTACAAAACAGCATTGCTAAGAAAATAACTATTAAAACTGTCTTGAACTTATCGGAAACTGGTGGAAATGGCTGTAATGCTCACTTTGCTGAGCCGTGCCCTCGCTCTAGCGATTGGCGTTTGAACGGTGGATCTTTCCTATATAGAGATATTAAAAATACGAATGTGGCTAAGCCCTCAATCAATTAACTTTCTCATTATTAATGATAATATATTAATCTGTGTTTTTAATGAGCGAATTGTCTGTGGATATATACTGTTCCTTATAATAATGTCGGCTAGTCATGCTTGTGTAATTTTGGCAATAAAAACGTGATTCAAAGAAATTCGTTCTTATTTAGTAATTAACTTGATCATCAGCGCTGATTGGAACGATAGTGTCGTCTGTTTTAATTTCATCCGTACCAGATAAGCTAATAATCTTTATTAAAGTCACGGCCCGACGATCGGCAATAAAGTCCCATTCGATATTCACGTTGCACAAATTACAAAATTCCTGTATTTAATTTAAGCTTTTTTTTGTATAAACATCGGGTAGAAAGATACAGAAATTTAGCTGTTATAGGCTATATTCGAGGGAAACGGTTTTGACTGGATTATTATAATATCTAAGTGCTAGCACAGCCCCTCATAACGCTGTTAGTAATATAAGTGAAATAAGTTTAATTCATCAACGACCGAGCAGACGCATGCGGCCGGATAACAATAAAATATCTATTGTGTCTCGTTTTCCGGGCGTTGAAGGGTTAAATTCGAGAAAGGTAAAAAAGTACGTATTCAATTTCTCTATGAATCGGGAAAGCAAAGCTAATCTAAAGCTTCAATGGCTCTACAAATTAACATTGTTTCAGATAGTAGCAAAGTTTTATGCGATAAAGATGTGAATACGCTGAAAAGCTTAAACTTTAAGTAAGTTTGATGAAATTGAATCAAACTGACTTCTTCAACTAAATCAGTGAATAGATCCTATCTCGTTGCAATAAGGACCACGCATACCGCTTTCGCAATCCTAGGTAGGTACACTTACAGGTTTCAATAAAAGCTCTGATTGCTCATAAACAAGTAGGGTGGCTAAATCCGATTGACAAACGAGACTTGCACCCCTATTCACAAACAACACTAAAACGACCCTTGACCACGCGAACGCACTGCGTTGAAATAAAGCTCTGTGATTGGTTCGTTTGTTTTACGTGTTACAGGTGATTGGTTCTCTCGTAATTGAGAAAGTATTAAAACTTTCTATAATAGGTTGCTTATTGACAAGTAGGTTTTTGTTGTAATTAGGGCCCTGTTTCATAATCAAAAAGTAAATTCTGAGTAGCTAACTTGACAAATGATTTGACAGTTGTGATATGAAAAATATGTCAAATCATTTTTTTTTTTTTTTAATATTTGACAACATCATATACATTGCTCCGATTCCAAAGTAAGTAGCTAAAGCACTTGTGTTATGGAAAACCAGAGACAACGGTGGGTATCACAAACACCCAGACCAGAGCCAATATGGAAAAGTTCGTTTTCTAAATTGACCCAACCGGGGATCGAACCCGGTACCTCAGAGATGGCGACACCTTGAAAACCGGTGTACAAAGCCACTCGACCACGGAGGTCGTCCAAGTCAAGTAAGCTACTCAGATCTTACTTTTTGATTGTGAAAAAGGCCCTTAGTATCTTTGTATTTAACATAATACACATTTTGTTTGACGAAACATATTTTTGTTGATGAATACTTACGTCCTACTCAGAATAAATTATGTCCAAATAAAACCAAACTCTTGGTCTCCCCATAAAGCTTTTAAGTGAGGTTGAAGTCAATTAAAACGCATTTGAATGATTCTTATAATGTAATAAGTTATAAGGGTACAGTAACGGACAGTAGTAAAAGGATCCTAATTTCATTCATTTCGATTTTTCTCTTTTTGAGTAAAATTACGCGCAAATTTTTTTTACGCGCCCAATGCCAAGAATATTTTGCGAACAAAGGTGTGAGTAAACATACAGCCTACTTCGAAATTATAATTTTAAGTGATAAAATGCTAATTTTTAAAATATTTTATAACAAATTATTGTGAATTATGAATGATTTGATATTAATAAATATTTGTTTGACTTAATTAAGAACGTACATATTTATTTATTCCAAAAATGTATAAGTATTTTTAGCGGCATAAAACCACTTTGTTGTTACTAAAACAAATTACTGTATTTTCAGGTAAATTGGGAATGCTCTGTTTACTCGCTGATCATATAACTTGCAGTAAGATACTAATTAAACTTTGTAGGGATAATTCTATTACGTACTAGTGTGTAATGTTATTACGCTCGTGTGTGTTATAGCTCGGTTTATGGCCCTAAAAGCGATGTTATAAGGCAGTTTTAAGGACGGGTTGTAGAATTAGCCCGACGTCAACACATCAATTACCTACCCGTTCGCCATAGGCGAAATTATCGCTCGCTACGATGTTATTACACTGGGTTGCAATAAAAACTGATCACCTTGTAATTTTCAAACAAATATCAAATAACATGCTCACTTCACAGTCATATTGATAAAAAATTTAAGCATCTCTGCAATCCTTATCCTTACTAATGTATTATAAATGCGAAAGTCCGTTTGTTTGTTACGTCTTAACTACTGAACCGATCATCATGAAATTTTGCATACACGTTGTCAGGATTACAGAGAAGGACATAGGGTACCTTTCATCCTGAAAAAATAATTGTTCCCGAGGGATAGCAAACAAACTTTCCACGCAGACGAAATCGCGGGCGGTCGCGAGTATATTATAAATTGATGGTTAGACCAAATGTTCAACTTATCGATAAACATTTAAAGCAAGTGCCAAATATTTTTTTGTCAAACATACAATAACATAATCATGATAAATGAACCTAATCGCGGTTAACGTCTATTACTTTTTGAGGAAATCAAGAGATGTCAGTTTTTCTTTTACATCGACACAATTCGACGTATGAAATATGAATACCTATTTGTAATGAAAATAACGTAGTGACGAATTTTTTGTAGTGCAGTGTATGTAAGTATATGTATGTGTAGATTCTTAAATAAAAGGAGGTCAACATTCTTACTAGAAATTGCATTATGACGATATGATGACGACACCGGTTATCAAGGTGTCGCCTTCTCTGAGGTCTCGGGTTCGCTCCCCGGCAAAATCAATTTAGAAAACAAGCTTTTCTAAATTGTCTCTTCTAGTGTATAGTTCTATTCAAATATAAAACTGTATCGTGTACTTATTGTATAGAAATCCACTTCGATGCAAAGGTAATTCAACTTTCCCCTGCAACTAATGATATTTTAAATTGCAAAGATGTTTATAATCAATATGATCATATAATTTATGATAATATTGATTATAAACATCTTTGCAATTTGAAATATCAGCAGTTCGTTCACTGTTTAAATAGGTAGGTACCTTATGTGCCGTAATTTTGATATCATCGATAAGAATCGACATTATAGCAAAGCTATTCTCATTTTGACGCTCTAAATACACTCAATAATAAACTTTATCATCTAAGCACTTGATTACACTTTCCAGTGCCTAATTTTCATTAACCTGAAATATTATCCTCTGCGCTCTAAATCACAGGTTCTCAAAATATCTTCCCCACGGACCCCCTGTGAAGATTTTAAAATAGGTACGCAAACTAAACCTTCACGACGTCGTACTCGAGTTGGTAACTAAATTTTAGAATAATAATAATGTCATTAGCTTAATCTAATGACATTACGCAGTTTTTCTACGAAGATTAATAACTAGTATTTGAATGAAAATCAATAGCAGAATCCAATCTTTCTCAAAATCACAGCTTTAATTTTCACATCTGGTTAGATACAAAATGAGAGTAAATTTTAATGACATTACGCAGTTTTTCTACAAAGAGTAATAACTAGTAATTGAATGAAAATCAATAGCAGAATCCAGTCTTTCTCAAAATCACAGCTTTAATTTTTACATCTGGTTAGATACAAAATGAGAGTAAATCTTTTTGTATCTTAAATACGGGGTGGAGACGACAATACGACAATAAATGAAAACATTTGTGACACTAGTTCATTGAAATATTTTAAAACTATCAAATAATTCCTAGAAACGAAATATTTCTTTTTCAAACAAACTAAATATCACAAAAATTAATTGTCCTGAAAATCGTAACTGAAAAACAGCTTCAAAAAACAGCAGCTCTAAAAAGCAAGAAATAATATTCAAATCTGCATAATTACTATTCAAGTACCTACGCATATCTGATATTAAAAAAACGTCTTTTGAAGTCGGGTGGGGCTAAAGATATTTTTCTTTTTTAATCATTTATCGTGGTTTATCTTTCTCAATTTGATTTTTTAATTCTTAAAGCCCCACCCGACTTCATAAGACGTTTTTTTAATATCAGATACGCGTAGGTACTTGAATAGTAATTATGCAGATTTGAATATTATTTCTTGCTTTTTAGAGCTGCTGTTTTTTGAAGCTGTTTTTATAGCAATTTTTTTAAGGTTTTTTGAAGGAGGTTTTTCTTTTTAATTTTTAAAAGTTTTTTTATTTTTAACTTTTTTGTGGTAGGTATGTATAAGTAAATGTAAGCGATGATATAAATATATTTTATTCATATTTCACACTTTTCAATGGTATAATACGCTTAGTAACTCAATATCCACTTTTCGCACTGTTAATTTTAGCAAGGGTCAGACATGGGGTAGGTGACCAAAGTGTATTATCTCAAGCTCCTCCGTGCTTCAGAAGACACGTTAAGTCGTTAGTTCCAGCTACATTTGCACATTAACACCCACCAATCCGCATTGGGCCCGCGCGGTGGGTTATGGTCCATCCTATTCATCAGCCCATAAGTAAGGCTTGTATCCCAGCCTCAGTAGTGACAATAAAAATGGCTGATGCGAAACCTTTCAATACCGTAGAGTAATCACTATACACTATCATATTTGATTTTAAAGAGTTCTCTAGTGTATCTTCGAAGTCCAAGGTCCAATGTGAAGGAAATTTGAATGAAAACATCCTTAAAGTATCCCCTTTCTAACGAAACAAGAATCATCTAAATCGGTTTATAAACAAAGAAGTTATGTCTGAAGATCCGTTAAAACTCGTGCAAAAGTTACCTAAAAAATTACAGTATTTTCAGGATTACTCAAAAACTACTGAACCGATTTAAAATTTTCAAAAAATGGGACCAACTGGGGAGCAAACCTGATAAAGTGGCGTTTGAATCATGTCAATCGGTTCAGCCGTTTTCGAGTAATCGGTGGACATACATAAAAAAAAAAAAACAGTCGAACATAGAACCTCCTCCTTTTTTTCGGTTAAAATATTACCTGTGACTAAACTATCGTTTTTTTTTTTATGAGACTGCATCGGAGCGTTCTTAGCTATACGACATTTAATTTATTGTCGCATTGTCGTCTCCAGGTTGTATAAACAGTGCCCCTAGGGGATCATAAGCACCGCTTTGAGAATCCCAGCCCCAAATTCAACGTGTTTAGAGCGTTTACGGTGTAAAAGGCTCATTCCGCGTGGTCGGGTTTTAATGGCCGCGCTCGGAGATCGTCGGGCGACGTAATCGAAACATATTGGGATGGAACGCTTTTCATTATTGAATTTGGGAGGGATTTGGTAAATAACTACCTATATGTTCAAGGGATATGTTTGATTGGTGGTTTAATACACTACAATCTTCATTAAATAAATATAAATAAATATGTGATGACATACATTGCTCCGATTACAAAGTAAGTAGCTATAGCATTTGTGTTATGGAAATCAGAGACAATTGTGGCATCACTAACACCCAGACCTGAGCCAATATAGAAATATGCGTTTTCTAAATTGAGCCAACCGGGGATCGAACCCGGGACCTCAGAGATGGCGACACCTTGAAAACCAGTGTACAAAGCCACTCGACCACGGAGGTCGTCAAAATTGAATAAAATCAAACATTGAATAAAGGTAATTTAGAAATAACCAACTGTATTTAAATTAGTAACAATTTGCATAAAAGATTAGGTTAAAAACAACATCCATTTTATTAAAACCGGTACTTCAACATTGCAAAAGAAGCAATACCATTGCAAAAAGAAGCAAAAAAAATAAAATATTTATACGAAGACACACGAAGTGCGAGTTAACAAAAATAATACTAGTAAATACTCGTGTGGACTGAACGACCACATCACCTCAAGTCGGTAATTTAAAATCCGGTTTATCTTAATAATGTGACGTCAGTACTAGACAGTCAGTTGTTTTCCGAGTGGTGAGCGTATAGCACAGTATTATTGCTCGTATCATTAAAAAGTAATGATAGTTTAATTAGTAATGATTTGGAAAACAAACTGTTTGTTGTTAATTTTAAGTTTAGTGAATAGTTATGAAGTGCCTCCGGCTAAGTTAGAAGCTTTATACCCAAAAGGACTTCGGGTTTCAATACCGGGTATGTCAACACTGCAACAAATGTACAATGTGATTAATTTGACAATTTACAACAACAACGGCAACAACACTCGAGAATGATGCGCGCAGAGTGTATATGTTACTGTAAAATCCCGAACTAAGGTAAATCATAAGAGTCTCCAGTAAAACCTAAGATTTACCAACTCTTACTGGTAAGAGTCTGAACTGTTCTTTGATCATTGTTTTCGAACTATTGCCACCTTTACTCGGTAAATTACCTTTTTTTTTGTATGCCGAAGAAAAACGCATTTACGCGCTTCCCCTCTCGCAGGTGAGCGGGAGGGGGGTATGTGGGGCTCACCAGGAGGGGACCGCAACATTCAGCGTTGCAGCTCCCTCCACGACTACCTCCCGTGATCCCACCCAACCATGTGGTTCGATGGGATCTCGGGAGGAAGGAATACCCACTAAAAAACTACGGCACTTACCCTCTCGCCGCATAATTATGTCGCCAGCCATGGGGCTGTGTGGGGGTCCGGAGTGGCAGTCACCCCAACTCGGTAAATTACCTATGTTTTACTTCAAAGATACGGTTAATGTTGAAGAAGGTTTATTTTGAAGGTGTTTGAAAATTATATCTAATTAATAAATGCCATCTAATAGATACTAGTTAATGATTGACTGATGGGTATTTATATTTTAATGCATAATTAAGAAATAACTACTCATATTATGATAAATAAAAAAAATGATGATGGATAATTTAACAGAATGATAATTAAAATAATTAATGTTTTTACTGATAGATGATTTAAATAAATGATTTTAACGTTATCCTTAATTTTATAATTAAATCAATTACTTTACTGTTTTATTTTAATCGGTTATTATTATTTTTATAATATTTATTTAAAAAAACACCTAAATTTACCAACCGTCATTAATAAAGCATATGCCAAACTTTACTGGTAAAAGCATGAAAATTTTTCTTTTATAAATAAAATCCTTTTTACCAACTCTTGTTGGTAAATCCTAAAATTTACTAGTTAAACCTAAGATTTAACAATATACGGACTTTTACAGTAACATAATACATACCACAAGTGCTCTGAAGTTGCTGTTGTTGTTGTACTAAACTGATATTGATAAGTATGTTAGGACGAGGTTAATAAAGTAAAATAATCATTCTTATTCAAGGTTCTTGGTACGAAAGCTGTCTTTGATAATTTTAGGGAGTACTGTCGTAAACAATTTTTTTAATAAAAAAATAAGTAATAAGGGCCGGTTCGGTATAGCACCGATCTTTTGCTTTAATTTAAAAATATGAAACCTGTAGCTTTAACGGTTTAGCTGCTAGAGATTTGTGAGTTTGTGACAGACGACGGAAATCGGACAGACGGACACATGAGTGACAATTTTGACTCCGTTGACCCTTTCGGGCATGGAACCCTAAAATTGGGACAGAATTTGTATGTAATCTATCATGTAAGTTAACTGTAACATTTTCGGAAACTGTGAAACTTACCTCGAATCCTTCAATCATTTACGTCATTACATTAGTTTGTTCAATATTGAATCATGTTTTTCTTTACATGTAATGACTACTTTGTATAGTATTAATTATGTTATTTGTGATCGTACCTTTATCATAAACTACAGTAAGTGTTAATTAAGAAAGTCATAAACTCCTGATTAAATTTTGCATTTATCGTATTAACAATGCTATTTTATATTAGAATAGAATAGAATATTATTTATTATTGGCAACACATAGCACATACACAAAAGCAAATAATTAGATTGCAAAAAAATAAGATATTTAATATTTATCTAATAATATAGTATTATTAAAAATTAAGATATTTTATATTTTTAGATTTAATATTAAGATAAGCAATATCTAAAATAAAAACACTAAAAAAAACGACTCACCCGTAGCACCGTCACAGAATGTCCCGTCTGAGGTGCTACGGGTGAGTCGATTTTTTCTAGTAATTTTTAAAATATACCATTCATCTCTTATCAACTTCTTGTTAAAGTTGGAGGGACTAAAGAACTTTGAATAATTCAAAATATAATTTAAATAAAGAAAGTTCAAAATAACGAAATAACAGTACTACCTATTTCTATTTCTAATATGCCTAAATATTTGTAAAAATTTGCATAATTCAGTAATTAATCTCAAACTTATGTCAAATTGAAACCTGCAACCTTATACAAAGCTGATAGGTACTATTAAAAAATAATTTTATGTTGTGACCATTTTCAAATTTTGTATAGATGATGGCTACTCACTTTTCGCTTTCCACGGCAATCTTAATGAGGAAATGAATGGCTTGGAAGCTGGCCAGTGGTCCAGAGACATCACCAGGGTCAGGGGAGGCCGATGGACCTTTAAGGACAGCAATGCGGAGCTGAAGATCGGGGACAAGGTATACTTCTGGACTTACATCATCAAGGAAGGTTTGGGGTACAGGCAGGATAATGGGGAGTGGACTGTCACTGGTGAGTAACCTAGGCCAATTTAATAAATGTGACAATTTGTCACCTATCATGACAATTTTATACCCATTGCGTCAACCAATTTGAAAATAGAACAAACGACTCATAACTACACCGCAATGTAAACCGAATTGTCATGACAATTGACAAATTGTCACCCAATCAAAGCAATTAACGGCGACGCGACAAGCGAATTCTCTTGTCTCTCTCTCTTTACCAGTCGAGTTCATAAATGTAAGCACTTTTAACAGGTTTTGATTTTTATCACAAAGGCATAAGGTAAATGAACTGTCAAAGGTGCTTGGTGCAAAAATGTATATATTTATTCCATATTTTACTTTATCACTAAAATAACCAGTGTTTGCGACCAGGTGTATAACTTGCCAGTATCAAAGTATTGAGTAATGAGTAACTTAAGAGTCCGGCGAACAGTAAGCTTTCCATACAAACGTAATACCAAAATGATTTGCAATTTGAGCATAATTAACTCATCTTGTGATGTTATTCGGATTAAGACTGTATTTGTCTAGGTTTCTATTTAATAAAAATTCCAAAATACTACTAACCCAATCCTTATTAATATTATAAATGCGAAAGTCCGTTTGTTTGTTTATTACACCTTCACGTCTTAACTACGGAACCGACCATCATCAAGAAATTATGCATACACGTTGTCAGAGAAGTTGGTACAGAGAAGGACATAGGGTACACACGACAGCACGTCAGGTTATACAGTTAAACTGCGAAAACAGCTTTTATTACGTAGGGCATAAAGGCGGTCTCAATCTCAACATGTATAGTCTGAGGTGCCGTCGTGTCTACCTTTCATCCCGAAAAAAATAATTGTTCCCGAGGGATAGCAAAAAAACTTTCCACGCAGACGAAGTCGCGGGCGGTCGCTAGTTCAAAATAAATGCAAATTAATTTATTTTCATACAAATTGTAAATCGCATTAATGTTAAATATAGTTATAAAGATAAGGATAAAAGTTACAATAATATACCTAATTACAATAAATAATAATATTTACAAAGATCCCTGCGGTTATTCATCACGCTTCACATCTTATCGGCTGTTACATCATATTATATATAAAATAGTGACATGTGGGTTTTTCTGTTCGTTTTTGATAAAAAACACATTAATTAACATATAATTAAAGTAAAATTACAATGACTATTACTAAATAAACGACAAGGAAAACCTTATAATATCTTTTTCTTTTCTAACAATACCGCGATCAACGATTATACAAAAATACGTTATCCAATTAGTAGTTAAAAAAATGTGCATCTGAACTGAGGGCCCATTTTTTAAATCGTGACGAATCAAACTCAGACTTATAGGGGATTTAGTTAAAAATTCTAAAAACTGAAAGCATAGGTTCCAAAATTTCTAAAACGTGAATTAAAACTTTTATAACCGCATGTGTTGGGCCCTCAATCCAGACGGTTGCAATAAGAGGCATATCTTAGATCTCAGAAAGTACCATCTCTGTGTTGATAATTTTCATTTTAGAATTTACTTAAGAATTTCTAACATCGTTACAGAAATTTTCAACTCGCTAGAAGATGGCATAACAGATCTAAGGCTGTTTAGCTTGGGCCCTCAGTTCAAACATATGTGAACTGAGAACCCAAGATAGAATTTTCAAAATATTAGTTTTAACTGAAGAAATACAATAAAATTACGTTTTTATCATAAAGTCTAACACCTCAGTGAATTTCTAAAAAAGAAAAATTCGTTAAAAAGTTATTGGTTTATTAGGTAAGTGAAAACTAAATTTATTAAAACGTCTGAACTGAGGGCCCAACGTTTTCGGCTATATTGACTTGGCTAAAACTTATAGAATAATGAAAATTACACCAAGTTCTTTAAGAAATTCTTTATAAAAAATTGATATATCGTTCGTTGTTCTTAATACCATACTTTAAGAAAAAATGCATTTTCATTTTTATACGACCAAAAATTTGTAGGGTAGATATGATTTCAAAATATTTTTAGGACTGACCTACATCTTACCTCATAGTATCTTTTAAGTGAATTGTTTCCCAATATTACCACACATTATTCCCACTATCTAGTTTTTATTATTTTTATTTTTGAAACGTAAATTAAAATTTATATTCAAACGTTGATTTCGATATTTCGTAATTTTCTCGTCAATTTCAACAGACTACTAAATTAACAAGTTCGTTAGTAGTCTGTGTCATCTTCTCAAAATTTTCTTAATAAAAGGAAGGCAAGGCTCGCGCCTAAGAAGGTTGCTCCGAATCCTTCTAGATGAGAGTGTAAAAAAAATCTATATCCATATAGCCACATTGATATCTACACGAACTCGGTTCGACACCTTTCCAGGGGCCGTGGTCACGGGAGGACTAAAGCAAAAAGGCTGCTCATATTTTTATGAAATTACCCGCTCGAAAATTTTATAAAAATGTATTCAAGTTTATTAAATTATTTTATAGCTGCGTTCTGATTTTAATCATTATTACTGAGTTAAATTGAATAAAATTAGTTAGAAAACAAGATCTAGCTACTAAATCTACTACCAGTTCACAAATTGGGAGGCCTCTGAGAGAAAGAACTGGCGGAAGAAAACTCAGAGGTTGTGTCGACCTCCCTTTTGATCCCTATCTACAAAACGAACTAACTATATCTTTAGATCCTGCAGTGTGTGATTTGGGATGGGATTTTAGTTGATGGATTATGGGGTCCCAAGCTGGTGGTACTCTCCAACCATCATCTCCATTGAAATTTGGATATTTATTGATTTCAATAGCCTCGCGTAGCATTCTGGGAATGAATCTTCGTTCTTTAGCAAGTATTTGTGGTTTATCAAATCTAATGTAATGGTTGGGTCCCTTTGATGCATGTTCACACACTGCAGACTTGTTATCGCGCCTATGCTTCATGTCAGCTACATGTTCTTTAACGCGCGTCCCTATACTTCTCTTTGTTTGTCCGATGTGAGAGCCCACTGTCACAATCTAGTTTGTAGACTAGAAGGCGACGCCTTCATCACAGAACCCGTGTCAAACTAGCCACAGTAGAACGACGACCTGCCATCCTACCGTACATGAAAGGTGTCACTGACAAGATTGGAGGTATTCTGAAGCGTGCGTCTATCAAGACCTTCTTCAAGCCGCCGAAGAAGATAAACTAATTCTTACGACCTGTCAAGTGTAATATTCCCTTTCAAGATGCAGGCGTCTACAAACTAGATTGTGACTGTGGGCTCTCTTACTTGAATACATTTATATAAAATTTTCGAGCGGGTAATTTCATAAAAATATGAGCAGCCTTTTTGCTTTAGTCCTCCCGTGACCACGGCCCCTGGAAAAGTGTCGAAACGTCGGGAATTCTAAAAACCAATAAATACAAACTAAATAATTCTAAAACAACACCTGAATTAATAATATACGCGCTGTAATCCGTAAAAAGTGTTTTATTTCTAAAAAACACTCATGTTGGGGTCTATCGTCTCTCCTGTTGGAAAGGCCGCCATTTTAAATTTGACTTTTTATTTTAGTTGAACCTGCCGAAAATATAGAATTCTCTGGATTTTTTTTAGTTTTTCTCACATATCTTAAAAATACTGCTTTCAAACAATGCCAAATTCAAATGAAATCCAATTGAATTTATCATATAAAAACCTTTCCGAAATTAGCTTCTTTGTATGGAAAATTAAATTTACTATTTTATTGTCCTGACCTATATTTACTGAAAATAAATATAGGTCAAATAAAAAAGTTTTATTTTCTTTATTAGATTCCGATTGATCTTTATTTTTTTGTATTTTTATATTTTGTACATACTTACCTACATTAAATAACATTATGGACACTCTACAAATTTTGCTCATACAAATAATTTAAAATGCATTTTCTCTTAAAGTACTGTTTTAAGAACAACGAACGATATATAAATTTTTTATAAAGAATTTCTTAAAGAACTTGGTGTAATTTTCATTATTCTATAAGTTTTAGCCAAGTCAATATAGCCGTAAACGTTGGGCCCTCAGTTCAGACGTTTTAATAAATTTAGTTTTCACTTACCTAATAAACCAATAACTTTTTAACGTATTTTTCTTTTTTAGAAATTCACTGAGGTGTTAGACTTTATGATAAAAACGTAATTTTATTGTATTTCTTCAGTTAAAACTAATATTTTGAAGATTCTATCTCGGGCTCTCAGTTCAGATATGTTTGAACTGAGGGCCCAAGCTAAATAGCCTTAGATCTGTTATGCCATCTTCTAGCGAGTTGAAAATTTCTGTAACGATGTTAGAAATTCTTAAGTAAATTCTAAAATGAAAATTATCAACACAGAGATGGTACTTTCTGAGATCTAAGATATGCCTCTTATTGCAACCGTCTGGATTGAGGGCCCAACACATGCGGTTATAAAAGTTTTAATTCACGTTTTAGAAATTTTGGAACCTATGCTTTCAGTTTTTAGAATTTTTAACTAAATCCCCTATAAGTCTCAGTTTGATTCGTCACGATTTAAAAAATGGGCCCTCAGTTCAGATGCACATGTTAAAAAATGGTATTCAAACTTATCTACTACCTCTGTGGTCAAGTGTGTTGTACACCGGTTTTCATGTTTTCGCCGTCTCTGAGGTCTCAAGCTCGATCCCTGGCTGGGAAAATTAGGAAAATATTCTTTTCTGTTTTTACTCCGGTCTAGGTGTACAAACACCACCGCTGTTTCCGATTTCCTTGAAAATGTTTTAGCTTCTTACTTTTTAATCGGAGCAATGTCTTTGTGATGTAATTCAATATTTATTTATTTCAGAATACGTCAACGAAGATGGCGTACCAGTGGACCCCTCCACTGGAATCGCAATATCCCCCCCATCTACTCCCGGTGCACCTTCGGTGTCAACCGATGGTATCGAGTACCCTTGCGAACTATCAGCGTCTAAGGTTTCGGTAGCAGGGTTTATATGTAAAGGACAACTCTTGTTTGAAGACAACTTTAATTCCAACTTGGAGAAGGGCAAAGTTTGGACTACGGAGATCATGTTTCCTGGGGAACCGGTAGGAATTTACTTTTTAATTAAACTTACTACCTACTTATGTCTGTAGGCTGGTAGATACATAGTCACTGCTTAGTTACCGCATTGTACCTGACGACTTTGTAAAGGATAAAAAACTAATTACTATAATAAATAAATATCAGTATATTATATTTTTTGCCTTGGGACAAAAAAACGTTATCATACATTTAAGGGTTAAACTATTTCTCAGTAGCTATAAGTTTTACTTGCTATTTATAAGTTTATCTGCGGCTATCGCAGGGCTAATGCGATAACCCGCTGTGCCATGTAGCTCCCCACTAAAAGGTAAGATATTATTTATACCTTTCAGGACTACCCTTTCAACCTTTACCTGAACGATCGCAACCTGAGAGTGAGGGATGGCCTTCTGAAGATCAGCCCTGTAACTCTGGAGTCTAAATATGGCGAAGACTTCATCACACAGACATTGGATCTCACTGCGAGGTATACTGCTAATTCAAAATATTTATTCTTTGCGCACAGTAGTTTTTAAATTAGACTTTTCCTACTATTCATAAGAACACTCAACAAACGGTCTGATTTTGCAATTACATTCGTTACACATAACTGTCGTTCATAAATAAAATCCGGACAAATCATTTGTCCCAAACCCAAACTAGCAAAGCTTGTACTATGTGGTGAATTAGTGACTAAAGAATGGAAAGAAATATTTTATAAGAATATGAACATCAATGACTAACGATCTTATGCTCATCACACAAATATATTTACTAGGATTCAAACCCGGGGTGGAAACTTTGCCACCACTGCGTCAACCGGTACCGCCTAGTCTTTCATTAATTTTCATGTTTCACAGATGTACGGGTACTATCGGAACGGACCAGTGTTTCCGCGAGTCGTTCGGTCCACAGATCCTGCCGCCCATCATCACAGCGAAGGTCACCACCAAGAACCGGTTCAGCTTCAAGTACGGCCGCGTTGAAGTCAGAGCCAAGATGCCGGTTGGGGACTGGCTAATACCATGTATGTGATTCTGTTTGATACCAGATTTTTCATTTATTTTTAGGGATTCCTCTTCCTTCTTTTTTTTCTCTTGTTTCCATAAATATTTAAACATATTAACAGAGATTAGTATGTACTTCCTATTTTATTCAATATAGGTACTTTTATCTCCAGTCCGTTAGAGTAAAAAAGCACAAAACCTTCACACTTTGGTGTAAAAGGCGACTGATGGCTAAGAGGTCAATAGTACCTACGTGTAACTAACACATCTATGGACTTAAAAATGGGCAGCAGAGTATTCTGATATAAATAACACCATACTAAAATCTATCTAAGCCCACCTCTTCGAGAGGTGGTCCACCTCTGCCAGAGTCTCAAAAACGGCACCTCGAAATTACACCCCACTTACTTAACTTATAACTGGGAGTTTATTTTGTACAAAGCATTCTCTTCTTTGTTTCCTTCTATTTAAAGTTGAATTTGGAATGAATAGTAATATGTACCCAGATAAAACTATTAATGTGGGGATTCGAATTTAAAATTTCGAATCACTTTTTGATTTTGTCAGTCGGTACTCGGTGCCATATTTGCGTGCTAAAACAGTTCGTGAAGCGTTATCTAGGATATTCTTGATCGAAGACCCGCCTTGAAGAAGAGTATGGCAGCATTCTCCGGCTAAAGAGGTATATCTACGTCCTACAATGGAAGTTGATAGAGCCGTTATGATGTTGTGATTGTGGTGACTTTTATCTCATTAGTGATACAACTGGAGCCCCGTGACAACATCTACGGTGTGAGGAATTACGCTTCCGGTGTGATGCGCGTGGCGTGCGCGAAGGGCAACGCAGAGTACTCCAAGAAGCTGGTAGGAGGGCTGATCATGTGCGACTCGGAGCCTTTCAGGTGAGTCATCGGCAATTTTTATGTCCTAACCTCACTGCTGAGGCAAAGGAATTCCTTAAGTGGATAAAGAGGTTAGGCTATAACCCATCACGCGTGTCCAATGTAGATGTGTTTCGCGCTTAGACCTAGCGCGTATCAAACTTTTCTGTAGCACGAAAATTTTGTCGCAAATGCAACGAATGGGTCAATATGTCAATAGGCGCATATACCCCCAAAAAACGTAGCG
Source organism: Catoptria pinella (assembly GCA_963556745.1). Lineage (NCBI taxonomy): Eukaryota > Metazoa > Arthropoda > Insecta > Lepidoptera > Crambidae > Catoptria > Catoptria pinella. The sequence goes on from OY750771.1 coordinate 2,013,254, forward strand.
CGTTACAAAACATCGAAGTGCGTGCTAGGTCATATAGGTATAATATAAAGCAACTGACGAAGAACTTGTCGCTCAAAAGACAGTAAGTATGTAGATGTAGATACTCTTAAATTCTGAATGATTCAAGGGAATAAAAATACTTTATCTCATATCTTAGGCAAAACTCAAATATGGTTGTTTTTCAAATGTTATTAATTGTCTTCAGGAGCGCTTATTTGAAGGAGAAAATAGGATTCGACCAATGGGCGAGGGACTTCCATAACTACAGCCTTGAATGGAGACCAGGTAAACTTAAAAGTATTTACTTCTTTTAAAATCTAGGTTTAATTTCCCATTATACTACTTTTATGGTTTCTTACTTTTTGATTATAAGGAGCTCGGTGGCGCAGTAGTATAGCGCCTGGCCCAGTGATTGCGGAGGTCAGGGGGTGGGTGACCAAAAATGTATTTCTCGTCCCGGCTGCATTTGCAGTTGTTAGCATCCACCGATCCGCATTGGGCCCGCGTGGTGGGTTATGGCCCATCTTCCTTATCAACCGATAAGGAAGACCTGTGTCACAGCAGTGGGGACAATTAAAAATGGCTGATGGTCTTATTTTTTGATTCATGACCTTGATAAAATTGTCAAGGAATAAGTATAGATAAGTCGTCATGGGATGAAAAAATATAAAACAACCACGACCCCGACCAAAATTCTAATCATCACTATCTCTTAACTCTCCAACAAAGTTTAATACAGCGAGTATCGTATTCCAGACGGTATATCATTGTTCGTGGACGGGGAGAAATACGGCGAAGTTGCCGCCGGTTCCGGTTTCTTTGAAGAAGGGAAGAGTAAAAACGTGCCGGCCGCCACGCAGTGGCTGAAAGGCACTACTATGGCGCCTTTTGACGAAATGGTGAGGCTTTTAATCATAATTATGCGAAAGAAAGAATTTAATAGCCTACTTAGACGGACGGAACAGCATAGGCGTGATTTGGTATTAAAATGAGTCACAAGTTATATAATTTTTGTGACTACGAGCACAGTATTAAACAATCATTGTCAAAATAATTTTGTGCACTTTTTATTTCAATATATCTATTTATTTTAGTATGCTCAGACTTGAGAGATGTTCTACCGGTTACATGCTTAAAGCTAGTAACAGATATAAATTTTACCTACGATAGCTCTTTAAAAAGTAGATCTTATGCGAGCTGGTACGAAATGTACGAGTATGTTCATTATTAAACAAAAACAGGAATTAATCAAAACTGTTTATAAAAAGAACATTTTTAAAAGTTCAATCACTATTTCTTCACAGTTCTACATCGCAATCGGCTTGAACGTGGGTGGCGTCCATGAATTCCCGGATAGTCCCATGAAACCGTGGAAGGACCACGCGACCAAGGCCATGCTCAACTTCTGGACCAGCAAGGAACAGTGGTTCCCGACCTGGTATGACGACGCCAGTCAGATGCAAGTCGACTACGTGAAGGTCTACGCTTTGTGATAGGGGAAAGGTGAGCTCAACCCTCTAGCATGACCACCGAAACACGATACATATCGCGTGATATAGCGTTTATCGACACTTAACGCTGTCAAAACCCATTGTCTTTTGACAGTTAAACGTGATAAATCGCCATATCATATCGCGTTCCGGTGGTCATGATACCGGGGGCTGAAGGCTAGTGGTTGACCCACCGGTGTAAGACCCAGGAATCCTGGGTTCGATTCGAGGGTGGTGTATTTTCTACTCAGTGATTTGGTTGCTGGCAGTGCTTGTGTCAAGTCCGCCTGCGCCTGGCTAGTCTTACCATAGTTTGACGCCATAACAACAATTTAACTTTATTGTGTTCCGGTAGTTAGAGCTAAGACAGTCAATTCCTCCATGTTTGTGGATTATGGGTAAGTATAGTCGCGGTATAGTGCGATCTCAATTGGCCTCATCTGACCCGTTGTAGATAAAAAGTTCACCTTACAAAAAATATTTATTTATTCTTACTTATTTACAAGGAAATTGGTACTTAATCCTAACTTAATTAAGTATGTTATACAAACGTTAATTTGTTCGTTTGTTACGATTTCAAGTCTTAACAACCAACCAATTTTGAATACACGTTGTAACGCAAGCGAAACGGTCAAAGATTCATTATTCAATAACGGCGTTCAAGTACTTACCAACTCTATACTATTACAAAAAAAATAATTTTGAAATGATTTTATTGAAAAATTATAATTCAGATCCAAAACTACTAATTTGGGTGGATTTCCCATTTGAAAAATTTACGCGGCACGGATGAAATCGGTAGTGTAAAACGTTGCTTTACAGTTCTTATATTTTTTTCTATGTAGAAGAGGTCGTTGCCTATAAGAGGCAATAAATATTGTTTTATTTGGATTGCAGTTAGTTAGGAAAAAATAATAGTTAAGCCCCGATTTTATCATTTCGGTAGCTGTCCAGAACACTTTTTTCAGTGTAATTTCCCTCGTACAACAAAAACTATTGATTATTTTGATGTGTGGTTACTTTTATTTTAATCTTGAATAGTGAGGGTATTATCACAAAGTAATTTTATAATTATATCTACCCAGTTTAATAACTGGTATGAGTAAACGCATGTGTCCCAGAAAGTCTATTCATTTCGGTGACCTAAAGTTTATAAGGCATATTTTTGCATAGAACAACTCTAGCTCCCCCCTCATACGCTTAAAACTTGCGTACCAGTGCCGCCTAAGTGCTTGTTGTGGAAGAAAGTGCGCAGCTGGCCTGCTGTTCCCGCCAAAAAAATAAGTATTGCTGTTCGGTGGTCATGGGACAACTTTGTTTTCATTTCCGTTTATGGGTATGACTCGTCTTCCAAAGAGCTAGTATATTTAATTGATTGTTCGTAAGTACGCTATTTCTACTACGTTTATTTGAGTAGTATTCATAACAATATATATTAAATAGTTTTCTTTTAATTCCAATTTTTGTTCTTGTTTTTAATTTCGGTGTCTTCATTTCGGTTGATTCGGTGGCCTAAACTGTCAACCGAAATGATAAAAAACTAACCGAAATGATAAAAAAAATCATTTCGGTGAGTGATGAGAATTTCGGTGCATAATTGTTTCATGTCAGTGGATTGTTTTATCATTTCGGCTTATTATTATTTCATTTCGGTGAAAATCCAGGCCAGCAGGTGATATTTCAAAATCTTATGTGTATTTTTAATGTGTTTCTAAGGCATGTTCTTTATGCGATACTAACTTCGACCTTTTATTATTGTAACCAGTGGTTAACCACTACTTGATTGAAAGGGAATTATATGTTTCTTTTTATGAAAAACTGGCCAGTGCCTAGACCGACATAGTGTAGTGGTTTTGACCATTTAAGTTATGGAATATAGTCCATCTGCGTCTAGGGTTGCATTGCCGTTTTCCATAACTACAAATAAAATCGCAAAATTTCTCAGATATACGATGGTTTTCAGACTTTATAATAATTTTACGTGGTCGTAATTTCTCTTTTTAGTCAGTAAACTTGGCAGGGTGGTCGTGGTCGTCATAATCCTTCAGCGGAAGTGGAAGTGACCTGCATTACTATTCATCGGCATTCTTCGATAGTGGCTGCCTTCTTTATGCATACGTGCAAGCGGTCATCCACGGCTGCTCTGACTTGGTCCATCCACCTCATTGGCAATTTACCACTTGGCTTGACCTAACCCTGCACCGCGACTCGTTCGATAGATGCACCGCCTCGCCGGGATACGTCGTGTCGTTGCTACCTGTGGCTGTGGCTTTTCCGTTCTTCAAATGTTTGAAGATGTGTGTTACGATCATGTCTGCATGCTGGTTGGGATGTGCCTAGACAAGACACGACAGACCACAGACCGATAGACTAAACAGTTTAGTTCTCAAACGGCTCCTAAACCTTTCATTATCTGTCTATTCTCAATCAGTGCTAAAGTAGTGTCGTTCATCTCTTGTTGCCGTTTGATGGTATCTGCGAGTGGTTCAGACTTTTTGACTGTTCCTTACCATAATTTTGGCTTGGCCCCAAAGTTGATCTGTGTTCTCCATATTCATTTCTGCATACAGAGTTGGAGTCTATGGACAGCCATAGACTCCAATTCTGTTCGAGTATTGCTATAAACTTTGAGTTATTCCCTATTTAGATTCTTTTATTTCTCTATCTTTCTGGCTGCTCTCAGTTTTAGCCGTACTTTGGAGATAAGAATTTGGTGGTCTGACCCGCAATCAGCGCAAGATATCCGCTATCGAGATCCAATTAGAATAAAGTCAATTTGGTTAAGATACTTGTCGTCAGGTATAAAGTCTTCTAGGGTGATTCTGGAACAGGTTGTTTGTTGGCCGCAAATTGCATCAGGCGTTCACCTCTTTTATCGCACTGACTCTAGTCTCAATCTTAGTCGGTGGAAGTCAACCCCAATCTTTAGCATTGAAGTGTGCTGCTAATTGGCCCTGTCTCAGCAAAATTAACTTCTGGGTCATTCTTGTGATGTTTAGAATGACCCAAAAGCACTGGTATTATGACAGGGTCAAGAAGTGATAGAAACAGACATGTACGTGATGATAAATTATAGAATAGAAGAAAAAAAAACAAATACTTAAGACATAGGGATTATAAACACAAAACAACATCATGCAGGAAATAAAACACAAAAATAAATATTTACACAGACATTTATCTGTTAGAGACCATGCTTATATAGACATCCTAGAAAGATTTCTAAGCAAAGCACTACGGACAATGCTCTTTATCCCCCCAGTGCATTAGCAACAAGTCTACATACTTAGACCTTAAAATAAACACAGTTCGGCAAGAAATAGCCCAGTACACTAAAAAGACAGACCAAGACAGGGTTGTTACCCATGCGAACGAACTGGCTAAGACCCTAAGTGGAGAGAAAGGTGTACAACATGCCCGTTTGAAACGACATGACATTTCAACTTTATTTAAAAGATCTTATAGCCAAAAAGAGTGTTAGCTGTAAAGAAATCTTACAACTAGATTTGGCTCTCTTAGATGTGTAAAATCCAGATCTAGGATCAGCCAAAGAAATGACTTATTGTGAATACACAGATCGCCATGAAGTAGAATAAACAGGAAAAAACAGATCTTGCTCATGGCGCTCTCCAGTTCGGCATAAAAACTCTCCAGGTCAGCCTCCGTTGCAGTGCTGGCGCCGCTTTGAGCTTGATGCTCAGTACTCGATTGCAGATTGGTTATGTGTGTTTCTTATGAGTTTTGGAAGAAGGACGGCAACTCTATTTCGGGTCATGTTGTCATTGCCAGAAAAGTTGATGGCGTGTGTCTCGGTGGGTAAATGACCATTCCATTCCAATGAGTTTCACTGAGCCCGCAGATGTCCAGTTCACATCTGGTTATTTATTTTTCCAAGATCTTTAGTCCCGGGCTGTAGTGAGCCAAGTACATTGCAAGTAGCTTTCCTCTGGACTTGCCGCAGCTTAATTAAGATACAAGTAGTATTTTATTCCATGCTTTACCTGATCTCTCACAACGTCATGGCCGGTATCCAACTTTCCACCGTTGCCCCAGACGCAGTACGGCGCCGGTTGCTAAGCGGATTTGCATAGCCATCTTAAGATCTTTGATTGTGATTTCATGATAATTTTCTTGGGATAAGTAATAGTGCAGTGATTTTCTTTTGCCTTCTGCACCAGGTAAATATTTAAGGAGTGATTTAGATTCTAAGGGTCACTGAAGCCTCTTCCAATTGGTTTCACGGCTGGGTGTATGGCTATGGTGTACTGCCATTGCTCGGTTGTCAGAGCCTCGTCTGTTATTCAGCAGCAACATGACGACGACTGGAAAGTTATTGCCGCAAGCTATTCGTACGAACCACCTGTGCGTGCAGGTGAAGTTGACAGTAGGGTAGGGTCAGATAAAGATGTTGTTACCGGACCGGTTACCTTACTCACGTCTTACTCACCCATGACATCGTATGCATGCATGATAATGCTATCTATCATATACGGGATTATAAGGGGATTAACAAATACCCTGTATAAGTATTGCGGTACACCTGTATATGCTGCTTCGGTGGATTTTAATTTCGGTGTATAAGTTCATTCATTTCGGTGACTAGTTATTTCATTTCGGTTAACGACCGTTTCATTTCGGTGACATCACATTTTTAAACACGTATATCTCATAAGTCTGTAAAGATATTTTGATGGTGTTAAATATGTGCATTTAGAGTATAAAGAAATACAATAAACCACGGTTGGAATTTAAAAAAACTTTATAATAAAAAATTCAACCGAAATGAAAGAAAAAACACCACTTGTTGAAATTGACCCATTTATTTAAAGTTTATAAATAACACAGCGAGTCGCAGCAAAGTTTTGATTGCTAAAAGCTTAGAAGTACGAGTAGAAGTTACATTAATAATGACTTTGAAAGTATTCTCCTTTTATTTTATTTCCTACTATTTGTTTCAGATTTCAAGTCATCAGCTGTGATTGAATTTAATACTTTAGTTCAATAAATAAAAAGAATAAATTGTCCTGATATTTATTTTTCTTTAATAAAAGATCCAACAAAGTACGTAATAATTTTTAATTTTTCATGTTGATTAGTCAAAAGTTGGTAAAACCCTATTTTTCTTAGTTTATTAGTGAATTAATATTCAAGATCAATCTCCCAGATACTCCCGAACACATCACAGAGCGACGACTTTTATATAGTCTATGAGGAGTTCTGGTTGGGTCCAAGTTTTTTCCCAGACGGGCAGGTCCTCCCAGAAGGCGAGCATACCCTTGCGCGCCGAGTTGCGCCACGGCTTGGGCCGCCCGCCGCCCGAGTACGACTCGTCGGGGAACTCCGTGATGCCACCCGCCGCCACGCCTAGTGTAATGACGAACTACCGGGAAAATTTGATGACATTTAAATTTAATTTACAATATAGAGAAGGTTTGGGGCTTGTTTGTTAATTTTTTATTAACTTACGTCAACATCAAAGGGTGCCATTTTGGTGGCTTTCAACAGTCGACTCAGAGGCAGACCGGAGCAGTATGAGTAAGGGTCGTGCGTGATAGACGACGCCTTAGATAATACACTATGTAGCAGCCCATCTGGATCCTGCACCAGCCCCCACTGCTCGCCGTCCACTGACAGCGATATGTAATCTATAAACCATCATCATCAATATCATTATACCCCATCTTATAGTCCAATACAAAACAAGATCTCTCCCGAAGATCTTAAAATAGAGGCGGGAAATGAATACCCCTAAATTCAGGACTACATTAGAGCAGATTCATCAGATCAGGCAGGTCATGCAGATTTTATATATAATAATAGAAATCCAACTTTTATCGAATTCATAATAATCGTTTTCACCCAATTTCCATTCAACTTACTTGACAGATGTTTTATAGAAATTCTGTCCTATTTTAAATTAAATCAGCAAAATAGTGCTTTCTGATATCTGTGTATAGACCACAGTCTATTAAATATAAATACAAGTTTGTTTTAGAAATAGAAAATAAAACCGCGACAAGAACAGGATGAAGTCATAAGTGTAAAATGAAGTCGTGAACGGATCCCATCTACACACCTGGGGTCCAGGTGAGGGAGTAGTTGTGGAACTGGTCTCCCCACTGTCCCTCTTTCAAAGTCTTGGTTGAAATCATCTGCTCCTGGCACTTCAGGTTCATTATGGGACCGCCATACAAAACCTGCAATCGTATCGTAATTGACAAAGATCACAATTATTGATCATCATCATCAGATCAGAATTCCTTTTAAATAAATAAGAAGGATAGGCCATACCCACTATGAGGGCCCAATGAGGACTGGTGGGTGTTAAGGTGTTAACGACTGCAAATCCAGCGAGGACCAACAGCTTTAAACGTGACATTCAAAGGACTGAGGAGCTCGAGTTAATAAAATTTTGGTCAGCCATTCAACAAATGATCCAGGTGGTTTGCTTGACGAAAATGCAGGCTAAATGTGCTAAGTGGCTGCGCGTGCGAGCTCCTCATCACTTTAAAGGTGCAGCCACTAATATGTATGTTTTTTTGCCCGTACCTTACGTTCGTTCCGTATCTCGAGCGTCTGTGGATGCACTGAATTTATACTAGCGTTTTTGGTTTGCGACGCTGATTCGAAATGGGGGTGCGGTATGAACAAAAGAACATATTATGTAGAGTAGACCTTAAAAGATGGAAAAGTTACCAAGACTGACCTCATTCCCGTACTCAACAAGACCCACTCTCAACTCCGTGTTGCCTCGAGCTGAAGTGATCTTCAAGGCACCAGACGCGTAGTTGGAGTTGCCGTATTTCTTGAACAATGGTTCCAAAAGTAATTCTGAAGAAATATAAAATAAAAATCTATTCGATCGCTAACTTAAACTTAAAAATAAGTATAAGACAACTGAAGTTAAAAAGGCTGAAAGCTTACGTAAATCACAGATATTGTTGTATTTTATGAAATTGACGCGTTTACGACCGGGATCTTTTCTAGTTTATTGCTTACTTATAAAATTTAAGTTAGCTAACGAATAGAAAGTTGGCCAATTGAATATTTTAAATGAGACTTCAATTTAGGATATGTGTTAATAAAAAGTACTATGTTGTTTTAGTTATTTGAATTTGTACGAGATGGCGCTACAACCTCTCGAATCTCGGTACCGTTTTATGGTTTTTACATAGTATACAAGGTGTTACAAAAATACCCCTAATGCCAAATATGGTATATAGGGACCATCAAACTGAACAACTTTTACTATGGGGCCAACTCTGAAATCGCGAAAAAAAAAATCAGCTGTTTCATACATTTTGATATTTTCGATTTTAATTTTTGTATGAAACAGCTGATTTTTTTTGTAACACGTTGTATAGTCTTTTGTATCGTATGTTTTCATTAGCTATCCATCGCTAACTATTAAACTGTTGTTCAAATACTTAATGCAATTTCATTGCTTGCACTTCGATAGACCTAGGAATTGGCGGGTGTTAGGTGTATTTTGTAATCACAGGTAGTTTACCTCCGAATGGCTCTCAATTCAGTAGGTAGATAATATTGTTTGGCTTACCTGGGTACAACCAATCTCCTTGCGGCAGCTTGGCTCTGATGTGGACGGTTCCATACGTGAAGGCAAACCTAAAGCTTTTTACGCGACCACTGACCACGGGCTTCAGGATGTCGGCTCCAGACGCTTGCTGGTAGCACTCCTCGCCTCGCGAAGTACAACTGTAATCATTAAGTGTAAGGACAAAGCTATAAGCGCAAAAACACGACGTAATCTCGCGCACGTAATTTTTTGCCATATCGTAGCAAGTTGAAATGTTCAGAAAGCGTCATAATATGTTATTTGATTCCCTAGTTTATGTCAATTCAATAGTTTCAATCGTTTTAGTTTTACCACTTACCCACTAAAAAGGTCCAACTTTCCTAATGAAATGGACTCTTTGGTAAAGCCGGGCATCCTCTCCTGAAGTTTTGGCGCAATATGAAGATACCCATCAGCTACGTAGACTACGGCGTCACTCTTCTGATACGACACGAAGGGATTCTCCTGCATAACACAATAACCTGGTAATTCAGTTGCTTTTCCCGCTATCGACCTTATTGGTGCAGTGGTCAACATGCCGGTATGTCACGCAAGAGGTCTCGAGTTCGATTCCCGGCCAGGTAGAAATTGAAATGACGAATCTCAATTTCTGTGACGGGTACTATGTATAATAAATAAACATTTATCAAGTATATAAGTAATATAATAGTCAGTTTTCTAGTACCCATATTACAAGCTTTATGAAAGATGAGAGGCTAGATGGCGCTGTATGTAATTTTCCAAGCATTTACCAAGTAAAAAATCGAAGAAAAAATATACTGAGCGTACCTAGATAGGTAACCGTTTGTCTATACGCTACTTATTTATTTTAAGTTACGAACAGTGATATTCATACCTATATCTTCATTCAAACAAATGTGTGAAAATTGTGACTTTTGCTTTTTTCCATCCATTTTTTAATCTACGGCCGTTGCAATGTCAAGGAAGTCTTTGCAAATGTTTATAATACTGGGTATGTGACCTAGAATCAAGACATCAGATCATTGCACTTACAAGGTGCGACGACACGGGTATGAACTGTTCTATTTGCCACAGATCCTCCTTCATAGTTGAGAAGTCGTCTTCGAATATGATCTGTCCTCCGCAGGCTTTGCCTCCTCGTACAATAGTTTCGGTTGGCTGACATTCGCCAACTGACAGGGTAACCTGCCGTTTGGAGCGAATAGTAGCAGCACTTATCTTTAGATCTGAAAAAAAGCGCACTACCCGTAAAAACAGTCAAGAATTGCGCGCGCATCCCTCGAACAACATGGTTGGTGTGGCGACGTGGTGGGATATAAATGCCCTTCAAGTCTAAATAAATGAAAATGTCTGAAAATTTCTGGAATGATATTGTTTTAAGTTATTAAATAAAACATGACAGGCTATCACCATAACTACACTAGTAGCTAGTTTTACAGATTTATAATGTTAGGGGTTTATGTATGAAATAAATCATATATGAGTGGTTTAGTGGTCAACATGTTGGCCGGTCTACCACGCAAGAGATCCCGGGTTTGATTCCCGGCCGGGCAGAAATTGAAATGATGAATTTTAATTTCTGTGACTGGGTGTTTCTATGTATAATAATAAGTATTTATTTATAAAGTATATAAGTAGTTGTCTAGCACCTATATTTTGGACTTTGCTTAGTTTGGGGCTAGATGGCGCTGTGTGAAATTATTCAAACAATTAAATTCCACTCGTATTTTAAATGCATTTCTGTACGCTATTACCTAATACAGCTCAGTTGGAAGAGCATTCTACCGGACTACAAAAGGTCGCGAGTTCTATTCCAGCCTGAGAAAATGATCTGGTGTCTAGTCGGATTTTTTCTAGTATATTATTTAGTATTATATAAAAATAGTTAATACTAAAATTTCAAAAGTTAAAAACTAATACAGTTTTTTCAGTCACTTGATCCAGAATATGATAAAAGTTTTTGTGTGATTTTCATAGAAAACCCCAAAGTGAATTTAGCTTTATATCATAGGTACTTACATATTAATAAATAATATATTCATAGCTGAGGATATTATATATGATTGTAACGCGGCGGTCGGCTTGTATCACAAAAATACAGTGTCTTTTTGTGCAGCGAATAGTATTAACTGTGCCTACTTACCTTCATCGTGTCCAAAGTCACTAGAATTCGCACTAATCCATTCGAAAACGATAAACACTAAAATACAACACGGCAGACATTTTCCTCTCATAATAGCCGTTTCAATACTAAACTAACAACAACTAAAAAAAAACCGGTTTGCCATTTGAGGCTGGCAACCGGACAATACACATCTTCAGGTAATATCTTCAGTATTTTCGAGGAAAATATATGGCAATTATTATTACTATTTTATGAATTAATTAAAGAATTCATTGCGGAAATAAAAACGTGCTCATTGAGCATTATGACACGCCAGTTTTGATAAACAAATCAGGAAGTCGTTAGAAATTAAATTCATAGTAAAATAGTCTTGGGATCCCTAGAAACCTTGTTTCACTCACCTCACGTACAATCAGTTAGGTAGGTACCTACTCAAACTATGAATCAAATTTTAAATACATCGTAATTATTGATGTTGCATAAATTGCTGTTCAGTTTTTTGAGGATTTAAATGTGATAATATGGATCATGTTTGCAATAAACGTACTTTATTTTATTTATCTTATATAAATAAAAATATAATAAAAAAAAACAAGTTTTTAAAATGGGTCAAAAAGTATACAATCATTTCTTCCGTAAAGATTTATAAACCTGTACAAAAGTTTGAAATTTATAAACGTGGGGATTGTCTGTATGCACCCCATATTTTAAGGTTTAAAATTTCTGTATAGGAGTATAATCTTTACGGGAGAAATTATTGTATACTTTTTTTTTAGTCCGTTTTAAAAACGTGTATTTTTTTTATTAAATTATTATTTTCTGGTTTTTAGTTAACGAGCTAAAACTAAAAATACATCATCTCCTATCGGAGTACTTTTCTCGATGATGTTGCATGGATACAAAAATCCTGTGCTCCATCATTAGACCCTGGACACTATTTCCCAACAAAGTACTCGTCAAGATGAATCAAACGAACCCAAACTCGATGGGGTTGCATGGTTTAATTATTCTATTGTTTTCCCGCCGCATTCGGCCGCTCGGGCGTTGATGAATTAAATATATAAAATAAAAAGTCAAAATATTCAAATCAGCCTTTTTGTCTAATTTTAAAACATTGCGAAATTGTTCGGGATTTTAGAATAAAAATAAAATGAAAGTGTTAAATAGGTAAACGAAATTAGTATTTAACAAGCATGAATTTATTTCTTACTTTTTGGACCTGTTTATTTTTAATAAATACAGAAAAATAATTGAAATGCTTAAGTTGATCATCACTGAAGGTTAATCATAATGCGACGATTTTAATGTAGTCAATAAGAAGGGCCGGTTGAATCCAAGTTTTCTTCCAGATGGACAGGTCCTCCCAGAAAGAGAGCATGCCCTTGCTGGCCGAGTTGCGCCACGGCTTGGGCCGCCCGCCGCCCGAGTACGACTCGTCGGGGAACTCCGTGATGCCACCCGCCGCCACGCCTAGCGAAATGACGAACTGCCGGAAAAAAAATGATGAAGTTATTAAGAATTAGAATATTGAGAATGTTGAGGCCTTGTTTGAATCTATAGGTAAGTTATCGGCTCCATAATGTGACCTTTATGACACAAAGGCATTTTTTTTTATTTTTATAATTATTTCCATAATTGATATTCCATACTCCATAATAAGTGATATTTTGATTAGGTACGAACTATAAAAAGTCAGGGAGAAAATAAGATGAAAGAAGAATTAAACAGACATCATCATCGAAGGGTGCCATCTTGGATCCCTTCTGGAGCTGGTCCCAGGGCAGGTGAGTGCACGAGCGAGGGAAACGTGTTAGAAGGCCGTTTGCCGCTTCGACATGCGCCCACTCTTTGCCGTCCACCGACAGCGATATGTAATCTGTAATAAAATAGAGTTTTTTTTATTATTTTGTTGAGGGTTCGTATCAAAAGTCCAGATCACAGATTGAACTAACGTTCAACATGAACCAGTGAAGTATTAAAACATTTAATTAATAAATTCCAACTAGTTACGTACTAGGAGTCCAAGTGAGGGTGTATACGTGAAAGTCATCCCCCCACTGATCGCCTTCCATGACTTTGGTGGTCAGCAGCTGTTGCGAGCACTGCACATCCATAACGGGCCCGCCATATAGCACCTGAAGAATAAAGATATATCTCATCATAATTGATGTAGGAACACCACTTTCTACGAGTGGGACATCTCTCGCAATTAGCAGAAGATTATTTCTTAACGTTTATTCGTTCTGGCTGAAAATACCAGTAAGAAATTTATAAGACATGGATAAAAAAGCAACATTAGTAATTAAGTTCAGTTTCTGTTTTATTTAACTGACCCCATTGTCGTATCTATTAGTGCTCAACTTTAGCTCCTTGTTGCCTCGTGCAGCAGCAATCTTCAATACACCAGAAGCGTAGTTGGTTAAGCCATACTTTTTCAGATAAGGTTCCAGAAGTAATTCTGAGGGAGGAGAAAAGTATATTTGTTCAGATTATGAAGTTTAGTTGTACGTACCTACTGTAGGTATTTCCGAGATCTTTCCTACTAAAAAAATTTTTTTCCTAAATATTTAGTGCTAATTCGAACTTGAATTGCAGATTTCAACATTTGTTATCTCCACGGGCCGTTATGATGAAGAATAATCACATTTGTTTGAAATTATTGTGATTAGCAGACCTGGGTAAAGCCAATCCCCTTGTGGCAGTTTGGCTCTGACGTGGACGATTCCATATTTGAATGCAAACTGCGCGCTGGTGACTCGGCCGCTCGCCACCCGCGGGATAATCTGCGCTCCAGAGGCTATACGAAGACATTCTTCTCCACGAGAGGTACAACTGAAAAGTAAGTAATTACCGTACAATGCCCGGAAAATGAGACATAATAGATATATTCTATTGTTATCTGGCCGCATGCGTCCACTTAATGAATTAAGCAGGCACACAAGTAAACGCCCTAAATAAAAAAAGTTTTAATGACAATCGCAGAGCACTTTTCCTGTAAAAGACCCTTAACAAAGAATTTCAATTTCATTTTAATTTCCAAATCTTACCCACTTTCATTGTCAAGATTAAGTTCTCCAAAATCGCCAAAAACATCGTCCAGAATCATCGGCGTGATGTGAAGGGAACCATTAGAGACAAACACCAGGCTGAAGGTGGTGATCTTCAAATCATTCACGTATGATACAAAGGGATGCTCCTAAAAACAACGAACTTAAAAAGCTTTAGAATACGTACAACTTATCCAGACCACGCATCAACATAGATGCAATTACAGTTAAAATTATTAGCGACAGGGAATGCATGATGTGGTAGATTTCCCGATTGCCTTATCACATAAACGTTTGTCTTAGCTTGCCTTGTAGCCTCAAAAACTGCATTCTAACTACAGTCCCATTCAATCAGCCAAAATTCAAAATTGATTGAAACTGATTGCCCTGTTTATTTATTTTACTTACAACGGGGTAGTGCTTGGCCATCACCATAAAGGCCGAAAGTGTAAGCCCACTACACCCGGAATCTTCACCACTGAGGAGGTTTCGTCCTAGCGTGCCGCTGACTGTACCACTACGTAAAATAGCACAGGTATTTTGTTTAAACAAGACATTATCACTTGCATCAAAATACCAACTGGATGTGATGTAACAGGTATGTAATGCTGGATCTGCCAAACATCTTCCCTCAAAGTGGAGAAGTCGTCTTCGAATATGGTTTGCCCTCCGCACGCCTTGCCCCCACGCACTGTTGTGACAGTGGGATAACATTTTTTTGGTCGGCTCGTTGTAGGCATTGTAGTGGTCGTTGTAGGCATTGTAGTGGTTGTTATAGGCATTGTAGTGGTCGTTGTAGTAGTCGTTGTAGTTGTCGTTGTAGTTACTTTCTGTTTGGGCTGACTGGTTGTTGAAATTTGATATTGATCTACCTGACTACGGTCTTTTAACTCTGAAATATAATAAATGGCATTCTGAAAATACATGTTTTTCTCTGGGCAGATTTGTTTCTGTAATACCTACCTAAGTAAAGAAGACCACATTTAGATTTAGTTTAATCAATAGTTCACATAATTTTGGAACAATAAACATAATATAAGTCACGCGTAGAAAAGCAAAGGCAGTAAGATCCTATTTATCAATAAAAGTAACTTTGAAAGCAGTTTGCTAATGTGAAATCAGTGTCATCGTTGTATTTCATAATTTTGCAGCTGCTGCAAAAACAGCAATATCCCATAGTAACTACACTGCTTCAAAACCAAAAATATGATTTATCGCCATTATGGAATAACTGGATGTTGCTGTCTTTGCTTCTGTATTATAAGCTGAAAGAAAACTTCGAGCAGTTTGAGATGTCATTTGTCAATAACCAATAATTAGTAACTAGACTTTAACACTTAATAATCTTTCGACGGCTGTACAATACAACACTGTTTCTGTGTTTACACTATATCTTTGATCTTTAGTTAACAAAATATAATCAAGTGGTCTTTTGTTCTACATTGATAAAGAGAATGTAGTATTTACCAGTAATAGTATATTGCCCGTACTTGTTGTGATATGTAACATCCTCTCCATCCAAGGATACCGAATACGCGAGGCGATAGTATAAAACGTCACCAATATTGAGTTGGATCCTTGGCTCTTCAAACCCTAGACGACCGTTGGGCATTTCACGTGGTATGCAAATTATTAAGCCCGCTATGACGACAGGCTCATTGATATTTGCATGAAAATAAAATTCCTTTAAGCCCGGAATGTCTGTTGGACAATAGTAGAGAAGGCATTTAATTATCAAATTATTTTTTGATGTTATGATTCCTTATGACATTCCTGCGCTGCGATCAACTATAAGTACTAAAAGGGTTGGCTTTTTTAATGGACGGAGGTCAAAAGTTAGAATAATTAGTAAGTTTTGTGTTTTTCGAAACATTAACGAAAACAAATTTACGAGTGTTTTTGTAAGAAAATTTAGAGAATTACCAAAAAAATATCTGTTTGATTCAGACTAGTTTGCTTGTTCATTGCAATTAAATCGTCAACTCTTATTTTAAACTATCAGAAAGTAACATAGTGTTCGATTTGAGAGTGATATTTTGAATCAATAAAAAATATGCTAGCGATCCGTATGCGACCACAACAAAACCGGTAAAACACGTTCATTTCGCAAAAAAAATAGGTAGATAACATAACTTACAAGGTCCGAAGACTTTAATGCCTTTAGGTTTATAAGCTTCTACTGTGACATCATATTCTTCACATATATTCACTCCAAAAAGGAATAATAATAATAAAATATAGACAAATGCACGTCTACCGACCATAACTGCCATTTTGCTACTGAACATGGCCTTAGGTCTTATGGCCTTATCACACTTGTGATATGCCAGCGAGTTCAAAGCGAAGCGAGTGCGCAGCGAGTTCGCCACGATTGTGAAACGAGCTTGCGGCGAATTCGAAACGAGCGCGCGACAAACTCGTTGTGAAACTTGTGAAAGACTTGTGAAGAGTATTAAATAGTTATTCGACAAATATAATTCAAAGATCATGGTTGTTTCTTTTTATTATACTAACCTGGTTATAAAAATGGTATTAGTGTCGCTAGGGCAAGCAAAGCGCCTCCACCAAAATCAAAGTGTGGGTGTGTAGATACTCGTATTAAAAATGACGTTTTAAATTGATAATTAATATTTACTTTTAGCTTTTTTTACACTTTTTTCATTTCAAAGATCAAGACACCACCTCTAACTTCCTCTATGCGACTGTCCAAGCCTGCGCGCGGGTGCTCTCCTTTTCAAATCGAATTCTAACTTTTTAATAGTAGGTAATTAATAAAATAAACTTCAGCCAGCAACGGCGGTGATAGCTCTCAGAGCGGAAACATAGACGATCTCCAATATTACCCTGGTAAGCAAAATATTTATCCACATATTTGTGTAAGATATGACTATCTTACAAATAAAAACTATCTTACAAAATGTAAAGCTACATTTTGGTATGTTTTCGCAAACAAACTAAATGTGCTTTTGCGTAATGCGTGAAGAATAACATGTGTTCGGACATTCTTCAGTTTTTGCAGTTAAATTAACTATGATTTTTGACATGATTGTTACTATGTATAATTTTGAACAATTAAATGCGAGGGGAATATACTGGCACTTTTGACAGGATGTTGAATTTTATTACAAAGACATAAAGGTTGATGAACTGTCAATGTTGCGTACATATAATTGAACTCGACTGTTCCTACTTTGGTAAATTTGTGGTAGTATCTACTAAAAGATCACTGGAAATGGAAATTCACTCCTTGTATTTTATAAGGGCTACCATAAATAATATTAACACATAGAGATTGTTCTTGTTTTTGTTTACTAATTAACTTTGAACAAAAATTTACAACGTCTACCGTTTTCAAGATGTAACGTTATATAATATCACAGAGCGATGACCCTGACGCTGTCTACGAGCATTTCTGGTTGGGTCCAAGTGTTCTCCCAGACGGGCAGGTCCTCCCAGAAGGCGAGCATGCCCTTGCGCGCCGAGTTGCGCCACGGCTTGGGCCGCCCGCCGCCCGAGTACGACTCGTCGGGGAACTCCGTGATGCCACCCGCCGCCACGCCCAGTGTTAAGAAAAACTGGCAGAGAAAAACATCTTTGATATAGGTACCAACTTACACCTTGTTGATTAGTTTTTGGTAACTCGGGAATTTGACTTCCTTTATGATGACTCACTGGTGAAGCAGCGGTAATATTTTGAATTTCAAACTAGCTATCAGCACAGAATACATAATAGTCATTTTTGTTTTAATCTAAGATCGTTATCTGGTATCAAATAGAGTGGTACGTAGGTACATCCGCCTAAAACAAGACCTAAAAGGTTTTGGGATGCACTTCACTCTATTCTCCATTAGTTATATATATCTGAAGAAAGCAAAAATAGTATGCCTATTTGGGATTATGGCAAGGAAGTAAATTTTCAAAATCAGGCCCTATACATTATCATAATATTTACAATATCAGATGGCAAGGAGGTAGACTGGGTCCCCGTCAGCATCGAGTTTATATACCTAGGTACTTACGAGGTCATCAAAGGGCGCTATCTTAGAGCCTTTCTCCAGCAGCATTCTCGGCAGGTGCGTGCAGGTCTCAGGGAACCGCGAGCGAAGCCCCCCCGTCGCGTCCACGCGCGCCCACTCCTCGCCGTCCACTGACAGCGCTATGTACTCTACGAACATTCAATTAAAGTAGTCTTTTGCTCATGACTTCATCCACGGAAGAGTTTCACGAAAAATAGTTTAAATGGCCTCCTTAGTGTATAAAAGCTAGTAGTACTACAGAGAGTTGAGTTCAAGCTGTTTCCTAGGTTTTACCCATCCGGGAGAAGGCTCTCTCCTTCTCCCTCCTCTGGGGAGAGGTAAGAACCCCCCGGCTCCCCCGCCGAGCCTACTATTAGCCGAGGCTCGACGGGAGCGCCGGGGGCGGCGAGAGACAGCCCAGGAGTGGCTTCCTGCGCGCTGACCGAGTCCAACATGCCATTTGGTATACCTAAAGATTGTATTTGCCCTCACTCTAATAAAAAAAAAATGGTTTTACCCATCCGAATTAGATGAAATATGGCTTCGATTTTAATTTGGACCCCAAGCTATCAAACTGTTTTTTGATTTGAATCTTTTTTATAGTCGGCAACCTTCCTGGTGGTGGTAAAAATAACCATTCGCCAAAGTTTCATCGCAATCGGATGAATAGTTTAAGAGTCCATAGAGAACAACAAAAGCTTTATACGCACGAGGAGTCCAGGTGATGGAGTACTCGTGGAACTGGTCTCCCCACCGACCGCCATCAAGCACTTTTTTGGACATCAGCTGCTCTCGACACTGAGCATCCATGATCGGCCCACCGTACAAAATCTGCAAATATTCATAAAATTTTGAGCATCCTTACACTGATGATAAGCAATGCTCCCATTATGTTTTCCTCAAAATAAAAATAAAATTATAGAAAAGAATAAAGATATTGATGCAATCAAATAGAAGAAGATATAAAAATCATTTAAGATTCAAAATATTAAATATAATTATAGAGGTCCGGCCATCACTATACGTCACATATTTTAGTTGATATGAACATAGGTCAGACTGACAAAATGCTAATTAAGATTTAGTTACTTATCTCAAAAAGTAGAAATGAATACTTCTTCAAAAAATATAGGTATACCTTTGTTATTTATACCTTTTACCACTTACGAAGGAAGATTGGTAGTTTTAAATTTCAAATTCAATTATTAATATACTTAGGTACCTACTAAAAAAATTTTTTCTAAACTCCTTTTTAGCTGGTTTTTGAAGACTGTAGGTAAATCCGTTTTCTCGAAAGTTATTCGACCAAATTATTCTATTACCTATTTTCTTTTTAAAAAGGTTTTTAAAAAGGAAATTGGTAGTGTATATTTTTTTAAGAAAAACCTCAAACACGATGCGGTGTAACAACCACGCTGGAACAGGCACTGTAAACGGAAATATTATAATGGGTAGAATTCCATCCACTCACCACGGACCTGAAAAAAAGACGGACGTAAATACCTACCACACTAAAAAGAAGTGAAGCATGCAAGGTCCTACAATTTCGTTTGTTGTACATACATGACCTACACTCACACAAATACACCTGGAAAGAAAAGACCGGTGTATTTGTGTGAGTGTAGGTCATTGTACAACATACGAAATTGTAGGACCTTGCATGCTTCACTTCTTTTTAGTGTGATATTACGTCCGTCTTTTTTTCAGGTTCGTGCCACTCACTTTATTGCCGTATTCTTCTAACCCCACCCTCAACTCCCTGTTGCCCCGAGCTGCAGCAATCTTCAAGACCCCAGAAGCGTAGTTAGAACTGCCGTATTTCTTTAAGAACGGTTCCAAAAAGATTTCTGCAAAAGAAATACTAGACTTTTACGACCTCCGTGGTCGAGTGGCTTTGTACACCAGTTTTCAAGGTGTCGCCATCTCTGAGGTCCCGGGTTTGATCCCCGGTTAGGTCAATTTAGAAAACGAACTTTTCTATATTGGCTCAGGTCTGGGTGTTTGTGATACCACCGTTGTCTCTGATTTCCATTACACAAGTGCTTTGGAATCGGAGCAACGTATGTGATGTTGTAATAAAAAAAAAGACTTTAAATAATCAAGACCACAATGACTTCGTCTTCGTCATAGATCTATCTAGTAGAAAATGTTAGCTGTTAATGTCTAAATTATGTTACAGATAGTGTATACAAGGTGTTACAAAAGTACCCCTAATGCCGAATATGATATGTTAATAAGTTTATTAACAGTGTCTGTAGCACTGTCTGAAGCATAATTTGGAGATTACAGCTAACATTTCCTACTAGATATATCTATGACGAACGAAGTCATTTGTATATTAAACATCAGTTTGAGTTAATGGGACATTTGAAAACTATAAAAATACATCTGTTAATAACTTTTACAGAATAAGTTACAATAACAATTACTTGTCTGTATTTAGTAGTCACATTCATCGCTTCAACAATAACTAATGACTCGGTAGCTCAGCGGTCAGAGCATTGGACCGGATATCCAAAGGTCGCGGGTTCGATTCCTGTCCGAGATCATGATCTGGTGCGAGTCGTATTTTTTCTAATATATTATTCAGTATTAATAATAACGCTACTGTTTTGTTATACGATTGATAGCTACCTGGGTACAACCAATCCCCTTGAGGCAGCTTGGCTTTCACGTGGACTGTTCCGTACTTAAAGGCGAAGCCAGAGCTGGTGAGACGGCCGCTCACCACCGGTGGTAGAATGTCTGGCCCAGATGCTTGCCGGTAGCATTCTTCTGCACGAGAAGTACAACTGTGAGGAACGTATGGTGATCTGAAGATTACTGTCGTATCCGAATTACTAACTGTGTTTCGTGTTTTGAAAATATTTTGAGATTTTTTAAGCTTAATCGACAATACGTTCCGTAAACAAAAAAAAAGCTTTTTGCTTTTGTGATTTCTGTACATTGATTAAGAGATATATAGTGTAAACTTACTTACTGTTTTTATCCATACTACTTACTTACCCACTGAAAAGGTCCAGAGTTCCAAGATATATGGACTCGTTAGTGAAACCGGGCATTTTCTGTTGGATCTTCGGCGCGATGTGGAGATAGCCGTTGGACACGGAGACCACGGGATCGCTCGACAACCTTTGGTACGACACAAATGGATACTCCTGGAAAACAATGAAATTACATAAATTTTGCAGTCTTGCGCCTTATATGGATTATTAACAACCAGAATAAAAGCTAAGGACAAACGAAAAGCGCGGGTATACTACTTACTACATGACTACACGCATAGCTTTTATTCACGCGGAGCGAGAAATGACAAAATTAGGTACTTAGTGGGTACATGACCTAATGAGGACATGATCTAGGGGCTTTAGATGAGGGGGTGCGCTGGCGGCCGCTGGGGTATAATTTGACATGTGGATCATTTGTTGCACGGAATGTGTCACGGGACATCAGATCAGATAGTGGTGACACTTACAGGATGTGATGATACAGGTATGAACTGTTCTATCTGCCACACGTCCTCCCTCAGAGTGTTGAAGTCGTCCTCGAATATGGTCTGCCCCCCGCACGCCTTGCCCCCCCTCACCGTCGTCATGGTTGGTAGGCAGATGTCCGGCTGTGTGTCCCCACTGCGGTCTCCAAATGCTGAAACGAATTTATAGGGAATTATTTCATTTTAAGTGAGTATGTTCGCAGACTGCGATGCATAGAGAAATTCACATTCACCTGCCAGGATTCAAACCTATGTCTAGCAAGAAAGCAAGGAAGATGAGATTCTTTGTTACAATAATAAAAGTAAAACTAAGTAATTATTGCAGAAATGAATTATTTAATTTAAACTGTAGGGAATCAAATCGGTGACCAACTCAACAAAACACCGTGATGCTGCAGCACCACAATGTTAACTTTCGGCTGGGCCTGAAATAGTAGGTATAGGTAGGTGAGGTACCTATAATATACTTACTGAAGTTAGCCGTTTTTCTCTATTTCTGAGACGGAACTTACCAGTGACTGTGTAGCTTAAGTTGTCCCTCACATATCCGACTCTGTTCACGGAGACAAACACGTAGTAATTGATGACGTCACCGAGCTTCAACTGGAGCTGTGCGTCCTCAAACACCCAGCGACCTGCAACAGAATAATCTATAGATATAGACAGGCTACGTTATCACCTCCAAAAAAACTTGCAATATTCGACAGTCAATTAGACAGTGCTGGCAAATTTTAATGCAGCAAAGCCGTGCACTTTTGCCAGTTTGTCAAGCATAACTTCTGTCTCTCAGTCTGTTGAAGGTGAAATGCAGCTTCAGGGTTAAGCTATGTTGACTCACCCGACAACGCATTTTTTCGCATCTTCATCTCTTTTCAAGTTTAAACATCGTTTGCTAAGTATATAGTCATACCACACAATTGGCGGATCGCCCGCAGGGCAACAGGAAGGTAGGACGGAGTCGGGGTGAAGATGGGGCGGGCGTGAGGGAGAGTGCGTTTACCCCTGAAACATTCGGTCCCTTACCCCGCGAGCGATCCGCCGCCCCAGCTGTGTGGTATCATCACAGTATTATAAACCACTAAGACTGTGGTATCACTATAGCACGAAAACTCAACAGCCTCCTTAGTCTTAGGCATCAGCGAGCTGATCGTCACCGAATACTGAAAAATCTATTCGACACCTGTTAGGTTCTCAGGCGGGAATCGAACCCACAACCTTAGGAATCCAGCCCAATGCTTTTGAAAACGTTTTTTTCTGGGCGACGCGACGCGACTATGGGAAGATAATTATAATATATGTACCCACATATAAAATTTGTAAAACTGTGTAAAAACGCGACGTTGCGTCCTTGGAGAGAGCTGCGAGAACGATCGATTGGATTTTTTGTAAACATTTCCACTAATTGTTTTTAAATGTAGCGAATTTTTTATCAGCTTCATGCTTTTCCAGTTTATTTGTTATCAAAATTATGCTAATTATGTATTATCAATAATTTGGAGGTACCCATTCTCATACATACCGTTAGTCGACTTCAGGATTTCCCCTTTGAGATTTCCAACTGCATTACTGTTGATCGGACGGTTTACGTTTCCATTGAACACGAAGAATGTTAGCCCAGCAGCGTCTGTAATACCAAAAGGGAGATAAGTTATTATAAAAGATAGGTAGTGAAATTATATCTGTTCTGTAGATTTAAAAAAATGACAACATCACATACATTGCTCCGATTCCAAAGTAAGTAGCTAAAGCACTTGTGTTATGGAAATCAGAGACAACGGTGGTCACAAACACCCAGACCTGAGCCAATATTGAAAAGTTCGTTTTCTAAATTGACTTAACCGGAGATCGAACCCGGAACTCAGAGATGGCGACACCTTGAAAACCGGTGTACAAAGCCACCCGACCACGGAGGTCGTCGATTTTATTCACTCGTCGGAGGTTTATTCACTATTCAGGCCGCTATCCACTGGCTGGCGTTTTCCGAGGATTGGCGGTTCTCGCACATTTGATACCTATGTGAATATTGAAGTGAATAATCTACCGTACATCGGGCTCAATGACAAGCGAGTGCCGAGCTGATGCGATATCCTATACAACCAGCATACAACGTGTTACAAAAAACGCTACAGCCGAATATAGTAGATAGGGTACCGTACCATACAACAACACCCCCGGAAAATTATGTGAAATATTGAAAAAAATATTTCTTTTCATGGATAAATTGCATAGTGGCAACCCTAAATCTAAATGCATGTTTAGCTTATGTCCATTAATGTGATTGATTATCCATAACAATAGTCGATTTGCGTGCCACAATAATCTAAGGTTGTCACTTTGCAGTTTTCCATACGAATAATAAACGAAATTGTACGGGTTATTATGAAACACCCTGTAGGTGATCCTCATTTTCTTGAAGTCGGTTAAAAATAGGTAGGTACTGTCTTTTGGCAATTTTGGTTCACATGATTGAGCTGTTGGCTTACGCCCTTACTAATAAAGATTGTATAGCAGATGTATAGTTACACAGTGTTTTGTCTCTTTAGGGCTGATTTTTCAATCCTGAGATATCAATCAGTTAAATTATTAACCACCAAATAAAATAAATGGCATTCAAAACATTTGACAGACAAGCGTTTGGCATTCAAAACAATGACAAACATTTTTTAATTTGGCGGTTTAATACGGCGGTTATCAAGCGAATAAATATTATCTAGGCATTGAAAAACCAGCATATATACATATTTACATATTTGTAAATATCGTTCCTCTAAGCTTCTAATAAAGCTGATAAGTTTTTTGCGCCCATTTTTCTTGTCGGCTAAAAGACGTCATAATGGGTGGTAGGATAAAAGAATTGACGATTTAAAAATGCTTGTTATGTGAGCTTATTTGAATAAAGAATTTTTCAATTTCAATTTCAGCCCTTAGTTTGACAGAGAGTAACCATTGTGTAACTATACATCTGCTATACAATCTTTATTAGTAAGGGGGATTATGTGTAAGGTGGTCCCGACGCATCTTTTAAAGTGACTGTATCAAATACAGTTTTAGTCGCACTTATGACATGACGCACTAGCAGCTATTGATTGGGTATTTTGTGGTTACCTTTCAAACATTAATTAACCACGAATTACTGAAATAAACATTTGATCATTTGAAATGAATGTTGTTATTGTATGCAATCTCCAAACCAGTGGCCCTACCATGAGTTATTGCAAACTGTTTACGCTCCCGTAAACTATCTGATATACTTTTTAAATTTTGAGATTTTAGGATTCACAATGCTATTTTTATATAATACTAAATAATATACTAGAAAAAATACGACTCGCACCAGATCACGTTTTCGGACGGCTCTCGCGCTGGTTTGCAGCGTAAGAGTTGATATACTAGAAGAAAATCGACGTTCCCACTAGTGACTCGGTAGCTCAGCGGTCAGAGCATTGGACCGGATATCCAAAGGTCGCGGGTTCGATTCCCGTCCGAGAACGTGATCTGGTGCGAGTCGTATTTTCTCTATATCGGATATACTGCTCACAGTCAATGCGAGTGAAAGAGAGAAAACGATAGTTTATGGTAACGTAAACAGTTTGCATCAACTCATGGTAGAGCCACATGATCTTTTGTGTTCGAGTGGTTTGCATCTTGTGGTTTCGGGTTCGATCCCCAGTCGAGTCGCTTCCATCAGGGGAACCCAGTCCCCTCCTCAGAAACTAACTTTCTCAGCGATTCTATGCTACTTATGTATACCTAACTTATACAGGGTTATTTTTAAAACACCAACAACTTCGCAGGAGTGGATTACTATACTATACAAGGTGTTACAAAAATACTCCTAATGCCGAATATGGTATATAGGGACCATCAAACTGAACAACTTTTACTACATGACCAACACTGAAATCGCGAAAAAAAAATCAGCTGTTTCATACATTTTGATATTTTAGCCGGCTGCCCGATCGCCCGAATGAAACCAAAGAATACAAGATGAGTGGATAAAACTGAGCAAAAATCGCGCTGCGCAGCCGTTTTTTTACCAGACACAGACAGGCATTTTTCTGAAAAATCAGGCTTTTATTATGCAACCTAGACAGGCATCCTCACTTACCTACTTAGATGGTAACCCTACACAACACCCACTGCTGAGTATAGACCATTAGATTAGGCCTATTAACAGGGTTGCCCGTATTGTCCCATATTTCGTTAATTTCGACAAAAAAGGGCCACTGAGCACTGATATATGGGATATATGTATCACTATTTATAGTTATAGATAAAGTATTAAAGTACATATTACTTAGGACGGAATAAAAATTACATTGAAAATTTTAAAATTTGGTATTCGTTGGGAATATAATTTTTATAACGGTAATGAACAAATACCATTTGGTATTAGAAAGGAATAGATCGAATAAAAAGTTGATTGACCTTTTTTTCGTCGTATATCTACCTAAAGCGTGTTTTGCTATTTAAGATTAAAATCTATTAAATATTGCAATACCTACCTTACCTATGTACATGTACAGTACAATCAACACAAAAATCGGCACCAAAAACATATACACCTAGGTAGTAGGTACTGGTTCAAGCATACGTATTGGGTTCATTGCCTTGTATGCCTTGCCTGTCCCCAGAGGTGTTCAAACTTTGTAATTCTGCAAGCCAAGTCTAGTCGAGTCTAGACCTAAACCTCTTTCTTTAGGTTTGAATTCAAGACTGCTTTAGCTATTCGCACGCAGAGCACTAAAAAGTTTAAGCATCAATAACAATTTTATCCTGTATCTTGTAATAATAATGACCTTAAAATGTGGTTAGTGTTTTTGTTCACTTTGAAACTTGAATTCCAAATGATTAAAAACGATCGAACTTCCACATGCTTAAGGCATAAAAGCTTGTTAAGTAGGTACCTACTTAACTATGTAATAACATAAAAGTGTTCCTATTTAATTATCGTCATTTATCGTGCTTATCCGGTTAAAAAAATCTTTTAAAATCTATAAATTTTAAGTAAAAAATAACATACCTGGTATGGAAGCTCTGAACCCTTTCGGCTGGAATACTTCGATGGTCACATCTGGGACACTATAACCACTTTGAGCACTAATTAATCCGAAAACTTGCACTAACAAAACGCAATTCAACGCTCGTCTTTCCTTCGCCGCTGCCATTTTCGTACTGAATGTAGTTACAGAATAAATGATAAGTGCAGTGCAGAAAAAAACGCGAGTTTTTATTTTTTAATAAAAAGTGAACGCTTCCCTTTGTTTTCTGTATGCTTTAACTAAAATGATTCCTGAATATCACACGTGTATTGATAAAAACGGTCAAGAGCAGTCGGACTCGCGCACCGAGGGTTCCGTACCATCATTCTGAAAAAGTTAACTATTTAGATATATCGTTTTATTTTTCATGTTATCTTTACATAAACTTCTATCGCATCAAATAATTTCAGATTTTTGTCTTTGCAAACTTCGGAGATAAAGGGGGGACGACATTTTTTTTTTTTCATTTTTCTTCAAAAGTCGAAATTTTTAAGACCCCCTTCCAATCCCGGTTGCAAAAAAATATAAATATTTTTATTTCTCTCTCATTTGCAAAATTTAGGCAAACGTCATCTAAAACTATTCCAAATTTCAAGTTGATAGCATTAGTAGTTCTCGAGATATCCATCTGTGACAGACAGACAGAGTCGCACCATGAGGGTTCCTTTTTACCATTTTGATACGGAACCCTAAAAATGAGTCTGATTTCTTTTCTACGATTCTCCGGCAGTAAAATGTAGTTGTTCTTAATTTGGTGTCAGATTATAAGGTCAATGTTAATGACATAGGTTACTTTAATCGCATTCAGTGCGCTTGAAATGATAACACAATGTTAATTGATAGCCCAACAGCTTTGTAATTGCACAACACACGATGCCTGACATTTAGACATACAGACAAAAAATATTAAAACCACGACTGCTCGGCCAAAAAGAAGAATGTAGGTAAATAAAAATAAGTGCTAGTGTATTGGTCGTCGCGTCGGTATCATCATCATCAGTTCTACTTTAAATAATTCAATTCATTTTTTTTATTTATGAAGTTGCCCTAACTTTCCAAGAATTTAAGTAATACATTTCAAGGATATAAGTAATACATGTACGCACGCAGGCATGCTTTTATTTGCAAATGGGATGTATGTACACATGACAGCACGGCAGGTTATACAGTTAACCTGCGAAAACAGCTTTTATTAGGTAGGGCATAAAGACGGTCTCAAGGTCAACATGTATAGTCTGAGGTGTCGTCGTGTGTACTTTGGCCTCTCCCGAGATCAAGATTAAACTTAAAAAAAAACTAGTTTTTAAGGTAACAGAAATTATCAAATCAATGTTTGGCATTGCTAATTGTATGATAAAAACACGGGGCATCCCAAGCGTAACGTCGTCACTCACACCACACTCAACATCAATTAGTCATTGAAAAAAAAACTAGAAACTTTAAAATTTCCTTAAAGGAAAAGCGAATGTTTTTGTGTTTTACCTAGTTCGATAACAGTTGTCTTTCTAACAATTATTTATTCATCAAATAATTAATAAAATAATTAATTAATTATTTATTTGACATATACGAAATACCCAACTGTACCTAAAGCACGTTCAACTAACTTTTTTAAAATAGCTTAAAGTCGATATGAATGTAGCAAAATAAAAAAAAACTATAAAGGGGTATGAGTAATTTCCTAAGAAGAGGTGGGTCAATTTTTTTTTCGCTGTCGCTTCCAAAAAACCGTTTCATCGCAAAGATCTTATCCCAATAAGCAAAAAAATATTCTACAGCGTATAGCATGGGCAGTTTATGAGATATTTAAGTTTAATAAAAATATTTGGGTAATTTTTTTATGCGATGTCGCTTCCAAAAAACCATTTCATCGCAAATATCTCATCCAAATAAGCAAAAAACTTTCAGGCAGCGTAAGTCTATCAAGGGCAGTTTTTGAGATATTTGAGTTAAAAAAATAACATGTGGGTTATTTACTTTTTTTGGCGTTGTCGCTTCCAAAAAACTATTTCATCGCAAAGATCTCATCTAAATAAGCAAAAAACTATTTGGCAGCGTAAGTCTATCATGGGCAGTTTTTGAGATATTACGCTGTAAAATAATTTTTTGCTTATTTGGATGAGATTTTTGCGATGAAATGGTTTTTTGGAAGCGACAACGCCAAAAAAAGTAAATAACCCACATATTATTTTTTAAACTTAAATATCTCAAAAACTGCCCATGATAGAGTTACCTTGCCACATAGTTTTTTGCTTATTTGGATGAGATATTCGCGATGAAATTGTTTTATGGAAGCGACAACGCCAAAAAAAGTAAATAACCCACATATTATTTTTTAAACTTAAATATCTCAAAAACTGCCCATGATAAACTTACGCTGCAGAATAATTTTTTGCTTAATTGGATGAGATTTTTGCGATGAAATGGTTTTTTGGAAGCGACAACGCCAAAAAAATTAAATAACCCACATAGTATTTTTTAAACTTAAATATCTCAAAAACTGCCCATGATAGACTTACGCTGCCAAATAGTTTTTGGCTTATTTGAACGAGATCTTTGCGATGAAATAATTTTTTGGAAGCGACAACGCCAAAAAAAGAAAATAACTCACATATTATTTTTTAAACTTAAATATCTCAAAAACTGCCCATGATAGACTTACGCTGCAGAATAGTTTTTTGCTTATTTAGATGAGATCTTTGCGATGAAATGGTTTTTAGTAAGCGACAGCGCAAAAAAATATGACCCGAATTTAATTTTTTGAACTTAAATATCTCAAAAACTGCCCATGATAGACTTACTCTGTAGAATATTTTTTTAGTTATTTCGATAAGGTCTTTGAGATAAAAGAGATTTATGGAAGCGACATCGCAAAAAAAAAATGACCCACTTTTTACTCATACCCCTTTTCAAAGGTCAATAATTTCTGGCTACGCGACTGCAGTTTTATAGTGGTAGTACCGTGGCTCCCCACCTGGAGAGCCCCACGTACGAACCCCCTGCTCACCTGCGGGGGAGAATGAGTAAAGGCATTTTTCTGCGGCATACAAAAAAAGTCTAAGTAAACGGTAAATAAATACTTTTGGTCACCTTGATTGTGGCAACTTGATCTGACGACAGGTTTGTCAATCGATATTCGTAATTGGTTAAAAAAGCAATCAGGGGCCGTACCGGCTAACGCATCGAACTTCGGAAAGTCTGCAGAGCTTCAAATTAAACCAAATATATCGAGCCCCAATCAGGCCAAAATGGCGAACCCAAATTCATGATGTCACACGAACACCGATATCTTCTAAATAACTTCGGCGAATAGTACAATACGAAACTCATTACTTCGATTTATCTGTTTTAAGTTGAAACTCGGCAGACCCACCAAAGTTTGAAAAGTTAGCCGGTAGGGCCCCTGCTAGTGTGATGGTTATTAGGGCTGTGGCCATTGGTTTTGTTCTGTATTCTGCAAGTTTCTAAGCAACGGTTGTTTGTTCCTGACTGTTTGTACCTATATAAAATTATATTGTTATGTGTGCGTATAAAATTGCATTGCGACATTAAATATCTTGAAAAGGCTGTGAACCGTTTTACTTCTGCGACACCTAGGGTTCATAATCATGAAAAAAGATTGATTGAAACGAGGTAGAGCACGAGAAATGAAAGACTTATAGATTGTAATATTCGGGCTATTTTATTTGAACTTTTAACACGAAGTTGGTCGCATTATAGTGGAAAGATCACAAACCATTAAATTGTGCAATGATACATTCATCTTATACATAAAGTACATTGTATAATATTGATATTAAGTTTACAAATATTGTAAACGTGTCGCTATTTCCGATTCCGACCAACTTGCGACCAAGTTAGTGCACACAAAATTGACTATTATGTAAGTGGTGTCATGACATGAGCGACTAATTTTTTTTCCTAAGTTTACTTTATGTGTCTATCACTTAAGAGTTTACAAGTTTGTGTAGTTATTGGTCTAGATATTGTAGCTGCTTACCTGCAACCATTAGTAATGTGTTGAATAACATAAAAAGAAATAGCATTTTGAATGCTAATATCTAAAATTTTATAAGACATCTTCGTGAAATTATGAAACTGACACATATTACTACTCGGCCCACCCAACATGACACAAGTGGCACCATGAGTTGATGCAAACCGTAAACTATTGTGTTCTCTCTTTTACTCGCATTGTTTGTGAGCAGTATATCCATAGTTTACGGTAGAGACAACAGTTTGAATCGACTCATGGTAGAGCTACTCGCTCGAAACTCAATTATAAGGCCCCCGGTAAGGATCAATTGCGATTGTAAATTCATAGATCAATTGAAAATCGCTTGAATTGCACGTGTAAACGATATCTCGCGTCAATGAGTGTCAATTACGTAAAAATTGACAATCGCAAATGATACGAGCGCTATACTCCCCTGGCTACCTTAGTTTTTATCTAGTAGCTTTGAGAAACATTATCATATTGACAGTTTTCACACTTTAAAAAAAATCCCTACTCTAAAACATTACTGGCTTGGCCGACACTTCTAGGCCCATTATTATGCACAAAAATCATACGAGTCAGGTGTCATGTTAAGTCGCCAGAGATGTACTAATGATTGACAATGACAGAAGCTACATTATACCTATTAAAATTATCGATGTACAGTCAGCAGCACCGTAGGTTACCACAGCACGTCAAATTTCAACTTACGTCGTACATAGGTGTGTAAACAACTTGAAAAATTGAAAACTTTGTACAACCTGATGTATCGCTGACTGTACATAATTATCACTGGAATACTAAGTAAATGTGTTTCCAAGGCATAGTTTATACATTTTACGATAGAAGAAGGTATATCAATCAACTTTCTTATACAACATGTTACAAAAATACCCCTAATGCCGAATATGGTATATAGGGACCATCAAACTGAACAACTTTTACTATGGGACCAACTCTGAAATCGCGAAAAAAAATATCAGCTGTTTCATACAAAAATTAAAATCGAAAATTTCAAAATGTAAGAAACAGCTGATTTTTTTTCGCGAATCAATGTTGGTCCCTTAGTAAAAGTTGTTTAGTTTGATGGTCCCTATCTATCATATTCGGCATTAAGGGTATTTTTGTAACACGTTGTATAGAGGTGAAAACAGGTAAGAGATTTGTATGTAAATACAAAACAATCTGGCGATAATGAAATATTTCTGCCCCGTATGTTTTCAAGGTCGCCATCTCTGAGTTCCCGGGTTCGATCCCTGGTTGGGTCAGTTAAGAAAACGAACTTTATTAGCTCAGGTCTGTGTGTTACTGATACCACCGCTGTCTCTGATTTCCATAACACAAGTGCTTTAGCTACTTACTTTGGAATCGGAGCAATGTATGTGATATTGTCAATATTATTATTAATATATCGAGTGAATGACAAAGAAAATTGACCCTTATTGATGCAGATGCATAGTGTAATGCACAAATTTCTAAGGAGATAAAAAATACAACTTTGTTAGTATATGCACAAATCTACATGTCTTATACCGATTTTAAATTGATGTTTTATGTTGTGGAGATAGAGATCAATATGCTATATCAATAAGACTAATGTGTTTAAATATCAAGTGGAATACAACTGAAACATTTCATTACCACCCGATTTTATAAAAGACTACATATACTTTTTTCAAATATTTTTTCAACACTCTACTTTATTATTATCGTTATAAAGACGTGATAAAAGACTGATTATTATTATCACCTACGGAGAGCCAACCCTACATACCATTTTTATAACTTGGTATATTTAAACATCAAAACTCATGCCTAAGTGATGCCACATTAAAGACTTGAGAGTAGTCTAGACTCTAAAGTAGTCTAGACTCTAGGGCAGATCTAGAGTCAGTATAGTCTAGTCTAGTAATATTTTATGTTTAAATCATAAACCTTTGTGTGGCATCTCTTAAAAAGGAAAAACAGCTAAGATTTGATTTTATGGACTATTAATTAAAATCTTTTGATTAAAATAAAGGAGACCCGGCATTTTATTCTCAATCTGTAACTCATACATTACCATCATCCGACAATACGTATCTGTCAAACAAATGACAGCTAACAATAACAAATCGTTTTTTTTAAACTGACAGCTATCTTTTCAAAAAAGCAAAGGATTATGTTTGACATAATTCATATTGACATTTCTGCTCTTTGAAGATTTAATGTGGATAACGGAACTGACTGAGCTGACAAGTGTTTGCATTTCAAAAAATATCATTTATTAAATAACTCTTTTTATGCATTTGATAAAAATAAGATTAAACTTGATTTAGCAATTGATTGACTTTCTTTTAAAAACAAATTCAATCGTATGCAAGTAGTATTTCTTCTATGGAAAGAGCCGGTTCTCCTTTAACAGATATGACTTTGCAATCACGAGAATATTCAGCTACTTAATATTAAATTACTTCAAAATTACAAGATGACAATTACTAATAGAATTAGAGGTGTAAAAAAATCTACTACACGAATATTTTGCAAAAAAAATAATGTATGGCAACACCATAGGACGCCATCTTATGCCGCCACGTAACAAGCTCATTTTGACATGTGAACGTATTATAGAATATAAAGAGAATAACTATCATACAATCGAATACTCCCATAATATCAAGCACCATCTTAGACCAATCCACAATAATTAATTAGGTTTTTTATAGTCGGAATTTGTTTTACAGATACCATAAAATAAAGAGAGCACACAAGCAAGACACAAGGTACTATCGCCAACACTTCCGCTTTACCACTCTTAAGGTTAAAATCGCTTGCACGCCGCGCCGTCACTAACATGCGTCTGGTTCGTGCAGGGGCGATACGCGCGTACACTATTTTTTCTGCAAAGTGAGAAAGTACGTGAGTTGCCGATTGTACATTACGCGCACGAGCAACGCACACATAGACACGGAATCTTAAAACGAGACAAAATAATACGAGCGCGAGTGCCACGCACTGCAGTTGTTTGGTTAATTCACGAAATTATCGTGGATTTAGATGTAGTCTGATGACGATAGAAGCTCGGAAGCAAATTCGTATTATAACCTCAGTCATGAAATGTTTTATTTCGACTTAAATAGTTAATTTTTTCATGTTTTACCGACCAAACTGGAATTATATTTCGGTAGTAGGTGCGGTCAGAATTTGTACAGCGTTACAGCACCTGTGTTATTATAAAATGCAACGAAATTTAAAAAATATGCCATTAGTTTATTAGTGTGTTTACATTTCATTGCTCGTGACGTGCTGAACTCAATCGATTTTAACCGTAATGTCTAGTTTTTTAAGTTTCAAAATCAATTGGAGAAATTCGACAGTTATGTATAACTTGATGTGCTGTTGACTGTACGTACATTCATGAGCTTGCCTTCTGTGCTCTCTTTATTTTGTGTAGATATACGCTCCAGAAAAGTATGGTCAGCTCCAAAAGAACCTAAGCATTTGACTACCGTTACACACTTACAAATTGCTCTTGTTCAAAAAGTAGCATCCCTACTATGGGAAATTTACAATTTGATCAGCTATATCTGCGTTGATTGTCCCATGTTTTGCTAAATTTATTTGTCACACATAAAAATATCAACATAGAAAAATTGGTATAGTTTTATCCGTACCAGCCGACATTCTCATTCTTTTCTGCACTATCTACGTCTTACAGGACATGTGAGATAAAAAAAAATAGATAAATGCACAGGGAGACTATAAACCAATATGAGTAAAGTAAACCTGGCTTCGCTCCTACCAAGAGTATATCATTTACAATATAATCAAAAGTATTAATTGCATAGTTGGATTTCACATCACATCTTATCATTACAATACGAAACACAAATATAAACGGCCGATTTTAAAACACTGTTCAACAAGTGTTTAACTTAAACTTGCTTAAGTTAAACACTGCTTAAATGTGATGCTGTAACTTTTTGACAATATGATTTGAAAGAGACGGCATCACATTTAAACAGTGTCTAAATTAAACTGTGTTTTAAAATCTTTTGTGGTAAGGCCGATAGTATTTAAAATCTGGAATTCACACATTTTTAAATTTCATCCTTAGCTTTCAGAGAATAGAAGTGAAATTACACAATCCACATCTTATAATATACTTTTTTATATATCCTTCTAATAACCATCAATCATCTCATACTCGCATAATGCCAATAACAAGGCGTACTTTACGTTTTATTCATATTTTTATAACTTTAGTGTCATGTGGGGACGAGTATAAATATCACATGGACACATTTTTTTTTTTTTCACTGGTAAGTCAAAAAGTCCATAGACATATTTACACCAAAATTATAAATAATAATAATTAATTATTACTAAGACATTAGTCTGTCATTAAAGAGAAGCAAATCTTTAAATAATTTGTGTATAAAATGTCCAAGAGGATTTCACTACAGGGTGCTAAGATCACTATTTGATTTGCAAAGTATAGTTGCACTTGAATATGCAATGAATTTAAAGTTATTAATATTTACAAAAGTTTAATTCAAAAATAAAAAAGATAAGCGATCAATACAAAATTACATTCCTAAAGTTTCCAACCAATCACAATTCGTTTAAAATATTGTACTTGTGTGAATAAAAAAATATAGTTATAGTTACTTGTTACGACTTACTAGTACAAAAATGATCGCATGACTTATAATGTGATGAATTTACATTTTCACATGAAAGTTTACTATGCGTCAAGCCTTCTTATAAAAAGGTAACCTGTATTTAATTTAAATTTAAGAAATGTAATTATTACATTTATTCGAATATGTTTGATACGGCTAAATACGATTTAGGCCCGCCAAATAAAGACGGAATCTGATTCGGAATATCGGTAATGTATGAAAATTCCGAACGGAAAAATACCGCATGTGTGTGGTAGGTCCATAGATTTGTATGGATTAGCTGCGTTCGGAATCCCAAATCAAAATTCCGACAGTATGTGGCCAGTCTTACATTGCACAAACGCAGACTAGCCATCTTAAAGCAATGAGTCAAAATCACGTTTTAGACAGAAGATTTTAAAACTATATAATTTTTAAATTGAGATTTTTCACATTCACAATGCTATATTTATATTAAGATAAATAATATATTAGAAAAAATGATTTAGATGTTTGATGTTTCATTTCGAAGTTTCTTTCGAATGTCGGGGATATTTCGTCACATTGATGAAATTACGCTGGCTTGCAGCGAAGTAAAAACACTAGAAAATTTCGCCGCTCTCACTAGCGACTCGGTAGCATAATTGATCAGTACACCGAGCCGAAATCCCAAGGGTACGGGTTTGAATCCCGTCTGAGGTGCTACGGGTGAGTCGATTTTTTCTAGTATTTTTTCTAATATATTGTTTATTTTGACTTTAAAACTAGATGATCGAACTCAATAAAATCACTATAGTCGCTGATATATATTAGGTCCCTTATGACAGCTGGTTTTGACAATACATTGCAACTCTATTCACGTAATTTCCAAAATAAAATGTAATTTTGTATTGCTACGAAAAGTCTCAAAAACAGTTACGTTCTTATTCCCTTAGTTTTTAAACCATACTGATATTACTAATCTGATCACTGATTTTCACCGACTTTTATTCGATTCCATTCAAAACGCATATATGCATTTTCACAGAGACGAATAATTAATATAAAGGTGAAAACGATAGTTAAATTGGCAATTTAGGTTTTTTTTCTGTAGAAAGTGAATAACTACAGAATTTTTTCTTGTGTTCGGTTGAATCATTTTATAACTTTTTAATTAAAACATAAAACTGAAAATAAAATAAAAATAATTCGATTAAAGGTTCATACAATTTGGAATCGATTTATCGTGACAATCGAATATTCCGGTTTTTCAATTCGTTGCTCAGCATCTCTAGTGACAGCTGTCAAAACGAGCCTATTTTATCTTAGCGACTATACTCAATGTTAAACGTCATACATATTATGTTACGGTATGAAGTTCTTTGGCTAAGTTCTGTCATCTAAATACAATACACATATACATTGCTGCTTGGTTTTTCGACATTTATTATGATTCATTTCCAAATATACGATTATGTGATGGTGGTTTTATACCCAACCATATGTCTAGTCAACGCCTAAAACACTCAGAAAAGCTCTCGAATAGGAATGCATTACAACATGAATATCATTATCAAACTCTTACTTTACTGTTATAACTAGTCCAGCCAGCCAAAACAAATTATCGAGCTATCTCCCGAACTAAAATTAAGTCAGATCCGATTATTATGAATGGATACAAATACATGCAACAATCACCACTGTCAGAATACACATAAGATTCATTATTCAATATATATGATACCATTTTAAAACTATAAGGTAATAAATATGGCAAACGGAACGTACTTCGACATGTTGTTCTAGACGTGATTATTCATAATTTAAATATAGTCATGTATATTGAAACTTCAAGCTACAACCATTATTTCACTACATCTATCGCATTCTATATCAGGATTCAAATAAGACCATGCTACACATCACATTCACCAATTCATTCGACGAACCAAAAAATTCACTATTACCACTTAAACTTACAAATAAATCATTATTTAAAAAATAAATTACTAAAAAATAATAAGAAAATACTGCCAACATCCATCCGAATGAAACTAAATACTTGGAATATCAATGTTGCCATCATAAATATAATACGGTCCTCTCCGGTCGCCACACTGACAGTCGTCACTGAATGCACTCGACGCCCGAGTCGGGTCGAGTCGAGCTGTTCCGGCGATGTCGGCCGTACTTACTGCTCCTTGCGCTCGGTCTCGTGTCATACGAAGTCCATGGCGTCGTGCGCTTTCGCCGAGAACTTTCCGTACGATCGCCGCTTGAGCGTGCGCTCGATTAGCTTCTTGACTTCGCTCACGATAAATACACTGGATGTGAGGCAGACTAGGAATATGAGATCTGTGAAATGACGTTAAATAAATTAGAATAAGGTCATGTTATTTTTTAAACGATATAAATAATAACTTTTTCTTGTGCATAAAGTTAATCTCTAACATTATTGAGAGGTTACGAGGTTTGAGTAGGGAATGCAAACCGGTTTCACCGAAAACCGAAAAACCGGTTTTTTCTCGGTTTTCTTTTTCTTTAAAAAAACCGGTTTATTTTTTCTAAAACCGGCTATATCGGTTTTATTGGAGAAGATTTGTGAATAACTAAATATTAAATAGTTCGACAATTTTAATGACAAACTAAGTAACAAGTTTGCAATATTACTATTAGACATTATTCTAGAGAGTAGCATTATACAGGGTGACATGGAAATTCGACCTATTCCTTGAAAGGGGTTATAGTAGAGGTCATTAGCAACAAATTAAGCCCAGTGAACCAGGGGTCGAAACTGAATGGTTACTGAGCTGTAATGGTTCTTCGATTTTTAAGAAATTTTCTGACTTGTTACCTAAAACCATTAATTATGAATAAACTACTCCACTCTGAACATTGAATTGATACTTTTCTAAAAGCTGCAAAATAAGTGATCAGTTTAAATAAAAACGCTGGCCCAAAACATACATAATCTCAGAAATAAAAGGTCCTTAGTAGCAATAATTTTTATTTTCTGTATTTTTCCTAAATAATCGCCGTAAGTTATTGAAAAAAGTTGTATGAAAGTAAGCGTACAGATTAGTAAAATAACTTATTAAATTCATTAGCTTTCCAAAAAGGTATAAATGTTAGTAACTTTCTTAGCTGTTTAAATAAAAAACAGCAAAAGGGCGCTCTAGGTCCAACTTTTGATTTTGATTTGTTAATTGAATTCAGTTCGTAAGGCAACAGTGTTTACTCTACCTACACTGTGAATAAAAATAAATGTAAATTGATAAAGTTTAAATAAAAAAAAACAGCAAACAATTACAAATCCTGTTCAATCCTACCATTGTTGCGTATGCAAGCTCGGAGCCTACGACGTACTTCGCTCACTGTCACTTCGCGCACTGAAAGTGAGGTTTTTATTTGTTCGGCAGCTGCCAAAATTCTCTGCCTCAACTCTTCAATGGATGTCGCTGGTCGATTCGCATGGTACACCAAGTCCTTCATGTGATCCCAGAGATAAAAGTCGCATGGCGTTAAATCTGGACTTCTCGCCGGCCATGGCGTTAGGCCACCTCAACCAATCCATCTACGCGGATAATTCTCATCCAGCCATTGTCGCACACCTCGGTAAAAAGACCAGCACGATGGGTGCCCAGCTTCTGGTACCTAGTGCACATCTTCCATAAGCGTGTTCAGTTCACTTCTTTTCTTAAAAAATTTTCGTACAATATGCCATTCAAATTTTGAGGCAAGAAGAAAGGCTCGATCACCTTATCATGAACAATTACCATCCAAACATTTAACGAAAATCTTCTCTGGTGGGCCCTCTCTTTCATTTTTCTTGGATGAGAATTATCCGCTTGGATGGATCGGTCGAGGTGGCCCGTAGCCTCGGCCGGCGAGAAGTCCAGATTTAACGCCATGCGACTTTTATCTCTGGGGTGACATGAAGGACTTGGTGTACCATGCGAATCGACCAGCGACATCCATTGAAGAGTTGAGGCAGAGAATTTTGGCAGCTGCCGAACAAATAAAAACCTCACTTTCAACGCGAGTGGCAGTGAACGAAGTACGTCGTAGGCTCCGTGCTTGCATACGCAACAATGGTAGGATTGAACAGGATTTGTAATTGTTTGCTGTTTTTTTTTATTTGAACTTTATCAATTTACATTTATTTTTATTCACAGTGTAGGTAGAGTAAACACCGTTGCCTTTCGAGCTGAATTCAATAAACCAATCAATACACTTGAAAATCTGACATTTTTATTTATATTCAAAAATTTAATAAAAAAAACCGGTTTAACCGGTTAACCGGTTTTTATGAAAAAAACCGAAAATAAAAACCGGTTTTTAAAACTGTCCGGTTTTGCATTCGCTAGGTTTGAGACATTTATTTCTCTAAATTCTATACATTTCTAAGACTTCCGCGCGTACAGTACGGGTCAAGAAAAATTACCACTGCGCAAGTCATTTTTAGGCCCACTTTGAGGTGCGGGCGGAATGCGGGAAAACCGCAGCGACGTCATTGGTGGGCGCGCGTCGCGGCACGCGTGATTGGCCGCTCAGTCGCTATTCGCCTATCGCGATATTGACGCGCTCCCAGTGCTCTGCCAATGTACTCGACATCTACATGTACATGCTCAGACAGTCGCCATTTGTGGTCATCTTTCGTGATCCGTACTGTACATTTCATTAGAAATAAAACATTTTTTACGGATTACAGCGCGTATATTATTAATTCAGGTGTTACTTTAGAATTATTTAGTTTGGATACATTGGTTGTTTGAATTCCCGACGTTTCAACACCTTTTCAGGGGCCATGGTCACATTTTTTTCAGTTTTAGTGCCCCCCTTAAACTTTTTTATTTTAGTATAAAAATCTTAAAGCGGTTTATGGAATACATCTACTTTCCAAGTTTCAACAGTGTAATATTGATAATTTCGGAATAAAATGGCTGTGACATACGGAGGACGGACAGACAGACATGATGAATCTATATGGGTTCCCTTTTTTGCCATTAGGCTACGGAACCCTAATAAAAAGTCTTATTTCTAAGACAAGTAAGGATAAACAGACTATACAATACGCACCATGTGCAGTGAGCGCTTCGGTCTGGAACACGCGCTGCAGCGGCGGGAAGTAAATCACGAGCATCTGGCCCACCAGCGACAATGTCACCGCGACCAGGAACATCCTGGACACGGGTACCACAGTTTTTATATAAAGCCCCGCGCAGACAGAAAGAGTTCAGCCTTTCAGAGTTCTTCGTTCTGTTTTATAAAAGGTCGCAGACAGAAAGAGTTCAGCCGTTTCGAGTTCTGCGTTCCGCGTTTTTAGTAACGTTTGTAACTTTATAGCGCCACTCAGACCACAAGCAGTTAGAACCTCGGAACGTGCCATCAGGCAGTAAAAAATTATGAACACAGAACACAGGACTTGAACACTTTCTGTCTGCGCGGGGCCTAAATAAACTAACGGCCGCCCACATGCACTAGATTTTAAGTTAGGCTCTCAGAAATACAAGTGTGAGAACCGCATCTAATATTGTGCAGTGGTTTTGTCCGATTCGCGACAATACAGACAGAGAGACAAAAATACTAAAAATATTTTTTTGTCTTCTATTACTCTTATTTTTTTTTTAATATCTTCCTTCAGTGTATAGACATAGGGCAGTCACAAAATTATACTAGTCTTAGATATTGGACAACATTACATACTTGCATTTTACTACGATTCCAAAGTATTATAGAAATCAATGAAACTGGTTTAGATGAAACAGCTATATTATTTTTTTGAGATTATAGTATTCACAATGCTATTTTTATACAAATATAGACTTACTTGTTAGAGAACAGTCCGACTTGAAACACAGACTTGGTCTGCGAGCGGCACGAGAGGGCGTTGAACATGTCGAATAGTACGAAACAAGTGAACGTCATTGTCGTGTCTCTGGGCGTGATCTTGTTATCTGACATCTGTGAATAAAATATTTAGAGTACAATCACTTCTAAGCGTTATTCACATTTTTTTTTTTATATTTGACAACGTTACGTACATTGCTCCGATTCCAAAGTAAGTAGCTAAATCACTTGTGATATGGAAATCAGAGACAACGGTGGTATCACAAACACCCAGACCTGACCCAATATAGAAAAGTTCGTTTTTTAAATTGACCCAACCGGAGATCGAACCCGGGACCTCAGAGATGGCGACACCTTGAAAACCGGTGTACAAAGCCACTCGACCACGGAGGTCGTCGAAATCCATTAATTTAATTCTATGCAAACGTAAAGAATGGCTTTTGATTGGCGCGCAGGACGCAATACACTTGTAAAAAAATATAATTATGATGCCTTTACGCTTACAATATTTTTGTGAATATCAAAAGCACAGTTATCACATCACGTCATACAAAATATATTTTTTTCAGCCGTGCATTTTTCAGTTTCAGTAATCCCACTCTCTGTTGAAAACATACAAAGTGCTAGCGATGATGATAGCAGGGGCTAGCAACACATTTAGTAAAAGTCCACGTGATATGATGTGCGTGGTCGCCTGCGAACTACTTCGTGGTCTAACCCACAAATAGCAGACCACAATACTCACCTGTCTGTTGAACACCCACAAAGTGCCTGCGATGATGTCGGCAGCGGCTAGCAACACATTCAACAGTAGTCCACATGACATAATAAGGGAAGTACCTGAAGTACCTATTCCGTGGTCTACTAATTTACACTGATAATAACACCAAAGGGTGCCGGATTATTACAATTATATGATTAGTCGAAAATCCTTCAGCGATGATATCGTTCTTCTACTCCCTTACAATAAAGATCGTATAGCAGATGCACAGTTTTGTCCCTTTATTTTTAATGCCAAACTTAAACGGCCTCACCACAAAAGATTTTCAAATACTGTTTAATTTAGACACTGTTCAAATGTGATGCCGTCTCTTACAAACAATACTGTCAAAAAAGTGACAGCATCACATTTAAACAGTGTCTACGTTAGACAGTGTTTTAAAATCTTTTGTGGTGAGGCCAAAATAGTTCGACAGAGAGTAACCATCGTGTAACTATACATCTGCTATACATTCTTTATTAGTAAGGCGGGTACGGGTAGTATATTTGCGTCATCCTACCCTATACTATAATAGTAGTCACCTCTCTGTTGAACACCCACAA
Source organism: Catoptria pinella (assembly GCA_963556745.1). Classification (NCBI taxonomy): domain Eukaryota; kingdom Metazoa; phylum Arthropoda; class Insecta; order Lepidoptera; family Crambidae; genus Catoptria; species Catoptria pinella. The sequence goes on from OY750771.1 coordinate 2,055,817, forward strand.
GGTGCCGGCGATGATGATGGCGGCGGCCAGCAGCACGTTGAGCAGCAGCCCGCGCGAGATGATGCGCCGCGTCGTGTCGCGCGGCCGCCGACGGACCACCTCGTGGTCCACCGGCTCCACGCCCAGCGACTGCGCCGGGGGACCTGGGGAATGGAACAAAAAACATAGTATGTTGTTTTAAATTAAGGTATTCGGTAACGATATAATTTCTTTGTAAATATCGTTACTCTGATTTCTGACAAAGCTGATAAGTTTCTTGCGCCCATTCTTCTTGTCAGCTAAAAAAGTCTCGAATGGGTGGTAGGAAAATATAGACAATTCAAAAGCACTTAACATCTAAGTTTATTTAAATAAAGAATATTTCATTTCATTTCATTTCATTTCATTTCAGTAGCTTTCATTGACAATTTGGCCGTTTTCACATTGGACGATACGATAACGACACGATATCGTCGGACTGATAGTTTAATGTATTTATTCAAATCATAACGCTTATATATTTATTCATAACGCTTTCACACTATGTCGTTGTCGTCGACGGTATCGTCACCGACGATCATTATCGTGCCGATATCGGCGGACGACACTAGTGACTAGTGTTGCAGCAAAATCGACAGTCAATCGATCGAATTAATAACGATCGTGTCACATACCGATGTTGTCTCGATATCGTCGGACGCATTCGCCTTATTATTATAATGACTGAAATTCCTTGAACAAAAAGTTCAACTATTTTTTGTAAAATTATGATGACCGATATTCCTTGAAAAAAAAGTTCAACTAGTTTTTGCAAAATTATGATGACTGAAATTCCTTGAATAATAAGTTCAACTAGTTTTTTTGTAAAGATACTGAAGTTTAGCGTTTAAAAAAGGGGATAAATTCCTGGTATTTAAAAAAAACTATAAATAACTATACTAGGTGTTACAAAAGTACCTCTAATGACGAATATGGTATATAGGGACCATCAAACTGAACAACTTTTACTATGGGGCCAACTCTGAAAAAGCGAAAAAAAAAATCAGCAGTTTCATACAAAAATTAAAATCGTAAATATCAAAATGTATGAAACAGCTGATTTTTTTTTTCGCGATTTCAGAGTTGGCCCCATAGTAAAAGTTGTTCAGTTTGATGGTCCCTATCTACCATATTCGGCATTAGGGGTACTTTTGTAACACCTAGTATAAATAATTATTTTTTCAATACAAAAAACTGAACTCACCATCCATGATAATATTGATCCACAATATCTGCATAGCGTTAAGCGGATTCGGTATGCCCATGAGCGTAGCGAGAGCGATCAACGACAACGCAGCGATCGAAGTCGACAGTTGGAATCGCACGAAGTTGCGGATGTTGTAGAATATGCACTTGCCTTCTTCTATCGCCGCACTAAAAATTATAAATCATGAATTGATATTTTCTTATTTGAAATTTTGAGATTTAAGCATTCACAATGCTATTTTTATATAATACTGAATAATATACTAGAAAAAATAGGACTCGCACCAGATCATGTTCTCGGACGGGAATCGAACCCGCGACCTTTGGATAACCGGTCCAATGCTCTGACCGCTGAGTGTGACTCGGTAGCTCGGTAGTATATTATTTAGTATGATATTTTCTTGTAATATTTCAAAAAATAACTACTAATAAATAAATAAAATCGATTCTTATAAGAAATCAAATCAGTAATGCAGTAGGACATCACATCACTAATAAATTAATAGTCGAGGTGTAAAAAGTAAAATTAAATGGGTCGAAATAGAACAAATTACTGTATGAAATACAACCTACAAGTGCGAAATCATTAACAAACATTTCTCAATTACGATTTGATTACCACATCCCTAAAATTGCTTTCTGGTCGACGTAACCTTGTAAGGAGGTAATGCTTAATAAAACATATTTCTTAGAATGAAATATAATTAGATGGACGCTTGTCCAAGGTCAACTTTGTATGGGCTGTCAAAAGTAAAATAAACGGTTGGAAATATTATAGTATGTGTAACAAGCCATTACACGATTCAAATAAAACACGATGTACTCACATAATGGTTGCAAAGTCATCATCCACTAGAATCATGTCAGCCGCTTCCTTACAAACATCAGTGCCGTTTTTGCCCATCGCTATACCGATGTCCGCTCGTTTTAAAGCCACACCGTCGTTCACTCCATCGCCTACGAACGAGATTATGTCTTATGACAATGATCTTAAGGTACGGTCGAGGAATGAAAAGGTTCGTTACCTTAAGGTCAGTTTTCGCTTGCACTAGTGCAACTAAAATCACTGCGGTTAGCATAAATAATACTGGAAAATCCAACCAACGAGTAGGTTTTAGTTCTTTTAAGTAACTTAGTAGTAACTTTTATTTTTTTATCAGGCGATTGGCTTTTTATAGACATTCGCTTGTAAAAACGAATCGCCTAGTTGCCACTTTATGGTAACAAACAAAAAATGAAGAATGTTTTTTCAGTCATCTCAGAACAAAAAAATATATAAGCATTACAATTGTGATTTGTATCTCTTTACAAATGAAACAGTTCAAGTTAAAAAGATGAATGAACGAAACGCGATATGATATAGCGATTTATCATGTTTAACTGTCAAAAGACAATGGATTTTGACAGTTGTGTGTCGATAAAACGCTGTATCACGCGATATAATAAGCTGTTGTACCATGATTTAAAACAATAAATTGTACCTGTCATCCCAACAATGTTGCCAAGCCTCTGCAATGACTTTACTATTGATAGCTTGTGTTTCGGTGTCACTCTATAAAATACAGTTACCTGCAAAATAAGAACACAAGGAAATAAGAAAAATTTTGCTGTTGTTGATGATAATGACGTTCAAACTATACATAAAGTCTGTTTATCCTTACTTGTCCTATTTGGTAAACAATCTTCACCCAACTCTTTATTGAAAAAAACAATTATAAAATACAACAAATGGTTTTCCACATATAGATTACGAAAGAAATTGTGAATTTACTACTGACAATTTGATTTAAAACATATTTTTAAAAACGATTTAAATTTAAAAGACTTATGACAACTGTCAAAAGCTGTTGACTAAATAGGACAAAAATGGAAAAACAGATTGTCCAGTTGTTTTATTTCACGAAGGCGGGTCGGCTATGAATGTGTTAGGCGTGCACATGCACATTGTTGTAGTGTGCGACTGCACGCTCTCGTATTACGCACACTAAAATAATGTACATGTGCACGCCTAACAACATTCATAGCCAAGCATCGTTTTCGTGAGATAAAACAACTGTACCAAAACTATATCGCAATCTTAGAATAATAACACCTAGAAACAAGAGTCTTTATATGTTAAGCGAGGCAAAAAATTTTGAGACAAAATGGCTTAGTTTTCAGATTAATATGCTTCATAAGTTACCAAAATCCAATAAAAGATATGTTAAGCGAGGCAAAAAATTTTGAGACAAAATGGCTTAGTTTTCAGATTTATATGCTTCATAAGTTATTAAAATCCAATAAAATAGTAACTAATCACCTAAAGGTAGGAAAATTTCGTTCTTATAGGTACGATTAGGTAACGTATGAAGGATAAAAATCTGAAAACTAAGGCAATTTGGCTAAGTATTTTTTGCCTCACTTATGACAGTGCGCTTTGTAGGGAACTATCGTTCTAGGTTGTTATAATTCTAAGATCAAAATATAAATTTTAAGTCTTACCGTATCAATCATTCTATCGAGTTCATCATCAGACATGGAGTCTAACTGATCACCACTGAGAGATTGCGAGTGAAGAACGTCCAGACCGACCATTTGTGCTGTTACAAAAAACGTTTTTATTATTACTGACCAATATATTGTATTATATATAAATATTTGACAACATCACATACATTGCTCCGATTCCAAAGTAAGTAGCTAAAGCACTTGTGTTATGGAAATCGGAGTCAACGGTGGTATCACAAACACCCAGACCTGAGCCAATATAGAAAAGTTCTTTTTCTAAATTGACCCAACCGGGGATCGAACCCGGGACCTCAGAGATGGCGACACCTTGAAAACCGGTGTACAAAGCCACTCGACCAAGGAGGTCGTCCTTATTAATATGACTCTAGTTCGTCGATATTATTGTCTCTATGTATCAGCATCCTAGCTGAGGCAGGCCAGTGACACTTCGTACTTTAGCTATGACGATATAGAACACGGCGCGGCGGGCGCGACCGGTTGAGCCAATAAGGAACTTTCCATCTTTCACTCACGACGGACGGAACGGAACAGAGGCGGTATATAACATGTTACAAAAATACCCCTAATGCCGAATATGGTAGATAGGGGCCATCAAACTGAACAACTTTTACGATGGGACCCACTTTGAAATCGCGAAAAAAAATCAGCTGTTTCATACATTTTGATATTTTCGTAATTAATTTTTGTATGAAACAGCTGATTTATTTTTTCGCGATTTCAGAGTTGGTCCCATAGTAAAAGTTGTTCAGTTTGATGGTCCCTATATACCATATTCGGCATTAGGGGTATTTTTGTAACACCTTGTACATAGTTATATATATTTGTTTGAGATATTTTGATATTTTTTTTTATATATTACAATTAAACGCTAACGCTTACAATATTTATGATTTTATTTTTCAAAATTCGACTTAGGCTGGCCCCAGACCTACAGGTTAAATTTCTTCGCTTCGCTGTTCTAGTTGAACAGGGGCTTCCGGCTAACGCATCAAACTTCGGAAAGTCTACCGGGCTTCAAATTAAAACAGATAAATCGAGTCCCGATCAGGCCAAAATGGCGAACTCTAATTTATGATGTCACACGAACATCGATATATTCTAAATAACTACAACACGAAACTTCTTACTTCAATTTTAACTTAACAGCAAAGCAAAGAAATGAAACCGCGGTAGATCTGGGGCCAGCCTCAAGGAAACTTCTTTATTCAGTGGGGTGCCGCGAGCCAACGCCGCAGTGTGTAGACTTCTAACGAGGCGAGCTGGGTGAAAGTTGAGGGAGGTAGAGATCCTTTTTATGAGGTGTACGGGCAATGTGTCACTTAAAACAAACAGACTCTTGCAAAACGTATTTTAAAGAACTCCAAATACTGACGTTCTCTTCGTTATACATCCGCGAGTCAATTTTATATGTTAAAGAGAACATTAGCAATTACAAAACTTTAAATAGTAAAAGATATAAAAATGTGCTACAATCCACTGCATGCAAGACTCGTATGTACTCCAACAGTGTCTTCTCAATGGGAAAAATTTATAACAAATTACCGCAAAATATTCAAGAAATTGAGAATCCTAATATTTTTAAGATACAAATAAATAACTAATTGACAAAGCATGTTACTCGATTGCCGAATATATCAAGGACAAATAAAATTATTATTGTTATTATTTACAATCATGACATTTTAATTTCTTTGACATCTTCGACACTACTATCCTTTTATGATATTTGTCATTTTTATGATTATTTAATGTAACGTTATCCCGAATATTTAGGACAATTTAATCACCTAATTTATATGTACCTCAGTAGCGCGGCATGTTTATCGTTTTTCCTAAATAAGTTAATGAATTTTGGCAACTATTTTCAATGTCGTTTAAGTGTTCCGCACGATAATAATTTGCACACCCGCGAGGGTAGGACACGGCGTACTTTGTTAATTTGAAGTCATCTGTATTGTTTATACCCATGTTTAAGCAAATAAATACAGGGTTATTTTTAATTCATTTAAAACCTCTCGTGGGGTCGATCAGACCGTCGAACTGAACAACTTTCATTATGGAACCGACCTTGAAATCGCGAAAAAAAAAACCAGCCGTTTCATACATTTCGATGGAGTAGGCATCGTACTTTTGTATGAAACAGCTGTTTTTTTTCGCGATTTCAAGGTCGGTCCCATAATGAAAGTCGTTCAGTTCGATGGTCCGATCGACCCCACGAGAGGTTTTAAATGAATTAAAAATGACCCTGTATATCGATCGAGGTGGTACCGACCGACGCATAGAGCCGTCGGCTTGGAGTCCCCCGTGAGCATCTTGACGTGCACGGCGGCGCGGCGCAGCGTGGTGACGGCGGCGCGCACGCCGGCGCGCGGCGGGTCGCACACGCCGCACGCGCCCGTGTACACGAGCGCCTCCACGCTGTCGCCGCGCGCCAGCGCCACTATGCGGAGACCTGACCAACACACGTATTACAGTGCTCCCGAACTGATAATGCGCATAGAAATCTTCGTCACTGTTCGGCGACACTCGTATTCCCCGAGCGTCGGAAGACGATATGTATATAGAGTGGTTAAGTGCGTTTTCTTCATGCATAATTTAGTAGAATTATGTATAATAATTCGGATGTTTCCGGGAATACGACGATGAGCGAAGATCTGCATGTGCATTATTAATTTGGGAGTACTGTACTTGACATCTTATTATTTTACTAGCTTTCCGCCTGCAGTTTCACCCGCGTGGACTACGCAGACCCGTGCCCGGCCGTGTGATAAAAAATAGCCCAAAAAGAATATAACCCTAAATAGCCTATGACATTGATATAATAATCTTATTTTACTAGCTTTCCGCCTGCAGTTTCACCAGCGTGGACTACAGATTAGATCGTGCGGCCGGAGTCCCGTGCCCAGCCGTGTGATAAAAACTAGCCCAAAGAGAATGTAACCACTCCGAAGTAGCCTAATAAGTGACATCGATATAATAATCTGTCTATTTGTGAGATGTTAAAAAGAAAAAAAAAATAAGTACCTAACTTACTTGTTAATTTTAAGATAATGTTTGCATGCTATTGTTAATGGTTGAATAGGCAGATCTTTTAAATACTATAAGACCTACCGTGTACTCTAATCAAATGCAATTAAATGATATTCTATTTTATTCATTAAGTTTTAAAAGGTTCGAAGCGAATTCGTAAATATCATATTTTCTTCCGACACATTTCGATTTTCTTTTTTTCAATTCGATTTTTAATTAATTTACTGTTCAACTTCCATAATAATTACTAATAATATCGACAATTTTTAGTCATAATTGAAAAATAATCGAGAAAATAACCCATTTGCACGCACACGTACAATACGTCTCCATCTAAGCTGGATAAATGTTGTCATCCTGCGATTGTTACGCAATGTATTCGAACTTCTAGTTGACACACACACATTTTATCAATCTCAAATATTATTTTTACAAAAAAAACCATAAACATTAATCTCACCCATTCGTCCGATATTATAAGCCTCGTTGATAAAGTCTGCTCGCTTCTCTTTAGTAATAGCTGCGTAGTTCCCAGCACTGTCGATGTACCGCGTGCACAGCGGCAATATTTTCTCTATGGCCCCTTTTACGAATACTTCCTCTTTGGGTTTGCCGTCTACGAACTTGGGGGCGCATTTCACCACCATCATTTTAGTTTCCGAACTATAGAAATTATATTTAATTACTATTACATAAATACACATAACAATTTAACTGTAAACGAAACCGCTGTTAAAACAATAATGGCGAATCTAAATCAAATTAAAAAAACAAGGAGAGAAACTGGATTGTACTGGATTTACTAAGTAAAGGCGAAGGTTTCCGAAGTAAAAAAACTTTACAGGCTGTCATTGTCAGGAATACTATTAGATTCTAGTTGTCGTAAAGTTAAAAATGTTTAAGAACACTAATCATAATTAGATATAGATATTAATTTACTTATTTGATTGAGTCAGGCGTCACTTGGCGGAAGTCCCAAACCATTGTGAAAAGCTAAATATATGTAGCTTACTATAGCTACATATATATTATAGCATTTTTTGCGGGCGGGCGGGCGGTGCATCTTGCATATATTTTTAGCGGGAGTAAGCTACATATATTTCTCTTTTCACAATATTAATTTACTGTCGAAATAGGCGGTAGACGAAATATGTTTGAGAACATTCAATCTTATTACTCATCCAATCTTTTGAATTTGTTCTTTATCACAAACACATAAGGTTTAATTTCGTACATACCCCCTAGCATGACCATTGAAACGCGATATGATATAGCAATTTATCACCTCTCCTCTGTCAAAGGACAATTGATTTTGACAGTTGAGTGTCGATAAAACGATAATCTCATGCATCCTCTCGCAGTTCCCTTATATCGGTAATTCCGTCCTCATTGCTAGTTATTAGCTACTGAATTCAAACACATAAGATCCAATTTCCAACAACATACTTTCCTTAATAGTTCCTTAAAACAAACACATAAGATCCAATTTCCAACAACATACTTTCCTTAATAGTTCCTTAATACAAACACATAAGATCCAATTTCCAACAACATACTTTCCTTAATAGTTCCTTAATACAAACACCTAAGATCCAATTTCCATCAACATACCTGAACGGTATCTCATGAAGTCTTGTGTACTGTTCCCTAATATCGGTGATGCCGTACTTGAAGGCGCACGCGATCAGAGCGCCCTCTGTAGGCTGCCCGTACAACGTTTCGTCGCGAATAAAAGCGTTATTGCAGAGAACGCCCACCTGAATAGAAACGAGAAAAACTGAGGAATGTATGAAGTAGCGATTGCGACGAAGTTTAAACCATGATAAAAAATTACGCACTTTCTATTAATAGTTGTTTTTTTCTGTGTTTTATCTAATTCCAAACTTAAGTAGAGTGATGTGACATAAAGTATTACCGCATGTAACACATGCATTGGCACTACCTACACCATACGATACAATGCAAGTACTTTTAACTTTCTTTTTTTTTGTATGACTGAACGGTAAGATTATTCAACTTTATTGTTTAAATTTTACACCACGAAAAAGGATCTGTTGCCAGTCGTTAATAAATATGAAAACGTCTCGGAATAGCGACTTTCGCTTTAACTGATCAAGGCCCGGAAAATGAGACACAATAGATATTCCATTGTTATCCCGCTGCATTCGGCCGCTCGGGCGTTGATAAATTAATATCGCAATCTGTATGACGGACGTTTCGCTAAATCGTCGCGCGCACTGAGTTTTGTAGTACGAGGCACACAGCTGTTGTCAAGCAAAGGGCTTCTGTTGCCAGAATTACGGAAGTCCGTTAAGGGAAATAATTAGCGGGCTGCAATTTTTAATGAGTTTCGAAACCCATATTTTTTACTTTTTTCAATTATCCACCAAAAAACTATTAAGAATTAATAAACAATATCAGTACATACCTCTAACATACTTTGCACACCCATCCTGGCGACATCCAGATCCCTGCCCTTATGCCTTAAATTTTACATCCCCTTGAGAGTTGTACCCGATACCTATTACTTTGATTTATGCCCCATAAATACATCCTATTATATCCTACTAATATTATAAATGCGAAAATTTTTGTATTTGTTTGTAACCTCTTCACGCCTAAACGGCTGGATGGATTTGGTTGAAATTTGGTCGGTAGACAGATTAAGACCTGTATTAACATAGGTACAGCTTGACCATAAAGACTTGACAAAAAATGAGGGCGCCACTTTCTATGCAAACACGTCAAAATCACGAATAACTTGACAACACTGACTATATTTTGTACTGAAAAATTTTAATTTCACTTTATTTAATTTCTTCTCTTTCTGACCAAGCTGTATAGGCTACTTTTAATTCTGATCAAAGGTTCCCTAGTTTGTAATAAAGTTTGTTGAATCAGTAGTTACCTCTAGCATACTCTGCACACCCATCCTGGCAACGTCCAGGTCCCTGCCCTTGTAAGCCCTGAGCTGCACGTCCCCTCGCGAGTTGTACCCGGTGCCAGTAACCTCGGCTATGTGACCGCCTGATGTCGATATTGTTGTCACTGTCATCTCATTCTTGGTGAGAGTACCTGTGGTCAGGGATGACGTATTTAAAAGGACGCATCGCACATTTTGGTGGCAGGGATATCAATTTTTCACATCAATTACAAAACATATGAAAGTGATAATTTTAACCTGATTATTTATATCATTGATTTCATTTTGTCAGTTGCAGAAACACGATTTGTTACCTTTTTAGAATAGAAAGAAATATCAAAGAAACCTTTTAAAACAGAGATTTGCATTTTACAGACAGACCTGACAGATTTAAACCACAAAATTTTCATAGTAGATTAGTCTAAACACTTCTAAATGCCAGTTAGACTTTTTAAAATATATTGTAGATACATTATAGATTTTTAATTAAACGAAAAAAACTGGTTTAGCGTCGCAAATCTGCTTGCCATGAGTGAGATAGTAAGTGTTATTTACGAGAGTATGAGCGAGACAGTCGATACGAAAATAGTTTATCGATGCGTCGCCTTAAAGTTCGGTATAGATTATGTACAACACAACATGGTAATGCAACATGCAATGCAACATTTTCCATACGTTTTAAAATGTTCGCGAGCGCACTACGCGCACGTTGCGTGCATTCGCAGTGCAGTCCATTTTAATAATACATTAAATTTGTGTCCTTGAAAACTTTGCGGAAGTTAAAAAAAAATACAAAAAGTGATCGGGCCCCTGTATTTTGGATATATGCGAAAAATAAATGTTAGGAAAGTAAAGGGAACCAAATTTGTAACAATTTATTATACAACAACATTTTGATACAATCTATTAAATTGTTCCAAAATGTTGATTACAATCTGTTATCATTTTGATTACAATCTGTTTATTTATGACTGACCAGTCTTATCGCTGCATATAACGTTGACGCAGCCGAGGGTCTCGACAGTGGGCAGCTTCTTAACGATCGCGTTTCTCTTGGCCATGCGCATCACCCCTAACGCTAACGTCACCGTCACCACGATCGGGAGACCTGCGAAATAAGATAAGAATATAAATTGAAAAAAAAAATGCAAAGACTGTGCACTAATAATCATACCTAGGAAGAAAATCCTAATCTTAAAACCAAGAGTATGGGTATAGCAACAACAGCCAAACTGACTCCATTGATGAACATATTCTGCGGGTCTAATTATGCTAATAAACTATAGTCTTAGAATAGAAGCAAAAGTCTACCTTCAGGAATAGCAGCAACAGCTAAACTAACTCCTATGGTGAACATATCCTGGACTTTCTTACACTTAATCAGCCAGCATGATGAGGCCGATGATGCAGATTCTGTACATCACACCTGGGAAATAAACTAGTCTTAGAAGCAAGAGTCTACCTTCAGGTATAGCAGCAACAGCTAGACTGACTCCTATGGTGAACATATCCTGGACTTTCTTACACTCAATCAGCCAGCATGATGAGAGGGATGACGCAGATACTGTACATCACACCTGGGAAATAAACTAGTCTTAGAAGCAAGAGTCTACCTTCAGGTATAGCAGCAACAGCTAAACTGACTCCAATGGTGAACATATCCTGGATGGGCTTCCCTTGCAGCCAGCCTGTCACCATGATGAAGCCGATGATGCAGAAGCTGTACATAGACAACTGGGTTCCGAGGGTGTCCATAGATTTTTGTAAGGGGGTTTTTGGTGCTTCCTCGGCTTGCATCATGCGGAATATGTCTCCGAATTCGGAACGCTCGCCGGTACTCACTACGATGCCCTGTAGGAAAGTAAATTATAAAAACTTAATACTAAATAATATACTAGAAAAAATAGGACTCGCACCAGATCATGTTCTCGGACGGGAATCGAACCCGCGACCTTTGGATAACCGGTCCAATGCTCTGACCGCTGAGCTACCGAGTCACTAGTGGGAACGTCGAATTTCTTCTAGTATATCAACTCTTACGCTGCAAGCCAGCGCCATCTCACCAATGTAGAAGGAATTAACTTCAACATTCAACTGAACATCTTTCCAGATATTTTTAAACAGTTGATTAAGATGAGAAAGCTTTTTAACTATTTGAAATTTTGAGATTTAAGCATTCACAATGCTATTTTTATATAATACTAAATAATATACTAGAAAAAATAGGACTCGCACCAGATCATGTTCTCGGACGGGAATCGAACCCGCCTATTTTTTCTAGTATATTATTTAGTATTATATAAAAATAGCATTGTGAATGCTTAAATCTCAAAATTTCAAATATTATAAAAACTTGTTGATACTAGACTCTAATCTGTGCGGAAAGAGAACCGTCATAAGATTTGTACTTAATGACAGTATTTTTCATGTTCACAACACTGTTACGTCATTATAGTGCGACTATCTTGACTTGATAGATATCAAGATATTACAGTCGCACTATAATATCTTGATATCTATAACGCAACACTGTTGTCAACATGACAAATACGGTCACTAAGCACAAATCTTATTAAGGGTTTTCTTTCCGCGCAGATTCTATTAAAATAAAAAACAATAAACTGACAGCGTTACTCCAAAAGATTTTGAAATGTTTGATTTAGATACTGTTTAAATGTGATGCTGTCACTTTGTTGACAATATTGTTTGAAAGAGATAGCATCACATTTAAACAGTGTCTAAATAAAATTGTTTATCCTTATTTCTAGCCTGAGCGAAAGTTTAATGTCGTTGTCTCTTTGGAAACTCATGAATAACGCAAAAAAACACGTTTGGTTTTAGGAAACCATTAATATTTAAAACATCCTACCACAACAAAATTTATTGTAGTATTCCGATATTTTAATGTTCTTTAAGAATTTAACATTTCTTTAGATATATCAAACAAGATCGTGTATTTATTATTTTTGCCTTTAGAACTTTTGTAATTTATCTCTTATATTAAGGGACCTTACCTTAGCATTTCCGCATCTAACAAGTGTGCCCAGAAACGCAATATTATCCTTATTGACTCTCCCAGCGGCCGCTTTACTCGGCGACACGCTCTTAACCGCCGGCTCCGTTTCGCCCGTAAACGACGACTCGTCTATGGCCAAGTCGGTCGATTCGTACAGTCGCAAGTCTGCGGGCACCCTGTCGCCGACGTTTAAGTGGATGATGTCGCCTGGAACTAGGTTGCGCGCCAGAAAGTGTTCTAAACTGCCTTCCCGTAAACTGAAATAAAAAACCATAAACTATATTTTGGTGTCAAGCACGTTATATCAGTAGTTCTAGTTTTTTATTAGTTCTTAATAATATCCTGAGGTGCCGTCGAGCTCTAGTCATTAGGAGCTGGACCGAAAATGCCAACGAACTCTTTTTGCGAGTCCCATTTCGTATAATAATTCCTCTCAGTATATTAAAAGGGTGATTGTCATCACGATGATGATGATGATGATGATGTCCACACAGCAGCGGTGGGAAGTAGATGGTGTTTACTTTACCAGTAGCATGTTGGTGGCACCTATTTTTTGAGTTCTTCTAGCGACTTCTCGGAACGGTACTCCTGCAGAAGGCGACTATCACCACAATGCTGGAAACGTATACCATTTCTAAGTAACTAGAGTATATTTTACCAATTGCATGTTGGTGACACCAATTTACTCAACTCTTCTAGCGACTTCTCGGAGCGGTACTCTTGCACGAAGGCGACTATGACCGTTATGACGACGGCTACAGTGATCGCAGTGGTGTCGCCAAACTGACAGTACACGTAGATCTTACGTCTAAGTAAATATGTAGAGTATATTTTACCAATTGCATGTTGGTGGCACTAGCTTGTTCAACTCTTCTAGGGATTTCTCTAAACGGTACTCTTGCACAAAGGCGACCGTCACCATTATGACGACGGCTACAGTAATCGAAGTGGTGTCGCCAAACTGATAGTACACGTAGATCTTACGTCTAAGTAAATATGTAGAGTATATTTTACCAATTGCATGTTGGTGGCACTAGCTTGTTCAACTCTTCTAGAAACTTCTCTGAGCGGTACTCTTGCACGAAGGCGACCGTCACCACGATGATGATGGCCACAGTGATCGAAGTGGTGTCGCCAAACTGACAGTACACATAATCTTAAGTCTAAGTAAACATGTAGAGTATATTTTACCAATTGCATGTTGGTGGCACTAGCTTGTTCAACTCTTCTAGGGACTTCTCTGAGCGGTATTCTTGCACGAAGGCGACCGTCACCACGATGATGATGGCCACAGTGATCGAAGTGGTGTCGCCAAACTGACAGTACACGTAATCTTACGTCTAAGTAAATATGTAGAGTATATTTTACCAATTGCATGTTGGTGGCACTAGCTTGTTCAACTCTTCTAGGGACTTCTCTGAGCGGTATTCTTGCACGAAGGCGACCGTCACCACGATGATGATGGCCACAGTGATCGAAGTGGTGTCGCCAAACTGACAGTACACGTAATCTTACGTCTAAGTAAATATGTAGAGTATATTTTACCAATTGCATGTTGGTGGCACTAGCTTGTTCAACTCTTCTAGGGACTTCTCTGAGCGGTATTCTTGCACGAAGGCGACCGTCACCACGATGATGATGGCCACAGTGATCGAAGTGGTGTCGCCAAACTGACAGTACACGTAATCTTACGTCTAAGTAAATATGTAGAGTATATTTTACCAATTGCATGTTGGTGGCACTAGCTTGTTCAACTCTTCTAGGGACTTCTCTGAGCGGTATTCTTGCACGAAGGCGACCGTCACCACGATGATGATGGCCACAGTGATCGAAGTGGTGTCGCCAAACTGACAGTACACGTTATCTTACGTCTAAGTAAATATGTAGAGTATATTTTACCAATTGCATGTTGGTGGCACTAGCTTGTTCAACTCTTCTAGAAACTTCTCTGAGCGGTACTCTTGCACGAAGGCGACCGTCACCACGATGATGATGGCCACAGTGATCGAAGTGGTGTCGCCAAACTGACAGTACACGTAATCTTACGTCTAAGTAAATATGTAGAGTATATTTTACCAATTGCATGTTGGTGGCACTAGCTTGTTCAACTCTTCTAGGGACTTCTCTGAGCGGTATTCTTGCACGAAGGCGACCGTCACCACGATGATGATGGCCACAGTGATCGAAATGGCGTCATCGAATTGCCGCATGCACACGCTCACTACAGCTGAGCCTATAGACAAAAACAAATGTTTTTATTTTTTAGTCGCCTATTCAAAAACTATTACAATACTGGCAGCTTTTTAAGTTGGTGTTCTAAGTTAGAAATGTCCAATCTCATGGAAAAATAAAGGTGATGGGCCATTACCCACCACGCGGGCCCAATGCGGATAGGTGCGGATGTATTTATTAAAGTTCTACAAAATACACTTGAAAAATATCGGTTTTACGTCATTTACATTTTATTTGGTTAGATGGATTTTTTGATATTACTTTAATGTTAGTTTAAGAATTAACGTAGTCTACAAACTGTTCAAAGAAAACGCGAAATCTATTTACCTACATTTGTTTTCACAAGTGAAAATACGAACCGTTGGGTGTATCAACAAAATTGGTTTGCCAAGGGTTGCCGAGTTAACTTTTAGCGTCCTACATACATCATACATTATACAACATGTTACAAAAATAACCCTAATGCCGAATATGGTACATAGGGACCATCAAACTAAACAACTTTTACTGTAAGACCAACTCTGAAATCGCGAAAAAAAAAATCAGCTGTTTCATACAAAAATCAAAATCAAAATAATCAAAATGTATGAAACAGCTGTTTTTTTCGCGATTTCAGAGTTGGTCCCATTGTAAAACTTGTTCAGTTTGATAGTCCCTATGTACCATATTCGGCATTAGGGGTATTTTTGATGTACTTTTATTTTGTATTGTATTTTAATTTGGGAAACAGTAAACAGACAAATAATTATACAAATAGGTAGATGAAACATTAAAAATAATGGTTATTAAATAAGTTTCTACCTTTAATTAGTAAATTATTAATTGAGCACAAAATATTTAAAAAAAAAAGTTTTCTTAAAATGTTTATAATAGGTTGAAAGGATAAAGAAGGATCTAACTTATGACAAGTATTCTAAATTGAATATTTATTATTGAATTAAGTGGTCTTAAGATCTTAAAATTTGAGTAGCTCGGTGGCGCAATTGTAGAGGTTAAGCAACTTTCGAAAGGGTCAGTCATGGGATGGGTGACCAAAAATGTATTATCTCGAGCTCCTCCGTGCTTCGGAAGGCACATTAAGCCGTTGGTCCCGGCTGCATTTGCAGACGTTTACACCCACCAATCCGGGCCCGCGTGGTGAGTATGGCCCATCCTCCTTATCCACCTATAAGGAAGGCCTGTGCCCCTGCTCTCCCAGCAGTGAGGACATTAAAATGGCTGATGGTCAAGTTCTTAAAATTTACAACCCTAGTTTGTAACCAACACTCTTTTTCTTTACACAGTTATCGACAAGGTTCCGCGAAACTGAATGTTAACACAGCTGAATAAACTGAAAGTTATTTTCATTAAAGTTTTGCAAGTTTGTTAATAACCTTGTAAAGTTCGGCATCGAAATATTATTGTAATTTTAAAAAATACGTGTTTATCCTTTTAACCTTTGCTGAGCCCGTGCTATAAAAGAATAAAGGTATTTTATAAATAATAAGATCTAGTATCAAAGTGGCTGTTTAATTATCACACATGTGAAATCAAAGCCAGACGGGTCAGAAAGCGTGGCGTGTGAAAGTTACTTATCTACAGTCACTTTTTATACACTGGTTAAAAAACACTAACCCATTCATAAATAGTTTCGACAATCAGCCATTTTTAGTGTCCCCTTCCCACTGCTGGGGCACAGGCCTTCCTTAAAGGTAGATAAGGAGGATGGGTCATAACCCACTACGCGGGCCCAATGCGAATTGGTGGGTGTTAACGACAGCAAATGCAGCCGGGACCAACGGCTTAACGTGCCCTCCCGAGACAATACAATTTTTGGTCACCCATCCCATGACCGATCCTTGCGAAAGTTGCTTAACCTCCGCAATAGCTGGGCCAGCCGCTATACCACTGCGCCACCGAGCTTCTCAGTTCTTCTCCTTTTACAGTTTACTTCAATACAAAACGACATAAACCAAAACATTCTATAACTACCTTTACAATACCTATACAAGGTGTTACAAAAATACCCCTAATGCCAAATATGGCATATGGGGACCATAAAACTGAACAACTTTTACTATGGGACCAACTCTGAAATCGCGAAAAAAAAATCAACTGTTCCATACAACAATTAAAATCGAAAATATCAAAATGTATGAAACAGCTGATTTTTTTTTCCAGAGTTGGCCCCATAGTAAAAGTTGTTAAGTTTGATGGTCCCTATATACCATATTTGGCATTAGGGGTATTTTTGTAACACCTTGTATAAACTGTTTATGAATACGTTGTATGTAATTAACTACTATGGGAAAGGAACTTATCTCAATTTCTAAAAGAAATTAATAACGTAACATGTTTTTATTGGTGATTTGCTTTGGCTTTTCCCTGCCACCTATTGAGAACTTAGCGGACTTCTTAGCGAGCAAAATGTTTTCTTGTCTGGAATAGCACTTGTTAAATTATTTAGACCTGTGTTTTGGAAGTTCCATTGTTTGAGAGCACGTCTGACAAAAAAAGCGTAATATTGCATATAAGTTAGACCAGAACTGGAGAGGTGAAATATTTATGTTCCAACTAAAAATAAACATTTTTTTGTTGTTGAAACATGATTCAACTACTCACGTGTTCAGCCTGTCACATAGTTGATTGCAAAATTTCGTAAACTTGACTGATAGGACAAGAAAATCTATTCAGTATTTACGGGCTCTATTTAATAAACGTGACAATTTGTCACCTGTCATGACAGTTTTATATCCATTACGTTAATTAATTACAATACAATACAATACAATTCATTTATTCCATACAATATACATTGTGTTGAATATTTTTAACATTAGAATTTACACATATCATTTAGGCACATTAATGAATAATTACTTAATAGATTGCAATTCAATTCCAATTAAAATAAAATATGTCAAACTACAAAAAACAAAAATTGATAGACTAGTACAATGTCAATTAAAATAAAATAAATGTCAAACAGATACAATTCATTCATAAAAAATAATTGAAAATAAAAATAATAGCGTCAACTCGTGATTTATAAAATAAAATAAAACCAAAATATTTATTACATTATGTTGTTTTGCCATTGTTAATAAACTCCTTCACTGTATAAAAACATTTTTCTAATAAAAACTTTTTCAGTTTCGATCTGAAGTCGCTCCTATATAATATATTTTTTAGCTCATTGGGTAATCTATTAAATATTCGGATTGACTGATAATAACTACTCTGCTTGACTATGTTTAACCCGGGCACCAATCTATTATTAAAGTCTTTTCTCCTTGTACTTTCTCTAATCTTTCTTTCTTCTTGCGACTCATACTCATGTACATGTTTAGCAAAATGAGTCATCAAGACTAATATGTACAAGCTCGGAACAGTTAAGATTCCAAGTCTTTTAAAATGTTCCCTACATGAGTCTTGTTGTTTAATACGAACCATTGTTCGGATAGCCCTTTTTTGCTGAACAAATGCCTTATGTATGTTATATTTGTAGCTACTGCCCCAAAATAATATACTGTAGCGCAGTTTCGATTCAACCAGTGCGTAATATACTAACTTGAGGTGCTTTAAATCTGCTTCTTCACGTAGGCTTCTTAATACATAGCAGGCAGAGCTTGTTTTTTTCTCTATGTCACTTAATTCTTCCTTCCATTTTAACAAACTATCGATTTTTATTCCTAAAAATTTTGTCACCTGTATAGATTGCACTTGTTTACCGTTTAGTTGAGTGTTCAGAGTAGCTTTATTACCAACATTATTTTGAAACAACATAACATTTGTTTTGTCTGTGTTAATTATAAGACCATTAGCTTCTAGCCAAATACTCATTGTTTCCAAAGTTAAATTGACTTTAGATTCAAGACTCTCTATTTCCTTGGCTGAAATAACGGCATTAGTGTCATCTGCAAATAGGATTAGCTTTACCATGTCATCAGAGTTAGACACATGACTACTCAGGTCGTTTATAAAAGTGATAAATAAAATGGGACCAAGAATAGAGCCCTGTGGTACACCAACCCTGATATCTACCATCTTTGACCTGGTTACGACTTCAGACATACTATCATCAACTGTTTTGATCTCCACAAACATTTTCCTATTTTGCAAATAAGATTCAAAAAGTTTCAAAACCTGTCCTCTAACACCATAATGATTTAATTTTTTTAACAGCAGCTTGTGATTTATGGTGTCGAAAGCAGAGCTCATATCAAGGAAGAGTGCAGCCACTTTTAATCTTTCATTTATTCTGCCAAGCACATCACCTAACAATTTGTCAATAGCATCCTGTGTCCCCACCATATTTCTATAACCGAATTGAGACTCATTGATTACCTTATTAATTCCAAAATGACTTATCAACCTTGTTTTCAGCAGAGTCTCAAACATTTTCGACAAAGTTGGCAGTAATGAGATTGGCCTATACATTTTCGCGTCCATCTTAGAGCCCTTTTTATGTATTGGAATCACTTTAGCTATTTTAAACTGATCAGGGAATACACCTTCTTCCATGCATTTGTTGTAAAAGCAACTTAGTGCATCTGCAAGTACGTCTATATTATCCTTGATGATGGTAATTGGCACTTCATCATAACTACAAGAAGTTTTGGCTTTCATTCCTTTGACAACCTTTCTCACTTCATCCGCATTAGTCGGTCTGAAAGACATATCCTCTGTGACTCTTTTTACATTTTGACTAAGAAGTCTGAGGGCCAAATTCTCATTAATAGAAACCTTATTTAAGCTATGATCAAACTGTCGAGCAAATGTGTCAGCAATCATTTTCGGGTCATTAACTGCTTTTCCACCTATTTTTAGCATCATTTCAGATCTCTCCTTACCTGACAAATTTCTGTGTCTATTCACTAGTTTCCATACTGTCTTAGACAAGTTTGTAGAATTAGCTATTTCCTCTTGCACTGCCATTTTTTTTGCTTGCCTTATCACTTTCCTATAGAGTGTTGTATATTCATTTCTATACTTAAAGACTGAAACATCGTTCCAATGCCCTTTACCTATACATAAGAAGCGTTTCATTTGACTTGATACTTTAATGCCTTTGGTAATCCATCGTATTCATGTGTTGCGATTCAATTTAAATATCTTTTTTTTCTTTTTCATACATGTTTGAAACAGGGTATTGAATTTTTTGATAAAAACATTGATGCCCATTTTATTCCAATCCTCATTCATTACATGCTCTCTAAATTTATCTTTATTATTCTTTGTGAATGCTCGTCTTACCCCATTCAAAACAGAATTCTTAGTTCTCTTTCTGTGGCTAGATACAATAATACTGCACGATAATCCTGCATGACCATCTGCTAAACCATTGTGATCTACATTATGATGTACTACATTATCATTCGGAATATTAGTTAATATGTTGTCTATGCAAGAGCTTGAGTTGTTTCGTATAAAAGTTTCATCAGAAATTAGTGGCCTGAAGTTAAAACATGTCAAAAGATTTAAAAATTCAGTTTTCTTTCTATTATCAGTCATTAGATCAATATTAAAATCACCACAAATAATGCATTTTTTATTAAAAAAATATTCCAATAAATGTTCTAGTCTTTCCATAAAACCATCAAAATTCTTATCATTAGGGGTTCGGTAACAACAGCAAATACATATATCCGTCTCCAAATCTTTTACACAACATATTTCAAAGATGTCCATTTTATAAAGACTTTTTGAAATAGATAAATCAGTACATTTAATGTCTTTACATCCCAGAATTAGTGTTCCACCTCTTTTTTTATTTAATCTTGAGTTATGGGATACAATGCTGTAATTAGATAAATTAAATAAAGGAATTTGTTTGTCATTCAAAAAATGCTCGCTTATACAAATATAGTTATATTTTTCTGTTTTGGTATCTAAATACAATTCTAACTCAAGTGTTTTATTGTTTATACCACATAAATTTTGACAGAACACACTTAAATTTATATTATTACTTTTACAGCATGACTCAGTACTAGTACTAACGTTATTCACGAAAAAATGTATCAGACTTGGATGAGTTAGCAGTTTGTGTGCCTATTGAACATTGTCCCAACCTAGGTACTACAGTATTTTTTATGGCATCTTCTCCACTACTGCCTTGTTCGCATGAACTCCTTTTTACGGTACAGTGTAATTTCATTATATAGTTAACATAATTATTCTTATACGAAAGTCTTAATATTTCTCTTAGAAAATACCCAGCAATGAGAGTCAAAGTCAAGTTAATATTTTTTCTATAAGCATTATTATTAATATAGTTCATTGGTATATAGGACACATGTCTAAATTGTTCACAAATCAATTGCACCAGATAATTCAATTTATTTTCATTAAAATGTCTATTACTCAGGATTTCACCTAGCAAAACATTTGTATATGTAAGGTGGTGTAACTTATAATACAAAAATGATTGTAGTTTTAATAAATTATTATCATTAAATCCTGTTGATATTACTAAATAATCTGATTTGGTAAAATTTGAAAATAGAAAATCTACTCGCAGCTACACCGCAATGTAAACCAAATTGTCATGACAATTGACAAATTGTCACATTATTAAATAGGGCTCAGGATACTTTTGGATGGAAACTTTTCCATATTTATAATAAATTCTATTTAATTTTTTTGCCACACATAGTTGCTGACCGTAACCTTGTCGAAACCGGTCCGATTCAAGTGCAGGCGACAACGACCTGCCGCAGACCAATTACATACGACCACGTGACCTGCGCATACGCAAAACCATGCATTAATAGCTGTTATTACTGTAGTAATAAGCATTTTATTTGAAAACATCAATATTGGCTTGAGTTTAGTTCGTCATAGTTTGTAGTGACAATTTTTTTTCGTCTCGTTCGTTGACTCTTAACGAACATGCCAATCCATAACAAGACTCACAAAAACGATTTGCTCTCCACTGTTTTGAAAACAATCAATTTTAATTATATCAAGCGCCGTAACTGGATAAAACAGCGGCGATAATGGAAAAGAAATGTTTTTGTGAGTGCAATTTAACAACCACGACAAACTGAAGGAGAGATGAGCCAGATAGCTTAGAAAAAAATATGGAATTTGATTTAGCGGCTTAAAAGTCCGAAGAACAGTGAGCTTCCCATACAAACCAAACCAAAATGATTTGTAATTTGAGCATAATTAACTCTTTTTGTGATGTTATTTTTCTTGTTATTTAGTTTGGTATTTTGGATTTTTATTCAATAGAACCCTAGATAAATACTGTCTTAATCCGAACAACATCACAAGAAGAATTAAATATGCTCAAATTGCAAATCATTTTGGTATTACGTTTGTATAGGAAGCTCGCTGTTTGTCATACTCGTTAACGGTTTTAGATAGGAAATTAACTCTGTGTTTTTGCCGTGGCCTCGTAAAACAATCCTATACTAATGTATCTCATATTACAAATATTTCAAAAACAAGACTAAGCTACTGAATCTAGCACCTGTTCATAAATTGAGAGACTTCTCAGAGAAAGAACTGGAAGAAAATTCAGACAGGTTGTGCCGACCTTCCTTTTGATCCCTATCCACAAAACCGAACTAACTGTATCTTTAGATCCTGCAGTGTGTGATTTGGGATGAGATTTTAGTTGATGGATTATGGGGTCCCAAGCTGGTGGTACTTGCCAACTATATTTTCTATATTGAAATGATATTTGTTGATTTCAATAGCCTCGCGTAGCATTTAAGGAATTAGTCTTTGTTCTTTGGCAATGATTTGTGGTTTATCAAATCGAATGTAATGGCTGGGTTCCTTTGAAGCGTGTTCACACGCTGCAGACATGTTATCATAATCGTCGTAAGAATTAATTTTTTCTTCGCCGGCTTGAAGTTGGTCTTGATAGACGCATATGCTTCTTGATAAACCAAATAGTTCTAAAATACCACATGAATTAATAATATACGCGCTGTAATCCATAAAAAGTGTTTTATTTCTAGTGAAAGTCTTAGATCATCAATAATATTAACATCTGTTGGTGTTACATCCATGCATAAGTATCCATGTTTATAAATGACATTAAGCGCATTCTCTTCTTTCTTCAATGTTTATAAATAATAGTGATATAAAAATAACTACTCATTATAGAAATTACATCTCATCAAAAGCCATTAAGTGATCAAGCACAATGGAAGCCACACAATTACTGGAAACACGCGAGGTTCAATTTAATTCTAGAATCATCTACAAACGGACATCGTCGGTCATATCGACCGGAGGACGGAATAATTAATGATAGGTCAAAGCTTTAGCTTAGGAATCTGAAATTGCTTATCTACCGTTAGCTATGGGCACAGTATAATACCTACATACCAGTATTTTGTCCTTGAAATTATTACTTTCGGCTACTACATGCACTACGGCCGCCGCCAATTGACTGTCTCTTGAGTAACAATCACAATGTTTTTGCTGGTCAAATCAAAAGACGTGACAATACAGTCAAATACACAATATACACTGAATTTCTTTTGTGCATCGAAGATCGAAGTAACTATACCGGTAATCTTTATCGCGTCATTTCAGACTTTCGGTCGGTCATGAAGACGGTATACTGGTATTTATGTACTGTGGTACTGGCGAGGCAGGTATATAGATTCAAGGTAGCACGTACGGAACCTAGCCCATGACTAGAAACGCCACCCTACGAGTAATCTTATTAATATTGTAAATTAGAAACCTCGGCTGAATGTTAATAAACTTATACGTTTATTAGCGCACAAGAAACAAAAACTTTAAAATAACGCTAATTAAATGTCACGTTTTGAATTTCTAGAATAATCCACAGCCGTTTATAGGTGACTTGATCAGGTTACCTTAACGCCGTCTTCAAGAGCTCAAACAAGAGCAATACAATGCTTTTGAAGTCTCTTCTGTTTAGGTCATTATCTCAAAAGCTCTAGAAAACTTCCAACAATGGAGAATTTTCTTTTTCGTAAGTCCTGTAGTGGAATTATTAATGAGTTTTTATGACGATAAAAAATCTTACCCAGCAGCAGCAGTATGAGCGGGTTCTGGAACTGCTCGATGTACTTTTTCCAGAGGGGGTCCTCTTCCTTCACCTGGAACTCGTTTGGACCCACGAAGTTCATGCGGTCGTTGGCCTCGCGCCATGACAGACCGCGGCGCACGTCCACCTTCAGCCGCTCTGCCACCTGGAAGAAAGAGGACATGCCATTATTCATCATCAACATTAGTCGTTTCTAAGTCCCCACTCTAGGGCACATGTCTACAAAGTGAGTGGATAAGGTGAATGGGAAATAACCCACCACGAATGTCCAATGCGGATGATGATGACTGCAAATGGACTGAAATGGAAATGGAGCCGGTACCAACGGCTTAACATGTATTCTGAAGCACGGAAAAGCTCGAGATACCAAATTTTGGTCACCCATCCCATGATCGACTCTTGCGAAAGTTGTTAAACTGCTGCAATCGCAGGGAGAATGCGCTAATCCACTGTGCCGTTGAGCTCCTCAATGACGTGATAATGAGCTGCTGCATAATGACCAAGACTAGATAATATTGCATGATAATACTGACTGTCAGAAAAAAGTATAACAAAATAATCTCGATTGTTTGAAATTTTGAGATTTAAGCATTCACAATGCTATTTTTATATAATACTAAATAATATACTAGAAAAAATAGGACTCGCACCAGATCATGTTCTCGGACGGGAATCGAACCCGCGACCTTTGGATAACCGGTCCAATGCTCTGACCGCTGAGCTACCGAGTCACTAGTGGGAACGTCGAATTTCTTCTAGTATATCAACTCTTACGCTGCAAGCCAGCGCCATCTCACCAATGTAAAAGGAATTAACTTCAACATTCAACTGAACATCTTTCCAGATATTTTTAAACAGTTGATTAAGATGAGAAAGCTTTTTAACTATTTGAAATTTTGAGATTTAAGCATTCACAATGCTATTTTTATATAATACTAAATAATATACTAGAAAAAATAGGACTCGCACCAGATCATGTTCTCGGACGGGAATCGAACCCGCGACCTTTGGATAACCGGTCCAATGCTCTGACCGCTGAGCTACCGAGTCACTAGTGGGAACGTCGAATTTCTTCTAGTATATCAACTCTTACGCTGCAAGCCAGCGCCATCTCACCAATGTAGAAGGAATTAACTTCAACATTCAACTGAACATCTTTCCAGATATTTTTAAACAGTTGATTAAGATGAGAAAGCTTTTTAACTATTTGAAATTTTGAGATTTAAGCATTCACAATGCTATTTTTATATAATACTAAATAATATACTAGAAAAAATAGGACTCGCACCAGATCATGTTCTCGGATGGGAATCGAACCCGCGACCTTTGGATAACCGGTCCAATGCTCTGACCGCTGAGCTACCGAGTCACTAGTGGGAACGTCGAATTTCTTCTAGTATATCAACTCTTACGCTGCAAGCCAGCGCCATCTCACCAATGTAGAAGGAATTAACTTCAACATTCAACTGAACATCTTTCCAGATATTTTTAAACAGTTGATTAAGATGAGAAAGCTTTTTAACTATTTGAAATTTTGAGATTTAAGCATTCACAATGCTATTTTTATATAATACTAAATAATATACTAGAAAAAATAGGACTCGCACCAGATCATGTTCTCGGAAGATATGTTAGTCTTTTCCACTGATGTTTTCCTTATGCCAAAAGGTTTAAAATTAAACAATGGAGTTGATTTTATAATTTGAGAATGGTTTGGAAATGGAATAAGCCTGTTCTAGATGTCCTGATATCTCTTTAGATGATCAGATCTTTGATATATATCTAAGATAGATTGATATCTTTTTGATAATATATTTTTAGATAAGGTAATGCATAAAAGCGTGTTGGCATCCATTAACATATCGATTCTTTTTTTGATCAGAAAATTAACTTTTCCATATTAAGGATGCTTGTTTGTGGTATCGTCATTGGTTACAGTACTTTCGATTTCGATCTTAACACCACGATAACACAAAACACTTACTTATTTGATTGAATCAGGCGTCACTTGGCGGAAGTCCCAAATCATTGTGAATAGATAAGTATATGTAGCTTTGTAGCTTACTCCCGCAAAAAATATATGCAAGATGCAAAAAAATGCACATGCACACCACAAGATATCAGTGTACACATACGGTATGATAAATACGGCATCGGAAGATGTAGTTACTCATTCGGTGTTGGTTTACGCACGATCTAACTCCTGAGGATGCTCCGGGTTGGGGCGAAACACGTGTAGAGTAGTCTAATTGGTGAAGGTGCAAGGTGTGTCGCTGTCTTGCTGAATGCAGGTATTGTGCACTGATATTATGTGGTGTGCACTGTGCATATATTTTTGCGGGAGTAAGCTACATATGTTTCTCTTTTCACAAGCATTTACTTATAAATATTGAACGAGTTTTAATAATAAACCAGCTGAAAATACGGTTCAATACATCGGCTCTATGCATTTATACATTCAGATGTGATTACTTCCCAAGACCACACTTTCTTGTGTTTCTTACAAATTGTGTGTGTATTCTACCCTAATAAAGAAAACATTTGATAAGTTGTCGCAACTCGCAGCTTCCATTACGCTTTTACGAGCTTTTTGGGGGTCAAAGTCTACGAGGGTTGCCACTAACCAGAAATTATAAATGCTGTGGAACCCGACTACGACTATTCATATTCATTGACTCTTTTTTATATTCGGTATTTTTCCAATAAATGGCTGATAGAGTTGAATGGAAAAAAATTAAGTCAACTGCCATCAAGAGGGGCAGAAAGAAGAAGACTATATACAAATAGGTATTAAGATATTTTTTTTTGTATATTAACTACCGTCTGAAAACAACCATCTCGGCCCTATTTAATAAACGTGACAATTTGTCACCTGTCATGACAATTGTATATCGATTGCGTCGAACGATTTGAAAATAGAACAAACTACTCATAGCTACACCGCAATGTAAACTAAATTGTTATGATAATTGACAAATTATCACGTTTTGAAATATGGCCCTGAAATCACAAAAATCATATTAAATGAGTTTCATACAAAATGTTATTTGAACACGTAAAATGTATGAAACAGCTGAAATTTTTTCGAGTAGCTAGTCTAATATTCGACAGCCCTACGTATGCCAACTTTGTGCCAAGAACATTATATAGCTATTATAACGCTTATTACGTTAACTCCAACGCCGTTTTGGTAACTCACACCAACCATCAGCCATTTTTAATGTCCCCACTGCTGGAGCACAGGACTTCCTTATAAGTGGATAAGGAGGGTGGGCCATAACCTACCACGTGGGCCCAATGCGGATTGGTGGGTGTTAACGACTGCAAATGCCGGGACCAACGGCTTAACATGCCTTCCGAAGCACGGAGGAGCTCGAGGTCGTCATGGGATAGGTGACCAAAAATTTATTACCCTTGCGAAAGATGCTTAACCTCCGCAATAGCTGGGCTAGGCGCTTAAACCACTGCGCCACCGAGCTCCTCAAGCTTACACAAAGTCATAATATTATATTATTTTACGCACTAAAAAAACTTTATTAGACGATCTCCGCGGTCGAGTGGCTTTGTACACCGGTTTTCAAGGTGTCGCCATCTCTGAGGACCTGGGTTCGATCCCGGTTGGGTCAATTTAGAAAACGAACTTTTCTATATTGGCTCAGGTATGGGTGTTTGTGATACCACCGTTGTCTCCGATTTCCATAACACAAGTGCTTAAGCTACTTACTTTGGAATCGGAGCAATGTATGTGATGTTGTCAAAAATGTATTTATTTATTTATTATGATGGTGACAAAAAAAACCGATTCATTGTTTGATCTGGTCAATAGACTTTCCATATTTTGAAACAAGTGGCCGGTGTAAGCCATCCGTTATATTTCTTGATCATTTCTTTTCAAGTAATTTTACTAAGTATATTTTCAAGTATACTTACTTAGTAAAATTAAATGACATTGCTGTTATGTTGTCCACTTGTTATCCAACACTTCAATTAAGTTAAAAGTAAGTGAAAGTAAAAACAAATATTAAGAAGTACCTACTCGCTAACCTTTTAGAAAAGTAAAACGCATTTTTATCATCACATTTTATAACTATCGTTAAAAAGATAAATGAGTGGGAAAATGCGAACATTTCACCTTTTATCCTTTAAAGATATGAATAGGGTCTGAAACTTAAAGCATTATCTGCTTTAAGTGCAAAAATGCAAGCTACTCGGCTTTGCTTTTATCAGTTTAATAGAATATAACAAATCCAAATCCACATCTTAACATTATATTATTAATACAACTATAAAAAGTAATAAGACAGGAGATAAAATTCCCTTTTTATTTTATTTCAACAAAAAGTTTTGTGTCATGTTAAGCAACGACAAGGAATATTTTAATTGAGGATATTGAAGAACTCTGTCTTTCGACTGCAGTACCAGGACTATACTGATATAGAACGTCAGACTAAGGGCTAAAAGTAAGTTCTGAGTAGCTTACTTGACAAATGATTTAACAGTTATGACATCAAAATATGTCAAATCAAATATGTCGAATCAAAAAGTATGTTAGCTGCTGGGTAGCTATCTAAATCATCTGTCAATTAAGCTACCCAGAACTTTCTTTTTGATTGTGAAACAGGACCTTAGAATAACAGAAGCTAGATGGTAGTTTCTAATCTATACAGGCCCACTCCGTCCAAGTATAAATCTTATTCTAGAGTCGAACATCGCATGTTAAATTTGAAAGGACTCTCATTTATGTCAGGATATCATACAAACTGTTGTTATTAAATCGGTGCCGGCGCCGCTCATTTGGGACATGTAAACAGCGTCTGATAACATAACTATTATGTGATTAAACGAACTTACTTAAACAGGTTTTACATGTGTTTAAATATTAAATAACTTCCTACGCTGATTGTACCAGTGACCAGTCACAAAATCCAAAGCTATTATAAAAAAATATAAAAAGAAACAAAAAAACATTTTATCTATGGTTACACTCTCTAGAAATGTCATTACGTTTGAAGTACTTACTTAAAAATACATGTATTTACCAATGACATCAATTACATAGACGAGTTGTTCAAAACTAAAATTGTGTCACAACCAACCTTCGCGGCGAATCAACTGTTTCTCTCGGTCGCTCGCAATAGACTAAAGGAGTTTCGGTGCATGCACCGTAACTTAATGAGCAATTTTCCGGTACTGTACAGCCTGTCTAGTGTAGTATATACATAGAAGTCTTTGGTATTTACAAAAAATATGAGCAACCCTTAACATAGCTTTGAGGGTTAAATACTATAGTATTCAGGGGAGGGAGGGAGTCTCGTCTTGGACAAGAAGCTTCGTATAATTTATGATAGAACTTCACTTAAGGTAAGTTCGTTTAATCACATAATTATACTTTCTTCTTGTCCAAGAAGGGTTTCGAGTCTAAGGTTCTTGTCTAAGAGTTGTGAATATTTTTACAAGGAAGTTATTTGATAAATAAACAAATGTAAAACCCCTCTTGGACAAGTAGCAAGTAATATTATAATTGACGTGTCATTACAAACGCGTGCTATCATTTTACGATGTAAGTAAACGTAGACGTGAGTAGATATTTGTACAAGAGATGAATCATATTAATCATATTGGAAATATATTCGTTAGTGCAGTTAAAGTAATACTACAGAATACATATTTAATGGTATTAAAGTAAAAAAAACACTATAGCATAATATTGTGAGTCATAAATCATATCTCATCTAGTCATCTGAAAACCATTTGTAGAGTTCATTATTATGAACAACTTTTTGTTATGACAACTCTGAAATCACGAAAAAGTTTCAGCTGTTTCACATATTTTACCAAATTAAATCTTTCATGAAACATAATGAGATAGGGTGTCGCAGTCAACAGGGGCCCTACCGGCTAACTTTTCAAACTTCGGCGGGTCTGCCGAGCTTCAACTTAAAACAGAAAAATCGAAGTAAAGAGTTTCGTATTGTACATTTATTCGAAGTTATTTAGTAGATATCGATGTTCGTGTGACATCATGAATTGAGGTTCGCCATTTTGGCTCGATTTAACTGTTTTAATTTGAAACCCGGCAGACTTTCTGAAGTTTGATGCGTTAGCCGGTACGGCCCCTGGTTTAACAGTCTATCAATTAACGGCCTAGTCACTTGATTGAACAGCGCCATTTTATCAGCCGGTATTTAATCTATGCGTCTAATACAACATTTAACAGCCTCCGTGGTCGAGTGGCTTTGTTCACCGGTTTTCAAGGTGTCGTCATCTCTGAGGTCCCGGGTTCGATCCCCGGTTGGGTCAATTTAGAACACGATTTTTTCTGTATTGGCTCAGGTCTGGGTGTTAGTGATACCACCGTTGTCTCTGATTTCCATAACACAAGTGCTTTAGCTACTTACTTTGGAATCGGAGCAATGTATGTGATGTTGTCAAATGAAAAAATAAAAACTAACGGGCTGGCAGATGCTTAGGCCGTAAAAACCCAATAAAATAACATTCATATTTAAACTTGTGACAGTATTAAGATAAATAATATTAGAAAAAATACTAGAAAGGATTCCGGCCCAATGCACTGACCAATTATGCTACCGAGTCGCTAATTGGTCAGTGCATTGGGCCGGAATCCCAAGGGTGCGGGTTCGAGTCCCGTCTGAGGTGTTACGCGTGAGTCGATTTTTCTAATATTATTTATCTTAATATAAAAATAGCATTGTGAATGCGAAAAATCTAAATTTAATAATTGTGACAGTATCATTATATGTATATCCAAATATCACGTAACAAAATATAAATTGCGAAAATTTGCACAAAAACATCATTGCCTGTAGTCATAATCCAATAACATTTTGGTCAAAATTTTCTTTAAAACGTTCGATAACAGATAATATTTATTTTTATCACCACACACTTCCTTTGAACTTAATCTCATGTAATCGTACGTTAAATCTTGACAAACAACAGTAATAATATTTCTATAATTCTATAATTATTATTTTATTTTATATTTTTAATTATAATTTCTATAATATTATTTCTGTTGTTTGTTGTTGTATTATTAATATAATAATTCTCAGAATTTCACAGCTGGTCGTTGCCATATTGGCAGTATTTGACAGATCGGCATACAGCGCGCCAGGTGACAGGAAACGGAACCATATTTCAATGTCTGGGCTAGGCAAATCATTAAACGTCATTGAACCAAGCCATTTGCCTAGCCATTCAATTGGATGGCTACTTACATATCATTTAGGCTGCTGATTGAACGGCGCGGTTACATTAAGGCTAGGCCGTTAATTAAGCGGCTGATGAACTACGAGTAGTTGGCTGCTGCGACAGAGATATCGATAGAGATGGTAGAAAAGTATTATATATAACATAATCTGTAAAAGATTTGACTAGGCATTCTTACCTCCTCCCACGTGAGGATGGAACTCTCGACGGCGCTGATCCACATGTCGCCTGCGCCGGCGTGCACGTCGGTCCCGCGCCGCTTCCCCCCACCTTCGTCCGGATTCGAATGCTGAAAACAAAATACGTTTTTATTGAACAAGAAACAAATGAAACATAAAAAGAAAGTTAATTGAATTTTTTTAAACAAGCTTTTAATAATTACACTTTAGTAAAAAAATAACTAAAAAGCTAAACACGTTAAAAAAAATAACTAAAAAGTTTTATATAATTTATTCCCATCAGAAAGCCGTTGTATACTTATCAAACAAATTATAGACAATAATAAAACTCCAAAATTAAAAACTTTGGAACTTCATATCTTTACCGTGTCAGTACTTAAATCTTTGTGTACTTTGACAGTCAAAAGTTTTCAAAACAAAAGCGTGTTACACCCTTTTTTCTATCTTGCTGTTAAAATGCTAACATGTAGTCGTGTAATTATTAAAAGCTTGTTTTTTTTAAAATATTTATTACGCATTTTTTTCACTTTTTATTATTTATGATTTTAGATAGCTAATTTACTAATACAATGTATTCATTATAGTTCGGTATGGTATGGAGGTAGGTAGCCACTGATAGGAAGGTCAAAGGGAAGATCTTCCTCCGGGCTGGGTGGTATTAGTGGAGGACACTTGACTCTAAATTTGGCACTCTGAAGCTTAATATTTCGCAAACGCATCCCTGAATCAAAAAGTTAACAATGTTTTCAAAAGACCTATCCAATGACTCTCTACATTTTAAGGTTGACACTAAAAAAATAGTAATAAAAAAAATCAACCACTTTTTCGGCGTGCTTAATATACACATTCATGCCAAATTACAGCATATTAGTACCTCTGAGCTCAGCCGCGGACGGACAAGATTTGATTTCAAACACCGGACGGACAGGTGAAAGTAAATAATAGTAGATTATGCAATAAGGGCTTAAAGTAGTGTATTATGTCACGGGCGCCATATTGAACCCCGAGTATGAGGGATTCTATGGTTAACTCCCGAGCAGAGCGAGGGAGTTAAGGCTAGAATCCTGAGTTCAAGGTGTTCAAGATCGCCCAAGACAAATACATATTTAAGCCCGCGATGCATACTCTACTTTTTATACTTTCTGCGAGGCAATTGAAACCAATGACTGTTATAAAGAAAGTACTTAAGTATTTATTTAATTTTTTTTTTGGCGTCCATTCTGTAGTGGTCAGTTCGACATTCGAATAAATCCTTCTTGGTGCGCGGGTGAAAATGAAATTCGTAAAAAGTTTTCATGCTTTTCTTTTTTTAATTTGTAGGCAGTGCAAAGAAAATTATAACATAAATAAATAAATATTTGACAGCATCACATACATTGCTCCGATTCCAAAGTAAGTAGCTAAAGCACTTGTGTTATGAAAATCAGAGACAACGGTGGTATCACAAACACCCAGACCTGAGCCAATATAGAAAAGTGCACCTTAACATTTTTGAAACCAACCTCGATAAAGCACGACTACATAGGTTGCATTCCAAATTCAAATCACATTATTCCCATGGGAAAAATGACTTACTTTAGGCAAGGTTTGCATGACACATAATATGCTATTGACGAGCAGGTATTATAAAAAAGCTTAAATACAAGGAAAATAAAGGGAATAATAGTAAAAATACAAGGGATACGCGCCCCCTGACTGGCGCGGTAGCAGCCGACTTATCGCAGGTAGTCAAAGGACATTACAACAGACAGAGAGTTTTTTCTATAACTTTTCTCATCATCATAACAGGCCATCCACTGCATGACGAAGGCCTCTCCATTGGGAGGATGTTTATAATCTTTATGCTGATGGAGTGGTGATCGCACTGTTAGACCTACTTCATCGGAAAACTGCACTACCCATTTTGTGGTCCACGGAGGTGTTAGAAAGTGTGCTACCTGTAAGGTATTGTGGTGAGTTAAGGAAGACTAACGACTTTAAACTTTCAGGGTTTTTAGTGAGGGTTGGTGCTACTCTGTCGGAAGCCAAAAGACTGACAATTTTACTGTTTCTCAAAATCTAAGCGACTGAAACGGCCTTTCATTTCAATCACTTAATCAACGCCTATGACTTAATTAACGCCACTTGAAACTCTAATTTGAAGGCAGGTCTTTGATCAATAAGTGGAACTCTCTGTCTGCCAGCAATTTCACTTTGCACGCTTTAGATTGTTCAATGTTCATTATACCTTATTGCTTTACCACTTATACTTAGGAATAAGAGCAATATTATGTGATTAGGTCCAATGTCGCTGAGCTGCGACCCTCGCGTAATGCCCCGACACAATAAAGATGTCTTTATCAGGGAATAGGTTATTGTTTTTTGATTATATTGATTAATCAAAAAACAATAACTAATTATTTAACTTAATATAAAAATAGCATTGTGAATGCGAAAAATCTAAATTAATAATTATATAGCTGTTTCATCTTTATCGATTGCCAAAACATCTGGAAAGATGTTTCTTTCGAATGTGGGGGTATTTCCTCACATTGATGAAATTGCGCTGGCTTGCAGCGAAGAAGTAAAAAGTACTAGAAAATTTCGCCGTTCCCACTAGCGACTCGGTAGCATAATTGGTCAGTGCATTGGGCCGGAATCCCAAGGGTGCGGGTTCGAGTCCCGTCTGAGGTGCTACGGGTGAGTCGATTTTTTCTAGTATTTTTTCTAATATTATTTATCTTAATTGAAATTGAAATTGAAAAATTCTTTATTCAAATAAGCTCACATAACAAGCATTTTTAAATCGTCAATTCTTTTATCCTACCACCCATTATGACGTCTTTTAGCTGACAAGAAAAATGGGCGCAAAAAACTTATCAGCTTTATTAGAAGGAACGATATTTACAAATATGTATATCGTTTCCAGACATTACATTCAAAGTATTCATACATGTTACCATTAACATAGATTCATAAATAAATAACATTATTTAATTAGCTCATTTCTACTGAATCAAATTACAGGTGTCAAGCTTAATTCAAAATTTAAGGCTCAGCCTAGGCTATTACAAAAAATATATATATATCTATTCATACAATTCAATAAACGTTAAGACAAGTAGGCAGAAGCAGACCCATTCCCACTGGCAGCACCCGTTCACGAGCATGACGCATGAACCAGCCATCGCTTCGCTCAACCATATTTGAGGGAACGTAACGACCCGCCTCACACGACACCACCATAGAAATGATTAAAGAGAGCATGACATACTTAGGCTACCCATGTTATGGCATCGAATTGAAAACTAATATCCAAAAGCTTTTCATAGGCCTATAGAAAGTGAAAGATTGCAATAAAAAAAATTCCAAAACAAGGTATTAGTTATGAATTTTATCTTTTGGGTAAGAAGTGCCATACATATAGATAATATTAAACATTTATATATATATATATATGTTTATTGTATAATATATTGATTTTCTTTTTCGTTAAGTTGTTAGAACTTATTTATAACGTGTCAAATTATGTTCTTAATGTATTAAATGAATATGTGTGTGTCTGAAGCAAGAAATAAAATGATTATCTATCTATCAATAATTATTTATTTATTCTGCGACTCCAAATAATAAATCCTTTTTTTGTCAAGCATTAAATTATGAGTTTGTTTTGTGACATTGAAAGCTAATTAATTCAATGACCCAAACATCCAAAGTAAATGTCAAAGTGCAGTTTTTTGAGCAGTTAAACAGGATTAGTTTAATTTTATTCACATCTCAGGCTCTATCCACAGACCATAAATGTTCTATATGTCTGTGCATTTTTAGACCTCTCATAATCCAAGAGCTTACCTAAGTAGGTACGTAACTTTTAAGTACCTACTTAGGTGAGTACCTGTTACACAGTCTTTACACATGATTATGATGTTTTTTAACACCGGACGCAAAAAGAGGGGTGTTATAAGTTTGACGTTTATCTGCAGCGCAGCACCCAAAAAAATGGACCAATTTTGATACAGTTTTTTTATTTTATTTCAGAGCTGGTTGAAAATATAATGAAATATGGACCACTGGAAAACCCCCTGTGGGGGTTAGAGGTACTGAACGTATACGTACACGACCTAATTCCAGCTTTCAACGAAAATGAAATGTTAAACGTTTGAAAACCCAGCAAACAAAGCCATGCTGACAGAGTTTTTCTTTAGTGACCGACTAAAACGGGAGCAGTGCATCGATCGACGATGGAAGGCAGCGCTGTCGATACAAAACTAGCTGCGATAATGTGCACTTGACCTAGAAAACCGGACGGGACAGGCTAAAGAGGTTATTAGACCTTAACGGATCCGATATAAAGAGTCCGATTTAGCATCCGTTACGTCGGAGACCATTTCATCCTGAAAACGGTGCTAAATCGGATCCTACCTTCCTGAATGCAATTAAACTTCTCTGAATTTAGAAGCGAGTGAATATCGGATCCGTTATTCAGGAAGGTCTAATAACCTCTTAAGGCATTCCATTATAGAGTCTGCAACCAACCTTTAATAATTTAGTTCTTGTTTCGATTCACCTGTTCCGGTGGGTATTACGAAACGCTTTAAATCCGTTTGTTTTTTTTACATCAAACCTAAGCGAAACTATGAAATCTTGAATCTGAAACAAATGCTCGACGGCGCGTCTAAAGAAGCTCTCGCTAGGATCGGTCATAGGATGGGTGACCAAAAATGTATCTCTCAAACCTGACCGATGTTAATGAAATCCGATATTATGGAGTTATTGAACGGGACCAATATTTAAAGGTGGGACTTGGTATAACACTATTAGAATTTTAATCATCATCCATCATGACGACCTGAGTGGTGCAGTGGTCAACATGCCGGTCTACCACGCAAGAAGTCCCGGGTTCGATTCCCGGCCGGGCAGAAATTGAAAAGATTAATTTCAAATTCTGTTACGGGTCTGGGTGTTAATGTTTATAATCAGTACTTATATATTTAAAAAATATATAAGTAGTATAATCAGTTGTCTAGAACCCATATTACAAGCTTTGCTTAGTTTGGGACTAGATGGCACTGTCTGAAATTGTCCAAGCATTTATCTATCATCATGTGACCGCCCTGCTGTGCAACTAGCCTTCTTTTGGGGTTTTATAAATAAATAATAAATAAATAATGTTAATAATGTTTTGTCAAACCCCTTCTTTTGTTTGTCTTGTCTATTTGATAAATTTATTATTCTGATCTCCGACCTTTTATAAAGTAAAGCCTACATATTAAATCAAATTTGGGGTAACCGGTGCGAAAGGAGATAAGTTCATGAAATTATCCCCAGAAATTCCTTAACACGGAGTAATGAATTTAACAATTTATGTGTGAAGAGGAATATGAAGAGAAATGGAACACGCACCTCTAAATATGACATAAAATGAAGAAAGCGTTTTACGAGGTATTATTTAAGCTTTACCTACATTTCATATATACATAAATAAATATTTGACAACATCACATACATGGCTCTGATTCCAAAGTAAGTAGCTAAAGCACTTGTGTTATGGAAATCAGAGACAACGGTGGTATGACAAACACCCAGACCTAAGCCAATATGGAAAAGTTCGTTTTCTAAATTGACCCAACCGGGGATCGAACCCGGGACCTCAGAGATGGCGACACCTTAAAAACAGGTGTACAAAGCCACTCGACCACTTAGGTCGTTTTATGTGGTTAAGGATGAGAAAGGAGGAGAATACACATAACTTGAAATAAATCGTGTTTAGAAATAAATCACTTTTTACGGATTACAGCGCTTAATATATTGGTATAAATTCAATTGTTATTTTAGAATTATTTAGTTTTGACTTATTGGTTTTTAATTTCCCGACGTTTTGACACCTTTCCAGGGGTCGTAGTAACAAGGTACTCACCAAAGCAAAAAGGCTGCTCATAATTAATATGAAGTTACACGCTCGGAACTAGTGTACAAAATAGTAAATAAATAAATAAATAATAAATAATAATAACAAATAGGTATATGACAACATCACATACATTGCTCCGATTCCAAAGTAAGTAGGTAAACCACTTGTGTTATGGAAATCAGAGACAACGGTGGTATCACAAACACCCAGACCTGAGCCGATATAGAAAAGTTCGTTTTTCTAAATTGACCCAACCGGGGATCGAACCCGGGACCTCGGAGATGGCGACACCTTGAAAACCGGTGTACAAAGCCACTCGACCACGGAGGTCGTCAAATAGTGTTTTGTTTACGTGACTTTGATTTGAAATAGAGCGAACAACTACAAAATAAATTATTCGCTTTCGTCTGTTTATTTATAAATCCAATATTTATCTAATGCTTTGTTTACACTTCGAAACTGCGTGCAGTATTCACGGAAATAAAACCGTTGAAGAGCATAATATACTTTGCTATTTGCGAGATACTTATATAACATGTATTTAATGGTGTGTATTTATGTAATATTTATATTGTATGCATGTAAATATTAGTGTTCTTTGTTTGTGCTGCATTCGTGTCTATCTGTTTACTGTTGGTTGATTGGTAGAGAATGCTTTTAGCATTAAGTCCGCCATTTGTACCTTACTTTGTGTATATGTACAATAAAGATTTATAAATAAATAAATAACCGATTTTAGAAATTACGTTTAGATAACAGGTGGCCACAGGATTGCGGCAGTGCACAAATTAAATTGAAACCCTTTGAACCCCTTGAAACTTAGAAATCATTTTTATTTCTTATAATTTAACAAAAACAAACTTTCACTTTTCAAAAGACAGCAGTTGCGGTTCGCCACACCCCCACATATCTTAACAGAAAATAACATATAGGAGGAGGTGCACCTGCATATAGCTTCAGTCACAAACAGTAAATAAATATAGTTCCTATTGTAGCCAGAGCTTAACCTTTGTTAAGAACATGGTTCCTATTGTAGCCAGTGCTTAACCGTTGTTAAGGACAAACTATGAGTATGAGCGATATACCACAGAACAACCCAGAGCCTAACCCCCCGGTTTTTTAAAAAGAGAACGAAACCTTAAAGGTTTTCCATCTATGGAGTGTTTATAAAATTACTTACATGACCAAACAATTAATTTCGTTTTAATCAGTTGCATAAAAAGAAGATATAAAAACTCTATTAAAATCTTAATTAAACCGTACTCAGCCAGAAAGAGTTAACAATCGAAAGTCATTGATTAAAAACAATAGAACAGTGACACATTACTTTTGATCGAGGCATTGCATATACTGAAATTCTTCGTTGCAATCTTCAATCCTTCTTGCGAAAACACAGACACTAAAAAATAAAAAAAAGAGGCGAGCGTTCGCACGCACGCAGATCGAACGACTGATGGCCACGGCAATTGCAAATAATTGTTTCATTATTTCTTTATACATAATTTAGATTCGAGTATTACGTCTACCTATCGCCAACGAACATAACATTTGAATAAACATGGAGAGCGGTGACTCAGTCACTCATAAATTCAAATGGTGTATTCAACAAGTACCAATCTCTTTTCCTCAACAAGTCAGATTAAGAAGACACGTGACTACTCGGTAACAGCTATCCCTCTCATTCAGCCACCATACCCTATAAGTAGTTAACCCTAGCATAACCACCGAAACACGATAATTATGATTTAGAATAGATTTATCAATAATGAACTGTCAAAAGACAATAGAAGTAGTCATGCTACGGGAGCTGGACCAAAATCCAGAGAATAGCCCAAAACAAGGTGGGAATACTGAAGAAAAGTTGCTAGCCTATCGGTCTTCTATAGATTGTACTTCGGCGAGTGTGCTCAAGAGCTACATGAGCTCAGTCCACCTTCTCCTTTCTTCCATCGGACATCCAGACCCACTGCAGGTTACCACCCGTTCTTTGCTGATATACCTCTTCTGCGTACCAAACGCTACTCAACATCGTTTATAATGAGCACAGCTAAGGAATGAAATTTCCAGCCGGCGTCTGTGTTCCGAGCGCATACAGCCTGACTCTTTTCAAGGCTAGAGTGAATAGGTACATTCTGGGCAAGCTCGCTCCATCGTAAACCCTGTCTCTGTCTCTGTAGTATCTCTTTCGTTGATGGAGATGTTGATAGAGGATTAAGTTCAGCAAAGATTACGTTAAAGAACTCTGCAAAAACCGATCCATAGGAGTAAAAAATTGATAAGTACCTCGAATCCGTCCAACTTCGGAATAAAACAGTTCTAAAATTCCTTAAAATTCTAATTCAAAGATGATTCTTTTCTTCTCATTTTTATTACCTAATGAAAGAAGATCTATTAATAGCTAACATTACTTATTACAGTGTATTTGGAACAATTGGAAGAAAACAATAAAGAATATGTAGACAATTCTTGCGTATATTTTGCTGCAAATTATAGCAAGTTATATTAGAGATATATTGTTTACTATATGTGGGGATTTGTAAATGGCATTGGAACATCTGTAAATGTTATTCTATTGATTATACTTGCCTGACAATCTTCCTACAAGCAAATAAATAAAATGTCAAGTTAAGAACTAATATAAGTTGCTAATCTTCCACATAGCACATAGTTAAAAATGGACTATTTGTATGCGTCCAATGCCCACTCGACTGCAATACGATACAATA
The DNA here is from genome assembly GCA_963556745.1 of Catoptria pinella. Taxonomy (NCBI): domain Eukaryota; kingdom Metazoa; phylum Arthropoda; class Insecta; order Lepidoptera; family Crambidae; genus Catoptria; species Catoptria pinella. Next base: position 2,095,797 of record OY750771.1, read on the forward strand.
AATGCGCATACACAACCGGCGAAAAACGTTGCAAAAAAGTCGTAAAACTATGCGACCTAAACTATTTAAAAAAAATGTTTGAGAATGTGCAAGCAGCGCTCTTTCATATGATACCCCATATGCCCTAGTAGCCTCACTTCGAATTTTCAAGACCCCCTTTCGGGCCCAGTTGCAAAAAAAAATATTTCATTTCTCTTATTTGCAAAATATTTGGGCAAACGTCATCTAAAACTATTCCAAATTTCAAGTTGATAGCATTAGTAGTTCTCGAGATATCCAGCTGTGACAGACAGACAGACTGAGTCGCACCAATAAGGGTTACTTTTTACCATTTTGGTACAAAACCCTAAACTACTCTACACGTTTCGAACTTACAAGGGGCATCAAGTGTTGTTATTGTTAAATCATGCAGTGCCAAGCATCTTTTTTTGTTTTTGTTTTGTATGCCGAAGATAACGCATTTACGCGATTCCTCTCCCGCAGGTGAGCGAGAGGGGGTATGTGGGGCTCGCCAGTAGGGGACCGCAAAATTCAACGTTAGTGCCAAGCATTAAACAGACAGACAGACAGACGGACAACAAAGTGATCCTATAAGGGTTCCGTTTTTTCCTTTTGAGGTACGGAACCCTAAAAATACAGAGTATTTCTGGCACTAAAAAAGTATTTCTGATAGTCATATACCTACCTATCTACTATCACCATATCACAGTTATTGATAATAAAGAATTATAACAACAGTCGATTATCCGCCCGAGATTGGTTTCACTACAATTAAATGGACTGATTGATAAGATAAGTAAGTATATCATTTAAATTAAAAAGAAAACTAATGCAATTTAGTCAAAAGATTTTATAGCTCTATACAAGGTGTTACAAAAATACCCCTAATGCCGAATATGGTATATATAGGGACCATTAAACTGAACAACTTTTACTATGGGGCCAACTCTGAAACCGCGAAAAAAATAAAACCGCTGTTTCATACTAAAATTAAAATCGAAAATATCAAAATGTATGTAATCGGCATTAGGGGTATTTTTGTAACACGTTGTATAGTCAAAACAAAGACATAATAACAGAATACACTCATTGTGAAAAGAGAAATATATGTAGCTTACTCCCGCAAAAAATCAGTTTTTCAGTTTTTTGCGGGAGTAAGCTACATATATTTCTCTTTTCACAATGGTTTGGGACTTCCGCCAAGTAATGCCTGATTCAATCAAATAGAATACACTCAGTACATCAGTGTAAGAACAACAGATAATTTAAAAAAGAGTTGATTAGTTTCTCAAAGACACTTGGATTTGGTCGTAATTACGAGATGTACGCTTAGCGCCTACACATAGTTGAGTACACTGGCAGTTTGGGCGAAGTGATTGCTATGAACTTTAAAAAAAACTGTAAACCGGAGGCTTTAGTTAGTTATTGTTTTACTTATCCACTTTGATATTTACTGGATTGGACGACCTTCCGAAAATGAACCGCAAAGGCGGGAAAATGTAAAAACTCCACAGCGGGAACGAAAAAGTGGAAAACTATAACTTGATTAAATATACTACGAAAGTGTGTTGTTGCATCTTCGGTGTTGTACGTAGACATCGTCGTCGCGCCGTGCCATTGACCTAACGTATTGATTATCTGCTTTTACACAGAAAATTAAACACGACATCGAACGATGTGTTACGATGACAAGACCGAAACATACATATAATAAATGTTTACAATACGTATCTCAAACATATTATCGTGCATTAAATCGTTATCGACAAGTATAAAGGCAATATAGACGCAGAATAAAATATAATAGTACCTGACCAAGGGCCTCCTTACTTCGATTTATCTGTTTTAAGTTGAAGCTCGGCAGACCCGCCGTGGTTCGAAAAGTTAGCCGGTAGGGCCCCAGGGAAAACCAATAAACTAACAAATGATTATGCCCAGGAATGGACATCATGCAGATGATATAGAAGAAAGAATGTCAAGTGGTCTAGTTTGTTGGGTTTGGTTGTCCAATTGTCCATGGGTGATAGGGGCTATATAGCCACAGTATTTTATTCTAATAAAAAATTGATGATTTTAGTTACTGCTTGTTTCTATCGATGTTCATAAATACAATTTTGATATTAATATATCTTTGCGAATGGCCTTATTTGACAATTTTTTTTTAAAGCCCGAAATGATAATAAAAATTAGTTTTTATTGTTATAATTTTAAAAACTACATTTATTTGAATCATTTATTATTTTTTTACTTTTTTTTAAGTAATAAAGAATGTCAAAACAATCAGCTTTTACTTAAAAAATACGATTTTATACTATTTCGAAGTCCAATATGTATTGAATGGACAATCTTGGGCGCGCGTTGATAGTCTAATATTATTGTAAACATGTGAAATATTGACGCACAAGTAGTTACGAGACTAAAAAATTAGGACTTGGCTGTAAGAGCTCATTGAATGTCTCCCTCCATAAAAAAAAAAACAAAATATTTTTTTCTGGGCGAACTATTTGTTTAGACAAACATTGCTTAAGACATTTTTTCATAAGAATAGGGAGATCTATCAATTAGTATTTTTAAAAAGTTCAATTTCAATAAAAAAAATATAGTCGCAACTTGCGCGCATCATAGTTCTGAAATGCAACCACTGAGAGCCGGCAGATCATAACGTTTCATCTGCGGAGACCCAAAATTATAGTTTCCGAGAACATTTGTTTCCTAAAACATCCATTCTTAAAAACATCTGATTCCTATAATATCTGTATCCCAAAACATCAGTTTAAAAAAACAATGTTTTCTGTACAGCATGGAATTGCCTGCCTTAGAGAAAAACTAAAGCTCTCATCTATCAGTATGTATGTATCTCATCAATACGGACAATCTATTTATAGGTATACTCATAATATAACTATTGTAAGGGTTCATCTGTGGTATAGGGACCTTCCGCTTGATAGTCTGTGGAGTTGTTGGTTTCCAGCTGTCAGGATTTGCTTGCTTATGAACTACAATGATGTAAAATGAATTGTGAAATAATAGGAATTTTGAAAAATATGTGCCTTGAAAAACAGATATTGTGGGAAACACTCATTTAGGAAAATATCATTCAACAAAATATAGTATTGGATGTTTTGGTTAACAGATACTTTGGGAAACGAATAGAACATTCTGAAAGGTTTATTTATAATTAACATTTTTTCTACAGTCAGTATTTTAGGCTCATAAATAGTTTAAAATAACAAAACTGAGGATAAGTAAAAGTAAACTCAGTCTATTTCTAAGCTTCTGAGAAATCTATAAGTGTCTATAAGCAAAAAACCAAATGGTGGATATTTTTCCACATGGCTGATTATTTGAATGAGTTTACTTTCAGTGCAAGAACACCGTGTAATCAGTTCATGCATTGAAAAACATGTTACCATGAATGTTCGTTTTCATGATAAAAACCTGTATAGAGCGAGTTTTTGTCACACATCACATGTCTAAACACCACGGTCTGTTAAAGATAGCTTTATTAGTCTTATGTACAAGAGTCTTTTTATTAAAATAATAGGTTGTCACCTATGAAATTAGCGTTTTGTATGGAGAATTTTAAAGGAGTTGCATTATCCATACCATCTTCTTAATTTATTTAACACTAATGTTTTATAACTTTTATGCACTAGTGTTTGAACACTTTAAGATAACATATGCCACTTAGATTAAGCGAAAAAATAAGTTTTGGATAAGTTAAAACAAATAAAGTGATCATTTCTGCTAACAAAAAGAGGAGTAATTTTTGAGGTATTTTTTTTATGTTTAGAAAACTGTAACAATGTTTTTTTTTATTAATAGTGGTCTATGAATGGTTGTTATTCGTTATTATATCAAGCAATTGATGAATATTTTAAATCATATAAGTGACAAGGTTTTCTATTTGTGAGAAGAAATCGCCAATAGTAAACTTAAATTGTACTTAAAAAAAACATATGTCTTATTGATTGATGTTACAGTTTAATATTACACAGAAAAACACTAAAAGCTGTACTTTGATTAAAAAAGATAAACCAATTCCAAAAATAAACAATCTAGGAATGCCTATTCAATAATTCTGTGTTGAATGACTTAACATTACTGCAGATTATTATAGTTTAATATCTACCTTGGCTTTTTCCTACAATTATATTGTTGAAATAAAATAAAAAGTAGTCCACTAGTGCCTAGTCTATAAGTCTGGAATGGGTGGTGGGAAAATTCAGATTCAAAAGCGCTTAATTTCTAAGTTTATATTAATAAAGATATTTTTGACTTTGACTTTAAGTCCTAGTAGTCATAGTCCGTGAGTTAACTGCCACAATAGACTTAAAATATTTTAATGTTTTCTCTGCTTGATAACTTTATTTTTATAAAAAAATTCAGGCAGATTTATTAACATTAGGTAAACAAAGCTACAAAAAATCTAGTTTGTCATATTCCAGCCAGAAAAGTTAATAATTACTGTCTACAAATAAGAGAAACTAAACACAAATAGAAACCAGAATTTAGCAAAACTCGCGGTAAAAGTAAAGAAATCTGTCGCACAATGAAAGTGAAGAGTCACATAATAACTGAAGTGCGTGGAAGGTATCGTTTCTATCGATAGTCATCAGTTAGGCCTAAATACAAGCATTTGCGATATCACACTGCCAGCCCAGCATACTTAAAAATTTGCAGAAAGATCTAGGTCGTACGTATCGCTGTGAGTGAATAACATTCTACCACACTGATGACGAGTATTCGTAAATGCTAACACGTCCAGTTAATCATCGACGTACTACGATCATCACATTCAACAGCTGGTTAATAGCATATTTAGAGCATTTAGCAAATCAATAATATCAGAAAAAGGTACACAAACAAAATCAATAGTTTCTACAAATGAAATTACTGACCAGACTTGCGGTGTCTTGACTGTCTAGCGAATACTTGTCCGTTTCTTTCCCTTGGTGGTCGTTGGAGAAATTTTCATATTTGCGAGTGGGGCTACTTTTCATTGTTTACGCAAAGCTTTCAGCTTAAGCCTTGAAAGACATTTTTATTCACCGAAAAGACAACACGAAACACCGTACGTACGTACAAGCGAGAAATTTCACCTGCCTAATGCCTAACTGACTGACTCACTGACTGTCAACTGTCAATGTCAAATCAAAATTCAAATGTCAAATTTTGACGTTTTGATGAACTACAAGCGAATGAAATGAAGAACGAATGAAAAGTACACTTTCAACTCACGTTCCATCTTACGCAGAATTACAATATGTATTCAAAAAAGGTTGATTGTTTTATTATTATAAGGACTAGAATATCAATTTTATAATATTGATTATCTAAAAAGTCAAATCGAAGACTACTTACTTACATTATTTTTATCAATTTCTTCATCCGGCGGCATCTGAATTCTTGTAAAACCATTTTCTTCGTAACTTTTTTGGGTTCTACGAAACATCTGAAATAGTTTAACTTAGATAACTTTCCATTTTTTTTACACATTTTCTTTAATTTAAGACCAATATTTAATTAGTCAACACCAAGAACTTTAAATTAAGGTCTTGGTCAACCCTTACTTTAATTAAACCCGTAAGCAACTTCACGCCCCAACCAAAACAGCACCACACTCAAAAAGTTACACGTTATAAAGACGATAACCTAACAAAATATTCATAATAATTTATTACGAAATATGAAAGTAAATACATTTTACGAGCGGTATTACAACAACTACAATTTACACTCTACACACTAATGTTACACAAAATGTCTTATCAATTACCTACGCACGGATTACACTGATAAAAACTATGGACATATCACACTGTTACACTTACTTGGTTCTTATCTATATCGTAACATTCATTCAATCCTCACTGGTGTAGCAGTTAAGGGATAGGTAAGGTACCTAATTTTATTTAATGGTAAACAAGTAGGTACCTAAATAACTTGAACAGGGAAACATTCAGTTAACTTGAAGCTTAAAGCTTAAGTTAACTGGATAAGGATAAACTACCCATTAAATTATCAGAAAGTATAAGATACTAGTAGGTACACTAGGTACTATTATTTCTGTGTTAAACTTCCTCTTTAAAGGCAACAGTAAGTAAAATGCTTATTTTATTAAATACAACTAGACAACTGATGATTATTGCTCATAGCTTTAGTTTAAAGTAGTCATAAAATTATAGACGAGACAAATAATATTTAACGTAAAATAAGAAAAAAGAAAACAATGTTCTAACATGATTTATTTAAATATTGCCTATGAAATAAAATTTACAAAACAATGTACACTTTTTTAAGATTTAAGGCTGTCTTGGAGCCCGAAACCAGGTCCGGTGGGCTCCTCGGTGAGGGACGTCAGGCCACCGAGGGGCTCGGAGGCGAATCTGCCGCTCCTACAACAATATCAATATTAATTTATTACAACAAGTTTTTCGCGCTTATTTACAGAGTGAAATCGAAGTCATTAGCAAAAACCGGCCAAGTGCGTGTCAGGCCACGCGCAGTGTAGGGTTCCGTAGCCAATGGTTCATATATTTAAATGTAGATACTACCGGTTTAACCCACCTGCCAACGTGATCAAGAACGCTCGGACGCTATCAAAAATCGCCGCGAAAGTGTAAACAAACAACGTCCATAATTACATTATGTTTTGTCCTAAAGTTATCAAAATCGCGGTTTCTTAGTTTTAATATTGCTAATAATGACTTTGATTTCGCCCTGTCAAGAAAGTCAGGAAATTCATGAGGGAGCCACTTTCTTTGTCATTACATTAGTGTTATTCAGTATGGCAACACTTGACTACTTTTGTTTGCAACAACTACGTGTTTCTAGTAAACATTAGATCCATTTACGGGAGTTTCTAGACAGACTGTACAATGCGATAATTTAACAGTGTATACACGACGGTATTTCAGACTATACATATTGATCTTGAGACCGCCTTTATACTACGTAATAAAAGCTGTTTTCGCAATTTAAATGACATGCTGTCGTGTGTACAACGTAACAAAACGTAACAAAACGACGTATATTAATCTGTAAAATTTTCTCTTTATCTTTTTCATACATTCTCGAGTGAAGTTGCAGCGGATCACTGTCTATTGTCAACTTAGGTAGTCCACATATAGACGGAATTCCAATCCGGAATTCCGAACGCAGCAAATGCATACAAATCCATGGACCGACCACACACTGCGGTAGCTTTGCGTTCGTAATTTTCTCCGTTTTGGAATTCCACATGGAAGCCCGTTCGGAATCTTCCGAACATTCCGAATGCAAGTCTACCATAGATTTTGTATTGGTCGCATCACACAACCGTTTTTATTCCGTACGGACCTTACGGAATCATTACTACACGCACAGATAGATTAACCTTTTGAACGCCACGGTCGGCACTGGACGACAAATGAAAAAGTGCCCAACACGCCACCGTCGTGTATGGCCGACGAGAAAACGACATTTTTAAAACACAAAATAAACATACTAAATCAACTTTTCTGTGTTTCTTTTTCCTATTATTTAAAAGTACTTTAATGATGTATTGTAAAATGGCACGAAGATATATCCATCAGTTACATTTCACTAGCAAAAATTATCACTAAATATTGCTAACCGAAATGGTGTTCTCCTCACGCCACAGTCGGCAAGACACGACAGCTAGTGATGGGTAAGTTAGGTAAATTAAATTTTGAATTTATGAAATATTTTATTGAAAGCAGCTTACTACTACATCGATAATTATTTTTTAATAGCAACTATTTGTATCTGAATATTCTTAATGCGTAATATTTATGAAATTATTGAAAAATGATTACTATTTATATCTATCGATCGATAGTTAACTGTTCACTCTCGCGCATCCCTACGGAACAGCGCATAGACAGTTACCTGTACGCCACAGTCGGGAAGACACGTCAAGCGGTGACGTCATTAGCGCTACGGGAGACTGCTAGTGATTTCCTATCCTATCTTATTTCGATAAAAACTATAAATACAACTGCAAAATTACTACAAAATATGTGCCGGCCGTCCGAACTCAGCTTTTTCTCGCAGAGTGAAAATTTGTTATACTAAGCATGAATTTATTATCCTATTTCCATAAAAACGATAAATACAACTGGAAAATTACTATAAAATGTGAAAAGGGGCATTTTACGCAAAAATCATGATCGAGATGTAACAGGCCTCTTTAAGTAAAAACGGAGAAAATCAACTAAAGCTAAGTAATTAATTAGTACTCTAATAGACAACCCTTTCTTTACCTTGTTGTTTATAATTTATAATAATAATTATAAGTTTACTTGAAATGTCACATCATTACCTCGCACGCAAGAAAGCTGTCAAAGGTCGTGCCAACCACGCCAGAGTCGGGTCTTCCCGACAGCGAATGCCTACACGAACGAGATTAGTGATGTATCTTATTATTACCTGATTTATTCGTTTGTAGTTCTAATGTCTACTTTTACTTTGTATAGAATTTTGTAACTGCTGTTAAATAATACGAAATCAAAAAAATATATTTTATTTCAAAAATATGTGACGAATAGCAGAGATTAAATCGGTTATTGACAACTTATCGATAACATCGTTGGCATTCCTATTTTATTTGTAGGTATTTGCTCTGAATTTATGGCTTGGCGTGGGAAGGGCGCCGATGCGTTTGAGCTCTGGCGTTCAAAAGGTTAAAGAACCTGTTTATGTTTGAGTGATGTAAAACCTCAGTGTAAAACAAAAACCAACACTTTTTAATTACAACTCTGGATACCAGACTTTTGGCCATACCTTTTATTATTTTGCTTAGCTATTAGTAAAACAATAGAATTACATACCATTAGTTTAATATAAATTAATATTCAATGGTCTTTATTTATGGTATTTTTCTTTGTTTTCATAAGAAGATATCATCCCCCTACCCTTATCCCAATTTATTTGGGGTCGGTGCAGTGTGTCATTCTCTTCCATTCCTTCCTGTCACTCGTCATCTCCTCATCCACTCCCTTTACATTCATATCATTCCTCACACAATCCATCCATCTTTTTTGCGGTCTTCCTCTTACTTTCCAACCCTCAACATCCATATTCATTACTCTTCTAGTAACATGCCTTTCATCCCTTCTCATAACATGCCCATACCAAGCCAGACGATTCCCTTTCAACTTTTCTATCACTGGTGCTACTTTAATTTTAGTTTAATCTGTGATAAAACTGAAAATAATTCTCGGGATTAGCCGATAATTTGGCCTTTTCTATAATGAATATCATGTAATCGCTAGGTGTTGAGTGTAAGCATACAGCCCCTTTAATACGTAACTCTGTTGCTAAGTAACAATTATTGATTGAAATCGTTTATAAATAGTTAATGTTTGACAGTTGCAGTTGCAATTCAAACGGATCAGGCAGGGTTACGTAATCAGAGGGCAGTAACGGCGAGTCTTTTTTGGTTGCTTTTTTTTTCTTTTCCTGCATAGCAACGGTGAAATTGCTAAATAGTAAGTCGTCGTCGACGTTCATGTTCATAGTTCAATGCCTAGCGTGTGACTGAGCAGTGATTCCGAACGAAAATAAAACGTATGTGTGTGATATTACGTACGGAATTCCGAATCAGTAGGGTTATTCACGATTGTCGGAAATCTACTCGAAAGCATTCGATTCGAATACGTATCCTCAGATAGATTCGAAAACTGCTATTCACAAATACATTTGACTGGCATTCGATTCACTTACCGACGAGAAAGCGCAATGCATTTACAAAGATTGGTAGCATAAGGTAGAAAAAAAAACGGGTCGAATTGAGTACCTCCCTCTAAAGTTTATTTCCGACAATTGAAATTGAAAAATTATTTATACAAATAAGCTCACATAATAAGCATTTTTAAATCGTCAATTCTTTTATCCTACCTATTATGACGTCTTTTAGCTGACAAGAAAAATGGGCGCAAAAAACTTATCAGCTTTATCAGAAGGAACAGTATTTACAAATATGTATATCGTTTCCAGACAATCGTGAATAACCCCCCAAATTCCGTCTGTATCTAATCGCATTGTATTACTGTTCAAACTTAAGCAACACAGAAAAGAGGTTGCATATCAACTCTTTACTATTTATTTAGAATTATAATAGTCATTTGTTCTATGTTTTAGTTGCATTATTTTAAAAGTAATTCTACTTACTTAATGAGTGTAATTGAAAAAAAAATGTGAACATACCTTGGGCCTGCCTTTGGCTTTTCATCTTTCTTTAGTTTTTCAATTATTTCTTTTGTGTCCTCTACTGTCAGGTCTTCCTGTAAAAAGAAAAGTTACTTTTATATAATATACAATACTTTTGCCACGATTTCCAGAACCCAAACTGTTTCATTACTGATCACTTATTTTTACGTTAATTATTACAGACACATCAAATACAGCAAAAAATAACATTCAGTGCGTTTAATTTAACTTCAGAGTGCTAAGTAACCAACTTCAGAGCGCTTGCGGTACAAAACAATGTATTTTAATCTGAAGATTTTCTCTTTGAAATTGAAGTTTGAAGTGAAGTTGCTGCTGCTGTCTACTGTCATATTGGCATTGTACACGACGGCACCTCAGACGATACATGTTGACCTTGAAACAGCCGTTATGCCCTACGTAATAAAAGCTGTTTTCGCAGTTCAACTGTATATCCTGACGCGCCTCGTGTGTACTTAAATACATTTCAACAATAAATAAGTTAACAAGTTACTTACATAATAATCGTCGTTAACTTGAATCATTGGTGCATTGACACAAGCTCCAAGGCATTCCACCTGAAATTATAAATTAATTGGCATTTATTATCAATTTGAGATTTTAGCATTCACAATGCTATTTTTATATAATACTAAATAATATACTATTTTCTATTATTGGCTCTAGCAACTCGGTAGCTCAGTTGGAAGAACATTGGACCAGACTTCTGAAGGTCGCGAGTTCGATTCCCGCCCGAAAAAATGATCTGGTGACAGGTCGAATTTTTTAAAGTATATTATTTAGTATTGGCATTAATTGATTAAATTAATAAATATTGGGCAACATTATCAAGGCAAATAAATAAAGGGCTTGGGTCATATTATAAATTTACTCTGTGCTTGGGTTATTTGAACAAAAGGACAGTCAGCAACAAAAGTCGCTGAATACTTGAGTACTTTGTCGAAGCAACATTTATGACATGTCTCACAGATTGCAATTGCAACACTAAACAAAAAAGTTTTAAAAGCAAAGTAGGTACTTAACTGTTCAGTGACTTGCTTACCATACCACACAGCTAACAGGATCCCAGAAAATTAAAAAACTACTACAACTCACTTCAGAAATTGAGAACTTTCCACACTGGCTGTTGCCTCCTACTTCACAGCCGGTGGCTTCTTTGATGGCATTCAGCACGGCGTCCGAGCCCCGCAGCCAGCACGGCGTGGTCGTGCACACTTGCACATGGTACTTGCCTATTGGGCGCCTGAAATGTTATCATAGAAAAGATAAATATTTATTTGAACTATATACAATGCGACTAAATTAACTGTGTACAATAGAAGTAACCAAATTCAGAGTGCTTGCTGTACAAAACAATGTATTTCAATCTGTAAAGTTTATTTTTTACACATTCTCAAGTGAAGTTGCCGCTTCTGTTGTACACACGACACCACGTCAGGTTATACAGATAAACTGCGAAAACAGCTTTTATTACGTAAGGCATAAAGGAGGTCTCAAGGTCAACATATAGTATTGTCTGAGGTGCCGTTGTGTGTACATACTTAAATTTATCACAAATTACAAAGGTTCATAGAATTAGAATAATAATCTAAACCAAGGGTTTCTTAACTTATTTGGGTCGCAACCCCTTTGTACCAACTAACTACACAGGTGGCCCCCTTGTAACTCCCCCCCCCATGCTACCTCCATTGGCTTCTCAACTTCAATGATAAATCAGTCCAATAATAATTAACCCTTGGTTATGTTGTAAATATTGTTGCTTATATTGTAAACAAGTTCATATCAGCATGCCCAGATTTAATTATTGTTTTTAAAGCAAAAGTTTGCTCTTGGTTTAATTTTAACAATATATATAAATATTGAATTTATAAGAGCCTTATATATAAAGGAAGAATAAGTTTACACCCTGGTTAAACCAAAAATGTAGCAATGTTACACTTTATATTTGATGTCTCAAAGCACCATATTCTTAAGCAAACTTTTTGGTTTAACGAGGGTGTAAACTTGTTCTTGATTTATTAATAAAGCCATTAGTGTTTAACTCACCTAATAAACATAGTGTAGAATGTAGCTACCTCATAAACTCTCATACGAGGTAAGTTGAGGACTTCAGCTACTTTGTGCATAGCCGATATTGGTAGCCAACCTCCATTTTGACGCTGCGCTAGGTCCAGAAGAGGGATCATGGCACCCCTCTTGTGCCCGTCAGGGTAGATAGCAAGCAGAGCTTCAATCCGCTGGAAGTAATTAAATTAAAAACAACTAAAAACTAATTAAACTGAAAACTTAAGTTTAGTTTTTAAAAACATGTTAATAATATTCACTGCAAAAGTCTGACAAAAGAGAACGAAATAAATTGCACTTCTATAAACAAAAGTCTAGTCTAGAAGAAAATTCGAAAAATGATAATGACATTCTAACCAAAACAAATGAGGGTTATCCGACCTTCTGGTTTTGTGGGGTGAATTCAAATGGTATGCTTGGGTTATCTTCCGGAGTATCTCTGTGGACGTACATGCTGTCATGTTGCAGGGTTGAGGTAGTTTGGAGAGCTCTTGACGACACTCGCCCCTGAAAACAACATCATCGAGTTGGTTGAGCTGAAGGTGTAACACAAACTGTCAAATTATATAACGCGTTTAAGAACTGGAAAATACATATTTGTTGTTGAAACTCTATTGAGAACACGCACCAAACCCTGAACTCCAGACCGAAGGCTGGATAACATGATTACTTTATTATTTTAGTAATTTTAATGAAAACTGCGTTTTCGACTACTATTGCATTGCAAAACACTGTTCGCGAATGAATTCTTTCTTTCTTTTTTTTGTTTCACTCACAGTCACTCACACTCATATTGAACGAATGACGTTGTCGTTTCTGGACGAACTAAAAACTGTAAATTTTCTTTACTTATGCGATTTTAAACCTTTGACACAGAATACTCTTACCTTTGGGGATTTCGTAACTTAGCGAATAACCGTAATCTAAATTATCTCAGGATAAGATATCTGAATAATAATACTATTAATCTTGAAATGCTTCCAGAAAGTATGTCATTAGAACTTTTAGAATTATCAAAATTACGATACAGTTTTTCTTATAGTATGGGAGTAATGTAATTTAATAATAAATACATGGATCTTTGATTGACAGTTGTTATTTCTACACGCAGCTGTCAGCTAACAGCTAATTTCATGATGATTTTTTTTATTTAGTAATTTCTGCTGTTTTGTTATTTTGCAGCGTATCATTGTCGCATTGTACTTAATAGTAAGTACCTACCTACTAAAACTTAGCTGTCACTTAAACACCTCTAAGCTTAAACATAATAGAATGACTAAGATTTCAGAAAGGGCGTGAAGGTACTTTTGCTTTTGGGTTGCCAAAACTTATTACTATAAAGTTAGGTAAGGTAGTTCAGTAAATTATAAATGAAGGCAATCATTGGTGTGCCAAAGTAGGTATACATTTTCAGTTCTGCGACAGCCACTAAAGTACCTAATAGAAGTTTGCGCCTAATATTCAGTAAGCGGCAATGTTGTTGCTCTTTGAAATAATGAGGCGTTTTAGAAAATGTAAATGTATGAAAATGAAAGTGTACCTAATGTAATTAATTATTGTATGTTTCAACATAGGTATTCATACCTACTTACAAATATTTCTTTTTAATTAGATACAACTGAAAACTTCTAACTAAAAACAGTAGAAAATGTACCAATACAAAATTTCCATTTTGCTTTCCCAGTAAAACACCACCACGGAAAATATAAAAGGCATTGTCTGCTTGCGCCATGTGCCTATATTTCCTGGCAAAAAGTAAAACAAGAGCAAAATGAATGAATAGAACGCGATCGACAAAACAACGACGCGGTTGCCATGGCGGCTGCCGCTCCCTCCCCTGCACCAAAAAATGTTTTCCTATCCTACTAATGTACACCTACATTTTGGGAAGCAACGTTCGTTCTAGATTCATATTGCTTTATCTACCTACCTATTTTATGAGCAGTGTTTTGAATTGACTAGGTATTGATGAGTTTTACATTTATATTTTTATAGTTACCTATTTTATTTATCAAAATTCATTGATTTCTGTAGAGTTCCTTTTCAGTAATCATTATTTGTAATTATCTAAGAATTAATTCAGTAGGTACTACACTTTCGTAATAGAGCTTATGGCCTAATTCAGTTCACTTTCGTAGACCCTACCGTCAAAAATCAAAGTTATAATAAATTAGTAATTCTAACGCACAGTCACATAGGATTACAACTTGCCAATCTGTAAGTTTAGATTCTATTCGGAAAACTTTCATAAAAAATCAGCAGAAGAAAGCTCTATTCCGAAAATTTTCGGTAAAATTCAAAGAAATCTCTTAGTAGGTGCTTTTTATGAACCTAAACTGAAAAAATACTAAAGCATGGTGAGTAGTAATATTTACCATATCTATCTCAGACCAGGGGGCTTTTATTTGACAGATGGATACATTGCTACTTTTCTTTGGTAAGTTTTTATTTGTAACAAAAGAAGTGGCAATGTGTCACATCCATCTGTCAAATGAAAGCCTATCTGAACTTTGGACACTTTGACCACCGAAAGGAAGACGACAGCCATCAGGTTTCCAGAATCCTGTACAAGAGAATACCGTACAAGGACGACCACAAAAATGGCTGAATATCCCTTACTTACATGAGTTTTAGATCTCTCTCGAACAAGAGCAAGCGTTTATTTTACAAAATAGTTGCGACACACCTTGTGCATTGATACTAAAAAATAAGCTTGGCGAAGTGCCTTTTCTTTCCTCAGTATTTTAGGATTGTTAAAACTTTGATCGAAATTGCCTTCAGTTATTACCTTCGCCGAACAAAAAGTGGCTACCAAACTTGCTCATTTGCTACGCTACAGCAAAATAGCGACGCCCAACGTTCAAAATTAAATAACGGGACGGCCAGTGGCTCCATTGATAAGGAATTAAATTGTTATAACCGATACAGACACCTAGAGCACGACATCGAAAAGAAATTGGGTTTTTAGAAAGCCATATTGCTGTGCTATCTGATTATTGACGATAAGTTCCACTGGGTTGTGTTCGGTTACGTTTCATCAATATAGGGTTAATGCGTATCATAAAATGTATGTATTCGATGTATGTATAAAATATTTTTTTTAAAAATTATTGTAAACTCAATTTAAAAAAACGTGGTAACATAAATGTAAATACAGTTGAAACAGCTGAAGCTGCGTTTGAATTCAGAGATAGTTGGGAAACTCGCCATTATTAAAACAGTTATAGTTAGCGATATTGGCAGGAGGGCTAAAAGACGCCGCGATTTTCGCATTATTGCAAGTACATAATAAATAATATTGGTTGCTTAGCTATGCACCAACTTTCAGTCCATGAATTTATTTAATGCCTGAAAGCCTGACATGCTTATAATAAAACAAAAACCAACGACAACATCGTTTGCGTTTTCTATAAGCTAAGCAACTTTTATGAATATTTTTTTCCTGATTTTTTCTGCTATCTGTTTATGTTAATTATTATTCTTCTAGTGTCAACCCTAGATCGGTCTTTGGGCAACGAAAGTGTGAAGTGTTCATTTATCTCCCTGATCATCATTGTTAGTGCCTGATTAGAAATTAGGAGCTTCTACTTAATTTGGGGGTCCACGCTACCAATTACTTACGTGGAAAATTAAACCAATACTTTGATTACGCCAATGTTTTGATGTTAGTTGGTTGGTACCTCAATAATGCAATGAACTTTTGAAAATGTTATAGAATGGAAAATTCACCGCGATCACTTACGCTACGGCGAATAGGTACCTACCTGCCTACCTTTATTTTATTTTATTTGGCTCTTGGATCCTGCCTATGTACCTACACATCCTTCTTCCTTGTGTTCTTCTTCCTTCCATTCGTTGTCTTGTGATACTTTGAAATGATCAAAAGTAAAGAAGTCGGTGATCACCAAATAAAAAAGATCAAAGTGTTTTATCTTTCTAACAACCTGAATGAAGATCTTAACAAAACTTTTTTATTTTTACTTTGCTTAATGCCACAACAAGTAGACAAAAAACCATCAACAAACATTGAGCATTTATCGGATAGGTATTTTAAGGTTATACATTAATTTGTGCAATGGTTAATGGTGAAACAAATATGGCCGATTCTGGGAACGTCTGTAGGTCAAATGCTAAACATTCACAGCCGTCGGAGACCGTAAAAACTGGAGGTCACCCCATGATACGAACTCTGTCATGGCAACAGTGCATAATACTTATACACATATAGGTGCAAATACCTATACTTATATGTATATTGTGATTCTAGGTAGTTAGATATTATGTTAAAATGAGACTAGCATACATCTATGCTACCATCGTAAATAACTTCATTACGTCCTTTGCGCATTTGGTCCACTTTCCGAAAACAAGTCTATTTCGCGATCGGTCCTATTCGCATTTGGTCCACTTTGCATTTGATCCATTTCGCATTAGCCTAATCCTTTTCGAATTTCGAAAATCGCATTTATTCCACTTTCTAAAATTTACTCTTTGCGAGCTCAAATGTTTACTTAATTGTTAAAACGTTTATTTTCAATCACTTATTGATATTTTTTTGTTTTTCATAAATATGGAGAAAGTTATATTTTCAATCGCTTTTTGTTTCTTTCTATGTTTTTTTTCTTCTTATTCTTCATTGTATTTCCAAACACTCGAGCTTTCGTTCCTAATCTGGTTAAGTACACACTTACTTATTTGCAAGTTACACCCTAAATACAACGAAAACTTAGTGCTTTCTCAACAAAAATTCCAAAATTTTAAGCATTTTATGATATTTTAACCGCCTTAAAAAAAGGTGGTTCACTCCCGGTTTTCCCTTTTTATAAATAAACTACTTTTTGCGAAGGATTTTTGCCATCGGACGTCCCGTCGCGTCTAGTCGAATCTTTTTTTGCAAAACAAATGAAGCTGAAAATCAGTTAAGTAATAAGTATTGTTTTTTCAATCGTAAGTGTATGAGCGTTACTCAACTTGAGTCAAACAGCACTTATTTCATTTCACGTTCCCATTGAATAACCGCTCTATACATCCACGTTCACACGCGATAAGCACATTTGGACATATAGACGGACACACGAGTTATAATATTAGTAAGTAGCCACAAATTATAGGCTGCTCACTACAGTAATTGATTTTTATTACTGCATCACAGAATGGAGACTGAATGATGAATGTCAGCCAACAGCCAGAGGCATCGCTTTAGTTCCGAAATTCAATCAGAGATGGCGTTGTGAGTTCGTAATGTAACGTAAATTAAGTTAATGAAAATAGGTAATAGTTTTTTGTTGTTGAATGAAACTGTTTGAATGCCTTTTCAAACTGTGTAAAGTTATTCAATAAATATTAGACGTTATTAACAAAACCTTACTTGGTTCCTTTTTTAAGTAATTGGGCTTATTTAGAATAAATAAAATAAAATCGACTGGCGACGCTAGTTGGCTCATGTCAGGCCTTTAACTGTAGCATGATATCAAGATCTACAGAAACTGTGTTTATTTGTTAAATTCGGCAGAAATCGAACACGTAGCCTACGCGCGATCTTTTCTCCATCGCGGCCGACGGGAATCGAACCTGCGCCCCGCACAATGGTAGCGCGGCCTCTAACCACCTCTAACGGTCGTCAAATCAGATTGTCATTACACGCTTTTGCCGCGGCATTCTCGCTCGCAAAAAGTTCTGTTGTGTTGGCCGTTGTGGTCTTAAAGTGTATTGGTAGCTTAAATTATTGGACTTTTATAACAGAGAGGTGATTGATTGCCTCTTTTCTCTTTCTTATTGTTGAATGGTGGTACTCCTGCCATCTTACGGAAATAATGTTTACAAACAAACCACCCATACTTAACCTCAAAAGTAGTTATTTAAAAATAGTAAATTTTGATATTTTCGATTTGAATTTTTAAACAGCTAATTTTTTTTTCGCGGTTTCAGAGTTGGTCCCATAGTAAAAGTTGTTCAGTTTGATGGTCCCTATCTACCATATTTGGCATGGGTATTTTTGTAACACGTTGTATAATTGAACATTATTATTAATTAAAAGAAAATAAATGTTTACAAAGATCAACAAATGGTAGAGGGTATATACTTAACTTAGTCAAGTTTGGATAAAAAAAATAACATGCAAACATGCATTCCGAAGTTATACCTACAGTTGTGACAAGTTTTGGTAAGTAAGGCTTTTAGCTCAAAAATTTGTAAGTATGAAATAAAATGAGACCATTAATATAAATAAATGGCTAGGTACTTATCATAAAACGGCCACTTTCTATCAGAACTACTGCATTGAAGCGCCGCGCGAGCGACAAGTGTTAAATTGGAACCGAGGCTGAAGCGAGAAGAAAAAAAAGAAAATAAAGATGGCCGATAAAAAATAACCCGGCGACACTGCCACCGGCTAGCGGGTAGCTTTCTAGCGAGCCCTTTTAGTTAAGTTATAGTGACCTAAATATAGAAGGAGCTCTAACAACAATTTAAGAGAGTTATAGTAAAACCTGGGGTCTAATTGTCTAATTTAAAAATCTATCGCAATCGCTTTCATTTGACAGTTGGATCCGACACATTGCTGCATTTCTTTGGTAAGTTTTTATTTGTGCCAAAAAGAAGCATCAATGTGTTTCATCCTGAAAGCGATTGCGATAGATTTTGAAATTAGACAATAGAAAGGCAGCTTGTACAAAAACTTTTTGATACTTGTGAAATACCTTTCATTCAAAAAATTCCGCAAACATTTCAGATTCAAGTGCCTACCTATCATAAATAAAATATAAACAATGCAAAAATATATTTTTATTTAAATAAATAGATTATGAAATAAATGAAACAACAGATAAATTCATTCATTAAATGTTGAGATTAGTCGAGAACAACTTTACTGGTTTGATTCTTCTGTCGAATAGAAGTAAATGATTTCGTCTGCCGACCCTGCATAGTTTCGTATGAAATACCCATGTATTATTTTTACTACAGACAACACCTCCCAAAAATAAAAGACGGCACCAAGGAGAAGCAGTCAAAACAAGAAGTCAATGGTCAATAATGAGGCGGGGAACCACTGACAAAAAGTGGCATACCGGCCGTACACAACGTAATTGTTTTAAAGCACTCCGGCCCGCATGAATGGGACGAAACGGGAAAACGATAAAAACGACGCTCCATATTCGAGAAATGATTAAAAAAGAAAAAAGTGCGGGAAAAAGAACAAGACGCAACTCCGCGGCACGTACTCTTAAAAAGAAAACTATTCTACCGAAGCGTGAATGAAAAACGCTCGGTCGCGTAACCGTAATCTTCGGGATTATTATTTTTATTTTTCGACTCGATCCTCCTTTTTTATTTATTATTTATTCTTATTTGTTTTTTTTAGTGCATGAGTCGCCGTATGTAGGTCAGGAGCCGGCGGTTTTTTTGATTTTTCGTTGCAAGGTCGCCTGTGTTTGCTCGTTTTGTGGACGTCAGTCTGTTGTAATTATAGTAGGAGCAATGAACTGAGTCCAGTTGAACTAACACTGAACTTGTTTTTTGAACGTCCCCAAAGTGGACTACTTACTTACAAAAGTAAAGTATGTTTTTGCAATACTCTACCTATCTATCCTGTGCTTTAGGTTGACTTTCATTTTACATCTATCTTCTTTTTATTTACATTTATTATTCGGCTTGTCCCAGGTTGTCTTTATATTAGGAATGACCAGGGAGGATTGCTGTAAAGATAACAAATTAATAGGAAACACGAAAAGTATACGAAAAACAAGATAAAGTAAGTAGAGACTCGGTATTATAGTTAGTAGAAACATTATATAGCTCTACCAAAAGTACAAACAATTTGAAATTTTAAAAAACAACTTCTGTAGAAAAAATAATAGAGTTCATTGAAATCAAGTGATATAATTACTAGATTTGAAAAAAAAAACAAATTAGGTAAAACCTATTTGATATTATTACTTAACTAAGTTCTATATGTGAATGTTACAATTACAACCACTTTACAAAATTGTGTACCTACTTTGACTAGTAAGCTCTGTAAAGCTGTAATCCTCGCGTTTTTGAGACATTTTTGATCATTTTTTAAAATGGCTAAAGAAGTTATTTCCCCATTTCTCCGCCATTTTTTTAAATTCGATAGTTATTTTGTATGGGAAATTTGTACAGCGCTATCTAACGTCGAAAAGTGAAATGAAATTTCCCATAGAGAAACTACCGAGTACTTTTACGCGCGTTTTTACTTTCCATAGTAGTAGTTTGTACTAGGGGTATGATTCCGCCCCTGATTGCGATGCGAAGGGAGCGAACTCGAGAAAGAATTACAAGTAAGTACAATCACTTTCACCTTTCTGTCAAGCTATAATGTCAATACACATCACATCTAATTGAGTTAATATAGCTATCAAATCGCATCTATGAAGGACCAAAGACCGTGTAAAGTCACGTCGATAAATATGTACACAGTTTAGAACTTTGTCATCTTAAAAGCTATTACTTTTTTGAACAGAAATCAATGACAAATGACAACTAGCTACAACAAAGTGACAAAGTTCTAAACTGTATACATATTTTTAGACGTGACTGTACTGCGCCACTGGCGCTGGATTTGAATCCATGTTTGTTTAATTATGATATTGTTATGATTTATTTTATCGGTAATTTTATGGATAAATAAATAAATAAATAAATAAATGGAGTTTCGGTTCTAGCATCTCTACTTAGTTTGAGGTGTGATTATTGTGAGTTGTCTTGTTTTAGTTTTAAAGAAATTATTTTTTAAGTATTGATTTTTATTAATATTCGGCGTGTCGACTCAATTTTTGAGGCCGTCGAGTTATTAGAATTGCCGTTCGTCTTAAAATTACTAAAAAATGTCATCGAAGTTTCCAAAATAATAATGAACCTTTTACTTACTGAACTTTGAAGCTCAAAATAAACAACTTTTACTATGGGACAAACTCTGAAATCGCGAGAAAAAAATCAGCTGTTTCATACATTTTGATATTTTCGTTATTAGTTTTTGTTTATTTTGGCATTGCGGGTTGTTCTGTAACACCCTGTATACTGTACTAGCTTTTGCCCGCGACTTCGTTCACGTGATTAGTTGTGCTTTTATTTTGAATGTCCCAGATTACCAATATACCTAGGTTTTTATCAGTAGACCTTTCTTTTTTGGTTCCACGCTCACTTATCCTCTGACATGATGGATCAGAGTCTTTGTTCGCTTGGTTTTTTACTCTAACGATAGTTAATTACAAATCGGGCAACCGTTTGGGCTATAGTGCCTAAAATAACAAGTTAGTTTAGGAACTTAAGAGGGCGTAGTCTGCACACTAGTGTTTGTTGTGTAGTTTTTTTTTCGATGGCGCCGCCATTGGAAAAGAAATCATAGTGGAAAGACAAAATTGTGAATTACCTCTCTGTAGTGCACTCCGTAGAAGCTATGTGGTTCTTTTTATCGCTTAAACAATATTTCCTATCCTGTCGTTTAGTTTAATGGAGATTTTTTGCGATAAGTGGCCACTTTTAACAATAAAACTCCAATTAACTAAACGACAGGCTAGAAAATATTGTTTAAGCGATAAAAAGAACCACAAAGCTTTTACGGAGTGCACTACAGAGAGATAATTCACAATTTCGTGTTTATTTAAGCACTATGATTTTTTTTCCAATGGCGGCGCTAGTGTGCAGACTATGCAGCCTTAAGTGTCAATTATTTTAAGTTATGTTTTGTTTTACGGAAAAATCAAAGATTTTTATTATTATTATTATTATAGGTATGTACCTATGTGTATGATATGACGTCAGTGAATCAGTTGCAGAATAGTTTTTTTTAATACCTTCCTATGTATCTAAAGATTATTTGCCTTGCCCATAACATTACAAATTCAAATTTTCCCATGGAGAATCGGAGACAAAAACCATAGAAACTACTGAAAGTTTGCTATGGAATGCGAAAAAACACTTCTTTTTTTTAACCACTATCGAGTAGTAATGGCAATTAATGCTAATTTTAATTAATTTCATCAGCATGCTAATTTTCATTATCAGCATGCTATGTGCTATTGCTATGCTAATTGCTAATATGAATTTTAATTATGAATTTTAATATGAATTTTAATATGAATTTTAATATGAATTTTAATATGAATTTTAATTATGAATTTTTATATGAATTTTAATATGAATTTTAATATGAATTTTAATATAAATTTTAATATGATTTTTCATATGATTTTTAATACGATCATGAATTAATAGTAGCTGTGATTTGTGAAATGCTTGTGTTTTTTCACTATTTAGGTACTTATGAGTTTATTTTCACAAAAACACTAAAACAGTCATTTGAAATATGCATTTACAGATTAAAATGAAATTAGTTAGGTTAAATAAGTAAATACAATGTTATTTGTAAATAATTTACTAAATAACACTATTTCTTATTTTTATTGACATGACACCCAAACAATTATTTGAATTACGTATTTACACGTAAAAATCAAATCTATCATTTACACAACACGTCAGTATAAATTTAAATGCCAATTAATCACACGCGACGCGATCGATGTCACAGCAATTAAATAATTGACTGACCTACGACCTGCGACAAGTAAATCATTTCTAAACAAAATTAACCAAACAATAATGAACTCTAAACAAAAGCATTTCTCTTAACTTTTTAAGAAATTGCACTGCATGCGTGCACTCTTCCCTTTCACTCACTCACTCGTATACATTCGATAAATCATCGTCCACTGTCGGAAATTAATTCACGAACGAAATTATTTAGCAGCAGCCGACAGTTCGCGGCGCGATGCTAACGAGCGCAGTCGTATTATTTCATATCGGAGACGAATTCATTCGTAATGATATTTCGCGCCGCGTGCTAATTAGCGCGTCGTATTATTTCATATGATAGCAGCAGGACGCGAACGCAGACGATTTCGCGCGGTTTGATGATAATTAGCATTCATTATTTTTAGCAACTATGATTAATTTAATGAATGCTAAATGACGATTAGCAATTAATTATGAATGCTAATGCTAAATGTTCCATTACTACTATCGAGTAGTTGTTGTATTGTTTTATTTTTATTAAGTTAGTTATTTTTATACAGTAGCTCTACCATGAGTAGGGCAAACTGTTTTCGCTACCGAAAACTAGTAGCAAAAACAGTTTCATCAACTCATGGTAGAGCTACAGTATAAAAAAAACTAACTAATTACGGGCTAATTCTTCATTCATACAATATGATTTTCTTAGCTATGTGTTATCGAGTAGTAGACAGCGATTTCTCAACTAGTTGAAATTTATCTTACCTACCCATTGAATGTAAACTTTGTTAATTATTGTAATGGAAAATGACGACACTTCAAATGCCGACCTCATTTTTCAAATTTTGACGACTGTATGAAATATACAGGGAGAAAAAAGCAGCCCTTGACGAGTTTCTTGCCGGTTCTTCTCAAGGTCTCCCGCTTAGGGTCTGCGAACCGATGGTGTAGCTTCTTTGCCATTCACAAGTGCTTGTAACAGCCTAGACTGAGTAAATAAGATTTGAATTTTGAATTTTGAACTTAACAAAAATAAAACAATGCAAAAACTACTCGATAGTGGTTAAAAAAGAAGTGTTTTGTTGTATTTCCATAGCAAACTTTCAGTGGTTTCTATGGGTTTTGTCTCCGATTCTCCATGTGTGATGAATATTCACAATATGGCTGGGTTTCATCATTTTGACTTAAACCTTTGACAGAAGCCACTGAAGGGTCACTTCATGGTTAAGATTACGATTAGACGACCTCCGTGGTCGAGTGGCTTTGTACACTGGTTTTCAAGATGTCAATTTAGAAAACGAACTTTTCTATATTAGCTCAGGTCTGGGTGTTTGTGATACCACCGTTGTCTCTGATTTCCATAACACAAGTGCTTTAGCTACTTACTGGAATTGGAGCAATGTATGTGATGTTGTCAAATATTTTTTATTATTATTTATTAAGATTAAATATAAATAAGTAAAATAACCATGTCAACCAAAATACTTCCAATAGGATTCGAATTCTTACTACGTAGGTGATTTGGGCAAGACCTTTGTTACTTCAAATTGGTTGTTATTTAAAAAAACTGAATATTCCTTTGCGTTTTTTAATAACAATAGACGTTATGACATTTGAAAGCCATAACGTTTACGGTTCAGTTCAGCAAAATTAAAACTAAAATATTTAATAGGCTTTAAATTTTCTTATAATACTTAACCTCTTTAATTTTCTTAATTATAAAAGACCACAATAATCTACAACGACGATCTTCTTAATGAGGCAACTCGCAAAAAAAGGCTAAATAGACATACTGACACATGTATACAAGAGTGTATATCTACAGTGGCTCCTCTCATTTAGTCATCGTTCTCAGTAAAAAGTAAAAATAACTTTGACCAGTCTCAACATCTTGGTTTCAAGGCCAAATCCTGACCGCTGAAAGAGATGGAAATACCTATTTTAGAACCGTTAGACAAGGACAAGGGATCTCGGTGTCTTCGTCCTTTGAAAAGGGAAAGTGGTAGTTTATGCACTGGCGAGAGTGAGATGAAAAAATGACCGAAGGTTAGAGTGAGAAAGGAATGTCTGTTTTGTATGTGTGTGAAAGGGATGGGAGTCGGGAACCGGTTAAATTTAAGGACTCGAGACTTTGGTACGTTGAAGCTGTGCTAAGAGCTATAAGATGATTTTCTTCATGATAGTACTTACCTAGGTATACTCGTATTGATTTAATTTAAGCATTCAATCAATGATAAAATAAAATAAATGCAATTTTACTACCTATCAGTAAATTTTCACTCAATACAATGATATTTTATATAATGTCATCGACTGAATATAAATAAATTTTTTATACGTTTTTAAGGTTTTTATATAAATATTATATGGGACTATGACTGTGAGCCAACATTTTTAAAATATTTAAAAATAACTGCTTGACTTGAATAACTGACTGAATTAAAAGGTATTGAATTCTTTACAGAAAATGATATAAAAAATTAAAATGAGCAGGCAGGTTAAGTTATAAAAATATGAGGAACCCTTACTGTCTATTACTTTCGGATATGGTATTAAGTTTGCAAACCAATATAAAAAAAATACGGAGGATAGGTATTTAATGTTGCTATTATTGAAACCACCACAAAGTCAAAAATTCGTTCTACGGATGAGACCGTCCGAAAATGGGCATCGACAGTTACTTACGCGCGAAACTTTTCCTGAAAGTAAAGAAAAGTGCAGTCATGAGTAAGCCCACTGGTCCCCAAACTGCAGTATGAAGATGGCACTAAATGATGATGACAAAAGTACAAAATTCGGAAAAGTTTGGAATATTGTTGTTTCCCCTAAAATCATTACGTGGCCACATTATGGCATATACATTTTCCGTAATTATGAAATACTTGAAAGGCTTTATTATCCAGGTGCGATGACCTGCAAACTACATTGTATTTGCGTTACCTTCGGCAAGTTCAGTCGCAGCCCTTCGCAAACCAGTTCGCACTTAATGCCTCGCAAATGTTCCTCAATTCACTAGCATTTTTGATTTTTGAAGCATTTCACTGTATGTGAATGCCAATTATGTTAAATGCATGTATTGTAACAGTTATACCATTTTTTAGTCTGTAACTTAATAATTTGGGCGGGTTGATACCAATAAGCACATTTTTTCGGAAATTTGGATATATTTATTTATTTATTTATTTATTTATGGAAAAGGTACACCAACAGTATATATACTGAGATCTCACAACATCGTTTTCTACTCGACACACTGGGTTAAAAAAATGTAATACAAGAAAACAGTTTCCTGCATTGTCATGCATCCGTTGCTTGTTGTCTCTGATTTTCGAAAAGTTATTGATTAGTTCATAATCAGTTAAGTATTTAGATTGGCTAAGGAGAATGCAGCCAGTCAGTATCAACAGTTTAACGGCTTAACGGCTAATACATTTGTGTCACTGACTGACCCTAGAAAGTTGCTCTGCAATAGTGGGCCGATGGCGCTAAATCTCTTTTTCTATGTTCTGTGCTCTCCTCGATCAAACTCCTTGCTTAGCTATAAGCTACTTACTCTTTGTTCAGAATATTATGATGTCTAATATAAGTCTGCAGCGCATAAGGCTGGCTGCAGGCTTCTCCATCAGCCGACTCGCGGCTGATTCGCGGAACGGGTCAACTCGGCTCAAGGTCAGGGGAAGGCGCACAGCAAACCCGTGGAGAAGATTTTTTAAGATTTTTTATTGGGTATTGTTTTATTGAGGAAGAAAAGGGAAGAAAATAACCAACTGTAAGAAGATTTTTTTAGTTTTCATGAAACGGCTTTTTGAGCCGGTTCTAAAAATACATCACATTATTACATTTCAGTCACTTGTTTTAAATTAAATCAAAAGAAACATAGGTACCAAGTTTGGGCTCCTCCGTAACCGTATCAAATCTTTTGTAAAATATATAGCTCAAAGGATACGTAATATTCTCATATCCAACATCAAGAAACCAAATGTTTAATTCATTTAGTTTTTTTATAATTTTTCATTATACAAAGTGATTACGATAAAAGATTTTTTTTCTGAAACCCATCGAGTGTGATATCGAATGAAAGGGTTTCTCATCTCTGATGAAGCAGTTTCTTATTCTTTAAAAATACCACACAAACATAAGATTGGACAAAAATAAAAATACTAAAAATATTTTCAAATTGCTTTCTTGTTGTCAATGTCAAATTGTCAATGTCTTATCTCTTTGTCTTACAAGGGCATTTCATGTGTAAAATTTTGATGCAATTTTTAAGGCAGTACTGCAACTCCACAATGCAAATTAGCCCCTGTTCCCAAGTCTACATTTTACCAATAAGTATTTGTGTCCACACG
This sequence comes from Catoptria pinella, assembly GCA_963556745.1. Lineage (NCBI taxonomy): Eukaryota > Metazoa > Arthropoda > Insecta > Lepidoptera > Crambidae > Catoptria > Catoptria pinella. The sequence continues at coordinate 2,122,976 of OY750771.1, forward strand.
CACACAACACGCGTCTTGCTTGCTCGTGTGTGCGTCTGTCCTACACACTGCACAAGAATGCAACGCTCTGTTGACACAACCAACTTCGATATTCGTTTATTTATTACTATAAAAACTCTTTAAGATAACCTCATTTCAATACCCACCATAGAGTTAAAAGTTTAAAGTTTGTATTCCTTTGAAAATTTAAACACTTACTACCTTCGTTTGTTTTAACATCCCCAAGTCAACGCATGTGATTATAAACCAAAGACTTCAAACTTAGGGTCGGTATTCAAATGTAGAGTTGAAGTTGTTTATGCCTAAGCGAATTTAGTTCGTAAAAGGTATATTTAAATAAGGATTTATGCGTTGTGTCTGCGTTTGGCGAGATTCGAGGATAAAGGATGGTGGCGGATTAAAAACGCGAGATTCGCGAGTAGATTGCTGTTCGGTGGCCTACGGTGGGATTTGCCAAAAATTTAAAAAAAACATTCATATAATTTATTAATTAATACGATGCCTACCTAGTTAGTCTCCTTTTTTTGTCACTAGGTTAGATATCTTTGAAAATTCAATATTTTGTAAGCATTATGAATTTTTTAATCAGACGGTATATATTATTTGGAGGTAAATCTTTTTAGATGCTACAATGCCTCTATAGCACTTATTAGAAAATCAAAACGGGCCGAAAAAATATTTAATTTGAATGTTGCAACTCGGTCCTCAGGCTAGGGCCGACATGGGAACGACTCTAGTAAATTAGTTTCCGATACTGTAAAATAAACTTTAAAAAAAATGCTGTCGAAGCTGTGTCGTCTGCAGTAGGTTACTGGCATCCTTAAAAAGTAAAAGATAAGGAATATCTGTAAAAGATGTGTCATGATACTGCACATAAAACACCAATATAAGGTACCCCATGATCATCAAAATTATTAACCGACTTAAAAAAAGGAGGAGGTTTTCAATTCGTTTCATTTTTTTTTTCATCACATGGTTGACTCAGCGTACTTCAGTAAGACCATAATTTATGTCTCCTGTGTTATTATTGTCCGTGTGGTTCAAACTGATAACAGCTTGTAAGTTTCTATAATATATTTTTTTAATTTTTTGCAAACATTAAGTTTTTACAAACTCAATAAAAGAATACAATGCTATTCAGATGATTTATAAAAGAGTCTCTTCTGTTGAGATAATCCAACTGATTTCAGCTGTTCAAAATGCGTGTTTTGGTTGAAACTCGATAGTTTACCAACAAACAAGTTCGAAACGAAATCGAAAGTTCAATCGAAAACTATCGAATAAAGAAAAAAAACACTTTCATTATGCCTTTCCCATCGAGACTACCCAAAACCAGTCTGATAGCATCGCACAAAAAACATTATATTAATTTGGGACCCCCACAAAAAACGATGATAGCCACACGAACAAAAAAAGCTAATGGCCATCAAAATAAGAAAAAGGATTGAATCGAAGAAAAAAAGGATTAAGAAAAAATGTTTTCGAAGAAAGGGTTTGGCTGATACAGGGTGGTTACTTAACTGCATCAAGTATTTTTTTAACTTTTATGCAATAGTAGTACTAATTATTATGACTGTACTTATTATGCAAAATCTAATTGGATAGGCATAGAATAATTACCTGTAGAAAATAAGTCCGCGCATCCATTTTGAAGCACCTTTTTCGTAGCCAGATATGACTCCAAACGACGTAGTTTTCAATGTACGTACACTACGGAGTTACAAGTGTACGTGTGCGTGTCGCCGAGCGCAAGCAAGTAATCGTCACGAAAGTGTGAATCGGTTTCGTGCTTCACTTTTGACAGAGCGCTTGTTTAAGAAGACTATCTTTCTATACGTAATTATTCTAAGCTAATTTTTTTATTTAACATTTAATCTAAGCAATAACTTACTCACTTCTATTTTATTTATTTGCTGTTAAGTCAGACAAAATAAAAATAACAAACTTTTAAAGCTAATTACATAAAGTAAATTAATTTGACATTTAAAAAACAAATTGAAATTGATAGTTGTTCTAAAAATAAAGAGAAAACAATTTAATAACGTAACTAAGACTAAAAATAATTATTTTGATCTCTACACAGCAGGGTACGAGCGAGATAATTTAAAAAAGCTAAAATAAAATAAAACTCTATCTTAAAAATCGTCAAATCTATTAATTTGCTCTTCCGCTAATGGAATTTTTAGATTTGTTTCTTTATTTTTCTGTCAATGTGAAAATACTGCCACTGGGATGATTGAGATTTCAAACTGTTGATAGTAACGGTAATTCTTTAATTTTGTAAATCTTACTGAGTTTAAACACGACAGTTTGAGCTTTCATTTGCCCAAAAAAAATGTACTATGTATCATACCCATCGGTATGATACATAGTACATTTTTCTTTTTTATATGATTACTTTTTTACTTTAATCATTTTTCTTTGATACGTGTTTAATGACATGAGAATTGTTTCTACTCAACATTTAAGTATTGACTATCCCGCAAATTGCTAATGCGCCTGGCAGCCATTTTTCTAACCTCAAAAAGGAAAAACAATTGTAATTTTTATATATTTGCGGCTGACGTTAACGTGGATATTAAGGTTGTTACGCATTATCAATTTGCGGGGATAGTATGTAATTATCTTTAAAAATTCGACTTTTTCGTTTCCTTCTTGGGCTATATAATCGAGGGGTTAAACTTGAAACCCCCTGTATAAAAGTTTGACATATTTTTAGTGTCACCTTTAGTGCGGTCAGAAATGCTTTGTTTGTGCATTCGTTTTCATTTATCTTCGAGTGCTGCTTATAAAAGGACAGTATAATAGATACAAGTGGACATTTTTAATTGGATCGCATTTTTTATGGACGCGAATTTGGTTTAACTTCTTTAGAAAACAAAAGAGCAATATTATATTATAGTGTTGAATGGAAAGAGTTTTGAATGTTCGAAAAAATAGTGAAACAATCACAGAAGAGCAATTTGTGGTTTATGTAACTTATCTTTATAATAATATTACTTATTGGTGTAGATTGTAGAAAATTTACTTAAATATGTATAAGTATATTTTTTACATCTGATTTGTACCTACTTCTCTGTATTTTGAAGGAGTCATGTTTAAATTTTCCTTATAAGTTAGTAATAGATTATTTTACCACGCAAGAGTACTATTTTTCTTCTATATTTTTTTATAGACTAAAACAACTTTTTTAGAATAAAGTTTCATTTTGTAAAAATAACTTAATCCCAAAAATTATTAGCGAAGTTAGTTCAAACTAAGATGTCCATAGGTATCCCCTATGTCAAAGTAACCCGTCACTACATTCTCGTTGATTAAAAAGTCGTCATCTGTCAGTATAATTTTTTTTTTGAAGATTTTTCGCTTGGATACAAAGTCCTTTAAGCCATGTCTTGGTGTGTCTTCTCATCTCTTGGTACCTAAGTTCACAGCTTAGAATAATAACAACCTAGAACGATAGTTCCCTACAAAGCGCTCTGTCAAAAGTGAGGCAAAAAATACTGAGCCAAAATGGCTTAGTTTTCAGATTTTTATCCTTCATACGTTACCTAATCGTACCTATAAGAACGAAATAGTTTCATTCCGTTTGTAAGGGGAATAGTTACTATTTTATTGGATTTTGGTTACGATTAGGTAACGTATGAAGGATATAAATCTGAAAAGTAAGCAATTTTGGCTCAGTATTTTTTGCCTCGCTTTACATACAAGGACTCGGTTTCTAGGTATTATTATTCTAAGATTTAAAGTAGTAGATGACTACAAAAATATACGAACTCTACATTTTTGCAGATACTTCCATCTTCTTTGTCGATTTTCATGAAGTCTGTAGTGAAACAGTTTTGACCAAATAGACTTGTTTTTGGTATGACAGGTACTTAAGAATACAATTAATGGGTAATAAGTACCCTAAATGCGCGTTTCCTCAACGCACGGCGTGATCGGGGATGAGCCTACGGGTGGCGGAGACGGCCGAGCGTGGCCGAACGCCCGCGGCGCGAACAGGTGCTCTATCCATCTTACGCCGGACGCAACGTGGAAAAAACAGTTTTGATACTTTAAATCATTTAAGGATTTAGAATTCGTAAAGATTCAAATATGTCAATCAACTACAGAATTCTGGATAGAGTTATAAATCTTTAAGGGAGAAATAATTTTATATATTTTTTAGTCCACTTTAATTCATCAAAGCCCGAGCGGACTCATGCGGCCGGATAACAATGGAATATCTATTGTGTCTCATTTTCCGGGCGTTGAAGGGTTAAAAAAATATTTTCTTCAGTAATTTATTATTTTCTGCTTTTTAGTCAACAAGTTCAAAACACGCCATCTGCTATCGGAGTACTCGGCAAGACAATCTAAACGATTACGAAACGATTGTGTGGTATTATTAAGGAGTTCCTGTGGTGAAACTCGATAGGGTAACATGGTTTTATCAAAAACTTCCTGTGGCCTTCTTCCGGCTTCATTATCAGACCCTGGAGACTACTTCCCAACAGAGTACTCGTCAAGGCGAATCAAACAAGCCCAAACTCGATGGGGTTGCATGGTTTCAAAATTGAGCTCCTGTGGCCTTCTTCCGGATCCTGGACCCTCGTCTCCCGTCAGAGTACTAGTCAAGATGATTTTAACAAGCCCCATCTCGATGGGGTTGTTTTATTAGTGTTCCTGTGGCCTTCTTCTGGCTCCATCATCAGATCAGCTCAATAACAAAATAATATCACATTGCCTTCTAGTTCTGATCTATGTTCAAAGTTCCAAGTCTCTAGCTGATCGTTTTTGTGGACAAACCACCAAACAAAGAAACAAATAAGAAAGCAACCTAATAAAACGTGTTAAAAAGACTAGATTAGAGCATCAATAACTTCCATGTAATGTAACATTTTGGTGTAACAAACTGATGGGTATTTTGGAAGATGTTCGGTTCGTAGCAGAGTGATACATATTTTAAATATTTTTTTTTAAATATTTGACAACATCACATAATTGCTCCGATTCCAAAGTAAGTAGCTAAAGCCCTTGTGTTATGGAAATCGGAGACAACGGTGGTATCACAAACACCCAGACCTGAGCCAATATAGAAAAGTTCGTTTTCTTAATTGACCCAACCGGGGATCGAACCCGGGACCTCAGAGATGGCGACACCTTGAAAACCGGTGTACAAACCACTCGACCACGGAGGGCGTCAAATATTGAGCGTCACGAACACTATTACAAGTAAACTCTGTAGTCTATATTCACCTATATGTACCGTTTCGATGCAAGTATCAAGACTGGCAAAGCGCATTCCTCATCACACCGCGAAGGAAGGGTTAATGAAGTATGTCGGTTTTTGTATCACGATCTACGGGATTGTAGGTCCCGGTTATGTGCGATCCCGGCCAGATGTATCGTGGTACATTACATTATAATCTGTAATACACTATTACAAATAGTCGGACAATAGAGGCAGGTCTTGTTTCCTTTGCGACACTCAAATACCAACTTAAAGTGACGAGAAAATATACCTTAGCCCTATATACTTCAAGTGGCGCCCTCATTTTAATTAAATTTATTGCTCGCTAAGTACATAATGTATCGAAAATTCACATGTACAGACACTTAGCACTTTTGCGAACTACTACTACAACGAACAAAATTTTACTGAGGTTATTGTTTGTAAATAAACTATAGAACCTTAGCTTCAATCTGTAGGTACATGTGAATTTTCGATACATTATGTACTTAGCGAGCAATAAATTTAATTAAAATGAGGGCGCTATTTGAGGTATTTAGGAGCCTTAAAATAATTTTTTGAGCGATCTCATTGGGTTGGGATCTAATTATGTATGAGTTTTTCCACTTAGGTATTGCTATTCTTTTTTTACGGTTTACATTACGACCGTTCTCAATTACTTTAGCAAGTAGAGATAGGTCCATGGATCAATTAACATTCTCGTTTCTCATCATATAACAGAAATATTGACGGAATAAAACATAAGGCCCCGCGCAGACGGAAAGAGTTTAGCCGTTCGAGTTCTTGGTTCTGCGTTATTTAAGTTACAAAGAACTCCGAACGCCGAATGCAGTACTCGGAACGGCTCAACTCTTTCCGTCTGCGCGGGGCCTCAGCATCAAAAGCATCATCTAGAAGTAGAACAATATCAATAATTAAAAAAAACTTAAATTTTCACTCAATGACAGTAAAATCACCGGTCAAAATTAGTCTTTTGAAAAGACAGCGGCAGCCATCTTTCCGTGACGTCACGGAGGCTGCTCTTGCGCATTCGTCACGGCTCCCTTTTGATTAGAAACATCTAACTTTTAATAGGTACAGTCATCAATAAAAGTATTTTATCTACTCTCATATCGTATTTTCGAATTACAAACTTCAAAACGAGTTTATATTCACATACATTATACACGCAATATCGAAATAAAAAAAAACACGTCTTCACTAGCAAAGCAATGTTATAAACTTAGAATAATTGTTTGTTCTTTTCTGCATGTCGCATTTCTCAACCGATTATCGTGAAGTTTTTTGAGCAGGGGGTCTAGCCAAAGTAACAATTACGAATTGTCGCTATCGCTTCGCTTCGAAAAATGTATGGATTTGACATTTTAAATTTCGATTAATAACGAAACCTTATGTCAATCCCATACATGTTTTAAAAGCGAAGCGCTAACGAAGATTTGCAAATGTTTTTGCTTTGATTGATTTGCTTTGGCTAGAGCCCCTGGTTCTATATTTGTCGATTGAGTTTTTCGAAATTTAAAAAAATGGCGGATATCATGTTAAAAATAATTTAACAGCCATTTCGAAAACTGATCAGAAATGTAGCTCTACAGAGCCACTAGTTTAGTAAGTTGAATCTCAATTTTATGAAAATAGATAAATTAGTGTATGAAACTGCAGGTATTATGCAATAATTTCATAAACTACTATTTTGACAGATGTAATTACACAGTTGAAATATAACACACAAAAGTTTTAATACGACAAAGAAGTTACCAAATTTTTCAACGAATTTCGTCGTACATTAAGTTCAAAAAAAAGAAGTACATTAAATATTAATTAAAATAAAAAAATAAAAAGGAAGGTTCTCTTAAAAGTTAATTTTAATGAAATCACGGATGTACTGATAATTAATGTATTAAGTACGATCTATTCCTTTCGAATACCAAAAACTAATACCAATGGTATTTGTTTATTGTCGTTATAAAATTTATAGTAATATTTGTCAAGTTTCGGTTTCGGTGTTTAAGTAGCGAGAAATTAAAATAAAAAATATTATACAGATAATTGTATTTTCTCCTTAGTTAGTTTTGTTATTAGCTGTACAGTCAATAACAATAGTTCCGCTGAAAAATTTAATTATAAATAGCGAATCGAACTTAGTGAATTACTTGGTCGGTTGGTGCGACAAGCATCGTTATACTTCAAGTTCAATAGTTCAGAAACAGTAGCAATTAATATAGTTTATTAACTAAATTATGGTAAAAGTACGCAAAGGGTATGGCTGATAAAATAATGTTTAACTTGATACTTGATAGTCTCTGAAAGTCTGTTAGAGTCTGTTGTTTAATTAAATAATCATACTTATAATTGAAACTTACAATGCGATTAAATTGACAATAGACTGTGATCTGCGGCAACTTCAGAGCGCTTGCGGAACCATAAAAACGACGTGCTTATTTTAAATTTGTAAAAATTCTCTTTGCCTTACATTCTCGAGTAAATTCTATTGTCAATTTAACCGCATACAGATAAAGGCTAAGTGTTGAGAGAAAAACTCAGCAGACCCACAAAATAATATCCATCTTTTATACAAGTCGGTCCAAAATAACCACATTCAAAACACCGCCATCTCCAATACAAACCTTATCACTTTCCGTTTGTCTAATACAAAACTCATCGATCTGAAAACACAAAGGCGCTTCGCAACCCAAATTGCTAGTGTTACCCGCGCAAAAATTTAAAACAGCATTCGCTAGAGGCTCTACTGAAAAAAAATATACATTTGATGGAGTGTAGTTTATCTTACAACTGGGAAAACACGCTGAAAAAATATCGTGCGCCAAGGAAAATATTCGTAAATGAAAAAACAGCATTCGTCCGCGCTGCGCGTAGGGTTGCCAGCTGGAAGAAAAATAAACTCCTTTTCTTTTTCGCTTTGTCTGCCTTTTTTGTTCAGGCAATTTCAAGTTTGTCTTGAATTAAATGAAATGTGAAATAATTAAAATTTTATGATTTATAAATGAGGGAGACGGCGTGCGATTACAATAGGTTATCATTACGATAAAGCTTCATTGCTTTTTGAAAGAAAGTCAGTCGCAAGAGAATTAATTTATTCCATTTATTCCACAGTGACGTGCGGCTCGTGCCCGCCACAGACGCACAAAAATCATCCCTAAACTGTTTCGCGCTAAAAAAATAGGATAGGTATCGTAGAAAGACAAAAAAACTACTTTTCATACAAAACTCGATCAGCTGTTCGGGCATTACTTAGTATGGGAGGTCGTTATTTTTTGTCTGTTTTCGGAAAAATTTAAGAAAACATGTTGTTGTTTACGATGTTAGTAATTTACTCCTGCGAGTTTGTTGGTGTTTTACAAATAACCCTGTGTAACAAAAATATAAGGATATTCCTTTTAGCTCTTTAAATTTAAAAATTTAGTTTTTTATTTAATATAATATTTTTTTTCAATAAAATATCTAAAACTAAAAATACACCATCTCTTATCGGAGTACTTGTCAAGACGAATTAAACAAGCCCAAACTCGATGTGGTTGTGTGGTATTATTATTGTGTCCTGTAGACTTATCCCAGCGCCATCATCAGACCATGGAAACTATTTCCCAACAAAGTACTCTTAAAGATGAGCCAAACGAGCCCAAACTCGATAGGGTAGCATAGTTTTATTATAGAGTTCCTGTGACCTTTTTCCGGCTCCATCATCAGACCCTGGAAACTATTTCCAACATAGTACTTGTCAAGATGAATGAAACGAGCCCAAACTCAATGGGGTTGTATGGTTTTATTACCAAGTTCCTGGAGCCTTCTTACGGCTCCATCATCAGACTCTGTACACTTTTTCCCAACAGAGTACTCGTCAAGGCTAATCAAACGAGCCCAAAATCGATGGGAGTGCATGGTTTCAATACTGAGTTCCTGTGGCCTTATTCCGGCTTCATCATCAGACCCTAGATCTCGTATCCCTACAGAGTACTTGTCAAGACGATTCTAACGAGCTCAAACTCGATGGGGTTGAATGGTTTTATTACAGAGTGCCTGTGGCCTTCTTTCGGCTCCATCATCACATAAGCTAAATGACACCATAATATTGCTATAGCCATCCAGTTCTGACCTTTGTTCAAAGTTTCAACTGACTGGCTCATCGGGAAGCTAGTATAAATAAATAAATAATAATTAAATATTTGACAACATCACACACATTGCTCCTATTCCAAAATAAGTAGCTAAAGCACTTGTGTCATGGAAATCAGAGACAACGGTGGTATCACAAACACCCAGACCTGAGTCAATATAGAAAAGTTCGTTTTCTAAATTAACCCAACCGGGGATCGAACCCGGGACCTCAAGAGGTGGCGACACCTTGAAAACCGGTGTACAAAGCCACTTGACCACGGTCATCAAGTATAAAATCGTGTGCTAAAATTGTGGACATACAAATAAACGAGAAAGCAACTTAATAAAAACGTGTTAAAATAATGACAACCCTAGTCGAAGGCAGTGTCGACAAGGAGGAGAGAGGATCCGCTAAATGAGTGTTAACGTGGTTACCTCTACGAGGGAAATGAATTGCGAGATTATTCCTATTATGTAATAGAAGATTACTTCTTCCTACTTATAATAAATTATGACGACCTCCTTGGTCGAGTGGCTTTGTACACCGGTTTTCAAGGTGTCGCCATTTCTGAGGTCTCAGGTTTGATCCCCGGTTGGGTCAATTTAGAAAACGAACTTTTCTATATTGTCTCAGGTCTGGGTGTTTATGATACCACCGTTGTCTACGATTTCCATAACACAAGTGCTTTAGCTACTTACTTTGGAATCGGAGCAATGTATGTGATGTTGTCAAATATTTATATTTAAATTCGAAAGTTTGTGTTCGCCTAAACGGCTGGACGGATATGGATGAAATTTGGTTGGTAGACATGTAAGGATTTGGATTAACATATATAGGCTACTTTTATCCTGGTCAAAGGTTCCCTAGGGTACACGCAGACAAAATCGCGGACGGCCTCTAGTTAAGAATATTGTCATGTCATTGTTAAGACCAAAACTGAAACATTTTTATTTCAGGGCACGTTTAGTAACTTTTTTCCGAAATAATTGTTTTTGCCCAGGCAGCTCAGGATGCCAATCATGCCTGAACGCTAATGACCAATGTACACGCCTTCCTTATGGGTGGATAATGAGGATAGGCCATAACCTACCACGCGGGCCCGATGCAGATTGGTGGGTGTTAACGTCTGCAAATGCAGCCGGGACCAACGGCTTAACGTGCCTTTCGAAGTACGCAGGAGCTCGAGGTAATATATTTTTGGTAACCCATCCCATGACCGACCCTTGCGAAAGTTGCTTAACCTCCATAATCGCTGGGCCAGGCGCTATACCACTATGCCATCGAACACTAATACTAAGGTTTTACTAAAGGTTTTTCCGCTTAGCTACCGAAGTGAAACGTTTTGTTTTGGTTTCATCGAAGAAAATTACGTTGAATTTCCTAAAATTCTTTCCCAGTATTTGAGTAGAAGCAAAATCAAATCATCAGCTTTATCATCAATGAGCATTATCATCAATGAACATTATCATCAATGAACATTATCATCAATGAACATTATCATCAATGAACATTATCATCAATGAAAACTATCATCAATCAGTTTTCATGCTTATTTCTTACGTTACCTTACGGGTTTTTTTTGGATTTTTTTTACTATTTCCACTCGTCTGTTAAAACAAGAGCCTTAAAGTGATCCTATACCTAAGTACCAAAATTTTTCCATACAATACTAGTTAGAATCGTTCAAACCAGCCCGGGGGTCGGGGGGGAAAAGGGGGGGCTGTGCACACGTTCTTGTTATTCTTCGCTTACCGCCTAATATTTTTGAGGGCCTAAAAAAACAGAGGCCGGGAGATTTTTGCCTCTGTTTCGACGCGACGAAAACACGGTTCATCTGTTGGAGATGTTACAATATTATTTCTATCTCGTTTGGTTATTAATGAAGCTTTATTTGACGATGTACTTACATTTAAAGGCTGTTTAACTGTAGCTGTTACACAAATGAAGTGTGGGGTACCGATTTTCACCTAAAATAACAGTTTATATAAAATTTTATTAACGTATACTTATACATCATCATATCCGCACGACATCCACTGCTGGGTATAATAATAATTTATTCATTGTTACAATGTAACAAATGTTACAGATATCAGTCTTCGCTGATATCTGTAACATTTCCCTGACCTCTATGCTAGGTTTAACGCATGTGTGACAGAGGTCAGAAAAATGAATGGAATGAAGAAATTATTTTCATTATAGTTTATACAGAAAAATTCAATATCATTGTCAACATAGGTAAATAAGTCTTTGAAAAAAAAAACCAAGCTATCAAAAACTTAGTGCATTCATGTTTTTAATTATATCGTAAAATTGCTAACAAAACCACATAAGAATTGATTTATATTCAAGTAATTTGAGGATAAAAATAATCTGAATAAAATGCTGCACCTTTTTCTATAGAAATAATCGGTCTTGAGGTTTTTATAATCGTTGTTCATAATAAAACTATTTATTGTGAGTGATTGGTGATTACGTGTTGACTCAAACAAATTAAACATTTCCAAATAATTCATCCGATGTAAAGCTAATAATAAAATATTTACAAGAAGCTCTAAAGAAAACCATTCAGATTTATGAAAGTTACATCTCGAATTCACTAAAATGAACATCAAAACGAATTCTGTTTTCAATCTGGTTTCATCGATTCAAATAATTAAGTTTCGTACAAATAATGTCATAAAAACATATTTTTGCGCTTCGGTTACGGAAGATACGTAAATTATCCACGCTCTTACCGAAATGTAGGCAAACAAAAAGTTTTCATTAGTCACTGATCTTTAAGATCTAGACTTTCCAATCCTGTGTTTGGGCGTTGAAATTTGAAAATCGATTTTCGCATCGATCCATGCGAGCACGCGCCGAGTCTGCGCGTGCGATGTCACGCACGTTCTGCCATCCGATCTCGATCGCCACTCGATTCGAATCGATTCTCTTTTTATCTCTAAAAAGTTTTGTCTTTTTTCTCGGCGCCCGTTTTTTGGCTCGCGATCGCGATGCTTGTCTCCGGGCAATCTCTTCGGTAATTTTCTTTTTGCTGTTCCCTATTGTTGGTCGGTTGACAGAACAAGTTGTTTTTGGGTGTAGAACCGTTGATTCATGATTCCGCAGTGTTGAATTAAAAATTTGATCATCACCGTTATGTGGCTTTTGGCGCGGAAAGTTCATCTCGATGCGATTATAAGAACTTTAATGATTTTTCTGGGAGCTATAAAAGATTATAAGAGAAATTCGTGATAGCAATCTTAACGATTGCGTAAACAGGAAAATTCTTACCCAATTTCTACATTTTCTGTTCAATATTTTATTGATTAGGAATATTGTTTATGATTATAACTCAAAATAAGTTCACTCGTTAGATGCCATTACAGAATCCTGTCCAGGATATTAAAAAATAACTACTTATCAAACACTTAATTTTAAATCAATGTGAAACACAACTACAAAATCAATTCTAATTTGATTTTGAAAGAATTTGAGTATCTGAATTGTAACTACATAATGACTCCAAGATATTTTCTCCACTATTACCTGCTAAGTACTAAATATTTCTCAGAAAGAGCATCACTTAGTTGAAATTCCTGAGATTCAACAAGTCACTCTGCCAAAAACCTAGGAATAGTTAATGCAATGGATGTAATGAGAAAATTGATCAATTTGTGGGAATCATCGAAGATCCTAACGGTCTTATTAGAGATGTCGATTATAGAGCCCGGTTACTATGTTTAACTAAAGTTTATTGGTAACTTTCATCTGAGTTTTTATGTCTAAAGATAGTAAGACTTAGTAGTAAAAGTAAACACATGAAAACCTTATTCATACATTTTAAATAATGAGATGTCTAAAATATGTTACAATTGTTTGCTGAATGATATTTTTTTCAGTTTACAAAGAGGTTGTGGCAGTCGAAATACATGACCAGTTAATCATCTACCTACATTTTTGTTTTGGAGATAGAAATAAGAGCTCAAACACACAGGATACGTACCTGTCATGCGATCCGATCCGCAGATCGTTGCGATCTATGCGATGTATGGAGTTCTATTATCCCTTTCAGGCTGGTTGCGTTCCGATCCCATATATCGCATAGATCGCAGCGATCTGAGATCGGATCGCATGACCGGATCGCATCCTGTGTGTTTGAGCTCTCAGTGACACTACACTATCACTAGGTCCATGGCTCTATATGAAATGCGATCTCGAATCTATACAGGGTTATTTGTAAAACACCAACAACCTCGCAGGAGTAAATTACTAACAACAGCGTTTAATCTATAGTTTTGTATAAAAAGTAGTATTTTTTGTCTTTTTTGGAAAGTCGTAGAACAATTTATTGTTGTTTATAATGTTAGTAATCTACTCCTATGAGATTGTTGATATTTTACAAATAAGCCTGTATAGAAATTAATATTCCAACTTTATTTGTAATCTTATCTTTACTAAAAACGATTCGTTAAAATGTGTTACTTGGCCTTAGCGATAGAATGTAATTTGATAATTGGTGATCTTTTTTGGGCTCCTCTTAATTTGTACATTACAGCTGTAAAAAGGTGTAAGTAATTGCTAAAAGTAATTTAGAACTTATTTCTACTTAAATAGGTTCCTCACACGTCAGAAAATTGGGGACCGGATTTTCGCCTGTCAGAAATAGAATCCAACACAAAGTCGGAAATGAGTAGTTCACAATAATTTAATAATCGAACATTCAAAAAGTTTAAATTTATTACTTATTTATCAGATTTTATTACGGTTTTGTTACTTACAAACATTTAATATTAAAATCATAATAAAACAATCTAACGTGATCCAAATATTAAACAATTTTTTTTTATTTTTTTTATTTAAAACCACTAAATAGCGAAGTAAAAAAATGCATCATATTCTCTGTGTATATACTTTTTAGACTGTTACATTCCTTAAAGTTTCATTAGAATCAGTTTATACATTTAAAAGATTTTCAACTTGCAAACAAATAATAATTTGCAGTACAACTATTTCAAATTCTTTTTTGATTTAAGCATTAAGTTAGTAATTCTTTTTAGCTAAACTAAAGTAGCTAATACAACAAAAGTACATACCAAAAATACATATCCCTGTTAATGGTCTTAGATAGCAAGATAACGTATCTTTCCCAGTGAACTGGTGACCTTACGGCTTCTGATTGAAGGCACTTAACATTTGATGTGGGCATCTGATGCTGCCGGCTTCCGTTGGTGGAGCGTGACTATGCTAATGCAGGTAACCACTGGGAGATATACCAAAGATATGCTTTTTAAGGAGCTGGCATATTTGTTTGACATACGTGTTAACACGCCGTATTTTATATAGACGTGTTATAAGATAAGTGGGCTTCTAGTTCATACAATTACTATGAAAACCGATGTCATCTGACGGGCGAGTTAACACGTAACGTCAGACGAATGTGCCATCACCTTTATTTAGCTTTACAGTTAGCACTCGTGCACTGTAAAGCTTTGATTTTCGATATGTCGACGGTGTGTGACATTTGTATTTTTTATAAAAAAATACTGTGTATGTTTTTTTCTTTTCAATACTATTTTTTTATTTATATATATGGAGCACAAAAAATATAGCTTCTTTTCACAATGATTTGGGACTTCCGCCAAGTGACACCTGATTCAATCAAATACTTACTATATTTTTTTTATTTTCATCTTTGTTTTTATTATAGTCGCAACAAAAATATTTTGACGTTCTCAAAGATATGATTTCAAATTATAATCATCATCTTATTTCAGGATATTATTGATTTGCTAAGTCTTCAGTTAGCTACACAAAATGTTTTTAGCTTTTTACGTAATTAAACTTTAGCGAAAAATTTTGACTAGGTATATCAGTGAGTGTACAACAAAGTTTACAATAAAGCTACCGGTAAATACCAAAAGCATTTCGTATAGGCATCACTAGTTCGTGATCACCAACGGACACGCTACTTTAGCATTTGTAATATTTAATCGATTCATAACATCTAGAGATGTTTCTTCCAATCGATTTGCACCCAAATTAGCGCCACAGATAAAAAGTATATTGTTGAGCGTGCGCAAGAGTGTTATTTTAGGTCGTCATGTGTTGTTATTGTAATAAAAGGTGAAGGGAAAAAATTGATTGGGTTTTTTTATTTGTTCACTATTAGCTTGCAGACTTATTGCCACTCTTATTAATGTTTTTAACCGACTTCAAAAAAAGGAGGAGGTTTTCAGTTCGTCGGAATGTTTGTTTTTATTACTTTTTGTTCTTCGTGTGGATTTGCAATTTAATTGTTGCGTTTTGTTTATGTTAAATATTAGTTTAGGTCATTAAACTGATATGCTATGCCTTTTGTTTAAAGGTTTTAGTATTTAGGCACTTACACTACTCCGACTTTCTTCTAATTGTTCCGACGAATACCTAGTGAATTTCCCATACAAACGTAATACCAAAAAAAAATGCAATTTGAACATAATTAACTCTTCTTGTGATTTTATTCGGATTAAGACAGCATTTGTCTAGGGTTCTATTAAATAAAAAATTCAAAATGCCAAACCAAATAAAAATTAATGCTATTTACAGTTTTGTATTAAAAAAATATTATTTTGAATGGGTTGGTATTTTGGATTTTTTTATTTACATAAATACGGTCTTAATCCGAACAACATCAAAAGAAGGGTTAATTATGTTCAAATTGCAAATTATTTTGGTATTACGTTTGTATGGGAAATTCACTATTCGTCGGAACAATTATAAGAAAGTCGGAGTAGTGTAAGTGCCTAAATACTATACTAATAATATGGGAAGCTCACGGTTCACCGGGCTCTTAAAATCACAATTCAACTTATATAAATTCTATCTGAGCTCAATTAAGAATTAAAAAAAAAAAGTAATAGTGAAACGTGTTTGAAAATCAAGCAACTTTTCCAAAACATCGTCAGTTCAGTACGGTAGGTAGGGGTTAAAAAATAGACAAAAAAACTACATTAGTCACCTATTGTAATGAAATAAAAATTTTCGAAATTAAGTTGCAAAATGGCGGATAACAAAGCTTATTAGCAAGCTACCAATAGTGATGTATGAATTTATTTGTCGAACCGGAAATGATATTTCAATTGCAGTATAGTTGCTTACTAATTAACTTGCATATCATTAGGCTTTAATAGATTACTGCATAAATGTATAAAGTGAACACTAAAACGCATGGAAAATATTTAAATTATTTTTAGTGGTATTCTGATTTTATAAGTATTTTGCCTTTTTGCATGCTGAAATATTCAGCGAAACATGTTGAACTTTTTATTTCATAAGATCGACATTGTATCATACCATGTTTCTAGCAGAATAAAAATTATGATTATGATTATGATTATGATTATGATTATGCAATACTTATTATGGGTTAGTAAGTAAAAAAGGACTATTCATAAACATAATTGTTATGTTTTTTAGTGTTTGCCCAGTTGGACATTGGACATCATTCAATATAAGCGTCGTCCATTTTGTCCTTTATTTTTTCTTTATCAGGCGCTGGCACGACGCCCGCCCTCTTCAAATCATTAGCATCTCCCAAGGATCTTCTCTATAATATAGGTAGGTAGGCATTGTTAGATTAAAATCACAGGTATTAAACGCGTTTAAACTAAAACATAGGTATTTAAACACTTACTATTTCCCGATGTTTCAACCGAGTTGTCCAAAACGCGTTTACCTGTGATTTTAATCTCATAAAATGCAACGCGAAAGTTCAAAAGTATTATGCATACTACATTGCTCGCACCCAGCTTCTCGCAACCTTCACCTGATGTTGTTCTAACATGAAGGGGTCTACCACGACCTACCCACAGAACGTCATCGGGTGTGCGGTCGCCATTTCAGAACCATTCCGCCCCAACGGCCATCAGTTCGTCTCGTTATGTTATTCAACGACCTCCGTGGTCGAGTGGCTTTGTACACCGGTTTTCAAGGTGTCGCCATCTCTGAGGTCCCGGGTTCGATCCCCGGTTGGGTCAATTTAGAAAACGAACTTTTCTATATTGGCTCAGGTCTGGGTGTTTGTGATACCACCGTTGTTTCTGATTTCCATAACACAAGTGCTTTAGCTACTTACTTTGGAATCGGAGCAATGTACGAGTATGTGATGTTGTCAAATATTGATTTATTGTTATGTGTCCCGCCGACTGCCACTTCGAGCTACATCTGTTACCTTAGTTCTCCTACGGATCTCCTCATTTCTGATTCAATCACGTAGACAATATTACTTTGATTTTGCTCAAATGCAGAGACCACACCGTACAAAAGGAAAATTTGACGTTGTCTTGTTCAGTCTCCAACATAATGGCGTCCCTGATCTTGGTGTTTCCAAGTATTATGCCTCTGTCTATTATCCTCTGATATGGAACTCTGTGAATTAAAGGTTTTCTCTTTATAGAACCCATTGTTTTTGAATATGCAAAATGTTTACCAATGACATTTTCCACTAAACTCAACAATATCAGTCTAAAAATTAAAAAGGCAAAAACAAATTGCTCTGACTAAGAATCGAAGCTGGGTCACCTGCAGCTTCACGTAGCGTGCTCGATTTGCATTCGTCACCAGTTTTTCGGCGCGGGCGCAATCACCCCGCGCGTGCGCGACATCGAGCTACTTACCGCGGACAGTTAGTGCTAGGGCTGTCACCAGTTAGATATGATCGGGGTCTTACGCTGTTATGCTGGAGACTGAATAAGACAACGTCATTAATTGTAACGCTAATTTTCGTAATGTACGGTGTGGTCCCTGCATTAAAGCAAAATTAAAGTAATATGTGTCAATATTGTAAGCGGGAGTGCTAGTGCCTTCAGCGCTATAAATAGAACAGTAAAGTGTTACAGCTCTTGGTGGTGCCCGCTTCCGCATCAACCAGAGGGTATGTAATTGTATGAAAAATATTAAAAAAATCACATGTGTCGTCTACAAATCTACAATCTCACTAAACAAATACTAAAATAATAATACAACAATCCGACAATATTTTATTCTTTACCTTAAAACTGACATATACAAAAGACAGACAGATTTATAAAATAAAATTAAGATACTTCTAATATTCTCTGTTGGTGGCAGCCCTGGCTTGTTACAGATTTCTTTTAAAACGGTGATTAAGGTCAAACACACCTGCAACATGCGGATTATGACGGCTGAGATTAGACCAAAAAATGGCACCACATAATTGTTTCATCCGAACGGAACCTGAAATAGTATTAGTGCTTAGCTCAAAATAGTTTAATAATCATCATCATCATAATCAAGTGTACGATGCCCACTGCTGGGTATTGGCGTTCACAAAAGATCTCGACGATCAGTCTTGCGTTGCCAACAGCCAGCGGCTTATCAAGTTTTGTTTTTGAGTTCTCAACCTAAGGGGTTCTGAACTAACCTCCCCGCGAGGGGAAGGAGGTGGTGAATCCTCGTTGGATTCCACATAGTCGGCTATGATGGTTATGTCAGACTCTGACAGACTAAACACCGCCTTGAATATATTGGTTTCGTGCCAGGACATGCAACGAACCTTCGACCGATCAAGGCAACCGCCTCCCTCAAGAGAGAGGACTAGACTTATATTTTTCAATTCAAGTGTTTTAAGGTAGTTAAATGATCACCACTTCCACGGTACTCATAGCTAGACATATAAATAGGCCACCCTCAAGGATCTCTATGATTGGTCCTGCGCTGCCCACATCCATCGGCTTACAAGTTTGATACCCAAGGTTCACAGACTTCCCACAAGAATCTTCACCAGATACGATTATTTTTACTTAAGTACATTTATTAAGTAGTATAGTAGATGACGTTCACGTGACAATGCAATAGTTATACTTATATACCGCAAATGAGTTACCCGGTAGTAAATTGCCAAATATGACATTTAGTGTTTACGTTTTGTTAAAACTTGTTCGTAAAATTGGATCCACAGTCTTCGGTCACTCTCATTTGCACTTGTGCGTAATTAGCACAGCATAGCACAGCACAGCTAAATTTGATTAGTCATCCCATCACTAAAGATCGAACCGTTCCACGCTTGAAATTAATAATGTATTGTGTTGGCAAATGTTTTCTATTGTCTTGTTTATAAATTGGCTTTCATCAGCGACTAAATGAAAGTCGGATGCGGTGTTATTTTTTTAATGCAAATTACTATTTAAGAGTGGTTACATACAGACGGAATCTGATTCAGAATTCTAAGAAAAATACTTTCTGAGATAATTTAATAACTTGGAAAATACATACCAAAAAATTAATGGGTCTGTAAGACCCGGTAGCGAAAACATTTATATTATTTTAGGCGCATGTCTCGAAGTGTTAGTTAGTGGCGAAACGGCCAAAGGTGGATGCGTACTAGATCTGCCCCCTGATTATGTAACTTTATTGCAATCAACTCTGATAAAAATCGCAGTTACATTGCTGCTTTTGTAAGAAACAACGTGACAACTATCTTACTAAAAGCAGCAATGTAACTGCGGTTTCAATTGAATTTAATCGAGAACAGAGTTACGTAATCAGCCCCCCGGAATCTTTATGTAATAAAACCGAATTACGCGCGGACGAAGTCGCGGCCAGCAACTAGTGTTACAATATAATAAAAGAGGCGGGGTATTTCTTATGTTTTGGCAATTCACTCCTATTGAACATCGCGGTGGTTTCATTACTTAATCAAGAAATAACTTTTTACTAGATAATACTTTTGTCTCTTTCAGGTTTTGGGATAAAACTAGTCATAGCTGTTAATAGTTATAATCCTAAAAACTTTCACCTGTCAATATAATAAATACCAAATAATATTAGTAGAAAAATTTCGAATCGTCACCAGATCATATTTTTTAACATGATCTGGCGACGAGTCGAATTTTTTCTAGTACACTTATATTATTTGGTTTTGTATAAAAATAGCATTGTGAATGCTAAAACCTCAAATTTGAGAATGAGCAAGTTTCTGAATAAAGCAGATTTGTACCAGTGTCGGCTCAGCGATACTCGTCACCAAACAGTAACGCTACTCGGTACTCGGGATACCGGGTTTTCTGAATAACAATGTTAAGTACTTAAGCGAAATGGGATAAAGCGAAAATATAATTATTTTAGAATTCAAATGTTATTGTTCTTTCATCATATTGAGTTTTTTAACAATACTTTATACATGTTTTGATAATCCATAGCATAATCAAGCTGGTTTTCCCAATATAATATAATGGAAGGTGATAAAACATGACCTTAAAGTAAATTTTAATATGAGTCATTCTTATAAATAATTAACATGTGACTATAAACGTGATAATTTACTTTGTATTATATTATTTACTTTGTAATTAATGTAACGTTGGTATGTGCAAATAAATAAGTTTTTTTTTGACGACCTCCGTGGTCGAGTGGCTTTTTCAAGGTGTCGCCATCTCTGAGGTCCCGGGTTCGATCCCCGGTTGGGTCAATTTAGAAAAACGATTTTTTTTTTGCTCAGGTCTGGGTGTTTGTGATACCACTGTTGTCTCTGATTTCTATAACACAAGTGCTTTAGCTACTTACTTTGGAATCAGAGCAATGTATGTGATGTTGTCAAATATTTATTATTTATTTTATTATTAATCGTAGAACATTAAATAAAGATTATATGTAAATGGTAGCTGCTGTAGTATGCTGATTAGATTTTTTAATTTTAAATTAATTTTGTTTATTTAGCTAACTATAAGTTTTACTCGTAAATTTTCAACAAACTTTCAGGACTTCAAAGTAACATAACTTCTCTAAAGTTCTGAAGATGGTCCCGTAGCCACAGAGTCAAAAATAATTTTCGGGTGAGGTAGCTAATTACTAGTGAAACCTCATAAAAAAACAGTGTTCTGTGACTGAAATTGAAAGTGTCATTTAATTTTCTTAGCATTGCTTTTTACAAGTTTTATTTGATATGTGATGTGATAAAATAAAACTTTTTTACGAAAAGATTTTATGACAAAGTACCGAATGTATGCTTCACAGAATTGAAATTTAGAAAAAATATTAATTGTGATAAACTGTTGACTGCATATGAAACAGTTCTCATCACTGACTATTAGTGGTCCAAAAGTTCGCGCGTCTCGTGCGCTGTCGAACTCACTCTTCGCGGTTTCAAACAAATAGGTTAATTATGACCAACTAATGGGTCTGTCTGACTGTAAACTTTTACCTTTTATTATATAAGCCATAAGTCATCTAAATAAGGTTGTATTTTCAATGTGTCTATGCGAACTTGGCCTAGACAACGTTTCCAGGTTAGATCTATATTTTGGTAAGCAACGGTTGTGTGGTTTGTAAATTTGACTATAATGGCAGCTGTAGTTTTAATGTTAAGCCTTAAATCTGTGTTTGAATACCTCAGTTAATAGTTTTTTATACATTTTAGTTAATTTATTTAGCTGGTATCAAAATCATCGTTTTTATTTCTCTTATAACTTCAGGATCTTTCAGGATTTTAGGATAGGTATACTATTTAAATTCCCATTTTTAAATCATTAAAAAATGTTCAATGTTGAAAATATGTAATAGATTACGGAGAACCGTGACCTTCCTACACAAACGTAATACCAAAATGATTTGCAATTTGAGCATAATTAACTTTTCTTGTGATGTTATACGGATTAAGACAGTATTTGTTAAATAAAAAATCCAAAATACAGCGACTTACAATTTGTATGAAAAAATGTTATTGGCTTTTATTTGAAATTGGGTTAGTATTTAGGATTTTTTTTAATAGAACCTGTAGACAAGATAGACAAATACTGTCTTAATCTGAATAACATCACAATAAAAGTTAATTATGCTCAAATTGCAAATCATTATTTTATTACGTTTGTATGGGAAGCTCACGGTTCGCCGGACTCTTAAGTTAATTACAACGGCTACAAAATAGCGATGTATTACTCTCTCTACTCTTTCTTGGCAGCGCCCTTATTCTATGTCCTACCTCACTAACCCTAAGATTCGATACCCCGTTACCTAAAGAGGTGTTCTACCTAGTTGAATAGTACCTACTGTGCTCTAGGAGGCACTATTCGTAGAGCACTCTTGCGTATCGCTCAATCTATAACAGTACCAATGTAATTATTATCTTTCTGTGATGGAATAGATTCGGCAAATATAGATGGCCACTCACATTTGGGTGTACAGACAGCAGAAAAAGTTAAAAATACTTTGTTATTTAAACTTCGGTAAACTGTGTTTTTAATTAAGTTTATAGAGAAATAAAAGATATCTACAAAACATTACTGCGTTGGTTTCAACTAACCCAAGATAAATTACTTACGCACAGTTAAGCTCCACACGTAAAATACACTAAGTTTTAGAATTTCAAAAATACTTACTTATATTATCTAGTATCTACTCTAGCGATTACTAATAAAATAAATATAAAATATTTAATAGTAAAGTCCTTTTAAGTTAATTCATCAACGCTCGAGCCGAATGCGGCCGGACAAAAATAGAATATTTATTGTGTCTCATTTTCCGGGCCCTGGTTAAAAAGGTTTTGTTATTTTAAGTTGCAAAATATTGGGTAAATCTTCGATCTTCATCCGCTGTGCGCAGCTTAAGCCTAACCCGCGGGACTTAAATCAAGTAATATAAATAATATATTAGAAAAAACCGGACAAGTGCGAGTCGGGCTCGCCCACTGAGGGTACCGTACCTACCTACATTATAAATTGTTCAGAAATCGAGTCTCGTAGTTTATTCCAAGCTTCTCCCAAATTCAGTTCCCAAAACTTATAATTTTGTGTTTTATAAGTGATATTGTGGTTATACTAACTACACAGTTCATACCTAAATTAGTTAGGTAGGAAACTTCATCAAAGTAAGTACTTAAAGTTACTGTCTTAAAATTCTATTTTGTGAAATAATTTATTAGAAAAAATACAAAAAAATGAATCAAGTGAGTACTTAATTATTTGTCCAAGAGTATATAATTTTAGTGCTCTACTTTTTCTGTGGACCGTACCAACTGGACGCAAGCGCGTCAGAGCACGTAAGGAGATGGGCATGACATGCACAACCAAAGTCTGACATTGCTTCATTAAAATTCTATTAACGGAAGCATTCTCCACACTTACAACACTCAATCACGTAAGAACCACACCTGAACAGACGAATACCAACTTTAAAACTGTTAAGTCAAAGAATAATTTTGTCTGTGAAAATCCTTTGACATGTAACTTAAAGAGTGAAGTGTTTAGGTGTGAAGGAATTGCAAGTTTATTTCTAAGGTGTTATGAAATGTTTTCGACTGCAACGGTGGGTGGAGCCATGGAAATCTCAAGATGGACATGCTTTCCATGGCGCGAAGCATCGGAAGTCAATTTGCGATAAAAAAAATTGATGCAGGGAAAGCTCCGAACGTGATGAAGAATTCTTTGTTAAGTGAAATGGAGAAATGAGGAATTGTAAACCGCATTTTAATTGTGTTAAAATTAAAATGGCATTTATAAAAGAAACTACTACAACCTAACACACAATAAAATAGGCATTGTTTATTGGCTTCCATTCTAATCTGAACTTGAAGGAAAAACACAAATCTGTTTGTTTGTTACGTTTTTTTATTCGTTCCTTATCACACCATAACTGACTAACTGACTGAACCAGTTTTGATACACCTCGGTAGAGTTGGTAAAAGACAGACTTTACCTACTTTGATGAAAAATATTAAGCCACCATTATTTGAAACGTAGCCCCACGCAGAAGGATATAATAAAAACGCAAAGAGCGTGTACCTAATCTGAAAAGAGACAATTTACACGAAATAAGTTTTACCACAGATTTTTCTTTGAATAACTTTCTTTACTTAGTTCCTCTGACAAGTAGGTTTGGTAACCGTGCCAGTTAATCGTTATCCAATCCCTGTCGAGCACCGAACCGGCGGCGACGGCGAGGTTGCGTTGGCAAGCCGCCGCGCCGCGCCACCGCGCCAACGCGTTATTTATGGCCACTCATTCAATAACTTAATTAGTGCTTAGAATGTCCAACTATGTGTAACTAATTTAGGAAGAAGGAACGAATTAAATCTTAGGATTCTCTAATATTTTCTTACTTACTTGCATGAAAGAGGTGAGTATTATTCCTTTTATAAGTATGAATTAGGGGCGGTTTCAACCTTTAGGCCCATGTCTACAGATTCCCAATTCTACAGATTCTCATGTCTACAGATTACCAATTCTACAGATTCTCATGTCTATAGATTCCCAATAACTACAGATTCTCATGTCTACAGATTACCAATTCTACAGATTCTCATGTCTACAGATTACCAATTCTACAGATTCTCATGTCTACAGATTCCCAATTCTACAGATTCTCATGTCTACAGATTGCCAATTCTACAGATTAATATAGTTCCGTTTATTTTATACTATGCAATACTTTACTAAACTAAAAGTTAGTGCCTAACTTAGAGTAAACCTTCCGAAATCTGGTGCCAATCGCGCTAATTCTGAACAATAAAACCAAAACCGTTACGTTATCATTTTGGTTATATTTACCTAAAAATCTTAGCTTTAGGATTCTCATTTAAATGGTACAAGATTGGCATCCTAGGGTCCTCAGGCATAGCTTTCAACAACTTAACTAATTAAAGCGAGTATTTTTCTGACAACGAAACTGAAACCGGAAACGGTAACGATTTAGTTTTGGTTTTATCGTTGAAAATTAGCGCGATTGGGCGCCCCAAGACGACCTCCGTGGTCGAGTGGCTTTGTACACCGGTTTTCAAGGTGTCACCATCTAAGAAATCTCGGGTTCGATACCCGGTTGGGTCAATTTAGAAAACGAACTTTTCTATATTGGCTCAGGTCTGGGTGTTTGTGATACCACCGTTGTCTCTGATTTCCATAACACAAGTGCTTTATCTACTTACTTTGGAATAGGAGCAATTTAATAAAATAAAAAAAAAGATATGGTGTGAATAAAGGTCTTCTCAATTTGCTTCAGAAACCAATGTAAAGGACATTGGTTAAAAAACATAATGCTGTTGACAAATGGAAAATTATAGTTTTCCAGTAATTTATAAAATGCCAAAAACTCGTCATTTTTATCCTTTACTATTGCCAAATTCATGTTACGTGTAAAAAATAATGAACATAAAAGTTCACCGAGCAATTATCACCGGACATTACCCCTGAATTAAGACTGTCAGAAGTCTCACTGTGCCGTAAAATGTAAATGTAAAATCCTTAAATATAATGCAAGGCCATTAAACAGAAAAAAAACAATTTTTAATATAAGTTATGCCTATTTTATGGTTAGATTTTGCCAAGTTTTGTCGCTTTTTGATTCAATAACCTTCTTCCGTAGATCGTTAGCGCTCGTCGCGCGGAGCGTGTAAACTGCAAAAAACTAATGGGATCGTCTGAACACGTCAAATTGCGCTGAATATATTAATAATGTCTTTATTATTAAGCATTCTGTGACGTGAATTGCTATGCTCTTGTGAACTTTAAGCTTAAGTTTACTTTTTTGTGCTAAAACGGATAGAAATTTTGCCGCTTGTGGAGCTCTACTCTACTAAATTCTTAAAAATGAGTTATAAAACACATTATTCGTGAAAAGTTTACTACTTAAAAGTACCATTCATTGATAGTAAACAGTAACCACATTTTTATAAGTTGCTAGTGAAAATAGCTCTTAATAAAATTTACTAAAATCACCACTAAAAATATAACTGATAAGAACTGTAGGTTGTTTTTAGGGTTCCGTAGTCAACAAGGAACTCTTATAGTTTCGCCATGTCCGTCTGTCTGTCCCCAGCCTTGCTCATAGACTCTTAGTACTAGAAAGCTGTTATTTGGCATGGATATACATATTAATGACGCCGACGAAGTGGTGAAGTAAAATTTTAAAAGTTAAAAGGAAAACTATCACAGCTAAGTAGGCTTTACAAGTTTACAAGTAACGAAAACTTATAAAATGTACTTAGCGCATTACAAATTTTTCATTGAGAATTACTTAAATAACGTTGTCAGGTGTGTGAAACCAGTAGTATCTTCATTTAAGTAGTAACCATGGGCTACGGAACCCTACACTGCACGTGGCCCAACACGCACTTGGCCGGTTTTAATGATCTTTTCCGAGCTAGCTTAATGTCTAATTTGTTGCGACTGTCAGTACTTACCTCAAAAGTAACTGAACTGTTTAGTATTTTGTCACATCAATGGTAAGAGTTGTTCTTTTACTTTAAGACTTCAAATTCATTGATGTGACATGGTTGAAAAGTGTAAAGCGACTTTTGATCACACTATACCGGTCTCGGATTACTGTACAAGTGTAAGACAACTTTTTGCACTTCAACCTTGGGCTGTGTAGTTTATTGCCCCTGTATTTAAAAATACCCTCTATTCAGCAGATGAAATTGAACTAATGACTTGAAGCCGGTTGAAGACTGTTGACTTTATTTTTGTATGAAAGGGGTGAAAATGCAATCATGATTTTTCAAGCAAAGCACATTTATGAAATGAAATAACATAAAAATAGACGAAATAACATAAAAATAGACGAAATAACGTACAAATAGTGCTTTTGAACTATCAAGTTTTTTTTTACTGTAAGTAAAATAAATAAATAAATATATGACAACATCACATTTGCTCCGATTCCAAAGTAAGTAGCTAAAGCACTTGTGTTATGGAAATCAGAGACAACGGTGGTATCACAAACACCCAGACCTGAGCCAATATAGAAACTAGTTCGTTTTCTAAATTGACCCAACCGGAGATCGAACCCGGGACCTCAGAGATGGCGACACCATGAAAACCGGTGTTCAAAGCCACTCGACCACGGAGGTTGTCAAGTTTTTACTGTAAGTACCTACCTACTTACTATTTGGTTTTGGGAAACAAGCTCTACTTTACTACTGAAAGATACAAAAGACTTATTTGGTGCTCAACAAGCTCAAGCTCAACAAACATGTACTTAGTTAGAGATTGCCTACGATTATAAGAAACAATCTGAAAAGAATGAAGTCAAAGTCAACAACAACTTTTAAAAAACACTGCAGACACTAATAACATATAGGTAAATTGTGTGATTAAATATTAATTGAGATTTACTGCCTCATTTACAGAGTTCTGGTTTAATAACAAAAAAACTGGTCAAGTGCGAGTCGGACTCGTGCGCAAAGGGTTCCGTACCATATACAAACTTTCAGATTCATAATGATAGGATATTTTTTATTATTTATTAATTGCGTAACCGGGAGTCGGGAGCCTTTTTTGAGCTTTATTCGTATAGGTACCTAGATACTTCTGTGCCTAGAAAAAACTACAACTGTGCTTCATCCAAAGCAACCCGCGAGTAGGTAGGAAGGAAGTCATTTTGGTTGCAAATAAAACGTGAAAATGTTTTCATCGGCGAGGCTATATTTTTTCACTTTTCATCAAGTCGAAAACTATGCAGCCTAAAAAATACTCTTTCATATGATACCCCATATGCCCTAGTAGCCTCACTTCAAATTTTTAAGACCCCCTTTCAGTCCCTGTTGCAAGAAAAATATAAATATTTTTATTTCTCTCTTATTTGCAAAATAGTTGGGCAAACGTCATCTAAAACTATTCCAAATTTCAAGTTGATAGCATTAGTAGATCTCGAGAAATCCAGCTGTGACAGACAGACAGTCAGACTGAGTCACACCATAAAGGTTCCTTTTTACCATTTTGGTTCGGAACCCTAAAAATATGCGGAGTTCTTAAAATAAATGCAAATCTTGAAGTGTGCAGTGTGTCATGTAAGTTGTGAGGAAGTCTGTAGTGGAATTCCCCAGTCATGTTACAATTATTACAGCCTCCTAACCTACTAGGGGTCACTAGGACGGAAATATAAAAACGATTTAAAACAAAATGTGTTAAATTGTTGAAGATCAAGTTAGAAGTCATACCTTCCCCTTCTTTAACCCTTAATTTGGCAATAGCTCAATAACACTAATATAAGTAATGTAATACTATTGGAATATAATAAATAAATAGGGTAATTTTCCGATGCTTGTAAAACATAATATTAAAAAAAAACCTGTAGTAAATTAAGTAAATAATTCACTTGGATTACCTTCATAGTTGTATTTGGAAAAGTGTAAGTAAGTGTAAGTGTGTACATTTTTAATATAAGTAAGAAGTAGGATTAATTTTTTGACATGTTTTTTAAGCAAAAATATAAAAACCCAGGGTTTTTAGCTTTTTTTCATGTCTACACTGACGAGTCGTCGTACTATGATGAGAAGATATTTTTGCTTAATAATCATGTCAAAAAATTAATCCTACTTCTTACTAATATTATAAATGTGAAAGTTGGGATGTTTGGCTGTTTATTACTCAAAACGTCTGAACGGATTTGGATGAAATTTGGCACACAGATAGTTTATAACCTGGATTAAATAGAAAACTTTTTATCCCGGTCAAAGAATCCACGCGGACAATGTCGCAGGTGGAAGCTAGGAATTACATATTATGATATTTTTTTTTAGTGTCACATTTACCAGATACCTACTCTTACTCAACTGAACTCAACTCAACATATCCGAAACCTTTTTCGGATATGCTCCAGATACCTTTCGTAAATAAAAAGCAAAAGTGAATACTCAGCATGTACAACGGAACTGTCTCCACTAAAGCCACGTTCACACTTGACCAGTGTTTTAAAGCTAGCAACTAGCGTAATTACCTCCGATCTACATAATGCGGATTCACAACTTGCCGTTAATTGGCATATCAGGTAATTAATAAGATGCTTTACTAGATTTTAATTGTAATTTTAAGATTTAAATATAGGTTGTATTTTAACCGTTTAATCCGATTACCAAAACGATGGCATTTACATTCAATAATTTCTTATATGGGTTGTTATTTAACTCTTAACTAGTCGAGTTAAGAAAATCACACAATTATGTCGTGTGGGATCTCTTTTGACCCCAAAAAAATAGTCGAAAGTCAAAAGTTGGAAATAAACAAAACAAAATAATTAGAAATAAACACTTTTTGTTATTTTAGAATTATTTAGTTATGTTTTTGTGGTTAAAAACAAAATAATGTTTAATATCAAAAACGTTAATAATTTATATTAAAACTAATATATATCATAGAAATGGAAATTATATTAACGGTGTGCTTGTCATTGATCTGTCAAAGCAGGCAGGGCCTTTTTTACACGTTTTCCAGATAACATCTATCTTCTGATTTAATTTAAAAATGCAAATTACTTTACTAGCAAAGGAGATGGTATCAAAATTGATCCAGAAATCGATACGGACAAAGTAAGTGGTTGATTGATTGTTCACTATCGTTAAGTCAACCGATTTTTCATGCATTTGGCAGCCTACAGCTCCGTTACCCCACGAGATTTAGGGTCTGCGACTTGGTGAGGGGTTTTTCACTCATTCTAAGCAATTCATTGCCATGCAGTTGGTTTGTATCGATTACTGAGTTTATGGTTTATACATTTTGGACCTTTGACCTTTTTACTTAAAAATTGAGCCTGGTAGCAACTGTATTGTATGTAGGTAGCGTAAGTATTTTTCCCTCGTACTAAGTCATTAATTCGCGATTACACAGCCAGACAGTTAGTGCCGTGTTATGCCCGTGAACATGGTAAAAACCTAGCTGTTTTTGTGTCTAATACGCTGTCCTAAATGGCAAGAACTCTATTGTATGCGACTATTAAAATATAATGAATTCTTTGTGAGGGAATGTCAATTTCTAAATTTTTGAAAATTTAATATTTTTTGCGGTGCATGTGCCGGGTTAAGAAGTAGGTTGGAAGAACCAATAATCGTTTTTATTTTATTTATTTAATCTCTTTTATGTAGTTTAACTCTATACAACGGTTTCTGCGGTACTTTATTGAAGGTATCGGAGGGGTCCACTTCCATCTGGTTGAAAGTTAACTTTATTATTAGAAACCAGATATTGTGGAGCCCTTCGATAAAGTTAAACCTGCGATAAAGTACCTCAGGAACTGGGGGTAAAAGAAGTATACTTTACATTAATTCTTCTTATTCCTAATGAATTAGTAATTAAATAATAATTTTAATATGTATTTTTGTAAATGGGTGAAATTTGCCTGAATAAATGAAAATTCTATTATATTCTATTGAATTCTCTGTTCGCTTTTCAATGTTTCTGTTAAATATATAACTTAGCAACAGAACAATGTATGATGTTTTAAATTTATTTGCGTATTATAACGTTGTAAAGGCCCCCCTCACACGCGCCATTGCCGCACCGATATTTACGACATCCACTAAATGTAGGCTTTTACGCGCTCCGTGAACAGTTTGTGTTGTTTATAACCGTTTTGTTCTTAACGTTGTTTATTGTCGTAGTTATATTTGAATAGCATGTTATAATACTTTGTAAATATAATACTAAGTATAATACTAAGGTTTGATAAGTCCATGACTTAAAAAAAAAACAATATATTTAAAATTTATTTTTGTTTCATAAAAATAAACTCCTTGCGAAGCTTTATGCTATAATTATTTAAAATTAGGCAAAAGATTATTACTTTTGGAAACAAAAAGCTCAAGTGACTCCTGTCTTTTCTTAATGACCCTGTCGACCCTCTCGGCTGCACTCATGACATCGAAACTCATCAAATTACGGTACGAATTATTGCCTTAACTTTTCTATTCCCTAGATTTAGGCCGCTGAGATTTTTCTCCTACCAAACATTAACAACTGTCGCGGCAAGCAAAAATTTTTGTCAAGCCAAAAGGAGGCCTGATATAGGCCCTCATTTCAGTTACAACATTTTTCAGTCGCTGAAAGAAAAAAATAATGGGTTAAGGAAGTAGGAACTTCGTTGGACTGAGTACGCAGAGCTACAAAAAGATTATGTACTCGTAGAGATATAAAACAAAATATTCTAAGAGCTACAAAAAGATTATGTAGAGATATAAAACAAAATATGCCGAAAAAGTGTCTCTTCTTTCCAAAGTCGGAATAAGGTACTAGTATAACTCTCATTAATAAAATGACGCGACGATCAGTCAATTGATTCCGTTCGAGGATGCCGTACCAATTTTATTTTATATTTATCGAAATTACATAAAATTGCAACTTTCAGATTTGTATTGTGAGACCTTGCCTCTTGCCTTTCATGATTCTTATTAAACGGGAAATACCTTATAGTTTTTTTTATTAAATAACAGCTATTTAGAGGTAATAATGAGTAGAGGTAGAGGATGTGGGACATAATAGGCCGTACCTTTTGATTAAATGGACATAAAGAAGCTTGATTTTTTTTATATTATTTCAAGAGGCCGTAGAACTTGATTGATCTCGACATGGCCACACGTTTTCAAAAAATAGGTTATTGACTAACAGACAGACAGACTACTTGTGATACATACTTAAGGGTTGAAATGAAACCACAAAAAACAATATTTCGCTCAGAAAATAAGCTAAGACTTAAATTATACATTTTAGTTTCACATATCTGGCAATAGTTACAAAGTGTCAGGATTTCACAGAAACAGCGTAATATAAAAAGCTCCGACATAAAGGCCGGTATACACTAGCCCGGCGCTTGCGTTTCCCGCCATAATAACTGGTTATAGAAGCATGCCGGCCAGATAATGCTCGCGATAACATCGCCCAGATCTAGGATAAGGGAGCAACACTTTCGTTATTATCTCGGAGTGTACGACGACCTTTATTTAATTAATACTCTACGCTGTTCGATGGCGCTCTGTATATACAAAGACTTCTATGTGTATACTACACTAGACAGGCTATACAGTACCGAAAAATTGCTTATTAAGTTACGGTGCATGCACCGCAACTCCCTTAGTCTATTGCGAGCGACCGAAAGGAACAGTTGATGCGCCGCGCAGGTTGGTTGTGACACAATTTTAGTTTTGAACAGCTCGTCTATGTAATTGAAGTCATTGTGTATATAGTAAGTTTTAGGTGTGTCTTGACCCACTCGCTTTCCCGTTCATCCTACGCTTTCAACAGAGCATTTAATAGCGTATGCCCTAACTTCTCAAAAAAACGTCAAATTATATGGCAGAAAGTTGAAAGGAAAAGCACACTGTTTGGATTATACATTGCTCCGATTTCAAAGTAAGTGGCTAAAGCACTTGTGTTATTGAAATCAGAGACTACGGTGGTAACACAAACACCCAGACCTGAGCCAATATAGAAAAGTTCATTTTCTAAATTGACCCAACCGGGATCGAACCCGGGACCTCAGAGATGGCGACACCTTGAAAACCGGTGTGCAAAGCCACTCGACCACGGAAGTCGTCGATTGAGTGTTAACAATCATATTATTCTTAAATTATAGCACCACCAGTAAAATGATTGCACTAAATGACTAGTGACGAAAACGTCTCGTAACAACCACCGTTAGCTGGCGGCTCAGCCGGTCAATTCTAAATTAGTTCTGCTACAGTTTTATCAGATTATAAGCGGCATGTAGTTAAGTGTATTGGGGCCATAATTTATTGCAACGAAGAGTTAAGGTGTTAAAACTAATGGTTAAGAAAATGGTTCTTTAATATTTTTTGAAATCGTCAATAAAATTAAAATCGTAGTTTTGATTAACATTTAAAGTTAATACAGTTTACTTACATTATTTTTGTTTGTTTCATTGGACGAATTCGAAGAACTTTTTAAAGAGAAAGTAAAACAAACTCAAGATTATTGGATATGACAACTAACTGTGATAGACAAATCCCAACATTAAAGACAAATCACAACTCCACTATAATTTCCATCAGACGCACTCTAGGCGTAATGCGAAATAGAACAAAATCCATACATATCCTGGGGGCAAGCACATAAATCCCTCACCAGCTGGCGCCGCGCCAGCGGCCGTTGTGACGTGCCAGCAGTCGCCATCGCCAGTGACGCGCCTGTGGAACCGCGCCTTAGCCCGAGTTCAAACGAAGATACGGACTAGCTTGGGGATACTTAGGATGCGATTTACATTATAAATATAATAAATATTTAAGGTTTTTTTTAGTGAAAGCGAAAGTAGTCTCAATAAAAAACCTGTAATATCCTGCTGTGGAACTGCCACATTATTAACTGCTAATAATACTTCCCCAGGACACAACTGCCGGAGTACGATCTTTGGTGTGCACGCAAGTACTCAGCGTTGTTTAATTTTTATATTAACGTGAATAAACGTCAAAATGATTTAAGACTAGCGGCCGCCCGCGACTTCGTTTGCATAGACAGTTAGTTTTTTCTATCCCTCAGGAACTATTTTTTTTTTGATGAAAGGTACCTGGTATTCTTTTTTGGACCTCTGACAACGTGTATACAAAATTTCATGATCGGTCGGTTGAGTGGTTAAGACGTGAAGGCGTAACAAACAATCGAAATAAGCGTCCTAAGGCACAGGCGATCACAGCACAGTGCTGAGCCACACTGCCAGTTCTTACCAGCCCTGATGACACACTGTCCAAACATCACGTTTTAGTCTGCCTCCTTCAAATAAGTACCAGTAGCGAAGAGTCCATACAAACCGATTCCCATTGGCATAACTTTTAGAAACTCCACCCCACCAATCCACTAAGCAGATCACAACTGATTTGATTTGATGGTTTTTTTTTAAACATATGGAATTCGGAAGAGGTCATCCTTAAAGGATTTAGCAAGGAAAAGGTGGGTAATTAAAAGGGAAGTGGGAAGTGGGTAATTATTTGAAAAGCGTTCTTTGCGCAACTTTCGTGGCGAAATTTCAAATCAAGTTTATTGAAAAAATTAAATTATCACATTAAAGAAGACGAAAAAATAAGATTAAATATCTATGTTACATGTTCATTGGTATAAAATTTACTGAGATATTCAATTTTGAAATTTTGGTGTCCACGAAAGTTACGGTAAAGACCACGAAAATTACGAAAGAACTTCCCGCTACCAAAATTTTATTGTAATTTATAGATTTAAGAATAAATTTCAACTAAAATCATCTCCTGCTAGTCCTATAATAAATGCAAATACTGGAAACTAGTGCCCACTCTGGTTTGCCACGCTTAAAAAAGCGAATATTATGCAATGTTTTATTTTTAGAATTATTTTATTATATATTTAACTTGAAGTATTAGTTTGTAAAGAAAGACATTATTCTTAAAATAAAACATCCTTTTTAAACAATTAACTCTGTATTTGAGATCAATTTGTGTTCTAAAGCAAATCAACTATAAATCAATCTAAAAATGAATTAACTAAGCACTTATTATCAATTTTTCCTTGGCGTGATTCAAACTATTATAATCACATAATATGAACTTTATTGGGTAAGATTTTTTTGTTTTAAATATCTATTTTATACTTTACTAAATCATAAACGAATCATGTCTTAAAAGAACATCAAGATTTATATCCCATTATTTAGTGTCTTTGACTTCTTTCGGTTTTGAAGTTGTCAGCGAGTTCTTCATTGATACTTAGGGTTGTTTTCGGGTTTGAAATAATTAATTCTGCCGGCATAGAGCTTACAAGTTGAACAGAAGAAGACGAAAGCTGCGCTGTGAGTGATAGTGAAGATCTATTACGTAGTCTAGTTACAGGACCTGTAATAAAACTGTGTCTTTGAAGTTCAGGCGCTGCTAACACTGATCGAGTGGGTGATGATATCGGAGTAACCAGCGGATCATTAGCTTCTGTAGTTGAAGGCGTGGCACATTTGTGGAATTTGTTTCTTTGAAGTTTAGGCGCTGCTAGCACTAATCGATTGGGTGATGATATTGGAGTACCCAGCGGATCATTAGCTTCTGTAGTTGGAGGCGTGGTACATTCGATCATATCTTCCTGCAAAACAAAACTTTTGCGCTCCTTCTGTCTTTTCCGAAAAATTCTGCTTCGTATACGGTTCTGCTCTCTCACAGAATTTTTCATTATACTGTTCATTTCACACACTGGAACGATCTTTCCTTCTGCTTTTTTCTTGTAGTATCTTTCTCTTGCTTTAGCTTTTACTATATTGTGTAATTCTGTATTATTTTTTATTCTCAATCTTCGTTTTTACTCTGCTTAGCGCTTTTTCTCTAACCTCTCACGCGAACTTTGTCGAGGCATTTTGATTACGGTTCAAACGAATCCTGAAAGTCATAATCACTATATTGTAATATCAACATGTTTGTTTAAACCACTCTTTAAAGTCGCAAAATACACTAAGTTTCAATGTAGTTTATGTCTGCACGTTCATCAAAGTAGGTAGCCAAAAAACTTACAGTCAAAACAAACTATTAGGCATTATTATGCATCAAATATATCCAATTATGTAATAAATAAACTATGAGGTTTTTTAAATATTTTGTATCTAAAGTTTGCATTTTTCTTATGTCAAAATAATGGCTACACATAAAGAAAAGAGCACTTAAAATAAAAAAAAATACACGGTGAAAGGTAATGGTGACAAATTCTGCTGATTAAAGCATAATATAATAATATTAAAATGAAATTAACTACTGAAATTCACTCTGCTTAATCAGTTTTTGAAAATGGTTTATAATATATTGCTATATATGTGTGTATATATAGTAGAAACACAAAGGAACAAACAATTAGAAAATTTTGAAGCTAAAAGTAATTTTCATGGTATTGTCAGTAATTTTCGTGGGCAAATTGCCATGAAAGTTGTGCCACGAAAATTACGATATTTAACATATTCCGAGATATATGTCGTATTTATAAACTTATCCAAACATTAAATACATATAAACAATCTCCATGACTTGTGTTATTGATAAAGTATATCGTGAATTCCGAGAAGGTTTTCTTTACTATGTATAATACGACCACGAAAGTTGCTTGCTCTTGGTTGTTAGAAATTTTTTGAAGAATAACGTACCGATAATTAATTGTAGCACAGCGACGAGCAGCATGTGTGTCCTCCAGAGATGCGGGGCACAACTGAGTATCGGCGCGACTAAAACTTGTAGCTACATGTCGGTACTATTCAAAGATATGAGCCATTTAGGACACGCGCTCACAAAATTGCTAAAACGTGTGACAGAGATAAAAAGTCCTCTTACTTTTTTAATATACACGTCAATTTTTTTAGTTTTTGCATTATTGAATATGGTTTAAATACGATTATTTTAAGGTATAAAACATACTTAAAGCTTTGCAGACTAAGAAGTTATTAAAGGTTGTACCAAGCGCGGATAGAGTGTGACACCCGAAGAACAGCGGTTTTACTCCCGATTATGACCTTTAAAAAATAGTTTAAAATCTAATATTATAAATACCACATTTTTTTTATTAATACTGAATAGAGATATAAATAGAGAATGATTTGGTATTACTCCTGAAGCTATTTTTACAATAGGTTAGGAATAACAAGAGTGTGACCGCCAAAAAAAGGTCCTTGAAGAACTACCCAAGTGATGATGGGGTGGTGCGTCTCCTTCAGACTCATCCCTTGGTGAGGCTTGTTGGCTTAGGGAGACGCAACCGGGGGGAAGAAGAAAGATTTTTAGAAAGGAAGAGAGATATGTAAGAGAGTGATTTGATGGTTGAATGTATCATTCCGCCACTGTCGTCCATGAAATCTACCCCACTCTCCATTCGTCGGTCAATCACAATCAGCTGTTTAATTATGAAGTTAGCGCAAATAAAAGTTATATTCACGGTTATCTGTGGAGGCTTGTAATTGGCTTCTAATACTTAAGTTTTTACTTTGTCACGTTAGCTGTAAGCCCCCCAAACATTACAAAATAAAATAAAATAATATTTTTGTAGAACGGCTTATCTTCGCCATAATCTTAACCCTCGCCACAGAGTACCATATCCTTAGTTAAGTTGAAGATGATATAGCAGTGGTATAAATAATAAGAGTGCGAGATTCGATTGTAAGGCGCTAACGCGGCTGTGGCTGGCGCGATGCCAGTGACGGATTTATGACCGACTACTGTGACCAACAGTTTGGGATTTCTAGGAAAAGAAAAAAGATGTTGTTATACGTCACCATGAAAAGACGAAAGAAGTTTTAAAGACTAAATTAAGTTTTACCTATAACGGTTAAGTCTTAACTACAACATAAACAGATTACGTTTGTACACGCTGCGAATGTGTGCGTGACCTTAGGGTTAACTTTTGACATCTGTTGAGCTCTATGATTAAATAGACTGTGGCTCTATGTTAGTATATTATATTAAGTCTGTGCTCGTACCATTGACAACTCGCGTGCACGACACGGCCCGAGAATGATCTTACTACCGATTGTGGAAGGGGGGGTGCGGTATCTCGGATCGGCGGGAGGCGGAGTGTGGCTGTATGTCAGTACTATACTAACTCTGTATAGGTATAGGTATGTACGCGTGTAAATATTTTTTACTTTATAAAAGGTGTTACAAAAATACCCCTAATGCCGAATATGGTATATAGGGACCATCAAACTGAACAACTTTTACTATGGGGCCAACTCTGAAAACGCGAAAAAAAAATAAGCTGTTTCATACAAAAGTTAAAATCGAAAATATCAAAATGTATGAAACAGCTGATTTTTTAACGCGATTTCAGAGTTGGTCCCATAGTAAAAGTTGTTCAGTTTGATGGTCCCTATATACCATATTCGGCATTAGGGGTACTTTTGTAA
Source organism: Catoptria pinella (assembly GCA_963556745.1). Classification (NCBI taxonomy): domain Eukaryota; kingdom Metazoa; phylum Arthropoda; class Insecta; order Lepidoptera; family Crambidae; genus Catoptria; species Catoptria pinella. Next base: position 2,160,904 of record OY750771.1, read on the forward strand.
CACCTTGTATAGTATTTGTGGTAAGGTATGTACGCGTGTAAATATTTTTTAACTTCATATAATATTTTCAATGGTACAACGCCCATAACTCAATTTCCAAATTCATGCTGTTTGTTTTTAAGGTGTTCCGTTGTGCCTTCGTACTTCGTAGTCCAAGTCAAGTCCAAAACGTCGCAGACCGACAGATAGCTCGGTTTGTTTTGGATTGTCATAAACCTACCAATATCTCAATCACTATACATAAATATCCTATTTGACTTTGAGGAGTTCCCTTGTGTATCTTCAAAGTCCAAGGTACAATACCAATGAAATTAAAATGTGACCACTCTTAAGGTATACCCTTTCAAACAAAAAAAGAATCATCGAAATCGGTTCATAAACAAAGAAGTTATACCTGAAAATCCGTGAAAACTCGTGCGATGGTAATCTAAATAATTGATATTTTTCAGGAATATGAAAAAACTACTAGCCAGATCTCTGTAATTTTTTTATGGGACCACACACGAACTATGTTCTTTCAAATAAAAAATAATATTTGAAATCGGTTAACAACTGGTGAAGTTATGTTAAAACATACATAAAAAAAACCGTCGACTTGATGAAACTCCACCTTTTTTTGAAGTCAGTTAAAAATTAAACAACGCTGAGTATTTGCGTAAACACAAAACATCTTACCCCGGCAGTTGTGTCCTGGGGAAGTATTATTAGCAGTTAGTAATGCTTCCACAGGACACAGTTCCACAGCAGGATATTACAGGTATTTTATTAAAACTACTTTTGCTCTCAATAAAAACAAGTTTTATTTAGCAAGCTGTGTACTTGCGTAAACTGACACAATCCATTCTGCTAACCGAGTGTTTCCTCTACAATCAACATAAACATCAAAACTCAACAATAAAATCGACGATGTTGAGTCTAGTGCTAACATGTTAAGTCTGGCCTTGCGTTATCCCCAACTAGTCGACAATAAACATTTTGACAAGACACTACAAACACAAGGTAAACTACTCAATTATTGGCACATTCTATGGTGATAAGTGAAAAAACAGTTTGTTGACATGTTACCCGACTATGTTAATTTTGACATGTTGATTAACTAGTAGTTGTGATTAACATGTTAACCAACATTGTCTTGTGACTAGTTGCGGATGTCATGGACATTGTTAAATGACTAGTTTAAAACAATGTTGACTCAACAAGTCAATTCAGTGGGAACGCTGTTAAGCAAACATAATAACAAATCATAATCGAACCGAAGTATGCATCCTCCTTCAGCTTCACTATCACTAAAACTAACTAGATAGAGCTTAAATCCTTTGTTTCATAACATCTTTTGCTGACGATAAAAAAACTCACTTTTTTCAGTGCGCGTTTTTTCACTGAGCTGAGTAGTTGCGTAAACACAATCCATCCTACAAATTATAATTGTAATGGCATGAGCCCCAATTAAAAGTAAACAAGGGGGCGGCGCGTCAAAGTTGAGCCCGCGCCCCCGCGCCTCGCGCTGCAATTTTTTTAAGGGGGCACCCCCGTGGCAGACTGTTTGGTGTCGCTTGCACCTTTGTAGTGCGGCTGGGTTGTATTGGTCAGTAAAACATTTTTGCGTTACTAATTTGAAATATAGACACAACTCATTTAACATTTTATCATTAAAACACACAAAGACGTTTCAGCGAAAAAGTTTTCCATTTATTTTGTAACAACTGTGTTGAACGCCAATAAAAAGAGTTGAGTTATTTTACGCTAGACACTAAATAGACAGATAGTCACTGATGCCAGACATTACACATTATATTTTATCAAATACTGTAGCCCATTTCACGGATTCATTAAAAGTCCAAATTAACTATTTAAATTTTGAGATTTAAGCATTCACAATGCTATTTTTATATAATACTAAATAATATACTAGAAAAATAGGACTCGTACCAGATCATGTTCTCGGACGGGAATCGAACCCGCGACCTTTGGATATCCGGTCCAATGCTCTGACCGCTGAGCTACCGAGATGTTCAGTTGAGTGTCAAGGTAATTCCTTCTACATTGGTGAGATGGCGCTGGCTTGCAGCGTAAGAGTTGATATACTAGAAGAAATTCGACGTTCCCACTAGTGACTCGGTAGCTCAGCGGTCAGAGCATTGGACCGGATATCCAAAGGTCGCGGGTTCGATTCCCGTCCGAGAACATGATCTGGTGCGAGTCCTATTTTTCTAGTATATTATTTAGTCCAAATTAACTAACTTGACTGATAATTAAATGTGTTAATAAGGCGCATAAGCTAATTCGATAATATTTTTTCACCTCCGAACCCAACGGCCGATTCACAACGTTCCCACTACACCCGCGTCCATTTTGACGTGCCGATTTTTTACCACCCGCCACATGTTTTCGTTTATTTCGGTGCACACCCGATCGCCGGGGCTCGATCGATCCGCCACGCCACGCGCTTGTCACTCGTCATTTAGCAGCTATGATTGCATAGACATGCAAATGTTTTTAAGACAAAGGTATTAAAATCATTCTGTGTTGCACTCAAGTTTTACAGTTTTATATTTACTATACGACAATCATAATAATAATAAACATATTTTAAAAACTAAAACCCGCCTGCATTAAAAGATAAGTCAACTGAAAAGATGGAAACAAGATCAAATATTAAAGGCAACATAATAACATGCAGTCGGAGGCATGTATAAAGTTACATTATGAATGATTTGACTTATCATTAAATTCTACGCCTCCACAATTTGTCAATTGTCATGACAATTTGGTTTTCATAGCGATGTAGCTATGAGTAGTTTGTTGTATTTTCAAATTGGTTGACGCAAAGGATATAAAATTGTCATGACAGGTGGAAAATTGTACGTATTAAATGAGTACAGCTGATGATCTTGATATTTATCTATGATAATATTTGTGAGTTCTGTGAATCCTGGGATCACGTTGTTGTGATGGCGTGACCCTAAGGCTAAGTGGCAGCACTCAGTGGTGTCATAAGTTTATTTAACCTTACAGATGGAGTAGGTGAGGTGATAAGAGGCCTGGACAGCCAAGGGCCCTGAGTTTTTTTGTAAATACGGTTGAAATTTTAAATAATTTGTGGTCATTACAAATGACAACTTATGATAGTTATAAATAATAAATAAAAAAATATTTGTCCACATCACATACATTGCTCCGATTCCAAAGTAAGTAGCTAAAGCATGTGTTATGAAAATCAGAGACAACGGTGGTATCACAAACACCCAGACCTGAGCCAATATAGAAAACATCGTGTTTTTAATCGAATCAGGATCGAACCCGGGACCTCAGAGAAAGCGACACCTTGAAAACCGGTGTACAAAGCCACTCGACTACGGAGGTCGTCATGTTATGATTGTGTGTAAGAAGTCTTATTAGCCAAACAAAATAGAATAAAACTATACAAACTTACAATAACAGAAAGGAATGTGTTTCGACTTTTGGACATACAAGGCAGTCAAGTAATAATGTTCACCGTAGTTCCGTAGAATATCGTAGCTTCGTAGACCGCGTACGTAGCATAGTTAGAAAATTGTTTATTCTATCAAAGTTGTGTTAGGAAAATTGCGTTCAAAATAATTTTACCTCTACGTTTTAAAGCTAACGCATAGATATTCTTAAGCATTTTAAAAAGACGGCCAAGAGCGAGTTGGACTCGCGTGCCGAAGGGTTCCGTACAATTATATATAAATATACTGCGGTGTAGTACTGCAGTTTTAAATCTTGACCGATAGTGGAACTAATGTAATTTTTGTTGATGATTTTCTTATGATTCAAAAAGGGGGGACGCATTTTTTAAAAAAATTTCATTATAACTCGAAAACTATGCGGCTTAAAAAAAGAAACAAAATGAGAAGGTGCAAACAGCACTCTTTTATATAATAACTAGTGGCCCGCCCCGGCTTCGCACGGGTACAATGTAGTTACTAATGTGGTGAGTGTGAAGTTATTAGACTGTCTATATAGGTATAGTAGTGGCCACAAAATTAAGGACGCCAGTCGATTTTCATACAAACGAAGTAATTTTTAAGCATTGCTTCTCCGCCAGGGATTGACCGAGCGGTGATCTGGTGATGGCCATCCAGGGAGTGATGGAGATCCAGATTTCTATAGACACCCAAGTGATCTGACCAGCATTTTAAGAGATGTAAGGATATGTTTAAAAAAACCGCGAATATAGTATAGAAATGTATGAAAACTTGCAACTGTAAATTCTTATGCTTACATCTCTTAGAATGCTGACCAGGTCAGTTGGGTGTGTATTGCTATCTGAATCTTCTCCATTCACTCCCTGGATAGCCATCATCAGATCACAGCTAATTCAATCCCTAGCGGAAAACCAAGACTTCAAAATTACCTCGTTAATATGAAAATCGACTTGTGTCCTTAATTATGTGGCCACCATTATATGTATATACGACGTACACAACATACGCAAGGGGTGTTATAAGTTTGACTTGTGTGTGTCTGTCTGTCTCGAGGCAACCTAGCTCCCAAACTTATGGACCGATTTCGATGCGGTTTTTTATGCATAGTTTAAAAGATCAAAGTGTACAGACAGCGGGACTTCTAAACCATTGATCCGATTATGATGAAACTTTGGCGAGTTGTTCTGCTTACGACCGAGAAAGTCCCTGGCTAAAAAAACGGAGCATTGCAATATACGCATGCCGGGTGCAGCTAGATCTAAATAAAAATATGTTGTGCATTAACAGGATTCTCAATCTCGATCATCCAACACTTCTCTATAATAAAAATCAGGTGTTTCATACAAAAATTCAAATCGAAAATATCAAAATGTGTTTCATACGTTTTGATATTTTCGATTTGAATTTTTGTTGATTATTTTTTCGCGATTTGAGAGTTGGTCCCAATAGTAAAAGTTGTTCAGTTTGATGGTCCCGATATACCATATTCGGCATTAGGGGTATTTTTGTAACATGTTCTATACCTACCACATTTCTTGTCATGTTATCCGGTTGCAAAATAAAAAGGCTATTCGGCGAGCTGACTCTCGAGCAGGCGACATTAGAGCTGGCCATGGGAGAAACAATCACTGCAGATCTACACCAGCCGCTCTTAAACTTTGTCCCTGTGCTTTATTAATTGTCATAGCATAGGCGACTTGACCGAATATTGTATTCTTTTAAAATTAAACTGATAATTAGATGGAATTATTTTGCACCTTATTACAACGCAAGGAAGGAAAAAATGACAGCACTGCCAACATAACGCCATAGGTACTATTCAATGAAATGCATTCTACCTACTCTCAGGGGAAATGACCAAAGAGAATGTAATACTACGTTGAGATGACAAATGATATTTATTTTTCTTAATTAATCAATCAAATGCACAAAAAAGTTTCAATTCCGACGTCAAAGTCAATCACAGCAAAATTAGCATTATATCACTTTTTAACCCTGTTAGGTGATAAATATTAAAAAAATACGAAACACGTGTTCAATTAATTTTGTGAAAGAATGTCTATGCCAAATTTCAAGTCAATCGGGCCAAGGAATCGCGTCCTCCCATACAAACTTTGCCACCCTGTTTCACCCCTTTAGGGGTTGAATTTCCTAGCACTTGTAGTTTTGACTCCTAGCACTTGTAGTTTCTGAGATTTCATGATCAGTGAGTGAGTGAGTGATTTTCCCTTTTATATATATAGATAACCCACATGCCCTAGAAGCCCCACTTCGATTTTTTAGGATTTTAGGAAAATAGTTATTATTATTATTATTATTTGGAAGGGGAGACGCCAGCAAAGCCGGACGGGTGATAGTCTCCCTAATCGGAACCATTTCACCCAGTTCCCCAAGTCCCCTGAAAGCTGGAAGCTGGGGGAAGCGGGTTATCGTTTACCCCACTGGCGTCGGACCCTCGAACCTACCTGTGCGCTTACAATATCCTCTTCCTTTAGCTTGTCCGCTCCAAAGAGCTCCCAACGCAGCGATGCGTACGTCGGGCATTCTGCCATGAAGTGGTAGCTTGTCTCTTCTTTTTCTTTACATAGCGGACAGATGGGGTCCTCTGTCCGTTTGATAACTGCCAGGTGTCTGTTTAGTGGACAGTTTCCTGTCAGTACTCCTACTATGGTTCCTATAATTCTTCTGCTTCGTTTCAGCAATTCTCTGGTTTTCTTCTTGTCAACTGATTTGATAGGAAAATAGTTGGGCAAACGTCATCTGAAACTATTCCAAATTTCAAATTTATAGCATTAGTATAGTTCTTGAGATATCCAGTTGCGACAGACAGACAGACTGAGTCGCACCATAAGCGTTCCTTTTTATCATTTTGATACGGAACCCTAAAAATGATAAATTTTATAATAGAAAAAAATCTTCTCGACTGATTAGAGACGAGTTGGTTTTTTCCAATAAATGTTTTTTTATGTTAAATTTCAATGTTAAATTAAATTTAAATAACTTTTATTCAGATGCCTAACTTACATCCGTATTGTTAGTCTACATACATAGCCTTAATACTATGGTTAGTTATTTCAAATATTGTATTGTGTAATTTATATTCATAGTGTTCGCTAGTGGGAGCGGCGAAATTTTCTAGTACTTTTAACTTCTTCGCTGCAAGCCAGCGCAATTTCATCAATATGAGGAAATACCCCCACATTCGAAAGAAACATCTTTCCAGATGTTTTGACAATCGATAAAGATGAAACGGCTATATAACTTTTCGCTAGTGAGAGCGATCCATCCTAATTATATGAGCAGCTTCACTTGGAGGCACCACTACAACATGTAAGCTTAAATCGCTAAAGGTGCGCACAGACTATGTAACATTATTAACTATTATATAACTTGTGTTTTATAACAATTGCAACATAAAACAATACTGTACACACTATAATAACAATGTAATATAACAATGTTTTAAAACCATTGTAATTTCTCGTTCTTCAGTGCTATCCACTGACTAAGTTATATAACATTAGTGTACATATTAATAACATGTTCTATAACATTCAGTGTCCACATTATCTGAAACATGTTATACAACATTGGTTTATGTTATGTTATATAGTCTGTACGCACCTTTAGAATGAAGCTGAGAGATTTAATAATTAGCTAAAGTCTGTCATAGTTTGAGACGATGTTCATTATTTATTACTTTTGAAAAATATAGAAAACAGCGACGTCGTCTGCGTGGAAAGATTTTTCTATTCCTCTGAAACATAATTGTTATCTGGATGTGAAGGCACTATGCCTTGTTCTGTAGGTACCCCCGACAATGTGTATGCAATGATGATCGGTTGAGTAGTTAATACTTGAAGGCGTAACAACGTAACTATGGAGACAGAACCATGATAAAGCGACTCCCGTGCCTTTTAAACTCATTGCCCAACGAAATAAGTACTCTTAAAAAGAAAACTGTATTCAAAACACAATTGAAAAAAAATCACATTAACTCACTATAATGTATTGCTAAATTAGACTTTATTTAAACTTTAAATTTAATAAATTTAGATATTAAATATTGTACTGCAATATCTGTGATTTAATAGTTAATATCTAGTACATATACCTAAGTTGTATGTCGAGTGAGACCGTCCGCCCTCACAGACAAATCATACATTTGGTTTTGCGAGACTTTCGTTTTAAAAAATACAATGTATTTATTATTTTTAAATAAAATAATAAAAAAAACCAAACAAATTCACTTTAGCATTAATAAAATAAAGTTAGAATATAGAGCATGGGAGCGATTCTGTAACCAAACTCACATCTCACTTCGAAACTCACTTTACTTCGCGTGAATTTGTTATTAGAAATTAACTGAATATAAACTACTTTAAAGAAAGCAAAAAGTTTTAGGTAGCTATCGTAGCTATCTAAAATCTTTTATGGTTAAAAAAACAGCCTATCATTATCTCATTTATGATTTAAAATTCCCGCGCGATGTAGTGAGATTTGATGTGAGGTTCGAGTTTGGTTACAGAATCGACAGGCAGTGATTAGTCACAAAAACAGCCCTTAAAGCAGCCCTACCGAATGATGTTAAAAAACAGCCTATCATTATCTCATTTATGATTTAAAATTCCCGCGCGATGTAGTGAGATTCGATGTGAGGTTCGAGTTTGGTTACAGAATCGACAGGCAGTAACTAATCCAAAAAACAGTCCTAAAAGCAACCCTACCAAATGATGTTCATTCCTAACCTCCCAGAGGACCTAAAACTGCTAAAACCTAAACAGAAGCACTAACCTAATGCACCGACCTGCCGCTGCCTTTTATTTAATTCATGACTCGAGCTTTTTCATGGCAATCCCTTTTGCATTGTTTATTGCTCCACCCCCTAGGTTAAAAATAGGTGTCAAAAATCTAGTATTTTTGGAGCCCTAATAAGTCCTAACTCACATGCCTGTCAGGCAACCGACGGGGACACATCACAGGCTAATTTTTATCAATTAAAAGATCGATAGCTCTTAAAACATTAATTTTTCATAGAACCAACTACATGTACGTACTTATATATTATTAAAAGAAAGGACCTTGGTACTAGCAAAATTAACCGAATGAATATAATTTTTAAATTTGAGATTTTAGCATTCACAATGCTATTTTTATCTAATACCAAATAATATACTAGAATGCTAAAATCTCAAATTTAAAAATTATATAGCTTTCTCATCTTAATCAATTGTTTAAAAATATCTGGAAAGGTATTCAATTGATGTCGAGGTAATTCCTTGTACATTGGTGAGATGGCGCTGGCTTGCAGCGTAAGAGTTGATATACTAGAAGAAATTCGTCGTTCCCACTAGTGACTCGGTAGCTCAGCGGTCAGAGTATTGGACCGGATATCCAAAGGTCTCGGGTTCGATTCCCGTCCGAGAACATGATCTGGTGCGAGTCGTATTTTTTCTAGTATATTATTTCGAATGAATATAATTTTTCTTCACTCAATTTTATTAATTTAGGACCTTAAGGACCTCGATGGCGCAGTGGTTTAGCGCCTGGCCGAGCGGTTGCGGAGGATAAGAGGAAACACCACGGTCGAGAGAAGAAAAATTCCTATAGAAAGTTGACAAAATTAACGTTTGGTTCCCTCTGTTCCCTGTTTCCTCCTCCAAAACTAGACCGATTTAAATATTGTTTTCCTTAAAATTTAAAGGAATGAATTGGCTGTGTTCCTATGTTTTCTTTTTATTCATAAAATAATTATTAAAAGAGATACCTATTAATCTCCAAAAACCCAAAAATTGAAATTGTTTAGACATCCAGCAATCAATTTGACGAAACAGGACAGGACAGGAAACAGGGACTACGAAACGTTGGTTTTATCAACTTTCAATAGCATTTTTTTACTACTCTCGACCGTGGTGTTTCCTCTTAAGCAACTTTCGCAAGGGGCGGTCATGGGATGGGTGACCAAACATTTAAAATCTCGAGCTCCTCAGTGGTTTGGAAGACACGTCAAGCCGTTGGCTCCGGCTGCATTTGCAGTCGTTAACAGCGTGGTGGTTTATGGGAACATTAAAAAATGGCTGATGGTCAATTTTGGACCTTACCTTCCTGAGAATCTCTGTCACCGTAGCTATATCTCTGCCTTACAATCTTTGTACAGTCAGCAACAAAAGTCGCTAAACAGTAGAAGTACTTTGTCGTAGCAACTTTTTTTTTTAAATGTCTCATAGTTAACCATTACACAATTATGTATTCTGTGACATTACTCAAAAATGTATAATACGACTAAGTATTGAACTATTCAACTACTTTCGATACTATCCTTGTATGTAGGTATTCGTACAAGCTCGAATTCACAGGACGCAAAAACAACTTTCAGGCAGCATATGAAAAAAAATAGCCCGTTCATTTTCGAAACTTCACTCATCAATTATCGCTCACGTGTCCGCTCTTCGGATCACCAATCCGTTTTAAGGCACGTTTTTCCCAAAAGAATCTTTTCAACACAGCGTTCCTGAAATTTCCTCTGAAATAGTGAGTATTTTGGCATATTTAAATTAAATATTTTAGCATTCACAAATATACTAAAATACGACTCGTACCAGATAATATTCTCGGACGGGAATCGAACCCGCGACCTTTGGAAATCCGGTCTGATGCTCTTACCGCTGAGCTACCGAGTCATTAGTGACTAGTGACCAAAGGTTCGATTCCCGTCTGAGAATATTATCTGGTGCGAGTCGTATTTTTTTCTAGTTTACAATTAGGCATACTTGGTTGAAAAAATGCAGATGTTTATGATTTCAGATAGAAATATATTTTCGGAGGGAAAAAACTTATTTCATCAATTCTTAATAGGCTTAGCCCAGCTTTATAAGGTAAGAAAAGCCTGGAAATTTAGATTCTTGTTTACAAATAAATCTTATTACGATGTTCTCAAAATATATAAGTAGTATATTATAACACAAAGGCGTGTTTCAAAGGTACCGGAATAATAAAAAAAGGATTATAATTTTAATGAAGTAACTGTAAGTTAGCTGAATCGCTCCTCTGTAAGTAAGTAATTTATTTATTAACAGGAATACGGTTACAAAATGTTCTTAAATTAGATTTCAAAAATATTTCAAAATTGTAGACTGGTTAAAGTTATATAGGTATGACTAATCCGCACTTATTTAAAATAAAATTTAAAAAAGTCCTTACACTATAAAATCATTTTTCATTCAGCCATTTCGTTAGCTCTTGTTTGAACATTAATTCCCATTCAATATTTTAAACTAGCTTATTAATTTGTATGCACATATTTAGAACATTTGTTTTATAAATATCTTCACGACACGGTGGTGGTGTGACGGAGACCATTAGATTTCACAAAAATGGGTAGGCACCAGAAACGTGTGTTTGTCCCATAAAAAATATTGGCTGTGAAGATTACTTCATGGAAAGATTCAAACAATTACTGTAGATACAGATGAATAGTGCAACTGTGGATAAGATTGAACAAAGAAGATCGTAACATTTTTAATTCCCATTTGAAAATAGATTTTTAAAATCAGAATTTCTATTGTTTTGTCACAGAATAAAACCAACCATCCTTTTTTCTCTTTCTTGTGTGCCAATCGGGCATAAAAGGTGACGTAATCCCCCAGGAAATCACCCAAACGCAGCAGCAAACATGCATACGTGTGACGAGATCAGTAAATTAGCAATTAATGAATGCAGCGCAGGGGGTGGGAGAGATATTGTTGCTAGCTATATACGTAGACTGCGATGGACTGCATGGGGGTGTGCGTGGGTATGTTCTGGGGGATAAGTCCGAAGATAATCTGACTATTCATTTACCGAGCACAGATCATTATCGCACACTGCTAGACATAGAGCTCCTCTAAGAATTTCTATGAAGTGCCTTTTGCTGCTCTTTGCCAGATCATTCAATCGCCACTGAGTCGCCATTCAACCTTCCCACGTAAAGTCACTTTGAGTTGTCCGTTGCGATGTCGCCAAAACAGCGGCGGTATCGGCTAAAAACATTGAAGTTCATGTTAACTGTGTTTTGACAGATGTACCTATGTGATGCATTGCTACTTCGTTTTGGCACAAATAAAAACTTACCAAAGAAAAGTAGCAATTTATCACATACATCTGTCAAAACACAGTTAACATGAACTTCAATGTTTTTAGCCGATAGAGCCTCAGAACCTTGGAGTCACACCGGGAAATCGGTTATTCTCGCTACTTGTTTCTCGCCACTATAGCTGAGCAATCAGTTACTTAAATACTGCAAAAGAATACACAGTTCATTGCTATAACGACCAAGCAAAGGCTTGCTTGTGGATGGCGTAGCTTTTCACCTTTTACAAAAGCTTATGTAAATTGTAATCAAAATATTGATTTAAATTACAAACACAACTTAAAAGGTAATTTAATGGTTTTAATACCACAGAATAAATTAATAATAGTTTATATCTGAAGACGTATCTCGCGACCCGGTGCTACCATGCCGCCGTCGTTTCAGCTTTTTTCGCAGCGAGCCCGCAGCATTCGTTTTTCTCGTTCCTCCCCCCTCAACCCACCACCCCGATAGCCGTGCGCGGAATTTGATTAATGCAATGTTCACGATAATTATTCCTGTTACTATTTTTGACAGGGTAAACTTTTTTGCGTTGCAAAATTTTTAGTGTTCCGCTACGTGAGATTGTGCTGTACGTCATTTCAATTTTCTCTTTGCATTCGGAAAACGGAATGCGATACTTCTTTGTCTATGCCGTATAGAGACCGTTTTTTAAAACATGCATTTCGCTTTAGGTCCATCTGAAATGGGAGCTGAGTATGCCATTAGCTTGTATTTCGATTTCTAGAATACAATGAACTACGTATATTGTGCAGTTAGTCAAATCTACTTTCACGTAAGGTTTATTCAAAAGTGTTTACGTGACCGCTTTCATCAGTCTATTATAATGTAAACATGTTTAATAAAATCATTATAGCGTTTCAATTGAAACACAATTATTAACCGCTGCCTGGTATAACAATTATGAGGAAGCGGTCGGTACACAAAGCTTTTGTATTGTTATTGTCGGCTAATATTGATAGACTTTTGTGAAAGTCAACTTACTTTGATCATGGAGTTCATTTTTATTTCACGTTTTGCACAACAAGGGTTGAAAACAACCAACCTACTAAGAATTTTGTTTGAACTTGAAATCGGTAAAAATACAAGGCGCATAAATATTAAATGCTATTTTGATTGGCTTCTTCTGGTCGCGTACAATACAATATACAATAAATTTTCCAATAAATATCAATAATTAGGTAAATGGTAATTTTAATATGCCATGTGACACTAACTAGGTACCGGGCTTGTGTAACTCTATTAAGACCGTAAATATTGGCGTGACGATATTACGCCTGTACATGAGGTTTGGATTCCAATTCTACCTGTGACTGTAAAATTAAATCATCATCATAATAACAGCCATTATAGACCATTGCAGCCCTGCCCATAGGACCACTGCAGGGCGAAGGCCTCTCTCGTGGGCCTATTATAGACCACTGCAGGGCGTAGGCCTCTCTCTTGGGCTCATTATAAACCACTGCAGGGCATATATAGGACTACTGCAGGGCGTAGTCTCTCGTGGGCCCATTATAGACCACTGCAGGGCGTAGAACCACTGCAGGGCGTAGGATCACTGCAGGGTGTAGGCCTCTCTTGTGAGCCCATTATAGACCACTGCGGGGCATAACACCACTGCAGCGTTATAGACCACTGTAGAGCGTAGGACCACTGCAGGGCGTAGGAGCTCTCTTGTGGGCCCATTAGACCACTGCAAGGCGTAGGACCACTATAGGGCGTAAGCGACGCAGGCCCATTATAGACCACTGCAAGGCGTAGGAACACGGCAGGGCCACAAGGTTGTTGCCGTAACGCGAGCGTTCTAGTGCCGAGAAACTCGGGTTGTACACACGACGGCACCTCAGACTATACATGTTGACCTTGAGACCGTCAGGTTATACAGTTTAACTGTATAACCTGACGTGCTGTCGTGTGTACATCTTAGTGTTGGACCGTTTTCCTCGAAAATCTCTGCTGCCCATTTTCTTCTTCTTGAGTCGTCTTACGGCACCCCATAATGTAAAGGACTGGTGCTATTCTACTCTGTCAGAAGACACAAGGTTAATTTCATTGAAATAAATTATTATAATATTAAGGCATATAAATTTAATATTCATCTAGACCTGGCTTAAGTTTTTCCATCGAGTGTCGGGATTAGAGTTTCTTTTTCATTAAAATAACTTGAATGTAATTTAGATTTCAGGTGAAGGCGAACTGTAAAACAATCTCCGCCAGCAATATCCGGGTGCGAAACTATGTTCCGCCTAAAGCGGGAGATGTACTGGGAGCAGGTAACCAGCGAAGATACACCGAGAGCTAAAAGGATGTAGCTAACTATTGATACATTGAATGTGTTTTTGTTAATAACGGCCGAATACTCAGAGGCTTCTTAGCTAAAATCTTTAGTTAAGGTCTCCTTAACTTTAAGGGAGCTGTCAGTTTCCAATCTGACAACTTTTTTGAATTTAAGGTGGCCTTAACTTTAAAATTCGTTTGAGTATTTTGCCGTAAGAGTAACAAAAATTTAATGGGCTTCACATCATCACTTAGGCAGGTACATCAATACGCTAGCTTGTGATATACTTCCTCATATTTTCTGTTTTTTTTTTTCAGTACAAGTCACCTTATTTAATCATAACGTCCTTACTAATATAATGCGAAAGTCCGTTTGTTTGTTTGTTACGCCTTCACGTCTTAACTACTGAACCGATCATCATGAAATTTTGCATACACGTTGTCAGAGGTACAGAGAAGGACATAGGGTACCTTTCAACCCAAAAAATAATTGTTCCCGAGGGATAGCAAAAAATCTTTCCACGCAGACGAAGTCGCGGGCGGTCGCTAATCATCATAATTATTAAACATAAATTATCATGGCTGTTATTGATAATCGCTTAATTTTCTACACCTTTTGCAATCAGTTAGAAAATTATAAAAATCTATGTTATTCGGTATATTTAAAAGGCTTTTCTTACTTTTCGCAATAAGCACCTTCTTAACTACGAAGTGCATCAAATATTAAAGATAAACAAAACATGGCACCTTTCTGTAAGGCCATTGTTCTAGCATATTGTCCCACTTCGTGCCATCTCCGTTCCGTTTATTATATGTTTTGTTCCCTTTGGCCCTTTTAATATTAAAGCTTCAATATTACCCTAGCAAGGTGTTTTTAGTATTACTTTATCACAAAATGCATAAATTGTTATTACTCGTTAATCTGTATAAACAATCTTAAGGATCTTTACCAACCCTAAAAGAAATAAGTACTTAATCAATTTGTGTGTCATGGAACAGCAAGCAAACATAAAAAATATATTAGACATGTATTAGACAAAAAAAAAGGCTGTACAGTACCGATTTCTCATTAAGTTACGGTGCATGCACCGAAACTCCTTTAGTCTATTGCGAGCGACCGAAAGAAACAGTTGATGCGCCGCGAAGGTAGGTTGTGACACAATTTTAGTTTTGAACAGCTCGTCTATGTAATTGAAGTTATTGTCAACGCCACATAATTTTCAGTATCGAGTTTTATATGAGCGAAGGCTGAATATTTAAAATTAACTGAGTAATATCAATGGAAACTCCAAGTAAAATCTAACGTGACACATTATATTTAAGCGTATCTTTAAGTTCGTAGCCGACAGGCAATAGCAGCAGAGCAGCAGGCGGCGTGACGTCGCGACACTACCGGGCCCTATAACGTGACAATTTGTCAGTTGTCATGACAATTTGGTTTACGTTGCGGTGTAGCTATGAGTAGTTTGTTCTATTTTCAAATTGTTTGACGCAATTGATATAAAATTGTATTGACAGGTGACAAATTGTCACGTTTATTAAATAGGGCCCTGCCCCCCTAGCATGACCACCGAAACTCGATATGATATAGTGATTAAAAACGTTTAACTGTCAAAAGACAATGGATTTTGACAGTTGAATGTCGATAAAACGCGTATCGTGTTTCGGTGATCATGCTAGAAGGGCTGGTTTCTATAATTTCTATGAAAACGACGTGACCACGGAGGGTATTTCATAGAAATACATAGAAACCAGTAGTGTGCCTGTAGTCGGCTACGAACTCGTACCTTATGTTGCAAACAATCATATCCGAAAAATAAGCTCCAATACTGTCTGAACATCCCTGACGCGGCTAAAACAAAGCCAGACACATAAAAGCCCTACCCCACAACCAGATCGCACGCTCCATAGGCAATCATAAATACTTTTTACGACTTAATTTTTATCCGGGCACGTACACATTACCATTATCCCGTCCGATACATCCATAGTCTATGCTATAATGGCCGCGAGGTCATCCATCACTGTGTCCCCCTACCCCCACACCCCTTCCCCGTCGCATCAATCTTATGCAATGCAGCCTGCACACTTATGTGATCCTAGTACTTTGTTAGCAATTTGTTGATATTCTATGAGATTTTTAAGGGCGGGCGGGCGGTTAGATATTTGATTGTGAAAAAACATGATTAATAAATAGGTTTCTGTTTACATTATATGTGGTTTTTATTTAAAAGTACAAAAGTTTTAAGTTTTACTAATTACCAATGTTTTTGAAACTAAGAACTGTTTGTGAACTCGACTTTAGAGCATAAGAATTTACCCAGACAATTATTGCTGAATTAATTAAAGTTCACACACAATAAGTTAACCTGGAATTAAAAAATAAATTTACAGATCAATACATTGTAACACCGAACCAAACTTTTATATACAAGTAGAAAAGCTTTTTAGAAGCTTTCAGATCAAACCGTATTTTAGCGAGTCTCTTTACATTCTCGCTTGCATTTTTTCAGATTCGAATAACATAGCTTGTTTCTGGCGTACAGCCTACGTTACGCTGAGAGTGAAAACAAAACAACGCGATGCATTTGTCGTGCGTGGTGCAGCGCCCGCTACCTTAATGCGTGTGACGTCCCACGAATGTTTGGATACGATTTCATGAGCCTGTACTGTATATGTTCTGTGTCTGAAATGTACCACAAAATAGGAAGAAGAAAGAAGAGCCGCTCGGGAAAAATCGTGGTTTTCTGTGAACGCACACGTTGACATTGCGCATACGCAATCTCAGGTCAAACCGCTATAGTCAGTTCCGTAGCAGTTCCTAGCAGCGTATTGGTTGATATATGTCCTTTTACATAATTTATATACAGCTTACAAAACCTTGAATACTTATCGCACAATTTTTCATGAGCTAAAACGCACTATTTTGACGACCTCCGTGGTCGAGTGGCTTTGTACTCCGGTTTTCAAGGTGTAGCCATCTCTGAGGTCCCGGGTTCGATCCCCGGTTGGGTCAATTTAGAAAACGAACTTTTCTATATTGGCTCAGGTCTGGGTGTTTGTGATACCACCGTTGTCTCTGATTTCCATAACACAAGTACTTTAGCTACTTACTTTGGAATCGGAGCAATGTATGTGATGTTCTCAAATCTTTATTTATTTATTTTGAAGTTTTAAATAAGGATTCTTATATTTTGCGGTTACACCTTGCAGGATACAGCGCCAATGATAAAATTATGTATTTGCTTGTTTAGTAAAAACTATATTAAAAATAATAAGTTTGATTGGGGATTATTCCGCGGGAGCTTTTCGAGTGCTTTTTGTGTTAAAAATGTAGCATTTTCGCGACGCACAATAGCTAATAGGAATGCTATTAATTATATTTGGGTATTCATAAAATATTTTTAGCCAATTCTAATTCAATTAAGGATTAAAATAATAATAATTCTTAACGGCTGGTGTTTGTCATGACACATATGTCATTTAAAAACCACCTCATCATCAATAATGACACTTCTTACCCCTATCTTTCAACACCTCTTTCTAACACTTTAAAAAGGTACTTACAAACGACATATGGCTGCAATATTGTCAATTATTTTTACATTTATTATGACTTATGACAAAAAGAAGTAGAAAAAAATGTTACTTCGTTATAAAATGTAGATAAATATGTACATCACTGGTGTTACAAAATTGTAAGTTTCCAATATGACGCGCTATTCAATGGGGTAGGTCCTTATTTTACGAAATTTACTGATGGACTTTTTGCATGTGATTGTATCCGGCTGTCCAGTTTGGCGGGAAATAATGCTGTAACTTTTCCCGCGTAAAATATAAACAGTTACTTAAGTCATCTTTTTCTTAGCGATGCGATATAGGTTTAAAAATCATTGTAATGATGGTCTATACATTCTGTGATGTGAAGCCTATGGATTTATCATCAAAATCCAAGCGAAAAACTACTATAATAGCCTTCCTTACATTCCCAGGACATTCAACATGACGGGTCAAGTGTCTGATTAAAATCAAAAGAGTTATTCATATCAGCACCAAAATCTAAATAACAACTCTAACACGCATCAGTAGAATCGAAAATCGATCATTTTTTACCAACATCCTTATAATATCCTTGCGCGCAGGTCGTGACTGTTAAACCTTGGGCACGGTTATTAAAAATAGATTCTAGATGCATTGTTTTTAGGTCGAAAGTTTTATGATTTTGTTTTTGAGCCAGCCAGGTCGACAGAGGGTGGAATCCGACAAAAAGTCGTCGAACCGGTCTTCGGCTGGTCGCAGCCCGAATCCAAGAAACATCCGAGTGAACTGACGCCCTAATAATATATTCATATTTTTTTAGATCGATTAGCCGTACAGATTTTTGAATTGACTCTGCTTGTGTTTTTGATGATGTAACTCATATTTTGGATGATAAATTACGCAGGTAGTTAGATTAGTTTAAATGGGAAGTGTACGAAGCTCTTTGTTTTGATTTTGATGTTAGATTTAGAATGAAAATGTTTATTTCTTAACTAATATTATCGCTTTATTCATTGTCTCATTTTTCAATTAAGATAATTTAATAGAAATTCGTTTATCTGCATTTGATCACTTTGAACTTTGATTTAATTATTGCTGGCAATGAAATGGACTTAATCAGTAATTAGCTCTGACCAGAAAGAGGAGACAGGAAAAGTAGCATTCCTGTCCTGTCTGATGACTGGCTAAAGATTATTTCATTAGAAATGTA
The DNA here is from genome assembly GCA_963556745.1 of Catoptria pinella. Lineage (NCBI taxonomy): Eukaryota > Metazoa > Arthropoda > Insecta > Lepidoptera > Crambidae > Catoptria > Catoptria pinella. The sequence continues at coordinate 2,179,508 of OY750771.1, forward strand.
TGAAGAAAACCGAAAGGCATATGAGTCAAGCCATTCAACTTGATCTGTTGTTAATGACCCAGCGATAATAATTTGTAACATTAGACAGCTTTTGTAGAGACTACCATTCGATAGTACTAGTAGGTTCAATTTGAATATGAAGCAAAGTGAAAAAGTGCCCGTTTCGAGAATTAGGGTTGTCACATATTGGGCAAATGCATCCACTATCACTTTCTGTCAGACAGCATCAATGGCAGTGCGTTTCTTTATCTTATGCAGTACAAATATTGATTATTATTCTTTATAATTTATAATTTTTTGAGTGAGAGACTCGGCCGAACTCAAAGGCATAGACTTATTTATACTAGCATAAAGTATAATAAGTTTATGCTCAAAGTCTTCTTAGCTAATATCTTCAGTTAAGGTCTCCTTAATTTTATGGAAGCTGTCAGTTTCATAGAGTTGCTGTCAAATCTGTCAACCTTTTTTGAAATTAAGGTGGCCTTAACTGCGCAGCGAAAATTTTTCTAAGTCTATGCCTTAACTTTAAGAATCATTTGGGATTTAGGCCGATAATTTATAAAAATGTACAGGCTAATACACAAAATCTGTTTTCGTTGTGGAAGCTTAGCTTTTCCCTCTTTTGTCTTTTTTGCTGAATGTCATGATAATGAATCATTGCGATAATTTATAATTATTGCAAATTTTCATAGCCATGTTCTGTACATTTCGCACTTTCTTACTTATTGCAAATTACACTTATAAGTAAAGTGGAGGACTTAAAACTCACCTTGGGTTAGCAGACTTATTCGTTAACTGGCAAGTGTGAAACTCGCGAGTGCGCGCGAGTAGCCACAGCTTCCGATTTAAGCTATTTTTTTTGTCGTCAACTCGTTCGCTCAAACGAAAATATGATGACATATTTATGTTTATATACTTTTTTCAAACCGTTATTATTTGACTGTACTTTAAAACGCGTGCGAGTTGACGACAAAAAAATAGCTTAAATCGGAAGGTGCAAACTCGCCCGCACTCGCGAGTTTATCACTCTCCAGTATTGTTAATAACAATAAAACTACATAATAAATAACAAAACCCAACTTCAAGTAAACAATAACAGAGACAACTTTCTAAAAATATTTTTATCACTAGAACCGGATAAATAATAAAAACTGCTCAATTTAATGCGAACATTGAGGTAGGTCGCGGACAGCCAAGGTGAGAGGATTGTTCTCACAAGGACAACTGTAAAACACAAAGAATCAATATGAAATCATGCCTAATCTACATAATTATTAGGACATAATAGATCTACGTTATTGACAAATCACTAAAATACAATAGTAGATTGTATCATAAGGGAGCAAAATAATATTTTTACGGCGAGGGAGCTTTTTTGAATCCCGTAAGTGAGGGATTCTAGAGTAATTACCAAAACCTTCCTAGTAGTGTTTGAAGTATGTCCCGTGGTGGCGAAGTGTTGAATGAGTTTAGTCGTCGACTGTACACGACTTCGCGGGTTTTCCATAAATTAGCCGCCGCTTAAACGTGTGTCGTGACGTCTCGTACTATTTGTACACTTGGGGACATGAAAACTACCTAGCCCAGAGTGATTTTGCTCATGCTAATCATGAATGAAAATTATCGATACTAACGATAACTTAGGCTGGCCCCAGACCTACCGGTTTCATTTCTTTGCTGTTCTAGGAGGCCGTACCGGCTTACGCATCGAACTTCGGAAAGTCTGCCGGGGTTCAACTTTAAAAGATATCGATGTTCGTGTGACATCATAAATTTTGGTTCGCCATTTTGGCCCGACTGGGGCTCGATTTATCTGTTTCAATTTGACTTTTCGAAGTTCGATGCGTAAGCTGGTAGCCCCTGTTCAACTAAAACAGCAAAGCAAAGAAATGAAACCGGTAGGTCTGGGGCCAGCCTTATGATTTTGATTGTAGCATTCTAAAAGTTTAACATTCTATCGCTGATAGGGAGTGATCATTTATTTGTCCGGCAGTGTAGCAATCTGTCGGCAACTTTTCCCATGCATCGCACGGGCGGGAATGACGGAAGTTAAAGTACTAAAAGTTGCGTTCTGAAGAAAACCCTGAAAATTCTGACTAGACTTAAAAAATCTCCAAGTTTAGTCTTTTTTATAAACACGTTAAAACAATATTAAGGGTTGTTTTTAGAGATTGTTATAAAGTAATTACGACGTAAGTATTGACGACCTCCGTGGTCGAGTGGCTTTGTACACCGGTTTTTAAGGTGTCGCCATCTCTGAGGTCCCGGGTTCGATCCCCGGTTGGGTCAATTTAGAAAACGAACTTTTCTATATTGGCTCAGGTCTGGCTGTTTGTGATACCACCGTTGTCTCTGATTTCCATAACACAAGTGCTTTAGCTACTTACTTTGGAATCGGAGCAATGTATGTGATGTTGTGAAATATTTAAATATTTATTAATTATTAGCTTTTGTTCTCAACAGAATTTCTACTAACTCAAACCAACTTCACGGAGGAACTCGATATAAATGTTTGGTCACCCATTCCCATAACCGTCCTTACGAAAGTTGCCTAAACTCCGCAATCGCAGAGTCAGGCGCTAAACCACTGCGCCACCGAGCTCCTCATAAACATACAGCACATAAACTGTTATACTAGGAATAAAAGCTTGCTGAATGCAGCTGCAGAACTGAACAGGGCATGAGCCGGCTCATCACAAATTCAATCCGGCTTCATTTGTTCTGTTTGCGAGGAACCAATCAATTGCCGAAAAAAATAGTCACAGGTGAGAGCGCCAGTAAAACTAGGGTTCCGTACATAGACGTAAAGATCTATTTTGGAGATAAGTCCACCTCTGCTAACAACTTCCATAATTTTCCAATATTACCAGTGTTTCCAGTGTAAAAAAGTATCTTAGCCAATCACTGACAAAACAAATCAAAATTATGTTTTATTGTAGATCTTTTTTTATATTTTTTTGATAGGAGAATCAAGATTGTCCATCAAGATCGTCCTCCGATTCGACAGGAGGGAGCCGGCGAGTTCTGAGCTCTCCATTGCGTGTCAATTAAAAACCTCCTAATGCCCCGTTGTAACACACAAGGCTTACGAGACTGGGGTGTCAAGCACCGTGCAGCCCTGGTGTTTTTGTTTAAATAAAATCAATAAATAAATCAATTTAAATAAAATCAATAAACAAAAACAAACCTGCTAGGTGTACACATCAAAAATCGAAAAAGTAAAAAAAATAAAAACAAAAATATGACTTCCAACAAATGTTAACTACTTACATATCTACTCAAAATGGTAAAATAACTAATTTAATTAAATATTTTTTTATGTGAAACAAATGCTCTCACGAGAGGATAATTGGCTATTCTGTCATCAAATTGAAGTCTTTTGTATGTAAGGTTTCAAAGTAGGTAAGGGTATATTATTTATCGAGCCTTCTTTTATGCAATTATACTTAGACATTTTTTTATAATGTTTTTCGAGTCTTGTTTTACGTAATTATACTTAGACTTTTTTATAATGTTATTGTTTAGGATACTGACCTTCATACACTTCACCACATGAAAGGATATTCAAATTGCATCATGTAGAAGTTTGTTTAATCTGAAATAAAAGTGTTGTTGCAAAAGCCTTACGGAACCCTAACAATACGTATAGTCAGATAGTCTGCATTGCGCTTAATCGGAAAATCAACACTGATAGACTCAAACACGCCTCATATATAATAAAACCTATTGCACCCCTTTATATTTTTAAAACATTCACATGTGGACCTCAATCGGTCAGAGGGCCTAGTACGAGTTGATGTTTTCACTTTTCGAATAATTAACTATCGTTTTCTCTCTTTCACTCATTCACTTACTCGCATTGACTATGAGCAGTATTAGAAATAAAACACTTTTTACGGATTACAGCGCGTATATTATTAATTCAGGTGTTGTTTTAGAATTATTTAGTTTGTATTTATTGGCTTTTTAAAATTCCCGACGTTTCGACACCTTTCCAGGGACCGTGGTCACGAGAGGACTTAAGCAAAAAGGCTGCTCATATTTTTATGAAATTACCCGCTCGAATTATTTATAAAAATGTATTTAAGTTTATTAAATTATTTTATAGCTGCGTTCTGATTTTAATCATTATTACTGAGTTAAATTGAATAAAGTTAATTAGAAAACAAGATCTACTACCAGTTCACAAATTGGGAGGTCTCTGAGAGAAAGAACTGGCGGAAGAAAAGTCAGAGAGGTTGTGTCGACCTTCCTTTTGATCCATATCCACAAAACGAACTAACTATATCTTTAGATCCTGCAGTGTGTGATTTGGGATGGGATTTTAGTTGATGAATTATGGGATCCCAAGCTGGTGGTACTCTCCAACCATCATCTCTATTGCTAGTTCTAGAATTTTAAAAAAACCAATAAATACAAACTAAATAATTCTAAAACAACACCTGAATTAATAATATACGCGTTGTAATCCGTAAAAAGTGTTTTATTTCTAATGAACTGTACGCGCGAAAGTCTTAGAAGTGTATATATGAGCAGTATATCCGATAGTTAACTATGCGAGAAGTGAAAACACCAACTCTAGGCTCTCATATCATTAATGCCATACAAATTAGATTTGTTTTTTATTACTACACGAAGAGTCGAAGAAACCAAACATTTATAAGTTACAACAAGAAAGATAATTATAAAAAATGTGCAAATGGACATCGGCATAAAAAACGCTTACCAATCATCTGGTTTGCCAGCAACACCATATTAAAATTAAATAAAAAAGTTTCCATTTAAGTATACCTACTTACTTAAATCAGTAGTTAGTTTTCGGTTAGAAAACTATTCAATATTAGTATTTTTATGTGGGACTAAATCAGGACAATTTTTAGGACTCAAAGAATCAGTTGAAAATCTCTAGACATTAAGTCGTAAACATTGTATAAATCATGCATGCTTAAATATTATACCTGCACTAATAACTATATGTCTACTAATAATCAGGTGCCATTTTGAGAAAACCGTGCTATTATCGATGCGTTTATGGTCTCCGATTAGATCACCGCTCCTGTTGACACTTGGCAATAGTTGTCTACTAAATATTGGAACTCGTGCTTTGATTTCTGAACAACAAGAGTAGGTGCACAGGCATAAAACTCGCACGATGTAAAGACAAGCAAGCAATCAGGTTTTTATACCCCCCCAGAATACGTTTTAAAAAACTAGGTTGATTGAGTAGATGATGATGATAATATTGATGATACAAAATTTCGTCGTCTTACTCAAACATAAGTTATTTTTCAATAAAGAATCAAATGAAAACTGTGAAATAGACTTATCTAACCCTTTAACGCCCGGAAAATGAGATACAATAGATATTCCATTGTTATCCGGCCGCAAGCGTCCACTCGGGCGTTGATGAACTCTAAAGCGAGATAGCAATGAGAAAACGACGCGCGCGGGCGCGATACCGATTTGCCAGATTAGGCAAAAAATCACAAAATCAATTAGTAGTAAATAACCATAGCGATCAAAGAGAAATGCTTTTACGATTACTTAAAGCAATTTCTACTGTTCTTCTTAAATAGAGCCAATCATTGAATGGTGTTTCTGGTTCAATATGTGTCTCTAAAAAGATATAAATAAATATTATGATAGCTTCATTTCAGATCCGTCCGTCAGTGGCGTGCCTAGGGTCTGAGATCAGGGCAAGCCCGAAGACCAAAAACTCAAAAAAAAAACAAAATACTAGGCCCGGTTTGCCGCTTTGTTGTTGTTGCAAATGTTTTTCTAAGACAAGATCGTATTTTGATAGCAAAGATACGAGTTCTAAAAAGTTACCTTTATTTAAAGAACTACATATTTGATTCATCATGAGCTCTAAAAATAATTCTTGTTGTGCTAAGTGACAAACTATATCGACTAATCTTTAAAAACAAAAATATCAAAATGTATGAAACAGCTGATTTTTTTTCGCGATTTGAGAGTTCGATAGTAAAAGTTGTTCAGCTTGATGGTCCATATATACCATATTCGGCATTAGGGGTATTTTTGTAACATGTTGTATAATATCATTATAAATACGAAATAAACTCTGTCTGGTCTGTTTGTATGTCTGTTACGTTTTCACGCCTAGACCGCTGGACCGATTTTGACGAAATTTGGTACGGATATAGAGGAGACCTTGGGGAAGGACGGCTACTTTTTATCCTACTGCTGGGCACAGGTCTTCGCCCGCACAATATAACCTGTAGTCCTCGCGGGCGAAGCTGCGGGCGGTAAGCAAATCAAAATTTCGTACCACACTTTTAAAATTGTGATAACTTTTAATATACAAGATAATATTTTCGAAATAAAAAAGGACTAAAAATTGTTTTTGTTTTAGGGTTCCGTAACTCAAAAGGAAAAAACGGAACCCTTATAGGATCACTTGTTTAATAATAACTTCAGACACGATAACCTTCTTGAAAAAAAAATCTTTTCTTATTTCAAAACTCCAACTTCTATTGTTTAAGAGACAATTTTAAAAGTGTAGTACTATGCTTTGAAGGCCAGTGCATATTCTGTGCTAACGCTTTAGTTTTCGTTGTCACATAAATGTACGATAGATCGAAGGATGCTGCAAGGACGATTAGGTCGCACGATGCATCTGTCGATGCCCGATCTCGTGTAATAAGTGTTGTTTCGAAAACGACCGTATACAAAGTTAATGCGAAATCATATCATTATTAAGATATCACGGGTTTTTCCTCATTTTGTTAATCACACCTTTTTCTAATCCTTCGTTTTGATCTGTGGTATGAAAAGCCTAACTGAATTTATTACCAAAGGCATTTTTTTAACACACCAGATTAATATTTTAATTATAATACTACCAAGCGAGAGAAGCTCGGTGGCGCAGCGGAATAACGCCTGGCTCATCGATTACGGAGGTTAAGCAACTTTCGCAAGGGTAGGTCATGGGATGGGTAATCAAAATTTTATTATTTCGAGCTCCTCCGTGCTTCGAAAGGCACGTTCAGCCGTTGGTTCAGCCATTTGCAGTCGATAGCACCCACCAATCCGCATTGGGCACACATGGCCCATCCTCAACTACCAAGCTACATTTCTAAGTCAGCTGATTGTTGGTATCGCGATTTCATTAAAATCAAATCACATCTTATCAATAAATTAAAAAAGTGTTGTGTATTGAAGAAGTATCATGTTTGCATGACAAAATAAAAATACACCTTTCACAAACCACAACACTAATTATTCCCAAGAATTAATTTTTCCTCCGCAAACGTCGGTAATGGCAAATCTGTGGAGCTCATTGCATTCATTGGGAATCGAACCCGGCGCGGCGGCGTGACCGCCCGAACCGCGACCATATATTAGGGATCCGTCCGCGGGAACAGGGATTAATGCATCATGCAGCGGAACCGGCGTAAGAAGTAAGCGGATAGCGGATTTACTAAAAAAAAAACAAAAAAATGTTAATGATAAAATCGTGGCTTATGCTGTCATAATATCTTTGCATCATCATTATTTATGAATTTTATTTGAAACATTTGGCCGTACATTCGAAAACGCATCCGTCATAATATTTTGTTTTGTTACGCTTGGATCTCCTTAGTAACTGCTACAGTTCTGAATATAGCCTGAAATGTTTTGAGATTGCCTGTATACGTAATGTCTATGTGTGCGTGCACGCAAAATCCCGATTTGTTCCGAGAGGCTGTTTGACCTACTTTCTATTTTCCACAATGTTTCCTCACTCTAAAAGAAAGCATGTGGAAGATATAAAGAACGGGATTTTGCGTTCAGTTTTATGTCATCACCAAATACGCTTTACGTTTACATCTAATGTAACCAATGTTTCAAACGTCAAATGTAATTTCTGACGTATTTTAACTTTTTATCCCACTGTATTGTTGTATGTATTCAATATTTAATACTTTGCAAAGTAAAAAGTGTAGTAAAATAAGAATTGAAACAACTTTATTCATATTTACCATTTCGGTGCGGCGCTTATACGGATTAGTGAACGGGTCGCCGCTGGTGCCATCTGGGATTAGCTTAGCGTGTGGATCCCCATTACAACCTTCTAATTATAACTGAAGACCATTCTCCTCCGCTGCGTTTGTTTCTTGGACCATACGCCAGCCAGTGTTGCCCTCTCCCCCCGCCTTGAAGTAGATGGATTACACTCCTGAGCGTTTGTTGTACCACGTATAACTAGTTGGGATAGGTTAGGTTTTATTGAAACCAAGTTATGGATGGCCGGTCGGTTGAGTGGCACAACATTATGTATGACTTGCGTGAGACAAAGAATGCAATCTGGGAACGTGATTTTTATGACTTTTGTTTTTTTAATTGGAGAGATAAGTTTCTCTGTATGATAAGTTTTTTTAACCAAGGAAGGCCCGGAAAATGAGACACAATAGATATTCCATTGTTGTCCGGCCGCATTTGACCTCTCGGGCGTTGATGAATTTGCAGTTGCAGCTAGAGATTCTTAAGTTTAGTGCAAACGGGTGTTAACTGTTAATTGTTATGATCATAACAACCTGATTACTTAACTAACTTTAGTGTTGCATAAAATTTGTTGTTAAAGTAAGTGAGACAAAACACAAGAGTATTAAAATCACATAGATGTAGTTGTTATTTTGTTTGGGAGATAGTTATAAAAAGGCGGTATTTACACGGTTCGACTTGGCAGGCGATTTTAGTCAATCAACGCTTTTTATTGACAATCGCTTGTAAAATTGAATCGCCACCTCATTGAAATTAGGTTTGCGATTGGATTTTACAAGCGATTGTCGATAAAAAGCGCTAATTGATTAAAATCGCCTGCCAAGATGCCTGTCAAGTCGACTCGTGTAACCACATAAGATTCATAATGCAATCAATGCATGGAAAAGAGATACAATAAAATATGGTTCAATTTTCGTCAAGACTGTACAACGTTCAGAACTGAAAGAAATTATATAAAAAATAACTTGAATTAGGTTACGGGAAACCTCAGCGAGAACTATACAATAACCAAGGACAGAAGAAATGTTATATGTTTAATATACTTACATTTGTAGGAAAGCAGGGTTTCTCTATGATCTTTGTAAAGCTAACATTCAAAGTCAATTCGGTCAAAGGTTTTTTGAATATTCGGTATTGGTATCGAATGCATCCCTAATTTCTATATAGAAATACAGATACCGATATATCGGCGATACTTCTGGTATGCCGATATATCGGCATCGGTGATATTTTTATGGCCGATTCAACGATCCTTTTCAAACGCGCTTTAAAAATGTAATGTAAACGCGCGTTATGACGTCTCGTTTATTTCTAAAACTATTAACTAATTAAGATTATTAAATTATAAAGAATAAACGCAAAACCTCTTAGGTGGTGTTTGTGAAAAAAAAAATATTAGCTTTTTCATACAAGTTGTCAATACCTACTCGGCCAGAATGTATGGAACAGCTGATTTTTTTTTTCTTTTGCAGAGTTGGCTCCATAGTAAAAGTTGTTCATATTCATAAGCACAATCACCACCTAAGAGGTTTTGCGTTTATTCATTTACACGTTGTATAGTTTTAAACGGTTTTATTTCTAGCTTGCCCTGTTATTTGTTATTTTTATATTAATAAAAAAATACTTGACTTGTATTTTATTGATTTTACCTTCTTTTTTTAATTCAATAAGCGTATCGATATCGGTATCGCCGATATTTTTATAAGAGCATCAGTATCGTATCGGCAAAAAGGCGTATTGAGACATCCCTAATAGAAATCTCAATGCTCATAATATCATCAACCAAAAAATATACAGATGTTTAAACTTGCAAACTACACTACAATCAAATAACTTTGAAGCGAAGTAATTAATGTTACTGCCTATGCCTATCCATAACTATGTAATTACTCCATACGAAAGTAATTCGAACAAGCCGTTAAAACATAAAGTACTTACAAAAAGATTAAAAATTCACTTTCAATACAAACAAAAGCTTGAAGTACGTAATCACTTAATAAGACTACCTAACAAATGAATAACACCGTCCAATTCCGAAGCAAGAAGCGTCCAGAAAAAGATTGTTGCACTCCGTATATTAACACTTGCTTAGGAAATTCATTTCTTTATACAAACTACAAACAAAAAAGTCTTTAAAAATAATCACTCCAAAGTTCAAACTCCACCGCAAAGAAAGAGACAGTTACGCTGTTCTTCGGAACATAAATCGCTGAATCATTTCGCTGTAAGACAAAGACGGCTTACACAAAAGCTCAAGAGCTTTATTCAGTGTTGGAAAGAGATGGTTATAGTTCTGTTATCGTGGTTAAACAAGCTAATGCATCGCGTCTGGCCGCTGACGAAGATTGATGACTCTTGCTCAGCTGAATGAGTGCAGCAGAGAAGTAAAATTAACAATTAAAAGCAAAACTCCCTTAATAACTTCTTGGTGTAAATAGGAGTATGTTCCATTGTTCCGTTGAGTTCTACTTTCAAATCTGGAACTTTTTCTAATGATTTAAGCTAAACTTCCGCTGATCGCACGCATCGCATTAAATCGACTTTGTATAATGCGATGAGAATAGGATGGAACCTTATCAAACTGAGACGCGCACGGTACGGCCACAGGGATATCCAAAACATGGTGAGAAAACTTATGCTACAGCAACTTCAAGTAAGATTTCAAACAACGAGTCGACTAATTAAATTAAAATTAACTAACTAGTCAGTAATCGATTTACTTTGACAAGGTTCCATCCCAATCTCATCGCGCGCGGATTATACCTAATCGTACGTACTATACAAGAGTATAATTTTAACGATTTTTGTGGTCGCGTTGCACACCGATTTTCGTGGTGACGCCATCTCTAAGGTTCCGTGTTCGATCCCTCGACCAATTTAATATAGAAAACTAACTTATCTATATTATATTGGTGCTAGGATGGTAGTATCGTCATTGTTCCGAATTCCATATGATACAAGGACTTTAAATACTAACCCTAGGTTCAGAACAACGTGGAGATGTGAGGTGGTCTAACATTTAAATCCATGATCCATGATTACTGAGTTGTTTGAATATCAATCATTTACTAAAATGTATGTGCAGACCGTGTAGACGTTGTTACTTTGTTATCTTTCATAACAATTTCTACTTTTCTTTCTGGTTGCTTACGACTTTTATACATTTTAATATTACCGAAAAACAGTAACTTCTTAAGAAAAGAAAGAAATGCCACAAATTTGTAAACCAACCACTAACTTTAAAAGAAACTTTGATGTAATTAATTCAACCAGAGAGGAATTTCAGAGATCAATTGACACTTTAACTTTCTCTATCAAATTCTTTTTAATTAATTAAAAAGCTAGAATTTTACTTTCTTGAGATCTTCATTTTGTTCGTGCTTTACATTGGTAAGAGAACACTTGGTCGGTTCTTACCCGTGCGGAACAGTAATTTTTTGTTTAATTTAAAATTTCAGTGCAACACGTTTTGGTGATACCACAGTATAATAAGTGATACTATAGTCAGATAGAACCATAATGCCTCTAGAAGACGAATGAAGATGAAAGATGTATTATCATCATCACCATCAGCCATTATGTCCCCACTGCTGGGGGATATGCCTTACTTGTGTGGATGCGGCCCAATTGGAGATTTCTGGGTGTAAAATCTGTCGGTAAATAAAACACAAACAATTGTTTTTCATCTTTATGACAAGCTCATGGTGATGAGCTGCTTGTTGAGTAAGCAAAATATGATTTCACCAAGACCGTAAATCTATTTATCTATTATTTTGTAGATATCTAATTAGATGTATTTATTAAGCATTGGACCGGATATCCAAAGGTCGCGGGTTTGATTCCCGTCCGAGAACATGATCTGGTGCGAGTCGTATTTTTTCTGGTATTTTATTTAGTATTATATAAAAATAGCATTGTGAATGCTAAAATCTCAAAATTAAAAATTATATAGTTTTCTCATCTTAATCATTTATTTAAATAATATCTGGAAAGATGTTTCAATTGAATGTCGAGGTGATTCCTTATACATTGGTGAGATGGCGCTGGCTTGCAGCGTAAGAGTTGATAAACTAGAAGAAATTCGACGTTCCCACTAGTGACTCGGTAGCTCAACGGTCAGAGCATTGTACTGGATATCCAACGGTCGCGGGTTCGATCCCGTCCGAGAACATAATCTGGTGCGGGTCGTATTTTTTCTAGTATATTATTTAGTATTACACAAAAGTATCCTATGCGTTGTTTCATGTTTTCATGCGTATTCGAACAGGACCTTCTGCGTTACAGTGGTGGATCGGCGTCTAGCAGTCGATAGGCCACGGCCAGCGAAACCGAAAGTGGTCTCCGCAAGGACGACCGGTCCTACGAGCCGACGCCGACGACGTGAGCTACGAGCGAAAGGCGAAAAAATTATATTTCTTCCAACCCTTTTTGATAATCCTATTCCAAATGCGTAGATAGTTTTGGAAATAAACACCAAAGACTTCTAATTTAAATATTATATAAATATTATTGGTATTTAAATACTCTAAGGTTAAAAATATTTTTCTAAGTTGTCATATTTGATAACAACACTAAACTTACAAATCACATACGTCTTTTCCTACATACAACTCGTGTTTGAAAACTTTCAGTCAATCAGCCAATGATTTTAGATAAGAAGTGTTAGAGTATTCGGCCATAAAACATACGATGTTCCTTTCAAAGCTTATAAAGTAACTGAAGTGACATGCGCAGACTCTACCTACACCCAGAAAACTATTTGGATGGAGATGTAATGTTTTGGTGTCGAAACAAAAGGCAACAGGACTCGCACCAGATCATGATCTCGGACGGGAATCGAACCCGCGACCTTTGGATATCCGGTCCAATGCTCTGACCGCTGAGCTACCGAGTCACTAGTTTTTATACTAGAAGAATTTCGACGTTCCCACTAGTGACTCGGTAGCTCAGCGGTCAGAGCATTGGACCGGATATCCAAAGGTCGCGGGTTCGATTCCCGTCCGAGAACATGATCTGGTGCGAGTCCTATTTTTTCTAGTAATGCTTAAATCTCAAAATTTAAAAAGGCAACAGAACAGAAATTAGTGATGACAAATAGAGAAACTAAGTAACTATTTAAAAATGATTTGAATTTATTTTTAGTAACGAACAGTTTTGTAATTAAACAAACCTAATTATGTATTTCTAAATAAACAATGCAACAGTCGATTTATCCTACTAATATTTATAAATGTGAAATTATTGATGTTTTGTCTGTTTGTTACTTAATTAAACAAAAACTGCGGATTCGGATGAAATTTGGCACACAGATAGTTTATAGCCTGGATTAAAACATACGATACTTTTTATTCCAGTCAAAGGTGTCCTAGGATGCACACGGACAATCTTCTACGCAGATGTAAGCTAGTGATACATATAAATGCCTTTAATTAAATGTTTCATATTTTTCATAAAGCTAAGTACTAACTTTATGGTTTTCCCCTACCACTTGCACCACAAGTTTTAATGTCAAGTTCTCGGTAATTTACAGAATGCGTCTACGACAGCGGACGAAGCCTCCGCGAAACTCGTATAATAGTAAAATTTAAATAAAATGATGCATACATATCTATGGAATTTCGGTATAAATTAAGAATTGCAGCTATATCGTTTTTAATGAGGAAGACATTTGGCCTCAAACATGTCTGACTACTGGTCTCGCAGTGGATTATGAAAAAAAAAATATTGCAACAATCACAATTTACAGATAAATATAGCCCTGACTTCTGAAATAAGTAAACTTGTGTATCAGAAGTCAGTTCCTTCCTAATTTGACAATTTTTATTAGAATTGTTTTTAATAATGTTTTAAAAATATACCCTCCTCTTAAACAAAACCTTATATTTTATCAAACACGACCTCAGTGTATTTAAAACTAATCTATATCCATACACAAATATATATTCTATAATAATATGATCAATTCCATGATATGAAAACGTAATGTGATTCAAAATTCAAAATTCAAAACTCATTTATTCAGTCTAGGCTGTTACAAGCACTTGTGAATGTCAAAGAAGCTACGCCATCGGTTCGCAAACCCTAAGCGGGAGACCTTGTAACGAGAAGAACCGGCAAGAAACTCGTCAAGGGCTGCTTTTTTCTCCCTGTATATTTCATACAGAGTCGTCAAAATTTGAAAAATGAGGTCGGCATTTAAAGTGACGTCATTTTCCATTACAATAATTAACAAAGTTTACATTCAATGGGAAGGTAAAATAAATTTCAACTAGTTGAGAAATCGCTGTCTACTACTCGATAACACATAGCTAAGAAAATCATTGTATGATATGAAGAATTAGCCCAGGTGAATTAAGTCTACGACGGGGCAACATTAATTGGAAGTTACTTGACATACAAGTTAACATTAATTATTTAAAAAAAATGCAATTATTACAATATCTTGCACAATTTACATTTACAAAAGAAAATCTACGACCAAGCTGTTTTATCAACAGAGCTGCGTTATGCATATTCCATTTTAATTTACTGTCAAGAGTTACACCCAAGAAAACTGTTGAATCGACCAAATTTAATTTCTCATTATTAATTACAATTTCAAAAATCAAATTCAAAATCAGACCCTCATTTGTTACGATGCGATGTTAACACACTTGTCTGTTATTAAAAAGAAACTCCATTAAAGGATCTAACGGTAGCAATTGAAATGATAATTATTACAAAGTTGAACTGTTATTACTGGAGCATCAATCACTTCTAATTACTAAATGAACTAGACAACAGCGGCTAATTTTGTTCTTCTTGACACTAGGATTGTTAACCATACCATAACAAACAAACAAATAATTTAATGAAAAAAAAAACTAAAAACGTGGGGTTTTTAAATTTTGTAAGATTTGCATCGCCCCACGTTTTTAGTTTTAAACCTTCTGTAAAGGGTTATAAGTCTTTACGAGATAAATTAAAGTATACTTTTTATTCCGATTTAAAAACGTCTTTTATAAAAAATAAAAATTTCTTTAAATTATTATTTTCTGCTTTTTAATCAACGAGCTATAACTAAAATACTCCAACTCCTATCGGTTTACTTGTCAAAACGAATCAAACGAGCTTAAAGTCGATGGGGTTGTGTGGTATTATTATAGAGTTCCTGTGGCCGTCTTCCGGTTCCATAATCATCAGACCCTGGACACTATTTCCCGACAGAGTACTCGTCAAGACGAATCAAATGAGTCCAAACTCGATGGAATTGCATGGTTTTAATACTGAGTTCCTGTGGCCTTCTTCCGGCTTCATCATCAGATGCTGAACCTCGGCTCCCATCAGAGTACTTGTCAAGACGATTCTAACGAGCCCAAACTCGATGGGGTTGTATGGTTTTATTACAAAGTTTCTGTGGCCTTTTTCCGGCTGCATCATCAGCTCAATGACACCATAATATTGCATTCTAGGTCTGACTTAAGTTTAAAGTTTCAATTCTCTTGCTCATCGGGAAGAGTATAAAATCATTTGCAAAATTTGTGGACAAACAAAGAAACAAACAAATAAGAAAACGTGTTGAAAAGGCAATAGATGATTAAATCTCATGTCTCAAGCTTATGTCATTTATGAACATTGATGTAAGTAATATCATTTCCTATCGATAACTTACTTTTATTGCTTATTTTAAACTTTTGTAAGTTTTATCTTTATCTTTCAAAATTTTTTATTTTTATAGAATAGCTATGCTGAATAAGTTGGCAACCCGTGCTCAACAATGTAATTTCTTTATGATATCAAACTATTTGCATTCACTCTCAGACTTCAGACAGACTGACTATTTTGTGCTTCAGGGTACAATCGGATCGGACAGGTCAATTATATAGTATTTGCAGGTGTGGTGTGACTCACATGTGTCATCAATCACTAGTCGCGTGTCTTAGCATTGTGGTCATCGGGACATATAGCGTAACTTATTTTTCTCTCTAGTGACCGAGTAGCCAGTAGCTAAAGGATTGGGACAGATTCGTGTGTGTGACGGCTAAATGTAAGAACAATATTAGCACCTATCTTATTCCAGGGACTATTATTTCAAAAGTCTTAGTCCTAAGCTAACTATTATAAGGGAAATAAAATGTTTTTAATATTATTTCCTTCCTGTTGTCTTGGGGTTAAGTGGCTGTACCGTCGCTATTTCTTTCGTATAAAAATTCTACAAATCCATACATTTGTAGTAATGAAATATAAAAAAATATTATTATCTCTATCTGATTATAGAAGATGTCGTGCTCAGTGGTACTCGCTGCGCTCGTCACGACTGTGTTTTGGGGAGCCGAGCGGTACAAGCGAACTGATTGAGTCCACTCGAATTCGAGTTAATTGAAGATTGCGCACAATAATTGTACTTTTTGATAGTACGTTCAGAAGAAATAGTATGGATAAGCCAAAGGTAGTAAAGCTAAATGTTCTGTATTTATTTATTTCTAATGTATCATGACATACAAAAGTACGGCCCTCTTGATGGTAGGTACTTTTTATAATACCAAATGAGGATCTTGAACTATGAATTGGCGCATTCAGTCAGTGATTTAGTAACTAAGTTGTCTTAGGAGTAGTGACCTAAAGTTTATTACCTCCCTATCTGGAGGTCGGAGCACTTCCACGTTTCGGAACCGCACCACCTAACCGCACTGAGCCTGCATGGTGGGTTATGGCCTTTGGTCCGAACACTCAACGAAACATCAATGTGAAGCTTACCAAAATTATAGTATTTCAGGATTATTTGAGAACTACTGAACCGACTTCCAAATTTTGAAATGGTACCAACTTGGGAGTTAACCTGACTTAATAACGTTTGAAACATTTAAATTGGTACGGCCATCTTTGAGTTATCAGCGAACATACATAAAAAATTAAAAATAAAACGAACATACCTACAGACGAACAGAAAACCTCCTCCTTTTTTGAAGTAGGTTAAAATGGCTCATGATGATGAAGTAGTAGCTGATGAAACTCAATAGTTAGGTATTACAGAATAGTGAAAAAGTTAATATAAATAACTTTTAAAACGCATTCAGGTGGGTAGGTACGTTCTATTCGTCCTATCCACACTAATTCTCGGTAGCAAATACTCATTGTTCACGTCTTTACCAAAGTGTTTATTCCATGTGTAAATACTGTGTGATGCACACATGCACGCCATCTTGGCGACCGGAAGTAACTAACACACTATGCAAATTACCATAATAAATAGACTTTCGTGCACTTAGTGCCAGTTTTTGTATCAACTTACTTTAAGTTATGTCATTGGTAAAAGTGAAGAATGGAAAAGAAAGTTATGAAATGTATCGAAACACTAACTATTTAATCAAATACTAAATAATATACTAGAAAAAATATGACTTGCACTAGATCATATTCTCGGACGGGAATCGACCTTTTGATATTCGGTCCAATGCTATTACCGCTGAGCTACCGAGTGACTCGGTATCACCGCTGAGCTGAAAAATAGCATTGTGAATGCTAAAATCTCAAATTTAATAATACTTAATTGAAGTATCACCGCTCTGCTTTCAGTAAGTAGGTACTTACTTACTGTAAATATTGTGCGAATTTTATTATATTACGCTACCAACTAGGCAGGAGGAATAACTATGTAGTTTTTACTAAGTTTATACTCATTTATTGAACAACATATTGAGTACAGAGAGCCTATTTGAAGCTGTAGGCTAAGCGTGTCGAATCAAATTGAAACAGATTGATCGTCAAAATCAAATAAAACATTCAGAAATGAATCTTTCAAAACCAAGCATTCAGAATTTCCTGGAATCTACAGGAGTAATACAGATACACAAATAATTGAAGTCGATAAAAAGGAGGAATAACTTGGTAGTTTTAACTAAGTTTATAGTCAGTTATTGAATAATTATATTGAGTACTAGTGGCAGCAGAGCTGTAGGCTAGGCTGTAGGCTAGGCGTGTCGAATCAAATCTCAACAGATTGATTTAAATAAATCTAGTTGGCACGGTTTTAAATATTACTGGGTAAATCTTATTCGATGTTTCCTTTGAGTTTTTTCACCAGTTAAAATATTACAACTGACGTAAATGCTCGCTGATAAGTAAGTAAGGAATGTGATTATTCTATAGCAACTGTTAGCTCATGCTTGGTGTAGAGCAGATTTGGGTAGTCAATAAGTAAGTATTACTATTTTTAAGTTTCTTGCTAACATTCTTCATATCAATTTAAAGACTTATTGAAAGGGAAAAATACATAGTTAAGAGGAAACACCACGGTCGAAAGAATTGAAAAAAATCTGTAGAAAGTTGACAAAATCAACGTTTTGTAGTCCCCTGTAGGAAACAGGGGACTACTTTTGTATGTCAAGTTTGGCTGTGTTCTTATGTTTTGTTTTTTATATAATCTCGTCAATTGCTGGATGTCTAATCTAGGGACTTTTTTAGGTTTTTTAAGATTAATATATTTCTTTTAATAATATATTTATGAAAAAAGGAAAACATAGGAACACAGCCTGCTCCTTTCTTTAAATTTTAATGAAAAAAGTATTTAAATCCGCCTAGTTTTGGAGAAGGAAACAGGGGACTACGAAACGTTGATTTTGTCAACTTTCTATAGGATTTGTTTAACCCTCTCGACCGTGGTGTTACCTCTTAAACATGTTTATAGTAAAAGATTGTGTAGAGGGTCAAATCATCTACCTAAAAGTGCGACTTTTTTTTAAATTTACTTATTACTAGTACACCAAAAAGTTTAAATACAAAAATATTGTATCAGTTCAGATTAACAACAACCTGATTAGCAAGGAGTTAGAATAAATCTATTTTCAATTACACATAGAAAAAAACTAGTCACCAAAACCTAAGTCCAGTTTCGCCTGTGTGTATACAGCTACCGTACACTCGGTCCAGTTACTGGCCTCATTCTGTCTTTTTTATTATTTTCTCTCTCTCTCTAGGTAATAACGTAGTATTTGGAAGATTAATATGCGCGGTTAATGCATATCATTAGATTGAGTGGTTAGAATATGTACAGTGAGCGACACGTGTGTGATGACACTGTTAGTACTATTGTATAGACTTCCCACGAAACATCAGAATCACCAAAACCACGCAAATGTTGCTCAATCCACTTATCTAACGTGATATCTCAGAATCAGAACTATATTTTACAAAAAAAAACGAAAAAATCGCAATAAAATAGGAAGTTAGTACGTAGTAAGAATTCAGAACGCAGAACGCAGAACTCGGAACGGCTGAACTCTTTCTGTGTGCACGGGGCCTAAGCGTGGGTTCGCAAACCTCGTGCCCCGCGAACCTATAAATAAATAAATAAACAAATATTTGACTACATCACATACATTGCTCCGATTCCAAAGTAAGTAGCTAAAGCACTTGTGTTATGGAAATCGGAGACAACGGTGGTATCACAAACACCCAGACCTGAGCCAATATAGAAAAGTTCGTTTTCTAAATTGACCCAACCGCGGATCGAACCCGGGACCTCAGAGAAAGCAACACCTTGAAAACCAGTGTACAAAGCCACTCGACCACGGAGGTCGTCTATGTTGCAGGTTCGCGGAGCAATGTGGATGCTATTGCGAACTTTAACTTACTCCCTTTTTGTGTTCGTTCGTATTGTATAGCAAAATGCAGAGTGCGCACCGAGGTTCGCACACGTATACACTATGGTTCGCGAACCTAAGTGGGTACCCATCTCAAAGTTTAAAAGATAAAACCAGGGGGCTAGTTGTCTAATTTAAAAAATCTATCGCAATCGCTTTCATTTGACAGATGGATGTGACATTGCTGCATTTCTTTGGTAAGTTTTTATTTATGCCAAAAAGAAGCATCAATGTGTTACATCTTGAAAGCGATTGTGATAGATTTTGAAATCAGACAATAGAAGGGCTGGTCAGAGTCAAGGGTATATAGTCAATAGTTGCTAAATATTTTCTAGTAAGTATATAAGTCGAAAACCACATGCAAATTGTCTCATAAAACATGATTTAAGATCACTTGAAAAGTTTTTATGCACCCCAAAATGTGCAACATTCATAAATAACGCTGATCAGGTGTCCAATGTTCGCCATTTTATTCCATAGCGTTTGTCATGCAAACCGATAAACTGAATGTTATCCTATACAGAACTTTAACGACGCGTTGTAAACTTTAAACTGTCGTAAACAGTCAAGGCAAGAATAGCAACCCAACACGCAAATCTTGTAGTTTTTGTAGGTTTAAGTCTTCTTTGGGTTCTTAAATTTTTTTTTTACCCTTGCGGTCTTAAATATGATAAGCAGGGATTGTGTCCAAATTTTTTTTGTTTTAATCTACATAGTTAATTTGCTAAAAAGCGAGCTAGCAAGTCACTACTTAGATTTATAAAGGATCAATAAGAATTAAGTTTAGATTTTTCGCATTCACAATGCTATTTTTATATTAAAATAAATAATATTAGAAAAAATACTAGAAGAAATCGACTCACCCGTAGCGACTCGGTAGCATAATTGGTCAGTGCATTGGGCCGGAATCCCAAGGGTTCGAGTCCCGTCTGCGCTACGCAAAGCATAATATAAAATCAATCCCATAGCAACAAAATCTTCCAGTACTAGTTTTACCCTGAGAAAAGAAACATTCAAAAATATTTTTTCTCAACATAGGATCAGTAAATCAATATTTGTTTTAACACTCACTGTTAACTCTACATAACATTTTAACACCTTCATTAATGATAAGCAAATTAGCTCCAACACAATCAGATTGTCCATCAATCAAATTGTGTTTGTCCAATTTGCTACATAACAGGACCGAGGTGTAAGCCTTCTCTGCATATTACATTATCCACGCCTCATTATGCTAAGAACACTGTGCGCGGAAAAAATGGCGCTTTTTATTTAGTTTACAGTTAAATAACTAAAGAGTAGGCACTATAAAAAACTAATCATCAAAGTAAAAAGTATGATTGGCGTGCTTTACCACTTTGCAAAAAAATTGTCAGCGCGCGTATCGCCCCTGCACGAACTAAACGCATGTCAGTGACGGCGCGGCGTGCAAGAAGTGTTGTCGATAGTACCTTTGTAAAACATATACACTAGTGGCTCTGTAGAGCTGTAGACCTCGCGTTTGTGACATTTTTGAAATGGCTGAAATATGATTTTACCCATACCTCTGCCATTAATAAAAACGAAAAGCTGAAAATTTCACGAGAATCGGTTGAGAAATGTGACCTCTAGAGGACAACAAACGGACAGACGGACATACGAAAGCATTTTTGCCCAAGCTGAAACGAAGACGCTTCGCGCTCAATTATCATTTTCACTGACATCTGACATACTCTTTTGAACTGCCCTTTTTTCTTTGCTAGGTTACGTGATGGGAATTAAAAACTGTGATTCTAAATGAGTCCATGACATTATCATTATCCTTATAGGACAGGGATGTCGTCGTAAAAGGTGACTAATGACTTAGAACAACATTTCCCAAACTTTACTATGCTCTGGCCCAGTTATTTTATTGTTTCTCCATCGTCACCTACTAAACTTATTTTAACCTTCCTAGTCTATATTATAAGGAAAATGAAAAAACACATTTCAATGTCCATATAAGTAAGTGTAGGTAGTTATGTAAAAAAACTTCACTTTTAACAATAATAAGAATATTGTAGCAATCATAATTATTACGTCATATTTTAGTGGGATGTATGAAGCTGTTTGTTTTGTTTTTAACTATGAACTCAAAGTTTACGAGACAATGCCGGTATTTTATTTTCGTGGGCCACCATTTGGGAAACACTGGCTTAGAGGTAAATGTCCCGTGGTCCCCATGGACCAACCGCATTACACAACTAGTTCTAACACACAGCTACCTACGTGGCCCAGCAAATGATGATGATCTGTATAATTCGACAATAGGTAGGTATTCCAATCCAAACTAACAATGATTCTTAAGAACAAACTGATTATATCATTAAATTAAACTTTACTTTGATATTTATGTTAAGTTTTAAGCCATAGCTCTCAGTGATAAGAAAGTTACAGTCACCCATCTCAAAACAAACCCATGGGCACCGGCAGCAGGGTGCAAGTGGGTGCACTTGCACCCCCCTGTCAGGAAAGAAATACAAAGAAAATATTTTTTTTTATTAATTTACTGTTTGAATATAAACTGAAGGCGTCTAGGTTGCTAACCAAATTTGTTCATCACCTTGTGAATAAATTCAGTTTCTCCTCTATTACGCAAGTCAATAGTATAATGTGTAGACGTAGATGCACCTCCCTGAAACAAATCCTGGCGGCACCCATGAACAAACCATCGGCGGCACCCAATAACAAACCATCGGCGGCACCCAAGAACAAACCATCGGCGGCACCCATCAACAAACCATCGGCGGCACCCATGAACAAACCATCGGCGGCACCCATGAACAAACCATCGGCGGCACCCATGAACAAACCATCGGCGGCACCCATGAACAAACCATCGGCGGCACCCATGAACAAACCATCGGCGGCACCCATCAACAAACCATCGGCGGCACCCATCAACAAACCATCGGCGGCACCCATGAACAAACCATCGGCGGCACCCATGAACAAACCATCGGCGGCACCCATGAACAAACCATTGGGCAAAACGCTTGAATGGAGAAATTATTGGACTTTTATCCTACTCTTATGTATTGGACTTACTTGGTACTAAATATAATCTGACGTTATGGTTGGGATTTTAAAATTTGTTTCTTAATTGCTTCCTGTTTGTGAAGCAATAATATTTGGTTATTAAGATAACGTTTGGCTCTTACTATTAATTAAAACATTTTTTTACCAATTACTTTTTACGAGTTCTTATATCCAAACAGATAAATAATGCCAATTCAAAAGAGGACGAGGTAAGGATTCCGAATCCTTATACTTTATACAACATGTTACAAAAATACCCCTAATGCCGAATATGGTATATAGGGACCATCAAACTGAACAACTTTTACTATGGGACCAACTCTGAAATCGAGATAAAATAATCAGCTGTTTCATACATTTTAATATTTTCGATTTTATTTTTTGTATGAAACAGCTGATTTTTTTTTCGCGATTTCAGAGTTGGTTCCATAGTAAAAGTTGTTCAGTTTGATGGTCCCTATATACCATATTCGGCATTAGGGGTACTTTTGTAACACCTTGTATAAGGATTCGGATTGCATGCAGATTTTTTTCTTTGTCTATAGTAGAGTCTAGTTAAACTAGCGAATGATAAATAAAGTCTAGTTTAAAAATCAACGAGAGATAAA
Organism: Catoptria pinella; assembly: GCA_963556745.1. Taxonomy (NCBI): domain Eukaryota; kingdom Metazoa; phylum Arthropoda; class Insecta; order Lepidoptera; family Crambidae; genus Catoptria; species Catoptria pinella. The sequence goes on from OY750771.1 coordinate 2,202,798, forward strand.
TCCACTGAAAAATAAAAGTAAAATATCATAGTAAACTTAACTAAGCGTAATTCGTAACTGCAGTAACGCGTTGATGTCTATTTAATTAACTAAAGATTACTATTACTTATGTTTTACTATGTCCTTTACTACTAGTTGTTCGCTACTAGAAATGCAATATCATTAAAATACCATTAAATGAGCATGATTAAAAACTAGTAGGTACCTAAAAAATATATGCAAATCCCGCATCAGATTTTCGTCGAGTGCTCTGTGGAGAGCCGAATGTATCTATCATTCATTACTAAGTACATCTACTATCTAGAATCCAATACGACATTTTTTACAAACCTGCAGCACAAAGAACCACGTACCCCCACACGCAAGCCACCCCATACAAACAAGCTTCGTTGTGTGTGTGAAAGAAAACTTGAAAAAAATCCTACTGACCCGCGCACACTAGCGTGTGTCGCGTAAAAAAATCACTGACACAAAGAAAGTCTACCCAAAACTTCTATACGAACTTTTGGACGCACACTCGGATTTCTCGCTCACACGCCAAGGAACTCGACGTTGTGTGCGCGGTGCATAACGTCACTCGCGCTAAACTTAGCTGCCCTGTGTGAGTGCCCACAGTTGCAAGAGTCCAAAACTTCAGTACAAAATAAACTTTAACATCGTCCTCTCTTACAAATAATCCAAAATACACCGTTTAGCTACTCTGAATAAAGTCGGAAATTCAATGGAATAAGGTTGAATTAAGTCGTTCCAAATTCGATTCAGGAGCTGCGCGGCCCGGGTAGTTTTCATATGAACTTGGTGGCGCGAGATGCACCGAGAGGGACGGATGTACCAGGATATATGCTCTTCTCACTCCACCGCCACCCGCCGCCCGGGGCGGGAGGTGGAGGGTGTCGTGTCGTGTTGATGAACATTTTTCTCATTTTTTTTTCTTTATTTTTACGCGAATCGGTTTTAAAAGGGTTTCGTCATAATTGCGTCGTCGCTCCTGATTACATTATGGGACCGATAAGCCGATTGAAGACACTTCCGTCACGTCTTATTGATTAGTAAACATTAATTAATTAGGGCATTAAACAGCTCCTTATTTTTTAGAAATTACACTGTACTTGTGTACTGTACTTACAATGTATTTAATTTAATTATTTACAATAAAAGTGACCAACTTCAGAGCGGTTGCAGTGCAAAACGATGTATTTTAATCTGTTAAATTCATTCTTTGGATGAATGTATGAACATTCTCGAGTCAAGTTGCCGCGGGTCACTGTCAAGTGTCAGTTTAATCGCATTTTACTTAAATATTTCATGAATCATACGAGATACTTAGGTAGGTAGGTACACAAAACTTCAAAGTGATGAAAAAAGGTAAATTTTGTCATAAAATATGTTATAGAAAAATACATTCAACACAAAGTCGCTACAATCCTGCAGATTACTCAAGTTATCACTCCTCTCAATTCCTACGGCGAAGGAAACAAAAACAAACAGCCAACGGAATAACGAGTCGGAATAGTTTGAGAAAAGAACGCAAAAAGGTGGACGTAAACATTGCGTTACGTACGCATGTCTCGAGACCGGCGAGCCGCGGGAAACTTATTTTCCCGCCTTTTCGTCGCCGCCATGTTTATTTTGCTATGCTAATTTGAATCTAATTAGAATGCTCATAACTTTTGGGGAAATCTTTGCCTTTAATTTTTGTTACAACTTCTTTTTTAATAGGATTTTAAGGTTAAATTATCTATTTAAATATCGCGAAAAGTGTTAACTACTTATACAAAATTTCGAAAATCTCTTTCCTGAAAAGCTCTCCCGTTTACGGCCAACTTTACAACTATCAGTGTGACATTCAAATATTTCAAATAGTCCAATAACAACAGAGAAAAGTATTAAAACATCAACTAAAATCGGATAATCCGCGCTCATTTCGGCCGCATCCCACAGAAGGGGGAAAATAAAAAAAAACCCGTCGGCACCGGCAGTCGTCAAGCAACGGCGGCGCGCGTCGCTCGCATCCACACTTATGTTCCTTTACATTACGTGTTTCATTTCGCGTAGAGTTTTGGACCGCGGTAGTTCGGCGCGAAATGTACACAAAATTGTGACTGTTTCGACAACAAAAACAATGCAACGTGAACATTATTCGAACAAAAATCTTTCGGTTAAAGCTTTGGTAAACACCGCAACTAGACGCAGTTCAAACTAGATTTATTTTTTCACAACATACACCTGTTTTTTCCAATTTTTTATTTTTTTTCTGTAAGCTATCAGTTGGTATGTTATGTTGTTTTGGTTGAACAAACTGTACCGGATTAAACTGTAAGCGACAGACAAGGAAACGTAAAGAAGAGAAGAGAAGATGGCGCTCGCATCTTCTGTCAGCCTCTATTACTCAATTGTGCAGCGGGCAGCGAGACACTACCTAGAAGATTACTGTCACACAGGTAAGATTAAGTTTTATAATCACAAAAAAAAATATAGTTATAATCTTTAAAAACTTTATTGGAATCAAAACTTTTTTATACAAAAAGTTTAGATTTTAAAAATTCAACGTTCTATTTTCAAAAACTTAGAATTTTAAGAAGTCAACCCTTTGCAATTTTCCTGCGAAACAATAGCAAAAGTTCGACGAACTATCGAAGTTGTTTCGAACTCCTGCCGTTCTGTGTATTAAAAAGACGTCGGGGTCTGAACTACCCCGATGTCGACAAACGCCATAAATAACTTAACGACACAGCTTCAAAGTTATCGAATGTCGAGGACAAAATAACTTTATTATGTGATAAATATTTAATGAATCGAACTATCGCTAATTTCTTAAGGAGATTAAAAGCTCCCTATGTTTAATCACAAGTTAAGTATTAAGTTTACGATTGTTAACATTATTTATAAGTCTATTTAAATCCAAGATTTAAATGAAATCGATTGGTTTATTTAAATATTTAAAAAAAACCTAATATAACAATCAATCTATGAATCATATTGCATAAATGAGATTTATTGCTAAAAGCATAATTTGTGAGTGTTATGTCAGCTTTTATGTCAGAAATATTAAATTGTATTATAAAAGCTCGCGATACATAGCTTTTATAATACAATTTAATATTTCTGACATAAAAACTGACAAAACACTCACAAATTATGCCCTTTTCAATAACTGTATTAACATTCAAATTAGGCAAAAACTATAGTGTAATTAACTATCAAGTACCTACACTAATTATTATTAACCTAAAATTATACTTTTTTTAACTTAACCGTTTAGTTTAAATGTGTGTTGTGTAGTTATATTAATAACTTTTACAAGCTTAATAACAAAGACAAAAAATGAAATCGTAAAAAAACGCTTGAGACAATAAAAAATACATTTGTAAGTACCAAATTATTTCTTTATTGAAACAAAATAAGGTTTATTGAAATGAAAAATTTAAGGTAAGTAACTATTAACTGCTAGAAATGTTACAATTTAATTTCATATCTAAAAAATGTGTAAATAAATAGATTTAATAAATGGGAACATTAAATTTATTTCCCAGAATAGAAGAGAAAAGAATGGAATAGAATAGAGTTTACAACTTTAATCTATCACAAATTACACAACAGAAATAAAAACTGCCTTAAATAAAATAACAAAATATACTTTTTATTACTTTATGTATATTTTTCAGTATTAATTAAGTTTACTTTGACTAATAACTTCTATAATCTATAAAATTAAGCGAAACTGTGATAACACTTATAGCTAACAGACAACAATAACTGCTATTATTGTTGACTGCTACTGCCGCGTGGTGGGTTATGTCCCATCCTCCTTATCCACCCATAAGGAAGGCCTGTGCCCCAGCATTGGGGACATTAAAAATGGCTGATGGTAAAATTGCATAATAATTATATTAGTTACAAATTTCTTTTGACATGTTTACACAAAAACGTAACGAAACTTTTATATTCGTAGCAAAATCAGTATTATCAAAAATATTAATTGTAAGAGTTTGCATAACGCCATACTCAACGATAGGTAGAAAAAAAAGCTTATTTATTATATGTAATAAAAAACTTGATGCAGTATTATTTGTCTTTAAAAATCAATTAGTTATTTATTTAATTACCAGTAAAACCCCATTTAGCAGTAAACAGCTGAACTGATCATATTTTTTGTCTTCTTGACCAATTAACTTTAAATCCAACAATATTTGAATTATTCATAAATGCTTTAATTTTGAAGAACACGTGCGAGTATCCTGGTGTTTCATACTTGAATCGTACGAAATCAGTGGAGCAAACAACTAAAGTGTACATTAAAAAAATAAACAAGTACGTCAACTACGAAACGTCGGAAAATAAAAAATCTAACTAAATACCAACTAGTTTCTATAGTACTTTCAATAAAACCGCGCTAGTATCCATTAAAAAGTGTATTATTTCAAATACGTCAATCTAAACAGGAATTTTTTTTTTATCTGAAAATATCTTGCCGAGTGTATGTTTGCTATAAAGATTATTAAAAGTGTTACATGTTAGCTTAAAATAACTTTTTTTAAGCTAACATGTTAATAGACAAGCGCTTGACCGCTATAACGCCGGTGGTAAGCAATGATGCGATCTACAACGCGCTTGCCTAGAAGTAACTCGCGACTTGAAGGCCCTCAGATAACAAATAATTTTAATTATAATATTTTTTTTTTCTAATTAAACAACTTAGTAGGTACCAATAATATATGATATTGACGACCTCCGTGGTCGAGTGGCTTTGTACACCGGTTTTCAAGGTATCGCCATCTCCGAGGTCCCGAGTCGATCCCCGGTTGGGTCAATTTAGAAAACGAACTTTTCTATATTGGCTCAGGTCTGGGTGTTTGTGATACCACCGTTGTCTCTGATTTCCATAACACAAGTGCTTTAGCTACTCTTTTTGGAATCGGAGCAATGTTAATGAATGATGTTGTCAATAATATTATTTACATATTTATTTATTTATTTATAATAGTAATTATTGTGGATTGGACACATCATATTAATAAAATATTATTCATTTAATTCTTTTTTTAATTACTATTTTTACACTAATCGTTTATAAAAACTTGTTACACTTTTAATAAGTATGACAATGACGTAATATCAATTATTATTATAAGTTTGGGGGCTCCTTATTATGTTTTAATCGTATGAGCTTATTTTTTTTTTAATCTGGATATGCTGCTATTATTCAAGAAAAAACAGTAATAATGGAAGTTTTATTTTTATTTTTGGAAGAAAACAAATAATAATCATTGGCAATTAATTTTCCAATTAAATAAAGCACCTTTTTGACTATTTAATGTCTTTCCAACATCGAATATTAAAATAGCTGTCGTTCGATCTCAGGGCGAGTGCATTGTTGCAAGAACGATCCTCTCACCGAAGCTGCAGTTTTATAGATGCGATTTTTAATACACTCGCAAAACTGGTTCTACTGGCTATGGTTACCGAGAATACCACGTCCTTTACGAACTATATTTCTCCTTCAATTTAATGGCGAGCGTTAGAAGTGTGAAATATTTTTCACGTTATCGAAAAATTTCAAACAATAGCACAATTAATGTAAATAAAGACACCTTTTGTTACCGTTACAATGGTAACTTTTAATTGATTGACTATTTGGGTTATAAATAACTGATACCCCCTTACTAAAAATGATTGTACAGCAGATGTATAGTTGTTACTCTCTGTCAAACTCTCTGTCAGTACAATGGTTACTCTCTGTCAAACTATTTAAGTTTGACATTAAAAAGAAAGTGACAAAACACTTTGTAACTATACATCCTGTTATACAATCTTTATTAATAATATATATATATATATCTATCTTGGTACTTATATTATTTTACTCAAAAATGCTTGTAATGTGGTCATTATTTTAACAACCTTCTTCGAGCAAAGTCGACCTTTCCGCGCTACTCGAATAGGCGCCAGCAAATTTGTATGAAATTTCATTAAAGGTGAGTTCAATTTCCTTTGAAAATCCATTTTATCGAGTTTTTGGTTCAGACATAGTTAGGTGCAAAATAGTATATTGCACATCGAGGGGATAAAGCCGGCTCTATTATATACATAACACATTACCCTACTCCTATGCATTACACTTTTGTACGTACTTTTATAAAAAACTCTTTATCTTAATTTTTGGCTCCGACGCACCGATTTTAAGATATTTGCATTTTTATATTTTTTTTATTAGGTTAAATACTATATTATAGTAGGTAGTACTCGCATTGTGTGAGTCAAGCACTATAAAAGCCTTGGTCCGCAATAACTGTACTGCTGGCCACGTTATGATGGCCTCGAGCTTAGCTTTACTACGCTCTCAGCTTTCAAGCTTTGTCATCATGGCAGCCCTTGCTGTCCGCGCTATACTACAAGGGCTGCAATGCTGGCTGTGATAGCCTCGACCTGCGCTAAGCTCATCAATTATCATCGCTGCCAGCAACGCAGCCATTATAGACCGCGGCATTAATGTACTATTTTTTAAACATCCTTTATGTCAATTATAAATCTACACCAAGAAAGCACAGTTAACACACCACCACCCACTATTGTACAATTTTTTAGCTTACCAACATTTTCTTAAATTTTACCTTTAAAAAAAGAAATAGATTATAGTTATTAATTAAAAACGATAATGTTGTGAATAATTTCGATAATTCCAACTATGAAAATTTCTTTCAGCGTTGTAAGCCTTTTTACATCATCAAAGTTTTGTCTTATTACAACAAGGCAAATTATATTTCAGCAGATATACTTACGTATTTCACTTTAATATTGAAATCTGCAGCTATGAGAAAGATCCTACTTACATTATTGCTTACACAGTTATAGGTACAGTCCAGTACAAAACTGTCTTAAGTTTTACGGTAATCGAATATATAATGCATTAAAAGCGAGAGTGACCACAAGCTAAATATTTTATTAATGCATAATTCGTGAATATTTTATCATAAACTTCGTAAAATCATTGCGTCACGTTACAGAAGAAATTCAAATTACAAAGTCAATAAATATTTAAATGTAATTTACAAAGTCAACAAAAATTTAAATCGTCTTTCTCCCATATAGCTCAATGAAAGTAAAAGTATTGATGGACCTTGATTTTCCAGATCTAGTTTTAGTTTTTGCTTTGGGTTGTTACTCTCAAATATTAGTCTGATAGCTTTTAAATTATTGGAACTTGATTATTCTTTTAAATTACTTAAAAATCAGTTAAGCTGCTCCATGAAAGAATCCCAAGACATTTGCAATAATTATTCCGTACAGTATACTATGATCTTGTTGTTACAGTAATTTCGCGAACAAAACTTAGTTAACTTATTTTACTTTTCCAAAGGTCGCGGGTTCGATTCCCGCCCGAGAATATGACCTGGTGCGAGTCGTATTTTTTCTAGTATAGTATTGTATAAAAAGAGCATTGTGAATGCTAAAATCTCAAACTAATATTTCACTTATTTTTATTAATTCAAACAAATATTTTGATTAATTAGTATCAATATCAAATAATTTTATTTCACACATTATTTGTATAAATTGGAACTAAAAAACTTACAATATCACCATCATCATTAAACTAAAACGTTTATAAAAACATAAAATTCGTCTCAGTACCTAAAAACATGGTTCCAAAATAATAGTAAAATATTTTTTGTAGGAACATAATATTCGATAAAAGAAAACCTTATAAACAACATCTTGGACTATTATTAGTCCAGCCTTTATTAAGATCTTCAACGAATACTGCTTTTGAATACCATTTCGATTAGAATTCATTCAAGACGATTTCAATAAGGTTCTGTGGAGTCTTCATTTAACCGAGGGGACTAGAGATTGAAGATTACAGACGCTTAACCACAGGAGTGTACGTACAAGTCCGTCGCGCCGGCCGCACCGAGTTTATATGCTAATGCGTGCATTTCCCGCGCAAAGGACAAGGTCGCCGGCAAACACTTGCGCGCGTGACTGTACCTCCCATAGCGCTCGCCGCCTTCCAAGATTCTTCATTTGCTGATACTGTGTACAATAAGGTGGAAAAGGGTTGAACTACGTTTGTTATACACATTTCTGTAGTTAGTTATAGAAAATTCAAAATTCAAAACTCATTTATTCAGTCTAGGCTGTTACAAGCACTTGTGAATGTCAAAGAAGCTACGCCATCGGTTTGAAAGTATGTTTGGTATGGTAATCTTATTTCATTCTTTTCGAGTAAGATTCAAGTTGTTTAAGATAAAATGCATTTGTGTGCCCAAAACAATATTTGTCTGCTGAAAGTCATTACGAATTAATACAAATTCTTAAGTAAGTAAATTGTTACGGGTTTGTCTGAAAATACGCCGCAAGTTATTTTTTTTTAAGTTATTAATCATTCATATAATCATATAAAAATTTATAACTCGTCTTTAATCTGCCTGAGATTATTGAATACGAGTTGCTTGTTTCTAGTTAAAGTTAAACAACATTTATGTATTTTTAAATTGAGATTTTAGCATTCTCAACGCTATTTTTATACAATACTGAGTGAACTAAGTGAATACTGAGTGACTCGATAGGTTAGCGGTCCGGACTTCCAAAGGTCGCGGGTTCGATTCCCGTCCGAGAATATTATCTGGTGCGAGTCGTATTTTTCTAGTATATTATTTAGTATTATACAACATTTAAGTATTTAACAACAGTAGAAAAGTTTGTTTTATTGTTAGGTATTTTCACGGATACAGAAAAAAATAACAAGAATAAAAACTTACCTTTTTCAAACGAACTAAATGTATTAATAACAACTCTCACAACAAACTTTTTCCAAATTTAACACACCGTAGATTAGTTTTCATCAAACTTATTACCGAAGCAAAAAATCTAGAATCTTTCAGACTGTTGACTCATGATTGATTAATTTGAATCTATGTATAAATAAAAAACGGTCAAGAGCGAATCGGACTCGCGCACCAAGGGCTCCTTACCATCATTCTGCAAAAGTTTACTATTTAGAGACATCGTTTTATTTTTCCTGTAATCTTTACATAAACTTCTATCACATAAATTTTTTCTCTATGCAAACTTCGGAGATAAGGAGGGGGCGACGGTTTTTTAAATGTTTCAATAAAAGTCGAAAACTATGCGGCCTAAAAAAATGGTTGAGAATGTGCAAGCAGCGCTCTTTCATATGATACTCCATATGCCCTAGTAGCCTCACTTCGAATTTTTAAGACCCTCTTTCAGTCCCTGTTGCAAAAAATATATTAATATTTTTATTTCTTTCTTATTTGCAAAATAGTTGGGCAAAAGTCATCTAAAACTATTCCAAATTTCAAGTTGACAGCATTAGTAGTTCTCGATATATCCAGCTGTGACAGGCTGAGTCGCACCATGAGGGTTCCTTTTTACCATTTTGGTACGGAACCCTAAAAATGAATCGCCGAAAGTATGTAAGATATTTAGAATAACTGCACCAAATTAGATCATTCTTTTTTTGTTGTATTTGTAATTATCAGAACAAGGTTTGTATGAAAGATAATTTTCAAATAATTGTACGGAAAGACATAAAAGACATAAAGCGAAATAGGTCCAGCCGTTCCGCAGACGGGACCTTTCGCCACTCCCACTAGCGACTCAGTAGCATAATTTGGTCAGTGCATTAGGGTATACCCAGGGTGCAAGTTCGTATCCCGTCTGAGGTGCTACGGGTGAGTCGATTTTTTTTAATATTATTTATATAAATATAAAAATAGCATTCTGAATGCGAAAAATCTAAAATTTAATAAAATCATGTCGTAATTATTTATAAATGAAAATTGAACATGTATCAAACAAAAAAGATCTTATTCTTGAATTGTGTTATGAATAAACAAATAATTAAATAATCATTTGCTATTTATAAACAATTTGCTTTTTGACATTTTGTTATAGTCGTAGAATCATTAATTATTATTCTTACTCATAACAGTCATTAACCCTGCCCACATGGTTGTTTTAAATAGTCATATTGCCAAAACATAGTAATTGCTTATTAGAATCGGTAAAAAAAACTTTAAGGTATTTATGTAAAGAATAATCTTTTGTCCTTGGTCAGCCGCGGGGTGACCCCCTCAAACTAGTGTGTACCGGTTTATAATGCATTTATTTATATGCATTCGGAACTATTTGCATATATAATTATTATGACTAACTTCTTTGGCCAGTGACTTCTAAATTCCGTTTTTTAGGGTACTGTGAAGTCAACTAGGAGCCCTTACAGATTCGCTATGTCCGTTTGTCCGTTCGTCCCTCCGTCCGCGGCTTAGCTCAGAAGTCCTATGTACTAGAAAGCTGTAATTTAGCATGAATGTGTATATTAATTACGCCAAAAAAGTGGTAGAATAAAATCTCGAAAATTATTTTTTGTATACCTCCCCAATTTGTTAGAGTCAAGTGTCTCTTTTAGAAACGTGTTGCTTTTAGAAACGTGAAAAAATTCAGGACAGAAGTACATAATATTGAAGTTAAAAGGAAAACTGTCACTGCTAGGGAGGCTTTACAAGTTAACGAGTAATAGTCGATCAACTTACAAAACTAATTTATATTGGAAAAGTTTTCGTAGAAGAAATATTATTCAATAGTTACATATTATACTTAGTTGTAGTCATTAGTTGTGTAAAACAGGAAGTAAATATAAATTTATAGTCATAATAATATGGTAATTGTATAAGTTAACTGCGGAACCCTATACTGCGCGTAGCCCGACACGTACTTGGCCAGTTTTTTGTTTGGTAACAGGTTTACTATTATCCTGTAAAGTTGCTATACACTGCTTGATTTCTTAAATGATTTCCACGATCGATGGACACAAAGCAGAAATTAGAAAAGGTACATTTGACGACCACCGAGGTCGAATGGGTTATGTTTTGTCATTCTGCATTTTAGTCATTAATTTATTTTGCCCTCATAGTCTTTTTGCCTTTTAGGCAGCGTGACCATAAAGGCTCCCGGTCCCGGGTTCGATCCCCATGGTGGTACCATTAACACCCAGAGCTGAGACAATATAGAATGTTTTAGGTTTCATTCTTCAGTAGGTACAAAAAGTTGTGCATAATAATCGACTCTACAAAAATGGTTCACAGATTTTGTGTTTACAAAAAATTACCCTCGTTGTATAGTTTTTCAGTGATGTTTGTTCTATTCCAGAGTCTTAGCGTTTGGTGCATCTTAGTGTTGTCTATTAGCTACATGAGCGTGGACTAAGAATGAAAAAACACCTTTTTTACTAATTAACAATAATGTATCTTTATGGTGTCGGTTACAGATCTTTCAATGACATTCGTTAAAGCAAAAAACTAACTGACACTTAGCTAATAAAAAGCATAAGTGCTCTATGGCGACCAGCCAGTATCCAACATGATCAATGCAGTATTTTTTTTTTGTCACTATTTTTTCATATGAAAGAATATCCAATTGAGAACCTTACGGCTTTACCACAAATTTTAAAACACTGTTTAAATGTGATGATGTCTCTTTCAAACAATATCGTAAAAAATGTGACAGCATCACATTTAAACAGTGTCTAAGTTAAACACTTGTTAAACGGTGTTTTGTGGTAAGCCCGTATAAGTCTAGCTAGGAGCTAAGCAAGGCCAGTGGTAGGCTCTCCAATGAGTCACTCACTTCATCAACCTTCAATATCACTATTTTAGACGAATTAAATTTTATAGCCAACGACCATTATGACTGTAAGTGTAGAATTGAACTAGTTCGCAAATAAAAAAACCCAATTCTCTTAAAAAAGTGGCTACTTTTAGCACTTTTGCGAACTACTACTACAACGAACAAAATTTTACTGAGGTTATTGTTTGTAAATAAACTATAGAACCTTAGCTTCAATCTGTACATGTGAATTTTCGATACATTATGTACTTAGCGAGCAATAAATTTAATTAAAATGAGGGCGCCCCTTGAGGTCTATAGGAGCCTTAAGTAAAAAAGTTCTTGTAGCGGAATCGAGCGTATTAAATAAAAAGTACGTCGTCTGTGTCGGCCTTTATTTTCGCTCCTCAAACATTAAATCGCCGACTTTAGATTAGCAATCACTCTTCGAAAACTCAATCACAATTGTTGTCAAACACTTGATCCCAATTTTATTGTTAAGATCAAGGTATACTTTCCAAGGACAGTCGTGATCGTATTAGCACCTCATTAGAACCGGAAGGGCGGTCGGTGGTCGGCTTGATGGCTGCGGTCGGTTGGCTAAATGGCTAACGGCGGCGCGGGTTTGCCTAGCTGTTTCACGGGTGGAAAATTTAGCTAGTAACCATATTAAAGTGCAAGCAAATAAATAACCGTAAAATTTTAGTCAGGGTTCAGCCATCAATATTAATGGTTGTGCTTAAGTCATAAAAATTGATTTGGTATTGTATTGATCATTCATTTGGTATTACAATCTTGGTTTGATTTTTACAAGTAGGAAAATAATCAAAACTCTTCTGGTTTTATTTCATCAACGCCCGAGCGGCCGAATGCGGCCGGTCCAATGCTCTGACCGCTGAGGATATAGGCATTGGACCGGATATCCAAAGGTCGCGGGTTCGATTCCCGTCCGAGAACATGATCTGGTGCGAGTCCTATTTGTTCTAGTACATTATTTAGTATTATATAAAAATAGCATTGTTTATGCTTAAATCTCAAAATTTTAAATAGTTAAATCTCTTATTTAAAATATTATGCATTACTGTCTGTCTCCGTTTAATATTAAATTATTTAATGTCTAATAAACTTAATAATTTCACAAACCAGCGAAACGAACCCTAAATTACGTCTCACTAATAGTTAGTGAAAGGCGGTGATAGTTATCTAATTTTCCCTAATAAAGTGTACGATGGTCGCCGCACCGCAACGATCGACCATCGATCGACTGCTAATTGGTCGATTTTTTTGTGTGGACGCATTTCTGATTCGCTGCGAACGTTTTGGGCGATCGCTACTCTTTTTAGTGATTTAACCGTTTGATTGCCATTTTTTCGGTTTATTAACACCACAGTTCTGTTTCGTTCATTATTTAACACAACAACATAGAGCGTAATTACGGTAAAATATTGTTTTTCATAAATTAAAAAGTTAGTACCTAGAGTAGGTATCTTAATCTTAACTCTACATGTATTTCGAGTGAAATTAGTACCCGTAACACGAAAATCTATCGAAAAAAAAACGCACTTAAAAAAATTAGCGTAATTATGTATTCCCATAGAGAGTAGCACTAACGAGTACATTAACGCGCGTATTTTTTTCTCAAAGGAACTGTACATATATTCCTAACCTATTATTTTATAGCTCTTCTAGGGCGTAAAAGCTACCTAATACCTATAGTATTCCAAATATCGACGTCACGTGTAACATCACGCTTAAGTAGTTTACAAACAGACCAGGCGATTACTACGTCCGGTCCGGCACACGTTTGTTCTTTTTGCACGAGATCATTGTACAAATGTAAAGCTAATTTGTATGAGCAGTTCGATAGCGCAGTGGCTTAGCATATCCGGCCTGCGATTGTGGCGGTGATTATCGAGAGTTGGTGGTTGAGAGGATGGGTGATCCAAATTTTAATATTATGAGCTCCTCCATGCCTTGGAAAGCATGGAGTCGTTACCAATCATGGAGTCGTTACCACCAATCAACTTCGAGCCTGCGTGGTGCGTTATGACCCATCCTTGTAAGTCATCCGTTCGGGGACATTATAATGGAAATGGAAGCGAATGACTACGAACAAGTGCAGTTGAATCAGTGAAGACGACTCTTTGTTTAGAGCAATGGTAGTGACCCTGCCTACTACATAAAGGGCTCAACGTTCCAATACTGGTAGAGGCATATCTGCCTGTCGATCCCGTAACCAATTTCGAACCTCACTTCGAATCTCACTTCATTGCGCAAGAATTTTAAATAACAAATGAGATAGTGATAGGCTGTTTTTATATTATTTTAATAACAAAAGATTTTAGATAGCTACAGTAGCTTCTAAATACCTTTTGCAATCGGTAAAGTAGCACATATTCAGCTAATTTCTAATAACAAATTCATGCGATGTGAAGTGAGATTCGAGTTTCGTTATAGAATCGACAGGATGTTTGGGTGGATGTATTTCTTATAATGTATTCAGTGCTTGATTATGTGTTTTTTATAAATAAAATGCAAGCAAAGGTAACTGTTCAAAAATTGATTTATAAAATTTTGAAAATGTTTAGTGACTTTTAGTTTCATTCAATACTCAAGGACTTATTCCATAACACGTGATAGAGCACATTGTTTCTTCTCAAGTCAAAAACCTCTTATCGCATAAACGCGTCGCGTCGGTCACGCAGGCAGGCACGCGCGGCTGTTTGTAAACAAGTGTGAATGGGCCGTTAGATTGCGCCCATTCAAATACACTCGTGTTCGATTAGAAAGCACTTCATATTTAATGACGCTATTGTTAATTTGCGATACTTAACTTTGAGAAACTGATTCTTAGTTGGCTTTGTTCCGAATTTTGCAAAACAGTAATTGGGAAGTAAAAAAAACATTACATATAAATATACATACATACAAGATACACGCGAAACACATAACCTTTACCTTGCAGTCGGGTAAAAATGTTTATATTTCCGATTTTTTAATTAGCATTTACCAATTAGTTTTAGTATATTTTTGAATTTTGAGAGTAGCATTCACAATGCTATTTTTATATAATACTAAATAATATACTAGAAATGGCTTGCAGCGTAAGAGTTGATACTCTAGAAGAAATTCGACGTTCCCACTAGAGACAAAAATTTACTATCTCGAGCTCCTCAGTGTTTCGGAAGGCACGTTAAGCCGTTGGTCCCGGCTGCATTTGCAATCGTTAACACCTACCAATCCGCATTGGGCCTGCGTGGTGGGTTACGGCCCATCCTCCTTATCCACCCATAAGGAAGTCTTGTGCCCCAGCAGTGAGGACATTAAAAATGGCTGACGTCGATTCATTTTATCAAATTGTAACAGTCAATAACCGATGTTACAAACCTGAATCTGAAACTTGCGTGCTATTCTTGACTTGCGTGATGACATTGACCCATGTGACCTTGATCGCGCGTGACCTTGATCGTGATGTGTCCTTGGCTCGCGGGTCAATACGCAGCGTGATGGGGTGTGCAACCCTTGTGGACTATCATAATGCATGCACCCCTGCCGTTGTTTATTATTTAAAAACCATTATTTCTGGCTATGTTTTAGTTAATTTTAGACTGCAGAATAATTAATCACTCAGAAGTGATTTTTTCATTGTAAAATATATATTTTTGGACTAATTTTCTCTTACACTTATATTATACTATATTTTCTACTGCATTATACGTCTGCATACTGCGTCTTAAACATGTGTTTGATTTTATTCACGTAGAAATGTATGTAGTCGTTTTTATTTGCAAATGCCAACAACTCAATTCAAATTAATACACGTGTAACACAGAATGTATCAATTTAATTTGAATTTTAAGATTCTACTTACCTACAAATCCTGTTCTTCAACTATAAAGAAACTGTTAATTATGCAATTTGTTGATGACATTATTCAAATTGATGACAAATGATTTCTACTTAATTAAATTATTGACTTAAATAAAGCAATGTCTAACAAATATGTCTATAGGTGCACTGACACCAGGTTAGCTTAGCTTAGTTCAGGCATCATAGTTCTCTCGCAATCTTTTAAGTTTATTATATTATGCAATTAGTGAATAAAAGACATAAATTCGATATAAATCCGTTTTATTCAAAAGTCATCCTATATTTTATGCCATGACTTCGAGAAAAAAAAAGATTTAAGCGAAAATATTTTTTCCACAAGGAGTTTGTATATCGAGTAATATTTGCACAAGGAGTTTGTATCGAGTATTTTTTGCACAAGGAGGTTGTGTAGTATTGAGATGGAGGTCGAATTGTGTTCTAAATTCTAATACCAAAATAGTGATTAAAAGTTCTTTTTATTCACTGTTTTCAGTGAATAAAATAAGCTTTTTAGAGGGGGATGGTATACAATGATGTTTAGTTGTACTCTTAGAATATGTAAGACTTCACTGTAGATTGCTGGAGAAAAAAAAAGGTATTTTTGTTTAAAAAAATTGTAACCAACGTAACCTAATTTGATTATCAAAACGACTGAACCAATGACCTACTAATCCTAATGTGTCACCCCTATCCTAGATAAAAGACTAAATCGGGTGATCACCCCTAACACAACATATGTTCAATATAAACAAATAGACAACCCCTAAAACTATCCCCTAGTTAGTTCCGGCACAATTAGCATACTGAATCTGCGGACTACGAATTGGGAAACAAATTGAAGGGACAATTATAGTCAAAGTGGAATAGAAAAATCTCCATGCTGATAAAAGAAAGATTAAATAGGCAGAGAATTTAAATCTTTGTAAATAGGTTATCTACAAATAAAATGATTATGAGTGAAAGAAATGAGCTTGAGCGGCCTCGTGCGGCCGGATAACAACTGGAATATCTATTGTGTCTCATTTTCCGGGCGTTGAAGGGTTAAAAGCATTAGGTAAACGAGTATTATCTGAAAGTCAATCATTTCAAATATTTTTGTACATACTGTAGGAAATAAGGAAACCCTTTACCTACTAAAAATTTAGTTACTGACGTTTTGGACAAAATAATTTCGGACACTTTGTCCGAATTGACACTTTTCATTTTATTATTTTTTACTGACGATTCAGACACCATTATAGTTAAAGCATTTGTACAGTTTGTACAGACAAAAAGATATAGATTTCTAAAAAAAACCGTCATTTAAAATATGGTGTTCGAAATCCGAATCGTCGGTGAAAATACAATAAAAATTATAATGTGTCAATTCGGACAAACTGTCAGAAATTATTTTATCCGAAACGTCAGTTTTTTTTTAAATGAAGGTAAATAACAATAGTTATATCTAGGCATATCCTTAGTTGAGGAGCTCGTTGGCGCAGTGGTATGGCGCCTGGCCCAGCGATTGCGGAGGTTAAGCAACTTTCGCAAGGGTCGGTCATGGGATGGGTGACCAAAAATTTAGCATCTCGAGCTTCGAAAGGTACGTTAAGTCGTTGGTCCCGACTGCATTTGCAGTCGTTAACATCCACCGCATTGAGCCTGCGTGGTGGGTTATCCATCCTAAAGAAGGCCTGTGCCCCAGCAGTGGGGACATTAAAAATGGCTGATGGTCATCCTTATCCTATATAATAATAATGATAATAATTTTTATTTAACATAATCTTTAGTACTAATTCCTATGAAGAACTCTGACACCCAAACTAAGTTAAATGCCTGTATCTCAGGAGTCGGGCTTCTCCTAATTTAATACGACATCTGTCATGTCAATACAAGAAAGCCTAATGATTTTAAGTAGTTTAAGTATGCTCGCAATATAGACCACTTTGGAAATCATCGATCCAAAAACATAACTAGTTACTTAGTAACTTGTTATTATAACTTTCGTAGAAAGGCATCAAAATTCGAATGCCTAAACTAAACAGCACAATTTGGCAGTATTGATTCAGTTTACATCGCTTCCATAACAAATGGTGCATTGCCATGCTCCACGTTAGAATGAAGCCATAACTGACATGGCAGGTATGAATAGCGATGATCTAGCGCGCCGCCCGGCTTCGCCCACAATTATAGAAGCACGTAATGTCGCGTGAACAGCGGCGGCCGCGGAACACGCTTGTCTAGGAAAGGTGTGGTGCCACTGACAGAGATTTTAAAATTATTATTTTTTACCAAGATCTTGAAATACTTTTAGAAGTTTGTTTGGTAACATAGCTTCTTTAAATTCAGGCAAATTAAATAAAAAAGTTAATTAAGTATTAACAAAAACTTATAAATAAAATTAGATAGTAGTATTAAAAATATCTTTTCTTAGATTATTTCGCGATATTTGAACAATGTTTGATCGTCATACTATAAATAATGACGCAGATACATGCAGCTCTGAAAAAATAACTTTTCCTCTATTTCATTACAAATCACTTTTATTTAACCAAATATGTATATCTAATAAAATATTTATGGCTTTAAGGCAAATTAACAGTAATAGCTAGAGGACAATTTCTCTTTTTTTAATTTCCAAATTCACGCTGTAAGAAATTCCTTTGTGCCTTCGTAGTCCCAAGTCTAGTCCAGAATGTCGCAGACCATAGCTCAGTTTGGTTTGAATTGCCATAAACCTACCATTATCTCAATCACCATACATATCCCATTTGACTTTAAGGAGTTCCCTTGTGTATCTTTAAAGTCCAAGATCCAATACCAATGAAATTAAAATATGACCAACCTTTCAAACAAAAAAAGAATCATCTAAATCCATTCATAAACAAAGACGTTATGAATGCGTAAAAACTCATGCGATGGTAAGCTAATTATGCTAATTATTATAAAATTATATTTTTCAGGATTATGAAAATACTACTAGCCAGTTCTCTGTAAAATTTTTGTGGGACCACACCTGAACTATGTTCTTTCAATCAAAAAAGAATTATTTAAATCAGTTAACAACCGGTGAAGTTATAGTAAAACATACATAAAAAACCGTCTACTTGATAACCTCCTCCTTTTTTTGAAATCGGTTAAAATACACCAACATTGTGGAACCGCAAGAACGCTGCTACGTCACCCGCTAACACTGGAGCTCCAAAACCGCCCAAAACCGTATAGACCTAACTCAGCCGGTTGAAAGTTCAGCTATTTGATATCGGCGGTTTTATTGCCGATTCGAGTCTAGTTTATTGCAAGTCTCGTGTTAAGGGCCGCGACTAACCGGTTACAGGCAGGCACTGAAATACACAGACATGCATCGGGTGAATGTTTGCAAATAAAGTTTTTGGACGTCTTCTTTTGTTTTGTTTAAAGCAAAAATGTTAAGGGGCTGACATGAGCCAACTAGCGCTGCCAGTCGATTTTATTTTATCTATTCTAAATAAGCCCAATTTCTTAAAAAAGCAATCAGTCAAGGTTTTGTTAATAACGTCTAATATTGAATGACTTTACACAGTTTGAAGGCAAGAGAGTGTCTCAGTGATAAAGACGCATTGACGAGCGGTTGTTTCCCGTCTGTGCAGACTGCAGTGGCGAATTGATGTCAAGTAGCAATTGGTTGCATAAGCGGTCAATGTCGGTGCATTCGTGTTGCACTCACCGTGACTCTGAATTTACATTACGAGCTTTTTGACGAGTTGGTCAAACGGTCAGTGAACTCAAGAGTCAAGAGTCAAAATTTATTTTTTCAAATAAACAATCATTTAAAAAAAATATTAAACAAATATAAAACAACATCACATACATTGCTCCGATTCTAAAGTAAGTAGCTAAAGCACTTGTGTTATGGAAATCTGAGACAACCAGTATCACAAACACCAAGACCTGAGACAAAGTAGAAAAGTTACTACATTGACCCAGCCGGGGATCGAACCCGGGACCTCAAGAGATGATGACGCCTTGAAAACCGGCGTGCAAACCACTTGACCACGGAGGTCGTAAATAATAATCTTTTGAATCGTCTATATTTTCCTACCGTTCCAGGCTTTTTTTACTGACAAGAAGAACGGGCGCAAGAAACTTATCAGCTTTAACAGAAATAAGTAACAATACTTACAAACTTAAATATAGCGTTTCCAAATACAGTACAACAGGATTATAAACAACAAAGTACTTATACTAGCAAGTTATGTGTTTACGTGTTTTCATTTTCATTTACACGCATTTTGGTCTTTTATATGATCGTCTAATTTATAATAACCTTTACCCATAAGCGTCTTTTTAAAAAGGTTTTTAAATTTAAGCAAATTAAGATCAATCACTTGTTGTGGAACTTTATCAAAAAAGACTATGCCTTTCCCCATAAATGAACCTCTAGTTTTTGCAAGTCTTGCATACAACACAATTTGACGACCTCCGTGGCCGAGTGGCTTTTTACACCGGTTTTTAAGGTGTCGCCATCTCTGAGGTCCCGGGTTCGATCCCCGGTTGGGTCAATTTAGAAAACGAACTTTTCTATATTGGCTCAGGTCTGGGTGTTTGTGATACCACCGTTCTCTCTGATTTCCATAACACAAGTGCTTTAGCTACTTACTTTGGAATCGGAGCAATGTATGTGATGTTGTCAAATATTTATCTATTTACCATTTCTTTCAATTCCACCAATATTTGTATTAGCTTCCGTATTAGACTCCCTAGGGGTAAAATTTTCATTGTGCAAATTATTTGGACTGCGTGTTGCAATAATAATTGGTGTGAGTTGTCGGTTCGCCAAGTCCGACGGTTTTTAAACTCAGAAAATTAAAATACTAGATAAATAAATAGTAGTACTTTTTCGTAGCTGAATCTACGAAAATATCTTACAATATAGCTGTACAGTCTGTACACATCTTAGATAGATACTCACAGCTAATATCTGCATAATAATATGAGTATATCGGTAAGTTTCAAACAGAATTTTTCAGCAAATTCATAGGAGATCTTCGGTCAAGTAGGAGATAAGAAGCCACCTTTCTTTTCGCTATTTAATCCAATTGTTGTTTTCTTTTGGTAAAAAACCAATTACATTAATTTTATGCATTTAAAGATTGCATTGTTATCATGACAATGCAATCGTTAAATGCATCGTTACGGCTGTGTGTGACATGGAAGAAAAACTATGCAAGAAGTGTCCGACAGTTTGCCAGACAGTTTAGTTTAGTATAACTTGAAGGAAGTACATTTGCAGCAGTTTATCAAGAGTTCACAAGCTCCGCAAGCTATGGAAATCAAATCACGTAATGATTTTTCATATCGGAATACCTACTATCGCACTTAGCCGATTTTTTATAATTTCATAGAATCTGGAGCACAAAGACAACATAATTAGAAAGCGAAAAGTGACATAAAGTTGTATTTCGAATGTAAACGCGTTTATGTTTAGATAAAAATAAGGTAGGCAAAATATGGTCCCAGGTTTCGACTATTTACTAATTCAAGGTCGGCAAAAAAACCTTTATTCTAGGCAGTCTACACCCCGAAGCCTAAACTGGAAACGACATCGCAACAACAGAGAAAAAATAAAGTAATCTAATTATTTGTTTCGCCGCAAAGCCTTTGAGATGGAAAGCTCTTTGCAATTTTTTATCAATTGCTCTGTTTTTCGAATTTCAGTGTTTTAGGGGCGTTTTTTCTAGGAACACAAAGAGAGGTCGAAGTTTTGGAATTATTGGGATAGAGTATTATTACAATAAGTTTTCAATCCTGAAGTAGGCGCGAATGGTTTTGTTGAAAAATTTGCTTTGATCACATAATCTTTTTAAATAAGCTTTTATTTTTTATACATTTATGGACAAACAGACACTTGTATGTTTGTCCATGATTGTATAATCAAAGACCTATGTCAATGTTATATAAAAACATTTAAAAAACACTACAAAGATACCAAATAATGAAATCATAATAGATAAACATTTTAAACCATTCCCGACCAAGTAGGTAATTTAAAAAAATAAAACTTTTCCACTTGTGAGTTACTTATACAATAACTTAGGAAAAAAATATACTGTAAAATGAGACGAAACTACATATTTTCTTTTAATTGATAGGTTTCGCCATATCACGCATGCTCGAGCGAGCGAGGATGTCCGTCGCAGACGCATGTAATTAGCAGGGGAAGTGACGTCACGTCCGGTGAGACAATTGAACCACTTGTCGGAGAGGTCAGGGTCTGGGGTAGTGCGGGTTTGATGTGAACGCATCACTCGAGTCTGGCAGCACAATATGAGCTTTATTTCTTGTGGAATTAAATTTCAGTTTCCTTATTTCAAAAAGCTGATGAAAATGTGTAAAAGAACATTTGGTTTGTAACAATTTTCACGTGTTTAGAAGTAAACAGTGCATTAAAATAAAAATAAAGCTATAATAAGTAAGTAGGTAATAATTTTACTGACTTAAATGACCGTTAGTTCTTAGAACTATAACATCTCGCAGCAGTTATCAAATGAGCAGACTTATTAACACCCAGACATCGTCCAAAATGTTCACTGTTTTGTGAGCTCGAAGGATCAAATTGCCTTAAAGTTACTCTTAATTAATTAATTTGAACGTAAGACCTGATTTCTTCAATGGACACTTGTACACGTAATGAAACGCAACGGAATCTACATTTCAGACGACCCAGTTAGCAGTTTAACCGGATTAAAATTATTAGAGAGTAATCAGATGAAAAAGCCAACTTCACCAGACTTTCAAACCTGAAAGTTTGCTTTAAAAAAAATGAGCCTAGACATTTAAAAAACTGTCCCCTGGCAACACTGAAAAATGCATTCGCGAGACAAAAGCAGGCTATTACGCCGGCAGGATTAGCCCTATTGACACTACGTTACCAATTAAAAAGGGAGGGGTGCCTTTTCGTCTCGGTTTTTTCAGCAGACGGTTTTTCAGGCCGCGGGCGAGCGCCCCCCTTTTCCCCCCTGTGGCAGTACAGAAAAATCAATAACGCAGCACTTTTTTCCGCGCGTAAAGCATGCAACGCTCTGTGGCTGTGTGCGTGCCGCACACACGCGCGCGTTGCATCGGGTTGTCGGCATTTTTTCCGACAGAATTAAAATCCTCACAGCGACAGGACCAGATGGTCTTTACGTGCATTTGATTAAACCTGAAGCTTATTATTCTATTTCATCTGACTTATGATTTGACGACAAATATCTACTTTGTATGACGAAAATATACTCGAAAACAATAGCTTTACACCTCTATCTCTCTAGAAAATATAGCAAATAACTGACCCTAAAATATCACACCCTGTCAATTTCATTACTTAAAAGCCCAAAGAGTATAAAATGTTCAAACTGAAAACAATTTTGAAAACATTCTATCATCAGGCTTTCTTTCAAATTCTCCCCAAGAAATCGCCATAACTCGTGCTCTTAAAAGGATTGCTGCGAAATAAGGTGCAGATTCTTCATGAAAACTCTCTGCAGACGCCCCTAAATTTTAGTTGTAGTGTTATTGTCAGGCTGATCTTTATAGCTATAGAACAAAGTGACCTTGTGAATAGTCTGAATAGGAGCGCTTCCGTGATCTTTAAGACCCAAGCCAAGCTTCATTTAAAAGCATAAAAGCTTTTAGAATAGAGGTAATCCCATAAGCATAGCAAATGCATGGTCTTAATGCCTTATACGTGCGACAACCGCACATCACTAATTGCAAACGCAGACTAACGTAAAAAAAGCATCACATTTAAAAAAGGAACGGTTTGCACATTTTTATTTCGCGATCGCATTGACAGAAGTGGCTCCGTCCCGCTTCCACTGTATTGTTTCGGCGTGGATCTCGTCATCAGTCCATCTTTGTCTACCGCGTTCTTTTTTTAAAATGTGCAAAAATATAAAAAGCCGAATGTTGAGGGGGTGGGGGCGTGTTGACGCGGCGCGCTGGTGTGCGTCGCGATAATGCTTGTTTTAGGGCTTTGCCCCGATCATAAGTCAATACCGTGTTTAAAGTTTGAAAGCACAGGAAACTGAAGCATTCAGCCACACGAAACCCCTCGTAATAAGAAAAAAATATAAAATGCAAACAATAATTGAGACGTGCCGATCTCGCGGTGCACTCAAACTTAAGCATATTCCAAACCGCAGTTAATCGAATTCCTGAAGCCGGAATACTGTGGCCACAACGCTCATTGTTATGCGTTCTTTTACATAAAATCAACCATTAAACGAAATTTATTTATTCCACACGACAGTAATCTTTTTTTATCGACATCCATATTTCCTTATTACTTAATCGATGTCGTTACGGCAGTGTGCTAAAATAATTTAAAGCTTATTTTTTATCCAAGGGCAATAAATTAACGTTTAAAGTCATTAATTTTACTAACTAGTGGCTCAGTAAGCTGTAGACCTCGCGTTTGTGCGTTAAAAAGTAGCTCAAATTGTAGGTACCTATGTTGTATAAAAAAATATCTAATAACCACGTCACGAGGTTTTCAAAAGCAGTACTATGTGATGTTTGGTAGGTATTCTTTTATTATATCTATTCAAAGCTAGATGGCGCTTGTAATATCGATCATTTTTTGATACAGGTGATTTTTTTTTGTCGAAAACCTGTCCACAAAAAAACTATATAATTATCGAACTGCTCAAACTGAAGCAGAGACGCTCGGTCAATAAAAAAACCGATCAAAGCTTCACCGATTCGCAAGGCAAACGCATCAAAAACTGAGGATAGAAGAAGTTGAGGTAAAGTGGTTTAAATTCCAGAATCCAACCACGTGACGCAAACTCCACAAAAATCACAGAACGCACGTAACACCCAAATATCTATTTTCGTTAAGAACAAAATTGCGCACACCTTTCTCCACCTTTCACCATCTAGAATAAGCGCTCTGTTAATCACAAGATAACAGGTCCAAGTTTTTGCCACTGATCTGAATTAGACAAGCCGATCGATCGAGCTGGGTTTGTTAATACGCCGCCCGGTTACCAACCTGCGCCGACGCATGGGCGAACGCAAAAAAATACCTAATTACTGTGCTTTTATGTTCGACGTACCACCTACGTAACAAATGAAGACCTACATCTGTTAAGCTAGATTTTTTTTTCATTGTTGTGCTATCACTGGCTGATTGGTAGAAAGTATTTTGTCTGTAATGAACATTGTGAGTTTAAAATATCAGTTATTTGTATGGACGAAAGATAAATCATCATTTATTATCGTCCTATTTTGAACCAGATTATTGTAGTACCGTATATAATAAAGATATATTCGATTTCGATACAGCGCTTGCTTCAAAAAGCTCACCATATCATTACAAAGTACTTATATCCGAAGAAAACCGCGCAACTACTCATTTGCTTAAAAACCACAATTATCACATAACTTTAATTTTTAAAAGGAAACCTCCAGACCATGTGATGATGACGTCATAAGGTGGTCCTCAGAGCGTGACGTCTCGCCGGTCTTTCACCAGATTTTATAATCACACTGTTCTTAATTCTCAAACGGCGTCTGAAATATACGGTACATAACATACAAAGAAACTGGTGATATCACATGTCACTGTTCTGATATTATTTAGCATATTGTTAAGAACTCATTTGGGCAAAAAATATCTGCTATACATTATTTAAGACATTGTTATGTTTTGATTGGAGATCTCTATTTAAAACAGCTATATAATTATACTGACAGTATTATTTAAATATCATATATCGATATGATAATTATTACGCTCAAATGGTACAACATAATCTTTTGAAGATTTACTCAGGGTCAGCTATTGTTATTATTTTTGTAATCATATTATTAAATAAAATGTACCATGATCAAACTCCTAGTAATATTACTTTCTCACGAAAATCTACATCAACCCTTTTTTTAACTGCATTATTTTTTTTTTATTCGTTCCGAAGAACAGGCTAAGGTCTTAGACCATACTCGTCATTAGTAATATCTTTTTTCATTTAAAAAACTCTACTTAACTTGATTAAACCTCTGCTAAACATTTGCACCAAATGAAATGAAGACGTCAAAAGCTCAAAGACAATACTTTTTTTTAAACTTCACGGCTCGGACACCGCGCGAATCGGCACACCGTCCGAGGAAATTTCCTTCCCCTCCGATGTATAGTAAAAGAGAAAAAATAGTCGAGCAAAAAGGAAAAAGTTGCAGTCCACCGACCTTACGCAAGTATCGTTTTATTGCGATGCCCGTGGACTCTCCTTACCTCATAACACAGTTTCTCCTTTTTTCCTTTTTCTTTTCTTCGCCGGCCCGTGTGTAGAAAAACTTCGCCCGTTATACCACGGTGCTTTTCAGTATGCTTCTCGCTAGTAGGCCACTCAACTTTGAATTTGTTGACTTTGGTCACCTATTGTCGTGTTTATTTTTCTGTTTGTAGAGAGAGATGAAATTAAACTCTATTGAAGGTTTTATTTTCTTTGCGTAACATTTTGGTTGTCTTTTGTTTTTTTAAATAGCATTTTGTTAAAATTGGAACTGGAGTCCGGCGAACAGTGAGCTAATACCAAAATGATTTGCAATTTGAGTTATTCGGATTAAGACAGTATCTGTCTAGATTTCTATTAAATAACAAATCCGAAATACCGAACGATTTACTGTTTTGTATTAAAAAATGTAATTGACATTTATTTTGATTTGGGTTTTTTTATTTAATAGAACCCTAGACAAATACTGTCTTAATCCGAATAAAATAACAAGAAGTGTGAATTATTCTCAAATTGCAAATCATTTTGATACTACGTTTGTATAGGAAGCTCACTGTTCGCCGGACTCTTAACTACAGGTGATTGTAGCATTGCCTCTGTCTTATAAGAATAAGTAAGCATTGATTGAAATCATACTTATTAGAATTTTGCAAGTAAGATATCAATGAAATATATTATACATTTTTATACCTTTATGATTTGGTTGCAGAAGTTTTTTCATTTGGAATTCTGGAAGGACCTCTAATTAAAATTAAAATCTTAAACATAGATGTGTATTCACAAATTTTTCCATTCAACATTAATGAGCGGAATTTCATTAAAATTCTAGAGGGAAACAAGAAAAAATCTTTTGAGAATTAAATATAATTACAGCTTCGTTAAACTCTGCTGAATATCTCAAGTAAAAAGAGCTTTCAAAGAACGGTATTAAAAACTGAAAACTGAGCTTAGGCGGCCATTTTGAAATGACTTTCAGAATAATTGACAGGATTTAAAGTTTTTTATGTAAAGTTTTTTGTTATAAGTTGCCATAAAACTTTAGACATACATAATATGTTATACTTACATAAAAAATATGCTAATTAAACCATTCTTAAGTACTTGCTGCATTCTAAAATCTAAGCAATCGATTGGAACTTAAAACTAGATACATGATACATTGGTGGGGGCCCGCACGTCGAAGTACCCCTACTGAGGCCGGCCGGTGTAAGCGGAGCCGTGCTAAAAAACTGGAGCGCCTCTTATTCCTCTTTTTAGGAAGAGCGCGGGGGGCGGGGAGGGCCATCTAATTCTGGTGTTTGTGTAAATGCACATTTTTGCATGGAGCTTCGCACGCGATCAAGCTTAGCCGGAGCTCGGGCCTGCACACACTCGCAACTCGCACACACAGACGAGGGTGTGCGTGTGCACCGCTTTTATTTTTTAATTTTGTATCCGCTCTGGCTTTACATTGTCTAAAACGAACATCAAACATTCAGCCTAGATACAAAATTGTATGATATTTTGGCAGCTATATCGTGTACCTATTGTGATATTATTAATGTAGTACTTCGATACGCAACTGATGTGATGGTGTGCTAAAGGTAATTAAAGGATATGCTTAATTAAAAATATTCCCTATTTGAAATGTCTTGTATAAACAATATTTTAAGTCATATTTAAATTGGTAAATATAAAATTATAAATAAACTGAGTTATCAGATCAGTAGCACCCCACCGACATTACGAATCGCAAAACATTAATAACAAAAAGCTCAACCATCGAACCATTCGTTTGCTTATCATATAGAATAATTTACGGAAGTCGTCCATTTTAATTAAAATCATTCGGGAGCTTGTGCGATGCATTAATCAATATTTTACATATGTACGAGCCGATACCATCCGGAAAGTCATGTATAATTCGAGAATGACGCACGAAAAAATCACATCTCACCCAGACGAGGTGGTGGGGGGTTGAGGGGTGGGAGGGTGCAGGTGGGGTCGGCGGTGTTTTTATTTTTCACGATTGGCGGATTGCAGCGCGAGTAATGATCGATGGAATTAACGTGAGCGCACTAGCCTCGGCTCGGGCGACTCCAATTTGTATTTCGAATGATGCTTTTTTAAAAACCTCCCGAATTTTTTTTTTCTTTAATGCCTGTGTCCCATTGTTGTGCTTGCATAATGATGCTGATAGAATAGAGTTCGTGTCCCTGCCCTCGCTTCAATGAAAAAGTTGAAATTGTACAAAAAAAGTTTGACTTTCACCCACATCAGATGAACTCAGATTCGTCTTTTATGCATCCCCTCATTGAACAAAACATAAAATAAAGGTATAACTAATTATAAAAGAAACAACAATGAAATATTGAAACAGAATCTCGTAATTAGAATAAGGTACTTACTAGTTAATAAAAAACAGAAAAAGTATTCAAACTATGTAACATAAGCTATTATTAAACAGATACGATGTAACATCATAGTAACATAGTATAGTACTTAAGTTGAAAGAGAAATTGTAAATTTTCCGCACGAAGAAGGTAGTTTGTAACTAACAATGTCTGTCGGAGCTTGAACACTACAATCTTATTTTAACGATGCTTTTATTGGCTTAAACAAATAGTTATTCAACATGTTACAAAAATACCCCTAATCCCTATATAGGGACCATTAAACTCAACAACTTTTACTATGGGACCAACTCCGAAATCGCGAAAAAAAATTAGCTGTTTCATACAAAAATAAAAATCGAAAATATCTAAATGTATGAAGCAGCTGATTTTTTTTGCTAGTTCAGAGTTGATCCCATAGTAAAAGTTGATCAGTTTGATGGTTCCTATATACCATATTCGGCATTAGGGGTATTTTTGTAACATGTTGAATACAATTTTATAAAAATGAAGAATTCGGGGTAATTTTCGGTAATCCATTTATTTAAAAAAATCCACATACCAGTTTAAAGTTTCCTGAAGATAGCCACAACACTAAACGTTAAAATACAACAACAACAATTGTACAAAAAACTTTAGAAGTACAATAAGCGCAAGGGAACAAACGCAGTTAGCGCCATAAAAATCCCTGAAAGTATGGACGCATAAAACTTATTCAGTATTTTGTAAGGTTATCGGGAATACTTCTGCCAATGTCCATTTTAAGGCCTTTTACACTATCAAGCCTATTTTTGAGTCCAATAGTGCTGCTATACCTTTCTATTACTAAAAACTGCTACTATTATAGTGTTAGTATGTTAAACTGATTTGCATTTATGATGTGTCAAATAAGAATAAATAATAAATATTTGACAACATCACATACATTGCTCCGATTCCAAAGTAAGCAGCTAAAGCACTTGTGTTATGGTAATCAGAGACAACGGTGGTATCACAAACACCCAGACTTGAGCCAATATAGAAAAGTTCGTCTTATAAATTGACCCAACCGGGGATCGAACCCGGCACCTCAGAGATGGCGACACCTTGAAAACCGGTGCACAAAGCCACTCGACCACGGAGGTCGTCAAATGCAAAAAGATCACAAAATAGCGAACATGGTCGAGAGCAAAAAGCTCTGTGTACCTATTATAGCTATTTTCCGTAACAATTAAAGTTTCGGGCGCACTCTTTACTCCTAAGTATAAAATATTTAACCAACACTGTTTGTATTGGGGTATTTTAAACTTGATATCTATTCCATTTCCAACAGAACTTTGACTCTCGAGCTTTCAACTGACAACTAAACAATGGATTACCTCGTGTTGTGATTTGATTTCACTTTTATTCTTAAAACATTCCACATTTGTACTAAAGGCACAGATATTATTATATCTAAAAGAAAGCCTCCTAACTATGTGTTAATAACTAATATGGTTTTGGAATAAATATTTTTGTGTTTTTTATTTTTCAAATAAACCTGTATCGCCTGTAAGTCTCAAAATCGAAAGCAAGATGAAACTTTAAAGAAACAAAAACCAATGAACTATATAATGTATTAAACTGAAATATAAATCAAAAATTCGCTGTCTTGTTTTGTGTTTTTTTGTTTCATTTATATGTTAGTAAGTAAAAGCTCAACCCTAAAGTTATAAAAATAGCGTTATGCGAAAATTGGCGCCAAATTTTTTTTTTTATGTCACTCGTATACATTTTTTCTAATTCTATGCATTATACCCATAATACGCTACGGTGCCGCGTGCCATGCATTCCTCTAGGCCCGATGCCGCGTATATAATTTCGATTCGTGTCCGTTTACAAATTAAACAACCCTTATATGTGAACCACCCCACGGTGGTGTATGATTTATATAACGACACATACATTTGGCATAATTGAAAAATGGCCGGTGCTAATGGTGAGGCGCGTAACCAAATAATTTGCTTTTAGGATAATACATGACTGTCCTTATAGCTGTATGATTTTTTCGACCAAAGCATAAATTTATGATCGGTTTAATTAACTTTGTGCTAAAGAGCAAAAAATACTATATAATATTATGAAACTTTTATAAACTCTAGAAAAGTTTGTGTACGAGTAAGTACATAAAAAGTTACAATCAACTTTACAGCTTACTTACTTAGCTGGTCGTAGACTTAATTCACCTGGGCTAATTCTTCATATCATACAATGATTTTCTTAGCTATGTGTTATCGAGTAGTAGACAGCGATTTCTCAACTAGTTGTAATTTATACAATACTAAATAATATACTAGAAAAAATAGGACTCCCACCAGATCATTTTTTCTAGTATATTATTTAGTATTGTATAAAAATAGCATTGTGAATGCTTAAATCTCAAAATTAAATAGTTGTAATTTATTTGACCTACCCATTGAATGTAAACTTTGTTAATTATTGTAATGGAAAATGACGTCACTTTAAATGCCGACCTCATTTTTCAAATTTTGACGACTCTGTATGAAATATACAGGGAGAAAAAAGTACCCTTGACGAGTTTCTTGCCGGTTCTTCTCGTTACAAGGTCTCCCGCTTAGGGTTTGCGAACCGATGGCGTAGCTTCTTCGACATTCACAAGTGCTTGCAACAGCCTAGACTGAATAAATGAGTTTTGAATTTTGAATTTTGAATAGAGAATAGAATTTATTTATTTGCCACAAACACGGTACATTCGATATTCCACAAAGTTTCACATATTTGCCCCATAACACAGGCATGTAAATATTGGGTACAAGTTGTGACATGAAGTTACACAAAAAAAAATATAATACATACTAATCTTCGACTACCTACCTACCTAAAGGAAAAAGGGCAATTAACTAAAACAATTGTTACATAATTACGATAAACATAAACGCTGTTATTTTTTAAAGAATAATGGGTTTGTCTCACTATTTTTGTTTAGTGACTTTTCCAATAGCCTATGATACCAGAATAACAACTGTGAAGAAATTTTCAAAACTTAAACCTGACAATCTATATGGACTAGAACACTGTTATTTTGGGGTGAATTATGACGTCATTATACACCCGGTGAACCTTACGTAATACGTTTTAAAGCACATATTTTAATGCGCTTGGCATTTCCAAAAAAACCCTTGTAACTTAGGCATTTTAAAACGAATTTCAATAATTCTCTCACTGGGTTTCATAGCTATGAAAATGTGTTCACTCTGTATTAATAAAACTATAGGACTTTACCACAGGACTCATCCTCATTGTCCTTCCAGTCTATGTGATGAGAGATTAGACAGTTTTCATTGTTATACAAAAGCTAAATAATAAAGACCGTGAAAATTATTATCACATAAGTTATACTATACCTGAAAATCCGTAAAAACTCGTGCGATGGTAAGCTAAATAATTGATATTTTTCAGGATTATGAATAAACTACTAGCCAGATCTCTGTAATTTTTTTATGGGACCACACATGAATTATGTTCTTACAAATAAAAAAATAATAATTAAAACCGGTTAACAACTAGTGAAGTTATGTTAAAACATACATAAAAAAAAACATACCGTCGACTTGATAACCTCCTCCTTTTTGAAGTCGGTTAAAAATATAACAAGCTGACGAAATGATTTACCACGCTAGTTAAGCTATATAGAATCACTTAACCTTTAACACTTAATTTTCGATACCATCACTCACAGAACCGGTAATAAAATTACTTATTACTGATTTAAAATGTTCAGACTTAGATTTAAATCCATCAGTCTGGTCGAATCAAGATGAAAGGAGAGATAAGTACACTTGCAACTTGTTTGTTCATCTCATACAGTGTGCGGTGTTACTATTATACTAGAATGTGCTATAATCTTAATTATATTTTTGCCGTGCCACTCGCAAGTGGAATAACATTTGCATATTTATTAATTAAACATTAATTTCAATATATTATAATTTAGAGAGTACAGAGTATGTGAATTTGATTAAAATAATATTGTAAGTTTTAAAAAGAAAACTGATAAATTTCATCCTATTCTGACGACCAGACGACCTGTGTCCCTACCATGAGTTGATGCAAACTGTTTACGCTACCGTAAACTATCGTTCTCTCTCTTTCACTTGCATTGACTGTGAGAAGTATATCCGATAGTTTACGGTAGCGTAAACAGTTTGCATCAGCTCATGGTAGGGCCACTGAGTGGTGCAGTGGTTAACATGCCGGTCTACCAACCGGTCCCAGGTTCGATTCCCAGCCGGGCAGAATTTGAAATAATGAATCTTAATTTCTATGAGGGGTTTGGGTGTTACTATGTATATATTTAAAAAGTATATAAGTAGTATATCAGTTGTCTAGCACCCATATTATAAGATTTGCTTAGTTTGGGGCTAGATGGCGCTGTGTGAAATTGTCCAAGCATTTATTTATTTATTTATAAGTTTTTTTAAGACTTATTTGTTTGTGTGACAATCTTGGCCTCCATGTTCTTAAGCCCTTTGAGACCCTGATTCATGTTAAGCCCTGTTGTTTGAGACCCTGATTACTAAACTAATTGTTCTTCGCAGTTTTTGTCCACATATGAAAGACTCACGCTAGCCAAATCGGAAAGAAATTATTACATTCGTAATTTCAGAATAAGTACATATTATTAACTTTAAGTTAATGTTTTATGCCGGCTCTACATATTCGTCCATCATCGGCACAATTTATCGTACGTTGCCGATTGTGTAACATATGCTTCATAGAGGTTCTTTCAAAAGCATCAACGTACGATAAATTGTGCCGATGATAGGCGAATATGTAGTACCGGCAATAAAGAACTGGAAGCTGGCAATTACGTGATTGTACTTAGCAAATGGTAATTTTAAATCAAATACGACATAAAGGTTCATAATTGAAGTCAATTAACGAACAAACAGTAAACACATGTAACTTAATATTGCTTAGATTAAGATAACTTCTCGAGTTCACTTGCTACATTACTTAATCCGCGTGTGCTCGGACGCAGCTGTCAGATCTGACAGCTTGTCAGTTGACATAATCACGAGCTGTCATAATGATTTGTGACCGTGCCCACTTTCTAGTTCGCGAGGAAAGTGTTATTTTAAAAATAGATCTAGTGTATAGATTATTTTAATTACGTTTTTACTTATTTGCGTGACTACCTTCTAACAGGATGTTGTTACCTAAAACTTTAAAATATTAAAACGAATAAAACCAAAAAGTTAACTTTGCCCCTTATCTTACAAAGTTGTTAGGTACCAAAATTATAGTAAAGCTATAATACAAATCAGCCAGAGAAATTCCCCGAATATTTGAAATTAAATTTATAACGCCTCAAGTTCCAACATAAACCTATTGACCTAAGTAATTTAGTTCTCAAGCAATTTATGACAATAATCCCATTAGCTGCGCTCACTGATTCCAGGCATTCGACAAAAGGACGAAGTTAGCTGTATGTTCGCTGCACGTGCAACTTTCGCTCTTCTCGTGAGTGCAGTGCAACTTTTCATTGTAGTACTCATTATACAAGGTCACACGCACTCGGAGTTACGCGTAATGTAACCTCTATTGAAAAAATGTTACACAAAAATTAAAAAAAAAAACAATTGAACTACAAAACAAAACCCTTTTGGAAATTACAAGTAGCGAAGCAAATAAGCTGATTGATACTGAATGAAGGAAATAACAACATTATATTGAAATAAAACATAAAATCCTTTTTAAAGTCCATCATTAATAAAATATTATTGTATGGAAGCTACCCAGAAATCACAGTAGCTTAAATAAAAGTCAGCTTATTTTTCCCATGAACAAAATAGCCGTAACAATGAGCTTTACAAATGGTTTTCAAACTTTTCAAAATCAACTACTTACTCCAAACAAACTGACTGAAAACTAATTATTTTTACTAAGCGTTTTCGAATTTGAAGTTCAGATAGGCTGTCTCACTCACATTTTTTTGAACTTTTTAAAGATATAATAAGTAAGAAAAGTAATTTATACTTACTTGATTTATTTTTGGTGAATGTTTTCAATACTTCGTCAATAGAATAGTAGGTAAAATAGAATATTAAGTATCACGGATATTATACATAAGTACATTGTTTTTGTTGAAAACTTATATTTAAATGTAGAAAAACTAGTAAAAAAATATGGTTTTTGAGCTTATTTATTTCACCAAATAAATCCAAAATATCTTTAAATATACGTGAAATCGCGAAATATTCGTGGTAGTATTCTATTGACGATATATATTGAAAACATTCATCATAAATAAATCAAGTGATTCATCACCTTAAAAAAGTTCAAAGTGTGAATAAGACAGCCTTTTTTAAGTTGCAACAGCGAAAACACTAAGATCCGTTTGCACTAAACTTAAGAATCGCCTAAGTCTTTTCCTTACTACAGCTCGACCAAGATAAACAGGCGAATGAAAGCTGCATGACAGCTAAGTTAATGACACCGCTTTAATTTGGTCAAGTTGTAGTTAGGAAAAGACTTAGGCGATTCTTAAGTTTAGTGCAAACGGGTGTAAGACTTTCAAAAGGATTTTTCTATTCAGTTTCGCTCATTACTTACTCAGTCTTACGACAATTCCTGATTAAGGACCCTATATACCACAAGTGGCGCCCTCATTTTAATTAAATTTATTGCTCGCTAAGTACATAATGTATCGAAAAATTTTGTTCGTTGTAGTAGTAGTTCGCAAAAGTGCTAAATGTGGCCACTTTTGACACTTTTGCGAACTACTACTGCAACGAACTATATTATACTGAGGTTATTGTTTGTAAATAAACTATAGAACCTTAGCTTCAATCTGTACATGTGAATTTTCGATACATTATGTACTTAGCGAGCAATAAATTTAATTAAAATGAGGGCGCCATTTGAGGTATATAGGGGCCTTAACAATAAATTAACTACGTGATACTATAATCGTTGCATGTGAACGGCTCTCAACGAGACCAAGGTCACAAAATAGCCAGGAGGTCGCAAATGCGCACAGACACGTCATGTATATCTAGAAATATTCCGAGTGTTTCCGGATACAAAATGATCGGCGAAATCTGATATATAAAATTCTCGTGTCACAGTGTTTATAACAAAACTCCTCCGAAACGGCTTAACCGATTCTTATGAAATGTGTGTATATTAGTAGGTCTGAGAATAGGACGTAAACTATTTTTCATACCCCTAAGTGATAAGGGTGGTCCACCCCAAAAATAGGACGTAAACTATTTTTCATACCCCTGAGTGATAAGGGTGGTCCAACAATAAAAAAATATTGTAATTTTTTTGACATTTTTTTTTTAATTGGCATTAAAAATATTTTATTATAAAAGGAGGGCAGTCGGCATCCAACTAAGCGCAGTCCCGAATAAGTTCTTTCCGATCGAATTAATACACTGGCCTTGCGTATCTCTGTGCGTTCCTTTATTACAACTAGCCTCAGCCCGCGACTTTGTCCGCGTGGACAGTAGAAATATGATAGCTAGTACTACGGAGAGTTCGAGCTGTTTCCCTGATTCCACCCACCCGAATTAGATGAAACATGGCTTAGATTAGTTGGACTCCAGAGCTACCGACTGTGAAGAGCCCATCTTAATCCGTTGAGCGGTTTCGCATGATGCACACACAAACATTTAAAAAGTACAGTTTTATCCTTAAATCCTTAAGGAACCTTTGACCGGGATAAATAATTATCCTATATTTTGATCCAGACTATAAATTATCTGTAAGACAAATTTCATCAAAATCCGTTCAGCCGAGATTATTATGCTCTAAGTAAGGACCTTATTGTCTGTAACAAAAGTAAAATAGTTTTCACAAAACATATTTAAGTCTATCTATGTGCCAACATTAATCTTAAACAAATTTTTATCAGTCCATCACTCTTCTCGCTTCTAAATAAAAGGATAGAAAGAGAGGATTCTTTCAGAAGCCATTCACTCATAGCTGGCACCTTTTTCTAAACAGCATAAAAGTTGTTCAGGAAGCGTTGGCGTGTCTCAAACTTTCATACAGTTTTCAGGAGGTCGTTCACCCAGGAACACACCCTTAACCACTCCTTATTCTTCACTCGATAGAGTCGAAATTCCTTCAGCAAACGCCAACATAGTGACGACCTTGTGCGGTCCGCGGAGTTTTATTTCCTGTCATTATGGTCTATTTTGACTGGTTAAAGTGCATTGCTGTGTTTGTTTTCTTTTTTAAGGATTTCTTACACTGCACTCTTTTTGTTCGTAGAGTTATGTAATTATCAGAAGTGAATCTTTCTTTCTATTTTTGCGTTGACTGAACGTTATTTAAACGTGTCGTTAGTAGAGTTCATAAATTGGTATGCCCAATACATACCATACATACATACCAATTTATGAACTCTGTGTCAATACACACGCTGTATAAAACAAGAAATTTAAGCGAATCCTTTTTATTAAGTAAGTAAGTACCTACCTTAGTTTTTGTTAAGCAAGCACTTATTTATTCATAATTTTTTTTTATTTAATTAAACGCCATTCATCTCTTCATGTTCTTTATTTCATTAATTCAACCATTCATCTCTTCATGTTCTCTATTTCATTAATCTGTTTTATTTTCCAATCGATGAAAAAAAAATTACCTTTGTAATTATCATTTTTGATTTTCTTATCAAAAGTGAATCCAACGTTTTTAACTTTTTTTAAGAATTTGAAATTATAACTCCACGATTAACATTAATTTTAAAGTTGAAATCCATTCAAGTTAGCAGGTAGGAAATGCATCTTTCAATAGTTGCTTAACAACAAAGGGTTGCGTGTAAACTTGCCGCAAAAAAGGTGCAGGTTCAATGACCCTTTATTTAATACTTTTACTTTTTGAAACGATTTTAATGTCGCACGCGACGGCTTCCGAGAACCAACGACGGGATCCGATTAGACCTGTTATCTTTTGTTTCCTAATTAACTGCCCGTCTGTTATTTTTTTAGGGTATCGAACATCGAACACAACTAGAGGTTTATAGGGAAACGCATAACCCTGTTTAATAAAGTTCCACAACAAGTGATTGATCTACCTTCGCATGAATTTAAAAATCATGTCAAAAAGACGCTCATGGGTAAAGGTTATTATAAAGTAGACGATTATCTGAAAGACC
Source organism: Catoptria pinella (assembly GCA_963556745.1). Lineage (NCBI taxonomy): Eukaryota > Metazoa > Arthropoda > Insecta > Lepidoptera > Crambidae > Catoptria > Catoptria pinella. The sequence continues at coordinate 2,240,054 of OY750771.1, forward strand.
AAAATGCGTGGAAATGATGTAACACAATAACTTGCTAGTAAGTACTTTGTTGTTTATAACCTGTTGTATGTATTGTATTTGGTAACAATATATTTAGGTTTGTAAATATCGTTACTTATTTCTGTTAAAGCTGAAAAGTTTCTTGCGCCTGTTCTTCTTGTCAGTTAAAAAAGTCTGGAACGGGTGGTAGAAAAATATAGACGATTCAAAAGCGCTTAATTACTAAGTTCATTTGAATAAAGCAATTTTTTACTTTTTACTTTAACTAATAATGTGGCCCACCTCTTAAGGCTGTTAGAGACAGCATGCTGAATTTGGTCGAGTGGCTTTGTACACCGGTTTTCAAGGTGTTTGTAGAAGTTATTAGTAATGTCCTGAAATATTATGAATTTTCAGGATCTCAGATTATAGGAACAAGCTTTAAATAAAACCCATAGCCTACTTCTCATCTACTTGCATAAATCTACCAGCATACAATATCTAGGCTAATCATAGACAATCCAGGTCGGTGCTTCATCACTTTATTGGCTTTTATTTGTAGGATTTCATCCTGAAAAAATTAAGAAACTAGGAATAAATAAGCTTTTAATAAAAGCTATGACCTACTTGCATTTACAATGCGATGAAATTGACAATAGACAGTGATCCGCTGCAACTTCACTCGAGATTGTATGGCCAAGAGAAAACTTACAAAATGTTGTACCGCAAGCATACTGAAGTTGGTCACTTCTGTTAAATTAATCGCATTGTATTACCTACCTGCACACAATATCTAGTCATAGACATTATCCAGCTCGAAGCAAGTGGTCGGTGCATAATCTGGTAAAAATAGACTCCTAGTCTGTGCCTGAGGGCTGTTGTCTCCGGCCCACGGCTTTTTATTTTGTCTCAACAACGTATTATTATGCTGCATGAGAACAAAAGTGTATTTTTTTTTACTTGAGAGTTCTTAGATGCGTCTATTTTAACGGCACATGAAACTGTACTTCTACTACCATAAGAAGACTATTCTATTTAATTGTAAATTGTTTAATATGGGTAATTAATTTTAGTTTAATTCATCAACGCCCGAGCGGCCGAATGCGGCCGGACAACAATAGAATATCCATTGTGTCTCATTTTCCGGGCCTTGATGGGTTAAAACATAAAATTGGTTTTTACTACTTGAATGCTGTCGACACTTATAATTGTTGTCTAATTTCTCTGAAAATGCTGTATAAAGGCAATGCCAGAGTTGCTTTTTAAATCAATAAAAAATAAGAAGACATCATGAAGGTAGTCTTTGGGGCGAGAGTGTGAAGGTGGAAGCGCACTACACCCGGAATCCTCAGCACAGAAGAACTGGCTATCTTACCTCTAACTGCCGGAACACAACAATTTTTAAATTGCTGTTATGGCGTCAGACTTAGGTAAGATGGTGGTAGCTAGCCAGGCGGACTTGAAGTAAGCCCTACCAACCAAACCGAGTAAAATGTACCCCCCTACTGGGAATCGAACCAGGAACCCCTGCATCTTACACGGGTGGGCGAACCACTAGACCACAGAGGCGGTTGAAACTTACTTAATCTGTTACTTTAGAAACTCACCACACTAACGTCACAACGTAAAAAAAAGTATTTCCGATTTAAATGAAGATACTGCCTTAATTGCCCCACCTTACGATCTTGATAAATTCCCTGAGACATCCTGGGAATGAGTGATATATTCCGTTCAGCCGCTCCTTCAATAATTTGCCTCGAAATAGACTTGTCTCTTCGCTCCACTGGGCGGTTCAGTTCAGTCCTTTGCAAGTAATTGCTGCCATTAAATTATAATAATAAAGATTTAAAAACGATCCATTGGATTTGTGTATTATTATACAGGTTCATTTTATATTATCCTAATTACTAATAAGAGTTGTATAGCGGGTGAATAATAAGACAGTGTTTTGTAACTTTCTTTTAAATGTCAAACTTAAATAGTTTGACAGAGAGTAACCATTGTGTAACTATACATCTGCTGTACAATATTTATTAGTGAGAGCCTAAGTAATTAAAGTTGTTTAAAAATTTGCAACTAGAACTACAGAAAAGTGGAAGAGATACAGAAAATTGTTTAATGTCATATTTTAAGTTAAAATAATAAAAAAAAACTGTTGCCAAGCTCATTGACAAATTGTCAGGTCATTAAATAGGGCCCAGATTAGAAAACAAAAATGCTCAATTCATAGATTCATCAAAATCAAAGACAGTAAGATATAATACCAAATTGCAATAAATAAACTTCGATAAGAAGTTGTATCTGCGTAATGTAAGAAAATATACTGTATTGCTTGTTCACGTTTAAATGAAAAAAATAATATTGGCCAAAAAACATTAATATCCTATGCAACTTTTGCTACGACTAGGACGTAGTAGGTACTTCTTTAAACTTTGACCACATCGTCACATATCTGTTTTTTTTATAATAGATTATATATATTTCATTCATAAGTGATCGTAAGTGGACAGGCCTATTACATAAAAACAATAATTTTGTTCCCACTAGTTCTACCGTAGAACTAATAAGACTTTTTTCTCATTAGTCCTACCACAAAGTATTAAATCGTAGCACTAATTAGAAAAAATAAGTACCATTAGTTCCCCTTGGGACCATCTGACCACTAAATCCCACCACCAGTGGTTGGTTGGTACTCCAATTTCTCTAAATGCCCAGTAGAACAAGTGGGAACAAAACAAACAATCGCAATAAGCGTACGATGTTCGTCCTTCGTCCCACTCCGAGGCACTATTGGGTAACTTACGAATAAGGTTCAATATCAAGTAAATTGAATGGCGAATTCCGTCCGATTATCGTGGTTACATCGCGATTCTTTTTATGTAGTAGGCCTGCTGGATACTTACGAACACTTATATGGATGTCATCCTGTCTGAAATTGTAAAGTTAAAAAAAAACTAATCACCAATTATTTGGTCGTAACATGAAGCTACGACACAACGCTTGGTAACTAAAACAGTCATATCTTTAGGCGTTAATTTTACAAATGTTAAGGCATTGAATACAGTCATAAAAGAGTTTTAATGTGAGTAACATGCATAAATTATCCGGTGCGAAAACACGACTCGGTGACGGCTCTTTGAATGTCAAGACATTAAATCTAAAGAGATCGGAAACAAATTGAAATGGGACTATGACAGTAGTCCCGCTGGAGTGTCCTAGAGGACATTAGCATTTGTCGAGGGGCGTCGTCGTGGACGAAAATAGCGCGGGCGGCTCGTCACCAATGCGCTCCGTTTGCTTTATGGGCAGTTATTGCACGCCTTTAATTACTGCACAACGCCATTTTGAAGATTTGTGAAACGTCACTTTTGGCGCGCTGCGTGCACTTGACAGATCGCTGCGCAAAGGCATCGAGACATATACAGCAGCATAACAACATTCCTTTTGCTTTATTTTAGGTAACAGACGGCCAAATACTAAAACGAATATTAAAGTTAAGGCCACCTTAAATTAAAAAAAAAATACAGATTTGACAGAAGCTCTGTGAATATGACAACTTCCTTAAAGTTAAGAGACCTTAAGTAAAGATTTTAGTTAAGAAGCCATTGATTCGGCGCAAAAACTTAAAAATTATACATACTTATACGTAGACCTGGGAATTGAAACATTTGTGTCGATTAGAATAGACTAAACCAACCCTTTTCTCTAACATGATTCACTCGAATAAACTGAAGTGCTCGATGTTACATCGTCTGTATTAAACTTTTATTGCGTTCGGTGCAATTCTCTAGTCGGCGCAAGTGTGCGAACATGCCATTAATTACGTGCGGCCGAAACCATTTAAAAGATTTATTATATTTATTCTGAAAATTTTAAAAGAGCATGAAAATTCAGCATTTGTTTCGTGACATGCCCACGTCCAAACAAATTTATAGTGCTGTGAGGGATAAATAACCGGTTCAAACAAACGCGAACATTGGAGAGAAGCATTTAATACAGCACTAGGGGCAAATCTCCTTGTCAACAGCAGCAATTTGCTATTCCAGCTTTTTGAAATTTCAATTTTTTATAGCATATTGTTAGGAAAAATAATGCTCCTTTCTATTCACACAGTCTATGTTAGTAAGAAAAATTTTATAAAAAAAGCTTTATAATAACTGAGCTAATCTGCAATGAGCACAAACTTTTCCTCCATTTATGGCCATGGACTAATGGCTTAGCTGAAACTGTCAAGATTCTGATATGACTAGTGAAAGAATTTTGTGTGCGGGGTGTCTTATGCACCTGTATGTGCCGATAAAGTACGAGTAAATTTTTTGACGTTCGTTGTAAAGATGACCTCATCATTCTCAGCCACGTCAGCTAATTTTGCCATTTGATTTGTCGCCGTGTGCGTGCACCGTGCAGCCGCCTTTATTCCCCCGTCCATGTTTACTCTCGTTTATTCGTCGCGGATCTCAGGGCTGCGTGCGCTAAGTGCATTGCCCCGAACCGAAATAAATTGTCGCGCCGCCGAGTGTCATGCGTGGTGCGTACAACCGGTACCGATGTCAGCCCAATGGCAGACACGGCGGGCGGTTTTCCCGCCGAAATGAACTGTCACTTGTTCGAACGTACCGTTTCGCGGACGATACAACGCTTGCTTTGAACGGCGCGACGTGATGTCGCCTTTCATAAATGAGGTAGTGGATATAGTTTGATAGGTTGTGAACAGGGAATTTGTCGCCAAGTGTAATCCAAGTGCACTTTTTACGCGTGCAGCAATCAGCATCTTTTGCGACGTCTTCATTCACACGTCCATCCGTCCGTTCCGTGTTCCCGCAAGTGATTCACTTACGCAAACTTTTTGCGACAAAGGCTCCAAGGACCCATTGAACCATGAATTTGTTTGTTGTCTTTACAGTTTTTTGAACTCTTTCGTAATTAAGTCTGTTAATTTTTTACTCACACATTTTCGTGTGATTGAACTTTGCTCTGGCGAAGCTTTTATCTTTGTGATAAGGTTAATTGCAAATGTCATTTATTATATCTAATCATTTTTAAATCCTACTTCAATTTGCGGTCTAAATACAAAAACTCAGGCACAGATGTTGGTGAATCTAGGCTACAAAAAAAGCTATTAAGTGATACATTTATATGATACAAATTGCTCATAGTTAGTAATTTGGTAGCAAAAAATGTGGCACAAAAAAATTAAACCAGAGCTGTGGCTAGCCGAGAATGACGTATTAGTGGCTAGACACTTTAACGGAAGCAAAACTTCGAAAGTACTGTAATTATCTTAAAAGTCGCGGTACAAATTAATTTCGCACATAAATTCTTGACAGTGGTGTTTATTTTAGTAGGTACTGGTCATTAATGTTAAATCAATCTGGTTTTTAAAATGGAAAATAATAAATTCTAATAATTCTAAGCTGCATAAATTCAGATTATTTTAACTTACTTCCTAACTCCTTTCTTAATTTTTTAACGCTTTAAACGACGTTAAGTTTTCCATTCTGCCAAGGAGTTTGGTACTTACAGCATCAACCTTTTTACGAAAGCGGCACAAGAATAGTCCTTCTCACCATCGAGTCTGATCTGACAAAGTAACGAGTGACTAAGCAGTGTCGATCACGTTCGTTACTAATGAGTCACAGTGGCGAGATTACAAAAGCCTGTTGAACGCGGCCAGGTAGTTGGACGAAACGCTCCGGCTTTTGTAGTAAAATTTACACTTTAAAGAAAGAAAGAAAATACATTTATTTGGGACCACACAACGATACACAATTATTATACTAAATCAAAAAGAGAACAAATAAATCCAAGTATGTTGACTAAAAAAGTCCAGTATTCATCCGTAATTATCGAATTAGGTTTATCAGTTAGTTGGGCACATAATGTATATCAAAAGTAATTTTTTCAGCAAGTCATTTAAATTAATATCATAAGTATAATTACGCACGAGTAGGAAGTATTTATTTTTTTCTTAAGTAAAATAATATAAAGTAGAGAGTAAAATAAAGTATTTTTTAAAGGTAGGCACAAAAACATAAACAAACTAAGTACAAAACTAGGTATAGTCTATCTACAATGAAAACTTTACAACGAAGTGAAACGCGAGGGCGGGTTCAACACGCGACTAGGCCGAATCTCTCTGAGCTTTAAAGTTGTTTATTCCAATTTAAAAATCCCGAAGGTTTCGTCCAAGTACTTTAGATCAACTGGCATTTGTAGTCTCGCTTTTTCATTTCATTACTCTAATAACCTGTAGGGCTCGGCCCACGATTCGGTCGAACCGCTCTAGGTTTTAAAGTGTAAATTACTACAAAAGCCGGAGCGTTTTGTCCAATCACCAGAACGAGTTCAACAGGTTTTTGTAATCTCGCGTCACAGTGCTAAATTGACTGAAGGGATATTATGTACTGCAAAGCTACACGTATAAGTAGGTATACGTTATTAATATTTATGCTGGGACAGTTTTACTAGTGGCTCTGTAGAGCGCGTTTGTGACATTTTTGGCCATTTATCGAAATGGCTGAAATATGATTTTCTCAAATCTCCGCCATTTTGAACAATTTCGAAAAACTGAATCGATTCGAAACTGATAGGTTGAGAAATGCGACCTGTACGGGAGAACAATTGGACAGCCGGACAGCGGGACAGCTGGACGAAAGCATTTTACACAAGCAGAAGCGGAAATGCATCCGTCGCGCTTCGCGCGCGCTCGGTCGACTAGGAAAAGGAGATATTCGACCTTCAAAACTTATATTAATAGCTGTCTTTCAAAGAGGCAAAGTATAGAATCTAAATATACAAGGTGTTACAAAAATACCCCTAATGCCGAATATGGTATATAGGGGCCATCAAACTGATCAACTTTTACTATGGGACCAACTCTGAAATCGCGAAGAAAAAATCAGCTGTTTCATACAAAAAATAAAATCGAAAATATTAAAATGTATGAAACAGCTGATTTTTTTTTCGCGTTTTCAGAGTTGGCCCTATAGTAAAAGTTATTCAGTTTGATGGTCCCTATGTACCATATTCGGCATTAGGGGTATTTTTGTAACACCTTGTATAATAATTTTCATTTTCTGACGATATAAACGCCTACTTTGCTTTAAATTATATGTTATTTACTTCGATCAAAGGTTATTTATTTAAATTCAACATCCTCCCATGGGAGAGACTTTTGTCCATAGTCCTACAGTAGACTATAATTATTATTGATTAACATAAGTTTTCCCTAAGCATCGATTTGAAAATGTCAAATCCTTTCTTTTCAAACGCGAAGATCTTTATCATTTTACAGATTTGACTTTGGTTTACTTTACATCGTAAGGTGCCTTCAAACCACTCAGCACACAACAAAAGCGGAGTAGTCGAAGCTTCCAAACGGGTGCTGTCAGTTGAAACTGCTCATGCGTGAAGCGCTGCGCGGGCGCACGTCTCGGCGAGATTACTGTAATCTTTATGTGGGCAGCCTCCGGACTCAGGCTGGTCAGGAAATAGATCAGTAAAATAAATTTTAAACAGAATATTCAGCCTCTTTTTAGAGGTAATGTTACCTGCCTGTCATATTGTTATAAAGAAATAAAATAATAGATTGTACTTCCTTTCAACCAGTGTATAAACACTGGTTGAAAGGAAGCAATTCCCATATGAGATATTTAGACTATGGAATTGATGACTCTCACCCGTGTTAAACACTCTTTTTTTCATTTCGAATGAAAAAATATCAAAATGAATTGATTGAAGTATCTTCTGAAAAGACAGGATCGGAAAAAGGCAGACGATGTTTAAACAGGACCTGAAAGTATGATAACACTGAATTTGATCTATTCTTCAATGCATCTGACCCACATCTGACCCGTGATATCCAAAATGGACAGTTTTCTAGCTGATAAAGATCAACAAGTTAAGACGTCATCAGCCATTTTTTAAGTCCCCACTTTTGGTGCACAGTCCTTCTTTATAGGTGGATAATTAAGGAGGTTGCATGCCATCACCCACCACGCGGGCTCAATGTGAATTGGTGCGAATTCTATGTTTATTAGCTGAAATATAACTTTTTAGCAGCTCTAACCTCATTCAAAAAAAGCTATACACCGTTAATTTTTAAGTATATATAAAAATGAAATGGAGATTTCAGACCCCAAAAATCAGCTATTCCATACATTATAGTCGAGTCGATGTTGTACTTTTCTATTGAACAGCAGATTTTTTTCGCGATTCCGTGGTTGGCCCCATAGTAAGTTGTTCATTCACATGGTCTGAAAACCCCATTTCATTTTTAGATATACTTAAAAATGAACGTTGTATAGTATTTTCTAAACAATTGGATTAGATGTGTTAGCTGGGAACGTACAGGGGAGATAATTAGGCGATATCGATGGCGCTCTCCTGCCTCATGCCGGCCGGAAGGGGCGGAGCCGCCGAACCAGTCTGGGCGAGACGAACCGAAGCCTTAAAATATTTTATTGTATCCTTAAAACAGCCTCGCGTAAGATATTTTGACGACCTCCGTGGTCGAGTGGCTTTGTACACCGGTTTTCAAGGTGAGGTCCCGGGTTCGAACCCCGGTTGGGTCAATTTAGAAAACGAACTTTTCTATATTGGCTCAGGTCTGTGTGTTTGTAATACCACCGTTGTCTCTGATTTCCATAACACAAGTGCTTTAGCTACTTACTTTGGAATCGGAGCAATATATGTGATGTTGTCTTATATTTATATTTATTTATTTATATTATCCAAGACCATCAGAGAAATTTATGATAATCTTTGAACGTACTTGTTCGGAAAAATAAAATATTTTTGGTAAATAATCTTAAAGGTCTTTTTTGTTTGGACTACCCATTAGAACATAGTATTGAGACCTGTTCTATAGTTTCAGGTTAAGTTTCAATTAACTTGCTTGACAGACAATTTCATAGAAATATTGTTTCGTTTCAAATTTTTTTTTTTTAATTCTAACAGATTTTAATGCTATCAGGGCCCTATTTCATAAACATTACTATAGTAAATGACAACGATTATTTGGTGTTCATTGCGTCGCCAATTTAAAACTAGAAAATAAACTACTCACAGTCACCGCAATGTATGCGAATTACCGTAGTAAATTACTAATTGTAATGTTTATGAAATAGGACCTTGGAACCATGCTCTGACAGATCTTAGTCAATAAGTCAGAGCCTAAGCCTTGACGACCTCCGTGGTCGAGTGGCTTTGTACACCAGTTTTCAAGGTGTCGCCATCTCTGAGGTCCCGGGTTCGATCTTCGGTTGGGTCAATTTAGAAAACGAACTTTTCTATATTGGCTCAGGTCGGGTGTTTGTGATACCACCGTTGTCTCCGATTTCCATAACACCAGTGCTTTAGCTACTTACTTTGGAATCGGAGCAATGTATGTGATGTTGTCAAATATTTATTTATTTATTTAAGTTACCGCGCGTACACTAATTTAACAGGGTAAAGATTTTATTGTGCTCATGTTGTAACAAAACCAATATGCATAAATAATTTTAGTGTTACTGTTAGCATTAGAACTTGAATTTATACAAACTTGAACTAACCAAAAGTTATCGTCGAAACTTTTTCTCCCACCATACCATATGCTGTGCAACTCTCAGTTGGTTACTAATTACAGCTATCATAACATTTCCCCTCAAACTGTCCCGCACTTGCACTACAACTACAAATTTTTCCCATCAACATGTGTCCCACACTTCCTCGTAAGCCGAGCTGAAAGCAAACTTGTAATTACACCCTTCGTTTATAATAATAGCTTTTTAAATCTGCTATCGAATGTGCTACTTTTCGGCAAACCAAAGCGAATTAAACGCGATGACTACTCGTACATTCTCTTTGTTTCTTAACAGTGGTTCTGCCACAGAGAATTTAAAAACAAATTTCCCAACCAGACTTTAAAAAATTCAAAATTAGAACGTAGAAAAAAGTACCTGTCCTCGCCAGCCAGTGCATTCGAAGGGTAACGCATTCCCATCACTTCCCATAGCGTCGTGCGTCAAACGCTATAATTTTAAAAAGGGTTGACGTAAAAAAAGTTAATTCGGAATGACACCGCACATGTGCAGTCGTCCGGGCGGAGATATAAGATTTAACCCGTACATGCACGTCATTAATGCCGTCGAGAACGCCAACCGATTTCCTCCGGTATTATTTTATCTGTGGATTATAAACAGATGTTGTTCGGTGATAAATCTTTGTCTGTGGAAAAGGCTTGTGTGATAAATTCAGTATGTTCAGCATAATGATGCAGACCTTGTATCAAGTACCTATTTATTACCCATTGTATCAGTTGTTATCAAAAATATTTTTAACGTTTGTTAAGAGCGCATAGACTGCACACTAGCGCCGCCTTTGAAAAAAATCAGAGTGCTTAAATAATGGAGAAATTGTGAAATTATCTCTTTGTAGTGCACCCCGAAGAAGCTTTGTGGTACTTTTTAGCGCTTAAACAGTAATTTCTAGATAATTAATACTAAATTACTAAATAATTTATATTAAAGCACAATGATTTTATTTGCAATGGCGGCACTAGTGTGCTGACAGACAACGCGCTCTTAAAGTTAAATAATTGTTTGTTGGTTGATAGTGAAATAAATGAAATTTAGATAACAAACCTATTTTTTACACGAAAAAAGAAATTTAAGATCACCCAAACAAATGATATCGTGATAAGGTGTTTTATAAAAAAGGTATTAAACTATTGACAATGCTGTGAATTTAAGACCGACTATCGATAAGAGATACGATAATTATTGTATGCCTTCTGACACTGTTTCGTGGCCTAAATAGAGTTTTTAAATGCTTACAAGGCAATATGGAGACCACTCTATGTAGATTTTATCTATATAGAGCGTTCTTCTGATTCAAAGCAGTCTGCTTTGAATGAGAAGAAATTAAACCCTTTTTAACCGACTTCAAAAAAGGAGGTTATCAATTCAACGGTTTTTTTTTTCTTTTTTTTATGGTTGTTTTACCATAACTTCACCAGTTGTTAACCGATTTAAATAATTCTTTATCTTAAATCTTTTTATCTGAAAGAACTAGTTGGGACCACTCCCATAATATTCCATCCCATTTTATTGTAGAGCTTCATTTGTCTTGATAATAATTTTAATTTGGTTTACATTAAAACACTATGTTTGTTTAATTTAAGCATGAAAATAATAATATTCCATCCCATTTTATTGTAGAGCTTCATTTGTCTTGATAATAATTTTAATTTGGTTTACATTAAAACACTATGTTTGTTTAATTTAAGCATGAAAATAATCAATAACTTTTTAACACGACTAATTTTATTCTGCGACACAAGTTGAGGTACTTCCACAAACAAACTAACACCCGTATTTACAAACATAACTATGAGGTCTCACAGTGCACGCGGATGCATAGGGACACGAACCAATCACACGTAATACATAAAACTAACTAACCAATCACAGAGATTTATTTCAACGCAGTGCGCTTACGTAGTCTATGGTCGTTTTAGTATTGTTTCTGAATACGGGTGTAGAAGTTCAAGTAGAAAACCCTGAAGAATTTAGGATCAAGATTTTGATCTAAAATTGAAGAATTAAGATTTAATTGGTTCAATTTATAGTGGGCGCGGGCACGTCCGATACGAGCCGATCGTGGCCGATGGCCAATACCCGAGTAACGAGATTTTATCGACGTTAGCCCATCTCTATTTATCGACGGTACAGACGCCATGACGGATGGACACCATTTAAAAATCCGTTGAAGAATTGTAAAATGTTTATTGACATGGTAATTAATCAAAGAGTCTAAAATAATTAGGATTATTTTCTTACAAAAAACGGGCAGCTGTATTATGGATGATGATGATGATTTTCATATAAGTTAAGAATTTTCTTTGCGTATGAAAATAAATAAATTTTAAAAACTAAAAACTCGCCTTCATGAATAGACAAGTCAACTGAAAAGATGGAAACAAGATCAAATATTAAAGGCAACATAATAACATGCAGTCGGAGGCATGCATAAAGTGTCATTATGAATGTCATTATATTAAAATAATTTTATTTGAATGTATTTATTTTATTTATGTCTGTATAGATATTATATATTACGGTCATTATATAACTTTTTGAAATCCTTAGATACCCATATTGCAGTACTAAAAAAATTTGTTTTTTTCACGTCAAATAATACCACCGCACAGCCGCCATGTTGGTTTTTTTTAACATCACTTACCTAAGAACACTTGGGCTGTCAGTTCATACCTACTTGTTAACAGTTTAGAACCACTAGAACCAAATACCGATATGTTTTATTCCATAACAAACTGCGGAACCATTTTTCTCCATTATTTTTTCATTACAGCCACGAGGTGAGCGTGACAAATGACGTCACAGCATTTTTTAATAAAACCTCGCACCTCCCTAGCTGTAATGAGCGGTGATTGATTTACAGCGTAAAACGAAATGTGATTGTTTGTTGATAACGAAATAACGTCAGCGACACGGCAGCCAATCTAATTGTTTTGGAGATTAACACAAGATAAAGTAATAAATAAATAAATATTTGACTACATTACATACATTGCTCCGATTCCAAAGTAAGTAGCTAAAGCACATGTGTTATGGAAATCAGAGACAACGGTGGTATCACAAACACCCAACCAATATAGAAAAGTTCGTTTTCTAAATTGACCCAACTGGGGATCAATCCCGGGACCTCAGAGATGGCGACACCTTGAAAACCGGTGTACAAAGCCACTCGACCACGGAGGTCGTTACTAATGGTTAGAAAACAATTAATTTGGTTGACACTTTAAATCATTTTTTAATACTTTAGGCTGATTTTTCAATCCTCAGATAACATACGAAGATATCAGTCTGTTAAATTATTACCCGAATATAATTAAAGTCATTCAAAAAATTTGTCTAACAAACATTATGACAACCATTTGCAGTATAATACGTTATCAAACGAAATGCTTTATCTGGGTATTGAAAAATCAGCCCTTAGCGCCTTTAATATCTACCTAAAGAGCAAAAAAATTCACCGTAGAGGTTGATTGCACCCATATTGCACGTTTTTTTAAATATTACTTAATACTTGATATTTTTACATTCCTTATGCTTAGATAATTCTTAACCGCCTCTGTGGTCTAGTAGTTCGACACCCGTGTAAGACGCAGGGGTCCCGGGTTCGATTCCCAGGTATATAATAATATAGGTTGTACTCGGTTTGGTTGGTAGTAGGGCTTATATCAAGTCCGCCTGGCTAGCTACCAGCATCTTATCTAAGTCTGAAGCCATAACAACAATTTAAAAAATGTTGTGTTCCGGCAGTTACAGGTAAGATAGCCAGTTCTTCAGTGGTGAGGATTCCGGGTGTAGTGCTCTTCTACCTTCAGCCTTATCGTCACTTAATCTTTCTTTATCGCTATTTAAAAAAATACATACATAACTTTTTAAACTACCAATAAAAATAAACTTGCTACTTGTACGACATTGTAAGAAGGCTGTGAAAGCCCTTTTAAAAGTAGCCGTAACTCGATACGTGCGCAGGCGCTGTCAAAATGTCTGTCAAACGACCGCAAGAATACACACGTGTTCCACGAGGTTCACTATTGTCTTACCAAATGTTTATATGACAGTAAATAAAAAAAATAAAAATTTTGATTTTAGCATTTACAATGCAATTTTTATACAATACTAAATTCGATACGTCACCAGGATTGTCTCAGGCGTTAATCGAACCCGCGACCTTTGGTAATCTGGTTCAATGCTCTTACCAACTGAGCTACAGAGTCACTATAATAGCATCGTTGAAATTTTTCTAGTATATTCCACTCTTATAAGTAGCTGTTTCATCTTAATCAATTGTCAAAAATATCTGAAAAGATATTTCCATTGAATGTCGATGTAATTTCTCACAATGATGAAATAATGCTGGCACAGAATATTATTGGGTCCTTACCTATGAATTCGTGTTTTTTCTCACACACTGAGAATCCTCATAACTTCTGTGATTAAAAATATTTTTCAGTTGCTGGATATTACATCAAATTATGACCTTTACATTAATTTTGTTTTCTTAACATTCAAAAAATACCTTGAAAGTGACTTTTTTTGTTAGCGAAAATTACCACTTTATCCGTTGTAACTTAGCTGAAACTTATTTTTTCGCATGTTGCCAAGTTAGTTTAATTTTTCAAACGTTTATACATAAAAGATTTGTTGCAATAGCGTTCACGGTTGTTAAATAAATTATAAAAATGCTATATGGAAAATTGAATTTGTTAAAAATTCTCCATACAAAACGTCAATTTCATAGGTAAGGACCTAATATAATAGCTAGCTTGCAACTTAAGTTAAGAACTCCTTACAGTGAGGTGAAGGCCAAGCACTATTTGACGACCTCCGTGGTCGAGTGGCTTTGCACACCATCTCTGAGGTCCCGGGTTCGATCTCCGGTTGGGTCAATTTAGAAAACGAACTTTACTACATTGGCTCTGGTCTGGGTGTTTGTAATACCACCGTTGTCTCTGATTTCCATAACACAAGTGCTTTAGCTACTTACTTTGTAATCGGAGCAATGTATGTGATGTTGTCATATATTTATACTATCCCGTTGTGAAAAACGGATTACCACTAAAACTGTATTTTCATGTAGTCGATAACTAATTTAGCTTGTATCAAATCCGTGTAAGTATACAATTTGTTACAAAAATACCCCTAATGCCGAATATGGTATATAGGGACCATCAAACTGATCAACTTTTACTATGGGACCAACTCTGAAATCGCGAAAAAAAATCAGCTGTTTCATACAAAAATTAAAATCGAAAATATCAAAATGTATGTAACAGCTGATTTTTTTTGCGATTTCAGAGTTGGTCCCATAATAAAAGTTGTTCAGTTTGATGGTCCCTATATACCATATTCGGCATTAGGGGAATTTATTTTTGTAACATGTTGTATGATACACGTAGACTAACCAATTTTCAACAACCATTTCCAAGGTTTTCCGACTTAGTTTAGTTATCTTATTACTTGTCGCTACATTGCCGCCGCGTCGTAAAATTAGCATTTCACATTGCGATTTGTATAACATGTGTTCGGACGAGACAACTGTTAATAGACTTGGTATATGACTTTCTATAAACATCAGACTCGGAGAAACTTATTAGGTGCTTTGATAATAATCTATCCCATCCAATTCTTGAAATGAAATAAAAAAAAAATTACGTATGGTTGAATTTTTTTTCGCGAAATTTCAAAATCTGGCTCGCCAATAAAAACTAAGTAAGTATTTAATTATCAAACATTCTCACAAAATTTCACGAAAGTCGGTTGAAAAATGCGACTTGTAGAGGAGAACAGATAGCCGGACAAACATACGAAAGTATTTTTGCCCAAACTGAAGCAAAGACGCTTGGTGAATAAAAGAATACCTACCAAACAGCACTCTTAGTACTGCTTTTAAAACCTCGTGGCGACATCTATTAGATTAATTTTTAAACAACATACAATTTGAGTTACTTTTTTACGCACAAACGCGAGGTTTACAGCTCACTGAGCCACTAGTTATTGAAGTAAGTTAATCTACTTTATCAGCTCAAGCTACAAGCACTAAAAATCCATCAAAAGTATTTCGGACAAATGACAGGCGACTTTCAAAATCACCTCTCACTGCCACCGGCCAGACTAGACGGCTTCTGATGAAGATATGACACGATGAACACTCCATAGCTTGACAACATATGTCGATTAATATGTAAAGATTTAGATAAGCATCGGGTTTTAAAACCACATAATTTTGTTCATGTTGTACAAATCGTGGTACCTCCTAGTTTACAATACAATGACGACGTCAATATTAATATACAAGGCTAGGAAACATAAAAGTAACAAATAATAAAAAATAGCAACAACCTTCAACAGCTTTTAAATACAGCAATTAAAATACTAAGATATTGCGGATAAAAAGTACTAAATAAATAGATAATCTGTCAAGTATCGCTCGCATTTCCATGCAGACGGAAAAGAAAACAACAATTTTCTAATGTTTTTATGTTATCTGCATGTGAAGAAAGTGTTATTAGAAATCAAAACCTACATTCTTACATTTGATCACTAGAGAGACATTTAAAAACGCATTTACTTACACTGTCACTATGTGTCTGCGTTGGGAATTAAAAGATACATATTCAGTTACTAGAAATAGCAATCGCAGTTTCTATTGTTGCTGTTAGATAATTTGAATCAAAACTTCACAACGTAAAAATAGCGTTCGTTTCTAAATAAAAACTGGTGTTGCAATATACTTAATATATAGGTTGATATCACACAATAACAACGAATTTTCGCTACACAATTCAAAACTAATTTCAATTCTTTGAAAGCACTTTTTCTTTTTGTCAGCTTTCAAAAGCTAACGTATTAATTTGTTTTGTTTCCAGATACGACAGCGCCGTACGTGCTATACAAAGATGGTGTGGAGCGGGCCCCTCCAGGAACTCAGTGGGGCGGAGTCTTGGATGGCGGCTATCAGCCCATGCAGCACCAGAGCCCCGGCGGGCCCTCGCCGCAGCCTGAGCCGCAGCTCGCCTCACCCGCGCCTTCGCCCTACCCGCCCGCACCACCGCCTCCCGACCAATCAGACGACCAGGCACACCACCTCGCGCAACAACAAGCTCAACAGCAGCAGCAACAGCAACAAACATCCCCCGAACACATGCAAGTCGAGCAACAGCTCCAAACGCAACCCGTCAACACACAACCCAACCAGGATCATCTCGACAGGACGCCGTGCTTCGTTCCTCAACCAGATCTTCAACAACAATACGCTACCCCATACTTCAAGGAGACCAGACCTACCAGTCACATGCTCGGAACTGGAGGCTTCCCGTTACATTATCTCAAACAGAACGGGGGCGTTTTATCTCTCGAAGGACCGCTAGATCAATATTCAGCACCGGAGTTGCGACACTTGCCCGACATTGTCCAACCAGAACCGCCGAAGCCGCGAAAACACAACCCTAACTCTGAGCTACGGCTTTTCAAATGCCTGACTTGTGGGAAAGACTTCAAGCAGAAGTCGACATTGCTGCAACACGAGCGCATCCATACGGACTCGCGGCCCTACGGCTGTCCGGAATGCGGCAAGCGGTTCCGCCAGCAGTCGCATCTGACCCAACACCTCCGGATCCACGCGAACGAGAAGCCATACGCGTGCGTCTACTGCCCGCGATCGTTCCGGCAGCGCGCCATCCTCAATCAGCACCTACGCATCCATTCCGGTGAGAAGCCATATACGTGCGGCGAGTGCGGCAAACATTTCCGCCAGAAGGCCATCCTGAACCAGCACGTCCGCACACACCAAGGCGAGCGCAATTCACACATATATGTCCCTCCCCGCTCCCCGCGCGCGCCGCCCGCACTGACCGCTGTCACTGCCGGCGCCGCCTGCGATCCCCGCCGCTCCCCCCACGTTCGATTCGGTCTCGCATCCATTGGCCTTCCTATCAGTCAAATTCTCGGTCCCCTCGTCGCCCGCGCAATGCAGGGCGCTCGCGAAACGCGGAACCGATCGCCGGACGATCCCGTAACCGTCCTCAGTTCGATTAACCCACTCGTCGGCAACCCCACATTCGTTCAGCTCGATTCTTAACTCACCTACGTATTCCATTTTTGCAGATGTGTCGCCGCATCTGATTTTCAAGAACGGAACGACGCCTACGCTTTGGCCCCAGGATGTGCCGTTCCCCGCCGACGAAAACAAAGAGGAAGTGCAGTCAACGTTCGGTGACGCAGACGGCCAGAACGGGGAGCAGCGTGGCTCTTGCTTCTCGCCCGGTGACACAGCTCAGTATCCCGCTTATTTCAAAGACACCAAAGGACTCAATCACACCGTTTTCGGCTCTGGACTCTCTCTGCAATACTTAAAAGGTGGTAAACTACCTGATGTTCTCGGCGGCCGAGCTATGCCCCTCTACGTACGGTGCCCTATCTGCCAGAAAGAATTCAAACAGAAGTCGACGCTTCTTCAGCACGGCTGCATCCATATAGAGTCACGGCCGTACCCGTGCCCGGAGTGCGGAAAACGGTTCCGGCAACAATCGCATCTGACGCAGCATCTCCGCATACACACAAATGAAAAGCCGTACGGTTGCGTGTACTGCCCTCGATTCTTCCGACAACGGACGATCCTGAACCAACATCTCCGCATCCATACAGGGGAGAAACCGTACAAATGCACACAATGCGGGAAGGACTTCAGGCAAAAAGCTATATTAGATCAGCACACGCGGACGCATCAAGGGGACCGGCCGTTCTGCTGCCCTATGCCGAACTGCCGGCGGCGATTCGCGACTGAGCCGGAGGTGAAGAAGCACATCGACAACCATATGAACCCGCACGCGGCTAAAGCCCGGCGCGCAGACGCCAACAAAACGCCACGGCCGCTGCCGCCGGCGTCGGCGGTGGTGAAGCCGGAGTTGTACTTCCCTCAGTGTTACGCGCCGCCGTTCCAGCAGTTCCCTACCGCCGGGGAGTTCAAGCCCGCCGTGGGGCCAGGCGCGCCGGTGGCGTGCCTGCCGGCGCAGTGACCCGCGCCGCCGCCGCGGTGGCACCCCGCGCCCTCGCACGCCCCGCCGCACCACGACCTCTACGCCGACCGCCTCTACTGAACATCAGCCAGCTCCACAACAGGCGGCGCGTGCATAGCGCCTTCTCAGTATACGACTCGCATTGCGAGCTCCCAATTAGGTATCGGATCGCTGTAAAACGAGCTTCGATCTGTAAATAACGTTGTTCATACGTGTCCGTCGCGAATGTACAGTTCAGAGTTCTCCACGAATAGTGTTACCGTTGAAAGAGCGAATGAAGATAGCCTTTTTTGCCCCGTAATATTAAGTTACCAAGTAAGCATTAGGTTTCTCGTCTGGTCGAATTTTTTTCATAAACTCTAAGCAGATTGAACCAGAGATTAGAATTTTAAAACTCTACGTTGAAATCTAAAATTAAGAATTGATCTTTTACCACGTACAATATTTCGCGATGAATGATTCTGGCACGTCATGTGCCTATTTGTAATAAATATACATACTTACATAATTTGTAGATATATTAAGTTAATTTTATTTACGAGTGTTAAGGGATAAGATCTGGCAAATAGGAGGAAAGGTAAACGAATTTAAAGATGCTCAAAAAATTACGGTAAAGAATTTAAACGGTAACTTTAGGTCCAAATTAGAAATTTTTCGGCGAAGTAAGTCAGGACATCGATGAAACAGAATGATGAATGTAAACCAAAAAACTACTTAGGTTACCTTTTGCCATCTAATACACATAATTTGTTAGTACTTACTGGGGTTCAGTTACGTCAGCGCATTAAGTGCAAACTTGTATTACCGAAATGACTTTACTCTGTAGGTGCCAAATAGCGTAATGATTTTTTTAAATTTTTTCTACCAGTTTCTATAGTAGTTGGCCTAGTTTAGGTTGTTACCAGTTTTTTCAACGATGTGACAATTGAAATGCATTTATGAGGAAAGGGTCAGACTGAGAAAGGACTGTGATAGTTAGCTAGGTTAGGGTATTCGCTCACTTAGCGTTAAAACTACGTGTAAGTGACAGGAACGTATTTCATTACCATTTTTCGAGTGAACGTTTCATCTTGGTTACATTTTACCACTTGTTTATAAATTCGCTTGTTCCGCGTATGCTCTCGAAAATTGCCAAAACGCAGCGTTAAAAAACGTTTTTATGTTCCTGAATTATTAAAGCATTTATTTTTAGGGTTGTTTACTTGCCTTAACATTTATTGACTGATTTGATAAAATATCGAAGAGTGAGATTAGTGAAAATTATCATTAAGGGAACGTGTGATGTCGCCAAGTGCTTTGTAGTAGTTTGATCCAGGGATGGGGTATGCCAGAGTAATGTTCTTTCTAATTTAGCTTAGACTATCGGCTTTCGAATTACTAAGCTATTCGACCATTCATCGCGAAATAACTTTAGAGTTAGGGAAATAAAGATATATATGAATTTTGGAGAGTCGTCGCTCGGATATGCTGGGGTTGATATGCGTCTTTGTTATTCGTCCATTGTATACGGTTAGAATTAGTGACACAGGACGATATCATGAGATGGATGTATGAAATATATCATCTCGAGTGAGTCGTGCCTCGTGCAGCACACGTCGCGCGCCAGTCTCACAGACTATAAACATAAGCAGTAGCACTACGCCCCCCGCGTATCCCGGCCGGCCCATTACCGTTTTATCATCTCTGTTTGTATCTATAGACGACATATAGCTTATTTTACGATATTATTGTGATGGTTTCGTTTTCCTACCGCAAGATAAGAACTGTTACTTACTATGTATTAAAAATAGATGTAATAACATAAATTGAATTTTTGTGGGAGTCACATTACACTTTACCATTAATTTATCACTTTGAAAGTGAATGCAATATTATGTTAGCGGTTTTTGTCGTTAAGCAAATTATCTCATTGGGCAGTTAACTAAAATTGTTCGCGGGTAGGCGTTGATCCAGTGCCACAAAACACTTGGGCTCAACGCCGATCTGTCTTCCGAAGCCGCAAAGGCATTTTATTTCCTGTTTGATTTTCCTTTCAAACTTTTGGAGGTTAACAAAATGAAAAAAACACCATTATCGAAGAAAATTAAATACATTAATCTTCCGTGACTGAAGTTTCCACATAATGTTCAAGACGTGTGATCCTCCGGAGGCGCCGCGCGCCGCCCCGCTCCGCGCACTTTATACAAGATTCAGTTTCCGTTATACTTTGTAATAATAATTACCCTACAATAAACAGCCTTATACAATAATAGTTCATAAGTATTTTTATACATAACAGGTACATTTACATGAGGCGGGCGCGGCGCGGCGGGCCCAGTCATAAAGTTTGAATACAAATACATACAGTGCCATAGCCGTGAAATAACCTCAGATTTATACTTATTAGATTTTATACCGATACAAATGGATTTAATTTTTAAATATAAACAAAGGTGATTAAGTATACAGAGATTACAGATGATATTTTATACATTTATTACAAACAATATTATTAAAACGTAAATGTGAAATAGTCTTAAAGTTAGTGTCGTACCTACTGCAACGTGCTAAGTGAGTACCTACAATACCTATCATGGAACAAGGTTATTTTGTAAAAAAGCCGTGAAAAATATTTGAAAACTTGCTCAGTTTTCCACAACTTATCACACGTTTTTCAATATATCAATAAAATTATTGGTTGGTATGATTTGGACAGAAAACGTTATTATAATTTTGATATAAAATATAAGGCACCACATTCAAACTAAATTTAATTAAGGAAAGAATAGCTCTACATTTACTGATTAAAATTTTGCATTGACATACTGAACTCTACTAGTATATAAATAGGCTGTGGTGCCTGCTCTATGTTATCTGAACAAATCATACAATTTATATCCGATAATAATTTGAAATTTTCAGCGTTTTTTAATGTAAATACATATCAGAGAATTTCCCGGGCAGTGTTGCAAGCGTAATAAAATTAAATTTAAGCGTATTTGTTACTCCGGTGAATGCCAATTTTAAAATGTATGCTATGTGGCTAGTCTGGACATTTAAGCGAATTTTCATCAAAATTATTTTATTACCAAAAAGAGGAAATGTAAGAAAAACCTTTAGGCCAATTTCAGATTTCAAAAATGTTAAGTTAAATGTCCATTCTACGATAGTTTTAAATTTCTGGATAATCGTAAATCATCCAGTACCTACCTTTAATCGCGTTAGGGTTCTATCTGGCTGTACTGTTTTGAATTGCTCATACTTACTTTTGTTAAGTTTTGCTCAAATAATCTTGTATGTATGACATAAAGTTACGATATTAGTTTATATTAACGATTCTGTAAATTAATGAGTTTTAGAGCACGGTTTTGCTTTTCTGAGTATATTTGTTACTTAAGGATGTCTTATTCTGTGTCTGTCTGTCTGTTCTGGCACAACCTACGCGTTTATATTGCCGTTATAATCTTGCCGTCCAAGCGAATTCAAATTCACACAAACACCGGTTTTCATTTCGCCATGAAATAATAGATATAAACATGTTCCTAGAATTTACGAATAATTTAGGAGTTTTTTTATGTCTACAATAACTAGCTACCTCGCGCACTGGGTTTTTTGCAAAATTGCTACATGTAACATGGTTGTTGTAACTCAGATTTGTAAAAAAATAAAAAAGGGGTAACTTTGACCATACATAACATCTGATAAAATTCAAAATGTAGTTGTTTTGTAGTACAAATGTTATGTTATTTATGCAATAAATTCAGATATCCCAAACTATCAACTTACAAGAACAATATTGCAAAAAGGCCTACGCGATATAGCAGGATTTTACGACTCCGACCGCAATATGTTGGACAGAGTTCTGATCTAAATATCACCAGTGGAATCCCATTATTTTGACAGTAAACATTAATTGTATCATATTTTCACATTATGTTTAGAAGGCGTGTATTTTCAGGCAAGTAATATGAACCGTTTTTATTGAACTTCTTTTCTAGATTCGCTAATCTTCAAACAAAACCTTTCATAAAAGCCTAAAAATATCACAGCCTTCGAAAACCCATCTCAAATCGTAGACTTAATAGTATAACCAAGCTAATATCCTTTATACTTACATACTTAATTTTAACATTTAAGTTGTTTACGATAAAAAGGAGAGAATAAGATTGCATTGTGAAATTATACTTTGCATTAACACATATAACATTATTATATCAAAACGTCAATTGTATTTGATACAATTCTAACTTGAGCAATGTTAGTATAACGATGCATTGCTTCTTATCAAGTTTAGGGACATAGCAATAAGTTGGTTTTAAAAATTATCACGACTTGTTAATTCTGAAAGTATGCATTTAATGTGATCTCATGACAGTCGAAAGTATAATCTAGTATGTGTTTGGCGATAATTGAAAAAATAACTGTTCAAAGTTTTAGAATCACCAAATATTTGGATGCTGAGTATATGAAAAAGAAAATGCCGCTGTAACGATCGGTTCAGACTGACTGTGCGTGTAAAAAGACATAGAAATTAAATTAGTATTAACTATAATGCTCTCCAATTTTGTAAAAAAAAACAACATAGGTATTATGTCGCAATCCTTTGGTGATTCAGTTTTACTAACAAACAAGTAAAATTCATTGTCAGTTCATGAGTTTTAAATACCATATTTATGCTTTAAAGCGTAAAGAATGCTTTGAAATCGTCACAAGCGTGAACCATGATTCAAAGGAACAGTGGAATAATTTCATCCAGTAGTGTTGAGCTTAGTGTAGCATTTTTTTCGTTGGCTACGAATTATTTGTTCGTCTTCCATTTTTGTCGTAGTCTTAAGTATATTCGTCAAATTTTTTTTTTATAAAATTTGTGGCAGATTTCAATTGTTTCAATTAGTATATTTCTTATACCAATTTTAGCATTATTTGTACAGTTCACGCGATTTTATGTATTAAAAAATCTATTATGAGTGTCTATCTGCAGATAGTGCAGTACCAGTGCAATACACTTGAAATTTTGGCAAAATAATAATGGCGATTCTGTCACACTTCACTGAAAATATTATTTTAAAAGTAATCGCTAATCATGCGCTATGTTTTAATTACACATATCTCATAGCTGTCAAATCAGAGTTGATTGTGTTTAAGTGTTACAGAATTGCTATCATTGTATAATTTATTTTACTTATACCATTATATTTTATTATTATTAAAGTGTTTATAATAGTAAGTGTCAAGAAATAATTGGTAGCCAACTTACATGGCCTATATTATTTGATCTATTTAACTAGATATACCCAAACCATTGTGTACACTGCCACTCGCCGACCGCTGTCAGAAATGTTAATTGATTTTTTTTCGACACATAGATACTTGTTGAATGCAGTTCCACAATAAAATAAGTGTTGTTGAATTTTTTATAAAAGATAAACATATTAGATTAATGATCTTGTAGTCTGGATTGAGTTTTTTACAGATTTTATTGGACGCAACGTTTTATGTCAGATGCGTGCGTTTGCATTGACGACTACCTAACGCGTGGTCAATAATTCACAACTTGCCTAAGACTTAAGCGCTCGTTCGTTCGATGTGGACGCACCCTTAGACCAGTCGCCTATCTCGCTTACTTTTGCTACAGTTATTATTTTAGTCGACACAATTTTCCGTATACATACCTACAAGTACAATAGATATACAGATTTTACAATATATACAAAACATTTATACAATAAAGCAGTGATACTTAATATACACATTTTTTAAAACGCGATAGGCGACTCGTCTTGAGGCGTAATTGGTTTGTTTAATGAAATGGGTGCTGTTATGATTAATTGTACATATTTATTGTAATATACAACAATAGACTGGTAAATTTACAATGTTGTTAGGTTTCTACAGAGTTATCACCTGGCGTTGCTTAAAATTTGACGTGTTAATATTTTTAAGGGAATTAATTTTAAGAGGTGATATTTTTGGTCTTCCGTTGATTTGGATACGTGCATGCTATGCTATTATTTAATTTACCAGAATGATTGTCTTCCAGGAAGCATAGACAAGTTTCTTTAAAGTGTAATATTGAACTTACCATGAAAGTTGCCATAGTGTTTAATTTCACCATAGATAATGGCCTTGAGACCTCAAACTTTCAGCGACGCCAGCCCACATGTTACAATAGAGTATATTTTCTTATAATAACTACAGAGACACCGAAATAGAACTATATAAATTGATTTTAGACAATCCCAGAATACAAGATCTAACTTTTTACACACAACAGATAAAGAGACTTTATGTTAGTTTACCATAGCATATTTGTTTCTTCCAAAAAAGGTAAAGAACAGTTGGTTGCGAAATGGTCACAAAGATCCAGGCGAAAAATTTAAATGTTGGCATAAAATATGAAATTGTAAATATTCTTTCTATAGTTCTTCCAAAATGAATAATATCAGTATTAAAGCAAAATTCGATTTTGGTTAGGTCAAAAGTGTATGTGTGATCTAGGGAATTTTTAAAATTAGGATTTCTCTATGTAACTTTAAAGATATTTTAACGTTTTATGTTTAGTTAAGATTATATTATTTTTAATAATTATTAAAATTAGATTATTATTTTAATCGAATTGTAATGTTCTTGCCTAGATTTTGCATTTATGTTAGTTACGAAAATACGTTTGAACTTGATACCATCGTATTTATGTATATTATTATTATTGTATTAAAGGTTTTGTTTGTTTTTTTGTCATTAATAGAAGTAAAATGTTGTAAAAAGTAAGCTCGTTGTATTTTATCAAATAAACACTTTTTAGTCCAACTGAAGCAATATCATGCAGTTTTATTTTGTCCGTATTCACGACAGAGCACTCATCTTTTGCCTTTTCTTTTCGAAAAGAAAGCAACCTTTAAGTTTTTTTTAACTTTGCTATAACAATCTTATTGGAAATGTACATTGACATTCAAGATATGCTAAGTGAAAAATTAAACAAATTTATAAGGCGTCGTAGCACTCGTAGCTACGCCGTAGCCGAACATTCGTTACGGTGTTTTTAAATGAAATGAAACACATTATTTCTCAAAACAATTTATTAGCAAATATTATTAAACCTACAAACAAATCTACTCGCCTCTTTTCGATAATTTTTCAATACTTTCTTTTCTTTTATAAATGCAAAGATCCATAAATGTTAGAGCCAATAATAAACAGTGGCCTAACATGTCTTTTTGAAGGTCTTTCTGTTTTCTAAAAAAATTTTTTAAATGTTCTGACACATAAACCTGTGAATTATCACTGGATTTCTCATTAATATTTTGCAAGAGCATGTCCACTGTTTGGTCGGTTGATACTCTTTCGTTGCCCACTAACGTCCCAAATAATCTGAAATAAAATAAATTAGCTTTTTATTTCCTTAACGGCCATTCTTATCTACCTACCTATGCTCTCTACTTCGGATTAGTTACTAGGCCAGGGTTACCATCCCCAAACTTTGGATAGAAGGGAAAATACCAGGACATTTCAGAATAGAAACAGGACGCAGTACAAGAGTATACTCTTATAGTAGTTTAGCCACACGGCATGAAAACAGGGTAAATGAAATTCAATTATGTATTTTATAAAAAACTAAAGAATCTTAAACGTATAACATGTAAGTACATATATAAAATAAAATAAGAAATGAATTGAGGAATTGAATTTTTAAATTTTATGAAATGAACAATAGGCCTAGCTAGGTAATTACATAATACGTAACTTTAGTGCTGTATAACTTTAGCCTTTTATTACAAAGGCATAAAGGTTGATGAGTTGTCAAAGGTGCATCTAACCTAACCTAACCTAACCTATCCTTGTATATTATTGAACTCGACTGTACTACATATAAACGTGTTTGGAGTGAGATGTGAGACTCTGCTTACAGAAGACCAAAATCAATAAATGCTATACATACATTCGTTGTTTATTTATATTTATAGTCTATTTTGTGTTATGTTTTTTATTTTTACTGCTATTAATTAAGGTGGATGCTGCTCTTTTTGGTTAGGTATGTAAAATATTAATTAAGAGGCCGTACAACGCCTCTTACGGTCTTCCGCCCAAATCTGTATCTATACGTGTGTAGGGAGAGGCTACCCCTACACACGCTGAGGTTTGGCTGTAAGGCCGCGGGATGCGGGATTCCGTACGATCCAGCAGGCCGGGCCTGTGCATGTAGAGAGCCCAAAAGTTAGAATGAGATATATAGTCATATGTTTCATCTTATACAAAATAGATGGCGCTTTTATACGAAGTCGCAGGTAATAGATAGAAATTATCGCACACTTTTATGAAGGTTTCGTTTATTAGGTAAGTGTCTTAAGTGTCATTTCATTGTATTAATAATCACTCACCTGTAAGGCAAAGTGGGCCTTAAAAAGTACACTTTGTTCTTGAAAATCTCTTCAGTTGTTTCATTTTCTTCGTTATTACTGAAAATAAAACGGTAAATAACTTTATTTGTCACATTACTTACATTACTTCAATTTATCACGTGGTAGCCATCTTCCTATTCACCCATTAGGAAAGCCGTCCAAAGCTGCCCCAGCAGTGGAGACATTAACAATGGCCGGTGATGATGGATGATGTTAATGAAGTAACTCACAACTGATTGCTCCTAGCGTTGATCAGAGCCACGATCATAGCAACCATCTGCGCCTTCTGCAGGTTCACGGCTAACATCTTAGGGTTGTTCGGGTCGCTGCCGGCGGCCCTGAGGGTCGTGGCTTCTGCCTTCATTACGTAGATGTCTGCGATGGGGAGGGAACGCGTAACGCGCCACGCCTAGTGAAATGTTACTTAGTGGTAAGACACAATCGGTCTTGTTAATTAACGAAGAATAAGTTTACACCCTGGCTAAACGAGGGGGGGAAATGGGGGTTCAACCGAGTGTTGTTTGTGATTACGAGTGTGACTCTTTACTTTTGACGTCTCAAGGCGTAGCGTCGTATTCTTAAGGAAACTTTTTTAGTTTAACAAGGTCGTAAATCAAGAACTTTATAATAATATTGTAAACTTATTTTTCGTTTATTAATAAGGCCGTAACTCATCAAAGAAGACTGTACTAATAGCACTAAAGACCAGAGGCACGTTATGGTATGGCAATTAAACAACTTAATACCTCCATGCGTTCCAGAGACAACATAATAGTTACCTAACCTAACCCTTACAGTCCATTGAAGCTGTGAAAAAATCAAACTTTTAAGTCAACGTAAAAAAGATACGGCCGTTTATGCCGCAAAAAACGCATATTTCGACACTTTCAAGGGAATCAGAATTTACAGTGTAAGTACTTTACGTTGACCTAGAACTGTGAAATTTGGCAAGTAATATCGTCTTCTACAAGTACAGGGAATATCCGAAAACTATACATTTGTAATTAAATAAAAAAAATATACTTAGTATATATTTAAAGTAGGTACTTATTCATTGTTTTTAACTACCTACTATTTTTAACAGTATTTAGAACTATTTATAATAATTGTGAACCTACAAATTTGTACGGAACCCTCGGTGGGCGAGTACAACTCGCACTTGTTCGGTTTTATTTTTTGTTAAAATAGCCTCATCTTAAATCAACCCCTGGCCACAGAATACATAATAGTACACCCATGTGTGATGAACACGTGATATTCTTCATGCTGTGACATCTTAGTTCCTTTGACGGAGGTAGATGGCGCTGTATGAATTATTTAATTTATACCTTTACACCTTAAAATACTAGAAAATTTAAAGCGGTGCGGATACACTTTAGGAGTATTTTGTAAGCATATTATTATATTTGCGTTAACTCTAAATATAATGTCGAATCAAGCGCCTCGATTTAAAGTGGATGACATGAAAGCAGCGCCATCTATGACAAAGAGTGAAAAATATTTTTTTTAACATTAACAATTGATGCCTAGTTTTACAAACGTGGTCTAAAAAGCAAAATAGTATTAACAGTCAATTGATTATAATACTTAATTATAAGGGCCCTATCTCACTAGGACTCCATGGTTACCCCACCTATGGGTTATTCACTTGCTGATCTCAATTTTGTTGCTTTAGTTATATGTTATAGATATTTTTATATCTTACAATATCCATAATGCCAGTTATCTGCAACCTCTTGCTATCCGGATAGTCGATGCTATGATACTCCCACTCCATAACTTCGTATGCACTGCGGTCAACAAGTGTCCAACAAACCGAGTTAACAGATATGTGCAGGGTCAGGACTGTCTTACAGTTCTGAAATAAATTCCACAGACTGGTATTGCCTTACTTTAAAGTAGCATGTACTTGTTATTACTAGCAGTTATTAAGCTAGTACTTTTAACTTTAACCAGGGGCCCTGCACTGGCATGAAATATAACGACTGTATTATTTTAATTGTATATTATACAATAAAATCAATAATTATATAAAAAAATATTTTATCAAAATTAAATTACCTGCCTTACAGCGTCAGACAACAGCGGTTGCAATATCTGTCCTTTGATTTTCTTACTTGGTTTTATATCTTGTTCTTCTGCAGATGGGCCATTCAATATACTATCAAACAGTTGTTTTGCATACTTATCAGAGAAACCCTCAACCATGTCTATGTCGGACAAGGTTTTCAAATTCCCATTATTGTTTTTCCATTGTTTTATGTATTTTATTCGGGCCTTTGTGATGTTGTACCTATTAAAAACATATATGGGATGTAGTGTGTAGTGGAATATGGGTGTAAGTATAAATGATGGCTTTAAATTATTTCTTTTTAAATTTTTTTGAGATTATTCAGTCACTGACTGAATTTTAAGTACTTAAATACCTTGATAAACATCCTATGTCTGGTCCATTCATAATCTGCAGTATTTTCTGCTTTTGTTCTGCAGAATAGTTATTTTCAAATTCTTGGCTATAACTACATCTTTGCAATAATATAGTCCGGCAAACATGACACAGGTTCTTCTGGAAATAAAATGCAAATAAAAACTGTTCAATTATTATTAGGGGTACATAAATCTCTTTATGTTTTTAGGAACCTTTTTATTTACGATAAACGAGCGAAATAACATAGCGAAATTATGTGGTAAATATTATTAACAAATCACAATTATTTAATAATGCACTGATTAATAATTCAATATCAATGTTTGTTGTGTAAGTACATAAAACAATAGTAATAAAAAGCAGCTGATTTTGACATTTGCTTCATTTAGATTTTAGATAACGTCAAAACAGGTATTGCCAGTATAGTCATTCCAAAATTACTGTTTGTGTTGTTAGGTCGATAGAACAACTTTTTTTTTTTATAAAATCCCTAGATGTGTTTTATTAAATTTGATTTGCGTATCCAAAAAATTGAATATAATTTCTTGCTTTTTAAAAGTATTTTATTTTGAAGCCATTTTTATTTATAGTTTTTTAAAGGACATTTACCTATGTATTTTTATTAAACCTTATTTAATTTTTAATTTTTTTGTGGTAGTTTGTAAACGTGTAGATAAATATTTTTCAATTTTATGTAATACTAGTGGACCCGATTGACGCTGTCCTGTCTGAACTATGAATATTAACTAATTCCGTACTCGAACAATACTCAAAATATCTCGTATGGGAATTGCTTCCTTTCATTCGACCCTTGTATGTACAACAATCTATTATTCTAATTATTTTGTGTTGTTGAGAACCTAAAATAAATAAAATGAGCTAAACTACGTTTCCTCTGTATGAAAAATTGGTTTAACTACCCTGTTTTAATAATACGGCAACACCAACATTGGTGATACTAACGCCATCTAGTGATCAATTTGGTAACGAGTGAGCATCCACTTATTATGAACAAATATTTTTAAATACAATAAAAACAGTAGGTAACTATCTTCTATTTTTATAAATTAAGTTAAATAGTGTTTGGACAGAGCCCATGCCTTATAATAACAAAATAACCTATATGTAATTGAATAGGTTGCAGGCGGCCGGCGGGCATACAATACGGGAAAAGAAGCAAAACGGCGAAAAATAGCAAGCAATAGATTTATTGAAACTACTGAAATGTTCGATAGATGCCGCTGCCTTACCATCATAACATAAATCCATGCATTGCAAGATTTGCATATAATTTTCTGCCGAGGGTATGGGTAATAAATTATTAAAACAAGTATTTAAGTGAGTAGTAAAAGTAAGCAGTGTAATTACAAACAATAAATAACCTTTATTTAACGTTTCGGATTTTATTACCCCAAAAAAAAACATTTTTTTAAAAGACTGCATGCCAAAAAGAAACAAATCTTTTTTGTTGCGATTGCGGAACTGTCGAGGTTGAGATTTACAAAAATTTAAGTTGTTCACTGGCGCAATAAAAAGTCAGCAAACAAATGACAAAATTGAAAAAGAAAGAAAACAAGTGATTTTGAAATGTGTCAAAAATCCACAGTCAGACAGAAGATTAGTATATTTCTACTTACTTCATCGCTTGTCTCTACGTTTGTATCATACCTACCTACCTAAAGGAAAGTAATTAAAAATAGTTTGTATCTCAAGGTCTAAATAGAGTAGGTACCAAACTACATTCAAGAAGAAAATAATATCGGCTTTCTTCTAGAAATAGAAACTAGAAGAATGAAAAACCATTTTAAGTGGGGCAGTCGGTCTTTTTTGTTTTCGACTCTATCTATTTCTGTCTCACTCTAACTCGCGTCAAAGTATTCAACAAGATGGCGGACGAACTCACCGGCTGGCGGTCATTTCTAGCGAGCGCCCCGTTTCGCCGTTATTGAACATTCGATCTTCTTCTCTCTACGAAGAAAGATTGTTGGCGCGCGCTCGTGAGCGGGATCATCGTACCTACCTGGTTGGCTGATCATCTGGAACTGCTGGAGATTGGTAAGTTGTACTAATTGACAAATTTTATTTCAGTTCAGTGTCCGACATTGTTTGTTTACTAGTAAGTACCTACATAACCTCAAAATCAATATTCATTCACCTACCTATTTCCTAATATACTTATCTACAAAATACAACCTAAACCTTAGTCTAATATACCTTACACCTAGTTAGAAACCTAGGTAGGTAGGTACCTACCTACTTGCTTAATGGGATTTTAGAGAAATATGAATCTTGACAGACAAAAAAATGTCTACATTGGAATGACATTTCGAATTTCCAGAAAGAAAAAATGCCTTCAGTTCCTACAGGGGCTAAATTTAGAGTCAGACTATGTGCACAAATATTTTTTTTACCATAATGTGCTATGTGTAGGTTTGTTTATTTCAGTAGGTATCATCAATAATGATACATTGACTGCAACAACCAAAACATAATACATGTATCATTATCATTAATGATACTGATACATGACATGTATCATTTTGTACGTAGCCAAGCGAAAGCAAAATGGCAACGTCGCATTGTACGCATCGAGTTTTGTCGAGCGAGCTGCGAGTCAGTATTGGTAATCGTGCGCGTTGTTGCCAGTCCGACTCGCATACAACACGAAGCCTGCCTAGTCAACTCAACTCAATGAGAATGTCAGACTAGCGCTAGCGACTGATAGATAACATTCTACATTAAAATAATGATAAACTTGGCTGCGCATTATAATGATGTTTTTATCGTCTACATAGCAAACAGGTTGCTGCTTTTAATTTAGATACCTACCTACCTTAGCGTTTTGTGTTGACGAGTCGATTTGACGTGAATATTATACAACACAGGCTGACTGCTGTGTTGCCAAACCGCGACCGGCCACGCATTTTCGCGGTCTGCCTGGCTGGTGCGATTTAGTCAAGACACAACTACCTATATCTATCGATCAATGACCTCATCATCTCTTGGATTGCAACCTCTGTCCTGTTTTGGAATACTCTTCAATCAGTCCAGTAGTTGTCGAGTCCTGTAGTAGGTCCCTAGTCAATTCTACTCTGAAAGGCAAATATTACCCGTTATCTTATTGAAAGAACTGGTTTCAGTCTTTCTATATATTTTTTTATCCTTAGTTAGGTAGGTAACTACCTACCTACTGATTGCCTCATTTTACTATTCTCTTTTTCTCTGTTGACAAAGACCTTGTAGACAAGAAGTCCTTTAATGGATAGGTACCAACCACCTACCTATAAGTATACGCATAAGTTTTAACTTTTTTCTATTCCTTCGGGCTTATGGAAAATACTAACGTCCCAAGAGAGCAGGGTGTAGTTCAGTAGAATTTCACTTCACTATCCTTTGATCCACTTCGAACTGGAACATGATTCGTCACGTAAAAAGGTAACCTACTTAACTGTCAAACTGTCTCCTCACTTTAAATTATGAAGTCGATGGTACCCATATAATTGGAATTATTCGATAAACGCCATTCAATAGTTATAAATAATAAATAAATAAATATTTGACAACATCACATACATTGCTCCGATTCCAAAGTAAGTAGCTAAAGCACTTGTGTTATGGAAATCAGAGACAACGGTGGTATCACAAACACCCAGACCTGAGCCAATATAGAAAAGTTCGTTTTCTAAATTGACCCAACCGGGGATCGAACCCGGGACCTCAGAGATGGCGACACCATGAAAACCGGTGTACAAAGCCACTCGACCACGGAGGTCGTCAATTTTCAAATATCGTACAATTTTAATATTAGACGATGATCATGATTCTTTGTTCAACCGGGCGACGGAGAACGCCTCGCATGCCTACCACGTGCGTTAGATTTCTTTGTTATGTATCTATACAATGCTCTAACTAAGGCATACACTGACTGTCTGTTGAGCATTTGCAGGCGCGAGCGGTAAAAAACACGAACATGGCAAGCATTGTATAAATGCTTTATGCTAGCTGTTGCGTTATGCCGACCGTTGAATCGTGAATAGTGACAGGATAGCCAACCTTGTTGGGGTTAGTATCGACATTACTAGTTTAATTTTATCATTAAGTATTAATATATATTTCTTTCTTTCTCATCCATGTTTCTTCTAGAATGAGAGTTTTTTCTATTACTTACCTAGATATTAATTAAGTAACTAATTAGGTAGGTAATTACTTACCATTCATGTCAAAGGAGACTCCGCATTTCAAACTTTTCCTTTCCAACTCACTCATTACTTATCTGTTTTCTATGTTAGGTAAGTTATTGAATTAAGTAGGTAAGTACCGACCTATCTTATCTCCAATTTTATTTATACTTACCTAACATTTACTTTTTTAATTCTTAAGTCACTCTTCCTTCAGTCCTCACTTGGATTTTTTCCTATTGTGTTTTGTTTGGTTTCAGCGCTATTGTGGGAATAATTATAAAAAAATATAAAAGTAGGTAGTAAGTAAATGGTGTAATGATGGATCGTTTAGGATAGGATGGCTGGCATAAAAGGCATACTTAAAGATGAGGAATATCTAGAACCTGAGAAATGCTGCCTGACATTGCGCTCCGTTTGATGTGGTAAATGGAAAAAGAAGAGATTTGAGATTCACTCCACCTAGGTACCTATTTTTATGATGACGTACACTGACGTTGGCTCTCTCGTGTCCCTTCGGCGCGGCTCGGCACTTCTCGGCATCGGAATCGGCCGCGGAACGACCCACTCGACTTGACTCGAACAGGCGATACGTAAAAACGGCAACGTCGCCTGCTCTCAATACGCCATTTTGCTGAGCTGTTTATGATTATTAGAACATTTTTACTCTCTCCATAATAAAAAGAGCAGAATTTTGCTAATTTATTCTCATCTGGATCACCTGGGATCTCTTAAAACATAATTTTCGCACTAGTCGTTGCTCTACATTCCGAAAGAAGGCCTCTGAGCAGTTCCACATTACGTAATCCATCTTTGTTTCGGGTTTTAGATAAGTCAGATTTCAGTCCACCTAATTTTGTATTATGAGCCATATTTTAGCCTAGGGTTCCTACATAGGTACTATTTACTTGCTCAACTTTTTTTCACTACCTTTTGATATACTTAGTAAAAGTCTAATTAAAGTGATGTTTTACCTAGGTAAAACATCACCTAGGTAACTGTTAATGTACCTAGGTATATCTACAGTAAGATAAGTCAAAGTAGCTGTTACATGAACATTCTGTTAAAGAAAGTAGAACACAAGAGAACGAAAAGACCACGGTATCGAAATGTGACCCGTCTGCATCTGGTTACTTGACTGACGTAGTAGGTACTAATTGCACAGACGACTGCGCGGCACAGAGATTTCTTAGTGTATGTTTACAAAGTATTTTTAGGTTATTCGCTCGCACTTGCGTCGATAAGGTGTTGCTTGCTCGCTCGCTCGGCTCCGCATCATTCAGTTCTCCGATATTACCGCGGTCTCTGCTCGTTGCTTCACTGTGCAAGCTTAGTTCGCGTTGCCGCCACACAATGTATGTCGCCATGTTACGGCGGCCATTTTCTTCTCTCTCTTCTTTCTGCTCGCTCGCTAGCTAGTTGACGCTGAGTCAGTGCCGTCATAGACGCGTTAGTGAACACCCGTTTCGTGTTATTTGATGAGTTATCTTCTGCGAACTTCTGGATTCTCTTGCTTACTCAACTTAGGTAGGTACTCATGTACATTCGATAACAAAACGGCATTTGTTTGTTTATTGTTTGGGTTTCTTCTATTTTTAATTACCTAGGTAGTAATAGTTAGTGTAGTAGCGTAAACATAATTTTGCTTGATACTACTTAATGCGTTTTTTTTGCATACCTACTTTTTATGTTTTCAACGTTTGTGTTAGGTTACCTACCTTAGTAGGTATTATAATGCTAATTAAATGTGTATCAATCGCAGTTTCACACTTTCGTATTTTAGAAGGCGTGTTATATTTTAGTAGAGATAGATATTTTTTTATCGAAATATACCTAATTTGTCCTTCGTTTCATTAAGCATGATTTGATAAGAAACGTCTCATTTATATTTTGGAGTTTTTCAATTGTTTTTAATTTAAAAAAAAAAGAAAAAAGTTTTTTTTCTTTTTTTTTCTTGCCCATATTTATTTTTAATTAACATAAGTAAATTATATAATATGGAGTTTTTTTATGTAAGTAATTATTAAAATAAACAAACAAATAACAAAAAAATAAATTATTGCACCTAAAATATTGTCTCGCTCCTTATCATTAGTTTATAAATAACATGGAGCCAAACAAAACATTACTCTGCATACTCCGAAAGAAGAAACCAGTATCGTCCCACTTGCCAAACAGACGGTTTTCTGGTTTCCGTTCGATAGCCCCTCGTTCCACCTTCACCTCGTTCAATTCAAGCTGAAGCGCTCGAAATTGTATCTGTCCCTTTCACTCTCGCGCTGTCACTGCCGTGCGTGCAAGCGCTGGAACGATTTGCACACCTTTCGTCTACTCGTGGCTTGGTTCTCAGATGTTATACCGAGTGGGGAATTTATTCCGGTATTATCGGACTGGGACTGTCAGGCCGCCATCTTGAGTTAGCGTTTCGTGGCAATGCACGCACGGTATGAATTGAATCACGTCATGAGCTCATGATGAAATGCAAGAATTTGACGGTTTTTTTCTGTAAAAGCAGACTACTTGGTCCGTTTTTTTCTCTGGCAAAGAGCTCACAATAATGATGTACTTTCGCTTAGACAAGTGATTTATTTTTTGTTGTTTTGTCTTGCTGGATCACATTTTTTTGACAGACTAGGTATATACCGAAATGTCATTTTCTATATGTCTAAGTATGTAGGCAAGCAACATGGCAAACCACAGCTGATATCATCTGATGATATGCGATATTTATTAAGTGTTCTCTTTTTCGTCCACGTCCGTTGTCCGCGTCCTATGTGCCTTGCCTACCTAAATTGCTAAAAGACCTAATTGAGTTGAAACCATGTTGAATTGGTATAAAGAAATTAACTCGCCAAATAATGTCTATTCAGTTGATACTTATTTTAAACATACTTAATCGTTTGTTACCGGTAGGGTTGCCAAAAATTTTCAAGAAGAATATAAGTAAGTAGTAGATTTCTAAAATATAGTAGACTTGGCTACTATAGGTAATTATTTTTTTCCAACAGTATATGGCCCTGCCAAAAATTTTAATTTCTTCGGACTGAGAAGTCCTTTTTTATACCGATAAAAAATGCATTTACGCAAGTTGGTAGCTAAAGTCTAACTAGGGTCAAGGATGTTTTGGACTATACTTTAACTGCGTAGGCAGTACCTGGGGTCTTATGGACCCCTTAACAACAAACAGCGTGAAAAGAGGAAATTGAGTTATAAGGAGTATTATACTATTGAAAAGTGTGAAATATTAATAAAATTTATTTATATCATCGCCTCCATTTGCGTATACATACCTGGTCTACCACAAAAAAGTTAAAAATAAAAAAGCTTTAAAAAATTCAAAAAAAAGCCTCCTTCAAAAAGACCTAAAAAAATGCTATTAAACAGCTTCAAAAAGAAACAGCTCTAAAAAGCTAAGATTTAAATATTATTTCTTGCTTTTTAGAGCTGCTTCTTTTTGAAGCTGGTTTATAGCATATTTTTTTGTTTTTTTTTGAAGGAGGTTGGTGGTTGGTTTGTTACGTACGGGTCATATTCAAACAACAATAACTCTCAAAATATGCAACTCGGTGCTATGATTTTTATGTCGTTTTGTAGATATTATCTTGTGTTTCAGAATAATGTAAAAAATTACATTAATGTCTTAGTTTTTGAGGTATGTAAGAAAAATAAAAAAAGCACACACTTAGTATTAAAATTGACTTTAAAAAAAATTTATGATGTATGTATGTAATTTGAAAGTTTACACAATTTTTTGTTACTTGATAGGTATGGTGGTATTATTACCTTTCGAATAGTATGTGTTTTTTTATATCTTTAGGACTTCTAGAACCGAAAAAATTAGTATTTTTGCCAGGGCCATCAAATATAAAAAGTAAAATTTAAAACGGCACGGCGATCATTCCAAAAGAAGTGTAGATGGACCCCAGCGTCCTCAACATGTGGGTGTTATTGTCGATAAAATTATGTTTATTACACGCCTTTAAATTATCGCTAGTACAAGACCAAAGACATTGTATAAAGTGTTAGACGTATATAAAAATATTTAATCAAGTCAAGTTAATATGTCAAATATAAAAAAAAACACGTGCCTTTCGCGACCTTGGGGTACATAGAACATGAATTTTATTATTTTTATAATATTTTGTATTGAAATAATATTTTTTTCACCTCTGCAGCACGAAAAGGGCGCTTATGGCGTGTAAAAACTTTTTATTAATAATAAAAAGTTTTCTAATACCACCTTTTGAAATAATAAACAAAAAAGAAATAGAGTGAAAAGGATGATACTTGTAAAATTGATATGTGAGAAAAGAATAACTAGATACTTAAACTTTTTTAAATGTTGTCGGACATGGATTAAAAAGTATAAAAAATACAATACACAGATAATACCAAGGAGTTTTAAACAAGGATTGTTTAAAAAGAAGGTTAATAATGCAAAATAAAGAGTATGGACGTAATGAGGTCGCATTATGAAATAATTAATACAAAATAAGAAAAATGTATGAAATATAATAAGTAACTTTAGTAACAAATTAGTGTTTTGGGTTATGATTGTAAATAAATAAATAAGATTGAATATTAATAAATAAGAGAAAAACACAAAGATGTCATGTATAAATGTATGACGTAATGTAAAACAAAAAGACGAGAACCTACTTTACTCTATAAATAGTTTTTTTTCAGCATTGTTTTGATTGAACTATTTTTGTGATATAAATTCAAACAAAAAATGAGTGCGTCCAGCGATGAAGATAGTTGTCTAACTCCAAAAGAGTTAAGAGAACAAGTTCTAATGTTGAATTTAGCTACGGATGATCGGATTTTGATGAAATAAAAACATAGAATAGGTACTTTTTATTGGAATTGATCCTTTAAGTAACATTAATTTCCTTCTATTATTAATAGCAAAACCTTAGTTGGTTTACGTATCCTACCAAATTAAATTACCGATCTTGAATAATTATTTTATGTGCAAAATTATGAATTGAGTCTATGGTCTGGATATTGGTCGCTTACTAGCAGTACAGTCGCGCAGATAACTTTCAGCGAAATATATTTTGAATAATTTGAATTAAAAGTCTCCCAATTTCTTGTTTTCTTCCCTAACGATTATTATGATTTACTATCATCACATACATAATTTATATTCATCATGTTTGAGGAATGATAATTAATTATGAGCATTCTGATATTGATGAATTGGTGAATGTGTGCAATGGATATGGATGTGATGATAAAACTGTTCTACAGTAGGATGTTTAAGTCGGGTCAGCTCAGTACTCGAACTATAAATCCTATTTTTTATAGGTACCTTACCTACTGGCCTTAAATAAATTATAATTAATTGTCTCGCCGCGCCGCCCAAGAAGCGTCTGGTTGCGAATCAATTTTCTTTCCAATAGGTGTACATTATATTAGGTACCTACCTAAATTCCCTAGTTGAAATTATACCTACATTTAAATATGTCTATTATATATACACTTCTAAGACTTTCGCGCGTACAGTTCATTAGAAATAAAACACTTTTTACGGATTACAGCGCGTATATTATTA
This sequence comes from Catoptria pinella, assembly GCA_963556745.1. Lineage (NCBI taxonomy): Eukaryota > Metazoa > Arthropoda > Insecta > Lepidoptera > Crambidae > Catoptria > Catoptria pinella. The sequence continues at coordinate 2,279,163 of OY750771.1, forward strand.
ATTCAGGTGTTGTTTTGGAATTATTTAGTTTGTATTTATTGGTTTTTAGAATTCCCGACGTTTCGACACGAATAAATACAAACTAAATAATTCCAAAACAACACCTGAATTAATAAAATACGCGCTGTAATCCGTAAAAAGTGTTTTATTTCTAATGTCTATTATAATTAATAGGTCTATTATATTCTATCACTTTTAACAGACTTTTCTAATTATTGTTATTAACATATACCTATCTGTCTCTTGTTACTAAATCACTAACCTACTTATTAAACAAAAAAAATTTTTTCTTTGCACTTCAATACGGTTTGATAGTCTGCTTTGTTTTTTTATTAATGTTTTTTCAATAGGTTTTCTTTATAGAATGTAATTAAATATTTATGTTCTTATTGTACCTACTTAAATAAAATAATAATATAAAATCAAGACAAGGAGTTCGCAAATTGACATATGATTGACATTGCGGTGCCTATAATCTTATTAATTTTGCGCCAATTTTTTTTTACCCTAATGACAAATGTCAAAATACAAAATGCTGTCGCAATTTGTCACATTGATGTGACACGACTTTGACACAATCGATTCAAGCTAGTGGAAATTTCTACAAATTACCGAGCATTTACCCCCCGGAAATCACCGTGTATCTTTCACTACGGGACGTTGGCGGAATTTCTGTGATAAACGGAAGAGGCCAGTCACTCAAAAAAAATAAAATAAACCTTCGTAACCTTCTAGAACTACTACAACAACATTAAAAGCGTTATTCTTAGCTAGTAATAGCTTTCTCTGTGATTCTCAGGAGGAACCCTAGGATAGGATATCTAAAGTTTTAGTCCTAAAAGAGGTTCTTATTGGTTTGCCTTTTGGGGGCATTTAATCTTAAATTTAACTTAAGTACATGTACATATTATAAAAATAATATTCTAATAACTTGCTTTCTGTTTCATAAAAGTAAACTAAATATTCCTCTAAGTGTAAACAACAGCTTGCATTACATTATAGTGTAGAGTAGGAACGTGTTTCCTTTAGGTAATTATAATTTTAGTAACTAGATACTTAAGTACATTGTGTTATAAATTTTAAATTAACATAAGCTCTTTCTTTTTTTCAGGCTTAACTCCAGATCATCGGCAATGATATAGGATATGATAAACAATGCAATTAATATTCCATACTGAAGCTCCCATAGAGATAAAGGAGAAAATGTCATCCTTGGAAGAAACTTCAGAAAAGTCTCTTAATGATGGCATTGAATCTTTAAAAACCGCTATTAGCAATGGCAATAAAGAAAATATTCAATGTAAAGAAAATATAATTAAAAATATAGAAGATGAAATTAACGGTATCGACAATGATGATATCAATGAAAAAATTGATGATGATAAAAAAATACAAGATAATGCGAAACTACCGAGTGATGTCCAAGATAAATCCACAGATTTAAAAAGAAATGGAACTACAGATATCGAAGAAATAAAACAAGACAAGGTTGATGTAAAAAAAAATAAAGGAGATACGGTAGATTCGAGTATTGAAATAAAAGAGAAAAACGAAACTAACGACATCAATAATGAATCAGAAATTGAGGGTGGTAATGTTAATGAATCAAATATTGGGTTCAATAATGTCAAAGAAATTTCAGAGATTAAAGATGAATTTGTAAAAGAAGATGATATTAGTAAAACAAAAAGTGATAATGAAAAAAACGTAACTGACAATATTAGTGATAACCATATGGAAGTTAATGATGAAACCGAAGACACAGATACGTGTACAAAAGTTGCCAGCAATGAAAGCTCACCAAAATCTTTCTTTCCTACAGAAGCTCAACTCAACTCTTCTTCGTCAACTCTTATTGAAAGTTCAGTTAATGTTCAAGAAGCAGATATTACTGGCAATTCAAAAGTAAATGTAGAAGATGCAGTACAGACAGAAATGGAAATTGATGTTTCTAATCCAGAATTAGCAATTGTGGACAGCGAAAGTTCTATTGAAAATAAGATGGAATACGATGATACAATTTCAAAAAATGATCAAAATACTATAGCAGTCAACGAAGAGGTAATCCTGAATAACACTTTAACTGTCTGTAAAACGGTAGACTTGGAGTATGATGTATCATCTATTGAAGAAGAACCTGTTGTAAACGATTCGACAGTTGACGAAGACCTAATCCTAGAGCGCACGCCTAATGTCGAAAAAGATGTAGACTTAGAGAATCAGAATCTAATTGATAAAGTTAAAGACATAGTCGTGGAGAACGAAACGTTGATTGATGATAATGAAATTGCAAATACAGTAGTTAACAATGAAGTAATTAAAGATAATACGTATAAAGTTGATGAAGAAACTTTATTAGAAAAATTGTTGACCACAAGTGACACAGAGGAAATTATAGAAATAAATACTTCAACAGCCACAGACAACGTATTAGATAAAATAGGCAACTTGGATAAAGGAGATATGAAAGATATTGAAATTTTCGATGCAGAACCCAAGAAAATAAAAGAAATCGTCGGTGGAGAAATAAAAAAAATTGAAATCGTCGATGCAGAATCCAATAAAACAAAAGCAACAGATATCGTCGATGCAAAATCCAATAAAATAAAAGAAATAGTAACTGTCGATGCAGAATCCAATAAAACAAAAGAAACAGAAATCGTCGATGCAGAATCTAATCAAATAAAAGAAAAAGTTATCGTCGATGGAGAATCCAAAATAAAAGAATTAGAAATCGTCCATGCAGAAACCAATAAAACAAAAGAAACAGAAATTGTCCATGCAGAATGCAATAAAATAAAAGAAACAGAAACTGTCAATGCAGAATCCAATAAAATAAAAGAAGCTGTTGTAGAACCCCCAGAAAAACCACAGCTTAAAAAGAAACTGTTCTCTAAACTATCTAACACCTTAGATATATTATCTGACGATGAAGATGATTTACCTGACGCGATTATGAAGGAAAATGAGACAACAAAACCTGTTGAAAAACAATGCATCAACATCGAAGATGATGATGACATAATGTTAATAGATGAAGATGTAGCTAGTAAAGATTGCACTAACAAACCTACTTCTCAAAAGACTGACCAATTACCTGAGAAAAAGGCAGAGGAAAAACGTGCTGACAGTACGATTGATTTAGAAAATAGTATAGAAAATGTGGAAAGTGGTATACCAGCTGAAAATGTCGCTGCTGAAATGGAAAAGGGTGCGTATTGCTTTTTATAGAAAAAGTATAGGAAAGACAGGGGCGGCCCGAGGCATGTTTTGTTAATATTGCCTGTTTATTGTAAAAAACGGCCGCGTAGCTCGATTTTTAGTCAATTTCATCCACTAATCTTGTAATCTTGCTTGTTTATAGTAAATAAAACGGCCACGCAGCGCATTTTTAGTCAGTTTCATCCACTAATCTTGCAGCGCTATTTTTAGTCAGTTTCATTTATCGCGTCGTCGCTCGTCGCCAGGCAACAAAACTATTTGCGCGCACTCGATTGATAGTCAATCGGTGGTCGGGCGTTTTCGTCACCCCCCACATGACAGCGCTCGGTGCGGACTGCGGTCGCGCCGCTTCCACCGCCCTAGGGCCGTCCCTGGGTACTTACATGATTAAAAATTAAATAAAATTATAAAAATCTTGATTTTATCTGGATTTTGCTCTCAGCTGTTATTAGCCCCCTCTTTTTGTTTTAATGAAAAATCTTTGTATTTCGTTTAATGTCTGTGATGGTAATATTCACTGCCACCAGCTCATCCTCAGTTGAGAGATGTCTTATTTTTTTATATCTTGTTCTCAGATGTTCCATCACTGGAAAAGGAAACCACTAGTAATGTGGAAACGAAAGAAGAAGAAAAGCCGAAAGATACAATGTCAGGAAAAGTAGTAAATGACAAACCTCTACTCCCAGAAAATTTCTTAAAAACATATAAAAAGAACTTGACTGATATGACTAGAGAAGATTTAGAAGAATTTTGTATATTAAAGATTGTTGAAAGCATTGTAGACCGCAGTAATCTTAGTGATATAAAAACTAAATTAAAAGAAATGACCCAAACTATCGAAGAATATAAAAAAAAAGCCATGATGCTTACAAAACAAAATAGAGATCTTCAAGTGGTTGTAAAATCTGTACAGGAAGAACAAAAGAAGTTTGCTGAGAATCCTGCAGTAATCAAGCCGTTGAAAATCACTAGATCTGTTGGTATGCAAGTGCTTATGACTGAGAAACCTGGTTTGAGGAAGAAATCCACTACCAGTCTTGCCACTAATACTACCAACAACTCGAACAATCGAAATCCTCGTACTATAAATCAAAGTCCTAAACCACAAAAATCGCCTGCAACTTCTCAAATAATACCGGTTCCTAGGCTCGTACCAGCAGCCAACAACCCTGCCGTTAAAGTCTCTGCACCCACCATCCAAAGCGCTTCTACCGTCACGCAAGCTAAGACGCCTAGCCCAGCTCCAAACGGCGTGAGAAATTCACCACCTGTTCAAAAAATAGCGGAAAAAAGACCTATCAGCCGAGTGCAATCGGTCACAGTTGATTTAACTGATGATGAACCGCCATCTAAAATAACTCCTCGTAGTTCACCTGCCCCACCGGTCAGATTAGTATCACCTCAAAACCTGTTAGCACCAAGACCACCTGTAGGACAGGCAGTCAATAGTCCAAGGAAGGTTTACATACCTATCAGTGGCCCGCAAGGTCAAACCATAAGACCTGGCCACGCAATCATGCTGAAGAGTGTGCCTAGTGCAGGTGAGATTCTTAGAAGTCTATATATTTTTTCTTTTATAAGTTAGGTACTTCTACTTTATATTTTTGTTTGTTACCATGTTTCATTTATTTTCAGGTCCAGGGGTAAGACCCGCCGCAAGGATCGCAGCCCCTCATATAGCAAGAATGCCTCAACAATCTCTACGCGTGCAGGCTAGAGGTCAGAATAGACACCCCGCGCCTTTACCTGATGCAGTGAAACAATATCAACCGCCTAATTGGAAAGCACTTCCGCCTGCGCCCGACCTTAAGCTGTCAAAAGTAGAGAACGGAATCGTCATTTCATGGAAAATTGAAGGGTATCAAGAAGACAGTTATGAGGAAATAGCCAGTTATCAACTGTACGCTTACCAAGAAACATCGTCACCTCCAAGTACAACATTGTGGAAGAAAATCGGAGATGTGAAAGCTCTGCCTTTGCCCATGGCGTGTACATTGACGCATGTTATGGCTGGCTTCAAATATTATTTTGCTGTAAGAGCGGTTGATATTAGATCTCGACTTGGACCATTCAGTTTACCTGGAAGCATTCTACTTCTGAATAAATTGTAAGACTGATTAAAATATGATAATGTGTGTTTGTTGACTACAAAAAGTGATGAGCGGTGGCAGTGAAGTGGTGGATGACCAGTGGTAAACACTGGATTGGATGTGATAGAATTGTCTTTTTAGTTATTTATTTATCTTGTGTACAGTTCGAATTTTTAACTATAGTGTCATTATTGTAAGTTTATTTTATAGTTAGATTTGTAAACATTATGGACAGGTGTGATACCCGCTACCTACATAAAAGTTTAAAACTCAACTCAACTGTTGTGGGAATCGCAATAATATTGGTGTTTTTATAAATATTGTCACATGGGACTATTGAAGGTAGTTACACGTAGTTAGTTAGACAATTGAAAATACGAATGAGTAGGTAACTCCTGCCCGCTCTACTAATTCTGAGGTTCAATGTTATTTGATGCAAAGATTAGAGGATTGTTGTTTCCATTTTTGTTTTATGGGATGTAAGTAATTTTTTGTAAGTAAATCAATAGCAACCACAACCAGTACATTGTATGACAGTTTCCTTTGTCAACAAAATAACACGAAAGTATAACCTTCTTGGGTACGGTTTGGTTAGCTATTGATTATGCAAAATTAACAAACTATACAATATACGTGGCAAACATAAAATACAGATCTTAAAAAATAAAATAGTGTTTTATGTTTTCTGTACCCGTAGCACAAACAGCTATCGAAAATAACGCGCGTAAAAACATTTGTACAGCGCCATCTACCACCGAAAAGTAAAATGAGATTTCCATAGAGAAATTACTCTAGCTAGTACCTAACCTACTTTTACGCGCGTTTTTTCTAGACGTCAAGATAATGTCTATGCTCAAAAGTCTTGTTTTTGACAAGAGAATCCTTATTTTTTTCTATGAAAATTCTCCTTAATATTATAAATTACGTTAGTTTGTGTGTGTGTTCGTTACTTACCCTTACCTCTTTACGGCTGGACGGATTCCAATTAAAGGTTGGTAAATGGTAGACAGATTAGGACCTGCATTAATATCGATGCTACTTTTTATCCCTACGGGATAAAAAGCGCGGACGAAGTCGCGGGCAGACGTTAGTCTGAAATAATAAAAAATAAGTTGGTAAGTAGGTACTAGTCGGATTGGTCTGGTAATAGCACCCTGAGAATAAAAGTAATTCATTTTGAGGAAATAAAGTACAACTTGGCGAATATTAATATTTTTGCGTACAAACAATCAACATGATTTATTTACGCTTATTTTGAATTGAGTCGTTTTCATTCTGGGAACCAAATGTATCGGAACGCCATCTGTGAAGTAAGATCGGAAAATACACCCCCATCTACACAAAATGTACGAAAACATTGCACTGCACAGACCAAAGACATCGGATACATAGAGAGATGTATTATTTTTAAACTACCATAATGGTAGATTTATCTGGATGAGAGAAAGATCCGATTCTGGTAATTCTGGACTGAAATCAACACTCATTCAAGAAACCTCTTTAGCTCGATCAATTACTTCTTTCCGTCCTTTCCTTTTTTTGTAATTGTGTCATAAGAAGAAGAAGAAAACCAGAATTATACAATATGTAACAAAACCCTGTTCGATCCGTGAAGGGGTTATTAGGTATATTCTATTCACGCAATCCGCTTTGACAAAGAGCTGACAAAAAATGAGGACGCCACTTTCTATGCAAACACGTCAAAATTACGAATAACTTGGCAACACTGACTATATTTCGTACTGAAAAATTTTAGCTCCATTTTATTTTATTTCTTCTCTTTTTGGCCAAGCTGTAATATCTTTAAATGTTTCAGCAGGTGGATGATCATATTTATTATCATCTAGACGTATATAAAGCACCAAATTTATAATTTCGGTCGTACGATTTCAGTCCACGACAAATAAACTTCGTGTTCACTTCGACACGAAATCACAAAAAAAAAAAATACGTCGAAAAATCTGAGCTTGGCAAGACATTTCTAAGAAAGATAACTCTAAGAGTTATCTTTTACTTAACTCTCTATTAAATCAGCCTTCTTTCTTTTTAATGATGTTTTCCGCTTTCGTAATTCATCTTTTAGTTAAGTCACTGATAATGTAGAATTAATTATTTTTAGCTAAATTAGACAAATTAGCAAAAAATAAATGTCATAATAATTTGTAAACAAGGTACTATTGCCGAAAGTGCCATCTACAAAAGGTCAAAAGTTTTGAATGATATTAAGGTTTTGTTAATTTTATGTATACACGTTTTTTCATATCAAAAATCAAGACCGGTGATCGTCCGTACACTTATTCCTTTGTATCACTACTTATTTTAAATGTCATTTTTGTAGTGTTGCGACTCCGGAGGCTGACAACACTTATTTCATCAGTTTTCAATAAAATCGCGTGCTGTCAAATCGTATTTGAGGTAGTTCAGTTCACCCTCAATCGCAATTTAATTTAATTTATCGTTAAGATGAGAATTATGTTACTGAATTAAATTTTCGTGTGTTTATTTAATTGTATTTAACTGTTTCTTATAATTCTGCTCACCGTAAACATTTCTGTTACCTCTAATTTGAAATAATTTGACGTCGATTGACAGATCGGTTTCGCAAGTAGTTTACGGAGGTGTTATTTGTGTACATTTTGTGGGAGTTATTTCTTGGTGGTGATATTTTTAAGTGCTGTGTCGACAAAAGGGCCAATTCCCTTTTATTGTGCTCGTTTGAGTGTCTTATGTGAAGTTAGTGCTACGGGTAATATTCGTAGGCTTTGTGTGATTTTGTGATTACAGCAAGTGTTTTGTTTGCGATTCAAGCTGTGAGCCATGCTGGCTCGCCTTCCAATATTTAACTACGCCTTCATGCGTTCAGTAAGTAATTTTGAAAGGAATAATTGAAAAATCTTACTATTTACCTCCTTTTTTGACATTGCAAGTTGAATATTAGATAGACATAATGTAAACATTGAATTGTACGCGAACACGAAATTTAAATGTTACTTAAACAATATTTAATTTACGGTGCAAGTCGGGATTAGCTTAGACAAATAAAATAATACCTATACCTAATATAATTATAAAAACGTTTATTTCTCACAACAAACATAAAAGCAGGAAAAGCTAATAACAAAATATTTTTGGTTGTGGATCTTTGGTGCCTGTGTACAAGGCCTGCAAAATGTATATAAATAAATATATAATATATTCTTTTAAATATTTGACAACATCATCACATACATTGCTCTGATTCCAAAGTAAGTAGCTAAAGCACTTGTGTTATGTAAATCAGAGACAATGGTGATATCACAAACATCCATATATGGTTTAATTATTCATGCGAATAAAGAATTCAATTGCCCTGCCACATATATCCAATTGTATAAATCATTAATTTGCTCACAATGGAATATGCTACATCCATTTACAACACATTTTATAATCAGGTCAACACAAACGAGTAAAAAAAAAAAGTTAGTCTCAATTATTTAGACAATTCAATTATGTATACTTTTTGATGTATTAAACATTGAGAAACCGTTTGTTCAACCCCAATATTATATGAAAAAAAAAGCTCTAATATACCTATATTATATTCTAAGGAATTGCTCACTGAGCACCCTGCACAGTGAGTTGGCATTGAGCGATGTGAGATATTTATCCAATACCTAATCTAGCTGGATTAGCTAATCCACGTAACATTGGTTCATTTATATGTATAGTATATGTATTTAGAGAAATAGTTTCGGCTTTATTAGGTACCTACAGTATTTTGAAATTAGTACTTTTTAAAATTCTGATAAGCATTAGGTAGCCAATCACCCTAACATACTAATATTATAAATGCGGAAGTAAGTTTGTTTGTTTGTTATGCCGCCTTCACGTCTTGACTCCTCAACTTATCATTATGAAATTTTGCATATACATTGTCAAGCAAGGGTCAAGAGAAAGACATTAGGGTACCTTCCATCCTGAAAAAAAGTACTTGTCCCTAGGGATAGCAAAAATCATTCCACAGATGGAAGTCGCGCAGTCGCTAGTAAGAAATAAAAACAAGCATTTAACAAATTTTTATTCTCAGTAAGAAATATGTCTACTGAGTATCAAATTACAAGTTATTATTTCTCGGCATTTACCTAGCTGTGCTAGTAGATTTTCAACTCCATTTACCCTATTGTTTAGTTTGATACAATACATTATCTATGACTTTTTACGTCTCCGTATATTTTAAGCCAAAGCCATTTAGTATTTCCTTGTATGTTTTTTTGGTATCTCTTAGATCTGAGTAATGTTATTTTCATGTATTTTTTTCACCTATGGTATTTAATAAGTCAAGTTAGCCTAACAAGTACTTTTATAATGATAATAGCACCATTACTTACTGAACTAGAGTATTAGTTGATATGACAAAGTATTTATGTTCAGTTTTATTTCTGAGATTCAGTCAAAGTCCTGGCTTTTATTTCAAGGGATCGTGCGATTAGGGTTGCCACTAGTACTTTATAATAAAATATACTTTATACTTAATTGCACTCTATACTTTATGAGGAAAATAAAGTACGTGAAAATACACCTCTAAGACTTCCGCGTGTACAGTTCATTAGAAATAAAACACTTTTTACAGATTACAGTGCATATATTATTACCTATTAAAAAGTGTTTTATTTCTATATGAAAATACTTTATTTTACACGGCTTGTTATTCCTAGGATAAATTGCCAAAAGGTAATAAAAAGTATGTTTTTAAAAGGTAAATAATATTTTATTTCCATACAATGTACTTTTTTTTTCTACCTTTAGAAACCTATGTACTTTATTAGTCTAAAAAAAGGTGGCAACCCTACATGCGATTGTCAAACGGCACTAAAGTGGTCTGTGCATTGATTGCACAACAACCATAAGCCGATGGAGCAGGATATCTGGCAAGGGTAGAGTCGAAAGCCGCCTGTGTCTTCCGCGGCGCACTTTCACTCGCTGACCGGCGCCTGCGCCTGCGACGCATCGACTACTTTCGCCGATGGCTTAGCGTACCTAATCGCGTTGTAATGCAGAAGGACTGCTTGGGACACGAGCGTGTATCTAACGTAGATAAGCACCTAATTGAATATCGTCGGACGTAGGTACTCGTAAATAGCTCTGTTCCTAAGGTTACTAACTAAAACACTTGAAATCAGTAAGATATACAAACACCTACCTATTCAGATTAAAGGCAATAATCAGACGCATAGATTGCATCACTAGATAGATTTTGTGGTAAAGCTATTCAATTTCATTCGTCCAAGAAGATGTCGAACGCAGATCCGATTGAAGCAAAAGCTAAGCTTGACCTCTTACATTACACCTAGGAAATTCAATTACATTTAGTAAATCGTGACTGCATAGTTACAAGGTTCGTCTAATCTATAGGGCAGTGACGATAATTTGCCAAATAGATCATACTTACTTGGCTTGGAGACATAAAATATGATGTGACGAAAATTCATTAAAGTATAGATAGGTACTTACCTACATTGAAATACAATGGCAGGAACTCGATACGCTTAAACGCTGATCTTTGAACGTGGCAAGGTCAAGTTTTCGTACTATTGTAGAACAATAGATAAATAGTTTTGTTTTTATAGATTTTTTGCAACAGTTCTGCCCTAGAGTCACATTGTCTATAATAAACTTGCTATCAAAAGATCTACCTACCTATCCTTTGGGATTGATTGATATAATTTTTTGTTAGTGAAAGATTTTTTAAATCAAATCGTCAAATTATACGTTTTGTGGTTTGAAGTCTATTATGAAGTTCATAAATGTAGCAACATGTTAATTACAATTTTAAGAAAAAAATAGGCTACAATGAAGCGATATTTGCTTTGATTACGTCATCGTCGTACCTATCTTTAAGCAAAATCAGGTAAAAACAAGTAAGTCAAGTTGAAAGCACTTGTCCTTGCTGACGTCATTATTTACTAAACAACTATAGTTGAGTAGGTCGAGATGACCTTCTGGTTCTATAACTGCCGCAAGCCGCCGGCGCCGCCGTCACAAAATCTATGATATCTTCCAAGATCATACCTAACAGTAGTGGAATCGATCTAATCTTGTCCAAAATCAGGGTTGGCATAATTAAATCACATGATTTAAATAATTGATTAAATCAAATAGCGTTTTTCTTTCCTATCTGTATAAAAAAATAAAATTCTTAATTTGATATAATAAATAGACACTTACAAATGTGTGTAAAAATCAACTATGTGTTGTAAAAAAACTGCCAAATCATCCTTATATCTTTCACCAGGCATTTTTTATTATTTATTGATTTTTATTTATGTGTTTCTTGCGAATTAAAGTGTCAAATAAGTAAAACAAAAGCGACGACATCCTGGTCGAGTGGCTTTGTACACCGGTTTTCAAGTTGTCGCCATCTCAGGTTAGATCCCCGGTTGGGTCAAATTAGAAAACGAACTTTTCTATATTGGCTCAGGTCTGGGTGTTTGTGATGCCACCGTTGTCTCCGATTTCCCCAATTCTTTAGCTACTTACTTTGGAATTGAAGCAATGTATGTGATGTTGTCAAATATAAAAAAAAAACAAAAGCGCGTTGTGGTTTCGCGTACTATTTTAAGTGAATTTTAATGCCTCATAAAATCGGTGATTTAAAAAAAAAAAAAGTTTTTTTCCAACCCTCTCCAAAACCAAATTCCTTGTTCTAAAACGTGGACTAAACATACATATTAAACAAGCGGAACAGACCTTTCGCAATCCGGGCTACTGCTCTGACTTGTTCACTAGTCAGAGGGCCTATAAGTACTAGCCAAGGTAAAATTCGTTAACACATTGCTTTCGTTCGAAAGATGTATGGGATTTAATAAGTTTTTGTTAACAGTCTATTTTTAAATATTGAATTGTAATCTCCATGTTTTTGACATTGAATTATAATATCTCACTTAATGTTGTTGATAACAAAGATAACTGCAAATTAAGTTTTTCGGGCAGACAGTTTTGTTTTTCTAGTAAGCATAAAGTTTAGCATAATAAAAGCATCCGTATTTAGATTTAAGGCATACGAATATTCATGGGATAGTTTGAAAAAAAAGGAGAATTAATTCCCATTCGGTAAAATAACCCCAAAAGCAACACTAAAAAGCTCAACTCTTATAAAAAGCCAGTCGTTATTGTAAATAATTGATAATAATTCGATGTTGTAAATGCAAAGGTTTGAATCTAAATAAATATCTAATTAAATTTTTATTACTCTTTATTTTGATCTGACTCACCATAACATCAACACATTTTTTCTTGAATCATCAGACTCATAGTCATATAACGTTACTATAATTACTGATTACTCAGCATTTATTTGGAGATAAGGTCAGCCATGTTTATAAAGATTAGGATATCCACAAAATATCTAATGCGGAAGAATAGCAAGAAGGTAACAGGCGTTTATTGTAAACTTACTTATTCAATGTTACAAAAACAAGAGGCCTTCGGTCGTCGGAACCTCGAGTCTTTTAAAATTATAGCGTTATTTATTTTATTTTATACACTCAGGTAGGTATTATACTAATTCTGTGCCCACAGGTGAATCACTATAGCAATCTAAGTTTTTCGTATAATAAATAATATACTATTTGAGGCGCTGACATGAGCCAACTAGCACCGCCAGTCGATTTTATTTTATTTATTCAAAATAAGCCCAATTTCTTAAAATGGATTCAGTCAAGGTTTTGTTAATAACGTCTAATATTTATTGAATAACTTTACACGGTTTGAAAAGGCATTCAAACAGTTTAAAACGCGATTTTGTTAAAAGTGGCCACTGTTGGTTCAAACCCGTTGTTAAACTGTTGCACGCATTTTGTAATGTTGTAGCGTTATTCAATAAACATTAGACGTCTTTCACAAGACCTTGACTGATTCCTTTTTTAAGAAATTGGGCTTATTTAAAATAAATAAAATAAAATCGACTGGCGGCGCTAGTTGGCTCATGTCAGCCCCTTAATCGTATTATTTATTCAGTGATCGTATCTCAATTGTTTTTCAATGGTATTGCTTTTGACACTGTTCTTGTTACTGAAATAACAAATCATATTAGAAATAAATAACTTTTTACGGAAAACAGCGCGTATAATATTATTATTTCAGGTGTTATTTTAGAATTATATAGTTTGGATTTATTGTTTTTTTTTTTAATTCCCGATGTTTCAACACCATTCCAGGGGCCGTGGTCACGGGAGGACTGAAGTGACTACGATTAAATCCAAACAATTCTAAAATCACACCCTAATTAATAATATACGCGCTGTAATCCGTAAAAAGTGTTTTATTTCTAATGAACTGTACGCACGGAATTCTTAGAAGTGTATAAATCATATTAGCTTATTAATTTGTTATTGTTACAACAATACAATTTTGCATTTGTTATTTTTTGTTTTAGTAACAAGCAGAACTATCTAAAAATCGAGGCCCTGTTTTCGAAGCACCTGACCTTGAAGCTGTGAAGTGTGAACGGAAGCTTTAAAGTGTTCATGAGATCCGTTGTTTACTTTAGCAAGAACTGTTAAATGTTAAGTGATGGGAATCCGAAGTTTTGAGGACCTTGAAGGAGATTGTAAAGTACATTTAGGTACAGTCAGCAATGGAATTCGTTAATGTTTCAAACTATTGAGACATTCTGCCAAAAAAGTTGCTATGACAAAATACTATCCGGGTTATTGGAAGGTCTACATATACAAAAACCCTGTCAGATCCGAAAGGGGCACAAAGGTGTACCAATAATGTTACCAAGAAAATTAAAAAACGTATTTTGTTTTTATTTTTTTTTTTTACTAATAATGAAAATTCTGTCGTAATATTTTAAATCACACCTTTTGACGGACCTTTAGTACCCAAATCTCCTCGAAACGTGGGAAACTTTCAATGAGTAACATCCCTATCACAGTAGAAAAACGTCATGACGTCACTACTTGTCATAGCAATGTGAGTTCCCCATTTTCTTTTTTTTTACTTTACCCAGCGATTTTTTTTTTTTTACTTATTACTCAAAGCGGATTGCGTGAATAGAATCGAAACTAGATACACAGATACATTCGCTTAATAGAGACAAATGCTCTATAAACCTTTGATAAAGTTATAGAAGGGAGGGAGATGCCCATTTTATCCCTATTTATATGGCCGACTACATAACAGCTGATCGGGGAGTTTTTGGCGCCATTTTGTCGAGTTCGGTTTGGTGTCTATTTTAATTATTTTCAAATTGATTCATAGTGGATATTGTGTCTTAAAATTGGTGCAGTTATATGGTACAAGTGTCTACACAACTGAACAATATGTGGGATAATTGAAATAGGCGCGATCTTGGATGTGTGAAGCTGAGACTTTTATTGAAGTGTTGGCTTCCTCGGCAGAACTAACCGAGTTAACTGTCTTGATATTCTTGGTGCCAAATGCTCCAAGCAGCATTAGAATGCGATGCACCCGCATTCTAATGAAAAATTAAACAATATCTACCACTGAACTATAACACTTTAACACTTGACACTGGCAAAAATTACTTCCAAGAGGAAAGTAGATTGCCATAACAAAAAAAAAAGAAGAAGAACAGCTGATTGAAGTGACAGCTTTCATGTTATTTTGCAACATATGGACTTTTAATGACAGATAATTAGTATTGTTTTTGCGGAAGATGCGGATATCAGCCAGTGGATTTGCCTGTTTTGTCTATGGAATTGCCAAAACGACAACATAATAAAGCTAAAGTAGCCAATGCGAAAATTTTCATAAAATACGTTTATGAATAATGAAAGTAATATGACGTTTAATAAACCATAATAGCATTTTAACTAAAATTTACCATAACTCAATTTTAAGGTCTTTTTCTGATTATGGCGGTAAGTGTTAAGCGACTCTTGTTGCTGAACTATTGGTCGACTTTAAGGGATGTATCAGTTTTGTACTTTAATGGTGATTGGCAATATAACGGATAATTTAGTGGGATATGTTGAGTTACACGTGAAAAAATCACTAGAAATGACAATGTCAAAGCACGGAACATTCATGTTGCTGTAAGCAAATCTGTTATTAGGAACAGGATGTAGGTCCCTAGTTTGTTTATTTATAACATATCATATCTGCCAAAGGTAACAAATACTCGATTTTAATTCACGCATTTGCCGCGTCAACCTATTAGAATGTGATTTTATACTTTTGATAGCAAACAATGAGGAAAGATTTTTTGTAACTTTTGTTTGACCTTGGTATTTGAGCAAGTAGTGGTTCAATCGTGCATTAGAATAAAACCACGAAATAAATAATAGTACTAGACTAGCATAAAACAGCGGTCAGGAACACAAACGCATTATCTACTTTATATTTTTATATTCCCCATCTAACATAGTACTACCCACATAATAAAGAGTTACTTTTTCTAGTTTAAAATGTAGCTTATTGTATTCTTGTCATAAGTTTGTCACTGTCTTATGTCATCTCGTTAAGACGGATGCCCATTTCTGACCTGTCTAAATGTTGATTTTATCAATTTTCGTAGTAATTTATAGCTCATATAAAATTACTTTTATTGTTATTTATAAATTGCTAACCAAAATAAAAATCGGCAATATAGAAATAGAGAAAATTCATAATAAAGATCAGCAATAGTTAGAACATATTTATTTTACCATTATATTTCAGATTGCCAAATTAAAATTCGATAAATACTAGTGTTCTACGGTCATAGCAACTATTCAAATATAATTTTATTATCATTAATATTATACACCAACTTTATAAAAATCTATTTGACAGGTCAATGATTGTATGGGAAGTAGTAACTGTTCTTTTTTATTTTTCTGAGGTAAAGAGAAAATCACGTTTAGTCGTTTGATGTTGTCACGCGATACAAAGTTTATGGGCTATCATAGAACGATAGTGTTGCAAATCTAATTTATCAGAGAAGGTAGGGGAAATTTTAGATTTTATTCATGGAAATGTTCGTGTATGAGAATATTATCATACCTACACGGATGGAAATAATTCGTTGTAAAGAATAGATAATGAAGAAATATTCATATTCGCTATTAATTTTGTAATTCTAAGACAAAGCATCGAATTATTTAATTTAAAAGCAATAATAGTACCTACCTACTAACTACTTTTTAAAATAAAGTTGAAGATTATACTTTCTTAAGTATTTGATTTGAAATTGTTACATAACGCTGACTCGACAAGTCTTAAAAAAATCTTACGGGATCTTATCTTCTCTATTCTTTATTCAAATATAATTATCTTTAGATCTTTCTTCACAACTGTTTGAAGTAGTTTTCTACCTCTGAAAATATATTTTGTAGTTACTACCTAGTAGGTAGGTAGGGTAGGTAGGTAGTACCTATAGCCGAATTCTAGTATCAGTTACTGTTTATGTTATTTGAGAAACTGTAATACGTGCTAAATAAATCAGACTTTAAATTTGATATCAGTCTGAAGTCGTTGAACCTTCGGAAGTAGGTTAAAAGCAATTTATTCGTCGGGTCAATGGCACAGCGCGAATCCAGGGTTGCTTGCTGGTGTAGTTGGATTATTGGTAGTTAAAGCGAGCCACTGACGGTACGTCCATTTGGCAGACGTCCAAATGGAAGTACATCCAGGGCCCTATTCAATAAAACTTACAATTGTAATTTACAACTACAATTCGAGATACGTTGCTGTTTATGTTTGAGCGTATTACATGAATAGTGACAAGTCGCCTAACATTGTTAGTAATGTATCGAAAATTGTAATTGTAAATTACAATTGTAACTTTTATTGAATAGGGCCCAGTTTTAATTCATAGAAGTGACGGCGTTGATGAGTCCAAAATAGTCCAAATGAAAGTACCAAATCTTAAATCTGGACGTAGGTACTACTTAGGAATAATTTCATATAGACGTCTGTCAAATGGAATCGTCAGAGGCTAACTAAAGAATGTTTATGACGTAGTTATACCGTTTTACTGCTAAAAAGTTGCACAATAATCTCTGAATAGTTGCAAAGTTCCAGCATAGAAAAATATGAACGAATAGAGATAAGAAATTCCTATGCAGTTTAATTGTGTCAATCTTGCCTGTTATTTTATAAACACTGACCGTACTAGCAAGTTCTTAACAAATATAAAATATATATGTATATTAAAATATAAATTTGACAACATCACATACATTGCTCCGATTCCAAAGTAAGTAGCTAAAGCACGTGTGTTATGGAAACCAGAGACAACGGTGGTATCACAAACATCCAATTGTCAATCAAATGCTAATAAAACCACTTTGAAATCCATGCATTAACGAATGTTTCTTTTAATTGCTACCTTGCTTCTAATTATTAGGTTTGATAAGCTTTGTCTTATCTTATTGTCTTCTGCTTTTGATGTCGGCAACCCTTGATCAATCTTTGGACAACATTAAATCTTTACGATACGATGCGCCGATAAATTAAGACAAAACGGTGCCCACGGTTTAAGGAATCGACGAATATTGAAACTCTATCCGATGTCGAAATCCTTTTTTAAGGTTCCGTAATTCAAAAGGAAAAAACGGAACCCTTAGAGAATCACTTTGTTGTCCGTATGTCTGTCTGTCAAGACCCTTTTTCTCGAGAAAAAGGTATCGCGGAGGTATCGAGTTGAAATCAAAAATGTAAAAAATCTCCGAAGTTTGCATAAAGAAAAATCTGAAATTATTCTGTGTAATAGAAGTTTATGTAAAGATAACAAGAAAAATAATGCGATATTTCTTTATAAAATTTGGTAACATTTTCGGTTGTTGCTTGTACAGTACTTACATGTTGTACGTACAACCTTACAGAAATAAATGGAATAATTTATTCAAAGTAACAGTTACTTTCTAGTCATCATCTTGAAACTGTAACTGGTTTAGATTTTATTCTTATTTATTTAGGTTACACGATAGCTAAGTATAACCTCTGATTGAAATATCTGCCAACTTTAATATAAATTAAAATAAAATTGAGTTATTAGCATCATAATTCACATCTTTGAAATTCTGTCAGCAATGACAAAATATACTTAATTAAAAAGAATACTAAGTGTCTTCAAGGTAATCATGAATTGTTTAATCATGATCGATCGACTCACTGACCGCGCATAATGGTTGTCTTATTATCATTCTATTTTTATATTGGCTGGCAAAAATAGTATTTTGCGTTTATTCGAGTTAGTTTTTTGCGTTTCTAATTTAGATTATCTTATGATTATAAGCTCTAGCTCAATCTCAGTACTTACAGAATTATTTACAAGCATTTTAATCATAACAAAAATTCACACATACTTACATTGCATATAAAAGCCTAATTAGACGTTGAAAAAGAAAAAAAATGCGAATAAATAACCTAGTCACGCACAAAAATTTAAGCATAATGAGTGCACACGCAGTTCGAGTAATATCTCAAACATTTTATCCTTTAAAGTTTAATAAGATAAGCTTAATTAGAAATAATGTTGCATACGGATTATAAGGCCCGGTTTCCACCAAAGCGGAGAGGAGAGGAGATGTCAAATCTTCTATAGAATCTTGTGCCGCGCGCAAAAATTTTGTGGCGGCCTTTTTTTTCCGCCATTTTGTTTTTTTTTCTTGCACCTAAATTTGCCCAAGGTGTACATTATTTTAGTCAAAGCACCATCTCTGTATCTTTTACCGTTTCGGCAGGCAGTTGACCAATTTGAATATCTCTCCATAATGGCTAAATGGATTTCCATCAAACGTGGTTAAGAACCATCTCGATTAGATTAGCTTTCAATTAAAAAAATGCATTGAAATCGCATGATCCGTTTAGGCACTACGAATATACGTACAGACACACAAACATAGGCTTCAAACTTATAACACCCCTCTTTGCGCTGCGTCGGGGGTTAAAAATAGTTAGTTCACAAAGATTACATTTGGAATACTAAAGTACACCTACGTCTTTTCACATTTTCCAATCTGTCATTACAGGCGGAGGATCCAGTGCAACCAAACACCCTCTCGTCATAATGGTATGTTAGATTCAACATAAATACACTAATAATATACTTAAATCTGTTTCTCTTCTGGGGGCTTACTTTCTATTTACTGTCATTCTGATATACTGCTTTCGCTACCTCTCTTTATTAACTGTTATTTAAGGACGATCTTTTTTTTTAATTATTTTTGTTCTCTACTGAGAAATACTTTTCATGAAAATGCGCTAAATGTAATCGAATAGAGCCTTATTATTCCTTCTTTTCAATTTTCTGTCACAAAATATCGCCGCTACGTACTTCCCCCTTACTAATAAAGATTGTATAGCAGATGTTTAAGTTACACAGTGGTGACTCTCTGTCAAACTATTTAATTTTGACATTGAAAAGAAAGAGACAAAACACTGTGTAACTTTCTTATACTTCTGCTGGGCATGATCGATCATATCTTTATTCCGCGGCTTGCTGTGTCTTGAATTTTTTTTTTTTTTAATAAATAGTTTATCGTAAAAGACAGTCTGTCACCTAAGTAATATTTATGTTGCATACACACCATGAATTGTCGGCTACACCGGTACACGGTAAAGTTAATGTAACTTGTGTTTGTACCGTACTTCTCATTTAAGATATTCATGTAAATTTTATAATAATAATAATAATGCTATACAATCTTTATTAGTAAGAGGGTTAGTGTCTCCGTTTAGGTACGCGCTCAACTCAAACGTATGAGCGAGCAATACTTTCACTGTCTATCTATAACATTTCTCCAAACATTCCCTCTCCCTTTCTTATAAATTATATAATATCAATCAATAAGTCATAATGTGGTCGATTTCGACACCTACTACCAATCACCATGTCACCGCCATTATTCACATGTAAACAAACAATCCTATCACTTACATCTTGAATAATAATATTGACCGGTTGTTACGTAATGTTGTGAAAAGAAATAAAGTTATGCTTTAGATAATTAAAATATTATTACTGAGATTGAGATATGTAAGTTAGAATTCGTTATATTTTATTGTTACACTGTGCAATGCTCCTGGGCCCTGTTTCATAAACATTACCGTAGTAAATTACTACGATCGTTTGGTGTTCATTGCGTCGCCAATTTGAAACTAGAAAATAAACTACTCAGTGACACAGCAATGTATGCGAATTACCGTAGTTAATTACAAATTGTATTTTTATGAAATAGGCCCCTGATGATCATAATGCTTTAAATTAGCTTTATTTATCAACCGCTGAAAGATGTTAGAGGTCTGTGGTTTTAGTGTCTTTTTAAACTTCGTTATTGCTTCAATTTAATTGAAATGGTTTTATTTGTAAGATATTGGGAGTTGTAAAATTAAGTTATCAATTTGATTTCATTACTTGTGCTTTGAAAGCCCTTTATTTACACTGCTGTATAGTCAACCTGTAATAAACCAACTTTTGGCGAATCCTTTTCTTGTAGTAAGTTATACGTGTGAAAGAAAGAAAAAACATGCAATGCAGAATTTGATCTAATCATGACTTGTGACTCGGAACTGCTCTGGCGATCCGCCGCGCGAATGCCCCGGTGAAAGTTATTGTAGGCACTTTCAATTTTCTTATTGGGTGACGCAACGCGAATAATAACAAAGCGCGCCTTATGCGCGCTGCGTTGTTGCGTAAACAATTATGGGCGTGTGGGTGAAATTTCACCATAACACCCGTGCGCGCTCTGCTTCGTCGTAAATCGCATTATTATCGATCTGTTTTGGATATTTCGATTCCCGGCCAGGCGGAAATTGAAATGATGAATTTTAATTTCTTCGCTATCAATTATGGATGGATTTAAAGTTTTAAAAATAGCTGGTTAGCGAAAACTTCGTTAAGTATATCAATCTGAGCCTGTAGCCAATGCCACATTAACAAATTTTCGTTAACGCTTCACTTCGAAATATGTATGAATTTGACGTTTTAAAATTTGATTGTTAACGAAACTTTATGTCAGTTCCAAGCATGTTTCGAAAGCGGAGCGATAGCGAAGATTTGCAAATGAAACATTAGCTTAACAGGCTTGACTCTGACTCTCTCTCTATTTTTATACCTATGTAGGTAATAGGTAGCTAGGTAGGTAGTCTAAAAGTAGCAAAAAACGTGATTCGCAACTGAAATTTCTGTTTATGTGTCTGTGCATATTAATTGTAAATGACAAATTATTTGCGAGTAAAAAAGTATAATTGGTAATTGCCTCATAAAGGAATTTTCTTAAAGAGTTATTTTCAAATTATTATTATACTCCTAGAAAATACAGAACTGTCAAATAAAAACTGAAATCATAGCAGTATTTATATTTGAATCACAATTATAATTATCTTATGTGTTACCTTTTTTATTTAGTTTTTACATTCCATGAACCCATACATGGATCCGTCGGCACAACCATAATACATTCGACTTTTGAATATATAAACATTTTCTTGCTATTTCAGAGCAATACCTTAGAAATAATTAATAAATTAGATAATAATAATGATTTCCAGGAAAAAAATATCGTTTTGACGGAGGAAATCTTCATCATATTGGTTTTCGCAGGTTTTTCATAAACGATTTTTTTCAGGTGTGGAAACATAGACTTTGTCCTGTAAAAAAAAACTATTCTTTGGTACTCATGATAAAAAATAAATTATCAAATAGAAAATATGTGAAATAAACTGTAAAATTACATTTGCGTGAAGTGTAAATTCATTGTCAAACCCAAATAATGTTTTTCTTTCAACTATCACACCGTGCAACATGAGATTTCATTAAATAGTGACATAATTCTAAAAGAAGTTTGATAAATCCATATACACTCGGCGTCAAAAAAATCGCACCTTTTCAAAAAATTTCTTTGAAAGCATTTTAATCATATCTAATTAATAGTAAATGTTGTCATATACTTCTATCCATTCGTATATAACCAACAGTCTCTCAAACCGTTGGAACACTCGTCATACGGAATAAATGACTGAGATTTAGTTTCCCAGCAACATTGCACTGTCACATTTTTTGCAATATAACAATTTCATTTGACAAGCTTCATGGCCAATAGTATGCATCTTGGGTGTTTCTTTTCTTAATTGAGCAGTTGACGTGCATTCTCTCTAACGTTTCGATAGTGAATTTACCCGATTTTCCTGGATTGACCCCTATTTATACCCTTATAATGAATGCGCAAGTAATTACATGTGCAGCGTTTAATTGTGGTAACTGTTATGTTTTTTAAACAATAAATGATTGTTTAAAAGACCAATAAATGTACTTTCAATAGATATAAATATTAAATAAATAATACGTGTGCTAGCAGTAGCAGGTAGGCATATCTAAACTAATGTAATAGAAGGTGCGATTTTTTTGACGCCGAGTGTATATAAAAAAAAATACAGCATGTAAATAAGTAAAACGTAGTGCTCGTCATTTTCCGGCTTTTCCAGAAGCTGGAAATTTTTTATATTACTTTTCCTCGGTTTCTGTAGTTATAAATAAGTGATATATCCAAAAATCATATTTTTCTGCAATAAAAATAGTTTCAGGCTTTTCTATATTAAACTTACATGATAGTTTACGCCCAAGTCGCACAACATGCACTTGACTCTTTTTATTATTATAATAATGCATTATATCAGTGGACACTTAATGTCACGCATAGCGGTATCTAACCACCTGACGCGGTCGCCTGTCGTTATGTCACTTTACCTACTCAGTCGGGTGTTGTGATGGTCAGTATTCTTACTTTGGGTATGCAACACGTTTTGATTGCCATAAATAATACAGCTGATTATAAGAAATTGAAACCGATGATCAAAATATAGACAGTATCTATTGATTCAGAACTTCTGACGTTCTGAATCAATAGATACTGTCCATACAAAGACTTCTATGTGTATACTACACTAGACAGGCCGAAAAATTGCTCATTAAGTGACGGTGCATGCACCGAAACTCCTTTAGTCTATTGCGAGCGACCGAGAGAAAAGTTGATGCGCCGCGAAGGTTGCTTGTGACACAATTTTAGTTTTGAACAGCTCGTCTATGTAAATTGAAGTCATTGTGTCTATATTTTGATCTTCGTCGTTGAACATTTTGTCTCGCCAATTTTTATTTTTAATAATAATAAAAACACTTTATTGCACTCTAATACAGGACATATTACAAAGAAGAACAACACAGAGAAGCACACAAAAGGCGGCCTTATTGCTATATAGCATTTTTTTCCAGGCAACTATTTTAATTTTTTTTCGGTAGGGTCAATCAATCAACCCTATCTTTCTCAGAATACTTATTAGTAGAATATATACTATCTACTTTATAACATAAAATAAATAAACGCAATGCAATATGAATAGGCACACTGACAATAAAATTTCTCCCGCAACAAGTGGTTGTCAAACTGCGGGTTGAAATCGCGATCGCGACCCGCAGGCAGCATTTTAAAATGACTCTTCTATTTAAACCTATGTTACTTATGGTTTGACTTTTGTTTTCTGATCGAGAAGTGAAAACTTAAAGGAAAAAAGTGTCTAGTCTACAACACAAAAAAAAGCGTATTAATAATTTGTGTGCATTACATAAACCATGTCTCTTTCACCTGAGGATTGTACAAGAATTATAACTATTACGCATAACTATTATTCTAGTATATTATTTAGTATTAACTATTATGGAATTAAAATACGCTACTAAAATAATTTGCAAGCAGAAACGTGTCCTGTCAGTGTAGACAGTTTCAGTTTATAAACTTTGCAGTTATTATTTCATCGCAGATATTCTGTGTGGGTGTTTCTACAAACACTGCGATAGTGATATTTGATCTGTTCACTCACTGGTCTGTTTGTCTAACCATGATGAAAATAGTAGTTTGTAATTGAGAACTAAATTTATTATTTTTAACAAGTCAATTTGCAATTGGATTGGATTTGAATTTCTGCCAAGTAAATAAACACATGTCATAATAATTAGCTTCCGCCTGCGACTTTGTCAGCGTGGATCTCGATCTATTCCTTTCTAATACCAAAAACTAATACCAAATGGTATTTGTTTATTACCGTTATAAAATTTATATTCCCAACAAATACCAAATTTTAAAATTATTAATATAATTTTTAATAAATTTGGTATTCGAAAGGAATAGATCTGGATCTCCACTTTCCGCGGGAGTTTCAGTGATAAAAATATAGCTTAAGGCTGCGTTCAAAAGATAACACACGACCCGTGCTCAACCCGAACTCGACTGAAATGAAATGAAATGAAATATTCTTTATTCAAATAAACTTAGATATTAAGTGCTTTTGAATGGTCTATATTTTCCTACCACCCATTCGAGACTTTTTTAGCTGACAAGAAGAATCAAACTCAACTCACTCCTTAAAATGCATCGCTTACAATTTTGAGTCTTATGATACATTAATAAAGCGCGGCCTGCGTTTAAGTTGAGTTTGAGCTGAGTTTCAGTTGAGTTTGAGTTGAGTTCGGGTTGAGCGCGGGGCGGGTGCATTTCCATCGACAAAATATAACGGAGCTTATTAATCTGTCATAAGACTCAAAATTGTAAGCGATGCCTTTCAAGGAGTGGGCTGCGGTTGAGTTGAGTTCGGGTCGTGGATTATCATCTGAACGCAGCCTTATTCACTCAGGGACAGTGTAGTACCCACAGGCCCCCACAGAGTAAAAATAATAATTTTGTGATGACTATTACAGTACTGTGGTGTAGTTTTGTATCGGTGAAAGAATTTACAAAAATAGATAAAAAGTTGCTGTGATTCCCTCCTAGTCTCCTACATGCAAAGTTACTAACTTTACCTTTTTAAATAATTACTTTGGAGATTTATTCGTTGGTTAACTTTTGCCTGTCGTTTATCAGCTAATCGGCACCTTCTTTGAGTTTTATCCTAGTGTTTATTTTAAAATTAATTGCTTACTTTTGACAATAGAGAGTATAGTGCTTAAGTGCTGTTTGAAGATTAGGAAATTTATCACCTTCTTTTGTATCAATCGTAAGCGATCTTCCATTAATTGCTTAGCTATTGTGCCACTGCAAATATAACACTTCTAAACCGGTCGTGCAAAATATTTACTTCGACGTACGTTGTTGAGATGTTTACTGATGCTGTTACCGCCTACACGAGAATCAATACGGTGTGCATTCTGTTGAAGATACTTTTCAGTTCAGTATTTATGTCCTAGGATAAAATGCCCACTTGGACAAAACTGTCCTCTTGATCTATAGTATAGTATAAAAAGAGTTGCTTAGACTCCTTTATCAATTAAAATGAGTAAATCGAGTTCATTGAAACATAGGTATGACACTTTTGATAAAGTAAAAAGCAATGTTGCAAACTACTTAATGTTGATGAACTATAAAATATACAATGTTACCAAGTGTTCAATAAGAGAGATAAAAAAGTATCAGGATCAGGAGGGCAAATGGTAAAAGAAAAGAGTTAAAAATGGCATCTATTTGGGAGGTGACATCGACATAATTATGTCAAACCAGCCTCCCTAGCATGACTGGCGAAATACGATATATATCGCGTGATATACCCAACTGTCAAAATTTAATGTCTTTTGACAGTTAAACGTTATAAATCGCTATATTTTTTCGTGTTTCGATGGTCATGCTAGGGGGGCAGGGGCGATAGCGTAATGCACTGTCTGTCCTTGTCATATCATAAGACAATGACAGGGACGGACAGTGCACTGACCTCATAAACTTTAGCAATTTGAGTTAGGAGGTAGACCTGCAGGTTGCTTTGACCCAAAAAACTTTAACAGTAGTCTTCTTGACGAACTCGAAAAACTTGGTGAAGAAACCAAGACAGTCCTGTCTGACATTGCATTTAATCTAGTTACTTCAGAAAACACTCATTTACTTTACAAATTCAGTCGATGTTTTCGTAAACGTTCTAAATAAAGGTGACAAGGTCCCAAATCCCTAAAGGGATGCTTTGTTTACACAATGTCGTAATCCCTCCGGCGCCGCTCATGTAAACCTCTGACGTCACTCCTTCCCACGGGGTATATCTCCGAACGGTGTGTTGCGTAGCTTATGTTTATGTATGTTGCGCAACGCCTGAGGAAAACTTTGCGAAGGTCGCCAATTGATAGCC
This sequence comes from Catoptria pinella, assembly GCA_963556745.1. Classification (NCBI taxonomy): domain Eukaryota; kingdom Metazoa; phylum Arthropoda; class Insecta; order Lepidoptera; family Crambidae; genus Catoptria; species Catoptria pinella. The sequence goes on from OY750771.1 coordinate 2,305,565, forward strand.
TTTAGAGAAATACGATGCCTAAGTACAGACGATAGAGTCGAATTTCTATTTGATCTATCAGAAATAGTTACTTTTAACTTAAGTAAAATAGTGACAACCGTTTATAGTAGACGCATTCTGTTATAATTTTACTAGTATTAGCAGTAAGGATATCCCTTCAATTGAAGAAGTTTGATTATTAAATAATAGAATACTTTTGATACTTAGTTCTCAACTCGTAACAAAATTTTTCAATTCAAATACAAACCTTCATCTAGAGAAATACTATCCTTTCCAAACATTTGTGGTAGTCATATCATTGCTACCGTTCAATCTAAAGTTCTAGAAAAGAGAATTTTCAATTCCTGGTTCATATGTATTTGTGATTCTGTTTGAACTTGAACCAAGACCGTGTAACTTATTTACGTTCGTGTAAACGCGATTACCTATAAAACTCCCACAGTAGTCGTATAAATATTTAGCTGTAACAGATGTCTAATTTGAATAGGTTGAGCGCTTGCCAGCTGTTCAGAGAAGTCAGGTCATAAGACATTCTTGGCCCTTGAACAGTTTGTTAATTGTTTGTGTAGTTTATTTTTTGGATAGCTCGATAGCTTGAAGAACTAGCTCTTGGCGCTTTAACTCCTGTTAGGATTTACCAAAATAGTCAAGTTCAGTGTTAAACAAAAACCGACTCATTGTTGATGTTTTTATATTGGCCTTGTCGGGGACAAAATCCAAGAACTGAAGAAATGGTGCCGGTCTCAGTGTGCCCATCACCTGCCCGGTACCTTTCCATGCAACTACACATTCAAAAGTATGATGAATGAATGTGTATACTTACATCTTGTCAAGGTTTGTCATTCTTCATATTTGTTTGGGTTTATTACAAAAAACAAAGCCACATGTTTCACTGGTGAATCCGGCATATTATTTATGTACTTAGCGTCGCGCGTCGGTCGATTATCGACGTCATCATTCAGATTATCCTCGTACTCTATCAATGCTTCTCTATTCGTTGTACGATCGATCTAGTCTTCTGCTCTCTTTGTATTCACTTCGTTATTGATGTGTGATGCCCCAAGATCACTATTTTTTGTTACTCTCCGTGTGCCCCAAGTGTCTCTTTGGCAGCATCTCCAAATACATTTAGCTGATCAACGTTTCTTTAAAAGGTTTTTTTTTTAATTTGAGTAGAGCATCTTCACCTTCAGCCTTTATAACACGTTTTTATTAGGTTGCTTTCTCCTTTATTTGTTTCTTTGTCCATTTAGCAAACGATTTTATGCTAGCTTCCCGATGAGCTAGAGACTTGAAACTTTGAACATAGGTCACAACTGGAAGACAATGCAATATTATGGTGTCATTGAGCTAACAACATAAGCAATATTCAAATTTAACTTCATTGCCTATTTAAATCTCATTAATTAAAATGTACTCTTAACTTGTTAAAACTTATTTGTGGTTAACGGTGTTGGTTTTGCAATTATTTAGTTTTTCAAATCATGTATACTTTTTGATGTATTACACATTGTAAAACCGTTTGTTTACCCCAATAAATGAAAAAAAAAAAAAAATCAGCTGATCTAATGATGGAGCCGGAAGAAGGCCACAGGAACTCTGTAATTAAACCATGCAACCCCATCGAATTTGGGCTCGTTTGATTCGTCTTGACAAGTACTCCGATAAAGAGATAAACTATATGAATCTGACTTTACAAATATATGCACTCTTGAAAAACATGTAACGGCAGATGTCAATTCTGTCGTTAACTTAGTGGCTGGCTGCTTCTTCTGACTTCTTAAAAATATTAAACAAGATTAAATATAAAACACGTTTTACACTATTTCAAAATAACGAATAATCTGTGAATAATATCCAGCAAAAGTTACAAAACGCTGTTTAGATGTATTGTTTACGACTATGCATCATGAAATATCGTTTATAAAGTGTTAATGATAATTTTGTCGTTTTATTGAAACATTACGGAATGCTTCAATATTATTTTAGCTGTATAACTAATACCGCTGTTTCCAAATAGAATGCTTATTTCTCATGTTGTTTCAACACTATTAATCGTAGCAGGCTCCAGTTTCATTTAAAAAAGCTAACCCATTGTTTTAGATTTGTGAAATCGTTTGATTGTTATTATGTCTCTTAATTATTGCACAGAGTTAAAAAATACAGTGTATAGTATAATCTGATAAGGTTCATGTGACTTGCAAGTCTGCATTGCACTAGAATAATAAAAATTAAGACAATACAATTTTTAATAGACAAAGCATACTCAAAAAGTTTTGAATATTTTTTTTTCCACTTTATGTATGAGTAGTTATGTTTGGGAAGAAAAGAAAAAAAAAGTGCAGTGTGTTGGAAAGTTTAAAAAAATAAAAAGTTGTTAGTAGATGCAAACAATGTCAAAATCATAAGTTATAAGAGTAGCAATATCGGTTTTTTCATAGGTTCTAGCTAGAATGTTTTTTTCTGAAGCACAGAATACATAATAGTACAAGTTCTGTACTATCAGTCAATTTAATCAGTCTGTATAGACTTTAATTTTTTTCGAGACTGATGATCCACAATTTGTACCACACTGATGGAGTGGACTGATGCCAAAGTCATACGTAATCTCCCTCTAAGACATCTCATCTCATCCCAGAACATAAAACTGCTGTGGAATAATTTTATTTAGTTTATACGTTGGGTTCGATTGCACCTTTCATTCACATAAATAAATATTATGATAAACCATTTCTGTTACTGAATTTTCATGTTTTCTTTAATTCAATCGGTGTTATATTTAAAAAAACTAACCTGGCTACCAGTTGTCAAATGAAATAAGCAAAATAATGTTGGTTTTGGTAATCTAATTTCACACAGAATCATGCATAAGAAGAGTGTGATAACACGAGTGCTTATCAACACCGTGTGAAAAGTGTAAACACACGATAACACGTATCCCCGGAATGCTCATTTAACATTTTTACATATCTCAAAGGTCTCGGTTATCAACACGTTATCGAGTCACTATAAAATGTATTTTATTGGCATTGAATTTCGCGCGAATATGGCATGACTGTGTTTGTGGTTTATGCAAATGTGTGGTTTTATCAGCTGTTGTGAGCACGTTGCGTTGTGTAGTGTCAACAGGAGAGATAGTGAACAAGAAGATGGTTCCGTTATCGCTGGAATAATAATGTTATGGCCGCTTGACTTGCACCTTTTCGGTGCTTGCTTGCTTACTGCTTAGCGTACCTAGGTATCTAGGACGCGTGCAGTCAAGTCTAAAAATATGTATACAGTTTAGAACTTTAACTACCTCCGTGTCGAGTACACCGGTTTTCAAGGTGTCGTCATCTCTGAGGTCCCGAGTTCGATCCCCGGTTGGGTCAATTTAGAAAACGAACTTTTCTATATTTTGTTCAGGTCTGGGTGTTTGTGTTACCACCGTTGTCTCTGATTTCCATAACACAAGTAGTTTTGCTACTTACTTTGGAATCGGAGCAACGTATGTGATGTTGTCAAATATTTGTTTGTTTGTATTTGTTGTCCTTTTTTTTTAGTTGTCATATGTATTGATTTCTATTCAAAAATGTAATAGCTTTTAGAGTGACAAGGTTATAAACTGTATAATATTTATAGGCGTGACGGTACCTCGATACCACTACCGTGCCTCAATGTTGTTTCAAATACCACATTATCGCTCGAGTTTCGTTTTGAGTTCAATGTTGTGAAGTTGATATCATTTCATTTAGCTAACACATCTCTACGATCGAGCTATGCGCCACAAAACGTATTTATGCGTTGTTATGAGCAGGGGCCGTACCGGCTAACGCATCAAACTTCGGAAAGTCTGCCGGACTTCAAATTAAAACAGATAAATCGAGCCCCAATCTGGCCAAAATGGCGAACCCTAATTCATAATGTCACACGAACATCGATATCTTCTAAATAACTTCGGCGAATAGTACAATACGAAACTCCTTACTTCGATTTATCTGTTTTAAGTTGAAGCTCGGCAGAGCCACCGAAGTTCGAAAAGTTAGCCGGTACGGCCCCTGGGCTTTGTTTGATAATACCGGCGTCCGAAAACACCAACTCGTACTAGGCCCTCTGATGATTTGACATATTTTTCATATGACAACTGTCAAATTATCTGTCAAGTAAGATACTCAGAACTTACTTTTACATTGTGAAACAGGTTCTTATCTTACCACAGAATACAAGGTGTTACAAAAATACCCCTAATGCTGAATATGGTATATAGGGACCATCAAACTGATCAACTTTTACTATGGGACCAACTCTGAAATCGCGAAAAAAAATCAGATGTTTCATACAAGAATTAAAATCGAAAATATCAAAATGTATGAAACAGCTGATTTTTTTTTCGCGTATTCGGAGTTGGCCCCATAGTAAAAGTTGTTGAGTTTGATGGTCCCTATATACCATATTCGGCATTAGGGGTACTTTTGTAACATGTTGTATATAATAGTACTAACGTCCCTTACTTATTATAACAACAAGCGGCCGCCCGCAACTTCGTCTACGTGGACAATTATTTTTCTACCCTCGGGAACAGTAAGCTGTGCTTTTTTCTGGATAAAAGCAACTATATCACAGATTAGAATACTTTTTACTTATACATATCCTATTCTGTAGCCCTAATTCAAAAAATTCAAAATTCAAAACTCATTTATTCAGTCTAGGCTGTTACAAGCACTTGTGAATGTCAAAGAAGCTACGCCATCGGTTCGCAAACCCTAAGCGGGAGACCTTGTAACGAGAAGAACCGGCAAGAAACTCGTCAAGGGCTGCTTTTTTCTCCCTGTATATTTCATACAGAGTCGTCGAAATTTGAAAAATGAGGTCGGCATTTAAAGTGACGTCATTTTCCATTACAATAAATAACGTATTATGCAAAGTTTCATGTGAGTAGTCAAGACGTGAAAGCGTAACAAACAAACACACGCACTTTCGCATTTAAAATATTAATTAGGATTACAATTAATTTGTGTGTATTCACACAGAATACATAATAGCACTAACGTGTTTATTATCTTTAAAAAAAAATAAAAAAAACATTACTTAGCGCCTGCGATATTCTTTTGTGTTAATTAGTTTCTGATGTCATTTACAATGTAAAAATTTAAAAGTTTCCAACGGTTAATCTTCCGTTAAAACTCGTAAACAATTCATTCATTTGTGTCACGGTAACCCACATACATACTCGTCTCGTACATGACCTATAAGATAATACGTACTGGTATGATTATGTATGGCTAACAAAGTACTGTACACCGTTATTTTTTCCTTTGTTGCCTCTGCATTGTAATAAATAACTCAGTTATAGTTGTACTAGTAACCAGAATCGCAAAATATATACATTTTAGTCACTTTGTCCTTATTCCTTTGTGTCAAGTTCCTTTTGTAGGACATGTGTCATCCTCACGTATTGTTAACCATATATTGATTACACAGTTTTTTATTACATTACAATACACTGTATGGTTTTCAGCACTGAGATTAGCACGTAATTGACTCGGTGTCTGTACTTGTAATCTGACGTTTAGATTCTATAAGGATCTATTTGTTAAGGTTGAGACAAATGTCTAGGTCAGTCCGAGCCTTTCGTCACAAACGATACTTATGATAACCGGTTTTAGTTACAAAACAATCTGCTAGTCTGTCTACTGTTTCATTGACACCTATTCTATTTTATGGTATGGCATTATTTAGTATCAGAGAATAAATAATAATACGTATTTTATTTTCATTCGTGGTCGGGTGGGAATATACGGTGTCTGGTGTGGTGTGGTGACACTCTCTAGTCTCTACGATGGTCGATGATGGATCACATCATTATTCACACACTGCCACGCATCACGCCGCCACGCTCCGGAGAAAAATCACGCGCGTAGAAGCGTTCGACAGTGCGCGATTTTTAATACAAACTTGGCTTGCGTTTGCTTTACTCATAACTTTATCTGCAGTCAGGCAGTCTGAAATGGTCCCGAGCACAGATTAAATTTAGTATCCTGAATTCCCGAGTTTGATCCCCGGTTGGGAGGGACAATATTTTTATATTGTTCCTCCCAACAAACTTTATCTGAGTTTTCTACAAACTTTATCTGAGATATATATAGCTCTGAAAATCACATGTGGTTCGTTAATTTTAAATAAACATCCGCTAATGTAAATGTTAAGTAAATGATTGTGTAGGTATTTAGCCCTTGACAAATTTACAAGCCTGCGCTGTCGCTACGGATTAAATTGGATCCTTTACAAGTGAATAAACTCAGAACAACGAACGCAATTTATCTTGATCAACAAACTCGTAACGTGTAAAGCAGATAGCATTAAACAAGAGACAAATATTTTTTTCTAATACCTACCTAAAACTTGGGTAAACTAAATTGGAGCAAAAAAACATATCATGGCACTCATTCACCACTATCATTCTTTTCACCCAAAAATAGTCAGTGTTTCATAATTAAAAATCTCTTGAGATTGTGCGAATGTGTCGCTAAAATCATTTTTTTCTTGTTACAGGAGCCGAGTGCGCGGCATAGCAGCGTCGCCGCTCACAATGTTGCGACCGGAGTCGCCCCTCGCTGACCACCGTAGCCTGTTGCCGCGGCGGCTGCTCCCAGTCAAAGCTCAAATAGCCCCCGTAGACAAACGAAAGAATCGACGCTCCCTAGAACTCAACCCCCCCACCGACCACGCACCATACGACTACCCTAAACTCCTCATTTCCAAAACAACAGACTCTTTAAACACAGAATGCCCTCGCAAACTCATCAACAAGCAAGACTCGAATGATAGCCTCAAAAGGGCTCTTTTAGCCGCCAAAGATGAGAAGAAGTCGAAAGACGACAAAAAGGCGCAGATTTCAAAGCAAGACTCCAGCGAGAGCTTGAAGAAGGCTTTGTTATGTAGACAGGAGTCGAATGAGAGCGCAAAAAGACGGGACTCGGAACCAAAGAAGCCGCCCAATCAGGATGTGAAGAGGGTGGCGGAGGTGAAAAGAGGGAGTGATAAGAAGAGTTTGTTGGAGACAGATATAGATGAGCCTAGTATAAAGAGAATTTACGAGAGGCGGACGGGATGCGCGCGGCCGACTTTGCCCCCCGTGGCGGAGAAAGGTTTGGCGTCTCCCAGCTCCCCGAACGGGAGTCCGGGGGCGCCGAGCGTGGCGGCGGTGGCCGAAGGGCTGGTGCGGTGGGGCAGCGGCCTCCTGTCGCCGAGAGAGGAACCTAGACTGAAAGCCGCCAGGAGCTGGTACGGCTATGGAACGCTCCCATCGGAAACAGATAAGGTAAGGGTTAGTTTTAGTCATATAAATTTGGTAGTTAAAATACTATACGCGTTTTCGTTTGCAATGCCGTTTATTCCACGCCAACAAAACGCATAGTTACTCTTGACCGAATCGAATGAAACATTGAATAAGCTAATTCCGTGTGAATTGACTAGGTAAGCCATTATGATAACATTATTTTGATTTTGATTTGTTATATCATTGTAAACGTTTTTTATAGAGATTCTTAAATGCAAAGTTGAACATAGTGCAGCGTCGCATTAAATTATTAATCATGTGAAGCCGGTTTACCGCCCCTCATCTTGATTTGCTAATCTGCGCGTGAGTGAGGTTATCTATCACTGCACATCTTCAATTAACGCTTGACCTCGTCTATGGTACTGGATGCTCCGGATGTAAGGTTGTTTATTTGCATTATAAATATTGTAAATAGAGATACTAGATAATATGTAGGAGATTGTTAATCTACTTATGTACGGGTATAAATGACCTGGTCCTAGAGCTAGAAGCAAAATTAAGAGCAGCAATTTAAAATCTATCTCTAAACTCTAATAGTCTCTTAATAAAAAAAAACTTGATCTTTGAGTTCCTGACCTTACAAAAGTCAATTGTGATTTGAGTTGTGCAACTGAGAGCACACGTGAATCGGTTCGATGCGAGTATTGCGTCAGCAGCTCACAAAGAACAATGCTCGAGTTAAACGTGGTTAAACTAAACATATTGGTCAAGACCACACGGTTGATATGTGGATTGTAGTTTACGGCTGCACTTGAGTCGTGTCACTGTCGGACAATATTGAACAGATTTATGCGTTCAGTCTGACTGAATTAATAAAAATGAAAATAGGCTTCTTTATCTCAATTTTGTAAAATATTTTTGTAAAATTGTGTGGAATAGTTTCTTCATCTTAAGTTTAGTATGAGATCTGGCACCCGAAAAAAGTTTTAAAAAACCTGTGGTACGAGTCACCAGGTCTCACCCTACGAATTTATGATCCACAAAAATTACAGAGAAAATATGACATACCTAAACCTATACCTAAAATTTAAAATACTCCTGCCCTCCGCCTGATAGTCACATTTGCAAATCATTGCTATCGCTTCGCTTTCGAAAAATATGGATTTGATGTTTTAAAAATCTATGGATTTTTTTTATTAAACAATAAAAATCCTGATTTTTAAAGAAAAACGCGACGACTGCAGATAAAAATCACATAAATAACATTTTATTTGATACCTCATCGAAAATTGAAATTAAAAAATTATTTATTCAAATAAGCTCACATAATAAGCATTTTTAAATCGTCAATTCTTTTACCTTACCTTATGACGTCTTTAAGCTGACAAGAAAAATGGGCGCAAAAAAAACTTATCAGCTTTATCAGATGGAACGATATTTACAAATATGTATATCGTTTCCAGACATTACATTCATATAATGTTACAACAATTAATATAGATTAATTAATAAATAACATTATTTAGTTAGACCATTTATTAATGAATAAAGCTAAATTCAAAGTCATTTATAATAAAGAAAAGGTTTTACTGTCGTGCAACATACAATAACAGCAGTGACCAATAAATATATCACAACGAAAGTGTCACATATTGCCATAATCCCTGTGCAATTTAGTATGACGTTCGTGGTGAGCTCCACATATCACTCACGAGAACGCAAGCATATATCGTAGCCTTTATGCCAGTTGCATCTGTTGTTTTATGGGCCAGGATTTATAAATGTGCGGTCGTAAAATAGACTACCATCTATATTAGATGGTAGCTTGCCTGGTGGCCTATGATATATTCGAGGAGTCGTTGTCGATGAGCCGGTTAAAATCGAGGTATTGATGATAATATGCATCAAATCAGCATCAAAATATGTTGTCATTGAATTTGTTTCTTGTATCAAATAGAGCAGGCATTGTTAATTAAACAATGCAGTTACAACAAACAAAAAGTCTCATCAAAAAATATTGTCATTATTGCATACAATTATACTTATGACTCATTGTTATTGTTTAATACAAATAATAAAGAGAGGATGTACTTAACTCCCAGATTTTTTAAAATCAATACTTGGTAATTACTGATTCCAAATCAAAATATTCGCCATAAGTACTTACATTTAGTCAATGCAGGTTAATGGGGGTTTTTTCTCCTTAATTTCCGAATAGTCTCACTCAGTAGCTTCATCTTTACTGTAAACAACAGAATTCAGCTTTCCATAGCAGCAAAAACTAAACTCGGCCACTTTCCGCCATTGTATGACTGACTGCCATTCATCACTTCTCTGCAGTCAACGTACTATGAAATTTACCGCGAAGATGCGTAAACGACCTAAAGCAGACTTTCTAGTACATTGATGTTCTCGGCCAGCACTCGACTACTTTTTTCATCGTTTGCGCAGCAATGTTCTGAAGACGATCCACAATTTCCGCTCCAATTCACGGGTAGCTTTACGCCGCCGCCGCCGCCGACCGATGCGGATACGGAACTCTTACATTTGATCCGATTCATACAAATTGAAAACAATGCACCCAACTTTTTTCAATTTAGGAAGCCATCAAACCAAACAAGCATGTTGTCATTCGGTTGCCATTATTCACCCGTAGCGGTAGCGCGTGCGTTCGATCGAATTTACCGCAATAAAATTCCTAACCATTTATTATTACAATGGATTTAGTGAGTTTTTATTGATAAGTAAAGTTTATCAATAGGCTTTAATACAAAGTGATTTGTGATATTTGTGTTATAGTGTGTAAGGATTTTGATTAGCGATGCCGCGGGAGGTGAGTCGAGTGGTTCGAATTGATATTATTTACCGGCTGTGTTATTTTTAACATAAATAACCTATTAATTAGTCTAGACGCTGCTATTAAATATTTTAAACTTAATATTCAATCTATAGGTCTTTGGAAACGTCTTGGACATCACTATTGTATATCATTTGTCGAATTATTTTCAACCGATAAGCGCTGAAAAAGAAATATTTAAATTCAGACGGTTATACAATAGGTATAATGTATGCATGCTGTTAACACTTGGGTAAAGAGAGCAAGGTTAAGCTGTATCTCACTCAAATTAATTTGTGTTGTGTTACCGTGTTCGCACGTCTCATAAGCATTTGATTGAAGTAAATAGGGCGGAACGAAGCCCTAGAAAATATAATGACACGTAAATAAATTCAGGAATAAAAACAGTGTTATCAGTGATTATTTGACCCACGCCGCGTGCCTGACAACGGGGGCGAGTGATTACTAATCACGGCGTGGGTCAATGCGAGTAATTACGGCTTTACTATAACACCTTCGTGCTTAAGGCACGTAGAGACGAAGGCAAACGAAGGTAAACGAAGGTACTCGAGTAATAATTTTTTTCATCTATTTGATGTTGGTCATCTTTTTTTGGTCATATATGCGTTTTTGGTCATCTATGCGTATTGCAGTCGTTAACATTATTGGTTATAGGATTCTTGGTCGAAGGCTATGGGCCAAACTCTGTCTCTATGGAATGCTTCCCTAGAAGTAGAGACATCAAAAATTGTAATTAAATTTTGTTACCTCAAGTAAGGCGTGTTATTGTCACTCGTTAACAGCGACCTTAAATCTAGATCCTACCTAGTTTATTTTTGTAAATTCAATTAAATTTTTCGATTATCGAGTAAAAAGAATATTACAAAGAATAATTTATGCAATGTTATGTTAGCGAAAATTTTACGAAAATAGACTGCCATTTTAATTGTGATGGGGGTCAATTTGCATAAATTTAGAACGAGTAAAAAAACTGGTTATGTAAGTATTTCATTTACTCCTTTATTTTTTTATATTCTATAATTATGCGTCCTTGTATTGTTATTACTTCAAAGTTTTTGTTGGCTTAGGACAATGTTTACATTACATAGGTAAGCGTTTTTTTTTCTTTTGATGAAATATTGTTATATGTCTTGTTAATTGTTTGGTGTACCAATGGCTATTTTTTTGGTTTAATGACGAAGGTTTTCGTGACTGTTGGCCATGTTATTAACCACAGAACAGCGATTTTTTTCTTAACGAGCTGTTAAGCCTTTTTATTAAAAGTAGGTAAAACCTGCTGTTTCTTTTAAAACATTATCTTATGTGCTAATACTTACTACTTACCGACATTTGGTTTTTTATAGTCGTGTCCAAATTCTTAAAATAGAAGCTACCCATGTATTAAAAGGTCATACGGAGGAATTAATTACGGTGTGTTGAGAAAATTGGTAGTGTTTCGTACCGTTATGAGTCGGACTCACGATATTTTTAGATTAAAAAAAAACTTACTTCTTATTTTGGCTTCTTATTTTGGCGTTTAACACGTTAGGTAGTTTTTGAATAAGTTCTTTGTTAAAAATCTTCATATTAAATACAAAATATTTTAATACGTTCTTCTCCTCTGCTTCTCTCTCATGTCAACTAATTTTCATTTTTTTTGTTTAGGAGCTCTTGAGGAGTTTTTGGTTTACATCGATTAAGTATTTTGAAAACATGCTAATCAAATATGTTGTCCTCAATATTTCAATAATGATTATGGGCGAAATTCTGAATAAAGCTATCCATACGGCTCCGGGTCAATTTCCCTTCATTATTCTGTCAGTCAATAAAATTGGACTATGGATTTGTCAGCACAGTGACAGATGTCCGTCGCTGTCACACCACGGCCAGCGGGGCGGGGAAAATTAAAATATGAATTTTAATAAAAAGACAAATTGCCACCGGAAATGTATTCATTTGAAACATTTGCAATTAAATGCCGGAATAGTCTATTGAATATACTAGTGGCTCCGTGAGCTGTATACCTCGCGTTAAAAAGTAGCTCAAATTGTATGTTGTTTAAAACATATTAATACTATACGCTGTCATAACAATTATTATTTTAAAATTTCGAATATTGGCCAGAAATGTTTTGATTGATTTTGAACTATGAACTTTGAGTCTTCTAAAAATAAAAAAACAACATTTGCTTTGCACCGCTAACAAAAAGGTTTGTGTCGAAAATCTGTCTTAGATCCGGTGCTTTACAATCGACCTAAGATTTTTGCAAAGATCCGGTTTATAAGATTATCCTACGATATGTATATATTAGAGTTGCACCAGGTACCCGGTTAAGATCCGGTACCGGGCGGTAAATTAATCTTAAGAATTATCGAAATGGGAAAATCCTTCTGGGAATTTCATGAAAACAATGATTTTGATTATTAACGTAGGAATCCAATTACTTTTATACGAAGATTATTGTTTTTTTTAAAATTTCCTCGTTGTAATATTTCCCCTCACAACACCCAATGTCGGTACTAAGTATAAAAATAGTAGATTGTACAAGTGTATAAAACCCAACCCGAGCCCTAGGCAAGAGTGAATAGTCAAGTTGAGGGTAAAATGGGTTTTATCTACGTGTTATTATACACTGCTTTTCAATCGATTGTGAGGAAATTAAACGTAAATATTGTAAAACCCATTTCAAATTGCAGACTTCCCGCCAATATACTTTTTTCTTTTTTTGATACGTGGCAGTGGAGGCACAGTGACTTAGCATTTATCGTAGTCCTTAGCTCTTGAAATACTTATTTCTTAGAAAACTCATTAATATTGCCTAGTTTTGTTAATTTAGCATTATAACATGGATTACGTATAAAAATGAAGAAACAGAATGAAATAACAAAGTTTAATTGCGTGTATGGCTGTTTACCTGACAACCTTTGTCTTAGAGTCGGAGACTTAGACGAAGATTTTACTTTATGCACGAAAATCAATGCATGAAAAGCGATTTTATGCAGCCTATACTCAACATAAAGACGAACTTTACGAGCATAAGATGTGGACAAGATATTGTTATACCCTGTGGTTTCTGAAAATTACTTTATATATTTGTTTACGCAGATTTATTATAACAAAGAAGTATTTTTCAGCCTTTATTTCTCTTGAAAGAATTTCTGGTAAACAAGGATATCATATTTCGTTCGCGTCGCTGCGTTCGTTTAAACTTTAAAATAATATAGATTTTGAAATTAGACAAATCTGAAATCGCGAAAATAAAATCAGCTGTTTCATACATTTTGATATTTTCGTAATTAATTTTTGTATGAAACAGCTGATTTTATTTTCGCGATTTCAGAGTTGGTCCCATTGTAAAAGTTGTTCAGTTTGATGGTCTCTATCTACCATATTCGGCATTAGGGGTACTTTTGTAACACGTTGTATATTTTATTGGTTTTATCTATACTTACAAAAACAAAATGAAGCAATTTATTTTTATTAGTTATTCATTGTTATGTTAATTAAAGCGTTTTACGATGTTGTTATGTTATGTTCCTTGAGCTGGTGTTGAAATGTGCACCTACGTACTTGAGCTTTTTAAAGCTGGTAACACGTGTTAGTGTTACCCACAACAGCATTGTAAAGTTGCAGCTATAGACATGAGACCGATATATCAAAACGTATCTTATATCGGCTATCAGGTAGATATCATATCATATCGATATAAGATTTTACGTAACTGATATTTCAAAAACTATAATATCAAGACCAAAACTCAAAACTGTATATCGAAAAACCGTAACGAAACCACAAAACTCAAATCGATGAAACTATTCAAAACCAAACGTACAACGATATCTTAGTTCAGTTGATATTCGCTTTTTCTCTTTCTGAGACGTTATACTTACATTGGAGTAAAAGAGATGACGCGGTTATTCAGATATTATGGCGTAATGAGTAGGCAATTTCCACTCTAATTTGCTAGCAAAACGAGTCAATTTATCTTGAACCTATCGTATATCCGTTCTTAGTTAGCAAACCGTACATCTAGGCAATATCGATATCTAAGCCGTAACTGAATAAACCGTTTAACCGTTATTATAGTTAGCAAACCATACAACTAGGTTTATCGATATGTGATATCGGATATCATATCCGATATTAAAACTATATCGGTTACATATCGGTTATCAAAAATTGTTTAAAACGCCCATGCAGCTAAGTACTCCAAACTAGGCTTATTATGGTTCATCCTCGTTTCCTTGCGGCAGCACAGCACTGCTGCGTGCAGCAGAGCAGGGCTCGAATGACGCGTGCAGCGACGTTCGGAATCATACCTTAAAGATGGCCGGCGATATGAAAATAATAATACGGCATCAATCCTTGCTTTTGTAAACTCCTTGAATATCAACCTTAGCTAAAACCATTTCCGGTCGGCCTTATGATAGGAGTTATATCACGTTATTATTACAATTAACACCTTTCAAGAACAAGCGTTAGTGGGTGCTTAGATAATCTAATCTTCACAGCACACTAACAACATGTTGACAATATTGATTAATATTAATACTTTATTTATCGTAAGGGCACAAACGGCCTTTGATGTGCACGACGACATGAGTGGTGCAATGGTCAACATATCACGCAAGAGATCCCGGGTTCGATTCCCCGCCGGGCAAAAATTGTAATGATGAATTTTAATTTCCGTGACGGGTGTTATTATGTATAATAAGTATACATTCAAAAAGTATATAAGTAGTAAGTGTATCAGTCGTCTAGCTTGTCTAATATGGATATATTACAAGCTTTGCTTAGTTTGGGGCTAGATGGCGCTGTGTGAAATTGTCCAAGCATTTATTTATTTATTTATTTGTTACTTCAGTTCTCTCCAATATTGTTTCTATTATGAATAGATTAAAATAGTGCTAGAATAGTTAGCATATTTTCCACTCCGCATAAACGCGACGTACGCAGACAGTTATTCTTTACGCGTTGTAAACAAAGAGATCTTGAACAGCTCTCGTTTATCGCTTGGCTGATTCAAATGGCTATTTTCTTTACATTATAAAACTGTTAAGACTATTACATAGGCCAGAATTAGCATCTTTATAACGTTCGAAGTAATATCGAAGAAGAAACTTGAACTTTAAAATCAGCGCGTGCTCTAGAGTTACAAGTTCACGAAATCTGAGGTTTTTTGGAATTTTAAAACCTTACTCTCAACTTAAAATTATGATGCTACTTATTATTTATACTATCACAAAAACCTATTTTTAGAAACAATATCATTTGAATTTGGTCGAATAATTGGGTTACTTACAGTCTTAAAAATAAGCTAAATCTTTCTTCGTGAAAGGTATATTAATAACATAATTATATTTTTTGGAAGACGTAATTTTTTTTTACTTTTTGAGATAAATAACTCCTAGTACAGCGAATTTTGTTAGGATGCATGGTGTTATTGCAGTAGAGATCACCAGGAGATTCTCAGATTACTCAAGGAACAGTCCGGTGAGCCAGTAGGGGTCAAGAGCATTTAGCCGGGTTTCGCTTGAGAGGTAGTCCGTTGCCCAGGGTGGACCACGTGGAGGTTGTTCTTGACCAGGTTCCACCCCAATTTGAAGTGGCTAACTTCCAATAAAGCATTATATAAAGTGCTATAATTGAAAGAAGACATAGCACTTAATTAGTATTAAAGTGTCGTACCAGATTCATACGTGTATAAATTATTAATATAAAATTAATGCATTTATGTATAATTCTACCTCAAGGATATCTGTAAGTCAACGATAATTAAATGTGTATATAACATCAATATATCACATTTACGACACAAACAATAAAAAAACTCACCAAAAACAGACTACTTTGGACTATTTATGAAGTGTAAGAAGAAATCTAAAAACATGTGTAATCTTCTTATCAATCTTTCAAATAACTGTTAAGGCTGCGTAGTCTGCACAGTAGCGCCGCCATTGGAAAAAAACATAGTGCTTAGATAAAGACGAAATTACGAATTATCTCTCTATAGTGCACTCCGAGGAAGTTTGTTGTGGTATTTGTAGTGGTATTTTTTCCAATGGCGGCGCTAGTGTGCAGACTACGCCCTCATAACTGCGCACCTCAAAAATTTGTAGATGAAAATGGACAGTTTGTTTAAAGGCGTTTTAGACATACAAAAAGGCACTTGGACCACCGCCTTAAATATGCGAGAACACCTCTAAACAAAATGTAATAAACTACTTTTTATGTATTATTCTCATGTAAGTGACGATTGTCCTAATAAGAAATAAAGATCTTTGAACCGAATATATCTCATTTATATTCATATACCTTTACCATCCTTACATGTGATATTAATGTGAGATCTTCGCGCTAAATCGCTATAAACTTAACATTGAATGCAAGTGGTAGGTAGGTTGTAATAATAACGTCAATTATTCATCTAATTATTATTACTTATTACTAGCGTACAGAACAGACATCTCCACGATATAAATTGTATGCGTCAATCAGATGCCTAAAGCTTTCTTCCCACGGTGCCATATTGCGAACGGTGCGTCACAGCAAGAGTGGACAGCAGCACCAGCTCCCAGCTCCACGTTTTGTGTAATGGAGGGATCTGTGAAAGCACAGGAAATGCAGGCGGTGCAGACTATAGTCTTTTTTTTTGACAAATGGTATGAGGAAAGGGGGCTCCAAACTTGGATTTAGAAAGGGAAAGGGTGGGTGGAGGATGGAAGAGTTAAGTGGATAAGATGAATGCGTCTCCTTCGGGCTCTTCCCTTGGTGAGGCTTGTTGCCCCGGTGCAGACTAGTCAGCTAACATGTGGCCAGCGTCAGCTAGCAGTTCACAATCAATATCACGCATCGTTAACATCGTGGGAAGCCACCATAAAAGGTCTGCCGAGAGACAAACAAACAAACAGAGCGTGGTAGGTACGTAACATTTTAAAATCTGATACCGGATATTTTCAGAATGCTACTGACGTTAACGGCGAGCATCTTTTATTTTAGTTTTGACTTATTTTTTTTCCACTACGAAGGAGATTCTTCAAAAGCATTCAAATCCATGTTAAATACCAAGCAATAATGTATATGATCAGATATTTTCGGTTTAAACGTTGCATTTTTTTAAGACAAATTATTGCTTCTGAAATAAAACATCTTTTACGGATACAAGTTCAGTTTTAAAGGTTTATTGATGTTAAGTTTTTGTTTTGGGTTTCCCGACGATTTGGGTAAAGGTCGATATGAAGAATCAAGCGGGTGATTAGTCGGTGAACACTGAACGAACACGTGTTAATACCTACAGTATCATACAATGCGAAGTGTACCGTATATGAATTTGCTTAATTAATAAACTCGTATGCAATGCAATGCATCCATACAAATTGAATGTCGAATGAAGAACACCTATTTATAATAATTCAACATATCCTTGCTTAGAGATTTTTTCTCCCTATTTACACGTTTGGATGGTAAACATTAGGTAGTTGTCTTGAAGATTTAAGATATTTAAGATTATCCTTGAAATTGTTAATTTTGTCGACATACTGCTGATCACGTGGTGTGACTTATTACTACGTTGTGTACTTATACGATGGAGTGACTTGCACACAGGTTTTTATGGTGTCGCCATCACTGAAGTCCCGGGTTCGATCGAACCTCTCGGGGCATGGTGTACCGTCGCGTCGACATCGTTGTTTTCAATATCTTGCCACACCGTGATCTCGCCCATCACATCCTTTCGATTTACGCAAATATATTTAATGCGTGAAGTAGCTGTATTGTATCAGTACTTACTACAAACTTAATTATTTTATACAAACCCCTTTAGTCATTAGTTTTTTCATCTTAATTAATGCAACCTTTAAAAAATCCATTAGAGACCAAGACTAGGGGTTGGAATTTTAATATTATTCAACTTGTACTTAGTAATTTCAATGAGTTATGATTTTACCACATAATTAAATTCCCTAATGAATTTCCATTCAAGGAAATACAAACAGATAATTTCAAACTTAGTTATGTTTTGATGACTCTCGTGATGAAAAATAACCACAGAGAGCTGTAAAGTTGGACGAACAATAATTTGTTTAAATAAAAGTCTTGAAAAGCGTATGACGTTTCAAAGAACTGAAGGCGTTAAAATACGAATTAAAATACAACAAGAATAATGTTTATTTTGGGACTGATCTGATGACTGTCTTGTACCATTTTGTACTGTTAATTGTATCGTTCGCCTTGTAATTTTCTTCTTTTTTAAATTTTATTCTGATACCTGTCCTAAAATAACTGCCGAGCCCAAGTAGTTTTTATGATATTTTTTAAGACTCAGATTGATTTGGGACAGTACTGCATCAGTCACGGACACCTTTTTAAATGGTTTTATTTAATTCGTTTAATATTTTTCATTCTGTGGTTTCAATAAGTTATTTTTGGAATATCTAAAAATAGCGTTTGTCTTCAATAATAAGCATTAAATGTTTTTATAACTTGTTCGGAAGTTTCTGGTGGTACAGATTCTCGCGAGGAGACGTAGCTTACGGGTTCAATATCCGGTTTATGCGTTGTTTTTGCTACGAGCCTGTTATGACACACGATTCGCGAATCTTTTTCTGATTTATCGCTATGTGATTTAATAAAATTTCTGCAAAAGACCTCTATGAAAGGAAACAGGTTTGTGTGATTTGCCACATTATGGTAAAACTAGCTTATGCTCGCGACTTTCGTCCGCGTGGACATTAAAGAAAATCCATTAGAGAAGTCGCGATTTTTCTTCGGAAAATCACGAAATACGTGTTTGCTTATTTGTTTTTAGAAGTACTCCTACGATGTTTCGAATCAAAATGTCTTTTTCCGTTTTTTTTTATACAAACTTTAAACCCCTATATACGTTTTGTACTATTACATATTCTGTGTTATTATTTCACTCCTTTAGGGATTGAATTTCGAAATATTCTTAGATTTTACTGGAAAATCTTAATATTCACCAGAATTCGGGGTTTCCTGTAACATAAATCTGAAAGGGAACATTTGTGAAAAATTTCAGCTTTCTAGGTGCAACCAAAGGTGTGGGTTGTAGATGTCTTTATCGTGGCTGGGCGTTGATATGACAAGTCACTATCTTCAATTTTTATTTATTAGATAGATTTGCAGTAAACCTTAATAGTCAATGAAAGGATTTGAATGTTGAGTTTAAACCAATCAATACAATGCGGATTAATTAGTACATAAATTAAAGTCCATCTCAACTTATTGTTCTCAATTAATTAAATTGTTTTTGTAATTATGACATATTAAATGCATTTAAAATTATAGATTTACACGCAATTGTAATAAGCGAAGTATTAAATATAACCAGGCGACGACCTTCGGAAAGTCTGCCGGGCTTCAAATTAAAATAGATAAATCGAGCCCCAATCGGGCCAAAATGGCGAATCCCAATTTATGATGTCACACGAACATCGATATCTTCTAAATAACTTCGGTAAATAGTACAATACGAAACTCCTAACTTCGATTTATCTGTTTTACTTTTAAGATGAAGCTCGGCAGGCCCGCCGAAGTTTGAAAAGTTAGCCGGTAGGGCTTAATCAAGTATTTGTATGATGTAAAGTATAGTTACATGTAAAGTTTGTAAGATGTAAAGTATAGTTACATCTTAACCAAGTAATTAACTAAACGAAGTAACGTCAAATATCGCTACAACCAACACGTGTTCACGGTACACTGACTGCGTAGGCTGTAGCTGGCCGGCTGGCGGAGCGATGTCTGCAAAATTCTAAAGCAATTTACTTTTTTGATACATACATAAAACATATAACTCGCGCCATTAAAGAAAGGAATCTAAAATGGCGGTAATTATCGTGCCATCTCACGCCGTTAATCATTTGGTTTTAGTTGTATGACTGAGACAGCATGATAACTGCTGCCCTATATTGCCGCAATATAATGGCACGAGTTATACTTACCTATGTAAAATTAAGCAGAAAGAGTTAAAGTTCATGGCAATAGTCGCAAATAAATTCCCCTCACAAGTCTCCTGGGGCTCTATCGGTTAAAAACATTGAAGTTCATGTTAACTGTGTTTTGACAGATGTATGTTATACATTGCTACTTCGTTTTGGCACAAGTAAAAACATACCAAAGAAAAGTAGCAATGTATCACATACATCTGTCAAAACACAGTTAACATGAACTTCAATGTTTTGACCCGATACCGCCGTTGGTCGACCTTCTTTGATAACGTCTCTGAAGTCTGAAGTTCCGCAAATCTCGAGAAAATTAATGTGATTTACATGCACCAGAAAAAAAAACAATTCCGTTATACTAGACTAGCTAACATACGTCTCGTCTCAACCTCTCTTCATCAAAGCATCTTGAGTCAAATTGAGTCCACTCGAGACATCTTATTAGACCTATTTGTAATGTAAACTGATCAAAATATAAAATAAATAGGCTAATAAAGAAAATTCTTTCAAAGTATTATATATAAAATTAGAAGGTACCGAGGTCGAGCGCTATCTGATAGCTAATCTTATTTTATCATAATTGAATTTTGTCCTGCGGGCCGTGTATCCACTCGAATGGAATATATTTCGGGAACGTAATGGATAATTTAATTTCGCAGCGCAATCATTCTTGATAAGACGAGTTAATTAAATTAATATAATTAGTGTATGAAATAGGCGCGGGAATGAGTAATTAATTAGTAAGTAGTAATGATAAAAGCCTATTTAACATCTTCTTTTATTTTTTTACTTGACTGCAAGGAAAGTGTTATGTTTTTCGCGCGTATCTTGTATGTATGTTTATATGTAATATTCTTTATTACCTCATATCTTTCAAACGGCTGAACGGATTTTTTCTGAAAAATTGCTGTAGTACATACTCGTAAGTTATAGATTATAAATAGTCTCCAATAGTACGGAGTTGCATTATCAAAACAACAAAACATTTTAAGCAATATCAAAACCATAATTTGTGAATAATTACAAAGCTTTAAAGTTGTAAGCTCATCAAACTCATTAAGATGTTTCCGTTTATGACGTCTCTTGCGATAATTTGGAGGAAATTAAACGTTTAGGGAACCGTGACCTACTTTCCTAATGCTCAGAGGTATTGTCTCACAAAGGGCATCACTAGTTTTAAGAGCGCGAGGCTGCACACTAGCGCCGCCATTGTCAAAAAAATCAAGTGGCAACTTTTCGCAAAAAAACTCCATCCACTCCATTGTTTAAGCGATAAAAAGTACCAGAAAGCTCACTCAGAGTGCACTACAGAGATATAATTCACAATTTCGTCTTTATTTAAGCACTATGATTTTTTTGCAATAGCGGCGCTGTATGCAGTGCAGACTACACGCTCTTAATAACAAACTGGAGCATGAATTTCTTATGTTTTAATTTTTTTTTTCTTACAACACATTTTTTCTTTCTAATCGTTTTAAAACATTTCTGAATAAAAATAAGAAGACATTGTTTTTCTTTTTAACTTGAGTTGAATGAAGTAAGGATTTACCTCTAGTGCGGATCCATGAGGTATTTCAATATGGGGTAAGTTGAAGATAAAGATAGAGGTTAAAGATAATGGTATAACTACCTCTACTAGAGTAGATAAATCGTCTCTTTTAAATGTTACTCCTACAATTTCTTCGATGTCGCTAAAATCTAAATATATACGGTTGGCCTTTGAAGTAGCTCATCTAACACTAGTACCTAGTACCGTGTTGCATCAATTCGTTTTTATGGTAGGTAGGTATGCAATAAAACAAGAGTTAACGCTACTGTGACAAAGTACTTAAGTGTTTAGCTACTTTTGATGCCGACTGTACTGCCCCACCACGCATAAGCAATAAAATTGTTGTTTGCAATCTATAACAAGTACTGTCGGTTCGTTAGTGCCAGGAATTCACAACAGTTGTATAAATAATTCATGCCGTTTATATTGTTCGCCGTACCTAGACCTTCACATAAGTACTGTAAATGCCATGTCTCACTAGGACACGAGTCTACCAACAAAATGTATACAGAGACAGACAGATGTATGGAAGGCTATTTTCATATAATAACACAGACTATGATAAGTAGCACTAAACGTAATATATTAAATATATACTAGAAAAAATTCGACTCGTTAACAGATCATTTTCCCAGGCGGGAATGGAACCCGCGACCTTTGAATGTCCAGTCCAATGCTCTTCCAGCTGAGCTACCGAGGCACTAGTGGAGGAGGAGGAGCATTGGACCCGACTTCCAAAGGACTTCCAAAGACTCTTGTTAGATCTCACGAAGTCCGATGAATTAAACGAGTTTCAACTTTATTGCAAACAGATAGGAGCTCGAGGACGGACTTCGTGAGATAGAACAACTATACCTCACCTGGGCCCTAATTCATAAACGTCGGAAACTTTCCGTATCCGATGCTATGCTTTCCATATATATACTCTATGGTTTCCGTATCTTTTGACAGTTCGATTCGAAACGAAGACTAAATTGGTGGATTAATTTCCATGGAATCAGGGCCCTGGTGTGGCCAATTTGGGGTCGGCAAGCGAATTTCCCGCTGGGGGCGCAACTATGGTGTCCTAGTGAGATAGGACCCTTAAATCAACACTTCAGCCAATCCAGCGTTGCATTTGTTGATCTTTACTGTGTTGTGATAAGGCATATATTTGCTTGTTTGTCTTTGAATTATGTAAATAAATACAGACAATACGTAACCATTTATCTTCAAATGACGCACTTAAACTTATCAAAATTCACTGATGATACGAAGCATATACTGATAAGTTACTGATAAGCCAAAGGCGGGTGCAGTTTTCTTTCTCTACGGTCAGGTTTCTCTATTGTTTGTAGATGTTTTAATTTATTATTATTAGCGGCTGCCCACGACTTCGTCCGAGTGGACTTGTCACCCCATACAAACTTTCATCCCCCCTTTCACTATTTATTTTCACAACAAAGAGTAGCCTTTGTCCTACCAAAATTAATTAAAATTGGTTCAGGCGTCAAAAGGTAACAAACAGACAGACAGATTACTTACACATTTAAGTATATTACTAGTTTGGATTCTACAGACTTACATGGAGAAGTTAGTAGTCAAACATTATTCACGTCACGTCACGGCTAACATTATGCATCTTAATTAATTCTTTATCAAATTCTAGCGGCTCAGCTGTTGTATTGTACGAATAAAAATAACATTAACATTTCAAAATGAATGAACAAGCCATTTCACTTCAAATATGTGTACATATTGCAAATGGTGAGTTTCACGACAACTGAAAAAGAATAAAAAAGTCGAAACACTAATGAAAAAAATTATCTTTATTATTTTTAGGTTCAGTATTGTTCTATAATAGCCTTTAATGTTTTATATAGTGTAATATTTGGATAATTACTGAAATTAGCATTTTTATGCTAATTTCAGTACTTCAGTACTTCCAAATATTACGCGAACCGTAATATATTTTAATTTACAATTAACCATTATGAATTATGAAATAGCAATAATTGCAGCGTACTTAGAAAATTCAATCTCTTTGTAGTTAATTTCAACTTTATTTTCGACTAATCCAGCCTGCAGCTGCGCCGACTAACTCAAGAAGGTACTGTAAAGAGTCTATGTTTCTGCACTGTGAGCTGGCCCGCCGCCTTTGCTGGCTGAAGTTAATTTGAATGGTTTACTTTTAAAAAACTAATACCCGTTTGCACTAAACTTAAGAATCACCTAAGTTTTTTCCCAACTACAACTCGACCAAGACAAATAGGCGCATGAAAGCTGCAGGACAGCTTAGTTAATGGCACCGTTTTAATTTGGTCAAGTTGTAGTTAGGGAAAGATTTATTCTTAAGTTTAGTGCAAACGGGCATAAGATTCGATTGAAAAAGAAAAAGAACAAGGGACACGCCGTGCACAGACATGGACGAATTTGTGTCAATTAAAATAAGTATTAAGAGACTAAAAATAAATAACTATATCAATAGTAAATATTCTTCGCCTCCACACTTTATAGTACGTACAATTAATAAATCTGTAACGGCTACTTCCTAGTTTCGAAGTCTCTGGACTATTGCCAAGCTGGGTGGTCGTCAGTAGATTTTCAGAAGTCACTGTACCGAAACTGATAATTTTTCCGAGACTTTAATCCGGCCATGATCTTTAGGAATTCAGACTTTGAGTTATTTTGAAACTGGTAAACAAAGTTCTTAAACAAAACAATAACATGTTATTGTATGATACCTTATGTTAATAAAACATTATTTATTGACATATTTAAAATATAGAAGTTATTCCTTTCCTTATTATTTAATAGTTTTCACGGCTATATAACGTCTGTCAAAAATCAGGCACAGAAATAACTTATAAGAAACAAGGCCTTAAAAAACAAAATCTGATATGTGTCTTGTATTTGCTGCAACCATGTTCAGCCTATCCTTTTTTAAGTTTGTTGTATGAAATAAGTAGAAATAGAGAAATATATACTAATACTAATTTACTTTTGGTCAACATAGGTACCTTTCTTTAACTAAAATGATACTGATAAATAAATATTTCACAACATTTTATAATTGCTCCGATTCCAAAGTAAGTAGCCAAAGCACTTGTGTTATAAGAATCAGAGACAACGGTGGAACTATAAACACCCAGACTGAATCTTTCACTTTACACTTATATTCTAAAATTTATTACAAATACCTACAGTTATTTTACCTTGGCATTTCAAGTTATGCAACTATTCTAATGCAGTTGCTAAGGCTACATATTCTTAAAATGTTCAAAAATGTTATCATCCTATGTTTTGAAGTCACGGCCAAACGACCGGTTCAGAATAAATAATATAAATATTTGACAACATCGCATACATTGTTCCGATTCCAAAGTAGCTAAAGCACTTGTGTTATGGAAATCAGAGACAATGGTGGTAGCACAAACACTCGGACCTAAGCCAATATAGAAAAGTTTGTTTTCTTAATTGACCCAACCGGGGATCGAATCCGGGACCTGAGATGGCGACACCTTAAAAACCGGCGTGCGAACCACTCGACCACGGAGGTCGTCAGATTTAGACAGAAGAATGCGCGATTGTCACAAGTCCCACAAAAATTACAACTTAATCATGATCACTTTTTGCTTACTTATGGAAAACTATTAAAATATTTCTGATATTCTTGTTCTTGTTCTAATTGCTTTGAGTCTGATACTATTCAATAAAGAAAAAAAGGAAAACCCTTTCTTTACTACCTATACAATACCAAAAGTAATCAAACAACAAATAAATCCCCTTTTTCACCTTTAGAAAGTTGTGAAGCCAGTTTGCCACACACATGACTTCCTTCTTTCTAAACACGCAAAAATAAAAACGTCAAGCTGTTCTCGAAAAAAATGCGCGAAAATAAACGCGAGACGTTATGCAATCGACATCGTCATACGTTCTGCATTTCTATGTCACTGCCACTACGTGAATTATAAATAAATAATACTAGAAAATAAACGAATCGCCAGCTGTCCCACTCAGTGTAATTAATGAGGTTTTTAGTACTCTTCTTTCGATTATTTTCGTGTGGAATATGATTACGTCAGTCTATTTGTGACCGAGTTCAAGTTCGCTTAGCACGTTAAGGACGTAAGTTCGACGCCGGCTGTGAAAGTGGCAATGAGCCTACGTATATTAAGCTACTATCTTCGCCTGTGATTTCGTCTGCGTTGGCTTCCACTTGCCGTGGGAATTTTCAAAAATCCTTTCTTATTGGATGCCTGCGACATGCCAAATTTCATTTTGCTCCGTCCAGTGTTCTGGGTTTCAGTAAAGCTCGTGGTTTGACTTATTTTTAGCCAGGACATATTATTTTATACATAATAGATTATATTCAGTCTATCTAGTTTACAATTTTATTCAGTATCGCCTGGTCTAGCTTTGTTGTCACCATTATTTATTTATTTATTTATTACAAAACTCTGTGTTACAAAATGTGTTACATCAAATGGCCCGCAAAACCGTTTACACGGTTTGACTGCGGGACCCAGTGATTCTCAATAATATTTAGCGCTATGACCTTGAGTATATGTACAGATGTGTTTTACTTGCCTATTCCAAAGCTTCTAATAGATGTTTTTTTAACATATTTTTGAATTTCTTTTTATTGCTCTCATGTCTTATGTCCACTGGCAAAGCATTCAGTACATAGGGTAAACGCTTTCTAATAGTTCTATCGCCGTAATAATTGTTGACCCTAGGTACATCATACTTTGCCGCGGTCACTGACCTTGTTCCGTGGTTGTGATTGTTACTCACAAGGGAGGATATTTCAAATAACTGCTGAGAACTGCTGAAGTGCTGATCGATATTGTAATCATAATGGGCCCTCCACATGCGCAGGCCCGTGACTGTACTGGCTACGTAGCCAGTGACGTCGCCATGGCGTCCCAGAGTGCGCACTTATGGCCTTATTAATAAACTAAGTGTAAGATTACACCCGGTTTAACCAAAGATTTGGCTTAGCGATATTACTCCTTACACTTGACTTCTCAAAGTGTCATATTCCTAATCAAACTTTTTGGTTAAACTAGGTGTAAAGTTACTCTTCGTTTATTAATAAGGGTGATAGTGTATGGTGTAGGTAGGGACCTAACAAATACAATAGTAGCATAACGTCTGCAGTCTTTCTATTCGGTGGTTCAACCCTCTCTTTGGCTATCCGGCCGGGCCTGTGCATGTGGAGGACCTATTCAGGCAAAAGCAGGGGGCCAAGCCAACAGCTAGTCTAGCACGTTTTCTCAAAACTGTTAATTACTGTTAATTGTTTTTAGGATAACTCTGAAAATAACGTGGAATTGTAACTTGGGAATTATCTGCCAAAAAACTAATGGGTCTGTAGGACCCGGTAGTGAGTACTTATGATGTTATAAATTCGAAGTCGCGGGCATCAGCTAGTGGCGTAATAAAAGTTAAAATATTGTTTTCCTTTTTGACAAAATCTATTGAAACTGACTATGGACAGCCCTGTAAAACCGGTGTGTTATCATTCCGCATGTGTGAATAGAGACGTTTATGAAGTCCTAGTGGTAGCAAGCGACAAACAACGCATTCTTTGAATAATGATGGAAATTTCAAGACCGACAAGCAGTCTCGTTGGCGGGTCTTGATTTAGCACCATGTCATATCAAACTGAAAGAAAACAGCAGCCGATTAAGCTAACGAGGTTCTATTATGTAGGTCGTCGTCATCATGTCGTATTGATTGTTGATATCACTTCAATATTTTTTAGTCACTTTCCAAATTAAAGTCAAGCGTACATTTTCGATCCTTAAGCTAGGTTTAAATTAGCAAGATCTTCTTGCAATTTCTTGAGGCGCATGAAAGCTGCATGATAGCTAAGTTAATGACACCGTTTTAATTTGGTTAAGTCGTAGTTATTGAAACTGAGCTAAAGTAAAATGGGTTTCTAAATAATGAAAGGTGGGTTTAAATGTAGTTTTATTATTGTAAACTGACACCTACCGAACACAACTTGACATAAGTAATTAAAAACACAGAGTACAAAACCAAAAGAAAATATGTTATAGCATAAAAAGTACAGAATTCAAAAATATAAATTAAAAGTAATAAACTAGTAAAAAAGAGGCCGGCTCGGCAACACTTAGGAAAAGACTTAGGTGATTCTTAAGTTTAGTGCAAACGGGTGTTAGTTCTGCAAGCTGCAACACTTTGAAAATTTAGCTAGCCACACCCTTTATACAGTGGTAACAGCTTGCGGAAGTCAACTTCTTCAAAATTTATAGTCGCTAGTCTAAACCTTGCTTTATAATTTGATAATAGATTAACTTCTGTAAACGAAATCAGACTAGGTATGTACTTAAAAAGAAGATGACACCATTCTGTCTTGTAATAACAACACTTAGCATAGTACGTTTAGTACTATTATGTATTCTGTGGTATAGTTATAATTTCCTTCCTACAGTGAGTCAGACAATTTATTTTTATTTTTATGATGATTCAGTCCCTGGGTCAAGTTCAACATATTAAATACAGGGTGTCGGATATAACTAAGTGTTACTAAGAGTATGCCTTTGAAATACTGAGTCTATTTTAATAACTTAAATTATAGTATTAACTCGGTGCATTGAGTACAAAGCTATGACTAACTATGAAGCTTATGACAACCTTAGCAATATAAGGATGGTCAGTTTCACGATGGTAATATTCTAACTAACTTGGGGATTATCTACTTTAGGTGCAAGTAGGCCTGCCATCACCCAAATTACGGAAACCGGACAAAAATTTCAGAACCGGACAATTGAGTGAAATAAGTAATTTTACCCGGACGCACTTAAAAAAATACAATAAAATAAAACCCCTTTCCCTAAGGCAAATAGAGTCCGAGTTTTACCCGGACACTATTTAAGGGCCCTGCCCGGATGCTCCCCGGACGCCCTACAAACTAGGACAAATCCGGGGAAACCCGGACGGATGGCAGCCCTAGGTGCAAGTGACGTTTGTTTCAGATGTCTGCAATTTTCGTTAGTAAGCACACATTGCTACTTCAGCAATGTGTCATCCATCTGTCAAATAAAGCCGATAGCGATTCCGAGGACACTTGCGCGGTAGGGCCCCTGTAGTAACCAAAACATAATTACATATTGCCAAATGCCACAGAATCTACAACATGTTACAAAAATATCCCTAATGCCGAATATGGTATATAGGGACCATCAAACTGAACAACTTTTACTTTAACTCTGATATCGCGAAAAAAAATCAGATGTTTCATACAAAAAATAAAATCGAAAATATCAAAATGTATGTCCTATAGTAAAAGTTGTTCAGTTTGATGGTCCCTATATACCATTTTCGGCATTAGGGGTATTTTTGTAACATGTATATTGCTATAATTTATTACGGGCGGGATGCGTCGTCGATGAATATACCGAGTTTAATTGAGAATCTGACCTTGCACATTTATGTATACGGTATTCTTCAAGAATGTTCCAAAATATCTTCAAAACAATAATAAACAGAGCATCGTACATGTATGTGTTTATCTCAGCAAATTTAAGAATAATATTTCTCGGAATTTGCTCAAGAATATACACAAATACCTGACAACTGCTCCCTTTAATAGCGTTTCAGAAACTCGTCTGCGCGTGCGTGTTTTGATTTACATTTTAACTCTTATACAATCCTTCGTCTGTTAGCACAAATACCTACATGTACAGTTTACGAAATGTGTCACAAAACACCAATGCGGTTTCAAAGTTTACGTAACGGCATTGTCAGAGGAATGAGCGAATGGCATGGACACATGGTCAGAATGTATATGATATATTATGAAGAACAGAAAAAAACACGAAATATATTCCTAAGGGTACTTAAATAATACTACGCGTTCACTTCATCATTGCCGCTACCTCCCGGCCCGCTTCGTCATACCGCACCCCCTGCGTCGCCTTTCTAGTACGATTAGCAACGCAAAGCTTAATTTTTGTTTCTGTTGATTTAATCATTACGTTCGTTATTTGTGTTGTTATAATGATTAAAAGAGTCAAGTTCCTACATAATGGCGAACCTAACTTGTTATATAAATTAATGACACTTATTGAACAAGAAACAAATTAAAACAGTTGAAAAACATGATTACTTTTTTGTCTACAGTACCGTTAGCTGTGACGTAATTACGGTCGTCGACGGCAATCACGAAGTGAACGCGTAGTATACAAGGCGTGTTACAAAAGTACCCCTAATGCCGAATATGGTAGATAGGGACCATCAAACTGAACAACTTTTACTATGGGACCAACTCTGAAATCGCGAAAAAAAAATCAGCTGTTTCATACATTTTGATATTTTCGATTTTAATTTTTGTATGAAACAGCTGATTTTTTTGTCGCGATTTCAGAGTTGGTTCCATAGTAAAAGTTGTTCAGTTTGATGGTCCCTATCTACCATATTCGGCATTAGGGGTACTTTTGTAACACCTTGTATAATTGCTATGCAAGGAGTGTCAAGAACTTTCTTGTCACCTATAAAGCAAATAGAGGAAAATACTGTACTTCGTAATGATTGTAACAATCAGAAATCCTATATTCTGACTAAAACAAGAGTATGACAACCTGATTGTTATAAAGTGCATTTTCCTTTGTCCTCAGATGGGAGCAGGCGCGACGGGGCCGGGAGGCCGGCGGGCCCTCGAGCTTATACTGAGCGGCGGCCTTAAGTCCTTAAGGCCGCCGAAGCCAGTGCGACGGGCCGCATCCAGAGACTCGGTGTTGTCTCAACCACAGCCTTTGCTAGAAGGTAATATTAACATACGAACCTGGAGCAATAAGAAACAATTTCCCCGTCTCCATGATCTGATCTTCGACTTCTCTGATGGTATATCGTTCTATAGATTGATATATCAGTCGTTATAATATAAAAAGTCGTTATGTCATTTGATAGTTTGAAACAATTTAACCACAGTATACATAATAGTACAAGTACTTAACACTAGCTAGAAGATTATGGCTGTTTTTGGAAGGTTGATTGAAGTAGGTAGTATTCTACGGATTATCCAAGTCAATGGCAGGATGACAGAAATAAATGCCGCTTGGTGGCGCTTCTGTATGTGTAGATCTTTTGTACGTGTGCATATGGGTTATGTCCCCGGCTATTTTTCAATTATGTCTCAAAATGGTTGATAATAATAATAATTATTATGGAAGTTGTGAATTAAAGATTCAACCAAAATGAGTTGAAAGAAAAATTCTTTATTTACGAAAATTTGCTTCCAACATTCAAAAATTGATAGCAAACAACAAAGTGACAGGTCTACAACTATACTAGCGCCAAGTTGGCGGTAGTGCGCCGACTGACGCCGACACATTATATCTATTCTGTGACATAGGTACCTATGAATTTATATTTATATTTGGAAAAGGTGATTCTCACTATGTGGGTCAAGCTTTCAGCAGATTTTTATATAAAAGTAATATGTGTTCACTGTCAATCTACTTGTAATAGCATTCCATTCAAAATGAGGTTGTGATGACTGTTAAAGAAAGACCTCATTTACTAACACTATGATTTGTCTCTAAAGGTACCTATTCAACGAAATGAATGCTGTGAATAAAGTATTTGATTTATGAAGAGATCAAATCACACAATTAGACCTAATGTCGGTATTCGAAAGCCAATCAATTTGCTATTGAGTAATTTATCGACGATATTTCAAGTTTGATGGAAGTTTGAATTTGTTTTCTTTCTTAACATGAATAGCGATATTTTCTCATACATGAAAATGAACGGGCATTTTCGCTTTTACATAATCGCAGTGAAACTTTTGCTTTGTAAAGGCAGAACACACGACTAGTGAGGTAAATACTAATTGATTTTATAAACTAAAAAGCAGTCGAATTGTGTGTTTGTATTTTAATGAAACAAAAATAGCTTTGATTCTTAATTTTTGTGATATCTTAAATGAATTAGACAATTTTTTCCGTATATTATAAGAATTTTTTTATAAATAGAAGAACGATTTGACATTAGAAATGTTAAGCATCGTCTCTTGATCTAGAAAAATCCTATGTGACAGTTATTCGGACGGTCCGATTTAGCGCGTTTATGTGTGTAAAACCTTAACGGTTCGGCCACAGCTCGCCGCGGTGGGCGACGCGGCAAGCGAAATCGGTAATCACTGAGCGGTCGTGACGACGAGCTGAGAGGCCGACATTGAGATAGCGCGCAGTGAATACTGAATTTGCTTGCCGCACCGCCCACCGCGGTGGGCTGTGGTCGGGCTGTAAAGGTAATTCGCTCGCTGGCTGCCTTGAATAACTAAACATTTATTATCCCAGCTCGCACCCTCGGGGCATGTCGCGATCCCCATAATGCGTTATTATACCGAATGAGGTCACTCCCCGACCCGCATGGTGAGCTTTGAACCGTGATTCTATTTAAACTTTTTGGTGTCATGAATTACTTGTTGATTCTAATAGTGCCAATCAATACGAAAATTTTTTATACAAGAATTTGTGGCAAATCGCAAAAAGAAATAATCTGCTCTCTTTATACACTTTGCTCGAGTAGGTATGACCTGTTTACATGAAACAGCTGGGTTTTTTTGCGATTTGCCGAGCCTCTATACACTAGACAGTTTACTGTTAAAAGTCGATAGTATTTCTTGTTAAGTACAAACTTACTGCTTCTTTACTTCGGCTGGACATATTGTATAAAGATTAAAGATACAGCAAATTCGTTTGTTTACCGTCGTCGATTGTTGCTTCTGTTGATTCATTAGTGGTAACTATTGAATTCTGTTCATAAACAATACCACAGAATAGATATATGTACAATACCACAATCGACAATGAATTGTAAGTTATGCACATCAAAATTCATCATTGTTTTGTGGAAATAGAACATGTATTGTTTTTAGAAACATATTACGATGCTTAAATAGTGATGATAAATTACATCGAAACACTAAATATTTTGCATACTTCCAAGGTTAAATATTATTTTAGCTATGACTAGTTATTAAGTTTCGTATTTAGTTAAATACTAATTAATCCTATTTAATATCATTTATGTGAAAGTATGTTTTGGTATTTATTCCTCAATCACGCAAAAACAGCTGAATTGATTCGGTCGTTTCTTTGTTTTACAGTTTATAACCTGGATTATAACATAGGATACTTTTTATCCTGGTTAAAGGTTCTCTATTAGGTTTAAACTAGATAGCGCAAAAGGTTTTTTTTGACAATGGTGAAATTGTCTTGAAATTGGGATTGTCTCGGACCGCGGCATAGGCTAGGCTGGGCAACCTACCGACCTGCATAACCTAGTAAATATCGAAATTACATTGCAAATGGCTACGGCCCGAATTAATAATCAAAACACAGATAGGGATAGTCGTGATCCGGATTAGTTGCTAGGCAACAGACTGTCAATTATTCTTAATTGATATCAAACGTTGCATAGCAACTCATCTGGAGCAGGCCTATCTCTATCTGTGAATTGTTTATTAATTCGGGCTGTAAATTAAGGCTTAGGGTAGGAGTCAGTAAGGTGCAGAAATGCAAAATTAAATTTTACTCCTTTTTTGTATTGTATGTGTTGTATATGTATTGTTATTTATTAGCAAGTTGATAATAAATGTTTTTTATTATTAACTTGCTAATAGCAAGTTGTCATATGCAAATACAAATTCTTTATTGCAAACTGAGTGTACATAGGTGGTATATACAAGGTGTTACAAAAATACCCCTAATGCCGAATATGGTATATAGGGACCATCAAACTAAACAACTTTTACTATATGACCAACACTGAAATTGTGAAAAAAAATCAGCTCTTACATACATTTTGATATTTTCGATTTTAATTTTTGTATGAAACAGCTGTTTTTTTTTTTCGCGATTTCATAGTTGGTCCCATAGTAAAAGTTGTTCAGTTGGATGGTCACTATATACCATATTCGGCATTAGGGGTATTTTTGTAACACCTTGTATATGAAAACAACTTAAATACTTAGTCGCCCTTTTCGGACACAGTAATTTAGATATGCTCAACGTTTAGTGTTTGTGGTTTAGAGCTTATTATTTATGCTGGCTGTGTGATGAGTATAGCTGTCGTATACAATACATTAGTTACCATCTTTCTGTGGTTTTGTTCTCGTAATTACAAACTGTCAGTTAAAAGTTGAAACAAAAAGTTAAAGCAAAATAAAAGAAGTAGAGAGTCGACACAACCTTTGACTAAAGGTTCTCATTAGTTAAGCCCTTTGTTTTGAGTAAGACTTTCGTTTATTTTCTCTTCGAGACTCGATGCTTTTTATTTTAGATTTTACCGTTTAAATTTTCAGTATAATGTGTTACGTACAAATCACCACTTTAAGAGCAAAAAAAATATTTAGGGTTTTATTTAAAAGAATAATACTAGTATTTTTTTAGTTATGTACTAAGTAGGTATTTTGCATTAACAGTTACAGTGTTAATGATATCCGTCTTTTTATTAACTTTACTTATTTGAAGGTACTTCAAATGTACTCAAGATAAGAATTAATCCAAAAGCAGGATTTAAAAAAAAATTGTTCCTTATTAATACTAAAATAGCAATAGTTTAAACTCACAACCTTAATATATGTTAATTTAAACCACAATCATACCCAGTGTATGTTACTTAATTAACACATGTTGTTTTGGTGTTTGAGTACATTTAGAATTAATTCCTCATTGCTGCAAAATGAAACAATTGAACTTTAAGTTCAAAAACAAGATAATTAATTATATATTTTTCAAATGGGGTTACAGCCTCCCTTACTATAAACGAATACTACAAGAATAATTCAAACTGGTTTAACCAGAGTAATAAGCTTTGCCACACTTTTGGGATGGGTCAATGTTTGCTGTTGCCGGGTCTAGTCCTACTAAATCGCCTCACAACGCCCAACCAACCACGCTATACGATACGATACGACGTGTGTATTCAATTGACACAGTTAACTGAATTCGCTAAGGATTATAACTTTCTTCTGAAATGTTGAGCAGGACCTACAGAACATATTATCTCGAAACTGTAAATCGAATACAGTTGCCCATATCCAGGGTCAATATCCGCAGTTCCGCACGGTAAAAGACGAAACCTACTCAACTTCGTCGTTTGCGATTTTACACGCGACCTTCGCGATTTGCTAAATTTAGAGTCCGGCGAACAGTGAGCTTCCCATACAAACGTAATACCAAAATGATTTGCAAATTGAGCATAATTGACTATTCTTTTGATGGTAATCGGATTAAGTCAGTATTTTTCTAAAAATCCAAAATACTAACCCAATTCAAAAGAAAGGCAATTACAATTTTATTTTTATACAAAACTGTAAATCGGATTAATTTTTATTTGGTTTCGTATTTCGGAGAGTTAATTATGCTCAAATTGCAAATCATTTTGGTATAACGTTTGTATGGGAAGCTCACTGTTCGCCGGACTCTTAACACTCGTAAACCGCAAGTCATTGTCAGAAACACTACACAAATAACCCAAAAACTGCGCCTTTATTTAAAATCTTATTATATTAAACAGATAACTGACGAATACCACTCTTCCCCAGGTCTGAGGAAATGTTCAACAGTGCTGGCGCTGACTGACCGTGAGAAGGCACCGGAACCTATCAGGGCCCACAACCGGCTGCGGGCGCCCTCCGTCTGCTCCCGGTGCTCGTCGCTACTGTCGCTCGCCGGCGGCGGCTCCAGGTGAGACTCCAACCATCATCTTCTGCCAATTAGTCGTACACTATTGTTGGAACGGTGTTGACACGAGACCTCAATTAATATACTGGATTTACAAGGACTAGTCTCAGACAAGTTTTTAACAAAACTTTCTCCATATTGGTGCGATAATTTTAGTGGTTTAGGTTATTATTATTTAGAAGGGGGGACGCCAGCGAAGCCGGACTGGTGATCAGTCTCCCTAATCGGAACCATTTCACCCAGTTCCCCAAGTCCCCCGAAAGCTGGAAGCTGGGGGGTTTAGGTTAGGTTCTTATTCTGATTTCTATGCGAATAGAATTAATTTGACTTTTGTAGCATGTTGAAAGTACCTATGTTATGTCAAAAGCTTGATTCCGTCCACGACATTAGCCATTTTTAATGTCCCCATTGCTTATGGGGGCACAGGCCTTCCTTATGGGTGGATGAGGAGGATGCCATGCTATACAAACTATTAATATCGACGACCTCCGTGGTCGAGTGGCTTTGTATACAGGTTTTTAAGGTGTCGCCATCTCTGACGACCTCCGTGGTCGAGTGTCTTTGTACACAGGTTTTCAAGGTGTCGCCATCTCTGAGGTCCCGGGTTCGAACCCCGGTTGGGTCAATTTAGAAAACGAACTTTTCTATATTGGCTCAGGTCTGGGTGTTTGTGATACCACCATTGTCTCCTATTTCCATAGCACAAGTGCTTTAGCTACTTACTTTTTAATCGGAGCAATGTATGTGATGTTGTCAAATATTATTATTATAGTATCTTTTTTTTCACTCAATAATGAGGTAAATTCATGACTTTGCGGGTTTTTGACCAAGCATAGCATGTTTAAATACAGAGATTATTATTATTAATTTTAAATCTGTGGCTATACATATACAACTTCTTGAAATGAAATTACATTGTTTAAAACTAGCATACTACATAGCTACCATGACGGGTCGGTAACGTAAACAATCGATTGTTACTAGCCACTCATGGTGAGCAATGAGGCAATCACAATTATTTCATTAAGCGTTGAGGCTATCAACTGTGTATAGAATTACTGACAGATGAATACAAGATTGTAGTCTTTAAGTTATTTGAAAACAATGTTGTTCTGATATAGGTGCAATGGAAAGTTTATCTGTTTTCTACGAAAGACAGATAATGAAATTTACATATTATTTAGTATTAAGTAAACCAAATTATTATTGTTTGCATTTTTTTATTTATTTATAAAAGAGGCTCTGTTGAACTTTTCTGACTAGTAGCACAGAATACATAATAGAACAAGTCTAGTAGTGAATTTGGCACGTGTTTAAGACAGTTAATAAACAAATTCCTCGCTCGTATTAATTTCTTTAATATTGTTGTGGTTGCCTTATCTCTTTATCTTGATGACACTATTTTTTTTGTTATAAAAAATACATTATAAACCGTTTCGTATTGGTATGTATGCCCCTTTATTTATTCATTCATATTTACAACAAAAACTAGCTCTATGTGATCAAAATGAGAATATGTACAATGTGTGACGTCATCGTGTTAAGTATTGCAGATGGCTGGGAAATCCGGGATTGTTCCGCAATTACGTGCCTTGTCCCGTGTCCAGAAAATACACTCGTACTGTCCCGGATTTCAAATACCTACTAGGCTACCACTAGTTTCTTTTTTCATTGTGTTATTAGGATGTTAGGTCGTTAGGATGATCTTGGCAAACTATTTCCTTTAGTACACTTTAAGTATAAAACGAAATAAAGATTTGTCACTTGTGCACATTTTTTACATAAGATCCCGCATTTCTTTAATAGCAGTAAGCAGCAGAGATAATTTTTTTCCACTTGCTACGATCCTTATGGTCCGAATAGACTACGATGCGTCGTAGTAGTAGTCGTCGCGTAGCGTCGCGACGCTTCGACATTATCACGACACATGTCTATTCCGTTCACGCAACCGGTCACACACAGATACTCGACTGTATGACATCAAAGTTTTGTAGTCTAAACCTATTTTAATAATATTTCTTTCGCTTCATCTCCTCTCACCGCTTCAAATATTTGAAACCTCATTCTTTAATATACCAGGTACTCCCTGGATGGCGCCGGTGGCTTCATGCCTGCTGCAGCCATAAACTGCAAGCTGTGCCTGGAGGATGCAGCCGCGGACGAAGTTACAGTCATCACCGGCTGCGGATGCAACTTTTGCACTATGGTATGTACTCAGCTGCTTTTGAGAAAACAAAAGACTGATCGTTTACAAAACTTGACTTGACTGGGGACGGACAGACGGACATGACGAAACTATAAGGACTCCTTATTGACTAAGAACCTCAATTTTTTGTAAAAGATCAGTCGACGACGAAAAAAGTCCTATTTGACCAGTGGCCATGTTCGCAAAATTCTACTTTTTGTGTTTAACCGTAACTGTTTCCATCAAATGGTATATTAACCTACTGTTATGTGTTTACTTTTTATGTTATCGGACAAATATTCCAACGGAATCTTTAACTAGACAATTGATCGTCGAATAATTCTTTTAATTTTCATTTACTTAAGAGAAAACCCAGCGGCATATAATATTTTCAACTAAGGTAATAAATTATTTTACTAAGTAATATGTTAAAGTGACGTCAAGAATTGATTAAAGTTATACTTTCTACACACGTCAAAACAAGCGAAAGTTATGTGTGATAAATCGGTTCTACAAATTGTATATGTTGGTGTCAAAAATACTAACATGTTGACCGAAAATCGAAATGGTTTATAATGGTTGATGACTATATCGTACTTATCATAAATCGATAGAGAAAGTTGGATGTTTATTGCGACAGCACATTCGCAAATTCGGACATATGGTCAAATGTCAATATCAAGCCCTGACCTTTGTTAAGAAATTCTCGTTTAAAAACATGTAACTTAACCGTTTTTATACCATCTTTTAAGTGCAAAATTTATAAAAAGAGGTTTACACGTTTTTTCGATGAATGTGTCACATCAAAAGGGATATTTGTCTTAGCAATCTGAATTGATTGCAGATTGTGTGGTACACACGACGGCACCTCAGACTACATGTTGACCTTGAGACCGCCTTTATGCTCTACGTAATAAAAGCTGTTTTCGTAGTCTAACTGTATAACCTGACGTGCTGCCGTCCGTACTTGGAGGCAATTGAAGTAACGGATAATGTGTACATGCCCTAAAGCGGAGGAGTGTGTTGTGTTCTGTCATTTGTAATGAGAACGTATGGCTGTACGGCGGGGCGCATTCGTTTTTGTTGATACGTAGTACGGTACGAGTTACGGCCATAACTCGTACCAAAGTGAAGATGAAAACATCGTCCTTAACTTACGGACGATAATTTCGTCTCCACTTTGTGAAACAAAAAAAAAACAAAGTCGTTTATAAGTGAAAACCTAATCTTAAAGAATCTGAATTTTTAATAAAAAAAAGGAATCTTTACAAGATTTATGATACGAGTATAATGTATCTATAATAAAGTATGTTAACGTTTATTTTTATATAAGATTTTTCTAACTCAATTAGTTGAAAGATGCTGTGTTTTGTAACATTCGTCTTGTGCGCTTGTACTGAATGCTTGTCAAAAACACAAAATGGTTTTTATAAGTTTTGTTTGACGATATAACAATTTTAATTAAAACTCGAAGTGAGGATACTAGGGCATATGGGGTATTATGATTATGATATATGATGATTATGATACCCCATATGCCCTAGTAGCGTCACTTCGAATTTTTAAGACCCCCTTTCAGTCCCTTTTGCAAAAACGCACCATAAGGGTTCCTTTTCACCATTTTGGTACGGAACCCTAATAAAGAGACCTTCAGCAGCTAGATAACAAAACAACAACATACTATCTCAATAAGAGTTAAAAGCTGTACATGTTATGTGGGCATTCTATGTTATTCATTTAAGGTTTTTATAGTGCCCCATTAACGTAACAATGGTTGTTTACATGTCACCATTGCGTTATTAAGATCTATAAGAAATAACTCCACAAGTCTCACAACAAACAAAACGTAAACATGACACCTAGTTTGTTTACGTCAGTGTAAACAATGCGAATTCCAAGATTGATAACTTTGTTTGTTGTGAAAGCAGTATTTAGGGTTACCACCTTTTTTCAGCTAGAACAAAAATAAATAGCTTTTAAAAAAAGCAAAACTTCAATAACCTTAACAGCTCTGAAAAGCAAGAAATTATATTAAAATTTTATTAGCACCTGTTTTAGATTATAGAATACACCTATACGAAATCACAATTATTTAGAGTACGGGTGGCAGGGACGGATAAAGTTATCTAAATTTTACCGGTAAATTACCAAAACATTTCGATAACGTTAAATTTCGATAACGGTAACGACCTTCCATGATAACGTTACCGATAACGACATTAACCGTTATTAGTATAACGTTACCAAATCTTACCGGTATTCCTGTCCCTGG
The DNA here is from genome assembly GCA_963556745.1 of Catoptria pinella. Classification (NCBI taxonomy): domain Eukaryota; kingdom Metazoa; phylum Arthropoda; class Insecta; order Lepidoptera; family Crambidae; genus Catoptria; species Catoptria pinella. The sequence goes on from OY750771.1 coordinate 2,345,330, forward strand.
GTGGCGATCATAAGTAAGACATCATGAGATTTTAGCATTCACAATGCTATTTTACCCGACTGCAAGGAAAGGGTTATGTTTTTCGCGCGTATCTTGTATGTATGTAATATTTTTTATTACCTCATATCTTTCAAACGGCTGAACGGATTTCTATCATTAGTATATCGTTAGATTTGTCTTTGCCCAAGCGTTCTTAGGTAAGTGACGTTAAAAAAAAACAACATGGCGGCTGTGCGGTGCTATTATTTGAAGTGAAAAAATTTTTTTTTAGAATACTGCAATAGGACTTCTCATATTACTTCTACAAGTGTCTTCAACATAATATTTGTCTGCAACTATAGTCAATATTTAAGGCAGACGCCATTTCCATAAAAAAGTTGCCTTTATCACAGTTACTGTGGCAATTATCCTGTTAGTTAGATAATTACAGGCTTCGCATACTTGTATGTATTTTCCTCCACTTGATGTTAATTTATGTTGTGTATGGAATTACTATAAAGTGACTGGCAGTTACTTTGTTTTGATTATTTTGTAAATCAAATCAATATTTTCCTGATGATGACATCAGTGATCTTAAGTAAATAGAATTATACATTTGAATTAACTTGCTGACCCGGCAAACGTTGTTTTGCAATATTAAAAAATAGGGGTTGGTGGTAGAAGGGTGAAAATTTAGGAAAATTTATTTTTTAATGCAGAATCATAAAAAAATGTCGAAAAAATATTTTTTTTTGGTTGGACCACCCCTATCACTTAGGTGTATGTAAAATAGTTTACGTCCTATTCTCAGGCCTACTGAATCACACTTTCATAAGAATCGGTTAAGCCGTTTCGGAAGAGTTTTGTTACAAACATAGACACGAGAATTTTATATATCAGATTAAGCTATTTATGTTTTTGTCTTGATATTGATGTTAAATATGACGGAAAATAACAACTGCGGCCTAATAACTCTAATTTCCATACTAGTCCTAATGTCTTACTGAGGATAGCTCTCTATTTTGTGGATAAGTTATTGGGGATACCTTATTGAATCCAAATGATGAAAGATTCGATTACCGACCAAGTAGAAAAACCATATTTTTATTGTGGTCAAACATGTGAAATATAAGATAGGCGATGAATTTATCTCGTTTATAGCCTTATCGGTCCCAATATGAGATAAGCGATGATCTTATCTCCAACATTCGTTTATCGTTCCCACAGATCCCACAGATTGTGCATAAACAGATACCCTGGTCCACATAAATTTCTAATGAAACACCCTATATTTATAAATGTCTAATCAGTTGAAACACCCTTTGCATAAGGCAAAAACAAGTGAAGGCAAAAATTCAATAGCCGATAAGCTAAGATAAATCATCTGGATTACGATATTTCTCCTGAATAGCCTTCCTACGTTACATATTGAACTATTCTCAACTTTCCTCCTTTGTGTTAAGAGAGGCCTTTTTGCTGTTGTATGAAGGATGTTTTGGCCCAGTGCCGAGCTGGATGGTGTTTTATTCATTGTGTGCTGGGACGAAGTGATATGTCCTGAACATTATTTAGAGACATTTTATAAAAGTTCAAATGATTATTATCATAAATCTTATCTATTTTACTGATGAACGGAGCCTTATACAACGTGTTAATGAATGAACCAAAAATAGGAAAACCTTTTCTTGGGAACAACAAACTGAACAACTTTTACTATGGGACCAACTCTGAAGTCGAGGAAAAAAATCAGCAGCTGTTTCATACATTTTGATTATTAATTTTAGTTTGAAACAGCTGATTTCATTTTCGCGATTTCAGAGTTGGTCACATAGTAACAGTTATTTAGTTTTATGGCCCGAAGAAAAGGTTTTTCCATTTCTGGTTCATTTATTAACACGTTGCATAATGTATGCAGTAAATCTGTATAATAACCGTTTAGGCTTTGTCGAAGAGAAACGTTCCTTCAATACTTTACTTGATGAATAGCTATATGAATTAACAAAATTTTAGAAAAAAAGTTATTCGAAAACATTTTTATTGATAGATTTGCAGGCTGAAGTGGCTTTGTGGCGACAAAATAAATACTTCACTAGTTACTAATACTTTCCAGTCAATTGATAGAATTTAAGCTATTTCACAAATAAGTTTGTTAAATAAAAATGTTGACGACAAGAAGGATTTCACGAATAAGATAATTTGTTCACGAGAAGTACATAACAGTAAATACGAAATGTAGCGCCTGTGAACATCTCAATTACCGACTGTTATAATGATACAAAGATTATCTTTCTGAGAAGAATTAAACAACGACCTTTATTTAAGCAAGAAATCCGCATTAAGTAAGTAATTCATCGAAAAAATTGTTCTGACCATTCCTGAAACTCGACTTTCTCTCTATTTCTCAAGTAGATGACGATTATCGTCAGATTTATTAAAAATCTCAGCTTTTTTATCACTTTTACTATTCTGTTGGTTGTAGTCTAGATATGCTTCCTTTATTCTGTCTGTCGTTAACCAAGTGTTAACTTTTCTCTTTAGCTTTTTTCATCGCTCTAGTTAATTATAGCCTTCATACCAATTTGAGCATACACCAAAAATGTTCAGTAGGTAAGCATTATTTCGAACACCTTTGAGGTTCGGCAATTTTTGTTTCTTTCTTGGCTCGGTGCCAGCAGCCGCATCCCGCTGCACACAGGTTTCTCAAAAATACAAGATGGCAGCGGAGGGCGGGCTTCTGTGCATTATTTAGATCAGGGTATTGTACTCCTTCTATTGTCTAATGCACTTTGAAAATACGGCTTTTCATTTGTTTTTTGTAGCTGTTTGTTGATTGACAAACATATAGGGCTTTCAGTCAGTTTTGTGTTACTGATTACATCAGATTTCGACGGGTTGCCATCCCGCCTACATTTATGACACCATAAAACTGAATCCTCAGTAAAAAAATTTACTGCTGGCGCGGAATAAAAGGCAGTTCATACGTTTTATGATATACTTTCTTCAACTTTAATTTATGTACGGAAGCAAAATATGTCGTTTACTTTTCGTGATTCTATTAATTTCTTAAATTACATATTTTTTCAAAAAAAATAGTTTCATTGTAATACAGCTATTTAGTTTAGTTTTGCGTTTGTCTTTTAATTATTTCTTGACGTTTTGGATCCAGTTTCTGTAAAGATAGACTGCCGTACCCAGAGACGTCAATTAAGTTTAATTATTCATTAAGTATCGTTTTGTCTTATATTACCACTATGGAAAAGAAAGAGATAGCACCAATTTTAATGAAGCATTAAACTGAATTGATGTCTCTGAGTACGGCAGAGAGACTTTAAAAAAATAATAGTCGTGTGGTTCGCACGCCGGCTGGGTCAATTTAGAAAATAAGCTTATAATATTGGCTCAGGTCTGGGTGTTTGTAGTTCCACCGTTGTCTGTGATTTACAACACAAGTGCTTTAGCTAGTTACTTTGGAATCGGAGCAATGTATGTGATGTTGTCCAATATTTATTTATTTATTATAACTAACATAATAAACGCGCAGCGAATTACCAAGTGTTATGAAACTACATCTTTATTTTTATTGCAAACACAATGCAAATTCTTGTAAAGCCACTGCAAGTTTAACCAATTTGAAACGTTTATTTTCTCTTTACTTGGCTGCTTGCCAAAAGTTGTTGAGAAAATTTAAGTTGAACGTGCGACTTTTCCCGGGTTTCCCTGTTTGGATTCAGTTAGCCATCTGCTTTAAATGCAGCTCTGGTCGCTCAGTTTCAGCCTGAATTATGAAAGGGAAAGTGTTTTTTATTGTTTTATGTCATATGAATGAAATAATCTGAAACAAAATGTATTGCGGAATACAAAGGAGTGTTGTAGGTGGTTTTTAATATTTGATGCATGACCATTTCATGCATCTATGCAAGTTAAGTATCGCTTCATTCACATTTGAAATGTTTTCGATAATTTCAAATTGTACATGTGTGTGACTTATTTTATATTGCCTATTGCTATACATACGATATACATATTTGTAAATATCGTTCCTTCTGATAAAGTTGATAAGTTTTTTGCGCCCATTTTTCTTGTCAGCTAAAAGACGTCATAATGGGTGGTAGGATAAAAGAATTGACGAATTAAAAATGCTTATTATGTGAGCTTATTTGAATAAAGAATTGTTCAATTTCAATTTCAATATCCGTCTTCATAGAAATAAATAATAAAAATAATACTAAATACATTCTAGAAAAAAATCGACTCGCACCAGATCGTATTCACGGGCAGGAATCGGGAAGTGACTCAGAGCTCAGTGGCAAGAGCATTGGACCGGCCTTCCAAAGGAACGCGGGTGCGATCCCGTCCGAGAACATGATCTGGTGCTAGTCGACTTTTTCTAGTAAGTATATTATTTAGTATCGTATAAAAATAGCATTGTGAATGCTAAAATAAAAAAAGTTTATAATTGTGGTTGTGGGCTCGACACGACAGTCAAATAACTGAATTAAATAGTCACTTCGTGTATGATAGTTGGTTTTTGTGAGCACTTATGTTTTTCTCAAATACTTGTGCGTATCCAAGTATAAACAAAAACATGTTTTTGTTCTACATAAATCTGGAAGCGTGTACTTACCCTGTGATTTAGGGCAGTGGCACACAGGCTGAGAGCTGACCTCTTCAATGCTTGCCAGCCAGCCAAAGGGGACACGGAGCGTGCTCGCGAATGAATGACACACAACAGAAAATAAAAACATACCTTTTGGTAAATTTCAACTAGTTCCTAGAAGTTTTGCAATATTCTTTTTTTAAATTAAGATTTTTCGCATTCACAATGCTATTATTTCACAATTTATATTAAGATAAATATTATTAGAAAAAATACTAGAAAAAATCGACTCACCCGTAGCACCTCAGACGGGACTCGAACCCGCACCCTCGGGATTCCGGCCCAATGCACTGACCAATTATGCTACCGAGTAAGCGACTCGGTAGCATAATTGGCCCAATGCACTGACCGAGTTAGCGACTCGGTAGCATAATTGGTCAGTGCATTGGGCCGTAATCCCAAGGGTGCGGGTTCGAGTCCCGTCTGAGGTGCTACGGGTGAGTCGATTTTTTCTAGTATTTTTCTAATATTATTTATTTTGCAATAGTCGTTCAGATTTGTATAATTTTCTATTAATATAATTAATAACATCAGCTCATCTTAGCTCTCCGAAAAATTTACCGAATAAAAACTAGTGCATTCACTTTTCATTGAAATCTAGACTTTTGTAACATTCAACTAACTAGTACATTCACTATTTTATTAAAGTCTAGATTTTTGTAATACTCCGAGCGAGGTCAGCGAGGTGTTACTCGTTATTAATATGCAAATAATTAAAAAAATACGAGTTTTGTAATAGGGACCGAAAAATGCAAGTGCATGAAGTTATAATAAAAAAATATTGGAGGTTATAATGTTATTTTATTACTATTATCTATTTATTCTGTGGCATAAGTCTGAACTGGAATGCGTGGAATTTCAAGGATACAATGTTTAATTTATTTAAGAAATTTTAATTTTCATTACTTATTTTACTTATGTCTATGATCAATTATCGCATCTTATTTAAATTCTAATAATAACTTTGAATATGAGTATGAATATAAGTAAGTATATATTGTGAAATAATAATTAAGTAGCGGCTCGCGTTTAATGCAATGATATTTTATAGTCTAAGGCTGCATATTCTGCACACTTGCGCCGCCATTGAAAAAAAAATCATAATGCTTAAATAAAGACAAAATTGTGAATTATCTCTCTGTAGTGCACTCCGTAGAAGCTTTGTGGTTCTTTTTATCGCTTAAACAATATTTTCTAGCCTGTCGTTTAGTTAAATGGAGATTTATTGTTAAAAGTGCCCACTTATCGCAAAAAATCCCGGCCCCGAAAAGAGCCTCCCAGCATGGTGCTTTGTTTTTTATACCGACTTACAAGCACCTGGCGTCCCCCGTAAGCATAGCTGCTACAAACATACAACCAGTAGGCTGGCTAATGGCATTACCCAACTAGCAAAATGGTTATATAATACAGAAATTATATGACTTCCAGTCATTTAAATGTTTTATAGTTTTACCATTACTTGTTAGTCGTATAGAAGTTGGAGATTTTACATAATAGTTGTATACCGAATTAGTCGTATTGGTACGTTCATTAAACGTTTTACCAACTTTCTTATACGACGATCATATAATGGTATAATAGAAAACGTTTACCTAACATCAATTTAGTCCTATAAACGTTTTGGTTGGATAAAAGTCATATAAAAGACAAAATCGTTTTAAGGAAAACATTTATATAACGTCAATATAACAATTTATATAATGTGGATAACCTGACTATTATAAAACATTTCAGTGTTTACAAAACTTTAATATAACTCTTTTCCGACATTCAGTCATATGAATTAAACCCAACTTTTATTATTAAACAAAGCAGAATTCGTGATTTTTGCTTAAAGACCAAAAAAATGGAAACAGTTGAAACGAAGTGGAAACTTCAAGCGAAATGTGCATATAAATCCCTTAAAAATTCAGCTAGTACTTCATCGACGCATTGTTCAACAACTAGCGTTGGTCAAGAAAGTGTCACTGAAAGTTCAAAAGGTGCCGTACAAACACTTTTTGATAAAGATACACCAGATCTCGAAAGTATGTGTTAAATTACAATTTTGTAGCTTGCATTTATATTGGTGGGTTAAAAGTTAGTAAACGTGGTGATTTTTTTATTACGTTATATTTACCCATGAAAGTGATATCTTATTTATTTTTTCTTTGCGAACAATTTTGTTTTTTCAGTACCTAGGTAACTCAACGTATTTCGGAGATTTTTTTTCTAATACTAGAAGTAATCAAAATCTACATTGTTATTAATTTTCATTTAAAAACATTAAGATTCACATGAAAATCTTACCTACTACACATCTTCGGGGGGTAGGTTTCTCAGTGGCTAACTGTGCCTATTAACAAAACTTAACAAATTACGTGCATTTTTGCTAAAACTTAGAGATAAGTATCAGCAAAAACGATACGTCAGAAATTTTTTACAAGATCTTTCAGTAACTACCTAGTAGTTACTGAAAGATCTGCCCTAACAAATACATATCTCGTAATGTACAAGATTTCTGTAATATAAATCTACTCTGCCACGGGGTTCACTGATTTACCTCGAGAACCCTAGCGATAAAACATGGAGCTTATCAATAGTCATACCAAAACGTGTACATGACTATTTTGTTGTTTAGTAGTTGTATAGCAGTCTATATAAAACTAAACCAAAAATGGCTGGTCTTAAAGATTAATTTTATATGAAATTAATATTCTCATACATCAGAAAAATCATGAATATCGAGAGGGCTTAAGGAAAATAATACATTTATCGTCACATACATTAACGATAAACTTAAGTTCCCATGAGAAACTAATCCCAAATGTGCTTAATACCACCTTCACTTATTCATGTTAAATTACCAATATTTTGTAAAAGACATAACTCCAATAAACTTACCTTTTGATGTCAATACAATATTAAAATTTCAAGTTACAGAGCACAATACAAACTGACAGTTCGGATGGAGAAAAAATGTTTTATAAATGTCATAGCTTAATATTATTAAACCATTTTAGTCATAATGAAGTCTTATAACTACGTTTAATAAAACGTTTTAGTCGGTCTCACGACTTTTACTGGACTACTACATGACTATTTAGTTTTATAAAATGGGCCTTTTTGACGTTTTATAAACGTTAACTTGATGTTTATATGACCGTCATATAATAACTTAAAGTCGCATAAGAAACGTTAACTTAACGTTTATATGACATTATTTTGCTAGTTGGGTAGTTACTTACGTACCTGTACGATTTTCTTATATTTAAACCAACGTACCTTTACGTTTTCCTTGCAACATTGTATTCAAGCCCACTGCCAACGAGACACCGTGAGCGTGATGAGCTAACTGATTCGATAATTGAGACTGTTTGCTCAATCAACTGTAAAATACTACTTTGTTCGTAGTTACAATACGACAATCTGCAGATACTTTACCTATTTGCATTTTTAGTGACCACAAATAAAACGAATATAATTAACTGTTGCAATAAAATGCATTTCAGACACACAAAACAACTATTAGAGTATAATTTTTGTTGATTGGTTGAATATTTTTTCTGGATTTTGTAATAACAAAAATAAATGGTGTAGTAATTATGTTAACTATGGTGAATTAATGAACTTTTATGTAAAGCCACATAATAAATTATAGTACTAGCGTGCAAAGCGCTTTATACAAAATATTAAATAAGTACCTAGACCTAATATATTTGATAATCCACAAAATGGTAAGAAAAAGATAAACACAACTTTCAATTAAATGTCGTTACTTTGCAGCAAAGCAAACACTCACATACCTTAGTAAATGTCTATAAATAAAGGTTGGTAATTATTGTGACATTACGGCCGGCCCGTTAACTAGCGGCTTGATTGAAACATCACGTTGCATGCGAGCGCTCATGGCTTGGACCATACACGACCAGACTAAATACATTCTAGATAAATAATACCAACCTGTTAGGTACGTATTTTTCACTAAAGTGCAAAGTGCAAAGTCACCGACATCTCAAAAAAAAGGTTGCTCAGCTGAAGTGTCAGTGTACGGGACACATAGCGAGAAGGTGGCCGTTGGGGCGGAAAGGTTCTAGAACGGTGACCGCGCACCGGACAAGCGACACTCCATGGGTAAGGTAGGCCAGGCCGACTAGGGGCTGTACCGGCTAACGCATCGAACTTCGGAAAGTCTGCCGGGCTTCAAATTAAAACAGATAAATCGAGCCCCAATCGGGCCAAAATAGCGAACCTCAATTCATGATGTCACACGAACATCGATATCTTCTAAATAACTTCGGCGAATAGTACAATACGAAACTCTTTACTTTGATTTATCGTTTTAAATTGAAGCTCGGCAGACCTGCCTAAGTTCGAAAAGTTAGCCGGTAGGGCCCCAGGCCAGGCGAGACAAGGTGTACCGACGACTGGTGAAGGTCGCGGAAAGCCGCTGGAGTTACATAGTAAATATTAAGGCAGGCAGATAGCACAGGACGGATCGTCCAAAGTCCAAAATAATCCAAAGCCAAAATAGTCTAGTTATACTGGAAAACATGCTGAATTTATTTTTTATTCAATTATTCTAGCTCAGTTAATTGACATTATGACAGCGGCGGCACTGTGTCATTCTACAAGATACTATTTTCGACGCCATTGACACTTGACTCAAGTGATTAAATTCGTTACTCACGTTAATAATGTGCTACATTTTAACAAACGACGACCTGAGCGTTGCAGTGGTCAACATGCCGGAGCCTCGCAAGAAGTCCTGGGTTCGATTCCTGGCCCAGCAGAAATTGAAATGATGAATTTTAATTTCTGCGACGGGTCTGGGTGCTAACTATGTATAATCCTCACTACTAATATTATAAATGTGAAAGTAACTCTGGCTGTCTGTCTGTAACGCTTTCACGCCTAAACTACTCAACCGATTTTGATGAAATTTGGTACAGAGATAAAGTAAAGCTTGAGAAAGGACATACCTTTTATCGCGAAAAAAGGGTTGAAATAGGGGATGAAAGTTTGTCTGAAAGTAGGGACTTTCAGACATACCGAGGGCGGTTTCGAAGCTAGGATCTTCAAATTTTGTGGCACAGTTAAAAGAAATACATCACTACCCATGCAGAGAAGAGAAAGTCTATTGTTTGTCATTGTCCTGACCAAGCGGATTCTAAGTCTATGGTCTTGCCAGTCAACTCGATAACGGGCCCTAACGATTCCAAAATTAAAATGATTAACGCCCTCCTTCACAGAGTAAATTATAGTTGACGTTCGAGGCCAAAGACGATCGAGGCCAAAGAGTTACTGTTCATCCACCCTCATGGAAAAGACGTAGCTATCTTATTATGTTAAACTAACTAGGCAATCATGTTTTGCAGTATTGTTTGTCCTTTGCCTATTAGTATTATATAAACGACAATAAGTACACGCTGGCAACCAAGGTTATTGTCTCTCACAACATCTGTAGTAGTAATAAGCACTAAGCAATCATCGCTTAATAGTACTAAACGTGAAACATGCTTTAGCTTTATTAACATTTTAAAAGCTAAGCATTTATCGTAAAGGTTGGTTATTGGTGGCCAATTTTTAGGGTTCCGTACTAAAATGGTAAAAAGGAACCCTTATGGTGCGACTCAGTCTGTCACAGCTGGATATCTCGACTACTAATGCTATCAATTTAAAATTTGGAATAGTTTTAGATGACGTTTGCCCAACTATTTTTCAACTAAGAGACAAATAAAATTATTTATATTTTTTTTTTTGCTACAGGGAATGAAATTATTTTTTGTGATAGAAGTTTAATGTAAAGATTACAGGAAAAATAAAACGATGTCTCTAAATAGTAAACTCTTTCAGATTGATGGTGGTGACTCTCGGTGCGCGAGTCCGACTCGCTCTTGACCGTTTTTAGTTAGGATTGTCAATCGAAACATGAATTGGACCTAATCCTATCTAACTAAATAGTTAATCCTACATAAAAAAAATTGACCGATTTCCTTTTAGGGATGGTTTTGTTATTACAAAGAGCTCTTCTAACGCTTCCTGAATCTAAAGTATAGAGTCACTTTGCTTTTAAACTAAACTTATAAACACCATCTGTTGAGAATAGGGCACGAACCACTCAAACCACGTTTTTCCCGATTAGCAGTTTATTGACAACTAACTAGCCTATTTAATTTTTTTATAAAAAGATTTCACTGTTTAGAATTCGGAAGGTAGACCAAAGAGAAACCCAAAAAGGCTGTAACGTTGCTGGTCGGTAACACTATCCATAATTTTAAACTGGTGATGTAATAAATCTGCTTTATTACATAACCAGCTGTTTTTCATTTTTCATCACCTTTAGCCAGAATACAACCACCTTTGCTTATATTAAACTCAATTAATACACAAGCGTAGTTATTTAGCACCGATACTATAATCACGTTATCGGTCGCTTCTCGTGCTAATAGCATACCTAGTCATTAGTAGTGGGCGACTAGATCGGGTTACTATGTTACATGCTGTACAACCAATAGTCAATAGTAAAAATTTCTTTATTCAAATGAACTAAATAGTTAAGCACTTTTGAATCGTCTATATTTTCCTACCACCCGTTCCAGATTTTTTACCATAACCACAACGTGTAATCGGCCTTAGATGTTTTTTAACATTTTAGTAATTTTATATTAAGATAAATAATATTAGAAAAAATACTAGGGGGTATTTCCTCACATGATGAAATTGCGCCGCTCCCACTGGCGACTCGGTAGCATAATTGGTCAGTGCATTGGGCCGGAATCCCAAGGGTGCGGGTTCGAGTCCCGTCTGAGGTGCTACGGATGAGTCGATTTTTTCTAGTATTTTTTCTAATATTATTTATCTTAATATAAAAATAGCATTATGAATGCGAAAAATCTAAATTTAATAATTTTAGTAATTTATCACAACTCTTGATTAATAAGTTGCATTGCAACGCTACTTTGTAGTAAAGGGTATTGAGTATTTTTAAATAATAAAAGTTATTATGTATAACCGACTGTCTAGATGAATAAATAAATTTGACAACATTACATACATTGCTCCGATCCCAAAGTAAGTAGCTAAAGCACTTGTGTTATGGAAATCAGAGACAAACTTTAGTTAGATTAAATCAAACTCAAAAAAGTTTTAACCTTTAACTGTTGACGTGGGGGCCTCTCAGGCTCAGCGAAAGTAATAATTACGAATTACTTCTCTTCTTCGCATGCGAAGAATATGGTGCTCCTAGTAGTTTCGAGTTTAGTCGTCCCAAGTCATTAGAGGCGGTGTACTTGTTAAATCGCGAAAGTTTGGTGAGTAAATCTGATTTAAAAAATTTAGTGGGCCTCTCAGACCCCACGTCAGCATTTACGTAACCTTTTTAAATTCGATTAGTATGAGATTTTGTAATATTTTTTTAGAATTTCAGTTAATAGCCTAAAACGGGACCTGGGTCACCTCATTTAAAAGCAAACAGCCCCCTGATTATGTAATTCTGTTGCTAACAACTTTTGATTGCAACTGACAGAAATCGCAGTTACATTGCTGCTTTAGTAAGAATTAATGTGACAACTATGCTACTTAAAGCAGCAATGTAACTGCGATTTCTGTTAGTTTCAATCAGAAGTTGATTGCAACGGAGTTACAAAATCAGCCCCCTGCTCATCAATAACGACAAAAAGAGAATTTTCATAAAATGGAAGAATTTTCATTCAGCTGCGTCTATTTTTGTCCAGAAGTTGAAGGAGATGAGTTGTAACGTAAAAATGATGCCATAAGTTATCACTGAACCTTCAGAGAAGGTCTACACATACAAGTTATGTATTACAAAAGTACATAATGTGCATAGAAATAATATTTAGTGCGCCGCCGGCGCCGTAGTTAGCCCAAACTGTGTGAAATTGGATGCTTGCAATTTCTTTTAGGGCACCATAACTAACTTTATTGAAAACCCACTTAAAATGTCAATAAAGGTACAACTTCCTGATATTTCTAAACCAGGGTTAAAGTAACTCGGCTCTTTCCGTTAACGTTTAAACTTTTCTTAAATTAAGTCACATGTGTAGGTAATGTACTATTATTATTTATAAAGGTATCTTTATAAATAGTCACAAGTAACAGGCTTTGTGAGCTGAAGGAACATGTAATACAAGATCAAGTGGAGAACCGTGAAGGTCTGCTCTGACGCACTCAATGATTACACGTTTCATACACATTGGTTTTGACGACCTCCGTGGTCGAGTGGCTTTGTACACCGGTTTTCATGGTGTCGCCATCTCTGAGATCCCGGGTTCGATCCCGGTTAGGTCGATTTAGAAAAACGAACTTTTCTAATTGGCTTAGGTCTGGGTGTTTCTGATACCATCGTTGTCTCTGATTTCCATAACACAAGTGCTTTAGCTACTTACTTTGGAATCGGAGCAATGTATGTGATGTTGTCAAATATAATACTGTTTCCTATAGTGGAAGTGCAAAAGCAGCAAGTGAAAGTTATTAGTGTAAGTAAGAGTTGTGGCAATGCGACCGCGAAACTATTAGTTCCAAAAGTATTGTGGTTAGTTCTAGAGCAAGTTGGAGTTTGAAAACGATCAAGTCAATTAAGGTCAGTTACGAGGTATGCCTTTACGGGTCACCTTGATTTTAGTATACCGTGTTATTTACTATTAATATTGTGGTGAGTCGAACTCCTTTGATATATATTGTTTGCTTGTCCTTGTTACCGTCTTTGTCAACAAAACTATCACGTTCAACTTTACTTGCAATCACTTTCTAAGAAAAGAACTTTCATGATGCTATCGGAAAGACTCTATAAAGTTAGAATTTTGGGCATGATTTTGGTATATTCTTTTATTAGTTTTTTAACGCTGCCTGCATATAAAAAGTACCTATTAGCTTTCGTTCTGCTTCGTTGTTTGTTTAAATCAGTTGCTAATGAGATCAAAACAAGTTGTTTGTGTGTCCGCCAAATGTACATTTATCGTTCGCGGGTACCAGGAGGCTATGACGCAGAGGAGGTGTCTGCAACCCGCTCCGTGCTCGCACAACCGGTCACGTTCGCCCCCGCCGGCCGCCGCAACATTGAAACTTACGTCACGCATTCATACCAACTTGTGTAGGACTTGGTATGCACGGCCAGTAAGCCACGGTACAACTCCTGCACTGTTATGTTGCCCTGATACAGCGAGTGCTTGTAAGGATTCTAAAGGATATTTGAATGTTGCAAAATTAGTCCTTTCGAACAAAAATAACTTCTATATTTAGTGTTCAAAAGACATTAAAAGATGCTGAGATCTGGTTCAGGCCAAAGACTCGTTTCTTCTTTTTATAGACATGAAAAAAAAACCTGTTTTCGATGGTTAATTGTTTCCTTATGTATTATAATGATATGGTTTCAATGTGAAACAAAATTGTATCGATATTTGGTAATGTCAAGTTCACTAGCGTGACCGCAGGCAGGTTTATTTTAAGTTTTTGCGTGAGTATCGCGGTGTCGTTACGTGAACCGGAGACCTTGTTTGTCATTTCTTTCTGAAGGCCTGTCGTCTTTATTTCTGAACATAGTCGACTTTCTATTTTATTATTGGGGTCTCTGTTTGTATTAAGGAATTTATTGAATCTATTTTATTACTGTTTAGGTACTCACCTAGGGTATGTTAAGAAGAAGGTGATCTGTCTGATAATCTGACCTTTCGACAAAATTGACCATTTTACTAACTAGAAAAACATGTTCTATTTTCATCACACACACAGTTAAAAAAGTCTTGTATAAAAATTATGTAAATAAAAAAATAACCGCAGTAACACCACAGAATAAATTATAATACTTACACAGTATTTATTCCCAGACCACCTTACTAACGAGAAAAACATGTTACCTTATAAAGAGATTTTATGCTATTTTTATCACAGAGTTAAAAATAACCACATATAAAAATTATGTAAATAAGAAAAAGACCACAGAACAAATAATAGTAGGTAATGTAGGTACACACAGTTAGAGTCGCGCAAAGGGCGATGGAAAAAGCTATTCTAAGAATAACTTTGCGCGACAGGAACAGGAACATGGATCCAGCAAGAACGGGGGTGAGAGATGTGGTGCAATTAATTGTGGAGCCTAAGTGAAGTTAGGCGGGTCATTTAGCTCGCATGGATCGAGGACGATGGACGAGAGGGGTCCTTGAGTGGTGACCATGGACAAACAAAAGACCACGAGGCCGCTCTCCAAAACGATGGGTTAACGACATCAGAGGACGAGCAGGACATAACAAATTGGATAACGAGGGTGCAAAACCGGACCCAGTGGAAGAATTCGGGAGAGGCCTATGTCCAGAAATGGACCCAAAGAGGCTCGTGATGATGATGATGACGACGACGACGACGACGACGACGACGACTACATACTATTTATTCCCAGAAAAGTCTGGGAAAGCCCAGAAGTTTCATAAGCTGCCTAACCGAACAATTTTGGTAAAATATTTTCAAAACGGACAGTCGGTAACTTAAGCAGATAAGACCTAAATGGAGACCTCTTCTCCGTCATAGTACGTGTCACCCTTTAAACGCTTTTCGCCAATATTCCTTTTTTATGAAGCTTACATTACATACTACACTCGCGTGCAACCAAATCGACTCATTAGGTTATTTTTATACAAACGTGGCCACGTTAAGGTCTCTTAGTATGCTATTTTATGTGAATTTATGCTGTAATTTTTATTACCATAGGTAGGCCTTATGCTCATCTCTTAAATTAGCAAGTCCAAAATCTTGCATTAACTTCTTAAATGCCTCAAAAAGAAAATCAAATAAGCGTGTCTTTATGACCACTCGTTTATTGGTTTTCCTTCAATATTCATTCATGGTTTAAGTACCATACTTGAAATACTATAATTAAAAAAAAAAAAGATTACCTATTATTCTAATGAAAGGTCCCTTCATGTGAACATGTGAGTCGATTTTGTTGCACGCGAGTATATAATACCTACGAGAAGCAAAGAATTATTATGTAGGTTTCATTGGAGATTTTTTTTATCTTTCTAATAGCGTCTACGCCGTAGCCGTAGTCGTTGAGCATTACATTACTTATAAACTTTCAAGTTGTAAATCTTTGAAATAGATAAATTGATTTTAATTTAACTTAACATACACAAGCCATACTTTCTTTCATCATTTTAATGTTTGTTGCAATTTGAAAGTAGATTAAGGTACCAACCTAGGTGTGGGTAGAGCATTATACAAGGTGTTACAAAAATACCCCTAATGCCGAATATGGTATATAGGGACCATCAAACTGAACAACTTTTACTATGGGAAAATATCAAAATGTATGAAACAGCTGATTTTTTTTTCGCGATTTCAGAGTTGGTCCCATAGTAAAAGTTGTTCAGTTTGATGGTCCCTATATGCCATATTCGGCATTAGGGGTATTTTTGTAACACCTTGTATATAAATACGTGTTACCCTAAGTGAGGTTTATGTATAAAATCACCTTAGATGTAAACGCTCTTACAAAGAGCAGGTCCATTCGCGCTAATTCTGAACAATAAAAAAAGAATAAAAAAAATACCGTCGACTTGATAACCTCCTCCTTCTTTTGAAGTCGGTTAAAAACCAAAACCATTACGTTGTCATTTAGGTTATCTTTACCTAAAAACCTTTGGTTTAGCTTTAGAATTCTCATTTAAATTTTTCCAAGATGTCTATCCTAGGCTCTCTAGATATAGCTTTTAACAATTTTAATAAAACCAAAGCGAGTGTTTTTTGTAAACAAAAATGAAACGGTAACGATTTATATGGTTTTATCGTTGAAAATAAGCGTGATTAGGCCCCAGTAATTTCATGCATTATCGGACTATTCTGAGAAATGCCACCCCATCCCATGAATATGCTAGTGCGCTGGCTGCACGCTATTCCACCGACTAGGTACCGTAAACAACCTTAATACAACTTCAATCAACAATAAAAGTGGCATAAGATGCTGCACTCTCCTTTTTTTACTAATATTTAGCACTAATTATGAGAAACTGAAAATGTAATAAAAATATAAGATATATAGAATCTATCAATCATATATAAATCAGACTGATATATTATCTAGTGTTTATTTTCCAGACTCAAAAATTCTCCTCCTGCCTTGCAAATTAAAATATTTTCACAGGTTCTAAGTTTCCAATTTGCTCCACCCAAATGCACCTATGTGCTGTCACAAAATATATAATGGTGCTGTCCAAATAAAAAGATTTCGCTAGAAGTATCAAAAACCATCTAAAAAACTAAACTATAAGTAATACTCAAGTAGGTAGGTATGTGTGATTTGTACTCGTTATCTTATTTCAAGGTAAAATAAATATAAAAGTATCAAATTCAAGTTAGCAAAAAATACCCAAGTTAGGTTTATTTGTATGTCGTGACAGAAACTGGTTACTACCAGAATAGTTTGACCTTGTGTGCAGAATGTGCAGTATGTCATGTTAAGAAAATTATACCTTTGTTTTTTTTTTTTTTTTTTTTTTTTTTTTAACGGATGAAAAAATGCGTACTTATGCATACTCCGTCGCCTGGGAGAGCGACGGCAGTTATGTGGGACTCTCCCACGGAAGCCACCAGCGACTCAACGCCGGCAACACCGCTTTCCGCCTAGCCGATCCCCCACTCAGCCCCTGCGGGCTCAATGGGGGGCCGGAAGGGGGGGCCTACCCACTAAAAAAAACACCCGCTGTGCACTCTGCCCACTATGTGCCAAGGCTACGGGAATCGCTTTCGCATTACTTCCGCGACCAAGGCAGTGAGTTGCTCGCTTTCGCAAGCCCACCACGGGATGCAGAAACTACTTCTGCCATCCCAAGGGATTTCTCCCAGCCACCAGGAAGCGCACAGCACAGATGCGCACTAACTAGTTCGGAGTCCATAAACCTCAGAGCGGGGCCTCCCAACCCACGCTCAGGACCCACTAATAGCGTACTGCCTGAAGATCTCCGCATTCATGTAAACATGAACGCGTAACCCCTTACAGACCTCCGCATTCGATTGGAGACGTATGTACGTCTCAGAGCGTCCATCTCGCAGAGACATTCGTACGCAGCAGGTTAGGTACTAGTGCCGTCTGCACGATCCCAGTCCCACTATATGCGAGCAGTCGTCTCTGAGAGACTTTCACTCCCCTCGCGCGTACTATCTTAATGGTTTCCGCCCCCATGTTAGACATAGAAGCGTACTCCCATTTAGATCTCCGCAATCGTTCGAGTTGTGAGTTTCCAAGGGAAAATAGTGCGCCACCTGCGCTTTCCCTCGGTCACTCGGGTGCGTACTACCCGGGTGGATACAGCAATCCTCACCGATCACTGAACCACCCAGGTTTCCACTGCCTCAGTGGGTTCAGTACTACATGCCCTCTGCACCTTCCTGAAACCCACTGAGTTTGAGCGGCCGCCTCCGAAAAGACATTCGCTCCCCTCTCGCGCGTACTATCTGAATGGTTTCCGCCCCCATGTTTGACACAGAAGCGTACTCCCACTTAGATCTCCGCAATCGTTCGAGTTGTGAGTTTCCAAGGGAAAATAGTGCGCCATCTGCGCTTTCCCTCGGTCACTCAGTTGCGTACTACCCGGGTGAATACAGCGATCCACACCGATCACTGAACCACCCAGGTTTCCACTGCCTCAGCGGGTTCAGTACTACATGCCTTCTGCACCTTCCTGAAACCCACTGAGTTTGAGCGGCCGCCTCCGAAGAGACATTCGCTCCCCTCTCACGCGTACTATCTGAAAGGTTTCCGTCTCCATGTAAACATAGAAACATAGTCCCTCTTAGACCTCCGCAATCGTTCAAAAGGGTTCTAGGATATGCACCACCTGCGCTTTCCCCTAGCCCCCAAGACGTATAACCTAATAAGGCTTCCGTCTTCGACACGCTGGCCTGTAAGGCCCACGGTGTGCGAGCAATCATCTCCGAAGAGACATTCGCTCCCGTCTCGCGCGTACTATCTGAAAGGTTTCCGTCTCCATGTAGAACATAGACACGTAGTCCCTTTCAGACCTCCGCAATCGTTCGAACGAGGTTCAGGGTAAGCGCCACCTGCGCTGTCCCCTGGTCCCTCGGTGTCGGATTATTAGCCGCCAGCTGTAAAAGAAGCTCATGAGAGTCTTTTACAATGACGCCCAGGGTGCACCGGCCCTCCCACTGTCGTTCCCAGTCCACGGATGAACGGGGACAAACAGTAGTCGGGCACACGAGGAGGTTATCCGACCAAGCACCCCAAGAAAATTATACCTACGCATTTGTTACTATCAAATGTATTATATTATCTGTGCTATCAAATACTTAAAAAGTAAAAGTCATTTTGCTGGCTTCTATTGGACTCGTGTCACAGAATAGATATTAGTACCACGTACAGAAAGGACACTCCCCGCCCCGCCCTAGAATCTATTACCTCACCCCACCCCGCGAGTTCATATGCTCGTTTAGTCGTGAGTCGTGAGTAGGGTTGCCAACTTTTTTGCACCAAATATAGTATTTTCAAGATTATTACATGTAAAAATATAGTAGATGACAAAAAAGTTCACATAAATATAGTAGGTTTAAAATAATTTGTATCAAGGATTTAAGTATGTTTCCGTTTGTATGAAAAATTTTAAAAATATTGCATTATCCATGTTAACATTTTTTTTATTTATTTAACAACCATGAAAATTTTTATGAACAAATGTTTAAACACTAAGTTAATTAATGACACATGTGTTAAGTGAAAAAATAAGTTTCGGCTAAGTTACAACTAACAGATTAAGCGGTTATTTCTGCTAACATAAAAAGTCTCTTAAAAGGGTGCTGCTTTGGTATGCCTTAACTTGTTTAATTTTTTCACCTGAAAAATATATTAGTTTTGCCTACTATTTTTTTTTTTCAATATATATAATAGTCGATCCCTCGATATAGTAGGATACTATATTATTTACTTCGGTTGGCAACTCTAGTCGTGAGTGTCAAGTGTCAACAGCTGTCAACTTTCGTGCACGACAGCGTGAATTCAAGTTACAAAAAGCAAAGCAAAACATTTAATATCACTAATATAAACATTGCTTATCACCGGTAAATACTCGTACATATTTATTGTTAAAATGGTCAAAAACCAATGTTTATTTGTGTGTGTGAGGTGTCACGATTCCCGTATAGTAGCCCTAGCTTTACACACACAGTTGCACGTGTTCAAAACGTTATCTGTGTAGTGTCTGTGTAAGCTATAACGGTGCGGTTGTATGAAGTGTCCGGGGTGTGCTCGTGTCATTCATATTTATCTGAAAAACATGTGCATGGTTATAGATTCTTATTTTTCATGACGTAAGAATGGTTAAAAATGTGTAATTGCTTCTTACATTAATTGATCAATCACGATATTTAGAGATAAAACATTAAACGTCACTTATTAATAATCACGTCCCTAATGTATTGATAAACATCATTATCACAGTATACAGTCATTATTGTTCTGATAACACAAGATAAGCTGAAATTTTTCAATAACACTGTAGGTACTCGGCAGCATGACAATAATCGGATAATAATAATCTTGAAACCTTGACATTGGCATCGTGAACCTTGAAAGTAAATGCAATTTTAATGCAAGATTACAGAAACAATCCGGTACTAATTAATCGGTCGGTACGAAAAAGTCAAGGTCTTTTGGCAATGTAAATTATAGAAATAGTTTTTGCTCAGATTAAATTCGCATTTGTTTTTGTGTCAGTAGTATTTTTTACACATTTTTACTTTGTTCTCGTGGTGTATGAATCAACATTTCCCTCAAGCAGCTCCTTCAAAAGGAAATCAACGATGGTATATTCATATCTATAGTGTCAGTCAATTAATATCACTTTATCAATTTAAAAAGCCTTTCTTAGTCTAAGAGGCACAGTATAAATATATCTCTAAGATTTTCTCCTGAATAACTGTATTCTGAAAACTGACCTAATTTTTTATTCAAAGTAGGTACCTACACGGATGAAGTTTAAGTACACGTAAATCAAATTAAGGCCACGCGCTTTAAGAATAATTAACGGCGAGCCGCTCGAAATTCAGCGTTCCCTACCAAGGCTGAACTTATTCCGACAATTTAAAGATACTTACGTATTTTAAAATAGTTTCAAAAACCTCACAACAATTAGGTACCCGAGTTACGCCTAAAATTAGCAGAGCTTGAACAAAGATATGCCTAGAGATATTTAGACACTTATAGAATCCATAATTTATACTTATAAAATAATATGCCCTTCTTCCGAATGGCTCACTGATTCATCATTCATCACACATCTATCACATTTATTACACAGCTCAAACCACTGGACGGATCACACAGATAGTTAAACAGGATGTTTGGAAATAGCCCCAACCCCAGAAAATTATTATAAACCCTAAAACACTACTTTTTCTCTTTACATTATTTTTATTCGTTTTTATTTCTTTTTATGATAAACTACAATTTCGGCTTCATAAGGCTATTCTCAAACACTTTTTAGACGCAGCGGGGATAGGCAAGGCATTTCTAAATTCTCGAAGGAAGTGGAATACGAAACGGTCAAAGTATTTGTGACGTTCAATTTATCCATTGACCCCTACCAGGATGCGTACTCGTCGGGACTTAAATTCATAAGTAGGGTACACCAACGTTCGTCAAATAATACAAGTATAAGTAATATTTGCCCTGGCTCCAATAAATAAGGAATATTAAAAGTAGCTTTTCCACCCAGGCAGGAAAAACCTGATTCTTCAATCGTCATAATTATTATTTATTAAGTATACATAATGTATACGCATGTTGATTATGATATTTGCAGTACATGTTCGATTCTCGTTTGTTGACATTCAGAATTAGCATTGGCTGTCGTTACTTGTACTTTAATGACGTCATAGCGAAAAAAGTTGCTAAGTAGATTTTCTTTTGTTGTCACAAATAGTTTTGTAAAGATCTTCATTTTATAATATTCAAGTTGATAAATAAATAATTGTACGTTGTCTGAAGACGCAGTTTAGGACTATTCTAATGACAAGAAACCTAACTAAAAGTGTGGAATTTTTAATGACACCTATGAAGCTTAGCTACATCTTTTCTCCTGTTTAATCAAAATAAGTTAAAGTTCATGGTTTTCCTTTAATTTAATTTACCATGTTTGTTTGAGAGATTTGATTCTTATGAGAGACACTTTGATTGATATCATAAAGGTGTTGTTTTTTAATTTTAGCCGGTTTGATTCCAAGGTGAGGGAAGCGTATTTTTAAAAATCTTTGAATGCAGTTTTGTTTCTTTTCAAAATAAAGGCATGTTTCCTTTGAGTGAAATTTGCTATCTCCATTGTTTAGAGTACATTCCCTCCAAAGGCATTAAACAATTCCAACCTGTATATATTTTTTACTTTATTTACACAAACTAATATCAGTTGTGAACCCCTCTCAGCCCTTTCAGTATCCGTGGAGGATTACCATAAATATTTCGATATTGCCAATATCGGGACTTTCAGAAGCAACTCCATTCAGTGTTCAATATCAATAACTAAGGGATTAAAGTACTGTATCTTGCAGAAAGGTGACTCTAAAAACAAACGATATATTCATTTCATGGCACTTTCGAGTTTTTCAAGTGATGGTTTACTATTCCAAAGGTTTACACAAAGGCACCATTTGTTCTATCTTTGAGTTAGGTCATCGAGAGACGTGTTTTATAATACCACCCAGCCCGGAGGAAGATCTTCCCTTTGGCCTTCCTATCAGTGGCTACCTACCTCCATTCATTCCATACTATACATTTCCTACAACACAAACAAAGCGTAAGGTATTCCTATGAGAATAGCCATTAGATACATGATCGACA
This sequence comes from Catoptria pinella, assembly GCA_963556745.1. Lineage (NCBI taxonomy): Eukaryota > Metazoa > Arthropoda > Insecta > Lepidoptera > Crambidae > Catoptria > Catoptria pinella. The sequence continues at coordinate 2,367,799 of OY750771.1, forward strand.
TGATAGTTATTGTGATTTAGGTTCATACTGCCTTTTGGCTTCTTACATTATCTTTTTATTAAAAAGAATCTCGTAAACAAGACATCCTGTCTTTGACCACAACCACTGAAAAGAATTTCCTACTTAAGTATAGAATTTCTTTCATAGGAAAATTTAACCTGAGTACAAAGCTTTAAATACCTCACCAGGGGCCCTACCGGGTAACTTTTCGAATTTCGGCGGGTCTGCCGAGCTTCAACTTAAAACAGATAAATCGAAGTAAGGAGTTTCGTATTGTACTATTCGCCGAAGTTATTTAGAAGATTTTGGCCCGATTAGTGCTCGATTTATCTGTTTTAATTTGAAGCCCAGCAGACTTTCCGAAGTTTGATGCGTTAGCCGGTACGGCCCCAGGCCCCCAATTGCGACGTTGATGCCAACAACAACTCGTCAAGCTCACGTTGAAATATATGGCAAATAACTCACTTGAATTGTCACGACATTGCGACATTGGTCGCAGTACCATATTTTCCTAACGACGCGACTAGTACAGATGGACGGGTACCTGTCATCATCATCCCGTCATCGTTGACGATGTCGTTGCCATGGTATCCCCGTAATCCGTGAGGTATCGCTCTTAAATAAAACGACCTGTCCGTCCATCAGTACTAGTGATTTATCTTAATATATGGACCATTGTTTACTTTGTTCGTAACTAGTAGTTTGCAATATGAATTGAAAATTAATGTTCCCTTTTCATTTCGCGTTCCATTCCATTTACGACCTTTGAAAGTCAATATTAGCTGCCGAGCTAATTAACAAACAAAAGCTTTGCTTTGACGTTATTAAACTATTTTGAGCAGAAGCCAATGGAATTGAGATTTGAGATTGGGCTTTTAAATAACTTGATTGATATTTTGATTATATAATACCCCTTTTGTATTGAAATTATAAGTTATTATTGCTATAGGACTTATTCATGTAAGTTAAAGTAATCATCTATTTGAATATATATTGCTGTGAATTGGACACAATAGCCTCAAAAAAGCTTTCGATTCAAGCTTTTGACCTGTTTCGTGTTGACAATCTGATCCCATACTTTCTGTGGTAGATTTTCATGTTATAGAGATATTGTATTTGTATCTTGTATTGTATCCTCACCTGCTCAAATAATGGGGTTACGTAAACAGAAGTTTAATTTAATAAGTTAGGTAAGGGATTTATAGGACTTGGCTTTACTCACTAGCCTTTGCGAGTTTATCCGATTACGGTATAAATCGACCGAGTAAAGTCGCGAACAATTTTTTACTTGGTTCAAAACTAACATTAGTTAATGTACCATTTGATGACTAAACGTCTTAACCACGTGGTTTTTACTGACTTATAGAGCAATTACAGTAATCATCTTTATTAACACTATAAATTCTAACACCATTGCTGCAATTATAGTAAACGGTGTCGTGATGATTGTCTCTTTATCCTGTGCTATCTGTCGTCCACCTCATACTTGCTATCCTTGTTCGCTCGTGTTATGTCACTTTTACAGCTTACTTAGTTCTGTCAACGCATTATACTTATCGTTAATCATTATACGGCCATCTCATGTTGTTGGTTTTAGACCGGATGATTTTTTCTTTCCTTATTTCCCGAATTCATTAAAAATCAGCAGACACGATTAAAAAATATACAAAAAAAACCAACAATCCATCCATCTTTTCTACTTAACTGTTAGGTACCCTAGTTTGAAATTTAAATAGTGGAACAATACTTTGTACTTGGAATATAACGTAGGTATTCCACTCACTTCAACAAAAATAGCCGTAAACCCAATATAATCCGCTCATCTTCCAAGGGTGGAAGTAATTCAGTGTCAAGTCGATTAGTCAGCTGGCATTTAGCGACCTTTCCCGGGCGTTCACGTGGAAAATCTGGGCTTTGTCTAGCTAGTAGCTCCTTAGAACCATTGACGTCACTAAACTGGTATACACTTAGTGGCATATATCTCACAATGATACTAGTAGTGCTAGTAGACTACTAGCATCCTCTATATAAGTAGTAGTTGCTAGTGGTGATGGCGGCGTAATCAGATAACATTCAGGGTCCAATCGCGCTAATTATGAACGATAAAACCGAAACCGTTACGTTGCCATTTAGGTTATATTTACCTGAAAATCTTTGGTTTGAGAAAGCTTGAGAATTCTCATTTAAATTATCCAAGATAGGTATCCTAGACTCGCTAGGCAAAGCTTTCAACAATGTTAACAAATCTAAAGCGAGTAATTTTTCTGTAAACGAAACTGAAACGTTAGTTTTGGTTTTATCGTTGAAAATTAGCGCGATTGGGACCCTGAAATGAAAATTAATTAGAATCAGGACTGTAATGTATTCAATATCACGCCAATATAAGAGCAATTAAAGTTTGTTGTTCAATCAATCTTGTGCCAACCTAATAAGATTTCAAATTAATTAGGAAGTTAAATAGGTTGTTTATCGAACGAGTATTTGTTTGGTTGGAAGTAATGTACAACATCCAAACTAATATTGTAAATGCGAAAGTTGTTTCTTTGATGCGCTTTCACGACTTAACAATTCAACCTTCTTCGTGAAATTTTGCATAGACGTTGCCTTGTCCGGGGTTCATACTACAGAAAAGGACATACTCGTAGAGTACCTTTCATTTCATCCTAAAGAATCATTAGCAAATTTTCGTTATCGCTTCGCATCGAAAAATTCGAAAGCGAAGCGATAACGAATATTTTCAAATGTTTCTTTGGTAAAGGGGGCTGGATGAAAGGTACTCTATATCCTCTTCTGTAGATAATAAAAAGTACGTAGAGGTAAGATTTGACGACCTCAAACCGGTTTTCAAGGTGTCGCAATCTCTGAGGTCCCAGGTTCGATCCTCGGTTGGGTCAATTTAGAAAACGAACTTTTCTTTATTGGCTCAGGTCTGGGTGTTTGTGATACCACCGTTGTCTCTGATTTCCATAACAAAAGTGCTTTAGCTACTTACTTTGGAATCGGAGCAATGTATGTGATGTTGTCAAATATTTAAAAAATAAAAAAGATATAGAGACTGTTCTCGAGTGATAGAAAAATTACTGTCGACGCAGACGAAGTCGAGGGCAGCAGCTAACTACGGTTATGCAACTTGTAATAAATGTGCTTAATACTTCCAGCCACGAACTCTGAACACGCAAAGCAAGGATTTTGGCCTCCATTCTATTAATGTGTAATGTTTGTGAGCCTAGCCTGAATATTAAACATGAACTTTGAGCTTTGTAGCGAACTGGCTGAATACATCGTGTTTTTTAAATGTAGTGCGGCTTTTTATTTGCTATTAAGGGAGAAAAAGACGCATTGATAGCCATTCAGAAAACTGTCAAGTTTTAAGAGGTTGTAATACCTCCCTGTATTTCAAGTTGCCCGATGTTGGCTGATATTCGACCAATTGTTTATCGTAAAATAACTCGCATTTAAAATACGGGAGAAAAATGCAAATCAGCCATCAACATAAATTTTTGCATTTTTACTGTACAAAAATCTGAAATGATGTACTTAAATACCCTGACATATCCTGTCCACAGGATAAAAAAAAATGATTAAAAAAAAAAGGACAGGCTTAGCCTAGTGTGGACTGTAGAGTAGCCTCTATGCCATTGCCGGTAAATGCCATTGTATGTAATCCAGTTTTTTGGGAAATAAATTTATTTGTATTTATAAATATATTTGTACTTATTTTGTTTGCGACATTTTTAAATCTTTCTATCAATCAAATCCTCCGGTCTTTTACTTCGTATTTTAACATTTTATGTTGCGATTTAACGATTATAAATCTTTTATTCATGAGTTATAAATCTGATGTAGATACATTTGTGATCGTATTATATTTATTCATTTTATCCTTAACACGAATTGGACATTCACGCGTAACCCGATATTTCCTGAAATATACATAAGGGCAACCACAAGCGGTCATAAAAGTCGCCATATGATCGTTATTGGTTTTAGTGCCTTTGAATTTGAACACTAGAAGTATATCTATCTACTGTGTACTTACGTTTAAAGGGCTTTTCAAAATTGTACAATACAATGCAATAATTTACCTAGCACCTGTATCTACTCTGTGATTTTGATGTGTACTTTTTTATATCATATTTCGTCCTATTTTCCTCCCACTTCGCGACCTATTTGTGCCAAGTTGTCTGTCGGTTTTTCCTTATATCAATTTATCAACGCTGGAGTATTAATACTTCACAAATAAGGTTGCGCTAAGGAGAATGACACTATTCAAAATAATTCCATTTATTATTTTCCTTTAAAATAATTGGCCTGTTGGGAAATGATTTCTCAACATATAATTCATGTAGGTAAGTGTTTTTACACAAATGGTTATATTTTTATTGTCTACTAGCGGACCCGAACAGACTTCGTCCTGTTAAAAAGATTTGTAATGTGACAGTTTCTTGTTCCTACATATTTTATAGTCGGGGCAAAAAATTCTCCTGAAACATCCGTGAGTGCTTGTAATTTAATATGAACTTTATACAATAGTAATAAAGCTCAAATTGACTCTACATTTTAGTTAGAAAACGTTTGTATGGGAAAGAGAAAAGGGCTGTTTTAAAGGATTTTCCGGCAGTTATTCGAATTTTTCTCACCGTAAAGACCATCCTTGAACTTCAACAAACATTTAAAAAAAAGAATTGGCCAAAATGGTCCAGGCGTTGTTGAGTTATGCGCTTAGCAACACATTTTGCGATTCATTTTTATATTATAGAAGAAGATATGAACATGGTGACTTTTACTATAGACGAAATATTAAAACTTTAGACACTTTTAAGGAATTATGGTATGAAGTAAAACTTCTATCATTAAAACCTTTTGAAAGCAAAAAACCGCATCAAAATCGGCCCAGTAGTTTCCGAGGACAATGGTAACAGACAAACATACAAACACACACGAGCTCTAACCCCAAACGCATATACCGCCTCCGTTCCGTTCCGTCCGTCGTCGTGGGTAATATGAAGATAAAAATAGAACTTTTTATATGTTTTCCTATGATTTTACATCCCTATCGTTTTTGTTGTTGTTGTTGATTATGTCCTAGTTCCCAGGCGGACATTCGCTCGCGGACTTAGCAAATAGACAAGACTAGTTGGCTAGACTAGACACACGATGTTATAGTTCAAGTGAAAGTGGTCAGGTTTATAACATCTACTTTCTAAGTGTTTGCAGTTTTGACTATTATTGCCGTCTAAATTGAACTAAGTACTCTTAGCAAGATATTGATAGTAAATTTTTCAGTATTCACGGTTTTTAACGTAGGAGGTTTCCAAGGGGGGATTTTTTTTATTTTCTTTATACATAACATAATTTTTATTTATTTATTTAATTATTTCCATAAGTACTTATATCATAGCAGAATATTTTGAGAAATAATCAGGGTTAAAACTTAAGTCCATTTAAAATCCTTTTCAAATTCATACATTCGGTTCATTTATTTATCTTTTCCTACTAATATTATAAATGTTGAAATTTCGAGGTTTGTATGTTTGTTTGTTACTCAATCACGCAAAAACGGCTGTAAAGAACTGCACGAAATTTGGCACACAGCCTGAATTAAAACATATAATACTTTTGATCCCGGTTAAAGGCTCCCTAGGGATTTTTTGACTGTCCACGTGAACGAGGCCCCTCGCCTCCGTCGCTGCGGAAGGAAGCTAATTTAATAATAAATAAAATATATTCGTATGTTTCTACTTTTTCTGTGTCGAACGAAAATAATAAATTATTGAGGCTGGCTGGTGGAATGTACACTCCGTAACCAGGTGCTTCTGTGAGTCTTTCACGCTTCTGTAAACCAAATAATGCTCAGGGGCGTGAAATGTATGTATTTTAGTTCCTTCAGTGATGACGTCATCAGCTCCCGTGAGCTGCCATGTTGTTATAATTGCTTAGCTTATCCTCCACTTAACTAATTGGGGGAGGCCTACGCCCTGTAAGTGGGACGTATGCTGATACGGTAATTGGTATTGCTGACGGCACATACGAACATATAAGGAAACTTTAAAGTTTAAACCCGCCTGATGATAAACAAGATTTAACCTAACTTATTGAATCTTGCTTACAAAGTGCCTTCGCATTGATCTTGAGATTACCACCCGTATTCACAAACAACACTCAATCGACCTACGACTACGCGAACGCACTGCGTTGAAATAAAACTCTGTGATTGGTTGGTTTGTTTTACGTATAACGTGTGATCGGTTCATGGGACGCTGTGCGTCCGCCGCGGGCACTGTGAGACCTCATAGTAATTTTTGTGTATGGCTCGCCTTGAATTGGAAATGATCAGGCTTACTAAGTTCGACAAATTCCGATGTATCCAAAGGTAGTGTGGAAGCGTGTAGCTACAATTTCTACCAACTTTTCTCCGCATGTTGTTTAATTTCTTAGTGCGGCTATTGTGCGTTATTGTACTTAAAGCCACTTAGCTAGACTTTTATTGATGGTGTTGTATCATTCCAATCCAAACATTTGCCTTAAGTGGTTCAACCACTTATGCATAATAGCATGATTGTGTCCAAGCTATCAATTTATCCTCTCGTATGCACAGTCACGCAAATACATATTATTATCTATTTATAGAACACAATCCTCCACTACACTAGAAATAGTTGAATGGAGGTAGAGATACAGCATGGATGTAGAGGCCATATTTAATAACACCAACGCGGTTTGTGGGTGTAAGACTGAAACGACTATACGACCATAAGTGCCTTCTGGAGCACGGAGAGCTCGAGACAATAAATTGCTTAACCACCATAATCACATACGCTTAGACACAAAGTCATCACCCTCGAGTTCCTCAACTCCTATAGACCTATGGACTCCTATCTTATTCTAATTGAATGCGTGAGCTGTCGAGTCCCTATCCTCACATCACTAGTGTTCGGTTACTCAGGTACCTCAGAAACCGGGCATAAGACAACTGTCTTAAGTCAATCCAAACTTATAAAACTAAATGTCATTGTTGCAGTGTATGAAAGCGTACGTCGAGTTCGAGGTGTGCAATGGTGCATACGAGGTGTCCTGTCCCGATGCCCGGTGCAGAGTCGGAGCTGCCCTGCTGCTCGATGAGATCTCAGTGTTGGTGGAACCAGCAGTCATGGAGAAGCACCTCAAGTTCAGACTCAACCACGGTATGTAATGCAAACCTTCAATCACTGTAAACAGTTCGGTTGTAGATAAGGTCCAGTGAATGTTGCACTGCTTGTCGAAAATTATGGGGTTCTTGTTATAGAAAAACTACATTGACATATTAAAGGTGTCGAATCAATACAGCAGCAAGTTACACGGAAAAGTTTTAGAGCAGCATGCCAAGTGGTCCAACCAGGGTCCAACAATAATTAATGTGCTCGATTCAATCTAAAAACTTAGAAGGAGGACACGGACAGAAAACAGATAGTACAGCTACGGTATAATGACCAAAGCTATTTCACATTATAATTAATACTAGTAAATAGTAGTAGTAGTAGTTAAAATAAATGAAGGAAACAAAAGAATATTGTTCACTTATATGATTGAACAAAAAAATATAGTACACCCACATCTGTATTAAAACCGTAACTGATCTTGTACTACAGAATGTAATATTTCAACACATCGTACTTCTGTAAAACAAAAGAGATTATCCAAACTTTTTGTCATTCATTTTGATTTGTCAGTCTTCATTTAAAGAAGTCAAGTGCTTGACCTGAAAATATCGAATAACGTTACGTTTATATGTATAAATAGAGCGTATGATCAAAACTTTGAACGCTAATCTTGTTAAGTCTCGACTCGAGACGCTAAAACAGGCATGGAATGCGGTAGTTATATCACGTCTGGAGTTTTAGATCCAATGTTGTATAAAAAATTTAAAATGCACAATTTAAACTAGTTAAACACTTTCTGATGACTTTCAATTTATTATTGATGATAATAATTGCCCTTATAATGTTTTTAATTTCCATGGTTTTTGACGTTATTAGAATAAACTATATCGGCATTTACACCATGTACACACGACGGCACCTCAGACTATACATGTTGACCTTGAGACCGCCTTTATGCCCTACGTAATAAAAGTTGTTTTCGTAGTTTAACTGTATAACCTGACATGCTGTCATGTGTACCTGTTTATTTTTGAGACTCCGATATTTTTATTTCTGGACAGTTTTTCCGTGACCATGGCGCATGCAACTGCGCCGAAATATCGGAGTCTCAAAAATAAACAGGTACATGGTGTAAATCCCGATATAGTTTATTTTAATAATTGCCCTTTTTTAGCCAAGCATGAATTGAGACCTTGATACCTTCTTTATTGACCCCTGAAGCAAAAAAGGGGTGTTATAAGTTTGTTTTAATTTCTAATATTCTATGTATTAATAAGGCTCTTGTTTTCCGTACAGTAATCTGCATCTTTTTCATGATTACAGTTTTCTTGCTATTACTATTAACGTTCGTATCTGCTACGTGTCTTCCTATTCTTTTCCTATATTAAAGGAAACCTTATTTTAATTTACCATGTGGGTTTCCCAAGATTTAATCAATTTTGTTCTATTCTTATTACATTATAATTTGTATCGTTTCCATCATTACGTAGGAGCTTTTTCAAACTTAGCTCATTTGAGCTAACTTACTTAAGTAACGCAATAAATGATGTATCGTCATGGACGTTTTCCAAAATCTGTTACATAATCATACGTATCTTTTGTTTTATTTACCGTAAATCCGATACTACCGCTACATCAGTAAACAAAACCTTTTTCCATATCTCATCGGCCGTGCCATGTCAAAAGTATTATTTTTCTTGTCACACGTGTCACCCTTGTTGTTTTATAGACACGTTTGTGTGAAGGCGCGCTGGGGTATCACGCGAACATGACACTTTGCGTGACCTGACAAATGGTTGGAAATTGGAAAACGGTGAGAATATCGAACGATCACGGTGATACGGCTACCTGTGATTACATTTAGCGACTCCAATTAGCGAAATCGTATCTTCGTTGTTCGCGGTTCTTCATACTTGAAATATATTTTGCTTGGGTTATGTGTTGAAGTTTTCATATTTTGTTCAATATTCAGAAGGCCATTTGAAACACTTTGTCGCACTTGATAATTATTGATACTTACACAAATTTGAGTTTAATTACTCATGCTCGAGAAATAGGGATGCTTAGTTTTTCCTCTTAACTTTTTTTACTCGAATGGAAATTCATCTATAGGTAGATCTATTATTGTATTTTAAGCTTTGGGTTTTCCTCAATACAACGTGATATATCTCATATCTTTTTATAAACCAGTTTACTTTACCTTTGCTTCTTTTTTGCCCTCAAAATTTCAAATTAATGTTGTTGATTTTCCCATCAAATATATTTTAACTAAATGTTCTTCACATAATCATTGTGCACTTTTTACTGCCCTTAGGAATGTAAAAATATACCGCATTGCTGTGTATATTTGCTTTGGTACATTCTCTCTCACTTAAAGTGAGAATATATCTTACTGTTTATTTTACTATGATATCGATAAGTAGACCGTATAGCTAAACCATTATTATGTCGTTTGCGCATTATCCATCATTGTCTTTTACCGAGTAATATTTGTCTACTTTCTCTATGCTCTTGAATTGTGTATCCATTAGAGATTTCCAGTCGTTTTTATCTGACATTGTGTCGACATGATTTATTTATTTGATTGATCGAAGTAAAATCTCGACTGAGATTCGAGATACCTAGTCGGGAAGATCTTATCTTTTTTTTACTATAAACAATGCTTCAAACTTTCTTCGAACGACGAACTTATATTAGGTGAATACAAATAGGGCAATATTTTGTGTGTATTAACTTTTGATTTTCTTTCGAGGAAATGTTAAAGTAGGGAGATTCGGAAACATTGTTGAACAATGAAACTGTTTTCCGTCAATACAAGGGCTTAAAAGATTTTGTTCAGTTATGTTATTATTCCGAAACTAGGATTCGAGAACGGATCCATGGTATTTAGGGCGACAACAATCCTTTGGAAATGCCACAGTGTTTGTTTACACAGTAGATGATTTAATATTCCTATATTGAATACCTATCTGAAAACAATAAGATGGTAGATTTTATGGTAGATGGACAAGTAGATTTTAGAACCGAAGAGAGAGAAAAAGGAATTGTTTGAACCTTGGAAATAACAATTAGTAAATCTCTAAGCGTTTTATGTTTTTAGGTCAACAACCGCTGGATAACAATACAATGTTAGCTATTTGCAAATAACATCGCAGTTGGCAGTTACACAGTTTTCGTGAGATATTACTTAACAGACCCTTACAACAAGAGAACGACGTACAGTCTCGTGTCAATAAATAACATCATCAGAATCTTTAAATTTTGAGATTTAAGCATTCACAATGCTATTTTATATAATACCAAATAATATACTAGAAAAAATACGACTCGCACCAGATCATGTTCTCGGACGGATCATCAGAATCATTGCAACCTAAGAAATCAGGGTATTTATTCCACCTCTTAAAGATATAATAATTTAAACTGCTTCTTACTAATTGCCTTGGCCTGAACCACAGAGTAATGATTGATTACTAAATTAGATATCTAACTCGGCCGCGTTGACAGGGCTACGATGTGGTGGAGTGTGGGACAGGGTGATGTCCCCCCACCGCTAGCACGCAGGAGAGTCGTACCTACAACTATTTCCTACTGAAAGTGCGGTACCGCAATAGTAATAGTCGTCATTTGTCTGCATTAGGTTGCGCCGAGACGAAGGAGATGCCTCACTATATGACTAGTGGCCCTGTGAGCTGTAGACCTCGCGTTTGTGACATTTTAGAACGTTTTGTCTGAAATATGTTTTTTTTTATTTTGAAAAATTTCTAGAACCTGAGTCCACAAAAAAACTATATTATCACTATACATATAGTTAAAAGCTCCTAAACAATTAAAGATTAAAATATTTTTACAGAACCTGATGCGACCTGTGAGAGGAGAACAGCCGTACAGATATTTATACGAAAGCATTGTAGCCCAAGCCGAAACGGAGACGCTTCGCGCTCGCTCGGTCAAAAAATAATAGTTATTATACTAAATAATATACTAGAAAAAATACGACTTGCACCAGATCATGTTCTCGGACTGGAGTCGTGTTTTTTCTAGTTTATTATTTAGTATTATATAAAAATAGCATTGTGAATGCTAAAAATCTCAAAAATTAAAAAATAATAGTTATTGTTACACTGTGGTTGGTTTGGTTACACTATGCCTGAACTGTGGGCGATCCGACCCCTTTTGTCCAACCCATCGACCCACGGGAAGTGTTCCGTGAAATTGGCGATTTCCATTAGCCATTGCTTTGTTCTTTTATATTTGGACACGGTTTCTCGCCGTTATGTGCCCCCGTATGTTTCAGATTTCATTGATCTACCGTTAACTGTAAAACTGTCGATTTGTCACGTTTGATTTGTTCTTTATTGTACGATGAAAGTTAATATTAATATATTATAACTTTTTCAAGAGATTCTCGGAACGAATTTTATATGTGAAATGAGCTCGTTCGTTTATATGTTACGGCTTTCTCAATCACTTTATTTTGAAGATCTTCGTGAACGTTTGCGAAGTGTCTTCACTGGTTGACTGATTAATTTTTATTAACTTAAACGGTTTTTAAATCAATTTCTTTTAAATGGTGAGGTGAGCTCGAAGCCGTCGTGCTAATTCTCAAAAATATGTGTACCTAAATATTACGGTGCACCCACACTAAAGTTGGCGACTGAGCCGACTGTTAGTAACAGTTCGACGACCTCCGTGGTCGAGTGGCTTTGTACACCGGTTTTCAAGGTGTCGCCATCTCTGAGGTCCCGGATTCGATCCCCGGTTGGGTCAACTTAGAAAACGAACTTTTCTATATTGGCTCAGGTCTGGGTGTTTGTGATACCACCGTTGTCTCTGATTTCCATAACACAAGTGCTTTAGCTACTTACTTTGGAATCGGAGCAATGTATCTTAAATAAATGTAGGTACCTATATTAAAATACCTTGAAAGTAACAGTTCCAACTACACAGAAAAGTTAGCTGTCAGATTCTTTTATCGGAATTGTATAACGTGCAATACTGCAACTGCGTGTTGCCATGCATCCTTACCGCGCTCACCTAGCAACTGCAACGCAGGAAACACCCTTCGGTAAACACTTCCTTCGAACATAAGGTAATTGCATGTATGTGCAGTACATACAAGTACCGAACGCATTTTGTAATACATTTATTTTTAACACTTCCAGCACAAACCAGTTTCGCGTTTGCCGGCAGGAAGTGATCGGATTGGCGGCATAATCGCGAATGACATGCGCTTCCGTTTCCTCTTACTGAGACTGAGACACGAGGTGCCGTATGCAAGCCGACACGTTATTAGGGTTGTCAATGTCGATGTTTACATAAATTGGAGAATAACGACTTGGGAGAAATTTTGATGACAACGTTATTAGGATCCCGTTAGGCTTAGATTCGACAAAGTTCTGCAAATGGTAGTCGTGAAAGATAGTGACAAATTATTTCTAAATAAATTATTGTATACACTCGATACCTATCAAACCCATTATTGTATCCTCTTCTTCCACATCGCCTGTCCTTACCTGTCTGCAGCTATATTTATTCGTTCGCTTGCATCAGCCGATGCGCGCGCGCAATCGACCGCTTCCGCTCGCAGTCTGCGGGGCAACGTTCGACCCTGACTGCGACCGACCACTTGCCCATTTACTGTTTACTGTATCCTGGGCTCAATTTCTGGGTCGGGTGGAAGAACGACTTGGAGGCTATGTTTATTATGATAAAAATGGTTGCGTCAGGATGTCCTCGAATTAAGGTTATAAAGGATAATAAAACGTTTCAATTGTTCATAAACTAAGTTTAAAAATGAAGATAGTGGTGTCGATTCGGTTGGCAATGACTAAACTAAATTTTGTTTTCCCATCCTTTTCTTTGTGTATCGAATAGACAAGAACAGGATGCTTAAATTAAGTTTATTCCGGTCAATTTAATAACAAAATTAGATTTGGGGTATTTATAATAAAACAAAATGGTTATCGATTCCACAGAAACAATAATCGATACGACGTAGAATCGGAAATTTTTGGTATCGATCATTGCATTCACATCCCTAGACTCGGGATATTGACATGTGTCGGAAACTCGGAAGTCAATTCATATAATAAATAAATAAATGCTTAGACAATTTCACGCAGCACCATCTAGGCTCAAACTAAGCAAAGCTTGTAATATGGGTGCTAGACAACTGATATATACACTACTTATATACTACTTATATACTTTTTTAAATATATAATTGACAGACAGATTGTACTTCTAGGTCCACTTATTCTTTTTACTTGTTTTTGTGAAGCAGGTTCCCTTGTGTTGTGTTTTATTAAGAATTATGATTTGTATGTGACAGCTATTAGGTACTAGCTATACCTAGCTTCCGATTTCCGAAATCTTATCTCAATAAATTAGAGGATGTAATAACCATTTTAAACAGGTTCTATTTCGTTGCAGAAGTGGCGATGGACACTGGTCGCGCGTTCTGCCCGCGCGCCGGCTGCGACACGGTAGTGTCGGTGCGCGCCGCCAGCCCCGCGCACTGCCCCACCTGCCGACACGACTTCTGCTCGCAGTGCAACCAAGAGGTCAGTACAGTGTTAGCTTAATGTGGCAATGGGGCGAATCCGGCTCGCCATCAGATATAGAGTATCATCTGATATTAGGTGCACAATGTCCACAGCTGCGCATAAGCCTCCAGCAACCTCCAAGGACCTCACCGGTACCGGTCCTGCGCTATCCAAATTCAGACCTTTTCCCTCAACCTTTACACTGGTCCACCTTGTATGGGCCTACTCACTAGCGAAACGTATCGTCCCGTGCGCGGCCGCCATTCGACCATTTTTTAGAGCCTTTCCGCCTCAACGGCCGTTCTTCTCGCTAGGTATCCCACACCCACTGCCACTTGAGCCGAGAAATCTTTCCAGATTTTCGGTTACTATAGTTCTCCTATGGCTATGGATCTCCTTATTTCTGATTAGCACACAGACAGTGATATCGGGAGATGTCTCAGTTAAACGACCGTTAGATCTGAAGAGTACTAGTAGTTATTAGCACAAGAAAAGGATTTTCTCAATCATCTTCAGTTCCACTAAAATAGAAATAAGGTCTTGATCAAATCGGCCTATAAAGATTGTAGTGTTGCATTATGCTCCGTGAGAAGCTTTCCTCTACATTGTACGCTCACTGCCGGATGCGAAAGTTGTTCTAGTACGACTACTTCACTTTCTGAACCTACGAGGGTTTAAGCGATTGCAGAAATCAGCAGATATTCCACTTGCGCGTATAAAACTTTATGGTGCATTTACGTGGTCTTCGAATTCAAGTAGGTACATATGGCATTCGGGCTGGCTGGCAACTATAATAGTTGGGCTTAACATGCGTCAAATCTCAATGTTCAATTCAAATTGATGAAAAACTACGTCAAGCTATCACAATGGAAAAATATATAGTTTACTTAAAATAAAACAAAACAGACTTAATTGAAAGCAATTATAAAAAATTACCCCATTAGATGTAAAAAAATATCCCCCGGGACTGTTTTTGGTCCTATTATATCATAATTTCTCGGAAACGTGTTAAAACCAACGCATAAAAATCGTCGATTTGAATACCTTCAATCTTAATTGAAAAGATTTTCTAATTTTAAAGCCAAGAAAATTAAACGAGAATTCGGCGTTTATTTGCAAGTTGCAACGTAACCGCCGCGTTGGTGCGCGTATTGATTCGCTCTAGTTTCTATTTTAAAAATACGTATGACATTTTTCAAATTGATTCAATTCCAGAAAGACCTTTAAACTAATACGATATTATTTCATTCGTGTCTATCGCTCGAAAGTTAACTTTCATAAGACAACATAAGGACTGAATTCGAATGTTTTTTGCAAAGCTCTTCAACATTGAAATGCTCTATGTGAACTGTGTACTATTGTCGCCTTAAAGAGCTCTCCAGCCCTTTGTAGTTTTCCTCGCCTTCCAAAGAAAGACGCGCCACATTATGTAGTGGGAAAATGAACGGCACGCGTAAAGATGGAAGAAAAATACGATGTTTTGCGCTTTTCCAGGTGACAAATTTGTCGTCACAAACAGAATCGTCTTGAAAAAGCGCAGGCTGTTAACTAATCTTTTAAAAATGTTGTTCCATTTTAAAAACGTTAGGAAAAAGCACATCGAATATTAATTATTAAATTGGCGCCCAACGTGGGGCTACGAATTGTTTTCATAAGTAAGCAATCATAATTATTTATTGGTTTTTATAACGGTATTAGTTTTAAGAATAAATCTCTTTACTAAATGGGATAAACGAAAATACTTTTTGTTTTTATGAAACATATTTTAATTTTGCCTTTGGCAATAACAACTCAATTGGTGATTGCTATGGGGATTAATAAACTTTCTGGTTGTAACAATTAAGTGCAGCTTAAGGGCATAATATTATTTGGATATCGTTTGTTGTTTATGTGAGTGGGTATTATTCTAACGGGACAAATTAATAACATCTTGTACGATCTCAATCACATTAAGATAGGACCGTATTTTTTTAAATACGTCTTTATGAGTTATTCGGCTCAAATCATAACGAAGATCAATTGCCGAAAACTTAATGTCGGATTCGTTGACGTTAAACTCTATTTCATAATTCGGTAGAATTCTGACAATTCTTGGTGTTACTAGGCAAAAAATATTCCCTTGAAAATTTAAAAAGGTAAGAATTTCAAATGTTTGAAATGAAAATTCGTATGTTTATGTTCCAAAAAAAAGGCCTCGTGGTGCTTTTTCTTCCAACGAAAAGTTTATCATTGTTAATGTATACATTTAATTTTTATACATCATAAAAACATGGCCACAATCGGAAGATTGAAGTGCAACAGATTGTGCCAAGAGCTCTGTACCTACACGTAATAAAAAAATGGACCCAAAAAGGTAAAAACAAACAGCTGAGCTGTCAAAAAGTGACATCTGTCAGAATTCCACCGAATTAATAAATAGAGTATAGTTAAATTAAACAAAAAAGCTAACATACCAAAAAGTTAAAACAAAAGTAAAAGGAAAATAAGCTTTTAACTGGCTGGAGAATACCCACGACAACTTTTAAAAATGGAACGAGATAGGAAAAAAACGTGATAAAATTATACAAAGTTTCCAGAGCTACGAACGATATTAGGTTTTTAAAAATAGTAACGAACCACGGAAAATTCCTTTGCCTCTTTGATGAGATCGGAACTTTTTGTTTTTCATTTTTATTTTTTGAAAAGGGAATTTATATTAGTATTCTGGTCTTTAGGACCTATTTTCTAGTTCTCCTTTTTTGCTTTTAGAATAAGTATTTTCAGAGGAATTCAAGTAGCATTTGTCAGAAAATACTTATTCTAAAAGCAGAATTTTGTTTATTTTTTTAAAGTACGTGATAAAATTGGGTACTTGCCTTAGTCTCTGGGTCTCTGGGTTTTTAGAACAGACATTGCTATTGCAGCTGCAGTTTATCTGTGTTGCAGTGTAGTCGTATGATGCAGTAGCGCAGTAATTAGTTCAGGCTGCGCTGGCATGCCAATTATAGTCTATTGCACTTGTGTTGGTTTAGGTTACCTAAATGTGTACCTAACGCAATCATAATCATTACATGCATCTTTATCTTTATAATGAACACCGTTTGAGATTACATTGATGATGAAAACACTAGTGATTTCTTAATTTTTTTGTAGCTTCGTTGCTCTTAATTAATCAAACAGATTTCTTAAACTATTAACCTCATTCTTAATAAGGAGACGAGTGTCGACAACAACGATGTGTAATTACTTGTTTTCCATTTCCAATGCTTCTAATATTATATTCACATGCAGTTTATAGTACCTTTAAATTAATCTTAAATGCACTAAAACTGCATGCAACTTTAATTTATACTATAAATAGCATGTGATTACGATATTAGAAGCATTGGAAATGGATCTTGTGACTCAATACCCTTTTTTAAATTAATAACGAAAATATCAAAATGTATGAAACAGCGGATTTTTTTTCGCGATTTCAGAGTTGGTCCCATAGTAAAAGTCCCATAGTTTGATGGTCCGAAGAAACGGTTTCCCATTTTGGTCCATTCATTAACACCCTGTATAGATACGGGTATTAGTCGCGTCGCAGTGCGTATGCTGGCAGATGCAGAAGACCTACCAAGGAAAAAAAGAATCGAAATAGTTAGATGATGTTCGATTAACTTAACTTTAGTCTAATCGCATAAGCTGTATTTGATGCACGCGTCAAAGCCGCGGCCTAAATGTGACACCTATTCAAGAACTAGGTCAGTCCGACAATGCCCTAACGTTCGACATAGTGGCTATTGATGTAGCGCCCGATTCATAGGCAGACACCATTCAATACTCTTTCGACCTTTTCCGTTTTTTTTTGCAATTCATTCTTCCTTTGACCTAGATGTTGACATTATAAAGCTGGTTGAAGTAACTGAAACACTTGAATAGCAAAGAATGATAATGTCATATCAAATGAAATACCTCTCAACCTATAACATCATCATCAGCAGACATCCACTGCTGGATTACTATAATTATATATTTCAACTAGCTTCCACTTCCCGTGAGAAGTTCGATGTTTGCTGTCTTAGCGGGCGCCTAGTTCATAACTTCGTATTAATCATCTGCATACCAAGTTACCCGAGCGCGAGCTGTCCAGTGGTCTGATATATGATGTGATGATCAATCAGTCAAAACGTCTTATTACACGACTGCCCAAAAAACAGAGAGTGTAATGTGTTCAGGGTTCATGTATGTTTGTATGTGGGTATGTTAGTATCTTTATTCCACCATAACTTCTAAATGCCTTACGGATTTGGAAGTATGGGGTATCGAGAACACTTACATCATTCCGAGTGAAACTGGATTAAAAAAAAAACAATTTGGCGACTTTACAACGATGAGCACATTTCAAAACTAATAATTTGTCAGTAATATATGTGAAATAAAAAAGGAATAAAATGTAAAATCTCTTTTTGATAAATTGATACCAAAAAAGTGGTCCCCCGAGTGCAATGACAGTTGTTATTTAACTTTTAGTTCGTTTTTGGCAGGGCAGTCAGTTTTTAATATTTTTTTAATTTAAAATTAAACTATACTAGTAGCATAGCAGTTATTTAGTATCACAATCCTCTTTAAATCCCGGGATGTAGGTCGTGCTTGCACACCGTTGCGCGCCATTTACCGCACGACTGCACTCATGATGTGTCTGTGCTTTGGAATGCTAAGCGTTGTTCAGCCAAACTGTTTTGGATGCGGATGCATTTTCAATTGATTCATTATTACAATTCTAAATAATATAAAAAAATATATGTTTTTTTTAAATTATAGTAGTTAACTTTCTCCATATTTATGTGATCCTGGTACTTTGGGACGTATGTTTTTCTCCATTTCTGGCACTTGTCGACTAAACCTATTAAAACTTGATGGACTACATGATTTTATTTTATTTTATACATATTTAAAATGTAACTATCCAATCAGTTATTCTGTCTGTTCTAAGAATGTACATTTTGGGAAAGGTTTATTTTGGGAAAGATACATTACGGGAAAGGTACATTTTGGGAAGTTAACATTTCGGGAAATATACCTTTTGAAACCGGTGTACATTATGGGAAATGTACATTTTGAACCTGAAGGTCTTTTTAATATTTATTGCGAGAAAAATTCGTTTGTGTTGGGAGCCATTTGCAACATTCAACAATTCGTTTTGTGTTGCGGTGTCATCTCGCCACAGAGAGACTGGTAGCGACATCTATCTTCAGGTATGTGCGAAGCGAAGGGGAAAATGGAAGAGGGTGGGAATGTCAATCTACCAAACAAATTTTGAAAGCGGCAATGCGAATTTGGAAATTAATAATGCGCACATTTATATAAAACCGGCGCAACCACATATTGTTATTACGATTTCATTTATTCTTCTTCTTCTTTTTTTGGTGTTTCAATAGTCTACCGTATATCTTTATGTAATATAAGGCAGAAAACATTGAATAAGCAAGACACGTTCAATAAAATCAAGTTGGCGAGAGAGAAGTAGTTTGTTTTGACGAAAACAGAACCCACACAAATGCTGTTTCGGTTTTATTTTACGGTTTCCCCTTATGAAAAGTTTCTCTTGGAGTTCGCCTCGAGTTTCTGGGCAAAGATTTTGTATAAACATTTCTCGAGAAATGTCTCTTAATAAAATAATAAAATCATTGTTGCTTACCTATTTTTTTTTAAATTCTACAGTCTTATCGTCGGTTACGGATTTTGACCTGCGGAGCTGAAAAACCAAACTCTGTTGATCACTAAAATAATGATGAACATTATGGCTCCCCCACATGCTTAGGCCCGGCCGGAGAGTATTGGGAAGGCCGCGCGTATCGGTCAAACACAAAATAGAGGACAGAAGTTCAAAAGAGAACACATAACTTCACTATGAAT
Organism: Catoptria pinella; assembly: GCA_963556745.1. NCBI lineage: Eukaryota > Metazoa > Arthropoda > Insecta > Lepidoptera > Crambidae > Catoptria > Catoptria pinella. The sequence continues at coordinate 2,387,366 of OY750771.1, forward strand.
TTAAAGTCAAACATGTCCTGAAATCACCTTAATTTCATTATTTAAATAAAATTATTATAATATACCATGCCGTGCAACCGTTTCTTCTGTTAGATTGTTCGGCAGTATTCAGAAGCAAAATATCTATATTATAACTACAACTGTATATATAACGCATTTAGTATGAGATTGTGTATCTAGGGTTTATATGATCGAAGAATAAACTAGAAAAAACAACTTCCACTCCTCACCAGATAATTTTCCCGCCGGAGAAAATGATCTGGTGACGAATACGATAGTAGTACCTAATTAATACGATAGTAGCATAACTTCTGTAGTCTCCCTATTATATGGATCAAAATAAACACGACTCTACAGGCCAGGCCGGTGCGTGTGGAGGAGCCATTACGGCCGCTTAGTTGCTGCGTGCAACCCTGCCTATTGCTAAAGGTTCCGGGTTTGTATTTTGATAAGGGCATTGGGCGTATGTTCGTGTGATTCATCCCTTGTTATGGATATTCATTTAGTAATTTTTACCGACTCCAAAAGGAGAGAGTTACTCAATTCGACCCGTATTTTTTTATGTATATTATCCGTTATTTAGTTTCTATAGTAAATGCTCTGCTTAACTTAGTTGGAAGATGTAAAAATGTCCGGAAACACATATTATTCACTATTTTTATAAGAAACGCCTTAAGAATGACTTTTCGTATAAAAAAGTGAATAATATGTGATTCCGGATATTTTAAATTCTTCCAACTAAGCTAAGCAGAGCTTTTATAAATGTGGCTGCTGACGTAAAGCCCGCCCCGCGCTCGCCGCCCGCACCGCACGCGTAAGGTGAGGTGTGTGTGTTTATGTGAGTGTGGTGCGGGCGGGACGATAGATATAAAACAACAAAACAAAACTAACTTTTGGCTAACAAAAACCGGCCAGGGGCCCTACCGGCTAACTTTTCGAACTTCGGCGGGTCTGCCGAGCTTCAACTTTAAACAGATAAATCGAAGTAAAGAGTTTCGTAGTGTACTATTCGCCGTAGTTATTTAGAAGATATCGATGTTCGTGTGACATCATGAATTGGGGTTCGCCATTTTGGCCCGATTGGGGCTCTATTTATCTGTTTTAATTTGAAGTCCGGCAAACTTCCCGAAGTTCGATGCGTTAGCCGGTACGGCCCCTGGCCGGACGCAGTCAAATTTGGCCGGACAAGAGGTCAAAAAGCCTAACACTGTCCGGCTTTATCCGGACGGATGGCAACGCTACCGACGACGCAACAATCCCCTGAGAAATATGAGCCCGTCTAGTGAAGAAACATACTCGCTCGTTCATTTTTATCGCGTTGGCACATCATTAGTTATTTAGCGCAGCTAAACCCCAATGCTCAGAACAATCTTCCGATTGACTGACCCGTGTACAGTCGACAACATGCCGAGCAATTTTTCATCTAATAAGTCATTCGGGGCGCGGGTTGAAGTGTGAAAATTCACGCAAAGCAAATTGGCATGATACTTAAAAACCTCTAAAGAACAACTTAAACTAAATAACATAATAGAAAGAAATCGACTCGTCACCAGCGGCGGTATCGGCTAAAAACATTGAAGTTCATGTTAACTGTGTTTTGACAGATGTATGTGATACATTGCTACGTAAGTTTTTATTTGTGCCAAAACGCAGTAGCAATGTAGCACATACATCTGTCAAAACACAGTTAACATGAACTTCAATGTTTTTAGCCGATAGAGCCAAAGATCATTTTCTCAGGCGGAAATCGCACCCGCGACCTTTGCTCCAAGCTCTCCCAACTGAACTATTGAGCCACTTACTCGTAGTATTATATAAAAATAGCATTATGAATGCTAAAATCCCCACGTCATGCTCCCAAAATATTAGATAAAAAGGTGCATTGCGTTGCGGTAGCTGACTACGCGATGCGATGCGATGCGATATATGGATCCACCGGTGGAGCCTGGCGGTGGATCCAAGTGGACGGAGGGGAAATCCGCATTAAATACAGGCAATCATGACTTACTAGCTGAGAGATTTGGAAAATGGAAATTAAACTTAGAAACTTATTTAAAAAATACTTGTGCTAAAATATTAGGTGACATTGACGTTTCGTATGGAGAATTTTTAACAAATTGCAGTTTCCATACTAGCATTTTCATAACTTATTTAACAACCGTGAACGCTATTGTAACAAAACGTTTATGTACAAACGTTTGAACATTAAGCTAACTTAGGCAACATAACTTAAGCAAAAAAAATAAGTATCGGCTAAGTAAAAAAAGTGGTGATTTTCGCTAACAAAAAAGGGAGTCACTTTCAAGGTATTTTTTTAATGCTAAGAAAACAAAATAAATAGACTTTAATGATGCTGATAGTTGACGGCTATGGTCATAATTTGATGTAATGTTTTAAATCACAGAAGTTATGAGATCTCTGTGTGTGAGAATAAACACCAATTTCATAAGTAAGGACCCAATATATTGCCATTGCTATTCGAAGCTGGATGCTTTTTATTATGATGTTTATTTACTATCCTCCACTTCTAATCATTCTCCACGATCTTTATAATATTTTTTATAGTCTCTAACAGTTGGCGATGCAACTCGCAAAATAACCGGTAATATGACATTTCTGACATGATTTGGTAAAGTCACAAAATCTTAAGTTGCTGCGACTTTTATTAAAAACACCTGCATAAGGGACACCTTGGCGAATGGTACTAATGAATAATAATTTTCTCATAAAGTTTCCTTTTTAGAATCACGTCGTTAAAACGTTTACTTACGTTTGTTTATTTACATAGGTACCCTGGGCAAATTATAATCACTTTGTACCTCGTTCCTATTACCCTGGGCAAATTATAAACGCTTTGTACACACGACGGCAACTCAGAATATACATTAAGATAAATAATATTAGAAAAAATACTAGAAAAAATCGACTCACCCATAGCACCTCAGACGGGACTCGAACCCGCACCCTTGGGATTCCGGCCCAATGCACTGACTAATTATGGTACCGAGTCGCTAGTGGGAGCTGCGAAATTTTCTAGTACTTTTAACTTCTTCGCTGCAAGCCAGCGCAATTTCATCAATGTGAGGAAATACCCACACATTCGAAAGAAACATCTTTCCAGATGTTTTGACAATCGATAAAGATGAAACAGCTATATAATTATTAAATTTTGATTTTTCGCATTCACAATGCTATTTTTATATTAAGATAAATAATATTAGAAGAAGTTAAAAGTACTAGAAATTTCGCAGTTCCCACTAGCGACTCGGTAGCATAATTGGTCAGTGCATTGGGCCGGAATCCCAAGGGTGCGGGTTCGAGTCCCGTCTGAGGTGCTATGGGTGAGTCGATTTTTTCTAATATTATTTATCTTAATATAAAAATAGCATTGTGAATGCGAAAAATCAAAATTTAATAATCAGAATATACATGTTGACCTTGAGACCGCCTTTATGCTCTACGTAATAAAAGCTGTTTTCGCAGTTCAACTGTATGACCTGACGTGCTGTCGTGGGTACCTCATTCCTATATTTTCTGGCGTCACGTTCTTTTAGGCCAAACTATTTGTTAGCTTTGGAAGTATTGCGTGCATGGCATCCTTTAATTAAATCATATATTAAACATCATTATATACCATCAAGATGATGACCTTTTGATGTGAAACCATCTAGTTATCTGAAATAACGAAACATTTGGCGACCTCCGTGGTCGAGTGGCTTTGTACACCGGTTTTCAAGGTGTCACCATCTCTGAGGTCCCGGGTTCGATCCCCGGCTGGGTCAATTTAGAAAACTAACTTTTTTATATTGGCTCAAGTCTGGGTGTTTGTAGTTCCATCGTTGTCTCTGATTTTCATAACACAAAGGCTTTAGCTACTTACTTTGGAATCGGAGCAAAGGTATGTGATGATGTTGTCAAATATTTAAAAATATATTTGAATATTTTACACCTACAATAGGTATCCCTTTTAACAATTTGCGATAACTGGCAGAAATAGGAGTACATAGAGAGTACCGAATGAAAGGCGTAGTTACAATTTTTTCTGTATTCAAATTACTCAAAAGTAAATCCAAACCTATCATTTAGTACGTACACACGACAGCACGTCAGGTTATACAGTTAAACTACGAAAATAGCTTTTATTACGTAGCTCATAAAGGCGGTCTCAAGGTCAACATGTATGTATGTAGTCTGAGGTGCCGTCGTGTGTACCTATAACGAGATCCGTCCGCGTTTGTGGATTGGACGTGTATAATGGGACCGTAATGGCTTATTATCCGTAATTTCCAGCGATTTATCGCTTATTATGGTTCACTTCACTTTAGCTCTGGTTTAACGGACTACATTTTGCTTCCGACAGTGAACTGTAAACCGAACATTTATTATCGTTTAAAGAATGATACAGCTCTCTTTTTACTATTATCAACTGTGTTGTGTTGTTGTTGTGTGCTCTTCGGTAGGTCTTTAAAAAGGGTTCGTATCAGAAAGTCTAAAGCCTAAAGTTCAAAGTGTTGAAATTTTGAAAGTCTAAGATTAAAATGTCCAAAATTTTAAAGTCTAACATTAAAATGTCGAAAATTTGAAAGTCTAACGGTTAATATGTCGAAATTAACCGTTAGTTAATTTTTAGGCATCTAATATTGTGAAACTGTGGATGACCTATTTGGCCTAATCAGCATAGGTTTTACTTTATTGTAAACTAGTAACTAAGTTCTTGGCTGTTGTTATCCTTTAACCAATAAATAAATAAAATTCAAATTCAAATAGTTTAAGATGTCGAAAGTCAACAACAACACATTCAAAACAACTTCAAATAGCAGAATACAAAATATTGAACGAATTAAAATATCATTATTTGATTAAAATATATTAGAATCATTGTGATGACAACACACACAATGATTTATTTTAATTATTATTTAATATCATTTAAATAAAAACGAAGATTGTTTTTAGTACTATACTATAGGAACCGAGATTATTTACTAAAATGTAACGTTATTATAATATATTTACGTACTTAAATAAAATTAATGATGAAAATCGAAAAAAAAACCTGGCGGTTCCACTATCCCTCCGATTCTATCTTTAAAGATACCTATGAAAAAAGTAGGTATATTACATTACATTAGATTAGTCATCAGACGATACTCGAGTCTGATTCGACTGCACCAACAATAATTTCTTATTTGTTTACAGTGGCACGGTGGACAGTCCTGTGAGGCAGCTGCCGCGTCATCATCGGCGGGCGGCGCGGGCGCACCTCTCCTGCCGGACTCCGAGCTCATCAAGCTGTGTCCCATGTGCCGCGTGCCTATTGAGAAGGACGAGGGCTGCGCGCAGATGATGTGCAAGCGCTGCAAACACGTGTTCTGCTGGTATTGCCTCGCTTCGCTCGACGTGAGTACTTGTCCGATGTGGCCTCATGTGGCCCACGCTTTAGGAGTACCAATGCCTCTCTTCGCGCGTAAGTCACTTTGATAGCAGACTGCTCGTTAAAATATGAAGCGCTCATATAAAATGGTAAAATACTAGGCGCAAGTGATTGTTAGTGCTCGCTCTGATATGAGTGCCTAGCTCAACATTACCTAGGTTACACAATAAGTCCTGCCCATGGAAGGATGCGGACATGCCTTATTTAAATACTAAATTAGAAACTAGATATTCATAAGCAATAATGGAATTGTGCGATGTATCTTCATCAGCCAAAAATGGCGTATCATCAAAATCCAAACTTTTAACATTCTTTTTAAGCACAATATAATTTTGCGATTAGTGCCGTTCGACATCTCAGCAATCGGCATTAGCATACAATAGAAGCGGTATAACACCTACTGATTAGGTGCGATGTGGGCTGGAAGAAGCCTCGCCTTGACACCGCTGCGCGCGCGCCGGCCTCGTATAAACAACGAGCCAGTCGCGTGGTGTTGCGGTTATTTACGATTATGTTTTTGAAGAAGACACGCAAAAGTAACTTCTGAAATAACTACATAGTTCAAGATGTTGATAACAATGATAATGAACTAAAATGTCCATTACAAAAAAATATTAATATTTTGCCTATGCGTCTTTGTTTGTGAGTAAATAAAACTGTTTGTTCCTTTGATGTGCAGTATTCGATTCATGTATCTTGCCGTGCCTGACTTATGGGTAGTGTTGCCAGGTGTCCGGGTTTAGCCGGACATGTTTGGGTTTTTCACCCTTTGTCCGGCTAAATTTAACTGCGTCCGGCCTGTCCGGCTTTTGTTAGGCTTTTTGTGTGGCTGCCGCGCGAGTCGCAAGTAATGCCACGACACGACTACTCCGCTGACGCTCCGTATGCAAGGCGGTAATAAATATTGTCCGGCTTTTGGAACATATGTTCGGCTTTAAAAAAAAGCTATGATTAGCTGTTAAAAAAGGTATATCTGGCTTTTAGAGTAAATGTCCGGCCAAATTAAGTTCCGAGTCCGGATTTTGTGTTTTTGGACGTTGCAACCCTACTTATGGGTGTTAAACATGGGCATTGACACAACTATTTAAAGCTGAACATGCCGGAGGAAAATGAAAAGAAGCCTAATAGGTGCTACGAAATACCGTTAAAAAGAAGAAGAAATAAGGAAAAAAACCAAAGTAGAAGATATAATAAGGTATAATAAGATATAATAAGGATATGGCACGAGAAAGCAAGGAAAATGGACCAAAGTTATTACAGAGTGGCAACCATGGAACGAAAAAGGAAAAGAGGAAGACAAACCAAAAGATATTAAGGAATCTGGAGGAACACTTTGAACGCGAAAAGCAAGAAATAAAATAGAATGGAAACAGCTGGAAGAGCCCCACGTGTCGCCAAAGCACGCTGATCACTAAAGTCAAAAAAGAAAAAAATGTACCTTGTTAATTATTAGTGTCAATATTTAAAATGTTTGTTTGCTTAGTGTCAGCAATAAAGGCTTAAAGTAAAGTATAACTGTTTGTTACAGGACGACTTTCTACTCCGGCATTACGACAAAGGGCCGTGCAAAAACAAGCTCGGTCACTCCCGCGCGTCTGTTCTGTGGCATCGCGCACAGGTGAGATACTAATAATAAATAAATAAATAAAGATTAGACGAAGAGTGGCTTTGTACACCGGTTTTCAAGGTGTCGCCATCTCTGAGGTCCCGGGTTCGATCCCCGGTTGGGTCAATTTAGAAAACGAACTTTTCTATATTGGCTCAGGTCTGGGTTTTTGTAATACCACCGTTGTCTCCGATTTCCATAAAACAAGTGCTTTAGCTACTTACTTTGGAATCGGAGCAATGTATGTGATGTTGTCAAATATTTATTTATTTACAAAATCACAAACATTGCTCTGATCCCAAAGTAAGTAGTTAAAGCACTTGTGTTATGGAAATCAGAGACAACGGTGGAACTAAAAACACCTGAGCCAATATAGAAAAGTTATTTTCTAAATTGACCCAGCCGGGGATCGAACCCGGGACCTCAGAGATGGCGACACCTTGAAAACCGGTGTACAAACCACTCGACCACAGAGGTCGTACTACATACATGTCGTAGGGCTCGAACGGTTGCGCAAATCTGTCTTAGATTCCAATAATCCGGTCCTTTACAATCGACCTAGGATTTTTGCAAAGATCCGGTTATATGATTATCCTACGATATGTACATACATATTATGTTTAATGCTTTATGTTTTCGAGGAAATACTACCGTCGATTTTATTCCCGTTATGAATCAGATAATATATTTTTGGTGCCAACGGTTTGAGGATCTGAGAAACGATTCTTCTATATCGGAATATCTACAAAACCTCTTTCAAGAACGTCATGATGAATTATGATCATGATGCTACAGAGGCTGATGCTACGACCGAAGTAGTCGACGATTTATTGATGTTCACTCCTTCGCTCAGCGCTCCAGATCCAGCATCTAATATGGTTGTTTCCAGGTGGTGGGCATATTCGCGGGGTTCGGGTTGCTGCTGCTGGTGGCCAGCCCGCTGCTGCTGCTCGCCGCGCCCTGCATCGTATGCTGCAAGTGCAGGTCTGTACCTCCATCCATCTATTCTACCTTCCACTTATCATGTCTGGAAACGATATACATATTTGTAAATATCGTTCCATCTGAGAAACTTGTAAGTTTTTGCGCCCATTTTTCTTGTCAGCTCAAAGACGTCATAACGGTAAAAGAATTGACGATTAAAAAATGCTATTATGAGCTTATTTGAATAAAGAATTTTGTAATTTCAATATCATAGCCATTTAAGTAATGTCCCCACATTTTTGTAATGCTGGGGCACAGACCTCCCTCATGGTTGATTAAGATGGGCCATTAAGCACGTTAAGCTTAGCCTAACCCGCTCTCTAAAGCACGAGAGACTTCTACCCAGGTAAATGACAAAGTCATACGTACGTAATCATAATATATCTATAATATGATACATTAAGGCTCGGTTGCATCATTTTAATTTAACTATAACAGTGCATGACACAAACTTATCTGGGCCGGTGGCCAAAACTGGAACTAAGTGTTATTACATATTGTCACCTAGGTTACGCCTTAGATGACAGCGACGCTGTCACCGAGTCAAATATGTTTGTGTCTGTTAAAGTTAAGGTTAAATTAAGATGATGCAACTCAGCCTTACTAATCATTTTAATTTTCACTGCCTTCTCTCCCCACAGACTTTGCAATCCCAGCACAAAGAACCTCGAAGAAGTGGACGAGATTGAGAGCATCAGCCCGACGCGAGACGACGACGACCGAACCCGCTACCTCTCCGACTGACCACCGCGGTACTAGACAAGGAATGTTTATGCAAGAAATTGAGTCTCCTGGATTACTGAACTCGGAGGACTAAGATTCCAGACAAAGATGAAGCTAACACAAGAGGGTGAAGTTTTCTGGACTTCTGAAGTTGAAATACCACGATTCTTTATAAAGACACAGTTAAGACGAGAAGATAAAGTTTTCTGGTCTACTGAAGTTTGAAGACACTGTCTGGAATTCGTGCGGATGTTAGATGTGAGGTATTGAAGTCGATTTACTTAATAGACTAGATTAATTGGTCCTCGAATGTGTCAGAGACTATTTAAGTTGGGAGTTAGTAGGCGTGGAAGAGGCAAATTCACTAAAAGAATTTAGATGAAAATATGTATGTAGTTAGAAAGTATTCGAATAGGATTATCTTGGTCCTCTCATTTTATGACTAAAATTTGAAGCCATGAATGAATCCAATGCGAGGTACTTACTTATTCGACAATGGAAGGTATCTTGTCCATCTGTCATGTCCAGAAGATAAGAGATAAGCAAAGACGAGGTATTTTGTTTGCCTGATACTAAACGGGCTGATTTTTAAATCCTCAGTTAACAGATGTCAGTCGGTTTAAATATTAACCAAATATAATAAAAGTCATTCTAAAAATTTGACAGACAAATGTATGACAATTTTTTTCAATTTGATGGCATAATACGCTATCATATGGATAAAGCTTTATCTAGGCAATGAAAAATCAGCCTTAAATCTGGTAAATTACAAACAGATAGATAAAGTTTAACCCCCTTACTAATAAAGATTGTAAAGCAGATGTATAAGTAACACAGTGGTGACTCTCTGTCAAAGTTTGACATTAAAAAGAAAGGGACAAAACACAGTGTAACTTATACATCTACTATACAATCTTTATTAGTAAGGGGGTATTAGTATATTTTTGAGAAATGGTGAGTTAAAACGTGGGCCCAAGAAGAAGAACTAACGAGGCGTAGTGGCCAATTATTAGATGTGAGATATAGTGGTGGCCACATAATTAAGGACGCTAGTCAATTTTCATACAAACGAAGTAACTTGGGAGCATTGCCTCTCCGCCAGGGATTGACCGAGCGGTGATCTGGTGATGGCCATCCAGGGAGTGAATGGAGGAGATCCAGATTGTTATACATACCCAAGAGATCTGATCAGCATTCTAAAAGATGAAAGCATATGTTTGCATAAAATGTATGAAAATCTTGCAACTGAAAAATTCTGATCCTTACATCTCTTAGAATGCTGATCAGATCAGTTGGGTGTGTATTGCGATCTGGATCTTCTCCATTCACTCCCTAGATGGCCATAATCAAATCACAGGTCAATCCCTAGCGGAAAACCAAGACTTCAAAATTATTTCGTTTGTATAAAAATCGACTTGTGTCCTTAATGTGGCCACCAACCACTATGTGTTCGGAAGTGGCCACCAAAAGAGCTATCCGTTACGATGCCTCGCTGCTATTTTGGCAGTGGCCAAAAGATGTCTAATAACTCGAAAAGTTATAGCAACTCACTTTTGAGATATTCTCTCTTATTGTAATTTTGTGCGAAAGCTCTGCCACTGCCTATAAACATCTGAGTATTGACGAAAGTCAATTTTTACCGATTCTGCATTAAACCATTATTTATTGTCAAATATGACAGCTCAGTGACGAAATGTTTTGGATCTCATGTAGACTTCGTTCAACGAGCTGATATTTAAGTCAGTAGTATGACTTTAGTTTTAACATCTTTTGAAATACATTTTACTTAAAACAAGGAAGAATTTAAACTTAAAGTTGTTTTCATGTTTAATAAACATTTTGTATTATACCTCTTTCAAGAATATCTGACTAAAATTGGTAGTAATTAACTAAAATATAAAAATAAGTCACCTGTTATGTATTGTTGTTTGTCTTTGTAAATTACACATAAGAATAAACTCGCTTGATGTTAAAATGTAAGTGGAAAATATAGCGGTCAAATATTAGGTAAATAAATAGCGTGATCTTTATTTGACTAACTTAATGCAAGGTGTCTGGTAAGATATATAAAAAAAAACTTTTCCGATTTGGACTGACTTGGAAACAAACTTTTAGAGCCATTTTAAATGGACCTATAGAATATTTTGTCCCAGGGTTCAATAGACGTAATAAAAGTTGATTACTTAAATGTGTTCTGCCCATAGATCTTACCAAGCACCCTGCCAAAAATGTAAACATTTATCTTTTGAAAAATTGTACAGACTTAACATTGAGCAAACGTGACTTTTCAGTGTGAGATTGTATTGCATAGAAGCATCAAAATGCATAGAATATTAAAGTTAAAAAACACATTATATATTTGTATAATTTAACATTTGGTACAGTGCGATTCAAACTTAATGGCGGTTGTGAAGTCAGCCGCTATGCGCGTGCGCGTGCTCCATCAATCGCCTCTCCCACCCGCTAACATCTAAATTATTTTCTGCGCATCGTCTCGCGCAATGTTCCGAGCCGCCATTAAGTTTGCATCGAACTTTAGTGATTATATTACTGTATGAGACTGACTCGACGGATGGTGAAGAGTGGGTGCCAATATTCATGTCACTTTCGAGATACTGTATCATATAATTGACATAAAAAGAAACAATAATTAACCTTGAGTCCGAATGTTAACAACGAAATGACATGAATTAGAGCGATATCTGATTAAACTAATGCTGTAAAAACAAAATTCGCTTATTATTTTAACAAAACTTATCTAGTAAGGTAGTCTTGCAAAGTTTACAACAGAGGTGGACTAGAATTTAATATGTATATTTTTATAAATAAAAAGCGCATAGCGCATAACTTTCAATGTTAAAGTACTTTAAATACAATGTTTCGTCTCGTATATTGTCACGTATGAGCGACGCTTCTCAATATGCATCGCTCTTTAGTTTTATATATACCCCCTTACTAATAAAGATTGTATAGCAGATGTATAGTTACAATGGTTACTCTCTGTCAAACTATTTATGTTTGACACTAAAGAGAAAAGGACAAAACGCTGTGTAACTATACATCTGCTATACAATCTTTAATAGTAAGGGGGTTCGTCTATGTGGCACTAATAGTGCTACTACAAAACAATTTTAAACTGTTTAAATAGGATGCTGTCACTTTTTTAGTGTCTAAATAAAACATAGTTTAAAAATCATTTTGTAGTAACATGGTAGATGTCTGATTAAAAATAGTGTTTGGCGTAAAGTGAGAAAATTAACGTAACTGCTATGCAGAATATCCAATGCATATAATTGTGTCATCTTACTAATAAAGATTGTATAGCAGATGTATACTTACAGTGTTTTGTCCCTTTCTTTTTAATGTCAAACTTAAATAGTTGACAGAGAGTGACCATTGTGTAACTATTAATCTGCTATACAATCTGTATTAGTAAGGGGGTTAATGTGTATTTTAATTTTAAACCTGTGGAAGCAGGAAATTCAGATTGGTCACATGTTGTATGAAATATAACCGCTCCGCTTCCGTGTCTGTACACAAAGCCTTAACTCGTAATTTATTAGTAGCGTGTAAAATATTTATGAATAATGTAAATAAGATCTATTATTGTACTTAATGTCTTGAGGGCAGGCGGTGTCGGCCACCCGCGTCCACAGATTCACCGGAACATATCAAGCGACCAGACTGGACCTACTTTCCCAACCGACACCAACGCCCTCTTTAGCTTGTCGTAGCAAGCTAGTTCAAGCATTTGTAGACTTAAAAATTGTCAGTAGGTGATTAGAGTAGTTAAGAGATCTTCTATTTAATGTTTCTCGATAAGATGATTGTGAAAATTTTACTTATTTTTGTTGGACTAAGATATAGCCGACTTTGATGTTACTTGCAGGAGGGAATACAGAATGGTCTTAAGTAAATTTGTAGCTGAACATTAGTGATAAATGTAATTAATTGAAATGTATGTAGATGTCTCTGGATACTTAAATTTATAAAAAAACTTTGGTACTTAATTACATTTTATTTACAGACTGTATAAAATATAAGACATTCTGTATGACGCTGTTGGCATTTAACAATAATATTGAATCAACATAGATTGATAATACTGTAAATAGAGAAGGTTTATTTTTGTTATTCATTTGTATTTCTTGTTTATTTTGTGTTGAAACCTGACGTAATTTCCATTACTCTAATTAAAATAAAGTTTTTTTCTGATAAATCATAGATTGTGTTTTATTGCTACACTACTTTATTCTTGATAAATGTACAATTAAAGATCTAACTAGGACAGTTTTAGCTAAGAATAGATATCTACTCCACAGTAAACATTACCGTGCCTATTGCCTCTATTCAAGGTGTTATGTAACTTGTTTATTCTTTTTTTAATTCAGTAACTAAAAAATACTTTCCGAAAGTAATTCTGTATTTATCATTTAGCCAGTTAGTGCATAAGCTAAAAGATAACTTTCACATAAATCAACTGACGACAATGGGCTAAGCTAAAACTTCCATGAGAATAGAAGATATATACTAGAAAGCAGTATTTATTCAGTAACATCACAAAATATCATCAAATATTGATGAATGCCTATTTGACAATAAAAATAATATGCACATTATAGGCAAATTATTTACACTTTTCTTAAATGCACTAAAATAATAATTCAAGGTATTTAATATCCTTTGTACTTATACAATTTTTAGGTATTCTTTGAAAAAAAAGTGATGAAAAACCTTCATTGCTTTTTTCTAAAAGTGTTGACCACTCAATGCAAGTGTTCCTTAGAAATAGAAATAGAAATAGAAATAGAAATATATTTATTTGCTTTTGATTAGGGTACATTTATAGGTCTTATAATTAATAATATTTCCTCCCATTCAGCCAACAATATTAGCATGCAAATAATAAATTGATTAAAACATGTCAAATTCTAAATTATTAAATATTTTATGTCAAGCAAGATATAATTAAGACTAAATAATAGAGATTGCATCCAGGCTATACAATTAGTGCGAGTAAGTAACTAAGTACATTATAAAATAACACTACAAGAAAAGCTAACCTCAATATTTCATAAAGTGCATGATCTGCAATGGTGGTCTAAGTATTCTTTTACTGAATAAAAAACATGTGCGATTAGCCATTTATATAAGTAACTTAGGAATTGTTTAACATTTAGTTCTTTAATTCTTTCAGGCAGATGATTGAATATTACTATGCACATCCAGAAGCAATTCTTTTTCAAGTGGCTACTTCTTGGGAAAAAGTCTGACACCAATCTACTTCCATTTCTAGTGTTACGTGGATACACATCTTTTGCCTGTTTGAAGTATTGGCTGTTTTTCTTTACGAATTTCGAGATTTCAAAGATATACATGCATGGAAGAGGTAAGACATTCAAAGACTTAAATAGCGGTGCACATGGTTCATCTGGTGCAGTACCACAGATGGCCCTAATACATTTTTTTTGTGCAATGAATGCTTTATTCACATCAGTACTGTTTCCCCAAATGATCAGGCCGTAACGTAGGATGGACTCGACATAGGCAAAGTATGCTGTGAGGGCTGCACTTATTGAAGCTACTTTGGTCAATTTATACAATGCATAAGCAAACCTATTTATCCTATTACATATTTTTTCAATTTGCTGCTTCCAGTCCAACCTATGATCTACCTCTATACCTAAAAACTTTGTTACATTTGTACTGTTGAGTCTCATTCCCTGATAATTTATGTTTAATGTTTGGTGTAGTATATTATTGAAGTTAATAAAGTAAGTTTTTTCAATATTAATTACTAAGTTATTGCAATGTAGCCAGTTTATTATTAAATTCATAGTATTATTGATATCATTAATATGTTCATTCAATGTCAATTTTTTGTCTGTCGTCACAATAATAGAAATGTCATCAGCAAATAAGATGCAGCGATGCTTTGTCAAGTCAGGAATACTATTTATGTAGGCTAGGAAGAGAAGAGGGCCTAATACACTCCCTTGAGGTACTCCAAATTTGTTTTCCCTAAACTCCGACTGATATCTTTGCGTGACATTTTTTGAGTCAAGTTTTGCTATTTCAACTGCCTGCATCCTGTTGCACAGGTAGGTTTTTATCCAGCTTAGTGCTGGGCCTCTGATCCCATAGTGTTCTAGTTTTTTTAGCAGTTGAAAATGGGAACAGAAATCAAAGGCACGTGACATATCGAGGAAAAGAGCTGTTGTATACTTATTGTCGTTAAGGCTATTTAGTACTTCATTTACTAAATTAAATATTGCCTGTGTTGTGGATTTGTTCTTTTGAAATCCAAATTGGTCTTGGTTCAAAATGCCATATTTTTCAAAGAACATTAATAATTTATTTAACATGACTTTTTCATATATTTTAGAAAGAATTGATATCAGCGTAATTGGTCTATAATTATCCATATTAGTTTTTTTTTCTTTTTTATGCAAGGGTTTTACCAATGAAAACTTGAGCCTGTCAGGAAAGGTTCCTGAAGACATAGACAGGTTTATCAGAAAAGCTAGTACAGGAGCTAATTCCTCGTTACATGCTTTAAGAACCTTCGTGCAAATATGGTCATAGCCCTCTGAGTTTGTGTTATTCAGGGATTTGATTATTTTTTTGATATAGTATTCGTCAATAGGAGTCAGAAAGATAGAATTACTTAATATGTCCTTAGGTGGTTCATAATTTAAATTAGCATTTGATTTATTTGTCAGATTTATAAAATGGTCATTAAATGTGTTGGCAATTTTTTTTGGGCTACTAATGATTTGGTCATTACATTCAATAGTTTCAATATAATTATTGAACTCTGGTTTGTTATTTGTCTCAGTCTGTATTATTTTCCAAGTGGCTTTACATGTATTTTTGCTTTTTGAAATAAAGTTGTTGTTTGATATTTTTTTTGCTTGTAGTATACATCTTTTTAATAATTTAGAGTAGGTTAGGTATTTTTTTTTTCTTGTGTAAGTCTTTTTTTTATAGTGATTTAGTCGGAGGGTTCTATTTGTTGCACAGCTTTTTTTAATCCCTTTTGAGATCCAGTGCAGGTTTGATTTATTATTTAATGTTACCTTACAGACTGGAAAGCATAATTTATATAGTAGGCAGAACCAGTCATGAAACTTATTAAATGATTCGTTTGTCTTTGTTTCATTGTAGACCTCTGTGAAAGAAAGACTTCTTAGGTATTTTTTAAACTTTAATATGTTCTCATCCGAGTAACATCTCTTAAATGTATGTATTTGTTTTATTGTGGTAGGTTTTGTTTTTGTTTGGAAGCTGAGTACCTGTGCTGTATTATGGTCTGACAACCACAAAGGGAGGAGGGTGCCCGTTGCACTTTTCACATTGCTAAATATGTGGTCGATGCATGATGACCCTCTTGTGGGTTGAGTTATGTGTTGGACTAGATTATAATTTTTTAATATGTCAAGGAGGTGCTTAGTTATATTATTATTTACTAATGTGTTAATATTTATGTCCCCTACAATAACTATTCTTTGTTTATAGTGTTTGTGTAAATATTTGTTTAACAACTGTTCTAATTTATCTAAAAATAATTCAAAATGTCTTTTATTTGTGGCTGTTGAGCTGCGGTATACACTAATAACTATAATATTACACAATGGAATAAAAATAGAGCAGCATTCAAAGTGAAAGTTTGCTAGAAGGTCATCAAAAATGATTATTTTTTTATAAGCTATCCCCTTTTTAATTAATATACAGGTGCCCCCTCTTTTTTTGTTTCTTCCATAGTGGGCAGCAAGTTCATATTTTTGTAAAGAAATGCTTTTTTCTTCACCATTCTTTATAAAAGTTTCAGTAAAGCATAGTACATCGGGATACGTTTCAAGTTCAGATAGTGTTACCTCGATAAGTTCCTTTTTTGAAAGCAAACCTTGAATGTTTTGGTGCAATATCATAAAGTTATTATCTTTTTTAGGGACGAAAACAATCATTGCCTTTTTTGTCTGGTGTTGTACTATTTTTTGACAATGTAATCCTAGAGAAATAGTATGGTATTGTGCCTTTCTTATAGTCAGTTGTATTAGTCATAGTGCTGGACAAATTATCTCCCTCACATTTAATAGTCTGTAATGTCTGTCTCAATTTTATACCGTTTTTTACATAATCATTAACATATTTTAAATAATCAATTTCAACATTTAATTTTAAGGTAATTTTCTTTTTCAAAGATGTCATGCTTTGGTAGTTAGTCAGTAATTGTTCTATGTCAATAAAAGTGCAGTTATTATAATTTTTTATAAGTAAATTGATTTTCGAATTCAGTTTGGAAACATTTAAATAATTGTTATGTCTGACACTTAACAGTAATATTTTGCCCTCCTTAAGCTTACACAGGGTATTACATATATTTGCCATTACTGTGTAAGGATTCCTATCGTTAGAACCTACAGACAATATCAAAACATCTTCCTTAGTCATACAGTTAACTAAATGTTCACAGCTACTTAGCACTTGAGAGCTGGATGCAAAGGGTTTGACTATACTAGTTACATTATAATTGTCATTCCACTTTCCTGACCGCGATTTTCTTAGTTCTTCACTTAAACCTCGCACTTGTTGATCGCCCATTAAGTAAATATTATGTTTACACTTCTTGTCACTGTCATAGCTGTCATCATAGATGACCTCTAGTGATTGGATAAGCGGGTTGTTATCCGACACTTGACACGGCGAGATGTGTGCGTTACCCGGCGAGATTGCGCTAACCGATGTGTTGTCGTAGTTCATGTTTATTGTTCCAGATGGCGTTGTACATATTTCTTGTCCATTGGTTTCGTTTTCGTTTTGTACGAAATCTAATACTGTCCTGTTTAGATTCTTTCTAGTTTTTCTTTGCGTGATATTTTTTTTCTGGCTTGAGTTACAAATTTGTGTTAAATATTTATTTTTTGTCTCATGTTTTGATAACTCTTTTTTCAGGTTCATATTTTCTGTAAGGATATTCTCGATTTCAGTTTCTGCTATTAATAATTTTTCTCTTAGTTCCTTGTTTTGTTTTTCTAATAATTCTAATCTTTCTTCAATGTTTATTTTTCTTAGGTCTGGACAGCTGTTGTTTAGTCGACTGCTTTGCGAAATTGACGTGATATCCGCAAACTCGTCATCTGACAGAGATTCGAAAGAATTAGACGTAGGGATATTTATTTTATGGATTACATTTTCTTTATTAATTTGAGCTAGGCATTGATCGCATTTCCAATTTTTCTTATTATCTTTAGTCATTAAGCAGAATCTCTTATCCGAAACATTTGCGCAATTACCATGGTATTGTTTTTTACACGCTGTACATGATATAAAATCTCGTTTTAGGATTTTTTTGTTGCAATTGTAGCATTTTGACTCCATCTTGCGGCAATCAACGAAACTGGCGGCAATAGATTTCTATCTGACACTTGCTTTTTCTTTTCTAAGAAAAGCAATGCTTATCTGGGTCACTTAATAGATTGAAGTGTCGTTAGTACTCCGGATTTTTTAATAGATGGCGTAAGAAGGTTTGAGTACTTGAATATAGCCTTGAATATAGGTCAGCCAGCTGATAGGTACTTATGAGTCAGCTGTGCCGTTTGTGTTTTGAATTGACAAACGGTAATTAGGCACCCTATTTACGATGATTACATGAACTGCAGTGCCGATCTTTATTTGTTGATGATACACACACTTTGTTCTTTTTACGCTTTATGTTGTTATGACTGTAATTTTTCACCAACACGATTGTTTTGTATTTTAATTGTGATTGTTGCTCAGTGGGCAGCTATTGTAATAAGAAAGCACTCACACTGTCTTATACTTGATAGTTTCGGATGATAACATTTGTAGCACTTTCTTGATAAATGTGGTATATGCAAATACACTTTTTTTTCACTTTAATCACTTTGTTTTAATTTTATAAGATTATTATATTCGGACTAGATATTACTCTTGGCTCACTAGCGCCCTCTCCTTATACAAGTTAGTATAATGATCACCATTTTCTGGCTAATCCAGCTGTTGAGTCAAATAACAATGGATTCTTAAATTCTCCCCTCATGTCTAGCATATAATGCATCCAAGTATTTTTCACTTTGAGAGGCAGCTGTACTCGAGCATTAGCCCGATTTTCTTTACAGCACACATTTTCAATGGGCACTCTCATAATGCGATTCTTGCCAAAAGGAGAGTATGTAACAAATGACAGATATTTACCACCTTTATGAAGAATTAAGTAGCGAACTGATTTTAATGTGTACATCCAGATCATCACCAAGGAACCAGTGCCTGCAAACAAACAAAATACACCAAGAATTGGGTAAACACCAAGTGAATCATTATACTAAATGCAGCTTAAATGTTAAACTTTCTATGAATTTTATACACACCAATGAGAATTGAAATCGTTCCCAATCCATTCCGGTACTTGTTTTCGCCGAGATTTATTCTTCTAAACCAAGGAGTGTTTTCTGTAATTTTCGACTCGTCTACTGGAGCGTCACGTAAAGTTGAAAACGCAAATATACCTAAATACGACCAAAACATATACTGTACCACTGCAAAAACGTTCATATACATATAGAACTTTGGATTTTCATATTTGTAAAGAACTACGTCTTTCACAACCTTCGTGTTCACATCGTGTATAGTTTTTGTAGTGACCGAACTTGAAGTAACATTTCTCACTGTATTGATACACACATTACTAGTCAGTGGAAACTTAAAAAACGTATTTCTTCTTAAAATTATGGAAGCGTATGATAGAAACGACATTTTTTTTAATTTACTACTTACTATCACAAAAAAACATAAATTACAAAACATACATAACTTTTATAACCTATTTATTTTTAGTCAGCTGTTGGGTGGAAGGGTGGTGGTCTTTATATTTTGTTTGTTGTCTCATGTGTTGTCATGTGTATTTATGGTCTGTGAGTAGTGGCACAGATTACTAAATGGTTGTGGTGGTTAGTGTAGCCGGCAGTCGAATCGAACAAGAAATCGTAGTGATTACATCCTTTTGCATGAAAGAAATAGACCAAAACTCAAACGCAAAAAAGAGGGGAGGGGGTAATTAACCAGATTAACCTGTATAAATTCGGCAGAGAAGATGGTGGATGTTATTATAAAATTGTCATAAAATACACCCGTACGGAGCGAGCTCTTGAGCGACACTAACTAAACACACGATACATACGACACGCTAACGTGTAAATATGTCGCAAGCGCTGTAATTTTTTTTTAACACAGATCAAAGAAGCTTGCGGCAAGCGCTTGTGACGTATTTACACGTTGTGGCACGTGTTTAGTGAACTTTAGTGTCACACAATTTTATAATAACATCCACCATGTTCTCTGCCGAACTTTGCGCTTCTTTTGTTTAATTTTAAATAAAAATATGCCAATTCAGAAGCAATAGCCACTCAACGTCCACGTCTAAAGTTTTTGGTAGAAACAGAAATAAAAAAATAGTGATCTTATCTATGGTGTGTTCAATTTAACCAAGAATCGATCGATTAATCGAGTAAAAACGAATTAATTGTAACAACAATTAGCTCGCTTCGGCCTTTTGTAAGATTTGTATTGAATTACGTACAAAAGCTTTTGCTTAATCTTTAAACTAGGTAGGTTTGGTTTGGATCATGTTTCTGATTTGTACATAGTATCAAGATTGTATTAGAGTAAGAATGGAATGTCAAAAAGGTCATCTATGTCATCCATCTATCGTTTTTTCACCTAAAACTAAGGCTGACAACTTTCCCAAAACAAAATGGAGGACAAACCTAAAAATCAGAAATTCAAAGACCTTTAAAATAAAATACTTAAATTAAAACGCCATATAGTTTTTTATTGTAGGTACTTGTTTTGGTAAGTGAGATTCAGGCGCAATTCACTGATTTCACCGTGGTTGGAACGTGCGCATGAATTAAATGTGGGACAATGTGGGACACATTTGATGTTTGGGGTACAAACAAAGTGGGATGCCTTTGATAAAGAAGAACAGTAACGTCAAAAGCGGGACTGTCCCAATCCCATCAATGCTTTGTATAAAATTAGCGCTTTGTAACAACATCTTTTAATGAAACTATTTATTTGTAATAATAAGTTAAATAACATAAGAAAAGTGATGTCCCAAAATTTATGGAGTCTGGGCGACGACGTCCATGTACCTACAGCGGCGGTATCGGCTAAAAACATTGAAGTTCATGTTAACTGTGTTTTGACAGATGTATGTGATACATTGCTACTTCGTTTTGGCACAAATAAAAACTTACCAAAGAAAAGTAGAAATGTATTACATACAGCTGTCGAAACACAGTTAACATGAACTTCAATGTTTTTAGCCGATACCGCCGGTGTAGGTAAACCAAAAAATAGGAAAAGACACTTTTTTCTCAATAAATAATTAAATTAATCGTTTAAATAGGACATGACAACTGAACATTCAATAACAAATCAAAAATGAATTTTATTTTTCCTGTTGTGTCAAGAAAAGGAAGTTGATTATTTTCATATTTTGTCTGTGGTCAAATTTCGGCGTCCTCGTCATTTCGTCGCGTCGGTCGGTAAAAATCTGATTTTGTTCATGTAAAATGTTTCTTTGCGAAATTCAAGACTTCTAGCCTATGTTTTGTGTTAAATGCAAAACAATTGGCGTTTAGCGTTGATCGCTCTCGTCTTATAAATACAACGACCAAGATGGCTGATATAAAGGTATGTACTATTTGGCGGCATTTTAACTGCTAACGGTCAATTTGTTTATTTTCAGTTGTAGTTCCATAAGTATTTTGAATGAATTTATATTAAATTTTATACTCACATGTCATATTTTCTAGCTTTATTTGATGTCGACACAGGCCTTGAAGTAATGATAAATTCTTGATGTTGACCATAAATTCTATGTAGGTAATTAATTATTAAAAGCTTCATTACAAGCGTTAGACCAAAAATGGTCAGAATATTCGGTTATTTTTAAAAATGCTACGCAACCGTTGATTGTTTTAGAACTACCCACCAAATTCATACAAACATTTGCTCCTTACTACTTCGGAATCATCCATAGTTGTAATAACATTACTAATCTTACAAACATAAATTAGGGTATAATGCAGAATAATTTTACAAACAGCTAAGATTATTTATTAACTCTGCGAAATTTTTGGTCATTTCCAGGCTATGTTCAATAAAATGAACAGTGCGACCCAGAATGGCACGTCAGAGACTGCGTCTCCACCTGCCAAAGGTAAAAAAGGCACAATTGAGAAGATATACCAGAAGAAGTCACAACTAGAGCATATCCTGCTCCGACCAGACACATACATAGGGTCCGTTGAACGGGCTACGGAGACCATGTGGGTCTTTGACAAGACTAAAGAGTGTATGGTACAAAAAGAGTTGACATACGTGCCAGGTAATATTATGTAAATATTTTAATGCCAAATTATAATTGCATAACATGTGTCAATAATAACTTACAAAAATTAATGTAACAAAAATGACAAAATGTACGAAACAGCTGATTTTTTTTTCTACAATTTCATGTGGTATAGTACATAGGTTGTCATAGGTACTACCTACTACTATGGCCAGAGGGATTTGAACGAATTTATTTCTTTAGTATGTAGTTCTTTTTGTTTTCAACATAAGTTTTGTTATCCTAGGTATTTAAGTAAGCCATAGCTTTCTCTGAGAATGTAGATCTCTGATATTGCGTATAATCACAAAACTAGAAAGATATGAAAGTACGTAGATGAAATTAAAATACTGTAGGCAAGTAGTCCTATCGCGTGATGACGCTCCGCGCGGCTGTAGGTGATTATTTCAAAGGCAGGGCTGTGTTGCAATACTGTATGATATCACTACCGTGCTCGTGTGGCCCCGTGGCAGTGGCACTTAATGATTAATCAATTTGTCAAGGAAGGTACGATAATAATTTTTTTTTTACAGGTTTATACAAAATATATGATGAAATCTTGGTTAATGCAGCTGACAACAAACAAAGAGATCCAAAAATGGATGTAATAAGAATTGACATTAATCAGGAACAGAACACTATATCAGTGTACAACAATGGATGTGGCATACCGGTGGTAATGCATAAGGAAGAGAAAATGTATGTCCCTACTATGATTTTCGGGCATTTACTGACATCATCCAACTATAATGATGAAGAAGAAAAAGTGACAGGAGGTAGAAACGGTTATGGTGCCAAATTGTGTAACATTTTCTCAACAAAGTTCACAGTAGAGACTTCTTCTAAGCAGTACAAGAAACATTTCAAACAAACTTGGGGATCTAATATGACAAAAGCTTCAGAACCTAAGATCAAAGAATCTGGGAAAGATGATGATTTTACTAAAATCACCTTTAGCCCTGATTTGGCCAAATTTAAAATGGAACGGTTAGAAGACGACATTGTAGCGTTGATGTCGCGACGAGCGTACGACGTGGCCGCCTCCTCACAAGGCGTAAAAGTATATTTGAATGGGGAAAGATTAAAAATCAACAAGTTTAAGGACTATGTAGATTTATACATAAAAGGAAAAGAAGATGAAAATGGGCAACCATTAAAAGTAGTTTATGAGAAAGTGAATGACCGCTGGGAGGTCGCACTCACTTTGTCTGATCGAGGATTCCAACAAGTTTCATTTGTAAACTCCATTGCCACAACTAAAGGTGGTAAGCATGTTGACTCTGTTTCTGACAGTATTGTGAAGAGTGTACTTGAAGTACTCAAAAAGAAAAATAAGGGAGGAGTTAATATTAAGCCTTTCCAAGTAAAAAACCACATGTGGGTTTTTATCAATTGCCTCATAGTGAACCCGACCTTTGATTCACAAACTAAAGAAAACATGACACTCCAAGCGAAAAGCTTTGGATCGAAATGTAATCTCTCTGAAAAATTCGTAACGGCAGTAAGCAAATCTGGTTTAGTAGAATCTGTGTTGACTTGGGCCAAGTTTAAGGCACAAACGGAGCTGGTGAAAGCATCTGGTAAAAAGCAAAGTAAACTAAAGGGTATACCCAAGTTGGAAGATGCCAACGATGCTGGTACGAAGAATGCACATCTCTGTACTTTGATTCTGACTGAGGGAGACTCAGCTAAAACTTTAGCTGTGTCTGGACTTAGTGTTGTAGGCAGAGACCATTACGGAGTATTCCCTTTAAAGGGTAAACCTTTGAATGTGCGTGATGCATCACACAAGCAAGTATTAGAAAATGTAGAAATAAACAACTTGATCAAAATTATCGGTTTGCAATACAAAAAGAAATACAACTCTGTCGATGACTTGAAATCATTACGTTACGGCAAAGTTATGATCATGGCTGATCAAGATCAAGACGGTTCACATATCAAAGGATTGATCATTAACTTCATACATCACAATTGGCCCGAGTTGTTGAAACTGCCGTTTTTGGAAGAGTTTATCACACCTATCGTCAAAGCGACAAAAAAGGATAAAGAGATCTCTTTTTACTCATTACCCGAATTTGAAGAATGGAAGAAAGATACAGACAACCATCATACATACATTATCAAATACTACAAGGGTTTGGGTACTTCCACGTCCAAAGAGGCTAAAGAGTACTTCCAGAATATGGAAAGGCATAGGATTAAGTTTAGGTACGGTGGTCCGACCGATGACCACCATATTGAATTAGCTTTCTCCAAAAAGGGAGCTGATCAACGTAAAGAGTGGTTAACAAATCACATGGACGAAGTTAAACGCAGAAAGGAAATTGGCCTTCCGGAAAGATATTTATACACTAAAGACACAAAGGCCGTGTCTTATTCTGACTTTGTTAACTTAGAGCTGGTTCTCTTTTCAAATGGTGATAATGTCAGGTAAGGACTATCTTGGTTACAACATCTTTCACTTATTATTCTGGCAAATACAAAATATTGTTTTATTACACTCAGCGTCAAAAAAATCGCACCTTCTATTACATTAGTTTAGATATGCCTACCTGCTACTGCTAGCACACGTATTATTTATTTAATATTTATATCTATTGAAAGTACATTTATTGGTCTTTAAAACAATCATTTATTGTTTAAAAAACATAACAGTTACCACAATTAAACGCTGCACATGTAATTACTTGCGCATTCATTATAAGGGTATAAATAGGGGTCAATCCAGGAAAATCGGGTAAATTCACTATCGAAACGTTAGAGAGAACGCACGTCAACTGCTCAATTAAGAAAAGAAACACCCAAGATGCATACTATTGGCCATGAAGCTTGTCAAATGAAATTGTTATATTGCAAAAAATGTGACAGTGCAATGTTGCTGGGAAACTAAATCTCAGTCATTTATTCCGTATGACGAGTGTTCCAACGGTTTGAGAGACTGTTGGTTATATACGAATGGATAGAAGTACACTCGGCGTCAAAAAAATCGCACCTCCTATTAAATTAGTTTAGATATGCCTACCTGCTACTGCTAGCACACGTATTATTTATTTAATATTTATATCTATTGAAAGTACATTTATTGGTCTTTTAAACAATCATTTATTGTTTAAAAAACATAACAGTTACTACAATTAAACGCTGCACATGTAATTACTTGCGCATTCATTATAAGAGTACAAATAGGGGTCAATCCAGGAAAATCGGGTAAATTCACTATTGAAGCGTTAGAGAGAACGCACGTCAACTGCTCTATTAAGAAAAGAAACACCCAAGATGGATACTATTGGCCACAAAGCTTGTCAAATGAAATTGTTATATTGCAAAAAATGTGACAGTGCAATGTTGCTGGGAAACTAAATCTCAGTCATTAATTCCGTATGACGAGTGTTTCAACGGTTTGAGAGACTGTTGGTTATATACAAATGGATAGAAGTATATGACAACATTTACTATTAATTAGATATGATTAAAATGGTTTCAAAGAAGTTTTTTTTCAAAGGTGCGATTTTTTTGACGTCGAGTGTATATGACAACATTTACTATTAATTAGATATGATTAAAATGGTTTCAAAGAAATTTTTTGAAAAGGTGCGATTTTTTTGACGCCGAGTGTATGTAGTGATATTTCAATAAAGAGTAAAGAGTTGGGTAAAGATTGTTTATCAAATAGGACAAGTAAGGATAAACAGACTTCATAAAATAATTATGACATTTCCCATACAGATCCATCCCCTCCATGATAGACGGTCTGAAGCCTGGCCAGCGCAAGGTGATCTTCACGTGTATCAAGCGTAACGACAAGCGCGAGGTCAAGGTCGCTCAGTTGGCGGGTTCAGTCGCTGAACACTCTGCTTACCATCACGGTTAGTATTTATTTATTAACCTTAATTTAAAAAAAAATAAAAAAATATATAAAAGAACACGTTTTTAAAACGAACTAAAAAGTATACAATAATTAATATAAGTAATAAGTTTTAAATCTAAAATAATAAATAAAAATGTGGGGCGCATTTATTATCAATTGTATTTTGCATGCGTCGAAAAGTCGAAAACTGCGGCTTAAAAAAAGAAAAAAATATTGAGAATGCGCAAACAGTGCTCTTTTATATGATACTCCACGTGCCCTAGTATTTTTTAAGACCCCCTTTCAGTCCCTGGTTCTTTATTTACTTCTTATTTGTAAAATAGTTAGGCAAACATCATCTAAAACTATTTCAAGTCGATAGCATTAGAAGTTCTCGAGATTCCATAATGGTTCCTTTTACCATTTTGGTACAGAACTCTAAAAACGCTTCTCCACGCATACGGTTCGCTGTCTGATTCACCAGGGCTTGATGTACAAACTATCTTTAATTTTTCCTCAGGCGAGCAGTCCCTAGCCATGACGATAGTGAACCTGGCGCAGAACTACGTGGGGTCCAACAACATCAACCTGCTAGAGCCGCGCGGCCAGTTCGGCACGCGGCTGTGCGGCGGCAAGGACTCGGCCAGCCCCCGTTACATATTCACCCTTATGTCGCCGCTCACAAGGCTCATATTCCACCCGCACGACGACCCGCTGCTTGTGGTGAGTACTATATCATTTTTATAAAACGCCCGCGACTTTTTCTGCGTGGAAAGTTATTTTGTTATCCCTCTTGAACAGTATCTTTTTTCGGGATAAAAGGTACCCTATGTCAAATAAATGATTCTATTCTATGTCATTTTCTGATCCGTGACAATTTGTATGCAAAATTTAATGATGGTCGGTTGAGTAGTTAATTCGTGAAGGCGTAACAAACAAACAAACTTACTATAGCGCGGACAGCAAGGGCTGCAATGATGATCAAGCTTGAAGGCCGAGAGCGTAGTTAAGCTAAGCTCGAGGCCATCATAACGTGGCCAGCAGTGCAGTCATTGTGGAACAAGGCTTGTAACTATACAAGCACTAGCTTTACTCAAATGAGTACAGCTCGCGCAAAATAACTCGATCCAAATTTTAGTACCACGTGACTTGCGCAGTAGAATAGAAATAGAAATTCGTTTATTTCCATTAGAATTAAGTTTAAAAATTAAAGGAGTTACTACAGTTTTTTTCGGAAGGGACGTTTAGTCAAGGTTCCAAAATCTTAGAAATTTAATCAGATTTTGGAACCTTGGAACAGTCTGTAACACCCACCACTCTACAACATTGTTATCTCTGAAGTCTGAGATACTATCGACAACACTGCCGCTTTACTACTCCCTAAGGTTAAAATCGCTTGCACGCTGCGCCGTCACTATCATGCGTTTAGTTAGTGCAGGGGCGATACGCGCACACACTAATTTTTCTGCAAAGTGGGAAAGCACGTGACTTACCAATCGTACAATTATCCATAAGGAAACTGTGCCCTTGCATTTATAAGGATTAATAAGATGTTGTCTATTTGCAGCACGAATTCGAGGACAACCAGAAGATCGAGCCGGTGCACTACTTGCCCATCATCCCCATGGTGCTGGTCAACGGCGCCGAGGGCATCGGCACCGGATGGTCCACCAAGATACCCAACTACAACCCACGGGATATAGTGCAGAACATACGGTAAATACGGGATCTCATTGGCTATAATAAATATTAACATAGGCCCGTATTTATAAACCGCTCTCAATGTTGAGAGCTATCTTGAGATTATACTTAAAATGCTCTTAAGGGAACAGCATCTGAGTTATGATCTCAAGATTGTTCTCAACATTAAGAGTGGTTTATAAATACGGGTCACATGGCCGAAAACTCAACGATACTCCACTTTAAGGGGCGCTCAAACATCATGCTGTCTTTGTCGTATCTTTGACATTTAATGCGCCAGGACGATGTTTGAGAGCCTCTCAAAGTTGAGTGACGTTTGAGTATTCGGCCAATAGTGTCATACGAAATCCTTTAGGGTAAAGTACAGTGGCTTCTTAAGGCGCCTTCCTCAAAAGCCCAACACATGGGGTGGATGATAGATTACTTAAGTTACCAAGGTAATAAAATGATGAGACTACGAAACAGTGTTTTTAAAAAAAGCCCTTTTCCATTCTGATCTGCGCGCCTACTAAGTGCCAATCGTAATTAATGTAAAGAATTCTCTTGCATTCTATTTATCTTTTTGAGACAAACTGCGGTCTGTGCTACGCTAGCTTCGACCCTAGATGTCCGGTCAGAGTCTCAAAAACGGCACCTCGAAATAACGCCCCAATTTCAAGCTGGGTTGTTATTTTGTATAAAGTATTTCCTTCTTTGTATCTTACTATTTAAAGTTGAATTTGGAAAGAATAGTAATTTTTATTCAGATAAAAATATTCTTGTGGGGATTCGTATTTAAAAAATTCGATTTGCTTATTGTTTTGTCAGTCGGTGCCACATTTGCGTGCTGTTTTAGTTCGTGAAGCGTTGTCCAGCAAATTTTTGATCAAAGTATTAAACTATAATACTATTTATTTATAAAAGCAATTAAATACTTAATTCTCTCTTCTATCCCCAGCCGCATGTTAGACGGCGAGGAGCCCAAACCGATGCATCCCTGGTACAAGAACTTCCGCGGCACCGTAGAAGGGTTCGGCGACAAATACGTGATTTCCGGCGAGGCGGCAATCTTGCCCAACGACAAGATAGAGATCTCTGAACTTCCGGTGGGAGTTTGGACGCAGAACTACAAGGAGAACGTTCTGGAACCGATGTTGGGCACGGATAAAGTGAAGCCGGTCATATCTGAGTACAGGGTAAGTTGTAGAATACTATTTTGTTATTTATGAAGGTTTCATACTCTTATTTCTGTGTGCAAAAACCTTATTTCTGTGTCCAAAAACCTTATATAAGTTCAAAAAAGACTGTTGGATTTAATTTTAAAAATATTTTGTCAGATAATTTTAGTTAGTTGTATTATTTAATATCAAAGAATTAGTAACAGTGATCAGTAAATTGGGATGATACTGACTGAAGAATTAATGGCGCCACAACACGAGCGACTGTCCTAAAGTCGCCATCTGCGATTAGCTTTGCGTGTGGATCCCCATTGAGAGCTTAATAATATTGAATATTTTTGTACATTTTATTTATGGGCTATTTGTTTTATTCGCTTGTTGTGGACGTACCGCAGAGCGTCGGGTCGCGCGGCCCGACACCGTCCCAGCTCCACACCAAATGCGCTGCCTAAACATACAATACTTTTTATCTTGGTTATAGGTTCTCTAAGGATTTTCTCGAATGTACACGAGGACGAAGTCGCGGGCGAAAGCTAGTATTATAATAGTGTACAACAACAGTTGACTGCCAAACTATTTAAGTTTGACATTTCATTACAATAGCGACACTGTGGTGTCACAGAATAGATATAAGCTATATTAAACAAACCACTTGCTATAAATGATTATTTTAGTAAGAGGGCTTCTGTTTAATTTCACCAGGAATACAACACAGATACAACAGTGCGGTTTGTGGTGAGCCTGTTGCCGGGCAAGCTGCCCGAGGTGGAGGCCGAAGGTATACACAAAGTGTTCAAACTGCAGACCACTATATCACTCACCTGCATGAACGCCTTCGACCACAACAACTGTCTTAACAGGTAATTATCATTCAATTTAGATTATTCGCATTCACATATTAAGATAAATAATATTAGAAAAAATACTAGAAAAAATCGACTCACCCGTAGCACCTCTCCCACTACAAATAAATTTTAGAAGTAAATTTCGCCGCTCCCACTAGCGAATCGGTAGCATAATTGGTCAGTGCATTGGGCCGGAATCCCATAGGTTCGCGTCCCGTCTGAGGTGCTACGGGTGAGTCGATTTTTTCTAGTATCTTTTCTAATATTATTTATCTTAAAGTAATTATCATTTCCTTTCTTACTTTTTTATTTCTCTATAAACTGTGATAGAAACTTATTACAGCAAATATACAACAAGCGCAAAATGAATGGTGAAATAATCGATAGGGAATATTAACTCATTATTTATCATTTTTTTAAAGTATACAATACTAGGACGGCCTAAACGAATCAGAAACGGAACACGAACCGAATGCGTGTAAATGCAAAAGCGCTCTAATGTCGCTCTTTATTGTTAGGTACGACAAAGTAGAAGAGATCCTCCGCACATTCTACGATCTCCGCCTGAAATACTATTCGCGCCGCAAGGACTACCTAGAAGGGCAGCTGCAGGCGGAGGCGGACATGCTGTCCAACCGCGCCAGGTTCATACTGGAGAAGTGCGATAAAGGGCTCGTGGTGGAGAACAAGAAGCGGAAGGCTATGGTCGAGGAACTTATCAAGAGAGGTGAGCGTTTAACTTTGATTGTTCAAATCTAGTTTTTTTTTTTTGTTTTTAGGTCTTGACTTTGAAATGCTTGGTGAAGGTTTTTGAATCGGCTTTTCTGTATGTTCTAAATCAGTTTTTTTTCACCGGGGTCCAAGATTTATTTAGTTTGATGACATTTACACTAAGGCCGAAACCCAACGGATGCGTACGCATATTCCTGCACGTGCACGCTCACGTTCTGTTACGTTGCATTGTATGGAATTATACAAGGCAAGGCAGCGTTTATTGTTTTTCATATAGTTAATTTTAAAATGTAGTGGAACGTGCACGCATGTACACGTCTACGCGTACGCATCGGACTTTATGATAAATATTTTAGCATGGTAAAAATACAATATCGATCATGTTAAACAAAAGCTAATTTATTTTGCGACTTTGACATATTATACTTATTAAATGTAGTAGATAACATTTCTCTATTCTCAAGAGTCTCAAGAGTGCGAAATTATAAGCACAGAATATAATCTGAGTGTTCTATAGACAAAAGCGGCAAGCAGGTAACTGCTACAAGTGCTTGTACGATGTTTATCAAAAACCGCGATTCTTGTACATTTTGTGTTATAAGTATTTTTTTTTTCATTTTACATTGAATGTTGCCAGGATATATTTTTTTTACATCTTACATTGAATGTTGCCAGGATATGCCCCGGACCCAATCGCTGAGTGGAAAAAGCGAGCCAGCAAGATGCAGGGACTCACCGCGTTAGAGGAGGAAGAGGAACAGGAGTCCGACGACGAGCCAGAGCCGCAGGACAAGGGGAAGCCAATAGACCCTGGTTAGTACTATATTTATTTTAATAAGCTTTTATTTAGAAAGAAAGATATAAGAAGAATTAGCAACACGATAGTACAAAAGTAACAGTATACAATAAAACAAAGATAGACAGAGAGAGACAGAGGGAGGGAGAAATAAGAGAAGAAAAAGAGATATTAAACTAAAGGTATAATGATGCCCTATTTCAAAGGATAGAATTTGCTCAGCAGCGCTGTTATTCTGAAAAGGCCTAAACAGTAAGATATTGAATACAGTGAAGATTTAACTAACAATGTTTGTTAATTACTAAGTGGTTTCAGTTCAGCTTGCAAAATTTTACCTTAACTTTAAGTCTTATTTTGCAAGCTAAACTAAACCACTTCCTTATTTATTGGTTTACCAATAACTTATGCACAAGTTAAGAATTAAAACTAGTAAGCTGATCTTTGATATCGTGTAATGTTCCAGAAAAAGCGTTCGAACAGTTAAAAGAAGTAAAGAAGTTCAACTACCTGCTGGGCATGTCCATGTGGATGCTCACCAAGGAGAAGAAGGATGAACTGCTCAAGCAAAGAGACCAGAAACTGGCCGAACTTGCGGCACTCAAGTTAGTATACTATACGTCTTAATGATAATAGATATCTACACTAATATAATAAGAGGTAAAGTTCAAGCAGCGAAACCAGAAACTGGGGCTCTATCAGCTAAAAACATTGAAGTTCATGTTAACTGTGTTTTGACAGATGTATGTGATACATTGCTACTTCGTCTTGGCACAAATAACAACTTAACAAAGAAAAATAGCAATGTATCACATACATCTGTCAAAACACAGTTAACATGAACTTCAATGTTTTTAGCTGATACCGCCGCTGGCCGAACTTAAGTTAGTACACAACTCATTTATTAAGAGCTTGTTTCACAAACAAAAAGTAAGTTATGAGTAGCTTACTTGAGAGATGATTTGACAGTTATATCAAATTATGTATTTTTTATCCACTACGGGTTAGCGCTTGGCCTTTACCTCACCTGATGTTAAGTGACGATAAGGCCGAAGGTGGAAGCGCACTACACCCGGAATCCTCACCACTGAGGCTATCTTATCTCTAACTGCCGGAACACAACAATTTTCAAATTGCTGTTATGACGTCAGACTTAGGGAAGATGGTGGTAGCTAGCCAGGCGGACTTGAAGTAAGCCCTAGCACCAACCAAACCGAGTAAAATTTACCCCCCTACTTTGAATCGAACCCGGGACCCCTGTGAGTGCCCAGAGGCGGTCGTATGTCAAATCATCTGTCAAGTAAGCTACACAGAACTTTTAAATTGTGAATCAGACCATAAAAGAAAGAGTTTGACGTTCGGGTTGTTGCTTAACCTCGGCAAATAACCCATCTCCGTATCTATCCATGCTTATTGACCTT
Organism: Catoptria pinella; assembly: GCA_963556745.1. Lineage (NCBI taxonomy): Eukaryota > Metazoa > Arthropoda > Insecta > Lepidoptera > Crambidae > Catoptria > Catoptria pinella. The sequence continues at coordinate 2,420,029 of OY750771.1, forward strand.
TCAGCTTTGGCAAAAATGCTTTCGTATGTCCGTCCGGCTGTCCGTTTGTTCTCCTCTACAGGTCGCATTTCTCAACCGATTCTCGTAAAATTTTTTGAGCAGGTTCTATAATTATATAGAATTTCTTTGTCAATTCAGTTTTTAGTTTTTTTTTCAAAATGGCGGAGATACGTTGAAGCGAGGTCTATAGCTCACAGAGCCACTATTTATTATTGTATATTTATATATTTTTATTTAATCTGACTGAATGCCATTACAAAGTCATTTCAAAATGTTTTTCTGTTTGCAGGTGAAAGCAATGAACTTTATTTTCTTATTATTTTTTTACTTCTAAGGAAGAAGACTCCTTCGATGTTATGGCGCGATGATTTGGACGCACTCCTAATGAAACTCGACGAAGTTGAAGAGAAGGAACGCCAAGAGGAGTCCTCTACCAACAAGAAGTCCGCCAAGGCTTTTGTGAGTACATGATTTATTTAAAAAAATGAATAAAATAAAATAATTGTTTGTGGAACTGTAATTTAGCTTGATGATTATCTTTTTCAATGCAATCAAATAGATGGAGAGGATGAAGGTAAATAATTTAATTACTGGTTTCATATTTTTAACGCAACTGCACTGCACTTTAATTTACCTAAAACAGATCCCCTACTCTCTACGGGATCGAGTTCACATCAGGATCGAATAAACGTCAAAAAGTTTTGGTACACACGACACAGCATTTCAGGTTATACAGTTAACTGCGAAAACAGCTTTTATTACGTAGGGCATAAAGGCGGTCTCAAGGTCAACATGTATAGTCTGAGGTGCCGTCGTGTGTACATTGAAAACGGTTTCCATAGTACCGTTTTGATGTTTGCTTGATTCGAACTCGATCTCTATCGTGTCGGGAGTAACCCCCCGTTCTCTTATCGATTTTAAACCTTATTTTGTTGGATATTCATAGACGATTGAAGAAGTTTGATATAGTAGTATAGTAATAGGGTATAAATTGCTGCTATAAATCAATATAAACAATTGTATGTCTTGCTTTAGTATTAAAGTACTATGTGAATATTTCCAGAACGCCAGCAAGAAGAACCGCAAATCCCTCATGGACATCGCGCCCTCAGACAACGGGCGACGCATCGAACCCAAGATATCGGACGACCTCATCAAGCGGATCCAGGCCGCGGAGAAGGCCAAGACCAGGAAGGAGGTCAAGAAAGAATACGACCCGGTCAGTGATGATACATGATTTACTGCTGTACTCAGCGAAGATTAAGTTTAATACTTCATTAAAATTGGTGCTATCTCTTTCTTTTCCATAGTGATAGTATAAGTCGACCCAATACTTAATAAAGCATTAAACTTAATTGACATCTCTGAGTACGGCAGTTATTATTTGTCTTCAGTTTTATCCGTTTCAACTTCAATATTTACTTTTATTTCTCAAATTTATATGACTATATTTTCAGGATGATCCAATGGGCATCAGTCCAGCCAGCGGGGAGAAGAAACCGAAAGGCCGCGTCAAGAAGGAGAAGCCGGAGAAACAGGAGAAAGTGGAGAAACCAGACAAGGACGGTCTCAAGCAATCCAAACTTAACTTCAAGAAAGAGCCTAAGAAGGTAAGCTTCAAAAGAGTTATTCGCTACAATGCTGGAGCATTGATGTACATCATATAATCGGGATCATATTGACCCGCCTGGCTCTCCATTTTGTTTTACCTGCTATACATATAATACAAAATACTAAACCAATTCAAAATAAATGCCAATTATATTTTTTCATACAAAACTGAAAATAGAAACCTAGACAAATACTGTTTCAATCTGAGTAACATCACAAAGAGAGTTTATTATGCTCAAATTGCAAATCATTTTGGTATTACGTTTGTAGAGGAAGTTTACTGTTCGCCGGACTCTTAATTTACACACGACGGCACCTCAGACTATACATGTCGACCTCGAGACCGCCTTTATACCCTACGTAATAAAAGCTGTTTTCGCGGTTTAACTGTATAGCCTGACGTGCCGTCGTGTGTACCTAAGGTTTTTTAAAGGTAGGAACAAAATCATTTTAAAGATTAATCTTCGTGTACAAAATCTATAGTTTACATCCGAAGCGAAGCGAGGGCGAGTCGTCGCTAACATTGTTTATGTTAATGTTGTAGAAGAAGATGACGTTCAGCGGCAGTAGTTCCGGCGAGATGTCGGAGTCCGAGGCGGAGTCGGCGCCCGCGCCCGCCCCCGCGCCCCGCGAGCGCGCGCACGCCCGCCGCGCGGCCACTAAGGTCCGACTTCTTGTAATAGTACATACTAAATAAATACTACTAATTTACCGAATGAACGCAAAGCGTCTCCTTTTCAGCTTGGACAAAAATGCTTTCGTATGTCTGTCCCGCTGTTCAGCTTTCCGGCTGTCCGTCTGTTCTCCTCTACGGGTCGCATTTCTCGACCGATTCTCGTGAAATTTTGTGTGCAGTTTCTATAATTTTATATATATTTTTTTGTCGATTCAGTTTTTCAATGTTTTCATATTATATGAGGAAAACATATTTCAACCACTTCGAAAAATGATCAAAGATGTCACAAACACGAGGTCTACAGCTATACAGAACCACTTGTATTATAAATGTGAAAGTTTCGATGTTTGTTACTTAATCACACAAAAACCGACTAATTACTGTAGTAATTTAAAAAAACCGCGCTAGTATCCGTTAAAAAAAGCGTTTTATTTAATGTCTAGTGAGCATGACAACTGTAAAGTGACATGTAATAAAATATTGGCATTGCCTTCAGGTGCAAAAGTACAAGGACGGTTCCGACGATTCCGGCTCGGACTCGGAGCCCGAGCTGTTGGACAACAAGCTGGACGAAGACAACCCGCGGACCGTGCAGCTCAGCGACGACGACGACGATGACGAGGTCCTCTCTAAGAAGCAGACTGCTAAGCCCGCCGAGATGGACTCCGGTAAGATTACTTATTTTTACACAGGAAAAAATTGTAAAAAATGCAAACATTTACCCATACTTAAGCTGTTTGTCTACTGCCTGCAGTCACCGTCTTCACAAGATTATTTTACTATGAAATCGAGATGACGGGATTTCAATAGAAAGGTGGCCATAGATGTATGTATCGCTTTGTGCCGCGCTTTGGGTAAGTGCGTGCTCTTTCTCCCTCCCGCACTTACGTCTATTGTCGCTTTCCCTCCCCCCGCCACATCTTTCACAATCCAGAGCGTGGTTCAGTCACCACCAAAATGATCTGAACATTAAAACTTGCCAAAATAGCTAATCTTTTGACAAAAATCAACCTCATAAGATATTAATTGTCTGAGAAGAAACGAAAGTGCACCACTGTACAACATCGTCGTAGTACAATAACATCGAGAACTGCATGTAACTATTATTTAATAATTAATTTATCAACATACTAACAATGACGGACCGATACTTATTAAGTGAATCTACTTCCTAGATTGCCTGTTCGATTCCCTGATAGAAGAATCCAAGAAGGAAGAAGAGAAACCCCAACCCAATCACAGGTCGTCTCCCGCAGTCATCTCCTCCGAAGACGAGGCTCCCATTAAACCCGCAGCTAAAAGGAAACTCAACCCCACTGAGAAACCCAAGAAAAGGCCCGCTAAAGTGATGCTCAGCCTGGACAGTGATGATGACGACAGCATATTTGATAGCAAAAAGGTAAGAATGGTAAATAGCGATAGATTTGTGTTAATCTTAACTAACGACGAAGCTAAGAATGCAGCGGCTGAGAGAAAACTCAACCCCACTGACAAACCCAAGAATAGGCCCTCTTAAGTCATGACTGAGCATGCTCAGTGATGATGACGACAGCATGTTCGATAGCGAAAAAGGTATGGATTGTTAACAGTGACAGATTTGAGTGAATCTTAACTTAGGACGATACGACGGCGACGAAAATCTTAACTTAGCAGGAATTACCTTTCTGCTACGGTTGTAAACAAATTCGTGGGAGCGGTAAGTTGTAAAAGATAGATTTAATTATTCTCGAAACTCGTTTTTTCATCAAACTCACGACCGCACGCTACTTCGTTTGCGTGGATTTTAATTTTTCCATTAGTTGGAAAAGGTACTTATTTGGGATGTATGTAAGGTACTTTTATGTCCTTCACAGGGAACATTGTGTATGCAACGTGTATTTCAAGCTGATTTGTCGAGTAGGTAAGACGTGAAAGCGTAACAAATAAACACATACTCACTTTCACAGCGTTGAACGTCGGTTTGGGTTTTATTTCTGTAAAGAGAAATAAAACAAACCACTCATAATTGTAACATTGCAACTTAAATAAATTTATATTTTACACAGGACAAAAAGAAGGCGAACCCCAAGAAAAAAGCCAAGAAAGCAAAGTCGTCAAGCGGCTCGGACTCTGACGTGGTCGCGGTCACGAGTACGGCCGCCACGGGCCGCGCGAGGGCCCGCGCCGCCCCGCGGGCCAACTACCTGGACGACGACGACGACGACGACAGCGACTACTAGCGTATACAGCGAGGGGATAGGTAAGAATCGACACCATTATAACCTATGAGCCCTCTGCAGGACTCTTGACGTCGCTAACGTCAATAACGACTACGATCGCTATGGGCTGCTCGCCGACTACGTCGTAGTCGTGGACTGGATCATATCTCCCTCTATAATTCGATTCCAGTCATAATTGTATTTATTTCTTTGTTTCAGATCCAGTATTGTACATTGAAACCGTTATTTGTAAATGGAGAGCACAAAGAGGCGAAGTGTTTGCGTTACTGAGAACAGGACAGTGTAATATTGTATTCGTCTGTTTTCTAACAGTTCAAATTATTTTTATACATTTTTGACGTGACATGCTACGGCAGCTCATTGACTGAGGCCGGTGATTGATTTTAGTGATTGTATTACACATTTCCAGTGAACGATGACATTATCTATTTTATATCTTGAAGTATTCATAATTTAATGCTCCCGACATCGGTTTGTCGTAATCTCTTAATTTTAATTAACAATAGAGTAAGCCCAATTACTCTTAAGTAATATTTATATTTGACATACTCGTAATTTCATTATCATTTCAGTTATTTTATAACCCTGGAAATATGGCCCATATAACTTTATTTGATTTAAATTCTCAACGAATATTTGTAAATAATGATTTATTACTATTTTTTCTATGTTTCTCGTGACTTGTAATTCTTTACTTTTAGCATTAGTTGTTTCTTTAATGTTTCCTATTAATTTATTTAGTTCGAAAATTCAAATTATGGTATTTTGATACTTATTCCTGATACTATTATGTACCGTTATAGACTGTACTATCTTGTTATTCTACGGTGTCATGAATGTTTCCATTCCATAATTATAAATTTTATTTTTCTAATGAAATCGTAATTTGTCAATTACCTAAATGTTTTTAATAATGTTTCCGATGTGATACAATTATGACAAATGAGTTTGATACTTTTTGTCACAGATTTATTGTTTCATCTTTAATTTCAGATAGTATAATTTGTTGTTTTTAACCTTTTCACCGCCAACGTCGGCATATGACGTCATAAAAAAAAAGTGTCCCGCACGCCAACGTCGGCATATGACGTCGCCCAAATTAGATGCAAATTTAAGTATTCTACCAATCAGTTTAATTTTTTTTTTTGTCACAACATGAAGTATTCAGCCTTACTAATATATTTTCACCAAAAACACTAGAAATTATTGCATATATATTGCAAAATCTATTTAAAAATAATTGGCCGTAACCAAGCAATACAGTCCGAATGTCCTCGGCGCCAGCGTCGGGAGCTGCCGACAGCGACGTCACAGGTAGTGTTGTGCTAATGTGTTTATTAAAAGGTCAAAGTTTATTTATCAATTAGCATTTGGTCTGATAATTACGTCGAAAATATGAAATAAAAATGTTTATGGATACATTACAATGTAACATGGACTATCACTTAGTAAATTCTCTGTAACGAAACAAAAATATTTGGTTTTAATTTGCAAAAGTCTACACTCGCCGATTAAATGGCTTTAGACCTTTGCGCCTATTGTTTTATGCAGGTGCAAGAAATTCTAAAGAAGGATTAGAAAGAACAATACGCTGGCACCGAGGCACGGCGTACTTTGATCAATTATTGCGAAAGAAAATAGATAATTTGGCCGAAATATTTTTAAGACTGCCCATTGTTTTTAAAACAGCTGCAAGATTTTTTAGGCTGACCATAAAACAACAATGGGTACGTCGCGGCATCTATCAATACACTAAAATACTTTCACTTTTTATAAAATAGGTACCAACAAAACTGTTCTTAATATTACTTACGAAAATATTTAGGAATAAGTCAACAGATTTTCCTTCAATTTAAGTATACGATGCAATGATATTGAATAAAAAATTAAGTAGAATCAAAATAAAATTTCTATCTAATATTGAAAGCGCTATAAAGGCTATCTTTGTAATGTATTTAATTAATCATCACGCAATTACATGTCACGAGGAGAGAAAATAAAGTACCTACAAAAGAATGTTATAATTATTAAAATTATGTCGATGTATTAGAGGAACATCACTATTGTTAAAGCACGCGGCTTATATAAAGTATGGTCCCTGTACGCCAACGACGGCAGCTCACGTCCGCCGAGGCGACGGGAAGCTTAACTAGGGACGTTCCATTTTCAATCACAATTATTTATTGTTTACTTGATATTTTGGTTGAATGTTAATTTAAACACACAGTTATTGCTGTGAATTGTTATGATTTACGGAATCTAATAATTGGATTTAAATAAATGCAAGAAAATTCATAGAATATGGGTAGGAAAAGGTAAAAAAGGGGTTGTCGATTGTAATCACTGGACATCACTATTTTTTGGAACCTGTTTTTATTGTTTTAGTGGCGTGGCGTGGGACAATAGATTTTTTTTTGCTATACTTGGCGGCGAAAAGGTTAAACAATTTGTAAATAAAAGAACAATTTTCAAGTTTGTGTTTTATTTCGAGTAGTTACATAATATGCACTTAAGGCACATACATAATTGCTTAAGATGATGTCAATAGTACGACGGGTGGCCGAAAATAGATTCGATCAAGATTGTGCAGGTATATTTTATAATGGTAAAGCAAATATAAGAAGTGGTAAAGGGGTGCAAGATAAAAAAATAATAAAGTCCCTTTTTGTATGGAGCTATTGAAACTTAATTAACTTATTTTTTTTTATATGGTGGAACATCAATATTGTTGTAACATCAAGTGCGAGGTGTGAGGAGTATTAAAAAAATAATAGAAATTGTTAATGAATGCCCACAAAAGCGGGTAAAATCAAACGTTGTTTGGTTGGGTTCAGAGCCTTTACTCATTTATCGGTACGACATCAACACGCTCGGTATACGCGGTACCGAAAACAGAAAGCTTAGCGTTACTCATTTGTCGGCGCAACATCAGCTCGGCGCGGTACAGATTCGGTACAGAATCAGTACCGCGCCGAGAAATGAGAAATGGGCCTTATGTTGGAACTTTCATCAAAAACAGAGACCAACTACTGCAGCTGCCAGGAACAAAACCGACCGTCACACAAATTTACTACACCGGTGTGACAAACGGTTTTTTTTTACCCGTGTAGTCACACCATGACATGAAAAAATTATAAACTTTTTTCCGTAGAACAATGTTGTACGTCATCAAAGGACGTACCAGGATCACATAAATATGAGAAGGTAGTTTCCAATAACTTTTTAATACAAACGTCACCGATACTCACCATTCATATGGAGTTATCAAAGTACCAGAGTAGCATAGATTTAGAGGAGGTTAAATTTATTAATTTTGTGCATTGACCCGTCTACGTTTATCTCTGTCGCTCGTGCGCAAGTTAACATATTGCCATTGCGCTCGCACATACCGTCATAGCATCTGGTGAATGCGACAACAATAATGTTAGCGCAAGAGCGACAGAGACATAGTACCTCTAGACGGGTCATTGCACAAAATTCCTCTTAAATGTCATGTTAATAAAGTTAAACTCCTCTAAATCTATGCTACCCTGGTACTTTAGTAACGTAATTTAAGCAAGTTAGGTCAAGGGTGTGGTTGGTGAGGACAGTACAAAATTCCTATTAAATGTCATGTTAATAAAGTTAAACTCCTCTAAATCTATGCTACCCTGGTACTTTAGTAACGTAATTTAAGTGGTGGTGTGAGGAAAGATTTGAGCAGTATTACATTTTATAAGCTTAATGCTCTAAGTTTATAAGTAACCAGTATCACAACACTACGGGTAAAAAAAATGATCGTTTGTCACACCAGTGTGGTAAGTTAGCGTGACCACGGGTCGGTTGGAAAAAGAACAAATAAAATCTAGCTCGCACTTGACCGTGTGACTGTATATTTGCATTTTTGTAAGTTTTTGCAGGAAAAGTGTTAAAAATAGTTTATGATTGATGTTCCATATAAAACATGTGTTAGTCCCATCTCAATAACACAATCAGTCAAAATTCCTGGCTCCATACAAAAAAAGTAAACTATTATCATTAGCAATTAGGCATTTTACTAATAAATATTTTATAAATATTGTGTTTTTAATTAAAGTTGATTACAATTTCTTGCCGTTTATTGTGACATAATTTTGTCGTTAATTTATAAAAATAGTCAATACAAATAATACGCCTAGCAATAATGTGCCGGCAATGAAACTAAAATGGACGTTCAGTAAAATATTATTTAGTTTTACTACTATTTTACATTATGTAATATTGGGATATTTTTAAACTTAATCTCCGTTTCAAAAACCGTTGGTATAATAATATCAATAAAATACTAATACTTACTTTAACTTGATGAAAGAAAAAAACAATTGATTGTGTTATCGGTTGAATGTTATGTAGTGGGTTGTTGCCTTATAATGTGCCAAAAAAAATAGTATTTTCAAACAGTGATGATATTTATCGTTGATAGATTTGGATACTTAATTTCACCATCACCATCAGTGTCAGGATGGCCGAGCGGTCTAAGGCGCCAGACTCAAGGTAACTTGCCTGCGAAGAGCGGGTCGGGTGTTCTGGTCCTCTCTGAGGGCGTGGGTTCGAATCCCACTTCTGACAAAACTTTTTTTGTTGCTATTTTATGTTATTTTTCCAATAATAATTATGTGTTTAAACTCTAGCATGAATTTTATTAAATCTTATATTTTTATATCTTGTTAAAAACAAAAGGTATGCAAATCATATTATACTGATAGGTAAAATAAATAAGACAAAATAGTTCTTATATTAATTTTTATTATAAATTTTAGACAGCGAACTCCATTTTGGTATGCCAACATAATTGAGTCCAATATAAATTGAAGTAGGTACAATATAATCTATTTGGGATTACTTCACAGGGTTAATAATATTGACATGACCGACACACAAAGTACTTATAAATTAATATTTATTTTATTTCTTTATAAATCTCTAACACTCTTCAAAAACTGGTAATTATAATAATATGGCATTCAATATGAAGAGCGTTTAATAAACTATTTTAATGTATTATTTACACATAATAATAATTAATTAATTAAATATATTTAAGTACAAATTGTTACTAAGGAGTAATTAGGTACAATATTGAACAAATGCTTCTTTCTAATGATTATTATATTTATGTACATTATTTTTTGTATATACGAAAGCTGAAACACGGGTCACATATTTTCAATTTCAGAATCAGTATAATAATAATATATTAAAATAAAATAAAAATGATAATGATACCTTAAAAACTCACGAAGTTACAAGCTTTTTGTGTGGCACGCGCGAGACATTTTAGTAGGGTGTGCGTTAATTATGGTTTTGTAAATATTATTTAGTCAAAATATAACATGATATAAAAAATATTGCAATCGATTCTATTACTGATTCTGAACAATAAGTTTTCGTATACAACGTGTTACAAAATACCCCCTAATGCCGAATATGGTATATAGGGACCATCAAACTGAACAACTTTTACTATGGGATCAATTCTGAAATCGCGAAAAAAAAATCAGCTGTTTCATACAAAAATTAATTACGAAAATATCAAAATGTATCAAACAGCTGTTTTTTTTCTCGATTTCAGAGTTGGTCCTATAGTAAAAGTTGTTCAATTTGATGGTCCTTATATACCACAGACATATATATGTCTGTGGTATATATCATATTCGGCATTAGACTATAATTATAGACCATATTCGGCATTAGACTATAATTATAGACCATATTCGGCATTAGGGGTATTTTTGTAACATGTTGTATACAAAAAATAACCTTGTGGAATTAGACTTTCAAATCTGAATGTTAACATAATAATATTATTAAATTTGACTGAAGACAATAAAGAGTGTATTTCAATGTTCATATTTATTTGCATGTTGCATTTTATGAATAAAATAAAATTCAACGCACTTGAATGAAATAAAATATTTCTATGGATATGGTAAGACAATTTTTAGCGAGTGTAAAATCCATTTAAATCCATAATATAGGCACAGATATTATAACAGATCCAATAGTTATAATAATTAATGACATTTCTTGATTTGGCGGATAAAACTAAATGAATAATAAAAACGTGTTAAAAAGTACTTTACGGAGCATACTTGTAACAGCAATTTTCAGTAAGGTTTAACTTTAAACATTTTCAGTAACCTTTTCAGCGCATCTATTGTTATTTTAAGTAAGTATACAAGATTCTTAAAAGTGTGATGTCTAAAGTAAGTTCAATTTTAAATTGACGCTTATTATTTGCGCCTGCCTTTAGCTCCAAAACATCTGCCCACAATCACAATTTAGTTAAAATTGGATATCACAAGCCGTGTACCCCACTTTTCACAAAATCCTTGAAATCTCCACAAACATCAGTACCTGCTCAATTTGCTTTCCCTATCAGAGTATCCTTTAGCACTTTCCCGATCGGAATACTTCCCATTCCCATTATATTTGTTATACCTGTCCCCATTTCCGTTCTGTCTGTATTGTTTCTCAGACGCGCTGTAGTGGATCTCGGAAGGACCAATGGTCTTGGACCAATGGTGGGTCCAGTAGAAGTCGTCGGGGTGGCGGGGGTAAGGGTTCTCCCTGCAGAGGACCACGCAGTAGATGAGGCTGCCTACCAGTGTGATGAAGCCGAAGATTAGGAAGACGATGCCGAGGATCCTGGAAGAGATAAGATCTTTACCATTGGTTTTTCATTCTTATCATGGGCGCACGTCTACTTTAAGGAAGCTACTTTACTTATCATCCTTTTATTTAACGGAGGAGCAATCAAATTTTTAAGTTTGGTAACGAATGTCGCTTTCGAAAGACGATGATGATGATGATGATTTCACCATAGATGGTTATGCATGACTTCGAAGGTAAGAATTTCCCTGATTACGACTCTCGAATCTCGACGTTTTGCCACATTTATGTTGATGAAAATAGCAATACGGAAGTACAATTTTATGATGTTTTGTGTTATTTTAAATAAGTTTCTTTAGAAAACGAGGTTGCATTAAACGGCGACACTATGACACACATAGAACCGCAAACAGTGTCCCATAAAGCCACCATAATACGAAGAGACAATCTTGTCATCCCAAATTACATTTACCGTTGTTCGAAGAAGTTTTTCTAAAATGGTTAAGTGTTTTTTAATGTGCTACTACCTATTGTGTTCGAGAAATAGTATAGTAACTACAGTGTGGTAGAAATGAACAGCTCTGTAGTGTAAGAAAGTACTTACATTAAAATAATGTCTGTGGATGTTGAGGTTTTATTGAAAGAGAAATTCGTGTGGAGTAAATTCCTTTGTAAATTTTATTAGTGATAATTGGTCAAGACTGTTTAGTACAACAATGCTTGCTTACAATAATTTTACCCATATTGCTTAAAAGCGCGTAGCCTGCTCACTAGCACCGCCATTGGAAAAAATCATAGTGCTTAAATAAAAACGAAATTGTAAATTATCTACTACTAGCACATAGTCATGTGCTCTTAAGAGTCCGCCGAACAGTGAGCTTCCCATACAAACGTTATACCAAAATTATTTTCAATTTGAGTTGTTGACGTTATTCGGATTAAGACAGTATTTGTCTAAGGTTCTATAAATAAAGTTAAATAAAAAAACCAAATTAATGTAATTTACAGTTTTGTAGGAAAAAATAATTGGCATTTATTTTGAATTGGGTTAGTATTTTGGAATTTTTATTTAATAGAACCCTTGAAAATTGCCGATTGTTGAAAAAGAATTGTCAGAAGAAGAAGAAAGGATGAATATTGCTTTGTTTCGTAGGTGCTAACTACCCTGATGCTGAGGAGGAGCTCAATGGCCTAATGGGCACCAATTAAACAAATTTCAACAAGGGTTGGTCATGGTTAACGGCGATGGATCGGTGCCCAAAAATATATTACCTCCGTGCTTTCGAAAGGCACGTTAAACGGTTGTCCCTTTGCATATGCAGTCATTAGCACCCACCAATACGCATTGCGCCCTCGTGGTGAGCTATGGCCGATACTTCTGATCCATGAGGAAGTCCTGTGCCTAGCAAAAAGAACATAAAAAAGGCTGATGTGCAGTGCAAGTGGTGCTACCCTGATGCTTACCAGACAAACAGAGGTTCGAAGAATTGCAGCACGATAACGAAGCCGAGCGTGACGAGAATGAGGCCCAGGTTGAGCAGCAGCATCAGGCAGCACATGCCCTTCACGTTGGGGCAGAACGGGTTGGGCGCCGCCATCGCGTCCACCTTCACACCCGCCTGGAAATAGTTAGTACAGCTATTGAAACCCAAACATATGAAATTTACAGAAGATTCAAGCTTAAAAGAGATTACCATTGATAAACATTGTGTAAAAACTAGACCTACCACAGTAAAAATTAAAAAGATTTAGCCCTTCTGAATGAAATACATTGTCCAGTTCAGAAACTGGCACATTTTTTTTAAATAATTGGAAAAAATTGGTGGCGAAGAATATATTACAGGGAAATTGGGTTGTCAACACTGACCTGAAAAAAATTTTTGTAGTTAACTATATGGAGGTCAGTGGTTGTCAAATAATGTAAGCTCACCTTTCTGGAAACTTTGGATCTGTGTGTAGAGGCGACAGAGGGCGCCACCGCGCTGCGGTAGGAGTAGACACTGCGCGGCGCTCGCGACTGCCGGCTGAGGACAACATTTACAACATAAGGGATCTACAGGGCTACCACCTTTTTTTTTATGCCGAAGTAAAACGCCTTTATGCGCTTCCCCTCCCACAGGTGAGTGAGAGGGAGGTGTGTGGGGCTCGCCAGGAGGGGACCGCAACATTCAACGTTGCGGCTCCCTCCACGACTACCTCCCGTGATCCCACCCAACCTAATGGTTCGACAGGGCTACCGCCTAATTTGGAAAGTATTTTGAGGCAGGGCTACCGCCTAACTCAAAATGCTTTCCAAATTGCTAAACTTTATGACGTCAATGCACTATCCGTCCTTGTCATCGTGTTAAGGCTGCGTAGTTTGCACACTAGCGCCGCCATTGGAAAAAAAATCATAGTGCTTAAATAAAGACAAAATTGTGAATTATCTCTCTGTAGTGCACTCCGTAGAAGCTTTGTGGTTCTTTTCATCGCTTAAACAATATTTTCTGTCCTGTTTTAGTTGAATGGAGATTTTTTGCGAAAAGTGGCCACTTTTAACAATAAAACTACATTTAACTAAACGACAGGCTAGAAAATATTGTTTAAGTGATAAAAAGAACCACAAAACTTCTACGGAGTTCACTACAGAGAGATAATTCACAATTTTGTCTTTATTTAAGCACTATGATTTTTTTTCCAATGGCGGCGCTAGTGTGCAGACTACGCCCTCTTATGATATGACTAGCCCCCCTACTCAAACGGCTGTTCTACTAAAATCAATGCTAGTAGAATAGAAAAATGTATGGGAATGACATAAGCTTCTGTCTATCCCATACATTGTCATTTTATTCTACTAGCGTTAATTTTAGTAGAATGGGCATTTGAGTGACAGTGCATTGCTATCGCTATAGGCGGTAGGGCCTCTGGTAAACGTTCAAATACGTTTGTCAAATATTAGTAGTGTTCTTTGACCTTAGGGTATTTTCCCCTAAATGATATAAGCAGTAAATTATCAATTATTAGTATGGAAAGAAAGTTTGTAAGTAGGTACCTATATTTTTCACGAGTTCAGTTTTCAAGTGAAGATGTTTTTATTATTTCCTGGCGCGCATTCTATGCGTAATAGTGTTTTATTTCTATTATAGTTTTGAACTACCTAAAGTACTTTCACCAACAAATTTTTCTTTCGTTTTCGCTCGCATGAAGATACGTGTTTTAATCAGAAAAAGTTACACTCATAGAAAATGCATTAACATAGTTGGAATCGTTTTGTCTGCCTGTTTGTAGCTCTACATTCACTGAAGCTACGAAAGTCAATGTCATAAGGAATTTGCCCTTCTGAGTAGTTAAACATGAACGTGGAAGAAAGAGGTACACTATGATTAAAGATGGGATAAACAAGTTTTGTGGTCTTCTCCAACACATATTACTCCTTAGTAGGTATACTAAAAGGTCAACTTCTTTTTAGCAAAAAAATGTGGCAGTATCAGTTTTACACCAGGACTAACTTTAATCAATTCTTAAATTCACCGTAACGTAAAGAGCCGATCGGTGGTCCATTGCACATGTCTATACCGCACTAGCTCTATGGTACAACAACGTCTTCAGTTTTTTTATAAGTCGTGACCAACGTGACATCTGATTCGGAGCGCGTCGTGCCTCCAACTCCATAAAACTAGATCAGCGCGACGATATCCACCTTAGTGGGTGGGAATAAGGGTGATTATTGCGTTTGTTTCCTCTCTAATGATGTGATGATACTGACTGCTCCAGAAATATGGGTCGCAGGTGCATGTCACGGCACGACCTTAACGGGACCCGGCACCTAGGGGCGACCTCTATCGGGAAGGTAAACAGCTCATAAACCTGCTTTAATTAATATTGACATGGACGAATCCATGATATTGAACTCTATTTTGGACAGTTTTTGAGCCGACCATGGATTTTGATCCATGGATTTTGAGCTCAAAAACTGTCCAATAAACAAACAAACATAAATAAACATAATAATATCCAACAAACATAAATAAATAAACAGCGAACTAAAATCTATGGAACAAGCATTCCGCTCAAAAAATAGCACCACGCAAAATGACAACCAAGTGGGCGGGGCTAAAAATGCTGGCATTTAGTTATGCAGCACAAAGCGACTGAACACTGTTTGCATAATACTCATAGTGACCATAATATGTATGTCTCATAGATATTTTCGATAGGTACTTACACGAAAAAATATTTGTCTTATGATACGTTATCTCTGCACCTTTTTATAGCTTTCTTTGCGTCTTTTAGGTGCACCATTTAAATAAACAGGACGTCATTTATAATTCTAATAAACCCTCTCTTTTCTTTAAAATACAAACTACAATTACTGTAAACTCTAACGTCTGTTCGTTTGCAATTACACTTCCATTAAAAATGACAGTTTGGTTTGCTCCGTAAACTTGTAAAGATACTTACATGGGATGAGACGTCATTGGATGAACATCAATCTGTTATTTTTGCTAGATCAATGTCGAATTATTAGCGATATGCATTCTAGATAAATAATATTAGAAAAAATACTAGAAAAAATCGACTCACCCGTAGCACCTCAGACGGGACTCGAACCCGCACCCTTGGGATTCCGGCCCAATGCACTGACCAATTATGCTACCGAGTAGCATAATTTCTAGTATTTTTTCTAATATTATTTATCTTAATATAAAAAAATAGCATTGTGAATGCGAAAAATCTAAATTTAATAGATATGCATTCTATTTTTTCTTTAATTGTAAGTTCAGAACTGATTCGGGACTATTATAAGTTAACGATAAAAAAAGCAGTTTCGTCAGTCATATAGTGACACTAATTGTATCCATCTAACAATCTGATTGAACAACCCAAAGCGTGCAGGAACCAAAATCCATGCCAATTGTTAATTTAATTCCGAATACAATACCATCGTTAATCATAATTTGCCATAATCGATGCCTATCACTCACCACATCTCTATAAAGCAATCGATTAATCATTGTTAATCAATTATCGTATTCTTGATCGATGTTACAGATTCATATCGATTTCGAAATGACAAACTGAATAGCTTTTTTCTATAACTACTTAGCATTATTATTATATCCAAGGTCAAACAACTATATGTAGTAAAAATAATAAAAATATTAAAACACGACTACCCTGCCAAAAACGAACTGAAAAGTTCAATAACATGTGTCATTGCAGTCGGGGGACCGTTTTTGGAACCATTTTAAATCAAAGAGGTTCCCCGACTGCAATGACAATGACACTTTTAACTTTTTAGTTCATTTTTGCAGGGTGTTGTATTTTTAATATTTTTTAAATTTAATTATTTTTATTTCACACATTTTAGTGTCAAATTATATAGTTTTGGAATGTGCTCATCAAGGCCTTTCATTTGATGCTCATGTTGTAATAAAAAATTTAAAAAAATCTAAAGATTTTAACCAGTCTCACTCGGAATTATGTAAGCAATGCCAATTCCGTTAAGACATTTAGATGTTACTAAATAACAAAGAAGAATAAAGAAACTCACATACCCCCAAACATACATGAACCCTGACTACATTACACTCTCTGTTTTTGAGCAGTCGTGTAAAACCTAATACTATGATTATCCTTATTTGATAGCTTTTGACAGTTGTCATACATCTTTTAAAACATCGTCATTTAAAAATATGTTGTCTGTTAAACCAAATTGTCACTAATAATTAATGATTTCTTTCGTAATCTATGTCTGGAAAACCATTTGTAAATAAATTGATCTTTCAATAAAGAATTGGGTGAAGATTGTTTACCAAACAAGATAGTGACAATAATAAAAACGGGTATGATTTTATCAATTACCTAATAAATGCATTTTCAGTGACCTAATAAATAATATTTGTTCCTGAAATAGTAGATCTGTCACTTAAATTAAATCACCAAATAATATAAAAACAATTACCTAAATATTAATTAAGAATTACTTGGAAATAATATCAATCATCAAATAATTATATTGGGTTTCTAAATAATAAAAGTGTCTCTAAAACTGAATCACCAAACAATTAAAAATGTTTACCTAAAAAATATATTTGATCATTGAAAAATAATATTAATATATTACATAATTCAACTGAAATTTGACAATATGGGTACAATTAATTAAATTAAACTACAATAGGTTTTAATCATATAATTTACATACATAATCGAAACAAAAACACTACTTATCTAAAACTAAACAAAACAGTGCAGTCAAGTGCGAGCTGTGAGAGTTAGTTAGGTATATTTGTTACCGGCCAAACCCGATTTTCAGGACAAACTAGTTTGGCCTAGGTTAAACTAGTTCTTCCTATACGCGATGGGATTAACTGGTATAACCTAGACCAAACTAGTTTGTCCTAAGCCCGATAGGATAAACCAGTTTAGGCTAGGGCAAATTAGTTGATCTTGATATAAGCATTATGGCCAAACTAGTTGATCCTGATATTTATGGAGCTTCGCTCGCTTCGCTCGCTCCGCTGCGAGTGGTCTAAACACTAACCTAACCTAACCTACCTAGTGCATTTAAATTTTCACAGCCCGCCAATTTGACTCCGCTCCTACTTAGGATTTTTTCTATTAATTAAGTGACACATCTATTATTTTGATGATTGAATGATCTATAAGGTGATAAATTTACTATTTTAGGTACAAATATATTATTGCTGCCAGGGAATTACTTTTTAGAGGACAGATCTTATATTTAGGCTATAGAAAAAAGTGATCAAACTATAATTTAAGAGACATATTTACATTAATACGGTGATTTATACTTAGAGACAGTTTTGATAAATATGATGACTAATATATTTCTTGGGGATAGATATTATAATTAGGGTATTGCAGATTAGTGACACATCTAAACTTAGGTGACAGAAAATATTGTTCCCAATAAAAACTGTTCAAGTTATTTAAAGAATTTATTTTTGAGAAAGAATTCGATCGTTCCTGGGAGACTAATTGTCTTAAGTAAATTTTTAGTATAATTATGAAATTTTATGGTTATCTTCGCAGGTGGCTATTACGTGCAACAGCATTTAGATTAACAACTGTGATGTAGTCATGTGGCTATGGCTAGTATCATTAAATTACATTTGATTTATTATGCCAACTACAAATAATTCAGATTAAAGTCGTGAGTGTTGCAAATTGAATTTATTACAGCAATTTTTTTGAATATTCCATTAGTGTATTCTTATTTAAATCTGGTTTAGGTCAATGGTAATGGATTGTGTAAGATGAGTATTACTATGTCCATTAAAATAACAAGTTAAAATTATCCATTACAATACAATTAAATAAGCTAGTATTTAATTGTATTGCAATGGAATACTAATAATTTATTTTTTATACTACCTGCTCGTCAATGGCATATTATGTGTCATGCAAACTTTTCCTAAAGTAAGTCATTTTTCCCATGGGGAATAATGTGATTTGAATTTGGAATGCAACCCATGTAGTCGTGCTTGATCGATGTTGGTTTCAAAAAAGTTTAGGTGCAATGAGATCTTATTCTGAGTTAGGCTGTATGTTATCATGAAAACTTTTTACGAAATTCATTTTCACCCGCGCACCAAGAAGGATTTATTTGAATGTCGAACTGACCACTACAGAATAGACGACAAAAACATAAACTCTAACCCAACTATACATGTACTAAAGAATGTAACTTTGTCGTTGCACAATTGGTGTAATGTTTCTAACATAACTTTTAATTTTCAATAAATATTCTTAATTTTTCATATTTTATTATTCTAACGTACTTAAGTACTTTCTTTATAACAGTCATTGGTTTCAATTGCCTCGCAGAAAGTATAAAAAGTAGAGTATGCATCGCGGGCTTAAATGTGTATTTGTCATGGGCGATCTTGAACACCTCGTACTCAGGATTCTAGCCTTAACTCCCTCGCTCCGCTCGGGAGTTAACCATAGAATCCCTCGTACTCGGGGTTCAATAATAGCGCCCGGGACACAATACACTACTTTAAGCCCTTATTGCATAATCTACTATAACAAAATGATTTTGTCACTTTTTTTTCATAGCAAACGATCACTGAGGTCTGTTTAGGTAAAATTAATTCATTATTGAATGATATTTTTAGTTTAACATGTATCACGTATTTACCCGACTTAATTACATTTCTAACTCTATAGGTACAACAATGGAGCAGCACAACCCTGGGTCCGGCCGTACCGGCTAACGCATCGAACTTTGGAAAGTCTGCCGGGCTTCAAATTAAAGCAGATAAATAGAACCCCAATCGGGCCAAAATGGCGAACCCCAATTCATGATGTCTCACGAACATCGATATCTTCTAAATAACTTCGGCGAATAGTAAAATACGAAACTCCTTACTTCGATTTATCTGTTTAAAGTTGAAGCTCGGCTGACCCGCCGAAGTTCGTAAAGTTAGCCGGTAGGGCCCCTGGTTGTTTTACCAAGTACCTAGGTACAGTCGAGTTAATTTAATAAGTTGGCACTTTTGACAGGATGTTGACATTTATAACAAAGCTATAAAGGATGATGAACTGTCAAAAGTGACTATACCTAATAATACGTAGTAATACCTACGTAGTAAGTAAGTAGTTATAATAATCTTATAACCAAACCGAACTTGATAAACGATAACTACTTTTTTCATAAGCGTCAAATTATCTTTTATTTATGTACGCGTGTCTGAATTGGTATTTTAATCAGTTAAGAAGACAGTTATAAAAATCAATCGAATAGGATTGGACAAAAAATTCCTAACGAGATGGAGTACCCTTCATCGTTAATCCGAACAAATATTTACAAATAAGATGTCAAATGATGAAAAAAGGAAAAAAAAACTTCGAATAGCCCTCACCAACAAGGAGAAAGTCGACTATTAAGGTTAATAAGGTTTTCACCTATAAAAAAGGTATTCTTTTATTTGTCTACAAAAAGTTCTTTCTAAAGGAAAATTGTGGGCCTTTTGAAACGTAAAGAAAAAGATGAGACTCAATTCCACGCGTACGTAGTTTTGGGTTAACATTCTTGAAGCCTTTTAAATTAAGTTATATTAACTTTTTGCTTAGCTTCTTATATTATAACATGACGTTTCTCCTTGCCATGGGAATAATCACATTCTGTTTGAGACTTACAAAGAGAGCCTTTTTGTGGAAGTGTCTGACCACAAAATAGTGTCTTGTCGTTGTAATGTTGCTTAAGTGCTAGGTTAATTTTCAGTTAATTATTCTTTAAAGTTAAGTTTTAATCCTTATATTCGAAGATAAGATTGAAGTTGAATGTATAAAGAGAATGTTTGAACTTAACTTGAACGTCCTTACCACAAAAGATTTTAAAACACGTGTTTTGCTTAGTGATGCTGTCTCTTTAAAACAATATTGTCAAAAAAGTGACAGCATCACATTTAAACTAAGTTAAACACTTGTTGAACAGTGTTTTGTGGCAAGGCCGTATGTGAATAAATGACAGATTTTGTATTAATATTTTCTAATGATGTGTAAGTATTTACAATATTGATCTGTGGTTATGACTGTAAAAGAATAAAAGATTGGCTTGACTATTGCTTATATTTTCATTGATTTTCACCGATTATTGATAGGTAAAGTACTGTTACATTTTTTTATCTAATTTTAAAAACCCACAGATTGTAGCGTTATTTTTTGACATGACACTTGTCCTTTCCACAGACTATAATGAGACATTTTGACATTTTTTAACAATGACATCTTTTCGGTTGCCTTACAAAATACTCGTAAATATTCTACAGACATTTTTTAAATTACAAAATTACTTTTACATAAAATGTATTTTTTAAATAAGTATTTATATCTACTCGGAATTTATTTTATTTACTCTCTGAACTTTCGAAAAGCTTTAAGTAAGTACTAATTTTATAAACCACAATTAGTTGCCACCTATTAAAAAATCTCAGTAGCCGTTAAACTAAATAAACTAATTCCAGTAATTGGTTACGAGTCACGACCGGTTAAAGGTCGTCTAATTTTAATTGACACAATGACGGGGCGTTATTCTCTAAGTAAACTGGGCGATTTAATCATTCGTTACCGAGCTTTATTCTTAAAGTCAAGGTTACTGAAATGTTAATACCCCAGTTTTAATAGAATTTACCGTGGGAGTTAACTAATAATTGTTTCTGCTTATTCCGTGTTTGGTAAAAACCTTTTCCAGTTTGATAAAGAATGCTTTTTTTTATAGTTTTTATTTATTTAATTTAAAAGCTATAATTATTAATGTAAGTAGTGGTTGGTGTTTTGATTGTATGATTGACATGAAGTTAACTTTAAGTTATTCTAGAGACTAGTGCGGAAATCACGCGTCATAAAAACACTTATAAAAAAGAAATTCATTCTAAATAAGTTCATACATTTCGTCGAAACTTTTTGAATACAAATTTTTCCCGGGTTCAATGTCACAGATTAATTTTGGAATGGACAGGATGAGAAAAATGTGTGAATGTTGTCCGAAAAAAAAGCATTCAATTTTTAGGGTAAAGAAAGCGAGCTTCCATAAACATTTTACAGTTATTAAAAAAGTTAAACCCTAATAAAGTAACTAAATTCAATTTCACACGGTAACAAAAGTAGATTTAAAGTGAAGGTTGGTTTTTATGGTTATGACAAAAAGCGACCATGGATGTAAGCACCATGGTAAAGGTATGGTCTGACAGCAAGCGGGGAGGGATAGTGACGCTACGCTGCTGTTGGGGCTCGGGGCGATGTGAGGAGCTGTTTGTATTGTCATAGAGTATATTGTAACATAAGGAAAATTGTAATGTTGAGTCCGCGCCACGAAAGAAGTCCCATGACTACCTGCAGTGCAGTGCTGACGTGCAGTGGTCAACATGCCGTCTACCACGCAAGAGGTCGATTCCCGGGTTCGATTCTCGGCCGGGCAGAAATTGAAATGATGAACTTTAATTTCTGTGACGGGTCTGGGTGTCACTATGTATAATAAGTATATATTTAAAATGTATATAAGTAGTATATCAGTTGTCTAGCACTCATATTACAAGCTTTGCTTAGTTTGGGGCTAGATGGCGCTGTGTGAAATTGTCCAAGCATTTATTTATTATTTATTTATTTATTATTATTAAATGGAGGTGGCGCTGGTATCGTTTTATTAAGTCATTGGAAAAAAAGCTTTATATAATACACATCGTTTATTTTAATTTCATCAAAATTTTTTTGGTGACCCGAACTGTACTAGTTGTTCGTCTTTTATTGAGCGGGCGAGGGCGAAGCGTCTCTGCTTCAAGTTGGGCAAAAATACTTTAGCTATGTCCGTTCTCCGGCTGTCCGTCTGTTCTCCTCTACAGGGCGCATTTCTCAACCGATTCTAATATTTATTATATGAGCAGGTTCGATAAATAATTATAATTAAATTGTCGTTTCACATTTTCAAAATTTAAAAAAATGGCGGAGATATTAAAGCGTGGTTTACAGTCCACTAGTACTAGTACATTTCAGCTGCTCATGTGCGTTGTTGTTGCGCTTCGCCTGGAAACGCGAAGCGGCGAACAGTGACAAGTGAATTCCTAATTCATGGTGCGGAATGCCGCGATTGTGACGGTATGAGCGTGTCCACCGCGTGATAAAGATTCGCTCGTCGCCAGTACACGTGGCTAGGCGATAAAAGGCGTACCGGCGGCGAGCGGCGGCGGGCGGCGGCGGCGGCGGCGGCGGCGGCGGCGGCGTACCGGCGCTAATGCTGTTCACTCTCCAGTGACTCAGGGTTTGGCGTCCTTGACCGGCGTGACGGTACGGCTTCTGTGCCCGAATTTCGGCTCGAGAGTTTTGGGGGTGACCACATTTTAGATAAGTCACAGTCAAAATCTCCATTTAAAAAAAATAATTGTGTGGCTACTGGTTCTGGTAAATGTGTGCGTTGAACTTTACGCAAAGGACGATGGATTTTAGAAAGTGAGCATCCTTCCTGACCCAAGGCACAACTGCTATGCTCGACTGGTTGTGCCGTTGGTACTTTTTATTCCCTTCTACACAACTGAGGTACCAACGACTCAACCCGGACCCACGGCACAACTGCCAACTGGTAGAGTCGTAGGGAACTTAGAAACCACTCTGATTCCCCGTAGCACAACTACCTCTGTTCTCTCAAGCACTGATATTTGATTTATTTGATAT
Organism: Catoptria pinella; assembly: GCA_963556745.1. Classification (NCBI taxonomy): domain Eukaryota; kingdom Metazoa; phylum Arthropoda; class Insecta; order Lepidoptera; family Crambidae; genus Catoptria; species Catoptria pinella. The sequence goes on from OY750771.1 coordinate 2,443,342, forward strand.
TACTTGTTAAGAATCTTAGTTCTTCGTTAGCATAGAAAAAACTGCAATTAGAAAATTTCATATTATTTAACTGTATTATTTATTTTCCACAATTAGCTTGTTTTTCTTTATTCACACTCCCTGTCCCTCTTTAGTCTTCGTCTTTTAACGTAAATTCCTGCTTAAAGTGCGTTTATGGCCATCCCAGCTATGGCTTAATTCCGTGCCATGACAGGCCCTTTGTGGGCGCCGCCTGTAATCCCGTTGTCCCTAAATTACCACACGTAGTCGGGACACCACTATTTGGGACACCACAATTTGTGACGACGTGACGTAACACTCAGTATGTACTATAATGGAGTGAGGTTTGATTAGGCACTTAAAAAAAGTGTAAAGGAAGTGTTTGTAAGTAGGAATTCGGGTATGTATTTTTTTGTAATTTCCCTGAAATACAGGATTTTTTGTGTTATTATCATTTGATTACGGAAATAAGGAGTGAGAAAAATCTTTTGTTTTCCTAAAATCTCTTTTAACTACAGCTCTATATTATGTTGTTATGTTTCTTAAAGAAAAATTATTTTCAATTTAGAAATAAAGAGTGTAAATATTTCAATTATTTGAAACATAACTTTGTTTTGCATAGTTAGTAATTAAAACAAGGAAATAATTCCCTCATCGCAGTAAGTGTACAAGGCGGGACCTAATATTCCCGGTAATGAACCATCTATGTTGTGGGTGAGGATGCTTCCCTCTACACGGTTAGGGAGGAAATGCAATATGATATGAAGCTATGTAGAGTCTCTAACTCTACATTTATGATGTTAAATGGATGTTTCGGAGATGTTCTACGATGACGTAAACTAATGGTAATAAATGCTATAAAGATGGGTATACAAGGTGTTACAAAAATACCCCTAATGCCGAATATGGTATATAGGGACCACCAAACTGATTAACTTTTACTATGGGACCAACTCTGAAATCGCGAAAAAAGAATCAGATGTTTCAAACAAAAATTAAAATCGAAAATATCAAAATGTATGAAACAGCTGATTTTTTTTTCGCGATTTCAGAGTTGGCCCCATAGTAAAAGTTGTTCAGTTTGATGGTTCTTATATACCATATTCGGCATTAGGGGTATTTTTGTAACATTTGTATAGAGATCATGGTTTGATATTAAAATGCGAAATACGATAGACCAAATGATTTTTATTTCAATGTAGTACGAGTGTAAAGCTTACAAGTGAATAGTTATGCCAAATAATAAATTATTTTAAATGGTTTTTCGACGTACGAGACTATCACTGATTAAAAAATCATGAAAAAAATAGTTTTTTCTGTATTTGGGTCAGTTTGCGTACAAAAATCGCGTTGTTTCACTGATATCCTTAATAGTATAACAATATAGTGTTATAATCTATTTTCTCATAAAAATATTTTAACGATAGACGCTTCTTTCAATTCAAACGTGATCCATTTCCCTGTTAACCCTTCAACGCCCGAATAATAAGACAAAATAGATATTCCATTGTTATCAGGCCGCATGCGTTCGCTCGGGCGTTGATGAATTAAATAATAATAATGATTATAAAATGTGTGTGTGGATAATAAAATAATTAATAATAAATAAAGGTATTTTTCTTAGTAAATAATCAGAAAACAAACAATAGAAGATAATCGAGACATACCCAATTGTGAGTTAACCCTACAGACAAAACACACTGAAAGCAATAACCAGATTACAGTAGGCAGTGGCAATAAATCGCGAGATGCCGGGTTCGATTCCCGCCTCGCGACATTGTGTTGTCTCGCGGTGGATGTTAGGAGTTATGGCCGCCACTTGGTCTGATGCAGTGTGCTATTAGCAAGTATAAACGGTTATAGCTAAACAAATGTTGTGGGACTTGGGTTAGGCTGTGCTGTGATGTTTATGCACCTACAATGCTGAAATATTTTTTTTATTTTTTATTTCGTTCATAAACTATGCTCAGGATACTTAATAATGCTGACATCTGTTGAATTTATATTTTTTGACTTTTGAGCTAAGTTAACTTTTTGATACATGTGCTTCAAGTTATAAATGTATCGAATGTTTTATTTATCTTAGAAGGAGTCTTTTAGAAAAGACAGGCTGTCTTATCTAAAATAAAAAAAAACACAAAACATCATAGAAAAAAGGGATTGACCTGTCCAGGAAGAGATGATGACAACAAGCCTGAGACCCAAGTTGATTAAAGTAAACTCAGATTTTGCATTCTACTTAAATCAGTGGTACATTTTGCGATTGCACTGCCACATAAAAAAGTTTTCGTTGCTGTTTCGGAAGCTAAAGATAATAGATTTGATGTCAAAAATCACTAATCTATTCTTCCCAAATAGGACCAATGGGATAAAATAAAAAATCTTACATTCAAGAAGTAGATAAATCGCAAATGACAAACGGATCGGTAAAACCGCACGCACAAAGCCCCGTTACTACCAATAAAGGTCCAATCACACGCGACGGCCGATAGCGCATACATTACGATGACGTAAATGCGCCTGATGACTCACGTTGCTGCTCCGATTGCTCTCTGCGGGTAATTCTACGTCAATCTGGGCGTTTGATGCACAGGTTTTGTTGGATGTGGGAGCTGGGCAGACGGGTAGAAAGGCGCGTTTGGAACGCTACAAACGTAAGTACTTAAATTAAGCGATCTGTCCAAGTAGAATAGCATCAATTCTTCACATATAAAAGTGTTATTAAAGGCAATCTAACCTTCCGTAAATCTGAAATGATCAGTAGCGTTCTTTGACACAAAAACTTTCCAACACTGTCATCTCTAGTCTAATCCATTAAAGATGCGCACGCAATTAGTAATAGTTATTCTATTGTAATTGGTTAATCTGTAAAAATAAATGTAAGTGTGGAAAAAAATAAATATAAAATAAAAATCCTGTTTATACATTTTACACTAGGCTGTCATAATTTTACATTCTTTACAGTTCTCACATAATATACTTAACTAATCATTGCAGTGAAAAAAAGAAACAAATTATGTTAAAGTTCCAGGCAAGGCAAGGGCACTTTCATACAGCCTAATGAATTTAAGCAAAGTTCGGAGCTTGTGGCACAACTAAATTGTTATAAAAATGTTACCGTTATTCCGTACTTGGAAAATACTAAAAAATATAGTGTTGAATCATCGTTTTAATAAGGCAGAATTGAAGCGCTCATGGCGGAGCTTTACAGACTGATTTTACTAGATCACATTTGTTAAGCAACGCTTGGTCCGGCCAGGTGTCGGATGGGTGACCGTTAAGTGGCATTACAACTGAGTGCTTCCGTGCTTCGAAGGGCACGTTAAACCGTCGGTCCCGGCTGTTGTCATCTGATTACAGTCGTTAATCCAAGTCAGAGGCCTTATATGCGGCTTGATAAACTCTAACACCAGAGGGGCCACTAATACTCCGATAAGAAGAAGAACAAGACAGATAAACTTAAATTTGACTTTTATCTGAAATGTGTTGTGAAGCCGTGAATAAAAGAATGAACTTACTATATTGTCCTAAAATTACATAACAAAGGGAACTATAGATGATGTTTTTAAAACGTCACGTCGTTACAAAAGCCGCGTTCAAACCGCCCGTCTGGTCCCCCCAGGGACGCCGCGCTCTATAATCCAACACGTCTACCTCAGGAATTAGGCATCGAAGGTTTAGCGGTAACGGTGCCGTAACCTTTGCCGAAGTCGCCAATTCGATGTCTGATTGCGGTAAGCTAATGAGAGGCTGCGGAGGAATGCGATGAAGTCTGTGATGCATGACCTGTAGGTTCGATGCTGGGCGATGGGTTGATATGTATGCTTAATTTCATGAACATTACATTGATGGATAAAGTGGACTGCGAAAGTAGGGTTCAAATCTTGCACGGTGTAGCCGAAGTAAAATTTGTTAAATATTTGTTACCTAGTCAAGATTGATCGTATACTATGGCCACTATAAATCTTTAGTATTTTAATTTGCAATATAAGGAGCCGTACAACATCAAATATGCATACTTAAGCAACGATTTCACAGAGTATTACTTGATTTATCGGTTCCAAAAAAATTTAGATAGTACGAGTATAATTATTACAGTTCTCAGATGTGTGATTGATGGAAACACGATAGCTAACTTTTCTTAATAGAAAAAAGTCGATCAAGTAACCTTCAATTCTTTGATTTTCAATGCTGTGGCAACCATTAATAAACCTATAATCTTGAAACTATGTATAAGAAAAAAAACCTTAACTAACTCACTAGTTTTTGTTTTTGTTTTTGTTTTTGTTTTTTTCTTCTAGCATTGTACGTCCCCTTAATTTGTGAAATCTAATATTAATTCATATATAATAACATTTAAATGCATTGGCAACATCAGTAATACGTAAGAATTTGCAGAAACCGACAGATGTACACCACGTGTCTGCAAATACATTTCCTGGTATAATCGTAACCCCAATTTATTGCTGCGACAGTAACCTAGCTAGTAAACAAGCCAGTAAAATATATTTAATAGTATTCATAAGATATTTATTGGCTACGTAAAAGTATATTAATTGTAGTATAATCAGGCTAATCACTATGAAACAGAATCAGGGTTATTTTGATCGTTGGGGTAATTCTGACCCCAAACTAGGAAATCTTTGAAGTAAATACTTAACTACCGTGACCAATTCAAAAAACAAATAAATCCAAACTAAATAATTCTATAACACCAGAATTAGTATGGAAAAATAATACGGGAATGGGAACGAGAACGGAAACGGGACGGGAACGGGAACGAACAGGAACGGGATATGGATAGCCTACTATAATACTATAGATGTGAAAGTTTAGATGTTTGGATATTTGTCACTCAATCACACAAAAACGGCTGGACGGCTTTAAATTAGCACACAGATAATTCAAAACATAGGATAAGTACTTTTTATCCCGGTCAAAAGCTCCCTCCGGGGAATATCCAGGTGGACGAAGTCGCGGGCGAAAGCTAGTTAATAATAAATGCGCTGTTAATCTGTAAAAAGTGTTTTATTTCTAATAAATACTTTTTCGAATACTAGCGCGGTTTTATTTTTAAATTGGATCTGTTGATGACCGTAGGAAACATTTTTTCAACGATACTATCGACATTCATTTTTAATGTCCCCACTGCTGGGGCACAGGCCTTCCTTATGGGTGGATAAGGAGGATGGGCCACAACCCACCACGTAGGCCTAATGCGGATTGGTGGGCATTAACGACTACAAATGCAGCCGGGACCAACGGCCTTCCGAAGCACGGAGGAGATCGAGGTAATAAATTTTTGGTCACCCATCCCATGACCGACACTTGCGAAAGTTGCTTAACCTCCGCAATCGCAGGGCAAAGCGCTATACCACTGCGCCACAGAGCTCCTCATTTTATTATAACTGCTATAAATTAGTATATCGGTATAAAAGAACGCGTTTAACCAGTGGCGTATCGTATTTACCCTAGGGCCATCCGGGCCATGGCCCGGGGCGGCCCCTGGCCTATTTCTTTTTGATTTTGGCGCCATTCAATTCAACCAAAGGCCGTAACAGGATAAGGGAAGAAAAAATGCCCTTTGATATTATGACTTGATTTTTTTTCTATAGTATGCGAATATGCATATTAACAAAACAACTTAGTAACAAAAAATCATCATTAATGTAGGTACACCGCAAAAAAATTTAAACGTTATTGAAAAAAAAAATAAAAATGTTGTATTTTTTTATTTAAATATTTTTTTTTCTTGACCTTTGTGGCGGCGAAACTTATTGGCCCGGGGCGCCAAATTTCAAAATACGCCACTGCGTTTAACTAAGAAACGAGACGTTTTGGCGGGAATCGTTACGGGAAGTTCAACTTCTTAACCGTTTGGACCACTAAGTAATCGCCTTGGGTCAAAAAGACCCGCCTTCACACATTTTTTACACACCAAAATTGAAAACTTTCATTTTATTTTTAAGACATGTTAACTGCACTCACGTTCATAATACTTAATGCGAAATAATTCGCATACATAATTTCGTGTTCCGCATTATCATTACGTGCTCGATAATGTACAAAAACAGTTAAAGCTTGTCATAATCATGTCACACGTCACCGTCAGGATTTTGAAGGTAATTTTCACTAATAATCGTCTTTAAATTTCACAATTTAGCCGTCGTTCATGCAAGCGAAATTCTGGAATTTTCTCAGTTCCGATACAACAACTTGTGAACAGTTATAATTCGTAATTATCGCTCAAAAATACAGAATTAATCTTTGGGTGCTGTTGCATTCGAGGAGCTCGGTGGCGCAGTGGTCTAGCGCCTGGCTCTGCGATCACCACATTCCTATAGAAAGTTGACAAAATCAACGTTTCGTAGTCCCCTGTTTCCTCCTCCAAAACTGGGCCGATTTAAATTAGCTGTGTTCCGAATTTTCTTTTTTTTTTTTCATAAATCAATTATTAAAAGAGATATTTATACTAAAAAACCTAAAAATATTGCCATTGTTTAGACATCCAGCAATCAAATTTGACGAGATTTTATAAAAAAAGCAAAAAATAGGAACCAGCCAAAGCATTTCTTTATTTTTTATGAAAAAAGTATTTAAATCGGTCTAGTTTTGTATGTATTATCTTGGTATGTAGTATGTATTATAGACACGAACACCTATAAGAGAGAGAAGTTCGGAGTTAAGGGAGGACGTACCTCCCTCTTCTGACATCATATTCGGAGGGTGCTCTAACAGAATTTTTTTATTGGGTAAAGACGTTTTTATCGCTTTATCGCTCCCTCAAAGACGCACTTCATGAAGGGGAAGAAAACAAATATGGCGGCAACAAATCTTAACTAAGAGCGATTCGAGGTGACAATTCTGTAACTCGAGTAAATTAGGGTGTTTTTCTATCTACACGGTCGCGAAACTCGCGAACTATATAGACTGTGTTTTACGATCTTTATCACAACAGTAAGGTCACTTTGGTCAGGGTTTGGTTGGCGACTTTACTTTGGTATTGCTCTGACAGCCTAGTCTAGAGTAAGGCCGAAGGCAAAACAAGAAGGAGAAGAAGAATAAGAAAATGAGGCTGCATAAGAAGAGGTAAGCAGGAGAGGAATAAAAGTATTTTAATCTAACCTTATTTCGGAGGGCGGTCGGTAGGCAGCGCTGGTGACGTAGACGTCCGAGTCGGCGCGTGGCGAGCCGTTCGGGTGGCGGCGGCCGTTGCGAGCCTCGCCGTGCCTCGCCTCGCCGTGCCGTGCCTCGCCGGACGGCGACCGCGTCCGCTCCTCCATTGTCTGGAACAAATAGATGACAGTATTTTAAAGTTCCGTACCTCAAATGGAAAATCTGAATCCTTAAGGATAAAGGTTTTTGTCTGTCTGCCAAGTCTGTATATGCTCGTGGTCATACTGGTATGACAAACTAGTATGACCACGAGGAAACGGAGGTCCTAAACTCGGCCCGGCTTTTCAACCGCGATGCTAATAAATCAGGGTTCTCAAGTATAAAAAGAAGGAATGTGTGGAGGTATCAATCCAAAATATCAAATATTACGGTAAAGCCTGCTCGGCGATTAAATGCAGTGTAGATGTCAACAATTTAAATAATTAACTCTTTGACTCCAAAATTATTTCCTGGGGGGGGTTTTCAAACTTTTAAAACTTGTCAGTTTACTGAATAGTTATCAATGAACCTCAAAAGATGGTGACTCCTTGAAAAACGGCGTGCAAACCACTCGACCTCGGAGGTCGTCGAAACTATGACATAAACTCCATCCACCGTTCGCAATAGACCTACTTAACTATTCGAAAAGGCCGACAATAATTCCTTTAGTACAGAATTATAAATGTACTGTGTCTTTACTGCCCGCAATAATACACCATAAACTCTATTCCCGTATTCGTAGTTAATGACCCTTTAATTTCCAGTAAATCATACTTTGCAGACCAGGAACGTAAATGATTTGTGACTATTTTGCGCTGGAAACTAATTCAAATGATTATCTTCTTGTTTGTTATTTTGTGTTTAACCAATTAACTCACTTGAGTGATAATTTCAAAGAAATTGTACACGTTTTTGTAATGAAACTAGAATATGTGTGTTATAATAAATTATGTAATTAATAGACACTTTTCCGCATACATTTATTATATTCATTATGTTGAAATAATTTATCAGCTATGATTTCTGCATTAAATTTATACCACAGTATGTTAAAAAAAAATTTTTTTAATTATTTGAAATTTTGAGATTTAAGCATTCACAATGCTATTTTTATATAATACTGAATAATATACTAGAAAAAATAGGACTCGCACCAGATCATGTTCTCGGACGGGAATCGAACCCGCGGCCTTTGGATATCCGGTCCAATGCTCTGACCGCTGAGCTACCGAGTCTTTTAATTTATATATTTACGAAAAGTTTTTTTGCTAAACTTTCATTCAATGACCCAATATTCAGCTAGCTCAGAATTACGAGCGCGCGAATGTTGTGGCGTTTTAATCGCGTCCGAATATGTGCACGTCAGAAATAAACCAACATGTGTGTTTTCATTTGGTACCGCAAACATCTGCGGTTGTAAGGGTTGCCAAAAAACAAATATGTACCAACGTTTTAACAAAATTGAGAACAGGGTTGGCATAAATCATGTTTTTTTAATTATAATCAAATTAATCTGTTTTTTTAATCATGATGTTTTTATATTATTATATAATTTAATAAGTATTAATAAACGGCCAAAACAACTAGTTTCCACTCCAGAAAAGTGCTTACTGAAAAGTATAATAATGTTCTTGCTTGGCCTAGCTTTTTGGCGTAGCTTTTGTGATAATTATTTACAAGTGCTAGCAAAAATAAATGATTTAAATTTTTGAATATCATAATTTTCTTTTTTAAACATGTTTTTCTGTTTATCCGAACTGTACAGGAATAAAAATAAACAAATCAAATTCATAAAAATAGTATCTGTCCAATGACTTAAAAAATATAAGTAGATGACAACCCTTATTTTATTAGCGGATAAAGATTGAAGAGAAACTATAAAAAGATTGACTATTGTTAGTTGTTTGTGGCATGAAGATAAATCATAAAAATGAGTGATTTTAATATTTGATTTGCTTTTGTGCACTGCGTGGGTAATTTTTACTACACTTACTAAAACTTTAAGACGATTATGTCTTCCAATTACATCGTTTATGATGGCTATCCAAGAGCCCTACTGTCTAACTTTTGGAACTTCGGCGGGTCTGCCGAGCTTCAACTTAAAACAGATAAATCGAAGTAAGGAGTTTCGTATTGTAAGATATCGATGTTCGTGTGACATCATGAATTGGGGTTCGCCATTTTGGCTTAATTCGGGATCGATTTATCTGTTTTAATTTGAAGCCCGTCAGACTATCCGAAGTTCGATGCGTTAGCCGGTACGGCCCCAGAAAGTGAATGGAGGTGATCCAAATCGCTATACACACTCAACTGATCTAATCAGCATTCTAAGAGATGTAAGGATATTTTAAAAAAACCACGAAAATAGACTGAAACGCTGATCCTGTTGATTACATCAGTTGAAAATGTATAGCGATTTGGATCTCCTAAAGCTTTACTCCCTAAGCCATCATCAGATCACAGTTAGGTCAATCCTTGGCGGAGAAGCAAGGCTTTAAAGTTACCTCGTTTGTATGAAAATCTGGTGTTATTTATGTGTACACAAATTCAGGTGCAATTGGAAATTACAATGCAAGTTTGATGTATTTGATAACAAACATTACTAAACCAGACGTTGCAGCAGCGGACAAAAAAGATCTTGAAATTCCAGTTTACTGTTTACTTTTAAATACAAAAACAATTACATTATGGTTACATCATGCGATCATTATTCTTTTATGAAATAGTAGTTTATGATACAAGGAGGTTTTTAAAATAATCGTCACAAGTTTTAAAAAACCTTAACAACAGTGTGCCATACATATAATACTACTTGCGAAAAAACATTATAGGTACCTTCTGAAGTTAAAAAAAAACTGTAAACAAAAACTCACGGTGGTGGCGTGCGGCAAAATCAACTTACCGCACGCTGTACTGTCATCGAAAACACACATTGAAAGTTTAGATTTTTTTTCAAGCACTTCTTGACATTTTGAAGGCGTAGATTGAACAAGGAAAAAGAATATAACATACTCACCTACATACAATATATGCGCGAAAAACATAACCCTTTCCTTGTAGTCGGGTAAAAAGTAAATACCTACTTTTCTTTTCGTTATAGGTATGCAACATGTTGCACTATAATAACGACGATTACTAACTTGTTTGTTTCAATTTGAAAGTAGCGATTAGTCGCTCATATTAAGCGGTTACACGCTAAATAATCCATCGCCGCGGTTCAATAAAATGTATACCTATGTAGATTTCTAGTTACACTTCAAAGAAATACTCAAGGATTAATAATAAAATAATATCGGTTTAACGGTTGCCCATGCTATTGATGTGTAAATCTAGATGATTTTACGACTTTGAAACGCATAAAAATTTAAGTTGACGAACAAAGGGAAATAATTTAATATTATTATAAACCTTGAATGATATAATTACTTTGTTTAAATTAGTAAATATATTAGTTAAGGTAATGTTAAACTTTTGAGATTTTAGCACTCACAATGCTATTTTTATATAATACTAAATAATATACTAGAAATAATACGACTCGCACCAGATCATGTTCTCGGACGGGAATCGAACCCGCGACCTTTGGATATCCGGTCCAATGCTCTGACCGCTGAGCTACCGAGTAAGGAGTGACTCGGTAGCTCAGCGGTCAGAGCATTGGTCGCGGGTTCGATTCCCGTCCGAGAACATGACCTGGTGCGAGTCGTATTTTTTTCCAGTATATTATTTAGTATTAAGTTAATGTTATTAACATACGCTAGTGTACTTGTGTTAAGAATAGTTAAGATTTAATTTGGAACTTGTTAAAAAGGAGTAATTTAACCCTTTTGTTAAGTGAATCTGTAGAATATGTTGAAATAAAATTTTCACCATCGGATCGGTTGTAAAAATTAAGCAATGTTTGCAAACGTCGTTTATCTAACAAATGGGTGTATTTTTAGTAGTTATTATTATTTAGTAATGACAATTAGTAACTATTAACCACTACTAATAAGAAATGAGGGAAAATAATCGAGATCTAAATTCTACATGCTATTTAAAAAACCGGATAAGTGCGAGGCGGACTCGCTCACCGAGGGTTCCGTAGAAACTCGATAATTGATTATGTACACACGGCGGCACCTCAGACTACATGTGACGTTGGGACCGTTTATGCCCTACGTAATAATACAATTACACGGTATATTGTTTATAGCTTGATTACAAATATACAACGTGTTAATGAATAAACGCAAAACCTCTTAGGTGGTGATTGTGCTCATGAACATGAACAACTTTTACTATGGAGCCAACTCTGCAAATGAAAAAAAAACAGTTGTTCCATACATTCTGGTCGAGAAGTTATTGACAACTTGTATGCAAAAGCTGTTATTTTTTGTTGAGTTGCAGAGTTGGCTCCATAGTAAAAGTTGTTCATGTTCATGAGCACAATCACCACCTAAGAGGTTTTGCGTTTATTCATTAACACGTTGTATAGTTTTCAGATTTTTCCCTGTATTTGTAGTATAAGACGATATTACTTGCAAAATTTTACAGTTCTAGGTAAACGGAAAGTACCCTATTAATTTTTAATTCATTGAGAGTGTCGACATATGCATTTAAATGCGAATTAAAGTACTTTTTTTGCGTCATAAACGGCCGTACGTTTTTTTACGTTAACTTAGAAGTTTGATTTTTTTACAGCTTCAAGGTACAGGTAGTATATGGTTTTAATTTCAACTCTAAACCTCCACGCGTTCTCGAGCTAAAGGGTCTTGATAGACAGACGGACAGACAGACAGACGGACCGACAGACAGACGGACAGACAGACGGTCAGACAGACGGGCATCCTATAAGGGTTCCGTTTTTTCCTTTTGAGGTACAGAACCCTAAAAATATTGTCTTGGTTTTCATCATAATGCAAAGTCGTCGTTGGTTTACAACCATACAATGCGATTAATTTAACTATGTACAACACAAGTGACCAACTTCAGAGCAATCGCAGTACAAAACGATGTTATTATAATCAGTAACTCTTTGCCAAACATTCTTGAGGAAGTTTTCGCAGATTACTATCTATTGTCAATTAAATTGCATTATAGTTACTAACAGCTATTGAGTATAATTATAAGAGACTTACCGTATACTCAGACAACGTTCTCTCAGAAGGTGCTCTGTGGCTGTCATTTTCATCCCTGGACGATGCTCGATGCAAGTATGCTCCAGACGAAGGCGAATCCACACCCGACCGGTGCGTCGCCACGTAATGATTATTCTTCACTTTGTGCGCCATCTTTACTCTTTCCCGACTCCTAGGTGACGCTGACACACATTTTCAAATATCGAATCAACTCCGCGCGCTTGACCGTGACATTTTATTTTTTAATTTATTACTTTTTAATTTTCCAGTCTTTCGCCGCGCGGCTTGAGTTAAAGTCTAATCAGTCATCGTTCGTTCTAGTTCCGAATGATTGGATCTTGTTTCTCGTTCGTATCTGATGCGGTTATTTCCTTTTTGTAGGTCAGGTAGGTACGTGGATCTGTAACAAAGGAAATGTTCATTACTTTATAGAATTATTTTGACCTTTTTTGTTGAACCTTCAACTAAAAATTATTTCGTGTCAATAATTTCTGACCTATTCGATTCAATTGCTTATTTTATATAAAAGTTTTTAAGCGGGCGAGTAGTTTGTATAATTTCATGTGCAGTCATTACTTTTACTTTAGAGAAGTGAATTGTATGATCAGTCGATAATCGATAGATTCTGCGGAGTTTGCTATTAATTAATCAATCGAGGTCATAACCGATCGAATCGCACAAAAACTTGACTGACACATCAGGGTTCGCTCGATAAGAAACAATAATGAGAACTTTAACTTTTGTAATAACTGGAATAAGTTCCGCGATAAAATCAATGAAAGTGGTTATTGTTGTAAGATATGTACAGAAGACCACACCATAAAACTATCAGCATGCGTAGTTCGGCACTACATTTTTTAATCTGTATATGCATGTACCTATCTAAATTCATAAAAGTACCAAATATTTTGTGGTTGATTTGAAAATAAGTTAGTATATCAACAAAAAAACGTGATTAGTACAATGCGATTAAATTAACAAAACGATGTCCGTATTTTAATCTGTAAAATTTACTCATTGCCATAGATTCTCGAGTGAAGTTGATTCGCTATTCTTTAGTACTGTAAACTGGGGTGATTAGCAACTTGCCTGGTGTATAACAACAGCGACATTTTCGATAGAAAAAAATCAAAGTGACCTTATTAGTTTTATAAAAAAATGTTCTATGAACAGGTCTAAGCGGTTAATATTATTTTTTTGATATTTTTCTATCGAAAATGTTGCTGTTGTTTTTCACCACGCAAGTTGCTAATCACCTAGTTTCCGGTACATTGTTAAATGAATCGCATTGTAATTAGGATGATATAAACTTGTGAAACAATAACTCAACTAACCTAACTACTGGTTGGTTTTCCTGTCTGTCCTATGTTTTCTATCTTTCCTTTCTTTAAAAATGTCTTAAAGACTTCTTCCACTCTCCACCCTAAGGCTCAGCCGGAATGCATGGAAACGGATTTCCGGCTCCGAGGGGTGATAACCCTACAAAACTGGGACAACGTCCAGTCCCGATATTCACTATTCGGTAAACAAAATTCTAAATATATTGACAAATATTTACCAATTCAAAAAACAAAGTTTTGGAAAAAATAAAAAAAAAACTACTGGTAGGTACTTACGTGAAGTTGAATGAAAAAAAACTTTCTTATATAAAATAAGATCCGATATAATAGGTAGTACCTTAATATTGTAAGTAGATTGTGCTTGTGAGCAATGAATCCAAGAGTAAATGCTATGAATAATTCAATGCATTTATTAACACGAAAACAAATTCTCACTTTACTATAAAACATCTCGGAAGCCAACAGTTTTTTTTCATCTACCCAAATCTTTATTAAATGTAAAATAAAGTTCAAAATCCTAAATTTCTAAACAAATCTTATTATTGTAGAAGCGTAAAATAATAGTAACAATAGCTTGTCGATGGTCGGAATCGATTATAATGACGCAAGTATCGAATTCCCGATTGTATCGAATGCGGACAGCCAGTGGATTGCCGGTAATGTTTCGGTTATAATTTGTAGTATTTTATCGATCGTATCGGTCGATTTGTAATAGAAAAAAAAAACTATTTAGGCCTACCGTTCGATCAGTGTAATGGTTAGTCGTGGTCTTGTAATGTTATTATTAGGTTATGTTGTATTGTTTAGTTTTTGTCCTTGGGAAGTGACTTATGGCATTTTGGATTGTGCAAGTGAACATTTTGGAAGGGTTTTAGGTAGATAGAAAGAGTATTTATGAGGCGATTGTTGACTAGCCATTTGAGAATCTTATCATTACTCGAGATTCTTAGAGCCAAACAAAAAAAATCAATCACTTTTTCACATTTATGAGCTGTATGAAGAAAAAAGACCACAAATTTAATGTCTTGTAGGCAAAAGCATTCATATGAATATTTTTATTAATTTTTCATAACTTCTAAAAAACAAACGAATATAAAATGAATGAAAAAATAAATAAATAAATATATGACAACATCACAAACATTGCTCCGATTCCATAGTAAGTAGCTTAAGCACTTGTGTTATGGTAATCAGAGACAACGGTGGTATCACAAACATCCAGAACTGAGCCAATATAGAAAAGTTCGTTTCCTAAATTGACCCAACCGGGGATCGAACCCGGGACCTCAGAGATGGTGAACCTTGAAAATAAGTAACTTTTTGTCAACCACGGAGGTCCTCAGAAAGTTACTTATTTCCATGCAAAATATTGAGTTTTGAAAACCGCATTCATCTAGTAATCAGTTCATCATCAAACCATCTTCAGAATCGTTATTTTTAGAATCGGTAACAAAGCAAGATCGTTTAGCGAATTCGATCATATCGATTAATCGGAGTATCGCAATGACAATTTCTACATCGCGTCTTGTTGCCCAACGTGACGTGCGCGGGAATCGAACACAATACCCTTTATGTAGCGAGCACTTGATGGATCGATGAGCTGGTTAAAAATAACATATTAATTTGTTTGTCAGTTAGGAGTTTAGGGTACCGCATTTAAAATGCACGGTTTTTAAAGAAGACTTTTTAAAGAGCTTATTAAATGGTATGCTTGTATTTTGTAAAAAAAAACTATTTTGTATAAATAGCTTAATTAATATTATACAAAACTAGAACTATAAGGCTGAGTTGCATCATCTTGATTTAACCTTAACTTTAACAGACACAAACTTATCTGGCTCAGTGACAGCGTCGCTGTCGTCTATGGCATAACCTAGGTAACAATATGAAATAACAGTTAGTTCCAGTTTTGGCCACCGGGTCAGATAAGTTTGTGTCATGTACTGTTATAGTTAAATTAAGATGATGCAACCGAGCCTTAATGTACTAAAACAAAGTAAATCATAAACAATAAAATAATCTTGTTTTAAATGAAATTTTCCTCGTCACGTTAAATTACCTAAAATGTTTATCACTTGTTCAGTTAGTCACTAACACTAACTGTTAGTGTTTTATAATATATTTTAGTTTGTAGATGACTTACTTAAAAATAATAAAAAGTAAGAAGACTATTCAAATAAGTAACCTATGTGAAAATAGACATGAATTTAAGAATTTTAAAATCGTTAAGAGAGATAATATTTTCCACAACCGAAGTTCAAAGAAAACTCTCACACTTGACATTTTTAATAAAGTGCAATGTTGTTTGCGATGATATAATGAGATAATTTAGGTTTTACCGACTCGAAAAAAAGAGGGTCGATTGGTATGCAATGCGTTGATGTCTTTTTAAGGCCGTTATCAATGAATACAATAAAGTACAGTTTCCTGTGAAGACATAAAATAATAATAAGATTTATTTCAGATACTAAATTACATCCATATTCGTTAGTAAACTTAGACTAGGTTAGTAACATTAAAACAGCACGAATAATATAGGTTTTGATAAATTAGAAAAAAAATGCATTGAGAAATTTATAATACCTCTGTACATATTTGTTTATTCTGTATTCAATTATAGGTACGCGGTTAAATGCTTTTTCATAGATAATTTAAACATTTGCAAAATGCTAAAATTCTATCACAATAAAGTTGTATAATATTATCTAATTCATGAAAATATGTATATGTAGATTGAAGTAGACATTTTTATATTCTATAATTCATTCGAATGATTATTATGTGTAGTCACAAAGTAATTTTTTAAATTTTGAGATTTTAGCATTCGCAATGCTATTTTTAAATAATACTAAATAATATACTAGAAAAATACGACTCGCACCAAATCATGTTCTCGGACGGGAATCGAACCCGCGACTTTTGGATATCCGGTCCAATGCTCTGACCGCTGAGCTACCGAGTCACTAGAGGGAACGTCGAATTTCTTCTAGTATATCAACTCTTACGCTGCAAGCCAGCGCCATCTCACCAATGTACAAGGTAATGTAATTGTTGGTTAAGCATATTCTGTTTATACTTAGTTCAGTACTTACTTTAGGTTTAAGGCCTGTTTCACAAATTTCGGATAGCACCTAGGTATCTTCTGAATTAATTGAAAAGGAACAGAGATTGTATGAAATTATCTGTCAGGTCTGATAACTACAACATATGCAGAACCTATGAAGCTCGCATCACCATGGACAAAATGGAATCTTGCGATAATAATCTAAAATAAGTCCATCCATTTTCTCAACCGTTGTAACAACGAATATTGTCTATGCTCATTCCATTCGTTGGCCAATACTATGTTCATACCTTTGATAATGTTGGCCAACATTATAAATGATCACATTATCACGATCATAAGCATTGTCAATGTCACTTTAGCAATGCTGATTGTCTTGATAAGTGTTGAGAAATGCCTTGTTAGCGCGTTACAACAAGTGATAATCAGGTTGTAATTAGGAATTTGAAATGTGATGTCAATGGAAACACTCGTCTTTTGTTTCGTTGTTGAGATTTTATAAAAAGAATAAAAGTGTGGGTACTTCTTTATATTTTTCAACGTATACCACAGAAATAATCATTACACAAATTTAAAAGCAAAACCTCGTTTAATTTCTATTCTTTCTGTTAATTTTATTACTAAAATAATGATATTCCAATACTAAAAAATACACAAAAATAGAGTTAAATGTTTCATCCATCACTATGATGATATTAATGTACTTTATTACAGACCGAAGGACATGAAAATTACATGACTATGTTCTTAGGTTATTAGACTACATAAATTAACCATTAATAATAAATAATAAATAAATAAATATTTGACAAACATCACATACATTGCTCCGATTCCAAAGTAAGTAGCTAAAGCATTCAGCCGGAGATCGAACCCGGGGCCTCAAGAGATGGTGACGCCTTGAAAACCGGCGTGCAAACCACTCGACCACGGAGGTCGTCAATTATACATGTTCCACTTATTCTATTGACAAAAGGCTTTTACTCACAACCTAATCGGTTTAAACGCGACTAATAAAACTAGGAACCAATATATCAGTGTTACTATTCAGAGAACAAACTATTACTTATAGGCAGTCACAGGAGCTTTACAATATATTTGATAGTGACCTAATAGGTACCTATTGGTAGAAATGTCTTGGAAGTTAAATGCGTGGTTGATTCTCACGATTTTCCTATTTGTTAAGCGATATTATCACGCAAATAAAGTAGAACATTAGTATCAACTTGAGGAGCTCGGTGGTGCAGTGGTACAGCGCCCATCGATTGCGGAGGTTAAGCAAGTTTAGCAAGGGTCGGTCATGGGATGGGTGACCAAAAATTTATTATCTCGAGCTCCTCTGTACTTTGGAAGGCACGTTAAGCCGTTGGTCCCGACTGCATTTGCAGTCGTTAGCACCAACCGCATTGGGCACGCGTGGTGGGTAACGGCCCACCCTCCTTATCCACCTATAAGGAAGGCCTGTGCCCCAGCAGTGGGGACATTAAAAATGGCTGATGATCTTTAGTATCAACAATAAATGTTGTGACCGATTGGAATTTTATAGAATTTGATATTACTTGATATTGAATCCCGGAAAATAAGCATTGCAAATAACGATCTTGCGTAATATAGTACCGGAAAAAGTTATTAGCTTTTTTAGCGTAGTGAATTTAATAAATATTTGACAACATCACATACATTGCTCCGATTCCAAAGTAAGTAGCTAAAGCACTTGTGTTATGGAAATAAGAGACAACGGTGGTATCACAAACACCCAGACCTGAGCCAATATAGAAAAGTTCGTTTTCTAAATTGACCCAACCGGGGATCGAACCCGGGACCTCAGAGATGGCGACACCTTGAAAACCGGTGTACAAAGCCACTCGACTACGGAGGTCGTCAAAATTGCAATAGTAAAAAAAAACAAATTCAAATGATGAACTACTTAGTTTTGGTACCCTTTATCAACAATCAATAGTTCTTTTATAACTCCAAAAACAAACAACTAAGAGAAGAAAACACTGTAACAGAACTTTTTATAACTTAACCAATTTAAAGTTCATTGTTACACGTGTTAGTTATAATACCGAGATGGAAAGATATCGTTCCCACAGCGGATGAAGATGTTGCCCATCAGCATCCCATCACACCAGTAACCTTTGACAAAAAAACTAATAACATCACAAAGGAACAAATCGGTAATTATACAACAATCCGACTGAGTACGCGCCACGATATCGACTCGAAAAACGATACCAAAGAGTTCTGTTCATTACATTGAGTTATATCTACATTCGTCTTTCAAAAATTTTTAAGTATACGCGGCAGTGTATGTGAAATAAAATTTTAATATCGATGTTATTCCTAGAGAAGGTGTGTGGATCGGGACCTTTTGGAAACCAATCAGAAAGTCATCAGATTCAGATTACATTAACACAATCGTGTCAGCGAGATTGTATTCAGGTTAGGGCTGTGGTCTACCGTATTAGACTGGATTTCATTGGCACTTGTAATATGGTTAGTTAATCAGTAAACAGCTGGATAGATCTACAACGTGTTGCAAAAATACCCCTAATGCCGAATATGGTAGATAGGGACCATCAAACTGAACAACTTTTACTATGGGACCAACTCTGAAATCGCGAAAAAAAAATCAGCTGTTTCATATAATTTAATATTGTCGTAATTAATTTTTGTACGAAACAGCTGATTTTTTTTTCGCGATTTCAGAGTTGGTCCCAGAGTAAAAGTTATTCAGTTTGATGGTCCCTATCTACCATATTCGGCATTAGGGGTATTTTTGTAACATGTTGTATATCGGATGCGGTATGATAGTTAAATATTCCAGATTATATCTTGAAGAAAGAGGGATTTGCACATCTTAAGCAAGCAGACATTTTAGGAAAAGCACATTTTAAAACTCTAGGTTAATTTTAGGGTACTCCGGAGGGAATTAAAATAAAATAAAAAATAAGCGATATTCAAAATCTCCTATAATGTGCAGGCTTATTACATAAAAATAATAGCGATAATCTGTTGCAATTCGTCGGTCAAATTACTTGATATATTGAACCTTATTCGTAAGATAATAGTGTCGCGGAGAGGGATGAATATCGTCCGCTTATTGCGATTGTTTTCATGTTATAGTCCTGCGCCGAGATCTGAGGAGCTCGGTGGCGCAGTGGTATAGTGCTTGACCCATCGATTGCGGAGGTTAAGCAACTTTCGCAAGGGTCGGTCATGGGATGGGTGACCAAAAATGTATTATCTCGATCTCCTCCGTGCTTCAAAAGCCAAGATAAGCAGTTGGTCCCTGCTGCATTTGCAGTCGTAAGCACCCACCAATCCACATTAGGCCTGCGTGGTGGATAATGGCCCATCCTCCTTATCCACCCATAAGGAAGGGATATGCCCCAGCAGTGGGGACATTAAACATGGCTGATGGTCAATTAGGCCTGCTGTCTTTATAAGGGCACAATTTTCAATCAATCATTTCAAACAACTTTTTTCACAAAATTATTGCCTCGCTTTTAGTGCTATCGATCACAAAAGCACAGAACAAAAGGATAGAAAGAATTATAAATTGGTTTTAACCACTGAGTTGCCACAGAGATGCGTGATCGATTACATTCTAAATGTAATTAAAACTCCGCCCTTCTGATTCAGAGGATATCTCAATTTTGATTAGAAACTTTGTTATTCAGAGATATTAAATTATTCTATTTTGAATAGATAGGCGTACGTTCATTTATCATCTCTAACCTGTGTACACCTAAGTACCTATTATTATTTTTACTAGAGGATCTGTGACTTCGCTTTAATATCTCAGCCATTTAGAAAAAAATCGAAATACTGAACCGACAATTTCTATTAATAGTAATTATCGAACCTGCTCACAAAAAATTTCGAGAATCGGCTGAGAAATGCGACCTGCAGAGGAGATCAGCCGGACAGCTGGACGGACATACGAAAGAATTTTTTCTCAAGCTGAAGCAGAGACATTTCGCCCTCGCTCGGTCAATAAAAATCATTGTTTCAATAATCACCAAGTTTTTATCATTCCGATGCTCGATGTCTTGAGATGTATAATTTAAGCAGTATTTTTTCTGCGTTGGTTAGTAAGTACCTAATTTATTTGTTTTTTCTTGTACATGGTCAATTTTCATAGATTTCAGGAGAGGTATTTACGTGTATTTAAAACTTGTCAGTTTTCTGATCTGAATGGCTATCAATGCGTCTCTTTCTCGCTGTATAGCAAATCAAAGATACGTATAGATAAGTATTTGATTGAATCAGGCGTCACTTGGCGGTAGTCCCAAACCATTGTGAAAAGAGAAATATATGTAGCTTACTCCCGCAAAAAAATATATGTAGGATGCACCGCCCGCCCGCCCGCAAAAAAATGCACATGCACACCACAAAAATATCAGTGCACAATACTTGCATTTAGCATGACAGCGACACACCTTGCACCTTCACCAATTTGACTACTCTACACGTGTTTCGCCCCAACCCGGAGCATCCTCAGGAGTTAGATCGTGCGTGAACCAACACCGAACATTGATAGCTATTCAGAAAACTGACAAATATTAAGAGCTTGTAATACCCCCCAAGGTAGTTCCTGAATAAACTGAGACAAATAAAAATGCTATGTTGTAACCGTTTACTCGTTATCTGGAATGCGTCCTTTTTCAAGGCTTTGTGTACAGGTAGTTATTACGTGACCATTAAATAGTACACCATAATGTACATCATAGTGCGCGGAAGATCTCGGCACGTGAACTACATCGCGGCGGCTGATAACAATCGTAACACCTGACTAGGGTTGCCACCAAGAACCTAAGTATTTTAAAATAGGCAATGACAATTTTGCGCTTTATGCTTCGTCGTTTAAGTATCTGCAAGATGCAAACGATATTGCTTGTTATATTATATATATGAAAAAAATTGCATTGTAAAAAAAAGAATTGTCTATTTTCAGAATTCATAGCTTAAACTGCTAAAACTTAAATGTTACATACTCGTAGTATACTAAATAAATACTTAACTTCGTATGTGAGAATTTAACAAAAACTAGATTAGGAACGATCAAATTAAGAAGTACCCAGTATTAAATTAAGTTCTAGATGACTTCGTGTAGTAATGTTTAAAATTAAAAGAACATCAAAGACAAAACGATATCCTTACTGGTCCTTTTTTTTTAAATATTTATTAGACCGTGCCTCGCTCTTAATCGCAGTCTTTCTCTACTCTCCTAAAATATAATACCTACCTATTTTTTTCAAACATAAGTGCCACCCCTAGTAACCGTAACACCACACCGCTAAATGCGGATCAAGCGGCAGTTAGTTCTTCTCGCTAATTCCACAATTTGCGCCCGCGAACTACGATTACTCCAGGAAATGCGTCGAGCGATCCGATGCTGTGATGCTATAAAGCGATGTAGAGGTATACAATAAAAGTTATTAAGATTGCTGATTGGATGTGGAGTATTAGATATATGTAGTTACGTACTTACTTGAAGAGACAACAATTTGTAGTACATGGTTTGGTGAAAAAAATAAGGGTCGAATTGAGTACCTCCCTCCTTTTGAAGTCGGTAAAAATAGGATTATCTTGACATGATCGGATTTAAAAACAATCGCGTATCGCGTTAAGCGGTCCGGACGATGTTCATCCCACTCCGTGATACTATTAACTTACGAATAAGGTTCAATATCAAGTGAATTGAATGATGAATTGCGTCTGATTATCGCGATTATTTTTATGTAATAGGACTGCAGAGTCTAAAAACAAATAATCAATAAAGGCAGTTAAATAAACCATGCTTTATATGTGAAACAACAAACAGCCTTACCACAAAAGTTAAAACACTGTTTAATTTGGACACTGTTTAAATGTGAAGTAATTGTCTCTTTCAAATCATATTGTCAAAAAAGTGATAGCATCATATTTAAACAGTGTCTAAGTTAAACACTTGTTGAACAGTGTTTTAAAGTCTTTTGTGGTAAGGCCGAATATTTCGAAATTCTGAGGCCTTAAATTAAAGTGACTATTCCTACACTCACCTCAGGTGGAACTGAACTCTTGTTACACAAATAACGCTTAGTAAATAAGTTTCAAGTACTACTAGTAATAGGTATTTGTCGTGACATGGTCCTAAAATGTTCAGCTACCGATGCCAATCGGTATAATCCGAACGCGATGTAAATGGGATGGAACCTTGTCTAACTCAGACGCGTTTGTGCGCCGTCCAGCCACAGGGATATCCAAAATACTGGGTGTCACGCATCCGAGGTGAAGGAACTTTTGCTTCAGCAAGTTCAAGTAAACAATTAGTTGATAAATTAAATTAAAATTAACTGATTAGTCAATTTTCGAATTACTTTGACAAGGTTCCATCTCATTCTCATCGCGCGCGGATCATAAATAGTGATATCAAATAAACATTTTCTACTGTTGGAGGGTTTACAGATCAATAATCTGCAAAGGTCTTAACCATACATACATCAGATTGAGCCGAGAACTAAAATACGAATACACTTGTACTATTTCTGGCCACACCTTCATTGTTAGGAGTAATGAGTGGCCAGTGTTACGAAACTTAAGGGCACTGGGATCAAAAGACCATTGAATGTTGGTAGCCCGTAAGTCTATGGGAACAAGGCTTCAAATCTAAACAGTGTAACTCAGTGGGAATGTAAAATGTGAATATTAGGAAATGGAGTTTATTACACTTCATATATGCAAAACGACTTCGATACCAACTGACATTTAGTTTAAGCTTTGTACAGTCGTGTTGACGAAAAAGAATGGGATTTGAATTCACAATATAATTGGTATTGACTATGCATTACGATAATCAATATCTATATCTTGACGACCTCAGTGGTCGAGTGGCTTTGTACGCCGGTTTTTAAGGTGTCGTCATCTCTGAGGTCCCGGGTTCGATCCCCGGTTCGGTCAATTTAGAAAAGGATCTTTTCTTTATTGACTAAGGTCTGGGTGTTTGTGATACAACCGTTGTCTCTGATTTCCATAACACAAGTGCTTTAGCTACTTACTTTGGAATCGGAGCAATGTATGTGATGTTGTCAAATATTTATTATTATTTTATTTATTATGTTGCTTTCTTAAAGTATCTTTTTTTGAGCCATCTTTTTGTTAGCTTAAAGGCTTTCTAAATTGCTTGCATGTAGGCAAAGTATTTTGAAATATTCAATACTGTTTGTTTTGTCTCTTTGAGCTCAAAGGTGTGCGTGTGATTCAAAGCCCATTATCTTTATTAAAATTCAAATTATGAATGCGTTGAATATAAGCTTTTGTTAAATTGTTTTGTTCACGCATACTGGTTAGCATTCCTTCACGCAACAGGATAATTCTTGTCAATAATCAATGTGTAACAATGGGACCTGTTCAATCAATAATTTAATTTTAAAGAAGACCCTAAGATTGGAGAACTTTTACACCAACAACCTCGCAGGAGTGGGTATAAACAACAATATTTGTATTTGAAATTTTGAGATTTAAGCATTCACAATGCTATTTTTATATAATACTAAATAATATACTAGAAAAAATAGGACTCGCACCAGATCATGTTCTCGGACGGGAATCGAACCCGCGACCTTTGGATATCCGGTCCAATGCTCTGACCGCTGAGCTACCGAGAGGTTCTAGTATATTATTTAGTAACAATATTTGTTCTACGACAATCCGAAAAAGACAAAAAATCGACTTTGCATACAAAACTCGATCAGCTGTTTGGACATTTGTATTGAAAGTAGTTTTTTTGTATTTTTTCGAAAAAGTCGTAAAACAGACGTTGCTATGATGTTAGTAATCTACTCCTAATTAGTAATGTAATATTGTGTACCGACACATACCGATCGATAAAGTTCGAAAACAATAAATTCGTCATTTATGCTCGATTATATTCATGGGAATAATGCGTTATTATGTATTTAGACGAAAATATAAAAAAGTAAGTCCCCTAATAACATTTTTTTTATTACAATCTCTTGCCAACTGCGACATTCCATGTCGAAGTTGTTTAATGCTATAAATAACTTTAACTCTAAATAAATAATAATAAATAAATATTGAACAACATCACATACATTGCTCCGATTCCAAAGTAAGTAGCAGCACTTGTGTTATGGAAATCAGAGACAACGGTGGTATCACAAACACCCAGACCTGAGCCAATATAGAAAAGTTCGTTTTCTAAATCGACCCAACCGGGGATCGAACCTGGGACCTCAGAGATGGCTTGAAAACCGGTGTACAAAGCCACTCGACCACGGAGGTCGTCTGACTCTAGCATTAATATTGCAAAAAAAATAATAAGCTGTTACAAACGGAATATAATTCCAACTGCTTGGTCAAATATACTTACCATTAATTACATCATTACATACCCCATAGGTTTAATTTAAGACGTAATTACAGAAGGAATATCTATAGGAGATCTGTTCAATGATTGATAATTGAATAAATGTACAGTAGGAAATGTAGGGGACCCAAGAGTGAGCCCTGGGGCACTCCGTGCGTGGAGTTGACGGTCCAGGCTGTATATTATTGAGGCAAGATTAATTTCCGTAATTTCGTAGTCGGTTTGTTGTTAAGTAGGTGATATTTAGAATTAAATTATCTTGGATTTAAGATCACTAGTGTTATTGGTGTTTCATTGAAATGAAACTTAAATTATTTCTGTTTTTACGATTAAATATTGTGAGTATTTAAACCAACCGACTATCAATACTCATTTAGTAAGATTATAGTGTTATTTGTTAAGGTTTTTTATGTACAAAACAACAACTGCTTACATTACAGCAGCTTTTCCGTATTGAGTCTTTACATATTCAGTGTTACCATTATCTTCCTCTAATCTTATGAAGGTATTTATATCCAAGAAGATAAAAATACACCTTTATCTTCACAAATACAAATACAAATATCTTTATTTGCTTTAAATAGGGTACAATGACGATCTTAAAAGTAGTTGAATCAGAAGCTTAGCCTATTTAGCCAACTTAAGTAGCATGCGAACATAAACAGAAATTATTAATGTTATTAAAGATTAAATTAAATAATGTCATTACATTAGTTATACAAATTGTTGTAGTCAAATTAGGTAATTTTTAAAATTTATAGTCAAATATGAAAATTAAAATCCAATTTCATTAGATAAGTACCTAACCTATTATAATCTCTTATCGACCATAAATTCCTTTTGATATTTATGACACTTATTATCATATCTTATAATATAATCCGGCTTTTCATCTATATCCTTTAACCTATACCATCCATCAATACCCAGGCTTTCAAGCAATAAGCAATCAGATTTATCGTCATTGTAGGGTTCAGTTCAACCCTCCGCCCACCGCACCGGTCAATTAGACCCGCGCTGGCAACACAATACCGCCTGTGTGGCCAATGTGGCCATGCAGGAACCATTAAGTAGTTGACAGTCTCGGTCGCCGCTTAATTGGTGCCTGTGTTGAACGCTATCGGTCTATCTGCGCGGAGCTTGTTTATCTGTGGCCACCGTGCCGCTCTATGATCCTTCACGGTTTTGACTCATAATGGGTCAGAATTCTTTGATTCTTTTTATGCATATTGTGAATAACGATAATAAACACAGTTCTTATTGTAATCTTCTTCTTTTTCTTTTCTTATTGTAATTTTCCCTAAATCGATAAATTGTGTGATCAGTCGTTGATTCTGATTATGTAAATGTTCTTTGTGATGGTTCTCTTATAATCCCATACGTTAGTTAATACTGACTTATGTAACATTTTTATTTATATTATAAGCAAATGGAAAAAATAGTGCCTGTCATTCACATTGTAATAAATAATACAAAGCCAATTACAAATAATATTAGTTCTCGTATTTTTTACTTTTATTTAATTTATGTTTTTAAACATAAAGTTTACATAAAACAGGGCCCTATTTAATAACGTAACAATTTGCCAATTGTCATGACAATTTGGTTTACGGTGCGGTGAGTCTTCTAAAATTCTTGGGTGTGGCTATGAGTAGTTTGTTCTATTTTCGAATTTGTTGACGCAATGGATATAAAGTTGTCATGACAGGTGACACATTGTCACGTTTACTAAATAGGGTCCAGGCTGATGTTTATATCAACCTGTTTTTAACATTCTGTTTCACAATGTTGACAAAAAACTGTATTTCATGCAGAATAAACAAAAGCTATTAATAACCATTACTGCAAAAAAATGTTGTCACTTTTCCAGCATTCAGTGTCAGTTTTGCATCCGTATATAAATTTTACTGACTTAATTATTAATATGTACAGTCGAGTTCATAAATATATAAGCACTTTTGACAGATGTTGACTTTTATTACAAAGGCGTAAAGTTGATGAACTGTCGAAGGTGCGTACATATTATTGAACTCGACTGTACCTAGTGGCCATATTTTCCATTTGTATTACAACTTACGAACTTTACATATGATAACATTGTAAAGGAGGTAGTTAATATCTAAACTTTCACGATTATTACGTGTCGTCGATAAGTATCAGTCGATTACGGCCGCCGGCTCCGGTTTTTGCCCCGTTTTTGCTAAGTTAGTTGAGCCGTCAGGGGTTGGCCAAATGATATTACTAGCCAACAGTTTTTGTGCCTCGTTTGGTGGGGCAAGTAACTTGCATGAAATGTTGTTTACTTGCAAATAACTTTTTATGCGTAATACGCATTGCGTATAGTAAAGTTCAATTCGTGCGAATCTGATGCGAAATTAGAATGTCAGTTTTTTTTTATATGAGTGATTTATGATATTGATGACTTAAAATTATTAGAACAGAGGGCGTTGAAGAAAATATACAGACTTATTAAAATCTTGACGAGCAAGTTTCAAGGAAGGTATAAACAATGTTTTTCCAGTGTGCCTTGCTCCTAATTACCTGAAGGAGAATGTGTTTATTGATTTATCAACATTTTATTTCTTTTTTAGTTTTTGAGATTTTAGCATTCACAATTTGACGACCTCCGTGGTCGAGTGGCTTTGTACACCGGTTTTCAAGGTGTCGCCATCTCTGAGGTACCGGGTTCGATCCCCGGTTGGGTCAATTTAGAAAACGAACTTTTCTATATTGGCTCAGGTCTGGGTGTTTGTGATACCACCGTTGTCTTTGATTTCCATAACACAAGTGCTTTAGCTACTTACTTTGGAATCAGAGCAATGTATGTGATTTTGTCAAATATTTATTTATTTATTTATTATTTATTACAATGCTATTACCGAGTGACTCGTTAGCTCAGCGGTCAGAGCATTGGACCGGATATTCAAAGGTCGCGGGTTCGATTCCCGTCCGAGAACATGATCTGATGCGAGTCGTATTTTTTCTAGTAATATTTAGTATTTTATTTCTTTTTGAACAGATACACAATCAAAATTTCAATCTGCTTTATAAAGTAATAATGATTTTAAATATACGTATATTTAACCTACTTTCATTTTGAAATGGTACCGATAAATTTAATACACCTTCAATGCATTTATACAACATGTTACAAAAGTACCCCTAATGCCGAATATCGTATACAGGCACCATCAATCTGAACAATTTTGACTATGGAAAAAAAATCAGCTGTTTCATACATATTGATATTTTCGATTTTAATTTATGTAAAAAAACAGTAGATTTTTTGTCGCGAATTCAGAGTTGGTCCCATAGTAAAAGTTGTTCAGTTTGATGGTCCCTATCTACCATATTCGGCATTAGGGGTATTTTTGTGACATGTTGTATATTAAAATTGAATCAGTTTAAATTATTTTAACTATTTCGTTTGAAGGCATGAAACGAGGCATCGTATTTATATAGATCATCGGCTTGATTAGCGGTTTGATACCGGCAGATTACTGTGATAATAGTCAATGCGAATATCGATAGACATCTACAAGTTATAAGTAAATCATTAATTTTAAAAGTTTATAGTCTGCGATTGCTTTAAACTATTAGAATTGGGTAAGTTTATCTTAATTTTTAACCGACTTAAAAAAAAGGAGGAGGTTATCAAGTCGACGGTATTTTATTTTATTTTAATTTTAACATCACTTTGAATTTCGAATATGTCGAATATAATTTTGTTTTCACCTCACAAAAATCATCGCGAAATCGATTTTTGCTGCGAGACAAAGTTGATTTTTCAATTTCTAATACCACCTTTTGAAATAATAAAGAAAAAAGTAATAGAGTGACAAGGTTGAAACTTGTAAAATTGGTATGTGAGAAAAGGATAGATAGAATGCTTTTTGTTGTCGGATATGGATTAAAAAGTATAAAAAATAAAATACACGGTCATACCAAGGAGTTTTAAACAAGGATTGTTAAAAAAAGGTTGATAATTCGAATAAAAAGTATGGACGAAATGAGGTCGCATGTATGAAATAAATGTAAAATGAGAAAAAAATTATGAAATATAATAAAAAAACATTTTTTTATGATTGTAAATAAATAAATAAAATGGGGTATTAATATTTAAGAGAAAAACACATCGTAATGTAAAACAAAACGACGGGAATCGACTTTACTCTTACTCTATGTTAAACACAACAGTGCCTAAGTTAAACACTTGTTGAACAGTGTTTTAAAATCTTTTGTGGTAAGGCCGGTAGTGTTTTTGCGATAATCTGAGCAGTGCTGCTAGTAGTTGTTTAAGCAATATTATCTAATATTTGCTTATGATTTACAGTTATAATCTGCAATATCGGAGGTCATTCACCTAAGGGCTGCCACCTGCTACAAACGGAGCGGATCGCAGATATCTAACGGTGGAATGATAAACGGAGGCTGCTCGGAATTAGGACGGAACTGCTGGCCAGCGGAATAGCGCTTTATGACGCATTGTGTTAGAATAGAGACAATGTGCGAAATGGGACTTTTCAGCGCTTAAAGCGGTTTGTTATGTAAAATGTAGTGCTCGTGATTGTGCTGGGGGGTTTATTACTGACGCTGTATACTTAAGTTTTTGCGTTGTTTTTACTGATTGCGAAATAAAAGTTAACGCTGTATTTGCAGTGTATATTTTAAAAAAAAGCAAATACCGTAACGGAATGTGAGGAAGGAGAGGTCAGATTCAGGAAGCGTATGTTCGATTTCTGCTTGTGGTAATTTTTTTCAACAGTTTTCGTCGCAATAGTTTAACGAATTGAATAACAAAAAAATAATCTAATTCCCGAATATTCTGTTGTCTAAGACAGAGCAAATCGTAAAAGAACCTAACTTAAAGAAAAGGCTGCAAAATCAAATTTGTCCGATTTTTCTTTTGAAGAAACTTATAAAGATTTTATTGTGAATGATATCGTTAAAACTATTCTGTTCCTACCTTTCGAATTAATTATTCCCATGGTGTGAAAACACCTCTCCATTCGCTACGGAATAATTATTTCTCACATGCTGCGTCCCAAATGATAAGCGATAGCGGGCCATTAAAAAGAAAAAAAAGAAAAACTAATAACTTATGATAAAATTGAAATGGTACTGTAGAATAGATTTATTTGTAGTTTCATGGGGATCACAAGACATTTAAGTTAAGAAAAACTGGTCAAGAGCGAGTCTGGCAAGAAAGAACGAGGGTTCCGTACCATCGTAATGTAAATACATTAGTAGAATAATTTTATTATTGCAGTTTTAGGTCAGTGCCATCTCTTGACTGATAGAGGAACTAATGTAACTTTTGTTGATGCTTTTTGAAAAAGTGTGCTATTTACATCTTTTTATTTTTCTTGTAATCTTTACAGAAACTTCTATTAAATAGAATAATTACAGATAATTATAATAAACGAAACATTGGTACATACATACAATGCGATTAATTTAACAATAGAACATTTTCTCTTTGCCACACATTCTGGAGTGAAGTTGCAGCGGATCACTGTCTTTTGTCAATTTAATTGCATTGTAAATATATCGTTTGGTTTTTTTTTTAAAATATTGATAGATTGAATTTGTTCTTTTTGTAAAATTTTAATAAAACGTTTGCCGGATTTCAAAGCATGTGTAAAACTGTGTAATATGTGTAAATGTGTAAATCTATTTTATATATAATTTATAGATAATTAAAAAAACTTCATTGTGTCATCGAAATCGCTATCGCCTCTGACTCCCATAGTGTTTACAAAATGCTTTGTATACAGATTACAATATAAATTATTGTACACACGACAGCACGTCAGGTTATACAGTTAAACTGCGAAAACAGCTTTTATTGCGTAGGGCATAAAGGCGGTCTCAAGGTCAACATGTATAGTCTAAGGTGCCGTTGTGTGTACACAATTATAACGAACTCCCATTAGTTCCCAATCAGAGGTAATGGTCAGACTGCACTTCATCACACTGTGACAACAATTCAGAAAGTACTGTTAAGTGATTTGACCCTTGGCTATGAAAATACAATATTTTATATTACAATTAGTTCGTGATTTATTAAAAGCCTCATTAGAATATTCTATTTTATGTATTTTTTGGCCCCAATTGAGGAACAGGAAACAGATGGCCTTACCACAAAATATTTAAAAACACTGATTAATTTAGACTCTAACTTAATCAGCGAAATCTAAATTAATCAGTCTAAATTTTAGACACTGTTTAAATGTGATGCTGTCTCCTAAAAAGAATATTGTCAAAAAAGTGACAGTGACTGTGACATTTAAACAATGTCTAAGTTAAACACTTGTTAAACAGTGTTTTGTGGTAAGGCCGAGATTGTCTTATTTTATAGTCAAGCCAAAAATAAATACCTAACCGATATTATAGTATTATTATATAGTATTTAAATTTTGTTGTTTTTTTTTTCCAATAAGTTATCATTCTCTAAATAAGTACTCAGTTTATATAAATATCTTTTATACCTAATTATATAAATCAAAATGTATTCTTATAACCATAATATTATTCAATTAACAATTTAACATCATAATTGTCTCGAATCCTTAAGTTCATCATTGCACTTCAAAAGATTATTAAAGGCAATGTTTTTACTTTCTAGCATTCATAATGGCATCTCACATCCATCCTAAATAATATTATAAACGCGAAAATGAGTTCCTTTGTTACCCTTTACGTCTTGCCTTCTCAACTGAGCATCATGAAATTTTTCACACACATTATCAGGGGTATACACTACACTACACATGCAAAGAAGGACATATTAAGCTTTGTCCAGACATGTATCATTTTGGCGTGTCAGATCACTGTATCTTTATCATACGTCGACTCTTTGAGACAGTATTACTCCATCGCACACCCAACCAAACTGGCGATGTATGATAAAGATACGGTGATCTGACACGCCAAAATGATACAAGTGTGGATCCAGCTTAAGGCTCCTATATACCTCAAGTGGCGCCCTCATTTTAATTAAATTTATTGCTCGCTAAGTACATAATGTATCGAAAATTCACATGTACAGATTGAAGCTAAGGTTCTATAGTTTATTTACAAACAATAACTTAATTAAAATTCAGTTCGTTGTAGTAGTAGTTCGCAAAAGTGCTAAAAGTGGCCACTTTTAGCACTTTTGCGAACTACTACTACAACGAACAAAATTTTACAGAGGTTATTGTTTGTAAATAAACTATAGAACCTTAGCTTCAATCTGTACATGTGAATTTTCGATACATTATGTACTTAGCGAGCAATAAATTTAATTAAAATGAGGGCGCCACTTGAGGTATATAGGAGCCTTAAGGTGACGATCATACAGAAATAAGTTCCTATAGGATAGAATTAGAAACGCAGATGAAATCGCGAGCGGCCGCTATAGTTTTGCAATAAGTTGCGCTAAATCTGTTATATTATATTATAGCGATCGCGGCATTGCGCAGACTCTCGAGACTCTACCGGCTAACTTTTCGAACTTCGGCGGGTCTGCCGAGCTTCACTTAAAACAGAAAAATCGAAGTAAGGAGTTTCGGTATTGTACTATTCGCCGAAGTTATTTAGAAGATTTCGATGTTCGTGTGACAACATGAATTGGGGTTCACCATTTTGGACCGATTGGGGCTCGATTAATCTGTTTTAATTTGAAGCGGCGGACTTTCCGAAGTTCGATTGTGAGCCGGTTCGGCCCCTGAATGTTAATTGAAAACTAACGACGTAAAGACAACAGTTGCAGAGCTTTATGTATTTTCTGATTTCGTAACGATTTAAATATTGAAACTCCTTGTAACATTGTAACTCTGATTTGGTATTTAATCACATAAGATGTTTACAAGTGCTTGTAAAAGTATAGACTAAATTGGAAAACGGAACTCAAGATTGTGTGACTAAAAGCTGGTAGGGTGATAAAGACAACACAATCATCATCTGACATCTCATTAAGCTCTAAATTGTATTCTTCCTTTATTTTGCTATCATATTCGATTTTGGTTATAAATACCGTGTCAAGGAATAAATTCTAAGATCAAAATGAATGTAATTTATCAACTCGATTAATTTGCTAAAGATTATCATTACAGTATTGGATTATCACTACAGTGAGGCACTGTAAGGATTACATAAAAATAATTGCAAATATCTTTAGCAAATTATCAAGTTGATAATTTTCTTTCTAAACCATTGTCAGAATACTTTTGATTGAAATCTAAATCAACCATGCAACGTCCGGAATATGGTATGCACAGCCAGCTCGGCGTGGGAACACTTCGAAATCTGCATTCCAGTTCATTTGGTTTGTTATCTGGCCCAATGTTTCAGCAATAATATGCAAATGGTCGTTCCGCCCGTCGCCGTACTCGCCGACTCCGGGTGCAGTTGTAAACACTGAGGCACAGAGTATGTAGAAGTGCAGATGGTTCAACTATTTGTTAATAGCAGATGCCTTATAGAGGACGTGACGTTTATAAAAGCGCTGGGTCACATTTTCTGTTTTATGTGTTATCTGGCCCAATGTTTCGCCCGTCGCCGTAGAATGGTGCGCTGACTCCGGGTGCAGTTGTAAACACTGAGGCAAAGAGTATGAAGAAGTGCAGATGGTTCAACTATTTGTTAATAGCAGATGCCTCATAGAGGGCGTGACGGTGACTCGTCTCTATAATAGCGCTGGGTCAAATTTTCTGTTTGATGTGTTATCTGGCCCAATGTTTCGGCCGTCGCCGTAGAATGACACACTGACTCCGGGTGCAGTTGTAAACACTAAGGCACAGAGTAGAAGTGCAGAATGTTTAACTATTTGTTAGTGAAAAAATGCCTCACGTGACGGCGACGTGTGAACATGGCACGATAACGGCGCTGTGTCACATCTTCTTCCTTGAAAATCCTTTAAAACAAAATCAAACAATCTTTTTGGTTTTCCAAAATATTAAAGAATACTTGCATAACACACCGTAGTTAATCGATTAAGCATAACAGAGTCATCTATCGTAATAATTAAAATACAAAGATTAACAATATAAGATTGGATCACCTTAACGCCTTAATTAACTAGAATCGAAAGTCATTAATTATAATGTAATTATATCGCCCATACAAAGTCAATTGTGTGCTATTGAATTGCGTTCGCTTTCGACCATACAAGCGCGTCATTATATTGATGTAAGCTTATAACTAGATCTATTTATGCGAACGTGTGGATAGAGGTGCATCGCATAGCGATAACGTATAATTATCTTTCTCTACTAAAGCGCATAATTCCTCCTCCAGATCTCTGAGCGATTCTTCGAATCAGCTGCAGATCATACCAATCCCTTAATCCGAAGCGCGGCGGGGTACGACCCCCCCGCTTCATCCTCCAACCTGTTATCCCGCAGACCCAAATCCGTCCTAACGGACCCCCCCAACCAACTCTCGGCCGACCTGGACCGCCTACTGGAGGCCCAGGAGGCTGCAAACGCCCCCACCCCACCGACCCCTCAGGTCACACCCGACCCTTCAGGTCACCCCCAACTCTCTACGGCTGGCCTCCCGTCTGGTAGTCAGTCGTCATAATAACTTTTGTCATAACGGCCGGTGACCCCTCTGGTTGTCGGTCGTCCTCTAAGCGCATGCTCGCCTAGGTGAGTGACGCTCGCGCCACCCTCCCCTCGGGGGCGGTCGCATTAGACGAAGGTTTCGAGGCTCTTCACAGCTGTCGGGTCGAAACCAACCTCAAAGGCGGTTTTAGTCAGTAGAAGTCTGACATGCCCCCCATAGACCGGCTATGGGGGAAGTCCAATGAGGATTTCCGCCTCCTTCCCCTCGCTTGTCCGGGAAGATTGCTCCGAGCCCTTCTGGTTGAGAGTGCAAAAAAAAAAAAGCGCATAATGTAAATTCGGTAGGTTGCTTCGAAACGTAAGAATGCGTCTTCAATGCTTTGTTAAAAACGCGCTTCTGCGCTGGTATGAATTAACCCTTAAGCTTTGTACACATTGTGTTATTAACACGTACTTTTTTTAAATTATGATAATATCGTTAATATAGCTAAAGTATCATAAATATATGTAGCAATAGCCTGTGGCGCTAGAGTCTTATGAGTTGTAACGAACAATAGCCTGTGGCTGAGTGCTAGATTCTTATAAGTTGTAACGAAGGATATTATTATATTAATTATGGAAATAAAAAAGGAGAAACCGGCTAAGTGCATGTCGGGCCGCGCGTAGTATAGGTTTCCGTAGTTACCTAGTACATATGGTTATAAACTTACATTTCCTCCCGTTTTACACAACTTTATGAAAACTTTTCCAATATAAATGAATTTTAAAATTTGATCGAGTATTACTCACCAACTTGTGAAGCTTACCTAGCAGATACTTTCCTGATTTTTTCACTATCTAAAAGCAATCGTTTAAAGTGGGGGGGGGGGGCACCAAAGTACTCTAGCAAATAAAACAAAAAAATAATTATTCCTATAGTCAAGCCGTTTTTGAGTTTAAGCCGGACTAACAAACAGCAATTAATTTTTATATGTAAGGATGCACTTGCGGTCGGTTGGTAGTTTTCATTGTCTCAGTGAATTAGCCATGACTCTTATAATACTTTGAAATGCTAACTTTCTTTTTAATTTATAATTAAGTATGTCTGAACAAAAGCATAAAGCGATGGTGCGTGCGTGAGTCGTCAGTTCTTTTTGAAATAATTATTTTTAAATAAGGGACGAAATAATTGATTCTATTAAAAAAGCAGTCTTTTGTTTTTGCCAAAACAATATTCCTTGTTGGGTTTAATGCTTCGATCTGCCGTTCAAAGTATCAGACTTTAAAATGTATACTGTCATTTTGAAGTCGTTTTAATTAAATTGTGTTCTACCAATGAGACTAACATTTTTGCCATAGAAACATGGTTTGAAAAACGTCTATTTTTACTTTACCACACTAATATTTTTTTATATACTTAGTTGTATAGTTTACTCTGCATTATTTTGTAAACAATAGGATCTAAGTATACATTATAAACATATCGATTATTAAATCAGTATTTTGTTTTTGGACAAATAAATACCTTGTGCACCTACTTTGAACCATTCAATCTCATTGAAGGTTTTATTATATTTTATACTCTATGTTCATATTTGTTACAACATGCCCAGTGACCAGGGCCCTATTTAATAAACGTGACAATTTGTCACTTGTCATGACAATTTTATATCCATTGTATAAAACAATTAGACAATAGAACAAACCACTCACTACATCGTAACGTAAACCAAATTGTCATGTCATGACAATGTCATGAATTGACACATTGTCGTGTTATTAAATAGGGCCCAGGATTATCAATCCCGAAGCGTCATTTCGTTGAATTAGCACCGTAATCTAAAATGGTTTCTCACGTTTTCCATTTAATCAAACGACATGATTATAATCAAGTTATTGGACCCACCGCGTGATCCTACTATACTTTCTAAGGATGTTTTAGAGGAAAATAATCTTTATGTGTGTGGGTTAGGGTTTTTTATTGTGGTGGTGGATATGAATGGGTTATTTTATGCCTTTGATCATTTGTTAGTCGTCGAAGGCTTGAAGACAGAGCATATACAGGGTGGCCCTAGTGTGTGGCCTACGGAACCAACAATTTGAGGCTATAATTGTTCCATTCGGGTAGTTCTGTAAGGAAATGAAGACATTAATGGTAATTTAAGCCTTTTCGATTCGAATTAAAGGAGAGGTTGAGAATTTTGTAACGGAAATATTTGAATGTAGCCCACAGATTGTCAAATACAACTTTAAATACTTACGTAGGATTTGCAGTGATGATTTTGATGATAAGCGAACTGAAACAAAAAAACATAGATAATTAGTTAAAACTTTTGTGTTAAATATTGTAAGGAATTAAAAAAGATGTTTCCGAGTTTCTTATCAAAACATATCTTACAACTACCTACACTCAGAGGCAAGTTAACTGCCTTTCCTTTATTTTCATACAAAATAAACAAAAAAGTTTGTGCATCTTTGCAATGATTATGCGAATTAGAATGCCAAATAAATAAAGACACATCTATTTTTTTTTCAAAAAGAGGTAAAGAAATATCAATCTTTACGTGTCATACAATGTTATAAATATGGAATTAAAATTATGCATTGTTTTATAGAACTTTTGAGGAAATTGAGACGGTTTTGTAGCTACTTCAAATATTTATTAACCAGATTATCATCTGGCAAAGTCATTTAGACTATATTACATTGCAGAGATGCCCATTTTTTGTTTATGAGATGGTGAAGTGAGGATGTTGGTATGAAAATAACGGGGCAGTCGGTTAAATGTGCCTCTGAGTGTATTAGCAAGGATTTAAAAAAAAAAATCGTATTTATTTAAATATCTTATCCAAGTAACATTATAATTATCATTTTAGTCCAGGACTAACATAAACTTTAATCTCCCCGAATTACTATCTTCAACATTTAATTTCCGAAGCAATATGCGCACACGCGGCCTCAAGCTATATCTCGGAACGAGAGCGATAAACCAGGGTTCGGTACCTAGTGTCGGACGACTTTGTAGCGATAGAGACACACGCTGTGGTGAAAAACTTTCTGCGTAGTACGCTGTGCCGCTCTGGGGCGAAAAGTTCATAAAGAAGAACCACATGGTCGAATAACTTCAGAGACAAACATGGTAGCGAAAGACATTTGTGATTGTATGTTAGTTTGAAATTCAAAGGTATTTTATTTTGTTTTCATTGGAAAACATACAGTATTAAAATAGCTAAAAGCATAACTAAATATGGTACAAATATACCTATTCAGTTAATTTGTTTTCGCATATAAACACCACGAAGCTGAAAAATGTGAAAAAGGACATTTGTCGTTGCAGTGTCTTCAACTTTTCGACTCGGCGTACCACACAGAAAAGTTTTCGTCGTTACAACGTCGTTCGAAACTAGGTACCGGACCGGATAAACTGTGCTGGGCAGAAGTAGAGTAACAACATCGTAAGCTATATATTTCAATCTGTAGACTATAGTTACCGATCTAATGCTTATTGAGGGAGCTCAACGGTTTCAAATAACTGTACTGGAAGGACGGCAGTAATTAGGAGCGTAGAACTATGGAACTTTGTATTAAAACTGAACAATAAAATATATAAAGATAAATAATATTAGAAAAATACTAGAAAAAATCGACTCACTCACAGCACCTCAGACGGGACTCGAACCCGCACCCTTAGGATTCCGGCCCAATGCACTGACCAATTATGCTACCGAGTCGCTAGTGGGAGCGGCGAAATTTTCTAGTACTTTTTACTTCTTCGCTGCAAGCCAGCGCAATTTCATCAACGTGAGGAAATACCCCCACATTCGAAAGAAACCATCTTTCCAGATGTTTTGACAATCGATAAAGATGAAACAGCTATATAATTATTAAAACGTGAATTGTCTTTGAGCGAAAAGGTCATTCTGATAGAGAGGGATTTTTCGAGTCTAATATTATTTATCTTAATATAAAAATAGCATTCTGAATGCGAAAAATAAATGAATAAATTTAATAACAACAAAATATTTCATTAAATATATGAAAACAATCTTAGCAAGTGCTTATTACTGCTGACTTAGGTAAGCATCCAACGTGGGTTACATCACATCCAAAAAATGGTTAAACATTATGGAACTAGAGTTCCTATTTTAATCCAAGTGTTTCTACGACAGCAACCAGATTGTCAAAACCTTAACTTCAGCTCTAGTGATTGGTGTGCAAGCTAAACACTTGGATTAAGAAAGATTTTATTTCTTTTTAAAGTAATTAGTTTTACAAAATGAAAATCCAAAAAGCAATCTTGATGTGGGGTTTTTATTTTAGAAGTAATAAAAAAAAAGAATCGTGTTTTTATCAAATAATTTCAAATCGTTTAAAAAGTCAACGTTTATTGATATGAAAATACAATTTCTTATTTTCTAATTCATGTTTTGAATTAGAAGACTCAAGTAATGATTCCTGAAATGTACCATTTTGTTAAAATATAAAACTAAAAATTTTATAGTTATGCTTTTGTTGTTACATTATGCAAAATAATATGTTATACATTTTAGAAATCTTTTATAAAACTAGGAGATGGGTTGAAATATTACTAAAGTGCATAGAAAGTCTGTGGTTAAAAATAAAAATACATCGATTTAAACATAGAATTCCGTTCATAAGAAACATCAGACTTGAAAAAGATTTATATAAATTAATAAATAAGGTAATTTTCGGTTAGATTATAGAAAATATTGAAAAAAGAGTAAACGTTAAACTAAATTATTAAGTAATTTTTTTAAATTGAGGTAAACCGAAAGGTGCATTTCCAATCCTGAATTTCATAAATTATTAGTTTTATCTGAGAGCTTATTAGCAGTTAAATTACAAAAGATTATACTTTTGTTCAATAAACCCATCTTTTTTAGGTCCTAGTATATTAGATTTATCAAAAAAACTTTGATGTACAATATGATTTTCAATAAAAATACTTACATTAAGTGTTTAAACACCCTTAATTTATCATGTGAACACCATATGCATTGTCTTAAACCAATACTCATTTCAATATTTTTATCATAGAAATGTTCCGGATGTGTTTATTGTTCACTTATCACTTAATAAAAAAAAAAAATTATATAATTTATCTGTTTTTTTAACCATTTTTTCTATACACCACTTGTTTAGGGAACAATCTTTTTAAAGCACACATATTATCATGATGCATACAACTAACAATATCGGGTGAATACAGATACTTATCATACAATGACATCAAACTTGGACAATTTATGTCTTCTAAATTATGAATATTATTAATTTGTAACATATTTTTTAACCTAACCACCTTTTCACTTCCTTTACTAAATATACATGTTTTATGCTCTAAAATTTCGTTTATAATATTCTTATAATTCATCTAATTTAGTTCACTTTTGAATCCTTGAACATCTACTACAGCATTCATGATTGTTTTCAGACCAATGAGGATCATTTATAATCAGACAGGAGCAGTTGTTAATTCTTCTAAGCATTCAATTTCTCATCACACTGGACAAGTTTATGGATGTTGAAAAAGAATCATGTTAAAAACGTGTACACTCTGTTAAAGTAGGTAACAAAATTAATAAAACTTTCAATGTGTACATTTTTTAATGAGTAACTAAATCAATTAATAAATACAAAAAACTTAAGTATAATTTAAATAATACAAAAACAGTTTTAAAATCAAATATAATAAATACACAGATGTTAGCTAAAGTAGCTAACTTAAAATCTTATAATTAGTTTATTATTATAAGTTATAATGACCCCAAAAGCTAATATCTCAGTGAAATTTGATATAATGAATTATTGTGAGACTAACAAATTTTATTTATCTTTTGAGTAAAGTTTACATGCTTTATGAATCTAAAACGGTACATTTCAGCAAGCTCTACATTTTTAGTAAACAAACAAGTTTTATAACTATCTAATTTCAATTTTCTAGATACACATTTGTTTACACCTTTGGATTTACACCGTTATAGTTTTATTGTTTACATGCAAAGCATACATTTTTGAACGTAACCCATCAAATTAAGAAAAAAACTTATAACAGATTTTATAAAAGTAATTTTATCAAAGTCTGTCATAACTCAATTTCAACTTTGATTAACTTTGACATAGTGTTTCAGCTTAAACCAGGCGCATAAAATATCATAAGGTAATTCAATAAAAGATAATTTATTGATAATAAGGAATCGAAAAATATATTGAGTTCATTGGATTCTTTAAGAATATAGTTTTCAGTCTGGAAGTCGAAAACGTTGTGTACATTTTTATTTTGGTGCACGAAGTTAGCACACAGTATGAAGTTTACTTTAAAAAATTTCAAATGTACTATATTATTAAGGATCAAAGTCTTTAGATCATCTTTTATTGAATTAATAAATGTTTCAACTGTTTTTAGTTCTTTAGACTCCGCTAAAGAAGTTATTCTATATGTTTGGATTCTCTTACCAAAGGTAGTTTCGACTAAAGTTACATTTGGTAAGTTACAATGAGAATGAAACGCATTATTTTTGTGAGTATTACTTTCATAGTGATTGAATAAATACATTTTTTCAACGGAGATGTTGCAAATTGAACACATTACCATTTCGCTCTTATCAGCAGTCGAAACCTCGTCATCTCCTCTAGAAGTAGATGGTTCATCAATACATCGTCTCTTCTCATTGTTTTTGATGATATTGTCAGCTCGTCGTTTTGATCCTCCACCATAGTGTATGTTAACACTGTTGACATAAATAAAATATAAGAACAAAAACATATTTTAAAACATTAAATTCTTTAAAAAAATGAGACTTACGTGTTTTCAATTTTTTCAAATAGCTCAATAAGTGGCTTGTCAAAAAATGAGTCAAAAGTTTCATCAGTTTCCACTTTTTCACATATTTCATTTAACTATTCATCATCGCTTGAAAATGAAATAAATCACTGACATGCTTTGTATTTTGGCGGTTAGTCTTTTGGTTTGTTGTAGTACTTCACTCTTACTTCCGCATGTTTCCAGTTATCTGATGGTGGGACGATTGTTAATTTTTTTAGGTCATAGATGTCGATTTTTGTCAGATGAGTTGCTGTTGACCTATCATCTGTATTTGTAAACATGTAAGACATCATCATTTGCTGCTCACCCCACAATGGACGATTGTAGTTTAGAAAATATTGTATTCGCATGATAACGAGTAATTGTATGATAAAAACATAAGTTATAAAAAGTATGAATCGCGAGAATGGCCTATGAAGAGTAAATTTCAAAATGTATAAAAAAGCATCGGGGAAGGTGATTAGGATAATGTAATTAAGGAGAAACATCAAAACATGAAGTCGAGTGTGTCATTAGCGTCGAGGTGTCATTAACAGAGGTTCATTAGTTAATCAACTAGGAATGAATTTAGCAAAACTGTATCTCGGAAACGGTTAAAGATATCGCTCCGGGACCCAGCGCAATCGATTCAAATGGGGGGTGTTCACTTTTTTTTTTTTTTTTTTTTTTTTTTTTTTTTAGGTTTGGTGTGACTACATGACTATGCATTAGATGGGTGGGGCCTGTGTTATAATTCTCGTATCCCTACTACTCAAAATCCATTGATGTAGTTCATGAGTTTTTTCGATGCGGATCAATGGACACTAAGCTTTAAACCGAGAAAATGTTTTGAGTTCGAGAATTTTATTATCATTTTGTCAATAATTATGGGTATCAATAAAAGAATTTATCTCCCCATATTCAATAAAATCTCACACTCAAATAGATTAATTGCTTCAATCCCAACATAAGTTGCTTACGTACTTGTTTATGGAAGGGGAAGCGATTGTATCACAAATATCACAGTCATTTAGACGCGAGAAAGAATTTATAGATGTCATGTGAATGTGACCAATGCGAAATGCATTAAATTATTGTATTTCAATCTCATCTTATTTAATTCTGGTACTGTACTTTAATCACACAGAAATAATAAACTTAAACAATAATCAATCGAATCAATAGTTAGAGTATATTATTATACAACATATTACAAAAATACCCCTAATGCCGAATATGGTAGATAGGGACCATCAAACTGAATAACTTTTACTATGGGACCAACTCTGAAATCGCGAAAATCAGCTGTTTCATACATTTTGATATTTATTTTTTGTATGAAACGGCTGTTTTTTTTTTCGCGATTTCAGAGTTGGTCTCATAGTAAAAGTTGTTCAGTTTGATGGTCCCTATCTACCATATTCGGCATTAGGGGTATTTTTGTAATACGTTGTATATTAGAGTCTATTGGTTCTAATAATAATTTGATGTCATCATTTTTCCTTTCGCTAATAACATTTTATAACAGTCCCAATTTTTTCCTTCAACAATGGGAAAGTGGATTTTCTCACACATTTTGCGTAGCGTTGGTTTTTCTTGGGACCATAAATTAACCGTTGATACAATGCGCGTACGCAAATGCGACACAGTTCACATCGATCGGCTTCGAGCGGAGACGATCGTTCGTTCTTGCCTGACTTAACGATGGAATTCATTTGCAACCCCTACCAAGGCTTTCCAATTTATCTTTTCTATGATATCGAGTAATATAGTTGTCAAAACGGACTAAGTTTAAAAACGACAA
Organism: Catoptria pinella; assembly: GCA_963556745.1. Taxonomy (NCBI): domain Eukaryota; kingdom Metazoa; phylum Arthropoda; class Insecta; order Lepidoptera; family Crambidae; genus Catoptria; species Catoptria pinella. The sequence goes on from OY750771.1 coordinate 2,486,558, forward strand.
TGTCTAGCACAAGATTGTTTTTACTCTGTGCTTACAAGTATAGGGTCACGATCACGACCTATAACTTGAAACTTTTTTGACAAACTGTCTTCTACACAGGCAGGCAAGTAGACTTTTGACAGTTCATCAACCTTTATGGCTTTGTAATAAAAGTCACCATCCTGTCAAAAGTGCGTACATATTAATGAACTTACTGTACGTACGTATTTGATTGTTTTAATTGGGCAATAAATAACCTTACTAATTTTGCACGAGTTTAGCTTTAGTATGGGTAAATCATACTTTGGTATAATTGGTCTCTAAAAACAAAGCTCAGTCGTAGTTGCGACCTTAAAATAATTTGATTTATTTTAACCTAGGCTTTTGCTAATATATGTACCATACAAAGCACTACATCCTAATTGGTGTTACAGATCTTTTATGTTAAAACTTAAAACAACTCGACACAAACTTTAAAGTTCGAATCGAGTTGTTAAAGTTAGGGACATAGGCCTAAGCACATTCCCATTGCATTTCTCTCGGCTACACTACACAGTCATATTTTGTGCAGACAGCGTGGCTCGCTAGACTATGTGGAAATTGCCAGTGCATTTGGCTATTTCACGTGTGTAATATATATAAATCCGTAGCAATCGTTGACTACAGTTTATGCTACGTTTAGAAGAATTTGATTAGAGTCAGCAGTGATTTGAAAGTAGGTAGCAACTTTGTAAGGGTAATTCGAAAAAAATGAAATGATTTTTACCACGTTTATATTTTGTTCTTACTAATTGTTCGCCATGTAATTTGTTAAAATTATTAGATAATACTGTTTACCGCAAGTAATGCAAATCTTTTATAACTATTAAGATTAAATAATTTATGTTACAGAACCTTTCGCTTTAGATTTAACTTTTCGATGTTTTAAAAGATGCCTAGACTAAATTAATATTTTGACTCTACTCGACTTGACATCAGCCATTTCTAAGGTCCCAACTGCTGGGGCATAGGCCTTCCTTATGGGTGGATAAGGAGGATGGGCCATAACCCACGCAGGCCCAATGCGGATGGGTGTTAATGACTGCAAATTCAGCTGGGACCAACGGCTCATCGTGTCTTCCGAAGCACGGAGGAACTCGAGATAATACATTTTTGGTCACCCATCCCATGACCGACCCTTGCGAAAGTTGCTTAACCTCCGCAATCGCAGGGCCAGGCGCTAAACTACTGCGCCACCGAGATCCTCAAATTTATTTTGTTTTGCATTTTGTTTTTTTTTTATTTTATAGTACCCTAGACAAATACTGTCTTAATCCGAATAACATCACAAATCACAATAAGAGTTAATTATGCTCAAATCGCAAATCATTTTGGAATTAGTTTTGTTCGGAGAGCACACTGTTCGCCGGACTCTTAACCGTAACTAGTGACCATCACTCTGTTCCACAGTATCATCAGTTGCACCAGAATAGCTGGATATGTGGCAGCTAGCACTAGACTAGTCCTTTCAGCCGTCAGTGCCCAAGTTACGACCTAGCTCGTAACCTAAATAGTACCAACTACCACTAAATATAAAGCCTGTTAGTTCTAGGTTTTAGACAGAAGCGCCGCTGCCAGAGTCGTCATTTGTTTTGTTGGGAAATTACATGCCGAAGATGCCTCTGCGATCCCTCACGCCCGCACTTTAGCTTTTATGTAAAAAAAAACATGGTAGTAATAGATAAAATAAATAAAAAACTTAATTATTATTATCAGTCTAGGCTGTTACAAGTACTTGTGAATGTCATAGAAACTACGCCATCGGTTCGCAAACCCTAAGCGGGAGACCTTTTAACGAGAAGAACCGGAAAAAACTCATCAAGGGCTGCTTTTTTCTCCCTGTATATTTCATGCAGATTCGTCAAAAATTGGAAAATGATTTCAGCATTTAAAGTGACGTCATTTTATATCACAATTTACATACATGACAATGAGTATACACAATGGGTAGGTATTGAAATGAATTAACTATCTACTAACACTTTATGGACCAAAAGTCTGAAATTAAAGTTATTATTATATCGGATAGGTAATCGTGAGAGCAAATAACTTACAACTTGTTGCGAAATCACTGTCGCACGCACGCACGCACATGTCGAAGAATCCTAATTGCGATACATCGCGGGCTGCTTCGGCATGTGCATTGTTTTTTTTTAAATTTTGAGATTTAAGCATTCACAATGCTATTTTTATATAATACTAAATAATATACTAGAAAAAATAGGACTCGCACCAGATCATGTTCTCGGACGGGAATCGAACACGCGACCTTTGGATATCCGGTCCAATGCAAGGGTCGGTCATGGGATGGGTGACCAAAAATTTATTATCACGAGCTCCTCCGTGCTTCGGAAGGCACGTTAAGCCGTTGGTCCCGGCTGCATTTGCAGTCGTTAGCATCCACCAATCCGCATTGGGCTCGCGTGGTGGGTTATGGCCCATCCTCTTTATCCACCCATAAGGAAGGCCTGTGCCCCAGCAATAAAAATGGCTGTTGGTCTATATAATCGAATTTTAACTATTGGATGAACACTAGTCTCATGCAGTTAAACGCAAGTTATAGTTATACCTAGATTCTTCTTAAAACGAACAACTAAAACTTGTTTCTAAACAGGATCCCCTTACCTACTGAATCTCGAACGCGCATAAATGATATCGGAACATCGCTAGCTATACACACGCAGCCAGCCCTGTCCGTCTGTTTGTCCGTCTGTCATGCGGAAACTCGCAGGAATTTCCAATCGACCGCTACCTATGATTAAGTACCCAATACAGTTAACTGAAAGTATTATTTTGCACAGTGGCCTAAGTTATGAACTTATCGGAATAAAACATACCAATTAAGACTATGTATTAAAATTATATGATCGAAGATTGAAATGCGAGATATACAACATGTTACAAAAATATCCCTAATGCCGAATATGGTATATAGGGACCATCAAACTGAACAACTTTTACTATGGGACCAACTCTGGAATCGCGAAAAAAAAAACCAGCTGTTTCTTAAATTTTGATATTTTCGATTTCAATTTTTGTATGAAACAGCTGATTTTTTTTTTCGCGATTTCAGAGTTGGTCCCATAGTAAAAGTTGTTCAGTTTGATGGTCCCTATATACCATATTCGGCATGAAGGGTATTTTTGTAACATGTTGTCTAGATATTTGGTAACGGTTAAAGATAAAAAAATAGAGAAGAAATAAATAAGAAAGAAAAAAAAACTACACACACAGAATACAAGAACGGATGTATAAATACATCTAATCCTAAGTTATTTCATCTCGAGTACTATGACAGTTCTAAATCTGTGGTTTTATTAGGGTTTAACTAGTACATAAAATATGACGAAGTAGCCGGCAGTTTATTAAAAAGAGAAGGCGGATTTCATCGGTTATCGTCCAACAAATAAACAAATCCAAAACACCGCAAAACGGCCGGTAGATGCGTGAATTTCTCACGCAGGCGCAGTGAAAATTAAATACGCTAATACGGTATTTTAAACCAATCGAAAATAAACTGTCTCTACTAACAAATAGAGGAGAGTTTTCCTCGCAGATTTTGCAGAGGAATGCGTTCCATTGCGCGTACGCAGGCAGTCGTGCAAAAACGCGATGAGATCATCATCACGGTGTCATTTAGACGTGACGTGTGCTGATCTACGGTGTAGATCATGATCCATGGATCCGATAGGGTCGATGACGGTTAGCAGATAGTCCTCATACTAAGGTAGGTATGCGACTAGATTTCAACTGAGATTGTCAAATGAATACAAATGTGAGTTTAGATAAATAAATTATGATAATTATTGTGTTGCTTAGCGTTTACTTAATGTAATTATTAGATGTAATTGGGTTTGATACGGATTAGTTACCGTTTTGTATTCATTTGATAATTATTGTTTTCATAGTAAGACAAAGTTTTTGTATTAAGATAAATAATATTAGAAAAAATACTAGAAAAAATCGACTCACCCGTAGCACCTCAGACGTCCCGTCTGACAAAAGACGTCCCGTCTGAGGTGCTACGGGTGAGTCGATTTTTTCTAGTATTTTTTCTAATATTATTTATCTTAATATAAAAATAGCATTGTGAATGCGAAAAGTCTAAATTTAATAAAGCTTTTGTATGCCACTTAATTTACATAGAATGTAATAAAATAAAAAAAATCAAATCAGATTAAGGAGCTCGATGGCCCAGCGATTGCGTTAAGCAACTTTCGCAAGGGTCGGTCATGGGATGGATGACCAAAAATTTATCATCTCGAGCTCCTCCGTGCTTCGGAAGGCACGTTAAGCCGTTGGTCCCGGCTGCATTTGCAGTCGTTAACACCCACCAATCCGCATTGGGCCGGCGTGGTGGGTGGGGTATGTGGGGTATGTGCCCCAGCAGGTGGGTCATTAAAAATGGCTGATGGTCTAATTCAAATTAAAGTCCTGCTGGTGTTAACACATCAAGCTTTATTTTGAAAATCATAGTAACTGTGGTAAAACGTTAGGAAGTAGCCTTAATGTTTTTTTATGTTTTACACAGACTAACAACCGATAAAAAAACAGTATTAATGATTTAGATTCTTTTGTCATAATAAAACCTTGCTAAATTTTTCTCCTATGTCTATGTCTTATTTTAAAATAAATATTTGCAGTTGGAGCACTACGGAATCATTACGCAAAAGGACGAGTGTATAATTGCAACATTGACTTAAAAAAGATATTAAAAAAAAACTATTAATCATCTCGAAATCGAGCTAACCTCAGTTAACGGTGCACTGAGGTCGTTAGCCAATCAACAATCACGCACAAAGATTTCAATTGAACAAAATCAATTAATTGGAGTGTGGGATTCTCAAACTATGTAATCGATTGTACCCCGGCTGATTACCAACGGAAGATCATTTATAAAAAAGTACTAATTACAAATCGATTATTTAACGAGTGATTTCATTTAAATTATGCATATTTTAGTCTGTAGGAGGATACATTTTGAAATAAGATGAGCTTTAATGTTGAAATTCTTTACTTTGATTTCTATAATTAGTTTTTTTTATGATGACACTGATGACTACTTTATTTTAAGAAAGAATAAAAAAACAAATCTTTCAATAGTAAAATGTCGATGAATTTAAGCTGAAAAAGTTGAGTTTCAAAGAATAGTGCATACAGAAGCATAATATACCATATTGTTTTATAAAAAAATGGTTACAGAACAGCAAAGGAGAACCGCTTTTCATCTGAAATGAAAATTTATCAGAAAATTCATTAGCTGTTCTTTTAATACGACGAGTAATATTTGTTTATCGAAAGACATAAACAACGTGTGAAAAACACCAAAAGTTTCCAGCAATGTCTGCTTCACAGAGTTCAACGAAATAATTATCGTTTCGTAAGCGGACGCCGATATCCGTTCGTTTTTGTGTATTTTACATTGATTTCAGACGGAGTTCATATATTCGTCGTACACTTGTTTGTACTATTATTTATTCTGTGGTCGCACTAAACTAAGTTTGAGAAACATAGACGAAATAGTTCTTAAATAGTCGGTTGTCGGAAACTGATTTAATTGATAACGTGGTATTCCTCTTTTACAGAACCACCGGCTTATCGCCTTTATTTTTCATTATTATACCTCAAAAACGTCTATCCTTGTGAAATAATCAATTCAATAAGTCATCACAATCCCAAGATTTGAAAACCAAGAATCATTAATCAGTTTTATCAAATTTTGATAAGCCAGAAATTTTGCATTGAAGTGTAAATACGGCGGTAGGTGTAAGCAAGGCCACAAACTCCCACTCGCGACATCCCACTGGCTCGGCCTAGAGGGGGCAGTACAGTAGGTGTCATGACTAACTAAATAGAAGGTAGTCAACTTCCTTGTTAATAAATTTCAACATCGTCAACCATTCAGTGCCAACGAATTCCTCTGAATTTCCTTCTTTTTTACTTCCTTCTCAATCCAAAGCACAGAGCCGTGTAGCGTCCAGCAAAGTAGAATAGGGTCAACCTCTCAAACATTTAGGCCACGTTTGCACTGCCAGGCGGCTTGCTGAGCGCGTAGAGCCTAGCGAGTCGCCTAGCGTGAAGCGAAGTAAAAGAAACGTTCACGAATGTTCGCAACCGGCCGCAGTGCTCGCTTGGCGCCTCACTAGTTGCCTAGCGTGTATTGTAGGCGCGAGACATTTTTGATATATGTGTGTGTATCACAGATCATACAATAAATAGTACGCGTGTGTGTCAACAAGCGACAGACCAAGACACCTAGCGACCCAATACGCAACTCACCTTCCAGTGCGGTCACCATGTATCCTAGCAAGTAACCAGGTGTAAGCCACTAGGCGCTAGGCGTTAAGCAAGCCACCTGTCAGTGCGTACGTGGTTTTAGGTTTTGTAAAAGGCGACTAACTTCTAACACCTCCTGAAATGGGCACGGACCTCCCAACCATGGATTATGGCAACGTCCTCCCATGGGAGAGTCCTTTGTGGACTGTAATGGGTTGTTATCATGATGATGATGAACACATTCTAACACATGAGACTATCCTTTGCAGCACCGCCATAATTTTTGTCCAAAAATCAATTGAACTAAAAATCTAGTAATTCTTTATATTGTCTCATTTATTTGTTTATGAGAAAAGGGAGCTTAAAAAACTAAAACCCAACCACGGAAATATCCCGCTCTAAAATGTACAAAATAAGAAAATATTCGAGTCTAAAATTCATTAAAAAGGATAATTGGTAGTCGCATGTCCCTTGTTCCTAGATACGAACGACTATAGGCTGGAGATTGCAGGTACTTTTAAGACCAATGTATTCTGCTTATGTGTATGAAGTTTGATCAAAATCGGTTCATTCATTTCGAAAAATAAGGACGTGAAAGTTTGATTTAAATTAAATTAAATATAAATAAATATTTGACAACATCACATACATTGCTCCGATTCCAAAGCTAATGCACTTGTATTATGGAAATCAGAGACAACGCGGTGGTATCACAAACACCCAGACCTGAGCCAATAAAGAAAAGTTCGTTTTCTAAATTGACCATGATCGAACCCGGGACCTCAGAGATGGCGACACCTTGAAAACCGGTGTACAAAGCCACTCGACCACGGAGGTCGTTAATATGACGTTACATAGCCTATATACTGCAGACGATCAAGAGGCTTCGAACGATACCTCATTTTCAAATTATGATAAATAGTTTAGTAGTTATGAGGGATCAGATGACATTCATACATACCGGTCAAATGTTGCTTCGTCGTAGTCGGGTAAAAATAACTATTAGTTAAATCAACTTTTAAACTAAAACATAATTTAAACTCTCGCATATTTTTAAGACGGCGGAAGTCGCAATTTACTTCAATAGCAGATAAGGTGAAATATAAATATGAAATGTTATATTGAGGATCCTCATTGTGTTAATTAATAGCAAGGTTGAATTAGTATTGTAAGAGAAGGTCACAGGAAACATCGATCAATTGTTTGTTCTGTACTTAACAAGTGCATCGTTCTCGCATGAATGAACTAAGTATACAGGCGAAAACTTAATCAAGAGCTAAATTATGTTATGATCTTGAAATTTATAACGAAGAAGAAGATCAGTGGATAGGTATACATCTGCAAAATATGAATAAGTAAACAGATTAAGAATCTCATTAATTTCCGCGTGGATTATCCATTGAAAATAGCTATTTCGGATTTAAAAACTATGAATTTATTTATAAATATGCTTACATGAACTTAAAAGATTTACTGCTCATGTTTCTTTACAATAAACTTTACGATATTTCAAGTAAGTTATTTAATTAAAATGTTGACCAATTACCTGACCATAGATATCTCCAAGGAACAAGGGTATTCAAACTGTGAACCTATTCAGGTTTCCAAAATGTTTTTATTTAAATTACGAAATCTATATCATGAATGCCCATATCGCAAAATCAAACAGAAAGACAATTGAACCATAGCCAAATAAGTCTACAAACCATGGCTCTCAAATTCCGTGATCAAAGAGTTAACAAAAAGGTCGCAGCGTTTGTGGCAGGTTTGTGTTGTGGCAAAAAGTGACCTTGACCGTGGCAGTGCGACAAGAATGGGCGTATTCACATTGGACGATAACTGTAACTACACGATATCGTCCGACTGGTAGTTTGATACAATCTCTACTAAATGCTTTTACACTGTGTCGTTGTAGTTAACGTTATCGTCGGCGACAGATTATCGTGCCGATATCGGGTGACGACACAATGCCGGGTTAAGACTGATCGGTTACTTTTGATGGCGCAATGCGACTGACCGCATAACAAGAGCTGTTGGTTATATCGTGTCACATACCGATATCGTCGGACGATATCGTTGTCGTCCGATCTGACGATATATGAGTATCGTGTCGTTATCGTCTAATGTGAACACAGCCAATAACCAGTTGATGCCGCTGAGACGACGGCCATTCATGTTATGGCTAAACACGTGTATACCTAGAGAATTTAAAGAACTGAAAATTAGTATAAGTTTATTTTCTTTTTTTTTACACAACGATTAAGTACCTACTTGGAGTTCATCTCACCTGCAGGGTTATTCACGATTGTTGGATATCTACTCGAAAGCATTCGATTCGAAAACGTATCCTTCGAAAACTGCTATTCACAAATATATTTTGACTGACATTCGATTCACATTCCGACGGAAAAGTTTGGTAGCATAAGGTAGAAAATAAGATCTATATCGGACTACTTTCCGATTCGATTCGGAAAGTTGATATCCGACAATCGTGAATAACACCCATGTAAAGTGACGAAGCGCATCTACATCCAAAATCCTCAAAGAACAGGCTTTTTCTTCTAACTGCCAGATAAAAGTTGCGGTCATTTTTTGGCCACCAGGGATAATATAATGTATTATTGATGAAGAGAGATTAATATGATGCTTATTTTAATGGTAAACCACGAGGTCAAAGTAAAAGCAATCTTTTGCTTATGTCTTTCTAATAGCTAACGCTACATCACCCAAATGTTTTTCATAAAATAAAATTGTTACGTCAAATAATACAAAATCAGGCATTCTCCAAAGTGACCTTCCTTTTGACACCATGTTTCTTTCTAACAAGACTAGTTATGAACTTATTGATCAACAAATTGATCTATTGCGGATTGAGATTTTTTGTTTATCTTCAGGAAAATCGACAATAAATACTTAGTTGTTTAGAAATAGACAAAAAACCTCAGTTACAACATTAGCTTATTGTGAGATTTATTTTGTCATCTGCAAGATGATACCTGAAAATCTCTAAAAGAGCTGATGAATAAATAATACTATATGTTTCAAAACTTTCAAATGAAAAAGTTTCTTACAAAGATTTTCAGAATACTACGTGATTTTATTAGGTGCTCGGATAACATAGTGTTTTTGCTATGATGCTAATGTTCTTTGAACATTTAACATTTTTCACTTTGCAACAATTTTTTAAGTTTTTCTCAGGATAATTCACACTTTTTTCATAAAATGTTACTTAAAGAAAAGAAGATTAAAAATACTTACATACTTTTATTTAATGACTAAAATCCTTAATCATTGATCGATATCGTACAGTAGAGGTTTACAACAAAGACATTGAATGTAACTAATAGAGAGGAAAAAGTGGTTTCGTTTTACGCAAAACCTGCGGAAGTATTATAAAACAACGTAATAATAACATTGGTTAAGATATCACAGCAAGACACGTGCGCAGGCGATGTGGTCAGCGGTGAAACACGAGACGGGCGTGTAGTAGTCGCGGCCAGAATGGGGAATCGGACAATCCACGTAGTTCCTAAGTAAGTCCTAACGGGAATGTAGTATGGAATTTGAATTGCATGTAAAGTACCAGGTGTTGCGTTTGGAACATCCTAGATGTCTTGTACTTGTCTGATACACCTGAGCTTGGCATGTTATTTAGCATTGGATAAAGTTTGAGTGAAAGCACTTACGTTAAAATAACGTATTCAAGTCGTTTTATGTATTACTTTTTAGATTTAAACACAAAATTACTTTTAGAAATGCAGAATTTGATTTCCTTTTTTAATAAGTAACTAACTTAAATATTGGGTTCTTACCTATGAAATTGGTGTTTTTTTCTTACACACAGAGAACCTTATAACTTCTGTGATTTAAACTATTTATCAGTTGTTAGACATTACATCAAATTATGACCATAGCCGTCAACTATCAGCATCATTAAAGTCTATTTATTTTGTTTTCTTAGCATTCAATAAATACCTTGAATGTGACTCCTTTTTTTGTTAGCGAGAAAGACCACTTTCTGTTGTAACTTAGCCGAAACTTACTTTTTTCGCTTAATATATGTTGCCTAAGTTAACTTAATGTTCAAACGTTCGTACATAAAATTCTTGTTACAATAGTTTTGTCACGGTTGTTAAATAAATTATGAAAATGCTAGTATGGAAAATGCAATTTGTTAAAAATTCTCCATACAAAACGTTAATTTCATAGGTGAGGACCTAAATTATAATATGAGATTGATCCGCCCCCTGATTACGTAACTCTGTTGCTAACAATTCTCGATTGAAACCGCAGTTACATTGCTGCTTTAAGTAAGATAGTTGTCACATTAGTTTTTACCAAAGCAGCAATGTTACTGCGATTTCTATCAGAGTTGATTGCAACAAAGTTACATAATCAGGGGGCTGTTTGTAAATGTCATTCTGTAATGAATTAAACTGATTTGAACGACGTCGTTTTTCCTAAGTGACTGCAACTTATAAATTACGCGTAGCGCCAGTAATCAATATCAATGTTTGTATAACCGATATGGAATTAATAATAAACTTAACCATAAATAAAAAGATATTTGCTGGTCAAACGGATTAAAGCTTTGCTATGAACAATATTACAATCGTATGCTTTATTACAAAATCCTGTCCTAAATAAGTTTTGTACAAAAGCGACTGGTTACCCTTTAGTTAACTTATTCGACAAATAATTTATCATAGAAAAAAACTGTTCCATTTGAGAATTTAACCAGAAGATTATGCTGTCTGGAATCTGTGAAACAGGCCCGAATTATGCGAAAATTTACGATTTTTTTATTCTTTCGCTTGTACATAAATGGTCTAAGAGAGTAATTTAAAGTCAAGAATAACAAAACGGAACTTACGGAGAACCGGTCAAGCGCTACCTTTTACCGATAGTACGTTAATTGCAGTTAAAATTGTCGTTACTCACGCGCACCAGTCAAATAAATATTTAACCGGAAATCTTGAAGTAAGTTGCGTACGGAGACTCAAGATCAGTCATTTGTCGACATCTGCATTCGAGCGGACTCCTACTGCCCTGTGTTTTAGTTACCTATTTTAAGAGCTAAGTTCCAATGTACCAGGCGACCTAAAGAGGTTTTAAAAGTAATTCATTTCGACGACCTCCGTGGTCGAGTGGCTTTGTACACCGGTTTTCAAGGTGTCGCCATCTCTGAGGTCCCGGGTTCGATTCCCGGTTGGGTCTATTTAGAAAACGAATTTCTATATTGGCTCAGGTCTGGGTGTTTGTGATACCACCGTTGTCTCTGATTTTCATAACGCAAGTGCTTTAGCTACTTACTTTGGAATCGGAGCAATGTATGTGATGTTGTCAATGTCAATGTATCACATACATTGCTCCGATTCCAAAGTAAGTAGCTAAAGCACTTGTGTTTTGGAAATCAGAGACAACGGTGGTATCACTAACACCCAGACCTGAGCCAATATAGAAAAGTTCATTCTCTAAATTGATATGTATATTTATATTATTTATTTCCAAAATCCCAAGCAGAACCTAAGCACTTCTATTAATTTTCATAAAATGGTCACACTTTTGGCAGAATTACATTAATTTCAGAAGTAAACAGTGAAACAAGTATTCAATCAACGTTACCACTGTTGACGTCACGGATAAAATTTAATTTAATACGGGGCCCGCATTTATCATTTAATTATTGTAAAATAATACTTATAAATTGAATGAATGTCATCCAGTTCACACAGTTATTGACACACCTTAATACAAATAGTGAGTTCACGACTCCATTTGTTACCAAATTACTCATGTACAAGGGTCATCGTGCCAACAATAATAGCCGTACGCTACCAAATCTAAGCTTTTTACAACAATTAGCAAATTCGTGGGCCTTAAAAACGTGGATTAAGGTCCAAATTTCTGTGACTTAGCGGCGGACTGGCAAGTTAGTGGCATTGACATGATACGTGACAGAGAGGTACGTGATTTGGTAAGAGATTTTTAGCGTTATTTATGAATAAAGGTTAGTATGGTTCTTTAAAAAATAAACAAAAAAATTTGGGACTATCTTTGCAAGTTATCTTTATTTTAAGAAGAGTTGTTTTTTTTATAAATGATATAAATTCTTGGACGTATCACTCAGCGCCATCTAGACCCAAACTAAGCAAAGCTAGATAACTGATATAACTACTTTTATATACTTTTTAAATATATACATAGTAACATATCTGCCCGGCTGGGAATCGAAACCGGGTCCTCTTGCGTGGCAGACTGGCATGTTGACCACTGCACCACTCAGGTCGTCAAATAGGCCTGATTTACGGTTTCCCAAGGGCACTATAATCCATGGAACAGAATTTGTATGAAATTGTCTTTCAAATACCTTAACTAAAGCTTAGCAAGAAACTATGAAAGGGGCCCGGATTATATCAGTCAAGCACCACCTGAGTAGATATGGAACCTTGGCACAATAAGAAGTTCGCGCTTGACTGTATTTTTTTTAATGCCATCCGCGTGTTGGTCCGTGTATTTCTTACAATTGTATTGCAAATAATATAACTGTTAATATTTAATTTGCGATGCGAGGCGCGTCAGTTTTATTGTTATAGATACTGTATGGGGTATTGTGTCGAGTGTAATTGGCATGCCATTGTTTGTCTTGAAAACATTAAATTCCAAAAGGAATAGGGTGGCAAGAACTATGCTCAGTACCTTTTTTTAATGCCTAGAGTTCTGTGAAATTTCCGATTCATGGGCGGATTTGACTGTCTGTGGCATAAAGATAAATTATTATGACGTAGGCATTCTGCTAGCTTGGGGTGCTCGGTGGCGCAGTGGTTAAGCGCCTGGATCTGCTATTGCGGAGGTTAAGCAACTTTAGCATGGGTCGGCCATGGGATGGGTGACCAAAAATTTATTATCTCGAATTCCTCCGTGCTTTGGAAGGTATGTTAAGCCGTTGGTCCCAGCTGCATTTGCAGTCGTTAACACCCACCAATGCGCATTGGGCCTGCGTGGTGGGATAGGTATGGCCCATGCCACAGCAGTGGGGACATTGAAAATGTCTGATGTCGAGGCATTCTGCTAAGAAAGGATTTTTGAAAAAAATCCATGAGTGAGATTCCGCGCGGTTGAATCTAGTATGATATAAAATTAATTGTACATTATGACACTCTGTATCTTTCATAATGTACTTGTCGAAAGAATCTGTTTAAAGAAAATTCGATGTTATTCACCTTAAAATTATTTATTTGAAATTTTGAGATTTAAGCATTCACAATGCTATTTTTATATAATACTAAATAATATACTAGAAAAAATAGGACTCGCACCAGATCATGTTCTCGGACGGGAATCGAACCCGCGACCTTTGGATATCCGGTCCAATGCTCTGACCGCTGAGCTGCCGAGTGACTCGGTTCGATTCCCGTCCGAGAACATGATCTGGTGCGAGTCCTATTTTTTCTAGTATATTATTTAGTATTAAAATTATTTGTTCTTCAAAAACAGCTAAGTAGAAGCCATACATTGTGTAACTTTAGAAATTTGTGACCAATGTTATGCAAATAACATAAAAAATACCGCTGCTAATCGATAAAATGCAGATTATGTTATAGTCACGTAATCGCGGACAATATTGTTTTTACTTACGATAAAATATTACCTAAGGTTAAAATATAATGTAGATTTCTTATGTTACGACTTTCGATTTCGCTACTTGAACTTTCCAACTTGTTGTGACATGATCATGTTTCAATCGAAATCCAACCGAGACGAGGGACCAGGGAAAGTATGTGAGTTTTTGTACAATACTAAATAATATACTAAAAAAAATACGACTTGCACCGAGAGTGACTCTGTAGCTCAGCGGTCAGAGCATTGGACCGGATGTTCAAAGGTCGCGGGTTTGATTCCCGTCCGAGAATTTGATCTGGTGCGAGTAGTATCTTTTCTTGTAATTTAGTAATGTATAAAAATAGCATTGTGATTGCTAAAATCTCAAATAAAAAAAAAATTGAGTTTTTGCTTGTTTCATATAAAATAAAATAAAATCAAGCAGTTTTTAAAAGTAGAATAGTATAAGATTATTTAGATGTAGGTATCTGAGGAGCTCGGTGGCGCAGTGGTTTAAGTACCTGCATGGTCCTTCGATTACGGAGGTTAAGCAGCTTTCGCAAGGGTCGGTTATGGGATGGGTGACCAAAAATGTATTATCTTGAGCTCCTCCGTGCTTCAGAATGCACGTTAAGCCGTTGGTCCCGGCTACATTTGCAGTCGTTAACACCCACCAATCCGCATTGTGCCCGCGTGGTGGGTTATGGCCCATCCTCCTTATCCACCCTTAAGGAAGGCCTGTGCCCCAGCAGTGTGGTCACGGGCTGACTCAAACCTATGTATAGTTGAAAACGCGTTTAATACTTACCTGTGATTTTAATATAATAAAATGCAGCGCGAAATGTTATTAAACTTCAGTGATTCGCCCTTCGAGATTACATTCAATTATTTACTTGTAGTAGCACGCATATGTGCTGCCATCGTACACAATTTCAAAGCAATACACCTAAACAGAGAGAAAAAACATCACTGTGGTACTTGCAGGTAGATACATGCTTCATACACGTTTTGTGTCGCGGCCATCGTGCACGTCTTTTTCCTTTGCTGCTAATATTTGTGTTGTGTTCTCAGTGTTTTATCATTTTCAGCATGGGAAAACGCAAACATAATGGAAAAGAAGAAGAAATCGACAGGAAAATTAGAAAGTTAGAAAGGAAAAAATCGAAATTACGCAGAAAGTATTATTATAGTGATAGTTCAATTGAAAGTCATCATAGTGACGTTAGTGACTATGTGCAACCAGACCCATTGCAGGAGGATTCACAATATGAAGGTTTTTATGTAAAAAAATTGTTTTATAAAATTAAATAATACGCGCTTCCGCATGGCGCCAGCGCGGCGCACGCCGACCAGACGGGCGCATGAGTCCGTCGCATGAACTTGACCTAGTTTTAAAAATGTTAAGAATTGAGTCCTACCTCGTACTATGAGTTTAGCCTGCAAGGCTTACACCGTTCCGCTAGTCAAACTCCAGTTCATTCTGTAAGGATGATCGCCGTTTGAATGGAATGTACGATATAATTCTTGATCGTAGTCCGGGAGGCTGCGACGTGAATTTAATTTTGTTAATTTTGTTTTAGAGAATCACTTAATTACCTACTTAATTTTTTAAATAATTCTGGATCGTAGTCCGAGAGGCTACGACGTGAATTTCTTTTTGTTTATGGAATCACAATTTTATGGTTAAAAATTCTCGATCATAGTCCGGGAGGCTATGACATGAATTTCAACATAATTTTATCAGCATAATTTCTTCAAAATATTATTTAGCCTGATTTTACAATAATTCATTCTGGATCATAATCCGGGAGATAATTATTTTGGTTCTTAGTCCGAGTGACTGATTTGTGTGTAATTTGTTTTTTATAAAATACGGACTATTGGGTATCTTGTTACAGAAACCCCTGAGGATAACCACAACATGAATTTAGTCAATGCTCTTCACTCGGTGTCTGGTACCGAGCTGCCGGCTCCCACCAAAACGGCGCCACTTGTACCTCTTGCGACCGCACTTACATCCGTTGTAAATCCTGTTAATCAGGCTTCAACATCTACAGAAGTGTTAACGCAGCCTTCTGCTGAACCTACTGTCGAACTGGATACGGAAATTCTTAATATACTGGGAGATGAACCCATAAGAGAAGAGAAACTTGGCCCCTGCATCCAGAAGGACTTGGCTAGCAGGTGGTCTGACATATTGGTAAACGGATTAAAGAATGAAACAAAGAAGGAGATAATCAATAAATTTGAAGTTCCTGAAAATTTAAAACTAATCCAAGCTCCAGTTCTTAATGCGGAGATAAAGGCAGCGTCTAATGAAAACAGTTTGAAACGAGACAACATTTTAATGGAGAAACAAAAGCTTCTGGCGTCGGCAATTACAAACGTCGCTAACACAATGTCAACTTTGTTGACGGCCGATTTTAGAAACAACATGGAGGTAAATAAAATTCTAAAACCCCTCAGTGACGCAGGCAGACTACTCTGTCATATACATTTTTCAGAGACAGTGACACGACGCACTTTTCTATTATCAACTCTTAATAAAGAGGTCAAGGAAAACGTAAAAGATCTGAAAAGGGATGGCTTGTTATTTGGAAACGAATTACAGGAAAAGTTAAAGTCGATGAAGGCTTTATCCAAGACTGGGGCAGAATTAAAGCCTACAATGGCTAAGCCCAAACCTCAGCCACGAAACAAACCATCGGACGCGTCTACCTCGAGGGCTTTAAACTGGAGGGGGGCGCCAACGTCGGCAGCGCCCCCACCACCTCCTCGCCGCACTCAAGCGAAGCAGAACTCGTCGAGTGGTGGGCGCAAGCAGCCGCCGCTGCCACGCCGCGCGAACGACCACCGAGCCCCACCGCGACATCAAGGACGGGGCCCACGTCGCTAGATGCTGATTTCCAGGCTGGTAGACTTCAGTTTTTTTTATGACAACTGGCAAAAGGTCACCATGGATCCTGTATTATTATCATGGATCTCTGGTTTACGCATCCCTGCATCAATAGATTATATACAGTTAGTTTTTCCTGTAAATAAACCCGAGTCTCCTATTAACAAACGTTTGATGACTGCAGAGATTGATAATCTTATAAGTATAGGTGCTGTGCGTCAGTGTGAACCATGTGAAGGTCAGTTTCTTTCCAGCATTTTCTTGATAAAGAAAAGCAACGGAAAGAATAGATTTATTTTGAATTTAAAACTTTTAAATAAATATATTCATGCCCCACATTTTAAACTCGAAGATTATAGAACAACAATGAGATTATTGTCTAAAAACTGCTTTATGTGTTCTATTGATCTCAGGGATGCATATTTTTGTATTAGTATTCATGAAGACGACAAAAAGTTGTTACGTTTTCTGTGGCTGGGAAAAATGTACGAATTTCAGGTCTTACCGTTTGGACTTAACATAGCTCCTTATATATTTACAAAATTGATGAGGCCTGTTATTCAATATCTTCGTAATCAAGGCCTTATATCAGTAATTTATTTAGACGATATACTTCTATTTGGAAATACGTTTTCAGAGTGTACAAACAATTTTAGAACGACAAAAAATGTTCTAGAAAGTTTAGGTTTCACAATAAATTTTAAAAAGTCAGTAAGCACCCCAAGCCATGTGGCAACCTTTTTAGGCTTTGTTTTTAATTCAATAGAATGTACAATTAGTATACCAGATGAAAAGAAATACAAAATTAAAGCAGAACTTCTTCATTTCTCTTCAGTTAAAAGATGTAGACTTCGCCAGTTTGCTCATTTAATAGGTTTACTGGTATCCGTTTGTCCAGCGATTCCTTATGGCTGGATGTACACAAAAAATTTTGAACGATATAAATTTCTTCACCTTAAACAAAACGATGATTATGATCAGTTTATTACTATCCCTGATTCCCTTCATGCAGATTTTAACTGGTGGCTTCACCATATTGATGGAAATGGTGCCCCTATTCGTACAGGCAACTATCAAATAGAAATTTATTCTGATGCATCTCGTACTGGTTGGGGAGTCTGCTGTTCTGACGAGACTGCAAGTGGTCAGTGGTCCAGCCTAGAATTAACTCAACATATAAACTTCTTAGAGTTATCAGCTGCGTTTTTTGGCCTAAAGATTTTCGCGAAAAATTACAGAGACTGTGAGATCCTTCTGAGAATTGATAATTCTACAGCGATCTGCTACATAAACAGGATGGGTGGGATACAGTTTCCACATTTGAGTAATTTAAGTCGTGAAATTTGGCAGTGGTGTGAGGATAGAGGTTTATTTATTTTCGCATCATATGTTAGCTCTAAGGCAAATACCATTGCTGATGCTGAATCTCGTCGTGTACACGCCGATATTGAATGGGAAATATCAGACAATGCTTTCCGTAAAATTTGTCGAAGGTTTGGTTATCCTGAAATCGATTTATTCGCTAGTAGGGTTAACAAAAAATGTACCACATTTGCTTCATGGCACCGAGACCCTGACGCATTCAAAGTGGATGCTTTCACTTTTCGTTGGTCATCGTATTTTTTCTACGCGTTCCCTCCGTTTTGCCTCATACTTAAAGTATTACAAAAAATCATATCAGATAAAGCTCATGGCATTATACTTGTACCTTTTTGGCCTGCACAGGCTTGGTATCCCCTTTTTCAAAAACTATTAGTATCAGACTTAATCGAATTTCCACCTAACCCTAGTTTGTTATCCTCTCCTTACAGAACCGAACACAAAATGCATCAGAATCTTACCCTGGTTGCCGGAGTATTATCAGGGCGGCGTTCATAAGGCAGGGAACCCCACCAGAGGCAGCAGATGTTATGCTAGCTTCATTAACAGCCAATACCTTGAAGCAGTACAACTCATCTATAAAACAATGGTTTTTATTTTGTGAAGAAAAACATCACAATATTTTCGTTACATCTGTGCCTATTGTTTTGGAATTTTTAGTCTCATTATTTGATCGAGGCTCCAAATATGGTACTATAAATACAGCAAAATCAGCTCTGTCATTGATTTTAGTTCCAGAGGTCATAAATAGCCCTCAAATTAAACGTTTTTTGAAGGGAATTTACAAATTACATCCTCCTCTACCTAGATATAGTAATACTTGGAATCCATCAATAGTTTTGGACTATTTAGCTAATTGGTACCCTAATACAAAACTTTCTTTAGAATTGTTATCTAAAAAATTAATAACTATTCTGGCATTAGTTACAGCACATCGAGTGCAGACTTTTTCATTGATTAGACTTAGCAATATTATTAAATTAGATCAAAAATTTATCATACAAATAACGGATCCAATTAAAACATCTGGTGTTAATCCCGTCCAAACATCTTTAGTTCTTCCGTACTTTGATGAAAGACCTTCAATATGCCCTGCAAGGGTTTTAGAATGCTACTTATCTGTTTCTGCTGTTGATCGTAAATCTGATTGTGATTTTTTGTTCATTAGTTATAAGAAACCTTTTAAAAAAGTATGTTCCCAGTCGTTGAGTCGATGGATAAAGGCAACCTTGAAAGAAAGTGGAATTGATATTTCAGTCTTTAGAGCTCACAGTACGAGACATGCCTCCACTTCTGCTGCAAATAGACTCGGAGTGAGTATTGACGTTATTAAAACAACAGCCGGTTGGACAGGCCGTTCTGAAACATTTGCAAGATTTTATAATAGAGAAGTGGTGGACACATCTGACACTTTTGCCCGCTCTCTTTTACAGGCTAGCCTTGAATGATTATTCTAGCTTTAGGTATAACATTTTGTTAATTGATTATTACCTACTTACATTAGTTTGATCCTAGTCGATCACTGGAATTTAACGACGCTTGAATCAAATACAACAATATTTCTAATCACTATGATTTTTCATTTCTTTTCTCATGTTTGCTATTGCTATTTCGTGGGTCTTTAAACATCTACAAGTAAATAATTGAATGTAATCTCGAAGGGCGAATCACTGAAGTTTAATGGATAGTCAAACGAACTTACCTGTAAGTGAAGTTCGACGACTATTAAACGATGTGATTCGCCCGAGAGATTACAGTCCCACCCAAACCCTAATCAATCCTTGTTTTCATCTTACCCATCTACACGAAATAGCATAGGTTCAACTATGGCCGACTGAATACGTGTATGAAGCATGTATCTACCTGCAAGTACCACAGTGATGTTTTTTCTCTCTGTTTAGGTGTATTGCTTTGAAATTGTGTACGATGGCAGCACATATGCGTGCTACTACAAGTAAATAATTGAATGTAATCTCTCGGGCGAATCACATCGTTTAATAGTCGTCGAACTTCACTTACAGGTAAGTTCGTTTGACTATCCAATATTAGGTACATAGTTTAATAACTGGATATGTAGATACTCGCACTTTGTAGGTCTAGTTTCGTAAATTAAGACCGACTTTTCTATTAACCAGATCGAAAGAGTACCTAATTAAGGTATCATAACTTGAGATGACTTATGACTTACTTATAAACAAAGTACCGCAAGCAAATATGACGTATCCTATATAAGCCTTCGGAGGCTTTAATGCAATAACTTAAAGTTAGACATGTATAAAACGTAATTTGAATGTTCGGACAGGCAACTTGATAGAGATACGAGACAGCCGCTAGAAATACAGCCGACCAAATAAGCCAAATGTTATACACAAATCACAACAGCGTAAGTAATTTGAAAACAGTAATAAGGAAATCAAATATTATTTATAAACCAATTTTTTTACAATTTGGACAAATTACTGCCCAATAATTTGAGCGTAACGCCATGGACTTTGCAAATGTTATGTTCTTTAAATTTAGAACATCATACCCCGTGAATTTACAATGGTCAGAAAAATAGTAAAAGCACGAACATCACCCAAAAAGGTCGTCAGCCCTTATTTTCCTTTTTTTTTTTTTTTTATGCCGAAGAAAACGCGTTTACGCGCTTCCCCTCCCGCAGGTGAGCGAGAGGGGGGTATGTGGGACTCGCCAGGAGGGGACCGCAACATTCAACGTTGCGGCTCCCTCCACGACTGCCTCCCGTGATCCCATCCAGCCGAGTGGCTCGGTGGGATCCCGGGAGGAGGGAATACCCACTAAAAACTCCGGCACTTGCCCTCTCGCCGCCGGTTGGTCCTAAGGGACCCTTGTGGGATTCACCTTATTGGACCCGGCGGCCGGCCCGGTTATCCGGGCCTCCTCGCGGTTTGGAGATGGCCGAGCAAGTTTGGCCATCTCCCCAGACGGTTGAGACCGTGCAAGGCAGGCGATGTGTCACCCCCCACCGCCCGCTTGGCCCCGTTTAGGGGGCAATTAGGTTCGCGTAGCGACGCCTCCTTACCCCCGTCCGTCTGCGGCGGAGAAGAGCCGCCTGAGCGTCCTCTTCGCGAGCTCTCTCCGCTGTCTCCTTCTGAAGGATGACATCCTCACAGAAGGAGACCACCGCTTGCCACGATCTATCACTGCCCAGCATCGCATTGATGACGCTGGGCAGTGAGAGATCCCCTCCTACCACCCCCACGAGTTCTCGACGCTGCTCTGACCACGCAGGACACGTCTCTAGCGTGTGTTGCGCAGTGTCCAGCACAGCGTCGCACTCGTGGCATTTTGGGGACTCTTCCCTCTGTATCCGGTGCAGGAACTTCCCGAAACATCCGTGTCCGGTAAGAACCTGCACCAACCGATACGTCAGCGCCCCGAACTTTCGCTCCTTCCACTCTCGTATCAGCGGGCGCACCGCCTCCACCGTATTCGTGCCCGCAATAGGGCTCTGGAGACGACGATGCCACTCGTCTACCACCTCATCCTCTGCTCAGCGCAGACACCTCTTCGGGGGCCATCCGATCTCCACGTCTTCTGGACTCCCTCCTTTCCAGGTACACCCTTTTTAGGACCAGAGCTTCAAGCTCCCATGGGGGCGTACCTGCCAGCACACATGCCGCCGTCCAGGAGACCGTCTTATACCCGCGGATCAAGCGGGTTGCGATCACACGTTGCGGCCTCCTGAGGAGCCGACAGTTCTCGGCATTGAGGGAGTCCGCCCACACCGGGGCCCCGTAAAGGGCCATACTCTTTATGACCCCCGCAAAAAGTCGTCTGCAACTGGAGTTTGGGCCACCAATGTTAGGGAGGAGCCGTCCCAGGGCCGCTGCAGCCTTCTCCAATCTAGGCGCCAGCTGCCGAAAATGCTCTGTAAAGCGCCAGCGCCCATCAATAACCAGCCCCAGGTATTTAAAATGAGGCTTTATAGGGACTAATGCCCCATTTATGTCCACGGTTGCCCTGGCAGGCGGTCCTCTCCTTGGGCCATGGAAAATGATGGCCTCAGTTTTTTGGACTGCCACCTTCAGACCCAATGCCTCAATCCGCAGCCCTTATTTTCCTACCCTTAATACTATCAACGTTAATTGCTCAGTATTTTCTAAGTACAAGCTATATTAGTATGGCATCCGCTACCTAACGGAGACAGTGATTATACTTAGCTTAATGGGAGATAATTATCCAGTAATTATAAGCTTAATTAAGTTATTTCAACACCCAGCTCGGAAGTATTTTGTCACATACTCGCGGCGCGCGTATTTTTTAAATACTCGCGTCACAGAATGTAAGGTAGAAGAGCCACTCCGGACCAACCATGACATTCCGTGCAAGAACACATAGACATTTCATATTTCCTACAGACAATCTCAGGCCATGTCAGGCTATATTCAGTACATATACCAGTTACCAAGGAGTTGCCAGCACAACAAAACAAATGACGGTATCGTATTCGCATACGGCCAGTGCGGCGCTTCTGTCATAAAGACTGAATATTTTGTGCTCGTGTTTCGAGTATTCTTTACCTACGCGAGTATTCTCGGGATACGGTAGTTATGAAACGATGATATGAATGGCAGTAATCAGGATTAAACGACACGGGGGTGTTTGAGAGAAGCGGTTTAACGGTTGAGATTTTGAAAAATGCTTAATGTTTTTTTGCGGAGAAAGAAAATGGCTGTGTAATTGGATTTTCATATTTGTTGTTTTGCGTTGTTTGTTTGAGAGCTCAAACACACAGGATGCATTCCGGTCATCCGATCCGATCGCAGATCGCTGCGATCTATGTTATATATGGGACCGAAACGCAACCGGTGTGGAAGGGATAAGACACTTGATCGCAGCGATCTGCGGATCAGATCGGATCGGATAGTGTAACCGGAATGCATCTTGTGAGTTTGAGCTTTGAGGTACGTATGATATTTCTTTGGAAGTGACCTATCCTCTGGAATAATGATGATCTTATTTTATTTTGTTTTTAATACAAATAATTTGTAGTATAATTAAAATTATATGTCCAAGAAGACTTACAATTAGAAGAATGGGCAACCAGAAAAAATATAAAATGCTATAAACCTGTATTAGGTTGTAAATCAGAAAACGATATACATATTATTGTATTAAATTAGCTATAGTATAACCATTTTTATAAATAACTAGCTTTCGCCCGCGTATATCCTTTGTTATAACCCAGGCTATAAACTATATGTGCGCCATTCTAAATCCATTCAGCCGTTTTTGCGTGATTGAGTAACAAACATCCAAACGTACAAACTTTCACATTATAATTTTAGTAGGATATCCATATCCCGTTCCTGTTCGTTTCCGTTCGCGCCTCGTTCCCTTTCCTGTTCCTGTTCCCGTTCCCGCATTATTTTTCCATACAAAATTTGAACCCCCATTTCAACCCTTTGGGGGATGAAACATGTCTACTGTGTTGAACTTCAAAATAAATTCAATTTTGCAATCAACATCCCATAAAACTTCAATAACGACATCCATATCGATTTTTAGGTTTAATTACCCATTTACCCCCTAGGGGGTTATTTTTCGGAAAGTTACGAAATACATGTTAGCTTATTTGTTTTTAGAAGTAGGTACTCTTACGAAGTTTTAAGTCGAAATGTCTATTTAATTCTTTTTTCCAAACAAATTTTATACCCCTATTTCACCCCTTTAGGAGTTGAATTTCGAAATATCCTTCCTTATTCCTTATGTGTATTACAATCTTTTTTACTAAATTTCATCTTTTTAGGTCTAAAGGGCGTTGATAGGTCAGTCACTCCTCATTTTAGGATTCCGTACCTCAAAAGGAAAAAAGGGTTCCGCCTTAGAGGATCACTTTGTTGTTCGTCTGTCTGTCTGTCCAGACGCTTTATCTCGGGAACGCGTGGAGGTATCGAATTAAAATTAAAACCATACCATCTTTTAACAAATCTTGTCCTGATAATAACAAACACATAAAAAAACAATTATCTAATTTGGTGCAGTCGTTCTGAAGTTATGCGCTTACATACATTTCGGCCATTCGTTTTTATTTAAATAGATAAGTCAGCCATACATATCGCTATTATTACTGCAGATCATTTAAGTCTATTACTACTATAAGATTTAAGCTCTTATGAAAAACTTTGACGACCTCCGTGGTCGAGTGGCTTTGTACACCGGTTTTCAAGGTGTCGCCATCTCAGAGGTCCTGGGTTCGATCCCCAGTTGGGTCGGAATCGGAGCAATGTATGTGATGTTGTCAAATGTTTATTATTTATATTTACTATGTACAATGCGGTTAAATTGACAATAGACAGTGTTCCACGGCAACTTCACTCAAGGATGTATGGCATAGAGTAAATTTTATAGATTTAAATTCATCGTTTTGTACCGCAAGCGCTCTGAAGTTGGTCACTTCTGTTCTGCATAGTTAAATTAATCGCATTGTACATGGGCAAAAACAGTTTAATATAATAACTTATTTGAGCGGGCATAAATTGCTATGACACTATCATGATCTCATCTACGTTTTTAGATCGCATTTTCACGGGTGATTTGATAACTATGTTATTTGTGTATTTTATGTTAAGCCAATCACAATGTGACCTTGTATGAATAATAATGTGGTTAATAATACTAAAGTATTAATAACAAAGACGACGTAGTTATCAGTAGAAAGATCAGTAGAAATATTAAAAAATGTATTACTGCAAACATTTGTTGAAAATATAAAGTTAGAATATAAAAATCAAATTGGTATAATCCGCGCGCGATGAGATTGGGATGGAACCTTGTCAAACTGGGACGCGTTTGTTTGCCGGCCAGCCAGGGATATCCAAAAACACGGTGTCACGCATCCGAAGTGAGGAAACTTTTGCTGCAGCAACTTCAAGTAAAACAACAAGTAAACAAACGACGACCTCCGTGGTCGAGTGGCTTTGTACACCGGTTTTCAAGGTGTCGCCATCTCTGAGGTCCCGGGTTCGATCCCCGGTTGGGTCAATTTACAAAAACGAACTTTTCTATATTGACTCAGGTCTGGGTGTTTGTGATACCACCGTTGTCTGTGATTTCCATAACACAAGTGCTTTAGCTACTTACTTTGGAATTGGAGCAATGTATGTGATGTTGTCAAATATTTAAAAATTTAAATTTTATTTAAAACAATTAGTTGATTCATTAAATTTAAATTAACTTATTAGTCAATTTTCGATCTACTTTGACAGGGTTCCATCCCATTCTCATCGCACGCGGATTATATCTTACTTTTGTCGCACAGTAGAAATTGTAAACGAAATAATAATGTTTTATTTTGGTTTTGAAATGTCCACTTTGGACCCCTTGAATAAAATAGTGCTATTTAACTCCAATCTCTACCAAGCACATCGTGACCACATCACAAATATTCCAACGAAATATAGAGGACTCACCGACTGACCATTTTATGATAGAGATTCATGAACAATTTATTGTTCGAATGCATTTTTTAATTTTGTAAAACAATCATTTGATATTGTAAAACGCGCCGACATCATTTTTACTATCCTTAAATGAATGACGTAATGGAGTGACAGCCATATGGGTAAAAAAAAGATTCAAGATTTTATTGAAAAAATATAATGTTGTTTTTTGTGTAAAATAATCCTCAGATATTAGTTGCAATATGTTTTTTTACAGGTTCTGAATAAAAAACAGACGCACAAATCGACCTTTTCGTGTCTTTTGCAATAATTTGAATAAATTATAATAAGGCTGAGAAATCATACTAGAGTGCAATAAAAATACATAAAAAATCTGGCCGTTTTATTACAAACTATACTGTATATAGCTGATCCATACATTATAGTCGAGTCGATGTTGTATTTTTCTATGGAACAGTTAATTTTTTATCGCGATTCTTTGGTTGGCCCATAGTAAAAGTTGTTCATTCACGTGGTCTGAAATCCCCATTTCATTTTAGATAAACTTAAAAATTAACGGTGTATTGTCAAAAAAGTGACAGCATCACATTGAAGCAGGTGTATAAGTTAAACAAGGTTTATTTCTTTTTAATTTACTATCAACATTTTTCACTCTTCGACACACTTAGACAGAATACATTTTCTTATGTTACAAGCATCAACCAAACATAGCGAAAATTGCTTTAGAAATAATAATTAGCTAACATTATTATTCGAAATAAAATATTCATATTCAGCTGGCTCCTTTTTTACGAGTATTTAGTCCATCCGCGGCCTAGCTCAGAGGCCGTTAGTATTAGTAATAATTAGTAATTTGACATGAATGTGTATATTAATCACCAAAAAAGAAATCGCGATCACCTCTCCTACAGAGAAAGAAATCGCGATTTTTCTGTCTATGCTCAACGGTGCGTGTCGTAGAGAAAAGTGTTCTTCTACCGAATAAAAGCTTACAATTCTCTACAAGATTTATTATATGCACTTTATTCGAATTCCCAACCGTTTTTGAGCTACTCGCTCAGTAATTTATAGCTGCAAGTCGGTCATTTTGATTCTTGAGCGAACTTGCGCTCTGGCACTCTACCCATTTATTGACTGGAATAAAGTGAAGTATGAAGAGAGACGTCAAAAAATGTCAAAATGTCGAACCGTTGCGATAAAACAAAAGACGGGAGTTTTTTGGCGTCATTTTGTCGAGTTCGGTTTGGTGTCTATTTTAATTATTTTCAAATTGATTCATAGTGGATATTGTGTCTTAAAATTGGTGCAGTTATATGGTACAAGTGTCTACGCAACTGAACGATATGTGGGATAATTGAAATAGGCGCGATCTTGGTTGTGTGAAGCTGAGACTTTTATTGAAGTGGTGGCTTCCTCGGCAGAACTAACCGAGTAAACTGTCTTGATATACTTGGTGCCAAATGCTCCAAGCAGCATGGAATGCGATGCACCCGCATTCTAATGAAAAATTAAACAATATCTACCACTGAACTATTTAACTCTTGACACTGGCAAAAATTACTTCCTAGAGGAAAGTAGATTGCCATAACAAAAAAAGGAGAAGAAAACAAAAGACGTTTCGAATACCAAGCGATCCTTCTGGGTACTATATTATTTTGTATCGTGATCATGAGTCTTTAAAAAAGTATAAAAATGCTTGCGATGAGTTTTCCGCGCGGATTGCGTCGGCGCATGCGCATTGTAAAGAAGTAATGCACTTTCTCTCTCGCCTGGTTACATTAGAAGCGTGTGTTTTTATGCGGTGTGTTGACTTGTCTATTGTGTTATGTGTTATGTGCAATCCAAACCAGAAGCGGTCGTGAGTTGTTTGACGTTACGGACTTATGATATTTTGTCATTATGAGTTTTCCTTAATCGTTACTTTCTTTACATTTTATTACTGCAAGTGCTATTTTTAACTATCTCACCTTTGCATCTCATTACTAGAAAACCTACAGCTAGATTTAAAATAGTTATTTATGAAACTGATGCATAATGAGGGGTATTAAAACACGGTTCGGTTTTTAATAGTATCACAAGAGTGTTTTAGTACCTAGTTATGTGCAGTTTTATACACTAGGCACTTTATCTACTCTCATACAATTAAGATTGAGCCTACTAAATAAAAGAACATTGTTAAAAAATTAAAAGTTTTTAATTAAAAATTGCTAAGCAATTTTACAGCTGGTAAAATAGATACATTCCGTTATTACGTAGTAAGAAAACATCGCGCAGAGAAAACAAATATTGTTTGTTTATAATACTCTGTTATCTGTACAGCTGCAGATTAACTGTTGTGATGGTAATATATCTCTATTTAAAGTAACCTAATAATTCACATTGTACCAGAAAGTATTACTTACATATTGTCACCTCAACATTACAAAGTTTCAAAACATTACAAACTTAAATGATACCAATTTAACTTCTTACCAAATTAACCAACGTGCGACAAATCGCAAGCATTTTTTTATAGTGCAACACTCGTGACATACCGACACACTAAATGAGCATTAGTAATGTTACATTGACGAAGCATTTGTTAACACTTAGTAAACATCTTGAATGAGGTAAGCATAGACAATAAGCTGTATGTTAAGCAACTAAACTATATATAGCTTACCTATTTCGTAAGTCTTCCGTGTACCCAATACTTCTAAATTGGATAAAAAAAAATGAAATAATTAAAAGTAATATTTGAATAGGATTCATAATGAATCATTCGTATTAAATCAAGTGAATCAATATACACGGAGCGATCCGTCAGTCGTTTCCATCTGTCAGAATTGCAAAATCAGAAATGACAGATCGTATGACCGATCGCATCGTGTATGGAGCACTTTATGCTAACAATATCTCCGTTGAGGGAAAAGGACTTTCGGGTAAATTGATGTTTTTGTTTTGGTAAATTGAAGAGGACGTTCAGGGGCCGTACCGGCTAATGCGTACAACTTCGGAAAGTCTGCCGGGCTTCAAATTAAAACAGATAAATCGAGCCCCGTTCGCGCCAAAATGGCGAACCTCAATTCATGATGTCACACGAACATCGAATCGATATCTTCTAAATAACTTCGGTGAATAGTACAATACGAAACTCTTTACTTAGATTTATCTGTTTTAAGTTGAAGCTCGGCAGACCCGCCGAAGTTCGAAAAGTTAGCCGGTAGGGCCCTAGGGATGGGAACATTCGGGAATGGACGTTCCGTGAAATAGACCTAATGAACCGATTGGACATTCCGGTAATAGGACCTAACTTGCCTAAAGGCCTAGTTCCATCATGCTCACCGGTAGCGGTAGCCAAATCTATTTAATAATAAAAAGAAAAATCGGCCCCACAGTCTATTTAGATACGATCAGGCAAATACATCATGTGTTTACTCGATATCTGATTGTCTAACGCGTGGTTCAGAACATCGCGGACAATCGGACGATATATCACCGGACAATGGGGTGATTAGATCTACCGCGATCGTTATGAATCGGTGCGTGCCGATCTGACCACTTTCACTGGACGGACTTTGTTTGTTCTGTGTATTAGGGCTTTTAGGACGTAGGAAAGAAAAATAATTTGCAAAGAAATCTTAACTTAAAGATTGCAATCAAGATATTTTAGTGTTTCTATTTATTTAGGTGTGTACTGTAACGTGTGGAGGCGTAGATTAATTAAAAAAATGATTTGTATTGATATAATTATTTATTATTAGCTTTTTTAACACTTATTTTTGATTCTCAAAATCAATATTGGTCGCCATCCATATGTCAGTGCACGGCGTGTCTGTTCTTCTTTTCTTTTTAATCTACTTCAAAAAAAGGAGGAGGTTCTATGTTCGTCTGTTGTATTGTTTTTTTTAAACGAATTTAAAAAAATATAAATTTCAAATTAACTTCCGTCCGCATCGGTGGCGATGGCCACCCACAGTATAGAAACATAGTACTCTTACTATTTCGCCAGCAACGATAAAAAAAACAACTAACTTTTTAATATGTCTAAAGTGCTCTGTCAAGTTAGCAAAGTTTTTATGTCCTGGTAATAAAATAAAAATTGATTTTCATTTGTAACTCAGTTTAGTTGTAAAGTTGCAGTAAAACAATTGCAAACATCTTGACACTTTTAGTTACTTGAAACCAAGAAGAAATCGAGAGCAGATATGTTACATAACTGAAAAAAATAACATCTCAGATAAATGAGAACCGGCACGTACCATAGAAATAATGCTTAACTTGTATACGATTGAATTTGGTTTTTAAATAAAGGCAATAAGATTTGCTACATTGATCAAGTTCGGTCTTATTTTTAGCGCATGTAGAAAATAAGTTATTTAATTATAAATATTTTATGATATGGAAACACTACGGAAACAACGAGTCATTGAAAATTGTTACTTTATCCACATTCAATTTTCAAAGGGCAGAAATTCACTATTCCTTTTTTCGAAATTAAGAAAACCAATTTGACTTCCGATTTGGCAATTAGTTGACAGATACCACAGACTAATAAGTAAAAAAGTACAGCAAATTATGAATCACAGATAAAAAAAGTATACCTACAACTTATTACATTTACAAGTATACAATAGCATAAAAGCCAGGTCTCCTTTTAAAATGTCCAAGACATTCTTTACGTCATGCGCCTGCGCTTATAGATGTAAGAAGTTTATCTTATCCAGTAATCCCAGAACTCTTTGCATAAATCATAAATGCCACCAAGCTATCTGATCGACTTTCCTAACTGGTACATATTATTGCATGTTTTCGCATGACAATTTGCAAGCGCCCACCACTTGTTATCCTGTATTGAAAGCAACAAGAGGAGAACGACACAAATATGGTAAAAGAGACTTAACCAATTTAAATAAAGTTGAAATTCATTTGACGTGTTAGCAGTTGGGAGGGCTATCGCCACAGCACAGTTTATGAGGGAATTTCGTAAATGTTTCATGTACATTTGTGATGGTAAGTGAAATGTTTAGAAACTGAGCATAGCTGAGATGGCATAAACAGAGTTTAGTATCATGAAAGGCATGGTGTAAGTTTGAATTAAGATTAATTTACCACAGTCAAAAAACGGTGACAGGTTTGCATTGAAGCCATTAGCCCAAACGACTTAACAGTCCCTTGCGTTTGAGTGCGACTAGGTATGTCATTTGACGTACAATCAATTTTTTTATCACTTTTAGATTTGCACAAAATTTATCAGAAAAACAAAACTTGACATAATTCAACATTCTATACTTACTTTTTAATTACTTTTACATTTTTACTTCTGTAGCTTCTAATACGTGTATTTCTCGCTCCGACTGTCCGCGTACGTACCTACACCGATATCTCATACGCAATATTATGTGGAGTACTTTCGATTTCCAAACTGCCGCCTCAGATACGGCGTCGCATTACCGGCGCGAGCGCACATGGCTGGATGACTTTATGCGCGACTAACAAAAATTACATTAAGTTGAGAGTTACAAGTTTTGATCTTGGTAGTAGAGAGGAACTCAAAATTCACTCGACGTAAAGCTGATAGAAACGATAATATCAGTAATATAATAAGCATTGAATTGTTGGTGATGTTATCTTTTCTATCAGCTTTACGATAATATCACTAATAATTCAATGCTTATTAGTGATATTATCGTTTCTATCAGCTTTACGTCGACCAACAAAAACGAACTATTTATTATTATTATTATTATCAGAACAAAAGCAAATACGACGAGGTGAAGTGAGACGCTGCTGATTGTCATTAAATTTGACAAATATCGATATAAGTCTTAATTATTAGTCTGTGGTTTTAAATACTGGAAACATTGCGAGACAGTGACTGACAATATCTAAAGTAAAAAGATGGTGGATTCTTGAAGGAAGGGATAAAATCACTTACCTTTCGCAAATTTTTTCTCCCTCGAAGTTATGGCTTCGCAGGTTCGTAGTTCAAAAGATAATGTTGAAATTAAAAACCTATTTTTTTAAATTAAATTGATAAGGATACAAAGGGAAACCAGGTTTAAAAATTCTCTTTTAGGGACATTTTTTATCATCTAGGAGTGCCTCAAGGATCAATATTGGGCCCCTTTTTGTATTGTTTCCATAAAAATTACCAAGTGGTACTAACACAAAACATTTCCTCAACCTGATTAGTTTATTTTTACTAATAATATTTCTGAATACGTAAATAGTGCTTAAATGTAAGTAGAATTTTATCCCAATTATTATTGAGCCCGGAAGTTCATATTAAATCGAGATTACTAATGAAATTAAATACCCCCAAATTAGGCTTACTATGTTAAGGCCACCTTCTGAGAAGGATTGGCGATGTTTCCTAATTTGCATCTGTTTTTGCGTCGGCGTTTACCTTGCGATCGGAAATTGAGCAATCGTCCAGGTAAATAATTATATATCGGTTCTCAATCGCATTTATTTGAATTTTCTTTTTTTTGTTTCAAGGAACATGAAAATTGAAAAATGACGGAAATGATGGGAACATCAGTATGGTATTAGCATATATTTTTTTAAAGCAAACGTAGTGTTTAATGTTATCATAACAAAAATAAACTATCATTATACATACATGAATCATTTAATAAGTAGGTATATTGATTTTAAGTATTTTTTTAAGTAAGCAAGGATTTAATAAAAAGTAAATTTCATTTTATATGGTGCTATAAACACTTTCATACCAATAGAGGCTAGCAATCAGGATGCAACAGGAAACGTCCAGTGATGACGTAGACACATAAAAGGCACTAATGACGTCATTAGCTGCCCTTAGTTGTCACCATGATTATAGTCGATTAAGGTCCCTAAGAACTTGGAAGTTCTTATTAAGTTTTTTTTTACTAACTTACAACTTTAAACTTGTACAATGTTCGATTTATGAGAGTTTTTGTATGAACTTTATGCATAATTGTTGCAATTATATCTATCTACAGAGATATAAAACGACAGATGTTCTAGGAAAATATCATAAAAATATATGATTGTCATTTAAAATTGTAGATATTTCTTTTCTTGTATCTATTTCATTTTGCAGCTACCTTGGTTAAGTAATTTGTGGTTTTGCTATCAATAACATTGTATGCTTGTGATACACTTTTAAACCTTCGCGTTGCATTGTACTTAGTTAAAATAAAAGGAATTAAACGCGTACGTAACTAATGATAGGTATTTCCACACCTTCCTATTTTTCCGACGTTTCGACCGAGTTGCATCGGCCGTGGTCAGCCCGTTTCGACCGAGTTGCATCGGCCGTGGTCAGCCCGTTTCGACCGAGTTGCATCGGCCGTGGTCAGCCCATTTCGACCGAGTTGCATCGGCCGTTGTCAGCGCGTTTAGACCGAGTTGCATCGGCCGTGGTCAGCCCGTGACCGAAACGTCAGGAATATAGGTAGATGTGAAAATAATAAATAGTTACGTACGCATTTAATTCCTGTTACTGTAACTAAGTTTTAACTAACTAAAGATTGTTTGATGTTTGTTAATTATCGTTAACAAATGTTTAAGCCGTAATTACTTGAGAATTTACTTCAATAGAGTACAATAATATGTCTTCATTGAGGTCGCATGTACGGTTGGCCTCAAAAGTAACTCAACACTTTAGCACCATGTCGCGCCAACTTTGTGTTCATATAGGAGTAGTACAATAACCATAGAATTTGTGTATAAGATGATTGTCTTAGGAAACGAGACTTGTATTTGATGTTACAAAGTACTAAAATGATCAGTTACTTCGGAGGCCGACTGAACTAGCTTTCACAACGCTTGTATAGAACTTCATTAATGGTGTGCATAGTATGCAATTTGTTCTCAGGAAAATGTGCTTGTTTTCCACAAGCCACTTATGAAATTTATGCCATGCGAAATTTTTATGTTGACAATTCAACATCTGAATTTCGTAAACAGCCTAATCCTAACTTAAAATTGATTATCATAAATGCGAAAGTAGGTATACAAGGTGTTACAAAAATACCCCTAATGCCGTATATGGTATATAGGAACCATCAAACTGAACAACTTTCACTATGGGACCAACTCTGAAATCGCGAAAAAAAAACAGCTGTTTCATACAAAAAGTAAAATCGAAAATATCAAAATGTATAAAACAGCTGATTTTTTTTTTGCGATTTCAGAGTTGGTCCCATAGTAAAAGTTGTTCAGTTTGATGGTCCCTATATACCATATTCGGCATTAGAGGTATTTTTGTAACACCTTGTATATGTTTGTTTGTTCGTTACGCCTTCACGTCTTTACTACTCAACTGATCATCATGAAATTTTGCATACACGTTTTCAAAGGTACAAAAAAGGACATAGGGCAACTTTCATCCAAAAAAACAGTATTGTTCCCGAGGGATAGAAATATTACTGTCCACACGTACGTCACGGGCGGCTGCTAGATTAAGAATAAATGTAAACAATACTAAATAATATATTAGAAAAAATACGACTCGCACCAGATCATCTTCTCGGACGGGAATCGAACCCGCGATCTTTGGACATCCAGTCCAATGCTCTGACCGCTGAGCTACCGAGTCACTAGTGGGAATGTCGATTTCTTCTAGTATATCAACTCTACGCTGCAAGCCAGCGCCATCTCACCAATGTACAAGGAACTACCTCGACAAATGTAAACATTAATGTACTGGATTCAATAATGCAGGTAGAAGTCAACGGTGACAACGCAACCATTAAAAAGGACAAAAAACATAATAGGTACACAATGTATACCATAACTCACAAAGGTTTAAGGCTTAAGGAATTCCGTAAGTAGGGCGTGCAGTGACAGTGCGGGATGGGAACCAACAATCTTACTTTCATCGGCTGACCTCACGGCTCACGGCTGACCCCGGGGCCTCGTTACGACACGGGGTGCCGAGGTTAGGTGCATCCTTTGGCTTTCGAAAACCCTAGTAATTAGACTCGAAGCGAATTTGCCTTTGTAAATATACGTAGTTTTGACACAGAATCATGTTTTGACAGAATTTTAGCAGTAATGTTTTTGCATTAAGGTAAGATAATAGCTTTTTATTGCTGCTCTCTAATATAATAATAAATAATAAATAAATATTTGACAACATCACATACATTGCTCCGATTCCAAAGTAAGTAGCTAAAGCACTTGTGTTATGGAAATCAGAGACAACGGTGGTATCACAAACACCCAGACCTGAGACAATATAGAAAAGTTCGTTTTCTAAATTGACCCAACCGGGGATCGAACCTGTGACCTCAAAAGTTGGCGACACCTTGAAAACCGGTGTACAAAGCCACTCGACCACGGAGGTCGTCAAAAAATTCTTTATCTAAAGTATTCTTTGCTATGATCGACATACATATATTCTTGCATTCATAGCTAAAAAAAAGAAGGTAAGTAATCAGACAAAATAACGAACTGTGACGTCATTACCTTTAATATACCATTCGTGACAGCAATTTGAGTAAGAACTGGTTCTTCTAATGCACTTGTGCAGTTGAACTATCGTTTATTTTATCCTTAAACAACGAAGTTAACTCTAAAACGCCGTTAGAAGTTAACTGAGAAAAGGTTGATGGCGTGATGGGTAAAAAGCGTTGATGTTATCTGCCGATTTATGTACCTACGGGTCGATAGCGATCGGTGGAACACGCATATCATCTAATTTATGTTGGTATTGCCTTTTGAGTCTTCTGTATACTAACTGTCTTATTCTTATTCTTAATACTGGGGTGCAAGACGGTCCTAACAAAACCTGGTTTTATGCTTAGATCCCGGACTAGAGATTTTGTTATTCAGAGACACACTTGCCATAACATGATAACTAAACCGTGGATTAAGCAATAACATGGTAACACTGTTATGAAGGAGTGAATTATGAGTGAATTTATACGTGAAAAAAGGCAAAATAGTCTATGGATTGTCTTATCACCCGAAGAAAAATAAAATATCATTGTCACTTGTTGGGAGTATGTATTATAGCCCTGAAATGGATTCTTCCTTGGCCTGTACAATCTAGGCTGTGTCACCAGATTTTCAAATACTTCTTCGTATTACAATTACAACACAGAAGTCTTTGGTTATAAAATAGCATTAAACCACCCTTAAACTTACCCCCAAGCTGGTTTAAGTGATGAATATATGATTCCGTTTGTAAACCATCCTTAAACGGTGGGATTAAACTAATCTGTCACTTTGAATACGATTTGCGCTAAAATGGCGTTAGTACCCGGTCTAACGCCAGGTTAACTTTAGCCCTGGTTTATCGAACGCACTCTGAATAAGACAGTAAGTGTCTAGCAATCGCTGGGCCAGGTGCTAAACCACTGCGCCCGCGCCATCGAGCTCCAATAGGAACAAACAATAGGAGATTTTATTGCTTGATTATCTATTATCATTAACGTGACAACAACCTTTAGTGTCTAGGCACACTATGCCGAAGTTACGCGACCGAAGTTCGGCCAAGTTACGTCTGCAACGCTTTGTGAATACATCTGCCGAATATAACGTAGCGTTTTTTCTTATTAAAAACGTTGCCACCTGGCCCAGCGATTGCAGAGGTTAAACAACTTTCGCAAAGGTCGGTCACGGGATGGGTGACCAGAAATTTATTATCTCGAGCTCCTCCTTGTTTCGGAAGACACGTGAAGCCGTCGGTCCCGGGTGCATTTGCAGTTGTTGACACCCACCAACCAGCATTGGGCCCGCGTGGTGGGTTCTGGGCCATCATCCTTATCCACACATAAGGAAGGCCTGTGCCCCAGTAGTGGAGACATTAAAAATGGCTGATGGTCATGGTTGTCGACGGATGGCGTTCCGCAGTAGTAGTCAAAGCATTTAAATTTTAAATTCTGTAGTTGTGAGTTTGTAACTCAACCGTGAAATTCAAGAATATTAAATATTTTTTTATCTACCACATGGTCACCTGCTTCTAATTAACTTACGAATTTGTGTTAATTGTCATTCAGTACCTGTAAATAAAAATAAAAATAATTAGAGAAATGAAATTAAAATTCAAAGAAAGAAGATGAAATTTGGGTCAAATACCCTGTATATCTATTACACAAATTTTGTTTCAAGTATATCTGTGTACCTTGCTTTAAATACATAGGTAATAACTTCTAACAGTCCAAATACAGAGTAATAACACCGATAAACGGCACTAAATCCATCCATCAATAGAAATGATAACAGCGCAATCCAAACACCTCATCCATTAACATTTAAGATTACATTCGAAAATGAACCTTGGCGCCCACACCATAGCAATCGATTTCTAACGTTCCGCTATATTTGCAGTACCATGAATGACTTTACGTCACCAATATGGCTGCCGAAGGTCTGGCAAAGGTGTCGAGGTTGTACGGCCTCAGATGCAGCTAAACACATTCAGACCAAGTGTAATGTAACGCTTGTTCAGTTAGTTAGAACCCTGGTATTAAAGTTGTCACGTACTTTATGTCCGTCCGTCCGACTGTAATGCATTTAACCGTTAAACAAAAAAGGTTGGAATTTCCACTGGCAGTATCAATTACTACTCTTATAAATCTTGTATCAGTTGAAAAAGGAACCATAAGCGCATTGAACAGCAAATTAAAAAAGTTGGGATTGGCTCATTGATAAAATTGTAACGCTTAGTAGCGCCTAGAATAAGTATACTGGCTGGAATTTTGTTTCATACCATGTTTAATTATAGCGATTATAAAAACAACAGACACTGTCTTTTTTATAAATTTGGTTATCTATGCCTACGTGTAGAAATTATCATTTTATCGAACTACTAAGATATATGATTATCATAGTAGGCAAAACATAGGTGATCAAATCTTGACAAAAAAACAATCGTTTGTATAATTTAAATATAAGTTTGAAATCAAAGTAATTTATTAAAAATAAAATTAACACAAGGTAAAAAACACAAAAGTTCAACAATAAACATGACGAATTAAAAAGCAAAGCAGGTAGCAGTACAGTGACATTCAGGACATTCCACAAATTAACCGCTCTTGTTTATAATAATGAAAATCGAAAAAGAAACAAAGAATAAAAGCTTTTTTTTATTACACTTGTATGCGTTACATGTAATGCCATATAGATGAATTGTTTTCGAATGCATTGTGGAGAAATACGCCCTAATGTGAAATTAAAGAAATTTCAATACAAATAAAATCGGTCAACATGAAACATATCCAAAACCTGTGAATCTTTTTTCATAGGTTCCTATTTATTACTGAAATAGGTAGATGACTTTTATTTCAGACAAGCTTTATTGACGTCAATTTGCAATAATATACGATATTTCCAATTAGATTTGCTGTATAGCATCATAAAAAATTAACCATTTGTGATAAACTGTTTCCGAGAATAAGATTAATAGCTGCCAATTTCTCAAGGAAGTCTCAATCTACAGTAAAAGAGACAAAAAAGATAGGAAACTGTTAATTGGTGCAGAAAACTATGTTAAAATTAATTTTCTTGCGGAACATTCCTTTGCTAATTGGTCTCGTTGGACAGGGATATAAAACACTGTGCAGTTCTTTTTTTTTGCGACAGCGACTTCGTAATTTTATATCTATAGCATTAAGCGATACTAACTAACAAAACGATACACAATATTACAACCTAAATTAAATGTTTATTTTCTGAAAATGTAAAATCATCATCGAAAATTATAAAGTAATTCAAAGTGACACTGATATACCGATTTATCACGTTTAACTGTGAAAAGACAATGGATTTTGACAGTTGAGTGTCGATAAAACCGTATATCACGCGATATATATCGTGTTTCGGTGGTCATGTTTAAATAGAACAGCCCCCTATTTAAACAGGTACCTAGTATATACCAAGTAATTGTTACACAATCAGGGTTTTACATAATAGATTTCAACGATAATTCCACCACTGTCACTTTGTTTAGGACTCAAAAGGCTTATAAAGTGTCTATTGAATAAACATTGTTGGTAATTGTACTAATGGAATACTTGTCACGTGTTACACTGTCACTCTAATGAACTCATTAGTTTATTCAAAACCAATTGTACAATCCCACACAGCGAAAGGTATCTTCCTTACGTCAGCTTTTCAACATGCAAATAAATTGCAAGTGCTCACTGGCCACTTTCTAAGAAAACCTAATTTCTCTTTTTACTGTAACACTTAGGTGCTCTTTAAGTAAACAATGCGATCCTTTCTCTAGTTCGACTTAGGCATTAATGTATGGTTTAATTAACTTGTTAGTATAAATATGTGATAGTGTTAAAGATGATTTGTCTATATGAATAAGATTTTCTCAATAATTATTATTATAAAAAAAAAATGAATTTTGCTTAAGATAAAAATATCTTGGATTTTGTATGGATTTTGGAGATGTTCATAATATCAAAGTTGTTATTATTTCCCTTTTGATAGTTTAACATGACTAACTGTTAGTTTTGCAGACATTCAAACTAGGTTGTTAAACCTACATCAGCACAGCACTTACAAAATTTCCTTTCCGCCATTAAACCTCAACCTTCGCATTGAGAAAATCATCTCATTTATTGGTAGGTGTCTCAGAATCGGTTTTCCTCAAAGGATTTTGCGTAATTTGCTTTGTTTATCGGCGTGCGGCTGCGCAACATCGGAAATGCAATAAATGTCGTCCACCAGATTGGCAGACACGTAAATAATGTCCGTATCTCGTTAAATTTATATCCGGCTTGTAGAAGGATAGGACAAGTTATAACAAGTTATAGCACAGATCATAATTAGTACTGGCGGGTAATAGAGGATTTAAAGCATGGGTTGTATAAACACCATCATCGTAATTATAAATAAATAAATAATACTAAATAATATACTAGAAAAAATACGACTCGCACAAATCATGTTCTCGGACGGGTTTTTTTTTCTAGTTTACTATTTAGTATTATATAAAAATAGCATCGTGAATGCTACAATCTTAAAATTTTAAAAATTAAATAAATAAATATTTGACAACATCACATACATTGCTCTGATTCCAAAGTAAGTAGCTAAAGCACTTGTGTTATGGAAATCAGAGACAACGTATCACACACACCTAGACCTGAGCCAATATAGAAAAGTTCGTTTTCTAAATTGACCCAACCGGGGATCGAACCCGGGACCTCTGAGATGGCGACACCTTGAAAACCGGTGTACAAAGTCACTCGACCACGGTCGAACGGTCTGGGTGTTTTGTCCACCACCGTTGTCTTTGGTATAACACCAGTTCTTTAGCTACTTTGGAATCAGAGTAATATATGTGCAAACGTCATCCAATATTTATATTTTATTTACCGTGTGTGTATATCGCAAAAAAAAAACGGTGTTTTATATATTTTTTTTTACTTTTTGGCTCTTCTCGGGGGCATTGGCAAATTCACGTGACAGAAAAAAATTTAACTATTGCATAACAAAAATAACATTATTAAAGTTATGACTAAGCTTATAGAACAAAGAAACATCTAGAGAAATCAGCCCCTAGAAGGCGCACGGCACGCTTATGACACATTTTGCGCTCCACACAGTCGCTTGCGCACGGTTCATTATGTTTTGCGCACGGGCACTTACTAATAACCATATATAAGCGAATGGGTTGTTATCAACCGCATACGTAGTACTGTGACAACGAGTGAGTGATAACAGTCCGGCTGATTATTTGTAAACAACGTGAGTAGATTAAAATAGTTATTTTTTTATTTTATATCTTTTTTTTATAAACTATTTCTGATTTTGACTTCTTGAGTAAAAATAAATAAAATACATTACATGGGCATTTTTGGCAACCTGCGTGTTCGAGTGACTCGTACATCAGTTTTCAAGATGTCGCCATCACTGAAGTCCCAAGTTCCATTCCCGGCTGGGTCAATTTTCATAGTCATCTTTATGTTATTATTTTCCATAACAAAGTAAAGTTTTTGCTCTGCTGTGGTGACTAAATAATGGATAGAATTCATTGAGCCGACTAGGATTCGAAACCGGGACCTTTGGTGCAACAGCAAACGGTCTTTTTAGCTTTCGGTCGGTGTCGTAGAATGATTGGAATGGGTCATAAAAAAAGAATTGCGACTATCGGACGATGCCATCGAAATAATTAATTTTTGGGTCGACAATGTTACGAAATTGAAGAAAAATTATAAAATTCCAATTGTTCTTTACTTTCCAAGATTTTGTTTTTGCACTTAATTAATTAAACTCAGCTAATTGACTCTTTCAAGTAATTAAAAATATATTTATTTACAGATAAACAATAATGGCGAGCAAAGCAAGCTGTGACAAGCCTAGCTGTGGTGGAGCAAGTAGCAAGTCTACTAAACGTGGCGACGATCGTAAATGTTGTGACAAAGGTGACCTCAAGACCTGTGGCGACTGTCGTTGTAACCAGGAGTATAAATGTGACAAAGACGGATGCGTTTGCATTAACACTGGTGGAAAGACCTGCATCTGTGTCAGCTCTGATGAAAATGGAAGGATCATCCGCTGCGATAACTGCAAATGCATTGAAGGAGATTGCTCTTGCAAATGTGACAACGCTAAGTGCGTTTGTATTAAGACTAAAGGTAGAAGTTGCGTTTGCCTGTGTCGCGACAAGGATGGCATTATCAAGACTTGTGGCGACTGTCAATGCATCCAGCAAAAGTGTGACAAGGATGGCTGTGTTTGCATCACAACTGGAGGAAAACCCTGCATCTGTGTCTGCGTTAACTCCAAAGGCAAGATCATCAGATGTGATGACTGTAAATGTGTTGAAGATAACAAATGCGGTTGCAAGTGCGATGACGCCAAATGCGTTTGTATTCCAACTGAAGGCAAAGGTTGTGTTTGCTTATGTCGTGATAAGAAAGGTGATATCAAGGTTTGTGATGACTGCTCCTGCTGCCCAGTAGGACGTGATGACCTTGTCATGACATGTAATAAAAATGGATGCTTTTGTGTGGCAACGGAAGGAAAGCCCTGTATCTGTGTCTGCGTTAACTCGGAAGGCAAGATCATCAGATGTGACGACTGCAAATGTGTTGATGATGGTAAATGCGCTTGCAAATGCGATGACGCCAAGTGTATTTGTATTCCAACCAAAAACAAGGATTGTGTTTGCTTATGCCGTGATGAGAAGGGTGACATCAAAATCTGTGATGATTGTTCTTGCTGCCCTCAAGGAAGTGAAGAGGCAGATAAAAAATGCGACAAGAAAGGATGCGTTTGTATCGCAACTGGAGGAAAGCCCTGCATTTGTGTCTGCGTCAACTTCCAAGGCAAGATCATCAGATGTAGTGACTGTAAGTGTGATGAAGATGGCAAATGTGATGACGCGAAATGCGTTTGTATTCCAGCTAAAGGAAAGGGTTGTGTTTGCTTATGTCGTGATAAGAAAGGTGATATCAAGGTTTGTGATGACTGCTCCTGCTGCCCAGTAGGACGTGAAAACCCTGGCATGACGTGTAATAAAGATGGATGCGTTTGTGTGGCAACGGAAGGAAAGCCCTGTATCTGTGTCTGCGTTAACTCGGAAGGCAAGATCATCAGATGTGACGACTGCAAATGTGTAGATGATGGTAAATGCGCTTGCAAATGCGATGACGCCAAGTGTATTTGTATTCCAACCAAAAACAAGGATTGTGTTTGCTTATG
The DNA here is from genome assembly GCA_963556745.1 of Catoptria pinella. Lineage (NCBI taxonomy): Eukaryota > Metazoa > Arthropoda > Insecta > Lepidoptera > Crambidae > Catoptria > Catoptria pinella. The sequence continues at coordinate 2,528,795 of OY750771.1, forward strand.
CCGTGATGAGAAGGGTGACATCAAAATCTGTGATGATTGTTCTTGCTGCCCTCAAGGAAGTGAAGAGACAGATAAAAAATGCGACAAGAAAGGATGCGTTTGTATCGCAACTGGAGGAAAGCCCTGCATTTGTGTCTGCGTCAACTTCCAAGGCAAGATCATCAGATGTAGTGACTGTAAGTGTGATGAAGATGGCAAATGTGATGACGCGAAATGCGTTTGTATTCCAGCTAAAGGAAAGGGTTGTGTTTGCTTATGTCGTGATAAGAAAGGTGATATCAAGGTTTGTGATGACTGCTCCTGCTGCCCAGTAGGACGTGAAAACCCTGGCATGACGTGTAATAAAGATGGATGCGTTTGTGTGGCAACGGAAGGAAAGCCCTGTATCTGTGTCTGCGTTAACTCGGAAGGCAAGATCATCAGATGTGACGACTGCAAATGTGTTGATGATGGTAAATGCGCTTGCAAATGCGATGACGCCAAGTGTATTTGTATTCCAACCAAAGGCAAGGAATGTGTTTGCTTATGCCGTGATGAGAAGGGTGACATCAAAATCTGTGATGATTGTTCTTGCTGCCCAGTAGGACGTGAGAATCCTGGCATGACGTGTAATAAAGATGGATGCGTTTGTGTGGCAACAGGAGGAAAGCCTTGCATCTGTGTCTGTGTCAACTCTAAAGGCAAGATCATCAGATGTGACGACTGCAAGTGTGACGACGATGGAAAATGCGCTTGCAAGTGCGATGACGCCAAATGCGTTTGTATTCCAACTAAAGGCAAGGATTGTGTTTGCTTATGCCGTGATGATAAAGGAAACATCAAGGTTTGTAATGATTGCTCTTGCTACCCTCAAAAAAATGAAGAAGATACCAAGAAATGTGAAAAGGATGAATGCGTTTGTGTCTCAACTGGTGGGAAATCTTGCATTTGCGTCTGCACTGATAAAAAAGGAAAGATCATTCGATGCGATGACTGCAATTGTGTTGAAGATGGCAAATGCACTTGCAAATGCGATGAAACCAAATGTGTTTGTATTCCAACAGCAGGGAAAGCTTGTGTATGCCTGTGTCGTAATGAAAAAGGTGACATCAAAGCTTGCGTTAACTGCGACTGTTCTTAGTTAACTATCTTAAATAATCACAGTAAAAATACTGTGATTAGGTATATCATTTTTTTACTTTCTATACATTTATGAATATTCTTGGATTTTAGCTGTTATTATATTTTTGTATCAATTCGGCTCTGGGTTAATTATTTGTAAGCATTTATCTTCTTATAATTAATAATTGATTGTTATTTGTAAATCAATAAATGAGTTTTTACTACAAGTTCCTTTATTCTGTGTTATCTCTATAATTATTAACCATTCGTTCATCGAAAGCTCTTTTTTACCAAAAAATAGAAGATTTTGATGATTATCAGAAATAGCAGAGCAATAATTTATAGACACAATTCCCACTTATTTAAGCATTAAAATAGCCCTAAAGGCTTAATAAAATATTACCTTGAAGTTCTATCTCGCCTCGCTTTATTAAGTTGAAGGTCGCACCAAAATAATTTGATCTACAGAATTAATGTTTGTAATCCTAATCTCCTCATTAGTCAAACATATCAAATGAAGCTTAAATTCTTTTATAATGACATTGACATGGCTATTTGAGATGTCAAAACATAGACATAGTGAGTGTGTGGGTGGTATTCTTATTACATTTTGACAGATGCCGGTGTTTGTTTTGTCTTAACGTCTATGTTCTTTTGTTTAATTAGTGGTTGTCATAATTTTATGTCAGTTTTAAATAGTGGAGCCAACGGCAGCTTAATAAGTGAATCTTTTTTGTTTAATTTATTCTTTAGCGTTAACAAATTGTAACGATGTTTCTATGCTCTTTACTGTATACTCATTTTCATTTCAAAATCTGTATTTTTGAATAGCTCGTTGGCAAGTACTTGTCAGTGTAGTACAGTGACAAATATCGAAATTATCTCTAAAGCTAAGGTGATAAAATAACATTTTAAAAATTATCTAATGGCATTTATTCTACGACATTTTACGAGACATTGTCTTCTAACTACACAAGTAGCATTGAAAAAAGTATACCAAAGTTCAATCTACGCGTGACGGTAAAGCTCTCAGTTCAAACTACGGTTCAAGTTTAACTATTTCGGTTATCGGAGATCGCCGGCTCACTTGTTAACTGGACCGCGACCGCGTAACTACTGCGTTCATTAAGTCTAAGCTCAATTTAATAATTTGGTTTGGGTTTTTATTAGACTAAGAATTAAATAGTGTTTTGGGAGAAAGTTGATGGTTGGAGTCTGAAAACGGTTGAATTTTTAAGATTAGGTTTTGATAAATAATACTGTGATAAATAATAAACAAGTACTTTATTTGGTAATTGTAAATACAGAACCTTCTCCGACGCTGTCTAAAGAACAACTCCCCGTCTCATTGGACTCTCGCTAGCCCACGTTAGAATATTGCATAGGCACACAGATTAAGTTATAAAAATCATGACATTCGGCCATCCGTCGTGGTGCAACCTCCTGGGTGCGCAATAACTAAAGTCACTTGATCAACTATGATCTACCCAACTTACATTACTATTAGCTGACATTCAGTTAACAATACTATGAATATGGTTCAATTACACTAATGTTCAACTATGATCTACTCAACTTACACTACTATAGGTTCAATTACACTAATGTTCAACTATGATCTACTCAACTTACACTACTATAGCTAACATTCAGCTAAAAATCAAATTAATTACACAAAACATAAGAACGAAACAAATTAGCTTTTTTTTTTTTTTTTTTTTTTTTTTACATATTATTTAAGAATACTTATAAAAATCATGACATTCGCAAGTGATTAAGGTTTAGATTTTGAAGACTGTTGTTGCTGCAAAATTGACAAAGGCAGACTATCCTCTTCATCACTACTGGAACTGTCACTCGACTTATCCGTGTTATTATCAAGGATCCAGGGTCTCATTCGATCTGCTGCAACAACAGTCTCAAACGACTTCCGTTTTTTATCAAATCCGGATACATTACAAATTTTGTACCTATCGTTACCTAGAGCTTTTACAATTTTATATGGCCCAATAAATTTAGATAAGAGTTTAGTGCTATTACCTTTGTTATAAAAATTTGTTCTAGTTATTTTTATTAGATCTCCTTCTTTGTAAACAGCAGCAGGGGCTCTCCCGGAATCATATCGTTCTTTTTGTTTTTCCTGATTAGCTTTAATATTGGAACTAACACCATGTCTTATCGACTCTAAATTCTCTAAAGATACGTCTGTACAAACGTCGAGTTTGTTAGCCAAACTATCGCGAAGTCTATAACCAAAAAGAGCCTCCGATGCGGTTTTATGAGTTGTGTTATTAATCGTGTTGTTGACGCCCCACTGAATCTGACCCAGCCAAGTGTCCCAGTCACGATCTTCCTCGCCAGAATTATATTTCATTAGGGCGTGTAATATGGTTTGATTGAAGCGCTCAGCCTGTCCGTTTGCCCTAGGACATGCGACCGCGTTCAATACATGTTTAATTCCATGCGAATCACAAAATTTTTGGAATGCGCCTGAAGTAAAAGACGTGCCTCGATCGGATATGATACGAGACGGCAAACCAAAGTCGTAAAATATAGACTCAAGAACTTTTATCGTGGTTTTGGTTTTCGTGTCCTTAACAGCTTTTACAAAAAGATACTTAGTAAAACCATCCACAATGGTCAAAATGTAGGTATTTCCTTTTTTACTTTTCGTAAAAGGACCAAGATGGTCGATATGTATGGTATGGAAGGGAATATCTACCTTCTGAATGGGATATAAATGTCCTGATTTTCTGTTTTCAGAACTATCCTTATTATAAGCACAATGAATACATGACCTAACGTATTTCTTTACAAATTTTCTTAATTTGGGGAACCAGTACTGAGCCTGAATCCTCTCGATAGTCTTAGTTTCACCCAAATGCCCAATGTCATCGTGATTAGATCGACAAACCTGAAAGCGAGCACTACGAGGGACCACAAGACAATGTTTGTCAGCTACTTTTCTATAAACCCTTTGGTTTTTAACGATGAAATTTTTCTTTATATTTTTTTGATTCCTCGTCATTCTCAGGTCTCAAAACTTTCATTATTCTTACTAGATCCGGGTCCGTCAACTGTAAGGTTAATAGCCAGTCTTCTGTGCTAATGTTATAGACAGTCGGTAAAAGGTCATCAAAAGTATCTGTCAGTCTGGTGTTACGACTCAAAGCGTCAACGTGCGCCATTTGAGCTCCGGGTCTATACTCAATTTCAAAACTAAACTCACTTATCTGTAACCACCATCTAGCGATGCGTGGAATGAGGTCACGTTTGGTAAGTGTCGTCCTAATAGCATGACAATCAGTGACAACTTTGAAATTGGTGCCTAACAGATATACCCTAAATTTCCTTAAAGAACAAACTATAGCGAGGGTCTCCAACTCATACGAGTGCAAGTGTCGTTCTTCAGGGGTAGTTTGCCTACTGAAATAGGCTACTGGTTTTAGCACACGCGGGTTTTCCTGCCATTGCAGCAAAATGCCCCCTACACCTTGAGCACTCGCGTCTGTGTGGAGTTCAGTTTCCAGCTTCGAATTATAAAGTGCAAGAATAGGACGTTCAACCAGCTTATTTTTAAGTGTATTGAACGCTTGGGATTGTGCTTCCGTCCAATTAAATGCAACATCCTTCTTCAACAAACTTGTAAGAGGTCGCGCAATCTCTCCGAAACCCTTCACAAATTTACGGAAATAACCTGCCAAGCCTAAAAACTGACGAGTTTCATGAACTGTCTTGGGTACCGGAAACTCTTTGACAGCCAAAATTTTATCTTCGTTTGGTCTTATGCCTTGAGACGAGATTTCATAGCCTAGATAATTAATTACGTTATCAAAAAATCGACATTTTGAAAGCTTCAGGGTAAGTCTGTATTCACGCATTAATTTAAGAACCTCCTCGAGCCTAGCGAACCCTTGTTCTAAGTCTTCCGATGGTACAAGAATGTCGTCCAAATAAGCAAGGGCAGAATCAAAGCGCTTGGAACCTAGCATTCTGTTAATAAGTTTCTGAAACGTGGCCGGTGCATTTGCAAGGCCAAACGGCATTCTTTTGAATTCATAGTGGCCGTCCGGTGTTACAAATCCAGTAAATCGGCGACTTTCCTGCGCCATGGGGACCTGGTAATAGCCAGAAGCAAGATCTAGGGATGTAAAATACTTATTACCACTAAGATTGCTCAATTGGTCTTCTATAAGGGGAAGAGGAAAGCAGTCCTTATTAGTTTTACTGTTTAACGCCCTAAAATCTATACAAAGACGTTGTTCACCCGTCTTTTTCTTAACCATCAAAATAGGACTGGCAAAATTAGAATCGGATTCTTGAATAATATCATTTTGCAAAAGTTCGTTTATAATTAATCTCACCTGCTCTCTTTCAGAGTGTGACAGACGATAAGGGCGATATACAACCGGTCTATCGTCATTTAGTTCTATAGTCATTTCAACGTCTTTTGCAAGTCCTATTTCACTAAGGTTCATTGCGAAACAGTCACGGTATGATTGTAATAATGTATATAACCTATCTATATCCTTATTACTAACATTTTTGCCAACATTTATTTCTGACCGTTGAAGTGGCTCCATAGTAGACACATCTCTATTAATATGACTAACAGTTTGAATCTTTTTCTCTAAGCAAGGCATTGCACGAGCTAACAATGTTTTAGGTGATAATAACAGTGATTCGGACCTCAAGTTTGTAATCACAAGGTAGCCTTGACCCTGATCGATGTGATAGGTACCCTGATGTAAATGATACTCTTTGCTCGGTTCCGCACAAGTATAGCCATCTACATAAACGTCCCCACAGAATGTTGTATCATCATCAATTGAAACCATCACTAATCCTATTCTCTGAATTTCATTTGAATTTGTGGTCATTAATTTTAAGGAGTTAATAGAATTACTGATACTATTATCAGGACTGTTGTAAAAGGTAAGCTTACTGGCGTCTTTCAAGACAGAGACCGAAGGCAATTCAGTAAAGTCCTGGCCTATAAGCACAGGAGTCTTCAAGAACTCATCGTTAACCACGAGAACTTCAATAGACGCCTCAACATCATCGAGTTTGATCGTTACTAAGCTTCTATAGACGGGAATTACGAAAGAATTCCCAAAACCTCGTATGGCGGGTAAACCACTTAAGGTTTTAGGTAACTTTAACTTTGCGGCATCAGATTCACGAATTAGCGAGCATTCGCTTCCGAAATCTATAAAAGAGACCACATCATGACTGTTAACAATAGCTCTTTTGTAAAATTTATCACTACTGTTATTGGTTGTGCAGATTGTCAAAACTTTACGATCGTCGTTAACGGTTTTAGTAGCACTGAACGGTCGAGGAGCTAATGGAGCTAGTTTACAAGCGGCTGAATCATGACCTACCCTAGAACACTTTTGACATTTAGTAAGAGGGATTGGGCACTTATAATAAGCGTGTCCCTTTGAACGGCAATTAAAGCAAATAACCGAGTTATCGTTTAGAGTCGACACAGGATTAGGACGATTAACCGGAGTATTGTCATTACGTCTTTTGGCAAAAGTTGGATCAGTGGGCTGCTGCGAAATTAAGAAACCGAGTAAGTCTTCTGGCTCTTTACAGTTCAACGCTTGGGCCCCGTTTCTAACGGATTTGTCAATAATGCCATGTATAATACAATCTACAGCCTTCAGGCCCTTGATTTCACATCGATTCAATAAACTTAATTTATCATAGAAATAGTCTCGGAGATTTTCATTGTAACGTGTAGTACGTGCAAGCATCTCTTCAAGAAGTCTCCCGTAATTTTGCTCGTTTGGGAAAGCTTTGAGTAACTTAGCCTGCCATTCATCCCAAGTAAAATTGACAGAAGGCAGGGCTTCAAACCACTTCTTAGCCAAACCCATCAGCTTTTGAAGTGCAAAATGCACGGTTTGTTTCTGATTCCAGTCGTAAATACAAGCACATTCATTTACTTTTCTTATCCAACTACTTATACTCTGATATTTACTTGAAGGGTCAAACTCGGGTATTACGTTATTAACCTGATTGTTGTTCAACTGCTGCGGCTTACTCAATTCAGCCTTCTGCACCGATGACAAAAGTTTCAATACCTCATCAACTGTAAAGCCGGAAGACCGATGCTCTGGTTGCGATACAGATGACTCGGGCTGTAAGCTCTCACGTGGTTCAGGTTCCGAAACTTGTAACGTTAGCGGCGGTGGTGGCGGCGTCACTTCGTTTGAAGATATATCTTCTACGACCCATTCACATGTACGTGAACCTTTCACGACTTTGCGGGCACGCCTCCCACCAGACGTTAGTGACAGCTGTCTTCGCCGCTTGCCTTCATGCCTCTTCCGTTCACGACTTGTGCGAACAGTTGGTACCACGGATTCCATTTCCTCGGAAAAGACCAGAAAAAAGTATTAAATAATTACAATTACATGTTCATAAAATATAGGATAATGACAAGAGTGACTACATATATAATGAGTATAAAACGATAAGAGAAAATGAATAACTCTCAATAAAATATGAAAAAGAAATTAGTTTTTCATTTAATTAATTTCATTATTGACACATAAAAACGGACTAAGTACCTATGTCTCGTATCTTAACAAGGGGACAACAAATAAAGCATATACTGACTACCTTGTCTTAGGAAAATTGTCTTTGATTTGATGAGTTTACTTAGTTCCATAGGCTCAGGGCACACATAACCCTTCTATGTAATGGAACATACAAACCTCCATAAGATACGGGCGCACATAACCCACACACCTGAGATGGAACATACTTAGCTCCATAAACTAAGGGCACACATAACCCACGTCACATCTAAAATGGAACATACTTAGCTCCATATTGAAACATAAGGGCACACATAACCCCCTAACTTGCATTGGAACGTACATAGCTCCACAAGCTAAAGCAAGGGCACACATAACCCTTCGTTTTATAATAAAACATATTATCAAATCTAAACATGGAAATTATTGTTACTTTTCATTCTTTTTCGTTCCATGAAATTATATTATTTCACGCGTGAAGTATTACAGTTTTTGTTCCATACACTTGCTACTGTTTACTGTACTCTTGTAATGAAATAATGAATTAAGTATGATGAATGATAGCTAATTAGCGACTTAAATGAAATAATTATTATTTTGTTGTACGATTTTTCACATGCTATTCATGAAATGTTCCATGCCTAATCAAATCGTAACGGGAATACCATTTTGGAAATACCGTCAGCAAAATAATGCTCAACTAATTAATATATAAATAATCCCTAGTGCATCTATGATTATGTTCGTACTTTAAGTGCAGGCCCCTAATAGATAATTATGATATGTTTACAAAGTATGTTTTAGTTTTAGATAGACACTACCAAGTTTCGATCTATCTATTCTTAGAAAAGGTTGTGACATATTTTTTTTTTTTTTTTTTTATGGATTTCTAAAAGTAATTACTTAAAGCATTTTTATTTAATTCAAATCATAGAACTTCATAGTACTAAAACAAGTATTTTTATTTATCTGCGCACTCTACCACCGAGAATGTTATTTCATGAACAAAGATGTTTGCACAAAGGGCGTCCTATTCCGCCGGTTTGGAGGTCTGTTATCGGACACTGGGTTGCGTAACACGTCACCGTCGGTCTCTACGCCACATTACGTATAAACAAATAGTAAATTGTATCATGATATCCTTATTCTAATCACGGTATGATAATACGTAGTTCTGATCTTAACACAACTTCTTTAGTAAATATTGCAACAATTACTATTTTTTTTGGAAATAAATCATCTGTGAAAATTTCAACTGTCTAGCTAACACAGTTCAGTGGTGTTTTAGTATTAGGGTCCCGTTTTACCTTTTGGGTACGGAACCCTTAAAAAAAATAAAAGTTTATTCGTAATACAATGTTGCAATAGTTATAAGCAACATTGTAATTATTTAAACAAAACTAAAGAAATCGTTCAAAATAACTTTGCTAGTCATAAATGATTAAAATTGTCTGCTTACCTTTATTTTTATCCTGGGGCTGGAATTCATCCCACTTCTGAGTTTTGATAAATAATACTGTGATAAATAATAAACAAGTACTTTATTTGGTAATTGTAAATACAGAACCTTCTCCGACGCTGTCTAAAGAACAACTCCCCGTCTCATTGGACTCTCGCTAGCCCACGTTAGAATATTGCATAGGCACACAGATTAAGTTATAAAAATCATGACAGGTTTAAAGTGTTTTTTTTTATACAAAAGGTATCTACTTGATTAATACTAACATGTGAAAGTTAAACATAGTATATGGCAATGTCTGTAGGAGATATTTAAAAAAAGCAAACGAGTCATCTTATTCAATTCGTTCATTCATTCATTCATTCAATCATTCATTTTATTTTGGAATCAATCCATATCATCATAAGTACATACAACCATAAAGTAATAATGATTAAAATCAAAACAGTTACATTAAATAATTACAAAATCAAAACAATCGTCATTAAGAAAAAAAACATTAAAAATTTCATTCAAGATAAAAGATCAAATTAAATTAAAATTCCAAAATAATTGTTAATAAATGAGCTATACCAACATTTTGATGTTTTTCTGTTGTTTTATCAAGTCTAATACTTAAGTTATTCATAACAAAACATCAAAGGTTTGTAATATTAGTCAACAGCTAGCTACTTAACCCTAATAAATACTACAATGACTGTCTTCTAAACACAGGTGGCTAAGAAATTATGCATTCGATAAGATCGTGCGTTCCTTCCCCGTCCCGAATTCCTTATTAGGGCCGGGTCTAGCTAGAACCGCTAAGTATTATAACAGTAGCTTCTATCTCGATTAATTACAATACAAACGCATGCGAGAACGCGACGTGTTCGAAACGGAATGTGTGAAAGGGGCTTTACCTTAGGCGGTTCTCACACTTCAGTGGGAGGCTTCGGTTAATTTTACTTAAAAAGTATTTAGTTTGCACGGTGGTGTAGGCTTAGCGCATTCGCTCTGCGATTGCGGAAGTTAAGCAACTTTCGCTAGGGTCGACCGTGGATGGGTGACAAAAAATATTATCTTGAGCTCCTCCGTGCTTCGGAAGGCACGGTAAGCTGTTAGTCCTGGCTGCATTTGCAGTCCACATTGGGCCCGAATTTATTTACCGTTTATTTTATAATATACTATACCTAACATGATATTGCTTTAAAAGCTCATGGTAAGCTAATATTCAAATCACTGGGATTAATATGCGAAGTTGTCGTCGACGTAAAATGCCTAGCATCCTTCAACAGTAAGGATGAACCTTAAGGGGCAATTAAAAGTCAAATATAAAGTTTTGAACAAAGATTCCGCACAGTACTCGATTTATCGGTCTTAAAAAAAATGTAGAAAGTAGATTATAGTACACAGTTATGTGATTGACAGAAACATAATAGCTAAAACTTTTCTTGATAGAAACAAAACGTAAAATGACCTCCGATTTTGTAGTTTTTCAACAAAGTGCCAACCAATAATAAATCTTTGAAACTATAATTAAAAAAAAGAAGTTTTGTGATTGACAGTTTTTCAAAATAAGAAATAGTTTATTAGTTATTAATTAAAAACGATAATGCTGTCAAAAGTTTCGATGATTATTTTTACTATGAAAATTCCTTCCGTTGTACGGCGTCATAACAAGTTTTTATGGATTTTCTTATCAGATAGGAATTGATTTATGTTGCTTATAAACAAAGAAATATTATTATCACAAATCAATAGAAAAAATTATCACAAATAAATTTTTGGTATTACAATATCTTACATCGCAGCGATAAAAAAAACTTTTTCTTATTTAAAGTTGTAATTTTTTAAGTAATTATACAAGGTGTTACAAAAATACCCCTAATGCCGAATATGGTATATAGGTCATCAAACTGAACAACTTTCACATTTTGATATTTTCGATTTTAATTTTTGTATGAAACAGCTGATTTTTTTTCACGATTTCAGAGTTGGTCCAATAATAAAAGTTGTTCAGTTTGATGGTCCCTATATACCATTTTCGGCATTAGGGGTATTTTGTAACATCTTGTATAAAATAAATATTGTGAATTAATTATTACGAACAGCAATCGAGAAAAAAACGCGCGTTAAAGTATTCGATAAAGTACTTCTCTACGGGAAATGTCATTTCGCTTTTCGGCAATAGATGGCGCTGTTCAAATTTCCCATATAAAATTACTTTATCGAATGTTTTTACGCGCGTTATTTTTTCGATAGCTAGAGTGGTTCGACGGTTTTTAAAGTGTCGCCATATATGAGGTCCCGCGTTCGATCCCCGGCTGGGTCAATTTAGAAAACGAACTATTCTATTTTGGCTCAGGTCTGAGTGTTTGTGATACCACCATTGTCTCTGATTTCCATAACACAAGTGCTTTAGCTACTTAATTTGGAATCGGAAAGTATGTGATGTTGTCAAATATTTATAAAAAAAAGAACTAACAAGGTATTTAAATAGCTGCCATTCAGTAAATATTCGCACATCTCCAACCAACTGTTATGCAATAGTGACATAACATCATTCTCTTACTTAAGACGACCATTCACATAACTTCTGTATTCATTTCATTTTATGTCGTTTTCGTATTGATATGACCTACTTTTGGTGACATTTGAGTCTTTATTTTGGAAATAAAATACTTAAGCATCCTCATCGATAGTGTTTTGATGTGCCCTTTATTGAGCTTAGGGTTGCCAGGTGTCCGGATTTAGCCGGACATGTTTGGCTTTTTGACCTCTTGTCTGGCCAAATTTGACTGAGTCCGGCCTGTCCGGCCTGTCCGTCTTTTGTTAGGCTTTTTGTGTGGCTGCCGCGCGAGTCGTAAGTAATGCCATATTGTTGCCAGGTGTCCGGATTTAGCCGGACATGTTTGGCTTTTTGACCTCTTGTCCGGCGTCTTGTCTGCGTCCGGCCTGTTCGTCTTTGTTAGGCTTTTTGTGTGGCTGCCGCGCGAGTCGTAAGTAATGCCACGACATGATTCTTCGCTGACTGACCGCTGTTTGCAAGGCGGTAATAAATATTGACCGGCTTTTAGAACATAATGTCAGACCTTAAAAAAAGTCTCGAATGGGTTGTAAGAAAATATAGACAATTCAAAAGCACTTAATATCTAAGTTTACTTGAAAAAAGAATTTTTCATTTTTATTTTCTTAAAAAAGCTATGATTAGCTATTAAAAATGGTATATAGGGTAAAAGGTCCGGCCAAATTAAGCGCCGAGTCCGGCTTTTGTGTTTTTGAAACTGGCAACCCTAATTGAGCACAGCAACCTTAGCACGAACAGCTATCGAAAAAAATAACTGGCGTAAAAACATTCGTTAGAGTAATTTTGTATGGGAAATTTGTACAACGCCATCTACCGCCGAAAATCGGAATGAAATTTTCCATAGATTATTACTCTATCGAGTACTTTTAGGTGCGTTTTTTTTCTCGATATATATTCATGCTGAGGGTACTATTTCCTTATTAACAGGTAAAGAGATTAAATAATTAAGAGTGGCTATCAACACATAAAAATCTCACAGAGTTTTAGGAAAAGCTACATTTATACATCAGTTATTGATCATTGTCATTGCTAAGATAATAAAATACACCCGAATAACATCACTAGAAGAGTTAATTATATTCAAATTGCAAATTTTGGTATTACGTCATCGTTTGTATGGGAAGCTCACTGTTTGCCGGCCTCTTAATATCTGTAACCTAAACTTAACTATTTTAAAAGTAACAGTCACAAAACAAGACATCGTTCCACGATCTATATCATCAGATGTAACCGCAACTACATTACCGACCGATCAGGACCGCTCTCCGTTCGATCTGGACTATTTATCCAGTTTGCCACATAAATCAGTGGCTATTGCAAAAACTGGACCGCCGGGTGATTCGCTTCTGGGTTAAGTACACCCATTGTGAGTGGACCGATATGGCGAATCATTATATAAAACTCCACTATTTTCTTTTATAAGTTGGCAATATTTTTTAGAAGGCAATGAGCAGTATTAGTCTGCGGTTTTTTGTCAAGTGATTGTTTTGCTGTGAAAATCAAATGTCAACATTATGTAAAAAATGTTTGCTGCAGTACAATAAATTTTTAAGTATATCAAAACAAGTAATCTCTTCCCTATACTAATCGAGTTGGTATGTACAGTAAAAAAAAAAAAATAGTCAAGATATTTAGGTTTGTTTGTGTCCCAACATTTTTCTGATTTGTGGATTTAGAGCTCTTTAGACTTACACGAAAAGAGAGTAACGTAAATCATGGTATATAAATAATTAATCAATACAATTTTTTCCGATATTTTCACACTATTTATTTTTTTACTTTTAACTGGTCACCCGAATTCTGATAACCCAATTTCATTTTTAGATATACTCAAAAATTAATTATCAGTTACTCAGTACTATAATATAATATGTGGTGATACTTATATGTTATATTTTTCGGCAACTTGCAATATGCGTAGATAAAGAGTGCTCCAAGCATTCCAATAATATCCTGAACAAGACTATACTTATGTAATTAAATAAAAAGCTTTTAAGAAAAGAAACACGGTATTTGTAACTTTCTATCAATTTAATTTATCAATTTTTGTCTAGTGATCTATTCACATCATCCCTACATCTCTTTTAATTTTCATTTCTACACAATAATTGAATACTATGCAATTAGTGAATAAAAGACGGATTTAAAGCGAGGGCCATAGATGAATAACGAGCAAGTGAAGGATTCTAAATTCAAGCCCTCGATATAAATCCGTTTTATTCAAGATTATTATACCATGACTTCATGAAAAAGAAAGATATTTTTTCCACAAGGAGTTTGTACGTACATCGATTACTTTTTGCACAAGGAGTTTGTATCGAGTATTTTTTGCACAAGGAGGTTGTATGGTATTGAGATGGAGGTCGAATTGTGTTCTAAATTCTAATACCAAAATAGCGATTAAAAGTGCGTTTTATTCGCTGTTTTCAGTGAATAGAATAAGCTTTTTAGAGGGGGAATGGTATAAAATATATTTACTGTTAAATTCACAGAAATAACTGCATACTGGAATAAGGAAATGAGCAGTAAATATTTTATAACACTTTCCGACGAATCGTCGTGGTTTCTGGTAATGGTGCCAACTATTTCCTATTGATATTAAATACATTTGACTGCGCCTTTATTAGTTTCTGATAACTTGATAAATAAAGTTAATGTTACATCATAACAGTACTATTGTAGAAAAAAAATCCAATAACTTTTGGCATCCTCAGTTAATTTTTAAATTTGAGAATTTTTTATACAATACCAAATAATATCAAAATCTCAATTTTAAAAATTATATAGCTGTTTCATCTTAATTAATTGTCAAAATATTTCAATTAAATGTCGAGGTAATTCTTCACATTGATGAAATAACGCTGGCTTGCAGCGTAAGAGTGGGATATACTAGAAGAAATTCGACGATGCCACTAGTAGCTCAGTGGTAAGAGCATTGGAGCGGACTTCCAAAGGATGTGGGTTCGATTCCCGTCCGAGAATATGATCTGGTGCGAGTCGAATTTTTTTCTAATATATTATTTAGTATCCTTGGTAAGTTGGTTCGAACTATTGTTTCAGTCAATATAAGCAATGAAAACTATTCATAACATGAGCTTGAATTACAAGATACTTTCTAATAAGAATTTATTTCAAACAATCGGCAAAAGTCGGCGCAGAAATGTAAAACACCATTCGAATGCTTACTTCATATGTTGTAACTAGTATTTTTATTTATTAAATTCTTTATTTCAGACAGAGCCCATATTATTTCGTCATGATACGTTAAATCATTTTAATAAGTTTTCTTAAAAGAAGGTTTTATTAATGAAAAGTCAGAATTTAGAGCATACAGAAGGACCTGCACTATATCTCCTTGTATGTCGAAACGTCTCCATAAAACAATTGACAAAAATTGCCGCAACATTTTAGAGCTTAAGGCCTTAAAATAAGATTTTATCACAAGGGCAATATCTAATAGAAGCCTGTCATGTCGCTACTGGCGCTGGCCCTCCAATCCTTAAGTGAATCGGAGCCAAAGTGATGACTTTATGGCTAGTTCGAAAGCACCAGATGCAGCCGCACATTATTGTAATAGCTGAAACTAGCGCCAATTGTGTCGCGCCCATCACCGCGTATAATAACCACTGAGATCGCCCGTTACTCGCTCACACTTCGCAACTCAAGTCATAAGCTCATAGCGACACTATCTTTGACGACCTCCTTGGTGGAGAGGCTTTGTACACCGGTTTTCAAAGTGTCGCCATCTCTGAAGTCCCGGGTTCTATCCCGGTTGGGTCAATTTAGAAAACGAACTTTTTTATATTGACTCAGGTCTGGGTGTTTGTGATACCACCGTTGTCTCTGATTTCCAGAACACAAGTGCTTTAGCTACTTACTTTGGAATCGGAGCAATGTATGTGATGTTGTCTAATATTTATTTATTTATTATTTCTCTTGTTACACACTATCACTATCTTGTTGCGTCGTCATCTCACATGACTACTCAGATTTCTAGTTACAGGCTTAGGCGATTAACACACTGCCACGCATGATGCTGCATGTTGCGTGAATGCGTGTTCCAACGTTGCTTGTAAGTATCTCCTTTTGTATAGAAAACACGCACAGTCCAACACACTAAAAATGCATCCACGTGCGTAGGTGCGTCGACACGCAACATGCAGCATATGCGTGGCAGTGTGTTAATCCCTTTCACACTGGTTGGGATCGGAACGCAACCAGTGTGAAGGGGATAAGAGAACTCCATACATCACTTAGATCGCAGCGATCTGCAGATCGGATCGCATGACCAGAACGCATCCTGTATGTTTGAGCTTTAAGTACCAATTGTGTCTATAAATAGAATGGTAAGTCCGTAATGGAGTATTATTCGTTTGGTGTGAAGACAAAGATGATTATTATTAATGAAAACTGGCGACCATTACACCCGATAATTTGAAATATCCATTATCAGATAAGATTAACTGCTTTCCACATTAATTAGTTATTATAAGCTCATAGAGAGTTTGTAATGGCTATAGATAGTGCTAAAATTATCGATCATCAGCCATTTTTAATGTCCCCACTGCTGAGGCATAGACCTTCGTAGATAAGGAGGATGGGCCATAACCCACCACGCGAGCCCAATGCGGATGTTAATGACTGCAAATGCAGGCGGGACCAACGGCTTAAAGTGCCTTCTAAAGCACGTAGGAGCTCGAGATAATTAATTTTTGGTCACCCATCCCATGACCGACCTTTGCGAAAGTTGCTTAACCGCAATCTCTGGGCCAGGCGCTATAAAACTAGCGTCAATCGTGTCACACCCCGTCATTTCGCGTTACGAATACGAAGAGTCCGTTATTTTCTCCTGCTTTATCCTCAAGACATACGCTTATAGCGATTTCCTAGTTTTAACTCTAACAGTGCATAAATTTACCCCGGTTTTTGTCAAAGTAGCCTGGATATTTCCGCATTAACAAAATGTATCCGACTAAACCATCTCAAAAATCGCAGTCAAACATTTGCATGCTATATACTTAGAATAAAAACAACCTAAAACGATAGTTCCCTACAAAGCGCTCTGTCAAAAGTGAGGCAAAAAATACTGAGCCAAAACGGCTTATTTTTCAGATTTTTATCCTTCATACGTTACCTAATCGTTCCTTTAAAAACGAAATAGTTTCAATTCCCCTACCTTTAGGGGATTAGTTACTATTTTATTGGATTTTAGTTACGATTAGGTAACGTATGAAGGATATAAATCTGAAAACTAAGCCATTTTGGCTCAGTATTTTTTGCCCCACTTTACATATAAGGCGCGGCTTCTAGGTCTTTTATTCTAAGGCTATTTATCATATCTGGTTCACACTCGTAATTGTCATGTCATACTTTCTCATGCAAACGTATCATATTTATTTACCTTAATCTTTTTTTCCAAATCATGACTTGCTATTGAAAATAATACATAGATAGGAATATAATTAAACATACCTATACAACCGTCGATTTAGGCGTAAATAAGTGAGCACGGAAGATCAGCGTTAGGGCACACTTTGGGTGCCTTAACATAATAATATGCTGAGTGTGTGCCTTTTTTAACCGACTTCAAAAAAAGGAGGAGGTTATCAAGTCGATGGTTTTTTTATGTATGTTTTAACATAACTTCACCAGTTGTTAACCGATTTCAATTATACTTTTTTTATTTGAAAGAACATAGTTCGTGTGTGGCCCCATAAAAAAATTACAGAGATCTGGCTAGTAGTTTTTTTCATAATCCTGAAAAATATCAATCGTGTTATATTAATATTCATATGCGTAGCTAATAATTTGAATATTATTTCTTGCTTTTTAGAGGAATTTACTTTTGAAGCTGTTTTTGTTTTTGTTTCTAGAGTTTTTTGAAGGAGGTTTTTATTTTTTTTGTGTTCCATTTAGACTAAGCTAATAATAATTAAAAGTACAGTATTTTGCTGTGATTGTAGTGTATTTGGTGCATAAAATATTATTTTTCTTTCTTTCAAATTATCTCGTTTCAGCAAACATAGTTGTTTACAGTAAAAACGAACCAATTCATTGTCTGTATTTAATAGTGTTCTGGCGATTATATTTACACAAGAAAATGTTTTTCGCAGGTAGTAGTAATTGAGATGTGATTCAGTCTTGGCGTGTGGATGTGCTATAAAGATTTATTGCCTCAACATTGTGATTTACGACGGCATAAAAGACGTTTTAGCTGTGACGATAACAACAAAACGAAACCCTGGAATTCAAAACACTAATTAAGTTTACGTAAATCCGAATAAACGATAAAACGAACGGGTTATTCACCAACTCGACACGAGGGACTGGACACACGTGTGTCCAGTTGGTGAAACTCAAAATTAGTATCACTTATTATTTCGTCATCTGGACACACCAAGATTTTGAAGTGTGTCCAGTTAGTGAAACTTAAATAAAATCACTTCATGTTTTCGCCAACTGGACACACCCAGTGTTTTTTGCAAAAAAGGGTACAGTCAAGTTAATAATCGTTTCGTCCGTTGAATTATTGAACAAGGAGATTTCATGAAAAAGGTGCATCACATTTTTGTTTGAATTTAAATTTTGAAATAAAACAAAATATGCAAGAATAAAAAAATAACATGATTTATTAATATGAAGACAAGTATACTTAGCTAATATTACTTATGTTGATTACCTATAGGTAAGTCTAAATCTAAATATACCTAATAATTTAAGATCATCACTTCGAGTATCACAGAAAAATCAAATAAGGACATACATAATTAAACTCAGCAAAAAGTATTTTTGTATTTCACAGGGTTAAATGCAATCACGTTTTTAGTCTTGAAAGATGCAAACTATATATTCAAACTTGCAAATCGTGTTAGTTTTCCAAATCATACTTAACTTACGACATAACAATAATAAAATTTGTAATTTTACAAACAATAATCATTCTACTTAACTCTGTAACAACAATCTTTGATACTTTGGAAATAGAGTATTTTAGTTATAAATAAGGTAATTATATCACAATCATTAAACTAGATAATTTAGAGATCGATAAAATCAACAGTATAACATAGAATATTACTGTGACAATGTTTACTAAATTTCGTTGAAATAGAAGTGGAATTGAAACATTCAGCTTTGAGGAGCTATAGGTGGCAAAAAATAATAAAATAAAATGTTAAAATAATCATCATTAGTGCATACTTAACTTACGATATAACAATAATAAAACTTGTAATTTTTCAAAAAAATAATCATTCTACTTAACTCTGTAACAACAATATTTGACACTTTGGAAATAGAGTATTTTAGTTATGAGTAACTAATTTCGAGATCAATAAAATCAACAGTATAACATAGAATATTACTATGACAATATAAAAATATTTCTACTTAATTTTTTCGATACAGTGACCGATGCTAATTTCTCCTGATTCAAACTCTCTAATTGTGGCTGTAATCGTAGTATTCATTCTAATCGTTTCAATTTTTTTTCTTGATATAGGTCCGTTCATCATAACCCGGCGCCAAAAATCATTCATGTCTCTTTTGATCGCTACCAGAAACTGTACTATATTAGGTTTCCGTTTCAATTTTTTGGCTATTCCAGCATTCCATGCCTCTACAGTTATGTCAAATAACGTAAACTTTTTCGGTGTTTATGCAGTTTAGTTCAGGCAACACTGCGGCCCAATTCTGTTAATTTAAAACGTAATCGATTTATGTTCGATTGTCAATGTAACCTAAAATCATATTCTACTAACAAGTCTAAACTAAACGTAAGCCGAAACAACATACAAGTCTAGGTAGGCCGTTGAATATCAATTAATTGCCATAAAATAATCGATAACATCGATTATTAAAATTATTAGATTAATCGATTAGTTAAAAAAATTTCAAACGTAAAATATCGATTTATCGAATTGATATTGAGCATCCCTAGTCCAACCAATAAGAGCAGACTACGTCATTGTTAGCCACTGGCTGCCGGCCGGGAACACAAAAGAGTAATAAAACTGGTTACATGTTGAAGATTATATACAAGCATAGAGACGTGATTTTTCAATACTATCAGTGGCAAAAATATATTCTTTATAAATTCACAAATGCTGAATATTTAACAATTTATTGGGCGATGATGATTTTGCCACGAAACATTTATCTACGCGACTGTACTTTGTCATGAATTCTGATAAAATGTGAAAGTGTGTCCAGTTGGCGAAAACATGAAGTGATTTTATTTAAGTTTCACTAACTGGACACACGTCAAAATCTTGGCGTGTCCAGATGACGAAATAATAAGTGATACTAATTTTGAGTTTCACCAACTGGACACACGTGTGTCCAGTCTTTCGTGTCGAGTTGGTGAAAAACCCAAACGAACTATGCTAAGCTGAAATCTTCCATGGTTGATGGTTATATGCTAAAATATTGTGCATTTATTTTCAAAAAGTAGTTAGGAATAAACCTAATAACAAATGTACCAAGTACTGCATACCTAGTTTTTCAGATTTCGGGACTTGACTTAATAAATAATAAATAAATTTGACAACATCACATACATTGCTCCGATTCCAAGGTAAGTAGCTAAAGCACTTGTGTTATGGAAATCAGAGATAAAGGTGGTATCACAAACACTTTTCTAAATTAAACTAACCGGGGATCGAACCCGGGACCTCAGACATGGCGACACCTTGAAAACCGGTGTACAAAGCCACTCGACCACGGAGGTCGTTATTAGCAGTTCGCGTATAGCGGCCCAGTCTTGGCCCAAGTGATACCTAAGTAGGCCCTAAACAGTCGCCACTCAGTGTTACCAACTGCTAGTTTTACCCAGTTGCTAGACATTTCTCAAAATGTTGCTAGATTGGAATTTTTTGCCCCAGAAAGTTGCTAGACTAGCTAAATGTTACAGTAGGTAGGTAGGTTACAATACAATAGTTTAGCTACAAGTTTCATTGAATCGTAGCTGTCTGTCACAAAATAATAGCTAGATCTAGCTATAAAGTTGCTAAGTTCGTGCCGACGACCTCCGTGGTCGAGTGGCTTTGCACACCGGTTTTCAAGGTGTCGCCATCTCTGAGGTCCCGGGTTCGATCCCCGGTTGGGTCAATTTAGAAAAACGAACTTTTCTATATTGGCTCAGGTCTGGGTGTTTGTGATACCACCGTTGTCTCTGATTTCCGTAACACAAGTGCTTTAGCTACTTACTTTGGAATCGGAGCAATGTATGTGATGTTGTAAAAAAAAAAAGTTGGCATCACTGTCGCCACTGGCATACATGTAGAGCTAAAAAGATAAAGGCGAATATGCAGGGCAAATGGACAGTTTTATTGCATCGCGGCGAGGAATTTCTGGAGCAGTAGCATCGCTACCGTTTCTTTCTTAGACCGCAATCCATCATACCAATCTCGTTAAGATCAGTTGACTTACGGTAAGCGTCATATTGTAAGTTAAACAAATCGTCGTGATCGTGACACGGGCTCAGATCATCGATAACCGTTATTTGATAATCAATAATATATCAAATAGCCTAGTGCGGTTTACATGCGGGCAATTTTCCTAAGAAAACATGACTTAGTGTTTTATATATCATTGTTTCTGCGTGTTTGTAAGTAGGCGGCTATTCCCGTTTTAGTAAACAGCCATTTATTGTTATTTCTGCTTGTTCCAACTGTAAAGTAAGCGTTATCGACAGTCGCCGAGAAGCTTTTGTGTTTATAGTTACAATGTTGGGTTTTCACTTTGCGAATGCAAAATCAGTCTTTTGGTTAATGTACTTTTTTGCAGCATTTTTGTTACATTCAATTTAGTAAAGATTAAACCTGTATTCACAAATATTTCTATGAGGTCTCACAGTGCCCGCAGACGCACAGCGCCCGGACTACCAATCACACGTCATACGTAAAACAAACGAACCAATCACAGAGCTCTATTACAACGCAGTGTGTTTGCATAGGCAAGGGTCGTTTGAGTATTGTGAATACGGGCGTCTGTCTGTTAAAGCATTCAACTACGAGTATGCGTCGATAGAACATTGATGCTTAGGTAGTGAAATGTTCCTTCTATGTGGCCTTCGTATCTTTAAAGCTAGGGTGGATAGGTCCGATATCTTTAAAGATAGAGTGAACACACCGAGACATATATGCTACTTACTAGAATAGATACTGCAAAGAAAATTTGTGTTCACCTATAATGGAGCGTAACCATCTCAGTCCTATAGTAAGGACCGCAAAATATGAATTGCGGTCCATGATATATTTCAGTGGGTGAAAAGGCGCGAACTATTTGATGGAGCTCGATCATCTGCCATTTTTAATGTCCCCACTGCTGGGGCACAGGCCTTATGGGTGGATAAGGAAGATGGGCCATAACCCACCACGCGGATTGGTGGGTGTTAACGACTGCAAATGCAGCCGGGACCAACGGCTTAACGTGCCTTCCGAAGCACGGAGGAGCTTGAGATAATACATTTTTGGTCATCCAACCCATGACTGACCCTTGTGAAAGTTGCTTAACCTCCGCAATCGCTGGGCCATGCGCTATACCAAGTCCGTCATCCTTCATCGTAAATCCCATCTTAGATTCTCCAGCTCAAGCTATTGAAATCAAGAGCATATCCAATAAAAAACTAGCTATTTATATGGCATCACACACCATGGTGGTATTTGGTTGGCTGTTCCCCATAGCCAGATAAATATTGACCATCTTCAACCTCGAAGTACGTGCCGAAATCGGAATGTCAATGTTATGTGTAAACAAAACTGTTTTTAGTTCCGTTATGATTTCTGAATGTATTCCAGCTGCTTTAGTTTAAGTTACCTGGTAAACATCAACTTCGAGGATTGTTTATATCGTTGAGATTAAAATTTCCTTCGTATGGAGAAAGAAAAAGAGAAACAATCAATGTCGATTATAAATTACATGTTCTAAATCCGACTTTAATTGAAATGTTGTTCAGATGTTTTGGGTAGTGAGGACTTTTGATCACATTATATATTTATTTCTAAGTTTTTAGTATTAATCAAGTCATAAGCATTAGCGACAGGGAAAGTGTTCTCACTTATTTTTATACTAGCGACCCGCCCTCGCTTCGCTTCGGTGTAGTGTGAAATTTGACACCAATTTTTTGCGACAACTCCTAAGATATTAATTAATTTAAATTATATTATATATAATTTAAATTTAAATTATATATAGAACTATCGTTTTAGGTTGTTATTATTCTAAGATGTTTTAATAAAAATGATCTACGTATTTAATTTGATAAGGATGAATACTGTATCCGTCTGAAAAGCTTTCCAATTACCGCATTGTACGAGACCAATTTTTAAGCAGTTATTTAGAGGATATAGTAAGCTATTCTTAAAAGATATACACACCACACCATTTCGGTTTTTTTGTAGATCTATAAAAGAGGAATAATCCCACCATACATTGTTTTGTTATATCTAAACGGGATTAGGCAGCGTTTTCGACGGAAACTCTCAGGCGGCTTGACTTTTTCCGACACTTTCAACAATAATAGTTATATTTCAAACAATTTACACAAAACCTTGAAAAACCTTGAAATTATATACCTTCCTCATGAATCACTCTATCTATGGGTGAAAACCGCATTAAAATTCGTGCAGTCGTTTTTGACAGACAGACAGACAGAACGACAGATAGACAGACGCGGCGGAGGACTTTGTTTTATAATATGTTTACGACCTCCGTGGTCGAGTGGCTTTGTACACCGGTTTTCAAGGTGTCGCCATCTCTGAGGTCCTGGACTCAGGTCTGGGTGTTTGTGATATCACCGTTGTCTCTGATTTCCATTACACAAGTGCTTTAGCTACTTACTTTGGAATCGGAGCAATGTATGTGATGTTGTCAAATATTATATATATGTAGTGATTATGGTTTATTGATCGAAGGTAGTGATTCAACAATAATACAACAGACACTGTGGCACACAAAATATTGCAGAGAGCCGGCGCTACGTACTTTGTGCTTGTGGTTGTTTTCTTCATTAAATACTTTTTGTAGAGATAATATAATAAACTTGTTTATAAACTCACGTTGTGCGAAATTTCTGCGCGTAGTTAGACAGATCTTAAAAAAAGTAAAAACGTAAATAAAAACTCATCAAGTTTGTACACAAGTCTTTTGAACTTTATGTTTTCTTTTTAATTGACGCACATGCATATTATACTGCTTTTTAATGTTTTTGTTTGTAAATTGTACTTGTTATTGTTTGGTATAATGAAAACAGATTGCTGCTGTTCACGCTTTTTACGTTTTTTAAATTAATATTTTTAATCAAATTTTAGTTCAGAGTTAGTCATAGATATTGTATTCTTAGATAATTTAGCATAAGTATATTTTTTAATAATTAAGTACGAGTCGAAAACAAAGTTTTACAAAAACCCCTAAAGCCGAATATGGTAGATAGGGACCATCAAACTGAACAACTTTTACTATGGGACCAACTCTGAAATCGCGAAAAAAATATCAGCTGTTTCATACAAAAATTAATCACAATAATATCAAAATGTATGAAACAGCTGGTGTTCTTTGTAACACTTTGTATAGAAATGTTTATTAGACATACCAGAAAAAATCATAATTGCAAAAAAGGAAAAACAAAACCAGTTTTGGAGGAATCGAATCAATGTTGTCCCCTAGACGGTATAAGTTTTTTGACACTGCGCGGGAGTCGAATATTTGACCTTCAGCTTATGGCAGTTGAAAACAGAATGCTTGATTTTGCAGATTCTATAAAACCGGTATTAACGTTGATGGACGCGATAGGAACTAAAAGTATATAAAAAGACATAAAACAGTTATTTCGGTGTAAGTACACCAAAATAACTCATTTTGGAATAATAAATGAATTTGGCAGTTATTGTTAAAACAAATTTTCATTAAACTTGTTTAACAATAAATCTGCCAAATTTGCCAGAGATTTTAGTGCAAAGCTTAATATAATTTATAGATTCTATTTCATGGGAACAACAACTTTATTGCATTGCGTACACACATTCTCACAGATCTTCAGAGGAGGTTGATTGCTTCTACTTATAAATAATTACACAACATTTCATACAATTTGGTCACCCATCCCACAATCAACTTTTGCAAAAGTTGCTTAACATCTGTTATCGAAAACAATAAGGTTTATAAATAACAGTCATATCCACGCTTTATTGTGTAGTAAAGTTGGCCATAGAATCCTCAACAATAACACAAGCTCGAATGTTCCTCGTTCGGCCTTGTGATCATTTCATGTAGGTTATTTTTTACGCTTGTAAATAAAGTTAATGAGTTTAATAGCCTGCTGTTGAAATAATACAATTTTTACTTTTATTTTAATTGTCAGAACTTCATTATGTTTTGGTCTTTTATTTATATTATAAAATAACAAAGTATGTCCTTAACTTGTTTTCTGAGTTCATTTTCTTCCACTGTGTAAGAAATAAATAAATTCTGATTACTGATTGATTAGCAAACAAACGAGATGGATCGGACTGAAAAGAAATAAAAGGCATATAGATAGGTAGTTATTATGACGTCGGTATCACGTAAGAAAGGATTTTTGGAACATTCGTAATTCCACGCGGGCGAAATTACTATGATATTGTTTTATTATTGGCTTTGATATTTAAAATGATTATTTACATGATATTGTCTGTAGCTGAAACTATTGTAAACCGTTAGTAATCTTTATCATTCTCTCTACTGTGAATTTAACATCATACTTTATGGTAGTACTTTTTTTAGGCCTTTCTTTTGAACCGACTTTTAAAAAGGAGACCGATTACTCGTCGATTGAGATTATTCCAACCTTTATTACACCCCCCTAGCATGTCCACCGAAACACGACATATTATATCGTGTTATACAGCGTTTTATCGACACTCAAGTGTCAAAACCCCATTATTTTTTGACAGTTAATAAGTGATAAATCGCTATATCATAGCGCGTTTCGGTGGTCATGCTAGCGGCCGGTTTGTTCCCAAGTAGGTCTCATTTTTTTATTTATTTAAGATTTCTAGCACATACCATATACTGCGTATTTTCAAGATATTGACTTAGGTTACCATTGCAAAATCTTTTCGGATAAAATGAAAGTATAAGTAACTTTTGTTTTAAAATCTAATCATTACATATTCGAAGGTCCAACATTAATCAGCTGTGTGTCATTACGTCTCTCTAATCATAACGTATGTGCCGATTTGGTGCTAATAATATTCAAATTACTGACACCTTGTGTGCCTGAGGCAGGTTGTATGAAGCTTTGCACTAATGACTTGCTTTATCCATAATTACTCATGTCATAATAAGGTTACTTAAAGAAATATAGGATTTTTTTGCTGGAACCATCTGAAGTAATAACTTCATCAATTCAAATAAGCACAATGTAAACGATTTGGTTTTCTCAAGTTTGTCAATGCCATTTTTTTTATATGAGTATGATGTTTTATTTAACATTCCTTTCTTGACAAGAACTGGGAGACGGTGTCCAGGGTACGATGCTGAAGCCGAAAGAAGGCCACAGGAACTATATGTAATAAAACCATACAGCCCTATCGAGTGTTGGCTCTTTTGATTCGTCCTGAGAAGTACTCTGATGGGAGATGTTGTCCAGGGTTTGATATTTGCCTGACTTTTCAGAATCCTTTCAGAATATTGCTTCTGCCCATTTCCTGATCCACCAAGGTGTTGAATGTTAGTACAACCAGCCCTGTGTGTCGTGTGAACGCATTTATACTATTCCATGATGACCATCAGCCATTTTCAATGTCTTCACTGCTGGGGCACAGGCCTTCCTTATGAAAGGAGGATGGGCCATAACCCACCACGCGGGCCCAATGCGGATTAGTGGGTTTTGGATGTAGTTATAAAATTTTGGTCACCCATCCCATGACCGATCCTTGCGAAAGTTGCTTATCCTCCGCAATCGCTGGGGCAGGCGTTATACCACTGCGCCACCGAGTTCCTCTATACGTTCTATTTTTGTCATGTCGCGATTGGTCCGGGCCAGTCCGTCGTGTGAATGCGCCCTGAAATTGACAACTTCCCCTCCACAGTCAGTGTCTGTATAAGTTTGCACATTTACGTTTACTACACTCGATAGTAACTGTAGTAAGCAATTTTGTATGCAATTTGGCACAGCGCCTCTGGCGGTAACTGCACTAAACTAAAAGTTGTCATTCAAATGTCAACTGCACTCGCTATCGAGAATAGTAAACGTAAACTCATAATACGCCTACAGATTTAAAAAAACGGCCATACCACAAATCACTATTTAACAAGTGTTTAACTTAGACTCTGTTTAAATGTGATGCTGTCACTTTTTTGACAATATTGTTTGTAGGAGACGGCATCACATTTAAACAGTGTCTAAATTAACAGTGTTTTAAAATCTTTTGTGGTAAGGCCGTAATGGTTTACTCTGCCAGACGACAAACTGCTAGCAAGCAAATCAACAAAATTTAAATAACTTCACCACACATACTTCTCACGCCCACCACGCAGTAAAGCCTTAACAATATTACCAGTGCGTTACTGTTCGAAACACGACCTTGGCATAGTTGCGCCCATTCATTGATTGTGAATATTAATTATTATGAACGATAGTCATCTGTACAAACCTGCGACGGAACACTTTTTGTTTCATTTAACAGTTGTTTGTTTGGTAATCAGTTGTGTATTGTGTGTAAACAGAAATTACGAAAATGGAAAAAAAATATTACGCTTTATATGAAAGGTCTGACTACACAAAATAACTATAAAGTTGTGGTGTTTATCACCATTGTTGTGGAGTAGTTTGGTCGCTTGTGCAGTCCTTAGGTTCGAATCCGGGCATAGAAGCGGTACATGGCTAGGTAAGGCTTCGATTGCCAAATTTCATCTATATCCGTCCAGCCGTTTAGGCGTGAAAAGGTAACAAACACAAACAAGCTTACGTATTTATAATATTAGTAGGGTAATTGTATAAGTTACGTAAGATAAGAAACAAACAGGTACTACAAACATATATTGAGTGACTTGTTAAATAAATAATTATTGTGTGTAAACAGCACATACCTAGCAATTATCAACATCTTAAACGCAAAACCTCATTGCGTACTAAGCTGTCATCTTGTTGTTTTCAAACAATACATAGCGTTCGTAATGATGAATGTTTTGCGTCGACAAATTCCAGCTGTGATGCATGCCAGTCTCGTAAACAATGCATTTGGTACTATGCCAAAGAAAGTTTCCAATGTACAACGAAACGTTTCACAATGCCTACAGTAAGTTATTTAAAAATTAAGCATCAATGCTGTCTCGTTTTTAAAGTCACTTAAAAATTGACTCTAGATTTGTTGACTGACCATGCTTTGTATTCTTTCATCTTTAATTCGTCTTTTGTAAGAATACAGTTTTTTATAAAGATTCTTAATATAATTTTTGTTTATATGTAACGACAAGTGTGTTTTGACGACCTCCGTGGTCGTGTGGTTTTGTACACCGGTTTTCAAGGTGTCGCCATCTCTGAGGTCCCGGGTTCGATCCCCGGTTGAGTCAATTTAGAAAACGAAGTTTCCTATATTGGCTCAGGTCAGGGTGTTTGTGATACCACCGTTGTCTCTGATTTCCATAACACAATAAGTGCTTTAGCTACTTACTTTGGAATCGGAGCAATGTATGTGATGTTGTAAAATTTAAAAAAAAAGTTTGTTTGTATAAGGATTATTGTAAATAAAACATTTATTCCTCGTCTTCAGTCAATGGGCTTACGTTTTCCTAATTTTATTTTATATTTGACCAAAAGCAATATTTGTCGTTTACGAAAACAATGTTATTAGGAAACAGTGTAATTCTGAAACTAACCTGCAAACCATCCGGTTAAAATCACATAAAGCACCCAATTAATCAAAATGTAAGTACCTGAAAAAAAAGAAACCATATTATTAATAGGGAAAATGTAGAGTCAATGTTAAAAAAAACTTAAGTTAATTTAATTTCGGAGTTGAAGTTTGAAAGTCGCTTGCAAATGTTAAGATTTGGTAAATATAGAAATAGTATGTTTCGATAGTGGCATATAATTCAATAAAAACATGACTGAAAGTAATTTTTCCTTATTTGACTTTTTTATTAGTTTGTTCCTTTTATATTTTATTTTCCATTTTAGTTTAATCTCGTATATTAAGATAAATAATATAAGAAAAAATACTAGAAAAAATCGACTCACCCGTAGCGTAAAATAGCATTGTGTTTAATAATTATATAGCTTTTTCATCTGTATCGATTGTCAAAACATCTGGAAAGATGTTTCTTTCGAATGTGGGGGTATTTCCTCACATTGATGAAATTGCGCTGGCTTGCAGCGAAGAAGTTAAAAAGTACTAGAAAATTTCGCCGCTCCCACTAGCGACTCGGTAGCATAATTATGCTACCGAGTACTGACCAATTGGTCAGTGCGTTGGGCCGGAATCCCAAGGGTGCGGGTTCGAGTCCCGTCTGAGGTGCTACGGGTGAGTCGATTTTTTCTAGTATTTTTCTAATATTATTTATCTTAATATAAAAACAGAATTGTGAATGCGAAAAATCAAAAATTTAATAATTAATCTCGTATATTTTCAACTTCTAGAAACAACAGCATCGGTTGACAATGGAAATGCGTAGTAAAAGGATCTTTATTGAATCCGGGACCGTGGGCTTGACACCCGTCCACCGATCTGGTTTGGCTTAAAGCTGATGTGTTTATACATTCATGCGAATTTCACTGCGTTTTGTTCTGCGATTTTATGGCATTATGAGCGTGGGACTGTTGACTTTATTGCCTCGTCCTAGTGTTGGCGGCGTGTGGGCTAATTCAGACGTCATTATAAGGAATTTGTTGGGTTTAAATTAATTTGTTTTACGTACTATTTCTCCCCTTTTCGGTATTTTTTTTGTGAGGAAAAAAGTTTTAGTGAATGTTATTTTTGCAGTTACCACGTTTTAATTTTGATGGTCTATATCAGTGGTTCTTAACTGGTGGTTCGCGGACCACTGGTGGTCTCTGGAAGCACTCGAAGTAGTCCTCGAAGCCATCCTAATTAATACTTAGCTTCCGCCCGCAACTTAATCCGCGTGAACATTCGGGAAATCCATCCATCGGGAAACTATTGATTGAAGAAGTAAAAAAGTGATAGAAAATTTCGCCGCTCCCGCTTTCGCGACTCGGTAGCATAATTGGTCAGTGCATTGGGCCGGAATCACAAGAGTGCGGGTTCGAGTCCCGTCTGAGGAGTTACGGGTGAGTCGATTTTTTCTAATATATTATTTTTCCCAATATAAAAATAGCATTGTGAATGCGAAAAATCTCAATTTAATAATCCCGAGGAAACCTTTAACTGGGATAAAAAGTATGTTTAAATTATAAAACTATCTGTGTAACAAATTTCATCCGTATAGCCGTTTTTGCGTGAGTGAGTAACAAACATCTAAACATCCAAACTTCCACATTCTTAATATATTGGTAGGATAGGGTTCATTCATTTACCGCATTGTTCCTCCAATATAAACAGTTGTTAGTCCATGGCAGGCAGAAATTTTGACAAATGATTCCTCATCACTCAAAGGTTTAAGAACCACTGGTCCATATTGTTTATCCGCGTTATAATAAAGTTATTATTCAAAGAACATGAGTTCATTGTTCTGAGAAACTTATTATTCTGCAATCATCAACCATATTAGTCATAAAAAGCGAAACAAAGAAATACCTGAATGTCATATCAAAATTTGTCAGTTTCAGTTGATAATAGAGTGCTATAATATATAGCTATTTGCTAATAAATGAAACTTTTAAATTTCATTGATTTCAAACGAGAATAAAATTGTTAGCAACAGAGTTACGTAATCAGGCGGCTGACCAAACATTGTCAAGTAATCCTTATGACAAATGAATTTTGTCAGTACTCGTTCAAACTTAAGACCTCGCAATGATGTCAGCATTCGACCTTCCTCGCGTTGTTGCCATATAGGGCCAAGTCTGCCTGCACGACTACATAACGACATTGTACGTATGAAGAATTTGTCATTTTCCTTTGTCTTGGGATACCTTAAGAGTCCGGTGAACAGTGAGCTTCCTATACAAACGTAATACCAAAATGATTTGCAATTTGAGCATAATTAACTCTTCTTGTGAGGTCATTCGGATTAAGACAGTATTTGTCTAGGTTTCTATTAAATAAAAAATCCAAATACTAAACCAAATAAAAATTTATCCGATTTACAGTTTTGTATGAAAAAATGTGATTGGCATTTATTTTGAATAAAAATGTAATATTATTTAAATACAAAAATAAAAATAAATTCTTCATCATAGTCGTATCAAGTGCAAGTTTAATTTATTAGATCACTCAGTAAGCTATTATTAAACCAAATTATGTTAAACCTTACGTATCTATTTAACCGTGGGAAATAACATTGTTAATGGCATTTTTTACCTTAATTCTTACACCGAACATTTAAAAGTGAAATGACTAAGTTCAAAGTTTATAATTATAATAATTAATAAGTACTTTGTAATGAACATGACTTGATTTCGAAATGTCTTCAAAAGTTATTATTTTTCAATGTTAAAGAATATTATTAAGTGCTTAAAATGTGATTTAAGTTTTTTAAATTTAGATTTTTCGCATTCAGAATGCTATTTTTATATTGAGATAAATAATATTAGAAAAAATACTATAAAAAATGCAGCGAAGAAGTAAAAAGTACTAGAAAATTTCGCCGCTCCCACTAGCGACTCGTCGATTTTTTCAAGTATTTTTTTAATATTATTTATCTTAATATAAAAATAGCATTCTGAATGCAAAAAATCTAAATTTAATAATTATATAGCTGTTTTATCTTTATCGATTGTCAAAACATCTGGAAAGATGTTTCTTTCGAATGTGGGGGTATTTCCTCACATTGATGAAATTGCGCTGGCTTGCAGCGAAGAAGTAAAAAGTACTAGAAAATTTCGCCGCTCCCACTAGCGACTCGGTAGCATAATTGGTCAGTGCATTGGGCCGGAATCCCAAGGGTGCGGGTTCGAGTCCCGTCTGAGGTGATATGGGTGAGTCAATTTTTTCTAGTAATTTAAGTTTGCTAAAAATGCATAAAATATTTAAAATTGCAATAATGTTAACTCAAGCCTTTTTGGATGAAAACGTGTACTAAACTAAAGGGGCATTTAGACGGGTCGATTTTCTGGGCGACTTCGATCGACAATCGCTTATAAAATCAAATCGCCACCTCATTGAATTGCGATTCGATTTTACCCATAAAACTGAATGGAACCAAACGTGAATCGGACTAACCACAAAGGGCTAATCGCCAACAAACAACTGGTAACAATTATGAGTAAGATGGATTTGACTAACTCCGATCCAATCTGGTCAAAGATATAGGAATTTATGGTTACTAACAAATATAGCCTCTTAGCTACTTTATTATGCCTTCTACGCTTCGAATGGCACTTTTATAGAATATATTTATGTTTTTTATAGTATTTTGTCAATTTTGATATTTGTCTTTATTTTTTGATTCGTTGTAAAAGAGCAATTAAAAACGCTGACTCACTAACAGTGTTTTTTTTTAACATAATTAAATTATTATGATTTCACGTAGTGTCGGTGAAATAGTGGTCCTTCGAGCCGGATATGAACCAGCGACCAATGGATTGCACATTTAAAGTTAAGTTTTTGTGAATGTAACTTAATTTCTTCTTCTTCCAGAATATGCGATGGCAACCTACTAAAATCCAGTGTTCCTAAGTAGTATCTGTTACTGTAACACACTTCTGATTTTTCACCTTGTGAGGTAATGTTTCCTGCAATGAGAGCTCGGACTATTACTTCTTCTCACTAAACTATCGAGTCATATGAAACTTAGTATTGTCTGTTTATCCTTACTTGTCTTATTTAGTTAACAGTTTTTGACAGTTATCATACGTCTTTTAAACTTTAATTGTTATTTGAAAATATTTAGTCCTATTAAATTAATTTGTCATTTATAATTTTCAACTTCTTTCGTAATCTGTGTGTGGAAAACCATTTGTTGTATTTCTAAATGAATATTTCAATATAGAGTTGGGTGAAGATTGTTTACCAAATAGGACAAGTTAGGTAAGGTAGTAAGTATAAACAGACTATAATAAGTGGATTAAGTATAATACTAAATAATATACTAGAATAAATACGACTCGCACCAGATCATGTTTTCGGACGGAAATCGAACCCGCGACCTTTGGGTATCCGGTCCAATGCTTGACTGCTGAGCTACCGAGTCACTAGTGGGAACATTGAATTTCTTCTAGTATATCAACTCTTACGCAGCAAGCCAGCGCAAGCGCGGATTAAGTATGTTCACACGAGATAATCATGTACAATCAAAGTTTAAATAACGTTATAAAAATGTATACTTACAAGAGATTATCAGGAAAAATTATCTAACAGTACAATTATCGTAATTAAACACTTGCAGTTAAAAGTACAGTTAAACCGAGCTGTTGACTGTACTAGCATTAACTGGGTTAATGAGTTGGTTAAATATCAAAACGTTCGAATTTAAACTGGATCACTTGACTACGCTTAGGAATTTAAGCACGAAGCTATTTTTCTTTTAACTTAACATTATGGTGGCATGTTTTCGGAATTTGCATACTATTTTTCTGTACTTAGTTCTGTATACTATAGTAACTAATTAGCTTATTTCAAAAAGGTACTAAGCAAATCAGTGTTGTTTTGAATGGTATTTTTCACATAGTTACACAGCTTTAACAATCTTATCATAGCTATTTGAGGCAATTTGCATTTTTATACAACTAGTTAAAGTGGTCTCCATAGCGCATGTACAATTATGACCCCAACACACGATACCATTTTACTTGTAAGCTAGGTGCAGCGGCTGAATGCTTCGCTACATTTGAATGCCGGTAATTATAATAAATAAATAAATAAATATTTGACAACATCACATACATTGCTTCGATTCCAAAGTAAGTAGCTAAAGCACTTGTGTTATGGAAATCGGAGACAACGGTGGTATCACAAACACCCAGACCTGAGCCAATATAGAAAAGTTCGTTTTCTAAATTGACCCAACCGGGGATCGAACCCGGGACCTCAGAGATGGCGACACCTTGAAAACCAGTGTACAAAGCCACAAGATTCATGTAACAAAGTCGCTAAATTGTAAGTTTACTAGTACTATTATTAAATCTTGTGACGATATCGCGATCGAATGCAATTAGTCGCTGAAATGCGATGCAGCAATGCAACAATCGTTAAACCGTTCGTTTTCGATACTGCGACCGAACCCGAAGAGTAGAAAAAAAACTTTAATCGATTTTATAAAAATACAACGAAAATCGCCTTGTCATTAGGTGCTATATCACTAAAAAGTAAAATATATATCAGTAGGTGCACACGACAGCAAGTCAGGTTATACAGTTAAACTACGAAAACAGCTTTTATTACGTAGGGCATAAAGGCGGTCTCAAGGTCAACATGTATAGTCTAAGGTGCCGTTGTGTGTACCTAATCTTGACATTAATCAAGAAGAAATTAATAAGGAGATTGTGACTCTATTTTTAATAGTAGTAAAAAGTAACTTTATAAATTATACCAATTCTTAGGTAACAGATGAACTTTTAATAATGCCAATGGCAGAATAAATAATACTTTAATCTATATATATAAAAGGGAAAATCACTCACTCACTCACTCACTCACTGATCACGAAATCTCAGAAACTACAAGTGCTAGGAGTCTCAAATTTTGCATGGGGGCTCCTTTTAGGGCGTAGGTGCTCACTAAGACGGGATTTTGCGAAATTCAACCCCTAAAGGGGTGAAACAGGGTGGCAAAGTTTGTATGGGAGGACGCGATTCCTTGGCCCGATTGACTTGAAATTTGGCATAGACATTCTTTCACAAAATTAATTGAACACGTGTTTCGTATTTTTTTAATATTTATCACCTAACAGAGTTAAAAAGTGATATAAATCTAATTTTGCTGTGATTGACTTCGACGTCGGAATTGAAACTTTTTTGTGCATTTGATTGATTAATTAAGAAAAGTAAATATCATTTGTTATCTCAACGTAGTATTACATTCTCTTTGGTGATTTCCCCTGAGAGTAGGTAGAATGCATTTCATTGAATAGTACCTATGGCGTTATGTTGGCCG
This sequence comes from Catoptria pinella, assembly GCA_963556745.1. Classification (NCBI taxonomy): domain Eukaryota; kingdom Metazoa; phylum Arthropoda; class Insecta; order Lepidoptera; family Crambidae; genus Catoptria; species Catoptria pinella. Next base: position 2,563,667 of record OY750771.1, read on the forward strand.
TGCTGTCATTTTTTCCTTCCTTGCGTTATAATAAGGTGCAAAATTATTCCATCTAATTATCAGTTTAATTTTAAAAGAATACAATATTCGGTCAAGTCGCCTATGCTATGACAATTAATAAAGCAAAGGGACAAAGTTTAAGAGCGGCTGGTGTAGATCTGCAGTGATTGTTTCTCCCATGGCCAGCTCTAATGTCGCCTGCTCGAGAGTCAGCTCGCCGAATAACCTTTTTATTTTGCAACCGGATAACATGAGAAGAAATGTGGTAGGTATAGAACATGTTACAAAAATATCCCTAATGCCGAATATGGTATATAGGGACCATCAAACTGAACAACTTTTACTATTGGGACCAACTCTCAAATCGCGAAAAAAAGAAAAAATCAGTTGTTTCATACATTTTTATATTTTCGATTTTAATTTTTGTATGAAACAGCTGATTATTGTTACGCGATTTCAGATTTGGTCCCATAGTAAAAGTTATTTAGTTTAATGGTCCTAATATACCATATTCGGCATTGGGGGTATTTTTGTAACACGTTGTATATTAAAGGGAAGTGTTGGTTGATCGAGATTAATAATCCTGATAATGCACAACTTATTTTTATTTAGAACTAGCTGCACCCGGCATGCGTATTGCAATGCTCCGTTTTTTTAGCCAGGGATCTTCCCGGTCGTAAGCAGAACAACTCACCAAAGTTTCATCATAATCAGATCAATGGTTTGGGAGTCCCATCGTCTGTACACTTAGATCTTTTAAACTATGCATAAAAAACCGCATCAAAATCGGTCCATAAGTTTGGGAGCTAGGTTGCCTCAGACAGACACACAGGTCAAACTTATAACACCCCTTGCATAAGTTGTGTATGTCGTATATACATATACATATAGTGGTGGCCACATAATTAAGGACTCGATTTTCATACAAACGAGGTAATTTTGAAGTCTTGGTTTTCCGCTAAGGATTGAACTAGCTGTGATCTGATGATGGCCATCCAGGGAGTGAAAGGAGAAGATTCAGATCGCAATACACACCCAACTGATCTGGTCAGCATCTAAGAGGTGTAAGCATCAGAATTTTCAGTTGCAAGATTCTCATACATTTTTATGCTATATTCGCGGTATTTTTAAACATATCTTTACATCTCTTAAAATGCTGGTCAGATCACTTGGGAATGTATAGAAATCTGGATCTCCTCCATTCACTCCCTGGATGGCCATCACCAGATCACCGCTCGGTCAATCCCTGGCGGAGAAGCAATGCTTAAAAGTTACTTCATTTTTATGAAAATCGACTGGCGTCCTTAATTATGTGGCCACCACTATATATAGATATCCTGTAGTATAGTCTAATAACTTCACACTCACCACATTAGTAACTACATTGTACCCGTGCGAAGCCGGGGCGGGCCGCTAGTGCTAATATAATTGTGGCATATACTTGTTTGTGGAACTAGTTCGTGAAGGAGAACAAGGTGATTATAAATGAGATACACTACGGTTAGTTGTCACATACCTGCGAGATTGATGGTAAGGGTGATGCTTTATTATGTCATTGGTAGATCCACAATATACAATGCGGAAATTATACTTCGCAAAATAGACTTGAAGAAGTACTCATTTGTTTTGAAGAACCTCAAGCAGTTATAAGGAAAATTGGTTAGGTTAGGGTGAGTTAGGTAAAATATTTGTGACAACCCTGCCAACCGTGGTTCTCCCAAAGAGCGCTAAAATATTACATATTCAAAGACGTTCGCAAGTGTTTGACTTTTACAGTTTGTTTTCTAGATAGCAGGTCAATTATGATAAGACCATCTATTGATTGAACAACATAACGTTATAAAACAATCTATTGACTGAACAACATAAGGTTATAAAATAATCTATTGATTGAACAACATAACGTTATAAAACATATCTAGTAAACTATGTTCGAACTTGTAATCCGCGAAATTGGGGGTTTGCAGAAATGTTAAACTTGACATAGTGTGTCTTGAGAAGTTTTCATTCGTACATGTAAATTTTCGATACATTATGTACTTAGCGAGCAATAAATTTAATTAAAATGAGGGCGCCACTTGAGGTATATAGGGGCCTTAAGAAGCGATCTCTGCCAATGGGAGAAAGATGTGGCCTTTGTATTTAAAACTATTAAACGAATATGGAATCGTTAAGCAACTTAAATTCGTTAAGTTTCATCATCAGAACCAGATTGTCGGCTGTGGGCGACGGACGAGGAAGACAAAAGTCAGCCGGCGACCTTACGACTGCATCTTAATGTCAACTGGCTTGGGCCTTGGGCATATCAACACAGATAATTACTAAATGGACTGGATTTAAAAAATATATGTGTGGTTGATCTTTTTGTTAATTATAACATCAACTGCGGTTTATTTAATAAGGAAATAAAATAAATGCTTTGATGATTTGCTAGTGCGATACTTACGGTTGAAATGTTTTTATGAGGAAATAACAATTGATTTACAAGTGCAGCTGTCATTGCATGGATTGTATTTTATCTCACTACATTTATAAACATTTTATCAGCTATGAACTTATTAATTATAATCAAAAATATATTTTAAAAAGGTCTCGAATTTTTGCCTCTCAGTAACAAATCGTTATCATAACGTTTAATGCTTTTAACCAACGCATTTTTTTCCTTCAAAAGACTTTTACTTGGATCTAAACCAAAATTGTGATACAAATTAACTGATAAAAAAGTTGAAACCTATTTCTTAAATAAAGCTTGTATGTAAAAAAGCACACTGTGCCACTATTAGGTACCTATGTATTCTGTGTCTGTACCTTATCCCCCTTTTTCTTAATTCGAATTTCCAAGATGGCCACTCGTGAAATGTCAAAAGAAAAACTTGAATCAGAGGCCGCGTGTCCCCGTAGTCTCGATCCCGATCGTTCATTTGGAATGCAAAGAGGTTTTATAATCGGCCATGTATGGTCACGTGTGAGCTCATCAGTTTGCGCTTGCGCAATACTTTCGCTCTTACGTCTGCCGACAAACGTGTGGTCAGTAGAACAACTCTTTTGTTGCTGGCAAAAGCGGCATTCTAATGGTTATGAAAAATACTATAACAGGGAGATTGTTGATGTAATTGCCTATTTTATTTTCGCAGTGCACTATTAATTTATTATTAAAGTGTAGTAAATACTTACAGTGACGAACTAAGCATCCCCTCCTTTTTAATTGATGTCAGTTAAAAAGAGCTTTTCTTCCTTACTAGTTTGGTCAACATTCTTGTTGATTAACCAATCAAGGCCCGGAAAATGAGACAATAGATATTCCATTGTTGTCCAGCCGCATTCGACCGCTCGGGCGTTGATGAATTAAGTAAATCTTCGGTTTTTGTATTCTCAACTTATATAAAGTATGTTATAATGTTATTAATTATTCGAATCCCAATTAGCATTCACGTGTCAAAAATGAATTAGGTGCTAATTGGAAAACAGTATTTTTTATAAGCTCGGTAAAGGCTATTGGTATGATGAAATAAGACTGCTTTAAAGCACACATTTTTTTTTAAATAGTAGTAAATTGAATTTACTATAATCGCCCAGCTTACAAATATAAAAATTAATTCGTATCTCTGCATTAATTATTTGTAATTATAATCACATTTTTTTTACAAAAATGTAAGATTATTCTTAAATAAAATATAAAATTGAATAGTAATTGAAACTGAGCTAAGTAGGTTTCTTAATAATGAGAGTTAATTAGTTGTAAATGTACTTTTTTATTGAAAACTGATGAGCACGACTTGACACATATAAGAAAAAACACAGAGTAAAAAACAAGGAAAATATGTTATAGTATAAAAAGTACGGAATTCAAAAATATAAGTTAAAGTAAAAAACCATAAAGTAGTAAAAAGGAGGCCGGCTCGGCAACAGTAATTATATTTTTATTAATTCTTTCTTCGACTTTTTTTCAGAAATCAATTATTAAAAATGTATAAAAAAATATCACGAAGATCTCCTACTGCTTTTGTGAATTGTGGTCTAGGTGTAAATTCACCTACCGGTTTTCAGCCATACCGTCACTTGCGAAATCGCTGACATCTCAACATGTCCGGCAGTGCCCACTACTGGGCAAGTAACGTAACAAGTGCGTGGGAAGGATTAGGTATGTCAATTAACCGACTTTCAACATAAAGATGAAATGTAAATCTTGATTAAAATATTAAAAGGTACCGCCTTTATAGTGTTCTCTAAATTGTTATAAGAAGAGATGACTTGGAAATTTCAACCGCCTCTGTGGTCTAATGGTTCGCCCACCCGTGTAAGATGCAGGGGTCCCGGGTTCGATTCCCAGGGGGGTATATTTGTACTCGGTTTGGTTGGTGTAGAGTTTAATTGAAGTCCGACTGGCTAGCTACCACTATCTTACCTAAGTCTGACGCCATTACAACAATTTATAAGTTGTTGTACTGTTCCGGCTGTAAGGGGTAAGATAGCCAGTTCCTCAATGGTGAGGATTCCGGGTGTAGTGTGCTTACACTTTTGGCCTTATCGTCACTTAACATCAGAGGTGTGAAAGCCAAGCACTATCTCGCTGTGGATATAAAAAAGAAAAATGTATACCAGCATGTTTTTTGTTGTAATGTTGTTGTTCTTGTCGTTGTTATGAGAGTTCCTCATTGGAAATGCTTTACCATAACCTTAGAATAATAACACCTAGAAGCCGAGTCTTTGTACGTAACGTGAGGCAAAAAATACTGAGCTATAGTGGCTTAGTTTTCAGATATATATCCTTCACACGTTACCTAATCGTCGTTTAATTGGAATCGCCCGAGCAGTCAGACAAACAACTGAAGGGGTTTGTCTGACTGCTCGGGCGATTTCAATACTTAAAACAAGCATTATTCCAAGCGTAAAACAGAAAAAAAGACAGAAAATACACACTCGTCTGTTGTTCCAAAAGTATACTCCGTTGTTATTTAACGTTAATGCAAAACAAAAATATTTATCCGAGTCAAAAATAATTATTTATGCAACTGCAGTATAATGAGGGGTGTTAAAACACGAATGTGGGTTTATCACACGAGGCGAAAAAAAACAATAGTACAGCATAGAGGCAAATAATATAGAGGTCTACAATAAATAAAATATTGTTCTTTGATTGACGACCTCCGTAGTCGAGTGGCTTTGTACACCGGTTTTCAAGGTGTCGCCATCTCTGAGGTCCCGGGTTCGATCCCCGGTTGGGTCAATTTAGAAAACGAACTTTTCTATATAGGCTCGGGTCTGGGTGTTTGTGATACCACCGTTGTCTCTGATTTCCATAACACAAGTGCTTTAGCTACTTACTTTAGAATCGGAGCAATGTATGTGATGTTGTCAAATATTTATTTATTTATTTATTATAATTACCGGCATTCAAATGTAGCGAAGCATTCAGCCGCTGCACCTAGCTTGCAAGTAAAATGGTATCGTGTGTTGGGGTCATAATTGTACATTCGCTATGGAGACCACTTTAACTAGTTGTATGAAAATGCAAATTGCCTCAAATAGCTGTGATAAGATTGTTAAAGCTACTTACTTTAGAATCGGAGCAATGTATGTGATGTTGTCAAATATTTATTTATTTATTCTAAAGAGGTTTGTCAAGAGGTAGATCTATACATACTACAATCGCACACCGGTTACCGTTGGGCGTTGACGGCCCGTCACGGGTCGCTTGGATCGAGGAAGTGCCCATCTGTGATTGCACCTGGCGGCAAACGGTGTCTGTCGCTTGAAACAGGGTTAGATAATCTGTGGAGCCGGCCTAAGAAGAGCGCTTTTTGTTTTCGAAACAGAAGTTCTCAAATAAACAATCGATTCAATTAAAATACCGTTGACTCGATAACCTCCTCCTTTTTTTAAGACTAAAAATTTTAATTGACGTTAGAGTGACGTGAAAATCGATGGGTTTTGGACTAGTATTGGAATATTTACACGTAATTTTTAGAACACCTTTGGACTGCTGAAGTAAAAATAACATATTGACAGATTAGTATCTGTTTGTGTACCAAAACCAAATAAATAAAAAAACAGTAAAATCACTGCCCGTCTGTTCCATTTAATGATTGAAGAAAAGGATGTTGGACAAAAATAAAAAAAACTTTTTTCATACTAATAAACATATTCGATTGATCGATAAAAATAGTGTTATCAAAAAGAACACCTTTTAAAAAATGGTACAATGTAAATAAACTGTTTGGACTAGTAATACTTATCAGTAACTTTTAACAAACTTTCTATTATTCAGATTGTAAGTGATGCAGTTGCGGCAACATATAAACTGCATTATTATTGCTGTACTGACAAACATTCTAAGGCGTTCAACAGAAATGAGTAATGATTACTTCTATACTTAGTGGAAAATGAACGCAACATCGCCAATGGCAGATATATGTTAGTGGAGAAATGCTTGCTACATTTCTAGCAGTTTCTACGTCTACAATCCTGGTATGACCTTATAGCATAAATGAAAGACCTAATAGCACTTAATAAAAGGCCTATAGCACTAAAAAGAAACGGAACATTAATAGATTCGAAGAATGTTCAAAGTTTTTGTTAAGGTGTTGGTTTAAGGCCCCTATATACATCAAGTGGCGCCCTCATTTTAATTAAATTTATTGCTCGCTAAGTACATAATGTATTGAAAATTCACATGTACAGATTGAAGCTAAGGTTCCATAGTTTATTTACAAAAAACCTCAGTATAATATAGTTCATTGTAGTAGTAGTTCGCAAAAGTCTAAAAGTGGCCACTTTTAGCACTTTTGCGAACTACTACAACGAACAAAATTTTACAGAGGTTATTGTTTGTAAATAAACTATAGAACCTTAACTTCAATCTGTACACGTGAATTTTCGATACATTATGTACTTAGCGAGCAATAAACTTAATTAAAATGAGGGCGCCACTTGAGGTATATAGGAGCCTTAATAAAGGAAGACGACTTACGAAAACCGGGATAAGAAGTATCTTATGTGTTAAGTTGGATCCAAATCTATATGCATCTCAAATTTCAGCCCATTTCTTTAAAAGCGTTCCCATTAAAGCGTGATTGAGGAACAAACATCCGAACCCACAAACTTTCACATTTATAGGATTAGTAGGAAGTAGGATGTACACACGACGGCACCTCAGACTATACATTTTGACTTTGAGACCGACTTTATGCCCTACGTAATAAAAGCTGTTTTCGCAAATTAACCTGACGTGTTGTCGTGTGTACTTAGATTGATTGATAATGAAGATCAAATGATACTAAGGATTAAGTACAAGATTCTACAGAATAGAGATATTTCAGCAGATTTTTGTTTGTTGAATAGGTTGTTTAAGTAAAACTAATAGCTAACAATTTTACATAATTAGTAAGTAGTTAAGAAATAGCAACAATGAATGGACAGTAAACTTCTAACAGAAGACCCGTTCTGCAAACAAATTACTTATGCTTTTTTTTAATTCTCTATATTTCCCTAGTAGGTTAATATGGATCTTACAGGGTCAATGTAGAATTTATGTGTGAAAACGTCAAGATCTATAGTGACAATAACGTGAGAATGACATTTACCATCGATTTGCGGTTCAAGAGATGTGGAATGTGTGACAAGCATTTAGTAGTAAAATACATTATACAATGAAGAATAGGACCACTTTTCTTAGTTATGTTACGAAACCCCAGAAATGCTTCTCAAGCGGGACTGGGATGAAGGGGTGGGATTCGAAAATGTAGCTTTTCCAATGACATACTTTTCCAAATTATATTTCTCTTTTTCCTGATATTGTATATTATAAACAGCTATTTAATGTCCCCGCTCTGGGGCACAGGCCTTCCTTAGTAGATAAGGAGGATGGACCATAACCCACCACGCGGGCCCAATGTGGATTGGTAGGTGTTAACGCCTACAAATGTAGCCAGGACCAACTGCTTAACGTACCTGATATTATTTAACATAATATCATAAATAGGATAGGTATTAAATATGAACTATTGTTATCATTTCATTTAGTGAAATAACGAAAATCACGACTATATCAAAAGAGATATTTTTGATAAAATAGTCAAGTTTGATATACACTGGTAATATCATAACCCCCTTAATAATAAAGATTGTACACAATGGTTACTCTCTGTCCAATTATTTAAGCTTGATATTAAAAAGAAAGGGACAAAACACGGTGTAACTATACATCTGCTATACCTACAATCTTTATTAGTAAGGGGTTACCCCCTTGTTATGTTGTTATTGTTATTGTTATGTTGTTAATGTTACACTGATGTAAACAAAAGACCTAAAACTTTATATTGTTTACTATTGTTATATATTTCAAACAATAGCCATTGAAGATATTATGACCTAGATTTCATGAAAGCAAAAATATTTTGTAGCTTATCTCAGAGTCATAAATGTTTCTTAGATCTTTAATGTAGAATTTATGGGTTAAAATGAAGTTTAATCTTTTATAGAACAAAAGTTATTAAATTATTATGAAACAGTTACGAGCGACTTTTTATTTTACTGGAGGTACATACATATTTTTAAAATTTAACTTTTATGACTAGATATTATTAAGTACACGAGTCGATCGTGTCACATGGCATTACCTTTGAATGCAATAATTTCATGCTAATAATTTCATGTATACAAAAATAAAATTAAATAACAAGTCCTTAAGATGTTTAAGCTAGGCGTGGAATTTCGTTGAATTAAGTTGTTTTTTTTTTGTGAGAACTCTGAGAAGCAATCAAAACATGTTTATAATGCAATCAAATTTTTTATAGATTCATAAGGTTCATAACCCAAATAAATTTAAATTAGCACCGGCTCTGATTCGACATCAAACATCTGAGTGTTAAAACTACTGTCGTAAATATACCGACGCAACAACGCTAAAATCCAAAATTTAACAGCCATTTTAAATCAATTTACAGCGTCGCATAAAATCCGAACGACCGTTCTGTTACACATCAGATACCGTGCCTCCGTTGAAAGTATTTATCTATTAGGTCTCGCGACTTTTGATACCCAAGAAACCTGTCTTGCTCCTTGCGGTATTGCAAAATCAACAAAAATACTCATTACGTAGACCACCAAAAATATCACGGTGACTCATCCCCTCACTAAGTTACGGAGCTAAGATAGGTTGTCAATTGTTTCGGGAATTAGATAAGATTGCTCACCTTCGTTTATAATCTGTGCAATATTTTGACAGCTCGAGAATATCAACAAAGAAAACAAAAGCATGCACTTGTTCCAACTAGCGGCTCACTGGTTCGGTGATTGGTTAAATCAAATTTCGAACGTCACTCAAAACTGTCACTGTATCCACTTCGAAATTCAAATTTCGTATTTCGGGGACCGTATGGCGCACTGTTTCGTGGTCGTTGCGTTGCGACGTGCGCCCGCGTCGGTGTACGCGCGAAGCACTGACTTGAGACGACGGCCATTTTTTCTGCGTGGGGGGAAGGCATCGAAATAGGAAATGAGACGGAAAAGAAGGCTCTAAAGGATACGGTAGCGCGAAAATTGGGGGAAAAGTTTTATGTTTTCATAGTAGCAAAAAACATAAGAGAAAGTTTTGATAAGTTAGTAGTAGGGAGTTATTTACTTTGAGCCATTAAAAACCCATTTGGAAAACGCGTTCTTATTTATTTCGTCCACTTTGCTATGTTTTGTGAGTAAACTTTATTTTCAGAAAGAAAAAAAATTTTTTTTTATCAAATATAATTGAAAACGAAATAAGTTTTTCAATGTAATGTAAAATATTGACTTGCTTAAAATTAAAATAATATGTAAAGAACATAAGAGCTTGAAGAATCCACCAGTTTCGTATTATCCTTACTAATATTATAAATGCGAAAGTCCGTTTGTTTGTTTGTCACACCTTCACGTCTTAACTACTGAACCGACCATCATGAAATTTTGCATACACGTTGTCAGGGGTACATTGAAGGACATAGGGTACCTTTCATCCCGAAAAAATAATTGTTCCCGAGGGATAGTAAAAAACGGGTTATTCCGTATTCATCCCATGACGATTCATCCCAATTCTTCACTCATCCCAAATTGGTATTCCTTACTCAACCCATTACATTATTTTAATATATTTTCTTAATTCAACCCAATTGCATTCCTTACTTGAGTTAGGAATACTTTTGGGATGAATAAGGAATTTAAAATGATATTATTGTTGTGGGTTGAGTAAGGAACAAAACTGGGTTGAGTAAGGAAAAAATAATAAGTGGGATATGACGTCATGGGATGAATACGGAACAACCCCAAAAAACTTTCCACGCAGACGAAGTCGCGGGCGGTCGCTCGTTATTTTTATGATATTGATATCATATGTAACTATAAGTGAAGAATGTAACTATAATGAAGAAAAAATTAGCTTGTGACGCTGTTAAAAAAATCCTGAATAACACCATAAAAACTTATAAAAATAAACTCCTAATCCTCAGATTTCGTAATTTTCAACAACAGTGATATGATTTTTTATGCAAAAGGATAGCTTTTTTATTGATCTAGCACAATAACCGACTAGATTTTTATTAAATGATCCAATATACCAGAAATCAATTAAACTGTATTTTTCGTCAAATTTCTGGCGAAGCGACCAACCATATTCTAAAGAGATAGTGAAAGAGTGAATTTCGTGAACTGCATTGCCTTAAACTTTCTCAATATTATCCTCTTTGTATTAAAGGGGGTAATGTTTACGAATATTCATAAACATTTATACACACGACAGCACGTCAGGTTATACAATTAAACTGCGACAACGGCTTTTATTACGTAGGGCATAAAGGCGGTCTCAAGGTCAACATGTATAGTCTGAGGTGCCGTCGTGTGTACGTAGTACTTGCTAGGTCCTAAATTTGTGTTTTGAGACTAGGAATAATTTAAATTTTATTTTGTTAGAACCATAGTTCAAAAGTTGTCAACATGTAGCCTGCAAAATTATAAAAATAAATTATTTTGTCTCAAAAATAATTGTAGGTTAATTCTGAATGGAGTAATTGATAATAAAAAAAAAACTAAAATAGCAAGTTAATATTCAAGTATGCCATTAATTAAAACTTGAAGGGTTAAAGTATGCAAAATGTCAGGATCACTATAAATTACTCAAATTGCGAAAAGAACATAACTACAATGAGATTAAAATATTATAATACTTTTTCAAATATACTTATTATACATAGTAACACCCAGACACGTCACAGAAATCTCAGCCCGGCCGGGAATCGAACCCGGGACTTCTTGCGTGGTAGACCAGCATGTTGGTCACTGCGCCACTTAGGTCGTCAACAAAGTAACACGTGAAAATTTTTAGGAATACTACTTATAAATGAATAGAGAAAAAATAATTTGTAAAAAAATCCCAGATTTTCTCTCTATCCACGTGTATGTAAGTTACAACAATTTACTTAAAAAAAGTAATATTTAAGGAATGAAGAGGATAATTTATATTTATTACTAAATATGCTAAAAATTTACAAAATCTTAAATTATGCATAGCATGACAATTTATCTAACAAGCTTATTTCGTAGCTAAGTTCGCACCATTGAAATTATGAGGTAAGTTTGTACTATGCGATTAATTTAACAATGTATAACACAAATGACCAACTTCAGAGAGCTTGCAGTACTGTATTTTAATCTGTAAAATTTACTCTTTGCCATACATTCTCGAGTGAAGTTGCAGCGGATTACTGTCTATTGTCAATTTAATCCCATTATAATTTCTTAGTTTTGTAACAAAATTGAGAGACGTAAAATTAGACAATTTTTCGCGTTAACTTGAAAATTTTATTAATTGCTATATTTTTTTTATGACAATCCGATAAAACTGTCGATGTCGCATTATGTAACACTATTTTTGTATCTTTAAAGGAAATGTAGAGAAAAATCTTAAAATAGACAACCACAGTAAAATAAACCCACGCACCATAGTCAACAAAATCGTCACCAAGATTACGTCATTTACTTTTTGTCGTACAAGGATGACATTAAGCACTTTAGGCGATAGTAAAAAGTCTCGTTCCGATATCCTTAAATAATTTATTCGCAGAATACGTAAAAAAATCACAAATTGAAAAAAAAAAACAAAAAACCACGTTCGGTGTTGGTTTACGCACGACCTAACTCCTGAAGATGCTCCGGGTTGGGGCGAAACATGTTGCGCCTCAGTCTGTCTGTCTGTCTGTCACAGCTAATATCTCGAGAACTATTCATGCTATCAGCTTGAAATATTGATAGTTTTAGATGACGTTTGCCCAACTATTTTGCAAATAAGAGAGAAACAAAAATATTTTTTTGCAACAGGGACTGCTTAAAAATTCGAAATAAGGCTATTAGACCATATGGGGCATCATATGAAAGAGCGCTGCTTGCACATTCTCAAACATCTTTTTTTAATTTTTTAGGCCGCATAGTTGTTGACTTTTGATGAAAAATGTAAAAAAAACCGTTCGCCGTCGTCTCCGAAGATTGCATAGAGAAAAATTTGAAGTTATTTTATGTGATAAAAATTACAGGAAAAATAAAACGGATGGTAACTAGTATTAGGACTCTAAATAGTAAACTTTTTCAGAATGATGATGGAAAGGACGGAACCCTCGCGTGAGTCCGACTCGCTCTTGACCGTTTTTTGTTATAAATACCTTCATCAATTCAGTATCCCTTTGTTGTTAGGTTTTGTGCTAAATGCTCGTCTGTAGCGGTTTGACAGATTGTAAGCTTTCTTCAATCATCATTTTATACTTACCTACCTGTCTACATGTTTTAGTGTTAGTTTACTGTTCCCGGGGATAGAAAAATAATTTACAAAGAATATAAAAATTAAAAAGAGCAATAAGGCAAGTTAGGAGAATTTTCCGATAAACACTCCAATCCAATCGACCAAAAGATTTGTTTACTTGTTACTACTCAAATCAGCGAAAATGATTCTAAGTAAAATATTGATTTGTGACACAGATTTTAGGATTGTTAGCGCCATCTAGTAGTGGTTTTAAGTATCCTTCTCTTTAGTAGTTCCGACACTAAAAGCATTGGATGCCAGGTTTCTGTTTTGGTTCCTCCACATTTCACTAGGTAGCGCTGATACAGCAATAAACTTCTTTTGTCATCCCTTTTAAAAATAATTATTATTATATCATTATATTTAGATCAAATTAAAACGACTGTCCAAAAACAGGGTGTAATGTATTCAGGGTTCATATATTTTTGTATATGGGTACCTATGTGAGTTTCTTCTTATGGTGAATATACGATGCCACTTTCAAATGTGTAAAAAAATTTTAAACAAAAAACTACCTACCTACCAGTTTAATTTGTCACTAAAACTCGTGAAATAAAATATATTTATATTAGGAATCATGTCTAAAATATGTTCCATAAAGTATTTCCTAGAGTTAGGATAACCCCATCTAACATTAGTCAAGAATAACACAATAATTGTAAAACAGTATTGTCTTTGTCTTGCTTAGTAACCTTTCTATGAGAAGATAGTTTTATATATCACCGATAGATGGCGTGCGTTGCCTGCAGATAGACTGTAATGTTTTGTAGAGCAAGCTTATAAAGAAAATATTCCTGAAAAACGATACATTTCTATTTTTTTTTTATTCTTTTGTTCCAAAACAAGTTTGAAGTTATTACCTTTTTAATCTTTTGTTAATGATTTTATATTTACAAAAGTAAGGAAGTATGAATTTGATTTATTTTATTTATAAAATTTTATTACTATGGAAATTAATTTGAAATGTGAAAACAGCACTTTTTTATATAACTACAAAAATATGTTATAATGTTAAAATGTCACCGAGTTACTTCAACTTTCAATTCAACTTGCGCATTGCGTCAGACGCAAGCAATATTGGTCTGTCCTCACCGAGTCGCTTCAACTATCAATTCAACTTTCACGTCAACTTGAGTCAAACGCATGCAATATTGGTTGCCTTCAAACCGTGCGCTTTCACATTTTCTGCCATAAAAATTTAACGTTTTTTCGAGAAGATAGGGCATGCACTTTTGCATGCCCTGAGGCATGCCTCTATCGAAAGCGCATGAGAAAAGCGAAAGTGCACAGTCAGCATGCGCTATTGAATGCCATGAGGCATGCGTCAGATGAAATTGAAAGAAAACGGGAAAGCGATCAGGAAGACACACCTTATTACCTCTAAACCATGCCCTTTCCCTTTCATCATTCTGACATTCAGGACGTTTTCAATATTGCTCCAAGCCGTGCGCTTTTCATTACAATAGGGCATGCGCAATTGAATGTAATGAGGCATGCCTCTGTTGAAAGCGCAAGAGTAACAGGAAAGCGTAACATTTTTGAGTAATGTTTAACATATATTTTATTGCACTCCGGCCCTACCATTTGTCCAAGCCACGAAAAAAATTTTTGTCGATGATGCAATGTATTTGGCGCCAAAATAGCAAATGATTTATCTATTGTTTGATGGATTTATCTGCAAAGGGTCAGATCTAGAGATGCATAATTAGAAATGTACCTATTGAATTTGAGCACCTGGTTACCTGACCACCCTTGGAAAAAAACATAAAGGTTATCCTCCTAACTTATTATGTTATGTAATGTTTCGTCAATGGCAACTAGAAGGGTTGTGACCATTATGGACCTAAACGACAAACAACCAACTTAAGCAACGAAAAAAATATATTGGACTCTATTCTTTACACGTAAAGAGTGGTTATTGAATCTTATGACTCTTTAAATATCTTGGTTTTCATTTCTCAATCAGTAGGGTCAGCCAGGAAGTATGACAATAGATTTATTGTAGTTTTTTTTCGCAACGGAATCTAACGGACACCTGGCTCATTTGAATATCCGTAATTATTATTTTGCTGACCGTATTTGCTCCTTTGTTGTTTGGTTTTTGAGGGCTTTAATGTTTTGCTTGTTTAAGCATGCTAAGGCAAGATTAGATTTCCAATTCCAATGTTCACTTTCATTCACTAAATTTAGGTATTTTAAACTGTTCGTGCGACAAAATAATGTTATATTTCCTTTGTAAGTATTAATCTTTAACTTTCTCATTTAAGTGGATGTATAAAAGAAATCAAAAATTCAAAACTCATTTATTTAGTCTAGGCTGTTACAAGCACTTGTGAATGTCAAAGAAGCTACGCTATCGGTTCGCACGCGGGAGACCTTGCAACGAGAAGAACCAGCAAGAAACTTGACCAGGGCTGCTTTTTTCTCCCTGTATATTTCACACAGAGTTGTCAAAATTTGTAAAATGAGTATTATTCTTTTGAGAAAGAAATCTTTGACCACAATATTGATTCTTAGGACATTGAAATGCGAAAGAATAAAGATTGATCTTTACAATACCAATAAAATAAACTCCGTTTTTAACACGTTTTTATTAGGTTGCTTTTTCGTTTATTTGTTCTTCGATTTTATACTGCTTCCGATGAGGTCACCACGCAGGCCCAATGCAGATTGGTGGGTGCTAATGACTGCAAATGCAGCCAGGACCAACGGCTTAATGTGCCTTCCAAAGTACGGAGGAAATCGAGAAATAAGTTTTTTGTCACCCATCCCATGACCGAACCTTGCAAAAGTTGCTTAACCGCAATCGCAGGGCCAGGCGCTAAACCACTGCGTCACCGAGCTCCTCAATATCCTCATATATTTGATTTGCAGGTAATATTACGTACCGTACGTCAAAATAAACTTTATTCCCTATTTTATCACACTCAAAAAGGATTGCCTTCTCAGTAAAATTACCAAAATTTCTAGGAAAATTTCTTATCGTCCTTCTTGCCGTGTTAATATTTTACAATTAGTGTGGCTTTGTAAAAACAATTGTAGTTTTTCTATAAAAAGAGTTCAACGAACTCCCTATATGGAGATGTCAAGTGACATTTTTCCCCATCTATGAATATAAAAGACATTATTAAAATTCATTGACACCAAATTGATACGAGTAAAAAATATTTTAATTAACATACTGCATGCATTTTAAAACCAATTTCTTGATATGGTAGATGGAAAAAACTGATAAATATATGGTTAATATGTTAGTAATACCAGTTATGTAAGTAAAACCAAACATATTATTTCATATGTTTTTAATTTTATCATGCAAAACGTACTTTAACAAAACGTACTGTACTTTGTGTCCGTGGCGTTTTGTTCCTTAGCTAGATATTACTATTAACTTTGTATTGAGATTTATTTTTCCTGTACCATAAACGGCATTAAATATACAAGGTGTTACAAAAATACCCCTAGTGCCGAATATGGTATATAGGGACCATCAAACTGAACAACTTTTACTATGGAGTCAACTCTCACATTTTGATATTTTCGATTTTAATTTTTGGATGAAACAGCTGATTTTTTTTTCGTGATTTTAGAGTTGGTCCCATAAGTGGCCACTTTTAACAATAAAACTCCATTTAACTAAACGACAGGCTAGAAAATATTGTTTAAGCGATAAAAAGATCCACAAAGCTTCTACGGAGTGCACTACAGAGAGATAATTCACAATTTCGTCTTTTTTTAAGAACTATGATTTTTTCCAATGGCGGCGCTAGTGTACATACCACGCGCTCTTAAGGTTCTTCAAATATCTTCAAATATACGTAAAAAACATGTTAAAATGTACCGATTTGAGCATTTATTATATCTTTGTAATTAAAAACATTTTTGTAATTTTTCCTCTATAGAGCAGTCCTTGACAGTACATTAATAAGTAAAAAAATCAATATGAGGCGTATTCTTATTTGTCACAGCTGAAACTTGCGTAAAAAATGCCTCTGACAAGCAAATTTGAAATTCCATTTGAAGAGATTGTCTTCGTTTCAAAAAACCTGATAATAATATTATATTTTTCTCTCTATACGGTACTAAGTAATTTATTTATTTAAAAACGCTAATTTCGTTTGAAATGGCAATATTATTAAAAGCTTAAAAGCTCATTTAGTAAAAATACTTCCATTATTATGATATCTCGCAAACGACAGGTGCGAAATTACACCTAAGCTGCGAGCGTATCGATAATTCGATACGTAGAATTATTGCAAAAAATACCATGAACTACCGGTGTTACCCGTTGAAAACATACTTCTTTTTCTTTCAATTTAATCGTAAAATATTGTATAGTGCATAACTTAAAAATACTGGTCCAATTAGCAGGTTCAGTTGTTAGTGTATGAGCTTACAAAATACAGAGAAAGATACTCTACATTGGATTTAGCATACTTGTATTTCACGCATTAGGTATTAGGGAAAATATTAAATTGAACACTACTTTTTTTGAAAATTTAATAAAAAGTTAAGATGGATAAATTTGATCCGTTCCTGAAATTGTTTTTTTTTTTAATTTTAAACTTTGTTCGTTTTGATTTTTGTACACAATTATAAAGCATTATGATAGGTACCTCTACGTGAACTCTGTTACAATATTTATTTGAAATTAGTTCGACGACCTCCGTGGTCGAGTGGCTTTGTACACTGGTTTTCAAGGTGTCGCCATCTCTGAGGTCCCGGGTTCGATCCCCGATTGGGTCAATTTAGAAAACGAACTTACAATGTTGGCTCAGGTCTGGGTGTTTGTGATACCACTGTTGTCTCTGATTTTCATAACACAAGTGCTTTAGCTACTTACTTTGGAATCGGAACAATGTTTATTTATTTATTTATATTTCTTATTAATTAGTCGTATTCGAAAATGATATTCACTAAACACTTCCTAAACCTAAATAGAAAAGTTTTTCATTAACTTTGACTTTCGTTAGGCCTGCTGAAACTGTTCTGTAAATATATCTTTCAAAAAAGCCCCTTACCTTAAAGTTATTTTATTATAATACGTATTATGTTTTTTAAAACGATGTAGAGCATCCTACTCTGCCTTGAATTATGTCAAACATATAATATTATAACCCTTCCGGTTTTAAAAGCGATCAAGACAATAACATTCACTGAAATTGCACACAGTTTCAGGTGAAATATTAAAAAAAAACTCTTATAAGTTTTGATCTTAAGGGCGCGTAGTCTGCACACTAGCGCCGCCATTGGAAAAAAATCACAGTGATTAGATAAAGACGAAATTACGAATTATCTCTCTGTAGTGCAATCCAAGGAAGCTCTGTGGTACTTTTAATCACTTACAAAATATTTTCTGAACTGCCGTTTGGTTTGACGGAGTTATAATGCTAAAAGTGGCCACTTTTCGCAAAAAAAAACTCCTTTAAACTAAACGACAGGCTAGAAAATATTGTTTAAGCTATAAAAATTACCAAAAAGTTTCTTCGAAGTGCACTACAGAGAGATAATTCACAATTTCGTCTTTATTTAAGCACTGTGATTTTTTTTCCAATGGCGGCGCTAGTGTGCAGACTACACCCTCTTTGTTTTTTCTGCAAAAGAGATATGTATAAAATCAAACTTTTGCAAGATAAAAGTTATTAAATATTGGTTAGTGGTACTCTCTCAGTGGAAGATCACCGACCCGATGGACCAATGCAGTTAAGAAAGACATGCAGACATCTATCCGGGTGACCGCAAACCGTGCTGCATGGGGAGCCCTCATACACCGAGTGACTTCGTGGTGTCGCGACCGTGAGTCATGAAGATACAGTTATTCTATCTCACGAAGTCCGTTCGGTTATGAATGTTGTTAGGTGTGCACATGCACATTGTTTTAGTGTGCGTAATGCGAGAGCATGCAGACGCACACTAAAACAATGTGCATGTGCACATTTAGATAGAAGAACTATACTAGGAAGAACAAGGATTGGTATAAGGGTTAGAATTCAGAAAACACTCGTGGGATCCAATTCTACTACCATAAATACTACTAAATGCCACAATTAGTTAACCATCCATTTCTTAGTTTTCATCAACATTGTTATGCTTAATGTTAATATGGTTCCCAAACAAAATGACCAACATAAAAAAGTTGAACAAAATAAAAAAACCTTTTATCGAAACCTGCAACTGGTTAAAGTATTTAACAGATAAAATATCTCGAAAGAAACGTGCAATTTGTACAAAATAAACGAGAGTTGAATGCAAAATGTTTTCGTTATTTACTTTAAAAGAGACTTTAATGTCAATCGGAGTGGATGGCCGAGTTAATTGAAGTGATCAAGTTAACGAGAACGCTCGATACTACTGATGTCAATGTAAGCAGGCTTATTTTGAATGCAATCAATACTAAATAATATACTAGAAAAAATAGGACTCGCACCAGATCATGTTCTCGGACGGGAATCGAACCCGCGACCTTTGGATATCCGGTCCAATGCTCTGACCGCTGAGCTACCGAGTCACGACCGAGCAAGTGACCCGTCCGAGAACATGATCTGGTGCGAGTCCTATTTTTTCTAGTATATTATTTAGTATTGTATAAAATAGCATTGTGAATGCTTAAATCTCAAAATTTAAAAAGTTTGAATGCAATCATTAAGTGGTCTTGTAGTGATGTGACATCGGCTTTTTTTCTCTTGCTGTGTTTGTTAAAAGATCGCGTTAGTGGTTAGAAATGACTTGACGATGGTCAAGTGGCTTTGTACACCGGTTTTCAAGGTGTCGCCATTTCTGTCCGGGGTTCGATCCCCTGTTGGGTCAATTTAGAAAACGAACTTTTCTATATTGGCTCAGGTCTGGGTGTTTGTGATACCACCGTTGTCTCTGATTTCCATAACACAAGTGCTTTAGCTACTTACTTTGGAATCGGAGCAATGTATGTGATGTTGTCAAATATTTATTTACTATTTTATTATTTCCAGAGCTTTAGTTTGTAAAAATCTATCATTTAGGTACTTAGGTACTTCTTCCTCCCTAGGACGATTCCAAAGTTTTTTTGAGTAAATTTTTAGTATATGTATTTTTATCTTTGTTAACAGCTGATTTATCCAATCCTTTATCTTATCATTAGTCACAAATAGTCAGTAATTATCTTTACTGATTGTCCGATATCTTGCGTTATGATACATTTTTGATAATACCTACACCGAACACGAAACATCACTATTCCCTAAACATAGAAAACAACAAAAAAAATAAACGGTCAAGAGCGAGTCGGACTCGCGCACGGAGGGTTCCGTACCATCATTCTGAAAAGTTTACCATTCAGAGACATCGTTTTATTTTTCTCCTTCATATGATACCCCTATCTTATTTGCGAAATAGTCGGGCAAACGTCCATTCCAAATTTTGAGAAAGCATTAGTAGTTCTCGAGATATCCAGCTGTGACAGACAGACTGAGTCGCACCATATGGGTTCCTATTTACCATTTTGGTACGGAACTACTGACTACTTTATTATGATCGAAGCTGACTGAAATTATTTAGTATTTCATTATTTTCGCCTACGATTCTGTACCTGCGATTATGAAAGTATCAATATGAGCGGATCACTTTTTTTTTTTCTCATTCTTTCTACTAACTTAAAGTAGTATCCCTGTACTATGATATAGTTATATAAGTATAGACATGTTATTCGATGCATGTGCCTAAAAGGCATCGTAAGTCTTTAAGTATTCTTCGGTGAGCAACAAAAGGACGCCTCTTGATTATCTGTACTTAGAGGCTGCTCTATCAGGCCCTTAATCACGTTGGATGTATCTACTGTACGTCTATCTAATCTATGTATGTATGACGGCAGCAATAACCATTTACCTATATGTACATAATGTTAGGTTATTATCTTCTACTTTTTAACACAATCACGTGACTCGTTTGTTTTGTAACCGGTTACAAAATACAGTTATATTGGCGGCCGAAAGGAAAATAGATAACATCATACTATACTTATAATGTAAAAAGGCCAAGACAGAAAACTATTTTCGGTAAATCAAAACCTGCCTGTTAGATTTTTTACGGAACAGATCATAGACGATCAGCCATTTTTAATGTCCCCACTGCTGGGTCATAGGCCTTCCTTATAACATAACCCACCACGCAGGCCCAATGCGGATTGGTGGGAGTTAACGACTGCAAATGCAGCCGGGACCAACGGCTTAACGTGTCTTCCGAAGCACGGAGGAGCTCGAGATAATAAATATTTGGTCATCCATCCCATGACCGACCCCTGCGAGAGTTGCTTTTCCTCCGCAATCGCTGGACCGGGCGCTGAACCACTGCGCCATCGAGCTCCTCAGAAACTTTTACGGAATAATATACGCCATGATATAAGAAATAATATGTTGATATTTTTTTTTTAATTTAAAAGAGAAATAAATTCTTAATGATCATACTGCGACTCGTGCTAAATACAGACGTTTGTCTGCTACATTGATAGGAGACCGCAACTCTTCCATCCCTCCATATATTTCCGGTACATGATACTTCGCTCAGCTCGCTCCGCTCGCTCGTGGAGGGCCGTTCCGCGCGCTTAGCTCCATTATACACGGGCGGCGGGGCTGCCAAAAAGAAACAAGGTATAGGCCGCCGTCTGACTACCGTGATCTGTGGTCTTGATACTTGATTCACTTGATGCGGTAACCTCATCTTGCCTCACGCAAACGTGCATGTGTAGTGTATGTGCGTATATGTTAATGCATATGCATGTTTGCACGGGCAAATGTAGAAGCACTCATGTAGGTGTTTATAATATGATAATGACACTGGGGACTAATCTGTCCCCCTACTCAAATGGCCAAGACTTTGTACGTTTTGACACTACGCTTGCTATTAAATCTTGTATATGAGCAATAGGCGATTAAATCACATGTAGCAAACATAGATCACGGACTTAGACGTATTGTATGGAATTGACAAACTTACAGCACGTAATTTTGTAGTTTGGGTACTGCTTATTTTAAAGCTCTAATAGTAAGCGTAGCGTTCAAACGCATAGAATGTTGGTATTTGAGTAGAGGGGCGAGGCAGTTTCAATAGTACTTATCCAATTGTCCTGCATCTGTGTGCTTAGATTTAATAATAATGGAAATAACTTCTGTCTCCAATGACCTATGCCTCTTGACGTGAGGGTGCTTTTTAATGTCAGTGGGACCAAAGTCTTCCAGACCAGTTGACTACTGTATCGGCGCAATCATACCGCTATACGAGTATAAGCAATCGACGAATGACGAAGAAATACAGGATCAGCGAAAAGTACAATATGTAAACATTACGCAGACGTGACGTCGCCCTACGTCTAACATCAAGGCAAAAATGTATGGAGACCTGACTCACGATATCGAAGTTTTCTAAGCAGTTCGCATAAATATAAATTCCAACATCGAACAGTCGGACCGCGGTTCCCGAGCACAGACACCTAACTCGGTGGAATTACTTCTCTTTCGCTGAATATATGGTGAGGAGATACTGCCTTAATTACCAAAGTATCAATTTGTACCGAACGTAGTACACCATTCCGTTAATAAGGAAAGAGTAGGTGCGCCCCGGGATCTTTCGGGAGGCAGTTGCACTCGAATTTCTTTTTCGTTGAACTTTCGACGCGAGAGCGGCTCAAATTTATTTACCTAGGCGACTTCTCGAAAATTTGCATTTCTTATTAAATATTAATCGAAATTCTTTATAAGGGGAAAGACACGAAAGTGACGGAGACGAAGCAGCAGGCTGTCTACTGATTCTGATATTACCTAAATTATTAATTTAAAAAGTAAAGTGGAATAAAAAGGTGAAAGGAGATTGCATAAATACGTTTTCTATATAATATTATTATTCACACCTCAGTTTCCTTATTAATAAATAGAAAAAATATGTAACCTTTTCTTCCATTACATTGTGTTTGTGTTTATTTAAATAGTAAGGAAGAATTTCTTATCCTGTGAATAAACATTAAAGTCCCTTTTATTTTTTCCCAAACTTTAGCTGTGTTAAATGAGGCTAAAAATCTCAGGCCAGTGAATTTGCCGAATTTACAAAGGTCGGGTCGGTTGGACCCTTAGCTGAAGCCTTCTGGAAGTTTCCTTTAAGATTGGTCAAAAGATCCCAGAAAAAGCCTTGCCTTTTAGCCGTCTTTGCTACCCGTTTGCCTGTTAATAATGCGGTTTTATGCGTTCGAGTGTGGTGAAGGGTTAAGAGTGATCAGTTGAGAAAAGGTCTAGAGGTTTCCTTATAGTTTTGTTGTTTAAAGTTTGTGTTTACTGTGGTGTGTTTTTGTATATAATATTCTATACACATTAGCCCTTACCTAAAACATTTTCTGACTCACAAAGGATATCATTCAATCTGGACATTTTACTGAAAGTGCCGGCTAACAAAAAAACGGTCAAGAGCGAGTCGGACTCGCGCACCGAGGGTTCCGTACCATCATTCTGAAAAAGTTTACTATTTATAGAAATCGTTTTATTTTTCCTGTAATCTTTATATAAACTTCTATCACACATGCGGCCTAAAAAAATAAAAAAAATGTTTGAGATTGTGCAAGCAGTGTTCTTTCATATGATACCCCATATGCCTTAGTAGCCTCACTTTGAATTTTTAAGACCACCTTTCAGTCCATGTTGCATAAAAAATATAAACATATATATTTCTCTCTTATTTGCTAAATAGTTGGGCAAAAGTCATTTAAAACTATTTCAAATTTGAAGTTGATAGCATTAGTAGTTCTCGAGATATCCAGCTGTGACAGACAGACAGACTGAGTCGCACCATAAGGGTTCCTTTTTACCATTTTGGTACGTAACCCTAAAAATGGCGCGTATCGCTAGTAACAAAAAAAAAATATGGGTCGTATCGCTAAAACTACCTAGCTATTTGAAGCAATAGTTAATATGGCACGAAAGTTGTAGGATTACTCGGAGTCAAGTTATTTAAGTTCGAAGATTCGTCATTTTCAAACATTAATAGGTAATTTTATGCTCTGTGTGTGTGTTGCTGCTCGACCGCATCAACTGATTAGGTTATATTGGATGTTGTATTTTTATTTGCAGTGGCGTAGAAACCTTGTACATTCATACATTTTGCTTATGTGTCAGCTTGACATAAGTGTGATGTCACATCTGCACATCAGGTTCCCACTTAGGTTCGCAAACCTCCGCGCTCCGCGAGCGCGCTCCGCATTTTGCGATCCAATGCGAACGAACACAAATGGAGAGCAAGTAAAAGTTTGCAATAGCGTCCACATTGTTTGTGCTCTGTGAACCTAAGTACCCACCCTAATGCTTACGATAAATTCTCGCTGGTCTTGCATTTCTTCGCTAACTGCGTTGATACTTAAGCCTAAATACACAACATACAGTCAAAGGAGCCTCAAAGCCGTTCTACACTAACTACATCAACGAGGAACAAACTAATTGATTCGATTAAAACTCCCACTGTGCAACTAGTTTCCCTCACGTGAATGTCCACCGAGGGGAAACTTTGTTAGTCCACAAAAGTGATTTTTCTTAATAATATTGGAAAAATAGTTGAAAAAGCTGTCGGTATAAAAAGCTTATTAATTATATTTTTTTCTAATTCTGCCAGAAAAAACCTTATGTTTAAAAACACAAATACTTTTTATTTTTTAAGTAAGATCTTCACAAGGGACAGATTCGAATGGTTTTATTGTAATTAGGTTATAAACTTTTTCAATAAATTGAACATCACTTTTAATCGATAAACTAAGAGCGAAAAGCAAATTTAATATTTTTACACGGTATTTTAAAATCGAATTCAAATGTCAACATACCAATGAGAAAGGATCTCAGTTGACTATTTAAAACACCGGAAGTGCACGTCTGCCTCACTGCCGGAGCCGGATATTGCTTTTGGACCGCCAATTGTAAGGCTGTGACGTCATCAACTGAAGATATGACTACAAGTACTTTATTAAACGATAATATTAACTAAAACATAAATTGATTGGAGTTGCAGTAATTTTATTATTATTCTTAAAATACTTTTCCCCGATTTATAAAAGCTTATTAGAATGCTTTTTCACTTTTGTAGATAATAAAAAGTTTTCAAAACAGTATAATGCTTTCCACAGGCTTTTAAAGGATAAGTAAGCAAAATATATTATTTTTATTTTGTAGGGTGAAAAGGGCACTATCTAATATCATTATTACGTTATCTTTAAACTAAAAAAGTAGGTAAAATGATGGCGATGGCGATTTTGTAGTATTAGCGAGCAGTATTTTAAACAAATTTATCCCGTATACGAAATAAAAACAACACATCAAAAAGTTCGCTTAAAAAGATACGACCCGTGCAAAATATAAAATATATCACCCCACAAAAATAACCTACCACAATTCGATCAACCCTAGGTTATTTACTTCCATATCGTTAGGATAAATCGATGTTCTTGGGTCGGGGGCCGGAGTGCGCAGGCGTGTTAAAAATGGCCACCGAAAAAACCCGGGAAATAAAAGAAAGAAACGGCAGGGGTCACCCCGAACGCAAGGAAGGCTCGCGGTGGTGTGGGGGAGTGAGACTAGTAATGGAGCGCGGGTGTGCTTGATTTTTTTCTATAAACCCATTTTAAACACATTTTTGAGAGTTATGTAGTGGTTAAATTGTTATTCGTCTTTATTTTTTTAAAATTAATTTTTCACTTATATTTTCTCATTAATTTAGAAGTCATTTCATGAATAAAAATTTCTTAGTTAATTACACAAAGTTATGTTCGGCTTTTGCTACTCGAGATTGAAGATTGAACAAAAAAAACTCTAAAATGAAATATTGCTACAGATGACCATGATGAGATCATGTTTAATAATTGTTCAAGATTTAATTATTGATAATCTAAGAGTGTTTAAAAATATTTTCGGAATACCTGTTTGAAACAATTATTAAGTATTATTGAAGGAATATTCTTAGCGCTGCACAAACTGTAGAAATATTTTTAATGATTCACATAAAAAAATATAACTACTATTAATGTGATTTAGAATTTTTCAAGAACTTCAGTCAGTTTATTCAAAGACTTCGACAGAGAGAAGGTACACGACTTCGGCAACTGCTTAACATAGCAAAATATTTTAAATAATAATTAACACACAGACGCACGTTGCATCTGCCATGTGCTCCTCTACCGCACCGCGAGTCGCAGGGGTGTGTCTTCCCTCTCTGTCGCCGCCCTACGAGGGGAGCGACTCGCGGCATCGCTCGTGCTGCGTTTAGCGCGCTGCGGGCGAACACCGTGGTCGAGTGGTTTAAACGAAGCTTAAGCTTATAGCATGGTATGGTGTTAGTAACTTCCTACATTGATGTTATATTCCTCCCTATAAAATAAAATCTAAGTGATAAAATCAATACTTTATTAAAGTAAAGTTTTTGTAGAAAATAATTATAGGTACTTTTTTTTAAATTCATTTAAAACACACTACCTATAACCTTTTTAAAAGAGTATTAATATTTTTTTTCTTAATTTTATTCGATGTCAATAATTAGAAGGCTTGTTAAAAAGTATTTCGGTACCTAAGTATATCTGGAAGGCTTCTTCTTATAGTATGAGGATTAGTGGCCACCTCGATTTTATGGACCGACGGTTTAACGTGCCCTCCGGAGCACGGAAGCGTTCAGTTGTAATGCCACTTAACGGTCACCCATCCGACACCTGGCCGGACCGAGCTAGCTATTAATTAAATCGTAATATACACTGGCTTTCAAAACTTAATACCACACTTATAAAACTTTAATAACTTTTAAAATATGTAATGTTTTCGAAATAAAAATGACTAAAAAAAAAGTTTTTTTAAATAACTTCACAATTGATAACCTTCTTGAAAAAACATCTTTTTTATTTCAAAACTCTAACTTCTACTGTTTAAGAGAAATTGCAATTTTAAAAGTGTGGTTTAAGTTTTGAAGGCCAGTGTGGATTATTTTAATTGATTACTAGAATTAAAATAATGGATATTAGGTATGGAATAACCACCATTCAAACCATTTAGATTTTTTCTTCTGTACGTAATCAAACATCGATACATTTGTTAAAGTGTGTGTTACCATTTTAAATGTTAATAAAAGAGCCTCTTTCGAAACAAAAAATCAAAAGAGTTCTATCTCTTAACTTTCCACTGTGTGGTTAGTGCTAATTATTTTTAAAAGGCTCCAATTAAAAGTAGTTTACAAATAGAAAAAAGTACACAAACAAGTTTGGAGCTGTCGAAACTACAGCAACTACCTATAGAACAGCGCGAAGTTCGTCCTAACAAAGCGGCCCAATTAGCGCGCCCACATCCAACTTACTTGGTACAAGTGACTAGCGCGAAACTTACACATACTCTGTGGGCCCGTTCATTATTTGTAGTAGAGAAAGCCTGTTCTTTATTCTTGTATATTGGTTGAAAATCCAAGACTAGTTCTTCTTCATTTTGAATAAAGCGGCCTAATTAGCGCGCCGACACCCAACTTGCAGCGCATACTTGGTACAAGTTACTAGCGCGAAACCTACAAATACTCTGTGGACCCGTATATCAATTTATTGTCGAGAAAGCTGTTCATATTTTGTGATTGTCTTAATGGTTGAAAATCCAAGACTAGTTCTTATTCTTCATTTTGAATAAAGCGGCCTAATTAGCGCGCCGACACCCAACTTACAGCGCGTACTTGGTACAAGTTACTAGCGCGAAACGTACAAATACTCTGTGGACCCGTATATTAATTTAGTGTTGAGAAAGCTGTTCATATTTTGTGATTGTATTAATGGTTGAAAATCCAAGACTAGTTCCTATTCTTCATTCTGAATAAAGTAACCCAATTAGCGCGACCACATCTAAATCACAGCGCGTACTTGGTACAACGGAATAGCGGACTACTTCGGTGTAATCTTGGTGAGTTTGTAATAATAAAGCGGCCCAGCAGCCCGAAACATACACAAGTACTGAGCCCCTTCCGTTTACGAGTACTTAGGTGCCTAAGTACCACTAAACCACTAAAGTACCAATATTTTAGTTGTAGCTACAGTTTTAGAACTGGTAAACGGACACACGGCAAGCATAAGTAAGTACGTACACAATATCATGGTGCCAAAAATGTATTTTATATTATTACCTGTAAATACATTATAAAGTAACATTATAAGTACACTCGTAGTGTACTATGTTTTAATATAGGTTTAAAGAATTCAGAAATCTACAAGTTAAGATTTGGGTACTACCATTATAATTATTAGGTACACTTTGAATTTGGTTTCGAATCCTGGAACCCCAAAATGGGGTGATTGCGGGGGATGCATAAAACACTGCGTGGGGGTGCAAGAATGCAAAAATAGGGGTGTCAAGAGGCGCGGAAGCCATCTTGGTGCACAACGTCGATTTTTGCGCGATGTGCCATTGTTTTTGACGTTTGACGCTTCCATGATTATGGCGCGAACAATTGGTGTTCTAAATTTGAATTTGACATCATTCAATCATTACATTAACACAAAAATAAGTAGTTTTTGTAATAGAAGTTTACTTTGAATGGCTGCTAATTAATTGTAGTAAGGTACAACTTGACACAAATTAATATGAAAAACTGTACTAAATAAAATATTAAATATGCTAATCTTATTAATTAAATATGATACTAAATTCTGAAAATGAATACTTCAGATAAATAAATAAA
This sequence comes from Catoptria pinella, assembly GCA_963556745.1. Classification (NCBI taxonomy): domain Eukaryota; kingdom Metazoa; phylum Arthropoda; class Insecta; order Lepidoptera; family Crambidae; genus Catoptria; species Catoptria pinella. The sequence goes on from OY750771.1 coordinate 2,592,171, forward strand.
TATGACGAATATTGGACAACATCACAAACATTGCTCTGATTCCAAAGGAAGTACTTGTGTAATGAAAATCAGAAAAGTTCAATCAATCAAATATAGAATGTTCGTTTTCTAAATTGACCCAGCCGGGGATCTAACCCGGGATCTCAGAGATGGCGACACCTTGAAAACACGAAAACACTCGACAATGCGTTTAAATTGACAATAAACAGTGATCCGCTGCAACTTCACTCGAGAATATTTTACAGATTAAAATACGTCGTTTTGTACCGCAAGCGCTATGAAGTTACCCACTTTGTACATTGTTAAATTAATCACATTGTAATGCAATCAAATATATTTTTTTATTGTAAAAGCGTTCCTTTCCACCAAGACTGATTTACGATATTAATTCGCGTGGTTATAGTGAAAACGCACACACAATGAGAAGGCGTGGCTAAACTGTTTGTAATTGGAACATTTTCTATCGTAACATGGCATTGGTGGTTAGTTCAAGACGTAGGCGTTACTTTTTTTCTGTAATGGTAAAACAAAACTATACTTTTTATAGAGTTTTGTTACAAACTCTTTGGTCGTAACTTTTTAAAACGGCTGCGTATAACTTTTTTTAATTTTATAAGCAATACTTAACACGTTCTTATAATAATTACACTTGTGATAGTTTGTGGTTATTTGGTGCCTGAGAATTTCGAACTACATACTAATTTAAAGTAAGTTTAGTGTACCAACCATTAAGAGGCTGTCAACGCTAGACGAAATTTTCATAGTAAAAATTATCGAAATTATTGACAACATTACCGTTTTTAATAAAAAACTAATGAACTATTTCATATTATGGAAAATTGTCAATCACAAAACTAGAGAGCTAGCTAAGGTTTTTTTTTATAGCTTAAGATCATAGGTTTATTTTATTGGTTGGCACATCAGTGAAAAACTACAAAATTGGAAGTCACTTTACGATTATTTCAATCGAGAACAGTTTTAGCTATAATTTTCCGGTCATTTACATAACTCAGTACTATAATCTGCTTTCTACATTATTAACTGGGACCGATATATCAAGTAATACTGTGTGAAATAGTTGTTGAAAAATGTGTATTCGGTTTTGTACAGCCCCTTAAGTTAAAAAACATATGTTCTTTAATGTGTTCATACTTAAAGAAGTACATACTTACTGTACTTACAAAAATATAAGTGTAGGGTAGAGACAATAGGAAATAAAATGAAAAATGACTAAATTCAACAAATTAAAACTACTCGATCACATCAGTCTTTTAAATAACTATAATCACATAAATAATCGTCAATTTACGTTCAAAGGAGTACCTAATTTAAAAAAAAAGCGTGGGGTGCCAACCAGTGTACCCTCCGTCATAAATAAACACATAAAGATGTATTGGACCTCCATTGTGATCGGACCCCTCAGAAAGTGACAAAAAATTTTGGGGTACAACCACCCTCGACACTTTTTTTGCTGTCGGTCCGTCACCCCATACTTTTACCATCGTTTGTGCTATTGGTACCTACATAATTGATATCGATTTTTGGGGAGTGACTATGCTTTGTAATAATGCATTCTATTTCAACCATTCAAATCGGTATATATATATTATAAAATGAATAGGGTAACTATCATCGATAGTCTTGATGAATGAATGAATGATTAAAAAAATACATAGGTACTTGAATAAAAGAGTGAAACGCAATTGCGCGTTTTCATTAAACTAAACTACAGGCTAGAAAATATTGTTTAAGCTATAATAAGTACCACAAAGCTTCCTCGGAGTGCACTACAGAGAGATAATTTGCAATTTCGTCTTTATTTAAGCACTATGATTTTTTCCAATGGCGGCGCTAGTGTTCAGATTAAGCGCTCTTAACACTCGGTCATCACCCATGTTTAATGTCCCCAAGGCTGGGGCACAGGCCGTCCTTATAGGTGGATAAGGAGGATGGGTCATAACCCACCACGCGGGCCCAATGCGGATTCGTGGGAGTGAACGACTGTAAATGCAGTCGGGACCAATGGCGTAACGTGCCTTCCGAAGCACGGAGGAGCTCGAGATAATACATTTTTGGTCACCCATCCCATGACCGACCCTTGCGAAAGTTGTTTAACCTCCGCAATCGATACACTGCGCCACCGAGTCTCTCTGTCCAATCCAATCCAAAAACGTAACTTACGTCCGTCAGTAAAATTAGGTTTCCGAGGAAATTTTCTTTCACTCTTCACTCAGTGTTTTTGACAGGAGGGTGGTGTGACACTCCATTGCCCTCTTTCATAGCGTGGCTTTTTTGTTTAATTGAGAAGAACGGTTTTATCGTTTCTGAAGCCTCTTTATGTTTTAATTTAGTAGGGTTACCATTAAGAATTTTTTATTTTGATATCACATTTTTTAACACAATGTAGACAGCAATGTAGAAACGAACAAATTTATAAAATTTCGGAAACACAACGAATTTCAATCGTTTTGGATACTGGACAAAATAATTGGTTTAAATGAGTTACTAAGACATGGTTGCCTGATGTTATTATTTAAAAAAATCTGCACTGGAGCTTCATATTCAATTATAAGAAAATAGTGTACCTAGGCAAATCTACGTTGTTTCTTACTTCCTGAGTCATTGTCGTTACTCGAAAATCTTTAAAAGTCCAATGCATCACAATAAATAAATTAAAAATATGCAAATTAATATATTTATTATCGTACTCCAACGTAAATGATGGCATATTTCCTTGTGATGCATTGGATCTTTAAAGATTTTCGATTAATGACAATGACGCAGGAAGTAAGAAACATAGAAACAACTTAGATTCACCTACCAGTAAAAGTGATTATTAAAAAGGTATTATGTTAGTTTAAAGAACTTGGTATGAAGATAAAATACCTACAAAAAGATTACCATCTAGCCAAAAGAAATGTTAATGAAGTAAAAATAGTCGATTTCTAAGAACAAAAAGTATATATATTCGCAAGTACACGAGTCTACACAGTTGGACAGACCGCAGGGTACCGATTTTATCAACTAAAAACGAATGCAGAAGGTCAATGTTTGTATTATAACAACGTTTAATAAAAATTGAATTACGTTTTCCATTTCGTAATTCTATTATTGACCGAAAAACAAATTATACAAGGTGTTACAAAAGTACCCCTAATGCCGAATACTAATATAGGGACCATCAAACTGAACAACTTTTACTATTATATATACAACTTTTACTATAATATATATATACAAAATTTAATTACGAAAATATCAAAATGTATGAAACAGCTGATTTTTTTTGCGATTTCAAAGTTGGTCCCATAGTAAAAGTTGTTCAGTTTGATGGTCCCTATCTGCCATATTCGGCATTAGGGGTACTTTTGCAACACCTTGTATAATTAGGTAAAAGTTTACATTCCGCAAAGAAAAAAATATAGGTACAGCAGACCTACATCAGAAGAAATTTTCATCGTGAATTAGGTACTTATTATGCCAGCAATGTTTTTAAAATTGAATGCATAAAGCTTTGATTAAGAATACCCTAGAAGTATGGAGTCTCAAAAACGGCATCTCGAAATAACGCCCTACTTTCAAAATGGGAGCTTATTTTGTACAAAGTATTCTTTTCTTTGTTTCTTTAAAGTAAGTTGAATTCTGAAAGAATAGTAATTTGTACCTAGTTAAAAATACTCCTATTATGAGCGCGACTTCTAAAACGCAAAATGCCGAAGTTGCATAATGATGTAGGGATTTCAAAATTTCGAATCGCTCTTTGTTTTGTCAGTCGGTGCCATATTTGCGTGCTGTTTCAGTTCGTGAAGCGTTATCTAGGGTATTCTTGATCGACGGCATAAAGCTAAATCACTAGGTACACACGACGGCACCTCAGACTATACATGTTGACCTAGAGGCCGCCTTTATGCCCCACGTAATAAAAGCTGTTTTCGCAGTTTAATTGTATAACCTGACGTGTTGTCGTGTGTACACGTTGTACACACGACAGCACGTCATACGTTCCGTTCAATACGTTGTTATAAAGAAAATCTTGATCCAGTCCGATTGTTTTATCCCTTGCTGTAAGTATATGCCCTAGTCAAAGTGTCTTCAATACTTTTACTAAAAAAAAACTTGAAATAAAAAAAAAGATTATATTGAACCTCATTTAAAATATTCCCACATTCGTGAATAGTCCTTCTGCAGTTATTCCGCAAAGCGGTACAAACCAGTTTTTTTTTGTTTTACGCATCGCGTCTAGTTATTCCACTCGGTACGAGTTTCCTTTGAAGGGACCAGTCTTAGCGTTTGGGTTTCATCGTGAAAGCAATGGATAAGCTTAATTTCTCGTGAGACTTTAAGAAATATTAATACTTTTTTGCCTCTTTGAATTTAAGCTTTGAATAGTTTCTGCTCTCCTAAAAAGGAGTAATGGATTTTGTAGAGACTACCAACAAGTAGCTATCAGTTTGCATAAATTATCAAATTTCATTTTATTGATAACAAGTGTCAGATTAAGTACTAACTTTAAATTCATATTTTATGACACATAAGTACCTATAGTAAAAAAGTAAACACCCGAAACATAAACATCGTTGTAAGTTTTTTAAATTATCTTTCCGTCGAGTGATTGATTTATCTGCAGGCTTTCTGCAGGTAAAAAAATATCATTGACTACTAAATCTAATGTTATCCTTTCTGAATGGCGCTCGTGCCAATATTGGCTATTTTCAATACAAACGGTTTAGCGCCTCTACAGTATTGATTGCCATACAAAGGCACAGGTAAAAGTGTCCCCTTTAAGACGCACCATAAAAACTCCTTTGTCATTTTTTCACAGAGAAACAATTTCGCGCTCTTTTTTTGACACTTATTTTTTTAATCTTATTTGAGACTGGCACTTATCCCACGTGTGAACTGAATTTTAATGATGTAACCTTTTTTTAATTTACGGGGTCAACTTTTTTCTCTGTTTGCCACTTAACTCGCTTACGGTAGATGTATTTTAAATAGTTTGATGCAATACTTTTTTGGTGTTAGTTTTTTTCTGTTTTTTTTGTAATTGTTTAGAAAAACGTGTGACTTATATAGAAAATTGTTTGTTGTTGTTTTGCATTGCAAATTGTGTGAGAGATTTGATGTTTTTTGAAGACACATTTTTTTTATTCGACCAAAAAATACATTTTTGTTTTACATTTTCATTAAACGTGTTATTAATAATATTCTGGTTTAATTTAAAAATAAAAAGGTCTGAAACATATAGGAATTTTAATTCGATATAGTAATTTGACATTTAGAACTGTCAGATAATGAGCAATGGCGCCATCTCATACATTACATAAATAGAACAGATCCAAACGTCAATTCACTAACCCGAATTAAAAATCCTACTTTACATCTTACTTATCATAAAAACCAAAATCAGTCCAATAATTACAAATTATCCCCATAAAAGGGGGGAGCTGGGAGAATTCCTTACATATTTACCCCTCACCCTCGAATCGGCATAATCCGCAGAAACGTGTTCGTTAATTAATTTTCTAGGGTACAAAAAAAATTGAATTAAGGGGTGGAAAATTTTTGACGAAACTTAAATAAAAATGCAGATAGGTAGAAGTTTGCTAACAAGGGGGGGTTCTTTGAAGTTTGGGAGGAGGGGGTGTAAGATATCAGTGAAATTGAAATCGGCGAGGCGGTTTTGTTTTCCGGCTCGCTCGGTAGGTGTGCAAGGTCCTTTAATATTGGTTGGTGAAGTATGTACAAATGACAGCACGTCAAGTTATACAGTTAAAATGCGAAAACAGCTTTTATTACGTAGAGCATAAAGACGGTCTCAAGGTCCATATGAATAGTCTGAGGTGCCGTCGTGTGTATTTCTATCTCATTTTTTTTTTCAAAATTAAAGTTTACTATACTTTTACGAGGAGCTCGGTGGCGTAGTGGTTTTGCACCCGGGCCTGCGATTGCAGAGGTTAAGCAACTTTCGCAAGGTTCGGCCATGGGATGGATGACCAAATATTTACTATCTTGAGTTCCTCCTTGCTTCGAAAGGCACGTTAAAATTTTGGTCCCGGATGCATTTGCTTTCGTTAACACCTACCAATCCGCATTGGGCCCGCGTGGTTGGCTATTGCCCATCCTTCTTATCTACTTATAAGGAACACCTACAAAAGGCTTATTAATTTCGATAAATGGTCAAGTCAGATTATGTCGAAACTAAAAACTCTAGAATACAATCCACAATTTCCATAAGTGTATTTTATATAATTAAAATCTGTAATAGATAATCCAAGATTCATCTGCAGATGTGTAAATGTTGTATTTTATTCCCCAAAAATACCTGTGATTATAAAAATTGTGTGTCTCGCCCACAAATTAAGAATCTACATACGGATATACCGTTATGTAATAATATACGAACTTTATGTATATTTTGAGATGAAAAACACCCCTGTTTGATTTTCATAATTGCAGCTACGGAATTTTAAAAAGAAATGCTCTTTTTTGGGGCTCCGAGTGATTGTTAAGCCAAACAATTTTTGACTTAAAATTGGTAGCGTCAGCAAGGCACAGTAAAATATTATTATTAAATTGGCTCATATAATTTTTAATACCTTTATCATCATCAGCCTATCGCAGTCCACTGCTGGACATAGGCCTCTCCAAGTGCACGCCACTGAGATCTTTTTTCGGCTCTTCGCATCCAGCTCCTGCCAGCCGTCTTGCGCAAATCATCACTCCACCGTGTCTGAGGACGTCCTACACTACGTTTGCCGAGGCGTGGTCTCCACTCTAGAACTCGTTTACCCCAACGGTTATCGGTTCTACGGCTAATATGGCCAGCCCATTGCCACTTCAGCTTGCTAATCCGGTGTGCTATGTCGACGACTTTGGTTCTCTGACGGATCACCTCATTTCTGATGCGATCCCTAAGAGAGACACCGAGCATAGCCCTTTCCATAGCCCGCTGAGCAACTTTGAACTTGTGGACCAGCCGTGCCGTTAGTGTCCACGTTTCGGCTCCGTAAGTCATGACGGGTAGGACGCACTGATTGAAGACCTTCGTCTTTAGGCACTGTGGGATCGACGATGTTAGGATTCGACGTAGCTTTCCAAATGCAGCCCAACCCAACTGAATTCTCCTATTCACCTCGTCCTCAAAATTGTTTCTACCCAACTGCAATGTCTGCCCGAGGTATACATATTTGCGAACAACTTCGAGGACGGCGCCGTGTATAGCAATCGGTTCCGGTAGAACATGTTCGTTGAACATGACCTTGGTTTTGTCCAAGTTCATCCGAAGGCCGATGCGTAGAGAAGATTCAGCTAGGTCGTTCAGCATTTGTTGTAAGTCCTCCAGCGTCTCTGCCATGATGACGATATCGTCAGCAAATCGCAAGTGAGAGATGTGTTCGCCATTGATGTTGATGCCTCGTCCTTTCCAGTTCAGCGTCTTGAACATATCCTCCATTGCATTAGTGAACAATTTCGGGGAAATGACATCCCCTTGTCTCACTCCTCGATGCAATGGTATGGGCCTTGTTTGCTGATTCTGTACTTGGACGGACATGGTGGCAGCTTCGTAAAGACATCTCATCACTTGGATATATCGCCAGTCTACTTGGCAACGCTGTAGGGACTCCAGAACCGACCAGATTTCAACCGAGTCAAAGGCCTTCTCATAGTCCACAAATGCTAGACACAGGGGCTGATTATACTCTTCAGTCTTCTGTATAATCTGCCGCACTGTGTGGATGTGGTCTATGGTGCCGTATCCGCTCCGAAATCCAGCCTGTTCCAGTGGTTGGAACTCGTCGAATCTACGCGCAAGACGGTTCGTGATCACTCTTGAAAACAGTTTATAGACGTGGCTCAGGAGGGAGATAGGTCGATAGTTCTTCAGCAGGGTCTTATCTCCCTTTTTAAAGAACAGCACGACAACACTCCTACTCCACGCCTCTGGAGTTCTCCCTTCGAACAGGACAACGTTAAAGAGCTTCTGAAGCTCCCTCAGTACGGGTTTGCCTCCTGCTTTTAACAGCTCTGTCGTAACGCCGTCCTCGCCAGGGGCTTTTCCATTTTTTAGCTGCCTCAGAGCGATCTCGATTTCGCCACTGCTGACTTCTGGCAGGTCTTCAGTGAAATGGCGTGTTAATGGAGCTCTAGAATCCTCATTTCCGGGATCAGGTCGAGATGCATGCGATGCGTATAACCGGCCATAGAAATTCTCCACTTCCGAAAGGACTGCCGGTACCGAAGAAACGACTTCTCCACTTGCTGTGGTCAGCTTCGTCAAGTGGCTTCTTCCAAGAGATTGTACGAACACCTTTGACCCCCGATTCTGCTCTATTGCTGTCTCAATAGCAAGGGTATTGGAGCGACGGAGGTCACGTCGTACGTGCTTGGTGATCTCTTGGTTTAGAGCCCGCTTTGCGGACGAAGTGACGGGTGGGTTTTCACGTCGTTTCTTCATCAACCCTAAAGTCTCTTCGGAAAGCTTTGACTTCTTACCCTTACGCTGCATGTTACAAAATCTCGAGCCTTCCTCCCTGAGGACCCGAACCACATTTTCGAGGTTCTGGTTAACGTCTGTTGTAGTTTCCACGGCGGCAAATCGGTTCTCCAGATTTGACTGAAATGTTTCAGACCCGGCTATAGTTTGGAGCAGTGTTGGTCGGAGCCTGGCCTTCATCAGACGGACACGTTCAGCCTTGAAGTTGATATTCAGAGAGCCTCGGACAAGTCGGTGATCGCTACCGGTATTGAACCTGTTGATCACTGAGACGTCCCTGAATATGCGCTTCTTGTCCGTCATGATGAAGTCAATCTCATTTTTAGTCATAGTGTCGGGGCTTTGCCACGTCCACTTCCTTTGGGGCTTTTTCTTGAAAAAGGAGTTCATCAAGAAGAACCCCTCCCGTTCGAGGAAGTTGACAAGCATTTGCCCCCTATGATTCCTGCTTCCAAAACCATGGGATCCTACTGCCGATTCACCGCAATTCTGTACTCCCACTTTAGCGTTGAAGTCCCCCATGACAACGGTGTCTTTCTTTAATACCTTTATAAAAAATTCAAAATAAGAATAAAACTCGTAGAAAAGACATACTTGTGCTGATATTTTGTTCCAACATTTTAAGTGTTTTTTAAGTGTACATAACTGACCAAATTCAGAACGCTTGCGGTAAAAAACGATGTATTTTAATGTGTAAAATTTATTATTTTTCATACATTATCGAGTGTGAAGTTGCCGCTTCTAGTGTATATACAAGGTGATTTGTAAAAATCTTACAACCTCGCAGAAGTAGATTACTAACATCATAAACAACAACATTTATTTCACGAATTTTCCTAAAACAGACAAAAAAATTGAATTTTCATACAAAACTCGATCAGCTGTGCGGGCATTTGTATGAAAAGTTTATTTTTTTTGTTTACTGTTTATAATAATTTTCCGGGATTATATGCATGGTACTCTATCTACCATGTTCAGCTTTATAACCCTATTACCAAGCACCCTGTATTACTTTAATAAGAAATAATTTGTTTTTCTAACACTACTTTCGTAGCGAAAACAAATCGGGGAGGTGTTTCGTCGTTTCTTATTTATATTTCCTTTGGGCTTCAATAATGAATGCAAATAATACATAAGTATTTTATACCCACTTCGACAGGCGAATATAACCGAGGGAATAGAAATATATAGGTAATTATTAGAGCTAAAAGTATAAATATTTCATGAAATTCTCCATAGCAGTAGGAAAGAATAGTTACGGATATAAGGTTAACAGTTTTCAGAACACAAGGTAAATTCCTTAAAGGTAACCTGGCCCTACCATGAGTTGATGCAAACTGTTTTCTTTACCGTAAACTGTAATTTTTTCTCTGTCACTCGCATTGACAGCAGTATATCCAATAGTTTACGGTAGCGTAAACAGTTTGCATCAACTCATGGTAGAGCTATGGTTATGTGAGTTTCGAAAGACGGTCTAATAATACCAATTTTACCAGAATGTTAATATGTCTCTTTACAAACTGGTTTCGTAGCAAGAAATATATTTTATGTACCATAGATTTCATAAACGAGACGGTCAAACTGAAATAGATGACTAACAAAGTATCATCTCGAATAATATCGATCTTCTCGAAGCTTTGAAAACACGTTAAACCGATAGCTATGACAAGGATTTCAGTCTTTAAATCCTAAAAATTTTATATGTTTTGAGCTGGCTGGCGTATTAAAATCTGTTGTGTTAGTAAAACTTTAATCATCTCTTTTAACCAGATTTCAATGAAAATAAAACCGCATCAATATCGGTGTATTCGTTTAGGAACTACGACGCCGACGAAAGACAGACAAACACACATGTCAAACTTATAACACCGCTCTTTTTGCGTCGGAGGTTAAAAATGAACAAAGTGAAAGTAGGTACATAAACGACATTAATTCCTGAAATGTGTCAAAAAGACTTTTTCTCGATTTTTATTTAGTCTTTATGGTATTATTACAAAGAATGAATGAAATCAAGTCACTTGATTTATCATCCAAAATGGCCGAAGTTACACCATTTTCATATAATCTAACCCTCGAAAGCTCAAAGCAAAAAGGCATTAAAAACAATCCCGCGCGATAATTTCTTCGTTTTTTCTGGCCAAATCTCCTGTCTTTTGCAGATACTTTGACAAAGATTTTATGGACAGGGGGTTCCTGACAAGAGGTCCCACTAAAAAAAGAGTGCGATATTCGGACGAAGTTCGGCAATAGATATACTTTATTTTAAACAATAATGTTAGTTTAACGAATAATCGTGAGCTAAATGTCCTAAATCTAGAGGACATTCATTATTCACTGACTTATTGTTTCCAGTTGACGCACACACAATAGTCTTTCCATTAAAATTCGTATACTATAAGATCGACAAAACAATAGACAGGCTCTCTGATTGGTTCGTTTCTTTTACGTATTACGTGTGATTGGTTCGTGGACGCTAGATGTCCACGGGCACTGAGACCTTAGTAATGTTTGTGAATATGGGTGTTACAGATACACCTCCCAAGCTATAAATAAATAATAAATATAAGACATCATCACAAACATTGCTCCAATTCCAAAGTAAGTAGCTAAAGCACTTGTGTTATGGAAATCAGAGACAACGGTAGAACTACAAACACCCGGACCTAAACCAATATAGAAAAGTTCATTTCCTAAATTCACCCTGCCGATGATTGGACCTGGAACTTCGGAGGTGGTTAGAATGTTTGTCTATGTGAGCCAAACTTCCGAAACAGAAGGCAAGATCCGATTATCGTAGTTTAGTTTTCATAGTAGGCTCTTAGGTCTTGACTCGCGATGGTTGATAAATGAAATAGATCACTTTTTTATCGTCCTTTCTCATTTGTACCTTTTTCACAAGTCATTCATGTTTTTGGATGAGAAAAAGTTAAAAGAGATAAGTGCCAGCAAAATGTCTTAACATTTTAATCTGGTGAAATTGACCGAGCGAGTGCGAGGCGCGAGCGAAGCGTCTCTGCTTCAGCTGCAAAAATGCTTTCGTATGTCTGTCCCTCTGTCCGTTTGTTTCTCCTCTACAGGTCGCATTTCTCAACCGATTCTCGTAAAATTTAGAAGCAGGTTCGATTATTATGTAATGTTTAAAAAAAACATATTTCAGCCATTTCGAAAAATGATCCAATTTAGTAGTGAGATGGCACTTGGCCTACATCTTACCTGATGTTAAGTGAAAATGATGCGGAAGGTGGAAGCATACTTCACCCGGAATCCTCAACTACTGAGGAACTGAAGTTTTTTAGGCCAGTATTTGCGATTCCAATTCACATACACCCTAAAATCCTTCTAATGACTGACGTGTCAATTTATATTCATTTTTTTTGTTACAGATCAACGGAGAATGATGCCAGTGATGGAGACGAGTTCTCAAATAAAGAATTGAATCTAATCGATGACAACAACATCGAGATTCTCAACACAGAAGATTCTTACGGCCTCCACAACGAGCTTCGAATAGATATAATAAAAGAAAAAGAAATGTAATATAATAATTATTCAAAACAGAAAACTAGTCCAACAAATCACTACAAAAGCGCCACAAGTTGCAAACACACATAAGCTAGGTAGACATAAATAAACTAGTTAAGGGTTCCGCCCCTTCGTTAAGGCCCCCGCACATTTGGACCCCATCGACGGCCCAGATCAATACTTATCCTATTAACCACACGTCCATAGTTTGAATTTGGCGAGATGTATTTCATATATACTTAGCAAATTGAAAATCAAACATTTTCGAGGAAAAAATATAAAGGTATAGGTTTGAAATATTACAATGACAATCATTTGATTATCACTGTGTGTGAGAAAAACCACCAATTTCATAGGTAAGGACCAAATTTGACGACCTCCGTGGTCGAGTGGCTTTGTACACCGGTTTTCAAGGTGTCGCCATCTCTGAGGTCCCGGGTTCGATTCCCGGTTGGGTCAATTTAGAAAAACGAACTTTTCTATATTGGCTCAGGTCTGGGTGTTTGTGAAACCACAGTTGTCTCTGATTTTCATAACACAAGTGCTTTAGCTACTTACTTTGGAATCGGAGCAATGTATGTGGTGTTGTCAAATATTTATTTATTTATTAAATTATTATGATCATGATGTCCTTATAATTACCAAAAAAAATAAATTTTGAATAAAAAAAAGAAAGTCCTAATGACTTGATCAAGAATAAGATATGAATCTTTAATATAATAAATATATTAAGTCTTATGTTGGGGCCACACTAGCGGCCAACGCCGTTGAATTTTCGAATTGATGAACCTTATATGTATAGGCATAAGAAAAATTAGCGCCATAATTAATGCCGTTAAGCGTTAGTGTGGCCTCAGCATTACATTTCTAAGACTAAGATAAATACGTACATGTAAATATAAAATAAAGCAATCTCTTTTCCAATACAAAATAATCAAGATTCCCTTCAGGCGTCACTAAAAAAAGCCCTTATATACAACCCCTACCGATTTAAAACGATTTTAAAATTCAAATTGGTGCACCAGTGCGTTAATAAAATGCGATGGAAAATTTGCCTCCCCCTTAAATTATATATTAGAAATATATTGAAAAAGACCCCGCGCATATGAGATTTCAAAGGGAAGAGATTCGTTAAAGAAAATTCGTGGAGATCTGTGGGGAATCTGGTGGACTGTTACGGAGAAAATTGTTTGGAAAAATCAGTAATAATTTAATTTTTTTTTGTTAAAAAACGTTATGTCAAAAAAAGAAAAAGATTGTGATCATCATCACATTAGCCGCACGACAACCACTGCTGGGTATAGACCTTCCCCAAGGATCTTCGCAAGGGTGTGGAGTAGATCGTTGCAGCAGCAAAATAGCAGACAAATAGTCCAACCAGCAGAAAAATAGTTTATAACCTTAAAAGGGTAAATCAAATTTTGCTTTTGTAAGGTTTGATCAATAAATGGGAATAGTAATAATAATCTAATAGTGAATAAAGTTGATTCTGTATGTGTCGTTTTACTTATATTTAATCTCAATTAAATATATTTTCTTCTAGTAAGTATCGTGAGTTATTACAAAAACTACATATGATATATCGAAAATACCGATATTTTTTTAATATATCGATAAGTATCGATACAAAATTTCGATGTATCGTATCGGAAAAAATATCGATATATTTTTCAAATGAATAACTAATGCCATGTTGTACGTATGTAGGTATACTTGTAATTAAAAATCATTTAGACCATCAATTTTTCCTTGTTCTATGAGTACATATAAATCTTGTCAATTAAAATAATATTTTTATTATAGAAATATTCATCTTAAGTCTTATTATGGTACCTACTACCTTATGTTACTCGTAGCTTGCTACCTATTTTTTTCTTAATTTTTTTTGCTTCACTTTTCCATTCGCCAGTCTCTAGTTACCATCTCGATAAGGCCAAGTTTTTTACAAATCAGTCCCCCACGGCTTGTTATTGCGGATTATTAGGTTTGTTAATTCTACTATCTCTATGTAAAATAGAAAAGAGGTGCAGGCGACTTTCACCCTTACAGACATTGCATAAGATAATCAAAGCTTTAGATATAATGATGGATTCATCTGGGAAAGATTAAGAGCGCATAGTCTGCACACTAGCGCCGCCATTGAAAAAAAACATAGTGCTTAAATAAAGTTAGTTTATAAATTTTGAGATTTTAGCATTCACAATGCTATTTTTACATAATACTAAATAATATACTAGAAAAAATACGACTCGAATACCGGATATCCAAAGGTCGCGGGTTCGATTCCCGTCCGAGAACATGATCTGGTGCGAGTCGTATTTTTTCTAGTATATTATTTAGTATTATGTAAAGTAAGTTTAGTTTAATAGAGCTTTTTTGCGAAAAAGGGCCACTTTATAAAAAAGAAACTCCATTAAACTAAACGACAGGCTATAAAATATTGTTTAAGCGATAAAAGTACCACAAAGCTTATTCGGAGTGTACTCCAGAGAGATGATTTGCAATTTCGTCATTATTTAGGCACTATGTTTTTTTCCATTGGCGGCGCTAGTGTGCAGATTACGCTTTCTTAATTTTTATTTTACTTTACCTTTTTGTATAAAGGGTAGAATATGTCAAGTAGATACTTATACAGGGTGAAATGATGTCATTGGCAATATTATAAACTAAAAAATTAACAGTGATATTAATTACTTTAGGACAAAAATATCCCAAATCAACTCGAAATAAACATAAAAAATAGATATTGCATCACAAACACTAACACTAAAAGTGGCCACTCTTCACAAAAAAACTCCATTAAATTAATCAACAAGCTAGAAAATATTGTTTAATCGATAAAAAGTACCACAAAGCCTCTTTGGAGTGCACTACAGAGAGATAATTTACAATTTCGTCTCAATTTAAGCACTATGTTTTTTTCCAATGGCGGCGCTAGTGTCTAGACTACGCAGCCAAACTTAAAGAAAGTTACACTAAACCTACCTTACATAAGTTACTATTACTTATTACCGCACTAATTTATAGCAATCCCAACCACTTTCCCATAACCGAAACTAAGCACGTCCAATGTATCAAAAACAACGGTTGGTGCAAAAAAAAAACAAAAGCCAATCGCACAATGAAAGTCCACCAAAATAGGGTCAACGGTACAGTTCCCATACCATTGCACCCGGAAAAAAACTATTTTAATTCGTACTGATCTGCATATTGCACCTTTTCCTAAGACAATAAAAGATCCCTTAGGCCCAACATCTGTTCGGTACCCTTGCTTACTATTGTTTAAAGTTACAAAGGTAAAAATATGACACAATACGCGCGTTGACACAATTATGTGACCCTAACGAAATTGCTAAAACAAAAAATAAGTAAGATTGTTATAGGAACAGGTTTTGATTATCATCAGAAAGGGTAAAGTGAGATGTAAACCGGTGAAGTGTTTTTATTAATAAGATCAGGGTTGACAAATATTTTCATAAACTTAACTACATTTCAAAAACTTTGACAGAAAGTTACGGAAGTTACGTTAATTTCTTTGTTAAATTCCGTAAAATGAATGTTCTTAAACATTTACAAATATAATTATAGCTTGATTGAACTTATTACATAGTAAAACATTGTATGTTTTCATTATTATTATCACAATTATTTTAACATTTAAATATAATAAAAAACAATAAATTACAGAATTCTGCTCACTGTCTTAAGCTATTACTATCATACCTTACATTTTCTTCATTACTTAAATTATTTTAATCTTATAATTGGATTCTCAAACCAAGTGTTAGTAAATAAAAATAAAAATAAAAATTAACTCAACTAACTTGGCATGCATGAATAAAATAAAAATTGGTATTGACAACCCTAATCTTTCAAATATATTTTAATTATAGCTTCCTCTTCCCTTACCGTTAAGACATTGTATTGTATTTCTTTAATACATTCATAAATCTTCTTAAATTCAACCCTAAGGAGCGACGTATGCAAACCAACGGAAATTAAAAACATAGACAATGTAATTTTTTTAAATAAAACTTTTGTCACTATGTTTCTCATGGAACAAGTTATAGAAATCATACCAATGTGTTAGGGATAATAATGTCATTTCTATGCATAACTATTCCATGTAAAGTTTATTTTTTTCTGACTCTTACAAAGGATTTATGTTTTTGCCATAAAAGTTGAGGAATAATAACTTTGAATCTTTTTTTAAACAATAATGTAACTTTTTAATAAAAGTTGAATGACACTAGTGAGTGGTGATTGGTGATGAAATTGTCCTAAATTTTACCTAGGCATAAAAATTAGTTTCTAGGAAACTTGGAACACTCCTTTACCTTCCTGAAATAAATTAAATCACAGAAATAATATTGAAAGTGAAATAAAATACTTCTGTCTAAAACTCAGGACTTTTAAACTTGAGATTTTTGCATCTACAGTGCTATTTTTATACAATACTAAATAATATACTAGAAAAATTCGACTCGCACCAGATCATATTCTCGGACGGAAATCGAATAAATAAAAAATAAACAAATGCTTGGACATTCATTTATTTAATTCCACACAGCGCCATTTAGCCACAAACTAAGAAAAGCTTGTAATATGGGTGCTAGACAACCGATTTAATACTTATATACTTTTGAAATATATACTTATTATACATAGTAACATCCAGACCCGTCACAGAAATTAAAATTCATCATTTCAATTTCTGCCCGGCCCGGAATCGAACCCGGGACTTCTTGAGTGGTAGACCGGCATGTTTACCACTGCACCACTCAGGTCGTCAATGAACCCGCGACCTTTGGAAGTCCGGTCCTGTGCGTCCGCGGCTCAAACATTTCCGTACATACGCATTTATGTCAGCACTAAAGACCATAAACTGAAAACACGAGAATACTTAGACTTCCACAAAAAGCAGTTGAGCTGACACAACATTAAAACAAGGCGATTAAGCCGGAGACACTATAGTAAATGGGCATTTATACAGTTACGTCACTTTGCCACTCCGCGCCGTCGTCGTCGGTGGCAACGGGTGATCGCCGCGTCAATTTCACTCGATTTATGCTAACAACTTGGCAATTTTGCGATGTAATTACATCGAAACAATCAATTCCTGTCTTAAATACTTTCGCATTCCGCAAACTTAAACCAACTGGCTCTAAATTCCAGCTAAGCAACTTTCAATCCTGTGACTTTAAGTTAAGGTGCAAATATATTTTGTTGATTGTGTCGTTGTTGCACTGAAATTGTTTTATAAAGCCTTGAATATTTGTAACTGTCATACACATGGTTGTGTTCTATGATAATAGTTACCTTATAATGATGATAGGAACTCGAATATAATTGTATACTTTCAATCATTTTAAAATGTTGCCTCCGTCATAATTGCGTCGTTTCATTCTTAAGTTACCAGTTTTGTAATAAGCTGTATAAAGTTGTAATAACAAACTATTTGCTCAGTATTATAGTGGCTGGCCACTATTGGTATAAAGTTCCTTGTTTACAATTTTACATTTTCATAAAATTGCATTATAACTTTTAAATCCAATTGCATAATAAGGTGTTTTATTACCTTGTTATGTGCAGTTTCATACACTGCTTTATCTACTCTCATACAATTGGGATTGAAACTACTAAATAAGAGATCAATGTTAGAAAATAAAAATAAAGAATATTACATAGAAACATACATACATACAAGTTACGCGCGAAAATATAACCCTTTCTTTGCAGTCGGGTAAAAAGAGAGAGAGAGAGATTTTGTTGGTAATACATTGATTATGAGTCATTTCCGTCGCATCTTAAATATCGGGCGGAGTCAAATTTTCCTCACATTCACTGCTATCAGTCATTTTTAAGCAAGAGAAGTAAAAAAATGAATTAAAAACTTTTTTGTATTATTTTAAAAATGGCAGGGATGGCGCGCCGTAAGTGATTTTTATATTATTATTTTTTTAATTTCGGTATTGCGTGTCTGTAAAGTAAGTCAATATGAACTCGTTTTGAAGTTTATAATTCGAACTTTACGATATGAGAGTTGATAAAAACAAATAAAAAAATAAAATTGACTTTATTATGATATTACATCCATTGTAATATTCTGCATGAAAACAGAACAGTTGAGTCAATTAATAGCTCGTGTTCAATAAAATGTTAAACGGTGGCTAATCACTAATTAATAAGAGGACTAACTGAACAAGTAAAAACGTGACTAATTATATTGTAAATAACTCCTTACTTTTTATCATTATAACGTCGGCTAAATCAAAGGTTTCAGCTTCAAAAGTCATGCGCAGGAGTGTCACCTATCACGTTTCGGAAATTAATCTTTTTACCGATAACAATGGCGACCAAATTGCTCTCTAATTTGAGTTGTCAATTTGTCAATACCTTTTCGGTGAAAGGTTAAAAACGTTATAGGTCCCTGTTTGTACTGTGCCGCTGTTATACTGTGTGTTGTCTTTAATTACTGTCATTGTTACTCTTTGGTTTAAATTGGTGAACTTTCAGTAATATTCTGTGCTTTTACTTATAGGTATTAAAATAAATTGTTAAATGCAATTATCCTTTATTTGTTGATTCCAGTGAAATTATATCGCCTCCAAGAATAGAATCTCAGTGAATAAATTACAAATGATATTACCTCATCAAACTTTTTGTTGAGCGAAGCTATATAAATAAATATATTTGACAACATCACATACATTGCTCCGATTCCAAAGTAAGTAGCTAAAGCACTTGTGTTATGGAAATCAGAGACAACGGTGGTATCACAAACACCCAGACCTGAGCCAAAATAGAAAAGTTCGTTTTCTAAATTGACCCAACCGGGAATCGAATCCGGGACCTCAGAGATGGCGACACCTTGAAATAAATGCCTGGACAATTTCACACAGCGCTTATCTAGCCGCAAATTAAGCAAAGCTTGTAATATGGGTGCTAGACAACTGATATTCTACTCATATACTTTTTAAATAAACTTATTATACATAAACCCGTCACAGAAATTAAAATTCATAATTTAAATTTCTGCCTGGCCGGGAATCGTACCCGGGACCTCTTGTGTGGTAGAACGGCATGTTGACCACTGCACCACTCAGGTCGTCGAGTCATCGTCAGTCGATATTGCTGGTTTATGCGTAACCAGCCTCTGGTAGCATACTCGTGAACAGGTGCTACCAGGGGTGGTTAAATTGGAGTTTTACACAAAAATACGCAAAAATTCACATTTTTCAATTCTAACTGACACATGGAGATTATACAGTGAATTAAACAGTAAAGTCTGCAAGTGCACTATTACTGCTTTCGAATAATATCAAATTAAAATAAAATCAGATTTAATTAAATTAAAAACCTTTCAGAAATTAGCTTGTTCGTATGGAAAACCATAATTGTGGCCCCTATTTTCTTTTTAGTAGTATATAATAGTCTAGTCAGTTAGACGGATCTTACTCACTCATCATGTGTCACTGCAGACTTTAAAAGTGTACGAAAAGTGTCAAATTTGAATAGAAATCACATAGGCACAAAATCTAAATAATCTATATATATAAAAGGGAAAATCACTCACTCACTGATCACGAAATCTCAGAAACTACAAGTGCTAGGAGTCTCAAATTTTGCATGGGGGCTCCTTTTAGGGCGTAGGTGCTCACTAAGACGGGATTTTGCGAAATTCAATCCCTAAAGGGGTGAAACAGGGTGGCAAAGTTTGTATGGGAGAACGCGATTCCTTGGCCCGATTGACTTGAAATTTGGCATAGACATTCTTTCACAAAATTAATTGAACACGTGTTTCGTATTTTTTTATATTTATCTCCTAACAGGGTTAAAAACTGGTAGAAAGCTACTTTTGGGGTGATTGACTTCGACGTCGGAATTAAAACTTCTTAATGCATTTGATTGATTAATTAAGAAAAATAAACATCATTTGTCATCTCAACGTAGTATTACATTCTCTTTGGTCATTTCCCCTGAGAGTAGGTAGAATGCGTTTCATTGAATAGCGAATATTCAATAAAACGTATTACTATGAACATTGGCTATTTTGTATGGAATCGCCATTTCGGGTTACTTTTGACAACTAACTTTTGATATAGAGGTTTTAGTCTGAATAATGATCTTAGTAATGATAAAAGGGTCGTAGTGTTGCTTTCGTTTTAGTGTTCAGCTGCTTTGTTATTAACTTACTAATTAAAAAGATAGCGCTGGTTCTCAAGGTAAAATTGATAATCATTTATTTGTAGGTGATACGAAGTTCACAGGGTCCACTAGTATATTATATAGCTATTAAATTTATATTTTTCGCATTCACAATGCTAATTTTATATTAAAATAAATAATTTTAGAAAAAATCGACTCACCCGTAGCCCGACCCGTCTGAGGTGCTACGGGTGAGTCGATTTTTTCTAGTATTTTTTCTAATATTATTTATCTTAATAAATATATCATTGTTGATACGTCATAATAAATTAACTACAAAAAATCTGTAGTTTCAAGTTCTGAAAAAAAAACATGTCTTAAAAGTGGGTGTGTTCAGCCACAGTGTACTGCATCTTTTGAAACGACCGAATGGTCAGCGAATTAATATTTATCGCATACATCCACGCAGTACCGAGAAATCGGTAGATAATACGTCTGTGGCTCAATTTAAAGGCGGAAGCGGTGAACAGGTCATCTTGTTAAAAGAAGCGCCTTTTATTCGAGCATTGCGGACATTGAATATTGTTGCCAATACCGTTGCCGTATTCTGTTGCTCAATGGATGAGTTCACAAGAGTTGCTCTGTTTGTGCTGTGTTACATTCAAACATACTGTGTATAGAAACTAAGTTAATTTATTTTTATGTCCAAATAAAATATAAATAATGTAATAAATGGTCCCTTTACTTAATAATGTATAAGATAGTTACTCTATCGCATTGAGTGTACTGTAAAGATAGATGTGTGTTATAAATAAATAAAATTTGGTGCTACGTTTCTTGAATGTACCTATCACATCTTGTAGGTGATACGTGGAATTTAATAAACTACTTCAAACGGAAGCTTATTTTGTCTGTCTCATTGTGACTGTGTGTTTTAATATGTACATGAGTGTTTTTGACTAGAGTCAAAAGATTTTCTAGGTAAAATAGATTTTACCTGGGTAATTAAATTTGATTTTATTATTACTGCTAGTTGAGTATCATGGTCATAATTCGATATAATTTCAAGTAATTAATGACTATTTTAAATCATAGTAGTTATGAGGTTCTCTGTTTGTGAAAAAATATCGGCAATTTCAATGACGTACGTATTAATTATCAAGCTGTCAACTAATACCTAATTTAATATGTTACTTTTATCATGAAAAGAGCTTCCCCTGGTAGCATGTTGTAACTCAAACGTTTTATGTCATTTTATGTTTTCAGTTTGTAACTTAGACCACACCACCTCGTACCAAAGTCACAGTCACGTAGGCTCACCCATCGTTTTGTTGCACCCGCTTATTACAGACATTTATGAAACATAATTTCTCGAAACAATCAATTAACCTGCGGATTTTAATGGCCCAATTAGAAATTACTATGTTTTTTTACTGTTACAATAACATGAATGCCGACTCGCGCTGAATAGAAATGCGAAGTCCTTTTAATTTTTGACAGACTGTCAGAAATTTTAATAGCTTATCGATTTTTCCAGATATGATTCAAGCATGATTCAAGATGTCAGTATTGTTAAAGTTGTCATTTTCAAATTATGAATAGACGTAACTTTTTTATAATTTTATCTTCATTACAACTTTTTCTTTTGTGACTACGAATTCTAAGACTATATATTTTATAAATAAGGCTTTTTTGTTTTTATATTTATCTTGTTAGAAAGCAATACTTTTAACTTTTAAGTAATTAATGTAGGTACCTAAACAATAAATAAATGCTTGGACGATTCCAAACAACGCCATCTAGCCCCAAACTAAGCAAAGCTTGTAATATGGGTGCTAGACAACTGATAACTTTTATACTTCTTTAAATATATACTCATTATACCTACATAGTAAAACCCAGACCCGTAACCGAAACTAAAATTCATCATTTCAATTTCTGCCCGGCCGGAAATCGGACCCGGGACCTCTCGCGTGGTTGTCCACTGCATCACTCCAGTCGTCAATTTTAAACTACAGTTTTAAATTAGCTATATTTTAGAATTTCGAAATTACTTTCATTCTTGAACTGATGATTATTACGAATATTTTTTAGAAGAGAAAATTGCGATTACGATATTTATGTCCGCCATCATAATTTAAATCAACCCGTCAATGTATTATTCCAATATTTACGACACTGCGTCGTTATAAGCCAATAATTCTAGATTGTAAGTGTGCCTAACAAAAAGTGGGCATTTAAGACATAAACCAGTCAGGTACAGTGTCACTGTAATGAGAGCTAATGACTCGGAAATAAACACCTTGTCTAATAAATAAATTATACCGGCAAAGTGTGAACTGCGTCTTAGGAATAGTCCTAGAACTTAATGTCTTAGATATTACCTCGGACATACAAAGAAACAGCAACTTTGATTTGGTTTTAGGGTTCCGTACCAAAATGGTAAAAAGGAACCCTTATGGTGCGATTCCGTATGTCTGTCTGTATGTCACAGCTGGAATTTGAGAGCTACTAATGCTATCAACTTGAAATTTGGAATAATTTTAGATGACGTTTGCCCAACTATTTTGCAAATAAGAAAGAAATAAAAATATTTATATTTTTTTTGCAACAGGGACTGAAAGGGGGTCTTAAAAATTTGAAGTGAGGCTACTAGAGCATATGGGGTATCATATGAAATAACGCTGCTTGCACATTCTCAAACATTTTTTAAATTTTTTTAGGCTGTATAGTTTTTGACTTTTAATGAAAAATGTAAAAAAAGTACCGTTCCCCGCCCCCTTATCTTCGAAGTTTGCATGGAGAAAAATGTGAAATTATTTTATGTAAAGACTACAGGAAAGATAAAACGATGTCTCTAAATAGTAAACTTTTGCAGAATGATTATGGAAAGGACGGAACCTTCGGTGCGCGAGTCCGACTCGCTCTTGACCGTTTTTTATTTTTGCACTTAGCAGGAATCATTTATAAAAACGATGGTACACATTGTCAATTTTTTTTGTGATTTAAATAAATTAAAAATATGCTAAGAAATCATTAGTTCGGGTAGATATTTTTGTGCGCTAGAACATAAAAAAAGTTAGATGATTCAAAGAGGTTCTACCACTTTACAATGGAGGTGGCATTTTGGAATGGTCATTACACCACATACAAATTAATTTCTAAAGAATTTCTGTAGAAATTATACCATTTACAGTCATTGCTATAATAGCTTATAAAATTAATTTAGCAGACTTGTTCTTAATTTTCTTTTTACGACCCGCAGCTTAGACTTTAATTCCCATCAATATTTCTTCGCTAGACCCAGCTGAACCCTACAGCTATCTGTAAATGCAGTAGGCAATTGCAACGAGCTTCCTAGGGTGTCTGCACCTGCCTATTGTCGATCAAACACATTGCGAGTTTGGTGTACAATCGACGACATAGAAACAATGGCGCTTTCTTTGTCTTGTCATATACAGGGTCATTTTTAATTAATTTAAAACCTCTCGTGGGGTTGATCAGACCATCAAACTGAACAACTTTCATTATGGGACCAACCTTGAAATCGCGAAAAAAAAACAGCTCTTTCATACATTTCGATGGAGTAGGCATAGTACTTTTGTATGAAACAGCTGTTTTTTTTCGCGATTTCAAGGTTGGTAACATAATGAAAGTTGTTCAGTTTGATGGTCTGATCAACCCCACGAGAGGTTTTAAATGAATTAAAAATAACCCTGTATGAAACTGTTCAATGAAGAAAGCTACTGTTCAGACCCTAGAGCTTGTATTTTTATCTTCAATTTCGTTTTAAGGTTTGACGACCTCCGTGGTCGAGTGGCTTTGTACACCGGTTTTCAAGGTGTCGCCATCTCTGAGGTCCCGGGTTCGATCCCCGGTTAGGTCAATTTAGAAAACGAACTTTTCTATATTGGCTAAGGGGGCTATCTGGGTGTTTGTCATACCACCGTTGTCTGTGATTTCCATAACACAATTGCTTTAGCTACTTACTTTGGAATCGGAGCAATGTATGTGATGTTGTCAAAATATTAAAAAATAAATATAAAAAAGATTAGCTTCCTAGGGCGCTTGCACCGAACACATTGCGAGTTTGGTGTACTGTCGACAACATAGAGACTATGATGCTTCCTTTGTCTTGACTTGTGTAAAACTGTTCAAAAAAAGTAAGGAGATTTGTTCAAATCCTAAAACTATCTGTAAATGCATGTCGCGGCGTCCACCCTCCTTCGACTAGTGACTGATAGGCTGACAGACATACGGCAGAGGTTGTCAGGGATGACGTACCAGACAGACAGACAGATGACTATCGGGGAACGGACGGACGGGAAGACTGAGGATTGACCCCTGCAGACCGACAACTGCGCCAGAATAATGCAGTTAGGTGCAACTGCAAGGATAGCTTTCTAGGGTGTCTGCACCATTTGAACCGATCAAACACATTGCAAGTTTCGTGTACTGTCGACAACGTAGAAACAGACGTTCTCTTTGTATTATCATGTGTGAAACTGTTCAATGAAGTTTATAGCGATTGTTCAAAGTTTTTGTGAACCTGTTAAGCAAGTATCATTTTTGGAGAATGGTTTCCATTGATGATCTTTATACAACGTGCTACAAAATAACCCCGAATGCCGAATATGGTAGATAGGGACCATCGAACTGAACAACTTTTACTATGGGACCAACTCTGAAACAGCTGTTTCATACATTTTGATATTTTCATAATTAATTGGTTATTGAACGAGTGAATATTCTAATCTAGATAAATGTTAAAAAGAACTAAACATTATAACGTTTTTGGGATCTGTTGTTGAATCTGTATCTAAAGCTAGAAAATCTTTGAAAACAATAAAATGTTTGTTTCAAAAATTGCAACGAATTTGAACAATGTATAAAGTCTATCGATGTATCGAATAAATGTAATTCGTTTCATCAGTCTCAAGCCACTTCCCACCCCCTACTGGTTGGTTAACATAAATTAGCTAAATATAAATGAGCTATTGTGCCACGTCATATCATTGGCACTGCGGATCTTCCGGGGTTGGATTATACTATTAACTATGTGGCACATCTAACAAAGAGTTAATAATGTTGTAGAATAGATAAGAGTACATTATTGAAATAGAGCCGTGTGGCGTCAGGGTTCTATTTAATACTTGACAATTTGTCACCTGTCATGACAATTTTATTTCACTGCGTCAACCAATTTGAAAACAGAACAAACTACTCATAGCTAATGTAATACAAACTGTCACTTTATTAAATAGGGCCTTGTTTGAGTAGAAAAGGTGTTATAAAGGTGACTAATCAGTTAGAAAAGTCTGAAACGAGTAGGAAAATATAGACGATTTAAAAGTGCTCTTTTAAGTTTATTTCAACTAAAGATATTTTGTCTTTGACTTTAATGACTTAAGAGGTCACTACGTCTAAAGTCATTAAAGTCAAAGTATTGTTGGCATGTTACCGAATACTATTTTACTACCTACCTACTTGTAGAAGCGCTTCCCGTTCTCTCCATATTTCTGGGCACAGTTGACATTGGTTACACAACCAACTATTTTATATACCTATTTTAATTTTAATGCAAGTGTTTATCTATGTTCCTACTACCTGAAAGTAAACCCGTATTTCAGCATAAGCTATCAGTGTTTTTTACAATGTACTGTTTAAGGACCTACCTTTTAAGTGAAAAATTGCACAGTATCTTACACCTCCATGGGCCAGAAAAAAGGGTAGCAGTTGGTTGGTTGCCGGCCAAACAACCAACTCGCATGCCAAGCGTGAATATTCTTGCAATAAAAACTCAACATTGTGTTTTCAGTACCTACTTTTATTGTTTATACAGTCGTGCCGTGTATATGACATTGTCAGGTCTATGGCACCAACAGTTCTAAGTTTAGACACACCGTTAGAAACTGCCTTGTTTTTATGTGTACGAGCCTTTTTACTGCACGCTTGTTTCCACACCACCACAAATTTGTTAAAAGGTAGTTTTTGGCGCCATTTTGTCGAGTTCGGTTTGGTGTCTATTTTAATTATTTTCAAATTGATTCATAGTGGATATTGTGTCTTAAAATTGGTGCAGTTATATGGTACAAGTGTCTACGCAACTGAACAATATGTGGGATAATTGAAATAGGCGCGATCTTGGTTGTGTGAAGCTGAGACTTTTATTGAAGTGGTGGCTTCCTCGGCAGAACTAACCGAGTAAACTGTCTTGATATACTTGGTGCCAAATGGTCCAAGCAGCATTGGAATGCGATGCACCCGCATTCTAATGGAAAATTAAACAATATCTACCACTGAACTATTTAACACTTGACACTGGCAAAAATTACTTCCAAGAGGTAAGTAGATTGCCATAACAAAAAAAGAAGAAGAAGAAATTTGTTAAAAGGAAAATAGTTATGGATTTGTAGATTTTACTTATTCAGTTATAGTAAAGGCAGATATATTTTATACCGATGCGCGGTCACTGACCTTTGCAGATCCAGCGAAAGTTTGGGTTGCCATCGGGTATTGCGCTGCGCATAAGCCCCCAACGACTTTTAACCCTAACAGAAAATGTTTATAGATAGGTATACTTAGGCAAAATATGTTTTTAAATGCTAATGCAACTGAAAGAAACGACACTAGTGGCTCTGTCAGCTGAAGACCTCGCTTTTGTGACATTTTCTAACATTTTTCAAAATGGCTGAAATAGTTTTTTTTTTTATTCGAAAAGTGGAATCGATTAAAATATGATATATAATTATCGAACCTGCTCACAAAAGTTCACGAGAATTGGTTGAGAAATGTTACCTATAGAGGAGAACAGACAGACAGACATACGAAAGCGTTTTTGCTGTCCATTCAAAAATCGAGAACACATACTTAGTCACACATCTCGAGATTGACCATTGCGGAATGTACTTTTTCTCACTTATGCTCTAAAATATTGACATTACATTTGTAAAAAAAATGTAGGAGCTTCCACATTTACGTGGTGGTTACGTTCATCACGTTTTAAATTTGAAATTCAGTGCGGAAATGAATTCCAATACTTCCCGCACATTTTCAAATTTAAAACGGTAGAACTCATCTATCGTTGTTTTTATAAAGCTTTATAGCTGCATGACTGGTCATAAACTTCAACTTCGCGCCTGTAACTATTGTTACGCTGTCCAAATGCACTGTCTTGCATTTTTGTCGTGTAACAATGCGCACATGCAGCTTGCCCTCGCGGGTCACACAGCGTCAGTTGCGGCCATTTTGCAGTAGTTACATTCGTTTGATGTAACGCCTAACACATGTTTTACTTACTTTTATTATATACATAAATAGATTATGAAAAAAGTAATATTTTTTCATAATCTATTTATTTATATAATAATAATAATAATATAATTACACATCCTACACCCATGCTAATTGTTGAGCCACGTCTGACGTTTTTATTGTTAAATGTATTCTACAAATTCGGTTATGCCATAAGTATTTAATTGGTGTTTTTACAATCTTGTCTTCTCGATAATGTTCTGATACAATAAAACTTCACACACACACACATCACACCTACTATTAATTTAACAAAGTAAAACAAAAGTGACCAACTTCAGAGCGCTTGCGGTACAAAACGACGTATTTTAATCTGTAAAATTTTATCTTTGCCATACATTCTCGAGTGAAGTTGCAGCGGATCACTGTATATTGTAAAAATAGAATTGTAAAGTATATTTCCATCAGTGGTTGTAGGTATTTAAAATAATTCTACCACTCAACACGACAACACCGCGTTAAAAACTTTTTGTGGTGTCTATGACTAGTACTTATGACTACAATGTTGCTAGTATTAAAAAATACACTATAATTCTGTCACGGTAATTATCATTTGTGAGATACTACTCCATAATTCAGTTACACACATTTGACAAGAATTACCATTTTTTGAGATAGTATGTGCAAACTACTTCCCATTATTTTTTATTGATACTTATTCAAGTTTTTTTACTTTTTTGCAGTTTATTACGTTTAACAGCGGCGATGCTATTTTCTGTAATTATCATGTTAAAAACAGTGTGTCTGTTCATGATATTAAATATTTTTCTTAAGAGTCCGGCGAACTGAAAGCTTCCCTTTCTTTGGATTTTTTATTTAATAGAAACCTAGACAAATACTGTCTTAATCTATATAACATTACAAGAAGAGTTAATTATGCTCAAATTGCAAATCATTTTGGTATTACGTTAATTTGTATGGGAAGCTCACTGTTCGCAGGAGCCTTAACTTAGGTCGTTTGTTTAAGTCTGATCCCAAAAATAGGTAAATACTTTAATATCCGTTAGCACAGGACATCAGGCTCCCACCGCCCCGGACACTTGTGGCAATCAATTAGAATTTAGTTACAAATATGACATGTGATTTTATGTAAGCACTAGAAAACTTTTCTGTAAATTTATCTATCGAATAAAGTAAGTACTGATCTCTGTTCTTATACTTCAAAAAGAGTTCATTTAAATGCATTTAATTTATGAGGAAGTTTAATAAACCCCAACTTTCAAATACGTTAAAACATTTCCTAACCATTCATTCGGGCGAAAAAAATATTACGACACAATTTTCGACGCATCAAAAGTTCCGGACGTCTGATTAAAATCAAAACGGCACTATTCACTGAGTTTTAATTTTTTTCGCGCCAAAAAAACGCCGTCTCTTTGTCTCGACTTCGCGATTCGTTTCATTGCGCTCAACTCTTTGAAATGACGGCTCTAAATCAAAAGTAGTCAAATTTCTAGTCCCATTGTTTCATCGCAGTGACACAAAATGAGGGGCAAAGTTTTTTGCAACATTCGAATTTGAATTAAGAACTCTATTGTGACGATTTTTTTTTCTAATTAGACCGAGGAGTCATTTTTCATGCATCGTTCGCTATCTGATTTACCTGCCAGTGGCAATATGCGAATGTTTTTTTGTATTTTTTTTTTGAGAACGTATGATCGTTGCGTGTTTAAAATTTGGCCCGAGGCAGTAATTTATGCGAGCCTAAAGAAATGTTGCCAATTGCACATACATATCTTGATAATTGTTATAATTGTGTTGCCTGAAATAATTTGCAATTTTTAATTTTGTGGACCGTTTGTTTACTTATTCGGTGTCACTGTTTTATGAAGTTGAAGGCAGGCGGTGCCTTAATTAGGCGAGGAAACGAATAATTCTTGTAACAGATAATTATTATCGTTAAGAATTGCAGACATTTGTCGCAGTTTTGAAAGAATTATTGCATTATATTTTTTAAACTTTGTAGTCAAAGTAGACATTATATTATCTATGTTAAAAGTTTCCAGCAATTAACGATGATCGTTAAGAAAAAATATTTTTTTATGCGCGTCATTTCATAATTTTTAACTTGGTCTTTCTCTGTCTTTAGTGAATCATACCTAATTAAGGGCATACACAGATATCTATCTGTCAGTTTAATTATTAAGCAAATAAATAACTTTGCGGACAGACAGACACCCAGACAAATTTGCTGGCAGAAGCTAGTTTATTACAAAAGAAAAATAATTACTTCTTTTATATTTTCTTCATACATAAATAGTGTCTTGATCTCTTTTATTTAACTTTTTAATTCAAAGAGTAGGTACTTATCTATTGTATTGGTTCATAATACGACCCGCATACGTCAATTTAAGCCTTTACAGCCATATCTAATTATAATATCGTAAAATAATACAATGAGCTAATTGTTAAAACAAGGCAATTTGGCTACAGAAAATACTTTAACTTATATTTAAATAAAAATTCAAAATATTTTAGCAGCTAAATGTGATTTAATAAAAAAACTTCTCTATTATAAATAAACTATACTTATCTAGTTTTATATTTCTTTTTTTTTAAATTTATGAGATTTTTCAATCCTCAGATAACAAGATATCAGTCAGTTAATTATAGCCCGAATAAAATGAAGTCATTCAAAAAAATTAGACAAACAAACATAATGACAAACATTTTCAATTTGGCAGTATAATACGTTATTAAATGAATAAAGCTTTATCTGGGCATTGAAAAATCAGCCCTAAGTAAGTATCTAATACTTTAAATTCTTAGAAAAAATAAAATAAAATAACATCATAATACAAATGAAATAATATTTTCCAATTGAAATCAGTAATTTATGACAGAAATATTAACTTTAATTCATTTTATTGTTTGTTTTTGATAATAATTTGCTATTTGATGTACATATAATTATGCTTAAATTAATTTATTATGTGATGTTGTCCAAACAGGATGTTTCATAATAACCCGTAAAATTTTGTTTTTCATTTGTATGGAAAACTGCAAATCGACAACCCTAGACGCAAATAGACTATTGTTTTTGATATTCAGCTCTTTAATGGGCAAAATCAAAACACAATCATTTTGAAGTTTATCATGAAATAAAAAAATGATTCTAAAAAATGTGGCGGTTTTCAGAGTTTATAATATTTTTTCGGGGTTGTATTCATAGCACTCTATCTACCATTACGGCTTTAGGGTTTTTTTGGAAACACGTTGTATATAAGAATATATAATTATTATTTTTATTCTAATTGCATTTTTCTCAAATATAGACCCAAAATTAGATCATAGTACATACAACATTCGCATCGGTTTTTTTTTTAATTTAATAAATAAATAAAAATAAATTCAATAACGGTATCGCGCGTGGCGCTAAAATTTCAAAAAAGAATTCAAAAATAGGCGCCAAGCATTCGATCACACACACAAATGTAATTTTCTACCCCTCGTATTTTACACACGTACAGGGTCGATAAAGCAGTCACAACTTTATTTTGACTACTCGCCTCTAGATGGCGCTACACAGTTAGTAAAGAAAAATAATAATTTTACTGTAGCTAATAACATAACTAAGGCTGCCTTATAAATTAAAATCAAATCTCTAATAGAGTATATATATATATAGTTTTCTAATTATGATATTAATTTAAAACACTTTTGACTTGAGTTTTATTTGCTCGGGTTCTGTTAAGAAAACCGCCAATAGATGGCGCTACCGGTATCGTAAAAGCTTGCTCCTTCGATATTACATCTGCTTTCAAAGCCTTAGCCTTCTTGTACGTGACTGCGAAGCAAACTGTCTGATTTTCCAACTAAATTACCTTCTCACATCTCACTTCGAATGGTTTTACGCATTTATATTCATTTCTCGGTGGCTTACGAAGACGTATGTTCTTCGGTAAACTAATAAGAAATTTGCTCTTATTAGAATTTAATGTGTATTGGAAATTACTGGAATTGCTGTAAGATATTTGTGCTGGGGCAAAAGTAAACGGATCTTTATTCTGAACATTGTACAAAGTTGACAATATTTCTTTGTTGTTATAATAAATTGGAATTTATTATAACAATGGTTGGTATTTGACGACCTCCGTGGTCGAGTGGTTTGTACACCGGTTTTCAAGGTGTCACCATCTCTGAGGTCCCGGGTTCGATCCCCAGTTGGGTCAATTTAGAAAACGAACTTTTCTATATTGGCTCAGGTCTGGGTGTTTGTGATACCACCGTTGTCTCCGATTTCCATAACACAAGTGCTTTAGCTACTTACTTTGGAATCGGAGCAATGTATGTGATGTTGTCAAATATTTATTTATTTATTATTTATTTTATAATTTAGTTCTAACAGAATTTTCTGATTTTGATTAATTTATTCAGTATTATTATTTAATGTATTCTTGAGTTATTTCTGTTTAATTTAAGGCCTAAAGTACAAAAAAACATCGAAACTATACGCTTCAAACATTTAGGCCTAAATCACAACGTACAAATCATTTAAATAAAAAAACATAGTCTATCTCTTTCGTAACGCGCACGCATTTTTTGTTGTATTTTGCATCCCTCTCTTATGTTAACCCCTGACTCCTCCTACTTCTAACAATGCCGTTTTTTTAGCTTTGGGTGGGGTGTTTTTGTTGGACTACTTCAGTTCATATTCTGCGCAAGAGCACTTCCGTCTGTACATACTTTTTAACAAATAAAGTATTGAGCAGTGCAATATGTTAAGTTATTGATTTAAAAATATGGTTCAAAATTAGTGTTTATACTTAAATAATTTTCATTTTTACTAGATTTTTTTTAAGGTGCAGTGTTTTCAGAAATTAAGATAATTATCTGTATTAGTGATTTTATTCAAATAAGCTCGCAGCTTAAAAATAGGTTTTTTTAAGTTTTAAGTATATCTTAAAATGAAATGGGGATATCAGACCACGTTACTGAATGTATATGTGTATTGTTAAAAATTAATAGTTCGAAAATATTGGAAAAAAACTTGATTAATCGGGAAACTCATAAAGACAGCAAGACGCATTCATTTTTTCCATGATTTACGTAAGGCAGTTACCTATTTACACGGGTCGACTTAGCAGGTAATTTTAGTCAATTAGTGTTATTTATCGACAATTGCTCGAAAATCGAATCGTCACCACTTTGAAATTAGGTTTGCGATTAGATTTTACAAGCGATTGTCGATAAAAAAGCGCTAATCGATTAAAATCGCCTGCTAAGTTGCCAGTTTTGTCGACTCGTGTAAATAAACAAAGATAGTTTCATTTGATTACGTGCGTGTACCTAAGCCTTAATCCAGAATTCAGTAAATTTTGGTACACAAGCAAACCTTAATATCTTGACTAATTATGAAATATTGTTTTTTTTACCACAAATACCTACCTACATATTTACTTGTTTAGTAAAAGGAAGTAATACGCCCATAACTATTTTAGATGTGTACCATCATTGGTTTTCATGTGAATTGATCATTAAGGCACCGATTACTAAATAGTTACTTTAAGGGCCCTGTAGCCCACAAAGTGGCGCACTCATCTTAATAAATGTATTGCTCGCTAAGTACATAATGTATCGAAAATTTACATTCACAGATTGAAGCTAAGGTTAAGGCTAATGTTAATTAAATTTTACTGAAGTTATTATTTGTAAATAAACCATAGAACTTAAGCTTCAATTTGTACATGTGTATTTTCGATACATTATGTACTTAGCGAGCAATAAATTTAATTAAGATGAGGGTGCCACTTGAGGGCTATATGAGCCTTAAACTTCGGACTAGGTACTAATGGTTTGTTGTCTAGATTAGATTTAATATATCTGTTACGGGTAAATGGCGGGAAACAACAATACTCCCGACTTCCGACGCGATCGAGATTGATTTCGAATCGAATTAACGTCAAAACCATACTGTGGAAACCGTTTTCAAAAATAACAGATTTTTGACGTTTATTCGATCGTGCACCGATAGCACGAACAGCTATCGAAAAAAATAACGCACGTAAAACATTCGATAGAGTAATTTTGCATGAAAAATTTATACAGCGCCATCTATCGCCGAAAAGCGAAATGAAATTTTCCATAGATAATTACTCTATCGAGAAGTTTTATTTACGCGCGTTTTATTCACCATAGATGTTCGTGCTAGTGGTACTGATGTGAACTCGATCTAGTCTGTGCGTTTTAAATGCTATTTAAAACGCACAGTATAATCTTATACTTATGTGAATAAATTATACTCTGTGCGTTTGTTTTCTTTATTAGGAGCTGTTATTGCCAGAATCCTAACCATGGTGGCCAGTGGCGTGGTAATTTAACACGGGTGCTAATTTCAATGGCAGAAAACAGCCATTTTGTGTAGACCCATCCTTTGTGCAGAATCGCCACCGTGGAGAGATCTTAATCGATGGTCTGTAACGTCAGCAGAAAAATGCTACTGCAACTGCAATTCTCTTTATTGTGAAAATATCTTCGATAAATAATAATTGTTAATATTAATGTTATTTATTATACTATATATAGCTCGATTACCACTCACTCACTCACTGACTGACTCATTGACATAATTGTTCTCCCAGAAGGAGGTGGAAAAGGGTATAATGATGTTTGGGGAAAATGTGCAAAACCCCAATCGAACTGGGGAAAAATTATGACATTTGGGAAAAACAAGATGGCGGCTGTGGGGAGATTTGTAACTTTTTTCTTTTCCAACCGATTGTGTTCAAACTTTCAAGACTGGTAGATTTTGACGTATAATATCTAGAAAAATGAGAAAACGTGACAAAAACAAAATGGCGGCCGCGCTGGAGAGCTTTAAAAAAATCGATTTTTGGACCACAAACTGCGGGGCCACAGCTCTGAAGTGTTGTTTGGTTTGAGAAAAATATTTTTACCGTTTCACCACAATAGCCCTCAATTTTGACAAAACTAGGAAAATTTTAAAAAAAACAAGATGGCGCCTGTTGTAGTGGCCATTTTCTTTGAGGTACGAAAACATGCCATTTTTAAAGTCAATTTTCTTCCAGATGGCAACACTGGAGTGTTTTGAGGTCCATAAAACAGTTGTAGGTATAGACACAGAGTATAGATTGGTAGAATATTTTTACCTCATTTCGGGGTAATTTTCGAGATTTACCCCAAAATGAAAAAAAGTGAATCGACTACTTTTTGGGAATTTCGAGTATGAGGGTTTATGTATTGTCTGTATACAAATGACATTTTGGTACTTTGGTCGACAACGTCTGGCAACCCTGGAAACTGCTGAGGAAAAAGTCATTTTCGAGATACCCTTTTTTCAAGTCCTATTGCGGCGGCTGGGTGCAAGTGAGAAAAAAAATCAAAACTTGGTTGCACGCAGTATATGCTGCAGAATATAGGAAAAATATGAGCAATAGAAAAATCAATATGGCGGACGCAGTGGCGGCCATTTTGTAAATTTTATACCTTTTTTAAATATTCCAAGGCTATTTTGAGGCAGTTCACAACACTTGAGAAGGTTGACATGTATTGTCGAATTACGCAACATATCAAGGAGTATTGCCATGTAAAAAATAATTACCCATTTTCGGGGTACTTTTTGAGATTTACCCCAAAAATAAGAAAAATAGAAATAGCGCCATTTTTAAATATTTTTTATCAAAAACCATTAGATTTTGCCAATACTAATGACATTTGACTATTTTTATATCGATCGGATGGCAACACTGGAATTGGAAGTAAGGTTTATTTTCCGGGTACCGCCTTTATTATTACCAAACAGGAGCAGTTTTAGAGGGGTGTAATGTATGAAGAAAGTATTCAAGATTTAAAAAAGTCTCAGAAAAATAAACTAAAAGTGGAAGACCAGGTTAGGATCCTCATAATGGGGTGCTGCCCGCCAAAATGGTACTACATAGGTAGATGGTTCTCAAACTAAAGTTGTAGAGAACTTTAAGCAGATTCTGAAACGAGGAAAAATATTCAAAATGGCGAAAAAACAAAATGGCCGCTCATTTTCCAGGTACCGCATCATTTTTATTACCAAAAAAGAGCAGTTGTAGAGGGGTACAATTTATGAAAAAAAATTAAGAATCTAAAATACTCTCAGAAAAAAATATATTTAAAGTGGAAGTCCAGGTTAAGATTCTCATGACGGGGTGCTGCCCGCCAAAATGGTACTACATAGGTAGATGGTGCTCGAACTAAAGTTGTAGAGGATTCTAAGCAGATCCTAAAGCGAGGAAAAAATATTCAAAATGGCGGAAAAAAATGGCCGCCATACAAAATTACAGAAAACCCAGTACGAGCAACTAATTAAGAAGGAGATTTCTCTCTCAAAGTTAAAATCAACAAACAAAACAATAAAATTAAAATGTTTTGATCTAATAGCATGAAGCATAGTAGCAAGCTAGAAATATGAAAACATTACTTTTTAAAGTACACATTACTGGGCATCGAGCGTTTAACTTCAAAACGTTTACTTATGATAACACGTAATGAATATTCATCGTCATTCCACGCACATACAGCATAGCAAAATGATCGTTCACAGATTAAATAAAAAATAATGGGGTTTTTCGTTTTTTTAAACTATTTATCGATAACCATAATTTCATTCATTGACATAATTGTTCTCACAGAAGGAGGTGGAAAAGGGTATAATGATGGTTGGGGGAAATGTGCAAAACCCCAATCGAACTGGAGAAAAATTATACCAATTGGGAAAAACAAGATGGCGGCTGTGTAAAGAGGTAAATGTATAAAAAAGTATTCAGAATCTAAAAAACTCTCAGAAAAAAGGAATTAAGTTGAAGTCCCGGCTATGATCCTCATGAATAGGTACTGCCCGCCAAAATGGCACTACACAGGTAGATGGTATTCAAACTAAAGTTGTAGAGGACTTTAAGCACATGCTGAAGCGAGAAAAGAAATATTCAAAATGGCCGCTCATTTTCCAGGTTTAAATTATTTATCGATTACCATAATTTCATTCATTAACATAATTGTTCTCACAGAAGGAGGTGGAAAAGGGTATAATGATGTTTGGATAAAATGTGCAAAACCCCAATTGAACTGAAGAAAAATTGATATTTGTTTAAACTTTCAAGATCGGTAAATTTTGACATTTAAAATTTAGAAAAATGAGATACACTCCGCACTGGAGTTTTGAAAAAAAAAGATTTTTTTACCGCAAACCATGGGGCCACAGCTTTGAAGTGTCGTTTGTTTGATTGGAGAAAAATGTTTTTACCGTTTCACCACAAAAACCCTCTTAATTATAATCGTAATCGCGAAACCGTACCTAACCGTAACCAGAACTGTAGCCAAAACCTTAACCGTAATCGTAATCGTAACCGTCACGAACGTTCGGGCTCGGACACCGACTCGGGCTCGGGCTCGGGTTTGAGTTCGGGTTCGGGTTTGGTTCGGTTTAGTTTAGGCGTTGTTTTTTTTACATAGAAAAACAACGTCACATTCTCATATTTATCAATATTCCATCTTATTATTTATTTATTTACAAACATAAAACACAAATTTGTTGTTATATTTCATTAATTTTCCTTATTCTATATTTATTTCATACATGCGACCTCATTTCATCCATACTCCAAATTCAAACTATCAACCTCCTTGTATAAAACTTCTTGGTATCTATGTATTTATTTTTTATAACATTTTAATTCATGTTCGACAACATTTAAAAATATTCAAGTATTCTACTATCCTTTTCTCACACATCCATTTTACATCATTCATCCTTTTCACTCGAATACTTTTTTCTTGCGTTGGCCGTTTTCGTGGTTTTTCCCGCCTTTTATTAGGAAAATTTTCACTGTTCACGGCGTGAAGCTTATTTTTACTCCGAACTTTAAGGAGACTGATATAATTTTAAAACAAATGTTGAAATTTTGTTGATTCCTTTTGAGAATAATATATTTTTATTCAGTTAGTATTTTAAAAGTAAATTAAATGTTGATTTTTATAAAGTCTTCACATGTTCGTTTGGTTTTTTAGGCTTTTCATACTGTTTTGGAAAATCTCGTTGGAGAAACACAAACAGCTAATATTAAATACTGTGAAAAACCGCTGTAAATATAATTTTCATGACAATTGCATTAATCAATAAAGGGTATGTATGTATTCTAAGTATTTTCTTTTAACAGTCGCAGTTCGCATTTATTTATCTATATTTATTATTCTTTTTATTAACTCCTTTTTTTCTTTTTCAATTCCAGGAGGGAAGACGAGGAAAGATATCGATTAATTTTTGTTTTCATAATGTGATGATTATATTATTATTAATTAGTATCTACATTATACGGGGCAGCTCCAGTCCTGATCTTGGAAGTTTTTATACGTGCTTTTCGTCTGTTTCAAGTAAGGGCGTTCTTATTTTTATGATTTTATTTAGCAAGACAAACTGCGACTTCTGTGCAGCGAGACTACGGTATTAAATTGTACCATAGAAGACCACGATTTCGTAAACACAACTCTTAATTTCAACAACCAAATATTTTTTTCATATTATTTCATAATTTAAGAGAGCAAAAGATAAGGTGCCCACCCCATTCATTTTGTACAGTTAGTGTAATACCAATTATTTCATCACCTACCTACATACATAAGTCTTTGTTTTAAGTTTTTCTTACATCTCTTTTAATGTTTTAATATAACATACTTGTACATCTTTAGTCTACATGTTTTATTTGTAAATATTTAAAAATTTGCTCACTATTTCCTGTCTCTTCGCCGGGCCAGGAAATACTTGACAAGGTTCGACTTCGTGTTTGCGTTCGGGTCGGGCCAGTTTTGTGTTAAGATTCGGTTCGGTTTCGGGTTCGGGTTCGAGTTCGGTTTCGAGTTTAGGTTCGAGCTCGAGTTCGAGTTCGTGTTCGCGTTCGGTTCGGACCAGTTTTGTGCTAAGATTTGGTTTGGTTCGGGTTCGGGTTCGGGTCAATTTTGGGTTCGGGTTCGGGTTCGGCTTCGGGTTCGGGTTCGAGTTCGGGTTCGAGTTCGGGTTCGGGTTCGGTTTCGGGTTTGGGCTCGGGCTCGAGTTTGGGTTCGGGTTTGGGATCAAGTTCGGAGTTCGGGTTCGGGTTCGGGTTCGGTTTCGGGTTCGGTTTCGGGTTCGGGTTCGGGTTCGGGTTCGGTTTCGTGTTCGAGTTCGGGTTCGAGTTCGGTTTCGAGTTTAGGTTCGAGCTCGAGTTCGAGTTCGTGTTCGCGTTCGGTCTGGACCAGTTTTATGCTAAGATTCGGTTTGGTTCGGGTTCGGGTTCGGGTCAATTTTGGGTTCGGGTGCGGGTTCGGGTTCGGGTTCGGGCTCGGGTTCGAGTTCGGGTTCGGGTTCGGGTTCGGGTTCGGGTTCGGGTTCGAGTTCGGGTTCGGGTTCGGGTTCGGGTTCGGGTTGAGGTTCGGGTTCAGGTTCGTGTTCGGGTTCGGATTCGGTTCGGTCTTGAGTTCGGTTTCGGGCTCGGGCTCGGGCTCGGGTACGGAATCGGTTCGGTTTTGGGTTCAAGTTCGGTTTCGGGTTCTGGTTCGGGTTTGGGCTCGGGCTCGAGTTTGGGTTCGGGTTCAGATTCTGTAAGGCTACCGCGCAAGTGTCGTCGACTTTGCCGTCGGCTTCATTTGACAGATGGATGAGAACCATTGTTACTTCTTTTTGGCACAAATAAAAACTTACCAAAGAAAAGTAGCAATGTATTACTTGCGCGGTAAGGCCCCTGGTTCGGGTTCGAGTTCGGTTTCGGGTTCAGGTTTGAGTTCGGATTCGGGTTCGCGTTCGGGTTTGAGTTCGGGTTCGTGCTCGGGTTCGGATTCGTTTCAGTCTTGGGTTCGGTTTCGGGTTTGGTTTCGGTCTCGGGTTCGGGTTTTGGTTTGGGTTCGAGTTCAGGTTCGGGTTCGGTTTCGGTTTCGGTTTCGAGTTCGGGTTCGGGTTTGGGTACGCGTTCGGGTTTGGGTTCGCGTTCGGGTTCGAGTTTCGACCTCAGGAAAGTGGAAGTCCAGGTTAAGATCCTCATGACGGGGTGCTGCCCGCCAAAATGGTACTGCATAGGTAGTTGGTGCTCAAACTAAAGTTGTAGAGAACTCTAAGCAGATACTGAAGCGAGGAAAAAATATTCAAATGGCCGCCATACAAAATTACAGAAAACCCTGCACGAGCAATTAATAGATGTTCGGGTTCGGTTTCGGGTTTGGATTCGGTTCGGTTTTGGATTCGGATTCGGTTTGTTCTTGGGTTCAAGTTCAGGTTCGGTTTCGAGCTCGGGCTAGGGCACGGGTTCAGGCTCGGGTTTGGTTCGGTTATGGGTTCAAATTCGGTTCCGTCTTGGGTGCGGCGGTTTTGGGTTCAGATTTAGTTCGAACTTTCGTTTGGATTCAGGATTGGTTTCGGGTTCGGGTTCGGATTCGGGTTTGGGTTCGGCTTCGGTTTCGGGTTCAGGTTCAAGCTCGGGCTCGGGCTCGAGTTAAGGCTTGGGTTTGGTCCAGTTTTGGGTTCAAATTCGGTTCGGTCTTGGGTTCGAGTTCAGGCTCGGGTTTGGTCTGGATATGGTTCGGGTTCGGATACGGTCTGGTTTTGGGTTCAGATTCAGTTCGGTCTTTCGTTTGGATTCAGGATAGGTTTCGGGTTCGGGTTCGGGTTCGAGTTCGGGTTCGGGTTCGGGTACGGGTACGGGTACGGGTACGGGTATGGGTACGGGTTCGGATTCTGGTTTGGGTTCGGCTGACTTCGGCTTCGGTTTCGGGTTCAGGTTCAAGCTCGGGCTCGGGTTCAGGCTCGGGTTTGGTCCAGTTTTGGGTTCAAATTTGGTTCGGTCTTGGGTTCGGGTTCGAATACGGTCGGGTTTTGGGTTCGGACGGGTTCGGGTTCGGTCGTGTTTGGATTCGGTTCGCGTTCGGGTTCGGGTTTGGCTTCGGCTTCGGGTTGAGGTTCGAGTTCAGGTTGGTGTTCGGGTTCGGATTCGGTTCGGTCTTGAGTTCGGTTTCGGGCTCGGGCTCGGGCTTGGGTTCAAATTCGGATTCAGTTCGGGTTCGATTTGGCTCGGTCTTGGGTTCAGAATCGGGTTGGGGTTCAGGTTCGAATGCGGGTTCGGTTTCGGGTTCTGGTTTGGGTTC
Source organism: Catoptria pinella (assembly GCA_963556745.1). Classification (NCBI taxonomy): domain Eukaryota; kingdom Metazoa; phylum Arthropoda; class Insecta; order Lepidoptera; family Crambidae; genus Catoptria; species Catoptria pinella. Next base: position 2,632,744 of record OY750771.1, read on the forward strand.
AGGTTCGGGTTCGGGTTCGGGTTCGGGCTCGTATTCGGGTTTAGGTTCGTGTTCGTGTTCCGGTTCGGATTCGTTTCAGTCCTGGGCTCGGGTTCAGGTTTTGTTTCGGGCTGGGGCTCGGATTCGGGTTCGGTTCGTGTTTGGATTCGGTTCGCGTTCGGGTTCGGGTTTGGCTTCGGCTTCGGGTTCAGGTTCGGGTTCAGGTTCGTGTTCGGGTTCGGATTCGGTTCGGTCTTGAGTTCAGTTTCGGGTTTGGGCTCGGGCTTATTTTCAAATTCGGATTCGGTTCGAGTTCGATTTGGCTCGGTCTTGGGTTCAGAATCGGGTTCGGGTTCAGGTTCGGTTCGGGTTCGGATTCGGTTCGGTCTTGGGTTCGGGTTCAGATTCAGTTTCGGGTTTGGTTTCGGGTTCGGGCTCGGGCTCGGGCTCGGGCTTGGGTTCAAGTTTGAGTTTGGTTCGGATTTGGTTTTGGTCTCGGGTTCGGGTTCTGGTTCAAGTTCGGGTTCTGGTTCGGGTTCGAATTCGGGTTCGAGTTCGGGTTCGAATTCGGGTTTGAGTTCGGGTTCAAGTTCGGGTTCTGGTTCTGGTTCGGGTTCGAGTTCGGGTTCGGGTTCTGGTTCGAGTTTGAGTTCGGGTTCGGGTTCGCGTTCGGGTTTAGGTTCGGGTTTATGTTCCAGTTCAGATTCGTTTCAGTCCTGGGCTCGGTTTAGGTTTCGTTTTGGGCTCGGGCTCGGGTTTGGGTTCGGTTCGCGTTCGGGTTCGGGTTTGGCTTCGGCTTCGGGTTGAGGTTCGGGTTCAGGTTCGTGTTCGGGTTCGGATTCGGTTCGGTCTTAGGTTCGGGTTCAGGATCGGTTTCGGGCTCGGGCTCGGGTTCAAATTCGGATTCGGTTAGGGTTCTATTTGACTCAGTCTTGGGTTAAGGATCGGGTTCGGGTTCAGGTTCGGTTCGGGTTTGGATTCGGTTCGGTCTTGGGTTCGGGTTCAGATTTGGTTTCGGGTTCAGGCTTAGGTTCAAATTTGAGTTTGATTCGGTTTCGGGTTCGGGTTCTGGTTCAAAATCGGGTTCGGGTTCAGGTTCGGGTTCGGGTTCGGGTTCGGGTTCGGGTTCGGGTTCGGGTTCGGGTTCGGGTTCGGGTTCGGGTTCGTGTTTGGGTTCAGGTTCGGGTTCGGATTCGGATTCGGGTTCGGGTTCGGGTTCGGGTTCAGGTTCGCGTTCGGGTTCGGGTTCAGGTTCGCGTTCGAATTCGGGTTCAGTTTTAGGTTTAGGTTCGGGTTCGGGTTCGTCAAAAAATAGGCAGACTACGCTGGGCCCACTACTTTCTCAATGTGATTGGATGTTTCATTACTATGATTTTAATATCAGCCAGCGAAACTCTAAGAAAAAAATATATAGAGCATTAATTTCACCGGGCTGCAACACAAGTTAACCACGCACGCATCACCACACCGCACTGCAACTTGCAGACAAATCGCAATGTGATTTGATCTGATGGCAATACCGCATTCCACAATTCGCATTCCGACTCCCCAAAGACCGCCACTTAAAGACCAACAGAACGGTGCCCGCGGGCTGCTTCAGCAGCCCGCGCACCAGGGCGAAATACTAGTTGTTACATATATCTCAAGATATTTCAGCATCTGTATAATGTTTTTTTAAGTCTGTACCTACATTTTAGCATCCAATTTTGTGTAATAACAGATTTTATTCAAACTATACAATTGTTTACTTTTCAATCATTATACAACATTATACGTAAAAGATAGACAGATCTTCGCTAGAATAATGCCATAAAATAAAAGGAAAACACATTTTCATTTACCTACTCACTTAGTATTAAATAGTAATTATTAACTTAATAAAGAAAATTGGCCTAATTGAAATTGAATTTGTAATTATTTTATTTTAAATACTAGTCTTTTTCTGTAGTCGTTACACAGTGAGGCTGCAAAAGAAGAGTTAATTGATCGCCTAATCGCAAGTTTTTAACAGTGCTGGGAATCTAAGCCGCTCATTGCACGCCAAAGTAGGCGGGGTTATTGCGTTCCGATTTTCAAATTCAATTACATTGTTCTTAGAGTTTTTTTTTAATAAAGTTGCCTATTATATTAGAATAAACTATATCGGGATTTACACCATGTACCTGTTTTTTTTTTATTTTTTTTTTTCAAACATTATATTGCCTATTATATTACATTCTACAACTATGTAGAACAGAAGCGGCAACTTCCCAATGTATGGCAAAGAGTTTTTACAGATTAAAATACATAGTTTTCGGTCTTCTGTTGTACCTACAGTCAGGTCTAAAAATATGTATACAGGTTAGAACTATATCATTGAGTTGTAGTTGTCTTTTGTCATTGACTTCTGTTCAAAGAACAGTCAAAAGCGAGTCAGTCTCGCGCACCGAGAGTTCCGTACCATTATTCTGAAAAAGTTTATTTATTTGTTTGTTTGTTTATTTTTTTGTGCAAGCAACGTTCTCCTGTTGCAAAAAAATATAAATATTTTTATTTCTCTCTTATTTGCAAAATAGTTGGGCAAACGTCATCTACAACTATTTTGGTACGGAACCCTAAAAAGTAATAGCTTTTTTAGAGTGTCGAAGTTGTAAACGTATAGGTAAATATTTATGGACGTGATTGTACCTACATAGTTAATTTAATCGCATTGTATTCCTTCTCAGTCTGAATTTAACTGAATTCAATATAATACTTTTCATCTGCTTAGGCGTTTCAATTTCAAAATGCGTGCAAAATGCAGATGAACCGAGTTCTCGGTGTCTTTAAATTTTTTTAAGTTTAAATAAATTCTCCATTTAGATTATTTGACTGTGCTTTTCAAACTTATATTTTAACTTGTTTCAATATTCATAAACGCCCGAGCGGCCGCATGCGGCCGGATAACAATGGAATATCTATTGTGTGTAATTTTCCGGGCGTTGAATGGTTAAGTGAATTTTATTACAAAAACTGAAACAACTGTTTAAATTCTACATGTCAATGAATGAACAGTAAATAAAGTGTAATTAAGCGCGTTTATAGTTATTTCGATAATGAAGTGAAATTCTTTATGCTGTCGTTGTAGAATAGCGATAGACTTGGTATGTGCGTGGTGTAAGTTACAAGCGATTTTCAGCCAACCGTTTAATTAAAATGTGAATAATAAAACTCTGTAGTACTTATATTTACTTTTGAATAAATAAATATTTGACAACATCACATACATTGCTCCGATTCCAAAGTAAGTAGCTAAAGCACTTGTGTTGTGGAAATCAGAGACAACGGTGGTATAACAAACACCCAAACCTGAGCCAATATAGAAAAGTTCGTTTTCTAAATTAACCCAACCGGGCATCGAACCTGGGATCTCAGAGATGGCGACACCTTGAAAACCGGTGTACAAAGCCATCGACCACGGAGGTCGTCAAATTATAATGATAGTATTTTTTTGTAATATAAAATTTAATTTAATGAAAGTGGTCCCTAAAAAATATGTTGTAGAAATGCTAGCTATTCCGCGGGTGCAAAAGTAATTATTTATTGAGAATAAGTTGGGTTTGTTTATACTATATGAATATTTTCCGAAATATAATAAAGAATGAAATTTAAAATGCATAACATAAGTAAGTGTTTGTTTACTTCAAGGTGTTTATACAATTTGTTATTTTGACGTCACGAAGCTTCTCTAAAGTTTTACATTGAATAAAATGTTACGACTTTGAATTTTTCCACACCTTGAAGTCTGAAGACTGTAGTATTTAAACAATCGCCAGTGGCATCCCAGACACTTGATACTGCGATAAGCTTTGAATTTACTAACCAAAGGAAATAGCGAGGCATTTTATAGAAAAAATGCCACTTTTGTTCTAAGAATTTGAAATAAATTACCTATAGCAAGTTTATCTACTGGTTTCAATCTTACAGTGAAACAAAGAAGTGTTTTTTAATAAATATTTAGACTATCGTTGTTTATACAACGTGTTACAAAAGTAACCCTAATGCCGAAAATGGTAGATAGGGACCATCAAACTGAACAATTTTTACTATGGGAGCAACTATGAAATCGTTAAAAAAAATCAGCTGTTTCATACAAAAATTAAAATCGAAAATATCAAAATGTGTGAAACAGCAGATTTTTTTTCGCGATTTGATAGTTGGTCCCATAGTAAAAGTTGTTCAGTTTGATAGTCCCTATCTACCATATTCGGCATAAGGGGTACTTTTGTAACACCTTGTATACAACATGTTACAAAAAATCCCTAAAGCCGAATATGGTATATAGGGTACCATGCAAACAAATACAAACCCGGTTTTTTTTTCTTTTTCATGATAAACTTCATAATGGCAACCCTAGACCTAAGTTGTATAATGCTTTTGCCTATTAATGGGATTGATTATCGAAAACAATAGTGTATTTGTCTCTGGGGTTATCAGTTTGCAGTTTTCCATACAAATAAAAAACAAACAGGTTATTATGAAACATCGTCATAAACGACGCTAATGTTAAATCCTTTAGAATTAGGATAAAAAATAAAACAAAAGCTAAATTAGTAGTATTACTATGCGATTGAGGAGCTCGGTGGCACAGTGGTATAGCGCCTGGTCCAGCAATTGCAGAGATTAAGCAACTTTCGCAAGGGTCGGTCATGGGATGGGTGACCAAAAATTTATTATCTCGATCTCCTCCGTGCTTCCGAAGGCACCTTAATCCAGCTGCATTTGCAGTCGTTAGCACCCACCAATCCACATTGGGCTCGTGGTGGATTATGATGGCCTATCCTCCTTATCCACCTATAAGGAAGGCCTGTGCCCCAACAGTGGAGACATTAAAAATGGCTGATGGTCTACGCGACCGTATCGCTATAAGCAGTCGTATAATGACAAAGAAACGCAGGATCAATAAAAAGCCCCGTTTCCTCGTGGTCATACTACTTTGTAAACCCCGGTACTATAATTATGTAAAACAATTTAGATATCTATATGTTATTAAAAAAAAAGACATATACCCATTACTGGTTAAACCCTTTGTTTGTTTTATATTGTTTAAAATGAACAGAAGATTCCGTAGGTTTTTCTTGTTCATCAAAGATTTTTATCATTGATTATAAACAACGCTTTGAAGCTCAGCAAACTAAACTCATCAATTTTATTTCATGCAAGCAAATCTATTTACTCTAGAAAGTTCCAACTCATTACCCCCCTTAAGTGATACTGTCAGACATACAAACAGACATCGTTAAGTTACAGTAACTTGACGTTTATCATCCTAACTTTCAATTTAGCTAAGTTAAATATAATTCAGGTAGTGTCGAGAGAAAGTTGTAGAAGGTTTTATTAAATCATAACGTTAGTTAGGAGCAGATCTCATAGCAGTTTCCACATGGCAAATATTAATAGACCTGTATACGCCTATCAGAGTCCGAGCGCACGCGCAGAGGTTTGCAACAAAACAGAGATTGAACTCTGAAATATTTTCTGCACTTGACAAATACGCATGTTCATAAAATTTTGTAAAAAATATAAAAATACAACTTTTGAACAGAAATATTTCTCCTTGTTGTACATTTCATCCGAGTTTTATGGTGTCCTAAACTTCAAGATGAAAAATTGTCTAGAAAACTAACCTCTGTTATGTTTGGGTTCTATAAAAATAACATTATTCGTTGTCATAGTTTTTGAGAACTGATGCCGTTTACTCCTGTATGTGTTAAGATTTTTTTCAGATCATTTTACTATTCAAGACATTTTCGTGATCCCGTTGTATTTTTTGCGATGCATTGTACACTTTTCTAGTACACATTTAGGCAAGGCCGTCTTTAACCTATTTGAGGCCCTGGGCACTTTGGGGGCCCCTATGATCTTAACTTAAATTTATCTAAACATATTGAAATCAGATCAGAAAGCCTGATATTCGGGCAAGAGTAGCTATGCGTATACAAAAGCTAGTATGCAAGTAGTTTTTGTAGTCAGTAATTATTGTTTAAGTTTTCGAAATTCCTATATATGTTTTATATGTTTTTTGGTAATAAGCATCCGTTATCGTTTAGCGATCTGGCAGGAACTAGGGGGCCCTATCGATCGCGGGGCCATGGGCACGTGCCCAGAGTGCCCAGTGGGAAAGATGGGCCTGCATTTATATTTTGTAATACGTTAAGTATAACTCTGTTTCTTCACTGAAATTATTGTAACTACTCACTCTGTCCGATTCTATTCCAGTGTCGTAGGTGCCTAACGAGCGAGCGTAGCGATCCGAGCGATAGCGTAATTCAGCGTTGCATCCCCGCCAGTTTATAGCTATGTCCGCTCTTGTAATTGGTTGCAAGATGGACGCAAGCTGCACACCCGCTGGGAGAGTTGGATGCTGGCTATCCTAGAAGAAATGGGATGAAAATGATTTTTTGAACTAGGTTTAAGGGTGTCGTCTCGATTGCTGAAATTAATCTGTTTTTGATTCATACAATCCTACAAAAAACAAAACAAAAACAAAAAAAACGCTAGTGATAATGCTTCCCACGCCAACCAGTACTAAAAGTCACAAAGCACAATTACAAAATCTATACATTCCCCTTGCTAATAAAGATTGTATAGCAGATGAATAGTTTCACAATGGTTACTCTCTGTCAAACTATTCAAATTTGACATTAAAAAGAAAGGGACAAAACACTCTGTTACTATACATCTGCTATACAATCTTTATTAGTAAAGGGGTTAGTGTCAAACTTAAATAGTTTGACAGAGAGTAACCATTATGTGATTTTACATCTGCTATACAATGTTTATTAGTAGAATTTCAGTTAATTATCTTACTAACTCCCCTTGTTAGTAAGATAATTAACTGAAATTCTAAATGTTTGTGCGCGCAACACGCAAAAACTGCTGTACGGATTTGAACTTGAACGGATATTTAAAACATTCAACTATGACAAGTATGTCTTGCAGGTGTGCAGTGTGTAGGTGTTTCGCCCAATTACGGTGACCTCAACTAAAATCTGTTTGTCTCTTACTGTGGTCGTTATACGGGAATTATCTGATGGTGGCTATAATTGGTCGTCTTCTGTGATATTATCATGGTGTAAAAAAACTTGTAAAGATATTTTTCCTCTGATTTTGTATGTGTAAAAATTTGCTTGTTGCTCGTTTTTAATATAAGCAAACAAGCAATAAATGTGTTTTGACATAGTAGCTTTCCCTTTTCTAGCGCTTTCAACAGTGGCATATATGCCTCATTGCATTTAATAACGTATGCCCTATCATCTCAAAACATGGCGGAAAGTTGAAAGGGAAAGCGCACAGATTAGAGGCATTTGCATGCGTGTGACGCAAATTGAAGCGACTCGTGAAGACAGACCATAAAGGTTTCCCTAATAATTTAATTATTAACATTCATACAAACTATTCCTATTGATGTATGTATTGAGAATACATTTTGTTGGAATAAATATATATTATCGGATATATCACCACAACACACCTATCATTTATGTTTTTATGGTGTCGTTATGTTTGACGTTCCGCGTTCATTCCCTGGTTGGGTCGATTTTTCTGTATTATCCGGTCTGGGTATTTGTGGTCCTACCGTTAATTCTAATTTCAATAGCACAAGTGCTTTAGCTACTTTGGAATCGGAACAATTTCAGGCACCAGTTCTCTCCGACATTAGTTTATTTAACTTAGTTTATAACAGTTAAGAAAATAAGTAATTTTTGAAAATAAACATTATTTTATTATTATTATAAATCATTGTCTAATATTAATTTATTTAATTTGTTTGTTATCATTATCAATTAGACCACACAGGTTTAATAATGAAACTTGTACAAAACATTTGCGCAGACGGTTCCGTATAATAATACACAGATTTATCTGATTAATAACGTCATTAGACGCTAATCAGCAGTCAACGTTGTTTGAGGGTCAAAGATCGAGTCCCGGCTGAGGAAGAATGCCGCAAAATCTTGATAGCCGATGTTAGAAAGTATAATTATCTTAATTTACATCGCTATGCTGGGAAGAGTTAATTTAGTGGAATGAGGAATCATGAGGCGTGTATGGTTTTCAAGAGCTTTATTATTTATATACATATACAAGGTGTTACAAAAATACTCCTAATGCCGAATATGGTATATAGGAACCATCAAACTGATCAACTTTTACTATGGGACCAACTCTGAAATCGCGAAAAAAAATCAGCTGTTTCATACAAAAATTAAAATCGGAAATATCAAAATGTATGAAACAGCTGATTTTCTTTCCGATATTTGAGAGTTGGTCCCATAGTAAAAGTTGTTCAGTTTGATGGTCCCTATATTATATATGTATCAAATTCGGCATTTGGGGTATTTTTGTAACATGTTGTATAAATATATTATATGAATACGACTCCAGTTTCTAAGTATGTTATTAATACTTTAATATGTATGAATAAATTGTTGTAATTTTGACGAACTCTGAAATGATGAAGATAATGACGAGTTCCAATTTCCTTGTTGTGTTATTAGACTGTGGTTGTATTGTGTATTATTTGTACTGTGTTGTTCGGTGAAAACTGTGAAAAGTTTATTTCATGTTATCTAGTCTCTATAAGTTTTTATTCTTTCTTAGCACATCAAAATTTTATATTCCACTAGTCATCAAAGAGAATGTCATATAAAGATAATAATAATAATATGCATACAAGAACGCATCATCTTTTCCATTTATGGTAGTATGACTGGTTTTGGAGCTTTCATTTGATAAACTTTTTATCTTTTAAATATGATGTTCCGAACGTATTTAAAAGCTAAATGAAAGTTCATTGACCTCCGCACGAGACAGATAAAACCACAGCGAAGACGTGACAAAATTGCTTTAAAATTTGAATTACGAATACCATCTGAATACCGAATCGGCGCACCCTCCGAACTCAAATAACGACGCAACTAAACGCAACATGACATCAAAATCATAAGAAGTCATTACCCATTCAGGCGTACACCCGCGCGGTCCCTAATTTCGTTGCAAAGACCGAAACACATATACTAAGTTCACTGAAGTATTTTCTATTAAATACAACAACCAAAAACCGACTTTATTTACCTTGGTAAAAAGTTGAATCTCCTTATTTTCCGTAACATGACAATCGTTCACATATCGGCGTAAACCCAAACTGAATGCAACTTTAGGGGCTTGGAATAGAGTTGATTTTAGCTTGCGGTGAGTATAGTCAACAAAAACACACGAGGAAAAAAGCGGGCATCTTTTTGCATTCCCTCGCTCCCCCTAAGCTGGCGTGTGGGGGTGAAGAAAAATCCGGCTGGGGCCCGGGAGGCAGTAGTTTTTCGTTCGGATCACGCGTCCATGACACGGTTTGTATTGATTTTCTGGCACATGCCGCACTCAGGTAGGTTGGGACGCTATACGTGCGAGGCGTGGTTAGGGTTAACGTTCGCGTTCCAAGAATGAAACATTTGAAAATAGAACGGTTCAAATACTTACGGCCTTACCACAAAAGAGTTTCAAACGTTGTTTAATTTAGACACTGTTTAAATGCGATGCCGTCTCTTTCAAACAATACTGTCAAAAAGTGACAGTATCACATTTAAACAGTGTCGTTAAACACTTGTTGAACAGTGTTTTTAAATCTTTTGTGGTAAGACTGATAGAGGTTTTTTGAGCGTTTTAAAAGTGCACTCCCCCACTTTTGGGCTGTCCCCCGTGTTTGAAGTCTAATATCAAGTAAAAATGATATCAGTCTAATTATTTTAAAGATTGAAAAGCATTTCAAAACTAAGTTGATTTAAAGAATATTTTTTATAATACTTTGCGTCATATTTAAATAATAACCATTTTTAAACACCAAAGTGTTAATTTTTGTTGTATATCACCCAAGTTCCTCAATGCTAGAAACCATTCTGAAAACTTTTAGTTTACTGAGATAGCATGAGTTTAATGGAAATTGATATGTATTTAAAACAATATTAGACTTCAAATTTAAACTACCGGTGATGATAGGCGACACAAAGTACATTCACACAGTACCAAAAACTCATAATGAGTATTTAGTTATCAGTATCGTCTGTTTTCGGAAAAGTCGTAGAACAATATGACTTTAGTAATCTTTTCCTGCGAGGTTGGTGTTTTACAAATTACCCTGTAATAGGCATTTTAAGCTTACACTTGCTTGTTTGGTTTAAGATAATTGTTTGTTTAATTTAGACACTGTTAAAATGTGATTCAATAAATATTGTCGAAAAAGTGACAGTGTCTTTAAACAATTGTTGAACAGTGTTTTAAAATCTTTTGTGGTAAAGCCGTAAATGTTTTGGCACACTTTTGAAATCAAAATATTGCATATTATGTTAATTAATCAAGGAGCTCGGCGGCACAGTGGTGTAGCGCCTGGCCCAGCGATTGCGGATTAAGCAACTTTCGCAAGGGTCTTGGAATGGGTGACTAAATATGTATTATCTCGAGCTCCTTCGTGCTTCGGATGGCACGTTAAGCCTTTGGTACCGGCTGCATTAGCAGTCGTTGGCACCCACCAATCCGCATTGGGCCCGCGTGGTGGGTCATGGCCCATCCACCTATAAGGAAGGCCTGTGCCCTAGCAGTGGGGACGTCAAAAATGGCTGATGGTCACTAATTTTATCCTCATGATTACCATACTACTAGTGTCACACCACCCTTGATTATTGTTAGATAGTCGCACATCTTATTCCACAATATTCACCCCATAGATATAATAACGGTTTAGTAAAAAACTAGTTCTAATTCTCACGTTGTTGCGAATATTATGCAAATGCGAAAAGGTGTCGGAAGATTATCATCTTATTGTGATTCGGTGATTAGTCACGAGCACTCGTGTTTGTTCGCGATTCGCCGCGGACCGGTGTAGACGCACCTTTACAATGCGCCCCGATGTTTGTTTGTTTCTATAGTCATTTGCATTTTTGGTGACGGATTTGCGATTTGTGGATCTATGAAAGTTATCAAAACTCATTAATTTTAGAATTATAAGTATTATACAACATGTTACAAAAATACCCCTAATGCCGAATATGGTTGATAGGGACCATCAAACTTAATAACTTTTACTATGGGACCAACTCTGAAATCGCGAAAAAAAAATCAGCTGTTTCATACATTTTGATATTTTCGTAATTAATTTTTGTATGAAATAAACAGCTGATATTTTTTTCGCGATTTCAGAGTTGGTTCCATAGTAAAAGTTGTTCAGTTTGATGGTCCCTATATACCATATTCGGCATTAGGGGTATTTTTGTAACATGTTGTATAAAATTCTCGTGTCACAAGTGTTTGTAACAAAACTCCTCCGAAATGGCTTGACCGATTCTTATGAAAGTGTGTACATTCATTAGCTTTGAGAATAGGACGTAAACTAATGTCATAATGCCAAAAAAAAGTTTTGGTTATAATTATTGGTACCTACTCTGCTTATTTAAGAGTCCGGCGAACAGTGAGCTTCCCATACAAACGTAATACCAAAATGATTAGCAATTTGAGTTTTGCTCACATCATTAACTCTTCTTGTGATGTTATTAGGATTAAGAAAGTATTAATTGTCAAGGGTTCTAATTAAATAAAAAATCCAAAATACTAACCCAATTCAAAACAAATGCCAATTACATTTTTTCATACAAAACTGTAAATCGCTTTAACTGTCTTAATGCGAGTAACATCACAAGAAGAGTTAATTATGCTCAAATTGCAAATCATTTTGGTATTATTACGTTGGTATGGGAAGTTCACTGTTCGCCGGACTCTTAACAGACGCTAAAATTAATTTAGCAAAAGTAGACGTGTATGCGATTCTTGACCTTATTGTAATGACATACAATACATTATACCTTCGACAAATGAACGACGACGTGGTTGCACTGTGAGCAACCGGCGTAAGTTCCTTTTTTTGTTTTTTCAACCCACCGATTTTGTTACAAATTTAAATATTTTATACCATGCGACAATAGACAAAGGTACTTGTAACTGTAAAAAATTAAATATAAAAAATTATGACGGTTCACCTTTTGTCTCTATAATGTATGCAAATGCTGTGCGGATATGACGCCATGCGGATGTGGAAAGATTTTTTTTCTCTCGTTTTGTGTTTGTTACAACGGTTATTATTGTTATTGTTCCTGTTTTGTTTATTTTCGGGATTTGTGACGAATGAAGTTAATTAAATTCGGGATTGGCTCTTGTAAGTTGCGTGTTGTTTGTTTAGTTATTCGTATTTAGTATACTGATAAAATCAATTAAATTCTAATAGTTGTCTTGTACTGTCTTTTAAGTATTAAAGTAAGTAATTGATTATTATTTAGTGCCTAAACCTAGCTTAATGTAAAATGTATGTTTTACCAAAAATGTAGTCTCCATAGACAGGATTATTACCTAGTTTGGGAACTACCAGTGATAAAAAAAACTTTTATTAATAATAATATTTTCATTTTCATTTTTCATTCACAAATCCCAGAAGATATGATTAGAAATGTTTTTAACATTATTTGGTACCTTATTTAAGAAAGTGTTTTTTTTTATCAAGATCACTTTTCAATTAGAAATTAAACACTTTTTACGGATTACAGCGCGTATATTATTAATTCAGGTGTTGTTTTAGAATTATTTAGTTTGTATTTATTGGTTTTTTGAATTCCCGACGTTTCGACACCTTTCGGAACGTCGTAAAAAGTGTTTTATTTCTAATGAACAGTACGCGCGAAAGTCTTAGAAGTGTATCACTTTTCAACTTCGCAACTCAGTATGCTCTGCTCTACATATTGTGTGATGTGCTCTACATCTTTTACAAATCGGAGTCTACTTTATACTCTATCTATAAGCATAAAATTGCTAAGTTAGGCAAGAAAAAAATGTTTTTATAATTCCTTACTTAAACTTAAAAGCTGTGAAGAAATCCTAAATTCCAATATCAAACTCGTATTATGATTTCCGAGTCACAAAAAAGTAAAACAAAGCTATTTTCTAATAAGTTACATGCCTATCTATACCGCTATACACTACTAAAAGCTGGTAAAAACCGTTAAGAGTCCGACGAACAGTGAGCTTCCCATACAAATGTAATACCAAAATGATTTGCAATTTGAGCATAATAAACTATTCTTGTGATGTTATTTGGATTAAGACAGTATATTCTATGTTTCTATTAAATAAAAATTCCAAAATACTAACCCAATTCAAAATAAATGCCAAATATTTTTTTTCTTACAAAACTGTAAATCGCATTAATTTTTATTTGGTTTATTATTTTGTATTTTTATTTAATAGAAACTTAGACAAATACTGTCTAAATCCGAATAACATCACAATAAGAGTTATTTATGCTCAAATCGCAAATCATTTTGGTATTACGTTTGTATGGGAAGCTCACTGTTCGCCGGACTCTTAAGCCCACAAAAAAATAAAAAAGAATACTTTAAAAAACAAAAAGCAATCGTTTATTGCAACTCCAGTATCAAAGTGGAGCGAACGGAGCGTGTATTAGCGACGGCATAATTGCTTCTATTATTCCAGGATAAGTACCTAGAAACGAGAACCCGATTCGAGTCGAGTGAGACAAAACGAGACGATATTTCAACTTTATTCACAAACGATTAACCATGCTACGAGCGATTTACTTTATCCTAAGGTTTTTCCTTTGTGAATGAAGATGCCCACCATCTTGTAATTTAGCTTGGCGGTAAACACTGGGTTTTAAAAATGTATTTTCATTTTCAGAGGTAAGAGAAAAGTCTTTTGCGCAGTGCAATGTCTTTAAAAATGGCAGAAAAAAATATTAAATAAATATTTGACAACATCACATACATTGCTCCGATTCCAAAGTAAGTGCCTAAAGCACTTGTGTTATGGAAATCGGAGACAACGGTGGTATCACAAACACCCAGACCTGAGCCAATTTAGAAAAGTCTAAATTGACCCAACCGGGGATTGAACCCGGGACCTCAGAGATGGCGACACCTTGAAAACCAGTGTACAAAGACACTCGATATTATACATATATGTAAAACCCAACAGATCACTTAATAATAATTATTATACGAAACATTTCGCTTACTTTGCACCTAAAATGGAGCGCAACAGCCTCAGTCCTAAATGGACTGAAAATATGTCTATGGTAGGTAAGCAAAAACTTTCATCGTAGTGTCAGTTCTAGTATTTTGTTAAAAACAGTTACTTTACTCTAGTTAGTCCTTGAATAGAACAGAAACCATGCAAATCTGTGTTGTTCACAAATCACAAATTATTAATACAGAATTTCTATGTAAGTAGTTTGCTGTAAGTAGATGATAAAGTTTTTATTACATTTTCGTAAGAATTATATTTAACCTTATACAATACTAAATAATATATTAGAAAAAATACGACTCGCACCAGATCATATTCGCAGACGGGAATCGAACCCACGACCTTTGGATGTCCGGTCCAATGCTCTTACCGCTGAGCTACCGAGTCACTAGTGGCAATGTTGAATTTCTTCTAGCATATCCTACTCTTACGCTGCAGTATTACTTCATCAATAAGAATTACCTCGACATTCAATTGAAATATCTTTCTAGTTATTTCAATGAATATGATCTGGTGCGAGTCATATTTTTTCTAGTATATTATTCAGTATTGTACAAAAATAGCATTGTTAATTTAAAAATTACATTTTATCTGTTAGCTGACTTAGTAATTTCAATACAAGCACTCAGGAGGCATTATTATTTTGATATTAACATGTTTAGCATGAATAGAAGCAAAGATACCCAGTCAATAATTAATTACAAAACGTTCATATTCATAATCAAATAATTCAAAATGGCGGTTCACAAAGGATTAATTTATTCAAACCCAATTTTATTATCTGTGAATGCACGAAACATCAATTGTTTATTTTTATTTACTCTGTGCCGATCGTTAGGCGATCAATAAGTGTTTGCTATTGTCATTTTAATATTATTGCCTGTACGATTAATCTTGCGTTTTGTTACAACTTATTATCAATAGATTTACGTTGTAAAATTTAAGACTTCCTGTGTCATAAATATTTGGACTCGATATTACAATGCGATTAAATTGACAATGTACAACGTAACTGTGTAACTTCAGAGCGCTTGCAGTACAAACGACGTATTTTAATCTGTAAATTTTTCCCTTTTCCATACATTTTCGAGTGAAGTTGCAGCGGATCACTGTCTAGTGTCAATGTAATCGCATTGTTAACGACTTCAAATGCAGCAGGGACCAAAGGATTAACGTGCCTTCCGAAGCACGGAAAAGCTCGAGATAATACATTTTTGGTTACCCATCCCATGACCGACCCTTGCGAAAGTTGCTTAACCTCCGCAATCGCTGACCCAGGCGCTATACCATTGCGCCACCGAGCTCCTAAATAGTGATTAAATAAGATGTTGATTAAATCTGACTTAAAAATGTAATGTAAGTAACAAAACTAACTAAAGGAAATAGTTTTATAGCAACAGCTTTCAATAGCAAATAATTCCCAATAAACAGCACCATGGGAACACACACAAAACATCTATCACCTGATTACAATGACCAGAATACATTAACAGTCGATACAGCTCATAATATGACGGCAGTACGCAAAATATTTGATCTCATTACCCATACAAAACACCACTGCACGCATCAACAGCGAAAATCAATATTCCAAATACGAAACATCTCTTTGTACCACAGCGTGAAAAGTTAAAATATTCCATAGACAAGGAACCCTTCAAGTCGGACGTCTCGATAAACATAAAAGTGACATAGACATGCAAAATAGATCCCATGCATCTCGGCGTTCAAAAACGTTCGATATTCAAATGAGGCGCCATTTTTCTAGATGCGGAAGAGCAATTTTGACACTTGGAAGAATAACCCTTTTACTTTTTTATTCAAATTAAGCTCCATCTTATAAACGGCCAGTGCTGTAGCGTAGATAATACATTTTTTTCGTAAAATATTTAATATATTCATGGATTTAGGATTCGTGAGAAAGATTTTGGGATGTAAAGATATCGTGAGAATACTATCTTTGCGTAATTGTTGGGGTCGTATGTTATGAGAAGCTGTGTCAACATTGCGTCTAATATGCTAATGGGTTTTATTGATATTTTACGATTGAATCGATATTGCGTATGCAAGAAACATCTAAATGGTATTTGGCTGGTGTGGTAGATATCGAAGTCTTATGATAAAAATATTCATCTTTAGTATTTATAGGTGTTATGTCATGCCATGTTTGAAACATTCACCAAATGGAGATAGCCATAAATAAAGCTATCTCAATATTGTTGATATTTTATTACCTTTTTTTACAGAATTTAATATCTCAAACAAGACTTCCTTTCCGGGAGCAACGATTTTTATTACATCTGATCGTGTAAAGATAAAACTTGTTTATTAGACATTAGTTTCGAACACTCATAAATTACGTTTGGCTATGAAATAATATAGAAATTGAATAAAATGTATAATTCATTAAGGTTGGAAATGAAACATGGCAATTTATTATCGATTAAAGATAATGTTCGTCGCTAAATGAAGTCATAACTCTTGATGGTATACGATATTTATATTCATTTGTAAATCAACTGCTTCATCGGTATAGAAAGCGTGGGTTCTCACCCACACGACACTGCTCATAAGACAACCTCTTTTATTTTGAATTTAATTAACCCGCTCGAAGACTACATTAGTGAGAAAAAAGTTTTTATTCAAGATTTGAATTCGAATTTCGAACGTCTTGAACCCTTCCGCGTTCTCCATTCAATTTTAAATGTCCCCTTGGTTCGGTGCAGGTGCACAGCTTTCAAAGAATTTCCGTTCGTACCAGTGTCTTTGGCTGTAATTTTGTACTTTATTGTCGTTAAAATAACTGATAAGTATAATAATTTGGTCGTAAAAAGCATTAAGTTTGTATCGAAATTTTAATGAGCACATTACTTTCTTAATGAAAAATATATGGTGACATTTTAATTGCGGTGCTGTCATAACGAAATGCACATTTTTGATGACATTAAAATATTATTTACAAACCGAAAGCTGTACCAAGTAACATTTTGTTAAATAATAAAAATCTTTATTTAGTACTTATTACATAAGATTTTTATTCATTAAACTGTGCAGTTAAATATTCAAACAATGTTCATAATCAAATTACTAAAACGGTTTACTAACCCCAAGGTGTTCCCAGGTTTAAAATAATGACACACCTGGGCCTAAAAGACCGGTCCTGATTTTTTCACAGTCACATCCGCATCTCATTTGCATGCAAAGGGTTAATTCTTCGCGATTATTTGAGCTCACGCATATTTTTAATTATTCAAGGGTTAGGCGCTATAATTTATGCTCTTTAAAATGCAGATACGTTGCGAATGTGTTTTTTTTCGTATCAGATTCAGTCTGTTATTGAATTTCGTGGAGTGTGCAACTTGAGTGTTATTAAAAATAAACATTTGATAAGTGTTTTAGGTATTTCACCTACTGATTTTTTGAAAATGATAAATAGTCAGCTCAGATTGTAAAGGTTAAAATATGTACGGAACAGTGATAAATACTTGTTCAATAAAACGGTATAGAAGGTATGACGTAACTCAATATCTCAATATAAATATTTTGATGATATCAACAACTATTGGTATTCTTTTCTTAAAAATATTATCATTATAATAATTGTAGTTGGTAGTTTAGGGTTTGTATTCGATGAAAGTATTCTAAAATCAAATTACATAGTATCATAGAGTGAAAACATGATAGAACATTTTCCATTTTCAATTACGAACCGCAACTTCGCTAAACTAATTTTCAAAATTCGAACCCGCAGCGTTCCGAAATCAAGAGTAGTGATGTACCAACGGCCATGCATCACGGATAATGATTGGATTTGCCCCGCCTACGTCATCAATCACTGGAAACGAGTGACGCGGAGTGGGTGGTGAGATCGACCAATTAAATGAGACCTATGACTTCTTGCCTCTTTGCTCCGTAGTCGCCAAAATCGTCGTCAATCGAAGAGGGATAGAGGTTCAACTTATACTGGAAAGTACGAGCCCAGGGAGGGACGTTATTTCGCGAAGCCATTGTGTCTTGTTAGAGCCATGGTAATGTCTTGGATGGTTGGATGTAAGTAAATTATGTTTTTTTCGGCGTGTGTCAGAGGGTGACTCTGTATCTGCGAGGAAAATAAAAGCACTGCTTTGTGTTCTTTAATAACCACAGCGTGACAAGCCGGTATAAATGTTACCTCAAAAAAGCAAGATACATTTTAATATTTTTATTGAGGTCCTACCTACTTTGTTGGAGAAGTTAATGAATTCTTAATAAATATTAAATGTTATTCATTATTTTGTTAGCGTACAAAAAAAAAATAATTTTGTTCGAGCTGTATGTTAGAGTCTATTCTCCAAACCTAACCATAATAGGTGAAAAGGGGTAGTTCCCATTTGATCTATGGAATATGACGGCATTGGACAAAACAACACATTGTTTTCCCTTTACGTTGCATAGAATTAAATACTAGCTCTTCACCCGAGTCTGCATAGAACAGATCGGGAATATTTTCCCAAAATTACAACTTTTCTGACATATCTTTGATTTTATATCCTGCTGTCTGCTTGCGTAAATTGGAATGAGAGTGCAAGCGCATATATTTCATTACTTGTGACTGTACCTACCTACTTACTTTGTTATTGAAATAAACAATTTCCTTTAACGAGTATTTAATTTAATAATAACTTCATTTTAATATTAAGCGGTAGAAGTGGTCTTATTTTCCTTGTTCGATAGAACAATTTGAGAAATGTTCAGTATTACATGTTCAATAGTACAAAATGAGAAAAAATTACTTATTGTCCAATGACCTCATGTTCCGTAGAACAAATGGGAACTACCAGTAACAAACACCAATTGACTGTTTTTTTTCAATCAGGATTGAGGCTCTTATTTGTATTGGGGAAACTGATACGTTGCCAACTTCATACACGTAATTACTTTATTATGTCATAGACAAAACCTTTTAATAGTTAGAACTTAAGGTTTATTGCACGTAATAGTAGTTATGTAATCTCTTATCAATCTCAAGGTTTCAAGTGGCTTTCTTAGTTTAGATTTTTTCTTGTCTAATAGCCGATTAAAAAGATATGTTTGACAAAATGTTTTCAAATCATCACTGGATTATTAAAAAATATTGTCGTATTAATAATGCACAATTCTCTTTTATCATCCGTAATTATTGTTCTCAAAAACGTAATAGGCCTCAACTATTCCGAGCCTGCTTTACCCTGAAGTAGGGAGAAAAATCTCCCGTGGGGGTAATCCCTAGGGTGGGGGGTAGTCGCGAAATTGAGACGATGTAAGAAGATTACGGCTAATGTATTACGTGACGACCTACCTAGCGACAAGTTCTTTTTTAATATCCGAAAAGTTCGTATATCGTTTCTGCATCACTAGTTATAAATGGCTGATTAAACTTCTGGTAAATTTAGGCGCCATTTTTAAGTTAACGTTAAAATGTGTTTCAAGTTATTGAAAAAGAGGCAAATATATAAAAAAAAACTTAATTTATGGTAACTATTGCCTAGTTGTAATTTTTAGAGACAAAATATTTTATTCAAATGTATTGAGCAAAAAATATTAAGTAATATTTTGTGTAGTAGGTAGTAGGTAGCTTTATATGAATTATTTTAAACCGGATGTTGATAAAACAGAAATTAATTGTAGTTAGAGTGCGTTTCATCAAATAGTTCCTTCGTCGTTATGTTGGCAGTACACTAATTGTAATATTAATCTTATTGCGTTATAATAAGGTGAAAATTAAGTAGATTTTCGGAAAACCAACATAACGGCAAAAGAACTAATTGATGACTCTACAGTTAAAAAAAAAGAACTTTTTTACCATACTAAAAAGAAGGTGTTTTTTTCAATGACAATGTAAGGATCGATTATGTTTATAATTATATATATAACAAATCAGAATTGAGATTAGAATGTGTGTCAAATCTCGAATTTTATATGTTTTTTTATTATTATAAAGATACTTATTTAATTTTTTATAATCTCTTCATTGGAACTAATGCCATACTTATAATTTTATTATAATACCTTTTTTCTAAGTAATAATAATTATAAATGCTTGGACAATTTCAAACAGCGCCATCTAGACCCAAACTAAGCAAAATGGGTACTAGACAGCTAACTGATATAGTATACATTTTAAATATATTCTTATTGTAACACCCAGCTCCGTCACAAAAAAATCATAATTTCAATTTTCGCCCGGCCGGGACTTAAACCCGAGACCTCTTGCGTGGTAGACCACTGTTGACCACTCAGGTCGTCTGATTCAAGAAGTCAAGTAGAGATATCTGTTCTGGTTAATTTATCGACAAACAGACAGTAGATTTATTTTCAAACTTAGCTGTATTTTTTATTAAAAGATTGAAAATATCATACTTGAAGATGTTGTTTGCATCTGCTAAATGATATTATATATAGGAACCTATGATGACATCAGCCATTTTCAATGTGCCCATTGCTGGGGCACAGGCCTTGCTTGTGGGTGAATAAGGAGGATGGGTCATAACCTACCACGCAGGCCTAATGCGGATTGGTGGGTATTAACGATTGCAAATGCAGCCGGGACCAACGGTTTAACATGCCTTCCGAAGCACAGAGGAGCTCGAGATAATACATTTTTGGTCACCAATACCTTGAAAGTAGCTTACTCTGCAATCGCAGCGCCAGGCGCTAAACCACTGCGCCACTGAGCTCCTTTACCGCCAGCTCTATACACCTATACTGCCAGCTCTATACACCTATACTGCCAGCTCTATACTCCTATACTGCCAGCTCTATACACCTATACTGCCAGCTCTATACACCTATACTGCCAGCTCTATACACCTATACTGCCAGCTCTATACACCTATACTGCCAGCTCTATACACCTATACTGCCAGCTCTATACTCCTATACTGCCAGCTCTATACACCTATACTGCCAGCTCTATACTCCTATACTGCCAGCTCTATACACCTATACTGCCAGCTCTATACACCTATACTGCCAGCTCTATACACCTATACTGCCAGCTCTATACACCTATACTGCCAGCTCTATACACCTATACTGCCAGCTCTATACACCTATACTGCCAGCTCTATACTCCTATACTGCCAGCTCTATACACCTATACTGCCAGCTCTATACACCTATACTGCCAGCTCTATACTCCTATACTGCCAGCTCTATTCACCTATACTGCCAGCTCTATACTGCCAGCTCTATACACCTATACTGCCAGCTCTATTCACCTATACTGCCAGCTCTATACTGCCAGCTCTATACACCTATACTGCCAGCTCTATACACCTATACTGTCAGCTCTATACACCTATACTGCCAGCTCTATACTCCTATACTGCCAGCTCTATACACCTATACTGCCAGCTCTATACACCTATACTGCCAGCTCTATACTCCTATACTGCCAGCTCTATTCACCTATACTGCCAGCTCTATACACCTATACTGCCAGCTCTATACACCTATACTGCCAGCTCTATACACCTATACTGCCAGCTCTATACACCTATACTGCCAGCTCTATACTCCTATACTGCCAGCTCTATACACCTATACTGCCAGCTCTATACACCTATACTGCCAGCTCTATACTCCTATACTGCCAGCTCTATTCACCTATACTGCCAGCTCTATACTGCCAGCTCTATACACCTATACTGCCAGCTCTATTCACCTATACTGCCAGCTCTATACTGCCAGCTCTATACACCTATACTGCCAGCTCTATACACCTATACTGCCAGCTCTATACTCCTATACTGCCAGCTCTATACACCTATACTGCCAGCTCTATACACCTATACTGCCAGCTCTATACACCTATACTGCCAGCTCTATACTCCTATACTGCCAGCTCTATTCACCTATACTGCCAGCTCTATACTGCCAGCTCTATACACCTATACTGCCAGCTCTATACACCTATACTGCCAGCTCTATACACCTATACTGCCATTTAACTGTCACGTCATTACACATAGCATCAAAAGTTTGACCGTATATCTTCCACGCAACTTTTATACACAGGAAATGTAAGCATATAAGTATACTATATGTATACAGTATATGTTGGGGAGGCGGGGTGTTTGAGTTCCCACAAATCTTCAAGCGCAATATCTTGAGAAAAATAAATTCGTAAGCGCTTGGAGCTCACCTGGAATATGTTTATGTACACAGATCTAGTAAAGGCGCTTTCATATTTGAAGTCAGTGAATATTTTCAGATGAATGTTGTGAAGTAAATTATTGAGTGGTCTTATTTATATATTGACTTGTATTTAAGTTCTTACCTATGAAATTGACGTTTTGCATGGAGAATTTTTAACAAACCACATTTTCCATACTAGTATTTTCATAATTTATTTAGCAACCGTGAATGCTATTGTAACAAAACTTTTATGTGCAAATGTTTGAACCACCAAGCTAACTTAAGCAATTCTTAGACTTTCGCGCGTACGGTACTTTAAGCGAAACAACATAATTTAAGCGAAAAATATAAGTTTTGGCTAAGTTACAATGGATAAAGTGGTCATTTTCGCTAACAAAAAAGGAGTCACTTTCAAGGTATTTTTTTAATGCTAAGAAAAAAAAAAAATAGAGAAAAGTTCATTTTCTAAATTGACCCAACCGGGGATCGAACCCGGGACCTCAGAGATGGCGACACCTTGAAAACCGGAGTGCAAAGCCACTCGACCACGGAGGTCGTAAAAAGTATTGTTGAATAAAAGTTGTTTCAACATTTTATCACTTTCCATACTTGCATCAATAAGCAACCTCACGAACGGCGCCACATTTTTCCACGCAGCATCCAAGGTAGACGCCCCCTAGCCCATTTGGCTAAACCCCCATTTCCATACATATGAGATAGACGCGAGATGGAAGCACACCGTCCCTTTGTAGTTTGCACGTTTTTTGCCTTCAACCAGGCTTTGTCTTGACTTCGGATTTACCGCACAGATGGGATTTTTTTTCAAGACTTTTTAAACTTGGCGAAATTGGTGTCTTAGCTCCAGGTTTGAGAACACGTAGGTACTTCATTTTGTTTTTTTGGCTATGTTTTATCAAACTCTAGATTAAAATGTCATATAGTATTGCAATAGACTTTAAGTTTTATGATGGATTCCGTAATTAAAGCTATGAAAAGATACTAACGATAGATTTTGAATACATGTTGTTCTTTATTGTCAAAAACACTTATTTTAATTATAAAAGTATAAACTAAAATGTCTATGAAACTTTTGATATCGCAATAAAATTGGATACAGAAAATACTCAAATGTCTATAACATTTACGAGCTAGCGTTAAAAAAGTCCTTACCATCTAAGAAAAATACCAACAATATTACATTAAAAAGAAGCCAATATATCAAGGCGCGTCAACAGCGCATGCGGCTGACATGGAAATATTGCGATGCATCAAAACAGCTAAGAAGCATTGCGGGAAAAACGAAGTTGCCCATTCTGTGCCGTGCAATAGATAAGCTTGTAGCGGATATTCGTATATTATGGTACTAATATTGGTGGTGCGAACGGCACTAGTTATGCTTATTTTTATATAAATGGGAAAGGAAATAAAATAATTCGAACGCAAGTTCGTATTTTGTTTGACCAAAGGAAAATCATGCAATCTAGCTAGTAAGTAAGACTCTGGTGTTTAGCACAAAAATTGATTAAAATTTCAGGCTAGTCAGTGAGGCAAGTACACACGACGGCACCTCAGACTATACATGTTGACCTTGAGACCGGCTTTATGCCCTACGTAATAAAAGCTGTGTTGGCGACTGGCTGGTGGATTATAATACCATTACCATAACCTTTTTTAATACCATGTATATTTTAGTAGTTTACTCTTTTTACTTGATTTCTTGTCACTTGTCATTGGTGAAAAATAAACCTGTTGTCAGCTAATGGTCTTTGCTTTCGCACCCACTTAATCGAATTATTTATATTTTGGTCCTTCTCACATGGTTTTTACGCCTGCAATGGCTCAGAAAGCAGACCAGGCTGGCAACAATGCAGGTACAGCCGAGATTGATTCCACCTTCGTTCTCGCCCTCGAGGGCAGCGTGGCATCAGTGTCGGCACCTGCAGCCGAAGACATCGGCGTTATAAACACCACCACTAACGTAAGTTCCCGCAGCTCACGTCGCTCGACGTCAACCGTAGCTGCACAGAAACTGTCTGCGGTGGCGGAGCTACGTCGCCGGCAACTGCAGCGAGATACCGAACTTGAGCTGAAGCGTCGCGAGGTGGAGGAATTGGAGCTGCAAGCCACCCTCGCCGAAATAGACGCAAGTTCCTCAATTAAGGGAAGTGTATCTCATTCTTTGGAACGCACACGTTTGTGGGCAGAAGACGTCAGGAATCAGCCTGTCGACTTCGTCGCACCAATCGCCACTCGGGACGCTCCCCCGCTGCAGTCAGCAGCACTCCTGAGTAGCAACATGGCCACACACACTGCCCCGCTAGACGTTCATCCACGTTCACTTACCACACACGTCGAACCACCTGTAGCTCAAGCCGCCATTCCACCGCAGACAGCGGAACTGCTAGGTAGCAACGCAGCCGCGAATATCCCCGTATCGGGTGAATCTTCCTCAAGTGACATTGCTCAACTTGCAAAAGCTATCTGCTCGCTGACCGGCACGAAACCCGACCCGTTGCCAATTTTCAACGGTTGTTACAAAGATTGGCTCACTTTTAAATCCGCATTTTTCAGGACACAGACTAAGTTTTCACCAACACAAAACTTAGGTCGTCTATCTGAGGCCTTGCGCGGCCCAGCACGCGAGTCTGTGGCGTGTCTACTGAACGCCAGCGAAGACCCCGGCGAGATTATGCACATGCTGGAGCAAAGCTACGCGCGCCCCGAGATCGTTGTGGCCCAAGAGGTAGCAGCCCTACGTGCGCTTCACAGAGTGGCAACACCGGAGCAGTTGAACAGTTTTGCAATCAAGGTGCGTAACTGTGTTGCACTTATGAAAGCCCTCAACCAGGAACAATATCTCCACTCTCCTGAAATTTTACGTTGCGTGTTAACGAAACTTAACGACCTGATTAAACCAAGGTTCACAGATTACGCTGCCGACACACACGTAGACAACATGCGTTCGAAGCTTGAAACGCTTTCGATGTTTTTAGTTAGAGAAGCGGATAGGCAGATAAAGTTTTCTTACGTACCTGATTTTACTTTCGCTTCTACTTCTAGTAGTCACAATATACCGAGAGCGCCGGTAGCCGTAGCAACTAGACGAGAAGTAATTCACCTCGCTACCACCAGCAAGCAGACCACTCCCAGTAACTGTAGTTATTGTGGTAGTACCCATAGCATCAAACATTGCAAGGGGTTCGCAGTACTCCCTGTCGAAGACAGATGGCGTTGGGTACGTGAAAATAGAGTGTGTTTCAGGTGTTTAAAGGGCGATGCGCACCGATGGAACACCTGTAAAGCGAAACGCTGTGGTATTAACGGCTGCTCTAGGCGACACCACGCTTTACTCCATGGCAGCGCACCGATATCTACGGAAACACAAGCTGACGTACCAAGCACGACTTTGAGCGCAAACGTTTGCTTAAGTGCTCCATCAACCTCGCCGTCAACTATGAATAGTTCCAATAGTTTTACGACTCCACAAACCGCAGTTCTACCAATTCCAAAAGCGAGTTGTGACAGCCCTATAACTGGTGTGGTGAATAACACAGTGTGTAACATTACAGATCGCTCACCGGCGCAACCGCGACCGCGTGCCTTTCTCAAAGTGTTGCCAGTGGTTGTAAGAGGTGCTGTTGATGAATTTGCGACCTACGCGCTACTCGATGACGGTAGCACCGCAACACTCATCGACGCTGACGTCGCTAGGATGATTGGCGCTCAGGAAACTCACAGCGAGCGCACAGTCATTGAAGGAATTGGAGGTATGGCGAAACAAGTGACCGTAGGTTTCACTTCGTTTCACATTAGAGGGCGTGACCTCACCGATGAATATTTAGTTACGAATGCACGTAGCATCGAATCTTTGGGCATCTGTTCACAAACGGTAGATAGGGCCGACTTAAATAAGTACACCCACCTGAGCGGAGAATTGATCGAGCACCTAACTTACGAAGATGCCAAGCCCACTATCCTTATAGGCGCAGGCGATTGGCATCTGTCGATAGCCAGGGAAGTACGTTGTGGCAAGTCTACTCAGCCCGCTGCTACGCGTACTCTCTTAGGCTGGACATTACATGGTTGCCTTTCAAGTAAAACCAAACCCGTAGACTTCGTGAATTATGCATGCGACTCTACCCCTGATACGGATTTCGATTCCATAGAGGCTTTACTTAGGGAACAATATAGACTAGACTGCCTAGGCATTTGTAAACTCCCACCGAAAAACAGCGATGAGGATCAGCGGGCGATAGACATTGTGGACGCTACAGCGCGACGTCTTCCCTCTGGTCGTTTTGAGGTAGGTTTGCCTTGGCGCCATAGTCAACCTATTAACACTCCGGACAGCTATCCGCAAGCGCTCTCGAGATTCAAGTCCCTTGAAAGGCAGTTTGCGAAAGACACAGCTTTTGCCACAGCCTACAAAGATTTTGTCAATGGAATAATTAAAAAGGGATACGCAGAGGAGTGCTCGCCGGACACTTATTATAAAGAACATAAGACCAACTCCAACAGTAACAACATCCGTTGGTATTTGCCTCACTTTGGCGTGTATCACCCACAGAAAAAGAAGATTCGAGTTGTGCACGATGCCGCCGCTACAACAAAGGGAGTAAGCTTCAACTCTATTTTAGTTGGACCCGATTTACTCCAGCCTTTATTAGGCATTTTGTTACGTTTTAGAGAGGGGAAAATCGCCGTGACCGGTGATATTCGGGAAATGTTCCCACAGATATCAATCCGAGAACAAGATCGAGATGCACAAAGGTTCTTATGGCGCGACACGGTTAACCCCTCACCTGTTACACCAATTAACCCTTCAGTGGGCACGAGTTTGGCTTTACCCCCATTGAAAGAATTTCGCATGTGTGCGATGATTTTCGGCGCGTCATGCAGTCCATTCATAGCCTTACATATTAAAAATAAAAACGCCTTGGAAATGGACGCGATGTATCCCGAAGCCACTCAAGAGATCGTAACCAACCACTACATGGACGACTACGTTTGCAGCTTTGACGACGAGGGCGTTGCGTCGAAAGTGATACGGGACGTCTTTATGGTGCACAAAGCATGTTGTTTCGAAATGAGAGCGTGGCTTTCAAATGACAAAAAGGTACTGAGTTCCATCCCTCGCGAGCTATGGGCGCATCCAGACACCGATACAGTCTTACCTTCGGACGCTGGCGCTTTAGGAATAAAGTGGAACCCAAACACCGATTCTTTGGCCATTCGTTCAGAGAGCTTTAACCTATTGGCCGAAAGGAAAATAACAAAACGAATTGTCTTGTCCGCTGTTATGAAGGTATACGACCCACTCGGATTCTTCACACCTATTACGATTAAAGGCCGTATCATGATACAAAATTTATGGAGTGAAGGATTCGGATGGGACGATCAGTTACCTCCCAAGTACGAAAGTGTCTGGATCGAACTTCAAAAGGACATAGTGGCTGCGGCCTCCATTAGACTTCCCAGGCACTACGGTTTCGACAAGATCTCATTCGAACAACCTACCGACGTACAGTTGCATATGTTTGCAGACGCTAGTGAGCAAGCTTACGCATGTGTTGGGTATTGGCGTTTCGGCTATGGTGATGGTCGGTTTAAGCTAGCACTCATTGGCAGCAAGGCACGTGTTACACCTCTTAAACCGGTCACCATCCCTAGATTGGAGCTCCAAGCAGCACTCATCGCTCTCCGCCTGGCGTCTACAATCATAGGCAGTCACCGAATGAAGCCATCGTCAACAACCTTTTGGACAGATTCTTCCACCGTATTAAAGTGGCTACGCGGTGATGCCAGACGGTATAAGCCGTTTGTCGCTCACCGCGTAGGAGAAATCGTAGAAAATTCGAATGTTTCAGATTGGAGGTGGCTTCCGGGAGATTTGAACGTCGCTGATGAAGCGACCCGACCAAATTGCACTTTACTCAACACGTCGCACAGGTGGTTCACTGGCCCCTCCTTTCTGCTATCTGCCCCAAAGGAGTGGCCAGAAGAGCCAACGTCACAAGAAGTCGCACCACCTCCAGACATGAAAGAGGTGGTGGGATTTCTTGTGAGCGAACCTCCACACGGTTTAACGGAACTGGTGCCAGACGCATCTCGGTTTAGCGTCTGGTTACGCCTTTTGCGGGCTACTGCCTGTGTTATATTGGCAGCGCGCAAGTTTCGGTTATTGATTCGCCAAACCATACCCCAAAATTCTAAAATTTTTAGTCTGTCTCCTAACGATATTTCAGCTTCGGACATGTTGAATGCTGAAAACATGGTACTGTTAAAAGCACAAAGCGAAAGCTTCCGCGAAGAAATTTTTGCCTTAAAACACTCGAAGCCTCTCCCGAAAACGAGTCGCCTCACAACCATGTCTGTGAAGATACAACACGATCTCCTCATGTTAGATTCCAGGGACACGACGCAGTCACGAATACTTCTCGACGATCGTCACCATATCGTTCGCCTGCTAGTCAGTCACTATCACAAGAAGACAGCCCACGGTTTCTCAGAACTCGTCCTGAATGAGATACGGGCTCGGTTTTGGCTACTCAGAGGCAGAAGAGCCATCAAAACGATAGTTGCCGGCTGCAGAGACTGTGCCCGCCGTCGAAAACAACCTTCCGTTCCAGTGACCGGGAATTTACCCCCAGAGAGATTGCAGCATGGCACCCGACCATTTTTCAATGTTGGTTTAGATTACTTCGGGCCAGTGGAAGTGTCAGTCGGGCGTCGACGAGAAAAGCGTTATGTGGCACTGTACACTTGCCTAGTCACTCGAGCGCTCCATCTGGAAATAGTCGCAAGTCTGAGCACTGATTCGGCACTAATGAGTCTCAGAAGGTTTATCGCGAGACGAGGGACGCCTGCGAAGATAATCTCAGACAACGGGACAGCGTTTGTCGGTGCCAGCCGAGAGCTCAAAGTCCTCTTCGCCCAACCTCTTCGAGACTTCGCTGCGAACAACGCTATCACGTGGGAAGTTGTTGACAAGGTCCAGTGGCTTTTCATCCCTCCGGCGGCGCCCTTCATAGGTGGCGCTTGGGAACGAATGGTGCGCACTGTGAAGACGGCCTTAAGGGCCACATTAAGAAATAAGGCCCCCAAGGAAGAAGTTTTTCAAACCCTTTTAATGGAGTCGGAGAGCCTTGTCAACTCTCGACCGTTAACGTATGTGGTTTCATCAGCGGACGCTCCTCAAGCCATCACACCATTTAATTTTTTAATCGGCTCTACCTCGAATTCCAACTGGCTAGCGGGCGAGCTCTGCGATTCAGACTTGTTATGTCGTGCGGACTGGCGCCGAGTTCTCCGCCTTGCAGATCATTTTTGGACCAGGTGGATGAAAGAGTACTTGCCTACTCTGTTGAGAAGACCAGCGAGAGGAACTACCACGGATTTTACAGAAGGGGATGTGGTTGTGGTGGCCGATCCGACTCTACCAAGAGGGCTGTGGCCGCTCGGTAGAGTCACAAGAACGTATCCGGGAGAGGACGGAGTCGTTAGAGTAGCTGACGTGGCGACACAAGCTGGTATTCTGAAGCGCCCGGCAAGAAAGCTCGTACACTTGCTACCAGCTCCCCAGTCAGTCACCACTCCATAGATGGTGCTTCTCACCAGGGGCCGGAATGTTGGCGACTGGCTGGTGGATTATAATACCATTACCATAACCTTTTTTAATACCATGTATATTTTAGTAGTTTACTCTTTTTACTTGATTTCTTGTCACTTGTCATTGGTGAAAAATAAACCTGTTGTCAGCTAATGGTCTTTGCTTTCGCACCCACTTAATCGAATTATTTATAAGCTGTTTTCGCAGTTTAACTGTATAACCTGACGTGCTGCCGTGCGTACCACAGCCTGTTAGCGGTAAGAACTCCCTAAGTCTACTGACTTAACTTTACTGTAAATGATGTTGTTCTCCAACTAATTGAGATTAGCAGGTAAAGTAAAAGATGAAGTTCACTTCCACCTTATCATCAACTGTTTTCCCGTAGTAATCTTCAGGGGTGGATCCAGTATTTAAATTTTGGGGTGACTCGGAGCCTTAGGTCGTGTTTTAAGATTAAAAAATAAATTAAGTTGGAGGCACTGACACTACCTACATAAAACATTAAGAATTATTACATAAAGAATTAAAAAAAACTTTTTTTAATTATCATTTTCAATGCAACTTCAATGTAATTCGCAAAGGCCTTGGGGGTGGGGAAGGCATGGCCCCCTTGGTCCCCCTCCTGAAGATAGTATTTTATCATGTTTTTTTTGGCACTTTCACTAGATTTAAACGTATATGCAGTCAGTCATCAGTGATTTTTAATACCTTAACTGTTATTACCTTAAGGCTTCTATATACCTCAAGTGGCGCCCTCATTTTAATAAAATTTATTGCTCGCTAAGTACATAATATTTTGAAAATTCACATGTACAGATTGAAGCTAAGGTTCTATAGTTTATTTACAAACAATGGCCACTTTTAGCACTTTTGCGAACTACTACTACAATTAACTATATTATACTGAGGTTATTGTTTGTAAATAAACTATAGAACCTTAGCTTCAATCTGTACATGTGAATTTTCAAAATATTATGTACTTAGCGAGCAATAAATTTAATTAAAATGAGGGCGCCACTTGAGGTATATAGGGGCCTTAACGATTACATTAACAGTCTTCACATTATGGGTACCATATTTGTTACAATCAATCAATTTCCACTCTTCACTTAGACCACTCGCAAAGCTCTGAGTAACCAAGGGTGGATTGTGTCTTGAAAAATGGAAAAACGCTACACCAAGCCCCGCGCGATGAATCGTATATCTCGCGATATATTTTCATCTCGTATCGCGGAGTAATGTGCTGGGGACAACTCGCACAAGTTTTGTTACAAAATTGGATAGAAAACGGTTTATAGAAAACTGAAAAACATGGCCACTTTAAATAGTAAATTTTATAAACTGTTTTAGGAAAAGAAAACTTCAATCTTCAGTTGTGTGTTTGTGTCTGTCTCAAATGGCAATCTGCGAGTATTTGTAGGAATTCGTAAACTTTTTTGGGGTTCCGTACCCAAAGGGTAAAACGGGACCCTATTTCTTAGACTCCGCTATCATAGTGCGCTTCCAACTTCGGCCTTATCGTCACTTAACATCAGGTGAGATGAAGGCCAAGCACTATCCCGTTGTGCATAAAAAAGTGTATGATTGTTTCGTCGTAAGAATTTATACATCCAGTGTCGTTACGTAGCAAAGTTTTGCAGTATTGCCAATTGTCAAGAATAAAAAATTACCACTTTAGAAGCTGTGGTTGTCCTAGTACTTTTTGAGATAATTCTACGTCTAATGTTGCTGCTACTCCTTTAAACGTATTTCCTAAAGGTAGGAGTTATATGAGCTATGTCATCGCTATGATTTCTCATAAAAATATTTTGATTGTGGTCTAAACTTTAGACTCTAAAGTAAATGCTTAACATTTGAAAAGTTAAATGTTGATTTTTCCAGTAAAATATAAAACCTTGCAATACATTTGCCAACACTTGAATTCAATTGTCGTTCCACCTTTTCCGTAGATTGGCGTAAACAAATTACCAGCCGAATTGCACCCGTAAATTCATCATAACGTGAACATATAGTGTATACCTGTCTGAGCTTTTAAATCGTACGAGAAACTCAAACATCTATTGAAACCCCGAAACAGGGGGTGTGCCTCCCCCCTCGTTATTTCACTTCCCTTCTCCCCTTTCTTTCCACTAAGTTCGCATCGTCATCCGTATTACTTGGGCCTTAACTTATGTGGGGTATATGAGATATCGTATCCACCGAAAAATCGACTTTGGCAACCCCAAAATAGGGTCCACGCGAGTTTGCGACGAAAAACCAATTTATAATCGTAATCAACAAACAACTTTCGCCTTTACTTCTTTTTTGATAAAATCCCTTTTCGCTTGGGTTTGTGTAGATCAATTTTGTGATAGTAGTTCGTACTGATTCCTTTGCATTACTTTTTCCTTCTTTCTGGATGTATTTTACGGGAGTTTAAGGTCTTACGTGGATAGTCCTTGTCGCAACATTTGATAGCTTTATACTGTATGCTTGTGTCTAAGTGTTTCAAAGGAGCCTATGTTAAAAAGATATAGCTTTTAACACCGGCGAAACGAATGTTTTACTCAACATTTTTGGTAAACAGGAACGTTTTGTTTTTGTTCTTTTTAATGTTGCTTTTAGTAAAAAGTTTCTAGTGTTTCAAAGGAAGCGTTTTACAGGAAAGATTCAAAGGAGCTTTCAGGAAACTAAGTTGAATGTGGAATGGAAGTAAACTCAAGTGTGTTTTCCAATTGATCTTTACAATTGTTTGTGACCTAACATTATATTTTAATGTATTTTATACATTGATATATGCAATGATATTTTTATTTAGAACCAAATAATTCCAGCTGAAGTCCATATTTAGTAGTTTCAGAAAAAAACTGCAGATTATCAATTTCAATACAAAACAAAAATATCAGATTGTATATTTTTTGTTCAGCACTTTCGTCAAATAATAGTTCAGATTTGATATTCTTTGTTAAAAGTGATTATTGTATTGTATTGTCAAGTTAGCTATAGATTATATAGATATAAATTAAATACTTTTTAAGTAATAAAAATAACGAACATCTTAACATTCGTGAAAGATCTTACATGCCATAAAACCTCATTAAGAAAAGTCTCAACAATTCATCCACAAAAATAAACAAACTTAAGCCCGCCATTTCAAAACCATGTTGATCTTTAATGATACAAAAATGTACAGTCCTCAAATACGGCTAGGCAATTAATGTTTATGACAAATAACTTCAGAGGGTGTTTTACCAAACAATGAAACTTCAAACTTAGCATCTTTGTTTTAATGACCAGTTTTGAAAATCTGAATATTAAAAGATGCAGTAAAGATGCTATTCTCATAATGACGTCTTTAGCGTTGTCTCGACGGTTCAGACGGATTAAAAGGAGCTCTTGTGGAACAAACAAATTATCAACTGGTAATTGTTTGTTGCAAATCTGGGAGGGATGTTATTGCTCTTTTTTGACGTTTGACAGAAATATGCTTGACAATTATTAGGTTTGGTGATGAGGAACACGCCTTTAGAATTTTACCATAGTACAGGCTTGCCTTAGTTTGGGAATTATATTGATGTCAAGAATTCCCACTTAACATACGCGTCTAAAAATAATAGTATTTATAAATAACGCATTATTATGATATTACTAAAGAAGAAAAGCTTTTACTAAAGAAGGAATATAAAAAAGCGGCATTATTGCTAAGCAGTACCTAGACATCTCTTCCAAAAGAAACTTTG
Organism: Catoptria pinella; assembly: GCA_963556745.1. Taxonomy (NCBI): domain Eukaryota; kingdom Metazoa; phylum Arthropoda; class Insecta; order Lepidoptera; family Crambidae; genus Catoptria; species Catoptria pinella. The sequence goes on from OY750771.1 coordinate 2,666,305, forward strand.
ATTGAATCGGAAGTATTAAGACCTAGCCGTCATTTAAAATGCTTTACTAGTTATATTAAAGTTTTGATTAGATTTTATGAATCATAAATTAAATGGAAGCATTGGTGCCGATTTTGGTTGAACTGACTTAACTAAATTTACAGGTCTAAACTTAATTTTAAGGAGCTCGGTGGCGCAGTGGCTTAGAGTCTGGCCCTACGATTGTGGAGGTTAAGCAACTTTCACAAGGGTCGATCATAGGATGGGTGACCAAAAATGTATTATCTCAAGTTCCTCCGTGCTTCGGAAGGCACGTTAAGCCGTTGGTCCCCGCTGAATTTGCAGTCGTTAACACCCAATATGCATTGGGCCCGCGTGGTGGGTTATGGCCCATCCTCCTTATCAATAAGGAAGGCTAGTGCCTCAGCAGTGGGGTCATTAAAAATGGCTGATGTCGACACTTAATTTTAGCATTCGACACAGAAAGAAAAGGAAGGAAAACTAACTTTAGTTTAATCCTGTCAACTATGTTATAAGTCGTTGCCAACCAAATCGACACCATTATCCATAAAATTTAAATAAATGGTAGTATCCTCAGTCCCATCCCTAATAAAAATGCAGCAAATCTTTACGGCCTTACCACAAAAGATTTTAAACACTGTTTCAACAAGTGTTTAACTTAGACACTGTTTAAATGTGATGCTGTCTCTTTCAAATGATTTGAAAGAGACGACATCACATTTAAAGAGTGTCTGAATTAAACAGTGTTTTACAAACTATTGTGGTAAGGCCGTTAATGTTTCTGTTAAAAAGCCTAATTTCTAACACGATAAGTAGTTACACTTAAGAACCGTTTTGTTCGACCCCATTATCTTCTCTTCACAACCACTAATGAACCTCAAAGATATAAATAAAATTAATAGAGTTGTTTTTAAAGCTTCGTTCATTTGCGAAGTGATTAGCTAATATAAATTAAGAGGGTGCAACCCTCACTTAGTGGTTCGATTGAACGGAACCCTATGGCACCGTAGCCTAGTTCCAGTTTAGGGGTCGGCATTCAGAATTAATTAGCCCTTGGGATAGGACAAGGGATTCTGGGAAATGGGACGGAAAAGGTGTGAAGTTTTTTATGGCGGGAACGTTTTTTTTTTGTGAATTATTTTGCATCTGCACTTGGAACTGTAAAACTGCAACTGTAAACATTTTTTTGCTGATATTACTTTATAAAACTTTGCTTAGAAATGCTAAAGAAAGAATCGATGGTACGAATCGCAGTTTTTAAATTCAGTGATTCGTCCCAATGGGGTGAAAGGTTGGTGGGACGAACCATTGAATGACCCACTCCCGCGCATTTAAAAAAATAAGTAACAATAATAATAAATGCTTGGACAATTTCACACAGCGCCATCTAACCCCAAACTAAGCAAAGCTTGTAATAGGTGCTAGACAACTGATATATACTACTTATATACTTTTTTTAATATATACTTATTATATATAGAAACATCCAGACCCGTCACAGAAAATAAAATTCATCATTTCAATTTCTGCCCAGCCGGGAATCACACCCGGGACCTCTTGCGTGGTAGACCAGCATGTTCACCAAAATAAAAAAGATATTTCATATTATAGGTGGGCGAATCTACGTTGTTTCTTACTTCCTGCGTCATTGTCGTTTACTCGAAAATCTTTAAAAATCCTATGCATCGCAATAAATAAGTTAAAAATATACAAATTAATATAATTTATTATCGTACTCTAACGTAAATGATGGCAAATTCCGTTGTGATGCATTGGATTTTTAAAGATTTTGGAGTAAACGACAATGACGCAGGAAGTAAGAAACAACAAAACAACGTAGATTCACCCAGGTATTTTACTAAGAGAATTGCAACAAAACTGTTATACTTCTCATACAAACTAAAATGGTACGGTAAATTGAACTATCATAGATTCTTTGAAACTAATAAAGTAACCATGCGTTTTGTTTTCTTATAAGACATGCACGTTCATTAAACATCAATCTTATTAGCATTCACTAATCACAATCACATAATTTTATAGGAGAAAAACAGATCGAACGAATGCTAAACAAAAGAAAATCGCTACAACTACTCATACTAAATATTAAATGGTCTTACATTGTAAGACGACTATAAAAATTTATAGCATGGAACGGAGACATCTTCGAAGTTGCCCGTAAAAATAATATTCGCGAGGGTGGTTATTATTCATCTTTCCAGTCAAACAGTGCAAGGGATCTAATGTGCAAGTTGTGTGTGCTACCCCTAAAGTATTCGCGACCATGTTTTTTTCGTACACAACTTTTTGTTTGTGTACCCACCTCTTTCTTACTTAGCGTAGTTGTATACTGCTGTCTCGTTTTAGCTATTGCGCGAGGGTGGCTGTGGAAAATATGATACGTTTTTTGGGGGTAAAATTGATTTTGCGAAGTATGTAGGAGCCATTTTAACGCGGTCTTGCGAGTTTCCAGTTTCACATTAAGGAGAAAGGAAATGTATTAAATGTGGGTTTGATATTTGGATTGGGAAGGCACTGTTGGATCTAAGTAGTACTTCTAGTTTACCTGCTTTTGCTTGTACGTAATATGATACGTTATTTGGATGAAGTCATCAATGAAAATTTTCATTTTAAGTCTGGTCAGGTCTGTTTGTAATTTCACCGTTGTCTCTGATTTCCATAACACATGTGCTTTAGCTACTTACTTTGGAATCAGAGCAATGTTTGTGATGTTGTCTAATACTTATAAAAAAACCCTTTTTATATTACAAGACTATTCATAGTGTTTACATAATTATTATTGATATTTAAAATACAAAAGCTTGAACATGATTAAAAGTATGAACCTCTTTTAAATATCATATCCCATTAAAAATATAACGAAACTATAATAACTTAAAAACTACTTTTTCATTGCATTTAATAGCTTATGAAAAACATAAAAAACGCATTAAACCTATGGTTGTCTAATTAAATGAAATTGCTTCTATTGTAGTTAAATTATAAAACATGAATTAGGTTTTGACTTTAAGTGTTAATAAATATAAGTCATGGCGGTATTAAAGTGACCCCTGGTTACAGTTTGATGGTCTCTGTCGGCAGGTGGGCTCGTAACTATTTGAGTGCAAGTGACAAATGTGTTATAATATTTTTATGCGTGTTTTAATAATATTTGAGCTTGTTTGATATGCGATTGTCTAAATAGTAAAATTTTATGCATAACTTCCGGAAAAAGTTTTTGCTCAGGTAAATGAAATTTTTTTATTAAAAAGATAACTAACGTGATATCGTATAGCTTTTCCATTTTGGATTATACTACCTTTAACATGAAACATACTTGTAAATTATTGTTAATATTAGGTTCTTACCTGTGAAGAAATTACATTTTCCATACTAGCATTTTCATAATTTATTTAACAACCGCGAACACTATTGTAACAAAACTTTTATGTACAAATGTTTGAACATTATAAAGCTAACTTAAGCAACATAACTTAAGCGAAAAAAATAAGTTTCGGCTAAGTTACAACGGATAAAGTGGTCATTTTATCCGTTGTAACTTAGCCTTAACTGTAACTTAACAAAAAAGGAGTCACTTTCAATGTATTTTTTTAATGCTAAGAAAACAAAATAAATAGATTTTAATGATGCTGATAGTTGACGGCTGTGGTCATAATTTGATGTAATGTCCAGCAACTGATAAATATTTTAAATCACGGAAGCTATGAGGTTCTCTGTGTTTGAGAAAAAAAACACCGTTTTTTATAGGTAAGGACCTAATAATTACATTATATTAACATATAGGTGCCCTTTGTGAAGTACAGCCTTTTAAAAGAACCTAGATAAAAAAAAATACAATATAGCCATCGTAGAAATCAGAATTCATTATTTTCTATGTATAATGAAAATAATGAATTCTGACGACCTCCGTGGTCGAGTGGCTTTCTACACCGGTTTTCAAGGTGTCGCCATTTCTGAGGTCCCGGGTTCGGTCAATTTAGAAAACGAACTTTTCTATATTGGCTCAGGTTTGGGTGTTTGTGATACCACCGTTGTCTCTGATTTCCAAACACAAGTGCTTTAGCTACTTACTTTGGAATCGGAGCAATGTATGTCATGTTGTCAAAATATTTATATTTTAGAAAGCTTTAATTTCACTTATAATAAATACACTCTAAGAAATCGAAAACAAACTCTCTTTATTCTCACAAACAACTCTTTTCTAAAAACTTAAGTTTGCCATCATTAAAAATGTTAATAAAAAATAAACGTTCTAATTTTAAACGGTACTATAATTAAAAATTAGGCGGCATCATGCTACATGTAATTTAACCGAATAAGCAAACACTATGGAATTATTCGAATGGCAATATAAACATTAGAATGAGCTATAATACTTAATTAGAGTGAACTAGCAAAGTATCGATTAAAACTGCTATCTCTAGATCGCGTTAACAATGTTACTTTTGGTTTAAAAAAGTTGGGAAAATAAAGGTCATCGCACAATGTTATTGTTATAACAAGAACATTTTATTTTTTTATTGTAAGCATTTTTGGAAATAAAGTTCAATAGTTTTTTTTCTTTTTCAGATTTCATGTTGATGGAGAAGTTCAAAATAGTTGTTTTATAAGAAAAATATCAATTGTCAACTAAGTTTGTTTAAATCATTGTAAAATTCTTATAAAAACTGAAACTGGCATACTTAATCTCTTTGACTAACATACTACACCCGTATTCAGAAACATTGCTATGAGGTCTCACAGTGCCCGCGGACGCACAGCGTCCCAACTACCAATCACACGTAATACGTAAAACAAACGAACCAATCACAGCGCTCTATTTCAATGCAGTGTGTTCGCATATGCGCATGTGCAAAGGTCGTTTGAGTATTGATCTTGATCTTTTCCCACACGTCATAAGTATATCACAATTAATAAAACTAAAAATAATAAAAAATATAAATATTGTAAAATAGCTACACAGTTATATTTCGTTCTATTTTAAACGTCACATTTCGTATGAAATTTTTTTATGAAACCTATTAAAGTTGTTGAAAACCGGCACGTGAGAGGTGACCACAACCGTTCGCGTGTTGAAACAGTTAACAATCAGATAACTACCAACGGTTAAACATCAGCTCGGTTCACAATTAACCATTCAGATCGTCCAGATAACCGGTCGAATGCAAATTAACCGAAAAAAACATGTTCGAAGTGGTTAACGCACTTTATGCCGCGAGTGTTAGAATCCGTAGTTTTTATGTCGTCATTTCAAAATGGACGCACGGGCCGTGACTTAATATATTTACATAGATAATTTAGTTACGGTTTAGTTGTAATTCTTCGTTAGATATTTACGTGTCATTGGAAAAAAACTTCTTTTACGTGGGAAAAAAAAATGGTAATACATTAACGAACTATTTAACCGACTTAAAAAAAAAGAGGTTACGATTATGATTTATTATGATGCCTTAAAGGTTAACTACTTATCAAAAACGTGTTTTATACAAACCTAATTTTAATTAAATTTATACTTAACTAACTTAACTTTATAAAAAAAATATATTTTTATGTTTTTTTTTATCCACTACGGGTTACTTGGCCTTCATGTCACCTGATGTTAAGTGTTTTTAAATTGCTGTTATGGCGTCAAACTTAGGTAAGATGGTGGTAACTAGCCAGGCGGACTTGAAGTAAACCGTACCACCAACAACCGAGTAAAATGTACCCCCCTACTGGAAATCGAGACTGGGACCCCTGCGGGTGGGTGAACCACCAGACCATAGAGGCGGTTAATGTATTCTGTTAGAGATACCTTACAATTCCTACATTATTGTAAAATTATAAGAACTATAAAAATATCTACTCATATTTATGATTCAAAGCAAAAACATCCTAATTTAATTTTAATGCATCCTGCATCTTGAATATTATACCTAAGTACTAGATTTTATCATTACAACCAAGTTTATAAACGAATAATAAACGTGCACATAAAAAGCTACTTTGTAACCTAACACATTAGATATGAATTAATTACAGAGGTTAATGTAACTGGCAACATTTATCAAATTATGTTTTTGATTAATTTGTTATTTTTTTTTGTTACAGATGTAACCTGCTTGCAGTTATCTGATCCCCAGATAAAATATGCTCTACTTTATTTATGGTGTTATTTTTAAATAAATGATGCTTCTTCTTCTTTTTTTTGTTATGGCAATCTACTTTCCTCTTGGAAGTAATTTTTGCCAGTGTCAAGTATTTAATAGTTCAGTGGTAGATATTGTTTAATTTTTCATTAGAATGCGGGTGCATCATACCAATGCTGCATGGAGCATTTGGCACCAAGTATATCAAGACAGTTTACTCGGTTAGTTCTGCCGAGGAAGCCACCACTTCAATAAAAGTCTCAGCTTCACACAACCAAGATCGCGCCTATTTCAATTATCCCACATATTGTTCAGTTGCGTAGACACTTGTACCATATAACTGCACCAATTTTAAGACACAATATCCACTATGAATCAATTTGAAAATAATTAAAATAGACACCAAACCGAACTCGACAAAATGGCGCCAAAAACTCCTAAATGATGCTATTTTGCACGAGTATGACGTCATCGTGTCAATTTTTAAAGAATTGTACTAAAGTTTGACAGTATGACGTCACACTTATGCACTTAGTTACATTAGTATATTATTAATTATAGGTATATTTTTAGGAATGTATAATTTATTAAAATGATAATATAGAATAAAAGTTTATGCGTGTGAAATTCAAACACCTAAGTGATTATGACATGATAATACATGATATTTACTTTCATTTCGAAATTCCCTTAGTTAATCCCCCAGATTTTTACAAAGTATAAAATCACACTGATTTTATACAACATACTAGTTTTTACTTCGACACACTTCAGGGCCGGGCGAATCTACGTTGTTTCTTACTTCCTGCGTCATTGTCGTTTACTCGAAAATCTTTAAAAATCCAATGCATCGCAATAAATATGCAAATTAATATAATTTATTATCGTACTCTAACGTAAATGATGACAAGTTGCGGTGTGATGCATTGGATTTTTAATGATTTTCGAGTAAACGACAATGACGCAGGAAGTAAGAAACATAACAAAACAACGTAGATTCACCCGGCCCTATTTAATAACGTGACAATTTGTCAATTGTCATGTCAATTTGGTTTACATTGCGTTGTAGCTATGAGTAGTTTTTTCTATTTTGAAATTGGTTGACGCAATGGATACAAAAATGTCATGACAGGTGACAAATTGTCACGTTTATTAAATAGGGCTCTGCCCACCAGGAGCGTTTGAAACTACTCAAGTGGTCTGTGTATTCCAATGATTGTTACATAAAGGTAAACCATAACGGCCTTACCACAAAAGATTTTAAAACACTGTTTAATTTAGACACTGTTTAAATGTGATGCTGTCTCTTTCAAACAATACTGTCCAAAAAGTGACAGCAACACATTTAAACAGTGTCTAAGTGAAACACTTTTTGAACAGTGTTTTAAAATCTTTTTAGTAAGGCCGTGAATGTTAGGAATACAGCCGTAGCTTGAAGTGTCATAACATGACTGCTTAAAGCTGCCCGTGTATGACCGACCACTCAAGGGAAACTCCTCTGGAGTATTTCCATCCAATGATGGTTTAGTTATCTATAACATATTAAAAGTGAACAAAGGATACTAAAAATTACCAAATGTCACACTAGGGAGGTAATTCCTTCAACCGTTAAGCGCTATCATAAATAACGTTGCGTTAATTACTGCTATAAACGGTTTGTTATCACGGAGGTTCGATTTCACAGGCCCTAGAAGCGTCTCAGGGCAGTAAAGATTGTTATCTGGTGGTAAATAATTATGGACTGTAATGCTTGGTAAGTATGTTACTTCAGATACATTATCCGACATAGAGTAAGTAAATCGAAAACAGCCCAAGTTTATGTTTTCTTTACGAGGTACTATAATTTTTAATTCACTCAGTAAATAAGCGCATTTCTTTTATTTTTTTTTTGAGATTTTAGCATTCACAAAGCTATTTTAATTACCGACTTTAAAAGGAGGGAGGTACATAATTTGACCCGTATATTTTTGTTTTTTTTGTTTTTAGTATGTACATCGATTACTCTGGCGTTGGTGTGCCGATTTTAATAATTGTTTTTTTATTAAATTTAGATTTTTCGCATTCACAATGCTAAAAATCTAAAGTCAAAAAGTACTAGAATATTTCGCCGCTCCCACTAGCGACTCGGTAGCATAATTGGTCAGTGCATTGGGCCGGAATCCCAAGGGTGCGGGTTCGAGTCCCGTCTGAGGTGCTACGGGTGAGTCGATTTTTTCTAGTATTTTTTCTAATATTATTTATCTTAATTGTTTTTTTGTTCGATTGGGTATACTTTCAAGTCGGTCTTTTTATAATACTAAATAATATACTGGAAAAATACGACTCGCACCATATCATGTTCCCGTCCGAGAACATGATCTGGTGCGAGTCGTATTTTTTCTAGTATATTATTTAGTATTAAGCGCATTTAAATTATATTTAATACTTCAACGCCCGGAAAATGAGATATTATACACAATAGGTATTCCATTGTTATCCGGCCGAATGCGTCTGCTCGGGCGTTGATGAATTAATTAGCAACACATCACACAGTTTTAATGCATGATTGCAACTCAAATTTAGATATCAATCTATGCAGGCAGACAGAGCCGCTCTACTTCTAGATCCATAGAAATCATATCTACAAGCACATTCTACGAATTCTATCGTTCTTACTATTAATTGATAACTATAAGGTTGTTTAAATTAAATACCGCCCGGTGACTTTCCGTCTCCTTAAAGACAAAACACCGTGTGACAAATCACTCGCTATTATGCTGGGGCAACACTAACGGCAAACGCCATTAAATATTGCAATTGATGAACCTTATGCGTTATAGGCATTAGGAAAATTAGCGCCATAATTAATGCCATTAAGCCTGCATGGCCCTAGCATTATAGGAACTCCAAGAGAATACAAGTGCCTAATTCGATATAACCAAACTGCGGTTGTGTCTCTGTTCGATTGACTCTTTTTATCTTTAAACAATAAAGGACCACAGAGTTGCCATCATAGCCAGGAACATAGATGGCCTCCTTGGTAAAGTGGTATACTAAAGATTCAAAAGGTCTTGAGTTCAAAAGCTAATGACAGAAATAACGTGAAAATTAACTGTAGAAAAGTACCTTCGAAGAGAAAGGATGAGGTGCTACGGGTGAGTAGACTTTTTCTAGTATTTTTTCTAATATTATTTATCTTAAGGATGTTTTTTTTAAGTCAGCCCCCTACTCAAATGGTCAACATTCTATACGTTTGAACGCTACGCTCACTTTTAAAGCTTAATATTGAGCTATAGACGATTAAATCACGTGTCGCAAACATAATAATGTAAATCACAGACTTTGATGTATGTATGGAATTGACAAGCTTACGACACGTAATTTTATAGTTTACTTGCTTATTTTAAAGCTTTAATAGTAAGCGTAGCGTTCAAACGAATAGAATGTTAGCCATTTGAGTAGGGGGGCAGATATGTGATAATTGGTGATGTGGCCATAGCTAGACATGTCATACATGTCAAGGTGAGATGTGTGAAGTGGATGTAAACGCTTTTTTCTATGCTAAAATAATTACTTCCTAGAAAAAAAACTGTTCCTCTTATCCCTTAGATAGAAAAATAACTGTTTCGCGGGCGACCGCTCTAGTACCACACAAAGATACGAGTAAACATTTTTTGCAGTTAGATAACACTATGTTAGAAGACTACAAATCAATTATTACAAAATAATAGATAATACACTTCCGTTATCCGTCGGTCACGGATAATATGCATAAATTAGTTTAAATTAATTATAAATTATAACAGTTTCACACATGGATCCTAACCCCAATTCCATCGAAGCTAAACTAGGTACTTAAATATGATAATATTGGCTAATTTCATAGTCATTGTTTCAACAATCTGTTAATAGGAAACGGTTAAGCTCACTTTTATAAATATTAATAAATATTAAAGTGATTAACTGTTTAAATTGAGGGTGACGTTCATGCGTTATTTTAATATATCAGAGATAAGATTACTATTAACTTTTTGTTTATGAATAGTTATATTTTTAATGTAAGGTTAATATTATACACATATTATTACAGTTTGGCCATGCTTATAGTGTCTCTGTTAAGAAAAACAAGTGTTAAAGAACTAAAGTGATATCGCTCGAATAATTGTAATATTCAGTAGGTAGGATATTCACTTACCGACACCATTCTTCAGACAGACGTTCTGGAATTGAAACGAATATCTAACAAATCCGAGTTAGTACTGCTGCTATTCTTCGGACATGAGCGAATCACTATTTTCTTCCCTTTTTATAAAACAATAGGTTTATTTCACAAATAAGTGAGCTTAGCCGACATGACAGTCAGACTGACGTTGACATATCTGTCACTGTCAGTCTTTTTTTTTTGGTGTGTAGGCAAAAAGACATATTCAAGCTCTAGCTACGTCACGTCCGGTAAAATTTTGAAAAAATATTAAAATAGATAGAATTAATATAACTAGAAAATAACGAAATTAGTTTCTTAAAATGGCCTATATTTTCAAAATAAATTATCAAAAAATACATCAAAAATAATTAGCATGGCTAATTGCTTCGCTGCACCAGCAACTTTTATAGATCCAGCTACTTTCTTTTATTCTACTTTTATAGGAGTTCAATGGCGCAGTAGTTTAGCGCCTAGCCAGAAATTGCGGAGGTTAAGCATGCATTCCTGGCTGTATTTACAGCCGTTAACACCCACCAATCCGCATTGGGCCCGCGTGCTGGGGTATGGCCCATCCTCCTTATCTACCCATAATTAAGACCTGTGCCCCAGTAGTGCGGACATAAAAAAATGGCTGATGGTCAAGATTTATATCCGTTATTTAATCAACATAGTACCAAGCTTTCGTAAGTTAGTTATCAGGAATATACATAAAAAAAACTCAACAAATTACGACACCAATTGTGTCACACTCTTAAGTGACAAAATACATGTCATGTAATTGACGACCTCCTTGGTCGAGTAGTGGCTTTGTACACCGGTTTTCAAGGTGTCGCCATCTCTGAGGTCCCGGGTCCGATCCCCGGTTGGGTCAATTTTGAAAACGAACTTTTCTATATTGGCTCAGGTCTGGGTGTTTGTGATACCACCGTTGTCTTCGATTTCCATAACACAAGTGCTTTAGCTACTTACTTTGGAATCGGAGCAATGTATGTGATGTTGTCAAATATTTATATATTTATGTCAGATACAATAATTACAGAAAATTATTGTTAGATAAATATTCTGGTCACTTTCTACAACTAAGCTAGCTACAGCTGTCGCAGTTTGATGTGCACTGCAGATGCTGTACTTAGAAAATACTAGTTTCTACCACCAAAGTTGAAACAACACCCGACCTTTCTTTCTAAGTGGTCCAAGTAAACTATTGTCAATTTTATGTCTACATTCTGTTTACTTACAATGTTTTTAGGGTTCCGTGCCAAAATGGTAACAAGGAACCCTTATGGTGCGACTCAGTCTGTCTGTCTGTGACAGATGGATATCTCGAGAACTTCTTATGCTATCAACTTAAATTTGGAATAGTTTTAGACTATTTTGCAAATAAGAGAGAAATAAAAATATATATATTTCTTTGCAATAAGGGGGTCTTGAAAATTTGAAGTGAGGCTACTAAGGCATATTTTGGGCATAGAGAAAAATCTGAAATTATTTTACGTGATAGAAATTTATGTAAAGATTACAGGAAAAATAAAACAATGTCTCTAAATAGTAAAGTTTTTCAGAATGATGGTACGGAACTCTCGGTGCGCGAGTCCGACTCGCTCTTGACCGTTTTTTTGAGAATATTTTACACTCGACTATTTTAAAGGTTGCTTAACCTGAATTAATTCGATTATCGCTTATCGTTCCATTATCTTTGACCACAGATAAACACCCCAAAAGCCAGCATTAACGCGTTCACTGCCCATGCATTACCATACTAAACAACCATTAATATTTATAGAAAACATTGTAATTAAATGCCATAGCTATTGTGTCGGTGGTAAAATGGAGAGGTACTCACGATGGTAATCGCATTATAGGCCCGTCGTTATTTTGGCGTATAATGTAAAACTTAAAGAAGTACTTCAACAAAACTGTGGAGGCTATGCTAGGATACAATGAAAGGTTTAAAAACTGTGCTTAATTTTCAGATCTTCTTAAGTAATAGAAAGGGTGCTTAAACTCGTAACTTAATGTGGCACTTTAATTAGTCTATCGCAGAAATAGGTATGTAATTAAAATTATAACTCCTATAGGCAATAGAATAATCAAAATAAATGGGGACTATTAATATAAAAATGTTTTATTAACATAAAGTTTCAGGTCATGTTTCATCACTCATTTTCCCAAGTAAGTAGATAAGAAACACTTGTGTAAGGGATGTCTCACTCAAAACCTTTGCACTATACATTATTATGTTAAAAAAATATATTAGTGATGGCCAGATAATTAAGGACACCAGTAGATTTTCATACAAACGAGGTAAATTTGAAGCCTTGTTTTTCCGCCAAGGATCGATTTAGCTGTGATCTGATGATGGCCATCCAGGGAGTGAATGGAGGAGATTCAGATCGCAATACACATCTAATTGATCTGATCAGTATTCTAAGAGATATAAGGATATGTTAAATAAAACCTCGAATTTAGCATGAAAATTTATGGAAATCCTTATATCTCTTAGAATGCTGATCAAATCAATTAGATGTGTATTGCGATCTGAATCTCCTCCATTCACTCCTTGGATGGTCATCATCAGATCACAGCTAGATCAAGTTACCTCGTTACTGGTGTCCTCAATTATCTGGCCACCACTGTACGTACAGCTCGCGCAAAATAACTTGGTCCATATTTTAGTACCACGTGTCCTGCGCACTACAATTTTTGTACTGAAAATTGCTACTGCGTAAGCCTCATTGTCAATGGTTTGGTAAAAACTTTTCTAGTAAAGCTCGTGCAAAATAACTTTTGCACGAGCTTTACTAGAAAAGTTTTTAAAAATAAAAGAAGTTTATTAAGTAACTATTTTATGCTATTATCGTGGAGATCCTCGGGGAAGGTTTTATCATTGGTTTGGTCCGGATGATATGACGGAAGATAGTAAGTAGATTTTTTTTTATTTTTTTATTTGACAATATTACATACATTGCTCTGATTCCAAAGCAAGTAGCTAAAGCACTTGTGTTATGGAAATCATAGACAACGGTGGTATCACTAACACCCAGACCTGAGCCATTATAGAAAAGTTCGTTTTCTAAATTGACCCAACCGGGGATCGAACCCGGGACCTCAGAGATGGCGACACCTTGAAAACCGGTGTACAAAGCCACTCGACCACGGATGTCGTCGAATTAGTAAGATGTAGATTAAGTACAACCTTTCAAAAAATGTCATAAATCGATAGATTTTAAGTTTATAGTTCCATCAAAAAGTGTACCTACCTACCTAACATTTAATTACTAACGACTTTTGAGGTGAATGTGAGTATGTAATTAGGGCATTGTAATAAGTGTTTTTAACTGTGATAATGGTTGTGGGCCGGCGACATGATAATGTGACAACCTAATTGGAAGAGAATGTCAAGCATTACATTGTGGTCAGTTTGTATATTAAAGAATTTATGATCCTATTGAATTATTTTTTGCATCAAATTGCATGGAAGCGAAATATACAACATGTTACAAAAATACCCCTAATGCCGAATATAGTATATAGGGACCATCAAACTGAACAACTTTTCCTATGGGACCAACTCTGAAATAGCTTAAAAAAATATCAGCTGTTTCATACAATTTGATATTATCGCAATTAATTTTTGTATGAAACAGCTGATTTATGTTGAGGCAGAAAGCACGGAGAGCTATCGACGGAAAAGTCAATAGTCAATAGTCAAAATTTGTTTATTCAAATAAACTTAATAATTTAGCACTTTTGAATCGCCTTTTTTTTTCTACCACCCGTTCCAGACTTTTTAACTGACAAGAAGAACAGGCGCAAGAAACTTATCAGCTTTAACAGAAACATGTAACGATATTTACAAACTTAAATATATCGTTACCAAATATAGTGCTACAGGATTATTAACAACAAATTACTTATGTAAATGACAATCGAATTCGTATCGAGTATCGAGCACTACAGTAACTGTCAAATGTTTGTTGTCTTATTATTTAATATTATTGTGTATTATTTACAGTGACCATTATTATTAAATTTATTAAATTTCGACAACTAAAATTTGTTCAAGTTTCAACTTTAATTAAATTTTGCATTTGCTGTTATCCATTATTTAAATTAAATTCATAAATACCAGTTCTTCTTTATGGACTACTGCTCAATTTATTCTGCTAATATTCATAAAATTTATGCTTAAGTGAACGTTGTCAATAGCGAAACTATCACTCCTTAACATTAAGCATTCATAATGTTAGGAGCAATATTTTGTCATTAATTTTAATTATATCGCCGGCAACATAAAAATTATCGGCACATTATTTATGAAAAAAAAAGTGGTTTTATAACCCTTATGGGAAGTTTTTAAAAATTCACGAAATATTTTCGCCACTACACAGTGTTATCAATTGTTGGTAAGTCGTAAGAGCGTCGCTTAATTGTTGTAATAAATTAAAAACAATATGGCGCGCAAGATGGCCGACGCGATAATCAATGGGACTGGAGTAATAAACTGTTTATAATGATCCAAAACACCTGCCCGATTTGTCTCCAACTTATATTTTGTAAAGAGTTTTTTAACGAAGAGTTTTTTAAAAGTCGAAATTATTACACTTATTTCGAAATTTTCGTTGATTATGCATCCTTACTCTTTATGCACGTTGCAGTCGTCAATATTAATGATTATTGCTGGTTAAGGTAAAGCATCAGAGCCCACGAGCGACTTTTTTTAGCTGCGATTATAGCGGCGTTAATCGCGGCGTTTTTTGTCACTGGCTAAGTAAACCCTTTGTCACTCTTGTCAGTGCCATTTATCGGGCGATTGGTCGCTGGGCTATATTTTGTAGCTCGTGGGCGTTTATGTATTGTTCTCTGCACGTTCTATTCTCGGCGACAAAAAAATCGCTCAGCGATTAATCACTAGTGAGCGGGAAGCATTTATTTGAATGAAAATAATTGTAAGTTGTTCTTCTTAAAGAAATTGCAGTGAAAAGTACCATAATCCTATCTCAACGATTATTGAAAGATTGTAGACTGAGCTGTTGAAATAAATTTTGTCATAAAAGACTACAGTCATATAACGTAATTATTTAGCAACCAACATCCATTATCCGGAGAGGGCATAATTATGTAGGGTTCATGTGCCTTCTCTGGGTCATATGTGGGCCCTACAATGCGATTAGTTTTACTTTGTACAACAGAAGTCACCAACTTCAGAGCGCTTGCGGTACAAAAGGATGTAAGTATTTTAAACTGTAAAATTTACTCTTTGCTATACATTATCGAGTGAAGTTGCCGCAGATCACTGTCTATTGTGAATTCAATCGCATTGTATGCAATCTGGGAAATTACTCAAAGCACAGATTAATTAGCGCTAGACCATAGAAAATAAAATTAAGAAAAAAGAAAACATCAACAAATCATTGAATCGCAACCAGACAAGTCACGGAGTCCAAATAAAACGATTTCTCATTACCGCGACCTTCTTTTTTAACCTTCTCCGACGGAACGCTGGAAAAGGCGGGAAAATTGAATTAATTAGCCCATCAACAGGTGGCTAAGATAACTGAATTGGCGCAGACGCTTCTTAATAATTCCATTTGTACTTTCGTCCGGAGAGTTTTAACGATTTTGGCTAAAGATGTTGAAAGAAAGGATATGACAGATGCTGAGCTTTTTAGTAATAACCTTTTTATCTGAGTTGGTATTCAAACCTTTTAAAAACGAGCAGTCAAATAAGCCTTTAGACGACTACAGCAGCAAGGACGACCTTTTCGCACAAACGGTTAACCGCGACGGCGGCCAACCGCGCGGCTCCCTTTTAATATGATTTTTTTTGTCACTTCACCGCAAGTGCGTGCGATTGCGATCCGCCTCTGTGGTCTAGTGATTCGCCCACCCGTGTAAGACGCATAGTCCCAGGTTCGATTCCCAGTAGGGGGGTACATTTTACTCGCTTTGGTTGGTGGTAAGGCTTACGTAAGAGGGCTAATATTTAGAGGCTTTGTTACAAATAGGACTATCTTCAGTTTTAATTTTGAATTTCTACAAAATTATAAATGTAGTTTATTTAACGTATCCATATTTCGTGCCTCGTCGTAACCGCCCGCCCTCGAGCGTTTCGTTTTTTGTCTCAATTTACTTAAAGATTGCATTCTGTTTCTTTCTCTGTGCCGTAATTAGTGATAAGTCTGTCCCTGATTACAGCTAATGGTTCGAAAATTGCAGGACTTAGTCCCAGACGGGTCTCGTAATTTGTTTGTCTGTGGATTTAATCGATTATTGACTAATTTATGTAAAGTAGGATTATTAATTCGAGTCAATAAATTGTCATTCTGATTACTGACTTGATTTAAATATCCTTTAGTTTGTATATTAGTGAAAAATCCTTATTGCAAGATTTTCATACATTTTTATGCTATGTTTGCGTTTTTTTAACATATCCTTACATCTCTTAAAATGCTGGTCAGATCACCTGGGTGCGTATAGAAATCTGGATCTCCTCCATTCACTCCCTGGATGGCCATCACCAGATCACCGCTCAGTCAATTCCTGGCGGAGAAGCAGTGCTTAAAAGTTACTTCGTTTGTATGAAAAACGACTGGCGTCCTTAATTATGTGGCCACCACTATATGTAGATATCCTGTAGTATAGTCTAATAACTTCACACTCACCACATTAGTAACTACATTGTACCCGTGCGAAGCCGGGGCGGGCCGCTAGTAATATTATAAAAGCGAAAGTCCGTTTGTTTGTTTGTTACGCCTTCGCGTCTTAACTAATGAACCGATCATCATGAAATGTTGCATACACGTTGTCAGGGGTACAGAAAAGGACATAGGGTACCTTTCATTCCGAAAAAAATAATTGTTCCCGAGGGATAGCAAAAAAACTTTCCACGCAGACGAAGTCGCGGGCGGTCGCTGGTATTGTCATAAAGGTACTTAGTTCATTAATGACATGATATGAATTAAGGAAATAACTGCTCACCTGTTCATCCTTAGCTTCCTTACTAATACTAATGTGTTATAGGTCTCATCAAAATTTCTTTAGATAAGTATATTATTTTTAGTATATCTCTTGGCGATTGATGTATTTGTGGCTCAAATGTGCATTTTTACTACCTTAATTTTTATTTGTGTGAATCTGTAAATGGTTTATTGATGTATACTGAGATTGCTATAGTTAATATAATAACTGTTGATTCACCTGTGAATATAAAATAAAAATAAAATAAAATTATAAATGCGAAAGTAGGTTTGTTTGTTAAGCTTTCATGCCGTAATTACTCAACCGATCATCATGAAATTTTGTATACACGTTATCAGGGATACCCTGAAAGTACAGAAAAGGTCACAAGGTACCTATCATCCAGAAAAAAGGTCTGTTAACGAGGATAAAACAACTATGTCCACGCAGACAAAGTCGCAAGCGGTCGCTAGTTCATATCGTTCATAAAAGTTGCAACTCACAAAATAAACCTAGTTGGAATGACAAAAACTTAGGAATTTTAATTTCAGCCGATTTAATATTGTAATTTCATATCGATCTTTGAACTCCAAGTGTTTGTATGTAAACAAGTAACACCATAAATTACCAACAGCACTAAATCCCAATAATTAATGGCTTTTAAAATATATATCGTAAAGCTCACGCGACGATTTCCGTACGGGGTCTAAGGGGCCCTTTACACGATGCAAGTAAAACATAAAAGTGATTTATAAGACACGTTCTTACGTTCAGGCCGGGCTTCCGGCTATGGCCGCGCATCCGGTACACCGTTTCCGGCGTTTTCCTCTAAAGGGCGGAATTGTATTTTTTTCAAAAAAAAGCGTTATGTGCTTATTGTCCGACATGAAAGAAAAGGCTGTGTGATTTTGTTGATATTCATTGCAGTTATATTTTTCTAGTTAACTAATCTAAGTTTCAACAAAATCAATTTTTGATTAAGAAAAACCTAATCTATGTACACACGACAGCACGTCAGGTTATACAGTTAAACTGCGAAATCAGCTTTTATTACGTAAGGCATAAAGGCGGTCTCAAGGTCAACATGTGCCGTCTTATGTACCAAATCCTAGTCCTAGCTATTATGTATAATTGCAAAAGTGAGCTTTTTGTTTCTTTGTCACGGTTTCATGTCAACTACTCAACCACACATACACATACAGGAAAGTGCCTTTCAAATTATCTAGATAGATAAAAGTACTGGGGCCCTATTTTTGAATTCATTCGGCTGGCGTCGAGCGTTCTTTAGTGCTCATTTTCGTTGAATGAATAGTAAAGAGCGCTCGACGCCAGCCGAATGATCGTCGAATGATTTAAAAATAGAGCCCTTGTTTCGAGGGAATAAAATAGTGACCACAAACGACAGTAAAAGTCAGAGAAACATTATAGCCCCTAGCATAAATGACCACCGAAACGCGATATGATATACCTAGCGATTATTCGGTTTTAGTTATCAAAAGACAATAGATTTTGACAGTTGAGTGTCGATAAATTATTAAATATTTGACAACATCACATACATTGCTCCGATTCCAAAGTAAGTAGCTAAAGTACTTGTGTTATGGAAATCAGAGACAACGGTGGTATCACTAACACCCAGACCTGAACCAATATAGAAAAGTTCGTTTTCAAAATTGACCCAACCGGGGATCGAACCCGGGACCTCAGAGATGGCGACACCTTGAAAACCAGTGTACAAAGCCACTCGACCACGGAGGTCGTCAATTTAAATATACAAATTGCAATATTCAACAGGTAGCGATGTGGAAGTACTTGTTTACAATGTTAACACATCTACCGAATATAAAGCACATCTTTATAATATTGAACTAATCAATTTCTAACTGCAAAAATAATTCCTTAAAAAAGGCACTTTTATAAATATGATTAAAATGTCATTCTACTGTATCTATGGATCAGCCTTAAGTGTCTGTATTTATAACACGCTATGGCTTCTGGCCACCAATAACCTATCACGAGGACACATAAACCATGAATAATGGCTACTTCTCCTGAAGGCAAATTATTAAAATAATTTGCGACTACATATTATGATATTTGATATTGATATTTATGATATTAAGGTGCTGACATGAGCCAACTAGCGCTGCCTCGATTTTATTTTATTTATTCTAAATAAGCCCAATTTCTTAAAAAAGGAATCAGTCAAGGTTTTGTTAATAACGTCCAATATATATTGAATAACTTTAAACAGTTTGAAAAGGCATCGAAACAGTTTAAAACGCGATTTTGTTAAAAATGGCCACTGTTGGTGCAAACCCGTTTTTAAACTATTGCACGCATTTTGTAATGTTGTAACGTTATTCAATAAACATTAGACGTCATTCGCAAGACCTTGACTGATTCCTTTTTCAAGAAATTGGGCTTATTTAGAATAAATAAAATAAAATCGACTGACGGCGCTAGTTGGCTCATGTCAGCCCCTTAATACTACAACTTATTTGCAACACTTTACTAGTGTGCTTGCAAAGTTTTTGTTAAACAAAACGAGCGCAGAAACTACAAGAAATTAAGTACACTATTTTGTGGGCAGTAGTGTTCTGACAGCCATTTTTCATCTCCCCATACTGCTGGCGCACAGGCCTTCCTTATGGAGTGGATAAGGAGAACGGGCCATAACCACCATGCTGGCCCAATGTGAATTGGTGGGTGTTAACGACTGCGAATGCAGACGGGACCAACGGCTTAACGTGCCTTTCGAAACACGGAGGAGCTCAAGATAGTAAATTTTTGGTCACCCATCCATGAACGACCCTTGCAAAAATTGCTTAACCTCCGCAGGGCGAGGTCCTAAACCATTGCGCCACCGAGCTCCGCTTCTGCAGAGCTCGGTGCAGTAGTGTAAAAAAGGGGAAATCTTTTCTTAGCTGTTTTAAAGCGCCAAGTGATCTTCTTTATTCGTCTGAATAAAGTCCCAATTGTTTTAATCGGCTTTATGATATTTTTGTGATCAAAACTCCTCACTCCTCCTTTTGAGGAGTTCCGGTGTAAAAGTGCTGCCAAATTCTTTTGGCCTACACTTATCTGTAATGTATGAGTATATATATAGCGTGCACTTATGTATTAGGACAGTTAGTAATAAAGTAATCTCATCATCTAACGGTCGTTTAACTGAGACTCTCTCGATATGGCCAAAAAAATCATGTGAATAGTGCGTTGCGCAAGCGCCCGGCGCTCTGCGCCGCGGCCGCTGTCGGTGGCTGCGATGCAAGCCATCACAATTAATAATAAAGACATTTTAAATAAATAAAAAAGTGAACTTATAAAAAAGATAAAAATATCAACTAAATCGTTAGAAAAAAATCTCTACGACGTGTTTTACGTAAATTACAGAAGATAAAGATAAAGACACTACAAGTAACGGGAGAGCCCAATACTCAGAACTTCATTATTAGAGGAATCAAATGCATGCATCGTGTAACGGTAGCTATGAAGAAAATAAAGAAAACTATCTGGTGGTAGTGAGCCCGTGAGTAACACCTGTGACGAAATCGTTGACAGACAACATTATAAAAAGATATTTTTTTTTCCAGTGTGTTCTTATCCAAGTAACGTGATATTACTTTTATTTATTTTTAATATTGTAATGTTTTTATATTTCAGTAACTTAGTAATTAAGTACATTTTTACGAATAATTGCACGTAACACGATAATGATTTTTATTTTGTTTCTTTTTTACTTATTTTTAGTAATGTTTATGTTTTACAAACTCTGAATCCTAATTAAGCAAGTATAGATTTGTCGTTTCTTATATAATTTTACGTTCGTAAGGATAAACAGACTAAGTAATGTGATAATTACATTTTAAAGCGATACTTCTAATACTTATGACTTTGTTTAATATAAAAAAAGAGTGAGTAGGTACCTAGTTCATTAATTGTGAAACATAAGAAAATATGGAATTATTTTATTTCAACAAATACGATAGTTTACAATAAATCTTTATTTAGTCAAATAAATAATGGAGGTCAGTGGTCGGAATTATGGAATTATGAAATTAATTCCCAATCAAACAATAACAATACATCATACACCTTTTGTTTGTTTGTACCATTGTTTGCGACCATTGTCTTAATTTGTTAAGACATTGTTTAACTCACACTGACACTGTTAAGAATTTGCCGGACTTCTCAGAAGAAAATGAATTAATTGTGCAAACTGATGCATCCCACTTTGCATTAGGAAGTGTTGTGTCAATATTATTTTTTTTTGCAATGTGATGATTGGAAAACGAATAACAGTTTCGTAAAAAGTTATGCTTAGCGACAGTTCTCAAATTATTCTTGAAAACGGGGGATGGCCAACCTCTAATTTCAGAAATATTAAGAAAACCAAGCGATAGTATAGATACGTTTTAAAAGGAAAAGGTGACGAAATTAATAATAAAATAATGATATCATTGCTAGTTATAATGTTTAATATGAAGTACTTATAAACAACGTTACACCCGAGCGGATTTCGTTGATTTGTTATTTACTCATATAAAAGATAATAAATAAACATAATTATACAATGTGAAACGTATTGTAGAAAAAAAAAACTAGGATATTTTTTTTAATACCAGAAGATA
The DNA here is from genome assembly GCA_963556745.1 of Catoptria pinella. NCBI lineage: Eukaryota > Metazoa > Arthropoda > Insecta > Lepidoptera > Crambidae > Catoptria > Catoptria pinella. The sequence continues at coordinate 2,688,228 of OY750771.1, forward strand.
ATTTTTGAATATTGAAATATTTATGGAGTATAGTTAAAATAACTGGGATATACATTTTACCAGAAGATATTTTTGTAACTAACTGAATGGATTGTCAGTAGATAAGTAAATAAAATAGAATAATTTAAGATAGCAAAACTTAATGTTTTTATAAAATAACTAGCGGCCCGCCCCGGCTTCGCACGGGTACAATATAGTTACTAATGTGGTGAGTGTGAAGTTATTAGACTATACTACAGGATATCAGGGACCAACTTGGGAATAAACCTGATAAAGAAACGTTTGAATCATGTCAATCGGTTCAGCCGTTATTGAGTAATCGGTGGACATACATAAAAAAAACAAATAAACAGACGAACAGAACCTCCACCTTTTTTTGAAGTCGGTTAAAAATGACAGCACATAACCTCATAGGTACTATTCAATGAAATGCATTCTACCTACTCTCAGAGGAAATGACCTAAGTGAATGTAATACTACGTTGAGATGACAAATGATATTTATTTTTCTTAATTAATCAATCAAATGCACAAAGAAGTTTCAATTTCGACGTCGGAAAGCACCCCAAAAGTAGCTTTCTATAACTTTTTAACCCTGTTAGGGGATAAATATTAAAAAAATACGAAACACGTGTTCAATTAATTTTGTGAAAGAATGTGTATGCCAAATTTCAAGTCAATCGGGCCAAGGAATCGCGTTCTCCCATTCAAACTTTGCCACCCTGTTTCACTCTTTTAGGGGTTGAATTTCACAAAATCCCGTCTTAGTGAGCACCTACGTCCTAAAAGGAGCCCCCATTCAAAATTTGAGACTCCTAGCACTTGTAGTTTCTGAGATTTCGTGATCAGTGAGTGAGTGAGTGGTTTTCCCTTTTATATACAACGTGTTACAAAAGTACCCCTAATGCTGAATATGGTAGATAGGGACCATCAAACTGAACAACTTTTACTATGGGACCAGCTATGAAATCGCGAAAAAAAAATCAGCTGTTTCATACATTTTGATATTTTCATAATTAATTTTTGTATGAAACAGCTGACTTTTTTTTCGCGATTTCAAAGTTGATCCCATAGCAAAAGTTGTTCAGTTTGATGGTCCCTATCTACCATATTCGGCATTAGGTACCCTTTGCCCTTATAAAAGTACCCTTTTATAACACCTTGTATATAGATTTTAATTTGATATGACTTGAAGTCAAATCCTTCAAGCCGTACTAATATGTATGTGAAATAGGGATATGATAATAAAACACTTTTGATAACGTGGTTTGTGTTTGACTGATGTAATGACGTGAAAAAAGAAATAATATCACTTTTGTTTAGTTTCGTAACGCGACATTAAAACCTCCAACGATGTATTCTGTGCTCCAACGCACACACGCACACTGTTTTGATAGATATGATTGAATTTTAAAATTGACTCTTTGACGTTAGGAACATACCTACATTGTTTAAACAACCGTGAGTGCTTGTAATTTAATATGAACTTTATAAAATAGTAATAAAGCTCAAATTGACTCTACGTTTTAGTTAGAAAACGTTTGTATGGGAAAGAGAAAAGGGCTGTTTTAAAGGTTTTTCCGGCAGTTATTCGATTTTTTCTCGCCGTAAAAACCATCCTTGAACTTCAACGAACATTTAAAAAAAAGAATTGGCCAAATTGGTCCAGGCGTTGTTGAGTTATGCGCTTAGCAACACATTTTGCGATTCATTTTTATATTATAGATTTATGTGGGATATTTGATAATATTAATATTTCATGAAATCGTAGTTATGCAAGTACATAATGCTTTATTTTTGTGTGAATGTTAGTTCAGTTCTAACCTTAATGACATTTTTTATTTTAAGCTTTGTAGAAGTTTTTAACAGCAGACGTCTGTAATAAGATAATATTCTTCGTCTGTAGTAAGATAATATTCTTCGTCTGTAATAAGATAATATTCTTCGTCTATAGTAAGTTAATATTCTTTGTCTGTTAATATATAATTTTAGTTCAGTCTGTAGTTAAGAAAAAATTATAAAAACTGCACTCATTGTTTTTTTTGTGTTCACATATATTTAACGTTTCATTCATTGTTTACCTATAGTTTAAACTTTTTTTTTTCTGTTTTTTTTTGTGTACCCCGGTGGTGTAATGTATGAGTATATATATAGCGTGCACTTATGTATTAGGACAGTTAGTAATAAAGTAATCTCATCATCTAACGGTCGTTTAACTGAGACATCTCTCGATATATCTAATACATTGTTATTACACAACTTTATTGCAGAAATTTTAATTGACAATAATATAACAGTCTAAACAACCATGACCGGAGTATTTTTTGCTATAAATAAACATATTAAAGACACAATATTTTTCCTGCAACAAGGAAGGAGCGCATTTTTCCCTTTTATATTACGCTACATTACAGTGGAGGTCGGTGACAAAATTTATGACAATCATTTGTTTAATTTATAGCATCGACGAGAGATGGCGTTGTATGCTGGGGTGATTTTTACCCCACGTAAGTAGCGTCTTGGATTAAAGGTGCAGTCAAAGATTACTATACTTATACGTTGTTTTATTATTAACATGTTTTTTTTAAGTTTCAAGTTAAGAGTCTTGTTACATGCTATCAAATTCTGGTATTTGATAGAGCAATATAAATCTGTAAAAAGTAAAGTTGCTAGGTAAATGGTGAAAAGTTAACTTCCCATTTCTGATGACAATTAGAGCTAAATATGAAGTCACAATAAAATGTGGCAAGCGTTACTAAACTATACCTTACCGCTTACAATTCTTAAAGTTTATCTCAAACACCCAGCCGTGATACAAATTCAATTAACCAACCGAAGGTTACCCAAAATGTCTTGCGCTCAAATATTCGGTAGGGCGCACGGGGAGTAAATTGGACACAGAAGACGCATTCAAACTGGAAAACATTTCAATGCCGATATAAGAAAGCGGGGTATTATTAACGGAGATATATCTATGCATAAACAGATGGTACACATTAACCTGTTTGTACACTGCAAGCTAATGCTAAGCTATACTAAATAAAATGAAATTGTTGTTTGAGGATGCGAGGATTAGCTGGTACTTGCCAGCAAGTGTCATGCATGATAATTAATGTAATCTGTCATTTTTCTCTCCTAGGTACTTGTTGTTTATGTGTATACAAGGTGTTACATAAATACTCCTAATGCCGAATATGGCATATAGGGACTATCAAACTAAACAACTTTTACTATGGGACCAACTCTGAAATAGCGAAAAAAAAAATCAGCTGTTTCATACATTTTGATATTTTCGATTTAAATTTTTGTATAAAACAGCTGATTTTTTTTTCGCGATTTCAGAGTTGGTCCCATAGTAAAAGTTAATCAGTTTGATGGTCCCTATATACCATATTCGGCATTAGGGGTATTTTTGTAACACCTTGTATAGATGTCTAAACCAAGAAGCTGTTTATATTATTAGCTAGTATTTGGGTGAGGCGCTATACTCTGCAGTAGATGAATTTACATCAGTTATGATAGTATTCTAATACCACTAGTGTACAGTTTTATTTATAAACGACTGATTACTGTTGGGGCAGAAACGTTCTGGAATGGCGACCGAAAGACGTTCCGCGGGTAGACCCCCCACAAGGTAGACCGACGATCTGGTAAGGTGTCGGGAAGCAGCTGGATGCGGGCAGCGCAGGACCAATCGTTGTGGAGATCCTTGGGGGAGGCTTTTACCGAGCAGTGGGTGTCTGATATGATGATAATGATGAATGAAGTATAAATAAATATTTGACAACCTCACATACATTGCTCCGATCCCAAAGTAAGTAGCTAAAGCACTTGTGTTATGGAAATCAGAGACAACGGTGGTATCACAAACACCCAGACCTGAGCCAATATAGAAAAGTTCATTTTCTAAATTGGCCCAACCGGGGATCGAACCCGGGACCTCAGAGATGGCGACACCTTGAAAACCGGTGTGCAAAGCCACTCGACCACGGAGGTCGTCAATATAGCATTCACATCGCTGCCACTGTACGGTAAGCATAACATGAATGTTTCCCCATCCTTTGTTCCAGCTAAGAGATACAGTAGCGTTCACACACGAATGCGTCCTTTTTTAATCTGAGATTTTTCTTTGGCAAAGGAATACGCCGGTGTAGAGGATAGGTACTGTAAAGAGTTTCACTCAAACTTTGTTTATATGGAGATTATCTTTTGAAAGAAAAGTTTACACGAAAATATATCACGCCTTTGTATAATAAAGCTATATGAGTTGACATACTCTTCTTCATTATAATATACCTCAATCCCTAAATCGTGGTAAATGTCGTGTAATAAATAAATAAAAAAAAAAAAAAAAAATAAGTACTTACGGTGAATTATCCGACAGAATAAAATTTAATGACTTAGATTTTGATTTTTAATGAAAAAATACATAATAGAAGTATTACAGAGAAAAAAATATAGATTTTAAAAGAATTTATCATCTTTTTGTACCATATTTTTGCAAAAAATGATTATGATTATGAAGTTTAATTTTTTTGGTCAATAGTTTCCTACTAGGTGGAATGGTGGAGAGAGTAGTTTGTCGGTTAGTAAAAGAGGTATATTAACAACCGCGACAACAAAAATTATACGTACTTATGTATTTAAAAATCATACATGAATAATAGGCTAAATAATGCGAAATGTGTGTTTAGAAAAAATGTTGGCTAAGTAACAACAAATAAAGTTTTATTTCCGGTGAAAAAGAAATATCCCACATAATTGGCGTTAATCGTAAAAGAGTTAAATACAATGATCTTATGCTAGCTGAAACAATATTGTATGTCATATGGTCATATAATATGAAAACAGATGAGCACACGAACTACTTTTTTTAGATATACTATGAGGTCAAAACTACCAATCACAATTAACGTAAAACAAACAAACCAATCACAAAGCTCAATTGAACGCAATGCGTTTGCATAGATAAGGATCGTTTAAGTATTCTTCTTAAATGACCATCAGCCATTTTTAAAGTTGCTGCTGGGGCACAGGCCTTCCTTATGGGTGGATAAGAAGGATGGGCAATGACCCACCACGCAGGCCCAATGTGGATTGGTGAACGACTGCAAATGCAGCCGGGACCAACGGCTTAACGTGCCTTCCGCAGCACGGAGGAGTTCGAGATATATTAAATTTTTGGTCACCCATCCCATGACCGCCCTTTGCGAAAGTTGCTTAACCTCCGCTTCGCTGGGCCAGGAGCTATAACATAATACGGGTGTTAATCGCGGCGATTTTCTCGTTGACACTGTCAGCGATTTTGTGAGTAACTCAACGTACACGGATGTTAATTGTAGCTGGCTATCGTAGGAATTAACCCTACAAGACACCCAGTGCCACAATTGAAAAGAAAAATAAAAAATAAAAAAAAAATTGTCCATATTTTCCCACTACCCGTTTGTGACTTTTTAGCTTACAAGAACAGGCGCAATAAACTTGTGTAAGTTGTGTATTCATTTACAGGAGTTAAGCTTAATATACCTAGTGTGTATAAGATACAGAAACTGTGTCACATACATTATAAAGTATAATTATTGTAAAATAATTTTAATTTAAATTTGGACTTAATCACTGATGTGAACTTAAGATTAGATTAAATAATGTCATACCATTGTATTAGATTTTATAATTAGCATTATAATAAATAATTAAATTAAAAGATAAATTTAAAGCATTTTTAATGCTGAAGCTAAAATATTTTAAATGAATCTTGTTGTTATTTTACAAACAGCTTCTATTTAAAAAACAGTTACTGTGAACAGGCATTTATTTTTTTTGCATTTTATCTATCTGATTATTCTCTCACGCCAATAATTTAATTTTAATTAATTACTAAAAAACACTTGCAATTGACCAATAAAAATAAACTTTTTTGGTATCCGAACGCGTAGACTCCGTCGGCAAATTCAGAGGGAGCAGCCGACGGCAGCGCTTTGATCTCGCCGCCCGTCGGTGCAGCTTTGATGTGCGGTGACAGTTCTACAGTTTTTATAAAGCAATTATAAAAAAAAAATAACATTGAGGTGATTGTGATAATAATTTATAGAATTTAAAGGCATGACAGAAAAATTGCTTAGGCACTCAGGAAAGTACTTAAACTTACTTACGTAAACTGCATTATTCGAACATTACTTAAGTCATTAGGAAAGAACTTTACTTTTTACCTATAATACAGGCTCGGCCTAGTTTAGGTAAGTACACTATGTACTACCTGCTCAGCAATAATTAATGGAAATCATAAATAAAAAAAATATATTAAATGTGACTTTGTGATATCCATAAAGGCCTTTATCAAATTAAACTCAATTTAGATCACAATTTGTCATCCTTAATAATTATCATTACCTTTATAAATCAGTCAAACTCATTTCATCTAACGTATGCAAAATATTCTCTGAAATAACTTTGAAAGTCTGAAGAGAACAGTTATGGTTGAAATATCTGTGATATATTGAAATGAATCACTTTTTCTGATTGATCATTTATTCGGATGCATGGACGTCCAGGTCCCAGGCTCATAGGCTGAGATGTCGAGGATAGTTTAAATAGGAAGAATATATCATCAATACTTATCACAATTTACATCACTTTTTTCTAATAAGATTTAAGGGTGTATGCAAAACAAATTTCGGTAACTCTCAAAATTCAACTCGCTCATATTTCATAGTACCTACTTATAGGTACAAGCTTCCCGTACAAGGCTTGTATAGTGCTTTTCTCGGGAAATGCGTGGAAATATTTTTTTCTTAATAAAAAAATATTTTTTAAATAGGTTCGTGTACCCATGTTATACGACCAGTTATGCAACCATAAATTTTTACAAAAATAATACTAGCTGATGAGTTCTACTGTTCTGAATTTGGAATACTATTTCCCGACTAGTGTGGGAAGTAAGTACCAAAATTCATTTCCACATTTAGACCACCACGTAAATGTGGAACCACCCACATTCAGAGCATAAGTGAGAAAAATGCTTACTTGTTCATCATAATAAAAATTATCCTTTGCTGAATATGAACCCATGATTACACAGAGAAGTTTGCTAGCAGAAAGTCCAAAATATAAAAGTGTTTACGCTCTGGCCTTATTTGAAAATGACTGACTTAAGAATTTTTTTCTTTGTTCTTTGGAGTACCACATGTCAGTAGTCATGTCAGTGGACTGCGCGAAGATTTTTGTTTCCTCTGTGCTGTGGTGTGGTCTGGGTTTACTACGAAACTGCCGTACGTTATGCTAGCGGTTCTGTAACTTTTTATTTTACACTTCCATCAGTATTTTAAGTGTCATCTATGTTATCTTCCTATCTCTATCAAGTGTCCCGTTTCCCAGTGCCCCAATTCCTTGCATACCAGGGCAGCAACTGGGGTGAAAGTTCAGCGCTGGTCAAGGTGAGCGACGCCATTAGCAAGCGCACTTAGAACAACTCTGTGCCGGCGTCTTAAGATCTCTGTGAGCTCATACGGTCTTGGTACTTGGGATGTTAATTTTAAATATCTAGTGGTCCCAAATATAATGGCATGGCTGTTAATTTTTGACTAGTCCATTATTTGTCATCCTCGCTACAAAATGTTTAAAAAATATGGCACTTTCATAATTTCTTACGAGCATGACTAGGTGTCTAGTATTAGATTTCAGCATGTATGTTAAAGGATTTAAAAAAAAAAATTAATTTAGATGTAATAGTATGTTTGAATACAGTCTTCTTTCGTTCCGCTGAAATTCAATATTTTACTTAACGTAATAACACCCTCTTTTCCTATAAGAATCCAGCTAAAAAGTTCGTAAGTAATTTATGCATAAGTATACCTATAACTATCAAATATAAAGTATATCCTTTATTAGGTATAGGTTATATTGTCTAGCTTATTGGCTCAGTTGGCTTCTTATAGGCCCTATAGTCCTATAAAAAGCCGACTAAACCACATTAGCTAGAGAGTTACAAAGTAACTTTAAAATATAAGGACTTACTGTATTGCGGTTACTTATTGTAATAATTACTTGTAAGTAAAAATGTCTCTTGGCCTTTACGATAAACTGGAAATCTAGCATAAAATAATAGAATTGCTTGGCAGAGAAGTATATTCACCATTTTATTATTCAGGATATATCAAGTTGGTGCGTTAAATTCAGTACCAATATATAAGGAAGAAATAAAAACAAAATATTGTTATTCAAATTTTCTCAACTATAACAACGAGAAAAACATTACACATAAAATTCAGTTTAATTAACCAGCTGAAGATATTAGCAAGTGTCAAGAGCACCGGTCGCAGTGTACCAAGTTGGCTAAGTAATAAGATAATGAAGAGCGCCCGGGGTCGGGGTACGAATTAAAACGAGCCAGCCGTGTGCGTTGTCGCAGCAGGACCCTTTGGCAAAGGTATGGTGTGACGTCATTAATTTTTTAATATTGAAAAAAGTGTTATTTGACTATATTTCCAAAAGTTACAAAGATAACGAAAGGCAGTGATGTCAAAAGATGCAAAAGCTTGCAAATAATCGTATAGTACTGAATTTTTTAAAATATGTTCGTAACTTTTCTGGAAAATCGAAAATGGTGGAAAATAACGACAAAGTTTTTCAGACAAAAAGTAGATTATTCTGAAATAAAAACCGATATCGAATAAATGAAAAAAGCTCCCGAGGCAGATTGTCTATCGTTTGGAAAAATATTTTTTGAAATCGGTCGAAAACTGTGGGCTGTTCAGTTCACACTGAATGATGACCAGATGAAAAAAACTCCTAGAGATATGACATTTTGAAAAAAAAAAACCTGGACCTCTCTTTCTTTTACAGTCTAGGCTGTCCTTATCCTTTGTGTAGCCAGGGCTGCCAGATAAGGGTTTTTTCCCCATTTTGGGTAAAAAAATAATCATTGTTGTTAATTGAACTTTAAGGTTTTATTTACTAAGTCTATTACAAATACAAATAAAAGTAAATGCGTTAATATGAGTGGTGCTGCCGGGGTGACGCACATCCTTCCCTTGTTTATTTAATGAGTGAATCGGAGAGACGTCCTCGTTATGACGTCACTACTTCTTGAACACTTCGTCAGAGAAAGATGGAAGATCTCGCTGCAGAATCCAGTGCAGGTGAGAGAAGGATAGCACCAAATGGAAATGAATGAATAGATTTCCTTAAGAGCCTTGAATCGAAATAAAAGATATGCCGATGGTGCTGGAGTTCATTGACTTAGGATGTTTGTGTAAGTTCAAGGCACTTTCTTGGTGTTAAGCTCTGATGCAGCGGTGACGTCACAGTTAACAGAAGTTGTATCCAGAGTAAAGTACTTAGTTTATGGTAGAGTACTTATACAACATGTTACAAAAATACACCTAATGCTGAAAATGGTATATAGGGACCATCAAACTGAACAACTTTTACTATGGGACCAACTATGAAAACGCGAAAAAAATTAGCTGTTTCATACAAAAATTAAAATCGTAAATATCAAAATGTATGAAACAGCAGATTTTTTTTTCGCGAATTGAGAGTTGGTCCCATAGTAAAAGTTGTTCAGTTTGATGGTCCCTATATAGTATATTCAGCATTAGGGGTATTTTTGTAACATGTTGTATAGTACAGTCGCGGTATGAAAAGGTTCGTCAGTTCATTCATTTTCACTTATTGTTGGTTTGATCCGCCATTATTACTTATGTTATCCGCAGTGTTACTATTTGAAACTGACAAAAGTGTAACAAAATAAGTAATCATAAGGCTTTGGTGACACAGCCAGCGGTAATAGCAAAAAAATATCCACAGGCGAAGTCACGGGCGTCCACTAGTACAAAACTAATATTCTAATAAAATTATTAGGTACATTTTATTTTCTTTTAAATTTATGTTGATTTCGTTACCAACGTAAACCCATTTCACGATTTCTTTTTTAACATTCGTGGAGGCTTGCGCCCTACTCATAGTCAAGACCAATTAAATATCCAAAATGTTAATGGAATACATGTTGAATTTCTCCCAGTATATCAACTCCCACGCTGCAAGCTCAGCGGTCGAAGCATTGGACCGGATATCCAAGGGTCGCGGGTTCGATTCCCGTCCGAGAGCATGATCTGGTGCGAGTCCTATTTTTTCTTGTATATTATTTAGTATTATATAAAAATAGCATTGTGAATGCTTAAATCTCAAAATTTCAAATAGGAATACATGTTGTTTTTTTTTAACGAAATTTGATTGAAATTAATAATTCCAATAAGTATAACACTTATTAAAATACGGGCAATCAGAATGGCTGATAAATATTGTTAGAATTAGCAGATTTATGCCCTTAAATTATAAAAAAACCCCAGGTGTTTAGGTCCTTAAAATATTACAATTTAATGGGACTCAGGTAGTTAGTTCAAAAGGCATTTCCATAATTATAACGACAATAATAGCTTAAAATTAACATTAAAACGTAAGTCTGACTACAAAAATCATTGACTAACTACGTAATGTTTATTTTTATAAATATTTAATAAGCACTAACTTTCAAAAGGCAATAGGCACTTTTCAGTCAACAAATATTTCATTCCTGTTTGAAAAAAAGCAAAATTCAAATCCAAACTAAATGCTTAGGTAGTTTTCTTTGCTTAAAATGTACTGTTCTGTCCGACTATAAATAATGCTCCAGCGTTTTTCATTAGGCAGCGATCACATTAGGCGGCGGACAGACGGCCGGATTATTGGATCCGACGGACGAACGAAAGACTTCGATCCAGTTGCCTTTTTACTTTTTTTTAGCTTTTTTTTCGTCTCTCCCGCCAGCCTGGGTCTGGGAAACCTTTTCCTCTTATTTATTGCTTATACGGCACCCGAATTGGATATTTGTGAAAGGTTGCCTTGTTTGCCAATAGGAAAATATTAGGTTTCCATTTTGTCTTATTGGTGCGTGTTGGATTAAATTCGAGAAAAATCTTACAGACATAATGAGAAAGCTTTGAAAGTTTTAACTAAAAAGTTCTTACTAATGATTTGTTTAATACAGTATCTGTAATACTGAAAGTAATAAAATTAGGAAAATAAGAAGTAAAAGGCAGTTCGAGCGGTGACAACTGAATATTTTATTGACATTAGAAAGAATCAAAAAGAGTAAAATATACAGACAAAATAACATTGTGTGAATCCTCCTTTGTCGGTAACAATCTGTAAACACATAATATCAATGTTTAAAAAAACTCTTACTTATAATTTAAGTTACTTACTTTATTTTTGTTTCATCTTAGCACACAATGAACGTCAATAATCAAATTTTCGGTTTTGTTCTTAAATGTTACTTCTGGTAAAAAAGTATTGTCACTAAATAGGTTTTCATTTTGTTTTTTAAAAACAAAAGGAGGAGGTTATCAACTCGACGGTTTTTTTGTAATTGTAGATAGGTAGTGCATAATACATTGTGCACTAAACACTATGCACTATACTATAAATATAAGTTTTTTTATATATTTAAGTACGTAAAGAAAGGCTTTTTTGCCAATTTGCATGAGGTAACCTGTAATTGGCTGTGCATTTAGCTTGAAACCACAATCTTACTTACTTAAAGAAAAAGTGAACCAAATAAATAAAATAAAATGAATGTTATTTCACAGTACGCACGACAGCACGTCAGGTTATACAGTTAAACTGCAAAAACAGCTTTTATTACGTAGGGCATAAAGGCGGTCCCAAGGTCAATATGTATAATCTTGAGGTGCCGTCGTGTGTACCTTCATCTGATGGCAAGACATATAAGTGGATGTCTCATTAGTGCTAGAGAGGGGATAAAAAAACAGACATGGATTTAAAACCCAGTTGCTAATTAAAAGATTTTTCGCGTGGTACAAGTTTTTATTCTGCTCAAAAAGTGTTGCCAGCGTACGTGATTAATGGAGTTGCAATAAGTTGAGTGTTGCTAGGATGGAAAAGCTTGGTTGATTTTTTATTTAATTATTAATATTAATTTTTCGTTAAGAAACTTATATCAATATTTTTACTACTATCTTGTAAAATGAATGAGACTGTAGCTAGTTTCTGTCTGATGCATTTTTAAATATCCGTTAAGATTCTAATATTATAACTTACAAGAAAAAAATATGTCTTAATGCTCTTATTGATGTAATTATTATCTGTATTTTTATTGATTAAATCATTCCGGCAACGTAGAAAGGTAAAAAATCATCAGCCATTTTTAGTGTCCCTTCTGCTGGGGCACAGGCTTTTCTTATGGGTGGATGGGCCATAACCCACAACGCGGGCCCAACGCGGACTGCTGTGTGTTAACGACTGCAAATGCAACCGGGACCAACGGCTTAACGTGCCTTCCGAAGCACGGAGGAGCTCGAGATAATAAATTTTTGGTCACCCATCCCATGACCGACCCTTGCGAAAGTTGCTTAACCTCCGCAATCGCTGGGCCAGGCGCTAAACCGCTGCGCCATCGAGCTCCTCGAAAGGATATTTAGTAAACATGATTATGAAAGTTACCACTGAAGCGGGCCTAATGAAATTGACATCGCGGCACACCCGTACCTAATTTAAAACTCCAAAAACACATTATACGCGCCGGGAATTTCCCAAAAACTTATCAGCAGAAGCCACTGTACAATCCATCATCATTACCCCAAAACTCCTCTGCCAAAATTCAATAAAAAAAAAACTTTCTTTCACCCCATCTAGCGGTGGCGGCGAGAACCTCGTCGGATATCACCCCCCGCAGGGTGGCGCCACCCCACACCGTATCCCTTTTTTCTTCCCTCCACACCCTTATCCATACCTGGCCTTTCTTTATCCGTAGTTGGAACTTTTACTTTACACCCGTCCCTCTCGCTCTTTACCCTAAGCGCGAGCAAATAGCCGTTGCGCTACCTCCATCCCTGTCTGTCGCAAAGAAAAAAATCTGTTTATAAAAATGAGAGTGTAGACGGGACAGACTTCTATTGGACGTATTGTGGGGTAATGTTTCATATGCAGAGGGGTGTTTTTTGTACACGCGTTCGAATTGAAAAAAAACTGCACCCCAGTAAAAGCCGAATTTCTTGTAGATACCTACAGATATATTCGTTTTCCAATTTCGATAACAAAGCTCATTTTTGTTCGGTTTTTCTTTGTGCTTTTTCCACATAATAATTGTGTGGGTTTCGCATTAATTCGGTCTTGCTTTATAATTTAGAGACACGGGTATGGGAAAAGATGTTCACATGGTCCGTTGGTTCTCAAAGAATAATTTCTTCTGAAGATTTGGGCACTTTTAATTGGGGTCTTTTGGGCAATGATGGAATGTTTACTTTTACTGGTTATTTGCCTACCTTTTGGAAGACTGGGCTATTAATATTTAGGTACTTATAAATAAATAATACACTAGATATAATATTATAAAAATTGGCTTGAACGTAATGGGCAGGATTTCCAAGGGCGCGTATTTGAGTCCCATCTGAGAAGGTACGGGTGCCTAAGTATTTTTTCTAGTGAGTATTATTATTTTTATATAAAAATATCACTGTGATTACTAACAATTTAAATTAAAGTACCTACTACTTACCAAAATAACTATAAGTACTATAAATAAAATAAACCATTTTGTCATTAAGCGATCGTGACGTATTTCATGTTTAACAAAAGTGTTCGAGCTAAGTAACTTTCAAAAAGCAAACTAAAAAAACTTTCCTCGCAGACGACGTCGCGGGCAGCAGCTTGTTTTTATCGTAACCTTAAAACTATCAACATTCACAAAATCTTGCGGTCACAAAGCAAAACGACAGGCAAACAAACATAAAAAAATAAAGTCTTGAAATTAAAAAAAAAAAAAAAAAAAATACGTTTTTTTCTATAAAAAATCGGGTTAAATTAAAAATAACAATATCATCCAAATTGTTTTATTTCAGTTTAAATATTCTGCTAGTAGTTAAACTGTTTTAACAACTTAATTTAAAACATTTGTTTTGATTTTAAATTTGGATTTCCAAATCTCTCATAAATACTAATTCCTTAGGACCTCCAACTATTTTTATCGCATTTTTTTATTATGATTTTAATGATGAAGTATTTTTTTAACTTCGAACCTTCTTACAAGCTGTTACTTCGGCGATAAGTCATTAAATAGCAATTTAGGACCATATTTTTTAATAAAATAAAATGATAGCTGTCTTTAGAATACTTCTTTTTTATCTATTTTTTATTTCTTTATTTGGAAAACAAACAGTCTTACATAAGCATTAAGAAGGATTAACAAGATTCATCTTACAGACTAATAGTTTCACTATTTGCCAAAAAAAAAACAAGTAAAAAATTCGAAACAGTGTACAAATGTAATGCCAAGTTGTTGAATAAATGTACTTAAATAATTTATAATTTAACAGTCTCAGTCAAATTAGAAGACGTTATTCTATCGGCGAATTATATGTGTCTTATTATAATACTTAGTAATCTTCAAACTCAATTAGCAAAATACTATATAATATACTGGAAAAAATTCGACTCGCACTAGAGCTTATTTTCGGAAGGGAATCGAACCCGCGACGTTTGGAAGCCAGTGCATTGGGCCGGAATCCCAAAGGTGCGGGTTCGAGTCCCGTCCGAGGTGCTACGATTCAGTCGATTTTTTCAAGTATTTTTTCTAATATATTATTTATCTTAACTAAGTTTGTGTTGATTTTGTTACTGAATTTTGCTAAGTAATCTATTTTCTAGTTTCAATAATTTCTTCCTGATAACTTTCCCACTTATCTGGGGTACGTGTTTGTTTAGGCACGATTCACGACAGATAGATACGAGCTTTAGCAACTAATTATTATGGGAAAAACAGCTGCAAAAAACCCCACAAACAGCTTCAAAAATAAAGGCTCTAAAAAGCAAGATATAAATTTTTAAATTGCATAATTACTAACTCGAAAGTTTGTACGCATATCTAATATAAACATATTATAATAACATATATTTTATCTTATTTATAACTTTTTTTATCGGATGTTTTTTTATCTAAACTTAATTATGAACTTAATCGTGGTTTTAAAACCCCACCCGACTTCATAAGACGTTGTTTATAATATTACATATGCGTACAAACTTTGGAGTTAGTAATTGAGCAGATTTGAATATATTATTTCTTGCTTTTTAGAATCGTTTATTATTGAAGCTGTATTGTTAGTATTTTTTTAAGGTTTTTGAAGGAGGTTTTATTTTTTAAGAAAACTTTTTTATTTAATTGAGATTTTTCGCATTTACAATGCTATTTTTATATTAAGATAAATAATATTTAAGAAAAAATATTAGAAAAAACCGACTCACCCGTTATTTATCTTAGTATAAAACTTTTTTATTTTAAACTTTTTGGTGGTTATTTATTTAATGACCATATTATCTAAGTTACAATATCTTACAATGTCTTATGTCAATAGCTCATCACTTTTTACAAAATACTGCTTTTCCTGACGCAGGGGCGTTAATTGTTCAGAAGTTCTCCTGGTACTTTACTATCAGCTCCCTTCACTATATGCATTATGACAAGCATGAATAGCCCTAAAATTTTGAAAAGTTCCCTTGATTTCTCCAGGATCCCATTATCAGAATGACAATGGGATCAACTTGGTAGTGCTTTCTAACAACGAAAGAATTTTTCAAATAGGTCCAGCCGTAATCAAGTAACATACATAAAAAAGATTCCGGCAAAAAATCAGTTAAGTAGCGCTAGCAAAAAAGTTCTGAATCTATTTAAATAAAAAATAATTAAAAACAGTGAAAAAGCTTAACCCCTTTTTCCACTCATTATTAATTAATTACTAAAGTAATCATATATAAATCTTGCATTTAAAATAAAACTTGTTTATTATTAAGCCCAAAGATAGATAAACCTTTTGTACATTGAAAAGAACATATTTAAGTACTTAGTGGTATACACTTCTAAGACTTTCGCGCGTACAGTTCATTAGAAATAAAACACTTTTTACGGAAAACCAATAAATACAAACTAAATAATTCTAAAACAACACCTGAATTAATAATATACGCGCTGTAATCCGTAAAAAGTGTTTTACTTAGTGGTACTTACTCAATTTTTACTTTATATTTATAAAAACTTTAAAGAAAATTTGATTGATCGAATAGGTATGTACTATGGGCAACAGCGTCGCTTAAAACCAGTCGGCAACAAAATTCGTGTGCGCGCGTATAATAAATATAAAATAAATATTTTGACAACATCACATACATTACTCCGATTCCAAAGTAGCTAAAGCACTTGTGTTATGGAAATCAGAGACAACGGTGGTATCACAAACACCCAGACAGCCAATATAGAAAAGTCCGTTTTCTAAATTGACCCAACCGGAGATCGAACCCGGGACCTCAGAGATGGCGACACCTTGAAAACCCGTGTACAAAGCCACTCGACCACGGAGGTCGTCACATACGTATCGTATCGCCCCTGCATGAGCTAAACGTATGTTGTGACGGCGCGGCGTGCAAGCGATTTTAATCTTAGCAGTGGTAAAGCGATGCTGTTGCCCATGGTACATACCTACCTATGGCATTATTTAAAAAAAAACTGTTTCCACATACTAAATACTTATGTTTGACTTTAATTATTTTATTTTATTTTAGTTTTGACAACCTTCGTGGTCGAGTGGTTTGCACGCCGGTTATCAAGGTGTCGCCATCTCTGAGGTCCCGGGTACGATCCCCGGCTGGGTCAATTTAGAAAACGAACTTTTCTATATTGGCTCAGGTCTGGGTGTTTGTAGATCCACCGTTGTCTCTGATTTTCATAACACAAGTGCTTTAGCTACTTACTTTGGAATCGGAGCTATGTTTGTGATTGTTGTCAAATATAAAAAAATATAAAAAATAAACACAGGATTGTAATTTAGTATTTTTTTAAAATTTTATTGTTATTAAATATGTAGTTAATAAAATCATATTATATTTTAGCCATTCATTGCTGGTTATAAGAACCCCGACCCTACTTGAGTAGTAACTAATCGAAATATAATGAATCAATTGAAACCACTTGACTCGTGTTATCGATTGAAGCGCACCCCAATTGATTACATTATGATTATCGAATCGAATCGATTTATCGAGGGCTAATGTGGTATTGTTGACATTACAATATACGATTGTGTAATATTTTGACATGGGACTTTTGATGCATTTTTATGTAATTACAAAACTACTGTGGGGTCTTTTAAATATCGAAAGAGGAAGTTTTTCAACTTTGGTAACTTGATTAATATGAGGTTGCATTGTTTCAAAGTTGAAAAAATACAAATTGAAATAGAAATATAGAATTAATCTACTCTGTTTTTTTGTTTGTGTCGCGGCGTCCATCCTCCTTCGACTAGTGACTGACAGGCTGACAGACGACAGAGGTTGACAGGGATGACGTACCGGAGAGACGGACAGATGACTATCGGGGAACGGACGGATGTGAAGACTGAGGACTGACCTCTGACACGCAGACCGACAACTGCGTCAAAATAGTTTGATTAAGCTAGAAAATGTTTTGAACAGTTCATCATCACTGAGTATTTCGCCTGAAAACATTCCGTCATTAAAATCTTTCTCATAAAATTTATCTATTAATCTGTTTTAATTGAAATGTACAACTTATTTAGTACCATCACTTTTAAATACACTTTCCATTGACCATTTCGGTCTCGACGAAAGATCAGCGCTGGTCGCAGACCATGCATTATGAGTCGGGACCGTTTTGAGGCAATGTGCTATGGTTTGTTTTTTATTTTATTATTATTTTGTATTTGTTGTCTCAAATAAATATTTTTTCTTTCTTTCTTTCAAATACAATTCTTCTGATTACATTACTAAGTTCTTCTTTCGAATTTCAATGTTGTAAGATTTAATTTATATTCTTGTAGATTTACTTTAAGAAGTTTATTTCTCTTTTATCATCAGTGTCACTAGTTAGTGACACTTTTGATATCTCACATTTTCACCCCAAATAATTAGATAAGCAATAACTTTCAAATCAAAAACGTGGGAACGAACTCTGTAGGGCATCTTCACACGAAACCTAATAAGCCAAGGTATAGGAAACAGTACAATTTGCATATCGCTCGCGGGACAACTAGGAATGCAAAACAACACAATTTCGACTTGGTAACTTCTCTTTATTAAGGGCTAGTTGCATTAAAAAGGAACTTCTTAAATTTCACTTCCTTATAAATATGTATTCACTAAACAGTATGCAAAACAGCGTAATTATAGGGCTACGAAGAAATGGGTCGATTCATTTACATACGATGTGAGTTTATAACGTCTTAAGTAATTTTAGTGATCTTTATTACAAAAGGGGGTAAGTCTAAAATAGGTAATTCTTTTTTCGAAATAATTAATTCTTTTAAATTTCACACCTTTTGCTCGATTCAAGACAGGTTTTTGAGGCGTTCGCAACAAAATTAAACGTGGTCGTTGTGACACGCATTTCGTATGCGAACTATAATAATCTTGCGTAATTTACGCATGTCACTCGTTAGACAATTAATGGCAGATGTCTTTTAATGAAATTTATTTGCGTCAGTGTGGGAAATGGGGTTGATTTTTGCCATTTATTGTTAATAGCCAATTTACGTTACAATGTCTTGGATAAGTGCAGATGTCGTGTGGTCGTTTTGTTTGATCATTTGTCGTTAAAGTTAACCGTTATTGGTCATTGCAATTAATTCAAATTAAAAAAAAACTCCTTATCCATCCTGGAAGACCAGTGCTCCAGCAGAGGGGACATTAAAATTGACTGATGTGCATCTTAGACAAGATGTAAAAAAACAAGAAAAGATAAGTACATATCTAATAATTAGTAAAATTGTATCATAACTAAAATTTCCATACCCGCCTGTCGATTCTGTAACCAAACTCGAACCTCACTTCACAGCGCGGAAATTTCAAATCATAAATGAGATAATGATATTCCCCGTCTGAGGTGCTACGGTGTGTCGACTTTTTCTAGTATTTTTTCTAATATTATTTATCTTAATATAAAAATAGCATTGTGGATGCGAAAAATATAAATTTAATAATTAATGATAGGCTGTTTTTTAATCATAAAAGATTTTAGATAGCTATTGTAGCTACCTAAAACTTTTTGCAATCGGTAAAGTAGCTTATATTCAGCTAATTTTTAATAAGAAATTTCCGCAGAGAGAGTGAGATTCAAAGTGAGATGCGAGTTTGGTTACAGAATTGACAGGCTGAGGGCTTATTACAAAATAGAATCACGATAGTCGGACGATTTTCGTTGATCGATTTACTTGATTTTGAACCTTATACTTAAGTTAATAATGTCACAGAGTGTTATCAAATTTAAGCCGATCTTGGCATCCACAGTCTAGGGGCGTTGTTTAAAAAGTGGTATCTTAAAAGTAAAAATTCAATAATGTTTCCAATTAAATATTAAAATTTGTACCTAGAGGAAGGACCATATTTTCAGCGAAAAGGGAAAAATTTGCGCCGAGCTAGGTGTCTGTGCTCGGGAACCGCAGTCCAACAATTTGATGTTGGAATTTGTATTTATGTGAAGTGCTTTGAAAACTTCGATATCGTGAGTCAGGTCTACATTTTTGCCTTGATGTTAGCTTGACGTTGTGCGACGCCACGTCTGCGTAAGTTTACATATTGTACTTTTCGCTGATCCTGCATTTCTTCGTAATACGTTGATTGCTTATGCAGCGGTATGATCGCGCCGCTACATATTGCAAAACCAATCACCACGCTGAACATTGAATTGATAAAAAAAGTTTGTTCAAAAATTGCATTTCAAATATGCCTACTTACAAAAAAGCTTTTGACTCGACAGTCAAACTGTAATAAAAATATTTAAATCACTAAACCAAACATTTTCTGTTGCACATAAGAAAAAAAAAAATTGCGAAAAAACTATGCCAGCTGCGTTCCAATTTCAAAAATAAAACTAATGATTTAGTATTATTCATAGCCGGTTTTTAGACAAAAACTAAAAGGGCAACTTATAATGATATGCTTGTCCTACTTTTTGAATGTCGAGATATAAAAAAACAAAAGTGTCTATGAATGCTGTTTTTTTTTTCAAATTTGAATATGGAATGTCGCTCTCAGGGATATCGGTTACGCGTTCATTTAAATCACAACAAGGTTGTGAAACAATTTTGATCTCTACGCTTTACAAGTTAAGGGTTCTGAGTTGTATCTATTGTTGTCCTTCATATCTATTCTTTTACCCTTTCTGAAGATGGCCAAGATAATAGGAAATGTATGCAAATGATGCCTAATGGGTATTTAGTTGCGGTGATAGAAGATAGTGCATTTCCGGCTTTTGCGTTTTGTTATTCTGAATGCGGATGTAAAAGAAACAATTGAAATACTTCCGCACATACTTTTATTGATAAAACATTTTTCTTTGAATTATTTAGTTTTGATTGAATTATTTAGTTATAGAGTTTAGATGTTTGGATGATTGTCACTCAATCACGCAAAAACAGCTAGACGGATTTGGATGGAATTTTGCACACAGATGGCTCCCTAGGGATCGCTTTTCTGAATATAAACACGGACAAAGTCACGGGCGTAATCTAGTATCGCATAAAGATTGACTTGTTAGTCATCAGATAACTAAGCACACACACACACACACAAAGATTTAAATCGTAAATCTTTACACACACAACGCTTGAAGACGCTGAAATAAAAAAAAACTCAACATAATAGACAAAAATTTTGTAATTTTTTGATTAAAAGTAAAATAACCATAAATATACATGGGTCGAGTGTTCATAATGCAATATACTGGCAAATCTTTTATTTGAAAATAGTTACAGATACCTAAGTATTTTCTAAAGTCATTTTTGGAAAATACTTTGATTAATTACACAATTGATCAATATTAACATAACAAATGACGGTTGTGTTTATTAATTCGGCTAGAGCGACGCTTTTGAACAGTGAGTTTAGCGTGGCCGAAAGTTTTGGTTGATATTTGGACGAAACCGAAACTAAGGCCAAAACCGAACCTATGGCCAAAATCTAAACTAAGGCCGAACCTATATTTTTGGTTTGAAACTGGCTGAAACCGAAACCGAACCTTCAGTTGGACACTACCAAGTAGTTCAAAGTAGTTTTTCCTGTTATTTAAAAGTGTGTTTAATAATATAGTACACACGACGGCACCTCAGACTATACATGTTGACCTTGAGACCGCCTTTATACCCTACGTAATAAAAGCTGTTTTCGCAGTTTAACTGTTTAACCTGACGTGCTGTCGTGTGTACGTATATTTAATATTTTAATGTCTCGGTACTATTAATAATCTGTGGTCTTGGTTCCAAATTATGGACTGTAGTTAACGAGTTTTCAGTTCCAAATAATTTGAGTGAAAATGACTAATTAACAATTACTAGAATAAAGTAACTAATATCATTTTAAGGTGGATACTTGGAAATGAATTAAATCCTAA
This sequence comes from Catoptria pinella, assembly GCA_963556745.1. Classification (NCBI taxonomy): domain Eukaryota; kingdom Metazoa; phylum Arthropoda; class Insecta; order Lepidoptera; family Crambidae; genus Catoptria; species Catoptria pinella. The sequence goes on from OY750771.1 coordinate 2,709,678, forward strand.
ATATATTGAAATTCTCAATAACTCACGTCTTTTCATAAACACATTTCTTTTAATCAAAATCAAGTTATGACCAAATGATTAAATAAACGTCAAAACAATCACTGCAATCATTTCGTTATGGTTACCCGTTAACCCTTCGCCCGCTAACGTCAAAATTTGCATACATTTTTTTTCTTAAACGCAACACAGTTTTTTCTTTTGATTGTTTGAAAGGTGCTGCGATTATTTTTAGTCGACACAATGAAGAATTATGACTGTAGCTGCGTTGAGATGGTAATAAGTTTTTTGTAGTCCGTCTGATTAGTTAGGAAATCCGTTAAATTGTAATGTGTGGCAGATGTTTGTGAATTATAGAATTTGTGTTGTTGTAGCATTTACTTTTGGAACTTTTTTTATTTCTAAGAAACTTAATCGGTTGTTTTTTTACAAAGAATAACTACTTAAAGCACAGATAACCAAACATGAAAAAGTTGCAAGTAAACACGATTAACAAAGACAACAAGAAAACTATCCAGGTATTTTCATGCAATTTTAAATAGGGAATATAAAAAAAAACAAATTCCATAATATTTTTGTAGGTAGGAATAAGTTCCCTTATTAAAAAGTTTCATTTTTGAGTGCAGTTGACTTTTTAATATGTCATTAAGGACTAACAAAGGAATCATTTCCATTCTGCTGTTACTCCTGCAAGTTTGCAAAAACGATGTAACTATTAATTAAAAAAAAATATTAATAAGGCCGCTTATTACTTTTATACGATTTTGTTCAAACATTTGAAAAAAAAGCAACTTTTTTTTCAAAGAACTCTACTAGACTTTTTTTAATTAAACAAGTTGGTTACTTAGTTACAAAGTGTAAACTTAAATGCATCAATAAATATTTATTTTGTCGGTATGGCGTGCATGTCTAAATAAGTACAGGGAAATTGCTAATTCTCGACTCCTTAAGATTTTTGCACAAAAACCCAGTCTCTTATAAAAGAACAGGTTTTCATTGACATTCACTCATTCAGATCTTAGCTTGGAGACTGAGTGAATTTAAATACACGGCTCTGGATCCAAAACTTTCGTAAATCTTCTAAAACTTCGTATTTTATTCGAATATAATTTTAAATACCAGTCAGTTGAGAAAATTAATAGTATTATGGATTTTGTGAAATTTATATTATGGATTCTACATTTAAACTATTTTAAACACTTAGTACTTTTATTTTTTTAAACTTTAGTTTAGTTGTTTTTCATTTAAAACTAATAATTGCAATTATTGGCACATAAGTCGTAAAAGCTTTTTTATACTCTACTAAAAAAAAACTTGAAATCATAATCGTTAAAAATATTATATGAACGTAAAAAACCAATGTAAGTGACATTTAAGGAAAAGATTATTATAAGTTGTAAAATTTTAATTTCATCTATTAAGTCGATTAATTCGTCAAGTAAAGACTATGAAACCAGGTAAGTAAACTCTAGCCATAAGTTTGAGAAGCTATGCCTCTACCCTTTATTTAACCGTCCGAATATTTATAAGGAGACGTCTGTAATTTGTCCCGGGCGAAGGTAATGCTCACAAAAAAGCGGAATTAATTGTGGCGGGACCGGTAAAAAAAGGCAAAATAGTTGGGCTGACGACACTGAAGGGTTTGGTCCAAACACATTAAGTGCCAGCATGTGATTTGTGAACGACGTGTCTGTGTTCCAATTTCAAAATGATTTTGTTTTTAAATTCGAACTCTTTGTCTCAAACTTTTTTCTGTCACAATAGTTCTAAAAAGAGAAAGTTTTATTTAACGTAAGGAGTTTGCATTTCGTTTGCAGTGATGCAAAGGCTAATCCGGTAAACACTTCCCTATGAAAAGAACGTGTGCTTTTTATTCTAAATTCAAATAAAGACAGGCTTGTTATTCTGTTTGAATAAGGAAGCCTGTAAAGCAGTGTACACACGGGTAGGTATATAAGCCCGCATATAAAATTGAACGCATTTTTAGTAAGCACGCTGGGAGGGTGAGGGCGCGGCAGAGGGTCGGCGTAATGGCTGCCGAATGTCGCGAGAATCCATTTTGTCCCTCCCCCCCTCAAGTCGCGTTAGCGGAAAGCATATGCGAAATTCTTAGAACATACTTTTTATTGCCTCAGAACATTCTTTATGTGCCAGTATCGAGAAAAATGAGCATTTTCTGTTTTATAACTACTTGAATGTCTTTTTGGAGGTCAATGCGAATTGTCATTTCGATATTTTGTAACGATTAATCATGGCTTATGTACTTGAGTCGGTGCGTGTTCTAGTTTTCATTATTGAGTGTATTACTCAAAGGTATTTAGTGATAATTATGCGAATTCCTATGAATGTTGCAGCTAAATGTATATCACTATTAGCATAGTCACATAAATTTTTAATCGTTTACTTAAAGTCAATCAAACACATCATAGTTTAGAGTTCATCCCAGGTTTAACCTCAATATTTTGCTAAAATAACCAAAACTTAAATCAGTTTGATTAGCTTACGTACAACACACTAACTTTGATCCAAAACACCTCAATTTTTTTTTTTACCTTAGTGGAATGCCCTAAGCACAAACTGATGAATAGAAATGCGAAACTGATATCTGTTTTCTTTGACGACCTGAGTGGTGCAGTGGTCAACGTGGCCGGTCTACCACGCAAGAGGTCCCGGGTTCGATTCAAAAATGAAATGAAATGATGAATTTTGAATTTTAATTTCTGTGACGTATCTGGGTGTTACTATGTATTGTAAAATAAGTATATATTTAAAAAGTATAGATGTAGTATATCAGTTGTCTAGCACCCATATTACAAGCTTTGCTTAGTTTGGTGCTGTTGAAATTGTCCAAGCATTTATTTATTTAAAACCTGCTCAATAATCATGCTGAAGTCATAACAATTCATAAATTCTATAAAAACATTTCCAACCAAGAACAAAGTTGCGGTATATTTTATATTTTTGACACTTATTTATCTGCCATTGTACATATACTGCACAAACTCGCAAAGTATTAGATGCGTGCTAAATGCTAGGGGCAAAAATTATTCGTCCTCCTACTCGGTGTTAACCGTACCTTAACCTTTTAGTGTGCTCTGGGTTTGCTGTTAAACAGCGCGAATTAATAAAAAGTTCTATGCGAAAAAATCATTTGTTTTACGATTTGAAATAAGAAAAAATATCCATTACATATTACTCCATATTTATACAAGGTGTTACAAAAGTACCCCTAATGCCGAATATGGTAGATAGGGACCATCAAACTGAACAACTTTTACTATGAGACCAACTCTGAAATCGCGAAAAAAAAATCAGCTGTTTCATACAAAAATTAAAATCGAAAATATCAAAATGTATGAAACAGCTGATATTTTTTTCGCGATTTCAGAGTTGGGCCCATAGTAAAAGTTGTTCAGTTTGGTGGTCCCCATATACCATATTCGGCATTAGGGGTATTTTTGTAACACGTTGTATATTTTTTGTAAATCATGTTTTAGTGATTTATTTTCAGGATAGGTAATGTTTTTTCTTATTACCTCTTCCAGAAATACATTTTAACTAAATTTACGAAACATAAAGAATGAAAAATAGTTGCGTTTTAACCCTATAACACTCACCCAAACTATTTTAAATTTATTTCTGCTCATTAGATCAAAATGAAAAAATGTTTCAAATATTTAGTTCCAAGAGACTGTCTAGTTTACTGGCCACATTGTAGGATTAACTAAAAATTTCTTTAATTAAAAGTACCACTGCACATTCTTTGATTGTCAAACAAAAACAGTACCTATCACTCATAACACAAGGCATACTTGTATGAAATATGTTTCTATAACCTTTCAAATTTCATAGAATTACCTATTAATTTACACCGAACGAATTTAAGATATCCTTAACAACGGTTCACAGTGTATTAATTAAAATAGCTTTTAAAAATTGCAAACATATAAATGATGAACTACCAAATACAGAAGCAAGTATGCGTTCCGTGAAGTGTTAAACTTATCATCAAAACAAAAAACGGTCAAGAGCGAGTCGGACTCGCACACCGAGGGTTCCGTACCATCATTCTGAAAAATTTTACAATTTAGAGACATCGTTTTATTTTCTTGTAATCTTTACATAAACTTCTGTCACATAAAATAATTTCCGAGTTTTCTCTATGCAATGTCAATGCGAAAATTATGAGGCCTAAATAAATAATTAAAAAAAATTGAGAATGTGCAAGCAGCGCTCTTTCATATGATACCCCATATGCCTTAGTAGCCTCACTTCGAATTTTTAAGACCCCCTTTCAGTCCCTGTTGCAAAAAATATATAAATACAATTTTTTCTCACTTATTTGAAAATAGTTGGGCAAACGTCATCTAAAACTATTCCTAATTTCAAGTTGATAGCATTAGTAATTCTCGAGATATCCAGCTGCCAGCTGTGACAGACTGAGTCGCACCATAAGGGTTCCTTTTTACCATTTGGTACGGGACCCTAAAAAGGAGAAAGTTAATTGGCAGGCAACACACATCATCTTAGTAAAGTAAAATTCGCTTAAGTTATGACTTATGATGGTTATATTATAATACCTTTCAATAATTACTTTGCTAAGTATCTTCAAAAAATTTTCTGTACTTTGATCTTTTCATAAACAATTACAAATGTTAAAGTTTAAGAGCACGACAGTTAAGGTTCAACTCAATAAATAGGTTCTTATGACAGTGGTGAATTGGTTTGAAGCCGAGTAATAGAAATATCAATCATTTAAATATAATAAATATAGACCAAATAAGATACTTTTAAGAGGAAACACCACGGTCGAGAGAATTGAAAAAATCCTATAGAAAGTTGTCAAAATTAACGTTTGGTAGTCCTTTGTTTCCTCCCCCAAAACTAGACCGATTTAAAAAAAAAAACATAAAAATTGAAAGGAAAGATTTGGATGTGTTCCTATGTTTTCTTTATTTTCGTAAAATAATTATTGAATAGATATTAATCTCCGAAAACTTAAAAAGAAATGCCATTGTTTAGACATCCAGCAATCATATTTGACGAGATTATATAAAAAAGCAAAATATAGGAACACAGCCAAATCCTTTCTTAATTTTTTTATGTAATAGAAATTTTTCAATTCTCTCGAGCGTGGTATTTCCTCTTAAATTGTCAGAAATATATTTTCTTATCACCCTTTAGGGACGTTTTTTTGCTGACATATATACATGTTTATAATCTTGGGAAAAAATATGAAAAATTAAGTAAAATTACGAACGGATTATTTGTCAACCTCGTAGGTGGATAAACAGAAAGAAATACTATATCTGAATACATTATTAGATTACCAGTGGATTATCGAGAAGTAAAAAAGCTGTTGCAGTATAAGAGGATTAGCTTAAATACGGAATCTTAGAAATTTAACCAATTACAAAAAAAAACTATGTTACCTTCCCAGGTAGAACCAGGTAGTACTTAAAAAATATACTCAAAAGGTAGAATACACAACACAATATTGATTTTTTACTAACTGAAAGAAAGTTTGGTACTAACCTCAGTATTATAAAAGATACTTTTATTTTTAACCGACTTCAAAAAAAAGGTGGTTCTCAGTTAGTCAGAATCTTTTTTTAATGTATGTATGTTACTCGATTACTTAAAGACGGTTGGACTAATTTGAAAAAATATTTTGTGGTTTGAAAGCGTATTCTTCTAAGTTGGTCCCACTGTCAAAAGTTCAGGATCTAATGGGATCCTGGATCCAAGGGAAGTCTCCAAATATTACAAGAACATCTATAGCGATTTTGGTATTTTTTTAAGTAACTTGTGCATTTGCTTTTGTAAACTTAACATACTAATTCTGTAACTTAACATACAAAATAGCCACATTGACTTTGACTTGTTTTATATCAAGAATTTGTCGGGCTTAATATTGTAGAAATGCAGATTGACCAATGCTAATATAAATGATTTTGGTTTCCCCTTGAGTTATTGTAACTTAAAAAATATATAATTTTCATGAGTTTTGTCTTTAAATCTTCTTACAAGGAAAAAAAGAACATTCAGTACTTACCCCGAAAAAGTAAGGAACTGATGAATTGTGAATCCCACCTCCCAGGGGAATGTGATCTGGCCAGAAACCGCTACGAAATTAATCCCAATACTGAAAGAGACGGAAATTAATTGTACGACTAATTTGATTAAATGCCTCTCTGTCAAAATTGACTACCTATAATACATTAGTATATATTTAATTATGTTTAAAAAAAGGTAGTTATAATCAATCATAGTAAATGTAAGCTTCAGGCAACAAAAAACAAAGATTTTCAAAATGAGATAAAAATATTTAAAAACTCGTATATCGATCAAGACGCTACTTGTTGCACTCTATTTTGCAGAACTCGTCACCGTAAACGTGATTTCACGTTTCACTGCTAAATATAAGTTTAACATAAAAACCACATTTAAGTGATATTTCATCATTAGATCACATAATTATTGTTGTCATTACTGACTTCCATTTAACTAGTTTTTAAGCTGCGGCTTATTTTTGGTCAAAGCGATACATGTGAGAGATATTGATCCATAATTACTCACATTTTATATCTCTTTTCCTAAAATCGCTCAAACCGTAACAGCTGTTCCAGCTATATTTTTTGTCACGTCTCACTTTCTACTAACACCCTCATCAACCAAATAGTTAAAATAAAAATAAACATTCAAAGACAATTAAGCCCAAAATAATGACACACATTTCGACACCAAAAAAAGAGACGTCTTAAAACGTCCTCGAAACATGAAATTAATACACTCATTAGGGAACCAAACTGTCAAATTATAAATGCCTGGAGGGTATCAGGGTTGGTCGATTAGACCCAATTAGAAGTATACGTAATTTTGCGTGTTATTGTTCGTAAAGTTTTTGTTGTAATAAAATTTCGGGCCGTCGGCCCCCGTTGTGGCAGTGACATCTTATTAAAATTCAGCCTAGGGCCAATCCGTGCTTCCAGATTACACTGGCGGACAATTAAACATTTATTTTAAACGTTTATTTTCTCTTACATAGCTTGGGACAGAAAAACAAAAAATCTTAATTGTTAGGCATTTGTAAGCTGTATCTATTATGTATTATGTGGCTTTGATAGACTGGGACGCTTGAAAAAATTTCGGTAAAAACTTGTGGTATCTATTTTCATTGTGGTTATTATTTTGAGACCATTTATAAATAAATAAATAAAATATGTTTATTTCAGACAGTGTCCATTTCATCATTTTAATAATAAGAAATTGAAAACAGCCCCAATACTTTTCTTCTATAGAATTAAAATATTTGTGAAAGTACAATTGAATTTGGATTAAAAATCGACATTAAAATTATAAATTTAAATTTCAAAAATAAAATAAAAAATTAAATAAAATAAAGTCGATTTTAACTTATATCTTATTGATGATGGTTGTGGTGGATATTTTAGTACAAGGAAGAACTAGTTTGACGAAAAATCACCGACACCATAGTTAATTTTTTTTTAGTTTTCCTTCAAACGTTAGTTATTTTATTCAATTAAAACTTTGCCATAAACTTTTCGAATTGTGTTTTAATAAAAATCTGTTTTAAGAAATTTAAACTATTATTGCAAGGAATTGATCCTTTCTTTTATTTTAGTAATTATGATAATTATTTTATTACATATCACATAAATCAACTTCATAGGTTATTGAATACTTTTACATTATTACAGCATTACAGGTACAATGCAACGTAATAACTTCTTAAAGCCCCTAAAGATTTCAAGCGGCGCCCTCATCCTAATTAAATTTATTGCTCGTTAAGAACATAATGTATCGAAAATTACTTGTACAGATTAAAGCTAAGGTTCTATAGTTTACTTACAAACAATATAAACTCAGTTAAATATAGTTCGTGTAATAGTAGTAGGCAAAAGTGCCTTAAGTGGCAATTTTTGCCTATTGTTGTTTTTTGCAAAACCTTTTTTTAAACACTATGTACTAAGCAAGCATTAAAAATAAAGATGAGGGCGCCATTTTAAGGTATATACTCGTAGGACCCTTAAGGCCTTACATTGCCTTAAAGACGAAGCGGGTGGTCTATAACTAGTATTTCGATGTGCAGCTGTTACTTCAGACACTAGGTGCTATTATCTCTAAAGCTATTGCGACAACAGCTTATGGAGTAATATCATAATTTTATGACAACGAAATGTAGAATTAATTAAAATACGAAAGTAAAATGTTGTGTCGCTAAATTACGGTAATGGACCTTTGTCACATTATTTTGCCAGCTGTTGATTGAGAATTTATTTTATGCATTATTATTATGTCGGTATAATTGAAAAAAAAACGATTTGTAAGAATTATAATATCCATGCGAATGTCCCATTATTTTGGCACCAACTGTAAACGTTACCTTTAGACCAATTTTGGAATTCCCTTTTTATTCCTTTTATTTCGTTTCAATAAAACGCAATGTTGATGAGTAGTCAAATGGAAAATATTTTTGTTGTCTGGACTACGTAATGTGGCGAAATGAATCTTTTGTTTTGAGGCATAAAATCTTTTATCGTTTGCGTCCGCTTATACTGGGATTGTATTAAATATTTTTCTAATAACGTAGGGCTCGTTATTTGATATAAATTTTATATGAGGACGGTACATCCCCCCCTACGCTTGTGTTCTTATTATCCTTGATTTCTTTACGTCTGATTGCTTCAAAATGTTTGATGAAAAATGTAATAAGACCTTACATTACAATATGCGCAAACAACGATCTTCTTTTATTTTCCGGTTATTTTGAGAAGAATGCGCAGTCAATAGGCTAATTTGGAAGTTCAAAATTATTCGAAGGGAAGTGGAGAATGGTAATATTATGTTTTTTTTATAATAATCATAACTATTTTTACAGACTTAGTGAATTTAAGTTTCTGATTTTTAGAACTATTTACAATACCTGATTGATAAATCCATGACTTTGGAAAGTAAAAACACTTTTTTACGGTATATTTTGTTTTATTCATGTACATAATCAAGTCGTCACTTGAGTGGTGCAATGGTCAACATGCCAGTGGTCTACTACGCAGAGGTCCTGGGTTCGATTCCCGGCGGGGCAGAAATTGAAATGATGAATTTTATTAATGTGACGGGTCTGGGTGTTACTATGTATAATAAGTATAATATTTTGTCTAGCACCCATATTACAAGCTTTGCTTAGTTTAGGGCTAGGTGGCGCGGTGTGAAACTGTCCAAGCATTTATTTATTTATTTATATTTTTTTTGTGACTGCGTACTCGGTCCAACGAGATTTCCTACCTCTGTAACCCATTATTTTGTTCTTTCATCACCTGAAAAATGTGGTAGCTGAAACGAGGGCCCATTTCAGGCACCTTTTGGCCTGATGAAAATCTTTGCCCGCCAAGACTCATGGTTGGTAGGAGATCAGAGGGCTAAATCTAGAGAACAGAAAGGGTAAGGCAATAATTCGATGAGTTTCGATGTCATGAGTGCAACCGAGAGGGTCGACAGAGTCATTAAGAAAAGTTAGAAGTCGCTTGTGCTTTTTGTTTCCAAAAGTAATAATCTTTTTTTTTAATTTAGAGATTATAGCATTCACAATGCTATTTTATATGATACCAAATAATATACTAGGAAAAATACGACTCGCACCAGATCATGTTCTCGGACGGGAATCGAACCCGCGACCTTTGGATATCCGGTCCAATGCTCTGACCGCTGAGCTACCGAGTCGCTCAGCGGTCAGAGCATTGGACCGGTATTGGACCGGTTTTTTCTAGTATATTATTTGGTATTATATAATAATCTTTTGCCAAATTTGAAAAAATGCAGCGTAAGGCTAGTAAAAAAATCTCCTTTTCCTTACGAAGAGTTTTTTTAAGAAACAAAAATAAATTTAAAAAAAAGTGTGATTCTTCTTTCCAAAGTCATGGACTTATCAAACCGTCCTCGTAGGTAAGTTACTTTAAGTTAAGTTATGGATATGTAGAGCTAAGAAAAACAAACCGCTCTTGACCCGGGTACATCATCCAGTGGACAGAATATTAAATATGGTGGTAAAAGATGACAACTACAATAAATTAATGAAACTTGAACTAAAATAGGTACAGCAAACCCAAAAGTTTAAATCTTTGAATATTTTTATTTCACAAATTATTTTTTCCCGCCTTAGTAGTCGTCAAACAACTGTCAAAACGGGCGTTTTAATCTCAGAGGAGGTTTTAATGTCCATCTCGACGAGTATAGAGACGTGTCACAGAATATGAATTTAAAGTTCTTGATAGAGACTAATTTTGGAGTTTTTGGCGCCATTTTGTCGAGTTCGGTTTGGTGTCTATTTTAATTATTTTCAAATTGATTCATAGTGGATATTGTGTCTTAAAATTGGTGCAGTTATATGGTACAAGTGTCTACGCAACTGAACAATATGTGGGATAATTGAAATAGGCGCGATCTTGGTTGTGTGAAGCTGAGACTTTTATTGAAGTGGTGGCTTCCTCGGCAGAACTAACCGAGCAAACTGTCTTGACGTAATTGGTGCCAAATGCTCCAAGCAGCATTGGAATGCGATGCACCCGCATTCTAATGAAAAATTAAACAATATCTACCACTGAACTATTTAACACTTGACACTGGCAAAAATTACTTCGAAGAGGAAAGTAGATTGCCAAAACAAAAAAAGAAGAAGAAGAGACTAATTTTAGAACTACAATTTTATTTTTGTGTAATATTCGCATAAAAAGTTCCTCAACTACAAATTTTACGCGATACGAAATTCAGAAAAGACTGAGAATTTTCTCCAAATTAAAGAAAAAAGGACACGATTCGACAATCAAAATAATCGATACCGGTACAAAATGCTACACAAATTTTTTTTTAAGGCTTTATGCAAATGTGATAAGAGCTAGCTTCGCGCAGCAATTGGGTTCTTTTAATGTCGTCTCCTGTGGATTGGGCTCGGAAGTAATTTGTGCTCCCGATGCGGCGACGGTTAATGCTTGGTTATTATCAATTAACTCTGCTCTGCTTTTGTCTCTGGTTTAGACTTATATAGGGATGATATAACACTGAAGGTGACTTATTGGTAATCTTGGAAAGTGACTAATATAATACAAACATCGTACAAACTATATAACAAATACAATCTCAAAAAAAAAATCAGGTAGCAGTTTTTATATATTCAACTTCTACTTTCTTCTGGTCCTTTAAAGATATTTAAGGGATTAAAAAAAACGATTAAGTATTTGTAATCATAACTACTATGTTGTCAAAGTTTTTGTTATTTTATATCATTAAAAAAGTTTTTTAGTATTTTTATTAGCCGAACAAGTGGGAGTTGTGTTGTTATCTTAGCGACAATTTTTCAGTTGAGTTAAAAAAACATAAAGGAATTTAAATTTGTAGCTGATTAGAACACGTATTAGGTGATGTGTAGAGGGTAGTATTATTTTATTTATTTATCTAAAAAATAATCTGGCCATTTTCATGAGTGAAATAAATTTTCTACTTTAGAACATCAACTCTATGTAAATTTTTAGCGTAACCAAATTGATTTGATTAGCTCAAGCAAATTATAATACCACTACTGGAATATTACAAAAGGAAATATCTAAAAATATAATAATAGGTAATCGGAAAAGTTCGCGGCCTTTTTTAAGCATTTAATTTTGTGTGTTATATTTCTGGCAATACTAAACTTAGGCGGGAATGTATTATATTGTTTGACAGCTGACTTTCTGGTAATAGCGTAAAGTAAAGTAAAAAATTGCTTTATTCAAATAAACTTAGTAATTAAGCGCTTTTGAGTCGTCTATATTTTTCTACCACCCGTTCCAGACTTTTTTAACTGACAAGTAGAACAGGCGCAAGAAACTTATCAGCTTTATCAGAAATAAGTAACGATATTTACAAACTTAAATACATCGTTACCAAATACAATACATACAACAGGTTATAAACAACAAAGTACTTACTAGCAAGTTATTGTGTTACATCATTTCCACGCATTCCGGTCTTTCAGATAATCGTCTACTTTATAATAACCTTTACCCATAATCGTCTTTTTGACATAATTTTTAAATTCATGCAAAGGTAGATCAATCACTTGTTGTGGAACTTTATTAAAAAGGTTATGCGTTTCCATATAAATGAAGCTCTAGTTTTTTTTTCAAATTAAAACAAATTGATTTCTAATTTTTAATAGATACGTATTGCAATTTTTTTTTCGACAAGGGTTCAGACCCTTTACGAAAAAAAATGAATGCTGCCAGAGCTGAAAGAAAGATTTGTAATGTTTATGGAGAAGATGCTTTGTCGAATACAACTACAAAAATTGGATCAGCAGATTCAGGTCTTATAATTTTGATGATAAAGATATTCCTCGCAGTGGAAATAATTACAATAATATATTGTTAATTTGTAACGTAATTTATGTTTATTAGTAAAATCTGATTTAAGTATGGTTTTTCATATAATTATTTACCATAAGTACTAAAGTATTTTCAATTAATACTTTGTAGTTTTTTTTAATTCAGCTGAATGTTGAAAATTTAATGAAGGTTTTATAATATTTTGAGTTTGTTAACATGCTGGCGTTGTTTATATTTTAAGCTCTGTTTATAACATTTTTTGTGACGTTTTGGCAAACATTTCATATTAAATAAGGCTTTGACATAATATATGTGTGCATGGAAATTAGAATACAAAAGTTTTTATTGTCATGTAGATTTATGATTGGTAATAAATATTATTAAGTACCTATGCCGCTTAAAACCTAGAAGCCTATAAGTCTGTTTATCCTTACTTGTCTTATTTAGTTGACAGCTTTTGACAGTTGTCATACGTCTTTTAAAATTAAATCGTTAACTAAAAATATGTTTTCTTATTGAATCAAATTGTCACTAATATTTAGTAATTTCTTACGTAATCTGTGTGTGGAAAACCATTTTTTATATTTTATAATTGTTCTTTTCAATAAAGAGTAGGGTGAAAATGGTTTACCAAATAAGATAGAGACAGACTATACTGTATAAATCATTCACACTTTTTTAATTTTCTTAATTTTAGTGTAATAAATACTTGACATCCATACTTTTATATATTTTTATTTATTTCTCCACAACCATACCACCACAAACTACCAATGAAAAATTGATGAAAAACGCATCGTACTCCACTCCACTTATGCTAAGTACGCGATAAAACCCCCCGGCGGTTTTTCCCCCGGTTTATTTTTTTCTCCCCCTAATCCTGTTATTAATGGTATTTTACCCCCCAAATATATGCTGCACTGAGGGACAGACTTGAGATAAGCTTTGGCGTCTTTATTGGAAGAATAATTCAAGAAATTCGAGATAAATCGTCATATAACATTCTATATCAAAGTGCATTTTTCGTAAAATTCAATCAAACGTAAAGAAATATGATGAAAAATAGTTAAATATTAATGTACTTAGTACTTCATCTTATTTACTGTTTCTGGGAAAAAAGGAGATGGTTTTTTTCATATTAAATCGGAAGATTTTGGTTTAAAATAACAGATAATTTGTAATCATTTCCGTTATTTTTAAGTATTAAGTAACGAAAATAAATACTAGACAAAAGTGGCAGTCTATATTATAACAATCAAAGTAATTTGCTACCTATTACAAAATAAGTGTTATAAACATGCAATGCAGTAACAAATAATAATGACGCCAAAAATAAAAAGAAATATGCATTTCACTACTCCAGGGTTGATTTGTTCCCATTCTCGTTTGATGACAAATTTCATTATTGGAGGCTTAACTTTAAACTTTAAGCGATATAAGTTTTACACTTACTTGGATTTTGTATACTATAATTAGAATTCAAGAAATAGTGGTATAATAGTGTTGATGTCTGCGTATACTTACTTAGACTTACTTAAGTGCCTGCTACCACGTCTCAGCCAAGGTGACTCTGGTTGGCAACCGACACAGCATGTGTTGTCTGTCTACCTACACGGCTGTGAAGCATCAAGGTCACCTCAAGGTCGTTGGGACGTGGTTGGCAGCCGTGTAGCAGGCACTTAAGTAAGTATACGCAGACATCAATACTATTATGCCATTATTAATTAAATTTAAATTATATTATAGGCAGGCAAAATTCCAAAATACTAATCCCATTCAAAATAAATGCCAATTATTTTTTTTCATACAAAACTGTCAATCGCATTAATTTTTATTTGGTTGAGTATTTTGGATTTTTTATTTAATAGAAACCTTGACAAATACTGTCTTAATCCGAATAATCACAAGAAGAGTTAATTATGCTCAAATTGCAAATCATTTTGGTATTCCGTTCGTATGGGAAGCTCACTGTTCGCCGGCGTCTTAAGAGATATCGCGAAAATATACTTACCTAATTGCTATATATATAAGCAATTAGGTAAGTCACCAAACAAAAATCGATGGCCAGACTCATTGGGTAAAATGTATGTAAACATAAGGACCCTTCAAAAAATAAGTGCTGATAATTCAGTCAAAAATTTCATGTACCTAGGTACAGTGCTCCCAAAGTGATAATGCGCATAGAAATCTTCGTCACTGTTCGGCAACAGTCGTATTCCCCGAGCGTCGGAAGACGATATGTATATAGAGTGGTTAAGTGCATTTTCTTCATGCATAATTTAGTAGAGTTATGTATAATAATTCGGATGTTTCCGGGAATACGACAATAAGCGAAGATCTGCATGTGCATTATTAATTTGGGAGTACTGTATTTACATTAATTTTTCGGCTGAAATCATCGATTTCCCGCCCACATTCAGAAGTCATACAAAATACCGTACATAAGGGTGAAAATACTTATACGAATACATAAAAAACACTTCAAACTTGAGGTGAACGCATGATTGAACCGAAAAAAATGTGGGGGTGCGATGTACACCTACCCTACAGAAAAAAGACAATTCTTATTACCAATGTATAGAGTTGAAATTTGTTGAAAATATCGAAATTAGCGAATGGGAATCGTATCAATATCACCCTCATTCCGAGAACTCAATTAGTATAACCAAGTAAGAAGACCTCTCAGTCTTTAAATACATGTTTGGTTATTAACTAAGGTCGGAGTTCTTTTCTAAATGGTTTAAGAAACCTTTTTTGGGATATGACTTTTCATATTTCAACTGAGAATTTATATTGCAAGAAAAAACTATTTTAATTCAAACATTATTCAGAGATGTTCATGTGACACAAGAACTTGCAATTTGCTACTCAACTACTCTATGCATTTGTTATTTATCATATTTTGTCAATTTGTAATTGTTTGATTATTAAAACTTCAATTGAAAAATAATGTTTTATGTAATAATTATGAAACTACCATCTTTACATCGCCGGGCCTTTAAATCGGGTGACACACTATTTCTAAAAACAAAATTTGTCATAAAATTTTAAATTAGGTGTTTTAATAATGTTTTTCTGAATTATATCCGGAACAAAATAATATGACTTTCAGTAATAATAGGTTAAGCTGTGTTTCAGTGAAATGACCCAGAAATTCAGCCATCTTGAAGTCTCTGTCACTAGTTTGTGACGCATAATGAAATAGGCACGAGTGGCTGTAATTACAGTCTGTCATAGAGCCGTAATTACTCTGTAATTTTGTGTAATCATTGCGTTCGTGACGATGAGGATGAGGAGCTACTACTAAGGGGCTTCTTTTTCGATTTTTTACAAAAACAAAACAATCTCTTTAGTAGGGGGACTTGTTTTTCGGTTTTGTAAAAAAGTCAAATTAAATAAAAGGAATTGATTGATGTTGGTTTGATATTTATGCTATAGAGGTTTTAAATATCAAAAGTTGTTACGTTACGTTGTTAATATTCTTGACTATTTTTCTGATAAAACTTATAAGTATTTTTTTATTTAGTGTGTGTTGTGTATTAGAGTGCGCGATCTGGAGCCTAACTAGGGCGACCCTGTATGAGGTCTTCAGGTCCTCACCCGTGGTTCACCTAAGTATGTTAAATTTATAGTATAGGTAGTCTATTTAACTGTGTGTGTGTGTGTATGTATATGAGTGCGTGTGTGTGGTGTGTGAGTTATTTCTAGTTTTTTGTGATATACCTACCTTCCTGTAAGTTTATTGATTGCATGTTTCCATGGCAGCTTATTATGATAAAAAACCTTTTTATTTTATGTGAAATAAATAGAAAACTTTATTACTCTCGAATATTCACATTCAGCCAGTGGTAGGGGTTTGTAGCCGCTTTTTGTTTGAACCAACTTTTTGAAGTTTTCGCCGAGAGACAGACACAGTCGTCGCCTAATGGACGGAATTGGGGCGACATGACTACGTTATTGTAGTTTTGGAAATGTGGTTAAAAGTTGTTAGTTGTGATTAAGTCCTACTTATTGGGGTTCCGTACTTCAAAAGGAAAAAACAGAACCCTTTGACAGACATGTCAAGTCCAGACCCTTTATCTCGGGAACGCATGTAGGTATCGAGTTGAAATTAAAACCATATACTTAGGTCTACAGTTCCTTGTTCCTTGTTGACCAAAAAAAAGCATATTTCGACACTCTTAAGGGAATCAAAATTTATAAGGTACTTACCGTTGACTTAGAACTATGAAATTTGGCAAGTAATATCGTCTTATACTACAAGTACAGGGAAAAATCTGAAACTATACGTTTGCAATGAAATCATAAAAATATAAGTACCTACAAACCCGGTGTGTGAGCCTGACTCGCACTTGTCCGGTTTTTCATCTGACTCAAAATCAAACTAGTTAAGTTTAACTTATCGAAAAATAACTTTATTGAACACAATAAAATAAGTAAATATTTTAAGTTCCTAAACCATAGTTTTATTCCGTAAAACGCTAACCAAATCATTATAAAGAAACTATAGTATTATTATACAAGGTGTTACAAAAATACCCCTAATGCCGAATATGGTATATAGGGACCATCAAACTGATCAACTTTTACTATGGGACCAACTCTGAAATCGCGAAAAAAAAATCAGCTGTTTCATACAAAAATTAAAATCGAAAATATCAAAATGTATGAAACAGCTGATTTTTTTTCGCGATTTCAGAGTTGGCCCCATAGTAAAAGTTGTTCAGTTTGATGGTCCCTATATACCATATTCGGCATTAGAGGTATTTTTGTAACACCTTGTATAGCTAATGTGGAGGTTGCTTTAGGGTAATATTGTTGGGTAAAATTAGTAAAACGACTAAAAAACACAATGCAATTACATAAAACCATATCCTGAAAAACTAAAAACATAATGAATAAATGTCTACACGTCGTCACGACAAATAGGTAAGTACCTACACCAGTGCAAGGCGAACGGTAATAAACCTAAATCAATCAGACCCTCTTTAGATTAGAGGGGGGGGAGGTAATGCGCCTCCTTATTTCGATAACCTGTCAGTCTGTCTGTGCCTATTTGAATATATTACCGGGACCTTACGCCAGATACGAATTATTCACTTTAAATTATTTTATCAACCACAAACCAGATTTAGGCAACTTGTTTAATTTCAATCTACCTATTTTTACCTTTTATATAAAGGTGTTTTACTTATTTGTTAGAAGGTAAATGTTGTCTATTATTATTTATATTTAATAGTTTCAAAAAATATATCAAAATATTTTTGAAAGGATTTCCAAAATTAAAATCACAATCAAAATTGTAATCCGTAGGTACTAACTACTGCACTGGAGATAATCATATTACTGTTTGTTTTTAATTTTAATAGTAATCAAAGACTCACTCAATAGTCTATACAATGTGTTACAAAAATCCTCTAAAGCTAAATATGGTACATAGGAGACCCCTGAAAACCTCCACTATTTAAAAAAACCTTTTCATGTTGAACTGCATAGTGGCAACCCTAGACCTAAATTGTGTTTTGTTTCTGCCCATCAATGGGATTGATTATAGAAAACAATAGTCTATTTGCGTCTAGGGTTGGCGATTGCAGTTTTCCATGGAAATAAAAAAGATAATATAATATAATAATAATTTATACTGGTTATTATTATGAAACACCCTGTGTAGTATACATATATATCAAAATGTTACTTAACTTAACGAGAGATGCAAACACAAACTTATCTAATAAAACTAGTTTGATCGCACTACAAAGAAGCAACTTTTTCATTCACCAAGTTAATCAAATTCGATAGTTCAAAAAGTTTAAGATTACTATTATTCGTGTTCACGCGTCCCGAAGCATTTTGTTCGTGAGACTGCTATACCGACAACTACGTCCAACTTTTTTTTCCCCTCAACAAAAGATGGCGCTAGCAGTTCAAATAAGAAGACAAGTGTTAAATCTAATAGGAAAATGTTTAAATTCTTTTTATTTGTACAATAAGAATTTTGTGTCCCAGTTTCGTGTTTTTTCAATCAATTTTAAACTTTAAATTATTTTAGTTGTGAAAATCAGTAGGAGGTAGGTACTTACATAATTTGATAGTTATTTTCATAAAAAAAATGTGTAGGTAGATTTTATAAAATACTAAGTGTAATCGATTAGTTATATGTATGTATAAATTTTTAAAACGTTAAGCAAAGATAGTAAAGAATTTCAGTTTGTTTATAAAATAAAGGCAAATTTTGTTACACGATCTAAAGAAGTTTTCCAAACCCCCTCACAGATGGCGCTGCTTAAGTAAAAGATAGTATTTTTACTTCTCCTAGAGGTCGCTAGGTGTATTTAAAATTCATATAAGACTAGACGTGAAGTATATTTTTCTTGTGAGAATAATATTTGATTTACAAATAAGATATCCAATAATATTATCTTCAATTCCATCCAAAATCCCATTATTTGTAAAAAAGCGGGTTTCTTGTAAGATACTAGCTTCCATACTTGGATGAAGATAATTTTGACGACCTCCGTGGTCGAGTGGTTTGTACGCCGGTTTTCAAAGTGCGACACCATCTCTGAGATCCCGGGTTCGATCCCCGGCTGGGTCAATTTAGAAAACGAACTTTTCTATATTGGCTCAGGTCTGGGTGTGTGTGTTTACCACCGTTGTCTCTGATTTCCATAACACAAGTGCTTTAGCTACGTACTTTGGGATCAGAGCAATGTTTGTGATGTTGTCTTATATTTATTTATTTATTTTTGAAGGTCCAATTGTCCTACTAGAACCTTTAAACATCAGCCATTTTTAATGTCCCCACTTGCTGGAGTATAGGCCTTCTTTATGGGTGGATAAAGAAGATGGTCCATAACACAGCACGCTGGCCCAATGCGGATTGGTGTGTGTTAACGACAACAAATGCAGCCGGGACTTAACGTGCATTCCGAAGCACGGAGGAATTCGATATAACAAACTTTTGGTCACCCATCCCATGAACGACCTTTGCGAAGGTTGCTTAACCTCCGCAATTACAGGGCCAGGTGCTAAATCACTGTGCCACCGAGATCCTCAGTACTAGATCCTTTGTCCTATAATTAAAAAAAAAAATTTCATGGCGGATACCTACGTCATAATTAGTTTTCCTTATCAATTTAGTGGTTTGTGAGCTCTGCGACGATGAATCGGTCAGTCAGGATAGGACAACTTATTTATATACTATAAATAATAAACTAGAAAAAAATAGACTGGTCACCAGATTATTTTCTCAGGCGAGAATCGAACCCTCGACCTTTGGAAGTCCGGTCCAATGCTCTTCCAACCGAGCTACCGAGTCCTCAATAGTTAGTGCTAATAAGGGACTCGGTAGCTCAGTTGGAAGAGCATTGGTCGGACTTCCAAAGGTCGCGGGTTCGATTCTCGACTGAGAAAATTATCTTGTGACTAGTTGAATTTTTTCTTGTATAATTACGACTATTTATAATGTACAGTTATTAATGTACCTACAGTACTTTGTCGCTCTAAAAGCTATTACTTTTTGATTAGAAATCAATGACATAATGACAACTACAACAAAGTGACAAAGTTTTAAACTCTTCACACATTTTTAGACGTGACTGTACCTATCGTAGTTTACTAAACTAGACGTGTCATGTGTGTCCTGATAAAACCCTCGCCCCATTTCCATATCGTTGATAAGTACAGTCCACCACATTCTTTTGTAGACAAATTATGCAGATAGCATTTTTTAAACATTAACGATAACGATATAATTAACTTTTAACAATATAACAAAGGAATAATGTCATAGCAATTTGTTAACATAGCTATTTAATATAGTCTTATATAAAATTAATCTCATAAGATTGTAACGTCAATAGGAATTTAAAACCTAACACGACCTTTTTTTTTACTTTAAGCTTTTATAGAGAGCTTTTGAAAACAGTTCATTTTGAGAAATTACCATGACCAGAAAATGAACCAGGCGAAGTCGTATATCAGACTGGGCGTAGTACTAGCCATTCGATGTTGAATACTTTATTAACATACATACAATATATTTTAAGAATTTAAGTTGGTAATTTGGGGTCCATACAAAATTTTAAGTTGTAATATACAATGGCATAAGGTTTTTTTGGCAGAATGATCAATTCGTTTATCTTTACAGAATAAATGTATACATAAATCGCATAAATAGTAGTTCGCCGGCCGCTGCCATGGCACGCTCGCTTCGCTCGCTCGGCTCGTGCGTTATTAGTCGCAATGGAACCTAGCCTCCTCGTTTGCTACGCTCGCTCGTCGTCGCACCTGTCTGTTTTTCCCAAAGGTCCTAGCTTAAATAGTCCATCAAATGTTTTTATAGTGCCAATCAATTATTACTATGAAGGTTTATAGTGATAAATTATGCCATCTCTATATTATGTTAAATTACTATTATGCGTGTTAATGTTATGCGTTTTACATTTATGCTCACCAAATTTATGCCAAATAAAATTAGTACAAGTTAGTAAAACTACCTTCGTATTTGCTTTCCTTTTCATGAAGTTAGCAGATGTAACATAATCTGTATCTTTTAGTCCTAGTTGTTTAAATCTTTCTTTTATAATGAAAAGAAAATTTGTGGTCGTCTGTACTTGTTGAACGGTGAGATGAGAAGTGAATCGAACGTTATAGAGGGTCTACTAATACTGCAGTTTTCGGTTCTTACGATAGTCGCACGACGATCGTTACGTATTGTGACGTTATTGTCAAAGGAATAAGGGTCAATATTAAGTCAATCGAACGGCGAATTTCGTCCGATAATAGCAATTCTTTTTCGTAGTAGACCTGATCCCACTGATCTCTCTATCTATATGGAAATGTTCCGGTTTATTGGTTGTGTCGAAAGATAAACTACTGCTACTAACTAAAAAAAAACAATAAATACAAACTAAATAATACAATACCTGTATTAATAATATACGCGCTGTAATACGTAAAAAGTAATTTATTTCTAATAAACTACTAAGTTAAGTATAACATTTTTTTCAAGAGATCATGATCATGAGATTATGTTAACACATTTTTGTCTTGTAATGCAAATTGCAGAGACCAGTGATTGATTTAGTGTGGGAAGTCCAAAAATCTTTGAGGTCATTTAACCTTTTTTTTAATATATATTCAGCTTCATCGACTGAACATTCCCTCGCGAATACAAATAACACGGGAATCGAACCCAGACATCGATGTTTAAAGAAGTTAAAAACATACCACCATTTTAACAAATGGTGGTGGTTTCAAATTCTTATATAGTTATCACGAATATCACTTATACCTAATATTATTTCGCCTTTCCTTTTTTTGAAATACTTACTTACCAATGCATACTTTTAGGGGTCAGCAACGTTTTATTATTTCATATTAGTAAATCATTTATTTATATACTTAAATGCTTTTACCACTTAATGTAAGAAAGTGCAATAAAACAAAGTTTAATAAATATATTCTTTATTTTTTAAAATTACCTGTCATAATAACATAATCATAAAATTTTAGATAACACATAAGTACATTGTGTAAACATTAAAATAACAGCAACAAACTTATATTTCTAACTAAATAAAGTAAAAATATGAGATCCGTTTGATATCAAAATTGACAAAACATCACTAACAAAAAATATTAGACATCTCGTCGATCGCCTCTAATAAATAGAGTATTCCTTAATTATAATGCTATGATATCTGCTATATGATATCAGCTATTAGTACAAAACTTTACGATTAAAATGATCGAATAAGTTGAAATCGATCGCCTCAGGAACCACAATTTAACACTTACAACAAGGCTAAAGGCAGTCGTTAACCCTCCTTCGCCTAAAGTCAGAATTAATAACAACGCGCAATAAAACAGATAACAGGAAATTCAAAAGCTGACACGATAGTATTAAAGGGTTAGATAGCCTACGGACTTAGAAAAAATTGTTGGCAAAAACAGCTTATTTTACAAAACAAAACCAATTGATATTGAACTCTTACTTTTTGAGATTAAGGTGCAAATTTCAATGTACTGAATTTAACCCGTAGATCGCCAGTGGTATATTTTATTTACTTCCGTTGGTAATAGTAACAGGCTGAATAATTGTCTATAATGATATATTATTGTTATCTGAGCATCGGCTCGTCTAGCATGGCCATCTTTGATAGCTATCAGACATTTATTTTACACATATCATTATCTTTTGTTACAACAGTTTTACATTAATTCTAGCCGTTATCAATGTTATAAAACGTGTGTAAATTATTCTTCATAAATCTTGCATTGTGTGATTAAAAAGTTATAATTGAGGTTTTATTGAAACTTTCCGTACCAGCTATTTTTATTAAGTAATTTAAAGCGTATGAGAGTACAAGATAGATTATATTGTATATTATTCTTGTAATTATAGGATTCTTAAGCAAGACCATTTTATAAAATAAATATAAATAAATATTTGACAACATCACATACATTGCTCCGATTCCAAAGTAAGTAGCTTATGGAAATCAAAGACAACGGTGGTATCACAAACACCCAGACCTGAGCCAATATAGAAAAGTTTGGTTTTCAAAATTGACCTAACCGGGGATCGAACCCGGGGCCTCAGAGATGGCGACACCTTGAAAACCGGTGTACAAAGCCACTCGACCACGGAGGTCGTCATTGTCGTCATTTAAGAGTTTACTATACATATAATAAGAAGAATAGTTTATTATATATATCTATTACATTCCTGTAAAAGATTATTGAAAAATATGGTTGTTTACGACTTAGGTTTACGAAAAAGTTTACAATTGTAAAACGAATCTAGTACTTTTCCTTTTTTCTTAGATGTAACAGTAAACTATGTAGATATAAGTAACAAAATACACTTTCGTAACTCACATTGCAGCCAATAAGATTGAGCATAATATCTTTTTTTTTTGATATCTCCATATATTGTATAATTGTAAATAGTCACAAAACTGAATATACACACATCTAAAACAATTAAATTGACTTATCTCTAGTAAAATATACATAATAAAATCTTAAATTCAATTACCTAATTAAACATAAGGTGATATAAGCTACATTTTGACGTTTTTATTTATTTATCGATGTATACTTTCTTTAAAAAAGTTTGCTATTCTCTTATTCTTCCTTCCCCTACAGCTATTTCAGTACTAGGTAAAAATGTTTTTTTTTTGCATTGTTGGTAAGTAATAAAGCATACCGAGGAACTCCTGAAATACCATAGACCAACGTTGAGTAATAAAATGTATTATGAATTCTACATAGTTACCATATTTCATAATCTTGATGGTGACCTAAGCATCACCATAAAATATGTAATGCATTACACCCTAGCAATCGCGCGACTAGTACGAGTACATAAAACTACATCCAACCAGTAAAAAGCAGGAAACGGAAGTAACGACAGATGTGCGTGATTTTTTCTTTTGTCAAGAAAAAAACAACGTATGCAAATGTCAACTTCATTTGCATAATATAAACGTTCGCTTTCAATCATAGAGCAAAAAGTTAACCCTTTACTTTTTTTCATGTCAGATGAAGTCTATGCGTAATAATTAGAATAATACCTTGTGTTATTTGTCATTTTTTGTCCCACAGATGTGCGTCAGGAAGTGGGTAAACCGGCTTAAGATCGAAAGTGGAGGGTTAATTTTTTTTATGAAAAAAAAGTTATAAAACAGCCAGTGGTTGAATGGAGTGTTAAAGATGACTGGTTTATTGGGATATCGTTAAAATAATGTTGAGTTCACAAATAAAATTTGGTTAATTATTACCTATAATTAACTTATATTGCTTGGCCTCTATTATTACCATTCTTAAAGCATTAGAATTTTAGTAGCAAAGTCGAATGCGTTTTACAATAGGTACGATTTGCATTTTTTGTAAGATTGGAATCAAAAATAAATGTTAATCTAAATGGGTATGTATAATTTTTCTGTAAATACAACAATTTTACAAACGATAATTTAGTAGGAAGATAATGTAACCGGATTGTATGTAAAACAAAGTTTGAATCTTGTTATCCTATTTTTACATACAATAGTTTTATGTATTTCTACTTTGATACGTAATTAAAGTAGAATGGTCTGACTTCGTTATGTTTTTTTTTTTAATTTTATTGCACTGCACAGTGCACGTATAGTGCTGTTATTATTTTTTAACAAGTATTATTAAAGTCGTCACGACGCAAGAAAGGGTTGATAGACTTATTATTATTAAAGATGACGCTTCTATTTCGACTGTTGCACCTTGGGAACGTAATTTGAATATGCATTGTGATTATAATTTATTCAAATTTGTTAACAAAAGAGTTGTAATTCAATCATTTGCGTTACTATCGATTTATTGTTGGTTAGTTTGCGAGTGGTTATAGAGAAGGTGAGATTTTTTAAAGAAATTATTAGATTGACTGCAGATTGTTTGGTATTTTTGGTGTCAACATTTGAGGGTAAAAATAATTGGGACTTATTTGCGTGTGAAATAAAGTAATTTGTATAAAAATACAATAAGGATTATTAAAAAATCTTAAGTTATTATTTTAAGTGGTTTTTTGGTAAATATTTTTATGGAGATTTTCTCTACCATAATTCTACATATTCAATTTAATTACCTAGCCAATAGTATCATACAATATAATGTCATACTTATTGTTAATATTGCATATGACACATAATATTTCGTTCCAATACTCATATTTCAGTTTATAATAAAACCTAAATGTTATTTCAGTTCATTCTATTCTATTTCACATCAAAAAGCGACATAAGTTATGGATTGTATAGGTACTGTGATGCTTGACTGCATCGCTTACAAACTTCTTGGCCATTTGGCAAGTAGTAAATTAAATAAAGAATGTTTTATTTATAATTATCTTTTAAAGCTCGTCCTGACAGATAGAAGAAATATGTCTAGAGTAATTCAATTACGGGTTTATAATTAGCTGACTAAAATATGAAATAAAGTATTAAGGCGTTTTTTCTGTAGCTACGCCCTTATGAACCCGATAGTATTTAATTGATTTTAAATCTATAAACCACTAATTAAGTTTAGGCAGGACTCTTCTAATCTGAAACAAAAACACACATGTTAATTATGTTATTAGTGGATTAGACAACCCAATTGTTGACAGAACAAAATGGGCAAGAGGTATTTTTTGTAATTCGTTTCATTCGATAATTTATTACATTACTGTAACAAATTAAAGTAATACGAAATAATATACTAGAAAAAATAGGACTCGCACCAGATCATGTTCTCGGACGGGAATCGAACCCGCGACCTTTGGATATCCGGTCCAATGCTCTGACAATTTTTTCTAGTATATTATTTCGTATTATATAAAATAGCATTGTGAATGCTTAAATCTCAAAAATTTAAAAAATTAAAGTAATGTTTTATGCACATAACAAATATGAAGAATTTAGGGTTAACGGGTGGTGAGGTGGTAGGTAAGGAGCTCGGTGGCGCAGTGGTATAGCACCTGGCCCAGCGATTGCGGAGGTTGAGCAACTTTCGCAAGAGTCTGTCATGGGATGGGTGGCCAAAAATTTATTATCTCGAGCTCCTCCGTGCTTCGGAAGGCACGTTAAGCCGTTAGTCCCAGCTGCATTTGCAGTTGTTAGCACCCACCAATCCGCATTGGGCTTGCGTGGTGGGTCATGGCCCTTCTTCTTTATCCACCCATAAGGAAGGCCTGAGCCCCAGCTGTGGGGACATTAAAAATGACTGATGGTCAAGGTGGTAAGGGCACAGTAAGGGTATAGGGCTATATGGACGACCTCCGTGGTCGAGTGGCTTTGTAGACCGGTTTTCAAGGTGTCGCCATCTCTGAGACAAGGGTTCGAAGCCGGGTTGGGTCAATTTAGAAAACGAACTTTTCTATATTGGCTCAGGTCTGCGTGTTTGTGATACCACCGTTGTCTCTGATTTCCATAACACAAGTGCTTTAGCTACTTACTTTGGAATCGCAGCAATGTATGTGATGTTGTCATTAATATTTATTTATTTTTATTATTATTTATTATATAGAAAAAACTGGACGATTAAAAATATATTTCTACCGAGTAGACGACCTCCGTGGTCGAGTGGCTTTGTACACCGGGTTTTCAAGGTGTCGCCATATCAGAGGTCCCGGGTTCGATCCCCGGTTGGGTCAATTTTGAAAACTGACTTTTCGATATTGGCTCAGGTCTGGGTGTTTGTGATACCACCGTTGTCTCTGATTTTCCATAACACAATTGCTTTAGCTACTTACTTTGGAATCGGAGCAATGTATGTGATGTTGTCAAATATTTATTTCTACCGAGTACTACCTACCTAGTTAGTCTATTTATTCTTATCTATTTATTTATAAGAAATATTATTTTTATTAATAGAAATAGAAATCAAAAAAGTTTTCAGAAAGTAAAAAATAAATTTTTGATTTGAATTTAGTTAAGTCGGTAAGTATTAACAATACAATATAATATCAAAGATACAATGCATTTGTATTACCGTTTCAGAGTTCACTTTTCATCACACAATCTTCGATGGATTGTTATGTTTATAAGCCTTAAAACCAAGTACCTACCTAGCTTAATTTGCAGAACACATTAATACTACATAATTTTCTAAATCCATCACCAAACATTTCTAAACAACAAACATCTTATTTCCTCACCTAACACTAAAATTTTCCACAAAAACAGCGCAAAACCTTACAGTGCGACGCAAAATGGCGCAGCGAGCGGGCGGCCATGTTGGCCACTGCGCGAAACGATGCGCAGTCGAGCGAAAACTTACAACCCCTTTCTGGACACTATTGTTGCTTTGAGAGTCACCCACGCGATTCCTAATTCAAATTTAGTTCAAGCGAAATGCGACGTTATTATGAAGCAGGTCGAGTCTATGTTTGCATAAATATTACTTTGATCTATTCTACAGTGCTGTTTTCAAAACCGTCATAAGAATTTGAGGTTCTTTATTTGAATGTGAATTTGAGCTGTTACTAAATAAAGTTCAATTTTGAATGAGTCACGCTCGGAAAATTCCAAATGTATATCTCGGAAATACATCTTACGAAGCAAAGTTTAAGGTGCATAGTCGCTATACTGTTATATGGAAAACAGTTTTGTCACGCTTGTGTTGGTGATTTCTATCGATACAAGAGAAAATCTTGTTACGAATGCCCATGTGTTAGTGTTTCATAAAGAAAGGGTAACGAACGTCACATTTCG
Source organism: Catoptria pinella (assembly GCA_963556745.1). Taxonomy (NCBI): domain Eukaryota; kingdom Metazoa; phylum Arthropoda; class Insecta; order Lepidoptera; family Crambidae; genus Catoptria; species Catoptria pinella. The sequence goes on from OY750771.1 coordinate 2,737,282, forward strand.
ATGTTGAATTTTTACCTATGAATGTGACATTCGGCGAAATAAGAATACATTTGGACGAATGTGTGCACCGTGTATTGTTCAAGAGTCGTGTGTGTGTGTGTATTTTAATAATATTCATTTTTCCATGTCACCGGTTTTTGGTATTCCGGCAAACGTACCGTACCTATTGCTCGAGCCAATATAATGTTTGAATATGACGAAATTTGTATTAAGAGCCCGGCGAACAGTGAGCTTCCCATACAAATATAATACCAAAATGATTTGCGATTTGAGCATAATTAACTCTTATTGTGATGTTATTCGGATTAAGACAGTATTTGTCTAGGGTTTTATTAAATAAAAAATCCAAAACACTAACCCAATTCAAAATAAATGCTAATTATATTTTTTCATACAAAACTGCAAATCGCATTAATTTTTATTTGGTTTGGTATTTCGGATTTTTTATTTAATAGAACCCTAGATAAATACTGTCTTAATCCGAATAACATCACAAGATTTTAATACGTCAAAATTATGTAAATAAAATTAAAAAAGTAGCAATATCAGATGGATTAATATTCCTCTAAAATACATGCGGAACTTACGATTCCGTCAAAAACATCGATAAAAATCACAACTCATTATGCATCATCGACTGCCATAAATAAAAGTCTGAGTGTATCTCACTTCTTATCTCTTATGAAGAACAATTTACGTAAGCGAACTCTAAAAAGCATTCACGAATAGTAACTAAAACCCCTATCTCTCGTATAAGGAGGGCCATAAATAAAAACAAATGGTCTGTTCTCTGGGTGTTGCTTACGAAAACGTAATTGATGGAGACGTGTCAGAAACAAAACTGGGCGCATTTATAGTGGCCCTGAAATTCTACGCTTCGACGCAAGCTTCCGTATTGTGGTAGTGATGTGCTTGGAAATGGGTGTCGATATTTTCGTGTTTTATTAGTCCAACTGACGCAGCTGTGAAGTAATTTAATTAATTTAGAATGCATTTTTATAAAGTTCCTAGCGGGTAATTTCATAAAATTATAGCAGCCTTTTTGCTTTAGTCATCCCGTGACCACGGCCCCTGTGTCGTCGGAAAGTCAAAAAACTCAAGAAACATAAAAAACGAAAAACTCAAAAAACAATAAGAAAATATAATTCTAAAATTTATCTATCCAGGCAAAATATAAAGTGTCCTATCAAAAAACATGTCTTTGAAACTAAATAATGATTTAATATTTTTATAATGACGACCTGAGTGGTGCAGTGGTCAACATGCTGGTCTACCACGCAAGAGGTCCCGGGTTTGATTCCCGGCCGGGCAGAAATTGAAATTTTGAAACGGGTCTAGATGTTACTAGGTAGGATAAGTATATATTTAAAAAGTATATAAGTAGTATATCAGTTGTCTAGCACCCATATTACAGGCTTTGCTTATTTTGGGGCTAGATGGCGCTGTATGGAATGATCCAAGCATTTATTATTTATTTATAATGAGAAAACTACAACAGATGCTGTAACGCTAGACATTATCTATTCTGATTAAATTATGCTAATGATTGACTGATTGTAAAAACCTCATCATCATATTAAAGCCATTTGCAGAATTCCATTGAGCTAGTTTTGTAAAAACGGAGTTAAGTCGTGAAGCATAACTTAAGCACGGTATGTTCCGTTGTTATACTTAATCAATTTGATCGACTCTCAAGTTAAATAGTTATTAAAAAGTCATTAATTTAAAAAACTTGGTTACTCACCGTTTAGAACATTAGTCACAATTTCTTTCAGATTTGTTAAGACTGATTATAATTTCCTTATTCACGGAATCTGATTATTAGAAACTATGGCAATGATTGTGTTTCATACAGAAAAAAAGAGCATAGCGGATACAGTAATCTAATTGTACAATCTGCACTCAGAAAGGACTATTTAATAACAATTTATGATAAGTAAAAAATCTGCGCAACTCAAGTGTTAACATCTTACAGTTCAACATTGTTTTACACAATTTTCTATTGTAGTCAATTGTAATAAATATATATAAAATTCTATATTATTACATATCTAGTTTAGTTTTTCTATCATTTATAACAGATTTATTTTAATTCGTTTTGTACTACCTACATATACAAAGTAATACTTTTGTGTATGAGAAATATTTAAAGCCGTCAAACCGGCAATGTTTTTGTAAAACCTTCATAATTTATTTCGTAATCGAAGAGTTACGACGATTAAACAGAAAATAGCAAGCTATTGTAGTGGTGGGGTGATAAAATGGTAGGTTTTGCCGGGTTGTATCAAGACTAACCGGTTTTTGTCAACTCTATCAATAATATAAAAAGGTACAACACTATGCAAGTTTTATTTGATCCATAACGCAATGTATAATTAAGCAGATACATCAATTGAAGCGTAAAAATCCGCTACACCCTATATCTTCGCATGTCAATGGCATGACCATTGCTCACGCGTCGTAGACTTACGGGCGTCAGTTATAATGAGTCATTCTCGACGTTAGGGTGCGCAGGAGTTTCTATATCTCACCGACTCATTACCATTGAAAAGATGAGCGGTGCAAATTAATGAACGTATGAAATGAATTCTATTTGTGATGTCTTGTTCGCCTCTTTACCATATCGGATGCATGTTTCACGGCATGCAAATTCAAAGGCAACAGTTTTTGCGCGTTTTATAAACTGCAATATTGTTACCGACATGAATATTCATGGATCGGTAATGGGCGAGCTGCTTTTTATGATCTTTCATTATTTTATTAAACGGCTTCTTCGTTTGTGAAGCTAGATATGTGAGTTTTTACCAGTTAGTTGGTAATCATGACGTGAAAGACATCGGATAACAACAATAACAACTGACAGTTAAAAATATAAACAAACAGATTCGTAAAAACCTACTGTTGTATTAAGTTCTTGTTCTCGTGTTCTTGTTCTTGGTGAGGTGGACTCATCTCTTTAGCTAAAATTCGTTACCTCACAAAAAATAGCTAGCTTAACAAAACGAAAGAATAAAAGTTCTAAGTTGTGAGTAAGTAATAGTATAGTGTGTAGCGTAAGTTATAGTGATATAACTTTAATGCTCATTAAAATACAGTAACTCCGCTGGTACAATGCGATTAAAATGCAAAATATACAGTGATCTGCTGCTGTTCACTCGAGAATGTATGGAAAAGATTTTTTTTAAAAACGTCAATTTGTACCGCAAGCGCTCTGAAGTTTGTCACTTCTGTTGTACATTATTAATTTAATCGCATTGTACAATAATTTAGTAACCGGTGACCATATATCGGTATATCAAGCACATTTAAAGTACGTAAAGAGTAGATTATTATAATAGAAGTGTTCCAATTGTTTAAACTTCAATCGATGTTTTTAATCGACAGCGTCACATCACTACGCCAAGTACGGATACAAGGCATTTGTTTCAGTAGGCAGTCGATTTCACTCTTTCTGGAGCAGTCGAAATAGGCGGCCAAATCGAGTAACAAATTACATCCCTACTACCTACCCGCCAGGGAGTTTATAGGGCATGATTAAGTTATTTAGAATGCTGCTTGCATGTAGGATTGTATTGTTTGAGATAATTTCTATTACGTTACTATTTTTCTTCATAAAAAACTATGTGTCGTTTTTCTTAAGAATTTCTTATAGGTAAGTAATTACTGAAGATAAATAAATATTTGACAACATCACATACATTACTCCGATTCCAAAGTAAGTGGCTAAAGCACTTGTGTTATGGAAATCAGAGACAACGGTGGTATCATTAACACCCAGACCTGAGCCATTATAGAAAAGTTCGTTTTCTAAATTGACCCAACCGGGGATCGAACCCGGGAACTCAGAGATGGTGACATCTTGAAAACCGGTGTACAAAGCCACTCGACCACGGAGTTCGTCAAGGATTCTACTGTTATTCAAATAAAAAAAACCGGACAAGTGCGAGTCGGGCTCGCCCACCGAGGGTTCCGTACCTACCTACATTATAAATAGTTCAGATTTTTTTATAGTAGACAACATCACAAACATTGCTCCGATCCCAAAGTAAGTGGCTAAAGCACTTGTGTTATGGAAATCAGAGACAACGGTATCATTAACACCCAGACCTGAGCCATTATAGAAAAGTTCGTTTTCTAAATTGACCCAACCGGGGATCAAACCCGGGACCTCAGAGATGGCGACACCTTGAAAACCGGTGTACCAAGCCACTCGACCACGGAGGTCGTCAAAGATTCTACTGTTATTCAAATAAAAAACTAATAATAAAAACGAATACAGCAGCTGGTATCAAAATATCTTCTTTATCATAATAAAAAATAAGTGTTAATAATAAACAATGTTCAAACGACGTGGCCACAATGGGTTATCAACATAAACAGATCTTAGCTCGTTCAATAAAAACCATAAAAAAATGTTAAGAAGGAAAAGCCGGTTATGACGACAACACTTGTTATATTGATAGCCATCGACAATAAGATAATATCTTAAATATTAATAATAACACGCTTGAGTTATTTTGTAACGAGGAAAAAGAATTTCTAAGTTGTTAACATGTTTAATAATAAGAATCGTTCGAAGTAGTCGACAAGTTTACTGCCTAGTTAGGATTAAAAATGTTGCAGCTCATAAATTAAAATACCTCAGCCAGTATAGATTTTAAGATATCTTTTAGAGTAAAATAACGACATAATACCTCAGTAATTAAATACTACTTGCACAATTTTATAGTTCACTTAAAAGTTTACAAACAAAATCCCCTAGACGAAATAGGTAATATTTGAAAATCATCTTTACTTCGCTTTCGAGTGATTTGACGTTTCAAAAATCGATTGATAACGAAAACTTAGCAATCTCAAAACATTTAGTTTTTTATTACACATTAGCTATTTACTTTGGAATCGGAGCAATGTATGTTGTCAAATATTTATTTATTATTTATTTAGTTATCTAATTAGTTGTTTATATCATTGATATCTAATCTGAATTGAAAACTTATGTATTTCTCGCGCCCGCGGGATTTGTACATTGAGCAAATGTCAAGTACATGCTACAAGGATCTTTTGGTACTCCAATGGTGACACCACTTTCCCTGTTAAACTAAATGTCTTATTAACTAATTTACATCCGGTTTTAATTAATTTACATCCATCGGTCAGTTTGATCCTTATTATAGCTGCCAAATTTAGTTCCATTTTTCGCCACGTTACTTGTGTATTAAAAAAAGTTTTATTCACAGACCAAAAAGAGGTTCTAGCAGTTTTTTTTCTCTGTGACTTGTTTAAGGAGTATGACGCACCGATACGTTTTGCGTCTAGCCCTCCAATTCGATCCCGCCATTTTCCAGTAATGCGAATAACCCGCCCAGCATCAAAGCCTGCACGATAGGCGCTGCGCCCGATTTATTTATTCCTTGGAAACTAAATTTCCCGATAGTGAACAAGATGGCTGGACCCCATGTGCTTGTTACTCACTCTTTCTCGAATATTCCGCATTCGTTTTGACAGTCTTGGTTGCAAAACAGAAGGTGAAAGTGTGTTTTTTTTAAAATTCAATTTATGATTATTCTCTTTATACAAGGTATATTTTTAAAATTGATTAGTTTATTACTATATTTCGTCGTTGCCGATTTAAAACCAAGATCGCTCTTACCAGTTTTTTTTATCAAAATAGTATAGTTTATTTGTTTCTGAACTTATATGTGCCTGTCAATATTGTATTTTGAAAGTAATATACAATTGACCTCATTCTCAATACGCCCACATCTCGTTTGGTCTTGGTATATGGCGCTTAAGGCTGCGTTTTAGGTATACAGCGAGCAAAGGTATGTTCATTATAACCTCCAAATTTACACTTAAATAATTTTGTCCACCCAAAATGTCTTATGTGCATTGCACATAGGAGATTTTAAAATTAGCACCGACGATTTATGTTTCAACCAAGGTGTTTCGAAAACTGGTTGTATTACTTATATTTCCTGAAATGTTCTCAAAAGCTTATACATTAAAGCTCACATTAAAATAATTTATTTGCTAAAGTGGTATCTAGAGATTTTTCGACCTACTCATTTCTAACAAAGTTTTCAGTTACGTCGTTGTGCACACCAGACGTACTCCCAACCTCAACCGCTTGTTAGACGACAATATTATGCAATACCTATGCAATGTGCACTCACCGATCGCATGCACGGAATCATTATTTGCTTATTGTGATTTAACTACTGAACCAGACTCTTGTTAAATATGGGGGTTATGTTCATATTTTTAATTTAAGCAGAGGAAGTTCACCATTCTGCAATATGAAAAGTCATTTGGAATAAGAATATCAGGTGACTTTATACATGCTATTCGCAAAAAATTAAATACTTAAGTAGGTATTTAGTTTTATTTTTCCAATTGAGTTATCTCTAAACGAGTTCTGTGAGGTTAATCTGTGTTTTTAGTTTATGTTGCATTTGAGTATAATACGTGTAAAAATTGTATACTTGTAGGTTAGTACCCGTAGCACGAACACCTATGCAAACATTGGAGATAAGGGAGGAGGGGCGGGGGGACCGTATTTTTTTTTAACTATAAAACGCCAAATTTCAAGTTTATAGCATTAGAAGTTCTCGAGATATCCAGCTGTGACAAACAGACAAAAAAACAGGCTGAGTCGCACCATAAGGGTTCCTATTTACCATTTTCGTACGGAACCCTAAAAAGTATAATTACACAGCTAAGATGTTTATGTTTTACTGGACGACTTCCGTGGTCGAGTGGCTTTGTACACCGGTTTTCAAGGTGTCGCCATCTCTGAGGTCCCGGGTTCGATTTCCGGTTAGGTCAATTTAGAAAACGAACTTTTCTATATTGGCTTAGGTCTGGATGTTTGTGATACCACCGTTGTCTCTGATTTCCATAACAAAAGTGCTTTAGCTACTTACTTTGGCATCGGAGCAATGTATGTGATGTTGTCAAATATAAATATAAATATATAAAATAACATGAAACAGAACGCAAGTTTGCATGGCACCGACTGACAAATGAAAAATCAAAAAACGATTCGAAATTATTGAAATTCGAATTCTTAAACTGTGTATTTGTACGTGGCGACAATAACTTTTCTTTGTATAAAATATGTTCCCAGGAAAGTGGACGAACTAGGAAGTGGACGAGATAGGAAAGTGGACGAGTTAGGAAGTGGACAAGATAGGATTGTAGGGGGACAAGTTAGAAAAGTGGACGAGTTGGGAATATGGACGACTTGGGAAAGTGGACGAAGTCGTCCTGAAGGGTTTGAAAGTTGGGCGTTATTTCGAGGTGCTATTTTAGTGACTCTGACCGGACATCTATGATATTCTAAGTAAGATTATATTCTATACACCACTCTGACATAATATTATTGTATTTCATTATTTAGGTATATTTTCGGTTCAAAAGTAAACATCAAAGGCCAAGAGAAATAAAATACGAAACTTGGTTCTACAGCACTTTTCCACAACAATGTTCCGTACTTCATTTTGAACCATATTAGTAGAGCCATAGAGTTTATTTTTAAAAAGTTTTCTAAGACTAGGGGACTATCATCTCATTGTGATGCAGGGAACATGACAAGTGTCAAAAATTTACTAAGCAAATGTACAACGAGGCTTTGGAGGCCTTTCCTATCGATGCAGAATATTAATGTTGAGGAGAATTTAGGAAAAAAATAGCTGTAAGAAAAAACTGGTTTGAAAATAGTTTGGCGTATTTTTCTTGTTATTTTGTAAGAAAACGGTTGAGGGAAGAGGTAAGATATTGCTTAAATAGTTCAGTTTTTTTAATAATTATTAACATAATTTAGGCATTAACTACAGTTAATACAACAATAGCCAAGGTAAAGATAAATATTTAATAAAAAATCTAAACCATGTACGACTTATGAAATTAATATCTATTTGATGTTTTCGTATTGCTTTAACTCAGCTCGGGAAATAATTTCCTAATATTAATAGCAAGAATCAATGTACATCAATTTAATACTCGTAAGCAGAAGAACTCGGAAGGCGGATCATTGATTGGTACTCATGTTTATTGAGAACTAGTTTCCGCCCACAGCTTCGTCCGCGTACATTCGGAAAATCTATAGAAAACCTTTGACTGACAAAAAACATCCTATATTTTTATCCAGGCTTTAAAGTATCTGTGTGCCAAAGAAGGATACTGATGCCCATTTCTAACTTGTCAAAATGTTGAAACTAATGAATTACCGTGTATAGAGAAGAAATAAAGCTCATATCTGTTTTTGAGTCATTAATAACAAACATCAAAACATCACATTCACATTTTAAAATATTATATAGTAAGAGCAGGATAGCATAGGTAAAAAAAACAATAATTTCATTCATTTTTCTTCAATCATTCATTTCATAATCAGAAAATCTCTTCGTGAGTAAACCTTTGCTCATAAAAAAGAAGCTTAAGGTAGTTAAACTTCTTTAAAACCGTTTCCAAACGCTTACAGCGTCTAATCTTAAACCTCTTCACAACATAAATTACTGTACGGATATAAAATCACCCCCCAATTCACTCAGTTAACCCAGTAACCGACTAATAAAGTATCTGCGCCAATCTAACCTTGACACAGCCCTAGTTAGTATGCACAGGCTTTCTTTTAAAATCTGATGTATTAATTTGCAAACTTCTTTCCCATAGAAATTTACACCCAACCACCCTTATCACAAGAACTAAAGTCAAATCACCCTCTTTTCTGTTTTCAAAAATGGAAATTCCTCTGAAAATAATTTCTTCGTTCCAAACATAAATCTAATCTCAACTCTACCAGCCAGCGTTAAAGAATGAAATTCGAATTTTAAAATTTCGAACGTAAGTCGTTTTAAATGTAGAACGGTTATTTAGCACGTGGTTCTCGTGACGACGTTCGCAATTTGAGTATAAATTAGAACATTTATCTCGTCGCGGTCTCGTGTCTGTCTCACTCGCACTACTAAGTTTTCCTATTGTTGCCATCTTCCTCTCGCCCCATGTCAAGTAAGCGTAGGGGTGTCTACCTCGTCAAAAATTTGCTTTATCGATATTCCCGGGTAAGTCTCCGCGAGAAAGGGAGATGTAACGTCCTCATAAATAGAGAAATGATAAATGCGTTCAAGTCACCAGAATACTCGTTTTCGCATAAGATAAGAAATTGATTTTGTAGAGTAGGTATACTACGTATCCGAAATGGAAGTTCTAGTTACTTTAAATATGTAAGCTTACAAAATTTTACTAAAAATAACTAATTTAAGTTTGGAATATAAAAAAACCTATTTTATCGACATCGACGATTTGACTTTTGTCTAATACGCTTCGCTCTCATATTTAATTTAGCTTGCGGAAGCAACAGGTTATTAGCACGGAGCTTTCCCGCCTAACTTTCCGGGCGTTCACTTTTTAAATTCCTCTCTTTCCCTTTCTAATTGGATTGCCTTTCTCCCTTGCCCGTGAATGAATGAAACTTGTTGCTCGCTGAATCATTTCGCATTTATTTTAAGACGTTCGAATTTTAAATGTGTCATTGCACTGTAACCACTTGGCCGCTTTCGTTCGATCCGAAATCGATTGTTACTCGATTTGACTCAGGTAGGTGTCTCTTTGAGCCGGTTTTCATGTCCCCATAATCGTTTGGCCGTAAAACTTATTTTAGCGTATAATTTTACACGCGAGCGAACACCTTTCGGGTGTAAAAATTAACGCATCGAATGACTAATAATTTTCCGCTCATTAACTCTATTGAACCTCTTCACTCGCTTATGAAAGTTATCTTTACGTAACATTTATTTATTCGTCGTTAAAAGCCCGCTATTTAGATACCTATACCGCAGACAAAAGATAAGAGTACAAAAGGAAAACGTACAAACAATATTGCTTTCTCAATACAATTTCTCATTTTGTGACAAATTGCGAGACGTATCCAATCCACATATCAAAATTCACGGTTTTTTTTCACGCAGGACGCTTTTCCATTTTCTCATACGTACAATAATAGGTCTCTACAGTCACACGCGAAGCCCGCACCATATCTTATTCGAACCTACACGTACATGTATAAATATATTTCTACTCACCACCCAATACATTTTATCTATGTTACCGTTGCCTTACTAGAAATATTGATAAAGCAAAAAGGGTGCAACACTAAATCTAATTCTTGTCAAAAGTGACTCGTATTGGAACTGGGTGTGATTTGAATTTGGAACGCGGCGACGGCGTCGCTTCGCTCTGAAATTCAACCGACGCGCGATCGAGTCTCACAAGGTATTCTCAAGGGGTGAGCGTAGTTCTTGCGCTTAGATATAAAGAAAGGTAGATACTTATGAAATTCGAAGGAAAAACCACCCTTCCCTATACTTACACAGCGCAGTCGATTCGGTTTTCGCGGAGGAAATTGTAGCGTAGTTTGAGCGGGACATTCGCTCACCGTACGCCGCCTGGAGACGACGATTTTCTCGAATTTCCTTCGGGACAAGTCTCCGGTTTCCAAATTTGAATTTGTTATTTGAATTTATTTTCTTTTTTTCTCTTCTGGCTTGGGTTCCGAATGTAGCGCGAAGTATAACTGTCTTTTGTTCTTTTGGTTGTTGTGCTCAATCAAATAAAGTAACTTCGCGGCGCGATAAAAAAAACTTGAAAACTTTGTCCGGGCCGCGCTGAAGAGGTAAGATATTTTTTACTAACATTCATAAGTTATTAGTTTTAATTTATTTAAGCGTTCGATTACTTATAATCACTTAAGTGAATTCATTTTTGAATGCTGAAACTGTATATGTGTAATAAAAGAGATAAAAAATACTACAATGTATAGATGATCGAAGACTACAAGTTATGTTCTTAAAAAATAAATTAAACTTAAATGATGAGTATAATTAAGATTAAATATTATTAGATTTATAATACATAGAGCATTCTTAAATTACAGCTTTTCACTTAAGTCAATCTAATATTTCTCTTCTAATCGTAAGAAAAAAAAACAAATAGGTTACATAAGTACTAACAAAAAATGCAGCTTAACATCGCGTTAAAGTCCTAAGTCTGTTTTTGAAGTTTAAAAAAAGTGTTTTAAAGAATACAAAAAAGCGAACAAATACTTACTTACTTAAGAATTACTTATCTGCAATTTACAATTCTCTAAAAACAAACCAAAGCTTTAAATGATGCTTTAAGTAATCCGTAAAAAGTGTTTTATTTCTAATAACATTTTTTAAAATTTAAGTTAAATACTTTTAGGGATAGTTTAAGTTGAGATTGTTACGAAGAGTTTTTAATAACATGTCACGGAACGAGCATTGATTTCTATATTCTTTTGTGTGAATTGTAATTGTCCCACGGCTATGTCACTGCAGGAAAAGTCCCTCAAATGTTGTACCTCTAAAAATATGATTACAGTTTAGAACTTTGTCACTTTGTTGTAGTTGTCAACTGTCATTGATTTCTGTTTTAAAAAGTAAAAGTCTTAGAGTGACAAAGTTCTAAGCTGTATACATTTATAGACGTGACTTTAGATAAGAAAGGAGATCCGCCAAAACTGATCTAGGACCCGGCGCAAAATAATTGTGTCTCAGATTACAGGGCAATAATGGTAGAATTATTGTAAAGTGTCACTTTTAATTATTAAAGTGTAACATAGTATTTTTTCCTAGGAGAAGTTTCACAGGCGCTATAAGCGCTAGAGGTAAAATAACTAGTGAAAAAAACTTCATGAATATGTAATAAAATAGTATTAAGAGCCTGTTTCACAATGTAAAAGTAAGTTCTGAGTAGCTTACTTGACAGATGATTTGACATATTTTTAATATCACAAATGTCAAATCATCTTTCAAGTAAGCTACTCATAACTTACTTTTACATTGTGAGACAGACCCTAAGAGTTTTTTCGCATTTTGCAGCTCAGATAGGCTGTCTCACTCAAACTTTTGAACTTTTCAAAGATATTAAATGGTTTTATCTTTGGTGACTGTTATCAATAAACCGTCAATATATTTTTTTTTTTGGTGGTGGGCACTTTTCTCCGCATTTAGACCAATTTGGTCACCGTCAATATTATATTATTACGGATAATACACATCTGTAATCTAAGACACCATTTCTTCGCGTCGGACCTGGGGTATTTTTCTATGGGATTTGGCGGATCTCTTTACTGAAAGAAGACTTAATTCTGATTATAATTATCTAATTATTAAGTTTTAAGTGATTTTCTTTCATAATAGAGTCAAGACTCTTTATAAGAGTTAGAAAAATGTCACTTAACCCTTCAACGCCCGTAAAATGTGACACAATAGATATTCCATTGTTATCCGGCCGCCTGCGTCCGGTTGGGCGTTGATGAATTAAGTATCTACCTAAGTAATTGTTTTTCTTATCGAATACCACAAAGAATGATAATCACACTGTTACTTACACATTTACATTGTTGACCGAAAAAAATTGGTACCTGGTCATAATAGGAAGAGAAAAATAATGGGAAAAATTGACTCACCCATAGCATCTCAGTCAATCAATATCTCATCAATATCAATATATAAATCATCAATCTATAAATAGCATTGTGAATGCGCAAAATCTCAATTTAATAAAAAGAATGTTTACTTAATTACCTTTTTATATGATCGATATGTTACTGTAAAAGCGTATATTAGTAAATCTCAGGTTTTATCAGTAAATCTGAGGATTTGCTAACTTGAGTTGGTAAATGTAAGGATTTTATATAAAAGTGAGATTTTTTCGGGGTTTTACCGATTTGGTGAATATATGGGTTTAACCAATGATGGTTGTTAAATGTTTCAAGTTATTGTCATAAGACACATTTATTACTAACAAGTAAAATCTAGTTTTAAAACACCTTCAAAATAAACGTTTTTCAACATTTACTGTACCTTTTGGGGAAAACCTAAGATTTACTAAGTGAATAATGGTAAAAATTCGTGATAGTTGGTAAATTTTAGATTTAACTGAAAAAGCTTGGAATTTATATAAGTTCGGGGTTTTACAGTAACATTTATATTAACAGTAGTGTGAATGTTTATACTTAGATATTAATTTTTTACAAAATTTAATTGAATTGAATCTTGCTGTGAGTAGAATATTTATTGTCTTCTGATAATAATATAATAATGAAAACCAACTTAATCACAAAAAAGTGATAGAAAGTTATGGTTTCTATTCTACTTAACTAGCGCAGATTATAAGCTCCGTTTTCTAATAAGGCCAGAAAAAAATAACATCTTAAACACTTACTTTAAGTTAAAACTAATAAAATGTTTAAATTGATTACCTAATACAATCAAAATTATCTGTATATCTTATAGTATGGTACAAATTGACCCCTGGTTTCTGAGGTACTTTATCTGAGGTTTAACTTTATCGAAGAGGTCCACATTATCTGGTTATTGTAATAAAAATAACTTTAAACCAGATGATGTGGACCCCTCCGATAAAGTTAAACCTCCGATAAGTAGGTACCTCAGAAACCGGGCATAAATCTAATAAGACTATTGAGCCTTTGGTCAACTCTATAACTTTATGATGAAAATAGATTACTTTTAAACAATAATATTAAGACATTATAATGTTGTTAAATTTTTTAAAATTGCATTTTCATTCTAAATGTACGTTACGTAGTTTGTTAAAATAAAGACACATAGCTAGAAAATTTTCGTCAGTGCAACTTTTTTGTCGGTGAAAATGCAAATTCAATAGATTTTATACCGACGACGTCGATCACAAACTAATATCGAATCTCCATACATTATACAATTGATGGGGTGAACGACATATAATTTATATACACACGTATAGTCGGGAATAGTTGAACCCACCCTCGTACCTTCCCCCGCACGCACACGTACATAAGTGTATGTAACGTAGGGTTGAGGACAAAATCGATAGGGCTTACTGCTTTGAAAACCTCCGGCTTCGCGATTTTTGAGCTGTCAAAAAGTTTTTTACTTCTTAAAACTGCCGTGTTGCCGTTGCCGCCAAAAATTACGCGCCATAATTAGTGCGGTGACTTGCGGTCAGTCGAGAGCGAGCTTTTCGAATTTCGAACCTTCGCTAGGTTTCAAAATTGAATGAATGCTGGCTTATTTTGTTGGAATGAACTAAAACCTTTTTGGAGAACTAACGATTCTGTGAATAAAAAACTGAATAATAAACTTGATAATATGTTGAGGATCAAATTACCGTTGCCTATCAAAAGAGATCGCGTTGTACATAAAATCCGTTAAATATAAATTACTCTCAGCGTCTTTAAAAAATATGCTAACCACCGGTTTGACCGGCGAAGCCTCGGTTTACAGTTTATTAGCACCTATAATAATAACTTTCGTATCGTATAAACTACGAATAACGGAAGTTTTCTGATGAAATAGTCATATATGGTTGCCAAGTTCGAAACGGTAGAACGTAACTAGGAAAGAGGTTTTGTAATTCCGTACCTTTTTTCTCGCGTTCATACAATGTCAAACATAGAAATGTGTCATTAAACAGGATTTTCCCTTCATATCGGATACAGCGGTGCAGTTAATTATTTAAAACACTCACAGATGATATTTTTTACATGTCTCAGTTAATTTATAGCATGACCAAACGGGGAGTCGAACGCGTAGCTATTTATTTAACGGTGAAGAGTAGGATCGTAAAATTTTATTTTGTTGTTTGTATTTAAAAGATGCCTAATAAAGAACGGGCTTAATCGACTATGATGCTACCGTCGATTATCGAACCTTCCCGTTTTTAAACGAGTCTTCGGAATTTGAAATTGGAAAGCTTCAAATTTGGAATTTATGTTCATCACGCTAGTTTCAAAATTGGAATTTATTTTCGAACACGCTAGAACTGTTTAATGGCTGCTGTAGGAAATTGTGTTTCGGTGCGCCAGTATCATTAGCATCTAATTGCCCAATCAATTTATTTAGGTATAATTTAATAGGCACTTTTTGTTGTTCTTTTTTGTTTATGGTTTATTACTAATAGATACAGTTAGAGTTTATTGTTATTCTGTTGTAATTACTGTTATTGCATAAGTTGGTTGCAATCGATTTTTGATTGGCCCACTTCAATTTGTGACGGTTCTTTTTTGTTTTAATTGAACAAGTTCTTTTGAGATTGCTTAATTTAATTTCGGTGGAGATGATTTTGTACTAAATAAGTTGTTGTCCATTAGTAAAGATAAGTATTTTGATTTTAATTTATAACCATTTATGGCCAAATACTCAAACTAATCTTTAAGTTAAGGCCACCTTAAGTTCAAAAAAATTGACAGATTTGACAGAAACTCTATGAAACCGACAGCTTCCTTAAAGTTAAGGAGACCTTAACTAAAGATTTCAGCTAAGAAACCTTTTAGTATTCGACCAATAGTAAAAAAAAGCACGCTACAAAAAATTGTACCTATTCCTTTTATATCTAAGTACTCGATAGTATTATCTATTCTTATTTACGAATTTATTTAAAAAAATATCTACCTACTTAATTTTGATTTCATTTTGATACCAAGAAAAGGGTAAGTAGAGAATCAATCAACTCAGCGTTTTTAAAGGTAGACAAGGAAGATGGGCCATAACCCAGCACGCGGGCCCAATGCGGATTGGTGGGTGTTAACAACTGCAAATGCAGCCGGGACCAATGGCTTAAAATGCCTTCCGAAGCACGGAGGAGCTCGAGATAATAAATTTTTGGTCACCCATCCCATGACTGATCCTTGCGAAATTTGCTTAACCTCCGCAATAGCTGGGCCAGGCGCTAAACCACTGCGCTACCGAGCTCCTCAGTAGAGAATACTCAAAGAGATTCTCCACTAGTCAGTTTTAAAATTCATTGAATGAGCATTTCATACAAATAAATAGTACGTAATTATCAGCATGTATTGTGCTCAATTCACAACTCTTTTGTCTATGAATTTCTTATAAGATTTTAAAAAGTACTATGCTGACTAACAAACGTTTTATGTTTAGTGTATTTATTTAAAATATGTTATGTCCCTTACATAAATAAGTAGGACTTCAATAATAAAAAAAATCATAAGTTTTTAACTACATATTGGTATGTTTAAGCGTAACTATAAATCACTAATAATCCATCTTTAAAAAAAGAGTGTTATCTTCAGTTATCTTTGAAGTCTCGAACTAGCAACACTTTGATATAGGATTCGGGGGTAATATTATGACGAGGCTCCACCCCCGATGTCAATCGATCAAACGTGTGCAAACATACTACAGAACCGATGCTAAAACGACACAACTGTCACTGAAAACACAAAGAAAATTGATCTGTATCCTAGAAAAAATAAGGTTTAGATTCAAATGTTCGCGGCTCTGTGTACTGAGTTTATTTCGACTGTTTGCAATATGGACATATTTTTCATGTATATATAGAGTGGAAATGTATTGACAAATATATCGCATTACAGTTTCCATTAGGATATTGTTTATTCCAATTTATGAACACTCGGTGCTCTTTTTCATATCGAAATGTAGTATCGAGTGACAGTTTTGCGTTCTTGTTTTACGATAAACGTGTTTAATATTTTGTTAAAATATTTTAAATAAATATTTGACAACATCACATACGTTGCTCTGATTCCAAAGTAAGTAGCTAAAGCACTTGTGTTATGGAAATCAGAGACAACGGTGGTATCACAAACACCCAGACCTGAGCCAATATAGAAAAGTTCGTTTTCTAAATTGACCCAACCGGGGGTCGAACCTGGGACCTCAGAGATAGCGACACCTTGAAAACCGGTGTACAAAGCCACTCGACCACGGAGGTTATCTGTTAAACTTTATACTAAACTTTGACTAAGACTTCTATTGGTACTCGAATAGAATGTGGAATTACAATGCGATAAATTTAACAATGTACAGCAGAAGTGAGCAACTTCAGTGCGCTTGCGGTACAAAACAATGAATTAATTGCCATATATTCTCGAGTGAAGATGCCGCGGATCACTGTCTATTGTCAATTTAATCGCATGTTCTTATGAGATTGGATTAAACTTTAGCTATTAATACTACTAAATAATAAAACAAATAGTTTCAGTCTTCATTAAACGTAAAAACAAAGATACATTATCAAACATAAACAATAAAAGCAAACAAAAAAATGTGTACCTTTTTCACACTACAACTTTCACCCACTTTCAGCGCTTCCGTTTCGCGCCACACTGAACCACACCAAAGTGACCATATCTAGACCCAAATTTCAAATTTCGAACACCAAAACCTAGAACACGTCTGAACACCATTCTGACAAGTTTTTGAATGAACACAACAGACCCATGACCTCAGCATCAGAACGTGAATAAATTATTACTTACCATTTTTTAACCCCTCGCGGCGAAAGGGTTAAAAATTTCTATAGAAGAACTTATGGGTCGTGAATTTGCATATAATTTTTAGTTTATTATTTATATTTAGAGGGGTCTATTGTCATGTTAACGTTTTTCAGGGTTGATGAATTGGCCGTATTAATAAGGATTACGTAGGGTTGTCGTGTCTGTGTGTCATCTATATCTAGTACGTATCACGAACATCTATCGTGGAAAAAGACGCGCGTAACAGTACTCGATCGAGTAATTCTCTTTATGAAATTTTATTTCGCTTTTTGGGCGGTAGATGGCGCTGTACAAATTTGCCATACAAAATTAGTGTATCGATTTTTTACGCGTTATTTTCTCGTCTTTTTGTCAAGTCTCACGATTAACGATTCGTTCTACAGTTTATTAGCTATACTAGCTATGTCAAAATCAAAAAATATACAACGTAGATATACAAAATAACCCCTAATGCCGAATATGGTAGATAGGGACCATAAAACTGAATAACTTTCACTATGGGACCAACTCTGAAACAGCGAAAAAAAAATCAGCTGTTTCATACATTTTGATATTTTTGTAGTTACTTTTTATAAGAAACAGCTGATTTTTTTTTCGCGATTTCAAATTTGGTCCCATAGTAAAAGTTTTTCAGTTTGATGGTCCCTATCGGTAGATAAAAATATACCCCTTATGCCAAATATGGTAAAATTTGGCATAAGGGGTATATTTTTGTAACACGTTGAATAGGTATTTAAAACTTTTGTTTCAATTTATTAACTACAATTTATTTGAATAATTCAGACAAAAAGAAGGAAAAAGTCTTCAGTGCCTCGAAGATAAAATGTTTTGCCGGTTGAGGGTCACCGACAGGGAAATGAGACAGGGCTGTCAATGCTATAGTTTAAATTTAGGGTCACCACTTTGTTCAGGTTGCGATTGTTTGTTATCATTGTACTGAAGATGATAAAACGGCAAAAAACATGTCTGTTGTATGGGAGCCCCCATTAAATATTTGTTTTTTTAAAGTGAATATATAACAAAATATTCTGTGAATATTTCAAGCGTCTACCTGTTGCCGTTATCAATATCGAGCAAAAACGAGCAGAAAAAAATCACGTTTGTTGTATGGAAGCCCCCTTAAATATTTATTTTATTCAGTTTTTTAGTTATAGCGGCATATTTGTTGTTATAGAGGTAACAGAAATACATAATTTATGAAAATTTCAAAATGTCTAATTATCACAGTTCATGAGATACAGCCTGGTGACAGTCTCACAGACAGACAGACGGACAGCGGAGTCTCAGTAACAGGGTTGCCGTTTTACCCTTTGGGTGCGGAACCCTAAAAAACTCGTAACAATAATCTAATTGATAAAAAAAACTTTCAAAGTAAATTTTATTCTGTACAGGAATCTAATTAGTTGCTTTAAAGTATCGGATCGCTGCATTAAACCTTTTTCTAACGATTCATCAAAGTGGCTTTTACATGTTGGTTAGCACAAACCCGTAATTTGGTAAAAAAATGTCAGCCCGCATACGGCATTACTGTCCTTTTTAGATCTGTAGAATGCCACGCAGGTGGCATTGCTTTCGTTCTTATAGCTTAGCTTAGGACTCGTTCCAGTGGAAGCCACGCTTGAAAAAAGCTTTAAGGAATTACTTGAGTCAATTGATTAGTTAAAAAAAAATGCATTTCAACATTTCCTACATTTCAGTGAAAACACAATTGATTCGAATTCAAAGGATAGATTTTTTTTGCATTATACTTCTTTTATTATTTACATTTTGACGGCCTCCGTGGTCGAGTGGCTTTGTACACCGGTTTTCAAGGTGTCGCCATCTCTGAGGTCCCGGGTTCGATCCAAAAACGAACTTTTCAACATTGGCTCAGGTCTGGGTGTATGAGATACCACCGTTGTCTCTGATTTCCATAACATAAGTGCTTCAGCTACATACTTTGGAATCGGAGCAATGTATGTGATGTTGTCAAATATTTATTTATTTATTTACATACGAAATCAAACAAGTTGAAAGAAAGTACGGTCTTTTATTATGTTAAAATTAAATATCCTAAGACAAAAACATGTCAAAAGTTGTTTCAACATTCACTCAATGCTATAATAATATCTTACAATTATTTAAAAATATTGTTCATTATAGCACTACGCTATTGAACAGCCTTTATACTCATCAAAATTATTAATAATAAAACAGGCAGATACTATCACGTTTCTTATTATCTATCGTTATTAATATTCGTAGCCACAATGCGCCTGACGAACCGGAAGTTCGCTCTTTTGTATAAAAAAAGCTCAAACCCTTCCGGCGGCCATCTTGAATGGATGCTGTTGCCATTGATTCTGACCCCATGGGAGATCTCACGGTGTCCTCACATGAATGAGATCTTGAGTGTAGATCTGTTTTATGGTAAACGGATTTATTTTAAGTGATTATAAATGCAAGCATTTCGTTTAATCGAAACAAAAGTTGTTTATTTATCGATTTACAACAGATAGTGCAAAAAAAAGTTTTTTTTATTACTTACAAAAGAATTGGGTAAAAAATATTTATTTGAACGAATTTTGAATATATTTAAATATTTATTTTTTATACAATACCAAATAATATACTAGAAAAAATACGACTCACACCAGATCATGTTCTCGGGCGGGAATCGAACCCGCGCCCTTTGGATATCCGGTCCAATGCTCTGACCGCTGAGCTACCGAGTCACTTAGCTCAAAATAGCATTGTGAATGCTAAAATCTCAAAATTTAAAGATATTTACTTTTTATTTAAACGGGCATATTTTTTTTAGTTTCCAAATTACCTCGAATATGCAGATTTTTTCTACCACTATCAAAATTACCAATAGTCACAACAATGTGAAGAATCCGTTCAAATATTTGCCCAAACAAGTAAACACTTTGCGCACAATAGTCCGCCAATCATCGGCGTATCGATCAAACATCCCGAAGGAGAAAAAAAACCACTACAACCGACACAAACATTTCACGGGTTAAAAAAACACACTGCCAGCAACAAAGGGTTGTCTCTGTATAGAATTTGACTATTCTTTGTTTAAAATGCTGATTTATAGGCAGTTATGGACTATTAAACCCTTTTTATTAATGTATGGATAGATAAATTCGTATTATTCGCCTTTAAAAAATGTTAGACATATTTTATGATCGTAACAAAGAAGGAAGGGGCGCAAACGCATCGTCTCACCTTTTTTTTTTTAATTAAATTGAACTCTGTTACGATGACTATCTTTAAAAGGAGTTATGGTTTTAATTTGAATTTGACGATTCTTCTTTCAAACTCTATTTGCATATAACATGGAAAATTTATCTAAAATTACCATTTTAATTATAATGTCATTCTCGTTCCGTGTAACATTTAACTTGTAATTAGAAGCACTTTAAGACTTTTAAATCGTATTTCATTTATGCAATACAAAAATTGATAAAACCTCCAATTAAAACAATCTATTTTTGTCGGTCTATCGGTGATCGAAGTGTTTGTCAAAAGTACAACTTATTGATACCAAAGGTTAATAAAAAAACGGTCAAGGGCGAGTCGGACTCGCGCACCGAGGGTTCTCTATCATTATTCTGAAAAAGTTTACTATTTAAAGACATCGTTTTATTTTTTCTGTAATCTTTACATGAATTTAATTTCAGATTGTTCTCTATGCAAACTTCGAAGATAAGGGGGGAGACGGTATTTTTTATTTCATTTTTCATCAAAAGTCGAAAACTAAAACTTTACGGCCTACAAAAAATGTTATTTCAAGTTGATAGCATTAGTAGTTCCTTACCATTTTGGTACGGAACCCTAAAAATAATCATTTCTATATAAATCAGATCCCTTTCTTACACTATTGCCATAACCTGACCCTTGAGAAAGGATATTTTTTGTTAAAAGATCTTTGAAGGCAGGTACCATTCATACTTTTTAGTTGCTATTGTCAAAATAAACATTTGTCCTACCGTGTAATATTACCTTAACGATTATTAACTTTAATGCAACATAAAATTTTGTGACAGCGTATTGTATTATGGATTCTGTGTGAGTTTTTGAGGATTATTTATACAATTACAGTTTGTAAAAAAATTCTTGAACAAAAATTACCGTGGCTGTTGCATACAAAAGTAGTCAAGTGTTGCCATATACAATAACACTAATAACAAATATATTGGCTCCCCATTTATCGACTTTTTTGATAAACTGCATAATTTAATTTTGACCACTGCTTGGCGCATTGACATGAACCCTATCTCTTGAGCTAAAGTGCAGGGTTCAAAATTTCAATGATCGATTCATGGACGTTCATATTCCAATTTTTTGCCTATTCCCGCTGTCCCCCACTTTTGTCCCACTGGGGGATATCCGGAAAAAAGTACGGAAAAATACAACTATAGGCCTTTTTTATTTCTTTCTATTCGATAATTAGTCATCAAAGTAAAAGCTTTACTTAGTTTGAGATTGTTATAAGTCCAAAATAATTATCTATTTTATTTTTGTTGATTCCACAAGATTGAATGATTTAATGAAAACTAATAAATGAAAATAATGACTTCAATAAAAACCAAACATTTTGTCGACCTCCTTGGTCGAGTGGCTTTGTACACCGGTTTTCAAGGTGTCGCCATCTCTAAGGTCCCGGGTTCGATCCCCGGTTGGGTCAATTTAGAAAACGAACTTTTCTATATTGGCTCCGGTCTGGGTGTTTGTGATACCACCTTTGTCTCTGATTTCCATAACACAAGTGCTTTAGCTTACTTTGGAATTGGAGCAATGTATGTGATGTTGTCAAATATTTATTTATTAAACATTTACAGTTTCGAACTTAAGCGCAATAAAGTCAAGTCTTTACACCCCTCTTTGAAAGTATCCAAAACAACTTTCGCCTTTTCCCCGAAGCGGAGAGCAACACAACTAACATCCCTGAACTAGGTAAATGGCGTGAGAAAAAAGTAATTTTCATTCATAAAACCATTTTCTTAGAAGCACTAGACGGAGATGGAGCACGGAAACGGTATTGCTCCGTCCCTCTCGCGCACACTCATTTTTAATGCACTTTCCCTTGTGGAGTTTGCTTTATACCTCTTTTTAAGACTTACAGGTAGAACCTTGCAGCATTCTATTTTTTCTTAAAGTTTAAACTCACTTTCATTTAAAATCTTTTCTGGTTTCTTACAAGTTTATGGGCAGTATTCGTTCGCATCACTTCTGTCTTGATTTTCAATATAAGAGAGTTCAATTACAGAGTAAGACAAAAGAATTTTAATGAGTCAAATGTAAAAATGTCGCTTTTTTCACTGTTAAATTATTAGAATATTTATTTTGCATTTGGCTTTGTAACTTTCTGGCAAAATTCCATTTTTTACCACGAGCCCACTTAAAGACGCTGTAAAAATGAAACTTATTTCAACTTTGAAACAACATTTTTAAATGTTAACCGCAACATTTAGGGCTGATTTTTCAATCCCTAGATAGAGCTTTATTCGTTTGATAGCGTATTATATCGCCAAATTGAAAATGATTCTCATTTTTTTGTCTGTCACATTTTAAGAATGACTTTTATCATATTTGGTTAATATTTAAACTGACGATCTATTCCTTTCTAATACCAAAATCTAATACCAAATGGTATTTGTTTATTACCGTTATAAAATTTCTATCGAATTCGTTGGGAATAGAAATTTTATAACGGTAATTAACAAATACAATTGGTATTAGTTTTTGGTATTAGAAAGGAATAGATCAAACTGTCAAATATCTGCTGAGGATTGAAAAATCAGCCCTTAAAGTTTTAAATTTGAAATATCTCATGTCAAGCGTCAAGCACGTCCAATAAAGTGCTATTTAAATAAACCAATCAGCTGTAACGATTTTGAATATCGAACAGTAATCCCTTGAGTGGTACTTTTAACAGTGTTGTCTGAAAGGGACGCCACCGTGCATTGTGTCTTTTTAATTTATTGTCGCTGCTCTGTTTATGAATGCTCTACATATTTTTTATGGCCGTGTCTATGGAAACGGTTTTACGGTACATTCACGCACGTTGTCGATATTGTATCAATGACTTTCTTTCATTATTTTTATTGACTTCTGTGTTTTCCAACATTTGTCTATGGCAAACTCCATAGTGGCAAGCTGTACAATATCCAATGCCTTAAATGTGTGATGTCCCTTAGGATTTAATTTGGAAAAAAGTATCAAACTTTTAACCAAAATATTATTTTTTTTGGAAAACTTAATAATCAATTGAAATAATAACTAGTGGCTGTAGACCTCATATTTGTGACATTTTTGAAGAGTTTTTGAAATGGCTGAGATACTTTTTTTTTTTTCGAAAAAAATTGAATAACTGAATCGTCAAAAAAACCTTTGTAGTTATCGAACCTGCTCACAAAATTTCACGAGAAACGGATGAAAAATGCGGACTGTAGAGGAGAACAGACGGACAGACACACGAAAGCATTTTGCCCAAGCTGAAACAAAGACGCTTCGCTCGCGCTTCGCTCGGTCAATTAAGAGTTTGAAATTGACATAGTTGCTAAAGTTAAATGCATTCGAGTACAATACAAAACCGAAACGTAAAATATGAAAGACGTGATTCTGAACTTAAATTTTATTCGCTCTGTAGCTCCATACTAGAATTGCGCCCCACTCAACGCAAAAGATTCCAAATATAAAGTTTCTCACAAAAGAGGTTATAAATAAAATAAGTATGGCACCCCGACCGTTGGATGCACAACTTATGACAGCGAGCTCTGAAACCACTCCAAAAAGTCGGAGCAAAGTTTCGCCAACAATATATGTGTCTGATCGCCAAACTGCTGGGGTGGCAGTGAGGAGTTACATCTTGGAATAAGATCAAAGTATAATATGGAACTTTTTGAAGTAGTATAGGCTAGATTACATTCAAGACTTTTTGACAAGTTTAAAAATGATTACATATTAATATTATAGTATTTTCAGATTGTTAAATTTGTGATTTAACGACCGACGTCTCAATTGTGTAAGTAGTTTTAGGCTAAGTTCACATGGCCGCGCGGTGACGCGAGCTGTCGCGCGGTAGGAGTATTCGCATCATAGCGTATTGTAATTAATTGCGTATCTTTATAGTTTTGTTTATCTGACATTCATAATTTTGCTATTATTAATTATTTAATTAGACATGTGTGTGTAATTATTAAATTTAGATTTTTCGCATTCACAATGCTAAATTTATATTAAGATAAATAACATTAGAAAAAATACTAGAAAATATCGACTCACCCGTAGCACCTCAGACGGGACTGAGGTGTTACGGGTGAGTCGATTTTTTCTAGTATTTTTTCTAATGTTATTTATCTTAATGTGTGTGTAATCTTGACATTAATTAGTTTTATTATAGCCTGAAATTGAATTAAATTAAATTGAATATTTTATTATTAATGGCTGTGATTGTGCTATTGTAGTGAATAATAACGAAAATTACTTTAACTTTACTTTGTAAAATATTTGCATGCTATTGCTAATGGCTAAACGAGCTGAGCTTATTACTAATTTAAGATCTCCAGTGTACCTTGTTTATAAGCAAATAAATGTTTTGTATTTGTATTTGAACATTGGATATGGGGAAGGGAGAAACCGCGCGGCTCAACAGAATGGGTCGATGCAGGTTTGATCTTAAACCGCTGAGTTCTTGAGGTCGCAGCGTGGGTCGGGTTATCACTCGTTAGTTTCTCTAATTAGCCAGTTCTCTAACTGGTCAGTTTACCTCATTCGTCAGTGTCGCGAAATTCGTCAATAGGCCAGGGGGTCTAGCCAAAGTAATGCAAATCTTCGTTTTCGCTTCGCTTCAAAAGCCATGTATGGGATTGACATAAGGTTTCGTTATCAATCGAAATTTAAAACTTCAAATCCATACATTTTTCGAAGCGAATCGATAGCGAAATTTTGTAAATCTTACTTAGGCTAGACCCCCAGTTTCCTTTTTTGACAGTTTCTATAACTTGTCAATTTATGCAATTCGTCAGTCCGGTACAGTCATGTTGATATTGTCATAGTCCAAACACACACGAGATATAGGTACTTTTAGTTTATTTTATCACGCACTGCGCTGTGCCGCGCGGCGGCCCGCGGTAGTGTAGATGAGCACAAATCTAGTTTAATCTTGTTACGTCAGCTTAAGATGGTTAGTATTTCAGCGCGGTCATTATGAACTTAGCCTTAAGCTAACGTATCCGTGAAAATTGCATTTTTAAATGAGTAAGATCATCATGTATTAGTTATAAAAGTTATAAAAGAAAGCATCGGTTCAAAATTATCATTGTACTTCTTAACATCAATACACTTTTGACCGATTGGCAATCTTATTACTGTAGGAATTAGAGCTAAGACTGATTGGCAATCTTACAACTCTAGAAATTAGAGCTAATAATACAAAAGCATTAAATGTTATTGAACTCAGCTGCCACCTCATTTAAAAACAAATCACGGGCACAGACTATAAAAACGTTTGCTACCGATTAAGCCGAATTTACTTTACGTTACGAAATTAGTGTCATGCATAATGAAACTAATTTCATGAAACTTGTTGCAGTACTTGTGTAACTAATTTCGTTAAAATAATAGTGTTGTGAATTGAACAGTATAGCTGGAATTATGGCTCCGTCAGCATGGAAATTTTATTTGATAAAAAGCAAGCAAAGGGCAAGCGCACAAGCGCTTTCGTGACACTAGTTTCGCGTCGCGTTTACACGGTAAAATTAGTTGCATGACATTAGTTTTACCAAAAAATTGCGCATGGCACGAAACTATTTAAGTATCGTACACGTACATTTGTTGATTGAAATTATTGACGACCTCCTTGGTCGAGTGGCTTTGTACACCGGTTTTCGAGGTGTCGCCATCTCTGAGGTCCCGGGTTCGATCCCCGGTTGAGTCAATTTAGAAAACGAACTTTTCTATATTGGCTCAGGTCTGGGTGTTTGTGATACCACCGGTGTCTCCGATTTCCATAACACAAGTGCTTTAGCTACTTACTTTGGAATCGGAGCAATGTATGTGATATTGTCAAATATTTATTTATTTATTTAATTTAATGCCACTAATTTCGTAATGTAAATTCGGCTTTATCGCTCTTTTCTCAGCACAATAACTCACATGAACAAACCTACGATCGGACTCGGAGCATACACATTCAGATTTTGTGGGAAAACTTCGTCTGCGAAGTGCCCACACGTTTCAGAGTTTATCACCAAGCTTCTAAGTTCGGATACTTTTTAAATTCTTACTTGTATCTCCGACTTGAGTTGGGAAAATCGACAATTTTGTTGGTATGTTAATAAAGTGACTTTGCTGTTTGTTTGTTAGTGTTTTTTTTAACTAAATGTGAAGGGTGAGGACGGAAAGCTAAAATTTTACAGGTTAATTACGTATTTTACCAAGAAGTTCGACTATTATCATTATAGTTTTAGCACAACTAAAGTCAAGGTGTCAACATTTTATAGTCATGTTGAAAATTCTATTTTTCACGTATCCATTGATGTTTGGTTAATCCCTAGAAATTCACACGGTCACAATCACTATAGGTATACAGATTTATCCCAGAACTAAATTATGAGTTTATTTGAAAATAGAACAGAGGATCAGAGGAAAACTAAATACCAGGGTCCTATTTAATAACATGACAATTTGTTTTCCATTGAGGTGTAGCTATGAGTAGTTTGTTCTATTTTCAAATTGTTTGACGCAATGGATTTAAAAACGTCATGACAATAAACAAATTGTCACCTTTATTAGGGCTATCAAATAGGACCCTGTTCGTATCATTCTTGAAACGAACCAACCAACTAAAACAAAGTAAATGCGCAACAAAATATTTTCCTCAGTTCAATATGTTTTATTAAAAAGTAGCGATGACGTGTGAATAACGTTCGTATCATTGTGTCTTCTTTGTATACGGTGGAGATGAAAGAATGGATGACAATAACGAGACTTTTCTTCACAAAGCCATATCTCAGACCCATCTTGGAAGGTCGGGAAACCGGACAAGTTAACATAGGTGTTGGGTGATTTTGTTTTATCATTCTCAGATGAAAGTAAGAATTTTTTGAACATTTAAGTCAATTTCCCGAATATCATGTTTTTATAGTTATACCTCTTTTCAGTGAAGGTACAGATTTATCAAAAGAACATAAGTATCTCCTGGGAATTGATATTTTTTATAGAATTCATTTTGTAGGTAGGTGGTTGGTGCCTAGTGTAAGTCCCCTGTTAGAGAAGTAATACTGACTCTAATTTCTAAAATAAAACTATTTTTCAGAAATGTCAATAGCTAAGTACTTACTTAAATGTATGAACGTCCTTTTTTAAGATTTTCTAATTTACTTCCATAAGAAAGTAGATTAATATTAGTCCTTTATTTGTGACACTCATTAAATTTTATTACTAAAATGTTACGTATCATATGCTCTGGTTTGACGAATCTCTTCCCATCTCGAGTAATATAATATTATCTACTATAGTACGAACCCAGTTATGGAGACGCATTAATTCATCAACGCCCGAACGGCCGAATGCGGCCGGATAACAATAGAATATCTATTGTGTCTCATTAATATTAAATTAATTTTGAAAAGTAGTACCTACCAGTTTTTTAACGTAACTATAATTGTTACGTTATATTGGTAATTATTACCAATAAGTAAGTAATTTTCTGTCGTAGAAACGATGTTATCACCCAGAGTTTGGTTGGGTTATAATTTTTTTTTATCCACAACAGGGTAGTGTTTGGCCTTCGCCTCACTTGATGTTAAGTGACGTTATTGTCACTTAACATGGCCGAAAGTGTAAGCGCACTATGCCCAGAATCCCTACCACTGAGGAACTAGCTATCTTACCTCTAACGGCCGAAACATCAATTTTTAAATTGTTGTAATGGCGTCAGACTTAGGTAAGATGGTGGTAGCTAGCTAGGCGAACTTGAAGCCCTACCACCAACCAAACCGAGTACAAATATACCCTGCTCATGGAAATCGAACCCGGAACCCCTGCGTCTTACACACGTGGGTGAACCGGCCACAGAGGCGGTCCCAACAAAGCTTACATTTTATGGCAGCCTAACTCAAAATTTTTAATAGCATTGAAAAAGATGATTTCTGCTAATTGGTTTAATTAATTTACGTGTTTAATCAAGACATAGGAACTTCTAGAACTTCACTTGGACACTTTAAGTTTTTTTAATACAATACCTTCTCAAATATTTCATTTCTTTCGACTCCACAGTTTTCATAGCCCAAACGGCATGTCTTATGACACATGTGCGGCATAAAGCGAGTATTGATCTAGTGCCTTCCCGTTCTTTCGAGATAGTGTGTTTCTTTTACTGGAAGCAAATCTGTCTGTGAAGACTTTGAATAAAATTATTACCTGAGAAATATTTTTTGAGATAATGATAAGGTTACCATCGCTTGTTTTTTATTAATTAATTAAATAATAGACAGTTTTGGTAAAACTAAAATACTAAAAAGAAAAAAATATTT
Source organism: Catoptria pinella (assembly GCA_963556745.1). Lineage (NCBI taxonomy): Eukaryota > Metazoa > Arthropoda > Insecta > Lepidoptera > Crambidae > Catoptria > Catoptria pinella. The sequence continues at coordinate 2,766,154 of OY750771.1, forward strand.
TTAAGTATTTTGAGTTTAGACCCATGTTTGTTGTAGAAATATTTTCAGTTTCATGGACTGAATAACCCAAGAAGTTTGGATGATGACATTAATAGCCATGTAGTTTTATTTCCTTGTTTACTATTTTGTTTAGATCAGTTGACACTATAAAAAACCTACCAGAAAAAAAAATAAGGCTGAGCGTTTAAATTCTAATCGGTATACGATTATTTTTGTGTTTATTGGTGCTGAATCACCCTGGGCTAGCAATTTAAGGCAAGGCCAGTTTACGAAATCTACTTTTTCACTATCTTTTTGGAATTTGGTTTCAAATTAAAGCTATGCAATAATCAATTAATGCATAGCTTTAATTGTCGCTTCGCCAGAAATTTGACAAAATTTAGAACATTTTTATTGATTTCTGGAATACTAGATCATTTATTAAAAATCTACTCGGTTAAAGTGTTGAATTAATAAAAAAGCTTTCCTTTTTGCAAAAAAACATATCACTGTCGTTGAAAATTACGAGAACTGACAATTGGAAGTTTATTTTTCTAAGCTTTTATGGTGTTATTCAGGATTTTTTTATAGAGTTACCAAGCCATTTTGTTTGGTTAACTTGTTTCTTTGTTTCTTTTTCAGTTTACAGTATTTTTTGTGAAGTAGAATTCTACATAAGTTCTTCACATTGGAAGCATAAAAATCAATCTTTTCATCAGGTTGTGAACTGGCCTCGCCTTAATAAAAACACTGTAAATTTTAACCCTTCGTAAAATTAGTCTCAATGACACCACTCATTCTCTTTTACATATTTTATTATCTAAAGGGAAAACATATTATGTAGTTACACAACAGTTATCTTCCTCGCACGATCTTTGAAAATAATAATTTCAAAAGCTCCTGCGAAATATTACGCGCCAAGAAAATAACGTCAAAGTTGGCCTCGAGCGATCGCGCAAACTATGCGGTGGAACCAATAAACGCCTTGTCATCCCGCTCTGATTGATCTTAATTTTATGCGCAAAACTATCAGTCCATCTCCCTCCCACGCGGCGCGTTGCCAGCGAATATATTTTCCCGCGCGCGGTGCAGAAAATGTGGCCTTTTCCGTTTTTATTTGAATACAGAATGGGAGTGATAATGATTGTGTGAACGCGGGTAGTTTACATCACCTTATTGCCTGGGTTTTGGTGGTTTATTAAGGAGTACATAAAGTCAGTGGACTCAACTGAAATCTCATGCTCATCATTGGCAAAGTCTCACTTCAGAGATGTCGTTAAAACCTACGCATACCTAATAGATATTTGTCATTCATAAAGACACAGAATAACTATTTTGTACCTTTTAAAGTATCTGGTGAGTTTGGTGACGCTACACCATAAGCTAATATTTATATTGGCGAAATATACTAGTTTAGCTTTATCAGAATATCTACTACCGGCACCCCTAGGGCCAGTGGTGTGGCGTCTCAAACAATATTTGAAATTAGACACCCTGAAAAGTAGTGTCAATACACAATAGTATAGTTTGTTTCCATCAAGCGAAAAACTGCTGACATAACGATAAAAAAGGCAGCTAAAAAGTCTTATTTTATGCTCAAAAAAGTTTGGAGATTTCCAGCATTCGAATTATTTTAAAATACTAACTTAAATAGTTTTATGATATGATACGTAAAAATTAAAGAGTAGCATTTTAAATGAGTAAACCAACCTAGCGAAAATATCACATTACAACGCCAAACTATAAATTGTATGAAAAAATATATATCAAAAATGTTTCCCTCTACAAACCCCCAAACGTGGTAAAAATCGTTACAGCATAACATATCGCGTAGGCAGGCGTGCGGTTGACAGGCCAGCTAAAGGATTTATGAACGTTTCCTTTGCCTTGGGAAAAAAATACTTGCAAGTTATAAGGGAATAGAAAATGGTGCGAAGCTTATGATTCACGGTATTAACTATATTTTTACTATTAACGATATTAGGGGCAGGGTTGGTCCGAATAAACATATCGACAGAAAACAAGTTTGTTCTATTATCAACTAGAAATTAGTGATACAGCAGGCGTATTACATAAAAAAAATTGCGATAATCAGGAGTGGGACGAATATCGTCCGCTTAGATGCAGGTCCCCTAGATTTTAAAAAAGTTTGTTAAAAACTTCAAACGTATTCTCGAAACGGTTCTTAAAAAAAAGGACACGGTTCAGCATACACCTTTTTCAATCTATTGCAACGTGTCACAGATTGAAACAGGCAAATCACTAGACAACGCATGCCGACACAGAGCCGCGTAGTATTTGAATATTAAAACTTCCATTGTTAGTCAAATTAGCAGGCAGATGTGAAATCCCTACCTCCGTTGGTACAGCACGGATCTAATTGGAACGCATTTGCATTATAATGCACTGATGCAGCGAAAGTACGGGCTTGTTAAAAATTGTGGGCATGGAAACTTTTTTGAGTTTTTTTTTATTAAAAACTCTGTAGAGATGCTTTTTATTTGGTGAAAAAACGCATGAGGGGTTACCTTTAAACCGTATACCTAGTGAGTTGTTTTTTATTTGCCTTGTAGGTCAAACTCTTTCTGTCATGTGAGTTAGTTCTTGATTTATTCTGACTAGGTTCTAGATCACTTATAGGATTAATTTAAAAAGATCCAACATTTTTATGATATTATCAATTGAACAATTGTTATTCACTTTTTTGTGGATTCTATTTGCGTAACTATAGTAAACTTGCGTTAGGTAGGTAGTTAAAGCTCTGTCCAACCCTATGAGATAAAAACATCAAGAAGATGTATAGATACAAGCGATATAAAACATTGTGATATCAAAGTCATTTGGAAAAATGCGAACTCATATGCACATCCCGAATATTCGAGATAAGTAGAACGTTCGAGATAAGCCAAAGGTTATAGAGCTATTCGGAAAGCACAGCGCCGCCATTTTGATGCTTTAAAGATTACGGAATGGGTGCATGATTGATTTTGATACATCCTTCTTTGACAGTTTTATGGGAAGTTGAAGAATGTCATACTTTTAAACTGAGTGCAAATTAAGACATTGTCAGTGCTTTTGTTTAAAAAACACTAATGTCTTAAAAAACTACTAGTATTTTTGCTGAGATATCTTTTTACGATATTTGTGAACATAAATATTTAATTTCATTAATTTTTTGTTTCTATCCAAAATTTAACAAAAGTTAACAATGAATAATCGAGCAGCGTATTATAATTGCATCGTCCCACGGAAACATGTCCGCAAATTTCCCGCAAAAAACCTATACGAAATCAGAAAAGCCCGAGACATTCCAATAATCCTTTACTTTAGTACTCATACCATGTTCCCGGAGATTAAATTCCTCGACAATATAACTACTGTATCTTCATGTGAGCCTTTTTTAATATCGTGTGTTGTGGGAGAGTTTTTTATACTGAATATAAAATATACAATTTCAACGTAGCAGTGACATTGTGTACCATCCATCTTTTCGGGTTTAACGTTCGCTCTCCCTCTTTCATATGGGGATGTCTCCCTCTAGGTTTTAGTTGCCCCCCTCGGGGTAGAGTTGCTTCAAGCAGTCAACTCTTTGCGCATTTTTCATTCGGAATACAGCGGATATGAAGAAATGTATCGCTTACTCAGCCGTGTTATGATTTTTCTTGTTCTATTTCAAGTAGGGCCTTATGAGATTTTGAGCGTGCGTGGATTAAGGTGTGGGGTTATTTAAAATCTCAATATGACGCCGAGGGTCTAGATAAGTTTAGATTACACCTTCAATTTGAATATAAATACCACTTAAAGTCAATTTTAGATTTAGATCTGAAAAATTTACAGAAAAGTTAGAAAATGTTTGCAATTACAGAATCCCAGTCTTATGAGTATAGTCCAGTACTGCTTTTAGGTGGTGTTATTCTATGGGCGAATTAAGTGCTGTTTGGCAATTATTCTGTAGTCCTGCATGAATATAAAGTCTAGTGGGGACTTGCACACCAGTTTTCATGACGTCAATACACAGTCATAAAACAAATACTACGTATCAAAACGACTTATATCAAAAACATTAGCACTTTCCTGGACACTACATCAATATAGGGACATCGAAAGGATTAAAAAGGACACTATGTCTTATAACGTTGCGTGTTGTTTCGAAAATGTAGGTATAGAATTGCTTACTGTTAATATACGAACACCACGTGGTTCGTGCGTCCACTAACTGTTAAAGGAGAGATCAATGTTTCCTGTTACTTTAAATACACTTAGTAAGGGTATAAGCCTTAACAACTCATGACTATTCATTCAACGTATTACTAGTGTAGTTATGATGATTTCAATTACACACACCGCCATCGACTCCTGCTCTATATTCAAGCCAAAAGTCTCGCTAAACCAAACGTAGATGTAAAGCAAACCTTTCGACTGCACCGCTAACAATCGACGCTTATTCCAGTCACAATCGAGTTATATTTGCTAAAGAGAAGTCGAATCGAAGCCTTAAAAACCATTGGCATTCGAAGCACGTGACTCGTACGTGCCACCACCATCTACCGACCACAGCCGGTACTAATACTAACGTGGTTTGAGTCTGGAACGTTTTAACTATGTATTATTAGCTTTTTGAGCACGTTTGCTTGCGAGAGCGATCGGAATAACTGATTATTATGAATGGTAATGCGATTTATTATATTTGTGATGTGACGGGAGTGTGGAGTGACATAATAATATGTGATGGTACCTGAGCTTACATGGGAATGTTAACATAAATTATCCATACTTAAAATTATATAAATAGGTCTCTTAAGTACTCTTAAGTATGATAATAACGGTCATTATCTAGACAACAGGCTTGTCAGATCTAGATCTAGTTCTATACATTTTATGATAAAATGTCCAATGGTCTTAATATTGTTAGGTCAAATAAGATTGTGTATTGTTATACACAACCTTTTTGACCTAACCATAAGCTATTTAATGAACAAGTTGAAATTTTAACCAAGAGACAGTTAAGCGAAATACCTACGTCATGATTCATTGAAAATCTCACAAAGTTAATTAAAAGCCAACTCTGTAAAGCCCAGCAGATTTTACTATTTATGTGGTAATTTAATATTTATGTGCTAGCATTTTTAAAGTTTTCCACCAACTCTACTGAAACATTATCAAAAATAACGATTCCTTAATATTAATACATAACATAAGCGATCAATTATGTATGATTGACAAAACAACACGGACTCTATTTAAAAAATATCGCACAACATAAGTTACTTCAAAACAAAAGACGATCGTTTAGTGTTCTATAAAAACTTATGACCGATCGTCATTTGTTTGAAAATTGTTATCAGTGAAGTTTTTTTTTCGATTTTCTGTTTCTGTACCGATGTTTGCTTTCCCCATCGATAGACATAGAACCTCTAAAGACAGAAGCAAATTCCCACGAGTGTCTATAATGTAAGCACGCTTTAACCAAATACAAAGGATGGTTCAGAATAGGTAATGCGGTATGTAAAGAAAACATGAAATTTCCATGCGATTCGGATGGCAATCTACATGACTAGCGACCGATATCGGGTATATAAGTATATTACCAATAAGCCCGGATAAGATTTCGATGTATGCCTTATGTATCAGCCATTTTGATTATGTAGAGTCTTGTGAAAAGATCGGATTGGCTTTGTCAATTCGGCTATGCTAAGTTAGATCCCCATATCTTTTCAAATCTTAAGGATTTGTGTTTACATCAATTTAGCTAGCAATAGAGACGAAAATATGGAACTCACATTGCTTTCAAAGAGTAGACATAAACAAAAGAAAATACAGACAAAGCCATTAGTCTTGATACAAAGGGAATAACATAGTCTGGCAAAATTTTATGTCACAGACAGTAAACTGAGCACAATCAATGTTGTTTAGCGTGCTACCTTTTTAACTTTTGAGTAAGTACATATACCTATTTCTTATAAAAAATCTTTCTACTTATACTAAAGAGTATGAAAAACGTTCACTTTCATTCCATAAACAAGCGCCCCTTTTCTTTACTTAGCTATTTATATACCTACACGCACACTCTAGAGAAGTGATGAAATATGAACTACCAAAATCTTACTACGAAGACGTACAAGGGCGGAACAAGCAACGGTACGATGAAAAAAGAATCTCATCCATCAACTGAGAAAATAACGATTCCCGTGCCTCAGACAAATGATTGACAGTGAATGAAAAAAGGAATAAAAAAGGGACAAAAAAAGAAATGATTCCTTATTCAAATTTTCACGGCGTTCGATTTTTTCCTTTGTCGCGAGCGTTCCGTTTTGTTTCCATTTGTAATTTGTCGGTTTGCTCTTTCCAGAAAAACGGTGCGTTCCTCCGGAGCGTAAAAGTCTTTTGGCAAGTTTTTATTGGTTTATTATAAAGACGAGCGTGTCGCTCTGTACGTTAGGTAATTGCTTAGATGACAATTGAAGTGTGGCGCTAACATTCGGATTGTTTTTGCGTTCAAAGGGTACCTATGTTTGAACCAATTATATCGATATGGTTCAAATAAGTTAGTAGTCATTAAATTTCAGCAGCAAAAGATTGCTTGGGAATTCGCTAAATCATTAACATAATATTTTCAATTTTTAATCCCATCTTTTTATGGAAATATCAGCGTTATCATCATAATACACATCGTGATGAGGTTAAAAAACAACAAATTCTAAGAAGAAGGATAAGAACCTTTCAATGTTCTAATTTCAAACTCCATTGCTGTTAAAACAACAAACCAACAAAATATTCCACATCGACTCCAAATTCAAAATAAGCTGTTCGAGTGGAACACATTCCGTGTCGCATTTAAACATCGGTGACCTTGTGGAATCGCTAATTCGAGCCCCGCATCCCCACATAATTTGCGCTTACCGTAAAACTGATTACGTTCTCGCAGACGATTCCTTCTCTTTCACACACCCTCTCTTTCCCGCCCATTCATGAAACGTTTAATTATACCGCCTTGGGATGGCATTATGCGGTAGTGAAAGTGGGAAAGTTTGATTGGACTTTCCCGAGGAATTTCCATTCGTGAATCCGAAATAAGGGCAGCGAGAGTGCAAGTTGTGGATTTCAATGATAGCTAGTAAAGTGTGCTCGTTTTATGGCAAAACTTAAATAGCTTAGGTGGAATTGCGTCGTTGTTTTTGAATCAGTGTCTGTTAATCTGCTTATTTTTATAAAAGCTTCATCCAAACATGTCTGAATGAGTAGGAATGATACACAATGACATTACGAGCCATATATGAACACAACGCTGAATAAATTATTACTATTAACCATCTTAACCCTTCAACGCCCGGAAAATGAGACACAATAGATATTCCATTGTTATCCGGCCGCATGCATCCGCTCGGGCTTTGATGAATTAAAACCTAAAATTACTGATTAAGTACATCCAAAGTACTAAAGTGGTATCGTAGATAGTAGAAGTTCTCCAATATCCGAACATTATAACTACAAAAAAACTCCAGGCTTAAAAATAATCGCAAGTTTGCATAAAACCATCTCCGCCATTACTTATGGGGTATGTACATCTTTCTCTCCCGCGTTTTTTAAATATGGAACAAACGCCCGGAGCGAACTCTCAAACACTCATTTATTTTCTCTCTCACTTTCTTATCTTCCGTATCCGGGTTAATTTTAAATGTAGAACACGAGTGTTGGGGCAGGTCGGGTATATTAGACCCCGGGCGTAATGAGTCGGGTGGGGGGTTTGGCGTTAGGAATTAAGGAGCGTTAAACAAGCGATTTGGGGTTAATTTTGTCACTTGTTGATGTGTCGGGGTGTTAATAACATAATTGAGTTTCGAAAGTCATTTGTTAATCGTTTTATGGTTCCGATATGTATTTGGTTCTGTTTTGAGTTTTGTTAAAAAGATTTGTCTTGTCTTGAAGTAAATGAAAAAAAAACTGTTTCGTTTAAACAGTTAAAAGTGTAATGGAATGACAAAGTATTAAATTGTTTCACTGTAAAATCCGCTTAGTAATCTTTTATATATTTTTTTCCATGCAAAAATGCGCATAGCATAGATATAATCAACATTAGCCAATCTATCTGTTAACCAGACTGCTCTAAAGAAAAAGCTTAGAAGAGTGGAAACAACCTTGAATTTTTTGAAAAGAATTTTCTAATTCATAACACAACTATATGAATTCCTAAACTAAAAGTCTTCCCATGTAGAGAGAGGTAAAATAGTCTCACTGATAGACGAAATTCAATATCAATAAACTGCAACAATCTTAAATTGCTATTACACTTCAAAGCAATAACTGCCAATACGTACTATAAATGATTGCAAACTCGGTAGCAAGAAATATTGAACTGGTAGAAAAAACAACTGATATTATATTTCCGTGTTAAATAAATTTTCAGGTTTACAGACTAAACACTGACAACGCACTCACTTATAGTGGCTAACTGCTTGTGGGTATGCAAACAAACAAAAAAAAAAAAAAAGGTTTACGGACGATTTTTAATTTTGAAAACTATCGTAAGTCAGGAAATAGGTAATGAAGTCTTTATCTACGCTCTACTTTCTCTAAGTAATGATTTTCATGCGAATATGGTTATTTAACTTCAACGGACTGAAAAGAGAAAAAAACTTATTATTATTTGGGAAATACCGCGCTAGAACCTGTAAAAAGTATTTTACTTCAATACACAACGTGTTAAAAAAAACCCTAAATCCAAATATGGTAGAGAGGGTACTATGCATCTTTATACCCCGGAAAATTTTATAAGCCCCTGACAACCGCCACAGTTTTGAAAAAAAAAAAGACTTTTCATTTCATGATAAATGATAAATAAAATAATATATGTATTGTATTTTAGCTTTTGCCCATTAATGGGATTGATTGATGAATATAATAGTCTATTTGCGTCTAGGGTTGTCACTTTGCAGTTTTCCGTAGAAATCAAAACCAAAATTTTACAGGTTCTTATGAAACACTCTGTATAGTCACAGAAGTGAATAACGAAAAGTTTCATTCAATCGTAGTAAGTATTCAATACGTTTCTAATGAAACAGTATTCGTGTACGATTCGAGCCAGCCATTGTGCCTCCAACAATCGATAATAATTTCAAACATCGATTCAAACTTCACGCATCACTCGCACAAAAAGGTTATAATCCGAAAGAAACCCGGCCCTCAGGGTATTCCGGAAAATTGGAGCCTCCAGAAGATATATTTTGAATTTTTATTATGTACTATTTTCTATTCCGCTCCCAAGGTAACCCTTTTGCCGCAAGGGGTTTCGAATGCGGAGACATTCTATAGGTGTGGGTGGCTTACACCCCTAGCCCCTTTTGGGGTATGATGCCCCCCTGTCCCATCTTATTCTGTGAAGGATTTACCAAGTAGCACGTGTATATATTTGTATATAAAAACATTCATTCTTGGCGCATATTTCTGAATAATTCGACACGGTGGCTTCTTAATAAGGTCATCGTTTGTGTAGACACGGCTCCGAGAGGATTATCCTGTGTCAATTCTGGGGATCAGGCTGTTAGGATTATAGGGTTAACGTTTTAATATTGTTGGGTATTAGGGCGAGGATGTCCGCAAATTGTCTAATAAAACTTCAAAGGAACAGTTACTCTAATCTTTGTAGCCAAACACATAAAATGTTATGTAACATTTACATTACAATTACATTAACAACAACAGGGAAAATCAAAGTTCTTTTTCAAATTCACAAATTGAGGAATTCAAATGGAAATATAATTTCACATTTCATTGTACTCTTTTTAGGTCTATAAATGTTCATAATGAAATATAAAATATTTTTACACTTACATTGAAAGATTTATTTTCTTTCAATGTAAGTGAACTTTGATTTTCTCTAATAAAATCGTCGAAATCAATGTTAAGGTGCATGAAAAATAATTCTTGCAATGTAGCAGTTTTTCCTGCACCTATGAATTCTAAATTGACAGTAGAAACAGTATGTACGCTTAATATAGTTTGTTATGGTTGGATTTATTTTGCTGTCAGATAACTATTTTAGATATGTTTGTACTATAAGGAGCTCGACGGCGCAGTGGTTTAGCGCCTGGCCCAGCGATTGCGGAGGTTAAGCAACTTTCGCAAGGGTCGGTCATGGGATGGGTGACCAAAAATTTACTATCTTGACCTCCTCCATGCTTCGGAAGGCATGTTAAGCCGTTGCTGCATTTGCAGTCGTTAATACCCACCAATCCGCATTGGGCCCGCATGGTGGGTTATGGCCTATCTTTCTTATTCACCCATAAGGAAGGCCTGTGCTCCAGCAGTGGGGACATTAAAAATGGCTGATGGTTAATAAACTTGGAGAAATATTTTAATAGGGGTAGTAGTTAAATGAATACTGTTCTCGTTATATCGTTTGGCAAAAATGGTGTTTTGAAAATAAATAATTTTAAAGTTTCGTTAAAAATTACTTTCCGCAATATATGCAGGCCGACATTTCGTACGTAACATCAAATTCGCTTACGCAATCCACGTTTTCTAAGGAAATTGTGGTTTGATCTAACATCCGCAGGTACGGACTGGAAAGAAATTCCATTTTCACAAACGAAAAATCCATCCAATACAATATATCACATGGTTCTAAGCCTGTTAGGTGAGCGGGAGGGAAATATGTGGGGTCGTAGGAGTGAGGGAGAGGAGGAATCAAATGTCCCTGCGAAATGGGACGTAAGGAGATTGAATAGAGACACACTAATATTCGCGCTTACCTTTGCTTGTGAGCGTGTGTGTAGTTAAGGCGAGTCGCTGTTAAGGCCACTTTTCCAGTTTTGGATTTTTCATATTTACGCACTTACTAAAAATAGTAAATAGAGTACTAAAAATAGTAATAGAGAAAATAGAGTGTAGTGTATAGTTAGTTACACACAGGTGATTCTCTGCCATGTTCTCCTTTGACCTGACAGCCTCGTATTTAAACAGAATTTTAAGAAGGAAGCCTAGGTAGAGTAATAGGGGCTGATTACGTAATTATGTTGCTAACAATTCTCGATTGAAATCGATTGAAACCGCAGTTACATTGCTGCTTTAAGTAAGATAGTTGTCACATTGGTTCTTCCTAAAGAGTAACGAGAACCAATGTGACAAAAGTGTGAGCAATGTAACTGCGATTTCTGTCAGAGTTGATTGCAAGAAAGTTACATTATTAGGCCCCAGGTAGTTAATAGAGTTGTGAATGGGGAATGTCTGGAAAAAACAAATTGGCTGAATATTCTTAATAGGTAGAAATAAGCTCCCTTATTAATATAAAAAAGATTCAGAAATTTGGGTTGCGCGGAAAATTTAAAAAAAAAGTTACTCGTTTTCGCGTACTACAGAAGTAATAGCATAAAGGAGATGATTTCCTTGCTATTCCCCAAACACCACTTTAAGCATACTCTATGCAATACTAAATAATATACTAGAAAAATACGACTCGCACCAGATCAAGTTCTCGGACGGGAATCGATTCGATCGAATCGATTTTGCGGGTTCGATTCCCGTGCGAGAACATGATCTGGTGCGAGTCCTATTTTTTCTAGTAATATTTAAAAATAGCATTGTGAATGCTAAAATTACAAAATTTAAAAATACTTTATGTATTTTCTTTGAGAATCTTTTATTTAAAAACTTCCACCGAAATCGAAACGAATCATGCCCTTAACAAAATACTCTTGTGCGCCATACACACATGCAAAGTCACAGATCAGCCGTAAAGAAAACGCGCACATCGGCAAAACGAAAGGCTTAGATCACCCACACACGCTCGCGCCGTGTAAACCTGTGACAATCTTGTCTGTTTCTGTGTGATCTTTACCGTACTCGGAGTAATAGGGGTGAGTTCTGTTTATTTTTCCTTTCTTTGTGTAGTTTTGTTGTGAAATGTGAGTATTGGTTATGCTGATATTAGCTGGAACAAAAGAAGATCGGAGCTTTGAAACGGTAACTTTTTGATTGCTGTTTCTCCAAAGTGTGGCCAGTGTGAAAAACTGACCACATAGAACAATTTTCGACCTTTTAGGCCCAAGTGCAGGATATGTCAGCAGAGTTTATTACCGTAGTACCCACGACGAAATAGTTAGTCTGTGGGTGGTATCTTTAATGCGATAGTATTTAATCATCCAGTTAATTACTTGTCTCAATAATGTCAATGAGGGTATCACTCAAAACTTTTGTAGATGGCGCTCTCGGCAATGGTACCTTGTTTACAAAATATGACATTTGTTTTTTGCGAATTTGTTTAATTTAGCTGAAAATAATGTATTCTACACTGACAGTGAAGCAGAAAACATAATTAAAAGGAAAGAAGGATTTAATAGAGAGGTGAGTAAAAGATAACTCTAAATAATGCCTTGCCGAACTTATTTTTTGTCAATTATGCGTATTTCAAAACTCATGTTTTCTTGTCTTTCGGAATACGATGGACATCTCGATTTTTGCAATTAAAAGCACACACTGAGGCATTATCACAGTATTTTATGATAATGATAAAAATGAGACAACTTTCTTATGAAACTGACAGTTCAATTGGGTACCATCGCTAATGCGCCACCTAGCGGGAGAAAAAGTGATACTACCCATTGAAAAAGGTCAAGTGTAAGTTACCTTGCGCGCTTTACTAATTCAAGAAAAAGTTATTTTATGTTACCATAATCAAAAAAATGTGTGGGTATTGTGCACTGATATTTTTGTGGTGTGCATGTGCATTGTTTGCGGGCGGGCGGGCAGTGCATCTTGCATATATTTTTTTGCAGGGGTAAGCTACATATATTTCTCTTTTCACAATGGTTTGGGACTTCCGCCAAGTGACGCCTGATTCAATCAAATATGTCAGTACCTACTGTATTCCACAATTGTATGTGTACGTACATATTCTAACTAACCTTATTGTGGTCACGGCACATAACCTCGAAACACTGATTATTTCAACGATACTAATACGCTGAATGCCATGAATTCAACTTTTCATTGTAACGTTTTCAAACCACGCAAACATTTCACATAAAAACGACATTTGTATCATATAAAACACATAGGCTCACGACATATTGAAAGTGTAATAAAAAAAGCTTTTATTGGGAGAACACTCAACCCTCAACTAGTCGTAAAGTTGGCTCATGCATGCAAGTTTGGTACTTATAAGCATGTAAAAGTAGGCTTTATGTACGAATGTCATGCACGGAAGTTGGCGGTTTTCGAGTTAACATTCGGATATTTTGTTCGAAAGAGTGATGCTTTTGGTTAGGCAAGTTGACTTGGGCGAGTAAGCTTGTAAAATCTAAATCAAAGATTAAAGAGATTAACGTAGTTTTTTATAAACTACTATGTTTCCTATTCCTATTCATTATTTTAACATGTTTTATTAGGTCGCTTTCATGTTTATTTGTTTCTTTGTTTGTTTGCCCACAAATTTTGCTAAAGATTTTATACTAGCTACCCGGACTTCAGAACTTCAGAAGACAATGCAATATTAAATAAATAAATAGAAATATTTGACAACATCACATACATTGCTCTGATTCCAAAGTAAGTAGCTAAAGCACTTGTGTTATGGAAATCAGAGAACGGTGGTATCACAAACACCCAGACCTGAGCCAATGTAGAAAAGTTCGTTTTCTAAATTGATCCAACCGGGGATCGAACCCGGGACCTCAGAGATAACGACACCTTAAAAACCGGTGTACAAAGTCACCACGGAGGTCGTCAATAAAAAGTATAGTATTAAGGTACAATTTTTTTTTTTTAAATTTTACTTCACCACTTTGTCGGCGTGATTAATATTCATGTCAAATTACAGCTTTCTAGTACTAAGAGTCCATGAGCTAGGCTGCGAACAGACGGACGGACGGACATGTCGAAACTATAAGGGACATGTTAACTACGGAACCCTAAAAACGCCTTTTAAAGTCGGGTGGGGACGAAAGATATTTCGTGGTTTTAAAACCCCACCCGACTTCATACGTCTTCATTTTTTTTTATATATTACGTATGCGTACCTACTTACAAGTTAACTAGCGGAACTATGTAGATTAAAAAAATATGATTTCTTACTTTTTAGAGCTGTAAATTTTAAGCTTTTTGTTAAGTTTTTTTAAGATTCTTGAAAGAGGTTTTGTTAAGAAGTTTATTTGCATATAATGTAAGCAATCCTATAACTTTAGAAATAATAATGGACACAAAATACATTAATTTGTCACTGCTGCTCTCAACTTAATCTACCTGCAATGCAATGAAGTTAGAAGCTACCAAAAAGTTCCCGTATTTGCATTTAAAAAAAATCAAATACTTAGCACTACCTCTTTCCAGTTTTTAAGCAAGTGTACTGTCTCATAAGTCTACTCGTGCCGTGTTAAGCTTACATTCGTAGCCTGTAAAGATCCATGTGGTATGCAAATCGAGACATAATGTCGGGTGATTGGTACCGTCCGGCTTGGCTGGCACCGGCAATGTACGGAATAACATTCTTCGTGTTAACACGCGTTGATATAGTCTGTGGTTTGTGTGGAAACGGTGGAGTAATATAGTATAATTTGTAGCCAAAATAATTTTTTCATAGATAGATCAAGAAATATTTTGTCCTAAGTATTAATTATATTAATTTTAACTTAGTACCTACTTCAACCCATTTCTAGGAATAACAATCTTAACAGTAAGATAAACAGACGAACAAACGGAATATAAAGTGATAACGGTTCCCGTTTTTAGGGGTCCGTACCAAAATGGTAAAAAGGAACCCTTATGGTGCGACTCAGTCTGTCTGTCTGTCATAGCTGGATATCTCGAGAACTACTAATGCTATTAACTTGAAATTTGGAATAGTTTTAGATGATGTATATTTTTTTGCAACAGGGTCTGAAAGGTCTGAGAAGTGAAGCTACTAGGGCATATGGGGTATCATATGAAAGAACGCTGCTTATACATTCTAAAACATTTTTTTTATTGTTTTAGGCCGCATAGTTTTCGACTTTTGATAAATAATAATAAAAAAATACCGTTTCCACCCCCTCCTCCTTACCTCCTTATCTCTTCAGTTTATATAGAGAAAAACTTGAAATTATTTTATCTGATAGAAATGTATGTTAAGATTACACGAAAAATAAAACGATGTCTCTAAATAGTAAACTTTTTCAGAATGATGATGGAAATGACGAAACCCTCGGTGCACGAGTCCGACTCGCTCTTGACCGTTTTTTTTTAAGATATGACCACTCTAAAATATTTTAAATTCAGTACTTACTATATCCATAAGTTTAACTTTTTTATTAGTAACATAACACAAGTACCTAATAATAATTTCTTTTATTAGAGGAGTGACATCGTTTGCATCCTGTGAGTTGTGTCCTTTAGAAACTTCTGAAATGGGATGGGAGATATCAAAACGGATTTCCAAACAAAGTCTGGGGAGAACGTAGGTTAATTTAATGTGACAAGGCAATATCATTCTTATTGCCATAACACATAAAACACTAAAACCATTGGCTGAATATACAATACATTTAAAACCTATGAAGAATGGTCACCATACAAAATTTCCTCAGTCGGGACAGAAAAGAGATCTATCCTAGTTTTTCGGAAGAAACCTAGGTTAAGTTATTTTACAAAAATAGATATGTATTATGTAACAACTTTTACTATGGGACCAATTTTAAAATCGTGAAAAAAAAATCAGCTGTTTTATACATTTTGATATTTTCGATTTTAATTTTTGTATGAAACAGCTGATTTTTATTTCGTGATTTCAGAGTTGGTCTCATAGTAAAAGTTGTTCAGTTTGATGGTCCCTATATACCATATTCGGCATTAGGGGTATTTTTGTAACACCTTGTATATAAATAAATAAATATTTAATAATACTGGATAGCATAAACTTGAGAAGGTAAATAGTTTGTTTTTCTTCAGTAAAGTTGTCGAAACCGCATGAAAATCTTATTGTACGTGAAAAAAAAACGTGGATAAAACATTGATATGACCTTTTCTTGCAATTGCTCAACTTAACTTGTGCTGTCAACTTTGCAAGGTTAAAGTTTATAGAGAAGCTTTGAGAAATTTTCCCAAAATAATTCTTCATTTTCGCAAAACAAATTTTCTATAAGCATCTAGCTCTTCTTTTATAAACAGCCGATATCTCCGATCGTCTGGACGGGAAATCCGATCCGGCCGAAATTCTACCGTCGTTCGAGTTTGGGCAATTTGATTGTTTTAGAGGACAGTTTAGCTAAGATAAGTCCATTGTTTTAGAGGTTTATACGTACTTATTATAGAACAGTAGATATCACCTGTCTGCATGTAATCCTGATCTCTTATCTCTAAGGGGAGAGAGAACCATACAAGAGGTAAAATTCGACTAAATAGATTTTTAGGATTCCGTACCAAAATGGTAAAAAGGAACCCTTATGATGCGACTCAGTCTATCTGTCTGTCACAGCTAGATATCTCGAGAACTACTAATGCTTCAACTTAAAATTTGGAATAGTTTTAGATAACGTTTGCCCAACTGTTTTGTGAATAAGAGAAAATATTTATATTTTTTTACAACAGGGACTTAAAAATTCGAAGTGAGGCTATTAGGGAAAATGGGTATCATATGAAAGAGCGCTCTGCTTGCATATTCTCAAACATTTTTTTTAGGCCACATAGTTTTCGACTTTTGATGAAAAATTAAAATGTCAGGGGTACAGAGAAGGACATAGGGTACCTTTCATCCCGAAAAAATAATTATTCTCGAGGGACAGCAAAAAAACTTTCCACGCAGACGAAGACGCGGGCGGTCGCTAGTTTCTAATAAATGCACAAATATAATAATATGCCTCCTTACTTTATCTTGAATATCATTAGTATAAAACGCCTTACATGCTCGTAACTCATGTAATGTCAAACACGTTTTTTCACAAAGCACCTCCTAATTGAGAAGATCTTTTTGTTGACTTTTTTCTCGCAAAACGTTCATAAAAATATACCTACATCTGTGACCATTCAAATTAATCGACAGACACGTCAAAAGTTTTGTTTGAACTAAAGGGCCCATTTAATAACGTGACAATTTGTCAACTGTCATGCACGACCTGAGTGGTGCAGTGGTCAACATGCGGGTTTACCACGCAAGAGGTCCCAGGTTCGATTCCCGGCCGGCAGAAATTGAAATGATGAATTTTAATTTCTGTGACGGGTCTGGGTGTTACTATGTATAATAAGTGTGTATTTAAAAAGTATATAAGTAGTATATCAGTTGTCTAGCACCCATATTACAAGCTTTGCTTAGTTTGGGGCTAGATGGCGCTGTGTGAAATTTGTCCAAGCATTTATTTGATGTTGTCAAAGTTACTTGATGTTGTGAAATTTATTTATTTATTTATTATTATTAAGTATTATGCTAACTTTACTTATTTTACCAACTGATTAACGCTCAAAGCCAGAAGTTGGATCCTAATCTGCATCAGAACGTAAGTGTATTGCGATTTACAAAAACTGTTATTCACAACAATCAATACGCGATCGCAACATTTCTGCTGTTTTGCCAGATTTGGCATCTATACCCAAATTGAGAGAAAAGATACGAGCGCGACAAAAAAAAAGTAATTTTTGAAATGAACAAAGGAATAAAGTTCTTTTTACTTATAGGAACAGTGAATGAAGGGAAACTATATATTTACTGCATAGAGTTGTAGAGTTGTCAATAAAACTTAAATATGAATTTGACCCAAAAAAATCAGGTAACGTTAATTTCAGTCGCAGTAATTTTAAAATTCTTTGATCGTGGACGTAAATTATTATAAAATAGAAATTATAAAGCAAAATAACAATGACTTCTATGTTGTTTAATGAACCTGTCTCCAGATATAGATGGCCGGGAAAAGTTTCTCATAAATATTATTTTAAAACATCATGTTGATTTTTATACAGAAAGGTAAATTTAGGTTTTTTTTTGTTTCAAAAGACTTTTCCATGGCTTTTTTCGATTTGTTCAGAATTCGTCATGTTCCTGACTCGCCCTATTCCAGATTCGCCTCATTCCAGATTCATCGGTCTTCGGTCGGTCGCCGGTTGGTCTCGGTCTCGCAGAAGTATTTATCCCCGAATTTATTTATAATAATACAGGGTTATTTTTAATTCATTTAAAACCTTTCGTGGGTTTGATCAGACCATCAAACTGAGGATTTTTCATTATGGGACCAACCTTGAAATCGCGAAAAAAAAACAGCTGTTTCATACATTTCGATGGAGTAGGCATTGTACTTTTGTATGAAACAGCTGTTTTTTTTTCGCGATTTTAAGGTTGGTCCCATAAAGAAAGTTGTTCAGTTTGATGGTCTGATCAACCCCACGAGAGGTTTTAAATGAATTACAAATGACCCTGTATAATAAAATAGTATATGCGTTTATTTTCCCATTACAAACTTACATAAAAATGACTTAGGTACATGGAACTTATACAATTTAAGTTTGTGTAAGACTGATGCCTACGCTAGGTGTAATACCTGTGTTGCAGGTCATCAGGCTCCCACTACCTCGAACCAATATACTACATACACAATATGGTGATGAGTGAATGACATTTAAACGAAAAACAATCACAGTAATTTGTAATGTGTTAATTATTGCTATAATATAAATAAATATATCTATAAGTTTGTTAGTGATTATTTGATGTATAATTTATTGTTGGCTATACTCGCCTGAAACACAGGTTTTTCCTAGTTCGGGCAAATGTTATTATTATTTTACTTAACTTTGTAAATGATTGTACTAAACTGCATTTTTGAAAATAAATAATTATTCTTTTCTAATTATTCTACAGATTACAAAATTGAATGAGAATTGAAATTGATTTATTGACTACACATATCAATTTCGAGTGTTGCCAACATAAAACCTCTTATAAGTCTGATATTCTTGGTGCTTAACAGCATGTTTATGACATGGTTCTACCGACGCGATCACGAACCGTTCCGATGAAATATGAAATGGCATTTTTCCAATTCACTAATGGCTTTTATAGTTTAGGGAATGCCGCCATATTCAAACTGTTATTGGACAGTTAGTACTGTCGTATTTTGTTGTATCGATAAAGATAATCGATAGTGACAATCCTTAATAAATTGGATGTCGTACAAAATAACGTCGGCTACTATGTAAGTTAGAGCTGGAATCTTCAAATTAGGCTTGTCTGTTTGTTAGGGGTGTGAGTTTTGTAATTAATAGGATATTTTTTCTTTTATAGAAAATATTTATTACGCGTTACGTATTCTTTTTAGGGTTTCGTACCGTAAAGGGTAAAACGGGATATATATAACAAATACTAAAAAACAGAATAACATAAATATTTAAGGGGGCTCCCATACAACAGACATGATTTTTTGCCGTTTTATAGATAATGGTACGGAACCCTTCGTGCGCGAGTCCGACTTGCACTTGGCCGGTTTTTATAATAACAGCTTATAATTGTACACACGACGGCACCTAAGACTATACATGTTTACCATGAGACCGCCTTTATGCCCTACGTAATAAAAGCTGTTTTCGCAGTTTCACTGTATAACCTGACGTGCTGTCGTGTGTACTTAAATGCATTACATAAAGACATAACAATTCAAGGATAGAAAGATCTACCACTTAAAGAGTAATAGTATGTTTGCATTATAATTTCTTCTTATATAAAACACAGTTGAATGCTTTTAGGTTTAAAAAGATATCTCTTAACTTCTTAATTAATGTCGGTTACGTACGTTTTATACTAATAACAAAGTAAAACTTAATTTTAATGTCTTAATAAAATGAAATACTGAAATGACATCCATAAAATAATCTTTAGATTTTATTTTTAGTTGTTTTAAAATAAATAACAGTTTACACATGAAAGATTTACAACCATTTCTTATGCACATTTTCCAGGTTTTCAGGGGTCCGTAGTAAAACAAGAAACCCTAATAAGATCGTTGGATTCCATCTATCTTTATCTTGCGTCATCTTTATCAGCATCGTAGCGTCTACAACAATGAATCGAATTTGATGAAATTTCATACATTATTATGCTTCTGTCAGAGATCTCAATTTTAACGTAATAACAAAACATATATTTTAAATTTTTCACGTAGTAAAGTTGAGATTAAAACATGTTTTAGCATTGAGTGAGATGACATTCAAAAGGACTTTTAAAACGATTATGAGGATTCATTGATTTTTTTACATAAAGTTTTTTTTACCGAAATATTAAGCTTCAAAATGTAGCTGTAACTTTTTAAGTAAAACGTTAAACAGATAAAAATCTCCAAAAACCAGGTATACTGCTCTTAGAAAATACTTTTAATTAAAATAACAGGCACTGAGACAAATTAAGTTTCTGGAATAAAAATTAACCTTTTTTGAAGTCCGTTAAAAAACTACAACTTCAGATCTAAGTACATGTAGATAGGTAATTCAACATTTGAAGCTACCACAGTTTATATCCTTGGAAAATATTCAGTGAAACATCCTGAGTTAGAGCAGTGACTACGGAACCCTATTCTCTACGCGTGGCCCGACACGCACTTGTTCGGTATTTTATCTTACAAATCAAGCTCTAGACTTATCATTTTGAACGCACTAAATAATAGAGCGTTTGCACCTGCATTTTACACCCTAGAAGCACAACTTGCACATTAATTGTATCGCAATTTACATTCGTAGGCCGCAATATGTCTATCCACGTGTCTGCTTTAAGGGCCTTATGTCCGTCTTAAAAGTGTACTAACAGCGTGGCATTTAAAGTCTTTGTGTTGCATAAACTTAAGCCTCGCATACATTAAGGAACAAGGTCGCGATACGGGTTGTCGATTTAGTCGGGTGACAACGAAGTCGAGCGATGTCACCAGACATTTGTCTAGAGACATTTTACATCTACAATATAGAGAATTTGGTAGTAATCTCCACGCTTGGCAGGCATTACCTTGCATTTGAACCTGAAATGCAGAGACGTGACAACAAGTAATAAATCGGGCAATCAGGATAACTTACCGTCGTTTTGAAGTATGATGTCTGTCGGCAAGACTTCTCTAACAAAGACGTATCACGTGAAGTCAGGAAATATTGCCAGACTTTGTTTGAACTCGCACGACATCTTGACTTAGCCTCGCTATCGCACCAAAGTTGTGCTCTAGTGGACAGGAGCCTTTATTATAAAGACAAATGTGGATAAATTTGCTATAAAATATCGCATCTGTTTTTTAACGAGTTTATTATTCTAGTAGCTTAGAATTAGAACTGCTATCCATTTATTGATTGTAAAACGATAAAAGATCGAATGTGCAACTTGAATTATGCAGCTGCTAGAAATGTACGCAGTTTCTTTGTTGCGATTTCCGCAATAAATGTTCTGGAGTGTTTTATGTTATTAGTTGTATTGAAGTTTACAAATTATGTTTAAATAGTTGCGTCAGTCTCATTTATAAATATGTTCTACAAAAGAATATCAAACACGAGAATGGAATAAGTGAAACTTGATATATTTTGTATTTATATGAGTTTTTCTGCTCGATAGAGAAAGGGTAAAAACATTTAAAAAAAATTTAAAAAAAAAAACAAAATGGCGAAATAAATAAATTGTAGTCCAAAGACGTACTGTCTTAAATAAGATTCCACTAACAAAATCATTAAGGGGCTGACATGAGCCAACTAGCGTCACCAGTCGATTTTATTTTATTTATTCTTAATAAGCCCAATTTCTTAAAAAAGGCATCAGTCAAGGTTTTGTTAATAACGTCTAACATTTATAGAGTAACTTTATACAGTTTGAAAAGGCATTCAAACAGTTTAAAACGCAATTTTGTTAAAAGTTGCCACTATTGGTTCAAACCCGTTTTTAAACTATTGCACGCATTTTGTAATGTTGTAACGTTATTCAATAAACGTTAGACGTCATTCACAAGACCTTGACTGATTCCTTTTTTAAGAAATTGGGCTTATTTATAATAAATAAAATAAATTCGACTGGCGGTGCTAGTTGGCTCATGTCAGCCCCTTAATAAATGGTTTATGATTCCATACAAACAAAAACAGACTGGTATAGTTCTAAAAATAAAACTATGCGTTCTTTAACACTTTAAGGATGTCACTTTTTATCAAAGATGCCGATTGTCAGTAATGATGGATGGTACAACTAATACTTGTTGGATTTATTTAGTTTTTCCTTGCAAATTCCCGACAATTAAGCCCGGGACACTCAAATACTTTAAATAATAAGGCATCTTAGTAGCCTAATAGGGCACCAGAATAGTCCACGCGGCTTATCAAATAAGTAAATGGATTTTAAGACAAAAACGGAACGACAATGTCGATAATACTGATTGTTCCATAATTGGTACCGCTCGAAGGCTCAGAAGGAAAATTATTACTGGTATACTAATTTAATGATATTGTCGGCGTTAGTTTTGTAATGTCTGTTAGCGAATTCTATTATCGAAAATTGCAATATGAACGGAAGTATTAAATACAATTTGAATAGACACCTCGTTATCATAAATTGGTTTGCCGTAATTTTTAGTCGAATGCGTAATAGCCTTTTGCAATGTTGTATTTAGTCTGAGTTACGAGTAACTTAACATTTTATTAAGCTTTGTTTAATACTAAATAATATACTAGAAAAAATACGACTCGCACCAGATCGTGTTCTCGGACGGGAAACGAACCCGCGACCTTTGGATATCCGATCCAATGCTCTGACCGCTGAGCTAGGGAGTCACTAGTGGGAACGTCGAATTTATTCTAGTATATCAACTCTTACGCTGCAAGCCAGCGCTATCTCACCAATGTACAAGGAATTACCTCTACATTTAATTGAAATATCTTTTCAGATATTTTAAGCAATTGATTAAGATGAGAAAGCTATATAATTTTTTGAGATTTTAGCATTCACAATGCTATTTTTGATATAATACTAAATAATATAAGTACTAGAAAAAATAACTAGAAAGCATGATCTGGTGCGAGTCGTATTTTTTCTAGTAAATTATTTAGTATTATATAAAAAATAGCATTGTGAATGCCAAAATCTAAAAATTTAAGCTTTGTTTGGTAAATTTTTTAATACCTAGTAAAAGTTCCTACTAATATTATCGTTCTACGAAGCTCTAATAATAAAATTAAGAAATGTATGTTTCCTGTTAAAATCAAATTCGTTGCAGACATCACTCTAAACCCGTTTGCACTTAACTTAAGAACCCAACCAAGTTAAAACGGTGTCCTAAACTTAGCTGTCATACAGCTGTCATTCTCCTAATTTGGTCTTTATATGATTCTTAAGTTTACTGTAAACGGGTGATAGGGAGAGAATACGGTTTCTTTTCAAAAGGGTGAAGAAACCAGCTTTCGAAATGGAATAACAAATCAGTGGCATGAATGATCAAGTTGTTTGTTCTATGAAGGAATGCTGAATGGGAAAGTGGAATAATAAAGAAAAATAGACATTGATAATAGCCTTTATAAGGTCGTGTAACTGTTTTCGGATACCAGTAACACAGATTCGGCAGCCCAACTGTTTAATTACACATCACACAGGCCCACCCGATTTACGTCTTCATGGTATCGAATACAAAGTTGTTCTTCTTGTCAGTTACATAGTCTTGAACGGGTGGTAGGAAAATATAGACGATTCAAAATCGCTTTTTTAATAACTAAGTTTATTTGAATAAAGCAATTTTTTACTTTACTTTACTTTAAAAGCTCTTTTATAAAAGCGGCGAATTAAACTTCACCCATTTACACAATTTTCCAGTCCGAATTCGCCAGTCCGAATGCCACATGCATCCGAATTCGGACCAATTGGGTGGACGGGTATGGCCCCATAAGATCTGACTAAGAGGAGAAAAATTTCTTACAACAATCACAATACAAATAATGATCTTCTGATAACTAACTTAATTAAATTTTTTTGCAAGATTGACAGTCAATGAAAAGGAAATGTTAACTTGGATGGCTTCGATATATTTATAGATGAACAATGATCCGCAAAAACTTTATAGGTACTTACTTGAAATTTTGTTGCTAATTCAAAATTCAAAATTCAAAAGGCATTTATTCAGTCTAGGCTGTTACAAGCACTTGTGAATGTCAAAGAAGCTACGCCATCGGTTCGCAAACCCTAAGCGGGAGACCTTGTAACGAGAAAAACCGGCAAGAAACTCGTCAAGGGCCGCTTTTTTCTCCCTGTATATTTCATAATAATAAATTGCAGTCAGATGTTGTTCAAATTGATATCGTATATTTTCCTGTTGAACAGAATCCGACGTATTTTAATGAACAAATATTTTCTGTTCAATATCTTCTTAAAACAATTTGGACACTTAGTACTTGTGTTAAATAAAAAAGAAGACACTTATACATACTTCATTTTAGTAAAACATATTTTTAAAAATTTAATTAAAAGCAAAGCCTTCTATGGGAGTTTATGTCAAAGCAGTAGTTTAACTTTTTCCAACGATATTTCCCTGGAGTTTTATTTCTACAACATTTAAGGTATATTTCGCTTTGGAGAAATTAAAAAGGAATTTGTTTAAAGATTCAGTGATTTGCATTGCTAAGGTATTTAACTATTATTATTTAAAAAAATATTTACTTCTAATTTGAAGGTTTAATTACTTAATCATAACATTACCTACATCTTCCAATTTTGTAACGAGAAATACCTTAAAACCAATATTGATAGTTCGTGATCAACTGATCAAATAATTGTATGATCGGCCTCAAAAGTATTAGATTTATTTAGTACTCTGTCACACCAACGCTATGTTAAGCTTATTGCCAACTTGTAACTCTACTAGAATGAACGCAATAATTGTTAAAGTGATACGGTACTAAATAGACCAGTTACATACTATCGTGATGAGCCAGTCTTTAAGTGAATGGTATTTCATTTATTTATGAGATAAAGATAAATTGCTGATATTAAATTCTAGTTTGACGAGTATTGCTATAAAATATAGTTTACAACCTTCAATTGCATATACCTTTTTAACCGACTTCAGAAAAGGGGTCAGGTCCTTAGTTCATTGGAATCTTTAAAAAAAAAAAAAATTTATGTATTTTCCCTGATTACTTGAAGACGGATGGACCAATTTGAAAAAAAAAAACGCAATTTTATAAACTGATATCCAAAAGCTATCGTTTATTATTGAAAGGGTGTAACAGATTAATTTAAAGAAAATGATCACTTTTAATTGGTCTGTGGGAACAGAACAAACCGGGTGAAACGCACTACCCAAAAATGTTAATCCATCATCATGTGATGAGAAGAGCTTCTCCATTGTATCTAAAAATAAAATTTTAATACATTCTGTCACTATTACTTCAAGAATTTTTCCCATTAAGAGTATACAGGTGCAGTTTATATGCCTAGCTGTCGATTTTTACACCTATCTGAAAATTATGATCATACTTATCGATAACATGAAGACATCAAACATATTCTACAATTAACTACAAAACATTTTATCATGCAGTCATATAATACTAAGGATTACTATAAAATTGCGATAATTAAATAACTATCTCGAAGAAATTTTTAAAAATGTTTCCTAGCAGATATCTACCTGAACTAGCATCCTTACTATATGTAATATATAAAATTCCCGTGTCACAGTGTTTGTAACAAAACTCCTCCGAAACGGCTTGACCGATTCTTGTGAAATTTTGTGTGTATATTCAGTAGGTCTGAGAATAGAACGTAAACTATTTTTCATACCCCAAGTGATAAGGGTGGTCCACCCCAAATTTATTTTTTATTTTTTATGATTTGGCATTTAAAAAAATACATACAACCCTAAATTTTCACTCTTTCACCACCAAACCCTATTTTTTAATAGTGATATTCATTAGAAATAATTAATATGGCAAAACAACTATTACCGTTACCGTGGCATATTGACGACTACTACTACTACTTACTGACGACCTCCTTGGTCGAGTGGCTTTGTACACCGGTTTTCAAGGTGTCGCCATCTCTGAGGTCCCGGGTTCGATCCCCGGTTGGGTTAATTTAGAACACGAACTTTTCTATATTGGCTCAGGTCTGGGTGTTTGTGATACCACCGTTGTCTCTGATTTCCATAACACAAGTGCTTTAGCTACTTACTTTGGAATCGGAGCAATGTACTTATGTGATGTTGTCTAATATTTATTTATTTATAACATTTGCCGGGTCAGCTAGTAATTATAAATGCGAAAGTCAGTTTGTTTGTTACGGTTTTACGTCCTAACTACTCAACCGATCATCATAAAATTTTAAATACACGTTGCCAAGGGTGCAGAAAAGGTTATAAAGTACCTTTCATCCAGAATAAAAGAATTGATCCTGAGGGATACAAAAATAACTATCCGCGCAGACGAAGTCACGTTCGGTCGCTAGTAATACCATATTTATTCTTCTATAGATAATGGTATCTTAAGAGCGCGTAGTCTGCACACTAGCACTGCCATTGAAAAAAAAAACATAGTGCTTAAATAAGTCGAAATTGTGAATTATCTCTTTGTAATGCACTCCGAGGAAACTTTGCGGTTCTTTTTATCGCTTAGATTTGAGTGCACTACAGATAGATAATTTACAATTTCGTCTTTACTCTATGATTTTTTTCCTTAGGCGGCGCTAGTGTGCAGACTACGCGCCCTTAACAAAATTATATATGGTCGTATTAACACACAAGTTGACGTTATTAACTGGCCGTATACCGCGTTATTTGACGTCGATTAATGCGAGACAAGCCTTAGTTAATTGTCACTTTACTCACTAGAGTAATTCTAAAGACCTTTAAGTAAAAATTGGATTAAAATTCACTGAAGTATAAAAGCATTTTTTTATAAATTACTATGGACACTTAAATAGCAATGCTTCAAACTACACAGTGCTATTATTATTTCTTACTTTGAAAGCATAATAGATATTGAATTTATGTTTATAAAAAAAATTGTACTAAATAATATACTAGAATAATACGATTCGCACCACATCATGTTCTCGGACGGGAATCGAACCCGCGACCTTTGGATATCCGGTCCAATGCTCTGACCTCTGAGCTACCGAGTCACTAGTGGGAACATCGAATTTCTTCGAATAAGTGAATGCTAAAATCTCAAAATAAATAAATAAAATGTTTGTATTAAAAAGACAAAGAGTTGCATATTAAGTTTGCTCTTGACAGACGCATCACGCGATTCTCCGTGTGTGCAAACATAAAAAAAATACTCTCAATCTTAAAATAAAATAGAACACAACTTCACTTTCACCGCAACCTGTGTTTAACCCTCGCGTGAAAAAACTACAACAGCTTTACACCACCTGAGACACAAAGGGATGCATGCATACACCTTTTTTGCTCGACAATTGTCAGTTAACCCTTTCGTGGGGTCTTTGGGTCGCTTAGACACCTGCGTAGAAAGTGAATCCGTTTTAGGGATAAGTTTCGAATCGTCTTCGGAACTGATTTTGTGAGACATGGAATTGATACTAAAGGTAAGTGAAGGTAAATTATTTTGTCCGTTTCTCGTTAAATAAAACGACTTATACCCGGTTCCTGATGTACTTACCGATTTTTTATCGGAGGGATCCATATTATCTGGATTAAACTGAATTTTACTTGTATAAACCATAGAATGTGGACCCCTCCTATAAAGTACTTCAGAAACCGGGGATTAGTGTTATTGCCTCAAACTACAACACTATCTTCTGGGTCGAGTGGCTTGTAGATCGGTTTTCGAGGTGTTGTCATCTCTGAGGTCGGGTTCGATCCCCGGCTGGATAAATTTAGATAAATCTCATTTCTCTATATTGGTCCAGGTCTATGTGTTTGTAGTTTCACCGTTGTCTCTGATTTCAATAACACAAGGGCTTTAGCTACTTACTTTGGAATCAGGGCAATGTTTGTGATGTTGTCTAATATTTATATTAGGTATTTATTTATTAAATAATGAATCACTATAGGTAGTTTATTGAAATCACGAAATCAATGATAAAATTATTATAGGTAGTTATTATCTTAAGATTACTTCCTTACATTAATACTATGCAGTGAACTAAATTAGATTTCCTAGGTTTCCGTAATTATGTCTGGAAATAAATATATCATTCAAAGGCACAAATATAATTAATGATCCTAACCTCTATACACAGTTACACTACACACCTAGAACAAACCAATCGAATTACGTATACTATAAAGTGCAACAATGACTCAAACACAATCATTAGCGAATTCGAAGCCGCTTCAAAAACTTTCTTCACGCAGTCTCTACAAGAAATATTTCACACGCATATTAAATAGAATACTTTCATTTCAATCCCTTAGCCGTAACAATAATGAGAAGTATTTTTTACGGCGGCCATTGTGACATCTCTGAGCACCTGAGTTTTACAATGCTTCATTGTGGCGGATACATGATTTATATTTGCATACCGTTTTGTATGAGTTCGTTAGCTTGGGGTCCATTTGATCGAGGATTGTGTGATTGTAAGGTTACGCCACATGTAGGGTTACTGGTTAAGATTTGGTGATTAATTATCGAATGATTTCGAAAGGGTAAGTAAAGCATAGCTGTTATAAAGTGTTAAAACTTAGATGTAAGAGTGTTATTATGAAATTCTTATTTTTGTTAACTGTAACTTCAATTCTCAATATCGATTTTTTTCGAAGTTATCATGTATAAATCTTAGTTTGAAAATAACAACATGTAAGACTTTTTTGTCATTTTCTAAATTAAACCGACACTGCGCATCTGATGCTTATTTACGAATGACAAAAATGAAAAACAAAAATAAGAGACATTGTTCCACTAAATTTAAAAGACAACTTGTAATATACCATTAAGATTGTTTTAGCCTCACATTAGTTTTCTCATGAAATAATAATAAAATAAAATACCCAGTGGTTACATTTCAATCCCAGCGGCATATTTAAGTATGATTAAACAAAATGTAGATTGAATTTAATCTTCGCTATTAAAATTAAATAGCTTGTTTAGGTCGTTACTCGTTTGTGTTTATAATATAACTAGTTGTATAATTCCAGTACAGTTGCCGTTATTAAAGATTTGAATTAATATGCTGATTAAAGCAAATTATTCGATTATATTATTATGACTTCTCAAGGTTTAGCGAACTTGTACTTTCAATTAAAGATTCTGAATTATAAAACCGGTATTACAGTCATCATGGAACGTAATATAATATGATCTGTCTATATACCTCTTAAATACCTACTTAATTATTATAAACTTTGTATGTTGTGAGGTAGGAGCTACAGTCAGAAAGTTCGGGAGGAAACTTTTCATTATAATATGTATGCAGTATGTACATTTCTTTATAAGGACTATCATTAGTAGGTAAGTAAAGTATTATGTGTGTCCCAACACTAGGTAATCAAATCAACGAAAAATATTCCCTGATGATAATACAATTATTAAATAAGTATTAAAGATGTAGAGCTACCAAATATTTTAAAAACGTCAATTCTAAATAATGAAGCATGAACGAGAAACTCCAATAGTTTAGTTAATAAATAAAAATTTGTTTCCTTTAGAATTAAACTAAAGAATACATATAAGAGAGAATATACAACTAGCACTTTTGAAACTCCCTGTAGATTTGAACCAGAAAACCCAGGTAAGTGCCCAACAATAGTTCGTTTTTATTATTATTATGCAAAACGAAATCCAATATGCAAATGCTGTAACCTTTGGGATGCAAATTTTTTTTTCAATAATAACGGCACAATTGCGCCCGGGCCGCTTGGGGACTGATTTCTCGATCGGATCAATACGGCTATTGATTTTTCGAGTGATTTATTAGCTTAAAGGTTTGTAAGGATTTGTTAACGGCTGTTTGTAAATGTGTCGATGTTACATTTTGGTTGTCATTTAGTAAAACGTACCTACGCAATGTCCATAATGAGTCATTCATTTGGTATTAATCTTCCGTTGATGTATAATGTATAGTGTAAATTTCAGAAAATCACACAATGAATCTATTTTCACTAAGATTTAAAATTATATAAAGTGTTAAAGTGGAAATTACCAATGAAAAAAATATCTATTGGATTTAGAAAATAAAAATGTTTGATTAATAATTTATTAAGGCATCTCGTTCTATGCTAATAACTGGTTTATTATAAAATGACAACTGAATTGATTAATGTACGCGCTGTAATCCGTAAAAAGTATTTTATATCTAATGTTTTAAATTCTTAGCTTTTTCTTAAGGTATATAAATTATTGCTATCGCCCTATTGAATAACGTGACAATTTGTCAATTGTCATGACAGGTGACAAATTGTCACGTTTATTAAATAGGGCCTTAGTTATATGTAAACATTTTTTTTAAATACTTATTACTTCACCATATTTTTTATTCATGTCAAAACTACAACAGTTGTTTTAAAATACATTACTGACCAAGTACAAAAAACTAAACCATATTTTCACAAAAAAAGTAGCGTGACTCAACAAAAATTGCCGTAATAAATGCTTAATAACACGTCCTATAAAAAAAGTAATTTCAATGTTTGACCGCCCCTTCCGCATTATGTGCCGATTTACCCAAAAACTTCCATAGGGACGGCCCATGGGCACCCTCTCCAGGGGCTATTGTATGCAGACATGTGCCTACTTTTAAATACTTTTATCGGCAAAGAATATTTGAAAACTTTCGTCTCTTAAAATGAGTTATCAACTTATCAGTAAAGTATGTATGTACTTTAGAAATTTATAATATGGTTTGGTATTATCAACTCTTACGTTTGGGCCAATAAAATATTTTTAACGTAATTCTGAGAATTAATTAATTTCTATCATTTTCGGTTCACAAATTTTAGTAGATATTATGATTGCGAGATTGAGATGACTATTTAAAAGTACTTTTCATTGACAATTTGAAGTACTCACTTAAATCAAATCAAGACTCATAAAAGACAGAAATAAATCCCATTATAACCTAGTTGTATAATGTTGATGATTATTCATTTTTAATACGTCGTTTAGGTGCAGGTACACGGCAGATTAGCATGTTTGATTTGAAGCATGCGGTGGGACACAGAACAGGCGGGCCCTGAGTATTACAAGTCACTCTGTGGTAGAACAATAGTAAGTGCTGTTGGAAAATGTGTCTGTATGTGTTTATTTTTACATACATACGATTTGCGAAGATGTTGTAAATTGGGTGGGGGTTTTACCCAAATACTGTACTAAATACATATTTAATAAAGGTTCAGTCAGACATCTTTATTAGCCTCACATTTAGCAAGTTGTGACATCAGCCAATGTGGCAGATTACATGAATGACACTTGCTGGCCAGTCTTCGCCAGCCTTCCTCGCCAGCCAGTCCTCGCTAGCCAGTCCTCGCCAGCCAGTCCTCGCCAGCTAATCTTTGCCAGCCAGTCCTCACATTCTCCAACAGAAGACACAAGAATAAAGATTGACTCAATTAAAACTTAAAATGTACACAAAATTGTACGGACAAAGCAACCCGAATAATGTAATAAATACTGAATGTTATTATCATTAATTTAAATTAGAAATAAAACACTTTTTACGGATTACAGTGCGTATATTATTAGTTCAGGTGTTATTTTAAAATTATTTAGTTGGGATTTATTGTTTTTTTTTTCAATTCTCGACGTTTCGACACCTTTCCAGGGGCCGCGGTCACGGGAGGACTAAGGAAAAAGTCTGGTACTTCGTTTTCTTTTTAGAAATTTATAACTTCTTCTTTTGGGCAGTCGTGTAATAAAAATAATCGAAGCCGCGGGCAAAATCTAGTTCAGTACAGACTACAGACGTCAGAGTGACGTAGTAATCGAGGTTTAAACACCGGTTATTAAAAACCTATTAGCTAGCCATAATTAAAAATGGCTGATTAAGTTGCAGAGGAAATTTGAAATTGTAAGATTATAACGAATTAATTGATGCTTTCGTCTTAATGAGACAAGTTGATGATTTCGGTAAAACGGTAATTTTATTTTTATTAACGACTACAACATTAACTATTTATAAAACGGTGATCCTGCCTTTAGGTACATATATGAAACAATTAACATTCTAAGTTATACACGTATGTCCTTTTAAGTAAGCCCAGTGCAGCCCGTAACCACGGCCGATGCGTCCGATCGGCCGATCGGTCGAAACTTCGGAAAAATAGGTAGGTCTGAAAATATCTATCTATCATTAGTTCTGTTATTTAAATTAAGTATTTTATGTAAATTGATAAAAAACGACTGGGATGAAATGAGAACATTTTATAAAATCAGTTACAAAAACAATTTTGTTGAAAATATTAGTTTATTCAATAGCGTCACCTCACTAATAATGTCGTATTAAAAAATACATTAGACTGGCTTCCGAACGACACATCAAATAGGTTATTTCCCAAAAAAAACTGACCACAATTGCATTTTTAACGAGGCAATTTACTTAATTAAAGCGTAAAAAAAACTCAGTACACGCACGTCACCCTATAATAATCCACATGTGAATAAAAAAATGGTGTCCCCACGCTTTTACCCCACTACTGGGCGGATCACCCCACTACTTAGAACGCCCATCGATTTTTTTGGCATCAGCCGCACCTCTTGACTTCAGTTCTTTTTTTGAAATTTTCTAATAAGACATTGTTTGTATTTTTAGTTGTGTAGAAATGACATAAAAAAAACCTTTTTTTCTACAATAAGATTTTCTAAAATGTTTGTTATGATTTTATTGCTTTGTACTTTAAATTGGAAAATTATAGCCAATAGATCTTTTTATTGAAATGGTTTTCATGAAAATTAATACTGTTGTATCAATGTATTTGAAATACAAACGTGTTAATTAATGTAAATATATGTTTGTTTGTCCATTTTGATTTTTTTTATTTGGGCAATTGGAAAAAATGTGTTTATTAAAGGTTATGCCAGTAAATTCAAATAGGTAAGTACCTGTTTTTGAGGCAAATGTTATTTGACATGTTTCACTGTCCTTAAGCGTTACCATTATTGCTCCAAACTTTACAGTTTTAATGTTTTTTTTGTTACTCATTTCACTGTTTTACGGAAACATTCTTGATGGCACACGTAAAAATATGCAAATATTATAAGGTTGACAGGTGAAACAAACATAATCCATGAGAAAAGATACTTGCATTAATGTTTTAGTAATATAATCTTCACATTCAAACAAATCTAATAAGAACAACGTGCTTTTTTGACGTTAGCCAAATTCTTGTTTCAGATGCGCCGTTTCAAGTACTACTAACGCCATCTCTTGACAAAGGGTGAGTACAAGAGACGTTCAGAAACAACCCCTCCGCGAAATAGTTCCCTGCTTTTCCGCAGACGTCGTCGCGCGTCGGGGTGGCGGCGCCACTTCATGAGTTATTACACAAGGCAGCGATTACTTTTTATTTGCCATTGTTGTTGGTGCTAATTTGCAATGAAAACTCATTTATTGAGCATTCAATAAGCGATCACGCAAGATAAAGACTAAATACTATAATTAATGGTGAATAGTCTTTGGACTATAATTAATGGTGAAACTGATTGGCACTTAATTTTTTATCCCAAAGCAAATGCCGTTTCGTTTAAAATATTTTATGATTATTTACATAAAAACACTACTTAACTACAGAATGAAATTTCAAAATATATAAGACTGGCATTAGTTTAGGCAAAAAAAAACTTTGCATTATTGTATAGTTAAAAAAAATCGCATCAATATCGGTCTATTAGTTTGGGACCTATGTTGCTTCAGACAGACACACGTCAAACTTATTTATAACCCTCCTCTTTTTGCATCGGGGGTTAAAAGTCAGTTTAAGTAAGTATCCTTGAAAGTCTTTAACTGTCATGTCCATGTTGAACTTAATCCAGACACACATTTTATTGAAATACTAACGATAGAACAATTCAGGTTTTCATATTACCATAATGCTATTATACCACTTAGCTACGTCTGGCTTGACAAGTTTCTAGAAAAAGCCGCTGAATTCCACAAAACCATGTCCAGTCACGGCAAATATAAACAATTATCTAGCATCTATTGTTTGAAGGCGATCGCTTGATTTATGTGAAGCGTTCGACAAGATCAGCGGTTCACTGTTATAATACCGAAATATGTTGAGTCATTTTATATTTTGACGACGACCTCCGTGGTCAAGTGGCTTAGTACACAGGTTTTCAAGGTATCGCCATCTCTGAGGTCCCGGGTTCAATGCCCGGTTGAGTCAATTTAGAAAACGATTTTTTTTTATATTGGCTCAGGTCTGGGTGTTTGTGATACCACCGTTGTCTCTGATTTCCATAATACAAGTGCTTTAGCTACTTACTTTGGAATATGAGCAATGTATGTGATGTTGTCAAATGAAAATGAAATGAAATGACTATTTTGCTACTTTATTATTTTTAATTATACCTAGTTATTCTGTCGAATAATACCAAATAATAAGTAGGCCTATAGTTTCATCCAATGTTAATAGTAAGTTTATCCCTTTTCCGAAACATCAAACATTATTGTGTTATTCATTGTAGTTTTGACCATTACAAGCCCTAAAAAGTATTGGAATTATCACAGAATTATTAAAAATTACAAATAGTTTATCTGAGAAGTAAAAAACGTACTAAAACAGAAAAATCTATTTTTTTTAATAAAATTCATGTTGACGAAACAATGAGTCTTTCTGACTACATTAACTTCGGTGAAATATAGTTCAAAAAATTCGCATTATAGAATTCGGTACAAAGTATATCGGACGATCAATAGGGACCCTAAGATGGCGTTTAGTGCAGTCGCCACGCCATTTCTGCTCACGTCACCGATACACGTGTAAGATTGACATGATTAAGAATTGTTTTTGCTTTATTTTAGTATAATTTTCTTGGACAAGTTTATTTGAATATCTCTTTGTCGCCGCTACATGACGTTACATGACAATTATGATGCAATAATACTTTTGCGTCCTTGCATATGAACGACTTTTTGTTGTTACACAACTATAATGACGTTGGTAAGTTTAATTTAAAACAGTTGAAGAGACAAGGTTCCATAGTGACTTAGGAATTAAATAAGTCGACTGTATCTGTACCAGCCAGAAGCAGTCATCTTCTCCAGATGCACTATTCGACCTCTTTGGCAACAGATCATCATAAAATTCAACTAATCCTGATGCCTGAAAAAACTGAAATTCCAAATGAGGTCTAAACATCCAGAAAAACGGTAAAGAGCGAGTTGGACTTGGACCGAGGGTTCCGTACCATCATTTGGAAAAGTTTACTATTTAGAGACATCGTTTTATTTTTCCTGTAATCTTTACATAAACTTCTATCACATAAAATAATTTCAGATTTTTCTCTATGTAAACTTCGGAGATAAGGGTGGGGGGAACGGTATATTTGTTTTACCTTATTCATCAAAAGTCGAAAACTATGCGGTCTAAAAAAAATAAAATAATGGTTGAGAATGTGCAAGCAAAAAAATTATAAATATTTTTATTTCTCTCTTATTTGCAAAATAGTTGGCAAACATCATCTAAAACTATTCCAAATTTCAAGTTGATAGCATTAGTAGTTCTCGAGATATCCAGCTGTGACAGACAGACAGACTGAGTCCCACCATAAGGGTTCCTTTTTACCATATTGTTACGGAACCCTAAAAACAACCTAGCCACTAGGACTATCTAACCTCTTTTGTCAACAGCAAAAAGTCAGTTCCTGACTATTTGTTACTTTAGGACGTAAGATTGTACTTTTTACCCAGCGCTTGTTTCTAGAACTCGTGGTATAAAAGGACTCCCACAAGGAGATGTTATAGGCCCACATTTTTATATGCTGTAAATTTTTAAAGACGTTTATTACTGTAATCAACAGCATAGCAATCGTAATCAGACTTGAGATTAACAATAAAGACATTATCTGTAAAAGTATGTATATATTTTTATACGTAGTTAATGTACTTGTTATAGTTTGATTTATTGATCGTATATTTTTTGTACATAAGTAATAAGTTAAATACAACGCTATACGTTTTTAACCAAAGCACGCATTTTATGCTAAAGCTCTGGATCTTGTGGTTGAGTCTTTGTTTAAAAAAAACTGATATTCAAAGAAAATGCTGACCATTTTAAACAATTTTCGCAAGGATAAGTCATGGGATGGGTGACCAAAACCGGAAGCCACGTTAAGCCGTTGGTCCCGGCTGCATTTGCAGTCGTTAACATCCAATCCGCTTTGGAACCGCGTGGTGGGTTATGGCATATCCTCCTTATCTATCCATAATGAAGGCCTGTGCCCCAGCAGTGGGGACATTAAAAATGGCTGATGTCGAATAACTTGAAATCTAGAACCATTTTTAGGTAATGTGTGCATAAAAAATAAAAATAAATAATAAATTGAATGTTTCGTTGGATTTCAGTAAGTGCCTGTCTAGGTTTATTTGAAAACATCATTTGACATTTCATGAATCAGTAAATATTGGGTTTAGAAGGATGTTTATACCTAACAATAAACGAGTTTATAAATTAACAATCACCACACCCGTTCACACCTTATTCACTGCAATACTTATCTCGTTGTGTTAGTCACTGATTTTGTCGAGTAATTCTCCATCATGTTTTAATGACAGTGGATATTCTGCCTACACAATCCTTGTATGGTCAGCATTAAAATTCTTCGTCTTGTAACGTTTTGCTTTTTACTATGAGTTATTTTGAACAACGACTTATGAAGATTATAATGGGATGAAGTATTTTAATTGAACAGTTGTGTTAATGTTTGAAATGCCTTTATTTAAAAAAAATGCAATCTCCAGAATGTGGTGTGGTTTAATATTAA
Organism: Catoptria pinella; assembly: GCA_963556745.1. Lineage (NCBI taxonomy): Eukaryota > Metazoa > Arthropoda > Insecta > Lepidoptera > Crambidae > Catoptria > Catoptria pinella. Next base: position 2,802,958 of record OY750771.1, read on the forward strand.
TTACGGTGTCTTTAAAAAAACCGCTATTTATTATTTTAATAAACCATTAAATTATATTATTATGAATGCGGCCTGCAGGCCTATACTTAGAGCCAATTTCACCAAATGTCAAATAAACCCGTTTAGCATAATCTAGTTTAAGCGTTTAGTTTGATCTCTTGTTAAGTCAAATCGATTTTACCAGTTCATTGATAAAATAGAAGTATACATACAAGATTTTTCGAGATACCTATTCTTTATTACATAAACTGAAATTATAGTAACAAAATTTTCCTTTTCGTTATGACAGTGACAGCCTTAAACCCGTTTAGTGACTTAATTGCGTTTAAAATCAACGGTAAATTTGGCTCTTAAAAACAATCGCGATAAGCGGACGATGTTCGTTCCCACTCCGTGACAGTATTAACTCATAAATAAGGTTCAATATCAAGTAAATTAAACGACGAATTTTCTTTTGATTATCGCGATTCTTTTTATGTAATAGGTTTGCTGTTCTTTTTAAATAAAGTATAGATTTTATAATTATCGCATGATGTTATCTTCGGCGATAAAAATTTTAAGATCCTGACATGATAAAAAAATCTTGTAAATCAGGATTTTTTTCAGTAGTCAGTAAGAAATATTCGGTCAGTAAGATTCGAATCCAAAAAAAAATGTTTCATCTAAAAAATATTTAATTTCATTCATACGATTTTCTTACATGCCCGTATCTCTGATAATAAAATGATGTATGATTAACAATTATTAGGAAGGCGTACTTTATTACTCGGCAAATAGTCAGATTGCTGGGGGCCAATTCTGGATTTCGAATTATATTAATCGGTCGGCATTCATTCTTCTTTGTTACATTATGAGCTCTGTCTCTGTAGGATGACCACCGAAACACGACATAATTATATCGCGTGATACAGTGATAAGTTAAGTTTGATCGAAGAATCGATTTTGCATAAAGGGATATTATGAACGATTTGAATTATCATTACATTCTATGCCCCCGACTGCATGTTATTATGTTGCCCTTAATATTTGATCTTGTTTCCATCTTTTCAGTTGACTAGTCGTTTGAAAAGGCGGGATTTTTAGTTTTTTAAATTTATTTATGTCTTTTAAGTTATTATATATATGACGGTTATGATATACCTTTTTGAAATCAATATGATAAGCCCTAAAAACATTTTTCTTTAAATAATAGCACCGCACAGCCGCCATGTTGTTTTTTTAACGTCACTTACCTAAGAACACTTGGGCTGTCGAGATTAATAATAAAAATCCGTTAATCCGTTTGATAGATATGAGGTAATAAAGAATATTACATAAAAACATACATACATACAGGATACGCGCGAAAAACATAACCCTTTTAAAAGCAGAATACCAAATGTGACACACTCGTCACTTAGAACTCAGTTGAGATTTAATTTATGTATTCGTAAATTAACAGAGCTGGGCCCCTGGTTACCGTGTAGCCCACATAATGTGTAAGTAACTCGAACAACGAACATTAGTCGATTATCGCAATTCCATTTTCATAGTAAGCTCCGGTCCTTCATCGTGACGTGAGTTGCCGATCAGGAGAACTCATTAAAATATAAATGCTTTTGTCGAATCATGCGCAGGATTGGCGCATTCACTGCACCAGAGATCGCTTTGCTGATTGCGATGATTTCAAATTCTTCACTGCAATTCAACCATTTTGCTTTATTGCCAAGTTAATTTATACGTTTATTTTCATATATTGTATAAGGTGGAACCAAAATAAGTGCTGACACTTCAGGGGATGATCAGGTCAAGTGTTTAGAACACATTGGTGAAGTATTTTATTTATTTTCCAATTTTTAATCGCCGATAACAGCTGACTAAGCTCAAAACATGCCACCATGAAATCCGGTTTATCATAATTATTATTATTTGGAAGGGAGGACGCCAGCGAAACTAGACTAGTGATCAGTCTCCCTAATCGGAACCATGTCACTCAGTTCCCCAAGTCCCCTGAAGAATGGAAGCTGGGGATGCTGGAAGCAGGCGGGTTATCGTTTACCCCACCGGCGTCAGTCCCTTGAACCTACCTGTGCGCTTACAGTACCTGCTGAGTTGAATTATATGCTTTTAAATGCTTTAGATCCTCTTCCTTTAGCTTGTCCGCTCCAAAAGCTCCCAACGCAGCGATGCATACATCGGGCATGCTTACATGAAGTAGTAGCTTGTCTCTTCTCTTTTTTTACACAGCGGACAGATGGGGTTCTCTGTCTGTTTGATCACTGCCAGGTGTCTGTTTAGTGGACAGTGTCCTGTCAGTACTCTTACTATGGTTCTTATATTTCTTCTACTTCGTTTCAGCAACTCTCTCTGTTTTTCTTCTTGTCAACTATTTTTATGAAGATCTTAGACTGTCTGTAGTCCTTTCTTTCCCTCCATCTTTTGTTGGTTTCTTTAGTTGTTTTGTTCTCTATAATATTCTTGGTAGTTCTGTGTGAGATTGGCAGTCTTGGTTCAGGGCCAATGAACGGTTGATCAGCCCCTTTCCTGGCCAATTCATCGGCTTCCTCATTGCCTTTGTTACCTTCATGTCCAGGTACCCAGGCAATTTCTACAAATCATGAAATCCGGTTTGGCGTTTAATATGGCACAACTTTTTTTAAATGTAGTTTATAAAACTTTATGCCACTAATACATAATAATTGAATTCATATCAACTTTAATATACCAAACAAAGGCATAATACGTTTTTGCATATTTTACAACATAAAATTTTACACGTCGTGTATTGCAAATTCGAATGTTAAAATACAACTCTGAATTATCCTTGACAGCGAATATCTCAAGATATTGTTAATTAGTGACTATTAACGCGGCTAAGCAACGAACCCACACTAGCGGCCCTTTGAGCACAGAATAAATAATATTATTAGCGTCTCTGAGCTAATGCAACAATTCGCTCAACAATTACTTATGAGAATATACACCTACGATTGTGCTGCCAGATGTGGTCACACGTGGGTTGCAAGATATTATTATTTGACATAAGTTTAATCAACGTAGACACTTAAGTCAAAGTAACACAAAACAATATTTGAGCCTGTTTCACAATTAAAAAGTAAGTTCTGAGTAGTTTACTTAACAGATGATTTGACATATTTATCATATCACAACTGTCAAATCATCTGTCAATTAAGTAAAATACTTAGTCACTAACTTAGTTTTTTTAGAGTATATAACTCTTACTACTCTTGCGTATTTTTAATTTCCTGATCGTGAATTTTGCTTAAAGTTAATATTGATGAAAAGAGGACTCAAATAAACTGATCAAATAAACAAAAATGATCTTAATCGTTAAACTTTCCATTAATATGGATTTTTTTTCTGAGCTTATTATGTAACGGAGCAGAATGAAAGTCATTAAAATAAACTATATCGGGATTTACACCATGTACCTGTTTATTTTTGAGTAAATCCCGATATGTTTATTCCAATAACGTCAAAAACCATGGAAATGGAAATTTAAAACATTATAGAATGAAAGCCGTCCGATTGTCGTGCTTTAGTTGTTGTAGTGCTCAGTTTTACGCGGTTTCACTTAGTTTTGTAAATAATTGGTGTGATATAATATACGAAATAACAACTCAATCAAACCTACTATTTGATGTGACTAACAGTATTTCAACAACTGATGTTTCATTGTGTAATGTTAAAAAGCGACCCTTAGTGTCATTAAGTTGGTGTACCCTGCGCGGTAGTGTTTAGGTCTTAATCAAGGTCACACCAAGGTCCTAGGTCTAATGTAGGTAGAGCTGGCGTGGGCTTGCAATCAAGGGTCCTTTGAAGATTTACGCATAATGGATAATTTGTTATTGTAATTTAAGCATTACCACAGAATACATAATAATGCATTACATATTTTACTGATTGACACTGAATAATCGGAGACGAATTATAATTAATATTTTTTTAAATCTTGTTTTCAAACCTCGGACTAACGATATTCATCAAGTGTGTAAATAGTACTATTATGTGCCTTTGTTCTCACAGTGCATAATGCATTCAGATAACATCTAGTAAAATATATTATTGTTTGTATAATTTGTGACTTCCAAGTAAATTCAAGTAAATTAATAGATAAATTAATTTTGACCCACAAATACGAGTTATTAGCAGAAACGAAAAAAAGTCTATAAGTCTGAAAAGTTAACTATTTAAAGACATTTTTTTATTTTTCCTGCATTATTTGTTTTTATTTTTCTCAATGGAAACTTCGGAGATAAAGAGGAAGACGGTATTTTACTAACATTTTTCATCAAAAGTCGAAAACTATGCGGCCTAAAAAACAGTTCAAGTACCTATACGGTGTTGCTAGATATTTCGATCAGAGCAGACAATTTTTTCTATCATTACATTGCGTGGACTAGTGGAATAACACCCTGTTCACAATTAATTTAAACCGAACACAACAAGCAAAAATGTACAAGCACTAGCGCTTGTCGTGAAAATTAAATTGGAATGATTCCAAAGTGCTTCATACCATCCGAAGTAGACATTCAGCACTTGACAGGCACTTTATCTAGCCACTATGTCAATGGTTGCATTCTCATTTCATATTCATTTGTTACAATGACAGGCTTATTAAGATTCTAACAACCTAGCTTACCGGAGTTGGATGTTGATTCTTGGACTTAACAGACAGGCTACATTTGTGGCGATTTTTTTATTTGAGTTCAAGATTGTCGCTATACCGATGAAATTCGCTTTTGATTGAGGAAATTGAAGTGATTGGTAAATTTTTTGAACAGAATTAGTTTTGTAGAATTTACTTTTTTACTTTTTTCACAATCCAACGACATTTTAAGCCTTTACATTTCAATTCTAAAAATAAGCTTCAAATGAGTAAAACTAAAACAAGAGAACCTGCAAACATTTTCAATAAATTAAAAAAGCTGGTGCACTTTTGAGTTTTAAATATTTTTATAAGGAGAGATTAATAGAGGTTCTATTATGCATTTGAAAAAAGAACTAAGTTTTTCTTTTTAACAAGAACAAAGAGGTTTGAACACGCAACTTCAACTACAGTTTGTCGCCGATTTTCACATCAAAAAGCATCTGTATCTGCTCACTCAAATCGCAGTTATGGCATACCACCTTGCGCCAATCAGCCGCGTTGAATAACCATTGTAAACGCAATTTCTGGTACAAGCCCCGTCGATACAGCGCCGTGTACTCGTAAAACGAAACGTCTCGTTGGCTATGGCTTACATACTCGATTGAAGACTACCGTTTGATCGAAATAATCCAAATAGACACAAAATCTTTAACATATTATATATAAAGGATAGTAAGTATAAATAAAAATAGCCTTTATTGTACCACAATAATTGACATGCTTTACACATTTAACAATAATTCATAATAATATATTAGATTAAAAATTCAATTGATTTAAATTAAAACATTATAGAGAATTGTATGTATGTATAATAATAATCATCATAATAAATAATAATGTTAAAATATTAATTTGTGGAAGTCGCCTCCTTGGCGTAGGCCTCCCCCAGTCTCCTCCAGTTCTCTCTGTCCTTCGCCTTCCTCCTCCAGTCTCGTCCAACTCTTTCCTCAAACACGTCCTCCCATCTTTTCTTCGGTCTGCCTCTACTTCGTTGCCCTTCTCTTGGTACCCATTCTGTCAGTTTGGTGGTCCACTTATCACTTTCTATTCTACATGCATGACCATAGTAAGTAAGTATACTTATCTGATATTGTAAGGGCCCCACGTTACTATGTATATTAAAACAAATAGTTTTTAGAGTTACGTAGTCAAGTCAACAAGGAACCCTCACAGTTTCGCCATGTCCGTCCGTGCAACCGCGGCTTAGCTCAGAGGCCACTCGAAAAAAAAATATTTTGTACCTTCCCTACATGTAAAGTAGGGATCAATTATAAAAAAAAAACACTTTTTGATTCAGGGACCCGTTTGCTAAATATTTAGCTTTAAAGTGCAAAATTTTGTTAGAGTCAAGTGTCTTCCCCACCTAAGAGGTGAACGGTTGCCTTTGGAAATGTGAAAAATAATATTTATATATCATATTATTCTCGTAAAAAATATACTAGAATTTCATCAAACAAAAAGTACTATATAAACATACATATGATATAAAAGTACTCTCAAATAAATAAATGACATGAAATACTTATTTAATATTTTTTGATAACCTTTCAACTGAAATGTGTAAGAAACTGTAGATCATTTTGCATAAAGTGTATTGTGTTATCAATTGAGGTTTTTTAAATCTGCAGTACTTACATCACAAACTACTTCTATCGTCAATTATACTTGACTCACCTTAAATTATACTTACATATACAAAAATACCACCGAGTATGCGCCTGCGCCACTCCCTCGGGAACACAATTGAACTGAATTTCAATCTGATTTCTATCAGCAAAACTGACTGTCAACCGAGAGTGGGCAGTGGCCAGCTTACTCTGACCTTCCCTTCCCCTTTTATGGAGAAACTTCTCGTACAAATCATAGGAGCAAGAGAGATCTTAGGACCAAAACATTTAGCCCCTAGCGCAACAAAACACGTAAAAACAAAAGACGTTTGGCGCTTTCAAAAACGAGTAGCCCCCGTACTTTTGATTCCAATATCGATTTCAATGACAACAGAAACCGTTTTCTTGAATTCGAGAGTGCCTTTTAACGGATTTGTCGATAAACCCAATCGCGATTAGTTCACTCAATGGCCGCACAATATAGGCCAAATACTGCGCTGATGACGCAAATCAACGAAACGTTACTATTCCAATGTCGATCAATCGGGATTGATTTCAAATAGTAATCTTGTAGAGCGGTGCTTCTGTAAACACGCAACTTTAAATTTAGTATCTCCAGAGGTCAGTCTTATCTGGTTGCGTTAACAGATTTAGCCGACAGGTTTAATCAAGTTATTTGTGTTGCCAGGACTTGCGACACAAGCCCTTTAACGATTCGATTCCCGTTTTGGTTAAAACGGAATGCTCTTAATGTTGGAGATAAAACAGAAATAGGAACGCTGGAGATAGCTTAGAACAGATTATCCGAGATATCCGATAAATGCCAATCTGTAGATGTCACATGCGTTTTAGATTTAATTGGCTGAAGGTAGAACATGTCGTAAATTGTAGATTTTATTTTAATAAAGTATTTGTTAAAGTTCATTACTAAAAACATAATAATTATCTTGCTATACAATACTAAATAATATTCTAGAAAAAATACGAAGCGCACGAGTTCATATTCTCGGACGGGAATCGAACCCGCGACCTTTGGATCCAACGGATATTTTTTCTAGTATATTATTTAGTATTGTAAAAAAATAGCATTGTGAATGCTAAAAACTCAAATTTAAAAATTATTTTATTGTTCAGGTAAAAAATCAATAAAAAATATTTTTTTTTCAGCGAAAAACTAAAAAATACTAAAAAAAGCGGCTTCTAATGTTTCGATAGTTCAGTGGTTAGAGTCAATTTGTGCCCAAATAAAAAAAAATTGCGGCGTTTGATAAAGTTTAAGATACTTAAAGCTAAAAAAGATATTGCGAATAAAAAAACCGGACAAGTGCAAGTCGGATTCAATTACAAATGTATAGTTTTCAGACTTTTCCGTACTTGTAGCATAAGACGATATTACTTGCCAAATTTCATAGTTCTAGGTCAACGGGAGTCTTTTTTTCAACGTTAACTCAGAAGCATAGTTTTTTTAACAGTTTCAAGGGACTGTAGACTTGAGTATTGGTTTTAATTTCAACTCGATACTTACACGCGTTCCCGAGATTAAAGGTCTTGACAGATAGACGGACAACAAAGTTATCCTATAAGGGTTCTGTTTTTTTTCCTTTTGAGGTACGAAACCCTAAAAAACATGATTAATTTAACATAAATAATTTTAGAAAAAATAAATACTAGGGAAAATCGACTCACACGTAGCACCTCAGACAGGACGTCGATACGATACTAATATTATTTATCTTAACATAAAATAGCATTGTGAATGCTAAAAATCTTAATTTAATAATGATTAAGTTAATTGATAAATAATAAGTATTATATCTACATTAATATATAATTATTTATTAAACGCCGATTAACAAACAATAAATCTATCTACCGACACCTTTTTCAAATTATTTTTTTCTTCGTAGTATGGGGACAGGCACATTTTCTTCCAGTGGCCCTACCATGAGTTGATGCAAACTGTTTTCGCTACCGTAAACTATCGTTTTCTCTCTTTCACTCGCATTTACTGTGAGCAGTATATCCGATAGTTTACGGTAGCGAAAACAGATTGCATCACTCATGGTAGAGCTACAGTTTAATTCCACCAACTTTACTTTTTTAAGATCTCAAAGGAATGCTATAATACCTATGCATTTCTGCAATGATACATCGTGTCTAATACTTAGGGCTTAAATATTGATAATGTCAGTGCAGCCGACGCATAGGCCGTTGATACCTTGATCACGATCCCCGATTTGAGCTATTATGACTTCAAAACATACAACTCATATACAAAAACACAAAAGATTTTACAACTTATGTCTTTAAGAATAAGAGCTTGTATTGTAAATACCGGTGGTATCGTAGAAGTTGGGTATAACGCTCAGTCTTTAATGACATTCTTGAGCCGTTGACGAGAATTCATTCACTTACCAAGGTTGCAGATAAATGCTTAAGATCTATGGAAAAGAATGTTGCAATCAGTCGTTCTAATGATAGGGATTCGCAGAATAAATTCAGACAAAATAAAAAAAGAATATATTGAACAAATGTCTATCTTTTAAAGTTTTTTGGCAACGTATACCTACTTGTGAAAAATATTGGTCGTCGTTTGTTCGCTGACACTGAACTCACAATTGTTTTCTCTATCGTCCTTCGATCAACAATTTCACAGTTTAGTTACTAAATTTTAATATCTTAATTAGAATATTTTTTTATGAAAAATTGTTTGCCTGTCTCTGATAATGAGTGTCGTCGTTACTTAAGTATTTAGTGCCTAGTTTTGAAATGATTTCTAATAAAGTTAAATTGATTATTGAACATTTCTAAAATATATTTAAAGTCATTTTCACAGTATAATTTCTGAAACTTCTTATTAGAACCTTTAAGGGATCACAATACAATTATCTATTAGTTTTTCTAAAGACTCATAAAAGGAATCCTTATTTTAATCAAAAAAGAATAAAACATAAATAAAAAAGTGATTGTCCCATAGTTGAATAATAATGAGCGCCTTTCATAGCTTGTTCTTATTAATAATAAATTCCTTCGTTGATTCCATAAAGCCATTGTTTAGTTCCAACACATGATATTATTATTCATGTAAAGGTGAATCACCATTTGACATCATGATGATTCACCTTTGCACGTGTCGTTGTTTCCTCAGGAATTGCATTTGATGTCGGACATTAACAAAAATGAAGTAATGATGTTCGCAATTAAAGTTCAAATTGATGACGCCAAAAACCAATTTTTCTAATATTATTTATCTTAAGATAAAAACTTGTGTAGGTATTATGTAGGTAATGAAAGAAATTGCAATTATAGTCGTTAACACTCACTAATCCACATTGGGCCCGTGTGGTGGGCTAGGGTCCATCATTTAATCCACTCTTGTTAAGGAAGGCCTATGCCCCAGCAGTGGGGACCGTTAAAATGGCTGCTGATAATGTTAATGATTAATGAAAGAAATCAAAGTACAGTGTAATTTGTGAAAAACCAACGACCTCGAAGGAGCAGACTACTAACATCATAAACAACAACATTTAATTTTGCTCTACAACTATTCCGAAAACAGACAAATATAAATCTACTTTCTATACAAAATATGGTTGAACAGCTGCTGATCGAGTTTAGTATGAAAAGTCGCTTTTTTGTCTGTTTTCGGAAAAGTCGTAGAACAAAATATTATTATTTATGATATTAGTTATCTACTCCTGCGAGATTGTTGCTGCTAACCATATATTGATGAAATAGTTTAAAAAGTCCCTAAAAAAACTGAAGGACCTAAAAATGATGTTTTGACTCATAGGGATAACTTGGGAGGATGTAAAGAGTTTGCGGTAAAACTAGTACTATTATTTATTCTGTGGTTAAACTTAGTAGAGTCAGTACTGTTATTACTTCTGTGGTAGAGTTTTAAAATTTTTAATCTCAAAATTTCTCAGTAATTCAGGATTCCGAGTGTAGTGACTTCCACCTTAGGCCCGAACTCACTAACATCAGGAGAAATGATGGCCAAGCCCTAAGCCGCGGTGGATAAGAAAAGCCCAATATTAAATTGACATAAAATAATCTACAAGGCGAAATTGAAGTCATTGACAATCTTTTAAACTAAAAATCTAATCTCGATGTTCATAACTTTAGGACAAAAGTGTCTTTACTCAAATTCATCAAAATTCAAGGTGAAATAAATATAATAAAATCATAAACAGTCATAAGTAAAAAAGCACTGATGCTAAAAACACGAAAGTTACGTTTTTTTTTTGTTTAAAATATTGCCATCCTGTATAGGGTGAAAACTTATAGAAACACTAGCTTCCGCCTTCGATTTCGCCCAAGTGGACATTCGAAAAAATCCGTAGAGGAATATAACCAGGATAAAAAATATTCACTCTTTTAATTTCATCAAAATCTGCTCAAAAAGTTGCTCGCTTGGTGGGGACCCGCCTTATCACGTAAAAACGGCTGATCGTATTTTGATGAAATTAAAACATAGAATACTTCCTTAGTGGATGCCTACAATGTATAAAGTATCTCTGTTAAAAATTGCATGTCCCTTGGTCCAGCGGTTTGGGCAGTGCGTTGATATATCAATCAGTCAGTCAGTCACAACTTTTTTAAACATATAGATTATTGACCGAGCGAGCACAAAGGGTTTTTCCGTTTCAGCTTGGGCAAAAATGCTCTCGATGTCCTTTCCGGTATCCGGCTGTCCGTTTGTTCTCCTCTACAGGTCGCATTTCTCAACCGATTCTCGTGATTCGATGAATAAATAGTTTTTTTTGTCGATTGAGTTCTTAGATTTCTTTTAAGACGGCGGAGATATGTGGAAAAATCATATTATAGCCATTTCAAAAAATGTCACAAATGCGAAGTCTAGCTACAGCTCACACAGCCACTAGTTTACTGAGTGACTAATTTTAACAAAGTATTAATAACAATAACCGCTGGCGGCCAAAGTTATTATCCTGCTAACTGAGGTCAAATAAATTTAACAGTGCTAAAAATAAATAGCAACTCAACTGTAGATAACCATATATCTGCAAAATGCATTTTACACTTGTTGTTTTGGGATTATAAATAAAATATTGTCTTGTGATAACAAAATTATGAGTGATTATTCGATTAAGTGACTCATAGTCATATCACAGTTTTTTTTTAATAAACACGTTTATGTACCTCTAGATGCAAGTGCTAAGTCAAAGGAAATCTATTCGTGAAGGTAGGTTTTCTGTGTTTTTTTGTAAGACAACTCGTAGAATTGGGTGTCTTTAAAATTTTAAAGTTCCAAATAACAGCTTGAAGCTTATAAAAAAATTAAAAAAAATATTTTTTATTTGAGTACTGAAGAAATACGTGGCATACGCTATAGAATAAAAAATAACTTAGGTATTAAAAAAACAAAACTGAATATCGAGGTAATTCCTTACATTGATGAAATAACGCTAGCTTGCAGCTAAGAGTGGAATATACTAGAAGCAATTCGACGATGTGTGACTCGGTAGCTCAGCGGTCAGAGCATTGGACTCAATGGTTCAATTCCCGTCCGAGAATAGGATCTGGTGCGACTTAAATTTCTTCTAGTATACTATTTAGTATTGTATAAAAACAGCATTGTAAATGTTAAATGTTAAATTTATAAATCTCAAATATTAGAAGACTGAGCAGATGTAGGTAGCCAGCAATCTGCAAACTGAATAGACCATTAAAATACTTCGTAATTTACACTTAACGTAAAAGGTATTAAAAAGGTGTAAATACTTTACCCTAAACTATAAAGCAAGGAGCTCATAAACCAAATACCATAAATGCCCACAGATTAAAAAACTTTTTCACAGAATCGAAAGCGTTGGTTGTGCGTACCATCGACAAAGTAGGTTTTTTTTCTCTAAAGTAGAAGCATCAGAAAGTCTCCGTTACTTTATCTGCATTAAAAGTTGGTTTAAGTAGCTAAACTTCCTAGATTTGAACGCAATGAAACAATCCTGAACGGCATGCGACTTAACGGGTGACTACTAAAGTAGGGTCTGCAAAAAACCTGATAGCTGACAAAGTATCTCAATAGAAAAAAGTATAAATTATTCGATCTTTCAAATGTAAAAATATGTAACTACTGAATAACAGACAAACAAATTTTCAAGTCTCTTGAACTATAGTGCAATCAGAGTGCTTAGTGCGAGTTTTTATACCTCACATTCTATCGTGAGCGCGTTAAAATTTTATATAGCATTGATGAAGTTCATCGCGTATTCCGCCAGATGTCGGGCCACAAATCCTATACAAAATGAAGTTTACGTTAACGCGGTCGAGAAAGTAAAAAACTCGCACTACGCACCCTATACTTCAAAGATTCGTGTAATGGTTTTCTATCTGTTTCTTTTTGTGTGATCTTTACATCTACCAAACAGATCAAATAGGTATTTTAACAATTTTGATTAATGTAGTCCTGTTTAAAATAATATTATAAATATTATTATGTTATTATTATCTCCAAACTCCAATAAAGACTTAAATAACTAGGATCTTCATAACAAAAAAACAACAACATTAAACATCACCTGTTTTGCTATCGGCCCACTTAGGCCAACGCAATCAAGATCCGAAACTCGCCCAATTGAGTTATGATGACTCTTGCGCCGCATTGGAATGCTGCAGCGTTGCGCCCGCGCACCTAAAGCTGGGGTTGTAGTGACAGCGAATGACAAAGTGTAGAATCATTAAATTCGTTTTCCACCATATTCTGATTAAACATTGTTTTGTATGAAACGAAAATAAGAAAAACTGATTGTTTTACATAATTACTTGTTTGACATACAATTTAACCGGTTCAAGGTTTTGATTTTATTATTAACGATAAATACTGACACAATCAAGGCAGTGGGAGAACAATGATATGCAAATACGTAACATTTTTCAAGTAGCAAATATCTTGTCATACATAATTCAAAAAGCTATGGAAAGCATGTTAAACCGTTGGTTCCGGCTGCATTTGCAGTCGGTAACACCAATCCGCATTGGGCCTGCTTAGTGGGTTATGGCCCATCTTCTTTATCCACCCATAAGGAAAACCCTTGCCCCACCATTTTTGAATGATTCCGCTGTCGCCTCAGCTCCGCTACCCGCTGTCACCGGGCCCCACCCCACCCCTCCCAACAACAATAGTTGCCAGTATCGACAGTGAACGGCGCATTGTCTGATTTATACAAATTGGAACGTTAGTATTGTGAAATAGCACCCGGAGAGTGTTGGTTACACTTTAACTATGTTATACATTTACGATAGGGTTTACTTTTGGAGGCATTCGTTGAATCTGCTACTGAATCTCGAAATAAGATAGCGGATGTGTTAGATATATTTTCTTGTCAGCTAAAAGACGTCATAATGGGTGATAGGGTAAAAGAATTGACGATTTAAAAATCTTATTATGTGAGCTTATTTTCCACTCTGACGACCTCCGTGGTCAAGTGGCTTTGTACATCGGTTTTCAAGGTGGGTGGCTCTGAGGTCCCGGGTTCGATCCCCTATTGGGTCAATTTAGTAAATGAACTTTTCTGTATCGGCTATCGTCTAGGTGTTTGTGATATTTATCACCGTTGTCTCTGATTTCTGATGTATTGAAAATCTCACTTCGCTTTTTGGCGGTAGATCACGATGTGCAAACATCCCACAAAATATTCTATTAATATTTTTACGCGCGTTTTTTTTCTATACTTATAAATAAATAATAAATAAATATTAAACAATTGCTCCGATTCCAAAGTAAGTAGCTAAAGCACTTGTGTTATGGAAAATCAGAGACGACGGTGGTATCACAAATACCCAGACCTGAGCCAATATAGAAAAGATCATTTCTAAATTGACCCAACCGGGGATCGAAACCGGGACCTCAGTGATGACGACACCTTGTGCAAAGCCACTCGACCACAGAGGTCGTCATGTTTGAACTGTTCTGTTCTCTCTTCACTCGAAAATACGTCATTTTGTTATATCATCGCTACAGTTTGACCCGAGATCACCAGTAAATCAGTGTTTCTTAAACTTTTTGCAGTCATTCTTTCAGATTTTGGGAAATTGCAGGGTTCCGTGTCAAATAATATTTTAGAAAAAGGAAACAAGCCATCAAATTAAAATAAACACTTTTATTGGTAGTTTCATTACGGGAAGGGTTAACTGCGTGCGGACTTCCTTGTTAACATACAACGGACCCCTAAGGGGTCCGTGGACCACACTTTGAGAAACCCTGCTGTAGATTATGTTTATGTATATGTTTATGTTTATGTTTCTTCTGTTAACTTTACATTTCGTGTTGCAGCTAACTGCGTATATCAATCGAATCAATTTAAAACCGGTAGCTGTCCCTTATCAATATTAAAACGCGACCGATTAATAACAAATTGTTGGACAAGTTCTCGTTAGCTGCGATGAAAAGCGATAACACTATTTGCAAGGGTTTCTAGAATTATCTATTTAATAACAATTAAATCTTGGTCGGTAAAGTCACATCAAAAATGATTCATTGAAAAAAAATTCGCATTGGACACAAATTTTTCAGCAATCTAAGAAAACCATATTTATTCATTCACATTCTTACCAAATTTTTCATTATTATTTTTTGCTTTGTATATGTCGTTTTTTTTCATTAATTTTCTAGTATGAACAATATGTTTTGCGAAGAGCATTTAACGCTAAAAGCCAGATGGTAAGTTCTTTACTGAAATAGTATTTTAAATTGAGATTTTTCGCATTCACAATGCTATTTTTATATTAAAATAAATAGTTTTTTAAGTTATTGTAAGCAAAATGCTCCTGTAAGCAAAATGTTAGTTTTAATTTTCAATCTTTAACAGTCTTAAAATCTGAAATGAAAGCGCAATAAAATAGCAATAAAATGTAAAACGTGTGTGATGTATTCTAGCAGTTTCATTAAGATTCATTAAATCTGTTGTGTCGCAATTTTTCTTATACCAAAGCCGTTAATCTCACTTGTCACGACGACGAGCCTAAAGCGCCCCCTGCTGGCAACAGCCAGACTAACGGGCAAATAAAATGCTAATTGAAGCCAAATCGGTTTGGATTACGCCTCCTATGCGTGTTAAATTTTTTACACAGCTTAAATTCCACTAAACAGTACTTTTTTTATCAAATTCACAAAAAAACTTATTATAGGAACGAACATCCTGAAGCGAGGTTCGTTTCTAATGCGGCGCTACAGCAGCGCGGAAAATACGGGAACTAAATCGACTTTGAAAACAACCCCTTTCTTTCAGTGCTGCCCCGTTCCCGGAGAAAGTATATCCCTTCGTAAAAGTTTCGCTACTCCCCGCTAGGTACCGCTACTGAGGAACGTCCCGAAGCATTCGGTAGAGCTTCGCATGTGTGCTAGTTAGAACGAGACCGCAAGTGAAAAATAAAAAAGGAGTAAAATAGACAGCAATATGTGTGTATACCGAGGCGTGGTTACGTGCATGCTTGCGATTTTTTATCGCAAAAATGGCCGGAACTTTACACGTCTCGCGTTAGATTGTAGAGTCGCAACTACAATGGAGCCGTCGAGCTGTAAACTTTATGTTGTTGTCAATAAGGTTGAAAATTGGAATTTGAGTTTTCAAAGTTGCTTTTCGACACTGATGTACAGCGAAATAATTGGCGTCACCGGCGTCGCGGCGTCACTAGAAAGAGAGGGTGAAACGCCTCTATCGCTTCGCTCGGCACGACCGTTAGACGGAGGGGGATGGCGAATTAGCACGCGCGGACGCTAGAACGGGACGAAGAGAAAAAATTGCCCGAAAAAAACAGTTTTTCACTAAAGGTGCGCGGCGCGATAGAAATTACAGAAACATGGGCGCGGTTTAAAAAATGTCAGGGGCGCTTGCGCCCTCGGCCGGGAACCGGCACGGAAGTAAAGGGGGAAAGAGACGTTGTTAGTGGGCATTATGTGACGAGTGCAGTGCCGTGGCGCGCCGCCGCCGTTCACTCGCGCCGGCAAAAACAATAACCGCTAATTATTGCGATAAATAAGCGAATGCACCGCGTACACGCGACGAGTGAATGCGTCTCAGAATTCCAAATTCAAAAGTGTGTGTGTTCAAAATTCGATTTTTTCTTTTTTTCTCAATACTTCACCGCAAGGAGGTTAAAATTCAGCAAAAATAAACATTTCCATTTGTTTGCGTAAACTGTGGTGTTGGCTGTTTGTTCGATAACGACTGCAGACGTGATGACTCTGCTGTTTTCCCGCTAAAATTGATAAATGGCTGAACGTAGCGTAGTCTGCGTCGTGGTGTGATCGAAAGTGTTTCCCAAAAAGTACCAATGTTGGTGGCAATCAAAAACCAAGAAATTAGAAAGAAGAGGAAAAATCTATGTGTTTGTAAGTTGTATTTCATTGTTTTCACTAAGACCAAGAAGTAATCAAAAGTGCAGTAAATAAAAAAAAACTTGAAAAATTTTAAAACTCTTAAACTCAAACCAATGTCTTAAATTGCAATTTTAGATATTCTTAAACAATTTTGGACATTTTTAGATATTATTTATTAGTATCTTTCACAACCTAAGAAATTTAATGATTTTCGTAGTTTTCCGAGGAAAGGAACCTTTAAAATAATTTTATCACATAATTTCGGTCGGTGTTATAACATTTTCATGAAAATTTTCCGAAAACATCATTAAATCGACAAAATAAAAGAAAAACACAAGAAAATTTCTCGTTTTTTCAATACTTACATAACATATCTTAACTCTGTCACATTTTTATCTGTAAGTAGTTATATAAATGCTAAGAAAGTTTTTATCAAATTTTCTTTAACAATACATAACACGGTTATCTCAATGTCATTTTTTTGTATATCTGCCGTGATAAGCGATATGACTTGTCAGGTAAGAGATATGATATATTTTATTTTAAGTATCATATTTAAACCCTGCTAATGTCATTTTGTTTACAAGGTTATTCTGAGAAAAAATATAAGAAAATGTAAGTATTTTTGCTGTGTTTAGATCTTGTATGAACTTTTGAAAAGTTAATTCACATTAATAATTTTCGTAAAACTTCTATAATCACTTTGTTTTTCCAATTACGAATTGTTGAAGTTCTTGCAGTAAACAAATAAGTAAATGTTTTTTTGAAAATTTCATGAGTGTCATGTCCAGATAAGTAAATCTTTTGCACAAAAAATGGTTTTTCAAAATTTCTTAAATTGTTTTTGACAATTTCTTTATTATTGTTTCAATAAATTTCTTATGCATTTGCGATACATACCTTCTTACACTGTTTTTTTCATTTTACGATAAATTTATAAATACGAGTGATTCTTGTACGAGGCAAAATATAATAATAATGAAATTTTCCTGTTAGCTTGGTATGCACAGTATTTATAATCTCAGAGACCATTTATGTGCATAATAAATGAATAATATCATGGTTGCTGTTACACAAAACAGACAGCTTTCTGTGTGTAATTACACATTTTTTTTCAATAAATAAAACCATTTATTCGCCTCCACATTTTTTTGCCAAATTAATGTAAAGTTTTTGATCTTGCTTAACAGTTAATTTGACGTGTTATAAAATGTATAAATTGAGCATTTAATTTTGGTAGAGTTAATTTTTCTCTCATAATGGTATTTTGAAATCAAATAGCACACCCATGCTATTTTTTGCAATCTGTTCTTCTAACAATTTGATTTAATGACAGTTGAAAAAAAAACTTAACTGAAACAAATTGCAAATAATTTTGCTACTAAAAGTAAACACAAAAAGCTTTGCCAAAATTTTGTATAAGTACCTAATTATTTCAATGAAAATATTTATACTTACTTTTGATCTGTGATCTCATAATAAAATTCATAACTTACTTACATTAACAAAATATTTTTATAAGTAAGTATGTAATGAAAAATTGTAAAAACTATAACTTTATCTTGGTACCTCGATCCTAAGTTCATAACTATACTTAATTGTTTTTATGATGTACTTATGTGGGTAAGAAAATTATTATTTTTAATATTTTTTTTATTAAAAAAACTTACTTAAGTACTTTTACAATTTAGAGTTTAGTTAGACACGTTTCTACTCGGACAAATAAATCATTGTACAAGTTGCCAACAAATTGTCTCGAGCAACACCTGTGTGTGCCGGACTGCCCATAAAGCCATAACAAGTTTTTCTTTAAAACATATAGGTACATTTGACTCAAAGATAAGAACTGGTTGTAAACGAATATCTCAATATCGATTTCCATAAGAATGCCTATATTATTTTTTCTTTAGACTTTAATTTCGAAACTCCACATTTTCGAGTCGTTCGATACGTAGACCAGCTAGTGGGTGTGGGCGCCCATCGCCAACTGTGTAAACGATCTCCACTCAACCTCCATATTTCACTCGTCGTAAAACCACCGGCGACGCTACACGAAAAAGGTCTTTAAACTCCACCACTTAAAAACAAACTTGAAGGCCGTTACTGAACATTCGCTAACCACCGAACCGACTCTTATAACATTTCGGCTCCCATAAAATCGTTAATACAACAACGTTCTCTAATAATCTATAGTGATAGGATAGGTAAGTTATATTTGGTATTTATTTGCCATCCGTTGACTCACTCTACATTTTGGCGTACAGGCGCCAAATCGACAGAGGGCGTCACCCGACTCTACATTTCTAATACCACTTGAAATCGAGCTAAAGACTTACGTCGAGTAAGTAGTCGTTCGTTTAACGAGGCTTTAAGCTGTCTGTCACTAGCTCGCGAGCTCATTCGTCAAAAGTTAATTAAACATTTACATCGATCCAGGTAGAGACGCGAGCTTCGACATCGACTAAATGAAGCGCTGTTACGTCCAATGGGCCGTGACGATAAATATAGTTTAATTAATAATTTCGATTAGCAATATGGTGCGACTGTGCACCACATGTTGCCTGAAGTGCCCCATTAGGCTGAAACTAAAGTGTACAAAACAGAGGCTCTTTCATTTCAGTTTCGAGGCGCAGCACTTTGTACGCGTACTTACAAAGTCTGACACTACGGCACTATTGCATCGGCTCTCGAGAGGACACACATGCGTTACGCGGCTCAACTACCGATGTCGCCCTGTCCCTCTCTCTTGCAGTGCACGATACTCCCCTCTCGCTCTACACGCACGATCTGATGTCGGTCGCGGTCCGCTCGTCATCCGCGAGTTCGTATACCTAGTGGATAGGAGCTAGATTGGCGCGCGCGTATTCAAAATAGGAACGTTAGAAATGGATGGCAGCCGTGTACAGTGGGTGAGTGTGTGCGTGCGAGAGAGCGAGCGACCCTCCCCCGCCGCCCGCCGACGCCAACCGAGCGAGTGGCGCACGTTTATACAATCCGTTGACTCGGATCGCGAGTGATGCTCGCGTCGCGTAGCGCCCTTCTCGTGACGACGATCGACGCGCGAACACGTATCGTCAATTGTTTTTTTTTTCACATCTCGAAACTCATGGGCTTAGCGCGCTCTCCGCTACGACTACGATACGAGACTATCCAATAAGAATTTGTACTTCAACAACTTGAATTCGAATTTGAATTTCGAGCATCTAGTGTAGAAGGAACAGTGACTTTGATCTTTTTTCGAAGATTTTCGAAAATTTTCAAAATGGAAACTACTGTTGCAAGACATCGCATTTACCAGCAGCAAAAGAAAACTGAGTGATTTGAAGTTTTTTGATTATTTTCTAGTAATCTCAAAACACTTGATTGCTCACAAACATAATCATAAATTAAAAACGTAATACATTGTGAATTCAAGAAATATAGTGAGAGAAGTGCCACAAGTGTAAGCAATTTCAAAAGAACACAGAGGCGCATGCAGTGCCATGGAAAATTAAAATCTTTTTTTAAACATTATTTAAAAAACCAAGAATCAATTACCTACATATAGGTGAGTATTTTTTGACTTTATAATAAGATAACTGTGTAGTAAAAAAGAGATAAAGATCCGACGGAACATAACAACCGCGACTCTACTTTTTGCTTTCCATTATTAAAAAACTTAGACTCATATTAAATGCTCAATAATCGTCCCACAATTTATAAAAAAACTTACAAAAAAACCGATCACTTTAATCATTGCCGCACACAGGTTGTTTTTGTAAATAGAATTTTTGGAGCAAAAACTCTACCAAAAAAATGGGTCGTAGTTTTTTCACCATACTTAGGTACTACAGAATGTCATCGTACGAAAAAACGTAACATAAAAAATTAGGAGTGAAATGTTAAAGGAAGGTGAAATGTATACAATAGGATTGTTTCGAATTACAACATAATTATGGTGGATTTAAAAAAACAGTAATTCAATTTTTTTTAAAGAAACAAACTGTCAGTATAGCTGGCTTAGTAACAGTCCGTAGTTTGTGATAATACAGCAGTCACGTTTTTTATCTTGTTGCCATTTAACATTCAGCCCTTATCAGGTCTAAATAAATAACGAAAGTGTAAAAAATTCAACATTTTAAAAACATGGCGTGATTTTTGGTATATTATTATGAATTGCGAACAACTATTTTAATTTTGAAACTTTTTTTTACCGACTTGGATTTCATTGCAATCTGAAGTATTGTAACTAGTGATTTTTTATATTTTGAATTTGTGAACACTTTTTTTGATTTTGATACTTTACTTTCACCTTCTTTCATTGCGATTTGATGTTTGTTTCTCGTGATTTCCCACATTTGAAATTGTGGTCACCTTTTTTAAATTCCGAAACTAAGTTTTGCCGTCTTGGATTTCATTGCGATTTGAAGTTTTGTATCTCGTGATTTTCCACATTTGAATTGCGAACATATTGTTTAATTTCGAACTTAAAGTTTTACTATTTTGTTTTTAAGTGCAATTTGAAGTTTTGTATCACGTACATAATTTTCTCATAATTCATAATTTTCCACATCTCAGTTGTAAACTCCATATTTAATTTTAAAAACATTTATTTTGATCTTCTTGGTTTGCATTAAAATTTGAAAGAGGAACAAAGAACCATTTGTAAATAAGTATTCAAGTCTGTGTACAGTGCCACAACCTTATCTGACCCGATGACGGCGTCGCTGTTGGTGAATATACCTACAACATGACATAACTTATTAATCACACTTAGTTCCAGTTTTGGCCACCGGATAGATAAGTTAGAGGCACTGTATGTCCTTTGGCTTACATAACCGTCGTGCCCCCAACTATCTGCATCACCTTTAACTTATCGCTTTGTTTTTGCTAAAAGGTGAATTTCGAACACCACCTCTTTCCAAATAGCAGATAGTCTTTATAGCACTGATAATAAATGCTAATTTAAGTGGCAAACGTCAGAGCAGACGCAACAAGCTGTGTTTTGTCAGTTGTAAGCACCACTATCGCGCCTTATCTTCGTTGCTATGGCAGAGACGTACAGACGACCAGAACATTTATTTATAATTACATAAAATATCTACCAAAACAAATTCAGACTTAAATTTTAGTATGGTCAGCAGATTCTCTTAAATTGAAATACTAAGAATTTCTGCAACTTTTAAGAGTATGAAATAGACAACTGGAAAACTATCACAAGTTTGGGTACAATAAAATGTAAAACAAAATTTCAAGTAAGCTCTACTTTGGTATACCAAGACTACCAAGTAGGTCGTCGGTCGCTACCTATTTTTTTTATGATATGATGAAAACTCAAAGTCCACAGGCACACTTTTCTAAGAAAATTATCCACGACCAAAAAAGTAGAGCTCTGTGCTGTAAAAAAAAACTTTCCAATTTCAAATTATGTATTTAAGCACCGACATGAGAACTGGCATTCATGACAGTCGCTACCAAAAAAGTAATTTATCACTTTGTTCTAAATTCAAAACAGAACGTAACGTAATCAACGCTTTCACATGCCATTACGAAGTAAACATCTGTTGTGAATATTCCGATGTTCGAAATTTGAAACGTGCAGTGATCTTTTTTGTTTTTATTTGACACCGAAGCATTTTTTAACAGCCAGTACGACGATATGCAATCTGACGCCCACACTAATATATTTTTATCTGGTAATGATTTGGGAGAACTGCTTTGCATTTCTGTAAAGTGTTGTTACCTACCAGATCCAAATTTTGTATTGCAAAACGAAGTGTGTGAAAAATACAAAGTCGAAACAGAAAAATACATGTACTCAGAAAATTCCTTCTATGTACTTACTTGCAAGTGAGTTTAAAATTGTACAATATTTCCACAGAACTATGTACCTACTCAAAATTAAAATTGTTGCGGAATTATTAATTTATGTTGGCCCAAGGCGTTCATGTTTGTCCGATTTTGAGCTTCTCGTCTCGCGTCTGGGACATATCTTTCGTCATTTGTTTTTTATTCGAA
This sequence comes from Catoptria pinella, assembly GCA_963556745.1. Taxonomy (NCBI): domain Eukaryota; kingdom Metazoa; phylum Arthropoda; class Insecta; order Lepidoptera; family Crambidae; genus Catoptria; species Catoptria pinella. Next base: position 2,825,558 of record OY750771.1, read on the forward strand.
CACTGTTTTTAAAATTCAAGCGAAATAGGTTGAAAATAAAGAAATAAAAAGTTTTATACAGAAGAAGGCGTCGAAGCAAACTCTGAGAAAATGATATAAAAAAAGTCAGAAATGGCAAAGGAAAAGTTTTCGTGAGCCTAATTAGACAATCAATCTTTGAGCGAGACGAAAGTAATTGATGCTCTTACTGAAATAGGCAACATTTTTGAACGATATACTTGAAAATATGAAGATATAAATCAGTTGGTCGTTCGATGTTATTAATTTCAGTCCGCCGCAGGCGACAGGTACGATCGTTAGTCTGGAGGTGCGGGGTTCGATTCCCGGTCGCTAATTATTATTTATGGGTACCTCTTATCTTTCGCTCCGGGCCCAGGAAGTATTACAAAATATTGGAGGCATGTTTTGAGCTTTCAAGCCGTTAATTGCTTAGACATTGGTTCGTATAATGAATAAAAAGGTGATGAAACATGATAAGTTTTTTTTAATTGAACATTAAACCTTAGGCAACGTATTATGTTTTCGATGGTTCGGCTTTTTTCTTTTGCCTAACGCAGTTCTGTTTAGGAATTTCAAAAGAAAAGCGCCGAAAGTTTAAATTTCAACTGTTTCTTTATGGAAGTTTATTTTTGAACTATGGTAGTATTTATAAAACACCTAATTTTTCTCGCGATTTCAGAGTTGTTTCCATACAAATGTTTTTTTACAATACTAAATAATATACCAGAAATTGTATAAAAAGCATTGTGAATGCTAAAATCTAAAATTAAAAAAAACTAAAAAAAACCTAAGGGTTAAAACAATTTACATCAAATACAGTAAAATAAATATTCCCTCGTTTAATAATTTTAAAATCAATACCATTATCATATTCAAAAGCTACCATCAGTTACCTATTTCAAACCTTTCAAGTAAAAAATGGTCATCCATCTTATATGTCGACCGTTGAAGGTTGCTTGACTATCGCGATAACTTCGAGCCCTCATCTTTACTGACAAGTTTACAACCCGTTAACAGTTTCACTGTTCGTTTTCTGATATAATTAAAAAGATATCTTTAAATTGATGGTGTGGTGATTCATAAATAAATAATAAATATTTGACAACATCACATACATTGCTCCGATTCCAAAGTAAGTAGCTAAAGCACTTGTGTTATGGAAATCGGAGACAATGGTGGTATCACAAACACTCAGACCTGAGCCAATATAGAAAAGTTCGTTTTCTAAATTGACCCAACCGGGGATCTAACCCGGGACCTCAGAGATGGCGACACCTTGAAAACCGGTGTACAAAGCCACTCGACCAAGGAGGTCGTCAAATACATATGTATGTAATTTTTTAACATAGACTTTATGTGAATTTTAAGCAAAAAGAAATATCACGTAAAATACAATATATAAGAAAAAAAACTAGAAATAACGCCCAGAAACAGTATTCTTTAAATTAAAATAATGCTTAGGTACTTATTTAAAAAAGCTATGTCCATGAAATTTATCTTTACTTACTTACAAACTTATCTGACCCGGTGGCCAAAACTGAAACTAAGTAGTTATATATATAATTGTTATTTACCTATTTATTACCGACCTTTAAGTGACATTCGCAATCGCTTAATTGTACAATTATTGCTGTCAAAACACAAATTCCTATATACGAATTTTATTTTATTTACTAATTACGAATACAAAACACAAATTCGTATACGTTTTGACAGCAATAATTGTATAACTGCGATTGCGACTGTCACTTGAAGATCGGTAATAAGCCTGCGGGTCAGATATTATTATGTTTGTGGCAGGCAGTGTACAGTCGAGTTCATAATATATACACACCTTTGACAGTTCATCAACCTCATGCCTTTGTAATTAAAGTCAACATCTGTCAAAAGTGCTTACATATTTATGAACTTGACTGTACTAATAAAATATATTTTTTCCTTGTGATATTCTAATATTAAAATGTAACAAAAAAGTTGGCATATACAAAAACCAACCGGTAGTATTAATTAAAAAAAAACCTTAATTGAGTAAAACCTATTTTAGTTAAAATACTGATTATGGCTTATGTTCGCAGTGGGCTACTAAGTTACCTAGTAAGGTATAGCGTTATATGTTGTCGTTCTGATGAATCCATAGACAAAACAGACAAATCCACTGGCTGATATTCAAGTCTCTCGAAAAAAGTAAACAATTTGTTTGCAAAGAGGAATACATTTAATGTCAATATAATTAGTTTAATGACCTGTAGATTGCCATAACAAAAAAAAGAAGAAGACCTGAGAGCCGTCACTTCAAGCAGATATTATGTAGTCAGCCATTTTATTCACTAAAATAGGTTTATAGGGTGCACCCTACTTTAACTTGATGAAAGGTTTACATAACGTTTGTCACTATTAAACTAATTATGAATAATAATTTTCAAGAAATTACCTATACTTAACGAGCTAATAAGCCCACAGTAACTTTTTATGAATAAAGCGGTAAAAAAAAGTTCCAAAAAGGTTATGACAGCTGTCATCCACCGAGGCTTATTATGGCGGTGAAGTTATCGATTGATTGAATAAGTGTTAAAAAAATATTCATAAAATCACTGAAAATAGTGTTAATATAGTCAATTTTAATTTAAAATGCTGATGTGATAAGTCTTATTAAACATAATATAACTTTCATTATTCATAAACGTATTTTAAGAAAATGTTACTTTAGTGTTATTATGTTGTCGTTCTGATGAATCCGTAGACAAAACAGACAAATCCACTGACTAAAGTCTACATCTTTTAAATAAAAAAATAACATTATCTGTCATATTATACTTCATAGTACTTCCCACACGTAATGGCTTAAAATCATATAGGACAATATACAGTTTTATTTGTTTGTACTGTCATTTGTTTTGTTGTGGTAGGAGCTAACCTATACTTCAGTATGTAAAGTTTGCGCCAAAATGATCTAAGCATTAAAACCTACCAAAATAGCTAATCATTTGACAAAAATCAATCTTATCTAAAGACATTATCAAATGAAAGTGCACCTTAATGTCTTAAGATAAGGTTGATTTTTGTCAAATGATTAGCTATTTTGGTAGGTTTGAATGCTAAAATCATTTTGACACTGACTGTACTGGCTGTAGCTCGGTTTGGCCTGAGATCGCCTGTGCCAAATCTCTGCAATGTGTGCGTGCCTGTACATTTTGTGGTCCAACCACCGTTTCTCGTATAGTCCGACCGGTTGCGTTCAATCATATTTATTATTGTCTTTGCATTTTTTTCATAGTTTATAAACGCAGCCGCTGACATTTCCGACGCAACAAGTCGCAATTATTAAAATGGATTCCTCTGCCATATTAAACTCGTACTAGTTTGTGGTCTCCTTTTAACGAGAGACTAATTAAATTGGGTAGCAAGAACTAATAATATATTTTTATATTCGTTTTACTTTTAACCTAATTACAAGTTGTAAAGAAGTTTTTATTTTAAATATAGATATGGAATTCAAAAGTCTATGTTAATATTTATTAGGTTATTAGGTATTACGACGACCTCCGTGGTCGAGTGGCTTTGTACACCGGTTTTCAAGGTGTCGCCATCTCTGAGGTCCCGGGTTCGATCCCTGGTTAGGTTAATTTAGAAAACGAACTTTTTTTATATTGGCTCAGGTCTGGGTGTTTGTGATACCACCGTTGTCTCTGATTTCCATAACACAAGTACTTTAGCTACTTACTTTGGAATCGGAGCAATATATCTGATATTGTCAAATATTTATTATTTATTTATTAGGTTCAAATAAATATTAAAGTGCTCCGGCACTACAGCTGTTACTAAGCAATTGATAGCCCAATTGGAAACAAAAAACTCTTAATGCTTTCCTAATCTTTTGCGAACGAGGAATTCCAGGCGTTCCAGCTGCCAATTACACAATGGAATCTTCGCTTTGATATATGCTGTATGAAAACGCGATCACGTGCTAACTTCCATCAAACTTAGTACGTTCATTAAGCAGGTTCAACTCAATTAAATAGTTCATTTATTTCTAAAAACACTTTTTTCATAATTACTTAAAACACGATATGTACTGACTTGACTTGTACCGATGTATCTTACAAGTAACATAAATCAACACAAAGTTGTCCATACTTACTTTATCGATTATAGCTGGCTGGCCCATAAATCCGTGATCGTCTTGCAATCACTTTGAACGACGTCAAATGACCACAAAATGTCGGTTGGAGCCTTTCAATAACATCATAATAGTACACCACGACTGAATTACTGCGAAGCTGATCTTTATGTGCTACTGAATAGGGTAATTTCGATTAAACGATATTTTCAAAGTAGATGTGCTCTAAGAAATCAAGGATCAAGTGCAATTAGTTCTTTTATCAAAATATTAAATTAAAAAAAAAACATTCGGAATTTGAATTTTCGAAATTGTTTTACCAAAGAGTTTTTTCTCGTGTAATGACTGTTTATTAAACGTGACAAAAATAAAAAAAGCAACTGTAATGGATGACTTATCAATATATTTTCTCGTTTGTTATGAAGAATTACAATATTATTTAACTGTTTTATATCTGTCAATGAGCATAATACTATATTTTTTGTATTACGTATTTACATCAACGTAGATAATTACATCATTACCTACTTATTATTACAAAACTAATGACACGATTAAAGCAAAAAGTCATTATTTCAAATTAATGAAGTCGTTCTTGGCATTATTCGTAATGACAAGTTTATTGGTATTAAATAAATGGGAGATGAAGTTAATTATATATTATTTTCCTCCAACCAACAAACGTATAATCTTAAATATATGTGCTACAGTTATAAGGCTATGTCATTCTTGTAAAATGATTACGCAATAGAACAAGTTAAAATGTACAATATTAAAAAAAACTCAGTATGTAGTACCAAGTCTTTTTAGGGTTCTGTGCCTCAAAGGATCCGTCCTTATATACAAGGTGTTACAAAAATACCCCTTATGCCGAATATGGTATATAGGGACCATCAAACTGATCAACTTTTACTATGGGCCCAACTCTGAAATCGCGAAGAAAAATCAGCTGTTTCATACAAAAATTAAAATCGAAAATATGAAAATATATGAAACAGCTTGTTTTATTTTCACGATTTCAGAGTTGGTCTCATAGTAAAAGTTGATCAGTTTGATGGTCCCTAATACCATATTCGGCATTAGGGGTATTTTTGTAACACCTTGTATAGGATCACTTTGTTGTCCGTTTGTCTGTCTGTGAAGACCCTTTATCTCAGGAACACGTGGAGGTATTAAGTTAAAATTAAAACCGTAAACTCAGGTCTACAGCCCCTTGAAACTTTAAACAAATCAATCTTCTAAGTTAATGTAAAAAAGATACGGCTGTTTATGACGCAAAAAACATATTTCGACACTCTCAAGGGAATCAAAATTTATAGGGTACTTCCCGTTGACCTAGAACTATGAAATTTGGCAAGTAATATCGGGAAAAGTCTGAAAACTATAACATTTGTAATTAAATCTTAAAAAATATAGTTTTTATAAAAGATTGTACGGTAACCCTTTGTGGGCGAGTCCGACTCGAACTTGTCTGGTTTTTTTTTTAATTGTAAGTAAAATTGAGCTATCTAATTCCAGTGCCATTAACAATTCATATTCAGCAATGTCAGTTGTCAAACCTCTATCAAACGTCAAATACGAACCGTCATGTCTCCTACGCTCATCCGGCAATGATTTTGTAATGAATTATTTAATTTTAACCGACTTCAAAAAAAGGAGGAGGTTATCAAGTCGACAGTTTTTTTTTAGCTTCACCTGATGCCTCTTTCCGTTTCACTATGACGGTTATAGTTATTTTTATTTATTTAATATCACATTTTAATAATTTCTGAACATTAAATATTTTGTTAATTTACAAGCTTTCGAAAATAACGCATAATGCCTCTTTCTTTTTTAAAATGGTTAATATTAATATATTGTAATATTTTTGAAAATTTCTAGAAGTATATTTATTACTTACAAGATTTTTTTTAATTTCGCAATTGAAAATAACGAATAATATAACCACTTCCTTTTTTTAAGACGGTAAAAAAAATACGGGTCGAATTGAGTACCTTCCTCCTTTTGAAGTCGGTAAAAATAATACACATAATTTGATTATGAAACTTATTATTTTTAGTGAAAAAAAATCTTTGTTTTTCTTTTTTCAAACTTGTTTTTCTTCTAGCCTAATACTTTTTGGATTTGGGTTTAAAAAAATTCAATACACCACCATAGAGTTTTTAACAGTATAATGTATCGAGCAGTGCGCGTGGCAACTTGTACATTTGTCCAATAAACATAGCTGATGAAGTAGCAAAACATGTTTGTTACAATGCCGGCTCGGCTGAGTCACCCTCTGTCACAGCCCAGAATAGATTGGTCGGTTCATATACCGTTTCTAGTTTTAATGTACTGCAAACAGCGAATCAGATGGACTTCGCTTACTATAAGGGACTTGGATTATTTTGTATTTTATTTTTTTAATCATTTGTGGTAAATATTTGGCATTTGGTATGTAATTATTTCGTTCATGAATTAATGTAAAGCTGAAATCACCGCGAGACAGATATTTGCCATAGTTTTTTTTCTTGAATCTTTAAACTTTCATATAAAACAGTTAAAAGATTTTATTTATGTTGTTTTGAATGTAAGTATTCATAAGACAGCGTTAGCTAATAATTAATGTTTTTCATGCCAGCTGCTAAAACAATACAAAGTAAGATATACGTAGGTAGTTCTTAGTAAAGTACTTAATAATATATTGCTTTAACAGGCTTCAGATAAATTAAAATACAGATTTTTGAATTTGCTATTTTAGCATTCACAATCCTATTTTTATATAATACTAAATAATATACTAGAAAAAATACGACTTGCACCAGATCATGTTCTCGGACGGGAATCGAACCCGCGACCTTTGGATATCCGGTCCAATGCTCTGACCGCTGAACTACCGAGTCACTAAGTGTAATAAAAAAATAAAAAAATCAAAACAACTAAGTTACAAAAGTAAGTTTTCCACAGTAACTTGAAAAACAGGCCTTGAAGAATAGAATTTTAATTGTTAAGAATTTTTACATTCAATAGTTAAAATCAAATTTGAAACTAAGAATCATGAAAAATAATTCAAAACAAAAAAAGTAAGTAGGTACAATGAACATAGATTTTTTTCATAAAATCCCCACTTTTTTGTATTTTTACAACGAGCCTTTTCAATAATTGCTACATTTATTGAACACAATCGGAGCAAAACGTGGTAGTTACTCATTATTTCAATTGAAACCGGTGAAATAGCAGTTTTGTAAGAACCAAGGCTTCTAAAACACATTTTTTTTCATTCGAAATTACTGCTTAGGTCTTACATAAATGACTGACCTAACTAGTCATTGCTTTTAATTTTTTTCCTGAAATAATATACCAAGTTTTTTTAATTCAATTGAAGGTAAAAAAATAATAATCCTTCACATTATTTTTATTTAAATAACAATAGCTCTAACTTTACATTGTAATTGTTAACCATTAAAACTGCGGCATTATGTAAATGTCATTTTTAAAAAGTTCGCATGAAGTCATTTGGTGAACTTAAAAAAACATTCAAAGGTTAGATGTCAATATAAAAACTGACAGGTAATTAAACAAAGACATTCAACTCCGGAGCGCATTGTCGGGAAACGCATAAATTGTTATTTATTGCCAGCATCATCCGACATTTCGATTCAAGGGCAATCCATGACACTTACAAATGATTATTAGATATATTCCGACCTCCATTTTCACTAATACATTGTACATTACTAAAAAAAGTTGCAACACTGACTGGTTTTAATTAAAAGTTTTAAAAATGGAAGGGCCCGTTCTTTCGCTTCAGTTACGTCATTCATCGCGATCCAACGATTTACCTTGGCTCTGATTAAGCACAAATACCACAGAATACAGGATGTCCCAAAACTATGCCACACGGAGGGAAAGTAAATTTATAGAAAGAAGACTTTATTTTGTTTTAAAAAATAATTGGAACTGCTTTCAAAGATTAAAAAAATATATTCGATACAATACGTAATAATGAAAATTGTAAGGTCTTCCTTTTGTTTAACATGCTGTATTGTTCAAGAAAAAATAATCCCAATGAGTAACCCTTTCGATCGGAATCGTGAAAATAAATGATTGTTTTTTTTTCATATTTGGCGGGTTCGATTCCTGGTTGAGGTAGGCGATTTAAATTAATGCAGTTCCAATTATTTTTAAAATGAAAATGAAGTCTTCTTTTAGTATTTTAATATTTAAGATACTTTTTCTCCGTATTGCAAAGTTTTGGGACAGCCTGTATATATTAGTTGCAAATTCGTTACCCGTTGGTACTTTATGTACCTTATCATTTGAATTTGTCCGTAAACAAAAACGCATCAATATTCATATCCGTAAATAAATTGAATAGTCATGAGTAATTAAAATCTATTTGTTAATTCACAGCTCTTATGAACTTTCGCCGCAGCGTAAAAAGCTCTTATGCTCGCTGTCAAAACATGTTTGACATCGTAAAGTAACAAGTAATTCATTACTGTCTCATACACAATACAAAGGAATAGAAATCCAAAGACCACAAAGCGTACAATAGGGCACAATCATATAAAGTGCTGTTTCTTTCATTATTATCGACACAAAGCGGTGAACTATTGTATTTTGGTCTCCGCTCCGAGTCTCGAGTTGCATCTTCAAGTGTTCTTTTTTCAAATAGTTTATTTTTTATTCTTAATTGGTCGTGTGTTTTATTGATGGCCTGGTGTAAACTTTTTTATTATAAATAGTTTTAAGACGAGGTTGAATTTGATAAATTGTCTAAACTTTTTGCACAGATATGGTTTCTTGATTAAAGCTCTTAATATCCGTTTACTACTTTTAAGCCGGTATAACGTTCCTTTCTAAGAAGTAAAGCTTCGAAATTTGATACTTTGAAACTTACAATGTTGCGCTTGTACGGGGCAAGTCAATATTTTTAGCCCTTAATTACTCGCGTGGGGTCCGCTTAGACCCCAGTGCAAATTAAAACGTTTGTTATTTCTAGACATCTGATGTTATTCCCACCACGTGCCAAACTTCCTTAAACACTCATCGTGCCTAAAACCAGATGCTTAGGTGTTCAGGTGGTTGATTCAGTATAGTGTGTCTGGGGTCCATGCGGACCCCACGCGAGTACTTACGTGACTTTTTTTGGCAAGGAAAGTTTGTTTTTTTCTTATTATTCCTTTTATATTGTTTAAAAATGTAATTAACTAATATTTCTTATAACGTTATAAGTTATTATAACTTTTACAACGAGTTTCCATCACCACCCTCCGTTAATGTCATAGGAATTGAGGAATGTTTGGAGGAGTCTACATAGACCCCATGCGAGTGTTGGCGTACGTTGTTAAGCGTGAGTAATTAAGGGTTAAACATCATAACGTTACTAAGGCAGCATATCACAGTGGTTTCATTAAATTCTTCTCAATTAGCAATACATAACATCAGTTCATTAAAAAACCTTCTTTTTTAAACTTCTATTGATTCGCTAACCCAAAATATTTTCAGATTTTTGTGCAATATTCCTCAATTTATCTATTTCAATTTCACCTTACTTGAATGTAGATAGTAAATTAGTTTTAACCCTGCATTGCTCATGTTCATGAACTAAAAAGTTATAAGCCTAGATATCAACACGCTCACTCTTTGAAACGTGATCTATTTAGCTTAAAAGCTCAACTCACTGAGCGGAAAATTAGTTCTCAAGGTCAAATTTTAATGTCAAAAGACAACTATGCCACGTTCTTAATTTGCTATAAATGGAGCAAAGACTGTAACTGTCCCTATTTGCACTCCAGTGTCGAAATGTAATGACATATTTCTAGTACTTCCTTCGATTTTTTTCTTACTAATCTCATCATCACACACATTGGCAAAAAATATTTAAGTATGTTCTCTCTATTTTTATGTTTTCCTGACATACTTAACATTTTTAATTCTACATTACTTTAACCTACTACTAAGAATTCTTATCATAATCATGTTCGTAGTTTTTTCTATACAAAGCCTTTTTTTTAAACCTACATTAGTAGTTCAGATTCGAAGCGAAGGAATGTGATTCGTTCATACAACATTACTATTCAGCCAGCGTGCCCCAGCTTACAGCGCTACCAACCTTAGAATCACAATTATCTACGACACCGCAGGCTTACCAATAGCGTGAAGATAACCACGAAGATATCAAAAGAGTACTATTTGCGTATGCAACGATTACACCCCGCTATCAGGGTGTACACACAAACAACGTACCTAATTTAATTAATCTTATGCTGGAGCCACACTAAGGTTTAACGGCATTAATTATGGTGCTAATTTTCCTTATGTCTATACACATAAGGTTCATCAATTCGAAAATTTAACGGCGTTGGCCGTTAGTGTGGCCTCAGCATTAAACTAAAGAGCTTTTACTATAAATACATATGTAATAAATATATAAGTGTTAATAAATTAACCTTGAATGGGAAAACTGTTTCTTTGGATTATCATACTTAACAACTTTTACTATGGGACCAAGTCTGAAATCTGAAATGAATAACGAAAAAATCAAAATGTATGAAACAGCTTTTTTTGCGATTTCAGAGTTGGTCCCATAGTAAAAGTTGTTCAGTTTGGTGGTCCGTAGAAACTGTTCTCCCACTTTGTGTTCATTCATTAACACGCTGTAAGCAACCATGAATCTGAAATGAATAACGAAAAAATCAAAATGTATGAAACAGCTTTTTTTGCGATTTCAGAGTTGGTCCCATAGTAAAAGTTGTTCAGTTTGGTGGTCCGTAGAAACTGTTCTCCCATTTAGTGTTCATTCATTAACACGCTGTAAGCAACCATGAATGACGCAATTACTTCAACTGGAATAGGATTTAAACCTGGGACCTTCAGAACATAAGCAAGGTTCACTACCGCAGCACTAACAGTCGTCAATTGTCATGTTACATACAAACCATACAGGGTGTCCCAAAATTTTGCCACATTGAAGGAAAGTTCCTTAAATATTGATGATAGAAAATTTTACTGAAAGAAGACTTCATTTTATTTTTAAAAATAACTAGAACTGCACTCAAAATTTTTGAAAATATCTCATACTAATAATTCAAACATGGTCTTCCTATTATTTAAGATGCTGTGTCATTGAAGAAAAAAATTCTAATGACCAAATAAAAAATTTACTTACTCATTCCCTATCGAAAAATAAAAATTGATTTGTTTTCAATTTTTAGCGGGTTCGATTCCTAGTTAAAGCTGGCGATTTTTCAAAAATCTTGGAATGCAGTTCCAATTATTTTTAAAATCAAATGAAGTCTTACTTCAGTAATATTTTCTATTTTCAATATTTAAGGTACTTTCCCTTCGTGCGGCACAGTTTTAGGACTTTTTGAAGTTTTCAGTGTCATGAAAAAAAGAAACTTTGAAAATTGCCAAAAAATCGCTTTCTTGCACAACACTTTTACGAAAGAAAACAAAATAAATTGGTATCTTACTTTTAAATCTAATAGAGCAATATCACAAAACTTGCATCCGTTAAAAAAAGAGAAAAACTCCCAACACACCATAGACTTAACCCTTGAAGCGTCGATGCAAATTTAGCGCATAAATAAATAATGTATGGCTGCCACCAGATATCTGTGCGCGATAAGCTCGTTAGACAAAGACGAATGGCTCAATAAGATCCGTTGACACCTCCGTGTGATAAAATTTTTGATAAATCGCACCTCGCTCGGATTTCTCGTGCCGACGCCCGTTCATGACTAATATGAATTAATTTTCGTTAGTAAACGTCACTTTCGAAATACGTACTTAACTGGACTGAGTGGGGAATTTTATCAAAACTATAAATTATACTGAAACACAAAATCGTCTATCTTAAGTTTTGGTAATTTAAAGTGAATGTTAACTATAGATAGCGAGATGTATAATATATAGCTTTTAACGAAACCAGAAAGTTTTCTCATCCATCCATATTATAACACTTTAGACTAAGTTAAAAGTGTAGACTTAATGAATAACATTCACTCTTTTTGAATTAGTAATTGATTTTTAATTTTTAAATTTTCTTTGTTTCAGATTAAAGGAATGCCATGGATTATTATGATGGAATTTCAATCATCTTGAAAGGTATATAAATATTGTTAATTAATTTTACTTTCATAGTAACGGCGCACAAATATAGTCATACGTAATATAATAGTTTTTGTATTAAAAAACATCAATGAAATAGTGCGTTTTAACTGTCTGGAAAAACGATTCTCACTAAGCGTTAAAGATTTAAAAAATACAATATTCATGTGCGCAGTGCGGTTTTTCTGTTGGTACCTATTTTCTGAGTCGGTAGTCACATGAAACAAATAAGGTCGTAAAACAATGAAGTCGAATACATTGCATTTTTTCGTCGCCAGACCGTTGGCCGCCGTGGTCTCGCGCGCATTATCGCCGTAGTATAGCCGCAAGCACAAGTTCGAATCCACGATGTTTTCGCGCCTTTATCGAAGCTGACGTATTTCAATAAATATGCTAGTCAAATCAAGGCCTATATGAACACTTATGAACAAGCCCCAAACGGTCGCGATTTAGACTTTGTGTCTTCAGAGTATTACCAACGGGGCTTACATTTGATACAATTTACGCTTTTTGATAATTATTATTATTTGATACAATTTACGCTTTTTGATAATTATTATTCAAAAAATTTGATGTCAAGTTGCATCGATCACCGATCGAAGTCAATACATTTGAGACAATTTACGCATTTTAATAATTATAATTCAAAAATAATTATGTCAAGTTGCATCGATCATTGTTCGAAGTCAATTAGACTTTGTGTCTTCAGAGTATTACCAACGGGGCTTACATTTGATACAATTTCCGCTTTTTGATAATTATTCAAAAAAATTGATGTCCCGTTGCATAGATCATAGATCGAAGTCAAGTTGTGAAAAAACCAAAATGATATTCTTCTCAAAATACATACACCAGTAAATAATAAAAAAATAAAAAGAAAACAAAAAGGAACGATAGCTATGTCAGGTTAAAATAAACGACAGCCAATATTAATTTATGCTTTTTCTTAACACTTCTTTGTAATAATAAATATCTATATGGAATAAAATATTTCATATACTACATGTAACTACTTATCTATTTTTGACTTAAGTTTTCTTAATCTCTTTATCGAAACATTCGAGAGAAAGTAGCGATAATCAAGTTTGATCGATGGTGATTTGTGATATGATAACACTTTACGAACATAATGTCAATTCGGTCAATTGTATGTCATAATGTTAAGTAGTATAATTTATCAAAGGATTTAACCAAAGATAAGTACGTATATAGTCACGTCTATAAATATGTATACAGTTTAGAACTTTAATAATAAATAGATAAATATTTGACAACATCACATACATTGCTCCGATTCCAAAGTAAGTAGCTAAAGCACTTGTGTTATCGAAATCACAGACAACGGTGTTATCACAAACACCCAGACCTGAGCCAATATAGAAAAGTTCGTTTTCCAAATTGACCCAACCAGGGATCGAACCCGGGACCTCAGAGATGGCGACACCTTGAAAACCGGTGTACAAAGCCACTCGACCACGGAGGTCGTCAAAGTCGTCAAGAACTTTGTCACTCTAGGAGGTATTACTTTTTTAACAGAAATCAATGACAAATGACAACTAGGTACTACAAAGTTCTTAACTGTATACATATTTGTAGATGTGACTGAACAACGATTCTGATTGCCCTTTAAAAGAACAAAACAAAAAATATCTGAGAGGAAATTTCTCGTCAATAAAACATATAAAAAAAGACTTTAAAACGAACTATGCTATCTGTTTTACTAACCGACTTCAAAAAAAGGAGGAGGTTATCAAGTCGACGGTTTTTTTTATTTTTTTATGTTCAGTGATTAAAAAAGTTTTTCTAAAAAACAATCTTGATTATGTTTTTAATATAAATAAAACGCAATGTACCTATTTAGTATTTTTTATTCACTTTGTATTGTTGCATTTTGTTTATATTTTTGCTTTAATTTAGCAAAGAAAATTACGATTTATTACAGTTTGTAACAGAAAATATCAGGTCACATTTTTTTTCTTTTGATCATAGAATTAGTTTTCAAATAGTTTACATTTTGTAATAAGTATTAATCGAACATTTCGAGTGACCGAACAAGGTCGATATTGCTGCTAATTTTGCAATACTCAGTTTTATCCACTTAGCAATAAAGTTCAATATCGACAAATTAGTGTTTCGTGCTAAAAATATCGTATAATTTGATTTAATTTAGCCATTAAAACATAATAGCTTTGTTTACGTGATTTGACATTTCCTTGACGATTATTCGTAGAATAAAGTGTTACTTATTTTCTCCCGCCTAAATACTACTGTTTGGAAATTAATTTGAATTATGCCAACACTGGCTGTTTACTTTCTAGAAAATCATTACAACATTCTAACGTTACCCCGCTTCTAGAGTTTTGAATAGGCAACTCATCAGTTGAGTTCTACTGCTTACCACAAAAAGGTTATAATTCATTTTATAGATAGAGCAATGTTTCTTTGAACACCACCCGGTCCGATACACAACCCTTCACTGCCATACGGTGTCTTTAATACCCGACTTTCACATCCTTCCTGTTTTAAATGTATTCATAACACAGTAAAAAAACTAATGCGTATCATTTGACGGTTTGTAGACAAAAGGTCGATATCTTTTGTGGGGATAAAAGGATTTTTTGTGACCCCGAAAGTGGGTCGGAGTTGCAACGGATAGTTTGAGCCGTTTCGAGTAGACTTTCGATTTTGTTTGGCTTTGTTTTTTTGGGTCATCAATACTTCGACAACTTATTCTTGGGCATACTTACATAACTTAAAATTCAAGGTATTATGCCCAAACGCAAAAGCATGCAGAAATAAATAAATAAAGTCTTTCCACTTGAATATAAAAATAAATATAAATAATGATACAAATAAATAATACATTGGTATTTAGTTAATAGAAATTCAATATTATAATAGCGTAGCAAGGAAAAGGTAGTTGCTGAACTATTAGTAAGAAATTGAGAACTTTTCATTAAACCTTTTAAAACTAACGCCTCGTTAACTCGAGCTACTTCAGCCCTTTCAACGAGCGTCTTACAAACCGCTGTCACAATGCAAGCCTTTGTCATCCGATCCCTTATCTCTTCACAAATGCTACCGTGCATTAAGCTCACCGGCACGGAATACAGGCTATTTTGAATAACACATCCCATTGTCAATATTATAAATATTATGTTAATGCGATAAAAGAAATTTTTGACTCCGGTCGAAACGGCCAGGTGTCGCGAAGGAAGGGTTATGAGATTCAAATGTCTTGCACCCTAGCATGAATTCGATCATTTATTAAGATTTGGCCTTTTGTTTACCCGTTGTTCCCATGCGTATGCGTCGCTTGTTATTTATGTGAGAGAATGCTTAGGATATATTTTTAATATGCTTATGCAATGCACAAGACTTGAATGCTTAGGCGGTTGGCTGGTCATAAATTTGAGATTATACTATTATTGTTTCGTAAACCACCTTGAGACGGTTAAATGAACAAAAAATGGGTGGGTACTAAAATTATGATTTATCATACAAAATTTACATTCTAGTTTTCCTATAGTTAGCATATTTTTTGTGTTGCTTAGTGAAAATGGGAACAGCTTAAACAGTTTAAATGCTGAACGGAAATCATGTCGGCTCATTTGTGAAATGAAATATGCTAAGCGATGTTGTTACTTAATTTAAAGCGATCTCTCGGTTAATGACGAAAATTACCACATCCGTAGGACGATAACACCACACAAAATGGCCGCAACCTAAAATTATGTAATTACCTCCCAAACAAACCGGTGTAGAAATCTCTATAATTTTTATACATTTGACCGGGACGGTTTTATAGTGATGTTATTGTCATTTTTGATAAATTTCAGATTAATTTGAGCTATTCAATCGTTTGAGACATCTGTCAAAAGTAATTTAAAGTCTCTAAATTTTTTTCCTTTTTATTAGTTACTAATGTACCATTTTTATTTTTAAAATATAGTTGACTTCACTAATTGAGAAATGTCATTCAAAATTAAAAAATGCCATTTAACTGGAATACCAGTGTGTCACACTCAATTAAGAACATCCGTTTTCACAATAATAGGGTCTTTATGAAAACACTTTATTTGCCGATGGTTTCTATACAATTATCAATAATTAAAAGACTTATTATAAGACTAATTAAAATACAGAACGAATAATTTCACTCTTAATAGTATAACAAGGGCTCTATCGGCTAACTTACATTGCTATCGTAATCGCTCTGATTTGACAGATTGATGTGATACATTGCTACTTTTCTTTGGTAAGTTTATATTTGTGCCAAAACGAAGTAGCAATGTATTACATACATCTGTCAAAACACAGTTTACATTAACTTCATTGTTTTTAGCCGATAGACCCGCAAGTCGGATGAAAGGTTGAGTAACTAGTAAAAATCAAACTTTATGGTTAATTATGGCGACCTTTTTAAGTTTTTTTGTATTGCTATTTTTAAAATAATTTTGTGGAGAATTCCCTGGAGAATGTATGGCACAGAGAAAACTTTACAGATTAACATACGTCGTTATGTACCGCAAGCGCTCTGAAGTTGCCGCAGATCACTGTCTTAATATTGTCAATTTAATCGCATTGTAAAAATCATAGACTTAGAATCCGTTAAATAATATTTTTTGTTTTGTCTTAAAATTATGATGTAAATAACTGTTAATACATCAAAATCTTTGGATTCTGAATTTAAAATCTTAATTTTTAAATTTCGAGATTTTAGCATTCACAATGCTATTTATATATAATACCAAATAATATACTAGAAAAAATACGACTCGCACCAGGGGTCTAATTGTCTAATTTCAAAATCTATCGCAATCGCTTTCATTTGACAGATGGATGTGACACATTGCTGCATTTCTTTGGTAAGTTTTTATTTATGCCAAAAAGAAGCATCAATGTGTTACATCTTGAAAGCGATTGCGATAGATTTTGAAATTAGACAATAGAAGGGCAGATCATGTTCTCGGACGGGAATCGAACCCGACTCGGTAGCTCAGCGGTCAGAGCATTGGACCGGATATCCAAAGGTCGCGGGTTCGATTCCCGTCCGAGAACATGATCTGGTGCGAGTCGTATTTTTTCTAGTATATTATTTGGTATTCAAATCTTAAGTTAAATGTGATAACAACACTTTGGGCATTTTAAATTCAGAACTAACTTTCATAGTATCTTAAACTCAGCCATCAGAGATGTGTACGGACGGCAGCACGTCAGGTTATACAGTTAAACTGCGAAAACAGCTATTATTACGTAGGGCATAAAGGCGGTCTCAAGGTCAACATGTATAGTCTGAGGTGCCGTCGTGTGTACAAACCATATGTTAATGCGAGGCAACACACATGGCTTGTACAGCTGTGTCGCGCCATTTTTATGCAAAACACTCTTATTGTCCTCTGTACCAGTCGCGTTGTAGCCACTATGTGACGGGTTAGTTGTAAACTAGGACTTACTTTGTACGGAAGTGAATTGTTTTATTTATCTTGTCTTTATGAGATTTGAAACCTGCCTTTCTATTGTCTAATTTCAAAATCTATCGCAATCGCTTTCAGGATGAAACACATTGATGCTTCTTTTTGACACAAATAAAAACTTACCAAAGAAATGCAGCAATGTGTCGGATCCAACTGTCAAATGAAAGCGATTGCGATAGATTTTTAAATTAGACAATTAGCCCCCAGTTTTAAGTATTTATAAATATGTAAATAAATATTTGACAACATCACATACATTGCTCCGATTCCAAAGTAAGTAGCTAAAGCACTTGTGTTATGGAAATCAGAGACAACGGTGGTATCACAACATCCAACTTGAGCCAATATAGAAAAGTTCGTTTTCCAAATTGACCCAACCGGGGATCGAACCCGGGACCTCAGAGACGTGTATAAAACCACTCGACCACGGAGGTCGTCAATTTATTGATTGATGATTACAAATATCCAAATTAGATTAGCAAATGTTCAGAATTTGATAGCATTTAGGAGTATAATTTCAAAGGAAATTAAACAAGACAATTTCTTAGTACTACCTAGGTTAACAAGTTTTGGGATACCTATCAATGGACTGCTTTTTTATAAAAAAATTATTTTAATACGTGATTTTTATTTCTCCTCAAAATAGCATTGTTAATATCTTAACTAAAAGTAATCTTAAAAGATTTATAAATATGACGCAGCGATTACTAAAATATATTTTAAATAGATCTATCAGTTCGTAGCAATGAAATATAAATGAAGGGAATCACATACAGGGTAACCTCATACTAATAAAGATTGTATAGCACATGTATAGTTACACAATGGTTACTCTCTGTCAAACTATTTAAGTTTGACACCGAAGAGAAAAGGACAAAACACTGTTTAACTTAACATCTGCTATACAATCTTTATTAGTAAGAGGGTTAATGTGTATTTGACGACCTCCGTGGTCGAGTGGCTTTGTACACCGTTTTTCAAGGTGTCGCCATCTCTGAGGTCCCGGGATCGATCCCCGGTTGGGTCAATTTAGAAAACGAACTTTTCTATATTGGCTCAGGTTTGGGTGTTTGTGATACCACCGTTGTCTCTGATTTTCATAACACAAGTGCTTTAGCTACTAACTTTGGAATCGGAGCAATGTATGTGATGTTGTCAAATATTTATTTATTTATTAATTTATTCTTCATCAATTTCAACGAGTTTTCTTCTCATTATACTATAGGTGTTACAAAAATACCCCTAATGCCGAATATGGCATACAGGGACCATCAAACTGAACAACTTTTACTATGGGACCAACTCTGAAATCGCGAAAAAAAAATTAGCTGTTCCATACAAAAAATTAAATCGAAAATATCAAAATGTATGAAACAGCTGATTTTTTTTTCGCGATTTCAGAGTTGGCCCTATAGTAAAAGTTGTTCAGTCTGATGGTCCCTATATGCCATATTCGGCATTAGGGGTATTTTTGTAACACCTTGTATACAATGTCTCCAGCTTAGGGTTTACGAACCGATGGCGTAGCTTCTTTGACATTCACAAGTGCTCGTAAAAGCCTAGACTGAATGCATGATTTTGAGTTTTACTTTTAATTTTTATCATAAAAATGTATACAAGTTTTACACTTCGAATAAAATTTTACACAACAATTTATCGGCTAATTATATCTGACACAATGTTAAAGGAAAAATCGTTGACTTCACCCCACGTGTCATACAATCTGTGAACCTTAGAATAATAACACCTAAAAGCCGAGTCCTTGTATATATATCAGCTTTATATATCAGCTGTTTCATACATCTTGATATTTTCGTAATAATTTTTTGTATGAAACAGCTGATTTTTATTTCGCGATTTCAGAGTTGGTCCCATAGTGAAAGTTGTTCAGTTTGATGGTCCCTATCTACCATATTCGGCATTAGGGGTACTTTTGTAACACCTTGTATAAAGTGAGGCAAAAAATACTGAGCCAAAATGGCTTAGTTTTCAGATTTATATCCTTATTAAGCTACCTCTAATCGTAACTAAAATCCAATAAAATAGTAACTAATCTCCTAAAGGTAGGGGAATTTAAGCTATATCGTTCTTATACGATTAGGTAACGTATGAAGGATAAAAATCTGAAAACTAAGCCATTTTTTTGGCTCAATTTTGACAGTGCGCTTTGTAGGGAACTATCGTTCTAGGTTGTTATTATTCTAAGCTGCGAACATACAACAATGTATCTGTAAAATGGCTTTTATAAACGACCTGAGTGGTGCAGTGGTGCCGGGTTCGATCCCCGGCCGGGCAGAAATTGATTTGATGAATTTTAATTTCTGTGACGGGTCTGGGTGTTATTATGTATAATAAGTATATATTTAAAAAGTATATAAGTAGTATATCAGTTGTCTAGCACCCATATTACAAGCTTTGCTTAATTTGGGGCTAGATGGCGCTATGTGAAATTGTCCAAGCATTTATTTATTATAAATTATAACTTAAGTTTTATTTGTGAGCAATTAACTATGACTTAGTAGGCGTGGCGAATAATACTCTATAAATATAGTATCTATACTTGGCACGCCTTTACACTAAGCTAAATATATTAAACAACCAAATTAAATACAACTTAATTACAATTCAAAAGTTAAAATGAACTTTATTATCAAAACTATAAGGTCTTCAAAAACACTGTTGCATAGGTGACGTAAGTTTGTGTAAAACAGCGGACAAACAACACTTGCGTTCGGTTTTATCGCCTCGTAAAATAATTTATGATCGCCGGCTGATTATAATGAAAACGAACCATCTTCATCGCGTTCTGGGTGTTAACTGCGAACTGCGAAGAGAACGTAATTATGCGTTTGGTTACTAAGCTGAACACTGCGTAAAATTTAATTTTTAATGCTTACAATTTTTCAATAACTAAGTAATCAGTGGCCCTACCAGTGGCCCTACCAGTGGTTCTACCATGAGTTGATGCAAACTGCTTACGTTACCGTAAACTATCGTTTTCTCTCTTTCACTCGCATTGACTGTGAGCAGTTTATCCGATAGTTTACGGATGCGTAAACAGTTTGCATCAACTCATGGTAGGGGCACAGTTCCAGGGGCCCAATCGCGCTAATTTTTAACGATAACGAAAAAAGTTAAATCGTTACCATTTCAGTTTCGTTTACAGAAAAATATTCGCTTTAGTTTTGTTTAAATTGTTAAAGCTATGCCTAAGGAGACTAGGATCTTGAACAATTTAAATGGGAGTACTAAAGCTTAATCAAAGATTTCATTTGGGCTATATTTTAGTTAAATTATAACTTAAATGACAGTGTAACGGTTTTGGTTTTATCGTTCAGAATAATTAGCGTGATTGTGCCCTAGGTTTTTTTAAATAAAAAATCAAATACGATTTTGTCACCGTATTCATAATTTTTATCATTAATATAAATTAGCTGAAATTAAAATGAGTATTTTCCTTGATAATTACAAACTGTTTTTTGAT
The DNA here is from genome assembly GCA_963556745.1 of Catoptria pinella. Taxonomy (NCBI): domain Eukaryota; kingdom Metazoa; phylum Arthropoda; class Insecta; order Lepidoptera; family Crambidae; genus Catoptria; species Catoptria pinella. The sequence goes on from OY750771.1 coordinate 2,846,733, forward strand.
AGGCACGTCTATGTGTGTAAATATTGTTTAATATTCATAATAATAATTTGAGGGTAGAATATGGCGTACTTTGTTAATCTTATGTCATCTATATTGTATAAAAAAATATTAGACAACATCACAAACATTGCTCTGATCCCAAAGTAAGTAGCTAAATCACTTGTGTTATGGAAACGAAATCAGAGACAAACAGTGGAACTAGAAACACCCAAACCTGAGCCAATATAGAGAAGTTCGTTTTCTAAATTGACCCAGCCGGGGATCGAACCCGGGACCTCAGAGATGGCGGTACCTTGACAACCTCCCTCCGGACCATGACCACTAAATCTCATCACCAGTGGTCAGTTGAGAGGAAAAATTTGTCATCTGACCACTGGAGGTGAATTGGGAGCAATTTATTCCTAGGTGTACAAACCACTCGACCACGGAGGTCGTTACGACACGAGGAGGTTTATACCCATGTTCAAGCAAATAAATATACTGATTGATTGATATGTAAACTCAAATTTTATCATTAACTCTGTCACATTTTAATAATTTTCAGTAACGTCAACGTAAAGTCGTCCTTAATCAATAAAAATCTTTTTACATAACAGTTCCATTTTTTTTCATAAATATGTAAGATTTTAGTTGCATCCGATCTTCGTAGGAAAATACTGGCGATTAAAAAGCACTAATTTTGTAGGTTTGTACAGAATTAGCGTGACTGGGCAGATAACAATTATTTTGACTTTCAGTAAAACCCAGTTGAAAATAATTCACTGACGTAACAGAGTAAACGAGAAGTAATTGAGCCATATTATGTTCTATACATGTGTTCTCACACATAAATTCCCGGGTTTCAGCACGTCCCTTAATTCGGTGGCTTCCTCAATAAAATTTTATAGGTTATAATTAACCATGCAGCAGGACCACACACGAGACTTGGATGGAACTCTTTCATTTCTGGAGACACCCGTCCCTTTCACACTTCACAGCTGGTTATTTCTATCTCTGCTCTGCCTAATAATTGCGTTCTTTGTTCGAAATAGATAACACTTGTTTTGAATGTGGAATGTTACTTAATTAAAAGTAAAATTAAAGTGGAGTTTTTTTTTCTTGTTTGGTTACAAACACTCTTTTGATAATTGCGTATCTTAACCTTTAACTGGTGACCTGCGGGTCTATCAGCCAAAAAGTATTGAAGTTAATGTAAGCCTGGATGTGATACATTGCTACTCTCCTTTGGTAAGTTTTTATTTGTGCCAAAAAGAAGTAGCAATGTATCACATCCATCTGTCAAATCAAAGCTTACATTAACTTCATTGTTTTTAGCCGATAGGCCCGCTGCCCGTCTCATAGACACTGCCGTTCTATTTTATGCTATTTCTTCCAGGTCTTTCATCGCTTCCCCTAGTGCTCAGTGTCAGTACGTTCGTCATTTACATCGCTCTTTCACTTAGGCTGTCTATACACCGACAGGTACCTACTCAAATATCGACTGGTTTATGAAACAATCTACTATTTTTATAAACCATTCTTAATGATTTGGTATATTTAGTTAAATGGTCCTATCTGTTTTCACTTTTATGTTTATGCGTTTTTTTCCATTTACCTTCGTCTCTCAAACGTCATTTCACTAAATACGCACTACTACGACCGGGGGGCATTACAACCTCTTAGACTTGTCAGTTTTCTAAATGGCTATCAAAGCGTCTCTTTCTCCCTTAATAACAAATAAAAGACATAGATATAGCCATGCGGAAAACTGACAAGTTTTAAGAGGTTTGTAATACCCCCGTCACCAGTTAAAGGTTAAATTTAAAAACTACCCTTTGTATTAGTTCATAAATATACAGTAACAATTAATGGCCTTACCACAGAAGATTTTAAAACACCGTTCAACAAGTATTTAACTTAGACGCGGTTTAAATGTGATGCTGACACTTTTTTGACAATATTGTTTGGGAGAGACGGTATCACATTTAAACAGTGTTTTAAAATCTTTTGTGGAAAGGCCGTATATGTACTCAATCCAGAAAACTTATACATATTAAAAGTGTAACAACTGCAATGGCTATCAATAATCAATACCATACTTAAGTAAAAATGTAATTTTATGTGAACATGTCCAGACCAATACAGTTAATTAAACTTTACTAAAAATATCTACTATCTGAGCTACTCCGAGATAACACAAAAAATGTACCAACTGCATATTCGATAAAGCAATATGGCCACCCCTATGTACGAATTCAATTATGTCAAACTATTTAATTAAGGCTCGGATCAACTATTAATTAGCGATCGGTATCTGTTCTCATTAAACCACATTTTAAAATAGATAGGTATAACTTAAAATACGTTTTTTTTAACAAGTATACAACCGGTTTTTAGATCCCATTACTATTTCACCAAGTTTAATAGTTCTAATAGTCATACAATCATTAGTTCTAGGATCTAGATACATTGTATCAATTACCGGCGTGCAAAAAGTTATTATACCTATTGCATTCATTTGCAAAATAATTTGCTACACGATTAAAATTAATAGTTTTTATTGCAAATTTACACGGTGCCAATGCCACGCGTTTGAATTAAAAAGAAGCGACCTAATTTTATTAATCAGATGACGTCGACGCGGCCGGGCGCTTAGTTGGCAACGATTACGATTAAAATAAATAAAGGAACAGCAGTTACGTCACGGAACAGTCAGTATAGTAACCCTCTCTGCGATCTATCGGAGATTCAGGTTAGTTCGCTGGATTCAGGGCGCAGGCGCAGGCGTGGCTCGCCAATGACAAGAACTAATCGCTCCCCCGCTGACAGATGCGACGCCATGTTGGATTTCCTTTTTTAAAAATAAAATTTTCTTGCGCAAACGCAACTCGATTTTTATGCCTGTGATAATTAAGCTGCCTTGTTCGATTTGACGGAACGCGCCCGGGAATCGTTTATATTCGCTTCATTTTCAATTTCTATGTTGATTAGGTGCTTTTTTTAGTACAATGTTTTGGTATTCGTGTCTGCTTTGATCATCCAAGTGTTTCGAGTGGCTTTCTTTCCCCTTTCGTGTTTATTGAAATACTTTCCCTCATTTTAAAAGCGTAAGCTGTGAAATTTGAAACAAAATTAACGTTTTTACTCAAGTAAATCTTGTATGTAACGAAAAAATCGCTTCAGTTCGTAAAATAATTACAAACGTCGAATATTATTAGTATTATTGAAATAGCATCCAACCGCAGTGCTCTAAAGAATCAAACCAAGTTCAGAAAACCGGCCACAGATAAAAAAGAGCGTTCTTAAAAATAATAAACCCATTCGCCGGAAACGTGTCGTCGTAAGTTTTGATAACCGTCACTATTTCGATCTGGCTGATCGAAATCTCGCCAAATGAGAGTCGGCTCTTGGGCCATTTCTTTTTCCCGCCACTCATTCCTCGGCGATAAAACCTGTACATTACGTTACGTGCAGGAGCGCGGTATCTGACCGCGGCATCGAACAAAGTTTACGTGCGGGCGGCCTGAGATTTGTTCCTATCCGCGAAATGCCAGTTAGCGTTCTTTATTCAAAATCTTGTAAGCCATTCGAATTTCAAAACGTATTAACGAACGTTTTCAAAAAGTCCAGTTTTTAATTTCAAAGATCGTAAGAAATTACTTGACGAAACAATAATGTGAATGAAATGAAATAAGAATTAAGAAGAAAATATCGCAAATAAGAAATTATTTTCATTAAAATAATGGTAGTTTTATGAAAAATAAAGTTGAACGTAAATACTACATCCATACTTGCCTTTTTAGCAAAAAAAAAATAAAGACGAAAGTTTTCATTTAAAAATAAATAAGTATACTATCATCCGATCTGTAAACTTGTGATATCAAAGTAATTGCGTATCATACAGAGGGCAGAATCCATTAACAATTTCGCGTTCATTTCACGTTCACACATGAGTTTTAATGGTAACCATCAACTATCCTTATTTCAATTAAAACGAAGACTATTAATAGTAAACTTAAATAAAACTAAAAGGTTTAATTAATGGCTGTAGACGTATGAACTGCTGTTTTTTCTTGTTAATTCGAAGTTTTAATTGCCACAATATGTGTATTGACATCTGTGGTATCTTGGTGCTACGAACGTTCTCATAAATTGTTAACATAAATAGTATAAAATAAGTTTTCGTTAGAAATAATAGTCTTGAAATTAATACTCTGTATGATGTAACTTTAAACAAAAGTTTTAAATGCGACAGGTGCAATTAAAACTAGGGTTAAGGGTTCCTTATGTATTCCAATTCATGGAACCCTTTACTATGAATAAAATGTGATTAAATTGACAATAGACAGTTATCCGCTGCAACTTCACTCGAGAATGTATAGCAAAGAGTAAATTTTATAGATTTAAATTACGTTGTTTTGTACCGCAAGCGCTCTAAAGTTGGTCACTTCTGTTGTACATTGTTAAATTAATCGAATTGTACAATGCAATATGATTTCATGAACTCATTACTCTAATGATGATAAAAAAAATTGTTTATTGTTTTTTAATTATTTTTTCGCACACATATCATAAGCACATAAATTATGAAGTATCATTTAAATGGCTTTATTAATAACCCAAAACAATATTATTACAAACTCAATAATTTTAAAAACTTTAAGACAAAACTTCAATACAAGATTATTTTTTTATTTTTTTTAACTATAAAGTTTCTAAACCACAAATTTCAAAGATCGAACTCTGTCATGCTAGAACACATATTGAATTTAAAAAGGGACCAACCTAACGCCCCAGTACCACGAAGCTCAACGGAACGCGTTTCGATTAACAAAATCTTCTTAGGTTTCAGATGTCGACGTGTCGGAAACGCGGCCGAAGAAAAAAAAACGAAATATGGCCGCGGCCAACCTGTTGCACTGCAGGGACATTTGGTGAGCGCACGAATTTATTCTTCACCGTTTTTTGTTCCACTTTTTAAGTTAAAAAAATGTAAATAATACCATCCTTTGAAAATGTTGAGATACAAGTGGTGTAAGGCTGGAATGCACTGAGAATAGATAAAAATACGAAACCAGTTTTCTTATTACGACGTGATGCGTTTTTGATCTGGTTTGCAGTATCACGTTTCATGTGATCAATATCACCAATAAATGTTTATAACAGCATTCCCCTTAGTTACGACCTAAATGCCAATAGATTTATCGATTATACCTAGATACATTGATAAAATCCGTTCATTAATTTTACTGTTTTTCAATTAGTGTTTTGTAATTTTTAGTATTTTCAAAGTTTGTCACAAAAATCGACTTGTTCGTCAACTGGCGATTGTGAAACTCGCGAGTGTGCGAGTAGATATTATTGTTCCTATTTTTTTGTCCTCAACTCGCGCGCATATAATATGACAGTCAAATAAAATCGGATTAAAACTGAAAACTATAAATAACTAGCTATTGCCTGCGGCTTTGCCCGCATTATACATTTAAAGGAAGTACCTATATTAATTTATTAAAACGTTTTTGTAGCTTGAGCAAGTTGACGTAAAAATAGTTAAAACCGGAAAGTGTCAAACTCGCGCGCACTCAGGAGTTACAAACTTTAAAAATCTTATTATATTTGATTAAAAAGCTCGGTGTATAACCAGCCTTATCCCTCGCGTCCCGACTGACAGGACCACTGTGGTTGAGGTTAAGTGCAGGTATCGTCTCATGTTTTTTAGTTCTTTTTTCAAATCTGACTCGCCTCGAAAATAGGTTAAAACGTTGAAACCTATTTATTTTGATTTTGGAATTGTATAATTTCAACTTTAATTTGATCGGGTGCTTGAAGACGGTTGGATGAGACCTTTTTGGAATGTGAAATGATTACCGGTCATAATAGAAGATGGAAATATGCTAGTTTTAGTTTTTACCCGCGAGACGGAACAGGGGTGTCCCTCAAACATAACATTAATTATAATCCTATTTTGAAAATCCATAACAGACTTGACACAACGTTAAGGCGCATAAGAATAATTATATATAATTTAAAAATATACTCAAACCATTATCTAGCACAACATTTAAAATCCATTATTATAAAAACTTTAAAATTAAATTCATAACTTAAATAGCCCATAACTATGAAAATCCATAATTTTGAAAAACATAGCTTTAAAAGATTTTAGTTCAATAGATATCAATCAATCTGAAATAGAATCCATTAGTCTAAGGTTATTCTAAGGTCTAAGGTATTTTTGGTTTAGGAGCTCGGTGGCGCAGTGGTATAGCACTTGGCCCAGCGATTGCGTGATTTGTGTGGTAACAAAACATTACTAAAATCGAGGGAAAAAAATAAAACTTCTTTCAAGAGAATGTACCTACGAGTTGAAAAAGCATGTCGTTGAAAAACTAATATTTTTCTATTTCAAAAACATTTCCACAGACCGTGGGACAATCTGTTATGTATACAACTACGTAACTCAAATCCAACACTTCGTGTTGATTGTTTATGTTCTCAAAATAAATAACGAGCAGTTACTTGAAAAGGTTGTATACGTGAACAAAGTTGTCTATGGTTTCCAGAAACGCTTATTAATATACCACTTCTTCAATTAGCGTACGTTTCACATCGGAAACTGGAAATTTCTGTATAAGCCAATCACCGGACCGGTCTGTCAAGTTTTTTACAACTCCGAACAAACGTACTAATTGTACGGACTTATCATAAGAAACATATAAAAAGCCCTTTAAAACTTCTTGCTACGCAAAAGCACTATCAAGTCGAAGTCTACCTTTTCCATTTAGAAACTGATATTTTCAAAGTTCTTTTACTATTAGCTTATCTTTTAAGGCCTCTCCGAAGCCCCATTAAGCGAATACTTAGGTTAAGATAAAACACCAGTTTGGAAATTCCCAGAATATCTGTGTAACGAGATTACGAACGGTACTATTTATATTTAATTAAATTTTAATTTAGATGCCTATAAAATCTAACGTTTGTATCGAGAATTCGAGACTGGATTTAGTTTTTTCAACCGGTTTACGAGACAGAATAGGAGCGTTCTTTATTCAAATTATAAAGTTCGTATTTTTATCGGTGGCCAGCGCGTTGAAGCAGGTTTTATCGTGAAGTTTCATTATCATCGTAAAATATAATCAGAGGTGAGACACTTTGTCAAGACGACGACCGGAGCTGTGCATGAACGGGCGTTCATTTATTTATCAACCGATTTGTTACACGTAAAAAATGATAAAGGACAAGCGCAACAAAGAGTTAGGTCGCGCAGGTCACGACGGGCGTTTGCTCAGTTGCCGTAAAAAATATCGCAAAATCATCGCGAACGCAAAAACACCCGAGCTGAGTCATATTCGTTCGTTCCTTTACAGTATGCGCCTAATAAAGGAAATTCGTTCCGTGCATTGACGCATTGCCGTGTAACAAGTATGTCGGTCATTCCTCGACAATGATTGTCTGTCATTTGTCACTCCGCGTCTCGTGTGACTACCACGCGTTCAATGTGACACAGCGACCATTAACGTCAACTAAAAAATAAATAAATTGACCGTAATTTGCACGTTCCTGCAAATAGATTGCTATTACATATAAGATTTCATTTATTCTCGGATGATTTCAAGAAAACTCGTATGTTTTTAATGTCAAGTAGTAGGTTTCGATATGAAGTCATCGCACCTTGTGCATTTTTCATAATGTCGTATCATTGTTGGTTAGGTAAATAAGTGTGCACGCCATTGTAATAAATGCCAGCAAAAAGTATAGCGAACAAAAAGTGTCGGCCACAGAAATATTTCGGCTAGGATACATCGCCCGCAGTTGACCGAGGCAAGGTCGCACGGGTTTTGAACTTGGAACAAAAAATCATTCCATATTCAAATGTTGCATTATGACTGCGCTGATTGATAGGTTTTCTTTCGAGCGATTGATTCGCTTTTGTTTTTGTTATTTCTTTGTTCGCGCTGCATATTCGCTTCACCTTTCAGTGCTCTGAAGTTATTTTCGATGGCACACATCTGTGTTTTTACTCGCTTCTTTTGTTTTGGGTCATTGAACCATTACGGTGAACGTATGAAACTTTTGTTTTGGACGACAAATTATAGTTTATTTAAACGCCCTCAGTCCGTTATGCGTATCTGCCTAATACGGCCCTAGGAGAGCGTATTCTCATTGTCTTTCCGTCCGTCATAGTGAGTCACGCCATTGTTTGTTACACAATAGTCTTTGTGCATTGTGCCCCGGGGACCCTGGTGTTACGTATTTTGTAATAATTAGTCGGCGTCTATTGGAGCCGCTAATGACACGTATTGGTATCCATCATTAATTGTGATACCTATGTCGAATGTGAGTTAGTATTAAAATGAATGACGACCTTTGACCTCGATTAACGTCAAAGTCTGAAGTAGGTTGATTCGATTGAAATACTTTTTCTGTTGGTGGTATTTTAAAAAAGTTATATAAGGATAAGGATTTCAAATCGTTCCAATGTATTGATCCGCGGCTCAATAAGTTTTATATGAAATAAAAAAAACTCATACGGCACGCGTTCGGGGATCACCCTTAAACATTTCAAAGGGCAAAAAATTGAGGGTCTGGCGATTATAATAGATATGCGAAAACTCCATCGCGCTCGCTCCTGACAATAAAATGCAATGTTCCTAATTTTAATCGGTCAATCCAATTTGGGCTTTATAACTTGTGCTATAGGAGTAATTTTTAGAATTTGATTATTTTAAATATAGAACCCCCTTCACGGCGGGTTCAACTTGTAGGCGGGAAAGTGGTCGTTCGTTTAGAAATGTCAAAACAAATTAGCAGTGTACATGCGCGAATGTGTGCCTCGAGCTTTCCCGTTGATCCATTCCATTTTGAATAAAAAAAGGACGAACTAAACAAATATTTATTGATTTCTGTTTAATGAATTTTGAACTGGTTAATATAAGTACCATAGTTTGTAAATTAGTACTTAAGTGTCTATTTTTTTTAATCTTAGGTTTCTGGTATTATTATGTAACTGCTGCGTTTAATGAAGATTAAACTTCATCATAATACTTCTATAGAGTTTCGTTTTATAATGATATGATAATGAGCAAAAAAATAATTTTAATAAAATAATAATTTGGTGCACCAACGCGTCGCGTTAGTATAATCTAAAAAGGCTATTATAAGTTTGCTCAAGTAACCCAACTTGCTCATTGAACAAACGATTCCAGTCTGACCGCAACATTTGGTATAATTCCCAAAAGAGCAGTTAAATAAATTGCCTCAAATCATTAAACGAAACAAACACCACAAATCTTTGTGCGTCGAAGGCGCGCGCACCCTAAAATACTCGATAATAATCTAAAGTTCTCAAACTGAATGAAACCACAGCTATTAACATTAAAAAGCATAAATTATTGCATCAAAGCTCGAAAAAGTAAATTCTAAATTTAAAAAATTACCACTGACCACAGTGACGGTGTTCGGAGACCAAAATTTGAATTACGAAATTGCTTATAAGTAATTCAAATATCGAATGATGAGTCGAGTGGGTGGCGACGTTCGATGATGGGGTAAAAATTACCCCCGGGGGTAATCCGTGGGGTCTAACCCTATGTGCTAGTGCGTGTGTGTGTTTATGTGTGTAGGAGGGTATGATAATAGCGTATTTCCGCTGTCGAGTGGTCCCTCCCGTTCGGCGGGTACTCGATGTGAATTTTTGAGATTGGAAGCGTTTATTGCTTTCAGGAAAATCTCTAAAATGTTATTTTAGAAATCATGCCATAACAACTACATAATCACTTATCTCACAAACCACTAAAATGTTGCAGCAACACAAAGATCTTCCTTTAGTTTAAAAAATATCTTACAAGCATGGGAAATTAATATCAGCCGTAGAAATTAAAAAAGTAAGATTAAAACAACCAAACCGTACCACACAATGGTTTCATCATGTCGCGTTTACGATACAAAAATATCAGTTAGGTACTTACATTTTTATTTGCGGCCATAAACGTAACATATAACGCACAAAATGGCCATTAAAATGCAACCATTAAACGCCTCCCTGAAATAACCCGAAAACGACTGTTTGCATTTACCAGCCTACAACTGCCGAGTGCATTCTCGAAACGGCGTCATAATTCAAAACAAAATGGCGGGCCAAAACAAAGCAGAGTTTAAACTGCAACTTCACACATAATTACACTAAACGTTTAGCTGTGCCCTTGCTTTTAGGGTTCACTCCTATTAAATCTGCCGTATCGAATGAACCGATTGTACTTTGAAATCTTCCTCAGGTAACGTTAATTAAACTTCGAAAACCGAGAAATATTACGAAAATGCTCTTTCCTTTTAAAGTATGCGCTAAGGGGTTACTAAACGGCGTATAAAGAACTCTTTTGATGTTTTAGACTTTTTATTTTTCAATCGTCACTATAAAATTTGAATATGGAACGCGCTGGAAATGTCGTCTCCATAAACGCACGCATGCATGCATAGCGTTTTGGCGCGAAACTACTTTTTACCCGCGCAAATGGCCCGTGTGCGGACAATATAAGAAATTACAACGCCCCCTTACAGGGCAATAAACTGTCTCCGAGTTTCATTTGCGGGGCGACAATGATTTTCACAGTTGCGTCGATCTATTCATTACCAGTTCTTCACTAACTGTGTAGTTTTTAACGATGGATTCAATTAAAGACTGTGAATTGTTGTTATTTATTTCTCTTATAGTTCTCAATTTAGCTACACTACATGGAACTGCAGCCGTAAGGACGGTTTTTATAGAAACATGAAAAGGTTACCTACTATTTTAATGGACCGTTCTTTAGAACATTCCCTTGCAAACTATAAAAAAGGCTGTGAGAAAGATCGTATCATAAATTACATCAAGAGATTCTACTAACAACGCCCGTAGGAAAATAAATCTTAATTGCGTATTCTACCTTACGGCTTAAAGAGAAAGTTTCAACATTTTGTAAATATGACAACACTGTCCGTTCTGAACAAATTCCCGGACGTCTCACACATAGTAAGTAACGTCAAAGTTGTATTTATTGGCAGATACAGCCAAACTGCCTCGAAGCACGCGATCGACTCTCCCGGATTCCGTATACTTATACCACGACACGACACGAGTTACGTGTGCCTCCGCACTTATTGTGCGTCGTTGCGTGCCACTCCAATAGAGCCGTTCATACATATTTAGTTGGAATTAGGCTCGGGAAATTGGATTAATCGCGCTACGTAACTTTCACACTAGCATAACCGTTGAATACAAAACAAATCTCTTTTTGCCGTTTCTGAACGTTGGCTGTATATTATCCGAAGCTCCTCGTTCTTTTTTCAAATTTAATTTTCTTAAGAGCTTTGAGAGACATTTCTAGTTACTAGTGGCTTTGTCGAAAACTCAAACGAATGTTAAAGTTAAGGCCACCTTTAATTAAAAGAAGTTGTCAGAAACTCTATGAAACTGACAGATTCCTTAAATTTTCGAGGTTAATTCCTTCTACATTGGTGAGATGGCGCTGGCTTGCAGCGTAAGAGTTGATATACTAGAAGAAATTCGACGTTCCCACTAGTGACTCGGTAGCTCAGCGGTCAGAGCATAGGACCGGATATCCAAAGGTCGCGGGTTCGATTCCCGTCCGAGAACATGATCTGGTGTGAGTCCTATTTTTTCTAGTATATTATTTAGTATTATATAAAAATAGCATTGTGAATGTTTAAATCTCAAAATTTAAAAAGCTTCCTTAAAGTTAAGGAGACCTTAACTAAAGATTTTAGCCAAGAAACCTTTGAATATTCGGCCATGCGAGCTGTAGACCTCACTTTTACATATCTTCACCATTTTGAAAATTAAAGTGAATCGACAAAAAGAATCTTAATAATTATCAAACCTGCTCACAAAATTTCACGAGAATCGGTTGAGTAACACGACTTGTAGAGGAGAACAGACGGATAGCGGAACGGACATACGAAAGCATTTTTGGCCAAGCTGAAACAGAGAAGGTTCGCGCTCGCTCGGTGAATATTCATATTCATATTCTTAAAAAAAAACCTTATTCGTTAAATTGTCTTAGATGCTTCCGAGAATCAACGCTATTTTTGTTCAGATATACAACGTAAGAACAATAAACGGAGAAACCTGGGGTTATGTATCTCATCCCTTCGCCGCATACATCTGTTCTAGGGGTAACAGTAAGCCAGGATTTAGGAACTAATTTCAAGTGCAAATCCTTAAAATGAGCGGGATTTGCGTCTCCCTTACAGACATCTTTATACCTCACCTTAACTACCTAATACCTAAGTATTTTCTTTTGTTTACACTACAAAGCTTATTATAATAATATGTTACTTACTATATTTTATTTTAAAAAATCCTGTCTTACTTATATTACTGACCGAGCGAGCGCGAAGCGCTATCGAAGCGTCTTCGTTTTGGCTTGGGCAAAAATGCTGGATGTCCGGCTGTTGCTCTTCTACAGATCGCATTTCTCAACCGATTCTCGTGAAATTTTGTGAGCAAATTCGATAGTGACAAGAGTTTTTGTCGATTCAGTTTTTCTAAATTTTTCAAAATGGCGATGTTAAGAATGTGGGGGTAGAAAACGAAAAAAATATCATATTTCAGCCATTTCGTAAAATTAACAAAAATGTCTTAAACGCGAGGTCTACCAGCTCACTAGTTATTTCTTGGAGGTATATTATTTAAGTAGTTTAACCTTTAATTTCATTAACCATATTGAGTTTCAAACATTTTTTTCCATAAATAGGAAAGTGGCAAAAAGTAGAATAATGTTAAACCGACATTACTGACAAGATTATGATACTAAAACGATTAAAGGAAATGTCACACTTTTTCATTACATACCTACTTAATAATAAACTTAAAGATGTTAATTACACCTGGTTCAATTCCCAATATTAATTAATAGCTTATTATTTTAGGTCCCATATTATAAGTCTATTTATCATATAAAGTAATTTATTCTTAGAAAAGCCGTTTCCTTATTAGATATTATTTTATTGGTTGGTTGTACCACCCGTAGTCATACTAATTAAGGGCGATGTCAGTTGTGCTATCAATGGGTCATTAAATTTGATCTTTAGAGGGTGTAAGTTGCCTTAAGGTGTATGGAACTATTCATTATAGGGGCTTTTTACACGTAGTTGTTGCCAGTAGAAAATGTTAGAATATGAAAATTTTATTGCTGGCATTTGCGAGCTGTAAATGTTACGAATACTCTACTTTTGTGGTAAATTGATTATTAAAACTTTGACGTAGTAAATAACGTCATATTCGAGCTTATCTACCTTCTAACTAAAGGTTGCAATGCGATGTAATATCTTTTATATTACATCGCATGGAATCGTTCAAAAACAATCTATTACTTACTTATGTTGAAGTCATTCTCTTTGTTAAAAACTTCTTGGACTATATTAAAAAGAAAGAAGTTTACATCACGTTCTAAATATTTTCGATCGCTATGTTTTTAAATTTAGAATACACAAAAAAGTTTTTATTTGCACGCTTTCCATATTTCAAATCACCAAAAAGTATGCAAACCTCATTGTTGACAGTGTCCCACGGAAGTGACGTCCTTAACAGGTTCCCAAGCATTAGTTATAATAAAATTTCGCTACCGCATTAAACGTTACCTTTAACTCGAATTTCTTATGCAAATGCTGCCACCGGATTCCCACAGGGCGTTTCAACAATTTGCGTTGCCGAAGGGTTGAAATTTATCTGCTTACGCAAAATCCCGTCTTTACGGTGAGCTATGCAAATTTTGAGGAACTACGAAAATTAATTACATGGGGTGGGGGCCAGCTGGTATATTCGAATGTAAATTTGTGAATCGGTTGTACCTTTTTTTGCTGAGAAACGGAAGTGATTTCTGTGTGTGACTCTGGATTAGCAAGTACTGATCGGTTAAGAAAAATACTCATTAAAATAAAATACTTTTTACGGATTACAGCGCGTATATTATTAATTCAGGTGTTGTTTTAGAATTATTTAGTTTGTATTTATTGGTTTTTAGAATTCCCGACGTTTCGACACCTTTCCAGGGGCCGTGGTCACGAGAGGACTAAAGTAAAAACTCATTAAATTAAGAATGTAAATATTTCCTTTATTTTGCTTATGGAACGCTAAATATTTAAGTAAAAAAAAATATTTTTAGTTACCAAATTTTAACAAGAACTTCCTTGTTAAACCATGTTATCATACAAATTCATAACTAGTATTAATAAATGAATTAAACTCCAAACATCGAAATATTTTTCCAATTCCGGTGCAATAGAAGATTTTGAATTTTGAAGAAGAAACCAGGAAGAAGAAAGAAGAGTGAAGTTTCCTAATATCAGAAGAATACATAAGAATGTTCTAGAAGATTACTGGTGATTGCCACTAGCGAGGTATAGAGTTCCTACGTATGATGGACTGTAGGAACTTCATACCGTGCTCTTGGGTTTGCCAATCCTCAACAATACTTTTGAAGAAGCAAGAAGAATGTAGTTTTAACAAGAAGCGTTCAGAAGAGAAGAGTTGTGAAGACTTTTTACTTTAAAAGTATCTAGATCTGATTGTCAGTTTTTAAATTATGAAGTTACTTTTTTTTTATTATTGAAACTAATGTTATTTCTCGTTTTCTTTCCGCATATTAACTAAGTTAGATTTCGATTAGCAATAATTTCTCAACTATGGAATAACATTTAAAACTTAATCATTCTAATCAACATTCAACAAAAAAAGCTTTTTAATAAAAGCAAAAGCTCCTTCATACTACTACTTAAAAAAAGTTTTAAAAACAGCTTCAAAAATAATCAACTCAAAAAGCAAGAAATAATAATAAAATCTGCATAATTACTAAAAAGTTATTATCTGATATTAAAAAAACGTCTTTTGAAGTCAATTTGAAAATTTTTAAAGTCTCACCCGAATTTGAAATTAATTATGAAGTTGTTTTTAAAGTCGTTATTTTTTAAGTTTTTGAAGGAGGTTTTGCTTTTTTTAAAAAGCTTCTTATTTTTAACTTTTTTGTGGTAGATATTATGTAAATGTCAGCGAATAAAAATGTCACACTTTTCATTGGTAAAATAACCCTAATAACTCAATTTCCACTTTTCGCGCTGTTTGTTGCTAGGAGTTCCGTTGTTCAAGTCTAGTTCAGAACGTCCTTGAGGTCCTTACTTGTTTCAGATTGTCATAAACCTACCAATATTTCAATCACTATATAGTTCCCGTTTAATTTTGAAGAGTCCCTGAGTGCATCTTCAAAGTCCAAAAGCCGGTTAATACAATGATCATTATATTTACTGCCTTTTAGAAAAAAAGAAACTTAATTGTTTACAAAAGAGATTATCATCTAAATCTTTATATGACATCTCACTCGCGTTATTAAAGTTAGATTTATAGTTCTGAATGCCAGTTTACATAAAAATATGGTTATATTATCTACATGTGACATTTAACTAATAGAAACAAATTAGCATACTTATACATCGTTACTATAAAAATCTGTTAAATTATCGATCACGGAAATATGAATTAATGTAAGGGACAAAGGTCTACTTTTCAGGAGGAGCAAAAAACAAATTTTATTTATAATAATTGCTTGTATTTTTTTCACTTTTTATTCTACTTACTTGATGCCTATAGCAAAGTTGCTTAGGTTTGAGAGCTCTATAAAGCTATGCAAGCAAAATTAAGATTATCTTTATGGATTCCGAAATAGCATGTCTCTTACATTAAAAATAAATGTAGATGCGTTCTTTACCTTAATTGCATTTAACACAAAAATACTCCGCAGTAATGTAACAGTCATATTTACAAAAATTATATTAGTATTTTTTGAAGTAAGGTACCCTTTTGGGTTTAATTATTGCTGTATCCTAACTAAATACTATAATAAAATTTTACTTTCAAAAGCAAATTGGTTAACTTGATTTAATTTAGATAAAAAAAAATTGCTATTATTGTGAATACATAAAATGATACAAAAATTGATCATTTAAAGTATTTATTTTTATTCAGCGTTAAACATAATCAGTCTCAATGTTAACAATGATGGCAGATTATAGGAAAAACATTTTTGAATGATAATCAACTGTTTATATAACTAAAAAAATAGTTTCCAAAATTTCAAGTTCAATAGATTTTTTCAAGTAATTATGGTTATTAAATTATAATTAAAAAATCAATTCTATTTGAAATTTGAGTATTATAGCAATTTAATATAAAGAACTTAAGCAAGATAATAACAATATACACACTACTAATTTATACTTAACCATATTAATTAAGAGCCGATTGTTCCAAAGTCAGGTAAAATTTAATCGTAGGGTAAAATTTATAATGTAATACGAACGATTTTTAAATGTCACGTCAAATATCAAGGCATTGAACGATGGTTAGAGCTTACTCAACGACTAAATTTTATCTGACTTAGGAAAAATTTGCCTAAAGCGAAAATACTACAACCTAATTGTTAACTGCAGCAGTTTGCATTATCAACAATCCAACGAAACATTGTAAACAACATAAAAACGTTATCTACAATCCAAAAAAAGAGGAGGAAGAGAAACAGGTCGCGATGCGATTAAAAATAAGAATGAAAATCATAAAAATTTAATAAGTGGAGGAACTTATTCCCTTCTAGAGTCTTCGTCATCAAGTTTCATGATTTAATAAAACTTTGTGAAAAGGGTATTATACCTAAAACATATCAGAAGGATTACTTAAGTATTCCTTATAAAAATAAAATTAAAGACACTTTAAATAAGACTAAGACGAAGACTCTAGTAGGGAATAATTTCCTCCACTTAACCTGTTTGAGCTTTTTTTGGATATTTGATAACGTTGTTATGTTGTTTATAATGTTTCGTTGGATTGTTGATAATGCAAACTGCTGCAGTTAACAATTAGGTTGTAGTATTTTCGCTTTAGGCAAATTTTACCTAAGTCAGATAAAATTTAGTCGTTGAGTAAGCTCTAACCATCGTTAAATGCCTTGATAATTGACGTGACATATTTAACAATCGTTTGTATTACATTATAAAGTTTACTCTACGATTAAATTTTACCTGACCTTGCAACAATCGGCCCTTAATTAATACGGTTAAGTATAAATTAATAGTGTGAACATCGTTATTATCTTACTGAGTTCTTTATATTAAATTGCTATAATACTAAAATTTCAAATTGAATTGTTTTTTTAATTATAATTTAATAACCATAATTACTTTAAAAAATCTATTGAACTTGAAATTTTGGAATATATTTTTTTGGTTATATAAACAGTTGATTATCATTCAAAAATGATTTTTCCTATAATGTGCCATCATTGTTAATATTGAGACTAATTATTGTTAAACGCAGAATAAAAATAAATACTTTTAATGATTAATTGCTTTTGAGAGTACAATTTTATTATAGTATTTAATTAAGATACAGCAATAACTAGTACTAAACCAGTTACTTCTAAAATTACTAATATTATTTTTATTAAGGTATACAACGCATTTAAATTTATTTTTTATATAAGAGACATGCTATTTTGAAATCTATAAAGATAATCTTAGTTTTGCTTGCATAGCTTTATAGAGCTCTTAAACCTAAGCAACTTTGCTATAGGCATCAAATTAGTAGAATAAAAAGTTAAAAAAATACAAGCAATTGTTATAAATAAAATTTGTTTTTTGCTCCTCCTGAAAAGTAGACCTTTGTCCCTTACATTAATTTATATTTCCATAATCGATTAATGTTTACCTACGATACACGAAGCATGCAGCGGGCGAAGCAGGCGGGGACGGGCTCTAGTTTTCTGTTTTGCTCTCTACTAGTTATATTGTAATATTAGAAAAATAAAATGAATTCATATTCTATTAAAGTAATGTAAGAAACACGTAAATTATTACACACGCTGGCATATTAATGTAAGGGACATCATTGCCAAATACATAAATCATAAAGTAACGTAAGGCTGATCAGGTTTAGAAAAACGAAAACGTGGTTAGGGTAAAGGCCATATATAACTTTTTATGAGACATACCTTAAAACTAAAAATGACATTTTGTACAAGTGTATGATACGTCAAAATTTGTCGTTAAGATTTGTTTAGGACCTCTCAAAATGTGTACTGTAAGGGACAAAAAAATGATTTTTTTTCAAGATATCAACATTTCAAGTATACCATTCGATGGAGCGTAAAATTCCGAATCCAACGGTGTATATAACTCATTTTCGGTATATTGTCCCTTACATTAATTCATATTTCCGTGATCGTTATGTTAATCACTGCAAGTTCTTAAAAGAGACCAAAATTTAAATAAGAATTTAAATTTAAATTTTGTTTCATTATTAGTGGAATTGGGTAAAAGAATGTTATCTTACTAAAACTATCGGAACAGGACTGAGTAAGAATAAATTAACATTTTTGTGTCCAATTAACGCATTATTCAGTTTTATTTTCGCATTTGTGGAAGGCATGCGGTGTCGTGTCGTGTCGTGATTGTTTTTCTACACTTGATGAATTTCAAACATGTAATTTGAAACACGACACGAAAGTTTATGACATTGGGTTCCAGCAGACTAATCGCTAAGTCATCGCTCACCATAGAGTAAAATCCATACATAGGTAAGGCCTGTTTTACAAATTAAAAGTACTTGACAGATGATTCGACATATTTTTCATATCAAAACTGTCAAATCATCTGTTAAGTAAGTTACTCAGAACTTACTTTTACATTGTTAAACAGGCCCTAAAAGTTATATTAAATCACAATCCATGGTTAAAATTTGCTGTGATGATCAATGACTTATCGTTTAGTCTGCTGGAATGCACCTTTTTAAAGTTTTTTGTTTCGTATCATAGTATACAGTAGATGACTAACATCATAAGCAACAATGTTTGACTTTTCCGAAAATGACAAAAATAATGACTTTCCATACAGATATTCAAACAGCTGATCGAGTTTTGTATGAAAAGTCGAAACATTTTTAAACGTTGTTCTTTAAATGTTAGTAAATCATAAAGCCTTTGTATTTGTGATTGCCTTTATTGTTTTTGTTTTTATTTGGTTTCTTTTTTATGACTTATTGTAATTTAAAATAGTTTATTGCACCTAATAATATATAAAATAAATTTGCATGCTACTATTGTTGGCTGAATAGGAGATGTAACTAATTAAGACCTATAAATAATGTACCCCAGTCATAAGCAAATAAAATTATTTCTATTTCTAGTAATCTAAGTACTTCTGCGAGGTTATTAGTTTATTAGTTTTTTTACAAATAACCCTGTATATTTCAATAATACATGAATAGGATTCAAATTATTCAATCGTACTGTACATATTTCTAGAAATTACAATAGGAATACTTTACAAGACATGTTTGAAATTATTGTAATGTGATACAATTAGCGACATCTAGTTCGTTGCGTTGGAAATTTAACCACCACCCGTCGACAGCTGACTGTTAGTCGTTCGTTCGTTTCGTTTAATCAATCAACTAGGGGTCTAGCCAAAGTAACATTTACAAATTTTCGCTATCGTTTCGCTTCGCTTCGAAAAATGTATGGATTTGACGTTTTAAATTTCGATTGATTACGAAACCTTATGTCAACCCCATACACGTTTCAAAAGCGAAGCGATAACGAAGATTTGCAAATGTTACTTTGGCTAGACCCGCTGTATAGAAAAAATACTATATAAACGAAGAATAAAACAACTAGTTAAACCAAAAATATTGCTTAGCAATATTTGGTACTCCTTTACGTTTGAAGAATATATTAATATTGCTCAAAAGAAAATAGGGACCACCGGCCACCAATTATGTTTTCGATACAAAAGAGCTAAGTTAAAATAAAAATTTCTCGTATTTTGTATGAAACTCTAAGTTCTTTCTATTCTAATTTACACAAGGGAAGTAAGAGTTATTATACAGTATAGTCAAGAGTAAAGTTGGTAAGTTGACTATTACAGCTTTCGAAATAAATCAAATTCAAATATATTCAGATTGAATGTATCAGAAATATTTTTCTAGGTATTCCTTTCAGAACTTAGCGCTTTTGTATGGAATATCATACGGTGGCCCTTATTTTGTTTTGAGCAGTATATCAAATATAATAGCAAAACTAGGTAGCAACTTGTAGCATGCAAGCATGCAACATGCATGCAAGCATTATGGAGCTCTGCTGCGAGCGGTCAAAACACTAATCTAACCTAACCTGCCAACGGTGGTGGCATTAAAAGATTTTCCTTATAAAGGGGGATCAGCCCCCTTCCCTCCCCCCCACCCCCTTCAACGTAAAGATATACATTACCCCTACGTTAAAGAGATTGTTATAAGTTCTGTATATTATGTCAATCATTGATTACTTATGTAAAACAATATTTATAGGAACTCATAATTATGACATTTGTTATTATGGCACCTAATTATATGGTGAATGAAAGTTATGGCATACGTTGTTAGTATAAATGTCAATATTATAAATGAATATTATGACCAAGGATAATTATGGCAAATGAAATTATTACAAATAATATTATAATAAACGAAAGAACACCATTTTTAATTGTATACACAATTTATCTGGTTGTTGATAGAAAATATCAATTAGCTTTATAGTGATTAGGACTAAAATATAATAATTAAAGTTTCACTAGTTTCTGTTAATGTAGTAATAAAAATTATATAGCATTGTATTTTGAATTGTATGCTTTCTTTACCGCTAAAAATAATAATATTCATTTGTCTGGGAGAACAGAAGATTTTTAAACATCAAAAATAAAGTACTTTTGCAGATATATTTTTTTTGTTTAATAACGAGGTATTGAATTTAATTGTACAAAGGTGTTTTATACTTTTCAGTAGGTACCTTCCGGTATTGATGAAAAGCAAATTATGGCGATGCGAGCTGTCAAAATTACCCTAACAGCTGTCTCTGTCTGAAGGTTACTATAGTAGCATATTGTGTAAAAAAAATTACCTTTTTGTGAATAAACAAAAACGTAAATTGTCATCATTTATTGTTCGCACGAAGTTTTATCACATAAAGTGAAGTTTCTTTAGATCGGTTCTCATCACTACGTTTTATAGTTAAAGCAATTATGCTGTCTTCGTTTCAGTCACTTATTCGTAATTTTATGAGCAAAAAGCAACAATTATGATTTCAATAAAACCTTCGCAAACGAACAGTGCCAATTTCACATAATGAAACATATTATTATGAGACGTTTTAGGGTTGAAACGTTAATTATTTAACCCTACATTAGCTCCTCGCTTATTAGCGAAGAATATTGACAGGTTTATGGGTAAGTTGGCCTTCTTAATATTGGTAAGATTACCATACATTTGACGTTTATGTAAAGCGCATAATATTTGTGGTCTGTTGATCACAACCTTTAATAATATTTTAATTTGAATAATAACAGTAATGTCTGTCTGTAATTATTTTTGGACACTTTGGTATGTTAGTATTCAATAGGTACCTACCTAAATGGTATTTATTGAATAAAATTATTTCGATTTTCCTATCAATTTTTTTTTTCAACGGGTTAGCGCTTGGCCTTCACCTCACCTGATGTTAAGTGACGATAAAGCCGAAGGTGGAAGCGCACTAAACCCGGAATCCTCACCACTGAGGAACTGGCTATCTTACCTCTAACTGCCGGAACACAACAATTTTTAAATTGTTGTTATGGCGTCAAACTTAAGTAAGATGGTGGTAGCTAGCCAGGCGGACAAATAAGCCCTACCACCAACCAAACTGAGAACCAATGTACTCCCCACCTGGAAATCGAACCCGGGACCACTGCAATACTGGATAAAACTTTACGTAGAACACGGGTGGGAGAACCACTAGACCACAGAGGCGGTTAAAAAAATATACAAGAAAAGTACTAGTTTTAACAAAGCTACTTCCCAAAATTCTGTCAAAATTTTATTGTGATAGAAATATGTTTGAAGTTAATTATCAGTGTTAATATTGATACTTAAAAATATTTTGTAAATAATTTTATTTTGGTCAGCCGCAGTAGTGAACTAGTGCTTTAACTTTTTAGGATTTTGTCATACCAACTTGAGCTTGTTATCATTAGCAACCCTGCTAATAATAATGCAATCGTTGGTGTAACAGGATACCTAAAAAGGTTTAACTATCTTTGAAGCTACTGGACAAATAATAAAAACATTGTCGGAGCGGGAGCGTAAAGCTCAGTACAGAAAAGTGCTGGCTGAATACGAATAAACCTTATGTTGTAAACTCCTTTGTGGTTAGAGAGACGTCAAGCGTTACGTCAGTTTGACATAACGTTGGAGTGTGGTCTATGGTCGGTGCCGGCTCTCGGTGTAGGAAATGGAGCTTATATTATAATATTGGAAAATGGAGATTATTGAATAATGATTGTGTTGCGTTGTGATTCAGGGAGAATCGTGAGTGCGTTCTATCCGACTTCAACCTGACTATCCTGTTGTTAATATTTAACTTTATTGTGAAATTGTAATAAACTATTATTAGAGGAAACGCCGACGAGTTTGTATTAGAAAAATATACACAACCCAGAATATCATGGCCCTATTTAATGAACGTGACAATTTGTCACCTGTCATGACAATTTTATTTCGATTGCGTCAAACAATTTCAAAATAAAACAAACTCCTCATAGCTATAACGCAATGTAAACCAAATTGTCACGACAATTGACAAATTGTCACGTTGTTAAATAGGGCCCTGAAGTCGGCAAGACATACTAGAGAAACTGCTCGGATGGACACCTTTTTACCACAGTCTATTAAGTTTTCATATGAATGTAATAGACTGTATGTAGTTTCTTTACCATATACCTACCGATCAATGCCGATGCCGACTCTGACAAATTAAAAATATGTAATAAAAGTTATACCATTATTTTTTTGGCATTATTACTTGATAATTTGTCACAACTTTGCCATAACTTCCGGATAGTGATAACATGTCCATGCTTTCACATCACAATAACGAAAGTGGCGCCCTCAGAGGTTTTTATTTATAAAGCTGTTAATAGAAAAGGATTTTAATAAAACTAAAGGTGGAATTTTTAAGACAAAGTATTTTAGAAGGTATCATTACATTCCTTCGTAGTCATTCTTAAAAGTATGGCAAATGTGTCAAAAATGATAATTTTTAGAAATTTTGCTATCTACTTCTAGAAATGACTACGAGGAAATATAATACGCCTTTTAAAAATACTAGACTAGGCGGGCCTGTTTCACAGTAAAAAAATAAGTTCTTCGTAGCTTACTTGATGATTTGGCATATTTTTCATATCACAACTTATTAAAATCATTTTCAAATCATCTGTCAAGTAAGCTACTCAGAACTTACTTTTTGATTGTGAAACAGGCCTTATGGGTCCTAAAAATTCCACGCTTAGTTTTATTGAAATTACTTATCCTACTAAATTTTTATACCTATTGTAGGTATTAGAGTCTTATAAATGTGAAAGTTCGGATGTTTGTTACTCAATCACGCAAAAATGGCTTAACGAATTTGGATGAAATTTGGCACACAGATAGTTTATAATACATATTTTAACTTATTAACTTATTTTAACTTGTTATTCCCTAAGGTCCACGCGGACGGAGTCACGAGCGGAAGCTAAACTATTATAAATAAGTATTAAATAAAATTTACCACAGCTCTTTCGGTCTGAGTAAGGTTTTAAGTTTAAACTTATATTAACAACCAGATACATTACATTATCTACGTTAGTTATACAAAAAAGTTTTCAAGAGAGATCATATCTATTTCCACTTAACATGCAAGTGGACAACGAGTTATTGACGAAGCGATACATAAAACAACATATTAAAATTGAATTTCCATAGACATGCGATATTAAAACGAGTGGAGCACTATTTGTAGAGCTCTATGATACGCCAATTTCACATTCATTTAATTCACCTTCCATGACTAACTTAGTTTTTGAAGACACGCAGTGGACTCCTAAAACACGAACCGAAAACTGGTCGGGTTCAGCGAGTTCAACGCCCCTCACTCATTAGCTTTTGGTCATGACTACACCCATGATAAAACCAGAAAGTCTTATGTGAAGTCAAAGTAAGGGACTAGCAGCCTTGTATATTTAACTGTTTGGTTTATTGTCCCCTGAGTGTAGTGTCAAGATTTTTTTTTCCATTTTACAGGTACCTACTCTGTAACTGGTTCTCTACTTTTAGACTGTTGAAATGATAAAATTCCTTTAGTATAGATTAGGAAACCACCTGGCTATATGTTACGAATGTTTATAGTTCTTATTCTTAAGGCTGTCTAAGGTTACAAAGATTCTTTGAATAGAAAGCTTTATTTCTATGTGGTACGGCCCGTGAGGGAATGTAGCGTGGAGATTGTATTTGCATTGAATCGATTTGGAAATTAAATATTCTGAGCTCAAAACAATTGAGTTTTGGTAATTTCAGTCTATTGTTTGGTAATAGGTCTGAGTAACCGCGAATATTTAGGCGATTGTCCATTTGTCGTGAAAAGTCGTTAGGTACTTTGACTTTCAAAAATGCGTGTATTGTCAACGACACCACAAGCCGACGCCACAGGGGTGTCGTTTACAATTTCTTTTGGTAACCACACCACTGCTATTAGTGATATGTAACATGTCATTTTGCGATCTTACGAATAATAAATAATTGATATCGATAAATGCAAGTTTAGTATTAGAACTTCACTACGGTGTTGGTATGGTTACCAAAAACATATTGTATACGACACCTCAGTGTGTTGTTCAGTGGTGTCGTTGACAACACACGCAAAAATGAGGAAGCAAATTCACAAGTTATTGTGATTAGAAGATGGGAATAAATCTGACTAACAACCGAACTACTGCAACTAATATTATTCGCTATGAGAGAAGAAATACTTTTGTATTTGGGTCAATCTCTAGGATTTACGCCGCCATTTTTTTCCTCAACATAATTTTTATAGTTGTAGAGTAAGAAAATTGTCCTCTTGTCCAGTAACGAAAATAGGTCCAAGACGAGTAGCGTTTAGTAGGATAAGTTTTATTATTTTCGTAAACTATCATGACAATATTAAATTTTAGATTATTGTATTCACAAATCTGTATGCCCCGCATAAGGTGGTTCAATTTATAAGTATACTACTCGACTCACCCGCAGTCGAGTAGTATACTTATAAATGAAAATTGTAGATGTTTTGGCGTTCGAACGCCCAGGCGTTTCAAACGCCCAGGGGTGAATCTCCAGAGATTCACCACTTTGTTCCTCAAATCATCGTTATCAACAACACACATTTTCGACACAGAATTATTAGCATTCTGTAACAACAACAAAGAACTGATGTAAAAAAAAGTACTTCATATAACGTCCGAAAACCAAAGACAGTAAAAGAAATAGTTATTATGACGGTTACATCTCAAAAGCTAAGCTAAGTTTAGTTTAGCTAACATAGTTCAGCTGGAGTAATATTTCATTCATTTTATGCGCAGACTGCAAACCACAAAAAAACCATCTGCTGCAAATCGCTGGCTGCAAACTATGTTCACAATTATGAAAAATACCCCCAGCTATGCGAGCAAAGCTTAACTTACTTAGCTTAGTTTTTGGTCTACAACTTACTCAGGCATATCAGCCACTACGTATGTCATGAATCCATTCTATTATAGCGATTTGGTGAGCATGCTTGCGGAGCTGGAATAAAAAGTTATCGCTACTTTGAAACAAATTTAACAAAACTAAGAAATGAAACTAAATAATGACTGACAGAATTTCTTATTTGATTCAAACTTCACTTGCATCTTTCAGATCAGACTTCACCGTCGCCTCGACATGCGCCTTATTCCAGTTATTCTAAACAATCTGGTCTGGAACATGCAAAAATCTATATGAGACGGCAAACTACAAACGACCATAGTCTGAGAAATAAGACGAAAATATTGGGAACGATTTTTTTCTTATCACTAACAAGATCAGAAGATATGCTCGATACGGCAATAAATAAATATAATGGGTTCTAAAGTGTAGGCGACTAGATAGCGAAATACCTTTCCATAAAAAAGCCATTTAATTCTTATAGAAACAAAACTAAAAAAAGACGCAAAGAATTGCGAATAATTAATGGGTGATTATAACTTATCTCTCAGACTATGCGGCAAGGAGCTGGATATTGACAATAAACAGAAACCATTTTTGCTGATTTCCTGCAACAG
The DNA here is from genome assembly GCA_963556745.1 of Catoptria pinella. Taxonomy (NCBI): domain Eukaryota; kingdom Metazoa; phylum Arthropoda; class Insecta; order Lepidoptera; family Crambidae; genus Catoptria; species Catoptria pinella. Next base: position 2,872,917 of record OY750771.1, read on the forward strand.
GCCGGGATCATCTCGCATGGGGGTTGGTGCGTGCAGCCCGGGATGGCATCGTAAGGCACGTACCCCTCAGACATCATCTTGCCCAAACACTTCGGTATCATTATACAAGGTGGCTCATGCCGGCACTCCATCTTGACTCCTGACTTCACCTGTACCCCAATATTATCAGCATGATCCATCTCTAACTTCAGCTGTTCCTTACAAATAGGCAACTCTGGACACTTCGGCTGGTGATCGCATGCCTTAGATACGTTATCACTCTCGTTCAACATACACTCCGGTATTTTAGGACACATCGGCACGTGAATACAGGAGTTGTCCAATTTTAGGTCAAAATTCGGCCTGTAACAACACCTAACCACCTCGCAAGGAGGATTGTGGTTACAAATACTCTGGGTCATCTTCTCTGCCATCACTTCACGGTCATATCCTGGGTAATACATCTCTGGAAGCTGATACTGACAAGCTCGTTCTATAATTGCATTATTCCTGATAAAAGACTCTACGTGGTAGCTCGTCTCTTGAGTCACAGGCCAGGCTGTTGTAGCGTACTGGCCTTTGACTGGTGGTAAATTTAAACATCCATTGATCAGAATACACGGAGGGTTATGTATGCACAGGATTTCCCCATTGTACTGATCTTGCAAGGATGCTTTCACTTCATCGTGGGGTTCTTGGCACGGCTTGCTAATTTCTTCATTCTTAGGAGTTGATGGATTAGGTGTCGCTGGCTTAGGGGTCCCAGGAATGGGTGTTACAGTCCTGGGTGATATAGGAGAATGTTTTTTCGCGGGCTTAGGACATTGGCATTGACAGTTCGGTTTGCTTGCCTTATTGGCTTTTTTACTAACCGTTGAGTCACTTGTATTTACAGAATTATTCGTTATGGGAGAATTTTTACATATACAAGAGAAACTAGTATTTGCATACTGGTCTTGTGTAATGTACTCTTTTGTTGATGGTTGCAATTTCTGGCCTACCGCGCTCGGGCATTGCTGTGAATTTGTACAGTGACATGATTTTAACGTCCCGCTTCTGTTCTGGTACTTCTTATTTATTCTATCAACTAGATATTCCCAAAATACTGAAGAGTTTGATGGCATTACATCGCAACCAAAATTATTTAGTTGATTTTCTGAGTCTGTGGTGGAGTAAACTTTAAAATTATTTTTTGAAGGATACTGTTGTTCCTTATTACGTCGTATGTATTGTTTCTTCAAATAATACTTTTTCAGTTCTGTTTTTACCATATTTTTCATTTTACACTTTGCTGTTTCGAGACTTAATGCAGAAGAAAGTAAATCACAGTTATTAGAGGAGTGTTCTGATATATCTTTAGTGGGTTTTAATAGGATTGGAGTTAGATCTAGTTCATCATCAGTGGAGGCAGATTGAATAGTACAATCTGTACCTTTTTTAGATCTTTGGTCTTCCTTGTGACTTACAGCATATACTTGGCAACAATGATCCTTAGTTACATTCATAGGGTTTTCTTTAGTATGCCCTAGACATTTGGTATTCGAACGACAGAAAATGCTTGAGATACAAGGTAAAATTTTGCTTCTCATCATTGCTAATTTGGATTGTGTAGGCCGAATACCGCTATTGTTGCAAGAAGTTTCAACACAGCATTTTCCTTTTTTCTGGTATGAGCAGTTGTACTTTTTATCAGTTTGTATAATGCAGTTTTTACATTTACATTGTTTGGTTTCTGCAGTTTTGTTTTTCCATAAATATTCTACTTTTCTTAGGTCTTTTAAGTACTTATCTTCGTTACTTCTAGAACAGAACATATTTTTTTCTATTCTATCCATGTTTTTTTTTCTTATGTCGTAATCAGAATCACCAAAATCACTGCTGTCAGAAAAGTATTCTACGTAACCAGGGTTGTATGTGATCAAGAAGCCCTTAGACTCCAAGCACATAATGTTTTCATCATAAAGATTAATCGTAGAAGCAGTTCTACCTTATTTCATGGTCATGTTTGTAATTTAAAACATCTGCAGTTATATTCACATTTTTTTGTTATTTTTTCAATTTTTAGTAATTTTATTTCATATTTTTCGCCTGTCAGTCAAATCGACAATCTATTAATAGTCAAAACTTTTTTTACTTCTTTTTTTAAGTCATTAATAGAAGATTTGAATTGACAAAAAGGTTTTAATGTTATGTTATATTGAATAATCGATTTAAAACTTCTCCATCACATAAAAATATGTTTAATTGTTCTGTGTCCTCGATTTCAAAAATGTTTTGAATTGAGAAATATTTACCTACACAAGTCTTGAATCTTATACCTGCTAAAATACAATTACCATAATCATAGTAAAATCTGTTGTACCAAATACCAGTGTTGTACACTGGATTTGCTTGAATACAGCTAGATATCAGATATATATTTGGTGCTATGCTGTCACAGAAAGTTTTTATTGCACAACTCTCTACCTCGCCTAAAGGATCTATTATATAAAATTTTATTGTATAGAAATCTCAGGAATAGCATACGCATCAGGACAAAATTATGTGACACTGCTCCTCTCACATCCCGACGTGAGTGGGACAGAGTCGAGACAAGTATATACAAAATTTTATCCTTGTTCTAAGGCTGACAGGATGTCAATACGTCACAAGCTTTCTTCAAAGAACGTTTTTCACTGCGCAAACGCATTGTTTGAGCGCAGCCGCCGGGTTTTAAAACAAAGGACGGGGTGCGTTCGTTATTATTATTAACGCTAAACGCCGAATTAATATGCAGAGGTGATACGTCATGCTGGAAGCGTTCCGTTTGCCTGGAAGGGGGACTGTACCACTGCCGGAGTAGTTTGAGCGTTTTGATGACAAAGTTTTGATATTAAGATAAATAATATTAGAAAAATACTAGAAAATATCGCCTCACCCGTAGCACCTCAGACGGGACTCGAACCCGCACCCTAGGGATCTTCTTCTTTTCTAGTATTTTTTCTAATATTATTTATCTTAGTAAGCTTTTAGGGTCCAACTTAAAATCTAAGTCATGTTTCATCTTATTCGGGTGGGGAAACAGCTTGAACTTTCCGTATAAGGAGGTAATTTAAGCTAGTCGCTATATTTTTCTACTGTCCACGCGAACGAACTCGCGAGCGGAGGCTAGTTCAATAAATTAATCTACAACTATCCGTAACTAATAAAAGTATCAAACTCGTCGATCGCGCTACAAAACAGCGACGCGTCACACTATAAAATAATAGGAATAGAATGAAAAAAAATAACCCAAGGTGGATGCCAGAGCACGTTTACGTTTTAAAAATAATGAATCGGACGAAAGGGTTAGCATATTAATGTAATAGGGGTTCAACCCCACATAATCATAGGTGATCTACGCGGGTCCGTTTCTAAACTTTTTTTCTTTTTAAATTAAAACCTGAGTGGCGATTAAGTTTCGGCCAGTGTACGCTCGGAGAAGCGTTTGATTTGTGCTTGGGATGAAAATTATACGTGTCGAATGTTCTAGTTTTAAAAAAAGATGGTCAAGTGTGAGTCGACGTCTTTTATCCCTTTGAAGTAAATGGGACAGGGCAACCCCGAATTATTTTGAATATAAAAAAATCTTAATACTCTTTCTCAACTTAATCAATTGCTTAAAAATATCTGGAAAGATATTCAATTGAATGTTGAGGTAATTCCTTGTACATTGGTGAGATGGCGCTGGCTTGCAGCGTAAGAGTTGATATACTAGGAGAAATTCGACGTTCCCACTAGTGACTCGGGAGCTCAGCGGTCAGAGCATTGGACCGGATATCCAAAGGTCGCGGGTTTTATTCCCGTCCGAGAACATGATCTGGTGCGAGTCGTATTTTTTTTAGTATATTATTTAGTATTATTAATATTCCTCGTGTTATTTAATCTGCAGCGTTTGATTTTGAACGTATTTTTATTTTTTTAAGAAAAGCATTCGTCGGGAAAAAAAAAATCTGATGTAAAGTAGGGTTAGGACTTCTGTATAGGATTATAAATCCATACGGGGGAAATTATTTTATACTTTTTAGTACGTTTAAAAAACGTGTTTATTTATAAAAAGACTTTCAATCCAGAGTATAAACTATATCTCCTTACTAATAAAGATTGTATAGCAGATGAATAGTTACACAGTGTTTTGTCCCTTTCTTTTTAATGTCAAACTTAAATAGTTTGACAGAGAGTAACCATTGTGTAACTATAGATCTGCTATCCACAATCTTTATTAGTAAGGGGGTAAATGTACGCCAAACACGCAAATCCATTCAGCTGTTTTGCGTGATTGAGAAAAACATCCAAACATCACAAACTTTCACAGAGCGAGCGCGAAGTGCGAGCGAAGCATCTCTGCTTCAGCTTGAGCAAAAATGCTTTTGTATGTCTGTCCCGCTGCCTGGCTGTCTGTTGTTCTCCTCTACAGGTCGCATTTCTCAACCGATTCTCGTGATATTTGTGAGTATTTTTTGTCGAACCTGTTATTCAGAAAAAAAAATTGACCCTTTTCAAAATATGATCAAAATTAGAAGCGCCATCTAGCCTCAAATAAATATAATAAAATAATACCTAACAAACAGCACGCTTAGTACTGCTTTATAACCTCGTCACGAAATCTATTTCATTAATTTTTAAACAACAAACAATTTGAGCTACTTATAACAAACAAACGCGAGGTCTACACTGAACCACTAGTGTTATATGAAATGAAACGAAACGAAATGAAATGAAATTATACTTTATTAAAATAAGCTTACAGAATTCATCGAAAACTGTGATAAAAAGGCCCTATAGAATCACGATGAGAAACTGTGATACTGTCAAATTTATTATTATGTTGCCAGACAAAAAAATATGGTATATGATTTTTTTTGTCTGGCAACTTAATCATAACTTAAACAAAATTGAGAAAACCAAAAGTATCTTGTGAATGATTTTTTTAGATTAATAAATGGATAAATATGAAGGTTAAATTAATTGAATATGAATTTAAGCTGCTTGGAATTTTATTTTTTTCTGTTCTGTTCTGTCTGTCTTCTGTGTTCTGCATCCTTTGATACTGAATGATGTTTGTATGTCGTGAAGAACTGCACTGCAATAAAATTATTCAAATGATATAAAGGCTCCTACACACTATGCCGGCGGACAACGCCGCCGGGCAAGCCGCGATGCGCCCGGCAGCTTTTAGCTTGACAAACGTGCCGCTCGACAAAACTTAACCTTATTATACTTAAATAAAAGTGTATGATTCGAACTGAAACAAACTTCAAAGAAAAATATTTTTTTTGACTAAACTTAGAATAACCATTTCGCTAACAAGACAAAAGTGTTCTACTGCGTATGAATTCAAAAGTAACTTGCAACCAAAAAATCTTATTTTCATAACATAATTCAAGTCAAAAAAATTTGTACCTTAGTGTCTTTACAACAAGATTCGAAATGCATTTAAAATGTCAAGTTTACATGTGCATCGCACTAAGAAAGTCATTACTAAAAATGAACCAGATTTTATGAAATGTAATTTTTTGTTTGGACCCCCGCAGAGGCGTGCGTTGTCCTTCAAAACTTTTCTTACAATTTTACTTACTATCAAAATAACAACATTTAATGCAATTTGAACCTTAAGTTCAAGTGATTAGATTTCTAAATTACTGACAGTTACTCCATTTTATGTTTTTGTTATATTATGGAGTCCAGTGAATTGTCTTTTTATTTGTTGGCATCGTGTCAATAATTTTGTATGTTTTTTATATTTGTAAAAGTTTATTTTGCGACACCTAAATATCATACGGAATTTGATTGTAATAGCAGGCATCAGAATACTAAACATCGTCGTAAAATAATGGTTTCTGTACCTTTTTATCAAGTCTTTTTCTTAAAATTATTTTTTACAGATTATAAATAAATATATCGCCCCATAATGCAAAAGCAAAGGAATCTCAGTACACACAGCCTAATCTTCAGTAGTATTATTTGTATAAAATCTTATGAATGGAACAATTGGCTACTTGCTTCACTGTTGTAATCACAACAGTCGGTGTGCTAACCCACCAGTGGCGGTATCGGCTAAAAACATTGAAGTTAATGTTAACTGTGTTTTGACAGATGTATGTGATACATTGCTACTTTTCTTTGGTAATTTTTTATTTGTGCCAAAACGAAGTAGCAATGTATCATATACATCTGTCAAAATATAGTTAACATTAACTTCAATGTTTTTAGCCGATAGAGCCCCAGCTCCATCGAGGTCCGCCTCGTCCTCTTTTGCGCTATTATAATAGCTTAGTATAATAGACTTTTGTCTGGGCGTAAAAAGAGGGACTTTATTGTATTGACGTCTAAAGTATGACACAATTTGACCGATAATAATTGACGCATTATTTTGTGGTCGAGTAGGATTAATTTTCGTATACCACAGTCGTTAGTGTGTTATACGCACCGTATTTTTTTTATTTATTATTATTAAATCAATCAAAGAAAACTTATGACTAATACATAGCCCCGCAAAACTGTTTACACAGTTTGACTGCAGGATCAGTGTGTCTCGAACTTAAACGCATAAGAGATTTGGCCTGTTTCACAAAGTTCGATTAAGTTCTAATCAAAATAGTTGCTTGACGAGTAATTTCATATGAAATACACTCGTCATTTCAAAATCAGAATAGATTTTAAAGCCCAATCATAGATTGTGAAACAGGTACTTACTCCTAAATTATTACAGCTCAAGTCTGTATCGTCTAATGTTTAAAAAAATGTATCAAAGTATATATTACACTGTGTGATTATTGATGAATAATAAATTAATCGTATCTAAATAAAACTATATTCATCACTAGAAAAGTTTTCAAAAAATTGGCAATACGTATAAACTCAGTAGTACTGTCAGCAATGAAAGTCGCTTAACACTTTAGTACTTTGTCGTACCAACTTTTTGATTGATGTTTCAAATTACTGTGAGATATTCTGCCGAAGAGTTGCTGGGCGAATCTACGTTGTTTCTTACTTCCTGCGTCATTGTCGTTACTCGAAAATCTTTAAAAATCCAATGCATCACAATAAATAAATTAAAAATATGCAAATTAATATAATTTACTATAGTACTCTAACGTAAATGGTGGCATATTTCCTTGTGATGCATCGGATTTTTAAAGATTTTCAAGTAACGACAATGACGCAGGAAGTAAGAGACATAAGAAACAACGTAGATTCACGCTTCTATGACAAATTACTAAAGTTGGTATTGAGTTTTAATACTAAGGTCGTCATTCCAAATATTTATTTTTTAACTAAGTGCACACGTACAGTAAAAAAAACATTTTTATCTTACATAGGTAGGTACCTATGTAAGACAAAAAGATAACCTATCTAACAATAAAATAAATTAAATAACATATTTAAATTGATTTTTAGCTTCCAACCCGGGACCTCAGAGATGGCGACACCTTGAAAACCTGTGTACAAACCCACTCTACCACGGAGGTCGTCATTAAAAGTTGAGGACAAAAGATGAACATGAAAGCGCACTGGTTTGGACGAATCAAAACCACACTTTACCTAATATACATCTTAAAATGTATTTGGGTGATAAAAAAAAAATAATACAAACCAAATCCACAGCCTACGCGTAATCATGATTAGTAACGGGGCTAAAAGCAAAATTCGAATTTTGAAATTCAAAATTGGAATTGCGGAACGTCAATCGAGAAATTAATTTGATTGGCCGAATTCCCGCGAGATGCGCCGACGATCGCCGAAACGGGGGAAATTGTTGGAAAATAGAAGTTGTTTTTTTATCGTCATGTGTGCAGTAAGGCCACTGTAAGTAGAACTCGTGTCTTACAAAGATAGCTTGTGATTCAGCAATATGAGAGGTCTGGTTATGTTGGTTGGGTGGTTGGTAGGTAACCAATCCGAATTCGCGAATGATTGGAGAAGGGCGAATTCACTCGCATTCCCTTATTTTGGGGCGAGTCGGGATTATTCAGTATACGACACATGTGGGTGGGACTTACGTGTGGCTGATGTTAGTCTACCTAATAAGGAAAAAATATTGCGAGGGCGAATCTCGTTGAAATTGTTTACTGTACAGTAAACTGATGTTTTAGAAATTCAATACATTTGAAACTGGAATAAAAAAAATAATCAAGCTTCAATCTAGGCCGGAGGTGGAGAAATAGATTTTTAGACGGGCCGTTTAAAATAATTACAACATTTACGCGGGCCAAGGAACGGCATGAACCAATAGCAAAACTGACTTGTGCGTGTTATTCCTGTGGAGATATCTCAACTATACCCATATGCAAAGGGGCATCAAAATCTGTCCGCAGTTTTGAGAAAAACAGTATTTTAGAACACACATGGCTAGTACCTACATTTTTCATATGAGAGACGTTAAACAAATGTCGAGATATAATTGCGGGCTGGATTTAATCTTTTTGCGGGCCGGATTTGGCCCGCGGGCCGCCATTTCCCCATCCCTAGTCTAGGCTGATAAAAGCACTTGGCGACAAAGAAGGGATTAATTTACAAATACGATAACTTCGTACAGATATATACTGGCAATAAACTCAGAAAGAGGGCTATCATACGTCTTGTGAGTTATTTCTTATTTTTTACTCTTACATTCACACACTTGCTCACAAACACACACTCACTCTCACTCTTTCTATATTTTAATTCCCATTTTACAAAAACCGACGACCTCCGTGGTCGAGTGGCTTTGTACACTGGTTTTCAAGGTGTCGCCATCTCTGAGGTCCCGGGTTCGATCCCCGGTTGGGTCAATTTAGAAAACTAACTTTTCTATATTGGCTCAGGTCTGGGTGTTTGTGATACCACCGTTGTCTGGTTTCCATAACACAAGTGCTTTAGCTACTTACTTTGGAATCGGAGCAATGTATTTGATGTTGTCAAATATTTATTTATTTACTCCAAAAACAACTATTTTCCGTAGGGCATACAGACGACGGTCTCAAAGTTGATTTGCTGTCATACTTACCTGTTTTTAATATTTCATTTGCAATAATCATTGGCAATCTATTTTATTATCTTTAAACTTTCGCACTCATAAAATTATAAGCTATACACAAATAACTGGTACCTACACGTGAAAGCGTACATAAAATTAATGGATTTCGACCTCGAATTAGTCGCTATGAGATAAAACATTTCATAAATAACATTAACAATATTCTAAACAACTTTAACACTCGTTGCAATAACGAATACAGTTAACTACTTAACCCAGCTTCTAACTCATTTCAGATAACCTCGGTCAAGCTTGTGGCACACTGAGAAAATTACGTTTAATTATTATTTCGCTTGGAGAGTGGTGACGGTAATGCATTTCTCATCAAAATATGATTATAAATATAAATAAATAAGGATTCAAAATAAGAAATAACGTCCCAAACAACAGACTTTATTTTTCTCATCAAAACACTTTAAAATGGGTTAGTATATAACGAGCAGACTATTAATAATTTCATCATACTAAAGTTTTATTTATTTAATTTCTTTAAGGAGGTTTATAGCTTTTATAGGCATATGAATAGAACATTATGAATTACTTGAAGCCAATTACAAACCTCCACATATACACATCTATCCTATATAAATTAATAATAATAATGCACAATTTCCTCAAACAAAAGAAGAAATTAACCAAAGGGCAAAACAGGTTTGTAGGTATTATTATTTGTTCTGTGGTACCCGGTTTACATGGGATGCAAACCAATATCACGCAATTATGGCTTGATGCCATAATCCAGATTAACAAGGCAAAATGAATTACTTACTTTAATTTTAAATATAATTTTTGTCGTTTGCAGAATAATGGACCCCATGGAATGGACAGTTTTGGGACCCGGACACTATTTGTGTTAGGGGAAAGGGTATTAGGTTTTTATTTTTATGTAAATTTGTTTTTCAAGTGCGTCCGGGTAAAATTCTTTATTTCACTCAAATGTCCGAGGTTTTTGAAATTTTCGTCCGGGTTCCGTAATTAAGGTGATGGCAGGCCTACTCTCAGTGTACCCTGGGTTTTAGTTAGTTGCGTGTGAAAATGTTAGCGAAGAGAAATAATTTTAAGATATTTATTTGAGAACTCGTTATTGATTCACTTCTAATTCTCTAAATTGGGTTTATCGTGGGAAACCAACGACAATTTAACGTTACTTACACGATTTTGTACAAAATGCACCTTCTCGTTAGGGCAATAAAATGATACCAGTTTCATGTTTATAATAATAACTTACCATAAGTAAGTCATTTGGTATATCAGCGTTATTTAAAAAAAACTGCTCGTCAAATAATTAAAATAATAAACTGTTTATGCAAATTTTTTCGAGTGTCTTTGCGCTTGAGTGGATTTTATCGTTCACGTGGTGCTTTTATCTAAGTATATCGACATTAAGAAGAACTATTTCATACAAATTAGTATTGCTCAAAGACCCGATTAGAGCCAAAATTTACTCTTACGTAAAACTATGTCTTAAAAGTATGAAAAAACCTATAGTTTGGCTCCCTTAAAGCTCTGTAGTGCAAACCATGAGATGCCTTAACAAAAATCACAGTCAGTCAACTCTCTAATCGCGAAAAAAATATTTTAATGCCATTTCGATTTTCGATTTTATTTTTTTGTTATGAAACAGCTGATTTTTTTTCGCGAATTCAGAGTTGGTCTCATAGTAAAAGTTGTTCAGTTTGATTGTCCCTATCTACCATATTCGGCATTAGGGGTACTTTTGTAACACGTTGTATTCTTCAAAGAAGTTGTATAACTAGATGAAATCTTCTTGAGGGGCGACCAAATCTCTTCGAACTACGAATAAATCAAATTAGCATACAGCATACATTTAAATTATTGATTTGCATCACAAGTAATCAATCAGTATTAAAAAAAACGTAAGCATACTTACTCACCTCTTTTTTCTCACGTTACGCAGAGCGTATGCTAATGTGTTACAATTCGGTCTTCGCTCCCGAACGGTGGCCAAAATTATTCAAATTTAGAACTCGAATGCTTTGTAGTTTTTTATTGATTCAAACTTTTTTCTGCCAGGCATAGACAAATTTTTTTATTGTATTTTTTTCACAAGGTTTCGTGCGAAACTTTTTTAACTTTACGTTATTTTCGTATAAGAGATCAACTTGGTGTTCGAATTCGAATTCAGTAGCAGAGACAACGACAGTGAGTTAACAATAAAACTGAAGCGGTTTGGTTCAAACCGGACTTGAAACTAATAAAAAGGGATTTGATACTCAGATTATGTTAAGAGAAAAATTTACCCAGTTAAATTGGATCCGAGTGCATCTCTACATATTGCACAAATTAAAGATAGCAGATGCACTTATGATGTTAATAAAAAAAATAATGGAAATGCAAATCAGGAAGAACAAAAAAACAATGACAAAAAAGAACAGCTGTATCGTGAAACAAAAAAGTTCTAAGTTTCATTTTCTACCAGTTTCATTGTAATGACAATATTTTATTCGACAAAAAAGTTTCACCCTTTCCCGCAATTTTTTCTAAGTTCAACACTGCTACTTAGAAAAAACGCAGATAAAAAGTTTATATTATGCAAATGAAGTCGATCAGTTGAGCACGAAATATGGTATTAAAACTATACCGAAGGGAGATTTAAAACAGGGTCATATTTTTTGTCTTATTGTGTTGTTTTTTGGCCAGAGTTTATTATTACAAACTTACGAGTACTAAGATTAGCACTTCATTTGTTTTATTAGAACCAAACAACCACCGACTTAGAAACATTATATTTCACAATGAGGATCAGTTACGATTTTTGTTAAGTGGCTAATCAGAAAGCTTATGCCATTACATGATTAACTGTGAATAAATTTTCACGATGTGGAGAGGTGCAGTGGTCAACATGCCGGTTTACCACGCAAGAAGTCCCGGGTTCAATTCCCAGCCGGGAAATTGAAATGATAAACTTTAATTTCGGTGACGGGTCTGGGTGTTACTACATATAATAAGTATATATTTAAAAAGTATATAAGTAGTATATCAGTTGTTTAGCACCCATATTACAAGCTTTGCTTAGTTTGGGGCTAGATGGCGCTGTGTGAAATTGTCCAAGCAGAAGTTATACGAGCTAGAACACTGTTATTTTGGAGGTCCTTATGAAATCATCCGCGACGTACGCGAACCTTACGTCATACGTGATAAAGCACATATTGCATTGCACTTGGCATTTCCTTTAAACCCTTGTAACTGAACCATTTCTAAACGGATTTAAAATAATCTTTCATCATATCTCATCGTAAATCATTCATAGCTATGCATATGTTTTTATATTATATCAATAAAACTTTAGGATTCAAACCTGTTACTAATTCTCATTCGTATAAAGACTGGTTGGTTGCTCTGTCTTTCTCCAAAAGTTTTTAAATGCGAATAAAAATGTATCTGATATAATACTAAATAATATACTAGAAAAAATACGACGCGCACCAGATCATGTTCTCGGACGGGAATCGAACCCGCGACCTTTGGATATCCGGTCCAATGCTCTGAGCGCTGAGCTATCGAGTCACTAGTGGGAACGTCGAATTTCTTCTAGTATATCAACTCTTACGCTGCAAGAGATGGCGCTGGCTTGAGATGGCGATATTTTTTCTAGTATATTATTTAGTATTATATAAAAATAGCATTGTGAATGCTAAAATCTCAAAATTTAAAATGTATGTGATATTTTTGTAATAAAAAAATGGTGCAATTAAATATTCTTCGAAATAATTTATTGAAATGATCCAAGACAAAAAATATATTCTAACGTAACCGGACCCAGTAATTTAATTAAATGGTCGTTTCTTTCCACAGAATTTGAAGTGAATCATAGTTTTAATTGTCTCGAGCATTCTGTCTCAATTAGTGAACAATTTGAAACAAAAATATATAGGATACCGCAAAGTATTTTAAAATGACGTCAATGGATTGACTCACGAGTTGTCTGTTATTAAGATTTTTTTTTGTTCTGATTTTTCTTTAATATTTTTTTTTCAGGTACTAAACGTTTAAACCACCTAACCATCCCTACGAATGAGCAAATGTAAAAATATATAAAAACCGTATTATTTTATTTAACACTTTATTTTATGTGACTCGGTAGCTCAGCGGTCAGAGCATTGGACCGGATATCCAAAGGTCGCGGGTTCGATTCCCGTCCGAGAACATGATCTGGTGCGAGTCCTATTTTTTCTAGTATATTATTTAGTATTATATAAAATAGCATTGTGAATGCTTAAATCTCAAAATTTTAAAAATCAAACTATTTTTCCATTTTTTGTAAAGAAAAATACTTACGTTCATACTTACGAGTATAGGTATCATAGACACCTATGAATTGGTGTTTTTTTCTGACACACAGAAAACCTCATAAATTCTGTAATTTAAAATATTTATCAGTTGCTGGATATTACATCAAACTTTGATACATAGTTTATTTATTTTGTTTTGTTAGCATAAAAAATACCTTGAAAGTGACTCCTTTTTTGTTAGCGAAAATTACCACTTTATCCGTTGTAACTTAGCCGAAACTTACTTCTTTCGCTTAAGTTATCTTAATGTTCAAACATTTGTACATAAAAGTTTTGTTACAATAGCGTTCTTGGTTGTTAAATAAATTATGAAAATGCTTGTATGGAAAATGAAATTTGTTAAAAATTCTCCATACAAAACGCCAATTTCATAGGTAAGGACCTAATACTTACTTATTTTATATCCATATTATGTAAAAGCAAACCAGACTTGCGTATAAAAAACACAAATAAAATCTCTGCCTGTTTAAAGCTACCTATAAGTACTGTTTAAACCACTCATCATTAGCAACAGAATGATATCGTTATTAATTTATCAACCCCTTATCTTGCAGTTAAATTGATACCAAGCCAACCCAGTAAATATAAAGGCAAGCATTCCGAATATTCTAGGCGAGATTATTTTCGAGATAATTGTGAAAATTATGTGATAATGAATGTAGTTTCGACATGATTTGGCGTGACTGCGAGTGCTTAAGTTAAAGATTGTTACAATTTAAGATAAGGCGAGAGATATCGTTACCCTGTTAAGTTACGATAATTTTTCGTTATAATTGTTACATAACGACCTCCGTGGTCGAGTGGCTTTGTACACCGGTTTTCAAGGTGTCGCCATCTCTGAGGTCCCGGGTTCGATCCCCGGTTGGGTCAATCTAGAAAAACGAACTTTTCTATATTGACTCAAGTCTGGGTGCTTGTGATACCACCGTTGTCTCTGATTTCCATAACACAAGTGCTTTAGCTACTTACTTTGGAATCGGAGCAATGTATGTGATGTTGTCAAATATTTATTTATTTATTTATAAGTGGTGTGCAGTAAAGGGTTTAATCAGTGGGAATGAAAAGTTTGTACAGATCTAATTCTTACTTTAAGTGATTTTCGATGTGCTGGTATTTTTTTATAAGCTTTCAGAGGCCCTATGTTTCAGTTGCTCGTTTGAAATCGTTCGAGTGGCTTAAGTCATATGCGACGCAATTAGGTAAGCTTGACTTTTTTTTATTCAATAAATTAAATTAGTGCATCGAAAAAGAAAATATCAGTGATTTTTTTTCTGCGTTCAATATTTATTAAGATATGAGATGCTTTGAATGGTTGACATCATGGCGGACGCGTGAAAACGCCCCATATAAAAGTATCAGAAAAGTGACGTCACATTTCTAACCGCGCGCCCCCTATATATGGCGCGAAAAATTTGTGATTATCTAAGTAAAAACATTTTTACAATATTTTTTCCATTAACAACATTTTTTTTATAATTACGTATGGATTCTAATTATCAACACTATTACCAACACTTTTACCAACTTTGGAGTCTTAAAAATTCGTCAAATCGAGCCAAAATTTCGCGTAGGGGTTTATTTTGCTTCCCTTTTTGCTGTGTTATACCTTAAAAGTAGAATCCATTCCCAAGTCAAATACCCAATTGACAACACAAACACAAACTTACGAGTTACACAAACCTATGTTACCCGGCGACGGCGTCGCTGTCGTTTATGTTATTGACGGCATAACCTCAAAAAAAAAACCTTAAAACACTCAGTTCCAGTTTTCGCCACCGGGTCAGATAAGTTTGTGTCACTGTACTACACTGACAACTACTGACCAACGAGCGCTTCAAAATACGGATTTCCTAAAACCTTCGATTTTTAATTCTAGCTCCTAAAAGACAAATCTTATTGGAATGATATCTTACTGGTATAAATAAAAGTACCTATTAAGGTTTTTTTTTATATACTTAAAAAACCAACGTCGTTATGTCTATCTCTTTGTTCAACCCTTTTGGTAATAGCACACAATTTAACATTGTTGTGTTCCAGCAGTTCGAGGTGAGAAAGCCAGTTCCTCAATGGTTGAGGATTCCAGGTATTATAACTACTTATTGCTCAAGATTTAGTAAAAAAATAAACACTTTATAACTCAGCCTACTTTCAGTAACTTTCCACTTCACGAGTATACAACGTGTTACAAAATTACCCCTAATGTCGAATATAGTAGATAGGGACCATCAAACTGAATAACTTTTACTATGAGACCAACTCTGAAATCGCGAAAAAAAAATCAGCTGTTTCATACATTTTGATATTTTCGTAAATATTTTTTGTATGAAACAGCTGATTTTTTTTCGCGATTTCAAAGTTGGTTACATAGTAACAGTTGATCAGTTTGATGGTCCCTATCTACCTATTCGGCATTAGAGGTATTTTTGTTACACGTTGTATATAAAGAAATAAATATTAGACAACATTACAAACATGGCTCTGATTCCAAAGTAAGCTAAAGAATTTGAGTGATGGAAATCAGTGACAACGGTGGAACTACAAACATCCAGATCTGAGACAATATAGAAAAGTTCGTTTTCTAAATTGACCTAGCCGCCCAAGTAGCACACGAGGCTGCTTAACAGCCGAATAATGGATTTCCATCACGCTTAAAGCTGAATAAAGAAGCTGCATAAAGGCTGTATACGACCGTATACAACTCTTATAGCTCTTAAATGGGCACAAATTATTCAGCCTTAAGTTCACATAGCTGCTTAAGAGCTGTGTAGCAGCAACTTAACAGTGTAATAAAGGGTAACAGCATAAATTATTCAGCGTTAAGTTCACATAAAGCTGCTTAAGAGCTGTGTAGCAGAAATTTAAGAGCGTTATAAAGGGTAACGACAGTACTATGCGCTGAAATTCGACTGACTAAGAGATCACAAGTTACTCTTTATTCAGAAAATATGTCACATGTATGCTTTATTACATATTTTAAACCGCGCAAGGCTATACTGGGCCTGTGTAAAATAAGTGAACCTAATATTGCAAGCAAACGGGTTTAAGATATTGCTAGACAAGAACACTTGAAGTTACGTGAAGTGAATTAGTAACGATACATGGTGGATAATAATCATATTCTGAATAAGTACATTGTTTGACATATTAATAAAGGGAAAATTATTGGGAACGTAATTTTACTGACATTATACATATACATTATCTAACAAAATTTTAGTGCGCCACGAAAATATTCTGTTTTGAATTAGTTTTGTGATATAAATAAGCTGTGATGTAAACTTGACAAAAAATTGTGTAGTTCTTAGAAAAGAATTATAAGATAAAAAGTTATTATTAAGATATTTCGAAGCAAAAACTAATTCAATACATTCCTATTTCTTGCACAAAACATCGTAAAGGTTGAAAAATCAATCGGAATTTTTATAGGTTATACAATAAAATGGTGGATTTATGTTATACAGTAACGTGAATAGTTAAAACTCTTATATTCTTCAAAAGGCTGTCTAATAGTTCACTAGTGTACTGTTAATCTACAAAAAACTTAATAAAATTACACATGTAAACTGTATACAGCTGTAAGCTGTTTTCTTTACGTTTAATGGTTCACAAGCTCTACCTTTAGCCATGATGTGAACAATTAAACAGTTATTAAATGGACTCTTTAGGGATCCGTGTATTTATATTTAAAACCACCGCAGGATAACTTCAACTTTAAAATTGTCAAAGTGATATTATTTAGTACACTATTTTACGCGCGCGCGAACCTTTCAAATTGGGTAGTAAATACAAATATATACGTACGCATATTATTTTTTATTGTAAAATTAAATTGTACAACAACATAAACTCAATATTTCACCCTCAGCATAGGTAATAAGTTTCTTGATTTTACGTACTCTAAGAAGGCTGTAACTCAAGGTGACGTCACACTTGATTTTTATTTAGTAAAACGATAATTGCCCTTGCGTTTGATTGTAATTGATTTTTCTCGTAGAGGCCTTTGACGCTTATTTCTGACTTTTGTATTGTAACATTTCCTGAGCTATTACGATTAAATATTTTTTACGGAACCATTCTGTTGCAAACTATTTGTCACGCTTTGCATTACTTCCCGACTTGAAGGTTTTATGTCTTCTGTCTTTATAATTCTTTGGTACTCTTTTGATAATTTTCTTCTAATGCCCCCTTTTCTCGCTTTCATTTTCCACGAATTACGCGAATTCATATTTATAAAACAATAAAATATATACTTGGTATGGCCCACAATAGTTACATTGACTGATTACAGTACCACATATGTTCTTTTATTCAGATAACATCTGATTTAAGGTACTTATGTGAACCATTATAAAGTAGAAGCCGTTAATTCGATACACTAGTGAGTCTCTAAGCAGCTGCGAGGCATCTAGTGAATTTTTAAACAGCCGCTATGCAGATACTATCAATGGCAGTATAAAGGCTGATTAGTGGTAGACATATTCAGCTATAAGCTGAAATATGGGCCACATATCATCCATTATACAGCTATTCACTTCATAATAGTTCACACGTGCCCCTTTAATAAGTCAGTGTAATAGGAGTTCACAAATACCTTCTTATGCAGTATTTGGCAAATTTTATCCACTAAACAGTCCTTACTACAGTTTAGGCTTTAGAAAATGTTAAAAGCTGAATAGAGTCGTTGAAAATATACCTTTATAGCACTCTTAGCGTATTAATGGTAGTTTTATCGGTCTTATTTAGCCTTAATGCAGCTTTTAATAAGCCTAAGCTGTTTAAATATCACTGACCGCTATTATGCAGCTGTAGGGTCACCAGTGTACTCTTAGAAGAGTCTTAATAAGCACAGAGTTTTAAATAAGTCTAAAAGTGAGTAGTTATACAGCTATCTGTGCTACTTGGGCGGGGATCGAACCCGGGACCTCGGAGATGGCGACACCTTGCAAACCGATGTAAGAGCCACAAGGGTTATCAAAGATATTAATATACAAGATATTAATTGTTATTTGTCCCAATTTGAGGAGCTCAGTGGCGCAGTGGTATAGCTCCTGGCCCATCGATTGCGGAGGTCAAGCAACTTTCGCAAGAGTTGTTCATGGGAGCGGTGACCAAAAATTTATTATCTCGAGCTCCTCCGTGCTTCTGAAGGCACGTGAAGTTAGTCCCGGCTGCATTTGCAGTCGTTAACACCCACTAATCTAATTGGGCCCGCGTGGTGGGTCATTGCCTATCCTCCTTATCCATTCATAAGGAAGGCCTGTGCCCCAGCAGTGGGGACATCAAAAATGGCTGATGGGTCATTTGTCCCAATAGTGATGTGATGTGGTGATGGATCGAAGGATCGACATGAATTCGATTCGTAATAGGTAGTTTATAGTTGTATATGCTAAGGGAACAGCTACAAGTTATATATTTATATATTCTTCTTGTCAGTTAAAAAAGTCTGGAACGGGTAGTAGGAAAATATAAACGATTCAAAATTGATTAATTATGTTTATTTGAATAAAGAAATTTTGACTTTGACTTTATAAAAGCATATCTATGCAGTGAAGAATTCATGTCAAAAGGAAAAATGTTGCGAATACCTGAAACCTGAGTCAGTATTAGATAAATGAACGCTTGATTCTGAGTAATGCTACAGTACTATAAATTATACAGTCATTTTGAATTCTTTTGGAATTACCGAAATAATTATTCTATTATATCATCTAATTTTTTAACTCTAGTTGTGGAAAATTAACGTTAATTTAATAGTTCAGAACCTAATATCACAGCTAATATTATTGAAATCATCATCATCATCATCACATCATTTGACGACCTCCGTGGTCGAGTGGCTTTGTACACCAGTTTTCAAGGTGTCGCCATCTCCGAGGTCCCGGGTTCGATTCCCGGTTAGGTCAATTTAGAAAACGAACTTTTCTATATTGGCTCAAGTCTGGGTGTTTGTGATACCACCGTTGTCTCTGATTTCCATTACACAGGTGCTTTAGCTACTTACTTTGGAATCGGAGCAATGTATGTGATGTTGTCAAATATTTATTTATTTATTATATTTACATCAGCCGCACGACACCCACTGGGTATAAGCCTCCCTCAAGGATCTCCACAACGATAGGTCATGCGCTGCCCGCATCCAGCGGCTTTCTCCAGATCGTCAGTCCTTGTCGGAGGCCTACCTACGGAGAGTCATCCGGTGCTGGTTCACCATTCCAGAACCTTTCTGCCTCAACGGCCATCAGTTCCTCTCGCCCCCGCCCACTACCACTTCACCTGAGCGAGCCTTCGAGCGATGACGGTTACTTAAGTTCTCCAACGGATATAATGTTATAGAAATATATTGAAAATCATGTTCAATCTCTTTTGTATTTTATTGTTCACTATAAAAAAGCCCGCATGGTTTTCAAGTAAGGCGTAGCACACACGGTCTTTTGTTTTAATCATTGTGCCTCGTTAGAACAATGAGGCATTTATTTTAGGCGCCCCGAGATTTTTTTATAAGTTCCCCCACTTTTATGCAAATGCTCACTATAGAATACTCGGCATTGTGAGCCATGCGGGCCTGCACACGTGTGATACTGCCCTTATTACGGATTTCTTTTTGTTTGAACCACTTTTAGGATTCCGTTATACGTACGAGTCATTATGTTAAGTAAAATTTTATAGGTTTCAATTGAAATCACATGAAAACCTCAGGCAGTTTTGATTTACAGTTGAAATGTTTGTGATTATTGCCATTTTCAAACGCGTCAAAATAAGATTTTCACTCCAATTTTTTTCTAAATAATTTTAAAAGGAACTGTTCTATAATTATTATTTTATATTTTACTTTATTTTTACTTCTTTGTAACTGATCCACTCATTAATTAGTAACTATGTAATATTACGGTGACAATTGAAGTAGCTGTTTAAAAATCTACATTTTTTGATCACATTATTAAAGAATACAATCAGCTAATTAAATTATAGAAACAAAAAACTATAAAACAAAGAAAAATAGCACTGTTTCCGCCCGGGATCGAACCGGGGACCTTGTGCGTGTGAAGCACACGTGATAACCGCTACACTACGGAAACTTGATTTACAGTGTCGAAATTGTGATACACTTTAACATCGACTACATTTGTATGTACAGTTAGACGTCACACTTTCCACCTATTTTTTGAGCTACGTTTATAACTCGAAGATCACACACCACTCCCGCTAAAAATATTTAACGTGTAAATACACAAATAGATGTATGATTATTGTTTTTCTATAGTCCATGTTTTTATTTCAATCCCCCGTGACGTTTTTAACATTTTCCTGAAACGTTTTTAACACTTTATTTGTAATCTTTTAAAAGCAATTTTAATGTTTTCTTGCAAACACTTCTGGGTTTGAAATGACATTGCATTAGTTTTTTTTAATTTGTTCTTTGTGAATTCGTGGAAATAAATGTTGTATAACGGCAACAGGTAGACGCTTGAAATATTTACAGAATATTTAGTTATATGTATATTTCACTTTAAGAATAAAATTTAAATTAAATTAAAACAAAACAAATATTTAAGCGGGGCTTCCATACAACAAACGTGATTTTTACGGAACCCTTCGTGCGCGAGTCCGACTCGCACTTGGTCAGTTTTATTATGAAAGTGTCTACTATTTTCAGACATCTTTGATGTTCATCTCACATCATAATTCGTCTTTTTTAGATGAATTCACGTGTGTAAAATATGTAATTTTATTGTTGATGTCAAAGCGTTTTATTACTCGTAAAGTGTGCCGTAAAATTGTTTCGATCTAACACTAGAAAGTTAAATTCATGCACAAATATAATTATGTTGGACATTAATTGATATTACCTAGTACTGGCGGTTGTTTTATTTGCCTGAATTTAATTACTTTCATGTCATTTACACAATTATTTTCCATTTTTATTTAGCTGATCATATTCTTTAAATAAATGTTGAAGCTAAACGAAAAAATATTTTCTTATAAATAAATCTAATGAAAACATTTAAATTTTGAGATTTTAGCATTCACAATGCTATTTTCATATAATACCAAATAATATACTAGAAAAAATACGACTCGCACCAGATCATGAGATCATGGACGGGAATCGTGACTCGGTAGCTCAGCGGTCAGAGCATTGGACCGGATATCCAAAGGTCGCGGGTTCGATTCCCGTCCGAGAACATGATCTGGTGCGAGTCGTATTTTTTCTAGTATATCATTTAAGATATTTGCTAGAAGCGCGACTCATGTATAATTAATTATACCATTTGTGGTATATTTTAATACTTATATCAAATAAGGTACCAGTATCATTAGCATGACCAGCGAAACGCGATATGATACAGCGATTTATCGCGTTTAACTGTCAAAAGACAATGGATGTTGACAGTTGAGTGTCGATAAAACGCTATATCACGCGATATCGTGTTTCGTCGGTCATGCTAGGGGGCAGGGATGGTACCCCCTATCTTTTCACGTAATGTGTGTAATAAACAAAAAAAAGTCAACATCTACCTGCATCTTTATGACTCTCGACGACCTTCTTGGTCGAGTGGCTTTGTACACCGGTTTTCAAGGTGTCGCCATCTCTGAGGTCCCGGGTTCGATCCTCAGTTTGGTCAATTTTGAAAAACGAACTTTTCTATATTAGCTCAGATCTGGGTGTTTGTGATACCACCTTTGACTCCGATTTCCATAACACAAGTGCTTTAGCTACTTACTCTGGAATCGGAGCAATGTATTGTGATGTTGTCAAATATTATTATTATTTATAGTTTTATATTTCAAAAATATAAGTCTATATATTTTTAGTTTCTTCTATCTTTCGTTTCACACAACACGTGTTTAATTAAGTATTACAATAAAATTCACTTACGTCATTATACACTAAAATAACGTGACAGTTTTAATAGTCAATGAATTTTCATTACGATCTCCACTTTAAGATCATTTCTCAGATGTTCACGATCACATAATTAGTTTAACTGCAATAAAGTTCATTTTACAATGACCGTGTCAAATAATTCTTTGTCGTTGGTTGCGGAGCAGCTTTATGTGCGTTTGACAGCAGTTAAGCTATTATAGCCTTTAGAATCGATAGAAATAGACGTAAGTAGCATTTCGAGAAGTATTGTTTCGTTTTTTTTTTCAATTCGACATAAACTAAAGTTTATGTACTGTGCATTTAGTGATTAAATAAGACTGGTGAAGAGTGCGTTAAGCCATGAAGTTATATTTTCCACTGCATTTTGAAGTGTCTTCACGAACAAAAGAAAATCTTACTTTTGCATACAACTAATATTTAAATTTAAGTTATTAACCATGAAAATCTTTGTCTGCCTATTGAATTACTTTAGATTTAGAAGGCTTAGATTATGAAATAAAAATAAAAATTTAATTAAAAAAATATCTGCCGTTAATACCTTTTTCCAAACTGATAAAGTGATAATAAGAGATTTTAATAAAGAAATGTAGGTAAGTATAAAATATCTTTGAAAATATTGTAAATTCATTGCGAAGACATCTCTCTTTTGTTTTTTTTAACCTATACTGTTCGATATCAGCCATTTTAACGACTGCAAATGCAGCCAGGACAAACGGCTTAACGTGCCTTCCGAAGCACGGAGGAAAACGAGATAATAATGTTTTGGTCACCCATCCCATGTCCGACCCTTGCGAAAGTTGCTTAACCTCCACAATCGCAGGGCCAGGCTCTAAACCACTGCGCCACCGAGCTCCTCATACTGCCCCCTGATTATGTAACTTTGTTGCAATCAACTCTGACAGAAATCGCAGTTACATTGCTACTTTAGTAAGAACCGATGTGACAACTATCTTACTTAAAGCAGCAATGTAACTGCAGTTTCAATCGATTTCAATCGAGAATTGATAGCAACAGAGTTACGTAATCAGCCCCCCGTTCAACACGCCATAATATTATTAAAATAGATCACATCTTAGTCTTTAAATACAAATTACAAAAAAAAACACAAATGAAACGACACTAAAACGGAGCAATTTATCTCAGTTAAGTATTTGAATGAACTTTAAAAACGTTAATGATCCCTCTTATAGTTGCATTTAAGAGCAAATGCGCTCTGGGGGTTGATTACGTAACTCTGTTGCTAACAATTCTCGATTGAAATCGATTGAAGCCGCAGTTACATTGCTGCTTTAAGTAAGATAAATAAATAAATAAATAATACTAAATAATATACTAGAAAAAATAGGACTCGCACCAGATCATGTTCTCGGACGGGAATCGAACCCGCGACCTTTGGATATCCGGTCCAATGCTCTGACCGCTGAGCTACCGAGTCACTGGTGAGAACGTCGAATTTCTTCTAGTATATCAACTCTTACGCTGCAAGCCAGCGCCATCTCACCAATGTAGAAGGAATTACCTTCGACATTCAACTGAACATCTACTATTTTAATGGATATTAATACATCTCATGCATGGCAACCCCATTGTGAAAAAAATCTGCTGTTACATACATTTTGATCGAGATCGTCGAAAAGTTTGCTCTATTCCACTACCACGGGACTACTCGACCACGAAATGTTCAGTTATAATTTTACTTTAAACCCATGTTGGCTTTGTTTATTGGGGTCGAATCGATTCGTCTGTCACTGCCTCGAGCGAACGAAACACATCTTTATTTGGCAGAACCACCAACACCCAGCCTCGCTGGAATAAATCTTGAAAGCATATTTACAGCGGACCCAACGACCAATAATGTCGGGTTACAGCCAGATGCAGTCATAATAAATATTAAAATGTATTATTATACTTACTATAGTGATGATATAATACTCGACTTTAGGTCAGAGAAAATGTAAGTATGTTATTCCAGCACTTTTGCAAAAGGGAATGTGTGAATAGTAACATCTAAAATTATTGTAGCTACGACAAATGATATCAATCATTACTAGGTATTTTCTTCTGGGGCTTTTTCTATGAGGGTGATTACACAATCAGTATGCCACCAGTCTGCCGTCAGTCCATTCATCAGTCTGGTTAGACTGGTGGGAGACTGATCGTATAACCCATTTTACCCATACATTTTGATATTATCGATTTTAATTTTTGTATGAAACAGCTGATTATATTTTCGAGATTTCAGAGATGGTCCCATAGTAAAAGTTGTTCAGTTTGATGGTCCCATATCATATTCGGCATTAGGGGTATTTTTATAACATGTTGTATAAAGTGGTACCAAATTAAGTAACAATACTGAAACAGATGATACATGTTGTTTAAAGTTTAAACTGAACAACTTTCTCCAAAAAACATGGGTCAAAATACGAAAAAAAAATTTCATCCTCCCATATAAAATGTGTTGATCAGATGATCGACTTAGTATGGAAAGGCGAAAAAAAAACGTTTTTCGACCTATGTTCCTTAGAGAAAGTTGTTCAGTTTAAGCAACACTATCACTGTTTCAGTATTGTTACTTAATTTGGTTCCACCTTATATACCACTGCGCCAGCGAGCTCCTTAAAAATACTCGTACAGCTAAAAATAGGTTAAAAACACGTTTTACAGTTTGTAAACTTGGTTCGTGACAGTTGAGTGTCGTGATATCGTCTGTTTTTGACATGACATTATGTAACTACAAACATCGTCCTTCGTGATGTGTATTACTGATACGCCTTCTTAAAAAAAACAACACGACTGCCCTGCCAAAAACGAACTAAAAGGTTAGATAACAAGTGTCATTGCAGTCGGGGGCCGTTCTGTGGAACAATTTTCATCAGATCACCAGCCGAAGAGGTCCCCCGACTGCAATGACCAAGGACACTTGTTATTAATCCTTTTAGTTCGTTTTTGGCAGGACAATCGTGTTTTCAATGTTTTTTAAAATTATTGATTCTTAGTAATAAATTATATAGGCGTATTACAGCGTCATGCAGCCGACATATTGACTTCTTCCAAAAAATCTATAGCCAGTGTCACTCGGGAGTGACCCATCCAAATCTGTTCAGGCATTTAGATGTTATGGTCGAATAAAGAAACTCACATACATACAACCATACATGAACACTGAACACAATGCACTCTTCTTTTTTGGGCAGTCGTGTAATTAAGGCAATAATCGCATTTGTGGTCTAATAGTACGTCTACCCGTTTAAGACGCAGAGGTCCCGGGTTCGATTTCTAGGTGGGAGAAACATTTGTACTCGGTTTGGTTGGTTGAGGGCTTGTTTTAAGTCCACTTGGATAGCTACCACCATCTTACCTATGTCTGACGCCATTACAACAATTTAACAATGGTGATGTACCGGCCGTTACAGGTAAGGTAGCCAGTTCCTCAGTGGTTGAGGATTTCTGGTGCAGTGCGCTTCCATCTTCGGCCTTATCGTCACTTAACATCAGGTGAGGTGAAAGCCAAGCACTGACCCATTGTGGATGAAACAATATACAAGGTGTTACAAAAGTACCCCTAATGCCGATTATGGTATATAGGGACCATCAAACTGAACAACTTTTACTATGGGGCCAACTCTGAAATCGCGAAAAAAAAATCAGCTGTTTCATACAAAAATTAAAATCGAAAATATCAAAATGTATGAAACAGCTGATTTTTTTTTCGCGATTTCAGAGTTGGTCCCATAGTAAAAGTTGTTCAGTATGATGGTCCCTATCTACCATATTCGGCATTAGGGGTACTTTTGTAACAGCTTGTATATGACGTAGGATAATCGTATAAACCGGATCTTTGCAAAAATCCTAGGTTGATTGTTAAGGACCGGATAATTGGAATCTAAGATAAGTTTTTGGAATCGTCCAAAATTTTTTAGGATCTTTGTTAAAATCCTAGCATGTTTCGGATAATTGGAAACTTGAATGCTGATTGGATAATCTAAGAGTTGATTTGGTCTGATTGATCAGAACATGACTCTTCTTTTTTCAAAATCCTAAACATTATTTGGACGATTGCAAAAATCTGTCTCAGATTTAAATTATCCAGTTTTTAGCAATCATACTAGAATTTTTGTAAAGATCCGATTTGAATGATTATCCTACGACATTATATAAAGTTACAAAATCGCTGTAGATTTTGTTTTTTTTTTACGTAACATCAAAAAACTATTTGTAGAGTTGATCTTTTTAAACAACTTTTACTTGAATACTCAAACAACCCTGAAACTACGAAGAAAGATTTCACTGTTTCTTAAATTTCATCAGAGTTCAAATAAAATTTTGAATGTAACTTTTTTTACGATTTCATGGTTGTTTTCAAACTAAAAGTTGTTTCTTGTTTAATCTCTAAATGGTTTTCAAATTTTGAGTTAGCAAAAAATGAAGCAATTCTTATGAGAAATAAGTCGATCAGTGAACGAGCGTTTTTGGCGGCACACATGACTGCGGGCGCCTAGTGCGGCTGCTCCGCTCGCACCGCCCTAGAGCCGCCAGTGGAAATAACCGATTCTAAAAGATGCTACTGTATCACTCGAGTTAAGTGATAATATAAAAATACAACTACACTATTATGATAAACTTGAATGACACATTTCTTTCCTTTTCTATATTAATTCTTTGTTTTTATATGCAGTTTTCAGTAAGCTTAACGTTACTACATACCAATTTGTTAATTTCAGGTCGTCAAGTTAGTATTGAAATAATTATAAGTGTGTGATGTTTTGCATCCTATCATTGAATTTACATTTACCATAACACATATAAAGTTTCATGTACTTTTATCAGCCTGTCGATTCTGTAACCAAACTCGAACCTCACTTCATTGCGCGTGAATTTTAAATCATAAATGAGATAATGATAGGCTGTTTTTTAATGGGTACATTTTAAGTGCTCACTAAAATAATTTTTGCTTGCTTGCCAAAATGGATTAATGCTCACCAAATATTGTTTTACTGAAACAGCAATATTGATACCAAAAACTACAGTGCTAATTTACCTTAGTGTGTAATGCACCAGGTAGGTTAGGTTAGTGTTTTGACCACTCGCAGCTCTCCATAATGCTTGCATGTATGTTGTATAATACTTCATAAAACACAATTTGGTGAGTATTTATCCGTTTTGGCAGGTATCTTGAATTTATTGGAATTAATATAAGTGCATTTCTGGTCGGCATTTAAACACAAGCCTTTTTTAATCTCAAAAGATTTTAAATAGCTACGGTAGCTACCTGAATCCTTTTGCAATCGGTAAAGTAACTAATATTCAGCTAATTTCTAATAACAAATTCACGAGAAGTGAAGTGAGGTTCGAAGTGAGATGCGAGTTTAGTTACAGAATCCACAGGCTGTTTCCCGGAGCAAATAATAAAATCACCTATCATGCATATCTATTAAACACAAAACGTCAGTTTCTAATGTAACCGCACAATAGGTCGGTATCTATCTATTTATAGGTATCTATCTAATTCCGAATAAAAACCGAGTGACAATAGAGATGCTAATGTGTAAATAAAATAGTGGTGTGCGCCGATGGCCATGCGCCGTGTAATGTGTATGCGCGTGACAGGGATCTAGGTTCGATGAATATGACATTTTAGTTGCAGTTAGCCACTGTAAAAAAATATTTTTCTGTGACATATTCCGGTCTTGACTTTTACTATGGGGCCAACTATGAAATCGCGAAAAAAAAACAGCTGTTTTATCGATTTTATTTTTTGTATGAAACAGCTGATTTTTTTTTCGCGATTTCAGAGTTGGTCCCATAGTAAAAGATGTTCAGTTTGATGGTCCCTATCTACCATATTCGGCATTAGGGGTACTTTTGTAACACGTTGTATAATAGCGATTTATCACGTTTAATTGACGAAAAACAATAGATTTTGACAGTTGAGTGCCGATTAACACGCTATATCACGCGATATATATCGTGTTTCGGTGGGCATGCTAGGGTTTTCGTCCGCGAGCTGGACGTTTGAGTGTCTAGCGTAATCGGATATAGGATCGGTGACCAACAATTGAGTATCTCCGTGATTCGAAAGGCACGCGATGCTGTTGATCGCTACTTTTGCAGTCGTTAACGCCCATCAATATACATGTATACTAGGTGTTACAAAAGTACCCCTAATGCCGAATATGGTAGATAGGGACCATCAAACTGAACAACTTTTACTATGGGACCAACTTTGAAATCGCGAAAAAAAAATCAGCTGTTTCATACAAAAATTAATTACGAAAATATCAGAATGTATGAAACAGCTGAATTTTTTACGCGATTTCAGAGTTGGTCCCTTAGTAAAAGTTGTTCAGTTTGATGGTCCCTATCTACTATATTCGGCATTAGGGGTACTTTTGTAACACCTTGTGTACATACATCATCTGGGGGCCTTCAATCGCGAGTGAATAGGGTTTCTTCTGGGCAAGCGCGTCTCATAGTAGATCGCATTATCGCTTACCATCAGACCCCTATTTCACAGACGTGACAATTGTAAATGACAATGACAATTTGGTGTCAATGACACCATAGTTTCAAATTGGCTCGTGTTTGGTCGTGGTTGGCCAATTTGAAACTAGAAAAAATATTAATCAAACTACTCACAGACACAGCAACGTACGTTAGATTGTCATTGTAATTTACAATTGTCACGTCTGTGTCAAATAGGGGCCAAGACAAGCGTTATAGTGGTCAAGCGCTTACCTATCTGCCATAAAAAATAGGCTCGCGTGGTAGTATAAGTATGGCATATCCTTTCTCTCCAGGTCTGTGCCCCAGCAGTGAGGACTTTAAAAAAAGCAGGTGTTAATGATGAGTGAAGCAATTACTTTTAGATGAATTCCTGTTAATTCTACAGGAATTCATCTAAAAGTAAATGCTAGGAGTACGATTGTACTAAGCCTGTTGGCCATTTTGGTGACCAGAAACACACAGCCCATAGAGTGCGGTAAGAACAAAAATTATATGTTCGTCTTATTGGTAAGTATGTGCTGTTTTCTTTCTTTATGATAGTATTTACAATCCCGTCATTTTTTTAAACCTGATATTATTAAAATACCTACAGGCAACAAGTTTAGAAGTTTGTTTGGTATGTACAGTATGCCCGAAAAAGAGTATTTTTTACTTCCGCCGAGCA
Source organism: Catoptria pinella (assembly GCA_963556745.1). Taxonomy (NCBI): domain Eukaryota; kingdom Metazoa; phylum Arthropoda; class Insecta; order Lepidoptera; family Crambidae; genus Catoptria; species Catoptria pinella. The sequence goes on from OY750771.1 coordinate 2,902,301, forward strand.
ACAAGCAGACTTTCGGGCCACCACCGCTCTTACAGATGGCGCCCTACGCTCACTTTTTTTTATATTTGACAACATCACATACATTGCTCCGATTCCAAAGTAAGTATAGCCTTTGAGATAAACAATAGGTAACCTAGAAAATTATCCGAGTCGTATTCAGACATTATCACTTTGAACTGATTGTATCTCATAACAGGCTTAATAAACTCGAAATAAAATAAACTAATTTGATGGTTATTTTTTATTACGTAGATTCTTCAAACATGTTTCAGTTTCTTTTATTTATTTAAGACACACCAATAGCATACACATTGAAACAATAATCCAGCTTCACATCTGATGTGTAGGCCAATAACAGGCATGTACAGCATTCATATGAGTAAGTTCACAGTCAACAAATTATTTATGTGTTACACTTAATACTAATATCGATTCACAATATTTATTTTATAGAAGTTGAATATAGAAAGTAAAAGTTGAGAGTATTTTTTATTTTGTTTTTTTATTTATAACACTGTTGTCACTTCCAGCTTTATCATACATCTCGGTCAGTGGGGTAGGCGCAGCGATCCGCGATAGAGTCATTTCCTGATTTCGATGTCGCAACTCAAATGCCGATGCCGGGTATATTCAAATATTTGAGACGTACCTATTCAATGTGTACTTGTAAAGGACCTAATTTTTTTTATGATACAAATTGTCTTAATGTCAAAAGTCAAAATCATTCAAAATTAATATCGCGATTTTCCGAAAAATAAAATTACTTTATTTCTTCAATTTTTTTTTTGCAGGAACAGTGTCACAAAATTTGTTTAATGTTTCTGATAATTGTCAACATCAGGCTTCTAGAAAAATTGTATATTGTGACAGTAACTACAACTGACACTTGTCCAATCTCGTAACATGCACATTTTGCCTTCTTTCATTCATTAAATATGTTTACACTTTTGACATACTATACAACATGTTACAAAAATACCCCTAATACCGAATATGGTATATAGGGACCATCAAACTGAACAACTTTTACTATGAGGCCAACTCTGAAATCGCGAAAAACAAATCAGCTGTTTCATACATTTTGATATTTTCGATTTTAATTTTTGTATAAAACAGCTGATATTTTTTCGCGATTTCAGAGTTGGTCCCATAGTGAAAGTTGTTCAGTTTGATGGTCCTTATATACCATATTCGGCATTAGGGGTATTTTTGTAACACGTTGTATAATGACTTTTATTACAAATGACATAGCGTTGCTCAACTGTCAAAAGTGTATATATAACATATTAATGAACTCTATTGGTCCTTGACTATACCTACTAAAGTCTACCATCTAGTTTTAATGTTTCCTGTACCGATCATACATCTTTTCGTTTCATTAGTTCACCATTTCGTTTCATTAGATCATCATTTCGTTTCATTACATCTTTTCGTTTCTATACAAAACTTTGCAGTAGATTGGAGTGAAGTGCAGAAGGTACTATTAAAATGTGTCGCATCTGGCAACTACGGGTATACTGCATAGCAACACACCGAACGAGGATGTAGTCCGGAGCGGTGCCTAATTTCGGCTAATTCCATCCGATACGCTGACAAACTTATTGTTGCATCCATCACGTGCCACAGACAATGCAATCATAAGGTACATTAACTCTTCCTCTTGTTTATGGCCTGCGAACTAGTCGGACTTGGGTATAAAACAACTATTTTAGGACTACTTGTTTGTGGAGATCTATCTGAATATTATGTTGAACTATTGTCTAGCTAGTCTGTAGGAAAAGAAGAGTAAATAACTTCAGACTGTAATCTTTATAATTACATGCTTGCATTTGCTATTTGTTTTTATGAAACTTTATTACGAAAGAAACATATTGATTATTTTAAGTTTTCTTTCTACTTACAAAATTAAATAAAAAATAATGACAGTATGAATTTTTACTTGAAGACTTCTACAAAAACGGTTGATTGGTTGAGAATGCTTTTAGCATTTGTTTTATAAATGTACAATAAAGTTTGTTAAAATAAATAAATAAATGGTTTTCCGGAATCTTTACATACTGAAAGTCTCGATAAAATTTTGTAATAGGTTAAAAAAAATGCCTACCTACTCCTAAAAATAAAAAAAGTTCCATGTTATTATAAAAAAAATTTAACCCTTCAACGCCCGGAAAATGAGATAATAGATATTCCATTGTTATCCGGTCACATGCGGCCGCTTGGGCGTTGATGAAAACACTGTTCAACGTAGACACCTGTTTAAATGTGATGCTGTCACTATTTTGACAATATCGTTTAAAAGAGACAGCATCACATTTAAGCAAGTAACTAAGTTAAACAGTATTTAAAAATCTTTTGTAATAACACAGGTTGTATTTCGTTATTTAAACATCGAAGTGGTTCCAAAATCAAATAAAAATAAAAAAAATAGGAAAATTGTACAAAAAAGCTGTTCTGTGAGGTAAAACTCATAAAACGGAACATTAAGCGCAATCAGATTTGTAAATTAAGTCGTATTTTAATTGTTATACATTTTTCCGTTAATTTTATACGTCCATAATAAACAATAACATAGCTATAAATTGCCATGTCATAAAACAGTGAATACTCCACATTCCTTTAAGTATAGAAATACAATCATTTCTGAAATGAGGAAAATCAAAATCCATTGTGTGGGAGTAAACGATGTGTGACAGGTTAAACGAAATATACCTTATTTGAAATGCAATAAGGTTGAGATTTTGTTCGTTGCATTAGCTATCAAAATATGGACAAAGTGAATATTTGGTGATAGTTTTGTTAAAATTGCCTTTGTTAGTCAATTTATTGGGCTATTTATGTTATTTATTCTGAGATTGTATCTCTATAGCTCAGTTTGGTATGTAAATTGGATTTTTTTGTTCGAAGTTTAGACGAGTGGTTCAGTAGCTGTGATTGATAAGAGCTTGTAATGTTTTAGTTTGATAAACATAAAATAAACTTGTCACTTTTTAATTGAGACATAAAGGAAATAGTTTTTGACTTGAATTCCGAAAAACAAAGGCGGTGGTTACGGGTTTGAACCCCATTGTGACAAACGGTTTTTTTTTCAAATCACACTTGGTAGGTGGGTAGAAATAGAGTAGTGCATTTTTTTCTCGAAAGATGTTCCTGCTAGTGGTACAGATCAACAAATTATCAAAGGTTTGCATGAACGTTATAATAGTAACATTTTTAGGGTTCCGTACTTTAAAAGGAAAAACGGAACCCTTATAGGATCACTTTTTGTCCGCCTGTCTGGACGAACAAAACGCAAGGAGGTATCGAGTTGAAATAATAACCATATACTCAAGTTTACAGTCCTTTGAAGCTGTGAAAAAACCAATATTCTAAGTTAACGTTAAAAAAACATACGGCCATTTATTGCGCTAAAACGCACATTTCGTTACTCTCAAGGGAATCAAAATTCATAGGGTCTTCCCGTTGACCTAGATCAATGAAATTAGGCTAGTAATATCTAATATCTACGTCTTTACTAAAAATCTGAAAACTATAACTTTGTTGTATTATAAACTGTCCGTCTGTCAAGAACCTTTATCTCGGGAACGCGTTGAAATTAAAATATATTGATAATCCTGTTTTCTTCTTTTAAATAGTCTCATTTTCCTATTAGAAGCCAACTTAATTTTGCGGTCAAATGCACAGATAAACCTATAGATTATAAATAAGGATGATTAACCCTGAATGTAAATTTTTGTATGATTAAGTAATTATTTAATGTTAAATAATTTTGTGAGTTATTTCAAATTTGTGTTATATTTAGTAATTAATAGCCCATAAAATTTATATTGCTATGCCCTTGCAGGGCGTCACATGTAGACCTTATTAAATGTTCCACCTCATTATGTAATGTGATATGCAATAAATAAATACTGCAATACTAAACCTCGCCCCTTAGCCCTATTTGGTACGGAACCCTAAATGTGCTAAGTCCAACACGCACTTGGCCAGTTTTTATTATTATTATTATTATTATTATTATTATTACGTAAGTAACCCTAAAAGGACAGATGAACGATTCGTGAATAAATTCGTAGACTTGGGATCCCAATTCCGATTAGCGATTGATAATCGCTATTGATCCAAAATTAACTCAGATGTCTCATTTAATTTATTAATATTTTGTTTCTAACGAGTTGCATATCCAACGATGACCAAATCTGAATTATTTATCGTTGTCTTAACTTAGGAGCAAGAAACATTTGGTCACTTTTTAACGCTAGATGATGTCCAGTGAACTTAGTTTTTCCCTAGTGGCAACACTACCGTTAACAAAAATTATTATTAATAATCTGTTGTTGCCATCTTTGTTAATTTGTAAATATTGTTACTTATTTCTGTTAAAGCTGATAAGTTTCTTGCGCCTGTTCTTCTTGTCAGTTAAAAAGTCTGGAACAGGTGGTAGAAAAATATAGACGATTCAAAAGTGACTTTACTATCTTACTAACAGCATTTTATTTTAGTGAAGTGACAAAACTATAATCCAATAAATCAAATTGTTGTATGCTGTTGCTGTGATTAAATAAAAAAGACTTTACACAAATAGTTTTCTATTTCACCTATTCAAAACCGGTAAGACAAATAACATTTAATATTTAAATTTAATATTATTAAATTTTAGCGGAGAGGCAATCACAAGCTGGCAACACAGATAAGTACCACTCTTCCGCACTGTTGTTCTATTCAACGCTAGAGTAACCACACTGTAAAATTTTATAACAATATGGTATAAATGCAAAAACCGAGTACTTTAATTACTCAATAAGCAGTGTTCATTGCATTAATTAACCAAATAACTACATACAAAAGCCAGATGAAGCCATTGCGTATTGTTTTACAACTATCAGATCAACAAGATATGATCCCGCCTGGTAACGAGTAGTTTGTGTTAAACACACATGTCATTAATGTTCGTTGAATAGGGTTTCGTAAAATGATTCAAAAAGGAAATTAAAAACAAAGTTCTGTAGCTCTACCATGAGTTGATGCAAACTGTTTTCGCTACCGAAAACTATCCTATATACTGCTCACAGTCAATGTGAGTGAAAGAGAGAATACGATAGTTTACGGTAGCGAAAAAAGTTTGCATCAGCTCATGGCAGGGCCACAGTTCAAAGAGGTTTAAGATAACTAGAATCTGTAGGTAATAATGAATATTGGTTCCTAGACCGTAAAAGTCTATTCAAAACGTACAACAAGTGACGTTTGATGAGTAAACTTCTTCTGAACGAAGACAGAGTATATAACTACTTAAGTACATACTCACACCCCGGACACTCCAAAATAAACTTTTATTACATATAAACAGAATGTCGTCTGTGCACACTGCGTATATGTGTGGATAAAGTGTTTCAGGGCTACCTACCTGAGATTGAAGAGCCACTTACCTTTTTTAAACATTCGGTGAAAAGCTAATTGTTATGAAAACCTTTACGTAATTATCATATTGTCAGTATCAACTGTCATATAACAAAAAATACTCTTTGCAACTGTCGAACCGAGCAATTAACTTCTAGGGTATTCTTGATTGAAGCTGTCCACGTAGACGATGTCGCAGGCGGTGGCTTGTCTGTTTATAAAGCAACTATTACGTATCAACGACCTCCGTGGTCGAGTGGCTTTGTACACCGGTTTTCAAGGTGTCGCCATCTCGATCCCCGGTTGGGTCAATTTAGAAAACAAACTTTTCTATATTGTCTCAGGTCTGGGTGTTTGTGATACCACCGTTGTCTCTGATTTCCGTAACACGAGTGCTTTAGCTACTTACTTTGGAATCGGAGCAATGCATGTGATGTTGTCAAATTTATTTATTTATTTATTTAATGTTAATTAAAATCAAATAACAGCTTCTGTACAGAAATACCATGGTGACTGAATAACCATTTACTGCCTACTGTAACACCGTAGTACGTAGTCGTTATAAAAATTAACGATCAGATAAGCCGCGGTGCGAGTCGGTCGTTAATTTAATTTTAGTGCGATCGGTGCGTACGCATTTGAGTACAAAGCGACACTTACTTGACGGTGGAATTAGGTAACCACTCGAATCCGAATATTTAGTCAGAGTATGTATTTTAAACTCACTTATTAGATCACTGAGGGATTAATTACTAGTTAAGTTGTGGGTATTACTACCCACTTGGACTTTGTATAGTAGTTTTTTTTCAACGCATCCTTCACTTTTAGGACTCGAATTCGTATAAGTAGACCGACCACGATGGCCCAATGTATTGGTGGGCTATATTTTGCTATCGTCATCATCATCATATCAGCCGCACGACATCCACTGCTAGGTAAAGGCACCCCCAAAGACCTCCATAACAATCGGTCCTGCCCTGCGCTACCCACTTCTAGCGGCTTCCCGCGACCACCATGTCGAGGGCCTGCCCTCAGAGCGTCCATCGTCCAATGCGCGATCACTAGAACCTTTCCGCCCCAATGTCCATCAGTTTTTCTCACGATGTTGCTCGCCTACTGCTTCAGCATTAGTGGGCTATATTTGGCTACCACGAGCGATATTGTCACATCTTACCTCTACTGATTCAAGAATAGTGTCCACGCCAGACTCCCGTGCTGGGACACAGAAACGGTAACAAAATGCCGGATGTGCGATGGGCGGTCCACTGGTCTCATTGTTATTCTGGAGTTCGCCTTCTCGGGCAACCATCATTTTGTGATGACTTTTTTAAATAAGGCATTTTTGGTACTCAAAGGAATGAGAATATAAAAAGAAATATTCGGACAAAATATTCAATACGCATTTAAACATAGGTAGTTGTATATTTTACCATAAGCGGAAATAACAACAAGTAAGTAAGTTTTGTAACAATGTTTATTAAAATTAATTAAATGATAACTGTTGGCGATGTAAACCTGAAACAAGAGAAACCTATATTAAATCCAAATAACTTAAATTTAAGATTTTAGTTCATACGTTGAAAAATATGTTATATCATAACAAATTTTAGAGCCACCTTTTTTGTACTTTAGCCACTTAGCCTCAATAAGCGTCAACATTTTGAAGAATTCCTACTTTCTCCGTAATCACGAATACCCTACACCGACGAACAAAACCTATTGTTTTCTCTTACGCTATTAACCAAATTATCGTTTACCTCCTTCTTCATCACTGATATTGACCATTTCCGGTACTTTTCCGCATTAATGTAATGAAATTGTAATAAAATGTTATTACGGCAATGAAGTACTTACCTATCTTTCTTTATTTTATTTTATTACATATTATTTAAATATTTCATAATTAAGTTTATGTAGTGATAAGTTTCGAATAATTGAACAATAAATACTTAGGATTCAATAGAAGTTTATGTTAATTTTTACTTATTTGTCAACTCGCGAATGCGCGCGAGTCGGCACCTTTCGATTTTACCACTTTTTTTGGCATCAACGCGCGCGCACATTTGGTGCAGTCAATTAAAAAGGGATTGAAACCAAAAACAATAAACATTTTTTTCAGACATTTCAAAACTCTTATTTAATTTCATTGTTTACAGACATGAGCATGAAAACCTATCGAGAAACAAAAATCGATACAAAATTACTCATTTTGTATTTCCCATAGACGATTGCTCTATCGAGTACTTTTATGCGCGTTTTTTTTCTCGATAGATGTTCGTGCTAAAGTATAAAATATAAGTAAAAAAGTGTGTTAAAAGAGACAAAAATATTATAAGTAACTTCTCAATAAAGTTGAAAACTTGAAATAATATTTTAAATTAATGTATAAATTATAAAAAGTCAATTTGCTTTAATTTATTGTAGGCGGGAAAGTTTTATTCCATTAATGAATTAATTATGAAACTGTTGCCATACCTACTCGATAATTTCTATTTGAAATTGAATTATCATATTTATTTGAGCAACTTTTGAATGTTTTATTGATAATCATTTTGAATATGTTAACAGAAATATTATTTTATGATATGACAAAATGTTCATTCGATCATTTGATTTTGAGGATTTTTAACTTGTATATACAAGGTGTTACAAAAATACCCCTAATGCCGAATATGGTTTATAGGGACCATCAAACTGAACAACTTTTACTATGGGACCAACTCTAAAATCGCGAAAAAAAAAATCAGCTGTTTCATACAAAAATGAAAAACGAAAATATCAAAATGTATGAAACAGCTGGGTTTTTTTTCGCGATTTCAGAGTTGGCCCTATAGTAAAAGTTGTTCAGTTTGATGGTCCTTTTATACCATATTCGGCATTAGGGGTATTTTTGTAACACCTTGTTTATCCTCTTTAATTTATTCAAAGTAAATAAATAATAATTATTTAACTGAATGTTTATTAACCCGCTTCAATCTTAAAATCAATGATTTCTTATTTAATTCTTTATTTACAAAATGCTACTCACTCTAATGTCACTATATCTGGAATGCTGGAATCTCTCCCGCTTCCCCCGAAATAAAAATTCATACTTAATTTGAAAAAGTGAGCTTTTTATTTACTTTCTCATTTTAAGTAATGCTTTTTTTTCATGCCATAACAGAAAGAGATACAATATCTGTGGAACTGGGATCATCGATGACAGGTCCACAGATATTGTGACCATAGAGATAGTGTGTTATACTTATTTTTTATCGCAAAAAATGATTTTCTACCAAACAAAAGAAAAAACCTCAACAGTATTTTTACGCAGTCCCAAAATAGTGAACTTGGTCCACCACTGCCAATCGTAAGGTCATCGACCTCAATCAAAATTCTTTCCACGTGGGCCCGCCGAAATAATAGACCGTAAGCGTGAGCGTTTTATCAGACAACAATAGTCTATAAATATTGAAAAAAACTATAATCCATTGCTTATATTTTATATTCTAGTATTCTACTTACTTTGTATGCGATCGCACCTTTTGTGGCAAACGCGCGCGCAGCGGCTGTCGATAGATTTAAATCATTTTTTTTACTTTCAGGCAGAAAGGTTCGTAACGCATAGCGTAGAATTGTATTGTGCTTTTTCTATAAGTTTTTTGTTAGTGTCTTGTGTTGTATGTATTTTTGTGTATCTTGTTTTATTGTTGAGAATTAATGTTTTATCAAACCCCTAGATAAAAACAAAAAAATCATTTACAGAAATGACCAAAAACTTATTTTACTTATGTGTACTTTTTTATTTCGTGGGATTTTTATCTTAACCCATCAAGGCCCATAATATGAGACACAATAGATATTGCATTGTTATCCCGCCGCATTCGGCCGCGCGGGCGTGGATGAATTAATTTGCGATGCACTACTCATAAATTTCCATTTTCATAATTCGACGACCTCCGTGGTCGAGTGGCTTTGTACACTGGTTTTCAAGGTGCCGCCATCTCTGAGGTCCCAGGTTCTATCCCCGTTTGTGTCAATTTAGAAAACTACTTTTCTATATTGGCTCAGGTCTGGGTGTTTGTGATACCACCGTTGTCTCTGATTTCCATAACACAAGTGCTTTAGCTACTTACTTTGGAATCGGTGCAATATATCTGATGTTGTCAAATATTTTATTATTTATAATTAATGCGATTCAGAGATAAATAAATGGGTCCCTTAAAGCAATTAAGAAATTGAAAAATCTATTTGTCCATGGAAGCAAATGTAGCAATTTGTACGTGCATGCATAATATATGAAACTCGTTTACATTCGGTCCAAAAGTGCTTATATTAAAATTAATTCAAGTGAGCTCAACATTTAAAAAGATGAAAATATTGGTTTTTTAGTAAAAATTATGTAAAATACTTACTTGGCCGACACTCACTAGTAAGTGGGCGTAATATTATAATCATAGACTTATTTATGATATAATAAGTTTATGATTTTGATAGTATAGTATCCTTTAATTGACACGCTTTCCTATAGATCTTTTAAATTGTATTTCCTAGGCGTTTTAACATTTTGCACGAAAAGTTCAACAACAATAGGATTTTACTTTATACCATGTGAAGTAATTTGTCAGTTTTCCAAAATCAAAAGAACTCCCTCCACATCAGCCCTGATGATCTGAGTAGTCCTCGGTTACTGGTCGAAACGTCAAAAATCTGTTATTTTAGTTAGATACCGTTTGCCGTTTACTCGATTCGAACTTGATATCGATCCCGAGTGTACCCCATTGCTTATTTTAAACTTTAAAGTTAACGTAAGCGTTCAAAGAAATAGAAAAAAAATGCCACACAAATAGATTACAGTGTTTGAGATAAGACAGCTGTAAAACTTAATTCTACAGAAAGATCAGTTACTAAACTTAAAGGTAAGTTAAAACTCCACATCCCGGTACAATCAGGGCCATATTTAATAAACGTGACAATTTGTCACCTGTCATGTCAATTTTATAAAATTGCATTAACCAATTAGAAAATACAACAAACTACTCATAGCTACACCGTAATGTAAACCAAATTGTCATGACAATTGACAAATTGTCGCGTTCAAATTGGGCCCAGGAATAAATTCAGCATCGAGGGTACTTGTATACCCACGTACCCAAAAAGGTTCGTATAGAACCAACAACACACCCACCGTTTTCAGTTGACAAACCCGAACGATACAAGCGTAACGAAACATTTTGTCGAATGCAACATCGTCAAGTATATGGTCGCTCCTCCATCATCAGATATAAGAAGCGAACAAAAGAAATGAGTGTCTCTGAATACACGAGACCCTAACCATCGAAGGTCAACGATTTAGCTGCTTTTTGGAATCTAGGGTGTGGTGACAATGATGGTTAACGGCACCGTAAAGGAAGACAAGGGATAATAATAATTATACTCCGACAAAGAGAAAAGTGTGTTTCAATAAAAAAATATACCTTGTCACTTATTATTTAACTGGTTTTAAAGTTTTTGGTACTAAAACATAAACAGATTGCAAGAAAATGGGTTTCTTGCAATCTGTTTAAGTTTTTGTACCATAAATGAACATACTTGCTCTATTTCATTATATTTGGTGAGCGAAACGAAGCGATATAAATATATTCGCATCGCTGGCGGTGTACTTGATACCTTAGTGGCGTAAGAGCGGTCTTATTTATTGTAATTGATCTGTTTACACCGACACGTTTATTCAGAGTTGCCAGTACTGGTTTGATGAATACAGAACGGGTTCATTAACTCCCAGCGACATGTTAATATGTTGCCGTAATAACTTTTATGAATTATTAAATCATTAAAATTATATTAGTACCTACCACGCGTGTAGTGTACTACTTTGTATACAAAACTTATTTTGAGAATATTTTTTATTTTTTATTTATTATATTAACATCCACTCGCAACTTCGTCTAGGTGGATGGATTCCCCTCTTATGGGCTAAACTTCCAAAAACCCTTTTTTGTGCTCGAGGCAATGTCGTGGGTAAAGAGCACGTAGTTTGCACACTAGCGCCGCTATTGAAAAAAAATCATAGTGCTTAAATAAAGACGAAATTGTGAATTATCTCTCTGTAGCGTTCCGGCACTCTATCGCTTAAACAATAATTTCTAACCTGTCGTTTAGTTTAAGGCAGTTTTTTGGCTAAAAGTGGCCATTTTTCAAATGTTATCGCAGATTCCAGTGATGATGAAGTCGGTGCTAGTGTCTCGCGCCCTGCATTTATTTTATTATATCTTTAATTACCTTTTATTTTTATATATAAATTTCTTAGATGTTTTAATTATAGTGCTACCTTTCAATAAAATATTAATGTTCATAGCATTGGAATGTTCTATCTTTTTTTTCCGTTAAGAGCGCTAGACTGCACACTATAGCGCGGCCATTGAAAAAAATCATAGTGCTGGAATAAAGACAAAATTGTGAATTATCTCTCTGTACTGCACTCCGCAGACTTTTTTCGCTCAAACAATATTTTCTAGCCTGTCGCTTAGTTTTTTTTCATATGGCAGCGCTAGTGTGCAGACTACGCGTTCTTAAATCCATTTTCAATGTTCCAGAAGGTTGTTAATGGCATATATATATATCGATATCTGTGAATTGTTTTATTAAAAAAGTTGATTGGTCATATAGTATATGATTGCTGCTTTTGTGTGATATTTAGACAATCAGCACTTGATGATGAGACTTACAGAACTCACTAATAAAGATTGTATAGCAGATGTATAGTTACACAGTGGCATTCTCAGTCAAACTAATTAAGTTTGACATTAAAAAGAAAGGGACATAACACTGTGTAACTATGCATCTGCTATACAATATTTATTAGTAAGAGGGTTAAACATTAGTTCGGTGAAATATTTATAATGTCTTTAAAATATTTTACGACACATAAAATACTTTATTTATTAATAAAATAGTTAATTTTAATCCTTGAAGTTAATAACATAATTAATTACGATCTCTTAACATCAGTAAAAGTTGCATTAAAATGTTGTCTAAATATAAATTTCGTTACGTTATAATGTAATCTTTTACTACCGGCTAATTGATTGCACTATTAAAATCGATCGTGTTTTCTCGTCGTCACAATGAGTCACGACACGATTGAGTCGGGAGATTCTAAGCTGCGCAGGCGATCCTGCTCAAATGACGTCATCACGTCACACACAATAGCTCTGGCAGAAGGCTGGAAATGTTACAACAAGCCAAATCCCTTTAAGTAGCTTTTCATCTACGTTCAAGATCCGTTTGACAACCTGAGTGGTGCAGTGGTCAACATGCTCCACCACCCAGAGGTCCCGGGTTCGATTACTGGCCGAGCAGAAATTGAAATGACGAATTTTAATTTCTGTGACAGGTCTGGGTGTTACTATGTATAATAAGTATATATTTAATAAAAGTATATCAGTTGTCTAGCACTCATATTACAAGCTTTGCTTAGTTTGGGGTTAGAAGGCGCTGTGTGAAATTGTCCAAGTATTTGAAAGTTTGTTTTTTTATTTGTATGGAAAAATGCACAATGACAGCCCTAGGCACAAATATACTATTGTATTCGATAATTAATCCCATTAATGAACAAATGCAAAACATTATTTCGGTCTAGGGTTGCCACTTTGCAGTTAATAATAAAAGGAATCTTTTTTTTTCTAAGATGTGGTGGTTGTGAGGGTTTATACTATAATAAAATAAATAATATATTTTTAAACAGAGCACCTAGGGCCCTACCGGCTAACTTTTATAACTTCGGCGGGTCTGCCGAGCTTCAATTTAAAACAGATAAATCAAAGTAAGGAGTTACGTATTGGACTATTCGCCGAAGTTATTTAGAAGATATCGATGTTCGTGTGACATCATGAATTGGGGTTCGCCATTTGGCCCAATTGGGGCTCGATTTATCTGTTTTAATTTGAAGCTCGGCAGACTTTCCGAAGTTCGATGCGTTAGCCGGTACGGCCCCTGACCCCGTGACCGAGCCGGGTCGCAGCTGAAATTGACCCCGTTGACCTGTGGAGTCGCCCCAGTTCGCCTACGCGTTCACAGATTATTTCTCGTAGTTTTGATCACAAAGGAGCTTGTATTCATTTGACAGAAGTAATTTTATATTTTGCACTTACGGATTATGGTTATTTGGTTTTGAGATAAATGGTTTGATCAATACACTTACATTGGATGTATTAGCTATTTTTTTTTATTTGATTGTCTTTTATTTTAGCATTCACAATGCTATTTTTATACAAGGTGTTACAAAAATACCCCTAATGCCGAATATGGTATATAGGGACCATCAAACTGAACAACTTTTACTATGGGACCAACACTGAAATCGCGAAAAAAAAATCAGCTGTTTCATACAAAAATTAAAATCGAAATATCAAAATGTATGAAACAGCTGATTTTTTTTTTCGCGATTTCAGAGTTGGTCCCATAGTAAAAGTTGTTCAGTTTGATGGTCCCTATCTACCATATTCGGCATTAGGGGTACTTTTATAACACGTTGTACAGGTCTGCTGATTACTACTGATTGCACCACTAGTTGTCTAAAATATCAATTTCAGTAACTCATTGCTAATTGGAAAATTTCAGAAAAAACTCACTACATTTGCATTCAGTCCGTAATATTGAATATTGAAAAAAAAAGCAGACGAACATAGAACCTCCTCCTTTTTTTGAAGTCGGTAAAAAATAAAAAATCTACCGAACTGAGAACCTCCTTCTTTTTTTGAAGTCGGTTAAAAAAATCAACCAAACTGAGAACCTGCTCCTTTTTTGAAGTCGATTATAAAACAAAAAAAAATGCTTATACCGTGTACCGTTTTGCTGCATTTACCAAAACATAAAATAGGCAGTGAAAATAATTTTCCTATCGAAAGAAGCGTTCTAAAGCTTTGCCTTTGTCCAATATTTTATTATTCAACACATGCAGTTGCATAGTAAATAACTCTGCTTATTGAATATCAAAGACAACCCGGCTGCCTTGTCCACAATCCATTCAATCGACAATTTGTAAGGACGCATCGTGTTTATAAGCGCAGGCGCATCCCGCTTGGTATGGACATTGTGAGTTAAATAAACTTCAATAAACGATAAAGTGTTTTATTTGAGACTAGCTTTTGCCCGCGACTTCGACCACGAGGACATTCTAAAAATGCCTAATACAAATGACTAATATAAATGACGACCTGAGTGGTGCAGTGGTCAACATGCAAGTCTACCACGCAAGAGGTCCCGGGTTCGATTCCCGGCCGGGCAGAAATTGAAATTATGAATTTTAACTTCTGTGACGGGTCTGGGTGTTACTATGTATAATAAGTATATGTTAAGTATAAAAGTAGTATATCAGTTGTCTAGCACCCATACATTACAAGCTTTGTGAAATTGTCCAAGTATTTATTATTATTTTACAAAGTTTTCTATATTTTAATCCTGGCTATAAAATATTTATGTGCCAGCCGTTTTTGTGTGATTGAGTAAAAAAAATTCAAAACAAGAAAACGTACACATTAATAATAATATTATCAGTAAAATGTGTAGGATAACAACTTTGACGACTAAAAAACACAAGTACTTTTTTACTATAAGTATGTAATTTTATTATATAATAAGATTCTGGGCAATTTTCACCAAACATTATCTTAAACTAAGCAAGGATTGAACTATAAAGACTAAATAAAATAACAGAACAAAGATAATAAATAAGTATACATGATTCGGGATTCGGGAACACATTATGCTGTAGAACACATATTCCAGACATGTTCCCCAAACAGGAATCGAACCCGGTAAGCAATAGATCAACACAAGACCGCTACCATTGTATCAAACCAAACAGCTGTCAGAAACACAGTCACAATTTAATAATATAAAATAATATTTGACAACATCACATACATTGCTCCGATTCCAAAGTAAGTAGCTAAAGCACTTGTGTTATGGAAATCAGAGACAACGGTAATATCACAAACACCCAGACTCAGCAATATAGAAAAGTTCGTTTTCTAAATTGACCCAACCGGGAATCGAACCCGGGACCTCAGAGATGGCGACACTTTGAAAACCGGTGTACAAAGCCACTCGACCACGAAGGTCGTCAAAATCTAACACTTTAAAGTAACTGTAGCATGTAAACTCAAAAACTACAGTCGATAATGGACTATCATCTTTAGAAAAAAAACCTTCAACCAATTTTCAATATAAAATAAAACATATAAAGTATATAAAAAACTGACTTATTTTAACACTTTGTAGACTGGTCTATGCATCAAAATCTCCTACGTTTGATCAGAATGTATTCACTATAGTCATTTACTATGTTTGTTCAGCAAACAAATTGCCTTTTACGGCAAATTCGAAAGGTGTGTTGGAATTGTCAGATGCTAATTGATAATTGAATTAATAATATTGTGCAAAACATTCCTACCGGACACTTCAAACGGACACAGATGTGTATCTTAAATAGTTACACAGTTTCCTATTGGCTGTTCAAATGTTGACTAATAAACATAAAAATGTGCTTAAGCATTTGAGTCGTTGCCTTAATTAATCTTGAACTATGTTGCCTATATTTGTTTTAAACTTTTTTAAATAAATAAATAAAACTATTTATGAAGGGTCTAGGTATATAAATCTTTGGAGTTGGAATTCATATCTTATACATCGTTAATTTTTAGGTATATCTAAAAATTAAATATCTAAAATAATCAGCAATTCCATAGAAAAGTACAACATCAACTCGACTATATGTATGGAACAGCTGATTTTTTTTCGCGATTCTACGGTTAGCCCCATGGTAAAAGTTGTTCATTCACGTGGTCTGAAATCCCTATTTCATATTTAGATATACTTAAAAATTAACGTTGTATGGACGAGTTAGGAAGTGGACGAGATGGGAAAGTGGACAAGTTGGGAATTTTGACGACTTGGGAAAGTAGACGAAGTCATCCTGAAGAATAAGTAGATGCATAATTTAGTAATGCCTCAAGCAATTAAGCAATATGTATATGTTATGCTTAACCATTAAGAAGCTTTTATATACTATCACTAGCTTCCGCCCGCGGCTTCGTGGACATTCGAGAAAATCCATATGGGACATGTTACCATTTCTATTACGTTCTTCCAATATTTCAGTTCTCAATACCACTCCCACTTGAGTGACTGACACGTTTCGTCGCAAACAGACGCCCACAGACTCGAATTTGGGACATTCTCGCGAGTGTCATATTTCATGGGCTAGTGTTAAATCATTCGTATGAGCACGTAATGCAATTATATTTATATGCAAACATTTTATGTAAACTCTTTGGTTTTTCAATAAACTACTTTATTTTTGAGTAAAATTTTTTATTATGTTGCATGAAAAAACACCTATAAGAGCGCGTAGTCAGCACAGTAGTGCCGCCATTGGAAAAAAAAACATAGTGCTTAAATAAAGTCAAAATTGTGAATTATCTCTCTGTAGTGCACTCCGTAGACTTTTTATCGCTTAAACAATATTTTCTAGCCTGTCATTTAGTTTAATGGAGTTTTTTTGCTAGAAGTGGCCACTTTGGATAGCAAAACGGCCAAATGTGGCCGTTTTTGACACATGATACCTTCGGAAATACTAGACAAAGATTCTATTAACAACTTATTGAACAAAAACTTTTGAGGGCGCCAGTTTCGACAACAATATAAAAAGATTCTCATTTTTATTAAGGATTTAATTAATTAACTAATAACGAAATACAACAATACAGTTCATTATGTCAAATACCTAGTAAGCAATCATACCAGACCGACTCTGACCGAGTATCTCGGTGGTACACGCGGCAACCCTAGCGCTGCGGCCGAGTTTAGGTATGAGAAACAAAGTACATACATCAATCAACATGACTTCAGGTCCTATCAAGATAAACGAACGGCGAACTTTAGTCGCGATTTTTTTTTAATAATATTAGTCATATTTTATACTTAGTATACTATTAAGGAATGCAATCCCGCAAGAAATTTTCAATCCCGGTATTTGCTAGTACATTCTCAATCCCGCGGGATCCAGGTATTTGCGGGATCCTGCATGGATAGTAAGACTTGCAAATAAATTATAAGCAAGTTCAACTTTTGGAGGGACTTAATTGAAACTAATCATTTAGAAAACAAAACTTTTAATGGGTAATATTTTTAAAAGACAATTATTATTATAAAAAACATAGAAGTTTTTTCTTCTATAAGTGAGCATTTGTCCACAATCACATCCAATGTTAAGTGATGATGGAGCATGCTCACCTAGATAAAATTTTTTGAAAGTAGACAATGAAAATAATATTATTTTTAAAGTCACTGCTCAAAAAATTTATTGTTTCATCTGCTGAATGGCTCCTGACTAAGAATATTTTTATAACCAGAGCAGCTTCTGCTCGTGTTGTTCTGGAACAACACATACGCATGAACTTCACTTCTATTCAATTCCGCAATCCCGTGCGAGATCCCGTTCAATTTACAACCAGGATCAATCCCTCAATTGCATGCGGGATCCCGGCATCCCGGTATTGCATTCACTATTTACGATAAATGTTTTTTTACCAATAAGGATTCGAAGAGATATAAAATTTACCTCTAGCTAGAGTAATAAAATTATATCTCACAAAACCAGCAATTAGAAATATTATTGCTAAACTGGCAATCATAGAAAGATAAATTTCTTCGACCACTGCCCAAGGACTGTTAAGTTGACTAAACAATAGGTACCTACCTAGTAAGTCTTTTATTAGAGGTAAAATTAAGTGCGATTAATTTTACCTCTAGAGTAATAAAATTATTAATCACAATCAACACGATTGCAATCATAGAAAGATAATAAGTTGTAACTTCTAATAAATATTTTAAACGCTAAAACAGTATAATTTAATAGCTAATATTAACAGAAATTTCTAACAGATTAATAAGATTTATGATGATGTCTAAAGACCTTTTCATATTTATTGATATTTTGATGATATAAAATATTTTTAATAATCGTCAAAACATCAATAATTATATGAAAAGTTCTTTAGACATAATTGGTAATTATCAATAATTATACTTATATCATCAAAACATCAATAAAACAAAAGTTTTTTAAACATTATTGATAATACAAATAATTCCACACAACATCAATAAATATAAAAAAAAGTATCTAGACATCATCATAAATCTTAGTGGTATGTTAGAAATTTTGCAATTACAAGTTAGAAATAGGTGAATAAAAAACATTACCGTAAATTGAAAAGTTTAATAAAAACTTGCTTGTTCCGTACATAACAATAATAAATATTATAAATATTTTTCACAACATCACATACATTGCTCCGATTCCAAAGTAAGTAGCTAAAGCACTTGTGTTATGGAAATCAGAGATAACGGTGGTATCACAAACACCCAGACCTGAGCCAATGTAGAAAAGTTCGTTTTCTAAATTGACCCAGCCGGGGATAGAACCCGGGATCTCAGAGATGGCGACACCTTGAAAACCGGTGTACAAAGCCACACAACCACGGAGGTCGTCAAGTGATAATCTGAGACGAAAATACATTAATGAATAATTAACTAGTATCCCATTGTGTTATTAATTAAATTTGAGAAAAGCATGTTTAGCAAGATATGTAGTTATAACAATGTTGTTTTAATTCTTTTAATAGTTTAAGTTTGGGTGAAGGAGAACGATATGATCAAATATTTTTAAGATTTTTGTAATAACTTCGCTTCCCATAATATAAAGTTCGGGTATGATACCTATATCCTTCTTCAAGGTTCATTCTGGATCTATACCAAAATTCATCAATATCATTAGATTTTGAAATTTTTTTTTTGTTTCCAAATAATAGCACCGCACAGCCTTCTGGTTGGTTTTTTTAACGTCACTTATCTCTAAGAACACTTGGGCTATCAGGACAAATCTAACGATATACTAATGATAGAAATTTGAAAGATATGAGGTAATAAAGAATATTACATCCATACAAGATACGCGAAAAACATAACCCTTTCCTACGTCGGGTAAAAATAGAATTATGAGTAGCGTAAACTGTTTCCCTTAATGTATGTACTTAAATGAATATCTAGCCGCAACAAAAATGGCGACGAAAACTTTCTAAAAGCCACAGCAGAGTAGAAGACAACTAACAATTTCCTTGTTATCTCGTAACTGGCAAAACTAACCGCAAGATAAATAAACTTCAAGTTTTTAACTCGCACTAAATTATGCTTGACCTAAGTGGAAATCTTAAATAAACTTTATTCGTCGACAGTAGAATTGAAATTTATGCCCATTTTATTAAATTTGTACCCTCCTACTGCGAGTCATTACACAACGCTTTGGTATCGACAAATCTTTGCTTCAAATATTTTTGGTAGAAAATTTTTAATATGGGGAAAATAACGGTCTAGAGCGCGTCGGACTCGCGCACGAGTTCCGTACCATAATTCGAAAACTATGCGGCCTAAAAAAAGTTTGAGAATGTGCAAGCAGCGCTCTTTCATATAATACCCCATATGCCCTCTTCGAATTTGTAAGACCCCTTTCAGTCCTTGTTGCAATAAAGATATAAATATTTTTATTTCTTTCTTATTTGCAAAGTAGTTGGGCAAATATCATTTAAAACTTTTCCAAATTTTAAGTTGATAGCAGTAGCAGTTCTCGAGATATCCTGCTGTGACAGACAGACATACTTAGTCGCACCATAAGAGTTCTTTTTTACCATTTTCGTACGGAACCCTAAAAACTAACTTCTTTGTTTCTTTTACAAATACGACTTCGACTATGGTCTAGAGTCTCAGAGTTTTGAGCTAAGCATATAAAACAAATGAAACTGATTCTACGCATACTATACCGATCAGTGGTCAAACTTGTATGACAATACGAATTCTTGAATAACAAACTAAAATCTGTTTGTATTAGCGATGCGTGCGTTGCTTACGATGAGGGACAATGGTCAAATTGCATACCAATCAGCCATAAAAACATCGTTTCAGAATCAAGATTGTTTTTTAATTACATCTTATAGTAGTTACTCACCAATATGAATCCTCTAGTGATGTGCCGAGTACGGCTTGACTCGAGTCAGACTCGATTCCTGCCTCGGACTCGCCTACTCGAATACCAATTTATTTTGATTCGAGTAAGCTGGACTCGAGTCTGATAATCGAGTCAGGAAGAATCTCGCTGACCACGGCGGTATACCTGTCCCGTCTGCACTACACCGTCAC
The DNA here is from genome assembly GCA_963556745.1 of Catoptria pinella. NCBI lineage: Eukaryota > Metazoa > Arthropoda > Insecta > Lepidoptera > Crambidae > Catoptria > Catoptria pinella. The sequence goes on from OY750771.1 coordinate 2,922,932, forward strand.
CGCGGGGGACGACCGGCGGGTCTATCGGCTAAATACAGTGAAGTGTAAACTGTGTTTTGACAGATGTATGTGATACATTGCTAGTGCAACTTCGTTTTGGCACTAATAAACACTTACCAAAGAAAAGTAGCAATGTCACATCCATCACCTCAAGTACTGGACTCGAATCGCGGAATCAAGTCAGGATTCGAATACCATATAAACCGACTCGAGTCGACTCGATCCACCAAAACAGCGACTCGGCACATCACTAATCCTCCTTGACCGACCATTCATAAGGAATAACGGCTGATGTTGAGGATAAAGTAATTTGCGCTATGTGTTAGCTCTCTAAGTAGTTCTGATAATATTTGCACACAATGCTGACGATATGTTTAGATAAGTTCTTAAGTTACACACTTATATTATATCTCTACAGATTCGCGATTTGTTTGACTGCCTACAACAAACCAGATACCAGAAAACTACACCTTTTTCAAAAGACAATTTGCAGAATCTGATCGAAGCATGTTTCTCCTCAAAGATCATGCAAGGAGCATCAAAATAACTTATTATCACAGATAATAATAATACTATACTAGTTATTATTTTCGCTATTGTATTGTTACTGACCTCACATACATAAAACAAATGAAAGTTTCTGCAAATAAAAAAAACACAATAATGCTATAATAAAGGATTTACATGACTACCGAGTTATAAGAACATAAGCATCAACTCGTAAAGAGCTTATCGGCAAATTTACGACACCCGAAAATCATAACTCAAACAGCCAATCAGAAACGCTCGATTGATAAAACATGTTTACTACACCGAATCTCCATTTTAATTAGCCTCTCTACGTATCTCTTAGAATAAATTTCTTGCACCTGTTACAATAAATTTGGGAATAAGCATAATGTAGTGTAAAAAATGCAGGTGCGTGAGCATCCACTCCGCACCTTGTGTTTTTTTAAAAAAAGAAGTCCGTTAAAACGTCGTTTTTTCGGTTCGATTTTTGAATTCGAATTCGGAACCGTGAAGATAGTTGGTGGCTAGAAGATGACGTATCTATTAATTCGAATTGACGAGTAGAACGCTCGTTCGCTAATACTTTTTTTATCGATGCGGGGTTTTTCGTTTTATGTTTCGTCTGTCACTGGTTGTCCACACGACAATTAAGGCTTTAAGATTTATTCCCGTTTATTGTGTGTTAATTGATTTTTTGCGAAGAACTCGACGAGTGCAAACGTTATCAGTAGTTTTATCTTTAGCAGTTGTCAATGTTGCACTAGGGAGGTGTCAATCGTAAATTGATGGAGCGAAGATTTTGTCGTGAGAATTGACAGAAAGGATTGCAACTCGTATAATTATTTCCTTGTTTAATTGCAAGTGAAGAATGAATCAAGGTTTGAAATAATTTGAAATTACTGAAATTTGTTAGTTTCAGTTGCAAACAGAGTACTGTTAGCACCTAATACTGTTAAATTTCGTTAATTTTAAGCAGCCTGTCGATTCTGTAACCAAACTCGCATCTCACTTCAAACCTCACTTCATTCGCATGAAAAATTAGCTGAATATAAGCTACTTTACCGATTGCAAAAGGTTTTAGATAACTACCGTAGCTCTTTTGTGATTAAAACAACAGCCTATCATTATCTCATTTATGATTTTAATTTCCGGCGCAGTGAAGTGAGGTTCGAAGTGAGATTCGAGTTTGGTTACAGAATAAACAGGCATTTCTCACCGCCTCAAAACCTAGCTGCGTGTAGTAATCAACAAAATAATCACATAATTAACTTTACATATTAATTTTGACCTACTGTTTAATTTAAGGAAATTACACAGACATTATCGTGTATTTCTCAAAGCATTTACAACTCAGGAAGGCTGTGTGCCATAGTGTTAATGTTAACACAAAATTTAGTCTTAACTAAAATTGGATGGGCTTACCAATAACTTGTTTTGAATAGTCTATAATAGGATTTGCTGAAGTTAAAAAGACATTTATTGCGTATGGAGAAAATTAGACATATCTTACGCTAACAGCGGGGCCAAAGGCCAGCATAATGTATGTTAGAGTAATAGTCGTATTTCCGTTGTATTCCTTGAGAATAATTGTGGTTCTGCTAGAGTTCATAATGTTTCGGATGATGGTTAACTAATTGAAAATGATTTTATAATTTTATAACAGTTGACTTTAAATTAACTCTGACTTGATAGCATCACTTGGTGCTTCCTCTTTCTTTTCTTAAAAAGAAATAAGGTTCAGTGAAACATTAAATTTTACTGATGTCTCTGAGAGAACCAAACGTGAATACGTAAAATACATGCTGAAATTTTAGTCATTTGGTTCCCGTAGTGGGGTGGTTCCACTCAAGATTACAAGCAACTTTTACTAAGGGGCCAACTATGATACTGCTAAAAAAAATACATTAAGGTCGAGTAGGTATTGTGCTTTTGTATGGAACAGCTGATTTTTTTTAGCAGCATCAGAGTTGGCCCCTTAATAAAAGTTGCTTGTAATCATGAGTGGAACCACCCCACTGCGGGAACCAAATAATTATTTCAGCGTGTAGAATAGTTTCAAGAATCTCATCATCTGACGTTCTTCGTTGTTTTGAGTAGAAACTAAGTTTAACTTCATGCGTTTCTAAGAAAAATAGTATTGACAGGCTAACGTACAAATAAAATGACCATGCAATAATAATATTTTTCCTTTTGTGGAACCTAAAAATTAACTTTTCAAGTCAGACAAATTTTCAGATTCTGATTTCCATAAAGTTAGTGCTTCAGGTTTTCTTATTACACGACTGCCCAAAAAAACAGAGTGTAATGTGTTAAGGGTTTTAGTATGTTTGTAAGTGGGTATGTAAGTTTCTTTATTCCATTTTAACATTCAATTTGCCTTATGGATTTGAATGTATGTATCATTAGAATCCTTACATCATCCCGAATGACACTGGCTATGTTTTTTTTAAATCATTGTGGCGATTGTACGACACCATTTTCAAATGTATTTTTATTATTATCACTATTATTACGATATTCAAATGAAAGGACTTGGTGTTCTCATTCCAAAACTATATAAATTGTCGCTAAAATGTATGAAATAAAAATAAATAAATTTAAAAATATTAAAAACATGACAGCCCTGCCAAAAACGAAGTAAAAAGTTAAATAACAAGTGTAATTGCAGTCTGGGACTTATTTAATTAAAATTTGTTCCACAGAACAGTTACCCGACTGCAACGACACTTGTTATTCGTTTTTGGCAGGGCATTTAAAAAAAATGTTTAGTCTTATTCCTATTTTATTTTATTTATCTTATCTTGGGATCTGTCTTCGGATCATGATCATATCTACAAATCATCACAGCCTAATGATGCTATCTCATATTTATTCGTTTCAAATAACCAGCAATTAAAAGACCACCCTTTTCCAATTTCTAAAAGATTACGACCACGAGTACAAATTAATATCGTATTGCGAGATGATGGGAGTGTTGCCATTACGAGTATTTTCTACAATTTCAACACTGGGCAATGGTTTACGAGCATCTGCGATAAATCCTACTAATTCACATTTCTCAATAGTGGCACTGTATCTGCGTTGTTTTGTACTGTTACTCATAAAAGTTTTTATCTGTCTTTTATTCACACGTATTATTCCGTGATATGCGAAGCTCTTCTGGTTAGCTATCACCATCTTATCTTGTTGTAGAACCTATTTGGTACTTCATCACCCTATTATAGGTTCGATAATAAAAAGAAAAATTCTATCATTCTATAAGTACCTACGTTACTATGTACTTGTTATAGCAACCGTCTTACGTGCTTTAAAAGGATAACCTTATATTATATTTTTCACACAATTTCAACATTCGTCATCAGCACGAAGTCTCTGTGGTAAAATTATATTTTACAATCTTATTTAAAAGTAGATTGTTGGAGATAAACATAGTTAACATGTCTGCAGTCTGAATGGCAATCCCGACGATACACGGAATGATCAAAAGGCTTTATCTACAACATATCTAATTAAGGGTCCATAATTGTCGTATTCAGGCAGTCAGCAGTAATAGCTAGTCCCTTAGTAAAATAAATAAATAAATAAATATTTGACAACATCACATGCATTGCTCCGATTCCAAAGTAAGTAGCTAAAGCACTTGTGTTATGGAAATCAGAGACAACGGTGGTATCACAAACACCCAGACCTGAGTCAATATAGAAAAGTTCGTTTTTCTAAATTGACCCAACCGGGGATCGAACCCGGGACCTCAGAGATGGCGACACCTTGAAAACCGGTGTACAAAGCCACTCGACCACGGAGGTCGTCCTTAGTGGTTGAGGATTGAGGATTCCTAGTGAAGTGCACCCATCTTTGGCTCCAAGCACTTACTTTTTTTATTATCCTATACGTTTCCGTGGTTACGATTTAAAATTATCTTCAAGGTGCGCTAGAGGGTATCCCAGCCAGCCATAAAATAACAATTGTGGTAAAGGCCAAACACTTACTGATTGTGGTTAATTTGTTTTTTATTCTTATGTTCGTTTTCGTGATTGGAGATTTAAATCCCAGTTATCCAGCCAGCAATAAAGTAACACTTGCGTGCGCGCCGATACACAGCGGGCCACCAAATGACATTATTCATCCCACCAGCCCCTAAACAACTTGTGAAACTCGAGTTGTCGCGCTTTAGCGCTTTATAACCTCGGGGTCAGAAGTCTTCGGATTTATCGTCGGACCGCCGGCCATCGGTCAAGGGGCAATAAATTGTTTTCTCATACGAGTAAGAAGCGCAATTTACTATGGACGGCTATAGGCGACTGTGTTTTGTTAATAGCTTAATTTCTAAGAAAGCGCTTGATCTGCAATTGTTTCCAACATCAGCAGCTCTACCATGGATGCAAACTGTTTACGTTACCGTATACTATCGGATATACTGCTCACAGTCAATGCGAGTGAAAGAGAGAAAACGATAGTTTACGGTAGCGAAAACAGTTTTCATCAACTCATGGTAGGGCCATAGGAGCCCTATTTTTGGAATTATACAACGATAATTCGGCTGATGTCGGGCGCTCTTTACTTTACGACATTACGTCGCATGTGACTTAATAATAAGTTATAAATATTAGACAGTATATATGACATTGCTCTGATCCCAAAGTAAGTAGCTAAAGCACTTGTGTTATGGGAATCAGAGTCAACGGTGGTAACCACACACACCCAGACTTTTTTTTATATATTAGGGGGAATGCTACGCATCCTGAAGGTATGTGGGACTCGCCGGGGGCACTACCCACTAAACCCCCTACTACATCCCGCACAGACACACAGGACCTACGGGACCGTGGGGACACGCACCATGTGGTCCTGGTGTACACATACCCAGACCTGAGCCAATATAGAAAAGTTAGTTTTCTAAATTGACTCAACCGGGGATCGAACCGGGGACGTCAGAGATGGCGACACCTTGAAAACCGGCGTACAAACTACTCGACCACGGAGGTCGTCAAAAAACTGAAGTCACACGAACGATGTAAAACGAATAATTTCAATTACGATAAGCCCTTTAATTAGATACTGCAGAAATAAAAACTCGAATAATAACACCTCACAGCCACTTTTTTTAACGCCACTTACCTAAGAACACTGGGGCTGCCAAGACAAATCTAACGATATCTTAATTACAGATATTCATTCAGCCGTTTGAAAGATATGAGGTAATAAAGAATATTACATACAAACACACATAAATACAAACATACAAGATACGCGCGAAAAACATAACCCTTTCTTTGCAGTCGGGTATATGGTCATTTAGGTTATATTTATCTAAAATTCTTTGGTTAAGCTTTAGAATTCTCATTTAAATTGTCCAAGATTAGCAGATTTTAATAGTCCAAGAAACGGGATTTACAGCGGAAACCGAAACTGAAACTCATTCAGAAATGTTATAATTTACTATTGTAAACTTAAATGTGGTGGTACTTTTTACAATAAACCCCTTACTAATAAAGATTGTATAGCAGATGCATAGTTACACAGTGTTTTGTCCCTTTCTTTTGAATGTCAAACTTAAATAGTTTGATATAAAGTAACCATTGAGTAAGACATCTGCTATACAATCTTTATTATTAAGGGGGAAAATATATCGATATTGCTTACCAAAGAAATATAGCTATAGATATTCTGTGGCTTTAGACACGTGTTAAGAACTACGTGCTTTTGGGCATGAACTTCTAAATTACCAGAGTTATCGGTATAAAAAAGTTAAACTTTATAATTATGAAGAATTTTCGCCTACGGGTATTTGGTATGTACTAAAACCATGATATATGGCAACACAAATTAATAGAAACGCATTAAGTGGGTCACAATATTTATGCTAGCTGCAGTGTGATAGTAAAAGTCAAATATAATCATAAGTAATGTAATAATTTTACAGAAATTCCTTGAAAAAATTCTCAAACCCATTTTTTTATTGGATAACATCCTACTTAATATTATAAACGCGAAAGTTTGTATGTGTTTGTTATCTCTTCACGCCTAAACGGCTAGACGGATTAGGATGAAATTTGGCACACACATAGTTTGTAGCCTGGATTAAAACATGGGATGCTTCCTGTAAGCATCATTTTATCTATAGTTTAGGAGATATTTAGTTATCATCTACGTCATTACATTAGATAACATTCTATTTTGCTATGTCTCAATTTTGGTAGCAAATATTTTCAGTTATGCAATCTGAATATAATATGTATATGTATACAACGGAGATTTGGAAGTCGTATACATAACTAGTTAATCTGAAACTAGTTCCATAATGTAATTATGCTAGGAACGTGTGTGAGGGGCATTAACCTTACTGGTGCTGCTCTGTTAAGAATTTGCTTCGTTCTTCTATTAAAAATAACTTCGTTCTTCTATTAAAAATAAAAGACTTCATATTTTTTCATTTAATTGTTAACTAGGCTTCAACTTTCAACACTAACTATAAAATATTACATATCGTTTCACTAGTAACGTCCATCCGAACGAAAATGAGTAGTAAAGAGCGCTCAGTGCCAGCCGAAGTATTAAAAATAGGTCCCCAGATTTAAAAATAAAAAATATTTGAATTCAAGTATATTCCATGTTTAAATTTATCACTAAATAACCAGTGTTTACGATGGTTTATAACTTGCCAGTATTATTGAGTAAGGATTATCTAAAAACTTTTGGCATGCCCCAAGAATTTTAGAATGATTATAAAGTTCTTGGCATGCCCCTATGCCAATTATAGCGATTTAAGTTTATAAGACGTATGAGAACTGTCAAAAACTGTTTACTTAATAGGACAAGTAAGGATAAACAGACTGTATCTAATGGTTGTTACCTGAAGACAAGTATTTTTGAAAAGCGAAAGGCTTTTACCACATCCAATATATCACATCTTACGATTCGTTCAAAACAGCCTTCTGAATTAACCGTCGCGTCGGCTGCCGGTGGCGGTGGTATAAAAGTTCCTTTTTGTACCACGGGACACACGTCGGGCGGTATTTTTTACTCTGAACTCTTTGCGAACCGGTAAACCAAGCATTCTGCAACCGCGCCATTACGTACCTTTTTATCACACTACCCGACCGGGGGTCTACTCTGCTGCTCGAAGTCCGTTCTTTTGATTGCAATTATTGAATGAATGAATGAATGAATGAAAATATTATTTATTCAAATAAGCTCACATATTCGTGCCTTTATTGAAAATACAGTAATAAAAACCTACCTACTTATATAATTTATGATGTTGCTAGGGATATCACAGTTAGACTGGATATTGGATTTTTTTTTTTTTTGCACTCTCAACCAGAAGGGCTCGGAGCAACCTTCCCGGACACGCGAGGGGAAGGAGGCGGAAATCCTCATTGGACTTCCCCCATAGACGGTCTATCGGGGGGCATGTCAGACTTCTACTGACTAAAACCGCCTTTGAGGTTGGTTTCGACCCGACAGCTGTGAAGAGCCTCGAAACCTTCGTCTAATGCGACCGCCCCCCGAGGGGAGGGTGGCGCGAGCGTCACTCACCTAGGCGAGCATGCGCTTAGAGGACGACCGACAACCAGAGGGGTCACCGGCCGTTATGACAAAAAATAACTATGACGACTGACTACCAGACGGGAGGCCAGCCGTAGAGAGTTGGGGGTGACCTGAGGGGTCGGGTGTGACCTGAGGGGTCGGTGGGGTGGGGGCGTTTGCAGCCTCCTGGGCCTCCAGTAGGCGGTCCAGGTCGGCCGAGAGTTGGTTGGGGGGGTCCGTTAGGACGGATTTGGGTCTGCGGGATAACAGGTTGACCAGGATATTGGATATTGACCAAACTTTATATTTGCTTGAGAGCTTATAGACTTAAGGGTACAATACGAAACACAACACATGACATAATTTATAAGTAAGTTAAATACATACTGAAAGAAAGTTATTTTGTAATTCCAAATGAATCTTTTTAGATCTGAATGTCAAATCACTACATCTTTCGAACGTTTGTTATCTTTTACAATTGTAGTTTTGTCTAGGGGGGTTGTATCAGCCGTGCCGTTGTTGCTGTATATGTTTCTGTACCCTCATTCTTCTACGATCCACCGACGAGGCTCTACTATGAGTGGCTGTCGCGTGCGTCGAACGCACGGGTTCAAAGTTTTACTTCGAATTCAAAAATCCGTTTTACGGACATCATGGAGTAAGAAGTTTACCCCCTTATACCAGCCCCGCTGGGCAGAAAATATTTGATGCGTTATTCTTGCCCGTGGTCCCGGTTTGGAGAAGCCCTAATATAGCAAATCCGCTTTTTGTTGGAAATCACCAATTACGTGTTGAATTACACGAAATTCATTGAATGATTTCGAAGTCACCGCTTCAATGGTTTGTTAGCGTGCTTTATCGCCAGCTGTTTCGTACGTACCTTGTTTTTTATGAGACGAAGGTAACGCGCATAAGGCCTAAAAGTGCAAAAATGTTAATCTTATTAGTGATCTCACTGGTATTCAGACTTTCCGTGACTACAAATCCTTGGGCACTAATTTGTTTTGTTTCGTACGTACCTTGTTTTTTATGAGACGAAGGTATAACACGCATAAGGCCTGAAAGTGCAAAAATGTTAATCTTATTAGTGATCTCACTGGTATTCAGACTTTCAGTGACTAGAAATCCTTGGGCACTAATATGTTTTGTTTCGTACGTACCTTGTTTTTTATGAGACGAAGGTATAACACGCATAAGGCCTGAGAGTGTAAAAGGTGTTAATCTTATTAGTGATCTCAATCGTATTCAGACTTTCAGTGACTACAAATCCTTGGGCTCTGTTTCGCAAGTTTTTAACGATAGAACCAAAAGTAAATCGTTTAGAGAAAATACTCGCTTTAGTTTTGTTAAAATTGTTAAAAGCTATGCCTAGAGAGCCTAAAATACCAATCTTGGACAACTTAAATGAGAATTTTAAACTAAACTTAATATTTTAGGTAAATATAAAAATAATAATGACTATACGTAACGGTTTTGATTTTGTCGTTCAGAATTAGATTGGGATCCTTGTCACTTTCTTAGATTTATTATACTTATTTAAACTTTCAAACTAGTGGCTCTGTAGAGCTGTAAACCTCGCGTTTGTGACATTTTCTGAAATATGATTAGCCCCATATCTCCGCCATTTTGGAAAATTTCGAAAATCTGAATCGACATTAAATTAAATATCATTATAAAACGTGCTCACAAAATTTCACGAGAATCCGTTGAGAAATGCGACCTGTAGAAGAGAACAGACGGACAGCCGGACAGACATACGAAAGCATTTTTGCCTAAGCTGAAATGTAGAGGTCTTTTGTGTTCAAACATACTTCGTCTTACTTAATGTAACTCTTTGTAAGTCAATTCCACTGACTCAGTCAGCCAGTGGAGTTGACTAACCAAAGACATGTAATGCATGGTAATTTTATTAAATAAACATGATTTATAAACTTGAAGAATTTAAAGAGAAACTAAAAAAAAATGCGGATGTCTGAATATTCGCATTGAAATGAGAACGCGAGAAGTCTACTAAACAGTTTATAGTATTTACTGTTTATAAAGTGACAAGACACGACGACTTAACGACTTTACAAGTAGTGCTAACGCGAGATTACAAAAGCCTGTTGATTTCGGCCAGGTACTTGGACGAAACGCTCTGGCTTTTGTAGTGAAATTATTTACTACAAAAGCCAGAGGGTTTCGGCCAAGTACCTGGCCGAAATCAACAAGTTATTAGAGTAATATTTTTGTAAAAGCGAGACTACAAAACCCTGTTGAACTCGGCCAGGTACCTGGACGAAAGCCCAGAGTGATTCAGCTGCAGCTTTTCGTGCACGTACACATAGATATAACGTACAAGCAATCTCAGGCCAATTAGAAATATTTTCAGTACGGAGTACTTGGTAACCAACCAGAGTTCCTAGCGAAACAAAAGAAAGTTTTCGAATACGGCCGAGTGGACATTACTGAAAAACTGTATAATTTCTCATATTCGCCATATGTCAGTTAGAATTAAAAATTATTAAATTTCGCTTATTTTTGTATGAAACTTCATTTTTTTCTATTACATAATATATTTCTTAGTGACACACGGCGACTAGGAGAAATCACACAGTAAAGTCGACAGAGACTATAACAGTTTTCGAACAATATCAAGTTAAAATGAAATCAGATTGAATTTACATAAAAAAACCTTTCAGAAATTAGCTCGTTTCTGTATGATGGTGGCCCCTATTTTCTTTTGAGCAGTCTATTTTAATGTCTCGTCAAATTGGAAAAAACAAATGAATTTATGTTTAATAAAAGCAAACCACGTGCGTATTCGAAATACAGATACTTATAATTTTTTATTCGTTTTTTTACAAAAAGATTTTTTCATCTTTAATTTTATGCCTTCGTCTATAAAACCCAACACGGCATAAAATGTGTTCAAATATAGAACATGCGTTGATTTCAAGGTTGTAAAAAAAACTGCCTGGCAACTGGTCGAGGCTGTGATGACGTAATGTTGGGTGTATGACCTCTTTTTTGTGATGGCGCCAACAGCATGTGTGTACGATAGGCTCGACTCATCAGAGGAATTTCAAATTCTCGTTTTTTTTTACTGCTGATTAGAATTCTGTCGGTTACTCTTTTGGCGAATTCTGACCTTGGGGATTTGGAGTCTTGTAGAAGATTTTTTTTTACGTTTAGAACACATTTTTTGTGAATGTAAGTACTTTTATAACTTTTTAATGACAAAATATACCTACTCTAAGGCCTATGGAATAAAAACTCATTCCAAAAACATTTCATTACATTTCATATAAACATATGAAATCTAGAAACTTTGTTTACGCCATTAACTTAGTTTAATTTCGCGCTCTTCATGATATGGTTTCCTTCCTGGTATTCCTATCCTTTTCCCACCCACGCTCCTCCATACGCCGAGTGAAAGAGAAGACAAACAAGTGCATCGTGTGACAACAGCGCCAATAAATGCACTGTTTTTGACTCTTGAAGTTCCGGAAAATATAACGAACCATGTTTACGCAGTGATTGCGTCTCCGCATTAAAAATTACAAATCTTCACAAAATATCTATTACCGCGTCCATAAAAGATTTCTATAAACTGTTTTAAGTGCTTTAGTGCCTAGTGTTGTGTGGAATTCAGCCGGCCGGCAGTGAATACAAAGTTCCTGTCCATCCGAGGTGTGGATGTATGAGACGCTCACGTACTGCGTTTCCTGAGGTGTAGCTGGAGGCAAATAATGCCAAAGGCTGAACAGACATTGGTGAGTCCTCTTCCTTTCCACTACCTACTAGGTGCCACATCATATTTTTTCTAAACCGCTCCGCTATACAGTCCACTTATTCCCGCCATTTCAAACTTTTTTGAAGAAATGCACAACTATCTCAAAAATTACCTTTTAATAGGATTAAATATCCAATATCCTGTTTTTTTATTAAGACATTGGTAAAAATGAAATAAATATATAAATATTGTGATTTTAATCAACCTTAGCTACCAATTAGTTGGCTTCAAATCTTTGAGTTACCTAACACAATTGTCAAAATTAAGTGCCTCATAATTATTATAAGCCATGCCATAATATAACTCACAAAGTCAAGTCAATCGGAGGGTTTTGATAATATTTCAACTCACATACTTAAGAATTGTAGGGCAGTTTTGGCCAAAGTCCTTACATATTTAATAAACCTATCCTTTGAAAATGGTACTTTTCCAACCATACTCAAAATGTCAGTTGTTAGGCCTATACATAAAAAAGGTGATACTAAACATTTAAACAACTATAGACCTGTCACCTTAGTTTCAGTCCTGGCCAAATTATTTGAAAAAGCTATGGTCAAGCGTATAGTTAAATTCTTGACGAAATACAATGTTGTTAATAAACAACAATATGGCTTTCAAAATAAGAAATCAACAAGCGTTGCTGGTTTTGATCTTACTGACGAAATTATAAAAGGTATGGATAGGAAAGAAAAAGTTACAGCCATTTTCTTTGATATGTCAAAGGCGTTTGATTTTATATCCCACAAAATTTTATTGGATAAACTAGATAATTTAGGGTTTAGAGGACCTGTTCTAAGCTGGATTAATAGTTATTTAAAAAATAGAACGCAGTATGTTGAAATCACAAATATTAATGAATCTCAGACAATAATAAATTATAAATCAAAAAGTAGACTTAATTCATACGGTGTTCCACAAGGAACTATACTTGGACCTATTCTATTTATTTTATATATAAATGATTTACCTAATGCAATAGAACATAAATGTGTTTTGTTTGCCGATGATATTTCAGTAATAGTGACATCTAAGAATGATATTGACATGGATAATTATGAATTGAAAATTAACAATACTATTAATGATATTTCAAAATGGACGATGTGTAATAATTTATGTATTAATTTTGACAAGACATGTTTTATACAATTTATTAATTATGGTGCTTCAACTAATAATTTTCATTTAAATTATAATGGACAATGTATTAAAGAAATGACTGAAACAAAATTTTTAGGTATTATATTAGACAATCATATGAATTGGAAAGCTCATATTGACAAAGTATGTACAAAATTAAATAGTTATATTTATCTTCTCAGTAAGCTCAGACGGACAACATCGCATAACACATTAATTATAGCGTACTATGCTTATGTGTATTCAGCGCTGGATTATGGCCTGTTGCTTTGGGGTAACAGTACAGATGCTCATAGGGCCTTTGTTGGCCAAAAAAAATGTATCCGAGCTATGTATGGACTGGCACCGGATGATACTTGTAGGTTTTTATTTAAAAAATTGCATGTCTTGACACTGCCATGTATGTATATTTTGAATTTAGTTTGTTTCGTAAAATCCAATAGTCATCTGTTTACTAAGTTCAAAGACATTACGCAAAGACCCACAAGGAATTCTGAGAAACTTACTTACAATATCAGACCGAAGTCTAAACTCTATTTAAAAAATTGTGCGGCTATGTGTGTCAATGTATTTAATGCACTCCCTAATGAGTTTAAAACTCTTCCAGAAACACGGTTCCGTAGAACCGTAAAGTTATGGCTACAGGAACAGTCCTTCTATTCTGTTAAAGAATATTTAAAATGACATTTATTTTAATATTATGTTTTGTTTTTTCTTTGACTTGGAACGTTTATGGCATGTTTGTTTGTAATAATTAATATAACAATGTAACCTAATAATTTTAATATAATAATTTTAATATAATGATTTTAATGTAATTTAATATTAATGGAAATTATAATTTATGACATTCGCATACTAATTTTAGTGAAACATATTTGGACTTATTATTTTTTATTTTAACATCTGTGTACCGTGTTTCGTGTGAATAAATAAATAATAATAATAATAATAAATAATAATAATAATAATAATAATAACAAGTGGTTGATTTTAAATGTTTAACGCAATATAAAAATAAATGTAAAATCTCCCAAAATATGATATTTAACCTAAAATATATGAAGGATTTTAATATATTCCACGCCCTACAGCATACACCTACATCTGAATTAACATAACAATCTAAGAACCGGCCGTTTATGATGATTTAAGCTAAACTCGATAGTTGCCTTTTAGAAATTCCGTAGTTACGAAACCACTCGGCTATAAATCGAATGGTTGTCGAGTTTATTGGTTTTAAAACGTCTCACACTTTTGTGGAACATTCGTAAGCTGAGGCTTGAACGAACGATTTTTATTGCGTAGTTACTGGTACGTAACTTCTAAATAAGTCGGTTAAATTTGTGTAAAAGTACTAGCGGCTGACCGTGACTTCGTTTATTTTTATTTTTTAATTCTCAGGAGTTAGTTCTTTTGTGTACTACTGATAAGTACCCAAAATTATTTTGTGTACCCCTGACAACGTGTACCCAAAATTATTTTGTGTACCCCTGATAACGTGTACCCAAAAATTATTTTGTGTACCTACCCCTGACAACGTGTACCCAAATATATTTGGTGTACACAAAACTTCATTTATCGGTTGATTATTTAAGGATTATTTGATTATTTAAGGCCAGTATATTCGAAACTATCGAAACTAACCTATTTTTGATTCAACGGTAAACAATCTAATATTCTTTATTTTGAGCTGATAAAAATATATGTTGTAGTTTCATAAACGATCTTGATTATTTTACGGTTAAAAACACGATATTCGTATCCTCATATAAAATAATACTGATAATACATACTTAAATTTTATTAGCCTCTAACTCACGAATAATATCTAGAAAAATAGGTAATTACTTAAAGAAGAATATTCAACAGTTACTTTTTCGAAAAGTGACTTTATGCTCATAATAACAATAATTAAATATTGAAAAAATGAAATAGTAAGGTTATTTTCATTGCTACTCACACATAAAGAAAAAGAAAGAGACAGAGTTTTTAGAATATACTGGCCTTAATTCATCAATGCCCAGCGGCCGAATGCGGCCGGACAACAATGGAATATATTGTATCTCGTTTTCCGGGCCTTGATGGGTGCCGTGAAAGCGTATTAAAGAAACAACCTAATTGTCACGTTTTAATCATTTTAGGATTGTAATTTATTTGACAATACTGTCGATATCTTCTTTGAAGAAAATTAAAAGACTGATGTGTAAATGCAAAAGAACTAATTTAATCACGGATAACTTCAATTTAAACTTACTTTTTTTAACATTGCACTTTTACCTACATGACGCACTGTTTTTTAGAAATAAGTAAAAAAGGGACTTTCTTTGGGGCACCTCGGAGGGGTAAAGACTTTTAGTATGTTTATCTCCTAACTAGTCCAAACAAAGTTCCTAAGTCAAAGTTTCTGCTTTCGACTTTTCCATCCACACACCCCTTGTGAGCACTCATTTACCACACTATAATCTTATTGGTATAATCCGCGCGGCATTAGAATGGGATGGGACCTTGTCAACGTAAATTGAAAATGACAACAGCAGTCAAGTAACGTTATCAAAAAACTCTGAATAAAAATTAATTTTAAAAAAGTATAAAGCTTCACCCCTTTTTTCACTCATTATTAATTAATTACTAAAATAATCACAAAAACAATATATAAATCTCGCATTTAAAATAAAACTCGAGCAGAAATCCACTCGCACAGTTCTACACAACTAGCATTATGCGAGCATCTACGCGAGTTTGCCGACGCTACGGCTGGCCGCCGGACCGTGCGCGTCTCAGTTCCAAAAGGTAGCATCCCATTCTCATCGTAGTTCTAGAAGTGAATGTAAATGGATTCAACATATTTCAATGCAGCGACTTGATATAGGTATAAAATGTAACTTAATTAAAAATTAACTAATCGCAAGATCTTAACTTTAATTAAAATGGATGGATCGATGGTCGTTTGTTAGATTATTCCAAGAATATATCGAATGGATTCCGATAAAAATACCGCATTTGTGCCAATGAAAACATAAATTGTTCGTCAGTTGTGACGGGTCCATGGCACGATTATTATCTATCAGGCGCGGATCCAGCCTTCAAAAAAGGTTGTGGTCACATCCACTCGAAAATCGGCCAAGTGCGAGTCGGAGTACGAACTCGCTCATGAACAATCATGACTCACGAACGACTTTTGAATGTGATTGTTTCCTTTTTCCGCGCATCAGGACTTTGGCCTTAGGAATGGAAATCATCATTGGAAGAATTCAGACCCGATTTCGTCCAATTAAATAGTCAAACAGTTTCGATTAAATACCAAACCAATTTCCAAGCCAATATAGGGCCACTGACTAGACTAGGTAAATAGGTATCTTGACGCTGTCTCAGGAGTCGTAAGTATAGTATGACCAGCAAGTGAGATGCACCAGGCGCGACTAAATTAGGCTTGTGGGCATGTCCATTGTGCCCACAACGGTGGATCCGCGCCTGTTATCTATCAGGTTTGTTAAAAAAGTGTTTCGCCCAAGGCAGCGGCGCGTAACATTTTTAGTCAAGGTATATTTTAGAAAACAGTAGCGGTTGTTAATTTTGATCAATTACAAGAGAAACAAAACTCGATGCGCCCTCAGCGCGTTGGCGGCATGATTTAATTAAAATTGATTGAATGAAGTCCCATGGCGAGCGTGGCCTAATTAGCTACTAATTTAGGCCATAGCAGCATCTATTAAAACTAGTTTACTATCACACGGCTTTTCGGCTATTAATCGGAAATAGAATTAACGTGCTGGAATCAAATAAAAACAGTTTCGAATATAATTTGATTCCGATATAAGAAGGTACTACTTAAGTAATCATTGCGAGAAAAGTGTTTCTTTGAATTACTTACCCATCTATGTGGAATTATTTTCAGTGAATGAATAAAAACTCAGACTAGTAAAACGTCTTTTACAAGCATTTTTTTTTAGATAAAATCACAAACATTGCTCTGATTCCAAAGTAAGTAGCTAAAGCACTTGTGTTATGGAAATCAGAGACGACAGAGTAACTACAAACAGCTAGACCTGAGCCAATATAAAAAAGTGAATCTAAATTGACCCAGCCGGGGATCGAACCTCAGAGATGGTGACACCTTAAAAACCACGAAAATCATCTTTACATGGCGATAATAGTTAAACGTTTATGTGTTATTATAAACACAAAATAGAGAGACTATACAAAAATTAAGCTTAGTACACACAACGGCATCTCAGACTATACATGTTGACCTTGAGACCGCCTTTATGCCCTACGTAATAAAAGCTGTTTTCGCAATCTAACTGTATAACCTTACGTGCTGTCGTCCGTACCACGCGCGCTCGAGCAACGCACTCACATATAGACAGACAGCTCTCGCCGACCGACACTGCGTCACGCACTCGAACTCGTTTGCGCTTCCTCTGAGATTCCGATTATTCCGAGTCGTTTAGAGGTATCTCATTGCTCGAGCACGCGTAGTCTTCTGTAGTTTCTCCATTTGAGCTTATATACAAGGTGTTACAAAAGTACCCTTAATGCCGAATATGGTATATAGGGACCATCAAACTGAACAACTTTTACTATGGGACCAACTCTGAAATCGCGAAAAAAAAATCAGCTGTTTCATACATTTTGATATTTGCGATTTTAATTTTTGTATGAAACAGCTGATTTTTTTTTTGCGATTTCAGAGTTGGTCCCAGTTGATCAGTTTGATGGTCCCTATATACCATATTCGGCATTAGGGGTATTTTAGTAATACATTGTTTAACAAAAATAATTTTTAATGGATCTCTCATTCATGACTTTACTTACATTGCCTTTTTATCTTGATTCGTGCTAAGTGGCGAATAAAAATAGTTAATGCAAAAATATAATACGAAATTCTCATTTTTATTGCTATTGCTTCTTTATTTATATTACAAAAAATTACTACACTTTTAATAGAAAGCCACGATAATATTAATTTTGATTTTTTAAAAATGTTTGTAATTTTTTCAAAATGTTTATGTCCTCTGGCACCACATAAAGGGTTGGTATTTCTGCCTGTTTCAAAATGGCTCTCACGCATTCACGTTTCTAATCTTATTAGAATAGGACGACGTTACTTACCTTTAAAATGTTTATATGGAGAACGCAAAACCTATTTCTCTTTGTTATGTAAGCACAGTTTTAATTTTGTTTGGAATTTACATCCTAATCTAAACTTAGAATGCTGATCAGATCAGTTGGGTGTGTGTGTATATTGATCTGAATCTCCTCCATTCACTTCTTGGCTGGCCATCATCTTATCACGGCTCGGTCAATCTTTGGCGGAGAACCAAGACTTTAAAGTTACCTTGTTTGTATGAAAATCGACTGCTGTCCTTAATTATCTGGCCAACACTGTTATAGATAGCAGTGGCCATACAGACCGATTCCTATCAGCTTACCTATAATAAATCCCACCCCACCGATCCACTATGCAGATCATAACATTTTTGTAGAACGGCTTACCTTCGCCATAGTTTCACCCCTCGCCACTGATAGATAGAATACTATCGGTTATCAGTGATTTCAAATCATCATTATAATCATATCAGCCCACTATAGTCCACTGCGGGACATTTACCCTCTCCCGTGTGAGGATTGCAAGCAGGTTGGAGATAGTGTTATACCATTTTCGCCGGAAATGCTGCTGTCCATTTTCTGTTCCACGAAGGTTCATTATTGCCTTTTACGATAAATCTGAAGGGTTGGTGCTATTCTAATTCATCAACGCCCGAGCGGCCGAATGCGGCTGGACAACAATGGAATATCTATTGTCTCATTTTCCGGTCCTTGATGGGTTAACACAACCGGACTCCACATGGTTAGTTAACTAAATGCTTAGAATAATTACAACTAGAACCCGAGTCCTCTAATGTTAAGTGATGCCATAGTGGCTCAGTTTTCAGGTTTATATCATATGTTACCTAATCGTAACTAAAATACAATAAAATCGTAACTAATCCCCTAGAGGTTGGAAAATTAAAACTGTTTCGTACTTAAAGGTACGGTTAGGTTGAAAGTGGAACCATGAACCCAAAGCTTGTGGGACTATGAGAGCGGTTGGACATTATTGGTGGGACCACGAGTCAAAAATCATAAAAATCTGAAAACATGCATTTTGGCTTTGTTTTAGTTGGCTCATTTTTGACAGTGCGCCTTGTAAGGAACTATTGTTCAAGGTGTATAAATCTTAGACTAAATGTAAATTAGGTTAAATATTCCTTATTATATTTGATTTCATGAGATATCTATTCTAAACACGTTTCTGTTTGACTGACGCATAATGCAAATATTATGTTATGTGCTGTTAGACAAAGACTATATTCTAGCAAAGCTCTGCATAGTGAATGTGTTCAAAGAATTTATGGTTTGCGTAAAGTTTGCGTAGGAATAGGGTATTTTACTTATGAATTGCATTAACATTGCACAAAGCGAAGCAAAATTTTTCCATGGAACTTGGAAAAATATTAAAAACCATAACCATATATTCGTGTTTATTTTTCTTTAAACTATGTAATTATAAGTAGCAATATAAGTAACACTCATAAAAAATAATATATTTCCAGTTTTATCTTTAACTAAACAAAAAAAGCTCGTATGTTTACTTGTTTTCTGGATTCCTAAACTCTTCTTCAGACCTCTTAAAGCTAAAGAAAATAAGAAAAGAAAATAGCAAAAAAAGTCGTGCCAAAAAGCGGAGAGCAGCCGCATAAAAAATAACGATAAAAAAAAAACGCCGATGAAGCGGCGACTTATTCTGTGTACTTGAGGAAGAAAAACTGATTAAAGAAAACTGATTCATTGTAATTTTTGTCCTCTATGCATTCCCAAACCATTCTTCCGTGCGTAGCAGTGCATTGCAACAGCAAGCAAGTTGTCGATGTTAAACTTTCGATATAAAATTTTAATAATACTTTAAGGCCCCTATATACCTCAAGTGGCGCCCTCATTTTAATTAAATTTATTGCTCGCTAAGAACATAATCTATCGAAAATTCACATGTACAGATTGAAGCCAAGGTTCTATAGTTTATTTACAAACAATAACCTCAGTAAAATTTTGTTCGTTGTAGTAGTAGTTCGCAAAAGTGGTAAAAGTGGCCACTTTATAGTGGTATATAGGATCCTTAAGTGACATTAAAAAGTAATGATAAAAAATTAAACATTAATAATTTAGAAAGATCTATGCATAAAATATGGATGATCTTATTATTGCCATATCTATCTTCTAAGACGGTTCTGAAAAGAAACTAAATCATTATTATAGATCAGTTTGTCATTGTCTAAAGTTGTTAAAATAATAATTAACGGCGGCTTCTCTAAATTAAAGATGCCAAGTCGATTTGTCATACGGAAAGGCCATAGTTATTGTTATATCAGTATAAAAAGTAAGTAAGCTACGTAAGTAAGTTATAATAGTAAAAAAATATGTAGGTAAATATATGGGTGTTGGATCCAGAGTTGTAGCCTCATAAACTACACTGTAATAACTTTTAAAATACACAAGATATATTTTTCAAAATAAAAAGGACTAAAAAAAAGATATATTTTTAATAATGACTTCACAATCGATAACCTTCTTGAAAAAATACCTTTGTTATTTCAAAACTCTAACTTGTTTAACTGTAAAAGTTGATCAGTTTGATGGTCCCTATATACCATATTCAGCATTAGGGGTATTTTTGTAACACCTTGTATTGCGATTTTAAAAGTGTGGTAGGTATTAAGTTTTGAGGGCCAGTGTATTTACGAGTTGATTTGTCTATTAATTAGCTAATTAAACGAAGGAATGAATAATTGAATCTAATCGTAAGTATGAAAATATGGTCTCGGTTCTACGTTACGTTAACGTAACAATCGTGTCTCAATTGTGTTTTAATAGTGTTGTGTATTCGATTTTAAGGGTTCCGTACCCGAAGGGGCCAAACGGAGCCCTATTGCTGTCACTTATGTGTCCATCCGTCGTCTGTCAAGTTATCATACTGTTTCTACGTGTACTGCTTTATAATGCTCAATGAATTACCAATTATAAATTATTTTATAATTTCACCGGCACTTACAGAGTGACGATCAATCATCCGTTACAAAATAAAATATTATAATTTAATATCAAAATGCAACACGTGACAGTTTGAACTTTTTTAGAAGTAATCAATACGATTTATCAAATTAGTTTTGATTATTAATATTATTACACTATTTTTAATATCCATACTGCTGGTGCAAAGGTCCTCAATGGTTGGTTAAGGAGGACGGGGGCCCAATACGGATTTGTGGATATTGAGAGTCCGGCGAACATTGAGTTTCCCACCATACAAACGTAAAACCAAAATGATTTGCAACTAATACCAAAATCTCACTGTTTGCCGGCGTCTTAAGATATCAATTTTAAGACGGTACCCAGACGTGGCGCTACAAAGAATTTTATTGAATATTGTAATTATAATTCACAATTTTAATTAAACTATACGTGGAATTTTTAAAACCCAAAGTTTAGTATTTTTAGAAGGTCATCGTAGTCATTCGTAGAAGCATATAGCGAATGTGTCAATAAAAAAACAGCCACTTTTAGTAGTTTTTCTATCTAGAAATGACTACGACAGGTACAGACTATGGGTCTTTGGGTTCTATTACCAACTTGTTAAATAAAAACCAATGAGGGCGCCACTTTAGGTATGGGATGCACCTTAACGTGTAGGCGTAAACGCCTTCACATCACTAATAGATTTAAAATCGTAATATGTATGCAAAAATCAAAGTTTTACTATCTCATATATCTACATTAGTCCCATGGCGACATACCCATTCAGCTTATAAACACAATCAAATGTCGATAACAGTAAAAAACCTGCTTTCTTCGAATTTCACTGATTAAAAAACATGGATTTCTGTCGGCGCGTAGGCTGACACATGTTTCGATTAGAAAATATTGCCTAGCAATAGCAACATCTGGGCAAAGTTATATATGTTACCGACGAGTTTGCATGAATTTAAAAACCATGTTAAAAAGACGCTTATGGGTAAAGGTTATTATAAAGTAGACGATTAACTAAAAGACCGAAATGCGTGGAAATTATGTAACATGTAACACATAAGTACTTTGTTGTTAATAATCCTGTAGTACTGTATTTGGTAACGATATATTTAAGTTTGTAAATATCTTTACTTACTTTTGTTAAAGCTGATAAGTTTCTTGCGCCTGTTCTTCTTGTCAGTTAAAAAAGTCTGGAACAGGTGGTAGGAAAATATAGACGATTCAAAAGTGCTTAATTATTAAGTTTATTTGAATAAAGAAATTTTGACTATTGACTATTGACCAAACCAAATTTCCGAACAAACTAGTTTTGTCTAGGCTAAACTAGTTCTTCCTATACGCGATAGGAATAACTGGTATAGCCTAGACCAAACTAGTTTGTCCTAAGCCCGATAGGATAAACCAGTTAAGCTACAAAGAAAAACTTTTAATATAATTTTAAACAAATAAGTTACTTTTTTGTTAAAAATTAAGTAATAATCATAACTTTATGTTAGAAACGCGTTTCTTTATTCAAACATTAAATCATAAAAAAAATGCATTGTAAATGCAAATCTAACCTAATTCTCAACGCTTGCGTTTATACCTACATTGTCTTTGGCAGGTCAATCTACTTGTTTATCTAAAATTAATGAATTCACTTTAGCTGATTGTAGGTTCATGATTTACTGCTTTATTTAAATATCATTCATGCACGAGTGAATGCTGAAAATTTACGACGTCATTCTGATCACCCACAACTGCTTCGACAACAATCGTCGATATTCGAATAGGCATCGACTATCGATTCCTATTGTTTTCTCATTACCATTATTAGCCGATAAACAGCTGATATCGATATTATATTGCAAGAGTTGTTGATATAACTGAGGTTTGCACAATATATCGCAAAACAATTTATGTAGTTTACCATTGATTGAAAACAATGAAAGCAAATTAAAAATCGCCCTATTTTTAATTTATTCTTGAATTTCAATATTATAGCCTCATTCAATTTATAAATAATGACGAAGTCGTCATTGCAAACGTATCGGGAAAACATAGTAAAAGCCGTAGTAAACTTTCCATTACACAAAATCTGGGTGCATTCAGAATGAAATTCATTACAAGATTATAGAAAATTGAAAGAGAAGAGAAGATATTAATAAAAGTTTTACCGAATAAATAATCTGCGTTACCACTAGGTACAGTTTAAGAAAATTCTTAGGGTGACCCACTTTGCCAACCTCGTGCTCCGCGAACCTATGTTGCAGGTTCGTGGAGCTCAATGTGGACACTGTTATGAACTTCTACTTGGTCTCCCTTTGTGTTCGTTCGCATTAGATCGCAAAATGCGGAGCGCGCACCAAGGTACAAGGTACACGCACACACTATGGCGCACTGTTGCAGGTTCGTGGAGCGCAGAGGCAAACCTAAGTGGGTGCCCACTCTTAGAGCCCATCTTCTTCTTCTTTTTTTTTGTTATGGCAATCTACTTTCCTCTAGGAAGTAATTTTTGCCAGTGTCAAGTGTAAAATAGTTCAGTGGTAGATATTGTTTAATTTTTCATTAGAATGCGGGTGCATCGCATGCCAATGCTGCTTGGAGCATTTGGCACCAAGTATATCAAGACAGTTTACTCGGTTAGTTCTGCCGAGGAAGCCACCACTTCAATAAAAGTCTCAGCTTCACACAACCAAGATCGCGCCTATTTCAATTATCCCACATATTGTTCTGTTGCGTAGACACTTGTACCATATAACTGCACCAATTTTAAGACACAATATCCACTATGAATCAATTTGAAAATAATTAAAATAGACACCAAACCGAACTCGACAAAATGGCGCCAAAAACTCCTTTAGAGCCCATCATTCCTTTATTTTTCTTGAACAGTCCTTTGTTTATCTACCTTTTAGGATACTAAATAATATACTAGAAAAAATACGACGCGCACCAGATCATGTTCTCGGACGGGAATCGAACCCGCGACCTATGGATAACCGGTCCAATGCTCTGACCGCTGAGCTACCGAGTCACTAGTGGGAACGTCGAATTTCTTCTAGTATATCAACTCTTACGCTGCAAGCCAGCGCCATCTCACCAATGTAGAAGGAATTAACTTAATTAAATTATTTAGTATTATATAAAAATAGCATTGTGAATGCTTAAATCTCAAAATTTCAAATACCTTTTAGGAGTTTACCTGTCATTAGTTGAGCTTTTCAAACTCCGAAAGTAGTTCCTCCAAAGTAACCACCAACGACCGCTGGACAGTAAAACTGGCTATCACCCTCGACCGCAGGGTTTCTTCACAATGCCCTTACAAACAGCTATTCACATTACCACACATTCTCGGCAACAGAGATCAGGAATTAGAATTGGCTTAGGGAGTGTTCAAGGTAGAGTGTCTGGTAATTTTATTTTTATTTTACTAACCCAAGAACTTTTATGATAACTTTGCATTGATACTTCCCTTAAAAAATTTAATGCTTTCTTAAAGATGCAAGTAGTAAAGTATACCTACAGTATTTTATGTATTTATCCTGTATTTTGCCTCTATGGTAATTATACTTACATAGTCAAGACAAAATACACCACAGACTAGACGGTATGACAAAAGGAGCTACAACCAAATGTATTGACGTAAACAACAATTTTTAAACAGGGACAACGCAAATAATGTTTTAAATCAAAGGGAACCACTCTTTGACTGCGTTATAACTTGAAATACATACTTCATCTTTTGTATGTTCACTCTGGCATCCATAATGTGTTCGTATACATCATTGTTAACGTGTAACTATTTCTTTTGAATCTTTCCTTTTCTCCTGTGTCTTTGTGCTATCACAAAGTTTTTGTTCGCAATAGGTCTATCGTAATCGACATCAAAATATTGTCCCTTTTGGAGTTTTTGATTTGCTTCTTTGAAACATTCATTCGTATTACAGCCTCATAATATTGTCTCTACAAGGCAAGTCAAGTCAAAATATCTTTATCCAATTAAACTCAAAATTAAGCTCTTTTGAAATTTTCTATATTTTTTTAGCTGATAAGAAGAACGGACGCTAGAAACTTACCAGCCTTAACGTAAATACGTAAAGATATTTAGAATCTTAAATATATCGTTGCCAAATACACAATTGTTTTTCCTTTTCTATATTTTCCTGATTTCTCTGTTACGATGTAAACACCCTAAGTAGCTTGTCGTTTAGAATACCTTAGCAGGTGATAGTTTGTCCAGGGTACAATGCTATCTTGATCTGTACCTTTTGCGACATGATAAGTGACGGACAAGTCAATGTGACCTGCTGCCATTGTGTAGTTTGCACAGAGCCTGGGTAATGGTTCCGAAGGAATTATTCAATATTAAACTTATGGTCACTTGATATCAGCTTATTTGGTAGTGAAAAACTCTAGTCTAGTTATGCCGCTTAAGTGTCCAGCGAACCGAGAGCTTCCCATACAAACGTAATACCAAAATGATTTGCAATTTGAGCATGATTAACACTTCTTGTGATGTTATTCGGATTTAAACAGTATTTGTCTAGGTTTATATTAGATAAAAATTTCAAAATACTAACCCAATTCGAAATAAATGTCAATTACATTTTTTCATACAAAACTGTAAATTGCATTAATTTTTATTCGGTTTAGGATTTTGGATTTTTTATTGAATAGAAACCTAGACAAATATTGTCTTAATTCGAATAACATCACAAGAAGAGTTAATTATGCTCAAATTGCAAATCATTTTGGTATTACGTTTGTATGGGAAGCTCACTGTTCACCGGACTCTTAAATTCTCATTTTGTATATTGGTAACACCAATTACAACTTCGATTTTAATTTCCAACTAAAGTATGCTTAATTTTGGTCATCATATCAATTAAATATTCCAACCGTAGAGCAGCGCCTTAAACTAATATATACAATACACTTTATTGCGCGTATATTATTAATTCAGGTGGTATTTTAAAATCTTTTTTGTCGGGATATCAAAAAACCAATAAATCCAAACCAAATAATATTATACAACACCTGAATTAATAATATACACTAGAAATAAAACACTTTTTACGGATTACAGCGCGTATATTATTAATTCAGGTGTTGTTTTAGAATTATTTCGTTTGTATTTATTGGTCTTTAGAATTCCCGACGTTTCGACACCTTTCCAGGGGCCGTGGTTACGGGAGGACGGTCCTCCCGTGACCACGTAATAATATACGCGCTGTAATCCGTAAAAAGTGTTTTATTTCTAATGAACTGTACGCGCAAAAGTCTTAGAAGTGTATAATAATGTACACGTTGCAATCCGTAAAAGTGTTTTATTTCAACTAAAAGAAGCATAATTAAATACCTAAATCTATTTACGACAGCCTCCCATTCATCATCGACAAGTCATTCAAACGAAACTCAATTACGAACAGCCTCCATGCGTACTAAATTGAATCTCTGATGTTGCAACACGTGGTAAGTGACGAAATGTTTCCCCGATTCATTATGATGTTGCGCCACGTTGTAAACAAAACGTACGGCTTGTAAACAAAACCCACGCAGCCTGTCAGTTGTTGTTAGTGATGTGACTATGCAGTTTTAAATAACATTTTGGTTTACTTTGTTTTTATTAGAAAGTTCTTAACGTTTCTCTCATAACATATGTGATGTAATGCAATGGACACATACGGACAACCTTCAGACTATTAATTAGAGTTCTGAAACCAAGCTTACAAAAATATACTTTGAATATTCATCGAATTTATTTTATGTATTCACCCTTAGTTACATAACGCAACCTAAGTAAGTCAACATTTACATGAATTTTTCGTAACATAAATTTAAAGTTACTTATTAAAAATTTCACATTCTATTAATCTAAAATAAAATAATATATAAAAAAATAAGAGTAAAAATGAAAATATAGCATCTGCAATGTATTCTAAATTTCATAATGATCACTGAGTAGCTTACTGCCGTACTCAGAGACTTCAATTAAGTTAAATGCTTCATTAAGTATCGTGTCATCTTATACTATCACTATGGAAAAGAAAGAGATAGCGCCAATTTTAATGAAGAATTAAACTTAAGTTGACGTCTCTGAGTACGGCAGTTAGTCGTGAAAGCGTCAAACTCGCTTGAAAAAATACAAATTCCATTTTAATTTTTTTTTGCCGTTCGAAAGCTCGAACAATGCTCTTCGTGTCTATGATTTCCAATAAAGATCAATAATCCTTTTGTCTTGATAAGCCATTTTTATGTTACTGCTGGGATAACCCACCACGCAAGCCCAATTCTGATTGGTATAACGCCAATGACGCAATAAAAGCAATAACTCAAGCATCATTTCCTCAAGTAGGCACTTGCCGATCCATCATCACCGATCTCTGACCCAAGACTGAATATAATTCATAATAATCTGTGGTAATCACTTCGCGTGGGACGCAACAAATGTCATGATCTCGATAGATATGACTTCGGTTTGAAGAAAAAACGAGATTTTTGGTATCTACCTTTTTTGGATAAGCTTGTTATTGATAGCTTTAAGATGAATATCGGAAGGCTTATTGTCCTAATTTTTGTAATAGAGATGTATTTAGATTCATAAATATACTTAAGTACCTAAAGTATGATAAGTATTTTTTGTGGCTATATTTTTTTGGTTTGAAGTGAGTACACGCTTTTATAACTTTATCAAATATTGTAAGTGCATAATGTACATCAAAAGTATTTTATATTAAACCTAAAATCAAACTTCTTAGAAGCGTTATCACATTTTGCAGCCTCACTCACACTTTTGAACTTTTTTAGAGATAAGTGAGACAGCTGCAAAATGTGACAACGCTCTTAAGACATGTACAATGATTGTGATTTGTACTTGACTTTCATGTCTCTATGAGGTTCTGTATAGATTGTCAATGATGATATTATATACGGCTCAAAAATAGGCCAAACAAACGAGCTAATTTCTGTAAAGTTTTTTTTCATATCAATTCAATCTAATTTTATTTGAATGTGATATTGTTAGAAAGCTGTAATAGGCAACTAGCAGATTTAACTGTTGAATTAAGAGTATTTATTATTCACCTAATCGCCGTGTGTCAGTTAAAATTGAAAAATGTTAAATTTCGCGTATATTTGTATGAAACTCCAATTTATTTTTATTCTAACTGACTTACGGTGAAAAGATGAAATTATAAAGTAAATTTGACAAAAAAGTCCACCAGTTGACTATTACAGTTTTCGAACAATATCAAATTCAAATAAAATAAGATTGAATTTATATTTAAAAAAAAACCTTTCAGAAATTTGCTCGTTTGCATGGAAAGCCATACACCTAGTGGCTCATATTTTCTTATGAGTAGCATATTATAATACTTTATATACTATTTTGACTGTGAGAAGTTTAACTAACTCTTTTATTCCAAGTTTTCCTAAGACAAGGACTGAAGACCCGTGCTTGAAGCCTTCACAACTTACGACCAACTTTTCAGAATTAAAAGTTCTAAATTAAAAACAAGTTAAATAAGCTTAAGAAAGTGTTATAGTTATTGCATATAACATTATTTTAAAGCTTAAAGCACAATTGTGAGTTATTTTAACTGTTATGATGAGCTGCAGGCTACTTTGTTGTAGTTAAAATAAAGCTATAACCATGCCATATTATTCTAACCTTTACAATATTGTTTAGCTTGATATTTCAGAAAACGCATTGTTGATAATAAATATGTCAACATTTCCTTAACTGTTAAAGCACGTTGAACTTAAAAGGTAAACCGTTAAATGTTCAGTTAAATTTATACAAAGGTTGTTTTTGCACGTACCTAAAAGTTATGGGTCTGGTACCTATAGCTCAAACCATGACTTTACTTAACGTCGTAATAATGTCATTGATCATTTCGCAAATGCAGTTATGTTTGAGTGACAAGTGGATTATTATTGCTAAATAGTTTGCTGTATGCCATAAGCTGAACAGTCTACAATGCGATAAAATTAACAATAGACAAAGATCCGCAGCAACTTCACACGAGAATGTATAGCAAAGAGTAAATTTAATACCGCATGCGCTCTGAAGTTGGTCACTTCTGTTGTTGAGCGATTGCATACACTCAATACTTTTTGAATGTACAGTTTGCTTCTTAATATTTTTCGATCACATCATCAACATCACATAATTGAGTTGTCGGTTAAAATAAGCTAATAAAATTAACTATTACTTAACAGTCGTTAAATCCTTTCTTTGTTTCGTTACTAGGTATTGTGTAATAGCACTTTGATTTAGGATCGCTTTGTTAGAAACTAATGGATATAATAAACCAGTCTTGAAATTGACAGCTTTGTTTTATAACCTTAGAATCATAATAGTTTAACGTGATAATGAAGCGATAAAGTTGCCTATTCAAGCCGTTCTTAATTAAAACCTGTCTAGAGGGAATATTAAATTGTAAGGAGCGGAAGGTGGGCCCTACGTCATGCTCGTGAACGGGTGCTGTCTACAGAGATGGTTCTACTATAGTTTAAGACACTTTTAATTTTACTTTAACGTGTTGATATGTCAGAACATAGGGAATTTACTAAACTATGTTATGGAAATCCATATAGGTACCTACTGATCTGAGGTAACATATTCATTGTTAACTTTCTTTAACGACCTCCGTGGTCGAGTGGCTTTGTACACCGGTTTTCACCGCCATCTCTGAGGTCCCGGGTTCGATCCCCGGTTGGGTCAATTTAGAAAACGAACTTTTCTATATTGGCTCAGATCTGAGTGTTTGTGATACCACCGTTGTCTCACCGATTTCCATAACACAAGTGCTTTAGCTACTTACTTTGGAATCGGAGCAATGTATGTGATGTTGTCAAATATTTATTTATTTATTTAAGTATCTATCTACTGTAACGTTTAAGATCTTCTTATCTTTAGCAGCTTCAACATTATTTAGGTGTAACTATCGAATTTTGTGCTGCCTTCACACAACAAAAAATAGATACAACCAATCATCTTCAAAACGTCGGTACAGTCATTCGTAACAGTATCGAATCGACTATTCCACAACCAGAAGTGTAAAAAAACAACTCACACCACGAATTATGGCACCCGAGAACTATAATCAGCGGTCTCGTAACGAGATTTCAACTGCAATATTTATCTGGGAATTAAAAAATTACAATGCTATAATTTATTGTAAGTGCGGTGTTGCTGTTTTTACCGACGTGCCACTCAATTCGTGACGTCTTTAGGGTTGGCAACGTTGACACTCGTTCTCATTTTTTATTATATGCGTGTTTTAATTATTTGAAATCCAAATTGGATACTTAAAAGAGTAGATCAGTTACTTATAGAATTATAAAAAAGTAAACATGTACAGTCACGTCTATGAATAGTATACAGTTTAGATTTTAGATCTATGTCACTCTAAAAGCTCTTAATTTTTTATGAACAGAAATCAATGACAAATGACACGTACAATTAAGTGACAAAGTTCTAAACTCCATACATATTTTAAAACGTTACTGTACATACCTTACAACTTTTCCTTATAGACTATAAAAGTCACTAAGGCAAAAGATTATCGAAAGCTTAAATAAAAGGACATTCTTTTGCTCACCACAGGACTTCGCAAAATGCTTAACTTTTAATTTAAAAAAGTAAAGATTTAACTTTTTCTTTTCCTTATTTTCAACTCCAAAAAGTCTTCATATTCTTCAGTGTAAAAGTTTGTAATTATTACTATTATACTCTGATACTCAACCCTTATACACGGAAGTACTTGATTCAAAACATAATATTAGGTATCTTGATAATCAGCCCATCACGCAAGGTCATTGACCTACTCAAACTGGTCAAACAAAAACATATTGTCCGAAGATCAATATTAATTATAGATCTCAAAGAAAAGTATTTACCTCCATATTTCAATGGATAGTTATGAACGTAGTCTGCACACTAGCGCCGCCATTGGGAAAAAATCATAGTGCTTAAATAAAGACGAAGTTTTGAATTATCTTAGTATAATGAAGATATTTTGTGAAATGTGGCCACTTTTAGCAAAAATCTTCACATTTTCTTTTCATGAAATAAAATTAAGTAAAAAATATGATTAAGATTGAATTGGGCTTCTTTGTGTGATTTTGAAATTTAAACAAAATAAAAACTTAAAAAAAATATATATTTTAATTGTAGATTTGTATGTGGTACGCTTCTAATAATAATAAATAAATGAATACCTTTTATTCGGACAGTAATTTAAAACTGATGGTAGGCCTAAAGGTGAGATGCTGAAAAACCACAACGTAAAGTCTTTTCAACGTAAATTCAACCAAACAACCACCAGCAATTAAATTGCAAGTTTATCATGTAATTTTATTGAATATCTTAACCCTTCAACGCCCGGAAAATGAGACACAATAGATATTCCATTTTTGTCCGGCCGCATGCATCCGCTCGGGCGTTGATGAATTAATGGCTAAAATCATCTGTAAGTAACTGTTAAAATATTATAAGAGTTGCAAGCAATTTGCTAATATTGTCAGCCCTTGTCGTTTGCGTGTACTCGCAAGATTGTTGCAGATTCTCCACGGATGTCTAATGGGTCTTGAAGCTAATATCAGAGCTTTTTAGCAAAAAGGATGAAACATTTAGACAGGCCTTAGGCTTCTTAGTGCCTAGGAATCCTATTTAACTTACCGACATTGCAAAGTGTAGGTTTTGATGACTTATTTTTTTATTACACAACACAGATTGCATTTATTACAAATTAATATCATCAACTTTATAAATAAATATATATAGTATAAAATGGTATAAATTAACCCTTGGCAGTGAAACTTAAAAAAAGAATCTGTGCACACTATAATAACTCATGAGCGACCGTATACAAGGTTTTTTTTTCACCCACATAGGATAGTGCTTGGCCTTCACCTCACCTGATGTTAAGTAATAATAAGGTCGAAAGTGTAAGCGCACTAAACCCGGAATCCTCACACTGAGGGATTGGCTATCTTACCTCTAACTGCCGGAACACAACAATTTTTAAATTGTTGTTGTGGCGTCAGACTTGAAATAAGCGCTACCACCAACCAAAAAAGGTGTAAAGGGAACACTTCCGAAAAAAGGTACTTCCTTTTTGTTGCTAAAACTTAACAACTTTCTCCAAGAAAATTTTCTTTTTCGGCTTTCCATAGTAAGTCGGTCAGCTGACTAATGCTATATGGTAGAATTTTTTTTTTCGTTTTCCGACCTATGTTCCTTGAAGAGAGTTGATAAATTTTAGCAACCTGCCTTTTTTCGGAAGTGTTCTCTTTACACCCTGTATAGTGTGACATAATATATGCAAAAAAAATCTTATTAGTATTAGTACTAACCCACTCACCGCATTGGGCTCGCGCGGTGGGTTACCACCCGTACTCTTAAATAGAGTATTGTACTCTTTCGTGTAGGTGTACTGTGATGCCTTTGCATCGTATGTGGACTATTTGGTTTCTGTAACTCTTTGGTTGCGTTGGATATGGAAAAAAGAAACATTTAAATATTTTCGAATGCGATCGGCAGTTCTTTATTATTTTGTTTGCGATCATTCTAGGCTGCGCCTTTGTAGTAGCAGGTTGTCACTATAATTAAAATATAAAAGATTAAAAAGATATTTCCATTTTAAATTTTGAGATTTTAGCATTCACAATGCTATTTTTATACAAGGTGTTACAAAAATACCCCTAATGCCGAATATGGTAGATAGGGACCATCAAACTGAACAACTTTTACTATAGGACCAACTCCGAAAACGCGAAAAAAAATCAGCTGTTTCGTACATTTTGATATATTCGTAATTAATTTTTGTATGAAACAGCTGATTTTTTTTCGCGATTTCAAAGTTGGTCCCATAGTAAAAGTTGTTCAGTTTGATGGTCCTTATCTATCATATTCGGCATTAGGGGTACTTTTGTAACACCTTGTATAATACTAAATAATGATCTGGTGCGAGTCGTATTTTTTCTAGAATATTATTTAGTATTATATAAATCCATTTTGTTTTAATCGCCTTCAACATCACTCTATAATCTACGACAGCGATAGAGTACGCTCAAATACTCTTTTACGTAACTCTTGACTGTTATTTGCGAAATTGTTACTAGTTGTGAATGAACACATAAGAGACAAAATAAACTGGCTTTAATTCCAAATAAAGCCCGACAACAATATTATGTCAAATAAACAAAGTAAATATATTGTGAAAAAATAGCATTGTGAATGCTTAAATCTCAAAAATTTAAAATGTTATATAGCTTTCTCATCTTAATCAACTGTTTAAAAATATCTTTCAGTTGAATGTCGAAGTTAATTCCTTCTACATTGGTGAGATGGCGCTGGCTTGCAGCGTAAGAGTTGATAAACTAGAAGAAATTCGACGTTCCCACTAGTGACTCGGTAGCTCAGCGGTCAGAGCATTGGACCGGATATCCAAAGGTCGCGGGTTCGATTCCCGTCCGAGAACATGATCTGGTGCGAGTCCTATTTTTTCTAGTATATTATTTAGTATTGTATAAAGTAAATATACATATTTTTTGAAAAAAAAAGTATATAATAAATATGTACCCTTTTTTATACTGCGTACTTTACTACCTAAATGAAAAATACTCTATTTGTCTGAAAAATGGTGGCAACCCTAGTTATGACCCGTCCTCCATATCGTCTATTAAATTAGTACTAGGACCAACAAAATATGTTGACCAACTTATTTCTTCATAGACGTCTCAGACCAGTTTCCAGTTGTGACCATTATTAAAATTTCAGCGTGGAGGTGCAGTTTTTTGATTCTATACTCAGCAGCTGCCGACCGGTTGCAGCCACAACTTGTGGCCACACCGAGATATCGAAGACGAGTGAGCCTTTATCGGCCACCAGATCGAAAATCGAAATCTTATACTGTTGACTGACTGGAAGACTCAATATCGACAAGGGTCTAGCCAGATCCGATAAGTTTGGTCCTGGTTTTTTTATTACTTGCTAACAATGACTTCAATTACATAGACAAGCTGTTCAAAATTAAAATTGTGTCACAACCAACCTTCGCGGCGCATCGACTGTTTCTCTCGGTTGCTCGCAATAGACTAAAGGAGTTGCAGTGCACGCACCGTAACTTAATGAGCAATTTTACTGTACAGCCTGTCTAGTGTAGTATACACATAGAAGTCTTTGCTTGCTAAAAATAAAGTGTTATTGTACCATTTTAGTGCACACATACCATCAATACAGATCTGATACAAGTTGCAAATTAAGTAAAAAGAAAGACAATGCTATTTTTATACAATACTAAATAATATACTAGAAAAAATTTTACTCGCACCAGATCATATTCTCGGACGGGACACGAACCCGCGACCTTTGGAAGTCCGGTCCAATGCTCCACCACTGAGCTACCGTGTCACTCGGTGCGAGTCCAATTTTTTCTAGTATGTTATTTAATATTGTATAAAGATAAGATTAGTAGGATTGTGGTATACCTAGATTTGAAGTATTTAACATAGTGTTGTATGTTAAATATTGTATGTGTGGGTCAGTGTGAGTCCAAAGCCGGGTAGTATGTTGTTCCCACCGGCGGTGTGGTACCGGCCGGCGACGACCGGAACCGGCCGTGAGAACCGCCCGTGTCGGCCCGTGTACACAGCATGTTGGCACTGTCCACAAGCCGGTTCGAATCCGGTGCAAGTCATGGGCGAACAGCTGTTGAAGAAAACGCTTCATTTGCGATTAAATGTTTCTACGACTATTTTGACGAATTGAAAAAAAAGTTTATAGCTTTCATTTTCATCATAAATATAAATAAATAAATAAATATTTGACAACATCACATACATTGCTCCGATTCCAAAGTAAGTAGCTAAAGCATTTTTGTTATGGAAATCAGAGACAACGGTGGTATCACAAACACCCAGACCTGAGTCAATATAGAAAAGTTCATTTTCTAAATTGAGCCAACCGGGGATCGAACCCGGGCCCTTAGAGATGGCGACACCTTGAAAACCGGTGTGCAAAGTCACTCGACCACGGAGGTCGTCAAATACCATTTTTAATTTCGTCAATAACCATTATGAAACAATTGAGTTTAATGAGGGCTTTTTAAACTGATATTTTAAAAAAATAGTAACTACTTGCCTCACTAGATAGCGTTGATGGACAAGTGAAATTAATGTCAAAATTAGCATTGAAAAATAAACGGCCTGTCCGTAAAAAAAGTCATTTTCATTCTTTAGCGTTCATTGGTTGTTAGCGGTTTTCAGTGTTTTCATGTGAATTGTGTTTTCTTTTCCTACGTTTTCAACAGTTGACACTTGCCTGTTTATCAACGCCATCTATCGAGCCTACAGTTTTTGTCATTTTGAAAAGCCCTCATTGATAGGTATTTCGTCTTTCTCCTTTTTTATGTTAATAGGTCAAAACAACAAAATTTCGAGAACAGACTTCTAGTCAAGCGTTTTTTAATTAAAATACTTATATTATTTTTCCTGTGCCTAAGTTCTAAGTTTTTTAAGGTATTGAATTAAGATAGTACTTACTTTTACCGAATTTTACTCCCTAAATCACTCGAATCATCCCAAATAAACACTCCTATTGAGAAATTTATTTAATACGATTGCAAGAATATTGCGCGATATAATCAGCTTACGACAGGTTTTGAAATGTCCTACATACCAATACTATACAGTCATACATCTTTTATACCAATCCTACTAATATTATAAATGCGAAAATGTGTTTTTGTTTGTTACCTTTTCACGCCTAAACGGCTAAATAGATTTGGTACACATACAGTTTATAATCTAGATTAACATATCTATAGGCGAAATAATATTAGAAAAAATCGACTCACCCGTAGCACCTCAGACGGGACGCTACGGGTGAGTCGATTTTTTCTAGTATTTTTTCTAATATTATTTCTTTTAATATAAAAATAGAATTGTGAATGCGAAAAATCTAAATTTAATAATTATATCTATAGGCTACTTTTTATCTCGATCAAAGGTTCCCTAACCCTGGGGTTGCCAGGTGTCCGGCTTTAGCCGAACTTGTTTGGCTTTTTGACTCCTTGTCCGCCCAAATTTGACTGCGTCCGGCCTGTCCGGCTTTTATTAGGTTTTTTGTGTGGCTGCCGCGCGATTCGTAAGTCAAGCGCAAGTAATGCCTCGACACGACTGCCCCGCTCCGAGTCCGACCGACCGCTGCTCGCAAGGCAGTATAAATATTGTCCGGCTTTTAGAACATAACATGTCCACCTATAAAAAAACTATAATTAGCTATTCCGGCTTTTAGGGTAAAATGTCCAGCTAAATGAAATACCGAGTCCGGCTTTTGTGTTTTTGGAAATGGCAACCCTACCTAGCCTATAGCGTCCACGTGGATGAAGTTGCGGGCGGCCGCTTGTATCTTATAACTTGAAGCGGTCAGTTAGTCTGTTTGTCTGCAGGGTTGACGGCTCGCCCGTTGAACAAGGTCGTCGCCCTCCCTTCCGGCACCGTTTGCAAATATCCACCAAAAACATTTGGAAACTAATCAGTTTTCAAACTTAAAACGTGACTGGAAATGAGATGAAGAAAAAAAACACAAAAAAATCCCAGTTATGCTAAAATCAGACCTATAATCCGCGCGCGATGAGAATGGGATGCTACCTTTTGGAACTAAAAAGCACACGGTCCGTCCAGCCGTAGCGTCGGCAAACTCGCGTAGATGCTAGTTGTGTAGAACTGTGCGCGTGGATTTCTGTTCGAGTTTTATTTTAAATGCCAGATTTATATATTATTTTAGTGATTAATTAATAATGAGTGGAAAAAGGGATAAAAGTTTTTACTTTTTTTAAATACTTTTTTATTTAAATAGATTCAGAACTTTTTTGCTAGCGCTACTTGCTGCTTAATTGACATTTTTTATTTACTTTGACAAGGTCCCAAAGATTATACCTCCCGTACCTACTTTAATTGCGAAATATAATTTTTTGACGAGCGAAGTAGAGAGAAAATAATGCAAATATACTTCATGTATTTCTAGGGTTCTGTACCAAAATGGTAAAAAAAATCCTTATGGTGCAACTCAGTCTGTCTGTCTGTGTATCACAGCTGGATATCTCGAGAACTACTAATGCTATCAACTTGAAATTTGGAATAGTTTTAAATGACGTTTGCTCAACTATTTTGCAAATAAGAGCGCTGCTTGCACATTCTCAAACATTTTTAAGTCGCATAGTTTTAAAAAAAAATACCCCCCCCCCTCCCCCCTCCCTTATCTCCGAAGTATGCATAGAGAAATATCTAAAATTATTTTATGTGATAGAAGTTTATGTAAAGATTACAGGAAAAATAAAACGATGTCTCTAAATAGTAAACTTTTTTAGAATGATGTTACGGAACCCTCGGTGCGTGAGTCTGACTCGCTGTTGACCGTTTTTTTTTATGCTCATCAATAATTATTGAAAGTTTGTGTTGATTTGCATGCTTATAATTAATTATTGATTGATTTTATTATCTTACAGTTTTACATCTGGTGTGCCAAAAGATGATACTAATTTAAATATCTATAGACAATGTAATGTTTTAAATTTCCATGGTTTTTGACGTTATTAGAATAATCTATATCGGGATATCGGGAGTCTCAAAAATAAACAGGTACATGGTGTAAATCCCGATATAGTTTATTCTAATAATATCTATAGACGTTTACCTCCCATAAAGTTTAAGCTCACATCAAGTGAAAAGCGAATATTTGACAACGCAACAGCATAAACAGCATGGCTGTTGTGAGGAGGCGCATCTTGAATGAGCTATTGAAATAAATGCGTTTACTGCTGCGCCGCGCATGCGCTGTCCATTTACATTTCATAAGCCTCGCATGAATAGACTGCGTATTTATTTATTTACTACTTCCGTCTCGCGACATGTTAGAAATGTTTATATTATTTGGTGTTATAGAAATGTTTAGTTTGTAGGCTTACGTACTTTATACTTTTCTCATGTAGTGATAGTCGTATCGCTATTATAAAATAATAACAATGTAATATACAACATGTTACAAAAATACCCCTACTAACGAATATGGTATATAGGGACCATCAAACTGAACAACTTTTACTATGGGACCAACTCTGAAAACGCGAAAAAAAAATCAGCTGTTTCATACATTTTGATATATTCGTTTTTAATTTTTGAATGAAACAGCTGTTTTTTTTTCGCGATTTCAGTGTTGGTCCCATAGTAAAAGTTGTTCAGTTTGATGGTCCCTATCTACCATATTCGGCATTAGGAGTATTTTTGTAACACCTTGTATACATTGCAGTACATACACACAATAATTTATTAAATAAATGAAGTAGCAGATTCTGTAAAAAGGATGAAATAACAGAGAAATATTTAAACTTGTAGAGCTTTAGACGTCGCGTTTGTGACAATTTTGATAGTTTTTGAAATGGCTGAAATATTATTTTACCGCATATCTCCGCTATTTTGAAAAATTTCGGAAAACTGAATTAACAAAAAAATCCGTACAATTATAGAACCTGCTTACCAAATACGAGAATCGTTGTTGAAAAATGTGACCTGTAGAGAACAGACGGACAGCCGCACAGCGAGACAGACGGATGGACATACAAAAGCATTTTGCCCAAGCTGAACGTTTTGCGCTCGCTCGGTCAAAATGTCAAATTACGGTTTCAAGTTTTTCTCCTGCTGGAAACCTATAGGTACAGTCAGCAATAAAAGCCGCTGAACGCTTTAGTCATATCGCTAATGTCATATCCATTTTTAGGGTTCCGTACCTCAAAAGGAAAAAACGGAACCCTTATAGGATCACTTTGTTGTCCGTCTGTCTGTCTGTCTGTCTGTAAAAAATAATAAAATTGAACAGTATCGGTCTGCTGAATGCACCGATCCATCCGTTTTGGGTACTGAATTTTGGGTGAAGCTCGGAAAAAACAGAGTCTCGATTTCTGAACTATTTATAATGTAGGTACGGAACCCTCGGTGGGCGAGCCCGACTCGCACTTGTCCGGTGTTTTTATAATTGCCTTACAGTTTTAAATATTAGTTAAAACCATTTATAAGTACGACAAAATACGTAATTATTTAGCCGCTTTTATTTCAAACTCTACCTATCCAATTGATTTCTTCATACTTACCTACAATTAAATAAAAATAAAATACATTAAACTCTGTTATTTGCGATAACTTTGCTATAAAGCACCTCAGCTACCAAGGCGTTGCGTTACGTTACGTTGCGTTGCGTTACGTTACGCAAAATTACAAGAGAAACCAGCACTTTCTCATTACAAACCACCCATAAAACAATCTTGTGTGCAACAAATGCATTAATTAAATACCTATGCATTTTAAATTCCCGCGCAGATTACAGATTTCACGGTGTTAAACCGTACCTCATATTACCATATTAATTGGTCTTAATCGCGAGATATCGATGTATTGACTTACGATTGAATTAATCGATTTTCGCTAAAAACAAATGAGCGCAATTATTGCACGCCCACTGCTGAACAAATAAATGAAATCATTCGGAATGCCATCGACAATCGAGATTCAATCAGAACGGTATTTACTAAGTAATTTGAGGCAATAAAATTGATCGGAATTGTTTTATAACGCACAATCTGTTTATATAGATAGTTGATTTACTGTGAAGTTTTACGAAATTGAAACATTTTATCATAACTGTATTTGAAATGTTAAGTTTTCTGCGATTCCACGCTACCTCTGGATAAGTGATACTGAAAATAGTGTAAACTTACCTATATTCTTGTGAGAATCTATTTCAGATATAGTGGTAATAGTCTTGAAGCATAGAAAGGAGCTGAATGTATTTGGTTAAACTGGTACACACGACAGCACGTCAGGTTATACAGTTAAACTGCGAAAACAGCTTTTATTACGTAGGGCATAAAGGCGGTCTCAAGGTCAACACGTATAGTCTGAGGTGACGTCGTTTGTACATACTTACGTTATGCCACACGTGACGTACGAATATTTTTAAATTTTGGAATTCAAGCATTCACAATGCTATTTTTATATAATACCAAATAATGTACGAGAAAAAATACGACTCGCACCAGATCATGTTCTCGGACGGGAATCGAACCCGCGACCTTTGGATATCCGGTCCAATGCTCTGACCGCTGAGCTACCGAGTCACTAGTGGGAACGTCGAATTTCTCCTAGTATATCAACTCTTACGCTACAAGCCAGCGCCATCTCACCAATGTACAAGGAATTACCTCGACATCAATTGAATACCTTTCCAGATATTTTTGAACAATTAATTAAGATGAGAAAACTATATAATTTTTTAAAAATCCAACGGTCGCGGGTTCGATTCCCGTCCGAGAACATGATCTGGTGCGAGTCGTATTTTTTCTAGTATATTATTTGGTATTACGTACGAATACATAAAGTATAAAGTTCATTTTCTTTTCATTGTAATGCTGGGGCCACACTAAGGCTTAGCGGCATTAATTATGGCGCTAATTGTCCTTATGCCTAGACACATAAGGTTCATCAATTCGAAAATTCAACGGCGTTGGCCGTTAGTGTGGACCCAGCATAAGAAAAGCTCACATAAATATTCCAAACGCTACACAAAATGTAATGAACGACTTGTTCCTTATACTTTACATAGAGTAGTAATAGTGTCCATCAGCCATTTTAATGTCCCCATTGCTGGGGCACAGGCCTTTCTTATGAGTGGGTAAGAAGGATGGACTATGACCCACCACGCGAGCCGAATGCGGATTAATGGGTGCTAAAGACTGCAAAAGCAGCCGGGACCAACGGCTTAACGTGCATTTCGAAGCACGTAGGAACTCGAGATAATAAATTTTTGGTCACACAGCCCATGACCGACCCTTGTGAAAGTTGATAATAGTATTTAAACCTAATACTAAAGTAATAAATGTAGGTTCCTTATCTTTTTTATGTTTTTCCAAACAAAAAGGTTACAAACTTCTAAGGAGTAGTTAATAGAAAAACGGTATCATAATTTATTTCAAAACAATCCACGATATAACAGAGATTGGT
This sequence comes from Catoptria pinella, assembly GCA_963556745.1. NCBI lineage: Eukaryota > Metazoa > Arthropoda > Insecta > Lepidoptera > Crambidae > Catoptria > Catoptria pinella. The sequence continues at coordinate 2,963,997 of OY750771.1, forward strand.
AAATAGAGAGCCTTAAAAAGCTATTTGTAATATAAATAACAGCCAAACATTTGAAACGATTTCTGAGCTAATGCTTAATAAATACTTTATTCAGACTTAAGTATAATAATACTTAAGCTAATGACGAACGCAATAAAATACGCCCAAATTCCTAAACATTTTTATGACACATAGCTTTAAGAAAGTCAGAAGAGGTCAACGACTTCAACTTTGGGTAAAATATAATACATTGGTAACTTTGACGCGCGATCTAAAAATGCGCTTCTTTAAATTCGAGAAGTTTTTGGGGCATTCATTTATACATAAGCGCCACTGTTTTTGGCAAAATTATAAAAATGGATTTAATTTATGATATTTGAATCTATAAATAAATAAATATTAGGTATTTTCCTAGTGCAGGTAAAATCACTCGATATGAAAAAGTAACACGGAGCTTTTGGGAACCCAAAACCTGAATATTGTTTAGATGAAATGCGAAAGGATATAGTGCAAACAATCGTGTACTATTAATGTATTCTGAGAAATCGTATATGATAATTAACCTAACCTTGAGAAGCTCGGTGGCGCTGAGGAGCTCGGTGGCGCAGTGGTATAGCGCCTGGCATAGTTATTGGTCATAACTGGTATAGTTATGACCGACCCTTGCGAAAGTTGCTTAATCCAGCGATTGCGGAGATTAAGCAACATTCGCAAGGGTCGGTCCACCCATAAGGGAATGTGCCCCAGCAGTGGAGACATAAAAAATGTCTGAAGTTCAATTCACCTAATGAATAATCGGTCACCGGATTGATGATCATGGCTGTGAAATTTATAACTTGCTCCAACTCATTTCACTTTATCATAAATCATATTCTTCGCATTGAAATGTGGTAACACTACTCACAAAAGCCATATTTTCATCTCAAACAAAGGCGATGTCAATGTCTTTAAGTCAGGCAGACTCAAATATGGCAGCATCAAACTCAAAATTCAAAAAGAGGAAATTCAGGTTGTTAGTTTATAAAATCGTATAAGGCCTTGTAACCAAAGCGGTCAAAATGTATGCATAGGAATATTCTATTATATTTTAATACTGTTATTCATAACACCTTAATTGTAGTGTGAGATGGCGGCTGTTCCACTCAGCCAAGGTCTTTATGCGAGGAATTCTATTAAATTTAAATATAACGAACTCGACTCGGGCCAGGCGACATTTTGTAAAATGTTATAAAGAATACTGTGACCATGGATTTGGGAGATAGCTACGGACTAGAAAATCGAATTATACAGTATGTAAATTAACTAAAGACAATCCTTTTAACCAGGCTGTGTGTAGGTTGGGAAAAAGCCAACGGGTTATTTTAAATTTTATAATTATTATATTTATTTCACAATTAATAACATTTATCTCTTTCGTAATCGGCAAAAAAAAATTCATCACCTGTAATATTTTACAGGTGTGTAAATATGAGTGACTTTTACAGGTGAGTAGGCAATCATAACAAACTTCAGATGGCTATGATGTGTGTAGATACTAATTGTCAGCCGCACGATGTACACTACTGGGCATAAGCCCCACCAAGTGTCTGCACGATATCAGGGATGTTATGAATATGAAATTTCGGATCTGGACACAGATACGGATATAAAATTATTTCCGATTATCCGTTAATTTCGGTTACGGATTTAAGATATTTTAGGAAATTGTAAAAGAAAAACTAGATTGTGTCGGCTCGGCCGGGCAGAAACACCTGTCATATAATGTCTCATTAAAAGTCCGCCCCTATCCGAAATTATCCGAAACTTACTGGATTAAGTAACGGTTACGGATATATTTTTATTCCGGATATCCGATAGTTTTGGTTACGGCTACGGAGATCCTTAACATCCCTGCACGACATGATCAGACCGCCTTGCACTGCCCGTATCCAGCTGATTCTCGCGACCTTCACCAGATCGTCAGTCCAACTTGGTGTGTGTTTTGGTCCAACTTGGTGTGTGTTTTGGTCCAACTTAGTGTGTGTTTTGGTTCAACTTGGTGTGTGTTTTAGTCCATCTGCGAACAAATAAACATTTTTAATATAATGGGAAAACGTTTTTTTCTCTTGCTGCTAATTGACGACAAGAAGTTGTGCGATGATGAAAAGTCTACATCGAGTTCCCGAATTTTTTACTGATATACTTTATTTAGTTTTTGGCGATTATCGGCCAAATACTCAAACGAATCTTAAAGTTAAGGCCACTTTAAATTCAAAAAAATTGTCAGATTTGACAGAAACTCTATGAAACTGACAGCTTCCTTAAAGTTAATAAGATCTTCACTAATGATTTTAGCTAAGAGCCTTTAAGTATTCGGCGGTATATCTGCGAATCATAAAACAACATTATCATAATTACTCAATTGGAAAATGTCTAAAAATAATACCTATCTTATAATGGTAAATATTTACGTAAACTCGAAATTAAAACGACTTCAAAAAATCACAGACTAGTTTCAAACACACTAGAATGATGGCCGCCACAATAAAGAGTGTAACACATAGAATGGATGCAATCAGCATGCAAATGCTGCTCTCACTCGCCAGCGAACATCGAATATTGATCGACGCATTATGATAATGCGCAGGCGCTGGTCGAAACGCGCTGTGTGAATACGCCTTAACACGGACTCTAAAAATAGGTACGATTACGATTTAAAAACTTAGTTGTCAACATCAGCCATTTTAATGTCCCCACTGCTGGGGCACAGGCCTTCCTTATGGGGAATAAGGAGGATAGGTTATGACCCATCACGCAGTCCCAATGCGGATTGGTGGGTATCAACGACTGCAAATTCAGCCGGGAACAACGGCTTAACGTGCCTGCCGAAGCACGAAGGAAGTCAAGATGATAAATTTTTGGTCTCCCATGCCACGACCGACCCTTGCGAAAGTTGCTTAATCTCAGGATAATTTTACTGAAAGAATACTTCATTGGGTTTTTAAAAATAGTTAGAACTGTGTGTGTGTGTAGTGTTATGCAGGAAAAAATAGTCCTAATGAGCAACCCATTCGATCGGTATCGTAAAATAAAAGATTATTTTTTCATATTTGGTGCGTTCGATTCCTGGTTAAGGCAGGCGACTTTTCAAAAATCTTTGAATGCAATTATTTTTAGAAATAAAATGAAGTCTTCTCTCAGCAACACTTCCTATGTCTGTATCATTCATGATTTTGTGTTTCTGTTCATTGTTAGACCTATAATAGTTGTCGAGATAAACATTCGCTTATTTAGTGTTTTGATACTTGTAGAATACGACCAAATAAATATAAAGTTTAAATATTTTTGGGTATTTTTTAAGCATTAAAACACAATCGGCATACAAATTACAAATACTGCTATTCTCTCCAGCAACCATCGAATATTGATCGACACATTATGGTAATCCACGAGCGCTGGTTGAAACGAGCTGTGTGAATACGCCTTAAGACCGACTCTTAAACTTTTTTTTAAATAAATAATAATATAATAATAAATAAATATTTGACAACATCACATACATTGCTCCGATTCCAAAGTAAGTAGCTAAAGCACTTGTGTTATGAAAATCTGAGACAACGGTGGTATCACAAATGATCACCCAGACCTGAGCCAATATAGAAAAGTTCGTTTTCTAAGTTGACCCAACCGGGGATCGAACCCGAGACCTAGAGATGGCGACACCTTGAAAACCTGTGTACAAAGCCACTCGATCACGGAGGTCGTCAAACTCGTCGACTCTTAAACTAGGTGCGATGTGTAGTTATACACCGTTAAGTTTTAAGTTTATCTAAAAATGAAATGTGGATTTAAGACCATGAATGAACGACTTTTACTATGTTCCATACATTATAGTCGAGTCAATGTTGTACTTTTCTTCTCAAAAATTAACGGTGTATATAAAAACAATGACTTTGTTTTCGTGAAATAACGTAGAAAAGTATAATTCGTACAAAGTTTGATTTTGGAAGCAAAGCCCTGCTCTTCGAAATTGATAAGCCGATTCTAACGAAACAAAATGCATCATTAGTTAACTAAAAAATCATATTATATGTATAGAGACGAACTGAGAATCACCTTCTTTTTGTAGTCAATAAAAAACGCACTAAATCTGTATCTACACCATAACACCACTATCTTGACTATTTGACGACACTATTTGACGTGGTCGAGTGGCTTTGTACACCGGTTTTCAAGGTGTCGCCATTTCTGATATCCCGGGTTCGATCCCCGGTTGGGTCAATTTAGAAAACGAGCTTTTCTATATTGGCTCAGGTCTGGGTGTTTGTGATACCACCGTTGTCTCTGATTTCCATAACACAAGTGCTTTAGCTACTTACTTTGGAATCGGAGCAATGTAAGTGATGTTGTCAAAAACAAACTACCAGATTTACCTCTTAATATCAGGTCAAGTGGTGTCATTTAATAATTATTCACACTCCCTTATAAACGTTATTTCGTAACACTTTTACGGTTTACATTTATTTTTTATAAAAACATTGAAGTTCATTGTTTTTATCAATAAATTATCTGTAATAAAAAATGGCTTTTAAAAAAAAGTTGAAGATACTGTCATAGATAGAAGATTGTCAGTGTTACGTAATATACTAGTCTTCACAAAATATAAAAGCTAATTTTACCAACTACTTTAAAGTGGTTTTCTCAAGTCCAGATCTGTCGCAAGAGTTATTAATATCCCAAAATAAGCACATTCTCCCACCGTTTCGGATGCACTAACAGCATATCATTAATTGTTGTCACCAATCACCACTTGTCTTGCATCATACCACATTTTTCTTCAGAACAAAAATAATATTTATAAAGCTAACTGCCCGCGGTTTTGTCCGCGTAAAACACAGGAATTTCATGCACGAATTTCACTGGTAGATTTTTCAAAAATATCCATTCCCCCTTCATTTATTTTTTGGTCCCAATAGGTTAGGCTGTACGCGCTGAATGATAAAGTATAGACAATCTAGTGTCCAATTCAGGGCTGCCACCCGTAAAATTAGAAACCCACAGTAAAATTTTGTATAATGAGTTCAATTTTAACAGTTAATGGTAAGGTACATTGTTTATGTTTAGAGATGAGAGTCGTAAATAAAAAATCTGTTATAAGTGTAAATTCACTGTTAAAATCGAACCTAATACATAATATTTCATTGTCAAGTACGAGTGGCAACCCTTATTGGATTCCTAAATTGGACACTATATTGGCTAATGTATTCAAGCCTTTAATCATTTTATAAATAGGAATACATATGATATCAATTTATTGGAAGTGTTGAATGAAACAGCTAGTTCTTGCAAAGTTTTTATTTTGATTAAAGAGAATTGGAATAACATAAATACAAAGTAATTTTGTTTTTGTTGAGCTAATCTACTCTTACTTTATAAATGCGAGTAACTCTGTCTGTTTGATGGGTCTCCACGCCTAGACCACTGTATCAAATCTGATGGAATCTGTTATAGAGATACCTAGATAGATTAGATTTGTACCTTGGGGACATAGGTTTTCCGTTTGTCAAGTAAAAACGAAATTCCACGGCATGAGTGCAATGCTAACCAAGCACCAAACGACTATATCATATTCCTTAGTATTATTATAAATGCGAAATTTCGAAAGTAAGTTTGTTTGTTTGTTACGCTTCATGTCTTAATTAACTACTTAACCGATCTTCATGAAATTTTACATATAGGAAAATGAGGGAATTTCAAAGAAAAATTTAGATTTATTTTATATTGGTATTTTGTGGTAAAATATACGTAATAATAAACATTATCACAAAATTTCGAGTATTTTTTAACTTAATAATATGACAATGGAAAGTTAAAAAATACTTCGTAACAAAACTTTGGAAAAAAGCTGACTATGGTGGCTTCTCAAGTCTTTGTATTCTATATTTTTTTTAAATATTTTTTTTTTTTTAATTGTTCACATAACAGCTCTTAACACGTTTGAGCGCCCCCTTCTACTACTTTGCCTGGGTTTGGGTCGGAAAGACACATATTTGGTGCAAATATAAAGACTGTCTTTATCGATTAAGGCTCCGTTTGGCCCCTTCGGGTACGGAACCCTAAAAATCACATAGAGTACCTTGCATCCAGAATAAAAATTCTGTTCCCGAATTATAGAAAAATTCCACGCAGACAAAGTTGCGGGCGGCCGCTAGTACTTAGATATTTTCAATCAACAATTGAATTTCAAGCCCAGTAGCCGAGATTGACAGCTACCCGCCATCCTAGTTGCCCATTGTATGCTAATCCATACTCCGAATAGAGACAACTAGCTTTTTTAGATGCCATTTCTAGGAAATTTAAAGGCTGTGTGGGTTGCATACGGTATGCTTGAAATGTGTAAAGAAAACAATAAAGTTTATGGAGGTTTGGATTATAAAATGGCGCTTGACGATTTTTGGCTTTGTTGACTACGTTATGTTTTATTCATATATTTATTTTCTTTTAACCCTTCAACGCTTGGAAAATGAGACACAATAGATATTGCATTGTTATCCGGCCGCATGCGGCCGCTCTAGTGTTGATGAATTAAGTAATGACAGATTTTCTTGAATTCTTGTGGCTCGCTCGATTATTAATATCAGACCATTAGATTCTAATTAGATCTATGTTCAAAGGTTACATAATGTAAGGCGATTCACACATTGGCACGCATGATGCTGCATCATGCGTGTCGATGCACCTACGCACGTACTTGCGGGAGTGCAGATCTGCATCATCGTGCGGGTTTTTTACGCACTCACGCACGTAGTTGCATTTTGGGGATTCACGGCGGCTCTGACTCATTTTATTCAAATATCGAGGTCCATTTTTAAACACACGTCAAGCCCTTCTAAAATCACGCACGCATCTGCGACACTCGGTGTGCCATACATTGCGTCTCTCCTCGCACCCACGTACGTGTGTGCATGTTTCTCCGCATGTACGCGCATGATCTGCCTTAAAACGCGCGTGGAAGCATTTTCAGTGTGATGGACTGTGCGTGTTTTCTATACACACGTTAGTACTTGCAAGCAACTTTAGAACACGCAATCATGCGTGGCAGTGTGTTAACCGCCTTAGACTCTGCCTGAGTTTGTTCAGTCTATTTAGTTAGAAACTATTATCCTAACAAAGTCTTCAATAACAATGTTAATTACTTATGGTTTCTGGTAGTCTGGGTGAGATTCACTGCCTTAGTGGGACATAGAGAATTTTGGTTTCAAATTGATTTTCGTTTTCCTGACGTTTCGGCAGTTTTGTAGCTGCCGTACTCACGTCATAGGGGACTGAAGCCAAGCCATTTTCACCCGTATTTAAGAACAATACTCAAACGACCCTGGCCTAAATACATTTATATACATTTAGGCCAGGTAAAGTACGTGTCGGACTTCACATGTTTAGGATTTCATACCAAATAGGGCTAAGGAGCGGGGTTTATCTGTGCTACGCGTTTGACCGCAAAAATAAGTTGGTTTGTAATAGGAAAATGAGGGAATTTAAAAGAAAATTCTCAATTTATTAATATATTGCTATTTTTTGGTAAATTATACGTAATAATAAAAATTATCTCCAAATTTCAAGTTCATAGGCAAGTGGGAAGTTAAAAAATACTTCGAAACAATTTTTTTTTTTAATTTATGTCTTTGGTGACTTCTCATGTCTTTGTTATGTGTTGTCTTTCTCATGTGTTTGTCTAAATAACAAGTACTAAACAATAATAACCCACCGTTTAAGTAAAAAAAAATCTTACGCCCCCCTTCGCTTGTATAGGAGTCCCCCTCTAAAATATTTTAGAATATTCTTTACCTGATTTTGGGTTTGCAAGACACATTCTTGGTGCAAATAAGAAAACTGTAGCTTCAACGATTTAGCTGCTACAGTTTTGTGACGGACGACGGACGGACAGACGGACACATAGTGACAGCAATAGGAACCCTAACTATCATCTCAGACCAGTAAGCAGTGATAATAATTAAATTAAAGATCATTGTCTATGTCTCATTTTTGTTGGGTGAATGTCGGGAAATCGCAATCAAATTTGACCGGACAAGAGGTTAAAAAGCCAAACTTGTCCTAAATCTAAATCCGGACACCTGATAACCCTTTTTACAACGAACACACAGCGTGCGGAACTATAAAACTAAGCAATAACTGAATAAATACCGTAATAAATTAATGTGCCACAGCAGGCTACTAGAAATTAAATCAGAAAAGCTCATTTAATGAGCAGGCAATCTTCGCAACTGATTGGACATTCTAATCAACTAAAGCGCGCCGGTTCAGCCGCCCGTGTGTCACCCACGCTATAAACGTCCAGCCAATAATTACCTTTACTAGTTCCTACTTCCCTCAATAATAAGGTTCATTTTAGGTTGGCAACTATGTGATAAATATATTGTAGAAAAGCGAATGGTCATTTGTGGTCATGTTATTGATGGGGTTTTCATATTTTACTGCGTGGCGTGTCAAAGGTGTTTGTTTCCTATAATAACGGTGCAGTACTGACATTACTGTTGCGGTGGCTGAGGGCTAGCGGTTTGGCCGAGTAGTTCCCACGTTTGATGCATTTAGGAGTGAGGACACACTGCTTCGTGTGCAGATTTAAAAAAAAAATCGTCTATGATTGTGTCGTTGGTTTGTCACCATGTGTGTTTTCTATAAAAACTTTCCACTTTACGTATAACGTATTAAAATCTGCAGATTTTACAAAAACGCATTTTTTTTTATTGTTCTGTGGTCACGCGATGTGTTGTGTAACGCATGTGATACGTAGCAGTGTCCGATCTATCACGGAATTCAAAGTAATTTTAGGTATTTATCCCAATTTTCTTACCAAATCAACTTCTTTTCTTCGCTTCTTTTTTCTTAACTTTATTATTAAAAATGTTACAAAAAACCCTAAAGCCGAATATGGTAGATAGGGACCATTAAACTGAACAACTTTTACTATGGGACCAACTTTGAAATGGCGAAAAAAAATCAGCTGTTTCATAGAAAAATGTATGAAATAGCTGATTTTCTTTTTCTCTACCATATTTGGCTTTAGAGGTTTTTTTGTAACACGTTGTATTGAAAATTCCCGTGACTGAATGCTTAAAAGCAGTAGCGGTGTTGCAGTCCTGTAGCGAATGAGGTTGCAATAAAAAGCCAAACAAAATTGTCCTCTGTGCAAATGTAAATGTTTGTGACAACTTACAATAATATGAATTATTTTATATCTTTCCAGATATTTTTAAACAGTTGATTAAGATGAGAAAGCTTAAATCTCAAAATTAAAAAAGTTATATAGCTTTGTCATCTTAATCAACTGTTTTAAAATATCTGGAAAGATGTTCAGTTGAATGTCGAGGTAATTCCTTCTACATTGGTGAGATGGCGCTGGCTTGCAGCGTAAGAGTTGATATACTAGAAGAAATTCGACGTTGTCACTAGTGACTCGGTAGCTCAGCGGTCAGAGCATTGGACCGGATATCCAAAGGTCGCGGGTTCGATTCCCGTCCGAGAACATGATCTGGTGCGCGTCGTATTTTTTCTAGTATATTATTTAGTATTATATAAAATAGCATTGTGAATGCTTAAATCTCAAAATTAAAAAAATGAATTATATTAGTTACATTAAATAAATAAGTCATAAATACATCAATAGTCACACGTCTCTTAAATATCACAATTTAATATTAATATAGAGGAGCTCGACGGCGCAGTGGTTTAGCGCCTGGCCCAGCGATAGCGGAGCTTAAGCAACTTTCGCAAGGGTCGGTCATGACTTGAGTGACCAAAAATTTACTGTCTCGAGCTCCTCCGTGCTTCGGAAGGCACGTTAAACCGTTGGTCCCGGCTGCATTTGCAGTCGGTAACACCCACCAATCCACATTGGGCCCGCGTGGTGGGTTATGGCCCATCCTCTTTATCCACCTATAAGGAAGGCCTGTGCCCCAGTAGTGGGGACATTAAAAATGGCTGATATTAATATTGCACCCAATGCATATAAATTAATTAATAGCAAAGAGAATAGCATGCACACACCTCAATTAAACCGAAGTAGATACATCACGAAAAACTCCTAAAACAACGTTACTCCACAAATTAGAAAACGAAATAAATTAACTGGAAACACATACAAATGTGCTTGCAAACGATTTCCGGAGCCCACAACTCGTAATTTCGAGCCCAAAGAGTTCAAAATTGTGTAGACACATGCAAGAGTACAGTTGTGAACAAACTCGTATACATTAGAATAATTGCAACAGACAACTCCCAGTGGAGTGTTATTAAAAAAACATTAGCCTGTGTCATATTAATTAGTTTATAAGAAATGTTTGTTATTCCGATTGCTAAGGATTTCGGATATGCTTTTTGTGTACAAATGAGCGTTTGTACATGTACGTACAAGCGGCTAATAATTAAGTTGTTTAAGTTAGCTTATGGGCCATTAATGGGCGACGTCTAATGACCAGAAACTGTTAATTAACATTTTTTGTGGCAATTCGTTTTAATTGTTGCATTTGTTTATTATTTCCTTTAAACAAGCTTGGTAAACAAGCCTCTAGACCATATCACTTTGTGGCCTGTGGACACTTCAATTTTATCATTAGTTTTTACCGACTTCGAAAGGAGGGAGGTACTCAATTCGACCCGTATTTTTTTTTTGTTTTTAAGGAGGTACTCAATTTGACCCGTATTTTTTTTTTGTTTTTAAGGAGGTACTCAATTTGACCCGTATTTTTTTTGTTCTTTTTATCACAGTACCATTCAAAGAGCATGTAACCTTCTTCTTCTTTTTGATGTGGCAATTCACTCCTCTTCACGTCAGGGTGAAGTTCTTCTTCTTCTTTTTTTTGTTATGGCAATCTACTTTCCTCTTGGAAGTAATTTTTGCCAGTGTCAAGCGTTAAATAGTTCAGTGGTAGATATTGTTTAATTTTTCATTAGAATGCGGGTGCATCGCATTCCAATGCTGCTTGGAGCATTTGGCACCAAGTATATCAAGACAGTTTACTCGGTTAGTTCTGCCGAGGAAGCCACCACTTCAATAAAAGTCTCAGCTTCACACAATCAAGATCGCGCCTATTTCAATCATCTCACATATTGTTCAGTTGCGTAGACACTTGTACCATATAACTGCACCAATTTTAAGACTCAATATCTACTATGAATCAATTTGAAAATAATTAAAATAGACACCAAACCGAACTCGACAAAATGGCGCCAAAAACTCCAGAAGTTATTGGCATACCTACCAGTCAGTCATTTTGAAAAAATCGGAAATTCGGCGCAACTTCTGAAATTAGTGTCAATCGATAGAAAACGTTTGATTTTAGACAGTACTTACGTTCAGAAAAATAACAAACGGTCTGTATTTACTAGGCTTTGCACAGTCTAGCAGCTCCTGATGATGTAAAGTAAAGTAAAAGTAAAAAATTGCTTTATTCAAATAAACTTTTTTTTTTATTACATCACATACATTGCTCCAATTCCAAAGTAAGTAGCTAAAGCACTTGTCTTATGGAAATCAGAGACAACGGTGGTATCACAAACACCCAGACCTGAGCCAATATAGAAAAGTTCATTTTCTAAATTGACCCAACCGGGGATCGAACCCGGGACCTCAGAGATGGCGACACCTTGAAAACCGGTGTACAATGCCACTCGACCACGGAGGTCGTCAAACTTAGTAATTAAGCGCTTTTGAATCGTCTATATTTTTCTACCAATCGTTCCAGACTTTTTTAACTGACAAGAAGAAGAAGAATGAAGATGATCCGGGTAGGGGCGAAACACGTGTAGACTGTAGAGTAGTTGGTATTATGGGCAATGTGTGTTGCTGTGTCAGTGTGTTTGCAGGTAGTCATAGTCATATTGTTTATTGCAACAAGTTGGTTACAAAGATCTTACAAAGTAAATGGTACCATAAACATGACCCTGTAAGGGTATTGCAACTTAAAATTATATTAAATTAAATTAAAAATACTAAAATTACTTAAATATAATATTAAAGTTTCTTTTAAGTACTAACAAAAACAAAAAATCTGGAATAGTAAACAACATTATACTTAGATGAGATCAAGGAGGCTACTTAAATTAATTAAAAATTCTGTTAAGGTATAAAAACATTTCTCTAATAAAAAATCTTTTAGTTTACTGTAAAAGTGAGTTTATTTGTGTATATCCTGGATTTCTTTTGGTATTCTATTATATATTTTTATTGACATATGGTGTTCCTGAACTCACTAAATGTAACTTGGTGAAAGGTGCTGCTAGTCTGATTTTATGCCTTAAATTACGTGATCGTTGATAAAAATATTTTGCTTGTGGATACATATGTTTGTTTTATACTAATTTATGTATTTGCATGTGCATTAATTTGCGGAAGGGCGGGCTGTGCATAGAGTTCTTTATTTTACCAATAATGTTATGTGGTTTATTGCTAAATACTTGCATCTAATAAAAACTTAACAAAACAGTAACGAGAAAACAATATAATGTGAATTTTACGCCAAAAACATTAAAAGATAAAGAAAAAGATATTTATTGCATGAAACATGGTTATTTAAAGAAGACGAAAAGTTTTAAACAGGTACGCATATTTTGCCGGATGGATTTTAAACAGGTACACATATTTCAATTTTAATAAAGTTGTATACATTTTACTTTATATGGAAATTATAATATCATAATAAAGTTAGGCTCTAAAAAAACAATCGTCATATATCTCCGAAAGTATACATGACAATTTGATAATCAATAATTCGTGTTTCTTTTGACGTTTTCTATCGATTAAAACTTGTTTTACCAGTTGCGATGAATTTCAGACTTTTTCAAAATGGCGGTTGGAGGTATGCCAGGCTTCATACTAAAAGGTTACATGCCGTTTCGTTCAGATACGTTTATATTGAAGAAAAGCCCGGAAAATGAGACACAATAGATATTCTATTGTAGTCCGGCCGCATTCGGCCGCTCGGGCGTTGATGAATTAATGACTTTGAGTACAGCATTTACCAATGTTGGGCTTTTAATGAGAATCGTATATTCCAAATTATTCTTAACCATAGCAAAGATATTCTTTTTTACGAAGTTTCAATATCATTTTAAACTCTTGCAATTTTAATAAAGTTTTATACCGCACTGTATTGAAAACTGTTAAATATAAATGAACCATTCTGATTCAATGCATTTAATATTCTTGTTTATTGCAAATTATTAAAATAAGTACTTTAGTTTAGTACTTACTATAGGTACCTATTATTGGTTTGTTCTTTTATTACACTCAAATGGCAGTTAGCATTAACATTTAAACGATATAAGGTTTAAGTTAAACTGAAATGAAATGAAAATATATTAACAAGTTCAAGTTTTAATTAGTTAGCACAATAATTTAAAAAGCTATCTACTAGTATCCAATAAGATGTTTTTAATTTTTTTTTTTTTAAGTTAATCCTTAACTTATGTTATATCAAAAAGACCCAGTTTTGTCTCAATTAAAATACCACAACAAAGTTGGAATGTCTCTATGAGAATGTGAAATAGGTAATTTCACTTGTCAACGTACTAAATGGTGATGCGATTACGCATCGTTTCTGCAATTATGAATCTTAACGCATTGACCTACAGTTTGTTTAAGGCTAAATATTTTTGTAACTAAGCTCGTTTATCTTAGTATTGTTTATATAATACCCAGCTCGTTTGACATAAGGGCCGTTTTCCAGTGGCGAGCTATGACAGATGCTAAGCTAAGTGCCGATATAATATCTGACAAGAGCCGACTGCGGCGCGGTCACGCGACGCTGTCGTCGCATTTGGGCGTGGCTATATGATTAATGCGTTTAATCATACAGCATAAGGGTTCACCTATACCATAAGATAAGCAGCAATATAGAAACATTTTACTCAAGCTACATAAGGCACGAATAATTCCACAAATTCGAACCTTTATTCTATTAAAGGCTTATTATTTCTTCAAGTTTACAAACTTATTATTGTATCCTACTAACTTTACGTTAGGCCTTTCCGTTACGCAAATGAATGTCATATAAATAGACGAAAGATTAGTATGTGATGAAAATAATCTTTTAAAATATGTTTTTATCATTTTTATTTGACAAAAGTGAACACTTGCATATTATTATGTCACAACATTTGTCAATAACAAGAATTTTATTTTCTTGAAATATGATTCAAAATTCTTGGATAATAATATAATACTATCTGGAACTATTCCAATCTTCTCTTTACAGACACAGAATCCATAAACTGATAACGATTATGCCAATTTACAATATCAGCTGCAAGCATGACCTATCTACGATTTTAAATACTCCCTTTCTTAGAATTTCACTAAAAATTCACACTCTTTTTGCCGATCTAAATCACATTGGAATATATTACTTTTTTTAGCTGTTATAGCTGGCGAGGGCACAGTGAAATACATTACTTTTTTGAGTTATCATCGCTGGCGATGTGCGACGGGTCTAAAAAAGGCATGGCCGCTATCTTATCTCAATCGCATAATGAAAGTTCGCTGTAATGAGCGACCAGCCTTACGTCCGTTTATATTGCCGAATGTGTCGCATAATTTAGCATATTGTATTCGTCTATCTTGTCATCTCGAGCTTACGGCCAATCAAAATGTCTTAGTTGTTAGTCCAAACAAAGCGAATTATTTTTGTTACTCAATGTCGGGGTTTGATGTTAAGAATCTTAATGATTTTGCAACAAGGTTAATTTAAATGGTAGCTACTTTAAAGTTGTATAGCAGAATTTAACATCCGGTCAATTGTTTTCTGAACACTGTAGTAGATAATTTACTATCTTTGGTCTAAGTACTTGTGAAAAGAACTGTTCGTTTTAAGTGGTTTCCAGATTAAAATTATTTTACTAGTTATCTTCAAAAATAGTTTCAATAATTGGATAAAACCTCCAAAGTTATTAGTTAAACAGAGTTTTGAGTAATTTATGTTATGCCTAGATACAAGGGGTAATTTTAGCCATAATTGGAAAAAAATGGGTCATAGTTACTGATTAGAATGAAGCTGTTTCACATCGGTATATCTTCAGCCCAAGCTATTGAGACATGTTAAATAATTTAAATAATTTCCCGGTTTAGTCCAAAATTGTTGAGATACGTAATTACACTGACTTTTATCATACTGATAAATGGTGATAAAAGTTATTTTCCTCCCTAATTAAAAAGTACTGCAGTTCCTAATTATCCAAAACAGTGTTGTTTATTACGTAATGTCACGTTATTACCAAATCAACGCCCAAACACCAAACGTAAATTTTCGTTGCAACAAACCATTATCACTCGATCTTAAAAAAAAGGACAGGATGCAAACCAAAAAAGAGTAATTTATTTTTGCACACCGATTGAATAACTCGAGTTTACGAAAGCCAGAGATAATTATAAAGATAACAACTTCAAAATATGCTTTAATTTACCTTAAAGTATCTTTGTGTTTTGTCAAAAGAGAGACAGTGCAACATTGCCCTTAAAACTTTTTCATAAAGTGTAAATTCCTCTGGCATTTGTTTCTTGTTTATTGCACAGTTTGATACACCCTTTCTTGATGAGCTGACTGACGCACTATCTTGTCAGTCAACTCCTTATCTGCAACATTACCAAGTTATTTGCCAGACAAAATTCAAGTCAACCAATTCATTTACGTCAACCAACACGATGCGTTTTAAAATTGCAGTTTGCAGAATGGTAATACGTGAATGCTAAAATTATTAAAAGTAAAATAAAATTAATAATTGTCTTCCGACACATTTTTCCTTCGGTGCGAACCCATATAAGTATAAAAATTTAATGTTGTTGAAAATATTGACCTGCAGTACACAATAGACACAAAAAAACTTCCATAGCGTAGAATTTAATTTCCAAATTCCTTCTTAAGATTTTCGGTAGTAAGTACTAACTATGCATTGCAAATTCTTGAATTTGCAATTCGGAAAAATGCATCGGAAAATGCAAGACTCAAGTTATTTTCCTTCCACGAATATCATGCATTGATTTTTCATCTCAATTAATTGGTTTTGTAAATGGTTGTATAAATAATTAATTTGACATATTTCCAAGCAACTCTTAGATATTATTGGCCGAGCAAGCGCGGTGAGCAAAGCTTCTCCGTTTCAGCTCGGGCAAAAATGCTTTCGAATGTCTAGCTGTTCTCATCTACAGGTCGCATATCTCAACTGATTCTCTTGAAATGTGAGCTGGGGGTCTAGCCAAAGTTTCATTTGTAAATCTTCGTTATCGCTTCGCTTTTGAAACATGTATGGGATTGACATAAGGTTTCGTTATCAATCGAAAATGTCAAATCCATACATTTTTCGAAGCGAAACGATAGCGAAATTTGTAAATGTTACTTTGGCTAGACCCCCTGTTTCGATAGTTTAAGTATATGGAATTTTTATGTCGATTAAATTTTTCAAATATTTTCAAAATGGCGGAGATATGGGTGTCGCAAACGTAAAAGATAGACTCGCAGGGTCTACAGCTCAACAAGTGATACTAGATTTAATGATTGTAGTTTTTAATCAGATTGACGTTCCTATCTAACCAAAAAACTTCCCATGTTATCTTACTGAACTCTTCATTTCCTTCATTACCAAACCTCAATTTTAAACGTTACGGTAATGATATGACTAATTGACTTAACTAAGAGAATAAACAAAACTACACATTAGACATAACCCGTCAAATACGCCCGTTGCATTTAACTTTTTAATTAACTAGCGACTTGCTGTCGCTTCGCTTCGGTTCCTTCCTTTTTTTAACCGACTTCAAAAAAAGGAGGAGGTTATCAAGTCGACGGTATTTTTTTTTGGTATATTTTAACATAACTTCACCAGTTGTTAACCGATTTCAATTATTCTTTTTTATTTGAAAGAACATAGTTCGTAGTAGTCGTCATAGTTCGTGTGTGATCCCATAAAAAAATTACAGAGATCTGGCTAGTAGTTTTTTCATAATCCTGAAAAATATCAATTATTTAGCTTACCATCGCACGAGTTTTTACAGACTTTCAGGTATCTTCTTTGTTTATGAACAGATTTCGATGATTCTTTTTTTGTTTGAAAGGGTATACCTCAAGAGTGGTCACATTTTAATTTCATTGGTATTGGACCTTGGACTTTGAAGATTCACAAAAGAACTCCTCAAAGTCAAATAGGATATGTATAATTGTATAGTGATTGAGATATTGGTAGGTTTATGACAATCCAAAACAAACCGAGCTATGGTCTGCGACGTTTTGGACTAGATTTGGACTACGAAGTACGAAGGCACAATGGAACTCCTTAAAAACAAACAGCATGAATTTAGAAATTAAGTTATGGGCGTTGTACCATACAAAATATTATAAAAAATATTTACACGCTTACATACCTTACCACAAATACTATATAAAGTAAAAAAATATTTACACGCGTACATACCTACCACTAAAAAGTAGAAAATAAAAAAGCTTTTTTAAAAAGGGGCTTATAGAATTAGAAAAAGAAAAGATAGTCCTCCCGCCCCACCCGACTTCAATAGACGTGTTTTATTAATATTAATATGCGTAACTAATAATTTGAATATTATTTCTTGCTTTTTAGAGGTATTTAATTTTGAAGCTGTTTTTGTTTTTAGGTTTTTTAAGGAGGTTTTTCCCTTTTTTTATTGCCAAATGCGACCTTCCAACAACACCCAAAAAGAAAACAAACACCGTACAATCCTCAGCGCCATTCGCTCCAAAAGTCTGTTCCGTCCCGTTCCGTCATCGGTTTAAGAAACGCGCTTGAATTTATTTTCGCGTGCGTTAATTTTTGCGACTACTCCTAAGATATTCACTTAAGTGGTATGGTGGAAAAGTTTAAAATATTGTACATGAAATGTTTAAGGTAACTATTGTATTTAAGTTGATAAGGATTAATACTGTATCCTTATAAATAGCTTTCCTTACCGCATTGTATGTACGTGATAAATTTTTTAAAGATATATTTATGTTATTGTAGTTTTTTTCGTGGATCTATAAAAGAGACACAATGATATCATCTTATTTAGTTATAGCTCGAAAGGTGTATGCAGCGTTTTCGATGAAAGCTCCCAGTCGGCTTAATTTTTGCCGACATCTTCAACAACTATCGTCATATTTCTACAAATTTACATGAAACTACAACTTATTATACATCTAAACCTTCCTCAGGAATCACTCTATCATTGGGAAAAAATCATGAAAATTTGTTCGGCAGTTGTTGAGTTTATCGCAACAGACAGACAGATGCGGCGAGGGACTTTGTTATATTATTATAATTATGTAGAGAAGTAATTAGTGTAAAAACTTCATACAAAGTTTTGTTTTACAAACACAATAGTGATTACGGTAAATGATAATTTTAACAAGACAATCCCCTTTTGTTTTTAGTGTTGGAGTAATTATTGTATTATTCACATATTTGTTTCAAGATAGTAAAATAATTTTTGATAAGTCGCATTAGTTGAATAAAGCAACCATAGTAACGAATTATTTTATTAAATTATCTTTGGTTATTTAGTGTGTACAAAATCTTCACCTTTTAGACATAGGTAATAAGTGTTCAATTTACAGAATTAGGTATTGATGACGTAAGTGTTTTCATTTTTTTGACGACGTCTTAATTGAACATTTTTTAGTTTATTTAACATCATGGGGGGGCAAGTGAAACATAATTTATTTTTATTCAAAAAGGTTTAGTAAAATTATAGAATTCGCAATTAAAGTAGCTGTTTAAGCAATGTACTCCTTATCATATCAGCCTTTAACAGTAAGGACTAAAAGGACTTATTTGTCCGTTTAGTCCTATCAAATTATGTACAGAAATTAGTAATACTAAACGGATATTTTTCTCCGTTTAGTCCTACTAGTAGAACTAAACAATAGAACTATATGGATACAATATAATCTATAGGCTTGCTTATAATTATTGTTTTTAAAAGATTTTTTTTAAATTTGGACCAATCATAGATAAATATCATAATAAATATTTATAACATATAGGTACCTCTGCAACAAACTCATAATCATCGACAATATCAATAACCCCTTAATTGCACTATTCAGTTGAATTACCTCATAATTAAATAAAGCCTTTGTACATTAAATATCGATAATCAATAGTGCGGTGCCGGCAGCGTCGGCGATTATTATCGATAAGTTATTCGATTTATTAGTCGGTCACCTGAGGCGAATGTCACAGGTTCAAATCCCACTCGCAATTAGGGTCACTGAGTGGTTTATTGTTTCTTTGGTAAGACCCTTGACATAATATTTCTTGCTTAACTATCTTAAAGTTATTGGATATTAAGCAAGACTTCAAATGTTATAATCATACAATAGAATAAATTTATTCATACAAGGGAATCCGTGGGCGTAAGACTAGTCATAAATTATAGTTACCTGCACATATTTCCACTTTAAAACTACTGTTCTTGAAGAAAAGAAATTACAGTTTTTATTAAGACTTCTACACACAAAATGCAATAATTCGAAGTTTAAGCAATAGATAAGGAGTGTTTAAAGTGACTGTTACGGTACATTTTTTTCTGATTTGAATTTCCAAGTACTTGACATAAATTTTGTCTTGCCTTAGATTACCGGAACCACTGTTTACTCATCGATAAGTGTCTGTAATCGATACATCGGATGCCGGCGAATGGCGTTGGTGGTGGTTGATCACCATTACAGTGCAGAGAATTGGTGATTGTATGTTTGGGGACGGTAATGAATGGATGCTGAGACACCGGAGGGTTAACGGGAGGTAGGGTTAACTGGATGCGGTATGAAGGATTGAAAAATATGTAGATTTTGATATTTTGATATTTAATTCAAATTCATATATTGCAGACCACAAAGATCCATAATAATATGGCATTTATATGGCAATGTTAAAACTATTATCTATTGACAGAAAAAACTATTTTAAGTCTTTTACATCTACTTTCAGACATGGGCAGCCATCAGGCACAGGGGATTGACCGATATTTCATTCGATCTTTTAGTGGATAAGTATTAGTTTTTTATACTACCTGCTCATCAATGGCATATTATGTGTCATGCAAACCTTTCCTAAAGTAAGTCATTTTCCCATGGAAATAATGTGATTTGAATTTGGAATGCAACCTATGTCGTGCTTGATCGAGGTTGGTTTCAAAAATGTTAAGGTGCAATGAGATTTTATTCAGAGTTAGGCTGTATGTTGACGACCTCCGTGGTCGAGTGGCTTTGTACACCGGTTTTCAAGGTGTCGCCATCTCTGAGGTCCCGGGTTCGATCCCCGGTTGGGTCAATATAGAAAACGAACTTTTCTATATTGGCTCAGGTCTGGGTGTTTGTGATACCACCGTTGTCTCTGATTTTCATAACACGAGTGCTTTGCTACTTACTTTGGAATCGGAGCAATGTATGTGATGCTGTCAAATATTTATTTATGTTATCATTTTCTTGCACTGCCTACAAATTAAAAAAAGAAAAACATGAAAACTTTTTACGAAATGCTTCACCCGCGCATCAAGAAGGATTTATTCGAATGTCGAACTGACCACTACATAATAGACGACAAAATTTAAATAAATACTTAAGAACTTTCTTTATAATAGTCATTGGTTTCAATTGCCTCGCAGAAAGTATAAAAAGTAGAGTATGCATCGCGGGCTTAAATGTGTTTTTGTCTTGGGCGATCTTGAACACCTCGTACTCAGGATTCTAGCCTTAACTCCCTCGCTCCGCTCGGGAGTTAACCATAGAATCCCTCGTACTCGGGGTTCAATATAGCGCCCGTGACGTAATACACTACTTTAAGCCCTTATTGCATAATCTACTATTTGTTTCTTGTATTTGTGCATATCCTTGTGTTTCTCACTCCTTGCACAGTAATCCGCAATCGTTCATGTCTTGTGTGACAGCTGCACTTAAAACTATTAATAATGCAATAATCGATTTATCGTGCGGCCGTAGGAAGGTGGTCCTCATGAGAACCAGCAGTATTCAAACCTGGTATTCGTGTCAGATACCTAAATGAAAGAAATACTTCGGTTTGATTTTTTATTTGAATTCTTTATGACACCATCGGCCTGACCATAAAAATTATTAAAACACTATTGAATTTAGACACTGTTAAAATGTGATGCCATCTCTTTAAAATAATATTGTCAAAAAAGTGACAACATCGCATTAAAACAGTGTCTAAGCTAAACACTTGTTGAACAGTGTTTTTAAATCTTTTGTGGTAATGCCGATATATCTCAGTAGATTTCTTATTTATAGTGGGGTAACATTTTTAACTAGATTTCGAGAATTTTTCGAACTTGCAAACGGCATAAGTCATGAAGGTGCAGAAATGACATCAATTTAAATGGCTATTTCATATCGCGTGGTGGCATGTTTGTGTGGTTCTTCCGGTATCAACAGCCCCCTGATTATGTAACATTGCAATCAACTCTGACAGAAATCACAGTTACATTGCTGCTTTAGTAAGAACCAATGTGTCAAGTATCTTAATTAAAGCAGCAATGTAATTGCGGTTTCAATCGATTTCAATCGAGAATTGCTATCAACAGAGTTACGTAATCAGTCCCCTGGGCTATGTTGTCTGTGGTGGTATACGTAGATACTTAAAGATATAAGCGAAATTGTACAAAGATCTTCCATGGCATTTTGTTGATAGAAAACTGACGACAGTTCTCCAATTTTCCACTAAAATAGTATAGCGCAATACACAAGTCGCAGGATCAACAGGTCGTTATACCAAACTGCATGTTTCAATATTTTTTGCGCTATCGCAGTAAATTGTGGCATAAATTGGATAATTTAGTTAATGGGTTGCCCTATGCTTCGGTAATAACTGCTGCACAATAGACTTCAACTTGAGGAATAAGCTATACATCACTTATTATTTGACAGCTAAATTGCTGAAACAGTCAATACTTAGAATAGAATACTTAAGTATTTGTACTCACTAGTGGCGAAGGTAAGCCGCTCTATAAAAATATTATGATCTGCATAGTGGATTGGTGGTGTGGAATTTTTTAAAAGTAAGCCGATGAGAATTGACTTGTATGGACCCTTCGCCACTGGTACACACCTATCAAACAGTTTTGTTTTCTTCTGTTGAGTTTGTGAGGACAAAACTACCTAAAGACTTTATTAAGAAACTGTTCTGATATTGAATACGTACCCCTAGTTTATTTTATTATTGATTAGATTTATCATATACAGAGTAGAGAACACATACTTAAAATTTGGATGGTGACTAAAAATTTAG
The DNA here is from genome assembly GCA_963556745.1 of Catoptria pinella. NCBI lineage: Eukaryota > Metazoa > Arthropoda > Insecta > Lepidoptera > Crambidae > Catoptria > Catoptria pinella. Next base: position 2,986,278 of record OY750771.1, read on the forward strand.
TTGCCATCCTTAAAACTTAATATTTGGATGGTGACTAAAAATTTAGTTACCATCCTTAAATTTAATATTTGGATGGTGACTAAAAATTTAGTCACCTTCCAAATTTTAAGAATGAGTTCAGTCCATGAAACTGAACAACTTTCTCTAAAAACATAGGGACATTATGTATGTAAAAAAGTTTTTGACTCTCCATACAAATCAAAGAGATCTCGTAATCAGTTTAGTAAGGGATGACAAAAATTTTGTACCTAATTTTGACACATGTTGACACCTTGAAAACCGGTGTACAAAGCCACTCGACCACGGAGGTCGTTGCATTGTACTAAAGACTTATATTCTGTGCTAAAGACTCATACCCATTGAAAAATATAGATTACTATTATTGTAGAACAAGTTCAAAGTAACAAAAAGCTAATTTATATTAAAGGAGAATGCCGAGAAATACCTATATTTATTCCAACATTTATTAGTCATTCTTTGGCTTGGCTTTGAGACAGAATTGGCACTCTGTTGGCTAATAGCACATCTAGAGTCACGTCTGGCAAATGTTTGGATTAGAATTCGACATGGTACTACCAATCTTTGTGACACTTTGTTAGCTAAATATTGGCAGATAACCATCCAGATGGTTCTATAAAGTCAGCACCCGCTTCGAATACACAAAAGCACCAATAGCATCCAAACTCAAAAAAATATTTTACTAACAATCATTTCGCCAACTCCGCATATTCTGAAATGAAAAAAAAATAAAGTTGAAGTCTATTAAAACGACGGCAATTCATAGAATTTTCAAGCATTTTCCCAAAAACTTCACATTGTAGAACTGTATAGTAGATTTATTTATTTATTTATTCATACATACCCTCGACATCTCTACATGCAACTAGCTGTTAATTTCTAGATTAGAACAATTGCAGGAAGCCAGCGTTGATAAGCGGCGTCAATTGGAATAGATTAAACGCGCTATTTTTGATGCCAACTAATTAATGACACTATTTCAGGACCAATTGAGAGCTGCAAATGTAGGGCAACTTGATTGGTGGGTAACTATTGCGTTTTTTTAATCAATTTCGTCTGATAGCCTTTGGAGACCTGTATTTTTTCCTCAATATGAAAACTGAATGCCAAATGATTGGATCGCACGTTATTTCGTCGCGTCGGGTCGCGTCGCGTCGCGTCGGGTCGTGTCGCGACGACCCTTTGGCGTCACTATCTTTGAGATTTCCATTTATAAACTGGGCTATATGAAGAAGGGATTTCTTCTATGTTTTTTCGAGTTTGATTGATGTCGCATCAATCATAACGTTACAGAGCTTTATATCCTTTGGGAAAGCGATAACCACACATAATTTATAACATAACAATATACCAACAATTGAAAAAAGAAATGTTTTTCTTGGCTACAGGCTCGTTTAAACCCTACTTATGTCTTTTTTTAATTAAAATAATAAAACAAACGAACTTCGACATGCAATTCAACAAAAAAAGATATAAACACGCATACCTTTTAACTACAAAATTAATTTAATTTCGTGCAACACCTTTCAACTCCTTCAATAACAAGTAAAAAGTTATTCGCATTCACAGCTGATTCATAATCGATATGTGTAAAAACTCGTAATCGATTTTGTAATCGATTAAGTATGTGTGACGAGCTCCATTGTTGCATGACCTTACAGCTCATTCAATTTGTGATCTCATATTTCCTTTTTAAACTCGTGATTACTGTTCTTTAATAAATGCAGTCCATTTGTACGTGTCAGGACAGTCATTCAATAATTAAGGCTGCATAGTCTGCACACTAGCGCCACCATTGGAAAAAAAATCATAGTGTTTAAATAAAGACGATATTGAGAATTATCTCTCTGTAGTGCACTCCGTAGAAGCTTTGTGGTTCTTTTTATCGCTTAAATAATATTTTCTAGCCTGTCGTTTAGTAAAATGGAGTTTTATTGTTAAAAAATCTCCATTAAACTAAAGGACAGGATAGAAAATAGTGTTTAAGCGATAAAAAGAACCACAAAGCTTCTACGAAATGCACTACAGAGTGATAATTCACAATTTTGTCTTTATTTAAGCACTATGATATTTTTCCAATGGCGGCGCTAGTATACAGACTACGCCCTCTTAAGGGCGCACCGAGCCTCCACTAGCCCTCGCGACTAGGGTTGCCAGGTGTCCGGATTTGGCCGGATTTATTTACTTTTGTGGTTACAGGCCCTTAGGCCCTGTTTGACAACCAAAAAGTTCTGAGTACAAAAAATACAAATAGTTCTGACTCTACTCTCAGGAAAAACAGCAGTAAGTATATCAAACCGAATCGAACACAAAAATATAACAACTAAATCACAAAAACAAACAATTAAACCTCAAAGACAATATTGAAATCTTAAAGCTAAAAAGACTAAAGTAACTCTACATCTTGTCCCTTCGTAACAAATAACCTAAATGGATTTACCGGGGTCAAGAGACCACAGCCATTACGCCCATTAGCCGATTCAGACGAAGTCAGGTCACTTTATTATACGGGTGCCAATTGGGCCCGTATCATTAAAAAATCTTTAAGATAGTTAACGGTTGCCTTGTGTCTTACTCTGGTTAAATGTTCGCCTTTGAAGGTTCATTGGAGCTTAGATGCCAGATTAGATCTGGTTAATGATAGGATGGATGAGAGGAGCTGGATGTTTATGATGTAGTTAGTGGTAGTTAGTGAATAGACTATTTTGTGTGGAAAGGCAGCAAAGAGACCGAACATGTTTTCAAAAAATCACTAAACTAGACTTCTTTCTTCTACTGACTAAACAAAATACTATTTTCATTTGATTGAAAGGAAGGAAGGAAATTAAATAGTAAACTCTGTGCCAGCAACCGATGCCGCTTACATGAATGATTTCTGATGAACTAATTTATTACAAAAAATATTATGTATATTATATATATATTATATATATTTATTACAAAGTAAGAATTAAATCTAGCTATAATCATAGATTTTTAACATTTTTTTAAATCGACATCAATTCCGATTCAAGTTTTCTTCTTTTTTTTTTGTAAAACAAAGAAAGTTAAATAAATAGAAACTTTTGTTCAACACCTCAAGATTTGTTGACCATAGATTTTTGAATCATACCTGCTCTTCATGAAGTAGGTTTTAACCTATTTCGCTGTTGGTAAAAAAATAAGGTAGAGGTAGAGTTTTTTTTTGGCGCCATTTTGTCGAGTTCGGTTTGGTGTCTATTTTAATTATTTTCAAATTGATTCGTAGTGGATATTGTGTCTTAAAATTGGTGCAGTTATATGGTACAAGTGTCTACGCAACTGAACAATATGTGGGATAATTGAAATAGGCGCGATCTTGGTTGTGTGAAGCTGAGACTTTTATTGAAGTGGTGGCTTCCTCGGCAGAACTAACCGAGTAAACTGTCTTGATATACTTGGTGCCAAATGCTCCAAACAGCATTGGAATGCGATGCACCCGCATTCTAATGAAAAATTAAACAATATCTACCACTGAACTATTTAACACTTGACACTGGCAAAAATTACTTCCTAGAGGAAAGTAGATTGCCATAACAAAAAAAAGAAGAAGAAGGTAGAGGTAAGATCTCCTTATCTCTATTTTACAAGAAGATGACTTGGATATGGACTATTCTACCTATAACCAGACTCGGAGACTTCTTTTCACCCAACTATATGAGTACTTCTATTTAATTCTTCTAATATAACTGTATCATCACTGCATTCTCTTAGCATAGCAATGTGTGATCCTTACTAGTACTAGTACTAGTTTATATATTTATCCTTACTAATATTTTAAATGCGAAAGTCCGTTTGTTTGTTTGTTACGCCTTCACGTCTTAACTACTGAACCGATCATCATGAAATTTTGAATACACGTTGTCAGGGGTACAGAGAAGGACATAGGGTACCTTTCATCCCGAAAAAAATAATTGTTCCCGAGGGATAGCAAAAAACTTTCCACGCAGACGAAGTCACGGGCGGTCGCTAGTACTGCATAAACATAACACTATACCACACCAACACGTTGTTTCTTTGCGTAAATGTGTGTAATGTGTGTAAATGCGATTGCAAAAAACAGTTAATTACTAATAACACCTTTATTCGGTAGAGATTAAAGTTCACTTTTGAATATTGCAGTGTTACCAGCAGCAAATTGTTTTGGGCCAGTGGTAACAAACGTTCGTTTGGCTTACTGCAATTTGCCGGGGTCGTCAACATTGTAATGGATTAGTTCAATTCACTTCAGAGAAACTTGGGACTGACGCCCAGTGGATTGAGGATTTAAAACCGTTTTGATAATTCATTCGACCTCCGAGTCGAATGGCTTTGTACACCGGTTTTCAAGGTATCGCCATCTCTGAGGTCCCGGAATCGATCCCCGGTTGGGTCAATTTAGAAAACGAACTTTTCTATATTGGCTCAGGTTTAGGTGTTTATGATACCACCGTTATCTCTGATTTCCATAACACAAGTGCTTTAGCTACGTACTTTGGAATAGGAGCAATGTATGTGATTTTGTCAATTATATTATTTTTATATAACTTGTTACAAAAGTACCCCTAATGCCGAATATGGTAGATAGGGACCATCAAACTGAATAACTTTTACTATGGGACCAACTCTGAAATCACGAAAAAAAAATCTGCTGTTTCATGCATTTTGATAATTTTCTAATTATTTTTTGTATGAAACAACTGATTTTTCCCTATCCTTGTTTACCATATTCTTAAAAAACGAGTCCACATGTATCATCACTCTCCGTGCATCCTAACAATTAATACCGCTTGGAGAATAATTATAACAAGTAATAATGACACGAGGCGCCGGCGCCCGCGCAGTGGCTCATTCGCAAGCTGCTAATCAAATTCATAACTGAGGCCGGTTTAAACAAAGGGTTATCAGACTAAATGAAACTGATGATATACTAACTATATCAATCTATACAAGGTGTTACAAAAGTACCCCTAATGCCGAATATGGTAGATAGGGACCATCAAACTGAACAACTTTTACTATGGGACTCTGAAATGAAACTCTGAAATCGCGAAAAAAAATCAGCTGTTTCATACATTTTGATATTCTCGATTTTAATTTTTGTATGAAACAGCAAATTTTTTTTTCGCGATTTCAGAGTTAGTCCCATAGTAAAAGTTGATCAGTTTGATGGTCCCTATCTACCATATTCGGCATTAGGGGGATTTTTGTAACACCTTGTATAGTTTGATAAGCTTCGATGGATTTACATCGATCTTTATTTTATAGCTGCTATGGTTGGCTTTTTATCACTTATAAATTTAATAGGTGCTGCGGGTGAATCGATTTTTTCAAGTAAGTATTTATTCACCCGAGCGGACGCATGCGGCCGGATAACAATGGAATATCTATTGTGTCTCATATTCTGGGCGTTGAATGGTTAAGTTTTTGTGTGTTTCCCAAAAAATAAAGAAATATTTCGCGAAATCAACTTAAACGTTAAGCAACTTTCGCAAGGGTCGGTCATGGAATGGGTGACCAAAAATTTATTATCTTGAGCTCCTCCGTGCTTCGGAAGGCACGTTAAATTGTTGGTCCCGGCTGCACTTGCAGTCGGGACCAACAACTTAACGTGCCGTAAGCAGTTAGTACTAAATGCCGTAAGCAGTTAGTACTAAATGCCGTAAGCAGTTAGTACCCACCATTATGGCATTGGGCCATAAGGAAGGCCTGTGCCCCAACAGTAGGGACATTAAAATGGCTGCTGGTCAAAAGTCAAATAGGAATCCCCGCACATTGGAACGATCACAAAGACTAATTGCGCGTTGGCAACTCCGAGATCGCAAACACGATTGCAGATAGAATAAACACGCATCCAAAAGATTTCAGAGTATGGTTTTTAAGTATTATTAGATTTTTGCATTCACGATTCTATTTAATAAAATATATTTTTTATCATACTCGTCTCTATGTATTTAGATGGGACATTCCATCTGAATCCTAAGTTTTTGTTTCTGGTATTTTGGTTTGAATGTTTTTTTTTTAATTTTCATGGTATTAGCATAATGCTCTATTATTAATAGTGGCTCTTCGAGCTGTAGGACTCGCGTTTTTGTCATTTTTGAATATTATTCGAAGTGGCTGAAATATGATACCCATATCTCCGTAATTTCGATAATATTCAATATAAATATTGAACCTGCTCACAAAAACTCACGAGAATCAGTTGAGAAATGCGACCTCTCTAGAGGAGAACAGCCGGACAGCGGGACAGCGGTACAGCCGGACATACGAAATCATTATTGCCCAAGCTGAAATGGAGACGCTTTTTCTATTTCCCTACCTGTTATATTTTTGGTAACCCTGTTAACAAACAGAAGCGCAACCAATACGCTGCCAAAAGCTCAAATTTCTTACTTAAAATGTATTTCGCAGTAAAATTATTTAAATTTTCAATCGAGTTTTGAATGCAAACAATTATAGTATCGAAAAGCCTTCATAATTATCAAATCAATTAACACATATCAGAACCTAATGACATTTCCGATTGAAATCAATCCGTTATTAATGACTCGAATAATTGGATGCGATAATTAAAAAATTGCTTTTGCCTTCGACATGTGAAAACCTCCGTTCGTTATCACAGAAATGAACATGGTATTAAATCGGTCGCATTAAAAATGTATGCGATTTAATTAGCTTGAAATTTTTTTACAATGTTTTTATTCGATTTATGATGTATGATATGAATGACTGGATGACATAATTATCAGCGCACAGCCTTAAAGTATTGGGAGTAGGTACTTGAAATTGTGCTCAATAATTCCTTTTATTAACTTGAATATTTTGAAACTAAAGGCTGACCTTAGAAAAGTTCCAATTTGGTAATCAAGCAACTTAAAAATATTTAAATATTATTTTGGAGGTAGTGAAATTTTTTTTTTGCTTTTTATTGACAACTCTTTACATATTATGATATACAATTTTATGTCTATGTATCTTCCTCAAACATATTTTGTAAGTTAATAAGTACTTTTTCTACGAAACTTCTTTCGAGATTTCTTCACGGAAACTTCTCTTAAAAGTTCTCAGTAAGATCTCTATCCACAGAGCTCGAAATCATGATACAAAGCGCGTGTGCCCCACCTAGGGTTGCCAGGTGTCCGGCTTTGGCCGGGCTTGGCTTTTTGACCTCTTTTCTGCTTTGAAATTTGACTGCGTCCGGCATGTCCGGCTTTTGTTAGGCTTTTTGTATGATTGCCGCAAGCAATACCACGACACGACTGCCCCGCTCCGAGTCCGTTCGACCGCTGTTCGCAAGGCGGTAACAAATATTGTCCGGCTTTTAGAACATATAAAGCTATGAAAAGCTATTAAAAAAAGTATATCCGGCTTTTACAGCAAAATGCCCGACCAAATTAAGCGCCGAGTCCGACGTTTCTGTTTTTGGACCTGGCAGCCCTAGCCCCACCCCTAATGACTGAGAAATTACTAAGCGAATCCTTTACAATAACACAGCATTCGAATCCAGGCAAAAGTAAAACCGTGTTGGTAGTTAAACTGCAATTTGTTGTAAGTAATCGATGTTTGATGGAACCTTCGCGGGCATTCGCAAATTGGTCTTTTTGCGACTAGCTCAATGATTTCTGTGTAATAATTTTAGCGCTCGTTATTCTTGTACTGAGCAATCTTATGTGGGATCTGCGATGTTCATTGTATTCTTTGTTTCTGTTTTTCGTACTGGCCAGCAATATTTAACAGAAATATTTTTGCTATAAAAGTTTATGAAACAAAGTTATACTTACGCCATCATAAAATTTTAGCGAGTTCTTTTGCCAGCTGTCTTTGGTGCCTATTTAAAATTTATCTACATACATTTAATTTCTAGCACTTAATTACTTCTGACATCATAAATACTAACTACTGACCATATTGAAAGTATGTTTTTTTAACTTAACAAAAACTGTCGAACACACGATGCTAATATTAAAAAACAATTTGGAAAACATTATTATTTATATTTTTAGCTGTAGATACGTGCGAACTATTTTTAAATACTTATTGCAAAACAAAAAAGAAAACAAATTGTTGAAAATATAAATGCGCATTTACGTCTGGATATATTCTAACGATGTTTCAACAATGACTTCAATTACATAGACGAGCTGTTCAAAATTAAAATTGTGTCAAAACCAACCTTCGCGGCGCATCAACTGTTCCTCTCGGTCGCTCGCAATAGACTAAAGGAGTTGCGGTGCACGCACCGTAACTTAATGAGCAACTTTTCGGTACAGCGTCTTTGTGTTTCAACCGTGTAAAATTCTCAATTAACATCCTTGCGTTTATAATTAAAATAATTGGACCCCATGACATTATACCCAAAATGTAAGAAATTATAACAATTTATAAGCTCTTCGTACCGAAAAGAAACTCGTCTAAAATTTTTGTTTGTAAATTATTGAGAGTATGAAACTTAACTATAAAAGGATAGTAAACTTGAACATAGTATTGTAAATACTTTAATCTAATTACGAGTTTATTAAACGTAAGCACTTTTGACAGATGTTGACTTTTATTACAAAGGCATAAGGTTGATGAACTGTCAAAAGTGCCTATATATTATTGAACTAGACAGTAGGTTTTCAAATATGAATGATTCAATTCGCTAATGGCCAGACCCAGTCACCCAGCCTACCCTATAGACAGTGAATAAGTGCTACTTTTATTTGGCATAAGAATATTGTACCGAACAATAAAAATCCATAATAAAATCGCTATGTGATATTTACACGAGTCGATTTGACAGGCAACTTGGCAGGCGATTTTAATCAATTAGCGCTTTTTATCGACAATCGCTTGTAAAATCTAATCCCAAACCTAATTTCAATGAGGTGGCAATTCGATTTTCCAAGCGATTGTCGATAAAATCGCTAATTGTTTAAAACCGCCTGCCAATTCAACACCGCCCTAACTCTTTATTTTGTAAAATTTTGTAGTCGTCCTAAATCAAAGTAGGACGGTAAACTTTTTGTGCCCTCCAAAATTGTTCAATTAACCACGTGTGGCAAAATGTCCCTTTGTCCTTACAAATTGTACTGCAAATTATTCAGGAAATATCCGAAGTCCGTTTTTGCGGCACTCAAAAGTGCTCGCGGACACTTTAAGTTGACAAATTGTCAAATCATGGCTACCCTTTTAGGGTTAAGAAATGTGGAAAGAATTATCTTACCAAGTTACTCGCCGGTTAATGTTTTTCAACAACATCAAGTACTAAAAAGCTTGGTACTTTGTGTAATACCTATGGCTTTGAAAAGGATCCCGCACAAAATGTTGGGCTTCACTTATAATCCTTACTAATATTATAAATGCGAAAGACCGTTTGTTTGTTTGTTACGCTTTCACGTCTTAACTACTGAACCGATCATCATGAAATTTGTCATACACGTTGTTCGGGGTACAGAGAAGGACATAGGGTACCTTTCATCTCAAAAAAAATAATTGTTCCCGAGGGATAGCAAGAAAAGTCACGGGCGGTCTCTAGTTTACCAAATGGCCTTCTCGTATTAACTTTTTCTATAGACTTGTTGTTAGGTCGATTTGGCTAAAATTTGAGACAACATAGCATGTACCTTGGAGATCAAATCTGAAGAATGTTGATGTTACTTTTGTACATCGGCTGTTACAGAATAAAACAATAATAAAAATATTGTTTATTTAGCAAGAAAGAAATACATTTTTATAAATAGTAGTGATCGATGCTACCTTTTAAGCCTCAGTTGGCCTGTATCAGGCATCGCTCTTCCATGAGACAGACACAACAAATTTTAATCTGTACAGTTTTGAAATTCGTTGTTGGCAAAATGTCTAATGTGTCCTTTGCCTCATAACTAATTGAAAAAAAAGAATAAAATGACAGCTGTTTAAATTATGCCAATGTCAAAAGTCGTTTGGCGTATACCAGTCTTTTGCCGCGAATGTAAATTTTCAATCCGATGAAATTCATAAAAAATCTTGTGAATATTTAATTGAAAAAATAAAAGGTCAGTCCTTCATTTAGAGTTTTAGACATTAATGCTTGAGTTTACTCAAGCATAAAAAAAAATCCTATTCCACAAAAAAAACTGTTTCTTTGTGCATATACCAAAAAATGGTAGGTACTGTCGTGAGGAAGGCGAGAAATTATAAAAAATCTTTTCACTTTAAAATGCTTATTTATTTCAAACACACACTGTCACGGCGTAGCCTAGAATTGTCGTCCACAAAACAAAATAGCGAACTGCCGATCGCATTCGAATTAAATTCAAAATCCATTATTCTTTTTTTTTAGCCTGTAACAAAATAGTTACAGAACCCGAAAAGTTTGAATATGAGGCTAAGGCCTCACATTCCCCGGGTACCCCTAAAATTTATTTCTTTACGAGACAAGAAATAAATTTTGCGACAGTTCCCTACCATCACAAATTTCCCTAAACACATGCATAAACCTACCTAATGTGGGAGATTTACACTTCTATGCTGGCCTTCACTACAGGCGAGCCTGCACACGGGTCATTGTCTATTGTCTTGGCGGCACTAGCCTTGAAAAGACCCATGTGTTGGCTTTATGTTGGCAAAACCCAAAAAAAAGTCAAACACACAGCACATCCCTAGCCTTAATACATAGACCGAAGAGCACAAAGCTAACCCTACCTTCCTAGACCCTAGCCAAGTGGTGTCAGGATTGTTTTTCTTTTCTATAACCAAAGCAACCATAAATTAAGCATAGACATAGACTAAAAAAGTTACTTATTGTCTACTCTGTGATTTGACAAACATTGTGTGTCAGCAAACCACAAAACGACAACGTGTGTCTCTTGCCTAATGCCAAAACGAATCAGTCTATGATTTGTGTTTACACTTGGGAAAGAGTACAATCCTGCTACCCATGAATACGTCAAAGCCAACAATCATTGTTTAAATCATCCAGGATTTAGACAATCATTTCAGCACTGATCCGGTACTCATGTAACCTGAGGGACTTACGAAGCTATGACCCTGAATTTAGAGGCATCTTGCAACAAACAAGACATCACCCAGTTCTTATGGAACTTTAAGGGCTTCCTCCATCCAGTCCTAGTTCCGTACGTCACTCTTCCCTTTCTAGCCCCAGGTTTATAATCAATCCCCAAAAATATCATTTAATCAATATGAATAATCATTTTTCCCAAGACCGGATCTCTTCTTATCCTGGATTCCTCTATGGCTTTGGACGTCTGAGTTGGCCTCCGAAATTCATGTTTTTCAGCATTGCAGCCATCACACATGTAAAAAAAGAGTAAGTATTAGTGAATGAACCTTCCTATAATATTTTTTCCCACTAAACCTAAATCTAAACATTACCTAAGCACTAAGTTTCATTTTTTATTTATGTTTTAAAAAATATAAGGTTTTTTTATGATTTTTCTCTGTAGGGTTAACTTACTATTAAATTACAAAAAAAAGTTACCATGAATTTAAGGGTTAATATTAGGAACTAGGTTACAGACGTTATTATGATTATTTACTGATATTACCTCACTTATACTTTAATGAAACAACTATAAAAAGTTTGTATGTGTGTTCATGTGTACGTGTTTGTGCATGTTACTCGTACAAAGTAATATATGTAGTTATAATGCGATTAATTTAACAATGTACATATAACAGAAGTTACTAACTTTAGAGCGCTTGCGGTACAAAACGACGTATTTTTTAATATAAAATTTTCTCTTTGCCATACATTCTCGAGTGAAGTTGCAGCGGATCATTGTCTTTTGTCAATTTAATCGCATTGTAAGTAGCTATATTTTTTAAACAGGAATGTGATTTTACTATCGACAAATTACATAACTATCATTAAAATTTTAATACCTGTAAAAGTGTGTGCAGAAAGCTTGAATTTAATGGAACCTAACTAAAAGGGTTATTTCTCTAACATTAAGCAGCTTTATAGTAAAAGCGTATTTATAGCATTTTATAGCGAAACTTGAACGATTCATGTACACTTTAAAACCACCGACACTCAGGTGCGAAAGTTTGTAGGTACTTGGAGCGTATAATTGACATTAAAAATTATAAGGTTGCCGATTAAAAATTAAAGAGTTAGCCTGTGTTACACTGGCGAAAAAATGTTTTTAATTTTATTTTTTTTATTCACAAAAGCAGGTAGTCTTTTTTGACTGCTCATTAAACGTAACTTGTCAGTTACTACTAGTTAGAATATCAAAATTAATTTTACATCAGTCATAGCGACTTCACTGCTGAGGCACAGGCCTTCCTTATGGGTGGATAAGGGGGATGAGCCATAACCCACCACGTGAGCACAATGCGGATTGGTGGGTGTAAACGTCTGCAAATGCAGCCGGGACCAACGGCTTAACGTGCCTTCCGAGCACGAGGAACTCGATATAGTAAATTTTCGGTCACAATCCCATGACTGACCCTTGCGAAAGTTAACCACCGCAATCGCACGACCAGGCGCCACCGAGCCACTGCGCCACTGAGCTCCCCTAAACTTCACTATAAGATTAAATATTAAGTCTTCTAGTTATTTTTCGGCAAAAGGTAAAGTAATTTATATCCCATTTCTTTTCAATCCTTCTTTATTTTTCTATAATTGTGTTATACCAAGTTCACGCCTGAAAATAGCTCCAACACCCAATCTGACCGCATCTTTAGCTTTGCCGGACGCGGTCGCGTTGTCACCGCAGCCGACTTGATCCGAGCTTTCCTATTAACATTGAATAGGGACCACAGAATAGATTTGTACGTCCAGAAAGGAAACTCCCCTCCCCGCCGTAGAATCAATTACCTCACTCCACCCCGCAAATTCATGTGCCGAATCGTGTGCTCGTTTAGTCGTGAGTGTCAACAACTGTCAACTTTCGTGCACGCCGGCGCGGTGGCGAGAATTTAAGCTACAAAAAGGAAAGCAAATCTTTTAATATCACTCATGGAAACATTTCCTACATACACTGGTGGCCAGATAATTAAGCACCAGTCGATTTTCATACAAACGAGGTAACTTTGAAACCTTATTTCACCGCTAAGGATTGACCTAGCTATGATCTGATGATGACCATTCAGGAAGTTAATGGAGGAGATTCAGATCGCTATACACACCTAACGGATCTGATCAGTATTCTAAGAGATATAAGGATCAGAGTTTTCAGTTTCAGGTTTTCCATACATTTTTATGCTAATTTCGCAGTTTTTATAAACATATCCTGATATCTCTTAGAATGTTGATCAGATCAGTTGAGTGTGTATGGCGATCTGAATCTTCTCCATTCACTCCCTGGATGGCCATCATCAGATCACAACTAGATTAATCCTTAGCAGCGAAACAAGGCTTCAAAGTTACCTCGTTTGTATGAAAATCGACTAGTGTCCTTAATTATCTGGCCACCACTATACATATTTATTGTTAAAATGGTGAAAAACTAATCCGCGTTGCCGTCCGTCGCTCGGTGAGAGAGTGTCTATGCTTTACTCAAACGGTGTAATGTACTAACCTTGTCTTCTGTGCTCTCTTTATTTTGTGATGATGCCTTTTGCAAGTCCCGAGGCGTTGACAGGATAAAGAGTAAAATTGCGTAGTAACACCAACGTACTTTTAGCACTCATATAGAATTACGGCGGTTTATAAGAGACATATCAGGTATAAAATGTTAAAATTACAACACCTTAAATGCCTTTTGATGATAAATTTTATGACATGCTGGAATCTTATCTGAGGGAAAGCTTGAAAGGGTTGCTAAGTGGATATTTTACTATTTTAGCTAATCCTAGATAAATATCTTTTACGGTCAGAAAGACTTTTCTATGGAAAGGTAAAACATATTCCTTTAAAAATCTTTACCTAAACAAAGCATAATGTCACTAAACGTTATTAAGTGCAAAATGCAATTAGTCAATAGTCAATAGTCAAAATTTATTTATTCAAATAAACTTAATAGCTAAGCACTTTTGAATCGTCTCTATTTTCCTACCACCCGTTCCAGACTTTTTTAACTGACAAGAATAACAGTCGCCAGAAACTTATCAGCTTTAACAGAGTATCTTCTTATGTGCAAAATATTTACAATTTATTTTGAAAACTAGGTTTTTTTTCAGTGGGTTCAGATTCAACAGCAGTATTACGAGTGTTTCCCAAGCAATCCTAGAGTACGATAATTTTTCCTTACTCCCTTACCAACAAGTGGTCTATCAGATATTCACCTGGGCTAATTCTTCATATCATACAATATGATTTTCTTTACTATGCGTTATCGAGTAGTAGACAGCGATTTCTCAACTAGTTGAAATTTATTTTACCTGCCCATTGAATGTAAACTTTGTTAATTATTGTAATGGGAAATGACGTCACTATAAATGCCGACCTCATTTTTCAAATTTTGACGACTCTGTATGAAATATACAGGGAGAAAAAGCAGCCCTTGACGAGTTTCTTGGCGGTTCTTCTCGTTACAAGGTCTCCCGCTTGTAACAGCCTAGACTGAATAAATGAGTTTTGAATTGAATTTGAATTAGAATTAATAGAAATCGTATGGCACCTATTTAAGAGTGCTAAATGGCTCGGGATGTGGTGACAAAAAGGTGTGTCTTGACATAGTCGCTATCTCGTTCTGCGCTTTCAACAGAGGCATGCCTCATTGCCTTCAATGATCATCTCAAAAACACGTCAATTGGTTTGGAGCATTATTGAAAACGTACGTGGCAGAATGTCGAAAGGGAAAACGCACGGATTGGAGGCAATATTGCTTGCGTCTTGAAGTTGAAGTTGAATTCAATAGAAGCGACGCAAGTTGAATTCAGTTGAAGCGACTCGGTGAAACAGACCAATACGGGGTCACTTTTCTGGGACTGCTTAGATCTTTTTAATTTTACTTAGATCACTTAGATTAAGCCGAATGAATTAATATCACCGTTCTTACGTATTAACTGTACATCTCTGATTTTAATTAAAGTATCCATAAATTAAATGCTATCAAAGCCACAGTTAGTAATTATTGAATCATAAACTAACATTTTTACTCTCGTCCAAAAATATTAATTCAGAGATGTTATCAGTAGTGTTGTAGCACGAATCTCGTGTTCCGTAATTAACACTCGAAAGGCTTAAATTAAATAGATTTTATTCGATACTATACAACGTGTTACAAAATAACTCCTAATGCCGAATATGGTAGATAGGTACCATCAACCTGAATAACTTTTACTACGGGACCAACTCTGAAATCTCGAAAATAAATCAGCTGTTTCATACATTTTGATAATTTCGTAATTATTTTTTGTATGAAACAGTTGATATTTTTTTCGCGATTTCAAAATTAGTCCCATAGTAATAGTTGTTCAGTTTGATGGTCCCTATCTACCATATTCGGCGTTAGGGGTATTTTTGTAACACGTTGTAGAATGGCAATTAACACCAGCGATATTAAACTATTTTGTTAATGGTTTTAGAAAATATTACTTGTTTTTACATTTGTGGGACCGAATTTTGTCGGTAGTGTGCACTACGTAATTAATATCTGTAAATTCTTCATTTCGCATTGACAGATAATAAATCACCGCTTGTCTGTCTGACCATAGTGGGAGCACAGCCTTAGAATGTCGTATTCTACCCAGTTTGTCGAATATGCATCGCAGCATAAACGTTATCGGCTAATTATTAGGTGAATAAGCTCTAAAAATCGAGTGTTTGATTAAATCAGACGTGATATCGATTAGCGTGAGCGAGCCGCAGATACCGTGGATAATGCCGGATTGGACAGTATATGCAAAAATAACAGATCTATATTTTAATTAAGTAAATCAATCACTCAGGTTAGAAAACATTATTAACGTGTTTTGCTAATAACCACCATAATATATCTATGAAAACTCATAAATGGCTTATAGTTATTTTGTAATTATTCATTCTCCTGTAAGTTTTCCTGTATAAATAAAATTAATAACAAATAAATTCGTCAGTAGCTACAACCAAAATTTCACGTTTTAGTTTAATGAATCACTCAACACCGCATGTTTCTATAGCTCAATTTCTTTTATTTTAACCGACTTCAAAAAAAGGAGGAGGTTCTATGTTCTTCTATTTATTTGTTTTTTTTGGCCCTTTAAAGAAACATCGTTCAGCCGTTCATAGAATGACCGGCGGCGCACTTATGCCAAAGAGCGGGGATGCAGCCGGACGGTGTAGGCAGATCCATAGAAAAAATGTTTATGCCAAACGGTGAGTCTGAATTTTGCCCTTATAAGAACTAGTATAGTTTCAATTTCCTTATTTCCGATTTATCTGCCCTTATACCTATTGCCTGCGTCCAATATAATATAACCCGATACGCGATGTCTCATCTTTCGTTTTTCAATCTACCGACGAAGCGTATAGCGTTGCCTTCACGGGCATAGCCGCACTATTAGCGCTAGGGGCAATACTACGAACTTTAAATGGTTTGGATAAATGGTTTGGATTTAAAGTTTGTAGTATTACAGACTAAATACTGTCTATACTAACTAAAACTAGACTAAATACCTTACAGTATGTTAGTCTGTAAGGTATTTATTATATGGGCCTAATATTGTAAATGATATTTCTGCTGCCTGAAATAAATAAATAATAATTCACATACATTGCTCCGAGTCCAAAGTAAGTAGCTTAAGCACTTGTGTTATGGAAATCAGAGACAACGGTGGTATCACAAACACCCAGACCTGAGCCAATATAGATAAGTTCGTTTTCTAAATTGACCCAACCGGGGATCGAATCCGGGACCTCATATCGGTAGATAGGTCACCATACATACAACCCCTGGAAATTATAAAAAAGGCTGAAAACTACCACTTTTTGGAAAAATAATGTCATAATGGCAACCCTAGACCGAAATTGTGTTCTGCTTTTGCCCATTAATGATATTAATACAACATATCGCAGGGCAATAGAATTTTTTTTACTTAATTTATAATTGTGTGATTTTCTCAATAAGTATTGTTTTTTTTATCCTAAAGCCCCGCCCGACCATTGCTTTTCATTTTTGTAGAGCTGTTTATAAGGTTTAAGGGAGATTTTGCTTTTTTATTTTCAACTAGCGACCGCCCGCGACTTCGTCTGCGTGGAAAGTTTTTTAGCTATCACTCGGGAACAATTATTGTATTCGGGATGAAAGGTACTCTACGTCCTTTTCTGTACCCCTGACAACGTGTATGCAAAATTTCATGATGCTCGGTTCAGTAATTAAGACGTGAAGGCGTTACAAACAAACCAACGGACTTTCGCATTTATAATATAAGTATGGATTTTTAATGGTAGGTATGCAAGCTATGATTTTAAGAAAAAAACTTTAGTATTACACACTTTTCAATGGTATAATACCATGATGAATGAAATGAGGCCTTCTGTTGGGCCTTCGCAGTTCAAGTCGAGTACAGAACTTTCTTGCCCATAGATAGGTTAACTTAGGTAACTTGTTAGGGTTCCGTACCAAAATGGTAAAAAAGAAACCTAATGATGTGACTCAGTCTGTCTGTCTCTCTGTCCGACGCCTCAAGGCATACCGGGACTTTTCCCGGTGTGCCGGTCCCGGGGCTGGAAAAATCCCGGTAATTTTTTGGGTCCCAGACCGACGCTGCTGTCACAGCTGGATATCTTAAGAACTACTCATGCTATGAACTTGAAATTGAAAATAAGAAAGATATAATTATTTTTGTTTGCAACAGTGACTGAAAGAGGGTTCTTAAAAATTTAAAGTAGGACTAGGGCATGTGGGGTATCATAATCATAAAAAATCACATATTATGTCCATATCTAAATCCATTGATTTGTTAGTACATTTCTGTTTGTACAGAATATAACTTGAAGTGTGTCTTATATATTCAGAGGAATAAGTGATGGGTAAGTTCCTAATTCCATTTGAAATTTTGAGATTTAAGCATTCACAATGCTATTTTTATATAATACTAAATAATATACTAGAAAAAATAGGACTCGCACCAGATCATGTTCTCGGACGGGAATCGAACCCGCGACCTTTGGATATCCGGTCCAATGCTCTGACCGCTGAGCTACCGAGTCACTACTGCACTACTACAGCGGTCAGAGCATTGGACCGGATATCCAAAGGTCGCGGGTTCGATTCCCGTCCGAGAACATGATCTGGTGCGAGTCCTATTTTTTCTAATATATTATTTAGTATTCCTAATTCCATATTAATTTTAGTTTAAAACTTGGTTTTAGAGCATGCTAATTGCCAATAATAATAAAACACTATATTATTATTACTGTAGTAGGTGCCTATTTAATAATGCCCATATTCCGTAATATAAGTATGAAACTTGATTCATCTGCCTGTGGATTCTGTAACCAAACTCGAATCTCACTTCGCACCTCACTTCACTTCTCGTGAATTTGTTATTAGAAATAAGCTGAAGCTACTTTACCGATTGCCAAAGTTTTTAGGTAGTTACCGTAGCTATCTAAAATCTTTAGTGATTAAAAAACCGCTTATCATTTTTCCATTTATGATTTCAAATATCAAATTTCATAATATTTTATTGCACCATAATGTTTACAAGATATATGGTCTCATATGGATCTTGTCGGGCACAGCAAAAAGAGAGGGAGGCATCTTTCATTAAGAATAAAATTAAGTAAAAAGTATTTTTAATATCATTTAATCAGGTATTAAAATTATTTATAAGTATAAATATTAAATTTTAGGATTAGGATTATTTAATATAGTCAATTTTTAAATTTTATATTATTGGTTATTGTATTATTTTATTATTTATTTATTGTAGCATATTATATTTCCGCGCAGTGAAGTGAAATTCGAAGTGAGGTTCGAGTTTGGTTACAAAATCGACAGGCTGAATAGTATAACCAAGTACAGATATGTCCGGATTTTAAGTCTCATACCAGTGAATGTCCAACATTTTTTATTAGATGAGAAAAAATAAAATTACCTCGGTACTTAATTACATTTTTTATATTTTTTGTAACCAAAAGTCCTAACTTTTAACTCGATATTTCAGAATTTCGATATAGTAACCCTTCATTCGACTATTGAATTCCAGCAGGATCAAACATTACGGCCATTTATGTTTTAACTGTTTTCCATAAAAGGCTGTTAACTATTCTGCGCTTAGGCTTGTAAGGAATTTAACTGGTTCTGATATTACTGTAACTTACTGTAATATACATACAGAAAATTATATTATTTCATTGCACCATTTTATAGCACACGTTTTATATTAGCATAATACAAGCGCGATAGTAAAAAAAACGGTCAAGAGCGAGTCGGACTCGCGCACCGAGGGTTCCGTACCATCATTCTGAAAAAGTTTACTATTTAGAGACATCGTTTTATTTTTCCTGTAATTTCTACATAAACTTCTATCACATAAAATTATTTCAGATTTTTCTGTATGCAAACTTCAGAGACCGGTCTTTTTTTTCATTTTTCATCAAAAGTCGAAAACTATGCTGCCTAAAAAATAAAATGAAATGTTTGAAAATGTGCAAGTAACGTTCTTTCATATGAAACCCCATATGTCCTAGAAGCCTTACTTCGAATTTTAGAGACCCTGTTGCTAAAAAAAAAAATCTCTAAAATAGTTAGGCAAAAGTCATCTAAAACTATTTCAAATTTCAAGTTAATAGCATTAGTATTTCTCGAGATATCCAGCTGTGACAGACAGACAGACTTTTGGTACGGAACCCTAAAAACTGAAAGAGTGGTAGTGTGTATACTAAAGTTCCCATACTACTACTAGTGGCTCAGTGAGCTGTAGAACTCACTCAAGTACTTATGTTGTATAATCATCTAATAAATTGGTTGAGAAATGCGACCTGTAGATTAGAACAAACGGACAGCGGGACAGCCGAAATGCGGAAGAACATAAGAAAGCATTTTTGCCCAAGGTGAAGCAGGGACGCTTCACGCTCGCTCGGTCAATAACTCATTTATTTTATTATAATAGTTTAATTTTTGCCTTTAAATATAGGTAATATACAAAACCCAAACAATATGACGACCTCCGTGTGGCTTTGTACACAGGTTTTCAAAGTGTCGCCACCTCTGAGGTCCCGGGTTCGATCCCCGGTTGGGTCAATTTAGAAAAGGAACTTTTCTATATTGGCTCAGGTCTGGGTGTTTGTGATACCACCGTTGTCTATGATTTCCATAACACAAGTGCTTTAGCTACTTACTTTGGAATCGGAGCAATGTATGTGATGGCGTCAAATATTCAAAAAAAAAAATATGATTGGATAATAAATAATTAAATAAATATAAGACAACATCACAAACATTGCTCTGATCCCAAAGTAGCTAAAGCAAATCAGAGACAACGGTGGTAAACACACACCCAGACTTGAGCCAATATAAAAAACTTCGTTTTCTAAATTGACCCAGCTAGGGATCGAACCCGGGACCTCAGAGATGGCGACACCTTGAAAACCGGCGTACAAACCACTCGACCACGGAGGTCGTCATAAGAAATTGGGTTTTCAGTGGTTTTATACAGTTGCAATACAATAACTCAATGTTAGTTAAACTCAATAATATAACAAATAATAATAATTTATTTACTCAATCAGATATTACATGCACCCGTAGAACCTCAGACGGGACTCGAACCCGCACCCTTGGGATTCCGGCCCAATGCATTGACTAATTATGCTACTGAGTCGCTATTGCGGTTTCAGGTGCTACGGGTGAGTCGATCTTTTCTAGTATTTTTTCTAATATATTATTTATCTTAATTTATAAGTATTTAAAAACAAATACTTAATATATAGTAAAGTCTATTAAAACGAATGGGAACGACGCATTGAAATAGTTTTAATTCTAGACCCAAAAAACCAGTTAACCTTCCTAAAGGTTTTTACCCACAGTGCCCGATCCGTGCCGCCGATACGATCTGACGTTGCGATCTGAACGCATGCATTCTATGTAACCAATGGCTGCCTCTGTATTGCTTTCCCACTCTGGACCGGACATCTAGGATATTCTAAACCGACGACTTTTTTATAATATAATATAAGCGTAAGTATATGGCATTTATGAATATGTATCGTAAAACGGATCGGAACTAGTGTAAAGATCGTTGCGAGATGAACCAAACGATCCATTCTCAAGATGCGTTCTAGGATCGTATCGGCGGCGCGGATCGGGCGCTGTGGATAAAGATTTTAAACAATAACAAAACGAAATAAAGGCGAAAGGTAACCAAAGCGCGCGCCCCGGGGCAGTCTGCGGTCCGTAACAGGAGACCCGTCCTCGCTTCTCGAGTTTCACCGACCAACTGCGTGTTTGACTTTTGTTTATTTTGTCGCGCATTTCGTCGTGAATCATGCGCGGGAAATTGGGTTTCAAATTTGAAATAGATTCGGGGTTGGAAAATGATTTTCTTTTTACTGTAGCGCAAAGGTGTACACTAGTGACCTCGCGTTTGTGACATTTTTAATCATTTTTCGAAATAGCTGATATATGATTCTCCTCATATCTCCGCCATTAAGAAAATTTTCGAAAAATTGGCTCTACAAATAAATAAATAAATAAATAAATAAAATGTAAATCCGTTATTGGCAGTAAGCAAAACTTGTAAGATTATAATTACCTACTGTTAATTTTTAAGTGCTGTGGATTTTGTGACAATAAATAAATAAATAAATAAACAAAAAATAATCTATATAATTATCGAACCTGCTCTCGATTCACGATATTCGGTTGAGAAATGCGAACTGTAGAGAAGAACAAACGGACAGTGGAACAGCCGGAATGCGGAAGGACATACGAAAGCATTTTTGCCCAAGCTGAAGTAGAGACGCTTCGCTCACGCTTCGCGCTCGCTTGGTCAATTATACCAAAAGATAATTAATTAACACACGCTTTAAACACAATCTCTGCCTTCCCGTTAGCAGATTGAAAATGCACAGCTCAAGCACATTGGTCATGTGCATTAAAATATATAACAGAATTCCGGAGTACCTTAAGTCGGAAGTTGGTGACAAGTCATTTGCAAGAGTACTTAAAGAATACCTAATTGGAAAAGCATTTTATAGTTTAGAAGAATTTTTCAAAAAATGACATTTCTAGAATTATTACTGATAGATAATGCAATTTTCAATTTTAATTATTATCATATTGTGATTCTACTATTAAATTTATACTATTAAAACTATAATATCCATATTTAAAAAATATCCAATGCATTATGTAAGTTTTATATAATTCTTAATTGTTATGTTACTGACTATTTGGAATTTGGAATTACAAGCACCTAATTATTAATTTAAGCCATTGCTATATTACTATATTATAAGATAGTTTGAAATTGTTGTGCCCCAACGGGGTTCCATGTCTGTACTTTTTATTTAACTTGTGACCTTGTAAACCATGGAAACAATAAAGAATAAAGAAAAGATCCTACCGCCTTTCTTTGTGAACCTCAAATAAACTATTAACATACTTGGCTTGGTGAGCTGTAGACCTCGCGTTAAAAAGTAGTTTAAATTGTTTCTTTAAAACAAATAAATATTATACGCAGTCATAGGTTCTGTCACAACCTATATTTTCAAATTACGAATATTGGCCAGAAATGTTTTGATTGATTTTGAACTATAAACTTTGAGTCTTCTAAAAATAAAAAACAAAATTTGCTTTGCACCGCTAACAAAAAAGGTTTGTGTTAATTTTGACCATTTTTAAAAGGGTTGAAATTTGATTGTTTAATTGACTCCAACATTTTGAAAAAAGTTGAAAAACTGTATCGACCAAAATATTTTATATTTTCACGAGAATCGGTTGAGAAATGCGACCTGTAGAGGAGAACAAACTGACATCCGGACACCGGAAGGACATACTAAAGTATTTTTGCCCAAGCTGACCCGGGGACGCTTCGCTCGTCAGTTATTCATTCATCAATTATTTGATTGCATTAAAATACGAACTTTTTCACATAATAATGAGATAAATAATATTAGAAAAAATCTTAATATAAAAATAGCATTGTGAATGCGAAAAATCTAAATTTAAAAAAATAATAATGAGGTTTGAACTCAATATGTTGTCTTTGATAAACTTCGATCGACGAAGATGATCGAAGTTGATACAACAACTTTATAAATATTTAAAAAGCTACTTGTAATTATACTCAAACTACGATACATATCGACGAGGAGATATTATCTGCAATGCATACTGACGAGAAACGATAAACTTATCGATATTTCAAAGTCGAGCCTTTAGGCAGTTGTCGATAAATTGTCAACCCACGTTACTCTTTGGACATTACTAATTATGAAACAATGCCATAATTTAGTACAACAAAATATTATTTGTCTCATAAAGAGATACAGCAATGACTGTTTCATCTTTAGACAACTAAAACTTTGAAACAAAAGCTTTAAAAACATTATGCTAAATAACAACAAATAAAGTATTTTAACGTATTGAATTTAATTACGAATATTTAATCGAATATTATACCTACTTAACTGAAAAAAAAATGTAAAAATGTGTAATCGGAAAAAGGTAGCTTATTTATGTAACTAATAGCCAAATACTCAAACGAATCTTAAAATTAAGGCCACCTTAAATTTAAAAAAAAGTTGCCAGATTTGACAGAAACTCTATGAAACTGACAGCTTCCTTAAAGTTAAGGAGACCTTAACTAAAGATTTTAGCTAAGAAGCCATTGAGTATTCTCCTGTGTGTTGTATGCTGACTTCTGATATGAAAACAAAACTACAGAGGAGTATTTTGTGGTATAGTCAGCAACGAAAGTGTCTTGACACTTTACCACTTTGTCGAAGCAACTTTTTTGATACATGTTTCAAACTGTGAGACATGTGTTAATAAAGTTGC
The DNA here is from genome assembly GCA_963556745.1 of Catoptria pinella. Lineage (NCBI taxonomy): Eukaryota > Metazoa > Arthropoda > Insecta > Lepidoptera > Crambidae > Catoptria > Catoptria pinella. The sequence continues at coordinate 3,010,157 of OY750771.1, forward strand.
TATGACAAAGTACTAAAGTGTTGAGTAATTATAGCTGCTAACCGTACCTTTAGATTTTTATAAAGATTTTCAAATCTTGAAAAAGTCATGAGTACATTCACTCCTTAAAATAAAGTAAAAAACAAGCGATAGTTTAAACATTTAAGTATAATGCGCGATCCATTGTTTAACCGTCAAACATTCGAGTTATTTATTCAGTCAAATATTGTTTAATGATCTTTCTCTTTTAGACTGTTTGGCAAATAGGTGTGATGAATATTAATTAATACACTTACGTGATATGGTTAATACCATCGCTAACCGGAGACAAGTCGGCATTTTGAGGTTTTTTTTTTAAATAGATAGGCAAGCGCTTGAGCTCTATCACGCCGGTAAGCAATGATGCAATAAAATGAAACGCGCTTGCCTAAAAGTAACCTATTCACTCAAAGTAAGTAGCTAAAGCACTTGTGTTATGGAAATCAGAGACAACGGTGGTATCACAAACACCTAGACCTGAGCCAATATAGAAAAGTTCGTTTTCTAAATTGACCCAGCCGGGGATCGAACCCGGGACCTCAGAGATGGCGACACCTTGAAAACCGGCGTACAAACCACTCGACTGCGGAGGTCGTCGATGATGAAGCAAAACTTACTATCTTTTCACTTATTATTTGTCCATCGCAATTTTAAAAAAGTATTTTGGCTGAATTAGCAGCTTTCCTCGCTGTACAAAAAACACACTTCTGCTTTGTTTGTGACATCAACTATTTGTCATTTATTTTATGTCTAGTGCAGAGATCAGACTACGGCCCGCGGGCCATCTCTGGCCCGCGAATGGCTAAAATCCGGCCCGCGGCCATAAAAACAACAGCAGTCTTCTTTTATAGAAATTTTTCGCATTAATACATCTTCACAAGGACCATCGCTGCCGAACATAAAATATGATTTCCTTACGTTAATTAAAATGTCTTTCCAATTGCAATAGTAAGTAGTAAGTAATATAATTTCATACTGCTTTCATAATAAAATTCAATCACATGTCCCGCCATAGATTTTGTTAGTAAATATTGGCACGCGAACGAAAAAGTTTACCCACCTCTAGTATAGTGTATGTCATGTTCATTGTTGATTTCCTTAAAATTCAACGATTATTCTTATTTGATGATACCCGGAGAGACTCAGATATTTCTCTATGTGACTTGTGCTTGCCTGAGGATTCGAATCTGCTGCGATTTGTGAAAACTATTGTGTATGACGATTTAGGATATAGTTTTGTCCCACTTTTTTATTTAATCTTCGAAACACACGGCACTGCCCATATCGGCAAGTGCACACTCAATAACGGGGGATTACCATGTCAGTGTGCGATGCCCTTAAGTGGCATTAAATACCGCTCATTCGACTCTAAATATCGACAGGGCTGCACTTTTTAGGATTACTGCTGATCGATTGAAGTTTATTTGGTTAAGTGAAGTTCAACTTACTTAAGTTAAGTGAACTTAACTTAGTGTATTAATAGAACTGATATAGTAAAATTACTTTAAATCCAAGAAGACGATTACGACCTCCGTGGTCAAGTGGTTTGTTCACCGGTTTTCATGGTGTCGCTATCTTTGAGATCCCGGGGTCAATCCCCGGCTGTTTCAATTAGAAACCAACTTTTCTAAATTGGCTCAGGTCTGGGTCAAGCTGCTTATGTAATAGTAATTAATGTATAGTCCGTTTATCCTTACTTATTTGCCTTGTCATTAATGAAGATCTTCATTAGGTTTAATGGAAAACGAATATTTCCTTCCAATCTTAATCACAAACTCTTTCAGCAGCAAAGCAAATGACAACTTCATAATAAGAAGTGTCAATTTCCTTACAAGTCTTCTCATGCAACCGACCGTGAAATGCCAGCTAGGCCTGTAAACCATTAATTACTCACGCCCATAAATGGACCACTGGACTTCCACTCACAACCAGACCTACGCGAAAACAAGACGGAAAACAAAGGAATACCAACCCTAAACCAACCACATTAAAACAGAAAGTAATTTTCTCATCTAACGGATGACAAGCCACACATGGATGATCGTCGTGGGAAAAGACGACTGTGACACGATCGCCAAGCCCTCCCTCAAACGATTATGTGTTTTAACACTTTTATCATTAAAGCTTAGATTGCGTAATAGCTGTAAGCGTAGAAAGCGTTGTTTGCGAACACACCTCGCAATTTCAAATCGACCACAAATCGGCCGAAGAGTATCTTACGGAGCTTGAAAATTACCAAGAATTTTATGGGGATGCGTAACATGCGTTTAAATATATGGTACAGTTTAATAACCAGAACTGTTTGTATTCCCAGGTCGGTTAAATGCCGAGTAATTCAGTCAGTACACAGAAGTTCATTTAATTGTCACTTTTGAGGTTAACAACGTGCATTTGAAACCGAATCTGTTATTAACTTGGGCAAAACAATATTATTTAAGTAGACTCATGATTAAAACAGGAAGTGGTATTAGTCATCGTTTCTTTTTACCCGACTACGGGGAAGCAAAAAGGAGGGTTATAAATTTACTGGTATGTAGGTATGTGGGTATGTAACTATGTATGTTAATTTGTTCCCTCATTACTTCTAAACAACTTATCATAATTTGACAAAAGCATCGTTAAAAGCATCTCAATCGGCCGCTGGTTATAGGCTATGAGACGTCACATTAAATTAAATTTTTCCATCTAGAGGTCTTAAAGTCGTAAACATAAAAAAATCCTAATGATTTGTGTTGGGTATCAAATGAAAGGGCTTATCAAATGAAAAGGAAAATATTCTAATCCGAAAAATAAATAAAAAAGATAACCGTAGTCGCATGCCACTTTGTCCTAGTCACGCAGGACACGAACGGTTATAGGCTGGTGGCATGCGACTACGGTTATCCTATTCAATTTCGGACTAGAATATTTGGCGTTGATGAATTAAACAAATTGCGTATATGCATTTTGGTTCCAGTTATAAAGTGTTGTTAGTTATTTTGACAGGTCTTTATGCTATACCGGTTTCATTTCTTTGCTTTGCTGTTTTAGTTGAACAGGGACTACCAGCTAACGCATCGAACTTCCGAAAGTCTGCCAGGCTTCAAATTAAAACAGATAAATCGAGCCCCAATCAGGCGAAAATGGCGAACCCTAATTTATGATGCCACACAAACATCGATATTTTCTAAATAATTACAATACGAAACTTCTTACTTCGATTTATCTGTTTTAAGTTGAAGCCCGGCAGACTTTCCGAAGTTCGATGCATTAGCCGGTACGGCCCCCTGTTCTACTAGGACAGCAAAGCAAAGAAATGAAACCGGTAGGTCTGGGGCCAGCCTCAAGCCTCGCGTTAGCGTTATATCCAGTAAGACCTTGTCCAAAAAGGGCGAATTCGCCGCGATATGACACGCGATTTTGGTTACACTGCTGTTAATATTGCACACCTTGCTGACGTCACTGGTCCTAAGCGAACATTGTATAGCGAAACGCGTCTAATACGCGCGTAGCTCTGGACAGGGTCTAAGAATATCTCGATCACAAGTTGACCACGCAAACGTAACACTCATTTACTCTACGCTGTCTGTGTGATACAACATTTGTGCTGCCTGTCGATTTTGTAACCAAACTCGTACCTCACTTCGAATCTCACTTCACTACGCGGGAATTTTAAATCATAAATGAGAAAATGATAATGTGCTGTTTTTTTAGTCACAAAAAATAGATAGCTACGGTAACTACCTAAAACCTTTTGCAATCGGTAAAGTAGCTTATATTCAGCTAATTTCTAATAACAAACGCGAAGTGAAGTGAGATTCGAAGTGTAGCAGGCTGTACCTTGTTTTTTTGTTCACCCCACACTTAATACATACTGTCACACTACTGCATAGACGTCAAAAAATAATAATCAGTAATTGTTTAGCGATGCATGATTTTATTATTATTGTTTAAAGAAAAATACGAGTAAAATATGAGTCATGTTGTACCGATAAGCAACATACCGTGCTTAATATTGGATCTAAGTAAACTTAGTATTTTTTTTAAATAAACTTAGTTTTATTTCTTGCTGGAAATTCTATAGTACCTTTCAACCCTTATTTTTGTTATTAATTTACTCGGCATTTCAATTTTGATTTTTTTTCTCATCGCTCCAGATTATTTATATAGAAAATTACTAATTATTTAGATAGTAAATAATTTACAGTTGTTAACCATGTATAATTTAAATAAAGTTATTACTTTAGAGCATTTGGAAAAGCAACTAACCCCCCATTCCTATATTCGAGAAACGATTCGTTTTGCTTACGGGTGGTGGAATTTTGACACATTTACTATGGACTTAATGTCAAAATACTACCATCCGTAAGCAAAACAAATCGTTTTTGAATTTAGGAACCGGCCCTAAGTAGCGTCAACATGATAAACCAACTATTTACCCAACTATGTGACCTCCGCCTTACCCGTCACCCGCCATTCTAAGAAGACACCTCTCTCGCCTTCGTAGAAACAATCAAAGCTGGTTACTGTGCTGTGCCTGTGCACCATCCAATTACTGGCGTTCAAAACCCACAAGCATTAGTGTGGCACTCGTGGCCACTTGTGAAGCCCTTCAACGGAACTACATATACAAGGTGTTTCAAAAATACCCCTAATGCCGAATATGGTATATAGGGACTTTTTGCATCTAGGGTCACTTAAAGTTCATACTTGAAACTTTTATTTAATGACTTACACCCGTTTGCACTAAACTTAAGAATCGCCTAAGTCTTTTCCTAAATACAACTTGACCAAGATAAATAGGCGCATGATAGCTGTAGCTGCATGAAAGCTAAGTTAATGACACCGTTTTAATTTGGTCAAGTTGTAGTTAGGAAAAGACTTAGGCGATTCTTAAGTTTAGTGCAAACTGGCATAAGTGTTGCATAGTTCTTAAATTATAAATAAGTCAGTTGTGTTTAGATCCATAAACTTAATGTATGTTAGGTGATACCGGAGCTCGACTGGAGCTCGATTGGAGCTCGATCGGAGCTCGACTGGATCTCGACTGGAGCTCGACTGGAGCTCAACCAGAGCCCTACTAAAACCGGACTGTTGGAGAGCCAAAATAACGGTGTAGGGTCTATGCGGCAGTAGGACGCATCGCCTCCTCAGTGGTTCAATCTTCTTACAGGAGCCAAACGAGCTTAAGAGTCCAGCGCCAGTCGATCTCCGGTTAAGCTTCGATGCCATCAAAGTTGGATAAGAATCAGATAAATTATTAGACAGATAATTTCACAGAAAAAAGAGACCCCTAAATTATCATAGACTTTAACAGAACTTATCAGCCATTTTGTAACAGGCCTTTATTAATTATAGCCCACAAACACACTGAACCAACAATTATCGTCGGAAATGTCTCAATTTCACAGATGCAGCCCTTGATAAGTTCCCTACAATTACTGTTTATTCGATTGCCTCTCATTAATTGAAGTATTTAACCATTCAATGGAAATTACACTTCAAGGTTTTAACATTTTGTACGAATATTAATTATACAAAAGTAGGTAGGTAATATTTTTATAGGATTGGTTGGTTGATATGGATCACGCGATTAGGACTGTAAAATAATAACAGCAGATGTATTGTATTCTGAATTTCTGATTCATAAAATCATCTTTTTCGTTAATCTTAGTTCATGCATAAATTGAAATGATATTAAAGACTTAACATTATTTTTATACAATTTATTTTATTGAATGGTTTATAATGATTGCTTCAAAATATTTCTTCTTTCGCCGTTCGTTTCATCTGAAAAGAAAAAAACATAGTCTTAATATTAAGGCTAAAATTGTACATAAGTCGAGAGTTCACACAGTATTTTTGGCCGTTCAATACATAAACTAAGCAATACAATGCAAATCAGTTGTTATGGTGTAAACACAAACTTGAATAATTATCCAATAATAGTTTTACAGTTCGCTTAACTTGTTCTCATTTCGGTGGCTATTCTGTTAGTAGAAATGTTTGTAACTCTTAACATTACTTTAGAAATTGATTACCTATTGCTCTACATATGTAAGTACCTACTTTTTAAAATAAATAAATAAATAAATAAATATTTGACAACATCACATACATTGCTCCGATTCCAAAGTAAGTAGCTAAAGCACTTGTGTTATGGAAATCAGAGACAACGGTGGTATCACAAACACCCAGACCTGAGCCAATATAGAAAAGTTCGTTTTCTAAATTGACCCAACCGGGGATCGAACCCGGGACCTCAGAGATGGCGACACCATGAAAACCGGTGTACAAAGCCACTCGACCACGGAGGTCGTCAAGTCGTCAACACCTACTTGGATTAAAAACTTTTCTATCATATCACAATCGTCAAAACAAAAATCATACATCAGGCATTTTCAACAGCCGGGGCTATTGTGAGTCGAGAGAATGAAACGCAATCGATTTCTCGATTGTGTTTGAGCAACACACTCGACACAATAGCGCGACACCCGCTGCGTTAGCGGGTTCGACTCCCGGCCCATTCAACGCTTACACAGTAATAGAATCTGTGTGTTTATGGTCACGATAAACAATTGTGTTAAGGTTTATTGGAATACGAAATTTGTTTATTGCAATCAAAGAATGACCTGAAACGCCAAGTTTCTAGAAATTGGTATCACAAAAGATAAATGATTTGTTTTAAAATAATGATATTACTTAAACTGATGATCATCATAATTTAAAACATTTACGACACCAAAGCGTTACCACATATACAATGCGATTAAATTGACAGTGATCCGCTGCAACTTCACTCAAAAATGCAAGACAAAGAGAAAATTTTACAGATTTAAAATTGCAAAACGCAAACGCTCAGTTGCCGCAGATCTAAGTATAAGTATAATAATTTTTGTATCCTGATTGTAACCTAAAAGTTTTGTTGCGTTAGGGATCTGCTACTAAGTATAGCCCGTACTGACCTGAGTTTTCCAGAAGATCATTGTTATGTCCACAGACCTATTGTTTATGTGAGCGTGTAAGAAAAATCACGAAATCTTCCGTGGGGCTCTTCTGACTATACTAATTATTTTGCCAAAGCAAAATACTCATAAAAATCATTGATTTTAATACTTATCGTTGTACAAAATATGTGTTGCTTACACCAAATGATAACAATATAATCTTAAAAGTACATTTATTATACCAGTTCTAAGTAGGTTACAAAAATGTAAACGCACGCATAAAATGGAAAGTGACTTAAGTGCTAATAATGCACCTTCACTAAGTTCATACCTTGTTACTCGACAAGAACAAACGTTGCTTCCTTATCCAGACGATTGTTGGACAAACGACAACAAATTGCTTTTACTGCTTAATGCTAAGTACACAAGGAAACTGCATTAGTTGCTAGTACATACATGAAGTGTAATTTGTATTCCAAACTATTTATTTATGCTAGGTACCTTCTTCGTAGTAAAATGCTCATCCGATAATTACAAAGACTTATTCATTCTTGGATATCATTGATAATTCTACGCAGTTAATTAACCAACATTTATTTATTGAATTTAAAAATCTTTTTTTTATTTCTAACTAAAATAAAAAATGCGGACTTAATGCTAATTGCATTCTCTGCCAATCAACCTTTCAACATTCGATATAAATTACCTATTTGAAATCATTTACTAAATAAAACTAATGCGATGCTTAGGTATATCAATTTAAAATAAAAAATAAAAATATTTCCATTCATCACACTATAAAAAAGATAAGACCAAAAAGTCACTAGGTATCTACAATTTTTATACAAAAAAATATCTAGTTTGAAGTGTAAGGACAAAAAACAAGATAAAAGGTAACAATACAACACATACAGTATAAGAATAATATCGGCCCTAATACGCTACCCTAGCGCACGCCAGCCCGCAATAAAAAGATAAAGAAAGCCCTCAAAACGCCCTCTGGTCCGATGCCTCCGTGTGATCTGAGGCACTCTCCCTCCAGGTACGGTTGGCAACAAAAAAGATAAACACTTTTGTAATAGGTATCATCACTATCTTAATAAAGCTTAAATAAAAAGTTATGACGCAGTTGTCAATGTTTTTTTTGGATTTCCTATTATACTTAAAAAAAGAACAATAATTTGGAATTCCGATACGACTACGTTATATAGTATATGTAGTGACTAAACAGCAACAACACACAAGCCCCACCATTTTTCCATTCAGCTTACCCATTTTCTTTTTCGTTGTTCTAATTTTTCTTTTTAACTTATTTCGCTCTACCATGCATTCTACAGCTGACCATAATACACAGAGCTATGGGATTACACGTACGTTATACATTCTCGTACTTATCGCGGATTCTGCAGTAGGGAAAGGAGGTCTGACTAAAATGGTTGGCATGAAAATAGACAAAAGCAAAGTAGGTTGTATTGCTTGCTTACTTGCCGTTGGTAACTGGGACCCTCTCATTTGCGCCTGGTTAAAAATGCAAGCGGCTCTAAAGACTGCTAGTCTGACGATTTTAATGTTTGTCCATTCAAAATTCGGGGAAACTTACCCCTTTTATTATTCAGTTTGTAAATTGCTTGGTGATTTACTTAGGTATATCTTGTTTCAACACAAACCTTTTTGCCAAGAACTAGGTATTTGTTTTTTTTTTTATTACGTTCTTGTTTCTTTTGTAACTAGTTACTCATCCATTTTAATAAGCACAACTTAATTGATCTCACCTTCACCATAAATTTTTGGACATAATTATAACTATCTTATAACTCTAACAATTCACGGCTTACAATGAAACGATGTTTTCCATCTCATATAATTTTTCAGTTCTTATCTCCCCCCGTTTCGTCATCAAATCCATCTGACGTAACTCAAGCAAATTACTTTTTCTCAAATCTGTTACAATTTCCTTTTCAAATCTCCATAGTAATCCTTTCATCTCCATAATATGTACCGGGAACCCAACATATCTCAAGCTGTGACAGACAGCCGAGATTACCAAATGCACGGGAAGAAAAAACGTCAAGTATGGTTACAGATCATTTTGGGTACAGTATCTCATGTTGCATTCGACAGAACGAGAATGATAAAAGTTACGACATTAGAATAGGAAATACATTTCATTGTCCAACAAAATACTGTTAGGTATCTCTTCCAAATCAAATTTAAAAATAAAAACCAACTTAAAATTAATAAAACCAAGATTACTTACATGAGCCAGTAAAGAGGCTTCAAAATTGATTAAAATCTGTTGTTTATTGTGCGATTTGTTCAACTCGTAGTTTTTAACGCCACTACGAGATTAAAACTAGTTTTTTAACAAACGCAATGTATAAAATTGTAGTTTTTCTTTTTTTATATATTTTTTTTATAGTTTTGTAAATAATTACCTACCTATCTGTAAAAAGTGTATATTCCGTCTCGTTTGGGAAGTGTCAAAAATTTACACTATTAATTTCGTTCCTACTTCACAATAGATGGACTGTATCCCATTTTTCCTCTCCAGCCCATACAAAGGCTAGGGAATTGTAACCCTGTCGCACCCCACCTGTGAAGGGTGGGGTCGTTTTCACCCGCAACGAATTCAGGAAACAAAATGGACAAGAATTTTCACCGGACCGAAAATTGGTCCTTCGAGCAGACCTGAAAAATATTAACTTATCTAAAAATGTCTGTAATAAATTATAGAACGATATTACTTTTAATGTAGTCCTAAACAGAAATTGGCAATTTTAGGGGATGAAGATCTATGCCATGAACTGACAATATTTTAAATATTTTTTTCAATACCACTCGTATACTTGGACTCTATTGTATGATATTTAGTGTTCATAAAAATGTTTATCAAACTTATAAAATAAAACTTCGGATGATGACGTAGGATTCCAATTTAATCAAGAGTAAAATGCCAAGATAGTACTTGTATTGAAAACAGTTTTAAGAAAAGTGTCTTTCTTGACTTATATATGAAATTCTGGATGCAAACAAACGGTAAACAAAAAACAGAATCCATTTTCCAGCAACATCGTCGCAAATATACCATGAAATAAGTTCACAAGCATAGCCAAACTCTTTTGTCCCCCTAAGGTTTCTTCGTTCTCATTATAACTTGAAGTGGTGGGGGTGATGAGTGCGCAGTCAGGTTCGACCGTGACACGGCATCAGATGAAGAACCCACGCTGTTAGGGGTACACCTACCTAGGGAAAACTTATGGATGATAGCTGAAGAAAATTGAGGAAGTATTTTGTTAAATTCTGTATGAGAACTTCTTGTAAAATGGTATTACTAGTTTTTGATACAGGAACATACATTTGTGTATGTATAAGGAATGTTCTATCAATTAGCCGCTACGGTACGAGAATTGTCGCAGCTTGGCTGACAACAAATAATAATCAGGTTTATTTCACTAGTTAAAAAATTACAAAGCAAGCTGCAAGAAAAGTAGAAAGTTTATGTAAAAAAAACCCGAAAGTATCTGTTTATGGCGTATCAGATGAACACTATTCTTTTCGGTTACAAAAACCGCTTTACGAGTGGACCGTATGCGTTTTTCCACACGAAAACTTTATGAAGAAAAATCGAAACACACGCCTCCTAAAGTCTCAGGCCTTGTCATTATAAATTCACGTCGTATTCAAAAATCGCCTTCTATCGCGCTCGAGCGCCCTCCCGTCGAGTGATCCTTGTGAGTTCTCACGGCTCACTCACGGCACTCGCCTCGTACTCACCGCGTACTCATGCGGTACTCGCTAAGCTCTCGAGGTGACGCCGACATCTGATCCGTAGATAGTGCATGCTCCTAATTTCGTGGAACACTTGAATTTAATACGCCTTTGTACAGTAGCTTTTATTGTTTACAGTGTGGTGGAAGCTTTAGTAATATAGCTTATAAGAAAAAAGTTCTAAAAATGCATGAAAGCTTAAGAATATAATAAGAAAATTGTTTGGGACAAATGCATGAATCGTTGTACTAAATAAATTTAATTGCTCTAGTTGCTGTTTCATGTTTGATTAAAATGACTTAAAAGTTTTATTAACTTTTTGGTCAGTAGTGAACATGTATCGAACATAGATACTAAATGAGCATTGCTATTTTCTTTAAAGTCAAGAAACGTGATGTCTCTGGAAATCTTCTGTCATATACTTACTAAAGGTTAGTATCACAGATTTCGATTATGTTCCAAGTTACTTATATGACAGATAATTTCATACAAATTCTGAACTTCATCCGGGATTAATGAAATAGGTCCTTAACGTAATATATAATAATTATGTATATTACCTGGCCTAAATTGAATAAACATTAAAGTAAGCTTTAATACTTTTTGTGAACAACAAGGTTCTCCCAGTAATACCACTGGCAACAGTGGTGTCACTCGAACACCTACTCGCCAGCAAGTATCTCTTGGCATCTCAACGTGACTAGGTTGCAGTATACTCAAACTACACTTAAGGTAACAGTACACACAACCCACTCAGTGACGTGAATAGGAAGCATTTTGTGACACGTGTTGAGATTTTTTTCGATAGATTATGAATAAAGTCCACTTGCAGCAACATTTACTAAATCTCGATTTTGTTAAACCTAGACTTTACTCATACGAATATGTAAATTTTTTAAATCGACATTTAAAATTTTGACAGTTTCATAAGGACCAAATCTAGTTTTAACAAAATCGAGATTTAGTAAATGTTACTGCAAGTGGGCCTAAATCAATTATTTTCAAAGATTGTTTTTCTTACTTTGTATGTAAACCAGAAAAATATTTAAATTTATCTTTTAACAATTCCTGAAACGTTTTCATGAAAGTTGAAAATCATTTTCTTATTTAAAACATGCTCATTAATTACTATTTTTATCCATGTAACCACAGACACAAAAACAAGATCTGTGCATGTAACTGAATAGTTATGTGATTACGGTATTCAACTAGTCAAATATGTCAACTACACTTAACATAAGGTTTTAATTTTTAAGTCGATAAATTTCTAAATTTTCTTTTGAGCACTTTACTGTAAAATGATACAGTGACGTAAGCTAAAACACCTACAGTTCCCATCTTTGCATACGAATTATCATTAATAAATTAACAATATTTTAAACATTAATTCCGTTAGGTTGTACTATGCTAATAGATGTCGCAATCGACTATCGATAAATTTATTGCTCGAACATAAAAATAAAATTGGACAGTAAAACTACGGCACAGCTTAGAAAATGTATTCCGAAGCCCACGGTGGAATTGATAATTCCAGATATACAATTACAATCCTAATCCGGAGACATAAAGTTGATAATTGTCGTGCGCGTTCGACTGCATTGAATTTATGTAAGTGACCTACTGGCGCAGTGATGTGCTTTGTTTTACAATAGAACAAAGCTTCCTCGGAAAATAAAATTAAAATATATTCCTAGTGTCTTACTATTTTATGGCTTTATGTCTTAATATTCTATTTGAGTTTTCTACAGCAAAACAATAATAATATTCAGTCACACTTATTCTCAAAAAATATCTTTAAAAGAATAGCGTTCGTCATAATGCTAACGATCTATATCACATTTAATTGAGATGACAGTAGCGCACAGAATCGAAATACTACTTTTTTAAATATTAACTTTACTTCTTATCAGGCAGTTCGAATGTATTATACAATTATTTGATACTGATTTGAGTGACTCATTGAACAATACTAATGACGAAGGTTGTTGAGGATTTATTAAGTTTTTTTTTTAAATTCTATACCTAAGTTTTGCGAGACTTGTTTTTAAATAATGTCAATGTAATTGTTTCTAATAAAAACAAATAATAAATAAATAAAATAATACTCTGTATACTTTAACATTTTTTTACCTACGATAAAAGTAGCAGAATAGGGAAGAAAGAAAACAAAGTGTAAAAAATAATAGTTTGAAACACTATAAAGTATAAAAAGCACTAAAAATAATGCACTCGGATACAATTTTTTTTGAAAAACACTCAATAACTAAAACTATCGATGTCCATCGACACCCCATCCCTATTTGGTAGGTTCTCACGCTAGCTGTGATTTATCGAGACTAGTGGCGGGCCGTGGGCGGCTACACATCTCGTTACAGCCCGTGATGTATCGAAATAAGGCTTCCGATACACGGCGACCTTTGTGGAAACTACCCATTAGCCAGGGGTTAGGTTAGGTTAGGTTATTAATATCTGAGGTATCTTGAAATTAGTGCCAGCTGCTCACTATATATCATAAAGTGGGTTGTTTGTGAGCGAAAGTAAACTCAATGTGAAAGCTGATTGTATTTTGATTTAAATCAGTAATTATTAATGCTTAAAGATTAAATAGCTTGCTTTTCTCTTGAAAACGCTTATTAAGAACTAGGCTCAGATTTTTAAAGTAAACTATTCTACGATGTAAGTTTTCTACCTAATGATTTCCCTGCAATTCCAAATATTATAAATAATTTAATTTAATATTTAATTATAATTTAATTATTTTTTGTAAATAATTTAAAAATGTGAATGGGTTGACGTAATTGAAAGTAACGGAACTCAACAGGAAGTAGTTTATTCGTCCGAGAAATTAAAAAAAGTTATCGTGGTTCGAACAACTAAACCGCAAACGCGACAATTTCACGAATATCGGACAGCCACTGCAAGACATAGCGTATAGTATAAGTTATTTATAACTTATAGCTTTGTCTCCTGAAACAATTGGTAAATATCGCTTTCGTGGAATTGAATACCGAATGATGTTATGTTTCAATATCCTTTAAACTTTAAAGGATTCCCAAAGTAGTCGATATCGACCCCTTGGGGTTGATATCGGTTTCCTAGGGGTCGACATAAACGAAAACTGATTTTAGAGGTCGACGAGGTCTAAAGATAGGCCCCCTTATTCATAATAGTCTGCTAACTTAAAGCATTGCTAATTCTCACTCTGTCTTCTTCTATTGACCTAAGTCAGAATGAAAAATAACTAATAAATAAGGGGGTTGATCTTAAAAGTAGGTAATTTGGCCATGGGGGTCTGAGGTAACAGTTCATTTTGGAAAAGGGGTCACTTGTCCAAAATAGTTTGGGGATCCCTGCTTTAAAGTTTTCAAGTAGAAGTATAAGGTGTGTCTTCCTTCCTACACTGTCTGTTAGCTTTGTTTGTTCGTTTGTACACACGACAGCACGTCAGGTTATACAGTTAAACTGCAAAAACAGCTTTTATTACGTAGGGCATAAAGGTGGTCTCAAGATCAACATGTATAGTCTGAGATGCCGCCGTGTGTACAATGTACATTAAAACTGTTGATTTTGTCAATCAGCACACTTATCGCTTCCTATTATCTTTCTTTATTGATACAGCACAACCATGGAAACAAATAGAGATAAAACACTTTAATAGGTAATCAAGCACAGGCCACCAAAGTAGTTAAGACTCATTGTAAGTAATTGAAAATTACGTGAATCTAGTCTCATTTGACCCAGCCCTGAAGGAAATTATCATAATGATCGAAACGCTTTATTTATGAATTTTGTAAGAAAATAACAATTACTTACAAAATTGAAAAGAATTAACTTAGTACTGACATTTTTTTATTTGATAACATCACATACATTGCTCCGATCCCAAAGTAAGTAGCTAAAGCACTTGTGGTGTGGAAATCACGGGCAACGGTGGTATCACAAACACCCAGACCTGAGTCAATATAAAAAAGTTCATTTTCTAAATTGACCCAACCGGGGATCGAACCCGGGACCTAAGAGATGGCGACACCTTGAAAACCGGTGTACAAAGGCACTCGACCACGGAGGTCGTCGATTTAATGTATTAAAACTTACAATATCACACCTTTTTTCTTGAGCTCTACTAAAAAATGGGAACGACGGTGTTTTATTTTTTATTTTTTCCAAATTCTAACTATACAGGAATATTCTTGATTATAAGGCTCGGTTGCATCATCTTAATTAAACTATAACAGTTCATGACACAAATTTATCTGAGCCGGTGGCCAAAACTGGAACTTAGTATTAAATATTGTTACCTAGGTTATACCATAGACGACAGCGACGCTGTCACCGAGTCAGATAAGTGTGTGCCTGTTAAAGTTAAGGTTAAACCAAGATGATGCAACTCAGCCTTAATTGATTAGGAATGTTACTAGTTTTTCAATTACCCAATGTGTGTGTCTACTCTATAGTTTTATTCTCGTAAGAATCACATTTGTGCAAATGGCTATCTTTACACATCCAACTAAACTAAATTCTAATACAAACCCCCTTACTAATAAAGATTGTATAGCAGATGTATACAGTTACACAATGGTTACTCTCTATTTAACTATTTAAGTTTGACATTAAAAAGAAAGAGACAAAACTCTGTGTAACTATACATCTGCTATACAATCTTTATTAGTAAGGGGAAAAGTATATAGTTGCCTTCTATAAAGCACAACGGATCGTAATTTATTCACGATAAAACTACTAGATTTACGAGCTGGTTGGGCGATAAACCATCACTTTTTCCCATAGTGCCTGAATCGTGTACGGAATAACTAATGAGACCTTAGATAAGTATAAAATAACCAAAAATAAGATGCGGGTCTGTACATTTTCATTTATGATTAGAGTTTGTGATTTTCACTTTTTAGCCGGGGGGTGCCAGGTAGTGCACTTGCACAGCTATTTAAATGAAAACCCTCTTGATCAACCCTGTTGATTAACCCTGTAATCGACATGAATATCCAATATCAGCCATGTAAGAATTCATCTGTCTGTAACATTGGTTTTCTAATAAGATTCAACCATTTGGATCCAATAAATCTGTGACCTATTTTTTTTAAAGCAATTTTTATAATGATGATAGATGATTTTACTGAACAGCCATCGACGGATCGATAAAAAACTGGCCAAGTGCATGTCGGGCCACGCGCAGTATAGGGTTCCGCAGTTACCTTTACAGTTACCATATGGCTAAAACTTATATTTACTTCCTGTTTTACACAACTAACGACTAAAACTAAGTATAATAACTATTTAGGTAATGACGTTTTCTTTTACGAAAACTTAAGTAGATCGACTATTACTCGTCGACTTGTAATGCCTACCTGGCAGTGATAGGTTTCCTTTTCAATTCATTATATGGACTAATGTCCTGATCTTCATTCGTTCACACTATTCTTCTTCAGCGCATATCCGCCCACCTTTGAGCATACGCCTCTCCAGTTTTCCTCCAAGCAGCCCTGTTATCTGTTTGTCTTGGCTAGAGTTCACACTAGTTTATACAATAACTGCGCATTTTTCTATTTAAGTTCGGACGCTGATCCCTAAAGGTAGTATAACATAGTTGCAAAACTCGGATAGGTGTGAACGTTCGGAAACGCATTTGGGATAGGCGAGTTAGTGCCGCGCCCACGACGCAGGCGATAATCTCTATAAATCCAACACGGGCCATCATTGACGCTCGCTTGAAACGGGCCAGTTACTTGCTGACTTTACAACTTGTCATGTTGACTAATATTAACTATCCTGATAATATATTATGATACTTTAGTGTTTTTTATAAAATGGGTTTACGTTTTACTTATCACTTGAAATAGCAACATTTTGAAGTGCTTGCAATGATAAGTAAAAACAAATCTGATGTGTGTTGTGTGTGTGTGTGTGTGTGTGTGTGTTTGTGTGTGTTTGTGTGTGTGTGTGTATTTAATTAGTATATAAAGGGATAATAAACAAAGGAGCTAAGTTTACTATATTTTTCGAATAAATATCCAATGAAAAATCTTTTATGATTCGAAACAAACTACTCGCGACAGTTCTCATACAAAATTGAGTATTCCAACAAGTTAATACTGGCACATCTAAACGCAGCACCGAGTTAGGTAAGCGTGGGCCAAATAGTGTCAAGCAGTAAAACGTAGCGGACACAATCGTTGCACAACATTTTGTTGCTTCGCCAGTCCCATTGTCGCTTTGTAAATTGATTGATAATGCGCACTTAAGCACGTGTAAACACGGCAGAATGTTTTGGTAATAGTTTGAGAGGCGGGTTTGACATTTCATGGGAATTTGGAAGC
The DNA here is from genome assembly GCA_963556745.1 of Catoptria pinella. NCBI lineage: Eukaryota > Metazoa > Arthropoda > Insecta > Lepidoptera > Crambidae > Catoptria > Catoptria pinella. The sequence continues at coordinate 3,027,198 of OY750771.1, forward strand.
GGGGACAGTGAAACCTTGCCTTGTTATTTGCCGACATGACAGTATTCAATGATAAAAATGGTTGACATTTAATTTTTTGCATTTGTAACTACGTAGATAACTCCTAACCTTTAAGGAGATCGATGACTACAAATATATCATAGGTACACAAGACTTACATGTCGTCTATGTTTGAACTAGTTAAGTTTAACTGTCGTATGTAACGCTTATTTAAATAGTTATTACTTAGGCAAACGAATATTAAAACTGTAAAAAATTAACAATAGATTATAATATCAACCAAGTAAAAAATACTTTTACAGATAACAGATTTAATAGTCTGCATATTTTTATTATGCTGTTTTTAGGTATTGAATTATTTAAAGTACACAAAGAGTAAGATCATGTAAAAGTATTGAACACCAATAAGAGCCTTCAACGTTACCTACACGTGACACATGAGGAAAATGCCGAAAATCCGCGAATGACAGCTAGGGTGTCTCCACACACGACATCGCGTGTGGGCGGGGCTACAACCCCTTGAACGTCCATAAGATGTAGGAAAAGAATGCCGTTAAACATCACGGAAAAATAAAATCGGGTTCTCATACTGGACGGTATATCAACACTTATCACACAGAAAAACGCAGCATAGACAGGTAATTGTAATCAAACTGTTTAACAATTTGAATTTAAATTAACACTTTACATTTTTAGAAAGCTAAATATACCGACCGCCTATTATCTGCAAGAGTACCTAAAGGGCTACTTGACAATGATTTTTAGGGTTCCGTACCCAAAAGATAAAATGGGACCCTAATACTAAGACTCCGCTGTCCGTCCGTCTGTCTGTCTGTCTGTCCGTCTGTCACCAGGCTGTATCTCATGTCATGAACCGTGATAGTTAGACAGTTGATATTTTCACAGATGATGTATTTCTGTTGCCGCTATAACAACAAATTGACAACTAAAAAACAGAATAAATTAATATTTAAGGGGGCTCCCATACAAAAAACGTGATCTTTTTTGCTCGGTTTTACTCGATACTGATAACGGCAACAGGTAGACGCTTGAAATATTTAATCAAAATAAAACAAATATTTAAGGGGAGCTCACATACAACAAACATGATGTTTTTGTAGTTTTATAGATAGTACGGAACCCTTCGTGCGCGAGTCCGACTAGCACTTGGCCGGTTTTTTATTTTGAAGTCATGTGAACGATGGGTGTTCTATACACTCTTACTCAATTTACAACTTGTTCGATTTTTCCTTTCTTTTCACCCTAAGGAGCGTAATGTTTTTGAAAACGTTAATAAAGCAAAAACACCGGAAATAATCGGTTTATAAACAAAGAAGCTATGTCTGAAGATTCGTTAAAACTCGTGCAAAAGCTACCAAAAAAATTACAGTATTTTCAGGATTTCTCGAAAACTACTGAACCGATTTAAATTTTAAAAAAATGGGACCAACTTGGAAACTAACCTGATAAAGTGGCGTTTGAATCATGTCAATCGGTTCAGCCGTTTTCGAGTAATCGGTGGACATACATAAAAAAAAAAAAACAAATAAACAGCCGAACATAGAACCTCCTCCTTTTTTTGAAGTCGGTTAAAAAACGAGCCTTTGTGAAAAATAACAATTCCTCGATGTAACGCATGTGCGGAACGGAATTTCAACATTTAGCGTGCACGCCCATTCCTTTGAGGTTCTTACAAACGATGCATTCAATTTTTCCGCACCAAAATTGTAGGCCGTAATCTTGCGATCATTCAATTATTCGCCGACATCGAAAAATGCAACCCGCTTATTAACTGCACTGAATATGAAATATTAGTGTAATAACTATTTACGATGTTTGCAGTATTCAGTATTGATAAGAATGGGGCTGCCATCTTTAACGGGTTGTGGTATTGCTGCCTTTCACTTGGGTCAGAGTTGCAATGTTATGTAACTTGGGAATGATTTTTTTTTATATTTCGTAAGTGGTTTTAGCAAATGTGAAGATATCGTTAGAAAAATTCAAAATGATACTTTCGCAATATATTCGATCCCAATATGGTCAATTAAAACAGACTTGTTCAGCGGTTACATATCGTAATATGTAAGGTCGTAACCTTACCAATAGGTTTTCTATTTATTTTCTTTTCAGGAACGGAACCCTTATTACCAAATTTCCCCATTTCAGCCAATACACTCTACTAATTCTGTGCCAATACTAAGAGCAATAACTCCAAAAAACAAATTCTTCAACCAATCAGTAAACATCACTCAACCATTATTCGAATCGACATCGAAGGCATTCAACGTAACCAGCGTTTTACACCAACAGTGACGTGATTAAGGAGGTATAATAACAGTTTAAACTTTAATGACCTTTAATAAGCGCCAAAACATGAAGGCCCATTTATAAAGCGCACTTACTTGCGCCATAAATACTGTTTACATCTCAAGCATGAACGAATCGTGTGCGCGGTATTCGCTAATTGGTGAAGTGTGATGAATGGATTCTATTTTTAAATAAGCTTTTTTATTTTTTTGTGATTTACCATAGCGTTGTGACTAGAACATAACCTGATAGATACCGCATTGAAAGTTTTGTTTGGGCTTGCTGTCCAAACAAAACTTTTAATAGTCTGGAGGCTGAAGAACTGCTTACCTTCTAAGACGTTCTTTGGCGTCGTTCTTTGGCGTAGGTGGTCAGTACTCGGGTAATCTTATTACCGTAAAACAAAACAAAAATCAGAAAATGTTACCATTTAAAGCACTCAAGCACAGAAATAGTACTAATCGTAAAAAGTTTTTTTTTTCAAAATTTTTATGTGCTGGGTGTGTGAGCTGTTTTCATTATTACAATAATTCATGTGTATTACCTAATATTAAAGTTATTATTCTGCACGAAGCCAAAATGCTTGCCGAAATATAACTATTACCTATCACAGAAAAATAAGACATCCACTTCTTACAAAACAAGTAATCCAGATAACAAACCAAAATGTGCTCTATTTCAAAAGTGATTTGTCTCAATTTAGAAGTTCCCGTTGATTCCACCCTTTTCTCCCATTCCACATGTGCCGACGTGTGTGGAAAGCGAAGGGCTAAAACTTGTAGGCGGTGACTTTGAAGAAAAAACCCGATTTTTGCACAATGCCTCCTTTCTATTGGAGACGTCTTGAGAATATGAAATCTTACGAACGTATGTACATAGGTAGTCTTCCTACATGAAAAAGTGGAGATAATATTTGGAGTGTGTTGGGAGAAGTTTTGCAATATAACTTTTGTAATGATAGTAGATGTTGTAAAAGATTTCAAGCATAAGTAATATAGAACATACTAGATAAATGAGCTTTGACAAAATTGAAAAATTGAATAAATTTTACAGGTAGCTCTACTTAAATGGATGTTTGGTAATACCCTAGAAATTAAATTCGAATATGGTAGAGAGGGTACCATGCTTACATCCCTGGAAAATTATTAAATCAGAAACAACTAGTTGACTGAAAAAAAAATGTTTTTTTTTTATGAAAAACTGCAAAATGGCATCCGTAAACTGAAATTATGTTTTGCATTTGCTCATAAATAAGATTGATTATCGAAAATAATAGTCTATTTGCATATTTTTTTTAATTTTTAATTGTTAACTCTCCAATTTACAAAATATCAAATTTTTACGATGTCATAATAATTGAGAATCAAATCAAGATATTTATTGTGAATCTGAATTTACTTACACTGCATCATACACCAAAAATGGCTAAGTTACAAAAAAAACCCCTAAAGCCAAATATGGTAGATAGGGACCATCAAACTGAACAACTTTTACTAGGTATGGGACCAACTCTGAAATCGCTAAAAAAATTTGCTGTTTCATGCAAAAATTAATGACGAAAATATCAAAATGAATGAAACAGCTGTTTTTTTTTCATGATTTTAGAGTTGGTCCAATAGTAAAAGTTGTTCAGTTTGATGGTCCCCTATCTACCATATTCGGCTTTAGGGGTTTTTTTGTAACACGTAGTATAAATATAGGCTCCTACATCATATCATTATAAAAATATGCCACGCTTCATCCACTAGATTAAAAACCTCTTAGCGATATCGAAGTGATTTCATTTTCAATACTCCTCATATTTTCATGGCACGGATGTCATATCACGACGGAGCGTAATCTGTCACCGGTGCCAGAGTACTGTGAGCCTTAAGGTGTTATCGTTAGAGTTTAAACCGGTGTGGCGTGGGTAACAATCCCTACTTTGCGATTCCATACGATTTCACCCAGTAATGATTTGCCTCGTAATGAGAGCGACGCGCCAGTAATATTCTGAGAGGAAAGACGAAGAATATTTTATACTAGATGTGTATTTTTTTAGAGGATGTGTATATTTTATACAAAATTTCTAAGTACTAAGATTACTTACTAAATATTTCAAATGAAGCCTCGGTCCTAACTCCTAGCTAATGAGATAAAGATTATTTAAGAAAGGAGTATTTAACTCGAAAAAAAGGATTTCAGAACTTAATGGTTAGTGGTTAAGATGTTTGTCTCTTTTGGTTTCAGTTTTATTTCACTTTTTCTATTTTGTTCATGAAATAAATCAATTCAAGAAGAAGTTACTTTCAAACAAAAAATGAAAACAGGTAATTGCATATTTTTTGCAGAATGACAAATGAATGAAAAGTTATTATTAGTAACTACTATCTGACACTAAAAAAAATTGCCAAATGAAGACAAATTAAAAGTAATATTACGAACTGGCCATCAGGCCGGGTTTGTAAATATATTATTGTTTATAGTTTTATTTTGATCTTTGCTCTTTTTCGATCTGTCATCTATCTGTCTTCTCTTCGGTTTTCTGTTTCTCCCTCTTTAATTTTGGTCCTTTTCTCAATAATCTCATAATGGATGTAATAGAGCGTTACTCATTTGTTTCGTGCGTTGCGCTGCTGCTGCGCCGACAAAACAAATGAGTAACGTTCTATTGAATTATAGCCGTCCAGGAAGCTTTCGGTATGCTTTCGGTACTGCGTATACCGAGCATGCTGATGTACCGATGCTACGCCGACAAATGAGTAACGGCTCTATAAATAACAATAATATCATATCCAGTGATTGTATTTCCTTGAAGGAAAACATCCGTCCTTCCGGAGTTTATTATTGCTGTTATTGCTTCCATACGTCAAACAGACTTCTTAGTCTCACTTTTATATTATACAAGTATTTGCGTGTATTTTACTTCATACGAGATTTAATAATTTATAAAAAGATTTTTTTTCTTCTAAATTAAAAAAATATCGGTATCTAAATAAGCTAGAGCTAGACTATATCATAATAATAATGTGGCATAAACGTTATGGAATGTCATCATCTGTGTGATTGTACTCATGTACAATCTTGGATTGGATGAAAAAATAGAATTCACTTAAACGTAAAAACTTTGAACTTATATTTAGTAATCATCAAAAGAATATGCAAAAATGGAAATTGTTGAAGCCTGTAAGTACGTATTCCTCTTACAAGTTCCTATCTACTAATAGTTATAGAGCAATGACAACAGTTTGGATAGCTAATCTTTGATATATTTTAAGTAGGTTTTTTTTATGTTAGTGATATAATGTTTCGTTCTCTTATAGTTATAACTTTCTGTTGTCATTAAATTTGTGCAACTTAAAACTGCGCATGTTGTGTATACCTACAAATACCAACCGATTCTATATTCTTGTTGCTGCATTGTTGGTGAACCTTTTTTATTAAATAAATAAATAAGTTGGTCCTGTCCGTAATAGTATTGACCCAAAGAAATCGAGGACTCCGATTTACTTACTCCAGCAGCTCAGGTTGTTAAGGGAATGAGGAATCAATACCGCCTTTAACCGCCTCTGTGGTCTAGTGGTTCGCCCACCCGTGTAAGACGCAGGGATCCCGGGTTCGATTCCCAGGTGGGAGGTATAGTTGTACTCGGTTTGGTTGGTGGTAAGGGTTATTTCAATTCCGCCTGGCTAGTTCTACCACCATACCACCATTTTACCCAAGTCTGACGCCATAACAACAATTTAAAAATTGTTGGGTTCCGGCAGTTTGAGGTAAGATAGCTTGTTCCTCAGTGGTGAGGATTCTGGTTGTAGTGCGCTTCCACCTTCGGCCTTATCGTCACTTAACATCAGGTGAAGTGAAGGCCAAGCACTAACCCGTTGTGTATAAAAAATACGAAATCATCGCCCACTAAAACTTAAGTCACCATCACAAAAAAGGAGTTTCTTATCAACAAATTGTAAGTAGAACACAATGACATCAAGGCGAGCACGCACACATCAACGCCCGACCGTACAACGCCCACTAGCGGCATAAAACCAGGAGCCCTCACCTCATTACCGTACGACAGTCGCATTGCTCAAAATGCTTCAAGCACCAGCACAAAGCAGGTTACATTTTTCATAAAATACTTGCCCAAATGCCTCCCACGCGGGCCTCGGGCCATGACGTAACGAGTACCAGTGTATGAAGACTCTTAACACGAAAGCCACTCGACATCACCCCCTCGCCCTCCCGCTCCAACGCTTCGGGAAGAAGCGAGACGCCACCAATACCACTCCGTCATATTTTTCCCTTTACCACCCTAGCCATCTCGAGCGTTCTTTTACATAAAAGAGGTTCTTGAGAAAATAATAACGCGACTGTTCAAAGGGCACCCAACTTTCGCTATTCGCTGCTTTGATTCGCGTCTTCGCAAAGAATTTCATACCACAAAGGGAATTTCGTTATTAAGCAAGGATTTAATATTCAGGTTAATACATCTCAACCCGTCGATAATTGTTTGCTTGTAAAAGATTTCACGGCCGATATGGCGATTTTTCGAAGGCTTTTGAACGCAAATTGGCCGATCGGCGGCCGCTCACAAATTGCCCCACTACATGCGAACCTATTTGTACGTATTTAACCGCTCAAATAATGGACCACTCGATTGCTTTAAGAATGAGTTATATTATTTTCCGTGCCAGCGAATGCGGCGATAATTCCCAAAGCGCTATCGGATACGATACGCGTTTACCGTCCATTCGAATACTCGTTTCGAATATACGGACGTTCATAAAAAGAAATATCCAATAAACATTTCTTTGTTATAGAGTAAAGTTAAACGCTGCCGTAAAGCTCCTACATATCCCTCATAACTTGAGTACGCGAAAACATTTCCACGCGAATTTTACTTCAGACGAGATATTTTATGAGGACAAATGACAAAAATACTCAACGTTTCATTGTGAAACTTGGGAACGGCGCTACGAGCATTTTTGTGCACCCTTAGCGATCCTCTATACATGTGTACAGAAGGGCGAAGTTATTTGCCTTCGCTTCTCTTCCGTCCATTTGCCCCTACACCCTCCTCCCCGCGTTTCCGGTTTCCATATTCCGCCTACCACCCGTCGCGTCCACATGCGAAACTACAATTGAAAAACTACCCTAACTCGATTACATACAGACGGAGTTCGTCTGTGCGTGCGGTCACTATTTTTCTTTTGGCGTCTGTAGTAACGTGACATTTTTCGCGGAGGAAAGAATCCGAACTTTGAATCAACGGGACACATTTGAATTTAGAAGAGTTCGTGAGAGGCGCCTCAGCGCTTTCAGAAGCGCGTGGCCTTTGCCTCCCACGGCGGGCATCCACCGTACGAAAAACATATTTTTCAGATAACGACAATGAGAAAGGAAAATATTCAGATGAAAATTCTCCGATACGAAAGCGCCGGGTGCGCCCGCGTGGAAGATATTAAGGGGAGGCGTGTGCTACTTAACGATATTTTTCGACATGCTTTACTTTTATTGCCGAGTCACGGCTGCGATATCGGATACCCGTTTGCCGTATATCAAATTTAAACCGTATATTCAAATACTAAAATGTTGTAATCGATACGCTGTAGATAGGAGGCGACGAAGAGATTTCCAGAACAAAAGACATCTGACGAATTACAAAAACATTGAAATATAACTCTCGAATACTATCTAAATTCCCCGGTGGGATTTGAGTTACGATATTAGCATCCCTCGAGTGGAAAGGGACGTAGTTATGAATTTAACGGTTAATTAGAAAGGGACGGAAGACAGAGGGGACGATCTTGTCTAAAGGACATTGGCCTCCGGGGCACGCGACTGTTGATACGAACCTCTTTTTAATTCTTTTTTATTAATTATAGCGTGACCTCGCGTTCTTGGTCTGTTGACAGCGGTACTAAATACATTACTTAAGGTAATTAACTTTGGTGACATGAACCTTTTAAGTCCACTTTTAATATTCAAAATATTTTAACTTATTTCGATAAAAGAAAACATAAGTAATAATTATTTACTGTTCTTCAATTATACGAAATATATATACTGGTTAAGTTTTTTCTACAGATAATTTAATACCCGCATTCCTTTATAAGTGCATACACTTTATATTATATTGCATTAAACTTGTTTTTTCCGGTAAGTTAAAAAAACAGGAGACGTAAAACTTATCCATTTTATAAGAGACGATGTTTTGCTAGCGATTTCAAAGTTGCTTTCACAGTATTATCATAATAATAACTATAATATTATACATATTATACAGTAAGTGTGTAAAGTTCTAACACTTACACACTTCCTGGATAATATTGTATACTACTACCAAAGAACTATCGTTAATTTTAAATACGTTTTGCCAAGTTAAGAAAAAATACAGCAAAACTACATGCACTAATAAATCAAGTTATTGTTACACTTCAGGATTATGATATTTTTGCTCAAGAAAAAACAACGAGTTTTTTATATAAAAAATCGTTGCCAAAGTATCAAGAAGCACAACATCGTCGCAAATCTTAAACGGGCGAGCTTCCTCTGTCTCATTATAGAGCTTTTTCTCGACTGCCATTCTCCACTTAATGGCTGAGTCGGTTTCTTTAATGTAAACTTGGCAATGAATGACCCAACTGGGGTAAGAAATTGGGTCAGCGTTCGACTTAATTTTTTTTCAAGGTCAGCTTTGATCAATAGAGGGGCGCTGTTTTAAATTTACGCCCGCCAGTAATTATATCTGCAATCGATTGTAGGGATAGGTCGCGGGGTCGATGGAATTGTGATTGGATGGTGTTTGCGTTACGATCGGGGGTTGAATGTGGCGATTTTGTTTTGTGGCGATTTTTTTGTGTCTTCGTGGTGATTATGAGAAGGTGTTTTCTGTGAGATTACATATCTAACTTTTGGTTACAGATTACCTTTTAACTATACTAAACACTATGCGTTTATAAGGTAATCACGAGTAGGTATGTAAACTTTTTTCTCTTTTATTCATTTTGTGTTAAAATTACTAAAAGTATGACTTTTTAAAATGGAAGTGACACATTGTATACCAGCCCTTGTAACACTAGCTTAATTATTAGGAGTAACAACTAAATATACTAGCTTATAAATTTACTAAATAAATGTTTACAAGCCTTTTTAACGCCTTTGCGATCACTGAAACTATCCACTATCTTGTTTGTTTTTACTAACAACAAACAAAACTGCAGTAAAATTCGTAAGTCCTTCTTATTTATGGGCATTTTCTTTCAAGCTCAACTGACCACACTAAAGTCAAAAGCTTCCGTCATTTCTCCTTGCCCACTGGGTGTACAGACAGCAAAAAACTTGTACGATGAAAGGCAAAGCCTACTTACAATATTTGTTTGGAGGCGGAATGCGGTAGCTGAGGAGTACGCAAATATAACTATTGTGCCGTCGGTCAACACACTCGCGTGAAGCTTGTCCGTTTGCAGCCTCTAAACGGGTACGAGCGACAAAAAAGACTTAAAAAATATATTTTTTTATACAACATGTTACAAAAATACCCCTAATGCCGAATATGGTATATAGGGACCATCAAACTGAACAAATTTTACTATGGGACCAACTCTGAAATCGCGACAAAAAAAATCAGCTGTTTCATACATTTTGATATTTACGATTTTAATTTTTGTATGAAACAGCTGATCTTATTTTTGCGATTTCAGAGTTAGTTCCATAGTAAAAGTTGTTCAGTTTGATGGTCCCTATCTACCATATTCGGCATAAGGGGTATTTTTGTAACACGTTGTACATTTTAAAATATTACTTTTAGGCTTAAATAATTAGTGACTGATTAAAAAATAAATCTTATCAATTAAATCTTTTGTGGACTATAGTAACTTGAAATGGTTTAAATCGAAACTAGTTGAAGGTATGAAAATAATGCGTTCTTTATGACACTTAAACGCCTTTGATTTTATAAGCCTAAGATTTAGGGAGGTAAGACATCTAAATGCGCCCTTCGATATTTAGTCTTAGGTCTATTCTCTACTATTAAACAAAAGCGAGTAACAGACCGAGAGAGTTTATTTATTACCTTTCAATCATTTAGCAAAGTAGTATTGTGGAGAAATGGTAAGGATTCAGACATTTATTTTGGAAGCTGAAGTTGTAGAAAGACTATTTATTAAATGGGTGAGCGATTGGATTTTTTTATTCACAACGGGATAGTGATTGACATTCACCTCACCTAAAGTTAAGTGAAGATAAGGACGAAAGTGTAAGCTTACTACACCCGGAATCCTCACCATTGAGGAACAGGCCATCTTACCTCTAACTTATAAATAAATAATAAATTAATAAATATTTGACAACATCACATACATTGCTCCGATTCCAAAGCAAGTAGCTGAAGCACTTGTGTTATGGAAATCAGAGACAACGGTGGTATCACAAACATCCAGACCTGAGCCAATATAGAAAAGTTCGTTTTCTAAATTGACCCAACCAGGGATCTATCCCGGGACCTCAGAGATGGCGACACCTTGAAAACCAGTGTACAAAGCCTCTCGACCACGGAGGTCGTCAAGCTGTCGGAAATGTAACTGTCGAAACATAACAATTTTTAAATTATTGTTATAGCGTCAGACTCAGGTAAGATGGTGGAAGCAAACCGAGTACAAATGTATCCCCTCCTGGCAATCGATCCCGGGACCCCTGCGTCTTACGCGAGTGGGCGAACCACTAAACCACAGAGGCCGTTCACAAACTTTTATTACATCTCTAGCCTTGAGGTAGATCTACCTCATCAAAACTGAGCTCCTGTGTTTGGTTAAAATCAGTTGTTTCTGTCTGCTTCATCCTCAAATGATTTTCAAACTCTCATCATTGAAACGTTTTTAGGTTAACGATGATAAACAATAATTAAAATTTTTCAACACATAAAATATTATTTTAAAATTTCTTTGCTATCGCTACCTTAAATATCTCTAACCGCAAACAGTTTACGATACGCAAATTATAATATCTCATAAGATCCCGGTAGAAATTGAATGTGTGTTTGTATGATTCATACAACTCGATGACACACCAATGCCATGATGTTAATAATAAAAATCATTATAGATTAGACATACAATAATGATTTATTGTTGGTTACTAACACAATATGAATGTGTGCAATGAATCACATGAAATGCTGCAAGTTTAGCATCAGGTTGCTATGATGTGATTTATGAAAAGTGCACTTATACAAGGTGTTACAAAACACATCGCAAAAAAAATCAGCTGTTTCATACATTTTGACATTTTCGATTTTAATTTTTGTATGAAACAGTTGATTTTTTTTTCGCGATTTCAGAGTTGGTCCCATAGTAAAGGTTGTTCAGTTTGATGGTCTCTGTAAACCATATTCGGCATTAGGTAGGGGTATTTTGTAACACCTTGTATCAACAATGAAATTCATTGAAATCTCAAAGTAGCTACAAAGATATTGGTTTTATAAATAAATATTCTACAGAAAATGTGCTTAGATATACTTATTATTTTTATTTTACGCAGGCTTCAATCACCTTGGCGAGTGGAGGGTAATGTGATTGGGGATCGCCGTCATCAACTGGCTAGGACCACAAAAATTTGTGGACAAACAAACAAACAAACGCGAAAGCAACCTAATAAAAACGTGGGAAAATAAAATTAATAGCTGGGACTCCAAGTCCGCATTATACAGGCGCGGAAAAAAACAGCTGTTTCATTCATTTTAATATTTTTGTTACTAGTATTTGTGTGAAATAGCTAAATATAGTGATTTTAGAGTTTCTCCCATAGTAAAAGTTCAGTTTGATGGTCCGAAGAAACAATTTTCCCATTTTTGGTTCATTCATCAACTCGTTGTATAACACCCCCGAGGTTTCTGGTACCACAGGCCAATGTACCTGGTACACACGACGGCACCTCAGACTATACATGTTGACCTTGAGACCGCCTTTATGCCCTAAGTAATAATAGCTGCTTTCGTAGTTTAACTGTATAACCTGACGTGCTGCCGTCCGTACCACAAACATTAGCAATTTAAGTGTACCACAAACATTAACATATTCATACTTTAGCAATTTAAGTGCGAATGAGCAATTGTAATATAGTCCTTGTTTCTAATTCTCACAACGATTTCATTCCTACGACCAAATGTGTTTTTAGAAACGTGAAACTTGAATATTTTTACACTTATTACTTTCCTACGCAAATCAAATTATACCACCAAATATAAAAATAAACAAAATGTGTACTTTGCCTCAAATTCCTCAACCTTAAAACCAACAGAAAGACCGATGCATTAACATAATAATTTAATGGTAAATATGATTCATTCTGTGGCGATCGCATTATATATCGCTAAGCAAGCTCAAATAACTAGAAAGATCACTTCTCATATACGGTCAAAGAAATTCAAAATTCAAAACTCATTTATTCAGTCTAGGCTGTTACAAGCACTTGTGAATGGCAAAGAAGCTACGCCACCTGTTCGCAAACCCTAAGCGGGAGACCTTGTAACGAGAAGAACCAGCAAGAAACTCGTCAAGGGCTGCTTTTTTCTCCCTGTATATTTCATACAGAGTCGTCAAAATTTTAAAAATGAGGTCGGCATTTAAAGTGACGTCATTTTCCATTACAATAATTAACAAAGTTTACATTCAATGGGTAGGTAAATGATGACAATACGATATCTCCATCAGCGGAGTAGCTCGTAATGTCAACACGGCGAAGACCAAACACCGAGGGGCAAACAAGCGAGCTCATAATGAAATAGGTACAATGCACCGTTCTACCAATATTGGAGTTCAGTTTGGAGGTAATCTGTGTGCTTAGAGGTAACTAAGCGTTTTTTAACGGTTTATGGTCAGGGAGTTCGCAAAGTTGGACAAAAATAAGTTCAGGGCTCCAACATTGTGGCGGATTCTATTTTGTTGATTCCGAAGTCTGATTTTAAACAATTCAGCTCGAAGCACCTTGAAGTTCAGAGTAGAATTTGCCGGAATCCATCTTTTCATGAACCTCACGAAACAGAGTTATTTGATGATTTTTGTGATGTAGATATACACTTCCTGAAGCTGGTTCTCCAATTACCTGAAACCCAAATGTTTGTAAGACATGACTTTAATTACTGATTGTGTTATTCTTTTCAAAAGATAATGAATGATATTAAAACTCCCCAGTCGGAATCCATCTTTTCATGAATCTCACGGAACAGAGTTATTTGATGATTTTTGTGATGTAGATATACACTTCCTGAAGCTGGTTCTCCAATTACCTGAAACCCAAATGTTTGTAAGACATGACTAACTTACTGATTATGTTTTTTTTTTAAGATAATGATTGATATTAAAACTCCCCAAGTGACATTCGCTCGCACGAGCATGCAATCCCGTTGATGAAACTAAAAACTCACAATTTTAATTAGTACCTCAATAAAGATTAATACGTTTGATTGCTCGTACCATCCATCGTCATGGCATACGTTTTTATGATCTGAGATGCAAGCAAACGACTGCCAATTAAGGTTTTAATGTTTGGTAAGACGTCGCTAAAAGTTCTGTAGATCCACTGAAAGTGGTTAAAACTATACATAGTTAACTCTTCCGACTTCTTCCGTCATCGGTTAGTTAAAATAGTTGCACCTTTTTATTTTGACATAGATTTTTAAATGCAGTCGAATCAAGCTAAGTCTCTCTCGCGTCAAACAGCCAAGCTTGAATGGTGCTGCTAAGTATGTTAGAGATTTCTTCAACTTCAACAACTTTTTAACTTTCAACTTCAACAAATAATTCTCAAACAAATAACGTATTAATATTGCTTAATCATTGGATCCGTCTAGTGGACTCTAGCATTATCCAATTACGGCATTCAAGGAAACCATACATACCTCAGACGACATTTTGTCAACAGCATGGCAGCTAGCACGCTTTTGACATTTAGCCTCACCTGACAATGTCAGACATTGCCCCAATCACCGCAAAAGGTACCAAATGCACCATAATTAATGTTGGAATCAAACCAACTTGTTCAGTTAATTAGATATGGATGTATACCTACTGAAAATGTAAATTTTTAAATATGTGTTGCAATTGTTGGTTTTTAAAAATGTTAAATTTAACAGTTCTCTATTGTATCCCTTTCTAGCAGCACTAAAAATGATAAAAAATAAAATGTGAAAACATATTTTCTTCGTGTTGTTAACTCAAAACGAATAACACCATCCTCTAAATGTCTCACTCTCGAATAAACTTCAGGCGCTAAATTTGGTGATTTCTCGACATCTCCAAATTAAAACGGTGAATATTTTCATGTACAGTCGACCAAATTGAATCATGACCCACCTTAAGGTTATTTTCTTACAGTTATTCAAATACAAGTAGATTGAAATTCGCTTGACCATACATTACCTACCTTATGCCTTATTTTATAAGATACTCACAGTCACTGATTTGGCTATGGTAAATTGATCGGACAGACTCGACTATACTCGTTCGTGACAACAAAGAAATGTTATTACTGTGTCTGTCATTCATTATATTTTTTCTCATTGACTGATTACTACTTGACATCTGAAACACTGTCATATATGTCATTATGTTTCATTTTATTTTATTTTTAAAATCATAATAATTTTCTACAGTTAAAAGAGTAAGAATTATAAACCACATCTTATTCGAAATTCAAATCATGACTGCTTTATTGCAAAACGTATCTCGTGCAGTGAAAATAAAGATTAAAATTGCATAGATCTGACCTGTAATGATGAATTTTTATTCATATTTAAAACGTACTAAGTGCAATATACACGATAGAGAAGAAAACCTAACTATTTTGATGGTTTCAAAGGAATTATCGGCAATGTGGGTCATGATTCAGTTGGGTCGACTGTACCTCACACGGTAACTCAGGGGAACAAATATCGAAAGTTCACGTTGTGGAATCAATTTAAGAGAGCGGGCGTCAAAGAAAGAATTTCTCATAAGTTTCGTGCTGAGCTGGTTTGGAAGTCTAAAAAGGCAAGATTGTATATGAAACATAAACAATCTTGGCATCTCTAAAAAAAAAATATTTGACATGGGGATATGGATTATAAAAGATCTACAATTCTTTTCGTATTGATGGGTATTTTTGTATGATAATTTTATGACTAGTAAAATCTTTTTAATATTTGCGATATAAATTTATGACAATACATATTATATAATATGGTGTGTACTATATAGATGACTATGTCATGCCTTTTTAGACCCCCTGACTTAACGCGAACAAATTGAATATCAAAATTTTATGCTTAGTTCAGAATATATTTTCGATGTTATTTAAAAAGTTGTATCTTCTTCAAATTAGTAAAGCTAACGAGCAAAACGAAGTTATTACTGTAATATTGGATAGTGGTATCTACAATGGACCCAGTGTTTCGATTCCCCGCACATGATGTCATAATCAACCAAAGTTAATAAAGTAATTAAGTTTTCCTACATTATCGATTGTTCTTACCAGGACTCAAACCAGAAAGTTCGATATAGGTAAGTATTTAATTCAATAATAGTGATTACTTTCCCATAATATAAACTGAATAAGTCAGCAAAAGTAAGAACTTACACCACTCCAATTCTTACTAAATACTAAATGAAATGAGATTCTTTATTAATTGAATGACTACTCATTCAATTAATAAAGGATCTCATGTCATACTGTGAATGTTACTATAAAACTCTGTTCACATGTCTAGCAAAATCCATTTCTTCAAAGGAAATAACTTATTAATTGAATTCTAATCTAAGAATTTTGCTTCATTCATTAGCACGAAAGATAAAACAAAAGAACGTCGCACAGCAAAAGGCTCAAGAATGTATCAAAGAAAGAATTTCAATATGTGAAACCCCGCCCCTGTACGGGAGCGTGTGTGCTGGCGAATGGGGCTATCGGAAAAATGGGGGTAAATGGTCCACCCGGGGAAAGAGTTGGGAGGGGCCGGATAAGACACGTCTCGTGGAAAGCTCGATTTTTCTCCGATGCAACTCGCCATTGGCGGAAAAGAAAATATTGTGTTTGCTGAGTAATTTATTTTCTCTTCCGCGTTGGTTTTGTGCTTTTTGTAGAATATAAAAATATTGGATGCTGTAAGATAACTACGATAAAATAATTAGTTAAAATAACAATGTCTTAACAGCGATAAGGTTCTTATAATGAAATACTTAAGCCATATATTCAAACAACAAAAAGTTTGAAACTTTGAAACAGCAGTAAGATTTATTTGCAATTTATAAAAGTTAGTAATCCAGAAGCGCACAACATATTTTGATGACAGCTGTCGTAAACCTTAAGTCTTAAAGCCACTACTTAAAAAGCAACAGCATAACAGATTATAAAGATTTCGCGCACTATCATGTAATTTCAAACTGAGTGTAAAGAAGAAAAAAGAATATATACCTACTTACAAAAGTTCCCCGACTTTGTATGAATGGAGGTTCTGTAGACTATCGCAATATTGCTAAAGTTTTAGTTGCGCAAACTTTTTTATTAGCGCGCGCTAGCACCGTCTTTTGTTTCAACGTCGGCACTCCTTTCAAACTCTTTATGCCCATGAAACATGTAAATTCCATGGTACAATAATATACATGGTAAATTCTACGTTTTATTAACAGATTTACGTAAACACTTTATGTGAGCCGTCGTCGTTTTATGTGCACTATTGTGGAGTTCTTGTGAAATAATCTATTCACTTAACTGTCAATGTTTTAAGACTGTTGTACGCTGAATGGTTACTTTTTACTTCCTTTCTAAGCACAATTCTTATTATATCGTCATTTTTCTACGACAAGAAAATTGCTGTGTTAAGAGCACATAGTCTGCACACTAGCGCCGCCCTTGAAAAAAAATCATAGTGCTTAAATAAAGACGAAATTGTGAATTATCGCTCTGTGGTGCACTCCGAAGAAGCTTTGTGGTACTTTTTATCGCTTGAACGAAACTTTCTCGTTAATTGTTTAGTTTAATAGAATTATATGCGAAAAGTGGCCACTTTTAGCAAGAAAAACTCCATTAAACTAAACAACAGGCTAAAAAATATTTTATAAGCGATAAAAAGTACCACAAAGCTTATTCGGAGTGCACTCCAGAGAGATAATTCACAATTTCGTATTTAAATATCTAAAGTAAGATCTTTAAAAAAAACATAGTGCTTAAATAAGCACTATGGTTTTTTTTCCAATGGCGCCGATAGTGTGCAGACTACGCACTCTTAAGTTTGAGCATTGGTGACTCATAGACTCCCGTTTGGTGCAGCAAACGGGCACCAGAGGTCCCGGGTTACAACCACGGTTAGTTTGAGACAAAATAATTGTTGTCAGATATTCATTTGTAGCATGGGTGATTTACACTGTATTTCTTTAAAACTTATTTTCAGGATACAAGTCCCAATATACTCAAGTGTAGTCATGTTAGCTAAACTTGGTTTAGTCAAATTTTCAAACTCATGTAAAATAGAAGATTTTTTTAGAAACCTTGTGCTGTAAGTACTTACCCAAATAAAATAACAATGTTTTCCCTGTTTTACACTATAATAGGGGTTGTTTTTATTTCAAGCGTGATACGCCATTAAACGACGAATGCATTTATTATTCGAATCGAGGAAAAATTTTTTTCGCCGCAATATCTAACCAGGAGACTCAAAGGAAACCGCAGATAGTTCCAATCCACTTAGAGCAATCTAAATAAACATAAACAACGCAAATCCGATGGCAACTAAATGAATTTGTATTCATGGGTAGAGCCGCGACGCTATTTTTCCTTTAGCATTTTCATCTCTTTCGTGCCAACCTCTATATTCTACTTGTACTTAATGCTCAATCTATATACCTACGTATTATGTACATGCATTTCATTTACTCTGATGTACTGTCTCGCTCTGGCACATCTGTCGTCTCCTTCTTTGGATTTCCAAGCGCCAAATCCTACTTATAGCGTCTCTTGGCTTAGCTGAAATGGATTTTTTCTGATATATGACAACTGAATTGTTTTGATACTTTGTTTATTTAATGACTTTTATTTTTTTCTTTGCAAATGTAAGGGAATATGGCACAGTGGTGTATCGATATTAATCTACAACTCTACAACATCACCAGTCGTAGTTTGAAATAATAATACCTATTTTTTTATTCTAATTAGTTGTATTATTAAAACAGACAGCAATCGTGAAGCCTTCATGAAACTCAGAAGATTGTTTTACGATAAGCTTATACTTAGAATGTAACTAAAGACTTTAGTAAGTCTAATGATTAACTATAAAATATCGAACATAATAAATTTCACAACCCTTATTCAGTCCCAAATGTATTATCGATACTAAGTAACGAATATAATAGAATATAAACAACATAAATCGAAAATAGATTATTGTGCTCAATGCTCATTACAAGCAGTCATTTAAGATGAAATCGTTAGCTTAATTAAATCGTTAATTGTTATAGCTTTGATATTCCACCCCCATTCCAATTATTTCCGATGGACATCATACGGCGTTGCGCCCAAAATAAACAAACCGGCGTGTATTCTCAGAAAGTAATCCAAACCACATGTTATGTAACACGACACCCAAAGGTCGCTTACACGTGTCGGCAAAGTGCCAAAGTTAGTTATGCACTGTACAACAAATTATTTCCATTAGTGTATTTAATTACTAAAACAATAAACTTCATTTTTGCTCCGGAATTTGGTTAGAAGTGGTAAATACTCCAATCGGATGACTTTTGTAACATTATTAGCCTGCCGCCTAGCATGACCACGGAAACGCGATAATGATATTAGCGATTTATCACGTTTGACTGTCAAAAGACACACAGGATTTTGACAGTTGAATGTCGATAAAACGCTATATCACGCGATATGTATCGTGTTTCGTCGGTCATGCTAGGGGGTAGAGCTAATAATGTTACGAAAGTCATCCTCCGAATATTCTTGAGAATAAAGTACAAAATTGAGTAATTCAAAATGACAAACATCGTCTAACTATCGCATTTTTTTCGTAATAGGTCCCGTAATACGAGTATCCTACTCACGAAAATCTCAAATCGAGTGCCTACAAACATCCTGCTTTGAAATATTTGTTTTCTTTACGGCGAGGTTAACTGACGCAAATGAAATTTCAGTTTATTGAAATTAATATAAAATGTATAAAGCAGAAAGCCAGTGTTAGTTTAGTACTCATAAATACGAAATACTATTGCTTTAAGGTTAACAGCCCTGTAAATCAGCTGTATTACCGGTTGTAAATTGAGTACATTTGTACGTATTAAATAACAGCTGATTTATAATTAAAGTCCATCTTTTGCCGGCGCATTGTTTATGGACATTCAAATCTTCATGCGATAGGGTAGAGCGGACTCCCTTAATCCTTAAAACCACTTCTTTGATTTACTAAATCCGCGTGCCATCAACATCATCAGTCATTCATAACCGACTTAAAAAAGAGGAGTTTCTCGATTCGATTGTAAATATTTTTATATCTCGACTGCTGGGGCACAGACCTTCAACAATATCAGTTAGTGAACACTATACTATTATGGCTGGCGACTTTATAAACTGTAAAATAATAATATCAAAAGAACTACAATACACGTTAATTATGCAAAAAGCAATATACCAAACACATTACTTCTCTAGCAATGAATGAAAGTTTAAGTATATAAAAATACAAGAACTTTAAGTTCTTATGTTTATTAAAGAGCCAGTTGTGTTGACTCAATTCTATTAGTTAACTCGGTCTTTTATAAAAAAAAATATTTTAATAACCTGAAACTTGAAATGTTTATCTTAAATATCTTTACAGACGTTAATAAAAACGATAACGGCATTTCAAATAAAGCTTTTAAACGCACAAGATGTATCTCTGCGAATATTTTGTACGTTTTTACATATTTAGTCCTTTTTATCGTGTATCGTAATCGTTGGTGGTCATTATATAAAAATATTACCATTTTTAGTATCGGAGAGGTTGTAAATCTTCGTGTTTTTGTTAGGGTTGTCCGAAATGTCCGTCTTTTGTGCGGCGGTCCATATTATATGACTAGTACAATGTATTAAGAGTGCCCGTTTAAGGGATGATGCATTACCTGATTGGTCAATTCCGTTTTTGCATGAAATAAATATTTTATTCAATGCAGATACTTTTATTCGTGTTTTCATTTGTTTTGTTTTAAGTGTGTTCTGCCACTTTGTGACTTTACAACGGAACACTTACTTTAGGAGTTTAAGTAGGTACTGAAATAAAAAAGATGTATTTGGCTTTCATGATAATAATTATAACCTTTGCCACTTTTTGGTTCAATAAATTACTTATCATACATTTAGGGGTTTCGTAAAAGTTGTCAAATTACCTACATACTTAAAATTTAGCATATCTAACACCTCCATTGGACCAGGAAATGGACAGCAGAGTTTTCCGATGAAATGATCCAACAGTGCGATCTCCAACCCTCCTGACAAGCGTGGAGATTATCAAGATCCTCCCATCCATGGGTGGAAGCAGTGACGGATACATGTGGAGGAGGGGGGCTCCCTCTTGACGCGTGGTTTTTAGTTTTTATATTCAACCAGCAGCCGCCCATGACTTTGCCTGCGTAGACAGTAATTTCTGTAAATCTCAACATTTCATGATGATACACGCCAATAACTCAAGCCATCAGCGCCCCCAGGAGACGGACACTATGTCTTTAGAATCCAGGGCTCACTGCGAAGAAGAAATCGATAAGTAATCAAAAGTTTTAATTAAAATATATTGTTCCTGTGCAATCTTAATGACTCACAATGATGAGTTTCTCTAACTTGCATACATTTCCGATACGAATGCGGTTTTCGAAGCCATTTGCAATTTGCATATGAAAATTGATGGTTGGCTAAGATCGTTGGGTATAATGACTCGTACAATGTTATATGATTGTATGGACAAGTGAATTTGCAAGTGATTGTTTCAAACCGCAGAATTTCCTTGTATTATAATTTCAAGCTATGCTAATAACTTAAGAGGTGGTTGACGTCATTACGAAATCGCATATGGCGTCCCCTTCGATAATTTGGTAGTCGTTTTGTATGTCATTATTGTTTGCAAAAGTGAAAAATGTATTTTGATTTTTCTACATATAATACAAGTAATTGCTCAGCTAAAGTGGCAGTGGTGACACAACGAGAAGGCTGCGTTCAGACGATAACACACGACCCGAGCTCAACCCGAACTCAATTAAAACTCAACTCAACCGCAGCCCACTCGTTGAAATGCGTCGCTTACAGTTTTGAATTGCATCGACAAAATAATTATAACGGAGCTTGTTAATGTTTCATAATACTTAAAATTGTAAGTGATGCATTTCAAGGAGTGGGCTGCGGTTAAGTTGAGTTTGAGTTGAGTTCGGGTTGAGCTCGGTGTGTTATCGTCTGAACGTAGACAAACCGAAAGGCTCTAGAATGGTGACCGCGCACCAGATGACGACGCTCCATGATAGGCCCCTTCAAGGTGGACTGACGATTTAGTGGAGGTCCCGCAAAGCTGCTGGGTATTGTGGAGATCCTTGGGGGAGGCCTATTATACCTTTTTTTTGTATCAAGAGGAGAATGCAATCTTTACGCATACCAAACGGCATGTTGGGGTCGGTCACCCCCCAGGCTATTATTATATACCCGGGGCATGTTCCTCGCCGCACCCAGCCCTCCCGCCAAGCCTAATAGGCTTCGCGTCAGGGCTGGGTAGTTCTAACCCCTGCCCTAGTGGCAGGGGTAGGAAGCATTTTCCTGGCCTCCCATAAGGCTACCCACTCATGGTGGGCGGGCCAGATGGGGGGACGGGAGAATGCAGCACTACCAACTAAACTCGGCCTATTATACCTATAATACCCAACCAACCCAGCAAGGTGTCGTGAGGCTGATATGATGATGATGATGTTAATGCAAGCCAGCATAGCCATGTTGACCGAAGAACAAAAAAAGATTCATCGACAAGGGTTTTTCTTCAATTTGGATGGACTTATACGGTAATGTTAAAGACTGTGGTGTGGTGGGCAAGAAAAGCAAAAACCACATACATTATTTTATTTTGCACATTTTATAACTTAAGAACAACCACACAAACTGTAGTGAGTTTAAAATAGTTCCATATCATTCATACATATATGGTGGTGACCACATAATTAAGGACGCCAGTCGATCTTCGTACAAACGAAGTAATTTTGAAGTATTGCTTCTCCGCCAGGGATTGACCGAGTGGTGATCTGGTGATGGCCATCCAGGGAGTGAATGAAGGAGATCCAGATTGCTATATACACCCAAGTGACCTGATCAGCATTCTAAGAGATGTAAGGATATGTTTAAAAAAAACCGCGAATATAGCATAAAAATGTATGAAAATCTTGCAACTGAAAATTCTGATCCTTACATCTCTTAGAATGCTGATCAGATCAGTTGGGTGTGTATTGCGATCTGGATCTTCTCCATTCACTCCCTGGATGGCCATCATCAGATCACAGCTAGGTCAATTCACAGCAAAAAAAACAAGACTTCAAAATTACCTCGTTTGTATGAAAATCGACTTGTGTCCTTAATTATGTGGTCACCACTATACAAACTGTGTTTATATTTTGTTCAACGTAGCAGCAATCTTAAAATTTGTTTAAAGTATCAAGAATGTTCAGTCGGCGTGCAAGAAGAAGCTCGGTAGAACGCATTCTGGGAGATATTTCTTTATATTCAGCGACACAGCCACTCCTGGGAAATGAACGGTTGGTTGCCAGTCAAGCGCTAGTGCTGCGACCTGGCACCACTCGTGACTTGACACTTTTGAGGTATAGGAAGTACTTATGTGTCAAACATTTAAATGACACTAACTAGGTATTCCTATGAAATGAATATAACAATATTTTTACCATTATTAGGCTTAAATAATTGAATGTTGCAAAAACTGTATGAACAGTCTTATGAAATTAAGAAATGGTATCTTATTTCTTTATTATTTTGTCCTTGAATAGTTTCTATGTAATGTTTCTACACTGTTATTTTTAATTCCTTATCGTGAGTGTTCGACCAATTAAACTAAAGATTTCTAGATAACCAAAATTACTTTTCCATACTAATACAATGTTTTAGCTGTCTAGTTAGTATGGGAGAACCAACATTTTTTGTCGATTCTCGACCCATGTTTCATTGACTAAAATGTTTAGTTTCAGTGGTAGAACATCCACCTTGAGGGATTAAAATTACAAAATAACGGTGTATAGAAATGAAAATAAGTCACTGACATTATTCTTATAGATTTTTGCATTAACAATGCTATTTTTAAATTAAGTAAAATAATATGCTAGAAAATATCAGTCGATCCAGTGGTAGTAGTAGAAAGGTTTCAACGAATCTACTTGTATTTGTGGTACACACGACGGCACCTCAGACTATACATGTTGACCTTGAGACCGCCTTTATGCCCTGCGTAATAAAAGCTGTTTTCGTAGTTTAACTGTATAACCTGACGTGCTGCCGTTCGTACATGGATGAAAGAGTGATAGATCGCACTACTATATGTTTATTTTTCAACATTAAAAAAACAAAAATAACATAAATTATTTATTATTACAAACATTATTAAACTTGACCTGCCCGCCTACTCAAATGACCATTCTACTAAAATTAACGCTAATAGAATGGAAGGTACATTGTACTATTGTTGACCGTGCAAATGCGAAGCGCGAGCGAAGCGTTTCCGCTTCAGCTTATGCAAAAATGCTTTCGTATGTCTATATCCGGCTGTCTGTTCTCCTCTACAGGTCCCATTTCTCAACCGATTCGCGTAAATTATGTGAGCAGGTTTGATAATTATGTAGAAGTAATGTTTTGATCCAGGCTATGAACTATCTTTGTGCCAAATTTCATCCAAATCCGTTCAGCCATTTTTGCGTGATTAAGAAACAAACATCCAAACTTTCACATTCATAATATTAATTTGTAGGATAGTAGGATGGTACAGTCAATAGCACACTGGTTTACCATCAACAGGGTAATCAGTTTCAATCAATTTTAAACTTAAATGCGACGCTGTTAACGTTCAAAATAAGTCGGAGATTTTTGACAGTTTTGTATAACATGACGTGCTGCTGATTGTACACATCCAATCATATTGTATAACGCATATTCACGTATCACCTACTCGTAGTACCTTTAACCATTGACACCCGAACACAAATGGAATCCTAATGTATTTTCGTTTTACATTTTATTTTGTCATTCATTCTCCATTCGTCTTAACGATTAGCATTCGCTAAACGAGACAAATTTTAATCGAAGGATGTGCTTATGCATTTCGCATAAAGGCACTGCTCTTTCATGGCTGCCATTGTATGCAAATTTGATAGTTCTCAAACTATTACGGAAAAAATAATTTATTTTTAACGCTTTTAGACTTTGCTTTAAGTGCTGTGGGTTGAATTTGGAGGGGACAAGACCAGAGGGGCCTACTATGTAAGAGAGTTTGCGATAACCGGACGATGTTCGTCATTTGATTTTTTTTTTTTGATAAAAGAAGAAAGAAAAACTTTTGTTTCAGAACATGCACACTAATGAATGCAAGAAAATCGGCTACAATATGACAAAGAATTTTGTTGGGACACGTTGGCTCTTAATTATAACATAATAGTTGTTGTGACAAGTAAGTAATAGTTTACTTGCGTGAATATGGTACATTATTCTGTTCTTAAACTGCTAATTACCCACATATTCTATTGTCGTCATACCAAAGTGCAAAAATTTAATGAGATTAGGACATATAAGTTAATAGTTGACAAAATTCCATGATTACAATCGAACAATAATTCCATATCATAGTTAAAAATCATTCACGTGTACTAGTCATCGTTAAAATGTCAATAAAATGTCAAGAAAGCTGATTATTTAGCGAAAATGAGAAACAAAAAAAGTCAAATTCTATAATTAATAAAATAAAAGTCATTAGTGTGTTGTCTCTGAGTCAGGACTATAATTAATTCTGTGTCTGAGCGATATGTTTTCTAGAGAATTGGTGTGCGTGTGGACTGAGTGAGCAGCCTCTGAAAAAATATTAAAATATTTATCATTATAAATATAAATATAATAAATAAATATTTGACAACATCACATACATTGCTCCGATTCCAAAGTAAGTAGCTAAAGCACTTATGTTATGGAAATCGGAGACAACGGTGGCATCACAAACACCCAGACCTGAGCCAAAATAGAAAAGTTCGTTTTCTAAATTGAGCCAACCGGGGATCAAACCCGGGACTTCAGAGATAGCGACCTTGAAAACCGGTGTACAAAGCCACTCGACCAAGGAGGTCGCCAAGTAAAAGGTTTGAAACAAATGTAGAAACAATCTCTTTATTTGTAACACAATTAAACCAAAAATAAATAGTTAAATGTAGGCTCAATCAGTCCTCACAGAGGGCCAGCCAGATCTCCATGATATAAATGAGTTTGCTTATATCTTCGGTTTATTAGTATTTATTACAAAGTCTGTAACGCTACGGTCTTTAGTTTTAGATTACCAAGTACGGGCCACTATGAATAGTTTGAATACAAACGAATACTCTTTTTTGAGTTTACTTGAATCTAGTGTTTTTTTTTATTTTTATTAAGGGCTGTTTTTTCAATCGCCGCATAAAATTTTACCCATAGAGTAAATTATGTCCTTTCCACTGTAATATGTTTTGTTTTATGAAATGGATATAGTCTATTCCATGGGTTAAATTTTATCAAGCGATTGAAAAGTCGGCCCTAAATTGAATATGAAAAATTAAACACTTGAAGATCGATTTCTATCATATTTTTAGATTTTTGTTTGTCACAATGTTTTTGAAACTTGCATGAGCGATAAAGTGTTTATCTATTAAATTTAGATTTTTCGCATTCACAATGCTATTTTTTTATTAAGATAAATAATATTAGAAAAAATACTAGAAAAAATCGACTCACCCGTAGCACCTCAGACTTTCTTTCGAATGTGGGGGTATTTCCTCACATTGATGAAATTGCGCTGGCTTGCAGCGAAGAAGTTAAAAAGTACTAGAAAATTTCGCCGCTCCCACTAGCGACTCGGTAGCATAATTGGTTAGTGCATTGGGCCGGAATCCCAAGGGTGCGGGTTCGAGTCCCGTCTGAGGTGCTACGGGTGAGTCGATTTTTTCTAGTATTTTTTCTAATATTATTTATCTTAAGTGTTTATCTATCAATTTATCTAATAGAATAAAGAATCTTGCAGACATCAGCATGTAATATTAAATAAAAATCAGAACTTCAATATCTCATGCAACAATTTGCATGCAAGAACGCTTGCACTCACTGCGCAAATAACTTAAAACTTAGAACATCAAATATATTTGAACAAAAAGAAAAGGTAACTTTTTAAGTTTCTTCAAGTATTTGCAAGAATAAAAAGAGCAAAGTTTTCCTTTCCAAGTCGGTTGTTCTATGTTAAATTGTTTGAGTAATTCCTTAGGACTTCACAACTTGAACTAGCTCGGACTTTCAATATTGACTCGCCATTTTTCGAGAAATCTCCCTTTGTGGATAAGGAACATAATGATTTTAATAGGCAAATAAATCTTCGAAAAGGTGCCTAATATTTAGTGTAACGGAAACCAATATCATTTTTATTACTTCAATTAGTTTCCAAAAATTAATACTCGCATACTTATATAATACTTTAAGAGCGTTGATTAGTCACGACATTTCATACAAACTTTCAAGTCCTTAGTTTTCAAAATGAATGAACCGATTTTAATGAAACACATAAGCAGAATTGAATGAACCGATTTTAATGAAACACATAAGCAGAATTGAATGAACCGATTTTAATGAAACACATAAGCAGAATACATTGGTCTAACGGTATTAGGTTACGGTAATTTGGTATCCAAACTGTAATTAGTTCTATTATTTTTGGTTATGTAATTTTATTTTAAACTTAAGTTTATGTTATACATTGGCTAAAATTTTAAAATGCGATTTATTCGAAGATCCCCGATTATCTCGGGGACATTGTGGTACTTACTGACTACTTGAAACTGAGCAAACTAAAGGGCTGGGGCCACTATGGTCTGTGACTGGGGCAGTTACCTAATAAAATAATAATTAACGGACTTGCAATTAAGTGGGTTTATTAGCAATTTTCACAATTTTTATAACACAACCAAATAAATTGACATGGCAAAAGACACAGAATAACTAATTACATTGGAATATGTCATAGTATAGAAAAGAGCAGGAATTCAAAAATATTATAAATTAGAAGCAAAAAACCATAAAGTTGTAAAAAAGAGGCCGGTTCGGCAACACTACAAAAATGGAAAGTGTAGAAATTTCCGCTGCCACAGAGTATTGATTCCAGTGGAGCTTCCACAGCAGAAAAATATGCTTACATCACACAGCCTTTGTCTCCGCGCCCGAAGATTTGAAAGGTACGCTAGTATGGAGATAGTGTTTTTTTAGAAACGATAGATTTTTACAATCGCAAAGTTTTCAAGTAGATTTTTACTTGCTATTGTAAGATCTTGCTGCTCCCACATTATGTCATGTTTTGGAGGAACTTGGGCACAGGGCGAGATAATCATCTCTTGACATCTCTTCAAGAAAAATTATCGTAATGTCATAGAAGATGGTATATTCAAAAATTGTTACAACTAATAAAAATAATATATGCAGTTTGAAGGGCCTAACCAAGAATGTTAGAAGACTGGTCTAACCATGTGCAACATCAGTTGTTAAGGGAGTTATTTCCCATGACTGTCCGATCCGATAGCTGTCCGATCACATGTATAGTACGGTGGACTTTTTAACTTTTTCCTGGCATTTAACATCTTTTTAGGGACCAAAGTAATCATAATGGAGTTTTATGTGAAAAAAACATTAAGATATTGTAGCGTTACAGGAGAGAAGAAAGAGAGCCTACCTAAGATAGAGGATGGGTAGTATCTATCTAGTAAGGAGTGAAGTGGAAAGATAAAATAGTTAACAATTATTATTTATTTACAATTTAACCTAAACTTAACAAATACGAGGGAAGGGGATAAGAGAGAGCGAGTCTTCAGGGGATAGGACAGGAAACGAGATCTTGCGTACGGAGAGGAGCAAGGATGGGTCGCAGAGTGTCGACATGGAGCGTAGACGCAGCTCGTACGTAGGTGGTAGCAGAGGTCGTGCAGCGGTTGAAGAGGTTGTGCAGCGGTTGAAGAGGTCGTGTAGCGGTTGAAGAGGTCGTGCAGCGGTTGAAGAGGTCGTGCAGTGGTTGAAGAGGTCGTGCAGCGGTAGCCGAGGTCGTGCAGCGGCAGCAGAGGTTGTGCAGCAGTAGCAGAGGTCGAGCAGCGGTAACAGAGTCGAAGGTGCTGACCGGCAAGGGGATGGAGGCTTCTGTCACTTGTAGCGCGGGGCTTTCTTGAGTCCCGGGCCTTTGCCTAAGGCCCGGGAACGGCCACTTGTTCGAATTACGCAGAGTAAAACTCGACGAAAAACTGACTCCCGAATCAAAGAAACGGAGCCTTTTATACACACTAGGAATTTTGAAAACCGAAAGAAATCGCGTAGAAGAAAAATAATTCAAGATTTCGAAATGAGAATTTGTGTACTCACTCGGTAGCAATATGAAAGAGCCTACCGAAATGTGAGGAAAAGCTGAGATAAAAGCAAATAAAATAAACTGTCATGAAAAACAAGAAGATGTCAAAATAAATACAATATTATAACCTCACTTTTTCAATAAAATAAGGAAATTTGTATGAAAGTGAATAAAAATGTACGAGAGATGGTAAAACTATAAACATAATAAGAATCGCCGTGAATTGGTGATTAATTTGCTACCAGGTGAGCACTTATATTCAAAGAATTTAGAAAGTTATTGCCAAAAATACTTATTTACTAGAAAACTTAAACTAATTAAAACTAGTTAAAAACTAAGAATTTAGGAGCGACAGGCAACACGCTACATTATGCATCCCACAACAAAAAAGATATTTGACATAACATGTAAAACTCCTTTCCACATTTCTTTACCCTTATTCGAGATATTGTTGGTGCGAGACAAAAGAGCATGAGGGAAAGAGACAGAGCACATAATCCACTTATAGCTCTCGGTCGGGTTGCTCTCATACATTTTTACTGGAGAAAATTCGGGAATACCCTTAATGCATATTAAGCTGGGTCCGGTTATTTGCAATGAGGTACCTATCGGGCGAAGTATTGAAATTAAATTTTCCGCTATGTGGATTTTAGGGATAATGAAGGTCCTGTACACTTTGGTAGGGAAGAATGTGACCCGGATTACTGTAACAAGTGCTTTTTTAATATTGACCCGGGTATGCTTCACGTTTATTGATATTACAATGGCTTGCGGTGATATTAAGGCATAAAGTATAAGGAACTTTTTGTCATTAATGTTTTAATACCAACTTCTTACTGATTTATCTTCAGGAATTTGGGTGAATTTTTAAGGCCATTCACTTTATGGTTTTATCTTAAACTTTATCTGGTTTATTCTTTTGAACATATATCGTACATAACTAGTCGACCGTGTCTTAAATTTTTTTGATAGCTTTCAGATTTTCATAAGGGTTGAATTTAACTTCTAAGTTGACTTATAAGACCTTTGAACGCCATCTACTATTATTCACAATCTTCCTATGTCTATTAAGATTTTTCTGAGTATGACCAATAAAATCATAATATTACTGAAACAGGAGTCCGTAACTTTGATATGTTCCTTTCTAATACCAAAAACTAATACCAATGGTATTTGTTTACTGCCGTTATAAAATTTCTATTCCCAACGAATACCAAATTTATTAAAAATTATATAAAAAAAATTAAAATTTGATATTCGTTGGGAATATAAATTTTATAACGGCAATAAACAAATACCATTGGTATTAGTTTTTGGTATTAGAAAGGAATAGATCGTAACTTGTTGTAGACGTTCAATGGCAATAATCTGTCATAATTTTATTAGTAAACTTATGAAATTTCGGTTTATAAAAATCCTGCGATCACTGTAAATTAACAAGTGAAGTTCGAATACGATTTATTAAATTAACCGTTTAAAAATCCCAAAATCTGTTTACCCCATTCGTCGTAAGAGAACCCCCTACGATCTAACGACCTGAAGTGATAGCGTCATTATAATCCAATAGGAACAACAAGAAACACAGAGAGAATAAATACCACGCGGGCCTAGTGTGGATTGATTGGTGGTTTTACGATTTCTCAACTGGAAACCACAAGTAATGTTTACTAATTGGCATATGAGCCCAATTTCAGTATGTTCTTATTAATGCACAAATAATGTAAATATTAGTAATGTTATCATTTGTTTTCGGAGGAGCTCGGTGGCGCAGTGGCATAGCGCCTGGCCTAGAATTGCGGAGGTTAAGCAACTTTCGCAAGGGTCGGTCATGGGATGGGTGACCAAAAATTTCATCTCGAGCTCCTCCGTGCTTCGGAAGGCACGTTAATCCGTTGGTCCCGGCTTCATTTGCAGTCGTTAACACCCACTAATCCGCATTGGGCCCGCGTGGTGGGTTATGGCCCATCCTCCTTATCCACCCATTAGGCAGGCCTGTGCCCCAGCAGTGTGGACATTAAAAATGGCTGATGATCGATTATCATTTATTAAGTATCTACTAAAATACACATACTAAGTACTTACTTTTAAATTTCCGTTAAAACAATCAAATCTCGAAAACACTGCTTTCTCTTCTTACTATGTCAACAACCAAACTTGCCAAAGTTATTCCAACCAGAGTTCACAAAGAAAAACAATCACTTCTCTCTTCGTACTTACACCACACAAGTCTAAGATACTTTTGACACATCAAGACACTTCTAATACTTTACTTAACTCTGCCGTTACCACTGTTGTTATAGCAACAGTGGTAGTACATGTGTTCCAGCAGTTACAGGTTAGATATCTGGCTATCTTACCTGTAACTGTTACGTACATCTGTAACTGCATAAGGATCTGGATCCTTAGTGTTTTTGGAATCCCGGTGAAGTGGAACAAGCTTCAATGTTGCAATTAAAATACACAAACACTTAATTTCACTTAATTTAACACTTAAGTAGGTGTGATTAAAATTTCGTAAGATAACAGTCTTTCCCCGACGACACCCCGGCTTGCACTGGTGGGCTAAATGAGAAAGATTTCTCCTATTTCTTCCCATTCGAGAGAGAATATAAAACTCTTTTTCGCCTTTTTTTACTTCCAACTTCGTCTTAATATGCCACCCGCTCGGACCTTGGACCACAGGATTAACAACGGATAGAGGCGGCGGCTAAAATAAACAAATTGCTTGTTTTGATGACACTAAACGCCTACTACATGCGTTTAATAATAAATTGAAAATAATAGAGATAACTATAATAAATATACTACAAAAGACCAGGATCATAATCATTATAGAAAGTGGCATTGAATTTTCCTGCAAATCTGTGAACCTACAAAATGTAAATCGTTGGTTAGGCTGAACTGAGGCAAATAATGCTGTCTATTACTACGTAGGAGTGACATTTTGTCCCCACACTTATTTTCATCATTCGCCATAGCGTATAGCTCTGCTTCCTTTGTAATCAAAATAATCAGAATTGCGCCCCTAGCATGACTACCGAAATGCGATATGATATAGTGATTTACCACGTTTAACTTTTTTTTTTACACAGCGCCATCTTGCTTCAAACTAAGCAAAGCTTGTAATATGGGTGCAAGACAACTGATATACTACTTATATAGTTTTTAAATATATACTTATCATACATAGTAACACCCAGACCCGTCACAGAAATTAAAATTGATCGTTTCAATTTTGTTCGTTTTCGAATCGAACCCGGGACCTCTTGCGTGGTAGACCGGCATGTTGACCACTGCACCACTCAGGTCGTCAAAGACAATGGATTTTGACGGTTGAATGTCGATAAAAGGCTATTTCACGCGATATATATCGTGTTTCGGTGGTCATGCTAGGCAGGTTGATGAGAAAATATATCATTTCGACCATTTATAACTAAAATGTTACCATGTCCCATGGGCCACGTCTATGGTACCATCTCAAAAGATAAAGAAAAAGTTGCTGATTCTGAGAAAAATGCAAATAATTTTATGTTATCCACGATAGTAACAAGACGTGGTTATTATACAAAAACAAACCAATATTTTTGACTTAAAAATGCCGTCAAAGATGGCAACCTATACGTTAAAACCCTGCGTGGGTGAATCTACGTTATTTCTTATGTTTCTTACTTCCTGCGTCATTGTCGTTACTCGAAAATCTTTAAAAATCCAATGCATCACAAGGAAATATGCCATCATTTACGTTAGAATACGATACTAAATTATATTCATTTGCATATTTTTAATTTATTTATTGCGATTCATTGGATTTTTAAAGGTTTTCGAGTAACGACAATGACGCAGGAAGTAAGAAACAACGTAGATTCGCCAGTCACTGTCGTTGAGTCTAGTCTGCGGTTCCGTTACTTTTTGTATGATCATCTTCTTTATTTTCCGCCATGATGTATTTTGTTGTGTGTATTGTATTTTAAATGCACAAATTAATGTACACACGACAGCACGTCAGGTTATACAGTTAAACGGCAAAACCGTTTTATTACGTAGGACATAAAGGCGGCCTCAAGGTCAACATGTATAGTCTGAGCTGCCGTCGTGTGTACCTACCAAAAAACAAAACGGTTTTAGAGAAATTGAATGATTATAAACTGTTTATCGTGCCTTTGCCTATTTTTTGGTATGTATGTATGGCTCCATACATTTTATAACATCTTTTTTACCCATTAACTTCCAATGACTTCTACGTTAACTTCCAAACGAGAAAAAATATTTTCTCTCAAATGGCAGTGTATATGTTCAGCAACTAGTGACTAGTCGAGTAGTCAGGTCTACTAGAGTCCCAAGTCTACTTGGAGGGGGTGGTTGTGTTAATCGCGGGGCGGCCCCGGTCTTCGTTAGTCTAGAATTAATTCGTTGATAAGACGCCTCGCCCCCCGGCGCTGCCGTCTCGAGATCACAGGGGTGCCGATACAGCCGAAGAAAATTACAACACGGAAAAGTGTTCCTCGTGTTACACGTATTACAACAAGAAGGATTGGTTTTTCTTTACTTCATACATGATACGTGTTGTCTTTACGTTAGTGACTTTTTTTTTATGACATCACATACTTTGCTTCGATTCCAAAGTAAGTGGCTAAAGCACTTGTGTTATGGAAATCAGAGACAACGGTGGTATCACAAACACCCAGACCTAGGCCAATATAGAAAAGTTCGTTTTCCAAATTGACCCAACTGGGGATCGAACCCGGGACCTCAGACATGGCGACACCTTGAAAACCGGTGTACAAAGCCACTCGACCACGGAGATTGTCAATTCAAAGGAGATTTCCTTCTAGAGAGAGAGTTGTAGCTTCGAGAGAGCTGCAACTCTCCTAAGCTCCTCTCTCCTAGTTTAATATTGGTCTTCAAATAGGCCCTGACTTCGAAAGTACACTTCAACAAGATATTAAATATATTTTGTTTTTGTCGCAATTAAGAAAATGTGAAAAATACAATAAATCCAAACTAAAAAATTCTAAAATAACACCTGAATTAATAATATACGCGCTGTAATCTGTAAAAGTGTTTTATTTCTAATGAAATGTACGTGCGAAAATGTACTAAACATTCACTTCGAGCAAGATCAAATCTGTACCTCCTGATAAGCCGAGTCAATCGTCTTTTTAACCGACTTCAAAAAAAGGAAGAGGTTCTATGTTCATCTGTTTTTAATTAAAGGTACCCAAGACGTGCTTATATAAACCAGCCTACTATAAAATATTATAATTTCTATCAGCATGAATGCTGAAAGGATTCAAATAAATTATGTGAACTTGAAATTATATTTCACAACCCTGAAATCGTCGAGCAAATTAAAAAGACGACCACAGAATTGCCCCAGGGGGTGGAAAATTACACCCCAAGCCTACACTGACCCTCTTTAATGAACATTGCACCTACTGCCGTCTCCTTCACACCTAGCACCCACCTTCAGATGACAATTCGCACTATCTCGCTCTTCAAGAGATTTACTATGATACCAATTGTTGTCTCCTTTATTTTTTTGTGATGAACTTCAGTTGCAGCTTTTCAAGATACGATTTGCTACTGAGACAAATATGCCTTGCCGTTATAAGTTGTGACTCGTGAGTTCAACCCTTATTGAAGGCAATCAAAGTTTTCAGATTCATTGTCCACATATAGCCTGCGCTTAGGCGATAACACACGACCCAAACTCAACCCGAACTCAACTCAAACTCAACACTACCGGAGTCCACTCCTTGAAATGCATCGTTTACAATTTTGAGTCTTATGACACATTAAGGGCGCGGGCTGCGTTTGAGATGAGTTTGAGTTGAGTTCGGGTTGAGTTTGAGTTGAGTTTATGTTGAGTTTGAGTTGAGTTCGGGTTGAGCGCGGGGCGGGTGCAGTTGCAATCCGATCAGCTGACGGATTCCATTCAGTTGGCAGGAGTAGCTAGTCCACTAAGGGTACTTTACAGGGTCCCCTGTTTATGAATGGCTTTTATGAACTCACGTCCAATAAATGAAGCAAGCTATTTTATGAATAAAGATCCAAAATATATATTACGTTTTACGTTTTGACATTAAGGCTTCCCGCCCACGAGTTATTAATCGCTGAGCGATTTTTTGTCGACGAGAATAGAACATACAAGTAGCTCAGCGACAAATCGCCCGCAAAATAACAAAAAAACGCCGCGATTATCGCAGCTACAAAAAGTCGCTCGTGGGCGGGAAGTCTAATTGTTAATTTATATAAAACCGCAATGTCAGCCGCGGCTTACATTTAAACTATCAAAACAATATCAACTCTTGTTTTTTTTAAGTAAAGGTAACAGGTTGTAACAATACTTTGACCACATAATTCGCTAACATAAAAAGTGGGATCCAATGAATTAGCAACATTATGATACAGGCCCCTCTTGGTTGCCCTTATTACGAATTTTGCACCTTGCTCCTGCAAAAAAGGGTTAAGGTAAGTCAGGGCTACCACTTGATTAGTGTTATTTTTTTATATTTACAGCGGAGGAAGATACATACAAAACTAAACAATGGTTTACACTAATTTATTTACTTTTATACCTACTGTTTTTTTCAATCAGTTTACTATTCAAGTTTTTTGTAGGTTGCAGAATCTCGAAACAATGTTACAGCGCTTAAATATTAATCAATATTCACTTTATTTTATATAGCACTGAAAATCATTGTTGTTAAAATTATTTAATGAAAAGTTTAATAACAAGTTAATTCTTATTTGATTACAAACAAAAAGCTGAATTTTTTTTTGCAAATTCAACATTATAAAATGACAAATAATGAATTTCCACCAAAGTCACCTAGCGCAGTTTAAATTTAATATTATCTAGGTACCTATTAATAAGCATTTTTGTGGACTGTAGCCTAAACTAGGTCATCCTATATTTCAGGACTCCAGTCTCGCCCGTAATAAAAGACAGAATTCATTTCATATTTTTTCTTTTTCATTATTAAGAGAACGTGCTGTGCTAGATGGATCTTAATTATTTTTTCTTATTTTGACGACCTGAGTGGTGTAGTGGTCAATATGCCGGTCTACCACGCAAGAGGTCCTGGGTTCGATTCCCGGCCGGGCAGAAATTGAAATAATGAATTTTAATTTCTGTGACGGATCTGGGTATTACTATGTATAATAAGTATATATTTAGTATATCAGTTGTCTTGCACCATATTACAAGCTTTGCTTAGTTTGGGGCTAGATGGCGCTCTGGGAACTTGTCCAAGCATTTATTTATTTAATAGGTCACCTGCCTATATTTTAAGACATACAAACAATTACAAACTTGACAACCCTAAGTTTGATGAGCACCTCCATGGGTTTTATGTTTTTCGTGCGAGTGTAAAGGACAGCTGGTGTCCCCACAATTATATCTCGATTTGGCAGTAAATGTAAGTGTTGCTAACAATGCTAATTTGAGAACCAATTTATTATCCAAAATTGCATTCATTAGGGAAACTTATAATACAACTACAATTTGGAAGACGTCGGCCATCCTTTTCTGTTTAATTCCTTTATAACAGACGAAAAAAGAAGGCGTTTATTTTCTATTAATAAAAATAATGCAAGTAAGTTTAGTTCTTCTGAAAGAATAGGAGCAGCCTAATGACTTCAATTAAATAGACGAGCTGTTCAAAACTAAAATTGTGTCACAACCAACCTTCGCGGCGCATCAACTTTTTCTCTCGGTCGCTCGCAATAGACTAAAGGAGTTTCGGTGCATGCACCGTAACTTAATGAGCAATTTTTTAGTACTGTACAGCCCGCCTTGTGGAAACAACGTGTTACAAAAATACCCCTAATGCCGATTATGGTAGATAGGGACCATCAAAATGAATAACTTTTACTATGGGACCAACTCTGAAATCGCGAAAAAAAAATGAGCTGTTTCATACATTTTGAAAGTTTCGATTTTAATTTTTATATGAAACAGCTGATTTTTTTTTCGCGATTTCAGAGTTGGTGCCATAGTAAAAGTTGATCAGTTTTATGGTCGCTATATACCATATTCGGCATTAGGGGTATTTTTGTAACACCTTGTATACATAGAAGTCTTTGGAGCAGACATATTTGAATGTTTTTCGCGATGGGCTCCCTTACCGAAATCA
Source organism: Catoptria pinella (assembly GCA_963556745.1). Lineage (NCBI taxonomy): Eukaryota > Metazoa > Arthropoda > Insecta > Lepidoptera > Crambidae > Catoptria > Catoptria pinella. The sequence goes on from OY750771.1 coordinate 3,064,245, forward strand.
AAGAGAAACGTTTTGGTGGACGCCTAGAAGCCGAGTCCTTGTATGTAAAGTGAGGCAAAAAATACTGAGCCAAATGGCTTAATTTTCAGATTTATATCCTTCATACGTTACCAAACGTAACTAAAATCCAATAAAATAGTTACTTATCCCCTAAAGGTAGGGAAATAGACACTATTTCGTTCTTATAGGTACGATTAGGTAACGTATGAAAGATAAAAATCTGAAAACTAAGCCATGTGGCTCAGTAGTTTTTGCCTCACTTTTGACAGTGCGCTTTGTAGGGAACTATCGTTCTAGGTTGTTATTACTCTAAGGGTGGACGTTACAAAAATTGCAAACATTGCGGTTTTACTAAAACAATATTATAGAGATATTTTTTTTATTATATCTTCAAAGTTTCAGTACATAGAAACTGTAGAATAGAATCAATTTGAGATCGATAATATTTATGCTAGTTTTATGATTCCTAGAAAAAAATTAAGATACGAAAAAGTTGAGAAACATAAACGACCTGAGTGGTGCAGTGGTCAACATGCCGGTCTACCACGCAGTGGTCCTGGGTGTAATTCCCAGCCGAGCAGAAATTGGTATGATCTATTTTAGTAAAATTTCTGTTACGGGTCTGGGATTTACTATGTATAATAAGTATATATTTAAAAAAGTATATAAGTAGTATATCAGTTGTCTAGCACCCATATTACAAGATTTGCTTAGTTTGGGGCTAAATGGCGATGTGTGAAATTGTCCAAGCATTATTATTATTATCGATAAATTATAGTTTTCGTAGCTTAAAGCTGTTTTCTCTGTAATTATGGGCCTAGGCAAAGTAAATTACAGGGTGTGGTGATTCTGTGATATGTTTGATGAGAGGAGTGGCGCTTTAGTGTTTTCGACATTCTGCATGAACTTTCTTACTTTCTTTCTATACGGCAGGTATTTGTTATTATTATAATACTATTATCTCTATTCTTAGAAGATTTTCGATCTTGTCTACAAAATAATATCTTTTAAATTTTGAGATTTTAGCATTCACAATGCTATTTTTATATAATACTAAATAATATACTAGAAAAACTAGCTGCTTCGATTCCCGTTTGAGAACATGATGGTGCGAGTCGTATTTTTTCTAGTATATAATTTAGTATTAAATAATATCTTGTAATAGTATCTATGAGAAATTCCTGTGCATTTATTAACACTTAAAGCCCTTCTAAGTCAACACGTGACCAATAAAGCATCACCTAATTAGGCATTCACTAATTATAATTTGTAATCTGCAGCTCGGACCAGCTGCTTAAATGGACGCACGTACTTACATTGAAGTCGTAAATAATGGAACAGCTCATAGTGAACACAATAAATATACTGTGAGGTCTTTAATGGGTTACAAATCGGAAAACACAGCTACACTCGATTGTGTCCGTTTGCATTGTTTTTGACTGTCACCTTCTACCTCAGTGACCTCTTCACACTTTATAATGGTGTACTGTGGTCAAGCCTTCTCTTTATGGTATAATCCGCGCGCGATAAAAATTGCGATGGAACCTTGTCAAAGTATTAAATTTAGATTTTTCGTATTCACAATGCAATTTTTATATTAAGATAAATAATATTAGAAAAAATACTAGAAAAAATCGACTCACCCGTAGCACCTCAGACGGGACTCGAACCCGCACCCTTGGGATTCCGGCCCAATGCACTGACCAATTATGCTACCGAGTCGCTAGTGGGAGCGGCGAAATTTTCTAGTCAAAGTAATTCGAAAAGTGACCAATTAGTTAATTTTAATTTAATTAATCAACTAATTGCTAACTTCTTATCTTACTTACTTGTAGTGTAACGTGTTTATATTTTTTTATTAAGTTTAGTGTTATATAGATATCTGGCATAGCTAGTAGGCGGTTCAGTTCCAGAGATTACTTTTTACTCCCTACATACAGAAATTAAACAACCAAATCTATTTATAATATCAAATTAAACTCACTACTGGTAAATCTGGGAATAGGCCTCCCATATCCCGAATCCATTTGATTTTCTTGTTCAATGGAATAAAAAAACAAAACCGTTAAAATGGCGGTAAAACTTTGTTATTTTTAACTATATTTTGGAATTGTAAGGTCTAGTCGTGGATTAAGATCAAATTTAGTGTTAGCTTAGCACTGACATTTTATTTAAATACACTGTGCTCTTTTTTAAATTTAAGTTTTTAGCGTTTCCGATGCTATTTTATACACTACTAAATAATTTACTAGAAAACTCCCGTCTGAGACAATCCGAGTCTACGACAACTTATCCCTGAGATAACTCCACACCGACAACTTGACCTCGACAACTCAACACTACGACAACTCAACCCCGAGACAACTTGACACCGACAAGTCGACCCCGACGGCTGAAACCCGACAACTTAACTCCGACAACTCAACCCCGTCAACTCAACTCTGACAACTCAGCCCCGACAACTCGACCTCTGGGACGTTTGGCGTCACGACACATTCTATTGCTGAGGTCCCGAAAGTGTAAATGCTAACTTCCCGCGATCGTCTGTAATGTACACACGACAGCATGACAGGTAGGGCATAAAGGCGATCTCAAGGTCAACATGTATAGTCTGAGGTGCCGTCGTGTGTACTATTATGACTCTAATGTCATGATACAAAATCACCAATTTACATATAATTTTCTTCAATCCTATAATTTTCTGCCTACATACAGCGAACATTAAATAGAATAACAAAACTTTTGTTACTTTTATCATTAGCGTTTTATTAATTAAATTGTCCGAGCAACTACAAAACCTCAATAATTATATGTGCATTATAGATACATTGCATAGATATCGTAACAAATGTATTATTAATTTATATGCGGTAACATGTTCTGAGAAGACTATAATAAAAGGTGATTATTCGTTTAAGAAATATATAATTTTGTTGCAACTGGTCGTATGTTCAAAAGTCAAGACACGTTTTAGAAAAAAGCCATAGAACCTTAATAATAAGCAACTGGTCTGTAATCTTTGATGTAGCAAGGGACAAATTATACATTATTATAAATAAATAAAATTAATAAATATACTGTTATTAAGTCTAGCTTCGACAGTCTTGAAATAATAATGTGCATCGAAGTTTGTTTGTGAAGTTGGTAAACTACCAATGTTTGCTTTCACTAAAACTTGACAATTAAGCACTAAGAATCACAAGGGAGATGTAGTAAAGTTACCTACTTTATTTATAGCATTTTCCCTTTTAAAATGATCCCTTTTCCCTAGACAACCCCTATTCTTGTCAGAACGAGTTTTCATGTATTTTTTAACCGACTTCAAAAAAAGGAGGAGGTTCTATGTTCGACTGTTTATTTGTTTTTTTTTTTATTATTTTTTTTTTATGTATGTCCACCGATAATTCGAAAACGGCTGCATATCTGATATTAAAAAAACGTCTTATGAAGTCGGGTGGGGCTTTAAGAATTAAAAAATCAAATTGAGTAAGACAAACCACGATAAATGTTTTTATGATGATAAAAGAAAAATATCTTTAGCCCCACCCGACTTCAAAAGACGTTTTTTTAATATCAGATATGCGTAGGTACTTGAATAGTAATTATGCAGATTTGAATATTATTTCTTGCTTTTTAGAGCTGCTGTTTTTTGAAGCTGTTTTTTTATAGCAATTTTTTTAAGGTTTTTTGAAGGAGGTTTTTCTTTTAAATTTTTTATTATTGCGAACAGGAGTTCGCATTATGATGCTTGTAGGCATCAATACTACCTTATTCGAATGCATTTCGATTCCCCTAAAAATTGGTGCGATCGTCTGTTGTTCAACCCTCGGCCGACTCCGAGGAAGCTTCAGTTCTAATTCTGTGGCTTCAGGCCACTCCTACAAGCGCTCTCGGTGTCATGGTGCGATTATCGTGTCCGATACTCGCGACTCGCGACCGCTAATAAAACAATGAGCGCAACAATGTCGGCATTAACGACCGACGGATTCTCAAGACCTCCCTGGAGCGGACACGACGGACCAAGGGACGTACTCAGGAGCACACGGACGGACTGAAATAAGTAAAGTGTTAAATTATTTTAATGATTAAAGTCGTTAATATTTTTGACATGAGCCTTAGGTCCGCTTTCATTTAAGAATTTATAGGTGTATACAAGGTGTTACAAAAATACCCCTAATGCCAAATATGGTATATAGGGACCATCAAACTGAACAACTTTTACTATGGGGCCAACTCTGAAATCGCGAAAAAAAAATCAGCTGTTTCATACATTTTGATATTTTCGATTTTAATTTTTGTATGAAACAGCTGATTTTTTTTCGCGATTTCAGAGTTGGCCCTATAGTAAAAGTTGTTCAGTTTGATGGTCCCTATATACCATATTCGGCCTTAGGGGTATATTTGTAACACCTTGTATAGATCATCTGCTTTTTGAAAGATTCAACCCCAAACTCACAGGTAAAGAACAAATACAAAATGTTTTCGTTTTTATAAATCAGTCGTTTATTATTTTGTCACGTCGCATTATGTTGCGACAATTAAGTTACTTATTTACTATCACAAACATAAAATAGTACCTATCTTCATTTTAAAATCAGATTATGAGTAAAATCTCTTATAACCCTGAGTACGTCCACGAGAATACGACCCCGCTGGATCTTTATCAGCGCAACAAAAGCTAAAAGCCTTCAAAAAATAATTTGCCCAAGTATCACAATAATTTATAGCTTCATTCCGGGCGATTACCGCGCGCAGGGCATGCATCGCAAATATTAATTTTTAAATTGAATCAGTAATAATATCACGTAGTTTATCGATTCCTACGAAAGTTTATTTTTAAGTTAATTTATTGCAAAATAATTGAGATGAACTCGGCTCATTCGCCACCGCTTTTAACAATACCGGTTTTAGTACAACACACCTGTAATTTTATGATAAAGTTAAGGTTTATGTAAAAAAACAAAATTGGTTCTCGAACGGTATATTTGTATTATAAATGTAATTAACAGATTAAGAAACAACTTCGTTGCCTTTTTATCTTAATAAAAGATCATTTTTCTTTTTTAATTTCTCAGCCTTTGCTGTTCATTAATTGTTCATATTCATTTTATTTATAATTTACCTTCGAAACAGAGAGCGGCTCCTAATGACTGGAATTGATATTAGGATGTTTTAAACTTTTAAAAATAGATGTTTCCGAAAAAATATTTTGATGCAATTATTGTTTTAGTCAAGTTAAAATTGAAAATTTTAGTCAACTAAAACAATATCTAAAGACCATTTATAATATCACATTATTGCACAAAGTAAACAAAACGCTACAAATACACAATGAATAATATATTTCTACATCCATAATCCCTTCGCCGCCAAACAAAAACACATAAATCTTCCGAGCCATCAAAATTATTTACTCCTCGCACTTATTCAGCCACTATATCACTTGCATTGTGTAAGACGCTACGGTATCACTGCAAACGAGATCGTACCGCATCATAAATCTTTTTGCTGACGCTCCGGGCGCGGTAACCGATTAGTAGGTGCGCCTGCGCCGGTTATCCGAGAAACAATTTCCAATGCGTTATATAAATTATGACTTCATCGAAGATCGCCGGGTCACGACGCGTCTGTAGGGTTGCTATTTTTTGTGAATTTACGCTTTTTTGTGCGGAAGGAGGGAGGGTTGACTCACGACTAAAGCTCGATGGTGTAAGTAGCTTTTTAATAATTTGAATGGTTTCTTTTCGTGAACATGCAACTCTACATTTTGATCATATTAGTTTCACAAATGCCTTTTAGATCTCAGTAATATTGAATCAAGCAAAAGAAGGATTGACCCTAAAACACAGAAAATCCTATGATCATTTTTTATTTCATTTTTCTTCAGATTTCTCATGCAGATTTTCAATAATTGACCGAGCGAGCGCGAAGCGCGAGCGGTGCGTCTCCGTTTTAGCTTCGGCAAAAATGCTTTCGTATGTCCATCCAGTGTCCAGCTGTCCGTTGGTTCTCCTCTACAGGTCGCATTCTCAACCGATTCTCGTGAAATTTTGTGAGCTGGTTCGATAAATAAATATTTTTGTCGATTCAGTTTTTCAACATTTTTCAAAACGGCGGAGATTGTGGAAAAAACATATTTCAGCCATTTCAAAAAATTGCACAAACTCGAGGTCTACAGCTCACTGGGCCACTAGTTATTATAGGTACGTACGAGAACAAGTAGTTCAATCTTCTTCTCTTTGCATCGGTTACCTTCTAAGTCTCACAAACAAAATTGCAGGACCCGGGGCGAGTTCATGTCTGGTCGGATTTCGGAATTGCAGCCAAGTATTTGTAGCCAATAAGAGCCAAGTACGTCGTGAATACGTAACCTCCTTGCCCGCCATTAACCACAGAATTGCCAAAAGGGCATACAGGCTGTAAACGTCTTGACGCCTTCTCCACCATATAAGTAGGATAGTTTTAAAGCATAATAAATAGTTGTAGGACAATTATTTGCGATTACTTTTACGATTTGGCTCGTATATTGCTGATAGTAAAATAGGTATAATATAAGTATAAATAAGCAAGTAAATACACGCATTAATGTTTTTATCTTATCTGTTTGCTCATGCTAATGCTAATATTTTTTACACAACTGACCAAAAAGGGGTGTATTGTTTAATTTTAAAAAGATCTATCTATGTATCAGCCTTTCGTTCGTCCGTCTTCGGACAAAGGCCTCCTCCAAAACCTTCCACGATCTCCTATCTTGCGCCACCTGGAGCCAGTTGTTACCAGCATGACTCTTTAGGTCGTTCACCCACCTTTCAGGTGGACGACCTCGAGTAGTTTGTCTTGGCTTCCATTCGAGTACCTACCTGGTCCACCTCTCAGTGCTCATGAGACAAATGTGTCCTGCCCATCTCCATTTACGGCGTTGGATGGTATTCACAACTTCGATGACCCTCGTGTTGCGCCTAATCCACTCCAATTTTACAAATGCAAATATTTTTCTGAAAAAATCTCTATAAAAACTCAAAAGTATTTTTAATTAAATCCTTTAAAAACAAACGTTTTACTAACTACTTTTTCAACACATCGTTATTTATAAAATAAGTTTCGATATTCCAAAACCGCATTATTTACTAAGCCAACTAGACAAAAAACTTGACAAATCCACATTTTCCGTTATTTATAGAGGCAATTTGTAAAGCTGTATAGGCTCTTGACAGTGAAGTACTATGATTGGTTTTAATAAGGCAAAAAGTGATGCGGCATCCTCTTCGGTGTACTAAAACGTGGCTAATGGGCTCGCATTCTAGGCGCAGGCGCAGGCACCTAGGTTATTCCAAAAATGTAAGTCCATACGCCGCCAAGAGCCTACTGATTTTATGGTGTGTAATTGCACGATAAAACTGAATGGTGTGTTGCAGAAAAGTTCTGGTAAAATTCGCTTATGGCGGCGTAGTTTGGCTTTGCGTAAATACTTCCAAAAAAACTACAGTAAAGATAAGATTGCTGGAGTGGTGACTTTAGGCTACTTGCAGTTTAGTAAAGGCAATAATAAAACATTTTTTAAATTATTATCTTAGCTTAGGTTTTTAGGGCCCCAACCAACTTATAATTACAAACCAATAGATTACAGCATCTTATTAATATTTTATTACTTTGGGTATAACAAGTATATATTTGTGAACTAGTGCACCTTAGAATTAGTTATTAATGTACCCACGCCACCTAAAATAATGTATTATTGTAAATGTTTAACGTGTGAGTGAATATAAATATTTCTTATTATTATTTAAAAAGTATATACTTAAGTAGTATATCAATTATCTAGCACCCATATCACATGTTTTGCTTAGTTTGGGGCTAGGGCGCGCTGTGTGAAATTGTCCAAGCATTTATTTATTTATATCTTACAAAATTACCAACAATTTAGCATAAGCAAGAAAATTTCAGCAGTATCTGTTTGCATGCAATGGCCTGCCAAATAAAGGATGATAAAGTTAAATCTTTACCGTATTTTTAACCCCAGAACGAGAACTCAAGAAAGTTACAAGTTGATCCAATTCCACCCGCGCATACTTCATTAGTTATTTTAACCATTTCCTGCGCACGATCGCTAACCGTTCAAATCACAGGCCATTTAACAGGAAAGTCATTAGGAATCGTATGACTATCACTGATATTAGAATCAGTGTCAAAAACGGCCGTAACTTTGAGAAATTTATTACCTTTTGAATTTTTTACTGTTCAGCAATCGAGTTTTTTTTTTCAAAATAATATATTATGGTTGTAAACGTGGAACAGATTTTTACGATGGAAATAAAAGTTATACTTACTAATCTAAATCATTTATCCTATTATTGAAGCAAAGATTCGTTGTTGTGGCTCATTGATGGTATAAGTATAAATTGATTAATTTTATTACTTAAATTAGGAAATGCTAAATAATAACTTACCACCTATGTTATGCGAACTCATTTTGTTTTTTTACTATTTAATGTAATATAATTTTTGGGATAGTTCTGCTAAGTACACTTGCACATTTTTGATTGTTCAAAGTTAGAGACTTTATTACCAAGATCTTAAATACAATCCCTTTAAATTTTTATTCCTACCTTCCAAAATTTTCCCTAAAATGACATCAAATGTGATTGCAATCACGGTGTGGTCGAGTCGTGTACCATTGTTTCGTAATTAATGTATAATTAGTAGATTCACTTTTTATTAATATGACATGAGTTAAACATGTACACTTAGTGACAAAAGCGTAAACAATTAAACCCCATTAGCAACCCAATGGGTGCGTCGCATGCCGTCCGACTACAAAGGACGATCAAACATTAACCCCTTATGCGTCGTCCGGAATCCGCCTGTTACCCAAATCACCGTTTTTAATTCCACACTGATGAAGTAATTATATCATTGGCGGCATCGTAAAATTTAACGTCCCATTCCAGTAGCTGAACAAACTGGGCCGGAAACTTGCGCCCGCGCACCGTGGGATCGTCGGGAGACTTCCTTCAACTTGACAGTACGTTGAAAGATTTATAGGCTATCGAGAAAAAAGGATAATGGCCCGTAATTATTCCGCTAATCGTCAGTAATGCGAGGACCGCTAACCTATGTCTATTGATGGGTTAAGTACTCTTTAAAATATGGTGGTAGTTATATTTTTTAAGTTACAAATGGAGCTTATGCAGAATTTTCTAACTGAATTGTTATATAAACTTTACAGTTATTATAATTTTCTTAACAACAACAAAATATAATAGGTCTTGTATTTTGCAACAATCTTAGATTTGCGAAACTTAATTTTTAAGTGATTTAGCGTGTCCAAAAAACCGTAATATCCATATGGATTTCGATAAGAGCTTACAAATTGTAGCCTTTTGAAGTTAAAATACGACATTACCGTAAAATTAGTTTTATGTCAGTGTTTCGAGTAATTAAAATTCTCAGCACCGTTTAGTGCACCGCTATTAAATTTCACGAAGACTCAAATGAAACTGATTACATTTACACTAATTGGTATAAAATATGCTACCATACGAAAGAAACGAAAGCCCGGGTATTTTAAAAGGCGTTTAACACTTGATTTGTTGAATGTACCGGGTGAAGTTGAAATTGTACTGGGTATGAAGAAATAGCGTAATTAAGTGGTTTTGTTTTGTTTTGCTTGCCTTTGCTTATGACTTCGTGAAAGTATGTAAGATGGGAGGGATGGGTGCTTGTAATAAATTCAACTTGTGTTTTAAAAAGATAAAACCAAAAAAACTAATGTTTAAGGACTATTTTGTTACTTGAATTAATACTAAAATTTATAACATCTCTAGAACAGACAGACAGACAGACTAAGTCGTACCATAGAGGGTTCCTTTTTACAATTTTGGTACGGAACCCTAATTATATCATAACACATCACTTGCTAACGTATAAAGGTGTTTAACTTGTGACGTGTGCGTCACAAGACAAAGACACGAGATGAAACTTTTTATTAGAATTGCAAACCGTTCCGAAACCCATTTCTTCAGTAATCAATTTGGAGGTGCTCCGGCGAGCGTAAAGTTGACCAATCAGCGGCTAAGCACAACACTTCGTGAGGCGCGACAATCGCACCGACACGATATTATCGGCGACACGACGCGACTATCACGCTGGAACCACCCCTACTAAAGATACACGTCTTAGAACCAATTTCACCAAATGTAAAAAAAAACAGTTTAGCGCAATCTTGCTTAAGCTTCGAGTTTGATCTCTTATTTCAATTCGATATCACCAGCTCGTTGATAAAATTGATACAAGATTTTACGAGGCATTCTTTATTCTTTATTATTGTATTTTTTTCTCTTCTGTTATCACAGTGACAGCCTTAAGCCAGTTTAGTGACTTAATCGCGTTTAAAATCTATGGTGAAATTAACTCTTAGCCGCCGAGACACGTAACTTTTGATCAAACAAATGATACGTTGATATCGTGTATCAACAACGAAATTATATCGTGTTTTTGAGCATATTGCTCACGTTTGAGCGTGGTCTCGATGTAGTTACCGTGTTTATCGTGAATTTGTAGGAAGTAAATATCAATTAACTTTTCAGTACAATCAGCTTCAATATTGACTTAATTCTTTACACATTTTCAGTGGAAATTATTTCCAACCATGATTCTGTAATGCTTTAATTATTAGCATTAGTAAGATCATGAAAATTTAAAGAAGAAAATAACCAAACCAGTAACCACTAACTCGTATCCTTCATTTTAAAAACCACAACCATAATCACTTCAACTGCAATATCGTATTTTTTTTTTGCCACTAGTACCACTAGTAGTGACTTCAATGACCGCCTGAGACATTAAAGGGTTAACGAGCCTATAGCGAACGCCCTCTGCGGTGCTGCCGCGGATATTTACAACGGTAGTAGTGCTAGTGGAACATGCTCTGAGATTGGCACTAATGGATCATACGCTTATATCACCACGTTCAAAAAGGGTGAAGTAGAGGCATAACAAAAAGTAGCTCTTCGAGCTTACCGACAAAACATAGGCCGTATTTAAAGTGTGAAAGGGTTTCAAATAACCAATAAATCCAAACTAAATAATTCTAAAATTACACCTGAATTAATAATACAGGGTTATTTGTAATTCATTTAAAACCTCTCGTGGGCTTGATCAGACCATCAAACTGAACAACTTTCATTATGGGACCAACCTTAAAATCGCGAAAAAAACAGCTGTTTCATACAAAAGTACAATGCCTACTCCATAGAATTACAAATGACCCTGTATACGCGCTGGAATCCGTAAAAAGTGTTTTATTTCTAATGAACTGTACGCGCGGATGTCTTAGAAGTGTTAATGTGAAAGAATTAATCAACAACCACGAAAACTATTCTCACATACTTAAAACGTCTTTTTCTTAGCTTAATCTCCAGACAAAAGTGTGTTACTATTTGATTAGTATATCTAAACGCTCACAATATATTTTACTAAACAATGCAGCTTGTTTACAATGAAGAACAAAATCTGCTTTACCTATAAATCTCAGCATTTCCATTCAACCTAATTCGTGTCCAACACCAACACATTCCAATAAAACGAGAAACAGTTCTGTAACTAGTTGTACTGAATATCATTCAGACAATACAGAGGCGAAATTGTGCTTGTGCACACCTACGTGTTGTTGCGACACAGCTACTATTACGACTTCCTCCCACTGGTGGAATGACACTATTGTGGAAACAACCGGTAGCCCACGAGACGCGACGATTAAAGGGTTAAGTAGGTTCCTACATTTTATTTATCACTTATTTGTATTTTGTTTTGGGTTGTCTGAAGTCGTTCTGAATTAATTCGATAGTCATTTTCTGTGATAAATAACAGTCGTCACGGTAAGTCGGTAATGTGACGACACGTGACGTCTTATGGCTTTATAATTAAATTTAGACAATTCAATTTAAAAAATATATAATTATTAATGTTTCCTAAACGAAACTATTTACAGAAACAAAACATTCAATTCAATTCAATTTATTTATTTGTCAAATCACAGGTAATTTATGGTGTTACAAAATAATATGTGGAACTGTAATTGGCCTCTAGGGTATACAAATTAAAAAAATATATATTAAACATATTAAACCCTATGCAAAGTAGGTATGCTGTATAAAATATTTTTTGAATTTTATTGAATGACGTAAATAAAAAAACGATCACATATTTTTTTCTGAAACACATTTTAGGATAACAAATTATTTTATTTTGTTTTTTTTTCTAAATCAAACACAGCGATGCTACAGAAAACTACTTCCCTTAACATAATACCATTTATCATTTTGACTGAATACGTAGATCTTTACCGACACCTTTCGCCGACACTTGTCGCCTACATCGCTGGCCGACATCTGCGCGGGCGCAATAAAATTCGTCGTGTGACGGCGAACCATAACCGGCGATGCTAATCACACCGGTGATTTATTACTATCAACGTAAAACATGTACAGAATTGCCATTATAAGGTACAGTAATTTGATATTATTGGCTATGATTTCCATTCCAGGAATCGTATCTACAACATTGTCGTAATCTATAGAAAACGTTAAAAAAATAACGACGTTCAGTAGTTTGAAAAGATCCGAAAAGACCTTTATAATCATAAGTTTTCACATAATATACATGTTGTATTTCAACTGTGGATATATCGTTACTAAAATTGAAAGAGACAATAGCACAACACAATCTTCGAAATGAAATGAAATGAAATATTCTTTATTCAAATAAACTTAGATATTAAGTGCTTTTGAATGGTCTATATTTTCCTACCATCCATCTATCAATACTCAAAATTGTTTTATTTAACGAAACACAATTTTTTAAATAATAATTTTCAAAGGAGGTTTTGTCCCTTGCGTTAGATATTGATTATATTGTACTTATATTTATTTATTCAAAATACTTACAGGCTTACAGAATATTACAAAACGCCAGTAAGCTTAATCTAACAATAATATAAATGAATGAATTAAAATTTACCATCATTACAAAATACTAATATGAATATGTCAAATAATATTTATGCAATGCAAAATAAAATTCAAAATAATGTCCTATAAAATAGAATAAAAATTAGAAGCAATTGTGTCAAATTAAAAAAATAACTATGAGACTTAGAGCCTACTACTATTTCACTCATATAAAATTAAATGTAGATGTAGTAGTTACACATACACACTACATGGATATGTTTCCAAGCATGAGTCGTACAATATGTATTAGGTACACTTAGGTATGTCCACTCGCTCCCCTCTAAAGGGCTATTTACATGGATCGATTTTAGTCACCTGTGACGGTCGACTTTAGTCACCAAGCAAGTCGCTTGTAAAATCGAATCGCAGGTGACACATCGGTGACGGCGTCGCCGTCGTCTATGTAGCAGATGGCGTAACTTAGGTAACAAATTGTTGAACTAAGTGTTTTAGTCACCGGTGTTCAGTACCCGTAGCACAAACAGTTATCAAAAAAAATTACACGCGTAAAAAAATCGATAGAGTAATTTTGTATGTGAAATTTGTATAACGCCATCTACCGCCGAAAAGTGAAATGAAATTGCTATACAATATTACTCTATCGAGTACTTTTACGCACGTTTTTTTATTGATGGATGTTCGTGCTATAGGTACAGTCACCTACGGCATAGACCGAACACAGTGGATTTTCGCCGTGCGGCTTTAGTCACCCGTGTAAATCCCACATAATCAGCATTCATCATCCGCGTCACCTGTCAACCGCTTCGACACTTTATATTAATGAGCAACGGATTGTGATCGCATGCGCGTGCGTCACCGCTCTATTCCTCATTCCAAACGCTTAGGTTTTATTTAATATCTAGCTGCAAGCGTAAAAAAAATAATAGTTTGAAAATATCGGAAAAAAAATCGAAATAACTTACAAAGATAACAAGACGCGTGCGTAGACGCAGTCATTATTTTCATGATTTACGTAATCAAGATAATATCTTTTGGTTTTGTAAGTCTATGAATGAGCTCTAAATCCAGAAATTGGGACACAAACAAATCTCAAGAAAAGGGAGAAATATGCCCATTATTTTTTTAGATATACTTAAAAATTAACCGAGTATAATAATCGAACCTGCTTACAAACATTTCACGAGAATCGGTTGAGAAATGCGATCTGTAGAGGAGAACAAACGGACAGCCGGACAGCGGAACAGCTGGACAGACATACGAAAGCATTTTTGCTCAAGCTGGAGCAGAGACGCTTCGCGCTCGCTATAGTACGACCAGTTAAGGCCCCTAGATACCTCAAGTGGCGTTTTATTTTAATTAAATTTATTGCTCACTTTTAGCACTTTTGCGAACTACTACTACAAAGAACAAAATTTTACTGAGGTTATTGTTTGTAAATAAACTATAGAACCTTAGCTTCAATCTGAACATGTGAATTTTCGATACATTATGTACTTAGCAAGCAATAAATTTAATTAAAATGAGGGCGCCACTTGAGGTATTTAGGAGCCTTAAATGAGTTCTCGCCCGCGAGGCACAGGTGCTCGGGGGCACCAGATTTAATCCATTAAGTCATAAACTATTCCATCTCTCAAATAGACATTTATAACAATATTGTGTGAATCTTTAACAACATCATCTCATCAACAAAGGTTCAATTTCGGCCCTATGCTCCGCGCGCGAGGACTCATTATGAATCCGGCGAACAGTGAGCTTCCCATACAAACGTAATACAAAAATGATTTGCAATTTGAGCACAATTAACTCTTTTTGTGTTGTTATTCGGATTAAGACAGTATTTGTCTAGGTTTCTATTAAATAAAAAATGCAAAATACTTACCTTTTGTATTTAGCTCTCTATCTACCAACTAAACAACATTAACTTTTATGATTTTATGTAAGTTATAGTGTTTTGTATATTCCTAAAGATTAAAAAGATAATGTTTCTTTAGTTCCTAGTTCCAAACCACCGTTAACACACCCTGGTTAACCTGTTTATCATTAAGAATAAATCAGCAGTCACACGTGCTATCAAAAACAATGAGCCGGTTTCTCTCGTCATAATGAAGCGTGCTCGAACGTTTATGGCGATTACAAGATGCCGATAACAGCCGCGATAGCACGCTATAAATCCGAATGTGCCGACCACAGAAAAAACTTATAAGTAATTAATTTATAATGAGATGAAAGCTTTCAAACTTGTATAGTAACGGTACCCACATCTTAAACTTTTGTAAAAACGTTTGCGTAGAATGCGTGTTCTTATCACTTTTTTAAATCTGTAAAAACAATGGAAAACTGTGCTATCGTAGTTTGGTATAGTTTCGTAGCTGCGCCGTAAGGAAATGAAATAATGTGTAGCTATTTTGTAAAAATTGATAAAACAGCAGTCTGAACCTGAATATTCTTTGAGATTTGCATCTCGATTAATAACAGTGTCTTGTAACTTTATACATTACATTACAAGTTATTAAACTATCGCAAATAAATTGCGACTATACAATAAAAAAAATTGCTATAAAAGTCTTGATATTTTTATACACGAACAAGCTAAAAAGCAACAGGTGCTTGAGGCTTCTTTGTTCATTCAAAATCTACCCTTTAATTAGACCAAATAATAACAACATAAAACGTAATTTATTGAGTAATAATAAAAGTATAATAACACTCCCATGTTCCAAGTTTTACACACCAGGCCAGTAAACTCACGATCAACCATCAAATAATATTAAATGCATCAAAATACTCCAACAGTACAGTTAACGAAACGAAACACTAGCCGTTTCAAGGCACATATTAAAAACGTGGGCGGGGTTTAATTAGAAATTTAACCCGCTAATAAATTACAGATGACTCGCCACCCAAGGTGTGGCAACACTCAGCTGATTTCCCCAGAGAAATGAGGAGCGCGCGGTGTTGCCAGCGAAGTAATTTTTGGATATTTTCGGAAAGCAACCCCATATTTATTGTGTCGTTTTACCGAAAAAGATTGTATCCATTAGCGTCGTACTAACTGTCACTTTTATTTTCGACATCATCATCCGAAACTAATTTCTTAAATGACTTTTCATTTCTCACCTCTTTGATGTAACACGGCTTCTTTAAAACGATTGCAATAAAATATATTAATTCAATTTTTGAATGGTGTCGACTGTATAAATTATGTGACGAGTTAATTGTACGTACCAAGTAATTTGATGAGTTCTATTGGAAGTTGGAGTTTCAAAGATTTTTAAGGTGCCTCAAATTGAAAAAAAAGATGAACTTTATAGAATCACGTTATTGTTAATACCTTTTCTCAGCAAGATGTAGAACTATGTAGTTAAAATTAATATCAAAAACACTGGAGAAACATTAACCGTATTACTTACCCACTGCTAAGTAGAAAAACCTACTAAAAAGTTTCAACTATTAATAAACTTATTTCAGTTTCAAAGCATTTTGTCTTCTTTTTAATCAGTTTAAACTCAAATCGACTCAAAATACTATTTAGCTAAAATAGGTTAATTAGGTGTTGAATTATACTGATTTTATAAATTGTTGTTTTTTAGAAATGCTTTGAAATCAATAAAACTTTCACCTAAAATTAATCTATGTAATGCTAGCAGACGTCACGAATTATTTCTATTGTAATTATTTAAAAAATATTTCAGTATTTACTAGCGTCTGTAGGATTTATGTAGAAACAAGTATTCATTTATGCATATCTTCCGGTGATTTATGGTCCTCCGAGAACGGCTCATATTAACAATAATAACGCCAACCAACTTCATTGCATAAAAATAAATTAAAATTCAGTTAAAAGTAATTGTTAAATTAAGAAAATATACTTATTTATTATCTTGGCGAAGAGCTTACAATAAAGTGTAGTAACTACGTAATTTTAAAAAAGAAATTTTAGTTCCAAACTAAGCATATCCACTTGTGCAAAACGAAACACTTTTTTACTTTCCAATTTTTAATCCAAGAAAACAATAGAACATTAGAAAATAAAGAAAGCTAAAATGACATTTTACTTTTTATTGCCAACCGTATTATCCAATCCAAATAAAAACTTGTACATATACCCCCTTTTTAATAAAGATTGTATAGCATAGTATAATCACGTATAGTGACACAGTGTTTTGTTCCTTTTTTAATGTCAAACTTAAATAGTTTGACAGAGAGTAACCATTGTATAACTATACATCTGCTATACAATCTTTATTAGTAAGGGGGTTAGGTATACCGTTTACCCAAGAACTTTAAAATCGTATTCTATGACACTAATAAAACTATTAACAAACTCATAATAACACCCGTTGAACCATTTATTCTCAGTCAGGTTTCACCGAGATCATTTTTAATACACAACGTCTTTATTGTCAGAGTTCTCAGATATAAAGCACAGACACACTGTTGGTTTTTTTTTTAAAAAGAACAATTTTTTATTAAAAACCAATTCACAAATTATCAACGTCTTTATTGTCAGAGTTCTCAGATATAAAGCACAGACACACTGTTGATTTTTTTTTCAAAAAGAACAATTTTTTATTAAATCCAATTCACAAATTATCAACGTCTTTATTGTCAGAGTTCTCAAATATAAAGCACAGACACACTGTTGGTTTTTTTTTTTTTCAAAAAGAACAATGTTTTTATTAAAAACCAATTCACAAATTATCAAGTGTAAAATTGTTCAATCTAAAAAACGAATATAAAGTATTATTTTATGTGCGGTGTAATAAGTTATGATAGTAGTAATAATGCATATTTTCTTGAGATTAACATAGATTAAACGTAATGTTGTATTTATCAAACAACATTCTTGTATTACAAACTCGACCAAGAGCGATGTATCCAAGAAAATATCATATAACTCGCATACAGTTGATGTATTATCATTTAACTTGAGAAATTGCATTTTAAGCTGGCGAGCAGGGCTGGGATTAAAGCTAGTCAATCATATAGATTCAGATAGTCGATAAATCGATAGATTTTAGACAATGGATTTCCGTTTCCACATTCATTATATGAGTTGGTTCTACAAAGTGAATTACTTAAACGTCTGGTATCTTTGAAATTGATGAGACAATCAAACACTAAACAGTTTAGTGATTTTTTACTTACACAAACGGTATTTAATTTAATTTAATCTTATATTATATTATTATGCGCTGATAAGTTTCTTGTCAGTTCAAAATGTCTGGAACGGGTGGTAGAAAAATATAGACGATTCAAAAGCGCTTAATTACTAAGTTTATTTGAATAAAGTAATTTTTTACTTTTTTTATATTTTGAGATTTTAGCATTCACAATGCTATTTTTATATAATACCAATTAATATACTTGAAAAAATACGACTCACACCAGATCATGTTCTCGGACGGGAATCGAACCCGCGACCTTTGGATATCCGGTCCAATGCTCCGACCGCTGAGCTACCGAGTCACTCGGATATCCAAAGGTCGCGGGTTCGATTCCCGTCCGAGAACATGATCTGGTGCGAGTCGTTTTTCTAGTATATTATTTGGTATTATATATTTTTTTACTTTTTTACTTTTACTATCAGTAATTTGTTTTTTATTTCGTTATTGATGTTTCAGCTCATTTTCAGAGGCCGTAGTAACGGGATCACAATTCACGTGTACCCTTCGTATAGTTTCCTATTAGTAACATTAGTATTTAATTTTAAATTAATAACCATCATGTTATATGATGGAAAACTGTGCCCTTGCGCCTTATACTGCCTATTTCTAGATACATAGATATTACGTATAATTTTGCAGGACTTTGCTCGCTTATTTAGCTTTCGTCTTTAAGCCTCAAAGGCAATTTTGTAAAACCTTAAACTAACTTGCATGTGGCATAAAGAAATATGTGAAGAAGTAACTGAAAGCACACTGGACACAACTTCCTCGACAGGTTTTCTGATAAAAGCTACATGACACATTTGTCTCTCTCGAGTCTCGACTCTCGACGGACCATCAAGTGTAACCGAGCCTTTTTAGCGGCGCGTCGAAAGGCTGCGGCGCCTTTGATGTCAGATAGCGGCCCCTCTGAACTCGCGGCCTAGCGATGCATAGTAGTCTATTTACCGTATGTTAATGCACTATGCCAAAACATAGTTACCACCATAAGCATAACGGTTAAGTGCCGTTGACAGAGTTTTGGGAATTATCATATGCAAACATTCGTGAATCCACAGAATAGTAAAGTCTCAAACCTGGATATAATGCTAAGTTTATGGTGTAGCGGTTTTGGTTTGAACTACTTAAAGTTTTAACTTAAACTTTCTTTTCGTTGCTATGATGTAAATATGTCCACATACCTGCCTGTGATATTGAATTTATAAATAAGTCATTATTTACTTTCCTTATACATATAAGTACTTGAAACTCATCGTGAGTTGCAATGCGGTACAAAATTAAGGCGAGGCCACGATCTGATGAAAAGATTGATTTTTGAGCTTCCAATATAAAGAACTGATGTAGAATTCTACTTCAACAAATTATTGTAGACTGAAAAAGAAACAAAGAAACACAATAACTGAACAGAATGAAATATGGCTTGGTAACTCTGTAAAAAATCCAGAGTAACACCATAAAAACTTATAAGAATAAACTCCCAATCGTCAGATTTCGCAATTTTCAACGACAGTGATATGATTTTTATGCAAAAAGAATAGCTTTTTATAGATCTAACACAATAACCGAGTACATTTTTGATAAATGATCCAGTAATCCAAAAAACAATAAAAATTTACTAAATTTCGTCAAATTGGCGAAGCGACAATTAAAGCTATGCAATAACCAACCTTATTCTAAGGAGGTAATGAAAGCGTGAACTGCTTTGCCTTAAGTGCATTGCCATTTGCGATATTTCATCTCAAGCTTACTCATTTATATTTTTTATCGCCATCCGCTAACTGATAATTAAAAACCTTACTTGGACCTTTCATTTATGATTATTAATCACAAGTTACTTTGATACAGACATTGATAACGTTTACAACAAACACACGAAAATAACTACCAATTAACAGAGCAAAGGTGGAATAGCAACTTATCGAATAAAATCGATTCCGAATGGCAATAAACACGCTAGAAAGGCCTAATATCGATTGAATACTCCGATGAATCTTATCTAGAGAATTCGCCTTTGGGTTGTCCTACTATAAATACAGGTAGCCTCAATTTGTCGACCATAAAATTTCTTAAAGTGCAATTTGTCAAAGTCAGATGGCGTGCGTATCGATGCATCGGAGCAACGCGATCAAGATCGATATCTCGGGGCTTTGTATCAATGCTGCCGATTATCGATTGTGTAGTCGATTCGTTACGATTGCATGCACCCTGAATGGAATGGTAAATCGGGAACGCTATAGCGAATGCAGAATCGATAGTATTGTTTATTCTGATGTAGAATATCAATATCTCTGTTAAGCCGATTCTGAATGCAGATATCTTTATTATAGTATGTAATATCTGAATTACGGACGTGGAGCGATCGTGATTGTATTTTTTCAGCGATGTCTCAATTTCAACATGCGTGAAACTGTAAGATGTGCGAAATGCAATTGTTCTTGAGTTCACATTGTTCCTCTTTCGATTGATAAAAATTCACGAAGTTGAATGCTAAAGAAACGATTTGGAAAAAGATTTTACTCGACGTAATATTTACATTAAAATGTTCATGAATTCTTCCTTCTAGCTCATTTGCATATCTACATACATAGATACATAAAGAGAGATAAGATATAAGCTAACAGCAAAGCTTCAGCGTTTCCACAACAATATGAAACATTTACAACCTCACTTGTTAAAGTTGTATTAAAACTATAAATTTAACTTACTTAAGATAGACTCGAAGCCACTTAAGTTTGCTTACCTATATCCAATTAAGTTTATCATAGTAAGTAGTTTGATTACGGAAAATTCACTTTTTCAATTCAAGATTTATTTAAATTATAGTTTAAAATATCAAAGATACAGAAGTTAAAATGTTATTGCCACTTAAGTGTACCTAAAAGTACATATATAGCAAAACAAAGTTTGTTAAGAACAACAATGAAATGTGCCCTTAGGATGCCCGCCTAGTAATATTTCTAGTAATGTTATTAACAGACGTAATAAACTAATTTTACACTTTGAACGCAACGACATCTGTAAGTGACAAACATAATGAGCCCCTGTAGCACAACAATTTGTTATCTCTATCTGGCTCTATGGACGGTCCACAATAGAAGGAAAACTTTATAAGGCATTCGATGACACGTTACCTTTGAACGCAGCGACGCGATTTTATATATGTCGTAGCGTAGGATAATCGAATAAACCAGTCCTTGCAATAATCCTAGGTCGATTGCAAAAGACCGGATAATTGGAATGGACAGAATTTCGCAATCGTCCGAACAATTTTTAGTATGTATGTACGTACCATTGCAAAAATTCAGTGTTTTTAAATTTTGAGATTTAAGCATTCATAATGCTATTTTTATATAATACTAAATAATATACTAGAAAAAATAGGACTCGCACCAGATCATGTTCTCGGACGGGAATCGAACCCGCGACCTTTGGATATCCGGTCCAATGCTCTGACCGCTGAGGGTTCGAGTCCCGTCCGAGAACATGATCTGGTGCGAGTCCTATTTTTTCTAGTATTATATAAAAATTCAGTGTATTTATTACACTTGGAAACTTGAATGCCGATTAGAAAATTTAAAAGTCGATTAATAGCATCTCCATTCTGATTGGTCAGATTTTTTCCACTTAAAAAGAAGACTTTCAAAAGGTCATTATCGGTTAGGTTGGAACTGTGACCAAAATAAAGCGCGAGCTGAGCGAGCTAAGCGAGCAGCGTGCCGCGGCAAAGGCCGGCGAAGTCTGACACGCACTTGGCCGGTTTTTATTACTAAAAATTGGCCAAATGCGTGTCAGACTTCGCACATTTAGCGTTCCGTACCAAATAGGGCTAAGGAGCGGGGTTTATCTGTGTTGTAGCACGTGTACGTTTACGTTTGACCGCAAAATTAAGTTGGTTTATAGTAAGCAAATGAGGGAATTTAAAAGAAAAATAAAGACTAAATTTTTAAAATTTAATTACAAATGTATAATTTTCAGAATTTTCCCTGTACTTTTAGTATAAGACGATATTACTTGCCACATACTTCTAATTCAACAGAAATCACTTGCCCTATAAATTTTGATTCCCTTGAGAGTCTCAAAATATGCTTTTTTTGCGGCATAAAGTTAGTACATTGCGTCTATATAGTTTTGACGCTCCGGCCCCCGCCCGGTCTGAAAGAGTTCGTGTAGATCACTGCCGATGCGCGCCGTTTCATGTGAATCGTTCATTAGCGGTTAAATAACAGATCAAAAGGATAGTAATATCGTAGATAAGTTAGGCGAAACGAACAACCAGGCTGTGTTCTAAATTAAATTATCTCAGACGGACTTCATCAAAGGGTTCCTCATAAACAGAGAAACTGGGAAGTTTGTTATTAGCAATGAAATATAAAGTGACGGCGACGAATAGAATGGGACACGTGTAGTTGGTATGACTTTTGGAAACTGCAACATTGAGTGGCTTTCGTATGCTGTTGATATTGATAATTAGTTTTTTTTTCTTTTTAAAGCATCCCATATAGCAGTATAGTTACTTACAATATTTGAGAGCTGACGCCGACAAAGTCGCGGGCAAAAACCTAGTAGGATAAATAATAAAGATGTCAGTATAATACTTAAAAAAATTACACTTTTACACTTGAATACAACTTCATGTAACCTCGACCTCTGTTATCAGATTACCTCAATGCCACCATCTTGCCACATCTTCGTAGAAGCTATAAATCTCTCAATAAAATTTAGATGTCAACCGCACTTATTTAAATCGTGTATGTCAAGAAATTCATTCATTCATTCATCTCGTCTATTAACGTTTTGTAAGGAAATTCATCTATTTGACACGATAATATCTCTTAAAAACATTCTCAAGAATTAAAATCTACCTACATATTCAGAAAGGAGTAGCTTATTGTTAGATTATAGAACTTACTTATCAGTGGTGCAGGGTCCATACAAGCCGATTCCTATCGGCTTACCTTTTAAAAATCCCACCCCACCGACCCACTATGCAGATCATAACATTTTTGTAGAACAGCTTACCTTCGCCATAATTTCACTCCTCGCCATTGCTATCTAAGCCAACTTAGATCCTATGATTTTTTTTTTCCTCATTTTTACATTTTAATGGTACACCATTTTCTGTCGCCAAACTGTAATGACAGTTTGTAGGCGTAGCGATTATTTCTAATTATGTTTTATTAATAATTGTACTTAAATGCTATATACATCGCTTGTTTATTTTATATTACCTTTGCTTACTTATATGATATTATAACATGCATTCTTTTAATTTTCTTTTTTATGTATCTTTACATTTAGTTTTTGTTTCTTCCAATAATAATGTCGAATATTTATTAAACAATTTAGGTATAGTATAGTATATTTTACATCAGTAGGTTTCCATGATCATTAAATTAGGTTCTTAGAAGCTGTTAAAATTAATTCACCTATGATTTGTGACTTTGTAACTTTGTTAATAATATGAGCCATGGCCTGAATAGTTTAATGGAGTTTTATTGTTAAAAGTAACTTTTCGCAAACAAAAACTCCATCAAACTAAAGACAGGCTAGAAAATATTGTTTAAGCGATAAAAAGTAACACAAAGCTTCTTCGGAGTGCACTACAGAGATAATTCACAATTTCGTCTTTATTTCAGAACTATGTTCATTTTTCAATAGCGGCGCTAGTGTGCAGACTACGCGCTTTTAACAGTCGTTTATTTTTGTTGTTATTTAAGAAAATCGCCTGAGCCTATTTACATTTTTTTGCGCAGCTCAAACCACCAAACGAATCGGGCTGAAAGGCTGGTAAGTCTATTACCCTGGTCATTATGATTTCTTTATCAACGATGATACAACGTCATCTTCACGTCCGCTCAGATGGTTTTTTTTACGGGTATTGGAATTCCATGCTTACGAAGTCACAGGGCTCGGCCGGGCAGTAGATACTATCTTTCAAACTAACTGTTTTATTGGCTGAGTGTCGATTACGGATGAATGTCTAGTGTCCAATACATCAAGATGGCCACGAGTAGATATTCTGGATGCACGCATAATGCAAATTAGAAAAATACGCAGAATAATGCGGAATTCAGTAGATCTGTGATATGATACCGGGGCCAACTAAGGGATTCTTGGGGGCCCCAACTTTGTGATACTATAGCCCATACTGTCGCTTTTTGTATTTTATACTTTTAATATTTAATTTCAACAGGTTATACTTTTAATATTTAATTTCAACAGGTTATACTTTTAATATTTAATTTCAACAGGTTATACTTTTAATAGTTAATTTCCAGAATTCTCACATTAATGTCTTGACGACCTCCTTCAACCTCCGGCTTCTGACCTCCGGCTTTGTACACCGGTTTTCAAGGTGTCGCCATCTCTGAGGTCCCGGGTTCGAACCCCGGTTGGGTCAATTTAGAAAACGAACTTTTCTATAGTGGCTCAGGTCTGGGTGTTTGTAATACCACCGTTGTCTCTGATTTCCATAAGCAAGTGCTTTAGCTACTTACTTTGGAATCGAAGCAATGTATTTGTTTATTTATTTAATGTCTACCCCAACCTTTCAATGTCAGTGGCACCTTGTACTGTGACTGACGAAATTATTGTCATTTTCAATAGCAACTTATAGTTGATTAATTAATATGAGGTCTACTTGTTGTTTCTTTCGATTATTACGATGATGTTATTGATGATTGTCACAGTTACAGTCTCCTCGGAAATATGATGATGGTCTTGCTTAACTGATTGTCATAATCATAGTGATGAATATTCAATGATTCATTGTCAGTATTTTCCTACTATACTAACAACATCTTAAGACTTATTTCCTTACTAGCGTTAGCAACCGCCCACGACTTTGTTCCATGTTCTATGCATCCCCCTATTTCACTTATTTCGATATTCATTTGCACTATTGTTCAATCAATCTCTATGGAAAAATTCATTCAAATTGGTTCAATCTTTCAGGCGGAGTTACCATCACATCTTTAATATAATATATGATTATACCAAGAGACTCGTCTCCTCGGGCATGGGCCCAAACTAGTCCCTGAATCCATCTCTGGTAATGCGTCAACTCTGGACATTCAAGATTCCGTATTTGCAAACATATTTTAACAACAACACGCCTTACGATCACATAATCTTTCTTTACCAAGTATTAAGGTTCAAAATCGCTAAAAATGATAGCAAAGGTATGATTCTGGTTGGTATCAGAAATCAGTATAATATGTGCAGTAAGAAAGGCTGCGGCATCTGATAAGGTAAGCGTAGACATGCAAAATGTGCAACAGCTCTCCTAGATAACGATTATGTAAATGTCAATCCTTTTTTTTAAACAACAGGTTCGTCATAGTTCTTCGCTATCGATTATCAAATAGTGTCTTGCCAGCTAGCTACATCTGCTATACTATTTTTATTGGTAGTAGTATTTTATTTGTTATTTATCAGTAGATCTCATTGTTTTATTCCATGCTCACTTATCCTCTGACATGATGGGTCAGATTCTTTGTTCGTTTGGTTTTTTACTCTAGCTAAAACTGGGGCTATTATTTGGTATATAGGTACACACGATAGCATCTCAGGTTATACAGTTAAACTGCGAAAACAGCTTTTATTACGTAGGGCATAAAGGTGGTCTCAAGGTCAACATGTATAGTCTGAGGTGCCTTTGTGTGTACAGGCGAGTTCATTAATATGTTGGCACTTTTGACAGTTCATCAACCTATATATGCCTTTGTAATAAAAGTCAACATCCTGTCAAAAGTGCCAACATATTAATGAACTCTACTGTACCTACGTGTATGATATGACGTCAGTGAATCAGTTGCAGAATAGTTTTTTTATACCATACGATTATTTGCCTTGTCCATAACATGACACATTTAAATTTTCTCCTATAAAAATTCATAGAATAGAATAGTTTTTATTGCCATAAATACTGTGTACAATATGCAGGTCGAATTGCAGTATTATATTAGTAACAACAGTAGATATATACAAATATATACAACATATACAAACTGAAACACCCTGTAGCACCCTGTATAACGGGAATTTTCAAAAACCCTTCCTTAGTGCTCACTTACACCATGAAAGGTATCTACCCTCTAAAAATGGTGTCTCTACCTTCAGCCGTTAGGGCTCTATCACTCATTAAATTTTCCTATACAAATTCCCATACAAACTGGAACACCTTGTAGCACCCTGTATAACGGGAAATTTCCAAAACCTTTCTTAGAGCTCACTTACGCCATGAAAGGTATCTAACGTCCAAAAAATGTGTCTCTACTTTCAGCCGTTAGGGCTCTACGCGTATGCAAACAATTAATCAATCAGTGAATCAATTTAAAGTTTTATATGTATAGATTGTTACTGACACAGAATAAATAATAGTATGTATGTACGTCCTTACTGCTAGAAACTACAACCACTAAAAGCGTGTACTATTTTGATAGATAACGTTTTGACAGACTTTTATTATGATTAAACTTTTTCCGTCGAAACAAAAATCTGACGAAACAAAAATCTGACGAAACAAAAATCCGACGAAAGAAAAATCTAACCAAACAAAAATCTGACGAAACGTAAATACAGGAGAATAGAGAGAGGACAATTTGTCAATTTGTCAAAAACATTTTGGTTAACATTGCGGTGTAGCTATGGGTAGTTTGTTCTATTTCCAAATAGCTGACGCAATTATATAAAATTGTCGTGACAGGTGACAAATTGTCATGTTTGTTAAAAAGGGCCCAGAAGGCGCGCTCTTAGCTTGAGCAACGCACACATAGACACCTCTCTCTCACCGACACCTCATAGAGGTTAAGATTAACTTCTGTCCTCTCTTTATTTTGTGCTATGACTAACCTGAGTCCTCGTATATAAAGTTAGCAACTAAAACTAGGCTATAATGACTTAGTATTCAGATTTATATACTTCACGTTACGTTACCTAATCGTAACTAAAATCCAATAAAATCGTAGTACGATTAGAAAACGTCTGAAGGATAAAAAACTAAAATATGGCTTAGATTTAGTTGCTTCATTTTTGACAGTGCACTTTGTAGGCAACTATTTCTCTGCTATGATGTATGTAAACTATAAAATAATTAAAAAGAAAAATCGCAAATACCTACCTAGTACAGCTGTTATATCACGGTAAAGGGTTATATTTCGCAAGAAACTGAAACGGCATCAATAAGATAAATCATAAAGAATAAAATCTGTTTGCAACATAGAAATGGTAAAATATTTATATCTGAACATGTAATCTTGTCTATTAAATTATTCATGATGTTATTTTAAGTATATATATCATCATTTTACTGCGGAAAAAGCAATGGGCATCTTCAAAACCTGTTCCGGGCTACATCAAAACAAGAAACGAACGATAGAAACCGCTATTGATAAAACCTGTAAGTAAAACGGTACTACTTACCTACAGTATAAAGAAATCTTTATTTAAAAATATACAGAGTTTATAAAATGTGATTTTTCGCATTTTTTTGTCTGTTTTCGGAAAAGTCGTAGAACAAATTAATGTTGCTGTTTATGATGTTAGTAATCTACTCTCGCGAGGTTGTTGGTGTTTTATAAATAATCCTGTATAAAGAAAGCTTTATAAAATCACTACGAATATTTCGATGTTTTCACTTGAGTGTGGATTTGGTACAATTTTCGCGGTCATAAGTGACATCTGTCACGCCCCGATCTGTCATTATAGCTGAAAAAATCAGCCATACGGCTGACCCCCAAAATCAATAAGAGTTTTATCTCAATTAATAGTACTTCTACCTAAGCACGGAAGTGATAAAATAAGCTATTAATTCTATGATAAATTGCACCTATACGTCGCAGTCAATTAACTGGATCAGCCAACTTTTTATTAAACGGGCGGCGGCGGGCGGCGCCGCGCCGTACCGGGTGGACTGAATGACATTCATCCATTTAATGAAACAGCTAGGCAATTCAATGAAATAATTTGGTTCACCTTATAGCAAACGCTAAACAGCCAAGTTTAGCAAGTTGCTTAGCCGAGACGATTAATTTAGTTCCATTTTCTGTCGGCGTGAATAATATATAATTCATTAAGTATATTATTTATTATTATTATCGGAAATCTTTTGCTGTTTCTCACACTTTACATTAAAACATTTACAAAAATATGGAAGTGTGCAGTGATAAAATAACGTTGTTAATAACTGTCCGAGTTTTAAATTATACCTATGTTTTATTTTAATTCAATGAACAATAATGAACTGCCTAAGCATCAGACAGCCCGTTCATTTTTAAATGCTATTTATGCTGTGGTAAACTAAGGCCGATGGTGGAACTGCGCCGTTTAGTAAAAGAGCTAGACTATTAATGTACTGGCTGATTAAGCTAGTTGGCTGCAACTTGTAGGTACAACATCTATTTATGTTCGGCTCATAGTGACTGTACTACACGTCCACTTAAGATGGCAGCTTTGAATTGAAGGATATCGCCATTTGGCTCAGACCCAACTAATCCAGGCGATGAATGCATAATTTATTATTAAACAATGTGGGCGACGACGCATCCGCGGCCTTCCTTGTTTGTAATCATGTTAATTTATGATTCAACACGTGTCAGCCCTCAGACTTAGTCGCGGTCGGTGCAAAATTATAACGCGGGAAAATTCTTACCTAAAAAGTTTTCACACGAAGTGCCTGAAAGATATTTTGTCCAGATAGCAGGAGGGTTTCATACAGTCGAGAACGAGTTCAAGTTCGAATCGAATAAACGTCAAAACAGTACAATGGAAACCATGGCAACCGTTTCCAAAATAGGTACCAAAATAACAGATTTTTGACGTTAATTCGATCCTTATGTGAACTCGAGTTGATTTTACATTTCTACGAATTTTGCTTCAGGTACTTTTTTCATCAGAATATACCAAGAACTTTAAAGTTTTTGGAGCATACAAAATCTGACTAAAATTGAACAATCCCACCTCCAATACATACGTGTGATACATCGTTGGATCAGCGTTGCCAGAATGTTACAAAAGTAACATTTTACGTTACTTTTGACCCTCTCATGTTACCTCCATGTTACACGACTCAATATGTTACTTTGTGTTACTTTTTAGATTTTCCAGCAAACAAAAAAATATCGTGAAGCGGAATGCATCCAAGAATTTTTTTGTTCGTCTGAATGCGACATATTTACTCACTCGCCTGTATTTCTCAATTTTCCGCTTACATAAGTACGTGAGTCGAGTGGTGACTAGCAGCGAATGATTAGAATCGATTTTGAAATTTTAAATGCATAAACAAAATCATTGGTTACAGGTTGATTGTAATGATTTTTTGACCAAACCGTCATCACCGCAAGGCCCGGAGCGCGCGGCGCGCTACGCACGCCGCGACTAGGCTTTTACACGATTGGGTACAAAAATATAGCCATTTTTCAAACACAACCCTATGTCTATAAAGCTAACTAAAAGATTTTTAAAACTGATATTAATTTAGTTTACTAGTGGATAGGGGCCCGCATTAGGCATTTTTAGCCAGTCGATTATTCGATCAACATTTATTAAGATTTTTTTCGATGGGACAGGAAACTCATTTTAGTTTTTGTGTAATAAAATGCCGTATTGAGTCGTTTTCCACAAAAAAAGGTAGATGTTACTTTTCTCGTGAAAATGTTACTTTTTGAGCTATCTCATGTTATATTTGACTATCTGCCACTGGCAACACTGCGTTGGATAGGTATTTTGGAGTTGACCAAAATTACAATTGCGCCAAGTACACTACAAATACGTTGAAAAATGAAACTCGCAATGGCGCAGTGCGAGCGGTTTGCTGGCGGTCGCTAATAAACCGCACTTACCCCGACTTGCCCACACGTCTAGGCCGTAACTTCCTCCGGAAAATCTATGTAATCTCATGTCTCAACGTCCACAAAAGCGTAACCGTGGGCGCAATGTGTGCATAAATATTCAAATTGGATGTTGTTCTCGTTGCTGCCTACGCGCAGACGAGAGCACTCGTCTTGCTCAACAACATTCGACATCTCCGATCGCCGCTCAGATGGCACGAGATCGCACGAAACTCAAATTAATAGCGGACAAATGGCCCGCGCTCTCCCATCACGATCGAACCTCGCTTATTTATAT
The DNA here is from genome assembly GCA_963556745.1 of Catoptria pinella. Lineage (NCBI taxonomy): Eukaryota > Metazoa > Arthropoda > Insecta > Lepidoptera > Crambidae > Catoptria > Catoptria pinella. Next base: position 3,094,510 of record OY750771.1, read on the forward strand.
CGGCCCGAGCATTATCCGAGCCGCTGCCCTAAATGTATAAACCTTAAAAGGCTAAGAAATGCTGGAAGTAAATCGCCATATTGTTAAGGCAAATTGGTATTTTACAACGCCGAGTATCGTGTGGCGTTTCCTTGTATAGCGCTGGGCCATATTCTCTCTGAGATCGTTACGACCTTTTCTAATCTGAGTCTTAAGTCGTTTGTGATAAGAGGCGAGACTTTCAACTCTCGAAGTGATAGACTTTATATCGGAGCGGAAGGGCTGCGGCAGCGGGTAAAATTAAATGTCATGCGCGATGACAGTCGTTGGCGACATCTAGCGGTCAGGCCATAATCGAGCGCTCACAACCATTACCTGAATTGAAAATTACACGTTCGTGGGTGGACCTTTACAACAAGCATTGTCGGGTGGGGTAATGCGATGTTATCTAATCACAATGGCATCTTGAATCCTGTGCATTAGCCGCCCGTTAACACATTGTAGCTCTGGCGGGGTACTAAACGCGTTTAATTGTCCGCTGGAGATTGGCGGGCCGCGCCGCGCCATAATTCACTTTACCACCTGCGCTCGCGAACGACTAACGGCATTTCCTCCGACGGCGTCGCGGCGCGGCGGCGCGGCGCGGCGGCACAGCGCGGAACAAAAACGAGTTTTATTTTGATGCCTTATTATACATTTAAATTATTGCAAGACTCGCCCGCTGCGCTAATGTCTGAAATTTATGGTTAGATCTCCGGGAAAATATCGTTACTCGTCCAGCAAATCATACGAACGATTCTCGTAAATACAATTTAGCATCTATGGGTACAACAAATGTAAATTCTGTTGCGTCCGAAGTCGAAAATATGGGCGACCGTCTCGGTGTTGGTTCATCGCGAGTGAGCGATAATTTAGTCGGGGCGGCTAATGGTCGACGAACGCATTCGCATTCCGCATCCCGCGCTAGGAAATCGAACAGCCTGCATTCTCTGATCTCGAACACCTGGTCCAACCAATAATTTTGCGCATACCACTATTTCATGTTCCATTTCTGTGGTCATTAAAGTAACTTCCGTGTGAATACAAAGAGTGGCCATTGTTCGCTCTGACGCAAGAAGAGATAAACAGTTACAGCACAGATATTATCAGTTAAAGGTACTGCAGAATTATCTGTAGGTTATAATATGCAAATTAAAAGAGGTAAGTAATGATCTGATGCAGTCTGATGCAGTCGCCAAATCAAAATACGTACCTCCACAAACAGATCTGACATTCAACGACAATGTTGTACACCGCAGAAACAGAGTAGTTTCATGAGAGCAGATAATTATGGAATATAGAATCACCGTACCGTATTGGAGTTTTCCACTATAAATACATTTCATCCACGTTCAATAATGATGCGTTGCAAAGAAAACCTCTTTAATTATAATTTCTTTTAATTTCTTTGTATCCTTATAATTTCTTTGTAAATATCGTTACTCTGATTTCTGACAAAGCTGATAAGTTTCTTGCGCCCATTCTTCTTGTCAGCTAAAAAAGTCTCGAATTGCGGTAGGAAAATATAGACAATTCAAAAGCACTTAGGTAATATCTAAGTTTATTTGAATAAAGAATATTTCATTTCTTTATTATCTCACAGAAAATACAAAATAAAAACTCTACTTTGAATTTACGCATCAACCATTACGCTGCAATATTCGCAGGTAAAATGCTATCACTAAAACATGCCGTTTCATTAAGATAACCGCACCTTAAAGGAATTCTATGGTGCGTTTATGTAAACAACTGCTCACTAATACACCATTATTGCTGACCCCTTGGTCAATGATAGACTTAGATAAATCCAGTCATATCCCACAGCCGAAGACTTTGAGGCCAAAAGCGCAAGCTTTCGCCACCTCGCCGCCCATTGTTACTTTCACAAAGCAAAAGATAAGAACGATTTATGTTACCCAATTTTTATTCCAAGACAAACATCGGAATTACAACAGCTGTATAAATCATTGATTTTATCAAATGAATCCTAGTAATATTGCGGCTAATAGTGGATTCCGTGCCGGTATTATTACCGCCCGCGGTGATATTTGCAGGCAATCGCTATGATATTTACTTTAAAGGTTGTAGATCAAAATGATTGAAGCATTCACGCCCTGCGACAGGTAAGGGCCGACATGCGTCAAACTGCAATAACTATCAGGCAATGTAGTTAAGCTAAGCAATACACTGGGTGATTTATCATTCTGTAAAAAAATTATTTAAGGCTTCCCGCCCACGAGCGATTTTTGTCGCCGAGATTAGAACATACAGTGGCCCTACTATGAGTTGATGAAAACTGTTTTCGCTACCGTAAACTATCGATATCTCTCTTTCACTCGCGTTTACTGTGAGCAGTATCATATGTATGATAGTTTACGTTAGCGGAAACAGTTGCATCAACTCATGGTAGAGCTACTGAGTTCAATACGTAAACACTAAGGCTGAGTTGCATCATCTTAATTTAACCTTAACTTTAACAGACACCAACTTATCTGACTCGCTGACAGCGTCGTTGTCTATAGCGTAACCTAGGTAACAATATGTAATAACACTTGGTTCCAGTTTTGACCACCGGCTCAGATAAGTTTGTATTATGTACTGTTAAAGTTAAATTAAGATGATGCAACCGAGCCTAAAAGTAGCTCAGCGACTAATCGCCCGCGAAATGACACTGACAAGAATGACAAAGGGTTACAAAAAACGCCGCGATCATCGCCACGATTAACGCCGCGATAATTGCAGCTATAAAAAGTCAATGAAACATCTTATTTTTGTCAAAAGCTACGAGTAAATTGCACACAAAAATGATGTCATTAGACCACAAGGCAGTCATTTAAGATCAAAACTTTTCTTTTTTCTCAATCTTTAAATTCTGATCAGTCAAAAATTGCCATATGCTATCATTTTTATATCCCTTCTTCCTTCTTGCTTTTGATACAAAATATTGAAAATTCTGCTTTTGATATATGAAATGTGTCTGAAATATTAAAGCTTGAAAATTGTTCTAGGTATGCCACAGCCTCTAATAGACAAGTAACCTGTGACATTGAGAAGGGAGGGCAATGATTATCGCGGCACCACCTCGGGCGGCGCGGGCGCGGCGCAGCAGGCGCAAGAAGCGCAAGCGAGTGCGCACGTCACACAGATTGATGACCTCGCTATTGAAGGCCTTCGCATGCCAGCTGGCTTTTATTAAACGCCTTAACTGTTGCTTGCTTCAAGCATGTTAGCTTGCTAAGGAAACTATTGCTTCAACATGCTTTTATGTTCATTTGTGCGAAACATGATGCTTTTTCAAAGCGATTTCTGATGGGAATACTATTGATATTCGTTATTGAACTGTAACATTACTAATGTTAAACAATGAGCCCTTACATACAATTATAAAGCGATGTAGTTCACCATTAATCATTATAAAACAGTTTTTGATTTCACTTCCAGTTACTCGTAAGTTGTTGTGATATAATAAATCAGTGTAGTGCCGTCCTGAATGTGCATTATTCTGAAATGGAAGAGCCAAGAATTGTTGGTCTACTTACTAATAGCCTGTCGCAACTTGAGGCCCTTGTTACCTAACGACCGAAGCAATTAACACGACCTCAAACTGAACAATGGGCGAAAAGGGACTTGCGGTTACGACACGAGGTGCAATAGGTTAGCGGCGTCGCATGATCAATATTGATGACCCCTGGATATTGAAGGTCTTATAGGCATACTTAAGTGAGGTTTCTAAAATTTTAATAACCTTATACAATACTTAATAATATATTAGAAAAAATACGACTCGCACCAGATCATATTCTTGGATGGGAATCGAACCTGCGACCTTTAGAAGTCCGGTCGATTCCCGTACGAGAATATGATTGGTGTGATGTGAGTCGTATTTTTTATAGTATATTATTTAGTATCGTATTTATACAATAGCATTGTTGTGAATGCTAAAATCTCAAATTAATAAATATTAAAAACGTTATTTTTCAATCTCCTATTATAAATGTTGACGCCCAAGTTTTTATAAAAAGTTGATGTTGCTGTTATCACACAGAGTTGAAGATGTTTGCGGATTGCTTGAGGACGATGCTATAGATTCTAGTTTTTAGTGGAAGATATTACAACGATAGTAAAGGTGTACGTGTAGGAGGTAACATTGGCTGTAAATAATACTTTGCCTTCAAAAGCTGCGATAGATTCTTCTTCAGTCCCTTTAAGTTAATGATCCGTTATTATATCTGGTGAATTATGGAAAGCGGGTGTGATATTTCAGACATGTCTAAACCAGACTCTACCGACAATCGTCATCATAGGACTTAATCTGTTTAAAACAAGCTACCTAATGCGTACCTCCACGACAGAATTGAACGTCAAACGCACAAAAATCACAACTCACGTTCAAGAAACAGCAACTTAAAACAATTTAGCCGTGCTACCTAGAACGTCATTATCTCAGCCCATAAATCTTGTGCGAGTCAAATTGTTCTCATTTCACACCAAATAAGTTACGGGGAAGATCGGCGCAGGCGCACGCGGCCACTGCAATTACGCATGGTAATGCCGGCGCGCACGCACCGCTCTACGCTGAAAAACAATAATTTATCGCATCGATGTCGGTGAACTGTGCAGTTTGTGGCACGTGTGAGCACTCAAAATGGAACAGAGACAACAGGTATTTACTTAAATAGAGGCAGTCAATTCAATCCCATTAAAAGTAAAGTTACTTTACGTTAGGGACCTCTTTGGATCCTTTACTAATGAATATTAAGTAAGTGATAACATAAATTTATATTTTTTTAGAAATTTTCCTTTAATTGTGCTGTGAGATCTTGTTTCATATTTATTTACCAATACACCTCATTTTTATTACGATTCTACTCGTAGAGGGTCGTCCATTAATCACGTGAGGCTTGGTTGGAGGGGGATGTAGTGAGATAGGTATCACGTGTATTTAATTTTTCGTTAAACGCGCGCACAATTTTTTGCTTTGTTCAAAAAAATACACCTGACGGAGGGGATGGCTAACCTCAATGCAAGCCGACTTTCTTTAGCTTAATGTTTGCACTTCGTCTTGGTGCAGTTGCCACGGGTAACTGTTGGTTTGGTTGTTATCAAAAACTTTATAATCATGTTGTTATTAATCTGCCTCTTTCTCAACAACGCACCCCAGTCGCGTGCCTTTCGGTTGAAAATTAGTATTAGATTAGCAATAAAATTAGTTATTCTTCTGAGGCAAGCTGCAGCAAGCCGGCTTACGTTTTTTCTCTTTTTCTATTTGAAGCGATTTTAACATTTCTTTTCTTTTTCTGTTATGTAGAGGCAAAAATAAACAAAATAGAATAATAGAAGAAAATACATCGCGACTTAGAAATATCTAAGTATAATTTATTGCGATATGTTTCAGAAGCAGGATGTTGGAAGAAAGTATTGTAATAAGTAGGTATGTATCTGCCATTATCATTGTTTACGTGCGTGTTTAGTTAAGTGACTAGTTTTTTAGTGAATTGGTAAGTGAGATTTTAAACTTTTCGCTTTTTATCTAATTTTGTGGTTAAGCCGCACCACAAATGGCCTCCGCCATAAATGGACCCCTCGCCAATGGTACCTACTATACAATGTCTGTGGTCTTGTACTAGCGAAAATTTGAAGGGGTCAGGGCAAAGTGATTGGGTCAGGGTCATCTAAAAATAAAACGTCAAATTTATAATGGCGATCATTCCAACAGGGGCTCCATCGGCTAACTTACATTGCTATCGTAATCGCTCTGATTTGACAGATGGTTGTGATACATTTCTACTTTTCTTTGGTAAGTTTTTATTTGTGCCAAAACGAAGTAGCAATGTATCACATACATCTGTCAAAACACAGTTAACATTAACTTCATTGTTTTGAGCCGATAGACCCGCAGGAGACGGAATAGACCCCAACATGGGTGTTTTTGTCAATAAAATTAGGAGTAGTTCATGCCTTTGAATTATCGCTAGTACAAGACCAAAGACATTGTACAAAAAAGTTCTTTAATATGTTCCTAGATTAATTGCCTCTGGTCGATTGGTATCCGCTATGCTTTGCACGTTTGCTGCAATTGGTCGGAACGTTTTGGAATATCGATAACTCGAGGTATTTATATGACGTGATAGCGGTACTTGACTTGACCGCGTCTTTTGTTTTGAGTATGAGTATAAATTATACGTGAAGTAGGTACTGATTGGTGTTTATTTGAACATTTATAAATCATAAACTATAGTATAAAATAATAAGTCTAGGTTATAAACGTAGCGGTAAAATAACATGTTTCAGCTTATGCCTTTACCACTTGCATTTAAAGACAAACTAGCAGAATCTATACCAAACATTAAAATAGCCACTCTTGTTTTAATTGTTGTCCTTTTATGCAATATAAATAGATTATACAGATGATATTATTTTATTTTAAAATTAATTTGAAAATACTAGTTAATTTTAAAATAACTAATATATTGTAGACTTATAATGATATTCATCACACGCGCAACGCAACCGGTTATAAATGATCTAATTCATATTATAAAATTGCAGTACAGAAAAGCTTTTACGGCATTATTACACTTTGCTGCCACCTTTCTACGATAAAGCAGTCATTTTGGATCGATTATCCTTCATGAAGATATAGCAATCCTAGTAAATTTCAAAAGCTGCAATTACTAAGAAAAAGGTCTTGCGCCGTCACTGTTCTACCATATGGTTATATTATCCTCGTAATTATGCAGTGGCAGCCCCGTATTAAATTGTAAGCGCGGAACAACAAATTGATAAGGCTCATGCATAAACATGGCGGCGATGGAAACTTTCTTTGTCCATTCTGTGCGCTTGCGCAGAGTCGCGTACGAAATTACACGCAAGGTGTAACTTTTAAATAATAAAGACCTTTTGGGGACTTGAACAAAAACTGGAAACTTTGTTTATATTAGTTGCGTACCTTTAATTAAGGATACATTTTGAGCTAGATTAGTTGCGATTAAGTGGTAAATGCAGGAAAATCATAAGTTATTGAACGAAATGAAGCCAAAAGTCTAAGAACAATGCATGTAGAATGTAGATGATCTATCAGTTGGTAATTCATTTAAAATAGGCCGCGCAATTTAAATAATGTATTATCTCTTAAAGTGTATGTTTTTCAAATCGGCTCTGTGAGTGTTAGGCCAACTTTTGCCTCTGACATTTTTATCGAAGAATTTAATTCATCAACAGCCCGAGAGGCCGCATACGGCCGGACAACATTAGAATATCTATTGTATCTCATTTTCCGGGCCTTGATGGGTTAAAGGAAAACTTCACAACAACCTCTGTAGAACATCAGTAGAGATAGACTTACCATTCTAATCCCCTTAATCTAAGGAGCTTGATTAAGATTATACTAGATTAAGTAACGATTAATCGTTACCGTTTAAAATTTATCTAAAAGCATAATGTGTGTAATTCACATCCATGATTGCAATGGCTACCAATAGACAATAAGTGTAGCATAACAATATTAGTGTCCGCACGTCCTCGCGATCACTCACGCTGTGCAGGTGCGCCTGCGCACCGCGCCACAACCGCGCATACTAAACATCTTATCTTTCTCCAAACAATTAAAAAATCTACTCTAACTGCTTCAACTTAACAACCAATTTCGTGTGAAACCATTACACTTTACTACTTAAAAAAAATTCACAACCAATATTTTACCAAAGTACATCGAAGAAATTGCGGTAGCGACTACTGAAGCTATATGCGTGAAGAATAACAAACCGGACAATATTTTATGTAATTAAACGCTAAGAGACAAACTTGAAGTAGACAGTAGCGCATCCTGTCGGACTAAACAAGTACTGTATAGGCACCCGTTTGATCCTTATCGCTTGGAATAACTAATGGCTGCCCGAGGCGCGCACGCACGCAGCAATCATACCCTTAATATTAAATATCGGTTGGATGATGTTGTTCCATCTCAAACTGGTCAATTGAGACGAGATAATGAATATTAAGATACATTACATGATATTATTGTTATAATAAATGGCAATCTTCTTGATGAACCAGTTTAAAAGTCCAAAACAAAATCTGTGAAAATTAAGTACTTACCTAATTAAAGTCAACATAAAAACTTATCAAAGAATTCAATTATATACAATTTTAATTCAAAGATCCGCCATTTTTATATATAACACAGTACCGGCTAAACTTAACATTGGACATTGAAGAGCATTGGACTTCCAAAGGTCGCGGGTTTGATTCCCGCCTGAGAAAATTTTGGTGACCAGTCGATTTTTTTCTGGTATATTATTTAATATTGTATAAAAATAGCATTGTGAATGCTAAAATCTCAAATTTAAAAATGGTCTTGGATACTGAACTGACCCTTGCACCCACTTTTAACACAATAACATCTGCATTTTCTTCAAGCTTGACCATTTTCAGACAGCAACAACAATATGGGGTACTTAGGGGCAAAAGATCGTTTCTTTTTCATCTGTTTTGTTTTTTTATTTCGAAAGGGTCGATCTAAACCTTTGAAACTTTGCGATAACTAGTTTGATTCCATTTATTGCTTTGAAATTTAAGAACAGTTCTTCAGGTGGAATTAAGCGTTGTGCTAGCTATCAATGGTATAGGTTATCGATTGGCCACGCTCGTAGGTTCAGAATTAAGTGGGTCCGTGACAATAAATAGCAGTAGAAAATTATCGGCTAAGAACGCCAGGTGGCGGCACACCACATAAAATGTGGTGGAATGCTCATAACTTTCGGACATAGATAATGAAATGCTTCGGAGTAACTTAGATTACGCAAATAACGATACAATGTATGATATGGAGACGTCTTGAAACGAATATCCCGCAAGGTAACTTTTAAAACACAATTTTTAAACTTTCAGAAAATTTAAGTAACTTTGAAAATTAAAAATTACTTGTGTCAAACCACAACGAAAATTTTTCTAAGTCTATGGTGAAATCTGAATATATACATAATTATTTATTCTGTGTACTGTTAGTAACTGTCAACTATCGCTGAATGGTCACCGTTCAACTATCGCTAATTACAAAACGAATTTCAACATAAAAACTGGAAGTACCGTAAGACATTTCTTGTAAATGAGTTAAATATATTTTATACCCATATTTGAGTACTCAATATAACTTTATCTCCTCCATCATCAAAAATTATTTTCTTATTTATATTATTATAGTTTATTCCGGAAAATGTTGACTGTACAATCTTATGGGTGCTATTGTAATGAAATTTTAATGAAATTGTAATGAAAATTAAATGAATGAGCTCTTTAAGTATGGGAAGCGTATTGAATAGTATTTTCTTAAGCAGTATCTCGCCTGTTGATAATGGCCCGTAAAGCAAGCAGATAGTGTAGATGCATACGATGTAATGCAGGTTCATTTGTGGCGCACGTTTTGTGACGGGAAGTGGAACCCACGACCCCGCGGTCAGAGGCCACCGGCTTTACGGCCCTCTCGGACCGCGACAATGAGTTATGAGACTTGATAATTACAAAAATAACTGTTTTAAAGCTTACATGTGTGTCATGAGGTCAAATTAAAAATCTTTATTTACTTCAACAAATAAAACTTAACATTTAGTTGCTGGAGTCCCCTTTTAAGCATAACAATGCCTGCCTGGTGTCAACTAGCGTAAGCCTTGTCCTGTCGGGTTATTCCAGAAATCCCCCTCAGGGTGGAAAACTGGACTTGTTGCGTAATTCTGCTCTCAGAGGAACCCCCTCAAGGGGGAAAAATGTACTCATGTCAGTATTTTTTGATTATTTACATTTTACTTAGTAAAACAAACCTTAGAAATTAGATTTTAGTTAAGTATTTATCTTTTCTTTGGTAACAATCAACTAGATACATTTGCAGTAAGTAAATAATTAACACAACTAAAACAAAACAGATCATAATGTCAAGACTTTTTAGTAAAAATCAGGCTTTTCGTTAGGATATTATACATATACCATCTGGTAACCCTTGACGTGTAGAAGTATTCTTCGTGAATTTTACGTGCAGCTTTAAATTCTGTAGTTCCGCATTAATGCAGCGTCGTCGCAGTCATCGTCGCTGTCATACATCAACAACCGCGGTCCTATCCCTCTATATTGTAGAGCGAAGTGATGGCTGGTTCATGCGTCATGCTCGTGAACGGGTGCTGCCAGTGGGAGTGGGTCTGCTTCTGCCTACCTATCTTAATGTTTATTGAATTGTATGAATTGATTTTTTTTTTCGCAACATCCTAGACTGAGTAATGACTTTAAATTTTAAATTGAGCTTGAACTCTGTAAGTTGTTTCAGTATAAATGAGCTAATTAAATTACTTTATTTATTTATTAATCTATGTTAATAGTAACTTGTATGAATGTAATGTCTGGAAATGATAGTGTACGATAGAATGTAGTGTTTTGACTGCAATTGCGTTAAAATAGGGTTATTTATTTTTACACTTATTGTGTGTATTGTCAAGAAGTGCACTAAAGTCTAGAGGAAAAATTACAAAAATATTTATAATTACAGATAAAATAAGATATTAAGAAATGCTCAAATCGGTACAGTTTAGAATTTACGATAATTAGTAAAAGACATAATTCAAAACCATTTTTATAGGAATAATGAGGTATTTGTCTAATGTTTGCGTGTTTTATATATCCATATACCTTTTTAATAATTTAAGAGTAATTTTCAAAGTTCGCCTTGCAGAATGACTAGCGCAGAGCAGTTCCGATCATTTGTATTTTGTAGTGAATTTTTAAAAATGGAACGTGTTTGAAATTTTCTATTTATTTTATTAAGATCGAAGGATTCTATTAAATAAAAAAATCCAAAATACTAAACCAAATAAAAAATAATGTAATTTACAGTTTTGTATAAAAAAAATTCATTGGCATTTATTTTGAATTGGGTTTGGGAATTTTTATTTAATAGAAACCTTTTTGTATGAAAAAATTTAATTGGCATTTATTTTGAATTGGGTTTGGGAATTTTTATTTAATAGAAACCTAGACAAATACTATCTTAATCCGAATAACATCACAAGAAGAGTTAATTATGCTCAAAATGCAAACCATTTTGGTATTACGTTTGTATGGGAAGCTCACCGTTCGCGGGACTCTTAAAACCACTTCTCACCAAATCACCGGCCAGCCAAGAAAAAAAACCACCGGCCATATTTGAATTTGTTAACAACTAACGCCAATTTATTGTTAACAATTTACATAATTTATGACGTTGTCTATTTGTATTGTTGCAATGCATCATTCTGTGAGAGTCGTGATGAATAGGCATTGTTAGTCAAGTATTGACTTGACCTTTGGCTAAACTCTATGGTTTATTATGATCGCTAATAAAATTAATATTCATCGCGATTCTGATACCTATGCGATATGCGAATATATGCACGTACGCACGGACTAAAAGATTTGTACAGTCAGCAGCACGTCAGGTCATACAAAACTATCAAAAATGTGCAATTTATTTTGAAACTGAATGTCTTTGCATTTAAGTATGAAATTGATTGAATTTGATTACCCTGTCGTGGTAACTAAGCATGCCTTTGACTGTTTAAAGAGCCGATCGCTCTGTAACTCATTATAATTAACCCCTTTACTAATAAAGATTGTATAGCAGATGTATAGTTACACAATGGTTACTCTCTGTCAAACTATTTAAGTTTGACATTAAAAAGAAAGGGACGAAACACTGTGTAACTATATATATCTGTTACAATCTTTATTAGTAAGGGAGTAACTAAATAAACTACAACGATGATGCGATTTTTGTTTTCACGTTCAGTTAAAAACCGAATAATCGAACTAAGTACACGGAGTGACGACCTCCGTGGTCGAGTGGCTTTGCACACCGGTTTTCAAGGTGTCGCTATCTCTGAGGTCCCGGGTTCGATCCCCGGTTGGGTCAATTTAGAAAACGAACTTTTCTATATTGGCTCAGGTCTGGGTGTTTGTGATACCACCGTTGTCTCTGATTTCCATAACACAAGTGCTTTAGCTACTTACTTTGGAATCGGAGCAATGTATGTGATGTTGTCAAATATTTGAGAAAAATAAAAATAAAAAGTACTTAGTATCACATAATGTTCACTATACTAGTTACTTGTTGTCTAGTTTCTGGTGTATTGTCAACGACACCACTGGACGACTCCACTGAGGTGTCGTTAACGATATTTTTTTGATAATCACACCGCCGTAGTGAAGTTCTAATACTAAACTTGCATTTATCGATATCAATTATTTATCATACGTAAGATCACGACATGACATGTTATGTTACACATCACTAGTTGGCAGTATAGCGTGGTTACCAAAAAAATATTGTAAACGAACAACACCCCAGTGGTGTGGTCCAATGGTGTCGTTGACAATACACGTAGTTTCTGTCCTAATAACATAATATATGGGTTTTTTTCGGTATTACTATAGTTATATACAAAACAAATTATTAATTTATCTGCAAGTAAACTTTTCATGTAAAATGCAGACCTAAAACGAAAAAATTTTTAACTTTAACTTCAATAAGTTTTCTATAAATATTATGTTATAAAATAAAGATACCTTTGCTACTATGAGACTTCTTCTATTAGAATTATATTTTTCTCTTAAAACCTGGTGCTTCTATCTCAGGATGAGATCACCATTACCGTGGCACAAACCGCCCAGCCAAACAAACAACGGGACAACTTTATCACGCATCTCTGCATGTCACGCTAGCTCGTCTGGACAATCCGGTATTGCTGACCCATGGTGCAATTCTGTTTTATTGCTCGATCCCATAATGGCATAATCTAAAAAAAATGGTCAGTCTGGGCCGGAATCCCAAGGGTGCGGGTTCGAGTCCCGTCTGAGGTGCTACGGGTAAGTCGATATTTTCTAGTATTTTTTCTAATATTATTTATCTTAAACTAAAAAAAATTATGATGTTTTGCGATTTGAGCGTTATGTTGGACCTTAAAGTAATTACTAAAAGAGTATTTCAAAGAAATATTTGATAAAAATAATTATATGTCTCAGGATGTGATTATCATTACCATGGTATAGATCGGCCAAACGCACAACGGGCATCTTTGCATATACGCTAACTCGTATCGACAATGCGCTATTGCTGATTCGTAGTACAGTTCCGTTTTATTGTAAAAAAATATATTATGGTGTAAGTACGTAGTAATCACAGACCATTCAACAAATACTAGTTATAAAGTCTGTGGTAGTGATGGATAACCAGTTTCTTAACATTCAGTTGAGGTAATGTAATTTTATTAAAATAATTACATCTAAAATAAGTTTGATTGTGCGTCGCAGCCAACTGGTTTAATCAGCCGCTCAATTAACGGCCTAATCATTTGATTGAACAGCGCCATTTAATCAACGGCCTAAATGACATTTAGCCGTTGCGTCTAATTCAACATTTAATATTTACTGAAACTGAGCTAAATGGGTTTCTAAATAATGAAAGTTAGTTGGTAGTAAATGTACTTTTATTATTGTAAACTGATGAACACAACTTGACATATGGAAGAAAAAACATAGAGTACAAAAACAAGGAAAATATGTTATAGTATAAAAAGTACAGAATTCAAAAATATAAGTTAAAAGTAAAAAAATCATATTCTAGTAAAAAAGAGGCCGGCTCGGCTACATTTACATTGAAATACACCAATCATATTTACATTGAAACTTACGACAGTATCGTTATATACGCACATATCACGTAACAAACAATAAATTGCCAAAAATTACACAAAAACACCTTCACCTGTAGTCATACATATCCAATAACATTTTAGTCAAAATTATCTTCAATACAGATATAACAGATTTTATCACCACATACTTCCATTGAACTACTTAAAATCTCGTGAAACTTATTAGGATCTCTTTAAATCTTGAGAAACACCAGAAATATCACAGCTGATCGACGCCATATTGACAGCTCGTCTTACAGCGTGTCAGGTGACAGAAAATGAAACTCAACGTCTTGCCTAGGCAAGTCATTAAACGTTATTAAACCAAGTCATTTACCTAGCCATTCAATTAGATGACTTCATCTTTATCATTTAGGCCGTTGATTGAACAAGCTAGACCTTTAATTAAGCGGCTGATTAAGTTAGTTGGCTGCGACATGTGCATACAAGGACTCTGTTGTGTGCTATCCTATCACACATCTTGCATATTTCCACGAGGAGTATATTGTTATGTGGTCGTTATTGTTCGTACTTCTTCTGTAATTAACATTCAGCGCTGCACACGTCAAAATGTTGAAATGCAGATGCAGTAATTGCATCATCGCAACTCATACGACAGCAAAAAGTATAAAATTTAAAATATTTCTCATTCATATTATCCTCGGGGGTAGGTATGGGCATGATGCGACTAATATGAATACTCGTAAGTTGTATGTTACTTTACCCCACTTTGGCTTGACCATAATTACTGGGTCACCTTGTTTAGAGCATTAAGTGGTGCTGCTACCCCTTGAAATATAAATAAACGTGATGGGAAATCACCTCGGACGGGGACGGGGCGTGCTGTGCACCATTGCCGTCCCGTCCGTGTTGTCGTTACGTATATTTTGTTACTACTCACTTATATTTAGACGATTGCTTGATGTCAAACAATCGTCTCATCCGTTCAAAACGTCAAAAAACCCGTCACGTATACATAATAAGCTAATATTCACTGCATTTACACATTCAATTTTTGCAAGTTTAAATTAACAAGCGTTTGACTTGTTGATATATCATTACAATTATACGCTACAAGTTTACAGAAGGTATGGCTTTAATTTGATAAAGTTATTGCAGTGCTTAACATTTGCCTCATAAAGTTAGTGTAATGAACTATAAAATCTAAGTAAATTAACTTCCGTTCTTAAATGGTAATAGCACTAGACATAGACATCTTTTTAATTAATAACTAAAGATACCCATTAATGCCTGGAAGATATTGCTATTTAGCAATAAAGTCGCCTTTTTAAACGACTTCAAAAAAATGAAGAAGATAATCAATTCGTCGCGTATATATTTTTATATGTACAGACGACAGCACGTCAGGTTATACAGTTAAACTGCGAAAACAGCTTTTATTGCGTTATTACGCAGGGCATACAGGCGGTCTCAAGGTCAACGTGTATAGTTTGAGGTGCCGTCGTGTGTACATATTTACACCGATGGAACAACCGATTGAAATAATTCAATTGTTATCCCAAGTTGGTCCTATTTTTTGTGAAATCGATTTTCAGGAAATTCTGAAAATACAGTCGTTTTCGTTACCATAATGCGTGCATTCTTTCTTTACTAATGCGCTGTTATCTCATGTGCAAAGTGTCTATTATTAGTTTTATTTTAAATTGTTACATAATTATTTTCTTTTTTCTCAGCTTGCACCAAAATACCAGCATTTTTGTGGCACTTACGGGTCAAAGACGTTATTATTATTATTGACTTTTAATCAATTTTTTATCATCGTTTAACCATTTTTGATGAAACCTCAACTTCCTTCTGCTGGGCCTTGGTCCTTCGATTTGCGAGGTTGAGTTGTAAATAGGGTTGCCAGGTGTCCGGATTTAGCCGGACATGTTTGGCTTTTTGACCTCTTATCCGACCAATTTGACTGTGTTCGGCCTGTCCGGAGTGCCGCGCGAGTAATGCCACGACACGCCTACCCCGCTAACTGACCGCTGTTTGCAAGGCGGTAATAAATATTGTCCGGATTTTAGGGTAAAATGTCCGGCCAAATTAAGCGCCGAGTCCGGCTTTTGTGTTTTTGGACCTGGCAACCCTTGTTGTAAGTTATAACGTAAACACCACGCGGGCTAATGCCGAAACTCGCCATTGTCGTTTCAATAAAAAAACACTCAATTGTAATACGAGTTACATCTATTTTGCTTGGTGGATATCCATTGGAGGCATGTGTCCCAGCAGTGGGTAGTTAGTTAGGGTCAATAAAAATTGTCGATGGATGGGAACCTCCTTGACGACCTCCTCGGTCGAGTGGCTTTGTACACCGGTTTTCAAGGTGTCGCTATCTCTGAGGTCCCGGGTTCGATCCCCGGTTGGGTCAATCTAGAAAACGAACTTTTCTATATTGGCTCAGGTCTGGGTGTTTGTGATACCACCGTTGTCTCCGATTTCCATAACACAAGTGCTTTAGCTACTTACTTTTGAATCGGAGCAATGTATGTGATGTTGTCAAATATTTATTTATTATTTATTTATTTACAATTTTTCTTGAAATAATAGACTTAAGAAAATATTAGGTAAACGCTGCTAGTTTATGACTATCTTTAGTTTCAACAGTTATTAATTAAAATTATGTCTAGTAATTTAATGAATTGTGTAAGACGAGTTACATCACCGTTGGTGGATATAGCCTACTATAAACTCTTAATTAAATAATAAAAATAACTAACATGAAATTAGTAGATAAATTGCGGATTTCCCATCTGAAGTCATAAGATAAGACATCAAAATCTAATTGGCTTATAAAAACTATAGTACGCAAGTCTCGGTGTGTGGTATGCTTTATTATCCTCAATGCTATAACTTATTACATTAATTTTGATGGCTTTCAAAATTAAACGACGAGCACGATAGATCTGGCGGTAAGTATTCTAATTTCCATAGATATAAACCACTAACAAACAACATTATCACGTTGCAACAGAGCCCATAGGGTTAACATCAACAGACAAAGTGATAAAGAAGGTTTAATGGTGTTTTGTTAAGTGCAATTTTATTCCAATAACATCATCCAACGGGTCAGGCGCCCTCGCACGAATATACCAACAACAATCTTTATTGACAAACAAATAACGCTAATTGAACAAAAAGACTACCGCACTCTGCAATCAGCCAGAATGCGGTGCCAACCGGCTGCCAGTCAAACCTTCGTCAACCGGCCAATTACAGGTGGGGTCCACGAGACCCCGCACTTTGTGTACCAGACTGCCAGCACGGCCAATTACGTTATTTAATGCGGTTTTATGCGTCTATAATCAGTTAATCGCTATGAAAAATTAAAATTTTATTACCTAGGTAGATACTCAAATTTGAAAAATTACAGGACATATTAATTATTGATCACAGGCACAGTAAATAAAAGTAGTTTTAATTAAACTTTATTGAATATAGGAAAATGTTTATCCTGCCTTAATATAGCCTACCGCATAAGAACCAAATGAATCAACCACAAACAGAAATAATTTTGAATGTGATATTACCTAATATTTTGCTTAACAAACTAACAGTTCATCCTTGCTAAATCGCTACAAGAATGATAAACATTGTAATCACCAATCCAATAACACTTCAAATCTTGTCAGCCGTCTTCCACAAAGAGAGAAACACGCCATTATCCTAATGCCATCGTGTACACTCGTCAAGTACGAAAATAATACTGTTACAATCTGATGATCGATAGTCGATGGAGATTTCACAACCCAAGGGCTCGAATTTGCCTCAAAGGTCACGCCCACTTCTCGTAACCTTTCTATTTGATCAGTCAATTGACTCGAAACTTGGACTGCAAACAAACAAAACACATCACAATACAAACTATCCGAAACTGTCCCGCCAAAGAGCTTTTAGTCGTATTTCTTGATGATTAAAGCCTCTACAGACGCAGGGTTAAGTTGGGTTCAGTATAAGAGTTAATGCCCGTGACGCATGAAGAGGTTCTTTCATTAAATGGACACACAGCAATAGCTATGTTTATTTACAAGCAACTTTTATTTTGTTGGCACTAGAAATCTCCGAGTGTTTCCATTGTTTGAAGGGAAACGCAATTAATTTTCGAATGTTTTCGTACAGTGTTGAGGATGTTGTGGTTGATCGGAAGACCCTTCAACGTCTTCCAGTTTCAAAGGTTTGAGTTAAGCTGGGCCCAATTTATTAACGTGACAATTTGTCAATTGTAATAACAATTTGTCAATTGTAATGACAATTTGTCATTTGTAATGACAATTTGGTTTACTTTGCGGTGTAGTTATGAGTAGTTTGTTTTATTTTCAAATGGTTTGACGGAATGGATATAAAATTGTCATGACAGATGACAAATTATCAAGTTTATTAAATAGGGCCCTGGATACGTTTTTTAAATATATTATTTGCAAATTTTTTAAGACTATAAATCTCTAAAGGATACGAGTAGCAACGCATTATCAAACATGTATGTACTAAAAGTTTTACAATTTGGAAACATAATTACAAATAAATTGTGATTTCAGTTTCGAATTTATGAGTCTTTAAACTGAAGACATGATAATTATTCTTTTGTTTTAAAAATCTTTCACTTTCTATTGAAAGTTTGTTTTTTTATTTGGATAGGATAGATAACTCGATGATATCCAAGATTTCATCGAGTTGCTTTCGGTTCACATCAATTAATACGAGAAAGCTTTTAAACGGCTGTCACCGTAGTTTTTCTCGCACGCAGAGTTATCAGCCACACACATCGAATGTCACCGATTAAAATTGCGATGCGGCAGAAAAAAGCTAATGTCGGAAGTATGAGAAAATGTTTTAAATAATTGCTGGCCGGTTTCTCACTTGGAGACGTGCAAAGATGTGGCCCAAATCGACAGATGCTAAAATGGACATGTGTGAACACCTTAACCTCTGTTAGTAGTGGTTTCGAACATAAGTAAGATTCGCAGCAAATTCCAGTTACTTGTAAGTAAATAGAAATCACTTACCGGCTTACCATATAAATACTACCATGATGCACGTTGTAAAGGATTGAGTTTCTAACGCGAATTCACCAGCTAGAATACCGCCTGCTCGATGTGGTGATTTGTCAACTCAAAACCAATAGAGGAGGCCTACATAATTATGTTCTTGCTGAATGAATGTAACGTCTGGAAACGATATACATATTTGTAACTATCGTTCCTTCTGATAAAGCTGATAAGTTTTTTTGCGCCCATTTTTCTTGTCAGCTAAAAGACGTCATAATGGTAGGATAAAGGAATTGACGATTTAAAAATGATTATTATACAAGGTGTTACAAAAGTACCCCTAATGCCGAATATGGTAGATAGGGACCATCAAACTGAACAACTTTTACTATGGGGCCAACTCTGAAACGCCAAAAAAAAAATCAGCTGTTTCATACATTTTGATATTTTCGTAATTAATTTTGTATGAAACAGCTGATTTTTTTTTCGCGATTTCAGAGTTGGTCCCATAGTAAAAGTTGTTCAGTTTGATGGTCCCTATCTACCATATTCGGCATTAGGGGTACTTTTGTAACACCTTGTATATATGTGAGCTTATTTGAATAAAGAATTTTTCAATTTCAATTTGCTTCGTGCATCTAACAAAAGAGAGGACATAAGGAGCAAGGAAAACTTACTTACATCGCATCATTATTATATTCGTAATCTGTTATGTTGACCATCAAGCTGGCCGCATGCTCACGTGAAAAGGAATGAAAAGGAACACCGATATTTATGTCACTTTTTAGGCACCAATAACTAAAGTCTCAAAATGAGAAAAACAACTATCGATCTTATTAACGACTCACATACGAGCCTATAAAAACCAAGAAGACCACCATTTCTGTCGAAGCGCATACATTTGCAAAGTTATTCATAGGATGTAGAGCCGATGTAAAAACTGGGACATGTCTTCTATGGGGAATCATTATTCTTTGAACTAATGTTCGCTGCGGGCCTTACCTTATCCCTATTTCTTAGCACATGCCCTTACATGACGTACGAAGAGCTAGTTAATCGAATTTATAATCAAAACGATCCGGAAGAAATTCTTTAAACACGGTAAAAACCGCATCGTGATCTTGCGTTGTTTAAAAGAAGTATACAAACAGAGAGTTTGGTTGGAACTTGCGGGAATAGCATGTAAACAATACAAGTGAGAAAATAAGGACACTTTGCCAATTAGTACCTTTAATATCTTTAATATATTTAATAATATTTAAGTTAAAAAAATTGTAATCTCTATCTTCTACATTTATTATCAGCGCTTTTCCTTGAAAATTACAAAATCTTATGAAAGTTACAGAATTTGTTTAGGATTAATATAAGTTATTCTTTTTCTTAATTAATAAAGTTATTCTCGAGTCACAAACACTAGATACAGATTGAGAGGAAAATAAAAATGTATATTTCTGAAGTATTTGAAATCTCTTGAAACTCAGAGTATGGCCAAGCATAATTCACAATCAGTGGGCAAAAGCAAGAAGTGTTTTGATCTCTAATATAATATAAACTTCACGGTGCGTTACTCCATAATCTTCGTAAAATCAATGATTTTATCGAGATATTATCTGAGAGGCGCGGCTAAATACCGTTATTAGGCGAATCGGTTGACCTTTTGTTTAGTTCGAGTCTTGTTTTTAGTTTCGTAACACGCAAGCATTCGATCACATCAGCAGCACGTATGACTCCGGTAGATTGCAACGAGAAACAGTCATCATTTGCTAGTTCAATCAGGTTCCTAGAAATACCGCAATTTTGCTATCATTTTTCCTCGTAGTAATCAAAATCTCGTAAATTTAATTCATTTTTCTTCGTTTAGCTTAGCAATTCCTATTAAATTATTATACTTCTTCTTCTTTTTTTGTTATGGCAATCTACTTTCCTCTTGGAAGTAATTTTTGCCAGTGTCAAGTGTTAAATAGTTCAGTTTTGATTAATGAAAAAATGCAAATAATTTGACAAGACGCTTGCCAAACGGAAAGTCAGTGGCATATCACAAGTTCTCGATAAGAATTGTCGCTTGTCTGTCAGAGCCAATTTCGCCAAATGTCAAAAAACCCGTTTTGCGTAATCTAGTTTAAACATCAGTTTGATCTTTTATTATTTCAAGTCGATTTCACCAGCTCTTCTTCTTTTTCGTTTTTTGTGACAAATTTTTCTTTTTTGTTATGACAGTGACAGCTTTGAACCTGTGTTTAGTGGACTGACTATTGACTATCAGTACATAATCCTTAGAATAATAACAACATAGAACGATAGATCCTTACAAAACGCACTGTCAAAAGTGAGGCAAAAAATACTGAGCCACAATGGCTTAGTTTTCAGATGGTTATACTTCATAAGCTACCTAATCATCTATAAGAACGAAATAGTTTCAATTTTCCTACCTTTAGGAGATTAGTTACTATTTTGTTGGATTTTGATTACGATTAGGTAGCGTATGAAGGATATAAATCTGAAAACTAAGCCATTTTGGCTCAGTATTTTTTTGCCTCACTTTACATACAAGGACTCGGCTTCTGGGTGTTATAATTCTAAGACATAAACATAATAGTCAGTATAAACCTATTAATATTTTGTAGATGACATGGCGCTTTGTGCCATTGTTAAATACCACAGCGGCTGTTTGCTAGATATTCAATAATTATCTGACGGATAGAATAAGGTTAAATCGCCTTAGGCACGACAAAGGTTATTTGAGTATAAAGAGAAACAAGCTAGTTGACGACTAGACTTTAAAGTTGTGGGTTTAAGAGTCCGGCGAACAGTGAGCTTCCCATACAAACGTAATACCAAAATTATTTGCAATTTGAGTATAATTAACTCTTCATGGGGTGTTACTCGGATTAAGACAGTATTTGTCTAGGGTTCTATCAAATAAAACAAACAGATAGACAGACAGACAGACAGACGGACAACAAAGTGATCCTATAAGGGTTCCGTTTTTTCCTCTTGAGGTACGGATCCCTAAAACTCCATAAACTATCCAATAAACTATTTCTTATTTTGGAAAACTGTCCATCACAAAACTAGCTAAAGTTAGAATTAGCTAAAGTTTTTCATTAGTTTCCAGATTATAGATTTATTAATGGTCATTGAAAAACTACAAAATTGGAGGTCACTTTACGATTTTTTTCCATCGAGAAAAGTTTTAGCTACCTATCATGTTTCTGTCAATCACATAACTGAAAGCCACTAAGTATCTACATTATTTCTGACCGATAAATCAAGTAAAACTGTGTGAAATCGTTGCTCAATTACGTGTATTTGACGTTGTACGGCCCCTTAATAGTATTAACTTGCAACACCGGAACGCTCGACAAGAGACGTCGGCGTCGCGTCGTGACGTCGTCGGTCGGCGTGCATCGTCGTCGTTGCAGTTCACAATATTATCTACTGCCGCACCTAGTGTTGCCAGCCTCATTAGTGGAAAATTTACGATCTCATATCAATATTTCAATATGATTAGAACTGAGCAATAAATACTTTGCTCACAGAAAGGTCAGCCAACTATCGTACCAACATTGTATTAGGGCTGCCCAAGACAAGTCTATTATTTCAATATTTATTGTAACACAATGTTTTCGAAGATATTTTTAGGCACCTTAGTATTGGTGATAAAATAGAATAGAGTATAGACCCTGTCGAGCGCAGCAAAAAGAGAGTTGGGTGCTTGGGTGCAAGAATGTTAAGTTCAACAAATTATTTTTACTGAAAAACATAGTTGCCTTAATTAACTAAGTAGATATTAATGTACTGGACTGTACTTTTGATTGCAATAAAAAGTACAGACAAGAAGTGACGGTCTTAAAAAAGAACTCTTTAAATCATTGGTTCCGAACCTGGGGGTAATTACCCCCGTGAGGGTAAAGCGGCTATTTTATGGGGGTAACCAAGTTGCTACCTAGTACGAATGAATAGAATAGAGAGTAAAAAATTTAATTATTATTATTTTCGTACTTAAACAAAATTACACTAGGTACGTGGTATGGCGCTCTTTAGCGTTGCGTGTATGCAGACCAGGCATGTGTGGGGTAAGCCCTCCCCCCTCTCCACAAGTTGGGGGTAAAGTATGTTTCCCTACATAGGTCATATGGGTAACAAAATCGAAAATGTTAGGAACCACTGCTTTAAATCCTCAAATCAAAGTTACGCCAACACCACGGACGTGCCTAACTTTAGGGAAAAACTGGCAGCTTCCAAATATGGTCTGACAAGATTTTAAGTTATATTACCCTACTTACTAACTATGTAGTTCTGCATTATTACAGCATTGAAAAGTTTACAAATGGTATCGAAAGGACCCCTCGGTTCCAAGTTATGTCGTAATCAAAACCATTGCGCTGTCATGCTGACAATTACACCAAAGACTATTCAATTAAGTGGTATTCCAAGCATTTTCGTACGTCTATCCGGTTTAGATTGTGATTTGTGCACTTCAAATATCTTTGTGTGTCTATAGAATAATGCTTCATTTATTAGTTACGTAAGTTCTTTAACATCAATTATTTTAATTACTAAATAAAAGATAAGTTTATTGCTTATTTTTCGTAGTTCTTCTCAACTTACTAAAATAAGGGAAGTATTTTTTTACTGCAATTAATTTAAATTGTTAGCAAAACTAATCAGCAGTCTAATTATATGGCCAGCAAACAAATATTTGGTCAGCAAACAGTCTTAAAATCGTCAGCAATTTAATAAACAGTTGGAAAGCAAAATATCTAATTGGTTAGCAACATTTCAAAATTGTTTAGCAGAGAAAACTGATTAGGGAGAG
This sequence comes from Catoptria pinella, assembly GCA_963556745.1. Lineage (NCBI taxonomy): Eukaryota > Metazoa > Arthropoda > Insecta > Lepidoptera > Crambidae > Catoptria > Catoptria pinella. Next base: position 3,118,047 of record OY750771.1, read on the forward strand.
ACGGGGAGGAGGAGGGGGATGACGGATGGGTTATGGGGGACGTGGCAGGGGTAGTGGGAGAGCCACTTCCCCTAGACCATCCCCCTATACCTCTCCCCCCTACTTCATACCCCAAACCACATACCTACACTATAGCTGTCGTTATTGTAATCCCAAACGGTCACCCATCCCAAACTCGACCGCGTGACTTTGAAAAAACAAAGTCGCTTAACATTCTTTATCGCAGTCCCAAGCGGTCACCCATCTCATAACCAGTCTTTCCTAAAGTATTTTTTCGCTAACCATTTAGATTATTGGCAGATCAAAAAAATACTCCCCATATTTTTGTAACAATCAATAAATACTCACACATTCAACTTAATGCTCATTAGCTCATCCATAAATAAAGGTCTTCTAATATTTATTTATAAGCTTCACCTTATTGCAAACCACCAGGCATATTAAATATTGAATAGAGTAACCTATGAGATGAGATGTCTGCAGTCGTTACCTGGGGCCTTACCACGAGTCTTCACCAAAGATTTACGAGGGAAATGAAATGATTATGTTTAATACGTATGGATTTCTCTTTACTCAGATCTCTGGCACCTTAAACTCTGGTAGGTGGTCACACCGTTTCAAAAGAAGAAGATTCTCACTCCGTTCATTTTTCTCTGGCTGAAATGAAAACGAGATAGATTCTGTGAATCTGTGTAGGAGGTACAAGTCAAGACACAGAATAGGTCATAACGTGTAGAGACCAAATAGCGCCTTTGAGTGTCGTTTTGGTCTCGTCGATTTTACACATTCGCTAGCCGTATCCGTCTGACTGACGTCACACACATTTCTCGCTCACATATATCCCTCGCACAATATACCTGAAAAGATAGGTTTTTGTAGACGAGGTTTTTGTTCATGTATGTGTGCCTCGATCCTCGAGCCATTTTAACACGTTTTATAAGGTTGCATTCTTATTTGTCTCTTTGTTTGGTTGTTTTACCGCCTTTGTTGCGCTGAACTGTTAGATAACTCGCACATCTCTCTAGTAAAAACGAAGCCTAAACAAAGCAGTAATTGGAGACAATGAAGTGAGACACCGCTATCCCCAGGGGAGCTAGCATAGCTATCACCATCTCACTCACAGAACTGGTTAAAATATCGTGGTAAGGGTTGAGTGGTCGCTTGTTAATGCACAGCGGACATAGCGGGACAAATAAATAATTATCAGCGAGCCGAAGGGAAACCGCAAATTATTACAGGAGCCGAGATATAACGCGGCGCATTAATAATCGCTACAGGGACGCAGGAAACCGTGTGTATTCCGACTTCGAAGTCTAGGCGTCTAGGCACCTACCAGAGCCCATAAAATTCTGCTAAGAAAGACACGTTCGAAAGGAATCGAAATGTATACTTGAAATACCACCGCAACAATCGATCGATCAATGAGGGATTTTGTTTCGGAACTTAAAACTTCAGCCAGGTGCAAATATTGTGTTTCAAAGTTTAGATGATAGTTTACGACATAGGTAGGTACCTACAGAGTGAAATCAAAGTCATTGGCAATCTTTTAAGGTAAGAATCTAACCGCGATATTGATGACATTGGACTTCTCATCATTTCTAACTCGGCTAGTGCGAACAAGAACAAGGCTTATTCCTTCTTGGAAAGAGAATAAGCGATGCGTAGACCTTAACCTATTACAGGCAATTACAATAGGCGGTACTTCACTGATAAATGGAATGGATGGAGCTTGCGTACGCGCAGGTTAGCGAGGGCACCCAACAGAGGTGCGAGCACAACCGTATTTTACTATCACAATTATACCAATATCTTCAATTTATTGTTATTCTAACGCCTTTAATATAATTTTGCATCCGTTAAAATTATTATTTCTTCAAAATTAAAGTAACATTAGAGCTTTAAATCGTACTTTGGATTACTTAAAAACTATCACAAGGATCTCCACACGACTAAGCTCAACGATAATATACAACGTGTTACAAAAGTACCCCTAATGCCGAATATGGCAGATAGGGACCATCAAACTGAACAACTTTTACTATGGGACCAACTCTGAAATCGCGAAAAAAATATCAGCTGTTTCATACGATTTTGATATTTTCGTAATTAATTTTTGTATGAAACAGCTGAAATTTTTTTTTACGATTTTAAAGTTGGATCAATAGTAAAAGTTGTTCAGTTTGATGGTCCCTATCTACGATATTCGGCATTAGGGGTACTTTTGTAACATGTTGTATAGGTTACTGCCGATCCAATCCAAGCAGCTAAATCATTTTTTAAATACCTAATACAAGAAAAAAATCTGGTCTGTCTCTGCAAGTGGTGCATTTTAGAGGCATCTATCACCATATTCAATTTGCTTTTTCAATTCAGATTGTCAAGATCAATGCGGAAACTTTCGTATAAGTTAATCAGCGATAGGTATATAACGCTATCAAGGAAATAAAGCTGTCCGATTGATAGCATTTAACAGCAAGGCGGACTTTATAGCGAATGAAGTTGCCGACGGCCGATTAAAGATCATGAGTAGATATTATTGCAACGTTTCATGGCCTTAACACAACGGTCAAATTGAGAAGTGATTGAAGTCGGGTCTAGTATTTGGTTTCGAATGACGTTGCAGCGACGAGCGCTCAGAGTTAAATGTTAGACACTTAAGACAATTTTTTTTGGGCATGGGTACATGGGTAAATCAGAGAAACTTGGTTATATTAACATTTTAACATTAAAAATGTTTATGTGATCACGCATATGTGCCCGATGTTCAGCTAAAAGTGCGACATGGCCGTATATCGGTCATAATTGGAAATATCTCCATAGAGGTGTCAAAATGTGCAAAGCGTGGAGATCTATATTATGTATACTATTATGTTCGTAATTTTCTCAGTTAACGATTTTTCCAATATTTGGACGGGGTTTTCGGTATTCAACTGTTAATTTTTCTGGGAAGATTCTTATGAATAAAACATTGTCCTATCCTAGTCCACAATTTCACAAATCGTGATTCACAATTCGCGGCATCACATGTCTATTTCTAGTCCAGACTGCGGGAGATGGCCGGGGGTCTGTTGGACTTACCACATGAGGACATACCCACTAAAAACTAGTCGACACGACTGTTCAAATCATCTTGCGTTGAATGCCTCATCGAACTATTCGTCGTCACCTGCGGCGGTATCGGCTAAAAGCATTGAAGTTCATGTTAACTGAGTTTTGACAGATGTATGTGATACATTGCTACTTTTCTTTGGTAAGTTTTTATTTCTGCCAAAACGAAGTAGCAATGTATCACATACATCTGTCAAAACACAGTTAACATGAACTTCAATGTTTTTAGCCGATAGAGCCCCTGACGACAAAAGTTTCAAGGAGGCTTCGCCACCTGACGGGGTCACGCTGGTGATTGTCCGCCCGCGGCAGACCAGTCCGTGGCATCACACGCCATAAGAACCGCTCACCGTACCGCCGTTCGTCCTTTCGCGTGGCAAGGCAGTACCTGCATAGCATTTCTCAGCAAACCTTAATGAACGACGTCTATAGCTCGTTAGAATTCCTCTGTTTTCTTGCTCGAAGGACCGTCATTTGGCATAGTTGCGCGAAGTGAGGTGTGTTTAAGTAAGTGACTGTTAATTTGCGGGCTGGTCGTTGATTTACGGGTAAAGCGAGGATGAGTAACTTCGTGTCGCGGCGGCGGCGGCTAATCGGATTGGCGAGGATTCCAAAGCAAATAATAAAGAGGATAGCGGGCAAGAATGAAAAGAGTTATAGTAGCTGGCTACAATATGCATAAATTGGTATATAGCTTCTAATTTACTAAAGACCCGAAGAAATCCATCTAGTGAGATGACGTGATTAAGTTATTTATTAACTTTTCACGTCATGATATCGTTGACGTCTGCGATTTAAACGTGGATGTCTAAGTTCATTTCAATGTTTTCTAGCACATTATGGATATTTGACGGTAGGTAGGTAATGTAGGTATAGGTAGTTGACGAAAGACAAAAAGGCGTATTGGGTGCATTTCATCCCATTTCTATGAAATTAGCAGTTCATGACGTATTGCTACTATACATATTTCATTTAATGAATGAAATTAGTTCCGTTAAGAAAAAATATAGGGACCTTACATTTATTCATTGAAAATTAATATGAAAAAAAAACGAATTTTCCTGTTTTCTAAAAAGTTTTCCTTCTTTTCCTTCCCTCCCCTAAGTGGTGCCGTGGGGCACAGGACTGGGTACATGTTGTACAACGACATCAACAAAGTCCTTTCATTATTTTAATGGTTCTAGGTCTTTATGCCGCTCCACGCTATTTAAATAACTGATATTCGCTTACTGATTTCCTTTGGGCAACTATTTCAATTTACATTCACCTTCGAGCATCGCAACTTTGTATTATTACAGAATATGTGTATTTCCGATCGTTTGTAGGTATTGTGTTGTGTATTGTAATTTTTTAAACAATAACTGAGTTTCTTTTTCCTGGCAGACGTAAAACAGCAAAAATCTGCAACAGCCTATTTACACCTTCCACAAGTTCTACATGATGATTTCTGTCCAAAAAGCTATTTAATTTTGTCATGTTTCACAGTTAAGACATCTCTACGTTAAATTGGGGAGCAAGAGAAGGATTATTTCTTAAGTAACTACAAGAATATTAACTTACTACTTCATTATCCGTCACAAGTTAAAATTAGCTGTGTGTTTTACTTAGAAACCTCTAGCAAAGTCGTGTCAGTATATGCCGCCTTTTAATTTGTTTCATCCATCATTCCAGTGTAATTAGATGATGCCTAAGGCGAATACTCTTTGTAATCATAGGCAAATGCTGAAGGCTGACCAGCTTCCTCCTGGTGATTAGAAAGAGATAGCTGTAGGCACCGTCATTTGTTGGTGCCAAACGCGCTGGTACGTGGCACCGCCGCCTGTTAAGTTATCTATCTTTGTTGACACATAATTGTGGGTACAACCGCTAAGTGTCGACAATTAGCTTGTTATAAATCAGTGTGGATGTGATTATGATATTTTGACGCCATCTAAATCATGGTAAGCACTGTTGAATTGAGAGAGTTGCGGTTATATAAGTTGGTATAATATCATTGTAGCCAATTATTACGGATGACATACGCCTCGGGATGGGGAATCAACAGCTTTCAGTGCTTACATTACTGGACTTAAGTTAAGACTAGGTAATGCGTTTAACTTAGTTGATTTCGACATCCTTCTTGGTGTCTTACGTTTTCTAAACATAATATCTCCAGCTGCAATTGATTGGTTTCAAAGTTTCTAGCTTCCCTAGCATGACCACCGGAATGCGATATGATATAGCGATTTATCACGTTTAACTGTCAAAAGACAATGGATTTTGACAGTTGATCGTTTTTCGTCGGTCATGCTGGGGGGCTGCTATAAGACATTCCTTATCCGGGTGGTGCGATATTAATGCCGATGTTCCTCAGGGTGGCGTCTTGTCGCCTCTTCTTTTTTCTCTCTTTATAAATTCTACCACACAGTCTTTCTATAGTTCCTATCACCTCTATGCTGACGATCTACAAATATACACACAGGCACCACTATCAACACTTTTACAAGCAATATCGGTGTCTAACTCGGATCTCGCACTAATGAGTCGTTGAAGTAATTATTTTGTTCTAACCATCAATCCAACTAAGACACAGTGCATTATTATTGGCAGTCGATATTTCGTCTCGAGGATCGATTTACTAAATAAGTCCCTACCATAGACTTATAAATAAGCTATATATATTATTAAATAAGCTATTTAAATGCAGGCTTCACGATGAAATCGGACATGTTTATTGTTTATGGCATGGCGAACATATGTAAGGTTTTGTCGTTTTAAAAATCGGTGGTTAACGAAAACTTATGTCAATCCCATAATATGGGATTGACATAAGTTTTCATATTATGAAGCTGAACTTTTGGTCACTTATATTGTACTACCATTTGTGCTTAGAACAAAGAAGCCTTCTGTGATTCTAATCTACATATTTTATTACTTTCTAGTACTTCTTGTAGTTTCTTAAAATGTATATGTATATATTTTCAAAATTCATTATCATAAAAATACATAAAAAATTAACTAAGTATCAAACCACTTTTTCTAAAAAAATAAGCTGATTCGACAACCGTAAGTTGTTTGAAAGCTGTTCTTTTCCTTGTGTAATTCAAATTTTTACAATAACATTTTTGTTTGCAGAGAAACTGAGACATGTCGCAATTTTTACTAATGGTAATACGACAAACACTTCAAGTAAGATTGTTCGAGTGTCTTTTTTAGTCAAACAAATTGTAGTGTCATTGAGCTAATATAATCAAATTCGACACTTTTGAAACGAGCACAGCTTAAGTGTTGCTCTACCATTCACTATATTTTTAAATTTTTATGAATGGATATAGATATTGAGTACATAGTTCACTTATTTCCTTTATTTCACGTCTTTCTTTTCACTAGTTATGTTATGATTATGACACATAGAAATACATTTTTTTTTGTCAACAGAAAATCTGTTACCTTTTTGTATAACACCTGGAAACAAACCTGAAGTTGCGAAAAAAAAATAAGCAATTTTCTTGAAGCAGCTGAAAAATTTTTCGCGGTTTTAAAATTGTCTGCATGGAATGGATAAGAATTCGGTTTAATTAATTTGTGCAGTGCAAGTTGTGTTATTTTGCATGTGGAAATACTAAGGTGAGTACCTAGCATTAAAAAACACTTATCCGTAAAGTGCCAGTCACCATACGATACAGTCAGTTTGACGCATCGATGTCGCTCGCTTGCCCTCTGGGACTGACATGCGTATAAATTGCATTAGGGCTAGCTACATAGAAATAAAAAACCTTTTGTTTTATTATTCATTATCATATTAAATTAAGGCCGCGTTTTCTACATTCAAGTTCAGTGTGCATAGTGCATGCAAAGTCAAGGCGCATGAAACTTGTGATCGTCATCTTACCACCGGCACCGCTTGGTTTGCTTAAAACTTGCTAAGTTTTAAACTTTCAACTTCAACAACTTCGCAATTGTAAATGTTACTTAGCTTAATTTTCAAATAGGCTATGGCAGATCTCTCAATGCTCAATTTAAATAAAAAACCGAGTTATGATTATGATAAATTAAATTTTTGGATACTTTTCATTCAGTAAGTACCATCCATTTTTTTATTCACCATGGAAGTAAGGCTTTTGCTTTTGTTGCGCCTTTCTAATTTTGCCCTTATTTTCGTGGAAATAATGTAATCAGTAGGCTCATTCTAAGTTCACTCAATCAAAAAAATATTAACGCCGTGTAATACAGTTGACTGTGCCTAGGAAATTATTCCAAAACTGTACTGCTGTCAGCTCTGTAGTCAATAGTAATATGCCCACAAAACCATAGAAAATCAGTTCAGGAATTAAAATTAGACAGTTCAATTATGCTAGCAACATCACTCAAACGCGCAATGCGCGTCGTCATTCCGCACTCCTGCGCAACTCTCGCGTGCATTATTCAGGCCCGCTCACGCGCCGTTGTCACATTATACCGTACGATCCTTAACGCCTCTTCACTACCGCATTAGGTATACCGGAAAAACTCACAATGTCGTACCTATTACATGACAAATTGCAACTATTAACGGACTCCGCTGCATTTGGTGTTGCCACTCATAATTATGGAAGCGGTATTTACTTCGCGGAAACTCGCTTTGCTTTTTGCTATTTAGGAGCCCGAAGCATCAGCTATGGCCCGAGGTCGCGAAACATGCATACCTTATGTTCCCTTCCCTAGATCGGGAGCCAACTACCATTTAAGTCTACGTTAATAAACGCGTATTGACCATTGAGTAAAATATAGGTAGGTACTAAAAAAATGTGAGATAGGTAAGTACAAGATCATAGATACTTTAATGTCATTGAGGATGGAGCTTTTTTGTAGTTTATGTTTGTATTTATAGTGCGGTGCGTGTCCGCCCTCGTTTATTACCTCGTTACAAGATCTTGGCCGTTCATGCAGCTTACCCAACATTTAGAACGTTCAGTGGAATGAATCATAAATGTAAGTGTAATGATCTTATTTTATGGGAAAAGCCGTACATTATCTTACTATTATTCGACTCATGATTATTGCATTGGTTACCTATTAAATTGAATGTGGTTTGTTTGTGCAACAAAGGTATTTAATTCTTGGAAGTATCATAATGGGTGAGTATGGTTTCTACCGAGCATCTCGGTGGCGCAGTGGAATACCGTTTGACCCATCGATTGCGGATGTCAAGCAACTTTCGCAAGGGTCGGTCGTGGGATCGGTGACCAAAAACTTATTATCTCGAAGCACTACTATTTAATATCTCTATCTACCTATATATTACTATTTACTATCTCTAGCTCCTCCGTGCTTCGGAAGGCACGTTAAGCCGTTAGTCCCGCCTGCATTTGAAGTTGTTAATACCCACCAATCCGCATTGGGCCCGCGTAGTGGGTCATGGCCCATCCTCCTTATCCACCCATAAGGAAGGTCTGTGCCCCAGCAGTGGGGACTTTAAAATGGCTGAAGGTTATGGTTTCTAGGGTATCTACATACCCTACAAGTAGGTATTTCAGATAATTTATTAGTGGTTAGGTATATCTAAGTAAGCGGCTAGATAATTTTTAATTCATTATAATCCATTGGGTCCAAAACAGCATATAAATTAAAAGCAGCCAACTCCCAGTCTAAGACCATAACTGATCATCCACGCATTGAATGAGACACAAACGTGACTTCATAGCTAATAGGTACCTATGACTATACTAAATTACTTGTAAACAACTGATAATAGAAAACATTATACAAGGTGTTACAAAAGTACCCCTAATGCCGAATATGGTAGATAGGGACCATCATACTGAACAACTTTTACTATGGGACCAACTCTGAAATCTCTGAAAAAAAAATCAGCTGTTTCATACATTTTGATATTTTCGATTTTAAGTTTTGTATGAAACAGCTGATTTTTTTTTTCGCGATTTCAGAGTTGGTCCCATAGTAAAAGTTGTTCAGTTTGATGGTCCCTATATACCATATCGGCATTAGGGGTACTTTTATAACACCTTGTATACGTACCCCCTTACTAATAAAGATTGTATAGCAGATGTATAAGTTACACAGTGTTTTGTCCCTTTCTTTTGAATGTAAAACTTAAATAGTTTGACAGAAAGTCACCACTGTGTAACTTATACATCTGCTATACAATCTTTATTAGTAAGGGGGGTAGCATTTAAATTTCTTCAGTGCGAAATAATGGATCGATCCTTATTATGGCAATTCAAGCAAGACTTTGCTCAAGGCTGCGGTGGCACTATACACATAATTATTATGTTTCTTATATCTTAAAGGTTTTAAGGCCTTTTCCATTTCTATGATTGACTCTCCTTTTACTGGACGCAATTTGCTCTTGTTTTGTTTTCGTATTCCTACTAAATGAAACTGAAACGAGTGTCAGTGTAGGTAGCTCTACCTGTTTATCTGGTAAATAATTATGATGTATCAATGACACAAATTACCTAATAATTTTATCATGGCGAACAATAGACTTCAACGCATCACAACACAACACAACACGGGTACAGTACAATCGGCCCCCTTCCACCTTCCATTTTGTCACATGTGACACCACATCTATCTCTACTACGTACTCTACGTACATAGTAGAGGCTCAGTCTAATAACCTCTTTACGCTGTGGTAGAGGTGTAATTTACTGAATTAGCGCAATAGCACAAAGACATAGCCGGTGGCGCTCCGCAGATATTTTGTGGCAATAGTTAAGTAGTGTGTCTTAGTTCTAACTAAAGAGTTCAACTATGTACTTCTAAATCTGACGTACATAGTTGAACTGACGACTTCCTTGGTCGAGTGGCTTTGTACACCGGTTTTCAAGGTGTCGCCATCTCTGAGGTCCCGGGTTCGATCCCCGGTTGGGTCAATTTAGAAAACGAACTTTTCTATATTGGCTCAGGTCTGGGTGTTTGTGATACCACCGTTGTCTCCGATTTCCATAACACAAGTGCTTTAGCTACTTACTTTGGAATCGGAGCAATGTATGTGATGTTGTCAAATATTTAATATTTAATTTAATTTAATTTAATTTAATTTAATTTAATTTAATTTAATTTAATTTAATTAATTTAATTTAATTTAAATCTGAGGCTCACCGTGCAACACAACTAAACACACCCATAAAATAATCGTCATGGAGCAATCGAACGCAATCACAATAACTCAACAATAGACTCGCACGAATTACCTACCTCTGTATTCCACAATCCGACACACATGAAACCAATCAATCACAACACAACCGACCGATCAATCCGACTGTAATTTCGATCGAGATAAACTCTCGATCTTATCTTATATTACAGATCTACACGGCGATTGCTGATTTTCTAATAAGCCATTAATAATTAATTAATCGTGAGAGCGGCATTAGCGGCCGGATAAAGAGCAGTTGCGTGAAACGGTCGAGAAAAACAGCCGTTGCCAACTGCGACTGAGTAATTACAAAACCAACACTATTAGAGTTTTTCGTATGGTGTGCGGTAGGTGGTGGTGTCACGTCGCGTACAGGAGGTTGATAGCATCCGGGACACGCAGAGAACTTTATTTAATTAAAATCACAGCCCTAGGCTATAATACCACTCAGTCTACCATACTTAGTTACTCAATTTCTTAAATTTTATAAAATAGCAACTACATTACATTGCTAATTAAGGCTCAACCAGATCAATTATACTAAAACATCCTACAAACAGTGGCGGATCCAGGATTTTGGTTTGGGAGGGGCTTAACGTAGGTGAGGGCAGGCTTTACCAAGGTAAACACTAAAAAAAGCTCGCAATATTATCGCCCAAATGATTTTGGGGGGGCTTGAGCCCCTTAGCCCCCCCTTGGATCCGCTAGTGCCTACAAAAATAAATAATTTAAATAAATATTAAGAACACGACTGCCCTGGGAAAAACAAACTAAAAGTTAAATAACAACGGCGTAACCACAGAATTAGTATAATACAGGCGTTACTACAAAATATTTTTAAACACTTTAGACACTGTCGTAGTACTAATATCTATTCTGTGACAGTTTAAATGTGATCAGTGATGCTGTCTCTTTCAAACAATATTATCAAAAAGTGACAGTTTCATCAATTACTCTTCTGAGGTTCAACAGTGTTTTCAATGGTTATTAGAATAATAAACTATGTCTAGATTATACCATGTATGTATACATACCTTTTATTTTGAACTTCCTTAAAGTTAAGGAAACGTTTTAGCTAAGAAGTATTCGGCCGTAAGAGACCCAGTATGCTTTCCAAGTATTTGCATGGATAGTAATTTTTTACTAACACAAACGCTAGTGCCATCTTCAAAACTGACCGAACTGACAGACACTTACGGCCAAATACTCATACGAATCTTAAAGTTGATAAGTTAATAACTTTAAGATTTCGTAAGACAACTTTTTTGAATTCAAGGTGGCATTAACTTAACCACCTTAAATTCAAAAAAGTTGTCAGCTTTGACAGAAACTCTATGAATTTGACAGCTTCTTTAAAGTTAAGGAGACCTTAAACTCTTCGACATTGTGTTCACAATAAGCCTCTTGAAAAAGCAAAGTCTGTAGGAATAAATAACCGAGCAAACAACTGGACACTGGCGAAAAAAGAAGAATAGGAAGAAAAAGAAGAAGAACTAAAGATATTAGCTAAGAAGTCTTTGAGTATTCGGCCATTAAACTAACAATTACAGGAAAATAAAAAGCCATAATTATGCTGTACTTATTCATGTATTAATTTTAATAATTGTTAATATATTTGATAATATTAATAAACCACCATTTGTTAATATTATTCGACTACTAAGTTTAAATCCACATTGAACTGTCCTCGCTGCAGGTCGCAGGCTACTTGGTAGCTCCACTGCCCGCCAGCAGATACCACGACGGTTTTTTCCTAAAACGAGAAATAACCAGAATTAACATCTTAGTAGAAAAAAAAATTAAAATCATATACTTAAAAAAATCCATTGTTTGCTAATATTTATCATAATAAATAATAAATATTTGACAACATCACATACATTGCTCCGATTCCAAAGTAAGTAGCTAAAGCACTTGTGTTATGGAAATCAGAGACAACGGTGGTATCACAAACACCCAGAACTGAGCTAATATAGAAAAATTCGTTTTCTAAATTGACCCAACCGGGGATCCAACCCGGGACCTCAGATATGGCGACACCTTGAAAACCGGTGTACAAAGCCGGAGGTAGCCGGAAGTATAAAATACAAAAAGCGACAGTATGGGCTATAGTATCACAAAGTTGGGGCCCCCAAGAATCACTTAGTTGGCCCTTGAAAACCGGTTTACAAAGCCACTCGACCACGATGGTCGCCATCATATTAACAAACAATTAGTTGTTCGAATCAAATCAATTTTAATAACAAAGCAGGTAGTTACACGTTGGGCGCCAAGTTTCAAATATGGTTATAACCATACACATAAATGTAATATTTACCAGTATCTTAACCCCCTGCCTGGTGTGTGGGTCCCACTCGACGCGGGCCCCGGCGGCGGGCCACTGCACGGGGCCCGTGCTCACGGGTTTGCCCCCCACCTTCCATACCGCCCAGAGGGCAAAGCCGTTTACAGGGCCCACTTCACCATCAGACTCACTAAAACAAACAATATTTGACTCTTAAAAAGACTCTTAAGAGCGCTTAGACTGCACATTAGCGCCGCCATTAGAAAAAAAATATAGTGCCTAAATAAAGACGAAATTATGAACTATCTCTCTGTAGGGCACTCCGAAGAAGCTTTGTGGTACTTTTCATAGCTTAAAAAGCTATTCAAACAATATTTTCTAGCCTATTGTTTTAGTTCTTAGAGCATTAAGGTTTAGTTTAATGTAGTTTTTTTGCGATAAGTGGCCACTTTTAATAATAAAACTCCATTAAACTAAACGACATGCGAATGTTGCCAAACAGCCACTCACATCACATTAAGTCCTGGCTCTGGTTTAAGACTATGTCTCCTAAACTACACTCACATCACATTAAGTCCTGGCTCTGGTTTAAGACTATGTCTCCTAAACTACACTCACATCACATTAAGGCCTGGCTCTGGTTTAAGACTATGTCTCCTAAACTACACTCACATCACATTAAGTCCTGGCTCTGGTTTAAGACTATGTCTCCTAAACTACACTCACATCACATTAAGTCCTGGCTCTGGTTTAAGACTATGTCTCCTAAACTACACTCACATCACATTAAGTCCTGGCTCTGGTTTAAGACTATGTCTCCTAAACTACACTCACATCACATTAAGGCCTGGCTCTGGTTTAAGACTATGTCTCCTAAACTACACTCACATCACATTAAGTCCTGGCTCTGGTTTAAGACTATGTCTCCTAAACTACACTCACATCAACGCCTGGCTCTGGTTTAAGACTATGTCTCCTAAACTACACTCACATCAACGCCTGGCTCTGGTTTAAGACTATGTCTCCTAAACTACACTCACATCAACGCCTGGCTCTGGTTTAAGACTATGTCTCCTAAACTACACTCACATCAACGCCTGGCTCTGGTTTAAGACTATGTCTCCTAAACTACACTCACATCAACGCCTGGCTCTGGTTTAAGACTATGTCTCCTAAACTACACTCACATCAACGCCTGGCTCTGGTTTAAGACTATGTCTCCTAAACTACACTCACATCAACGCCTGGCTCTGGTTTAAGACTATGTCTCCTAAACTACACTCACATCAACGCCTGGCTCTGGTTGGTGGCGTACGTCGGCTTCAGGTCATTGAACTCGACCTCGAGCAGGCGGCGCGGCGCCCCGCGGCTCACGCACGGGTACTCCCATAGCGGCTGAGCCTCCACCAATGCGTCGCTTATTATGCGAGAACTCTGAAAATATACACCCGGCCCCTGATTATGTAACTCTTTTTCTGACGACCTCCGTGGTCGAGTGGCTTTGTACACCGGTTTTCAAGATGTCGCCATCTCTGAGGTCCCGGGTTCGATCCCCGGTTGGGTCAATTTAGAAAATGAACTTTTCCATATTAGCTCAGGCTTGGGTGTTTGTGATACCACCGTTGTCTCTGATTTCCATAACACAAGTGCTTTAGCTACTTACTTTGGAATCGGAGCAATGTATGTGATATTGTCAAATATTATTATATATTATTATTTTATATTAACAACTTTTGATTGAAACTGACAGAAATCACAGTTATATTGCTGCTTTAGTGAGAATCAATGTTACAACTATGTTACTTAAAGCAGCAATGTAACTGCGATTTCTGTCAGTTTCTTGATTGCAACAGTTACATAATCAGGGGGCCGTATTCACTAACATTACTATGAGGTTTTACAGTGCCCGCGGACGCACAGCGTACAAACTACCAATCACACGTAATACGTTAAACAAACGAACCAATCAACGCAGTGCGTTGTATAGGCAAGGGTCGTTTGAGTATTGTTCTTGAATACGAGTTGTTAAGTCGTAAGTCGTAAGTAAGTAAGTCGGTTTAACAAGCAGTTATAAACAATTTTTTGCCCATGTGAAATCACATTTCCCGTAGGAACTACGAATGTCCTTTTCCAACAACCAATATAATGTATTTATATGAAAATCCATCAAAATTGGTCCAGTGGTTTAGGCTTGAAAACGTAACAAACAAAAAAGAAGTTAATTTTGCATTTATATAAGTCTGTAGGTACTCTCTATACTATTTATGGGAAAGTATATGCTTGTATGTATACCCAACTATAAAAAGATGCATTCTAAAATGTGGTTTTAGTACCAATAAACAAAAAATACGTACAATCGGACTCATAAAAATGTAATCACTTTTGACATATGTTGACTTTTATTACAAAGGCATAAGGTTGATGAACTGTCGAATGTACATATTATTGAACTCGACTGTACTCCATCCAATCCATACTAAGGTCATAAATTCCAAAATAGAACCAAAACTTAGATTTTCCGTAAATCCTACAGTTCAATCAAAGGCAAAAAGAAGAAGAATTAATATGAATAAATACCACTACGTACCTCAACGAGATTGTCAAATACTGACATATCAATACCCTCACAGCTACCCAAGGGTATCCTTATTTTATGCAAATCCTGAAACTCGACAGGCATCGCCCAAATCTCACATCCTTCAGGAGTAATTGTGACAAAGTCTCTTAGTTTATCTTTGAAGGTATAAATAATATAAGCCATTTTCAAATTCTCCCAAGGAAGTATTGCACTACTGAAGTTAGGATCGCAAATGACATTGGTGACGGTTTGCAATACTTCATCGCTAACTTCAGATATAAAGGTAACATTTGTGATATCATTTTCTTTTATATAATCTTCCAATATTCTTAAATTTAAATTCATAGTTTCGAGAATGTAAACATTTTTAGCGCCTCTCTTAGCTGCAGCTAATCCGAGAAAACTGCTCCCATTCAAATCCAAGACTACTGCATCTCTGGGCATTTCTTCAGTTATTTGATTTAACAATCTTTTGCTACGTCTGCCATCATTTAAATAAGAAACATGTGTTCTTGATAAAGCCATGTGGACACCACAATCACAAACAGGCCTCTGGTAATGCAAGTACTTTGTATTCTGGTCTTCTAAATAGAACCAGAGAGAATAGTCATCTTGACATGATATTAAAGTTAGTTCAGAGTTTTTCTGGACTGTGAGCTCCCGTGGCAGGTAGTAGACTGCCTGCATCCAGTGGTCGCGCCATGGAATTGAGTCCTGAGGACGCTCAGATGCCAAGTTAGCGCCTGGATGACACCACCAAGGAGCACAACTAAGTACAATTTTGCCTGAAGAGAGAAAATAGGTTTAAGCAATTAGGACTTATTCTCTATTGTTTTAAGCAGCTTTTTAGGAATAGGTATGTTGATTCAGTGTTATTACAATGCGATTAATTTAACAATGTAAAACAGAAGTGACTTCAGAGTGCTTGTAGTACATAACGACGTATTTTATTTAATCTGTAAAATTTTCTCTTTCGAAATTGCAATGGATCACTCTCTATTGTCAATGTAATTGCACTGTAAATATGTCTTTATGTTAAATCAAATTGTCTTGATAATCTATAACTTTTTACGTAAACTACATGCATGGCAAAAAAGTTTGTAGTATTTTATTCTGTTTGAAAGATTTCTACCTTCAGTATCCATATTGAGCTCCCACCACATAAACACCTGCTGCGCTCGACCTGTATTTGTCACAACAAAGTCTTGCTTCACCGTCCGCTTTGAATCAATTGGTGTACTACCAGACCAATCATAGTAAAATACTGGGATCTGGTCAGAGAGCTCACGGAATGCTTGCCTGGGAAGCTGTGACAACTGGATGTCATGAACTGCAGCAGAACCTGGACAGTCTTTCATCTGCAAAAATTTACAACAGATTTTTTTAAAAATTGCAGTCATTATTTAATCTAGGATCGAAAATTGTACTGATATTGTTGATTGGATATATTTATTTAAGGTTTATTTATCTGTTTTCTATTTTCGGTTTTTCTCTGCATACTCGTTCACTATCAAGTCAGTAAAAACAAATTTCCTATAGTTTTCTTCACCATAAGATTAAAATCACTAGCAAAAATGTTGTTACCTTTATTTATTTAGTGATTTACCTTTTGAGGAGCTCTCAAAACTACTTGCAAATCTTCATCAACCAAATCATTAAGTTTATTCCACTTTTGCAGTGTTGGGCATTCAACTACTTGTACATAAATCACTGCAGAATCAGGAACCACTATGCAGTCTTTCTCCAAGAGATACTTATGGGCATGCGAAAAGGTAGATATAGCACCTGAAATGTATACAATAGTTGCTTGTTCAAAATTATAATATGGTCTTCCATTTAAGGTGTGATTTTTTTATACTGTTACCTATATTAAATTGGCAAAAGGGAAACCCTACCTTCTCCAATGAGTTCTGTATCAAATACTTCAGTAACCAAAATATTAGCTTTCTCCTTCATATCTCCGTCCTCTCCTACAGTCAGCTCAGTGGAACGTTTTGGAATGACTGTAATCTTATCTTGAACTCCATTGCGCTCCAGTACCTTAAGGCAACACTCAGCCATTGGCTTAAAAGCTTCACATGCCACAATAGAGTCTGCGCCACATCTAGCCGCCATTATTGAAAGTAATCCAGTTCCAGTCCCTGGAATCCAGTAGAGATAAAAGAACAACTGAACGGTAACACCACAATTTCTAATTTAAATAAGAGTTTTAAAATTTACCAATATCTAAAACATTTGCCTTTTTTCCTTCACTGTGCATCTTTTCAATGGCTAACTGCAGAGCTCTATAATACTTCTTGTTCCTCTCTGTGTCATGAAGCATGTCAGCAAAAGCTGATCGAGCAATTTCTTGATGAAAATCGTAATCCTCATGTTGAACATCCCACTCTGTATTACCAGTAATAGGGTTTCTTTTTTGAGTAAACACTTGCATTGTCACTTCAGGGCGAGCAAATGAACTTTTATATCTAAAACAGATATTTTACTCACATAAAAATGTTTATTCAATTCAATTCGTTTATTCAGGCGACCTGGCTCTAACCTTTTTTTTTATTAGGCTTCACTATGAAAATAACCTTTTTAAAGCCTGAACTTCAGGCTTTAAAAAGGCCGGTTATTTTCATAATAAATAAGGAAAATTTTACCTATTGATAGATGAAACTGTACAGTATCTACGAAGTTTAAATACAATACTGAGGTTCATTGACTCTTTTCCATATTGTCAGCAATATTTATCATGCAATAATCACGTTCTTATATAAGTTTTAAAGTAATTTAATTTCCTATTATTTAAGAATCTGAATTCGGTCTGAAACTAAAAAATAACCTCAAAATAAATTGACACTGACAGCTCACTGACAGTGACAGTCACCTGACAGCATGGGCTAACGTTCTAAAACTGAATTCATGCATCTTTTCAGAAGTGGCAACCATATGTGGTGACAAGGCAACTAACTTACAAAATATCAACGCTATCAATGCACTGCCTGCAATGCTATGATGCCACTGCGGGGCGGATACGTGGGCGTGGTGGTACTTTATAGCAGCCCTCACTACCTAGGTACGATTAATAACATTTTATTGTTTTTGAGGCTATAGTTCCTTCTAATAGAGCACAGAAAGATGATGGTTTATCATTTTCATTTTTTTAACCAGCCAGTCAGTAACTGAAGGAAGAATGACTTTTGGTTTTCAGTTTTAATGATTGACATTTCTATGTTGTCATTTTTATCAACAACAATATTTAGTGAAAAGTGATAGAAATCTAAATTTATTTATTTGTACAGTTTTTTATCGGCGTGTAAAATTTCGACAATATTTTTAAATGGCAGCAATTTTGTAGATGTCATTCGTTTCGTCTTTCATTACGACGTTTTACTATCATGGCGGCTACCGTCGGTAGGATTTGTGGGGCAAGACTTTTGAGAAATACTGGCATAGTTGGCCCCCAGGTACTTAAAATCCTTGCAGTGTATCAATGGAGCTTATTAATAATCTAAATAACTACCATCGGAGTGACCTACTTGTTACCAAAACTAAGTTATGAAGTAGTAGGCTCAACGAGACAGGAGGTGTATTTTATCGTTTTTCATGCATTTCCGAGAATTTTACCGACCTTTAGCAAAAAGTGAAGTAGTGAACAATGATACAAACCTATAGAACGTAAAAAGTGCACTTAAAATATATCCTGAGCGAGTGATAACCTTTTCAGCATTATGTAACTAGTTCATGAAATGTAATGAAGACTATACATTGCAGGTATGTCAGCTGTCCACCAGTACTCAAGGATGGACTAGGAGTAGAAAATTGGTAAGTAAATCTATGCAAGAACTTTTTGCACCTTGTGAGTACAAGTAACTTTACACAAGCAGTAAAGTTGTGTCATAAGCTTAAACTTTAAAAAAAGTCCTAATTATGATTATTAACGAAACTTTTGTAATAAAATAATTCTAGACATACAAAATTAGTCTGTAATAACTCACAAGATCTTATCCTGTTGTTCAGAAATGAAGGTGTTATCATCCATATTATATTGTGCACCTTTTCGCATTTTGCCCTATTTATTGAGGATTAAAATATGCTAATACAAGTTTGGTTTTGTTTACAGTTACTTTCCACATTGGGTGTGGTGGGTGGAGGAGTGGGAGCACTGCTGTTTGCCCTGGAACAATCGGTGCAGGCATCTGGAAGCGAAGCACACCCGCCACATCAGCCATGGAACCATGAAGGCTGGTTCTCGTCGTTGGACCATGCCAGGTTTGAAAATATGTTTGAATTTTATAATTATAGTATCAGACTGAAGACTTTGAACTCAAAGTTTAAGTCAATTTAAAGTTTGAAATCAATTGAATAATATTGAAAGTTTTATATTAGGTAGGTGTACCTGATAATATGCTGTTGACCATAATAATTATATGTTTTCATTTATTTCTTAAAGAACCAGTACATTAACTGTTGTGTACACATTTTTTCTAGTTAGTTCAAGGTAAGGTAACTAATTTTGAACTAACAAGAAAAAAAAAATGTGTAAGATGTAAATCTTAGTATCACATCTCACATCCAGATATAAGATTAATATAACATGCAGCTTGAGCCATCCAGGCAACTACTCATGCAAATACTTTTTCTTATAGGTTACTATGTTAGTTCATAAAACTCATTAAAAATATATCAATCATATTTCATAATAATTTATGTTGTATTGTCTTCTATTGTCTAATTTCAAAATCTATCGCAATCGCTTTCAAGATGTAACACATTGATGATTCTTTTTGGCATAAATAAAAACTTATCAAAGAAATGCAGCAATGTGTCACATCCATCTGTCAAAAGAAAGCGATTGCGATAGACTTTGAAATTAGACAATTAGCCCCCGGTTTTATTATCATAGTCATCAAATTAATGTTGACTCACTTGGTCAGTAGGTAATTAATTAAAAACATATTATGCTTATAAATAACTACTATCTGAGATACTAAGACTTGGTCAGTAGGTAATTAATTAAAAACATATTATGCTTATAAATAACTGAGATACTAAGACTTTTTATGGATTACACCACATATTATTAATTTAGGTGTTATTTTAGAATTATTTAGTTTGGATTTATTGTTTTTTAATTCTCGACATTTGGACACCTTTCCAGGAGCTGTGATTACAGGAGGACTAAAGCAAAAAGGCCAAATAAATCCAAACTAAATAATTCTAAAATAACACCTGAAATAATAATATACACTCTGTAATCCATAAAAAGTGTTTTATTTCTAACGAATTGTACATGCGGAAGTTCATTAGAAATAAAACACTCAGTTACTCATTCATACAAACTTTTATTAGCAATGTATGGCACACTAATACCAATATGTAATTTTCGTATTTAAATTTTTTGATTTCTTTAGAGATAAATGTACTTTTTTAAACTTTGATTTATAAAGTTTTGTTACTTTTTAATTGTTGGCACCTTGTCGGATATTCTTATTAGAATACAATAAAATTAAAAGGAAGAGCAGGGCACAAGTATTACTGATACTTAAAAGGAGATCCTGAGCACTAGCTAAGATAGTCATGTATATAGTTTCTAAATAAATATTTTGTATTTTTATATGTCTTAGTCAACATCCCAACCAGCAGATAATGTGCCTTATAAAGATATAGCCCTACCAGTGAGGTAGTTTAAAAACAGCCTAGTTGATCCTGCTGCCTGCCTATCCCCAGCAGATGTAGTCAAAATCAGTTGATTTTTAGAGTTACTTCTAAAGCGAGAATCAAAAGAAACGGTGTTGCGTTACATATCCTGTACAGTACAGTACATCTTTTTGTTGAAACTACAGTTCAGGCGATCAAAATCTTTCCTAAGGCTGAATCATAGTCATAGCACAGTCTTATTTGTGATTGTTTTTTTTGGTTGTTAGTGTTCGCCGCGGCTACGAGGTGTACAAACAGGTGTGCAAGGCGTGTCACTCACTGCAGTACATCGCGTTCCGAAACTTGGTGAACTTTTCTCACACTGAAGATGAAGCGAAGGCCGAAGCGGCGGAGGTTTGGCCCTAATTATTATTATTATTGAAACTTATACATACTTTTTCCCTTTCATTCCTATGTCCTTAGTTATGCCTCTATATTTACCTATATTGGTTAATTGACCCTTATCAATCAATTGTAAGTAATTGATAAGACTTAATTGTTACTCAATATAAATCAGTGAGTGTGATAATTACATACAATTTAGTAAAGGATAATGGAGTAATGACATGTCACTTCATTTTCCTCTTTGGCATTAGTGGCACCGAAATATTGCGGACTGCAGTTTTTCATAAACTGCATTTTCACATTCGCGCGAGTCGCGAGGCGAGACGCGAATCGCCATAAAGCGTAAAGTTCACCTTACTTGTCCTATTTACTAAACGGCTTTAGGCCGTATACAGAAAGAAGGCTGGAAACTTATAAGCGCTTACCGGCGCTTGTCAGCGCTGGTAACCCGCGCAGGAAAATATATGAACGCGCGCCGATAAGCACTGAACGGTGCCGACAAGTTCCGACAAGCTTCAACACGCGCTGGTCAGCGCTGGGCGCCAGTGTTGCATTATGTACTATAATTATAGTATTCATACTACAATTTCATATTGAGTACTATATACTATCGTTCATATAGGATAGTACACTTAAATACTATAATTTGTCCGCTTACTAATTTCTTACTCTCGTCGTCCGCTACCCTCATGCATGTGTGTATGGCAATACCGCTGCTTCAACCTGCTTCCTTTGTGTAGAACGGACCAGCGCTGTCAAGCGCCGGTAAGCGCTTATAAGTTTCCAGCTTTCTTTCTGTATACGGCCTTTGGCAGTTGTCATAGATACGTCTTTTAAGTTTAAATCGTTATTTAAAAATATTTTGTCTTATTAAATCAAATTGTCACTAATAATTAGTAATTTCTTTCGTAATCTACAGCTTGACCATAAAGAGTTGACAAAAAATGAGGGCGCCACTTTCTATGCAAACACGTAAAAATCACGAATAACTTGGCAACACTGACTATATTTTGTACTGAAAAATTTTAGTTCCATTATATTTCATTTTATCTGTTTCTGGCCAAGCTGTATGAATGGAAAACCATTTGTTGTATTTTGTAATAGATTTTACCAATAAAGAGTTGGGTGAAGATTGTGTACCAAACAAGACAAGTAGGGATAAACAGACTGCATCACTCCCGAACTCACTCCTTTTTCAGTGGTAAATTCATTTTATCTTGCAGGTTATGATTAAAGATGGTCCAGATGAGGAAGGAAACTACTTTGAGAGGCCCGGCAAGCTCTCTGACTACTTCCCATCACCATACCCGAACGAAAATGCTGCCAGAGCAGCTAATAATGGTAAACAATTTATAGATTAAATAAGAATCGAAATAATCGTATCCTTTGATTTATTTGACTTGGAAGTATAATAATTTTACAGCGCTTTTAATGGCTCCTTCGTATTTTAAAGCTTTGTATTTGATATCAATTTCAATTTGATAACTTAGAAAGGAAACCTAAAAAGAATTCAAAGTACTTCCTACATTTCTGGAGATTTGATTTAGGAAGGGGAACGTCCCCGCACCGCTAACTCGCATACAAGTGTACCTAATTTCACTGCTAAAAGTACAGTACTGTAATACTAGTACTAATTGGTCTGCATTCAAACCGAGATTAAGCAGTTACCTCACTATGAAACGATAACACTACAGCCATACGGTAATGTTATAATGTGACAACTGATTTTTTTTATTCAAGCTATTTAAATAGGAAAATTCCTAATATAATTAAGTGTTGTCTGCGTTTTAGTACAAATTGTTACTTATTTTATTACATACATTTTAACTTTAAAATGAATTGTTTTAAATACTTTTAAATTATAAAATCTATTTCTTATTAAATTTATCATTTTTTAATAAAAATTAAAATCATTCACCTCTCAAGTTATACACACTTACTAGACATGAAAAAAGTAAAATTTTGACTAATACTAGCATGGTTTTATTGAAAGCACTTTGGTATTTTTTATTACAGCTGCCGTGGTAGTGGTCACGAGGAACTGGAGCTGTTCATTGAGGGCTCACGAGCAGCTTCAGTCCCCCGTGTCCACCAAAAATAATATTAAATAAAAATTAAATTCTTAATAAAACAAATATAATGGTGTACCAGGCGCGTACCCCCCGGACCTGTCGCTGATCGTGTCGGGGCGCAAGGGCGGCGAGGACTACATCTTCGCGCTGCTCACCGGCTACATGGACCCGCCCGCCGGCGTCGTGCTGCGCGAGGGACAGAACTACAACCCCTACTTCCCGGGGGGGGCTATATCTATGGCCCAGTCGCTCTTTGATGAGGTCAGTTGTTTGAGTTAATGGTCTGTAAAGGAAATGTCCTGACCTGGGCCACGTTTATGTACACCATCTCAAAAGATGCAGAAAAATTTACTGATTCTGAAAAAGATACAATTCATTTTATATAAATTATTGTGGTTAGTGTGGTTACGGTAATAATATCTATACAGTATTGTGATTTGCCATGTCCTTGAAAAAATTACCTACAGCCGCGTGGTATGTTACCCGCCTACAGTATTTTAATTTCATCTAGGTACCTAATTGAGTTACTGACATATTGAAATCTATTTTTAATGTAATGAAATAGATTAATTAAACACTAATTGACGACCTCCGTGGTCGAGTGGCTTTGTACACCGGTTTTCAAGGTGTCGCCATCTCTGAGGTCCCGAGTTTGATCCCGGTTCAATTTAGAAAACGAACTTTTCTATATTGGCTCAGGTCTCGGTGTTTATGATACCACCGTTGTCTCTGATTTCCATAACACAAGTGCTTTAGCTACTTTGGAATCGGAGCAATGTATGTGATGTTGATAAATATGTATAAAAAAGAATGGTCATAGTTTGCATAGAAAGGAGTTCAAAACAATAAGTAATAATGTTGCCTTAAAACTTATATTTTTACATACTTAAGTATAATTTATTAGGCAAGCAAATTATGATATTTTGGTTAAAAAACACTACACCACTGTTACTGTTATTGTATACTAATACGGTCCTATTTTCAATCAAGACAGAAAATTGCTCGGGCATTTTTCCATTCTGTCTGAAGTGACCCACACACACACAGAGGCGGTTGAATGACGCCCATCTTCCACGTTGGTAACTAAACTTACCTATACCTAACCAGTTACAAGAGAAGATTTTTCTTTTTCTGATGGCATTGTTTTCCCCAGGCGGCTGAGTACACTGACGGCACGCCGCCGACGGCGTCGCAGCTGGCCAAGGACGTGGCGACGTTCCTGCGATGGTGCTCCGAGCCCGAGCTGGACGACCGCCGCCTCATGACCATAAAGGCGATAGGAATGTTCTCCATGCTCGCCGCAGTCGCCTACTACTTCAAACGGCACAAGTGGTCCACCCTCAAATCCAGGAAGTTAGCCTACAAACCCGTCTCTAAGAAATAAAACGCCGCCAACCGACCGTAGAATAACGTTTTAGAAATTTTTTTTCGATAGGCACAGTATGTTATTTGTTTATAATTAAATTAATTTATTTTTTAACACGCGTTTACTCCATGAGCTCCGGAATCGTGTTATAATTGTAACCTGTTACCATACTGTAAGGTAGAGTCGTCGGACTGTGATCATGCGACGAACATTGAAGATTTACTATTGTATTTACTGATAATAGCGCAATTGTTAGCTTTGTGCGGCTGATTAATAATCTGCACAGTCAAATTAATAACTTAGGTACCTAATCTAATGTTAACTGTGCTTGTGATGTTCCATGAAAGATTAAACTGTGAATCAGTGTACAGTTGAATAAATGAGTTATTGAATACCAGTCTTTCATTTTATTTATTTTTCTTGAGCACGACAGGCATGAACGTAGTGATCACATTTTCTTTGACCGACGTAGTCGGGTAAAATGGGTCACGTCAGGGTAATATTCCCCAACAAAGAATACTTCGGCCAGTTTTGGGTGAAGTGGAAAAATAGGTTAGAAGTTGGGCATGTCATGTGTCGTACTCGTAATTATATTTTAATATAGTTGGTTAAATAGGGAATATATATAAATTAGATTATAAATATATATTATAGTCTAGTGTGTCCAACATAAACTCTATTAAATAAAGACAGGTTATATGGAAGAGTATCACTCAAAACATTTGCAGATGGCGCTTTCGGCAATGGTACCTTGTTTACAAGTTATAATATTTGTTATAATGCGATTTTTTTTCATTTAACTGGAAATGATGTATTCTACACTATCAGTGATTCAACTAAAAGATGAATAACGTAAGCAGAAAGCATCATTAAAAGGATAAAAAGGCTGATTTAATAAAGAGGTGAGTAAAAGATAACTATTAATAATGTCTTGCCGAACTCAGATGTTTCGACAATTAAACCTATTTTTTCGTGGACCACATCTATCAGCAAGGACATAGACCACACCTATCGGACAAGTATTTATTATCAAAACACCAAAATTCGGAACGTGAGATGACAGCAGCAAAGTGTCCAGCGTTGCCAGATAGAGGGAATTACAATCTTCATATCATACAAATAGTATCGTCTTGGGAGGAATAAGTCGGTGTTGCGGGGGAATTTTTTTCGTATTATTTTGAGGGGATTCTGAGTGAGGTATGGGGAGAACGCAAGACGGTCATCTGGAAACATTGAACTGAACGTGTCACTGACACTGACACTTGTCTTGCTTGTCATTGTCATGATTCACATGACATGATTGTCATATTTGTCATGTCAGGTGCTGATGTGCTGATATTTACATAATTTCTGCATATTTTACATCGATTTTTATTATAAATAAAAGTGCACTGGCGAAATCCACAAGGGAACCGCCAGAACATAAAACGAGAAGATCATAGAAGTTTTTGGATTAATGAATCTTACTTAAAAACCCTAGTCGGATGAATGCCATAATAGGACTTTGTCATTTCTGCGAAGCACACGGTCCTCGGCCAGTTTTTTGCACTTTTACTACAGATGACGAGAACCACACGAAAGAGTCTTCAAAAACTGCAGTGGAATGCACTGGGTGTACTTCCCTCGGGCCGGAGACGGTACTGGTGTCCAAGGATGATGACGGAACGATTTACTGCAGCAGGGAGTCTGTTCTCAATGCTGATGTAACTGCATTTTTACGACAAGCAGCTATAAGAAGTATAACTTGTGAAGTACATACCTACTTACTTTCTATTCATTATTTTGCAATTTTTATTAGTCTACACTAATGTCTTTTTTTTTTCAAATTTAACAATTTGCATCTGTCACATCTTTTCACATTTCAGAATGTATATTTTTTTACTGAGATATAACTTTATTATTCAGGTGAGTTGGAGCAAAGAAGGTGGAGTGATATACTTCAGTGACATACAAGGGCATGTGTTGAGTCTTAATTTCCAAATAAAAGACACAAGGGCACGAGGTTTGAAGCGCTGGTTCTCTGTTGTGGTACTTATGAAAGATAAGATGCTGTTACTCAACATCACCCCAGTGATGTCAGAGCATATGCAGGTTGTATCTTTAATTTGAACTTATTTTTTGCTATTTTGATAATTATTTTAAAGATGTGTAATTTTGTATTTTAGAAAATTGCTAAAGAATTGCAGAAGTCAGCTGAAACAGTTTTTGATAATGAACAAAAAGTTTGTACCCAAAGAGCATTGAGGCTGAGAACTGGAAGAAATGATTTTGGACAATCCAGGTCTCTCAAACAATTAACAGGTCCATAGTTTATTAATATTGTGTTGTTATATAATTTTATTGATTTTTTTTATTAAGTTAATTAAAAATCTAATTTACAGGTAATGAAGATGTATTCAAAATACTACATTCTCACTTCACATGGATGCTAAAAGCAGGAGCCCTAACATACTCAGAGACTCTCCACACAAGCCATAATATGCTCAAGAAACTTAATCCGCGAAATATTAAGGATTCCATTTTCAGTGCCAATGCCTGTGATCTACCAAGTGAAGTTGAATGTATGGCTGTTAGAGCTTTGGAAAATATGTTATCAAAACCAGTATTTAAGACACTGTTGTATTGCACACTAACAGGAATAAATGTAAGCACAAGAATGTTTTAGGCTGGTGAATTTCACTATTGTATGAAAATATACTGTTAAGCATTCTAAAATTTGTAAGCCCTCTTTTGTACTAAAGGTTGACCGCAAGGGCGGAGCTTTTTCTATTTTATTAAGACTTAAAAAAGGAGGATTTTTAATGTTTTACCATAACATTGCCAATTATTTACCGATTTTATAATTTGCAACAGCTCGTGATTGTACGCACTTGCGGTTGGAAATTTCATATTAAAAAGGAATCGCTTGGTTGGCCACCCCGGCGGTTGTTGAGATATGGTTTTGTTATGCATTATATTAGCCTCTAATATCTTAATTTTATTTCCAGATAATCATAGTATCGGATGCTGAAAAAGATAGCATTATGAAAGCATTGATTAGATTTACTCCCATGAATGTGAACTGCCCAAATGTAAAAGTCAGTAATGATAATGAAAACATCCTTCCTGCTGATAATATTTGTGTTGTTGATGGGACAGCAAATAATTATAGCTGTAAATGGCCTGGCACAGTACCTACTAAATGTAAGTACCTACCTACATTGTATTTTTACTTTATGTGCACCATAACATTTAAGTATTTTATAATAGCATAGATTGCCCTGTTTTCTCTTTTTCCCATTAATGGGACCATGAGGGAGAACTGTTTCTCGTAGTCCCATTACTATTAACGGTTCTGGAAATTCCCTCCTGTATCTTCATTCATAAATAACTCGAGTTTAGTGTGGAATGTAAAAGTGTTACTTATATTAACCTGTCTTTTAATTGATGTAATCCAGGTCCTACTATTATGATGAGGATAGAAAATGCAATAAACAATACACAGTTCAATGATGTAGTCCTCCACCAACATATTAAATCATTGATATTGGAGTGGCATGGGTAAGTGATATAACTGAAGCGCTTTATTTGGGTCTGAAAGGCAGTTTTTTTAGCTTCCTTATATCATTACGAGTTAGTTCCCTTTTCTTCCTTTATATTTGTATGTTTCGACGCGCTAAATAGCGTGGTCCTGCTGCGCTGCGATAACGTCAGCCCAGTTGAACCACCATCCATGCGTTAATATCACCAAAAGTAACCAATTAGCAGCAAAAGAGCATTGATTGCATCCAAAGTTTTAAGTTACCAATAGCCCTGCTGCGCTGCCGGACGCCATTTTAGAAAAGGTCATTACGACGTACATAGCTGAATTAATGTAGCTAGGTCCTCATTTTCCTTTGATCCCTCTATACCAGATTCCCAAAATACCAGATTCTTAATTTATCAGTTTCCCACAATACCATAAGTACTTCTATGAAGAAGATAAATGAAATAAGGATTTTTTTATTGTTTTCCTTTATTTACTCTTCAATAAAATAAAGGCTAATACCATCTAACCTCGTCTTATTTATTCTGGTTTTATTTTTAGGATAGTGAAGGCAGTAAAATCGGCAATGGAAGCATCAGGACCTAAGTCAGATGCTGTAGCAAATCTGAAAAAGGTTTTTGGTATAACACCTCAAGATGATCTATTGGTCAAACACTGGATCCATGCCTTTTGTTCATAGAACAAATTGTCTTCTAATTTTAAGTATTCAATCTGTGATATTTGCTATAATAAATTTGTTTCCTATTTATAGTCTTATTTCATTGTTTTAAGATAGAGAGCCTACATCAAAATATTGGGTTAGTCTATGAACTTTTGAATCTAAGATAGACCCCCCAAAAAAGAACCAAGTCATAGGTCTTCTAAAAAATGTTTAGTACTATTATACTATATTCTGTGCTAATAGTAAAAAATAAAACCAAAACCTTTAGATTTGCATTCCTTATATTATTATTAAAGATTACACATTGGAGCGACGGCTCGGTCTGGCGCGCTCGTGGCCCTTTGACCGCACGTACGGCTTCGTGTGCGAACGTGGCGCTCCTGGAGCAGGCCCGAAGTGACGCACCGCCTCGCGCGCGTTGCGTTGTCCCTGCACTAGGACTGTCTTGCGGCCAGTGGGAGCGCGGAGGGCCAGTTGGTCAAGAGTCAGGATTTCGCCTGAAATAGAAAAAATGCCGATTATTTTAGAGAACACAGCTCAACCACTAGTAAGCGTTATGAACAGAATGTCAACTGGAAATTTTCGTTACTACATAATCATAAAAGGTGTAAAAAAGATCCTCACCAAAGCTAAGTCTACGCATTATGCCCATCAGGACCATTTTTGTCTTTAGACAATAATTTTGATCAGACTTCAGCTTTGGTGAGGGTCTTTTTACACCTTGTCTATGAAACATAATTATTCCAGGTTTTAAAATACTAATATTTAAGTTTTTAATTTATCTCTTATTCCCAGGATATATCAAATCCACCAAAATCTAGAATCAGTTTTAAGAAAGTGCATAGTTGTGAGATTTTTATGAATTTGACATTGTAGGCATTGAGAAAAGTCAAATAACATTCTGATAGAAAATAAATAGCAGAATTTCTAAATGGTTCTTAAACAAAGTGAATAGCTACAATTAATTATTGTGCAGACATAGACATGGCCAAAATAATAAGCAATCTTATGATTTAAAACTTGACGTTACTCTTGCATTATAAAAAACTAAACATTACTGCTCTATCAATGAGAATAGTTTGTGGTCGGAGTATTATTATCAAGTTTGCACCATGCACGGCCGATTTCAATAATCTATCTTCAATAAAAGATAGGCCTACTATGGATCTGTTATTTCCTGTCAATTAACAGATAAAAATATCCAGACAACAAATCTTTATAGTAAGCCTATATCTTACTGAGGATAGGTTATTGAAATTGGCTGTTAAACACAAATGTCCAGTCCACTAACACAACAATAACGTAACTATTGTAAGGGCCAGTTTACATTATCTTAGTTGTTAGTAGAATGAAATTCGTACTCCAAGGCTAGTGCATTAGTAGTTTTGGTGCCTTTCCAGTCAGCGTTTACAAATTCTTCCAGTAAGAGTCATTTGACTAATGCACTAATACGCTACTAAAATGTTGATTTACATGCTTCCAGTAGAAAAGAGTATCGCGCGGGGCATGAGCAGGCACGCAGGCGGTGCTACTTGAAACAAAAACCATTTTGATTCTAGTTGAAAGGCAACTAGAATTTTACTGTCTTCAGTCACTAATTAGACTGTTTACACATTTCTACTAATTTGAGATTTTGGACAATCCAATTTACACATTTCTAAGACTTTCCTTTACTCTACTAACAACTAAGATAATGTAACTGGCAATAGAGTTAGCAGGTTGTTGAAGGCTAATATAACCTAACCTAGATTTAAATCCTACAGTAGATATTTCTCATTTAAAGAAACTACATACCTCCAGCAGCCAAGATGCGAGCACGAGCCTTCTCTGTAACGTGAAGAGCAGCAACTGTCATTTTAGGCACAGTATACAGTCTAACATCGTTGGTCACAGTTCCGATCACCACAGCGATCAGACCCTCACGAGTGGGCTTCTTCATGTGTCGCGCCAGCCGAGACAGGGAGAGCGGCGGCCGGTTGATGCGGCTCATAAATAGGCGCCGGAGAACAATCTGGTTGAACTTGGCATTCGTACGCCTAGCCAAGTATCTGTACAACTATCAACAACAAATTTTAGGTTATAAATCACTTTTCAAAACAAATCAAATGCTTACAAGAGCGGGTTTCTGTAAACAGTAATATCTGCGATATTAATCCAGTTTTACTTACTTTTACAAGTAATCTCAAGTATACATCTTGAGATTTCACTTCGGTACGCCTTACTTTCCTGTCGTGTTTATGATTGATGTCGATACCCTGAAATAAATAAAACGACACATCCTGAATCTAATCCTATATCAAGAAAACATCTAACACTTTCACCACACATAGTTTTCACTTAGATTTTTCAAGATAATTTCGATTTTTATCCATAAAACTCACCATCTTGACAATCGAAAGAAGGAAAAGAGACTATAGACCATAGACAAAAATAGACTATAAAAAAAAACAATATTTGACATTGACAGTAAGATTTCATCATGTTGCCAGTACAAACAGGAATATCTTTATTTGACAAAAATCTGTAGACTAGAGTTCCACTTATCATATAACTTGGACAAGAAATTCGATCAAATCTCCTTCCTCCTTTCACCACACACATGCTCTGACTGGCTGGACTCCTGAAACCTTACCACAAAATATTGTTTAACAAGTGTTTAACTTAGACACTGTTTAAATGTGATGCTGTCACTTTTTTGACAATATTGTTTGGAAGAGACAGCATCACATTTAAACAGTGTCTAAATTAAACTGTGTCTTAAAATCTTTTGTGGTAAGGCCGTTGAAGTCTTGACTAGGCACATACCTACATTATAAGAAGATGAAACATGTGCAGTAAATAAATAATAAGTTACTTAAATAAAACATCAGATTTGTCGACAGGAGGGCGTAGCAATTCTAGCCGTTTGATTTACATTTCAACAATAAGTACAGTGGCGAGTTAACTTACGACAACGGCGAGATAAGTTGTTTTTGTTGTTTAATAGGTAAGTAAATGACAAGCTGGCACAAATTTTTAAATTGTAAGTTCAAAAGACTAAAACAAATGAAAACATCTGTCGCTAAATCTGTCATCGCGACAGATAACAAGTTTCGACCGCCGTTTTTTCGAAAGGCATGGAATTTAATACGAAACATCGAAAATTATCCAAAACTAAAAATTCTGTTCGTACTCCTTCATCCGCGAAACCTCGATTAACCAAAAAGAAAACTCTAGTTCGAAAACGAAAATGCGTGTGCCTCCCTGAAAATTATTCGGTAGTTGAGTTTCCGGCAATATGGAATGAACTGCGACAAAACGGCCAACTTTGCGATGGTGCGATAATTTGTAGGGATATGAAATCTATACGCGTGCATCGGGCTATACTGTCGGCCGTAAGTCCATATTTTAAAGCTATATTTATAAATTCTTTGAAGAAAGGAGAGCCAGAGGAGACGGAGATATTCGTAGACGTTCCCAGTTGTTACATGAATCTGATTCTCGATTACGCTTACACTGGGACGTGCATAGTTACTGCAGAAAATGTGCAATATCTGTTGCCCTATGCGGACCAATTTGATGTTGTCGGGGTCATCCAGTTGTGTTGCCAATACCTCCTGCAGGAGCTAAGACCACATAATTGTCTTGGAATATTCAAATTTGCAAGGTATTACTTTTGTGGAGAGTTAGAAAAGAAAGGGAAGTTATATATAAGACAGAACTTTAGCAGGATACTTAAGGAATGTAATGAATTTAAATCACTTGCCTATGATGAATTAGAGGACATACTTAGAGACGATGAACTAAATGTCCGAAACGAAGAGATAGTATTCCAAGCGGTGAAAACGTGGGTTGAATATGATATAGAAAACAGAAGGAAATGTATACCTTCTCTGCTGTCTTGTGTGCGGTTTGGTCATATCAGTTATAAATATTTTAAATCAAAAATACTACAATGGCAGCCCGTAGTTGATGATACGGTAAGGTATTGATTTTCAAAATTATTTTTAAGGCCATCACATGGTTGATTTTAATATTTAATTTAATTTAGAGTGTTCCACAGAAAACTCAAGAAGCGTTGTATCCAGCCGTGGTGTTTCATACTTTGTTAGATTCTAGACCCGGGACAGAAGCAGATCTCAACGATCCTCTGGCAAGACCCCGAATACCATACGAAGTACTTTTTGCTGTAGGAGGATGGAGTGCAGGAAGTCCCACAAGTTTCGTGGAAACTTACGATACAAGGTTAATACGACAGCATGTAAATTAATACTTAGATACTGCAAATTCGTCGACACCGACGACGTAGTAGACTATATCGATCGATCAATGGACACCGACCGACATAGTAGAATATATCGTTCTATCAATGGAGACCGACCTAGTAGACTAGTATATTGATCGATCATACGCATACGCTGCAGTGCAGACACAGTATTATGCGTAGTGCAGTACTGGGTGAATCTACGATGTTTTGTTGTGTTTCTTACTTCCTGCGTCATTGTCGTTTACTCGAAAATCTTTAAAAATCCAATGCATCGCAATAAGTGTTGCTCCTTGTATTCCAGAGCCGACCGCTGGTTCCTATCTATCCACATGGATTTGACGCCTCGCGCGTATCATGGGCTGTGCACGCTCAATAATTTGATTTACATGATTGGTGGCTTCGATGGTAGCGATCACTTTAATACTGTGCGGTGCTACGATCCCGTAGCCAATACCTGGCATGAACGAGCCTGCATGTATCAAGCAAGGTGCTACGTCAGCGTTGTTGTACATGGTAAGATTTCATACGAAGGTAATATCTGACTATTAGAAGAAGAGTCAGATGGGCGCGCTTTGATTATTCGGTCTTTACAACTTCTCTGTTTTGTGCTTTATGGCCTAAAATCAAACATCTACAACGCCTACCAAATCACATCAAGCTACAAAAAATTATTTATTTGTCTCAAAACCCATTGTTCAGAGCCGTTTAACCATAGACCGAGTACAGGACAGACCTCCTAAAAACGACTTCCGTTCCACTGCGCGGCAAAATTTTAAATAGTTTTGCAATCTATTGCTTGATTGTGAGAAGTTATCAAGGAATTTCTAAGTATACACGACGGCACCTCAGACTATACATGTTGACCTTAAGACGCCGCCTTTGTCCTACGTAATAAAAGCTGTTTTCGCAGTTTAACTGTATAACCTGACGTGCTGTCGTGTGTACCCACTACCTTCGATCAAGAATACCCTATTTCGTACAACAGGGGCTCTATCGGCTAAAAACATTGAAGTTCAGAAATCAAATTCGTTTTATTAATTATTAATTTTTCGTTTTTCAATTACTCATTGTTTCTTTAGTGTTTCCATATCAAAAAACATTCATAATTAAATAACTTATTTTCTTCATGCACTAAAACTAAGTCAGAACTTGATCAATGTAGCAAATATTATTGGCTTTATTTTAAGACCAAATTCAATCGTATACAAGTGAAGCATTTTTTCTATGGCGAGTGCCGCTTCTCCTTAACGTTATTTTATTTTAATAACGAAAGTGTAGTACATTCCATAAATCTACTTGTAATGTTACGGCCACACTACCGTGATATGGCAATAATTATGCCTATAATTTTCCTTATGCCTATACGCACAAGGTTCATCATCAATTGCAATATTCAATGGCTCGTACTTGCGGTCTCAACTGGAACACAGAATTTTTCTGGTGAATATAAATCTTCTCTCCTGAGGATAAAGTGGATTTTTGCATGCAAAGAAATACGGAGTGCACATTCCTGTTTTACGTAGTACTTACATAGAAATTCCTTGGTAGTTATTTATTGTAGCCATTAAGTCGTTTGATATCACTCACTTAAATAGCAAAATATGATAAGTATTGGTTATGCACGTTTTTCATTGTCAGAGGGCTTGATCTACGCACTGGGCGGGTACAACGGGCGCACACGCATGTCGTCCGTGGAGCGATACTACCCAGACAAGAACCAGTGGGAGATGACCACGCCAATGAACAAACAGCGATCGGACGCTAGTGCCGCCTCATTGGGGGGCAAGGTTCGATTACGTTAAATGTTATATTAACTACTTTTCATATAGGTACCTACAATGCGATTAATTTAACAATGGATGACAGAAGTGACCAACTTCAGAGCGCTTGCGGTACAAAATGATGTATTAAGTCTTTGAATGATCGAACTTGGAAAACTTCATCGAAGTATTAAATCTGTAAAATTTACTCTGCCATATTCTCAAGTGAAGTTGCCGCTGATCACTGTCTATTGTCAATTTAATCGGATTGTATACTTGTTGATTTCGTCACATTTTGAACTGAACTAATCTACAGACAGAAAGCTCAATAGTTCTGAACTGAGAGCTTAGCCAAAGTAACATAATTGCAAGTCTTGACAATGTTTGTTTACATACAATGAGCACCCACTTAGGTAGATAAAAAATCACTCATTATTTGTATGACAGATATACATAGTGGGTGGTTTCAACGGGCAAGAGGTGCTGAGTTCGGCGGAGGTGTTCGACGCCGACACGAAGCAGTGGAGCTTCATCCGGTCGATGCTCAGCCCACGCTCCGGCGTCAGCCTTATCGCGTACCGGGACTGCCTGTATGCGCTCGGCGGGTTCAACGGGTACAGCAGACTTAACACAGGTTTGTTAACTGATATCGTGTGGACATTTAAAAACGTACGGGAATCGGGAAACTAAAATGGTTTCAAAAGGATGGATGAGTTTTCCTGGGTATTCATTCCCCAGAGGAATTTGGCATAACATCTGGAAGTCTCTGTGAGGAAAAAGTGGGTCATTGTCTATTTCTTGCTTACGTTATTGGCAGAAATGTATGATTGATATTGACTAATCTATCAATCTAAGTACTTTGCAAATGATAATAACAAACAAACTGATGTTTCCTTAGTCCTTATCCTAGCAAATTAAATAATATCATTAATAAGCCAGCAAATCCGCGAGTTCTAGAAATTGAATACCTAAAGGTATCGTATCTACGATGATTAGATTGATCGAAGTGTTAATCTTTGACGCAGGTGAAAGATTCAGCCCTCATCGTGGCGGTGACTGGCAGGAGGTAACGGAGATGTTCAGCGCCAGAAGCAACTTCGCCACGGTGCTGTTGGACGATATGATCTTCGTCATTGGAGGGTTCAATGGTAAGTAACTAAAGACCCATTTAAAGGGTTTCAGTTTTATCATTCCTATTTTTCGATAAATACGAGTTAAGTTAGATATGCTTTGAAAGCTTGGCAAGATATCTTTGATTTAATGTTGTGTCAACAAGGTATGATAGGAGAGGCCTGCCAGGTTGGCGTGCAGCAGACATGATGATGATGACCTTCTTTCAGGTTCCACCACCATACCTCACGTGGAATGCTACGATGGAGACACCCTGGAGTGGTACGACGCTGCCCCCATGAACCTGAACCGCTCAGCTCTCAGCGCCTGCGTACTATCAGGACTGCCCAACGCCCGCTCCTTTTCTTACCTGGCTAAGGCAGTACCGGCAGCCGGGGCAGATCAAGCCCACCATTCTTAACAAAAACTAAACATTACCACAGTCCAAACCACTATCACCAAATCCTTCGCTACCAACGCTGCTTGTCTGTAAATAATAAAGATACAAAATTCGGCAGCATTGAGGTGGCAAACCCCCCCAAAAATAACTCTGTGATATTTTTCTTGTACATAGTTTGTGTAAACTATTTTTATCTACCGTAAATCATGGTTATATAATGTACAGATCATGTCGATTAATCCTTTATGTTCATTTTATTTTCTAGCGTGTGTTAGTAAAATAAAAATTCTAGATTATTTTAGATATAATTTTAAAGCGGAGGGTTTGTAAATTTTCAAGTCTTTTTTTATTTTTATAGTGTAGTTTGTGACAAATTTATTTTGGTACTTTAGTGTATAGTTCGCGTCCGATACAAATCAGAGTGGTCGCGTTTTGGATATTTTGTGTACGATAATATGTTACGGTGTACTTACCAGAGGGCCGTGATGTTGTTGTATCTGTGATATTTTAAATGATAAACTTACCTACATGTGGATAAAAATTGGAAAAAATGTAAAATTGACTTTTATGAAGAAAAATTTACTGTATTCTATTAGAAAGATTGATAAATTCACAAATAAAGGAAAACAATACCTGTATTTTTGTATCTTTATTTACTTATATTTATAGGATAGGTATTAGGTAGGTACTTACAATACCTAATTAATTGACCGCAGATAGCTTAATATAATGGCTAAGTAATATAAGAATAAGTTAATTATAAACACTTTTTGCTATTTAAGTGTAAAACGCAAAGATAAGATGAGTGAGTCAACAATATAAATAAATGCATTATTTATGACCGACTACTGGGCAGTAATTTACCTCGTACAGAAACAACACCTCAATTACGTAGTACTCGAGTAATACCCCCCTAGTGCCCCCTACGCAACGAGACAGCCGATAGCCACTGCGTTGCGTACGGCTTGAATCAACGTGCATACGACAGCGAGAGTGGCCAATCGTGCGTATATTTACTATCGGGTATACAGGGTGCGACCGGGAGAAACCTAGGGTTGCCAACTATTTTTTACAAAATAAAAAGTATAAGGTCGGTAATGAAAAATGAACAGTATTTTAGATAAATGAACAGTACTTATTTAAAATTTTTAAGGTTTTGATTACACATTTCTTAGTGCTTCTGGCACAACTTGTCAATTTTGTGTCATTTTTTATTAAAATCCAACGAGAAACGAGGTGCGCTGCCCGCGCGCCTAACATGGAAACGTAGTGTTGGGCGTTTACTTTTTAAACAGATCTATGGATACCAGTAATGCTTTTTTATTCAACAGTCAAAAGTATAATGTAGTGGAAAACAGTATAATACTGTTTTTAACAGCATAGTTGGCAACCCTAGAGAAACCCCACCCCCGCGCGAATCCGTCGCGATCGAACCGCAAACCGGGCGTAGTGGTTGGGTTGAACAGCCGTGACCGGGCGCGGCGAAACATCACAACGCAAATATACAACGTAACGATGGAATTGAAAGGAAAGGTTGCTCTCATCACCGGTGCCGCAGCAGGCATCGGGTTGGCCTACTCCGAGGAATTGCTCAAGCAAGGCGCCAAGGTAAGGAGCTTTTATACAATACAATCGATAAGCGCGTGGCTGTTTCACCACAAAGTAATTTCTAAGTTCAAGGTAAAACAAACCGATGAATGAAGTGGGCTGGAAATAAGCCAAGATTAATGGTGTTATTAAGGATAAGTAAAGTAACTGCGATTCTCTGCCCGCGGCTTAAGCATTTATTAGTATTGATTTTTGCCGGCGCCGAGCGAGGTAGAAATTATGATTTTCCTTGTACTTGGTTTCCTTGTTATTGTTTACTTTTGCGCTCTAATTTTAGATCATATTTCTTTGTGTTCTTCCACAATGTACTAAAGACTAGCTACACCCCACATTCAAATGGAAGATAGGAAAAATATAGGAATCGAACGACCGGCCATAGCTATCAGTACGCACATCGGAGAATATAGATAGGACTAAAGCAAAGTTTAGATTAGCAATAAATCTTGCAGAAGTTGACATCCGCAAGCTGTTACCACTGTATAAACAGGTGTGGCAAGCTAAATTATCAAAGTGGTGCAGCTTGCAGAACTTGCTCTCTCAAGAAATTACAGGAAGGTCTTGCTAGTCTATACCTAAGTTTATTTTAACTTGATCTATAGGTATCGTTATGCGACATCGACTCCGAGATCGGGGAGCAGGTGTCCGACGAGCTGGGCGCCAAGTACGGCCGGAAGAACGTGCTGTTCTGCCAGTGCGATGTCACCGACTACCCGCAGTACGAAGGTGAGTAGATTATTATTAGATCACAAGATTTACGATCGGAAGGAACGTTATATTTCCCGTGGTACTATGGGATGGTAGTACCACGGGCAACAAAGGATAAGTTCGATTCCGAAATTGACAAGCAAGTGCCTAAAAAAACGGGCGTGGAGTTTGGTTGGTCGAAAGAAATTAGACCGCCTTCTCAACTAATTCTGTTACTGTAATTCACCCCACTGACAATATTTTTGTAACATAAACCAACAATGTAAGTTTCCTAAATAATGTACATAATCCAGTCCTATAGTAAGTTGCTGTCTTTTGTTTGTTTTTTATACATACGATTACGCGGGCAAGAAATAAGACACTGAAATCCCATATTGAGTTCCCGAGGGTTAGCAATGCTTCACTTCAATCGGCTATTTTTAATTAATGAATCACGGAACAAAGTCGGTTCGTTGTCGGAATTCATTTTAATTAACTAACTACTGAAGCTCTTTTATTTTCAGAGGCTTTTGAAATGACTATGAAGGTGTTCAACCGGTTGGACATCGTCATTAACAATGCAGGCGTCATGAACGACAGATTTTGGGAGCTCGAAGTCGATGTGAACTTGGTGAGTTAACTAAAGAACAGCGACCACTTCTCATACAAGCGTTGACCTGTCAAATAGCTTTTTCATTTCAAAGATATTAATTTGAATAGTTGCTATGACCGCAGAACACTAGATTTATTAAATTTTAATTTGGTTATAAAATACATATGTAATGGTAAAATCATTATTTTGTAGTTAATATTAATTGTTAATTATCGCCAATCTTTGTTATTAATTTTCTATAATCTGCACTGCCGATGTTTATTTTTATTAATAATTTATAAATTACAATAAAAATGCAATTTTATGAGCTATATTACTTCTCTATCTTCTACATTTTGACAGGTCAGAAATGGGCGTCCTTTCTCAAGTTCAAAGTAGTTAACATGTTTGTATTTTATGGGGTTGATTTGGTACCATCCTAAGTTAATTTTAGTGGTTATCGAGGTGTTATGAACTAAAGTTATAAAAACTAATACAGTGATGATCATAAGAGAAAGTAATATTATGGATCGTTTTTAGTACTTATCTTCAGTCTTTTCTGTCCTTTGAGAATGTCATTTTATTTTAATCACCTAATGTAGGATATCCGGTTCCACCAGTCAGCGAAAGAACAGTCTATAAATACCGAGCGTTACGAATTTAGGAACAAGGGACGTGGTGATAGCAGGACTCACTGTACAATAAATACGTTGAAGTATTCCATTGGTTCATTCGGGGCTATTGAAATTTTATAAAAATGTATTCAAGTTTATTAAATTATTTTATAGCTGAGTTCTGATTT
Organism: Catoptria pinella; assembly: GCA_963556745.1. Taxonomy (NCBI): domain Eukaryota; kingdom Metazoa; phylum Arthropoda; class Insecta; order Lepidoptera; family Crambidae; genus Catoptria; species Catoptria pinella. The sequence goes on from OY750771.1 coordinate 3,158,000, forward strand.
TAATAATTATTAGAGAAAACTCAGAGAGGTTGTGTCGACCTCCCTTTTTATCCCTATCTAGGGAGGTCGACACAACCTCTCTGAGTTTTCTTCCGCCAGTTCTTTCTCTCAGAGGCCTCCCAATTTGTGAACTGGTAGTAGATTCAGTAGCTAGATCTTGTTTTTCTAATTAACTTTATTCAATTTAATTCAGTAATCATTATTAAAATCAGAACGCAGCTATAAAATAATTTAATAAACTTGAATACATTTTTATAAAATTTCGAGCGGGTAATTTCATAAAAATATGAGCAGCCTTTTTGCTTTAGTCCTCCCGTGACCACGGCCCCTGGAAAGGTGTCGAAACGTCGGGAATTCTAAAAAACCAATAAATACAAACTAAATAATTCCAAAACAACACCTGAATTAATAATATACGCGCTGTAATCCGTAAAGTGTTTTATTTCTATAATAGATTATATTTTTAATGCCATTAAATAGCATTTTAGTTTTCTATAGAAGACGCTGTACACACCAAAGTATTTTCGAGGAAAGGAAGGAATGTATTGAAAATCGATATCAAGAAATGAAATCAATAACTACCGCCTTTTAGGATAGCTTATTTATTATTACTGCAAAAGCTGATTTCCCTAGATTCTGGGGGCTAATTGTCTAATTTCAAAATCTATCGCAATCGCTTTCATTTGATAGATGACACATTGCTGCATTTCTTTGGTAAGTTTTTATTTATGCCAAAAAGAAGCATCAATGTGTTACATCTTGAAAGCGACTGCGATAGATTTTGAAATTAGACAATAGAAGGGCAGGTTCCACTCTTAGAGCTCTAAGGTTCCACTCAATGGACATTTTAGTTTCTTAAAAAGCTGCACTGTTTCCAGAACGGCGTGATCCGCGGCACCCTGCTGGCGTACCGGTTCATGGGCAAGGACCGCGGCGGGCAGGGCGGCACCATCGTCAACACCGCCTCAACCGCCTTTGCGCGCCCGCAAGTCTCCACGCCTATTTACACAGCCACCAACTACGCGGTCGTCGGTCTCACGAGGGCTTATGGCGTGAGTAATGATATTAACCTAAGTGGCTATGTAGATCTGTAAACCTCGCGTTTGAATTTTTTTTAAACATTTTTCTAAATGGTTAAAATATTCGCTTTCCCGCTATCTCAGCCATTTTGAAAAATTACGAAAAACTGAATCGACAAAAAATCTTTATAATTATAGAACGCTCACAAAATTTCACGTGAAAATCGGTTGAGAAATGCTGGGGCCCTACCGGCAAACTTTTTGAACTTCGGCGGGTCTGCCGAGCTTCAACTTAAAACAGATAAATCGAAGTAAAGATTTTCGTATTGTACTATTCGTGTGACATCATGAATTGGGGCTCGATTAATCTGTTTTAATTTGAAGCCCGGCAACTTTCCAAAGATTGATTGGTACGGCCCCTGTAGAGGAATGAGGAGAGGGCCGCAAGTGCGTACGATCACGAGCGGTTGCATATTAAAATGGAAAAAGCGGCTAACCGCGCGGCCAGCCGCCCCCGCGGTCAACCGCCAGAGGGCTAAGAGGCAATCAGCACTGTCGACTGGTCGTGCGGCGACTCGGTCGACGGGGACTGCTCGCGTTCTATAGTCTGAATATTTTTTTTACGCACTTGGTCGGGCGACCAAGCGCCGGAGGTCGCCGGATGACTCGGGAGTCGCCGAACGACTAGCCGCGCAGCGGCGACTCACCCGACAATTTTTATTTATTTGATTGATAAATTAATAAAAATCGAAGGTAAAATATAGTCACGTCTTTTCAACAAAGAACGTGCCTTTATTTTTTCTCGTTTCTTACATCGTTCGTTTTCTATAATTAGAAACGTTACTAAGTATTGCAACTTCTCTGCACGAATGTACAAGAAACACTACCCACATATTCAGGTCGCTCGCTTGGTCGCCCAGCCCCTAGTCGACCGGTCGAATCCATCTCCCGGTCAACAGTGCGTATTAGCTCTAATCCAAACTTGACTTTACTACAGGACCAATACCACGTGAACCTAACTGGCGTGCGGAGCCTGGTGCTGTGCCCAGGCCTCACCGACACGGGGCTGGTGAAGGAGATCCGCAAGCAGCTCATGTCCTCCGAGTATGAAGCCGCCTGGCAAAGGGACAACGCTAACAGCAAAGCACAGAGGTATTATTTTTCTTTATACACCTTGCCCAAAAAGTAAGGCCTCAGATACACGAACAGCACCGCGTGACAACAACCAAAAACAGAAACTTTTTTACAACTTGCATTTTCTAATGGAGTTCTCTCCCGTCAGTAAGCCTCCTCAAGCAAAGATTACACATTTTACAAAAGCGATAACGAATTCGAAAACGAAAAATGTATGGGTTTAATGTTTCAAAAGGCTAATCATAAATATGGAAGGCGAAAACTTGTTGAAAAGATGAAAAACTTTCATCTTTTCATCTTTCATCGTTTGCGAAGTTCTTTATCGCTTTTACAAATGTGCCATCGTTTACGTGCCTCTGAAGGTCAATATCTGGGGAAGCCCAAAATAACAATTATCATGCATGCCATCATATACCAAGGCCTAATATCTATTAATATCTCCACAGTGCGGAGCACGTCGGCAGGGCCCTAATAGAAATCCTCACTAAAGCACAGAGCGGCTCAGTGTGGGTGGTGGAGAACAACCAGCCTCCGAGGGAGTGGCGCGGCTAACTGCCATCAACAACGAGCAAGCCAACATTTAAAAGAAAATATTTGCCACAAAGGTATGACGTGTGTGAAGCTAACGTCGTCACGAAAAGGAATTTTTTGCCAAAGATATAAGGGTATTTTTGCAAAACGATTACTACAAATGCAATGGAACAATCTTTAAGTTGAATAGCAGATGTATGCCAGCGTCACATCAAATTCGAAGTTCAGAATAATGGAAACAGAATCTGAACATCTAGCTAGCTCATGTCTAGCTCAAAATCCGCCTAATCTAAAGCAAAGGGGTATCTATCGCTACCTTAAGATCTGGCGTTAGGCCTTATCCCAACGAGACCAAAATCTTGGCCTATAACATAGGCAACTAAAATTGTTTTTCATGTTTATATCCAATGATCAGTAAAACCTTTTTTAAAGCACACAATATGATAATGAAATTATGATGTGGCATTTTACGTGGTACTGGAGGTAAGCAATAAATTATACCTTCTACGAACATACTTCCAGAAAACCAGATTAAGAAATGGTTGTGTAAATATTCTTTCTGTGTAGGATAGTCTTCTCACTCAGAAGCGGTATTTCTATATTTTAAGATGTATTTTATAAAAAAAATACTATGTAATATACATAATAGTATTTATAGACATAAGTGCTTGTATTGTGTACCTTCCTACTCTAATAGTAATGTATACGCGAGTATGTACTTAAGCGCATACACGTATTTTAAAAGCTTCTAAATTGTTAGTTACGGATGTAAAACATTTTGTTTAAAAAGTTGTAATGTGTAATGAATGTGTATGTATTTGTTAAAATACTGTTTATTACTTTTAATAAGTTTTGTATTTTGTACGAAGTTTGTTAAATGTTAGCAGACTTGAAAAAGCTATATAATTAATTTGCAATAAACTGTTTTAAAATTAAAAGCGTTTCTGTTAAGAAAAAGACATTTCTGGAAGATTTGTAGTAAATGTATATTTCGATATTAATACAATCACCAGGTACAGTTTTTGAGTTACAGATTTTTTACAAATATAGTGTATCTTGTCAAAAGTTTATTTCAAATTTTCACACGAAAAGGACTCTTGCCAAACATTGTTGCTAATAGTAGTAGAATATATTTTACGACAAACGATTCCAATTTATTTAAAGAATTAAACTAAGTCCTCTTCTGGAACATTTAGAATACATACTAAAATTTGTGTGATAAAACAGTGGATCCCTTTCGTATTTCGAATAATTCTGGCAGTAATCGATGTGGCGGTGCCACCGACAGCGACATTATGCATTAATTAATTGAAAATTCTCCTTCACAATCATCTCTTCTCATTTGTCGGCGCGGCAGCGGTACGACATCGCCTCGCCATAGTAAACAGGCGTGGTTGTCACAGCTACCAGGCAAGTTACTATGTCAAGGCGATGTCGTACCACTGCTGCGCGGATAAATGAGAACCTAATATTAACTCCAGTTCTGAACTAAAGCATATGACAAATCAAGACGCATAATCCAATGGCACCGCCACCAGATCTCGCCAGCAGTCCTACTATCACATTTCATTTATCTATTACTAACAATAAAACGACAGTCAATAAAACAACTTCATCCACACACTATTAACATAGGGCCAATCGCAAAACGTTAGTAGGCAGGCACGTCTTCATACTGACCTGCACTAAATTGTATTTCAGTCTGACCAGCAGATACATGGACATACTTTACAAAACAAGGTGTGTTATCTCAACACAACTAAGTAGGACTGCTGTTAATAAATACCACTGGCCATTGCTCGATGTTAATCTGGAAGTACAATGACCCTTGGATATAATAAAACATGTTCATATTATCTAACTTTAAATAGGCACAAACGCGCTTAATAGGAGAGAAGCTTTAGGAAACTGCATCCATTGGGCATGACATAAATAAACATCTCAATTTCACTATGCAGGACGTGTTTTCACATAGCCTCTGTAAAATTTACATAGGGAGGCATAAACTCAGTTCCGTTTTATTTTCTCATCTTACATTGACATTTCTAGCATAATCTAGCCTAATATCGCTATTGACGGTCGACATGTGTCATACAGCAAATTTAGATCATGCCAATGTGTAATCGCCCAATCAAAGAATACCACCGCTCATTGCTATCCTATAATTACAATACACTAACTGTGAGCGCGCCTTCGCGAAGACACTTTTGTTCTCGCGCATACTTGCTTACGGGAATTTCCATCTTTCTCCTTCCATTATATTGGATACAACACTAACACACCAAAACAATGTCCATCTGCTTTTATCCGCACCACCATATTTCTTCCCGAAAAGACAATATTACTTTTTAACTGATTACATTTAACATTTGAATCACCATCTTACACTTTTCCGTTACAATTGCTTTCTTGATTAGTCCTCGCGATAATAAATTAAGATTCATTGTATAGTTGGCATTGCGCACCTTCTCTCTACTTTTCTGTAAAAGAAAATCCGCTTTTAGTAGAATATCATATTTTATAGTAATTTAGTGTCTGGGTGTGTATATTCCGTTTATTCTTACTTGTTCTATTCGATAAACAGTCTTCACTTGACTCTATTGAAATAATCTAAATACAAAAAAATCCACACATAGATTGTGAAAGAAATTGTGAATTATTACTGAGAATTTGATTTAATAATACATTAAATTTTGTACGCACACCTAAAAAGCCGCGGGATATGTGTTTGTGTCGAATGTAGTGTGTCGTGTGTGGCACATTTACCATGGGTGGTTGCGTTTTATGAAGTGTTGTGGCATATTTTCATGGGTGGTTGCATTGAATGCAGTGTGTCGTGGCATATTTATTATGGGTGGCTGCGTTGAATGCAGCCAGCGTGTCGTGGCATATTTACCGTGGGTAGTAGGTCACTGCGCGGCGGCGGTGGCGGGCGCGGGCGGGGGCGCGGGCGCGGCGGGGGCGGGCGCGGAGGCGGAGGCGGGGGCGGGGGCGGGGGCGGGGCCGCCGCGCCGCGTGCCGCTGCTGCCGCGACCGCGGCCGCCGCCTCGCATCGCCCTCCACCTGCCGGAGGAAGAGGACACTCGATATACGCGTCTCATCTCATAAGGGGCGTCGCTCACTATATGAGACGCGAGGAGAGGCACGAGACGATTCGATCGAGTGAACGGTGCGTTCGTGGCTAACCTCGCCTCTCGGTGCCCCACTCACAGCGCTTATATCAGATGCAGTTATTTGGTCACTACACGATCACGAATCACGTGTGTATAGTACAGTGTATGTACTATACGATTAATATAACTAAAAAATACCAAATTCGGAGTGCTTGCGGTACAAAACGATTTACATATATTTGTAAAATTTACTCGTCGGCGAGTGAAATTGCCACTTCTGTCGAATTGATCGCATTGTATATTGTATATAATGTACTCACGGCTGGTGGGGCCCGTGCATGTTGTGCGGGTTGTGGTGACGCCACGAGGCCCGGCCACGCCACGCGCCGCGCCTCGCCGACGCCACGCCGAACGTCTCCGAGTTCAGCTTGCGCTCCGTCCGCCAGTCCGTTCGCTGGCTGCGACCCTTCAGTCTGAAAACGAACGAACAAATGAGTTGACGCAACGGATTATCATCGTCGGGATGCGACACCTGTGCCAGCTGGATTGGCACTAAATAAATTAGATTTCTTTCTCTCTTTGAATTAATATAATATAACACAGCTCACATCTTCTTTAAACAAACTTTATCTTTTGTAAAAGTAATCTTATGTATTCAGGAAAAGCTTTTTTTTAAAGGAAAAAAGACTAACAATTCAGCTTTAAAATTAACTATCTCTAAAAAGCAAGAAATAGTCTTTACCTGAAATAGCTATCAAGTTCAAGTTATTTATGTAAGCAAAAGTAAAAAAAAAAAGAATTTAGCAACAAACTAAATAACGCAAAAACAAGTAATCAACAAGCACTAACCTCTCCACAGCCTCGCACGAGATGTTGTCAAAGAAGCTCTTGTTCTTGTCGTAGCCGGTGAACCCGCTCTGGTCCTCGTCGAGCTCGGGCTCGCCCGCGCCCGTCTCGTTGCCCGAGTCATCCTTCTTGTCCACCTCGCCTGGCACTAATGTCGGAACCTTGGAACATAATCAACACATACAATATACATAGCCAACTAATCCTACTAATGTTGTGTGTCTGTTCACGCCTTGTCTGTTCACGTTACAAATAAGACATCGGGGTAAAATAGTCGTATCAATTCAGCTATTTGATACTGACCCTGATGTAAGTAAGTATAAAAGACATATAACAATTGTCAAAAACTGTTTACAAAATAAGATAAGTAAGGATAAACAGACAGACAGTCAGACAAGACAGTTTATATCAGAATAAACTTTAGTCACTCTTTCTTATTTCTCAAAGCACAAATCAGCAAAAAAATAAAAAAAACAGGATATCTTAAAACAGTATTAAAAACATTAATAATTGTTTTTAAAATATAGTTTATACAACATGTTACAAAAATACCCCTAATGCCGAATATAGTAGATAGGGACCATCAAACTGAATAACTTTTACCATGGGACCAACTCTGAAATCGCGAAAAAAAAATCAGCTGTTTCATACATTTTGATATTTTCGTAATTAATTATTGTATGAAACGGCTGATTTTTTTATCGCGATTTCAGAGTTGGTCCCATAGTAAAAGTTGTTCAGTTTGATGGTCCCTATATACCATATTCAGCATTAGGGGTATTTTTGTAACACCTTGTATATTACAAGAAAAAATCACAAAAAAGTAAGAGAATTCTAGCAAAAACGTTTACTTACCTCAACCTTGACAGGCTCATCAGAGATCTTGGTCTTGGCAAGTTGGCTGCGCAGTTCCTCAAACTCAGTGTTGGCTTGTTCGAAGTCATAGTCGTTGTCGAACTTGAGGGTGTTCTTGTTGCGCGGCACGAAGCCACGGCCGCGGCCGCGGGGGCGCCCCCGCCAGCCGCCGCGCCCGTATCCTTGACCTACCGAACAAACATCACACCATAACACCACAGTGTAATAGTAATGGCAATTAATGCTAATTTTAATTAATTTCATTAGCATGCCAATTTTCATAATTAGCATGCTATGTGCTATTGCTATGCTAATTGCTAATACGAATTTTAATATGAATTAATATGAATTTTAATATGAATTTTAATATGAATTTTAATATGAATTTTAATATGAATTTTAATACAAATTTTAATATACATTTTAATATGATTTTTAATATTACGTATTTACACGTAAAAATCAAATCTTCCATCATTTACACAACACGTCAGTATTTAAATGCCAATTAATCGATGTCACAACAATTAAATAATTGACTGACCTACGACCTGCGACAAGTAAATCATTTCTAAACAAAATTAACCAGAATAATGAACTCTAAACACAAGCATTTTACTTAACTTTTTAAGAAATTGCACTGCATGCGTGCACTCTTCCCTTTCACTCACTCACTCGTATACATTCGATAAATCGTCGTCCAATGTCGGTAATTAATTCACGAACGAAATTATTTAGCAGTGAAATTATTTAGCAGACAGTTCGCGGCGCGATGCTAACGAGCGCAGTCGCATTATTTCATATCGGAGACGAATTCATTCGTAATGATATTTCGCGCCGCGTGCTAAATAGCGCGGTCGTATTATTTCATATGATAGCAGCAGGACGCGAACGCAGACGATTTCGCGCGGTTTGATGAGGAGTAGCTTTCATTATTTTTAGCAACTATGATTAATTTAATGAATGCTAATTGACGATTAGCAATTAATTATGAATGCTAATGCTAATTGTTCCATTACTACAGTGTAATAATATGTCCGGATAATAATAAATGCTTGGACAATTTCACACGGCGCCATTTAGCCCTAAACTAAGCAAAGCTTGTAATATGGATGCTAAACAACTGATATATTACTTATATACTTTTTAAATATATATACATAGTAAAACCCAGACCCGTGACATAAATTAAAATTTCGGCTCGGCCAGGAATCGAACCCCATGGTAGACCATGCACCATTCAGGTCGTCATATCTTTTCCTATACGGCCAGAATTAATAATCAATCCAGACTGGAAGAGGCCTGATCCAGATTAGTTGCTATGCAACGTTTGATATCAATAAAGAATTTTCGACAGTTGCCTAGCAATCAAACGGGATCAGTGGCCCTACCATGAGTTGATGCAAACTGTTTACTTTACCGTAAACTATTGTCTTCCCTCTTTCACACGTATTGACTGTAAGCAGTATATCCGCTAGTTTACGGAAGCGTAAACAGTTTGCATCAACTCACGGTAAGGCCACTGGCCTGTCTCTATCTGTGGTTTGATTATTTCTGGCCGAACTCTTTTGTCTCGGCGATGAATGCAGACAAATGACGACTAGTACTACAGTACCGCACTTTCAGTAGGTGTTTTACGAGTTTACTCTTACTATAGTCGATAGCGATTGTAGTTGATATTTGTATGACAACTCTTAGTTTACTGTAGTTACCGCCAGAGGCGCTTACTTACAAAATTGCTTACTACAGTCGCTATCAAGTATACTAAACGTAACTGCGCACACTCATAATACAGGCACAGTAGGGAAAAGCAACGGCGCGAGCATCCGCTTCGGATACGGGGTTTAGAGGATAATCAACTCAATAATAAATTCATGATGCAAACAAAAAGTACTTCGTCGTACATCGTTTTATGGATAAATAATGTACTTATGAATGGCAAAAACTGCATATACTAGACATGTTTTCTCTCTGTCAGTCATTTTGCTTAAATGGCTGAAACAAGATTGTTTGCAAAGCGTGAATGGGGAATGTCTGAACCAAATCAAATTGGCTGAATATATTTTATAGGATTATATTTAAAATATTTTCACGCAACTAAAAATTCCGCAACTTTTTTCTATTTTTATAAATATCCTTTATAAGAGCGTATTCTACCTATAAAAAATTTCAGCCAATTAGTTTTTTTTACACACTCCCCATTGCAGTCTGTTTTTTATTATTGCAGACAAAATATTTGTTTGCTGGCCAAATAAATAAACAGCTGATATTCTATTGCTAAACATAATTGAAAAATGGCAGACCAAATAATCACTTTTCTATAAAAATGTTTGTAAAACACCAACAACCTCGCAGGAGTAGATTACTAACATCATAAACAACGTTTGTTATATGACTTTCCAAAAGTTTCCGAAAGACTAAAAAAATATTGACGTTTTAATACAAAACTCGATCAGCTGTTTGAACATTTGTGTGGAAAGTTGATCCTTTTGTGTTTTTTTTCGGAAAAGTCGTAAAACAATAGTGCAAGTCAAAAATTAAAATATAAACTTATTTGTATTGCTTTAAAAATGGTGCGGTTGGCGCGCCTCGCTTAAGCGATACTTCACAGACCATATATAATACAAAGTAGTGATTTACTAAACCCATGGCCCATGTATTGTAATGATAAAAAAGTTATTTCCTATTATTGTTTTGCTAGTGAGGAAGTGTTTTTTTTTTATTTCGGTTCTGCGTGTATAAATAATTATGTCAATATAAATTCGTTTTGAAGTTTATAATTCGAATTTTACGATATGAGAGTAGATAAACGTTGTTTATGATGTTAGTAATCTACTCCTGTCCGCCTAGCATGACCACCGAAACGCGATATGGTATAGCAATTAATCTCTTTTAACTGTCTAAAGACAATAGGTTTTGACAGTTGTGTGTCGATAAAACGCTATATCACGCGATATACAAGGTGTTACAAAAATACCCCTAATGCAGAATATGGTATATAGGGACCATCAAACTGATCAACTTTTACTATGGCACCAACTCTGAAATCGCGAAAAAAAGATCAGCTCTTTCATATAAAAATTAAAATAGAAAATATCAAAATGTATGAAACAGCTGCAGCAGCTTTTTTTTCGCGATTTCAGAGTTGGCCCCATAGCAAAAGTTGTTCAGTTTGATGGTCCCTATATACCATTATCGGCTTTAGGGGTATTTTTGTAACACCTTGTATATATCGTGTTTTGGTGGTCATGTTGGCTTCGAGGTTGTTGATGTTTTACAAATAACCCTGTAAATTCATATTATGTAATTAGTTTTACTAACCTGCATTGTACTGCCCAGCCTGATGGTGGTGGTGGGGTTGAGCCGAGGTTTGAGGTTGCTGCTGATGCTGCTGGTGTTGTTGCTGATGTTGTTGATGTTGTTGCTGATGTTGTTGTTGATGTTGTTGTTGATGCTGCTGTTGATGATGCTGCTGTTGTTGATGAGGGTGCGGTTGATGCTGGTGCGGTTGAGCGCCTCCGCTTGGGTAGCGCTGACGGTTGCGAGAGTTGGTGCGGTTGCGAGTCTGCTTCTGCGAGGAGCCGTTGCTCCCGCGGCGGCTGTCGCGCTGCTGGCCCGAACCGCCCGCCACGGAACCCACCTGCTTGAACGCAAGAACATATTCAATCCATGAACATTGACTATGGATAAAGGAAAAGTCGAAACCAAAAAGTTATTGACAACGCGAATTGACGTTGTATCTGGTCGTTTGTAAAGAACAATTCGATTCTGTCTTTGGAACAGATAATGCCTCACGTGTAGGGCGCAATCTCCACGAGCGAGAGAATCGCGGCGATATTATCGTCCAGCCAAGTATTTCTATACTCTATATGAATGCGTCTCCACATGGCGATGTTATCGCGGCGATGCGACGATAGAAGAAGTGCTTATTCGTCGCTATTCTCTCGCCCGTGGAGACAACGCCTAGGAGTCATTATGGACAAATGTTTTAACAAAGAGTATTTGTATAGTAAAATAGAGCCTTTTAAACTATCACTAGTATATAATAAAAAATAATTGAAAATTATGGCCACCTTGCTAAAAAATATCAATTCATTCTTAAAACCTAGCAGTGTAATAACACAATATTTTACCTGGGTGCCTTGGTCAGCAGTGGGGCTCTTCCTATGCCCGACAGCGGGAGTACCAGACCTCGAGGCATTTTGCTGAGAACCACCTCCAATTAGATCAAGCATAGAGCCTGAAAATTGGTTATACAGGTGAAAATCAAACCAAACGCATTTTTATTGCATTATATCACAATCATATAATGTTAAAAAAAATGTAATGCATTTTGACTTATTTATTTACAAAACATAAGGTATGAACAGGAGAATTGTGTATGGGCATAACTTATTTTAAATTAAATTTTCTTCTTGAAGGTATGTGACCAGAAAAAACATTGAGAAATGCAGACTGTATGCGCCACCAAAAAAACAAAGTATGTGGAGTTATGCCTCAAGCTGATTAAAGATAAAAACTGAAAAGTTATAGCATAGAAAATGAGATAAATAGAAGCAACTATTAATTACATACACTTACTACAGAATAACTAGATGTTTATAATACACTATCGGCCATATTCATGAACGAAGAGTTACAGCCTATGTACCCCAAAATGCTACGCAATATTAATCTTTACGATTGACGTCTCATGGTGTCATATGTGTAAACAAACTTATTGGTGTAACGAGGGTGTAAACTCATTTATTGATAGGGCCGAATGTAAAGTGACATGAGATGATAATACTGATGCAGATGTACAAAAATGATAATGCAAAAATAGATATACACTACACTCTGGAATCTCTTTTAAACCTTAAATTTTTGTCTTCACTGTTTCCACTTTAGTGATGTTAAGTTTTGATGAGGTTACAACACTATAAAGTTTAGTGCATATCCATTTTGAAAAGTTCATGTAAGTAATAGTATTGTAAACATTTCAAACAATTTTGAATATTTTATCATAAAATAACTATATTAAGATCTTTTACAAGCAACAGACCAAGGGACATTTAATATGCAGTTTGCGATTTTCAAAGTGGTTAATTTGTTAGTTTTGGATCAATGGTAAAAAAATATAGAAAATTTTCAAAAATATAAGTTTATAATGCCATTTTTTTATAATTGTATTAGTTGGTCATTGTCTTTAGAAACTAGCTAGTTAACACAATGATGAGACTAAAAGATGAGGTAAAGAATAAGTGAAATGTTAAAGAGACACATGCTTTGGCTGTGGTGGGTTAGATGCTACCAATTTATACTTTGAAAAGTAGCATTATTAGGAATATGAATACACAAAATAATAAGAATACAATGGAGGGTGAAAATTAGCATGTTAATGATAATATAATAAAAATCGCAAGGTAGCATTTCTTTTCAAAGCTGAAGCTAGATAATCTAAAGAAAAACCTTGGTCTTTCACTTGGTTGTGGTGGACCACTCCTGATCCAATTGGAGCAGTCGTAGGTTGAGGCTGAGTCACCAAATCCACAGAAGTTTGCGGAGACAACTCACTGGTCTTGTTGAGTTGAGAATGCACACCTCCCGGGAAACCAGCCATCGGGTGATACTGAGGGTACTGATTTTGTCCAACCACCGGGTGACTGAACTGTCCCGTATACTGCCCTGGAGCAGTGTTACCACCACCCAAAGATGGCGGTACCGACATCTGCATGATGGCAGGATCATTGGGCAAAGAAGGAACATCATTCAGAATCCTTATATCCTTAATATCAGACCCACGAAACAAGATGTAATCATACACCTGGTTTTGAGGGGCGATGGGGTACTGTGATTCACGATCCTCAGTACCAAATGATCGCACTGTGGAAAAAACAAATTAAATTTAAATCAACTAGTTTTACATGTTTATATAGCAAAACTATAAACTACATATTAGGGATAGTCATTGTAGAGAAGTTTGAGTATTGTTTACAGGAATATTGTAATTATCAACGTCATCAATGTGAAACTACGGTCATTCGAAACAGTTCGAACATATTTATGTTGAGGGTAGAATCAAAACAACGTGTCCTCTACTCCGAACTATTTCAATGCAAAGAAAGTACTGTAAAACCTAGAGTTCTTATAGAAAAACGTCAAGCGTACTCACAACCAATACATAAACATTGATAGGATTAGATTACAGTATAGCAGATAGCAGATAGAATTTCTTTACCAAAAAACAGCGATTTCCAAAAAGTAATTAACCTTCCTATAAATGTATTTTTATAGAAACTACAGGCTATTCAGTTGGAATTAGTATGTACATAAGACAGATAGATAGAATCCATTTGTCACTTACCGCTAGCTAAAGCGATGGTACATTTCTGAGGATCAACGGTGAAAAGTCGCCCTTCATATCGGATATCGGCTTTCGATATCAGGCTTATCTTGGAGCCTAATTCAGGCATTCCAGAACTCATTTTGCCACTTTAAAAATACGACGCCGATGACAAAGATTTTTTCCGATATCGTCGACCGTGAAAAACTCATCCAGCGAATAAAATGCACACAAAATGACGAAAATGACTGCAATGAAGTTGGCAACAAGCGCGAGCGAAGTTTCTCTTCTTTTTTTTTTTAATAAGGGTTTTAACGGCACTGGGTTCAAGCCCTTTTATGCCTGTCTTGGATAGGCTTTTTATTTTCTCTTTCTTGCAGTAAAATTGTCAAATCAAATCTTAATCAAATTATAATTTGTTGATTGTGTTGTTGATGTATTTGTAAAGCGGCATGAAGTTACTGTAATTAGCTAAAAGATCTTCTAGTTTCTCTGGTATTTTTTTATGAATCTCTGAAAGTTCTGTGATGAGTGTTAGGCGGTGTAAGCTAAATCTTTTACAGGTGAAAATGATGTGCTGTAAATCTTCACTCACATCACAAACAGGGCATTTGGGATTATCTGCCATCCTCAGCCTATGCAGGTGAGCGCGAAATTGGCCATGGCCAAATCTCAGTCTGTTTATTGTGGTTATAAATTTTCTATTGGGTACTTTTTTCCTGTACCACCAAGGTTGGGCGGGCGGGCTTCCTTGGATCGATTTATAATGCTGACCCTTATCTTGACTAATGGTTTCCCAATATTCTTTCCAGAGCAGTGTCAGGTGTTCATTGGTTTTGGACTTATAGTCGGTGAATGGAACATCCATAGAAGAGGTATGGTCTTCATTTGTAGGCTTCCTTGTTGCTTCATCTGCTTTTTCATTTCCAGTTATACCACAGTGCGAACGTACCCACATAAAATGTGTACTTTTTCCACATATATTTAAGTTATGCAAAAGTTCCTTAATGTAATAAACTAAGTAATTTACATCATATTTACATTTGTTATTTTCTAGGGATTTTAGTGCACTTAGTGAATCAGTTACTATTATAAAAGAATTATTACTATTTACATTAGATATATACAATAAGGCTTGGTATATAGCATAGCATTCAGCTGTATATATTGAGCATATATTTGGAATTGTAAAACATTTACTGAGGTTTTGTTGTGGATCATAAAAGGCGGATGTTACACTACTATCAGATTTAGATCCATCTGTATAAATACTATAATAGTCTTTATTTTCCATAAATTGTAATAATTCGGCATTATTGTTAATGAGCTCTGTATGTATTACAATATTGCAGTTTATTAAAGCATTATATTGGATCTTATATAAAGGCCATTGACTATTTTTATATAGATTTTCATATAGATAATGCATGTATACTAAAATTGAAATGAGTTCTGGTGTATGTCCTGATTTTAGTAACTGACAGTTAATATAGTTAGCAGGTTGTGAAATTTCTAATAATTGTGGAGATAACAGTCTGTCTATTAAACAGGGATTTTGAGATGATATTGCTTTTAAACAAAAACTTTCTGCTAACTGCAAACGGCGAAATATAAGTGGCTTGATACAACACTCACTCTGCATAGCGTGAATCGGGGTGGAGCACATTGCTCCACTAATAATTCTTAGAGCCTTATTTTGGATTACATCTAGTTTTTTCAAAAGACTTATGTTAGCGTTCATATAAGCTAAACTGCTATAATCAAAGTGACTTCTTACTATACTTTTATATAACATAGATAAAGTTTGAGGGTCTCCTCCCCAATGTACTCCAGCTAGTGATCTTAACACATTTAGGCCTTTTGTAGCGCTACCAATAATTTTATTTACATGATCCTGAAAATTTAATTTTGAGTCTAAAACAACACCTAGGAATTTATGGCTTTGGGCCCATGGCAAAGGATGGTTGTCATACATTACATCATTATTAATCAGAGAATTTAAAAATTTTTTTGAGAAAATTATGGCTGAACTTTTGGAGCTGCTGATTTCAAGTTTAAGCTTATTATGATAAAATTCAAAAATTTGCAATAATGCTCTATTCAATTTGTTAATTGCAATATTTACATCTTTGTGGACAGTATATACAAGTAGATCATCTGCAAACTGTAAGAAATGTACATTGTTCTCTTTTAAAAACTGTTTAATTTGACATGCTTTTTTCATACGACCTGATACATTACATTCATTTTGACATACTTTGCTCGACGCCGACTCTCTGCGGGTGGCGGTCGCCCTCCGCTTGGGCTGCGATGTATGCGAACCACATATATGCATCTGCGGTACCATGGTGGGGGCCGATGGCCATCACGCGTTGAGCTGTCGTCGTTGCACAGGAAGGCATCCTCGCCATCATGCCGTCAACGATATCCTACACAGGGCTCTCACGTCGGCCGGCATCCCCTCCGTCCTTGAGCCGCCGGGTCTCAGCCGCACCGACGGTAAGCGGCCTGATGGTTTAACGCTTGTGCCGTGGGAAAAAGGGCGGTGCTTGGTGTGGGACGCGACTTGTGTCAGCACCTTCGCTGCTACCCACATCAGTCGTACCTCACGCGTGGCTGGGGCGGCAGCGGAACATCAGGCGGCCGCGAAGCACCTGAAATATGCCCCGCTGGAACAAAGCTACATTTTTATCCCTTTGGCGGTAGAAACGGCGGGTTGTTGGGGAGTGGAGGCAATTCAATTTGTCAGAGAGTTGGGGCGTCGGCTCAGACAAAAAAATTGTGACCCCCGCTCTGGATCGTTTCTGGTGCAAAGGTTGTCCATTGCCATCCAACGCGGCAACGCGGCCAGTGTGATGGGCACGTTTGCACCGGGAACTACTCGGGGTGGTCTATTTGACTAAGTAATATATAGGTATATTGCTGTAAGTAATTGGAATATAAATAAAAAATTGTATTGTATATTAATTAATAAATTAATATAACATTTGACATGTGTAAATATTATATAATAAAGGAGAAATAGTTGCCCCTTGCATTGTTCCTTTGTATATAGTTCCTGGTCCATGTATTATGTTGTTATATTTCACATACATAGTGCGATTGTATAGAAAGTTAAATAACCATTTTGTAATTTTTCCAGGAATACCAATTTCAAACAAAATCTGAGATAAAACAGATGGAACGACATTATCAAAGGCACCTTTGATATCAAGAAAAGCACATACCGTAACTGAATGACTCAAGAAAGATGTTTTTATGTCCGATATAAGTGATACAAAGCTTTCTGTTGCACTGTGACCCTTCCGAAATCCAAACTGTTCTGCAGGTAAAATATTGTTACTTTCTATGTAATAATCTAATCTCAATTTCAGCATGTTCTCAAATACTTTACCTACACAAGATGACAAAGAAATAGGTCGATATGGGTCACTATCTTCAGCAGGTTTATTAGGTTTTAAGATTGGAATTACACATTGAGTTTTCCAGGCAGAAGGTATGGTTTGAGATTCCCAAAGCAAATTATAGATTTGGAGAAGTACTTTTTGAGCATTTAAATGTAGTTTTTTTATCAGACTGTAAGTTATATCATCTAGACCTGGAGTAGTATCTTTTCTAGACTGTAATGAAGTTATTAATTCTTGTAAAGTGAAAGGTTCTGTAAGAAAATGGGCATTCGATTTTCCATTAGATTTAAAAAATGTTTCTAATTCAACTAAATTTACATTTTTTTCAGGGGCTGAAGGTGAAGCATATTTGTTTATGAAGTCTGGAATCCATTCATCATTCTTAGGCTGTTTTGAAGAAAATGCTCTCTTGAATCGTCTCATGTAATTCCATATAGTGCTAACTGGAGTATATCTATTAAAAGATTCACATAATTTTAACCAACTGTTTGATTTCTTTTCACTGATAAATCTCTTTTTTGCTGCATCAATTTTTTTGTATTCAATATAGTTTTCAATAGACGGGTTAGCTCTATAATAATTTAATGCTTCTATACTTTTAATGACTGCATCTTCACATTCATCATCCCACCACGGAACTGGTATTCGTTTACGATACGGGGACTCCTTTTTAAATTTCGGTACATATTTTTCTTTTAAATTGTTAAGTATGTGACAAAATTCATCATATGATTTTAAAGGGTTACTATTGTCTAAAAATAAATCATGAAAAGCGTTTTCACTTTCTTTTGTATAATTTTTCCAATCTGCTTTGTTGTAAATATAGCGTTCTGTCGGTGCTCCTATCTCGTATTTTTCTATAGAGACCTGAATATCTATGTGAGTGGGATAATGATAACTACCCATCGAATCGGGGTGAACACTCCAGTCGCACAATGGAGCCACAGTAGGACTTATACAAGAGACATCTATTGCAGATTGACTATAGCCTGGCCGGCCGACAGTAGTCGGTGAGCCCGAGTTCAAAATACATAAATCGCATTCATCAATAACATTATAAATTTCATTGCCTCGACTGGTACAAGACAGGCAACCGAATGCTACGTGATGTGCATTGAAATCCCCAGATACCATGATTGGTTTCGGTAGGTCGTTAATGATGTTTTTAAGCTTATTGCTCTGAAAAGTCGAACGCCCTTGTTTAGGAGGGGGACAGTAAACACATAATAGAGTCAATTTGCCAGCGCCTGTGCATAATATAATAGCAACAGATTGCAGTTCGTCGTAAAATGGTACTGGTGCAACGGAAAACTTATAACGGTCCTTGATCAAGATCGAGACTCCACCTCGACCACCTATACCGACCTGATTAATTGTGTTATAGTTAGGTATACGTAGATTATTGTCTTTAAGCCATGTCTCATTCAGTAAACAAACATCTATGTCATTTTTTTGGAGGTAATCAATGAAGAGTGGTTTTTTGTTATATAAACCTTCGATATTATATTGAGATACTTTTAAAATGTGTTTATCCATTAAGGATTTGGTTTAAGTGATTTTAAAAGTATCTCTTGAATAACATTATTGGTGATTGCTCTCCCTTCATTAGCAATAGAGACTAAGGCGCCTACTATTGCTTTACGAATAAAATCATTATTTATAATTTCATCTACTAGCTTTTCATTGGATAATTTGGGGTGAGTTTTGTTCTCTTCCGTGGTATTTACATTATTAGTTGGTGGGGTAGGAGTGATAGAAGTGGAGCCTTGAGCTTTTGGAATAGATTGCTTCATTGGTTTAGGGTTTTTTAACTCGGGAAAGTTAGTTTGATAATTTTTATATAAATTATTGTCAGTCTTTTTGCCGGCTAAAACCGCATTAGAATAAGTCGTTCTATTTTTTTTATCTTCAATTTTTTGTTTTTTTATTGGACAGTCTCGCGAAATAGCAAGATGAGGACCTTGACAATTTATACATTTAATAACTGTATTATCAGGACATTGGGTATAGTGGTGTTCTTCAGAGCATACAGAGCATCTTTGCGTCGACTTACATATTTTAGCGCCATGATTGAACTTAAAGCATTTATAACACTGTAGCAGCGGTGCATTGTATTCGTGTACTCTAAAGCGAAATAAGTCTAAAAACACATAATCCGGGAGACCCCTGGACAAGAAAGTTATACAGACCGTTTTAAATGCTTTGACAACGCCATTTTCCTTTTTGGTAAATCTACGTACAGCTACAATTTCGAATGGTGAACCTAGTTTCTTAAAAAGTTCTTCATTGCTAATACTCGTAGGTACGTATCGCAAAACACCTATTGTTTCGACTGCTGCTGCTGGTATATATGCCTTAAATTTGTGTCGGGATAGAAATTCTTCACTTCTCAAAAAATTGTTAGCATTATTTGCTTGTGAAAAAGTAATACAAATTTTATTTGGGTTCACTCTCTTGATGTTATTGATGCCCTTTATCTCATTTTTAAATAAATTGGTGGTAACAATCGGGTTGTTGTTGCCCAACTTTTCATCCTCTTTATAACTCTCGACAAAAACACAATATTCAGCACTCACCGCATTTTCTGGAAACAGCCTTTTGTATCCACTTTTTACATACGGTTTATAGAAATCATCCGAAACGCCTTGATCAGTATCGCTTGATCTATTGGGAACTTTTCGTTTTTCAGTCCCGCCGGGCGGGTCGTGCCCGTCCGGCATGGTAAATCATATATTTACACTTGTACCAATTGGAAGAATAATATTTACAACAATTTACAAAGGAAATTAAAACGATAGATATAATAATGAAAATTTTCAAAAAAGCGCGCCTAGTGCGTTCAAATGCCCGCCAATCAATCCCCGAAGTTTCTCTTCTAAGTTATGGTGTTGCCAATACACATTTGTAAGTTACCAGTTTAAAGGCTGATTTACATTTACAAGTTTGGGCATGTCTTGTCTATGTTGGACACGAAAGTTGCTGCTGAGGTTGAGGATGCTATTACAAATCCTCCTGCCGACGGGAAGTATAGTGCGGGCAGGAACCAAAGCCCGCACACATGGATCCAGTCCAGTAGTAGCTGGCTTGATCCAGTGCGTCACTGTGTTCCAGCGCTGCTAGGTTAGAAGGGCTTAGATGCTCTAAGTTAGAAGGGTACCACGGCAACATGTTCATAACGGAAATAATGTTTCATCATCCTTATATCAGAACAGTTGCGGGAATAAACTGTTAATGAAGGTGATGAAACATTGTTTATCAACAGTATTGCTCAACTAATGTTACCTAGTGAATACGCAGCTCGAAACAAGCGTTACATTACACGGCTATACGGTACGATAGGTAAAGAGTTTGTCAAATAGTGACCATATAATATATGGTCACTATTTGACAAACTCTTATATATGGATTATATATGGCATATATAATGGATACCACGTGTATGGACACTACAGGTTATTTGATTTGACCTTCTTCATTTAGTGCCAAAAGTGCTTCTTCAAAACTTCGAGGAATGTCCTCTGACAAGACTTTTTTCAAGAGATCCTACACAACAGCCGGTATTTATTCCACATTTATTTTCATCTGAACTTCAAAAATATTTGTTTTGTTAAATCTTATAAATTCCCAGATTTTAAGAAAACTGTTTTTTGACAGCCCATTGTAGCTATTATGCATTCTGTGGCCACTGTGGCTAGACTATCGCGCTGTCATTATCTTTTCGTTGCCGTGTTAAATTTTATTTTCATGAAATCCCTTTAATTTATTGCCTTTAAGTGAAATTAAACTCTAATTCCTTGGAACAAAGATTCTAATTGAACAACATGACAGCGAAAAGCTTCACGAAAGCGTGATGGCATAGTCTAATAACGGTGGCGATCTGGCGATATAGTGTTACCATACTAGTGGCTTGACTAAATAAATTATCTGTACACTGTATTATCTGTGATGACAAAAAAAACATACTGTCATTGTCAATGAATCAATTGTCATTGTCAAGTCAAATTGTTGTCAGTCAACGCAACGGTCGTTTGGTTTTGGTTTGGCTTGGAATTGATTAGATTTCAATTATTTTTCAAATTCGAGTTCAAATGAAACAATTTCACATAAATTACTGTTGTATTTTTGTGTTATTGCACTAATGCACAACTAATTGTTGATATCCGTGTTTCAATGAAAGTGAATGTGGCACAATGGTTTTAGAAACTCCTATAACTTCCAAGATTCCTTTAGCGCGACTGAGCAGTGGCGGGAGCAATGGATCAATCCGGCGGCGAAGTTTGATACCGAGTCATGTTGCTCAGAGAGCGGAGGTAATATTTATATTACTATTATAAATTACATTACAATATGGTCCTTCACAGAAGGCTGAAAATGCACCAACAACCTTTGAATCACTATTGATTTTTGTAAGTAAGTACTCAATATGCATGCAATATATTCATTAATTGTTTAGGTTTAACTACCTGACCGACCGCTAAGCCTTAACCGTTCGATTAATGCCTTGGGCTATAGCCAACATAATATCTAGAATACAAACTATAATACAACTTTACATATAGTTCTACTGTATTTACTAAAGTCGTAACTTTCAGCAGTGCTATCATTCTTGTATTACAATGTATTGTTGTGGGTGAATCTAACTCACTAGACAAAATAAACAACTATGGTCATCATCATCCCCCTACCCTTATCCCAATTTATTTGGGGTCGGTGCAGTGTGTCATTCTCTTCCATTCCTTCCTGTCACTCGTCATCTCCTCATCCACTCCCTTTACATTCATATCATTCCTCACACAATCCATCCATCTTTTTTGCGGTCTTCCTCTTACTTTCCAACCCTCAACATCCATATTCATTACTCTTCTAGTAACAT
Organism: Catoptria pinella; assembly: GCA_963556745.1. Classification (NCBI taxonomy): domain Eukaryota; kingdom Metazoa; phylum Arthropoda; class Insecta; order Lepidoptera; family Crambidae; genus Catoptria; species Catoptria pinella. Next base: position 3,180,103 of record OY750771.1, read on the forward strand.
TCCTTTCATCCCTTCTCATAACATGCCCATACCAAGCCAGACGATTCCCTTTCAACTTTTCTATCACTGGTGCTACTTTCAAACTTCCTCTCACATACTCATTCCTGATTTTATCCATTCGCGTCACACCACACATCCACCTCAGCATTTTCATCTATGCTACATGTAATTTTCTTATGTTAAAATAAACAACTATGGTGATAAAAAACAAAATAAAAATCATTGTTAGTATCATCATGTCATTGTTATAATAACAATTCTAATATTGGGTCCCCACCTATGAAATTGGAGATATTTTCTCACAAATCCTCGTCATTTCTATAATTTAAAACCAAAATATTCATCAAATTGCTTGATATTATATTGAATAATGACCATCATAGACAACTATCAAAAGTTGAAAAATCCTTATTAGTTTTCTAAACATAAAAAGTACCTTAAAGTGACTCCTCTTTTTGTAAGCAGAAATGACCACTTTATTTGTTTTAACTTTGCCAAAACTTTTTTTTTCTTAATCTAAGTGGCATACTTTATCTTAGTGTTTAAAAATTAGTGCATAAAAGTTTTAAAACATTAGTGTTCATGGTTGTAAAATAAATTAAGAATATGTTAGTATGGAAAATGCAAGTTCTTTAAAATTCTCCATACAAAACGCAGATTTCATGGGAACCTATTAATAGGTAAGATAGGTACCTACCCTTTTCTATCAATAGTTAATATTATGGTTTAAGTAAAAGAAAAATAAGATTTATAAGTGTGATGATGTTTGTTGTGTCACAGGACAGAAATGATGATGACGCAGAACGGAACTCTCTGGTGGCCTCGGAGCGTGCTGTGGCGACGTCGACTCCGCATGCGTCCCCGCGCCGCCCTCGAGACACCATGTCCTCTTCACCACAGAAAGAACACTTCCAAGGATGTCTTAAGCTTTATGCTGAAAATGTTAGTACTTTTAAACAATATTGCTGATGATTTAATAATAATATGGTCTTTATTTACAGTAAGTAGATAATTTCATTGTTGTTGGATGTTAGTCGGTTTACCCATTTGCAAAGCTATTATTGTCGATAATACTTCAAAAATAAGAGGTAGAAGCACAGATTAGATATAGGTAGAAGACTTTGCTACTAATTAATTAACTTTGAACTCCTATTATTATTTAGATTGGAAATACAACTATGAATTTTCCAATATATGACTGTCTACCTTCTATTTGATAACATGTATATAGCTGTGCTGTGGTTTGATGAGATTAAGATCTAGATTCTAGGCCCTTAATTGGAACCTAGTTCCTTCGATCAAGAATACCGACATCTTGGTCAGAGTCTCAAAAATGGCATCTCGAAATAATGTTTTACCTCACTTTCAAACTGGGAGCTTATTGTGTACAAAGTATTCTCTTCTTTGTTTCTTACTATTTAAGTTGAATTTGGAGAGAATAGTATTTGTACCCAGATAAAATTATTTTCAAAATTTCAAATTGCTTCAGTGGGTGCCATATTTGCATGCTGTTTTAATTTGTAAAGCGTTATCTAGAATATTTTTGATTGAAGGCTTGTTCACACACACTATTAAACAAAATCTTTAGTAGTCTGTGTGAACAAGTTGCATTTACAACACAACAGAAAGGTGTTTTGAACTGTGAAATGTCATAATAATGCCTCTGAAAAAACCTGCTACAAAATTTTATTACACTTAGTTTTTGTTTTACAGAAAATAAACAAAGATAATGCATGGAATCTACAGCTCATCGACTTTATGACCTCTATGTTAAGGCGGCACGACTCTCGTATGGACAACCTGCAGACCGCATCCACTGTGGTTGACGCCTCAGCGAGAATCTACTCGTTCAGGGTGGATGCTGTACATTATGATGTGCTGAAGATGGCTGGTGGCTTGAGCAAGGCGGCTCAGGTATTTTATCACACATGCTCAGTTTTGGACTTCATAGGTTTTTTTGTAACTATTTTTTTTTACACTCTACATCCAACTACGCTTAACACAAAAATAAAATATGACAAATTACCGATCAGATCAGAACGACTCACTGAGTCGTTTCAGTAAAGAGATAGACAGGGAAAAATATTTTTATGTTTAAAGATTCATAGTTATTATAAATAAACTTATTGGCTAGAAAGCCAATATTTATAAAAATAATGTGAAATTATTGTTTTTAATGAAACACGTAAATTCAAAGTTAGTAAAGAACTCAAATATGTATAGCAGCTTTTTATTTTGTTAAGACAAAACGAGGCAAGAAAGACGATGACTGCGTGTCGCAAGATGAAGGCGCGGTGGACGGCGATGCGGCGCCGCAAGTCAAGAAGAAAAAGAAACGGTCCAAGGGCGCCGTCGCGGCCAACCCCGACGTGTTCAACGGCGACTTTGATGCCAATGACTGCATAGGTAACTAAAGGCGCATCTGGATTTTTGTAGTTTTTTATCTAAATAGTGAAAAGAGAAGCCTAATTAAATCCTCACAACCAGGGACGGATACCGTTATCTAAATTTTACCGGTTTCTTACCAAAACATTTCGATAACGACCAGCCCAGCCATTTGCATAACGTTACCAAAAACTTACCCTGCTCACAACAGAACGACTGGCGGCGCGACAATTCCTTACACATTGCGTGTGAGTACCGTGGAGTGTGTAGAGAGGAAAATTCACACACTGAGTCGTTATTGTCGAAACATTTTCACTCTTATATTTAAAGCATAAAATTCAATATTGAACATCCTAAAATCTGAATATTAACTATTATTGTCATAGATCCGTTCTTCGAGAGGCTAGCTGCAACTGCAGGTGACGTCACATCATCAAACAGGGCTTTTAACGCTACACTACCAATACATGACAAGACTCTGGCTCTTGTATTAAGGTTTGTACCATGTACCAATCTTCGATCATATAAACCCTAGAAGCGGCGTAAGCGCATTAAAAGTGACGCCGCAAACGAATGCTCCAATCGAAAGTGAGCATTAAATCGATCTCAGTCATTTGACCGCCCGGGCTTTACGATTAGGCATCGTTAGGCATGTGCTGTGGAGTTGTGCAAAAACAATTTAAAAAAATTTCAGTAAGTGAAAAGAGAAATATATGTTTCACAATGGCTTAGGACTTCCGCCAAGTGACGCCTGATTCAATCAAATACTTTCAGTAAGTATTGAGCATACACATAATTTCACTATGAATTTAAAGTCAAACATGTACTGAAACCACCTTAATTTCATTATTTAAATTAAAATATTACATGCCGTGCAACCATTTCTTCTATTTGCTTTAGTAAGACAAAGATGCGTAAGAAAGAGTAGCGTCCGTCGACCTACGTGACTCTGGGGACGGACGACCTCGTAAGCATGTCATGTAATAAGATCGTAAGTTACGACTGTACCACCACTGCCGCCGTCCGAATTTAAAACCAGTTACTGTGACGTAAGGTCAAATATCAAATATGGCAAATACTGCCGGTATTTGGAAGCGAAATATCTATATTATAACTACCACTGTATGAGCGGGTTCACACGAGGCGATTTTAGTTGATCAACATTACATACATTCTTGGTTGACCGATAATAATTGATCAACTAAAATGGCCTCGTGTGAACCCAGTATTTAGACTTGTTGGAATCACTTTTTCGAACGCATTTAGTATGGGATTGTGTATCTAGGGTTTATATGATCGAAGATTTTAATCAATAAATGAATGATTGAATTATTTTGTTTTATACTTTTTGTTGCAGAACTGATGAAATATTTCTTGAACCTATAAAGGAGAATATTCCAGAAGATATAGACCTCACTGAGCAAATCTGCCTGGCGCTAAAAATGTTACCGGCTTTCACTGAAGCAGACCAAATATGTGAACCCTTCACTGGTTTCTCTATAAGCAACTGGGATCCAGATAATGAGGATGTGTAAGTTTAGAAATCTATAAATTTTGAGATTTTAGCATTCACAATGCTATTTTTATGTAATGCTAAATAATATAATAGAACTTTGAACCCGGTTCGATTCCCGTCCGAGAACATGATCAGGGGCCGTACCGGCTAACACATCGAACTTTGGAAAGTCTGCCGGGCCTTAAAATAAAACAGATAAATCGAGCCCCAATCGGGGCAAAATGGCGAACCCAAATTCATGATGTCACACGAACATCGATATCTTCTAAAAAACTTCGGCGAATAGTACAATACGAAATTCCTTACTTCAATTTATCTGTTTTAAGTTGAAGCTCGGCAGACCCGCCGAAGTTCGAAAAGTTAGCCGGTAGGGCCCCTGGTGCGAGTCGTATTTTTTCTAGTATATTTTTAGTATTACTTAAGAAATCTATTTGTTTTTGTGTGAAATTAAGGTGAACTAGCATTTGACCCACATCACCCGTGTGGAATTACTTCATGAGGGAATTTGGGGAATAATAGTAATATAGTTTCAAAATTCATATTTTTTCAGCGGAAAAGTAATAAACACAGAGTTACGTTCGCATTTCTAATATCAAGTGAAATAATCTATATTAATAAACAAAATAACAATTATTTCAAACTTTCCAATTTATATCGTATTTCCAGTTTGTATTTGATGTAGTCTTTTTCATTTGGGTTTATAACATTTGCTACAGTGACACAAATCGCGTAAACAATTGGGTTGAAGAAAACCGCTTAAATCTGTCTCAACAAGCACTGGCTTTTGACGTCAATGCTGAAGTGGAGCCCATACCTCAGGATGATGTGCACAATGACTTATACGGTAAGATTTTCTCTTTGCTTATCTTTCACTTGCATTAACTGTGAGCATTATACCCCATAGTTTTCGGTAGCGAAAGCAGTTTGAATTAACTCATGGTGGAGCCACTAATGTAATGATTTAAATTCTAAAAGAAAATAAGGCATAATATACCTTGCGGTTCAAAGGGCGTTGTGAAACGTAAATGCAGCACTTATTTGAAGTGTAACAGCTACGTCATTTAATTAAATTGCCTAAAGCGTCTATTATGCGCTGTTTTGATTGTTCCAAAGTGTCAGGCTCATTGAAATACACACACCGTTTAGTTCACTTGACAAAAATAAATCCAGGTGCGTTAGGTCCGGCGAGCAGGAGGCCAAGCTACCACGACCGATCCATTGCTCACCCAACTCCTGCGTCAGGAAAGCCTGCACTACGTTATGGTAGTGCGGAAGCGCGCCGTTCTGTTGGAACCATAGGTCTCGTAGGTTGGCCAACGGGATGTCATCCAACATTGAAGACACCATAGTTCTTAATTAATTTAGGTAGGTTTCCCCGGTAAGGCGTCCTTCAATAAAATAGGGTTCAAAAATTAGGACGTTCAGGATTCCAGCCCAGACGGAGGGTCTTCATGAAAATACGCCAGTACATCGTCATACAAGTTCTGTGGTTACGCCGGTGCACCTCGTCCTTGGGCATGTGTTGGTGTGTGAAAAAACCATGGTCTAATAATCTTTGATATATCACAGCAGTTTATCTATTATGAACTTTAATAAAAATTACTAACATAAAACAATATTATTTTTGAAGTGTTGTCCATTATCGACATCACTTACAGAAATCCCACTGCCACATCGCTATTGAAATCATGGTGACATTCATGATGACCTATTGACACAGATTAGAGTCAGTTTCTAATTGTTTAATCTTGAATTGGCAAAGTGCTACACATTAAACTTGAAAGACAATGTACTTACGCTCTTTTAGAATGAGTAAAATTTCAAACAGTGATTTGATATATAAAAAAAGATTAAAAATAAAAAATACGGGTCCCCTAATTTTTTATCTACTTTCATTATACAAATTAAAATTGACATATTATATTTTTGAAAGATTGTCCATTCCTGATTTTATTTTACACAGATGAGGAGCCCCTAGGCGGTATAGAGAGCGAAGAAGAAGCAGAAGCGGCATTAGCGGCGTGCGCAGTCAGGGCTCCGGCCGCGCCCCTCGCCAGGCTGACGGACATGCGGCCCAGCGCCCCGCACGACACGCGGCTCGAGTACTCGTACTGCGCCACCGTGGTGCACGCGTGGGCCGGGCCCGCGCACTGGCGGCTCAGGAACAACCGCGGTATCTACCCCATCATCATATCACTGCTGCGTCCAATGATCTCCACGAGCCTGTCAGACTTGTACTGCCAAATTTCCATACAAAATAGCTTGATTCAAATTCGATACATTACGTGTTTAGAATTAGATTATCGGTTAGCTTTATAATAAAGTCAAACAACTGAACAACTTTTACTATAGGACCAACTTTGAAATCGCGAAAAAAAATCAGCTGTTTCATACAAAAATTAATTACGAAAATATCAAAATGTATGAAACAGCTGATTTTTTTTCGCGATTTCAAAGTTGGTCCCATAGTAAAAGTTGTTCAGTTTAATGGTCCCTATCTACCATATTCGGCATTAGGGGTACTTTTGTAACGTGTTGTATAGGACACTCTGTTCAAAGATTAGCTCTGAATTTATAATTGTTAGTTAAATATTTAAAATATAGGCGATCCTTGTAAAAATAAATCTATATCTGACAATTAAGTAAAAAAACTAACATATTTAAATAAAAATGTACTCATCTTAACAAATATATTTCAGCATCCAGACAATCCGAACGCACGCAATCAACAGGCGGTCGGCTAACAGTCGAAGGCAAAAAGCCACCGCGAACGAAACGTCAACTTGACTTCTTAGGCGCGGGACTTGCGTTTGACAACAGTGCGACACCCACGGGAGAATATGAACCCACACAGCCAGCCAAGATCATGATCAGTAGGAAGACCCTCGCGACTGGTCACACCTGGAACGAAGCCAACTTCAAGACGCCTATAGACAGGTTAGATTACTTTTTAGAAACGTTAACTGGACCTCTTAGACCTTGTCCAGTAGTCCTTTTTTGGTTGGTTAACTGTGTATATTTTAAACCCCAATGATAACTGTAAAACTGATTTCTATTTAACTATTATTTATTAATAGTTTTATTTCCTAACAGAGGGCTAGACGAGACTCACTTCCGCAAGCTGTTCCTAGCACGAAGCGTGATGATGGCCAGCAAGCGAGAGGCGGAACGAAGTCAGGAGGCCACAGCGCCCGAGCCGCTGGCCGTCGACCCGCCGCGCGACTACGACTACGACAACGAGAACGACGCCTCATACTGCCCCAACAATCTGCCGGTAACTATACTACTAAATATCTAGTCTGTCTCTATGGAACGACGCCCATACCGATACTAATATGTATTTTACAGGATGGTGACGAATGGGGCAACGAAGACGCGACCGCGGCCGGAGACCCGCACGACCAGGCCAAGGCGGCCGAGCCGGAGGAGCTTGGGGACATGCTCGAGCCGCCTACTAAGGTCAACACATTTCATGTCTATTTATAACAATAAATATCTGAAAAGTTACAAGAAATTCTAGTTTCGAAAAGCTTACATTTTCTATTTCGTGGTCGCACTAAACATCTGACGCCAATAGCACAATTATATCGCAAACATCTATGTTTAAAGTCTAATAGCGCGATAATTATTTACCAAGCCTTGGTTTAGTGCAGCCCCAGCAGTAAGTTATGCTTAACGGACTGCTGCATTATTTTATTAAAACGTAAGTTTAACTTACTACGCGTTCACTTCATCATTGCCGCTACCTCCCGGCCCGCTTCGTCATACCGCACCCCCTGCGTCGCCTTTCTAGTACAACTAGCAACGCAAAGCTTAATTTTTGTTTCTGTTGATTTAATCATTAAAAATGAAAAACAGTTGAAATACATGATTACTTTATTGTCCATGTACCGTTAGCTGTGACGTAATAACGGTCGTCGACGGCAATCACGAAATAAACGCGTAGTATATAAGTTTACAATAATTGTTTCATCTACAGGTGGCTAAAATCTTCATACCATACGCGATGCGAGCGAAAAAAGTGGATATGAAACAATTGAAACATTGCACATGGAAGATGTTGACAGAGAATACGCCAGAAGGCGAGAAAGAAGACGTCTCCAAAACTACTTTCTTCGCAGTATACTCGAAATTGCCCACCAAACTGTCAACGAACATGCGCGAGTCGCTAAGTGTGCCGTTAGCCCTATTATCTATACTTCATTTAGCTAACGAAAAAGGACTTATTTTAGAAAAGAAGGACGCACTTAATGATATTGGAATATTAGGCCTCATCAAGTAAAACTGTTTATAACAAGTTAAAACATTGCATACTTTAATATGAAACCAATACAGCCTCAAAACACATACCTTCTGATAGCATGAATTGCAGTAATGCTGAGCGTTACATAAGTTGATGTATATAATTTGTATTTTTGATTTACGTGAGTGCTAGTAAACTATGAAGTTTCCAACAATTGTACAGACATTTTTATAACTCTTTATTTTGATAAGTAATAAAATAATGTTAAGATAAGTATCATGTTTTTTATTTATTATGTTTCATATAACTAGAGATCAGATGTTAGCTACGCGGCAAAACTATAATGTTCAGGGCCGGTAAATTTTTAATTTTCATAATTGTCATTTTTGTAGAGACTAGATCGGTGCTTTTTTTGTTGTTAATTTTTTTGCTGAAACAAGATGTGTTTTTTTTTAATTCTCTGTTTTTAATTCATCTTCATTTGAGCACAATCTAGTCTCTACAAAAATGACAATTATGAAAATTAAAAATTCACCGGCCCTGAACATTATAGTTTTGCCGCGTCGCTAACATCAGATATTCGGATGAATATTTAACTATAGTTCACATGTTGGGTATAATGGAGAGCACTGTTATATCGAAAAAGTCTAAGGATTCTGAAATTAACCGATTTTAGTGTATACTCTGTGAGATGTAATAAATAAACCCGATTTGACACAAATTCCAGTTGTTGCAAACATAATAAAATTGTTGGATTTTCCTATTTTTTAGGGATCCGTAGTTAACAAGGAACCGCCATGGTTGGCTAGGTTTTGAAATGTGTGCAAAAACAACTCGAAAAAAGTGAAAGAAAAAGGATAGAATAACAATTTTCAGGAAGTATTGATCGTACACATAATTTCCACTATGAATTTAAAGTCAAACACGTACTGAAACCACCTAAATTTCATGACTATATTATAACTACAACTATATAGCACTGTCAGTCTACGGTTTATAAAATCGAAGGTGTTTTTACAACAAATAACCCGGCCCCCTAGCATGACCACCGAAACGTGATATAATAAAGTGGCTTATCGTCAATGGATTTTGACAGTCGAGTGCCGATAAAACGCTATATCACGCGATATATATCGTGTTTGACATGTTATGACAAAGTAAAACAATGTTATTTTTTAATAAAGGGCTTTATTTCTAAAACTAAAAAAAAACACGTTTTGCAAACAATTTCTGAGAAACGAAATCAACGGAAAGTGTAACATTACAAAAGCAAATAAAATTATATGTAAATCTCAATAGTGTTCAAAACGTGTGATGTTATGCAACTTCACTCAAAACAGCAACTGTCGAATATTAACTTTACACTTACGTCCCTAATTTGCGTAAGTATAGATAAAATTAACATAAAACAATAATGAGTATTTTTGTTGATGATTTCGAAACGCCTTTAACTTTTACCAATCACTGGTATTGTAGTCTTGTAAGATTAATATAATTATAACATGACATAGAAAAATAGTGTCTTTTAACCATAGTAAACAATTACACTCACAAAAACGACATTTAAATATTTTTACACGCTGTCGTACCAGCACAAAAAACTAAATAACACTTGAACATAAAAAAATCAAGTTTCTAAAATGCCTTATAAAATTATTTTTAAGAATAAACATATTACTGTCAACAGTGTAATACAGTCATTAATTACATATTAACACACAAAGGGGTATGAGTAATTTTATAAGAAGAGGTGGGTCAATTTTTTTTTCGATATCGCTTTCAAAAAACCGTTTCATCGCAAAGATCTTATCCCAATAAGCAAAAAATTATTGAACAGCATTAGTCTAGCATGGGCAGTTTATGAGATATTTAAGTTTAAAAAAAATATTTGGTTAATTTTTTTATGCGATGTCGCTACCAAAAAACCATTTCATCGCATAGATCTCATCCAAATAAGCAAAAAACTATTCAGCAGCGTAAGTCTAACATGGGCAGTTTTTGAGATATTTAAGTTTAAAAATTAATATGTGTGTTATTTTCTTTTATTGGCGTTGTCGCTTCCAAAAACCTATTTAGTCGCAAAGATCTCATCTAAATAAGCAAAAAACTATTTGGCAGCGTAAGTTTATCATGGGCAGTTTTTGAGATATTTAAGTAAAAAAAATTATATGTGAGTTATTTTCTTTTTTTGGCGTTGTCGCTTCCAAAAAACTATTTCATCGCAAAGATCTCATCCAAATAAGCAAAAAAATATTCGGCGGCGTAAATCTAGCGTGGGCAGTTTTTGAGATATTTAAGTTTAAAAAATAATATATGGGTTATTTTCTTTTTTTGGCGTTGTCGCTTCCAAAAAACTATTTAATCGCAAAGATCTCATCCAAATAAGCAAAAAAATATTCGGCGGCGTAAATCTATCATGGGCAGTTTTTGAGATATTTAAGTTTAAAAAATAATATGTGGGTTATTTTCTTTTTTTGGCTTTGTCGCTTCCAAAAAACTATTTCATCGCAAAGATCTCATCCAAATTAGTAAAAACTATTTGGCAGCGTACCTAAGTCTGTCATGGGCAGTTTTTGAGATATTTAAGAAAAAAAAAAAAATGTGGGTTATTTTCTTTTCTTGGTGTTGTCGCTTGCAAAAAACTATTTCATCGCAAGTATGTCATCCAAACAAGCAGAAAATTATTCTGCAGCGTAAGTTTATCATGGGCAGTTTTTGAGATATTTAAGTTTAAAAAATAATATGTGTGTCATTTTCATTTTTTGGCGTTGTCGCTTACAAAAAACTGTTTCATCGCAAAGATCTCATCCAAATGAGCAAAAAAATAATTAATTAAATATGACTCTTGATATGTTCTACTTTCCAATATTGGGCAGTTTTTGAGATCAATGATAAAATACCTACATATTATTCTTTTAACTTAAATATCTCAAAAACTGCCCATGATAGACTTACGCTGCCAAATATTTTTTGGCTTATTTGGATGAGAACTTTGCGATAAAATAGTTTTTTGGAAGCGACATTGCCAAAAAAAGAAAAACTCCCACATATTATTTTTTAAACTTAAATATCTCAAAAACTGCCCATGATAGACTTACACTGCCTATAGTTTTTTACTTATTTGGGTAAGATCTTTGCGATGAAATAGTTTTTTGGAAGCGACAACGCCAAAAAAATGAAAATGACCCACATATTATTTTTTAAACTTAAATATCTCAAAAACTGCCCATGATAGACTTACGCTGCGGAATAATTTTTTGCTTATTTGGATGAGATACTTGCGATGAAATGGTTTTTTGGAAGCGACAACACCAAAAAAAGAAAATAACCAACATTTTATTTTTTTAACTCAAATATTTAAAAAACTGGCCATGATAGACTTACGCTGTCTAATAGTTTTTTACTTATTTAGATGAGATCTCTGCGATAAAATAGTTTTTTGGAAGCGACAGCGCCAAAAAAATAAAATAACCCACATATTAATTTTTAAACTTAAATATCTCAAAAACTGCCCATGATAGACTTGCGCTGCTAAACAATTTTTTGCCCCTTTGGATGAGATCTTTGCGATGAGATAGTTTTTTGGAAGCGACAACGGCAAATAAAGAAAATAACCCATATATTATTTTTTAAACTTAAATATCTCAAAAACTGCCCACGCTAGATTTACGCTGCCTAATAGTTTTTTACTTATTTGGATGAGATCTTTGCGATGAAATAGTTTTTTGGAAGCGACAACACCAAAAAAAGAAAATAACCAACATTTTATTTTTTTAACTCAAATATTTAAAAAACTGCCCATGATAGACTTACGCTGTCTAATAGTTTTTTACTTATTTAGATGAGATCTCTGCGATGAAATAGTTTTTTGGAAGCGACAACGCCAAAAAAAGAAAATGACCTACATATTATTTTTTAAACTTAAATATCTCAAAAACTGCCCATGCTAGAGTTACGCTGTTGAATAGTTTTTGGCTTATCTGGATGTGATCTTTGCGATGAAATGGTTTTTTGGAAGCGACAGCGCAAAAAAAAATGACCCGAATTTAATTTTTTAAACTAAAATATTTATAAAACTGCCCATGATAGACTTACGCTGTAGAATAATTTTTTGGTTATTTCGATAAGGTCTTTGAGATGAAAGAGCTTTTTGGAAGCGACATCGCAAAAAAAAATGACCCACTTTTTACTCATACCCCTTTACGTTTAAATGTATGCTTGTTTAAAGAGTAATTACTACCTTTGAAAAAAAGCTGCTTTGCTAAAAGTCTATGAGATTTAATTTATTATTATAATATAATACAAAGAGGTAACGAACACAACCATTCACTGTTGTGTTTCTGGTGTATTTACATCTGTCGTGTTTTGTTTAGTCTCTTGACTTTTCTCCAGATATTCAGCTGAAAGTTGCTGAATTCCTTTCACAGGCGATCCAGTCGCAGCAGTAGGTGGTTCCATAGTTGGTGACTCTGTTTTAGTCGTTGAGTCTTCAGTTGTCAACTCAGTTTTAGTTAGTGATTCTTTAGTTGGCGACTCTGTTTCTTTCGGTGATTCGGTTTTAGTCGGCGATTCTTTAGTTGGCGTCGTCGGCGATTCTTTAGATGACGACTCGGTTTTAGTCGGCGATCCTTTAGTTGGAGTCGTCGGTAATTCTTGAGTTGGCGACTCTGTATTAGTCGGAGTCGAAAACAATTCTTTAGTAGGCGACTCGGTTTTAGTTGGTGACTCTGTTTTTATCGGCGATCCTTTAGTTGGCGTCGTCGGTAATTCTTTAGTTGGTGACTCGGTTTTAGTTGGCGTTGTCGGCGATTCTTTAGTTGGCGTTGTAGGCGTTATCGGCGTTTCTTTAGTTGGTGTTGTCGGCGTTTCTTTAGTTGGTGTTGTCGGCGTTTCTTTAGTTGGTGACTCGATTTTAGCCGGTGAATCTTTGACAGGTGACTTATCTGGTTCACTACAACTAGTGTACCCCGTATCAGTATTTATTGAGTCTTTTGATTCTTCCCTCTCAGGTGATCTGATAGTATCATTAGATTTTTCTAGTGTCGCAGTGTCATTAGAATTTTCAAAAGCGTCAGATAAAACTACGTTTTCTAATTCTTTAATTCCGTCGTCAGAGTTGTTAAGTGCATTGTCGTCACTCAAGTAATGACTGTTTGCATCAAATGACTTGTTATCAATAACAGTGTGATAACTTTCCCCGCTCACATCAAGATCAGGTTGTGATGTATTCAGTTCACTTTCCGCTTCGTCATCTTCAGTTGCTTTTGATACTTCATTCTCCTCATTCTGGATTTCCTGAATTTTTCCTTCAGATACGACGGAACTTTCATCTTTCGACTTAATTTTATCAGACGTATTAGACTCTTCAGTAATCTCACTTGGATAAGAATCCTCGGAGGCAGCAGGCACTATTGCAATATTTATAGATACACTATCTTGAGCATTGCTTAATTCTTCCTTTCCAGTTACAATAACATCTTTTTTGACTTCTTGCGATGGAGCAATATTTTCTGATTGATTTGTGATTATTGAGATGATATCTTGACCATCGACTAACAGTTTAACAAGAGTCGGTTCTTTAGTACTATCTAAAAATTCTATTTGGAATGTGACATTTTCGTCTGCTACTATCTCATCAAACTTATCTTTCGCAGCCTCTTTATCGCCAGTGAATTCAGCTAATCGACAACATTTAGCCAAGGGCTCTATTCCTGCGACTTCCTCCGGGAGCTGTCTGAACTCTTCACACTTTGCTTTATTACCATAATCTACAAATTGGACGTGGTAACCGCCATCGCAGAATTCCAATATTTTTGCCCTGTACCATTGTTCGTCCTCGGACCAGAAAGCCGCACATAGCGATCCGACTTTCAACTCGACCACAGCCTCGAAATCAGCGCCTCCCATTAAACTTACCGTCACTTTATCCAAATCGGACGATTTATTGTCGACTTGAAAGTAGAACTCATCGACAGAGCTAACGTAGCATACTTTTCCAGTGCTATACAAATCTTGACCGACCGGCGTCGGTCGCTCGCTCATCGGCTGTTCCTCGCAGAGGCCAACTAATTCTTCGGTGACTGATTTTCCTTCGAGATACAGTTCAACGATCGATATATCGCCGGAGGCAATGAACTGCACATTGAATATCGTAGCGCCTTCGGCCGCGAGCTCGTTAAATTTAACTTCCGATTTGCGGGACCAAGATTTAATGTCACGCGGTTTCTGTAACGCACACTTCCTCGAGAGGGCTGGTTTAGCTTTAAGTTCATCGGGAAGATTTCGAAGCTCGTTGGCGATGGAGGCGTTCCCGTAATCCATGAAGAGAACCTCTGTTCCTTCGGAACCATCGACTATCACTTGTGCCCTGTACCAAGCGCCGTCTTCGGGGTATTTAGCCGCGCAAATCACTCCTTCCTCTTTATCGGTCAATTCGGGTAAATTCTCAGCGTCGACCATGGCGGTTTCCATCGCCTGTAGTTCGGGGGTAGCGGTTTCTAACTGGATCCAGAACTCTGAAGGCGAGTTGACGTGGCTGGCGAAACACGAAGGCAAGTCACCGCCGCATTCGGGCTCGTCCGCGCGCGTCGCGTAACCTTCAGCCACTAGTTTCTCAGTCAAGTTCTGGCCGTTGACGAATATATCAACATAAGTGGTCACGTCTTTGAGAACTATCAGAGCATCAACGGGGGAGGAGAAATCTCCGACAAGTTGCGTGAAGTACTCAGAAGCGGGTTCGGACCATTGGCCGGTGCCAGTAGGGACGGCGTTCACACTTGACTTGACGGCGTACCGTTCTACATCTTTCAAATGGTCGGGTACCGCTTTGATTAAATTGGGTTGGTTATCCAACACATCCGTGTTGCCGTAATCGATGAAGCGGACGGTCGTTATGTCCGAATCGGCGTCTAGAATCTCCGCGCGGTACCACTGATCGTCAGCCAGATATTTCGCAATACATAAGGTTCCCATCTCGCGGTTCTCTACATCAGGGTAGGTTGAAGCTTTCGCTTGCAGGTCAGTCTGAATCTCTTCGATCGTGTGTAATTTATCCGCCATTTGAAGCCAGAAGTGGCCCGGCGTATCTATGTGGCTGATGTAAACTTGCGTACAGCCTTGTGGCAAGGAAACAGGCTCAGCAGCAGCGGCTTCCGGTTTCGGTTCTTCTTCCGATGTTATTTGAGGCATAGCCAATTTCTCGTTGACTAACTTCATGGCTAAATCGACCCCGTCTAGGTGTAGACTGGCGAGCCAACCGTCGCTGCCGAAAGCTAGAGTAACTTGAACTTCCTTTTCGGTCGTCCATTCGGTCAGTTTGGTTAAAGCGTCTTCTTGTAGGGCTACGAGACCTAAACCTGCAACTAAAGCCAAAGCGCAAGGTTCGTAGAATTTGGGGTCTAGAACTTTCAGGTTTTCTTTCGGAATGACTTCCGAGTTGCCATAGTCGGCGAACTGGACTTTGATTTGTTCGTCGTCGGCGCTGACGATGGTAGCGCGATACCAATTGCCGTCTGACGATTTGGCCGCACATAGCCCGTCCACCTCAAAAGTGGTCAGAAGCTCGGGGGTGCCTAGAAAAAAAATATAGTAGGTAATTTAATGGTAAGGTTCATTAAAATTATGCTATTATAAAATTTTCGATAGACATTTTGTAGATAGTAAAGAAAGAGAAAATTAATATTTTCGATTATAATAATGGTGTAATATCGTTTCAAAAAGTTATTCAATTTATTATTTCTTACACTAACTGCTGTACTCAGAGACGTCAATTAAGTTTAATGCTTCATTAAGTATCGTGTCGTCTTATACTATCACTATGGAAAAGAAAGAGATAGCACCAATTTTTAATGAAGCATTAAACTTAATTGACGTCTCTGAGTACGGCAGTTAATCCGATTCAGTTCAATACTTAAATTACACTGATTGCAAAAACTTTATGTTAGCTTGCTTGCTATCCACCAAAAGTAAACCTACCTTCCTCATAAAACTTGTATAGTTCATCCAGCAGTTGCGCGATGTGGTCTCCATCGGCCGCCTTCTGTAGGTAGATCTCGTTCAGATTATCTGCATGCGCAATGTACGCGAGCCCGAAGTTATAGTTGAAGACTGCGCGCATGCACAGTGGCGCTACTTCGCCGTATGCACCCTCATCCGGCTCGAATATGGACACTTTCTTGCCGGTTGGGTAGTCGTATAGGGTAGATACGAGGCTGCAATAAAATTTAAGTTTGAAGATCGAAAAAGGCGACTTGCTAAGCCAAAATAGAAAAAGAACTGTTATAATTTTTCAAACAAGTGGCTATAACAAAAGAAATAAAAAAAAAAATTATATTGTACATGTACACATACATTTTCTTTCATCAACAACTCTTTGAACCTGTGATAAAAAAATAAGACCTAGAAATATCATCTAGGATATGATTATTTCATATGATTTCAATGTAATGTATTTTTAACAAGTTTTGGAAGCCAACATTACTAAAACATATTTCAATAAACCCTGAAGAGAAGATGTCTTAATCATATCTGTATCTAAGTATATATATTATTCGATTAACCATATTAAACCGTATTCAGGGGTGGAAACTGATTCCATGACCAAAAATACTGATTTTACTGACTAAAACCCTCTAAATGGTCAGTCCATTTACTGACCAAATCTATGGAATACTGTCCCTTGGTCGGACAATTTTTTATGCACAGCCTGCAGAACATCTCATTTTCGGTTCCCTTTCTACCCACTCCCCTACCACGAGGACTGGCTTAAAAAGATTGATAAAAGTAGTTATCAATCTTTTTAAGCCAGTCCTCGTTTTCCCATTCTTTTAGTTAGTATTCAGTTACACACACAAAAATATGCACAAACACAGCAACTGTAAAAACAAAGTGTTCTACAGTCCATTCACAGTAATTTTATCTGTGACTATAAAATTAAACAATGTTTTTCTTCCACTGCTTAAAAATTTTGGTCATGATTTGATGATAATAATCACAGAAAACACTAAAAAGACAATGGTATTATTTATATCTGTGATCTCAAAGCTATCATAACTGTGAGCGGACTTTCAATTCTTTTCTTTTCAATTTTTCATTCTTTGGTTTGAAAAATGAAAGATTATTGATCATGCATTACAAACAAGCAAAGAATGATTATTTGATTTCCAGATGTATTAATTGCTATTAAAGACGAAACAAAGTTTTATTTTATTATACGACTCAAATAACACACCTGATTTCTTCAACATCGTTGATATAGATGATGAACTTGTTCCCCGTCAGGCGTTGCTTGAGCTCGTCCAGTGGAAGCAACACAGTCGCCTCCTCCGTGTAGTTGTGCAGACAGCACTCCAGGGATTGGTAGTAGTATACGCTCAGCTCGGTCGGGAGAATCATTAGCTAGAGATATATCAAGATTCGACATCAGCCATTTTTAGGCGATTGACACACTGACACGCATAATGCTGCATGTTGCGTGAATGCGTGTTCTAACGTTGCTTGTAAGTATCTCAGTTTTATAGAAAACACGCACAGTCCAACACACTGAAAATGTATCCACGCGCGTTCATGCAGATCACGCGCCTACATGCGGAGACACATGCACTGCATGCATGCGTGGGTGCGGGGCGACACGCAAAGTATGGCAAAACCGAATCCCGCAGATGCGTGCGTGATTTTGTAAGGGCTTGACGTGTATTTAAAAATGGATCTCGATATTTGAATGAAATGAGTCAGAGCCGCCGTGAATCCACAAAATGCAACTACGCGCGTGAGTGCGTAAAAAACCCACACGATGATGCAGATCTGCACTCCCGCAAATACGTGCATAGGTACGTCGACACGCAACATGCAGCATCCTGCGTGGCAGTGTGTGAATCGCCATAATATCCTCAATGCTGGTGCACGGGCCTTCCTCATGAGTGAATAAGGAGGATGGGCCATAACCCACCACGCGGACCCAATGCGGATTGGAGGGTGTTAACAACTGCAAATTGCAGCCGGGACCGACGGCTTAACGTTCCTACCGAAGCACGAAGGAAGTCGAGATAATAGATTTTTGGTCACCCATCCCATGACTGACCCTTGCGAAAGTGGCTTAGCCTCCGCAATCGCAGGGCCAGGCGTTAAACCACAGCGCCACCATTAGTGGCTCATTTTTGTTGTAGTAAATAGTGGTCACCCTGGTAATTATCATCTTAGCTGAGCCTTATCACAAACAATATATTTTGATACAGTTTTCCAAGTTTATGCTGACAAAGAACCATGTTTAATTATGATATGTTTAATTAATTAAGTTATACAATACTTATAGCACCATTTTTGGGTAGCTGTAAAATTATTAAGACTCAATAATTTTACAGCTACCCAAGTGATTGATTTAAAAAAATATACAAGGTGTTACAAAAGTACCCCTAATGCCGAATATGGTATATAGGGACCATCAAACTGAACAACTTTTACTATGGGACTAACTTTGAAATCGCGAAAAAAAAAATCAGCTGTTTCATACAAAAATTAATTACGAAAATATCAAAATGTATGAAACAGCTGATTTTTTTTTCGTGATTTCAGAGTTGATCCCATAGTAAAAGTTGTTCAGTTTTATGGTCCCTATCTACCATATTCGGCATTAGGGGTACTTTTGTAACATCTTGTATAAGACAAATATTTCTTATCAGTTATTATTTAAAAAAAAATATATTTAAATAAAATACCTGAGCCAAAGAAGTAGTGATAGACCTGCCGTAGTCGGGTAGCACGGCCTTAACATTCGCTGTGTCGGACACATCGTTCAGTATAGCGCGGTATATCTTGTCTTCGTATCGCACGGTGCAGTGGATGCCGTCTGCTAGGCTGTCAGCCGCTAGTGGAGTCAACTGTCACAGATAATTATATTATTATAAATTAAGCCAATTATATTATTGATGCTGTGCTACGTTTTAGACAATTTCTATGACAATGGTATAATTTTTACAAAATAATTAAAAACAGAAAAATTAGAACTTAGAACTCTGCATAGATGTAACTAAGTAATACCAAATAATATACTAGGAAAAAATACGACTCGCACCAGATCATGTTCTCGAAAGGGAATCGAACCCGCGACCTTTGGATATCCGGTCCAATGCTCTGACCGCTGAGGTACCGAGTCACTAGTGGGAACCTCGAATTTCTCCTAGTATATCAACTCTTACGCTGCAAGCCAGCGCCACCTCACCAATGTACAAGGAATTACCTCGACTGTAACTAAGTATTTAAAAACTAGCCTTGCGCTTAGAGAGTCTCGTAAAACAATTCGAAAAAATTAAAAAAAAAATCGTATAAGGATATTTCGGCGTCGCTTTCAAATTTCAAAGTGTTCATAATGATTGTAGCTCCAATTGTATAATACTTACTTTGCTGGTATCATAGCTGGAAACGGCATTCTCAACTAACGTCGCCTTGTCGAGGTCAAGCTGCACGTAGAACTTGTTCATGGATTCCACGTGCGTAACGCGGCAGAGGATTTGTTGGCCTACGATGATCGTAAGGTCTATGGCTTCGTCTGAAATAATGCATTCCTTGTTAAAATAATATGTATACATTCGCGCACGAGCACGAACAGAGCTGATCGCCTGCATTTGGAACATACGTCGCGATCGCGAATTCACGTGCATGCACAATGCAGAATACTTAAACGGAATTATATCGAATTGTATACTTTCTTTTATGTGTCACACAAAAGTTTTGCTTGTTGTTTAAAATTAATTCATGTTGATTATTACTTCATTGCTTGAGAATATTTTGGTCAAATCGAAACTGGAAACTTAGAAACTAGAATACTAGTCTTATCTTAAAAAAACTTACAAATCACAATAGAAACGAAAAGATAAATTATCAATTAATATTATGGACATAATTTTGGCATTTATCGGTGATTACTTTTTTAACCTCGCATGTTCAATAAATATCGCGTGACTGCTAATTATTGGCAGCCTACCTCATTTCGCGATTATCTTATAAAAAGAAACCACATTGGAAGTTACATAATAATATTTTACATACCTTTTAGAGTAACTGACGATTGGTGTTCCGACATTATGGCCAGTTGTTTCTCGACCAGCATGTCTGCCACGCTGGTTCCATTGTTCCATAAGGACACCTTATATTGATCTTGTAAGGTGTCCTGGAACACGCACTGGTAGCGGGGCGCGTTGAAACACAAGTCGATCTCAGGATCCGCTTTCCATTCCCCATCTTTTGGAGCGACGCCCACTAATGAACAATGAACTGCCATTTTGGGAAGCTCCATCAATTCGGCGTCTAGTTGCCAAATATCCTTCGCATCAACCAATTGCTTATTTCCAAAGTCGACATATCTTACGATGAATTTGGAGAACGGTTGGACGGCAACAATAGTTGCTCTGTACAAAACACCATCGGCGGGATATCTGGCCAATACCGAAGCGCCTACTGGCACCGAGCCAGAGTAAGACTTCACTCCTTTATACAGCTCTGGTATTTTGTGCATCATCTCGAGGAACTTGGGCTGTTCCGACATAATCTGAGTATAGAAGCTTTCAGGCGATATGATCCATGTAACCGACACTTCATGTTGAGCACCTATTTCTACTGAAGGATCTTTGAACGGTGTTTCTAGTGAGATCGGGTTGGCCAACTCTTTGTATTGGACTTGAGTAAACTTGCTACGGCTCTTGTAAGACGGGGCGTGGCCCGAGCGGTCCTTGTCGCTGCCTTGAGAGCGGAAACTTCTTTCTGATCGCTTGTCGCTCGTGTCGGACACGTATTTGTCCGTCCTTTCCGATCGGTCTCTAGGGTTGAAGTTATTTCTTGGGCGATCAGCTCGGTTGTCCCTGAACTCTCGTTTTTGGTTCCAATTGTCTTTCTTGTCTTCCCAATCGCGATTATCTCGATTGTCGCGATTGTCTCGATTGTCGCGGTTCTCTCGATTGTCACGATTGTCTCGTCTATCACCCCAGTTGTCGCGTCTATCGCCTCGGTTGTCACCTCTATTGTCGCGTCTGTCTGGCCGACCGTCGCGGCTTCTATTTCCGCGATCATCTTCAGACTGCTCTGAATTGAATTTATTGTCCCTGAAAATGGGTTGTTTAATTAGGGCTAGGGCTATATAGGACGCATCATAAGGTTATATTCACATGACGGCACTGCACAAACTTCTAAAAGCGCTAAAGTAAACAGCTTGCTTACACAACCGCGCGGTCTAATGGCGATACTTATTACTGATACTCTACGCCATGCGTATCTTTGTTGTCATGTGAATGCGTAAAACAAAGCGGTGCCGCGCGATCATGTGAACTATGCCTTAGACTGTTGACAATAAAATACATTAATAATGTCTACAATTTTTTATGCGATACACAAGATAATTATAAGACAGTATGTATTAACATAAAATAGTATTGCTACTGCTATAATATGCACGAAGAGTACAAACACCAAGCATAAAATAGAAACACAACAAGGGTAAATAGTGAATGAAACGAAGCTGATCTAAACATTGGCGTGCTGAAAAGGTAAATAATTATATTAAACGGCACACGGTGCAGTACGTAGGAGAAATGCAACAAAAACCGAGAGCTGGAGTATGTGTCGTGACGGAGCGACCGGCGACCAAGCGTGAACGAAACAAATAGGGCGGGAAAACGAGAACGACCGATCCAACTATTAATATGCTTCATACATAAGTATTTATTTAACTTTATTACTTTCAATTTCCACTCAATAAAAATATTGACCAAACATTACAGCTATATCTCCGGCCGCAATTTGAAAGGAAATTGTAAAAGTCAGAAATCAGACTACATCACTTTTTTATGATGATTAAGAGTTACGAAACTAGTTACGTTTTGCAAACAGTAATATGAAGAAATTATGCTGCATTCAAGCATTAAATGATAAGCAATTCTAGTGTTAAATTACTTCAACTTTCACATGTTTTATTTATGTAGAATTATTAGATGCTTGTTCCCTGGTATATGATTAAAACCATTTAGTACAAAATAAGTAGATTTTTTATTGTAATTAAAATGAAGCTTGTTAGTATTAATATATTGAATCAGCGGTTTGTTCGTTGGTTATGTGCTTGAATATGTAACCACATGAAATTGACAAAACAGCGTGGTATGTCGTGTAAGCGCAAACTTCAGGCTTCTGTCGCACGGTACCGTTTCAGCCTGTCTTGGACCGAAGGCCTAGGGTTCTGTGTGTCCGCCGACGCGGCCTCCGCCGCCTGCCGAAGCCTCTTGCCGACACCCGTGGAGTCTTTCTTCCATCCGGGCCTTTGCCCTTGCTTGTCTTGATGATCTGATCTAGGTTTTCTTCTGTCGAATTCATGCTTTCATATAATTTTTAAGAATATTATTATTACTTGTAAATAAAACTATATTAAATTAAAATACATTATACTTAATAATGTTACTTAAATAAGGACGTTAAGGATTAAATATTTACTACCATTGTTGTGATCAAACTATGATATTGATCAGGGACCTCACCGGCTAACTTACATATGGCCATCGTAATCGCTTCCATTTGACAGATGGATGTGACATTGCTACTTCTTTTTGGCGTAAATAAAAACTTACCAAAGAAAAGTAGCAACGTATTACATCTATCTATCAAATGAAAGCGATTAAGATAGCCATGTAAGATAGCCGGCAGAGCCGCAGGTCACTTATCAGAATAGATGATTTTCGGCAGTCTTCGACCGACCTGTGGATATTGCAGTAGACAGCAGACCACAGCACTAATAAGAACGATATCAGCTGCAGTTTCTCCTACGACTTGGGTCCAAATTATGTCACTTTTATAAGTAATTCCTTACCGGTCCCTATTGTTGTCCCTGTTGTTGAAGCGCGGCTGGAAGGAGGGGTTGGGCGCGGCCGGGCTCTCTTCCCAGTCGTCGCCACCCGTGGGGGCGGGCACGGGTGCGGGGGCGGGCGGAGATACGTTGTTCTCCCACGGCTTGGGCCCTCCACGCCTGGTTAAAGTTACGTCCTAAGAGTCCGGCTAACAGTAAGGTTCCCATACAAACTGATACAAAATGATTTGCAATTTGAGCATAGTTAACTCTTCTTGTGATGTTATTCGGATTAAGACAGTATTTGTCTAGGTTTCTATTAAATAAAATATCCATAATATCAAACGAAATAAAAATGAATGCGATTTACAGTTTTGTATGAAAAAATGTAATTAGCATTTATTTTGAATTGGGTTAGTATTTTGGATTTATTATTTAACAGAACCCTAGACAAATACTGTCTTAATTCGAATAACATCAGAAGAAGAGTTAATTATGCTCAAATTGCAAATCATTTTGGTATTACGTTTGTATGTGAAGCTAACTGTTCAACGGACTCTTAAGCTCCTGTCTCAGGTTTGGTCACATAAATAAATCCCGCCATTGATTGCCACCGCAAAATTGAAAAGCTCTGTCATTGTGAGATATCGCCAGATAGATACAATGCGATTAAATTGACAATAGAGAGAGTGATCCGCTGCAACTTCACTCGAGAATATACATATACATACTCGAGTAAATTTTACAGATTAAAATACGTCGTTTTGTATCGCAATCGCTCTGAAATTTACTTCACTTGTACATTGTTACATTAATCACATTGGTCTAGTGGCGAGGGGTGAAATTATGGTGAAGGTAAGCCGTTCTACAAAAATGTTATGATCTGCATAGTGGATCAGTGGGGTGGTATTTCTAAAAGGTAACCGCCGATGGGAATCGGCTTTTATGGACCCTTCAGCACTGCATTGTACTGGTTTTAACAGAATGTTACGTGTCACATAGCTAACTATATGCAGATCGTGACGTCAGATTGTGGGAGTGCTTGCAAAAAAGACTTAACCTTTTTCGTTTTAAAAAAGAAACTCGTCGCCCTTCGGTCTCGCTTTACATTTGCCGTTATGATTGTATTAGCGAGTTTCACTGCTTATGTTATTAACTTCCTTCATAATTCTAGTGCAATTACAGAGATATGGCGCCGTCAAAGAGGCGTTGACCGCCCGATCAAACCTATAATTACGAGCTTATAATAATATGTGTTTAACTAACATACTAAAATGAAACCGCTAGCTAGCATCGAAGAAATATATCCAGATCATAAATTACTGGTGGTAAATAGCTACATTTTCTATTTCAAAGCATCTGTCTGATGATTAGTGAAATCGTAGAGATGTTGCTTTTAATTGCTATTTCTTTGTATCGTTTGTTGTGCGTTTACGTTTTTTCAGTCACTATACTGAATATTTTGTCAAGTATAATTTCATAAATCATATTGCGTGTTACCAAAATGATGGAACAGTTGTTCATTAATAATAGTGAAAAATGTACTGTCAATATGTAAGTGAATCAGAGCTGAATTGGAACGGAAATTTTTCAAAAGATGTTTTATGAATTTAATTACTAACCTTTCACCTCTATCAAGCCTGTCCCCTCTTTCGGGCCTATCCCCTCTTTCAGGTCTTTCCCCACGTTCAGGTCTGTCCCCTCGTTCAGATCTGTCCCCTCGTTCAGGCCTCCCGCCAAACTTTTCGCTGTGCCTGCCAGGTCCAGATCTATCGAAGCCTTCATTATCCCTGCCCATAGAGAAGCACAAAATATAAAACAACACACCAATAATCACAAAAAAATATGTAACTCGACACTTAAACAGTTACTAACGCATTACCTATACATTTCAAGTGATAGCGTCTAAATACCTCGACTACATAAATCTCGACAATGGGTTCAAAGAACCGAGACCAAGGCTAGAGCGCGCATGACTCAGGGAACTATTACCAATTTTTTATTAGAATACAAAAACTGCCGGCAGAATACTACGGGCGCAAGCTGATAATTTAAATCGTCGGTGCAACAAATGTCAATATCAGTACTAGGTATTTAGGATACCACGCTCGGAAACTTTGTTAGTATTTATTAAAATCAAATGTGTAAAAAAAAAACAGCCAAGTGCGAGTCGGACTCGCGCACGAAGGGTTCCGTACCATTATCTATAAAACGGCAAAAAGTCTGTTGTATTGGGAGGCTCCCTTAAATATTTGTTTTATTTTAATTTAATTATTTTTAAAGTTAATACTTATATAACTAAATATTCTGTGAATATTTCGTTGTATAAGTCACCTGTTGCTGTTATCAATATAAAAAAAAAACACGTTTTTTGTATGGGAGTCCCTTATATATTGATTTTCTTGTTTTTTAGTATTTGTTGTTATAGCGGCAACAGAAATACATCATCTGTGAAAATTTCAACTGTCTAACTATCACGATTCATGAGATACAGCCTGGTGATAGACGGACAGCGGAGTCTTAGTAATAGGGTTCCCGTTTTACCCTTTGGGTACAGAAACCTAAATAAGGACTCACTACACTATTGTGATTGTGCTGTAAAAGAGAAAAAAAACTTACTAAAGTCTGTTTATCCTTACTTGTCTTATTTGGTAAACAATCTTCACCCAACTCTTTATTGGCAACAGAAGGCTTTTCACACATAGATTACGAAATAAATTACTAATTTATTAGTGACAATTTGATTTAATAAGACAACATATTTTTAAATAACAATTTAAAAAAAAGACGTATGACAACTGTCAAAAGTTGTTTACTAAATAGGACAAGTAATGATAAACAAACTATACATTATCTGATACTGCGCCCAATACATTATCTGATAAAAAAGTAGGAATACCCGGAATACCATTAATTTAGTAAGTATGTGGTTTAACTGGTTAGCAAAATATTGGTATTATGGTGAGCAGAAAAATCTATTTGGTCGGCCAAAATGGTTACCTGGTTTGCAACTTATGGCTAGCAAATGTTTCTATCAATCGGCAAATTAATGTCATACTAGCTACTATCGACTCTACTCTAAATTTTTTTTAGCTGTAATAAGTAATTTGTTTAATAAAATTTTGGTGAGCAATTCAGTGACCCATGTTTGATAACATTTTGGTGAGTGATTCAGCGACGGTACGCTAACCTTATGAAATGTTGCTGACCAATTAGATATTTTGCTGACTAATTAGATATTTTGCTCTCTAACTGATTATAAAATTGCTGACGATTTTAAGATTGTTTGCAGATCAAGGTTTGCTGACCAAATATTTGTTTGCTGCAATTATGAAATGTTGCTGACCAATTAGATATTTTGCTGACTAATTAGATATTTTGCTCTCTAACTGATTATAAAATTGCTGACGATTTTAAGATTGTTTGCAGATCAAGGTTTGCTGACCAAATATTTGTTTGCTGGCCAAATAATTAAACTGCTTATTTTTTTGCTAACTATTTAGATTAATTGCAGATCAAAAATACTTTTTTCCCTTCTCATTTAATTTTAGTAATGCCTGTCTGTCTATAAACATTAACAACTATAGTTGAGAGGCAATCTTACAAAGCCGAATAAAGTCAGCATCAAATAGTTAAGCATCAGTCAATATGTTCAAGTTTTGACAAATTCAAAGTGATCAAGAAAATATGTTAACAATCAACATGTTCTATGTGTGTGGCCTAAAATGTGCATGCATGAAAAGTCGGTAGCCGACGCAAGTCGCAATGCGTATCGTTAGACTTAATACGCGTCAGGAAAATTATTATTTTTAATTTGTGCCGCGATACACGCATTGTACAGTCGCTTATAACTTCACAGATAAACTTTTTTTACGAATGTCTCACAGTTTGAAATATTAATCAAAAATGTTGCAATGACAAAGTGTTAAAGTGCTAAGCCACTTTCGTCGCAGACCATACTCTTATAAGCCTAAGAACGTTTCTAACGTTACGTACGTAATGGCTGTCTTAAAATGGTTGACGCTGACGAATTGAGCATTTAATTTGGAAAGCTTTTTACCTGCTACGGAAGCTGCCGCCTCTATGGCCGAAGTCCTCGTTGTCTCGCGGTGGGCGTCTATCATCTTTGAAGCTCTTCTCGCGGCGGTAACTTTTCTTCCTGTCGTCGGGCATAGAACCTTCTGGCGAACTGAAATTCTCCGGGGCGTCTTTGCGTACCGGAGTCGTTGCTTTTACCTGGACCTACAGTAATAAGTTAATTTTTAATTTAATTAGTCTACTCATCAACTTGTTAAATTTTCGGTAATGACTAGTTTTTGCTTTTCGCAGATTGTATGGACTGTTTTAAATGCATACCATTTAAAATAGCTAATGCTGCCCACAGTTAATCAACTACCTGAAATTTAGGGAATGACTGGTTTTTGCTTTTCGCAGATTGCATTAGCATGCATTTAAATAGCTAATGCCGCCCGCAGTCAATCGACTTCCTAAAATTTCGGGAATGACTGGTTTTTGCTTTTCGCAGATTGCATTAGCTGTTTTAAATGCATATAGCTGTCTGCAGTTAAGCCCAAAGTTATTCACGTCTTTTATGTTACAGATTCCCCAGGAAAACTTGTTATGTTCTACATTTTTAATATCATAACAATACATACATCTCATATAAATAATACAAACATTTCTACATTATCATCTAGACACATTTATCACATAGTCCTTTTGAACTTACTCACAGTGACATTTGAGTTGATTGTTTATTCAAAGTCAGATTTGTTTCATTTAAGTGTCTGCAATGCAATATATGAACAAGCAAGTTATATTAAAATAGGTTCAGTATAACAGTTTATTATAAAGATAATAAATTATAGTATACCTAGTTTATGTTTCAGTTCAGTTATGAGGAATATCAGGAAGCTGTAGCTAGTTCACTATTGAAATGAAATACCTAACTCTAGTCTCTTGTATTACATTTTTTTTTTAATAATGAGAAATATTTAGATAAATAATCAAATAAGGGGGGGATACCCAGCAGTGGGTATTGTGTGGTTGATATGAAGCTGAGTAAGTACCTCATGGTTACTCCTAGGTTGAGATAGTTGGTTCATCCTTCTTGCAACATCTAGAGGTGGGCTGACAGTGTCATCAACTAGGGTCACCAGCATCGTATCATTTGACAGAACACCTACAATATGGGCTATTAATGTCTTCTCTAGGGCCAGCATTTCCAACTGATTTGATGTCTTTGTTTCAACAGGTTTATTTTCGAAACCCTATGGTATAAAAATACATAAGTATATTACATTTCCATTACATATAGAAAAAAAGTTGACTCAATAAAATTTAAACTCACTTTTAGAGCACATTTCATAGCTTGAGCTGGCAGTCTAATCAAATCTGGTGTAATTGTTCTGAGATCTGACACATCAACTTCCTGTTCATTACCATAATCTACATAGGCCACAACCACTTTGTTCCCTTTTGTGTCTCTTATTCTTGCCCTGTACCAATTGTCATCATCAGGGAATCTTGCGCAACAGGCTGCTCCAACAGGCAACTCTCCCGGAGAAGAACTGCTCTCACAGTGTACCTTTACTGCATCCATAACAGCGTTCAGCTCGTCAATATTATCCGAAAGCTGTATATAAAACTTTATACAACTATCCACATATGACACCAAGACTGATTGCTTAGTTCCCAAGGGGAGCATTTCCATCCAATTAAATTGCAATTTATCTTTCAAGTTGGCCATTAGCAACTCTAACACATTTTTATTGTTGTCCAGATATAACTCACCATACTGAATCAATGGAGGTCCCTCAGGAGACACTACTTTCAAGGTCATAACCTTCCCATTAACAAGCTGCTTAAATGTTTCATTCAAATGTGGACCTTTCTCCAGCTTCTTAACACCAGATAAACAAAATCTCATTGCAAAAACATTTGGTTTCACAAATTCCTCTGGGATATCAAAGATATCATAGTATGATACCATCTCGGTGTCCCCAAAATCCACAAAGAAAAGTTTGCATTGTGACCCTGATAAATTCATTACTATTGCTCTGCAAATAATTCGGTCACCAGACATGCGGCCAAGGCACACTGTTCCTATCATAGGTGGTTCTGCAAGGCTGCTGTGTGGCCTTCTATTTATATCATCCATCATATCCTGCAGTTTTTTTGCATCAGCTACAAGTTGCACAGCAAACAGTTCTGGGCCTTCTTCAGCAAAAGACACAAAGACTTTATGTTGGGAATTCACTTCTAGCAGTCTGCTTTTGTAAGTTGTAGATTTCTTTGGAGAAGATGGCTTGGCAGTACTTAGGGGTGAAGGAGGTGTGGTAGGTACAGGATTTGTGGAACTGGTTATGGCATGTTGTGGCTGCCTAACTGGAGGTCGAAGATTCACAGGATTCCTTGACACTTTGTTTGCTAATAATCTTTGACTGATCAAAGATGGTGGAGGGATACTTCCATTGAAAGGTATTGAAACATTCTGCTGTACACGCATTGCTGATGCAGGGTTTGAAGGAAAATTTTGATTGACCAGAAATGGTACATGTTCTGTATAAGGTACATCATTGGAAAATGTTGGTAGCCAATTCTGAACTTGCTGTTGGTTGTCACCTATCATTTGCAGCAACAGAACTTCCTGCTTTGCTATTGGGAGTGAAACTCCAAATCTGTTTGATACAAGGTGTGAAGCCAAGTCATTGCCCTTAAATTGTATTGCTATAAAGGGGAGTGTTCTAGTTTGAGCCTCAACTGTCACTGGATATTCAGTATAGCAAAGTAGACTTTGAAGTTTCAACAGTAAAGGTTCTTCCCATCTTCCAGAGGGATGCATAATCCTGGACAAATAGTAGTCTGTGGCTTGGCCACGTAACTGTAGGAACATGGGATCATAGTTGTCTAGAAACCTAATAGTACTCAACGATATTATATCCTTATTTCCAAAATCGATGAAATGAACTCCGACTAAGCCGGTAGAAAGATTAGTTGTGTTTATAATCTTAGCTCTATAGTACGCACCGTCTTTGTATTTAGCAGCGCAAATGACTCCTTCATGAATAGCCGCCGGTGGTACTGCTCCTATGCCTTTTTCCAAGTTTTCACGAGCAGTTTCAAACAAACTTTCTATCATTAATGAGGAAGGCTGTTCGAGCTGACCACTGATCTTCAAAAAATGGCCTTCTCCATCCACATGGGTCACATAGAGACGAAAAGATCTAGGACTTTCAGTAAGCAAAGCCATGATTATAGTTTTCAAAGTATGTGGCACAAAAAGAAAAATAAAATACAATAACTGACTCACATCACTTCTATATTAAACGTATTTACGTTGAACGTCGTCGTACGGTCGTACTTTTGCTAGACTTTGCAAAAAAGCCGCTTTCTTTTCAGTTTACGTTTTTAATAAACATGGCGGCAGTGCTGCCAACGCTAGCTAACGTAAAGGCGCTAAAAGCCCTAAAGTAAAGGAAAGAATTCTTCGGCCTTGGCAAAAACAATCAAAGTATTCAAAGCTGACTGGCAACCTTAACTGCGGCGGTATCGCCTAAAAACATTGAAGTTCATGTTAACTGTATTTTAACAGATGTACGTGATACACTGCTACTTTGTTTTGACACAAATAAAACTTACCAAAGAAAAGTAGCAATGTATCACATATATTTGTCAAAACACAGTTAATGAACTTCAATGTTTTTAGCCAATAACGCCGCTGGTTGAAGAGGTAACTTAA
The DNA here is from genome assembly GCA_963556745.1 of Catoptria pinella. Taxonomy (NCBI): domain Eukaryota; kingdom Metazoa; phylum Arthropoda; class Insecta; order Lepidoptera; family Crambidae; genus Catoptria; species Catoptria pinella. The sequence continues at coordinate 3,210,806 of OY750771.1, forward strand.
GAAAAAGAAGAAGATAAAATGGTGGTGGTAATTACGTATACGTGCCTGACAAGCCATGCTTAATCATTTAGTATGTCGGGGGTACTAAACTGATTACTTGCTGTTTAGATTTTTTACCTTTCACTATGGTGTTTAGTAATACCGTACAATAACTATAAAATAGCTAACTTAGCGCTTTTGGCGCTAGAACTGGCGCATTTTTATACTACATTAGCACTCAAAAAAGTTATTTGACGCCTAACGCCTAATTCAAGTTTTTCTCCATGCATATTATAATATTCATAAGGTAAAACCTCATGGCTGTGGTATAGTGAGTGTTCATACTTTTTTTTATTTAGCTTTTATTTTATTAGATCTTTATAATTTAGCGCTTTTTCAACACAACTTAGCGCCTTTACGTTGGCAGCACTTAGCGTTGGCAACACCCGGAGAAAGTCCGGTCTCTCCGGTGACTTATTCACATAATAGTCTGTGGTCCGACCATAGACTTACAAAATATTTTGAATTTCTATGGTTCCGACGTTTGTTTGAGGCTTACTATTATGAGGTTTGTTTTTACCTACGTCCTCCCAGTCTTAGATATAGAGCTTAATGCTCCTCTAAGATATAGTTTTAATATCGGATATGATATCCGATATCACATATCGATATACCTACTTGTATGGTTTGCTAACTAAAAACGGTTATAAGGTTTATTCAGTTCTTTACGGCTCAAATATCGATATTGCCTAGTTGTACGGTTTGCTAACTAAGAACGGATATACGATGAGTACAAGATAAATTGACTCTTATTGCTAGCAAATAAGAGCGGAAATCACCTACTCATTACGTCATAATATCTGTATAACCGCGTCATATCTTTTACTCCAATGTAATAGAAAAAGCGAATATCAACTGAACTAAGATATCGTTGTACGTTCGGTTATGAATAGTTTCGTCGATTTGAGTTTTGTGGTTTCGTTACAGTTTTTCGATATACACAGTTTTTCGATATACATAGTTTTTCGATATACAGATTTGAGTTTTGGTCTTGATATTAATGAGCATGCAAACCTCTGTGCCACTTCATTATTCCTTTCCTTAATGCTCCAAGTTCCTTTCTAAAACCACCTAGAAGTAATGTACCGATGATAAACGTTCTTATTTCAGGTTTCGTTACGATTGTGGCTTCCCTGCAAAATGATTGACAAAAGCATGTGGACCGGACGTTCGCCACTTTTTGAGGTTATGTTTTGGTTAAATCGTCGAATTCCAGATCAATCCGAGCCTATACCGGTGGGTTGATGTATTTGTAGCCGTCACATATTCATTGTGACAGCTACGAAAACATTAGTTACTCATGTAACGCAACCGGAAAAAAGGTATCGCGATCTAGAGTTTTAAAAGCATGCGAACCTCCGGTCCATACGATTTTTGTAATGTAAAGTCTAAAATATTGGTAAAAATTGTATTCAGATTAAAAATAAACAGATTTTCTTAACCGTTTGATCACGATAAACGTCCCGACAACATATTTCCACGATATCTTCATTCGTTTTAGAGAAATTTACAAATTTATTTAGTATGAATAATCAAAGTGTAGGGTGACCATATCGTCAGTAGGTTGGTGGCACCGGAAACATTAGGATGTTTCTAGAATTGCAAGTTGAAGTAATAATAAGAACTAATTTTGTTGCCATTTGTTGAGGTTTGATTTGCCTATGTAGGTACTAGTATCTTCAAAATAAAAATTATAGTTTATTATCAGATTGTTACTGACTATGCAATATATTTGTTCCAGTAGTGAATTGTTGTTCCACTAGATGATCCACTATTTATTTTACAATTAAAAAAACCAAGCAAACACTCCTCTACCTAATTTCCTCTAGCGTGTCGATTCTCTAAACATAGCTCTACGATGTGGCAACGCTGTCACATAGACGCTAGCGCACGGACGACTTGCTCGCCGATGGTCATAACTATTTTTCTATACAAAAATGACGTTTCCGACTTTAGAGAATTGAGGGTCAGGAATTGGAAATCAGTACAGCTCGCGCAAAATAACTTGACCCATATTTTAATACCACGTTACTTGCGCAGTAGCAATTTTAGGTGGGTACAAAAATGTTTACTGCGCATGCCTCATTGTCTATGGTTTGGGTCAAAATACTTTGCGCGAGCTGTACTTGAAAATTAACGTTATTTGGCTGTAATACCGTGTTATTTCGAAATAATAACGTTATTTTATAGTTAAAATGTCAGTTTTTAAAAGTGTTTTTTGGTAATGGTATAATTTTTATGGTATGTACATACCTTGTCCAATCCCTACCACACAGGGCTTGTTAACGTTACCGAATTCATATCGTATCGTTTAATAACGTTATTTCATTACTGTTGAAGATTGCACAACAACAAGTGATTGATCTTCCTTTGCATGAATTTAAAAACCATTTCAAAAAGACGCTCATTGGTAAAGGTTATTATAAAGTAAACGATTATCTGAAATACCGAAATGCGTGGAATTGATGTAACGCATAACTTACTAGTATAAGTAATTTTAGTTAATAATCCTGTTGTACTTACTGTATTTGGTAACGATATAATTTAAGTTTGTAAATATCGTTACTTATTTCTGATAAAGCTGACAACTTTCTTGCGCCCATTCTTCTTGTCAGCTAAAAAAGTCTGGAATGGGCGGTAGGAAAATATAGACGATTCAAAAGCGTTTAACTTATAAGTTTGACCTTGACTTTGTCTTCATGTTTATCCATGGTACACACAACGGCATCTTAAACTATACATGTGGACCTTGAGACCGCCTTTATGCCCTACGTAATAAAAGCTGTTTTCGCAGTTTAACTGTATAACCTGACGTGCTGTCGTGTGTACCTACTTACCTACTTATTCATATAAAAAATTTGGCAAGCGTTTCGTATAAAAAACCCGGTCCTTGAAAATAATGGCCGGTTTTCGATGACCTTGTGGTAACATAAATCCACAACTGTCGGAGATATCGAGTAATCATATCATAATACAAAATAAAAATAAAGTAAAAATTGATAATTTAGGCTCAATTCAATTATGGTTCATTTATTTTCATAGATGCTGTTACAATGAATTAACATAATGCTGGAGATAGGTAATCCTGTCTTGTTGTCTGTCAACAAACAGCCCTAAAGACTGTTTAGGTATTAAGGTTAAGTATTTTAGTTTAATAACAGGAAAGAAAGAAAAATATTGTATTTATTGAACCAAAACTTACTTGTTTACTTATTGTAAACTTGACCAACCAAATAAAAATATTATAAATAAAATGTTAACTAAAAATTATGACTTAAAGCTATTTTATTATACTGGAACATTCAGGAATATTCCACTAGGTAGAGCACGAGGCAAATATTTTGAAATCGGGTGGGGATGGGGATTGCGCAGAACGCATATTTTGGGCATGCGTAGCTGTGAGCTATGCGGGCAGTGGGAGAGGGGCGCGCGCTATTGGTCGGTCAGTTGACTCATGCTTGAACTTTCCCCCACTCCGTCAAAAAAATTCAATATACATGCCTCGTACTGTACATAGTCGTTGATTTGATTGATTTTGATTACGTTAATTTTTCTAATTAGGCCTTCCTTAAATTCTAAGTACTAACAGATTTCCACACCTGACGGAGGCAAAATAGCAGATTTTATCTTATATCAATAAAAAATAAATAAATATTTGACAACATCTCATACATTGCTCCGATTCCAAAGTAAGTAGCTAAAGCACTTGTGTTATGGAAATCGCAGACAACGGTAGTATCACAAACACCAAGACTTGAGCCAATATAGAAAAGTTCGTTTTTTAAATTGACCCAACCGGGGATCGAACCCGGGACCTCAGAGATGGCGACACCTTGAAAATCGGTGTACAAAGCCACTCGACCAAGGAGGTCGTCAAATATGTCATCAATGTATACTATCATATTCTGGGAAATAAAGGATTATGATTATGATTAAAACTAGCGACCGCCCGCGACTTCGTGTGCTTGGAAGGTTTTTTGCTATCCCTCGGGAACAATAATTTTTTCGAGATGAAAGGTACCCTATGTCCTTTCCTGACAATGTGTATGCAAAATTTCATGATGATCGGTTCAGTAGTTAAGACATGAAGGCGTAACAAACAAACGCATTTATAATATTAGTAAGGAAGTAAGGATTATAATTCACTACTGGCACATCATCATAAAATTACAAGATACCTAAGCAAAATACTCACCAAAAACTTAAATAGGTACCTTTTGCAAAGGTACTTAGATATTATGTGCCTACTTAGTCAGTAACAATCTGATTAATGAACTATAAGTAGTTTTTTTACGATTCGAGTACGTAGGTAAATCAAACCTCAACAATATGCCAACAAAATTAGCCTTTCATAATATCTAAAAACTTTAACTTACATTTTCTAGAAATAGCCGGCGCGGCAAGCGAATTTAATAATCACTGCACACTATATTGATGGCGGCCTCTCGTCACAACCGATTACCGCATTCGCTTGCCGTGCCTTCAGTTCAGACCGACCAACTGACGATATGGTCACCCTACACTTTGATTATTCATAGTAAATAAATTTGTAAATTTCTCTAAAACGAATGAAGATATCGTGGAAATATGTTGTCGGGACGTTTATCGTGATCGAACGGTTAAGAAAATCTGTTTATTTTTAATCTGAATACAATTTTTACCAATATTTTAGACTTTACATTACAAAAATCGTATGGACCGGAGGTTCGCATGCTTTTAAAACTCTAGATCGCGATACCTTTTTTCCGGTTGCGTTACATGAGCAACTAATGTTTTCGTAGCTGTCACAATGAATATGTGACGGCTACAAATACATCAACCCACCGGTATAGGCTCGGATTGATCTGGAATTCGACGATTTAACCAAAACATAACCTCAAAAAGTGGCGAACGTCCGGTCCACATGCTTTTGTCAATCATTTTGCCGGGAAGTTGTCACAATCGTAACGAAAACTGAAATAAGAACGTATATCATCGGAACGTATATAATCTAAAACCACCTAGAAGTAATGTACTTCTAGGTGGTTTTAGAAAGGAATTATGAAGTGGCACGGAGGTTTGCATGCTCATTGATATTATAGTTCTTGAAATATCGGTTACGTAAAACCTTATATCGATATGATATGATATTTAACTGATAGCCGATATAAGATACGTTTTGATATATCCTATAGTCCTATGTCCTATGTCTATTAGGGATTAGGGTAGGGACTGTGTGGTGAAGTGTTCTGTTTGTCAGACTGTCACTGTGGTTTTTTCTTTGAGGGTTTTTTACATACAATATGTACCTACCCTACTACATACAACACAAATAACACAATAATCATAATCAGGTCAATAATACTATTTTTGTGATTCGAACACATTTAAGTAATTAATAATAAAATGATTGAAACGTGCTCGAAACGATGCATGTTGCTAGGAACTATTTGCATGGGAGTGTGAGTAATAATTTTATTTGTTTTGAGGACAATAATAAATTATTTAAAGATAATTTTATTCTTATGAGCCATGTCAACTCTTTGTTTATTAAACAGCCATGTTTTCATTGCAGTTTGACTATAGTGGTGTTAATATTAGAGTCACACCTGGCTGACACCTTATCAGGTAGTCAAAGAATGAAAAATAAGACCTTTCCAACAGAAAATAACTCTACATGTTGGCTTCATCAACCATATAAAATAATAAGCGAATGTCATCCTTGTTCAGGTAAACAATCTTGTGACTCTCGAGTCTTGTTATATATTTGTAGGTACTTATAGAATTTTATTACGACAAGTTGAATTTTATTTCAGATTTTGAAATACGGAGTAAAAGTATAGGTGTTTGTATACACACAAGTTTCAAGGAAATATTGAAATGTGAAAATGGGGAAACAGTTACTAGAAGGTATCTTATTAGATAACTAAGTCATAATCTTATTTCAATATCAGTTTTTTTTACCACAAATTATAATTTTCAGCTGTGACAGAGTAGCTTATTTGGAAGAAAGAGCTTATTGGAAGTTTACAATATGGTCTTTTGTGATAGGCTCTATATCTTCAATCGCAGTTATGTTGAGAATGAGGGTACTCAATCATAGGGCAAAGAGAAGAGCCAGACAAGTTCTCAGTAATGGATCTATTTAGCTCATGTCAACCATGTGTCCATAATATTATTAATGTAAAAGCAATGTTTCACATAATATATGTATATGAGTATTATTTAGTATAAAATATAATAATTAAATATCATTCAAATAAAATTTTAATTAACTCACTTATAACTTTAACATTGACACTATTACCTAATAATCTGTAACATTGTTTTGAAGTTGTTGTCTCAGGAAACCCGTAATTATTGGGGAAAGCCATCAGCAGCAAGATTTCTTTAGGTGAGAAAAATCTTAATTGCAACTGTTTTAGTGCCTGTACAAACTCATCACTCCCCACTCCTGCATCATTGGCTTTTTTAAAACATGTTTGAACAGTTTCTTCATTTGCTTCAGAGAACACTGATCCAGTACCTTCAAGATAATGTGAATAAGCTTTTGTAAAACAACAAGATCTTCTAGAATTTCTGTAGCATATATCCAAAATATTCCCACGTTTCAAAAATGTATCTTTTAAAAGGAATTTCTCAGAAACTTCAGTTTCAAGTATTTCATCCAAACAATATGGTTCATCATACTGATTTGGTAAAAACTGCATCTGAAAAATAAACAGTCATCTCATTAATTAATAAATGTAATTAAGTACTTATAATTTAATTAGTATTGTGTTGTGAAGTGACAATTAGAGATCCAATATTTGGATGCATATTTACCTAAAGTTCATGTGTTTTGGTATTAAGATCTTATGATCCTATGAGGGTTCAGATGTTGGGTATTATGGAAAGCACTTTTTATCGAAAAAATCTAAGGATACTGGGATTAACCAATTCAAGTGTATACTCCATGAGATGTACTAAATAAACCTGACTTGACACAAATTTCAGCTGGCCTGTTACAAACATAATTGGTTAGGTACTTTTCCCTACTTTTATTGTTTGAAGAAGCAAACACAATCTTATCACGTTGTTACAAAGCCTATTAAACCTCATGGAAATATATACATTTTAAGAAGCTGCTTCCATAATATGTTTGCAAACAATTGATTTCAGGTAAATATACATGTGATTATCCGATCTCTAGTGATAACCTACTTACTATTTCATCTTTTATCTTAAAATGCCAAGTAGAATTGTTTCTTCTAGCTATACAATAGTATCGACATCTTGAGTTTGGTATTCCAACTGCTGTCGGGCATAATAGAAACTCTTGATATGTAAAATTACATTGCTGAAGTTGCTTAATGAATAAGTTTCTTACAGTTGAATTTTCAAATCCTTTTACATTTTCCATTAAAATGTATTTGATGTTTATTAATTCATTGAGTATATTTATAATATATGTAAAAGAACCAGTTCTAGTGTCATTGTCGTCTAAATATTTGCCATTACGTGTGAATGGTTGGCATGGTGGTGACATAAGTATGGTATCAACATTTAGATCATTTATTTCTTTTGGTGCCAAGGATTGAATATTGCGGTTTAGTAGGGTTGTAGCGGGAAAGTTGAATTTGTAGACATCATTAGCAACCGTATTTATGTCAACAGCAGCAATAACTTTACCCTTTTTACCAGAACCTGTAACATTAATGAAGCTTAGTTCATTTATTTTTTAATTGAAATGAATAATTTCGCACTGTTGTTAGAAAACTTGATCAACAGCGAATAACCTACTATTCCAAGCACAATGCATGCCGCCTATGCCACTATAAAGTTCTAATATTTTGTAAGAAGTTTCAACATCATCACTCATTTCTTGAAATAATAAAAACTGACTCAATAGATTAGTTTTATTCGCTAAAAACTATATTTGCTAATGAACACTTGTGCATGCAATTACAATCACAGATGACTATACTAGTTAAATAACAATACAAAATAACTAAGTAAAATAAATACAAATCTATGGTACTACCTATTGGTAGTAGAGGCTAAAAACATTGAAGTTAATGAAGACTATGTTTTGACAGATGTATGTGATACATTGCTACTTTTATTTGGTAAGTTTTTATTCGTGCTAAAACGAAGTTGCAATGTATCATATACATCTGTCAAAACACTAACAATATAGTTGAGTAAAAACATCATAGACTAATAGCGTTTGTATCGTTTGTACGAGGGGAGTTCAAAGTATTCTCAGTATGGAAATGAAAGAAAAGGCAGAAAAATCTGAAATTATTATATTTTACTATAGAGTCAACTGCAATCTCAATACACTTTATACAACATCAAATCATCTTTTCAACTCCCTCTAAAAACTAACTTTCCTTCTCTGAAAACTTAATATCGTTTATGGTCGCCTTGAGCTCTTCATCGTCGGAAAATCGCTTTCCACCAAGCTCTTTTTTCAGCTTCAGGAGCAAAAAATAGTCACTAGCCCCCTTATTAATAAACGAAAAGTAAGTTTACACCTAGTTTAACCAAAAAGCTTGCTTAGGAATATGAGGCTTTTAGACATCATACGTAAGGAGTAATATTGCTAAGCAATATTTTTGGTTTTGTAAACTTACTTTCCGTTTATTAATTAGGGGGTAGGTGTCAGCGGCGGTATCGGCTAAAAACATTGAAGTTCATGGAACTGTGTTTTGACAGATCTATGTGATACATTGCTACTTTGCTTTGGTAAGTTTCTATTTGTGCCAAAACGAAGGAGCAATGTATCACATAAAATTTTCTAATTGTCACCCTGGATAATGTCCTAAGAGATCCAAAAACAAAAACTACCCTCATTACTTGCGAAAAAAAATCCGATACCGACGAATACTTTGCAACATGCTAAGAACTCTTCCCTCGCAAGTATCGCAACAACTGACCACAGATGAGACAGAAAACGCAGAAAACTATTCGTGTTCGTTGTTCCTGTTACTGACGTTTCAGCATGACAATATGAATGACATGACATCAATTTATTTATAACAAATTAAAAAATAATAGAAACAGTCATGGCGGATCTACAACACGGTGAGGACGTGCCTGCAGTTGATAAAGGAGACGGGCATTCCGATTCGAAAGAACATGTTTATTTGGAAGAAACGTTTTATATCCTCTCCAAAAAGAACTCAGTGTTTCGTGTTCGGCTGACATCAAAAGGATTATCTTTAACAAAAGAAACAGAAGGCAATTCAAAAGAACAAACAATATTGTTAAGGGATATTATCGGAAGTAAGTGCATGAGAAGCAAGAGACGCCGCCCCGGTGCCAGTTCATGTGTGTGCAGTTCACTTGTGGGCCACCAACAGCTGAAAGTAGTTGATGAAAACAGCGGCGATCTTGATGAGAGTGATATCAGTGCTTATCTTTACGTTTACGCCTACATACTGAAACATAGCCGTCGTAACTTGAAAAGGGAGAGGACTACAATAACATTGCGTTTCAGATCCTTTGATAAATACGAGGACAATAATAAAGAAGCGCAGAAATGGAGAACAACGCTAAAGTGTTTGGTAGCGGGTCATTCGATTGTAAGCACGCCGCCGCCGAATGACAAGAAATTGTTGATCCTAATAAATCCTAAATCTGGTCCCGGTAAAGCTAGGGAGTTGTTTCAAACTAAAGTGGCACCGTTGCTCCAAGAGGCAGAGGTGCCGTACGACCTTCATGTAACCAAATACGCACAATACGCTCGAGAATTTGTGCGTACTAGAAACATATACGCATGGAGAGGCGTTGTGGCAGTAGGCGGCGATGGAGTACTCTTTGAAATACTTAATGGAATGTTCGAACGTCTAGATTGGCAGCAGGCGTTAGCGGAGGTGCCTTTGGCAATATTGCCTTGTGGGTCAGGAAATGGTTTGGCCAAAACCATATGTCATCTATACAAGTAAGTATATCTTTATGTATTCAGAGATATAAGTATTGTTTTTTGATTGAAACCAATTGATTCCGATGACTCATTAAAAAAAATATATTTTTGCATAAACACCTTTAGTTTGAAGGTAAATATGGTTCCAATATGCTTGCTGAGTACTAAAATACCTACTTTAGGTTAGGCCCCATATTCATATTTATTTCAATCTTTCAATGAGAAATAAGCAGCTTATTTTTAATCAACTTAAAAAAAGGAGAAGGTTCTCAATTCAATGGTTTTTTTAATGTATGTTAAAACATGACTTCACCAGTTGTGAACCGATTTTTTTTTTGTTTTATTTGCATACCCACAATCAGTTAGCCACTATAAGTAAGTGCGTTGTCAGTCTTTAGTAATGCGATGAGTGTGCCCTCCATTGAGAGTACTCTATGTGCAACATCTGAGAGCTACATTTGCTCCGGCAGTGCCTAGATATTATGCCTTTTAAGCCGGTTACAGTAAGATTGTTGTGTAAGTGTGCGCGTTGGGGTGCTGAGCAAGTCGTTTTTGGTATCTTGTAGATGTAGCCCGGATTTCTTCCTTTACTGTGTTTATTTGTAGGTTCTCGTGGATCTTGTTTGTTACAAACCAGGGCACATTGGATATGGTTCACAAGATAACGTTCTGTAGTCTTTGTTGTTTTATGTTGGAGTGCTGGCTTAAGGAGGGCTTTGTAAATTAGTAGTAGTTAGTTTATTATTCACTGAGAGTTTCCTGTTCCGTCCAAGTAGCCATAGCATATTTTTGTATTTCAGGTTAAGTCCCTCCCGCTTTGCTTTTATGTGATTGGCGAGATGTAAGCCAAGATACTTCACATTATCTTTGTAAGGTAATATGTTGCCTTCTAGAGATACAGGTGGACAATCCCCTTTTTTGAGGGCAAAAGTTATGTGTACCGACTTAGTCACACTTGCTCTAATCTTCCATTTCTTTAGCCAAATACTTATTTCGTCTAGCCCTTTTTGGAGAGTATTGGATGCTACGATCGAGCATTTGTTGCTGGCTAATATGGCAGTGTCATCGGCAAAGGATGCTGTAGATACGCCTGTTATTGTTGGCAAGTCCGCAGTAAATATTGTGTATAACACTGGTCCCAGTACAGACCCCTGAGGTACACCTGCTTTAATGTCAAAGAATTCTGAGGTTTCACTTGATTCTTTCACCTGAGATATTCTGTCTTCTATGTAAGATTGTAATAAGGGGTGATAACTGTGAGGGAGACAATTTTTTTAATTTGCACAGTAGGCCCTCGTGCCATACTTTATCAAATGCCTGTTGAATGTCCAAAAATGCGGGTGAACAAAACTCTTTATTTTCCAGCGCCTTTCTGATCTGCTCTGTTACTCGATGCACCTGTTCTATAGTAGAATGGTTTTGTCTGAATCCAAATTGATGATCTGGTATTGTTTTATTTTCCTTAAGAATGGGAAGTATTCTTTTAAATATAATTCTTTCGCATACTTTCGACAGTATTGGTAAGAGGCTGATGGGTCTTTAGGATGACACTTCGTTTGGCAGTTTGCCGACCTTAGGAATCATAACAATTTGAGATACCTTCCACGTAGTGGGAAAATGTTGTGTTCTGAATATGCTATTATATAGAGTGGTGAGGAATACTACAGCTCTTTTGGGCAACTTTGTTAATATTTCTTTTGTAATAAGATCGAAACCAGGTGCGGTGCCTTCCGATCATTTAAGGCTTTTATTGTCGACCACACCTCTTTAACGGTAACTGGTTCCTGTGGTAACGACATCTGGTAAGGTTGGTCAAGAACATTATATATGTGTTCGATTCCTGATAGTTTGTAGTGTTTGTTAGTGTTTGTTGAGCTGGCAAAATGGCAAAACACTGGCAAGATGATTGGCAAACAAACTTGCTTTTTCTATTGCACTTTTAGCCCAACTATTATCATTTTTTCTTAGGGGAGGTTTACATTTTTGGGGTCCGTTTAGTCCATAGGGAGTGGCCAGTGGATCCATTAGGGGCAAGTGATCCCAACTTTGCTTCAAGTGTGGTGTCGTACCAATCTTTGAGTAGTGCTCTCAGTTCTTCCATCTCTTTATTTAGTTTACGCCTATCGTCACTGTGCCTGCTCTGTTGCCATTCCGCGCGCGTGAACCGATTTAAATAATTCTTTTTTATTTGAAAGAACATACTTCAGGCGTGGTCCCATAATTTTTGACAGAGATCTGGGCAGTAGTGTTTTCATAATCCTGAAATCCATCGCACAAGTTTATACGGATTTTCAGGCATAACTTTGTTTATGAAGGAACCGATTTAGATGATTCTTTTTTTTTTGAAAGAGTTTACCTCAAAAGTGGTTACATTTTAATTTCATTGACCTTGGACTTCGAAGATACACAAGGGAATTCCTCAAAGTCAAATAGGCAAGTCAACTATGCATAATGCATAGTGATTGAGATATTGGTAGATTTATGACAATCCAAATCAAACCGAGCTATGGTTTGTGACGTTCTGGACTAGACTTGGAAATCTGCACGCTCTTGCATTACGCACACTAAAATAATCTCCATGTGCACGCCTGACAACATTCGTAGCAATTCGTGAAATAGAACAACTATACCATGTACTACATAATAAATATTATAGGTAGTAACCCTTCGATAGTATCCAAGCGCGAGCGCAAGGCTGCATGTGGTGTGCTCTCAAAAACACCTTGTCCGCATAAACGGCAGTAGACATGACTAGCTACCTCATTCGTGGACCGTGAGAAGCCCTCATTCAATTAAAAAAGCAGTAGGAATTAAACATAAGATTACAATACATTATTGACATTTTAACTATTTCTGGCTTCTAAAAACTCGGTCAGTTCATCTTTGTCCGCTAATTACGCGGACGAGCGTTTATGTCTCGAAAAGTTTGTATACTTATTAAAATATGTAATAGTGACAGTTTTCTACTGTGGTTAAGTATGATGCAATGCAGCTGCAAAAGGAACACGGAATATGAAAGAAACATTGTTGAAAGCTGTAGTTATGTAATTGCGGTTGTAGGTTTGTAATGAACACCAACTCTAAATTCATGGCCTCAGTTTGATGTCTTCTGTTTCCGCTTATCTCTACTCTATGCCCTAGAGAAGGTGTCATCTGGGCAAGAAAAACAATGAAAGCCAAATTAAAACCAGCCTACAAGTTAGTACTATTATAATTATATTCTGTGGTACAACTAGGTACAATGGTTGTTGTTTTTAAAATACGGACAAGAATCACCGAAAAATTTAAAGTTGCTGTAAGTGGATTGCTTTAGTTGCGATTTGCCCCGTCTCTATTCGTTGCTCAAAGTAGAATACTTTGATTGTTTCTATAATTTTAAAAATATCTAAGTTTTTCCCATGCTTACAAACTCGATAGCTATTTTCCTTACTATGGTAGAGTCATTAGGTAGAATAATCATCAGAAAGGTTTAAAAAGAAATTGATACTTTATCATGGCCTCCGGCACGACGCACACGCATAACTTTCTAACAGTCGCGTCGCAATTCTTTGCTTTTTGAAATAACACTAATCTTATCTAATTTGATTAAAAATCGTTAATTGTATTGTATCTGATAAGCAACATGTCGCTTTAAATAACACAACAAATATTACTAAATAATGGACTTAAACATAAGTACTAGCAGATAAAAATAGAGGTTTTATTAAAACACAACCTAGCCTTGGAAAAACCGAACGAAACATGGTTCTTCCGTTACTCAATAACTGAGTCAGTTGTTGGAAAAGTCGGTGTCAATGCGGTTTCAACTGACTTTCAACGTAGTGGTAGTCTCATTGTAGGTAGTCATATTTAATAATTGTTCCAAGAAGACTGTGGTATAAAACGATATGAAACAGGTTGGTTTGGTATTTCATTTAGTGTTGCATTTTTTGCATTCAGCGATTCACTTTTATTCAATAACATGCCATGTATACGACCATAGGTATGGTCGAATGGCAGGCAGGTGCCTGCCTACCATACCTGCCTACCTGCAGCCTGTCTACCGATTGCCAATTGGTAGACAAGGTTAAGAAAGGACATGAAAACTGAGCCATGATAAAAATAAAGATATAATAGAACAGCCTTTTAAGGCCTTTTTGTCAGGCCACTATTATGTATTCTGTGGTCAGGCTTCCAAAATTATGAAGCCATATTTTCCAAATTGAATCAAAAATCAAAATATCATTTTAATTATTAAATTTAGATTTTTCGCATTCACAATGCTATTTTTATATTAAGATAAATAATATTAGAAAAAATACTAGAAAAAATCGACTCACCCGTAGCACCTCAGACGGGACTCGAACCCGCACCCTTGGGATTCCGGCCCAATGCACTGACCAAGTCATTTTAAATAAGAATATGAAAAAAAGGGTATGTTAATCAACCAAACGATTCTTTTAATTCTATTTGATAAGGTGCAAAGAAAAATATTGATTAGAGACATCCGGTCTTGTGAAAACATTTATCTTAATCCGTATTTTAGTCTTGTTGTCTTCCTGCAGTGCAGGAGTCTACTGCTGGTCATACATGTATGAATGTTATGTGACCTGTGGCTGTGAGCATTCTGCATTATGTCAACATCAAGTACTCAAATGCACATCTTTTCCTGGTCTGGTTATCGGTCTCAACTCAAACTTAACCAAGTCATATTTGTTGAGGTACTATTTTGTTTACACTAATTATGTTCGCTAGTCGGGAACTTCCCCCCAATTTTAAGATTTACGAGCGATGAAGCTTGCATATTGCCCTTTAATATAGCAACTCATGAGCTATGAGTTTATGACATTGACTTTGGTTCGTCTGCGAGTGTGTCGAGCCGAGCAGTTTCAGTTTGTCGACCTCCTAAAATCATATAAATGTATTATCCTACAACAATAATCGTAATTGTGTTACCAGACTTACACATTATTTTTTTTATTTTATTTATTTAAAGGCACAACTACAGAATACAATTTCACACATTTTTAAGGAGCTAAGATTAGGTTTCACATTAAATCGAATTCCAATAAATGTTGTACACAACGTTTACATAAAAGAACGAACATGAACCATTTTCCGAAACAATATAAACAAACAATTTTTGGATCTTTAGCGGTTAATATTGTGTGGGATTAGCATCAAATATAATGCAAGAATATTATAATAAACTATCTAAGAACTTTAATATTATTTCATATACAAAACCAAATATTATTTCATATATTTAAATCTAAACTAAGCAAATTATTTAACCAATGTAATTTTTTACAATTTCTGAACCATTGAATAAATGTTAGTGATGGTATACTCGGTATTGGTTCATAAAAATGTATAAAAATATAAAACTTGCTATATAATTTATAAGACTAATTAATTTTATCTACTGACTTTTGCATGCCAAGCTTAGCGAAATATGTATGCTCATAATTTAATCCTAACATCTGTATTTACCATTTTTCTCGCAAATAAATTAATTTCAATTTCACAAATTTAAAGTTTTATCATCGCCTTTGAGGAGATTATCTTAATTAGTCAGGGTTACAAACGATTATTTCTTAATGACATTATGATAAACGATACATAGTTTACTCGTAATCGTAATGTTGCCTTGCTCTAATGATTAGAGAATAATCCGTATGTTTGTTCAATGAAATTATGAAACTAACATTAGTTTCATAATTTCATTAAGGACAACAGTTCTATAAATAGATTATTTCATAATTAAATTAATAATTGAGTATTATAATAATACTTAGTAGAATGTTGGAAACTGGCTGGTCGCCATAGAGCACTTATGCTCTTTAAGCTAAATGTCAGTTAGTTTTTGCTATAGGTACGAATGTCATCAAAAACATCTGTAACCGACACATAGAAATATATTATTGTTCATTTGTAAAAAAGTGTTTCTTCATTCTTAGTCCACGTTAGCTAATAAGAATGTTTCTTCGGAATAAACTGAGCAAGTTAAGCCATAAAACATTTTCGAAGTAAAAGTTATTTAACACTAAGCACCTCGTTGAATGTCGGATCTTTGGATTAATTTATTAAAAAGCAGCCCTTGACGAGTTTCTTGCCGGTTCTTCTCGTTACAAGGTCTCCGAGCGCTCAGGGTTTGCGAACCGATGGCGTAGCTTCTTTCATATTCACAAATCACAAGTGCTTAGTAAAACAGCCTAGACTGAATAAATGAGTTTTGAATTTTGAATTAAGCCAAGGATCGGGGTTGCTTGATCGATACCCCAACTAGGATTTGAACTTGCGATTCAAAAACCTAAATAAAATACTATTAAATGTTGGAATAAACAATGCTAGCTTGTGCTTAATAATAACCCCATACAGTTTCTTCTTGTAACATTTGTATCCGTATAGTCCGACAAACTAACAATAGCATTTGTGTTGTTTGTGATTGAAGAGTTAATTCGCATGATGTCTGATGACTTCATAATAGGCAGCGCTTAAATTCCGGATGTCGAGTAAATGACATGAAAACTGACAAGAAACTATCAGAATAAAAAGACCTTCTTCACAATATCAAACCACTTAATCCTGGGGAAATACACAAACGACAACAGCAGAAAACGATATAATGTTGTATGTACAAAGACTTTATAAACTTGCAACATTTAAAGTGACATAAACAAAGGTTTTGTGACCTAACTGGTTGTCCTATATTTCTAAATCATTGACTGACATTCCAATAACCTGGTTTTTAATTTGTAATAATTATTGTCATATTGGGTTAATGAGCCTCCGTAAACAAGTAACGTAGTTAAATAAATGGATTAAATATTTTATATCTATTGGTTATTTTCCTGCTCCTGGTTTTTAATTGGAATAAATGAATTAACAGAGCTACTTATAGGATTTTGTTGACAGATGAAATATGATAACACCATTTCGTTTTTTTAAGACGAAGCAAAAGAGTCAATCTTTTGTTTTAAATCCACTTCCGTAATGTTCAGTGAAATGCATATAAACTTGAGCCTTGCGCCCCAAATACAAGTAAAATCGTTTTATCGATATCATAAATATATAATAATAATTATTGACTGATTGCAAATAAAAACAGAGCACAAAAAAATCGTTGGATTAATCAAGAGGCTTGATGATTAGCAATCACTAGAATAGTAATAATTACAGTAAACAACTCTGTTAATCTACATGCACGTACCGCACGCATAGTGAGATGTATTGAATGTTAACTAAACATACTTAATAACTGTATACACTATGTAACCTAATTAATGATGCATTTAATGGATGTTCTTATTGAAAATACAATCAGTATTTACTCAGCAGTCTTGGCTTTCATTTCTCTCTCAGGGCACCACATTACATGGCGACCCTGCCAAAAGTAGATCCACGCGCGCGAGTATTCTGACACCGGTCTCCGCCGGCCCATTTCCGTATATGGACCGTGAATTATAAACATCGCGTGTACTCGGGACGATGACATTATCGATTATTACAATGAATTCTATCCAGAGTTTTGTTCGAGACGGTAGTGTACCGAAAGTATTCGCGAAAAATGGGGAAACAACAGTCTAAAGAGGAAAACATACTAATAGCACAAAACGCGGCAGGAGGCACGAATAGTGCACCAATCGAAGAATTTAGGTACCATATGCAAACGTCGAGCATATTATTGTGCATAATCGTACTTTGTCTGGTTTTGGGAGTCTTTTACGGAGTATTCCGGATGTACCGGAAATGTCATCTGCGATGGATACGGCAAGAGTGTAGTGAGCTGAGGGGCAGCAGGGGGCGTCGGCCTTCTTTTCGACGACACCAGGTTTACCCCGATTTGAAGATTGACGATAGTGTAAGAGTGTAAATGAAAAGTTGCGCGTACTACGGGAAAAGTGTCGTGTGAAGTGAAGTGCGGTCACGTAAATATGCATATATCTTCTTTCGCGTGCATCGGAATTCGTTTGGCGTTATTTAGAGGACTGTAGCCCTATTTACCTTTATATAATGAGTATTTAAATAATCAATATATCTTTTAAAATATATGTAATGAAACAGATATCTAAATTTATAGGTACAAAAATATAATTACGTATAGATAAAATGAATAATTAAAATATTTACATTGTGTACCTAAATAATTATGTACTTAATTGTGTTTTAAAAAGGTTACAGTGCTAGTTATGTCGCTGAGGATTTAAGGTTCCAAGCTTATACAGGTATGTTAATATTTTATTATGCATACGTAATTAATTTTAAAACTATATGGCAACGTTCTTAAAGAAATTATATGATGATTTATTAGTTATAAGACAATATTTGATTAAAATTGGACCTGCTAGACGACAAGGTAAAATATTGCAGACAAAGTTAGACGAAGCCAAATTTGTTGTTGCCCAATATAATAACTATTTAGAAAGTATTGACAAGGAAACCTTGGGCGAGAACGAGCTTCTACTTTTTGAAGAATATTGTGAAGATATTAAAAATTTGTTTAAGGAAATTAGCGAATTGTGTCAAATTTCAGAGAATTCTAGCTGTTTTTCCACAATGGATAAGTTTGACCTGAAGGTAGCTTTGAGCTTATTGCCAGTTATGAATGACGAACTTTCCAATTTACGACAACTTATCGACGGCATAGAGTATTATAGTTCGGTTCTGAATGCTGAGTCACAGCCTTATTTAATTTCTTTTGTTGTGAAAAGTAGACTGTCGCAGGCTGCTAAGCTAAAATTAGCAACAAAATATGATACTGTTTCTAATCTTTTAAATGATATGAAAATGTTACTATTGCCAAAAAAATCTACGAGTGCTTTGCAAAAACAATTTTTAAATTGCAAGCAAAATGATGTGTCTATTGACGAGTTCGGAAAAACCTTATCCGAATTATTTGTTGATCTTACAATTTCTCAATCTGAGGGAAATGTCGAGAAATTTAATATTTTAAAATCTATTAACGAAAAACAGGCGATTAGGCAGTTTAGCGACGGATTGAGAAATCGTAGGATTGGCACGATTATTACGGCTCAGAGATTTGAAAATTTAAAGGATGCTATTCAAGCCGCAATAGATGAGGACGTTTCAGGTTCAAATGCCACAGCTGAAGTGCTGACATTAAGGCATAATAATAATCGTTTCTTTAAAAACAATTCCAGGCAGCCTCCTCTTCAGAATAATCCTAGAGGTGCGTACAACACTGGTCGTTGGCGAGGCAACCCTAACAACCACTTCCGTCAGCCGCACGGCAGCACCAGGCAGTGGTTCCGGCAGCATCAGCCTCAGCAGCAACAGCATCAGCCTCAGCCACGGGGTGCGCCTCGAGGCAGAGCGCAGTATCGAGGTAGAAATTTTAATAACTTTTATAGGGGTCATGGACCGTTCAGAGGAAATATTCGGACGGCAGTAACTGATGAGGTACAGCCTCAGTCGAGTTCTTCTACTCAGAATTCTCAACCTGAAAATGATTTTTTTCGTGCCTATGACATATAGTATTTTAGCGAGCGATAGTAGTTATTACATTGAGTTATTTTATAACAACAGACACGCATTTAACTGGCTCATAGATACTGGAGCTTCAATTTCGGCTATAAAACATAAGCATATTTTAGATTTTGGTATCCCAGTTAACAAAGAAAATATAACAATAAATGGGATAGGTGGAAAAGTTCAGGCTATCGGATATGTATGTTTACAGTTGACAATACACGGGCAGTGTATTAGTCATAAGTTCTATGTAT
Organism: Catoptria pinella; assembly: GCA_963556745.1. NCBI lineage: Eukaryota > Metazoa > Arthropoda > Insecta > Lepidoptera > Crambidae > Catoptria > Catoptria pinella. The sequence goes on from OY750771.1 coordinate 3,230,459, forward strand.
TTGACTCGCTACCTTGTAAATCGCACGGTATTCTAGGACAGGACTTTTTAGGTAAGTATGGAGCGGTCATTGACATGAAACATAATAGTTTATCATTATGGCCCAGTGAATCTAAACAAATTACTGTGCAGCTGATAGACTCGTGCAGTAATTTATTATCTTTACCTGCCAGATCAGAATCTATTCACTATATCAATACTAGTTTAAAAGAAGAGTGCGTGGTATGTACGAAAGAAATATGCGAGGGCGTGTTTATTGCGAGTACGTTAGTAAATCCCATAGATGGTAAAATACCAGTTCGAATTTTGAATACGACCTCAAGAGACATATCTTTATCCGGAATAAAACTAGATATACAGAACTTAAATGAATACAATATTTGTAGCTTTGATAAGACCGAGAAAAATGCATCGCGAGTTAAGTCATTATTGTCAAAGTTAAATTTAAATAATCTAAATAAAGAGGAAAGGATTAGTATTCAAAATTTATGTGCGAAGTATCCCGATATCTTTTATTTGGAAGGGGACAAATTATCAACCACCGATATTTATCAACACACTATTAAAGTAAAACCAGATATTCAGCCAATTTTTTCAAAACCCTATCGATTACCTCACGCTTTGAAAGATGAAATTAATAACCAAATTCATAAAATGTTGAAGGAAAATATTATTGAACCTTGTCAAAGTGAATGGTCCAGTCCAATCTTGCTGGTGCCAAAGAAAAGTGACCAAAACGGAAACAAAAAATGGCGTTTGGTCATAGATTATAGAAAACTTAATAACAGTATACATGATGATAAATTTCCTCTTCCAAATATAACGGAAATTTTGGATTCGTTATCCGGTTGCATGTATTTTTCTCATTTGGATTTACATCAAGGCTACTACAATGTAAGCTTAGACCCAGACAGTCGCAAGTATACTGCTTTTTGTTCGGGACAGTTTCAGATGACCAGGATGCCGATGGGCTTAAAGACCAGTCCTAGTTCATTTTCCCGCATGATGACTATGGCAATGACAGGTTTAACATACGACAAATGTTTAGTATACCAAGATGATTTGGTTTGTTTCAGTAAGGATTTACCCTGTCATGAGAAAAATTTACAATCCATTTTCGAAAGATTACGTAAAGTCAATTTAAAGTTAAATCCACAAAAGTGCATTTTCTTACAGAAAGAACTACTTTATTTGGGGCATATTGTGTCAGCAGAAGGCGTAATACCTGATTCAGATAAAATAGAGGTTGTTAAAAACTACCCAGTTCCTACTAAAGTCGACGAAGTCAAAAGATTCGTCGCCTTTGTGAACTATTACAGGAAATTTATTCCCAATTTTGCTACCAAAGCACATGCATTAAATAATTTGTGTCGGAAAAATGTAACCTTTACATGGAATGAGGAGTGCCAAAAGTCATTCGAATTATTGAAACAAAGTTTAATATCCCATCCCGTATTGCAATACCCCGACTTTTCGGAGTCTAATCAATTTATTTTACAAACAGATGCATCGGGATATGGCGTTGGTGCAGTCTTGTGTAATGGTGATAGTAGGCCTGTAGCCTTTGCTAGTCGTAGTCTCAATAAAGCAGAAAAAAGGTACCCAACGATTGAAAAGGAATTGCTTGCGATTGTATGGGCCGTAAAGCATTTTCGTCCATACCTGTATGGAAGGACATTCAAAATTCAGACTGATCATAAGCCACTTATATATTTATTTGGCATGCGAGATCCGTCAAGCCGTTTAATTAAATTCAGATTAACGCTAGAAGAATACGATTTTGTACTTGAATATTTGAAAGGGAAGAATAATTCTGCTGCTGATGCACTTTCACGTTTGCATTTAACTTCGGAGGAATTGAAAGAGATGAATAAAACGGTGATGAATGTAATGACGCGTGGCCAGATGGCTAGGCAACAACCGGGTGCTAGTATTTCGAAAAACGATTGGCCTGATCAACCAAAAGTTGTAGAAATCCTAAGCAAAACGAGATATTTCACGGAATTACGTTTCATAAGCGCTTATGAATTAAATCGATATCGTAAAATGAAAGAAATAACACATGAGAAGGGGTGCTTGAGTTATGTACCCTCTATGAATACTATTTTTATTAATTTAGCTTCTCGATCGCAACTATCGCCAGGCGAATTTGTGAGAGAGCTAAATATATTTTGTGGGAAAATTAATATAAAAGAAGTATACTTCATTAAAACTGAGGAAAATAATATATTTGTAGAAAAGTTAGTAAATGAAATAAATAACATAAGTAACTGGTCCGGACCACGTTTATGTATTTTAAGGGGAACAAAAAGAATAACGAATAAAGACGAGCAGCGTGTAATTTTAAACGATTTTCATATATTACCCACAAGTGGCCATGCTGGTATAAGACGAATGGTAAATAACATAAAGAAATATTATTTTTGGCCTAAGTTAGAAAGTGACGTTACAGAGTTCATAAAGAGGTGTGATAAGTGTCAAAAACAAAAATATACCTCACATTATACTAAGGAGCCTATGACAATTAGTTCAACTGCTAGTTCAGCATTTGAGAAAATATACTTAGATATAGTAGGGCCGTTAGATAGAGATTACAATAATTTTGTATACATTTTAACTATACAGTGTGAGTTGAGTAAGTATATTGAGGCTTTTCCTTTAATGTCAAAGAGGTCAAGCGAAGTAGCTAGAAATTTTGTAAATAATTGGATCCTGAGATATGGTATTCCGAAGGAGATAGCAACAGACAGAGGAACGGAGTTTTTATCGGACACAATGAAAGAGGTTTGTAAACTTTTGCATATTAACCAGCTTCAATCTACCGCGTATCATCATCAAAGTATTGGTGCCTTGGAGAACTCGCACAAACACCTAGGTAACTATCTGCGAATACAGACAGGAAATCATCCGGAGGCATGGAGCACGTGGCTTCCTTTTTGGTGTTTTTCCTATAATACTGCGGTACATACAGAGACCAAGTTTACTCCCTATGAGTTGGTGTTCGGTAAGAAATGCATTTTACCATCTAATTTAATGTCGGGGCAAGTTGACCCATTGTACAATTTTGATAATTATCCTTCAGAACTCAAATTTAGAATTCAAACGTCTCAAAAGGAGGCAAGAGATAATTTGATAGCTAGTAAATTAAAAAGGAAAGAAAAGTATGATCGTAATATTAATCCAGTGACTTATAAACCGAATGATTTAATATTAATAAAAAATGAAACTGGCAATAAGTTCCAAAACATATATTCAGGTCCATACAAAGTTGTAAAGGAATGTTCGCCCAATGTAGAAATCATTAAAGATAATAAAAACTATGTTGTTCATAAGAATAGAACAAAAATGTATTTTGAACCAATTACCTAATAATTATGACAATTTTGTTAATTAATAATTATGTACTAAATATCTACTATTGTAATCATTAGTATGACATTATAATGTATTAACGTACATAGTATTTATGCGAAAATAAAATAAATTGTTAGCTTTATTTTATTTTCTTTAGTGCGGTGGAGATGAGATGTATTGAATGTTAACTAAACATACTTAATAACTGTATACACTATGTAACCTAATTAATGATGCATTTAATGGATGTTCTTATTGAAAATACAATCAGTATTTACTCAGCAGTCTTGGCTTTCATTTCTCTCTCAGGGCACCACATTACATAGCTAGTAAATTAAAAAGGAAAGAAAAGTATGATCGTAATATTAATCCAGTGACTTATAAACCGAATGATTTAATATTAATAAAAAATGAAACTGGCAATAAGTTCCAAAACATATATTCAGGTCCATACAAAGTTGTAAAGGAATGTTCGCCCAATGTAGAAATCATTACAATAGCATCAAACGGATTTTCTTCATCTTTGTGAGGGACATCATACAAGGGCGGCACAGCAGATCCGCATCGTACGGATGTAGGACAAGGCAAGTTCGTTAGCAAACAGACACGAATGGTGTAATCTAAAGTACCTGTCCCTTGGACTAATAGATTAGTTAAATAAACGTTTCCGGACCTGAACATGGAACTCGGTTCCTTTGTCAAAGACCTATTGAATATGTCGATTAACATAAAAGTTAAAGAAAACTGTCCCAGCGAGCGATCAAGGCGCCTTGCACCACAGGGCACATAGACAAATTTGACTTGAGTTTTCGCTAGCCATCGACTTTTAAAACGTCAATCCCTTCCTTCTACTGTCCTACAACTTTGGAAATCTGTGGTGATAGCGAATATTTTATTGGCTACAGGTTCAGTCAGCCAGTACTAGTTAGTAGGGGTGTTGGCCGTGTTGGGTTGGCCAGAAGGCGCAATTTTAGTTATCTTTTTTTTTAAATGGTGGACCTGCTCCTAGCCATTGCAAGTCGTAATGTAACTCCGTCCATGCCGCTCGCCGCGCGCGGACACTTCAGTGCTCGACGGACGATGTACGGATGCAGGGCGGATAATCGGATATGAAGTGCTGTCGTTATCTCATCACTCATCGTCCGCGACGGACGGACGCATAGACTAGTCCGCGCGCGGACTTGTACTAAAAATATTATTCAAGATTTTATTCTATCACTTTTTCGGCGTGATCAATATACACATTTCATGCCAGATTACAGCTTTCTAGCACTAAGGGCCTCTGAGCTAAGCCGCGGATGGACGGACAGACGGACATGGAATAACCCGCAAAAAACGCCTATTTCGACACTCAAAGGAATCAAAATTTATAGAGTACTTCCCGTTGACCGCTAGAACTATGATGGTATGTAATATCGTTTTATACTACAAGTACAGGGAAAAGTCTGAAAACTATACATTTGCAGTTAATTCATAAAAAAATAAGTCTTTGTTTAAGTATACCTGCTTTGTACGGAACCCTCGGTGGGCGAGTCCGACTCGCACTTGTCCGGTTTTTTTTAACCTTGCATCAACCTTATATTTCAAAGGCTTGCGGTCGTCATTCGTAGACTTGTGCATAAATTGCCAATTATTTTGGGACGGTCGGTTCTTACGAAGTATATTGTTTAAAACTCGGTTTTGTGCTAAGTATTACATTAAAATAACAATGTTTCACTGACAAGACAATACCACTTATTATTAGATTGCTTTGTGACTGTCTAACTTTGTTAAAGTTTTTCATTTATTCTGGTTTAAGTATCGATGTTCAGTCACTAATGAATAAAGTATGGATTCGACTAGTCTTAACAAAAAAAAATCCCAACTAGAACTACTTATCATATTCTTTTTAGATAATACACATAAATTATTATGAAGGTAAGTAAAAAACATTTGCTACTGGTATGCACTTGAGCATGAATATAAAATCTCTCGAATTTTTATAGACACTAGCTAAGTATAGGTAGGTAGGTAATTAGAGCAACAAATTAAGTATGACAAACACATTTTTGTAGCGTATTTATTACATAATAAATACTCAATGACTGTGTATTGTTTATCTCTGGATACAAATTAATATAATGAACTGTATGTAGGTACAAATAAAACAATTTCTTCCTTCGATATAATTCTTCTGGTCGTCAAGATCAGCAATGTACAGATTTTTCATTGTTAATATTAAGCTTTTACCCTCCCCCGAGACTGCGATCGCGGAATTCTGTTTTTCGCTGTTTGTCTCCAAGATCAAACTATCTCTGTTACGAAAAAATCACCAATTTTGTTTCAGCGTTAAAAACGTAAAAAAATATCAAAACAGTTTTGAATCATATTTAAAATATTAGGACCTTATGCATTATAATAACATTGTTAAAAATGACTTTATTGTGAGTTGTAAAGAACTGAGAAATAATTTTATTTTGCACAATTACTATTGAATTTTTTTTAGTATTGTATTGTGCAATGTGGTGTATTTATTATATACAAGGTGTTACAAAAATACCCCTAATGCCGAATATGGTATATAGGGACCATCAAACTGAACAACTTTTACTATGGGACCAACTCTGAAATCGCGGAAAAAAAATCAGCTGTTCCATACAAAAATTAAAATCGAAAATATCAAAATGTATGAAACAGCTGATTTTTTTTTCGCGATTTCAGAGTTGGTCCCATAGTAAAAGTTGTTCAGTTTGATGGTCCCTATATACCATATTCGGCATTAGGGGTATTTTTGTAACACCTTGTATAATAATATGACACCCAGGGAATAGTTAAATATTTTTTTGACGAATCGCGCTACATTAGGTACTGGCTTTTCAGGTATTTCTCGATTAAGGATCTTTCCGTTTCCACATACATGTAGTGTGCAATCTTTCTAGGAGGCTAAGCAAGTGGGTAGTGAATTTTTAAAGTGGTTTGGGAGATGCATGTCTCACGCGCGAGTATTCGAAGATTTTTAAATGTTACCATCATCATTAAAAGAATGTCCCATAATTAAATCACTTTTATTTTCTGTTTAATTTTTTATGTCTAAATTATTATTTTCAATCAATTTGTTTGACACAATGCTGAGAAATCGTTTATATTACCTAAATTACGAAGTGATGGAACAAATTATATTTTCAGGTTTTATAAGCATCGATAACAAAATAGTAGGTAAAACACTAGGTTACTTTTAGGGTTGCTGAACCTTCCGTAAGTCCAAAACTTGGCATACTATATAATAATAATAAATATTTGACAACATCACATACATTTGCTCCGATCCCAAAGTAAGTAGCTAGAGCACTTGTGATGGAAATCAGATACAACGGTGGTATCACAAACACCCAGACCTGAGCCAATATAGAAAGGTTCATTTTCTAAATTGACCCAACCGGGGATCGAACCCGAGACCTCAGAGATGGCGACACCTTGAAAACCGGTGTGCAAAGCCACTCGACCACGGAGGTCGTCAAATATACTACTATGTAGAAAAGGACGAATAAAATCACAATAAACAATGTGGCAGGTGTAGTATGCGCATTTGTGTGGATCATCAAATCATAGTGTGCCCCAGCTGTGATGAAAATTATATTTTACAGGAAGAAACTGTTCATAAACTATTTAAACAGATGATTTATTTACCAAATTAATTAGTTCCAAAGTATTTAAGAACTAAGGCCAAAATGTATTTTTTTTATAAGTTTTTGTTATGTTTATTAAACATTATAAAACAAAGAAACAATTGCTAACTATTGTTAGAGTATTTAGTAAGATATAAAGTATTTGAATATGATGATGACTGATAAATAAATATCAGATAAGAGTGGGATGAAAAAATCTATATCGTAATGGGTGATAAATGTCCCCAGCAGCACTCTAGGAGTATTTTGGAGCGCGAGCCCTCTAGTGTTAAGGATCATTGGGTTTCACACAGCTCAGTCACAACTCAGTAACGGTCAGTCAAGTTTTGTAAATTATTTTCAGTCAAAACTTGTATTGAAGTCATTGACGTGACCGTGAATAGAGTAACTTAATTAATTTCAAAATTTGTCTTATAGAAAATATATTCCATGCCACCATCATACATTTTATATCTATATTGATTTTATAAAATACAATGCAAGTTTACAGAGACGTTCTCCAAAGCACATGCAAGTCACAAAAAGAATGCGAAAATTAATATGAATCGACAACTTGATCAGTTGTTGATACACTATTATGTATTCTGTGGTCATAGATATACCAGAATTATTATGCATCTTCATTCATTTAGCGGGTTACTGCATAGATGTGTTAAACAGGTGTTGATTATTCACCAACGGAAGCCTGGCCCTTATGCACAGATATTAATTATGACGTAGACTGGTTCTCAAGTACATCAGGTTAGGTTTCAGTCCACGAGGAAGAATGCGATAATGTTCTTTAGAGGTGTAATGAAATAATGTCTCTTTTCCAGTGAACCTTACATTCCGGAAAATTTGACCGGACTCACGATGGCACTAGCGCGAGGCAAAGTCGCCCCTATGGACGTCGTCAGAATAGAAACAAAGAGTAAGGTAATTAACTACACAATTACATTTATGCGCGTAAGCAATATCATGCATTGCAATAAAACACGGATACCATACAACATACATAATCAAAGACAACATAATAAATAATGCAGTACTAGCGCGTATCAAAGCGCTGGTTAAACTGCGCTACGTATACCACGGAGTACCACATTTATTATCGATGTGACTGACGTATCAATCAAAAGAAAAATTAAAAAATATGCGGCAGTAATTTTGCCAAGGATTTTTTTGCCAAAAAGCGGTAACATCTTGCATTGCGTGTACATTGCGTTGCGTCACGGTATAATGATTATTACCGTTCCACAGACATAGATCTCTGTGATGAATACACAAGTATCTGCTTTTATCTTAGATATCAAACCTTTGTGTTTTAAAATAAAATAAATTATATTTCTAAGTATTTCGGTGCTTTTTAACCGACTTCAAAAAAAGGAGGAGGTTATCAAGTCGTCTGTTTTTTTTTTTTTTTGTGTATAACAGTTGGATAATTTGCACTCGCCTGTAGGGGCATGTACATAATCCGATGTTAAACATCCAGTTATAGAACGAGGTTTTTAGTTTGTTTGTACGGCCCATACAAACGTAACTACGGCCTACGGCAAATAATCGTAGTTCATCGATAAAAATGGCACTTTGAACACTATGTACTTAATAATGGTACTACTTTGAAGCAAGTAAGATCAATAGCCCATAGCCACAGATTACTAAATAGTTACTACGTCCGTCCATAGCATAATCTCAAAAACTATTCGCAAAATATTTAGAATAACCTCCTCATTTTTTTGAAGTCGGTTAAAAATATAATGTAGCACATTTTTGTCTCATGAAATATACATGAAAATGTCTCGATCTTAAATAAGTAATACCAGTTAGGTTAATTAGATTCAAGAACTTTATGGTTAGATTTATATGATAGATAGAATGGATTGAAAGAAGAACTAAGTAATAAATAATAGATGGATAGTAATAAATGGCGATGCGGAACAATGTGTATTGCTTTCCGATCAGCAATATGATTATTTCTTTGCAATCAAGTTCATTATAAAATAATGAAACCGGTATTATCCTGACGTATGAACGTCATATTTCTCGTTTTAATTACGGAAAAAACCTTTACGCAATGAAGAGAATGACGGCATAGAACTCGTAGGCAAAAAAGTTATAGTGATTTTAAAGAAACACAATAATATTGACACAGACAGATGTTATAAAGGCAGCTGTTCTCCAAAACAGTCACCGGGCGGTGCCGATGCCATGGAATGACATCGGTTTATTTATGTAAACAGAATGAGTGTCTAAGAACTGTAGTGTGTAAGACTAGGTACGTGTCTCCATAAGCACAACAGGGCAATTTAAAATTGATATAAAACATAAACACATAATTATTATATTTTTAAGTCGTTTACGAGAAGTGTCCTAATTCAGAAAACTGTATTGAAAATGAAATTATGAAAACTGTAAATCCATATTTCTTGCATTAATCTGGTGATTATCGCTGTATTTAGCAAAAATGGAGTGACGATATAGCACAGACAGCAGGGAATTTATGGCCCAGACTGGCAAGTCACCTGGAATAGTTTTGAGGTTTTCACCGCATAAGGCGACCCTTACATTACACCTAACAAATACTTACGTTATTTTAAGCATAAAAACTAACATTAAGTAGTCCTTACTTATGAAATTGACGTTTTGTATGTAGATTTTTCATACTAGCATTTTCATAATCTATTTAACAACCGTGAACGCTATTGTAACAAAACTTTTATGTACAAATGTTTGAACATTAAGCTAATTGAGGCAGCATAACTTAAGCGAAATAATAAGTTTCGGCTAAGTTACAATGGATAAAGTTGGTCATTTTCTCTAACAAAAAAAGGAGTCACTTTCAAGGTTTTTTTAATGCTAAGAAAATAAAACAAATAGACATTAACTGATAGTTGACGACTACGATCAACATTTGATGTAAATCCAGCAACTGATAAGTATTTCAAGTCACAGAAGTTACGAGGTTCTCTGTGTGTTTGAAATCACATTAATTTCATAGGTAAAAGAAGTAGGACCCAATAAATAAGTACACAAGAAAAAATCCACACGTAATAAAATGTACACAGTGGCAACATGGACAAAATAAGGCTAAATAATAATAATCATAATCAGCTTCAAAATGGACACAGTGACAACATGGACAAAATAAGGCTAAATAATAATAATCATAATCAGCTTCAAAATGGACACAGTGGCAACATGGACAAAATAAGGCTAAATAATAATAATCATAATCAGCTTCAAAATGTACACAGTGGCAACATGGACAAAATAAGGCTAAATAATAATAATCATAATCAGATAAATAATATTAGAAAAAATACTAGAAAAAATCGACTCGCCCGTAGCACCTCAGACGGGACTCGAACCAGCACCCTTGGGATTCCGGCCCAATGCACTGACCAATTATGCTACCGAGTCGCTAACATAATTCGACTCGGTAGCATAATTGGTCAGTGCATTGGGCCGGAATCCCAAGGGTGCTGGTTCGAGTCCCGTCTGAGGTGCTACGGGCGAGTCGATTTTTTCTAGTATTTTTTCTAATATTATTTCGCTAACATAATTCGACTCGGTAGCATAATTGGTCAGTGCATTGGGCCGGAATCCCAAGGGTGCTGGTTCGAGTCCCGTCTGAGGTGCTACGGGCGAGTCGATTTTTTCTAGTATTTTTTCTAATATTATTTATCTTAATATAAAAATAGCATTGTGAATGCGAAAAATCTAAATTTAATAATCATAATCACCTTTAACGTACGTACAGTCTACAGTTACAAAACCACACGCTTTCTTCAAATAAAATTATCGTATAAAAGTTATCTTATCCGCAGTTTCTTAACCATGACTTCTAATCTAAGCGGTGTGAGAGCTATGGTACTTACTATAAAATTATTCTGCGTACACTTGACAACTAACTTTCACCATCGCAGTCTAAACCACCATGATTGTAGCATAAATACTACTTTTATGGGAACCTGGGGCCCTAGAGCGCAATTGTTGTCGGCATCGCTATCGGCTTTTTAACCGACTTTTTTTTAAGTCGGTTAAAATGCCTCTCAATTCGATTGTATATATTTTTTTATTGTTGTTCGTGCGTATCTTCTACATTAATGGACCGATTTTGATGATTCTTTTTTTGTTTCATTGAGTTTTCTTGCGAGATGGTCCCATTTTTTTAAAAATCAGTTCTGTAGTTTTCAAGTAATCCTGAAAATACTATGATTTTGCATTAACTACCTTGTTATTAGTTTAATTTGGAGTTTTTTATTGTTTTAATTTGGAAAAAAATCGTTCCCCTGTGGCGTTTGTTAACAGACTTCTATACATATGCAGTGCTATGAGTTTGCAAAGGGTAGTACAAAATTTTCATTCGATGAAACGTTTTATATTTTTTCTTGGTGCGTGCACGGGTCTAGTAGGTGCGGGGCGCCTAAGCAGTTGCCTGCTCTGCCTAATGGTTAACCCGGCTCTGCATATTCATAGGTCAAAATCCTTTGGCTTTTTGTCTTTTACTACAGATGTCCATAGAATAGAAACATGCCGTGTGTAATATTACTGATTTGTATTGCCCTATTCAATTGAGTACGTCCGTCGATAAACAGTTCTCGACTCGCGGATACAATTAGTCTCGCTCGTGTACAATTCGCAGTTTGTAACACACAATTGACTATACGTTACGTCAGTCATATTATCTTTCTTGAATGAATGATTATTGAATCACTCACATCAATGAGTTTAATAGTTTAATGTTGACCCAGATGCATAAATTGTTCAATATGTCGGCGACCAATTAACCGTATGTATCGTGTCTGTTTCAGATCATGTTTTCTTTCCTCTCAGTCGGTTGGGGCCTGCTGGCTGACATCGATATAGAAAGTGAGAGATTACGAGCGATCGGCGGCTATAGATTCACCGTTTGGGCGGCTGCTCGCTTGGTCGGACTGAGGCGATATAAAGGTGTCCTGAGCTACGTGAAAATTAAGGATGTGAGCAATCTGCCTAAGCCTAAACTACCGCTCACCCTCAGTCACAGCATAAGTCAGGACGGCGCGCTCGACTCACCCGATGCGGAAGCGTTCATTGACTGCGACGAGCACGCGGATGTACTCACGAGCACCATGAACGGTAAACATCAGCGGGTGGACTCTTGGTACTCGGTGAACTCGAGACGTAGCGCGTTCTACAGCACACGCGGCTCGGAGTACCACAGCGTGACCAGCGGCGGCTCCGAGATGCGGTCCCCGGTCCACGCGTGCATGCACGGCCCGGCCTCGCACCTACCCTCTTTGATGTCGTCGCTACCCACCCATTGGGTGCACGAGGAAGGCGAGTTCATACTGGTGCACTTGTCCTATCAGCAATACATAGGCGAAGATTTCCTTTTCGCTCCGCGCTCACAGCTCTCCGACGGAGTGATATGGATGCTGGTCATCAGGGCGGGCGTCTCTAGATCGCAGCTTCTCTCCTTCCTCCTCGGAATTAGCCAGGGGACACATGCTGAGATGGATAGTGAATACATAAAGATGATACCGGTGAGCGCATTTCGTATAGTTCCCGAGGGCACGGAAGGCCACATCGCCGTGGACGGGGAGTGCGTAGAGTACGGCCCTATTCAGGGCGAAATATTCCCTAATTTAGTTAACGTCTCAGTGCCAGACACGAAAACATAATTTACAGTTGTTTAATTTTAGCAAGTACGTTGATTATTCTCGAACCGACTGAATTATTCTAATCAGAAAATAAACCGAGCCGATAAAGTTGCCATACATGAGGATTTAACCACACAGTAAAACTATGGTTGTGTCAAAAATATCTGATTTATTTATATTTTACTACCGAAGTACTAATAGCATTGTCAAAAAATATCTTGATCATTCCATATCGTCATGATTTTCTTTATATTGATTACTTATAATAATATGTATAAAAACCCTACCTACATAAACGTATTTATACCTTTGATAATTTATTGTTTTTTAATTGGTTCATGGAAGTGTGATAGTATTTTTAAGTAAATTGAATAATAAAATTGTGTTTAGTTGCTAGTCAAACTTACGGAAAATATGAAAAAGTGCCAAATGTACAGCACTTTATTTTATTTATAACAATAATAATAATTGATAGTAAGGAATTGTTTTAAAACAAATAAGGTACACTGAGTCCTATTTCTTCTATTATATTAAATATTTATTTTTAAAAAATGTAGCTTGAAGCAAAGCAGTTTACACTTTTTTCAATGCAAAGATTATTTATTGAACTATTTTTTTTATTGTAAAAATTACACTAATTTGCATTTAAGACAGAAAATCCGTTTATATTGTTGTATTTTGTAGAGCATTTTAGTCTAACTTTTATTCGTTTTTAACTTTATTTTTTTTCATAAGTAGTATAAAATGTGTATTATTATTTTTATGACGTAAGTTTTACAGGGAATAAACTGGTTTGGGTTCATGTCATAGTTTGTACTTAGAAATAATATCTGTTAGGGAGATATAGGTATCATGTAAGGCAATAATTATATGGACTCGATTACGATAACTTGTGTTGATATTTAATTTTATCCTACAGCCACTTATGGTTAAAAAGGAAATCCTAGGGAATTGTTACCAAATCAAAGTTGATTGTTATAAAATACAGTCCAAATAAGAACCTCCTCCTTTTCAGTTAAAAAATCTCTAAATAGGCTAATAGCACAGAATTAATAAATAGTACTGACATACTAATAGCTCATGTAAGCATTTCAATATTTACACAAGCTTCCTAGTCTTAAATACCTACATCAATGTTGTTTTAACAAATCAATTTATCATAATCGAGTCCAGTGTATGGCTTATTCTTGTGGGTTGAAAGCAGGTTGTTGGCTATAATGGGCAGTATTAATAATTTATAATAGACTAATTTTTAAAACTTCTGTGATAGTTTTATGATTCTGCCATAAAGAACCATGTTTGAAAGTTCAAAAGATTAAAAACCCCCAGATATTGCCTAAAACAAAATTTATGTGATAATTTAAACATATTTTCTCTTATTAGTTCTCCATAAGCTTCAGTGTCTGTGCAATAAGATAAGTTTTTCAATACAATTGATGAAAATACTACTTTTGATAATTTCTATCTAAATACTGATTATGTGAAATTGCAAGTTAAATAAAGGATAAGGTTTAGATAAGAGACATCACAATAGAAGCACAAATGGTACATTATTTTGATTGAATTATGAAATATATCATAATTATCAAATTTAAAAAAAAAATATTTGCGTGATGCATGCTCATATTATCTGGTGATATTTAGCTACATTCCAAGTTTGTTATATCAAAGAGTCCACACTTTTAAATTTTGGTGGGAATATTCTTATCAAAATTTAATTCTGAAATTTTAATTACTGTAAATAAAAGTTTATGAAATTGTTAATAAAATATATATCAATTATTCATGTATTTTAATTATATGAATGAAACACGCTTAATATAATAATAATCATTTTTTTTATTTAACTATGTGTTCATGTTCTCACAAAACTATTGATAATAAAAGAGTACATAAGTACATACTTAAAACAATGGTTCGGGCATATTTTAATAAATGAAACCCAAATTAATTAGGAGATGCTTTGGATCTAATTATGCATTTTACATCTTACAATATTTTATTAATTTAAATACCAGAACTAACAGGACTGTTTTAACATAAACTATGCATATACTTAATAAAAAATGGCAATCTTATATCTAACCAAAAACAATTAATATTCTTGACTTTTTATGAAATTTTCCAATTTCCCAAGACTTGTTGGTGAAGTTATTAGCAAATATCAAAACCAGATAAGTTTCCATAAAAGCAAATTTAAAATGCTTGTTTAACAACAAGCAAGTAATTTACTTCATAAGACAACTTATGAGAACATATTAACTCTTAAACTTACTTAGCTTCTAACTTGTGAATACTTATGAGTAGACAATAACAGTGAACGTAAACAGTCTTCCAAATCTATGCTAGTCAAATATGTTCTCTCAAATTATTTATCTCAGTTTCAGTGAATCAAGACTGTCCAGCAGGTTTTGTACTTCAGAGTCAACTTGTTCTCTAGTGCTGACTCGTTCTAGCCTCTGACGGACAGATTCCAAGTCCCCAGCATCTGCCTTCTGGATTTTCATGTATTTGAGCATCATTTCTACTACAAGGCATATTTCACCAATTAGTTGTTTAGTTTCTTCAAAATGTCCCGCTCCACTGGGACGCATCTGGATAAGTTTTAATTTACTCTGAGCCAATTGTATAGGGTTACGTCCATTTTTATCATGTGAACTTACATCAGTACCGGCATCAAGCAATTCAATAACAACTGGTATGTGATTGGTACAAGCTGCCAGGTGCAATGGTGTATTACCTAATGTATCCTTTATATTAGGATTAGCACCATACCTCAAAAGCGTTCTCACAATATCCACATAACCCCGACATGCTGCTAAATGAAGAGGGCTTCTCTTATGCTCATCAGATGAATTTGGATCAGCTCCAGATGATAAGAGCTTCTCCACTAACTCTGTGTTGTTAGTTGATGCAGCAAATCGTAACTTTTGGTTTCTTGATGAAGTTATCGTGGTTCCACATCGATATTTGTTCAGTCTATGTTGTCTCCCTTTAGTACAGCATTTGATCTTACCGATGTGGTCATGAGGTTCTCCAAAAAACTCTACAGGCATTGGTTGAGCCATTTGGTTTGAATTAAATTCCAACATACATTGTGAATGGTCGAATAAAGGGTTGTCACTGCTTTCGTTGCTGGTGTCTACTCCAGAATCCGTCATTTTCTCAACTAATAATTTAGCTATACCAGTCCAAGCCCAACCAATAATTTTCTCAGAATTTAAATAAGCAACTATGAAACAAAGGCAGTTATTTCATTCACAATTTATTTATTCACAATCACAACACGTAGTGATCTAGTGAGTGATTATCACAGAACAAAAAGAAAAGTGATTATAATATGCTCCATAGACTAATAATCACCTCACAGTGATCACATCACAAGTGACAACCTTCAGCAAGAAAACTTAAGCAAAGCAAAGCAAAACAACCACAGAATATTGGCGCAGTTACGTCAATGTCAGTGTCCAGCCAGTGTCAGTCAGTGTGGAGAAGTGACAGACAGCTTGGTTGGCCTCGAGAGAATTTTCAAAAGATATTTTTATTTAGACTGCTGCGTAAATCTCTGTAAAAGCAATGCAGCAGTTAACCGTATTCATGGTAAGTAAATCATAATATAATAGCTACAAATGTTATAAGTCTATCAGGTCATGTAACCTCTAACAAAATATTTTCTTCACTAGGATATTGAAAGCTCTCGCTCGTTTATTGATGAGCTATACTCATCAGATACTGCCAAAGTTATAGAGGCGCTGGTAACGTTGAAGAATTCAGTGATAGGAAGTAACCGGCAGAAAAGTTCCGTAATACAACAAGGCGTCGTGACTCGTTTACTGCAACTGATGTCTGATGATTCTCTGGATCCCAACATAAGGCTTGAAGCTACCATCACAATAGGTAATTAACCATTTGATTCCTATAATAGTTTTCAAATGACTATGAATACTTTTGGTGTATGTTAACATTCTATGATATCTTAGAATTCTCAAGAGTTTAAAGTTAGTTTTGAAATGTATTAGCATTGGTGTTAGCTGTTATTATCAATATGCCAAGATATTTATAGTAAAATTCCTATCCTTCTGTAGATAATGATTTGTTTTTATTATAAAAATATGTTCTTTCTACTAAACAGGCTCTTAGCTTTAACATACAATTATATAAAAATAATATTGTATGTAATATAACAACTAAGTAATTCATATTTAATTCTATGTGTGCTCCAAAAAAGATACCACGAAAAAACAAATGTTTTGATAAGCATTATAGATGCTATGTGCAAGTTCTAAATAAATAGTTGGTTTAAAAACAGGTTCACTAGCAAAAGGCACTCCTGAGAATGTGAGTTCCTTGGTCGAGCAAGGGGCAGCCACAGCTTTAGTTGAGCTCTTAAAGACAGTTCCCGTAGACACAAAGTTGGCAGAGGCTGGACTATGTGCCTTAAGAAGTATTTTCCTGCACCCACCAGCACCCATTTCTGCTCTTCCAGCAGACATGAGACTTTTGACAAGACTGACACGTAAGTTTTGATGCTACTAATTTGTAATGGTGACATGACTAATATTGATAAATAATTTTGACAACCATTGTGCTTGAGTAGCTTGAACACTGGCATTCAAGGCATCGCCTTCTCAGAGTTTCCGAGTTCGATCCCTGGCTGGATCTATTTAGAATTTAGAATATTTTCATAGGAAGGTCTTAAAGTGTCATATTAGGTGTTACTATGTATAATAAGTATAATATTTAAAAAGTACATAAGTAGTATATCAGTTGTCTAGCACCCACATTACAAGCTTTGCTTAGTTTGGGGCTAGATGGCGCTGAGTGAAATTGTCCAAGCATTTATTATTATTACTTTAATGAATTTAATTTAAATTAACAAGTATTTCTTTTTATTATAACTATGTTTTATTATTGGATACAAGAAGAACTTATTATACAATGCGATTAATTTAACTTTGCACAACAGAAGTGAAGTATTTTAATCTGTAAAATTTACTCTTTGCCATACATTCTTGAGTGAAGTTGCCGCGGATCACTGTCTATTGTCAATTTAATCGCACTGTAAGTTGCTTCAAATTTATGTTTCTCTGACCTCAGCTTTGATATTCTCTTTTAAAGATATAAAAAGTTCTGTTCTGTAAATCAATGACAACTTATGGTCTTTGTATTACCATTATGATTATGGTGCAATAAACATAATATGTATTGTATATTATACAACTATGACTTGTTATGTTAATGATTTGTACTAAAGTTGATTTTCAAAGCCTTTTACCAATACGCAGAGATAGCCCGCGAGGGATCAGGAACAGCGCGAGCATGTGTAGTGCGCATCCTATCAGTGTGGTGCGGAAGTCCGCGCGAGCAGGAAGCCCTCTGTGCGGCGGGGGCTTGCTCCGCGCTCGCGGCTGCCCTGGCGCCGTCGCCGACCACCGCCGAGCCCGCCCGCGGCGCTCCGCCCCCGGCGAGGGTGCTCCCAGCGTTAGACCTACTTGCTGCCATGTGCTTCGAGAGCGCTACCGTGTCGCAGGTAGCGCTCGAAACTAGGTAATTTTAGCGCACGATTCAACCGAAAAAGTTAAGCCTGCTGGACTGATCATGATCAGTGATTATTTTCGGCTTTTTGTTGCTATCTTCTTCCTAACTATTTGTATATTTATAATAAGTATTTATATGATTATTCTAATACAAATAACGAGAAATGTAAATCGCTCTGATAATCCTAAAGCCTCTTCTACACATCTACAAGTTGTGTCAGCAGACGCAACTGTGGATGTGTCTCGATGCATCTGCGAATGCGTCCGCCGATGTGGTAGAAGGAGGTTTGCTCGTTATACCTACAGACGAGCAAATACCCCTGTCCACACGTGCCTGACGTGTACGGCATCCGCAGATGGAATCTGTTTATGCTTCTGCCGACGTGTAGAGGAGACAAAGTAATAGTCTTTGATTGTAGATACGGCGACAAGAGCATCCCCGAGTTGCTGATGGCGCTGGTGTCGCGCGACAAGCCGCTGCCGGTAGCGATGGGCGCGGCGCGGTGCCTCACCTTCATACACCGCGCCGGGGCCCTGCCCCCAGACGACTCCAGGTATGAGACCTGCCCATCAACGACGCTAGATATGAGACCTGCTCGTCAACGACTCTAAGTATGAGACCTGCCCACCAACGACACTAGGTATGAGACCTGCTCGTCAACGACTCTAAGTATGAGACCTGCCCACCAACGACACTAGGTATGAGACCTGCCCGTCAACGACACTAGGTATGAGACCTGCCCAACAACGACACCAGCAGGTATGAGACCTCCCCGTCAACGACACTAGGTATGAGACCTGCCCGTCATCGACACTAGGTATGAGACCTGCCCGTCAACGACACTAGGTATGAGACCTGCCCGTCAACGACACTAGGTATGAGACCTGCCCGCCAACGACACTAGGTATGAGACCTGCCCGCCAACGACACTAGGTATGAGACCTCAAAACTTTTTTCGAGTTAGTGCTCTGTCTGTCTCGCCTACATCGTACCTTGATAGTAAACCACGGCTGATAAAATATTGGTTTTGTTTCAGAGTGGTATTTGGAGCCTTACCATGTTTAGCACGCCTATGTACTAAGGAAATTCCCGAAGATATAAGGGCATCTGCCGCCGAGACGCTAGCGTATTTAGCAGAGGTAAGTATGCTTTGTTCATTTGTATACATCATAGGTGTTAAAATTTCGATGCAATATTCAACTAGTTTTGATCGATGTGACTAATAAATTCACAGTACTTTTTAATAGCCTTGAAAGTCTCAATTGATATTGATCTTTATTCACGTAGAAAATCAATTGACATTTCCAATTTCAAATCTCGTGTCAGGTGGACACATCACTCCAAAGGTTAGCAGCGATATCCAACCACCTGATGAGCTCGCTAGCAGACATAGTGAACTGTCCATCAGCGGCGGCGAAGCAAGGAGCGTTCAAATGCTTTGCGTCCCTAGGAGCCAATGATGAGGACATCAGGAAGAGGATTATAGAGACGCATGGATTGATGGTGCACGTTGTCAATGGAATGAACAACCCTGAACCCTCAGTGAGTACCAACCTTTAGTCAATTCGACTATATTAATAACCTATTTATAAATCGTTCGTCGCGCATCGAGCGCTCGATTTCTACCGATTTTCATTTGACATAGGAAAATCTGTATTTTTTATTTACTCGACGACTGGTCGATAAGCAGTTTTATAGAAGCATTGTCAGTTTAGTTATTTCATAATCAAGAGATGGCACTAGCTAAATTTGAACAATTATATAATATAGAGCATAGCGTAATGTGAAACGCGCTTAACTGCAATATTCAATTTAACTTCATTATTTAACTCATAGTAAAATCAGTAGTGGGTCACCATTTAATCCATTACGATCCATGCAGTTGTGAAACGAATGTACTCGAAATAATTGCTTTACTGTATGCACATAACCAAATAATTTATTTGGATATGTTTGTCCGTTAGGTACGATTAGCAGCAGTGAGATGCTTGCACTCTTTATCGAGATCCGTGCAGCAGCTGCGGACGACGTTTCAGGTAAACTTAAAGTTTAGAATGTCCGTTTTTTTTATTCCGATCACGCTGTAAATTAAGGAGCCGGTGAGCTTTTCGATAATTCGAATTGAATAAAAGTGACTTTTATATATGAAATTGTCATTTCAAAACGCCGTGATTGTCTATGGTGAGCGATATCTTACGTCAATTACATACAATCTTCTATTCTATTCGAATTGTAGAAAGCCACTTGGCTACAGGGCCAGGCCGAAGTGCAACCGAAGCACGCCTTACCGTGCGTTCCAATAGCGATCCGTTTTAACGGATCCGTCGTTACTGGACGTGTTGTTCACTCCGCATTTACAGGGTCGTTTTAACGGATTCGTCGCTACTGGATACAGTAACAAAATAGCATCGGATTGTGTATTTACTAGATCCGGAATACTGTATTGTGTGTGGACACGACCATACAACTACATACACCCTCGCCGAATAAAAACGTATCCGATAAAACGGACAATGGACCGCTGTGTGAACGGACACTTACTCGTACTTCCTTCGCTAGGTATTTTCTGATTTCTGGTTTCCGGAAAATCGACCTGTGTGGGCCGGACCCGGGGGACAACACGAGCCGATTTTCCGGGCGACTTTAGCCAAATAGGGCTTTTTATCGACAATCCTAGTTTCAATGATGTGGCGATTCGATTTTACAAGCTATTGTCGATAAAAAGCCCTAGTCGACCATGTCGCCCGGCAAATCAACCCGGTTGATTTTTCGGGTGACAGTTATCAATATCGCGGTTCGATTCTTACCGTCTTATTCGTAAAAAGTTATGGAAGGCCTATAAGCTTGTCATAAGGAATTTCTTGAAAATAATTATTCAATATCGCTAAATACCGATAAACGTTCTATAAACCCTTGATAGAGTAAAGAAGGGTACTGCCTATTTTATCCCTATTTTAGTGAATAACATGGCCGACTGTATAACAGCTGATTGAAGTGACAGTTTTCACGTTATTTTACACCATATTGACATTTAATGACGGATAATTGTTTTGTTTTTTTCGGAAGATGTGGATATCAGCCAGTAGATATGCCTGTTTTGTCTATGGATGCGCCAGAACGACAACATAATAACGCTAAAGTAGCATTTTCTTAATATACGTTTCTAAATAATTAAAGTTATATGACGTTAAGCCTTATCAGCATTATAACTATTTTAAGGTTATTTTATGAATAAGGCGGTTAGTTTAAAATATTATAAATATAAATAAATAAAAATTAGACAACATCACAAACATTGCACCGATCTCAAAGTAAGTAGCTAAAGCACTTGTGTTATGGAAATCTGAGACAACGGTGGTAACACACACACCCAGACCTGAGCCAATATAGAAAAGTTAGTTTTCTAAATTGACCCTGCCGGGGATCGAACCCGGGACCTCAGAGATGGCGACACCTTGAAAACCGGCGTACAAACACTCGAGCACGGAGGTCGTCTGCCAATGAGTTAGGTCTGACCGTGTGTGGTTTGGTGCGGCAGGACCACGCGGTGTGGCGGCCGCTGATGCAGCTGCTGGCGGACGCGCCCGGCACGGAACTGCTCACCGTCGGCTCCTCCACACTATGCAACCTGCTGCTAGAGTTCTCGCCCGCCAAGGAGCCCATGTTAGATCAAGGTTTGTACACTCTTAAATTCATCATTTAACTCTGCCACATGTAATGTAATGATTTAAAATTTTGATGTACAGTAGAGGAACTTCATGGTTATTTTATTTAGTTACTATACATTTAACTATTTTTATTCTAATTAAGAATTTACTATTTACTAAGCCAATTTTTTTTAACTTTTTATCTAACTATAGTAAGAAGGACAGATATGTGAAGCAGCACAATAACATTTCAATATCATAGCATATTTTATCAACACCACAGAACCCACTCCGAAAACCAAACTAACATTAACACCGTCCGTTCCGCTTCGTGCTTAAGTATAAGGTCCAAAATCGAACCATCAACATTGTTCGATTATCACGATTGTTTTTCGTATTAGGCCTTCTAGACTAAAGTGGGCATAGTAAAGATATAATCTAAATATACCTACCAGTATCGATTATACAATCAAGTCGGCAAAATGAGTGTTATAGAAATTGATGTAAAATAGATCTTATTTTGCAGGTGCCGTAGAAATGTTATGCAATCTGACGAAAAGGCCTGAGGCTGCGTTGAGACTAAATGGCATTTGGGCGCTTATGAATATGGCATTTCAGGTGAGATAAAATCTCTGAAAATAATTAAGATCTTATAATTCTAACATTCAAGTCTGCAATTGATTAAGTTATTAATTTAAATCTAATTTACACACTACATACAACTACTAAGAAAGTCACAAAAAATCTTAAGAGGCGCTCATAAATCGCGAGTTTGATAATGCCAAATCGTCTAAAACTAAGAACTTAGAAGTTTTGTTATAAAATATAATCCTGTAAGTTGTGCTTACCTGTAATTTGGGTACAACTAATTTAAGAGGCTATTTGTCTATGTTTTATGTATTTATTTAATCTTTATTGCTATTTTATACAAATACAGCAAATAGCGGACTTAATGCTAAAAAGGCATTCTCTCAATTTCTCTCCCAATCAAACAGAGAGAGCGTGTGATATTTTAAGTTCCGAATCCTACTTTGTTAGTATGCCTAAATAAATAAAATAATAATAATAATAATAAAAAAAACTAACCATAATTTCATATCAAACCAGGCGGAACAGAAAGTAAAGCAACGCATCCTCTGCTGCCTGGGCACGGAGCAGATGTTCCGGTTGCTAGGCGACAGCGACACGCGCGTCATCATGAAGACGTTAGGGTTACTAAGGAACCTGCTGTCTACTAGGCAACACATCGACGCCATTATGAGCGAGTACTCCTCGCAAGTTATGCAGGTAAACATCAGTATTTAAGGCAGGTATTCTTTAAAATGTAGTTGCTTTTCAGTCAACGAGTTAAAAAGTAACACGCGCGTCATAATGAAGACGTTAGCGTTCCTAAGGAACCTGCTGTCTACTAGGCAACACATCGACGCCATTATGAGCGAGTACTCCTCGCAAGTTATGCAGGTAAACGTCAGTATTTAAGGCAGGTATTCTTCAAAATGTAGTTGCTTTTCAGTCAACGGGTTAAAAAGTAACACGCGCGTCATAATGAAGACGTTAGCGTTCCTAAGGAACCTGCTGTCTACTAGGCAACACATCGACGCCATTATGAGCGAGTACTCCTCGCAAGTTATGCAGGTAAACGTCAGTATTTAAGGCAGGTATTCTTCAAAATGTAGTTACTTTTCAGTCAACGGGTTAAAAAGTAACACGCGCGTCATAATGAAGACGTTAGGGTTACTAAGAAACCTGCTGTCTACTAGGCAACACATCGACGCCATTATGAGCGAGTACTCCTCGCAAGTTATGCAGGTAAACATCAGTATTTAAGGCAGGTATTCTTTAAAATGTAGTTGCTTTTCAGTCAACGGGTTAAAAAGTAACACGCGCGTCATAATGAAGACGTTAGCGTTCCTAAGGAACCTGCTGTCTACTAGGCAACACATCGACGCCATTATGAGCGAGTACTCCTCGCAAGTTATGCAGGTAAACTTTCAGTATTTAAGTAAAGTAGTGTTTCAACAAGTTAACCTTCGGCAACACTTAGTAACTGATTCGTTTGGATTTCTCCAAATTTAATGAAATTCCACTCAAACCAATTGGTTTATTTAAAATTGAAATGTGTGATAGAGCCTTACTAAAGGCTGAAGGTAAAGACACAATTTTTGGTGGGTAACTTTCATGGTGTACGTGAGCACTGAGAAAGGGTTTTGGAAAATTCCGGTTATATAGGGTGTTACAGGGTTTCCAGTTTGTATATGATTTTTTTGGGAAAATTTAAATGTGTGAAATAAGGTCTATGATAAATACCTAGGTATATTGATAATCAGTGACTTTTAAAAGGGTATGATTTTATCAATTACCTAATAAATGCATTTTCAGTGACCTAATAAATAATATTTGTTCCTAAAATAGTAGATCTGTCACTTAAATTTAATCACCAAATAATATAAAAACGCTTACCTAAATATTAATTAAGAATTACTTGGAAATAATATCAATCATCAAATAATTATATTGGGTTTCTAAATAATAAAAGTGTCACTAAAACTGAATCACCAAACAATTCAAAATGTTTACCTAAAAAATATATTTGATCATTGAAAAATAATATTAATTTATTACATAATTCAACTGAAATTTGACGATATGGGTACAATTAATTAAATTAAACTACAATAGGTTTTAATTTTATAATTTACATTTATAATCGAAACAAAAACACTACTTATCTAAAACTAAACAAAACACTGCAGTCAAGTGCGAGCCGTGCGAGTTAGTTAGGTATATTAATTGTTACCGGCCAAACCCGATTTTCAGGACAAACTAGTTTGGCCTAGGTTAAACTAATTCTTCCTATACGCGATGGGATTAACTGGTATAGCCTAGACCAAACTAGTTTAGGCTAGGGCAAACTAGTTGATCTTGATATAAGCATTATGGCCAAACTAGTTGATCCTGATATAAGCATTATGGAGCTTCGCTCGCTCCGCTGCGAGTGGTCTAAACACTAACCTAACCTAACCTACCTAGTGTATTAAAATTTTCATAGTCCGCCAATTTGACTCCGCCCCTACTTAGGATTTTTTCTATTAATTAAGTGACACATCTATTATTTTGATGATTGAACGATTAAAATGATACTAATAGTTTGTTTATATGGTGATAGATTTACTATTATAGGTACAAATATATTTATAAGGTGATAGATTTACTATTTTAGGTACAAATATATTATTGCTGCCAGGGACTTACTTTTTAGAGGACAGATCTTATATTTAGGCTATAGAAAAAAGTGATCAAACTATAATTTAGGAGACATATTTACATTATTACGGTGATTTATACTTAGAGACAGTTTTGATAAATATGATGACTAATATATTTCTTGGGGATAGATATTATAATTTGGGTATTGCAGATTAGTGGCACATCTAAACTTAGGTGACAGAAAATATTGTTCCCCTTTTAAAATAAATGCACAACTATCTTAATTACACGAACGAATTCGCGGAAAAAAGCTAGTTAAGTTATATTTTATTTTAATGTTTTTGTTAACTAAACGAGTGTGTGGCCAATAAACGTTTTACTTACTTACTATTTCTGCTCGTTTCATGAAAATCCCTTGCCGTGCCATGCCTTCAGTGGGCGCAGGCCTTTAAACTTTTCATTGGCCATGTAGTACGTTTATTTACCACTCATGCTGTATTTTGTCACCAGGCTGTGATAGTAGTACTAGAGGGGTCGTACCCGGCGGAAGTGAAAGAACAAGCGCTATGTATCCTGGGCAACATTGGCGACGGGGAGAAGGCCAAGGACCTCATCATGGCAAATGAAGACGTGCTCAGAAAGCTAGTGGATTACCTGGTAAGCAAATATATCTTATCACTCATAGAATAAAGCTCATTTTTTTCAAGACCAAACAGTTCCGTGTACAAAATAAATGTTAGTTAGAGGGAATTAAACATTTAATCATCTTTTCATCGAAGTAAATATTCCGACTACACTGAAGTATAGATAAAGTTGTTATAAAAGTTGCATCCTAGGTATTTAATTTATGTTTGCGACTTTTACTCGTGGTGTTCTAAGGTTTATTTGCAATAGACATCTCTGGCACCTTTATTCGATTCACATATTTGTGATATGGAAAATAGAGTACAACGTCCGATTGACTAACCGGTACTTGCAACTTACTAAATCATAATTTCTACCGTTTGATGGGCACCTTGCAATGTAGATACGTTAATGATTTAATATTTTACAGTAATTACTTCATTGGAAATTTGAAGCTTATGGATGATCATTTTACTTAGGCGCATCCAGAAAGCGAGTTAGAAAGAAGCTGCTCTATTCGTAGCAGGCAATTTAGTGTGACGAGGATCTGTTTTGCCAACGTCGCCGCGTAAAAATGTATTAAATTAGACATTTCGAAGCGCTACAGTCAGTGAACACTTTTGTCGGCATCCTACTACCCCCTTACTAATAAAGATCATATAGCAGATGTATAGTTACACAGTGTTTTGTCCCTTTCTCTTTAATGTCAAACTTTAACGGCCATACCACAAATCACTGTTTAAAAAGTGTTTAACTTAGACACCGTTTAAAAGTGATGCTGTAACTTTTTTGACAATATCGTTCGTAAGAGACAGCATCACATTTAAACAGTGTCTAAATTAAACAGTATTTTAAAATCTTTCGTGGTAAGGCCGTAATTGTTCGACAGAGAGTAACCATCGTGTAACTATTCATCTTGTATACAATGTTTACTAGTAAGAGGGGTAAACGTTTAGTAGTGAGGTTATGTTTAGGCGCACCCGGAGAGCAAGCTGCAAGAGGCGGCCCTGTTCGTGGCGGGCAACCTGGTGTGGCGCGGCGAGGCGGGCGCGGCGGCGCGCCAGGCGCGGCTGGCCGACCTGGGCGTGCTGCGCGCCCTCAAGCTGCTGCGCGTGCGCCACGACGCCGCGCACCTGCACGAAAAGTACATACCATACTATTATACTTATTGAATATTACCTCAGCCCCCTAGCATGACCACCGAAACGCAATATACAATATGTAACAAAAACCCTGTCAGATCCGAAAGGGGCGTAAAGTGTACCAATAATGTTACCAAGAAAATGACAAAAAATTCTTTTTTGCTAATAATGAAAATTCTGTCGGAATGTAAATTACACCTTTTGACGGACCTTTAGTACCCAAATTTCCCCGAAACATGGGAAATTTTCGATGAGTAACATCCCTATCACAGTAGCAAAACGTCATGCATGATGTCACTACTTGTCATAATTTCCGCTCTAAGTGTTGAAATGTGAGCTCTCCATTAATTTTAATTTTTATTTTTAATTAACCGCTGGGAAAAAAAATTTTACTCATTAAAGCGGATTGCGTGAATAGAATCGAAACTAGATATTTGTTACATATTCGCGTGATATAATAAATATAATAAATAAATATTTGATAACATAACCGTTATGTTATCAAATATTTTATAACATACATTGCTCCGATATTTATTGCTCAACTATCAAAATCCATTATCTTTTGACAGTTAAACGTATAGTATAGTTAAACGTGATAAATCGCTATATCATATCGCGTATCGGTGGTTATGCTAGTGGGACAGGCTTTATAATGGCTGACCATCTTACACGCTCATGTGTTATATACTCATTTGTGCGCCGGAGCTTGACAGACTGATCGTACTCGATCACGTTTGCCAAGCAACGCTCGGTCCGGCCAGGTGTCGGATGGATGACCGTGAAATCACGGTGCGCCAACTTCCTCGAATTGCTGTCACGTTTAATTTCATGCAATAAATTAAATATTAGGCATCTAGTAGCTGTGCGGCTGATGAGTTTCACCTAGTATTATTGAATTTCCTTCCTTCCATTATTGTTTTATGTATTTGTTTCAGAGTAAAGACTGCTCTCGCTCAGTTCAATGAATTCACATAATATCACCGGGGCCCGAAACGTAAGCGTGTCAAGCGAAACTGACTGTTAGTGTTTTGCGACGCTTGTGATATAGTCTGCAGACAGTGAGTCAAAACAGTTATATTTAAAGCTAAGTGATGTAAATAGCTAAGTTCGAAGCGTTATTGATGGAGGAGTGTTGAAATAATTTATTTTAATTTATCATGTGTTGTCGTAATTCCCAATTCATCGTTTCGAATTGTCGAATTTAAAATAAGATTGATCTTTCTTTTCGCCTCTCAGCTGAGGTCATTGAACTTTACTCGTGGATTAATATGTTTTTAACAAAATATTAAAGTTCGAATAGACCTGGTCAAGCTTTTTTGTTTAAAGCTTCTATTATAAGGGGCCCTTCACACGCACAGGCTCGGCCGGAAGGCCGCCGCGCAACGGTCAAACTTTAACTTCTGTCCTCTATTTTGTATAGAGGACAGAAGTTAAGCTTAGTCGGTACTACGCGCGTTCAAGCAACGCACACATTATGTGAGTTAAACTTTATAAGAGATTATACGTTGAAATATAACAATCGTGCTTTTCGGCAATATAGAACTCGTCAGAAGTATTTCTGTAATTTATAATAAAATTGTAATTTAATTTATAGTAAACTTAATGTGTTTCAATTTTTAACCGACTTCAAAAAAAGGAGAAAGTTCTATGTTTGTCTGTTTTTTTTATGTATGTCCACCGATTACTCAAATACGGCTGAACCGATTGACATGATTCAAACAGGTTTGTTCCCAAGTTGGTCCTATTTTTTGAAAATGTTATGCCCTGTCGATTTAACTCATGGCAATCGATTCGGTAGGTATCTAATAAATACGATAGTAGCGTAACTTCTGTAGTGTCTGTTCTGTGGTTCAATCCTCTCCTTGGCCTTCCGGCCGGGCCTGTGCATGTGGAGTCTATAAGACTTCTGAGCGTCATACAATGATATTATTTACATAATTTTGCTCTATGTACAGTCAGCAGCATTATAGTCAGTCAGAGTGGTAATCTCCTCACATTGCAATTGATTTTCAACTTAGCATACAAACCATAAAGATTTAAAATCAATTGAAGATATTTGATTTGGAGTTACAACCGGATGTGCTGCTGACATTACTTCGGAACATTTCAGTCTCAATCTCTTTCTGTGTTTATTTGTAATAGTAGTATAAATTAATATACGAACAACTGTTATCTTGACTCCATCGACTGGGGTGCTAGTAGACCTCGCAAACGGATATTTTTGTGAAGCTAGCTGTTGTAGTCAAACTACACTAGAGTGATTTAGGTAGTTGTTGGCTAATAGTTAATGAAACGTTTTGTATTTGTCCATTCGGTTGGACCCAGACCAAAATGATGCCATCGGGAATGTGAAACTTTGATGTAACAGATAATGTAGGTAATCGTAGGCTGTCGCTTACCTCATTCTTGTGCAATATTCAGCAACACTGATAGTAGTTTTACCAATGAATTTTTTTCAGTGATTAATATTAGTCATCGTGTGAGCCATTATGAAAGGGTAGCTTTTGATAAAAGGTAGACTGAAAATATACATGGTTATTTTTTAGTCACCATCTAAACTTCAAGCATGTGTTCAGTCCATGAAACTACACAACTTTCTTTAAGGCTTTGACCTCCTTTTTACGCTGTCGGCCGCTTACAGCGTCAGCGTCAAAATGCTTAGGCTCTAGTCACCTATTTACGCCGTCGTCGGCCGCTTACAGCGTCACAATGCTTTCTAAAAAAATGTACTGTTGTGGTCTCTTTTAAACGCTAAGGTCGGCGTATGAAATGAATAGGAATGTTTACGCTGACGTCAGACGTCACGTATAGCATAAAATAGGAGACCAAGGCCTAAGAAACATAGGTCTGAAACAAACAGATGTTGGTCACCTCATATTAAATCGATCACGTGATCTTACCCATTTGTATGAATAGTCAAATATACTTTCGTATTTCAACCCCTGTTTCTAAGAGACAGTTGTTCAGTTTCATAAACTAAACATATCCTTAAAGTTTGGATGGTAACTAAAAATAACCCAGTACGTATGAGTGTAAATAAAGTTAATTCATTTTGCCGAAGTGGCTTTTTCATTGTATCTTCCAAATATACAAATAGCGAGGCTTTGTGTTTAACCATGGTGTATATTCGACCGAATTGTGTGGTTTTCTTCTCAGTTAAATCATAAAGCAATAAAAATAATGAATTCAAATGGAAAGTCGCTAAATACTCATTTGTCTCTAAGAGTTAGTACCTATTACTGACAATCTTTTTTTTGTATTTGAGTGAATATGTATTTTTTCACATTCGTTAAACACCTTCCTATTGTAGAATTTGAAACTGTTACCTGTCTGGCTGTAATAGATTATGATCTTTTGTTGAATAAATATTGATTTATTTGCTTTCTCTACCTTTACCAATGTAAATAATATTGACACAGTTATTCCAAATCTGTATAACATAACATACATAAATATGAAATGAATAGTGATTTGGAATCATTTAGTTTTTATACATTAAGAACTACACTGGCCTTCAAAATGTAGTACCACACTTTTAAAATTGTAAAAACTTTCAAAATACACAAGATATATTTTCGAAATAAAAAAGACTAAAATTTATTTTTTGTTAAATAATAACTTATCGATCACCTTCTTGAAAAAAACCTTTTTTTATTTCAGAACTCTAGCTTCTATTGTTTAATTGAAAGTTTGATACGGTAAATTTTGAAGGCCCAGCGTATTATGTATACTTGAATACCTACCTGCTGATGCTTTCTCGAATGAAATGAATAGTTTGAAGTATCTTTTATGTAATCATGGTTAAAATTATTTCGATTGTTTTCAAATAATTAATTTTGTAATTTTTCCATTGAAATAACATTTGTCACTTTTCCTGATTCTAATCTTGAAAAAATGTATTGCGTTACTATGATGAAATTGTCTACATTTTTCATGTTAATTAAAAACAAATTTATAATGACAATGTGGTTTTATTTGAATATTTTACACGTTAAATATTATTTTGTAGATTAATTTATTATTCAAGCAGTTCTTCTGACCTAAGAACATTGATATGAAGTTCATGCAAATATTGACATTTTAAGTCCCTATTTTTATGGGTTTTTTTTTGGTAATTTTTGTGTTCTATTTAACGACATCCGTAATAACGAGACCAGCTTCGTTGCAAAAAACAAACAAATCAACTAAAATGCCATAAAAATAGAGACGTGTCAACATTTACATGAACTTTATATCAATATAGTTACGCGGTAGAGTCCCTGATTTTTTTTTCTCGTATACGTAAATATTGGACGTAATGAGGCGGTGTATCAACATTTTCGTAAAACGGGACATCAAGTGACCGAAATCGCAAAAAGATTAATTTTCGGAGTTTATGCGAATTTTGCCCGTTGTATGGTTTCCGTGAGGGGATAATTTTCGTTTCCACGTTGCCACATAATTAAGGATTAAAGTGGACATAAGAGTGCTTAAAGATCCATCAATGGATTTCTACAATGGATTCTAGTGGATCTGTGGTTTTATAAACATCTGTTTTATACACTTTTGAACGCGTTTCATTTTATGAATTAAAAATTACATGTCTAATAATCTTTTGAAAGTGAAGTTCGTTATGTCGTGGACATCGTGCAGCTACAAATGATGCTTTTGTAACCACATTCATGTTTCATATTCACTTAAAAATGATAAAAAAATAGTTTTATATTAGATCTTAACAATTGTGTGTGCACAATGTGTACAGTTGAAGTGATCAACTTCAGAGTGCGACGTATTTTAATCTGTAAATTTTCTCTGCCATACATTCTCGAGTGAAGTTGCAGCGGATCAGTGTCTATTGTAAATTTAATCGCATTGTAAATCCATGCTACTTAAGCATATTATTTATTGCATCTTTTTTAAATACTTAGGTAATATTTTTTTAATTACCTAAAGTATGTACGTTTTATAATATAAATATAAATATTTGACAACGTCACATACTTTGTTCCGATTTCAAAGAAAGTAGCTAAAGCACTTGTGTTATGGAAATCAGAGACAATGATGGCATCACAAACACCCAGACAGCCAATATAGAAAAGTCCATTTTCTAAATTAACCCAACCGGAGATCGAACCCGAGACCTCAGAGATGGCGACACCTTGAAAACCGGTGTACAAAGCCACTCGACCACGGAGGTCGTCAAATAATATGCACTTATGTAACGCGCCCTTAACTTCACATAACCTGTGAACGCGGCCATACTGTTTTATCGTAATCTATGCTCCTCGCCGCTGATTGGCCGTCCGCGCTTCTGGCAAGAAGGACGATTTTCGCGCGTTTAATGGCGGATTACGCATTCCTTTTTGTCCCGTTTTGAAAACTTATTAGAATGTGCTTACATGCTCTACCGATTGATTAAATGATTTTGAAACATCAAACAGTGTGTTTTACAAGTGGCGCCCAACTCGCAGCGCGAAGTTACGACTGGAAATAGTGTTTCTCGATTGTCGCTAAGCGCGAGTACTAACTGTTCTACAGTGAGTTTTCAACCTGTTCGTTTTCCGTCGCCGGCCTGTGAAATGCCGCGAACGACGCGCAGAAACCAAAAAGAAGACTCCTACGACAGCGAAAACGAAGTAGTAATGGAGTAGAACAACCCGAATACTACTTCGAATATCATCGTGTCGTTGACCGACGCGCAGCTGACGGCGATCGTCGCTGCTGTTGCGAGAAGCCAGGCTGAAACAAACCGGCAACCATTTGAAAGCATTTTATCAAACTCGATGTTATCACACGGCGCCGCCGCAGCGACTTTGTCTCCGGCGCCGACACATGATGATGCAGCCCGAGTGCCACCCGGAAACTTTGCGAAGTGTACGACTCGTTTCGACGGAAACGCAATCAACGACGAAGTACTCGAGGCATTTATCGACTCCATCGAAATATACAAAGAGTGTTCTATCCTGAGTGATGAACATGCACTCCGAGGCCTCCCGATGCTGTTGACCGTCCGTGATTACTTTACATGAAGCATTACGAAGACTCCGCGGCCGTTATGGTACGCCGCGTCCAGCCTACAGGATCCTGCGTGACATCTTCGCGTGTGAGCAAGGGAACGAGCGCACCGACGCCTTCGTGAGCCGCCTGCGCGCCATGTTGTGCAAGTTACCATACGACGTTCCGGAATAAATGAAAGTGGACATTGTATACGGCATATGAGATCGTAAAACACGTAAATATGTGCCCCGTCATATGCCCTGCGGCCTACCGATGCGGCGAGGAGCGTGGAGGAGTCGCGTGCGGAGTTCGCGGTAAGTCAAAACAATTCATTTCCACCTAATTCGAACGATGTGAAACGTGAAAGACCGCGATGTTCTTATTGTTAAATCTTTGGCCACGCTATCGCCATTGACAATTGTCGTAAATATGAAAATAAAAATTCGAACTCAACAAAAGAGAGTAACTTTAAAAATTTAAAAAATAGAGTATCGGCTTTTAGTAAACGCGAACGCCGTCCTAAAGATTTTAACCCTTCAGAGGCAAACCGTAGTAAGTCTGAAAAAACAGATTTTGTACCTAACCCCAGTGTTTCTAGCATTAGGTGTTATGGATGTGGCCATTAGGGGTAGTGCGTTCGAAATGTGAGACATGTCGCCCTAAGCATAACGCCGCGATTTCAGACAAAAATATTAACTTTAATACTATGGTGGCTAACAGTTCCGATTTACCTATGGTTGGAATTACTGTTCTAGATAAAAAGGGTGTTGCGATTCTTGATACCGGCGCGACGCACTGCATAGCGAGCTCCGCACTGTACAATATTCTTGTCTATCATAATATAGAGTTTACGGAGTTAGAACGTAGCTTTACAGTCGCAGATGGTTCTCAACAAGTTCGCAACGTTCTTTCCGCACATGTTGATGTCGTACTTCAAGGATGAGTAGTACCTACCCAGTTTTTAGTGCTGCCCGGCGCCGACACGAAGACGTTGTTAGGCCGTGATTTTATTATCAGCGCAAGAGTGAACTTGGATATTCCGCAAGGCACATGGCACTTTGCCGATACCCCTTACGAACATTTTGATTTTGTGAGCGAGTATAACCTTCTTTCGGATGAGACCGAATTAATGAAACTAGACTAGACTAGACACTGGATGTGAACTTGAGAGGTGATGAAGGCTCCAAACTTATGTCAGAACAAAAAGACGCTTTCAAGGCCTTCTTTCAGAGCAGGAGTAAGCAATTTGCGCCAGATGGTCCCGCGACTGAATTCGCTACCCACCGCATCAAGGTGAGTGATAACCAAGAACCAATTGCATCCCCGCTTTATAGGATGTCACCAGCTAAAAAAGAGGCCCTCAAGAAGGAACTTCAAAAATTGCTCGACGCCGATGTTATCGAGGAGTGTGAATCACCCTGGG
The DNA here is from genome assembly GCA_963556745.1 of Catoptria pinella. Taxonomy (NCBI): domain Eukaryota; kingdom Metazoa; phylum Arthropoda; class Insecta; order Lepidoptera; family Crambidae; genus Catoptria; species Catoptria pinella. Next base: position 3,264,661 of record OY750771.1, read on the forward strand.
TGGCAAACGTTGTACTTGTGACGAAGAAAGATGGAGGTACACGACTGTGTGTAGACTACCGCAAGCTCAACGCCGTCACTGGGGCTGACCGCTACCCACTCCCTCGCATCGAAGACGTTTTGCACGCTGCAAAAACCAGCAATTACATGACGACGCTAGACCTCCGTGCAGGTGATTTTCAGGTTTGTCTCCATCCAACGATCGCGACAAGACTGCGTTTGTCACCCCTCTCGGCACTTTCCGTTTCAAACGCATGCCTATGGGTTTGAAGAACTCTGGAGCCACCTTTCAACGTCTGATGGACCGTTTTAGGTTTAACTTACCTAAAACGTAATTTTTTTCATACCTTGATGATTTGATTATTTTAAGCGATACTTATGAAAAACACCTGGAAGATCTAAAAGTAGTCTTCGAAAGATTGAAGTTATTTGGCCTCCGTGTGAACCGTGAGAAAAGCCACTTCGCACGCGATTCAGTAAAATTCCTAGGACACGTGATAGTACCTGGAGGTATCCACATGAATCCAGGAAAGGTTTCCGCACCACCGCAAAATGTAAAGCAGCTGAAGAGTTTTTTGCAGACCTCCAGCTGGTTCCGGCGTTTCATACCAGCGTACGCTGACGTCGCCAGGCCTCTGATATATCTGTTAAAAAAGGCTAGCGTTTGGCGGTGGGAAATTCATCAACAAGAAGCATTTGAAACTATTAAAGGTTTACTGACTTCGGCTCCGATCCTGACACAAGCGGATGAGACGAAGCCTTTCATTCTACGAACCGACAGCAGTGGTTTCGCCTTCGGCGCAGTTCTGATGCAGGGGGAGGGGACTGACGAACGACCAATAGAATACGCCAGTCGCTTATTAAGTAGCACTGAGAGAAATTACAATACGACCGAGCGCGAAGCTCTGGCAGTAGTATGGGCCGTGACCAAATTTAGAGGCTACATTGATGGAGGTGAAGTCATCATCAGGTCTGACCACCAGCCACTCAGATGGTTGATGAGCTTGAAGTCGCCGAGCGGCCGTCTTGCAAGATGGGCCCTAACACTACAAGAATATAACCTGCAGATAGAATATACAACGGGTAAAGCAAATGTCATCGCCGATACGTTGTCTCGTCCAAACTGTAGCGATGAAACAGAACTAAACCTAACTACCGTCGACATACCGACGAGAACCCCTGATATAAGGGAAAACCAACTAAAAGACCCTGAAATATCGAAAATAATCCAAGATATGGAATCCGACGGACCCTTTAGGGGGAGACCGTGGGCTGACCGCGGTTACGTTTTATCAGACGGAATCCTTTCTAGATATGGGCCTGAAGAAGTAGATGACGGAGAAAGCGCCTGCCTCGTGGTTCCTGATCATGAGCGTCCAAAGGTTCTGTCAAACTTCCACGATGAACCGACCGCCGGACATTTTGGCGTAGATCGCACACTTGCACGCATCCGCTCACGTTTTTATTGGCCTGGAATGCGTTCTTACGTAACCAAATATATTAAAGAATGCTCGGCGTGTCAACAATACAAAGTAGATAACAGAAAACCACTGGGATTACTACAGACACCGGCATCAGCCAGGAGATTTGAGGTAGTATCGGTCACTTCCCGAGACCGTCAACAAGAACAAATGGATATTGATCATTGAAGACGTCAGTACGCGTTGGGTAGAACTGTTCGCGCTCAATAACGCGACCAGCCCCGAATGCGCGAAGACCTTAATAGACGAAGTGTTCATGAGATTTGGTGTGCCACGCCGCGTTCTGAGTGACAACGGCGTGTAGTTTATCAGCATCGTTATGCAACAAGCTTGTCACGCTATGGGCATCGACCAATCACTCACTCCGTTTTACCACCCGGAAGCGAACCCTATAGAGAGAAAGAATCGCGATCTCAAGCCTCAACTAGCCATTTTGGTCGGCCGTGATCATGACACTTGGGATCAATACTTACCAGCGATAAGGTTCGCAATGAATTCTGCCGTGACTGCGAGCACCGGTTTCTCTCCAGCTTACCTTACTTTCGGTAGAGAGTTACGTGCATTCGCTGACGCTGCTACAGACATGCGTGGCATTCTCGAAAACGACAATTTCATTCCAGCTATAACACCTGAAGAAGCTTTCCACCGCTCTCGTAGAAGCTAGAGACGTGCATGAAAAAGCTCAAGCTGTTCAAAAGAAAAACGCTGATGAAGGTCGTCGACCGGCACCTGACTACGAGAAAGGTGACCTAGTTCTTTTAAAGACGCAAGGAGCAAATGACACCAGCCAAGGTCAGACTCCTAAATTCATACCTAGATGCGATGAACCATACCGCATCAAGGAAGCTGTTAGCCCCACCACTTACCTATTAGAAAGGACGACCGACGGAGATACGTTAGGCAAATACCACGTCTCCCACTCACACCCTTCGTTGCCCGAGTCCAAGCACCTATACATGAGAAACGTAAACGTGGTAGGCTGCGTAAATTTGGTGATTTTGTAATGTGCTAAGCTAACCCGAACGCTGAACACCCAGACCCATTTTCTAAATTAACCCAACTGGAGATCGAACCCGGGACTTCAGAGATGGCGACACCTTGAAAACCGGTGTACAAAGCCACTCGATCACGGAGGTCGTCAAATAATATGCACTTATGTAACGCGCCCTTAACTTCACATAACCTGTGAACGCGGCCATACTGTTTTATCGTAATCTATGCTCCTCGCTGCTGATTGGCCGCCCGCGCTTCTAGCAAGAAGGACGATTTTCGCGCGTGTAATGGCGGACTACGCATTCCTTTTTGTCCCGTTTTGAAAACTTATTATAATGTGTTTACATGCTCTACCGATTGATTAAATGATTGTGAAACATCAAACAGTGTGTTTTACACTTATTTATAATATGCATTATTCCGATCTTGACCACTACTTTTCAAACAATGTTCTTGAAGTAAGTGCAAGCTTTCCTGAAGGTCATATTTCGAGGGCGCTTCTCCCGCTCTCGGTCCCAGACGCTCTGATGGCCCTTCAGATCCGCCACGCAGGCGATATACAGCCTTTGAGATTGACCTTTGTTTTACTACAGTTACTTAGTTTAAATTAGCTTTATGTTTTGAAAGTTGTTTACATTCTTAATTTGGTAGCGTAATTATAGCGGATTAATTAGTTTCTCGTGGCTGTGTAAAATAAACATAAGTATAACAAATACTTTCGTTTGCTTGTATAAAGGGATAATATCGTGAAGGCAGTAAAGATGACGAATACACTTAGATTATACACCGTTAATTTTTAAGTATATCTAAAAATTAAATGGGGAGTTCAGACCACGTGAATGAACAACTTTTAGTATGGGACCAACCATGAACCACGGAATCGCGAAAAAAATAATCAGCTGTTCCATTCCATAGAAAAGTACAACATCGACTCGACTATAATGTATGAAACAGCTGATTTTTTTTCGCGATTCCGTGGTTGGCCCGAAAGTAAAAGTTGTTCATTCACGTGGTATGAAATTTCCATTTCATTAGATATACTTATAAATTATCGGTGTATTACTTAATATCGGTAAAGAATTAGGCTTTAAAATCAATCTTTCTTACTTCCGATTTAAAAAAAAACGTTGTTCTAAGTATTCACACACTGTGTTCATATTTCAGAATTTCAATAAGTACTGTTTCCACTTGTCGTAGGTACATCCGTTAATTCTACTCCATCACATGTACGGCATCCTCATCGTCCTTCCATCAGTTTATGGTACGTACAAACAAGTGTGTTGTTGTGTTTGTAATCGACCCTTCACTTGCTGTGAGCTGCAGGCGTTAATGGAGTGCTCCCTGCAACTGCAAACTGTATGACTGTTCATTCATTCCTACTTCGCTGTTGCATTTACCGGCTGAGGTGACAGCTTGTGCTTTGTGTTCGTTTTATCCATAGACTTAAAAAAAAATTCGCTGGTTTGAAGTGTTTGTCTGATCTTATTTAAAACGAATTATGTAATGATAATACACTATAGACATATACAATCACATACAATAAATATTATAATGCATTACTAATTCTAGCTAGTTTTCTATAGAATAACGAGATCTTTTTTTGTATGTAGTTTTCCGATATAGGTAGGTACCTACCTAGCCGTATAAAATATACAGCGAGTACCTAAATAGTTGGATTAGCCTTTGCGCAGATATTAGTAATCTTTAGAATCAATTCTGCGGGTAGATACCTACACGGACCTAAAGTAATTTAAAACTTTTTAAAACCCATTCAATCAAACCATAGATAAACTTAAGTAGGTAGGTACTAACATACATGTAACATAATATTTTTCTGTCCATTTATATTTAAGTATCTATTGAGATTTAACATTTCCATGGTGCTATGTCCTTACGTATCCAATTTATCCTGAGGGGTAACATAAAAACAAAGAGTTTTCGATTAATGATTGGATGCCTTTGTATAAAGGAACTCTCAAACATTCAATTTACCTAATAGAATCAAAGGAAAAAGGTTACAAGTTGTCACAGTGTCCAACTTTACTCCGTCTTGTTTGACTTCCATCCAATCCAACTGAGTTTTTCTTTACAGTTTGTCCTTTGATTTAGTTATAAAGAGCTCGTCCTATAAATCAGTAGTAGATATCTTGGTTGTAACTTTGTAGAAAATAAGGGCCACCTTAGAGGCGAAATGCAATTAAGGTGGGTCGCCTTTGTTCATCTGAATTGGATGAAATGGACATATTATTATCTATTCTTGGGTCGACAAGCAGTGTAGGTATATAAAGCAAAGAAATTAAATAAGTAACTTCGCATAAAAGATAATTTGACCGCTTGTTGTTTTGTAATAGAGGAATTCTGTTTTTTTTTATTAAACCAGAAAATGGTGCTTTTCGGTAACAGGCACTAAAAGAGCTAGTTTTCTATCACTAATATTATAACTTGATCTGTAATATTGGTGTTAAGTGGCATAGCGAGTAAGTAACCTAATCCCTGGAATTGAAGTAGAGGATGATACAAACTGTAAACAGGTCTTCAGTTAAGGTTCCCCTAGCATGAACATCTATCGAGAAAAAAAGCGCGTAGGTAAAAGTACTCGATAGAGTAATTATTATCTATGGGAAATATCATTTTGCTATTCGTCGGGAGATGGCGCTGTACAAATTTCCCATACAAAATTATTCTCTCGAATTTTTTACGCGCTTTTTTTTCTCGATACGATAGATCCTGTTACGGGTGATCTTTCATTCTCGATGACGAAGCATCTACAAAAGCGCATAGAATTAAATTATTCCTTCAGATAGCCGCATAACGGTTATAATGACGTTGCATTACGGCGGCCATTTTAACGAGCTTTAATATTACATCAATGGCGTAACTTGCTAAACGCTTCGGAACTTTCCTAATGGTTGTTTTTCTGCCTGAATACTTTTGATTTGCGCCAGATTGCCTCATTCCATATTAAAAGCATCTTCAATTTTTCATCTTTTTGAAATTTTCTAGGCATTATCATATCATGTAAAATCAGACGTGTAGTGTAGGTATTAAAAACAAACGATGAACGGATAGGTATCACTTTCTGTATTCCACGGCAACCGAAATGATTAAGTAGGTAAGTATGCAATATAGGCAAAAGTTACCTTTTACGATAGAACATATTATTTCATACCTAGCTACCCCACTACCTAGTGGGCAACAATGCCTCTAATTGCTTTATAATGAAACTATTTTACATTCATAAATGTGAAAGCAGCAAACACGAAATCAGAATGCCTATACAATCTAATTTTAAAGTAAACAAAATTAATCGTGCTTGCTTTAAGTTAAGCGTTATTAATTTGTTTTCGGGGTGCGATAAATATTTAACCCTTCGTGATTTCCAATTAATTAGACCTTTTTCGGGCTTAGACGTAGGTAGGTACTAGGTATATCGACATATTTATGGCGTCCGAGGTTTCGAGGCTGACGCGTATTTGAGAAATCCTGCGCCCAAGAGGCTCGTTACATAACTAGAAGGATTTGAAACTTACGGAGAAGATAAATAAAACAACATTCGAGATATTTTATCGATAGGCACCCAAAACCCACTATAAGTAACTCGCAAAATAAGAAAAGATTTTCCTCATCAGTGGCATAAATGTGACAGTCAATAGAGTAGAAATTATGTTCATCATCATATCAGCCGAACGACACTCACTGCTGGGTATAGGCCTCCCCCAGCAAAGGATCTCCACATCTATGGGTTCAGCGCTGCCCGCGACCTTCACCTGATCGTCGGTTCACCTAATCGGGGGCCTACCCATACCCACGTAGCGTCGTCCGGTGCGCGGTGGCCATTCCAGGGGCTGTACCGGCTAACGCATCGAACTTCGGAAAGTCTGCCGGGCTTCAAATTAAAACAGATAAATCGAGCCCCAATCGGGCCAAAATGGCGAAACCCAATTCATAATGTCACACGAACATCGATATCTTCTAAATAACTTCGGCGAATAGTACAATACGAAGCTCCTTACTTCGATTTCGACCCGCCGAAGTTCGAAAAGTTAGCCGGTAGGGCCCCAGAACCGCCTTTCCGCCCCAACGGCCATCGGTTCTTCTCTAAATTATGTTAATTCAAATATTTTATAGATACTTTCTGTTGTTCTCCTGTCGTTTACGTACCTAAAAAGAAAAAATCCTCTAGCCTGCTGCCTGTTTGCTGCAAACAATCTTGTTTTTGATCTATGAAATAGGTAGGTAGTAAGTTTTTATAAATTTGATTGGAATAGCTATGTAATTTGATAGCTGATACTCGCTGTCCAGTAGTTGTCTCCAAGTTTACTGTCCCCCGGGACCTCCTATCCAACTAGCCACAAGATGTCCTCCAGGGGTATTAAATAATGCATCCGGCCCGGCGAGCGTCTCGTACGCAGCCATTCCGCTGAATTAGTTACCACGTAGAAGTCGTGGGCCCTGTATTTTGTTCAAAAGAAATGTCTAAATTGTGAAAAGTTTTTATTAAATTTTCATCTGTGTCATTTTTACTGAATTTCAGCAAACACGTACATTTAGAAGACTTTCCAAAAGTCCTAAATTTGTAATCTTGGTGAAAAAAGATTAATGACTTTTTTCTTCCGATATATTCCGATCTTATGCCGCCGTATACATGTTTTTCAACATGTTGGTGGTAAAAATTTCAATACTTATACCCTCGTTGCAATGCAACCCTAATCTCCGCGTTTGTAGGTCAAAGTATTAAATAATGCAGTGAGCGCGTTGTTCACGCCGGGCAACCGGAGTAACTCACTGTTTAAGAGGGAGTAACTCACCAGTATTTGTGGCCACACCGGAGGTCCGTGGGGAGATCGGAGGCCGGAGTCCGCTAGAGGTGTTTATTCAAGAGATAAAATTGAAATTAAACACTTTTAAGGATATTAACACGTTTTTGTTAGATAGGTTTTGATTTGATTTCGTATTGCAGACGTTTGGCATTTTTTCAGCTGCCGTGTTTTCTTTAAGCTGAACTCAAACAAGTTTTCTATCAAAAATAAAAGATATCTTTAATTATTATTTAATTAGGAGTTTGGATGATAAGATTTTGTGATTTAGAGTTTACTAGCATCTTAAAAATACAAACGTAAGAAAGTTAATTCAATTCATTTAAGTTAAGAGTATTTTTATGAATGTAATATGATAACGCGTAACTCATAGTTACCAAACATTTTGGCAACAGCATGCATAATATTACCACAGTGCGTAATGTAGGGTAAAATAGAATAAAAATATGGCGGCGCGGGGAAACAAGTTGTCGTTATAAATCAACGTGGAGGCTATAAATATCGCGAATCCACCGAAATAGGTGACTAGACTGCTTTTTAGGTTAGTCTAGCCTAAATTATTATAGGTATACGATTTAAATCTTTGGATATGCCTAGTCGTGGTAGAAAAAGTATTATGTATAAAACTAAATAGGCCTGTGATTCCATATTCCTTTAAAAATATTTTAGTTGACTAAAAGATATATTTTTTAATCATTGGTTACCGTTGAAATATAGATAAGAAAAAAATAGATATCTTATATTATTCTTAATACTTGAGAAGGCTTTTGAATCTTTTGATACATTTATAATAAAGTGATTTGTTTGTCTCGGTTGTTTCTAGAAAAAATCCAGAATAAAAACTAAGTTTAAGTATACCCTCCGAATACTAATACAAAATCGGGTGCTATAAACAAGTCTCCAGTCGCACTATAAATCGATTATCAAACTGTTATGAAACAAAAACATTGCAGCGATTTGTTTTAAAGTTCAGATTGTTCAGTTGCCGTTAGGGGCGATCGCTGGCCGACACGACACAATTGTGTCGTGTCGGCAACTCCTGGCGTTAACGTTCTAAACTTTGAAAAGCGGTACATTGTGTTGTAATGATAGTAGATCTCTACTCTATCATATAAGCTATTATATATAATATTGTACCTACCTATAACAAATGTGTATAATCGGTAATTAAATTATTTATAATTGTGTGTGGTAGGTATGTTTATTTTGATAAGGGGAAACGAGAATAAATAAAATTTATTTGGTTTGCTATGGGTATGTGTGCGCCTAACATAACAACATTCATAGCCGTGTCGTGAGATAAAACAACTGTACCGTATTCACTGTCTTGTATTAGCTCACACAGAAGCTCGGTGGTTCGGTTGCAGTGGTTTAGCGCCTGGTCCTAAACCACTGCAACCGAACCACCGAAGGTCGGTCATGGGATAGGTGACCAAAAATTTATTAATTCGAGTTCCTCCGTGCATCGGACGGCACGTCAAGCTGTTGGTTCCGGCTGCATTTGCAGTCGTTAACACCCACCAATCCGCATTGGGCCGGCCTGGTGGGTTTATGGTCCATCCTTCTTAAGGCCTGTGCCATAGCAGTGGGGACATTAAAAATGGTTGATACCGATTAGCTTACATAAGTCAAGCTATATTATTCATGTTTTGAGAAGCTCTTCATCATCATAGACCGTTATTTGTTATCAGCCACAATCCTGATAGGTGGCGACATTGTTTCTGCCCGCCGGAGATTCCCTTTATCTCACCAGTGGACCATTACGGGGGCATTAGGAGGCTGTTTTTGTTCCACTCGACTGACTTATTGCCCGGGAAAATAACCTCGCTTAGCTCGGAGTCGGAGTGGGGAATAATCCATTGCTGGAGAGCTAAGATATCTGTGGGTTTAACGTATATAAGATTTTATAAAGAAACAACAACATTGTCTGTTTCAAAGATTGACCTTTTATATTGTTATTTTGTTTTTAAATTATGTTGTTATTAATCATATCTCCATGATTACATGATGTATTTTACTTCATGAAACAAGGTTGTTATTTTAAGTATGATACATGAACCATGCACCTGTAATTCCTATTATAATATCATTTTTTTTTTCCTATTTTATGAAATAAGTCACACAGCCTAAAAAGATTAGAACACAAACTCAATTTCAAGAGAAATGTGTGTAAAGGCAACTTGCTGGTCTATTTACGTCAACTAGCGTTTTTTATCGACAATCACTTGTATCGCCACCTCATTGAAATGCGATTCGATTTTGCAAGCGATTGTCGATAAAAAGCCCTATTCGACTAAAATCACCTGGAAAATCAACCCGTGTAAATGTCTCATAACTTACTAAATAGCTACTCGCTTAGCTTTTCAATGGACAAGCGACAAAAAATATTTTTACAGAATAAAAAAAACGTTTCTAGATATCACACCCCTCAGGAGTGCGAGAAAAATAGTTTTAGAATTTTTAAACAATAAAGCAATATTTATAGAGAAAATAAATGAAATGTAAAAATCCCTTAGTGACGTCACAGCTCGGCACGACAAAAGCCACATAAAAAATATAGGTCACTCAAAATGTCACATTGTTTGACAGTTGCACCGTTTTTTTTAAGCACTATGGCTATGTAGCCAAAGCTTTAATAAATAAAAAAAAAAGTTGCACCGTTTTCCACGTGTTTTCTACATGTTTGTTATATCTAGGCTCTGTGTGGCAATGACATCACTACATAGAGCCTGTGACCGGAAATTTTTAATCTTTTAAAACATTTTTTATTTTAGTAAAAATAAATATATATTTAACAAAAACTAAAATATATGGGTTATCTCTTTTTTCATTCTCTCTTCGAAAAGCAGATAAAAAGGGCATGTTATATTTTTGTCGTATTGTCCATTAGGGAAACAGCAAAATAAGACAAAGAAGCGCTTAACGTTAACACATCTTTACATTTAAATTCGCTGATTAATCTGGTACCGCGTCGTATTCCCAAAATTTACGGTTCAGAAGGGGTGAATTTGACCCAGTTTCTAACGAAGATAATTTGATCTTCCTCGCATTGAAACAGATGCACCAAAATTAGGTATAAATAATACAACAATAAATATTTTAAACTAATACATAAAATGAATTAAATAACATGCACTGAAAAAGTTCCTAAATCAAATTCAATAACACTTCGTATTAATAGTACCTATACAAGGTGTGGCAAAAGTACCCCTAATGCCGAATATGGTAGATAGGGACCATCAAACTGAACAACTTTTACTATGGGACCAAATCTGAAATCACGAAAAAAAAACACCTGTTTCATACAAAAATTAAAATCGAAAATATCAAAATGTATGAAACAGCTGATTTTTTTTTCGCGATTTCAGAGTTGGTCCCATAGTAAAAGTTGTTCAGTTTGATGGTCCCTAGCTACCATATTCGGCATTAGCGGTACTTTTGTAACATGTTGTATAATATGATACAAATGAGCAAAGCTCGCGTGTTTCATACGACGTTTTTTATCGCATTTGCGAGGAAAAACAAAATCATTTACCACACAGCGACAAAAACGATCAAAACAAAATATGAAAATCTAGTTAGCTAGTTTTTTTTTCACGCGCTCAATGCAATAATATTTTGCGAACAAAGGGGTGAGTGAACATACAGCCTACTTCAAAATTATAATCGTAAGTGATAAAATGCAAATATTTTAATATTTTATAACAAATTATAATATATCAAACAGCACATACTTAGTACTGCTTTGAAAACATCGTGGCGACATATATTAGATAAATTTTTAAATAACATACAATTTGAGCTATATCTTGCCGTAACTTGCAGTAAGGTACTAATTTAACTTTGCATGAATAATTTTATTACGTACGTGTAGCTTGGTTTATAGCTCTTAAAGCGATGTAATAAGGCTCACTTTACGAGCAAGTGTGTTGAAAAATAAATTGAAATTGATTATACCAGTACACCATTCTAGGATAATTTTAAAAAACAAAATGCTACCGATTTTTCATATAAAAAGTAAAAAAGTATTGTTTTATTAGCGTGCTTAGACCCTAGCACGTCTCAAAACATTTTACTTTACATAAATCTCTAATATTGATAGCAAAAAAATCACAAAGAAGGTTATGTATAACAATAATTCTCGCTGCTGTGCCACTATTCATCATTCGGTTTTTCTGCCAACACAAAGGCGCACATGTTTATGTCGAGTAAGTAGTAAAATATTTGTTTTATGCTCGCTGCAGCTCACATACAGTGGTGGCCAGATAATTAAGTACACCAATCGATTTTCATACAAACAAGGTTACTTTGTAGCCCTGGTTCTTCGCCAAGGATTGACCTAGCTGTGATCTGATGATGGCCATCCATGGAGGAGATTCAGATCGCTATACACACCCAACTGATCACATCAGTATTCTAAGAGATATAAGGATATGTTTAAAAAAACAGCGAAGATTGCCAGCGTTGAACAACTTTTCCGCTTAGTGCAAGACAGGGCTAGATTCGCTGCGCTGACGACGAACTTCCAGAGGACAACAAGAAGAAGACAGACAGATAAACCAAATTTAAAAAAAAAAACAGATATTCGTTTGATTTGGTTCAGTAGTTGAGTAGCGAAGTTCCGTATGAATTTTCGAAAAGAAAAAATAGTTTACCAAATTACTGAAAATTTTCTTCAGCTTCGTTGTGAGATGAACAAAAATTTGCTTCAATTTAGTTTGCAACAAAAATCTTGTAAGAAAGTAAAAAAAAAATATTTGTTTCTAATAATATTGCCCTTCTCGTGTTTATTGCACATAAAGATGGAAAGGTCATGTTGGACCCGGGAAGTGTCCTGAGGGTCTCGATTGACCCAGTTCCAGCAGTGAGAGGGGCTCTACACTCTACGTGACACAAATGCACTGCAAAAAACACTTGTATGCTGCGAGTGCGAGCGAGTGTCGCTTTGTAAACTGCAACGTGTAAGCTTTGTCGTTTTAAGAGAAACTATGATTAATCGTTCTCTTTATTTGGTCCCCATGAAAAATTAGGCAAAATACTAACGAAATCACGAAAAAATGTTTACAATTCAAATTTCGTAGGATGATTAATTTTGTCACTAATAGATGTAATTTAAAAGCAAATTGGCTGTAATATTCTTTTGACACAAAATTTAAATTACATTTTTCGCGGATCTCGTTCGTGACCTCTTTCAAGTGGCTTTGTAGGAACAATCTAATTGACTGCCAATCTGTTCAACCCACCATGTTACGTTTGTTATAATATAATCGAAAGGAGCCATGCGTCGGCAGACGAAGGTCTGACATGGTAATGCGGGTTCGATTCTCGCCTCGCCCAATTCTTCGACTCGAGATCAAGTGTCAACCCCTGACAAGTTAATAAGCTCGAGAAGAAAGGGACAAAAGGACATTTCAATTATAATACGCTAGTAAATTGTGAAAAAATAACAAAAGGAGAGCTAAGTTAACATGATATTTTAATCTAAATAAATAAAACTAAGTCGGGTTAGTTCCACTATTTATAACTCAAGGACGGCTGGACGGTTTCGGATGAAATTTGGCACACAGATAGTTTATAATCTGGATAAAACATAGGATACTTTGAATCCCGGTCAAAGGGTCCCTAAAGTCCACGCAGACGAATTTGCTGGCGGCCGCTAGTTTTATCATAGTGTGCAAAGTCAAAAGGATTTATCTCGATTATAATATTTGGAATACTTAGTTAAGGTAGGTTTGTTAATTATTATGAAAAATATTGATGAGCTTCTATGGGAATTACCATTCATTGTACTGCAGTGTTATTGTTCACGTCACGTAACAAATAATGCTTTGAATTTAAAATTTGATAAAGGTACACAAACCACTAATAAACCAATTTTCAATTAACACCAGTTTATTTGTGATTGAGAGACTAAATGAATACTACAAATTCTACGTCTATGTAGTTAGCTCAATACGAGTCGAGCTCAGTGTGCACGTGTGTTGCTCACGCCACAAACATTTACGTAGCGCATAATCTTGCTGAATCCACAAAAGCGACCGTTACATTAGTCGACTGTAAAGAGAACCCGACTAAGCCGGAATAGCGATTATAACTTTCTGTTACTTTAACTTTGACAAAACCGCAACAAACTGACTCTTAAAAATCTATCAAAATTTTATAGTTGGCGACACACTACTTTACCTGCCTTTATGCACTACGTATAAAACCTGTTTTCGCAGTTAAACTTTATAACCTGACGTGCTGTCATGTGTACATATGTTTTATTATTATGGGTTTTGTTAAAAGGTATCAACGCCATTAGTGATTCTGAAAGCACGATGAAAATTCGTGCCCCATCGTGGTACGTCGCAGTTTAAAAATCACTGAGCTAAATAAATAAATAATTGAAATGACCAACATCTGATTACTTATCTATGTTGTTTACTACCAAATAATATACTAGAAAAAATACGACTCGCACCAGATCATGTTCTCGGACGGGAATCGAACCCGCGACCTTTGGATATCCGGTCCAATGCTTTGACCGCTGAGCTACCGAGTCACTAGTGGGAACGTCGAATTTCTCCTAGTATATCAACTCTTACGCTGCAAGCCAGCGCCATCTCACCATTGTACAAGGAATTACCTCGACATCAACTGAATACCTTTCCAGATATTTTTAAACAATTGATTAAGATGAGAAAGCTATATAATTTTTAAATTTTGAGATTTAAGCATTCACAATGCTATTTTATATAATATCAAATAATATACTAGAAAAAATACGACTCGCACCAGATCATGTTCTCGGACGGGAATCGAACCCGCGACCTTTGGATATGTTGTTTACTTTCAGACTAGGCCTTTAGTAAACAATCTGTCGCTCACTGCTCATATTGTAAAACTTGCCGGCTCCAATCACATTTTCCCAGGTGTTTAGTGTTCACTTGTTAGCATGCAGCCTCAGGCACGCTACTGAATATTCAGGTGCATGCAAATGCTCACACCGATACGTAGCGTGCGTGACGACGCACCACGCTTCTCTTTATCGCACTACTTCAGGTATGCTACAACGACTGTTCAAAATAACATATGCGGTGGACATCTCATGGCGAGACTCTTTGTTTTTTAGAAAATGTCGGCGAAAAATCAAACTTAATGCGAGATTGAATTTTATAAATAATAATAGGTGATAGCAATTATCTTGAAATAAAACGGTTATCTTAAAACAAACAAAACAATGGGTAAACGATCAGTGTTGCTGAAATACCGTCATAACAAAATATAGAATTCTCTTTTACAGTCATATTCCTCTTTAATTTAGGTTTATTTAGTTCATACAAAAACATGTTGTATAGTTGATTGAATTGACGTGGGAGTCAGCCTCAATATTGAGTTATTTCAGGTAGATTTACAGCCGTTCACGGCCAATATTGAATAACCTGAGTTGAACTAACAAATTGATTCAGACGAAATTTACGCCGCTCTGAAGTCGAGAAAAAACTAAAATAGAAATTAAACTGATTGTGGAAAACTTTGGGAATCTAATTACAATTTATATACTTAAACAGTCAGCGTACAATCCAATCAAATCAATTCATATCAACTAATTTTATTAGTGTTAGTTGTCTGGCAGTTAATTATGATTATCCGAAGATACGTGTTTAAAACCATTATCAGACTAGTTGCTTTTATTGTTCGAGCCCTAATTCAAATGGCCAACTGATTTATTTTCGTCAAAACGCTAAAGCTACTTTATTTTTTAAAAAATAAGCAAAATATTTAGAAAATTACGCGTCATGTGTTCAATTCAACATTGCTTAGTAAATATGACTTTGTTCGAATAATAAACAAACTGAGAAAACAAAGTTTTTATTTTAGGTTCGTCTACCTGTACCTACAGCGAATTTATCACGAATTTATCAAAAACACAAACTAATGTGTATGATAAGGATTTTCTTAATGTCGTATATCTAGCTACTACCATATTATCTGAGATGGCCTCTAATATAGGTTATTTTAGCATTTTGAGGTAAGATAGTGCGCTTCCTTTGACCTTGACCATCAGCCATTTTTATTGTCCCCACTGCTGGGGCAGGCCTTCCTTATGGGTGGATAAGGAGGATGGGTCATGGGGGCCTAATACGGATTGATGGGTGGTTTGGCCTTACATTATCAGAATAGAATATTCGAACAAGAATAATAGAATTAAGATATCCTGGTCTGCTTTAAAATGTTATAATTAAGAGCCACTTCCAGACTATCGCTTCCTGAATAATTAGTACACTTGATAAAGCCGTCACAAATGGCCGCCGCGGCTAATTAAAACGTACCATTTAACGACACAAATAAATAAGCCTTGGCATTAAAGAGGTTTTACATAAACGCAATCTTGTAACAAAACGGAAATGGTTTCGAGAGCACGGTCAGAATGTAAAGAAGAATCGCTAAATGTAATGAACTAATGAAAAACTCAAGTAAATATATCAATATTTATATTATATGAGTATTTAAATCAATTAAAGATATTAAATAATTAAAAAGTAATCCTAAGATTCATTGAAACAAGCATAATTTTGTATCAAACGATACGATTGATTAATCTATCGTTTTGCTACTCGTATGTGTTAAAATGAAAATAGTGATCGGATAAAACGATCGAAATCTGCTATGTTTTGACGTTGGTTTATGTGCGATTCAAATATGCTACGGTTATGTTTTGTGACAGATTAAATACAGGAATGGTGTTTGATAACTTCAATAAAGTGTAAAAATAAAACTAGTGTATACATTTATTTATTTATAGCCTTTATTCAGAGTATACATTTTTTTAATAATTATATAGTATCTAAGTATTTTGGTTGTGCTCCTCTGTGTGCCCTCCGGCAAAGGCGAGGAGGCCTTTCTTCCACTTTTCCCTCTCTCTAAGCCATACCCATCCAGTTTCTTCCTGCCAGCTTAACCAAATCATCCTCCCATCTCTTCTGTGGCTTCCCTTTCCCACTTTTTCCCTCTCTGGGGTACCAATTGGTTACCACCTTACTCCATCTTTCATCTCCCCTTATTGTGTGGCCAGCCCATTTCCATTTAAGGGTTCTCATTTTTACTACAACATCTTGTACTTTGGTAGCTTTTCTTATATCGGTGTGCCTGATTTTGTCTATTTTTCTCTTGCCTATCATGCTTCGCTCCATGGCCTGCTTTTCAAGTGTATAAAACTAGTGTAGAAATTAAACTACTAACAAACGTAAGACTGCAGTTACCATTACCTCCAACATCCGTCATCAAAGTAAAATTAGGTCGCATTTGAATTTAATAAGATTGGAGAGGTTGTGAACTAGCGGCGGCGTAGCGTAGAAATTTCATTAAAAAAATATTTAGCTTCGCCTACCGGTGTGCTACGTAATTCAGGTTCCTACCATCTGTTCTACATCTCAATTCGTAAGTCAAATGAGCTTGTAATTATGAAAGGTTTTTAATATCTTTTGATGTTAAAAATATGTGCCAAGAGTTCGGGAAATTCGGATAGCCATTTCGATAAGAATTATGATTCATTAATGAGAGTTTGATAAGGGTTCATATAACTCTGTGACTTTATCTTTTCTTTAGTGTGTATTGTTCACATGACTAAATTAGTTAAACTGGATATTTACTGAATAGCAGTTGATTTATAAACAAACATAATTCTATAGTCAAATATTTTTGCTTTATAATAGAAAAATCGTTTCTATGTATGTACAAAAAAATATGTATGTAGCTACTCATTCGCAGATAGGAAAAATCCACGACCTATCGAATTCGGGCGGCCAACCAACTCAACTACCGTGTCGTTAGATGCAAATAATTATAAAATTCATACTCTACACTACAGTGTCAAATCATAACCTAAGGTTTTAAGCCAAAGAAAATAAACTAGTTGTCGATGGGCTGGTCGTTGGGGCGATAGCTTAGAAGGTGCTTTTTGTACGGCTACAGCAACTTGTGGTTGCCGAACTTTAATAAAGTACCTACGTACGTACAATAGGTAGGGTACCAAATAGGTACAGTTGGCCTCGAAAGTAGCTGAAGTCTTTATAGTAACGTATCACATCAAGGATTTAAGGTACAAAGGATTTAAGGTACAAAAAAAGTACCTTAAATCCTTTTTTTGTAAGCAGAACTGGATCTCTTGTTTCGTTGTAACTTTCGCGTAACCTAAGTAGCATACGTTCTTAGTGTTTAAACATTAGTTCATAAAAGTTTTAAAACATTAGCGTTTATGGTTGTTAAATAAATTAAGAAAATGTAAATAAAATTCTAATTCTTTAAAATTATCCATACGAAACGGCAATTTCATACTTACCCCTAATATACTATTATATCTGAATAAATAAGAAAAGTTTATTTTCGAAGCTACGCGGTATTTTTCTCTTGCTACAAAGCCTGCTACGTCGTAGTGCAGTGTCTACGATCATCGTAGCAACAAACGTTTGTAGCTTGATATTGTAGAATGCAGTAGAATGTTTACGTTCACTACATTTACTTCAGTTTCTGTTTCAATTTGGGTTGAAGCTGTTATGCCAAGTGAAACTTTGAGCTTGTTTGCTCTATGGACAGTGTTTTAACATTGAATATGCTATGAGATTGTTTTTCTGGGGGAGTATAATTCGACTATATTTCCGAAAGTCAAAAATATAAACTAAAGGCAGTGGAGCTTGCGGAGCATCGTAAGGTACCAAATTTTTGAAAATCGGTTCGTAACTTTTTTTGGAAAATCGAAAATAGTAGAAAAAAACCTGACAAAATTTCTGAAAAAAATGAAAGCGATATCGAAAAAATGAAAAAAAAAAACTCCCGAGTCAGATAGATTGTCTACCGTTTGGAAAAGGAATTTCGGAATCGATAGAAAACCGTGGGCTAGGCTGTGCCCTTTTTATTGAATTAATACCAGATGAAAAAAACCCCTACAGCAATGATAAAAAAAATTAACATTTTGAAAAAATTTTGGCATTTTGGGGCTGCCAAACTGGTGTTATTTTACCCATTTCGGAAAAAAAAATTGGGGAGAAAAGAAAATCTTCTTTTCATACAAAACGTATCATTTTGGGAACAAAAAATCGTTTGGGGAATTTTTTGTTGTGTTGAGTTTTATTTTGAGGTTGGTCGTGTAAGTTTTGTATAATATGTAATAGGCTACGCTAAGTATGTTTACATGTATGAATTGTATTTCAACATTGAATTTAATTCAATGTCTGGTAACCTATGGCTGCAAATTAAAATATTTGAATTATTCCTAATTAAGCAAATATTTAAATAAATAAAGTACGGTGTTGTTTATTTAGCATCCTCGGACAATATCTCAGCTGCCTTGTTTTTTAAACTAATAATGTCACGAAGGGTAATGAACGTCGTCCGATTTTGTGGTTCTGTTTTAGGTCTATATTCGTCTTCACCTCAGGCTAGGTTCTTTAAAACTTATTAACTTAAGTAATTATAACTTTTAAATAAGTTTTCAAGGCTTCTTTATGACGACGATTCTTTATATGTATTGTATTTGGTAACGATATATTTACGATATATTTAAGTTTGTAAATATCGTTACTTATTTCTGTTAAAGCTGATAAGTTTCTTGCGCCTGTTCTTCTTGTCAGTTAAAAAAGTCTGGATCGGGTGGTAGAAAAATATAGACGATTCAAAAGCGCTTAATTACTAATTTTATTTGAGTAAAGCAATTTATTACTTTTTACTAATTTTCTCTCACCGAAAGCACTCGATTCGTCCACCAATCGATTCGTTAATCGATTTAACTGGTTGGTGCGAGTGCTAAGCCGCTGATTCGGGCGGACATTTGATTGCGAGACTTCATCACGTATCGTCCGCCTATAACTACGCCGCTTCAACAGTCTTTATACTTTGACGTTTTTGCAACTTTATCTATTTATAATTTCTTGGCGAAGGTATTTTTATTAATTAATAAATTAAAATAGGTATAGGTAACTATTTAATATTTTTATCTGTGGAAGCTTCTAATTAGGTTTTAAGTATTTATTTCTATAATTAACTTGTAAATGATACTGTAAGCTCCCCAAAAAAAAAAAAATTAAATCCACATTTTAAGGTGTCTTAACTTTTTTAACTATCTTGGGTTTTGTTTTGGGTCTTTTCAAATTATTACAGCCCACTAATAATATCATTTGATTTTTATAGCGAAGTGGCTAGCTACGCTGCTTGTGTTGTGGTAGTGGTAGCAAGTATCAAATATTTTGTTTGCCATATCGAGCATCTCTTGTGGACGATTATAGGATCCAGTCTGGATTGATTATTCGAGTTCCCTTTGGTTTTATTTATTTTCATTCCAGTATTTACTTTTGAATATTGGTTTTATCAGTTTACATGAATTCAACACTGCTTTTTGATGTCTTTATTTTTATTTTAGTAAAAAAACTGATATTTATTTCACTTGATTATAATACCTTTAATCATTTTATTCTCATTAGCTACTGGTTACGAACATACGGTTTCGTATGCGGCCAATGGGAAAACTCTTCTTCCAAGTGTGCGGCAAGTTGTTGGTTTGTGTAAATTGAGGGCCGCTGTTGTCGGCTAAGGATGCCTAATTAACAAACTCGTACATCTGCTCGCAACTCTGTAACAAACACAACACACTAAAGACCTGCACTTGGGAAAATAAGCGGTTTCCTTCTATAATCTTGAGTGTACAGCTTATATTCATTTGGCACAGCAGTAAACATTTTTTCTCAATTTTATGACACAGTATATATATTATATTAGTTTTTAATAAAGTACAAAGTAAATTTGACGGCTGACGTAATTCTAAGAGCTCTAAGCGAAGTTCGCAATTCTCTTTGGCAGTACTTTAGTCGGGGATGTACTTTAGTACAATAACTATATAATTTGTGGGGGTGTTCTATCTTGTGGGTAAGTTCACCGAATCCTTGTAAAATATATAGGTGAAAACGATTCGTGCGAGTAAACGGTATTATGCTGTTTATGAACGCGTAAACTCGTCTTTTTCAGGATTTTCTAACTTCCTGCCGATATTGAAAGGTAAAATGTTAATTACACACTAAACTGTTAAATGTATAAGTATACAGAGTGTACAAGTACTTTAAAGGAAAATTGATTTTCATATAATATCATAATGATGGAAAATAAAGCCTGCCATGAAAAAGGGTGTCCCATAAACACTAGTTGTGGCAACAAAATATCCTACATTTTGTTTAATTTTTATTTTACATCCGCCTGCGTCCGGTTAGTAAATCACTCCGGTAACAATGATAGCGGAATATTTACGAGCTTCGTAATTTTTGAACATCCACTTTAAATCCTGCTCAAACAAATGAAAGCTACAATGACTTCCGCTTATAATCTGGAAGTGGTAGGCATAATTCACAGGCTCTTTTCCATAAACAAAACAAACAGAGATAAATTGTCTAACCCAAATTCGCGGGTGGTGGCTTGCTTTGTGCTAGCGACAGACGCGGAGTCAGCCGCCCCGTGACGTGACACAATCGCCTCACTTTAAAACAAATAAGCGTGCATTGTTTGAGATGCTTCCCGCGTTCTCAAGCCAACTGTCTTCGTAAGATATTGTTGTACGGACAGGAGGAGGGTCAAACGCTATGTGTAAACATAAAAAAAACAAAATACATTAAAGTAAAACACTATAGAGATTAAAAAGCGCGTAGTTGCAGTTGCAGTAGCTATACTAGGTGTTACAAAAATACCCCTAATGCCGAATATGGTATATAGGGACCATCAAACTGAACAACTTTTACTATGGGGCCAACTCTGAAATCGCGAAAAAAAAATCAGCTGTTCCAACATTTTGATATTTTCGATTTTATTTTTGTATGAAACAGCTGATTTTTTTTTCGCGATTTCTGAGTTGGTCCCATAGTAAAAGTTGTTTAGTTTGATGGTCCCTATAGACCAAATTCGGCATTAGGGGTATTTTTGTAACACCTTGTATAGGTTTAGATTTTTTTCGGTTTTTTTTTAATAGCTAGTACATTTGTTTAGTACAAATTTTGAGGTTTGGCTAGTCAGTATAAATTATGTTGTTAGATTCAGGTACTAGTTTTTACATATAATTTATTACTGTAATTTCAGCCAGCACAAATAAGGATATCAGAAGCGTATCATAAAAAAAATACCGGTTCTCGTCAGTCACCAAACGGACATGATTGTCAGCTGTCAGACTCGTGAGTAGCTCACCACCGTGTGATAAGGGAATATGATCGATATTTATTAGCTTAAGTCCGTTGAGTTGAGTATCAATGTAAATGCGAGATTATAAATGCGAAAGTCCGCTTGTTTGTTACCGCCTTCACGTCTTAACTACTGAGCTGATCATCATGAAATTTTGCATACACGTCAGGGGTACGGAAAAGGACATAGGGTACCTTTCATACTGAAAAAAATAATTGTTCCCAAGGGATAAAAAAAAACTTTCTACGCAGACGAAGTCGCGGGCGGTTGCTAGTAGGAAATAAATCTTTTTCTAGGCAAATTCGAATGCTGTCTGCGGTACGTTCTAGACATTATCTTTAAACGTGATTTAAATCGTGGCTTGGAAGCGGACCTTCCAATTGTCAATGTTACGTAATAAATGATTTCAGCTAAGCCAATAAAATCTTCGGTCTGGATTTTAAATTAAGCTCCTACAGGACATTTCCATCACCCGCAAAGAGGATTCCCTCGACGACGAACAAAATGGTTTTTGAACATTTTTTACCAAGGTTTTTAATATAATTTTTTAGACCGAAATAAAACGCGCGTGGCTCTTTTGAGACCAGTTTCACGAGATTCATTTTTAGAATGTGAACATACTGTTTGATTCATATTCAAATATTCATCTTAGTATACGTACCAAGATTATATAGATTATATGAAATCACTTAGATGCAGCAACTGCAGTAAGTTCAACTTATGTCAGAATTCATTCCTTTTTTATCTCGCATCTATTCAGTTTCATTCTTTTTAATAATTCCTCTTATTTTATCTAGTTACGTTTACCACAAGAGAAAAAGGAACACTACTTTCCGTTCAGCTGCATTTGTAATAAAAAAGTGAATGCATTAACTTTTTTATTTTAACTTTTAGCTAGACTTATACCCCCTTACTAATAAAGATTGTATAGCAGATGTATAGTTACATAGTGATGTTTTGTCGTTTTCTCTTTAGTGTCAAACTTAAATAGTTTGACATAGACTAACCATTGTGTAACTATACGTCTGCTATACAATCTTTATTAGTAAAGGGTATAGGATTTAAATTGAGTACTGCTGTCCGTAGTTTTACGTCATTTGTATTACAAATTCAGCTGAATGGAAAGGCGCGTTCCTTTTTCTCTTGTGTGAAACGTAACTAGATAAAATAAGAGGAATAATTAAAAAGAATGAAACTGAATAGATGCAAGATAAAAACGGAAGAAATTCCAACACAAGCACTTGCTGCATCTAAGTGATTTCATATTTATTCTCAAAAGCAACTATATCTTTCAAACCAACTGTAAACTTCGTTTAAGGCAAAGTTTCTGAAAGTTGTTGTTTAAATTCATCCGAGTGACATTTAGTTTCGCTTTCTCGGTTCGGAGGTACCTACTTAGTTTGCATATAACCTTTGCAAAGGCCCATTGTTAGGGCGGGCGGAACAAAAACCGCCGAACATGATCCGGCGGGCGGAACATGCGCATAATTTTTATTATTATTTTACGCCTCGCTCACACTGAATAGTGAATGCGAAAATATGCCTTGATTTATATGAAACTGAAGCTTCTTTTTTATTGAGTTTTATACCGTGTTTTTAATAAACCTGCAGTCAATGATATTACGATGTAATCTACATTCATTTTCATTTAAAAACTAGTGGCTCAGTGAGCTGTAGACCTTGCTCAAATTGTATGTTTTAAAAAAAAACCTAATAGATGACACCGCGGGGTTGAGACTGCTTTTGAAAAGCAGTACTATGTTCTGTTTGGTAGGTTAGGTATTCATATAGTTTATCTATTCTAAGCTAGATGTCGCTTCTAATTTTGATCATTATTCGAATGGGTGAATTTTTTGCAATATTTCGGAAAACTGACTCGCCAAAAAATTCAATATAATTATCTGCTCACAAAATTTCATGAAAATCGGTTGAGAAATACGACCTGTAGAGGAGAACAGACGAACATACCAAAGCATTTTTACCTAAGCTGAAGCAGAGACGCTGCGCTTGCGCTTCACGCTCGCTCGATCAATTAACCTAGGTAATTTCATTTAATAATTGGTAAACAGAATATTGTAGATGACATAAAACATTTAAAGATGACCGGAAAACGTTATGCACACTACGATTGTGTCAACACAGAAAGTTAAACTAGTTTGTTGAAGTTCTTGGTCCGCGAGTGTGTGACAGGCGCAAGACTTTGCTTTCACATATTTCATGGTAGGAGGAATCGATTGGTCTGTTTTTGGAGACGGCTATTCACTCAAACGTAACATACAAGTCTCATACGTTTGACGCAGCTTATATGCTATGCTGTTGCAATAATTATTAAGTGTTGAGGCAGGATTTCTTCGCCATATATTCAGCGAAAAGTACTTCCGCCGAGCTAGATACCTGTGCTCGGGGACCGCGGTCCAACTGTTCGATGTTGGAATTTGTATTTATGCGAAGTGCTAAGAAAACTTCGATATCGTGAGTCAGGTCTTCATACATTTTTGCCTTGATGTTAGCTTGACGTAGTGCGACGTCACGTCTGCGTAATGTTTACATATTATTGTACTTTTCGCTGATCCTGCATTTCTTCGTCATTCGTCGATTTGCTTATGTAGCGGTATGATCGCGCCGCTACAATTAGTATATTTTAAAACTTGTTTTAGTCAGTTGTCAGATAAAAGGCACTAGCTCTCAAATCAATTTGCGAGCAACAGTCGAGTAAGATAATAGGTATAGCTCTCGTTACTGAAAGTTTACATTCGTGCTTTGATAAGAAACTACAAACACGAACTAAAGAATTGTACAGAATGTCTTCTACATTATATTTGCTAGAGTTCAGACGCAATTACCTAAATAAGTAAATAACGCTTTTTCAAGAAACTGTATTTACGCGCATTATAATTCAATCTTATGTATCTTTAGCAGAAAAGCCCTTCCGTTATATGTAATCGATGTCGCTAGTGGTTCATAAAATTAGGCAGAGATATATGTCAATAAATAATAAACTTTATCCCAAAATTATCCACTATCAGATTTGTATAATGATTTTACCACACTTGATACAAAAAGTAAAATAATATTTAATGAGTGCTCATTAAAATTAACAAGCGAGGCGTGAATATGATTAAGGATATTATTACAAAGCCCTGGGCAATTAAAGTTAGGTCAGGCCGTCATGGCCAGTTTTTACCGACTTCAAAAAAGGAGGAGGTTCTCAGTCAGTCTCAGAATAGAATAGATATAAGTACTTTTATTATTTGAAATTTTGAGATTTAAGCATTCACAATGCTATTTTTATATAATACTAAATAATATACCAGAAAAAATAGGACTCGCACCAGATCATGTTCCCGTCCGAGAACATGATCTGGTGCGAGTCCTATTTTTTCTAGTATATTATTTAGTATTATATAAAAATAGCATTGTGAATGCTTAAATCTCAAAATTTCAAATAGTTAAAAAGCTTTCTCATCTTAATCAACTGTTTAAAAATATCTGGAAAGATGTTCAGTTGAATGTTGAAGTTAATTCCTTCTACATTGGTGAGATGGCGCTGGCTTGCAGCGTAAGAGTTGATATACTAGAAGAAATTCGACGTTCCCACTAGTGACTCGGTAGCTCAGCGGTCAGAGCATTGGACCGGTTATCCAAAGGTCGCGGGTTCGATTCCCGTCCGCGAACATGATCTGGTGCGAGTCCTATTTTTTCTAGTATATTATTTAGTAATACTTTTATTATTTTTATAATACAAGTTGTTTTATATTTTGAAATACACTAACATTACTAATGAAGAAAATACCTTGGGAATTCGACCCAATTCTTTTTGGGGCTTACCACTTAAAATTACTTGGTTCATACCCTGACAGTTAATTTTTCTAAACACACTCGTAAGTAATTGACAAGCAAAGAGAAACTAACAGCGTCCAAGGGTTTTTCTTGATTTTTTGTATTTTATTTCTAACCCTGGGAAAATTTTGTACGAATACATGTGCCTATGAGGCAACAACAGATGGGCGTATGAATAAAACACGGTTGGGCGGCGTGAATATTTCAGGGCGGCCTCGTCGGAAATTATTTAATCTTTAACAATACGATGCATGGAACGCTTACTGGTTCTTTACAAAATGTTGCACAGCAGCCATTGTATAAGGTTGTCAGGGTCTTTTGCCTCATGACATGAATGAGAAGTCTTAAGTAAACTGTGACCTTGTATAAAACAATCAAATGTTCAGAAAAAATAATGTAATTCTGATACTTATTATGATAAAAGTAATAACAAAGGCAAATGATCCTTAGTATTATCTGTTCGATATCTATTTATAATAAGAAATAGAAAATATGTCATCTTGTTTTAATAAAACTTTTCACCAGACCAAATTAAGTGAGATTAAAAAAGTTATTCAGTGAGTTGTCTATTAATTTGCATAGAAAATAAATATTGAAGATTGTATGACTCTTGTTAAGTAATTGAATACGCCAGAATTGAGAATATTCCCAACTTTGTAAAGACAAATAATATTCTGGTGTATTCAATTACTTAACAAGAGTCATCCTTCAAAGGAAGGAAAAACAAAATGATATTTTTCTCAGATTATATGAAAACATTCACATAAAGTGATCTCGAATGACACGAAAATGCGATTTGAAATTCTATATGGCCTCTTTCGATTTCAAATAGAGGAGGCTATGAGCCGCGACTTTCACCACAATAGATATCGGTTACCGATTCTAGCAGTCGATGCGACGACATGACGACGCGGCCGGTCCAAAGGCGTGACGGCATCCGAGTTTGTAGAGTGCTTGCCGACAAATTGTCTTTTCTTTGTCGTTACACATGGGAATTATTTTCTTATTGTCTTGTTTTATTAAAATTAAAAACCATTTCAATGTCTATTCCTGTCTCGGGCCTGCTGAGAGAAGTTTCAATAAGAAATAAGGTGTGCCATTTTACTAACCCTCTGTCCATTATTTCTGTAAAAATACACTATTTTTAACATAGTACAAAATTGATAAAACAAAAAGTTAATTTTTTCACTTTGCACTGGCCATCCCAGATGTTTGTTTGTTTTTACCAAATAGTTTTAGATTTCATCGATTTGTTACTACCCGAGTAGAAGCAATAACCAAGAGTTAATTATCAGCGGAAGGTGCATCCCACCCGTGGCGGGCAGCTCGCTCAAATATTTACGCAACAGGGTTACCATACATCCGGATTTGTAAGGACTTTCGTGCATTTGGTGTGGCCTTTTTAATGTGTATGGGTTTTTGTTTGAAATACGAATAACTGAGAAGATGGCATAGGTATCAAAATGAAACAAGATTTCCAGCAACTGTGAAAACCGCATCCAATTTCGTGCAGTAGTTTTTGTGTGATGCGCTTACAAATTTTAACATCCAACTTTTTGTCCGGATTTTATAAACAAATTAAGGTTACCCTGCACGTAGTCCGCGCCCACGGGAAATAAACAGCTTACAGATTTTTTATAAGGCCTGCCTTCTATCGCAAAAGATTTTGCAAACAAAACATGTGTGCTGCTTAATTATTTATGTATTCAGCAATCTAACTGAAACACCACCGGCAAATTTTACAGCTCAGATTTTTAGAGGTTAGCTCCTGAATATTAAAGAAATTATACATTTTCATTGTGCTAAATATCACAACCAAATGACGTGATAACCTAAAGAAAAAAAATAGACTAAATAGATATACCTACGAACTAATCATCGCCTGAAAAGACTAAAAATCTTTTGGAGTTTATCATAATAAGTTCGTATCTACCTAATGATAATAATAGTAACTCATTAATTTCGAGTTTTGACTGAAAAATAGTACATAATGTATCAAATTACTTTTTCTTTGGGTGGAAAACACTGCTTTCCACCCTAGGGTGGAAATAATTTTTTGATGTATAACTGAATTCGGTTACGTAGTCGGCCAAACAATTACCTCATCGGTAATGAAAAAGTTTACAATAATTAAAATAAATGGTTTAGAGTTACGAAAAAAATTGCGGCATTGTTGTACTTGTTTGTGAATAAACTTAATTATTATGTAGCCAGTGCGAATTAACTGGGCTGAACAGCCGGCCGCGGCGTGTTCCATATTTATAATACAAAACTAGATTATATTTGGCAGAATACGACTCTGTGAGCTATTGTGCCGAAATTAAAACAATTTATTTTGTATTTTTTATTAAACTATTTTTTACTTTTCATTTTGCATTCGAAATGAAAAGTACGAGTGTTTAATGCGGGTGAAAGTCATTAATTCCATACTCAAACTATAGCCTAAAAATATCTCATATGGGCATTGATTCCTTTCGACCCTTGTATAAAAATCAACTATTTCTAGTTGTTTAATCTCTAGGTAATCCTTTATACAAAAGGGTCAATTTATAAAAGGAAAAGTAACCAAATTCATGATTAATATTATTTTTATTCAAGTTCAGTTTAGAATATAAGTAGGTATTCCGAAGGTATATAGGCCCGCAAGTGCGTTTACTTACGTTATACGTATTAGAATTATAATGCTACTGTTGTGAAAGAAAACCACGTAACTAAAACAAAAACATGAGTATTTATTTTTCTCTGATTTAATTACAATTAATCTCACTAGAATTATTGTCATAACCTTAACATGGTCTGATAGGCAATATCCTGTTACAGGTACAAACATTTCATCTTAGTTTTATTATCTCTAGCCACACTGTCGTTTAAGTCGTTTTATTGGTTTTGAAAATAATACCGAGCTCTGATTCACTTTAATATCCCCATTGCACCCGGATAATCCTGCGAGATATTTCCTCTCTTTTGTACTTACAGTTTAATGTATATTCGTCCTTTTCTGTTATGCGGCACGTTTTCAATCACTAAATTGCTTGCACTCTCGGACGTTCGTATTCACTTCTATTCACATATATATCTTGATAAAACTTAGAAATATTTATTGTCTTTTTCTTCGCTTACGTGCAACGGTGTGATACAGAGATTAATACTTAAATACACTTGCGTGGTTGGGTATACATACCGGTTTAAGGTATAATAGGAATAGTATAAATGTCTATTTGTCTGTCTAATTATAGAGATACCTAGTGGTACGGTCGGCTTCAGAAGTAGATAAACACTTTTGTACCATGTCACACTATCTACGCGCTTGTTCAATAAGTTGTTATTTTACTATTCTTTAAGAAGGCAATATTTGGTGTGCCATGGTACGAAAGGGTTTATCTACTTCTGACCAACTGTAGGTACCGTAAAATATGTTTAAGAAACTTGGGTACGTAAAGTCGACCAAATGTAAAACTTTTTTTTTAATCTGTATTTATTTTGGAGCTTTTGTCTTCAGACATGGCAGCTCCATCGAACCAAATCAACAGCTTATACTTAACGATAATACTTAAAAAGTAAGTTGTGTAGCTTGTCATAATACATTGATGACGTGACTGTCAAATTAGAAATAAAACCCTTATAACGGATTACAGCGCGTATATTATTAATTCAGGTGTTGATTTAGAGGGTTTTCATTGTTTTTTGAATTCCCGACGTTTCGACACCTTTCCAGGGGCCGTGGTCATGGGAGGACTAAAGTGTATATGTGACTGTCAAAGTCTTTAAAATAAAAGTTGATCTTACGATGAAAATAGTGTTACCTTTTTAAGGAGGCTTATCCTTTAAGGGTACCAGCTTTATCACTTATACCTTTTTATTGTACCCTTGAGAGCTGGGACGTAAAGAGACCTATAACTAGATATAACTCAAACGACATTTTACCATCTCATTTTATGGACATTAAAAAATGTAGCATAATAAACCCGAGTGCAAAGCCTACAATACTAAAATGGGTAGTAACCCTTTTTAATGGCAAATAAAGTATTTTGTATTTTTGTATAATCCAAACTAATATTATAAATGCGAAAGTAAGTTTGTTTGTTACGCCTTCACGTCGTAACTACTCAACCGATCTTCGTGAAATTTTGTATATATGTATACGCAAAATTTCATATACATATATGCAAAAATGTCAGGGGTACAGAAAATGACATAGGCCTTTCATCTAGAGAAAGAGTAATGTTCTCGACACGAACTTGTCCACGCAACGCAGACAAAGTCGCGGGTGGACGCTAGTGGTCTATAAACTTTGGCACTATCACCTGAAGAGTTTATTATTATGCGAATAAAGTTGAAATTTGAGTAGAAAATATTATATTCGACAAGGTTTTATGTAGGTATGCTGTCGTATGCAGAAAATTACAGGCAGCTGAAATTTTAATGAGACCGTTCGCATTGCGGTTTGTGTGTGGAATAAGTGGATATAAAAGCGTATTAAATTATGGTGTAAAATAAATATGATGATGGGACTGCAATAAAGAGCAAGTTTATTATTTAAATTTGACTTATACATGCAAAAACTCTTTTCGTTTTATGACTTTTCAGACGAGTGCATGATCATCTTTATTAATAACTTTTATAGAAAAGTAGTAAAGTAAAGTAGTTTTAATATTGACCGTAAATTAGACCACCAATTTTGGTTATTAGACTTATTTTATTATCCTACATGACTTGAGTGTCCCTAAACTTTGCCACACGGAGGGAAAGTTTTATTGAATAAAAACTTTGATTTAAAAAAAAATTGGGACTGAGTTCAAATATTTTTTAAAAATCGCCTGCCTGACCAGAAATTAAACCTACCACATAAGAAAAAAAAAAAAACTATACCGATCGAAAGGGTTATTCCGATTATTTTTATTGAATAACACAGCATTTTAAACAAAAGAAAGACAAAGAAGCAAAGGAGATGGTGTAATGTACAGCCGTCGACGCCGCACGGGTTAACTTTGAACGTTCTCCAAGTGTATTTTAATTATTACGTATTGTATCGTATCATACGAGTTTTTTTTTTTAATCTTTGAATGCCGTTCTATTTATTTTTAAAATCAAAATGAAGTCTTTCAGTATATTTAAGGTACTTTCCCTTCATGTGGTATAAAGCTTTGGGACACACTGTTTATGTATATACATTCAGGATTTAATATAATAACATATGTTATTATACTTATTAAATCCTGGCAAGCAATATAATTGATATGAAAACTTTCAAAATGAGAGGGCTTACCCCGAAAACTGGACCTCGGTAATTGAAGAACGTTCGTTCCGCTATGTGACATTGACACTATTAACTCAGGAGTAATAAAAACGTGAAAGAAACTCACCTTTTCACTCCTGAACCACTGAACTAATTTTCATGAATTTTAGTAAGATAGATTCGACCACAGGAAGGACGTAGAAACCCTTCTTTTTGTCGCGAAAGACTTGAGAAAAAGTCTGAAAACGTCAGGGTTATAAATTAATAAAATACTGTTGAAAATAACCCAGCATGTTCGTGAATCGCACGCGAACGAAATCGCGGGCACCTGTAAGGTCCATATTATTATAAAGTAATTAGTATGATAAACGTCGTTCGATAATCATGATTCTTGTTTCGTAGTAAGCCCCCAGAAGGCGGCCCATGGCGAGAGGCGTCGTTAACTAAAGTCACGTACTAGACGGACTCGCAACAAGGAACTTAAGTCACCAAAACCCGTTTACTGTTCACTATTCCAATATGCAAGCAAACCTCGTCTCTAACACCAAGCCATAAAGAAAGGAGACGGTAATAAAATGTAATAAATAACACGATAACTTGGTGGTTGGAATCGCTCTTACATTGTCTAGACGGGAATCTTTAAGTCTCAATCCGTAATTAATAAGTTTCTAGATAAGAATACTGTTGTGTGTGATGAAGATTTTTTGGCATTCAAGCTGATCACCAACAATCAATGTAACAAAGTTCACGGCCCGTCCAATATTCCAAAGGCTCTTTCTCTGCGCAGTGACTGGCAAATCCCCACTTAATTTGGATTAGCTAGGCTCCTAATGATTTTTCTTAGCTTCGTCATTCTGCTTATTATAAACGCGTTAGGGGCTTACGGGCGCGGATAGCAGAGATTTGGTTTGGACTGCTACCAAATTATCTGATACTTTCATTTTGATATCCTTCATTTCCTTCTTACAACAACCTCTTATATCTTTTTTATCTTTATTTTTACAAAGACGAGATACCATTTGAAACTTCCAATCGCTACGAAATGAAAGGTTGGCTAAACAAAATCAGTATTTTTTTCATTAAAACAAAAAAGAAGCCTTTAAAAAATTATATAGCTTTCTCATCTTTATCAATTGTTTAAAATATCTGGAAAGATATTTCAATTGAATGTCGAGATAATTCCTTGTTCATTGGTGAGATGGCGCTGGCTTGCAGCGTAAGAGTTGATATACTAGAAGAAATTCGACGTTTCCACTAGTGACTCTGTAGCTCAGCGGTCAGAGCAATGGACCGGATATCCGAAGGTCGCGGGTTCGATTCCCATCCGAGAACATGATCTGGTACGAGTCGTATTTTTTCTAGTATATTATTTAGTATTATATAAAAAGGGAGCCGTTTTCTTAATGATGATGAAATTGTATATTTTCCAAAATATGATGGTGACACTGAAAATGTGGAAAAAAAATAGTTAGTTTTACTTATTAAGCCTGCAGTTAGGTATATAGTTTTTTTAAAATCTATTCTTATAATCTATTCGATCCAGGAGGTACACGTATTTAATTTATATTTTCTCCAATCGCTTTTACTTTTCTTAGTCACGATTCTTATATTTATTAAAATATGATTTTGTATAAAATGACGTAGGTAGTTCCTACTACCTACGCCTAATAGTTTAATTTTCAATTTATACCTAATAAATATCCCAGTTTTGATATTGTTTTAAAAAAATGATTATGATTGATGATCACAAATACATCATTGGACCGAAATATTTCGATTGGTTTTACCAACGGACCGCTAAAATATCAATTAATAACCGTGACGATAGCAATCGGTTTGGAATTGCAATATTTCATTTCATTATAAGTTACATACAAATTCATTGTTTTATTGGAACAATACATTATTGGAATCGTGAACTCTGTATGTACTGACAAATAAGTACAACGATTTTACGCAAGATTTATTAATGACTCTGTTGTTTATTCTTTGAGCAATCAAAATCATTGGCATTCTTTTAAGTGAGTTATAAATAAATAAATAAATATTTGACAACATCACATACATTGCTCCGATGCCAAAGTAAGTAGCTAAAGCACTTGTGTTATGGAAATCAGAGTTCGTTTTCTAAATTGACCCAACCAGGGATCGAACCCGGGACCTCAGAGATAGTGACACCTTGAAAACCGGTGTACAAAGCCACTCGACCACAGAGGTCGTCTCGATTATACTCAAAATAGTTTATTAATGTATAGATTAACAGTTCTTTATCGGGAAAAAAGGAACCTATGTGGGACCACATCGTTGTGCTTCCCGTTGATCAAGAAACAAGGTGATAAGTATGATCGTAAGTGAGAAATTAACTTTCTTTTAATAGATAGATCTAACATAAGAACTAGATGGTGTTATTATAATAATAATGAGGATCAGCGACGATTTATGTTTAGTGGCTTATCAAAAAGCTTATGCCACCACATGATTAACTGTGAAGAAATGTTCACGATATCTCTTAAACCTGAGAAGTTATACGAGCTAGAACGCTGTTATTTTGGGGGTCCTTATGACGTCATTCGCCATGTACGCGAACCTTACGTCGTACGTGATAAAGCACATATTGCATTGAGCTTGACATTTCCTTAAAACCCTTATAACTTAACCATTTCTAAACTGATTTCAAAAAATCTTTCACTAGGGTTCATACATCAATAAAACTTCAAGATCCAAACCTGTCGCTGATCCTCATTCGTATTGTACCCAATATTGTGGGTTGATATTGCAAAATGCAGTTCATACCTAGATATGGCAACTAAAGAGCCAGAAGTAAGTACCTATGTAAGAACTGGATAAAATGCCAGCCTGTTCTTATTCAATAAAAAACATGCTACACCAATTTCCCATATCATAGAGATTTATATTTTTATTATCCGATACAAATGTGATTCACCAGAGCGAAAGAAACGATAATACTTTTTCGAACCGACTCGAAATGTTGGGAAGTTTCCGGGACTTGTATCTTTTTATTTATTAGCCATATCGGAGATCGGTATAAATAATGTAGGGCGCGTGCCCGCAAATCCTACATAAAGCCATTAATCATAACGTCAAGAGCTGAAACACCTGTGTAGTACCGACCTAATTCTAGATATGGCGTCTGTTTTATTGGGAGTAGCTTGCTTTACAAAAAAGCACTGTAGCTCTATCAGATTTAGGTTATAATTCGCTTGTTGTCTATTTACACGTAGGCCAGCGAAATCCCCAAGAGATAAGTAGAGTCATCATATTTTGCGTGTTTTGACATAGGTCCCAGAGTTTTCAGAGCGCATTATAGAGTTTTTGCTTTCCGCAGGCATTAGGAAATTGGTTGCTGTTCCCGAGTTCGTTCTTGAGATATTACAAGTCAGAATGATTCATATTGGTACAGATATCATTGAATAAACTCGTTCCATGATTGGAAGTATAAATGTAGGAGTATAAACAACTTTTGACAGGTGCACCTTTGTTATTTATAAAAAGAATAGACATGAAAATAAACAGCACTGAAAGATTCATAAGACGTAAGCTCAGTTTTGCATCTGTGTGAGTGCCCCACGGGGGGGGGGTATTACAAGCTCTTAAAACTTGGTAGTTTTCTGAATAGCTATCAATGCGTCTCTTTCTCTCTGTTTAGTAAATAAAAATCATTCAATCAATCGATCAAAAGTCATTCAGAAAACTGACAAGTTTAAAGAGCTTGTAATAACCCCCCCCCCCCTCCCCCCTGGGCCTTAAAGAAAATAGTAAATTTTTAATTTCTCCCTAATACGAAGGGCTTATCCACATCAAAGGTCGACTGCTGCAATCGTTTGGAGTGCACAGGGCCTACTACAAAAAACAATTACGATAAGGGCGATGGTCGTCTATTCGTTCGATTTATATTTTAGACATTGTGTCGTTATTTTGCAAACTTTATTTTAATTCAATTTGTATTGTATTGTATTTAATCCGTATATCCAGTAACTAGCATTACATCTTTTGAGTACAGGCATGACCGTGGTACTGGAAATAGCTGAAAAATGCCGTTGGTTGATCCAGGTTTACGACCAATACGAGCTGAGGTAACTCCTTTTGTCTTTTGTGTGGATTGTTCTTATTTATTTCATGAATCTATATCATAGTTAATATTTAAAAGACAATACTTACACGATTATTACTTATACCTATATTTACTTATTTATTTTACTTATTTTTGAGGATATCGTCACGGAGCTGAACGAACATTGTCCGATTATTGAAGTTTTCAGAGTAGGAACCCTGTTTAACTCACTCGCTCCATGTGGTCTACCTGAAGCTTCCCTTTTATCCCATTTTGTTTAAGTCACCCCTTTAAAGTTTAAACGGAAAAAGTTATAACGTACTTTATGAGTGTCATTTAAAATATCAAAGATTACTAGGCAAGGGGAATGTTAATGCATTAATTAAAACATTAGCAGCTACAAGTACAAGTGGCTCCGTGAGCTGTAGACCTTGCGTTTTTGTTTTTTTTTTGAAATGGCTGTAATAAGTATGTTTCTTTTCTGGAATAATTAAAAAAAGGAATCGACAAAAATATCTCACAAAATTTCACAAGAATGTGTTGAGAAATGCGAACTCTAGAACAGACGGACAGCTGGACATACGAAAGCATTTTTGCCCAAGCTGAAACGAAGATGCTTCGCTCTCGCTTCGCGCTCGCTCGGTCAATTATAGCTGCTTAACACATACGCAGTATGCTTTATTATAATATTTAGTTATATTCTTGAATAGTATGTTTTGATATTGTTTCATGTTTTGATAATGTTTTTACATTTGTTTCATGTTTTGAAGGAATTAATTTATTGACATTGAAGAATTTTTTAATTAATTAAATTCTTAAATTATGCAATAAAGCTGAACAGCCATAAAGCTGAAACTGTTTACGGCTTTCACATCAACTTAAGAGGCCGGTGAACAGTGAGCTTCCTATACAAACGTAATACCAAAATGATTTACAATTTGAGCTTAATTAATTCTTCTTGTGATATTGTTCGGATGAACACACTATTTGTCTAGGGTTATATTAAATACAAAATCCAAAAAACCAAACCAAATAAAAATTAATGTGGTTTACAATTTTATATGAAAAAATGTAGTTGCATTTATTTTGAATTGGGTTACTATTTTGGATTTTAATTTAATAGAACCCTAGACAAATAACAGTATTTGACAGATTAAGACAGCTTAATTCGAATAAAATTACAAGAAGACTTAATTATGCCACTACGTGTATATAGGATGTTCACTGTTCGCCGGCCTCTTGATCTCTGTCGTCGGGTCGATAATAGATCGTTTTGTTAGTTGAAACGTGTCCAAGTACAAACGGATGTGGGAAAAATGCGCCAAAGTGAATAATGGGGCGGGGCGCGGAGAGCCAAGGGCCGACTGATTGGAAAACTGATTGGAATGATTGGCGCGCCGATTGCAATGGCCCTTAGGACCGCCGCACGAGCACGTCAAGGTGCAAAAAGGTGCTCGGTATTTGAATAATTTCAAACATATATTGCCTGGACTTTCTGCAATCACGTTGATTTAAGAATAAATTCAGAAAAGATACCGACAAAAAAATAAGGTCTCGTGCCCGTGTTGATATTATTTTCATTTCAGTTATTTCAGTAAATAATGCTTTTATGTTAAAAAAATATATAATAAAACAATTATTACAATTACAATTACCTTTGCTTTTTCCTCTTCACATCGATGATATAATATTTTAATATTATTACTTGTGGCTCCATGAGCTCTTTGTGTCCACGCGTTTGTGCGTTAAAACTTAGCTCAAATTGTATGTTGTTTTAGAATTAATCTAATAGATGTCGCCACGGGGTATTCAAAGCATTACTATGTGCTATATTAATAGATATAATCGAAGCTAGATGGCGCTTCTGATTTTGATCATTTTTCGAAATGGGTGAAATTTGTTTGTCGTTAAATAAATTTCGTAAAACTGGCTCGACAAAAATAACAACGATATTTAAGTAGTTCCCAATGAGGAATTTGTACTACACCAAGTACATTATAAGTGGGTCGACTGTTACTCGTAAACTTGTAAAGCCTACTTACCTGTGATAGTTTTCCTTTTAACTTCGTTATATATACAACTATCGTTAATTTTTTCACGTATTCAAAAACAATCATTTCGCTGGCAAGGGGGGACACACACTTGACTTTAATAAAATTTTGCACGTTAAAGCTCAATAATTCACAAACGGATGCCTCAATCGAAAAACTGTTTCCATAAACCCGCAATATTGTTGAAATTGCTATCCAACGACACCCCGCACTATGGGAAAAATAAGAAAAAAACTTTATGCCAAATTACAGCTTTTTAATACTGAGAGTCTATGAACTAGGTTGGGGACGGACAGACGGATATGGCGAAACTATAAAGGTTCCTTGTTGACTACGGAACCCTAAAAAATATTTATCGAACCTGCCCTTCTATTGTCTAATTTCAAAATCTATCGCAATCGCTTTCAAGATGTAACACATTGATGCTTCTTTTTGGCATAAATAAAAACTTACCAAAGAAATGCAGCAATGTGTCACATCCATCTGTCAAATGAAAGCGACTGCGATAGATTTTGAAATTAGACAATTAGTCCCCAGTTCACAAAATTTCACGAGAATCGGTTGAGAAGTGCAACCTGTAGAGGAGAACAGACGGACAGCCGGAAGGACATACGAAATAATTTTTGCCCAAACTGAAGCAGAAAAATCTATGAAATTAGTGAAGCTGTCGGGCACGCTTGCGTCCGCCCTTACGCCGGCACAGATGATTCGCGGCGCTGGGATGCCGCGAGAGGGTTGAAAAACTGCCATTGTGGGACGCACGGTATTTGTGCTGGCATTCACCCTTAATAGATCTATTTCGAGATTCCGACATCACACTATATATATTACACTACACTTCAATAATAGCTACACAAAGTGTATCGAAATCACTAGAATCCTTTAAATTTTTTCCCATTGGTCAAGAAGTTTAAAGGTTGAATGAAAGCACGCTTAAGAGTGCTTGCTTATGTTTTCGATAATTGTTTTTGTATAAATCTAATGACAAAACACTGTAGTGTATACCTACAAAGAGTATATGTAATTTGTACCTATCATTTTCTTACCTTTTTTCATCATCAACCATTAGCAAATTCATAATTCTTAATTATATTTCCACTTCAATAAATCATTGTTGATGAATTTTGAATAGTTACTTGTATTAAAATAACTAGATTGTATTATAAAAATCGTTTGAATTTTGCAGTTTTTAAATACTCCAACCATCTTCATAATTCACGCTTATTTCCTTTCTTTTTTCGTCTCTGACTTTTCAAAGAAAGTTACGTTTGAAACTTCTAACGACCATTATAGCAATTTTATTTTTCACGTTTCATAAAATTTCGCTCCTTCCTTCAAGCCAGTGAGTAGATTTACATCATCTTAAGTACTCTGAAGTAGAAAATAATAATTGTATTCCTTCCTTCTCTTTTACAGGATTTTTATTTCTTTTGGAGTACGGTATAATATTAAAATGGACGATAACAATTTCCAACCCTATAATGTGCGTTTAGTTCTTTATCCAAGAGTCTCCGGTAACTGAATCGCTATGATTGGATGAGATTCGTCATTCTATTTAATTTTAAAAAATGGCGATAGTTCTTCCTTTTTTTTTTGTTATGGCAATCTACTTTCCTCTTGGAAGTAATTTTTGCCAGTATCAAGTGTTAAATATTTCAGTGGGAGATATTGTTTAATTTTTCAATAGAATGCGGGTGCATCGCATTCCAATGCTGCTTGGAGCATTTGGCACCAAGTATATCAAGACAGTTATGGCGATAGTTAGTCACCAATAATAGTGATGTCTGAGTGTAATGTGTACTTTGTTGGAAACTTCTTAATAGAAAACTATTTAGTAATCTGTGGAAAAACTTCGTGTGAATGATGTTTTTCATTGATTTCTTTTTTGGGGAAATATCAAGCCGATAATGAAGTGAAGTAAGTCATCAGACTTACTTCATATTTATATTTAATTTTATTTATATTATTAATTTATATTTAAATATAAATAATTCTTGAAGATTTTAAACACCATTCCGTTGCTAAGCTAATAATATAATATAATTATTCAGTAATTAAAGTGATACCTACGCAGTCTGCCTACCCTTAATGTAGCTTTAGAACTATTTTTAATTAAAACAATATCGTTTTCAGAGTAATTTCAAGCTAGTGGAACATTGTGGGTAGACTCGGCCTAGCCAAACAGGATCCATCAGGTTGTTATTTTAATCCGTTAGGAACATTACTTATCGCTACCTAGGTAGGTAGGTAGAAAGTCTGTTTACTTTCGAAACTACCTTCTATCTTCGTAATATTGCAATGGAGCTGTAATAATAATGGATCTATTATTGTACACAAGTCCATCGTTTGTAGCTTGACGTGATAATAGATCGATCAAAGCGCCGCGTGATGTCCTTGAGAACCATTACTGTCCCACACGATGAGAATATGGTGTAAGCTGAAAAATAAGCTAAGAAGATGAAGAAAGATTTGCAAATTTACAAAGGATTTTTTAAGTAAATCTACAAATTTTAGTGACACAGTTCCTCTACGTCACTGTAAATTTGTTTGGGTCGTTTGTCAAGAGCTGTCCTCCTAAGAAGGGCGCGCTTAATTAACCTGGTTTGGTGGTAGCTATCCTTCGGCGGGTGACAGGGACATACACATACATCACCCGACGTGTGACGTCTCACTTACTAATTGGTGCTGGTAACAATGATCCGTTGGAGACACGAGAGGGGACGCAGACTGACGCAGTTATTTTAACAGAATCACAAATTGAGTTGTTAAGAAAATGTTTTATTCGACATCCAAATGTAAAAAAAAAACAAAATTCCAATGCTACAATATAAATAAAAAGAAACGCAGGGTAAAAATACGGCTGAAATTAGAAACGACTTTTAGTTAAAAGTTATATCGCCTCATCATATACCAATTTTGCAACTTTATCAATGGTCAGGAAATAGGTCTATTACACCTAGTTAGTACAAAATCTATTACACAGCTTATTTTACGTAAGTTTAGCATTAGGAGTATTTAACTACGATATCTCTATGTGGCTCTCCAATGCAAGTCGTTTTGACTATTTTGTGTCGAAAACTGAAAAGTGGTTGCTATAATAACCGACGACAAAATCCACACTCGTTCTGCGACGGCACCGCTTATTCAGGGAACACAAAGAGAAAAGTCCGCTTTTTATGCGGCGGAATAAAGTCCAGTTGTCACGGAAGTCGCAAGCACTAAAAAACTTGATATAACTTTTTCATCAATTCAAAATGTGAAAAACCCTATCAATTTTGAAAGTCCAGTATTCTTAGTTTGGATATGAAACTCTGATTTAAATCTGTAGTTCATAGTTTTGTTCATAGCGAAATAAGTTTTCGGGGAGGACCTAATTACTAGGGCCTGTATAATTATAATATTTAATACTTTTATACCTATAATACTGTTATATTATTTTGCCAATCTCATTCATCAGAATAAGTAGATAAAAACATTATATCAAAATCTTACATAAAATTCGGAAGAAATTGTAAAACTTTGGAATTCCAATAGAAGCTACTTGCACGTTGCTATAAATCTGCTATAAATCATGCAATCATTCTACAAAGAGCAAGTAAATACTCTTTGCACAAGTCCTGGGTAAACTTGGTCCGTTCCTTGGTTTTTCGCTGCATCATAATGCGGGGCCGGCAGTCGCTCGCCGCGCAGGACATTCAGCCGCGGCGGACGATGCCAGAAAACACTCCAAGTTTGAAACATACGGGACAATTTCATAAACGTTTTTAACAAAACGCGGCGTCTATGTATTTTTCTGAACTGATATATAAATAAATATTTGACAACATCACATACATTGCTCCGATCCCAAAGTAAGTAGCTAAAGCACTTGTGATATGGAAATCAGAGATCACAATCAGGTATCACAAACACCCAGACCTGAGCAAATATAGAAAAGTTAGTTTTCTAAATTGACCCAACCGGGGATCGAACCCGGGACCTCTGAGATGGCGACACCTTGAAAACCGGTGTACAATGCCACTTGACCACGGAGGTCGTCAAATATATTATGTCAACGTAACGTATATTTGCTAGATCTGCAGTAAGCTTCAATTATCTTTGTAAATGAACTATGAACAACTAAAAAACTAACTTTGTATCTTCGATTCTCCGACTTTCTGACAAAGATATTTTATTGCGAATACTGTATGGCACCGGTCAGTCAGCGACACAATGCTAATTCCATTCAACATTGACCTACTAGATTCAAAACTGATTAGATTACCTACGAAAGAATTTTATGCTAAGAATCCTATATTCGCTCTTTTTAAGATCAAATTACACACATAAAGTCAAAATGTTGATTTAGAAAAAATACACAGTCTGTTGATTACTATTTCCACATTTCTTGTTACATCACCACCATTCACTTTTCTACTAAAAGTGATTTTAATTTAGCGTTTGTAAATGCAAAACAGTTCCGTATCTTTCCAGGCACAGGTAACCCGAGCCATGGGAGCGTCGACGATTTGGTAAATAACATCTCGAGACGGCCGTGCTCCGGTGACTATGGTTTTAAGGTTATTGAAAAAAGTACTTCAGATATTATTATAAGAATTAAAAATCGTTGCAATTCTTAGAAATAAACAGCATAGTAGTTATTGTTAATATATTTTTTGATAAAAACAACACACTCAACTGTGAAACATAGGTTCGTAATCGCAAGGTACCTACACAAGTTCCGAATAGCACCTATCTTCTAATTTAATTATCAACAAAATAAATTATTCGAATATTTTTCGGACCTGTGAAACTAGTCCTTAGAAAACATATTTCATATATGTCTTATTTTATACTTATTCCAATAAATCTTGCTATAACTTAAATTGAAACTTATGTACCGAGTTTTGCCTATGCATCATATTATATTGATACATCAAACAAGGGCTGGCAACAAGCTAAACGCCTATCTAATCAATCTTGTTCTGGCACACTGCCTGAGACACGGTCTTTTAACGAGCTCTTGATATGCTGCTACGGTGCTACGTACGTAGCTATGTAGCATGTGTGTGTAGCACCGTAGCATAATGGATGTATCTACGACGTATTCGATACAAGTAGTTGTCGCTTTTTAGCTTTATCAAATAGGATAATTTATTATATTTGTATTAGAAATATATTCGCAGTGCGTTTATTGTAATACATTATTTGGAGTTGTAGTTATTATTGTAGATGGATCCAGTAACTTTTTATTATTAATTTGGTCCCCATTTTAATTAAAAGTTAAATAAAATACTAAGACTTTAATCACGTCTTGTGATAAATCTGGTCGCGTGACTTTTTTTCCAAACTTAAAACGTAGAGAAGAGCTTAATCAAAAATACTTTTTCACGTAGCTTATCCCATGAGCCTTTTAATATTTTCCTAGCTAAGATCTTAGTTTTTTACAAAAAGACCTGCACAGTATAATGTTTTGTGCCTAACTATAATTCTAAAGAAATTCTAAAAGATATCAACAATTCGCATATACCTAAATGATGGTCACCCTACTGGGCACGTCAAGCACTCATCTCATCGCTGGATCGTAGCCAGGCCCGCATTGCCGAATTACGTGGTAATCTAACAAACATTCCTGGGACGGCAGCAGCGCAGCCACCCTAGCAGCCTGGACAAATATTTTTCTAGGCAGTCTAGACGAGGCGCGCACGATCATATTTCTTGAGCATTCAAATACTCATGCTCGGTATGTTTTATTCCAAAAGTTTTACGTTATTGTGGTTGTAATCATTGCTAAGTATCTGTGTAAAGTATTGCTTTGACCCTTATTCTAGTCAAAATACAACTTGTTCCTATTGACAGCAAACTTTTGCAAAGAAAAATATACTTAGGTATGTTAAAAGTCTTGAACTTTATTAAACTACCGCCTCTGTGGGCTAGTGGTTCGCCAAAACCGAGTAAAACCTGCGACTTACATATGTGGATATGTAAGTCGCAGGTTTTACTCGGTTTTGGCTTAGTTAGTGGTAGGGCTTCAAGTCCGTCTGGCTCACTACCACTATCTTACATAAATCTGACGCCATAACAACAATTTAAAAAATTGTTGTGTTCCGGCAGTTAGAGGTAAGATAGCCAGTTCCTCAGTTGTGAGGATTCTGGGTGTAGTGCGCTTCCACCTTCGGCCTTGTCGTCACTTAACATTAGGTGAGGTGAAGGCCAAGGCACTATCCCGTTGTGGAAAAAAAGCAATATGCCAATAGGTATATTACATTGCAGATTTTAGAAGGAATAGTATTACAGGCAAGCGCGAGAAGATAGCATTTATATTATCGAGGATGTTTTGAAGTCCGAGCCGTAGGCGGGGGGTTTAATCATTCAAAGCAATGTAAATTGTTTCCAGCACAAGGCTTGTATAGTGCTTTTCTCAAGAAATGCGAGGAAATAAAATTTTCTTAGTAAAATGTTTTTTTATTTTGATTGGTTTGTGTGACCATGTGAAACGACCAGTCATGCAACAATAAAGTTTTATAAAAATAATGCTAGCCGATGAGTCCCACAATTTTTAATTTGGAAAACTACCTCCCACACTAGTGCGGGAAGTAAGTATTGAAATTAATTTCCGCACTGAATTTCAATTTTAAAACGTGATGAACCAGACCACCACCTAAATGTAGAACCTCCCGCGTTCTTTTTCAAATACTTTAAAACTATAATTATATTTTAGAGCATAAGTGAGTAAATTTTACTTTTTACTTGATATCTGTTAGTAATTAGTACTATCATACCAAAACTTAAAATTCTTTAAAGATTCTTAAAAAATCTCCAACGTTACTTCATCATAGATTATTTTTGTTTACATTAAACACATTTTGGTGCGGGAAGAACATAAAATAAATAGAAAAGTACAATTGATTGTTATACGAGTAGTTTTACTATGGTCGTGTTATTTTTACGACGTTACCGAAGTTTTATCGCCCAATCACATTGTGAAATGGGCTTTATGTCGACGCATTATAAAGGTACTAGCTAACTTTTGCTTGGTACGTCATCTAAAAAATGACAGTCATTTGTTTGGGACCTATGAGTTATCTCGAAGTTTCGTTAACATTATATTAAAATTATAAATTATTTTGATTATGGAATTTTATAG
Organism: Catoptria pinella; assembly: GCA_963556745.1. Lineage (NCBI taxonomy): Eukaryota > Metazoa > Arthropoda > Insecta > Lepidoptera > Crambidae > Catoptria > Catoptria pinella. Next base: position 3,308,469 of record OY750771.1, read on the forward strand.
CATTCAGCAGAATATACCGTCGGCACATAGTTAATACTAGTATAATAGTTGTACTGCACCGTGTACTGCTAGGTCTATAGGAAAGAAGTACCTATTTTATTCCGTGGGAGAGGTTATTTCCTAGTTGTAAAGTACATAATATAATAAGCTTAGATATTATAGCCTTAACGTAAACTTTATATCCGGAACAATCTTCGAATTTAATTACGGTCTTTATTTATTACCCAAGACAAAAGAAAATCACTATCAATTAGTGAATAAGAGACAAAGAGATGCAGACCTTTTTCTTTGATGCAAAACATTTTCCGTATCAAGATAAACATTAAATATATTCACAGAGCAGTCTAGAAATTCATTAACTAAAAGTGCTGCGAACAAGTTGCATAAATTAAATTGCTAAACTTGGAATATAATCCATCAAAACCCGTAGTGGCTGTACTGAAAATTGATGTCTTCTATAAAGCGTCTTAGTTGATAAGATTGATTATCACCAGTGTTGTAAAGGCTTCTAATAATCACGGGGTTGTTTAGGTACCCCACGTAAAAATACTACTAGGAATTGCTTTTTCTTGAAAATTAAACATATTCGTAAATGTATTATTTTGAGTGTTTTAATATACACCATCAGCCAACGTCAAACCGGTAAAAATAAAGATGCATGAACGAGATATACCTAAGTAGGTATATGGCATTTAATAAAAATGCTTAGCGTAAACATTTGATGAGCTCGGTGGCGCAGTGGTATAACTTTCGCAAAGGTCGGTCATGGGATGGGTGACCTAAAATTTATTATCTCGAGCTCATCTGTGCTTCGGAAGGCACGCTAAGCCGATGGTTCAAGCTGCATTTGCAGTCGTTAACCTCACCAATCCGCATTGGGCCTGCGTGGTGGGTTATGGCCCATCCTCCTTATAAACCCATATGGAAGGCCCGTGTACCAGCAGTGGGGAAATGGCTGATGGGAAGTTTATTATTGTTTAAATATCGCAGATTACCCATTGGATACTCAGATCAACAGAAAGAAAAGAGTCCAGATTCCTTCTTGTCGAAGTTGATTTTATTTCTACGAATACATTTAAATAAAACCAACCTTTTTGTAAGCAAATGTGCCATTAAATAACTCTTGCCATAACCTTTCACTATCAAAGGGCATCTATTTGGCATCGTAATGGGCCCGCGGAGAGGAAAAGATTAGAAAAAATATTTGTTTGAATACTGATTCATATCCGTATAAAGAAAAGATTGTTTCTTCTGATAGTTGTCAACATTTCTGAGCGTAAAAGTACACACTATGACAGTATTTATATTAAGATTAGGACCTTTATACCAAGTGAGCTTTTACATAAAATAGGGTACATAAATAGAGTAACCACACATCACAAACAATACACCGATCAGTACTTGTGTTTTTTAACTGTGCGTACTTTAATAACATTGAAGTATGCCTGATACCACTTGTTTACCTAATATAATTGGTATATTGTGATGTCAAAAATCTTTTATGATATTAACTTTCAAAAGAAAAATGTTTTGACGTATATCTTGAACACAAAGGAAGCCATAATTACCCGTAACAGGGGTAATAATCCAACTTTATGAGGTAATCCTGTCAATCAATTTCTTTTAAAGGAAAAACTTTGATGTAATATTGATATCGATGGTTCTTTCACCACCACCAATGAATCCCTTTTAGGCTGTCAGTAACAAAACGAAGTTGGAAAAAATTAATTAAAATAGAAAGAATAAGAAGAACGAATCGTACGAAGCCTCGAACGATATTAAAAACTCGGGAAATAAATAACTTTTAATAATGGCCGGAGCGATTGAGATGAATAGCGTTGCGGCACATTTTGTCTTTGTGAATATTATATTCTTTGAAACATTGGAATCGCATTTCTTTACTTTTTCATTACGTTTAAATAACTTAATTTTCACTTGTTTTACTAATTAAGGTCACTTTATAGAGTCGCTAGCAATAACGTTGATGTACTACCCGGTGGTGATAAAATAAGTAGCTAAAACTAAATGAATAAGGTTTATTTTTGTATTTTTTTATGAATATTTTTTCCTAACTTCCATTTTAACCATTTATCTTCAATTTTGACCTTCATTCAATTTTCATTTGTAAAATTGATGTTCGGAAAAGAATAAACGATAAAAATCACAATAACACCTACGTTCTCTCTACAATGCCAAAACTATAAATACTTAGTACGGTTATCAATTTAAATAAATACGTCGATATACAGTTTAGAAAACGTGAATACCGTTCTTAAGCGCAATATACCTCATTCGCGTTAGAGTATATAATATATTATGTGGCATAGATTAACCTTCATAACACTCATGTTACGTCGTGCTATCGAGGATTTCTATATTACAAGTTACAACATAATAAAACCGTTGAAATAATGATGTTGGGCCGCGTTGATGTCGACTCGTAAATTTCCAACTTCGTGAGTGCATCGCGGAGTTTCTTCATTAAATCAGTTACACGAGTTGCTGTTTCTGCACTGTAACCAGAACAATCATTTTAGTGTCCAAGTTTGGTGGGAGATGTGCTTTCGAAATAAGGTTACCTTTATTGGTTTACTTTCTCTACATCCATGATATGAATCCTCTATATTTTTAACACAGTAGCTTATAGCCAACTTTAAAACAACTAGTATCATTGTAGTCGTAATATCCGAGCGAGTAGCGCCCGCGCCCGCCGCGTGCGTTTCTGTCATTATATCATCCAAACGAGTGTAATAATGTTGTACTGGATTTCATAATGCAACTCACGGGCGTGGGCGTGGAAGGCGCGACCAGCCTCGACTCGTTCGGATATTATGGTTACTATGACACTGGTTGTTTGAATGTTGGCTATAAGCGAACTGTTTCATAGTACTTTTTATAGAGGATTTAAAACATGGGTGTAGATAAAATAATTAATAAAATATTAATAACAAGATTACCCTGCCAAAAACTAAAAAAACATTATTCGTATAAGACTGCAATTGTTATATACTTTTTAGTTTGTTTTGGCATAAGGCAGTCGATTTTTTTAGTACATTATGATATAAGTGCGGTAATTATCAAAGCGCACGTATGTCATACGACGTTTTATAACATATTTGCGAGGAAATAAATAAAACTCAGACTTTCTTAAACGAATAAATTTTTTATCACTTGTTAAAGCAGTTATAAAAATTTAACCAATTTATAAAATTGATTATTACGTTGCCAGTTGGCATTGCCACATGAGCGTCTCTTTAGAAATTTATTTTTTTTATTTTTATTTATAATCAGGCAACGATGGCCCATAGATATATACCTTAAAACTAAGCATATATAATTTATAAAACAATGCCAGCAAGTTGGAGTATGACTTGATATCAATACCATGTTTTGTTTTCACAGTGCTTTTTAGCATTGAATAGTAGCACAACAATCAGCTTGACTTATATTTTTGAGAAAGTTCCATGAAATAGGCTAAAAACACACTTTCTGAAAATGAATTTGCATCTTTGCTTGTTTTCCATAATATGATAAAATTTTGATATGCTTGTAAGTATCTATCGGTCGATTTTTCGGGTAGAGGCTTAGAGTAGCCTTTTTCGCTGCCTCTGAGACTTCTGGCGGTGTCGAATTATTAAATTCATCAGTACTTGACGATATTTTCAAATAAAATTAAACAATACAACGAAAAGAAAAAGCGCGCGGAATAATTTTTACTTGTTCACAAATTAGCGATGCGCGCGCATCAGCGCTTTTTTTAAGGCAAAGGCATAAAAAACAGCCAGTATTACTAATCAAGTAAATAAATATTATTATAACATATTTGCTCGTAATTTTAATTTTAATCTTAGCAAAGAGTTTTTATGTCTGAAAAAAGGTCAGCATGTTATAAATAAAATAAACTTTGGGGGATAAAATATAATAAATAAACATTTAATTCTTTAATTTTATTAATTTTGACAATAAATTACAACCACTTATCTCGAACTACGTCTAACTTCGCCGAAAGTCATAAAAGATAATCAATAGTGGACAAATGAATAGATTTAATTTGATAAATTAGTGGAAGCCGGCTGCAGCTACGTAGTTAACGAGCTCAGATAAAATATCGTGTCTAGAAGTCAAATTTGTTAGGGGAGAATAGGAATGGGCTACCGTATTTTTTATAAAATACTTAACAGCATGTAGGTATATCAGCAGTTAATGTAGTTAGGGTTTGATAATGCAATTTGTAAAAAACAAACAAACAATTTCTTCTCAATAGTCTCATTCTTCTCACTCGTCTCATTCTTCTAAATCGTCTCATTCTTCCCCACACGTCTTATTCTTCCCACTCGTCTTATTCTTCTCACTCGTCTTATTCTTCTCACTCGTCTCATTCTTCTCGCTCGTCTCATTCTTCTCGCTCGTCTTACTCGTCTCACTCTTTTCACTCGTCTCATTCTTCTCACTCGTCTCATTCTTCAAGAATGAGACGAATGAGTAGAATAAGACGAGTGAAAAGAATGAGACAAGTGGGAAGAATGAGACGAGCGAGAAGAATGAGACGAGTGAGAAGAGTGAGACGAGTGAGAAGAATAAGACGAATGAGAAAAATGAAAGAGTGAGAATAATGAGACGAGTGAGAAGAATGAGACGAGTGGAGATAAATGAGACGAGTGAGAAGAATGAGATAAAACCTTCTTTATTCCGTCGCTGTAAAAATATGGTGCATGAACATACTATAAAATATATTTAATTAAATTAGTAGTGAGTGCTATTTGGTTAAACTGTTAAACTGGCCCTGACTTATTAATGTAAATCAAATCACAAAGATATGGTATGTGGTAAAGTAAAATTGCAAAATATACATAACTGTGAATTACCTATATAACATTATCTAAACATAGCGATAACAAAAAAACTTGTGTAACATGCAGATGCAGTTGTTATTATTACATTTTAAAGCTTAAAAGAAAACTCCTTTATTTTGCATAATTAAAAGTATATTAATCCAATTTTCCTTCTCGCTCGGAGCAAGGGTCTCAAAAGTCCCACATTTCCTGTATCGCCCAATATCCGTACATATCGGGCCGTTTCCTGCGAATAAAGCGTTAGTTTTCGCACAATCTTTCCCATTACCTTACCAATCTGGCCGGCCAGTGACGAGTTAACGAACCCACACGTTGTCACAGAAACCACATTATATATATTGTGCCTTTGTTGTGTATGAGAGGCCAGTAATATTATTTAGTGAATGGTATGAGGTATAATACGAGACGAGTCGCAGACCCTTCTATAAAGCGCTATTTACATTTTCAATTTGTAAACACGTGAAATCGCTGGGATGCTATTTCGAACTTTGATTTTGGCTACGATTTACATTTTTAAAAATATTATAGTTTAAAAACTGCTTTATAGCTCGCATAACTTGCATTTAGCACCCAGGCTACATTTAAGTGATTTAAACAGAACCCATTTTCATACCTCCGATCTCAACCTTTCAGATCAATCATATTTTTCTACTTCATTCTTTATAATTCTTTATTTTTGTGTTTCATGAATTATTCACTTTAACTAATTCTTAGGTGGATTTTTCTATTTTTTAACTCACTTAATTTTAAATTAGCCCTTGCGTACCAGACAAGTTTTAAATGTTACCAGTTACGATTTGATTAGATTACGGACACTGGCAAAATTATTTTTCAATTTTACAGCAAACCTTTAGATATAGGTATGTATCTGACTGGCTATATTCTTAATTATCACTATAAATAAATAAAAAGTTCACATATAATATAGTCTTCAGTAACTCCCGCAGCTGGTACGGTGGTTTCAGAAATAATCTGAGGCAATCAGGGTGCAGTAGCCGCGTACGACATTGATGGAGGACGGCCATTTTGTAACACTCATCACCCTCCATTTTGTCAACGATCACTAATTACATAATAACCAATATATCACTTAGTGATTACTTACTGATGATGTACCTTTATGATTTACAAAATCGTTGTCAAAGTTTACTAAATGTAATAGTTACATTTCTTTTTCTCATAGAAACGACTAGTTCACTAACGCTAAGACAATGGACAATTAAGCCGATGCTCCATTTCTTATGTAACAGGTAGCTATATAAATCTGTGTAAGAGGAATTAGGGGATGAATGTCAAACGTCCCAGGGGACGCGGCACACCCTCGTAACGTGAGGTAAGCACACTTTGAAATGACACTTATTTCTAAATGATAAGGTTTGTTTTTTAATAAACTTAGCAGGTAACGTGCTCTATCTCCGGTGTTTTGTAGAGTTTAAGAAAATTATGTCCCTTGAATGTGGTCAGTGTTTACTTTACGCTTCCGTGTTGGTGCTCAAACACAAGTATTTTGGGTGAATTGAGGTGCCATTCATATGAATAGAATATAAGTTATAGCCCCCAATTTAAGGGCGTTGACGAAAATGGTATTTCATATAAACTTTCAAGTCCTTATTTTTCGAAATGAATGAATCGATTTTAATGACATTCACTTCATATGCATTTTTTTACAAGTATTAAACAAATGGCGGAAACAAAATGCACATGTATACAAATGGCGGCAACCTGTAATTGTGTCAGAAAACATTACTGTGCCGGCAATAAACAAACAAAAGATAAAATAGACACTACATAGTACTGGAATTAATAAATATATAATTATATACGATTACATAACATACTTATTTAATAAAATATAATATTAAATACGTATGTTATGTAAGTGTATATATTATTAAGTAATAATGTTAAAAACTAAATAATATAAGTACTAGAAAAAAATTCGACTCGTCTCCAGAAATTGTCTCAGGCGAGAATCGAACCCGCGACCTTTAGAAGTCCGGTGCAATGTGCTGACCGCTGAGCTACCGAGTCTAAGACAATTCTGGTGACGGGTCAAAATTTGTCTAGGATATTATTTAGTATTGTGAATGCTAAAATCTGAAATTTGAAAATATTTTTTACTGTCATCAATTTTGGGACTGTATTCGAAACCAAATATTAGCATAGTAAGGCCGGCGTATTTTGTGCTCGTACTTACTTCAAATAATAATATACTTTTTCAATTACTCAGGAATTTGTGAGCGATTATAGGAAAGTTCCAAATTCCGCTTTCGAACATTAGTCGTCAAACTATCGGGATACCATTCAGAGCGGCAGGCAGTAGTCCGACCGCTACTTAAATAGTTAGCCTGTGGTTTGCCTTCAAAGAGGAGTTCCATTGGCGGTATAATCAGCTGAGTGCTGTTTCATGGGGTCAGCGCAGTAAACATTGTACTGCGCTGATCAATTATCCTAGTTAATATGATTTGGGATGGCACTTCAGAGGTGATTTTAGCATGATCCGCCTACTTCTACTTTTGAGGTCTTTACAGTTTGTTGTTCGAGATCAAATTCACAGTTGATTTATATGCCTTCATTGCTGAAGCACAGTACTGTAAAATGAATTCACAAACTGAATATAAAGGACCAAGGGAGCTCAATGATTGGCCTGAGTATTAGTAGTTTACCAGTTCCATCACAGGGTTTATTCCATTGTCATCTAGCTAGGTGATGATAGTGGAATGGACCAATCACAGACACGCTAGCCACTGCACTAGCTAGCTCTACCTATTTGCGCTATTAGTATACCCGTAGAATGTCCTATTATTTTTCTTGTTTGCAAACTTAGGTACCTACTTAAGTGAATGTTTATATTTTACAAAAAAATATTTATTGAGTCTTTCTCTAACTAGGGACTCAATATTGTAGTAAATTTTAAAAACAGACTATTGTATTGACAATATTTTGTCATAAGTCTTCATATCCAGGCGACATGGCCAGCATTCCGCATTAATTTCGAGTCTCGATCAGGATAAGTGGCTGTATGACGGCTGAGTGCGCCGGCGTAACGTACTGCCCTCAATTAGGCGTTCTTCATGGGTTGCCTGTTAGGGTATCCCGATGTATTCAGCCTTTAGATATAATGAACTTTAAGTACTTTGTGATAATGTAGGTATCGATGGGCTATTTTAGAAGGATAAAAATCGTCAAGTATTCATTTAACTAACAAAGTTATTAGTTATTAACTACGAGTCTCTTAGAGAAGATATATTTCGATTCATAAGAGTACTAAGTGGTTCTTAGCGACAATTTCCCTATACTTACAAAAGAAAAAAGTGTAAGTAGTTCAGATTATTTTTCTAACTAAAGCTACTCATCTTAATACTAAATAATATACTAGAAAAAATACGACTCGCACCAGATCATGTTCTCGGACTGGATTTAGTATTATATAAAAATAGCATTGTGAATGCTAAAATCTCAAAATTTAAATTATTTACTCATCTTCTTCATGAGTCTCAAAAGAATTCCAGCTTTGTAATATTACAAAATATTTATTCTTTGCAATGAAATGGATGGAGCGCACAAGGGTATTTATTAGACTTTTTATGGACTAAAATAAAAAGGAAGACCTATAAATATAAAAAAGGGAAGGAAGGAAGGTCTAACAGGACCCTGCATCGGCTTGTGTTGTTATGATAAGAATGTCGCAGCAACGCTGGTTTACTGGAATTTGTTAATTACGGCTCGGTGTGTCGGCGGTCCACTAGATAACTGCATAATACGGAGACAGGCAGTCTAAACTCAGCGACTAATCAGATCTAATCAGGGCTCTCTGCTCTGTGGAGCTTTATGCCTCCTAAACCAATCAATCTGTTGCTGTTTACTCAACACGATGACACTATGGTGACTTTATAGGATTATGATTTAAAGTCCTGGGGCTCGAAGCACGATCATGTTGAGGTTCAACGTTAAAACGTTACGTCATTTAGGTATACACGTACACCGAAAAAATCGTTGGTTAATGTTGAGTGCAGTTTGAATTTTGGATTCCGTGGGTTCTGAGTTTCATTCAGCTTTAATTACCAAAGCTGAAGATTTGAAGATGAAGATGAGGTAAATGCAACGGCGAATTAGTCTCCTGATGATGAAAGAATTTAATATTCTTTATTTATAATTTGACTACCACCGTGGTCGAGTGGCTTTGTACGCCGGTTTACAAGGTGTCGCCATCTCTGAGGTCTCGGGTTCGATCCCCGGTTGGGTCAATTTAGAAAACGAACATTTCTATATTGGCTCAGGTCTAGGTGTTTGTGATACCACCGTTGTCTCTGATTTCCATAACACAAGTGCTTTAGCTACTTACTTTGGAATAAACTGCGAAAATAACTTTTATTACGTAGGGCATAAAGCCGGTCTCAAGGTCAACATGTATAGTCTGAGGTGCCGTCGTGTGTACGTACGCGCTCACCGCCTTTCAAAAATAATGACAATGTTTCAAAATAGAACAAGTTCTATACTTGATTTGCGACATGTAAATCGGTTAAGCGACATGGGTTGCCATTGACGAAATTTCAATTTGGCAGACGTCCATTCCAAATAAAGAAGCCATGAATTTAAAGTTCTTGGATGTAGCTATGGGACAACTTCCATTTCGACGCACCTACCCCGTACCTTCCATTGTTTAAATCTAGACGTACTCCATTTGGAATGGACATTTCGTCAATGGCGACCAACCAGTTGTATATAATTATAATCCTAAATTAATAATAATAATAATTAAATACCTACCCCACCAAAAATATCCTGTAAAAAACTAGCCAAGTCGAGATTTTTTACAGGATATTTTTGGGGGATGGGGGATTCATCGAGATGAAGCTACTTATTTCTCTATAAAAAGTGTTGAAATTTTTAAGTAGCGCCAAGCCAAGTCTAAGGTTCCTTACAGCAATTCTTTACTACTATAGTCAGATTTTATTTGACTTAAACGTTTTCTTGTATCCACACCTATGATGCTTAAAGAATGATCTACTATATGACGATAATTTCAGCGTTCTAATTTTGGTTTGGATAGGACAGCGTTTGGATAGGCCAAAGGTCTTCAAATAGAGGCTCGAAAATACGCTGAAATGGTTACAGTAAAGGATGATACGGCAGTGTTTGCTTCGCGCTCGACTCGGCGAATGCACTGCCGTAATGCAATAGGTGATAATAGGTACCTAATGTAAGATATGAGCTTAGGAGTGAATATACAAGGTGTTACAAAAATACCCCTAATGCCGAATATGGTATATAGGGACCATCAAACTGAACAACTTTTACTATGGGGCCAACTCTGAAATCGCGAAAAAAAAATCAGCTGTTTCATACAAAAATTAAAATCGAAAATATCAAAATGTATAATACAAGGTGTTACAAAAATACCCCTAATGCCGAATATGGTATATAGGGACCATCAAACTGATCAACTTTTACTATGGGTCCAACTCTGAAATCGCGAAAAAAAAATCAGCTGTTTCATACAAAAATTAAAATCGAAAATATCAAAATGTATGAAACAGCTGATTTTTTTTTCGCGATTTCAGAGTTGGCCCCATAGTAAAAGTTGTTCAGTTTGATGGTCTCTATATACCATATTCGGCATTAGGGGTATTTTTGTAACACCTTGTAGAGTAGCGGGTTATGCTAATATGATATGACAGGTAAATAAACAGCTACGTAGGTACACAGAATGCTTGTTGCTCGTGGTTGTGTGCGGGCCTTAAGTCAACAATCACTACGGTATACGATATTGTAGGTAGACTCACTGGATTCCGGCCATAATATTGTCTATTGCCTGTTTATCGTTACATAAAGCTGCTTTCAGTTCGGCAATTTGATTATATTATCGGAGAACTTTCAATGAGATCCGATCCTATATTTGATTTGGAGCCTATACTGATATAAAGATGTAGGATATTAATTTTGTTTGAGCATACTTCATTGAGTTATTGTGATACGGAGTTTATGTTTCGTCATTTGATTTGCTATGAATTCACGGTTGGCAGAAAAGGGGTTGTGTTGTATTATTCTGTTTCTAATATCAAAGCTATTACATTATTTTATGTTTAAGAGAAATACGAAGCACATTAAAATAAATGAATGTTTTTAAATATAAAATACTTATGCAATAGCTTGAGAAGCAATTAAAAGGTTTGATTTTTCTTAATTATTATAACATTTTTTCTCGTGAGCACTTAGAAATTATAAAGTGGTAGTTTTATTATTGCCACTTTAAGCAGCAAAGCACAATAAGAAGCAAAGAAAGAATTTCAAAGGGGGATTTCCACCAGAAATTAGAGGACGAGTGCAGTACAAACAGCGTTGCATTGCAGTTAGATACTTGTACTATACTATGGTATCTGATGTGCAGTTGGAATTGTTGAATCTTTCCTTTTGTCACGACTGCGTGGAACTTTTGATCAGAAGAGACATATAGCTTAATAAACTATTGCCGGAACTGAGAGTCTATCAAAAGATTCAATTGGTAAAGATAGAGTCTAAAATAATCTAGATTTTTATTTCTTTGGTGTGCGCTGTGCGATCACATGACTGTCAATTTCTTAACCTCAACCCTTGTTGTACGAAAGGAACCCTAGTTGTATTTAAGTTAGTTTGCATTAACTCACTAAAATTTTTGTTGTTAAACTCTGTAATAAAAAATAAATCCAAAACAAATTAATTTCCTGAGGAGATGTTCTTAATAATTACTGTAAATAAGTTAAATAACCTCATTTGCTTTAACGCACAGTATTTCATAGATTCTTCAACAAAGTACAGATTTGTTTAATTTCCACGAAACTCTCGAAACCTATTCAACTTTTGCTGCGTGAATGTAAAAGAGGTTAACAACATTTGCAAGCTTTTTGCTTGCCGAATTTTATTTGTATTCTGAACCTCTGAATAAGAGAATGCTTAATGAACTCGGAAAGGTTTTACTTCAAAGGCTTAACGAGTGACGGTACAACGAATCCGAAGTCAATACTGTACTGTATTTCTGTAAAAAGGTTTGAAACACTTGGTAAATCATATTATTATCATTTATTGTACTTTGTGGCTTGAATTAGAATCCTAGAATTATTTTCTTTTAACAAAACAGCCAAGAGGTGTAGAGCTTAGCTGCTAGAGCTTTGTGACAGACGACGGACACATGAGTGACAGCAAAAGGGATCCGTTTGGCCCCTTTGGGTACGGAACCCTAAAAAGGAGGAAATTAAAACATTGATCAGAAAATTATTTTCTAAAAGTACTCTTTTGCTTTAAGTTATTATAGATATTTAGTTCATACGTTAATTTTGTTTCACGCAATGTAATATTTTTTATGAAATAAATAACGCACTTAAAAATCTTTTAAGTAAAGAAGAGACTTAAAGTTATGGAAAATAAAACGTAGTTTTAACAAGCTTCGATGCACACCAAAATGGAATAAGTACATCAAGTTAACTCTTGACAATTTATGACACAGTTACTTAATATCAATTAGAAAGAAACCAGCTGATGACAAAGCCAGAACGTAACGAGTTCCTCCTTTTAGATCTTTATAATAATTAATATAGTGCCTAAAAGTCCTTTATTTAAACGAGTTGTGTTTGAAGGAAAAGAGAAAGCTTTTTAACCCAGCGTCATGGGGGTTGGGACAAAATTATCCGCAATTTTTTGGTTTTCCTACAGCTTGAAAACTAAACTTGACTTGTTGATTTTTTTGACGATTAATCAGTCGGGCCGTAACTGCAGCAGGTGCTACAGTTGATCAAAGTTCAAAAAGGTAAAGACCCAACACCCAAATTCCGCGTAACATTTTTGCGCTATGGTGGAAATGTCGCGTTGTGTATGACTTTTTTATTTTCACAAATATTTGACATTTTATATTGTTTTCATAGATGTATGAGTTAAGTTCCTATAAAATGCCATTCAAATCATAAGAACTGATAAATAAAATTAATACATTTTAAGGGAGATTAGGGAGGAGAAACCAATTTATTTTTATTATACCTTTTTAAACATAGGTGTATTCATATATTACTAAGTTAATGAAGCATAATTACTCTGTTTATTTTTTGATTCGTAATTAAGTAAGACGTTAAGCGATACGCAAACCTTAATATTTTTCTAAAATATTTCTCAAATATCTTAAAAAGAGTATTCGGGTAACTTTGACCCTCCCCGACGTTCGTGTACCTATTTTGAAGCCCCATTACACCGGGTTAAAGGCACAAAGTGCCTCATTATCCCGCACCTTAAGCGGCGTTAAAACAATTCGTAACTCTGGGCCACAAAGGACATATTTGACCAATATAGAAACTGGGGAAAATAAAGTGTAAGTATTTAAGAAGATTTAATTCTTACTGTTAATACTAAATAATATACTAGAAAAAATAGGACTCGCACCAGATCATGTTCTCGGACGGGAATCGAACCCGCGACCTTTGGATATCCGGTCCAATGCTCTGACCGCTGAGCTACCGAGTCACTGGTGAGAACGTCGAATTTACTGTTAATTTACGCTGTCAAGTACAGAGTTTTTATTTTCGTAATAGTGGTCGTTCGATTCCTGAATATAGCAAGTGTTTTTAAAAATCTATCGAAAGCAGTTAACTAAGAATAACTTTGAGTTAAAATACTATCTTCACTTCAGTAGCGCATTCCCTTCAGTATACGGTTAAAAAAACAATCCGTATAGCGTCAAGCAATTTCAGCTCTGTCACACAAATCATTACCAAGTGTTACCAACAGACCGATTCGGGAAAATAATAATAGGACAAACAGCCCTCTTATAAAGGTTCTAATAAAAGCTGGCGCTAACAAAAGTAACAATCAATTAAGCACCGAGGACGCAAGACTTCCTTTTCATTCCCATCTTTGTCCAAAGCTCGTTGGTGTTTTGCAAAATGTATTTTATGCCAGCGACATAAAACTGATAATTGTGCAACGTTTCTACTTGATTAGAGTCGTCTTTACTGCTTTGATTGTATACAATGGTTTTGCCACAATAAATACTCTGAAACAGTAGCTTTAAATCAAAAAACTATGCCTGCTGCTATGTTATGCGCTAAAATTGCGCGTGAGAAATAATTGCAATTTTGTGTACGGTCGGCCTCAGATTTAGGTCCCTGAACTTAGGTACCCAATAATAACGTTCGTATTATGGGTTTAACTTGGTGAACCAGTGTTACTTGGATTGACAATGTAGATAAGTAAGTCTAAGTTATGCTAATCCTGAAAATAAAATATGCTGGCAACCAAACCAACACAGCATCCTTCTTCAACATCTTACACAGAGATTCAAGGCATAATTTTTCAGGGCTAAAACATTTGGATGTCATAAGTGTTAATTTTGTATGTAGTCGAATTATTTTAGTGTATGATGATTCATGATTAGGTAATTTATACAAAGATAGAGTCACTTGTATATTATTTAGTATTATTGAGTCACTAGTTTAATGTCCTGTTTACACAGTGCTATAAATTTTATGGTTCAATAGCAGACTCCTTATAAGGCAAACTACTGAGTTTCTCGTGCGCTGTGACCTTGCCCCGGGGGCAAAATAAACAGTTGTCATTATCTGCGCTCCGGGATTGAAGGGGGCGAGGGAATTTGAATTTTACGGCCCGCGGCCTTTGTCTATGGCCGATTGCGGCCCCAAAACTTTCATTGAGTTCCTAATTACTTTAGATCGGTACATTTCAATCAACGCCTTAAGGCAACGGATATAACTTGATTCATTTCGTTTAAAGAGAAGTTCGTTTATTAGACCACTACGATATAAATGTTTGATGTAGGCAATAAACTCGGCTACTCAAAACCATCCATTATTATTAGCCCTAGGTTTGGAAACTTTTACACCCGTTTGCTGGCTAAACTTAAGAATCGCCTAAGTCTTAACTACAACTCGACCAAAATAAATAGGCGCATGAAAGCTGCATGACAGCTAAGTTAATGACACCGTTTTAATTTGGTCAAGTTGTAGTTAGGAAAAGTCGACGATTCTTAAGTTTAGTGCAAACGGGCTTAGAGTTAAAATAACTACAACGTGATCCAAGATGGCTCAAAGCAAAGTGTTTCCTCTCAAAGTTTCCAAAATTGTGGAACGAAAGCAAAAAATTTAAAATAAATAATAACTTTTTAAAGGACTTGAAATGTCTACCTACCATCTGCTCGTCATATACGATTGTTCCACCTGCCTAATATGTTAAAGTTGTACAAAACGATAAAACAATATTTTATTCCCCATCAAATAAATAACACTTCCGCCTTTCATATATCAATAAATATATAAATAAATATATTTGACAACATCACATACATTGTTCCGATTCAAAAGTAAGTAGCTAAAGCACTTGTGTTATGGAAATCAGAGACAACGGTGGTATCACAAATACCCAGACCTGAACCAATATAGAAAAAATAGTTTTCTAAATTGACCCAACCGGGGATCGAACCCGGGACCTCAGAGATGGCGACACCTTGTACAAAGCCACTCGACCACGGATGTCATCAAAATCAATCAAAGCAATAAAATGTAATTTCGTACTCTGTACCGTAAGCCACATTTTATAGGATTGTTTTTCTTTCTTCGTACTTTATCCGTTCTATCCGTGCCATTCCTAAAGATTATTGTACCTTACGTAAAGTCTTAGGGGCCATAACAATCCGAGGACGGTGCTATCGCAGAAACTTGGCAACTGCTTTAATTAGTTACATAAATACAAATAGGGAAGTGTTTTATCTATGAACCAGTAGAGCTCAATCATTAGAATTAACGAATGTTACATTATACGATTCTAGCGCATATAGTAAGTAAATAATGTTGAAAAACCTATACAGGGTGTTCCATAATAACCCGTAAAAAATAATTTTTATTTGTATGGAAAACGGCAAAGTGACAGCCCTATACGCAAACAGACTAATATTTTCGATAATTAATTGTATGTATGGTACCCTATCCTATTTACCATTATCACCATGTTCGGCTTTAGGGTTTTTTTAACACGGTGTATAACTAGGTACCTGCCTACTTATTTTACTGGTTTCCGTGTGAAAAATTGTAGTCCACTCATACTAACTAGACAGCTAAAATATTGTAATTAGTATGGGAAAGTAAATAAAATAACGATGCATAAAAAAAGCGAAAGTCATATTTAATTTTAGTGCTTTGATATACCTAGTTTGTTTTCTATACGACGACAGAAGATGAAACGAAAATGACGACCTCCGTGGTCGAGTGGCTTTGTACACCGGTTTTCAAGGTGTCGCCATCTCTGAGGTCCCGGGTTCGATCCCCGGTTGGGTCAATTTAGAAAACGAACTTTTCTATATTGGCTCCGGTCTGGGTGTTTGTGATACCACCGTTGTCACTGATTTCCATAACACAAGTGCTTTAGCTACTTACTTTGGGATCGAAGCAATGTGTGTGATGTTGTCAAATATTTATTTATTTATTATTTAAACATACAAAAAGACAGTCAAAATTATAAGCAAAGAACTAAAAAGCTACTGGTATTAGTATAATATACCCTCAAGGACGTCGGTCTAATTTGTCGCGACGGGGGCACGTTTCTATTAGCCGCCACCAAGTTTTTCCCGAAGCGCCACCAACGAACCTACAAAGCGAACAAGTAATTAGAATTAACTTGCCTTTGCAACCCTCGCTTTTGTCATTCGGATCATTAAGAAACACGACCTTACATCGAAAGTCACTTAATAGGGCATTAATCACGATCCATCCATCGTAGAATTAGGAATAAATGAAAAAAACATTGATAGTTTTACTCCGAAGAAACATATCCGATGTTTTTCAGTAAATAAATATTTATAAACCAAATATTTGATTAAAAAATACACAACACCTATCTAAAAAGTAGATGAATTCGGTAATACTTTAGTATCATGCATGTCATATACTAGCGGATCCGACAGACGTTGTCCTGTCTTAACTATGAATATTGACTAATTTTCACCTATTGAAAACAGATGGTTGCAAACTGTGCCGCAAACATCCAGTAGTGATTAACTAAGCTAGTTTTTGATCGGAGTTGCTAAACTCGTACGTTGCGTGCTAATGCAACAACTAAACTAAATGTTTTAGTATATAAATACTTATATTTGGTTAAAATCATGTGGCAAACTACTATAAAATAAAAATGCCAAATTGTGGTGCAGAAGATGAAACAGTAAATGTAAAAGATATGTAAAAGCTACTGCCTTGAGCGAAAGCACTGTTTGGCAAGAAAAAGCACTTGCTTTTGTAGACTTTCTGAAATTCTGATCCATTTTCAAATTAAACTGGCTAGAAGATAGGTGGCTATAGGCTAGGTGCTATCCGAAACCTGTTAAATAATAAATAAATAAAGCGGCTCCAATAAAAATAACTGAGTTAAATAATATTTCGAACTCGAAGCAATTTTATTTCCGGTTTTCATCATCATATCCGGGTATGATGTAAACCTGCAGCTATGTACAATGGAACTAGTATATTCAACAAGGACCAAATTGTAAGATAGGGAGACAAAGAAGTAATTCTGGTCGCAAGCAGGAAATATTCTGGCGAGGCGGAACAAGCCAGACATATTGACAGGGGCGCACAAAGCGAGGCCAGGGGGCCTCAAGCGAAGTAGAGAGCTGGAACCTTTTGGCATTGATTAAATAATAGTTGCTTGTGTGCTCTATAATGCAATAACGACTGACGGTAAATTATGCTCTAGAGTCTCGATTACAAAATAAAACGCTTTATCGCATTTGTAGTTGATAACTAACAGTTATTTGTAAAAACAATGCACAAACACAGACTATCACACATTGTTTATCGACATTATTTCAATCAAATATGGCATAATGGACAAACCAAACTGACTAAAGAAAATTATGTAAATGAGAAGCGTGTTGCGCGGCCAACTGTACAAGCATAGTAGATGTTGCAGCGAGTAAATAAAGAGGCGTCTTGGAAAATTGGATTACCGCCGCCCGCCTCCGCTTCATCTCCGTTTCAATTTGACATTTTGGTGCAGCTACGTACGAATCAGCCGTATTGCGTTTGTAAAATCATGATTTCTTTGTTTACATTCATATTTATTTATTCACCTCTCCAGCTTACGCGCTCACTAGGCATGAAATAAAACTCATTTTTAACGAATACTAATGCGGTTTTATTTAAAGTACTTTGGTAATTAGTTTTTGATACCAAATATATTTTTTTTTATGAAGCTATGCATGATTATAACTTTGTTATTCCATTAAATGACTTTTTAATTATTAAAATGTTTCATTTCAAAACAGCTTATTTGTTAAAATTACACTAAGTTTTCTCTATTTAGTAGTTGCAAAAGAGCGCAAGTGATTTTACGTGAAATTTTATGAAGTAAAACGTCACATTCCTATAAAACAATAGTCAAGGAACCTACAAACAAGTTCAGTCAGAGAAATGTATTTAAATGGCCAAGATATAGTTTTTTCTGCTAGATACCTCCAAAATTCAAAAAATGCTGATACGCGATATTGCAAACTGCTCTTGCGCAGTCTTGCACTCTCATCGACGAAATGTTGGTGATGTATCAAAGAAACAACAACGTTATAATGGCCCTTTTAAGGCTGAAATGCTAATATCAATAATGGTTTCAATGTTTAAAAATGATTTCGGATTTTTAATTGACGACCTCCGTGGTCGAGTGGCTTTGTACACCGGTTTTCAAGGTGTCGCCATCTCTGAGGTCCCGGGTTCGATCCCCGGTTGTGTCAATTTAGAAAACAAACTTTTCAATATTGGCTGAGGTCTGGGTATTTGTGATACCACCGTTATCTCTGATTTCCATAACACAAGTGCTTTAGCTACTTACTTTGGAATTGGAGCAGTGTATGTGATGTTGTCAAATATTTATTTATATTTATTATTCATTTCAAATAAATAGTAGTTTGATTTGATGCTAACTGTACATAGCAACATACCCAGAGACATCCAAATACCAGCCGTTGTTCACTATCAAGAGGCAGGTACGCAGTGCCCGCAGCGATTTGCCCGCGTTTTTATTCACTTCCCCGGAATAAATCAAGGAGTTCCCATAGGCACGTACTTCGACAATCTTTTTACACCTTATGACTAAAGAAAATACAGATCGTAATCGTAACGTTACTATACCACCTTATACTTACTTAACAACGAGGTTCGTTTCAAAAATGTTAAGGTGCAATGAGATTTTATTCAGAGGCTGTATGTGGACGACCTCCGTGGTCGAGTGGCTTTGTACACCGGTTTTCAAGGTGTCGCCATCTCTGAGGTCCCGGGTTCGATCCCCGGTTGGGTCAATTTAGAAAACGAACTTTTCTATATTGGCTCAGGTCTGGGTGTTTGTGATACCACTGTTGTCTCTGATTTTCATAACACAAATGCTTTAGCTACTTACTTTGGAATCGGAGTAATGTACCTATGTGATGCTGTCAAATATTTATTTATGTATCATTTTCTTTGCACTGCCTACAAATTAAAAAAAAAGAATAACATGAAAACTTTTTTACGAAATTCATTTTCACCCGCGCACCAAGAAGGATTTATTTGAATATCGAACTGACCATTACAGAATAGACGACAAAAAAAAATTAAATAAATACTTAAGTACTTTCTTTATAACAGTCATAAAAGTAGAATATGCATCGCGGGCTTAAATATGTATTTGTCTTGGGCGATCTTAAACTTCAATATAGCGCCCGTGACATAATACACAACTTTAAGCCCTTATTGCATAATCTACTATTAAATTTGTGTAGCTGCTAAATAAGTATATGCTAGGCTTCCTAGAATAAGTACGTCTGTCGCGACGGCCACACCGGTCGCGATATTTGTGCTGGCAACATCAAGTGCCGCCATAATGCTATTGTCAAAGTCAAGTAAGCCGGCTTTGTGTTATTGTATCTTACATGTAATTATAAAGTAATCTTGAGCCTGTATTAAATGTGTTGATAAAGTGTCTAACTGCCTGATAAATGACGAACTGGATATCCAATGGAACATGAAAGCTAAGTAGTAGCTTAGTACACTAAAATACTTTATAACTTGTTTTGCATCTCGTGAAATTGTTGTATGTGTTTATACTGAAGTCGATTGCTATGAATGAGCTGTCTGAAGTGTCTGAATTATATGAATATAGTGCAGGTGGGGATTGGGCACGCTTGCCGCTTGGTGAGAGGTTATGCTGTGGATAAGTCGCGCGTACCATTTAGTGGGTAAATCGAACGCACCAAGCTATGCCATGTATTTTGGAATGATTGTAATATGTATACGCTCTGTCACGGCGGTGGTCGGCGGCATAATAGTGGCATTAATAATAATAATATAATAATAAATATTTGACAACATCACATACATTGCTCCGATTCCAAAGTAAGTAGCTAAAGCACTTTTGTTATGGAAATCAGAGACAACGGTGGTATCACAAACACCCAGACCTGAGACAATATAGAAAAGTTCGTTTTCTAAATTGACCCAACCGGGGATCAAACCCGGGACCTCAGAGATGGCGACACCTTGAAAACCGGTGTACAAAGCCACTCGACCACGGAGGTCGTCAAAGGCATTATGAATAAAGTGAGGGCTTGTGCTTCTGCAGGAGGCAAGTCCTAGGGATCCCTATAGAAGTCCACGATGAGAGCGTATGGGCACGCCCAGCTCTACACCTTGGACGGAGCGGGGTGTAGTAGTTGGGCCAGGTGGAGGGACGTCTCGCAGAGTTGCCATAGTAGTGAGCGCGGGCTCGTACATGGACGCATGTACGGGTCGCGTAGAGGAAGGAACGGCGGTTCTAGTTACTCAAGCTCACATCGTTCCGAGGGAACTTAGGAATCGGCTAGAAGTCTCCGTATAGATAGTTTAAACAGCTAACGTAGATGCTGGATATTAATGGTAATGAGTAAGATGATCTTGGTACTTATCTATGGCAATATGATGTGTGCTATGAATCCTGGGATCATGCTGTTGTAATGGCGGGATCCCAGGGCTTAGTGGCACCACGCAGTGGTGTCATAAGTTTATTTAACCTTACAGATGGATGAGGAGAGGTGATAAGAGGCGTGGACAGACATTCGCTAGTAATTGAAGGTACAGGACAACATATGGTAAGCTCTCACCTATTATCAATCGTGTCTCCCTCTTCACGTGTCTATCGTTTACACTTTCGCGACCCGCGATAGATACGTTTGTATCTCGGACATAGTACGTACATAATAATCCACCCCGATTAGGGGTTCGCGACAACGTCGTTTAATTTATTCTAAATATTTACGTTGCAAAAAACAAACTTATACGGCCTTACCACAAAAGATTTTAAAACACTGTTCGACAGGTGTCTAACATAAATGTGATGCTGTCACTTTTTGGACAGTATTGTTTGAAAGAGACGGCATCACATTAAACCATAGATATAGAAAAAATTTCGCTGGTGTCTAAATTAAATAGTGTTTTAAAATCTTTTGTGGTAAGGCCGTTTTAGTCTAGCTAGAGATTCGATTGTTTCACTTACTATCTGCCTCAAATCGTAAAGTGTAAAGACTCTGGATGATCCCAGCTGTGAGTAATTGTGCGCTGCTATTTCCCGGCGAATGGGCCCATTCGGCGAGCCGCAAGCTTTCCTCACTCGCCACAGGGCAAAGGAAAGCCAATGCCTGACGAGACTTAGGTCTTTTTTGATATAAATTGTGGCCCTTTGACGCTTTTGACGTTTATTTACTATAACCTGACTCTTTGAGAGCATGTGTCGTAGAAATAGTCAAAAATATAATAACAATAGTTTAAGTAAACTGCTAACGTCATTCAAAACTTTCGGACAAAGTGCCCATTATCAGGAATCTTAATTTTTTATTGAAAGATTTCCAATCACCAGCAAGTCTTCACGTTTGCTTAGATCTTAGACTGTCTTAGAGCAAAAATTACATAGGAACCGCCCCGCGCAGATGTTGGCACTTTTAGATAGTTTCAGAACTATGGTGAGTAAATAGAAAGAAAAGAAAGATGAATTGGTAATGTCATGTTTAAGTATAGAAAAAATATAATTGCCATGGAGGGCATGATATTTTTCATAGGAAAGTAAATCATTGCCATCCATTCCATGCATTTATAAAACAGTTCCTCACCGCGTCTGTCTGTCTGTATGTTCGCGATAAACTCAAAAACTACTAAACGGATTTCCATGGGGTTTTTAGTTTTCACCAATTGATAGAGTGATTCCTGAGGAAGGTATAAGTGTAAAAAAAGTTGAGGTTTTATGTAAATTGGTAGAAATATGACGATAATTGTTGAGGATGTCGGCAAAAATTAAGCCGACTGGGAGCTTGCATCGAAAACGCTGCATAAACCTTCTGAGCTATAACAAAATAATGTATGATGGAATTGTTTCATTGATCTACAAAAAAGGCATATACCTATGTCGCTGTATTCATTTACCTTATTGAAGACTCGAAATTACCTTTTAGTAAATAATTACCCTCGTTATTACTAATTAATTACTGTTTGAATTACATTTCAATAAGGCATCAAAAGGTACATATATAGAGCATTGAATAATTGAGTGATTGAGCCACACGGTTTGACAAATTAGGTAAACACTTTGATCCCTCATCTCCACAGACTTACTAGATATCGTTAAGTTTGAAATATAATATTTATAAATAATAAATAAATGCATGGACAATTTTACACGGCGCCATTTAGCCCCAAACTAAGCAAAGCTTGTAATATGGTTGTAAGACAACTTATACTACTTATATACTTTATAAATATATAGTTATTATAACATAGTAGGTAATACCTAGACCCGTCACAGAAATTAAAATTCATCATTTCAATTTCTACCCGGACGGGAATCGAACCCGGGACCTCTTGCGTGATAGACATGTTGACTAAGGGCATGTTGACCACTGCACCACTCAGGTCGTTATAATGCTTACATTCTCTAAACGTTGATTTTGAACTTGGATTGGATTTCACATTAATCATCAAGTCAATAACATTATTATACCTCAATAATGTTTATGTCTTAACTTGCTTTATCTACAAAAGTCTACTTAATTTTTCATTGAAATCTAAAGTGTTATAAAAGTAATTAATTTGAATAGAAAATTGTAACAAATGTGAAGCATTTGTTATTCTGCTTCTACCATTTTGATCAATCTGTATTTCCATAAAAGGAGCATAACGAAAGTTTTGACTTGCCAAGCGAGACACAACAGCGAGAATGCATAATATTGTCATTTCGGCAAACGATGCCTTACTCGGGAACACATTAAGTAAGTACATAAATTACGTACCAACATACATTTACATAGATGCTCTTCTAACCAACAATGTACCTAATCTTGAGGCTTGCCTCTTGAATTTGATTACATTTAAGTTATGCCGTTCATTTAGATCCTTTAAGTTCTCGTAGCAAATGATATTACAATTTTGTTTACCAAATAGATTTTAATGATGAGCTACGAAACAAAGTGCTACAGTCTGCTACGGTTTTTCTACAGTATGACTACGGTTTGTTCACATTTACGCACATCGAAATTTTTGTTATTTTAAATCTTAACGCATTGGCTTATAAGTTCAGTGTCGAACAAACAAAACAAATAGTAGTGATTGATGATTGAGCATGGATTTCACATAATTCCTACTAGTAGGAATAATGAGCAGAAAATTCACACTATATCTATTGGTAGGAATTCATGGAGGGAATAGGGGGAACGACCGATAAAAACAGATTATACTAACAAACAGTTGTTGGCTAGCAAAACAAACGTAGACATTCGTCCTTTTCCATTCATTTAACGCGTCTATCCAGCGTGAAGTTTTCATATGTAAATTTTTCACATCATCAGTTCGGCGGGAGCCGTAATATAAAGCAATAAAAACGATTTACTGCACTCCAGTGTGTGCACCCCTTGGTTTTAAAAGCCCGCCGTTTTTCATATCGCCCGTGGTATAAGGGCTTTATTTCCTTAATAAATTGTTATTGCGTATCGTGACCTTATAAAAAATATTGTTTAATAAATAACGTATTGTGGATAATACCTGTTGAACTGACATTTGAATTTTTAAAACAAATGATGTACAGAAAATACACTTACTATTTTTCAAACTTACCTATATGCTCAATCATCGTAACTCCATACCTCCTACAACTTATTACGATTGTTTTTTCTTGTCATGGATCGATTTTAGTCACTGTGACGGTAGACTTCATTCACCTATCAAGTCGCTTGTAAAATTTAATGGCAGGTGACACGCATCGGTGATGGCGTAACTTATGTAACAATATGTAATAATACATAGTTCCAGTTTTGGCCACCGGATCAGATAAGTTTGTTCAGTCACCTGCGGCCTAGGCCAAACTGCCATTTACACAGTCGATTTTCACCGTGCGGCAAAAGTCGTGCGGCTTTAGTCACCCGTGTAAATACCACATCAGCCAGAAATGCCTTGCATGAGTGGAAGGAAAAAATACAACTATTCAAAAGTGCATCATTTTTAAACTTATTTGAATAAAGATTATTCTCGACTTTGGCCTACATTTCACCTGGCAAATTTTCAAGGAACGGTAAAAATCACTACATTTTAGAATTATTCAATAAATAAATACCTAGATATCCAATAGCGTTTTTCATGAAAAATCGCATCGAGATATCTCACCAGATTGAGAAGCTATCGTATTAAACGAGTATATTTCGATGAATCTTCGATTCTGCGGGCCTTCGCTCCGATGTAAAATGCAGGTTAAAAATCCAATTTCCGATCTGCCAAGAGTCGAGCGCTGCCCCAGCATCCTGGCTATTGACTATAGTAATCTTATATCTATATATTCTGTGGTAGTACCCAAACATTTCAAAGATCTCTGGAGAATTTGTTTGCTTCAATTACGGGGTGTTGTGGTTTAAAACAACTGGGACCCAATGCTGCTAACATACGTATTTTAAATACAACTAGTAGTACCGTTAGTATTTTAAGTAAAAAAATGAAAAAGAAACATTTGTTCGTGAAATCGTACGAACTTGCTTGCTTACAAAAATTTATTATAAATTTTATCAAACTTTTTACCAAACAAAATTACAAAAAAAATATAAGAATTATTCTTAAAATTATCGGCGGGTTAGTAGTAGTAGCGAGTATGTGTATTTTTGTGTGTGTGTGTGTGTGTGTGTGTAATGAATTTTTACGACTAATCTAACTAATCTAACAAGCAAACATTCAACTTCCTCATATGTAATGGTATTTAACCACTCTGTCATCACCTTCACCATCACATCAAGTAAACGTACTTAAACGGTTTTGCGGTCGAAATAATAACTAAAAGTAATATTTCATATTCTACTAATTAATTTAGTAATTTAAGTTTATTCTTCAAAATGCAAAGGTCATGACTATAGCTATAGCATCGGAATTGAACGATTCAAATTATTAATACCTCCGAGGATATTAAACTACAAGATTTACAGAACCAAAGCATGGGGTACAAAAGTATTTGATTGCTGATATTTGACTATAAGACTTTTTAAGCTATGTAAAATCATTGCCATTAGATAAAATTTAAAGTATTTTCTAATTTATTTTAAAGTATTAAAAGCTTCTTCAACGCAATATTCATGAGATAGAGCTACTAAACACTGTTGCGAAAGTAGTTTTGCGTTGAGAAAAAAAAATTGCTACTTCTATCTGTCTCAGAGTAAACAGTCTTACAAATATCCTAAATTGAAAACCCCTTGGCTTCATGGCAACCAAACTCTGCTCCCACCCCATGAAAACCAAGCAGCGTTCAAATATTCGCCCACTCGAAAATAATGATGCAAAATAGAATTTTATGCACACGCCGCCCGCCGCCGCCCGCCGCCCGCCGCGCCGAAGCCTGCACGAAATATTGACTGCACCGCGGCAAGCTTATAGATTTCCGAATAAGGCGTGCTATGCTGAAATTGCTGATATAAATCAATGTAAATTATATAATTATGATAATATAAAGAATCTATAAGTCATTTCCATAGACTGTGTTTTAGTTGAAAATATTAGGGATACGCCACTTCTGCCGAAAGCGCGGCGCTGAACTTTTGGTCGTAGTACAAGGTAACTTTACGCGACGCGACTTAATAATAAGAATTTTAAAAGAATGTTCTATTCTGCTGAAAGTTCGGCGTTCAGCTTCCGGAATGTGTAGTGCTACCCTAATCTTTTCAACTAAGATACGAAGTACTTTGGTTTTATGTCAAAATAAGATTGAGCAAGCGAAGATGAAATTCAATTAAGAATAATGAATTAAGTAACACAGCTTTTTCATACGAAACCTACTTGACCTAAATATACGGGAGAAATACTTAACTCTGTAAGAAAATTAATTTCTTTCTAGGAGAAAGGAATCCAATGTTACGGCAAATATCACTTGTTAAAATAAAAATTATGTTCTGAGAACGTTATAAGTACACGTTTTAAAAACGGTACATTCAATTCAATAGAATTTTCTGCTACAGACCGAATATTCGAGAGCTTTATATGTTGTGTACAGGCAAGAGAGCGATATATGATTCGAATTTCGATGCAAATCTCGATTGCAATCCGTTTAGCGCTTCAATTGGATGGTCCCTCTACTCAGCCGTTGCAGTATAAACGATATCCAACTTTTAAGACATCTTTAGAAGACAGACTATTCCAAAGATGACTGACTGATGCGAAACAGGCAAGTCTAAAGTGAAAATGCCTTACGGAATTACTGATCTATGGCGCTCTTAAAGCCATACGGAAATAATTATAACACAGTCTAATAACCTCTTCCCTATATTAGGCTCTAGACAGACGGACTGCAATTCAACTGCAATCCGACTGCCAAATTGCAGTTCCGATGCAGTTTGAATGCAGTTGACACGCAATTGACAGTGTCAACTGCATTCAAACTGCACCTGAACTGCAATTTGCGGTTGGATTGCAGTTGAAATGCGGTCCGTCTGTCTAGAGCCTTATACTATGGTATGTCAAAAGCAAACTAGTCGCTGAATACTTTATTTTCTACACGTTACGACACTATATGAAGCATTATTTATCATTTAATTTTGTAATTGAAGTCTCCAGAGGTGGGAAATCTATAAAATTTGTAGATCGTAGCAAATTTTCAGAAAAAAAATGTTAAATAGGTTTTACTAGTAGTAGCAAGTTAGACAAAAATATAATGAATTTTCATCAAAGCAAGTCTGTCAATAGCAGCTCCAAGAAGTTTCACAATCTTATTTTCTTTGCTCGCGGAAAGTGGCCGTCCAACATTAATAACAAACTTTCAAAATAAACAAAGCATCTCCTTTATAACCAATTATTATTTTTTCAACAAAACTTTCTTGTGCTCGGGATTTTTTTGATGCACAAAACATAAAATAAATTTGCCATGCACATAGGTAATATTTATACTGCTCAAAAGAAAATAGGAGTCACCTTATTATTTTCCATACAAAAGAGCTAAGTTCTGACAGGTATTTGCCTGATAAATTCAATCTGATTTAATTTGAATTTGATATTTTTCGAAAGCTTTAATAGTATTAAGATATTCTTCAGTATACACCTATATTCGACAGTAATGTCGGCAAGTTGACTACTATAGTTTCGAACAATATCGATTTTATCAGAAGCATACAAGCATTTGTTTATTTGTTTAATATTATATTTTGAAAACTTTCAATTCAACCAGCATTTGTCAATTTGTACGCCATGTTTATGGTAGAATGTATCATGGACTTATAAAATAACTTGTTATCACAAATTATTGTAGCACTGCATTATAACAAATAAATGATTTGTATTTGTATGTGTGTAACTTCGCAACTTGGAGTATAAGTAAGTAATAAGTGGGTTTACTGTTTTTACCGGGAATTCTATGACAAAAAAGGTAAAAAAACAATTTCCACATGCGGTTTCAGGGATTGTTCGTGAATCGCAAATCATCAAAGCTCACTTAAAACAAAACGATACGTTCAGTGCCATTCAGCTCCTACTCCTACATGGACGATCTTATGTAATAGAAACAAATGTAACGTAAAGAACCAGCCCATTTCGCTGCACGTCGTCGCCATTACACCGTTTGTCGGGGCATCAAGTGTCGGCGACATGCACTCAGGACCTACTATAATACTTTCAATAGGAAATGTTCCCATTTTATTTCAATGAAGTAAGGAAGAAAGTAAAAATATTTAACCTAAAATACAAATGCTAAGCCAATTATAATAAAATAATAGGGGTAATATTAATTGCACGTACGAGTCCCGTGAGTAGTCCACGACCAAAAAAATTACCCGTAGTACTACTGGTACTGGTAGTACCAACGGTAGTACCTGGGGCAAGTACAGGGTACTTGGAGGGAAAGTACCCTAAATATTGATAATAGCAAATTTTACTAAAAGGAAACATTCCTTTATTTTTTAAAATAAGTACAACAGCATTCCTCAACCTGCCATAAGTACGACCTCCGTGGTCGAGTGACTTTGTACACCGGTACAAAGGTTTTTCAAAGTGATGCCATCTCTGAGGTCCCAGGTTCGAACCCTGGTTGGGTCAATTTAGATAAGTAACTTTTCTATATTGGCTCAGGTCTGGGTGTTTGTGATACCACCGTTGTCTCTGATTTTCATAACACATCATCATTATTTAGGGTACTATCACTACAACTACTGTCCTTACTTTCCACCCTGTATAGTTATTGACAGTTGTAACAATATGGCTACAGTACATGTACATCTTTTAATAAGAAGCATAGATCCTACAGTTTGGGTACTGTGGGTTGTAACAGTAACTTAAGTATTTTCTGTAACAGCCTTAAAAAAGCACACAAAAGGCGACCTTATTGCTATTTTATTTTATTTTTATTTATAAAAATAGGCTTACAGACTAGGGAATCCAGAACACCAGCAAGTTAGATAACACGACAGCATCATACCAAAACAAATTAAAAATCAACAACATATAAGTCCTACAGACATTACATACAACAAACACAAGAACTTATTGTATTTATATGTAGCATATATATTTATATATGTAGCAATCTCTTCCAGATATTACTGCCTAATCTCTGACTATGGCGAGTAATACCAGGCCGCTTCATAACTGGGTCACACTAAGCCACCCGGGGTAAAAATCACCCGTTTATGGGCATATTTGTGCGCCCACAGGGGCAAAGTGGCAGGTTGAGCCGTTAACCTGGGGTGAGGTGACGTCATGGGATGAACAAAAACCTTTTTTAAAATCTTTAAAAAGTCCCAATATGACAGAGATTAAGGATAAAAGTTTTGAATATTATCGTCACGCTTATGATTCTTGTAATAAAGGCGTCCATAGTCTACGACAACTATACCTATAGTTTACGTAAATGATAGTAATAGGGGTCAAAGTATGAAATTGCCTATTTTTTCTCACACACAGAGACTTTCATATCTTCTATGATGTTTAAGATGCTTCGGTTGTTTATTTTGAATTATGATCATGACGGCCAACTACCTGTCAGCAACAAAAAAAATTTCTGATTTTCTTTCTTTAACTTTGAAAAAAGTACCTTATTATTAGTAACTCCTTTTTTTGTTAGCTGAAATTACCTCTTATTTCGTTGAAAGAAAGTTAACGGATACTTATTTTTTTCGCGTAACCTAAGTGACATACGTTATCTTAGTGTTTGAACATTAGTACAAAGTTATAAAACATTAGCGTTCATGGTTGTTAAATAAATTAAGAAAATGTTAGTATGGAAAATTCAAAAAACGTTCATATTTAAACCCCTAATACTTAGTACGGTATGGTAACTGTATGGAATGGAAAAATGTAAGAAAAATTCCGTCCCGTCTAGGATTGCCAGGTATTTTTTCAGAAACTCGGGACATGTACTTAAATTGAATAAAAAATTCGGGACAAAGCATTTTGCCGCGGGACAACAATTTACTTTAGCTATTACTATATACTGTAATTTGATTGGCGGCAAACGCTGTGACAGTGGCCAATCAGCGATCGTAAGTCAAACAGCGCTTTTAATCAGTGTAAAGCAGCCTAAAGCGCGGGTAATTTAAACTAACTACAATTGAGATAGAAGCTCAAAATAATTGATTAATGTATATTCGCTGAAATATTACACTTTGATTGTTTTGTTTCTTTGTCTAACTGAAAAATATCACAATGCGGGACATCATAAAAATTGGCTGTTTCGCGGGACGTCCCGCTAAAATCGAGACATCTGGCAACGTTAGTCCCCCCCTCCCCCCAGCCATCCCCACTTATCTCCGAAGTTTGCATAGAGAAAAATCTGAAATTATTTTATATGATAGAATTTTATGTAAAGATTACAGGAAATATAAAACGATGTCTCTAAATAGTAAACCTTTTCAGAATAAAGGACGGAACCCTCGGTGCGCGAGTTCGACTCGCTCTTCACCGTTTTTTTATATTGTAAAGCCAGCTTAAGACCCACACATACAATTTCGCCTTTATAATATTAGTACATTTCGTCGGAGTTTGGTCATAATTACTCAAGTTGTTTCAAATGGTTGTTACAGCCGTTTCATAACAAACCGTTTCAATTTCAGGGGGATGTAAGTCGATACTTTCGGGTGCACATGTGGCCCGGGTCATATTTATCCCTTGGGCGCAGCGTGACCCGATTATGACCGGCGGCGGCGCGGTGGAAACATCCACTTCATATTGTTCTAAAATTAAAGGGTTAATGTAACACATTCTTTATCGAATACAATTGACGTAACTATGTATTATCGTGATGTGACTACGATCAGTATAATTAGGTAGGTATTAAAATATCTATCCTAAACATTTTTATTTATCGCTAATTTCAGAGAAGTTAAAACAAAATTACCATTTATAGCTGTTTATTCCGGGCAAGTGTGGTAGGTACTTTTTTGTTAAAATGTAAAAGCTCGTTTGTTTTGAGAAAATATTTTTTTACAAATGTCATAATTCGAGAATTTAATATTATGTGAACGAAGGGGTATAACTACAGTGACCTATATCTATGTGTATCATATAAGACTTGTACTATTGTGTATGAATATTTTAAATCATAGAAGTTAGAAGGTTCTCTGTTTGTGAAAAAATATGGGTAATTTCATAGATAAAGACGAAGGTACAGAGCTATTATTTAGTACATTTCTATATGTATTCTCAATCCAATATCTTAGCACGTTTAACCACATTATTATATCCATAGAAAAGCTTTTAAGACGGAAATTATTTTTCAGGAAGATCAGACCCGACTGAAGCAATTTCCCGTTTCAGATAAGTTTAATATCAGTCATTTTGATAGACGTAAAGTTCGAATATTGCATCTTCCGGTATTTTTGGGAAATCATTAATATGTATGTTTTTTAGTAGCAATATAGATTTTTTTATAGAATACATTTGATTTCTTGCATACAGAGTTTGTGTTATAAAAGCGAGGCAATATTTTTATTTCAAATCAATAATGAAAATATAATTTATACTTATAAAGCTATACGTAAATACATTATACATATTAAAACTGAAATGTTTTTATAATTAAATAAATTATGTACACACGACGGCACTTCAGACTATACATGTTGACCTTGAGGCCGCCTCTATGCCCTACGTAATAAAAGCTGTTTTCGCAGTTTAACTGTATAACCTGACGTGCTGTCGTCTGTACGTATTTTTACAAATTTTTATATTTATATTGTAGTTTGCCTTTCGGTACAAAAGACCTCGAAATCGAAGGGACTAATTCGAAGGATATTTTCATTAATGGGATTGCGATGTTAACTGACCGAAGGATCGAGGTGTCCTTGACCTGGTATGTGGCATTAAAATTCAGGTCATAAATACCTCAGTTGGCCGTCTAAGACTGGAATGGATATCGGTTTTCTGAAGATAGCGCCGCGCCGGAGGCAGAACGTAGCTATACCTAAGCTGTAGCAATAAGCTCTATTAATATGCGAAGGGCTTCTCAGAGCTGTTTAAGGACCAATTCGGGTACAAAATTCAGCTTATTTTATGGCTTGAGGTTATAAAGATAATGATACCAAATAATATACTAGAAAAAATACGACTCGCACCAGATCATGTTCTCGGACGGGAATCGAACCCGCGACCTTTGGATATCCGGTGCAATGCTCTGACCAGTGAGCTACCGAGTCACTAGTGGGAACGTCGAATTTCTCCAAGTATATCAACTCTTACGCTGCAAGCCAGCGCCATCTCATATATTATTTGGTATTGTATAAAATTAGCATTATTAATGCTAAAATCTCAAAATTTAAAAAAAGATGATGATGTCAAAATGGCGAGATAAAAATAGAGAACCAAGCACAAAATTAATCTACACATCTATAGTTTATCGTATCGTATAAAGTAAGGTAAATTTATAATAAAAACAAATATTTTTGCACGATACCGTTATCTAACTTTGAATTAAAAAACTAAAAAAATATCAGTTTCCTTTAAAACAGGCAACACAATAATGACGATTGAGATGTTATCGACATCGCTGGGGCACAGGCCTTTCTTATGGGTGGATAAGGAGGATGGGCCATAACCCACCACGCAGGCCCAATCAAGAAACGTCTGCTTCTGACTAGGTAGTCAGAAGCAGACGTTTATTGAATTGTATGAATTGCATTTTTTTTCGTAACAGCCTAGACTGAATAATGACTTTAAATTTTGAATTTAGCTTGAACCGAAAAAGAACTAATTAAATAATGTTATTTGTTTATTAATCTATGTTAATTAATTGTAACGTATATGAATATACTCGTAATGTCTGAGAACTATGTAAATATCGTTCTTTCTGATAAAGCTGATAATTTTTTTGCGCCGATTTTTCTTGACAGCTAAAAGATGCTAAACAAATGAAAGAATTGACGATTTAAAAATACTTATTATGTGAGCTTATTTGAATAATTTTTTTTTATTTCAATTTCAATTTTCAGGCACTAAACCACTGTACCACGAAGCTCCTCTATTATTGTATAGCCAATAGTAATACCAGCTGGGCATATAATTTTAATCATACAAACAAATAGACTAGTCCCTCTTCCAACATTTGAATAAGTAATTTCCTCAATTTCCCGTGAAGTATCAATTTTACTAGACAAGTAATTTGAGATTGAAATTAATATTGAAACTGAAACTTTAAAAGGAATGCTGTTTGAATTTTGTCAAGCTGCTGCCAGAAAATTTAATTCAACTGAAAATAATGAAATCCAAGACAAAAACACTTATCATAAAAAGGTGTACGTAATAAAACGTAAGATTTGTTTTTGGTACGTATACGTTTTACGTAATGGTTACGTTTTCTGAAATTACAAATGTTTAAGATTCATATGTAACACCTTGAGGGAGATTTATTTTAATTGACAGGGCTATTATGAAATAAATACAATAGTTGACAATTGCACTTTTCTGTGCAATTGTCAACTATTGTGTGGAAGAAAGTGTAAGTCTAAATAAAAAAAAGAGTACCTAGGTAAGGTACTCTTTTTTATGAACCTATTATTAGGTTATATAAATAAATTCAAATCAATCTCATTCCGTTTTCCGCTCATTTGTAAAAAACTTCACTAGAAATCTGTCTAGCGTTTTTGTAAATAAAACGCGGCATGGGAAAACGCGGCAATCCCTTCACGTCAATCCGGTAAAGAGGTAAAACAACGGTAAAGAGATTTCATTACCATGACACAGTGGTGTCTGTTATCGATCATTAGTATTAGACAAAACAGCTTAACTTGGAGGAGCTCGAGATATACATGTTTGGTCACCCATCTGTCAAAATAAGCCTCTGCGAAAGCAATTTCAGTTTCAAAAGCGAACTAATTTCTGTTGAGTTGATAGTTTCTAAGTAAACTATAGTTCCGAGTGTCTAAATGACTACATCTGATCTGAAGGAACTTAACATGCCCGAATGATAGGACTCACAAGACAGATTTTGATTGCATGCTTTGACGCTAAAGTCTAATCTACTTCAATCTTGTATATTGCTAGCTATTGCTAGCAGATTATTGATATTTTTTAACGCTGCGGGCACTCTTTTAGAAGAACAATCAGCCTAACTTTCGCAAACGCAGACTGAACGCTATCGAGTTCCACAATCAGTCCTTACATAGGGTGACATAGGGTATAGTTAGATGCTACTAGAATACGTCTACAGTTATTGCATTATAATTACCGCCTCGCGCTGCATCGACGACGGCGGGCGGCGGCCGCGTCGCGAAATTAAATCCTCAAACTGATTTTCACGCCTCGATAGTTCCATAAAGGATTCCGTAGGTACCTATCCCTCGGGAGCATAATTTTATTCAATATCGCACGTTACACTTCCTACTTGAACGCAAAGGGTGTATTTACATTGCTCTGTTATTTTATTAGGGTTTATCTCTGTTTTATACATACTTGTTCTATGTTTTTTTATGATTAATGTTTTATTATCTATTCTGTTGTTTTATTTCGAATTTCTATTTTATTTAGAAAAGTGACAATAATGAAACGCTGCACCTCTAAAAATGTTATTATTTAGGTATTAATGTACCCATACGATTAATGCCATTACCTATGTTATTCTCACCTTAAACCAGACTATTATACTTCCTCTTTTGCTAAATCAGTTTACGCAATACACATAAAATTGCGTTATTGTATGGAATTCGAGTCTTTAAACTCGTCTAGCACCTACTTCCACTAAGAAAATAACTGAATGAAGACCAATAAAAAACCTCATTTCTTTGAGTGACTTCCAAGTACCGCCACTTGATAGAGCGTTATTCCTGTTTCGTATTTTTTATTCAAATCCAGGTATTGTTTAAAAGTGATTCACCTATAGTCTAGACACCGTTTTTTAGCATTAGTCACGAAGTTACGTTTTTAAACACATTTTAGCACCTCTTAGACGCGCCACTATAAAATACAGCGAACAAGCAGTATTCACTACCTACAGTTAACTTGTACAAAAATACTTTGCTTGTAAATAAGCGCCTTTCACGTCGCTCAACGGTCCTCGTCGAAATAAATATTCATTTACAACGTATTTTGCTGATATTTTTAGATATTCGGTAGAGAGAACTGGATACTGGAATCGTTAGACGTAGAGCTTTTCTTTATGAAGTGCTTTATTGTTCATTAAGAAGTTATTAGTTATTTAGTTAGTAATATGGGCTAATTCTTCATATCATACAATGATTTTCTTAGCTATGTGTTATCGAGTAGTAGACAGCGATTTCTCAACTAGTTGAAATTTATTTTACCTACCCATTGAATGTAAACTTTGTTAATTATTGTAATGGAAAATGGCGTCACTTTTAATGCCGACCTCATTTTTCGAATTTTGACGACTCTGTATGAAATATACAGGGAGAAAAAAGCAGCCCTTGACGAGTTTCTTGCCGGTTCTTCTCGTTACAAGGTCTCCCACTTAGGGTTTGAGAACCGATGGCGTAGCTTCTTTGACATTCACAAGTGCTTGTAACAGCCTAGACTGAATAAATGAGTTTTGAATTTATTTTATTATAGATTGTTTATCTTTAGATTGTACGGTTGACTTCGAAAATAAATAAATAATTTTACATGAAGTCTACAGTAATCCATCCCATAATCAACTTTGGTTTTATTTGTGAAAAAATATTAAACACAAAGTCACCATTATCTTCCCATAAAGGTGCTCCGGTTAAGAATGTTTCTCTTTTAAACTTTTCTTTATTCATTAGACGAATACGTTG
This sequence comes from Catoptria pinella, assembly GCA_963556745.1. Classification (NCBI taxonomy): domain Eukaryota; kingdom Metazoa; phylum Arthropoda; class Insecta; order Lepidoptera; family Crambidae; genus Catoptria; species Catoptria pinella. Next base: position 3,344,046 of record OY750771.1, read on the forward strand.
ATTGAGTATTTTTTAATCTACCACAAATTATTAGGTATTATTCTGATTAATATGCAAAAATATATTTTTCCTGATTGAGGTATTACACACAATTCGATTTTCTTTTGAGGCTCCTATATACCTCAAGTGGCGTATAGTTCGCAAAAGTGCCAAAAGTGGTCACTTTTAGCACTTTTGCGACTACAACTACTACTACAACGAACAAAATTTTACTGATGTTATTGTTTGTAAATAAACTAGAACCTTAGCTTCAATCTGTACATGTGAATTTCAATACCTACATTATGTACTTAGCGAGCAATAAATTTAATTAAAACGAGGGCGCCACTTGAGGTATATAGGGGCCTTAACATCGCTATTTTTATAGGGAAGGTCAATCCATTGAGTAGGTATGACCGGGATATCCATTTTTTCTTTCAATACGAACGCCAGTGGGCGCTTTTGTAAAGGGAGAGGCGGTCAAAATGGCAGCAAACATTTCATGCAAATATTTTTATGGACGTATATTTTACGTTTAGAAGGTTTTTATCGAGGTATCGTGTCCCGCTACGTGATATTTTATGAGTGGACACATAAAATATTAACGACTGCGTATGTGTACCTCTATCGTTTCATGATATACCTTAGTCCAAGACTGAAGTATAGTAATGGTAATTTAAATAAGAAAATGGTCCTCAATAAAAAACGAAAGTGTAGGAAAGTAGGTCCTCTTCAATCAGTAAATTCTGTTATTTCTGTGGGGTTTCCCTTGTTTTTTTAAATCAGATAATGACAATTTTGGCTGCATCGTAGATTAAAAAAAAAATCACTTTGAATGGTTCTATTAACTCACACCGTGTCGGACCCTGTATACCCTGCCGCCTCCCAACGTCCCAACATTCGCTGGTTAGCTAATTAAAAATTTATTGCGGACCAGGAGTCTGAAGTTTGAGTGGATTGCTTCATAATTGAGTTGAGCATCAATTACCTAGTCCCGAGTAATCGCATGATTACAATGGCTCAGATAATTTTCCGTTACACAAAAGTTTGGATCAGAAGTAAAATTGTGGGAATTTCATGAGCGATCAAAATAAGCGAAGGATGAAAATGAAAATACATAACATTTTCATTAAGTATGCGTATTATAAATCCTTTTTATTTATAAGTTTTGGTAATATTTTTAGAGATGTATCGATATAGGTAGGTATCTATAATGATGGAGTACCTACCTACCTATACATAAATGGTAAGTGTCAGGTTAGGTGTAAGTTTTAATAAATCAACTTCCATAATTTACTAGCAGCGAACATTAATTTGTTTCATTTTCCTTCGAGAAAGTGAAAAGCCTGCTTTGACTGCCCACAGGTTTGAGAATTTAACATAAAAGAGTAGATAGGTAATTTATTCATATTTAACTATAAATCTACTAAATAAGAATAAGTTAAACAATTTGTTTAATAATTGTAATCTTTGTTGTGTATTAAACAAAGTAAAAAATATCATTAACGTCGTTCAGAAATTACAAAAAAAAAACTTTACAGCCATACCTCTTTATTGCCCAGATGGCCTGATAGCCAAGTTCTACTGGTCGAACAAAGAGCATTCATCGTGACCATCGTGTATTAACATGTAAAAAAATAAAAATTCCCGTCTTTAAAAAATTAAACGCACTGAATAATATTTATCACAAAAAGACCCATTGGACCTGCCGACATGGACATCGCGCGGTCGTAGCCTCGTAGCACAGCGCGTACTACGAAAGTTTCGTAGCGCGCTCCATTCGAGCGGGCAATGCTACACACCAGTCACATTTGGAGAAAAATAGCGTTCATTTTCATACATTTTCTACGCGGAACCACACACTGAGTTATGTCCTTGAATTTATACACAACGCCCTGTGTGACACTTGTGTGTCCAGATACTTAGATCGAAAATAACAGTGTTTATAATAAGTATTGCGTGCTACGCAGTAATATGAGTAGCGTTATTATTTGGGAGGATAATAACAAGCCACTCTCTATTAGTACCTGTCGACATATTTTATCTTGTATCTTCGCCACCTTGAAGACCACAATTAATGACCACGAAGGCTTTACGGACGCTATTATAAATTATGGTTTTGAAGGTAACTGGAGAAGGTAGTCGTATGTACGATTCACAACGACCGGCACGAGTCGGGCCGAGCAAGTTTTGCTGAAGGAAATTTAAGCTTCCATACACTGCTTAAGCTTCAAGTAATAAAATTGCATAAGTGAGCCAACGATGCTCGTAATTAGATTTTATAAAAATCAAACCCAATATCTAAGGAAGAAGAAAAATTTGCCAAAAGTCTTATAAATTTTGATACTTTTTCAATGCCGTTTTCCAAAGTAGAGCTAGATCCGCAGATATTACGAGCAATATTTGAATCAAACATCTGGAGCAATGCCTGTAGAGAAACTCCCAGTAGTTGGTCTATTGCCAGTCAAACTATGAAAACCAGTAAGAAAATGATACTAGTAAGTCACAGACGGTCCTTTCAACATTACATTTAATAGTGTCTTATTGGCACCCATTGTTTTACTTTTCTATTTATCTCAGAATTTCCTACCAATAAAAAACGTATGAAAATTATATTGCAAAATCTTCAAACTCCATTTGACTCTTGTCACACACCGTATTGCTGTATTTCTCATTGTTATTCTCCCAATGACAGTTTCACGACTGCCTGAAACTTTTCCTTTGTGGTAAAAGTTGCGCAACTACTTTACTGCATCGTATCCACCACAGAACTACATTCTAAAGATTTAAGCCGTCTTCATTCTGTTTCACGCAGTTTCCGCATCCTGTTTCCAAGTTGGAGCTCCGTTGGTGATCCAAATTGCGTCAGCACAACCAATCCTTGAAAGTCGCATTGCATTGCAACGAGACTATTGAATTTATACTGTGAGCAATGTGAGCTAGATAGTTAAAACTTCACTTATTTTTAGTGAAAATCATTTTAAATAAAACCCATACCAATCTTTATAAAAAACGTTACAATTTTATGATACCTACTTAATGTACGAGTATAAAGTTAAATCTAAAGTAAATCGCAACAAATGTCAATAAACTCTTTAGGTATTTACTAAATTACCTTTTCATTTAATTATGTAACACCGTATTATTAGATGACGTACTCGTAGGTAAAGTAAGTAATAAAACTGTTTGAAATCTAATCTACGAATTTGAATTAGGTTGGTACCCTATTTATTATTCAAAAACTAGTAAACTACTACTACATAAAGTAAACTACATTACATTTCATGAATTACCTATCTATCTAGCGAGAAGGATATTCCTTTGCGCTATCAATTTACTTGTAAGTCAATATTACATCAGTTAGTATTGGGAACAAATTCGCTCCGTAAAGCTGCACTAGTTCAACGGGTTACACTTTGTAACTAAAATGTTTTTCCCAGCTATTTTTTGTAGTGTTTTAGCATCGCCGCGATATGTACTTTTTGGCTTTAGTTAGTGTAAGCCGGGTGTACTTGTGGGAGCGAAGGTGTTTAGTAGAATTTAGTCCTATTCCTACGGCCAAACGAAAGTGACAGGGTGAGGGGTGGCGATAACGTTGCCAACTTGGAATACACGTTCTATTTTCTAAATATAGACGCGTTTAGGGGTTGCGTTCGTTGCGGTGAAAATAACATTTTGTTTAGCTGAGTAAACTAATGCGCCTCTAGCCAAATTATGAACTTGTTCCGTCCGGGGCAGTGGTCCAACTGCTCTGTCCAACCAGTTGGACTACGGGCCTTCACTAGGGGTAGTGGTACTACTATAACTGTCATTATCATAACCCTTTCCCAGCAGCAATCATGTTTACTAAACTAAACCATGCAATACAAAACGCTGAGATTTCTCGTCGCTCATCCGTTCAAACCTGATGTAAGATAAGAGCGATTCATGTAATCTGGCGCGCGGCCAGGGGCGTTTTGGCCGAATTTCACGGCCTCCTTACGTATCTCGCTGGCGTCGCGTTATTGTTGCCTTCCTTCGCATGTCATATAATTTCCATATCGCTGGAACCGGCCGTCTTGGACGGCAATCTCATCTTCAAGGAGAAAATTGCTGTTTCATAATCTAGCAAACGCTATTATTACATCCTAATTATTCTAATATGCGCATATGGGAATAAGTTATGAAAACTTTATTGCTGAGCCCTATTTACCTGCCTGTATCTTGTATGCTGCCCGTATGCATAGCCTATACATGTTCTCATAAAACAAAATAAATGTTAGGTACACACAACAGCACGTCAGGTTATACAGTTAAACTGCGAGAACAGTTTTTATTACGTAGGGTAGAAAGGTGGTCTCAATTATTCCCAGGAGTCCCCTCTAACACTGTCCCCCGGGGTGATCAATGGTCAACATGTATAGTCTGAGGTGCGTGTGTACCTATTTGTCATTGTATTAAAATTATATTCTACAAGTAATTTCGAGAAAAGGTCATTTTATGAATTCGGAAGAATCCGTGTTAAAAACTTAAATAATATTGAAAGAATCAATTTACGACAGTTGTTTCCCACTATTCCATGAATTAAACCCCAAGCATTTGCCATCAAACTATCTAGATGATAAAACTCGAATAGTTGATACCCATTGTCGAATCGATACTTTTAACACCTATGTAAATGAACTTACCGGGATTAACTGGTCGCATAAATAACACCGTCGAGCGTATTCAAGAGGGATGTCGCATATCGGAGATTAACAAGTTGGTGCAAACTGTCAGCGCACTGTCATAAGGACTGGGAGGCTCACCGGCCGGCGGCCGTCCATAATCCTCAATCGCATAATCCATGGGTCTATGTTAATACCATTTTTGTCTGTGACTTAGGGAATGTCAGCCTTTTCAGCTAATCATATGGCGGGATGTAAAATAATTTAAACTTCAAGCTCTAGAAGACTGAGCTTCATAAACGCTTAAGAGCTTTGTGGTGCTTTTTCACAAAAAGTGGCCACTGTTCACAAAAGAAACTCCATTAATCTAAACGACAGGCTAGAAAATATTGTTTAAACTATAAAAAGTACCAAAAAGCTTCTTCGGAGTGCATTACAGAGATAATTCGCAATTTCGTCTTCATTTAAGCACTGTTTTTTTTCAATGGCGGTGCTAGTGTGCCGACTACGCGCTCTTAAAAGATCATAAAGAAGTAAGGATTTTCAAATGAAATACAGTTAGCATTAAGAAATAAAAACTTTTATTATTATCAGTTCAAATATCGTATTTACATTTTTTTGAACGAGTAAAAGCACATTGTTTATACATTAAAAATAATAGAAAATAATAATCAGCAGCAGTACAATTCGTGATACTTAACATAGTTAAAAGTAATAAATCTTAGAAATTATAATTAGACGTTAAAAACAAATCTCGTGAATAATTCCGTAGTCGGAAATACGAACGGCAATGGCAACTCATAGGACTGCAGTACTAACAGATACTAATAATTATAATAACTATATACAGAATTCGTTCATTCGTTATACTAATGTAGCAAACGGCGATTTAACATCAGTTCTTCATTATAGAAATGCAAATAATTATGTATACAATAGAATTTCTACTATTCCCATTGATATAAATGCTCAATGTAGTAATCTCCCTAACATTTATATGTTACAGTTCGCACAAAGTGCGCAGTGCCTCACTCAACGGGTGATTCTATGCGAATGCGAATCGCTCTCCTCGCGCGGGCCACGAAATGAGCGTGCGTTGCCTGTTTACAAGTTGGGGTACGTTAGTCATATTTGGCCCAAATCGTCAAAAATTGGCTTCAGCAATTTTCTAATCAATAATAACGCGTATTGTTCTGTACCGATAGCTCTCAATGTGGTAGAAGGAAGATGATAATAATTTAAACAACCAAGTGCTAATGTATCCCGATCTTATAAACAGCGACACCTTTGGAATTGTATTATTGTCAGTTTAATGAAACTATGAAACAAATTGTTATTTAATGTTTTTCTTTATAATGCGTCAATCAAAGTTCATTTTGGTTCATCTATGAAACAGTACAGGGACATTGACGACACATTATAAAATGGTGATGATCGAGTACCTCCAAATCGCTATCGAAACGCACATTCCGTGGCCCCATACGAAAATTATACACATAGACAAAACTCAACAAATCATGTACACAGAAAATATAGCATTTCACATACTATACAAGTTTACGTACTATTTTGGTGTTCGTTACCGAATTTCTACGCGATGGTGCGGGGGCGGGAGCTCTGTGACGAAGCCTACAGTCGGCGACAAAAGCAAACGACGATCGGAAATATCTCAGAAATGTGATGTCTTTTGCTGAAGTATTTTAGGAGTATACCGAAATATATCCAATGATCGTTTAATTCCGTCGTGACCGAAAATAAACTAAACATGCTGGGGAAACCGGAAATCTATAAAAAGAAGCATTTCAGAAATCAACAAAAGCGGTACACAGGCGGCACTTTCTACTAGTGCTTTTAAGGCCCCCTCACACGACGTAAACGTATCTAAAGCTCGGTACACATACTACGCTAACTCAACTACGCTCACTATTCTCCGGCGCACTCTGACAACTAACACTGTATCGTATCCTTATCAAATTCTATCTAGACGAGTGGCAGTGCATTACGTGCGGTTGCATTAAGACGATGTCACGTGTCCTTTCTCATTAGCCTCTATCGATCTTGTTTGTAGAATTTATTTTATTAAGCTATCAGCCCCCTAGCATGACCACCGAAACACGATAAGTATTTCTTGATATAGCGTTTTGTCGACACTCAACTGTCAAAAATCCATTGTCTTTTGACAGTTAAAAGTGAGTATCATATCGGGTTTCGGTTGTCATGCTAGAGGGGCTGAATAAATATTTATTGCGACGGAACTGTTTGACTGTCAGTTATTACTACCCAGAATAAAGTTAAAGCTAGATTTTTATGGAGTGATAAAGTCATAAAATAATGAATTGGCATCTAAGCAGTTCGAACATGTTATTACGACTATCTATCATAGACTTACAATAGTATTGCTCATTTTACCATAAAAAATTGTTCAAAATGTATCTTTTTCAATTAAAGCATGAGTTATACGTTAAGAAAAATTATGCGCCCATTTGACTAAGGACTAGATGATGGAGACATAATTCTTGTACGCGTACAAAACATTGGACCAAATGCGATTCCACGATCGTCCTAACAATGAGGCTACGACAGAAGCGACTACCTTATTACGTTGGCACAAATTGGTGTTTACGTTTCGACAGAACTATAAACTATTATCAAATCACAGATCACAATTATTTAAGATAGTATCTATATTAGAGACGATAGAAAAAAAATCGCATTTCGAAATTTTAGTTCGCTAATTTACGTCAAGTTGCCGATGCGCCGGTAACCTACTATACATTGCACGCCTAACCTTAAGTCGTGGGGACCACTAAATTTGACTAAACAGATTAATTTTACTAATCTTTAGTCTAGACGGAATCTACATCGCATGTACTCTTATCATCTCTCACACACCACAAAGAGTTTATTTATTTATAATAATAGAATCGAATTCCCTATCACTTTAAAATTTACAGTAGGACGGTCCCACACTTTATATAATTTGAGATCTGACATGATATAATAATTTTGGTAATAGATATTTCGGTTCAATTCACGTCGTATCACTGGAAGCAGTCCATCGCTCGCTTCGCTTGAAGTGTGTCGTGTCAGTGGAATAAGCAAGCGTGCTAGTGGCGACACCCGCCACTTACGACACTGTTTGAGCACCGTGGAAGGAATGTGTGCATAAGATTCAGACAAAGCCAAAATACACTATCGACAGCCCCTACCATGAGTTTCAACCGCGCCTGATCGGAAACCGCAAGTATAAAATGATATTTTATAAGCGAACGCTCGATGTAAACTCACAATAAGCCCTCTTACGCACTAGCGGTTAACCGCGCGGTTTAATTTCAATATGAATTTTCGTGGCGGTTCCATAGCGGTTGCATATTAAAATGAATAAAGCGGCTGGCCGCCTCCCCGCGGTCAACCGCCAGTGCGTAACGGGGCTGAGAGCCTAAGTAAAAACCGTATAGCTTTCATAAGACTGCATTTGAGTAAAGTTCGTCGACAATTATTCCTTAATATATAAATAAACATCTTCAAAATTTTTACCAAATTATGAGCATATATCCAGCATAAAAATCTTTTAAAATAACACGTCATACTCTTTTCAATTATAGATATACATGGCACACTGCTCTGTTATATATTTATACATATATAATTCGTACACTCGATACCTATCAGTTTACCTTGTCACCATAGAATAATTGAATTATATGGATGGATATTCCGTTTGAAGCTTAACAAGCGCTTAAAATATTCAAGTCGTCGACGGATGGACAAACAATAAGGGGGTAAATTAAACGAATACTGTCGCCGGCATTCGATGCCCGTTTTATTTAAACTAGACGAGAGAACTATCACGAAACGTTGGTCCATCGAAAACGAGTCGACCAGATTTCGACCTTTTATTAAAACTATAGGAATTGAAACGTACTAACTATCGTGTGATGTCGCACGCGGCGCTCGCTTCCCGGGTGTCCGAGCGGAGACTTCCGGACGGAGACGAGTCCGGACGGTCGTGTCCGGACGGCGGGGTGGGCGGGCGCGTCCGAGAGACAAACGAACAATGTAACAGATTCAACTAAAGGGCTGGCGACGCGGGCGCTCACTTGACGGTGGCGTGCCGCGTCTCCGGGTGCAGCAGTACGCCCTCCACGGTGAAGATCGATACCTCTGCAACAATATTTAAGACCATATCTGTATCTGTACTGAAAATAACTTGCAATGCTAAGTCGTCACGCACTTAGGGGTTGGCTTCTGTAACCGCCTGGCCACGCGAACCGGCGACCGGGGCGCCGAGAACGCGAACTGTCTCTTAATTGCGCGCTCGAGGCGGTGACGCGAAGTACGCATGCAGTAATGCTGATATACGCGGCAAGACGGCGGGTGGAGTCCGGCTGTAGTCTCTATGGAAAATATACTAGATACCAAGCTCACCATCAGGTAGGTCCCTCAGCCGCGGCGGGAGTGACGCGAAGTACGCGTGTTGCAGCGCACCGTGAGCGGCGAGCCGGCGGGTGGGGTCCGGCTGTAGTAACGCCGCCGCCAGTCGTTCAGCGTCGCGGCCTCCGTCGCGTAGACTCGGGAACCTAGAGCCTAATGGCCGGCCTGGGCAATTGCCCCAGCGGGTCACGTGCGCCCGCAGGCCTGGGAGACGACTCACGCCCGACCAACTCTCTTCTGTGGGGGTGCCGACAACCTAAACAATGAAACGTGTTTCAGTTTGAGAATCGAAACAAGCAACAAAAATGTACATAATATTATGATACGAGCAGCGGTAATAATCTGCTAAGATGCTCGCACCTTAAATATCTTGTCGAGCTGATCGTGCGTGTCCCTCACGCCGGGGAAGGCGGGCACGCCGCAGAGCATCTCCACAAATATACAGCCCACACCCCACATGTCCAGCGATGTGGAATACTCCGTACTGCCCAGGAGCACGTCTATAATAAAGGACTAGTATTAAACTCTATCTGCAGTTACAGGCAAATGTTGTTATCGAACGCCTTATAAATGTATCTATCGGTTAAGATTCAGCCCACTCCCCAGTCATGTACAAATAATGTGTTACCTGGAGGTCTGTACCAGAGCGTGACCACTTCGTGCGAGTACGTGTGGCTTGGCACGGACTTGGCGCGCGCTAGACCGAAATCCGCCAACTTCAGTTCGCCGTGTGAGCTTATTAGTAGATTCTGCGGCTTCACGTCTCTGTTTGAGGACAAGGAATAATATAAAATTATGTAATGATTAGGGATTGTCACTCGTATTCAAGAACAATACCCAAACGACCCTTGCCTATGCGAACGCACTGCGTTGAAGTTGAAATAGAGCTCAGTTGTTTGAAATTTTGAGATTTAAGCATTCACAATGCTATTTTTATATAATACTAAATAATATACTAGAAAAAATAGGACTCGCACCAGATCATGTTCTCGGACGGGAATCGAACTCGCGACCTTTGGATATCCGGTCCAATGCTCTGACCGCTGAGCTACCGAGTCACTGGTGAGAACGTCGAATTTCTTCTAGTACATCAACTTTTACGCTGCAAGCCAGCGCCATCTCACCAATGTAGAAGGAATCAACCTCGACATTCAACTGAACATCTTTCCAGATATTTTTAAACAGTTGATTAAGATGAGAAAGCTATGTAACTATTTGAAATTTTGAGATTTAAGCATTCACAATGCTATTTTTATACAATACTAATTAATATACTAGAAAAAATAGGACTCGCACCAGATCATGTTCTCGGACGGGAATCGAACCCGCGACCTTTGGATATCCGGTTCAATCCCGTCCGAGAACATGATCTGGTGCGAGTCCTATTTTTTCTAGTATATAATTTAGTATTATAGAGCTCAGCTGTGATTGGTTCGTTGGTTTTAAGTATTACATGTGATTGGTAGTTGGGACGCTGTGCGTTCGCGGGTGTATTCACACCCGCGAACGCACAGCAGTATTCGCAGTATTCACAAACATTACTGTGATTCCTCATAGTAATGTTTGTGAATACTGATACGTGACATTCCAGGTCTGTTTCACAGATTTCGAATAAGTTTCATTAAACTTATTTGACAGATAATTCAAAGAAATTCTGTTCCATAAAAAAACTAACCAGAAGAATAATTCTATCCGGAATAATGTTTTATAAATCTGTACTTCGTACACTGTGAAAATGGTCCTAAATCAGTTATAGTGAGTCATTTTTGTTAGTATTCTGTGTAGAAAGGACAGACATGTTAATATTTTGAGAAAAATGCCAATATCCGACTGTATGCAAAACACGCTTTATCATTCCTTTTTAATCCTCAGTTGTTTTTAGGTTTCCGTACCTCAAAAGGAAAAAACGAAACCCCTATAGGATCACTTTGCAGTCTGTCAAGTCCCTTTATCTCGGTAACGCGTGGAGGTATCGAGAGAAATTAAAACCATACACTCAGAAAGTTGTGAAAATATCAAACTTCTATGTTAACGTGAAAAAAAGATACGACCGTTTATGCCGCAAAAACGCATACTTTGACACTCTCAAGGGAATCAAAAGGGTACTCTCCGTTGACTAAGAACTATGAAATTTGGCAAGTAATATCGTATTATACTACAAGTACAGGGAAATATCTAAATAACTATACATTTGTAATTAAATAAAAAAATCGGGAAAAGCTCGGAAAAATCTACGGGACTCGATTTAACTTTTTGAGTCTATAACTTAAACAAAAGGTTCTTTTGATGATACACTGTATAAGTATTTGATTACATTACAAGTATATTTTCTTTGACTAAAACCAAATTGACTACAGTTCTTATCATTTGGATAGGCATAATTACAAATGTCATATGTCCAGTTGTGACCCAAAGTAGACAAAAAGAGAGAAACAATTACACATTGTAGCGCCGATATAGCCCGTCACAATGGGTTTTAGCATCGATACGAGGGCTCCGTAAACACAATGGCCCACGGACGATCGCGATTCTCTGCACGTACGACTTACGTAACTCGTGGGTAGCGCGTGCCTATATTAAACAGGTTATGCTTTACTGAACCATTTCATAACGTCTCATAGGGAATTGTTATGGAATCGAAGGGTGAAGATTTGTTGCAGGGTAAATGCTACACATTTTACATTATTGAACCCACCAACATTTTCAGTTCATTTAATTAAGTGCGGATCTATACATCACTGCATATGGTAATTGCTACTGTATATTAAAGAACTGAGCCTAGTAATATTTTGTTCACTTACAGAGATGTGAATCTTAAAACAGCACTAGCAGACAACTTTTCGTTCAATAACGTAACACACAGACAGTGGAAAAGATCTTATCACTTGATTGTGAAATGTGGTTTTGAAATGAAAGAGTTTCTGGATCCAATAAATTAAAACTGAAAAAAGTAAAACTATTCTTACCTACTTATATTATTTATTAAACAATGTATGAGCTTGTTTAGCTATAAATTATTTTCTAACTTTTCCTCGAGTAAAAGGTGACATGAATTAAACATTCTATAAAACCGATGTTTTTAGTTAACTAGCTTAATTTAAAACTATTTGTTGTTGTTCAACGAGTCGTCACTAGTTAGTGCAACTACGCGAGTACGCGCCATTTGCCGGACCACTGCTTTAGGCTGATTGGAATTCAAATAACGTAGTGGCACTAATTCATACAGAGGTGAATTAATATTCATCATGTTATTTACTGTTTAAATTAATTGTATGCAGACATATAAATGATGCTGTTATCTTATAAGTTGAATGATGAATGAATGACGTTTAAATGTTTAATTGTTTAACTTTTAAATAGGTACTACCGAACTATACCCCTTAATTTTTAAAGCCGTGGCCAAACATTAATTCTTTCCACATGGTTACGTAAACAAAACAGTATCTTTTCATTACGCTCGTCTATGAACGAGCTCTAAATCCACAAATCAGTAATATTCAGGGACACAAACTAATTATGAAATATTAAAATTTTTAACTGCACATACTTGATTAATAAAGAGAAGATATATCCATGATTTTTTAGATATATGTACTTACATGTATGTAATATTTAGTTATTACCTACTTAAAAATTAAGCGTGTAGGTTAGGCAAAATTTTTAATACACCATCCTCTTCATCATCATATTAGTTAATATAGTAATTAATATAAGTCTGTACTCTAACATTTTAGAACCAGGAGGTGTCTACTTGTAAATAGTTTATGTACTTAGCTAAAATAAGATATTTAATATTAAAGATTGCATAGCAAATGTATAGTTACACAATGGTTACTCTCTGTCCAACTATTTAAGTTTGACATTAAAAAGAAAGGGACAAAACACTGTAACTATACATTTGCTATAGAATCTTTATTAGTAAGGGGGTTAGTGCATCAACTGTAAGTAGAGCTAATCATATAAATAAATAATAAATAGATCATAATAGCCCATAATCACTGCAGGACGTACACACGACGGCACCTCAGACTATGCCCTACGTAATAAAAGCTGTTTTCGTAGTTTAACTGTATAACCTGACGTGCTGTCGCGTGTACCTATGCCTTTCTCGTGAGAGGATATTTCCGTAATCTCCACGAATGGCTCGGCAGGCGGGTTGGAGATTGCAAAGTAGGACCGTTTTCACAAAATCGCTGCTACGTATGTACTACGTCTATTACTAATCCTGACCATGTGTCAATTTACCACCCTGTCATTGTTAAAGGGTTGATTCTAGGCCAGGACGATAAACAAAATGCGTATCAGAAAGTCATGAAGGAGTATTAGCATCATGATAATACAAGTTTAAATAAAAATTTACTTTTGAGTTTATGTAGGTGAGTATTTAGTTCATGAACAAAGTAAACAAGTAAAACAGTAAAACAATTACGACTGTTTATTTACGTTCTCCAAAGTTCCTTATCCTTATCAACTGAATGTACAAATCTTACGCCACCTGTCACTTAACGAAACAGAAGATAATGATACCGTATCTGAGAAAATTAAAAAGAAAACCGTAAAAATCTTAACTCAAACAATCTGCGTGGTAAAAAACAATTATTTCCTTGTTCCAGTATAACAATTCTTGTCTAAAATACTGCAACTTAGCGCGTGACTCAGCACAACGAGATAAATAATATCTAGAATATCGTATAAAATCTAGACCAACCACAAGATAATCTAGGTACAGCAAGATAATAAATTTGTGTTTATAGCATTCTAGAAACTCTTTAAAATTATATCTTACCTATGTAATACTCTTCTCCTATGGCAGTAGGATAGTCCTCTTAATAACTGGAACATGAACAGTCTAACGTTGTGGTGGTTCAGCCCGCCTGGATGCCTCTCCATGTACTGTGATAGGTCCGTGTCCTGAGGCAAAGGAAAACAGTTATTATTACATAGGAAATAAAAACCAAAATTGCGTGAGTTCTTTTTCTTCTAGAGAAACAACTAGGGTATGCGCGAAGTCTATATGACGTAGGCAATATATATTATATATAGCCGTAGAAAATTTAGTTCTAGTGCAGTTTTGCGTAGCTTGCATTACACAATATTTTTCGTAGTTGATATGCAGGAATCATGGCTGTTCTATTGATAGTTGTCAAATGGTATTATTCCACAAATATTCCTCATCTGTGGCTATACTATATATGTGTATCCACATACATAATATGGGTATGCGGTATACATAAATAAAGCAAACTCCGTTATTTCTTTCTCACGGTTCTCTTTCGGTATATTAGATAAGAGTAGTTTACTGGAATTCGTACAATGGTAATCTGTCGCATTAAATTACATTGCGTCGCGTTGCTTTTAAATTATTAATTTCCAAGGTTTTTCATCAAAAATTACACAAAGCCCATCTCTCGTTAAAGTCCTTTGACGTGTTATCAAACAAGCTTCAACATTCTTTACGGACTATTTCGGCGACGCAACTTTTCTACTTTAGCGCAATTTCCTCATCTCGGGCCCTCATATTTTTCGACGCTGGATATTAAAGCTGGGCTTCGCGGGTTATTTTGTTACTAATAAGTTCGTTATCCTAGCTTATACAATGCACTTAAGAAGGTTCTGGTCAATTCCTTGGTATAGATGGAATGTTAATATCGAATGAATGAAAACTTTATTTGCTTTGCTTACTGACTATATTTGTAATGCAGATTGACAATACTCGCGTGCTTCAGCTCTTTCAGTAGAGACCGATGGCTCGCTCGATGGCTCGAAATCGTCTTGAGCAATACCTACATCTGTGACTACTTGATCTTAATGTATGGAACAGCTGATTTTTTTAGCGATATTAGAGTTGGCCCCATAGTAAAATTGGCTTGTAATCATGAGTGGAACCTCCCCACTGCTAGAATCATTGATTAAAATTTCACGTTGTATAGTGCCAATATTGTCACGCTACACTATACAACGTGAAATTTTAATAAAGCGAGGCGTCTCTACTAGCGCGCCTCGCGGATCGCCGTGAATGGCGCGCCTTCCACCTGCAGTCTGATGATAATGACTCACCACAAACTCGAACACAAAGGTGAGCGTCTCTCGCGTATGCTCTATGTCGTGTAACGTGACAATGTTGGTGTGCTTCAGTTCTTTCAGTAGAGACGCCTCGCGGATGGGCGTAAATGGCGCGCCTTCCGCCTGCAGTCTGATAATAATGAGTGACTCACCACAAACTCGAACACAAAGGTGAGCGTCTCTCGCGTATGCTCTATGTCGTGTAACGTGACAATGTTGGTGTGCTTCAGTTCTTTCAGTAGAGACGCCTCGCGGATGGGCGTAAATGGCGCGCCTTCCGCCTGCAGTCTGATAATAATGAGTGACTCACCACAAACTCGAACACAAAGGTGAGTGTCTCTCGCGCTCGCGTATGCACTATGTCGTGTAACGTGACAATGTTGGTGTGCTTCAGTTCTTTCAGTAGAGACGCCTCGCGGATGGGCGTAAATGGCGCGCCTTCCTCCTGCAGTCTGATTATAATGAGAGACTTACCACAAACTCGAACACAAAGATGAGTGTCTCTCGCGCTCGCGTATGCACTATGTCGTGTAACGTGACAATGTTGGTGTGCTTCAGTTCTTTCAGTAGAGACGCCTCGCGGATGGGCGTAAATGGCGCGCCTTCCGCCTGCAGTCTGATAATAATGAGTGACTCACCACAAACTCGAACACAAAGGTGAGTGTCTCTCGCGTTTGCACTATGTCGTGTAGCGTGACGATGTTGGCGTGCTTCAGTTCTTACAGTAGAGACGCCTCGCGGATGGGCGTAAATGGCGCGCCTTCCTCCTGCAGTCTGATTATAATGAGAGACTTACCACAAACTCGAACACAAAGGTGAGTGTCTCTCGCGCTCGCGTATGCACTATGTCGTGTAACGTGACAATGTTGGTGTGCTTCAGTTCTTTCAGTAGAGACGCCTCGTGGATGGGCGTAAATGGCGCGCCTTCCACCTGCAGTCTGATAATAATGAGTAACTCACCACAAACTCGAACACAAAGGTGAGTGTTTCTCGCGTATGCACTTTGTCGTGTAACGTGACAATGTTGGTGTGCTTCAGTTCTTTCAGTAGATACGCTTCGCAGATGGGTGTAAATGGCGCGCCTTCCTCCTGCAGTCTGATAATAATGAGTGACTCACCACAAACTCGAACACAAAGGTGAGTGTCTCTCGCGTATGCACTCTGTCGTGTAACGTGACAATGTTGGTGTGCTTCAGTTCTTTCAGTAGATACGCTTCGCAGATGGGTGTAAATGGCGCGCCTTCCTCCTGGAGTCTGATAATAATGAGTGACTCACCACAAACTCGAACACAAAGGTGAGTGTCTCTCGCGTATGCACTATGTCGTGTAGCGTGACAATGTTGGCGTGCTTCAGTTCTTTCAGTAGAGACGCCTCGCGGATCGCCGTGAATGGCGCGCCTTCCTCTTCTTGCAGTCTGATCTCTTTCAATGCTACTACTTGCTGTGTTAAACTGTTGGATAAAGAGAAGAAGACTTTAATGCATTTCAATTTTTATTATATTATTTATATAACGGTAGGCAAAATGTTTAAACTAATGAAGTCTATTTATGGGTAAAGGTAAGGTATTATTATCACTAACGACGTTGGAAAACAAAAAACATTCCTTTCTGTGGCAAAGGCTTTAGTAGTATTCGTTAACTGATTAGGTCAACTACCTACTGCTTCTTGATAAAGACATTAAACCACAACGATATTAAACGGTAAACAAGTACTTTTCATCCTATAACACGTTACGAAAATTCTCGAGTGCG
The DNA here is from genome assembly GCA_963556745.1 of Catoptria pinella. Lineage (NCBI taxonomy): Eukaryota > Metazoa > Arthropoda > Insecta > Lepidoptera > Crambidae > Catoptria > Catoptria pinella. Next base: position 3,360,920 of record OY750771.1, read on the forward strand.
TTAATAAAACACGTCGTAAGAGTTCCATTACCCCTTAACGTTCGCTCACGATAAAACAAAAGGCGGGCGCAGTCCCAAACAAAAGGCAACTTTGCTTACTTTGAGGCCGAACGTTAATGAGTCAATTCCAGAAATTCCAAAAGTAATTAAACGCATGTAGACGCGCGACAACACATCACTGAACTCGATGCTTCGAATTTGCATGCTATTGAAGAATGTTCGAGAGGTATTTATAAAAGTTTGCTTATTTGAACACGTCAATGTGATGTCAATATTCGCCTGCAAAATATCTAAATGCAATAAAGATTATATTTCTTTATCGACCAGGCAGAGGTTGTATGACATTATTTTCATTACCACGGAAACTATGCCTCATTGAGGTTCTGATTCGTAATAAAATTACTACAATAAAACTAGTATAAAAAGAAAAGTCACTTCTTCATTGAATAACAAACTTTCGTTCGTAGTGAACTTATTACTCACGTCACGATACAAGAATAAGTAAGTATATATATAACTTGTCTCATAAAACAAAATAGGTCGAACTCGTACCGAAATATTGTATTCGAAGTGGACGAAGTTATCCTGAGTTCGGGCAGGACTAAGTAACGTTAGGTAGTGTGGGTGCCAAACCAACTAGGGGTAAGTCAAATAAAACACGAAGCGACCGCGACTTGAAGAGTGCTGTGAACTTGTCCGACTCATGAATACCAACGTCAATTTGGAAACTGGGCGCACATTGCGAGCAGACTGATATTGAGGGGAGAAACGGGGCCCGCTTTATGAGGTGTGAAGATATTTTAAGTCGCTTTATTCACGGGGTCAGGTAAGAAGTTCCGCTAAGATGTGCAAATGTCAAGTTTCTCAAAGAATTGCAGTTGTACTCTGTTCGAGACTAAGTAGGTAAAGTCATCCTGTCCTTTCTCGTGGTTATTCTTTCGACTAATATCACTAAAGATACTGCATGTTTTCCTCTTTGTATTTGTTCTGTTTAAATTTAAACTACCGACCTCATAAATCGTGGCTCGTTTGTCCCCAACCCAAGTCCATCTCTGTTCGACTGGAGTAGTACATAAAATCTTCAATTCAATATTCACAAGCAGCGAGTACCTAGTTCCGTTTCACTTGCCCCTCGACCTGACCTGCTAGGGAAAACTCAGCGTTCTGGCGCCGGCTCTCATTAAAAGGCTCTTACGGAAAGAAAATTGGATGTTAAGTGCCCGGCCGGCTAATATATGTTTAATTTTTTTATGCTGCCAAAATGTTGTACAGTTTTAGCTAATCAAAATTAAACTTCACTCATTCAGCAAATAAATAAGTAAGTAGTGAAAAAAAAACCTTTAACTATGCTGTTTGTAACGAATTTTTCACCACCCCTGTGTTGAAAACTTCGTTTGGGTCAAACATATTATTTAATATGCGTCTAATACTTGTAAGATAATATATTTCTTTAGATGCTTAAGAAGGGAAATAAAACGCCTTCAAGATATGCTTATTTATCTATGAGAGAGTATATGCGTATCTCCCGAAACTTTATATATATATATATATATACGTATGCATCACTAGCTTTATAAAAACAACCCAACAAAATATGCAAATGCAACTACAGAGAGAAAGAGAGTACGATAAAGCTTTAAAAATATTTTCTGAGAGCGCTCACCAAATAACGTTCGGTCCGGTACAAAGTGACCCAAAAACTAGAGCGCTTTGCATATCGAGTGAAGTCGGGAAGTGCACTAGAGTTCAGTAAATAAAATGCAGGGATCTGTTATCACAGTAGTTCATTGCATTTTTTACAATTTAGACAGGACAACCTTTTTATCCCTGCGAAGGATACGGAATTGAATTGAAAATTAAACCCTTTGAAAATAAACGACGCTCATGGGTGAGAAACGAAATCAGCTCCAGAAACGCCAACGAGGTTAGACCAAAAATTGTTGTGCAATTTTGTTCTTTGGTTACCTGTACATTCTGTTATTAGGTAAATTTTTCAGAGTCTAGACCAGTATCTAAGACGACTTATAACAAGTACTGCAATACGAGTAGTGATTTAAAAACAGTTTCTGTAGAGTAAGACAAAGTTTTGACACATCTTATGGACAATGTTTCTGGTGCAATATCTTCATCTAAATTATTCTAAATGATGAAACTAACAGACAAATACAAACAAATACAAATACAATTACGAGTACTTAACTCTGAAAAAAATACAATCAAGATACTGCATAAGTTGACATAATGCAGTAATCATACAGAACGTCAAAGCAATGTATTGAATTACTAATCAAAACTAATAAATAGTTGATTCATTACGTTACTGATTTGTAAGCATCCCATACAGGAGATATACCGGCTATAAACTAGATTTCCATACTGTTTATGGCATGATATAATTGATGAATGTCTGTGTTGTCTACTAGCACCTCAACGATCAATAATAAAACGATCAATAAGGCACAAGGCGTTTCTTTAATTCACTTTGCCTTCAACAGTGCTACATATCTGATGTATACATATTTAATCGAGTAGGATTAAATAGATATCTCTACTGAATTTATATCTATGATTAAAATATTTGTAAGAGTTTTTTACATGCTTAGGGTGCATTCTTTGGAAAGTTTTATAAAGCTTAGTGTTCATAGAACTGCTACTGTATTATATTGAGTCTCTAGTTGGCAGTAGACCGTCACCCACGCCACAAAGCACAAATAATTAAATAATAGAACAGAATATTGTAATATAATGATAATAGTATAAGCATTATAACAGACACGGAATACTTACTTGCTATATCCCCTATATACAGTGGCGTAGGAACCCTCACCGAGTTGCTCAAGTTTAATATAAGCTTCGGATTTTCCGAACGGAGAGTCACCCTGTGGACAAAACGAAAAAATTAAACTATCTTTTCTGTCTGATCGTCTCTTGGTTGTTAATCACTCTGATGTTAAACGCTTCTAACCAAAGACTTCTATGTGTATACTACACTAGACAGTCTGTACAGTACCGAAAAAATACTCATTAAGTTACGGTGCATGCACCGCAACTCCTTTAGTCTATTGCGAGCGACCGAGAGAAACAGTTGATGCGCCGCGAAGGTTGGTTGTGACACAATTTTAATTTTGAACTGCACGTCTATGTAATTGAAGTCTTTGCTTATAACTAAAGGCAGTCTGCTACTCTTGCCTTCTCTTTATAAGGTGCAGGTTGTAATGTAAAGGTCAGCCAAAATATAAATAAACAGCACCTTTTCACGTCTTGGCGATTCGCTAAAGAAAAGCTCAAGAGATTAGAGATAATCCGACGATTTATGACCACAAAACTTATTTCGTTATTCATTCACTACATTAAACAAAATGTGATTTTCGAATCTACTTATTATTGATGTGTTTATCTTATACGCTGTAAGTGACGCTAAAGTCGTCTGAAAGTCGTCTGCAAAGAAAATGGCTAGCTCTGTTATTCAAAATAATTGACCTTATAAAATCTTTCACAACTTAATGGTGAAATCTAAACTCATTAATTTTATTAAATTTGAAAAAAAGAGACATTCCATGGTATTGTAAACTATTTCTTGCTTTCATGAAGTTCAATGGCGAGTTAAAAGTGGATACTTTTAGAAATAAAACACTTTTTACATCGCGTATATTATTAATTCAGGTGTTATTTTACGCAACTTAACGCGCGGAAGTCTTAAAAGTGTATATGGATACTTTTAGTTCAGATAAGAGACTGTATTAATTGTCGCGAATAGTCGCGATAGTAGGCATCCCGCTATACGAAATCCCTTAATGGCTATTCAGATTAAATAGTGGCTAGCAAATGTCGAGTCGCTAAACGCTTAATAAATGCACAGGAATGCTGTGCTTTGACTTTTTTTTAAATATAGTCTGTACAACGTATGTACTTGTAAAGCAGAGGCTGTAAATCAAATTATGCAAACTCAATCCGTTTATGTTAAACAAGCTCGTACTGAAGCACAGTATGAATGTAAATTGAATCAAGAACAAAAGATAATTGTACGATTCTTATCTTGCCAAGCCCAGGGATCTTTCGGCATAGTAAGTTTGGTTGGTGGGAAAATATTGGAAGAATAAAATTAAACTTTTCCAGTGTCTAATCTAGGTCACCTTTTATCTTAAAATTTAGCATAGCCTAGAAAAATATCAGGTGGCATATTTTTCCACTTCAGCGGGTTTAGAGCGAGCGGGCTTTGAATGAAGAATACCTTTGGAAGCAAATATTTATTTAGGTTCAAAAGTCGACTCCCAAACACTGCAACGTCTGTAACCGGCGTGAATATCAGATCACAATACAACGAAGTTTGAATGTTATTCGGACACCCAAGACTGTAAAAGGAAATATATTTTTGTCGCTGGCTCATAAAATATATACATAAAATTTTATGAAACTGTGCTAGAGGTTCGTTGGGAACAACGTTACCAATAGGTATCTCTAAGTATATTTATTGTAACATTTATTACTACAGGAGGCCACATAATAAATACATCTTTATTACGAACCAACGAACGTTGGTCAGCGAATCGGCCGGGAACAAAACGACAATGATTTCCTCTTTCCAATTAGCTGCTAGAACAGACGTTTTTAGGAACATTAATTATGCAACAGATCTACTTTCGCTAATCAGGAAGTTTGTATTAATACAGAGAATTAATTAAATTTTGGTGAAATCTCTGTCAGTGATAGGTTTACATGACTGGATGCACAGGCTTCTGACTATTTTGTGCTGAAAAATTTTATGTTATTTTTTCTAACTTAACAAAAACGGTCGAGTTTCCTAAAACCGGACATGCTTGCCGACTGTGGCATTTATGCCCATACTTATCGTACTAGAAATAACGTGAGCACCGCGGTAAAGTATAATTGCCAGATTTGCTACATAAAACACACTAATGAGTATCTTACTCATCCTAAAGCTGAAGCGGTTAGCCCATAAATCTGTCTCTGTCTCTCCGTATACATAAAACGGTATTTTATTATCTACAACGGTTATAAAACTCTTTCTTGAACGCTGTAAAGATAAGTTGCTTACTCACTTCTAAGACTTTCGCGCGTACAGTTCATTAGAAATAAAACACTTTTTACGGATTACAGCGCGTATATTATCAATTCAGGTGTTGTTTTAGAATTATTTAGTTTGTATTTATTGTTTTTTTGCATCCCGGACGTTTCGACACCTTTCCAGAGGCCGTTGTCCTCCCGCGACCACGGCCGGATTGCCAAGTTTGATCCATAAGGATCCAAAAACCAAGTTATTTTCCTTGCAAGCCTTTTTATAGGTTTAAAATATTAAAAAATAGCAACTTTTATAGGCTCACCTCCAATAAACCTACGTACGTAACTTAAACAGCGTAATTTATACGGTAGCGTTGCCGGGAATGGAAGTCCGCACTCAAACAGTTGTTTATAACTATTAACTGGCTCGTGAACTATCGTTTAGCTACGGCAGACACCGCTCCTAAAGAGGTGCAATTGTTAAGCCAATCTTTGGTAAGAGGAGTTTGTTATCCTTCTTGCTAACTTCATACTTTTCATATTGTTCTCTATATTTCGAGTTTATGTGTATGAATGAATATAATCGACGGATAATAGGATATCTAACAAAATCATACTATTTTAAGGTTTCATCTAAATATAGATACATAAAGTGAATAAGAACTTAAACAAAAACTAAATTCTGTTAGCTTTTGTTTTTAAACAGTTGCAGCTTGTAAATTTAAGTGTACCTTTAAATAAAATGTTAAGTTCTTTCTTGTTCACAGGAGTCTTCGCCATTTCATATACGTAAAGAGCGCTCGACGCCAGCCGAAAGATTTCGTTTACACAACTGTATATCTATTGACCTTTAGTAAAATCTATCTTTCTTCACTGAATTGAGCGTTAGTACAAAAGCTTTACGCTTATTCGCTTTCTGCGCCTGCTCTTTACCTGTCTAAATATTTAAGTTGGCTAATGCGCGAGAAAATTTGTTGGGTGCAATACAAGCGGCTGCGCTTTCAAGCATCACGTAAAGCGCGCGTGTAACATGATATACTTAAGTAAAAGACGTAGAGCGCTTATCAAGTTTTCGATTGTGAATAGCAGTGAACTTTACGAAGTGTGTCCGTGAAACAACTTTTCAACTTGTAAGGAAGGAATTAGCACAAAGATAACTTGACTAGGTAATATTATTTCAGGTGAGTCAATTGCAATGCCATGAGCTTATTAAGTAAGTAAATAAATAAATAAATATTTTGACAACATCACATACATTGTTCCGATTCCAAAGTAAGTAGCTAAAGCACTTGTATTATGGAAATCAGAGACAACGGTGGTATCACAAACACCCAGACCTGAGCCAATATAGAAAAGTCTTCTAAATTGACCCAACCGGGGATCGAACCCGGGACCTCAGAGATGGCGACACCTTAAAAACAGGTGTACAAAGCCACTCAACCACAGAGGTCGTCAACCTAGAAGTACTAGAAAAACGTCAATGATACTAGATTAGATTCGAGCTTATTGACTAAGTTGCAGTCCTACTAAATGAAGAAAGAAAATAATTGGCGTGACAAATGTTCTGTTACTACTTCTAAGGCTAGTTGTACAATGGAACTTAATGATAAGGCTAAGCCACACCTAGCTTTAGTGGGTAAACTCTGATTCTATTTCTAGTCGTACAATTAGTCAATGTCGCTTAGGCATACAAAATACGACACAACTTGTGTTTGTGTAGATGGCACCACTAACTGTGGCTCCAGCCTAAAGTAATTTATTGCTTTCCTCTTTCTTTACATGTGTCCACATGATGAATGACCGAACAATGTTGCAGAATTAATGCCTTTATTACAAGGACAGAATCAGTCCCTACAAACTCTCATTGTGAGTTACGTAAAAAAGATTGATACCGAAAGTCTCTTAACTATTCAGGATGCAATTGCGAAATAGGCTCGGAAACCTCAGTGTTGAGTTCAGGTAAGTGGCTAAAATTGGTTTTGGAAATTCAGGGTTAAAATTCTGTCATTGGTTAAAGTTTTCAGTACATACTTACATAAGAATAAGTTCCCTTGTACTCTCATGACTTGTATGTTGGCTGAATGCTTATTTAACCCATCAAAGCTCGGAAAATGAGACACATTAGATATTCTATTGTTATCCGGCCGCATTCGGCCGCTCGGGCGTTGATGAATTAAATTATTAAAGATCACGCACTTCATCAGACGCACGACAGGTGTAAAACAACAGCCTTACCAAAAACTAATATTCCTGCAACTGAAACAACATCAGAAACGAGATCGACTGCAAAAATTGTCGACACGGAAATCGCAGCGAGCCATCTTAATCGGACGATCTATCAATGTCGGCGGAGTGCCCAGTCGCCCTATTTGTATACTGCTGAGCTTCCAGCCGTCTCCGAGGACTTAAGTCATTTATCATTAATTTTTACGTCCAGATGCATGGGAAAAAGTATTCAAATCTGTGCGACGAAGGGCGTCTTTTCGCGTGGCGATATAGTACTTACGAGTAATTATGAGGTTCTAAAAATAATTATTTTTACAACATATTTGGACAGGTAGACATTTAATCATTGATGTTCTATTGGTTCTTTATACCTATATTATATAACCTTAATGACCAAATAAGTTGGCCCAAGGAGATTCAAATGAAAATCGTTCGTAAGTGTATGTATATTAACTAGACCATGTATTGACCAGAGTTTAATTGCAAATCGTTATTTGTTCTATTTACCACATTATTTTAACCAAACATTTAGAACCATATTATTATGGAAGAAGAAGCCCCGAAATTACTTACTGTAATAAAATTATACTAAGCTAACACAAATGAGTAGCATTGTGAATGCTAAAATCTCAAATTTACAAATGAGTATTTGAGAGCCCAAGTTGAACCTTATTTTCATAGGGGCTTTCCGCGCATCCCCTTGTAATGTATAAACAGTTAGTGGCAAAATAAACCAACTTAATCCTACGATCTGTCAACGTCAGTAAATGCCTATTTGTAGTGGTTACGATACTGCGGACGAACGGCCTATTAATCAAGGTTTTGTTACATAATGGAGACTTTATCAACATTAAAATATTTGCACTAGACGATGAATGCATTGTGCTCCTAACATTATCAACGTATTATCGTTTTGTTTCGCACGACTTCGCTCGATTAAAAATGTAATAATTACACTGACACTTGATAACTGATTGGTGATACATAACCCATCGCGTGGTGGTATATTCATGCAAGAAAGGCCTATTATACCAAGAGCTGGGCCCCGGCAATAGGTATGCTATTTACAGAGCATTGCCATCATAGGAGTGCGAAAAAGTGGTAAAGTCATCTCATTTACAGAGCTCTGGATTTGGTGTGGTATTATAGCCAATTATGTATCTAATTCGAATATAACATTGCCAAGAGTTTTGGTTGGTGAAAAAGCAGTGCCAGGCGGCATCCAAGATGCGCGATAAAGTATTATATTCACCTAGTGGGTTAAATTTTTTCGTGTTGCGTTACCTAAAGGGTGAAAACGAGACCCTAAGCACGAAGCACCCGACGTCTGTTTGTCTGTCAGAAGAAAATATCACGGCCGTTTCAAGAGAACGAGTTGAAATTAAAATGGATAGATGGTATGCCAGATGGCTTTGATAAAATTGGTAAGTATGCTAACATTTATGAAGTGTGAAATGGCTCAGATTGCATTATTATTGCATAGCGTCCGACAAGTATTCCCAGAAGTCCCGTTAAAGTTGTTCCGTGACGGGAACTGTCGCTTAATGATAACACTAGCAGCTTTCGTATTGACTTACCCCAAAGGCACTAAATCGCTTGGTGCGTCGGCTGGAGTGGTCGTGTGGGCCCAAGAAAGCCTCGGATTTGGGCCGAGGTGGCCTCTTGGGCCTCATTACCACCCGTGCGTCTTCCCGCGCGCCTTCGTCCAGGAGCTTGGAGTCTGACGACACGGACAGTTGTCTCCTCACTCGGTATTCTCCGTTACCGGCTCCACCGCTCCATTCTGAAAGGAAAAACATTGAGTTTAACAAGCTAATATGATTCAGCAACGTGAAATTCCACAACATAATGCGATCCACTCTCCGATAATTTTCGCTACTCGTTTTTTCCCTATCTCTAGCATTTGACGCAAACCGCATCCAGCCGCAATCTCATCTCACCAACGACGATACAAATTATCAAAGCACTCTGGAACACAAACACGTCCATCGAGCGACGTCAATTGACAAGCTGAAAATCCTGGCACAATTTTCCTCGAGCACTTAGTAAGCAAATTAATTCACGAGCGAAGTAAAAAAAAGTACGTCGAAACGGTTCGGTTTGAAAGAAGCTATTTTTCTTCAGCTTCTTTCGAGGGGCACTCCGGGAACGTTGGCGTGACAAAGACGTGATATCGATGCGACGTGAAACGTATATATCATCGACAGACTGCGAAATAGCTCGTTGGAGTGGCGAAGACAATCGATCAGAATGATTAAAAGCGATGACCGAGAAATGTCACGAAGTACAATTTTTTAACCACTAATACTATACACTTCATCTTTCTTGACAGACTATTTTATTTGTAGGTACTTTAAGCTACTAAACACGTAGGTCAATATTTGTTTTCACACAAAACGAAATTATACTTTTTATAGTAAAGAATTTCTGATCAGTTTTTTTCCCCAAAAAAAACAATAAACCTATATCTTTCCAATCCAATAATGACAACCATATTTTAAAACTAAATCCGTTAATTTATAGTTAAAACAATAAATAGCCCACCGATCGAAAAATAAAGTACAAGTATTTACGAGTAACGCAAAATAGCAACATTACAGTTACAACCGGTCGTTTGGATAATAATAATGGTAGCAATTTCAATACGAGCACACCATTAACGTTACCTCTATTTACTGAAATTGGTGGTACAGCACAGCATCTTCCTCGTCGCGTAGGCATGGAGCCATAAAATTCTCAATGATTTTAAGCACGCAATGAACATGCAAGCTATTTTGTACTTTAACGACCCCACATGCCATGTTCTCATGTTTGTGGGAATACTGAACTGCGCCATACGTATGGAGGTGAGGACGAAAATGTCAATTTTGCGTGTACCGTGTGTCGTGACGGCATCCCTGTTTTCCCGGCGTTAGCCGTAAGTAGGTCACTGGGTAAGGGATAGGCCCGCCCCTCGTTACGGCCCGTCGCGGCTGCTATGATAATTTTATTGATAACTGCCCCTATTCGCTAATCCCTTGAAACCGTGGAAGAAAAATATACGGGTGACATTTGTGGACTGCTTCCATAAAAGCCACTTTGCGTATTTCATTTCTGAAAAAGGCAAGAAAACCCTATTTTATCAACATCGTGGGTGTAAATGTATTATTTACTTCCATTCCAACTCACCGGGGTGCTACTTAATGTCACCCAAATGTGTTTTCTATATTTTATCCCAAATGAATGAATGTTCGCTGAAGTTTCAAGAGTTTGCTTGTTATTGACTTTTCAACTCGATGCGGGTAAGTTCTTTCAGATACAGTGAAATCTGGGGGGTTCATGAGTGTACCAGTTCACAAACTTTTTCATCAAGAAGTTGCGACAAAAGTTATACCCGTTGTTACTTTGGCGAATTCAGGGTAATTTTGTTATGATCGATAATGTTTTAATTGCGACAAAATAATAACATATAGAAACTACGACCACGATCAATATAGCAGACTTACTAAAAAACTTAAGATTTTTATAACGTATTAAAATCAAAGGCTTCAATAGAAGTCATTGATTTAAGCGTATTTGCCTCTTTCTGGTAAAGAATTAAGGAAACATCTAATTTTAATGCTTGAAAAACACCAAAAAAGAAAGTGCTTTTACGGCGTTCGGATATAATTTATGGACACCATCAACCAACGCTTCGTGTGTCAGAACACGGTAACGCTACCATCAGGTATACGTCTAAAGAGGGCTTTATCCGCGTACACCGCTTACCGTATTTTATTGCCTCTTGGTTCCAGTTCTGAATACGTTTATTTAGGGTTATCCTTACTAATATTATAAATGCGAAAGTCCGTTTGTTTGTTTGTTACGCCTTCACGTCTTAACTACTGAACCGATCATCATGAAATTTCGCATACACGTTGTCAGGGGTACAGTCCTTCTCTGTACCCCTGTATAGGGTGTGTATAGGTTTCATTCCGAAAAAAATAATTGTTCCCGAGGGATAGCAAAAAAACTTTCCACGCAGACGAAATCGCTGGCGGTCGCTAGTAAAAAATATAAGTTGACTGTTGAGCAGGGGTAGGGCATTCGACGCGCCCAAAATTTCGCGTCATTTCCTTTATTAAAACAGACAGGCTTCTTTCTGTGACAGGTAGGTATAAGGAAACGAAAGACAATTAGCTTAATTAAGTATTGGATGACGTGGACTAAGTGCGTGACATCTTTGCTCTGGGCTCCCTGGGAGTCGGCACGACAGACGAAGTATTAACAATTTGCGAGAGTTGTGACAGATGCTCATAACTTCTGTGCGTCAACGAGTAATCCTTATAGTTAACTGATATAATTTGCAAACTTTCTCAAGACTTCAAGAGTGCTTTGACAAAGACCCACAATTACCTTCCTGATATACCTAAATAATAAATAAATATTTGACAACATCACTTACATGCTCCGATTCCAAAGTTAGTAGCTAAAGCTTGTGTTATGGAAATTAGAGACAACGGTGGTATCACAAACACCCAGACCTGAGCCGATATAGAAAAGTTCATTTTTCTAAATTGACCCAACCGGGGATCGAACCCGCCTCAAAGATGGCGACACCATGAAAACCTGAGTACAAAGCCACTCCACCACGGAGGTCGTCAAATAACCTATCTTTTAAGTATCACGCACAAATTATAACTATGAGATTTACCATATAATAAATAATAGTCCAGGCATTTTTTACTTTCATAGACACGCATTCCTAGTTAAAAACCTAATACATTTCTCAATATGATTTTAAAGATATTCTTTCGGTCATTTTACAAAAAAAACTGAAATAACAAAATTTATGCGTGCTTCATCTTAATCATGGGTTCAAAGAAAAAGGTATGAAAAGAAACAAAAACCTCCTCCCCCATAATTACATCCGACTTTAATGATCATAAAACACGAAAACAAGAGACGTAAAAATACTAAGTAATTTTAATATAATGAAACTCATAACAAATGATTATGTAGGTGGATATTAAAATAAATCTCGTTTTACACATTTTCGTTTGTGACTTTGGTCAAGGGTATGTTAAATAAAACCTATACAGCTATTAGTTAAATGAATAAATTGTAAATCAGTTCGAAATTCATTAAAATTATAACTTTTAGGATTTATAAAAGCATGTTATTTTTACATAATCCAGCAATTTAAGCTTTTAATTTCAAAAAGCTTCTTAGATAAACTAATTAAAAAAAAACTTAATTAAAGTTTTTGAGGATTCACTTTACCTTTTATGTTATGGCTCCAGCACTATAAATGGATCATTATTATTATAAACCATACCTGTTATTAATATTCCATTTAACAAAACAACCCGCCAATTAATTTGTAATTATACGTTCTTGTAACTTACTTCAATCAATACAGCACTAGTGCTGTGTGACAGTAAAGTACACAAAAGAAATATGCAATGATCTAGTCAAATGAAGTTTATATCAGCTTATACTGTGGTCCTACCCTGTGGTGAGTATCAGTGCCGAGGGGTGAAATTATAACGAAGGCACGGTAACGGGTAATACCATTACCGTGGCGAAGGTAAGCCGTTATGATCTGCATAGTGGATCGGTGGGCAGGGATTTCTTATCGGAGGGATCGGTTTGTATGGACCCTGGTCACTAGTGGGTATTATATGCTGCTCAAAAGAAAATATGGACCACCAGATATTATGATTTTCCATGCCAATGAGCTAAATTCTGAAAGGTATTTTTCTGATAAATTCCATCTGATTTTATTTGAATTTGATGTTTTTCGAAAGCTTTAATAGTCAACTTGCCCACTTTACTGACGAATTTACTGTACTATTTCTCATATTCGCCGTGTGTCAGTTAGAATTGAAAAATGTTAAATTTTATGTATTATTGTATGAAACTTCAATTTGTTTTTATTCTAACTGACACACGGCGAATAGGAGAAATTTAATATATTAAAAATTCTTCAGTAAAGGCGACAAGTTGACTATTACAGCTGTCGATTCAAAGAAAATCCACATTAAATTTATCAGAAAAATACCTTTCTAGCTTTTTTGTATCGAAAATTATATGGTGGCAGCTATTTTCTTTTGAGCAGTATATAAATAAAATAATTAAGAGCAAATAACATTGATGTCACCAGAAACACGACAAACAAAGATTGTCGCTATATCCACGACAAAAGAATGGACAATTCAGAAATTCTAAGGGATGCGTGTTAAAAACAGCAACTTTAAAGCCGTGCGTGACATAATCCTTGATAAAATTAATTGTTTTTTTTTCGTTTTTCTTTTAATATATGGGGACAAGGTAATCTTCACGCTTTCAATAAAAGTCCCTCATGTTTTGCGTAGGCTGCCGGTTGCGTATATAAATTACATAGTATTTTTAAAAGATTGCAATTACATTTACCAATCCCTAACACAAGATAAAAAAAATTAAAACCCACTAAGCGGCGAGCGTCCGACAATGAACAACCCTATATTGCTTGGTTATTATTTCAACATGTCATCAGATTCCCCTCGGCTAAAACAATCACTTGTTTATATGTTGGTTCAGAGGGTAACCCTGATGTGATGTCCACCACTTTGTCTTAAAAAGTTTGTTTATCAATGTCTGCTTTCCAATATTTGTTTATGAACTCGTTGACGACGCAACAGACTTAACAGTACTTTAGGCATTGTTTATTACTTTAAAAAAATCTTCATTTCTCCTTTAAGCTCAAAAAGATTAGGTACCAACTACTAATCATTCTGTCCTCAAAGTCTACGTACGGATCATATTAAGTAAATCTCTCTGTTTGACCATACATAGCCGGAAAACAAAATGTTACATTCGCATTATTTAAATTGATTGCAACAAGAGGTCACTGTAACCGCTACTATAGAAATGTTGCTCTCAATAAAAATACTCGATTATGTTCGTTATCACACGATAAATACGAAACGACTTTGTTATCACAAACAGTTATAACACACGTAACATAACATAACAGCATATAGCGCCGCCGGGGATTGCTTTATAAACCAACGTTCAAATAGCTTGTTTACAATGTCCAAAAACACTGCGTTCTGTCAAGGGATATTACATACATGGCAAGATGTTTAGACTTGCCGTTCCGAGGGCTAGTAAGTTAAAACTAACATGTCTTCTGTAGTAAAAGGGTCGAAAGTATTTTGATGGCCATCATCTGTGTAAATGGACTGATCGTTTACACAAAAATTAAACAGATGGTACTCACTAGCTAGAGAGAGATGAAACACGCAAGTAAAAGCAGGAAACAACTAGATTTGCATCTGCCGTTTCGTGTTGCTTTCTTAGTTATCAAAACTGGTTCTGCCAAACAGCAAAACTTCGAGTAAGCCAGATAAACGAACATACGAGTTTATTAAAATTCGAGAACAATGTTCTGCTACAAGTTCATTCGATATAGAGAACTCCAAGGATCGCAGTAATAAATGGAAAATAAGTTGTTTCAAGAAATATGGTAATGTGTATTGAAATTACGCTACTAGTTATTAACGATACAGCTAGGTAAAGTGTCTGTATTTTCTATGCAGTTAAGTATTATTTATAAAATGCAAATGATTAAAAAAAAAACTACATTTTGGCGTTTTGTTTTTCTCGGATTTTACAATCTTCTTTTACTGTAGTGGCTAGCGTATACAGTCCAAGTTCCAGTCCAGTTCTTTACTAGCAACTTCTTCGATCATGATCATTAAAGTTTACAACAAATCTTGATGTGAAAACAGTTACGATCAATTATATACTTTATGAGTAGTTAGTTGAATTAGTTTAATCACTGCTCAATGAACAAGCGGCTATTTCGCTCTCGACCAATTAACATACGATATTCGTCGGTCACCCGCGTAATGCAATGTAAATTGTGTGTACGATGCAAATCGACGATGCGACTGTATTCGTGTGAATTACGAAAATATCTGGTGTGGCTATTAACTCAATTAGTCTTCGTGTTGAATCGCCGGCGACATCTGTACCAACGTGCCCATCTCAATTAACATAGAAATTGTTCACAGCTAAAGGTTGGGCTATAGGGGATCGCTAAGCCGCTTCTATTTTTGGAACTGTAAGAAGGAATTTGGTACGAAATACCCGAAGCCGACAAATAAGGTTTAACGATATTGTTACACTAATTGACTGTACTTTGGAATAGTGAATAGCGTGGATTGAAGATCTCAGATAAGTAGTTGTACCTATATTGGACCTAGTGGACGCAGGTATTTTGTAAATTTCGTTGAATGTTTGTAGAGGAGAGAAATAAATGCCTTTAATGTGAACTACAATTATTTTAATCATGAACTGCCATACCAAATTGTTATCTTAAGCTTACCCTAAGTTTTTGCTGAGAAATAATAGTCTGTTGACAATTTTATATCCATTAAGGAAACTGACCTACTCCGAACAACAAATCACAGAGCGTACTCTAACATCCGAGGAATTAGTCAACATTTTCTCGGAGTTTCGCTCCAGTAGTTTCACGTTCAAACAAATTATAGGTAGGAGCTCGGATTGTTGGGAGTGCCTCATTAGTCACATGTACTACCCGACCTTTGAATACTTACTTGACGTGAACATTTCTGATATTTCACACACTCCGCGTTGTACACCACATTTCGCAGAGTTAAGTTTCTGTTTGGCTCAGCTCTAAATGCCTCGTAACGTGGATGCAGACAAATAATTTTGCTTCAACTGTCCAAACTTCCGTTTCAGTTTGTGGGAAGCTAATACGAAGTGGGTATGTGGGTATTTTCCATACAGAAGACGATTGCACGAACAAAGGTTGATACATAAAAATCAATAACAACCGATTAGTAAAGCTTAATTTAATGATCCCGTTGATAATAGCTTAATTTAATGATGATGTGTTCCCGTTGAGCTCGAGCCCGTCGAGGCACTCCTCCGAGTAGCCGTTGTACGGCAGCTTGCCGCGCCGTTTTGAAACTGAGCGCGGGACAACTAAATAGTATTGTTTAATTTACTGACCAATAGTCCTGTTGGGCTCGAGCCGGTTAATGCACTCTTCCTAGTAGCCGCTGTACGACAGTTTGCCGAACCCGCTGCCGCCGCCGTTCTGATGCTGGGCGCGGGTCAACTGAATAGTTTACTTTAATTTACTGACCATAATGCGGCTCCTTGTCGTGTGGTATGTTCCCGTTGGGCTCGAGCCGGTCGAGGCACTCCTCCGAGTAGCCATTGTACGGCAGCTTGCCGCGCCCGCCGCCGTTCTGATGCCGGGCGCGGCACTCTCCGTTGTCGCCGTCCGGCTCGTCTTTTGTGGCTGCAACAATAAAAACTCAATTACAATCATTATCGTCATCATTAGCAGTCTATTTATTTTTCGTCTCTAATGCAATAACACTAAATTTTAGTTTGCTTCCTTTAGTTCCTTCTTCTTCCTTTCCTTTAGTCACTAAAGGAAGGAAATGTAGGTTGACTATTGAACTTAATATCGATGTTTGGAATTACATAAGTGACTATTTATTTTATAAAAAAAATGTAAATAGTAAGTTTTTACTTTTAAATTTGTAAATAGTAATTTTTGCACAGTTTTGTGCAAAAATTACTCAAATTTTACAGATAAGATCTCAAAGGTATTTTAGATATGCACTAGCATATCTAAAATACCTTCATGCACTAGCACGAAACCTGTGTTTTTCTCTAAGCACATTACATCCACTTTGTGTTACTGCTAATTTTCGTTTGAATCACATAAATATATAACTCAGATAAAGTAACTAGGTAGCTAGCTTCTTCAATCCCAAGGGTTCTTAGCTAGTTTCATATTCTCGAGAAATGCTATTTCCTTAATACAGTTGGTAATAATAAATTAGAGGAGGTAAGGCAATCTTCCGAGCTTGGAAAAACAGATCAAAATTTTACAAAAATAATATTCTATGAAAATATTATTAGACTGGCCTTGTACTTGCAGGTACGCCTTAAAAGCATTAAAAGATTTTATTTCTATGTTTGTGTACATACCAACGTTAAAATAGTAATCATTTAGGAACAACGTATTTTTCTTAAAGGAAGTTTGAAATGGGATGTATCACTCAAAACTTTTGTAGATGGCGCTCTCGGCAATGGTACCTTGTTTACAAATTATGACATTTGTTTTTTTAAGAATTTGTTTAATTACGTAAGCGGAAAGCATCATTAAAAAGAAAGAAGGCCGACTTAATTGAGATGTGAGTAAAAGATAACTCTAAGTATTTTATGATAATGATAAAAATATGTCAACTTTCTTGTGAAACTGACAGTTCAATTGGGTATCATCGCTAATGCGCCACCTAGCGGGAGAAAAAAGCAGTGATAGACCCCATTACGGTCTCAAAGTCCTTACAGCCTTTGTGGTTGGCGGAGACACTCCAATTAAAATTGCAAAGATATTTTACGAACACCGGCAACTGACTTTAATATCCATGGCATTGTTAATTCAACAATGAGCTATACCTACTAACTGAGGAAACTGAGCTACGCATTCAAAGAAAGATAGCTTGGCGAGTAAAAGCAATATTATATTTTAAAGGTCACTAATGATATGAATTAATCTCGGGACCGAGTTTAAAATGTGGCAGGAACAACAAATTGTAGACATTTCCTGGAAAGAATTTAATTTGTAGTTCGCTTGTTCTTCGTTCAGTCACTATTATGTATTTTAAATTTGAGATTTTAGCATTCAGTGCTATTTTTTATACAATACTAAATAATAAACTAGAAAAAAATCGACACGCACAAGATCATATTCTCAGGCGGAAATCGAACCACCTTTGGAAGTCCAGTCCAATGCTCTTCCAACTGAGTTACCGAGTCACAGTCGATTTTTTTCTAGTTATATACTAGTATATGATCTAGTACACTATTACGTATTATGTGAACCTGCCACATCGTTTCACATTAGAAAATTAAAACACATATAAATGAATGGTTGTATGTTGTATTATCGCAATTTGTGCTTAAACAGCTACTCGTACTTCTAAATTTATTTTGTTTGTCTGGAGATAAGAGCTTGTTCATTATTGACATACAAAGAGTAAACGCAGTTTTAAAACTGTTAAAGTCTTTGGATAAAAATAGTATTAAAACACAATTACTACTGTTAGACCTGGAGACCTTTGACGACCTCCGTGGTCGAGTGGCTTTGCACACCGATTTTCAAGGTGTCGCCATCTCTGAGGTCTCGGGACTCCGGGGTTCGATCCCCGGTTGGGTCAATTTAGAAAATGAACTTTTTTGTATTGACTCAGGTCTGGATGTTTGTGATACCACCGTTGTCTCTGATTTCCGTAATACAAGTGCTTCAGCTACTTACTTTGGAATCGGAGCAATGTATGTGATGTTGTCAAATATTATAAACTCTGGATTTTTCCGAATATGCAATTGTAGAAACTTCCACTGTAAATTGTAAGAAATTTCAGTTCGACATTTTTATTCTATACTAGAAAATCGTTTGCCGAGAAAAACATTTATTAAATCTTCTAGCAGTTTCTTTCATAAAAGCAGTGCTCAGATTTTACAACGTACAAAATCTAAAAATATTTGACTTTCGAAAACTGAATCGTAATTTCAGTTACATCTGCCTAACTACAGAATCACAATAGAAATGTGCGATAATACAAGTTAATTTATTTTCACAAAGGAGTACACTTCCAAGACGTCGCTAGTTCAACGCTCCAGGAAATGAAATGACAACTGCCGCTTTGGGAGAACAACTTTAATTGTGCGCAACCCCTTTATGATTCGGTCTTGTGGATAAATTATTAAGCACTTAATAACGTACGCGGCGCGGCGGTGCCGAATGTTAAGCTTATTACGTATTCCAAATCATTAAACAGAAACGCCAACATTATATTAGCTTATGAGATGACAGAGTTGGACCCGCGTTAAATAACTGCGACTGCGACACAGTAAGCGAGATATCCATTGCAAATTAGTAAATTAAGTGCATCTTGGCTGAAATTAATTATACATTCGCTATGGTTTCATGCAGAGAAATGACCAGCTGGCGCCTCGAGGAGTTTATTTACTTTATCTGTGCTGTCTTCTTCTTAGAATTTATTAACGTTATTATGTCGGCAGCTTTCTTCTACACACGGTACTCTGTAATGAACAAACACATTCCAACGAAACAAAGTTAGAATTTCGCCTACGTTGCGCGTTGTACCTCATTCATTAGAAATATTGCTTAGCGAGAGAAAATCCTCACCAAGTAGACATAAAATAAATACGCTCCGCTTCGGGGAGAATAAGTTTAATTATCTCGATTCTCGTTTGTGGATTCTTAGCTAACTACTCGCACGATAAATTTTTCACATATAATTTGGCACTCAACTCAAAGAACATACCGCTCATTATAGTTTCGTTTCGCACTGTGACCGGTCTTTTGGAGGGTTTCCTTCGGACTGGTTAGGATTATGTTGTTGATATATTAACGGTGTTATGTACGCTGGAACGATATCTCGTGCAAACATCCCATGAATGCAGTGTAAATAACTTGGCAAAACAATGGTTATTGGTTTTTTCCGGGTTGGATTAACGTGGGATTAGGGCAGAGGAGGTTCGCGGCACGTGCGTGGCGCCCGCTGCGATAAGGCGCCTCTCATAAATTGTTTTGTCGAGAACAATGAGGTGCACACACGTCCGTGGGCCGATACTACAGTTCCGTTCTCGGTATAGATGCAATTAGATATGGGAGGCTTTTGTTTCCGCGTATTCACTTTACACCCGATTCCGGCAGTAAAATCGTTTATCGCGCTCTATGATCAATCTTCATTCCTCGCGTCAGGTTGACGAACGTCGCCAATTTGTCAGCACATTGCGTCAAGGGGTGGAGATCTGAGCGAATTTCATGAAAGACCACAGAACATTTCGACGACATGTGACAACGTACGATTGTCTTTATAGGCTTAAGTGGTGTGTTTTATCACGTCCTAAATTAGACTACTGTTCTCTCGTTGGCGGGTTCTGTATTTGTGTACGTGGCTTAGCATCCCGTTCCGACGAAGTCTAGTCGGTTCGTTACTAAATGTCACAGATAATCTAGACACTAGAAGTAAAATATAAGACGGAAGAAATGTTTATGAGAAACTCAACAGCACTCTGGTGAGTCATAAACGTATTTCTCCAATCACATATTATGTTACTCGGAAACTATTCGACCAGAGGTCACCGAGTCACATAACTGAGGTGTTTTGCCTTAGCACGGAACAAAGGCCGGGAACAGGCACTAAATGCGTAATATAAACCTGTTTAAGTTTTCTTGAACATGTAAGGTATGCAGACATAACACACCTGATTAAGTTGCAGTTGCAATTACAACCGATGCGTCTTAGATGTTGTTACTTTCTATAAAATTAAGATTAAGATTAATCTGTGAATTTAATTTTGAAACACTTGAATTATATCCTCTAGATACTTCATGATATAATTCAAGTATTATTAGAATAAACTATATCGGGATTTACACCATGTACCTGTTTATTTTTGAGACTCCGATATTTCGGCGCAGTTGCATGCGCCATGGTGACGGAAGAACTGTCGATTGTTGCGTGCGGGTAATTGTTATTGGCAGACAAATCGGTCTACCCTCCGTCTAATCTTTTATTATTACGCTCGATACCGGTACCACTGTCTGCAAACTCACTACTCACTCGAATCTGTTCACGACACACGACACTTACTGTATCTGTACGCGAAACGGCGCTTTTACATTTCATGTTGTTTTTACACAAACGGATTACAGGGTTCCAAACACTCGACAATTTAAACCCATCTTCACGATTGAAATTTTTGTATTTGGTAATTCCAATCGCTTCTCCGACCATTCTTGGTATGTAGTGGCGTTCTGTTGAGATAATCTGAGGGTTATGCAACTCGATCCAGTGATTTGTGTCCGAATGAAGTAAATGTTCAGCAATGGCCGATTTTTGCGTATCGTTGTTTTTGACCGCTTTTATGTGCTCCTTTATACGGCATGCTATTGTGCGTTTAGTTTGGCCGATATATGAACTACCACAACTGCAGTCGATCTGATAAACACCAGGTTTCTCCAAAGGATGCAACTGCGCCGAAATATCGGAGTCTCAAAAATAAACAGGTACATGGTGTAAATCCCGATATAGTTTATTCTAATAACGTCAAAAACCATGGAAATTTAAAACATTATAATTCAAATATATATAATTCAAAGGAGTACTCCATTTTTATGTTTGTGTTTAATGGTGTCATAATTGAAGCAGAGACGCTTCGCGCTCGCTCGGTCGTTAACAATCTATGCATTATGATATGATGATGTTCAGGAGCTTTTATCGGTATTATGCTGTAGGCTGAATAGACATTTTGTATCTGCGAGTGCGGCGTATGAGAAGGGTTAGACACGCGTCACGGCTGGCTGACTGATAAAGAATGAAAAAGATATTTTGATACAGGGGACTCATTATAATGACGTTTGGCCTGGAAATGATATATAATTTGCATTTTGTTTTCACCGAAGTTGATAAGGAAATTGAATAAAATAGTTTTATTCGACAACCAAATACAAATATTGTTGAACCTCGTATTTCGTTCTTTGTAGTACTTAGTTCAATTTTCAGTTTACGAAGTAAGTACAAACAGCTGGTTTCAGACAATATTGTTTTAGACTTCCTGATGTCAAAGAGGTTCGATTCGATCGCCACTCTGGCCGTTGTGTCAGAGCTTATCGAACAACTTCTCATCGGATCGCCACTAACGAATTTGCGGATTTACCTCGACCGAGCGTATCGAAACTTTTCCCACCCGAATACACCGCCCCGACAGATTGCTTTTGTTGGTAAAGTATTAAGATTAAGCATTTTCGTCCAGAACTTGGGATTACCTCACGAGTTAGTCAGGAATTATTTCTATTGTGATTTATTGTTCAGTAAGTGATTGCATGATATACCTACTTCACTTTCTAGCTAGACTCTAGTAAAGGCATTCGAGTATATTACCTAACTCGACTTTCCTAAATTTTGTTGAAGGAGGATGCCACAAAAAAACCCAGAGTCGATTAAAATAATTTAAATATGGTGAGGTAGACCAGATATAATATGTCCTAAATATGCAATTTGATTTCACTTAAGGCCCCTATATACGTCAAGTGGCGCCCTCATTTTAATTAAATTTATTGCTCGCTAAGTCCATAAAATCACATGTACAGATTGAAGCTAGGGTTCTATAGTTTATTTACAAACAATAACCTCGGTAAAATTTTGTTCGTTGTAGTAGTAGTAGTTCGCAAAAGTGCTAAAAGTGGCCACTTTTGTTCCACTTTTACACGAGGTTCACGAGGATTATTTTTAGCATAGCCACAGGAAAAGTCTGATTCCTGAAATGGGGATATCGTTAAGCTGATCGACGATGGATGACTCATTCGCTGCAGTTTACTGCGACAAATTACTATCGATTCAATTCTACCTAGAATTAAACTACGTGCGACTTATAACACCGGATCGTGAACAGTTTCAATTTTAAGGCCAGTATATTAAAAATTATCGAAATTAACCTATTTTTGATTCAATGGTAAACAATCCAATAGTCTTTATTTTGAGCCGATAAAAATACATGTTGTAGTTTCATAAACGATGTTGATTATTTTACGGTTAAAAAACGATATTCGTATCTTCACTCGACTATAAAAATAGGCAAAGACAAAAAAAAAAATATTGGATAATACTTAAAGTTTATTATTAACCTCTAACGAATAAATCTAGAAAAACAGGTAATGACTTAAAGAAGAATATTCAACGGTTACTTTTTCGAAAAGTGACTTTATGCTCAAAATAACAACAAAAACATTGAAAAAATGAAAAAGTGAGGTTATTTTCATTACTCTTCACACCTAAAGAAAAAGACAAGAGACAGAATTTTTCGAATATACTGGCCTTAGCAGAATCGTCTGTTTTAGTAGTCTAGGTAGTAAACCTACTCCTGACCTGAAACATTTGTAACGGGAAAGTAAGTCGTATTCGAAAGTGTAGCTATCGTTTGTTATTAAGTCGTTTACATCTCCCCACCGTGGACAAGCATTGCGAAGAGAACCTACGAGAAACAATGGATTATATTTCATACGTATAAAATTACGAACGGTACTAATTAACTGGGTGTTATTTTAATGGTTTCACACTGTAGTGGAGAACTAGAGGTAATAAATTACGCTGTCTTTGGAAATTTCTCACTACTAAGAAAATGTCAATTAAGTTCCTACCTATTATAAGTAAACTTTACAATGTTTAATTATTGTCGTGTTTGTAATACACAACTGCCTAAATTATGGACCTTATCGTGGAACAATTTCGCACTTTAGCGGACTCGACCAGGTAATGTGCAGATTGACTAGTTAATCTGCACTCTAACTGGTTTACGCACTTTAACGGTGACATATATATGTATATATATGCATAATCTTCAAGTGGCTCCAGGCGTTACCCGAATTCATTATGTAATGTAACCGACCCACTTCGGAGGTTCGAAATCGAGCGAAAAGGTTAAACTTCGCACAATCGCCCCACAGAATAGACAATGCAAGGGTTGACAGTTTTAAAATAGATACTTATTGACAAAAAAACATGCAGTAATAAACATATTTGAAATATAGGAAGAGAAACGAAAATGAGGATATTTTGGCAAACTGGGGGTCTAGCCAAAGTAACATTTGCAAATCTTCGTTTTCGTTTCGCTTTTGAAAAATGTATGGGATTGACATAAGGTTTCGTTATCAATCGAAATTTAAAACGTTAAATCCATATATTTTCAAAAGCGAAGCGATAGCGAAAATTTGTAAATGTGACATTGGCTACGGGCTCTGATTCGCGATCTATCAATCTCATACAATCTGGATCAAAATGTTTAGTACCATTATGCATTTTGTGTCAATATCGCTGATGACGATCAACGGATCTTGATTGGATCACCATGTGGATTGACTGTGTAATGCCTAATGGCCCCCGGTAACGATTAATTGCGATTGTCAATTTTTCCGTCAATACCATTGTTAGAGCAATTGACAATCGCTTCAATTGCACATGCAAACAATAAATTTTCGCGTAAATTACGTAAAAATTAACAACCGCACATGATCGTTACCGAAGCGCTTATCAGCCAATGATTAATTTAACAAGCTGGCACAATGACAGATGTGTCACAACGCATCTGAGTGCTAAATCAAAAAATCCTAAATGTTCTATCGTGACGTCTCGGTAGCTATCGTAGCTACGACCCTTTCTCCAGTTTATCTGATCGTTCCACTTCGGGTGACCAGGACAAGGGTTTTGCTGGATTAACATAATTAACTTTGATGTAAGTTAGTGTGGAAATGAAATTAACAGTATCGGAATCCTTTGTTCTATTTGATACTACATACCATTAAATACTATAGCTACTTACCAGGATAAATTTAAAATACCTGGTATCTACAACAGTTAAATACATTTTGATCGGATTAAAAATAAAAATTAATGCTATTTACAGTTTTGTATGAAAAAAAAAATTTAATAGAAACCTATACATATACTGTCTTAATCCGAATAACATCACAAGATTAGTTAATTATGCTAAAATTGCAAATCATTTTGGTATTACGTTTGTATGGGAAGCTCACTGTTCGCAGGCGTCTTAATCTATTTTCATTAGTTGGGGAAATTTGGGAGGTTTCCTCTTCATTAATATTAATAATAATGGTAATATACCAACTAAAAAATAACCTTTTTGTATTATGACCAATACCATAGAATAAATACACAGTATTTTTTTATTTTGGCACAAAGAAAATATATTATACGAATAAGACATATTTTGACTCAGATCATTTTCAATAATCATATTAAGTAGAATAATTTACTTTACCGCTCTATCAAAATATTTACTATATTTTTAACAACTGTGTTAAGCACAATGATATTTTTTTACCGAAATGAACTTAATGAGGTTACGTTACGTACACACATAATGGAGAACAAGAATTATCAAGCGTCTAGTTTCACCATTTATCAAATTGTATCTGCTTCTGCATCTTATCAGTAACCCACATTGGGTGTATGTGTGTGTACTGTGTATGTAATAAAAAAATATACAGAATGGATTTTTTTAAGTGATCCTAGTACTCAAAATAAAGGAGATTTAGGAATGTTTGCTCTTAGGAGACATTCCCTTATTTCTTAAAAGAAGCAAAACTGCATTTATTTATAATTTTTTTAAATACGCTTGCCGTAGCCGGGAACCGAACCGACAATGATGCAAAAATTACATCTTGTACGACGATGACACCAATCCATAGGGTCAGTCAGTAGGAATCAATTCATTCCAAACAAACATGGATTCTTAATCGAACAAGTTTATGACATCTCACAATAATAAAAAGGGGCAAGTCTTCTTGCCCATTTTGAAATCTGAAGGGATGAATTTGGATTGAGATACTGAATTGGTTATTATCATAGGTAATAATTATGCTATAATGAGCTGGGGAACCATCTGTTGTAAAATTATCCGTTTTTGTTTTTCCTCGGGTAAATAATTTAGTTAATTTCTTAGAAAGTCTCTAGTGCATAACTATACTACTGTATTGTATTACAAGATATTTGATAGATTTTTAAATTATTCATAATCTTCCTTTTATGTTTTTTAGAGATTTGAGTCTTACTATCAATTAGTGCCATAAAATACAGGATGCAATTTTATTTTTTATTAGTGTCGGTTCGATTTCCGTCTACGGCAAAGAGTATTAAAATAAAACTTTGAATGCAGTTTTCCTTCTTTTCAAAAATAAAAGAAGGTCTACTTTAAGCAAAAACTCCTATCTCCTTTAGAGTACTTCCTCTCCAGGTTCACTTAAACAAACACCCTATATGTCCAAAAAAATCCATACATTTAATTAATTTAGCTGACAAATGCATTCATTTACCCACACTACTTAAAAACACAAAGAGAGAAAATGAGGATATTTGACTTTGAAGTTCTCCCAAGGGAAATGTCTTCACATACCTCCTCCGCGCGGGGAAATAAGTATAATTTTGATCATAATAGTCAAAAACTATTCGCAAACTAACAAACAAACTGATTTCACAAGGTTAAAATTGGTTGTTAAAAAGTTACATAAAAAATTACAGTATTTTCAAGATTACTCGAAAACTACTGAACCGATTTGAGTAATCGGTGGACATACATAAAAAGAGCATAATTAATTAAATATATAGTGATACAAGGAGATGCTATGGCTAATGAAGATATTAAAGAAAGGCTTTCAAAATGGTCAATACTATTTTTCCGAATGTTGAAACAGCGCAAAGCGAGGCCGGTGACGTAAAGGTCAAAGTTTAAAGACGCCCCGGGATAGTTCAGCCTTTGTACACCTGACATTTCTACACGGGACGCCACACTTCACTGGCTTCGAAACTCGGCTCACTGCGGCGTTCACGGATGCGGAGAAATAATATTTTTATAAAACAAAGGAAAAGAAAACTATTCCAAGTTGAAAAATGAAACTTTTTACGTATTGAAATCGTAAGATCCGGGTGGTAATATTAATATGTAGAATTTGGCTCACAGCTTGATTCAACAAGTTCTGATTCTGAAAAAGAACCAAACCATTAATTCCATAAAAGATACACTTCTTTTATCTCGTAAAAAGGCACAAATAAACTTGCCAAAATTGCCCTAACCAAAAATATTTATTTTCCGTAGATAACGAACCTGCCTGAAAGTAGGCTGTATTATTTCGGCTCACTGGTTCGGATACATCAACGCAGATGCCATGCTAAAATGTAGTGAATGCTGTGTTCATACGAAGCAACGAAAGTCGAATATTAGTACTTTGAAAATATAACATGGGAAAAAATAAATATTATGTAACAAAGATTATGATAATTTATTCAGTTTTTTTTAACCGCAACTTTAACCGCTATGACTAATAAACCGGCCCTATTTAATAAGTGACAATTTGTCAATTGTCATGTCAATTAAGTTAACATTGCGGTGTAGCTATGATTAGTTTATTCTATTTTCAAATCGGTTGATGCAATGGATATAAAATTATCATGACGGGTGACAAATTGTCACGTTTATTAAATAGGGCCCTGCTGTAAACTCGAGTTTGGGTAGCAAAATATATTTCTAAGAATTTTTGTCTTAGTATTCCTTCATGGTGTCATTCTTAGCTATACTTACGTTAGACCTAATCAAGTTATTTATGTCAGGGTCATTAGCCCTGAGTGAACAATTCAGGCCAAGTAATCAACCCAATAATGTTGAACGAAAGGCCGGACGCGTGTGACTCAGCAGCCGGTGTAGACGGCAGGACACTTAGCTTTAATACGTGTTGACATCTTAAATGTTTTATCACTATCTTGAGTCATTTTATGGTCTCCACTGCTGGAGCACAGGCCTTTCTTATGGATAGATGAGAAGGAAAGGGGACAAGACCATGCAAGCCCAATGCTGAGCATGTTACGACTGCAAATGCAGCCGGGAGTCTGGGACCAACAGCTTAACGTGCCTGAACCACGGAGTGGCTAGAGATAATACACTTCTGGGCACCCATCCGATGACCGTCCCTACCCTAGGGCGATACCTATGCTCTAATGTCTCCCTGAAGTTTACATGAAAAATATAATGAAAAGTATGTATGCTTGGTTTAACCCATCAAGCCCCGGAAAATTAGACACAATACATATTGTCCGGTCGCATTCGGCCGCTCGGGCATTTATAAATTAAGGTAAATGTCTTTGACAGTCGTACGCCATATCATTTCTTTGTAAAGAGGTAGATGTCGAAAGCGAAAAGTGATATAATAATTGAATACAGTTTGATGTGAGGTAAGTGAAGCATTCCACATACCAGGAAATGGAAAATAAACATTGTGGCATAACTGTGCAATGAAAACATGCTCAACTATGTAAACAAGTAATTCTTACAGCTGCATTAAGAGTTACTAAATATAGTATTATACTGGATTTGAGACAAGTTTGATGATTTGCCAAGCGATAGCAATAGCAAAACTGGTTCATACATTAAAAAGGTTCATTGAACTGGGCAATTAAACACGAAGATTTATGATAAGAGTATACGAGTACACACTATCGAATATTTATAAACAACCGGTACCTAACCAATTTGTCATAATAGTCATTTTACATTTCTAATCAAACAAAAGTAAAACAAAAAGAAATGATTTTAATTTAAATACTAATTACTTAACTAACCTTACTTAACCTTATGACCTTATCGTGTAAAGACAAGTTGATATATTGCGACAAGAAACAGTCATTACTAAAACAGATGCACACATGAAGTTTGGGTCATCAAACAGTGATGTCAGTGCAACGAACCCAAAGACATTACAACGTGCTTACGTAACCCACAGTTGAGCAACAGACAATTGAGGCAATAAAGACGAAAACATTCTCAAGTGGCCAGGAATCACTATGAATGTAACATCACAGGCATCGAGAGCACCGCATCAATTTATAAGGAATCATGGTACAACAAAGTGAATTTATAAAGGAATTAAACGTCACGAGCAGAGTAGTAAAAAACCGACGCCTTCACAAAAGTATTTGAATAGATGGAAGACAATGGGGCGCGTCGACAAAAGGCAGTCCAGACTTCATGGCTGTGGTGCGGGTGCGAGGCAACAATACATCGCTCCTGTGCGGTCGAGTGACTCAACTTTATAGCATATACACATGTATTCAATCTGTTTTCATATGTCACTTTGGAACCTATTTGCTAGAAGTGAATAGTTGGACGCCTTTATTTTATTTACTGCAAAGGTTTCAACAATTTAATTTAGCAGGAGATATACATAAAAAAGTACCAAGCATTAGCCTATAATAATATAAAATGTTGCAGACAAGGAAATAGAATACAATCTGAAACATAAGTGCTGTCAATGTTAACAGCTTGTGGTGTGGTGGAGTGTCAAGTTACAAATTCCAGAAAATGCGGCAACCTGACCCGAAGCCGTCAAGGAAACAATGAAGCAGAACTGTATCGAGTGTTCATCTATACACGTGATCTACGACGCATAGGACAAGTAGGGCAAATAAGTATTATCTATCAACGAGCCGTGCGGAAGTCTGCTATCAATCAACAGCCAGATAATAAACACGTTGAACCCCTATGACGCGTGCCGGAAGATACGCAAGAGTATATTTTAGGGGATTCATTATACCCCGACAAGATAATAAAATGGCGACGAGATACTATAGAGTTTAACCATTAATCATCTGCTAATGATCGGGTATTTCGAATCGGTGCGATGACAATGAAATGAGTAATCTATTACACTGCCTTTATATTATCATAATAGCTAATTGATAACTTTCATCCTTCATTCATGTAGCATAACAGTCATTTATTCCTGTTAAGAAGTATCCACAAATATACGCAGATTACTGAATGATAAAGGAAAGCGAAGAGAAAACACTTTCGATTAAAAACAAGATCAAACAATCTGTAAGGGCGCCACGGAACGATTTAACGATAAAATCTTCATTAATATTTAAATTTGAATAATAATGACCGATTAAAACCTCAAACCCGCCCTAGTTTACGTCGGTACCTACCAGGTCAACAGAAGTAGGCAGGAGGTCCATTTATGGCGCAAACGAGTCTGCTCGACGAATGCGTTGATTCACTCTTTGAAGGTCGCTCATACTAGCAATGACTTCCGTTGTTATTAGTCATTGTTTTGTTTTCTGTTAATTTATACATGTTAATATGTCAGCCCCCCTAGCATGACCACTGAACATGATATAATATAGCGATTTATCACGTTTAACTGTCAAAAGACAATGGATTTTGACAGTTGAGTGTCGATAAAATGCTATATCAAGCGATATAATCGTGTTTCGTCGTTCATGCTAGGGGGGCTGATCGATCAGTGTGATCTGTGCTAACCGAACTGTTGCTGGTCTGTCGTCTTTGGTGCCAGTTTTCTTTATCGAAATCTGTTTAAAATTATTAGCTTGTTAAGTAAAAAAAACAAAAACAAAAATCTAAATTTTAGATTTATATATCTGGTTTTATTTTTAAGTCCTTCTTATAACTAAGGTCAATCAAGGACTTTCATAATTACACATAGGCATTCGTCGCAAATTATAGTGGAGGTAAATATAAAATAAGGAGAGGGAGTTGGGAGAGATTGTTTTGTCTGAATCCGTACTAATCTTGTCCCAGATAACGTTAGGAATTTTCAAAATTTGCAAAAGATCAGTGTGTAATAAAATAACAAACAGAGACTCTACCTTTGTTTTAATCAAACGCAAATTAAGTTTCACTTGCTACTTATTTACCAACACCCAAAGCATAGGTACGTCATGTCAAGCTATTTAAATGCACTTGATTTTACAAAGTGAGAGTAACTAGTACTACTCAAAGACGAACAGGTGACGAATCTGAGCCACCCACACAAGCCCAAGATATATTTACTAGAGCAAACATGTGTAACATTAACGAGTGTTATGAAACGACTTCGAAACTTTGAAGCCAGTTTGCTTTCATTACGATATTGGATTTCCAAGTAAAAAAGACAATTATTGACGATAGGATATTGTTTTATCGGGAGATACGAGAGCTACTGGTGTTTATGGTTGTATCCATGGTTTTGCCCACGATCTCAGACCAGACTGGAATTTAATTTGCCGTTGGAGTTTCGGAAATAATAATATTGTCTTTTTTCAAATACCTAAGTTCATAAAAAATAGTATACCTACAGGGTTGTATTGCAGACGGCAGACGTGACAATGTAACAAACAAACAGAGTTACATTACCATTTATAATATTAGACATAGACACAATCAAAAAAGGTAAATATAGTTAGAATTTGTAAGGTGAAACATTCTTTACATTAACACACGGCAAATCTACATACTGAGAAAAACGAGAAGGGTGCGACAAGGGTACAACAATAGTTTACAATTTTCTATGTGTAGAAACTGTAGCAAGTCTCCCTATTTTGCTTGATTGGTAGTAAACTTGCACTCATATTAATGTTTACATACATTTACATAATAATGATCTGTTAACGGGTATCAGTAAGTATTAGTTACTTACCAAGCCTTAAAGAATTAACTGTACCAACAGTTAACGCAATATACTATTTAGTCAAACTTACGTAAATATTTGCAGCAATTTTAAATTAAATTCAAACATAAATAAATCAAATTGCACAACACGCTATTTCGTTGCAATTTGCGTCTGCACCATTACTCAAACATTTGGAGTGGAGCTCAGACGTTTCCTCGTCTCGTCTCCACTTCGCATTGCAAAACATAGCACTAAATCACAACTTTATAGCGACATCAATTAAAGTTATCGGTGAAAGGAAAATACAAATAAACTTATTAAATAACTGCCGGCTGTCGCCATCGAGTTATCTTCAATTTACTCGGTTATTTAGAGCAGTCAGGGCAATATACTGGCGAGGCCGCCGATCACATTAGGAGTCAGTCAACATATTGACACGTCAAACAAACGGATTTGTACTTGAATCGGTTTATATGAATAGATAGTTTCCTGCGCACGCATCACTGTGCAATCGACCGTAAACAAAGTGACTGAAAAGGGTCATTGGATGGACCCTAATAGCGATTTCTCGAATTTGAACTTTGTGACGAAATGCAACAAAAACTATTTTGAAGTTCTTCCACGGGGTCTGAATAATAATAACTATACAATGTGTATTGAACTATTGAGACATGAAAGCGAAAACATATATCTCAAAAGTCCTCCTGTCGGAAATCAAAGTCGATACGTCGGTCATCGTCCATACATTTTGTGCGATTAGCTTACATTACCCTTTGCGTCCATGTAGAAACTTCAGGTGTTTAAAACATCACTACGATGCGCAAATTACTTTCAACTTCCTATCAATTTTATTAATAATTATCCATTTGTAGATACTGTATAGTCATCGTATAAACATTCCAATTTCCTTTATCAATGGCAACTGTATACGGATTACTGTTATACCATACACGAATGATTCATTGATCTATTCCAAGATATAAATCCGCAGCTGACGCGTAAACAGTAATGAATTTTGTTTGCGAAGTCAATAATGGAATTGCTCTATAAAAGTTCTATTGGTTTAATCCAAAATCGTTATTCGTTTGAATTCGGGTGAAATGATTGATAGCTTTGTTAAGGATAAAAACATACTGTAAACTGATAATAATACGATACTTTAAAATACAGTTACTCATCAAAAATATTGCGATACCGCTGTTTTGTCGCAACACAGGATCGTGATACCAAATGTAATGTGGTTATATTAATTACCTAGTATATTACTATTACTAACCAAATCCATAAGTTGGGTCACACTAAAATATGTAAACAAACGAAAATTGCGTGAGGTAACCTCATTCAGTTCTGCCATTTGAATGACACACCACTTATTTCAAGGTAAACAAAAGCTATCTTGGTCGGAAATTAAAGTTATTTTGGTACCGGCTAATTGGGATTTATTGGCGGTTTTTGTAACGCCTCTATTAAGAGTTTGATTGACATCCATCAGAGGAATGACACATTGTTACGCGCCATGAAAAATGTGTGGTTACACATGAAGAATGCGTCATAGACACATTTTTACCAAAGTTCAAGCCAGAAATAACTAGTATTATAAATTATACTTCTTATAGTTTCACATACACTCCTCAAAAATCACCTAAATGTTACGTTAAGTATAGACGTGGATTCAACTCAAAATAAGGGCAAGAACTAGTTGAAATTCCTAATACAACCTTTTTAGGCAATACAAATAACAGCAGACATAAAACCGGAGTAAACAGTTTCCGAAACGGAAGTTACGAAGTGTGTAGTACCTAGAAGTTTATGTATTCTGTGGTAGCGGTTTGCGGACACAAACGCATTAAAACCTCTTAAAGGAGAATGACCTTTTAAGGAAAACGCCTTCATCGATTGAGGGTACTGCGAGAGTAGGGGTGGACAAAGCCGCCATACAAATAGCACAACAGATTGCGCATTATTAGCTTCACCATAATTGGCCGCTTTACAGATAGTTAAGAGTAAATATTCGGTATATTATTAGATCGCGTCGGTCATTGAAACACATGAAACGTACAAATCTATTCTGGTCATTATTATCAAAGACGTCGTCTATTTTTAATTCGGATTTGCTTTTTTATTAATAACCAAGATCAAAGGCTAAACTGATAAAGTGATTTGAAAATTCAGAATTGACGCAGTAGCTGTACCTATAGATAAAGAATCAAAACATGAGCAGCTGTATAAATAAACATCGATTGTTTTTTTATTAACCTTTAAGCCTTTAATGAATAATTCATTGTGCAAAGCCCTACAGACAAAAAAAGTCTGTGTATTCTAGACAGAAGCGTCGTTTGCTCTGGCTATGTTCGGAAACACCACAGGACAGAGAATTGTAAAACACACTGCCTGTGAGTGGGAAACAGAACTGTTTTTTTTGTTGTACTGGAAACTCCTTGGGATGGAAACTGCTACTTCATTGGCTGTCGCTACAGTCCAGAAATATCCAAATTTAGCAGCGCCTAGCGACAATAACTTCTTTACTTAGCGGACCCAGATGCGACTACCCAGATTAAAATATTACTAGGTAGTTACATAAAATATTGAAGTAAGTAGAAGAGCCAATGAACACTTTTTATATTTTAGAGGTTTTTTGTGTCGTTTAGAGATTTGAGTAATTTAAATTTTTAATTTAATTTTCATTTCGTACTTTTTAAATTACTAGTAGACCCGCTACGATCAACACTCTATTCCATCATTCACAATAATACTTTTCTCGATATGAGCCTCGATCACTATCTAACATCTATTAATTGAGACTATTTTAATGAGCCCAAATACGCTGAATCTGCTGTAAGTTGCTGAGGAGTTGAGTATCCCGCAGACTAACTGATGCTGTAGCTTCAGCTCAAGCTCAAGGCACTCTAAATTTCAATTTAATCTGTTCAGTCGTTTGAAGTTCATTAGGTAGGAAAAGAGCTGATGATCTTCATAAATTATAGCTAAAAACCATTTAGCATTTGAATCATTTAAATAAAAAAAACCGCATCAAAATCGGTTCATTACTTTGGGAACTACGTTGCCTCAGACAGACAGACAGATACACACACACACACCAAACTTATAACACCACTCTTTTTACGTTAAAAATGAGTAGTAAAGAGCGCTTGCCGCCAGCCGAATAATTTCAAAAATAGAGCCCCTGTGCTGCTACAGTGGTGATTGTTAAGCTAGAAACTCCTTGGCAATTGCTGCAGTGCTGAATATAGACTGACTTGGCTTGAGATTGCCATGTAAGAAATGTGTATGTGTGCATACTCATAAAACCGCGACTTGTTCCGAGCGGCCCTGTCTGTCTACTTATGTTGTACTCGACTTGTTACGAGCGGCTCTGTCTACTTAGGTTGTATTGTAACTCCAAGTCTCATCTCATTAGATATCATGTTTATACGATCATGCATGTCCGAGACTCCCGAGTTGCATGGATGCACGGATGATATTGCAAACTACATCATTAAACAAAAGGTGTGGGTGTGGCATAATATGCATGCCATCGCTATCACAGAACGTGTAAGCAGCCTCCTACGCATCGAGAGATATTCTCGTACACACAGTATTTATCAAATGAAATTGTTTACGGAACAGAGGCGAAGGAGAAGTATTTTGTTCTAAATTAAGCCCGGAACAAAGATTAAACATTTTTGGTCCGGAACATAAATTATAACATTTAGGTACATACAATTATTCGCTGTTATGTTATTCATTATTCTTGTTCTTGTCAGATTTTCTGTGATGTGTCCAGGGGATGGAAATAAGGTATTTATGCTGAAGTTGAATATGTACGTAGTGAAATCTTAATTAAGCGCTGTAGATGGCGAATGGCTTTAATAACTGGTCTACTACGTAGCGTTAAATTATAAATTAAGTAAAAACAGTATAAACAAATATGGAACAATTACTTAACAATTTCCTTGTTGGTAATTTATTTAATGCTTGTAAAACCGGAGGATCTATTAATGATTGGACTATTACCACGGGGTAAACAAAAATCTTCTGCTATTACAGTGCATACTAGATGAGTTTCCTCAAACAAATAATTGATACAATGAATTACAAAATTCAATAGACCGAATAATTTTTTTTCGACGTATTGATGACTTTTTAAATAACCACCTTAATTATCCAACATACTTACAATTATTATTATTATTAAAACCGCGCAAGTGCGAGTCGGACTCGTCCACCGCGGGTTCTGAACCTTGTAGGTACTTAAATAAAGACTATGCACTTGTAGTAGACGATATAACTTGCTGAATTCATAGTTCTTCTTCTAATTTTTGATTCCCTTGAGTGTCGAAATATTCGTTTTTTGCGGCATAAACGGCCGTATCTTTTTTTAGGTTAACTTAGAAGTTTCATTTTTTTACAGCTTCAAGGGACTGGTAGACCTGAGTATATGGTTTTAATTTTAACTCTATACCTCCACGCTTTCTCGAGATAAAGGGTCTTGACAGACAGACAGACAGACTGACGTACAACAAATTGATCCTATAAGGATTCCGTTTTTTTCCTTTTGAGGTATGGAACCCTAAAAATAAAACAAAATTGAAATAAATCACTTTTACCATCTTTTACGGCTGCTAACGCGTTCGTAAAAGAGTTTTATTGCATGCATATGCGCGTAAATCTTAGAAGTGAATACGAAAAACAAAACTACCAATGCCCGCAAAACGATGACGTATAAAAAGTTAACGTCAAGTTTGGTGTAGCCAAAGATACTTTACGGAATCTTATTGTTTTGTAAAACAAGTTGTCGTATGGCAAAACATACACCCGTGAGTTACAGGTTAAACCGGTCAAAGTATTAAAGCTATTTTCAAACGCTCATACGTTCACCAAATTGTCCCAATTAGCGAAGTTATCCAAATCGTAGATAGCACGCGGCACGCACCCTAACGCGGATTGGAAAACGTATAATTACGTGTAATTGGTTTAGGGCTTTCGTAACCAATCTATTTCAGGAGTGTTACGTATTGATACGAGCTACGTTCACACGTCAAGTTCACTATTTTCCGCCAACAATAAAAGGGACAGCGTGGACATAGCGTAAGGGCACACCCCGGACACTACATATAAACGTCTCGTTTATATCCTACTTCTATTACTTACATATAAAAAGAATGACATCTGTACACATGGGTGGGTGAAGTGTACAGGGTTACCTACCTGAGATTGATTATAGGTACTTACCTTTTATAAACATTCACTTTCGCTAAAAAGCTAATTGTTACGAAAACTTTTGAGTAATTATCATATTGTCTGTATCAACTGTCATATTATAAAAGTTTACTCTTTGCAACTGTCGAACCGAGCGACACGGTCCTCGGACGGCGACGGCCCTCAATAATGATACAGATAGCTCGCCAACCTAGTGCGGGGCGGGGTGCGGTACCGCCGATCGGTGGGAGGGTGGGAGTGGCCATTCTGTACGTCAGTACTATTATTAACTCTGTGGTAAGGGTTTCTCTTCTTTCACACGTATAGTGGAAGCTGTGGAAGCTATCAGACCTTTTTACAGCATCGCTACGCATCTTGCACTGCCCATTTTCCGAATCTATTCCTATCAGGGTTACGTTACAACCTTTCAAGTAACAATTAATATTTTACTGTATATAAATCTATATACGGACTATTAAGGAGTTTCACGTATAAGACCGCCAGGAATCATCCAAAACATACTTACTTAAATAAATTAATACTTAACAAGAAGATTTTAATGCGCTGTAACTAACGTTTATTTCGATTGATCAATGTAGACATTTGATAAGCAGTTGAGCGGAACTAAAAGATTCATTGGCTAATAAAAGAACGTGGTTACGAAAGATCATTAAAACATTTCGCGTCATCCAGTAGTCATTAAAGGCATCACGCATGAAATAATTATCTACGGGTCCCCGGTTTACCGAGCTGTGAAGAGGATGACCAATTGTCCAAACTGGACAGTCATTGTGACATTTATTATGTACCAAACCAAACAATTGGTGTTTTCTCATTGGTATTTGTAAATCGGTATGTTTTTACTGGCCACGCACGAATAGGCTGATCAAAATTGGATGTTGCCATGTTAAGCAATAATTTTTAATGCGCGAATAAGCAAAGGCCCAGTTGACCCCAGGCCACTTCAATCGTGTGGAAACTTATGGGTGTCGCTGCTGTTAACCCTATTCATGCTACAGAATTCATGAAACCTTTCTTAAAGACAGACAGAGTAAGCAGTTCCTCTCGAAAGGAAACATCACTACTTTTTGTGTAGGTACCTATTGTATAAGTGACTGTAAATGAATCCCAAGACCATTTAACTGATCATAAGACTTGATGTAAAAGGCACAACTTATTACAGCCATTCTAATTTTAGTGTGTTAACTCTGTCATAATACAAAAATAATTACCACCGAAATGACAAAAATTTTTGAAAAATTATAAAATATTGTATTGTAATATAATATTACTAGCTGACTGGCAAACGTTATTTTGCCATAAAAACTGATAAATTATCGACCACCCTTATCACTTAGGGGTATGAAAAATAGTTTACGTCCTATTCTCAGACTTACTAAATATACAGAAAATTTCTCAAGAATCGGTCAAGCCGTTTCGGAGGAGTTTTGTTACAAACACTGTGACACGAGAATTTTATATATTAGATTATATTCTCGACCTCTTCATGCTACTATGGCAGCAGGATCGCTTCGCTTGGGTAAAAAATTAAGTTTGGACTTTGGTGATGCACCAAAGTCCAAACTTAATTTTTTACCCACGACGGACGGAAGGAAACGGAGGCGGTATATGCGTTTGGGGTTAGAGGTTGTGTGTGTGTTTGTATTTGTCTGTTACCATTGTCCTCGGAAACTACTGGGTCGATTTCGATGCGGTTTTTTTGCATTCAAAAGGTTTCATTTTTTATTATAAAACTAGCCTCCGCCCGCGACTTCGTCCGCGTGGGTGGCGGACGGCGGAAAATATGGCGACTAGTTTAAACGACCTTAGTGTATAAAAGCTAGCACAACGTAGTTTCCATGATTCTACCCAACCCGATTAGATAAACCAAGGCATAGATTATAAGTTGGAACCAAACTACCAAACTGTGAAATCATCAAAATTCGTTCAGCTGTTTTTGCGTAATGCGCGCACAAAGATTTAACGTCTTATTCATATAAAGTTATGGAAAGCCTATAAGCTTGTTATAAGGAATTTCTTGAAAATCATAATTCATAATCGCTCAACAACGACTAACTCCCCTTACTAATAAAGATTGTATAGCAGATGTATAAATTACACAGTGGTGACTCTCTGTCAAACTATTTAAGTTTGACATTAAAAAGAAAGGGACAAAACACTGTGTAACTTATACATCTGCTATACAATCTTTATTAGTAAGGGAGAAACACTATAAACCTTTGATAAAGTTATAGGAGGGTGCTGCCTATTTTATCCCTATTTTTAGTTAACAACATGGCCGACTACATAACAGCTGATAGAAGTGACAGCGTTCACGTTATTTTACAACTAATTGACATTTAATGACAGATCATAGCATTAATTAACTAAAATTGACTATAATTACAATTTAAGGTTTTTTTATGAATAAGGCAGTTAGACTTTACAGTTTTATTATAATGTGTAGATTTAATTCAAGTAATACTTACATAATCTACCGAAGCTAAGGGACAGGCGCTTTCTTAGCTTTTGCATTTTGCTCATAGCACCGCCCCTTTTTTCTCTCATTGTCACGCCTGAAACAAAGAACAAGGATATTAAATATAAGATATAAACGTGAGATAAAGCATGTTATAAAAGAAAGCATTTCCCCCATTATGTGGCGAAATTTCTAATAGTAACTAAAATATCAAACAACTACATTCAAACTTTATGAATGTAATACAATTGCCTAGTAATAATAACTATTACGATGTGAGCTTAATTAATCAGGACAAGTTATAAGGTGCAGTCACGCTACGCTTCCCTCCCCACTCGCAATAATGACTTGTTCGGAAAATTTTCGTATGGCTTACATTACATAGTCATACAATGGAGCAGTTGGTATTTCTGTTTATTTTATTTACAAGTATAGATATTCCGTAAAACCATGAAATTGAAAATACACTGCAAAGTTAACATCCCTG
This sequence comes from Catoptria pinella, assembly GCA_963556745.1. Lineage (NCBI taxonomy): Eukaryota > Metazoa > Arthropoda > Insecta > Lepidoptera > Crambidae > Catoptria > Catoptria pinella. The sequence continues at coordinate 3,400,370 of OY750771.1, forward strand.
AAAATAAAGATATATTTGCCGAACTGCTGCAATTCCTTTGGGCTCTACATTAAAATATCGTTTTGCTCATTTGGTTTATTGCTAATGAAATAATGTACAAATAAAAACGAATTATTCTCAAACTAATTATGTACACATTTATAATCAATTTATTATGGAAGACTCCACGTTCGAAACTCGTTATCCAGAGACTTCTCTGACTGCGCTCTGCTGGGGCTGTGCAATAGTTCACACTAATATTTGCGAGGACATAATTATTGTGCTAAAATATAACAGTAAGCCTGTCTTAAAACTTATTCCGTTAGACGCATCTCTCACTGCTACGCATTTGCGTGACCACAGATTTTAATTTTGTACGTGGCATGGTAGCAGGCAATGTGTCATCTATCTTAGCTGTAAAAAACACACACACACACACACACATACATTTAGTTAGAACAAGCCTTGAGTCTGTTATGCCGATATCGCATGGCATGGCTTAACAGGTGATCGCGTGCGCGCGAAAATTCGGCTCTTTCATTAACAAAGTAGGGGAATATTTAATAATAGGAAACAGTACGCGCTCTCGATATGAGTTGTACGTAAATAGGAAAGTGTTAATTTGTTTACAACGTTGTGAATTTGTTGAACGTTTATTGAGTTACTAGCTTCCACCCGCAGCTTCGTCCGCGTGGTCGTTCGAGAAAATCCATAGAGAACCTTTAACCAAGATAAAGTATTCTGTTTTAATTTCATCAACATCAGATTAGCCGTTTGAACTTGATTAGGCGGGTCCGCACCAAGCGCATTTCCCCGCGAGAAAGTCGCGGGCGGAAGCTAGTTTATAAAATTCAGAATTGGATCCAGAGATATGACTATCAGATTTCCGTTCCCGTTCCCACTCGCAATCCCGTTCCCGTTCCAGTTCCCGTCCCCATTCCCGTTCCAGTTCTCCAATAACGACTTCGCTTTTTAGGTTACTTTTTCTTTGTTTTTTCTGTTTCTTTTTTCTACGAAGTTGATTTTCAGAAAATAACGAAATAATTTGCGTATTAGTTTATAGAAGTGGGCTCCTACAACGTTTCAAGTAGAAATGTCTATTTTATATCATTTTTACCCAAACAAAATTTGAACTCTTATTTCACCCGTAGGGGTTGAATCATGTCCACCGTGTTGGACTTTAAAATAAATGTTATTTTCGCAATCTACATCTCATAAAACCCCAATGCCCAAACATCCATATCGACATTTAAGGTTTATTTCCCCATTTTACCCCCTTAAAGGTTGAAATTCCAATAGTACTGATATACGATGCGTTAGTTTCAAGAAACGTATTAATTTGCAATCGTCAGCTTAACATCAAATTTGAAGATCCTAATAGCTTCGAAACTAAGGGACTTTCAAACAAACTTTCATCCCCTTAGGGGGAGAATTTAAAAAAAAACTTAGTCCACCCCTAGACCTTATAAGGAACCTACGTGCTAAATTTGGAATCTCTAGACCCGCGGTTTGGACCGTGCTTTAATATGTCAGTCAGTCACTTAGTTTCTTCTTTTATATATTTAGATCTGAAACTCATAAAATGGTGTAAATTGTAACAAATACTGCAAGAGGAAGTCGAGCAATGATTTATGAGGCATAGTATTTATTTATTTATATTTAATATGAACATTAGCGAGTAGGTATAATACAAACTACAGAGTGACCAAATTCAGTAAGTTTAGTTTTTATTTCATGTAACAATCTTCCTGTAGCAAGACGAACTTAAGGAGGTTTGCCTAAAATAGTGTAGATAAACTTTGTTGATCTGTCAAAATTACATTTCGTAGTAGACAATTTTTTTGTCCGTTTTGACACAACGTTCTTCGTCGAGCATAAAATAAAATTATAAATTACGCGTGTAAACCTTGTCCAACTGCCAGATTTCCAAAAGTTCTTTGCGGAACCAAATATGAAGTCATTAAAAGGCCAAGCGTGCCGAGCTGTCGCGGTTCTGTCGTATGTAAACACGTAACTGGGTGGAAACATTTCGGGAATTCACTCGATGTTTGCGGGAATCGGCGCTTGGCTTGCCAAATATTCAAATGAAACATGCATGCTGTAACGATGTTATACCATACCACTCGTAATTCTACTCGGTTTAACGTATTTACATTACTACGACTCCTTTTCCATCATGTAGCTTCGTCTTAACGCTGTTGCTTTCAAAATAAACAGATAGAGTGTCTTCTGTTTAGAAATTAGTGGTGAACGTACTCCATCGCCTACAGAAAAAAAAACTATAAAAATAACTTTCAAATGCGTTAAAAGAAGCTAAAAACGACTCAGAATGCACATTGCACACCGTTTGCCATAAAGAAGAAGTTATCGTTTCATTATGCCAGAACGCCATTTGAACTTTTTACAAAACGCTATCAAAAAGTTTATCCTGTCGTCATGCACAAGAAATAATCGACCGATAATTCGCTTATATTACCCATTTTCAAAAGCAAACTACATGAAACTCCCAGCGAAAACTTTTTACGTTCAATGCACTTACGGTTTGATATTACAAGTCTTTGATGCTGTCGTGGTCGATTCGGAACCGTGTGTTGAAATTCAAAAGCCAAGTTTACTTTAAATTAGAGCAAGATTTATTCTTTAGGAAACATACAGAGTTAGAAAATACATAAATACCAATAATACCTACACTATAGATGAACCATTTGACACAAGTTTTCATGTTAGGACAACTACAGATTGAAATAAAATTAATAAATTTTCTCCGAAATTCATGAAGGCGTGGCGGAAAAGTTTTATCATAATAGGAAATGTATTATGGAAGTTTAATTACAATAAAACTGTTAATGGTAAGTCCGCACGTACAAAGTTACCTACAGCCTATTATAATGTGCAAATCCGTTGGATTTGCACATTATAATAGGCTGTTGGATAAATCGGCAAAAATTCACTAGTTGGAGAGGCTCCATAAGAAAATAATGAGATACTTAAAAATTTACAACAGCAAATACTGATTTTATAATAAGTATAGCTTTTATTTCGTAAAACAAACCGACCGACAAAACGTCGGTACTATGAGGATAGTTAATTTGTAGGCTGTGATTTGTTGATAATAAATGTTTACTCTTACAAGTAGGTAAGCCTTTTTAGGATAGATATGATTATTTGAAAAGTAATTTAAGAAAGAAAGCTGGCGATGTAGTTTTTGACAGTCTGATTGGGACCGGCATTGAGCCAGGTCATGCGAGATCAATAGGGAATATTATAAAAGATAAAGTGAAATATTAGTAAATATTTGTTTTATCCTATCTTCTGTTTAATTTAATAGGGAGACTTCACAGTACCAAAATCTACCGACAAAATATCGGATCGTGGCATGAGAATGGGAGTAACCTACACACTGTGAAGGAACCACCCAGAATTTGCTACGTACGGCTAGTAATTTTAAAATTTGATAAAGTTTTCAATTTTCTCTATTAACTTGGCATCTCGCCCAATGTAGCTATTCATGACTGCGTCAAAACTGACATTGTAAACAACCATAAAAGAAAGTAATCTGTGCATTGCACGTTGTGAAATATATACATAAAAATAAATTGCCGAAATTTCAGCTAGTCTTTTATATAAAATTTTATAGATATCAGTTTCAAGATAAATAAAAATAACAAATCTTATGGTGCTGTTTTTTTCTTACAAAAGTTGGCAATCATAATGGGGATATAATGTTTTAAATTTCCATGGTTTTTGACGTTATTAGAATAACATAATGGGGATTTTAATTATTGTTGCTGCCGCTACCTTATGTGGTATAAGGTAGCGGCAGCATCTCTGGTATTTTTCCGTAGGTAGTCCATCCACGACATTATGGGAAACATATATGAATGGAAATAAAGAAGACCCCAATGACTGACAACAAGTTACCTCAAAGGTTCATTATTGCACCTACGGTGGTTCACGATTTCAATTCAATCCACAACAACCCTTGGCTGTTCAAACATGATCATAGATAAACACCCACTGACGATGACGAGGTTATCTAATCTGGGAAGCGAAAGCGACAGGGACAATGTGCTTCACACAACATACATATTTAGATTGATGACATTCCCCGCTGTTGCCATAGCCGTATGTAAACAGAGTAACATAAACGCACTGATAAATTGTTATCAAGTTTTCTTGAAATCGTAATTAAATTGTTACCTAACAGTGGGTGGTGTAATTAAGATAAGACAAATTCATTTCAGTTTTCTAGAGTGTCAAGATTCAGAGTCACGAGAACCATTTCTTCTATCAGTGATGGATTGTAATAATGTATGATGATTTGGGTAATTATTTTCTTTATTATCGACTTAAGCATCAAGTGTCAACTCTTCGAAGTTATTGCATAAGACTTATTTTCAATTTAAATTAGATATGTATTCTGCAAACAAGAGGGCTGAGAATAAAATCGTGAGCCAACAGTTGCGTTGCGTTCACCATCAATCAATAGATAAATAACCACTACACTACACTACACATGTCATCCGAATTATATCAATATCACTTATTTGCATAGGACGCTCGTAAAATTTCAGTATCGATCGTAAATACAGTTTATGTTCCCAAAGAAATCGAACATATTAGGAAACCGTCCGCAATATGCTATTTGGGAGTTTTCTGCAAACATTAGTCTAAATCTAAACCCACTTACGTAAATTACACACAAATAATTCTCTACGCAACAAACATTGCCTACCAACTAGAGAGCGCCGTCTCTCAGTCGTTATTGCTATAATTATATCAATTAATGCCATTAGCTGCATTGCGTAACTATTGTCACTTACCCTTCCCTTATAATTTCCATCTCTGTTTAGTCCTTTAATTTCCCACATTAAAGGACGAAACCCGTTCAATTATTGAGGTCGATCCACTTAAGACAGGCACTTCAAAAAGGGTTACTTGGTGTCCAGGTTGATTATTCAAAGGTTTTTTTTACAAATGAACACCATTTAATCTACTATCGTTTCCAGTTTTAATAGCAGTAACAATAACTTTGACAATAAATATGTGTCGTATTCATTCGAAGAAACTGGAGTGTCAGTAAACAGATGAGCCGAGTTCCAGAGTTCCGCATGCCGAGTTTATGCGACCAACTGCACCCACGCAACACTGCGACAAAATGTCACAAACGCTAGAATAGCTCGGCGACTATAAATTGTTCCAAGATGTGGGAGAACATAGGAATAACAATAAACTTGTTAATTCAGTAACAAAAGCGTGCCGAAAGATTCATACATCATAATATAGTGTTTTATTGCAAACCTCTATTAAAAGATGTCCTACTAAAAGAATATTAAAACTGACAACATTGATCCTGAATAATCATGTTTTTATGTTGCATCTTTTTTTAGGAATTTGGAATTAATAGGGATTGAAATACCAACCTTATGGAATTATTGCCAGTGATTATAAAATAATACATAATATAATATTTTACAACATTTAAGATATCCAAGGACACGGAGAAAAGACATCCAGGGTATTCAACTCTTCATATCTTTTACTTTAATTGACAACATGAAGCCCGTCTAAGTAAAGTAATAAACCTCAACTATTTATCAAAACACGAATGTGGCAACATCCGTTATCATTCCGAAACCATAATCAGCCTTGGATGACTATAAAAGCTGATGGCATGACACATCTTGGCGCAACGTACAATTCTCGTGGGTGATGCGATGCGACGCCTACGACTGCTGCTAATTCTTAAGCCTCGGTCACTAAAGAACCGGCTGTCTTGAGTGTCGGAATCGGAACTACAATCAAAACTGTTTCGTGTTTTAAAATGGCGCCAGACTTCGATGGTGTTGATAGTGGCTACGACCAACAAAACCTAGAACATATTATTTACTCTTGGGAATAGGTCCCTGACTGGATAGTCTAGCTAGCTAAACCACCACGGTTAAAATATTATGATTGCGTAACTCAAAAAACAAAGGCTTGTACTTGCAGGTACTTAAATGAACTGTGGAAATCGCATGCTAACACAAGCAATCCGTGAACAACATGCAGACATGCGAGCGCGCATACTGTGTCAAATTACTGAAACGTGTTGCATTCGTAAATATCAAATAAACCTGGCATATAGTGTTTGTAAATGCATATTAGAAACTGTTATGCGATGCTTTTAATGAAGTGACACTGCATTGATGATTTGTATTTGTTGCATTTTGTTAGTTAACAAACAACAAACAAAACGATCGACGAACGTCGTAACAAATGATAATGTGGTTACATGATCATTTGTTGGTTTTTATTGGATTATTTGAAACGAGCTTGTTGTATCAGTACTCTAGCAGAATGTTGACCGGAATTTCCAGTCGGTATATATTAGAGAATTATAATGTAAATCCAATTAATTCCGTCTATTTTGGTTAAATCCCTAAGCTTCATGACTAAACAAGCTAGTTTTCAACTACTAAACAATTCGAGTTGGATGGAGATTTAATACTATCCAAAGTTCAAACACTAGTCTAAAACTCTAAAGCAACGATTGTGACCAGACCGGGTCCGAACAGGGTATTGGGTATAATCAAACGTGCGAAAGTCGTTCGTCGACCTTGCTGCGAGCGTCGCCGCTGCGCCCGCGCACTCGGCCGCGTGCCATTCCACCCACTGCACACGATTGCACAGTTAACGTTAACGTAATAATCGTGTCTCAATTACATTTCAATAGTATTGCTTTTAGTGATTTAGCAACAAGAACTGAGCCAAAATGCAATTCCATTGAAACACCATTGAGAGACGATCGGCACATAATAATACCAGAATTGAGGCCCAGAACTTTTGCGAACTGGTGCATTTATTCAACGTATCAAGCTGACATGATTTCTGAAGCGATAAGTTCTTTCACGCACCTGAAAGAAAATTGAATTCAAGAAGATAACCTTTTTTGTGGCAATTTGCTTGAATTCTCATCAGTAGTAATGATACCATTGCAAAATGCGCTACTTCTTTCAAAAGTATTCCTTTTAAAATATCCAAAATAACGATTTTGTGGGATTTGTGGACACTAAAAATAATATAGCAGAATATTTTCGGTACAAATTGGCATCATCGAACAGCAAAATTCAAACGACGTAGGTGATATAATGTCATAGTCGTCTGACGCAAGAAAGTTAAAAGAGAGTGATAAGTAACACTATTAAAGTTATTTTAGTAACTATCTCATCAAAGTAATTAATATCTTAATAAGCAGAAAACTCCTATTTCTAGGATAGTTAAGGAGGAGTTATTTGACAAAAGGAGGTCGGAGTAAATGTCAAAACTAATGGTGTGAAACAGTAGGAGTGTTGACAGGGTTGACGTCCGGCTTTAAAAGCAGCCGTTGCTTCTTGAAACCTAGCCAAGTATCAAATATGTAATTAAATTGCTCATCTTAATTTGAACGATGAAAATATAAACTCAGTTTAAAAATAAGTACTATTTCATTCAAATTAAAAAGCCGAACTGATAAGATCTTTCTAATTTGTTTTATAGAAGAACTTAGATAATATGATCCTATTACTTGATAAATATGATGGCAGTGATGATATTGAAGTTGTTCATGAAGTAGATAATAAACACAAGCTCACAGATTTCATGAATAGGAAATACCAGCGTATGTAATTATGTTATTGTCTATTACACTATTGCGGAAAACAACTTCAGGAAAACACTTTTCAAACAAGACTAGAATTAATTACCGTGACAAACAAAAGCAGTTTTTGTTGCCAAAAGTAACGAAGTGGTATTTCGCAAAACTCACTTGATTTTAAGTTACTTACTTTAACAGTGAACTAACGAAAAAAACGGTAAGTAAAGAAAGTCGATTTTACTTACTTATTCTAAATTATTGAGAATCATTTGTATTGATGAATGATAGGTGAATCATGATGTCGTAAGCACTTATAAATCATTACCTAATGATTAGTCCTTTGTTGGAAACCATGTTTTACCGGTACAACGGTATTTTTTGCGTAGAATGATCTGAATGTTTAATGCATTGAATCTATAAAATTGGTTAAGTTTACTAAAATAATTGTTGCTGATGTCACAAAGGTAGAATATCACATACAATAGACCTATTGTTTTAAATAGCACTTTTTCTAAATCCAATAAAAACAACAAACATAAACACTTATCACATGATGGTTTATTTAAATTTGGTTTGAAAGCGAAACTAATGCAGTGGAATTTAATTATCTTTTATTTATGCACGCTATCTCTTTCCGTGGAGAATAATGTGAATCTAAATAAAGATCACACGACAAAAATATGAATAGCATTCAAAAATAATGTCAGATATATAACACACATTATATTCGGGCCGGGACATTAAACTCTTGTCAGTCTTGTCATATATACTTCAATTAAGTAGTTAATTCATTCAACGAGTTTCATTTCACTCATTGAAATTAAAATAATGACTGTTGACTTGACAGACGGGCTTTATTTAAAAAGATACAACTAACATTGTGCAATGAATTCCGAAAGATGTCTGAGTGAAGACGCAAATGAAATATCAATATCATTCTGATTGCGCCGCGCAGGTGTTTCAATCACGCCTTTCATTTAATTTAAATCGGCTACTGTAGCGTAGCAAAATCTGGTGGGAATAAGAATGATATGGTAATAATGTCTTCATTAGTTAATGCTGGTAACAATCATAAACGTTCAAAAATCGTTGAAGACACTTCCTTATTTAAAGGGATTAAAAATGACAGAGTTAGCACGAGCGAAGCAAAAGTAAATAACGCGACAAAAGCGCTCATTGAAGCAAGAGAACTGAGTGCACACGACTCGTGACCTCGAACCTGTGACCCTGCCCACAATGCGAACAATTGTAATGTAAATGCGGACTTAACCCGCTGTGCCAGTCATACCGTGGTACCGTTTATTATTGCAAAGGAAGCCAAATGCTTATCACTTGTTTTTGTTGGAATTGTATCCCAATGAATATGTTGGCTAACAAATCCATTTGATGCACTAGAGATAGAAACAGTTATAAATTATAATCTCGATCATCAACGTGTAAAAGATTTATCTCAGTAAAACATGCTGCACGAGAAGAAAGCGAATCCACACACACTAATACAATACCTTCTACGACAAGATTTCCGTCCATTTAATTTACAGTACCATCATAAATTATATTTAATAACAATACTCAACTATTTCATTTTACTTACATGTCATTAATTAAAACTATGTTCAAAGTAGCCTATTTATAAATTTATTAAGTATCGGTTTTTATCACACAGTAGTTTACAATGTCAAAATGAATGATAACGAATTATGCAAAATTAAACCGCACAGATGCATGGATATGTACGCTCAAATCACGTTCTCCGGGGCGGACACTGCGTTGCGTTTGCGTGGCACAAACATGTTGTGTGAACACTAAAACGCGATGTTGCATTCTATCTAACATTTCCATGCACGAGATAAACTAGGGACATTAATGCAAGTGGTACAATAGTTTCCATATCCGAGTCGCCGCTACTCATCGAGGCGTGGTCAAGAAGCGTGCTCAGCCGACCGTTCTGTTCTCTCCCTACGGGTTCCGGCATTATAGGATTAATGAATTTAGAATTCATTGGGGAAATATTTTTTAAATATTAAAATTTTATTGCGAAGCTTTTAAATCTCATTTAAAAATACTTAAATCGTTATCTCCTGAATGAAGCTTTCTTTTAACCATCCATAACCAGTTACTTTGTAATTTTGTATAGATTATAGTCATTAATAACGGAATAACCTTTAAATCTTATGAGGTTAAATTCTTTAAACAAAGTCAAAGCTAACAGTTCTTTTGCAATAATACTCGTACATAGCATTTTTTGTCCCTCCACTAAAATTACCTATAATTATCATCAACAACTTCCTTGAGCTAGCTAACGTAACGCGTGTCATTGACTGGTACATCGGTGGTCATTAAGATGTGGCCTTCCAAGGTCCGCCGTAATTGTACCTCTGCATACTTGGTCTATCCGACAGTGATCGATTACATGGGTAAGTCGATTATATTACAAGCAGTAGTGCTCTTCCTTGGGGGAATCATATGCCTAGCGGTAGAACGCAGTAGTTGAGGTGATAAAAATGTAAAATATTGAAAAGAAAAGAAGTTGTGATGGGCTCACATGGCAATGATTGAGTTCAGACAGATAAACTTATGTCTACTGATAAAAAGAAACAAGTCCAGTGACAAAAGAAGATTTAACTGTAACTGCTATGTTGGCTAAAGAATTAATGAACCGTATTGCTTTCATTGAAGAAAAAATATGTGCATGTCCAGTCCATGTGTTAAATTCAACGACGCAAACGACCTCTTTGGTAATGCGCCGTTTCCTAGTATTAATAAAACCATACTTACAAGTATGCAACGTAGACCTGAAGCTAACCAATTGTAATAGAATGCAACTGTTCAACTTCTTGTTGACCGGCTTGAAATCGTTAAGATTGCAAAAACTAGTAAGTGCCGAGAACCTGTCGCACTTATAAGGTAGAAACGGTAAGTGACAATCTTACATTACAGCAGTTGAATACTCATCATCAATTTTTACTGAACAATCGACATCTTTTAGTGTTATAGTTTAATTACACGCATAAAAGATCATCGAAATAGTGATTTAACTTTACTATTAAACCAGTGAATAGTGAAGTGCGTAACCATTTAGTAATCGTTTTGCTTTCTTGTATTGAACCTTATTGATTGATGACTGAGTTTCCTGTTACTCACTCCATGAATTGAGGCCGTTAGCCTACTTGGACGTAAGAACCTGCAATAATTTGACCAAGGAAATTCACTGCGCGTGCCAAAATTGGTATGTTCTTTAATACGTCTACTAAGAAATGATCAAAGAAATTGATCATAGGTCGTCGAACCTGGCGCCGGCGCACCTGCTCCTGCCTGTGAGCCGAATGTCAACCGAATCAGCGAATCAGACAGACGGATACTCTCAAGGCCATTATGACCGCTTCCATTATTCAAAGAAACAGTATAACGAATTTTATCTGATTTAAAATTTAATCTATTCCGACCTCAGACTTCTGTTGATAAACTTAGCACAAAAAGCTCAAAAAGATAAATTAAACTGGCTGAATGCACTGTTAATGTAACATAGGTAAATATTGAAACTAATAAGTATCTTATTAGTAGGTACTAATTATAATTTAAGTTAATCTGCCAATTTAAATAATGATAAAGTTAACAGAAAAGCTAAAGATAAGTTATTTATAATAATGAAGACCGAGAAAAGATAAGACGGTAGTGAATAACATTTGCGAGAAAGAAAGCAAGCTTTCACAGGGAATCTGAATAACTAATATACAGGTGGTTAGCCAATACGACAGGTATATTTGCATGTGCGAAAACACAATTTTAAAGTCAACTATGACTAATTCGTCAAGTCTTGTCTTGAGTGGAACAAAGACTACTCAATCGATTTAATAGAACAGTTTAATGGCGCTATTAGAACTTGAATTACTCACGTAAATCAAGTACATTTACATTATATAAATAATAGTCATACTCTGATACATGCATGTGCATTTGAATGCACTGTAGTCGCTTTGATACGTAATACACGTAATAAGATAAAACGAACATTGATTAGAATCACTTTAAGTGTAGTGCATGACTCAGGCACCTTTGCTTTACCGAGTTGAATTGTTGTTTGAAAAATATTTAGGTTTCTTGTTGTTACAGTAGTGTAAGAAAAGTTGTAAATAACTACTACATCTGTGTACTTAACATAATATGAAACAAGAACTATTCATATTCGGCTTTCTTTAATTAATGTTATTATGTTTTACCTTCAGAAATCGTGGGCAGCACGTTGACGAAGTTGACAATACCAACGCCTGCTAACTGACTCATTCACTAAAACATAAACAGGGGACCGCTTCCAAGAACCGTTTACCAAGGAGGATATCCCTGTACGCATTAATATAAAAAACAATACTGTAACACTTGACACTTATCACAGCATAGATAAAACTGTCGAAATTAAGTTTCGGCACTCCAGATTTGGTAAAGTAGGTGGAACATGGAAAGAGGTCAGTGTACCGAATGGTTACTGAGTCACTGTGTCTAATAAGCACTCGTTTTCCATAATAAGTGAGGGAAATAGAGAACACGAGCGTTCTAGATAAGGTTGCCTGCGCAGCGTGAGCGACATGCGTCCGCGCCGAATCACCGGAGCTTACTGCTAGATTGGCCAGACACAGAGAGACAGACAAGTCAAGCCAGTGCCAACGCCCGTTCACCAGTTCACCTACTCTTATCTTCCGATGACGGCGCTACTCGCAAGCTGCGCTTGCTTAACTGGTTAGTCGCGAGTGCACTGCCAGTACTCGTAATTACAATAATGATAGGAGTCGTGTAGACTTGAAACTGATTTAACCAAGCAATCCTTTTTATGCAAGTAAAGACTGGAATATTATTAACCTTAAGGGTGCCCGGAAATGTTTTTACAACATACCATCAACCAAAATCGCAAAATATTCTCAAACTGTATATACAAGGTGTTACAAAAATACCCCTAATGCCGAATATGGTATATAGGGACCATCAAACTGATCAACTTTTTCTATGGGACCAACTCTGAAATCGCGAAAAAAAAATCAGCTGTTACATACAAAAATTAAAATCGAAAATATCAAAATGTATGAAACAGCTGATTTTTTTTTTGATAGTCCCTATATACCATATTCGGCATTAGGGGTATTTTTGTAACACCTTGTATAACGCCAGTTTCTGCATTGTTTGAAAGTCTTATACGAACTATAAAACATCAGAGTACAAATAAAATAAGCGGTGTGAGTGTGCGTGAAGTCGTCTAATATTTGAATTAGGATTCAGAAACTTCTAAAATGTGTTGGGACCTAAACACACATATTAACCACACTTCAGTTTGTGTTTATAGTAGAAAAATGTCACACACCGATGATAGTAAGCATAGAAATGTTGCATGTTGTCTAGTATCCCAATCGAGACTTGGGTTGGGTTGGGATAGTAATGTAAGTGGAGAAATGAACTCAATTGAATCTAGGATTTCAGAATTTAGATCAGCCTAAGGATAAGAAACGTAGAAAGAAAATTTAATCTAACGATACATAGTACTGGGGCCCTACCGGCTAACTTACGAGTACATGGCTATTGTAATCGCTTTCATTTGACAGATGAATGTGATACATCGCTACTTTTCTTTGGTAAGGTTTTATTTGTGCCATAAAAAAGTAGCAATGTGTCACATCCATTTGTCAAATGAAAGCAATTACTTATACTTATGATAGCTATGTAAATTAGCCGGTATGGTCTCTGATTAATAAAGCTACACATAAACATTTTAGGAAGGAAGTATTAACATTTAACGTAAAGCAAAACTTTGATAAAATTCAACACACTTACCACCTTACTAATAAAGATTGTATAGCAGATGTATAGTGGTTACTCTCTGTCAAACTATTTAAGTTTGACATTAAAAAGAAAGGGACAAAAAACTGTGTAACTATACATCTGCTATACAATCTTTATTAGTAAGGGCGTTAAACATTTGAATCTGCGTCATTATGTTCTACGAAATCGAATGACTAAAAAATTATGAGCATTTGAAGGTATATTAGCTCTTTGTTATGTATATTTCAGCGTATTTAATTTTATCCTTATCAAATCGATGACTCTGGTTTAACGGATTCTAGTTTATCAAACCGGACCAACTATTGTAAAAATGTTTTGAGGAAATAATTCAGTTTTAGATGATATGATTAATACAATTCATCTAAATATTTATTATTAAAAAAAATAAGCGCTAATAGTTTCGCTATAAGTTACGTCTTCTTGATTGTTTGGCTTGACTAAGTAACAACTTAGCTATTAGTCATACATAGTGTAATTACGTATTTGCCTTTGACGTTCGAATCTATAAATCGGTAAACATATCACAAAGGTCACATCAATTATTTATAGACTATTGTGATATCAATTTACAGCATGATGCAGAAAATAATGGAACAAACAGTGATTCTGCTTTTCAATTAATATTTCATAATTTCCAGTTGCGTTTCTTTATGACATTAGTATTTTTATCAAGCCATATTTCCTTTATTGTAAAATAGACTTTTAGAAGCAATCCGCATCGACCGACACTCGTCTGTAGCAACAAAAAAAACCAAAGACTTTTAATTACTCCTAAATAGAGGATTGGCGAAACTCACGTTTATTTTCTATTATCAAACTTTTAATGTGTTTTAAGGCTCTGAACCAAGATATGAGTATGATGGTATGAATAGACTTTATACGGGTTGCTTGTTACTTCAAAGGGTGCCGACTGCCGATAAGTTTGAGAATATTTTGCGATTATAGTCAATACTACTACCAAAAAACGTCTGTTAGTTCGAACATTTGTGGTTAGTTGTAGCAAAAGCAGGTAAATTTTTAATAGGTATATCTATCGACGGGTTTGCATAAAAAACAACACGAATAATAAAAGAAGGAGCAATACATACAATTCAAGATCTCATGAATAATACAAGGAAAAAAAAATACAGATTTCGCGCTTTCCGCAACTATCGGAGGACATTGAAAATGAACATCAAAAAGAAAAAGTACTATTAATAGTATCTAGTTCAGCTAGATAACTGATAATAAGCAATAAGCTACTGTTTCAAAACCTTTTATAGAGGATTCATATCATGGGTGTAGATAAAGTCTTGTATGCAACTGTACATACTTACTAATTAGGTATTAAAACACTCATGTGATACTATTGTCACCCATATTCATGTTTTAATACCCTTCATTATACTAGTTGCATAAATAACTATTAGCAAACTACCTTCTTACATAACATTTTAAGATTGGCAAATATAATAACTGTCGGATACAAATTTAATAAACGAAGTTAACTTCGTGAGTGAACTCTCTCTACATTAATAGCGTAAAGCAAGAAAATTATTTTCAAATTTTAATAGGCAGCTTCATTCTTTAATATATACGATATCTGGGAAGACTTTTGCTCGTTTCCAAAACTCACTAGTGTGTAATCTCATTATCCATACTAATATTGTAAATGCGAAAGTAACTCAGTCAGTCTGTTACGTTTTCACGCCTAGTAGACCGCTGGACCGATTTTGACGATTTGGTACGGATATCAATGGGACCTTGGGGAAGGACATAAGTAACTTTTTATCCCACTGCTGATCACGGGTGTCTGCCCGCACGATATAACCTGGCCCTATTTAATAAACGTGACAATTTGTTACCTGTCATGACAATTTTATATCCATTGCGTCAACCAATTTGAAAATAGAACAAACTATTCATAGCTACACCGCAATGTAAACCAAATTGTCATGACAATTGACAAATTGTCACGTTATTAAATAGGGCCCTGTAGTGCGAGCGGGCGAAGCTGCGGGCGGAAAGCTAGTAATCAACATAATTACCTGTAACAACGTATGCGAGTCTTCACGACAGCATTTATCGATTGAAGATAGTAGTACCTATTCTATGTTAGCGCCATTAAAATTTCATGAGAGCACCGCTCACGATGTATGTGGACCTTTTTCAAACAAATCGTGAGGCACCTTGTCTCGACAAGATTCCAAAACAATGTGTTATTCAGCTCTGTTTATTATTAACAAAAGAACCAGTGCCGAGCGGCACTAATTCTGCAAAAACAAAGTGCTATTCAATATCGTAATGCGCCTACTAAGTAAAATGAGCTCATCGACAAGAAATAGTTTTAAAAACTGCTTTTATCAATCGAGTACGAAATGAGTTCAGGTGTAAAAAAATATTTGCAATATCAAGCTTATCAGGTTCGATGATTAATGGATTACGCGAGACTAATCGATTTGGGTGAAAATGTTTATCATAATATTTCGTGTTATCCTTTGCCTTCTTCGCTAAATCAGTCTTCATTTTACTCAACGTTATTAAGAGCAAATTGTCTTTTAAATTGAGGTTTTTTATTTCATACTCCGACAGATTAGATGACATGTTATGACTGTTAAGTTAACTGACTATTAAAAATACAATAAAACTTACTTCTTTTAGTTGTGCCGTAGCCATCATCATGGCCATTATACATTCTATCTTCATCGTACTCGTAAACCTTGAAACTTTCGAAGGAATACAGCTTGACGGCTTTAAAGTCCGGTTTTTACTGAACTAAGCTACGCGCTAGCTTCTGTTCTAAGACAATTGGAAAGGAATCCGAGGAGTCTGCGTCACTTCCTGGCAGTATTCAATATCGAATGATCGTCACTGTCCACAATTGCGCGAAACAAACTTTCGTCGGATACAATCTGAAGTGTTTACAATCACTCACTAACACGGAGGCGGGATTACGCACATCGTTGTTATGATTCGAACAACAAGCTATGGAGCGACCGATAGCTTTAGTTGAAAGTTCTGATGTCGTAAGCAAGTTCGCGATGTATCAGATGCGCCTCAAGGGAGCGAAGTAGCGTCCTTGGCGGCGTCCGCGTGTCGTCTGGCTGGGTTGCAGTGAGGACCCGCCGCGCCGGCGCCCGGAACTGTGTCAGCCAGGGTGCTCACGTCGAATACTAAACTTCAGAAGGTGTGCTTTTATTTAATATGATTTTAATCTCTTTGTCTCAGATTATTGTATGCTTTGATATCGTAATTTTTGTTGCTAATGTAGTCTGCACGCGGTATATCCTTACTTATTGCACTGCTGCGAGGGCTATTGCGAGGTGTAAAACAGTCCTTCTGACATCCGTTATTTGTTGGATCGCGGCGCCTGCCATCCTAGTAGCCCGACCTTTCGTGAACACACCTCGCGCCACAACCTACGTGTGATGTGAATACGTCCGGCGACGCATCATTACAGAACTTGTGCTTTGTACGCACAGAAATTTGCCCACAGTACGACGAGTCCAGATATTGCGGCGAGTAGAAACGCTAAATTACTGAGGTTGTAAAGCTGGCTATATACCAATGGAAGACTAATTGCGGTATTGTCTGTTAACAAACGATCGGTCATTGTTCATGATGAAGAAGACAATACGTAGTATCTAATCCGGACTACGTCCAATTCTTATGCTAAACCATTTAAAAATACAAACAGTTCTGTATACAAGCCCGTTGGTTTATTTACAGATTTTAGATTTATGTCAGTTAGGAATTCTAAGATAATATTGATCAACACCGTAATATTTTCCCCGTTTTCCAATAAAGTGGGCACATTTATTGCTTTAGCGCTGAGAGGGAAACCGATTCCATTGATCGGGAGGCTCCGTGTTAGAGCTAAATTGGGAGCCTTTCACGACAATCTCTCTCTTATTCTATTTTTAGAAACCTTTCCTAAGGATAAGCTAAGCTAACGCTCTAACTTTTGGCATCGAAATATGACTGAATTTGATAAAGACTTTGGATTATTAATATAGAGTCTGTTTTGAAACATGCGAGTCGTTTAAGGTTCTTGTAGAGAGAGACTAACACCCCTATTCAAAAACAATACGATTGGTTCGTTTATTTTACGTATGACGTGTGATTGGTAGTTGGGACGCTGTGCGTTCGCGGGCACTATGATACCTCATAGTAATGTTTGTGAATACGGGTGTAAATGTGTGATCTGAAGTGGTTTGTATTAAAATTATAAACATCGGAAGCTTTGTCTCAAATTCAACTGCAAAACTGCTAACCATTTTCGAACATCTGTAATAAATATTTTTTAACGAACAGAATTATTCAATCAAGGGGCCAATTAAGGTATATCGAAACGGGAATTGAAGTCAGTTTCAGCGGAAGGCAACGCTCTTTAGGCCCTTCTCACACGGATCGTAAGCGTAGTCGACTCGTAAGCGTATCGTTAAGACGCAATTAGTACGAGACCTGCAGAGTTCTAAAAACGAATCGTCGCGTAAACGGAAATATTGTTTCAGCATATAATGAAGAGCTTCACGTTGGAAATTCACCAGCAAACAAGCTTAGTAATTGTTTGGAAAAATACTTTTTGAAGCCTAGTAGTTCTCGTACAAGGCAGTGGCAGCATTGTGTATATTTGTTTTCTATAAAATTATAAATATTAATATCCTATATAATACTAAATATCTATTAATATACTGTTGGCTGTTACCTACAGCGACATTACTTGTACATTGAACAGGACAAGTTCAATTTTGACCATATTTCTGCCCAAGCTTTGTCCATTAATCCTTCCTTAAATTTGATTTCTCTATAGAAAGTATTTTCTACGCTTGCTTTTTTACACCAGTACGCTACTATCTTAATGACGATATAAATCTCATACGATACGCTGCAAAACCGCTTCGTGTGCGGACTTAATTGATCATGTACGTGCTCGTAATGCTCTCGTTCGACGCGCGTATTACGATACGCTTACGCTACGACGCCGTGTGCGAGGGCCCTTACTCGGTTATCGGTTTCGCGGTGACCCTTGACATTTGGTTTGCTGCACGGGCCACCAACCTAGGAAACGTTCGGAACTAGGACAACCATAACGCAGACAGGCTTGTCTAATAGTGGTCAAAGACTGTACTACAGATTTCACTTCGAATACTCTATTTATGAAATTGCGTCTACATTGTTGACTTTACAGCTTTTATTTGATTCTCAATCAATTCGTTTATGTGCTAAGAGCTGAGTTCTTCCATTACCTGTCCTTCATAATGAATTGCCTTTTCATTACTATCAGTCTGAAACGACCAATTGTGTCCATAAAGCGTTCCGTAGCTAGTTCATAAATTGGCAGCACCAATAAAAATCATACACAAAGATCAAACAATATATTAACGTGATTGGATATACTCACATCAGGGAAATGAATGCACGCAATCTTACATTGCAGTCAGCGTCCATTTGCTGAAATTCATTTTTGTATTTATGAGTCGTTAGACTCGTTAGTAAAAAGAAAGCAAATCATTATCCAAACTTCGTATAAAAGGTACCTACACAAAAAGACCCGACTAGTCAACATTGTTTTTATTTTTGCAATATAATGTCATTACTGTTGAGAGACATCGCAGAAAAAGAAATCCATTACCTGCTTACATATTAAGTAAAGTTCGATAATATTTAAAAAGCGTTTAGGGCTTTTGGCGCGTCAAATGCTGATTCTGAGATATTGTAAAATCTTTTCGGTTCCAAATTCCCTGCAGGAATCGATAATATAGCACGCAGTCTCACGCGAGACACGAATGGAGCATCGAAATTAACCTTGACCTAGTCCCGGTAAATGGTCTACACTACCTTCCGCCGACTTCCTCAGATTTGGTTGACAACGGATTGAGGAGATGACTGCTTTGGAAGAAAAAAGCATAAAAATATAGAATTACTATATTTAAAGCCGCAACCTACCGTATTAAGACGTTGTCTTATATGGAACAGTATGAGACATGGTAAAGCACTTGCGTGGGCGTGTGCGTGCAGCGCAGGTGTACTTAGTGCGGGTTTACCAGCTCTCAGATAGGTTCTCTATAAACAACGCAGTGGAACGTGCGCAACTTATAAACTACGCGTAGTTCATCGTTGGGTTTCAGGCTTTTTACAACAGTGAATTTACCAACATAAAATAATAAATAATAATACTTGAAAGGGAAAACACATTTGAAGAGAACCGCAACCACAGAATACCAACTAGTTGCAACACATGATTCTTTGTTTAAATTGGAGCTATCTGAACTGAACTGTCAAAGATGCTTATTGACTTGAAGATTGCAGTGACCATTATTTGTACTGCTGTGATCCTGCTAGATTAATGTGCCACAGGAAAGAAAAATGAGTTTAGGGTTCAGAATATGCTGGTGATAAAAAGTGCTTAACTTTTTCTTTATTTGAAAAAATATTTTTATTTTTTATTTTATTGCAACTACTATATTAATTGGCTATGCTAACTGTTTGTACACATATTTCACAATAAACCAACCACATAAAAAAAATGCCATGTTGATCAAACAAAGAGTCTGTTTTCTTAACTTTTGAGAATTGTTTTTCTCTTTTTTTGTCCTGATATTAAGTTTTTAGCGATAATAATACCACATAAGCTATAATTTATAAAACCTTTTGTTAACATCTTATTTTAATACCTGGAGACTGAGGTGATGAGTAACAAACATACAGTAAAAGTGATGACTACTTAACACTGAATGCAAAATGTTGATTAAAATACAACTATTTTTAGATGACTGTTTCTTGTCACAAGTAGAATAAAGGGTAGTAACTGGTAGTAGAGAGAAAGGATAAAAAAACAGAATTAAGAACACACTCAAACTGTAATAGAAAGAGAACCTCTTTTGTATGCCTTATAAGGCAAATGGTTGGGTACACACACAGTTAATTTTTAAGGAGGTATATCTAAAAAAGTAAAAGATGTATTTCTTCCCTTTACTAATCAGATAGGTATGTGCAGTAAAAAATTTAATCAATCTATACATATCAAACTCTAAAATGACCGATTGTTGGTATACGCGTAGAGCCCTACCGCCGTTGATGGTGAAAACACAATTTTTGAAGGGTAGATACCTTTCATGGTGTAGATGAGCACTAATACCCGTTATACAGGGTGCTACAGGGTCTGCCAGTTTGTTTGGGAATTTGTATAGGCAAATTGAAATGTGTGATAGAGCCCTAACGGCTGAAGGTAGAGACACCATTTTTGGAGGGTAGATACAACAATAATAGTTATAAAGCAACAGATTAGTTTATAGTCTTTTTCTAATGTCTACTATCAGCAATTTAACAAAGTCAGTGCTTAGCTAATACATCCCCTATTATTTGCATAAAATAAACATTTTACAATTATGAAATTGTGTCAAGCCATTGTATCCTTTCTCCTGCCAAGAGCATCCATTAACTTTTCATATACTACAATTTAATATTTAAAGTATAGGTAACTGTTTGTAAGGGAACATTGAACTTGAAAAACAACAGACAGTACTTTTTTAAGTTTAAGTTGCTTGGATGCTTATGAAAAATCAAGATAGTATTTTTTTCAAGTAGATAGGTGACTAGTTGATAAAATAATAGTCAACAAATCATAATTACAATATACAGCCATATGACCTAGTTATTCAAAGTGAATCAAAATGATTGCCAACAAAAATTTGCATTCTTGCTAATTTTTATGAAAGTAGACTAGTGTTAGTGGAAAACTCTTGTTTAATATTGGGTGAAACATTGTTATCTATCTTTCGGCACAGCCGTACGAAGTAAAAAAGAATGCCACAAAGTTAAAAGTAACTTAGAAAGTATATTTGAACTTCGTGAGAAAGATCAAAGAACATAGCCCATAGAATATAGGTTATGTACTGTTTAGGAAGCAATTTGTTTATTTGTATACCTACAAAGTCAGCCAATGATATATGATATGTAATTTATTATTAATAGTAGAACATTTCTATAATTTGATACGTGACAAGAACAAACTTACCATCTTTGACATTTTTCGATGACTGCGATGATGACACTCCAGGTATAGTTTTATCACTAGCACAATACATTGTAAATTATATCACAGTCGTGTGTTATGATTTCACTCTCATCTAGCAAAACAGTTCATAATATTATAAAATACACTTGATAATCCATTAAATTCGCCAGTAACGCAACACACGGCGGCCATTCCACATTCCGGTTGTAAATATCGTGTCATAGACTAGAGTAGACCACAGCTTAGTTAGAACCCCCTTGCATACTGAACTATCAAGTTTACATTGTTCAGTAAAATTATGAAAAAAATACTTGAAACAAACATATGAAAGCAAGCAGTCATTGTAGGTACGTACCTACTTATCTTCCGCAAAAACTCATTCCTCTTTATATTTTTTTTTCTAGTATTTTATTTTGCAATCGATGCAAGTTCTACGGAAACTTTAAGGTAAGATGTCATTCATCATCAAATCATCATTGTCGTTGAACTTAATGCTCTAAGTCGTTGAAATAACTAGTTAGGCTGTGGTTGTCATGTCTATCAGTTGTCACTGTCACTGTCAGACGGTAAATCAATCAACCAAACCAATCTAATTCATGACATTCATTCAGCACCAATTCAGTTTCTGTAGATTTTTGCAAATAGATTTTATAAAAAAATATTCTTTATTTTCTTCTGGAAAATATGATGCAGCATCAGTATTGGGTAACTAAAAAGACTGTTCTGAAAAAATTTGGAACCAAAGAAGATGAGTGTATTATTTCTTCAGACGCTGAACTCGATGCAAAGTTGGAATTATTTCGATCAATATCAGATAGCTGTTTGCATCTACAGCGTGTGTTAGATCAGTATCAAGAGAGATTGTGTGTTTTGGCTCAAGAAGAGAACGCACTAGGTAAATTCCTACGTGATGCTGGTAAGGATCCCAATCCGTCGGGAAAGCATATGGTGTCAGCAGGGAAAGCGATTTCATATTCAGGACAACAACGGTTGTCGGTGAGAGGGCCATTATTAAGGCTTTATCATGAAGTAGAGACGTTTAGAGGCCGTGCAGTTAGCGATATGCGATCTACCGTGTCAGCTATGGAAAAAGCTCGTATTGAATATAGGGCGGCATTGAGTTGGATGAAGTCTACGAGCGCCCAGCTTGATCCAGACACAGGACGTGGTCTGGACAATTTTCGCAAAGCTCAGCGACAAGTACGCGAGAGTAAAAAGCTGTTTGATAAACTGACACTTGATGTTTTGCAAAAGGTATGCTTTTCAAATTAAAACAGTAAAAATTAGCACAAGTGATATTAAGTCAATTTTATTAAAAATGCTTTATGAAATTAGATTGAGCAGGTATATGTACAATTGGACATAAAACCATAAGTAACCTTGCTTAAGTTTTCTCTTGGTATATTTAGTAAGTAGGCATTATCTACCTATAGAACTTAGAGTAGAATTAAAATAATATGCATTTTTCAGATTGATTTACTAGCTGCAGCCCGATGTAATATGTTCTCACATGTGCTAGCAAATTACCAAAGCTCCTTCCTAACTTACACAACTAAAGTTGCTCAAACATTAACTGCTACTGCTGACACAATGAATGCCGCACCTCAATACGAGTTCAGTATCTTGAAAGAGCTGTCACAGACTTTAGGTGAACGTGAGACTAAGCAGGATGGTGTTGTACCTCAAGATAAGGATCAAATGTTGTTTTTCCAGGTAGGTAATTACTTAAAATCATATTTCAATAAAATACTTTTGAAAGTCCAAAAGTGGAATGTTAACACATTAACAGCCGATCACGTACACAGTCCATTTGAGCTATTTTCGTTAAAAAGCTGATCACATACTCAGTACGTGGCTGACTTCCATATTGTTTATTCTAAAATCACGCACTACGCGTGAATCGCGTTGTACGCTACTAAGGCACGCTGTAAAAAGGCCGGCTGTTAAAGGGTTAAGCGCACTATGGTTTGTGAAATTATGTGATAACTGTATGAAAACTAACTGTGCAGTTTTCAAACCAATAATTGTGAAATGGAGAAGGTTGTATTAATTCTAAACAAATATAAATACTTTTAATAATAAATCTCCTAACCCCTCAAGGCCCGGAAAATGAGACACTAGATATTCCATTGTTATCATGCCGCCTTTGGCCGCTCGGGCATTGATGAATTAATTCACGTTATCATATGATTTTAATTTTTGCAGAATGAATATAAAGATGTTAAACAAGAGAATGATAGTAAAACTAATGATAAAAATGAAAAGAAACTTCCCTCACACAATCCCTCCACTTCTGTAAACCTGATTGATACCAGTTGTCTCGAGTCTGAACCTACAGGAGAGTGTTCCAATATTCCTTCTGATTTGGCTGGACTTCAAATGGATGGAGGAGATCTTCCTGCTAACTTTGCATCATTTATGCCTTCCCAGTTACTACAGGTATGCTTTTTTAACTGAACCTCATAGTTGCTAATAAAAGCTATAAATAAAGTATTGTATAGTGAATGATAAAGGTTGCTAACAAACTGGGCTTCATCAACTGGGGGTCACCCCACGTATGTAATGACACACTCGTCATGGGGCTTCATTACTTTTCATAGTAAATGTATGAACTAGAAGCAACTACTTAGCTTGTAACACGTCGCAGGCGTGACCAAATCCCATAACAATGTGTTGCTATGAAAAATTTTCTATAATGTTTCAAGTATTTTATTAACACTTTTTTATTAGGTTGCTTTGTTTCTTTGTTCATTTGTCCACAAATTTTGCAAACGATTATAAACTAGTTCCCCAATGTGTTAGGGACTTGAAAGGTCAAAACTGGAAGACAAAGCAATATTATGGTGTCATTAAGCTGATCTGATAATGGATCTGGAAGAACGCCACAGAAACTCTGTAATAAAACCATACAACCCCATCGAGTTTCTGCTTGTTTGACTCGTCTTGTGTCTGTCACTGAAATCCATTTTTATAGCGTAGCATTCAGGCACGAAAGGAGAGCGCATATATCTCGACGGTTGGCGCAAAATTAAAAATACACGTAATATCACGTCGGTGAGCGTGTCGTCACGTAAGCTCAGGCTGCTTCTATCGCTGATGCTCTCTGACTCTAACGCGTCGCGTCACGAGGGGTGGCGTGTTACAAGTGTGCTTCTAGCGTGTCATCACGTGGCGTAGGGTCTCGTCACGTAATCCCAATGTGTTGGCACCTTAAATTTTACATTGTTTTTTTTTAACTAAAGCATAGACTCACAGCTGATTAAAATTAAGTACACATCTGCTTTACAAATATTATTAGCAAGGTGTTAATATTACTTTCGACTAATATGGACTTAATTTACAATTTATTTACTTTTTGTTTGGAATTACAGTTTACGTGATGTTGTCCAATACTTGTTAAACAGACTATTATGTAATGTTAAACATTATACATTACACAGACATAAAACAGATTAAACTTTTCTAATATTTTGTTTTTTTTTAACTTTCAGGATCTAACAACACCAAGCTTGCTTGAAGGCCCGTTGACTCCCGTAAGCACAAATAATAATAAGCCACCTAAATCTCCTAAAGAAAATAAACCTATAATGCCACCGAAGAAAGAAGACAAGGCTGCTTGGTTCAAACTTTTTGCAGAACTTGACCCTCTTGCTAATCCGGATAGTCTGCTTGGCTCCAATACCACTCATAGTCATGCAGCCTAAAATATAATAAGAGCTTCAAAAATGTAACTGTTTATACTTATATAAATTATACATACTGTTATAAAAAAACTTTGTCAGCTTTAAGGGTTAAATGAGAGTCAGTCTATTTAGGAAACATGCACAGAAACCTATGGAGTTTGTTGGAAAAATAAACAAGAGGAATAGAATAATATACAAGACGAGGAATATAACAATTCGGTTTTAATTTCTGTGTAAATTCCTCAGTTGAATTTAAGTCAAAGACCCAATAAGTTAAGACTTAAAATCAAATGGTGAAAGTGGGATCTTAATTGGCTGTCGATTGTACACACAACAGCACGTTATACATTACCTCAACATTTATAACGTCTTCAATCGACCGAAAACTTTAAAATTAATAAATTAACTCTTATGGCTTATATAAAGTAACACTAGGAAATGGAATATCCAATGCAAATGTGTTTGATATTTTATGCGAATTAATTATTTCGTACTTTAATTTCATGTACCTATACTTTTGTTATTGTAAGTTCACTAACATTGAAAACATTGTGTCATTTAGATAGTCATTTTATTATTAGCAGGATATTTTTTTACATTGTTAACACCTGAGACCTCCGCCGCGACACAATACCATCGAAACCGTAGTAGGTTCCGCCATGACTTGTCAGTTGTACGACAAGAGAAACGAATCGAAACAGCCTGTTCTAACGTATGGATTTTACTATGATGCTGTCTCTTTCACGCGGGATTCCACCCGATCGGCTCGGACCGTTGGCATTGGCACACTCCCGCCGCGAACATGTCGCAAAACCGCTACGTAGACGTGATGATCGTCACTGTTGTCGTCGATAGAGGACTAGTCATGGCGGAACCTACTGCGGTGCCGATTGTTTCGCGGCGGAGGTGTGCTCCAGGCGTAATATAGTTATTTACAAGTGTATTAGAAAATATAACTGATGTGTTATTTTAATAACATTTATTTAACCCAAGCCCTTTATTAATGTATGAGGATTAAGTTTACACCTAGTTTAACAGAAAAGTTTGCTTACGCTTTGAGATGTCAAACGTGGAGTAATATTGCTAAGCCAAATCTTTGGTTAAACCAGGTGTAAATATACTCTTCATTTTTTAATAAGGCCTTAATTGATTACCTAGCTATTCTCTGTTTGTTACGTTATTTGAAGATAGTTAAAACTTTTTTGCTATTAAGTACCTAATTATAATTTTTTTTTAAGTATTGCAAAGGAGTATTGAAAAGTGATAGATATCAAAGACTATTAGTAAGCTTTTTTCTTTAATATTCTATTGTTAAGGGGCTGACATGAGCCAACTAGCGCCGCCAGTAGATTTTATTTTATTTATTCTAAATAAGCCCAATTTCTTAAAAAAGGAATCAGTCAAGGTTTTGTTAATAACGTCTAATATTTATTGAATAACTTTACACAGTTTGAAAAGGCATTCAAACAGTTTAAAACGCGATTTTGTTAAAAGTGCCCACTGATGGTTCAAACCAGTTTTTAAACTATTGCACGCATTTTGTAATGTTGTAACGTTATTCAATAAACATTAGACGTCATTCACAAGACCTTTACTGATTCCTTTTTTAAGGAATTGGGCTTATTTAGAATAAATAAAATAAAATCGACTGGCGGCGCTAGTTGGCTCATGTCAGCCCCTTAACCTGAAAATTTTTCTAAACTAAAATGTGCTAGTCCCAAATGATCTGACCTACATAGACTCAATTTCATAATTACTTGAATTTTATTTGTTTTAAATTCAGGTACCTATATTAAGGAAGATTTATTTACTTAAAATTAGGCTTCTGTTAGTTCATTTTAGTTACCTAATAATATTGCTATATGCTTTTGTACTTAGTATGCGTTGATTACCAAAGAAATATGCTTTATATTCATTATAACATTCCAATTTATAATTAACTACTTATTATAATTTATGAAATAAAATATAACTATTCAATAATGCGTTTTTTTAAATTAAGATTCAAGTATTATTTATTTAAATTGATTTACATTATAAACGCGACTTTGTCGGGGTGGGACTAATACGAAAATACGATTTCTTCCCCCTACTGTTGTGTAAAATGAATATACTTCGATATTTATTTTCGAGATAAAAGGAAGCAGCAGAAACCATATAGGTACTTTACGCTCTGAGTTTCCTTTTCCAAACAAAAAATACTCAATTGCTCTGAATAAAGAATAACTAACTATAGGTCCGAACCTTAGAGCATTAAGGGTCCGAACACGTCCAAATTGACATGATTTTCGTCTTCGAAAATCATGTCAACAACATTTCGAATGCCCTTATCGCACCCGCTCGTTTATGTTGGGAACACTACACTCGAAGTTCACCATTATGTTTACGTTCTTAATGCTCTAAGATGTTTACCTAGGATAGGACAGACGCCTAACTTGTGATACATTGCTACTCGTCTTTGGTACTTAATGGACGCCAAAACGAAGTAGCAATGTATCACATACATCTTTCAAAACGTCCAATTTCAAGAGAGAGAGAGTGGGCAGCATTCCGGGAAGCTTCGAAAAATCTTTGCGTTCAACTTACCTCAGTGTCTCAAGATGAAAGTGCTGACTTAGGCCTTAGTTAGAGCATTAAGTCCTTAATGCTCTAAGACTTAGGCTCAAGGTCACCCAGCGTGCAATGGAGAGAGTCATCACAAATTACATTATTATTGTACTAAAGTAAGAGCCATGCTTGGCGTTTACCTGTGTGAAATGAGGAGGAGGAGGGGAATCAGAAATGAGGAGATCCGCAAGAGGGCTAAAGTAACCAACATCGCTCGAAGAATTGCACAGTTGAAGTGAGTGGCAATTGCAGTGGGCGGGACACATAGCGAGAAGAACGCTCTAACAACTCTAACAATATCGTGAGCGTGCTGACTAGAATGACGTCACACGCTGTGAGCACTGTTCTTAATGCTCTAAGACTGTTGGCGTGAATCGGAACGCGGCCTTTGTCTGTCAATTTTGACTGATGTGATGACAGTTTATTTTGTTTCGTTCTCTCTCTCGCCCACGTCTCGTCGTTTCGTTCGTTTCGCTAAAAAAATATTAGGTACATACTGGAATTTATTTTTTCCTGAATTAGCCGCATTAGCCGTGTATTCGCCGTTTGTTGTGAACAATAACTATACAATTTGTGGTGCTGGAGTACTTGTGATTTGGAGAAAATCAAAACTTACTTTTGTTTTGTGTTCTACTCTATCTAAACACGATCGTCGGTCAACGAAAAAATGTTGAATGCATGTAAGTGGTTTTAAAAGTGCATAAGTTTTTTATTTTTATAGAATACAATTGTTAGTCATAATATTATCCATCAAACTTTATTCCAGTTTTCCGTGGCCTCCTTGGAACCGAAGACTCTCCAACCAAAGTCCTTGAGGTTCGATCAGATAACTACATTTCAAGGCCGGTGCGGTACAGGGAAGATTCTATGATATTATATGCACCGAAAATACCGCCGGATAACAAAAACTCTAAGGAGAGATTCTTTGAAATAATATTGCACAAGCCCTTTACTGAAAGCTTACATCATATGTACAGGTTGGTGTTATTATGTTATGACTGATGCTGTGATTGACGGGTCACATTAAATTGCATTGATTCCAAGTCCACATCACAATGGCATACATTTTATAAAGTTTAGTTAGTATGAAAATTGTAAGTAAATTGTTAAAAATGAGAATGTTCTCATTCTACTTACATAAAGACAGGCTTACCTTAATTCATCAATGCCCGAGCGGCCGAATGCGGCCGGGCAACAATGGAATATCTATTGTCTCATTTTCCAGGCCTTGATGAGTTAAAAAGTAAACTTAATCTATCAATTTCAACTATTTTACCTAATCAATAGTAAGATAAGATAATTTGAATCCTGGGTCAATATTTGGTCAATTATAAAGTATTTTATTTTCTGTAAGAAATCTTATTTGATTCAGAATTATTCAAAATAATTTGTTGAAAATTGTCTTAATCAGCAAGGTTCGAACTTCGGACCACTTCCAGCAGCCTTCCACTTTATTATGCAGTACTCACTCAGCATATTTGTTTACATATTACATCAAAGAGACTTAATTTAAAGCGTTCAAAGTAAGGGTTCGCAACTTGATGAATGAGTTGGTTCAAGGATGAGGTCGAGATGAAAGTATTTTTTATAGTACTACCTCAACACTGTCAATATCACTGTTGTAATGTTTAGTTTTATCCCTTTGTTCCACCTTACTGGAAATGAGAATTTTTACACAAATAATTGTAAAACTGTTTTAGCACTTTTCAGAGGAGGTCCAAACTAAATTTTGCAGTACCTAAATTGTTTTTATAATCTACAGTTTCAAAAGGCACTGAATATTTTTATGAGCACAAATGATATCACTGGTGAACAATAAAATTTTTGCTCTAGTAACTAACATAATTCTTTTTTAATATAATTGTACTAAATTATAATATGCATATTATGTTATTCACAGCTTGTATCGATCAGAAAGACAAGATGAAGCCGAAGAAAGATTCATAGTTTACAAGGAGATGATACCATTGTACATCAAAATAACCAAAGAAGTATGTTTTATACCAAGTTTTATACATCTTACATTAACCTTTAATTTCTAGTCTACCAAAACATAAAGATGTTAGATTGAAGAAGTCCTGAACGATTAAAGTTTATTAAAGATTAAGATTTAAAATAACAGTCAATTAAGATAAATTCTAATTATTTCAGTATGCTGTAAGTATAATTTATATCTAAACTAGCCTGTGACTTTGTCTGCGTAGACAATCGAAAAATCTCTAGGGAACCATTGGCCAAGATAAAAAGTATCCTATGTTTTATAATCCAGGTTTTACAAGCCCTGTATAACAGGGCGAAATCTTATAACTAGCTATATGCCTAATTTCACACAAATCTGTTCAATGGCTTTTGAGTGATTGAGTAACAAACAATCATCCAAAAATCACAAATATTCAAATATACATACTTTTATATTGTGTTGTACGTATAGATCATTTTTTATTTTAGTGCACAGTAGTTGGACTACAAAAACTGTGTGATACATTATCAGAACATAGATCATGGACAATAGCACATTTGGTCGCCAATATTGGGTCGCATGAGCTATTCAATGTTCCAGAGGTACAAAGTCACTTGGATGACACGGATCCTTTGACTGGCACCACTCCTGTAATGGTTAGTATATGCCTGCCTCCCTACTCAAATGGCCGTAACTCTATTTATTCGCTAACTTAAAGCTTAAAAATAAGCAATTAGATGATCAAGCCACATGTCGCAACTTATGTAAATGGCAGATATTGTTGTATTGTGTGGAATTGATAGGCCCACGACTCGTAATTTAAAAGATTTACTTTTCGTTTTTAAGTTAGCACAGCCGACCCACGTTAACAATTTATAAAAAAACCTGTGTAAATTGCGCGTCCATCTGAATGAGGTCTAATATTTACAAAAAAATCATTTGTTGAAAAAGTTATTCAAACATTCATAATCATATTAAAATGATAATTTATTTCCTAAGTCATACATAACATATTTTGTTCTATTATGTTACTGGTTCAGAGGGCAAGGGTGTTTACTCTATGTGTCATAGTCATACTCATACATATAATAATAAATAGATAAAATTCATACTTAGTCTAATCATTTTGTAAAGATAATTATATACAAAACTAGCGGCCCGCCCCGGCTTCGCACGGGTACAATGTAGACTAATGTGGTGAGTGTGAAGTTATTAGACTATACTACTGGATATCTATATATAGTGGTGGCCACACAATTAAGGACGCCAGTCGATTTTCATACAAACGAAGTAACTTTTAAGCATTGCTTCTCCGCCAAGGATTGACCGAGCGGTGATCTGGTGATGGCCATCCAGGAAGTGAATGGAGGAGATCCAGATTTCTATACACACCCAAGTGATCTGACCAGCATTTTAAGAGATGTAAGGATATGTTTAAAAAAACCGCGAATATAGCATAAAAATGTGTGAAAATCTTGCAACTAAAAATTTTGATGCTTTCATCTCTTAGAATGCTGACCAGATCAGTTGGGTGTGTATTGCGATCTGAATCTTCTCCATTCACTCCCTGGATGGCCACCATCAGATCACAGCTAGTTCAATCCCTAGCGGAAAACTAAGACTTCAAAATTACCTAGTTTGTATGAAAATCGACTTGTGTCCTTATGTGGCCACCACTATATGTATATGTATATACGTCGTACACAACTTACGCAAGGGGTGTTATAAGTTTGACCTGTGTGTGTCTGTCTGTCTGAGGCAACCTAGCTCCCAAACTTATGGGCCTATTTTGATGCGGTTTTTTATGCATAGTTTAAAAGATGAAAGTGTACAGACGACGGGACTCCTAAACCATTGATCCGATTATGATGAAACTTTGGTGAGTTGTTCTGCTTACGACCGAGAAGGTCCCTAGCTTTCAAAACGGAGCATTATGCATGCCGGGTGCAGCTAGTTCTAAATAAAAATATGTTGTGCATTATCAGGATTATCAATCTCGATCATCCAACACTTCTCTATAATATACAACGTGTTACAAAAATACCCCTAATGCCGAATATGGTATATAGGTACCATGAAACTGAACAACTTTTACTATGAGACCAACTCTGAAATAGCGAAATAAAAATCAGCTGTTTCACACAAAAATTAAAATCGAAAATTTCAAAATGTGGATGCCATATTCGGCATTGGGGTATTTTTGTAACATGTTGTATACCTACCACATTTCTTGTCATGTTATCCGGTTGCAAAATAAAAAGGCTATTCGGCGAGCTGACTCTCGAGCAGGTGACCTTAGAGCTGGCCATGGGAGAAACAATCACTGCGCAGATCTACACCAGCCGCCCTTAAACTTTGTCCCTGTGCTTTATTAATTGTCATAGCATAGGCGACTTAACCGGATATTGTATTCTTTTAAAATTAATCTAATAATCAGATGAAATAATTTTCCACCTTATTACAACGCAATAAGGAAGAAATGTCAGCACTGCCAACATAACGCCATAGGTACCTACTATTCAATGAAATGCATTTTATCTACTCTCAGGGAAAATGACTAAAGAGAATGTAATACTACGTTGAGATGACAAATGATGTTTATTTTTCTTAATTAATTAATCAAATTCACAAAGAAGTTTCAATTCCGACGTCGAAGTCAATCACCCCAAAAGTAGCTTTGTATCTCTTTTTAACCCTGTTAGGGGATAAATATTAAAAAAATACGAAACACGTGTCCAATTAATTTTGTGAAAGAATATCTATGCCAAATTTCAAGTCAATCGGGCCAAGGAATCGCGTTCTTCCATACAAACTTTACCACCCTGTTTCATCCCTTTAGGGGTTGAATTTCGCAAAATCCCGTCTTAGTGAGCACCTACGCCCTAAAAGGAGCCCCCTTGCAAAATTTGAGACTCCTAGCACTTGCAGTTTCTGAGATTTCGTGATCAGTGAGTGAGTGAGTGAGTGAGTGAGTGATTTTCCCTTTTATATATATAGATGAGGAAAACATCTGTTATTTAGAATTTGTATTACTACTATTTAGTATTATTTCAATGTATTTGGTAATAATCAGACTTTATAAATGGAGAACTTGTCTGTTGATAAAAATTCACCAAACTTGTTCAGAAGTGATAGTTTTTTTTACCACACAAAAGTATTACATTGATAAACTACGATCTAAATCTTAAAAAACACTTTCAGTTAATGAGTTAGGTAAGGTAAAATGTGTAAAAAAAATATCAAATAAAACAGACAGATCTGTTGGATAACATAATATACACTCATGTCTCATGTAATTTAAATAAAATATTGTTACCTTGAAACTGTCTCGTAAGTTTTTTAGCATAAGTCATTGTTAGTATTTAATTTATTTACTTCAAACGACCTATTCACCAAAATAAACACGATTTTACGTAGCAGTTAATAAGTTTAATTTTTTGACTTTCAGGTGGCTGTGAAGAGTTGCAACTTGCGCATGGTGCAAAGTCTGGTGTCGTTGAACTGTGCTTTGGACGTAGTAGATCGCGATGGCAATACTGTGTTTCATTATGCGGCCGCTAGCAACAAAGAGATTATCAATGTAAGTTGTTTTTTTTATAAAAGAGACCGATTGACCTCTTTTTCAGGTGGAGAGTGACAAGTAGGATGAAGATGAAGCAAAAACAGTCGTTCCTGGCCTTAAGGCCCCTATATACCTCAAGTGGCGCCCTCATTTTAATTAAATTTATTGCTCGCTAAGTACATAATGTATCGAAAAAGATAAAGATCGAAAAAGTAGTAGTTTGCAAAAGAGCTAAAAGTGGCCACTTTTAGCACTTTTGCGAACTACTACTACAACACACTATATTTTACTGAGGTTATTGTTTGTAAATAAACTATAGAACCTTAGCTTCAATCTGTACATGTGAATTTACGATACATTATGTACTTAGCAAGCAATAAATTTAATTAAAATGAGGGCGCCACTTGAGGTATATAGGAGCCTTAAAGAAGCCTATGTTGTTTTCTTTACAAAAATAGATACAAGGAGGCTGTTCCACATCTTAGCATTGGCATTATGAATGTTTGTATAATGAAGCATCTCGGTCAAGTGCTCGAGAATGTGATGAGATTGAATGCGACAAAATTACGCCTCGCGAAGTGTAGGTAACTTTTGACAGCAGGCTTTTCGATGTGTAACTGTATTATATTATAGGTGTTAGCGGGCAAGGCCGCATCATCCCTAAACGTGTACAACAAACAGGGTTACACACCGTTACACATGGCGTGCCTCGCGAATGCGCCGGATTGCGTCAGGTCATTACTTCTGGCCGGTGCTGACGTCAATCTGAGTGCTGCGAAGAGGTCCACTGGCTCTTTGCCGGGTACGCATTCATTTGCTTTATTTTGACATGGGTCAAAACTATGGAGTTTATCCTGAGTTTCGACGACCAGTGGCCCTACCACGAGTTGATGCAAACTGTTTACGTTACCGTAAACTATCGGATATACTGCTCACAGTAAATGAGTTAGTGAGTACGAGTGAAAGAAAGAAGTTGATAGTTTAGTTTTAGGTAACGTAAACAGTTTGCATCAACTCATGGTAGGGCCACTGAGTGCAGTGGTCTACCACGCAAGAAGTCTCGGGTGCGATTCCCGGCCGGGCAGAAATTGAAATGATGAATTTGAATTTCTATGGCAGGTCTAGGTGTTACTATGTATTATAAGTATATATTTAAAAAGTATATAAGTAGTATATCAGTTGTCTAGCACCCATATTAATATCCTATATCCCTCTCGCTGTACTCGCTGTATAGCCAATGAAAGAGCCAAATTGATGGCCATTCAAAAAACTGACAAATTTAAAGAGCTTGTAATACACCCCCTCTTCCCTAGCATGAAATGACTGTTAATGAAATAGAAAAATTCCTCGACAGGAATAGTCGGCGATTTACTCCATGACAACCAGCCAAAGTTGTACCAACAAGATATGAAACACGGAGGCACACCTTTACACTGGGCAATATCCCGAGAAGTGATTGAAGCTTTAGTCGACAAGAACTGTGATATAAACGCACTCAACTTCGATGGCAGGACCGCTTTGCATATAATGGTGTTACGAGGAAGACTTGAATGTGCCATAGCTTTATTATCTCGAGGGGCGGAGCATTCTATAGGAGATAAAGATGGGAATACTCCTTTACATTTAGCTGTGAAGGAAACGAACATACATATCATTCAAGCGCTTATAGTTTTCGGAGCTGATTTGGAAGCGACAAATAATGAAGGCCATACGGCTAGGCATTGTGTGCCGACGGAAATGTCTAACAGTGTATATGACAAGATTCTGTACGTGCTTCATGCGGTGGGAGCTAAGAGGTAGGCTTTCAATTTATTATTATCCCATCCAGAAACTAAGAATGGATTTTTTGTTTTTTTATTCACAATGCGTTAGCGCTTGGCCTTCATCTCACCTTATTTTAAGTGACGCTAAGGTCGAAGGTGGAAGTGCACTACACCCGGAATCCTCACCACTGAGGAACTGGCTATCTTACCTCTAACTGCCGGAACACAACAATTTTTAAATTGTTGTTATGGCGTCAGACTTAAGGTAAGATGGTGGTAGCTAGCCAGGCGGACTTGAAATAAGCCCTACCACTAACCAATGTGCATGTGATTGTGCGGATATTATTAGTAAATGTTGTTTTATAGCAAACAAGTTTATTGTGCCCATATTTCTAATCAACTAAAAGACATAAGTATATTGAATAATTTTATGTATTTCTACAATCTTTGCTTACTTTGGGATCAAATGATCGGTGTGACTTTTCTTGAATATTTATTTACTTTAGGTATATTAAAGTTTTGTGAAAGATTACTCCCGCAAAAAATATATGCAGGATGCACCGCCCGCCCGCCTGCAAAAAAAGCACATGCACACCACAAAAATATCAGTGCACAATACTTGCATTTAGCATGACAGCGACACCGATTCGATGTCGGTTCACGCACGATCTAACTCCTGAGGATGCTCTGGGTCGGGGCGAAACACGTGCAGAGTAGTCTAATTGGTGAAGGTGCAAGGTGTGTCGCTGTCATGCTAAATGCAAGTATTGTGCACTGATATTTTTGTGGTGTGCATGTGCATTTTTTTTTGCGGGCGGGCGGGCGTTGCATCCTGCATATATTTTTTGCGGGAGTAAGCTACATATATATTTCTTTTTTCACAATGGTTTGGGACTTCCGCCAAGTGATGCCTGATTCAATCGAATATATTAAAGTTTTTTTGAATTTTGACGAATTAATATACACTGGGCCGCAAAGAAACCGGGCCACCTCATTATTTTCATACAAATGAGGTAACTTTGAAGCCGTGGTTCTCTGCCAGGGATCGACCGAGCTGTGATCTGATGATGGCTATCCAGGGAGTGAATGGAGGAAATCCAGATCGCTATACACACCCAACTGATCCGATCAGTATTCTAAGAGATATAAGGATCAGAGTTTTCAGTTTCAGGATTTCCATACATTTTTATGCTAATTTCGCGGTTTTTTTAATCATATCCTTATATCTCTCGGAATGCCGATCAGATCAGTCGGGTCTGTATAGCTATCTGCATCTCCTCCATTCACTCCCCGGATAGCCGTCATCAGATCACAGCTAGGTCGATCCTCGGCGGAGAACCGAGGCATCAAAGTTACCTCGTTCGTATGAAAATAATGTGGTGACTCGGTTTCTTCGCTGCCCAGTTTATGAATGTCGGTGATCGTAGATGCTCAGGCGACAAGTCAGGTTGCCGCGCGGGGTGCGCGCTGCGCGGCGAGTACAACGGCGTGCCGCCGCCGCCCGTGGCGCGCGCCGCCGCCAGGAAGGTCGTCAACGACATGCTCACCGTGGCCGGCATAGAGAAGGCTTCTGCACTCAGCGACGAAGAGAAAGGCGGCAGGTAGGTGTTATGTTACAGTGAACGTTTGCTCACGGTCACAAAAAAATATTTAAGCAATCATTCACTTTTCACCCATTCACTCATTCATTAATCATTACCTCAATCGATGACATATTAGCTTCGAGTGACCGTCCTCACTGATTGATGAACAAAAAGACTACAGGTCTTAGTGATAGCAATAGTTACATTTATGTTACGCGACGAATATTATTATAATATTTTTTTAATGTTAATAGAAAATTCACTCCTCTGCGCTACTTTCGGTATCTACGCTACTTTCGGTATCTGAGCTTACTGTTTTTCTTCTGTTTGTAACGTAGGCACAGTGCGACTGTTATAAGTTGGCAACCCAATGCCGGCGCTACTTTTCACTGTAAAATTAATAAGTTATTGGAAACTGACACTTATAATAAGGCGAAAAAACTGTTATTGAAATCGATTCTTTTTCCTACGCGCGCCAACTTGTACTTGTTGTATTGGAGTGTGATTTATTTCTTTAACACCAGGTTGCTTTGCCTGGACGGCGGCGGCATCAGAGGCCTAGTCCTCGTGCAAGTGCTCCTGACCCTCGAGGAAGCCCTCGGCAAGCCCATAATCTCCTGCTTCGACTGGGTAGCGGGCACTAGCACTGGCGGTATACTGGCACTAGCGCTAGCCAGTGGGAGGACGCTGAGGGAATGCCAGAGGCTGTACTTTAGAATGAAAGAGGTTGCGTTTGTGGGGATGAGGCCGTACCCTTCAGATCCTTTGGAGAATATCTTGAAGGATAACTTGGGTATGTGAAATGCCATTTTTTTTCTTTTTAAGAGTTAGCAGTCGTATCATTTAGAAGCCCTCAGCAAGCTCATAATCTCCTGCTTCGACTGGATGGCGGGCACTAGGGAGGACGCTGAGGGAATGCCAGAGGCCGTACTTTAGAATGAAGGAGGTTGCGTTCGTTGGGATGAGGCCGTACCCTTCGGATCCTTTGGAGAATATCTTGAAGGAAAATTTGGGTATGTGAAATGCTACTTTTTTCTTTTTAAGAGTTAGCAAATGCATCATTTAGAAGCCCCCGGCAAGCCCATCATCTCCTGCTTTGACTGGGTACCTTGAAGGAGAACTTGGGTACGTGAAATGCTACTTTTTGTTCTTTTGAAGAGTTAGCAGACGTATCATTTAGAAGCCCTCATGTACGATTCATGCACCGCACATCATTTTGCATACGTCAGCGCGACTCGCGTTATAAATGTTATTGTTTGCTACTAACTTTGCGCATTCTTTGTACTGATTTACCGCTAAACAAATCAGCATCCTAACTTACTGCTGTATTTTTACTTATTTTATACTTATTACTAGTTTTACGGGAATCAGTGTTTTCATTTAACTACAACAACTCCAGTTGTGTCACAACTACTACTTACAACAACAAAACTCTCATGTACGGGCTCACTAGAACACAAAACCTAGCAGCTCATACATAGTGGTCCTTCGAGCCGGATGCTCGTAATAATCATAGCTCATAATCTGCTTACGACTGGGTAGCGGGCACTAGCACAGGCGGTATACTGGCTCTGGTTCTGGCCAGTGGGAGGACGCTGTACTTTAGAATGAAGGAGGTTGCGTTCGTGTGGATGCAAGGCTGTAACCTTCACATCCTTTGGAGAATATCTTGAAAAATAACTTGGGTAGCTTAGAATATACAACGTCAAAGATAGGGATCATCAAACCGAGTAACTTTTATTATGGGACCAACTCTGAAATCGCGAAAAAAAAACAGCTGTTTCATACATTTTGATATTTTCCTAATTAATTTTTGTATAAACAGCTGATTTTTTTTTCGCGATTTTAAAGTTGGTCCCATAGTAAAAAATGTTCAGTTTGATGGTCCCTATACAAGGTGTTACAAAAATACCCCTAATGCTGAATATGGTATATAAGGACCATCAAACTGATCAACTTTTACTATGGGACTTTTACTTTTTTGCAGACTTTACTGTCGAATTTACTGTATAATTTCTCCTATTCGCTGTGTGTCACTGATAGTTAACTGCATAACGTGCAGATAAAGAACATCTGTAAATGGCGGCCATATAGTATGGTGTGAGCTAGATAGCATGCATAAATAAGTATTTAAGCACCATTCCATTTATTCAGAGCGAGATGGCAAAAGTCCTTACTTTAATAGACCAGTGTTACCATTAGTTTTGATCAAACCTCTATAATTTAACTTATAACTTTATATCCACAGGCACGGAGACAGTAATGTCAGACATAAAACACCCCAAATTGATGATCCTCGCGGTGCTGGCGGACAGGAAACCGGTCGACCTCCATATATTCAGGAACTACCAGTCACCTCAGGAGATCTTGGACGCTTATAACGGCACTGCTAGTGAGTTTGTTTTTATTGGAAAACCTTTATAAAAGTCTTCGGTGCGCTCGGCGCGAAAAGGTTAAGGCTCCGGCGAACCGAGAGCTTAATAAACTTAAACGTAATACCAAAATTATTTGCAATTTGAGCATAATTAAGTCTTCTTGTGATGTTATTCGGATTAAGACAGTGTTTGTCTAGGTTTCCATTACATAAAAAAATCAAAATACTAAACCAAATAATGCGATTTACAGTATGAAAAAATGTAATTGGCATTTATTTTGAATTGGGTCAGTATTTTGCTATAATATTTTAATAGAACCCTAGACAAATACTGTCTTAATCCGAATAACATTACAAGAAGAGTTCATTATGCTCAAATTTCAAATTATTTTGGTATTACGTTTGTACGGGAAGCTCTCGGTTCGCCGGACTCTTAAGGCCCAGCGCACACCGCTGGAAGCGAGGCGAAGCGCATTTAGCCTTTACCAATTGAAAAAGGATCTTAGTAGCATTAGCAAACTGTTCTCCACGCACATGATCACCGCGCGCCGCGCGACTAACCGTATGCTAAAGTAACTAAAGCTCGGTCCACACGTGTATCATTTTGGCGTATCAGATCACCGTATCTTTATCATACGTCGACACTTTGATACAGTATTACTCCATCGTACATTAAACCAAATTGGCGATGTATAATAAAGATATTATGGTGATCTGACACGCAAAAATGATACACGTGTGGACCCAGCTTTAAGTCTAATTTCGATCGATAATGTATCAGTCTCTCCGCCGCGCCTCTGCCGGTGTGCGTTGGGCCTAAGTCTTCCACACATCCTTAGTTACCGACTTCAAAAGGAGGGAGGTACTCAATTCGACCCGTATTCTTTAAAAATGTTGTCGTATATAATACTCTAGTATAAGACGAGTGGTGATGGCAGAACTAAACATAAATGCGAGAAATGTTCCACGGCATTCTGTCCTCTCCCACCGGCGATTAGGCTAGAATTATATATGTTTTTGCTCTGAATAGTATAGCAAGTAGAGTAATAGGATAGGTTACTACCTGTCCTGATATCGGTGTATTTAGATAAGGTTATGATGGGGCTGACATGACCTTATGTGTTAAAAGCCCCTTAACAATATAAATGTTATTTGAAGTTTTGAGATTTAAGCAGTCACAATGCTATTCTTATATAATACTAAATAATATACTAGAAAAAAATAGGACTCGCACCAGATCATGTTCTCGGACGGGAATATTATTTTTCTGGTATATTATTTAGTATTATATGGGAGTGGCATTGTGAGTGCTTGAATCTCAAAATTTCAAATAGTTATATAGCTTTCTCATCTTAATCAACTGTTTAAAAATATCTGGAAAGATGTTCAGTTGAATGTCGAGGTTAATTCCTTCTACATTGGTGAGATGGCGCTGGCTTGCAGCGTAAGAGTTGACATACTAGAAGAAATTCGACGTTCTCACCAGTGACTCGG
Organism: Catoptria pinella; assembly: GCA_963556745.1. Lineage (NCBI taxonomy): Eukaryota > Metazoa > Arthropoda > Insecta > Lepidoptera > Crambidae > Catoptria > Catoptria pinella. Next base: position 3,440,815 of record OY750771.1, read on the forward strand.
TAGCTCAGCGGTCAGAGCATTGGACCGGATATCCAAAGGTCGCGGGTTCGATTCCCGTCCGAGAACATGATCTGGTGCGAGTCCTATTTTTTTCTAGTATATTATTTAATATAAATGTTGTTGATAAGGTCCTCGCGCGGAAGCCGGCGACCAAGTGTCGGTAGTGTCGCTGCCGGGCACGCCGCCGCCGCCGCAGCAGCTGGTGTGGCAGGCCGCCCGGGCCTCCGGCGCCGCGCCCTCCTACTTCAGAGCCTCCGGGAGGTAACTCACTCAACTGACTGTAACGGAACGTCTGCTTGTACTTGTCTCTGGCGAAGTGTACGAACAGTAGCAGTGGTGGGACCGTAAAAGCGAATGGACCGTATGGAATGAAAGATTGAGTGGCAATATATGCTATATTACAATGAAATTATAGTAAGAGGGACCTGATCACACGTCTTCGGCCAACGCTGCTACTCTTCGTACACTTCGCCAGAGACGAGTACGAACTGACGTTCCGTTACACTCACCATATTCTAAATAAACTAATATTTGACGACATCACATACATTGCTCCGTTTCCAAATTAGTAGCTGAAGCACTTGTATTATGGAAATCAGAGACGACGGTGGTGTCACGAACACCCAGACCTGAGCCGATATAGAAAAGTTCGTTTTCTAAATTGACTCAACCGGGGATCGAACGACCTGAGCCAATATAGAAAAGTTCGTTTTCTAAATTGACCCTGCCGGGGATTGAACCCGGGACCTTAGAGATGGCGACACCTTAAAAACTGGTGCGCAAAGCCACTCGACCACGGAGGTCGTCAAATTAGTCATGTCAGTATAAAAACATTTCAATTCCGTTAAAATTTTATCCTGTTAGTTTTATCTTGTGTTATGACTTACAGGCAAAAGATATTAATGTTTATGACTTAACTAGTAGCAAATTTTTATGTAAAATTGGGATGTAATTTATTAATAAAACCGTTCATTTTTGTAGGTCCGTAAAATAAAATATAGGATAGAACGCTTATATGATCACTTCACTATCCATCTGTCTATTTAATGTCTACCGATGATCGTTTGACTACCTAGTCTAGTCCGCTAGAGCTGCAAAAAAATTCAACGCAATAAAAAAAACCTATTTATTTCGCATCTTTTGACACTTCAACTAGAAGCAAAGTGTCGCCAGAGAACAAGTAATAATAATTATCCCAATTATCACCATATCCCATTTAATAAAGTAATTTTTTTGGACAGATATTTGGACGGCGGCCTTATTGGCAACAACCCTACATTAGACGCTTTGACAGAGCTCACCGAGCTAAGGTTAGCGTTGAACGGCGTCGGAGAGTTTGAAGAAGCAAAGAAGACTAGTCTAAAGGCTGTCGTGTCTTGTGGAACAGGTATCATCATCATTATTATCTATTTTGGGGACTTCATGGGTAAAAGCAAAATTATTTAAGAGGCCTTTCACGCTTTGTGTGTGTGTGTGTGTGTGTGTGTGTGTGTGTGTGTGTCAAAATCAGCTGTTTCATACAAAAATTAATTATGAAAATATCAAAATGTATGAAACATCTGATTTTTTTTCGCGATTTCAGAGTTGGTCCCATAGTAAAAGTTGTTCAGTATGATGGTCCGTATCTACCATATTCGGCATTAGGGGTACTTTTGTAATACCTTGTATAAAGAGGTATATTAGGTTTACGGTTGCGATTTGCGTGCCATTATTATGGATACTGGTTCTTATCAAACAAGTTACTTGTAGAAATAAATCGATAAAACAATATTTCAACTATACAATAAAGGAATAAACGAGTTAAACTAGACGTCTTTATTCAAAATATTAATTATATCTTTCACATTTTACAGGTTTAATACCAGTGACGAAGTTGAAAGAAATCGATGTATTCAAACCAGAAAGTTTATGGGATACAGCGAGACTGGCGTGGGGGCTGTCGGCCATCGGTGGGCTGCTCGTCGATCAGGTATGTGGATTTTTATTACCTTATTGAGTTGAGTATAATTTTTAAATTTGAGATTTTAGCATTCACAACGCTATTTTTAAACAATACTAATTAATAATGTAAGTCTATCTATAAAATCACCACGTATTACCAGGGGAAGGGAGGGGTTAAAAAGTGGCTTAAAACATCACGTGATTAATGGACGACCCTATGGTGATCTCGTTTTATCCAGTTTTTTTCACAACCGCAGCGTTCGATGTAACATAATATGTGGATGTTTCGTCGAACAGGCGACACAATCCGACGGGCGGGTAGTAGAGCGCGCGAGAGCTTGGTGCAGCGCAGTAGGCGTCCCCTACTTCAGGTTCTCGCCGCACATGTCGGCCGACGTCGCCATGGACGAGCGCGCCGACGACAGGCTCGTGACCATGCTGTGGGAGGCGCACGCCTACATGCGCGAGCACAGGGACGAGGTCAACGACCTCGCCGCGCTGCTACGCGACTGAGGTATGACACTAGCCTCAGCTCGGACTCCTACCTACACCACGCACACTCACACTATTATAATGATATCTCACTGACGCGCATACTATAGTATATAGTCATAATTAGTATACAAGGTGTTAGTAACACCCTAGCGAAAACCTAAAAGGATGATTCTACCCTTACGATTAGATTTACGCGACTTTCTCTGTGGAACCACTTGTCGCAAACGCATAGTTGAGATTTTGATTTTTCGTTGCGCAGCAATGTACGCGTAACAACTCGGTAACACCGCGGGAGCGCGCGCGCGCTTACAACAAAGCCACGACCTTTGACCGCGAGCAAATAGTATAGAGTCGTTGTACATACATTGCGGGTTTGTAAATTTTGTTATTTTAATTACTTTTCTGTAAATTTGTTCTATGCAACTATTTCAACTTTTCATGAATTTTGCGACGGAAAATTCCACTTCAGATAGACTCAGACTCATGAGTCGACTAGTCCGACTGAGCCCTGAAAGTTTTCACTAGGGTGCTACTAACACCCTGTATAAGATGTACAAATAAATAAACATTGCTTCTTAGCTTCTTAGCTCTTTAACAAAACGCTACACTGGCTGTTTGGTTCATCTCCCAAGTTAGGAGCCAAAGTCACTAAAGATAGACAACATAGAATAGACTATTTAACCGTATAGACACTGAATAGCCCTAAGACATGTACTCGTCCCATACTCATCTCTCGCCGGACATGTCGGCCGACGTCGTCATGGACGAGCGCGGCGACGACAGGCTCGTGATCATGCTGTGTTAGGCGTGCATGCTCTCGTATTACGTACATTAAAATGATGTGCATATGCACGCCTAACAACATTCATAGCAAAACGGTCTTCGTGAGATAGAACAACTATAATTATGTTTAAAAAGTTCTTAGTCTCTATAACTTGACTAGTGCGGGCTGACGATGCTGTAGGAGGCGCTCGCGTACATGCGCCATAATAGAGACGAGGTTAATGACCTCGTGGCTACACGACTGAGGTCAGTCACCTTAAACAACATTATACAGTACAGAAAAGTATGACACGTTAGTCTACACTCTTCGCACATTATTACTAAACTTTGTTACTCACTTGTTTAACGTGAGCTACAAATTGGGAATAACTGTTATAATCATAATATTTTCGTTTCGGATAATGTTATACAAACATAAGTATAGTATACAACAATTTTCTTATATTCTTACTCTCATTTTTCATTTGTTACAGATAAATAATAATTTACTAGTGAATTCAACCGCACAACACTGCAGACTTATAATAACAGACTAGTTATTAGCATTGTTAGTTGATAGTAAAAAAAATATAATCAATTCCACAAAATTAATGTCGATATGACGTATAATCGGAAATTTTTGACATAAATTAACGCGTTGACGTCACTAACCTTTGGATTTTGACATGTGTCAGAATTTAATTCTTTTAATAGACAGACTGTATATTGTACTGATTTTGACAATCGCACTCACACAGATGCTAAGTTGAGCTAATGCCTCGCAAACTGTACCAGCCTTTCTTTTAAGACGTTTGTGAGAGATCATCACTGTTCGTGTGACAAGGTACAGTGTTTAGTTAATTTTGACGCCGACTGTACAAGTTTTTTTGTATGACTTTTGTATACCAACTCGTATACAAATATTTAAACTAGCTTTATTTATTAAGATAAGACAATTTGTTGTATATTTGTAATAAACAAGTCATAACTTTCATGACAGAGTTGATGCAATGTTGAATGTTGATGGATTTATCTACTTATTCTCTAATTAATTCTTGTAATACTTACTTACAGTGGTATTCGAGCTGTAGTGTGTGCAGAGATTTAGTTTACCGCCTTTGAAATAGCATGTATTTTGAGTGACAGAGTTTTCACAATTTTATAATGAATACAATAATAGTAAACTATATATTCGCTCATACAGTCAAGACCAAAAATATATACTAAGTATTTGTTACTATGGGTTGGGTAGGATGTCCAAACTCTTATGATAATGATCAACTTTCTATGTTAATAGGAAGAGTGAAAACCTTTGTGGTGTGAATGTTATTTAATTCACTGTCGTTTCTTAGTTTAGTTATGTAGTTAGTTTGTATTTTACCTTACCTTCTTAGGTATAATTGTTTGATAGTAGATTTGCAACAACCCGAGACACGGCTCGGGTGAATAGTCAAGTCGAGGGTAAAATGGGTTTTTGTTTATGTACGAGTTATACACTCTGCTTTTCACTTCGATTGTGAGGAAATTATAAAGCAATATTGCAAAAACAAGTTTATTTAACGAAGTTTAATTGCGTGTGTGGCTGTTTACCTGACGACCTTTGTCTTAGAGTCTGAGACTTAGACGAAGATTTTACTTTATGCATTAGAGCATGGAAAGTGATTTTATGCAGTCTATACCCAACATAAAGACGAACTTTACGAGCATGAGAAGTGAAAACAATAGTTTACCAGAATTATAACATGCGGTGAAACTGTTATTGGCTAAGTATAACTTATAAGTATATATTTCAAGCATGATTGTAGCAAAAAGGCTGTTGAGTTTCCTAAAAAAAAATACTATTCAAGCCAACCGGCCCGCGTCGGAACGCATCTCACTTCGGCCAGAGGAAAATAAAGCGTCTATACAGGTAGCTAATTCCATATTTGCATGAAAATTGACATACCGCGGCAGCCGGCTCCGCACGCATGCTATCGGCGCCGCCCGCATGCTATCGGCGCCGGCCGCAATATATGAAACTCAAACGTCACTCAACTTTGAGAGGCTCTCAAACATCGTCCTGTCGCATTAAAAGTCAAAGATACGACAAAGACAGCATGATACCAAATAATATACTAGAAAAAATACGACTCGCACCAGATCATGTTCTCGGACGGGAATCGAACCCGCGACCTTTGGGTATCCGGTCCAATGCTCTGACCGCTGAACTACCGAGTCACTAGTGGGAACGTCAAATTTCTCCTAGTATATCAACTCTTACGCTGCAAGCCAGCGCCATCTCACAAATGTACAAGGAATTACCTCGACATCAACTGAATACCTTTCCAGATATTTTTAAACAATTGATTAAGATGAGAAAGCTACATAATTTTTAAATCCAAATAATATACTAGAAAAATAATCAGATAATCATGTCAGAGCATTGGACCGGATATCCAAAGGTCGCGGGTTCGATTCCCGTCCGAGAACATGATCTGGTGCGAGTCGTATTTTTTCTAGTATATTATTTGGTATTATATAAAAATAGCATTGTGAATGCTAAAATCTCAAAATTTAAAGACAGCATGATGTTTGAGCGCCCCTCAAAGTTGAGTATCGTTTAAGTATTCGGCCATTAACTAGGTACTGTATATACGTTTTATTTTCCTCTGGCAGAGGTAAAATGTGCTCCGACGGGGGCCGGTTGGTTTGAATCGTACATTAGTCTATTATGGGGTATTATTCCTTTATTTATTTAAATAGGTTTATTTACTTATTCTTAAGATAAGTAGTTTGTTCACTACATTTTGTACCTTTTCACAAGATGGACGTTAGCTCAGCAGGACCACTTCTTTGGAGGAACTTGAGAATTGGAATATTCAGTCAGTTATTATAATTTTTGAGAAATTAGTGTTCATACAAAATTTATAATAACTAACCTCATACTTTTGGAGGTTACTGTTGTGAAACCGTATTGTACTGTTATAAGTTGCTCAGTACCAAACGACTGTAATCGAAAATGGAAGCAATGGTACATAAATGACCTATAAATCGTGTCGTATCGCGTGTTGCTCAAAATAAGATAACAACTAATATGCAATATAATTAGAGATAAGATTGATGATAAGGCGGTGCAGTGTTGTCAGATCCAATTTTTAAATGTCCGTAGGGCGACTCTCAAAAGTCCGTAGAAATCCGTAGATGCAACTACAAAAGTCCGTAGATTTACGGAAATATTTTTTTTTAAAGCTAAAACTAACTATTTATAGAGTTGGACTGGTCTTAATTCTAACTCCTTGTGCCAGTAAAAAATCTCAAACTAAAAAAAAAAACAGTTGGAATAAGAAGAAGCAATAAAAATCTGATCTTTTCTTGATTTTTATTGATCAATGTCACTGTCGCCGACGACAACCAAACCAACGAATAGTTCACTCTAATCAAACTAAGCTTTGGACTGGTATGATATGACAGGCAGGTATTACAAAATAACAAAAAAAACTTGAGAACGGAACGCAGATTGCAGACTATCTTTTTTTTATAGATGTGTTTCGTTTTACGCAAGAATTTAATTATTTTTTTTAACTTACTATTGTTGTTTGAGTGAATGGAATTAGAATGGTACAAATGTCCGTAGATTTACCACGAATGTCCGTATGTCCGTAGACAAGACCTAAAGTCCGTAGATCTACGGACAAATCCGTAGTTCAGGCAACACTGAGGCGGTGGTCCTGCTATGCTGACGACGGTGAAGTAGTTATAGTGCTTTATAGATTTTTGTTTTATACGAACATTCTAAGGTTGAAATTATTTGTTTTAGTACTTATATAAAAAGTTAAAACGCTTGAAAAGCGATTTATGTAGATATTGAGGGTTTGATTTAAAGATTTATTATTAGGTATCTAATTAAATATTCTATTGAAGTTGGGTATGTTTGTTAATTATTTTGAACGTAGAAGTTCCATATGACGAGGGACAAATGTATTTTCCATGCAAAGGTATGATGTAAATGTGATAATATATACCAAACACAATACAGCAAATTGTTCTACATGCGTAAGAAAACTTTAAACACACTTATATTTATGATATGTGAAACAAATATTAAGCTTGATGAGGTAGGTTCGTTAGTGTGTTCCATCATTGTGTTTTCTCTGATGTATTTATTTCCTATAATCTATGGTATACGTATTGTATGCGCATACGCAATGGAGGTAAAAAAAAACAGCTTTCAGCTGCTGAGCTTTATGGTAAAGTTTTACTGCCATATCTCACTAGGACACCAGTGGCGGCGCTACCTGTTGCGTTACCAACAAAATGTATTCAGGTGTGTGGAGGGTACCTCACTTGGGGCCCAATCGCGCTAATTCTGAACGATAAAACCAAAACCTTTACGTTGTCGTTTAGGTTATTTACCTAGTAAATTGTACGATACTAAATAATATACCAGAAATAATTCGACTCGTCACCAGGATTGTCTCAAGCGGGAATCGAACCCGCGACTTCTGGAAGTCCGGTCCAATGCTCTTACCAACTGAGCTACCGAGACAGTCCTGGCGACGAGTTTTTCTAGTATATTATTTACTATTGTATAAAATAGCATTGTGAATGCTGAAATCTCAAATTTAAAAATCTTTGGTTAGCTTTAGAATTCTTATTTAAATTGTACAAGGTTGGCATCCTATCCTAAGCTTCTTAGGCATAGCTTTCAACAGTTTCAACAAAACTAAAGCGAGTATTTTTCTGTAAACGAAACTGAAACGGTAATGATTTAGTTGTGGTTTTATTGTTGGAAATTAGCGCGATTGGGCCGCTGGTGCTGTCCGCTTAGTGCAACCAATTTGGAGGCGGCAAGTAAATCACCCGCTGGTGGCGCAACCATGGTACCCTAGTGAGACAGGACCCTTACTTTATTCATTTAAGGTGTTGTACTACCTATACAAATTGCATTATAAAAGCGAATTATTTCTGTATTAAAATAAACATCACAAATAAATAATATAAAAGATATTTAGGGGTTTTATTCAAATACGAAATCATTTCGAAAAGCTCTTTATTTTTTTATATTTAATCATATTTTTCTCTTATATCTAATTCTTATACAAAGACTCAATAATATCACATTTCTGATGTGGATATTATCAATCCACGGACTAAACTAATTCTAAAAAAATCTGTAACTAAATTGTCTAGTTTCTAAGTACCACCAAAGTTGACAAATGAATAAGACTAAGTATATAAAATTATCAGCCAAATTCAATTTAGTCGCTAAAGATAAAATTTACTCGGTAAATATGTGCCTCTTGGAGAACTAAAATTAACTAATGAATTTAATGATTTGGGCTAGGTAACAAATTTTGAAGAAGTGAGATTCTTAAATTTTATTAAATCAACATCAAATACGAAGTTGATTGGGATTTTTATATCTTTTTGGTTTAAATGATTTTAATTAAGATACCTACTGAAATAGCTTTTCTTTTTTTTTGTATTCTATAGCCTACAGTAGTTGTTCCTTGCGAGATGCTATTTAGGTACCAATTAAATAAATAAAACTTATGACAAAGTCTTAAGTAAGCACATTGTACGAGGTACTACATAAGTTCATTTATAATTATAGGAACGTAAAAAATCTTATTCTAAAACTGAAAGAAGCACAAATTAGTTGGTGCTCTGACACTAGTCGAGACACGAGGCACCGAGTTCAACTAAATACTTCTACAATCACTCACTGAGGTTTTTATACTGTGAAATTACAACCATAAATGTTTTATAAATATTTCTAGAAGTTTGCAAAGTACAATTTGAAATAAGTACATTGATTGCAAAGGCGAAGGAAATTTTATAGTGCCACCTCGCATTGAAAGCACGAAACAATGTCAAATATAGTATGTAAGATATCTCATTTAGAAAAAGCAAACATGATGTCAGTCAATTTATTTAAAATACGCGCTTTCAATGCGAATATGGTATATCATCGTAAAAAGGTTTTATGTCATTAAGGCGACATGGTATGCAACACTAGCGCCACTCCCGCAAAAAAATGATTACTTTGTAAATACACAATTTATTAAAAATCCAAGTTGATGGTCCCCTCGCAAAATATCATTGTTATTTATAAACACACAAACTCCATGTCAGTTATGTATTTACACAGTATTTTTTTGCGGGAGTAGCGCTAGTGTTGCATCTAATGTCGCCTTAATAACGTTATTTTTGTTCACCTCTCTTACAAAACTTCGTACAAAAGATTTATTTATAAGCAGAGGAAACTTTGTGGTAACACGTTATTTGTGCAAAGCTAGGAAAATACAACTGTTGTTAAGTAAAGTGAACTTTGAATATGCGGGAAGATTATGTTATTTTTTTTACTAGCAAGAAAAGCTGACGAGCTGTTTATTTCTGTATTAAATTAAACAGGATATTTCTAGTATATAAAAAATCAAACATAATATGAAAATAGCACTGTGAATTTATAAGATCTAAAATTTTACAAGTAAAGATATTTTACGGTAGTGTATGGTTTGATGGTGGTATTTGACTTAACTATTTAATAGTTACAATGACCTCACCAGCTTCTCGAAAACTGGGATAACCACAAAGTCTCTACTGCGGACCACTGCCTCATAAATAAGTACTATATTAAGTACCTTACATATCGAACGATACAAGCTCTCACTCTTAACATGCTATAAATAGTCAACAAGTCGATTTCATAAAAAATAATTTGGAAGAACGATTGAGAAATAAACGTGAACACAATCATGGAATAAAATGTTTCCCTGAAGAAAATTACACGCAAATAAGTGCCAAATTAAATTAATTCATTGAATTTATTAACCCTTCAACGCCCGGAATACGAGACACAATAGATATTCCAATGTTATCCGGCCGCATGCGGCCGCTCGGGCGTTGATGAATTAAATTGATTAATAATTTAGTAAAACACTAAATTACATAAATAATTATTTCTGCGGCTTTTTAGTATATTTGGTAATCTTTGACGTAATTAAATAATTTAGTGTTAAGTGGTTATTATAAATGCTATTTATGAACGTTGGACTAATTTTTCGTTATTATATGAATTGAAAAATAATTTTGATAATGGTTTTAAGGTCGAAAATATTCAGTCAATTTAATTCAATTATTTGGCATCCTATAATAACAAAAAATGTCTGAATTTTATTTAAATCAACATGGTTTGGCATGCTTTTATACTGTTCAATGTTTAGTAATTTTACTAGTTTTTATCCTTATTATTATAAAAGCTTAATGCTTATTGCATTTACATAAAAGGCACATAGTTAATTATGCCATACCATGAAAATTTCCATTGTTAATTTAATATTACTCAATATGCTCACAAAACAAACCAAATGTTTATGGTCTAAAATCTAGTTACCTTGCACTCAGATTTTAGCAGCCAATAAATACACAGCCTAGCGACATTAGTTTCTCAAAAATAGTCGCGAAATAATATCACATTTTTGTTACATTTGGCGCAATATTTAACGAAGATAGCTCACTCCATGTTACATATATTTGCATTTTTATACTTACCAAGTTTTTTTGGTTACCTAATGCTCAGAATCTCAGATATGTTGAAGTTCATACAAATAAATGGTGTTTTTTGGAATACCTAAATTTATCAAACAACAACAAAGCAGTATGTGAATAATCTTGGAGTCAGTCTATTCTTCGGTCATATCACCTCGTATTGTCTAAGCGTGGTGTGCTAGTACTCTTCAGGGTACTCCATATTCGCGATGAGGTTCCTCTTCTCTTCTTTGCCAGGTTTTGCATCGCCCAGAGTTGGTCGAATCGTCGATCTTGGCTCGAAGCAAGGCTGTAACGACAAAGAAGGGTTCTAACTGTTGTGTTTTCCTATTTCACTAATTAAATATGAGGTGGTTAAATATAATAACGTGTCGTATTGTATTCTGCAGCATTAATTATCATTAAGATTTTGTTCAAAGTTCCGGTTCCGGAATTTAACCGGTCATGCGGAGTTCTTCAGTTAGTTTGAGCTAGTTTGACATAGGTTTCACTTGGCTTTCAAGTTATCTGGTTATGTAAGTTAAACTATAGGTACATATTTACGAATTGACGACCTGAGTGGTGCAGTGGTCAACATGCCTTCCACATGTCTACCACTCAAGAGGTCTCGGGATCGATTCCCGGCCGGAAAAAATTGAAATGATGAATTTTAATTTCTGTGACGGGTCTGGGTGTTACTGTGTATAATAAGTATATAGTATATAAGTAGTATATCAGTTGTCTAGCACCCATATTACAAGCTTTGCTTAGTTTGGGGCTAGATGGCGCTGTGTGAAACTGTCCAAGCATTTATTATATTTATTTTTTATTTAAACCCTATCAGATCAGCCATATCAGCCATATCATATTGATTTTTATGTTACTGATACTGTGATCCTTTGTAATAGGTTTCGGACATCGTAATTACATAAATTCGGTCATTTTCTTTTCATATAGGTGTAATACGTGCAGCTATGAAAATTACCTACGTTTTTCTAGGATTTAAGTACCATTTACGTAATTGTCGAAAAAGGGATATCGTAGAAGTTGCATTATGCGATATAGAACCGCCAAATGTCACGCTAAAAACAAACTACATATAGTTTTTCCATAATCTATTACAGGGCCCTATTTAAACGTGACAATTTGTCACCTGTCATGACGGCCCTATTTAAACGTGACAATTTGTCACCTGTCATGACAATTTTATATCCATTGCGTCATCTAATTCGAAAATATAATAAACAACTCATAGCTACACCGCAATGTACGCCAAATTGCCACGATAATTGTCAAATTGTCACGTAATTAAATAGGGCCCTGGAATTTTACGTAGAATTAATTTATCTACCGCATTGAAATGAGCCTCTTGCGTTGTTACTCGTACATATCCACAAAATTAACATAAAATTCAAGGATTCAATTATCAAGTGATTAAAGTAGTTGGTACCAAACTTGAATTTAATTACATATTCATTAATATTCATCATTAAATGTTTTCGTAGCTGTCTGTTATTTAAACTGCACATTTGTTAAAACGTAATTTATACAAGAAGCCAATAATATTACTGACGCTAAAGAAAGTTTTGAATATTTTGAAATGGCCGTAAAAATATTTTTTCATAGGTATAAGCCATAATAGATAGAACATTCAAAAAGAAAGCCATTACATAAGTCCATAAATAAAATAAGACGTAGAATCCAAAGAAATTATATTGTTAGTTTCTTGTTTAGTTAGGGCATGTAATGTGATTTAGAACGAATACAGATAAGACATTGAAGTGTGTGGTCGAACCAAAAGTCATCAGTTTTATGATCCATTGTTTAGATTTAGATGAAATGTATATGTAATAATGCTGTGCTCGGTTGTTATTGAAGTGCGAATTTAATAATGTGCAACAGGTAAGATTTAATTTAATGTTTTAATTTGTACTTTGTTACCGTGCCAAAAAATAAATATATAAATCTTTACTACATAATATTATAAATGCGAAAGTCCGTTTGTTTGTTTGTTACGACTTCACGTCTTAACCACTGAACCGATCATCATGAAATTTTGCATACACGTTATCAGGGGTATAGTGAAGGACATAGAGACATCCCGAAAAAATAATTGTTCCCGAGGGATAGCAAAAAAACTTTCCACGCAGACGAAGTTGCGGGCGGTTGCACGTGCATTGCACGTGCTTGGTACGTTCAGGCTGCCCCGCAAGTACATAAATAATTAACGTATTTTTGAGCTTAAAGATTTAAAGCCTAGACTGTGTCAGATATTTGGATATAAGTAAATACTATACACCCAGTTAGAAACATTGGAACAGCCAGTCACCTATGTGTGTAAAAGTCGATATGATATAAAATTCTCACCGTTTCACAGATGTTCATATTGCAACAGTTCTCAATCGTGATCTCGCACTGGTCGGGCCGCGCCGTCATTGGGGTAACGTTTTTATTCACTATGATACGTTTCTTTATCCTAAAATCGAAGAAAAACATTGAAAATTAAAATAACCTATAAAGGCCTTTTTCCTGTCATGCGGATTTTCGCTCGAATGCGCGTTGTCCGCTTCCATTTCAAAAGTGCATTGTTATTATATGCAACGCGCATGCGGACCACAGTCAGCCGCTTGCATTGTGTCGCCCGCATGCAAGCAAATAACCGCATAGCAGGAAAAATGCCTAAATTGTTTTTTTTTTCAATAAGTATTAGACAACATTACTAACATTGCTCTGATTCCAAAGTAAATCACTTGTGCTATAGACAAACACCTAGACCTGATCCAATATAGAAAAGTTCGTTTTCTAAATTAACCCAGCCGTGGATTGAACCCAGGACCCCAGAGATGGCAACACCTTGAAAACAATGGCGTACAATCCACTCTACCACGGAGGTCGTCAAAATTATTACACATCGTTCAGCCCCTATTCGACTCTATTTATTCAATTCGGAAAGGTTACGTTATAAAAGGAATAAGTAGCTATGTTCTTTTTATAACTCTGTAGATTGTTACCTTGGACGCTTCTTCAGCTGCAACACCTTAGTGACGAGGTAAGTGCAGGCTACACACAACACTCCGCTTAAAATGCCCAGCACCACGATCACTGGGTCTCTCACGGTGTCCCATCCCGATTGGTCACACGCCGATGCCAGAAAGCCTTCGTCGGTTTTAGCACTACTGTTTGATAAGAATTCCATTGGTTGCTGATGCTCTTTTGTGCAACTAGAAATACAAATATGTTTTTATTAGTGTTTCGCGTCTAGATTTCTATTACGTAGTTCCTAACCGGCCTATTAAACCTCAATAAATATATCAGTGGCTCTTGGTATTTTTATTGTTTAATTGAAAGTGGAACCATGAACTCAAAGCTAGTGGGACTATGAGACCGGTAGGACATTATTGGTGGGACCACGAGTAAAAAGTCATAAATGATAACAATCTACATCTAGGTGGTGCGGAATCATCTGCTTTCTTTGTCATAAAATGGACCCCATGTTATGAAGTGCCAGCCACAGTTTTTGTTTGAAATACATTATTTTATTATAACATTAAATATAAAAGAAAACAATGTTATTTCAAAAGTTTTTGGATTCCGTGAAATGGGTTAAAGAAGTTCGTTTGTCTCACAATGTCTTTATCGTTAAACTTACGTATTTGCATATTTGTCATTCATAATGCGTTGCCTCGAGAGATAACTGTTAAATAAGGCTTTGATAGCATTAATACTTACTTGCACTCCTCTTTGATCGTGGCTTGAGTAGGTGAGGGTGGTAGAATGGTGGTGGTGGTGGTAGTTGTGGTGAAGACCTTGAGAACTTCACATCTGGCACCTTCGTAATCCGTGAGGCACTGGCATATGGGAGTCGTGTCATTCATACTGCAGACACCGTTGTTTAAACAGTAGCCATGACATGTGTTTATTTCACATCTGGACCCGGTAAAGCCATTTTTGCACCTGATAACGAAAAATAGGAACTTGTGAATTTAAAAAAACCATCTTAGGATTATTACTGACAAGAATGTGAAAAGTTATTTTAATATTTTTACCTGCACATCGGCTTGCCTTCAGGTGAAAAGGTACAATCTCCTTGAAGACAATAGTTTTGACAAGCAGACATCTCACACCTCTCTCCTGTATATCCTGGACTGCATTTACACGCCAACTTCTCGTCAAGCTTGACTCCATGAAGGCAGAACAATCCAATGTCTTTAGGGATGTTGAAGGTATCGTTGATCGCCGATTTATTTTGCGACAGTTTTTCCAACTGTGCGCATTCATCGACACCCTCTAATTGGTCAGAAATTTTGTAGTTTGCAACAATACCAAAAGGTACTTTATTATTGAAGTTGAGAAGATCAATCGGTTCTGTATCAGGTGGTGCATCTTTCGCGAGTTTCCAAACTGTTTTATAGTCCCAATCAACCCAATAGATGGAATCTTTGGATATTGTTAAAGCGTTCGGTTGGTGATATGTTCCTACTAATAAAGTCTTTCGATCCTTTCCATTAAGGTCAGAGCTTTCTATAGAATAATGTATACCTTCTTTATCATCTGCCCAATATAATCTTTTAGTGTTTTGGTCGATCGCGATGCTTACTGGCATAAAAATGTCTGTGCTTACAACTATGGTTCTTTCGGATCCATCGAATCTAGCTCTCTCTATTGTTGGCTTGCTAGTATTGGTATTAGTCCAATAAATATATCTGAAAGAGCAATGAGTTGTATTTCGTTTAAGATTTACGTATCTAATATGCAAAGTTGCGTTATTTTTTAATTATAAGTATAAAACTTACCCTCTACAGCTATCGACAGCAATAGCCCTTGGTAACTCATCATCCATTTTGATTAAAAGGTTTCCATAGAGATCATTCTTCGAGCCTGGCTTCAATGACATTGAAAATATGCTCCTTTCATAAGTATCAGTCCAAAAAAGCAGACTCAGCACGGGGTCGAATGCAAGGCCTTGGATGTTTTCATAAGATCTCCTCCTAACTAACGATTGGTATTTCTTAGTTGCTAAGTGGTAACTAAATATAGAGGCGTTGTCGTTCTGTCTGTCTACGAACAGAAGCATGTTGTGTACTGCATCGTAGGCTAAAGCTGTGAGGTCTCTGAAGCGCATTCCTTCATTGTTTGTTTTGGTTTTATTGGTATAGAACTCTATTTGGTCCCCAGCTGTTATGGCTATATCTGAAACAATAACAAAAGAGTCAGTATTACCAAAAACCATTATGTAATAATGAAATTTCTGTATAATTGCCAATATATAATTTGAGACTTTCAAATGTTGAATATGAAAAATGAGCTGCGATATTTTAAAGCCTTGTTACTTTTAGTGACAGACCAATAATAGCCGCTGTAATAATAGCTCTTGGCTTTGTAAAGATTTCTGGTTGAAAACGTGAAGAATACTTCGTGTTGGTTACATAATGTGACAGATAAAAGTCATTGAGCGTCGACTAACAAACATCTACTTATAACAAGTGCAGTGTATGTACACATTTAAATTGGCACTGTTGCCGACCCAAGGTGCGTTCGTCTGTTAGTCATTATGTAATAGGAACGCCGTTGTTTCAACTTATGGCAACAATTTTAATAGGTATTTAATAGTCTCCTATTTATTTAATGATCTTCCTTAGCAGTGACTTTTGTTACTTTTCAAAGTGGATAAAACCTAATTGTTTTCTTTGCTTTTACCCTACTTCATTTTAAAATTCATTTAAGTTATCTATTTAATTTGTTGTTACTTATACCTTTTTCTACTTATGTTATCATTAAGGAGGAGAGGGACTTCTTAAAACCGGCCTTAAAGCTTAAAAATAAGCTATAACTCATTGTTTTCAATGATCAACATTGTTAGTGTATATTTTTTTTTATTTAAGACCCTCACGGGTTGGTTTGTGACACTTCCCAACTAGCACAAAACGTCTGCTTAAGACCTATATAGCGTATATAATTACAGTTATAAGCTGCAAGAGTCAGCTGCATAACGCGCTATGCAACCCTTTTGCAGCTGCTTTAGATCTAAAGGGGCGAAATTAGAACCTATTTAAATAGATCCAGTAGAGTGTCATAATAGTGCATTTAATTTCTTACAACCGCCATTTTCACTCCTTAAGCACCCTACTGGCACTAATTGAATGAATGATCGTCAGATTATTTCATTCACTCCGAAGCGTAAATTACAGCTTTGAGTGCAAATTGCGACTTTCTTTGGGAAGCTTGGTGGTTTTATAAGTATTTAATTTCTATTACATGTGAGATGTTTTTATATAATAATGGCTAGGCAGTGTGTCGTGAAATAATAAAATGGTGGAATTGCAGTGTAAATATTCGATTTGAGTTACGCTACGCGGCTTGTTCGGTGATAAACATCGGCAAATTTAATTTACTGTGAAACTTGTATGGTGTTTTTGGAATAAAACTAATGGGCCCTCAATTTATTGAAGATTTTACGAAAATATAATGACTTTATAACAGCGGGTCAAAAAAAAAATCGTAATTTTGATAAGTATTACACTGAATTATATTTATTTATGGATAATTAACGATAACATATTGTTTGCGATCATACTAAACTGTGCCATGTGACCTGTGTGTTTAAAAAGAGAAATATATGAACAACAAATGAAATAATTGTCTCAGAAAATGGCGTCAATATTATTGCAGCCTTTGTTTTTAGTTTTCGCTACTGTAGCCCCCTTTTGCAGAAATGGGTGACAAAAATCACGGTTCAGGAACTCCTAGATCTAATTAAGCTGCTAAATTCTTTGTTCTAGAACTTCTACCTCCTTACAATGTCTAAGAAAGTGGATATTATAACCTAGATTGTGAATTTGATGTGATGTAAAGCTTCAATTTCCTTCTAAATATCTTGTTATTTTATTTTATAACTTTGCGCCTACAACAGCCACTTTTCTTTGATGTTTTTTTCGCCATTCTTATTTAATAATAATATACGCGAAATATTATTTAAAAAGCCAGAAAACAATAAGTTTGGCCAGGCGTACAACGTTCTCCATTTTCTTGAAAAGCTATTATTTTCTATCATGAAGCACTGCAGACTCCATAGTAGTTCCACAAAAAGGAATACTACGAGCTTAGGAGCTAATTTTACCTCACAGGCTTAACAGAAACCGTAAGAAGTTAATTAGTCACAATTTCCTATCCTATGCAGCACAGGGTAGTAAAGTATGCCACCCGGGCCCGTAATGCAACTAACAGTGCCAATAAATATGCAATTATCACTACAATGCAGTCAATGGTGGTCTGAAATGCTATGCGAAACCATTTTGCGAGTAAAAGTGGCAAAAAAGTTACAAATTTAACTATTATGCAGTTAATGGTGCCATAAGGTGTCACAAAAATACCTTAGGTTTTAAATGCGGTCATAGCCATAATTTTAGCTGTTATCGAACTTGTGCCTAATTCTGACTCCTTATGCCACCCCTATAGACATTGGAGCTTTAAGGAAAGCTGCATTTTTCCCTTATGCCACCCCTATAGACATTGAAGCTTTAAGGAACGCTGCATTTTTCACTAGTGTGCTAGTTGGGTTGTTTACATCAGCGGGCCGGGGCCATACTTATGCTTAAATGTGTTTTTTTTTTAATTCATCAACGCCCGAACGGACGCATGCGGTCGGATAACAATGGAATATCTATTGTGTCTCATTTTTCGGGCGTTGAAGGGTTAAGTGAGAGGAACTCATAATGCAATAGAATGTCATCGACATGAAAAAAATTAGAAGATTTTTTTACACTTTACCGCACGATTATTAAGAACGATCATTAACCTCGTAAATATAAAATAATCTAAATATTGGAATTTGATTGACATTTTGTATGAGCGTATTATTTGCTTAGTTATAGAATTGAAGTCATACTTATCTCAGATTGTTTTTCGATTTTTTTATATTTACTATAATAAATATAAAATAATCTAAATATTGGAATTTGATTGACATTTTGTATGAGCGTATTATTTGCTTAGTTATAGAATTGAAGTCATACTTATCTCAGATTGTTTTTCGATTTTTTTATATTTACTATAATAAATATAAAATAATCTAAATATTGGAATTTGATTGACATTTTGTATGAGCGTATTATTTGCTTAGTTATAGAATTGAAGTCATACTTATCTCAGATTGTTTTTCGATTTTTTTATATTTACTATAATAAATATAAAATAATCTAAATATTGGAATTTGATTGACATTTTGTATGAGCGTATTATTTGCTTAGTTATAGAATTGAAGTCATACTTATCTCAGATTGTTTTTCGATTTTTTTATATTTACTATAATAAATATAAAATAATCTAAATATTGGAATTTGATTGACATTTTGTATGAGCGTATTATTTGCTTAGTTATAGAATTGAAGTCATACTTAACTCAGATTGTTTTTCGATTTTTTTAAATTTACTATAATAAATACATAAATATTCGACAACATCGCATACATTGCTCCGATTCCAATGTAAGTAGCTAAAGCACTTGTGTTATGGAAATCAGAGACAACGGTGGAACTACAAACACCCAGACCTGAGTCAATATACAAAAGCTCATTTTTAACATTGACACATCCGGGGATCGAACCCGGGACCTCAAGAGATGGTGACGCCTTGAAAACCGGCGTGCAAACCACTCGACCACAGAGGTCGTCTAATGCTATTGTCGCGACGGCCACACCGGTCGCGATATTTGTGCTGGCAACACAATATCAAGTGCCGCCATGATTCTATTGTCAAAGTCAAGTAAGCCGGCTTTGTGCTAATGTATCGTAAAAGTTATTGTAAAGTAATCTTGAGACAGTATTAAAAGTATTATATTGATAAAGTGCCTACCTGCCTGATAAATGACGAACTCGATATCCAATGGAACATGAGAGCTAAGTAGTAGCATAGTACACTAAAATACTTTATAACTTGTTTTGCATCTCGTGAAATTGTTGTATGTGTTTATGCTGAGTGATGTTAGTCGTGAGTTATGTTGATTGCTATGAATGAGCTGTCTGAAGTGTCTGTTGTTTTAATTATATGAATATAGTGCAGGTGGGGCTTGGGCACGCTTGTCGCTTGTTGAGATGTTATGCTGTGGATAGGTCGCGCGTACCATTTAGTGGGTAAATCAAACGCACCAAGCTATGCCATGTATTTTGGAATTATTGTAATATGTATACGCTCTGTCACGGCGGTGGTCGGCAGCATAATTGAGCGCGGGCTCGTACATGGACGCATGTACGGGTCGCGTAGAGGAGGGAACGGCGGTTCTAGTTACCTACCTACTCATGCTCACATCGTTCCGAGAGAACTTAGGAATCGGCTAGAAGTCTACGTATAGATAGTTTAAACAGCTAACGTAGATGCTGGAAATCTAATGGTAATGAGTAAGATGATCTTGATACTTATCTATGGCAATATGATGTGTGCTATGAATCCTGGGATCATGCTGTTGTAATGGCGTGATCCCAGGGCTTAGTGGCGCCACGCAGTGGTGTCATAAGTTTATGTAACCTTGCAGATGGATGAGGAGAGGTGATAAGAGGAGTGGACAGACATTCGCTAGTAATCGAAGGTACAGGATAACATATGGTAAGCTCTCACCTATTATCAATCGTTGTCTCCCTCTTCACGTGTCTATCGCTTACACTTTCGCGACCCGCGATGGATACGTTTGTATATCGGACATAGTACGTACATAATAATAAAATCCAATTAAGGGTTCGCGACATGGTGGAGGTGCTGGGATCATTTCGGTACGGACTGATCTAAGGACACAGTCTAGGGCGGAATGATCCTGGAATCAGAGACTTTCAAAAGCGAAGCAGATTGTCCGTGATCAAGGGGGAGGCAAATGATCAGTGGAGCGAATGTCTGTCCTGCAAACCAAATCCTCAATTAAAGATTTGATAAAAAATACCTGTGTTGATAATAAGAATGAGCATACTAAAATTGTTGAGTGATCTGGCTATAGGCACTCAATTGTACAAATTGATGACATCATATTATTATGTTAAACTATGTATGCAAAGCCAATGTTACAATAAAGTACTTGTTTGTCGAATGAGTTTCAAAATAAAGCACTTGTCGAATGAAAGTTTCAAGTTATGAACATTATTATATTGACAGCAAAGGCTTCTATGTGCTAAAGTTATTGAATGACAGCAAATGTTACAAATTACAAAGTACTTTTCAAATAAAAGTTTCATTGATATCAAACAATAGGCATGAAATTCGGTTGGCAGTTTAACCGACAGGCGGCGCCAGGTGTTCGTATCGTACACCAAATAAGTAAAATTGTATTGTTGGCAGCAGGCATAAGGAAAGAGCAAAGTTGTTACTCTTTATGTTATTTCGCAATAAAAGTGTAAGATATTTAATCGAAAATTAAATCGTAAATTATAAGCTCGAATTTATGTATGTATGGTAATTTGGTAAATTACCCTTATAACAAATGTGAAACAGAAATTGTTGTGGCACGGAAATGGAAATGTAAACGAAATGGCTATATGTTATGTTGGCAACAATGCGTGTGGCCAACTCGATAGTGTTGGTGTAAAATCAATTGATGCTTAAACAAATATACGATACTTTCGTAATTGTGATACCATGAGATGTAATTTTTTTTTTTTAATAAACCAATTTATTCTACTTTAGTACCGTAAGAGATATTTACGATATATATACTAC
Source organism: Catoptria pinella (assembly GCA_963556745.1). Taxonomy (NCBI): domain Eukaryota; kingdom Metazoa; phylum Arthropoda; class Insecta; order Lepidoptera; family Crambidae; genus Catoptria; species Catoptria pinella. The sequence continues at coordinate 3,462,217 of OY750771.1, forward strand.
ATATGCTCTATTTGCCAATAGCGTATTATTTATATTAAGTTTTAATATAAGAATCGTTAAATATAAAGTTACTTATTTACGTAACTTATTATTTCGTATTAATAATACGGTTAACTCCGATTGATCGACATATAATGTTTTTACACCATTTTGCTACACGTTATTTAGTACGCGAGTGTAACGCCCAAACCTATGTCTAGCCGACTATAACCACCGTTTTATTGAGTTGATGAAATGGGTTCTTTGGTAAAGTCTCAGACTTTACGCTATGCGAGGATTGGGGCGGCTATAGGGGAGAAGGGAGGCCGCTGTAAAGGGTTCTTTGGTAAAGTCTCAGACTTTACGCTATGCGAGGATTGGGGCGGCTATTGGGGAGAAGGGAGGCCGCTGTACACCCCATGATTTTCGTCACCTTGGTAAATGACTAATAGTTAGTGACTGAACGTAATATCACTTTGTTCTAAATAGCCAGCTATGACAACTTTATGCGAAGCAGATACTTTCGTATGTAGGTACATAGAGATGTGTATTTCCATACTATGGTTCATGTTTGGTTGAACATGGGTTAGGGTGACGACAGCGATTTCGTACCTACTTTGAAAACTTAGCGATACGAAATCGCCAGTTCATGAACCAGACATCACTATTTCCTTAGGGTTGGCAGGTTTCAATACAACAGTGAATTTAAAGTGTGGTTTTTCATTAGTTACAGTTACAGAAATAAAAGTGTATCTAAAGGCATAATAACCAATTGATGAGTATAGTTTTACTATTTAATCCAAAGGAAATTTTGATGTTAAATAAAGAATGTTAAGGCCCCTTAGTGGGGCCGCAGTGAGGTGATATGCACCTGTAGAAAGGCTCCTTAGTGGAGCCGCAGTGAGGTGATTATGCACCTGTAGAAAGGCCCCTTAGTGGGGCCGCAGTGAGGTGATTATGCACCTGTAGAAAGGCTCCTTAGTGGAGCCGCAGTGAGGTGATTATGCACCTGTAGAAAGGCCCCTTAGTGGGGCCGCAGTGAGGTGATTATGCACCTGTAGAAAGGCTCCTTAGTGGAGCCGCAGTGAGGTGATTATGCACCTGTAGATGGGCTCCGTAGTGAGGCCGCAGTGAGGTGATTATGCACCTGTAGAAAGGCTCCTTAGTGGAGCCGCAGTGAGGTGATTATGCACCTGTAGAAAGGCCCCTTAGTGGGGCCGCAGTGAGGTGATATGCACCTGTAGAAGGGCTCCGTAGTGAGGCCGCAGTGAGGTGCCATGCACCTGTAGAATGGTTCCTTAGTTGGGACGCAGTAAGGTGAGGTATTCTACACCCTGTGGTTTGTTGTTGTATTTAAACTTTAAGTTTGAGATAGTGACTTGAAAAGAAAAAAGGAGGGAATGATTAATGTTCTGTACTATAATTTCAAGTGATTCGAGTCATCGATATTTTTTTTTTTTCTTTTTAAGTATAGTTTGTGAGAAGTGTCCTACCTACTTAAAAAAAACGTATCTACAGGTTTCTTGACTCGTCGCCTTAATATGGGTAGCTTTAGTATGTCATGCTCTCTTTAATCATTTCTATGGTGGTGTCGTGTGAGGCGGGTCGTTACGCTCCCTCAAATATGGTTGAGCGAAGCGATGGCTGGTTCATGCGTCATGCTCGTAAACGGGTGCTGCCAGTGGGAATGGGTCTGCTTCTGCCTACTTGTCTTAACGTTTATTGAATTGTATGAATTGATATATATATATTTTTTTGTAATAGCCTAGGCTGAGCCTTGAATTTTGAATTAAGCTTGACACCTGTAAATTGATTCAGTAGAAATGAGCTAATTAAATAATGTTATTTATTTATGAATCTATGTTAATGGTAACATGTATGAATATTATGAATGTAATGTCTGGAAACGATATACATATTTGTAAATATCATTCCTTCTAATAAAGCTGATAAGTTTTTTTGCGCCCATTTTTCTTGTCAGCTAAAAGACGTCATAATGGGTGGTAGGATAAAAGAATTGACGTTTTTAAAATTGCTTGTTATGTGAGCTTATTTATATAAAGAATTTTTCAATTTCAATTTCAATTAATACTTTAGAAATAAATAAGTCTAACTTATGTAAGTCAAATAACATGTGAGTCAAAGTTGTGATTGACATTAAAGAGCTTATTTAATAATAACATCAAACGCACTCTTATTGTGATAATGATTTATCTCTTAAATAAATAAGAAATCTCACAGTGTGGTATTGAATACTCAGTTGAGTAAACTATAAACATTTTATTTATCCTTTTAAACAATAAACTATTGAACTGAATTGTGTTTGTCGTTGTTAATGACACTTGACCACGCTTAAGGGTTATTTGTGAACAGATGTAATAATTTCATTTGGAAATTTTAAAAACAATATTTTACTTTGGAAAAGTATGGATGTGGTTTTAGTATTATGTTTAACTAATTTAGTAGTTAACTACTGCTTGTTAGTCATTCTATACAATTGGTTTATACTTGAGTTCACTCACCTTTTGAACAGGTGAATTGGGAATTAAAATGTAAATATTTAGTGATTAATAGACAATGGCAATGATTACATCTTGGTGAACAGTGCTTACACTATGACGTCTATGACTGAATAAGGTTTTAAAATGAAAGTAAAATGAAATTATTTTCTATTATTGAAGTTGAAACAATAATAAGTAGTAGGTATGTGGCAATTGATGACATTAAATTCTCAAAAGTAATATGACATTGAGCTAAAATTAATCAAATTAAGTTATTACAACTGTGGTTTGTGACAAAATTTTTGTCACTTAAAAGTACATTGAATTTAAATAAAGTAACAAGTGAATCTAACGTTGTGATGGTATTACTTCAGATTTAAAAATTTAATGGAGTTCGTACGAATCGCAAGGCTTCAAGATGTGACAAGGCATATTGAGGCAATTACTAGTGAATGTAATGATCGAAGGGCATGGATATGATAGCGCATTAGTTTAATTACCTACTTGAACAAAGACCAAAACAACAACTATAATTTATGCTAACGTCGTGCCCGCAATAGCTCAACAAGTTTACCTGCTATCCTGTAAAGAATTGTAACAATTGAAAGATAAAATTTTGTTAGCTAATGATGGTTCACTCGGAGACCAGCGAGTCTATCAGCTAAAAACAAGGAAGTTATAAACTGCGTTTTTGGCGGTTGTGAGTGGTGCATTGGTGATTCGTTTTGGCACAAATAAAGATCTACCAGGGAATAGTAGCAATGTATTGCATCCATATCTATGTATTGTCAAATCAGAGCGATTACGATAGCAATGTAAGTTAGCAGACAGAGCCCCAGGTAGATATACTCATACAGAAACGGTAACTACTTCACAATCATGAACACAGAAAAGAACAAGTTACAGTTGAGATCTTATTAAATTTACAAACAATTAAAAGAAGAATTCTGAAAACTTTCATTATTATCTCCAAAGTTATTTATACAAGAATTATGGAAGAACAAATGTAAGTGGAATTCACAGTTGACAACTGAGACCATAAAAGAGTGGAAGCCACTAGATAAAGAAATGCACAGCTGTCGGGTAAACATACAAAGATATTGAACATGGTGGAAACGAGTTACACTGTTTTACAGATGCTTCAGCAAAAACATACGCAGCAGCAATGTATGTGGTAAACAAGAATTGTAAAATTATATAGCTTTCTCATCTTAATCAGTTGTTTAAAAAATATCTGGAAAGACATTCAACTGAATGTCCAGGTGATTCCTTGTACATGCGTAAGAATTGATGTACTGGAGGAAATTCGACATTCCCACTGGTGACTCGGTAGCTCAGCGGTCAGAGCATTGGACTGGGTGTCCAAGGGTCACGGGTTCGACTCCTGTCCGAGAATATGATCTGGTGCGAGTCGTGTTTTTTCTAGTATATTATTTAGTGTTATATAAGAACGAGGTAATTCCTTGTATGTACATGCGTAAGAGTTAATATGCTGGAGGAAATTCGACGTTCCCGCTGGTGACTCGGTAGCTCAGCGGTCAGAGCATTGGACTGGATGTCCAAGGGTCACGGGTTCGACTCCTGTCCGAGAATATGATCTGGTGCGGGTCGTGTTTTTTCTAGTATATTATTTAGTATTATATGAGAATCGTAAAGTTTCTGTGATTGGCAAATCGGGATTAACGCCTATAAAAGATCAAGTTAATCTGCAATTACCTCGTTTGGAACTATAAGCGTATTAATCGGAAATTCGTTTACTAAATTATAGCTTAAAGGATAGAACAGCAAATTTTATGGACAGATAGTCAAATAGTTATAGAATGGTACAACTCAGACAAATTGTTGACACCATTCGTAAGCAGGCGTATGGAAGAGATTAACATAAATAAAAATCTTACAATGCGATACGTTCCAACAGAGTTGAATCCAGCAGATGTAGCAACACAACCCAATAAAACGAGACTAGAGCAAGATTACTGGCTTGAAGGCCGAGAAATTTTGTTACAACATCCTAGCAGTTGACCTAAAAGAACCAAGAGTCAAAACGGCATTAAAACCAGAAGTAAGGCAAATAGGTCAAATCAGAGGAGACTCGAAGAACCGTGAAGGCTGGAAAGTGGGAAAAATAGTCTCACACCGGGAGACGATGGTCTTATAAGAGTAGCGAAGGTCAAGAATCAACCTTTAGACAAGACAAAATTTGTACGCCATGCCTGTACACCTGAGAGTGAAGAAATGCCTCTAGTAGATTTTGCAAATCACAGTGAATCTCTAGAGGAAAGTAACCTAGAAACCGTAGTGCCTATACATGATAATGATTTATCTGATCATGAAAGTAACAAAGCAGACTCAGATGATGGTGACACAGTTAATATGCCACAAGCTATCGGTCACTCCATACCAGTACGTGCTGCTGCGACCAAAGCCTTGCAGAAGATCCAAAAGTAGACTCGTAGCCTCTTAAGCACTTTTAATTTTCGCCTTTGGGAGTGTCGCGATGGACGTACCGGTCGCGAATCGCGATATTTGTTTTGCCGTTAGGAGTGTCGCGACGGCCACACCGGTCGCGATATTTGTGCTGGCAACACAATATCAAGTGCCGCCATGATTCTATTGTCAAAGTCAAGTAAGCCGGCTTTGTGCTAATGTATCGTAAAAGTTATTGTAAAGTAATCTTGAGACAGTATTAAAAGTATTATATTGATAAAGTGCCTACCTGCCTGATAAATGACGAACTCGATATCCAATGGAACATGAGAGCTAAGTAGTAGCATAGTACACTAAAATACTTTATAACTTGTTTTGCATCTCGTGAAATTGTTGTATGTGTTTATGCTGAGTGATGTTAGTCGTGAGTTATGTTGATTGCTATGAATGAGCTGTCTGAAGTGTCTGTTGTTTTAATTATATGAATATAGTGCAGGTGGGGCTTGGGCACGCTTGTCGCTTGTTGAGATGTTATGCTGTGGATAGGTCGCGCGTACCATTTAGTGGGTAAATCAAACGCACCAAGCTATGCCATGTATTTTGGAATTATTGTAATATGTATACGCTCTGTCACGGCGGTGGTCGGCAGCATAATTGAGCGCGGGCTCGTACATGGACGCATGTACGGGTCGCGTAGAGGAGGGAACGGCGGTTCTAGTTACCTACCTACTCATGCTCACATCGTTCCGAGAGAACTTAGGAATCGGCTAGAAGTCTACGTATAGATAGTTTAAACAGCTAACGTAGATGCTGGAAATCTAATGGTAATGAGTAAGATGATCTTGATACTTATCTATGGCAATATGATGTGTGCTATGAATCCTGGGATCATGCTGTTGTAATGGCGTGATCCCAGGGCTTAGTGGCGCCACGCAGTGGTGTCATAAGTTTATGTAACCTTGCAGATGGATGAGGAGAGGTGATAAGAGGAGTGGACAGACATTCGCTAGTAATCGAAGGTACAGGATAACATATGGTAAGCTCTCACCTATTATCAATCGTTGTCTCCCTCTTCACGTGTCTATCGCTTACACTTTCGCGACCCGCGATGGATACGTTTGTATATCGGACATAGTACGTACATAATAATAAAATCCAATTAAGGGTTCGCGACAGCTATGTTGTCTTTAAGCGTAATTCTTAGATCCTAAGCATGAAGCACTGGGTCACGTGCCTAGATAATGTTTGACCCTTAGATCACTATTTGCACAGATAAATACTAATTGAACTAGTATATTATACTCGTTGTGTGAATAAACGAACCTATTTATTATTAACCGACTTCAAAAAAAGGAGGAGGTTATCAAGTCAACAGTATGTTTTTAGTTTTAACTTGTTCATCAAGCAAGGTTAATCTTAGAGCATTTAACCAAAGGTTAATAGAAAGATTAGCGGCAGTGTTAAAAAACGTAGTATGAAGAATTAATTATTTTATAAGGTAACAAAGGGGGAGCAAACAATTGTTGACATGCAGTGACGTCACCGAAGTCTTTTGCTACAAAAACAATTTTCTTAATTGTAAAAACTTTGGAAAATTAGAATTTTCTAAAGAAATGAATCCGTACAACAGAAATCGCCAAATAATATTTGGTCCTTACCTATGAAATTAGTGTTTTTTTCTCACACACCTCATAACTTTTGTCATTTAAAATTCTTATCAGTTCCTGGATATTTCATCAAATTATGACCATAGCCGTCAACTATCAGCATAATAAAAGTCCATTTATTTGCTTTTTTGTCATTAAAAAAATACCATGAAAGTGACTTCTTTTTTTGCTAGCGAAAATGACTTTATCCGCTTTAACTTAGTTTAAACTTATTTTTTTCGCTTAAGTTATGTTGCCTTAATTAGCAAGTTATGTTACAATAGCATTCACGGTAGTTAAATAAATTATAAAAATGCTAGTATGGAAAATGCAATTTATAAAAATTCTCCATACAAAACGTCAATTTCATAGGTACCTAATACTGTACATGACTTGGTTAAATTAAATCATAGAGATTCGTTTATATAAATTGCGCATATAAAATTAAGTTTATCATGTGATATTTTATTACGTAAACGTGCCTATAGTAATCCTTTATTATTATTTATATCACGACAAGATAAAGAGTACGTGGTTTATGTAGATATTAAAAAAAACCATCAATTATCGAAACGTTCTGGCGACATGTTTATCATTAAACAGGTGAATACCAGTGGCCTTTTTTCGAAACGGGTCGAGCGCTCTTTACTACTCATTTTCTTTGGACAGGACATTTCGATCAAAATATTATAAATATAGCGATTGTCGATAAAAAGCACTTTTTATCGACAATCGCTTGTAAAGTGTTTACAAGCGATAGTCGATAAAAAGTGCTCATTGACTAAAATCGACCATCAAATCGCCCGTACCCGTGTAAATAAACTTAATTAGGTAATAAAAACTAAAAACAAAAGAATACTAATTTTGAAAAAATAATAATACGTTGGATGTAAATGCTTTACATTGTATTTTTGAGTTTGTAAACTTGATGAAACACTAAATCATACGGAAAATAATACTTATTAATATATTTTACGTATTAATATATCCTCACGTACACAAATTTAATTTAGGAAAACACAAAACCCTAAATAAGTAAGTAGCTGCCTACGTTTAGTCAGCTTGAGCGTTATAATGTATTCAAAAAATCTTGACGTCAGAACAACATACGTATGCTCACACATTAGACTGTATGCAGGTATTTTGTTTGAGTGGGAAATCTACAGAAATTTAATTGACGTCAGCGCAAAAGATTTTTGGAAACATCCTTAGGTAGGTATACCTATGACTATATTATTTTTATATGTATTTTTAGGGTTCCGTACCAAAATGGTAAAAAGGAACCCTTATGGGTGCGACTCAGTCTGTCTGTCACAGCATCTCGAGAACTACAAAGGATCATTCACACAGCTCCGGCGCGGCAACGGCGCGCCACCGGCGAGTCAACGGCAAAAATATAGTTACATACAAGTTGTACTACACTGTTCACACACATCAGTCACCTCGCCGGCATGTCACCGGCAAATCAAACGCGTATTGCTACGGCATGCCGGCCGGCACGGCGACGGCACGGCGACGGCCCGGCGACGGCCCGGCGACGGCACGGCACCGGCACGTCCGGCGCCTCACCGGCATGACTAGCAGGGTTGGCAGATAAGGGGATTTTTTTCGAAATTTTGGGAACATTTTTAATTATTGGAGAAAAAAAATAAACTTATTTTCATACAAAACGTATCTTTCATACAAAACGTTATCTAACGAAATAAAAACAATCTTATTTGGGAAAATTTTTAATCTTCTCTTCATACAAATTGATAGAGAATGTCAGAAGATAATTTCCGTTTCATATAATTTGTCAAATCCAAAATAAATAAAAGTGAAGGTAGGAAAATACTATCACAGAATACATAATAGTACAAGTACATTGTCTAATGATAATTCTAGTGAAAATTCTAAAAAATAGTATCTTTAACTACATGAACTTAGTGGAAAAGGTAAATTAAGTCTAATAAAGTTACCAAAATATTACCAAAAGCAATATAAAGCATGTTTTTGAAAGTTGAAATATAATAATACTTTATTTTCATACTACAATGTACTTTTTCTCTACCGATTATAGCAAACAATACTTTATCAAAACAAAAAAGTGGCAACCCTGTTTGCCGGACGTGCCGTCGCCGCGCCGGTGACGTGCCGGCCGGCACGGCGACGGCCCGGCGACGGCACGGCACCGGCACGTCCGGCGCCTCACCGGCATGAGTAGCAGGGTTGGTAGATAGGAGGATTTTAACGAAATTTAGGTTTTTTTTTATTATTGGAGATAAAATAATCTTATTTTCATTCAAAACGTATCTTTCATACAAAACGTTATCTAATGAAATAAAAACAATCGTATTTCGGTAAATTTTAAATCTTCTCCTCATACTAAGTGATAGAGAATGTGAGAAGATAATTTAATATAATTTGTCGAATTCAAAGTAAATAAAAGTGAAGGTAGTAAAACATTATTACAGAATACATAATAGTACAAGTACATTGTCTAATGATAATTCTAGTGAAAATTTAAAAAAATAGTATCTTTACTTGAACTTAGTGGAAAAGGTGGATTAAGTCTAATAAAGTTACCAAAATATTACCAAAAGCAGTATAAAGCATGTTTTTGAAAGTTGAAATATAATAATACTTTATTTTCATACTACAATGTACTTTTTATCTACCGATTATAGCAACCAATACTTTATCAAAACAAAAAAGTGGCAACCCTGTTTGCCGGACGTGCCGTCGCCGCGCCGGTGACTTGCCGGCCGGCACGGCGACGGCACGGCGACGGCCCGGCGACGGCCCGGCGACGGCACGGCACCGGCACGTCCGGCGTCTCACCGGCATGACTAGCAGGGTTGGTAGATAGGAGGATTTTAACGAAATTTAGGTTTTTTTTTTATTATTGGAGATAAAATAATCTTATTTTCATACAAAACGTATCTTTCGTACAAAACGTTATCTAACGAAATAAAAGCAATCGTGTTTGGGGAAATTTTAAATCTTCTCTTAATACAAATTAGACAAATTAAATAGAGAATGTGAGAAGATAATTTAAAGTGAAGGTAGTAAAAGGTTATCACAGAATACCTAAAAATAGGTGCAAGTGATTTTCGACCTTATGTACGTATGAAAATTCGGTTGTTTTTTCCCATAATATTCTCGTTTACTAACTTTGCTGTTTCATAAAAACTGTGATTTTGATTAATGTCAATAAGGCCGAAAATCGCTTGTACGGTCAGAATACATTTGTCTACTGATCTCTAGTTAAAAAACGGGTGCAAGCGATTTTCAACCTTAATGACATTTATCAAATTAACTGTTTTTAGAGAAACCTCAAAGTTAGTGAATGAGAATATAGGAAAAAAACATCCGCATTCCAAACGTCACTAAGGTCGAAAATCGCTATTTTACGAATTCTGTGATAATGTTTTCTTACCTTCTTTTTTATTTACTTTGGATTCATTTCATTCAGTTCTTCCGTGACTATGGCGCATGCAACTGCGCCTAAATATCGGTGTCTCAAAAATAAACAGGTACATGGTGTAAATCCCGATATAGTTTATTCTAATAATGTCAATAACCATGGAAATTTAAAACATTATATTTTTTCTACCTATTATAGCAACCAATACTTTATTAAAACAAAAAAGTGACAACCCTGCTTGTCATGCCGGTGAGGCGCCGGCGGGTCGCCGGTGATCTGAAATGCTTGTTCACACACGTCTGTGAAGTTGACGGACGTGCCGGTGCCGCGCCGGCGCCGCGCCGGAGCTGTGGGAATGATCCTTAATGCAATCAACTTGAAATTTAGAATAGTTTTAGATGACGTTTGCAGAGGACATAGGGTACCTTTTATCCTGAAAAAAAAAATGTTCTCGAGGGATAGCAAAAAATCTTTCCACGCAGACGAAGTCGCGGGCGATCGCTAGTGTTTTTATATTAGCGGACAATTTGTTGCTTGGCCCTTTTAAATTGCGGACGTTTTGCTCCCATGACTACTACGTTACGATCGTTTTATCAACGAGGACATTATGCTCTGCCACCCCCTGAATTGATTAAAACTAAATACGACGAATTTGACGACCTCCTTGGTCGAGTGGCTTTGAACACCGGTTTTCAAGGTGTCGCAATCTCTGAGGTCCCGGGTTCGATCCCCGGTTGGGTCAATTTAGAAAAAACTAACGTTTCTATATTGGCTCAGGTCTGGGTGTTTGTGATACCACCGTTGTCTCCAATTTCCATAACACAAGTGCTTTAGCTACTTACTTTGGAATCGGAGCAATGTATGTGATGTTGTCAAATATTTATTATTTATTTATTTATAAATAAGAGAAAAATCGGCGCTAACGTATTTTTAGAATTTTGGATTAAGGTCTAGAATCTAGATTGATTAACGCTTATACTATGTTTTTTGTGTTTCAGGATTAATAAGCAGCTCAAAGTAGATTCGTGGTGAGGTCAATGACACTTGCTCCATATGCTCGTTTCCGCGAGCACACAAGGTAAGCGAATGTTATGCCAATCAATATTTTAGTAATTTGTTGTTCACGGTTTGTTTAAAACTACTATACAACATATGTTACAAAAATACCCCTAATGCCGAATATAGTATACAACGTGTTACAAAAGTACCCCTTATGCCGAATATGGTAGATAGGGACCATCAAACTGAACAACTTTTACTATGGGACCAACTCTGCAACCAACTCTCTCTCCTTATACATTTTGATATTTTCGTAATTAATTTTTGTGTGAAACAGCTGATATTGTTTCGCGATTTCAGAGTTAGTCCCATAGTAAAAGTTGTTTAGTTTGATGGTCCCTATCTACCATATTCGGCATTAGGGGTAATTGAAATTGAAATTGAAATTGAAATTGAAATTGAAAAATTCTTTATTCAAATAAGCTCACATAACAAGCATTTTTAAATCGTCAATTCTTTTATCCTACCACCCATTATGACGTCTTTTAGCTGACAAGAAAAATGGGCGCAAAAAACTTATCAGCTTTATTAGAAGGAACGATATTTACAAATATGTATATCGTTTCCAGACATTACATTCAAAGTATTCATACATGTTACCATTAACATAGATTCATAAATAAATAACATTATTTAATTAGCTCATTTCTACTGAATCAAATTACAGGTGTCAAGCTTAATTCAAAATTTAAGGCTCAGCCTAGGCTATTACAAAAAAAAATATATATATATTTATTCATACAACTACTTTTGTAACACCTTGTACAGGGACCGTCAAACTGATCAACTTTGGGACTAACTCTGAAATATAAAAATGTATGAAACAGCTGATTTTATTTTCGTGATTTGTGAGTTGGTCCTCTAATAAAAATTGTTCAGTTTGATGGTCCCTATATATCATATTTGGCATTAGGGGTATTTTTGTAACATTTTTGTATATTTAAAGTGGCATTAAATAACTATAATTTGCAAAAAAAATGTTGACTGACCACACAACGATAAATTAAATATTTCATTCGCACTTAGTTTACAATGCGTATTGTTTTTTTGAATTTGTATTGTTAAACATTAAAGCTATTTATTAGCAACACTATAATTAAAATCACACAACATAGTTAACATTTTTTTTATTTTCTTAAATAAAAAAAATAACTGCCCATAAATACTTACAATAAAATAAGTGTCAACATCATTAGAAGAAGAAGGTAAGTAAATAAGTAATAAAAAATAATTACGCATATTTACCCAAAATTTATAGTTAAAGTGGAATTAAAACTTAATATCAATCAACTAAGACTCAAAAATACAGATGAAATCGAAGCATAATAAAGTTCATATAGTAAAACATTTCATTTAAAAAGACATGCGAAGTAAAGCTGCCTATTCCTCGTTTAACTATGTATAAAGAAAGTTGTTCACGTAGAACATGTTAGAAACATCATGACATGATCACGAATGATAAACAATTGTTTGTATCATATCTAGGCGAATACAATAATAAATACAAAAGAGATAGTTTTTAGGGTTCCTTACCTGATAAGGAAATAATGAAACCCTTATAGATTTATTAGAAATAAAACACTTTTTACGGATTACAGAGCGTATATTTTTAATTCAGGTGTTATTTTAGAATAATTATTTAGTTTCCCCTTACTAATAAAGATCGTATAGCATATCTATAGTTACACAGACAAACTAATTAAAAAGTTTGACATTAAAAGAAAAGGACAAAACACTGTATTGACTATAAATCTGTTAAACAAACTTTATTAGTAAGGGGGTTTGGATTTTTTTTTATTCCCGACGTTTCCTGATATATGTACACCTTATAGATTAATTTGGTCGTCCGTCTGTCTGTTTCGCAATCTCAAGCAAGACCCTATTTTCTCAGAAATGCGTGGATTAAGTTGAAATTAAAATCAAATGCCAGTTACAAACAACGTAAATAAAATGCCTCATTAAGTAGTTGATAATAAATTCTATTTAACTTCAATGAAATTCCTTTAAGATGCGAAAAAATAAAGAGTTAGTTAAACTCGCAATAGTACGATTAAAAAAATAGTACTAAGTAACTACTAATAGTACGAAAAAAATAACGTTTCAGTTTACTCATTACACTGAACTGCAAAATTTTGGCTACAGACCGGATATGAATCAGTGACCTACTGCAATCCACGCTTACCAGCACTTATGCTGTAATCATTAATTGACCGTGACTTTGAACAACTTTGTATTTTTGAAACATTTTTTTACGTAATAAACTTGTACTATTAGGTATGTATTAATTCGCTATCTGTACAGCGTAAAAACCAAGATAAAATTAAAATATTGAATGTTTTTGATGAAAAATTACCAGTTTATACGTTACGAAGCTTAAAGAATAGAGAAAAAAAACAGATTGGGAGGTGTGAAGAGAAAAAGACAAAAGTTATTCCTGATTCCAACTTTACCAATACATAAGTATGTTATTCAATCAGTCATAAAACTAGTGCATACAATAGGTATTTTCTTATCTCGCAAACTACGCTTTCCCGCCTAAATCGCATTTTTAGCTTGGAATCGTACCCTTGGAAATCGTATTAAACTGGTTTTACTGTAGTGTTTTTGCGTTCCATAATTCGTTGGTTAAACAAGCTTTCTCACGTTCTTGTTATAAAATGTGTCAGGTATGTACGTTATAAGTATTTGAAAGCTATCGAGTGATGACACTTACAAAAAGTTCACTATAATGGTTGTTTGTCCGTCAAATAATGCTCGAAGTCACGCGTAATTCGAAACCGCAATGGAAAGGTGATTCGGAAATATTTTCGCGACGCGCTCTTGGTCACGTACGCTGGTCCGCGGGGTTGGGTCAAATGAATATAACTGGCCACTGATAAAAACGATTACTGATAAATCAGTCTTTTGATTTATTTTGATTGGCAAGTATTGAACATGAATGATGATTGCGGTACGTTCAAAATATAGACAAAGGTAAAACATAGACCCATTACGATTAGGGTCGTAGCGTAGGGGGATACGAATCGTAGGGGTCATTGCGCTCGTATACAGTTAGTGATTAAAGGGTTAAACATACGAAAAAGGTTAATGAACATTAAAAAAAATCTCTCTATCAAGCTTTTTTAAGTTGAAACCAGTTTTTCCTTTTTGTCTTGTCTGTAGGGTATAAAGACGGCGTTTCGTGAACCAGAGATTTCCTTAGAACCCAAGAAGTGGAGCCAGTAAGATTTTTGATGTAAGTTTTTTGAGGTAAGTTCGGCCTCCAGCCCAATCTTGCTAGATGCATTGGTTATGCTACTACGCTAAATTTCGTATCATGTTCGTATGAATTAAGAATGACCAATTCATTTTTGGGTTCATAGTTGTTCAATTCAAATGCTAAACCATGTAAAAAAAAATATTTATTATAAATACTTGCCTGATTAAAGAAAACAAATATCCATAATATACACAGACTGGAATATTTGAAAAAGAAAAATACTTTATAGGAGCTTTAAAATAATTATAAAAGAAAATATACTTGTTTGGTTTATTAAAAAAATTACTTCGTTACCGGTAGTAAATATTAAAATTGAAAAAATCATATCGTACCTTGTTGTGATAGGTTTAAATTGTAGCAAAAGTTAGCTAAGTATAGAAGAAAGATAGTTACCTGAAAAACGCTTCCTAATGTTAGTTTTTCGATGATACTGAAACCAGTGCCAAGTTTACAGCTGCACACGGTTTTTAAGGTTGCAAACTTGAATAAAAACTACTCTCAATCAAGGGACCATGAAAAAATCGTTATTACTTTTTAGTAATTTACTAATATTTCATACTTCTCAGTTATTTCTTTTAAGTTTCTTAAAAATAGTAACATAAAAGTACCTATTATAATGTATACAGTATATTTAGAATTGGCTATTTATCACCTTTTTGATACCCGTATTGTTATAATTAAATAATATATTCCCTGTATAAGTAATTGACGGCACGTGACGTACATTTTTTTGTTTTTTTCGCTATTTATTGTAAAGTAAAAAAACGTGTTTGTTATTTTTTTTATAATTTTCATTAGATGAGCTTTGTTAGCATAGTTTTCGTTTACATAAAGAACACGAGATTAATATTTACGGTGACATAAATTAAAAAAAATATGGTTGAAAATTTTGGTTATTGTGTAATTTTTAAGAAACTACTTATTGAATTTTTAATACCAAAAATAAATTACTTATACGTTATTGATTTATTCGAAAATGATACCAAACATGGTTTATTTAATACCTAAACTTAGGCAGTTATTAACCTCGGACTTCGTTAAGGCTGAACTTCTGCAACCTGCATGAAAAATCCAGGTGGCTCAACTTCGTAAACCCATCTTAGGAACACAAAAAACAGTCTGCCGAAGGAAACCTATGGTTCGGCAATAGCCGTATTCTTCGTTTTTATGTCGTGTACCGACACCATTATAATAAATTAAGAAATTGAATGTGAAAAATATAAAATTCTTTTCATTATCATTGCTCAGATTAAAACCAATGTTGACCTTATAAAAGGCTATCAAGCTTGAGAAATGAAATGACATTATCGTAATCGCTATGAGTAAACAATAATAGAATAAAACGTTTTTGTTAATCGTTTGTGTAACTAATCAGAAAATTATGTGGTATTTCTAATACTTTCAATCATTTTCAAATTGAACTTGGTGTGGAAAATCTCTCTAAACTAAGCGTAAAATTTTTCAACAATCTCAAAATCTACGTTTTTAAGAATAGTAAAGATATAAAATAAGTAAAGCTACGGGTGTAATATACACTTCTAAGACTTCCGCGCGTTCAGTTCATTAGAAATAAAACACTTTTTACGGATTACAGCGCGTATATTATTAATTCAGATGTTGTTTTAGAATTATTTACGAGTAGTTTGTATTGATTGGTTTATAGAATTCCCGACGTTTCGACACCTTTCCAGGGGCCGTGGTCATATATTATTATATTAAAATAATAAAAGCAGCGTTTTGTCAAAATATTTTAGTCAGAAACAAATGGTTTTAGGAAATTTTGTTTTGCCTCAGAGAGACGAAATAATTTACTTTAAAGTTGACGTTATTACTTATTACAATACAATTACAACTTGAAAAGGCAATTAAGTCGAGTGTTGTTTAATTAGTAACTAATTTTCTCGTCATTTATCATTTCAAGTAGGAGTTTCTAATCATCGTCAATAATGTATAATTAATTTTGAACTCAATAAACTGAAGTTTTATTAATTATTAGTGGAAATATTAATACTATTTATGTTTTGTTTCTTACATTTCATAAATTAATAATAAAGAAATTATTATTATATTTTAATCTTTATAGGGAACCTTTTAAATTTTCAAATTTTGGCATTTTAATAATAAAATTATAATTTAGGTAATAGTTAATTACAACTATTTTTTTGGCAGTCGTGTAAAAAAGTTTGCGACCAGTATTTTATCAGTTATGGTGATTATTTTTCCTCTAAAAATTATTAAGTTTGCTTATTATGCTCGCTATATTATTACGAGGAAACTAAGTTAATTAGGTAATATAGGTATATTCAATATTAAAGCTCTAATATTTGACGACCTCCGTGGTCGAGTAGCTTTGTACACAGGTTTTCAAGGTGTCGCCATCTCTGAGGTCCCGGGTTCGATCCCCGGTTGGGTCAATTTAGAAAACAAACTTTTCTATATTGTCTCAGGTCTGGATGTTTGTGATACCACCGTTGTCTCTGATTTCCATAACACAAGCGCTTTGGCTACTTACTTTGGAATCGGAGCAATGTATGTGATGTTGTCAAATATTTAAAAAGAAAAATGTATAGTATTTGTATTTTTTTACAAAAGTTTACTGTTTGTAAAAAAAAATTGTCTATTTAAAATCTTGCAAAACTAACAAAAAATTGCCTACAAAACTCAAGATAAATTAGCTAAAAAAAATTGAATCCTGCAAAACTAACAAATAATTTCCTACCGAACTCAATTAAAGATGAAAGAATTAAAATGCTTTGTATATTAAAGTTCTTTTCATTTTTGGACTATCTACCCTGTTTATTTATCGGGCAAACAAACACCAGATTTTTAAGAATATCTAAAAATGAAATGGGGATTTCTGACCACGTGAATGAATAACTTTTACTATAGGACCAACTACGGAATCGCGAAAAAAAATCAGCTGTTCCATACATTATAATCGAGTCGATGTTGTACTTTTCTATGGAACAGAACAGCTGTTTTTTTTCGCGATTCCGTGGTTGGCCCCATAGTAAAAGCTATTCATTCACGTGGTCAGAAATCCCCATTTCAATTTTAGATATTCTTAAAAATTTGGTGTATGTTTGCCCGATAAATAAACATTACCTAATAATATAACCACCTAATATTATACCTAGTAATTAACTGTGTATAGGCTAATGATATTACTAATGCGTTGTAATGCAAGCAATGCATGAAATTGAATAAAACATTAAAGTTCGACTTTACAAATTAAAGCTGGACGCTTTTTGTAACTGCCTTTACCGATAAAAGCAGGAAGGTGGATTTACTAATGTAATGATGATCCTTCGATGACATTGCCTAATGAAAATTACCTTAGCGTGCACTGAAGGGTTGAATCGTTTAGCAGTCAGACAATTATGTCCCACGCCCGGTTTTTCGTAGAAATGTCATTGTGATTGAATTACATTTATCAGCTAACCTCTGATGCCTATTGTCATTATGACAATGATCCGAAGACATCATTAGAAACTGGGGCACGGCCGGTGCATTAAAATGTCGGTAAGGAATTTTCTAATATATTCTAGTAATCAAGTTAAACGTACTTGTGCCAATTTTTTAGTCGGCCTTAAGTGTAACAAAACAAAGACACGATTTTTTTTGGAGACCGGCAAAAGCATGTGCGGATAGCGACCTCAGTGAATTCGTGGTCATTTTGTTTTATAAATTATATCAAAATTGCGAACAACCTCCTTACGTCCGACGTTGATACATTTGAATTAGTGTTGTAATATGAAAAACTAACGGAAGTTATTATTATTTTTTTTTATGTTAGGGAGGCGAAAACAATGATTATTGTCTAATAAACCTTTAATTTTATGATTTCAGAAGGATATTATTTTTTAAGTAAATAGAAGTTGTAATTTTTTTCTTTATGATTATATTAAATAACTCAATTATGTAATGTAACTATGTATATGTATATGTAGATAAAGAACCGGCTAAATTACAATGGTCCTAGGCTTTCTTATGCATCTTGTTGTATAGAAATTTAAATGCAAGGTTATTTTTACATGCAATCTTACTTCAACACAATTTAGCATTACTAATTTTTTATATAATGGAGCGGACGATTACATAGTTTTTATTTTTATTTTGACTAAAAAAAAATATGTTTGATAAAAAGTGTTTCTCAGTTAATTACGTTCTACTTTTGGACAACAGCTTGTTTTGGATGATTTGTTGTTATAATTGTTTAAATAATAATTAATAATTTAAATAAGTATGTATACTTATTTAAATTATTAATTATTATTTGTGAAATCTATCGTGTAATATGCATATTATAAAAAATAGACTTGAATTAATAAAATGCAATTAATATTAGTTTTCAATATTGTTTTTTAAGTATAATTTATAATAATAGTGTGTTTAAAAAGTATTTTTTTGCTGTAACACTTTGTTTTCTTGACGAGTTTTGCATTTTCACCAACATTTGTTTTTTATACAGTTTTTTCCCACTGAGTTTGATGTTTCAATCAAAGTATCATCACCGACATACAGCAGAGGCTGTACGTACATGTATGTTTTGCTTGATTTTCAATGAATATTATTCAATTTTTAATTTTAAAACACTATCTTTAAAGACATATTACGACCTTCGTGGTTGAGTTGTTTGTACGCCGGTTTTCAAGGTGTCGCCATCTCAGAGGTCTCGGGTTCGATCCCCGTCTGGGTCAATTTAGAAAACGAACTTTTCTATATTGGCTCAGGTCTGGGTGTTTGTAGTTCCACCGTTGTATCTGATTTCTATAACACAAGTGCTTTAGCTACTTACTTTGGGATCAGAGCAATGTTTGTGATGTTGTCTAATATTTATTTATTTATTTGTTATATGATCATGTTCATATATGAACATGAGGGATTGGATTAACTATACAATATTTTTTGATAACTCATCATTATTATTTTTCGCCTTTACATATGGATATAAACTTTTGCATCATATATTTCATAGATCCGACCGAACAATTCTACTACTTAAAAAAAAACACTTAAAATGTAAAAAAAAATAAGTAAGTATTTAGAAAACTTACGGCTGTGGTTACGGGAGGACCAAGTGTCCACCCGTGACCACGGCCCCTGGAAATGTGTCGAAACGTCGGGAATTAAAAAACCAATAAATTCAAACTAAATAATTCTAAAATAACACCTGAATTAACTATATACTCTCTGTAATCCGTTAAAAGTGTTTATTTCTAATTATCTAAAGCTACTTAATTTTGAGCTGCAAGAGAAGAAGCTATTGATTCGGATGAAATACTTAAAACAATATCTACGGATAGTGAAAATTTTAATTATCATTACCTAACATACGCACGCAGTAATTTGTTAAATAAGAATATTATTTATTCAAGTTCCTTTATCTCCTTAAACACGTATCTCTATTAGTTGTCAACGTATTTGCGTAAGAGTTCAGTAAACATGAACACAGAGTGTTTTCAATGGCTATTTACACATAGGTATTTTAAAAGAATTATTTACCTACTGCTTGAAACTGAAAAATTGTGTGTCAATTGATTCATTAATGGTTAATTAATTTTTTGTTACCAAACATTGTGTGATGGACATTAAATAAATTTTATTATTATTATTAATTAAAGTAAATTGAAAAAAGTTTGTTTAAGTCAAGTGTAAGTGATAGAAGTTTTATCATTCTTCTGTCTGCTAGTAACTTAAATATTATTTTGATGTTAATTTAGAATTACAATAAAAGTTGTAGTTTTAATATTTGAACAACTCGAAACTACATTTTTACAGTTGTTGTTACCTACGTCAAGTATAAATTAAAGGTATTGTTTTTCTCTTTTCAATCAACATTGTGTCATTAAAGACGACTATTGTGTCTTTACTCTATAGTACAGTAACAGTAAAGTCAAGATTCAGAAGCTCACTCTCAAAACATACGAATTTCCAGCAAAAGCCGCTATTAGTACACATTTTCCATATTTCAGGAACTTATAATGTTGCACCATTGTGTAGGTCGTTTACTGAACGCCAGTTCTTTAACTCGAGGTTCACCTAAACTTGGCCGGTTGCGCAGAGTGGCCTACGTGACTCAGGGCTCCCTAGCAATGGCGCCGAATTGCCGCCCAAATCGCGACCTTATTGACACAAACTGAATACCTATATAATTCAATGAAAATTCCGGCGTCTACGACCGAAAGTCATCTGATGTCGTTTTTAATATAAGACAATTACATAACTGTCTTTGAAAAAAATATACCACGTGTTTTAATAGTCACAGTCAGCTGATTTTTACTCACCCCACGAATTAACTAGGGGAATCGACAGCGCGATGAATGCGAGCATACACTGAGTTTTACACATTTTGTTTGATAAATTATTGTGTTCACATGAGTGGTTCCGCGAGTTTCAGTTTGTAAAGGAGCGCGAACAACCGCGTCGCGCACCGGTTCGAACGCAACTAACTCAAATCGCATGCTACCACTTTTTGACGCGGGCGAAATCTGAAATAGGTTCATTGAGATATTTCGCGCATGCGTTACCGTTTCTTATCAAGTTATCACTACATCAGCAGTTCGGAAATAAAGTTTTCGTGGCCTCGTGTGGTAATTAGCTATTTATTTGTGCGTGCTAAAGTAACCTGTCTGATTAATATCACATTTGTTTTAGGTTAGTTCTGCATTGAACGTAGTACTTATCGAGCTTTATCGCATAGGATGGGCCGATTGCTTGCTTGATTATTTTTGCCTTCCATAGCAAGATATCGGATTTAGATTACATACTATTACTGGCACCATTTTTGTTTTATATTATTAAATTATTGATAAAGTATTAAAATTACTGGCAGCTACATGTAATCTATGTGTCTATATCTTATGTATAGACACTTATATATTTATTGACAGTGTATCTCGTAAAAATTCAATTAATAGTTGTAAAGTTAAATTACAGAAGTTTAAAATAAGTATGTATTTTATTATTTTCTATAATATGTATAATGTTATTGACAAAAAAAAATACTCACCTAAATACACTTATATAGTTTTCAGCTTTAATTGAATAACTTTGATTGGTTCTTACAAAAGATTTCAACGATATGTTATCATTTTTATTTCCACAATGTGAAGTTTTAATGATGTTTTATTTTAACATAAATTTTGTAGAAAATTTCAAATATAATAATAACAACTTAAACAAAAAACTTATATATAATGAAGATTTTTTAAACGTTCCATTGCGTGCGATTGATTAGTGTTTAGTTGATCAACACAACCTATCTTAGTATTTTAATAACTTATGAAATGGGAAAAACCATTTAAATATAAATAGAACATTAATAATTATGGATAACGTAATTATTGACTGTATACATTTTAACTTAAGTACATGTGTAGGGTAATGGGGCACAGTGGCACACGGGGCAGAGTGAAACACCCGCAATAACTCTGTCCTTTTCTATCATTTCGATTGGTTTTACTTGACAGCATAATCAAATGCGCTAGCGGCCATATTAATTCAATTGTCAAAGTAAAGGGTTGCGTTAAATATTTTGAAAAATCGGTTTTTCGACATAAATTTCTTAAAATTTTTTGTGTAGTGTTTATGTAAAACCGTAGCTACTGGTAAGTAACATTTATTTTGTATATTTAGGTAAGTAATTGGTGATATGATTGTCACACAGGCTGTGGCAATAGCCGAGATTGGAGACCATTTCGGCTAAGTTTAATTTTTATTTGAATTTTTACTGGTGTTAATACCAGTACACAAGTGTATAATGCACTTTTTTTTTAACTTCTTAGCTGAATAAAATTTTTCACTTTTCACTATACAAGGTGTTACAAAAATACCCCTAATGCCGAATATAGTATATAGGGACCATCAAACTGAACAACTTTTACTATGGGACCAACTCTGAAATCGCGAAAAAAATAATCAGCTGTTTCAGAGTTGGTCCCATAGTAAAAGTTGATCAGTTTGATGGTCCCTATTCGGCATTAGGGGTATTTTTGTAACACCTTGTATATTAAAGAGGTAATCTAAAAATTGTAATGATTTTTGTTTTCATGAAATCAGACGAGGGGCACAGTGGAACAAGGTACAGTGGAACATGTTTCACTAATATTAATTACTATTGTATAAAATTAGCATTTTGAATGCTAAAACATCATATTTAACATAAGATCTAACGAAATCCGGTTTTTGTTTATTTTAATTGAAACATATTTTTGAAATCAGTATAAGACATTCTTTCAGAAGATACTCGTCTCATGCATAATAAAATAAAGGTAGTGTGACAATCCTTACTTAATTCTACTGTATTTCCCTTCGTACCCTCATGATCATAATGACCGAAGTGCATGACAGTGTGACAACAGTGACTTGGTGCAGGTGGGCTCTCCAGGCAGCTCGATCTCAATTAATTAAATCTTTAAAGCTTCATTAAATTTGTTGCTTTTTCTTTTTTTTTCATTAATATTAGAAGAATACACGACACTTCATGTAGAATGAAAATTATTTGATATCTCAGATTAAGAAATTCTTCTAAATGGTGATTTACATATTAGTAACAAAATTCTATCAGTCTTTATAAACTTCTTTGCTTATTTGATATTTTATTATTAATAATAATAATAAAAATAGCTTTATTGCACACGACAAAAACAGTACAGAAAGAAAAAAAATGACAAAAAGAAAACAAACAAAGGCGGCCTTATTGCTAAATAGCAATCTCTAACAGACCAATTCAAAGTATAGAAATAAGAAACGATATTGTAAATATCGTTACTCATTTCTGTTTAAGCTGGTAAATTTCTTTTTGTCAGTTAAAAAAGTCTGAAGCCCTAGGGAACCTTTGATAAAGAGTAGCCAATATATTAATCCACTTCCTAATCTGTCAACCAACCAAATTTCATCCAAATCCGTCCAGTTGTTTAGGCGTGAAGAGGTGACAAACACACACACACACGCACACACACACACACACACACACACACACACACACACACACACACACACACACACACAAACAGCGTACATAAGGTTTTCTTTCTTTGACTTTACGTTTAATAAGTTTAATTAATAACGCCAAAATTATTATGATTTTAGTTTCCCAATAAATACAATACTCATAATAACTAAAAATTACGGTCTAATAACCTATTTAGGGCTATATTTAAGTCTAAACTGTTGCAAAACAAACAAACGAACGTGCCAACTTCAAGCTTTGCTTTGAAACATGCGCACGAGTCGACTGCGGCTGCCGTTTGTTGGTGAATTTTTTTCAAACAAGTTAAGCTAAGTTTTGAAAATACTACCGATGTTACTTCATGTATTGCGTTCATTGTTTCATAATTCATTCTAGCTCCTACAAAGATTTTAATATAAATTGTAACTGTTTTGTTTTCAGATTTAGATTAAAAAAAAGGGTAGTATTCAACCGAGTGATAATAATTTAAACTCAAGGTATCAAAAATACTGAATATAGCGTACTGAAATACTAAGTGGGCGACAGACTGAGGGCGACTACAAATATTGAAAATGGGCGACTTTAAAACACGAATCTGACTTACCAGCTGTTATTAAGAACGATCACTTCAATAACTTTTAAGCGACAACTTTACGGCACACGTTATTTTAAAATTTTATCAATTATTATACATATATTTTATTTGAAAAGTGCTATTTTTTAACCTAACCTTACCTCAGTGTATTTATATTAGTGTAGTGCTCACTTGGTATAATAGTCGTCTCATCACTCATTTCGAATTTTCACTGTTAGGGCTCCTATATACCTCAAGTAGTTCGCAAAAGTGCTAAAAGTGGCCACTTTTAGCACTTTCGCGAACTACTTCTACAATGAACTATATTATACTGAGGTTATTGTTTGTAAATAAACTATATAACCTTAGCTTCAATCTGTACATGTGAATTTTCGATACATTATGTACTTAGCGAGCAATAAATTTCATTAAAATGAGGGCGCCACTTGAGGTATATAGGAGCCATAACTTAGTTCATTTATTGCCCAAGTATAGCTGCTCGTTTACGTATTTTTTTTAAATTCACAATTTGTCGCTCGTTAACTTATTTTGTCGCAAACATATTTAGCCGCGTAAAAATAATTAACACAAACCGCGGTCGGTTTTTGTATTTATGTATCCGATTAACAGTCGCCAGTATATTTTTCGTGATTAATAATATCCATAAAAAGACTAGCTGCCTCAGGGGTCAAGTTTTTTTTTAATTCGGGACCAACTTGGGAACAAATTTTATGTTTTAGTGTTTGAATCATTTCAATCGGTTCAGCCGTCTTCGAGTTATCAGTGTACAATGTACAATATGTACATACATATAAAAAAATATATACGCGACGAATAGATAACCTCCTCCTTTTAAAATATTAAAGTCGGTAAAAACTGGTTTGCATTTAACAAATCTGGAAATTTCGAATCGAGTCATTCAGTAATTTTCATGTAAATAACCTTAGTATTTTGGGCGAGGGTTTTATTATTTTTTAATTACAATTTGATTATGTTAGCGTTATCGCATCGCAGCGGGTGATCTGCCATTGGCCTACATTCTCGCTAGTTTGGAACATGCGTGTGACTAGCACCGGAACTATTTTTAAGAAGTTAAGGTAAAGGTGATAGGAAATTTTTAACAATTTTATTTCGAGTTATCTTTTTTTGATACTAATTCATTCCATCAAGTCTAAGTTAAATCTTAAGTGCATTTAAATGGCTGTTTTTGGTTTTCCAAAAAAATCAAGTTGCTGATTTTTTTCTTTCATAATGTGAGAAATAATGGATGAATATAAAAAAAAAATCATTAAAATTTCTTATGACACGCTACACTTCCATTGGCCAGAGAATATAACCATAATCTAATTCTTCATTTTGTAAAAAAAAAACATTTACCTTTTGCAATTATTGCAAACATACTTTGCTTCAATTTAATCTAAGTAAATAATTCAATAGTCAATAGTCAAAATTTCTTTATTCATATAAACTTAATAATTAAGCACTTATGAATCGTCAATTTTTTCCTACCACCCGTTCCAGACTTTTATAACTGACAAGAAGAACAGGCGCAAGAAACTTATCAGCTTTAACATTTTTAAATTGTTATTAACATTTATTTTGTAATCTGTGGTATGTACCTTTGACTGTTGGAGTTGCTGTATTAAGTAATTTTCTTTCGTATTTACGAAAATTTTAGGCCCGTACATATCTTAAATTACTGAATTTATGTATCGAAATACAACCGTGTAAATAATTTTCCCCGTCGCGCTCCCCCACGTGATAAATATGAAAAGCAGTGCGAAACGGTGCTCTTTCGTAGGTTCCACTTTTCATCATACATAATTTAATGTGAGTGTTATTTATGAATGAGTTTGAAGTTATTGTAACCAATGATAACTAAGAGGAACATGTGCATATTATAAAAGAAAAGCTTTATTTTCGTCTTTAGTTGTAGGTACTCATTGTTTATTGTTAAAAAGATTCTTTCGACAAAACATGTACTAACTACGGGAAAAAATTCACTCAGTAAATGCATATAAAGCATTTTTACATGCCTAATGGTTTAATCAAAGCTACAGCACAGAATACACAGAGAGTACGTGACGGTAACGTGATTTTACATAAATAGAAAATTAATTGAGGAAAGTGGCAAAAGGTTAAGAAACCTATTATTGGTAGGTAATGGAAGATGTTATTCTACTAGGTATGTATAATATTGGAAAACAATTATCTGCACTTCAGCTTTACGATAAATAGGTAATCTTATAGAAAATAATACTTAAGTACTGTGTTAAGTAATGCCGGTTCTTACGTAATACAACAATTTAAAACAGTTTGTGGTTTCCAAAGCAACGTTGCAAAGTGGTTTGGCCTCCAATGTCAAGCATATACACCTCGTGTTCGATTCCCAGGAAGGGCATATTTTCTGGGGTCATATAAGGCTTAACCCTTCAGGGCCCGGAAAATGAGGCACAATAGAATTCTATTGTTGTCGGGCCGCATTTGGCCGCTCGGGCGTTGATGAATTAAGGCGACTATATCCCTCAAGTGGCGCCTTCATCTTATTTTATTTTATTGCTCGTAAGTACATAATGTACCTATTGAAAATTTACATGTACAGATTGAAGCTAAGGTTCTATAGTTTATTTACAAACAATATTTAACCTCAGTAAAATCGTTGTAGTAGTAGTAGACAAAAGTGCATAAAGAGGCCACTTTTTGCTTTTTTGTCAGCAATAAAAATTAAGATGAGGGCGCCACTTTGATGTATATAGGGCCCTTAACGCCAATAATTGCCGCGCTAATGAATGTTGCCAATGTTGCGTACGCGCTGCTATCTGTTGACAAACATTATTGATTGCAGCATTGAAACTAAAACTATGATAAATAATATTTGACTTCAGTATAAAAATAAAATAACACTAATGATTTGACAAGTCCTGAAGAATGATCTATATACTGATGGAGTTTAATGGAAAGGTATTTTCGTCACCTAAAGATTACTCAAACGAATAATAAATGTGAGTAAGGGATATGTTACAATTTGGAATGCTGTGATTGAGTGAGACTCAACAATCAAACATTTTCTAAACAATAGCATTGCCTCATCATTTCTATAGTTCGAATATGTCATCACTACTGCTGCAAATCTATTCGATTCAAACGAACCATTAATGTGGTTTATGCAATACTTTTTTTTTTAATCAAAAAATGTTTTAAACACAGCTTCTCTTCATAATATAATTATCAAGGATTTCATTATTGTAAATCGGTAACCGAATGTTTTATCGAATGTATGATAAAATAATAAGTTTCTCAGTGTTGCAACGAACGGACTTCCGGTGTATGATCACTTCCCGATATACTTCCACGTTGGTAAAGATTTATAAGAGAGCAACTACTGACATCGTGACAACGATTAAATCTGTTAATTTATTGCGTAGGTACATTATGTGCCTACTATTTTTAAATCTAGATAGTTTTTTTTGTTCAAGTTTAAATATGATGTTTCCGAATCGCATTTTCGTCGGGATATCGTTTTTATGAGGCATGACAGGTAATAATAATAAAATATAATGTAAATTAATTTACACGTGTAAATAATTCAGATGTAAATATTTCACTTAATAGTCATTTCATGTCATAAATAAAACACTTTTGGAGTTTAACGCGATGCGCACGCGCAAAAATCAGTGCAACCGCGCAATCAAGCAATTGTTTTTATTTCAATATAACTATTCATGGTTAACAATAACCAGCCGCATGTTTTGGGTAAAGTATACATAAGTTATGTATGACTTACAGCTTTGACCCTAAACATTAAGGAGATAGTTAGGTAGGTAGGCTGCTATTTTTGTTGTATTTAAAAAACAATAAATAATTTTTAGAACCACACAAACTTTAAACACAGTTTTTTCTCCGCTCCGAATGTAAGTTTCCTCCAAGTTACTACGCGTTCACTTCGTGATTGCCGTCGACGACCGTTATTACGTCGCAGCTAACGGTACTGTGGACAAAAAAATAATCATGTTTTTCAACTGTTTTTAATTTTTTTTCTTGTTCAAAGAGTGTCATTAATTTATATAACAAGTACGGTTCGCCATTACGTAGGGACTTAATCCTAAAGGATTAAGTTAAGTTCATTATAACAACACAAATAACGAACGGAATGATTAAATCAACAGAAACAAAAATTAAGCTTTGCGTTGCTAGCCGTACTAAAAAGGCGACGCAGGGGGTGCGGTATGACGAAGCGGGCCGGGAGGTAGCGGCAATCATGAAGTGAACGCGTAGTATAGGTACTGATGATCGGTGACGGTTGCACGCGGGAAGTCGCTGGATGCAGGCGGACCGATCGTGTGGAGTGGAGAATCGTGGGGAAGGCCAATGGGCAACTGCCCAGCAGCGTTGGTGTTGTACGGCTTAAAAGTGGCATACACCGATATATCGACTCGTAACACTTGAAAGATGGTCTATTCAAATGTGTGTAAATATTGAAGCTATAGACCGAGATATAAGTCACTTGACCTTAGCAGTTGTCAAGTTAATAAAAAAGTATACCTACTTACAAACATAAGCGGACAGAATTCCGGATGGGTTTAATACATTTTCCAAATAATTAACAAACCGGATGTCGAGTTAGATCGATTGCTAATTACACTATACGTTACACACTTTGCTTCCTATTGAGAAAGACTAGCTATTGCTCGTTTCGCTGTCCAATCAAGGTTATTCAAATTTTGCAAAAACATGTTTAATATATTGTTTTGAATTTCCATGGCTATTGACGTTATTAGAATAAACTATGTCGGGATTTACAACATGTATGTACCTTTTTGTTTTTGAGACTCCGATATTTCGGCGCAGTTGCAAGCGCCATGGTCACGGAAGAACTGTCGATTGTTGCGTGCGGGCAGATGTTATTGGCAGACAAATCGGTCTACCCTCCGTCTAGGTCCTTTATTATTACGCTCGATACCGGTACCACTGTTTGCAAACTCACTACTCACTCGAATCTGTTCTCGACACACGACAGTCACTGTATCTGTACGCGAAACGGCACTTCTATGATTTTTATTGTTTTTTTACAACCGGACTAGTGGATTCCAGATACTCGAAAATTGAAACCCATCTTCACTATTGAAATGTTTGTATATGATAATTTCAATCGCTTCCCTGACTATTCTTGGTATGTAGTGGCGTTCTTGAGATAATCTGAGGGTTGTGCAACTCGATAATACTCGAGAACAACGATATCTCAACAGAACGCCACTACATACCATTTCATGCGATCGGTTCAGTAGTTAAGATGTGAAGGCGTAACAAACAAACAAACTTACTTTTGCATTTATATAATTAGTTAGGATGTAATATTGTAATGTTTTCATCAATCGAATAATTTCGAGTCAAGTTTGGATAGTTGTAATAGTTGATATTCACTTATGCGATTTACACGTTGAAATAAAGTAAGTACTTATAGTGTTTATCGTGGTCTCATTTTTTAGTTAGAAAACGACAAAGCTTTCGTGTTTACTATAGAATGTTTCTTTACTGGGAAGGCCGTAGAGTATTTGCATTTAGACCGCACTATCAACCTGTTTTTTGTGCGTAGTACTTAATCATGGAAAAACATTTGCGTAATATACTAACTTCAATATCGTAGGAGGAAACCTCTATGTGATAAAAAAGTGAAAGTGGAAAACTTCACAGAGTAAAGAATATTGTACTTGCCCACACTTATTCAGTCTAGGCTGTTACAAGCACTTGTGAATGTTAATGATTAGACCACAGATAACGACTGTTTAGTCTATGTAAACATGACTATTTACATAGTCTGATCAAGGATTTTGAAATGTTAGGAATGAAATAGTAGTAGAGTGGTGGGTTTTTTATTCGAACATTTTTAGTTATATTTATCAAATAGTCGGTAATATACCAAGTGTGTTGCCGTCATTCACACTTACTTATTACCTACTTAAAAATCTGCATAGGTCCGTGCGTCGTATTCCAAAATGTTCTATCTAAAAATGTCCCGAGTAAAAGGAAACTTGAACAAAAATTATATCGAGCTTTTCGATGAGACTTTATATGGTTAGACATTTGCTTTCAATAGTTAGGCAGTCTGGAAAACTAAATAAATTTTCGTTAGAAGTTTCAGTGTTCAGAACAATAAATCATAATTTACTTACAAATAATTTTTCAGTTAAACCACGGTAATATCTTTACCGTGGCTAAACATAGGTGACTTGCTAGTAAAAAACATTGATGCCATTGTCTCTACGCTTAGACTCTACAATTTCTTATAGTGACATCTGTTATCACCCGCTAGAAATAAGTCGTCAGTTTGACATGCTGATGCTAGTGATGCCAGTCACGCAAAGAGTGTGTGCCGTAAATGTTGTGTGCTTTGTGGTTTTTATGTTAGAGATAGCAATACCAAGATAACAGATGGCGCTAGGTGATCTAGAAATTATGTTCAGTTAATTAATATATTATTATTTTCGTATGAATGGGGAATGTCTCAATAAAATCAGAGGCTAGTTTTTTATAGGTAGGAATGAGCTCCCTTATTAATTGGAAAAAGTCTCAGAAGTTAAGGTTGCGTGAAAAAAATATGTAAAATTTGTATGTTCAGTATAAGCAGAATGGAGACGTTTCCCTAGCCACCACCTGCCACAACCACAACATGTATTAAAAAAAAGTTTCGACACAAAATGGAAAAATTATGTCAAAACCTTGAAATAATGTTGTGTTGTGGCCAAGAATTTTAGTTCTTGGTTGTGGCAGGCGGAAATAATCTCTCCATTCTGCTGTTGCTTCCGTACTTTTGCGAAGACGAAGTTATTTTTTAAGCAACCAAGTACTCTGAATATTTTTTCTGTTTATTAACAAATAAAACCTATAAAAAAATTTCAGCCAATTTGATTTGAGATATTTCCTACTGATTGAAGTATGACTTGCATGATTTCGTAGTCATTTCGTAGCATTGCACAGGGTATGCTACGAAACGAAATAATGTTTCTTTCTCTCAAGTTCCCTATCGAAAACTTTTTGAAAAAGTCAGAGTCCGTGAAAAATTATAGGTATTACTAAAGAAAAGATAAATTAAATTACCTTTAAAGTAACCAGTAGATATTTATTTTCGCAAGTTGAGACAATTATTAAATGTTATTGAAAAAATGTTCACAGCTGGCCGAAGCGGCAAGTTTCACACATGGATCATCATTTGACCCCCTCAGCAGGCGCATTACAGAATATCGCATTAGCCACACTTGCCCCCCGGGATTCGTGGAGTAAGGGTGACCATTACGACATTTTTTAATTATGGACAAAAAGACGAAAATGACGTGACATTTCAAAAACTCTGGATCACAATTTCTTTGTGATTTTTTATGAACAAAACTAAATGTTGAGTAATAATTTTCCATATACGGGGCGGAGATGACAACACGACAATAAATGAAAATATTGGTGACACTAGTTCATAGACTAATTTAAAATTATCAAAATTTATGTTTCAAACAAACTAAATATCATGTAAATTAATTCTACTAAAAACAGTTACTGAAAAATACTTCCTGTGACTAATAAACTATTGGATATTTTTTGTTTTTTTTTTATGAGACTGGTAGCGTTCTAACACACATTTAATTTATAGTCGCTTTGTCGTCTCTAGGTTGTAGAAATTTTGTGATCCCTGATTTATTTCTGATCGGTTTCCTATTTAGAATTATTTTATTATAATACAAGAAATAATCCATAACCATTTCCAAGATTATGACGCGTTCTATTCATTAAAAATATAAAACAATTTTACTGATTTCGCACGCATATTTTTGTCAGACATTTTTGAGCCTTATCAAGCTTTTACTTTAGCATTTTCTGACGTTTTCACTCTTTTTTGATAATGTTCGAATAGATGACAGACATAAAGTCTTGATGAATCTGGACGTCATGGTGACCCTATCCAGAGTGTAAACAGTACATTTGGGATACAAATCGTGTGCTTTTCCCAACACATGTCCACAACTCTCCTTTTGTCATGATTCGGGATTGTTTTGATGGAGATCTGCAACGAATGCACGTGCGCTCAAAAAATAACAATGAAACTAATAATTTATTAGGCTATGGATTTAGTTAGAAGTAACCCCGAGAGATATCGTTATTGAATTTAATTTTTTATTGAATAAGAATGATAATTTTACTATGAAAAGTCTAATATTTTACTGACTTTTAAGGCTCTTCTATAGTAATTCCTTGTTACTTACTTTATTTTTACGCAAGTAAATATTGATTATAGAATTTGCGTCTCGTTAAATTTTCCCATTGTAGATCTTTTACAATTATATTAACCTAAATATCAGATTTCTCTATAAAACAAACACATTCTCCTGCTAATATAATGTTTTAAATTTCCATGGTTTTTGACGTTATTAGAATAAACTATATCGGGATTTACACCATGTACCTGTTTATTTGGAAATATCGGAGGCCGAAATATCGGAGTCTCAAAAATAAACAGGTACATGGTGTAAATCCCGATATAGTTTATTCTAATAACACTCTCCTGCTGTCCCGAGCACGGCTCAAAACATCACAAGTATATCTAAAGCTCTATAATTAACAAAACTTCTCTTCAGCCTTCAATTAGAATCCTATAAAAAATTCCTTAAAC
This sequence comes from Catoptria pinella, assembly GCA_963556745.1. NCBI lineage: Eukaryota > Metazoa > Arthropoda > Insecta > Lepidoptera > Crambidae > Catoptria > Catoptria pinella. The sequence goes on from OY750771.1 coordinate 3,494,677, forward strand.
TTATTGTAATGGAGAATGTCACTAACTGCGGTTGTTAAGTGAATTTCCTCCAGGGGCCGTACCGGCTAACGCATCAAACTTCGGAAAGTCTGTCGGGCTTCAAATTAAAACAGATAAATCGAGCCCCATTCGGGCCAAAATGGCGAACCTCAATTCATGATGTCTATGATCGATATCTTCTAAATAACTTCGGCGAATAGTACAATACGAAACTCCTTACTTCGATTTATCTGTTTTAAGTTGAAGCTCGGCAGACCGGCCGAAGTTCGAAAAGTTAGCCGGTAGGGCCCCAGAGGGGCTGATAATCCAGCTTGATTGCATTACCGACTCGTACTACCTTTAGCACAGAATAGATAAAAGTACTACCTTTAGTTAAGGGCTCTACTTAAAAAATACAGCGCTACGAAATAAGTTTTGCACAATTCAGGGTTTGGGTTAAGAGTTTTTATTTTTATTTTAATAAAAAATGCTGCCGGATTTTACTATACATATTGCTTTTCAATCTCTTTTTCAAACAAAAATGATTTGATGTTGATAAAAAAATAGGCAGAATCACTAGGTAGGTCTAATCAAAAGAGGTTACTTTACTTTTTTGCGTCAATTATCATTAAGACGCCAGCGAACAGTGAGCTTCCCATACAAACGTAATACCAATTTTTTTTCAATTTGAGCATAATTAACTAATCTTGTGACTTTATTCGGATTAAGACAGTATATGTCTAGGTTTCTATTAAATAAAAATTGCAAAATACTAACCTAATTCAAAATAAATGCCAATTATTTTTTGTCATACAAAACTGTAAATCGCATTAATTTTTATTTGGTTTAGTATTTCGTATTTTTTTTTAATAGAAACCTAGACAAATTCTGTCTTAATCCGAATAACATCACAAAAAGAGTTAATTATGCTCAAATTGCAAATCATTTTGGTATTACGTTTGTATGGGAAGCTCACTGTTTGCCGGACTCTTAGAATCTATATTGGTTAAAAATCAGACGATAGGGAAGATTGTATGTTTAAAATTTACATAACATACATTCGTCTGTATCATTCTTCGTTTCTAATAATAAGGGCTTTTTCATTTGTTTTTTTTTGTTAAACTTCGCCTTAAATAAAGGTAAAGAAGCCCTTCTTTAAGAATTGGTATTGAAACTCTGTTTAATAAACCTACTTTTCTTGTTATTGACATTGCCTAAAAAGGAAGTTGTTCGATTCCCGCCTGAGACAATCCTAGTGGCGAGTCGAATTTTTTCTAGTATATTATTTAATATTGTATAAGAAAGTTGAAATTATTTTTCTTCACTGCAACATTGTATGCAGATAAATTATATGAAAAAGACTCTTAAAAAACTTGATTTGACTTCTATAAAAACCTCCTAGCTGACGATAAATCTAAACGAAAGTAAGTGGGTATATACAAAATAACAAAAAAATCAGCTGTTTCACTCATTTTGATATTTTCGATTTTAATTTTTGTATGAAACAGCTGATTCTTTTGTCGCGATTTCAGAGTTGGTCCCATAGCAAAAGTTGATCAGTTGGATGGTCCTTATATACCATATTCGGCATTAGGGGTATTTTTGTAACATTTTGTATAGCCTTACAATTATTTTTAGTCCGATACATAAGTCAAAAGATCGATTTATTACAGAATCAAAATGTTTTCATTTTCATATTATTGACGACTTTAATAAATTAAAAAGGGAAAAAGATTTTATCAAAACGAATAAAAATTCAGCATATTTATTCTGCGAACAAGCAGACGAACCCATGGATACTCCTGAGTAGTCCTGAGCTGTATAAATTGCAATCCCTTTTCCCACCGACCGCGAAATTTTACGAGCAAAGTTCATTCGGGAACGAGCGGAAGTTGGCGATGGACTGCCCCACGCAAGACCTCACGTAGACCGTTTAAAAATTACTCTTATTTACATATTAATACTGAAACTTTGTACGCTTAGATTATGTTTGGATGAATGGGTGTTCAAAAAGCCAACTTTTGGAAAGTTTTCGAAGAAATCGGATACTTGAATGTGATCAGAAAAGCATGAAATATTGCTACTTCCCTTATAATTATCAAAGTTATGCTACATCTGTAATGAATTGATTGTTAGGCTAGACTTTTCGAAGGCACTTTTTGGTCATCGATAAAGTAATTTAGGCATATGAGTCAAAGAAACGATTTCAGAGTTGGTCCCATAGTAAAAGTTATTCAGTTTGATGGTCTTAGGGGTATTCGGCATTAGGGGTATTTTTTTAACAAGTTGTTAATACTCTTTTCTTGTCAGTTAAAAAATGGGGGAAATATAGATTCTATATTGATTCCTACCCAACATCTAACTGACAAGAAAACAGTTTTATTTATTTGTTATATTTATATGTTATCTATTTCATTTTATCTTGAAGTGATACTATTATGATTGTGATGCTTTTTACCTATAAGAACTTGAAGAAAAATTGAAAGAAATTCTCTGATCGGTATTCATCGTGTGACTGTTTTTAAAGTGTTAGTAAAAACTAAACAAACATCGTACCGTATACCTCTTCTCAATGAATGCGTGTTGGTAATAACAGCTCAAAAACGTATCTGCTTTCTCACTAATTACAATAAGCGGAAAATCATCTAGAAGAAAAAATTGCCAGTAAATATTTACCAAGTCTTATTGCAAAATATACCTATCTTGATAAACATTTAGATACCTACCTACTATAAAAGATTAGTATATTTTATTCAGACCTTCCCTTATGGAATTTGATTCTGTATTCCCAATCTGCATCGATTTCCGTAGGAATGAGGAATACAGAACCAGCTATAGTGTTATGTTTACCTTTTTACCCGACTACGGCAAAGAGGAGGGTTATGATTTTGACCGGTATGCATGTATCATCTTTCTGTTCCCTCATAACTCCTAAACTACTAATCGTAAGTTGACAAATGAGGAATCGTTAGAAGCGTCTCAATTGTCCGCTCGTTATACGCTATGTGACGTCACATTAAACTGAATATGACTAAATATATGAATATGACTTAAAGACATGATCTAAAAAACAAATATTTTTCTAATGATGATGTGTTGGGAAACAAATGAAAGAGCTTAATTAGCACTTTTCAATATATTCATATTGAAAAGTACTTTTTCCTGAACACGCACGATACGAACTACTATACGATTATCTTTTTTATTGAATTTTGGACTCGAATATTTTATTTGAATAAAGTAAACCAAACTTGTATGTATAAAAGTTGTAGGTATACTTACGACTTACACAATTTAAGGCTAAAAATAAATGTTCAATTTTCACATTATATAACAACTTTTTCTGAAGGATTTCTTCTGAAAGCTTTTCTGTGATATCCAAGGGTCGGAAAAATTGAGACTCTAAATTTTCTGTGTTTTTATAATAACCTAAATTCTGAATTTTCCTAAGAGAGTTGACTGAGATGTCCGGCAAATACGAAATGAAAACAGCATGTTATTTATTACAATAAGGCTTACATTTTCCAAAAGCAAAAGAAAACAACCCAGAACTATATCCCATTATTATGGATGATAAGTAGGCACAGTATCAGAGTTCATTCCTGGCGCCCCGGGAGCAAAACTAACCGCCTCCCGCGAATTTAAACGAGCGATATTTCGATATATCGAAATCGAGTCCAATACAGGAAATATGTATTTACATTCCATCCCACATGTGTTGCTCGGAAAGGCCATATTTGTTTTCTGTAAGCAAAATATTGAGTCTTGCAATATCCTGTCCTGCCTCTAAACTTATAACGATAACACTTTTAGGACCGATTCTCGTGAAATTTTGTGAACAGTTTCTATGATTATAGAGATTTTTTTTGGCGATTCGATATTTTGAAATTTTTCAACATGGATAATGGGTAAATTCATATTTCAGCCATTTCGAAAAATGATCCATAATTTCACAAACGCGAGGTTTACAGCTCTACAGAGCAAATAGTATTACCATTAATCACGAAGAACGAAATACAGAGTTAATTTTATATATTTTACTTAAAGATAATGTGTGTACAGTAATCAAGTGGGAATACTTGTTGTTTGACAGTGAAACAATGGTACCTACGCTTCGGAGCGTGTATGGATATTGTTTGCATCTCTAGGGAGACGGTCTGAGCTAGAACAAAAAGCTTCTCACTCAATAAATTGTTTTCCCTAGAAATGTACCTATTATATGACAGCGGCGAAGTTAGGAAGATGATCCTAGATCGAATGAGTGTAGTAAAAAAATACGGCATATCTATTTCTAATATTAAGTAATATTATTCAGCACACAGGTTATAAGTATGCAACCTTTTTAACAGAGTTTTTAAGGATTCTGGCCGTTCCTAATTTTCTGGGTTTTAAAGCATTGAGGTATTATGTTTTGAAGTTTTTTAATTATGTAGAAGTACTTGGAATTTTCATACAGATTACATAAGGTTTTGGCTCTATATTAATTTTGATTATACTTATGATTGACGACCTCCGTGGTCGAGTGGCTTTGTACACCGGTTTTCAAGGTGTCGCCATCTCTGAGGTCCCGGGTTCGATCCCCGGTTGGGTCAATTTAGAAAACGAACTTTTCTAAATTGGCTCAGGTCTGGGTGTTTGTGATACCACCGTTGTCTCTGATTTCCATAACACAAGTGCTTTAGCTACTTACTTTGGAATCGGAGCAATGTATGTGATGTTGTCAAATATATGTTGTTGTCAAATATATGATACGCTCTTTCTTGACCATAAGATGTTACTTCACATATAACATTATTACTTCTTACGCAATACGACCTATTTCCTGAGACCTTCATGTTGTCTAAACCATTGGAGCGTTTACGGGTGTCGAAAAATTATCAGGTGGTATTTCTGGACGTCATTAGTGGCCAGCAGTGGCCGTGAAACTGTAAAATATTTACGTTTACAGAGCTGTGCTATTTCTGAACCTCTGCTTGTGAATGGGTTGGGGCAGGTGAAAACGAGATGTGGAAAAACTTTTAGTGTGGCTGATGTACTCGTATCGGTTAGGCCACTGCTCCGCATAAAACCAAATATACTTAATGATATGATTATTCATCATTATATACTTTTAATCTCCCAACTGCTGGGCACAGGCCTTATTTATAAGGTATTGTTGGAAGGGCCGACCCACCACATAGTCCCAATGCGGATGGAGGGTAAATAAATAAAATTAATATTACTTACTTTTGAAAAAATACTTCGGGTTAAATATTACCCTCCGTCCACTTGGATCCACCGTCAGGCTCCATCGGTTAATCCATGGATACAATTTTCTCCTCTTCAATCTACCAACGAGGGGATCCAATAATATTGTGCGTTCTCTTCTAAAGATCTGCTTGTGAAAGGTTTGGTTTTGGACAGGTGAAAATAAAAACATGGCAACTGTTAAGAAACTTTTGGCGCATTTAGCTGTCCAATGCGGCTTGTATATTAGCTACGGAGGCTACTGGCTCAGACGACTTAAGTATTTTGGGGTCTGTAAAATTTAAAAAATTACATATTTTTAGTGTGTTTTCAAATAATTCGACAACAACGAAAAGACTAGACAAATGAAGTGTTCTTCCATCTACAGCCATCTCTCTACCTCCCAACCGCTCGAAAATACATCAATAAACATATTTTTTCTGGAGATACTAAATACATAGTAAAATTATAATGATGATTGTTAAGGACATTATTATTATATCATTGTATTATTCTACTGATTTAAACTTGTTTAGAATTTACTTAAATTTAAAGTTAATTTTATGGAAAACCTGTAACTGGCCTTACTAGTAGTTGGAATTAATGGTAATAACAAAACTGTAACGCTGTTGGTTTTCAAATAAAATAAAATAAAATAAATAAAATTAGGACTTGAAGCTTATCAATCAGCCTGAGTACAAATTGTGCCACGTTTCAGGATATCAAAATCTTGGACTGGATCTAGGGCCCTAGGGGGTTATGCTGAAATTAGACCACGAAATTAAGATCCAGATGCCGGTTTCCTTTTTATAACAAGAAACACTTAACACTACTCTGAATGTAAACATGTTACTAATAACTCCCGTTAGAGATTAATTTAGTTTTAAACCCGTCGATCTTTCAAAACAATTACCGCCGCTTGATACACGCAGTCATATCCCAAAATATAACCTTGGCTTAAAACGACACGGTTTCAATCTATCCGTCCTATACCGTGTAGTTAAACTGGAAGTTAACTTTTAGAACTCTGTCACAATTGCCGGTTCGAATGCAAGTGCAATGAAATGCAGGTTGAAAGTTGTAGCTGGTTGAATATGGTTGTCTTTGTTGGTTGTATGAGATTTGGTTAAATGTGAGTGAGAGAGCGTTATCAGGTAAAACACGCTCGCTTGGACTTGGCTTGGTAGTAGCCCTCAGTCAGTTGATGCAGTGTTGTGTCGCAGAGCAGAGGTGGCGTTCGCGTCTCGTTCCATTCGAAAAATACGTATTTACAAACTTTGTCGTGTTTTGTTTTGTATTTTGACAATATCCCGGTAGTTATTGAATGCTCTTGTTACAAAGGCTGTAAGACTATTTTGCAACCTTCTCGAATTTCGTGTTAAATTGATCTTTGTTTTAATTTACGGTGTTGGTTGGTGTTAACCTTGTGTTTGTTGATTGACGTGAGTTTTTTTCGGCGGGAGATTATTTCGGCGCGTACGATGTAAGCTGTGGAGGTCCCGGGTTTGAGTCCCGTGCAATGGGATTCGGTGCTGAACGATGCACACTTCTATGATTATGGTAAGTTTTACTTTAAATTGATGATAAAAATATCCAATTGGCACGAATGTACTTAAGTATTTTTTTATTGCGATAAAGAATAATGTAACTCAATACCAATCGTCTGCAATGTAGGTTATCATAATTATGTACCGAGTTAGGTGCATAGCAGCTGAGCTATGTTTTAGGGTTACGTTGGCTTATAATATAATGGCTTAGAATATAAAATTATAAACTTACAGTCGATGTTTTAAGCTACTGAAATAATAAAAATGATAACAACTTGGAGAGTCTGATACGAGCCATTTAAAATTGCTTTATGGACCGAATTACTTTAAAAAAAAATACTAAAACTAGCTAAAAATGTATTAGTTTCTGAGGTTAAAGTAGCTTAAAGAGTCTGAAATATAAAAAAATGTGTTCGTATTTTAAATACTAGAAAAAATCGACTCACCCGTAGCACCTCAAACGGGTTCGTGTCCCGTCTGGGGTGCTACGGGCAAGTCGATTCATAGGGTTCCTTACTATACTTTGATGTCCGTCTGTCTGTCTGTCTGTCTGTCTGTCTGTCTGTCTGTCTGTCAAGACCCTTTATCTCGGGAACGCGTGGAGGTATCGAGGTGAAATTAAAACCATATAGGTACTCAGGTATACAGTGCTTTGAAATAGCGAAAAAATCAAACTTCTAAGTTAACGAAATAAAAAATACTGCCGTAAATAAAAAAAATAAAAAAAGATAATCGTTTAAGCCGCAAAAAAACGCATATATCGCCACTCTGGGGAATCAAAATTTAAAGGGTATTCCGTTGATCTAGAACTATGAAATTTGCCAAGTAATATCGTCTTATACTACAAGTACAGGAAAAAGTCTGGAAACTATACATTTATAATTAAATCATAAAAAATATAGTCTTTATTTGCACTTGTCCGATTTTTCTAACATTTCTTTATCTTCATATAAAAAATATACAAACGAATTGAAAACCTCCTCCTTTTTTTAAAGTCGGTTAAAAATAGCATTGTGAAATACAAAAATCTTAATAATATGTTCGTATGTCAACACATTAGTTAGTAAAAAGACGAAGCACCTATAACGTCACACGTTAAAAGTGAATTTATTCAGATAGTTTACAGAAACACATGTGTAAATACAGCCTTATATACTTTTACAGTAGGTAAGTATAACCTATTGTGTAAGTGATAAAAATGTATAAAACAAAATCGATTACTTACTATTATTACGCTATCCACTATCTAGTTTTGAAAATAATAAATAAAAAAATCCCAGTTATTGCTTATACGAATCATTGTGATGCAATTAGGGTTGCCACACAAAGTACAAAAAAAACAGCCTGAAAACCCCACAGACAGCTCAACTCGTAAATACTTTATGTAATGATGTTATGTAAAAGATATATAATTATCGAAAGTATTAAGTTTTAAATTTTTGCATTCACAATGCTATTTTCACGTTTATGCTAGAAAAAAAACTACAGACAAACTAATTTCATACAACTGATTGTATTTTATATTGCAAACACTTTTTTTTAAACAACTGATAAATTTTTTTATGAAAGTTGTGTTTACTTATCTGAGTGGGTTCTAAAGTTTCTGCTAAAAGTGATATTAAAATAATCAAGTTTTCATATTAAGTTTATTGTAATCTTTGGAATGTTAGCAATGGAAGTAATCTTCTTAAATACGGAAGGTCCCATAAATCTTTTTTTATAGCTTGTCTGTCTGTCCCGCAACGAATCGGCTCATGAGCTTTTAGGGTAGTGACATTAAAAAAAGGAAAAAAATTCGAGCCGACCTTACCATGGGATTTGTTGACCATAAAGTCTACACACGCTGTTTGTTATTACTAAAAGGAAGGATCTTTGTTTTCCTAAATATTTAGTTAAACATCTGGTAAGGCCAAAAAATAGCACTTTTAAATTAAATACGAACCGTATGCATTCGTTTTATAACGAGGCTCGTAAAGACCAGTCTTAAAAAAAATAAAATAAAGATACCACTACACCAAAAGTTTAGAAAATTAAAGAGGAATTCATAAAGCTAGACTTTTTATATCTTTATAAATGTTTGTTGGTTATACAAGGTGTTACAAAAGTACCCCTAATGCCGAATATGGTAGATAGTGACCATCAAACTGAACAACTTTTACTATGGGACCAACTCTGAAATCGCGAAAAAAAAATCAGCTGTTTCATACAAAAATTAATATTGAAAATATCAAAATGTATGAAACAGCTGATTTTTTTTCGCGATTTCAGAGTTGGTCCCATAGTAAAAGTTGTTCAGTTTGATAGTCCCTATCTACCATATTCGGCATTAGGGGTACTTTTGTAACACCTTGTATATCTCCAAACCGTTTCTAATATGTAATGCCGGATTTACACGCTTGCCAAAAATTCGTTCACAAGCTCCAAGCCTCGACCAACTTTGACAAACGCTTGGATGCCATTTACACGCCTGCGCAAGTCGCATGCACTTGCCGCAAGCTCCTTTGATCTGTGTTCAAAAACTGTCACGAGCCCGAATCGGCGACAAGCTCACGCAAGCCACGCCAAACACCCGTTCACACGCTTGGTGTTTGTGAACGCTTGTCGAGACTTGCCAAGCGTATAAATGAGGCATTAAGGGCAAATGTTTGTGTGACGAGCATAAACATTTGTTTCCGAGTCATGGATATTGATATAGTTATGTCGTTAATTACTCGCCATAGTACAAGCTGGAATTTAAATAATTAGTGTTTGTCCTACACGTTATCAGGGGTACAGAGAAGGACATAGGGTACCTAACTTTTATTTTTAGAGGAAACCGATAAAAATAACCGTCCACGCAGATGAAGCCGCGGGCGGCCACTAGTATTCTATGTTTTTAACTAACTTTTGTCCGCGACTTCGTTCGCGTGGAAATAGTTTTTATGACAGTTTAGCTTACAATTAGGCGACTAGTTCATTCTATATTTTTAATTTATTATTTTTATTTATTATTCATGTCAGTAGGCCACGTTGTTATTTATGGCGGAAAATCGTCTTTAAGTAATTTTTGTATCCCTTGGAAACAATATATTTTTTCTGGATGAAAGGTCCTTTCCTAACTATGTGTATACGAAATTTCATGATGATCGGTTGAGTAGTTAGGATGTGAAGGCGTAACAAACAAAGAAACAGACACACTTACTTTCGCATTTATGATATTAGTAACGATGTTCTACATTACACTTCATAAATTGCACAGCAGTAAGTATCTTCCAGTAGACAGTTCGCGATGAGCATCTCAAATGTACATTCATAATGACATTCTGAACGTCGTCGCTCGTCTCCTGGGGCTGCGTGTTTCTAACTACGCGTCTTGCTTGTCACGTCGCGTGCTCCTCGTATTAACTACTATAAATAGTTTATAAGCACAATCAACAATGGATCTGTCATTCAAGCAAGGTTGGCAATTCCCGCTGCTGGGCCTTAAAAACAATTGACGCGAGCAAAAAAAACGGTCTCATTTGTTGCACAATATTGAAAATGGAATTCTCTTGAAGACCAAATGTTCTATTTTCATAAGAGGCGCGGAAAAGAAGGTTTTTGCATTTCGGGTAACTTTGTGAACTGTCTTTCCATATTCTGCACTCGTCTTCTACTCAACGGGATGACAGGACTGGAAGATTGCCTTTGCCAGCCATTCTCAAGACAAGCGAGCGATGAAACTAATACCTCAAGCGTTTTGTTGATTTGATCCAGCAGAAATTTGAAGAATCAGGAGACCAGCACTAAAAATATGGAAAATTTCATCAAAATATGGAAAAGTTGGATGACGAGTGAGGATAAGGTAGTCTCTTTAATAGATACCAAATGTGCAACTGATCTGTGCTTCTGGAATTTACTAATATAGGGGTCCGATAATGTTGGACCACCATAATAAGGCTATGGAAACGAACTTAACACCCATGCTTCAACTATAAGTAAACCAACCTTATCGAATCGTGATAAGTGCTATTATCACGTACAGCACAACGTCACGGTTGATATCATGGTATTTTGTTTAATAATGTATCGTTAACGCTTCAACGAGATGCAAGGTTGTTCCCATGTATGTGTATTGTTAATGTTAATTATGGATTAGGTCTCATTTACTCGTAATTGCGTTCATAATGTATGATACGTAATTTTGGACTAATGTAGGTGAAAGACCAATCTTTAGCATCCAGATTCTTAATTAACTAAAATTATTAGAATAAACTATGTCGGGATTTACACCATGTACCTTATTATTTTCGAGACTCCGATATTTCGGCGCAGTTGCATGCGCCATGGTCACGCGCCAATATAGGTACCGCCCGACATAGTTTATTCTAATAACGTCAATAACCATGGTTTAAAACAATATATTGCTAAAATTAAGTTATATTTTGTTAGAATAAGTACCTCCCTCTCATATTCGTAAAGTAAGTTAGCCCAACTTACTTATGGGTCAACTTGGTTTAATCGACTCTATAGCAGTGCTATGAAGATTTACGGCCGATTTCAATCATCTATCTTCAGTAAGAGATAAGATATGCCTAGATGAATCTGTTACTAGGCAACTCTTGTTACTATTAAATTTTTAGATTTTTTGCATTCACAATGCTATTTTTATATTAAGATAAATAATATTAGAAAAAATACTAGAAAAAATCGACTCACCCGTAGCACCTCAGACGGGACTCGAACCCGCACCCTTGGGATTCCGGCCCAATGCACTGACCAATTATGCTACCGAGTCGCTAGTGGGAGCGGCGAAATTTTCTAGTACTTTTAACTTCTTCGCTGCAAGCCAGCGCAATTTCATCAATGTGAGGAAATACCCCCTACATTCGAAAGAAACATCTTTCCAGATGTTTTGACAATCGATAAAGATGAAACAGCTATATAATTATTAAATTTTTAGATTTTTTGCATTCACAATGCTATTTTTATATTAAGATAAATAATATTAGAAAAAATACTAGAAAAAATCGACTCACCCGTAGCACCTCAGACGGGACTCGAACCCGCACCCTTGGGATTCCGGCCCAATGCACTGACCAATTATGCTACCGAGTCGCTAGTGGGAGCGGCGAAATTTTCTAGTACTTTTAACTTCTTCGCTGCAAGCCAGCGCAATTTCATCAATGTGAGGAAATACCCCCTACATTCGAAAGAAACATCTTTCCAGATGTTTTGACAATCGATAAAGATGAAACAGCTATATAATTATTAAATTTTTAGATTTTTTGCATTCACAATGCTATTTTTATATTAAGATAAATAATATTAGAAAAAATACTAGAAAAAATACTAGTTAAAAGTACTAGAAAATTTCGCCGCTCCCACTAGCGACTCGGTAGCATAATTGGTCAGTGCATTGGGCCGGAATCCCAAGGGTGCGGGTTCGAGTCCCGTCTGAGGTGCTACGGGTGAGTCGATTTTTTCTAGTATTTTTCTAATATTATTTATCTTAACTCTTGTTACTCCCCATCATTTAACAGAAATATCTAGGCAACAAATCTTCAGTGACTAAATATTTACTCAAGTTTAGTAAGCCTATCTCTGAGGATACTTACTGAGGATAATACTCTTACTGAGGATAGGTTGTTGAAATCGGCTGTTAGTTGTTTTGCAGTTTAATCCATTGGACCTTAAAGATAATCAGAAATATGAAAGATATTCAATTCACGGAAGAACTGCATTTATGCAGTTCATTCGTGTTGAACTTATTTTACGTTTTGTAATGGACTTAAGTTTATACGAATAGTGTAGACAAGTGAATACGTACTTAAAATAGTCTAACTAACGGCTATCACATAAACATAGTACCTTTGCCCTCTGTCATTCCCTAAGTCCGGAAATCTAGAGCAGTAGAATCTCTAAGCAATTGTCTAATCGGTCTTATTAATGAGACTGTTACGCTAATCAAATCTTTAGAAACAGAATTAGCATACATTAGACACTTCACATATATGTATAATAGATATAGTAACAGCTGTGGTGGCGTAACACTTACGGACATTTCAAGGTCTTTTATACTCCAGCCGCGATGAAAAGAATGGTCTAAGCAATTCGACAGACTACCGGTTTGTTATGAACAATTGTTTTCACGATAACATCGAAGTAACCCAAGCGGTAACGTAACTTGAAAAGTGCTGGCATTAAAATATTTTTTTTTGTTTCTAAAAAAACGGACGTCTTTTCAGACAAACCTGTCATCCAATTGTCTAACTCAACATTTATCGCAATCGCTTTCAATTTGTAACGAATGCTACCTCCATTGCTGCGGCATTACAAGGCACTGTGACAGACTGTCTTTAAGACCCAGTGATGGATGTGCACGATTGCCAAATTAAAAGCGATTGTGATAGATTTTGAGTTAAGCAATAAAGCCCCTGATTTTAGGATTTCACCAGAGACAAAGGTAGAACAGAGAGTTTACCAAACTAGTTTAATTTGGCTGTACTCTGTACTTAATATAACATCTGTAATGCCGCGTACACATCGCCGTAATGTATCATGTTATTTAAATGTAATGATTAAAGCAGTGTCATTACATTACATGTGAGCTTAATTGTGTCCTGGAATTGTTGGATTTGTTGGAAAATACATAATGTTATTACCCAATTGGTGTTAGTAAATCATAATCTTTTATTGGTGTTATTGTATAAAAAAAGAAAGTATTCAATATTATCATATTACATCTAAGATTCGTGCCATCATTTTTTTTGTATAAACCTAGCTTAGCTACCTTAATTAATGCTACACATAAATTAATTGAGTCCATATCTTGTCTTAATAAATTTCTTATCGGCTGTTCCAGTTTAATATTTATTAAACAAGTGATAAGTCTGCAATAGTCAATTTAGCGATATGGTAATAAGGTAAATGTACTACATAAAGATAGCAAAACATATAATTAGTCGAGCTCCAAGTATAATAAATAGGTAATGTCTAAATAACATATGATACGGTGCCAAAAGAAAATATCTTCAACATTCAATTGTACATCTTTCCAGATATTTTTAAACATTGATTAGATGAGAAAGCTATATTAATTTTTTAAGTTTTTGAGATATTAGCATTTTAGCCATTGGTACATTGGTGGGATGGCGCTGGCTTGCAGCGTAAGAGTTGATATACTAGAAGAAATTCGACGTTCCCACTAGTGACTCGGTAGCTCAGCGGTCAGAGCATTGGACCAGATATCCAAAGGTCGCGGGTTCGATTCCCGTCCGAGAACATGATCTGGTGCGAGTCGTATTTTTTTCTAGTATATTATTTGATATTATATAAAAATAGCATTGTGAATGCTAAAATCTCAAAAATTAAATATTCACACGCCATTCTATCAAAACTTAAAAAAAATACAAATTCTTGCTCCCTTAAATATTCTCCCAGCTGATTTACCGACATTACAATACTACAATGAAACCCGACCTTAATTTTAGTGTAACCCCCCATATTCATATTCCCAATCGCACTGAATTTATTGAATGGCCACCGTAACTCCTAAAGCTCGAGTTGAGCTCTACTGCCTATAATTCAAAAGGGGCATTCGTACAATGAAATGCTTCCCTGGGGCACTCTATAATAGAATGAAAGAAAAAAATGTTTTGAGGCCGATTACAAAAAAAGCTTAGCTATGTGATTAAAGTATTATTATGACGACCTGAGTGGTGCAGTGGTCTACCACGCAAGTGATCCTGGGTTCGATTCCCGGCCGGGCAGAAATTCAAATGATGAATTTTAATTTCTGTGACGGGTCTGGGTGTTACTTTGTATAATAAATATATATTTAAAAAGTATATAAGTAGTATATCAGTTGTCTAGCACCCTACAAGCTTTGCTTAGTTTGGGGCTAAATGGCGCTGTGTGAAATTGTTCAAGCATTTATTATTTTTTTATTTACGATCGGTGCAACGATCATAATTTTTCTACATGCAGAAAGAACAAAAAAAGTTTTCAAATTCAGCATTCTTCATTCAGTCAGATGGCGCAAAAACTTAAATAAGTTGAATAAGGAGGATATGTGTTCTAACGCGTTTTTATTAGGTTGCTTTTTCGTTTATTATTTATGTTATATCTGGTTAGTTGGTAACCATTGTAATTTTATAGGCCTTGTCAGAATAACAGCGTGCTGTTACGTTTTCTGAATATCGTAGCAACCAAACGCTGAGACAGAGTCGTCCTCGAATATCCTTATTATTGATATTGTTTTGTTTTATGCTACTTATTTGTTCCTATTTTTGTGAGACTAATAAAAATATAAGTGTCGTAAAACTATTTGATAGCTAAACGCGTGGGCTATTTAAAACTTTTTGTTAGTGAACTCAACATATTACCCGCACCATAATTGGAGAACAGTCGAGTCATTGGTTACATTGACAAGGTCGCAGGATGAGCATATTATACATAGTAGTTTGTTTATGAAGAACTTTGTTGGAAGACGTACAATTTTTATACGATTTCCGTATTAGGTATTTTGGTATCTAATGATATCTTTGAATACGTAACCGCCTATGCTTTGTTGTAGCCATTATATACAAAGTACACACGACAGCACGTCAGGTTATACAGTTAAACTGCGAAAACAACTTTTATTACGTAGGGCATAAAGGCGGTCTCAATTTCAACATGTATATGAGGTGCCGTCGTGCGTACATAAGAGTTTATTTCTTTTAAATCTAAGATTAAAAATGTATGTGACGCTATTTAAATGTGAATGCTAATAATAGAACCGTTAACTTTCAAAGCCATCGGTTTTTACCGGACATGACAAGTAATTGAAATAGCTCGGAAAAATTAAGTGGAAAATTACACAAAATTAAAGTTTTCAAAGACATAAACGCAGATTTATTATAGAAGGGTTGCATGCGGAAGCAGCGAATAAGGTTCACATAGTTTTTGAATATAAAAAAATATTGACATAAAGAAATAAGTAAGTAACATAAAAAGTTACGTCACTTTTTACTGATTTCAATCTTTTCAACTACTCCGATCATAAGCCGCAGAAAATTTTACAATGCTAAAGTGTGCTCCGTTTCATTGTAAAAAAGAGAGCAAATTTCGCTCAAGTCTGTCTATTGTTTTTTAATCTATACTTAGTTCTTTTAATACGACGATAAAAGCTTTCATTTGTTTTTTTCACGTCTCTTAACTGTCTCCACTGTAGAAGCAAATAGTAAAATCATGTTCACTTCACCCTCTCTGTATAAATTAATACCACAATAATTATTTTCTACCCTTTCACACGAAGCATGTGGGAACATTAGCCAAGTGTAAGGAGCTGGTTACAAGTTAATGCTCAATTTAACGTACAGAGGTACTATTAAGGTACATCGGGTTTCCATTTGGTGAGATTCAATGAAGCGTAACCACGGAGCAAATGCGTTGAAAGCGTCTAAACAATAAGATATAGATGGTGCATCATGTATTCTGATTTTGATCTATTCCTTTCGAATACCAAAAACTAATACCAATGGTATTTGTTTATTGCCGTTATTAATTTTTTATTCCCAAGAAATACCAAGTTTATTAAAAATTATACTAAAAATTTTAAAATTTAGTATTTGTTGGGAATATAAATTTTATAACGATAATGAACAAATACCATTTAGTATTAGTTTTTGGTATTAGATATGGATAGATTCTCATTTTGTTAGTTGTCATAAAAAAATATGTTCTATAAAAAATAATGCTGGTTATTAATATTATATTAATGTTATTTTACATAGCTTTGTACTATGGTTGTACGCAAATAAATGTAGATTGAATATTGTAAATTATATCTAATACTAAGACGTGGTTATGTATTATTTTTTATTGTGACTATGATTTGATTCATTATTTGTTAGTAGCTAAACAAATACAAATTACGTTTTATTTTGTAGACACGACAGCATGTCAGGTTATACTGCGTTAAACTGCGAAAACAGCTTTTATTACGTAGGGCATAAAGGCGGTCTCAAGGTCAACATGCATAGTCTGAGGTGCCGTCGTGTGTAGAAAATGTTTAAATGTAAGAACAGTTACGTAGGTATTTGAATGAATTTCACAGCATTATTAGCAAAGACATATTAATATCAACTAAGACTTTTCGTATCAATCTAAAGTATTGCCATGGTCCATAATTACCAACCGTAAAGAAAGGGCCCCGCTATCCCGTGGGAGGCAGCCCTAACAATATTTCTTCGCCTACGCGTTCATTTGAGGCACTTTCTCTAAGTACGACTTAGAATAAGCTTCTTGTATCTCTGGCAGAGTGTATCAGTTCAATAACATGATTAAGCTCTGATATAAAACCTCAAAAGCTCGTGGAAATATTCTGATGTGACTATGCTCTACAATCTCTACATCTATACTTAGCTATCTGAAAGTATCTGTCTGTCTATTAACTTTTCACGTCTGACCACTGAATACATTATGATGAGTTTTAGTATAGAGAATCGAACCCTGGGGAAACAGACTACTTTTTGTCCAATAAATGAATATCGGAGGGAGTGAAATAGGGATGAAAGTTCGTTTGGGGATCTAGAATAAAGAGCACGCGGATGGCCGCTAGTACCTAGTGATAATATTTTTATCTAATACTACTCATACAACAAGAGTAAGTGTTATTTTAGTATATACTGGGCTAAAGATGGGTTACTTTGACTCTTTTGCTTATTTTTTTCCCACATACCAACTTTGGCCCAAATAGGGAGAAAGAATTTCTGCTATACATACAGGTTTGAACATAAATTAACAACACCACGCGTATTTAAACTGTTACTCAAGCGGCTTAGACATAGCGGGAAGTTCAAATTCTTTACCAGTTTGGGTCAAACATATTCCCTAGGTACACACCTACTTTGAAATCTACTTTTCTAGTCTAATAATTAAGTAATAATAATTAATTGTATAAAGTTTAAAAGGTATGGAGAACACAAAACATTATTTTCCATAAATTTTACATGAATGTGACTTCATTGTAAGGTGACTGTTTCCACAGACGTCTGGTTATTAAACTCTGATCAATAGCATTCCGTCATGTATTGTATTTTTAATCACCGACCAGACGCCAGACCTCCATTTCACTCGAATGCCACCATTATCAGTTTGCATTTATACAATGATAGAAATATTAATTAACCTTTATCTTTTACCCCTATCTTTTTATCCAGGTTATACAATGTGCGCCTTTCATCCAAATCCGTTCAGCCGTTCTTGAGTTATAAATGGTGTAAATAACCAGACTTAGTGTTGTATGTATTAAGATTGTGATTTGAGTAGAAGAATATGGACAAAAAGTTAAATTCACACTATTTGACATTTTGAGATTTAAGCATTCACAATGCTATTTTTATATAATACCAAATAATATACTAGAAAAAATAGGACTAAAAAGAATAATATATATAATAGAATAATATACTAGAAAGAATAGGTTCGATTTCCGTCCGAGAACATGATCTGGTGCTAGTCCTATTTTTTCTAGTATATTATTTGGTATTAAATTCACACCTTATTTATTCTAAAAGATTGTCTAAAGTAGTTAGATCTTGTCGGCCTTACCCATAGACTTAGAAAAATTTTCGCTGGCATAAACACATAAGATTTTAAAACACTGTTTAATTTAGATACTGTTTAAATGTGATACCGTCTCTTTCAAACAATATTGTCAAAAAGTGACAGCATTACATTTAAACAATGTGTTGGAAACATTAAAAATTAATTTAATCTATGTTCACTGGTAGCAGTCAACATTCAATGTCAATTTGCTCTCTTCTCAATACAGCTTCAAAGTGAACGCACGCTTTTTATTTCGCTGCCTCAATCTATTTCATGGTCCTTCGAGCCAGATCAAAAAGTGCTTCAGCTAAGTAAATTTTGTAAAAGCAGTCTAAGTTAAACACTCGTTGAACTGTCTCTTAAAATCTTTTGTGGTAAGGCCGTTAGACTCCAAAAATATACATGTTAATATTGAAATTACCAATGTTTTTTTTTGTTAAATGACGTAGGCGTACATGTACCGTCTGTTGCTAATAAATCATAACAAAAAAAAAGTAAACTCTTTGTAAACTGTAATAACTAAATCTCCTACTTGTAAAACTTAACAAATTTATTCGATCAATGATCTTTTTTCCGATGGAGTGTGACCATATCACGATTAGATAATGAAAATCTTTGTCGACTGAAATATAATACGATTGGTGTTTATAAAATATGCATTATCGGAGTCGTGTATTTATCGGTATGTTATCTAAATACGTTTAGGAGTGAGACGCACCTTTTGCTGACTTATCACAACTTTGATAATTTTGGACTTGAGCTCTCACGTGACATGGTTCTTGAAAGCCGACAGAGCATAAGTACAGACTAAATAAAATTAATACCTACATACATACTAGTTTTAACAATGTTTTACTGATTTTATTTAAATTACTCGCATTGTTTGAGTAAAACACTATACAAGCCTTGGTCAGCAAACGACTGCATTGCTGGCCACGTTATGATGACCTCGGGCTAAGGCTCCTTCGACTCTTGACTTTTATTCTAGCTTTTCAAGGGCTGCCATGCTGACCGCACTGTGACGCCTGGACCTGCGCTAAGCTCCGCTTTCAGCCATCATCATCGCTGCCATCAACGCAGTCATTACAGACCGCGGCAGTAATGTACCTACTATTAATACGACCGATATTATTCTGATCTTACGAAAAGTAACCGAAGTAAAATTTGTAATATGAAAATATTAATTTATATCCGATATAAAAAAAATACTTAAGTTTTTCTTACATTCTAAAGTGTAAGTTCTATGGTAATTTACTATACACACATGCAATCATAACTTGTTAAAGAAAACCAATGTTTATTTCAAATATTTGTCAGTTAATAGCCTTTATTAATGTTTTAACAGAATGACATTGGATTTGTATGATGTACACACGACAGCACGTCAGGTTATACAGATAAACTGCGAAAACAGCTTTTATTACGTAGGGCATAATGGCGGTCTCAAGGTCAACATGTATAGTCTGAGATGCCGTCGTGTGTACATGGATAAAACTACGTAAAACAGTCAATGTGGCTTTCTGAGAAATAAATGAATGAATTATGCAACTTGAGAATAATTTGACAGGTAAAGACTTTTCGTTCAAATTCATTTAATGTAATAATTACGTTAATTGAGAATTTTGTCTTGCAAAATTGAAAAGTACACGTAGCGGTAATTACAACTGTAGGTAATTTCATTCATAATGTCTAATCATTTTAAACAGAAAGATCTTTACAATGTTTTACAAACAGACTTTGCATAGTATTTAAAAGAACAATGACCTCCTTTATTTCTTAAATAAGTAGGTACATTTAAATTTGAAAGACAATACAAGATTGTTTGTTTCTTTTAAGGGTAGTGTGAGTAAAGTGGTAGCAGACAAAACTGCTACTTTAACGTTAAAATGTAATGAGAGATAAAGGTTAATCAAATTAAAAATAAGTTCAAAGGTAAATCATTTTATATTTTTTACTTTGTGTACCTCAAACATACCTTAAAATATTTTTACTTTTATTTTAAAATTACCTCAACCTACTATCAACTAGGGCACTTATCTGTACCGTACAATGTAGAAATGCATTTAAAGTCAACAGTACACCTCTAGTGACTAGCCACCTTCATTCTTATCAGGTTTATCTTCAACGATAGTGATGTTACCGTTGAGTTACGGATAAGCCAGACAAATATTAACTCCTCAAGGACAGATTATTGGAAATATTTTACTTTTCTATCGATTGGTTTTATGTTTGACTAAATACTTGAAGATCTTCGTCGATCGATCATTTTTAAGTAGATTTCTGATAAATAACCGTCATTTTGGACATAATTATAGGTCCCGACTCGCGATCGTTGAGAAACTAACGTGTTTGAAGCTGCTAAAATAAATAAATAATAATAATAATAATAAATATATGACAACATCATATACGCACTGCTCCGATTCCAAAGTAAGTAGCTAAAGCACTTACTTTGGAATCGGAGTGTTATGGAAATCAGAGACAACGGTGGTATTACAAACACCCAGACCTGAGCCAATATAGAAAAGTTCGTTTTCTAAATTGACCCAACAGGGGATCGAACCCGGGACCTCAGAGATGGTGACACCTTGAAAACCGGTGAACAAAGCCACTCGGCCACGGAGGTCGTCGTAAAAGTAACATGGATTGACTTATCGTGAAACGGGTTAAGTTTGAGGTGAAAATGTCAATCCCTATTCTGGCTGCACTATAGTGTGTAGGCATATCATTTTTTTCATATCGTATGATTAACGGACTTCAATTTTCTGTAACAATGCTATTCAAAACAAAGACATTATTCATTTTCATCAGAACCGTACAGTTAAAGAGTGTGCGGCGGAAGCCACGGCGCATACGCACGTTTAGCGTCTAAAATTAACACGTTACACGTAAAAAGCGCAGCTCCATGTATCGTAAACAGTTTACCCTACTGCCGACGGGAAATGAATTTTAATAAGTTTACCTTTGAAGGTTAAGTTTATATGCGGACTTCTTGTTGACAACTACTAAACTCAATATGGAGATTTTGGTGTCCGTGGGAGAGTTACATATTAGTGTTTGGATTTCAATTAGGCAGTTTTGAAACTTTCGTCATGGCGAATGATTCTTACGGCCTTACGAGTACCACAAAAGATTTTAAAACACTGCTTAATTTAGACACTATTTAGACACTGATGCTGTCTCTCACAAACAATATTGTCAAAAAAGTGACAGCATCACATTTAAACAGTGTCTAAATTAAACACTTGTTAAATAGTGTTTTGTGGTAAGGCCGTAAGTTCTTAATCAACCACTGAGATAAATGGACTACCTCAATGTAATCAACAAGGCTTTTAAATATTACATTTTCTTCTTCTAAAATGTTTAAAAACAATGTTTTCGGAGAATTAATTATGATGACATGATCCTGCTCTGTTGCTTTTGGTAATTAACAAAAGTTTTGTAAATACTGTTAATAAACTAACTTACCAAAAGAGTATAAGTGGGTACCTGCATCAAATACATCTAACTCCGTTGCAGCAAGAATAAAATAAATAAATATTAGACAACATCATAAACATTGCTCTCATCCCAAAGTAAGTAGCTAAAGCACTTATGTTATGTAAATCAGAGACAACGGTGGAACTACAAACACCCAGACCTTAGCCAATATAGAAAAGTTCGTTTTCTAAATTGAACCAGCGGGGATCAAACCCGGGACCTCTGAGATGGCGACACCTTGAAAACCGGCGTACATGCCACTCGACCACGGAGGTCGTCTCCACAGAGGACAAGAAGAAAGTTAAAAGCAGCATTTTCCGATGAAAGAGGTCCAACACTGTGATCTCCAACCTGCCTGGGGATTATAGCACAAAATAGCCCGTCTGTAAATTATAGTCATATCCTATCATGGTTTCTGTCTACATTCATATTATATGGGCTCTAATAAAAATGAAGCTGTTTCATAAATGATTGCCTCCTCAGTGTGCTACTAGTATCACTACAAGCAATTACAACTTTTTCTCGAAACCGTATGCATCAAAATTCCTCAAAGAGATTTCTCATAGTTTTAATTGCAGATGTGTTTCGCAATGAAGATTCCAGTGTGTGATGCTATGAAGAATGCTTATGCTTTAGTTTTATCACTGGCTACTTGGAATGTCTATCGTTTCCGCTGAGGAGCTGACGAGTTGACTTCTTAATCAGAGGAAGAGCATTATGTAACTTTATTCTAACCTTTATAAAACAAAAGACATCGTTGGAGACATGACGTCTTTAACTTGTAAATGAGATAAGTTTTAATAATGTTGTCCTATACTTTTCAACTGAGTATTCAATTGAATCTATATGCGTCATTTCTCTGTAGAGCACGTATAAAACGATACGCTTTTACGAATTTCTAGGAAATATTTCACCAACGGTCATACATTACCGGATCCAAAGGTATAATGAATGGTTTATAAGTTTGCTAGATTAGTGATAAATTGTATATTATTGTCTCTTCACGCTGTTTCTTATTGAGTTAAATGCTATTTCCTAAAGAAATATTTCTAGTTAATGAATTGGTGGAAAGCTACTCAAACCTGTGTGAATAATACAAAACTGATCCAAAAAGTACTTCATCAAAATATTCCTCATTTTAATTTAATCTAAGGGAATCGCTACTTCCCTCGATGTTTTGTGCAAAATTAAATATTTACAATTTCTATTATTGCCGTACTTTCGTAATTGTTTACTTGTACTGGTGTCTGGTGTTTTCTTTGCAACCGCTATAAAATCATTGCGAACGCAATAAAAAGGGTATTACGGTGTTATGGTGGTATCATGGACTGAATAAACAGCACTTTTCAAAACTGAAGACCGATTCTTAGGAAGATACTACATTCTGTTTCGAAGTGAAATTGAACGATTTATAAAATATAACAGAAAAATCAATCTTTTTTAACCAACTTAAAAAAAGGAGGCTGTCTATCCCATTGTTTATATTTTTTTATCGTTGTTCACGCATAATTAACTCTTCTAATTATTGGAAAAATGCTAAAAAAGTACCTAATATTTTTTTTGTTTTTCCAATTTTTTAGGAATTTCAATATTTCCAGAGTATGACTAATAGCATTATGGCTTCGGTGATGATCCAGATTGTCTTTTGTGAGTGACTAAGGAACGATAACATTGCAGTAAAAAGATACATATAGTATACTTGAGGTAGTCACTTACGAGATAAGACCTCTAGCCTCTAAATATGTCCTGTCCCTGTCAGAGTGAGATCGAGCTGAAATGCATAACTAAATAGATATCATCCACTACGACGGGATTTTCGAAGCTAACTGAAACAGATGCTAGTGTATCATAAAGTCATTTAGAAATCGCGCATCTTCAATAATCGAGGAGACACTATCTGTGTTGTGGTGTGGTCTGTCACGCTACAGCGACGCGGGATCATTTCGCTCGCATTTCGATTTCACTGCATTCTCGGTGCGCGTGCGCAAAAACTGCATAAATAATCGATCGTCTATTTGCATGTTTTATACTTGTTAGTTGTTTTCTTTATTGAGGAATCTAATGAAAGATGTCTGATATCTCTTGTAAGTAAGTAAGTATAACGATAATAACAAAAACCAATACCTTTTTGTACCTTTAAGGTAAGCCTTTGAAATGTATGTCAATGCAGTCTAGTCTGGTAAAACCAGGCTTGTTAAGTTACTTAAGTTGAAATATATGGAGCTATACTATGAAAAAGTTTATTAATAGAGTTCAAAAAACTCATCAATGTTTATTGTATTGCTTTCGATTTTATGTTCGAGGTGACGTGAAAACTTCGTTGAAGTTTTTTGTTGTTAATTTCTACAAAAGACTGCGATGAATTTTGTGTAGAGTAAGTGATGGGGATTTAGCCGAGTTTTTTTGGAAGGTAGAGCAAAGAGTTAGATTTAAGGTAGGTAGTGCAGTAGGAGTGGGTAGTTTGTTCACAATTGCAACATAAAATGCAATGCACTTTCACTGTAGTAACTAGTCGCTTGAGAGCTATCAGCGTCTTCGTACTGATGACTCAGCAAAATTTACCATCTGCACAGCGAATATTCTAGAAAACTACTCTAAGCGTATCAACCTAGTTATGTTAGTCCCTGGAACATTCTAGACTTTTCCTTCAACCTGCAGTGTTTGCTTAAATAAACGCGCAGCGGAAAATATGTTTTATTTTCTGACGAAACTCCAGAAGTAGAGTTCTTGAGTTTTACTGATAATTAATGTTGTTGATTCTTGACAAAATGGCTATAATGAATTTGAAAATATTTCATATTTCCTAAATAATATGTGACGGTGGTTTGCTCCAGTTGAAATTCATAGACAAACGACAATTAAACGTAATGGTAACACTGTGAGTCAAATTACTTTGACGATATTATAATTCAAATATTTTCGTATCGTGTCCAATAATGTTATTGCTTGAAAAAGTTAATGTTGTTATGGAAATTTGTACTGTAATGTTGTATTTGTAATGTTGAAATTTTCACCATCGATATCGATTAAATAGTAAATTTTATAATATTCCAAGTCTACTATATCTAATTGATTTGCATGAAGTAAAACTAAAACTTAAAATAAGTATTTAGATAAGCACCGTAGCTAAATTAAATATCGTTAATTTATGTAGCGAAAAATAATGAGTTAGAAAGTTGAATATCATGGGAACCTGTAAACATTGTTTTATAATTTTTACTTTGTCATCGTTTAGCAATTTAATTTACATTATAATAGAAACTATGTGATTATTTAAGGTTAATCACTGTAATAGCTCTACATATTTGAGAAAAGCTTCATCCAGAGGAGTTTTGATTTAGAATATTTTTTGTAACAACATTTAAAGCGTAATATTAGTATTTTTTTTTTATAAAATATGTAGGTAAATTTATTAAAAAAAAGAAAGACAGTAAAAAAAACTAGTAAATTGTTTTTATTTACTTTACTTTTCGGTTTTTGTTTTCTAGTTTTCATTTTTCATTTATTTTCCATTCCATTATTTAGTAGAATTTTATAAAGCATCCTTTTCTTTACTTTGTTTAGTTTTATCGCCTGAAATTTACGATCTTTTCCTATTTTAATTATAAAACCCTTATAAAATATCTATTCCCAACGAATACCAAAAATTTGAAATTTATAAAAAAATATACTAATCAAAATTTGGTACAACAAATACAACAAATACCGTTTGGTATTAGTTTTTGGTATTAGAAAGGAATAGATCAAATTTACTTCATTTCATTATTTCAGTTTACACACATGCGTGACGCAAACATTTAGTGATGTTAATGTGCTCGATAAAGCTCACAAGGTTATCGACATAAGTTCATGATGACAAAGAAGTGAAGCCAATGTCACCTAAAAGCATGTCGAATCTGCGGCACACATTCCAATATACAGATACAGTTAGAGTTACCACACGTCTGGTAAGGAAATTTTTGAAACTTTTGGGCCCTGTGTTATTCAGACTTAGTCTAACTCTGATATTTGTCTAGATTTTCATCAAGAAACGTAACGTAGAAAATAAATAATGTTTTAGGTAATAGCTTATTGAATTATTAAAAAAAAATTGTGATCATGTTTACATGGATTTTTTAAATATTTCATTAGGCGTATTGTCAGAAGGTACCCTAGCCAGCTAGATGCCCTAGGGTTTGACTCAAACTACAAAAAAGGATTAATTTGCCGATGACTTGATCACTTGAATAAATTGCAATTCAATTCTAATCATACGCACATTGATGTTACCCATGTCATACTAGTTCTTACATGTTACTTATTATCGCAATTTCCACGTTCGGGCCAAAGTTATGTCCTAAGATCGTACCCGGTTTCTATACCCTGTTCTTTTGATATGGTAACCCTACATGTAGACAACCATTAAAAACCATGTTAACCCAAATACGATGTGATTAGTTCGACAGTATAGGCCTACAACAACTTGTGTTGGCTTTAAACTGATTAGCATACGGTTCAAGTTACTATAGCTAGCTTTAAGTTTTAGCCAAATAGTTTCATTATCTATGTGTTTATGAAACACGATAATGGCGGCTGATGTTCGACCGGAAACAGATGGCTTTTGCAGAATTTATGTGTTTCTACGTTTGGGTAAGGCAATAGTGGGTTAGGGTTACCGAAGTTACTAGCAAGGGTTTACCTCAAAAGGTAGGCTTAATTTATTTCATTGTGATAAGCTCTCACGATTTAATGAAAAGGGAATTGTTATGTTGAGTTACAGTGAAATATCATGTTATCCAAATATGTAAGTACAATGCGATTAAATTGATAACATATAGTGATCCGCTACAACCTCACTCGAGAATGTACGGCAAAGAGTAAATTATACAGACTAAAATACGTCGTTTTGTACCGCTCTGAAAATCACTTCAGTTTTAAATTGTTAAATTAATCGCATTGTAGTACAGTAACAATTTGAAGAAACAAATGGTTTTGCTTTTTATTGATGGCGAACTTGTTTTTTTTTCACCGAGTAGTATTTTGTATGACTACTATTTAGTGATAAATTAGTTCTTATTTCTGGGTTAAAAATAATAATTCTATAGAGAAAACAGATATAAACACACGTTGACATCCCTAGATGTCCTAACACTATCGTTTGCAATTAAGTAATAATTTCCCAACACTTTTGAATATCTATGAAATTTTCCAAATGAATATCCATCTAGCAGTTTGAGAAACCGTTTTGATAGGTCGTTTTGTTCCCACTTGTAGAACAACTTGCATTTCTAAACATTACATTACACTTTGGTAGCACCAAAGAAAACACAGCGGACTAATGAAGAAGTTTAGGGCTCCTAATTAGCGCGACTTTTAACGAAGTCATTCAATTTTAACTTCCAAGTTGTTCGAGCACACTACTCGGTAGAGACGTGGTGGTAACCACAGCGTTTAGCGGGTATAATAATAAATAAATATTTAACAACATACACATACATTGCTCCGATTCCAAAGTAAGTAGCTAAAGCACTTGTGTTATGGAAATCAGAGACAACGGTGGTATCACAAACACCCAGACCTGAGCCAATTGACCCAACCGGGGATCGAACCCGGGACCTCAGAGATGGCGACACCTTGAAAACCGGTGTACAAAGCCACTCGACCACGGAGGTCGTCGAATAAATGAATAGAATAGAGATAAATGAATAGAAGATGACAAAAGTGACCACACATATTATAAAGTCTGTTTTAACATTGAAAATGTTTATCAGATCGTTTTCGTGGGGGAGCGTAATTTGGCTATATTTCCGAAAGATATAACGACAAACGAAAGGCAGTGGTGTCAAAAGATGCAAGAGCTTATGGGGCATCGTATGGTATCAAATTTTCAAATATCGTTCCGTAACTTATTTTTGGAAAATCGAAAACGGTGAAAAAAAGTTAAAATTTCCTGTTTCTTCGGACAAAAAGTGGATTCAGAAAATGAGAGCCGATATCGAAAAAATGGCTTCCGAGTCAAAAAGATTGTCTACCGTTTGTGAAAAGAAATTTTGGAATCGGCCGAAAACCGTCGGCTGTAAAGTATAGGAAAAATATCAAGTACCTACCTACCTTATGTAGTTACAAAGTCGTAAAATGTTTAGGCGTTGTTACAAAGCTTATCTTTGAAGTCGGCATCGTCGGTGTCATTCCCGCTCCGCTTAACGCTATATTTGTGACCGTACCCTTATTTAGTTACTCTGTGGCCGGTAAACTTACACGATTGACACACATAGTTTGCCAAGGACCTCTCGATATTGAGGACGGAAACCACTTCATAACGGTGAAGGAGTATTATCTCTATCGCTGTGGAGATAGGTTTACATAAATTGATCCTTAAGGGTAGGGTTAGGGTATTAGAAAGGGTAGGTTTCTTTTTATGGTTGCAAACCTCAAAAGGAAAATGGAACCTTGTATGATTACTTGGTTGTCTGTCCCTTTCTCAGCAAAGTGTAGGAGTATCAAGTAATTTTCATCAAATATTAAAATTTACGGTCATGCATGCAGCTGCAAAAATACCAACTTTCTAAGTCATCTCAATCAAAAGATACTTTCAGCCAATTTTAACTCTGAACGAATCAAAACCTATGCGGTATTTCCCGTTGGCCTAGAATCTTGGATTTCCCAGGAAGCAACGTCTCCTAGCACAAGTAGAGAGAAAATCCGAAAATCTATTTTTGTAGTTATCTAAAATAAAAAACATAAGTATGGAATCATCCACAGAACAAAGAAAAAATCTGTTGAATCATCAGTGCGCACGTCAGACTCACACTTTTCAATACCAACTGTGGCTTTTGACATGTTACGATAATTTCGGAGACAAAAACCATATAAACGAAACAAATGAAAAAAGAACAGTATTTTTGCTATTTTGTTCTCTCGCAAGACTTCTGATTATTTCGTACCCTTTCTGTACAACCCTTTGTTGGCTCTAATGACGCTTATCGGCGTCTTGTGTAAGACAAAGTGTTTGTTTAAAAATCCCTAGCGACCGGCACTCTAATTTCTCTATAAAATCCTGTTAATAGCATTAACATGAACATTCAGAGCAAAAAGTTTTGTCCTGTTTGGAAAAGATAAGTTTAAGGTACGTTAAATATATGTATTAATAAACTATGCTAAAAAATGTTGGACTTAAAATAAGTAAGTATTCTAACTTCGATAATTGTTATCTTAAGTGTAACTTCGATAATATATTCTAATTCGATAATAGGGATTTCTCCTTTATTATTGCACATGTTTCGGCGTCACTTCCTTTTCAAATATCTCGCAATAAACTTAGATGTGCATAAATTTCTAAGGCTTTAAACTTCAATCACTCCTTAATCATTCAATCCAATGCCTAATGTAAAAGGAGAAAAATTTTGCTTCTTTGGGTATTTGAACCCTTCGAAAAACCCCAGGGTTGCTCTGGGGCCAGAAATAATTACTCTCCCCCTCCTGCAGAAATCAGCTTTAATATGCAAATGAATTTCGATAAATATTCTTACACTTAACACATCACCCCTATAGAAAAGGGTTGCACTTGCGAGCAATGAATTGGGATAACCCAATATATTAATAATATTTTTTAGCTATTATCATAAAATATATGTTGTGTGTTGTATGTAAAATACGATGTAAAACAAAAGTAGGAAAATCACGCGCAAGGAAATTGTGGAGTTAGTGAATTATATTCTAACACCTATATTATATTAAATTACAAGTACACACATCATTAATCATAATAATTGATTTGGCGTAGTGTCGGCCTTCTTTCCCAATCATTAATATTCTTTGTTCATTTATTTTCCATCGATACAGATCATCAGCTGTCTAACAAGCTGTTTAAAAATGTTCACTGTAGAGTATACTCCAATATTTTGCTCGCGAGTGTATTCTGCTGAGTAAAGAAACTGTAACGGGGGTCAGGCGGACCCCAGAGACGTTGTTTGGCGAAGAAGCGTCTTACGGTGTAATCCCATTAAAATTTCATCCGCCCCACAGAACTCCACGAAACAGGGGTCTCTCAGACCCACTATGAATATTAAAGGGAAGGTGATAGTTCTTCCGGTTAAAACATATGTTTCTTTTTACTCATTTATGGTAATTTAGGAATGAATAATATATTTTTCAGAATGATGTTACTACGTTATATTTTTTGAGACAGGTAATATTAACTTAGTAGGTACCTATAAAGTTTTAGACCTAACGTAAACAGTTAATTCAAGACGCAAACTACCACAAGTACTTCAATAAAGTTAATTTGACATTAACACGAATGTCGTGTCACTAATTAAGGCAAGGCACCTAGAAATGCGATCCTAAGCATTTCAGTTACAGTACTTAAGGCAACACGTTCTAAGCCATCCTCAATTGTTAATAAGGGCGTTTTTCGTATAACATTTCGTTAGTTTTTAGTCAATCGTAACGTACGATCGGAAGTAGCTTAACTTCGTAGTACCATATCACATTAACTACTGCACTTTTTTAGTAAGGTCAAGATAATCAGTATGACATGGTACACACGACAGCATGTCAGGTTATACAGTTAAGCTGCGAATACAGCTTTTATTACGTAGGCCATAAAGGCGGTCAACATGTATAGTCTGAGGTGCCGTTGTTTGTACTTAAGTGAATAACCTACTTTTGAGGCTTATTGTACCTCTTTACTTAGCGCAACATCGTTAAGACCGCCAGGCGTTGTGTTTCCCATTCGCCCCGAATTAAGGGCTCATTCCCTTTCCACTCCTAAGATACAGCTGAAACAGTGTCCTTGGGGAACCTCATATCTCGGTAAAGGACGGTAACGGCTGGCCTGCTACGGAAATAAAGATTATCGAGCTGGGAATTAGTTGGATCAGTTTTCTTAGTAGCTAACTGCCGTACTCAGAAACGTCAATTAAGTTTAATGCTTCATTAATCGTGTCGTCTTATACTATCACTATGGAAAAGAAAGAGATAGCACCAATTTTAATGAAGCATTAAACTTAATTGACGTCTCTGAGTACGGCAGAAAGAGTAGAACCTTCTTTGAGGCTTTTTTTATACTGCTTCATCGTCATTAGCCATTTTTAATGTTCCCACTGCTGGGGTACCGTTAAATTGACATTTAGGTAATTTAGCGCTAGTATCTGTCAAAAAGTGTTTTATTTCATATTTAGTGAAGGCGTTCAAACGCATAAAATATTGGCCATTTGAGTAGGGGACAGGGCTTCTTTAGGGGTGGATAAGGAGTATGGGCCATAACGGATTGGTGTGTGAAATATTTTATTAGTTAATTGCACAAAATAAAAAAACTATCTTCTAATGGAAGTGACTCTCAATTTGATATGGATTTTATTTAAGTCTATTTTATTTGCATAAATGTATTTATTTACAAATACCTGGGCCCTATTTAATAACGTGACAATTTGTCAATTGTCATGGCAATTTGTCAAATGTCATGACAATTTGTCAATTGTTATGACAATTTGGTTTACATTGCGGTGTAGCTATAAGTAGTTCTATTATCAAATTGATTGACGTGATGGATATAAAACTGTCATGACAGGTGATAATTTGCCACGTTTATTAAATAAGGCCCTGAATAAAATTTTGTTTACCCGTATCAAAGTTGGAACTGTGAAAGCACGTAAAAGGGTAAATATTATTATATTGTACGAGCCTTTAGCGTTTATTTTAAAATCCAGCGTTGATTTTCCTGGTGCCTTCAGTATACAAAACTTTATTGTTTGTAAAAACAAATGTACTTGTAGCTGAGGTAATTTGGAACTTTGAATGAAACAGCAGATTTTTCACATAATCAGCTTTCCTTTTTTGTAATAGAGGATTTTAAAAGGTATTTAACTAACCTAATGATTACTGATTCGACTGATTCGACGACCTCCGTGGTCAAAAGGTTTGCACGCCGGTTTTCAAGGTGTCACCATCTCTGAGGTCCCGGGTTCGATCCCCGGCTGGGTCAATTTAGAAAACGAACTTTTCTATATTGGCTCAGGTCTGGGTCTTTGTAGTTCCACCGTTGTCTCTGATTTCCACAATACAAGTGCTTTAGCTACTTACTTTGGAATCGGAGCAATGTTTGTTATAAATTGTCTAATATTTATTTATTTATTTATTGATAGACCATAATCAGAAACTGTATCGGGAAATTAGCCAGTTATTTTTAAAATTCCTTCAGTGAATGCGTTTTCTCATTGGGTTGAGAAACCACTTTCTCGCTGATTGTAATTTTATTGGTGACTTATAAAATTAACAGTTCAAACAGAATACCGAGTGCAAAGTTTCCTTTCACTTCAACCATTTTTAATGTCCCCACTGCTGGGGCTCAGGCTTTCCTTATGGGTGGATAAGGAGGATGGGCTATGACCCACCACGGTAGATGTTAACGACTGCAAATGTAGCTGGGACCAAATGCTTAAAGTGCCTTCTGAAGCATGTAGGCACTCCAGTTAATTCATTTTTGGTCACCCATCCCATGACTGACCCTTGCGAAAGTTTCTTAACCTCCGCAATCGCGCTAAACCACTGCGTCACCGAGCTCCTCTACATCGTTTGATTCTATCTCGAACGATTCTGTAATATTCCATTAGCGAATTGCCTATGGAGCGAATTAATTTTTTTCTAATAGAACTAATGCTTCTTTATCTGAGCCCAATCAATATGACCTCGTCCGTCCACACAACGATCAATCACAATTTAATGTGGACCTTTTTGGCCCCTATTGGCCGACTAACAGACCGGACTAAAATGACCCGTCCCCTGGTATAATTATTGTGGTTGGACGCACAAATGAGAGGTCAATTTGAATTGGTGATCGAGTGGTTGTGTGATAAGAGTCCCTTTCAATTGGGAGTGCGGTTTTGACCCTATGGATTTCGACTCGAATTGTTTAAGGTTTTAGTTGGCCTTAATTTGTGCGCTTGAGTGATGGTCTTCGGTTGTCGTCGTTACTCTTCGTCGGTTTTTGGTTTGCTAACGATAATAATAGACTTTCTAACAATTTAAAAGATTAAAAATTTGCTTAAAATCTTTTAAAATCTTCAAATGCGAAAACAAAATCCTTTTCATCCGAAGCTAAAAACGATGCTTTATTTTTTGATTATTTTAATAACACTGATATTTATTTATTTATTTTTGTTTCAGGTATGTAAAGTGCAGTTCAAATTACGCTATCAAAGAGGTAATAAAAACGTAAAAGGCTAGATTATTAATTAGTAGATTATGCTCATTTATGCAGTATATCAATTATACCAACATTCCATGATAATTGCAAGTGTAATGGTCTAGATAATGCCTTTTTTAGAAGTGGGAATGCGTTTATGCATCCTTAAGGTATCTAGGATGATAGGCCCGAAGGCCTTACCCACTAAACCCCCTACTGCCTTCCGCACTAAACGCACCTACGGGACCTTGATACCACCACGCACCGCAGTCCTGGTGTGGCTAGATAATACCTAGATTATAAGTTATCCTCGCCATCAAACATACAAATCTTTTTCTAAAGGAAAAAACTAACATTCAATTATTTATAGTTAATGACTGGGAAAAAAAACAGCTGAGGTTTTTCAGAAAAATTAAAGAAAAACACCTTCGATTTAAGAAATGATAGATGGCGAATGGAAATTTGATTTTTCAACACAACACATCATAATGTAGTGTACCTACCCACCGTATCTATTACAAGCACTGCCTGTTGATTCTGTAACCAAACTCGCATCTCACTTTGAACCTCATTTCACTTCACGGGTTATTAAAAATTAGCTGAATATAAGCTACCTTACCGATTGCAAAAGGTTTTAGGTAGATGCCGAAGTTATCTTAAATCTTCAGCGATTAAAAAAATAACCTATCATTATCTCATTTATGATTTAAAATTCCCGCGCAGTAAAGTGGGATTCGGAGTGAAGTTCGAGTTTGGTTACAGTATCGACAGGCTTATAACTGCTAAGGTACTCTAACATGACTAATCTACAGTATCCTTATTTTGTAATAATATAGCTCAAGTTGCAAAATAAGCAAAAAGTATAAGTTATTTATCCGAAGTAAGATCGTTAACATCTTACAACACTCCTCTACTTTACGTAAGATTGTGAAAACATTGCCAGAGCGAGAAGTAATTACATCCTTTGTAGCAAGTACATATTACCTTCACGTGAAACTCTCCGTGTCGATCACACGCAACGTCTTTCAGACAATCTATAATTTGTAGAGCATTTGTTAGCAGCGTCGGAGCTAGGATCATGAGCGCCCCTGGCAAGATTTGAATTTTGCGCTCTAAGACGTATTTCTAGGATCATGAGCGCCCCTGACAAGATTCGAATTTTGCGCTCCAAGACGTATTTCTAGGATCATGAGCGCCCCTGACAAGATTTGATTTTGCGCTCCAAGACGTATTTCTAGGATCATGAGCGCCCCTGACAAGATTCGAATTTTGCGCTCCAAGACGTATTTCTAGGATCATGAGCGCCCCTGACAAGATTTGAATTTGCGCTCCAAGACGTATTTCTAGGATCATGAGCGCCCCTGACAAGATTTGAATTTGCGCTCCAAGACGTATTTCTAGGATCATGAGCGCCCCTGACAAGATTTGAATTTGCGCTCCAAGACGTATTTCTAGGATCATGAGCGCCCCTGACAAGATTTGAATTTTGCGCCCAAAGATATATTTCTAGGATAATGAGCGCCCTTGGACTTATTCTTATGGACTTATTCTCTAGCTATGAGTCAACAAAGTGCGCCCCACTGAGGGTTATGCTCCTGGCAGCTGTTTCCCTTGCCGGCCCCTAGTTACGACACTGGTTGTTAGAACCTAATACGTATATTGCGATAATGATGATAGTTGTTTAAGTAGCTAAAGGAAATAGGTCCCTTGCACACTATAACTTTATTTTGTACTTATGAAATTTTCACATTATGTGCATTGGGCGTGCATGTGGAGGAAATCTCTACGACAGCGCTTCAAAATATAATGAATGTCGTTTGATATTTTTGTTTTGAACTAAATAAATAAATTATTTTCTCGAAAGGCTGGTTACTGCTATGTTAAAATTTTTACAGAAGTGTTGACGAATGAATAAAAAATTGCTTAAAAAATTAAAACCCTAGTAAAGTTGGGTAGTAAGTAGTACTGAGGGATATTTCACATGTGGAATAAATGTTAAGCTATAATATATTAGGCAATAAGTCTACTAGATAGATTTCAAACTAAGATTTCCATACAATTCAACACTTTACTCCAAAAATTTTATATTGATTCCGCAAACATACGAAATTGAATCAAATCTCCTTTACACAAAGTTCAAATCAAAACAAATTTTGCGCAACCTAGTCGGGGACTTTGTTTAGGGCTGCCTCAGCTTGGATGTAGATGAGTTTAAGATGGCGGGTCTTGAATAATGCCTTGATCCGCTGAAAACTTTACCTGTAGCGGGGTTGTTAACACGCGCTGATTTTCAGGGCTCTAGAGTTTAGACAACAGGCAGTTTAAGCTTAGTTATTGGATACAGTACCTTATGTGCGTCAATTTAGGGTTAATATTCCTTAAAACAGTTCCGTACTGGGACTGATCCGAATCCGTTTCGCAGAAAGACAAAAACAATTTATCTTTTTGCATCATATGTTTTTTTATCTATTTAATTTGTGTCCAGAAGTTTTAAATGAGTTTAGCCTACAAGCTACAACAAGCTGAGCTGATCATCCCATTCTGTGCAAAAATGTAATGCATTTTAATCTTTTGATTAAAAGAATTACTGAATCTCCGAATAAATGATTACATTTCCTACTTTACTTTAAAGTTTAAAGCAGGGATTCTCAAACTATTTTGGGCAAGAGACCCCTTTAGCCAAATTACTTTTAAAATCCTATCAAATATCAAGTGTAATTATTATTATTATTATTATCTGTCATTATTCGTTTATGTCGACCCCTGGGGAATCGATTTTGATCCCAAGGGGTCAATATCGACCACTTTGAGAATCGCTGTTTTAAAGGCTCGTGTGATTACTGGTCATTCAAACTTTGATACCTCTATCGAACTTGTAAGTCGGAACATAATCTGTGTAAATGATACACAGATTATTCAAAAGTAAAAGCACATTATTTAAGGATGATAAATTTTAACTTTAAAAGGAAACGATGGTGAAAGTGTTGTCACCATATTTTAACTATGACGAAACCGGTAATCGTCGCGTTTTAACGATATATACCAGTATACCTACTTAAATGCGAAACGGATTTTTTTTAAATGTAAGTTTGCGATTTTGTTTTCTAATTTGTTATTCTGTGGAGCATTAATGAAATACAGAAACGTCTGCGTAATCCACAGTTACAAATATTGCTTCTATAAAAAAATACAAGTAAAATAACTTTATCGATTTACTCTATGACTGAAATATTTGGTATTTGATTGAATCAGGCATTACTTGGCGGAAGTCCCAAACCATTGTGAAAAGAGAAATATATGTAGCAAAAAAATTTTTGCGGGAGTAAGCTACATATATTTCTCTTTTCACAATGAAATACTTGGTTTGGCTTAATAATATATCCTAAATATGTTCTTTTAACAAACGACTTTTAAATGAGTTGAGTAGGTACAGTAAGCGGCTATACCTACATGTTGATCTTGAGACCGTCTTTATGCCGTACGTAATAAAAGCTGTTTTCGTAGTTCAACTGTGTAACTTACCGTGCGTACCTAAAATAAGTAATGTGTGCTTTTAACACAATTTGATAACTGACTGACATGATTATGTACCTAAGTAGGTACTAATTAATTATTTCATAAACAAACAGGGAAAGTTACACAGCAATTCATTTGTATTTTTAACCGACTTCAAAAAAAGGAGGAGGTTCTATGTTCGTTTGTTTATTTGTTTTTTTTTTGTTCAAATTAATGCGCTACCGGTTCTAAAGAATTTTTACGCTTTCATTCATTCTGAAGAACGAAATAAACTGAATATAATTATTTTACCTTACTGTGAATGTCTTTGATTAGATGTAAGTTGATTTTAGTTATTAATTATGATCAGCCATATCAATGGAATAATTGAATAATTCAGTAGATTTATGAATGTTTTGTATTCTTGCATTGATATAATTTATTTTGATTCAGTTGGTTTTCCTTTGAACTAGATTTAAAATCTTCTATCTACTTTTAGTTGGGTACTTAGGTATATCTCTATTAAAATAGTATAATTATTTTATTTATCAAACACTAACTTGCGGATAAAATACCCCTTTCCAAAACTTAATTTCCAACCCTGTATTTACACCGAGAGGTACAAAAGTCCCCAATCCAAAACAGTCATATTTTAAATTAGTTATTTTATCGCGGTAACTTTTTGATTTATTGCATTGAGTGTCACTGGTTCATATTGTTGTTTTGCGGTACAAATGTTTTAACTCTTTTGAGGGTGTATTTTGAGTGATTTTCGAGTTGACTTCCCTGACATTAAATTACTTTAAATTATGTATTTTTATAGTTATAATTTTATTATAGGTGTGAATGTTACAGTAAATGTTATTAAATAAGGCAATTATTAATAATAGCCGGTAAGTATTAAAAATCAAAGAGTTCAATAGGTTAGAACTAAGAAACTTAAAAAAATCGAGCGAGCAGAGCAAGCGTGCCGTTGCAACCGCCGGAGAAGCGCCATAAACGAAGTTTTTGTGAAATTTACTTCCAATTGATCTCGTTTATTATTAATACTTACCGGCTATTTTTTATTATTGTCACATTAATTACATTTACCGTAACATATAGATCTCCGACAGACCTTACTTTGTTAATCGTACTTCGAGTACGAATGTAGTACAAGTTCGAAGCCTGCCCTATTTAACAGCTTATCTTGCCTTGTCCCACTTTGAAATGTAGAGTCACAATGCTAATCTCAACTCAAGTGAGGAATAATGAACTCGCATTGTTTTGTGAAGTTTGAATTTAATTTCGGCGCCGTCGAGTGTGGACTTTGGGACCACATGGGACTCAACTCAATGCTTGCTAATTGAACTTCCTAGTGTCATTGAAATACAAAACTTTAATAATGAGAATTTATACGATAATCATTGTTAATCTCGATTAAAATTTAGTGCAATACTAAATAACTCAGTGGTACGAGCATTGTTGGACCGGACTCCCAAAGGTCACGGGTTCGATTCCCGTCTGAGAATATGATCTGGTGCGAGTCGAATTTTTTATAGTATATTGTTTAGAATTGTATAAAATAGCAATGCTAAATCTCAAATTTAAAAATTAAAATTGAGTGGATTGGAATTTGAAAATCTTTGATCAATGATTAAAAGATCAAGCATCAAGTGATTGAATATAATTTTTGGGGAAAACTAAATATTTTATCTTTATATTGCTCTTCAATTTGCTTTCAATATGTTGCATTTAATTGCTTACTTTTTTATAAGAATTGGAAAAGTGGTAACAAAAATGTTCATACGTTTTTTTTGTACTGTACTATTAATGAAGTCGAATGGCGAATTATTTCAGTAATAAGTCCTGTAGATAATAAAACAATGTCTGTGCTTAAAACAGATCCCAACTATTTTTAAAATTCATTAAGCTTTTTTTACCAGTCATCATCATGATTACTAAAGTTGTGAGAAAAATCAGCAAAACTTTTTCGCTCGACTCTCACACCGCAAATGACATAACCAGTAAGTAGGTTTATATGTTCAAGCCGTCATCTGCGACTGAGAAAGTGGTACTGCAACATGATGACAAATAGTACCCATAGCATAGAAATAGTGGATACAGTAGGTATAACTGTATGTGATGACAGCATAGTGTAATAATGGCTGGTAGATCGAAAACGTTGTGATCGAATTTTAAATTCTGATAAATATTTTTAAACTTTAAATTATTAGTTACTTTTTGAAACGTAACACTTAACTTATTGCGAGCGATGTTTAAATTGAGTTTCCATTTATCGGCTTCCATGAAAACGTTGTCGAATGAAATGCTTAATCAGCATACGGAGAATTTGACCAACTGCAACTCCACAGTAGACTGCTACCAAAGGGTAAAAAAAACCACCCCCCGCGCCTGTCGAAGACATGTCATTCGCACATAGCTGTACAACTGTGCATGTAGAGTGAACCCGAGTAAATGTTTTGTTCTAAGCTTTTATTCTGGTAGTTCATTATTTGCTTTGCTACTGAGCTCACCCCTACTGTGTCAACCAGATTGACTTGTTACTTGCCTGCTCATGACCCTACCGAGGATTACGCGAAATTGCATCGTCTAGAAACCAATGGGAACGGGATTTCACTCGGTCCGTTTTCTTCCCGACATCCAGTTATTACGTCCTACATAGAATCTGTATGGAAATATCACATTTCGCTTTATGCGAGCTCATGAAACTGAGAGCTTTCCGATTTCCTTTTAATAAAGTGTTCTGAAAGCTACAAATACCTAATGCTAATGTTTTTGATTTTTGTATCGACTACGTGATTTTATAAACTAACGCCCTTACTAATAAAGATTGTATAGCTTTCTTTCTAAAGTCAAACTTAAATAGTTTGACAAAGAGTAACCATTGTGTAACTACTTATACATCTGATGCACAATCTTTATTAGTAAGGGGCTAAGTTAGAAAAAGAGGCGGTAAATCTACGTCCCTAATTGTATAAATAATTACAATATGCACAAACTTGCTTTACTAGATCTTAAATATATAAAATTAATTTGTTAAGAAAACACTTTTTACGGATTACAGCGCGTATATTATTAATTCAGGTGTTGTTTTAGAATTATTTAGTTTGTATTTATTGTGAACTGGTAGTAGTTTCAGTAGCTAGATCTTGTTTTCTAATTAACTTTATTCAATTTAACTCAGTAATAATGATTAAAATCTGAACGCAGCTATAAAATAATTTAATAAACTTGAATACATTTTTATAAAATTTTCGAGCGGGTAATTTCATAAAAATATGAGCAGCCTTTTTGCTTTAGTCCTCCCGTGACCACGGCCCCTGGAAAAGTGTCGAAACGTCGGGAATTCTAAAAAACCAATAAATACAAACTAAATAATTCTAAAACAACACCTGAATTAATAATATACGCGCTGTAATCCGTAAAAAGTGTTTTATTTCTAATGAACGCTGTACGCGCGTATAAACTGTACGCGCGAAAATCTTAGAAGTGTATATGGTTAAGAAAACTCACACAACACGCGTGATAAAAGAACCGTTTTTCGATTTGGCTAAACAACACTGTGATCGGTAGTGTTAAGTTGTAAACTTGTAACGTTAAAAAAAGACTTACAAGTATAGCTACATAATGATAGCGTTAAACCTGATGGGTGTTAAGGGCCGTTGCACAACGGCTCGTTTAACAATGCGTCTGATAACAGCGGGTGGCATGCATGCTCTTATCGTTCAACGCCACCAGACAAGGCTTTAATGCTCTTTGTTTTTGTTTTATATTGTATAGAAACATTACATACCAAAGTTTGAACACAAAACCAAGATTTAAACGACAATTGTGATACCATGAAATGCCAATGACGAGTTTAGGGTTAAGCTTCATTGACAACCTCCGTCACGGTAAAGATCTTTACCGTGCTTCCGTGGTCGAATGGCTTTGTGGCGGTTTTCAAGGTGTCGCCATCTCTGAGATCCCGGGTTCACTCCCCGGTTGGGTCTATTTAGAAAACGAACTTTTCCATATTGGATCAGGTATGGATGTTTGTGACCACCGTTGTCTTTGATTTCCATAACACAAGTGCTTTAGCTACTTTGGAATCGGAGCAATGTATGTGATGTTGTCAAATATTTATTAATTTATTGATCCATTTGACACTGCCCTTTTTTTAAATTAAAAATCTTGCCGCGATGTTTTGCATCGGTCGGTTTTGGTCGGTCTACGCGGAGGTGCGTTGTCACTCCAGCGAACGATAATTCTGACCCGGTGGAAAGAAAGAGCTGTGAAAAATACGGATCCGGGTGATCCAATATAGTTTAATCCAATCCAATACACCTAGTGTGCTTAGTCATTGGACTTTACAAGAAAGATGAACTTCCGTCCAACCACATTTAGGCCCGTATTTATAAACCGCTCTCAATGTTGAGATGCTCTTTTTATAGGATTATCATCTCAGGTATGATCTCAAGATAGCTCTCAACGTTGAGAGCGTTTTATAAATACGTGGCTTAGAAACTTACACATAGAATGAATTCCATAATGTTAGCAACAGTCATCTAGAAATCCTATCGTTAAATTCTATAATTACCCCTATCTCTTCTTGGAAATGGTACCATTTGAATATTGATAAAGTAGTTTTTAAGCTAGTACAACATCAGCCAAAATTAATCTACTGCTTTCAAAATAATTATCTCAACAAAATCCGAAGCATTTCCAATCTCAACGATCTCAACGTCATAACTTTAAACATTCCAAAGCTGTCAGAATATAACATTAGAACAATAACAAACAACAAAATTTAAGACATAAATAAACATCAAAGATGAAAATTATTAACTGGCTTGGGCGCCGGCTGCAAATTTTGTAACACTGATTTGCATTTGCCTGTTAAAATATACATTGGCACAGTACAAAGCAAAGCACGCGGTATGAAATATGGGAATAGTAAGTATTCTATGAATGTATATTTTTGACTAGACTAGAACTTTAACTACTGAATTGTTTTTTGTGTTATATTTGCCTCTTTAAAGAATCTTCTATTATCATATTTTTAATACAATTTTAAATCCAATCTAATGAACCACCCCTAGACAAATAAAGTATTTTTTGGACAAGTTTATGTTTTATTCCAGTTTACTATTACTTTCCAAAATAATTTTATTAGAACTTATTGAAGTTGTTTCGAGACAACTTGTCTAGATTCACAAAGAACCACCAAAGAACTATAGGCAGATCATATTCTTATAAACAGTCGCTTTCGATTTTCAAATATTTCTTTATTGAAAACAAAACAAATCAAAATGTAATCTAATCCCCCTTTCTCTGAATCCAAGTTCCTCTACGCGGCGTCTGTTTAGTTAGAGTGTTGATATCCGCGCCGTGCCTGCTAACTCATTCATGATGCGCCTCGGAATGCCTCGAATCCTTGTAAATTTTACGGCGGCCCTTGGTGTAATGGTGAGAAGTTTGTGTTTTGATGTTACGCCGCCAAGTTTCATGCGAAATGCATGAAAGTTAAAGTGATGATTTTCTTGCTATTACAGGGGATGAAAGAAAAAACAAAGTTATGAAATACGAATGAATACCTACAAAAGAGTGTTCTTGCAAGTTCTTACACTCTGCGACTGTTGAAAACTAATAAATAGGATAAAATAATTGATCTGACGACCTCCGTGGTCGAGTGGCTTTGTACACCGGTTTTCAAGGTGTCGCCATCTCTGAGGTCCCGGGTTCGATCCCCGGTTGGGTCAATTTAGAAAACGAACTTTTCTATATTGGCTCAGGTCTGGGTGTTTGTGATACCACCGTTGTCTCTGATTTCCATAACACAAGTGCTTTAGCTACTTACTTTGGAACCGGAGCAATGTATGTGATGTTGTCAAATATAAAAAAAAATGATTTTATGGATATCGGTTATCCTTCGTTTGACAAATTACGTGTGATTAGCGTTACAGTTATTTGTTTAAAGGTTACTTAAGTTGAGTAGCCTCTACTTAA
Source organism: Catoptria pinella (assembly GCA_963556745.1). Lineage (NCBI taxonomy): Eukaryota > Metazoa > Arthropoda > Insecta > Lepidoptera > Crambidae > Catoptria > Catoptria pinella. The sequence continues at coordinate 3,537,112 of OY750771.1, forward strand.
GGCCCCTATATACCTCAAGTGGCGCCCTCATTTTAATAAAATTTATTGCTCGCTAAGTACATAATGTATTGAAAATTCATATGTACAGATTGAAGCTAAGGTTCTATAGTTTATTTACAAACAATAACCTCAGTAAATTTTTGTTCGTTGTAGTAGTAGTTCGCAAAATTTTTAGCACTTTTGCGAACTACTATTACAACGAACTGTATTTTAATGAAGTTATTGTTTGTAAATAAACTATAGAACCTTAGCTTCAATCTGTACATGTGAATTTGCGATACATTATGTACTTAGCGAGCAATAAATTTAATTAAAATGAGGGCGCCACTTGAGTTATATAGGAGCCTTAACTTACTATCGGTATACAGTTTCCATTTTCGTATGCTAACTCCGATTCCGACCTTTATCGCTGATGGAGTTGTGAGTAAAAAGGGCATGTGTAGTTAAAAGCTAGTTGTTATCCTTTCTAAGAGCAAGGTGCATTCCTAAATGCATTCTGTCGGAGTCAACGTATAGTGATATGTCATGGCCGTATGAAGATGGATTCGGAATAACTTAGACTCTTACGGCCAAATACTCAAACGAATCTTAAAGTTAAGGCCACCTTCAATACAAAAAGTTGTAAGATTTGATAGAAACTCCATGAAAATGACAGCTTCCTTAAAGTTAAGGAGACCCTAGCTAGAAAATTAACTAAAGCCTGAGTATTCGGCCATTAGTTTTTCATTTAATAATTACTACCAAACCAACTTAGTACCTAATATTTATTCAAAAGTTATCTCAACTATTTTTAACTGAGATTTCTTACGCATTTTTTTATTTAGTGGTAAACTTTGTTTTTCTTTAGTTTATTGAAAGTTTGCAATGCAATATTTAAATATTAAACTAAAATTATAAATATTTTAAAACATGCTACACGATAAATAAGCCAAATCAGTTAAAGTTCCACAGTCTAATCGAACTTAAATCTTGAAAGTTAGAAATTGTGAAGGCATTAATGGGTCTAACTTTATACTTAATCGACTTAAAATATCTTTTAATGGTTGAGATATTAGTCTTCAAACTAATAATCTTTGAAATTTCTATCCCTGTAATAAACAGGGATAGAAATTTCTTCTAACATCGATAAAATCAAAATGTTCATCCATATTTTTATTATTGAGTGCTAACAAAACTGAAATATTGCTACTAGGAATAGTATTTATGTTCATGTCATCTTCATAAGACTAATACCTACATTACATACAATATGTCATAAGTTATAACTTCGTTGTTATAAATTGCCATAAGAAAATAGACGACGCTCCAGTGTAACTCGATACAAGATGCAACACATTCATCTGCAAGCAAAATCTTTACATAAACAGAGCTTGCTACTATTCTCTTAACGTTTCATGTAAAAGTACAAACTAACTCGGGAATGTATACCGTGGCAAGTGATTTGTTACATCTTGTGATTGTTGTTGTTTCGCAAGTGTTTCTGGGGTCCTGATTGTTCGAATATGGAACACGCTGAGGGTGTCGGGTTACAAAAGAAATAGAAGTCTATTAGTTTATGTCGTAGACTAATTTTGCCATCGAAGATCTACACTGAAGTAGGTACCTATTTAATAAGTTCTGAACAAACCAAATATACAACATGTTTTAAAAATACCCCTAATGCCGAATATGGAATAAAGGGACTATCAAACTGAACAACTTTTGCTATGGTACCAACTCTCAAATCGCGAAAAAAAATAAGCTGTTTCATACATTTTGATATTTTAATTTTTGTATGAAACAGCTGATTTTTTTTCGCGATTTCAAAGTTGATCCCATAGTAAAAGTTGTTCAGTTTGATGGTCCCTATCTACCATATTCGGCATAAGGGGTATTTTTTTAACACGTTGTATATGTCTTCATAAATATATTCAAAGATCCGCTGTTTGGAGACTATTTACTATGACTATAACTATCGAAGAACTGCACTAAATTATTTGAATATTTGAAACTCAATGCAACTTACGGATAATTTGTAGGAGTTGTAAAGTCACTATTTTACTGTGAATAATCTCGCATAAAATTATTATATTAACATTAGTAAGTAAATATATTAACATTAGTAACATTGGAAAGTAAGAGGAAGACCGCAGAAAAGATGGATGGATTGTGTGAGGAATGATATGAATGTAAAGGGCCACTCCCTTTACGGAGTTGAGGAGATGACGAGTGACAGGAAGGAATGGAAGAGAAGGACACACTGCACCGACCCCAAATAAATTGGGATAAGGGTAGGGGGATGATGATGATTAACATTAGTAAGTTAAACTTAGTTCTTACTCAAGGAATGGTTTAACGGTAATTTTGCTAAAAATAATAATACTAAAATCTGGACAATTCACACCAAGCAGACGTCATATACATGTAGATATTGGACAATGGTGACCAAATAAAGAATATAAATACATAAATACCTATTTAACTTTTTACATAATTTGTCTCGTGATAGAAAACAAAAAATCTGAAAAATATACTTTCATCACATCACACATGACGATGATGAGACGTCGAGATTGTGACGACCTCCGTGGTCGAGTGGCTTTGTACACCGGTTTTCAAGGTGTCGCTATCTCTGAAGTCCCGGGTTCAATCCCCGGTTGGGTCAATTTAGAAAACGAACTTTTCTATATTGGCTCAGGTCTGAGTGTTTGTGATACCACCGCTGTCTTTGATTTCCATAACACAAGTGCTTTAGCTACTTACTTTGGAATCGGAGCAATGTATGTGATGTTATCAAATATTTATTTATAACACATACATAAATGCCCCCACCAAGATTCAAACCGGGCGTAATCGCGCTAATTTACGATAAAACCTAAATTGAATCGTTACCGCAGTTTCGTTTACAGAAAAATACTGGCTTTAGGTTTTTTTTAATTGTTGAAAGCTATGCCTAGAAAACCTAGGCCAATCTTGGACGATTTAAATGAGAATTCTAAAACAAAACCAAAGACTTTTAGGTTAGGATTTTTTTATATAACCCAAATGACAACGTAACGATTTTGGTTTTATCATTCAGAATTAGCGCGATTGGGCCCTCATCGTTAATTTGCACCACCGACAGAATTGATTTGATTTTGAATGACGGCGAACATGGCTTCTGCATTGGTGTGAAGATCAAAAACGAATATGAATGGATATTACGTCAAAACCCTCCCATCAATCTTTCAACATAGTATTTTACACGCCAGTAAATTAAGATTACGTAGGCATTGAAACCAAAAGTGAGACGTATCGCCCAGTCGATAATTTTATTCACGTCACGCAACCACCGAAATTGGGGTGCGATATTAAGCGAACATGAAGAACCGATATTTAAAAATCCTGTTCAATCAAAAACTGGTCTCACTTTCGAATCGATGTCAACTCTGAAAATAGAGAAATTCCATTTGATTATACCAAATAATATATTACACAGTATACCAAATATTTTTAAACAGTTGATTAAGATGAGAAAGCTATATAACTTTTTAATTTTTTTTTGAGATTTAAGCATTCACAATGCTATTTTATATAATAGCTTTCTCATCTTAATCAACTGTTTAAAAATATCTGGAAAGATGTTCAGTTGAATGTAGAGGTTAATTCCTTCTACATTGGTGAGATGGCGCTGGCTTGCAGCGTAAGAGTTGATATACTAGAAGAAATTCGACGTTCCCACTGTATAATAATTCTGAATCATCTATATTTTCCACCCATTCCAGACTTTTATAACTGACAAGAAGAACAGGTGCAAGAAACTTATCAGCTTTAACAGAAATAAGTAACAATATTTACAAACTTAAATATTATATCATGATCTGCTATTGTTAATCTGGCTGTCATCAATCAAGTTTATGGTCACTCGGTTATGTCCTGTCTCTTTAACTTAAATTGGAAATTTGATTATATGAATAACAGAAATAAACACTTAATTGAAATATATCTTTATTACTTTACAACAGTTACCAAATACAATACAACAGATTATAAACAACAAAGTACCATTTTTTCCATGCATTTTGGTCTTTCAGATAATTGTCTACTTTATAATAACCATTACCCATGAGCGTCTTTTTAACATGATTTTTAAATTCATGCAAAGGTAGATCAATCACTTGTTGTGGAACTATACTAATCAAGGTTATGCGTTTCCCCATAAATTAACCTTTTGCATCGCACACTGCTGTCTGCAACCATCTCCTTAGATTTTCTTTTAGAAATTTCTTTTGCACACAAAATGTTTATCGATGAGCTAACCTTAGCCAGATTCGATTTCTTCCATTAAAACTCAACCGAAGTACACGACGACAGGGCTTCGGTTCGGCGGTGTACATCGTAACACCATGCTTGCAGCCACCTTCTGACGAGGGACAATCGTAGCACTCGGTAGCTCAGCGGTCAGAGCATTGGACCGGATATCCAAAGGTCGCGGGTTCGATTCCCGTCCGAGAACATGATCTGGTGCGAGTCCTATTTTTTCTAGTATATTATTTGGTATTATATAAAATAGCATTGTGAATGCTTAAATCTCAAAAAAAATTTAAAAAGTCCATTTGATTAATTAGGCACGAAGTTGATTTTGGCTTTAGTTGCTTCGGCGATTTGTGGTTTATCGTCATCGGTTTAAAGATTGATATTGATTGCAGTGGCTTTAGCATGATCTTCATTTCTTGGATTCATACATACCTCAGTGGTTGGATTACCATGTATAGCGCGAGTAACAACCGGTTGTTGTTAGCTGCAAGATACCCGTAGAAAGGGATTCGGTCACTTTCTCACGCAACTCAAAGGTTTGTACGTCATCCCTCCATGCGAATTCTTAAACATCCTACACACGTATTCCTTTAGTTCCCTTGTATGGACTCGAGAGCTTCCTTAGATCTGTTGTCAAGCGCGTATTTAATGGTGCACCTTCAAAGGGTATTGAAACTGCTTTAACAAAGACTTAAATAGTAAAGTTTATGTTTCGTTATCTCTACATTAGGATCATTAACTTTTTAACTAACATTTAATTGTTACGTAGTTGGCAAACGTTTTAGTTATACGTCTTAGTGTTTGTTATCTTTCTTACAATTAGATAAGGTTTTTTTATCTAGTATTTATGTCTATTCTAACTTTACTTTTACTTTTACTTTTGTTATTTCTATTCAAAATGTAGATCACCTAGCTGATTCTCGTAAATAATAAACAATTGCTCTTCATTAATTAGTTAAGCGAATTCCTTAGGTTATACAGTGAGGTTTACAAAAAATCGACGCTTTAAGAGTTTACTAGCCCGACATTACATACATACTGTTACCATGACTGTAGGTACTTACAATAAGATATCGGCAGATATCGATAATGGCATAAGTGATTTCATCACATACAATTACTTTTAAATTCTTTAGATGTTACTGCCAATAAAGTACAATACAACTTACTACGTTACGTGTGAGGTAAAATAAAAGTTTTCTACTTAAACAGTTTGTGATTCTATGAGTTTAAAGATTTGCTCGATCTCCCAAAAATTTCCGAGATTCAATTTCTATTTGTAACATACAGCAATTTGTTCCGCTATCAAATTTTTGTAAATACGTAATAATACGTTTTTTTAATAAGGAAATCTTTGAGCAATTGTTCACAAAAATTGAAAGCCGTTTAATCAGAAAGCCGTAACAAGATTTCAAATGCAATTTTATTGGGCGAAATAATTCGTATCATTTCAACAAAGAGATTCATTCTTTTAATCTTCTTCGTCCTTGTTTGGCAATGAGAATTTCATCAGACGACGTTATTAAGCTTTATTACACGTAGGTATTTGTAAGCGCCTGCGGCGACTACCGTAATGAGTGTAGACCGACACACCTCTGTCTGCGGGGATGGCATTAAACTGGAGAAGTGGGAGGCGGGCTTAGGCTTTGAAGGTCCTTAAATATAAAGGCATGCTGATTGATACATTAATTAACTACAAATCTCCGTGGGTAGACCCTCGATAAGATGGACCGACGATCTGATGAAGGTCACTTCAAACCGCTGGATGCGGGTAGCGCAGGACCGATCCTCGGGGTAAACCGAAGGCCTAACCCAGCAGTGGGACTCGAGCGGAGACGTTATATTGATGACAATTTAAAGTTTTGATGAATTAAGTGACTTCCTTAGGCATGACAGCTCATCATCATCACGCTGTTGATGGTGCTTTCATAGTTTCTTTAAATAAACTATAACAACAAAGTATGTTTTAGAATATTAACCAATAATTTTTTACCATACCACCCATCAGATATCAGCAGAACACGAAATAAACAGGCAGCTCTTCTCAGACTTCGCTGATATAAAAATAAAGTCTAAGAAATGATAAATAATATTAGAAATGATTGAATCTTGATAGATTGTCGTACTAATAATGGTGCAGATTCAACTTTGCCCAGAACGGCATGTTTGTTTTTCATAGCAAAAGGGTTTATCTTTCTATCCATTGAACCCTATAATGTCCGCCGCCTGCCGCACCCGGGGTGGTGTCATAAAAATATCCTTTCAGAAAGTGCAAACAACTTTACACGTACAATATTACTTTATAGACATATCTAATAATGTAAAGTAATGTATTGAACCATGAAGGCAATAAGTATGTCTGTCACGTGTTTGTTTAACTTAACTATATTCTATTCATACATACATTTTATTGTAAACGTCAAAATAAAGTTTTGTTGAATAGTTTTTAATGTTTATTTTATTGTTTTGTTACAGGTACGTATGTGTTTGTTTTTTGTTTGACGCTATGCTGATTGGTGAGACGGTGAGAGATGTTTTTGTCTTTGTGATACACTTAGATCACGAATTTTGTTATTCTTAATTTTATGAAAAATAATAGTATGTCATAATGTTACTATTGTTTACTCATTAAAAATATTCCTTTGCATTTAAAGCAAAACGTGTATTAATAGGGCATGATGCTTCACAATAACCCGTAAAAAAATATTTTTTATTTGTATGGAAAACTGCAAAGTGGCAACCTTAGACGCAAATAGACTATTGATTTCGATAATCAATCCCATTTAAGGGACATATACACATACACATATACATATTTTTATATCGCTATAATTTTAATATCAAGTAGGTACCTACGTAATCGATATAAAAACTCGAGTAGCTCGGTGAGTCGTGATCTGCAATGAATCGAATAATAAGAATATTATAACATTCGTCACGCCCATATCTCAATGCCACGAGCCAGATGTTATATCACTAACTCGTATGTTACAACAGAGGTTTATATTATAGTATTTATAAAGAATATAGTATTAATAATCTCTAGACTTCCTTATGTATTACAATTAAAAATCACAGTACACTTGACTATTTAGGAGATCAGAGGTTATTTTAAGGTTCCGTTCCTCAATTAATTGTTTTCTGTCACCCAGTCTGATTGTTTATCAAGACCTCCTCTTCAAAAGTCTTTTGTTTTATTTTTTTATGTTTAAAAAAAATAAAAAACAAATTAAAGACCGAAAAATCATAGAAACATCAAAGTCAAAGAAATCTTTTTTTTTAAATAAATTATTTGAATCTTCTTATCCCACCACACTACTCCCATCTCCAAATAATTGCCTTGTCCATATACCAAATGCTTCGTACCTCATAGGTCGCCGAAACCAAGCAGTCGTGCCGAAGCAATCAACTCCTCGATTGTTATTGTTGGGCACTCATACGCAAGCACACCTATCTGTGAGGTGAACGGCCTCGATTGTGAGACACCAAGATAATATTGCATAGTTAAAATGAACCTTAAGACAAGTGAGTAGGATGCACCTGGTGATTGTTTGGTTTTTGTGATTATTACCATGTATTTTGGAATGAATATTATAGGTACTTAAATAATGGACGCGGGCAGCGCAGGCCCGACTTTTCGTGGAGATTCTTGGGCCTTTGCACGGCATTAGATGATGACAATCACAATGGGGATCCACACGCAAAGCTAATCGCAGTACGCAGCAGCGAACTGGCCGCTATCCTATGGTTTTGATTGGTTAAAATACGCCATAAATTACATTTGTCATTTGAAACAACCAATCAAACGATTTCATCCCCATTGTATCAATTTCTAACAAAACTTTCTGTGTGGAATTAGTGCAATATTGTTAAAGGTTACATAATGTGTATGTAAGTACATTTTCGTTCTCGTTACTGTACACCCCGCTTATGTTAATGAATACAAAGTAAAATACCACTAATATTCACACATACACACACACACACACACACACAAACACACACAAACATTTTGTGGTAATTATTGGTAACAGATGACGATTTGTTGTAATATTGTTTTGCTTTTGTTAGTTTCATGGTTTTCTCTTTGTAAATTGTTTAATATGTCTTGTACCAGCGGCGGTATCTTGGCGGTTTTCTTTGGTAAGTTTTTATTTGTGCCAAAACGAAGTAGCCGATAGAGCCCCAGGGCGGTTGGGAGACGCTGACAGCTGTGACACAGTTCATACTAGTACGGCTGTCAAAGTTAACCTCTGAGTAGCTCATTCATTTAATGTTCCATATAATTTATAAGAGGATTTTATTGGAAGTTGGAATTTGAAATAAATAAAAAAAATATATACATATAAGGTTATTGGAGTACATACATAAACAATAAGTCTGATAGCTCGTTATCGGCTATTATCCACCTAATGATTGATAGTGACCATTTATCAGATAGCGCAATGCAACTTAATAGGAATCAATAAACAGAATTAGTTTAACCAACAAAAGATAACTGGTCAATGTACTTCTAAGCTTTATTGCATTGCGACGACCTCCGTGGTCGAGTGGTTCGCACGCCGGTTTTCAAGGCGTCACCATATCTTGAGGTACCGCGTTCAATCCTCGGTTAGGTCAAGTAAAAAATGTACTTTTCTATATTGACTCAGGTCTGGGTGTTTGTCGTTCCATCGTTGTCTCTGATTCATAACACAAGTGCTTTAGCTACTTACTTTGGAATCGGAGCAATGTATGTGATGTTGTCAAATATTGTTAAGGTTCCTAATTTTCACAAAATTTTAAAGTTTTGTCGAAATCCTCAAGTGTTTGTCACTTAGCGTTTATTTCAGAACTATGGCTCTTACACGTTGCGACTTTTTGCAGCGATACAGTCGCGATTCAGTCGTAATGCAGCATTGATACGGTCGCAAATCGTCTTTTACACTATTTCTCGATACTAATCAAGATCGCTGGTGTCGCGATGCAGTCGCGCGGCTGTCGAACTCGCGTTTGTATCACTGCAAAAAGCCGCAATGTGTAAGGCCCCTTGTACTAAGTTCTGTCTTATTCTTATATTTTCCATGAGGGTTTTGTCCCGGGTCAGTAATGGCTATTCGCTCGGGTTGAATATAAAGAAGTGAGCTTTCTCCCGATTATCCTGGAACTAAGGAATTCACATTTGTTTTGGTTTCTGGAAGCCGTAAAAGACATTACCTATCGAATAATAGGTTTCTAGCAATTTCTATTTAATTTTATTGGATACGTTTTCGAATAAAAATAAAAATGTTCTAGATATGATATTTTCATTTTACTAATAGGATTTGTACATACGATCCAGAAAATAATTACCATCAGCCATTTTTAATGTCCCCACTGCTGGGTGGTGGCTTCCTTATGGGTGGATAAGGAGGATGGGCCATAACCCACCACGCGTGACCAATGCGGATTGGTGGGTGTTAACGACTGCAAATGCAGCCGAGACCAACGGCTTAACGTGCCTTCCGAAGCACGAAGGAACTCGAGATAATAAATTTTTGGTCACCCATCCCATGACCGACCCTTGCGAAAGTTGCTTAACCTTCGCAATCGCTGGGCTAGGTGCTATACCACTGCGCCAACGAGTTCCTCTTTAAGAGCCTTTTAAGAATAAATGTAAGTTTAAGGTAAGTATTTTTCTAAAGAGCTGACAGTACTTTCACATAGTGACAAATGGAGTGGCCTGAGAGCAAACCCTTGTTCTAGTATACTATATAACGCCTTCCATAAGTATGTGACCTTGACCAGTCGACACTACTTACATACGGTGACCTTGAACTCAGATATATGAATCTTTAGTTGTAAGTAAGATGTATTAATTTTACCTAAACTTTGGCATCATTAAGATTTTGGCATCATTATTAGAAAAAATATTATTTATCATCATTATTATTCATCGTTGTTCGTCGTAATCAGTTGAGTATATGAGTGTGTTTGGGTAATGGGTAAAAAAAATATTTTTGGGACAGTGGGTACTATTTATAGGGGTCAGAAGGGAATAAAAAAGAAAATTAATAAAATATTACCCTGCCCGTGGGTCTATGGAGCACAAGTCATCAAAAGCACGGAATAAGACCTCCGTGGTAGAGTGGTTTGTACGCCGGTTTTCAAGGTGTCGCCATCTCTGAGGTCCCGGGTTCGATCCCCGGCTGGGTCAATTTCGAAAACAATCGTTTCTATATTGGCTCTATATTGGCTTTTTCTATATTGTTTGTGATACTACCGTTGTCTCTGATTTCCATAACACAAGTGCTTTAGCTACTTACTTTGGAATTGGAGCAGTGTATGTGACGTTGTCAAATATTTATTTATTATTAAAAAAAAATAACCTTAGTAATAAAAATTAAAAAAGTTTGATGTAAGTAAGAGTAAGAAAATTAATTATATATGTTGGCATTTAGTGAGATAATTGAATTTATGGTACGTTGCATTGTAAAGTTTAAAAAAAAAATTTAACTTTATAAATAAAACGAGATTCAGTATTGCTTTACTGAATTTATTAAGTTTATTAGAACTAGTCTGCTTCGAGATTAAGTATCTGATAAAATGCAATAAGAATTATTCAGTATTTTGTAAGTGAATATTTTAAGATGAAAAGAACATTGTAAATAGTTTTCTATTTTTAATTACAAGCAATTTACACTTTAGAATAATTGCATAGTTGTTCGGAGTAAGCTTTATATACACGCTTCGTTAATGAGCATAAATAATTAATTTTATCGCTACTTTCGATCGTAATCTAATAAGTTGAATCGAAATTATAGCAGATTCAACATGAGAACATTGATACTCCCAATAACTAAATTAATTGCTTCTACATTTTGCTATGACTATTCGAACCATTTAGACCCATGTCTATAGATTCCCAATTCTACAGATTCAATGTACATATTTTTATTTTTCAAACACAGTTTTTTTTTTTCTTTTTTAATTTTGTGTTTAACAAAATATAAAATAACATAAATGATTGTGAGCCCTTCTTTAAACTTATCCAAACCATCAACACTAAAATAATGTTAAATCACAATATAAATAAGAAATTTGCTACTCACGATTATATTTGCTTAGCACGAACAGCTATCCAGAAAAAAAAACGCGCGTAGTTCTCTATGGAAAATCTCATTTCGCTTTTCGGCGGTAGATGGCGCTGTACAAATTTCTCATACAAAATAAAATTACACTAACGAATGTTTTTACGTGTGTTATTTTTTTCGATAGCTGTTCGTGCTACGGGTACTCATAATTTGAAATACAAAGTATTTCTGAAAGGTTTCAATTCAAAATTGTTGTGTTCCAGCAGTAAGAGGTAACCAATTACTCAATGGTGTGATTCCGGGTGTAGTGCGCTTACACTTTCGGTCTTACTTATTGTCACTTAACATCAAGTGAGGTGAAGGCCAAGGTTTTCGATTAAGTTCACCCAGAGCATTAGGTTGGTTGGTTGTTTAGGTTCTTTGTGCTGCTTAAATACCAATTTCAATTGTTGGACACTTCTGTGTCCGCAGTGAACATTATTCAACGGAATGGGTGCACATTTAACGATGTTTACGATTGGCGAACTTTCGCGCGATACCCAGGTAATCTTCAATGTAATTTAGCTCATGAATAAAACATGGCCCCAGTGCAGTTATACTCAGAAGCGAAGGTACAATTTTCTACTATCTTTTGCTTCACGTTAAATTCATTTGGATTTCCAAGAATTTTCAAACTGAAAGAATATTTGAAACGAGGGCAATCTTGTTTTGTCTAGTAACGTGTATGGTAGTACATAGTAATTTGATATTAAGAAACTGAAGATGAAGAAGGAATATGCATTTATAATTTTTCCAGGTTAATAAGAAATGTATATCAGCAGTACATAAATTGTAGATGTAGCGTCTGAACCCCTATCACGAACAACTATCTAGAACTATCGTGAAAAAAAAACGCGCGTAAAAGCACTCCAAAGAGTAATTATTGTCTACGCGAAATTTAATTTCGCTTTTCGGCGGTAGATGGCGTTGTATAAAGTTAACAAAAAACACGTGTAAAAGAGATTTTAGCATTCACAATGCTATTTTTATACAATACTAAATAATATACTAGAAAAAATTCGACTCGCAAGCTCTACCGTGAGTTGATGCAAACTGTTTTCGCTACCGTAAACTATCGTTTTCTCTCTTTCACTCGAATTGATTGTGAGCAGTATATCCGATAGTTTACGGTAGCGAAAACAGTTAGCATCAACTCATGGTAGAGCTACGGTTCTATCTATATTACAGCTGTTAGTAAAATGTTATTGAATTTTAATTCGGGAAATTATTATACCCGTTTGAAGATTTCGATCGGAACAACATGAACTGTATAGTAAAAGTAAACATACTTAAATAGAAAAAGAACATAATAATATATTACCCATGGTGCTTAGTTGATTTGGCTTGACATTAATTACCGAAGAATGAAGCCCGGTCAATAATACCCACACCTAGTGACTTATATCCGGATCACGAGGGCCGGTTAAACGCGGGTTAAACCGTACAAGTTTCACGCCGTATAGATTGCGTCACGTAAAAAGGCCGCTAAACAACAAGCGAATGATGGAAGAATTTAGACTATCTTCCAAAGACATAAGATATATTTTCGCCCACCTTTGAGGCCTATCTGCGGTCTTTTTACGTGATGCCTACTATACACGAGATTATTATCATTACATTGAATTGAAGCCTATTTTCTTTTCTATATCGTTGATAATAAAAGCGATAACTGTGTGTAATTATTTGTCAGTTTCGCTGATTTGACAAACTTTAGGCCTTCCGCTTACAAACTTACACGATAATTGGACGACTCTATACATTTTCCGGCAGTTGTCATCAAAAGTTTCGATAATGTATGGTATTTGATGAATACGAGTAATACATTGTTTTTATAGGTTACTTAGTTCCCTCCCTAGGTAAGTTAAGTTCCCTCTAATAATAATTAACTTTTTTATAATCATTGTGATCTTTCTCTATCAGTCAATTGGGGACAACCCTATGTTGTCTACCCGAAAGTAAATAAATAAATATAAATATTTTACAACATGACATACATTGTTCCGATTCCAAAGTAAGTAGCTAAAGCACTTGTGTTATGGAAATCGGAGACAACGGTGGTATCACAAACACCCAGACCTGAGCCAATATAAAAAAAAGTTCGTTTTCTAAATTGACCCAACCGGGGATCGAACCCGGGACCTCAGAGATGGCGACACCTTGAAAACCGGTGTACAAAGCCACTCGACCACGGAGGTCGTCAAAGTATCTTTAGTATTATTAGTACTCCTTAATAAACCTTTTTTCTCACTGATTTTTGACTGTGGCATGATCGTGAAAATGTGCGAAGTACACGTGTTTTGCTAACGGCATCCAATATTGAAGCAACTGCCGTGAGGTGTGAAGGGTTTCAGCAATAATTCTTACGTCACGTCGGTGCGAGTGCTGATGTTTAAAATTCAATTATCCGGTCTCCATTTTAAGTATTAATATTCTCACATCGAGAGCATGACTGATTTTGGCATTACAGATAAGAAAATCCTAAGTAGAGAAATATTTTTCGTGCATATAATTTGTTCTGCGATTTGGATGGTTAATCAATCGATAAGTATACAGTTTGTTCTTATCGATGACAGAGTTTCATTTTAATATTTTGAACCGTCTTCTTTTCCCTACACTAAAATAAATGTAACATTTCTTGTGCTATTATAAATTGCGAGTATTTCATTCATTATAGATATCTCGATACTATGTTTGCTCGCAAACTTTTAATTAAAAGGAAACGTTTTTAAATAAAATACGAAGCGCGAGTTCCAAGCTTTTAAGTTAGAGGTTTTTTTATTTTCTAAAGACTGCTATTGGTTCACGTTCATGCTTTAAAAGCATTAACGGGATGGGTTAAGTTAGGTTATATCCAAAACATCTATGTGTTTTCATACACAAATGCCCCCCCTCTCCCCCTACTTAAATGGCCAACATTCTATACGTTTGAACGCTACGCTTACTTTTAAAGCTTAAATAGCAAACTTAATTAAATCACAGACTTTTATGTATTGTATGGAATTGACTAAAAAAGTCTCGAATGGGTGGTAGGAAAATATAGACCATTCAAAAGCACTTAATATCTAAGTTTATTTGAATAAAGAATATTTCATTTCATTTCATTTCATTTCATTACGGCACGTAATTTTATTTATTGCAGTTTGTAGCTTATTTTAAAGCTTTAATAGTAAGCGTAGCGTTCAAACGCATAGAATGTTGGCCATTTGAGTAGGGACACAGGCGTCCATCTTGCACTGATATTTCAACCATGTTGATAGATAAGTCATTAAGTGTATTTAGTAACAATTTTATATTTTCTCCATAGATACAATAGTAAAAAAACTCTTTATATATAAAAAAAAATTGGAAGTACCACTTCGCCAGTATTTTCGCATCATAAGGCAGCATTACCAACAATTATTTCTAATGGCGCGGTATCATAATGTCACTGCGCCGTTTCTTGCTAATGTCAGTTTCATTATGGGAATATCATAGTGACAAAATGTCGCTTTTACATCGTGGGAGCAATAATAATAATGACACTAAATGCTGGCTTATATTTTGAGATCTCTTAGACCTACTTTCGACATAGACCACATAAAAATCTTATTCTATCCGAAATAATATGGAATCAGTTTAATTAATATAGAAAAAGGAATAAATATTATAGAAGATTTTTTGACAAGCGGCCTTGCCTTTGTTGTCATGCTTCCGTAAGCTTACAAACCATATCTTCATAACCTTGATTTAGAAACATATACTCAAAAGGATCTCACTACAGCCAGTACCAAATCCTTAAAGACCTTACAAATCCAGACATCACGTTCTATAAGATAACTGTATCCATGAAAGTGAGTACTATCAGGTCCTCGGGATTCCCCTCACGTTCTTCAACATTCGAAAATGTGTATAGCTGGTAATGTATATACACAGTGATATGGCTATTGCAAGTCCAGAAACAAGTTGTGACACTTGTTAAAGCGGTCAAATATGGTGACTGACCTCAAACGATTCTCAGCTGTTTCTATCGCGCGTTTAATATTCTACGCATACGTTAGTTGTTATACCTACTTTTTGAAAAGGGAGCAGTTTTGATCGAATATATTTGATTTTTTACTATACCTAACGCTGTTGTTGTATTCATTGGGGTATATATAGTTACCTACTTACTTCCTTTCGAAGCACAAACGGAAAACCTGCGGACATTATCTATATTTTATTACCATCACTGGGTGTAAGTATCACATTTAAATGATCAGTAGATCAGAATTCTTGCTTAGGCTCGGTAAAGTATCATTTTCTATCACATCATCTTCATAAATATCCAGGTAAAATATTTAGGCACCTAACTTCAACGTAGCCATTTTTCACACATCATAATAACACAGAGCCTAGTTCGTGACTTAATTCACAAATGTAAGGACAGGACCCTAAGTCCGAAATCCTGTCAGGTTCCAAAGTTTACCGATCGTCCACTGAGTTCAAATTCATTATAGACGAAAGATATTGAAGGACCAAGGACGCTGACCCGTCTTGTTTTAAAAATCGCAAGGAAAGGATTTCAAATGTCTTTTCCGATAAATTATTAAAACTTAAAAGAAGAAATTAAATAAAGGAAGTCATTTTCTTCTTACTCGAAAAGCTCTTAATTATCATGCATGTATCATGCTATAAAATGTTTAATTATCTTCTAACAACTGACAATAAATTATGTATCGGAATGATTGTGATTATTTTGTACTCAGTAGCAACATTAACGGAATCAATATTTTCTTAGACAATATTGAAAACATCGACAACCGTGGAAGTCGATATAATAAAGTCGATCGGTATTACCCCTCACTTTATTCGTCCATAAACTTTCGTAACGCATCGAGATCACAAGTACTTGCTTCATTACGACTAAAGTATGTGTGCCAGTCGTCGCAATTCCATTATAATGTGAACTACACATTGACACGGCGTTCGGAGAGTATGCATTGAATTCATAATAAAGATTGGTAGAAACGTGACACGGAAGTCGAGAGGAGTAAAAAAGGAGGAACACACAACAATGCTTTAAAGTCAGTAATAAATTTAATTACGCCACACAATGAGCTGCATTGATAAGAAACCTTGAATGTTTTAATTTTTCAATAGTATGCAACTTTTTTCCATGGCATAAAGCATCTATGCTATACCTGCGAACTTCGAAATTTAAGCATCCTTTTACAATCTCGACATGTATGATAATCTGTGCCATCTAGCTAATTAGTGTTCCACAGACTAGTAAAGACAAATGAAGTGCCTACTTCAAGCTCGTGCGGATGAAAGCTAGATTGATAGTGAAGTGACCATCCAGTCCAATACCTTTCCATCGGATCGTTCTCGAAGATCAACTTCTAAAACTTCGCTTTTAAGTTCCTGGAACTTACGTAAATCCAGATCTTTAAAGAGCATATCTGTATTCCTCAAACATACAAAAACTGACTGAGCTTCCTCACGGTGTGTAATATAGGGTGCCCTGACCTTGCCACTTAGACTGGCTTAAACTACGTGATGCGTTTGCAAATCTTCTCTGGGCCGTTTCGTTTCGGAATCTGCGATCAGATCTCTTTGTGTATCCAACTTCCAACCGTAGACCTATGTATTTGGAATAAGCTTGAGGACATAAATATTTGGATGTCATATGCATAGATAAGAATCATCATATCTTAAACATAACAATACACGGATGTCCGCCGCTGATGTTGAGGATTTCAATGAGTTTACTTTAAATCTTATTTATCTGTATGGCATAGTAAAGCATTGGGTATTTTTAATTTTAGATTCTTCCGGGTGATTATATTAATTTATGAAGTTGATATTTTTTAACCGACTTCATAAAAGGAGGAGGTTCTCAGTTTATCGGAATCTTTTTTATGTATGTTATAGAGTACTGATAGATTTACAAAGGTATAAATAAAGTTATAATTTTGTACAAGTTACTGAGTTAAACAAACATAATTATCTCAAATTTCTGTCATCGCACCAACGAGTTGATAGTTTTGATACAAAAGGTATTTTTTATGGGATTTCTATTTTCATCGAATTTCGCTTTAATGATTTCACCCAGATGTTGTTAATTAGTAGTTTTTAACTAACAAAATGAGTCTCGTTAATGTCAGCTTTTAAATATAATTATTTTCCGTATGTCTTTTTTATTAAGTCTGTGGCCTTTAACAAGTTCTCGACAGTTCAGAATAGGAGCGTCTCCTGATTTGTTTCCCTTTGTCGGGGTGAAAGGGATGCGGGTGCAATATCGAGTTTGATAGCTCCAGTTTTTGTTTAGTATATTTCAAGGTTTGTAGATATTGTTAGGAAAATTTGTGATTGAAGGATAGCTCGATGTGATTTATTCGTCCTTCTTTTCGGTACCGGTTTGAATAAATTTTCAATATAAACATCCTTTCTTGTTTTCAATCAACTTTCTTATGAAGCAACAGAAAATTCTTATTTACTTAGAAAATAGTTTCTACTTAAGTACTTATCTGCCATAAGTCCACTGCTTCTTTTACAAGCTTTTGTTCAATTTTCATTTGGGAATTCCATGTGTAGAAAGCAAACATTGTGGGCATTTCACTATGTCATAGAGGATCTCCGCACAAAAAGCCTGTCCGCTCGAGCGGGCTTCGCATAGTTGGGCGTAGAAAAATTAATATGAACGGGCAATATCACAAAAACTCGTGGTACGTGACAGCCAGATATTGGCACGGCTTTATTGGTTTCTCCTAGTATACGAAGCATACACTGTACAGTAATAAACTCAATGCCTATGAATACACTATGTCTACAACATAAATATAAATCTAAATTAGGTATTATTCCGAGGTTATCTAGAACTTTATTAGGATCTAGTTTTATAAAAGTTTCGGTCAACATGTTCGATTCTCAAATTAGTTGGTAGTTCAATCAACCGTAAACCCAAAATTGAGACGCCACAACAACATCGATTGTTATTCGATTGGTGACCCGCAATATCAGTAAGTAGGTTTATAGTTCTTTCGACTCCAGCTTGACCAATGTTTACTTCGAAAGAATGGCCGTCCAAATAAATGCTTTGGAGAATGGTGATTGGATAGGAAGAAGCGTAATAAGAAATGTCTTGCTGATTACTTTTTTCTTCCCAAGTTGGCTTCTGAGTCTTAGATCAGCAATATAAATGAGTTCCCATGTCGCATGATTAGCCTTATTATGAGTTAAACTGTCTCCAAGTAATACGCAACCAAAGTTGGATTTATTTATTCTCGTATGCGGACTTTATCTGCAGATAGAACTTATTTATGTTTCAGTAATGGTACCGTCGAATGCAGTAGTTGAAGACTAGTACCGTGTCGCACCAAATATTGCTATTATATAAGTAGGGATACAATTTCCTGAGCACTGTTATAGTTGGTGTAATAAAGTACTAAATTAGTCAGCTATTTCTGAGATTGATTGTACGTATAATGGTGTACAGGAACTCTTGCAAGCAAAAGTAGTCTTACCATTTGATTGCGTAGATAATTATTCTAAATTTTAATACTATGAGGAACTCAGACCGGAAAACGATAGTGTATTGAACAAAATTGCAACATTTGAAAGTATGCTTCGTCTATATTTCGCAAGTGTATGTTTTCCTATCACATGTAATGTTGTCTTGACTGCCGGCTATATCAGCAATTGCACTTTTTACTTAATAGAAATCTATGCTAATTTTAGTCGCAACAAAACATCTGTTAGAGTTATTCGCTCCACATTTCCTAACTGGACCATCGATGCCCCGAGCGGAAGTTGGAATTGCGATATTTTGGCACAAACTAAAACTGGTACAGTTGGCATACTCTGTTTAGTCGATACTTCGACTGTTGGCTATTAAACTGCAATGAGAATAACCGGGGCATGTATGTATACATACAGTCGTGTTGCCAGTGTGGCTGGCTCATTTTTGGGCTACAAAATTAACGACAGCCATAACTATTATAATTTATTGGAAGCAATCATCAAAAAGAGGAGCTCTATGATGCAGTAGGCTGGAGTTATGTTTGCTGTATGATTTTCGTAAGGGTCGGGCATGGGATGTTAAATATGAAATTAAATTAAAAAAAAAATAATAACTTTATTACTCAATTTCAATATAACATAATATTGAGACACCCCAGAGAGTAATACAATACTCGTGTTGGGGTTGACTCGCTCGAAATAAATGTTACATGAAATGTTAAAGTAAGTTATTTAATTAATTCGAAGGAATACAATTTATTTGAATGAAGATGTAACTAAGCAAAAACAAGAGTTAATCATTATGTAACTGACTGAATTTACTTTCATTAAAATCTGCACCTTCAATATCCAGATATTTACGATTGAATGGAAATCTAAACGCCCGGAGTTATGTAAACAATGTTAATATAGTCCAATGTTTACGTTTATTGGCTTTCGATTAATAATAACCTGAAGGAAATGCCACAGTATAAATAAGTACCAGTATTCCGTCTTCATATAAAGTGAGGTCGTAATGACGCGATATGGAATCTCGTCGTAAAGTATGGACGCGCAGCGCACGGTGTATGTTTGGTGCTCTAGTGCCACGTATTTATTTACGCAAATATGAAATTTATCGACTGTAGGACTGTAGGAATTATCAAATATGGTAACCGGTTTTAACATTTGGCGGTGGAGCTAAATTATTAAGGACACGGGTGAGATATATTACTGTTACAAATGTATACTGTAGAAATTCTTTACGTACGATGAGCTGACTTCGCAAGTCGGCTCATGTTAAAATAACAAATAGATGGAGATAACAAATGTGCCGGTCGTTCACCGGCGGCGTTTTCATAGTTTTTTGTCCTCAATGAATCTACATTTAAACGAGGAAACTGTTTTAAATACCAAAATTACTCATTGGCTTCAATTTAAGGTTGTAAAAATGAAAGTGATGGTCGTTAGTATCCATTCATTAAAATAAATACTAACCAAAACAAAATAGGAGTCACAATTTCGCATATTCGCAAAATATGATAAATTGATTATTTTTTCCAATTCTCTGCTTCTAAACAGGCGAATAGTAGAAATTACACAGTATAACGTTAAGTCGCTAGTATTACTATCCGACTATTACAGCATTCAAACAATATCAAATTCAAATAAAATGAGATTAATTTATCATAAAAATACTTTTCAGAAATTAGCTCTTTCGCATGGAATATCATATAGTGACCCCTTTTATCATTTGAGCAGTATTAGTTATCTCAGTGATCTGGCAGTGAAAGAAAATAGTCATCAGCTATGTGATGAATAAATAACGGCATTAATAAGAATATAATTGTACATAGCTTGGGAATAAAATGCCTTATGCTATATAGGCCAACAAAAGCTTAAAAAGACTTCTCTCATCGAACGATCGATTTGCTCAGTTAACGAGAGAAACATAGCTATGATTTTTTTAAACAAATACGTTAAGTTTCAGGGAATTAACACCATTTATACAACTTGGACAACAAAAGTAAGCTATCAATAACATTCACATTATAAAACGTGTACTTTTATAACCTCCTCCTTTTTTTGAAGTCGGTTTAAAATATACTTTTGACATTAAGTACCTAAGGGCGGTTTGTTTACACACATTCTTTCCGTAAGTTGGCTGGATTACAAGGTTATGTTTCGCCTGCCTTCCGATTTTCGTTTAGCATACTGATTGAATTCGACGTCGAATCCAACGAAGCGATATAAATAGGTCTTCTTGATAAGAGATTACCAGTACATCACTCCCGAAATTGCAGTCATCTCCGAGGCGAAAGAGATAAAACGGTTAAAGGTAATTTATTGGTAAGCTTTCGTATTTTTGATCGGAAAATTCAGGGGCACGGCAGACATTAAAAGCGAGACGTTTGGAAATAAATATCAATAACCCAAAAGTGTATAATTAAATGTATAGGGTATTAATACAGAACTTAGTCCGCTTTATTAACAAAACTCGCCATATCAATAAGTTGCTTTTAGATTATAATTGAACAATTTTACAAAACTTAACTAACTAGGTAAAACGCTGTTTATATTTTAGAAGAAGATGTAGGGTTAGTTTTTTTATAAAGCATACGGTATCATTTAAAAAGTTCGAATATATTATTTGATTGAATCAGCCGTCATTTGGCGGAAGTCCCAAACCATTGTGAAAAAAGAAATATGTAGCTTACTTCCGCAAAAAATATATGCAAGATGCAAAAGCTACATATATTTCTTTTTTCATAGATTAAATAAAAAAATGCATTAAGTATTTACACTGAATGTTCGTGTGAAAACTACTAAAAGAAAAAGCGGGAATTTCAAATCATACAAATCGTTACAAACTATTTCGCAGCTTTCGTTTCCTTTATGTATAAAAATAATATACGAAATATTGATACCAAAATATTTTATTAAATGCAAATGTATTCATTCGACACACCTTAATTTGTGGGCAATAAACAACATATTATTTACCTACTGGCCTTAACCTAGATATTGAATATTTTGGCCTCGAAGCAGTCATTGGCACAGTTCGATTATATCAATAATATTTGCCGATATAATTTAAATATACTCGTAGTTTTATTATATGTTTAAGTTTCAATGCGCATGATGTTATTCAAATGTAATCAATAAAAAGAGGTTAATGCTTGATAATTTATATAAATACTAAATACTAAAAATAGATTTTAAAATTTTATTGAATCTTTTAGTGAGCTTTAACTTTGTTTACTTTACACACTTACGGCTTGACATACACTTTTATGTATTTATTTATCAATATAAATTTATAAAACATATAAGTACAGAGAAATAAGTATACATATTAAAAATCACTAAATAAACCACTAAGGTAAACTTAGGATGGCCTCCGCCCTATTCTTCAAGCAATAAGTGCACCTGATAGAAAAACACCTAATTAAGTATCAAATGTAGTTAAATTTTTTTGAGATACTTAAATTAAATACCTGAGTCATAGATTTCTATTTTTTTATTTGGAGTCATAGATTACAGATGTAAAGAGGTAGAACGTTTTGTTATTTAATAGTCTGTGTTCATAACACTACATTTTCATATACCTACACTGCGA
Source organism: Catoptria pinella (assembly GCA_963556745.1). Lineage (NCBI taxonomy): Eukaryota > Metazoa > Arthropoda > Insecta > Lepidoptera > Crambidae > Catoptria > Catoptria pinella. Next base: position 3,559,555 of record OY750771.1, read on the forward strand.
TTAAATTGACAGTAGAAAGAGTGATTCACTGCAACTTCACTCAAGAATGTATGGCAAAGTGTAAATTTTACAGATTAAAATACATCGTTTTGTACTGCAAGCGCTATGAAGTTGGTCACTTCTGTTGTCCATTGTTAAATTAATCGGATTGTAGATACAACATAGATGTTTAGACGCTCAGTCCCAACTAGAGCAGTCGTGTAATTGGTTGATGCGGTCCGAAGGGCGCATAACCGTCCACTTCTGGTGGTGTCATGACAATAACGATGACTTTAGCTGAGTTTAAAGAGGTAGATTACTCTCCTTTGAAATCACCTGATATTTAATATGGACCGATTACGCATTTGACCTTATTTTTTAAAACGACTTCAAAAATAGGAGGAGGTTATCAAGTCGACGGTATTTTTTTTTAATTACTGAAATCTCTAAACTCGTGATTTGATGGCTCTAAAATCTATTAACCCTTCAACGCTCGGAAAATGAGACACAATAGATACTCCATTGTTATCCGGCCGCATGCGGCCGCTCGGGCGTTGATGAATTATTAATTATATTATGGAATATAAATATGTCTTCTAACATCTAACTAAACGTGAGTCATCCTTAATTTTTATAGCTTTTTCTTGATTAATTGATATGCCGATTAATTTAACATAAAAGAACTCAGCATATTCAATAGCATAGTTATATATCATGAATATGGCAATGAATTCTGTTCGGTTAATAGTTAAAACGCCCATTGGGCTGGCCTTTTGACCATGAGAGACATAAAAAATTAAAGGTGCTAGTCTGTAGCTTTTTTGCTGGTAAGTTTTTTTTTCATATAGTTACATTATTACAATAGCACTGTAATTGGAGGGCACACTTTAAAAAAAACGGTAAAGAGCGAGTTGGTATCGCACACCGAGGGTTCCGTGCCATCATACTGAAAAAGTTTACTATTTAGAGACATCGTTCTATTTTTCCTTTAATCTTCACATAAACTCCTATCACATAAAATAATTTCAGATTTTTCTTTATGCAAACTTCGAAGATAAGAAGAGGAAACGGTATTTTGTTTTTACATTTTTCATCAGAAGTCGAAAACTATGGGGCCTAAAAAAGTGTTTGAGAATGTGCAAACAGCGCTCTTTCATAAGATACCCTATATAGTAGCCTCACTTCGAATTTAAAGACACACTTTCAGTCCCTGTTGCAAATAAATATAAACATTTTTATTTCTCTCTTATTTGCAAAATAGTTGGGCAAACGTCATCTAAAAATATTCCAAATTTCAAGTAAATAGCATTAGTAGTTCTCTAAATATCCAGCTGTGACAGACAGACTGTCTGAGTCGCACCATAAGGGTTCCTTGTTACCATTTTGGTACGGAACCCTAAAAACAATATGCTTTCCTTACTGTGCACTTGTAAGTAAACTAAATCGAATGCAATACGTAGTGAATCAAAAATTATCTATTAGTTGCATCTTGAAGATCCAATAACATGGTCCTCATTCAATTTTTGTAATAAAACATTTTCGGCCTTATTAATAAACGAATAGTAAGTTTACACCTGGTTTAACAGAAAATATTGTTTAGCAATATTAGTCTCTACGTTTGACATCTCAAAGCATTATATTCCTAAGCAAACTTTTTGGTTAAAGTAGGTGTAAACTTACTCTTCGTTTATTAATAAGGGGGTTGATGTTTTACACTAAGACATATCAAACAATTTGCCTTACAATTTTGGAGTAAGTTTTCAAAGCAGTTCAAAGTACTCGCGTGCGTCTTTGTAGGAATTGATTTGAATGACTCTAAATACGTAAAATAGTGAGTAAAAATGTAGTCACTTCAGATAACAAATGACGCAGGTTTCATAGAATTTTAATGACTTCTTCAACTGAACTTATCTATTGGGGAAAAATTGAAAAGAACAACTAACATGCAGTTTACTTTTTGCTCAGTATAAAGATTCTATGAAAATATAGCGGCTGCCGTCTTTTTGTGTGTATCTCTTATTACGCTGCTACTATGCCTTTTAAAAACGTTTATACCGAATAAATATCAAATTTGTCAAAAGTAAAACAAATGTTGGATAAGTAAATATCAATACAAAATAATGTTAAATATTTTTTTACAAAAGGTATGATTGATAATGTTGCAAAATATAAGAACAAATGACAATAGTTTTTACGAAAACAAACTATTTTTCCTTTTCACTGTCATTTGTTTCCTAGTGTAATACCATTTATATTTTTCGTACTTTTTGTGCGTCTATCTCTGACAATTGTTCACTGTCCAATCGGCACAACATTGGTATTGCAAAAAATATCGCGGTAAAAAATGTAAGCCCTTGAGCAAAAGAACACCTTAAAGAAGTTCAATGACTTAAGTTTTTTTTTTAATCTACGTATCTACGTAGTAAGTGGTAATGTGTACGCGTTAGTTTTGGCTGGTTGAATAATGTTCTGAGATGACAGATGAGTAGAGTTGGTGTAATGTAAAGTTTGAAACGATTTTGCAGATGTGTGCTTATAATGATTATTGACGAGTTAGATTATGACATATTTTACTGGTTTATATCTGAAAGTGACCAATTTGAGCACTTTTGCTACAGTACTTTATCGAGTCAATCGCGGATGTTTGATGAATAAACTTTGAGGTGCTATTTCCCTTTTTATATTCATATAATGGGAAGTACTTTTTATAATCCTTTTTTATGCTTTTATCGATATCTTTTACATTCTCTTCTTTAATATTCTTCAGTCAGCAACTCTAGAGCAAAAATATAGGTTCAATTGTAGTAAATTCATGTGAAAAATATCGAGAAAGTGTCCCAAATAGCCGTGCTTCCCGCCCTAAAGCCTTGAACAATGGCCTATAAATTACTGTTACATATTACGGAGATAGCGTTTAACGCATTACGTTACGTTACGTAAACACTAAATAACTATCTAAGTAGACGTTAATCTTTAGCTATGTTTTATTCTGTGTTAATCGTCTCGTTCACGGTAAAGATGTGAGAATTTAATGGTTGTTTTAATGTCACCGAAAAATAACTTAGTTCTTGTAGTTCAACTTATCAAGTTGGTTCAACTAGTTAAATAGTAAGGTAGGAAAAAGTAAAAAAGTAAAATGCAACAGAAAGCGGCATTGGTAAGTAAGTACTATCGACAACACTTCCGCATTACCACTCTGATTTAAATCGTTTTCACGCCGCGCCGAACATACGTTTAGTTTTACAAAGTGTCACAAAAAACCCCTAAAGCCGAATATGGTAGATAGGGTACCAGGTATTATAACCCCGGAAAATTGTTATAACAGCTTAAAACCGCCACTTTTTTGAAAAATAAAGTATTTTCATGACAAACTACATAGTGGCAACCCTAGACCTAAATCGGTTTTTGCTACCTTGCCCATTAAATGGGATTGATTAAACAATAATTATATTTGCGTATAGGGTTGTCACTTTACAGTTTTCCATACAAATAAAAATCTAAATTGTACGGGTTATTATGAAACACCCTGGATTTTTTCTGCAAAGTGTAAAGCACGTGAATTGCCAATCGTGCATAGGTTTATTATTACTCGAAATAGGTACTTTGACATTTTCCAAATGATATCAATATTTTTTTTTAAACATTGCTTTGTCTGCTTTTAAGGTTTAAATTGTTGCTTTTTTATATTGTCCTTGTTACAGTACGACCTCAATTTTAATTGAATATTGACATCGTTCAAATTTTTTGCTCCACTGAACGTGCTAAGGACTTATAAAAAAGTAACCTTTGTCAGTTTTTATTAAAGACGATTAGAAGGTATGATCAATTGAAGGAACATCTGGTTGAGGGTTTATAAGGTGCTATAACAATACTTCAAACTTAAAAAAACGCAAGAATAAATGATTTCCAAATGTTTTTGGTTAGTGATTTTCACTTGTAACAGCTTAAAAAAACGTATGAATATGCATTCCATAAATAAACCATCTTCTACATTAAGTTTTATCAGCATTAAGGTTCATGCTATAAAGGTGGCCTAACATCATCATCATATCGTATAATCATCACGTATCTTGATATCTAGTGAGGTCGTGTCATTAAGCTGGAGTGGACTCTAAGGCTCGGTTGCATCATCTTAATTTAACTTTAACAGTACATAACACAAACTTATCTGAGCCGGTGGCCAAAACTGGAACCAAGTGTTATTACATATTGTTACCTAGGTTACGCTATAGACGACAACGACGCTATCAGCGAGTCAGATAAGTTGGTGTCTGTTAAAGTTAAGGTTAAATTAAGATCATGCAACTTAGCCTAAATGATACGCGATCATGATACTCGTCGGTGATATGAGAGGGTGATACGATACGCCACTATGAAACAGCACCACTAGCGTGACAACTTTATAATACCTATTAGAGATTTATCGACACTCAACTGTTCAAATCCATTGTCTTTTGAGCAGATGTGGATTCGCACTTTTAGCAAAGTGTAATGTTATACCGTGTAACACGTTGAGCCATAAAGGATTTTTATTTGTGAAAAGAGAAATGTATGTAGCTTACTCCCGCAAAAAATATAATATATGCAGGATACACCGCCCGCCCTCCCGCAAAAAAATGCACATGCACACCACATAAATATCAGTGCACAATACTTGCATTTAGCATGACAGCGACACACCTTGCACCTTCACCAATTAGACTACTCTACACGTGTTTCGCCCCGACCCAGAGCATCCTCAGGTGTTGGTTTACGCACGATCTAATTCTTGAGGACGCTCCGGGTTGGGGCGAAACACGTGTTGTGACGCCTGATTCAATCAAAAAGGATTTTTATTTGTCTATGGTTTTTAGAAGATTATATTTTTCCTTTGTTTTGTTGTCAATAGTGAATTTTCTTTCAAAAGAGCAAACTTTCGTTTTATTTAATAATTTTATTTAATAACGCAACAGGACACTAAACACAAAGAAAAGCATCGAAGTGATATAGTGTCCACACCGCCCATAACGTGTCACGTACAGTCTAGACCGCTTACTCACAGTCTGAGACTTCACTACCTACGTTGTGTAAATTAACTCATTCATAATAGCACGATACGTTTCCTTGCCCTATTAGAGTCTCGCTAGTGAAACTATAGAAACTTAAAATACTAGGTTATACTAGGTAGGTAGGTTAATAAATAAAGCTATTAATATGTAATGCGTTGATCTCTATAATTATTTTTTCCGGTTATTCAAGTGATAAAATAAATAAATAAATGACATTGTATTTATTTTGTCGTTGCCTTTGAAATATTGTGATGTGTATGTACTTAGAACAGCTACGTTTATACTTATGCAATCGGCTTTAGGAAGTAGCAATCTTTGCCACAGAATATATAATAGTACTTTGCGTTTATACATAATGTAAAGCTGCATCTGACACAACTTATTGTGAATACTGTGATATGATAGTAAAGTTTTCAACTAATTCTGAACCGTCAATACCTTGCATCGTTTAGATTCATGGAAAGATATTTCCACTCCCTACCATAAAATGTAGACAATTGAAAACTTTAAACCCCTTATTAATAAACGAAGAGTAAGTTTACACCTAGTTTAACTAAAAAGTTTGCTTAGGAATATAATGCTTTGAGACGTCAAACGTAAGGACTAATATTGCTAAACAATATTTTCTGTTAAACCAGGTGTAAACTTACTATTCGTTTATTAATAAGGCCGTAAAAGTTTTCCTACAACTATGTTCGTAGTAGTGGAGAATTGAAAGCTGCTTATAAATTTTCTTATAACTACGCGACGTAGAACTAGAGAGAACATAAGGAAATCTGAAAATAACGACATACAAATGTCGTTATTTTTAGTACATAGTTAAGTACATAGTTTTCCTTATGTTTGTAAGCTTTTGCAGTGAAAAGTAAATGTGAATATAAACTACGTGAATTGCGTAAATTCGATACCATTAATATAGCTCCTAGTCAAAGTAACATTTGCATATCTTCTTTATCGCTATGCTTCGAAACACGTATGGATTTGACGTTTTAAAATGTCAATCCCATACATGTTTCAAAAGCGAAGCGATAACGGCAAATCTTACTTTGGCTAGGGATACTGAATCGTCATGATCCAAGCCACGCGTACTTTCTTGGCTCGTGACTTAGCAATAATTACAACGACGGTATCAATAAAAGATAAAAATGATTGTGTTCTCAGTACGCAAGAGGTATTTAAAGGTAAATCTGAAACTTTAGTGGTACAAAAGTTAAGTTGTTAATCATTCATAACCAATGTCTTCAGTTTACGCAATACGATAATCCCAAAAAAAGTTATGCCACTTATAACAGCTCAACACAAGAAACTCTACATCGATAAGTCAATTTTTACTTTTCGAAGCTTTTAGCGAGCTTTTGCATTTAAATGTATGCACATCAATTTACGATTTTTTTATTCAATTAATTCGATGTGAAATTGAGTCGGCTTTCTAACCAAAGATAAACATTAATACTGCCGCCGTTGATATAATATGGCGTCGTCGGCATATTTGCGTTATCAGTACACATGATCAAATTCGCAGAACCGAATATGAATACTTACTAAACTGTTGTTCAGGAATGATAATGTTGGATCATGTTCGAGGTATTAGTTGAAGTACGGCTTATATCATTGCTGTATCTGGAGTTGAAGTTAGGATTATTGTAAACAATAATGTCCGGTTTTCTTCATAGTATATGTAGGCTTAAGGTGCTTCCACACAATTGTTATTTTTTATTTACACAATTGTTAGTGATGTTATACAACTTTATGTAACGACTAATTATAACATGATATAACAAATTATAACTTTTGTTGTATATACAAGGTGTTACAAAAGTACCCCTAATGCCGAATATGGTAGATAGGGACCATCAAACTGAACAACTTTTACTATGGGACCAACTTTGAAATCACGAAAAAAAAACAGCTGTTTCATACAAAAGTTAATTACGAAAATATCAAAATGTATGAAACAGCTGATTTTTTTTGCTTGGCTAGTTATTAGTTACCGTACGGTATATTATTATGACATTATATACTTTAAAGCGCCGTTGTTATTAGGTTACAACGGTTATTTGACATTTTACTTAAAAAACAGTAGTAAGAAGACATGCACTTAAAGATAAATTGTTAGCATCTAAATAAATAGGTATTTTGTTTTTTTTTATTGATACAGTTAGGTACCTAACATACCTATACTAATACCAATATGGTTCGATTGAAAAACAAAAAACTAATTTAACCGTTCATTGGTCACACTTCAGGAATGCACTACAGCTTCGTTCATGAAACACAAACTTGTAACAGAACCGAAATACGACACATCATTGTTTAGGCTGCACAAGGCTTGCTTTACGGTTTAACGGCTATATCTGACGTATTTGTTGATAAATAAGCGGACGGTAGTTGACAAAGATCCTCATATGACGAGCTGGTAGTAGAATCCGTGTTTAACTAGGTATGGAAAGTGTTTGTAGTAAAAACTCATCCGATGAAAACTATTAAATATTTCGAATAAGAAATATAGTCGAGTCACCACGGCCCTTGAATAGGCCTAAACTTGGAAAATCCGAAATACAACTAAATGATCCAAAAACTAAGATGATATGTCGGTATTAGTGGCGAATCATTAAAAATACTCATTGCGTGGGTATGTATTCACTTATCAAGTCCGATCTAAGTAAAGGGTTTCTGCTTCATAGCTCTTAGGTATTAGAATAATTTTGCCAAGTTCATACTGACGAGTCAATGATGACTGCTTTTATTCAGATGCCATTCTTAACGACCCAAGTTGCATAAAAAGTACTTCGATATACGACAAATGACATACGTATTGACCAATCAAGTTGAATTACACCGATTCGTTCAAAGGTTAACAGACGGTCAGCAGGAAAATCAGTGCCGTTCGCCGCTCCATTAATTTACTGACGGTACTGCCGGAGGTCGACTCCAATATATTAATTAAGACTCATTTCGAACTATCAGCCTTAACGTTGAATCCTTATTCCAGAAACCAATGGAAATACAGGACTTGGGATTGGAAATTAGGATGTAATTTATAAGCAATACTCTCTCAATATCCCCTTGCATTACTGAAACCAACAAAACGGATTCTCCTCTTACCTAAAAGTGCTGAAAGGAACTATCTACCGCTACTAAAAAAAAAAATGTTTTTATGTAAATTTAATAACTTTTCCATAGTTTTTATTTATTCTTCTAGTTTCCAAATGGGTCTATTTGGAAAGAAGCCACAATAATGGTTGCCATTTGAGAAGCTATGAAATTAAATGTAACTATTGCTTTCTTCTCTCTGCCCTATATTAATATTAGTTAATAAAGAGGACGATGGAGCTGTAATAAAAGAGCGTAACTTAGATTGCTGGTTTATATTATTTTCTTTTATTTACAGGTAAGCTTGCTGCAAACGCCGCAATCAATGTTAGGCAACAGGAACACCCGTCACATTGACTTTGACAATAGTATAGAATATTCATCAAAATATTTTTTAAATAATCTTGTACCTGATAAAATTTTACTGTTTCTCAATTCCCTCTATTGGACTCTTTTGCAGGTTCGAGACTGACAAAAATAAACAATAAGTAGACTTTAAAATAACGTGTTCTTAGCTTTTCAATACCATAGAATTCATAAATTTATGTCTTGCGACATGTATGTGCTATTTTTTAATTAACCGTTAAAGTTCAAATGAAAATAAATTGGGCCGTTTCAAAACAGGAGTTGTTTTTATTACAGTGGCCAGAGTGGCCTGATTTTTTTAGTAAAAACACCGAATAACATCTTTTCCTTCCTTGTACAACAGCTTTAACAACACACAAACATTCAATTGTATTGCCGGACAATGTCCAAATAAAGGATAATTGTTATTTTTCTAAATCGAGACAAATGGGATGGCCACCGTTCCCGGTTCCGAAACACCGCCTTCGAAATGTAACCCAATTTAATCCGGAAAATTAACTCACTAGCCTTCCTTTTGGACCTTTTGCTAAGCACTTCCCAACTTAATTCCTTTTTTGTTTCAAAGGTTAAGCAATTAACGGTTTATGAGGAAGTTATTTTATTTCTAAACAGCGCCGCGCGAGTAGACGATAGGAAAAATACTGGCTCTTAATAAAGGACAATTGTTCAAAACTTGAAAAATAATTGAAGAGTAAATAAGTGTGATTACCCAAAGTTTGGATCTCTTAATTAAATATTTATTTATTACTATTAACATATATTAAAACGCAAGTGATCTATTTGAGCGCATGTATTTGTAAAAGTGTTATTTTTGAATTATCTATAGAAACTAAAACCAGAAGTAAACACTTTAAAACAGTCGGTAATTACTTAGTGTAATCTGCTATATCGAAGTCGTAATCAAGTAAATGGGTATTAAAATTTGAAATTCCTGCAACGATAACATCGTGAGAAATCGCTGCAATTGTTTGTGTTATATAATAATTGGCAGCCGTCAAGGTTGCACTGTGTGTCGGTCGGTCACTCCGAAATTAGAAGAATTTTACATCTGTGGTTTTTCTGTTGGAGCTTGACCTAGTAGTTCTAGGTTTGATATATTTTGTGCTCAGTTTGGCTGGTAATTAAGACTATGTCTAAGACTAGACTAATTTATGTGTTTTTTCTGGAAACCCCGTTTTCCACTTGGTTATCTGTTTGTTATTTGCGAGAAGTAAAGGAATAACTCTGAAAATTTATCATTTGCAGTGTAATATAAGCTGACGGTATAACATACTTTAGCTTATGTTAATGGTAACATGTATGAATACTATGAATGTAATGTCTGGAAACGATATACATATTTGTAAATATCGTTCCTTCTAATAAAGCTGATAAGTTTTTTGCGCCCATTTTTCTTGTCAGCTAAAAGACGTCATAATGGGTGGCAGGATAAAAGAATTGACGATTTAAAAATGCTTGTTATGTGAGCTTATTTGAATAAAGAATTTTTCAATTTCAATTTCATAAAAACCGCTGCCACAACATAGGTTGTGGTAGAATTTCTAACCCTGTATAGAGGTAGGTAATATTTTTCACGTCTGTGTTGCATGCTTTAGTCTTATGGGAAAACCTCGACGGAGCTCATTTCAAGAACTACGCATACGCGAAAGGAAGGAATTCTAAACCGCACATTTCACAAACTTCCCGACATCTAACATCAGTCCGATTTTCTTTAGCTTACCACATTTTACTGGAAAGTTCAAGAAAATGTTTAGTATTTGTTCGCTAACTTTCTAGAAAGTACCGTTCTTCTACAGAAAGTAAAGTAACTTCGTTGTTTAAGATAAACATTAATGCTTATTTTTGTAGAACGCGAAAACTTGAACTCACCTATAAAACTTTTTTTTTAAATTTTGAGATTTAAGCATTCACAGTGCTATTATATTATTAGCATATAGTATATTATTTAGTATCACCTATAAAACTTGTTTTAACATAGGTATCCAAGCAGAAATAAATTGCTGAAGGTCCCATAATAAAATAAAAATTACTCTATCATGCGATTACCGTACTAGCTATCAATTCTCATTGAATGGTATTCTATCGGAACATTGCTTTTTAAGGCGCTAGTTCCATCTCATTACCAGGTTATCCCTACTAAAATTAAATTACCCCAAGATTTACAGCCCACTTTGCCTATAATTAGGCAACGCTTCGGATAGAGTGGTAACACTGCGATGCTTTTATCTTTTTTTCCGTGAGTAGGGTTGTGTCTGGAATCCGGTGGCGTATTGTCTAAGTAATTTTTATGTGTCTATTTTTGTAGGTAACTGAATTGAATTATAAATTGAAAGGTAAGATTTTTGAACACATTCTGATATTTGGGATTTCCTTATCTCGAAAGACAAATGGAACCTTTATAGTATCATTTAGTTTTCCAACTGCCCGTTTGTGTATAAAAACGATCAAAACCTAGTTCATAAAATTCTAGGCTCATTAAATTTGGCATGTAGCAACAGCAAGGCCTCACGCAAAATATAAGTAAATTTCGAAAATCTTGATTTTGAATTAACTTTACATAAAAAACTTAGTGTTACCCTCGACATGCGTTTCAGTTGTTAACTTTTATAAGATTCTACATCGAATTATAAAATCCACAGTTCAAACTGTTCGATTGAAACCCTAAACTGCCCTACAGCCATTTTGTTTTGATTGGGCGATATTGCTTTCAAAATGGCCGCCCAAAAAGACGCATAAGTCATACTTGCGTGGGTATTACGGAACATTATGGGGATTTTAAGTATAAAAATGCATTACGTTACGATGGGTCCCTTACACAGTTTTTGCGACGTTAAAGGGATTTTTATGGTCTGTGTGAGGGAAAACCTTTTTGTTAGAGATACGTCTGTGAAAAAAGCATTTGTTTTTTTTTTTTAGAAAAATTCGCTGTGTGCTACCTAGCATTTTTCTTTTTTACTTATGTTAAAAATAAATGCGGACTTTTTAACTCACGGCAGCTGCTAGAAAATAATGGGTCTGAAAATTAACGGAAATACCATCAAGTGTAGACTGCGCATCAGTTTCTTCTCTGTACATACCTACATGTCATACTTTTAGATACAAGGTGTTACAAAAGTACCCCTAATGCCGAATATGGTATATAGGGACCATCAAACTGATCAACTTTTACTATGAGACCAACTCTGAAATCGCGAAAAAAAATATCAGCAGTTTTATACAAAAATTATAATCGTAAATATCAAAATGTATGAAAGAGCTGATTTTTTTTTGCGATTTCAGATTTGGCCCCATAGTAAAAGTTATTTAGTTTGATGGTCCCTATATACCATATTCGGCATTAGGGGTATTTTTGTAACACCTTGTATGCAAGCAAAAACAAAAAATATGCTTTTTTAAATAAAGACAAAAGTTAGTGCTATCCGGCAACTGTGTAGCGAGTCCATAAAAAAATAAAAAATCAAAAGTAATTCACATTTTCCTTGAAACTGAAAAAAAAACATTTTTTTGAAAAATAATTACAATCAAGAAGAAAGTCTAAACAAAATGTATCAAAGCTAGGTGTTTCCAACTACTTAGATAAATATAAAGAGGATTTTGAAAGACATTTTTCACAAATATAAACATAACAATAACCTATATAAAGGAAATAACAGTCAATTACGCCATCAATTTGGACTCTTAATGCTAAGGAGAATAAATATAAAATTTAATGAAAAAATCGCCCTTTTCCGTCGCCACAGATTATCAGGAGAGTAATTACATTTTCCCAATTAACAAAATCTGATTGGATCCTGTAATTAGTCCGTTTCAATACCGGGAACTTGACATTTTGCTTGTGTTCTATTCAATTTCACAGTCCTTAATTCTTAAGATTAGTTAAAAAGTATAAATTGTATTTATAATAAACATTATTATCGTGAATATATATGATAGTTTGCAAAAATCTTATTTTAAACATTGTTTTATATTATATGCATAAATGAAAAAATACTGAAGTATAAGAAAATCTTTGATTTTTTCTGAAAGAAAGTGTTTCTTAATCAATAACTGCAATAAAATGTATCAATAGTAGATTCTTAGACAAGGGTCAAAAGGAAGGAATTGATGACTTTTACCCGTGCTAAACACTCTTTTAATTTCAAATATAAGGAAAGTAAAAAATCGTAGTTTTTCCAAATTATTTTTTAATAAAAACATGTAGTAACTATATAGGTAGAGACCATATTTATTTATTTCTTATTTGAATCGCCGCTCCGCCCAATGTTTTTAATTTTGCACTGGCTGTTATATCAACTCTATGGTCGACTATGTAACAAAAATTCAGTACTATTTTTAAAATTCTTTTACACCCTAGGGTAGAACGCAGAGATTTTAACCCGCTGCTCATTTTAAATATACATCACTGTCCGAATATGAGAAATGATTTTTTTTATTTAATAACTTTAACAGTGTTTTAAGGACGCACAATGTCCGATACTTAAATTAATAATAAATTGTCAGATTTGACAGAAATATTATGAAAATACAGTTTCCTTAAAATTAAGGAGACCTCAGCCGACTTTTTTGGCTTAGAAGTGTTTAAGTATTCGGCCATAAGCCTCTTGCATATCGGAATTTTTCTGATCGGTACTTCAGCAAAACTAAATCGTCCGTCTTCGTCTAGCAGGCCGTCTGACGGCGGAAGGCCTGCTTCCTGGAGTGACAAGCCTTATCGGCCTTTTGTTGGGCCTCCGGTCTCCGTAGAATTGATAGCGAAATACCGATGTTGTGGGTATTTTAAAAGGGTCGCATATTTGTGTATAAGCGGCAGTGTTAAAATGCTTTGTTGGTATAATGATAACTTATTGTGAGGAACACTAACTTCCTTGCGTAACGTTTAGTTTGAATAAAATTTTACTCTTATGAAAGTGAACGAAAAAAGTTAAATAAAACATGATCGCATTTTTCAAAACTTAAATAATTTCCTAATTTAAGATTTTGAAATCTCTAATAAAAATTTTGAATAAAAGTTTTGAAACTACCTTCAACGAAAATATATATGACATGTTTAGAACATAACTTAAATGAAAGTTAATATTCTATTATATGTACATACTTAGGTGTAGCAGAGAAAAATTGTATTGTACAAAAATATTTTTAACTCACATGTTTGTTTACTCTTTGTCCACACAATCCATTTTTTATATTTACAGCATGTAAATTGAGAAATGGCTGCGTCATGTTTTGCTTCACAAATAAATCAATCAAAACAATTTGTTTGATAGCTTGAATAATAATTTCACCCTGCGCGAAGAAAACGTTAAATATGCAATAGGCTAGAACAAAATGGAATTTATTGCTATATAATTTAATGTCGCCATTAATATTCCCCATGGAATTTGTTTAAAAATGGACCATGGAAATGGATAATGGATTGGATATTGGCGTGTCGAATTGAGTTTTTCGTTTCGCACTTTTTACTGATGACATAAGCTATTTTCCGTGTTTCAGCGATTTCAAGGTATAATGTAGCTCATTTAGATTTCGAAATATTTGAGGATCCATGAAGTCAGGTTATGAAGAAGAATCTTCCGCTCCAATTGAAATCACCTAAAGTGAGGTGATTAACAAAACTACGAAACCGCAAAAAATGCATAATCACAATTCGACATTCAACCATTTTTAATGTCCCTACTGCTGGGGCACAGGCCTTCCATGGGCTATCCACCCAGAATGGATGGGATGGGAGGATGGGCCATAACCCACCATGCAGGCCTAATGTGGATTGGTGAGAGTTAACGACTGCAAATGCATTCAGGACCAACGGCTTAATGTGCCTTCCGAAGCACGGAGGAACTCGAAGTAATAAATTTTGGTACCCATCCCATGACTGACCCTTGCGAAAGTTGCTAAACTTCCGCAATCGCAGGGCCAGGTGCTAAACCACTGCGCCACCGAGCTTCTCATAATCACAGATATTCTAACTGATAATGATATCTATTAATCGCTTAGCTCTGGTGAAAATATTGCTAATAGAAGCATATCTTGCTCTTGCTCTCTGCTTAAATTGTATTGAATGCAATATTAAAGAAAAAGTAAAATATTATGTTATATGATAATTTTTGAAGGTTGTAGGTTGAATAGCCTTGTAACAAATAAATAACTGGTTGGTGACAACTTTTTGTGATGATGTAAGAAATCATTTGTTCTTTTTAACCAACTTCAAAAAAGGAGGAGGTTCTCTGTTCGTCTCTATGTTTGTTATTAGATGAGTTAATGTTGTTCGCAGTAGTAAGATACCTAGTTTATAAAATATCGATAACAGCGACTTGTTTCATCTCACAGTGTCACAATATAACTCGTGCTCTAACATGAATTTGACACTCTGCTCGTGTCGTTCCCGTGAGATAAAATTTATGATCGCAACGTGATAAATGACGACTGAATTTTTGCACATATTTTACACACACCCTATTTTGCAGCTAATAAATTAAATTTATGAAAAATGGAAGAGCGAAAATGAATTTACTCGCTCGACTGATTTCACTGAAGTCATCTATGTTGAATGAAATTCAATCTGAATAAAAACTCGCAAGAAGTTCCAACAAAATTGTGCATAAATGATTCAGTCTTGAATAGTGAAGTACTAAAACTATTCTTTTTCAGAACTGAACAATTGAGCTTAGACTGGTGACTTTTCTAGTAATGTTTTATTAATTTGCTTTTTTTCAAAGGACAGTTTATGAATAACGAAACAAAATCAAGTTGATTCGGGCAACTAATAACCACTCAATAGCTACTGGAAACAAAAAATACATAAATGTTCAACAAGTTTTAATCAATAGCGAGTTTCTTGACAGTAAATCGAGTTTCATTGATTGTTAAAAAGATTTCTAGAACCTACGTTGATTTGGACATCAGCTCAGCTATCCCAACTTGTTTAGCCACTTTTTCAATCAGACGAGTTTCTTGTCAGTAAATTATGTCTTTGCTTAGAGCTGCTCAGTTTATTCCAAAAATCTACCAATACTGTAAATGTGAAAGTGTTTATTGTTACTAAATCACGCAAAAATGACTGATTACCTGGACTAAGTACTTTTATAATCCTGTTTAAAGGGTCCCTAGGAAATTTCCGATTGGCAGAAGCTAGTACTACAATAATGTTTAGCTACTTTATCAATCACCGACTTTCTTGTCAGTAAAATAAGTTTCTTTGATTCTTCATGTTGATTTGTAGATGTGCCCGCGTTTGGGCAGCTTTTTAGATATGCATGAAACTGCGATTGCACCGCCTTGCTCAAAATGAGCTGATACATTTTACATGAGTTGAGTTTTCTTTTTCGCATATTTGTGATAAGTCGAGGGAATTGTGCTTAAACGGTTCGTTTTTTAGACAGCGTATTATTAGAGTAAGAGGTTGGAAATAATCTCTATTAAAAAAGAAAAGGATAGGTATGCATTAGTGATAATTAACTTGCCGGATATGAACTCAGAATGATATTTACTATGGCTACGTCCGTTTTCTCTGACTCTAGTCTAACTGAATCATAGGGCTGCAGTATTATTCCACTAATCTATTCAGCATAACATCTTCCGTTCCGTGTTATGTATGGCCTTGCCTTTACCATTCTTCAATTTCTACAGTATAATTATTGTAAACTTACGTTACGTGATTGTCTTCCGATATGAATGACGTGACATTAACCTTTCTCAGCTGTTTAATATTCGATATTGTATTTAAATGAAGTCAAATCATCAGTCCATTGAAAGTAACTTTTAACTATTTACATTCATTTTGTGTGATAAAAATTGCTGCGTAGCTTTCATGCCCTTAACTTACCTATTTTTTTACTTCGTGGTATAAGGGTTTAAGGCCTTAATTGTGGGATACGATTATGAATTAATAAGTAAGGTAGGGCCCCTGAGTAAAATAAAAAAAATATTTGACAACATCACATACATTGCTCCGATTCCAAAGTAAGTAGCTAAAGCACTTGTGTTATGGAAATCAAAGACAACGGTGGGATCACAAACACCCAGACCTGAGCTAATATAGAAAAGTTTGTTTTCTAAATTGACCCAACCGGGGATCGAACCCGGGACCTCAGAGATGGCGACACCTTGAAAACCGGTGTACAAAGCCACTCGACCACGGAGGAGTCTAATATTATTAGAAAACTTATATAGGTTGTCTTTATAGGTTTTCCTATAAAACTTATTCAAGTACCGAGTTCAAAGAACGATCTCATTTCACAAGATCACCACGTTTCGCCACAAACAACCCACGTGCGCCAAAATAAACAATGATTGCACGTCACCGTATGAGTCAGGCGACATCTGTCATACACCGCCGGCATTGTATGCTAATCATAGCGATATTATAATTCAGGCCGAACTCGCAATAATGAGTTTTTAATAGCGAACCATACGATTCGGAATGATCGAATAGATCGGTATGGGAAGAGTGAAATGTAATATATAAATGTTGGTATCGTTTCGGAATACGAATGAAGTTTGTTCAAAAAGTTTTCACGTCATGAAATACATTTCCTGGTGATGTACAGTCGAGTTCATAAATATGTAAGCACTTTTGACAGATGTTCACTTTTATGACAAAGGCATAAGGTTGATGATCTATCAAAGGTGCGTACACATTATTGACTGTATCTACAACATACTCTTCCTGGAAGTACCTAACTGATCCTGAAAATTCTTTGTTTTTAGAAAACTAAGCTATTTCAAAACTTTCTCAGTGTTCAAATAGAGGTTTTTCTCAAACTCTCAATATTTATTAACTTTATAGTTTTCTTAGTTCTTATTCAATGGAGTAATAGTTTAATCAGTCACATATTTATTGGCAAAACCACTGGCTAGCTAATAACTTACAATATTAGTACAGTTACTTGACCAGTAACTCATGTCATAACAGTAAAAAAAGGTGACATTATGAACCACCACCAAGAATTAAATTTTTAACTATTGTAAATAAATAAAGGGCATATTATTATAATAATAGGATTAATACGTGAGATACTAACCTATCTTTGGTACTTACGTGAAATGATTATTATTATATTGGCAATTTTAATATTAAGAAAAACGAAATTAAACGTACTAAATGTATACATAGTCTGACAAAATCCTGTCCCCAACAAAAAAGTCTGGAAAGCCTGAAAATATTTTATTCAGCATTTCTTTTTTTAAAACGATTTCACAAACCGTTTACCCTCCATGACTACAAATAGGAACAAAACTCGCAATCAGAATCGTTTCAAATTCGAATAACATCGATTCCGCTACAACGAGTGTTTCATTCGATATTTAGTCGGGTCTCGTTCGAGTCGTTCGTTCGAGCTAATAATGAGTTTTTGAAAGAACCATCTTTGGACGAACAGGCGAACATTCTAATGGGACAGAGAGTATTTGTGAAGGGCCTTTTGAGCAAATCGACGCGGCAATGAGAATTTGTATGGAAAATGTAGCGACGTGCCAATGCCATCTAAATGTTTTTAAATTCGTGTAATCAAATAAACATTACACAATTTCTATCAAATGGTAATAGTAATTAATATAAGTAATTTCTTTAACACAGAGGATAGCTTGTCAACAAGAACTTTATAATCATATTCTATGAAACTGAAAACAAAAAGCTTCATTAAAATTTTATTATTTTAGTAGGTAGTCGGAAAAGTTCGCGGCCTTTTTGGAAGCATGAATTTTGCGTGTCATATTTCTGGCAACACTAAACTTAGGCGGGAATGTAATAAATTGTTTAACAGCTGACTTTCTGGAAAAAGCGGTAAAATTAAAACAAATTGATAATTGTCTTGCTAATTTATATTTTTAAAAGTTTTTATTGGATACGTTTTGCAATTATTTTATTGGTACGGGTTCAGTCCTTAATAAAAAAAAAGCTGCTAGTGCCCAAAGAAAGATTTGTAATGTAAATGTAGAAGATGCTTTGTCGAACACTACTGCAAAAAAAAAATGATTTAGCAGCTTCAGGTCTGGTAATTTGATGATAAAGATGTTCCTCGCTGTGGTAACTTTATTATTTTTAGTACAAAAAGGCCGCGGACTTTTCCGTCTACCTAATATTATAAAGTAGCATGATTAGCTATAGCTTAGCTATGATTACTACTTTTTAAATAAAGCTTACATTGTTCACTAAACCAATTTAGAAATAGTAAATAGCTCTTAATGTTAAAACATTTAAGTACAAAATAAAGTAATTTGTATTTTTCTCATTACCTTCCAATACTTTTATTTATGCTCATATTATTATGGCTCAGCGATTGCGGAGATTAAGCAACTTTTGCAAGGGTCGGTCATGGGATGGGTGACCAAAAATTTACTATCTCGAGCTCCTCCGTGCTTCGGAAGGCACGTTAAGCCGTTGGTCCTGGTGCATTTGCAATCGTTAACACCCACCAATCCGCATTGGGGCCGCGTGGTGGGTCATGGCCCATCCTATTTATCCACCCATAAGGAAGGCTTGTGCGCCAGCAGTGGGGACATTAAAAATGGCTGATGATGATCTATAAGTAAGTATAATAAATCGTAAAACAATTTCTTTTAAATTACAAAACAAAAAACATGTAAGTAATATAAAATGAATCGGTTCATAATAATAAAAAAGTTACAAATACGCTCGGGTAGAAAAAGGAGGGCGTAAAATTTTATAACCGCCATGTCGAATCGGCTGTGCTGTTATGGGGTAAACTAGAAAAATTGAATTGTTCCTTTATAGCGGAACAATTTATAAAGTCTAGGGGGTCCAAAAAGGCACGATTTGGAATTAAACAGTAACTGATTTGTAGCAGAAATAAATTGAATACCCCAATAATTGCTCTTTATCCCCCTTACCAATAAAAATTGTATGGTAGTATGGTTTTATTTTATTTTATTTGAAAACCAACAGCGTTACAATTGTGTTTACACTACTAATTCTAACCATTAGCAAGGCCAATTACAGGTTTTCCATAAAATTACCTTACTTAGTAAATTCTAAACAAGTTTATATTAATACAATAATGCAATGATGAGAAATCAGTCGCAAAGTTAGTAGTCAATACTTTACATAAAATTATTTCATGAAATTTAGAAGCTACAAATTAACTTATTAAAAGATAACTTGATAAACTATATCACCCACTACATTTCAAACTAATTTTTAATTTAAATTTTAAATAGATTTATACTATATAATTAGATTAAAGGATCATTCACACAGTTCCGGCGCGGCAACGGCGCAATAGACTTAGAAAAATTTTCGCTGCGTTCAAGAGTTACGCAGTGTTTTGTCCCTTTCTTTTTAATGTCAAACTTAAATAGTTTGACAGTGAGTAACCATTCATCTGCTATACAATATTTATTAGTAAGGGAGAAAATTTATAAAAATTTGAAATAGGTACGATAACTTACTAAATAAAATGGAATGCACCTCATTTGAAGTCGTATTTTACTATGACTGTAAATATTTCCCGCAGTAAATCTTGCAGGCTTGTAGGTAGGGTAGCCATAACGACGTATATTTTGACACTTTATTATTTTTAATTTTTTTGGGTAATTTTTTCCGCTTTGAGCAGAAAAGGCAAAGGCTCATTTGCGCCATACAGCCATGACTTCAGAGTTTATTTACAAAATATTTGTACAGCTTTCGATCGGTGGAACACGTATCTACAAAAAAGGAGGTTTAAAAATTTTGTTACTTAGTGAAAACCCACTTTTATAGCATTAGCACAGAATTAGTATAGTCGGTCAAAATTTTGCTAGTTCATTCCATTCCTTTTTAGGGTTCCGTACCCAAAGGGTAAAACGGGAACCCTATTACTAAGACTCCGTTGTCGCAGGCTGTATCTCATGAACCGTGATAGTTAGACAGTTGAAATTGTCACAGATGATGTATTTTTGTTGCCGGTATAAAATCAAATACTAAAAAACAGAATAAATCAACAGTCCGGCTCGCAATTGGCCGGTTTTTTAAACTCTATTGCCTTTCATTGTTATTCATTTTTTAGTTTTTTAAAAATATCTGAGGTTTTACTTCGCACATTTTCAGCTTTATTACACAATAAACCATTTTTTTTTGTCTACCTACCACTATTATGGAACTATTGTGATGTCGAACTTGTCCTTGACCGATAAGATAGATAGTATTAGAAAAAATACTAGAAAAACGGTAGCATAATTGGTCAGTGCATTGGGCCGGAATCCCAAGGGTGCGGGTTCGAGTCCCGTCTGAGGTGCTACGGGTGAGTAGATTTTTTCTAATATTATTTATCTTAATATAATTAATATAAAAATAGCATTGTGAATGCGAAATATTTTTAAATAATTGCCTTGATGGATTTATTTCGCGACTATGATCTGCAAAATAAAGTTGAACTATTCACCAGTACCTATAAAATGGTCTCCCTACACGTCTGTCTATGAGAAGAGCTATAAAAGTTTTATAATAAAATCTTAAAACCCAACCACGGCATGTGCACACTTCCACATACACATATAATGTAATTACATATATTATAATATATTGACCCTCTTACCCAGTTTAGCAGTTTATTTTATTGACTATCAGCCATTTTTAATGTCAACAACAGTACCCCTCACGCGGGCCCAATGCGGATTAGTGGATGCTAACGACTGCAAATGCAGCCGGGACCAACGGCTTAACATGCCTTCCGAAGCACGGAGGTCGAGATCCCATCCATAGACCGACCCTTGTGAAAGTTGCTTAACCTCCGCAATCGCTGGGCCAGGCGCTATACCACTGCGCCACCGAGCTCCTCAATATACCACTATACTACTTTAATATGCATTACTTTGTAAATTAAACAGTGCTTTGTCCTGTAACGTATGAACGGCCCCATTTTGTGAAGTACCTAAGTAATTTGACTCAGCTATAATGTAAGCATTCATAATACGCTAAGTTTGTTCCTTAAGGGGCTGACATGAGCCAACTAGCGCCGCCAGTCGATTTTATTTTATTTATTCTAATAAAGTCCAATTACTTAAAAAAGGAATCAGTCAAGGTCTTGTGAATGGCGTCTTATGTTTATTGAATAACGTTACAACATTACAAAATGCGTGCAATTGTTTGAAAACGGGTTTGAACCAACAGTGGCCACTTTTAACAAAATCACGTTTTAAACTGTTTAAATGCCTTTTTAAACTGTGTAAAGTTATTCAATAAATATTAGACGTTATTAACAAAACCTTGACTGATTCCTTTTTAAGAAATCGGGCTTATTTAGAATAAATTAAAATAAAATCGACTGGCGGCGCTAGTTGGCTCATGTGTCAGCCCCTTAATATAATTATGTTTTGTTTTATTGTAATACTCACTCGTAGTATTTCAGTTAAGTTAAATGAGTTTTGATTCTCCTGCATCAAGTTTCATAAAAGTATCATTACTTAATAAAATTTTAAGAATTAAATACTTATTAGAGGTGTAAAACAAGCTGATTTGATTAACCACTAAATCATGCGGGCGGTAAGCTTATTTTCCACCCTAATCTTATAAAAAAGGAAGTATAAGAAATAAAAAGTACATATTTTCAAGAGTTTCTCAGTGGTAGAGGATTTCGGGTGTAGTGCGCTTCTACCCTCGGCCTTATCTTCACTTAACCTCAGGTGAGATGAAGGCCAGGCACCGACCCGAAGTGGATAAAAAAAAATCAGTCCAGGTTTATTCTACATAATTTGGTCGCATGCTGAGCCAGCCACATTAAGGCGACACGACACCAGAGACAAATATAAGGTCTGACGTGTTCTATCTAGACAGAAGCGCCGCTTTGGCCGTATTCGAAAACTTTATCGCAGGCCTATTATATAATAATATAATCGCGATAAGCAGACGATGTTTGTCCCACTCCGTGCACTATTTGCTTACGAATAAGGTAATATTAATATCAATATTGAACGACGAAATGTGTCCGAATTTCGTGATTCTTTTGAAGTAATAGGGCTGCGGTTCATATTGTTATGCTAGGAACTCCTTGCTGGCTGCTACAGTGGGTTTCTAAAGCTGAAGAACCGAATAGCATTATCATAGAACCTATTGACTTCTTTATAAAAACATTTAAAATGCCTGTGGTTCAAAATCTCGAAAGCAAAAAAAGTACAAAAAATCGCGGAAAGCGCGAAAAGTGCAATCGGCCACTCACTTGGTTTACCACATTGCAGAAATGTTCGTGTGCATGCATAGAACAAAGGAAAAAAATCCCCCCTGTGCACGCGCATTGCCCCAGCACAAACTAAATAATTCGAGTTCGTAGCCGACTGCAGACAGTAGCAACAGCGGACCGAGCGACATTAGCTTAGCACGAACATCTAGCGATAAAGAAACACGCTCGTAAATGTACTAGATAGAGTAATAATCTATGGAAAATTTCATTTCGCTTTTCGACGATAGATGGCGCTACACAAATTTCTCATACAAAATTATTACTTTTACGAATGTTTTTACGCGCGTAATTTTTTTCAATAGCTTTTCGTGCTAAGTGTACTGGTTTCTTTGAAATACTAGCTGTAGCTAGCGACACGTCGTTGCTGTCTGTAGTCGGCTACCAACTTGTGACTAAAACATAAGTAATGTATAAGTGATAGCACAAGGTACAAGCAATTTCAAAAAATTACTTTAGGAGTGGTAAAGCGTCAGTGTGGTCGATTATACCTACAAACATGTTTCAACAAAAAATATTGCTCCAACTTTACAACAATCAGAATAAGGAAGTATTTTTTGTAGTTAGCGCTAATGAGCTTTCGTCGTTTAACAAGAAACCCTACTAAATATAGTCTATGTTGAACTGAGATAGTCTATATGAAATGTATATGTGTGCGTGTACGAAAAACCGCGATTTGCACCGAGTGGCTTTTCTGTTTGCTGTATATTTTGTGCCGGAGTTTCATATAATTACAGCATTCCGTACCAAGGCCGGCACGAGAGCGAATTAAAATTTCAGGTGTATTTGCCATTGGATACTGTTGTAAACACAGAAGGAAATCACGAGCGTTATTTTGTTTACTTTTAAGGGGATTGTGAAAAAATATCAAATAACTAATCCGAGTTGATGATTGTATGTTGTAACAAAACATAATATTTCTATGACCTTCATGAAAATTTTTAAAAAGAAAAGAGCTTTTAAATATCTTTCTTTTTTTGTAAATTCAACCTCGCGATTGCATCTTTTTTAGTGACGTTTAAAAAAAATACTTCAATAGGTACAAGTTTTCACAAATTAAAGCTAGATGCTTAAACATATAATTAAAGTTATTAAATACCTAGTTATTGTGTTACTTAGTTTCCGTGACTCGGTATCATATTAAATCGCAAAATAAAAATAATAAAAACAAAACTGATCAGATATTCCAAAGCATTTACTATTTAATTTAGATTTTTAGACAATCTGCTAAATTACTTAAAAAATGATCGCGATCAGAATCTCAGAGCTGTTTAGTTTAGTTTCAATTACTATTATACTTACCTAATCAAATAATCGTAAAAACAAAACAAGATTAACTGTCTGCTACAGTTAGAAATTATTGTCTATGTTTTGCTGGGTTATTAACCCTGCTCCAATTTATACATAGGACATTTATGCATAATTAACTGTGTAGAATAATATCACCATCAGCCATTTTTAATGTCCCCACTTCTGAGGCATAGGTCTTCCTTATGGGTGAATAAGGAGGATGGGTCATAACCCACCACGCAGGCCTAATGTGGATTGGTGGGTGTTAACAACTGCAAAAGCCACCGGGACCAACAGCTTAACGTGTCTTCCGAAGCACGGAGGAGCTCAAGATAATAAATTTTTGGTCACCCATCCCATGACGGAGCCTTGCAAAAGTTGCTTAACCTCCTCAATCGCTAGGCCAGGCGCTAAACCACTGCGCCATCGAGCTCCTATGTAGAATGATATAATATTTACAATTTCAATGTTCAAATGTAATCCAACATCATATTACACCAGACAGGATTCAATAATGGTTTTGAATCAATTCGAATGGGCATTTATTATTGTAATATTAACCCTGAAACACTCAACAAGTCGCAACTGAGCATTTATGACATCTTTTCATAAAATCGGTGATTATTGGTCAGTATGAAAATGTCTTCACTAAAATTATGTGATTATGTCCAATACTGAAAATGGTCCAATATTAATGTGTACAAAGTATAACACTAAGTAGGCCACCGCTGCTGTCAAGCAGTATATTTAGATTTTATGGACAGGAAGATGGCCGCGTCACTCAAATCTAACACTATAAAAATGGCGGCACTTTGACACTCTTTGAATAACCCTAGACCGTTCAGACGTTTTCAATACAAAAAAAGTGCATAAAAAAAACTATTTTACTTTTTAGATTAATATTTGTCATGCACGTATATCAAAGCAGAATTTAAACTTTATGATTTTATCGGCTAGAATAAGGGCTATTTTCTTGAAATGTATACAACTTCTTTTGACCCTCCAAAAATACAGAAATCACTATGCCAATAAAAAGTTTTGCAATGTAAGAAGTCTCTCTTCGACATGCCGATGAAAGCACAAGTCACATTTTTTTTGTAGCAAAATACAGTAACTTCAAAGACGAAAACTTAATAGACTGTGACGAAAGAGGACCTCATTCTTTATAATCCAAAAGGGTTAACATAAACAGTGCACAAAGTTGGCCTCTCTCCACAGAGCAGATAATAATTTCCGTGACGTCACAGCCAGCTAGTTTTTACTTCGGCTATTGTTTTGCGTGACGTTTGCCTTTGTTGGTAACTAGGTCGGTCTCGTCACCTCCCTTTATGGACACTCTTACTAATGGGGTTAAATACGAGTAATACGTATAAATAAAAGTTCATCTTCATCTGTTTTTATTAATCTAAATTTTTATTTAATGGACATTCGTTTTTTCGATACATAATTGTGTCCGAGAATGTAAATGGCGGTTTTTTCATAAAATTAAGACTTTAAAAGCTAACAATGAAAATGATAGTAATAAGTTGATACTCAGTTAGTACCTAAGCTTTTGTAGGTTTGAGTTTTTCAGTTCAGATACTTTTTCTATTAATTTAGCATTATATTACATATGGCAACAAAATAAATAAATAAATAAATATTTGACAACATCACATACATTGCTCCGATTCCAAAGTAATTAGCTAAAGCATGTATCACAAACAAGTAGGTACCACAAACACCCAGACCTGAGCCAATATAGAAAGTTCGTTTTCTAAATTGACCCAATCGGGGATCGAACCCGGGATCTCAGAGATGGCGACATCTTGAAAACCGGTGTACAAAGCCACTCGACCACGGAAGTCGTCAAACTTCGTCGTCAAACAAAAATAATGATATTATGACACTTAAAGTTTTTAATTTGTTGCAACAATCTGCTTGTGTCCTTCCTATAAATATGTCACTTTTTTAATCTTGGAGAAAGTTCATAATATAAATAAAAAGGTTATTGTCCCTACGATACACATACTTTTTTTAAAGATTTTTATTCTGTGGGCGTCAAGGCAAGTTCCACGCCTGCCCCGTTAACTAAGATTAACTTGGATAACTGAGCCGTTATTATAAGTAATGCTTGTTTATATTGTGCTTAAAATCTTACGCTTTTTCTACGAAAATGGTGGGGTCTTTTTGTGTACAAGATTTTTTCTTAGGTTAATCTTTTCATGGTTTGTTAGAACGGTTCTTGAAAGTGCTTAATAGAATTTTTACCGTGACATTTATAGTGGTGTTGAAGTTTGTGATGTGAAAGATTTAACAGGTAGATAAAATAATTCAGTGGACAGATTACAATAATGTTGTGTTGACTGGCCGATCGCGAAGCGCAAGCAAAGCGTCTCCGTTTCAGCTTTGGCAAAATTGCTTTCGTATGTCCGTCCGGTTATCCGGCTGACCATTTGTTGTCCTCTACAGGTCGCATTTCTCGACCGATTCTCGTGAAACTTCATAGAATGTTTTGTCACTTCGGTTTTTATGAAATTTTTCAGAATGGCGGAGATATGGGGAAAATCATATTTCAGTCATTTTGAAAAATGTTCAAAAATGGCATAAACTTAAGGTCTACAGCTCTACAGAGCCACTAGTACATATTTGTGTACCTACTAATTTATGTATCACAAACACGAAATCAATGGTTGGCAAAAAAAACCTATTCATGGGTTCACGTCTTACAGACCGCAAGCAAAGTAAATATGTATTTACCATTAAAAATAAATCTAGATATTTAAATATAACCTTACCTTCCATCCAACCAACATCCGGCCATTTCCCTCCAATCTAGAGACATCAACAAATTGTCTTATAAAAACCGCTATATAGAAAAACGGAAATGGCAACACCGACGCGCGGCCGTCTGTACCAGGAGCCCATAAAACGGTAGTAGACTGCACCGGCATTAGCCCTAATGGGCTTATGATGTCCCTTCCTTCCGACGGTCACGCCTCGATGCAACCTGGTACTACTAATAAAAAGTGGATGAGAAGTATTGTAGGAAATATTTACTTATTACTGTATTTTAGAAAGACTATTGGTTTTTGTCATTTTAGTCTTTATTTTTGATTGTCAGAATACCAAGTGGTTGATTGCCCATTTTAGGGTTTCTCTGAAACTTAAGCGCCATTGCTCTCATAGATTTTCATATGAATTCAATCGACAGATAATGGTGGTGAGATCCAGAATTGGTAAAAGCCCTGGCTTATCAAGATTATTTTTATTTAAATAGATTCAGATTTTTGCTTACGCTACTTGACTGCTTAACTGTCATTTTCGATTTACTTTGACAAGGTCCCATCCCATTCTAATCGCGCGGAATATACAGCATTACTTGTTGCAGTTCTCCAAACAAAAGAATGTCGCAGCATACATTTATTTATTTATGACGGCGTCCGTGGTCGAGTGGTTTGTACGCCGGTTTTCAAGGTGTCGCCATCTCTGAGGACCACCCGGGTTCGATCCCCGGCTGGGTCAATTTAGAAAACCAACTTTTCTATATTGGCTCAGGTCTGGGTGTGCTTAACACCGTTATCTCTGATTTCTATAACACAAGTGCTTCAGCTACTTACTTTGGGATCAGAGCAATGTTTGTGATGTTGTCTAATATTTATTTATTATTCATTAATTTATTCATAAAGAAGTGTTTAATCGATTGTCCTTAAATCGTTGGGGAACTATTAGGTACTGTCATGCAAACTCGACGCCATATTCAGAAGATAATAGAAAACAATGCAAGGCTGATTGTTCGAGAACGTTCGCATCGAGGTACCATAGCGAATATCGAGTGGAAAATGCATTCAGAATCGTGAACAGATGCAAGATACGTGCCAGTTTTTCGTTTTGCATTGTAAGATATGAAAATGCGATGGATTTTTTTTTTACTTCACTTCTATGAGGTAGAAGGAAAAATATTTTCAAACGCAATAAGAGGCGAGACTTTATTCTTTGATTAATAAGAAAGACGATAATTTAATAATCCTGGAACCCCATCCTTTGTCAATTTTTTACAGAAAATAATAAGATATAATTTCCAGAGAACAATGACATCTTTGTTCTATATAATGCATCAGTGCATACAACAATAAAATTAATGTCGATCGATGTTTGTTATAAAATCTTTGCAACTATTATGACAACATGTTTTTTGCCAAAATATGGTTGATAAAATGTGGGAATTTAATTTCATATTTGGGAAAAATAAAAATAATAAATTCTCTCAGATAAGCTGACTTCTGTTACGAAGTTCAACTCGATATGGGAGATATAAATAAAATTTTATTTTTTGTTTCAGGTAAATGGAAACATACCTACAATAGTTAAAGATGGTGAAAGGTGGTAGGTAACACAAAACAGATAAACTAATTTGTGGTGGTAATCTCTATCTCTAATTATGAGAAGACATTGTATGAATGAAATTTTTCAAAATTACAATTCAATTAAGTTTAAATAATGTTAAGCCTATTAGCCAAATTCTTTATGCCTCAAATATTATTGATACCTCTTTTTCCACCCAGTTATAATACTGATTATTTCATCTTAGTAATAATTATATTATATTGTTTTTTGCATTCACAATGTTATTTTTATAAGCTAATTGTATACTTACAGAAAAACAACTCTTCTTTAACTGTTTTTAGTTAACCACGACCTTTCGCAAATCAGGAGAATATTTTCATTTAGTTATGATTATATTCACTATCTTTATTTAAGTGAGTCATAAATTGTCTTTATACGACCCTATAAGCTCTAACTGATAAAGAAAAGTCTCTCATTTTATCTAAAACATTCTCCATGGGATTGTTGGAGTAACAAAGAGTTACGGACTAAGCTCTTAATCCAACTTAGGTTACAGTACATTTATCTAGGCCCTAATTATATTAGAGCGCCTGGAGACGAAAGAAAATTGTTGAAAAATTTATATTTATTTACTTACAAACAAGTATTTTTATATATTCTTAGTCTTAAAAATACATAGAGTAGATAGACTTACGAACTGTCTTTCGTGATCGAATAGCATTTATTTTGTGTTAATTTTACCAACTCTTTACTTAAATCGGGAACTAGTAATTAATAGATCTATTAAAAAAGAAATAACAAACTTAAAAAATTGGTTTTATTTTAAATTATAACAGGATTTTTTTTTTTATTATTTCTTTGCCCTTGCAGCCATCGTCAAAATTATCTAAGAAAGAGCTTAAACACACAGCATGCATTCCGATCATGCGATCCGATCCGCAGATCGCTGCGATCTATGTGATGTATGGAGTTCTCCTTTCCCTTTCACACTGGTTGTGTTCCGATCCTATATCGCAGGGGGCTGATTACGTAACTCTGTTGCTAACAATTTTCGATTAAAATCGATTGAAACCGCAGTTACATTGCTGCTTTAAGTAAGATAGTTTTCACATCGGTTCTAACTAAAGCAGCAATGTAACTGCGCTTTCTGTCAGAGTTGATTGCAACAAAGTTACGTAATCAGGGGGCGGATTGCATGACCGGAACGCATCCTGTGTGTTTGAGCTCTTATAGTTTTTTTTAGAAAGGAAATCAACCCTGCGTTGTCAGTGTGAATGCGGGCAAAGACACCGCACAACGCGTAGACTCGGAGCGAGGTCAGTGCGTGCGGGCGCGCCTGGGGGTTAACCCACGCGTGCTGTCATCGCTATATCGGACTAAGGGTTACTGCACGCGTTATCATTTTAATTTAGATAGTAGTATTTGAAATTTTGAGATTTAAGCGTTCACAATGCTATTTTTATATAATACTAAATAATATACTAGAAAAAATAGGACTCGCACCAGATCATGTTCTCGGACGGGAATCGAACCCACGACCTTTATCCGGTCCAATGCTCTGACCGCTGAGCTACCGAGTCACTGGTGAGAACGTCGAATTTCTTCTAGTATATCAACTCTTACGCTGCAAGCCAGCGCCATCTCACCAATGTAGAAGGAATTAACCTCGACATTCAACTGAACATCTTTCCAGATATTTTTAAACAGTTGATTAAGATGAGAAAGCTATTTGAAATTTTGAGATTTAAGCATTCACAATGCTATTTTTATATAATAGATAGTAGTAATTATGTGACTGTCCGACACGTCGGATTGTCTTAAATATATTTTTTCTCAATTCCATTGATTGCAATTGACAATCGTTAAGTAAGTTGCACCATCAGGCTCATCACAATATATGATAATCACAGTTTCTAAAATAGCATAGACTCGAATCAGAAAAAAGTCTTTATATGAAAAATGGGGATCCATCGACTGCCTGACCTGAGCTAGATTGTTGCCTTTTTGCTGTGATAGCATTGGCAATACCATTATTAGTTGTCAATAGTTATGTATGGTTATGATACTATGAAGATTTTGAGCCGAGAAAAACCTTATTTGTTTATGAAGGTTACTAGTACACTTGTACTAGTGCACAGTACTAAACGACTCTCTTTCGTTTCAAACGCAAAATAGAAAAGTGTGCGTCTGACCTATTCTAATGCTTGCCACCCTGTGAGCCGGGGTTGCTACATTCAATTACGTTATTAAAGCTATTAATTTTAAGTGGAAATGTAAATAAGCTGACAAATAGTATTTTTGCTTTTTTAAAGACTTTATCACTGTCACGGCATGAAACGATTAGTAATTAATTATCTTATTTTAAATTAATTTCTATTTTATGACGGAAATACAAAACTGATGTACGCACAACAGTTAAACTACGAAAACAGCTTTTATTACGTACGGCGTAAAGACGGTCTCAAGGTTAACATGCATAGTCCGACGTGTCGCTGACTGTACATGTCTTAAAACACAGCACATTAACCCCCTTACTAATAAAGATTGTATAGCAGATGTATAGTTACACAGTGTTTTGTCCCTTTTTAATGTTAAACTTAAATAGTTTGACAGAGCCATTATGTAATAACCATTGTGTAACTATTCATCTGCTATACAATCTTTATTAGTAAGGGGGTTAATAAAAAAAGACTGTGATTGACCCATAAAAAAGGTGGACCACAGTTAAAGCATCGCAAATCTCAAAGCTCAAAACTGTAAATATCCTGGTTATAAAATATAGTAACTTATACAGGGTTTTTTGCAAAACACCACCCACTAAAACATCAACAACCTAGCAGGAGTTGATTAAACATCATAATTTTATATTTATACAACATGTTAGAAAAACACCCCTAATGCCGAATATGGTATATAGGGACCATCAAACTGAACAACTTTTACTATGGGACCAACTCTGAAATCGCGAAAAAAAGATCTGCTGTTTCATACAAAAATTAAAATCGAAAATATCAAAATGTATGAAACATCTGATTTTTCGCGATTTCAGAGTTGGTCCCATAGTGAAAGTTGTTCAGTTTGATGGTCCCTATATACCATATTCAGCATTAGGGGTATTTTTGTAACACCTTGTATATATTTCGAGTCCAGACTCAGAATAGAATTGATAAAAAAGTTTATTGAATAAAAATTACACATACGAGAGTTTTGTCACGATATATTTTTTTTACTATATGATTAACCTACTTTTATTGATATGTGATCTTGTAGGCAGTGAACGCGTTTAGGAATTTAAAACATAATGGATTAACATTAAATAATTCAAACCTACCTTATTAGGATTTATTTGCCTCTAACAATCTAAATGGCTTGATAATAATCTGGCTTCATAAATGTGACCGGTGCCTCTTAAGGCTCTTCAGCTATTAAGATAATGTTTGACTAACGAGAAAACTCATACATTTTACAATACGCTTCTTTTATGGCTCTATTAAAAATCCCAATTATTTTCATGATAGGTAGCTTTTTGAACAAAAATTATAGTATGTAGGCTGATGGTTGTTGTAATTTAACAAAATGAATGGGTATTTTTTAAGTCCAATAAGAATTCCAGGCAGACGAAGTCGCTAGCGCAAGCTAGCATGTGATATAAAAATCCTTTGTATGTAGTAAGTAGGTTGCTGTTGAGGATAGGGCATGAACCACTCAAACCACGTTTTTCCCGTTTAGGAGTTTATTGACAACTGACTAGCCTATTTACAATTGTTTATTTTTATCATCATCTTTTTAGATGTCACTGAAGTTTAGAATTTGGAAAGTAGACCAAAGAGAAACCCAAAAAGGCTGTAACGTTGCAGGTCGGTAACAGTTGCATAAAGTGATTTGCAGGCCTATTGGCCTGCAATATGTTATTGCTATAGCATAAAAAGAATCGCGATAATCGGACGCAATTCGTCGTTCAATTTACTTGATATTGAAACTCTTTTCTTCAGTTTATAGGATCAAGGAGTTGGACGAACATTCGTCCCAAGGAAAGTGGTGAGTAACATTCGTCTTCTTGTCGAAATTGTTTTTATGTAATAGGCCTGATGAATTAAAAAATGTATGCTAGAATTCTTTCAATTAACATTTCCGTAACTACGCTTTTATATCAAAGAGTGTTTAGAAACAGGCGATTTATTTGCATTGGCAACGAATGGAATGTTTTCATTAGTTGAGCTCAAGTGGTGGACTCAAGTGCCTACTGCATGTGGGTCGCGGCCCGATTTTGACTCTAAAATAAACCGGGATGAAGGAAGTGAAGGAAGGAAACTACACCTTTTGACATGGTTTAGTTGCAAACTAAACTTGAAACTTTTACTGCTTTTGTTAAGTTCATGAGCGGCGAGCTGGAGCCCTACTTTTGTCAGACATTAACCTGGTAAAGGATACGGGAAGCCCTTGGATACAGATCCAAAGGCTTCCCGTAATCTTTACCAGGTAATTGTTTTACCTGGTGCCCTAACCATGCTGAGTCTTCCAGTTCGTTTTCGATGATGAACTTCCAAAACTATCTTACGCAGTTGTTAATATAAATTCAAGTAACGTGATCTTCCCATTACCGCATCAGTTCACAGAAGTATATGAGTGGTTAAGGTTCTTTTACGGATGTCCTTTCTATAAAGCACAAATTAAATGTTAATACAGCTATGCCATGGCTTCATGCAGTGCAGAATACTGACGTAGATCAATATTCTGCAGATCTCACTGCAAGCAATTTAGCAAAGGTTATTTTTTAAAATTTTACATTTTCTCTGATTTCTCATTCCCGTATGCTATCTAGTGTATTCGTGGTAAAGTATTGTGTGCTCGTACATAAATAACTATGTCGGATAAATACAACCTGCCTGAGACTTCAATTAGAACTCGACCTGTCGGCTTTACAGCACAGGTCTAGTGCTATTTAGAACATCACTAGCCGCGACAATCCCACCTTTATTTCTGGCAGGCGGTATGTGTAAACAAAAACTGGTGCTATCCCAACTATTCCGGGAATTAGGCACCGGGATCACCGTGGCATCGCCGGCATCCCAACACTGCGTTAAAATTCAAATGTTTACTTGCAAATTAGTTTTGAACTGACCAACATTTATTTATTACCCACAATTGCCAACAGCCAGAAGGCTGTTTCTGTGATGCGTTGTCACGGTATATTTTTATCTACATTTACAACGTATTTCAAATATGAATTCAAAAAAGATTGTTTTTAAACACGAACTTTTTTTCGTTGATAAGTAAAATTAAAAAAAAACAGAGTAGAGTGCAACATTTTCCTTCGATTTTCAAACAACTGCATCAATAAAATAACTTACCGTAAATATGTTACCCATAGACCGCTCGCAAAGTTTAACTAATAACCCTGTATATTACAGGTTGCTCTTAATAAGCAACTAAAATACTATTTTCAAATAATTTTAATTTAAAAACTTAGCCTAAACAATTCAAACACTTAATATGTGTGCGTTTTTAATAAACCGTTTCAAGGCAACCCTAGCATCTTTTTCAGATGCAAGCGTTGTTGGATTACTCGTCCTATTTCTTATGTAAGCTCCTGAAGAAATTGATTCTCACACTATGAAAAATAGAAGAAGTGCAATAATGACGTTGGTCGAGTCCCATCTGGGACTCGCGTGTTGTCATTAATGTCGAGATCTCGAGCATGCCGGAAAGGATAAACATTAACGTCAATCTATTATGTGTGCCGACTTTTTCTTACACCCGTATTCACAAACATTACTATGAGGTCTCACAGTGGCCGCGACCGCACAGCGTCCCAACTACCAATCACACGTAACACGTAAAACAAACGAACCAATCACAGAGCTCTATTTCAACACAGTGCGTTCGCATAGGCAAGAGTCATTTGAGTATTGTTCTTGATCAGTGTCAGTGACGTTTCCCGTTTCCCAAAGTAATATTTTTTTTCAATTTTTTTTAAATTACGTATGGATTCTATGTAATAAACACTATTTTGTCACTGGAGCATTTTGATTTTTTACTGATTTTTACCAACTTTGGAGTTTTAGAAATCATAGTGTTTGTCAAATCGAGCCAAAATTTCGCGTAGGGGTTTATTTTGCTTCCTTTTTTGCTCTATATCTTAAAAGTGGAATCTATTCTCCAGTCAAATACCAAAGTAGTTCTGTATCTTGGGCCTTTAATAGAGCATCTTCTTTGACCGGAAATTTTTACATTTAGGTATTGCAAATATGTGCAGTTAGTGTTTTTGCAATTTATATTATTTTTTATCAAAAGGAGCACATGCCATACAAAATTATACTTAAGGGGCTGACATGAGCCAACTAGCGCCGCCAGTCGATTTTATTTTATTTATTCTAAATGAGCCCAATTTCTTATAAAAGGAATCAGTTAAGGTTTTGTGAATGACGTCTAATGTTTATTGAATAACGTTACAACATTACAAAATGCGTGCAATAGTTTAAAAACGGGTTTGAACCGACAGTGGCCACTTTTAACAAAATCGCGTTTTAAACTGTTTGAATGCCTTTTCAAACTGTGTAAAGTTATTCAATAAATATAAGATGTTATTAACAAAACCTTGATTGATTCCTTTTTTAAGAAATTGGGCTTATTTAGAATAAATAAAATAAAATCGACTGGCGGCGCCAGTTGGCTCATGTCAACCCTTTAAGTTTTCCAGCACATTCTACATATTATAAAAATCATCACGCATATCTTTTTTTTAATACAATAATCTTACTTTACTTTTAAATCTAAAATCCATCTGGAAAAAAAAATAATGTCAATTTTTCGGCTACATAAAACGATATTTTTTTAGTGAACTGAAGAAATGTGTTATTTTAAATAACTTCTGAGAATAATTGTATATCCGCTTCAACAAATGAATTTTACCGGATATGGCCGTCATACGTGCGGTGTTTACTTACAAATTGAAACTATTAGTGAGATGGACTTTAAAAAAACAACTTCCTCGTATTAGCTTACAACATTATTTCATATCGCATTGAACTAATAGCTACATATTGAAGAATCCATAATACTGTTCTAATTTAAGGCCTGTGCAGACGACGTCCATGAATGGTACATGGTGGACAAAGTGACTGTTAAAATCGATCGCAAATCACAAAGACAGCATTTCATGACAAAAAGCGGCACTAAAAGTCCACGTAGAAAATCTGACCTATTTCGCCGAAAATGTTTCCTTGCGTAGACGCAGGTATTTTTGGCACTGGAATGGAAACCTTTTATTTTTGTCAAAAAAAAAACTCAAAAATATATTTTTAAGGTTTTTAGATCAACTACGAACATTTCATAACAACTTCGCAAAAGTTGTTGTAACATTTAAATTACCCAAACTAAATCCTATTTTGAAGATTTTTCTCTCTATCTGGTATTTCATCATAATCAAAGTACTTATGTTAACAAAATTGCCTAAAATTGCACAACGGTGGCAAACAAACGAAAGTCCCTTTTGTTCGTGTCGTGTCATAGTGTCCCACGGTCGCATTACGTTTTCGTTAAATACTAGCAATAGGTACCTACTAAGGGTTTGTGTTAATATTTGAGAATAACAAGTAAACGTATCAAAGGAAAATAATATAAGCTTTTTATACTAAGTTTTAAAAAGTCAACATGTTTGTAACTTATACAACATGTTACAAAAATACCCCTAATGCCGAATATGGTACATAGGGACCATCAAACTGATCAACTTTGACTATGGGATCAACTCTGAAATCGCGAAAAAAAATCAGCTGTTTCATACAAAAATTAAAATCGAAAATATCAAGATGTATGAAACAGCTGATTTTTTTTCCACGATAGTAGTAATAATGTACCCTCTCTTAAATGTGATAAAACGCTATATCATATCGCGTTTCAATGGTCATGCTAGTGGGGCAGATGGGAAAAATCCCTGATTTTAGTATTTATCTATTGTGAATGCAAAAGTATGAATCTAAAAATTTTACTATTATTAAAAAAACGCACCAAATCATTTTCTGGTAATTAGGTTTAGTTTGGTTTTTAGTTAATTACATAAACTAGACTATGATTTATTATAACCTAATTCCTGAATTTAGTTTGAGAATGATGACAGAGATTATTCATACTGAAAGAAACATTTTGAAATCGCTTTCAATGTGTATCATTTTCGTAAACTCATAGTAATGGTATTACAAGCCATAATCTCGGAATCTCACCATTATCCATTAGTCTCTCCCATGCCTTTTGCTTTCATTCGGATAATTTTCTTTGAAAGTGAAGTTTTCTCTCAGATACTGGATCAGATACTTATTGGTAATGTTGAATGAACATAAATATTAATGCAATATTTCCGTTATCTGTTTTTTTTTTAAAGATAAAGATATTTTTTTAATGTAAAATACATGTGGTGTTATATACAAAAAGAATCGTACACATTTCGCTACATCAAGCATGCAAAAATTTTCAAAGATGATTATAAATGAAGCTCCGAGGTTAGAACATTTATAGTAAAAAGTAGTTTAGTTAAAATGATTGTAATAAGTATTTATAATTATAAAACTTAACTGTCATTTTTATTTCTGTTTAAGTATTATGGCTAAAGTTTTGATTTTCTTTTCACATCAGTAATAAATTATTCGATTCGATTATTATAAAACAAACTTTAGCTTTTTTCGAATGTTTTGTGCGAATAATAATAAGTCATAATAGATTTAATCTAATGTGTAAAAAGTTATAATTATTTTTTATAGAAATTGAAAATAATATAAAAGATAATGAATAATTTATGAATGTATGTAGTGGCAGCACATGCGGGCAGGATGCCTCGTGACGTCACGGGAAATGATGCAGTTTCCCATGAATGACGTCATTATTAGTGCATGTTTGAGATTAGGGGCCTATGCACACGATGCCGTCGTTTGATAAACGAGCGTACTACGTGAATTTACATCGAGACAAACTGTCCCCGCATGTTTAAAGGACAAATAGTTTATTTGGCTGTCCCACATGAACTACACGAGGAATTGTGATAAAAGATAGCCTACCTATGTCCTTTTTAGGATATATTTTGTTAAAATAAAATTTATTTGTAACAAAACAAATGAAAAACGTGTTTATTTCATAGGTACCATAACATTTGTGTACCAAAACATAAATCAATGGGTTCAATGACTTACGGCATAATATGTATCCTGTATATTATACAAAATAGTTGTCAGAATATCAGGAAGTAATAAAAAGGAACCAACCAAATGCAAAAAGCAAACTTAATATAAAAATAAACATTACAAAATGGCAAATAAATATCGTTTATAGCTTTTTCGAGGAGCTCGGTGGTGCAGTGGTTTAGCGCCTGGAGCGCTTTGCGCTCCGCCGATTGCGGAGGTTAAGCATCTTTCGCAAGGGTCATGGAATGGGTGACCAAAAATATACTATCTCGAGTTCCTCCGTGCTTCGGAAGGCACGTTAAGCCGTTGGTCCCGGCTGCATTTGCAGTCATTAACACCCACCAATCACATTGGGCCCGCGTGGTGGTCTATGGCCCATCCTCCTTATCCACCCATTAGGAAGGCCTGTGCCCCAGAAGTGGGTATAATACAAATAGCTGATGGTCATATCATTCTACACAGTTAATTATGCATAAATGTCCTATATGTGTATAAATTGGAGCAGGGTTAATAACCCAGCAAAAAATAGCCCATAATTTCTAACTGTAGCAGACAATTACTCTTGATTTGCTTTTACGATTATTTTAGTAGGTAAGTATAACAGTAATTGAAGCTTTTTTAGATTTTACTGCTATTTATAAGCAATGTCACTTGACAATCTTTTAAAAACGTCACCCGTTTCAACACTCCGTAGAATATTTGATTTGTTCGTCTCAAAATAAATGTTCGTAACGTAACACAACGGATAAATACATTTAACAACGGAAACCCGTAATCACGAGTGACATGTGTCAAGTACTTTAGCCGACAGATCGTCAATTAGTCAAATAGCGAAGACTCACGGTCGCTTTGCTTTGTGATATAGTACCACGATAGTACAAGATTCAGATAGGAGCCAAATCTACTCATTTTCGTTCAACTTCGATTCAGTTGTGATTACGTCTACGTTACGTTGTCACATAGTGACATGGCACAAAATAGTATTCACTGATATTTTAAACAATCTTTAATCTATACGCCAACATTTGACCCATCACTGATCGTGCATTTTTTAATTAATATAGACAACATCACAAACATTGCTCTGATTCCAAAGTAACTAGCTAAGCACTTGTGTTATAGAAATCAGAGACAACGGTGGAACTACAAACACCCAGACCTGATCAAATATCTAAAAGTTCGATTTCTAAGTTGAACCAGCCAAGGATCGAACCCGAGACCTCAGAAATGGCGATACCTTGAAAACCGGTGTCTTAAACTACTCGACCACGGAGGTCGTGGAAAAAGTTAAATGAAAATGTGACATTATTTTCAACTGTTTATGTTTAGCTAAGACATGTTCATAGAATTGGGCCTAAGCTTCGTTAAGTTTCAGGGTTAAGCTACACTTTCACGCCCAGCTTCCTAGTTTTCCATTGCTCTATAATTTTTTATACTACTATCATTTTTCGCAAGAGCGAAAAAACAGTGGGTAGCCTCGTCAAAAAGTTAGTTGGAATGCATTAATATGTCGGAACTGGGCTAGTTTTTGTCGGAATGGGCTTGGGCTGGCCATGTGTGTCACCGAAGCGATGACAGGTGGAGCAAGTTGTTTTTCATCTGGAGACCTCGCACTAAAAGAAACGTAGGTAGACCACCAGCCAGATGGTCTGACGACATATCAACAGCCGCAAGACCACTCTGGCCTAGACAAACAGAGAACAGGGCTGCTTGGAGGAAAAGTGGAGAGGCGTATGCTCAACGGTGGACGGATATGCGCTGAAGAAGAAGAAGGGCTATGTCTAGCTAGTAGAAAGGTTGCTTTTTATCCTACTAAATATATAATTCTGAAAGTTTGGATGTTTAGATGTTTGTAAGTCAAACACGCTATAACGACCAAACGAATTAATGATAACTTGTATGACAAGTGTATTTAGTTAATATTGCCCCTTCGGTTGTAGACTAAATTCACTCTGGGCTAATTCTGCATATCGTACAATATGGTTTTCTTAGCTATGCATTATCGAGTAGTCAGTGATTTCTCAACTAGTTGTAAGTTATATGGTCTCACAATTACCTTTCCGATATGTAAATTGTTAAACCTACCCATTTTAAGTAAACTTTTGTTGGTTATTATGGAAAATTACCTGACTTTAAATGATTAGGTGATCTTTCAATTTTGTACGACTCAAAAATACTGGAAGAAAAAAGCAGCCCTTGACGAGTTTCTTGCCGGTTCTTCTCGTTACAATGTCTTTAGGGCGCGCGAACCGAAGGCGTTCTTTGACATTCACAAGTGCTTGTAACAGCCTAGACTAAATAAATGATTTTTGAATTTTGAACGGATTATCTCGGTCAAAGGTTCCCTAGGGATTTTCCGACTGTCTACGCGTACGAAGTCGAGGGCGGTAGCTATTTTCACTATACTTCTTAGCACTTCCTTGGACTAGAAAATGGGCAGTAATGATTAGCGATGAAAATGGTCTAACAATTCAATATCCAACCCGCCTGCCAAGCGTTAAGACTATGGCAACATCCTGCCAATAATTATGATGATGATGACATTCTTACTTCTTTATTCACATCACAAGCAGTACCTACAACAATAATGCCTACGGAATTTTCCTCGCGGCTAGGGCTGGCACTGACGTCTACTGAAATATCGAAGGGCGGGTTGCGACAGCTTTCTCAGCTGATCTATTTCTGACCGGCCGCCTCTCACGCGAGGCCGATTCACCTCACTGGCCGTGTCTAATATGTAGCTATGTCAAACTTTTTTGTTTTTTAGTTTACGCTACGTTGGGTTGGTAGTGTTTTTTTTTCAGACTATTACTCAGTGAGAGTGATATGTTAGTCAGATTTTTGAGGATACTTTTTCTTTTTAAATAAATACATGTTATGAAAAATAAAAGGTATATTCTCATTAGCAACGTTTTTGAGACATTCCAGTTAGGATACAAATATACAAATTGAGCTTTTTATTATACCTTATTGTCATTTATTTCTTCAAAATACAAAAAGTAAGAAATTGCCATGTGTCTGAGATCTGAAAAAAACGGTTTTTGGAGAATGCGCTAAAAAACCATCCTCCTCTACCTTTTACTTTTAATCCAGTTTTCTCAGTTATATTGATAATCCCGGCAAGCTAATGTTAAACTTTATTTAGGTTTTTACGATAAAATGTTAGGTTGGCAGTGTTTAGTTTA
Organism: Catoptria pinella; assembly: GCA_963556745.1. NCBI lineage: Eukaryota > Metazoa > Arthropoda > Insecta > Lepidoptera > Crambidae > Catoptria > Catoptria pinella. The sequence continues at coordinate 3,600,180 of OY750771.1, forward strand.
GTAGAGTCAGTGAGATCTTAATTTGCGGCTTATTTTTTGCGCTAGTGGACCTTAATTAATTCAGCTAGCTTATCGAAAAGATTGCATTTTTGAATTTTCAAAAACATATTTCCGTAAACATTTGGACACAACTCAATATTTTTTTAACAAAACACATTTTTTTTTCTTGGTTTTAGTAAAGTAATGAATGTTAAACTATTTATCTACTGCAAAAGATTTTAAGGTCTTTACCTTAAAATCTTACCTAAAAATTAAAGATGGAACTGATATATTTTGTATACGTAAATCGTGTCGTGTCGGTTTCCGGCTTCGAACGAATTAACTCGGATGTCATCCGACCACAGATTAATTAAACCTGAAAAATGGCGGTCCGAACCAATCTGGCGCGGGTAATATACTACTCGAATACATCTCAATATATGGACGGTTAAGATCTAAAATTATATTTATACATCACAATCAACATTAGGATGGAAAGCAAATATATAGGTGTGTAGGTATGTGTATGTGTAGGTAGGTGTGCAAAAAGCACAGAACGGACCCGACTCTTCACTTCAAATAATCTGTACCCCTAGCACAAATAGTTATCGAAAAAAACGCGCGTAAAAGCACTCTATAGATGATTTGTCTATGGGAAATCTCATTTCGCTTTTCGGCGGTAGATGGCGCTGTTCAAATTTTCCATACAAAAATTACAGGCACAACAGTTATGCACCAAAATTTTTTTTACCAAAAATCTTTCTTTAAAATTACAGTTTAGAAGGTAACCTTTGCTAAAGTAACATCCCTAACATCCAGTCGATTTATACCTTGTCAGAGCAATTTATATATGTATACATCTCTAAACTCGATGTGATCAGATTTAGAAACGCCGTAAATCTTGTGCGTTTAGTTTCACGCGACGGGCGGATGCAGGAATGTGTTAATTCAAAAAAGAAACTGGCTTCTGATAATTTAAATGATTCACTCGGGCGAATGCATATCGATACATTACGCTAATACTGGGATGAGGTAGTTCTTGGGCTGATAAAAATTGCAATCTTTACATTACATCCTGTGATGTTCTATTCATTTCGAAATGAACACAATATACTCCTTTTTTGCGCAGTCCTGTCAAAATAAACGACTAAGACTTCTCTTGAATGTCCTTTGAATAAACTTTGACTAAGAAACTAACATCGATTCTTAAAATTTGTTTTTATGACATAAATTAGTAGCTCTATATTGTAGAGCTGTAGACTTCGCGTTTTTGTGACATTTTTGAACATTTTTCAAAATGGCTGAAATATTACTTTGCCCATTTCGAAGAACTGAATCAACAAAAACAAATATAATTATAGAACCTGCTCACAAAATTTCACGAGGATCGATTGAGAAATGCAACCTGTAGAGAGAACAAACGGACAGCCGGACAGCCGGACAGCGGGACAGACATACGAAGCGGAATACGAATAAGCTGAAACGGTCAAAGTCAATTAATTTCATTAATAACCCCAAGTTCCTAACCTAATATTCTTCACAGAGTTGTAAGGTTATCTGTGGATGAAATTTTCTATTAACATCTGTACGCGAGTGAATGAATAAAGATTGTATGAAAGTAATTCATTACTCAATACATTAAGAAAAAATATGTGATATTATTCGTCTACAGAGTTAGTGAGTGATCTTATAAAGTTCATTCTGACTTCTTTTAATAATTAATAAATTAAAAAAAGAAGTTAGATTGCACCAAGCTTGCACACTATTCTAAAAGACCAACATATAAAGTAAGTTAATACTTTTTAGAGGTTTTATATCGTTTTTTTTTCTGTAAATATAAGGAAAATATAAAGATAAAAAGAAAGTAAAAAAGACCCTACTTAATCAACCTTTAAAAGGTTTTGACCTTGAGCGCAGCGACAATTTTCTAAGTCTATGGTTTTGACAGTATCTTTATTACTTTAATTATTTAAAAAAAAAACATTACCCATGCGAAAAATCATCACGTCACATCTGACAAATTCATAGAGACGTAACAAATTGACACTTATATGAATATAATGTATTTATCTCCATACTCACCATCCCTTTTATTCATGTCTGGCGTTTATTTCAGAACTCAAATCATGAGTTTGACTCATCTACTCTTGATATGTATATTTGGAACTGCCACCGCTTTTTCTATGTGACTCTCATTTTTTATTCTGGTTATCATTGTCATCGTTTTGTGACGTACTTTACTAAATAATGTTCTTTGTTGTTTTCTCATACAAAAACACTATTGTAGTCATGGTGTAGTCTTATGTTTCCTATGTTTTTTTGCTGAGATTGCAAAAACTACCATCATATTTAATTATGTTTCAAATAATATATTATTATCGTAATTAGAATATCCAGGGGGTCTAGCCAAAGTAACATTTACAAATTTTCGCTATCGCTTCGCTTCGAAAAATGTATGGATTTGACGTTTTAAATTTCGATTGATAACGAAACCTTATGTCAATCCCATACATGTTTCAAAAGCGAAGCGATAACGAAGATTTGCAAATGTTGCTTTAGCTAGACCCCCTGATATTTTTCAACCCTCTTCAGTGGTTTTTTTACACCACTCATTTCTAAATCCTAACTTGTCTCGCGTTGGCATAAATTTTCCTGTCCAACACATTCCACACGTTCTCGAGAAAGAATTGCATTAAGACTCCGGCGAACAGTGAGCTCCCCATATACAAACGTAATACCAAAATGATTTGCAATTTGAGCATGCTTAACTCTTCTTGAGATATTATTCAGATTAAGACAGTATTTGTCTAGGTTTCTATGAAATAAAAATCCAAAATACTAAACGAAATAAAAATCATGCGATTTATAGTTTTGTATGAAAAAATGTGATTGACGTTTATTTAAAATTGGGTTAGTATTTTGGAGTTTTAATTTAATAGAAACTTTGACAAATACTTTCTTAATCCGAATGACATCACAAGAAGAGTTAATTATGCTCAAATTGAAAATAATTTTGGTATTACGTTTGTATGGGAAGCTCACTGTTCGCCGATCTATCATGACCCAAAATAATAATGCCAATGTATGTATATATACTTACGTTATAATAAAAAACTTTATTAATCAAACAGCAACAACACAGTAATTGTATTGTTAGCGCGTGAGCTTCATTAAGAAATCAATTCCTTATTATTTTTCGTATATACCCGTATAATTTATTTATCAGTGACATTAACAGCTGTTCGTTATCGCAATCAAAAATCAATGTTAATTTACTTTCAATACGAGAAAAAAAAGCGCTGCAATGCTTAAAATATCTTTATAAATGAACTTTTTAGCACATGAATGAAATTATGTTTACAATATAAGCCCCAAAAAGCTTCAAGCTTATAAATAAACTGATTTGTGGAGCGTTCTATGTTATTATAGCGAAGAAATATAGGATAATGCGGGGTTATATCGGGCCAAAATTAAACGGCGCGCGCGCAGCAGTCTTTGCCGCGCTCCTGCCGAGTTCGCGCGCTCGGCTCCAATCACACTTGTTTACGTAACAGTCGAACAACATAAACAAAAAGCTCGAAATATGTTGTGTTAAATGTTGTTCAACGTGTTTATTATTCTGCGATAATCTTTTTAGGGTTGAAACTGTGTAAGATTTTTACGTAAGAATGTAAATGAAAGATTTTAAGTGTTCAAAAATAAATGAATGGTATTGTATAACAATATACTATTCAAATAAAGTGTCGTGTATATTTAGGATGAAAAATAAATACTTTATGATTTTATGAGGTGAATATTTGTGGGATTTGTCGTGCCAAAACTAGTGAGTGGGTGTTGAGGCGTTGGGTGGGAGTTCTTTAAATAAGTGTTTATTTGTGATAATGGTGGCTATGTTGGAGGTGGAAAGGAATAATAATGACTATTTTAGGTCTTTTTTGCCAGTTGTAAGTGGTTTTGTTATTATTTTAAGAGTATATTTCGTTTTCTTTACAAGCCCTTCCTGATAACATTGAATATTTTTTTTCGTTAGTTTGGTTAATGAAAAACTTTTCGTGTGAATTATTATCATTCTTCAACAATATATTATTACAGTTATTTCAATTACGGATGTTAAAAAAAATGGTTTCATTTGATAGATGAATTGATGCTTTGAAATCCAAGACTGCTTCAACCAAGATTCAAACCTGTACCCCTAGCACGAACATCTATCGATTATAATTATGTACAGCGCCATCTACCGCCGAAAAGCAAAATGAAATTTTCCATAGATAATTACTGTATCGAGTACTTTTACGCGCGTTTTTTTTCTCGATAGATGTTTGTGCTAAGGGTATTGAGATTTTGCGTTACCTACCTGTAACCCGTAGCACGAACAGTTATTATTTTTTCCATATTATTTTTTATTTATTTATCTTCTTTTGCCAATATAATGTACTCAAAATCTTTATAAATAAAAATGAATCGCCGAAATATATGTAAGCGTAGGTATAACTTGATACGAAGTTCATGTAATTGTTGACACGTAAAGTTCCTATTTTTATGGATTTTTGTTGATTTGTTTGTTTCTTGTAACAAAACTGTTTATTCAATCCTATTCAAATAAATATTAGGAACCTCATGTAGAAATTAATGAACATTTTGTTGAGATAAATTCCTCGGGTTAGCTTTGTGGCCTTAAGATCTAAGTAGCGAATTTGTGGTTTATGTGGTCGAAAAGGGATAGGAAGGAGTGCAATAATTCAAGAATAAGTTGACATAATAACACGTTAATAATAAAAACATTGCTCGAATTAAAAAAAAAAAAAATATAAGCAACGAACAAAGAGCCTAGGCTATAACTATTAAAAAAAATACACAGCAATATTTTTCTCGATAGATGTACCCGTTAGTACTTACAAACATCTGTCGCGAAAAAAACGCGAGTAAAAAAAATAGATATTATGTTACTGTAGAACCCCCAATTTATGTAAATCCTAAGATTTTCCAGTAAAACCTAAGATTCACCAACTTTTAACGGTAAAAGTTCGAACTGCTCTGTGATCATTGTTCATTTCGAACTTTTAACACCATTCACTAGAAATAAAACACTTTTTACGGATTACAGCGCGTATATTATTAATTCAGGTGTTGTTTTAGAATTATTTAGTTTGTATTTATTGGTTTTTAGAATTCCCGACGTTTCGACACCTTTCCAGGGGCCGTGGTCACGGGAGGACTAAAGCTAGTTAAATCTTAGATTTTACCTCAGAGACACGGTAAATGCTGAAAAATAATTATTTTGAAAGTGTTTAAAATATTTTTTTTCTGCCAGTGGGAATGGGTCTGCTTCTGCCTACTTAACGTCTTAACGTTTATTGAATTATATTAATTTTTTTTTCGTAACATCCTAGAACCCTGTAAACTGATTCAGTAGAAATGAGCTAATTAAATAATGTTATTTTTTTATTAATCTATGTTAATTGTAACATGTATGAATGTAATGTCTGGAAACGATATACATATTTGTAAATATCGTTCCTTCTGATAAAGCTGATAAGTTTTTTGCGCCCATTTTTCTTGTCAGCTAAAAGACCATAATGGGTGGGTAAAAGAATTGACGATTTAAAAATGCTTATTATGTGAGCTTATTTGAATAAATATTTCTTCAATTTCAATTTCAATTTCACTTATTACTAATAAATAATCAATAAATAAATAATACTAAAAATCATAATAATTTATACAAAGGATTTCACTGATGGTTATTTTTATTCTAATGTATTTACTCCTAAGATACATAAAAATAGTAATGAAAGTGAAGAATAAATCAAAATGATAACGAAAAATTACGATTTATGGTAATTTGAAACTATTTTACTAATTTATGATAGCTAATTCACTATTTTATTTTAAAAAAATCCAACATGGGTTGCCTCATTGGTAAAACCTAGCAAGTGCCAAACTAATGGTAAAAGTCCAAAAATCTGACTCCCTTTTATACATTTACTAACTCATGTTGGTAAATCCTAAGATTTTTTAGTAAAACCTAAGATTTACTAATATGCGAACTTTTACAGTAACATATAAAGTAATTTTGTGCCTATAGGAAATTTGTACAGTGCCATCTACTGTTGAAAAGTGAAATGAGATTTCCCATAGCATAGACCATGATTAGTCTTAAGATTTTCGTGAGTTTCCTTTGTCAATATCGGCTTTACATTGTCAACAATAATGTTAAAAACATTGTGTAAATGTTGTACTTTATTATAATGAAAAAATATTTTATTTTTTAATTTTTTTATGACCCAATCTCCGAAGAAATGATCGCTTAGCTGTTCAAAACAATATTTTGATTAAATAAATGGATACTATTGGTAAGATAATTAATCTAAGAGTCCTTAGACATTGCGGCAATTTGCAGCGATATAAACGCGCGTTCGACAGCCGCGCGGTTGCATTGCGACACCAGCGATCTCGATTAGTGGGTACCGAGAAATAGTGTAAAGGTAAACAATTTGCTACCGTATCGATGCTGCATCACGACTGAATCGCGACTGTATTGCTGCAAAAAGTCGCAATGTGTAAGGGCCTTAAGTGTCAACAGCAACACCCCATTATCTAAAACACACAGACTTTTTTATTTTGTGCCATTAAGACGCCGGCGAACAGTGAGCTTCCCATACAAACGTAATACCAAAATGATATGCAATTTGAGCATAATTAACTCTTCTTGTGATGTTATTCGGATTAATACTGTATCTGTCTAGGTTTCTATTAAATAAAAATTCCAAAATACTAACCCTATTCAAAATAAAAGCCAATTAAATTTTTTCATACAAAACTGTAAATCGCATTAATTTTTATTTGGTTGAGTATTTTGGGTTTTTTATTTAATAGAAATCTAGACAAATACTGTCTTAATCCGAATAACATCACAAAAAGAGTTAATTATGCTAAAATTGCAAATCATTTTGGTATTACGGTTGTATGGGAAGCTCACTGTTCGTCGGCGTCTTAACATCTTCGCAAAAGTGACGGCTAGAAGTCCGTAAGTACTTGAACTGTTACCTCTTTATCATTATCTAAAGATACTCTATCTGCGGTTACGCGGACGACGTAAAATAATTAAGCGTATTTCCGCACTGTCTAAATAAACAAAGTAAAACACTATTCATACGTTTTTAAAATTTGACTGGAAGCCAAATGGGCGACCTTCGTACATTTATCTTGTAGACAGCTAGGCGAGATTTCATTACATTCTTTTCAAATAATAAACTAACGATTTGATTTATTGTCAAATTAACTGCATAGTTTTAGCAACAGTATTTTTCGGCCTTAATAAAAATAAAATATTCATGCATTACATTATTCCAATTTTTTATATTTACGTGCGTTTTTAAAGGCTAAAAAAATATATTCAATATCAACATTTTTCTGGTTTCGAAAAATCTTGTATGCAATAAACTATAACTATACTCAAACCGATTAAGTATATCACTGGCATTGTATTGTTCTCTAATCCCTTGTAAAGAAAACTTAAATCAAACAAAGTATTTCTGAATTAATTTCCTTTTTACTCTTTTTACTTTATTTGATCTCACGAAAACCTGACGTTAATAACATATATCGCGAGGACTATATTTTACTCGTGTAAACGGTTCACCATATTCATTATTCACTTTTTCTCATTTCAGGCTGTCAACTCCCCACCCGCCCCCCACCGAGAGGTGACGGGGGTGACCTCCGGCATCTACCGACCCCAAAACGAAGAGTACACTGCAGTGCAGCGCCGTGTCGACCGACCAGCTCCTGAACTGGATTCAGAACGCAAAAAAGAAAAGAAGTGGTCCATCGGCAAACTTTTCAGAAGAAAGAAGAAAGATGACGACACCGAGTCTTCGTCAGAGAGTGACGAGGGCGTCAGCACAAAATCCCCATCGAAAAGAAAAGCTAAGAAGAAAAAGAAGACCCCAGCTGTCAATAATTTTGACCACATAGTCATTAGAGACACAAGGCGAGCTCAAAGCTTAGCCAAACCCAATATTCGTGATATTACTGATGATGGCGTTTTGTCTGACCCTTCTGCCGGATTCATCAATTATAGAGCGAAAAATCAACATTTATATGGTGCTTCTAAAGAATCACTCAGCTTGAGAGATGATAGTTCCAGCAGGTCAATGAAGAACTCGCTGGAATCCACATCGAGAAAAACCAGGAAAGGTCGATTGAAAGCTCGAGTGGAAGCACTCAGAAACAGCATGAGAGCTGACTCAAGTAGTGACGAAGAATCCCTAAAGTCATCCAATTCATCTTCTATGGTTCGCTTCAGAAGTGAAGATTCGTTAATGCGCTCAAGAGATAGTTCGCTGAACAAGAGATCAAGAAGCGCCAGAAACGAAAGATACGTAAAACGTTTATCTCGCGATGAAGAAAACCAACTCAATAAAGAAGCAGAATTAATACAACAGGGTTACACAAAAGCTGAAGTTGAAATGTTGACGAGAACGCCGACCAGCCAAAGTAGTGGTTATGGAACGTGCAAACGCGATCAATCTAACAAAATCAAACAGGAGCACCTATATGCTAATGATGTCAACCGCCGTCCTATGAAATCGGAATCAATTTCATCTTTCCCATCTACTCAAAATTATCCATCATCCATTAATTTTAATGCTAAAGTTAACAATGAGCTCATTAATTATTCTATACAGTATCAAAATAGTAACACAAACAAAGAACCGCTTTATGCTAACAATCGAGAGAGGAGTGTAAGTAATCAGTACGATAGACCAGATAATGTAATGTGCGTGAAATTTCCTTTAGGGAATGTGACAAACATAAAAAGGGAAGAGCGGGCTCCACCGGTACCACCTCCGAGAGACATGCACAGGAAAGTAGCCACACCTTTATCAATGTACTATGAAAATAACCCCATAGTAGCTGATAGGATGGGCAGTACTCAGAATTTAACCCATGGCGTACCTAACAATGATTTTGAAAGAATCATGAGACGAAGTCAAGAGCGAACAGTTGGTCAAGGTTTTAATGGCTTAAGACGACCAATATCAAATTCTGTAGATCACATAGCGATGCAAAACAATGAATACCTTCAGAACTACCAATACAAATCTGAACAACCTAGAAGGCCCGCTTCTGTATCAGCAGAACCTAATCACTATGGGCTCTACGTTAATTCACCACCATGGAGGAAAAAGGTAGACCAAAATAACATTATTAAACCAGAACCTGTACAGCCCCGACAAGACTTTTTATATTTCGCCGATCAAAGTCCTCGTTCTAGACGACCAATTAGCATCAAAACTAGTCAAAACAATTACGAAAATCAATATTTAAGTGATTCTCAAGCTTCACTCAATATGAGTGAGAGTGTATATAGGAGACCTCGTAATGCCTCCGAGTTCTGGAGGAAAATTGATGATGCCGAAAGACAACGAAGACAGCAAAATGTTTTTGCAAACTCTAGGAGTAACAGTGACTACTCAAGTAATACTCAATTACAAAGGACTCCTTATTTGGAACCAAATAAATGTGTAGAACGAAATGACAATCCTGATATACAAAATAAAAATAAACTCAATTTTAAGTCACAATCTTTAGATACTACCGATGATGCCAAAGTATGGAAAGCAACTACAGAATATAAACGATCAGTCATAGTACAGCCACCGACGACTGTCACATCTCCTACTACAAAAACGCACGTTCGACACAAGTCTGATACATTTGTACAAAATACATATCAGATGCCTTCAGATGATGAAAAAAGTTCTGAACGTCGAAAATCGACAAATCTCGATGATGCTCTTAATGAATTGGAAGCAATTTACAATAGTTTAGGTTTAGGCGACGAAGATTTACTAGATCGAGCTGAACGCCGAGAACTGATGACTCCGAAATATAACGATCACTTTAACGATTGGAATGGCAATGATGATGATGTACAACTACGAAGTCAACCCGCTACACCATTAAGACGGGCTCAAAGAAGGTCCACTCTACCAGATAAACTTCAGGATGACATGGCATTCCGAAGAATGAACTCATTGACAAAAGAAAAGCCAAACTATAAGGACACTCAATCACAAATAAGTTATATGTTGGCATCCCCTGTTTACGTACCATATGCTTCTGACGATGAAAAACATTCTGAGAGAAATGAACCTGATATCGTACATGATGATGTGGTATACAGAAATATTAAGCAAACTAACAATAGACTTAAAACTATTGATCCACAACCACCCTTCGGCATTCCAGTAGGACCAGTGTCTCCTGCTCCTCAGAGTGATTATTTACACGCAACGCCAGAAAATAAGGGTAGGTCACGGTTTATTCCGAGACGATCACCTGATATTGTTTCTGACGACTTAGCTTATAGAAGTCTACGGAAAGATAACAGACACTCGTCCTTATTTAATGGAGAAGAGTATAATGGGCATATAAATAACAATCATAATCACCCTGAGTTTCCATTTACTAAAGATTCAGCAGCTAACTTAAAGAAGAAAAGAGCAGTGAGGTCACTATCTGCAAATATATTTACCATGATCCAGAAAGAAATCGATGACGCTCTCATCATGAGCAAAGTGGCAACTTTACAAAAAACTCATAGTAACAGCGATGTTATGAGGCGGCTGCGTGAAACATTTGAAAACAATGATAAGGAACAAGATCATTTTCCTCGCAATAAGGTAAAACAAAGACACAATACTGTTAGTCTCTTTGTCAATAACTCACATCCGACTGCACCTCATTTCGCTAAAGATGATTCATTCATTCACAATGATGATAAGTATCTCGCCAAGCCTCCATCTTGTGATAAGTCCAAAAGTTCATCGCCATCAAATAGGTCACCACAAGCATCAAAACGTTCTTCTAAAGATGAATTTCAGCATGTGCTTAGCATGTTAGCTCAAGAAGCCATGGATACAAGCAACAAGTTAGGAGTAGCATTAGCAGAATTAGACAAGAATAGAAATAACTCTGACAAAAATTCTGACGTTCAAAGCCGAATCACAGACAGTAGATTATTATTTTTAAATGGCCTAACAAATAAATCAGATGATTCATACCCTGAAGTTAAAGTAGTGCAAGTCCATTCTGAAATACTAGGTGAACAAAAACCTGAACGAAAAGAAATAAATACGATTGTAGATACCGAATCCAAAGCTAAAAAGACTGAAGACAGTCTCTTAGCAATTTCGAATCAATTACACAAAGTTGAAGATCAACTAAAACATAGCTTTGAAAAAGACATAAACTTTGAGGATGAAAGTTTAAAGCTTTCTGAGTACATAAAAAAAGAAGAAGAAAGATCAAAAGCTGAAGAAAAGGCCGTTTCTATGCCTGAAAAGACATTAATACCAGACGTTGTTCCATTAAATGTGCAAAATGATTCAAGAAGTATTGAAAATATTCATTTTAATAATAATCATTCCGATAGTAAAGTAGAAAAACCAATATACAATTCACTTAATCCGTTTCTCAACTGTGACGATAAAATACAAGAAATTAATGAAATCAATGCCTTTAAAGAATTAAAAGATGGTATTTCTGATTTAATAGCGGGAATCACAGAAGTTAATGAAAAACTATTCGTTCCCAAAAACAATTCTGAAAAAGAATCCAAGCCTGCAGAAGAAAAAGTAGCTAGTATAACAGAAGCAACAGAAAAGCTGAATCAGGTTATTCAAAATCCACCTAAACAAGATAAGCCTAGTAGAGCTTCTGTAAACCTATCTATTTACGAAGACGATTTAGAAATAAGGAGAGACGCTGCTGATTCAACCGAATACAACTCCTCAGAAGAATTAGCAACAATATTTAAATTAGATAGTAATAATAAGCCACTAAATCTAGCTACTAAAGAGAGCAAAGAGTCAGATAAAGGGACACGTGATGATCTTAGCTCACCCAAACTAGTTCAAACCATGAATCAGCAGCTGAGAAGGCTCTCGGTGGATCAAACCAACGACACTCCTAGTCAAAGCGACTCACTGCCTACTAACATAGTGCCGTGGAGAACTAAAAGGCAAAATCATAATTCACAAAAAGACAACAGAGGTACGTGGCCCATTCTCATGCACGGAATTTGGTTTTCATTTTAACATTTGCATTGCATCTGGCTTTTTGTGTTCATTTCATTTGTTTGGCGTATGCAGACGAATCACAGTTACTGTCAGCCAGTTCTAACAGTAATATGAATGAATTTTCACAGCAATTAACAACAAAAATATGTATCCTTTCGAACGGCTACGTTTAATTGTAACAGTTGTTTTTATTGGCAATACCCAAAAAATATTTAAGTTCAGCAAATCTTAAGATAAATAATATTAGAAAAAATACCAGAAAAATCGACTCACCCGTAGAACCTCAGACGGGACCGTACCGACCGTCATTGAGCATTGTGAATGCGAAAAATCCAAATTTAATAAAAACAGCAAATCTTTTAATCCCCCTTATCGTTAACATTATTCAATTCAAAAATGTATTGCAATATTGATTGACGTAAAAGCATATTAACCTGTTTGTACCTACTCTATTAGTTCAAATGTACCGATGAAAACTGTCCAAAACTGCGATCTCCAACCCGCTTGGCAAACACGGAGATAACTGTCACGGGAGAGTGAGTGAGTGTCTGCAGCTGTGTCCTGCAGAGGACTTTATTAGGCTATAATGAGACTAACTAATGCAAAGAACATTGTTTGGAGTTAAATTATTTAGGTGCAATTTCAAATGTCTACAGTAGGTAGTTGATTGCATTAGATTTTTCAGCTGGCTTACAGTCAATTGTTATACGTCTACAACCTTAATTGTTTTTAGTTGCTGTACTAACTCGTTGTGTACCTTTGTCCCTCCAGGCGGTAGTTCGCAGCCGAAGCGTGATTGGCACGACTCTGGCACGTTGATGCTAGCTTGTTCCTACACGTTGATGTTCTCCCAGCACTTAGCCGATCTGGACTGGCTGACACTGCTAGGCTTACTGCTGGCCATTATCACTATAATTGCAATGCTAATAATCTAAGTGCCAATCTCACTAGGAGACCAGTGGCTGCGCAAACAGTCGCCCTACCAACAAAATGTATAGGTACAGATATAGGGAGGGTACCTCACCTCATGTCCGCTTGGTTAGTGGCGCAACCATGGTTTCCTAGTGAGATAGGGCCCTAACCTTGAAATTTCACACTGCCAGCATCACGCTGTCTCCATCATGCGTGACTACATTTACAATATTTACAAATCACGCATGGTGTAAGTAAAGTAAACCAACAATGCATTAAGCGCGACATTATTCTATGAAATTCTGCAGGAGACGGAGCGGGATGAGTGGCAATGTGTTATTTGATTACATACTGAAAAAATGTTTAGTTACAAGAACATTCATAAGCATATGACACGGATCGACAAAATCTTTTTAATCAATAATTAAGTAACTACCTACTAACTTTTTATCATTTAGTTTCATTTCTTGTCCCTTAGCATTGATTGCGATTCTTTACTTTTAGTAACCCTAGAACCCTACCCATATACAGAGTGGACTTATCCAGTTACCCAGGGTGCTGGAGCACCCATATATTTATTTAGGGATAATTTAGTGAATAAAAGTTCGACAAGATTTTTTAATGCTTTATTTATATTCTTTGGGTAAAATCAACATAAAAGATTTATTAATTACTTTAATGTTATCTATTTTACACATTTAGCACATAATTTAAATTGGTGCTCACCACAGATAAAGCATTATAATATAATTTTGCGGTTCTTTATAATAATATGTATGGACAAAACCTGCATCGCCCATGTTTCGAAAGAGAGGTGGGTAAAGATTCAGAAACATCTAGTTTTTTTTTTAAATATAACGGATACATTGCTGTGTAAAGTAGGCCATTTTTTTCGTTCTTTATGCCAAGGTGTTAATAACTAACATGGCTTGCTGTTACTTGCACATGCAATGCAGTGCATATTTATACCCATATTTTACTACCCAAGGGTACTATAGAACACCATGCATTAATTATTTACATTACTTACCGGGACAATATAAAATTCACAAAATGGTGGCCACAAATTAACAAGAGAATATTTAAAGTTACCACTTTGTGATACAGCACCCCGGGTAGGGTTCCAGGGTTAAGTACCTACAGATTTTTTATTTGTTCGACAAGCGCTTGACTTTGAAGGATTAATGAAAATATTTAAAATTGACCATAAACTAAGTACCTACCTACTTCATTATTGATTTGGCAAATCCACTCAATAATCCTTTAATGTCGTTTTTTTTGATAGTACACATTTCAAATTACTTAACTATTATTTAAGTAGGTAATATTCTAAAAGTACCTACTTAAGTAATTATTTTTTTTCTTTTACCATTTATTTCCGTTAGGTACAGTCAAACTATTTTAGAGCACGAACATCTATCGAGAAAAAACTGCACGTAAAAAATCTTAAATAAAAAACTACCGAATTTTGTATTGGAAATCTCAGTTCACTTTACGGCGGTAGATAGAGCTGTACATATTTCCCATACTAAATTATTGTATCGAATTTAATTTCTCGATAGAGTGATGTTCGTACAATTAAATACTTATACTTTTTAACCTAAAAACGTAGTATTAAGATATTAAGATTACTTTTTTATTATTATTGTTGTAATATACCAACTCGTAATTCTAATATGTTCGCTAGGGATCCCAAACCACACCAAGACATTAGCATAGGTACATGCATTTAAAAAAATAAATAGTACTACTACTCCCTACTAGGTAGCGCTGCATTGATTTAAAATAGTAATAGTAAATTAATAAAATTACCAATATGATATGATTAAATAATTAGGTATTCCATTTTATTTTATTTTGATAATTTTATAGGTACCGCATTTGCATGTCTTAATACCTATCGCATTGTCTTGGCATGTATTTTTATTGTTTTGATTGTTATTAACATGTTTTACAATTGATTATTGTATTGTTAGTTTATTCGTAAATAAAATATTAGTAGGTATTATTTTGTTTGGAATGGCAAATTCATTTTATTCTTAATTGTAATAGCCATCGCATCGTTTCAGACTTGGTTTAACTACATATTATTGCACCGGTGAAAACTCAATAGGAAATGTTAAAAAATAATGTAGAAAATTAATTTCCTTATATTTATTCCAATAATAAAACTGGTAAGTATTTTAAATGTGAAAGTAATTCAGTTTGTTACCTTTTCACGCCAAAACTGCTGAACCAACTTTGATATTTATTGTATAAAGATAGATGAAACCACGGGGTAAGGAGGGATATTAGCTACCTTTACACTATGCTTTTGTCGCGAAAATTATAATTGAAGAGGGTTTTATATAGGGGAAATAACGATCGGGACGGAAGAAAGCTCATAGGTGAACGAAGTCGCAGGCGGCCGCTAGTTCTTAAAATATAAATTAATAAAGACAGATACCCACCTGCTACTCTACTACCTACCTATAAGGAAATACTTGGGTCCTTTTCATATTATATTTTGTAAGAGTTTTCCTACACAAAGGCATGTCGTCATTATTAGAAATTAAAATTTATTGTAAATTATTTTGTCTATATAAAAGTATTCGTTTGTTTTTAGGTGATAACTGATTGCTAACAGAACTCCACTGGCAGCAAGAGAACACACGTCAATAGTTAATTAAAATTAAGATAAATGACCATTATAATTAATTATTGAATCAAAATTCTGCAACGCTAACAAATGTTTAGATAATCGCATGAAAACGCCATCTATGTTGTTTTTAAGAACAGTGATACTTTTTTTACAGTTGTTGAAAATGTCTTTTTCATAGATGGCGTTGGTTAATGTTAAAAATAAATAAAACATTGTTATGAACTCCTTGGCTCTGACGACTACAAGACAGTTGTCGGAGATGCACCATTGTTTTAGCGAATAAAACTATTGTGCTTATTTTATGTCCCTACCTACTATTTTTAAATTAAGCCTACTTCTATATTTTGTTCTAATATAGCTTTATTTGAGATACCTACTTGTATGTTTATGTAGAGGCTTCCAATTACATTAAAAGAGCGTTATTTATATGAAAAAGTTATAATTTAAATAAAATGTTTCAGTTTTAACCACTTTATTTTATTTAACTCACGATGTCTAGCTTTCGAACAAAGGAAGTAAAAAATTACAGGTGCATTCCATACTGAAAGTGGTGCATGGCGCCCTGAGCTTTTTATTTAAAGTCTGCACACTAGCGCCGCCATTGAAAAAAAAACATGGTGCTTAAATAAAGACGAAATTGTCAATTATCTCTCTGTAGTGCACTCCGAAGAAGCTTTGTGGTGCTTTTTATCGCTCAAAGGATATTTTCTAGCCTGTCGTTTAGTCTGATGGAGTTTTATTGCCACTTTTCGCAAAAAACTCCATTTTATAGTGGTAGTAGTACCTTTACGTTAAATATTTTGACGTATACTACTACCACTATAAAATGGAGTGATGTAATGATAGGCCAAAACATAAAAAAAACTTACATTAAAATTTGGGCTATAAGGACCAATCTTGCCAAAGGAAATATTTGGTTCATAAAACGGCGTATTTTTACCCCATAGACACGACTACCAACTGAGACTAAAAAATTACTGACGGACTATGGTTGCTACTGCCATCTATGAACAGAATGAATAAACGAAATAAAAAGTTGATGCTACCAGACGCTAGATGGTACAACTTTCATTTTAATGTGTGAAAAAACTATCAGACGAGCAAATTTCAGATTTCTGCAAGCAATTACAGAAGCTGTTACTCTAGTTATCTGATACACTCAAATGGTCAAATTTGACAACATTTTGCCAGGGTAACGCTTAAGTAAAAGTCTCAGTCGGTCTGTAGGTACTTCATTGCCATCTACAGTTATTTAGGTACTTTTTTAGCTTTATTGTTGAAACATGTATGCTGCTACAAATGTACAAAAAGTTAGACTACCGCACGACAGATGGCGGTGTGTAATTACTCAAAGAGTGACCTTTTGGTTTTTCAAACATTATTTTTTGTCTTATTTTCTCATATTCTTTATTTATAACATAAATATTGATTAAAAAGGATAAATCGAAACAAAAAAACAGCAATAAATTTGTGAGTTTCGCCGCCAGCGGGTTTATCGAGGGTCTATCTTCTAAAATAATGAAGTTAATGTAAGCTTTGATTTGACAGATGTATGTGATACATTGCTACTTTTTTTATATGTTATTTGTGCCAAAAATAGGTAGCAAAGCAATGTATCACATCTATCTGTCAAATCAAAGCTTACATTAACTTCATCGTTTTTAGCGGATAGACCCGCAGGTTTGAACTCGGTTTTCATATTATATTATGTACCTCCTAAAGATCCCTACACGATCAAAACTGCTTGACAATCATTTACATCGCATCGGCTTGTCAATCACATTTTGATCGTCTATGCGCGATGCTTGACAAATAAGCACGTAGGTATCACGTGATTTCCGTGACCTATCAAAGATAGGCCACGCCTCTAAGTGATGGTGGTGGTGGTAAAGCAATGTAAATGATTGACAAGCCATGCTCGATCGTCTCAACCTTAGAGGTCTCAACGGTTTTGAGATTGTAGGTGCCTGTCCCCCTACCGCGTAAATAACATTGATATGAAGTTCATGTAAATGTTGACAATTAAAGTCCCTATTTTAATAGTCTTTAGGCTTTATTTTTGTTGTTCTTTTTACAACGTTCGTAATAACGAGACTAGCTTCGTTGCAAAAAACAAACGAATCATCAAAAAAGCTATAAAATAGGGACTTTAAGTGTCAACATTTACATGAACTTCATATCAATTTATGTAGTTACGCCTAGTTACGCAGTAGAGACCCTGGCCCAGCTGACCTATTTTTGTTTTTTTGTAACTCAACTGACAGCTTAAAATGATTATCACTGATAGAGATTGCTGGATTTTATAGAGAGTTGTCAGATTGATTTATTTTTAACTGTAGCTGCTATGCTCTTGCAACTTTGATCAGGGGCTCTATCAGCTAAAAACATTGAAGTTCATGTTAACTGTGTTTTAACAGATGTATATGATACATTGCTACTTTCGTTTTCGCAGAAATAAAAACTTACCAAAAAAAGTAGCAATGTATTACATACATCTGTCAAAACAGTTAACATGAACTTCAATGTTTTTAGACGATACCGCCGCAGTGATGATCATTTTAAGCTGTCAGTTGATTCTTTCTGTTGCTGGTCTGTCTAGTCCGTGTCTGTCTGAAAAACAAAACTGTCACAATTTTTGCCAGAACGAATGCGTGTTGTAAATTTTATTTGCAAATGATTTTTTATTATTTTGGATCCAGTAATACTTTGTTAAATTGTGTTAACAATTCTATGTGGGTACCTTGTATGTAGTGATCAGTGTTTTGTGGTAACAACGCTGTTTGTGCAGTTTTAGTGTTAAACTGTGGACATCAGTCATTCTACCTAGGTACTTTGTTCCTGTCGTCCCGCCTGTGATTTGAAACGGTAACGGTTTTATTTTATTTCTTATAACTTATTTAACTCAATCTCAACTCAACTCAACCTTCATCTCCTACGCATCGATAATGATATTCCGTAAATTATTAGCTACGTTGCAACGGTTTTAGGGGCGTACGTACCAAACAATCCAGCCTAACTTAACTTTTAGAGTTAAGTATTTTTGTATTGTTTTTTCTACACAAAAATATTTACTGTTCACTGTTTTAGCGAAAGGACTCTTTCGATCACATCAGTGTTTAGTTGTACTTTTTTTGTATTTGTTGATATTCTTGAAACCTTCTGTTTTAAAGTTGCTGCTGTAGGTATATGTATCCAAGCTATAATTGCATGAAATCCTGTAAGATATTTAGGTAAAACAGAGGATCTCTCCATTCCCATTTTGTCTGCAACTCAATATATTGAAATACTCAAACTGCAGGAGACTCGGCAATCACACCATTTTGTATGTAATTTTATACATTATCTTTGCATATGCTACTGTAGTATGCTTAAAATAAAATTTATATCTTATTGTAATATTGGGAGGAACTCGATAGTGACTGTACTATGCTTAAAATAAAATTATATCTTATTGTAATATTAGGAGGAACTCGATAGTGCAATAACTCAAACATGACCTGAAATCATAGGCTGTCATAACCTGAAATCACAGTTTGTCGGCAGCCAGGAGGCTGCATTTGCAGTCCCTGACAACTACCAATAGTATTGGGCCTGTGTAGTGGGTTATAGTCCACCCTTTTTCTTTTTCCAAAGGCCTCTGGGCTCTGACTCGGCAGAAGTGAACATTAAAATGGTAGGTGATAATAGAAAATAGTCAGTCAAAATAACTTTTTTTTATTAAGCTTTAAAAGTTATGCCTTCACCCACAAACAACATGTCACAAATGACAAATGCTGATTGAAATTTGTGTCAAGCTTGCTCAATCAACAACTCTTCACCAACAATGGCACATGTAATTTAGGGGGAAGTGATAAATCTTAAGGACCATTTGGTTTGGACAAGGAACCTCAGACAGATTTATTTTTAGCTCAACTCGATCTCCCTGATCTCTGGTGATGGACTTGTTTTAACCAGTAAAAACGCCTTTTGTATAAATTCTTGAAAATTGATTTAAAAACTATTTTTGTATTTGCATCTTTGGCAGTTTTGGCACTTTTGTCTTGTTCTTCGGTTATGTTTTTCCTATTGGGATAAATATTTTTAGGCCTACAGAGACAAAAATATACAAAATGAAAGTACTGCATTAAGAATTGTTTAGATAAAAAGTAGGGAACTTTTTATCTAAACAATTCTTGATGCAGTAGCATTCTGAATATGGTTACAAAAAGTAGCTATTTATTTAGGAATAAAACACATTTTACACACATGTTTTTTGATCATTCAGGTTATTTTAGAATTATTTAGTTTTGATACATTGATTCTTTGAATTGCCTATGATTTATTAATATTAAATATAATATTCATTTAATAATTATTATATTAATTAAAGTATCTACCATTTGTACCAATAATTTAACACGGAAAACAGTATTTCTATCTAAATGCATACTAAGCTTCTTAAGCACAGATTAAATAATTCACTATTTATAAAGTATAAAACAATAACTTAATTATGATGAAAATGAGATAAGTATCTAAATAGAAATATTGAAGAATGTCTATTCTCATATGAACAGCACTATCTTTAATTATAAAATTATAGTATTCATAAAATTAATTTGTTAAACACAAAAACAGGCAATGGCTATTCAACAATGGATCTATTGATATGCAATAATGCTAATTTCACAGAATAGATATTCTAATTTCCCCATCCTCGATCTTGATCCCCGGCTATAGCTATTGAAATTTCATTTTATTATGGCTGTTCCAAAATGCCATTGATAAGGCAATGAACTATATAAGACAGTCCTATTTTACAATACAACATCTTTTATAAGTATTATTTTGTAGTGACTCTGTTTTATGCATTCAAGTGGACGGTGATTAATTTGTAGATAAGTCATAGTCCAAAGATGACTTGCAAAAAGCTTATAGTCTGTCTATCCTTACTTGTCTTATTTAGTAAACAGCTTTTGACAGTTGTCATACGTCTTTTAAAATTAAATCATTAACTAAAAATATGTTTTCTTATTAAATCAAATTGTCACTAATAATTAGTAATTTCTTTTGTAATATATGTGTGGAAAACCATTTGTTTTATAATTGATTTTTTTAATAAAGAGTTGGGTGAAGATTGTATACCAAATAAGACAAGTAAGGATAGACAGACTGATTGTTTCAGAAAATATTAGATAAAATACCCATCTAAATATTTTCAATTCACTGAAGTTTTGTTGGCCATTTATTATCTCGTTACTTTCAAACACAATATATCTTATCAATTTTTGTTTGAATACACAGCATTGTTGTGGTTTGTTTCGGTTCGTTTTATCTCTGGATGTCACGTGTCGGTCGGCGTCACAGCAAAATCCGGCAGGTAGGTACCTACCTACCTAGTTCCGGCGATTCCATCTTTGTGGGTCACTTTGCATTCTGGCCAGGCCTAGAATACATAAAACTAAAGTTGATACTTGGTACCTTTCTATTAAAGAAAGAATTCAAAGTAAAATATCGGCCGTATTTTATTTAACTTTTGGAAAATAAACTATAAATTCAAAATTCAGAAGTCATTTATTCAGTATAGGCTGTTACAAGCACTTGTGAATGTCAAAGAAGCTACGCCATCGGTTCCCAAACTTAGCGGAAGACCTTGTAACGAGAAGAACCGACAAGAAACTCGTCAAGGGCTGCTTTTTTCTCCCTGTATATTGAAAAATGAGTTCAGCATTTAAAGTGACATCATTTTCCATCACACGTAAGAAGACCTACCTACCGCGTAAGAAGCTCCTAAATAAACACTTTTAGGTCTGTGGTTACAGATAGCACTATCCATGCTTTAAAGTCAGTGTAAATAAATCAAGGCGAGGCCAGTAGGTGTACGATCTGATGAAAAGATTGATTTTTGTGCTTCCAATGTGAAGAACTGATGTAGAATTCTACTTCACAAAAATTACTGTAGACTGAAAAAGAAACAAACAATAACGGAACAGAATATTGAAAAATGACTTGGTAACTCTGTGAAAAAATCCTGAATAACACCATAAAAACTTATGCAATTTTCAACAAAAGTGATATGATTTTTTATGTAAAAAGAATTTATTATTGATCTCACAATAACCGAGTAGATTTTTAATAAATGATCCAATATTCCAGAAATCGACTGCCTTGCCTTAATTAGATTTGAACTTGTCAAACTGGCCCCATTTAAATTATGGTAAAAAAGTTCCGGCCCTATTTTATTCATCATGTAGGTAGGTACCGAAGTTATTTAGATAACATTCTGCATTCACCACATAGTGATCGTGATAATAATAATATTATTGGGTTTGATAAACTTATCTAATACGCACAACAGCACGGTAAGTTAAACAGTTGAACTACGAAAACAGCTTTTATTACGTACGGCATAAAAACGGTCTCAAGGTCAACATGTAAAGTCTTACGTGCCGCTGACTGTACAATACAAAACCACTTGACGTGGATTTGTATTAGGTAGGTACACACGACAGCACGTCAGGTTATACAGTTATACTGCGAAAACAGCTTTTATAACATAGGGCATAAAGGCGGTCTCAAGGTCCACATGTATACCTAGTCTGATCTGAGGTGCCGTCGTGTGTACCTACTACATAGGTAAGTATTGGAATTTGGATATGAATATAACGCTACCTAATTTAAAGCTCGTAGGTATATTATTTAAATGCGTAGAGTAAGAAGTATAAGTATTTACTTGTGTAGAAACAAAATATAATTAAGAAACAAACAAATTACGAATGTGTTTCTTTCTTAACGCAGAAGAAGGATATGTAGTCGTATAGCTATATAAAGTAGCGATATTATTACACCATGGCAGAAGCAGACCCATTCCCATGCGTCATGCTCGTGAACGGGTGCTGCCAGTGGGAATGGGTCTGCTTCTGCCTACTTGTCTTAACGTTTATTGAATTGTATGAATAGATATATATATAATTTTTTTGTAATAGCCTAGGCTAAGCCTTAAATTTTGAATTAAGCTTGACACCTGTAATTTGATTCAGTAGAAATGAGCTAATTAAATAATGTTATTTATTTATGAATCTATGTTAATGGTAACATGTATGAATACTTTGAATGTAATGTCTGGAAACGATATACATATTTGTAAATATCGTTCCTTCTAATAAAGCTGATAAGTTTTTTGCGCCCATTTTTCTTGTCAGCTAAAAGACGTCATAATGGGTGGTAGGATAAAAGAATTGACGATTTAAAAATGCTTGTTATGTGAGCTTATTTGAATAAAGAATTTTTCAATTTCAATTTCAATTCCATGTATTATGGTTGCAACAGTCGATGCAACTATCGCAATCTTCAGTGAACTGTGAATATTCATTTCATATCGAATTACGGCATAAAGAGCAATTTCCGTTTATAACGAGGTTTCTAAAATCCAAGGAGCTTTATTAACCGACCGACCTGAGTTGACTGCGTTAATTTTCCGAATACCTCCAAGCAGTGATTCCAACTCTAGGACAGCTTTAATTAAATACTAAAGTTATGTTTAAAGAATTTACACTCTCCTGCTAAGACCAAAGAATTTCTTGTCTCCGTTTATAACATTTTCCGTTTAATTTTAAGTAAAAACAACAAAATACTTATGATAAATAATATATTAGAAATATACTAGAAAAAATCGACCACAGACGGGACGCTACGGGTGAGTCGATTTTTTCTTATATGTTATTTATCTTAATATAAAAATAGAATTGTGAAAGCGAAAAAAAAATATCAATTTAATAATAAATTACTTGCTTTTTCAAGACGTTTGATCATTAATTCTTCCTTTTGACTGCAGATAAAACTTAAAACAAAAATACACACATATGTATCTACTTTACTTAAAAAAAATTATTCATGCGATAAAAAATTAGTAAAGTGTAACTTTGTGCAATCTAAAAGAGCCTGTCACCCTTATCCCAGATAACTGTAAAGGAAAAGTACACGCTTTATAAACTTCAAGATAAATCGTTGTACTTTCTATAACATAACGTTTTGATCCGCACGACAGAAAAACATTACTTGGTTACTAGATATAAAAAATATCAACACTTAGCTGGTATTATAAAATACGTTTTCTACCACAAACTACGAGAAAATGTTCACAATGACTCCTAGAAAATGAGATTTTCTCTAGTTTATCTTGTTTAGATTTAAACTGAGCTGTTACGAATTGCTTCATCGATCAAATCTAAATGGACCTAGATAGAGCCATTAGCGACTTTCCATTTATTTCTAATAAATAATTCATTCAATCTGTTGCTTTTGGCCTCTTTACACAATAAAATACTAGATTAGAATTAGAATAGATTGCGGGAATTAGTGAAGATCCGATATATCGCCACTCTTCATCGCATCTGTTAAGTGCTAATAATTTGAAACCGGTTAAAGTGATACCTACGTATCTGCTTAGCACACTTTTAACTTTTGTTCGAGAAGTTACATAGTCTATCTATATAAAATCCTCGTGTCACAGTCACATTGTTTACAAAACTCCTCCGAAACGACTTGACCGATTCTTATGAAATTTTGTGTGTATATATTCAGTAGGTCTGAGAATAGGACGTAAACTATTTTTCATACCCCTAAGTGATAAGGGTGGTCTACCCCAAAACATTATATTTTTATTTTCTGGACATCATTTTTTATTTTATTTTTTTATGATTCGGCATCAAAAAATACATACAACCCTTAATTTTCACCCTTCTACCACCAACCCCTATTTTTTAATAGCGTTATTAGTACTTTAATATTTACCAAAATCTTCACTAGAAATAATTTATATGGCAAAATAACGTTTGCCGGGTCAGCTAGTATTTATATAAGTATTCGTTGATGATAATGCATTATGAAGTAATGGGCCAAAATAATTAACTATTCGTTACACCAAAAGTGTGATATAAAGCCGCGTCGATATCTTAGTCGATGATAGAAGGAACACTTAAAATGTTGGGAATAGGTACATCGGGATGATCGTTTTCTTTGGCCTCGAATGATTCGCTTCCTCTATACAAGGAACTTTCCGATCACGTCACGCAGGTCACGTTCGAGGAATTGGGTTAATCAAAAAATGGGTTATTTAACCGCTGGAGCTATATGCGACTTTTGTGACGGTGTTGTTAGTTTCCTAATTTCCTAATTCTTACCATATTATAAATACGGAAGTAAGTTTGTTTATTTGTTTGTTACGTCTCGTCTTAACTACTCAACCGATCATCATGAAATTTTGCATACACGTTGTCAGGGGTACAGAAAAATGAACTGATCCCGAGGGATAGAAAAATAACTCACCGTAGACCAAGTGGCAGGCGGCTGCTAGTTTCTGATAGTCGATGAGACAAAGTCGGCAAGAGTTTCAGAACAAACCTTATATTATGCACAAATAAGTAGGAAAGTCTGTCTGTATTCATATAATTTTGTTTTCCCTAACGGAACCCAATTCCGTGACCCCTAACGGGTTTCTCATCTACTTCGTACACTATTGACCGAAGTGCAAAAACCAATCCTTTCTTAATGTGTTCACTTTAAGTGATTATAGCCATGATCTAATAAGATTATAACTTGAGCCATGTTGACACTGATTGATAGAAGATTCTAGTTAAATGTCTGGAGTGTTTTGCTCTTTATCATTTGTTGTTGCAATGACACCAACGCATTGTTTTGATATGATAAGAGAAAATAATGATTTCGTATATTGCTTGTCCAGATAAGCAACCATACTTTTAGGAAATATCTGCTACACAATCTATATATATAAAAGAGAAAATCACTCACTCATCACGAAATCTCAATAACTACAAGTGCTAGTTACACATAGACTTATTGTGTGCCACATTTGGTATAGGTAACTAAATTATTTATTAGTCTTGCAAAAGCAAAAGCAAGATTTATAAAGAAAGAAAACCCTTAAAATTTTGGAGAGATTTAAATCTATAATTCCAATAAATATTTTGTACTATTGTTAATTTATTGATTGTTTGATCAACTCTCAATTTAATATTATTTTGCAAAAATACTAACGTTATTATTAAATTAATTCTCTTAATTTAATACAAATAAGCTATTAAGTCCCGAAATAATCTGACCCTTTAGCCAAAGTAACATTTGCAAATCTTCGTTATCGCTTCGCTTTCAAAACATGTATGGGATTGACATAAGGTTTCGCTTACAATCTAATTTCAAAACGTCAAATCCATACATGTTTCGAAGCGAAGCGATAGCGATGTAAATGTGACATTGGCTACAGGCTGTGAGCAGTTCCGAAAGTAACCGATTGGGAAGCCCCACTATATCCTGGAGATATGTCCAAACTGCAACTTATCCTATGAGAGTCCATTGATTATTTTGAGATCAAGTAACCATATAGACTTTGTAAAAGTATTTAAAATTTTCAACACATCCCACGATTAACCCGCGTCACAGAATACCCGCGTGGCATGAATGTTTGAGCTTGCCATTATTTCCAGCTTCCCATTAATTTGAACCGAAAGAGTGAATCTTTTGAAATTTGTACACGCCTACCTAGTGGTAGTAACCAGTCTGTTATGATTAAGCAATCTACGATCCACCTCGATATGTTTTAACTTTTGTGTGACCGTAACGCTTTCTCTTTAACACTTTTGAACTTTGTTGCATATGTATTATTAACATTATTTTAAGTGTCATTACTTAAGTATTGCTTTAATCGGATATAATTTTGCAGCTGCTGATATAATTTCGCAAATACTCTTCGCTTGCAAATCCGAATCTGTCTTCAGTCCCCTCCCAGCCGGTTCTTTGTGTGTTTTATGAGTAACTGTCTCATTTCTTTTTTTTTCGCCGAAGCTGCGAATGTAATGCGATTTTCTTCCAAGCCCCGTATTGAGAACCGGCTTCCGCGTGACGTGTTCGCGATGCGACTAATGGCCTGACTCGCTGGGCCAGTACCGCTCCTCGCGCCGCACCAACAGGTGCACTAACCAAACTCCTGCGTTATTCTGTTGCCCTGGTACCCCGGTTACACTTAAGTGTCCAAATACTGACTTTACTTAACATTAAGTGTTGTGTTTGTGATTATCACCTCTCGGACATAACATTTACATCATCTTACATTTCCTACTAAGTGATAAGGTAAATAGAAAAACAGACTATTACTTAATTATGTTTGTACGAATTGTTTTCGATAAACGTGCCTATTTAAGTTGTATAAGCTTAAGAGATTACCGACTACGGCGATCAACTGAATTAATTTATTGAATAAGGAGAAAGCTGTTAAAACGATTTCATGGTGGGTTTGCTGCTAAATCGATCAAACGAAACTTTTATAAAGTTTGAAGTGTGTTGTTGAGTGAATATATTAAAATATAAACGCAGATTTCTCAACAATTAATAATCCGGTTTACACAATTTAAATATTTGAAGAAGCTCTTAACGCAAATGATTTTGGCTAATAAATAAATCACTAGCAAAATTTCAATACAATAAACATTTCTTAAACTGAGATGTCGCGTATTTAAATAACAATGTCGTTGAACTTGATTGTTACTTGATGAATGTGCAAAGTCTATATTTGTTCAAGCCGCTATCTGGTATCTGTTTAATGTAATACTTGTGACTTTCAATCACTTTTGGGGTAGTTTTCCAAACTTTGTTTTTGTTTTATTTATTCAAATTGCCTAATGCTGTTTAATATTCTATGAAAACTGAAGACTCTTTAAGTAACTGAATAATTAATACATCGGTTTGAAGTAGTTATCTGACCTATTGGAAATTGGGGTTTTGGTGAAATTTAATCAATTAAAAATAAAACTGAAAGACTAACTAATTTAAGACTAACTAGGTATATAAGTCATGCAAGACCAAAATATAACATGTGAATTAAAGATCGAACACCCAGTTCTGGCCATACTGAGCTTACAACACTATGTCTGAATTCCCCTAACCTATGTAAAACTCTAAATTAGGACAAACATTCGAAATTTATCAGATCTAGTCTTAGTTACGTGGAATATCTAGAAATTACGATGACACACATCTAGAGAGGTGTTAGCACGCAATTTTTTATCGAGGTCGGTAGCATAAACTTGTAGATGAGAACACAGAACAGCAATACCAGACTGGCTTTTTCTTATTAATTTCTCGACTTAACAGGCATGTTGTTTTAACTATACGAATTTATTTACGGTGTTAGTTGTACGAGCTTCTGAAAAAAGTTTTTTACTTTAAAATTTCGTTAATTGTTACCTCTATTCGACAGCAGTTTTACGTTATGTCGTCATTCTTGAATTTTATTTATTATATTCTGCTCTGGTGAATGCGCTTCTATCTTTAGCCTTATTGAGAATAAGCATTTTGACAAAAAGTCTGTACCTAGTCAGATACTGAACTGATAGTTTTTGCAATCTAATTGGGTCGTAAGTTTTTACCGAGTCTTTATTGTAATCTTCAAGGATGTTTTTTTAATTCCTCCCTTTAAAATGTAAAACTGGTATTATATATATTATTATTTCATCGTCTTTGTAAGCCGCTTCGCCTACTGTACTGCTAGCGCCCCCAAAAGATTTACACAATGATGGGGTGCTGCGCTGCTCGCAACCAGCGGCGTCCCGCGATCTTTACCAGCTCGTAGTTATTAATAATAAATAAACTATAATAATTTATTCCACAATTCCATAACTTTCAGAGTACAAAACAATGGAGACTTACCTATTATTTTATGAATCATTTGCTTATAGCATAACACTTGCCTTTACATGACTTCATCATGTTTCCCATTTTATTAAACAATGAATCTGAAGACCTACGAATCTCTTTATTTGTACACCAGATACTTCTAAAATCATTCATTGATTTGAGAGTCTTCATAACCGTTACGGTGTTTAAACAAAATCGTATGCTTCGTTTTTAGAATCGTTTTATCTATTAATGAGAATAAGTTGTGCACTTCCTTTCAAGTAAGATGTCTATCATTAGCTTGTCAAATAAATTAGTTTACATTAACATACATATTTTTGATCTATGTCTTCAACTTGACTGACGCATTTAATGATGCATCTCTAATGACTAATTTGTTAAGTCTATTCAAGTAGTTAGCAATAGCAAAAATAACATCTTTGTTATAGATTCCATCATATCCATCTAGTAATACTCAGGCAGTCAATTCGTATTAATTTTCAGTACCAGAAACATCTTAACAAAGAACACAAATTTGTTGTGAAGGCACAGAAATTATTTTAAAGTCAGCAATTTATTCTCTTATTATAAGTGAAATAAATTGAATTCGAATTAAAAATGCTTTCCGCTAATGTTGCGGTTTCTGTGCCTTATACGGTAAACACGCTTGTTCAATGTCGTGTGCCAAAAAACGTGGACCGGTCAACATTTGGTTATAATAAATTAAGCAAGGCAGATAATATAATTCCCTATTTGTAAACGAGGTTTCTTGAGCGAAAACCTGTTTTAAAACATGGATTTTGGGTATTTTTTGTGGAAGCAATTTTAATTGAAATGGCTAAAATATTGACCGAGCGAGCGCGAAGCGTCTCCGTTTCAGCTTGGGCAAAAATACTTTCGTATGTCTGTGTGTCCGGCTGTTTTCTTCTACGGGTCGCATTTCTCAACCGACTCTCGTGAAATTTTGTGAGCAGGTTCGATAATTATCTAGTTTTTTTGTAAATTCAGTTTTATGAAATTTTTCGAAATAAAAAAAACCTGTTTCAGCCTGTTTGAAAAATGTCACAAACGCGAGGTCTGCAGCTCACAAAGTCACTAGTTAAAATTTATAAGAACCCTTACGATGCATAGGTGTTCATTCAATGTGACAAGCTACCTAACTACAAAATTTAATGCTCTTACATAGAAAACTTAATAAATTCCAAACGATATATAATTTTGTGTCTAGTATTTATTCATTCTTCCACCCTCGGGTATATAACTACCTATGCCTGTCTATCGAAGGTTCAGGACAAATAAACCGTCGAAATGTGTCTGGCTACAGCGTTTTATCATGCTTGGGCAACAACACAACACCATTGTCTGCAGGTATAGTCCGCAATTTTCACACTCCTCCAGTATACACAATGCGTCATAAATATTTTCCAAATAATACAACAGTGTATTTTCAAGAACACCGTCCAATATTCGACGTATTTTATCCAATTCAGGACAAGCAAAATTTAATTTATTTGTTGAAAAAACAGTCTCTGTACTTAAATTAATTTTCTTTTTTAAAAGTATGTAAGTATTATAGATATCATGGGCTACATATTGTTAGTTCTATTTATATTTGAAGCCATACACGACAAGTTTGTTAGTAGTCGTATGATATCAGTTAGTGTATGCGCGACTGCACTGTATTCTTTTTTTACTGGTTAAAATGGAATGCGAATGTTTTTATTATTTCACTAATTATCTTCTTCCACCAAAACAATATTGACTTCTCTGGCTAGATTATTCATTTCGTCAAATGACTACTTATAAATCCGTTTGTTTATAATGTTATTTAAATATAATAGCCCTGTGAAAGTTTTATAATTATCACTGTATCGCTATTTTATTCCTTTGTTATTATGTTGCTTTCACAAACCAAAACGGTGTATCCCTTTGAGGCTTGCAAATATAGAACTCGTATATTGTTATCAGTGTCTCTTGTCGTCCATATTGGTTTCATATGACATACATCTGTGTGATACTGTCATCGTATATCCGATTACAATCTCTACTTACCTATTTAATATTAAGAGCAGCGTTCATATTATTATGAAATATATGATTCAAGATAAAGTTCAATTTGTCAAATTTTGGAAACTAGTTTGGTTAAATCTAGTTTTGGTATTATATTTTATATTACTATATTACTTATGGCCTTGCTAATGCAATTATTCTTTTATGTATTATAGCACACGTAATAGTCGCGAACAAATAATTATTAGCTTATGCTGTAATAAAAACTAGATAGGTATAGTGTGGAAAGTCCACGAAGACGTCCACTGCCTTTACCTAAGAGTCGAGTATCTAAATATTGACACAGTAAGTCCATTACGTGCTATATTACATATAAAATAACCTCCTTATTATTGAGTTAGGTACTATATTTCAGAGTGACTAATCAACATCAAGCTATACTTTGCTTTGCTAGCTTCTTTTAGTCAACTCACTTCTCTTAGGTTATTATAAGGAAATGAAACGGTCTGCTTCTTCTTACTGATAATCGCCGGCTTCGGTTAGGTAGGCAGGATCCGTTATTATAAAGAGTCAACTCTTAGTGAGTGAACCCTTATCTCAAATGTCGGTCTTTGCCACTACAGTCAGTGCCTTTCACCCTATAAAAGACTGCACTATTTATAAGGGTTAATATGTCCCTGCATTGTATACGTACTCCTTAGGGAGATAGTGTATTCAAAAAGGTTACGGTGACCTTTTGCTTCGTTTTTCATGAACATATAGTATATCAATTTACTAGGCCATCTATAGCTTAGTAAATATAGGCAATCTCTAAGACTTCCGCGCGTACAGTTTATTAGAAATAAAATAGAGAGCTTGGGACCATAATTCATCAACTAAAATCCCATCCCAAAGAAATCACACACTGCAAGATCCAAAGATACAGTTAGTTCGTTTTGTAAATAGGGATCAAAAGGGAGATCGACACAACCTCTCTGAGTTTTCTTCCGCCAGTTCTTTCTCTGAGAGGTTTCCCAATTTGTAAACTGGTATTAGATTCAGTAGCTAGATCTTGTTTTCTCATTAACTTTAATCAATTTAATTCAGTAATATTAATTAAAACCAGAACGCAGCTGTAAAATAATTTCTTAAACTTGAATGCATTTTTATAAAGTTCCGAGCGGGTAATTTCGAACGATGAGCAGCCTTTTTGCTTTAGTCGTTCCGTGACCACGGCCCCCTGAAAAGGTGTCGAAAAGTCGGGATTTCAAAAAACCCATATATGTATATCAAAACTTAATAATAAAAACCCATATATGTATATCAAAATTTAATAATTCTAAAATAACACCTGAATTAATAATATACGCGCTGTAATCCGAAAAAATCCGTGTTTTATTTCTAATAGGCAATCTCGTTTCGTTATCTATCTGTAATCAAGATAAATTGTTTCAATAACCTGAGTATTGCAAGTTTCATGTTCGTATTGTTTCGTTCCTGTTTTATTTTTCCTGGACGTTGGTATTCCTCATAAAGCTTCCCTTTCAGATAATTTGAATTTATTTCAGCTCTATAATTCACTTTCTACAGAGCCGCGATGTGCTCTGAATAATGATGTGTTTAATTAAAATATCTTGCCGTAAGCTAAAATCTCATATAAGAGTGAATATTTGCTTTTATTTTTAAATAAATTGGTGATCATGAAGATTTTATTCTTTTCTTTTTTATTTATTCTTTGTTTAAGGATAGCTCTCTATAAAGGTTTTAAAACATACACTGCATTTTAATAATATAAAAAAGGGGTTTGTGTAAACAGCTTGAGTAGCGTTAAACATAGCTTTATATTTCTTTGGTTTGGTACTAATGGACAATTCAACAACGCCAAACTTCCTTTTTTAGGTAATAGCCATAATAGAGGTACCATGGCTCGCCCACTGTCATGCTCATGTATGACTGTCGAAACTTGTTTATTTGTTCCAAAACAATTATGTTCTGTCTCCATTCCCGACGTGACTAGACAGTGCCATCATAATCTGTCTCCAGTTCTCCATGTTACTTCAAAACAAGTTAGATTAGTCTCGAGAATTCTTTTCAAGTCAATTTGTTTCGAGGTACGTAATTAGCTTTCAAGTTTCTCCAAAAAGACAAGTCTTAAAAGTCATCGATGATAGGGTAAAACCGGGATAGATGCCCCACTTTTTAAAATAGTCTCCTCATTTAAAAAATATTCATTAATATTAATAATTTCTATGAATGTAGGCTAGCTTAATCATTTAAGTGGAATTATAATTATTTATTTTTGACCTATCAATTACAGATTTTGCAGAATTTAACTTTTTGTGGAACACTTTTTTTGAGGATAGATGCCTACCTGTATGGATAGTTGCCCCACCGTGAAAATACTATAAAGGATAGATGCCTGCAGTGCGGGATAGATGACTTTTATACTGTGTAAACAAAAAAATGTTCTACTTTTGAAACAACAATTGTCTCCCAAGAAACATGGGTCGAAAAATTTTGAATTTTTTAAAATGTTTTAATTGTAATCGTTATAAAATAATTCCAATATGACACAGATAATCATAATTTTTGTTCAATATCATTTTCTTTATTACACAAATCAGCTTCATCGTCGTTTTCACTAAAGTAATGTTTTTTTTTTATTTATTTTTTATTTTTGTTGTCTTATTCTTTGGTAGTTTCAGTCTTGTTGTGTACTTTCATGGCATTCTGCTACAATCAGTAAAGAGTCCAAATATAAATATTCGCAAATACATAAAAAATATAACAGTACACTAAAAATCATTTGAAAATATACACTGACACTATATATGGGCATATATGGTGTATGAAGGGATAGATGCCCCTAAGGGCACCTATACCTCGAAAAATTAGGGCAACTATCCTTTTTGATAGGGATAGATGCCCAAGTAGTTTTTAAATAAATTAAAAACAAAAGAGCAATTATTTACATCCAGATGCACACTGAATGAACCAGTATATTGACGTAATAAAAAATATAACGGAATTAATAACTACTTAAAAAGTTATACAACGGCAAATAGTTACCTTTAAATCTTTGACGTGTTCGTGAAGTTAGCCGCGGAGATGATTGCACGCACGAGCGAAACGCATCCACGCCGTAGGACAGCCCCTGGGCAATTCTGGTGTGGGGTGACTGCGGCTCCTACTTATACTATTAATTCTTAGTTGCGACTCTGGGAAGTTAGGTTTTTTGTAAATGAGGCATCTATCCCACTGCGGCATCTATCCCGGTTTTACCCTATGTTTCGTTCGACGTTATGTTGACGACCTCCTTGGTCGAGTGGCTTGTACACCGGTTTTCATGGTTTTGCCATCCCTGAGGTCCCGGGTTTGATCTCCGGCTGGGTCAATGTAGATAAGTAAAGAACTTTTCTATTCTGTCTTAGGTCTGGGTCTTAGTGGACCTTT
This sequence comes from Catoptria pinella, assembly GCA_963556745.1. Taxonomy (NCBI): domain Eukaryota; kingdom Metazoa; phylum Arthropoda; class Insecta; order Lepidoptera; family Crambidae; genus Catoptria; species Catoptria pinella. Next base: position 3,633,909 of record OY750771.1, read on the forward strand.
GTCTCTGATTTCCATAATGTATACAGTGATTTAGCTATTTACTTTAGAATTAAAACAATGTATGTGATGTTGTCCTATAAGTATATTCTTTATCTTGATCCAACTATGCATGTTGTTAACATGTGCGAAGTTATTTTCGAGCGTTATCTGAACAAACAGGGACATCTATTTGACAGCTCGCGTTGACGCAGAATTTGCCATGACATTAAACTGTATGTGATACTATTATAGTCCGCAAAGGCGTGTAAATAGAATCCGAATTCGATCTACAATTCGATACGAAATGACGTCAAGTTTATTTGAGTAGTTTTATGTTATTACGTGAGAGCATTGTTATAGGTTTTTTATTGAAAGTATTGGTTATAAAACTGATTAGAGCTTAAGTATTCATCCTAGGATATTATAAACTTTTGCGTTTTGTACCGTTTCCAATCCAGTAATTACACTTTTAAAAGCTTATGAGTTATGATGACGTGACACTACATCTCCTAGAACGTCAGCTGTTTTTATCTGGTTTTATACCAGAAACAAATGAATCGGAGTTTCGGACCCAGTCACGGATTCACGTACATTGCACTATACTGTCTTTTGCGGTTGCAAAAATAGACAAGTTGGCCAGTCAACTGGAAGCAGTTGAAGGCGCTAGTACTGGAATTGGTTGAAAGTTGAAGCTAGTATCCGCACGAGCCCAGTAAAAAGTCAGCGCTGAACTGGATTACTGGTCTTCCACTACCACATTAATGCCACCATGTACAGTCAACGGCACGTCAGACTTGTTGACCGCATTTATGCCGTACGTAATAAAAGCTGTTTTCGTAGTTTAACTGTTTAACTTACTGTGCTGTCGTGCGTACCTGAATCAAGCATAAGGCTTATTACATAATGGATAATGTGGATAAAAAGGGAACCCATTCTTGCTTTTCTAGCTAGCTACCAAGGCATGAATTGAAACTGAAACTAGAATTGAGATTGACTATGTTGTTGCGTTGTTGCGTGGCATGCCTGCGTCTACCAACCTTAAAATGCGGTTAACAGACGTCGTGTGTATCCTTATGTAATATGGTTTTATTTATGTTTTATTCTTAAGTTTTTTTCTTCTGAAATGGAACAAAAATTGTTTCATACAAACAGGGGCCCTACCGGCTAACTTTTCGAACTTCGGCGGGTCTGCCGAGCTTCAACTTAAAACAGATAAATTGAAGTAAGGAGTTTCGTATTGTACTATTCGCCGAAGTTATTTAGAAGATATCGATGTTCGTGTGACATCATGAATTGAAATTCGCCATTTTGGCCCGATTGGGGCTCGATTTATCTGTTTTAATTTGAAGCCCGGCAGACTTCCCGAAGTTCGATGCGTTAGCCGGTACGGCATACAAATGATGAAGAAACTAATAACTCCCAAATTCAACTTTCGATTACTAATTCTAAAGAATAGTAAGAAGATTTTAAGGTTAATTAAGCCAATTAAATCGCTGTTATGTCATTAAAATACGCAATACTTACCTTATCGGTTATTAGTACAACTTTTATTTTCTGCGCTATTTATCGTTTGTGTTATATGGTCGTTGACCGGAGTTCACAATGCGGATCTATGCGTGCTTCGTCTAAATAAAAATACTCATTTGATCATCTAACACGTGTGAATTAGACTGTGAGATGGCTGGCACGCGATCGGTGCCATACATAGCCCATACATGGGAAAGAATGCACATTGATTGTGTTAAGGCTTGAACGGCAGTAAGGTTCAACTCAACAATTTTTTTAATTAATAGTTTTAAAACGTTTTGTCTGATCATGTCGCCGTAGTAACTATTTAGTAATCTATCGTGTCGTGTTGAGATAAATAATAATATAAGTGATTACTAATAACTAAGTTTTCCTTCAATTTAGATCCCTGATCTCGCGCAAAGTAGTCCTTGTGCACTAGGTACACGAAATTTTATCAACCGGCAGGCCTGTTTTGCAAGTTCCGATGCGGCAATAATGAAGGTATTGTAGGTACTCAGTTTGATTGAGCACTAAGTTACTAAAAATCGGACTGCCGTGACAATCGAATTCCGTGTAGTGCACAAGCGCCTAAAGCATCCCAAAGTATGTAATATTGTAAACAGACTGTGCTCTAGACAAAGTCACATTTTGTAAAAAGTCTCTTTTACAAATTATGTGACTTTATTTAGGGGTCAGTTCTAGGTTTCAGAAACTTCATAAATAAATAGAACATTAACAATTATAGGCAAGTATTGAATGCCACAGATGTTTGGTACCCCGCAGTTATTTAGCCATAAAACCTTATAAAGCCCCCTAAAGTTACGACAAAACCAAGTTCATGACCCATTCCTAGAACGTTGATTTGTCTTTCAGACTAAAAGCTGTCTAGAATCTAGATTTGGAGAAACAGGATTTGCTTAAGCTCAAGCGGTTTTGTTTCTTAACATTTTAGAATGCGACATTGGTGCTGTTTAATTAATTAAATTAAATAGTTTGTATGAGTATTTATTACAATAGTATTTTTTTCATTACAATGTGCATAAGTTTGCTGAACTGGCTAAGTGTATGTTATTGAACTCGATCTGTAGGTAGGTACAATAGACTCGATCCCAATACAAAAATAACTGATATCGTCACAACACAACAGTCATTATTTGTCCTCTGCATGACGTTGGCCGCTCCAAAGTCGTCATTTGTTCTAGGGACCTCTTAGTCAATAGTCGTCTTCTAAAATAGCATTGTGAATGCTTAAATCTCAAAAATTTCAAATAGTCGTCTTCTACACCACTAATATTGAAGAATTGGCGCTTTTCTACTCTTCTGGATAATTCAATAATAGTAGTCCAATAAGCTAGTCTAATGCCTGCCTTTTTCCCTTGCTGATGTTGTCAAAGTGCGGCTATGTAATGTAACACGGCTTTTCCACGTGGCTTACCTGCACTCGTAATACTACGATATTAAATTAAGCACAATGTCAATGCCAATTATAGTTTGTCGTGTAGTCAGTCATGTTTCTTAACCGTGACTTGCATAGTGCTGTTTCATACGCTTAGATTAAGAATCTTAATCTTTACTGCTTAGGTTCCAAAATTCTTTGCAGTCTTAAAATATTCACTTATGCTAGCTGTTGTTTTTCTAAATGGTCCGTCTTAATTGTTTCCTTTTCTTCCTTCTTACTTACGTAAGTCGTCTTTGTTCTGGTTACTTAATTAACCCATTACTTATTTAATCTTAGAAGACACAATATGATACAATAGTATGTTACAAACAATTTTATGTCGTGATTTTGATTGTAACAAAATTAGTAAAAGTAGACAGGACTCGAACCCGCACCCTTGGGAATCCGACCCAATGCACTGACCAAGGGTGCGGGTTCGAGTCCTGTCTGAGGTGCTACGGGTGAGTCGATTTTTTCTAATATTATTTATCTTATCATAATGTAAATGATATAAGTACCTAGTTACTTATGTTCATTTAAAAACTTAGTGCTCAAGAGAATTACTGAAGCAAACATCCTATTAGCGTCGATAATTATCGGCCGCAATCCTCTGAAGGGTTACTGGAAAACCGATTACTATTGCGCTAGCGAAGCGTGATTGAGAAACTGTTGTTAACGTTGTATTTGAGATTTATGGGAGTTATAAAGGCGCGTGTTATAGAAAGTGTTATGGTGTGCTTGTTGCTGGTTCGATATGCCATGGTTTTAAACGTAGGTTTAAACTCCATAGAGATAATTAGTGGCGATAATTCTTAGTGTGTACACGGAATGTATAGCCAAAGCAACTAGTTTTTAGGTTTTTGATATGTATTAATTTTACACACAAACAAGTTATATAATTCAGCTACGTCAAATAATGCATTTGCCTAATCCCAGTCTACAAAAGTCAATTGAATAGTCCTACTTGTTTCACGCACACGCTGCGACAAATGCGTAATGTTCCCATACGTTACCTGGAGTTTAAAACAATAGAACAAAGCCCATGGATTTCGCTCGAAATGTAGTCCAACTAATCCTTTCGGTCTGAAGGCGATAAATGATACATCATTGTTTGTAAGCACTGTGGCAACACACATTATTGAGAGAGATATATTTATTACTATTATGAAGCATGTAATAACTTTTCCAATGTTTTCTTTTCCAGATTATACGGTTGCACCGACTCCTGTCTGCAGCCTTAGATTTATTATCACTGCCAACTATTCCGCCCTTCAGCGTGCTTAATGTCGCCATGCTAGACAACATCCATATTAACTTTAAGAAGAACGCTTCAAGCTGCAGGAAAGTTGAGAGGTGTCGACGTACGTGACGTCATCGGGAGGGCAGGGATTGCGAAATGAACCAATCCCAAGACGAAGCCCGGGCGGCCCGGATACAAAAATACAAGGAGGAGAGAAGGAAACAGCTCACAGCTAGAACGGCAACATTGTTCTCTGCAAATGTTACTGAAAGGTCAGTTTTTTACCTAAGTTTCCTCAACCTTGCCAGCCTAGCATGACCATCGAAACACGAATGTATCGCGTGATATAGCGTTTTATCGACACTCAACTGTCAAAATCCACTGTCTTTTAACAGTTAAAAGTGATACATCGCTATATCATATCCCGTTTCGGTAGTCATGTTAGCTAGGCAGACGTAAATAATTAATAATAAATTACTTAATTAAATCTTAAAATATACATACCGCTATCTTGTTAAATTCGTTAACTTATATTTATTTTATCTCATTTCAGACGTCCCAGAAAACCTGGCCGTCCACAATCTGATGACAATGCTGACCATATCAAGTCTTCCTCCGAGTTGAACCTTAGCCCAACTTCGAATCCAATGCCAATTAGAACTACTCGTACGTCACGCCTTAGAGCTGCTGCTGCAAATCATTCCGACACTTCCCCATCTCCTAGAAAATCCACCAGATGTTCTTCAGTGCAATCATTGTTAGAAGATTCTAAGAAAACGCCTAAAAGTTCCAAAATAATAGATAGAGATAAACTTAAGTCAGTAGCCGAAAGACGACAAAGCAGTGAAAAAGAACAATTCAAAGGTGCGTCTGGCACGTCCCTTACAGATAAAGAAATTGGTGCTATTAAAACGAAATCTAAACATTCCACTAATAAAATAATTTTAGAAAAAGACAAAATAAATTTTATAGAGAATAGACTAAAAGAAAAAGTCGTTGATGAAAAAACAGTATTGAAGATAGAAGAAAATGGAAAGAGGAAATTATTAATCGAAAACAAACTAGTTAGTTCTAATTCTGAAGAGAATGGTCCTTTACTTTATAAAGAGGAAGACATTTTGAATGACATCTTGGGTGGTAAAGGTTTCTCTGACACATTAGAAAAGCAAAAAATAGAAGATTTGTTCAACGATCTGGTAGTCGATAGCACTAAAGTTCAATGTAAAATCGCAATTGAAGACATCAACGACAATAACAAAAATGTGGGTCTCAAAGATAGTCACAAAATCAACATTCCTATGCAAGTCGCAGCAGTAGATGTTAATCAAGTTGTTAATATTGTGAAGTTAGAAGATAGTGGTTTAGTGCCAAAAGTAGAAATTGTGAAACAAGATGTTGGGGGATTGCTTGGAGCCGTGTGTGTTCGTAAAGTAGAAAGATTTAGTGAATTGCTCAGTAATTTATGTTCACCGTGTGAAGCCGATATTCTGTTCGAGGACATTTTGGCTGATAATGGCATTGATGGAGATGTGAACTCGGTAAGTTGATCAATTAAATCAAGTTTTAATAATAATATAGCTATTTAATATTTTGTATATGAAATGTGTTTTGCATATTGAAATTACTCACGACTATAAAGCAATTATATTTATTACTGACCTAATATTTATAAAATGCATCAATGGCAATGTGAATAATGCGATGTCCCTGCGTGACTGACACGCGTCGAATGCCTTGTCTTTCACTAATTAATAAACACGGAGGTGACGATGCCAGGTCTAATAACCGTTATTTTCTTATGGCTGGTGGGCTAAAACTGGTTTCAGAAAAGGTTAAGGATTATCTTGCTTGTTGCAATTAAGTTTTGTATACCAATGCGGTTGTTCTTTATGGCAGCTTTTACCAAGCTTATGTTACGAGGAAAGAGTTGAAGCCCTTTAAATATATTTAGACTTACGACTTCTTTAAGTTTTTTAAGTTTTGTAACTTGTTTATTTTTTACACAGTCTCTTTGTATGGTTGTTGGCAAACTGTAACCTTGTTAACCTTCATATTTAGACGTTTTTCTGCTCAGTTTAAAGTTTCCTAACTTGTTTTGTTGGATCATAGACTCGCAGTCACTGTTGTATGAGTGATGTAATTCTTTATAACTTGTGTTGTTATCCTGATGTGTATTTTCGTTAAAATCTCGGAGACGGTGGTAGCTAGCTAATGTAGGTAGGTAGATACCGCTTTCTGTTATCTAATTTGGGATCTCTGAAGGGTGGCTAAGCCATTTGACCAGTCTTCGCACTTGACTACGTCAATTTTATAGAGCCAATTCCATAAAAAACAAAACGTATAGGATGCTGCTCGTTAATCGTTCTATCTAATTACCACTTATGAACATTTTATTGGGTCAATTACCTACGTGTAGTATACTAATCTATTGTTATTGGCTGTAACGATCCCATTAGTTGGACTAAACAAAGTGCTAAATTAATTGTTACGGCCACCCAATTAGTTTTAGCTCCTGTTAAGTTCAGTTAATAATTATCTTAAACGCTCCATTTTGTTCGTTAAGGTAATAGTGAATTTCGAGGCTGTTTGTTTAATGTTGCACCATTTTGTAACTGCGGCTGGTAAATGAAGTAACGGTAATATACTTGGAAACTATAAGGATTATAATAGGTAGTCGTAAAAGTTTTGGGCCTTTTTGAAGCATCTGTTATATTTCTGGCAATACTAAACTTTGGCGGGAATGTAATATATTGTTTGACAGCTAACTTTCTGGTAATAGTGGTAAAATTTAATAATTTTTATTAGATACTTTTTGCAATTTCGATAAGGGTTCAGACCCTTAATACAAAAGAGAATGCGATTAGTGCTCAAAGTAAGATTTGTAAGGAGAAGATACTTTGTTGAACACTACTGCAACAAAATGGTTCAGCAGCTTCATGTCTCGTAATTTTGATGATAAAGATGTTCCTCGCTGTGGTAACTTTATTATTTTCAGTCCAAAAAGGTCTCGGAACTTTTCCGAATACTTAATACTTTAGTATGTAGCAATAAGTTCACCTTGCTAAAATAGAATTTAAATTCTAATGACGTAAAAACACATAGATTTTTGTCTCAAATTTACGTGCAATAGTAGAAGCTAGTAACTAAATAATTAGTTGCGGATGTTTAAAGATTAAGACTCACATTTGCTCAATAATAGTTGCACATGTTTTGAGATTCAGACTCATTTTTGTTGTAACGTTAACTCTTAGTAATTAGTACTTTTGCTAGTTAGTAAAGGTTATTAGTGTTACTAAAAATAAAGCAATTAACTTCTCATCTCATATAAATAAATATTATGGACAATTTATTCCTCTTATCTCGTTGTCGTTTTGTTTATTCATCAGGACAAAAGTTTACTGTATGTAATACAATAAGCTATTCGTCATTCTATGGACTTATCCATAGAATGACGAATAAATAAGACGTTTAATGATCAAGTTTATTGAATCGACATTAGTACTTAATGTTAATTTGTTTGTATGTATGTGTCATTATTATTATGATAACTGCGCTTTGCGTAATACCTTAGATTTTTCTCCAAGCATTGATGGAAAACTATTTACATTGTTTGTACATACATCTTTTAAGTATGTGGTCTTTTTTTTGACCTATATTTTTTTTGCGGCTGCTCCCCGCTTTTTGGCAGGACCTTCATTGTAATTTTTCTTTTCTTTGGTTTTAAGCCCTACTTTTTTTTTATTAGTGTTTTTACATATATTATACGTTAAACTCATATTCAACTCAAGTTTAAAACTTTCAAATTACCAGCCAGTTAGAGGTAAAAAATCCATTTTATCAATATAATATACAGGGTGTCCCGTAAAGAATGGTCAAGCCATAATTCCTAGTTAGGTCACTTGATTACCTTCAACTAATTTGAACCGTTTTTAAATATTCCTCAGGGTTGCCCAAAAAAAAAATTGTATGTACTTATTTTTTATTTTCTGTCCTTAATTGATTTTTTTTATGCCATAGATGCAAATATCAATATTTTTTAAATCTTTTTTCGTTAAAATATAGTTAGATAAATTGCCTATCAAATTTTATACAATCTTTGCATAATCACATTGTATTTCTTTAAAAAATATTAAAGTAATTTAACATTTTATTGAATTTTATTTGGAAGACTCATATTGAAAAATGTCTCATGTAAAAAAAAAGTATGACACCAAAGTGTATTATCATTTAAAAAACATGTGCAGTTAATGAGATTTTTAAATTAGTATAAAACTTTTAGTTAACTACTAAAGTTGCAAACATAATGCGATGAATCTGAAGAAGGGGCAAATATCTCAAAAAAGTCAATTAATTTTATTAGTGTGATGTTGCATATTTTTCATTGTAGGAAAGTTGTAACTACAATTTACGTGCCCAAGCATGTGCCATTATCAGCATTCCTGGCATTCCAAAATGCTAATAATGATTTTATGACTTAATTTGGGTATCGTTTCCTGCACTGAAGGTCAGGACAAACAAAAACAAAAAGGGACAAAACGTTACACGTGAAAGGAAAATAGCGCACCTGCGCATCTTTTGTTGTGATTGTGACATTTTGGGTTTTTCGCCCCAATCTCCTCCCCCCCCCCGTCACCCATCCTCAAGCAAGTTCATGGTTTGATTTTGCTGCGTTCGATCAGTTGTGTTTCGTATCTTCGTTCGACAATTGTGCTTATCCCTTCATTTTGTTTTTCTGTAAATTACGACTAATGCTGTGAATTTGGACTTTGAGAATTGCCTATCGATTTTGAACTGTTTGTTTCCTGGAATTAACGACTTAGCGATCTTATTGGACTCCGAAAATCTGTTTGTTTGATGTTATTGAACCTTTGGACTTTGAAATGCCCCGTTACGTGTACACACCTCGTGAGTATGCTAACATGCATTACATCTATGGAGAATAATAATAATAATAATAATAATTCATTTATTTGCTAAATATGGTACATACAAGTTGTTATAATAATTCTTCCAGCATATTCTGTCGAATGTTTCGACGTGCAAATACTTAAATTTAAATAATACAATTTTATCAGATAATGTCAACAAATCATATTTAAAACAACATTAATCACTAAATTAAAAATGAAATTAAATTATTGGAATGTCAGCAATAGAAAATGTCAAAAGTTATAATTAGTGTGCAATGTCAATAATTTTATCGTTTAGGAAGTCATTAATACAATAATATGTCTTTTCTATTAAAATATTAAACAATTTGCTTTTAAATTTAGTTGTAGGTAGTTCTCTAACATTATTTGGTAATTTATTGTAAATCCGTATTGCCATACAAAATGAGTTTTTCGAATGTAATACCAAACTTTGACCGGGAATTCGTAAGTTGGTTCCTTTTCTACCTCTGTAGTTAAAGTCTTGATTCTGTTTGAATAAATGACAATGTTTTTTTACAAATAAACTAATCTCATAAATGTAAAGGCATGGCAAGGGCAGAATATTTAGGGCCTTGAACAAGGGTTTGCAACTGTCTAAATAGCCAGCACCACAAATTGTACGAACACATTTTTTTTGTAATTTGAAAGCCCGATGCATATCCACCGAGTTTCCCCATAATATAATGCCATATCGCAGAACCGAGGACACATAGCCATGGTAGGCCATAAGCGCTGCTTCCTTTGATGCAACATGCTTCACTCTGTATAATACGTAAACAAAGCGATCCAATTTACTTATCATTAAATTTATATGCGATTTCCAGTCACATTTGTTGTCAATATTTATACCTAAAAATTTTAATTCTGTCACCTCTTCAATATTATTATTATTATAAGTTATGTCTAAATGCTTACGTATAGAGTTCCGAGTCCTAAAATTAATGAATTTGGTTTTATTTATATTAATATTTAGATTATTTATTTCAAGCCATTTTATTACTTCTTTGAAATTACGCTGTGCAATATTTTGAATGTCATCTTTATTGTCAGTTTTAATTATAAGAGTAGTGTCATCAGCAAATAGTATACACTGCTGATCAACGACATTTGGCAAGTCATTAATGTAAAGTAGGAATAATAATGGGCCAAGTATGCTGCCTTGAGGTACGCCACAACCATTATTAATGTAATCTGAAGCAAAACTTTTCCTCAGATTATTGGACGTATTTGAATATCCAGTGATTTCTACTCTCTGGAGACGATCTCCGAGATAGCTTTTCATCAAATTTAAGGCAGTTCCTCTTATCCCATACCGTTCTAATTTATGTAATAATAATGAGTGTGAGACAAAGTCGAAGGCCCTGCTCATGTCTAAGAAGATGGCTAGTACATTATTACCCTCATCATGTGTTTCTGTTATATGCTTCATTAATTGAAAACAGGCAAGAGTGGTTGAGCTTCCTTTTCTAAACCCATATTGCTCTGTTTTAAGTAATTCAGATGATTCTATAAATGCAGTTAACTTTTCTAAAATAACCCTTTCATAGATCTTCGCAACTATTGTAATTAGTGTTATGGGTCTGTAGTTACTTAAATCGTTTTTAGGCCCTTTTTTATGAATCGGTTTTACTACTGATAGTTTCAGTCGAGACGGAAATTGACCTTGCGAGATAGATAGGTTTATAACATGGGTTAAAGGCACAGTAATAAAAAAAGCACTTCTTTTTATTATATCAGTAGTGAGACCATCATAACCAGCCGAAGGAGTATTTTTTAATCCCTTTATAATTTTATATACGTCATTTTCTATCACCGGAGTCAAAAACATTGATTTAGGATTATGAGGAATATTATTATTATAAATATAGGGTAATTCATTATTTTTATTAGAGTCAATTTTATTTGTCAAATTAATGAAATAATTATTGAATTCATTACAAATGTCATTTTTATCAATTATATACCTATTTCGTTCCAATTTTATATTTTCTATGTCTTTAATGTTTTCTGATTTTTGAATGTCATTTTTTATTAAATCCCAAGCCGTTTTGCATTTGTTTTTAGACTTTATTATACAACGAGTATTAATATTCTTTTGCGCTTGGTAAATACATTTCTTTAATAGTTTAGAATAATTCATATAGTTTTTTTGATTGGCTTTTTTATTTGCAGTCGTAAGCCTACATTGAATATACATTTGTCTTTTCTTAATACAGCATCTCTTGATTCCTTTACTCAGCCAACGATTTTTAGGTTGTTTTTTTACTATTTTGACTTTAATTAATGGAAAGCACAAGTTGAAAAGTAGCGAGAAGAAATCGTGAAAAATATTAAACGCCTTTTCAGCATCAATCAAGAAGCAAGAGGCAATGCCAGTGAAGCCGCAAGACTGTACAGAGAAAGATACCCGAACCTGCGTCATCCTGACCACCGGGTTTTCCTTCGAGTGCATAACTCACTTCTTGATGGAAGGATTCTTGGTAGTGGAGTTGGTGTTGGTGGTGCTAGTGAAGGAAGACCGCAGCAAGTAAATGACGAAATAATTTTACGACAAATAGAGGAAGATTCATCAATGTCAGTTCGAGCCATAGCACGAAGTACCGGGATTGCAAGAACAACGGTGCACAGAGTTTTAAAAAGGTACCGTTTACACCCGTACCATCTGCAACGTGTTCAAACTTTAGAACCGAGAGATTATGCTCGAAGAGTGGAATTTTGTAGAACAATGCTCCGAAAGATTCGCGAGGATCCGCAATTTTTTAATAAAATTTTATGGAGCGATGAATCTTCTTGCAGAAAGGATGGATACACCAATATGCACAATTTACACAGCTGGCAACTGGTAAATCCACGATTGATGAGAGAAGATAGAAGCCAAACATCATTTAAAATTAATTTATGGGCAGGAATAATTAACGGGAAAATAATTGGACCCTTTGAGTTGCCTGCAACTTTAAACGCCCAATATTATTTACATTTTTTAAGAGAAGAGTTGCCTAATTTGCTTCAGAATGTGCCAGAAGAAATAACATCGACAATGTGGTTACAAAACGACGGGTGCCCCGCACACTATGCTACGGCAGTAAGAGAATATCTTAATGATACTTTTCCTGGGAGATGGATTGGCCGGTTGGGACCGATTTTGTGGCCGGCGCGATCTCCCGATCTAAACCCACTGGATTTTTTTTACTGGGGATGTCTTAAAGACAAAGTGTACAAAATGCCGTCTATCTCGAATGTTGAAGACCTACGCCAAAGAATTCTTAATGCTGCAGCAGAAATAAGTGTTACTAATTTTAATCAGCGTTTAAAAGCTTCATTTATTAGGAGATGCAGAGTGTGCATAATTGTAGGAGGACGGCAATTTGAGCATTTATTGTAATATTTAAATAAATAAATAATTATAACAATTTTTTGTTTTTTTTTCTTTGAACTTTATTTACCTACTTCACCTATCGATAACGATACCGAATGGAGTCATTAAAGCTAATTTTAGTATAAAAATCACGTTGATTAACGTAAAACCATTTCTAATAATGTTAAAATAAACAACTAGACACTAATCTAATTTATAGATTTTTTTGAGATATTCGCCCCTTCTTCAGATTTATCGCATTATGTTTCCAACTTAAGTAGTTAACCAGAAGTTTTATACCAAATTAAAAACCTCATTAACTGTACATGTTTTTAAAATAATGATACACTTTGGTGTCATACCTTTTTTTACATGAGACATTTTTCAATTTGAGTAATCAAAATAAAATGCAATAAAATATTGAAGTAATTCAATATTTTTTAAAGAAATACAATGTCATTATGTAAAAAGGGTATAAAATTTGATAGGAAATCTATCTAGCTACATTTTAACGAAAAAAGATTTAAAAAATATTGATATTTGCATCTATGGCACCAAAAAAATCAACTTATGACAAAAAATAAAAATAAAATACATACAATTTTTTTTTTGGGCAACCCTGGTGAATTTTTAAAAACGGTTCAAATTAGTTATAGGTAATCAAGTGACCTAACTAGGAATTATGGCTTGACCATTCTTTACGGGACACCCTGTATAGTGGAAACTTCTTGCGAAGAATGTTGTCAATTTACGGAGATAGTTTAGCTTGGTAGAATAAGAGTTTGGTTTTATTCATAAATATCTGAAATATTAGCATTTATGGTGAATCGATCATTGATTGGTAAATTTTCTTTAACCTATTCTATAGTGTTTCCATCCCTGAGGGAGTTCAAGATGGAAATACGCCAGAGATGGTAGGATAACTCCTTTTTATACCCATTAAAAAGCTTCTGTTATACTGTCAATTTGACGATGTCCTTACTGAAATAAATTATTCACCGAATTAATCAGCAACTTCATTCCAAAAGTGCATGCCGATAATTCGTTGGCGGTTGAACTTGACCCGTACGTCGCCGTCCATACCAAGTATGGCATGATTCGGTCGGACCTTCACCTTAAGTTGGGCTTATGTTCAAGATAATATCTTAAGTACTAAGCCCGTCTAAGCTTAATAACACATTCTTCTCCACGGACAATTTTGTTGTTATTTCATAATTTTCCTTGATGTTATCCAACAAATGTGTTCAATTTACGCCTATTTCGTAAAGAGTACATAATGTATTGTTTATAAACATGTTTTACATTGTATTGTACTTCATATTATTTCCGAGTCGATAAGAATTCACTTGTGTAAACATCTCCTATTTTGTAAAGTGAGAACTGAAGTTATTTTGTTTTAGTCAAAGGACGCTGAAACAAATTGATTCCTTCCGCTTTGTTCGTCGCATCCTTTGTAGAAAAACCTCCCAAACCGAATGCTGTGGGTGGTAACGGGTCATAAACGAAATGCTTTTTTCCTGTTCTTTACGATTGTCGTATCATTCTTTCTAACTGTGGAATATGAGTATTTGAAAAAAATACCTCTGCACAAATTATACAATTTCCCTTTGTGGATAATGTGCATTCTGAACATCACAACAACAGAGAGAACGGTAAAATTAAAAAAGAAATAACAAATCTAAACTGAATCAAAATCGTACAATACGAGTATACATATGTTACCGGCAACGTGTATAATCCGGTATTGTATACACTACCTGAAACGTTCAGGTATAAAACATTATTAATTTTATACTTTACCTAGTTATTCTATATAATGCCGAATGCGCAGCCGGCAATGTGTGTAAAAGTGACTGTAAATTTTACAAAAAGTCGTTTCTGGCGCTTCGCCGGCCGCTGCCACGGCACGGTCCCTCTGCTCTGCTCGCTCGGCTCGCGCGTTTTTGGTCGCAATTCTAACGTAACCTAACCTAATGAACTCTTCAAGACTTTTTCATGGGCGCCCGAGCCTCCCTTGAGGGGCCTTCGCCTCCCCCGTCCCTTTCTTTTGTGTCTGCCCCTAACCAACTATACCACAATCTACTCTTATTTTACACATTGCCAGTGGACCAGAAGGTATTTATACAATCCCTAGGGATTGTACACATTACCTTAGTAAAGTATGAAATAGACAATAATATTCATACTATTACATATATTACCTGGATGGCCCAGGTATTGTATACTACAATACCTGAATTTCATACATCGCTTCTACTTCTTCCCAAGTTATTAGTCGACTGAGCGATATGAGTTCCGTAATGCTTTCCAGGCTATTTTCTGTGGCTCAAAAGTGTTAGATATCGATCTTCATATCATAAGACGTTATTTACGACAATCCTAAAATGTACGCTGCTTTTATACTCTGCCGGACGCCACACGGGCTTTGAGTGTGATTGTATTTATGTAAATGTAGGACAACAAAGCCTCTTTTTTGTTTTGCGGCTACTAAACTTAGCTCGAAATATAATCCACAAATATCCCCCATGACTATAGTGACGGTGTGACCTATGATAAGTTTGATACCCGCATTTGTCTCCATGAAAGGTTGAGTTTATTAACGCATGCAATCAGGTCAAGTATCAAGTCGATATGGCGATGTCGTGAAATCGCATGTAAATTATTATCGAAGCTCTACCGATGCCCTCTTACGGTAGTGTCTGGATCTAGAACACTGATTGCGACAAGTTCTGTGCATATGGAAAGCCCACAATTTCGTGGCGACTTAATCTCGGTGATTAGCTTTCAAGCCTGGAAAGGATTGCAGTAATTTCTCCTTTTACCTTGATACAACTTGCATGTTAATTAAATGCGTCAATTTATTTTTGCTCTGTGGTTGTTTGACGGATACTGTAATAACGAGCATAGGCAAGGTACATGACGAAAAGACTTCCCAAGCAAAAATTTAATTGTCTGCTATTTGACTTCTGATGTACGTGATTTTTCTAGGGGGTTCGTTATTAGTGTTGAAACTGGAAAGTCATCAAACATTTAGATTTTACATTAACACTAAGCTAAAGCTTATTAGTTGTTGTTTGATCTTTTAAAAACACCCAGTTTGTAATCTATCGGGAATTGGTGCCAAAAGTTCTGATTTTATTTTTAGAATATAAGTATTTCTGAACCCCCAAGGAATTTAAATTCAAACAGAAATGAATCATTTACTTACAAATGCAACACTATTATGACGAAGCTGGCAGTACAGTTCACGGTTCACCATCCACAGGACATTACCGTAAGAATTTAATTACCTCCGAGGCAAAAAGCTTCCTCGTTTCTTCAGTTTTTATTATTTGACCTCCCACGCTACTGAACCGACACTTCGACCTTATTTCTTTTGGCCAGTCGCAATATTCGTTGCAGTTTTACGACCGTTGTTTGCTTACTTATTACTAGCTCCCGAAAGTTCAATTTTGGTAAGCTATTCTGTTGCACTGTCCCGATTCGATTGGTCAAGTGAAACAAGACCTATTTTGGTAGCGTTCATAGTATTAATCGATCGTATTGTGTTGTCTTGCGCCGGTGTTTCTGACAAGCAACCGACCTCGGCGCCGTCACGATGTCTCTTCGTATTTGGTTATGATCGTTGAGAGTTCGCATTGAACGGCCTGTTGAAATATGCAATTTTTACTGGATCGCTATCTTGAATTAATCCGATGCTGCAAGCGAGGTCTTGGGACAGACTGGGTGATGCTGTGGTATCTAAAGAAAACGCGATTAAATATAAATAAATAAGTATGTGACAACATCACATACATTGCCGATTCCAAAGTAAGTAGCTAAAGCACTTGTGTTATGGATATCGGAGACAACGGTGGTATCACAAACACCCAGACCTGAGCTAATATAGAAAAGTTCGTTTTCTAAATTGACCCAACCGGGGATCGAACCCGGGACCTCAGAAATGGCGACACCTTGAAAACCGGTGTACAAAGCCACTCGACCAAGGAGGTCGTCAAAGAGATTGTTTCCGATGCGCACGAAGTTTTTGAATGATAACAGTTGATAACTATCGTGTACAAGGGTATTATGAGTTTACGCTTACTATAATCGATAGCGACTGTAGTTGACATTAATAGGGTATTTTACACCATGTAAGAAACAATATAAAAATGCATGTTTATGATAGATTTCATAAAAAGTGAATGAGAAACGTCGATATTTATTCATAAAAATGCAATATACATTTTATAATTCAATTTAAAAAATCGACTTTTTTAATCTATTCTTCAAATGTTCAAAACGCCATTCGCCATATTGGATTCCGACGTGACGTCAGCCCGACAGTAAGCAAACAGGATTTCGTACTCGTCGTACTGTGTTATTTTATAATTTTATGTGATTATCACGCCTGTGGACTTTTATGCTTTATTTTACTAAAATCGCATCATGGAAGACGGTTTTGTGAAAGCACAAAGTACTAATCTACCAACAATATATAAATAAATACGATATGGTGGCGAAATTTTTTGCGTCCAATCCCGATTTCTGTTCTGCAGAGTGGAGAAATGTTAAAACAGCAATGTAAGTACCTATCATATCAAGTTTTTTCCAACATTAAGTACCTACAATAACAATACACAACACGATAATACCCTGTGTTTGTTTACTATTACAATCCTACATAACCTATTTTTTTTATTTTGTTATCAGGTCCGGAAGGGAATCTGACGACGCAATAGGCTATCTGCAGCTCAAACGGGTTCAAAACACGTGCGTTGTAGTGTACGGTATGCCTGGAACAAAAAGTGCGTTCCAAGCCCTATGTACTGATTGACACATAATGTGAATGAACAGGAAGAGACTGTGAGTAGTGTTAAGTGCTACGATTGTCCCTCGTCAGAAGGTGGCTGCAAGCATGGTGTTACGATGTACACCGCCGAACCGAAGCCCTGTCGTCGTGTACTTCGGTTGAGTTTTAATGGAAGAAATCGAATCTGGCTAAGGTTAGCTCATCGATAAACATTTTGTGTGCAAAAGAAATTTCTAAAAGAAAATCTAAGGAGATGGTTGCAGACAGCAGTGTGCGATGCAAAAGGTTAATTTATGGGGAAACGCATAACCTTGATTAGTATAGTTCCACAACAAGTGATTGATCTACCTTTGCATGAATTTAAAAATCATGTTAAAAAGACGCTCATGGGTAATGGTTATTATAAAGTAGACAATTATCTGAAAGACCAAAATGCATGGAAAAAATGGTACTTTGTAGTTTATAATCTGTTGTATTGTATTTGGTAACTGTTGTAAAGTAATAAAGATATATTTCAATTAAGTGTTTATTTCTGTTATTCATATAATCAAATTTCCAATTTAAGTTAAAGAGACAGGACATAACCGAGTGACCATAAACTTGACTGATGACAGCCAGATTAACAATAGCAGATCATGATATAATATTTAAGTTTGTAAATATTGTTACTTATTTCTGTTAAAGCTGATAAGTTTCTTGCACCTGTTCTTCTTGTCAGTTATAAAAGTCTGGAATGGGTGGAAAATATAGATGATTCAGAAGCGCTTAATTACTATTTTTATTTGAAGTTTTTTTGTACTTTGACTTTGACTATTCTCCTACCCTACCCTATGTATAGTGCATATGTATTCACATATTTTCCACATGCACATGACATTGAAATGAACATTATTATATCCTTAACATCTTTATGGTGGCCAAGTTGACCCATTCTTCAAATCAACTCGGCTGTGATGGACCAACATCATCTTTATACAGTGAGTGCACCATGGAAATAAAAAAAAACTATACTTATTATTTGATATATTTATTTATTATAATATAATAATACCTTTTATATAAACTCAAAGTTGCCTGTGTAAGTATTAATCCTTCAAAACACATGATTGATTTTGAATCAAAAAATGCAAGTGTTAGGTAGCAAACTATCTAAACATTTGCTGTGTTCAATTATGTTCACATCGCTTATCCTTCTTGCATATCCAGTAGACACAAAATTCACGAGACCATCAGGTGAACAGGATATTTTTTGTTTGTTTTTTGGATTTCTTTGGATCTCTTCTTACAAGTTTCAACGAAGTTTTTCTCATTTTGATATCACTTGGCACTTGAACCCACAATTTTAGTGGAGATTTTACACTTGTTTTACTGCAATCAGGCACAAGACACCAATAATAAAACATTACAAATCATTATTTTAAAAACTCTCGTTACTTTTGTAAAAAGACATTGTAACCACTCTTGATTGTTTCCTGACGCCTGACGGAGTGATGTCACGGGCCTAAACAGCATGGCGGCTTGCGTTTCTGCGCAATAATTCAAAATCATAAATAAAAAATCATTTTTAAGGTATTTCTTGGTTTTATAAAATTGAAATAAAAATTGTGCTGGTTTATTACGACCTCAGGAATAATATAAACATGTTTTCAAAAAAAGGTGTAATTCCCTATTGTATAACAACTTTTAGTTTAGTGTAGTTACCGCTAGAGGCGCTGTGCCAAATTTCATACAAAATTGCTTACTACAGTCGATATCGAGTATAGTGAACGTAACTGTGCAAACTCGTAATACAGGCTCTTACATTACGAATCACATTTCTTTAAAACTCAACTTAAAAACGAAATCATGCTTGATAGGATTTAGGCACTTAAGTACTCAGATATGGGGTTGAGGTAAAAGCCTAAATTACATTACTTTCTTCGTAAAGGATCAATCAATGCTCTTAGAAGTGCCTATAAAATCTTATTCCATCAATTTTAGCTAAACAGAATGCGTTAGTAGCTACGTCATGGACCCTCCTAAATGTTAATTGGGATGAAGTCTGTCTATCTATCTAATATACGTATCATGAGTTCGCCGCAAAATGTTGGCATGGCAGGGACGTTGCTAAATTCTGTGGTTTTGCAATTTACAAGGTTCAATTATCCGATTTCTTGTTGCATTGAATACAAACTTTACATTCAAATTTAGTAGTAGATTAAGATTATGAAACGTGGTTCAGATACGATATTTATGAGCTTTGTATACAGTTTGCTAAGAAACGTGCAAAATACTAATTTGCTGCATACTTGCATGTCCAAATTTTAGCTTACTAAAAAATACGACTCGCACCAGATCATGTTCTCGGACGGGAATCGAACCCGCGACCTTTGGATATCCGGTCCAATGCTCTGACCGCTGAGATACTGAGTCACTAGTGAGAACGTCGGATTTTTTCTAGTATATCAAACTCTTACGCTGCAAGCCAGCGTCTATCTAATCTATACATCTATAGTGTTTATTATCATTTAGTGTGAGGTGTTCTTTGTTTATTGTTACTTTAGGTTGCGACTTTCGATCATAGTGTTTATAATTTATGCTTGTTCTGCTGTCTTAATCTAAAATTGATATTTTGTATGGATAATTAAGTAAAGTGGGAGGAAAAATTCACAGATAGAGAAATGTGTCTAAAATTTTCACAATCGGTCAGGATTTATATCACAACACAACACAAGTCCAGACAAATTCATGGCGAATTTAACATTACCCTTAATTTATTTGTTTTGTTTAAGCGAGTCTTACAATCACAACTTTACTGTTAACGACTGGTCAGGAATTCAGGAGGTGAATAACAAATGTTTAACATAAAATAACATAAAGCATCATTCTAAAACACAATCTAAGTACTAGTTAAAATATCGTAAATAAGGCTAGCTCCTTTAATGGCAGCCAGCACACATACGGGGGTGTATCGCGAAATCGGTGAAAGAAGCCTGCGCCCGCGCCACAGCCGCGCCAGTCGCGAACTCGACGCGTTTGCTCACGCGCACCGCGTCACCGTCCGATCGGTACTGCATGCGTGTTCTTTATTTATTTTAAATGTTTATGTGATCGGCCATTTTCGATTTTGTTTTATTTCTTACGGCTCGATGTTTTGTGATTAATGTTTCCTGAATTTAAAGACGATGAGGATGTTGTGTAGTGAAAATAGAAAGTTTGGCAATAAGGAAACTTTCGATTAGTTTGACGTTTGCAGTAATAAAGAACTGTTTTCGCATCGATTGATTCAGATTTTGTTAAAAAGGAACGCGTTATTACGCGTTGATCGTATTATTGATTACATAAGATCTTATGTTGGATGGGCTGCAGATTTAAGCAAGATAAAAGCTTGATCCTTGTAGGCTTCGAGCTAAAAACAAAACTTTTCTTACAATATAGACTCTTATTTCATGATATAACCTCTTTCCTGCAGTTGCTTATTGACTTGCGCCCATGTAAATCCATACCTCAATTTATATGGGTAACCGAAAGTGTTTATATAATCGTTATGAAACCCTTTTTCAACAAATCGGTAATGGAAATTGACACATCCATTAAAAGTTCATTTGCAAAGATGGCAATGACCTTGAACCTCAATTTGGCCACTTCCTCTCAAATTATCAGGTGACATTGATTCACCGTGTCCACACCGGTAGCAGACTGCAGACAGGCTTGTTGTCGGAAGTAGTCAACTAACTTCTGCCTTTTAAGGCTAATCGGCTTTACGCCTCTATGGTAACGACCTCTTTGACTATGAGGAAGTTCTCTTGCATTTTATGGACCTTAACTTATCTATTGTTGTAATTAGCTATGCGACTTCGTTCGCGTGAAAATAGTTTTTATGACAGTTTAGCTTTTCACCTCGACTTCGTGCGCCTATTATTATTCATGTCAGTAGGCCGCGTTGTGATGGCGTAAAGCGTCTTAAAGTATTTTTTGTATCCCTCGGGAATAGTGTATTTATTTCTGGATGAAAGGCACCCTATGTCCTTTTCTGTACCCCTGACAGTGTGTATGCGAAAGTTCATGATAATTGGTTGAGATTATGTGAATGCAGATTTTTTTATAGGTAGGAATAAGCTCCCCTTATTTTAATAGGGAAAAGTTTTAGAATTTTTGGTTGCGTGATTTTAAATAACAAAATAACTTTGTCTTTGCAAAAGTACGGGAGTATCAACAGAATGGAGATTATTTATTAGCCACCGCCTGCGACAACAACAATAATGTATTAAAAAAACGTTTCGACACAATTAGTCTATGGTTATGCAAAAATTACAAAATTGTGTTAATTTTTTTTTAATACATGTTGTGTTTGGAGTTGTGACGAAGTTATTTTATTATTTCAAAACTTTTTCACGCAACTTAAAATTTGGAAACTTTTTTCTATTAATAAAGAAGTTTACTCATGACCTATATAAAAAAATTAGGTCATTTTTTTTCAGAGATTCCCTATTAAATACAAGGTGTTACAAAAATACCCCTAATGCCGAATATGGTATATAGGGACCATCAAACTGATCAACTTTTACTATGGGACCAACTCTGAAATCGCAAAAGGAAATTCAGCTGTTTCATACAAAAATTAAAATCGAAAATATCAAAATGTATGAAACAGCTGATTTTTCTTTCGCGATTTCGGAGTTGGCCCCATAGTAAAAGTTGTTGGTGTCAGTTAATTTGTATTAAGCAAAAAAATTAAGATAAATAATATAAGAAAAAATACTACAAAAAAACCGACTCACCCGTAGCACCTCAGACGGGTGGTTAAATATCGGGTGAGTCGATTTTTTCTAGTATTTTTTCTAATATTATTTATCTTAATACAAAAATAGCATTGTGAATGCGAAAAATCTAAATTAAAAAAGAAATTACGAAGCTAAAAATCCACTATAGAAAACATTCCTACGTGTTATCTATACCAAGTGGCCAATTAATTAGTTCACTTAACTCAGAAGGATTTCTGGTCACTGACTGAACCAGCGTTAATTGTAGTTTGACAACTTACGATCTCCATCTGAAGTTTATTAGTTAGATCACTGTTCCTACGGCAGTCCTATTATGGTTATTGATCTTTGAACATTATGCGGGAATGCCTTTATAATATGTTTACATCGATACTAATATTCTTAGTGCGGAAGTAAATCTGTTTGTTTGTTTCGTTTTCACGCGCTTTGTTCGTTACAATCCCTGAACCAATCTTGTCGATTCAATCAATCAATTATATTCCCGTTTCAACCAAACTAAATGCCGCTTTTCAAATTTCTGTATATTTCAACATTCAAGCCTCATTTGGCCGTGATATCGTCAGAATATTGCTCAACTGAAAATATATGAGGCACGATAATGACTATTTGTCCATTATGGTTCACATAAAAACAAATGATGAATTGCTCATAGAACTGCCAATTGTTTTAAACGATATATTGATAAGAAAGAAACGTTTATTAATAACGATTCGATTCGACTGTAATAACGTGACAGTAGCACAGATTAGAGTACAGTGGTTACATTGTTCGTATCATTAAATTTTGGCTTGCGAAGGTGGGATATGGATGAGTGTCCAGCAATCATTACCCCAAGAACTTAATATATAATACTTAATCATTGCATTACCCCAACCGCCACAGATAAAATATGGATAATTTATCGTCTTTCATTTTTAAATCCTTTCTGTCATACTCGCCAGTTTATACACAAAAGTGATAAATAACATGAAAAGAAGGATATAATAGCCTAGTCTTTGGAGGTGGCATTTATTCATACCGCTGACGTATGCGTCGAAACTGCGATCCATCATGTCTTCTTACCGTATTTTTAGACAAAGAAATATCTTTTCACGTAATACCTTATCATAACTGAGAATAGATTTTTTGTATTATAAAGGTCAAATGGATCTCAAATAATTTTATAAGGTAGGTAGGTAATGATTTATGACATTCATTAGTGAGTAAAAGAAAAACAGTAGGTCTAGGTACCGATGTCAAATACAAACTACAAATTGAAAAATAAGAATAAGTTTTACAGTTCGATTTCAAGAAATTTTAAAGTAGGTGCTGGGTGAACCTCTAGACTAGAAGAAACTATTTAAAAATATGTATTGAAATTGTTATGTTACTAAGATAAGATCACTATATTAATTAATCCTTCTGAACACGTTATGTCAACAAGTTAAATTATTCAAAAGCCTGATGTTAAATTTGCATTGCGGAGGAGTTACTTGCTTCTTAGATTACCTAGAACGACATTCTATATGCTTGCTGAAGGTTGTTTGCTATCTTGTGGTCAAAAATTAGAGCTAGGTGAGATTTATAAGATTATTTTTCTACACTGGTTTCATGTTGCAATAGTTCGTACGCACTAAATAAAATTTTCTATTATTCAAAACAATTAAGGATTCATATAATTGAGTTTTTTTTCTGAACTATTAAGTTTCAAAATCCTTAGATCCTATTGAAGATTGTTAGAAAATGTATTTGCTAACATTATGCCGATTTATGCATATTCGTTTTTTTGTCTTGTATCGCCAAAGCGACGTCGATAAGACGAAGATTGTTACATTACGAATTCTTAATAACCCCGTTTTTAAGTCCTTTAATTTGTCGCAAAATTATTCCCCGTGTTCCACTACTTGTTGGCATGTTTATTCCTTTGTTGTACGTGGTTGTTAGTTGTACAAGGTCGTCATGTAACAACATCATTAGTCGTTACACATTTATATCACCAAAACATCTGAGCCGTCTACTAATAAAAAAAATCAAAGACTTGTCACGAATCACGATCATATTATTATGTTCGTGTGTCCATCAGTCATTGCTCTGAGTAGAAAATATCTTATTTGTATCAGTTTTAATTTACACGCAGATGGAACTAGTGCTCTTGAGTCTTATGTGAAGTCATAAAATTCATGAGTATATCGTCCCGTGCATAATGCGAATCTATTTCAAAGAACACAAGATCAAAACGGTGAGTATTTTGAAACTAATCGTCTGTGTCCTTTAATCTAATCTTTAAAGTTTGATTAAACAGCACAGCACTGCTCAGTGCTCACAGACTTATGATTCTGTGTGCAGGACTAGTCACAACTCTTAATCTTTCCAAACAATGGGTTTCCACAATTACCCAATACTGCTAGGATTATCCGAAGTTTATCTGCTTCTGCCCCCCTAGCATGACCACCGAAACACGATATCGCGTAATTTAGCGTTTTATCGACACTCTACTGTCGAAATCCATTGTCTTTTAACTGTTAAACGTGATAAATCGTTATGTCATATCGCGTTTCGGTTGTCATGCTAAGCAGGCTGATTAAAAAGTTTGATTTGATTGAATCATTGTAATTTAATGAAACGTCCAACAATCTCACAAGTCGTGGTCAGTTTGCAGTTTCAGGGATTTAAAAGCTTGTCATAAGTAATTACCGTTTTCGCTTTAACAAAGTCAGTTCGTGTTATAGTTGGGGTAAAAATAAATTCTTTACGGGTTAAGTTAAGTTAAGGGTTAACTTTTTCATAGACAAATTGTTTAACATACTTCGTATTTCAAGGAACAAGCAGATTTGCATTGCAAAAGACAGCCTTTAATTTGATAGAAAGTGTAGACCTAAGTAAGAAGTACCTCTTTAATTAAATTTAGATTTTATTTCTTACGATTTTAATTCACTGAAATGAAATACATTTATTTAAGCTTCAGAAAATTACGAAACGACTTTGGGAATAAGATCTGCTAAAACAAGGGCAAGGAAAACCACTCGGAGAGAAATTTGAAGTTATTTAACTAAAAACACATTCGGTATACGTAGTCTAAAACCTAAATTAGGACCGGTTTCTTTTCTGAGGTTGGAAGATTTTATTTGATTATGTTTATAAAATTAGATACTGTCTGATTATATTCTATTCTATAAAGATTAGATCATAATAATATCTGATTTTAACCCATCAAGGCCCGGAAAATGAGACACAATAGATATTCTTTGTTGTCCGAAATTAAATTTTTAAATTTAATTAAACCAGAAATAAAATTCTAGTTATTCCTTCCATTATCTTTGCCGCCGCTGCCACTGGAGACATAAGTAATGGCAGGTCTTTTTTTTATAAAATTAGTATCACCGCGTTGTAAGTTGTTTGTTGGTGAATTAAATAAAGTAATAATAATTGTAACCCGCGTAGACGAATCAATATAATACTCTTTTTCGATCCTTATATGAGAACCACACCTCAGCTTAATTTGTTTTTTTACGTTGCTGCGCCATAAACGTACGGACGACAGCACGTCAGGTTATACAGTTAGACTGTGAAAACAGCTTTTATTACGTATCGCATAAAAGCGGTCTCAAGGTCAACATGTATAGTCTGAGGTGCCGTTGTGTGTACGTGCACGATAACCAGCACTGGTGAATAATCAGAATTTTTTTTACAGCGCAATGTGGTGCCAGAATGCACGCCGCCATGCCGACGCGTGCAGCCTTCCCCGCGCACCACCAGCACGCCGCTGCACGTGCGAGCTCATCAGTCCAACATTGCTACACCATCAACCGGTAAGTGTGTCATCTACAACACAAACTTAACCCACCAAATCCAGTGGCAGTCCTTGTGCGTTGAAGATCTGGGGCCCCACCGGCTAACTTTTCGAACTTCGGCGGATCAGCCGAGCTTCAACTTAAAACAGATAAATCGAAGTAAGGAGTTTCGTATTGTACTAGTTTGTGTGACATCATGAAAAAATGGCGAACCCCAATTCATGATGTCACACGAACATCGATATTTTCTAAATAACTTCGGCAAATAGTTCGTGAGAACCAGTTAAGGCGCTTAGATGTAGTAGGCAAAAGAGCAAAAAGATGCCACTTTTGGCACATTTGCCTACTACTACTACAACGAACTATATTTCACTGAGGTTATTGTTTCTAAATAAACTATAGAACCTTAGCTTCAATCGGTACGTGAGAATTTTCGATACATTAAGTACTTAGTGAGCAATAAATTTGATATAATGAGGGCGCCACTGTGAGGGCACTAATCGCCTTGAGTGCCAACACCTATGATTGACGCCGCACCCAATGCAGTCCTCAACACACGGACTGCAACTGAATATTTTGTTCGTCTTTCATCTACTTACAGTATGGCTCGTATGCGAAAGATCAGCAACTTTTGTTTAATATAGGTACATACATAATACAGACGAGATATCAGGTCAACAGTGGGTTGTCGTTTCAGTTTATTTAGAAAGCTGTCTTAATAGAAATATAGTTTGTAGATTTTCTTTTTACGTGAAATCTTGAGGGAACAAATCAAAATACGTCACACGTAAGTATTTACTCAAATTCATTTATCAACTCAATTGTATTGTTTCAACTTACGTAGTAATTCAAGTTCATTAAAAAAAAACCTTTTTTTAATATCCCTTTTTAACGTGAAAACCTTGTCAAGTAAAATAAGATAAGAATTGAATAGAAAATAACAGATTCATAAAACTTTTATTTTTTGATATTCAGTGATCATTATTCCTCTTCAATAATGAAACAATTAAAGAACACGAAAGATTAATACGCCTAGTTTAGTTACATGTTCTTTTGCAAAGTGAAAACAGTATTTCTTGGAACGTGTGCTGAATTATTGAGTGGGTGAGGTGAATGGTTATGCTTTTATTGGTTTGGCGGTTTGGCCCATGTTTTGAATGTGAAAGTTGTACAGAAATTGTTTATAACTTCTTATTAACTATGATTGAGGTAA
Source organism: Catoptria pinella (assembly GCA_963556745.1). NCBI lineage: Eukaryota > Metazoa > Arthropoda > Insecta > Lepidoptera > Crambidae > Catoptria > Catoptria pinella. The sequence goes on from OY750771.1 coordinate 3,660,899, forward strand.
TTTTGATAGGTACTCTTTGTTCTTTTCAATCTCAGGAATTTTTAGGAGTTTGTTTTAGCAATCTTGACTCCACTCCCTTACAAGGGATGTACCATTTTATGACTAGGACAAGACTTGATTTTTAGAGGTATTTCATTTTGAAGCTGTTTTTTCAGAAATCAAATATCGAATAAAAAGGAGGAGTTAACCACAGAATAAGGTGATACTGACATTTCGCGAAGGCAATAGAGCAAATTGCTTGCTGTTAGCAACACAATCACAAGTTGTATCATTCATTATTATAGTAGAGGGCGGAACAGATAGCTTATCAGAAATTCAAAAGAAGGTTATCTGTCCGTAACATATAACAATCAACCCACACCATCAGCATCTTTAGGACTATGATTGATTCCAAGCCAATCATTAGATTGTGTATGCTCTTAAAAGATACAGAAAGCTCAATGAACAGTAATACTCAATGAATCCGTTCTTTTGTACCCAAAAATCAGAACATTTCCTTAATTTAATGCCATCCAATATCATTCAATATTCAAAACTCATTTATTCGGTCTAGGCTGTTACAAGCACTTGTGAATGTCAAAGAAGCTACGCCATCGGTTCGCAAACCCTAAGCGGGAGACCTTGTAACGAGAAAAACCGGCAAGAAACTCGTCAAGGGCTGCTTTTTTCTCCCTGTATATTTCGTACAGAGTCAGTCGTCAAAATTTGAAAGATGAGGTTAGCATTTAAAGTGACGTCATTTTGCATTACAATAATTAAGTTTACATTCAATTGGTAGGTAAAATAAATTTGAATATTACCTATTGTATGTTTACATCTGTCCGAACGTTGCAAAGTCACGTTTTTAGTTACGCAAACGGTTCGCGACACCTGTGAATCTTTATTGGCAACCGATACCTTAGCCTTGTCTCCCTCTTGCCATTCAAAGGGTGAACTTGCAAGTTCATTCATATGCAATTATCAGTTCGATTTAGATTTGATGAGGTCGGTGGGAGACGCGCTAACAAAGTCGAGCGCAATCATTCGCTTTGATGTTTCCAATCAACTAATATAAGTGTGATTACAATAAATATTATAGTACTTACTAATAAATTAAATAAACTTTTATTAAAGAAACGTGCGTAGGTGTAAATGGAATATCGTAAAAACATCGTCTATTGCCTCACTTGCCTGAGACAGTACGCCGACAGTATTGACCTAATGTTCAATTTGCCGATAATGTATAATGTTCTTTTAATTCAAGCATGAAAGAAAATTCATGGCTTGCCTGGCTTGTGGAGGAGAGGTACGGTACGGCATAAAATGGCATGGTGAATGTTACCAACATAGTTTTCTACTTAAACTTTAAGTTTTAAGTACTTTGTTTGTATAGTACTATAGTATATAAGTATATATAATATAGTATAGTACACCTACAGCACAATACACGGAATATTTAATAATCAATATTTAACAATTCCAATTTATCACCAAACACTAAGTACTAGCGGCGGAAACATAAACCTCACAATACTGACAACGATGAGCCTTACTTGCTCTAATAATTGTCACTTGAAATTACATTCTCTAGTAAATTGATCAGTAATATAATCTAACAAAGTCGCGTTAGCTGTCGTCTCAACGTCTTCATAAACCACAGAGATTTGTCATAAATAATGGATTGTGATTGTGATCGACTTATGCGTGTCTGCCATTTTCTCCTCTGGCGTATCAATTAGCGCCATCGAATGTTACGTGAAACTAGTTTTTATAGTTAGTAAAAGTAATGTGATGTGATTCAATTTGTACTTGGAATATTATTTGTTCCTCAGTATATTACTTGATGTCAAAGGACAAAGCCCACTAATGCCACATTTATAGGCCCTGTGCCTCAACAAAATAAAATCCAAAAATACTGTATTCTTTTTTATTCCTAACAACATGTTTGAAATTTTCTTTGTTTCCTGAAATTGAAGACGGTTTTATTGAATAGCTAATTGATTTGACTTATCTTAGTCAACGTTCTCCATTACCTCAAAACCACGAATACTAAATAATAATACCACGAAAAGGGAGGAAAAGCTCTTACTGATTCCATTCCAGCATGCCTTTCCAGCTACTAAATTCAATTACAATTACTATATAGGGCAATAAATATTTATAGCGATATGTTCTGTCCTTAAAATATTTTTTTAATTTGATCATATTAGTCGCTCACGCACGAATATTTTCATTTAATTTAATTTCAAACAAGGCTTGTCTTGTCACGGACCAGCTAGCTTTATTATTTAAGCGTCGCCATTGGTAGGCCACAGGTAGTCCTTACCTCAGGTACATACCAGGCGACTAGCTAGCTTGAGGAGTTCTTGTGTAGGCGATATGAATTATTAAATAGCTCAGTTGCCTGGCGGTTGGTTTATTCTGAAATATTGGAGCTTCTAGAAGCCCGCCACTTTAAGCCAAGGTTATAAACTCCTTGTAACAAGTTTACTCCCGCACTTCTCTTATGTCCTAGTAACATACTTATAGTATAGTGCTTCGCCAATGTTAACCTCTGATCTTTCAAGTTCAATAAATTTTCGATTAAACTTAACGGGGTTGCTTGTATTACAAAGTTCACACATTGCTTGTTCACAGATTTATATAATTTCATGTTGATTACTGCCGTAAAGAACTAATAGCTATAATATTTCCCAAGAAGTTATTAACTTGGTGATAATAAAGTAAATATGTTTTCGCCATTTTATAAGGTCTCAGCCACGGCTGTTTCTTTACGAGTATATTTTATAGCTCCTGGTATCTAATACATGGCATAACCAAGACCAAGCACTTTAATATTTCTGTTGCAGTGGTATTACAGCTCCGCTATAGGTAATAGAAGTCTTTCCTACACTTAATTGCTTTCTTGGCTCTTTTTATATTTAGTAACTACGTTCTACGTTGATAATTGATTCTCAAAGTCGACTGTCTGTCGAAATACTGCTGGCTGAAGATTTTAAATACGGTTTTTTAAATTTTCACGTTTTTTTGTTAAATTTCAATAGAACCCCTACAATGTAAAAAACTGATTGCTCAAAAAAATTAAAGACAGCAATTTGTCACGGTGAATGCCTCAATGGGCAAAGGAAGGGAAGATACTTATACTTACTTAGTTTAAAATAAATTAATCTGCTCTGAACAACGAACTCTTTTCAGTAAAAGATCTAGTTTCCTTTTGCATCTCCAAAATGAGATTACAGCTCGATCGACATTTTTTCCAAACTTAACGATTGGTTAGATGCTTGGCCGATGATGATTGGTTAGAATAAGGACTAATCTAAATTAATATCGGTTTAAATATTATTGTGGTGACGAAAGCGTAAGCTCTATGGGAATATAATAATGTAATTGTATGCAAACTAAGTGTTGATGTTAAATATCATATATGAGTGACGCAAATTGGATCAATTACTTATGTCATTGTAAACTTTATCTTATCACATTATATTATTGCTCCGATTCTAATAACTAAGTTGTATTAAGATAAATAATATTAGAAAAAACTTTAGACGCACCAAAGAACCTCAGACGGGGGTATTTTTTCTAATATTATTTATCTGAATATAAAAATAGCATTGTGAATGCGAAAAAACTAAAAACTAAGTTGTATGTTTAACGGCATTAGTCCCTATGGAATTAGCAGTTATCCTATATCAATAAAACTTACATGGAAAATCACGCTAGCAAAAAAATTTTATCTGATCATACGATACGAGTAGCCCGAATAGCTAAAACGTCTAACTAAACTTAATGTACTTATGTAACTTTAATTAAGTACCTGTTTCTAATTTAGTGTTTTATCAACTGTGGAAAAAAGTGCTTATCACATAAAACAACTACAATATTAAATACAACTTCAGTATAAGATAATGTTCTTCTTCATTTTATAGCAGAGGGATTTTTCCTAAATGTACAGCATGTAATAGTGGAAATAAATTTTGATTGCCGTTTCTGACAGCAAACGTGTAAACTTTAATGCACTCCCGTACATTCCCCAAGGCTTTGGTCGTTAGTTGGCTTCGCATGTAGTGCAAGGTCGCGACCCTCACGGTTATCGTCCTTCAGAGTAATCTACGAGGAATACTTCTATGAAAACATTTAGCACTTTACTTACTTTATGGAAAATTTAAGGCGACACATAAAAACAATGTTCATGACGATCGTTTGGAAGGCCAATGCCCAGCGTGGAGCTGACAAAAAACATTAAAACATTGAGATATTTAAGATGGGCTGTAAAAATCTTATCTATGGGAGACCAATGCCTAACAATGGGGCTGAAAAACAGCATAAAACATCAAGATATTAAACATGGACTATGGACTGTAAAGATGATTGAGTTAGTGGTATTAATATCTTTGGTGCTCATTGCATTTCAATTGTTCCCTCTAGAAAATAATAAAATGCTACTTGCTATTTGTGCATTCTTCTGGTTTTAGCTGCTATAGACAACTCTATTACTGCTGCCTGCTACCTTAATTACTGCTGCCTGCCGATCCGTAGTAGTACGCATAAATGCTATCCGTTTTATCTTCTGCCTTCGCAAGTTCGACCACACTTCTTCGTACCGGTCACAGCTTAAATGGCTTTCTATCCGTCAGCGCAGACAGCAAAGGCCACAAAGGCTACTAACAGAATACTTAAAGTGCAAGTTTCAGTATCTTTGCGACTCTCACAATCGTCAACTTATCTACTAACTTTCTTTCTCTTTTTACTCCTCTCTTTCATTCCAGTTACATGACCAATTCTTTCACACTGCAAGCTCTGCGTTTCTGGAATAGGCTCCCTCAATCTTTCAGAAGTTCTCCCAGCAAAGTCTCCAATAAAAAGAAAGTTCATGCCTTACTCTTAGAAAGCTTACTAAAAATTCGCTATCCAACGTTATTTTTGCAGGCTCCGAGCGCTTTATATTTAATAAATATTGCTTTATTCAGTACGTTTCGTCAAAAAGTTATACACGTAAAAGCCATTAGTGGATTGCTAGAGGCATCTGCTCCTGTCACGGCGAATTGTTAAATAGAGCTAGCAACAACCTTTGAATACATTTAACTCAACTATATTAAATCTCATTCGTTTGCTACAGTCTTTGAATTAAAAGATACTTAGTTGTACATATCGAAATAAACTTACGTTTGGTTTAGTACAAAATTCAGTGTTGCACGCTATCAAGTATTTAGTATCTAATAATGAAGATTGATATAGATTTTAAATGCACATCTCGTTGATTTTCTTCATGCTTGGATGCGTTGTCATTTTGTCGGTATGCGTTAATGAAACGATGCTTGTTACAAGGAAGATTTTGTTATTGGAAATATTTATTCTATCTGATTTACTTACGAATTTTGGTTTAATGACTTTAATGACTTTGGTTCTTCATATCTTTGTTCTCTTTGTTGTTTGATTTGTCTTGTCTCAGAATCAATTTGATTTAAGTCAACTTTGTTTTAATCCGTGCTAAAGGCTTTTTTATTGTTTGTTGCGTTCAAGGAAATAAGCTTATCTGCGACTAAAGGCTGTATTGATCTCAGCAGACCACGAGAGATTTAGTTATCGGTCGCAAAATGTATAACTTATGAAATTGTATTATAAGTACTTATATAATTTTCTATATCAATGGTTTATCTTTACCATAATATAACATATAGGTAACCTCTATCTCTCTACCATCTATTCAAAACAGCAACAGTGGTTTTCATTTCAGTGAACTTAAATTATTATTGTTAAAACTTTTCAATGAAACTCTTACGTTAAACCACTGGGTTTTTGACAACGAAGCCAGACCGGTCCCTTGTTTTAACACAAAGGATCACATCAAAGGCATACTTACCCGTGACCTATCAAGAGGAATTAATTAAAGCTTTACTGTTTTTTTCAATAAATATTGTCATACTGGCCTTTTTTATTTTCTTTAATTAAATAACGTTTGCGTCAAAGTGTGCGTTTACGTTTATTCATTGATTTGTTATTTCTAGCCTATTATTCTTATCTATACTTGTGGATATTGACCGTCAACCTTCAGTTGATTCTTACTGGTTCACTTCGGTTTTCATATAAGTTGTTATACATAATGACATGAGATATTAAACTTCATTGGCATCAGTATAGCAATCAATGGAATCAACAACTGAATGTAATAAACACCTATCACAAAGAACAATCAAAATACGAAATAGATAATTGAGTGAGATTGCCATACTTATTTCATTATTTTCGCATTTCTGTATTCTTCGTGAAATGAATCACCGGCTTAATTCAAGGTTGTTTTGATCGTTCTGTTGTAGAGCCTTTTACGCAAGCAACCAAAAATCAGATGGTGACTCATATAATTGAGCTAGCTATAACCTACATAACGTAATGTTATAAGTATACACGAATATTTTTTATTCGACATAAACATTGTTGTTAGGGAATTGGAAGCCATTACCAAAAGAAGCTTAAATATTTTTTCGTTTATAATGTCTTATTTACAATGTTATTAAAATCCATTGTTATGATAACGCGCAAATTCAAGTACGCAAACTATATTACTTATATATTACTTACTCGAGTTAGCGTTCCAATATTTTTTTATATGAACATTTTAAGTGAATTTATTATCCTAAGATTCGCAGACTACAGAACATTACTGAATTATAAGTAATTAATCGGATACCATTCTTGATCAATAAAACTTGTTTTCGTAGAATACTGATAGTTATTTCACATAATAATATTAACCGGAGTAGCTTTTTATTGATTAAATATTAGAATGTATTTCGTATTCCGGACATTGACACTGATTTGTCTTCTCTGACAGGTTTCTTCGTTAGTGGTCGTACATTTTAGCTTACACCTCGGGTGGTGCTTTATTTTCGTTATTATTTGTTCGGTACGGGGTATTGTACGGGCAACGCACATGGTTTGTGAACGTGTGCGCACGCGCAGTCGGAGTTTACGGTTCACTGGGCGCGCTTATCTTTGTCGATGATCGAAAAGTAGATCGATACGTCTTCAATGAAACCTTTTTAAATTTTTGTACAGACTAAAGAGTTTTAAATAAACTTTTTCTTTAGTGTACCTTTTAAAGATAAATGTGAAAGCCGGTTTGACATCTTTTTCTCCGTTAAAACAAGGAGTAAGTTTGTAATTAAATCGGGCAATTTCGTAGGTTATTTGGATCGTGACTCCCGCGCATGTGCCAAACGCTCGACTGCGCATTTCTTTAGAGTCAGTCTAAATGACATCGACCCGTGCGTCTACCCCACATGCGCTTTTTGTTTTTGTAGTCTGTGTCGAGAGAAACTAAACTCTTTGAGTGTTTGAAGTGAGAGAGTTTTGGAAAGTGAAAACTTTTTAGTTGGTGAATGATGGAAATGTTGCTAGTACAAGATGGACCAATAGTGATTTCTTGGATTGTTTTTCTGTTGTTAATATGCCGGTGCTATTATCAAATTGGTTCAACTAAAAATACGGGTAAGTTTTGTTCATAAACTTGTTTTATTGAAACTTTTCACCTTTAGTTAAACCTAAGACAGAATTAAACTTTGTGCAAACATTACCTTTAATACTGTAGGTAACCCTTGTACTTTCAAATTTAAATGTAAACTTTAACGTAGAATAGAAACTGTAGTTAGTATTGGAACTAGCTTTTAGTTTAATTAACAAGTAGTAATAATAGAATACCAAACCAACATAACTTAGCTTTCTTTTGTTATACATTTGCTTGCAATGAGTTACCACTTTAATTGTTTATGATAAAGGATCTTTTGCATTGTAGTTTTCAAATAAAATATTTTCTTTTAAATGTTCAACAATGATTTGTTAAGTTAGAGGGCCATAGGTCCCTTACCTAGGTAAGAAATTCAGAATTTCAGAAAGTATTTTAGTTTAATATTGATCTTTATACTTTTTTATTTTTAATAAATAGAATCTACATGTGATTCTTGTTTTTCATATCTACGGAAATGCAGTTCAAGAATAGACAGTAGTTTTTGTGAACTGAAATACCTATCTATTGTAGCTTGTATTGTGTTTACTACCAATCATGAAGTTTTATTTACTTGGTTACGTTACAAACTTTTGTTCCGTGTCAGTCTCCTTAAAATGCGTATTACGCGTTGCACTTCGCTATTCGCTATTTACACGTACCTGACATGAAAATGTACAATACCAAGAATCGGGAAATTATATCAAATCAACCTATCATTCCTTAAGAAATTCCAAAACAAACGCTTGTAGGTCATTGACATGGGTTTACGCACGCAATGAGCAAACCGACAAACTGACGTCAATTGCTATGAATTATATGGAAGGCGCACAATGATAAGCTAAATAATGACAAAAGTAATCAAAACATATTGATTAAATATTATATTTTGTGTGTCGGTCAAGCAAAGGCGAGATGTTGTCATGAATAAAAGTATTATATGTTTTAAAGGTGTTTTGTTTAAACAATAGATTGTGGTGACAGATCTCTCTCAACTCTCGTTCAACATAATAATGTTAGTATTACCAGTTTCCACTAATCAGTGATGAATTGCTAGCTTGTGGTGTGGTCGGGGTTAAAACATAATTCCTCAAACTTTCGCGACTCGCACTGGCGTGGAGATATTTTACAGTGAAATTATTTAAATAAAAAACCTTAAAACTCTCAAAAACATACTAAGTTACAGAAATCGTGATACAAAACGTCACTTTCGCAAAATGTCATCGTGAAAATTTTGGTAACTTTCGCATGATGTCACTTTCGCAAAACGTAATTTTCGCATAACGTCATTTTTGTAGCATGTCATTTAAAGCTGGATCCACACTTGTATCATTTTGGCGTGTCTGATCACCGTATCTTTATCATACATCGCTAGTTTTGTTGGGCGTGCGTTGGAGTAATACTGTATCGAAGAGACGATGTATGATAAAGATACGGTGATCTGACACGCAAAAATGATACAAGTCTGGACAAGGCTCAAGACATTTTTGACCCAATATTTACACTACAGAATCGGGTAAGTAAGTAAGTAAGTTTAAAGCCCATTAATGTAATTGATTATCGAAACCAATAGTTTATTTGCGTCTGGTTGTCACGGGACGGTACCCTTTACCAGATTCGGCTTAATAAGGGTACCATCCCGGAAAATTATTATTAACCTTAAAAACCACCACATGGCTGAAAAATTTACTTTTTTTATTTGAATGGAAAACTTAAGTGACAACCTTTATCTTGTTATCGATTTGACATTAATAAGCTTTAAACGAAACACAATTTGTGCCAAGGTGGCCACCGTGCAGTTTATCATAAAAAGAAAAAAAAGTAGTGGTTTAGGGTACTCGTCCGTGGTTTAGGGTTTATGATAATTTTCTTATACGGATGTCTTGAATGACATTCTAAATAAATGTCATTTTGCCAAAGTGACATTGTACGAAAATGATGTTTTGCGAAAGTGATCAAATTTTTCACGATGACATTTAGCGAAAGTGACATTCAAGCGTCACGATCACGACCTACAGACATTATTTTACCACCACAACCCTTTTAATACTGAGGTACATTTAAACCAACTACAAGCCAATGTATCTGATATGATTATGATTGAGGTGTGGGCGTTTCACTTCCAAACCAAGTATAATACGAGTTAGCTATAATCGGTTAGTTATTTTGTTATACCTAGTATATATAGATATACCAATATTTAGGTCAGGTACGGGTGTCGTTGACTGACGAACGAATGGATGATCTAATTAGGTAGCTACGTCAAATATTTATGGTCGTTCGAACGTATGGACAGGAAATTTAAAAGTTTATTGTGGAAATTCTTGTTATTCTTCATCGTAAATTTAGATTTATAATGATGCATTTCGTTTAATCAACATAAAAGCTGTCTTTATAGTTCACATCAAAACTTGGTAAAAATATTATATTATGAAGGTATGAGTTTAAAGATTAATACTGCTTCTAAGAATGTTATCTTTCTTCTTTACAAACTAAAAATAATCTAATACTGTACTTTATTTGACAATATTTTCGTCTCGTGTTAAGCTTAACAAAAACATAAGTATAGTCGTAAAATATTTTTTAATATTGTGAAGTTGCGTTAAAAATGTTAATATTTGAGATAACGAATCAGTATTACCTATCACTTATTATGTCCAAAGTACCAAATCTTTTAAATGTAAGTATACTACTCGGGAATAAAGGCGAGGAAACTTTGCAAGCTGTATACTTACATATATTTTCTTCTGTTAAGTAAGGGTACGTTTATGCATTACCCGAAGCCAGTCTCTTGTGGCTGGAAGTTGCCACTCAGCTTATAGCAATATTCACGAGTTCAGAGGAAAGAGCATCATGTGCTTTTGGCATACCTACCTGTCCGCCATTTTGAAAAAAGTCGGTTTTAGAGGCCTGTGATAAAAGTGGTGCCAATCGATAGAATAAATTATTACAAACAAAAAGTAATAAGTAAAAAAATCTCGTAACTGATATACTTTCCGAGATATTTGAGTTTAAAGTTGAAAAATAAAATCTGTCATTTTCTAAATCAATCGATATAATAAGTCATTACAAACAAAAAGTAATAAGTAAAAAAATCTGGTAAGTAATATACTTACTGAGATATTTGAGTTTGAAGTTGAAAAACAAAATAAGTATTTTTTTTAGATCAATCGATAGAATAACTGGAGCACACTTCGTCAGCTGAGCCATGGACGCTTCCTACATACATAAAATAGCTTAAAAACAATCTGCATAGACATAACCACTAAATCCAGAATATGATTTTGTTTATCAAATTCAAACTCGAATATCTCAGTAAGTATATCACTTGCGAGATTTTTTTCCTATTACTTTTTGTTTGTAATGACTTATTCTATTGATTAATGCAGAAAATGACAGATTTTGTTTTTCAACTTTAAACTCAAATATCTCAGTAAGTATATCACTTACGAGATTTTTTTACTTATTACTTTTTGTTTGTAATTACTTATTCTATCGATTGACACCACTTTTAACACAGGCCTCAAAAACCGACTTTTTTCAAAATGGCGGACAGGTAGGTATGCCAGTCTTCATACATAAATGACCGATGGCTTTTCCTAGCTGGCTTGGGACGTGAATGGGCGACAACGACTGTATGACACAGTTGCTTGTAGCGACAGTACGTAGCTGCGACGAACGCTGCCGCGACAGAATGTTGTAGCGAAAGAACATAGCTGCGACACACGTTACTGCGACATCACTTAGGCCACTCGTTTTAGGTTGGTGAATTGAAAATTCAAATGCAATTCAATCAAATAAATATTCTAAATTGAAATAAGCTCACATAATAAGCATTTTGAAATAATCAAACAAATGAAGTTGATATTGGATAATTCAAGATAGTTTTGGTCTTTAAGGTGTTTGGTCTTTTTATTTTGTGAAAAATATAAATCAATACCAAAAAAAGTAACCGGTTCGTTTTAATTTTTTTTAACTATGTAGGTTGGTACCTACCTTAATATATGTTAGTGGAAAAACGTACTATTATGTATTCTGTGGTAAAACTAGTTATTTTGAATGTGGATGGGGTGACTTGACTTTTAACAATTATTTTGTTAAGGCCCCTATATACCTCAAGTGGCGCCCTCATTTTATTTAATTTATTGCTCGCTATACATAATGTATCGAAAAATAAAAGTGGCCACTTTTAGCACTTTTGCGAACTACTACTACAACGAACAAAATTTTATTGAGGTTATTGTTTGTAAATAAACTATAGAACCTTAGCTTCAATCTGTACATGTGAATATTCGATACATTATGTATTTAGCGAGCAATAAATTTAATTAAAATGAGGGCGCCACTTGAGGTGTATAGGGACCTTAATTTAACAAATTGATATGATAATTTGCTAGTATTTTACTTTAAAAGAAAATTAAACATTAGTATAGCTAATAAATTGTTTGTCCGTCGTGTAAATTAATTCAGCATTCAGCCTTCTTTAGGCTTAAATTTTTCTTAAAATTCATTGTCTTCATTTCCTGCTACATCCAGCTTTACGAATGTCCTCAGTCTCTTATCTAGGTCATCCAAGTTCCCAACACCAGATGCATAACTTATAGAAATGTAGACCTCAATATTGTACACTATTGATATTAAACTTGAGTAGATTATTGTTTGCTTCTTGTTCCCATTGTGCAGTCAAAACTTGGAAAATATATCGTTCACAAAGCACTAAAAACGTTAGGATAATGTAGGGACAAAACTAGGAGTTACAATTTTTTTATTTATATACCAAAATCTACCTCCTCATGGAAGAAATTTTAATCTATTAATAGAGTTGCATGTGTCATTGATGCTGCGTCGTTATTTTTTTGGTTTAATTTAAGTTCCAAATATGGAACCCCTTCTTAATCTTAGTCTCCAATATTTTTATCTTTTACACAGTCAGCTTTTCTTTTTTCGATGCAAATCGACACATAAATAAAATTCCACCGGAATCTAATATCTACATAATATTTCCTTCGATTCTACTGCCAAGTTCTGGCATAGTCCTACATAATTCTGGATATTTAGCTACAAGTTAAGGAGGATCTCGTACTTAATTGTTCCTGTGGAACAGGAAAACATGAAAATTAAAATTCGGTTCTTTAGTATATCGCAGAAAATATAATAGTACTTACAGTATGTTGCATCGATTCAAAGCCACTCGACCACGGAGGTCGTCAAATCAAAAAAGGGTGTTATCGAAAGGGTTACTAAATCCTTACTAATTGGCGCCTTGGCATCTTAGTTCTCTCTGACTGAAGTTGTAGTTTAAGTTTGAATCTTTTATGTGATATTGAACTAATACCTAGGTATTTATTACCACCATATTTATTTATTTATTTATGCTATATTTTAAATATAAATGTGCTTTCAATACTAAACGTAATTAATTGTAATAAAATTTTGACGACCTCCGTGGTCGAGTGGCTTTGTACACCGGTTTTCAAGGTGTCGCCATCTCTGAGGTCCCGGGTTTGATCCCCGGTTGAGTCAATTTAGAAAACGAACTTTTCTATATTGGCTCAGGTCTGGGTGTTTGTGATACCACCGTTGTCTTTGATTTCCATAACACAAGTGCTTTAGCTACTTACTTTGGAATCAGAGCAATGTATGTGATGTTGTCAAATTTTATGTATTTATTTATTTATTACCACCATGTTTATTTATTTATGCTATATTTTAAATATAAGTAATGTGCTTTCAAAACTAAACGTAATTAACTGTAATGAAATAATGTTACTCTTATGGGTACGATTATAATTTTGGAGTTTTTTCAGACTTAATGTTTCGAAGAATGATGTAGGTAACTGCCAGATGAATTTAACTGGGCTAAGTCGATAATGCATCCAAGATTCCAAGTTATTACCGGCATAAAGTAGCCAAATGGTTGACTAAAATTATACAGTGCATTTTGTACAGTGCAGTTGAAAGAAACCCTGTCGACAGTAGAGTAGAATCACTTTATATTTAACTAGCGACCCGACTTCGTCTGCGTGGAAAGTTTTCTTGCTATTCCTCGGTAACAATCATTTTTTGGGATAAAAGGTCCTTCTCTGTACCCCTGACAACGTGTATGCAAAATTTCATGATGATTGGTTCAGTAGTTCAGACGTGAAGGCGTAACAAACAAACAACAAACTTTATATAGTAAGGATGGATGAGTTTCTTTTGACTTTAGACCGTAATTACCAATTAGAAACACTATATATTATACTGAAATAGGCAGACGAGTCATTAGGGAGCTTTTAAGAAGTAGCATTAAAATATAAATGGTTTAGCTATTAAAAGACTGGTTTATCTTCAGTATTTTTTAGTTAGATGTTTAGTAGATAAATATTATTTTCTACTGTACAGTTTGGCTGTCTGCGAATCTATTGCATTAAAAGTGGTACCGTCGGTCGTCATCGGTTGTGCTTAATCTACCTACGATGATGTAGATGTAGGCAGGGAGTACATCAGGGGCCGTTTTTGATTTTTAAATAACTATTTGTTGACTGTGATTTTGTAATTGTGAATGCTGTACATGCTTATAGGTTTACACATCAGAATTTAATATGTTCAACTTCGTGTTCTGTAATGTTTCATGTGTACTCTGTTGCCGTGTCTTATGAATAAAATAAAATAAAATAAAGTACCGGCTAACGCATCGGACTTCGGAAAGTCTGCCGAGCTTCAAATTAAAACAGATAAATCAAGCCCCAATAGGGGCAAAATGGCGAACCCTAATTTATGATGACACACGAACATCGATATCTTCTAAATAACTTGGTCGAATAGTACAATACGAAACTTCTTAATTCGATTTATCTGTTTTAAGTTATAGCCCGGCAGACTTTCCGAAGTTCGATGCGTTAGCCGGTACGGCCCCTGAGTTTGATGTGATTCAATCTATATGTATTTCCAAGTCACAAAATATCGTGTCTTTTATGGTGTGATGACGTCACTAATGTCGCTGCATTAGTGACGTCAAGGCCGCTGCCTTCGCGTCCGGTCGTCGACCCCGCCTACAGTTATATTATAATGCAGAGTCGCTGACATTTGCAATTAGCTGTAGTACGTGTTTGACCCTGATTATCAAACTAATGCTCCGTTTACTGCTATCATGTGGGTTTATTTGTCACATGGCTTGATTGTTCTTGATGTTGCGCTAATGGTTCCAATGAATTAAAAAAAAATAGTTTCTGTTCTAGATCAGTAGATGTAGTTGTAGAATATGAAACTGAAATTATGTAATTACTTATAATTACTATTTTAATATACTTACAGTGAAAATTCTTTGAAATGTTAAGAAGCTATTGTGTTTCAAAGTTTAGTCCGAAAATATCCGTTGTATTATATCTGCTGATGATGCATAGTATGAATAAAATAATCCTTAAGAATTTGAAATCTTTGGCGTCAGTATATGGTAACATTTTTGACTTTGGTAAAAACTGTTAATCAGTAATAATGGTGCTTTTAAATTTTGAGATTTAAGCATTCACAATGCTATTTTATACAAGGTGTTACAAAAATATCCCTAATGCCGAAAATGGTATTTTTTTCGCGATTTCAGAGTTGGCCCCATAGTAAAAGTTATTCAGTTTGATGGTCCCTATATACCATATTCGGCATTAAGGGTATTTTTGTAACATGTTGTATAATACCAAATAATCGCGGGTTCGATTCCCGTCCGAGAACATGATCTGGTGCGAGTCGTATTTTTCTAGTATATTATTTGGTATTAAATAATGGTGCTCTTCAATCTTCTATTACAAAATCAGCCTTCGTAGTAATTAATCTTACCGACATTCTGACACACTCCGTTCGTATTAAATAGTTTGATCAAAATAAAAAAAAGGTTCTTATCATTAATCGTGAAAGTTATTTGAGATCCAGCTCGTTCTATAGCAGGATTATTTTTGTCTCAGTAACGTCCTGCCGCCGAAGATATTTCAGTCTTTCGTATTTGATCTGAAAATTGTCCCGCATTTGTTACGTCGACATGCATCGAAGTATTGGTTGGTTGGGATATATTTTAAAATGCGTTATATTGTGTTTTAAGTTTAACAAGAATAGTTTCTTGTTGACTTTAAACGCTTGAAAATAAAAAATAATTATGAGCCGTTACTAAGCTTGTTTTATTACTAAACAAACAGAAAAGTAAACAAGATAATCCTTGTCTAACTTAGTCTACATTTCTGTGAAAGCACAGAAAAAATAATTAAAACAAAATGAAACACACAGGCAATCTGACATTTATTCTGATTTTTGGAATACTGAATAGCACTCACATCATTGCCATTACACAGTGTGTCAAATTCAAGTAGATAATATAGGAAACACCATTTAGTAAGTAAATTTTTACATTTGAATGAAATATATTTTCTGGCTCAACTTTATGCACGCCCCAAGCTATAAAGTAGGTCTCGGGGTGTACGTATTCTAAATAGAATTGAGTTGGAAATGTTTGTAGCTCGAGATCATCTGATGGATGCCTTGGTACGGAGGGATTACTTGTACAGATAATAAATGTGCATAGTTCTTTTCTACTGTTTCTTTGCAAGTTGCATTTTGCACTTACATTTTCTCTACTAAATTTGCATTTGATATAACTTCAAAGACAAATCTTTTGGGATGCAGATTCTCTTTGCTTACTTTACTACTGCAGACTAACATTAGTATTGCGCAGTAAAATTATGGAAATCGTTTTCAACGCGTCAGTCCAAATGAAGACATTATTTTGTTTCCAGTTTTATTCCTCAGAGTGCAATAAAGTTTATTTATTCCACGGTCTCGTCTCAGTCGGTAAAACATTAATAAAATCTAGCGTATCTTATGTAAGTAATTCTTTGAATTTCAAAAACTGAAACAAATTCCTATTTACGTTCAAACTTTTTATACCTATCTTCATCTCTTAATTAGGCTCTAAGTGGATAAATTGTATTCGAAACCTGAATGATATTTACGAGAGGTTGTACAGATGTCACCAAATTAAAGTCACTCAGTCTGCTGAACACAAAGTTTATAAGCCCCTTTAAAGCTGTCCAGTGTATTTAAATCCAAGAGATAAATGAAGGAAATGTAGTATCGGCATAAATTTTGTCGGAGGAAAAGGGCTTTTGACTTTGAAACTTGTAGTCTGTCATTCAATCTGGCTGGATCATATCGTAAGTTATGGTTTTAGGTATACAGTTAGGCCACCAGGTTCATCATTCTATCATTATCCACTTTAATAGCTTGAAAGTTGTTACCGACCAGCAAGGTTACAGCCTTTTTGGGTTACTCTTTGGTCTACCTTCCAAATTCTAAATTTCAGTGTAATTTTTTTTTTAAACAATTGTAAATAGGCTAGTTAGTTGTCAATAAACTCCTAAACGGGAAAAACGTGGTTTCAGTGGTTCGTGCCCTATCCTCAACAAAACTAAAGTAAGTAGTTAATGAAAAAGTAATGTCTTTGTTAGATCATGCTTTATTTTTCTAGTCCTCTACATGATCATTTCAAGTTAATACCTCACTCTTTAATTTAAGTTACCTTGCGTTTTATATTTTATTTTCAGTGGTAGTGATAGGTAGGTATATCACCGGGCAAGTGTCGAGACCCGTCCATTGTTCTAATTAAAACTAAACACTCCACCGCACTCGTGGTCGTGGAGGGAAACCTCTCGCCTCTGACTTTATGTTGAAAACAACTTTCCTCGTCTCAGGAAGAGGTCTGTTATTGGTCGTTTAACACATCTGTCTGTGCAAAAATTTAATCTCTACTTATTAACTTTACCATTCGATTTTTCATTTCGCCTTCTAGAGAGACAACTAGGACTATCCTGAGAAATGTTATTGTTTTCACGTATCTAGGAGGAGTTTGAAACTTGTTTAAAACAATTTTCATTATAGCCATAACAAGTTGAATTTTTTTGCCAGATTAGAGAAACCTGTTTAGCCATAAGAAAGTAGACAAGAAAAATAAAGAAAATCGAGAAGAGTCGAATTTTCATCCAAAAAAGTTTTACACATTTGATGACAAGTTTAGACGAAAGCCTACAAACCCTTAAGGAGAAGGAGGTTAACTTACCTTTCACACTTCGCAAAGCTTGATTGATATTTTAATGGATCTCAAATAAGATTGGTGACCGAAAATGCCTGTTGTCATTAATAGAAACTAATCGTTTACGTCTGATGCAGCTTTACTTATTGATGAGGCCATTAGTTCAAAATTTGGCAATATCGGTTGCTGATTTTATTGATCTATCATTTATGCCCATTCCATTACGAATGGGTGTTGCATATTAAATTCAACGGTCTTTAGGGTATTTTATTTTATTCACCAATCGAGACTCCGGGGATCAATTTCATTCTACTCACGTTGGTTGAACACAAAACATTAATGTTACCAGACGTAGCCTCGCAGAAATTAATCTCACAACTTTCTTAGTAATTGCACAGACTTTTCACATTTCGCTTCAATTACTTAAGATTAATTGAAAGTAGTTGCGAAATATTTAATTTTTTGTTGTACCAGTTACTATTAGACGTTATACAAGTTCAACCATTACCGCCGTATGATGTAAGCTGATTATTGTTGTTACACACGCTCCTTTTACAATATAAATAATAGCATGCTCTTGTTTCTTAGTCACGATACTAGCGTGCATCCTTAAGGCTAATAAGCTTCTGAATAAACAAAGCCTTGTTATTGTTCCGCGCTTTTGTACCCTCATTATCTTAAAGCAGCTGGGACGTTATAAAAGTTATAAAACTGCAGCATTTTGACTTTTATTATCATCTTTCTATTAATTAAGTATATCGTTCCCGAGGTTTATTTCAAAATCTTCTACTACGTGTGCTATGCTATGTTTTACTTGATTGGGCGTTTCACAAAATTTTAAACTTTGTGTTTGACTTTAAAATACTTTAAGCCTCTATTATGTTTACTGAAAGCCCCGTAGAAGGCTACTTGAGAAAAATAATGAGCAAATAAATTTGAAATACAGCTTAAGTAGGCTTAACTAGGCTTAAAAAGTAAAGGGTCATTGTAAACACAACCAAATAAGTAAATAATAAGTAAAAATAAAAAATCCGATTTTTTATTTTTTTTATTAAAAAAAAACGGATTTCTTTCGCACCCTGCTCTGTGAGTACTTAGTTTCGATGGTTAGGTTTAACTTCTTTTATCTTTTTCTTTTAATACTCGACGTTAACGGTAATCTTCCTAGTTCGCTTAACGTAAAACCTTTCGACGGAGTGGACTCCACGGTCGAGTGGCCAGTTTTATTACGGAGCAACGGTGCGCTTCGAGAATTCTGCATTGCTTGCACTGCTGGCTCTAGGGCGACCACTTAACGTAAGTAATTGATACTTAGACGCATAAGCAAACATATAGGAAAACTTTTCTGTTACTATTTTTCGACAGGTCAAATTATAAAACTTATGATCATGGCAACTTAGAGACAGAAAGAACCCCTAATTATTTGGTTAGAGTTGTTAAAAAATGATGCAATAAAAACATGATGATAAAGACTCTTCTTTATCATTATTCTTGAAAAATACCAACAATGATTAAAGAGAGTGCAGAATTTCGAAACGTGATGGTAATTGGTATGGTAACCCTAACAATACTGCCCTTGAACACCGAGCTACGAATGAAAATGGCCTTCTAGTACTTATGCTGTTTCATCATGGACTAAATTTTACATTTCTAACTAAAAGTAATAACAACCTCAGGGGACGTGAGGCACTTTTACATTATTAAAATTACTACTAACTAGTCAAATTGATGCGTTGATAAATAAATATATGTTTAACTAACAGTTTATTTACACGTTCAAAACGCACTATCGTACAGGAGAGAATATCATTTCTATCCTACCTGTATCAATGCTAAAATAATCAACTGCACATAGAGATTTTTCATTGTTATAAATAAATGCTTGTAACATGTATCGATACAGATAACAATAAGGCATAGTGCTCTGTGCCATTGTGATAGTTGTCACTTGTGGTTCGTTACATCGTACAAACAGAGACAGTACCTATTCATTTCAATATACGATTATTGTTGACCGGGTCAAGAATGCAGCAACAATTCGTCTAGGTGTTGTGATTGAAGAAAAGTTAGTGATAATAATCGTTCGATACTGCAAGATAAAATCAGTTTGTGATTTCGTGGTTTGCGTGTCTGATAAGGGTCGTGTCGTGTGTCAGCGGAAGCCCACATCACGTCTGGTATATTGCCGTATCAATTAAACAAACACTGCCCCTAGTAGCACCTGACAGCTGCACAAGAGTCGCGAAGGCGAAGGCAGACGACGGCAGTAGTCAGCCGACCGTCGCGAGAGGCGCCCGCCCTTCGTCCTCCCAGAGCGTCAACACGCGACCCAACTCTTCAATATTTTTAGTCCGCGGAAATCGCGTGTCGTTTTATTTCGACATCGGTGCCGCATAGGAAGTTTGTTAGAGTTTATTTGAACCCATATTCTTGTGACGGATGTAGTGTTTGCGATCCTCAGGTGAGTCGAGATTGTCTGTCCGATGATCAGCTGTGAGAGACACGATAACTGTTTATAGTGCATTGCACCGTCCGACGTAACTTCAATTGAATGGCGTCCTGTTAAACAGTTTTTAAATTTCTTTATTAAGTTTATAATGTATGCGGCTCTCGATTCAGCTTTATAAAAAGTGAATAAATAAGTAACATTTACCTGTAACAAAATGTGTTCCCAAATAGAATAGTTTGAGGATTTGGTCAAGATAACGTTGAGTTATGACACAATATAGTTCATCTAAAACTGATAACGGAGAAATTTCTCAAGAGTTTTGCTTACTTGACACTGATAAGGGATTTTTTTGAAGAATTGCTATTGATAAACCTTCCACACTAGAAAGTTTTAATAATTATTATATCAAATGTAGTGATGTTTAAACATTACGTGCTAATTATATGGAAAAACAAATTTAGAAGAATATGAAAACTAGATATTAACATCCATTAAAAGTGATAGTGTTATTAATTTTATTAAACAATTCTTATATTACAATAACAAATCTTACGAGTGCTAATTATTTTATTGAACAATTCTAATAATATTACAATAGCGAATCTCACGCCAATTCACAAAAACATCATAAAAATGTTATAACATGGGTTTTGTTTATGTAGCCTTTGACTTTGCAAGTCCTAGTGAATTAGAGACAAGCTTGGATCTTGAATCAACAATCTCCGAAGTAAAACAATTGCTTTGTTATTCTCAAATTATTTGTAATTCTCAAATTATGTAAAGATGATTGCGTTTAGGATAAGACACTCAGCCAAATAGAAAGTTACGTCTTATTACTTATCCAGTACTGTTACGTGTAACGATAAGTTAAAATGTTTACATTAAACCCGCAACCGTAGATGGTTTTAGAATAACGTGCTTACAGGTTTTTGAATGAGTGGGTACATCTTTTATCAAAAAGTTTTTCGTGCGTTGCGTTGCACTGGCGAATGGATTCTGTATCTATGTGATAATCAATTCACCTTTTCTATCCTTTCAAAGTAAATAATTTATTCATAGAAATGTTTATGGTTGCATAAGTTGCATTGCATCTGAATAAAAATCTTTGAGAGATAATTTGTACTATTATTTGTACTAATTTGTACTATTATATACTGTTTCATTTGGGTGAAATGGTTCCGATTAGGGAGACTGATCACCCGTCCGGCTTCGCTGGCGTCCCCCCTTCCAAATAATAATAATAAAACTGTCTCATTGGATCTTTGTACATACCTTCACATCGATTGGGATAAACTAAAAGGAATTTAATAGATATCCTTACGAAAACAAACAAACTATAGAAAGTTATCAATTAGAAGTGCCATAAATTCTTTTTGCCTATCGAGCAAAACCATTTGTGCCTATCTGGCACCTTTTTTATCCTCACGGGCTGGACTAAAATTCCTAGCTAGCTTTTATACCCTTAAATTAGGAGCACAATAAAACCCTGAATATGACAAGCGAACAATAGATAAATCTTTGTTGTTTACTTAAAAAAGCTAAACGGACAAAAAACCTACAAAGCTTTTCTTTCTTACTTTAAGTATTTTCTGTATAGTTTTTAATCCATATTTTTTAATTACTTGAATATAATTTTCCACTTGTTCAAATCGATAACCGGACTAACTTTTAGTTGACAATTTTTATAATAGAATGACGCAAACCAGTAACTTATAAATTTTCATTGAAATTAATAAAAGTTTACATTTTTTGAAAGATCAGCCACGCTTAAAAACTGCTCAGCTGATTACTCAGTTTCAAAATCTTTTGATAAAAAGTGCATCCAATTTGTATTGAGAAATAGGTATTCATTATAGCGTTTTTAAAGCAAAGAATCCATTCATTTCATATTCCAAATAATAATGAAGTATCGTAAACATAAACAAAAAATATATTACAGATTATCAGAGGCCAAGAATCATAATCGTGTTCTTGCATATAAAATATTTCTCACAGGGGACACTCTTGGCACATAATTTCATTCAAATGTCACCTAGACGCTGGCATGCCTTTGTTTCGATGCTTTAAAAATTGGCATTAATATAGCTAATTGAAATACTGCATAATTATCATTACTTTTAATTTCAAGAAGTGATGGCATTATTTCTCCCAAATTCTGGCAAAATTTAAACAGAGAACCTCATAATTTCTGTGATTTAAAATACTTATCAGTTGCTGGATCAAATTATAACCATAGCCGTCAACTATCAGCATCATTAAAGTCTATTTATTTTGTTTTCTCAGCATTAAAAAAATATTGTATTTAGATTTTTCGCATTATCAATGCTATTTTTATTTCAAGATAAATAATATTAGAAAAAATACTAGAAAAAAATCGACTCACCCGTAGCCCGTCCGAGGTGGTGTAATCCCGTCTGAGGTAAAGGTCGAGAGGTGAGTCGATTTTTTCTAATATTATTTATCTTAATATTAAAAAAAATACCTTGAAAGTGACTCCTTTTTTTGTTAGCAAAAATGACCACTTTATCTGTTGTAACTTAGCCGAAACTTACTTTTTTCGCTTAAGTTATGATGCCTAAGTTAGCTTAATGTTCAAACATTTGTACATTTTTATGTAATATATGTTATTAATAAGTTTTGTTACAATAGCATTAATGGTTGTTAAATAAGTTATGAAAATGCTAGTATGGAAAATGCAATTTGTTAAAATTTTCCATACAAAACGTCAATTTCATAGGTAAGTAAGGACTAAATAATTTACATTTTTTTTTCTCGTATTTGTATTTTACTAAATATATTCAACGAACTGTTGTCAAGATGGACAGTTTTTTTAGCATATCACTCACCTGTTTGTAATAGCATCGAAGACAATTTGACATATTTGGCCCTATTATTTATAAAGCAGCAATAAACCGAAAAATTATCTACACGTGCAAACAAATTATAGAAGAACATAATATAAAATTTTTATGAAACGTGAGCTTATAATGAGCTTTCGCTGCTTTTGTCGTCCCTAAAATACCGGGATATGCAGTGGTAGACGGATAATTAGAAACACTTATCCGCCAGTATATAACTGTAATCTGATGATTACAGCTCGATCAGTCGAAAATTTGTACAGCGCTTTCTACCGCCGAAAAGCAAAATTAATTTCTCATAGACAATAATACTCTATCGAGTACTTCTACGCGTGTTTTTTTCTCTCAATAGATGATCGTGCTTGGGGTACTGAAATATTACGTGTCACTGTTAACCGTCATCAACATTAAAGTTAGCTTAATGAGTAATGACTATGTCGATGCTAAAACAATTTTAACGTAGTTAGCCGTCATCTACCGAAGGTCTTAGCTAAGGTTAAATCGCAATATAGGCGTTATTGTTAGGTCTTATAAAGGGCAAACTTGTTTGCACGTACTTTGTCCATAGGCTCGAGTGAGACGTAGTAGGTTTTACAAAAAGCTTATTTAAACATACCATGTTAGCCCTTAAGCACCCACTGTTGTGTGTTTAGGCATTCTATATAAATTTTAGGTCTTAATATTAAGTGGACAGAAAGCGTGGCATTTCAGAATTGTGTAGGAGGGTGGCTAGGATAACCTAACTTTTGTAGATTAGCTTTCCTAATATGGCTTATTTATGACAGTGCTGGTGGTCAAAATTTCGATATACTTAGGTATATTGACTTCAAGAATAAGCCTGCTGAAAGAGTCTTTTAGTTCTTTAAGTACTAAAGTGTGCAAATAATTCTGCGGTCGACTGTACATAACAAAACATACAGCAGGCGCGTGTTACAACAAAGAGTGTAATAATGAAAACAACACGAGTGTTGATAGTTTAAATATTTTGCTTGGTTAGTTTACACGTGCTTTCGTGATTTCCCTTAAAAAGTTTAGACGCAGAACTGAACACTTGGAATATTTTTAGCTAGTATGTTAATGATGATGATCTTATCCTTTAGTTGAGTCATTGACTTTCATAAAGAACCTTCATTTCTTTCAATCTTGTGTAGCCATCTCAATTTCAATCCTTCTAGCTAATTTAATATCTAGCCTGATAATATTTCTAATAAACCTACTACGTATGTAGTAAAAAAAGCAATGAAAAAGTATATTAAATAATATATCTCAGATCCTAGAAGATAATAATTATATTTTTACATTGTTTTATTATATTTTTACGCTGTTTTATTATATTTTTACACTGTTTTATATTACCCGCGTTAATGAATCTTGTTGTTGTTCTTGGTGTTAGAAACACTAAGCTTTGATATCTGAGATAAATCATTTCTTCCAACCACTAAGTTTTGTTTTTATTTTGTTTCAGGTAAGAAATATTCAGAAAGTGAACATTGGTAAATACTGGTATTTATATAGATAGTTTGTTTCTTAAAAGTATTAACT
This sequence comes from Catoptria pinella, assembly GCA_963556745.1. Lineage (NCBI taxonomy): Eukaryota > Metazoa > Arthropoda > Insecta > Lepidoptera > Crambidae > Catoptria > Catoptria pinella. Next base: position 3,685,279 of record OY750771.1, read on the forward strand.
CCTAATTGAAGTTCATTCATGTAAAACGTCCATATGACGATGAAGAAACATCGGATATCCGCCAGGTTACTCCTATTCATTTATTATGATAATAAACTAAAGATGACATCACTGACTATGCTACACGTGCCTACACTAAAGATCAACCTCCTTTCCAATTAATTATTAAACAACATTATGCGTTACATAATAATCTGCCACGGTAATGGTTAGTTTGGTTTTTAAGATTGAGGATAAGGTGAGGTTTAAATAAATCTCAGGAGAATAAAATTGTGTAAGGTCGAAAGGTTCTAAAAACATGCTCATCAATTCTACCTACCGAATAATAACTGGAGGGCTCGTTCTATGCCCTAGATTCGTGCCTCGAGTAAATGTCGCGAAAACACTTAAAGTTCCCTCTCTGTTTTCCCGTCAGCACCTAAAATGATAGCGAACAATATGAATACTCATCGTTTGAACCTCTTTGTTTTGCCCGTCCGTTATGGTCGTCATCCTCGTACATTTATCATCCACCGGCTCTGCTGCCCACGCATAGTCGAGTGTTTGTTTTTAGGGAACAACATGAACGCGTAAAAAGTATTGTTTAATATCAAAGACATGTACAAGTGTTCTTGTCAAGGCCCTCGTTGTCCGTGTGGTATTTTATGGTCGTCCTGGATTAGACGTTATGCATCTATTATTTTTCTTCGAGATAGAAAAATGAGTGTGCGCTCTTTTAAATTTCACATCTAGGTAACTAGTGAATTTAATTTTTGACCCACAGAATATGTTAAATGTTTGTTTTCAGAATCATTTTAATTCAATTTTCATGTTTTGCTGATAGTTTTCTTTGTAATCAATCCCTAAATTGAAGCAATAAACTCCGTGGTCAAGTGGCTTTGTACACCGGGTTTCAAGGTGTCGTCATCTCTGAGGTCCTGGGTTCGATCCACGGTTGGGTCAATTTAGAAAACGAACTTTTCTATATTGGCTCGGGTCTGGGTGTTTGTGATATCACCGTTGTATCTGATTTCCATAACACAAGTGCTTTAGCTACTTACTTTGGAATCGGAGCAAGGTATGTGATGTTGTCAAATATTTATTTATTTATAAACATTATTCTTTTATCCGTAGACAGTTCCATCAAAAGATTTCGTCTTGTATATATTTGGAAGATGCTTAATTTCGTAATCCTTTATCAGAAGTGTGTCACATTATATTATTTGAATTAAAAATAGGTGACAATACAGTATATTGTGTAATGACAATATATTTTGTTTACTTTTAAAGTAGCAAAAACGCTCTCCCAACAGTTTCCTACTTTCGTCAACTTTTAAGAGATGAAAATGTATTTTTTTTTCAGAATTACCCCATCTTTTATCATGTATGATCGATCATTGGAAGGTTATCGATTCTATACATTATAGTCAATTGCTTTACGCATAAAGAATGCGTGACGTACACAATGACACAGGTCGGAAATCCGTCAGTAAACATTCTAAAGCGGTCATCCAACCAACGATCCAGAGCTAAAATAACGCCCAGGAAAAGGTCGAAATACCCATGTATTCTTTTGACACCAACTACCTTTCGTTCAGACTTATAACAAGTAGCGATTGTAGACAGACGAAATACAGAAGCTAATTCCTATTAAAAAGGTCTTACGTTGAACTTTCATACAAATAGCAATCTGTCTTTTTCTGTAAAACTCTAACGATTTGCAAAACTTCTTAATGTTATTGAAAGGAAAACATGAAATATGACAATTTATTGTTTGTGAATTCTGCCTAGCGCTTATTCAGTTTCTTTCACTCAAAACGTTTCTGTGGAAAGCGTGGTTAAGTGCTAATGATAATGCAAAGGTTTTGAAACAAGCGGTTTTCGATTTGCATTGTTAACATCAAGTCATACATTAAAAAAACGGTTAAGAGCAAGTCGGACTCGCACCGAGGGATCATTCTGAACTTGCAAGCAGCTCTCTTTCATATGATACCTCATATGCGTATATAGCCTCACTTCGAATTTAAGACCCCCTTTCAGCCCATGTTGCACAAAAAATATAAATATTTTTATTTCTCTCTTATTTGCAAAATAGTTAAAGCAACGTCATCTAAAACTATTCCTTTCAAGTTGATAGCATTAGTAGTTCTCGAGACATCCAGCTGTGACAGACAGACAGACTGAGTCGCACCATAAGGGTTCCTTTTTACCATTTTGGTACGGAACCCTAAAAAAGTGATCATTTACAATTGCAATTCAGATTTTGAAGCGTTTATCGCAACAAATATTATTGGGTATGATTTTATCAATTACCTAATAAATGCATTTTCAGTGACCTAATAAATAATATTGGTTCCTAAAATAGTAGATCTGTCACTTAAATTTAATCACCAAATAATATAAAAACGCTTACCTAAATATTAATTAATAATTACTTGGAAATAATATCAATCATCAAATAATTATATTGGGTTTCTAAATAATAAAAGTGTCACTAAAACTGAATCACCAAACAATTAAAAATGTTTACCTAAAAAATATATTTGATCATTGAAAAATAATATTAATTTATTACATAATTCAACTGAAATTTGAAAATATGGGTACAATTAATTAAATTAAACTACAATAGGTTTTAATCATATAATTTACATTTAAAATCGAAACAAAAACACTACTTATCTAAAACTAAACAAAACACTGCAGTCAAGTGCGAGCTGTGCGAGTTAGTTAGGTATATTTGTTACTGGCCAAACCCGATTTTCAGGACAAACTAGTTTGGCCTAGGTTAAACTAGTTCTTCCTATACGCGATGGGATTAACTGGTATAGCCTAGACCAAACTACATAGTTTGTCCTAAGCCCGATAGGATAAACCAGTTTAGGCTAGGGCAAACTAGTTGATCCTGATATAAGCATTATGGCCAAACTAGTTGATCCTGATATTTATGGAGCTTCGCTCGCTCCGCTGCGAGTGGTCTAAACACTAACCTAACCTAACCTACCTAGTGCATTTAAATTTTCACAGCCCGCCAATTTGACTCCGCCCCTACTTAGGAATTTTTCTATTAATTAAGTGACACATCTATTATTTTGATGATTGAACGATTAAAATGTTTGTTGATTAGATTTATAAGGTGATAGATTTACTATTTTAGGTACAAATATATTATTGCTGCCAGGGACTTACTTTTTAGAGGACAGATCTTATATTTAGGTTATAGAAAAAAGTGATCAAACTATAATTTAAGAGACATATTTACATTAATCCGGTGATTTATACTTAGAGACAGATTTGATAAATATGATGACTAATATATTTCTTGGGGATAGATATTATAATTTGGGTATTGCAGATTAGTGACACATCTAAACTTAGGTGACAGAAAATATTGTTCCCAATATTATTTACATTTTTACTTTAAAAATGTATTATTGACAATTCTTTTTCTTCTGCTACTGAATCATTCAGTACCAAAGATTGATCAGTCTCTTTGCTTATCAAAAGATGTGATCTTAGTATAATTAGGTCACACATGTCAATAACGTGGCGCCCTAAAACGATGTTTCTTACCCTTCACACGATTGTGAACCGGGTCCTTTAAGCCTATTAGTATTTAATCAGCCACGTACAGTTGTGTACTTCATCAGGAGTTGCTTCATAAGAACCTTTTCTTTGGTCCAATAAGACTGTTGCTACACGAGATTTCTGTATTCTCTATTACAGTCTGGAAAAATATTATGTCGCCGAATACAATTCATAAAGCCCAGAAAATGATTTTCGAAGAATCTTTATTGAATTCGAATACCGTTTTAATTTTTGTTGGTATTCTGTAAGCTTCGGTTCGAATACATTGGTTTTCATTAGATTGTATTCGTTTCTATGGCAACTATGAATCGACGACTATTATTTTGTTTTGTACGGAGTTTTTTGTGCGCGTCTGTATTTGTACAGCCCAATGTCTGTTTACCTTCATTGTACGTAACCACAGTTACCTCAATCATTGAATACCCGACTTTATTCTGATGTTCAAACAGTTCAATTTCATTATAAAGTAGCCATCTTAACTTAATGTTTCTTGAAACCTCATTGTACCAAGTTGACTTTTCGTGACAAAAATAATAATATTTGTAGTCGTTACCTCTAACACCCGTATTCACAAACATTACTATCAGGTGTCCCAACTACCAATCACACGTAATACGTAAAACAAATGAGCCAATCACATAGCTTTATTTCAATGCATCAACGCAGTGCGTTCGCGTAGTCAAGGGTCTTTTGAGTGTTGTTTAATTATTTAATTTATAATTTAATGGAAATTTTGTTTCCATTAAATTATATTTTTTAAGCTTTGAATATTTGGTTTTCCCATATTATGCTGTCTTAAGCAAGTCAAAAAAATACTGTTCCATTTATACGTAGGTACTTAACTATTTTTTTTTGAGCTAAGCAGATATGAATAATAAGGTTTTTTTGTAATGAAAAGGAGGCGACGAACAAAAACGGTAAAATGTAGTCATGAGCTTTTACATGCTTTTCAAAGGCTAGTAAGTACTTAATCAAAGTATGTAGACTATACATTTTGCAGACTAAAGTCTAAAGTCATGGTTGAAAATTGATTCATTTTATTGAATGCCTTATTAATATGGACGAAGCTACATTATTACCTTTTCGGTAAAATCATCATTGTGAACTTTCATAAATCTTCTATTATCGTTGATTTCTTAACAACATTAGAAGGTTATTAACCGATAAATATTCTTGCTGGAAAAAGTCAAGTAAGTATGTCAGCTGTATAATTTGATACCTTCGTCATTTCGATCAGCCCATCTCTTTTGAAAGACAGATAATTGACAGCTCATACATAAATAACCGTTATTTCTATAAAATTTTTGTATCGTTTTAGAATCAGCCGATATACAACGTGTTACAAAAGTACCCCTAATGCCGAATATGGTAGAAAGGGACCATCAAACTGAACTATGGGAACAACTCTGAAATCGCGAAAAAAAAATCAGCTGTTCCATACATTTTGATATTTTCGTAATTAATTTTTGTATGAAACAGCTGATTCTTTTTTCGCGATTTCAAAGTTGGTCCCATAGTAAAAGTTGTTCAGTTTGATGGTCCCTATCTATCATATTCGGCATTAGGGGTACTTTTGTAACACCTTGTATTATTATGTCGTGGTAATAGTAAAACAAAGTAATTAAACGATTCTATAATATTTATTCTGGCATTTTCATAAACTCTGAGCCTTTTTTTGTCGATCTTACGAAATGTTTCACGTTTTCTATTACAAAAACAGCGAAACTTTGTCTATAAAGACTTGCAAAAATGTCTGCATATATTATGTACTTACATAGGTATGTATGTTCTCCTTCTCGCTTTTTGTGATGTTCTTTTTCATGTTGAACATTTTTTGCGTTACAAAGCTGGTCAGTTTTATTTCCTGCTTGAAAAAGTTATGGCTTCACGAGAGGTTTACCTAGTACCTACACAAAGTAAGCACACACACAAGCATCAGGCTTAGAAAAAAATTATGCACTTACTTGTTATTGTTACTTTGATAAATATAAGCAATAAAGTTGTAGAACAGTAAAATGAAATTAAATTAAACACGTTACATTAACACTAATGTACGGAATCTGAAGTCCACCTCCACTTATCCGTTAACCAGATGAAAACTATTTTTTTTTCTATTGTACGACATTTTGTAATAGACAAACCATATTTATTTCTTTCACGTTGCGATTACACTATATATTAAATAGAAATTTCATGAGATAAACGGATCCCGATATAGTTTATTCTAATAACGTCAATAACCATGGTAATTTAAAACATTATAAACAGATCAGCCTTTCTATTGTCTAATTTCAAAATCTATCGCAGTCGCTTTCAGGATAAAACTCATTGATGCTTCTTTTTGGCACAAACAAACTTACCAAAGAAATGCAGTAATGTGTCGGATCCAACTGTCAAATGAAAGCGATTGCGATAGATTTTTAAATTAGACAATTAACCCCCTTGTCTCAGATGAGATCCTTGGGGGAAAACTATGCCCATTATTGGGTGCCTTATACCTTATATGATGATGACGAAACTAACGAGGAAGCTTTAAACTATCTTTCTTCTGTTTTTAGTTCACACCATCAAATAAAGGCATGACTGTCGTCTTTAAAACGAAAAGCCGTAATAAATTGAAAATTAAAGCGTGTTAACCGAAAATTCGTTTATTAACGCCCTCAGTGAATCAATTTGTGAGAGAAACTCAGAAGGTCGGTCGTTGCGGTTCGTGTCAGATGAACGTCTCGAAGTTGTAATGTAGGTATTTCGATAATTTAATCAAAACAATAAGCACGTGGGCTGTTCCAAAAGTAATTAGTGAACCGAAAAATTATAAGAATATTAAAAAACCATTATTTAACCAGTTTTCAAAATATAAAAAAGTTTACTGTGGATCCAAAAGTCTCCTATTATTAGGATGTAGAAGACGACCTCCGTGGTCGAGTGGCTTTGTACACCGGTTTCCAAGGTGTCGCCATCTCTGAGGTCCCGGGTTCGATCCCCGGTTGGATCAATTTAGAAAACGAACTTTTCTATATTGGCTCAGGTCTGGGTGTTTGTGATACCATCGTTGTCTCTGATTTCCATAACACAAGTGCTTTAGCTACTTACTTTGGAATCGGAGCAATGTATGTGATGTTGTCAAATATTTATTAAAAAAAAAAAAAAAACTGTGAGGTTCCTCCTTTGAAATTTTCCAACATTAATTTACACCAATCAACACGACGGGATTTTTGCTAATCTGAGTTAATGAGGTAGCCGTCTAGAGGCAACCTTCCAAATTTTAAGATATTTATGCGAGATAGTGGAAACTGCCCGTGATTTAACATTCAGTTCAGCCCGAATCTCTTGATATATAACTTACCTATGTTTCTTCAAAAGCCACGCTACACTTAAAAACTAAAGTTTTTATGAGTTACCGCAATCCATTTAACCACTTTTAAATAGAAAAAAAAAACTGTTGCTAACGAAGAAGAAGACTTACAAAAAGCAGTGTGTAAATTTTCGTAAGATTCCTTAAAGGTTAGCCATTGTTTTAAGCGTGGTAAATCATTGCACGAAAAGCTTCTCGCAAGACGTCCATTGTGGCAAAGAAAAGAAGAGCGACAGATTTGCTTTAAAACACTATAAAAAAAACAGGCAAAGTTGGGAAGTGCTACCCGCTATTTAAAATTAATTTAAAAACATAGAGATCCATCAAGAATATAAAATAGAAAGCTTTATAGACACCTTGTTTAGTGTCACGTTCAAATCAAATGAAAATAAATTTGGAGCCTTTATGTTGTTTTGTAACGGATTTTTTAAACAACAATTTATAAATAAAGTAAATGAAGTGATAAGCGTAATCACAGAATACATAACAGTCATAATGGAGAAACGCGTGTTTGGTTTGATTTTGTTTTCAATATGATGAACCTCATTAAACATTTTTGAATTTTCTCAATTTGGAGACAAGAGAGTAGATAACAATTTAAAGGAAATAGGACAACATTTTTCCCCAGCCGTCATACAACTCATTACCACCACTTTTCTACTAGGATAGAAAGAGAAACATTCGAAACCTATGAAAAGTAGATAACGTAGAAAACCAAATTCTAACCATCCAACATACGTAAGTTAATACGTACGCTAACGCAACATACGCTAAATAAGTCTTCTCAAGCCCCAGGGTAAGCATTACTAGTATGAAATTATGATTTCGTAACTTGAAATACTTTTTTTCGTCACATAGAACTTAAACTTCCCCTAGAACAAAGCAGCGTCAAACTTGACGAAACTGTCTAGAATTGCGACGTGAAATGACTAAAGTCTGGACTAGACTAATTTTAGAATCCAAATCAATATCTCTCTCATGCAATGTTTATCAAACCTTTCGCACACCGTGCCTTTCGTCTGCGGTACTAATTTTAATTGACAGCGGTCCCTTTTCCTGTATACGGCTGAATCTGCGGGTCAAATTAGCAATAATCATTTTATACATGGCAATGGCAATAGGTAAATTGTTTTACTGCACGAGGAAGTGGGTTGTAAACACCACTATTTACGGTAAATTCGAAATATGCAAACGATTAGGCAAGATAACAATGTTGTCATTTTATGTGCCTGCCTATTAAGCTTACTGTAACAATGAGAAAGGACAATATGGTTTGTTACCGTTTCGGTGCAAAGTTTTAATTAACGATATCACTGACATCATTTCCGTGTTTGTAAACGACCTTTTGCAAGAGAATTGTTGATTTTTTACACTTCCCTTTAGATTTTGTCATTGTTTTATCATTACAAAGCCTTGGATTTCGGAACAAATTTTTGCTAAATTACTATGAGGTTGATGCCCGCTCAAACGGGGCCGCGAACTTGAAACCCCACGTTCGTTCGCCTTCATTATTGCGCCCGTATTTAACTCTGAATGAGGCTGCAGTGAACTCTCTGCAATATCGCTCGAAGAATATAATAAAGAGATATGATTGCGAGTTCAGTTTGCCTTGGCCGCATGCCTAACTCTGTTATGTCCCCCTATTTCGAAACGAAGAATCTTGTCACTGATTTGATAAGATATTGTACAAAAAACTAAATTTTGTTATAACACTAGTACTTACATAATTTAATCTCTATGTAAATGAGCAGCAATAATTAATTAATTTAATTTTGTACGGTTACTACTAAAATGGATCCTAACAGTTTATATCCTGCCATTTGAAATGTTACGACTGTGGAGAAAATGTGGGTGTTAGGCGTTCTATTTCTCGAAAAATATTATTATGTACTATGGCAGAGTAGCAAATGACGTTTAAATATTGTATTGTTACAAATAAGTTGCACAAACATTGAAGTTATCGAAATTGCTCGCATCCCAAATCCCAATGATGCTGGTTTTTGCCAAACTTCTAAAATTACTGTATAGCATAATGCAGTAGACACTGACTCAAAAGCTTCAAGTTTTCGTATAAAAATGAATGAGAATTCTGACGTTCCTTTTAAAACTTCTCTTCTATCTCAAACATCAGATGGACGACAGGTGACGCTCATGTCGCCCGCTGCACCCAAGTTTTACAGCCTTTTTATGTCTTTTCATTTTATAGCATGTTATGTAGTCTCCTCTATGTTTTATTTGGTATAGAGGTCCAACCTTCGAACAAAGGAAAATCGAATTTATTAGATTTCTTGCGGCCGTTGGCTTCTATTTCGGGATTTCTGATTTCGGAATGTGTACCCAAAGGCGGTCCGATGTTCACTTGTTTGGAACGATCAGTGATGGGAAGATTCATGAAGATTGAAATGATAGATTGAAGCCGTTTCAAAGTTGCAAACTAATGCTGTTTTTTCTTTCAAATTTTGAAATGAAAAGTTATCGACTTTTTTATAAATAATCACGAAATCCACATCATGCCCTACATTTTGAGTGGTTGAATTTGTTTAGTTTTATTCTACCTACTGAAATGACTGTTTTCTTGTTTATTCGTTAGCATTTACAACATAAGATAGCAACAATTTCGAAAAGACAATAAAGAAGACAATTTTTAATGTAACAAATAGCGACCTATTAACTGACATAAAATTGGCTAGGATCAGGTAACAATATTGGACTATAGCCAATCCACAAACTGTGTTCGCGGTGTTTCCTAGAGATGAAATAGTTAAAGACTTATGCCCGGTTTCTAAGGTACTTATCGGTGGTTTATCGGAGGTTTAACTTTATCGGAGAGGTCCACATTATCTGGTTTAAAGTAAAAAAAAAACTTAAACCAGATAATATGGACCCTTCCGAAAAAGTACCTACCTCAGATTTCAGAAACCGGGGGTTAGTTGATCGACTTGTTAAAAGGTAGTACCTACCTACAATGTTAGTTATCCATTAGTCGGCTCATCGAATAAAACAAACTGATAAAATGTATAAAACAAATAAATCGTAATTTCAGCCAACGTAATAATGCCAAAGACACGTGAAAAAAATGTACTTACTTACATAAGATGAAGTGACGTCGCAACAAAAAAGTTTTTCTTTACCAAATCAAATAAGATTATTTTATCGATTATTAGATTGAATCAGCACAATAGTACAGAAATTGAATAATAAGTATTCTGAAATCTGCTCAAGATAAACTAGCCAGTAAAACTGATCGGGGTTATGTAATAGAACTCAGAAGTGGCCCTATTTGACGTTTCCTTTTGGCTGAGCCTTTGGTATTTAAAGCAGTAATCATGAAGCTTTGTAAATGTATTTGCTGTTTATGTCAGTTGTGCACATCAATGACGTAATTACATCACACAGTCGTATAATAATTTATACGCTATAATTATGTATGCCTAACACTTGTGTCTACACAGCAATGACGATTTCTGCTTTCATTAAGTCTAGTTTCAACAACGCAATAAATACATCAATTTTAAATGTAGATTTTTCTTTTCTTTTGCATGTACTTGTGTGTTGGATTGGTCTGGGTTTAAAGAGAAATAAAGTTTACTACAATTCATTGAAATGCAAAACACGTTTTCAACTTATTAAGCCATTTTAGTATACAACTTTCTACTCGCGAAGAGGTAGAATTCAACGGATATTTCAGAATGAAAATTGGATATTTCAAAGAGGGAGTTCCTTGTTCCTTCACATTACTAAAGAAGTCAAATGTCCAACAAAATTCAGTGAAAAGGGCCATATCGCATCAAGTAGGCTGTATATGTCTCCAGTAGGACTAAACGGAATTTTTTGTCCGTTAATTCTATTAAATTTTGTACAGAAATTAGTAGAACTAAACGGATATTTTTCTCCGTTTAGTCCTACTAGTAGAACTAAACGATAGGACTATACGGATACAATGTCATTCTATGCCCTTAAGCCCAATTTCAATCGAATAGATTGATTTTGCGGAAACCTACTAAACTTGACATATAAGACGTAGTTCCCTCCGTTGCCTTAACAACGTGGAAAAGTCTCTCGAGGCGGTCGTCCTTAGTCGCATTCGGGAAATTGTTATTGTTATATTGTATAATACAAGCTTACCAAGGCCAAGACTGATAGGAACTGTCATGAGTGTTCACATGAGTGTTGTTGTAGGTGATGATTGGTCTTAGTAATCTTAAGTTCTATCCTTAGTATTTCAATTTTAACCGAAGAATATGCTGGAATTATTTTGACGATAATTTTCATATTCTACTAAGGGCAAATTTTAGGGTTTTAGGGTAGACAAAATGGTAAAAAAGAACCCTTTTAGTGCGGTGCGACTCAGTTTGTCTTAAGCTACAAGAGCCTATGGGGTATCATTGCGCTGTTTGCACATTCTGAAACATTTTTCCTTTTTTTAGGCCGCATAGTTTTCTACTTTTAAAGAAAAGTGTAAAAAGTACCCCCCTATAGTACACTTTTTTTAGAAATCATCAGCAAAAATTACATTACATTCCTCTTGACCGGGTTTTTTTTCCTTTTTCAATCCAGAGATATCAGTCAGTTTCATTATTAACCAAAAAAAAATAAAATTAGCCGTAGATTACTTTAAAAAAAAATCTTTTTAATACATTGTGATTTAATGTCTGTATCTGAAAGGAAGAAAAATATTAATGAAAGTGTCTCGCGAAACAAATGGGCTAGGAAAAATATACGACTTTTATTTATGACTGCTTGCTTGATTACTTTAATTCCACGAACGTTTCAAATTATACCTACTTTCACTCGGTTGTAATTTTACTGTGCAAAATGTGTGTCATCAAACGATGTTATCACTCACATCACAGAGGCAATTATGTTTATATGGTTAAGTACATAAAAAAACCGGCCAAGTGCGAGTCGGACACGCGCATGAAGTGTTCCGTACCATTATCTATAAAAAATGGCAAATAAAACACGTTTGTTGTATAGGAGCCCCCTTAAATATTTATTTTATTCTGTTTTTCTAGTATTTGTTGCTATAGCGGCATCAGAAATACATCATCTGTGAAAATGTCAACTGTCTAACTATCACGGTTCATGAGGTACAGCCAGACGGACAGACACCCTTTAGGTACGGAACTGTGAGGCAATGAAATGTATGTACAAAAGAACAATGACATGTTACATTATTTCGTTACATTTAGCCGTTTGAATAAAACTAAAGCATTGCCTTTTGCTTCTATTATTTGAAGTTAATGCTTCAGATTTGATTTGAAATAATAGAAGCAAATGGCAATTTTATTCAATAGAGCCATTATACCTACCTTACCTACATTATTTCGTTCTATACGGCTACCTATTTGTTATAGTTTCTATCGATAATTCATAATAAAGAAAGAGTAACATACAAAGACAGTTTGGATTTTTTAATTTTTCTATTACTTACTGAAATGTTCTGTAAAGGTTTCGTTTTCTACCTAATGTTAGTCCCAAAATCAAATTTGTTCTATTCAGTTGTATTTCTAGTCTTTATTGTATAGCAGCTGCAGGTTCGGCCAATCTACGTTGTTTCTTAATTCCTGCATCATTGTCATTACTCGAAAATCTTCAAAAATCCAATGCATTGCAATAAATAAATTAATAATATGCAAATTAATATAATTTATTATCGTACTCTAACGTAAATGATGGCATATTTCCTTGTGATGCATTGGATTTTTAAAGATTTCCGAGTAACGTCAATGACGCAGGAAGTAAGAAACGACGTAGATTCACCCGGTTGCTGGTTGGTACGTTCGTCTTTGGAGTTACGCCCTCCAAAAGCCCTTCACGATTTTTAGTTTTCACCGCTTACAGCCATTTGGACTTTTTGGAGTCTCGACCCATATTTCTGGTGAGTGCCCTCAATATTTAGCGCTCTGGTGCAAGTTTATTTAAGTACTGCAATATCATAGTAACGTATAAACTAAACTAAAAAGTTTTTATTCCAATCAAAAGTATTTTCTGACTACCACAATTTTTTTGTATTTTTTTTGTAATTATTCAATTATTTCATTTCAAAGTAATTCAATAAATAAATAAATAAATAAATATTATATTCACATACATTGCTCCGATTCCAAAGTAAGTAGCTAAAGCACTTGTGTTATGGAAATCGCAGACAACGGTGGTATCACAAACACCCAGACGTCTTGAGCCAATATAGAAAAGTTCGTTTTCTAAATTGACCCAACCGGGGATCGAACCCGGGACCTCAGAGATGGCGACACCTTGAAAACCGGTGTACAAAGCCACTCGACCAAGGAGGTCGTCAAAATTCAGTATGAAGCTTTCAGCTTTGGTTAGCGTGACGAAAGTTGGGAAGATTTTTTGTAGAAATTCAAATTAAGCTCATTTATTCTAATTAAGCCACGGTCAAGATGTTTCATAAAGTTAGTACGAAATAAACTTCTTTCTTAATTAAGCTACTGCTATAAAAACTCAAAGGTGTTGTGAAAAGACTCAGTAAATGGAATGTCTTAACAAATATTGAAAGACTATGTTAAGAATTATTTTGAATGAACATGAAGTGACCACAGTTAATGGTGCTGAAAATTGTATTATAATTATCGTGTATTTGCCTGACTTCATACATTTTTGTAAGGTTTACTTTAAACGGTTATTACGTCATCATATAATAAGTCTTGGAAAAATTTGTGCTTACGTAGGTATATATTTAGCCCACGCACCCCCGTAATAATGAAACCCAAACGCTGTTGTACCTAAGCGTGTTTCATACATTTTATTCGATTGTAGTATAAATTAATACTGAAGTATTAATCTTAACGGGCACTTTTTGATTAGGTTATAATTACAAAATTAAGTAATTTACTTACATTTCTGTCAATCACTTTTATTAGAGCTCACTACGCAGCTTCGCTGAAGCAGCTTTCTGTTCAATCAAAACTTAAGTTTAATTAAAAACACTTATAGGATTTAATTAAGAATAGCCATTAAATTTCTAATTCGGTAGAGTTTATATCTATATCTTGTATTATTTTTAGTTAGCAAAAGTCACACACAGTAGATGCATTGAAAGTTCAAAATATTTATTCAATCGCTTGTTTTAATCAAATCCTTCAGCGCGCTGTTTGAAATCAGCTCGAAACATTCCTTTTGTCCGTCTGTTGATGTATCAAAACACGATTAATGGTGTTACGATGAGCGTGTTATGAAACAAAACGTTAACTTGCTATCATTCGCACCCAGTGATATTATTATCGAATTAGATGATTCGCCTGAGCTTAGTAGGTATACCTTTTGAAAGATTTCGTTAGTTTTCTTTCGTCGTTGAGTTTGGTATTGCTGAACATAAAACAGTAGATTGTACAACAAGTGCATAAAACGCACCATTTTACCCGAGACGCATATAGTCAAGTCAAGGGTTTTATGACTTTTATGTAGTATACCTTTTGAAAGATTTCGTTAGTTTTCTTTCGTTGTTGAGTTTGGTATTGCTGATCATAAAATAGTAGATTGTACAACAAGTGCATAAAACGCACCATTTTACTTGAGACGCATATAGTCTAGTCATGGGTTTTATGGGTTTTATGTACGAGCTAAACACTCAGCTTTTTACTTCGATAGTGAGGAAATTAAATTACAATATTTCAAAAACAAGTTTATTTTACGAAGTTTCATTGCGTGTGTGGCTGTTTACCTGACGGCCTTTGTCAAGATTTTACTTTATGCACTAGAGCATGAAAAGTGATTTTATACAGCCTATACCCAACATAAAGACGAACTTTACGAGCATGAGAAGTGAAAAGGTAGATTATAATATAGTAGTAGGGGTCTTGTGCAGTTTTATATAGGTCTAGGTATAAATGGTGCTGTTTTCCTCCGATATAACAGCTGTTGTCAATTTCATGCTCGCTTTTCTTTCACGCTAGGTGGTACTTGTATATTGTAAACATGATTGCTAATGGGAAACCTAAATGACTCGTAAGCCAACCCCGTGTCCTATATTCTAAGTAACTGTTCCCCATAAATAATCACGTTGATGAACTGTTAACTGCCGCAAGTCGTACTGCAAATATTTAATTGCCGGCGCTAACTAATGGATTGCCTAGAACTACAAATTATGGCGGTGTGACCTCACAGTTCACACTCGACCTAACTAGGGCGAAATGTTGGTCGGTACTGCGTGACCTCATCGGGCTAAACAATATAAATTATGCATCGAACAACACTGTTCTAGTTGATTATAATCGCATCTGCATAATCAACTTATATGTACTAACCGTAAACTATCGTAAGGTTACAAATATTGTGTCCCGCTTCTGTGGTGGCAGTTGTCAGTTTGTTGCTTATTTTTGATTGACAGTCATACTATATCCATACATAATAATTCAATTTTATATGTGACTTAAAAAAAGTACACGTCGTAGGTAATAATGCCAATAAGTTGCTGACTTTTTATTGCTACATAACAAAGGAGCTATCTTTAAATCAGGGTAAAGTTATAAAAAAGAAATATTTTTTTAGAATTAATCCTTATTAAGATAATTATCAGCACGCTTTGATCAAGTTTCAAACTTGCGACTGCGAGAGGTATTTGTTAAGCAATTTTCTTTTACGCAACCATTTCAGTTAATTGGTTTTTCAGTGTACCAACGAAGGTATTCGGCAAACACCGCGCTGTGTGATAACGAAACCTTTGGTGCGTAGTAGATCAAAGCTGTGGTAACGTTAACTGTAATCATTAAAGTACATTAATTAAAAGTTCGTATCACGTTACTCTATATAGTCTAGAGTTTGTTCTAGATAACGGTATAGGGCGAGAGTGGTGCTAAACTGCGTTGGCGTCAGGTGTCCTGCTAATGGAGTGTTAAAATAAGCCGATATAGCACTGTCCCTCACGTCTCGAAAAGTGCTGGTGCTAGGACTAAGTAATAGAACAAAGATAAGATGTCCTACAACTTTTGAGTGTTTATACATACACCCCCTTACTAATAAAGATTGTATAGCAGATGTATAGTTACACAATGGTTACTCTCTGTCAGACTATTTAAGTTTGACACTAAAGAGAAAAGGACAAAACACTGTAACTATACATCTGCTATACAATCTTTATTAGTAAGGGGGACAATCTAGTATTTGTGTTCGTTACATTTGAAACTGCAGTTTCTTAGAAATCTTTAGTGCACACTGTTTATTTACTTACTTATTTAATACGACGAACGATGACTTATCTATCTGTGATCACTTATAAACTTTCAATAATGAAAAGTATCAAAAAATGATCCAATCTCTTGCATTATTTTATTTGCTTAACATGATTTGTATCACTATCTGTTATCTGCAACAAGCAAAAGCTTGTTAAGTTGTAAATCTAACGACAGCTGTTACGCAAGGAACAAAGCTATCAACCAATAGCACGTAAACAGGCGAGCTATGGCTTATATTGACCGCGTAGTAAAACCGCACGGACCACAGCCTTGCTTACTTTGCACGTGATCGCCGGTCATGCGGCACGCCACTTTGCCGTACAACATAAAATGCAGTACCTTTAATATTTCGTTGAATAATAATATCATTCAAAATAACCCCACTTTTAAAGCACATTAGTCAACAAACCCCTCTTTAGGGTAAAAGCAGTAGCTTTTCCTATTATCACATTTATACGACATTTAACTTACTCATCATATTTCCATTCAGCTACGAGTATGGAGAGTTGCATTTAGCAACAATAGACTCGGCCAACGCCGTAACGCGCGAAATGTCACGCGTATCGGTGCCTGCGCAGTCACTAAACCTGCATTATATTGTAACAATACACCACGTTGTATGGTATGTCGACAGGTCAACAGTTTCCACATCCGGTGCTTAACTACGTTAATTACACATTTTGCGCTGAATGGATAAATTATTTTATTTAAAGAATCTTTCTCTTTGTTACAGGCACTGTCGCAAAGACAAGAAGTCGTCGACTCTACGAATCACCGCACTCTAAGACTGAAATTTCATTGCCGTCTTCCAGAGTATCTCCGAAAAGTGCTATTAATCTTTCACTTGGTGTTAAATCGCCTCTCACGAAAACCTCACCGCCTAATGCGATCAAACTTAATGAAAGACGTCGCAGTTCCGATACTGGCACCAAACCTAGTTGTATACCATTATCAAAAAAATCCATTGAAAAACACATCCGCACCTCTAGGTCGCCCCTAAAGCACGAAGCGAAAGATACAGTTACTAAGTCTAAGTTGGGATCGCCTAGAGGAAATTCTACTCGAAAAAGTCCCGAAAAAGCGAAGAGTGATTCTGAAAATAATCATAACGATAGGAAAAATCGAGCTCAAAAAGATAGTGAAAGTGCTAGCGAAAAATATCATTATTCAAAGAAAAGACTGACTAGTTTAGAAAATAATTCACCGAGAGAGACGAACGACATTGGCCACAGTTCTAAAAATGTTTTGAAACAGAATACTGAATCGATTAATAAATCTGATGCTATTTCTGGTGACTTAGAGGATAATAAAGTCACCAAAATGCTATCAACACTTCACGAATCCGTTAGGCCACATACAAGTAATTCCAGACTTTCGCAGGAGATGGACAGTTTGGCTGCGCTAACCAAGCAAACATTAGATAGGGTTAACAAATTATCGAATAACTTAAATAGTAATAAGCTAACTTTAGACTCTCCTGAACAACGTTTTGACTCTTTATTCGGATCGACCTCAGAACAAAAAAATAATAATCATAATTTTAATTATGGTGTTTCACCTGACAAACCCGTTTCAAATAGAGGAGTCACAGAACGATTGAGAGATATAGACACAGCAGCACAGAGACTTATTGACTTTGAAAAGCAAAGTGCAATGTTTTCTGATCTCAACGATATGTCTAGTCAAAACCGTCGTCTCGATGCTTCGTTGACGTCTTGTAGTCATACACCTGTGTCTATTTTAAAACGGAAGTCAATCCATGATGATAGTACTATATCAAATGCTTCTAATCACGCTATTGCTTCTCCCCCTGTAACATTTTCTCCTAGCGTTATTGAACCACGAAGTTGTCGGTCTGATAGACAGCGCCAGGGAATATTGAAAAAGCGACGTAGTTTAGATGAATCACAAGTTGCAAGAAGAAGATCTTGTAGTCCGGAAGTTTCGTTTGCTGATGACGGGTCGATTGATGAAAACAAACCTATCTTAAAAAACAGAAGATCATCTTTAGAAGATGTCATAAGGAATAGATCACCTGATGGTCAAATTCAAGGTATATTGAAAAGGAAAATGAGCCGAGAAGAAGATTACGCTAATGAAGATATATCTAATGGGTCACCAGAGCCTCATGGAATTCTCAAGCGTAAATCAAATTCAAGTTCTAGTAGCAGTACAACCTCCTCTCATGTTTCAATTGCTCAAGCTGTTCTTTTAGCAGCCGCTGGCGGTGCTGAAATAGTTGATGATGATAAAGAAATCGTCAGACCAATATTGAAGAAAAAGAGTTTCTCAGAAGAGCGGCCTTGTCTGGATATTTTGCCGTCCGAGACTCCGAAACCGATACTAAAGAAAAAGTCTACAGAGCATGATGACCATGAATTCGACCTTCCTAAAAAACCGATCCTCAAATCATCTAAAAAACTGTCCGGGGATGAAGGACATACTTCTAGTTTCGATATGAGCGAAGACGACAGAAGTTCAAGAAGACCTTCACTTCTAAGATCGCGGACATCAGACCATTCTGGATCGGAATGTGAAGCTACTGTTAAGCCTATTTTAAAGCAGAGAGGGTCAAGTCTCACTAGGGAACGTAGCCAATCGCCGCGCCCACGACTCTCATTTTGCGCAGACAGCGATGCGAACATTAGTGTGACGAACATCAGTTGCGACGCGAACGACTTGTCGGCGGCTGGACCGCGACAAATGTTAAATACCGCGCCTGACACGGAAGAAAGTTTTCCTTGTGCTGTCCTGCGTCGAAGGAACCTACGACCGAAATCAAACCCACGATCTAAAAGTTTAGTTTGTGATGTGAACGACGAATTACTCTCTATACTGAATAACAGGAGGTTAAAAGTGGAAGAAAATTGTGTAAATGGACATTGTGAATCGTTGGAGCTAAGAAACCGCGACGAAGCTAGTGGTGATGATAGCAAACCGAAAGGATTTCCGTCGATCGCTGCACGTATAAAGAGCATGGAGCAGGCATTAACAAAAGACAACACTTTGAAAGATCAACCCTCGACATCTAGGGGTAAACCTCGTGATAAAGAACGGTTCAAGACTCAACCGATCACCATAGAAGAAATGCGATCTGCAGCTTCCAGGTAACTATCTTATTAATTTGTCAGTTAGTTTTGATATAAAGTTTAGTCAGTGTTATTTTTCTATAAAATATTTATATTTATTATGACGATGTTGCCAGAAAATTATTGTTTGTTCCGCACACTTCATTATTGTGACTCGGGCATCGTTCTTAAATATGGCTTTTCTTGTCTAAAGGTGATTGTGCTCTACACTGAACTCTGTCGTGGAAGCCGAATATTGGCTCTTCGCCATTATTTTGATGTGCAGCGTGGGTAGCTAGCTACCAAATGTTTTGTTCTGCAATGTGTTTCGTTGTTTGTATTCCGACTTCCTTAGTACATTTCCCTAGCCTTCTAAGTTGAAATTCTTCATAATCACGACGTGTATGTTTTGGCATGCGATACTCTCACAATAATTATATTGTTTACTTACGTTTGGAAATAGTATCCGGAAGGAATAGAATAGATAGATACAACTTTATTTGATTCTTTGAGACCATCTTTTTACATGTAATGAGATCTAAATAGTTCGAGAGTTTTAGCTATTTTCATCGTTTTTTTTATGTAGGTATAATCAATTGTTTATGAAAAATTTCATGTTTAGCAATGATCAAGTTTTCGAGGAAATCCGTTAATTTTATATATTTACTGTGTCTGACATCACCTCTGCTGTTTTAGTTTTTAGCTTGAATCACGTTGGAAAAAGCGTAATGATTAATTTTGGATAACCGTGTGTAGCCTGCTTCTAATCCACATTGAACAGATTATTTCCATGGCACTGTTTACTAAATTGAACGTAAATCCTTTTTAATCAAAGAAGACCAATGAGTTATTTTATGCCGGCCCGGCTGTAAAAGTAGTCGGTTAAAACTATCAGTTACAATCTGGACTTTATACTATCTAAAATGTGGTGTTATCTATGTGGTTTAAAAATAATAAACAGTACAAAACGTTTTAAAATATTAATAATTAAAGTTATAACGTGATTTTACTGTAAATCATACTACATACACAATACATATACAATCCTTTTGTACAATTTTGGCAAACAACTTTACTAAACTAAACTCGTGGAGGTATCGAGATAAAATTAACCTTGAAACTAAAAAAAACAAACTTCTAAGTTCACGTAAAAAAAAGATACGGCCGTTTATGCCGCAAAAACGCATATTTCGACACTCTCAAGGGAATCAAAATTAATACAGTCCTTCCGTTTACCTAGAACTATGAAATTTGGCAAGTAATATCGTCTTATACTACAAGTACAGGGAAACGTCTGAAAACTATACATTTGAAATTAAATCTTAAAAAATATAGTCTTTATTTAAGTACCTACAAATTTGTACGGAACCCTCGATGAGCGAGTCCGACTCGCACTAGTCCGGTTTTTTTATATCGTTAACAGTTTACATCCATACAATAGTCATAATGTAAAATATCGCATTACTCTATCTTTATAAAGATAATTTGTCTGATTGGCAAAATATCACTTTAAGGTTCTACAATCTTAAAGTTTTCGTCATTATTTTAATCTTCTCTGCTCTCTCTAACTCCACGGTGTCTGATCGTATAATTCCCACGTGATTAACGTCGGTGGTGCATCCGAGACGGCCTACATGACGGAAATACGTGCTCCAGCCGTTACTGGGTCAGCAACTATTTCTGGACCTGTTTTGTTTCGGCACGCATCGGCTTTTATTTCCATACAGTTGTTTGATGGGATAAATCAACCAATTACTAAATGCCATGCATTGTTTGTGTTACCATAATGGCAGTTCATCGAGCTTTAATTTGGCTTAGTCATAGCTTTCTTTATCGATCTATCCTATTTTCACCGCCTTTCAACATGTGCTATATGCATGATATCTTCTAGTATTATGTCAAAATACATCATTACTAACAACTCTTGCACAATCGTCATACAACAAATAAACACTTACTAATAAAGATTGTTTAGCAAATGTATAGTTACACAGTGTTTTCTCTCTCTCTTTTTAATGTCAAACTTAAATATATTGGCAGAGAGTAACCATTGTGTAACTATACATGTGCTATACAATCTTTATTAGTAAGGGGGTCATAGTATAGTTGATTTTACTTCCTGGATTTTGTTACTGCAAAATTCAGCATCGTTATATTATTCTATGCACAATTAATCGGTCGAGAACCTATATAAGTTAAATATGGTTCAGATAAATTCTGCACGCTCTGTTAGATGGTATTACGTGCTCTAGACATTACTGGGTCGCGCACTATTTCCACAAATGTTGTTTTGGGCTCTTTACTCTGCACTTGGAGTGATGGATTTGAACGATAAAATATACATTTGTAAAATGGCTGCTTTCTCTGTTTTACTTGGATTGTAAAGCTTTTGAGAGAAGTGTAATATCAAAACTTGCATTTCACTTAACTATTTGTCTATTATATCAAATCTATATTAGAATTTTCATCTTTAAGGCCCGTATTGGTCTGGGTTTAATGGCAGCTGACTTCGTGCATCTTTATAGCTGTACCAGCTGTGAACGTCATGGTTTTAAGACATTTAAGAGTGATGACCTATTTTCTAATTGGTTGCTTTTTATTGCGACAGAGTAAAGTCAAGTGGCAACCGTATAACGTAATTATTTATAAGCTGATTTGAATATAAAGTAAGTCAATTATAAGTGCAACGATATTGGTTAAATGTTTATTTGGGTGGAATGTTACTACTTAACATTGTTGACAGTCTCATTTCACTTTGTTTTTCAACAATTTCAAACAAAATAGCTTTGTTTATGTTATTGTTGGTTTTTTCCCTTTCAGCGACCGACTATGACTTTTTGTTTTCCATTGTATTCATTTAAATACATTTGCATTTATTGATCGATGAAGTAATGTTCGTAGTTTTTTATTGTCATTCATGAACATTTTATGGCGGAAATGAATTATTATTGTTTCCACTAGGGATATTCCTCAACAAAGACTTGCCGTATCGAAATGGTATCGCATTTATAGCATCCAAAACAGTTGCAGTTGTAGGTACCAATTGTTTATTGCCATGATGTTAGACTATCCTTAACATCAATCTGGCGAAGCTGATCCAATCACTCATACCATAATTCATCGAAATTTATGAGGGTGTAATGAAACGACTTCCATCTCTTTCTTATATACAGCTTCGGTCTGCATTGACGAGTTTCTTTTCTCATTTCGCAGTTTGGAGCCGGGCCAAGCGAGTTTCCAAGCGTTCGGCACCGCCGCCTGTAGTTTTCCGAGTGGACCCGTCGAGTCCGGTGTTGCTCCGACTGATTCCATACCGAGAGAAGAAAGAGATCCCTTCGTAGCCTTCGTTAATTGTTTGGATTCTCCACCGTTTGGCACGAGTTCTTTCAGTGTCAAATCTCCGATTACGAACGGCGTTGTTGAAGACGCTACTGGTGCCAAGGACGACAGTTACGGCGAGGCCACATTTCTAGACTTTGAAAACATCGTCCCCAGCGTCGAGAGGAAACAATCGACCTTGGATGAAATCGAGCAAGAAGTGAACAAAGTCCGCGTCGCCTTGGATGAAGACTGTCGTGCTCTCGAGGAAGACGAGAGGCACCAGGCCGAAGCTGACAACTGGAGCTTGAACGTGTCTTGTGATAGCGGAGTGTACAATCGGGCATCTTCTAGAGACTCTGGACCACACTCGGGTAAGTTCACATTTCCCTTGAATAATAACAGTCGTAAATTATAACGATCCGACAGTTTATATTAAAACGAACAAACAACCGTCCAACTATTTGGTGTGGATCAAACTGTGACATTGATGTTCGTGCATATGAAAGTAATCAGATATTACCGCGTGTTGCATTAACTGATAGTTTGTTTATGTTGCATGGTAAAATTAGCTTAAAGGCTGGTTTATACGAGGTACGCGACTGACTCCGAAATCGAGACAAGTCAGCGCTGACCCAAAAAAAACCCAATGTAAATTGGTTTGAAGTCAGTACAGCGGCATGAAGTCAGACGAATATTTTGAAGTCAGTCGGTACTGACTTCTGTACTGACCCTGTGTAAACTTGTCTTAACTGAAAGCGTCGCTTTGCGTATTAGGACCGATTTGAAAATAAACTTCTCGTAACCTTGCAAATGTCTCGACCTATTTGGGTCAATGTAACACGTGTTATTTGTCAAACATTTGTGTTGAATTATGTTATGATATAATTGTATTTTTGTTTTTATTGATGAAAAAGTGAAACAGTGACGACATTTGTAGCCCCATTGTCGTTGACGGGCGTCGTCGATGACTCACGCCTCTGAAGCTTCTGTCAATATATTCGTTCCCATTAGTAAACTGTGTTTACTGAATTGCTACCTAAATATTTAGTTTTGTTTAAAAACACCTGCTTTATTATACATAAAAACAAAAATGTAGCCTAAGTACTTAAATAGCAAAAAGCTTTAATTTATTCCTTTTCTTAGTTTTCTCTAACCCTTAACTTAAGAAGCGATCATCAAATGCGTCGGAGTTAAATAATTATTTACCAATTCGTTCGCTGTCCCAAAATGGAATCATGTTTAACTGACTTTGCATTTGTTGTAGGTTTTATTAGATTTAAAATAAACAGTCACCTCTATATCAACAATCTTCTTAAACCATATTTTTGCATCTTATTACAACTCAGATCAACATTTTAGTTCATCTCTAGTAGTAGTCGTTGGAAAAATCTCGGCGCAACCTACCTTTGCTTTCCCGAAAGAAATAACAAATTCCCACTGGTATTTTCAGGTGAGGAGCTCGGTCTCATCGAAAGCCAAGAGATCCGTGAGAACCACGTCACCAACAGCAGCAGCAACGAGTGGTCTTCCTCATCAATAGAACGCGGTCTTCTCAACATGGACCGCGAACGCAAGTCCACAGAGACCGAGTCAGTGATGCCCAAAGACGATGGCAGTGATGATGATGGAGCGGACAACAGTACCGGCTTTAATCTTGGTCTGGTGAAGAGCAACAGTGTGGTTGCACGCGCTAGCATGTGGCAGCAGCTGCAGCAGCAGGCCAAAGGTTTGTGTTGACTGATTTTTAGCATTTGTCTATCTTTATCTCATATATAATTGAGGTCGGTAGCACACCTCCGCCGCAAAACTCTACCACCGAAACCACAGTAGTTCCGCCATGACTTGTCTGTTGTATTACAAGCGAAACAGCAGCGAATCAGGCTGTTCTAACGCATAGTTAACGCATAACTCTTTGACGTGCGAATTGCCGCTCGGCTCGGACTCCTGATCACGACTACGTAGCGGTTCCGCGCCAACGTTTGACACCCGAACCAATTTTCATGCATTAGGAAAGATCGGAGTTATTCCCGAAATTAGCACGAGAAAGGAAATTCTACGCAGATGAAGTCATAGACAAACCGCAACATCTATGTAATATTAATAGAAAACGTTACTTTTTAAATAGTGATTTATTATCAATGAATGTTACTCATTAACACTGACACGACTTAATAATGATACCTACAAAATGCCCCGAAGTGTTAAAATTCATATTCGCTCTCAAATTTTTTTATTTAAATAAATCTCTCGAATAGACACTTTCATTTTCAGAATATTTGTCTTTACTTCTGATCTTCAAAGATATTTGCTTAACTACAAAGACGATCCTAAATAAACATAAATACCGATTCTCCAAGTTAAACTTAATGAATTATTTTCATAGATTGTTGCTGAATCAAAACTGAAGATTAAAAAAATATAAAAATCAAAGAAAATTAAACGTTTACCCGAAATGGCTAAGTAAACCTAAAATAGTGTGCAGATATAACAAGTATAACGTTGTGTATTTATGGTGGCGTCATAGCTATATTGATTCAATATGACTCAATTAAATTCATTTTTAGACAGTACTTACATAATTATTTATGACATCATGGTAACCTCACCTGTGTTTCAAAGTATATTAGATTCAAAGTAGTCTTGAGCTTCTTTGGCATCATAATCTAACTTGGAAGTCTAGACTCCATTTGCCTAAAGAATACCTATAAATATATCATTATCAATCATCAACTTCACTTACGACCATGCCTGTTAGATATTGATGGGTATTTTTAGATTTGGCAGAATCATCAAAGATAATTTAGTTGTACTTGTGACCGATTATACCATGCTCATTATTGATGTTGTCGTTTCCAGGCACACCAAAGCCCTTGTTACGTCACAGTCGCTCGAAGAATAAAGATGGACCGTCAATGATCGATCGCTTCAAGACCCAACCGATATCTTACACACCTGCCGCAGACACCACTCAAGAAACCACCCAAGAAACACCAAAAGAAGGTTTCACTCTCACTCAGTCTAAGAGCTCGGCCAATATGTTGGATAGAGATGAAGATGGTAAGATTTATTCACAGTCTTCTTTGATTTTGTTTAATGAAACGAAAAGTCTTTTATTCAATTTAATTTGCGTTTTATATTTTTTTACTTTATTGCAGTCCATGATTTGTAACTATAGTCTGTTTATTTTTACTTGTCTTGTTTGGTAAACAGTTTTTGACAGTTGTCATACGTCTTTGAAACTTTAATGGTTATTAAAAATATATTTAATTAATTTGTTATTTATTAATAACAAATTAATTAAATATATTTTTTATTAATAAATAACTTAACTTATTAACTTCTTTTGTAAGCTGAGTGTGGACAACCATTTGTTGTATTTTAAAAATGAATATTTCAATAAAGAGTTGGGTGAAGATTATTTACCAAATAAGACAAGTAAGGGTAAACAGACTATAGACTCGAAGATTAGAAGCATGTAAATTGCATTTTGTACGGTAAAGTTTTACAAACAATCGGCTTCCTGTCTTTTGATCGTCGGCTTATGTTTCTTTTTTGCATGTCCTCGACTCTACTATGTGTATGTCCGGGTCTATCGTAAACACACGCACAATGTTATGTAAATACGCACAAACTCACTGGTGGCAGCTAAATTAGACGAGGACGATCCGGCGAAGATGTCTCTGAGCGAGAAGATGAAAATGTTCAACTCAAAGTTGACGCATAAACCGCCGATGGCGGGGTTGCCTCGCCCTAAAGAGGAGAGGGTGCCGAGAGCTTCACGCTTGCGAACGATGCCCGTACTAGCCAGCCAAGTTCAAGAGGCCATGGAACAGAATGAGCGGCTCACTAAATCCCTGACGCACGAAGAAGTGCCGCGCAACCCTGACTTCCAACTGAAAATGGAGCTGTTCCGATCGGCGAGCGCTAAGAACACCTCCTTAGAGTATCTGATGAGGCAGAACGCAAAGTTTAGGAGCTTAGGTCTGATTATGTTTGATTTTTTTTCAGTTTGATTGTTTTTATCGTCGTTTGCTTGAGAGCTTGTTGGTTCTGCACTAATATTTAGATTGTAGAGCAAAGGTAAGTCGTAAACACGCATGCAGTATTAAATCGCATGTAGAACTAAGTAGTTATGTATTTACAGTGTCACAGAAGACAAATTGGCGTTATTTTGTACTGTAAAATGAAATCAAGATTTTTTTACTACTACTACTAACATGACATTCCATCCAAAGGTAATCGAAAATTTTTGGGAGCACTAACAGGATGTCTACAATTGATGTATTTTTTTATGTAGATAAAGAAGATTTGGAATTTGCCATTGCTGGTATTGGTTGGGCAATACGAATTAACAGCACGCTTACTTTCGATTCGAGTTACGACTTGAATAATGCCATAACATCATAATCCATCTCGGACGCTTCGTCTGGAACGATTTTATTTCGAGCTCAATAGTTAGTCATGTGTTTGCTCAATCTGTTAGTCATAAAATTTAATTTTTCCTCGGTGTATATTTTGGGAGTGTACTGGAGAAAATGTAATAGCAATTGGCGACCACTCACGCGCAAATTCCACTAGCTTTATCAAAGAGCATCCAAGCTAAATTCAAAATTATGCGTTGCTCAGCGTTTCTTCATTCACTTTTAAGCGTTATTATTCAATCTCCTAATTTCATTTCATCCAACGAGTTCGAATCGAATAAACGTCAAAACATGGCAATCTTTTCCAAAGTACCAAAATAACGGTTTTTGACGTTAATTCGATCCTGATATGAACTCGATTCCATCGAGAGTAGGGGGGCAGGTTACATATTGATAATAATATTCCTACTTATGAAATGAAAACTTCATGTATCATACATTGCCTGCTGCTTACCCTGTATGTATTTTTTCTTTTAGCTGTACCATATGCTTGTAAGGTGATTGCAAAGTAAATCATCGTTATATGCTGTATGTGGGCAATTATTACAGATCTGGATGACGACTCGCCAACACAACGAGCCCAACGAATGATCACTCCGGAAGTGAGGGGCATACTGAAGTCGGGGAGCACTGTCGTGCCAAAGCCGAAGACGTTGGCCAAGGGAGAGAGCTCAGAGGTATGTATTTAGTTACCAGAAATAATTTTGACAGCTTTTCGAGTAAAATTAAGGACATGAGACGAACTGATTTTTTGCAATTTGCAATGGCCCTATTTCTTTCTATCTCTGAAAGCGTTGTATACTTTCGAGTGGAGAATTAGAAAAAGCCAAAAATTAGCCGATATGTGATTACTAACTCCTTTAGTTTTAAAGAGTGTGTTATCAGATAGAACTTTCATGTGTTCAGATTTCAAAACGAAGGTGTATTTTTTTAGATGCTTAATTATTAACTAAACAAAATGTTAGGTACTCAAAACAATCCTCAATCTCTCCCAGGGTCTTAAAGACGAGGGCATCGACAGCTCATCAGACGAGTCCGCCTCCGACAGCGTCTCCTCATCAGAGAAAACCTGCTCATCATCCGATACCTCCGAGGAAATCCCAGGGCCAAAGCCACGTCGCTTCCAACGCAAAAACAACAAGTTAAAGTCTTCCCGAACAGATTCCGATCTCACAAACCTCAAACACTACCCGAGAAAGATACAACTGCCAGGAGCAAACGAGTTAAAGGAACGCCTCGTCCAAGCGAGAAACCCTGAAGTCAAACCTTTACTAGGTAAACTCGGCCGGAAACCAGAAGAAAAACTAGAAGAAGACCCTGGAAAATACAGAAAGTTCATCAAGAAACTTGATGAGCCGATCCAGTTAGGCAAACTTAGGAGGCCCCCAGAAAAAACTTCTTCTCTGGAATCTAGGGAAGAGGTGATATCGCCGCCGGTGTTGAAGATCTCGGCGTTGAATCAAGCGGCCAAGAACAAGTTCTTTGGCTTGGAGCCGAAGAAGCAGAGGAGCATCGATGAGCTCACCGCTGCTGTCAGAAAATACATTCCACCTGTAAGTTTATGTTTATATTAATTTATTATTAATTTGTATAATATACATCAGTAGTAAGTGCAAGTTACACCCTTTCCAGAGCTACGCGCGAATTAGACGCGTTTCGCTATACAATGTTCGCTTAAGACCAGCGACGTCAGTAACGTTTGCAATATTAACAGCAGTGTAACCGAAATCGCGTGTCAAATCGCGGCGAATTCGGCCTTTCTGGAGAAGGTATTAGTTATGGTTGTCCATATCAGGGTGCGTTTCCACTGAGGTGGCGTTGTGCACAAATTGAGCAGTTAGAATGCACCGCTCTGTTCCGCCTCAGTGGAAACGCACCCTTAGCTGGGCAAGAGATGCAATCGTATTTCCAACCAAAGCTAAACAAATTCCTTTTCAGTTAATTTTTTCGTCACGTTTAATATGTATACAGTTTAGAACTTGGTCACTTTGTTGTAGTTGTCATTGATTTCTGTTCAAAAAGGTAATAGCTTTTAGAGTGACAGAATTCTAAACTGTGTACATATTTACATACTTGACTGGACTGACCAAATTTTTTTTCGATGAAAATGGTCTCTATCTCCATACCGCCCACTAAACGTGGTTATTAGAGCAACTTTCTTCTATGGGCTAGGCCTAGATCCTGCGAACGCACAGTGGACTATAAAATGCAGTCAAAAGAATAAAACGCGCTATCACTAAAGCGGGAAACATACACGGGCCACGAACGCCGATTTGGGCGCGTCCAATAATGTACTCTTTACTCGTATAACACGGTATCGCTTCGTGTTGTAATAAAATACTATCTAAATATATAAACAATGGTTCAATCGGACATCTTTATTAGCCTCACATTTAGCAAGTTGTGACATCGGCCAACGTGGCAGATCACACGCATGACACTCGCCGGCCAGTACAAGCCACTCTTCACAACCCCAATACGTCGCAAGGTGGATGTAGTGTAGCTCCAAATGACTAGTCTCTATGTAAAATGTGCCGACACGCCCGGATCGGCGTACGTGGGCCACGTGGGCCTAACGTAGTTTCTGCTTAACGATCGTCTATTAATGTGTTTGTGATGGAAAATGACGTCACTTTAAACGCTGACCTCATTTTTCAAATTTTTTACGACTATGAAATATACAGCGAGAAAAAAGCAGCCTTCGACGAGTTTCTCGCCGGTTCTTCTCGTCACAAGGTCTCCCGCTCAGGGTTTGCGAACCGACGGCGTAGACTTCTTTGACATTCACAAGTGCTCGTAACAGCCTAGATTGAATAAATGAGTTTTGAATGTTGTTGAACAGGTGAGCAAGTCGTCGTCCATACAAATGGTGGAGAGCTCGGGCTCGGGCGCGGGCGCGTCCGGCAGCGACGGCGAGAGCAGCGGCGGGCGCGAGGTGCGCCGCATCAACGCCAGGCGGGCGGGCGCGGGCGCGGGCGCGGGCGCGGGGGCGGGACACGCCAGGCACAGGTCGGTCACTACTATACTATTTTATTTTATTTTTATTTATTCATGAAGTACGGCCACATGATACATATTAAAAAATCACATTAACATACTTATTATAACGAAAAACATTCTGATATGTATCAAAATAACGGCGTACATAGCATTCGATGTGATACGAACGAAAGAAAAAAACAATATTACCTACTTAAATTACTAATTAATGATATACTATTTCAGGTTATCTATAATTTTTAACTTAAATTTAGTCATCTGACACTAATCGACAGAACACCCGCTCAGAAAAAACACGGTTCTCTGTGCACGCTAACATAGATGTTACGTACGAACTATCAGAAGCTAAACCGGGCTATGGTCTGTAGTAAATTATAGTTCCTTTTTGACCGAAATTGGCAAAGCAAAATATTTCTTATACTATGGGAATAAAGCTCAAAACGGATAGCATAAAAAATGTTGTTCATCGATATTGAACACCCTCGAAAACGATTAATACTCGAGGGAGATTTGTTTATGTGTTGACATAATTAGGTTTAGACAAAAAAAAGAATTCATCATGATAGGCCTGCTGGATTTAAAGATTAGAAAACCTCAAATCCAATATCTGTGTGCGTTACAGACGTGAGATTAGAAAGTATGAAATAATATGAAAGACGTCCACCATACGCATTGCAGACGGAATGCACAATGCTCATATACTTTATGCAATATCTTTCATAATATTACATACTTATATTCTAACGAACTGCGTCTGCAACTGGATTTCTATAACGAACCCTTGCCTTACTACCTTTAACCAGGGGGGCTCACTCCGCGCTTAAACTTTTGTATTAGCCTACTGCTTGCGGCTCACTCAGTCGAGCCAGCGCACGAGGAATATCGTGTATCGGTTGAGACAGAGCTACGCGACTAACGCGTCAGAAAAAGAAGGTGCATACAATAATAGGCACGCAGCGCTGTGCAATTTGAAATTGTACTTTATTTCCGTGCAGCGAGAGTAGCTTATTATTTGATTGGCCTCACGCAGATGGACTTCTGTACGTTTAGTACTATTATATATTCTGTGCTTTAACTACGAAATCTTAAACTTATTTTTTCACAGAGTCCAATACGAACATTTATTCAAAATTTCTATTTACCTCAAATGCATCAAATGTGCGCAAGCGCCTACCATTTTGATAAATGCGAAAATAAGTTTGTCTGTTTGTTTTAAGCCTTCGTGTCTTAACTACTCAACTCATCATCATGAAATTTTGCATAAACATTGTCAGGGGTACAAAAAAAGACCTTTCATCCAGAAAAATAATAATTAATGATAATTAACTGCCCACGCAGACTGAAGTCGCGGGCGGTTGCTAGTGTAGTATAAATTAGTCTGCGTCTATAAAGGTTAATGGGTAACGCTTACCTACACATTCCAACATTTAGCGCATTCCAAAATTTACAACCCTTAAAATAATTTATATTAGAAACAAATTACTTTATGAGTACGCACGACGGCACCTCAGACTATACATGTTGACCTTGAGACCGCCTTTATGCCCTACGTAATAAAAGTTGTTTTCGCAGTTTAACTGTATAACCTGACGTGCTGTCGTGCGTACATCACATGTTTATTTATTACACTATGAAATAGAGAAACTAGACAACTTAGTGATATTATGTAATGCTATGTACTCGTGGCTCTTTGGCGTTTTTTATAACAGTCTGGTTTAAAAATAATAGTATATCACAATCGACTTACCCTATATATATTTTTATAGATTGATATAGTGAAGAGTGACTTACGTGCAAAGGGTTAATTTTAAAATAATCTTTAAAAAAATTAAAACCATTTATAAAAAATAACTTTTATAATATTGTGTTTACTTTACAAGTGTGATAATAATAACAATATTTTGTTTTGCATTTTATTTTGACAAGAAAAATACATACTTAGCTTCGAGTTGAAACAAAAAAAAATATCACTTGTAATCCGTAAAAAGTGTTTTACCTATCTATCTATACAAATAAAAATGAGTCGACAAAATATATGTAAGCACGTAACAGAACAACTGCACCAAATTAGATAATCCTTTTTTTGTTTTGTTGTGGTTGTTATTATCAGTACAAGGTTTTTATAAAAAAAAAATAAAAAAAAATACGGAAAAATGTAAAAATATTTTTTTCTCTTTTCCGTCATTTTAAATCGCAATTTAACTAATAGATGGCGCCACCCGCGCGTAGCCGGGGCGGGCAGCTAGTTTCTAAAAATATAAGTAGTTCGCTAAGTGTTATCGTATCCTCCATCAGCTCATTATAATTTCTAAATATACGCGTACCTTCTCTCCAGACCTATTAAGAAAATCATCGTTTTTATGGAATCATTTTGCATGTTATACTTGTAAAGCCTTTAAAGGTGCAGCTCCGAATAATTTATAAAATTACCCTTGAACGATATGATTGTACATAGAAATCACTGTTCACCGTTCATTGGTACAAAGAGAACATTTTATGCCGCTATAATCCGCGTGCGATGACAATGGGATGGAACCTTGTTAAAGTAAATAAAAATGACTAATTAGTTAATTTATTTAATCAACTAATTGTTCGGTGATAAAATCAACATTCTTTCGGTGAATCGAGCTGTATAAGAAAAGGTAGCGGCTTACAATTTTCTCTTTGTACCGATGAACGGTGAACAGTGATGTCTATGTACAATTATATCGTTAAAGCCTAATTCTATAAATCATTCGGATCGGAGCTCTTAAAGGTGTGCTCACAGTTTGCGCGTAGCCATTAAAATCTCATACCTGGTTAAACTACTCCGTCTTTTACCACGCTTTTTATCTATAGGTAATGAACTATGGAGCAAAGTATCGTATAATTTTTGCTTATAGTCAGACCACCGCGGAATACATAATTATTACTTATACATGAGTAGTGTTAAAAACTGGAATATAATTTAAAATTATCTACTTCTTAGATAAAACAACTAAACCGCGTCGGTTCCAGAAGTAGTAACTTTTCTTATGTGTTGAACTGCTGCTGGCTGTTCGTGACAGGTTTCAACCTGAGACTGCACCGAGCTTGTTTTAGTAAGCAGTGGCTAATGATATTCTAATGTGGTTTACACTTCCTGTCTGTGCATGTGGTAGGTCGATCAAGTCCTGAACTTTTTGTTTACATCGTTATTAAGTTATAATTTATTTTATCTACTCTCATATCGTAAAATTCGAATTATAAACTTTATATCGGCATACCAAAATAAAAAAAAAAGTTTTATAACACTTCTGCGTTAACAAAACAATGTCTTAAAATAAATTTTTCATCATAACGTACTTTACATACATGTTGACTATACATGTTGACCTCGAGACCGCCTTTATGCCCTACGTAATAAAAGCTGTATTCGCAGGTGTACATCACACCGTTAGCGCCTAGTAGCGCCATCCACGCCTTTTTTAAAGCGATACAAAAAGTTTTTATTTCATTTTTGACTTTTTGATCATTGTATTGAATTTCGTAGATTTTTTATTTTTGCTTAAAAATGTCTGATAGCAGTGAATGTGAAGAAAATTTGAAATGACTAATAACCAAAGTATTACCAGCAAAGTCTCTACTCTATTTTAACATTTATCCTTTATTTAGAGGTTCAATCCCTATTGTATTGTAATCCTTAGAGTAGATAAAGTAGTGTATGAAAATGCACATAACTAGGTACTATGCAACAGTATCATAAACTATTACAAGTTTTTTATGTGTAATAAAAGGTTTAAAAGTCTTACAAGCTTTAACCTACCAATACCTAAGACTCTTCTTTTTTATCCTAACCGCTTCCATTCTACTCTTTCCCATCCCATGCACGTTTGATAAGAAAAATCCATTTACGGGTGCTCATCAAGCTCCGAACGTAGACTGTAATCTTCGCAAGTTTATCCGCATATTCCTAAGCAGCGCTTACCGACAATTTCGTTAATATTGGTGCGGTGATGAGCTTTCAAACCGGTCGGAACGCTTCAGACAGCGGTTAGCTTACAGGTCCTCATTTATGATTGCACCACAGGCCGGCAAAACGCTATTACGTGTTTAATTTAGTATTCCTTGGACGCAGAAGTCTTAAACTTGTAAATGTCGTAGCATAATCGTATAAACCGGATCTTTTCAAAAATCCTAGGTCCATTGTAAATTGGAATCTAAGATAGATTTTCGCAATCGTCCGAGCAATGTTAAGGATCTTGTAAAAACCCAGTATGTTTCGGACAATTTGAAATTTGAATGCTGATTGGGTAATCTAAGAGTCGATTCAGTCCGATTGGTCAGAACCTGGCTCTTCTTATAAGACTAGGTACCCGTTAGCCAATCAGAGAATCCGTCAGTCCATAATGTTGACGTCAGCTAATCAGCGCGCGCAAAATGTTTGTAAAGATCCGATTGGCACGAACATCCTGCGACATATAGATAGATTTTTATTTTAAAAGATTAGTTTATGGGCTACCATAATTATTTATCTCCAATTATAATGGTAACCATATGAAAGAAATCTGCTAGTTATGCTTTATGACACGACTGCCGAACTAAAAAGTTGAATAACAAGGGTCATTGCAGTCGGGGACCGTTTTGTGGGATAATTTTTAATCAAAGAGGTCCAGCAACTGCTACTCCATTTTGAAAATTTCCGAAATACTGAATCGACAACGTTTTCCACATAAATGTCGAACTGCTCACAAAATTTCACGAAAATCGGTCGAGAAACGCAAATTTTAGAGGAGAATAACCATACTAACGAATTTTTGTGAAACGGAGACGCTTCGCGCTCGCTCAGTCAATAATTAGCTTTATAGCTCGCAGAGCTCAAATTAATGTTTTAATATTCGAATTATTCAATCATCATTAACTATAATGTGCACATCGTGCACCGCAATTCGCAGCCTTCTATTAAAAGACCTCTGATCTCTGCAATATTAACGAACGTGTTCGAACAGAAAACATGTGCGATACGGCCGTTTATCTGATTAATGTACCTCTTGGTTGCGAACTCACAGGGCTTGTTTTTCAACTTTCTAACGTGCCTAGTTATTGCTTTGTCAAGTAAGTGATCTTTGTATATTTGTTTCCTCATAGACAGCTTTGCAGAATCGCATTATTATTTAACAATGCTTATATCGTATTGTGAGGGGTGCCTGATGCTGGTATTAGAGTTAAAACAATTATCAGGCAAATGTATAACAAACTATTTAGTCCATTCCTTCCTTCCTTCAATAGCCTAAAACCTTTTTAGCCTATAGCCTAGCTCTAGCCGCGCGCAATTGACCAATGAGCTGCAAGTATTTTGTTCCCTAGGAGTGCGATTCGTGGATCGTGGTTTACTTGTGTGTGCCTGCGTAATTTATCCATGGTCACCTTACTATCTATGATCTGATCTCACGTAATGACTCATATCGATAAGTACATCAATTTAACTGATGAACATAGTGAAACTCGGGCTTCGAGCTGGGAAAGTGACCAATTACGAATCGGCGGACCGGGCCGGGAAATCGGGTGAATCGATGCATTAAATGTGACACCGTAGATCTCGAGGTGAAAGAGGATATTTTCTCCTATTTACTTTAAATTTTACGTAATCTCTTTGTATTAAGCGATGAAATGGCTATTAAGCATCTGTCGTGCGTACTGAGCTGAGATATTATTATGATGGATGGTGCAACTTCTTGCCATACAATACAAGTCTGACTAGCTAAGCTAGCAGTATCGGTTGTAAATGAAACTAGACAAATAAGTAACTGTGTTAATAAAAAAATAATCATTTGATAGTCTATTAAATAATTCATTGATTATTGAACTATGGACTAAGTAAAAATAGGTAAAAAAAAACATTTAAAAAAAATAAAAAAACAATGCCGGTTATTATTATTATTATGGAAGGCGAGTCCAAATATTTATGTAAGTTTGATGTAGGTACTGTGACGTGACATTATTATGTGAAAAACCATTTCCAGACCTTCCTTGACGTCAATTTATTTGAACAGCTATCGCTACAGCTTTATATATTTTTAAATTTGTTTATTTTTCTGATAATGATTTCCTTTGGTAATATCTCTTATTATTCTTTATCGTACGGATCAAACGATTTCTGATAACTATGCACTAAATTGTCAAAACTTTAATTATTAAGTAGGTACTTTTAAAGTTTTTATAATTAACATTTGGTTTATGTCAGTACTTTAAGAAAATAATATGTTAATGAATACTATAACATTCATAAGCATTGTTATGGAACACAATCCATCATTTTATTCCCGTAGCGATGCAAAAGATAATAATCATAACAAGGGCACTTTATTTCATAGCGAACCATGATAACCACTGTCATGATTAGAGCATAAATAATAACTCACGAAAGTAACCACTTCTACTACCATATAAGGTAAACGGCTTACGCCATTTTGACGGATCGCGTGCGCTGCAGTTTGGCGCTTATGCAACGTCACATAAGGCGCCATGCCCGGAAGCATAGCGTCCGACTGACATAGTTACTCTGCGAAATGGTAGGAAGTCAACGTTCGATGTACAGGGAAGTGGATTGCAGGTCAAGAACATATTGGCTATAATAGTCTAACTAATAGTATAATAGTCTAACTTAAAGGGGTTAACCACTACTCTCCACTGATCCCATTTCTTCTGTATTCTTTGTCATACGAGCCTGCTTGTGGTATTTAAGGGGCTGACATGAGCCAACTAGCGCCGCCAGTCGACTTTTTTTAATTCTATATAAGCCCAATTTCTTAAAAAGGAATCAGTCAAGGTTTTGTTAATAACGTCTCATATTTATTGAATAATTTAACACAGTTTGAAAAGGCATTCAAACAGTTTAAAACGCTTTTTTCTTTAAAGTGGCCACTGTTGGTTCAAACCCGTTTTTAAACTATTGCACGCATTTTGTAATGTTGTAACGTTATTCAAAAAACATTAGATGTCATTTACAAGACCTTGACTGATTCCTTTTTTTATATAATTGGGCTTATTTGGAATAAATAAAATAAAATCGACTGGCGGCGCTAGTTGGCGCATGTCATTCCCTTAACTACGCTTTATTGATGAGTGTCACCAATCACCCTATTGCCTTCTTCTCAGCAACAGCTCCCACATTCATCACAAACTTTGTTAATCGCCAAACTTTTCGCATGTCCGCCATTAGGCAATCTTGTTACACACTTAATGCGCTTTTGTTGTTATTTATGTGGCAAGTGTTAGAGAAGTGGGTCAAGACCGTCTCTGCTCTGATGATCAGACAAAATGAGCATTCTGAGTTTACGTCGAGTTGGGGAAATATATCGCTACTTAGGTACCTTTATGTCATTACCGAGCGGTATCTATTTCAAAAATATTCACTTCTGAGGTTTACTATTCATTGAAATAACACACTTTTTACGGATACTAGTGCGGTTTATGTTTTTTGATGATAAGTTTCGACATGTTTGCATTGTTATATTTCAATTTGAAAATAGTTTAAACTGTTGTGCGTATTACTTCACGAATAATTTATTTGAACCACATATTTTATTAAGATAAATGATATACTAGAAAAAAATCGACTCACCCGTAGCACCTCAGACGGGAATGAGGTCTGTCTGAGGTGAGTGTCCTACTATGTGTGAGTCGATTTTTTCTAGTTTATAATTTATCAAACATATATTTAAAATAGCTTTGTGAATGCGTAAAATCCAAAATTTAATAACCATAAATAATCATTACAGTAACAACAGAATTAAATTGATGTTGTTGTTCATGTATATTATATCATTCCATCTTCCATACAATGATAAAATAATCAATCACATAGGTACCTACACAACACAATCCAATATACATATGAAATTAATTTTCGATTGTCCAGGTTTAATTAAATTGTTTTATTGTAATACAATAGTATAAGTATTTACTCAGTGGGTTGCCTACCGACAATGAAGTTAATCTTGGGAGAGTCAATCATTCCTTTTATTCAACATCCAATTCAATGTAAAAGTAATTTAGTTGTGTATTTTTTATTCAATTCTGTTTCAATTTTTTATGGATCCTTCGGTAAACTCTAGTATAAAAGCGTATTGGAGTTATCTACCTGGCTTTCACTGGCTCTTTGACCTTGTCTACTGTGACTGTGAGCTGTGACCTGTGAGTCATTCTCGCGGGTAATTCCTACTTTAAAATCCGATATGATACACTTGAAAACTGATCAACAGTAGCGTAATTAGCATGATTATGAATAAATGTGATTAAACCTCTGAAGTAGGTACTTACATTTTAGTATGAAATACTTGCTGCTCATGATCTTTTAAGTTTTTTGTTAGTGAATTAATTGTTTTGCTAAATAAATTACTATTCGAAATTTACAAAACATGTAAGCAGGAAAGAAAAGTTTCGTGTGTATATTCAATAGAGTGTATTGTCAACACGACTTAGGTTTTTTTTTAATTTAATTTAGTTTCCTCGAAACTAATCTTGAAATGGGTTTGCAGTTTACGATAAGTTTTATTTATTTATTTAATCTTTATAGCTATTTATAAAAATAAAGCAAATGGCGGCCTTACTGCTAGAAACGTATTCTTTCCTAGTCAACCAGTTTTTGTGTACATATTACTATTATACATTTTGCTATGAATCGTTTCATACCAGTAACGTAATACAATCTGTGCACGACGTGCAAAAGAATCGAAGTTGCATTCCATTCAATAAAAGCTACATTTAAGCTTTATCCACACTCGCACGCGATCTTCCACGCCCCAATTTTAAAACTAAATCGGTACACCCGTTTTGTATTCCTATCTCACATGGCATTACATTACACAATACCCTACAGAAAACGTTGTAAACCGCGTTCCACAAACCCGAACTGACAATTAAAACAATTTGCACCGCTTAATTTTACGGTATACTTTACTGACTGTATCACAGCTTCCGAGATTTGACCGAAGCTTTTGGGAGCATTCTGGAATATCAAACTTTGGAAATTGGTTTTCGAAATAATTATACCTAGCCCTCTAACTGTGGTAGTAAGGCATAATTTATTCTTATTTACAGTTATTCAATTATTTAAGTTTTTATGCAAACAGTTTCGTAGGTAAGGTTTTTTTAATTATTGCAACTTATTTGATAGATTAAAAGACAAAAGAAATTTTAATTCCATTTTCAAATCAAAACAGAAGATGCAATCCGAAAACTATGAAAAAAGCCACAGGGTAATTTTTTAATAGCTTTTCATACCACACTTTATTATTGTATGAAAAATGTTTCACGGCATCCAATATCTCATTTATTCAGTTCTGACATAACCAACATTCATAAATGCTCTTGCTCTTGTTACCTATGTTGATTTTTATCTTGGAATAGTTTAAATTCTGTGTTCACTTGAGTTAAAATACACAAGTTTATAGTAAGTAAATTATACTACAATGTCTAGTATGAATGAATAAGTCTTAAAGAAAAAAGACGGATAGATATAATACTTTGCGCGGTCACATATCTACAGACGGAATCTGATTCGAAATTCCGAAACAGAGTAGGTTTCGATAATGTATGAACATTCCAAACGGAAAAATAACGCATGTGTGGTAGGTCCATAGATTTGTATGGATTTTCTACGTTCGGAATCATTTCGATTCGGAATTCCGTATGTAATGTGTGGATTAAAGTATCTTCTTCCAATGAGATATTTATTACTTTTTGATTTTATTGCATTTTAATTTTTACTTTAATATACTCATAGAATTATACCACACTGATCATTAATATTATATTATTCTAAAAACCTTTGCTCCACTACATTACAGTACTCCCAAATTAATAATGCACATGCAGATCTTCGCTTATTGTCGTATTCCCGGAAACATCCGAATTATTATACATAATTCTACTGAATTATGCATGAAGAAAATGCACTTAACCACTCTATATACATATCGTCTTCCGATGCTCGGGGTCATACGACTGTTGCCGAACAGTGACGATGATTTCTATGCGCATTATCACTTTGGGAGCACTGTAATCGTATTTCGTTAGCGCTGTTTGGATTATTTTAAATATGATGATTACTGGTAACTAAGTAATAATTAAAACATTGTAATATAAAAAATCAAATGAATGAACAATGTTGTAATTACATACATACAACTATTGAGATAACTGCAGCCGTATAAGGTTGATTAATTGGCTTCTTCCGTTATCACCATAGATGCTGCTCCATCCCATACTTCCGTCCACTATTCATTGAAACAAAACACTATTACGAGATTACCTTCTGCTTACAAATTATATTTATACTATTTCCTGGCACCTTTCATAATTATGTAGACTTCAGCTATTTTTAATCTTTGTCTACGCACGAATAGTCCTGAGTTTGCTTAGAGTCGTTCGTTTTTGTTGCATCAAGCGGCCTTAACATTAGCAAAAACGTCTCGAATACTCCAAATTGCGATACCAAAAGGAGTAAATAATAGAATGTTATATTTTTTGCGCTCTGATGTCGGCACATAATATTTTTTTATATGCTTTTTACCGTGTTTCGCCAACATACCGCCATTGCGAAGTCAATACGATGTTTTAGTTACGCCACTGGCTCACCACATGTTACTAATTTTGTAACGATTTGTTTATTGAATTTTACACTAGTTTAATTACTTGTTTAGTTTTCTTGATATCCCAACATTGCCAGCTTGCCGCAACAATAATGAGGAATCCCCAAGGTTACTAAAATACAATTGGGTACTTGCAAAACTGTTGCGAAATACCAAAAGCATTTTAGTTTTCTTCACTTTGTAACTGACAGACCAATGATGATGCAAAACATTTTTGGTGACTCACATCAATTTCTAATACTAAATAATATACTAGAAAAAATAGGACTCGAACCAGATCATGTTCTCGGACGGGAATCGATTCCCGTCCGATAAAAATAGCATTGTGAATGCTTAAATCTCAAAATTTAAAAAAAAAAAACAATTTCTAAGTTAGTTACTTACCGAGAAGATAAACAGCCCACCATATTATCTGCTAAGGTATCCAGTCTATTCCAGTTACAAAGCAACTATTGATATAACGTTACTTACGTGACATTTAACAGAAATGTCTAGAAATTGGCTCGTTAACAAAAAGTAAAAATAAGAAACAAACATAATCTAAAACTCATTTGTTTGTTGTATCACAACCGTAGCATAACTTCGTCATTAAAAAGTGCACATAAATGCATCTTGAAACATGAAAGCAAACTAATGGGCAGCGGAACAGAAGCACTCGGTCCCTCGCAAATATTCAAGACACTTCCCTTAAAGAGACTCGCCTCCTGAATAGCAAACCCTTCATTCACTAGGATGGCCGCTGGGACACGATCTGAATTTAATTGCGACTAGACGACGTTTTATCCGTAGTCTTACCTCTTAAATTAGAGACGTGGCATTCATCCTTAGATTTACTTGAAAGATCCTCGTTAAACATGAGAGCATAAGACAGTTTTAAGATTTAATATTCTCTTTATGTTTTATGAAAACAACCTCGTCTATCCAATTAGGTGATTTTAGCAGTAATTTGAATGCACTCTGACTTTTGCCCTCTGAGTGAAACTATCGATTCGGTCGTATAAACTCGCACAATCTCCCCAGCCAGACAAAACGTCTAGACTAAGTCTAGACCGGTTTTATTTCAAGTGAAAATTGTAAGATAGGTACCCCTTTACTCGAGGAATAAAGATTGATTTGACTTCAAACCTCTTATTTGGACTTCAGATCACGTGCTAGCTAACCAAATTGTATTTCTCTAATTGATTCCAATTTCACTTTAAGTAACAATTTTACTTTAATTTGGGTTTAAAATTGGGGGGCTTACATAGGCTCTTAAGTATTACTAAGGTACCTTACCTATATCTCATACCTTTGTGTAGATCTCAATATTTTTTTATTTATTACTTACTTTATCTAAAACATTTATTCTTTTCA
The DNA here is from genome assembly GCA_963556745.1 of Catoptria pinella. Lineage (NCBI taxonomy): Eukaryota > Metazoa > Arthropoda > Insecta > Lepidoptera > Crambidae > Catoptria > Catoptria pinella. Next base: position 3,727,174 of record OY750771.1, read on the forward strand.
ATTTTTAATATTTACTAGTTTTGATTTCATCACAAATGTGCATAAACGCACAGCCACGGTGTGCTGATTTCGTTTCATACGCAATCTTTATGAGTTACGATTTCAATGTGGGTTAATGCACGAAAGATAATTCAACAGTCATAGCTGATGGACTGGTAGCTATAAGTTCCGTTTAAATATGTTAGCTTCTTATTATAGAATCCATTTGTATGCTCAATTACGTAATTCTTGTTTCAGGTATGTACCCTACAGCATGCTGCATCACTGTTTTATGTGAGTTTAATACCCATTGCGTATTTAAGTGTTTCTAAAGTCAGATTAATAAAATGGTATGGTATGGGATTTGTATGTTCGAATCTTTGAAAACGTAAAAGAGGTTCAATAAAAAACGTCGATCGACAACCATAAAAATGTTATGGGGTCCCTAATAGTTCCCGATTTATCGAAAAAACCGGATCGTGACCGTCTTGCTCTAACAGTACCACGCATTTTTCTCACGATTCTTGTGGAACAGTCACGTTAAACATTTTTAATTATGTGTGAGATTATACGAAAGACTCTTTTATGAATCTAACTTCAATAGTCTATCTATAGTTGTTAGTTTTTTGCGAGTAACGTAATATGATTATCAATAAATGTTAACTTCCTCGGTGCGGTTGCAGACAATTCTAATTCAAGTAAATGCCAAGAATCTTCTGGTATTTAAAGTCTCTATAATATTGTGCAAGCGCACGTGTGCTTACGGGATGTGCAAAGGTCACTCGGTGAATAGATCGCAGGCAGATGTTCCATATTGTACAAAAGAACTGTTTAGTGTGACGCGGTGGCAGTGGCAATCATTTTTATGATTAATTATTTGTTAAGATTGAAAAGCCAGGAAGAAACTACACTAGCCGTTTTCTTATCTTGAATGTCAGGAAGCTTTACTTACGTCGTTAGCAACCGTATTCATTTTTTTAGTCATAGACGTCACCGTATCCTACTTTGCTTTTATTGTGTTTTCTATATAACGTTTTCGTAATCCTTAGGAATGAGCAAAGCACTCATTGTGTGGTGTTCGCTGGCACCGATAGCTTTTGTAGGCAGGTCTTCATTGTTTATTCAGCTCCCTATGGCCGTAACATTAATACTTACTTATGCCGCTTTTGTCTTCGCCCTAGTTAATGTTATATCATTCATAACTCTTGAGACTTCACAATGCAATAAATGTTGTTTTTATTTCAAGTCATTATTCAAACGCCATTCTTAAGATTCCACTGTGAGTTAAAATAATTGCATTAACAATAAGTTTACTGCTTCTGTCTGATTTTTAACACCGATGTTTAAGAGCATGTTGTAAGTTGGATTGGACAATGGTGCCATGTGATTCAAAGAGTGCGACCCGGTTCACGGTAGGCTGTGAGATCGACCATTGTTTGCGCTGTCCCTTTTGCCACTCATTTTGTCATTCTATCTAATCTAAGTTTAAGATGTAAAAAGTGTTTTGAAATACTATTGCAGTTATGTGTATTTCTATCTCTCATAATGATCGGTGATTGTTGTAGATATTAGAATACTTGTTAGATTTCTCTGATATGTGAAAACACATGTGTACGTTTGAATTGTATATGTTAATCTTAACAAGTAATACAATTTGTAACTTTTGATTTATTGGGAAGGTTAGAGTATAAACCTCCAAAATCTTAACTAAGACATTTAAAGTGTTGACTAGGATAGGAGCTGCAGCATTCGTTGTTTGTTTACTTATCTCTGTAGTACGTCCATGTGTATAACGGGCCGGTCGCGGGGTGCCGCGGCAGACTGCCGACCGCCGACCGCCATCAGTCGCGCGCAACACGCCCGCCTGATCGCACACCGTGTGTCTCGCCCTCTTGAATGCAACAGCTGATCGCGAGAAATATTCAAACAAATAAACCTCACTCAAAACGACCATTAAAATTATCGAAATTAACAAAATTATTAGCTGTTAAAGAAGAGGTTGGAGATCACACGGAGTGCAGTTCGCCGGGACCAGATCGATATCCCGAATACGGTCCCGCGACCTCCAGCCGAACAGCTCAGCAATATTCGTGCAATACCTAACACAGTTACAATAATCCAAGACTGATTATTACTAGTGATCTTGAATAAGGTTTGTGCTAACCGCAAATGTTGTCTTACCAGTACTTAGTGTAGTGTTTGCAAAAATGGATTTCCTTGATTGACTCTCGTGTCAGGTGTACTCGCTGCGTCTTCGTCGGCATTGTTAAATACGAGTAAGTATCATGCACGCACCATAACACGCATAATATTTACGATGTTAGCTCCGCTTAGTTAGCCAATGTTTATTCGGTATGATAACGTAAACATTGCTTAGATCTTTATACTCTTATGGATTACCTTGACTCCATATTTTATTAAATTTTCCTCTTCAAGTCTCAGCATTCTTATCGACAAGTCAAGTTTAATTAACATAATTGTACGTTCCAAAATCATTATTATCATCAAGATTTTGCGCAAATCAATTGGCACCTCCGGCATTGTGTTGTGTCTGTGTGTAATCGTCTCGCCCCGTTTGCACCATCCCCGACTGGGAACTTGAGGGGTGGTTACCCTCGCTTCAATGAGACGAGCGAGGTCGTCAAACCCAATAGCTAACTTCGAAATTCAATTCTTTACTAAAGGGATGATGCATAATACTATCACAAATGATTGTGGACGGACTGCGATATTATCTGTTGATTAGTAATTACATTGTGTTTTGTAATCAATGCTTTGATGGATAGACCTATCATACTAAGTGAGTTTTAAATGTATTTGTATAAGATTGCATTACGTTTTCAAAATAAGGTCATTTAAAAATAAATAAAAAAACATATCAAAAATTATAGAAAACACGTTCATTTGACTTTGATGGAAAATACAATACCGTGAGATTTGTATTCAACAAATAGAAATAACTTAGTACCTCAAATTTTTATATTGTGAAGAACGTGTTGTTTTTTTTATTGTAACTGATACGACTGGTTTGTAACACTGCTCTAATAATTATTGCAAAGGAACAGTCGCGCGTATAATTTAACTGATTGATTATGCGTTTCACAAATCTACCAGTTATTACTTTTTCATCGGTGGCCTATGTAATTTAAACAATATTTAGGACACTACGAAATCTATGCATTGCGTGTATATCTTATCAAAATAATAGATGTGACGACATGCAAACTTAAGAAATTGCAGTTTGGTGTGATTGGTCTTTCTAATTGGTTACTGTTACATCAAATTGAGTATATGCAAGATCTACTTACTGAATTCAAATTATTAGATTCTGTTTGACACAATCAAGTTTTCCAAAGTAATAGAACGGCTTTCTCAACAACGACGATATTTACGTTGATATTTTAAGCCTTAAAAGCTGATTAGTTGAGAAACAGGATTGTTACATCATACACTTCTTTAGTAGCACTAGTGATCTTATGGTGATTGAGAGTGATACGTCACGCGAAGCTGAGTCACTTCACTATACTAAGGACTTTCACCATTGACGTATTTCGCATTAGGAACCGGCATCGATGTGAATTTTATATCATCGGGCATTTTTTGCTTTTTTACTTATTATCTATATATATAAAAGGGAAAATCACTCACTCACTCACTCACTCACTGATCACGAAATCTCAGAAACTGCAAGTGCTAGGAGTCTCAAATTTTGCATGGGGGCTCCTTTTAAGGCGTAGGTGCTCACTAAGACGGGATTTTGCGAAATTCAACCCCTAAAGGGGTGAAACAGGGTGGCAAAGTTTGTATGGGAGAACGCGATTCCTTGGCCCGATTGACTTGAAATTTGGCATAGACATTCTTTCACAAAATTAATTGAATACGTGTTTCGTATTGTTTAAATATTTATCCCCTAACAGGGTTAAAAAGTGATAGAAAGCTACTTTTGGGGTGATTGACTTCGACTTCGGAATTGAAACTCTTTTGTGCATTTGATTGATTAGTTAAGAAAAATAAATATCATTTGTCATATCAACGTAGTATTACATTCTCTTTGGTCATTTCCCCTGAGAGTAGTGCATTATCGCCATAGGCATTGAATAGTACATATGGCGTTAAGTTGACAGTGCTGTCATTTTTTCCATATTGCGTTGTAATAACGTGCAAAATTATTCCCTCTAATTATCAGTTTAATTTTAAAATAATACAATATTCGGTCAAGTCGCCTATGCTATGACAATTAATAAAGCACAGGGACAAAGTTTAAGAGCGGCTGGTGTAGATCTGCGCAGTGATTGTTTCTCCCATGGCCAGCTCTAATGTAGCCTGCTCGAAAGCTCGCCGAATAGCCTTTTTATTTTGCAACCGGATAACATGACAAGAAATGTGGTAGGTATACAACATGTTACAAAAATAATTAATGCTTAATATGGTATATAGGGACCATCAAACTAAACAACTTTTACTATTGGGACCAACTCTCAAATCGCGAAAAAAATCAGGTGTTTCATACATTTTGATATTTTCTATTTGAATTTTTGTATGAAACAGCTGATTTTTATTTCACGATTTCAGAGTTGGGCATTAAGGGTATGTTTGTAACATGTTGTATATTATAGAGAAGTTTTGGATGATCGAGATTGATAATCCTGATAATGCACAACATATTTTTATTTAGAACTAGCTGCACCCGGCATGCGTATTGCAATGCTCCGTTTTTTTAGCCAGAGACTTTCCCGGTCGTAAGCAGAACATCTCACCAAAGTTTCATGATAATCGGATCAATGGTTTAGGAGTCCCGTCGTCTGTACACTTAAATCTTTTAAACTATGCATAAAAAACCGCATCAAAATCGGTCCATAAGTTTGGGAGCTAGGTTGTCTCAGACAGACAGACACACACAAGACAAACTTATAACACCCCTTGCGTACGTCGTATATACATATAGTGAGGGCCACATAATTACGGACACAAGTCGATTTTCATACAAACGAGGTAATTTTGAAGTCTTAGTTTTCCGCTAGGGATTGAACTAGCTGTGATCTGATGGTCCAATCCGATGAATCCAGGGAGTGAATGGAGAAGATTCAGATCGCAATACACACCCAACTGATCTGGTCAGCATTCTAAGAGATGTAAGCATAAGAATTTTCAGTTGCAAGTTTTCATACATTTCTATACTATATTCGCGGTTTTTTTAAACATATCCTTACATCTCTTAAAATGCTGGCCAGATCACTTTGGTGTGTATAGAAATCTGGATCTCCTCTATTCACTCCTTGGATGGCCATCACCAGATCACCGCTCGGTCAATCCCTGGCGGAGAAGCAATGCTTAAAAGTTACTTCATTTGTAAGAAAATCGACTAGCGCCCTTAATTTTGTGGCCACCAATATATATAGTTATCCTGTAGTATAGTCTAATAACTTCACACTCACCACATTAGTAACATTAGTAACATTGTACCCGTGCGAAGCCGGGGCGGGCCACTAGTATAGAATAGTTTGTTTTATCGCTTATACATTTTTTATCTTATTATCTAGGTTAGCAGGCTCTTTAACTTTGTATGCAGTTTATTTTGTTATCTTTATCATTTTCCTCTTATGTTTTCTCGTAAAAGTGATTCAAAATTGCAATAGTTATGTGAAGATTTAATTGGCACTATTTGCCACAATGAGTCATTAACACAAATTTCGTTTTTTTTCTTTGAAATGTATTGGTTGTATGTAGATGATTAGTTTTGCCTTTGGCATTACTTATTACGTAGCGTTATTTTTATCGAAACTTACATTATTTGCAGTGTGCACCTTAACTATTTCTGTAACAGCAGCAGTATCTTAGTGCAACGATGTTAAATTTTCTATATACATGCAATAAACGCGTGAAATTAAGATGCAAATGGATGTTCCAAACGAAATCGAATTGCCATTCAGTGTGCACAAAGCGTCATTTCTAACGGAAAGTGGTCAGATCTGGCTGATATATTTATGTGTAGCCAGTTTCACCTTCTTTTGTATTCCTGGAAGTTCTCAAGAAAGTGCATTTCCCTTAGATGCCGTATCTAAGAGCGTGCGTAATTTTATAATGGTTATCTACGTATGGCACTTCCTCGCTATTTATCTTACCAGGTTGTGGGCTTTTGCTTTAGCTGCTTTATTAGGTAATGTGAAACGTTTGCTCACTTTAAAGGTATTAAGAAAGATACATGTTCTTATTTATTCAGTGTTCTCATCTTGGTCAGTTCTTTTTTCAATAATATCATATATCAAAGTTTGAAAATATTAAACTTGCAAGTTTCTAAGCTTTATTTATAACCGATGAACTTTTAACATTAGCGTAGTGTATGATAGGTCACTCGTTTTACCTTTGTACCTTTTATATCCTGTAATATCTATGTCGACAATCAGTGTACACCTACAAAGTTTTATATTCGTTTGTTAAAACTCTTTCATACGTTGTTGTGCGCTCTCGAGCGTGACTGGTTTGTTTTTATTACATTTCTGATAGGTCACTTTAAAAATGTTCTTATTGAGAGTTAATATGAAGCGGATTAATTTCTTTGAAAAACGCGATCATATCAAGAATGATGTTCATGATGATGTTTTTATTCATATAAGCATTCAAGTCGATATTTATACCTGCCTGCTTGAATCAAAAATTTCTGTTTTATTTTAATCAAATATACCTGATTGTATTATAATTGTAGAGTGTATTGATCTACCTCGGAAATAGGCACCGAGGTCATAATCGAGCAGATTAACTTATAGTTTTTTGACATGAACAGCTAGGTAAGTTCATTTTCATTGTTTTTATGTTTGTTTCATAAAAATATGTGTACGTCTTTGCTACAAATTCAAATAGGTAGTAGCCATTTTTTTCTCGCATCCCAAATTGCTTTTTTTGTTGTTCCCTTGCCATAACCCCACGTCGCGAGGTTAGTCACGTTTTGAGACTAGCTTTCTGATTCGCCGAGTTAATTCATGGATAGAGTCGGTAAAACTGACTTGTTTGTTTAGGTTTCATGTACTATTTGACTTACCATAATCTGGTTTTAGAACATCAATATCATACACTTAACAATAACAATGGCTTGAAGACAACACTCCCAATTATTACGCTTGGCTGCAAAGGTAATTTGGTGCTCGTCTTCTTAAAAATTCTTTAGCAATCTTGTTCCATTGTCGTCAAACAAAAAACAATCATCCGCTCGCGCTAATATACTCGCCATTTGTGTTATAATCTCTTCGCGTGCTATCGTTCACCCGTCACGTTACAATCCACAACGTCTTAATGCCCATCTTCAGATATTTGTCTGGTGTGCAATTAATCACTATCTGTCCCTAATCAGCGTCTCGGTTTGCTGGCTGCGAATTCTCTCTTTTAAATTGCAAATGCATGCTTACTGTCGTGTTCCGAGGTTTGTTTTTAGACAAACATATCGGTTTTACTAATTACCTTGTCCACTTTGCTTGCTGATGGAAATATTTATATCGCAATCAGAACAATCTATAATAAAGAAGCCACGTTAAAAATAGATTGTTTTCCTCTATGCCCAAATGCATTAGCGGTAGTGGAATAGGTGTGGTCCAAATTTAGTTTAATGATCTCCTCCGTTGTCACGGCAATCAGCGGTGGATGGGGTTCGCTTCCGGCCAGATATTTTGGGACTATTGATTGATGTCTATTGTGAGCGGGGAATGCTCAGATTGCTCAGTATTTTCTTTTCGAACGTTCCCTCTAATTTTTTTCACGACTAACTGTGTTTTCTATATTTAAGAGAAATACTATTTCTGTTAATATCTCGTCTAGTTTCCGCTTGCGCGAACAACTTTGTTTTCGTTACTAAACACTACTTAATATGTGGTCAACGGTTTCTCTCGTCTCAGTTCTCAGTTGCATTGTGTTCTGATAAAAAATACTAACTTCTTTTTGTTTAGGATGCAGGAGGCGTAGTGCTTAATAAGATAATGTTCAAGAGTAATAAATCACAATTGGTGCAATTGCAGCACTACTTTGCATGAACGTAAGTCTGTCTGTCTTACCGATTTTTTACGAAGGAAACTGCTACATCCGAATTAATTTCATATGTGTTTTTACATTTTTTATCCAAAAAGTCCCTAAATTAGTATGAAATTAAAGATATGATTCCTAGCATTTCTTTCTTAGACCGTATGAAAAATTACGTGTATAATTTTACGTGTGCTCAAAAGCATTATAATGCTTAATGTAGGGTTTTCATAACTTGGACAAATTATCCATTTTGAAGTATGCGTTTCATATCATTTTTACCGTATGATACGTCGAAAGTCTTGATTGTGTTATTTGTTTCGTGCACCGAAACTTTTGTGCGTAGGTATGTGTGTAAATTATTACGAGTATAGAGAAATCATTGTCACGATTGTATAAGCGGAAAATACAATGGAAAGTGTACAAAATTTCAAAAAACAACTGTGCAAATAACACAATCGTCTGTGTTATTTGCTCCAGTTTTATAATATGTTACACGGCAACAATCAACGAAATTATAACCGTGTTTTTGTAGCGATTTTAACTGTATGACATGTGAATAAGGTCGTCTAAGGTCATAGTCATATTTTCTTGCTTATTGTTTAACATTCATCATGACGGAAGCCTGTTGCTGATTGTTAATTAAATTAGAAAATTACGAAGGGATTATTTGATAAACTTTATTAAGTTGTTTTAGTGGTGTAAGTGCTGTCATCAGGCGTTAAATCGTTCGAACGGACAAAAAGCTTTTGTAGAAACTTCGCGTGTTATTTTTTAGATAGTAGTGCCTAGCTAGTTAAAACATTTATTGGTTGTTTCTTATGGTGCTTATTACTACTTCTGCTATTTAAACAATATTCGTAACGATTATAGATTTTGCTATAATAAACTTACACTAGCCTCAAAATATCCCTCTAGACTCAATAAGAACTACACTATAATCTATTTAAAATAAACGGCATTTTTACATTTGATAACATCTCGTCTCGATTTCATTTACGAACTTATTCCACAAGAAATGTAACACAGAAAAATCAGTAATATTTTTTGCTAGCTGTATCAAACATATGTTTAACTGAATCACCGAACTATTAATTATTAATATCATCTCCAATGCCATAACTCAGCGGTAGTAATGAGCGTTTTATCACCACCCTTCGATCTGGTCTCGCTCGCGGTATTGATGAATCATCATTTATGTCAGTGTGTTCTGCATGCGGATGAATGTGTTCTACCTTTGCATCATTACAATGGAAAACATGTTTTAAAATAATTTTTAATTCTGAATTCAATCACGCTTTGGGCCACTACATTATTTCCACTATTTGAATGAAAATTCATCGCATATTTTTTATCTGCTTCAATTTCATATTCCATTTTCCTATTTGCACATAGCAGTTCAAATTCATACAATGTAGGTACCTAGCCGAGGTCACCGTATAAAAGAGTTTGTTCCTTTGTTTGTCTGTCCATTGCCCACTTCCGTTGTGTGAAAGCGGCTTTCTCTCGATAACACAGTGCAGTTTGGCTGTGGGAGGTCAAAGGGATCATATTTTGTTCATGATTGCTCCTAATTTAGACGGCTAAATACAGAAAGCTAATTATAGGTACTCGTAAGTCTTTTAATTGTGAAGCGTTACTTAATAATCTAATAGCTTTTAAATATAAGTAGATATTTTTAAGTAACTGAAGTGAATACAGACAGAAGATGAATTGAATTGAATTATCGAAACGGTTTGTGTTTGTGACAGTAATCGTATTGCAAGTAAGATTTTTCAAATAATTGCGATGGTTCTCTTAATATCTAAGTAAAGTAAAAGTGTTGAAACCACTTAAAACGAAGAAATACAAAAAACATCGAGTAAAATTGGTTCACTAACTCATTGTGATGAACTGATAATAACTGTTATCTGTATTATGAAATCTCTGAGTTCACAATGCATTTAATTGGGACAGTTCAGTACACCACGCACGTTATGTAATCGTTTGATATTCTATTCATCAAGTTTGTTACATAACGGTGTGTAATGTGTCTTGTAAACATATGCCATTGTCTATAGTGTATAAAATCAACTCAAAGCGCTTGTGAAGGCTGGCTTTTTACGATTATTTTTATGCCATGGTTTAAATGGGCAATCCTTTCAGCCGGCTTGTTTCATTTATCATAAATTGCATTTATATTGTGTCCAACAGTTAATTCATCATTGTATACTACGCTATATTCAAGCCTTCATTTAAAAGCCTTGTTACCAGACTGCAAGGAAAGGGTTATGTTTTTATTATTTATTTCGACCACAGAACTTTTCATAGCAGACGCAATAGTATGGAAGTTGAACTACTCGAAATTAACGTATCATTTTGATTTAATTTGATTATAGGCACGACTTCCGTGCCGCACTGTAGACCTGTATAGTTAGTCTGAGAACCTGTATTACCAGTGGTGCACTCACCGTGTATTTGGTTGCTATGTAAATGGAAACCAAATAATGGGCTAAAATAATTGCGAAAGTTATGTCATTGCTACTATTCCTCCTTGATTAGATGTTTGGCAGTTTTCTTTTAGAATCTTTTCTATGTAAACATTCTGATCTCCCATATATTTCGCGAGACTGATTTGAACTCGATTTTATAGTTTTAATCCGATTGATCGAACTACCACAGATTATGTTTTAGTACATATTGAATTCTAATTTCAATATGATTGGTAAATTATCGTGCGTATAAACGATATAAATGTGTTTTTTTTATTGATTATTTTGTTTGTGAGATTTGTCACAACGCTTCTTTCTTTTCATGCAGTACAGAACTGGCCTTCATGGAACCAGGCCATTATTTACTAAATCTCAAATTACAAGCCAATCGTTAAACGTTAAACAAGTCAATAAAATGCATAGTAAAGTTAAGAAGTTGTACTTGGATTTAGTAAGAGGGATGGTGGGCGTAGTCCTTATTTATTTCTATCAACCTCTACATTGGCTTAACTTTAAGATAAATGGATTTAAACTGCTTATGATATCACGTGACGTATAGAGTTACATACATTAACCGCAGAATATCTTTTACAATGTCCATCTTTAGGTCCGTGCGAAGTCTCCGCGACGTCAATCTTAATTGTATCGAGAGTAAAAGTGCATGCCTGGACATATCGCTCGATGCGATCTGTAACATTCACAAGTCAGTCACTCTGACCAACTTTAATTAAAAGATTTACTATGACGTTTTATGACTTGTCTATTAATTCGCATACGATCAGTATTAACGCGTAACGCAGAAAGATTGATTTTGTCACCGCTTTACGGCAGTGTTGTGCAGATTTTTGTTGTTTGATTCTTCCATTTCACTAACTTGTCTTTAGCTGTGGCAATATTGATCTCTTCTGATCCTTAGATTGGAGCTTGTTCGTGTATTGCTTGAAAATTTATCATTGTTAAGGAACATACTAATGAATACTAAACTAACAAAATAGCTTAATTCATCAACGCTCGAGCGGACGCATGCGGCCGGATAACAATGGAGTATCTATTGTGTGTCATTTTCCGGACGTTGAAGGGTTAAAGCAAGTAATGAGTTCTATTTTAATCTTCCCGTATCCACCTCATGTTATTTTTTTTTATTTCTCAATATGCGTGTGTGGCAAACTCATTTAGAAATAATTACAGTAATAAATAGCATCCCCGATAACAAATTGTACAGTAGTAAATAGCCATCAACTGACCACCTGCCGGGAAGTGTGAACGCAATCTAATATATTGTGCCGACATGTTTTGAAATCAAAATCCAGCCTTATTTCCATAGTATACAAACCAGATTTGTATGTTTGTAATACTTTGTGCGTTGCTTTCATAGCCTAGTGTTAGGTTGCCGAAGACTTGGAATATTAACATAGCAATATTAATAGATATCTGGTTACATTCAATGCCGTTGGGTTTAGATTTGAGATCATTATTCGTAGATACTTGAGTGTTTCATTAGTAATTGTTAGTAGTTATGACACAGAATAGATAATAGTACAGTTATGACTTAATAAATAATTATCAAAAATAAAGGCCTCTGTCACTCCGTTAGTATTAGGTAAATATTATCACTTCTTAATGATTTCCATTTTTCAGAAATGTTTTCTTTACATTTTGTCAAATATATGGCCGAATACTCAAACGTCACTCAACTTTGAGAGGCTCTCAAACATCGTCCTGGCGCATTAAATGTCAAAGATACGACAAAGACAACATGATGTTTGATCGCTCCTCAAAGTTGAGTATCATTTGAGTATTCGGCCAATAGTGTTTTATGTCTTGTTCTGTTAATTAAATCATCAATGGTTTAAGTAAGTTGTAATACATTCATTTCTAATTCTTCTAACATTCCTCACTATTTCGTTTAATTTTTAATGATAATAAAATATGTATTTTCAAATGACTTTGTGACAGCGTACATTATTGTTAATGGTGTTCCAAGCGAAGTAACATAACTACCTCTAAGTTTGTATAGTATTCATGATTAACACCAGCTTGTGAATGCCGTTCTATGTAGGCGGCTTATAGACTTGCAAATAGTCGAAAGGTACCACGGCACCTGTTATGAAATCTCGTGGGAGTGCCCGTTCATGGGTTGCGCAAGCACAGGCCCTTTTTGGCTCCGGGATTACGCCAGTTAGATTTCCCGTCAAGCCTTATACGATGCGTGAAAAGTTTCTTATTTTAAGTGTCTCATTTGTAAAGTTTATGTTTATGAGATATACATATTGAAGATACTACGATTGAAAATAAATAAAACGATTCATAATAAAGACAGCAGATACTTCGTTTCTCTAAAAAAAAAGAAAATAATATAATTACAAAGTACCTGGTAATTTTGATTTGATAAATTTATTTTCTTGTTGACTGTTTCCCGATTTGTGCTTGAAGCTAAGGTAGGCTTTAATAGAAAAATAATCTTAAATCGTGTCAGTCAAATACCCAACAGTTCTAAATTATCTCCCATGACTCAGTAAATAAAACTTCACGACTTACTTAATGCAGTTACAGTTTCTATTCAGCTAGTTGTCTTTTGCTGACTTCCACTTAAGAAGGTAATGTGGGACGTACCCTTTAAGTCTTAACTGTTTCTTAATACTGATAAGTAATGAACGTATGCATAGTAATGTATGTTCTCGAAAAACGTGCCACTGCAAATGCAGTGACGAATGCGATAAGCGATAAAAGTAATCGCGTGCGAGATGTTGTAACCGCAGTTACCACTTTCCTAATAAAGGTACCATTCATTGACCATACTTTAATAGGTGCACATAGTCGACATGCTTCGAAGTAATTTTTGATCGCATGCCGGAGTTTTAATACTTCCATTTCATTGAACACGCCATCCGTCGGCAGTAGAAACTATTTAGGCAAAGGAAGGGAATTTCATGCAAATTCCTTCTTATTTGTAATTTTATCCTTAGAATTATGAGTCACTGTAAGATTAGTAGAATTTTTAAATTTCTATAAGACTGGTTATCCTTCGACATGAGGCTTATAAATACGTTATGACGTAATCAGTATATCGTTATCTTTAAGGTATACAAAATGGCTGAGGCTAGTGTTACAACCCAAAATATATTATTAGCATTATTATTATTATTATTAATATATTTGCATTCCTTGGTTTCATTAATAATTTCAAATAGATCTTCACTTGTTTCTTTAACTATAAACAAAGGATGCGCAGTTATTAATTTATCAATAGTCACGTCTAAGCTTAATTCCTTGGAATAAGGTTTATAATCAAATGCAGTGGCACCAAGGCCTCGCGAACTGAACTCACGAGCACTATTATTAATGTTCCATGCATTCGCAGTACTCGGAAAGCAGAGGCTTTGTAAATGGATTCTTACGTAATTTATGATATAGGCTTCAATATAGATTTTGGAATCATCTGATGATCTGGTGGCGCAAATGTTCACTGACGTGTCTAAATATATTAATCTTATACAAGGTGTTACAAAAATACCTAATGCCGAATATGGTAGATAGGGACCATCAAACTGAATAACTTTTACAATGGGACCAACTCTGAAATCGCGAAAAAAAAAATCAGCTGTTTCATACATTTTGATATTTTCGTAATTATTTTTTGTATGAAACAGCTGGTTTTTTTTTCGCGATTTCATAGTTCTTCTACTATCTACCATATTCGGCATTAGGGGTATTTTTGTAACACGTTGTATATCATCTAGTTAAAAACAAATAAAATAGTTCGGGCATCTGTAACTACTTTTGGATTATTGAAAACGTTAGTATTAATTTATTTATCTACTCCTTTTAAAAGCGATTATTTGGAACATGTCCTACAACAAACAACAATGCAAACTGTATTATGAATTATGTTGAGAAAAATGACAGCTGAAAAAAAAGTATTAACAATGAAATAGAACTTCGAACTAAGTTCTAGCTGATTGGATAATAGTTATTGTCCAAATTCAATGAAAAGTGAGTTTCCAATAATTTCACAATAAGTAGAGATCCGATAATGCGAAACCATTTATCTCACCGACCTACGCTTACTCTCAAATTACTACTTTCTAAAACTAAACCCAAAGGGCTGTGACGAATTATTGAAGCATTAAGGCGGATTCTGAACGGGCTACGGTAATTGTATTTTGTGCCAAATTTTGTGGTAAATGTGGGGGGAAATGCGTGGAAAATTATCGAAATGTTGGGTTCGGAATGGGAGGTAGAGCGGTCGGAAACCGCAGGATGAAATCGAGTTGGGACACGCGTTCCTCAAATTTTGATTCCGGTTCGAAATGACATTGCATTTGCATTTAAATTTTAAATTAATGTGGTTATGAGTAGAGGTAGGGAGTCTGTCCAAAGGTAGGAGTGATGTAATCGATTTCCGACACAACTAACTATAAGGACTACTTTCAGGGGCCGTACCGGCTAACGCATCGAATTTCGGAAAGTCTGCCTGGTTTCAAATTAAAACAGATAAATCTAGCCCCAATCGGGCCAAAATGGCGAACCCCAATTCATGATGTCACACGAACATCGATATCTTCTAAACAACTTCGGCGAATAGTAAAATACGAAACTCCTTACTTCGATTTATCTGTTTTAAGTTGAAGCTCGGCAGACCCGCCGAAGTTCGAAAAATTAGCCGGTAGGGCCCCAGGCGTATATTTTGCACCGTCTTTCATTTTCTCCTAGTATTTCTAAATAATTTTTGTTGTATTTTATTTAGAAAAAAAAAGATAAACACATGTATAACGTAAGACTTTGTCTTTGTTTTGCTAACACTCTAAAACTATTTTTGCAACACGCAAATTTCATTTAGGTACTTACTTTTTTAGCACTTGAAATGCACGTAAATGCCTTAATTCAATATGACTATTATAATTTCAAACCGTTCACATTTCTTCCATGACATTAGACAATTGCATTCCAAGTTATACCAGCTAGTGTATTGGCCGTTCTGCGTGACTTCCTATCTGGTTTTGTTAAGGTTGCTGAGCATCGTATTATCGGCCAGTGAGGTCGTGGCGAATCGCTTCGATAAGCATTTACCATTGTTATATCGACAAAGCTAAAACTGTAATCTTTCAGACGCCTTGATTAGAGCAAGGTCATATCAGGCTAGAGACACTCCGCACTTTAAGCAATGCAGACAAAGAATATAAGTGACATTTTTTTGAGTAAGAAACGATATAAAAAAAATATATTTGAGATCACATCCCGTATTGTTGGATTTCACAAGCCAGCCTTTAAGCCTGTTTGTTTCTTATGTCTTCTAAAAAGAGTCGCAAGTTATGAATCTTGACAGAATTACAGTTTACCAGCGAACAACAGGGGGGGGCAGCTGCCCGTACCTCGCTACGCCCATGGCAGCTGTTTACGTCGTGTCCCTTCTGTACTTGTCCTATTATGTATTCTGTGGTCATATGAAATCATCTCTTTGTCGTATTTCGACCTACTTTCGCTTTCTAACCTACTTCAAAAAAGGATGAGTTTTATGCTCGTCTGTTTATTTTAATCTTATGTCATCAATAATGGGCTTTGTTTAAGAATAATTGCAAACCGGGAACCACATCTTCAGAATTTAAAATACTGAACATTCCCACTTCGGAATTTATGCGACATAAAGAACGTTAATTGGTAATTATTTTTTATTTTAAATGTTCCTAGATAAGCTGAGCGGGAAATTACTAAATTAGAAAAACATGAATGTATAGATTCTTATTAATTATAAATGTATAAATCCATTTCATCCTAAATATTATGAATTCAAATGTTATTGTATGTCTTTAAATATGATGACTTTGCGGTTTTTTATATGTTGATATCGTAAATCAAAACGGAAGTTATATAACTATGAGGGTTTAATTCAGTTAGAACTTATACGTAATCGTGTGTAGGCCGCGATATCGATACGTCAACAAGGATGTTGCGTGCAAGTGCAACGTCTCGTGAGCTCATCGTGTCACTCCCCTGCAGGTTTGCTCAGCTCAGTCCATGCGCACCACGGAAAAAAATTGTCGCGCTAGTGCGATGTATTTCCCGCATTTTTTAGAGTAAGAAAGGATGTAAAAAAAAATTGAAATCACATTCCGTATTGTTGGATTTCACAAGCCAGCCTTCAAGGCTGTTAGTTTCTTAGGTCTGCTAAGAAGAGTCGCAAGTTTTGATTCTTGACAGAATTCCATTTTACCAGCGAACGACCGCCCTTCTAGGGAGGGGCGGCGGGGTAAGCAGGGCAGATATCTCGAGACGAGTGTAGTTAGTGCATATGCTAGAAAGCAGGTGTGAAATGCATAGGCTTCAATGCAAACCGCGAAGCCTAGAAAATGAGACGTGGACAATAAGGCGCTTGTGACTAGGTACTAGGTCGTGACATCGGTAAATCAAGATGTCGCGTGTAACCTCATTTCCTTTAAAGGTTTTAAGGTCGCGGTATACACAATAATGAAAGGGTAGACTTTATTAGGCTCAGTGTTGTAGCTGCATTCTAAATAACTTTGTATATTATCGTAGAAATATTAAAGATAACGATTAAATCACACTGAATTAGTTCTTCTTTCAAATAAATGATTTTTGGAGTCCGACCTTTAGGATTTTTTTGTTAATTATTTGATAAATAATAATTGAACATCTTCAAAGATTAATAGTCTGAATCTGCGAACTGAGATTTCTTTGTGTATTTCGTACGCAACCAAATTGCAAAGTAATCGCTGCATCGATCTATTTATTTGTCACGTGCAGCCCCATTCCTCTTGCATTCATAAACAGATGTTCGTGAGAAACTAAGAAGGGAAACACGCGGAAAATGTAAAGCCGCCGCTTAATCGCCCCGTTTTTTCATCTGTGATTCAGCTAAAATTGCTACAAATGAATCGTAAAAATGTTAGCCAGGCGTTCTTGTAAACTCTTTAAAGTGTTGCTTAATTATTTTAAATGTTCATTCAAACTCCGCTTTCTTATCAACGTTAGTTATGAAATTGTTAACGCATGATTCGTGATTTTGTTTAGAATAACTTTTAGTGAAATTAAAATACGTTCGTTTGATGTTATAAAGCTTTTGTTCATAATATTTCTTTTTTATTGTTTCAGGTATGTACCATAGTATAAAACTACTGGACGGATGACATCGCAAATAAACAAATGACTGCCATTGGTCATTGTGATTTTTTTTTAATTGAGTTTGTGAATCTGGTAAGTAGCGTCGATGTAGCGACGTATGTGTCTATACAAAATTTTGCTCGAATGATTACACTGTTTGCCACTATTGGTCAATAAACAAATGTTGATATTGCGGTAACATTCGTAACATACTACAGTTTACCTTGTCCAAATATAGAATGTCACGTGAAAAAATATCGGAATTTTTAAGTAATATTTTTCAAAACATGTGCAATAATGCAGGAATACATACTTTTCAAACATTCTTGTTTTCTGTAACTCTCTTTGTCTATTCTTTAATGTAGGTAAATAAAATTCGGTTATCATAAAAAGAGTTAAAATAATCTTTTGGAAAGGAACATTTTGTACTTTGGTTCTCGTATAACGTTCCATAGTGGCGTATGTGAGTTCTACGACGTGCATAATTATGTAAATTATTCCTATGTGCACGGTGTCAGTCATTTATTCGTGTCCCATTTTAAGCACGTGCGTGACTGCTTAACGTGAACTAATAGTGTGTGTGTTATTCATATATGACGTGATAAAATTTTTTAAATTTTGAGATTTTAGCATTCACAATGCTATTTTTATATAATACTAAATAATATACTAGAAAAATACAACTCGCACCAGATCATGTTCTCGGACGGGATCGAACCCGCGACCTTTGGATATCCGGTCTAATGCTCTGACCGCTGAGCTACCGAGTCACTTCATATCCAAAGATCGCGGGTTCGATTCCCGTCCGAGAAGATGATCTGGTGCGAGTAGTATTTTTTCTAGTATATTATTTAGTATTATGTGATAAAACTAATTATAATTATGTAACTTTTAGATAAATAGATTATCTATTATTATATATGTAACTTTTATTAGAGGTGCTATCTTTTTGACCAAGTTAATTTTTTTATTATAACAATATGTAGCCCTCCAGGGGTTCCAGGAACGGTTTCCCAGATAGTAATTTTGAATTATCGTTTGACAGTATCACAATTTCATAATTTAATGGCTTAACTCGTAAGCAAACTAGCAATATTATATATTGAACATTATATTCAATATCAAATTCATAACTAGACCGCAAAATATTGATAAGCATGACATTTTCTACGCAAATCTTTATTATCGCGGTTAGCAGGTTTTTAACAAAAGTATGTTGTGCTAGTTAAAGTTGACCCGAGTTGAACCATAGTTCAAATGTGTTTGTAAGCTGTGCACAACATCTGCTAATTTATTTAGCAAAAATTAAGCGGCACTAATAGATTCGAGACCGAGTCAAACATTTTAGAACACCCGATGCCCTAAAAATCTAGTTTCTTAATTTCTTTTGTCACAAATGCATAACTTACTAAGAAATCGATAGTTAATGAGAAATTTCTTTGACAATAGATAGCTTAATTTTCGCAATCGATCCTCTTGTCTGTGTTAACAGATAAATGAATTAAGTAAAGGAGATAAGTACCCCTTATAACAATTTCAGTAACAAATCTTGAATTTTTCTCAATGTTGTTTACTGTTTTCAAACACGTGTTTATTAGGTCGCTTTTTTATTGACCGAGCGAGCGCGAAGCGCGAGAGAAGCGTCTCAGCTTCAGCTTCCTGCTGTTCGGATGTCCATCTTCTCCTCTACAGGTCGCATTTCTCAACCGATTCTCGTGATATTTTGTAAGCAGGTTCGATAATTATATACTTAGGTATATTTTTTTAATCGAGGCAGTTTTTCGAAACTCATCAAAAAAAAATCACCCATTTCGAAATAAAATCAAAATTAGAAGCGCCATCTAGCTGCGAATATATCAAATAATATACCAAACAGCAGTACCATGTGCGTTGAATTAAGTTATTTTTAAACAACATACAATTTGATCTACTTTTTAACGCGAGGTCCTCGCGAGGTCTGCAGCTTACGGAACCACTAGTGATATTATTTCCTCTTAAACTTTATGGCTTCTTATCATTTAAGTGTTTTACAAACCCGGATCGTGTCAAAATTACACAACAAAATAGCCGTCTTTGAAAAGTATCACCACCATGGCAATTATCGTACTGTTATCTAATAAGTACCACCTACACTATCGAGAAACCGTTACCGAGGCGACAATCGTTACGCTCTGTATGATACTCGGTAATGAGTTTCGTTGTTTTACCGAAAGCGTGAATTAATTAGCACTGAATCGATTGGTGTTTTCACTTTACAAATTACCGTATAGTTTTCTGAATTTTGAAACAATGGTTTTGTTTTGAATAGGACGTTACGAAAATTGGTTTGTGTGAAATTTTTTGGGGCGGGGTTAACTTTTTTTTTGTATACTTCTGAAAATATTATGGCACTGTTTTGTAAATTTAATGATGCTATACATAACATGTTGTATACCTGTATTTACGGACAAAGTTGTCTATTTTTCTAATACTTTAATGAATCAACTTCTCATCATTTCCGCTTTAACCAACAAGAGACACTAGGTACATATATTTTTATGTAAAATGATCAATGTTGATATAAATTGTGAAAGCAAAAGAATAAAGAATGTTCATTTCGCGTATTCATTGAAAAGGATGGGAAAATTCTCAAGTATCATCTTTAAAAAGTTTATATTCAACGCTCAGCAAATGTCAGATTTGCTAGTCCAGAAGACTCCAGGTAGGTAGTCTAAGTTGATTTCCTACGCGTCACCGGCTTGGAAACGGCTGCACTGATGCGCTCGCTCGCTGCAGTCTGCAGCATGCAAATGTAGCTCTCATAACATAACATACTCGAAGTCTCGAACGTAGTAAACGCAGTTTGGAAAATTACAAGGTACGCTACGTGGATCTGGAATAGCATGAATTGATTTTATGTGGTTTAATTTAGATGTGATTTTTTTTTAAGTTCTAAAGATAGATTTTTAAATTTTTAGATTTAAGCATTCACAATGCTATTTTTATACAACATGTTACAAAAGTACCCCTAATGCCGAATATGGTAGATAGGGACCATCAAACTGAACAACTTTTACTATGGGACCAACTTTGAAATCGCGAAAAAAAAATCAGCTGTTTCATACAAAAATTAATTACGAAAATATCAAAATGTATGAAACAGCTGATTTTTTTTTCGCGATTTCAGAGTTGGTCCCATAGTAAAAGTTGTTCAGTTTGATGGTCCATATCTACCATATTCGGTATTAGGGGTACTTTTGTAACACCTTGTATAATACTAAAAAATATACTAGAAAAAATAGGACTCGCACCAGATCATGTTTGAGTTCCATTCCCGTCCGAGAACATGATCTGGTGCGAGTCCTATTTTTTCTAGTATATTATTTAGTATTCTAAAGATAGTGGCTATCACACTTCAACGCATAAGAACTAGCACATGAATTAATAAGTTGTTATGGGTTTTCTCTTTGCGACATCGTTGCATCTATCAAAACCTGTCGCGTCAATGTCCTTTAAATGATCAGCAAGGAAATATCGGTATAATGCACCCAATACTTAAACTATGTTCGCAGTGGCGAGGGGTGAAATTATGGCGAATATATATGATTTTTATGACGTGCATGCATAGTGGATCGTTAGGGTGGGATTTCACAAAAAGTAAGCTGATGGGAATCGGCTTGTATGGACCCTTCGCCACTGTATGCTCGTGAAAATACGTTAGGTATTTTCGCCATGAAAATTGTTGGCGTCCCGAAAACCTCACAGCTCAGTGATCCGAGCGAATATTTCATATTAAGCTCACCTGCTCTTGAACCGATAAACTCTGCCGGTATTACTTTATCACGACTTTAAATAAATACATTTTATGAGCAGGGAACTTATCATAAATAAATATATAATGATTTTGATTTTCCTTTAATCGCTAGGATAAGACTAGTTGTTTGTTCTGTAAAGTTTTCATAGATAAACAGTACTTTTTAAAAATGTTTTGTAGTTTAATAAAGTAGGTAACTAATGTAGTTTCAAATGTTACTTACAACAAAACTTAAAACTAATTCTATGAGCACTTTCTTATGTATGACATATTCAGAACTTGATTGCAGTTATGTAACTTCAGTTTTATTACATTGACCTTTGATTAGAAACGGTAATTCGTTACACCGATATGCAACTTTCATAGCCGATACCGCATGACTCACGGTCTGGTTAAAAATTTAATGTACCTTCAAGGTTACCATCAATAGCAGTTAATGCAAGGAAATATACTGCGCTAACGGCCAAACACTCAAACTATTATTTGAGCAAAGGTCATCTTATTTTCGAAAATGTTATCCCATTTGACAGAAACACTGAAACTGACAGCTTGCTAAAAATTAAGGAGACCTCGGCCAAAGATTTTAGCTAAGAAGCTTCTCGTCTAAGGCTCTAGACAGACGGACTGCAATTCAACTGCAATCCGACTGCCAAATTGCAGTTCCGATGCAGTTTGAATAGTTTCAGTTCTATTGCAGTCGTGTCAACTGCATTCAAACTGCACCTGAACTGCAATTTGCGGTTGGATTGCAGTTGAAATGCGGTCCGTCTGTCTAGAGCCTAATATAAGCTCGTAAAACATGTCCGTGGCATGTTACCGAAAATGCTTTGTATTATTAAATTCTGTCTTGGAAACGAAAATGCTATTTGTTCCCATCATTCAACTCGAGTTACAAAATGCATGCCCTTATAAGATACTTTATCATGGGAATCCTCGTAGTGTCGTCCATTTTTAACCCTATTCGAAACGACAAAAACTGATCTTTTAGGTATGAGAATACGTTGAAAAGATTATTGGTGTCTCTCCTTTTTTATGACACATTTTATTTATGTAGAACATCATACTCCTTATGGAAAAAGGCACATTCTAAAGTCTTGATTTTGGTGCACTTGTCGAATGTAAGATACAAATTTGAAGGTTCCATAATTGTTCTTATGTTTGTAAACACGCTTTACGACCTAACATTTGAAATATTACGAGAAACGTGACATGGTTAACCTAGAATGTTAAGTATTAATTATTATGATAGCAGAAGGTAAACGGATTCAAACGAGATAGATAAATTGGAATAATTTGGTGATACATGATACAAATGAGACAAAGAAAACTTAAATGATTTTGATAAAACTCTAATGATCTAATGTTGGTTTCTTGAGGGTATCAAGTGCTAATAGCTAGTGGCTCAGTGAGATGTAGACCTCGCGTTTGTGCGTTAAAAAGTAGCTCAAATTGTATGTTGTTTAAGAATTAATCTAATAGATGTCGCCACGAGGTTTTAAAAGCAGTACTAAGAGTGTTGTTTGGTAGGTATTCCTTTGTTATATCTATTCGAGGTTAGATGGCGCTTCCAATTTTGAACATATTTCGAAATGGGTAATATTTGTTTTCGAAAATTTTCGAAAAACTCGACGACCTGCTCTCAAAATTTCACGAGAATCGGTTGAGAAATGCGACATGTAATAGAGGAGAGCAAACGGACAGCCGGACAGACATACGAAAGCCCAGATGAAGTAGAGACGCTACGCGCTCCCTCTGTCAATAAATAACCCATATACCAAGCTGTAACAGAGTTATTATGCAAACTTAAAAATCAGGAGCTAAAAGCGGAAGAAAATATGTTTTATTTAACACTCAGACAGATATTTATGGAGCGAAGAATTCCTAGGAAAATAAAATAGCAACAAGTTGAATATACGACATTTCGCTTTGGCAAATTGAACAGGCGCATCATTTGTTACACGCCTAGCTAGCTCCACCACTCAGCACTTCGTACAATTTATTTCGGTAGACTTTCAGGAATCTAATATGATCTACATTTGGTTTGTAAAAGTAGTCTGAAAATAGAAGCAACACTAATTGACTTCAGTTGAGTTTTGTTAATTCAAACAGCAGAGGTTATATTAAAAGTTTCACAGTGGAAGTTTTTCGAGTGGTTTCGCTGCTTCTATTTAAGTTATTGCGAGCCTTTGTACTCAGCATATCTCCCCTGAGAGTCGAGAGTCCTTCTGTAGAGAACAGCTTATCATAACTTTATTCAGTTTATCTGCCACAGAGAAACTTAGCTTACATTCCTGTATTAATAACTCGAAATCTGACGCTTTGTATAGTTTTTGTATAATTGTCGTCTTTTGAAAACGTATTCTTAACAAAGAAAACGGCCGCGAGTGCTTTTAAGATTTTCATTTTTCCGCTGTCTAGACGGAGGAGGGTGCGGGAAGGCGCGGGAGGGCTTAAGTTTAGCTGACTCCACTGTTATGCCGTACTCTTATTATTTTCTGAAATTAAATGTTTTTGTTCCACCGTTAACCACCTCCCGTCGTTTCGAATATTTCCGCTGATTTCGCCATTTCGTCTGAGTACTTTCCGGATTTGTTATATTCACGCCTTGGGCTTTCCGGTCGAGTAATTTTGCGATTCTTTATTGTTGACAATTTCACGTTGGACAATGCCCATAGATTCGCTAAAAAGGTCTTATCGAAATAATATTTCACTATCAAGATTTATTGGTAGCATTTTTGAATGAGTTTTGTCCATAACAGCTATAAAGTTGAGTCAGTGTTTTGTTTACCCTACAAAGGTAAACTTGTTCTGGAGTGTTTGGTTAGTTAGGCCATTACGTCCTTTTCGTGGCCTCTTGATTCTGAGACATCAACCAAAGCGTAGGCCAATTCCATTTTATGTCGTTACCCAAACTTCATTGTCTGTCAGCTTAACTGTTCTATTTATTAACTACATCCAAGAACCTTATAAGGTTCTTGAACTTGACTACATAAAATTTAAGCCTGATTTTTTTGACCTAAGAGTATGGTTAAAGTATTAGACTAGTCTTGGTGGAGTAGGTACGCTTGTAGTGTGTACGGTACTCTCTAAGTTATTGGCCTTCGGCGCCTCGGCGCCCTTCTGTAAAGAGGATAGGGTGGGATGATTAACACACGCAGTAATTATTGTGCCTGTAGCCGGGGGTGACTCGAAAAGAAGAAAAGGTTGATTTTGCTATTTTGCTTGTTTGTTCAACAGTCATTAGTGAAAGTGATATATGCACAAGGGAGATGAAATTTTGGTACGGCTTTTCACGCAAGAGGATGATAGTCTTATCAATGATATTATTACAAGATATTTAGTTTTATTGAACTATTCTGTTAAATTTATGCAATTCCTCTTTTCTACCGCTTGCAAACGTAATTTTGCGTCTTGCCTAACTAACTGTAGAAATTACTGCAATCAAATAGATGTATTAAGAGAAACTAAGCTAAAACTAATAAAGTTTACGTTCAACGCCATCACAAAGTAACAACTCGTAGTGTCATCTGATGCGATCCGATGACAGCGTTTCCCCTTCCCGTGTTCAGTTCCGTTCCGGCTCGTTTACATAGTTGTACATATATCGATATCATATATGCTACAAACTGCAGATAAATTACGAATGTGTATTGCATTTTTCGACATCTTTATGTGGTACTCGCAGCAGACAACGAATCAATCTCAAAAGCTAAAATTAAATTTTAAAGTTACAGATGTATCGTTTGGTGATAAAAACCCACTGGTGGGACTAGGGCATGATAGTGGTACAGTGCGATGTGCGATGCGAGTGTCCACATTTTACAACAAGTTATACTAACTTGTTGTAAAATGTGGACACACAGTTCCATGTGTACCTAATAAAGGTTTATTTTATCATGTTTTCCGTTAGTAAAACTTTGTGTACGATGTTCTATGTTTGTGTTTTTGTACAAACAGAACAAAAATCCAAAACGAAGTTACAACTATACACTTGGTACGATGTCACTGTTTCCGTCGTTCGGCGCCGGCTCATTTCCTTTGAAATCGTATCATGATTAGTGTAGGTTCCAGATCTGTACCTGTGACTGTTTATTGCGTTTGCAAACATTTAACTTTTGTGATACAGTGTTCTGGCAGAGCACATGAACTGCTGTTTTTCCCAAACTAATACATAAGGTAACGGAACGGTACTTATACAAGTATTTTCGCTTCTGTACTTACTTTATGATTCTGAAGTACCAACTTGTCGCCCTGTCTATCACACACAAACCCTCATCTCTTTGGCAACAGAGATAAGGCACCGTTGCACGCTCGTCAAACCTATTCACTCTCGGAAATGTAAGCGTTGACGTGAGGGGATACATCTCCTGTACTTTGACGTTGGAGCCTGAAAAGAAACGATTTCAAATCCAATTTAGTGGAAATACCTACCTGGCTACCTGTTTATGTATTTTCAAAAACTTTTTAAGTTACCTCAATTAATTCGTAACACCTACAAAAATAGTGTCGAGCAAACAAAATTCACAAAGTTTTCAAAGTTTATTAGATTTGCTTTTTATCATCTTTCATCGTAGTAGCATATAGTATAATGCAAAAAACACACTTTAGATGTCGCGAAAATCCTACCCGTCGCCATTTCATTTCCATACAACACGTCAGTTCTTCTATACTTACGTAAATTTTTGTCATTTGTATGTAAGAGACTACGAATAGTGCCATCCTTTGTGTGATAGTTGCACCGTCGTCGTAGATCAAAAATGATTTTAGAACATTATTGCATTTCTTCTTACTCGTTTCGTATTTCTATTTTGTCAAGTCAATAGAAATTATAGCTCTAGTTTACATCGTTAAATGACTCTTGAATTTCAGAGGATATGGATAGGGTTACCAGATGAAAAATTTTAAGTGCACAAAAACCTGACGTCTAGTGACCCTTATTCCAGAGCCATAAATCACCCATACAATTAACAGGGTCGTTAAACGTGTCTTGGGTAATATACGACCCGAAACTGCCCTGCCCGATAATGACGTAACTATTACGCAATACCAGTTATTTATAACAGGGATTTGGACCAGTATGCTGTTCCTGATCCTGATGCGGCAATCGCAGTAAGATATAGCTATCAATACGAAATAATCACTGAATATAGACTAAGTAGGATATCTAGGAGAAAATTCTAACGGACATTATCAACAGCTATGCATTAATGCAATTTCTGACAAAAAGATAAAACGAGTATCATACGGTTGACTAATGTAGACACATCACACAATGAAGTTATTTCTAAATAGAATATTCGTACAGATATTATTTAAAAAAATATTCACAAAGGAATAGGTATTTTACGCGGCAACCCATAATTCGTCCACAACAACAGCGGCTTTAATAACGGATCGGTAAAGTAATGAATGGCTGTCTTGCAGCGACAAACTGTAACTAATACTATAGGGAGGGATGATAACCGTTTTGCGTAACGATCTATTGAGAGTACTAATTGTCCACTTGCTTCCGGACTTAAAGCGTCCAGAATTGAAATAAGTCCTATTGGAATTCAGGGAATAACGTCAATTTTAATCAGTGTTTCCTACCTACGTTTAATAGTGCTACTGACTGGTAGAAATGTCTTCACCACTTCCGATAGAATAGGCCTTCCACAGGTAAAGTTTTAAAAATTAGCGTGTAAGCGTAATTTTAAAAATAACTATTCGTGTGAAAATTCTTTTTTTTTGTCTAGCAATATTCACACGGTATATTAAATTAACTATGTCTATGCTAAATTGTACACCGTTCCAAATACCCACTGTTGCGTAGAGAAATAATATAGAATGACAGACAATGTTTCAAATGTGTTAGTAGGTTCTCGATATGCAGCGTAATTTATTGTGGGAAAATAAAAACATCCGATTCTGTTATCAGTTCTAATTGAAGCGATAACGATATTAAAAGTGAATCAGATATTTGTGCAATCCTGTCATTGGTTAAAACGCCGTATCTTACAATTATTATCAATATCGTATCATATATATTTTTTTACACAGTTTTGTTTTGTGTTTTTATAATTAGTGTATTGTTATAATTTACGAATAAATTAAACATTTTTGACATTGGGTCATTATTTTATTCCGGATGGCATAAAATGGTTTTGCATTTAAAATGATGGATTTACAATTATTGCCATAAAGTGGTTTTCAAGTGCTTTTTCCTGGATTTTGGATGATTTTCGTACTGTGTCTGTGAAGTGAATGGTGTCGTTTGTACCTGTAAATATTATTGAAATGGCTCCTTTTTCCACAAAGTTTATCGTTTTTAGATTATCCCATTTCATTTCTTACATTGAATTTGTGTCTAATACCTACTTGGCACTTTTTCAACTGGTTGACCGAGGGAGCGCAAAGCGTCTCTGCTTCAGCTTGGGCAAAAATGCTTTCGTATGTTCTTCTGCATTTACAGCTCACTGTAAAATATACTTCAACTCGCACCAGATCATATTCTCGGAAGGGAAGCGAACCCGCGACTTTTGGAAGTCCGGTCCAATGCTCTTGAGACCCAAGATTCGATTCCCGTCCGAGAATATGATTTGGTGAGAGTCGAATTTTTTGTAGTACATTAGTGTAGTAGCCAAAAGTACCTAATGTGGCCACTTTTTGATCTTTTGTCTACTACTAGGTACTAAAACTAACTATATTTTTTGAGGTTATTATTTGTAAATAAACTATAGAGCCTAAGCTTCAATCTGTACATATGAATTTTCGGTACATTATGTACTTAGTGAGCAATAAAAATTAAGATGAGGGCGCCACTTTTAGGTTTATAGGGCCCTTAACTATTCACAAATCGTCATTAATAATATTGAGAAGGAAGGCCTGCCTTTAAATAAGATATTGACATCTGTGTCGTGATGTGACAATATGACGTGTATATTATACTGTTTATTACGATTCGGTACGCGTGGTCACTTTGGTTAACCTCTATTATTAATTTATTACTAATGAAAAATGCAGTAAGTTCATTACGACTTGCAACTTTTGTTCATTCGTTTTTAATTATTTGTGTATATAAAGCTGCTTACTAATAACCAACTAAATAATTTTATTGATTACAGGATATTTTATCAATTTGGTTGTTCTTTTTAATACGAGTTATTATATTATCAAGTTGATTTACAGTAGCTAATAAAAAGTATTAGCTAATTTCATCATTTTGTCAATCGGCTCGTTGGTCTAGGGGTATGATTTTCGCTTAGGGTGCGAGAGGTCCCGGGTTCAAATCCCGGACGAGCCCAAATACTTTTTTTACTTTTATTCGGAATGTATCCGACAACTTTAAATTCACATTACAAAGCTTTATTAAATTAATATAGGGAATACCAACGCTTGCTTTAGCGGTATTTCGGTATGTGGGTCGAAGTCGACCGAGGCCGCGATGCTATCACATTTTCCGTAGTCCCGCCGGAAAAGCCTGTCTACGTCCTGTGGAACAGGAGTCTGGTGGCAATTTAACTTGGCTCTTTGATAACGAATGATACGGAATCCAGTTTCCCACCTATTTGAATTTTGGGACATCTCAGTCGAGATTTATTGATATTTCTCGTCAACCTCAAGAGAATCATGAAATTCGCATAATTTTAAGCGTTTTATAATTTTACCAAATTAATTGTTAACAAGCTTTGATGCGCATATATTAAGTAACAAAATATATGAATATATTGAAAGTTAATCCATAGATAAATAGTCGGTTATTTTAATCATCATGTCATTAGGGACCACATTTAAATTATTACTCATAATGGGTACACTTTAATGAGTATTTTAATTAGAAATGTATCTGAATTCATTTGGTGTTTGCTATGAACTATTGGGAGGCTCGGTGGGTTATTTCCACCCCGTGTAGCGGTCAATGCTAGCAGTCATTAACCTTTTCAAAATTTATCACCTTTCGATAGCTATAATTCATTTTAGTTACCTTATGTAACATTGCTTGTTGGTGATTTAAGCATTACCAATTTAAGCAAATAATTGCATTTACTTACACCTACGATTTCACTTATACCTTCGTTTCGCTTACATTATATTACTTAAATATGGGATTCCGTCTTAATTTCCTTATGGCTCTGAGAATGTATGTCAGTTTCGGTCAACAATAACCAGACGATAGTACCCATTAGTTTTCACAATGTTTTCCTTTCAACCATTATGAGTCATAGATTCTAATACACCTTACGAAGCACCCAGATGCACGCGATGGAATTCTCCCATTTATTTTGGCCAAAATCTTTATAAATCCATGGAAATCGCCAAGAAGGATCATATAACTTTTTTCTTGCTTCATTAGAACTGCCTACGTTGGTTGTAACGATCTATTCCTTTCTAATACAAATGGTATTTGTTTATTATCGTAATTAATTTTCCATTCCGAACGAATAGCATTCATAAACGAATCCTAAAACAAGGTAAATGCTATGAGGTACAGACAGTAATAATTATGTCTGTTATGTTTTGGTATTTGTTGTAAGAAAGTAATAGATCGTTGTAACTTTTGTGGCAATAGTAACAAATAAACTTTTCCCAAAAACTAATGCTAGATTACTTACTATGCGTTGGCATATCGTTACGATGGATTGCTTATTTCTAGTATTGTATCAAGTAACGAGATCCTGGGAAACGGAACAAATGTCAGTTCGAGAAACTGACCGTAGCTGCGTTCAGACAACTTCAATTTCTCTTTGTAATTTAAGCTGACAAGGAGCTGCTAATTTATCGCTCGACCGTTCCAGTCCTATAGAGTTTAACTCAAACCCGATCGGTTAACGGATGGCGTTCAAGTCTTTAATGCTAATTGCTTATGGTTATTAGTTATCTTCTTTACTTAAACAATTATTGCTTTAATCAACAAAATTTATACGATTGATGAAAGAAAATGTTTTAAACTCATCAAGTTTTACCCGCAAATGTATGGGATATGAGTTATATGAAGCTATCTGTTCAATTAGTAAACTGACTATCTGAATAATATCAGTTATTTATAAGGTATCTGTTTAAATATCGTCAGTCACAATAGGCAAAATACATATTGTGTGTTCCGGAGCTTGGGCTAGTTATATATAAAATCTCTCATGTTCACCGGTTCAAGTTCGTCAAATCCTAGCACAAGATCTGAACATGCTAATATTGAAATAGCAACCATTTTAGCATAGCAAAAAGACGAATGTGCTTTTGTGAACGATGGTAAATTCACAGTCAAACGGTAGGTTTATTGATAGCACACCTGCCTCTCCGATAGCATTTGCGTTTACCAATACTGCGTTTCAGCATTTCAAACTAATGGTTGCAATTCCTAAAAGCGATCCCGTAGCTGACATTACAGTGCAAAAGCTCGCTTTGTTTGGAGTTTTAGTAGTTTATGCTCGGAAGTTTAGCGGACGCAAATAGTTGCTGAAAATCTTAGTAATGGAAAATATTTTTGTGGATGCACAGCTTTCACCAATATAAAACCTGTCTATGATTGAAATTACTAACTGATGTAAAGGATTTTGAGTGTTACCAATCTCGCCGTAGTTGCTAACCAAATGATTTTTGTCACTTGCTTAGAGCTTAGTATCATACATAGTTGTCTTACTAATTCAAAACTTATTACAATCACATAAAACAGATTTAACAGTATGTCCTAGATGACAGTAGTGTCGACTAGTAATGAGAATAATGTCTCGCGTCATCCATTGTCGCTCGACAATGCAGTCAGTGCATTACGCCGACAAAAGTGCATTGAAAACTAGGCTTTCAAAGTTTATGGAGTCGCAGCGCTAGTTTGAAACGTATGACGGCTGTGTTCAGTTAGGGTACCATTTTACCACTACTGGTTTTGTTAAAGCTGTTTAATGTATCTTAATTTTATATTACTTATGTCTTGTCATAATCATTTTCAGATTTATTATGTTATACTATTTAATATCATACGCTTCATAATCAGTCAATTTAATGTTCCTATTTTAGGACACAGGCATGCAAAAATCTTTTTATGGATGGATAAGAAGGAGTTTAGACTTTAAACACAACTTTTATTTGAATCTTCCAATACAAATAAATCCTCATTATCCATAAAAGTCGTTAGTGTCTAAATTATTTAATGCTTGTATCCCTTTGGGTGTCGTTTACCTGTTTCTGGATAAAGGGGAAGTAATTATATCGATTTGTAAGTCTTCTTCCGGTTGTTAATATTTAACTACTTTAAGTCCCGCATTACAAAATAAGACGGTAATCGTGTAAGCACTTGCACCTCTGTCGGGAGTCAAGTGACAAGGAAGCACTAAAATTACAATAGCATCGTTGCAAAGAATCCTGTTTTGTAAGCAGGGAAGCCGGCTAAAGCTCATTGCGTTGTGTATGCAAAAGTCTGGACCGGACGGTACTAATGGTTTTCGAAGTTGACCATTTTGTTTTGCTTAGCGTGCTTCAACTTTTTGTAGGAAGTTAGAAGGAACGTATGAAGTTATTTCCTATATACTTACCATGCACTTTATTGCACATGATCTGTAAAAATTGCAATATCTCTGAAATAATTGCTCATAACTACAAGTGATATTGGTACCGAGATATTCCGATCGAGATATGTTCGACATTCGTTAGTAGTTCTACGCTGCGGTTCGCCCGCCCGCCCTTCAGTCGTAGGCGGTGCGCCGAAGGGCGCGCTCACTTCGCTCAGTTTGAGGTCACTGCTCACTCTCGGTGCAACAGGACAAACACCTGCGTTCTTTGTTTCGAAACCACCTAAGGTAACGTTGCTGATTCGTTCGTGATTCTAAATTGTTTGTTATCTCCGCGGTATTTTTTTGTTAACTCGTAACTGAAAAAATAATAAAGCCTATTCATATATGTTTTATGGTATCTACACTGCTTTTTTTTATAGAAATGAGTGCAAGGCCAATTTAATACTCATTAGCTAATGGTTTTCTTCTCGATTTCAGTTCGTTGGTTGTTCTTAGTATGTTGTTGTTCATTTTCATAAGTCGTGGATAAGATTGCAACTAACACAGCAATATTGCTGTATTACTGTTTGATACTGTTTATGTATGTAATCTACTGAACTTAGTTGACTAATTGACAACAATACAGCTTCAGTCTGTCCATTCATTAATTCTGAAATGATTCCCCAAAACCAATGCATCGTTCTTTATCCGACAATAAAAGAACAAAAACATAAAAAGTAGTTCTTAACACTAATGAACCTCTCTAATCTATACATCCATACGAAATGTTGACTCCATCAAACTAATTATATATACCAGGATAACGGGCTGTCCCATAGATAATATAAATGTATTGTGACTTGTGACCACATTGTATTGTACACTTATAAACTTATTATACTAGTAAAAATAAGGACCGGCGCCCACTGCCGGCACGGCACGGCATGGCACGGCAGGTTGTGCTGCGGCATCCCGCGGCGTCCCGTGGCAAGTTTCAACCTTATTTCAACTAGCTTAGCAACAACTCATACGTCTCGCGGGATGCAATGGCGCGCCGCGGCAACCCGTGGAATTAAACGGCATGACACGTCATGTCGCCGCAGCATCCCGCAGCGCGTTGCGTCATGCTATAGCATCGCGCGGCACTTCGCGGCATCGTGGTATTGAAAAAAGTAACATGAATTCTAAACTTATTGAAACAAGATTCAAAATAATTTGATTAGTAATAAAATCCTTTGCCATGACACGCCGTGCCGTGCCGACAGTGGGCGCCGGCCCTAAGTCTATGTGTACGTACACTGCCGTCCAGTTATCAGGACGCGGGATTCAATTTACGACATTTGTCCTTTGCCTCTATTCTCTTTATCTGTCAGTGTCACTTTGCCTTTCATGGCAGGCAGAACTTTAAATTTTTTATTTATTATTTTTATAACAAACGATACCATCGCTTCAAATAATTATGACCATTTTCGGATTTGTGTGATTTGATAGTGTTGTGTGAAATCGTAAAAAAACCTCAAACATAATGTTGTCGGTAAGACCGGTGCAAGATAGGCTTTACAACTTCAAATCTCTGAAGGAGAAATTTGAAAAGACCAGGTAAAATTCAATCTACACGTTTTAGATGTACATGAACATTGATTATGAACAGTTTTTATTATTTTCATTCAACAAACTTTAATTTAGGACCTACTTATGTGTTTGTCTTTTACATTTTTAACCCCCGATGCAAAAAGAGGGGTGTTATAAGTTTAACGTGTCTGTATATCGTGGGTCCCAAAAACGGATGAACCGATTTTGATTTTTTTTGTGTGAAAAATAATTTCATCCTGAGTGTTCTAAGTCATGTTTCATGAAAATTTGTTCAGCCGTTTGAAGATCATCAGCTCTTCAAATACATTAGTAGTTGATGAGGGGATCTGACTAACTTCCATATGTCCGACCGATTCGGAATTTGGTACCGTGTTATTTCAATGACATTGAAGAAACATGGTAAGGTAACCTCGACCTGAGCAGCCGTTTGAAGATCATCAGCTCTTTTCTAGTTGATGAGGGGATCTGACTTACTTCCATAGGTTCAGTCAATTCGAAAAATTTAGGTGCAATAAAATAAAACAAAATGGCGGCCATTTTTCCACTTTGGCCACTCCATACATAAAAGCTAACTCTTAAAAAGTTAAAATAATATCATTTATCATCAAGTCATAAATAGACCTATGAAAAAATCGAAGACGTTGGGGATCGCTAAGTTAGTGGATTTAAATCCCAAGTTCTAAGCTCGTCGCATGTATAGCTTTACCTAACAGTCCAGACATGTGAAAATTCGCACATTTAAGTTTTATGTAAGGAGTTTGTAAGTTATTTCCTTTTTTATTAACTTATGCTCTTTTGATTGTTTGCAGGGGGGGCGGAGGTGTGCAGCGCAGCGCAACGCATGCCGAGATGCCGCATAGAGGAGGCACCATTGCCGAAAGGTAAAACAATATTTTTTTCATCTCTCCAGCATGCAAAGAGCGCTTTTGGCGCGTAAAAAACTCACAGAAAATCTACTTTTGCTGCGAGCGTGAGACAAAGTGCTTTTTAATTTCTAACACCACCTCTTGAAATAATAAATAAAAAAGAAATAGAGATGACAAGGATGAAACTTGTAAAATTGATATGTGAGAAATAAAGCTTTTGGACATGGATTAAAAAGTATAAAAATAGGTATTGTATATTTTCATGAATATGTTATTTAAAATTGCTGTAGGTAATTAGAGCAACATACTGATTGCAAGTTTAAAGGAAGTATTTGCAGGAAACTAATATATATCGGTATTATTGTTTGACAAAATACGACGAATAACAACTAAATAATAGCAACAAAGCGAATAACTAACTGGCATAGGAAATTGATAGCAACTAGAAAGGACCTAAAATAAAAAGTAAGTAAGAAATTATTAAGCTAGTGAAATATGTCGCGAATTCATAACAGTTTTTTTATAGATGAGTTGACTAATTTTTCATACGTATCACAACTGTCGACGAATCTGTCAAGTGAGCTACTCAAAACTTACTTTTTATTGTGAAACGGGCCCAAGTATAAAGCGCTAATGTCAGTCAAACGAAGTCAAATAATCGGATTAGACGAACATTTAAATACCTATTTATTTAAGCACGTAACAACTTAAATTTTCCACAGGTCATCAACAACTATTGTTATGATGGATAATAATTATTTACTGTTCATAATATTTGACAACATCACATACATTGCTCCGATTCCAAAGCAAGTAGCTAAAGCACTTGTGTTATATCAGACACAACGGTGGTATCACAAACACCCAGACCTGAGCCAATAGAGAAAAGTTCGACGACAAAAAAATTATCGGATAAATTATAATCATCCCACATTAAATCGTAATATGTGAATATCATGTCCCATATATGATTTCTATGAATCGTTTCGCGCCATTGTTGCTACTTCCTTGATAAATTGAAATACTATGTTGAACATTCTATTGTGAGCCCATTAAATACTATGAATAGGCACATGTGTATGTATATGCTATGAGCTTGTTTGTGACTTGTGTTAGAAGGCTTCGTATTGTGGTTTTATATAAAAGGATGGCTTTCCAATAATACCATCGGATGTAAAAGTATTTTTTTATTGCATGAACACAAAAACCACAAAAACAACGTTCTGATTAAAAACAACATAATTTAAACTTATGTATTTATGACTTAAGGACTTCTAGGACTAGTTCCGAAAGCAAAATTTACGGATAAGGGGTAGCTTTTCGACAGATAATTTCATAGAAATCTGTTCCATTTTAGGCCATTAATATTTTTCGTATAATTTAAAAAAAAAATACAAGCAATAATAACTATATCATTATGATAGCCGTTATGGCTATCGGATACCAAAAGCTGCCATCTCTGATAATAATCGAACATAGGAATCGTGTCTAAAGTCTTTGACAAAGACTTGGACTATGTTATCTGGTGCCAGTACTGGCGAAAGCTCGCGCGCTCGGCAGTTTTAGCACCATAATTTGCACTTAAACAAATCATATTTACATTTAACCTTATAATTATCTGTTGCAGGCTAGCGGCTCTCCAGGCAGCCGGCGCCAACGACTGGCGTGCGAGGGTCTGCCGCCTGAGCCCTGAGAAGGATGACTCCAAGGCTATCGAGAGGGCCAAGAATAGGATCAATGTAAGTACTTACACTCTACTTCAGCAGCCGCTCAGGATTCGTCCTTGTATCTGATTAAAATGCGGAGAAAATTATAAATGAAGATAAAAAGGATATGACAATATTGATTATTAGAACAAAAGCCACTGAAAAATCCAATAAAATAAAATGAGTTTAGCAGAATTTCATCCCAAAAACAATATATATATAATGTAGCAAATTACTACTTACACTCTTGTAGGTTTAGCACGTACGGCAATCGTTCAGTTAATGTAGAACAAAAATCACGTTATCACTTAATTCATTGTCTCATTATCCGGGCCTTGATGGGTTAAATTGCGATTATAGCTCTTGGGTTTAAAGACATTTATTTTTCTCATAAGAACTTACATGTTCACTTAAAATGAGATAATACTAATTAAACTTATAGCTTATGTTATTATGGCGGCGCAGCGCAAATGCATCAATAGTTACATCAATAGTTAACAAACTACATCAAAACGACAAGTTTTAAGCTGAAACTGTATGCTTATACTATCTGATAGTTAGCAATTTCCCACAACACTAGCAATTTCGCTGGCTCGTCTATTTCTAAAGCCCTCGCCGCAGACAGCTGTCGAGTGCACTCCACTGCAGCCGACCTTGCTCGGCTTTGACGCTGTAATTAGCCCACTGAGCCTATCACTTGGTAACGATAAGTGGTTAGACACGATAGACTTCTATGCTTTATCAAGCACTGCCACTTTACCCAACTGTTCCCTGTTGTTCTATCAAGCACTGCCACTCTAGCCAACTGTTCCTTGTTGTTCTACTGGACAGCAGTTCTACCGTAGAACTAATGAGATTTTTTTTTCTCATTAGTGCTACGATTTAGTACTTTGTGGTAGTAATGAGAAAAGTCTTATAAATTCTACGGTAGAACTGCCCAGTAGAACAAGAGGGAACGAAACTCATCTACAAAAGCGATAACGAACTTCAGTTTCGAAAGGTAAAAACGTCTATCTGTATGGATTTGCTATTTAAAGCGCTATGGTTAGCGAAACCTTATGTCAATCTCTTAAACCTCTTTCGATAGCGAAGTTCTGTTTCGCTTTTACGCCTGTAGCACACCTCTGCCATGAATTTAATTTACTGGTATTGTTTCATGGCATGAAACAATACCAGCGAAAACGCAGTAGGTTCCGCCATGACTGGAACAAACAATAACCGCGAAACCACTATTGATTCGCGGTGATTGTATGTTTGATGATTTTTGACATATATTTTTTTATATATTTTATTATTATAATGATTTTATCCATAATGTGCCACCTACTATGCTATTCTGCCTCTTTGTTTTATTATAGATAGCGCAGAGAGTTTCTGAAGCTGCTTAAACATTACCAAAGAAAAACAGAACTGTTGAAAACGGCTCTCAACTTCAGCGACGATATGCAAATTTACATAAAGCTCAATGACAAAATATAGCGTTGGTGAAATCCACACGCTGAAATTAGGGTTATATAATATATAACTAGGAAAAATACGACTCGTACCTGATCATGTTCTCGGACGGGAATCGAACCTTTGGATATCCGGTCCAATGCTCTGACCGCCGAGCTACCGATCTGGTACGAGTCGTATTTTTTATATATTATTTAGTATTATATAAAAATAGCATTGTGAATGCTAAAATCTTAAAATTTAAAAATTTAGAAGTTAGGGTTAGTTATAATAACATCATAAAACGTCACGATTATTTAATTAGTCCAGTCCATTCCATATAACAGTA
Source organism: Catoptria pinella (assembly GCA_963556745.1). Taxonomy (NCBI): domain Eukaryota; kingdom Metazoa; phylum Arthropoda; class Insecta; order Lepidoptera; family Crambidae; genus Catoptria; species Catoptria pinella. The sequence continues at coordinate 3,764,951 of OY750771.1, forward strand.
ACAGTATAATTATTCAAAGTTAACTGTGCTCACTGTTTGTCTTCACTCGCGTGATTTCGTCGGATAATCTGGATAATCCTGTTTTGTACTTGCGATTTTACCGATCAGCAGTTTTTACTTATTCAATCTAATATGGTGATGTGCTTACAGGCGGGTAAATTTCTACAATATATTATACGTCCTGATTCACAGGTTCCAAATACTAAGTTATCTTCTGGTTTAATTTAAAACAGAATTGAACAGAGTTTGTTTAATTTAACCCTTCAACGCCCGAAAAATGAAACGACAGATATTCCATTGTTATGCGGCCGCTCGAGCGTTGATGAATTAATAGAGTGACCAACAAGACATGGACTTGTTATAATATATATTTTTATTATTTTTTATTATTATATGATTTTATCCATAATGAGCTACCTACTATGCTATTCTGCCTCTTTGTTTTATCATAGATAGCGCAGAGAGTTGCTGAAGCTGCTTAAACATTACCATAGAAAAACGGAACTATTGAAAACGGCTCTCAACTTCAGCGAGGATATGCAAATTATCATAATACTATATTATAATACTTGACTTTAAATCTAAATGCTGTCTTACAGGCCACCACGACATGCATAAAAAAGTGTGGGGCAAAACAAAATGATGATAAAAAATAACATCAAAATGCAAGCAACACGTTATTCAAAAGTTTAAAAGAAAATAAAGAAGACAACACAAAGCATAAAACCAGTTTTAAAACTATTTGTCAATTAAATTAATAGAATATGACCTAAGACCGAACCTATAAAACTAAAGTAACGAATTTCGGATATTTGGGTTACTCCTAAACTTCTAGCAGGAGGCAACGAAACTTAATGCGTACGTTTCTAATATTCGTGCTCACATCAACATTTTATATGAAAGTTGAAATGTAACACGTTTCCATTTCGTGAGGATAGCAATAAAGAAAGTAATCGATGGATTTTGTCAAGGCCGAGTGCTGGCCGGAGATATCGCCGAACCGTTGAAGACATGGCTGCATTGTCTACAACAATTTCTTACCGATATACCACAGAATACTCGGTCTGTCTGTAATATAAATCTTTAGCTGAGGTCTCTTGTCAGTTTCATAATATTTCTGTCAAATCTGACAACTTACCTATTTGAATTTAAAGAAGAAGAAGAAGAAGAGGTTTTTTTAAAATGACAAGGCTCGATAGATGACGTTGAACGCAAGTGTCATCTTGAGAAAACGTAGGAAAAAGAAAACACAATTCACATGAAAACACCGCTAACAACCAAGGAACGAGTGTAATACTGAATTTCGAATGAAAATGGCAATTTTTTTAAAGCACAGGCTGTTTATTTTTCGATGCCAATTTTGACACTTCACTTGTCCATCAACGCCATCTAGTGAGGCAAATAGTTTTTTTTAAATGTCACTTTGAAAATCCATTTTGATTTAAATTAAAATAAAACTATAAAATTATAAATAAATCAATTCAGTACTTACCAAACTACTTTGATAGAAAATTCGATTGAGGAGCTAAACACGCAAAAAATATAAGCTCGACGACGAGCTATACAGAAGAGAACGGAACTGACGAAAGATGGAGTTATATTCAAATAAAAACACTAACTACACTTATTTGGTATTGTATAAAAACACTAACTTTAAACAAACAATATTTCTAGATAACTTACGCGATTTTTGTATCTGAGTGATGTAATATAAATTCGGCTTGTCATTAATAGTAGTGGGCTCAGCAGTAATAAAATATTTTAATTATATTTTCAGATGTCTGTAGTAATGGAAACGTGTTGATTGCACGAAACACGACATTTCCGCCTTGCTCCCAATTAATTTTAATAAACGCTAAGTAAAGGCGTGGCTGCGGTTTGCGAATGCTAATTTGCACTATTTCTGGCCGAATGTTGCAAGTAACGTCGTTATGGGAACCTTCTAAAGTCTATTTTTTGTCTCGATTAAATATATTATTTCAGAAAAAAATATATTCAGAAGACAAATTCCTATACCTAATAAAAATAAAAAATATAAACATAATAATATATATACCTATCTTATCTTAAATAGTATCTTAAATAAATTATCAAAGATCTATCGATCTAGTTTCAGCAGAAATTGTAAGCCTATCAATATTGTACCAAACATTCTACAAAACCTCACCTATAAGGTGAGGTTTTGTAGAATGTTTGGTATATTCAAGGACGGACATTTGACAAATGAGTGGAAATCATGAAAAAAAATCGTGCCAGATCTCATAATGAACCTCGTAAATTAGAAGGACTTTTGTTATACGTGATCGAGAAAATGTAAAAAAAAATCATACTAATAAACTTCTAAATTATTGATGTTAATGTAAAATTAAGTATCATTTTTTTTTCTTTGAATAGAAAAAGTGTTTGTGATGTATGCTGAGAAAGAGTAGAATTGACAACGATGTGTTAGTATCTATTTCACTACATGTATAGTACCGATAGGATTAGAGGCTAATACCAAACGCTGTGAAAAAGGGTGATTAACTTCACGCTCCAACTACAATAATTATCCAACCCACCTCGTAGCGTAATCCCTGCGTTTGACGAGCTAATAACATCACATGCCATTCCCTCGAAATTTGTTTACAGCTCCAATGCCTCCAATGTTTATCGTGACGTGCCACAAACTACAGATTTTCTATTTTAGTCCTTATGGGTTAAGAAACACAGGTCCTAGGTTGCTCCCTTGGAGAACGCCACTTTTAGGATACGATGTTTGCTGTTTGCGATCCAGTTTGCTGTTGGGCAGTCGTTAACCTCTTTAGCATTTATTTCCTGGCGATTAGGGGATTTTGAGCAATAATGGTGGCTATAATGAATCAGTATTTTTATTAAACTTACTTCTAGCATTATTAAAATACTAGCGGCCGCCCGCGACTTCGTCTGCGTGGATTATATAGTTATTATTCTGTCCCTCGGGAACAATATTATCACAAATATTTTTTCTGGATAAATGGTACCCTATGTCCTTTTCTGTACCCCTTACAACGTGTATCTAAAACTTCGTGATGATTGGTTAAGAGTGATATACCCATAGAAACGTAATCCCAAAATGATTTGGCCATAATTAACTCTTCTTGTGATGTTATTTGGATTAAGACAGTATTTGTCTAGGGTTCTATTAAATAAAAAAACACAAAATGCTATACTAAATTAATGCGGTTTACAGTTTTGTATGAAAAAATGTAATTGGCATTTATTTTAAATTGGGTTAGTATTTTTAATTTTTATTTAGTTGAACCCTCGAAAAGCACTGTCTTAATCCAAATAACATCACAAGAAGATTTAATTATGCTTAAATTGCAAATCATTTTGGAATTACGTTTGTATGGCAGGCTTCGCCGGACTCAAGGTGTGGAAATTATATTAGTAAGGATAAAGACTAATAAGAATTTATTTATGGCATTAAGATAAATAATATTACAAAAAATACTAGAAAAAATCGACTTACCCGTAGCTTCTCAGACGGGTGAGTCAGTTTTTTCTAGTATTTTTTCTAATATTATTTATCTTAATATAAAAATAGCATTGTGAATGCAAAAAATCTAAGTTTAATAATTATTTATGACATGCTTAGTTTTAGGCTTTGTCCTAATAGATGCGATACCGCAATCATTACATATTTGCCCACATTTCATTCGAACGAAAGCCCGATCATAGACACTGATGTTGAATACGTGCCCAAAATATTTTTAACTAACCCGACAAAAATGTGTCTGTGTAAGCGATTACACGTTCACATTTTTTAAGATTCCAATATTACGTATTTGGAAAACCGCCTTCTTTTCTAGTTTTTTCTAACATAGACCTTAACATTAAAATTGTGAAGAAATACTTTTGCCGTGTTTCCATCAGCGTCTTAATTTACAATTTGTCTGGTAATATTCAAAATGAAGTATTTTTCGTACCCTTGTGATTTGCCGGAAATTGTCACCAGAGATGGTATTCCGACCTCGAAATCAGAGATTACTGCTACAAATACTTGTAATATTATATCATTCGGCAATTCAGAGAGTTTTTGCACGGTAAAGATATGTATTTTTGTGTCCCTGCTTAGGTATCTTATTTTATGGCATAAAAAAATATTTATTTTTTATTTATAAATCTTTATTGTACAAATACACAAAGTAAGGTACAAATGGCGGACTTAATGCTAAAAGCATTCTCTACCAGTCAACCAACAGTAAACAGATAGACACGAATGCGGCACAAACAAAGAAAACTAATATTTACATGCATACAATATAAAATGTTGGCTTTTGAATATTTCTTGTCGTATAAAATTATTCAAGTGCTCTTTTTTACTTACATTTTGATCTTATTGTTACAATTGGCTAGCTTAATTGCATTATTTAGTTTTCTATCGACCTTTTACTTCAAGGGCTCAAACCACTGTGTCATCGTAAACTAAAGAACGAAGCTTCCCTAAAGTTCACTCTATTTTTAGCCAAATACCATTGCTATTCTCAGGTTCAAATGTTGAACCTTTGACCTTCTAGTCGTTCTATTCTTCATACGCATTTTTGTTGCAACATTTGATTGCAGAATTTCAGTTGCTCCATTTATATATTTATACAGTAACCCCCCTTACTAATAAAGATTGTATTGCAGATGTATAGTTACAGTGTTTTGTCCCTTTCTTTTTAATGTCAAACAGAAATAGTTTGACAGAGAGTAACCATTGTGTAAATATTCATCTGCTATACATGCATTTATTAGTAAGGGGGTAAATGTAAACCTCACGTTTGCTGATGGGTATGATGTTATTTAGTATTATATAAAATAGCATTGTGAATGCTTAAATCTCAAAATTTAAAAAGGGTATGATGTGATTTATTTGCTTCGGAGCGGGCCTTTATTTAATAATGTGACAGCGCCATCTATGTTTACTGTCGGAAACCAAATAAGGGCGGCGGTGTCGCTCCAAGCGGAGCGTCGCGTAATTAACTTATAGTTTCAATTTAGAGGTAAATCGTTTATGCACTGCGTTCAACGTAAACGTTAGAGTAGCTGATGCTAAAAGCTACATCAAACTATGTATGTACCGAGGTATAACCAAAAATTTTTTGTTTCATCGTTTACTTACTTAATAGTGGAGCTCGATGGCGCAGTGGTTTAGCGCCTGACCCAGCGATTGCGGAGGTTAAAAAACTTTTGCAAGGGTCGGTCATGGGATGGGTGACCAAAAATTTATTATCTCGAGCTCCTCCGTGCTTCGGAAGGCACGTTAAGCCGTTAGTCCCGGTTGCATTTGCAGTCGTTAACACGCACCAATTCCCATTGGGCCCGCGTGGTGGGTTATGGCCCATCCTCCTTATCCACCCATAAGGAAGGCTTGTGCCCCAGCTGTGGGGACATTAAAAATGACTGATGGTCTTGCTTAAAATAGAATACAATATTTTATTACTTTATCTTCTTCTTTCTTCATTATTATAATTTTTGTTCTATTTTTTATTTAATATACGCAAATCGCTGGTCCTTTTATAAAGAATTTCTGTTACTAAACAATCCTCCCAAGTACTTTACACACAAATATATTCGAATAGTTAGTATGTTTGTCTGTTGTAACATTTTAAGTAGTTAACGCCAGCAAAACGCTGCAGAAGACGAAGGTTTTACGAGTACATCTAACCATTAGATACACTGTCCTCGTTAACACCAAGCCCAGTAGAACTTGAGAAATGGTATTGCCCTAACATATTTTACATACGTTTCTCGCATTCTAGGCCACGTTTATGCACAACACGGACCACGACCTTATATGGTCCAACTGGCTTCGTACCCTGCCTTAAGTGGACGGAGGTCACGATCAGGTGTCATGCATAATCGGATTGTGAACCAATGTACTTCCGACGAGCAAGGATGGAAACAATCCTCAGATTGCCATGAACTCAAGTTAGAATGAAGCTCATATGTGATATATGGGATAATTAGATAAAGATCAAAACCATAATTGAAAGCAGTAAGTCGGTATTTCTATGCTGTCATTAAAACATGATTAACGATTAAATTGTATTAAGTGCTTTTCTCTATCAGTACTATCATACATAGTCCAGTTTCATATAAGTACTCAAAAATTGTATAGCAGATGAATAGTTACACAATGGTTACTCTCAGTCCAACTATTTAAGTTTGACATTAAAAAGAAAGGGACAAAACACTGTGTAACTATACATCTGCTATATAATCTTTATTAGTAAGGGCGTTAGTCTTTTAATTCCATAATATGACTAAAATTAAATTTATCTATCTTCTTTGTTGGACTACGTTTATCTTTTACTGCAGAAGAGTTTTTAATTTGCGGACTACATCAGATGCATTATGTTCTGAATTCTGATTCAGAACACTTGATTAAAGTAATGTCTGTTTCGACCGTCGTGGATTATTCGAGAAGCACTTCAACTTCCACGCATACCCCTCTCTACGTATGCAATTATTGAGTAAAATGGCAAGCTTATTCAAATACCTTCGAAAGCTTGGGAAATGCGTCTCTCGCATACCATGAGATTTTTCCATCACTTTTGGTTCGTTTACTTGCTTGCTATGCACGGTTGATATTTGCTTGACAAATTATTTTCAGTAAACTTATCTTTCTTTAGAAGAAGTTCTTATGATAAAAACGTTTTAATAATTAGATTGTGACTACTCCTTATAAAATTAATATTGCATAAGGACAAAGGATGGTTCATAGCGTTATTACTAAGGCTAATCCAACATGCGTTTTATGAGTCACGTAAATACCTTTTGTCTTACCTCAGACTTAAACTTTTTTGAGCTTTTTATTTTTTCAGTATTTTTTTTGCGATCGTAGTTCAAACTATGCGATTGCATTTAATATTTCCTAGCTATAAATACCTTCATGCCTACAGACCAGTTTACAATATTTTTCTTTTTAACCCCCGACGCAGCGCATAGTGTTGTGTGTTAAGCCTCAAAGTAATATTCCTAAAGTATTAGTTAAATATGCACCTCGCACGCTGACTGTAAATTGTACTTCAAGATTCGAAGCATAAAACCATCAAATACTAAATCCCTATTTCCAATGTTTTTCGCGATATCAGAGTTGGTCCCATAGTTAAAGTTGCTTGTAATCAAAAATGGAACCACCTCACTGCGTGAACCAAATTATTAAAATTTCAGCGTGTATTTTATGGTAAGATGTAAAATTTAAAAGATACGGTTTAGTATCAAATACTGACGTAGACAAGTAAAAGGCCTCATTTTAATTGACTCTTGTATCATTCACAAGTCATTACATAATGTCACTGTTATAATTAACATGATCTACAACCGTGCCAGCGAAGCATCGCAGTTATGAGTGTTCCACATAAATTTGGCGTTAGATGCTAAAACTAATTATAGATTTTGGCCACTGCGAAGTATGGTATCTCCAATAACCCTGAAATAGAATTTAGAGGATGTTAAATTAAGGACTTACTATTATTTTAACCTTTTCCTGTTTGTCACACAGTCTAATGCAAGTTTTCCACTTGCCTCATTAATACAGTTTAATGAGTAATTTTTTGACTATCCGATTTACCGACTATATTACTAGCAGCTGTATTGTGTGTGTCTAGCCTTGAATTGCCTATAATACATTGATACAAACTTTGGGTTTTGGAAAGAAATCTTAATATAAACTTGTTTCCAGTCTGGTCTTCAACAGCATGTTTCGCAAGCAAATCAAAATAACGTATCGTGTAGATTTAGTACGTTGGAATGTTTCCAAAACAAATTATGTCGCTTACATTACAAGTCGCAGATACTTCAATAATTATTACTGTGCTTTGTATGTGTAGTGTGTTGACCTCAGCTACTAGTTAAGAGTTACTTTGGTAATCTAGTAGTTCAAACCTCATGTTCTAATGTCTAATATTCCCTAAAAGTGTATTCTAAGAAGGAACCTTTAAAAACCTCAAATAATCTTTTTACGATATTTTGTTTTATTTTATTGATATTATCCCGACAAATAAATAATAATTATAATTATGCATACATTTAAGTGAGTGAATGGAAGAAACAATTATGCTTTGTTTCCACATTCGAAAGTTTATTATTGATATGACCACGAAACGGCTTGACTTTGAAACGATTATTAAAGTAAAATATCAAAGGAAACAGAAACGTTTAACCTTTAATTTTATTTCGCAAGTTCCCGGATGTTTTATAAAGTTAGTAAACACATTTTTTTTAAGAATTCGAATTTTCATTGTGTCGTTAGTTATAAAATATGATTTCCTTCTTTGACGCTTTGCTTTGTATATTAATAATTTGATTGACTATTAAATTTACAACTATCTGTTAATACAAATTTCGGTTTCGGATTGATTGTTATTACGATATGCACAAAGAGTGAATCTGCCATACAAGTATGGTATTACTATAATGCATTGAACACCCATATCGGGTGACCTCAGTACGTCTCAAGGCCACTGAAGAAAGGGCTTTAGAGTTTTGTTAAATAATATTTATTTGCTTTTTTTAAACTGGTATTGCGTTCGGCAATGACCTGGCTCGGCGGTCGAGACGCGGTGGCACCGTGGTCAGCAGTTGTTTTGGCGGGACCGTGGACGATGCGCGTACGCAGAAAAGCGTCTTTCGCGAATTTTTGATTTAAAATTGCTTTCACTAAAGTCGCTGGGAATTTTTTGAAACAGTGCCAGTGTGTGGTTCTTGGACAAATCTATATATTTTTTTTTTGGTTTGTTCGTCGGTTATTTTGGATGAGTTCGTTCAATACGAAATATTTTTAAGGGTATTTCGTTTTCACTTTAGTGGCATTTTCAAGATTACGTTTATCTATCTCTTATCGCATTTTATCGCTATTATCTAGCTAACTGACCTTGTTATCAATCACCTTCTGTAATATTTATATTTTCTCTACTTGTATGCAAGATCGCGGTATAAATGTAATTCAATCTTTGCCTGAGACGTTAGTGAAGATTTATTCCCATTAGTTTTGGCTCTTTAAACCCATTAATTGGCCATTCTTGTCGAATTTAAGTAATTTATAGACGTCAATAACGTGCTCGAAGAACGAATTTTTAAACTTTCTAACATAATCCAAATGATTATTATATTCAGGATCTCGTTCATGCTCGTAGATTTGACTTTCACTCCTATAAATTCTTTGTTGTAACCTTAATTACTCGTTATTTGAGGGCATCAATACATATAATCATACAGTTCCTTGTATCTATCTACATGTAGATGATTTGTATTCGTTATGAGTGCGTCTTCAATTTATATGTCAAGTGTTATGTATTGTGATGGACTCGTTCTACATTATACCGATATCATTCTCTATTGATGTTTATTAGTTCTTAATGGCGGTTGTTGACTCAATGTGTCTTGATTGAGCCCTAAAGATATTCTGTTGACCTTAAGATTGTTGTTACTGTCCTAGACTACATTTTATTTATTTTGTGTTTCTAAATATCTCATAAATATTTCTAATACCTCTTTCTAGTTTTTGTGTTCCAAATGTTGATGAGATTATGTTCGAACATTTTAAATTAACTTGAAGATTTTTTTGTCATTTGCCACTTAAGGATCGAGCAAGTTGTCATATTTGGTGTAGGTCTGTCGTCACGTGTAATATCTGGTAATAATGAAGCGGATAAATGGAATGTCGCTGCAAGGCGAGCAACTTAGATTTTCCTCGAATATTTCCATTAATTATTAAACGCTATGTGATATTACATAGATTCGTCATAACATTTCATTGCGGTTGTAACTTTGTTCAAGCTACTATCTTTACTTATTGATACAATAGTGTGTGCAGTTATAATTAATTGTCCGTTGCACGGGTTTGAAATCAAGGATCATCTATTTAAGACTATATTGTTTTATTGCTCGTTAGAAATTGACGAGTTTTTCAGTATATACTATCATCAATTACGTTTCAATCTATTATAGATATTGCGTTTCAATATTGTCAGTCGTATATAGCTCCGACACACGTGGATTAACTTTTTGTTGTTTGCATGCCTTTGTTAGCATTTATAGCGTATTCTTTGAAGACGTAATTTTTTTGGGTGTGGTATATTTATGAAGGTCATCCGTATACTAACGATGTTACCGGCTCAGACGCACCCACAATATTGACAATCTTTGTATTACATAAAATGCGTCATTTGTAACCACTGGTCGGTAGTGTTATGTTGTTCCGATACCTGCACGTGAGTCATACTCGCTTCTGTTTACTGATGATAGTGGGAATGATCGAGTGGGTCCAATAGTATGTTGTTGTCATTCTCTCCGTACGGTCAAGTGGCACGGTAATCACTGATGCCGTATCCATGTTGACCTTTCGTTATTAAACGTATATTGATTTCAACAACTTGTTAACATTAAGTAACTTATGTTTTATTCATATAGGATTACGCATCCATTAACGATTGTGATTTTGGACAGTGCAAAAAACTTTATTGATCAATCAACTCCTCATAACAAATGGAGCTGAACAATTTCAAGGACTGTTAACAACTCACGTGTCGCAAATCAACTTATTCTAGTCAGTGATGTGATTGGACTTTAAAATATTCAACACCATGTTTTCATTAATTGTTGGTGTTAGTGTTGTTTTGTACTTAATTTGGAAATATTGGCTGCCGAGCAAACAGGAAGAGTTGACACCACTATCCAAAGATGAAACTGACAAGGTTGTCAGTTTTGATGAAGCGATAAATGCAGAAAAAGGTGGTTCGCAAAAAGAAACTAATACATCTCTTGACAAGAATGATGAATCTAATCTTCTTAGAAAAAGCAATGAAAAAGTTTTGTCAAATGATTTGAAGACAAGTATTGAAACTTCGCAATTTAACGCAGAAATTGCAAAAAATGATGATATCGATTTTCAAAATGCGCCGGCTCTAGAACCATTAGACACGGAACGATTAGTTACACCAAGTGCATTATTACAAAAATTTAAAAATAAACAGTCGAACGCAGAAGAATGCTTAAAATCCAGTCTTACTGAAGACGGTCAACAAAATATTGTTAATACAATAAAATCTCAAGCAATACTCTTACCGAATACACATAACGATATAAGAGTAACCAAAACTATCAACGTAGCAAATTCGTTTGATAATTCAAAAAATGATTTTGAAATTACACCTTTAAAGCATATTGTTGAAGAAAACCTAATTAATGAAAGAACAGAGTCGTGTTTCCAGATTAAAGCTGAAGATGATATAATTATAACACCAAGCCAATTCGTCAAACAATCGAATGAAAATTACCGACGTGAAAATATAAGCAAAAGAGAAAGTCCACCGAGAGAAAGATTGGCAGAATTTCTTGGAAAAACTATTTTAAGCGATGATAAAATTCAATCATTAATACACAATCTATCATTAGATATAAATGAGACACCAAAAAATGAAGAACCGGTATCTAAATCAATAAATGAAGTAAAACCAGTCACAAATAACAATGATACAAACATTTCTACAAGTAATAAAGCTGACAAACTTCTGCAGGTTATTGACACAGCAGCAGATAGATTTCATCTATTATCCGATGTTAATAACAGAAAATCAGATCAAGATGTGAAAATTAATGATGATGTGAATATTGTCGATGTTTCGGTAACAGCAAAAGCAATCGAGAATGAAAATGTCAATGAAACTGAAAAAGAAGATAAGCCTTTTTTGAAACGTCTTCAAAAGCAGTCTGGGTTCCCTATCGGTCTCAATTTCGGATCAGTTATAGGAGAGCTGAAGAATAAAACTAAGAATGCTGGTAACGTTGGCTTGAAACCAGTGTTTAAGAAGTTTGATCCAGACTATGAAGAAAATCAGGCACGTTATTTGTTTTTTACACACAATTTATTTTTAAAGTTAACAGCGTTGATTATATTAACAACTTGTTTTTTAAATAATAAATTCGTAAATCTGACAATACATTAAATCTCGCAAACATTTTACTGACTTTATGAGCTTGTGTTGTAATTACACTTTTAATTAATTGGCATATTACGAAACCTTAATGTTATGTTACACTGAAAATCCCAGTAATGTATTTGCTTAACAAAAATTGGCATTGCCTTTTCAATTCTTTTTTCAAATAAGTATAGGTAGGTACCTAATTCTTGGTGCGTTTAAACATTTTTTTTCTTAGTGCGCTGATCGTCTACATCCACGCGCACGAAGCCGCGGGCGTTAAATATATGTATACGAAAGTCCACGTTTATTTCAGTTTCTTACGTAAAAGTTTCGTTGACAAAGTTATCTTTAGAGAATGCAGGTCAAATCTACTAGGCGCACGTAACAATAGTGTCGTTATTGCACGACGGAAGAAACGCATAATCTCTCACACATTTTTTCTGTGCTCATAAACTTATTAGGCATATGAATTGTATACTTATGTAATCGTTATGTTAGTTAATATTTTAAAACAGATATCAATTAACATGACTTATCGAAAATTTTGCGCGAGCCTTACCCGTGGGAACAAAATTATGGCATTAGTACTTTCGTCTTTTTTATAATACTTTGAGTAATGTTATGAATCTTAACATAAATACTAGCTTAGCCAGTAAATCTGTTTTAAGCTTAATTGCTATGACTTATAATATGCAATACACATTAACATATTTAATATTCATATTAAGCACCATCGAGCACAAATTCAAATTAGTTGACTATCCAGCATGTGTATCTTCTTTTTAATATTTTATATTGTCATATCCTTTAATAGCCATTGTTGTTTTGTTTTGGGTCATTATCTCCTTTGACCGATAACAATGATAGATAAGTTTACAAGAGCATTTTATTATTGTTGTTCTTGACTGAAATTGAATTATTCGAGAATGAAAATTATAGAAGTTGTGTAAAGAAATATACCGCTGTAAATATTTTTATTCCCTGGTGATTGTAATTAAATTTAGTAGCTGGAAAGGCCTTGAGCTATAATCAGTAATTAGTTTTTCTTTTCTTTTCCTGGTATTATTTATATATTACATTTTCTGTGGTGTTGTAAGGTTATATACTAGACAATATGGAGGATTTTGTTTAATACTATCTTCAATCTCAAGAAACGAAACGTAGTTTCAAATAAAAACGAGGTAACTTTGAACTTTAGTTCTCCGCCAAGGATTGACCTAGCTGTGATCTGATGATGGCCATCCAAAGAGAACCAAGGCTTCAAAGTTACCTCGTTTGTATGAAAACCGACTAGTGTCCTTAATTATCTGGCCACCACTGTAAATCGATAAAATGAAAAAATAATTAATATTTTTGAATTTTATTTCGTTGTGGCACGGAGCCTTTAAAATTGGTATCATTAGTGGTCATTGTCTTTTGATAGTTTACTTTTGGTTTACTTCAATAACTTTTTATTATGTTTAAAAACTTCATGATATTTTTTGTTGTTTATAGGATAATCTAAACGCGGCAGTGGATGAAAAGAAGAAGGTGCAGATAGAAGACAACGAGTTGGGCCCGAACATTCTTGCTGACAGGCGGAACAAGCTCGAGACAGCGGCGCAGGTAGATTTATAGTTTTCTTTTATTGTACACGCATTGATTATAGAGCGTTTAGTAATCTGTGCCTATGTCTAATAATGCCCTTAACGCAGCATGAAATTATTATGTTATTTCGAAGCGACTCTAGACTACTTATTACTGGACGACCTCCGTGGTCGAGTGGTTTGTACGCCGGTTTTCAAGGTGTCACCATCTCTGAGGTCCCGGGTTCGATCCCCGGCTGGGTCAATTTAGAAAAACTAACTTTTCTATATTGGCTCAGGTCTGGGTGTGTGTGTTTACCACCGTTGTCTCTGATTTCCATAACACAAGTGCTTTAGCTACTTACTTTGGGATCAGAGCAATGTTTGTGATGTGGTCTAAAATTTAAATTAATTTATTATTTATTTATTTCTTCACTAAAATAATTATGTACTTATCACAAATATTACATGTTTTGTCACGATACTTTTCAATCAATACAATCTTAAGGCTCCTATATACCTCAAGTGGCGCCCTCATTTTAATTAAATTTATTGCTCGCTAAGTACATACTGTATGGAAAATTCACATGTACAGATTGAAGCTTAGGTTCTATAGTTTATTTACAAACAATAACCTCAGTATAATATAGTTCGTTGTAGTAGTAGTTCGCAAAAGTGCTAAAAGTGGCCACTTTTGGCAGTTTTGCGAACTACTACTACAACGAACAAAATTTTAATGAGGTTATTGTTTTTAAATAAACTATAGAACCTTAGCTTCAATCTGTACATGTGAATTTTCCATACAGTATGTACTTAGCGAGCAATAAATTTAATTAAAATGAGGGCGCCACTTGAGGTATATAGGAGCCTTAAGACGCAGTTAGCCCTCTTACGCAATAGCGGTCTACCGCGGGGGCGGCTAACCGTGCGGTTCCATTTTAATATGAAATTTCGTAGCGGTTACTCAGTCACAAGTGCGTACGATTGATGAGCGGTTGCATATTGAAATGGAAAAAGCGGCTAGCCGCACCCGCGATCAACCGCCAGTGCGTACGAGGGCTTATAGTTTTCGGATAAAAAAAAATAAGTTCAGATTACTTTGCCATAGTAAGATACCGACATCTTCTCTGGTTATTATTGCTTCTTCTTATGTCTATTTTTAAATATAACAAAAATCTTTACCTATTAAGAACCAAGTACGTTTACATATTCCTTCGTACAAATACGAATGTCTAAAAGTTTCACAATAGGTACAGAGTATTTTTTAAGATTGATACCTACTGTTTTGGTGCTGTTGAATTTTCCATTTAACACAAGGGACACGCCAACAAAGTATAGGCAGGTAGGTCTTAAACGCACTTTTGACCTCATTTCCATAACTGCGTTAATAAGTATAGCCTCCACCAGAGGCTGCGTAAAGATCAAGGATGCGGCTATTCTGGAGTCTTGACCGGCTTCCGACAATGTTTTGTGTAAACAATTAGGAAGTATGAGTGTCGAAGCAAATGATTAATTGACCGCAACATTTGTGTAGTCGTGCAACGATTTGGTGACTAATTGTTTGAAACAAAAGATTTGTATAACACTTTCTGTCACATTTTTATTGTTTACCATTTTGTTAAAAATTGAATTTATTTGTCTATTATCAAAGTTATAGAAAACATTGTGTTGTGCATAACACACAGGTCCTACATGAAAATAAACTCATAATTATTACTGACATCAATAATAAATAGTAAGTAACGGCGAAATGTATGTACGGTTAATGTGCTGGTGCACGTTGAGTCATACAAAACTATAAAATTTCTCCAGTTCAAACCTTAATTGTCAAAGTTACACGCAAATCGTTACAAATTGTCCGTGAATCATATTTTTGCAGACTACTGGTGGTCTGTGGGCCATAAGTTGGGATTTGGGAACCTTTGTGTTAGATGCTAAGTTCATAATCGATTGATAAAACATAATATTGTGACAACTAGAGTTTGGATATTCGGATTTACCTAAAGTTCCGATGTTGGGTATTATAGAAAGCACTTTTTTATCGAAACATCCAGGGATTTCAACAATTACAGGGATTCCAGGACTAACAAAGAAAAAAAACATGACAGTTGCCAAACATTTACTTTAGGTAAATATGCATCCGATTATCCGATCTCTAGTGATAACCCATTGTTTAACATTTCTTTGCTATTTCTTTCCTAGGGATGGCGCAAACGCGTGCCCCAAAACGACGCCAGCCTGTTCACGGTAGCAGGCCGGCTAGAACGCGACAAGGTTCCTACGACGCCACCGCTAACCCCGCCGCCCGTAACGACACCCGTCGGTGCGTCGCCCATTACGACACCCGTCGTTGCGTCGCCCATTACGACACCCGTCGTCGCGCCCCTCACGACACCCGTCGTCGCGCCCCTCACGACACCCGTCGCCGCGTCGCCCGTCGTGCAGACACCTGCAATGCCTACACCTGCGATGCCAACGCCCAACAAATTCAGGTAATTATACTTGTTATTCCTAGAATACACCGTAATTTTGTAGTCGTTTTAATCCCTTAAGGGAAGTGTTCTACCAATGAAACTAAACATTTTTACGGAAGAAAAATGGGTCAAAAAACGACAAAAAAATTGGCTCATACTAACTAGACAGCTAAAACACTGTGTTAGTATGGGAAAGTAAAAAAAGACTTTTTCGACCCATGTTTCTTTGGAAAAATTGTTTAGTTTCATTGGTCGATCACTCCCCTTAACCTTTCGGTTGCTTTGTCTTTAACTTTGAAAATAAAAGCACCAGTAGTGTGCTTAGTCTCATATATGAGCCCTCCAGAATTGCACCCGTAGCTGGCTTTTTCTCAGGTTTGAGACCAAAGAACTTGGTTCAGTTTGACGCAAATATAGATTATATCGTAACCGTAATACGGCCCATTTTTGTATAAATTCCCTAATATATTATCTTCTGCATACAACATTCACCCAATGAATGTGTCATGCGAAGTAAACGGATTAGTCATTTGAAAGGTGGCGTGCAGGCCGCGTAAGGAGTCTTGATCCTCAACTATGAGGGAAAGATTAGGGTGGAGGAGAGAGAGGTTATCCAAATGGTTTTACTAATCATATCTGTTTATATTTGCCTTTTATTGAGCTTTACTTTTGCACTAAAAGTGCCGGCACATTTCGAATCAATTACTGTACTTACGTTGTACTTGTCCTTCTTGTTGTATAAATTCATATACTTAAATTTTTTGATCAGGTCTCGCAAGCAAAACTCGCCTACCAACGGCTTCGCTTCAGGCCCGTTACGGTCTGCATCGTGCGCCGTAGTGAGCGCATGCGCGGTAGCGGGAGCGGAAGCGAACGCGGGCAAAACGCATCACACACCGCGACCGGACCGTGACGCGTTCAAGCGCAGTCACTCTGTCAGCGAGAACATTAGCAGTCGCCTTGATGACAGTAAGTATAAGATTATCTAATCGGTTGATCAGCTAATGCAACCTCTCTTGTACACTTTGTCGCTTTTGTACAGTAAAAACCAAGCTATGTCAAAATGCTGAAAGGTTTCCATAATGTCAACTGCCGAGACGAGCTTTTCTTAAGATCCGAAATTTGCATCCAATGCTGATTGGCCGGTGTAGAAGAGTGCAAAGCCAGCTACGGTTCAACGCACTTTTTGAACTCCGAAATCGTGAATCTTGTGTCGTAATAATATAGCCCTTCTATCTTCGAAGCCTTACAAAGTGCATTCAATAGAAGTATTTTGTAGTTATTTTTAGGGTTCCGTACCAAAATGGTAAAAAGGAACCCTTATGGTGCGACTCAGTCTGTCTGTCTGTCAGTCACAGCTGGATATCTCGAGAACTACTAATGATATCAACTTGATATGAAATAGTTTTAGATGACGTTTGCCCAACAATTTTGCAAATAAGAGAGTAATAAAAAATTAAATTTTTTGCAAAAGGTATATTTTTTTTAGGCCGCTTTCAATTTTTGATAAAAAATGTAAAAAACTAGAATAACGATGTTTCTGAATAGTAAACTTTTTTAGAATTATGGTATGGAACCCTCGGTGCACGAGTCCGACTCGATCTTGACCGTTTTTTTATAACCTGTGTGTACCTAGACACTGTAAGCTAACAGATCAAAAGTAGAAAGGTTAGTGTTATCCCTAACTGTTACAAGCTTAGTCTACGATAACTTTATTTTAATTCATTTTTGTTCACACTTTTTATACTAACTTTATTGCTTATTTCAGACGAGGAAGTATCCCCAGGCGCAGAGAAGTCAGGTTGCCCGGTGTTAGTTCCGCGCGCGGACGACGAGACTTTCCACGCATTCTTCGCGCCGTTGCAACAGCAGGACAGAGTCCAGGAGCTAGAGCTAGCAGATGTAGACCTGGATGCTATCGACAGCGGTTCCAGGCAACTGTGAGTTAATATATTTATCTATTCTCTATCTAGTTGATAGTTAATAGAGAATTTTTCTAAACTTCTTTTAAACTTAATTCTGAAAAGTAAACAAAATGTCCATAACAAAAACCCACAGTAGTTGCGAAATAATGTAATAAAAACCTAATGCCATACTAACAGAATGCATTTTCCCTCAGCCTCGCCAGTGATTGGGCGCGTCGTGCAAAGCGAGAAAGGCGACACGCAGCTTCAAGGAATCCTCTTCGAGCACTAGCTGCGCGAACAGATATACGGCAGGAGTATGTGCCACCGCCGTCCACCATCCGAGAACAACTCATCAAGGAAAAAGGTACTATATTCACATAGTAATAAAAGTCTTTATCCCTTGTTATATAATACCACCTCAAATAATTGCATTAGTTATATTTTTATGGTCATAAGAATAGTTTTCTTTCAGTCAGAAGAGGTGAAATACTGTCTCAAATCACACTAAATATAGCTAGCTCCGACACTTACCAATAAATCTTCCGAGCATAATTAAAGAAAGATACTTTATAAGTTAAGCATTTTAGACCCAAATCTAATGTAAATTAAGGGCGAATTGGGTGATTTGAATCCCTTTCGCCACAGGCATTTATTTAATTACTCCTAACATTTTAGAAAACAGCTAACGAATACTTTCCTATCCCCAGTGACGGCAAACTGCGGTTTAGCAGCGGAAGCGCTAGCAGCGCTCGCTACTAAAGAGGACTTCTCTAATGTAGCGCTGCGCAGCGCTTCAACCACGTGTGTGCCCGCGAATGGGGTTAAACCACTCATGTTGTTGCACGTCAAAGGCAGGAGAAGGGTTCAGGTTAGTTGTATGAAATTTTGTATCTTATGTACATTTAGAGGTGATTTTCCGGTTTAGACTTTTGTCTCTACAAAAGATTTGGGATCTTTGGGATAACAGAGACATAAATTGATAGTAATCATACGTAAATACATTTTGTCTCATTGTCACCTTTATGACTTTAGTAAACCATAGAATACTGAAACAAATAAATTATTAAATTATTATTTGTTTATTTGTTACAGACGCGGCTAGTAGAGCCGGTTCATACGAACGTGAATCGTGGCGACTGCTTCATCCTCACAACCACCGAACAAGTGTTTCTGTACATTGGACTCTATGCTAACGTCATAGAGAGGTAAGTCGTATAGCAACAATTATGGCACTAATATTAAGGCCACTTTAAATATTGAAATGAATCCCAATTTCTGACACCATTTTTTTTCTACAGGAATAGAAGCACCGACATCGCTCTTCACATCCATAAAACCAAAGATCTCGGCTGCAAATCGGTAACCGACATAGTAAAAATCGATGAGCAAACCAAAAACTACTCCAACAAACACTGGAACCAATTCTGGTCACTTCTTGGAGTCACTGAATCAATAGAAGAATACAAACCCACAGAGGCCGGTCATCCCGACGAAGATGAAATCTTCGAATCCTGCATCGTACAAACTAACATGTGCTATGAAGTCATGGACGACGAACTGGTCCCGATAAAGGAATACTGGGGCCAAATGCCGAAGATCGCGATGCTGCACCAATCGAAGATCATCGTTTTCGACTTCGGCTCAGAAATGTACATTTGGTACGGAAAAAATGTGCCGTTGGAGAGTAGAAGAAGAGCTGCTCAACTTGCCCAAGAACTCTTCGACGAAGGGTATAATTACGAAGAGTGCCATATTAACCCTTTGAACGCGGCCAATCATCAAGGGGCAAGAGATTCAGAAGCTAACGGTGTAGTCAAAACTTCAAAAAGCCGTCCCGACTGGGCTATTCTATCAAAAGTCACCCAACACATGGAAACTATTCTCTTCAAAGAGAAATTCATCGACTGGCCCGACTACACTCGAGTCATTAAAGTGAAACCGCCGGAGAACAAATCAAATTCCATAGAAATTAACCCTTGCGATGCTGAGGAAATGTGGTCCAACGAGTACCAGGATCCAGATCTCATTTTAGAAGGATCCCACATCGGTAGGGGCACGCATTACTTCGACAAAGAGAGCATGAGACACTATGACATTAAAACTAAAACGGTATCCAAATGGGTGATACAGGAATATGATTTCCAGAAAGTGGAGAACGACGCTGAAATCGGCGAGTTTTTCTCTGGCGACAGTTACATCATTCGTTGGGAGTACCAAATTACCGTTTCTGGTCGTGAATTAAACGGGAAGCCTTCGAAACACAATGTTACCGGTCGCGATAGATGCGCATACTTCTGTTGGCAAGGGAAAGATGCTTCGCCTAACGAAAAAGGCGCGGCTGCATTACTAACAGTCGAATTAGATAGAGAGAAAGGCCCACAAGTGAGAGTAGCGCAAGGCAACGAACCGCCAGCATTCTTAAACTTATTCCAAGGAAACTTAGTCATCCACCAAGGGAAGAGAGATACAGATAAAAACAGATACCGCCTATTCGTGACGCGCGGAAACCTTTCTAACGAAGCTTACTTACTCCAAGTACCTTGCTCAGTTCGGCAATTACGAACCAGAGGGTCTTTGCTTTTAGCGGACACGGAAAAAGGCCGTTTATACATCTGGCACGGAGCGCGAAGCCTAAAACACACCAAAAACATAGCTATTGAATTAGCAAACAAGCTAATCGCTAGGAAATGTAGCTATCTGTTCAAGAACAACGTTTCTGACGTCGAAATCACAGAGGTTAAAGAAGGGGAGGAACCTAAAGAGGTCTTGGAAGCGTTGGGGGTTGCTAATAAGCAGCATTATAGTTCAGTTCTGGGCGCGGGCAAAGATGTAGTTGGCGACACTAGTCCTAGGTTGTTCCACTTCACGGACCTGGCCGGACAGTTCGAAGCTCACGAGGTGCTGTCGCCGCTGCGGCACGAACATCTGGTGACACCCTTCCCTTTTGAACAAAAGGAGTTGTATCAGGCTTCGCAACCAGGTCAGATTTATTTTTTTATCTTAGAAATATTTAGACAACTAGCTGTTTAAATGGCTAATTAACATTTTACGGCCTTACCATAACATATTTTAAAACAATGTTTAATTTAGACATTGTTTGACGACGATGCTGTCAAAAAAGTGACAACAGTGTTCTGTGGTAAGGCCGTAAATGTTAATTGAAAAAGATACTGGCAAATAAAAATAAGATAAACAATAAATTTTTGGTATTAGGCCTTTATAAAATGGTCTTTAAAATAGATGTGGCATTTACTTTTTGGTTGTTAAGTGAAACAAATCACAAATAAAATGCACTATAATAATTTTGTAATGAGTGTGACAGAAAAAATCCTTAAATTATTGCTCGTTACTAATAGTGCAACTGGATAGTGACTTAAGCTTGTGTTAGTCTCGGAATGCCAGACCTCGTTTTCTCGGAGCACTGGGTATCGTCGATCGCAGCTACAAAGCTTCTTGTCGTTTGCAGCGCTGTTCCTGGTGGACGACGGCCACGTGGTGTGGCTGTGGCAGGGCTGGTGGCCGCGCGCGCAGGGCGGCGACCTCGAGCCCATGGAGAGGAACGCCGGTAAACAACACTTTTTATTAATGGAATATTAATTCATCAATGCCCAAGCGGCCGAATGCGGCTGGACACCGATGAAATTTCTATTGTGTCTCATTCTCCGGGCCTCGATGGGTTAATGTGCTTAGAAAGTGTTAAGTTTAAGAATTAGTTACATTATTAAATTAATTCTCGTATTTAAACAGGTGTAGGAGCATTCGCAGCGCGATGGCAAGCGCTACGAGCGGCCGCGCTGCGCACCTGCGAGGCGTACTGGCGCGCCTCGCGTGCTGCCGCCGTCACGAGCACGGCCACGAGCACGCCCACGAGCACGCCCACGAGCACGGCCACGAGCACGGCTACGAGCACGCCCGTAGTGCGCGTCGTAGCGGCCGGGCTAGAGCCGCGCGCCTTCACCGACCTGTTCGACACGTGGCAGGAGCACGATGAAGCCGCGGACGCTAATATCGCGGTATGTTTCTGTTTTGTTTTTCTTTTAGGTGTCTGGTTTAGTTTTAAGTTTCGAGGTGGAGGTTTCGTTTATATCTATTTTATGGTTTCAGTTTAATTAAACGAAGATTTGATGATAGGTCCTTTTGAATAGAACCAGCGTTCAGAGAGATTTACTTAATTATTACTTGAGAATAATTTGATATTTCTTTCTTTGTGGAGAGCAGATCTATTGGCTATTTTATTAAGACACCTCTGAAATTAGTTGCTAGGTGATAATTTAGTCGATGCATCAGAGACTTGAACTTGCCTGTTAATTGAACGATAAAAATTGTAAATAAATGGTGAAGGTAATTTCAAACTCAAAATCAAAAAAGACAAAATAATTTAACTCAAATTCTCAACTCCATCGCGTATCCCAACCCAACTAACTATTTTCTAAACTATAAACTCTTCCGCTTATCACACTGTAAAAACCCCGCACTTGACGCTTGCGCACTGTACATTGCAGCACGGGTATAAAGCGGGCGACGCGCTCTGCGGCGACTACGAGCTGTCTCGCCTCACCAGCAAGGCGGCCGTACTGCCTTTAGCGGAGCTACAACGAAGGCCCCTACCAGATCACGTGGACCCTAATCACCTTGAGAGACATCTGTCTGAAGTCGACTTCGTGGTAATTTAGATCTTATGTTATAGATCGTAAGACACTGTCACGCTTGACTACGAATTGTCTCGCCTTACCAGCAAGATGACTGTACTACATTTAGCGGAGCTACGGCGGAGACCCTTTCCAGATCATGTGGACCCTAATCACCTTGAAAGGCATCTTTCTGAAGAAAACCATGATAATATAGATCTTATGGCATAGATCGTAAGACACTATCTCGCTTTACTGCGAACTGTTTCGCCTTACCAGCAAGGTAGCCGTGCTGCCCCTAGCGGAACTACAATGGAGGCCCTTTCCAGACCATGTCTGAGGCTGACTTTACGGTACGCTGGTTTAGGTTTTATCAGTAAGTCATGCGACTTTTGACTCTACGCCCGAGTAGACACAGTCTCACTTTATTACGAGCTGTCTCGCCTTACCAGCTGTGTTACTAGTGTTACTAGACTGTGAAACCTAATCACCTATAGAAACACCTCTTTGAAGCTGACTTCACGATATTTTATACCTTACGTAGTAGTCATATGATATATTAATTGACTAGTAAGGTGATGGTACTGCCCTTAGCAGGGTTCATGTCATTGAGAGACGCCTCTTAATTACACTTCATGATAATTTATATCTTACCTTTATGTCACAGTTTATTATACACATATAGTTTTACTCTATTTTTGAATCATTTACAATGATACATTGTTTGCTAAACAGGAGGCCTTCGGGATGACCCAAGAAGAGTTCTCCTTACTGCCGGCCTGGAAACAAACGAACATGAAGAAAGACGTCGGCCTGTTTTGACACGGCGGCGTCATCATCCTTATACATTTTGATACAAAACGCATCTATTTCGTACTTTTTTACCCAGTAATATTGAAGGATTTGATACGACTTAACTATAAGGAGCACGCTTTAAATCTCTATAGTGATCGAAACGTTTTGTACTAACCGAATGTTATGTATTCTTACACGTGATATTTTCATGTAACCGCAGTAGATTAGGCGAGTAGCGATGGATTTGTATGTTGGAATTGTTTACCTCGGGTCGTCGCGGCCCACGAGTGGCACGCCTCTGTAAATAGTCGTTTTAATCTATTTATTATTTTGTAACGTTCCTCTATTCGTATAAATTTATTTTAACACAAATATAATATGAATTTCGTAATCTTAATATTTTTTATTAATTTTATTATTGAAGTTGGTTTTAATATCCCCAACATGCTGGCGTGGGTGTGACAAAGTAGCAATGTTATCATGGTGATATTATAGTATTTGTATTGACATATTGTCAAACTGTGCGTTCCGCCAATGTTTCTTCGGCCCGTTGTCGTGTACCAAACGCAGTGTTTGACAATATCGGACTGTTTTAGAGCAAATGTATTTGGTCAGTGTGGTTATCTGTTATAAATCGGTAGATTTACAAACATTTCTATTATACGCTTTAGGGTAGGCTTACGATCTGTGACGGTTGGGATCTTATACAAATAAAATAACATGTGATATTCTGAATACCACTTTGCTAACTTTAAAGTACTTAGCTGTAACATTTTATGAAAGCGTTTGTATGTTATTGTGACTGTCACAGAGTATCTATGTTAACGACATCACATATCTAATCAATTTCGATGCTACTCTTTTTATACTGTGCGTAAGGTGGACCATATTTTGATATATTTAACCTATCTGTATCTTAATCGGTTTTAAATGCTTAGAACTGTGACTTAGATATACATTTTGACCACATGATTTGACCTTGTTTTTGTTGCTATTTGCGCCATTGACTGATTGAAAAGAAGAAGGAATGAAGCAGACGAGCGTTATCGAGATTTCCACTTAGTAACGATAAGGTGGTTATTTTAAAAATCCATTACATTCAGATTTACATCTTGGCTTCTATGAATTTATATCGTTTCCTACGGTGCTCAAGTACTGAGTGAAACGCTCGTCTGGTAAATAAATTTTATACGTATAGTCGGCCAAGAAAACGTGTCAAAATTATTGTAATGTAATGTGATAATATTTTTAAATTTAATACCTAACTGATCTTGTATTTTATTTTTCTCCGAATAACCTTTGTTTCTTTCTTGGTAAAATACTAACGATTATTAAATTTTCTACTAAATTTTAAATGTTACTCAGTTTTTTTTTGTATTTGTCGTTTCTGGCCGACTCTATTATTTTTAACGCTGTTGCTATGTTATGTATAACTTAAGATGTTTATTTTTTATAACTAGCGTTAATAATGTACCGTGATCATAACGGCTGGTTGGTAATGGAAAAATTGCCAGTATTTTAAAATGGTTTCTACTGCCAATGAATAGGGTAAAAAATGTAACAATCGAGTCAATATCTTAAGTTAATTGTTTCTAAATAACGTACGATTCATAATTTATGTCCCGATTGCATTTACGGCGGATCCTAAACGCGCCTGCGACATAAACGTTTCTCTCAAATCCAATGTATAATGTTTTGCTTTGGTTGTGTTACTTATACCTATTATTATTATTGTATTTGAGATTCATTTTGTATAATAATGTAATAAATCGCTAAATTGGTACACAGCATTTTTATGGTAAACTAGCGGCCGCCCGCGACTTCATCTGCGTGGAAGGTTTTTTGCTATCCCTCAGGAACAGTACTTTTTTCTGGATGAAAGGTACACTATGTCCTTCTCTGCACCCCTGACAATGTGTGTGCAATATTTCATGATGATCGGTTGAGTAGTTAAGTGTAGGCGTAACAAACAAACAAGGTTACTTTCGCATTTATAGTATTAGTGAAGTAAAGTAATAGTATATTAGCAAAAAAGTAATAATAGTATTTAGTAAAGTAAGGTTATCCTTAGATAACTCCTGAAATTCAGAGTACATTATCTTGTAAAATCAACATCAAAATGCAAAGAAAATGAATTCATTTAGTATCGGAATTGAATAGTTTATTTTCTGTACAACAAGCTAGAAAACCAAATAATAATGCTTTTACTGGGTTTGTGTTGTATAACCATGGAAAATATTATATTTCCATAGTCCGGTTGACCGGACAACTAAACTGTACCACGGGCAAAAAGGGGAACTTACGGTTTAAATACATGAGTGAGATTGCTTCAACTGTTTTTGAAGACTATTTTTTTCTAATATTATAGAATAAAATAGCTACGGGATTAAAACTAAAGATTAACATTGAATGAATTATCTTTCCCGATGTCCGACGTCCAATGTAGCTACGGAAAAGAAGGGAAATAAAACAATAATTCTGACGCTTCAGTTGTATATTATCTCACGCACTTATTTACAAAATTGCACAAAGTGGACCTATTCATTAGCACTTACAATATTTTAAATAAATAACCTACCTAATTTATTACTAGCCTACCTCTACTTTCCTACTGCATTACAAGAAAACATTCCTTCAGGAAAGTTTTGAATGCTCCAGCATCTTAAAAGCTGATTCTGATCATTTTCTTCACAAACCTTTTTAGTTTGTTATCAAGTATTTCGGTTTCACTGGCCTCGTCATCATCACCTTCGCTGTCGTCATTATCATCGTCGTCGTTCATTTCTTCTTGCTTGAAAGGAACGATTTCAATGCCTTCATCGCCTTCGGAAGATTCCTGGTCCACTTCCTCGTCTTGTTTTGTTGATTTAACAGCCCTTGATTCTGTGTCATCTCCATTTTCTCCTTGGCTGTCATTTTCGTCTTCCTCGGCATCACTATTTTCGTCGTCGTTCTCTTCTTGTTTTACTTTTCGTAGCATCTCTGGATTGTCATCATCTTCTGCTTCATCGTCAACATCATTATTTTCCTCGTCCTCAACTTCCTCCTGCTTCTTTTTTTTGGACTCTTCTTCATCTTCTTTTTTATCATCATTGGCTTCTTCATCATCATCATCAGACTCATCTACTTCTTCCTGTTTGACTTTTCTCGCCTTTTCAACGATTTCTATGTCAGCATCATTTTCCTCAACTTCTTCATCGTCTTCCTGTTGCTTCAAACTTCTTCCTTTAATAAATTTGACGATTGCATCTTCATTGTCATTGCCGTCATCAGTTTCCTCTTCTTCAGGATTTGCTTCGTCTTCAGGGTCTACTTCAGGCGATTCTTCTTCGGGTACCTCTTCTTCAGGTACCTCTTCTTCGGGTAACTCTTCTTCAGGTAACTCTTCTTCAGGCAACTCTTCTTCGGGTAGCTCTTCTTCGGGTTCTTCATCAGGAGATTGTTCTTCAGGTTCATCTTCAGAACTTTCTTCCTCGGGCGCTTCTTCATCAGGATTCTGTTCATCAGCTGCTTCTTCTTCCTCTGGTGTTTCTTCTACGGCTTCTTCCTGAGCTTCAGGCTCATTTAACTCACCATCACGCTCTTGTTCCAATCCTTCTTCTTCAGGAGCGTCTTCTTCAGGGGCTTCTTCTTCATCGTCTTCGTCTGGGGTCTCTTCCTCCGGTTCTGGTTCAGGCTCAGGTTCTGGTTCAGGTTCAGGCTCAGGCTCTGGTTCCGGTTCCGGTTCACGCTCACAGCCTGCGGGAGGGATTGATCCATCACATACCTGAAAATAACGAGTAACAATGTAAGTATCTAGTTTTCGCAAAGAACGTCCAAATAATTAGAGGCATTCAAAGTCTCAATACAGACATTGGGAAACACCCAAAGGTATCAATATACCTATTTAATATCGTTACGATCAATTATTATAGGTGTTCTAATTTCTGAAGTCTAAGAAAATATTTAAGTTATTAAAGAATAAATATGATATGACTGCAATTATTATCCTTTTAATTTTTGTACAGTTTTATTATGTAAGTTAGTTCCACTTCCACATGTGGTTGATTAATGCAAAATTATAAAAGTAAAATATGAAAGTTAATTATTTAAGGCTCACCTGATCTTCTTCATTGAACCACGTGTCACTTGGGCATTCCATCAGGTAGGAGCGGCTATTGTAACACTGGTAGTACTGGAAGCAGTTCTCGATGCTGGCGATGCGCAGGAAGTTCTCCTGGCCCGAGCATAGCGACTCTGGGTCCTGTCTCAAGGTGATTGAAAAACCGGAGGTGCAGGCCAGCGCCGCAGCACAGCAAAGCAGTGTGAACGCACCTGGGTAGGTACAAAATATTGAGAAATTTAAGTAAAGAATGTCACATTCATTCTGTGTCGATTGATGGCGATAGATGGCATTTAAGAAATAAACATAAAACATAAACGGTTTAAAACATGCGTACCTATGTGATATAGTAGTATCTAAACCACTGAGGTAATTATTTATTTATTTACATAAAACTTGGTGTGAGAAGATGTTACAAAAGATTTATTGGCTCAGGTCAGATCTGGGTCTGAGTGTTTACCACCGTTATCTCTGATTTCTATAACACAAGTGCTTTAGCTACTTTGGGATTGGAGCAATGTTTGTGATGTTGTCTAAAATTTATTTATTTATTTTTATTTTTATTGCTGTACTTGCACAAATTTTGCCATTACATAATTGGGATGCAAATCAATTAAAGATAATACTTGGTATTTTAAATAAGATGAGAAAACAAAAACGAAAAGTCAATTTATTTCTTAAGCTCTAATAGCTGTTTCAAGTCATAAAAAAATATTTTGATTTAGCCGCACATACAAATGGCAGGTGTTTTTTTAAGTCGGAATCTTATTAAAAAAATATGCGTTTTGATATGTATAGTACTTACTTTTTACAAATATGCCATTCAATATTTATGCCTAACAAAATTAACAGAATAATTTAAAGAGGAGTTAACATGTAAATAATCAACCTTGACCATGAAATTATACAGTTGGAAGAGGATTTCCACCCCAGGGTATGGGAATTAATGATGACATTTGTATCATGATATATTTGATTGACTAATTTGAACAAAAAGCAATTATTGTGACTAAACTATAATAGTTAGACATATAGCTTCGCGGACTTTTTTGTGGGTAATGATGAAAACTATGACATACACTCCCTGACTAATAAAGATTGTATAGCAGATGTATAAGTTACACAGTGTTTTGTCCCTTTCTTTTTAATGTCAAGCTTAAATATTTTGACGGAGAGTCACCATTGTGTAACTTATACATCTGTTATACAATCATTATTAGTAAGGGGGATAGTACGTACATTATTTTTTACAATCATCAATAGTTTTTCAAGCGCACGCCAAATAATTACTTTTATTAGAAATTTTTGATACCGGTTTCATTATTGCAATTTTCGTAGGGATCTCAATTTTTTTAAATAAAATGTAGCCTATGTTACTCGCTGATAATGTAGCTTTCTGTGGTTTTGGAGTTTATTCATTACAAACAAACAAACGTACAGAAAACAAATCTTCACTCTTTATAATTCAGGTCACCACCTTTTTTATTGAACTTGATTAAACAAGATGTTTGCGAATCTTTCGTTTGAATGATGGATCGCTAAAAATATCTCGATTGACATTTTCAAAGACCGTATTTCATGTCAAGTTTGTGATAATGATAAGCGAAAACATTGTGTTTTTCCTTTGTCTTAAGATATTACAACTCGTTATGAAAATGTTGTAGAATTACTTAATCCATTGCTATCCGTAGTAGCGAGCGATACTAAAATAAAAAATAAAAAAAAATAAACAGACGAACATAGAACCTCCTCCTTTTTTTGAAGTCGGTTAAAAACAGAAATACGGTATTGTTTTTTTTTTCAAAAATTAGTGGAAAATTCTCGTGATAGGGTTTTCATTGTTTATGGGTAAGTAAGTAGGTACGAACTATATTTATTTTATTACAAATCAGATAAATATTGTTCATCAGTTCAAAATGTCCTCTTACTTAGGTATGTACCTACATAATAATTGTCTTCTTGATTTTAATACAAATCTTACACCAGTATTCACAAAGTTTACTATGAGGTCTCACAGTGCCCAAGGACGCACTGCGTCCCAACTACCAATCACACGTCATACGTAAAACAAACGAACCAAACACGGAGCTCTAATTCTACGCAATGCGTTCGCATAGACAAGCGTCGTTTGAGTATTGTTTGTGAATACGGGTGTCAAACTCAAACTTAACATTTTATTTAACATTCATTAATTGAAGGAACTCATAAGTGAACTTCAAAGTCTTATTCATTACCAAATTCAGGTAAGTAAGAGAGTTTCAAAGCTACTTATATTTGAGACTTCGGCACATTTAATGGATGGCTCTTGATGAGTCTAAATCGAGCAATAGTTAAGTAACGATCAATTATTTAACTTCAATATTAATTTAATCGTCTTTTGAGGTAACTAGGTATATAAATTGATTCTTGCCGGTTCTTCTCGTTACAAGGTCTCCCGCTTAGGGTTTGCGAACAGATGGCGTAGCTTCTTTGACATTCACAAGTGCTTGTAACAGCCTAGACTGAATAAACGAGTTTTGAATTTTGAATTTTGAATTTTGATGTATTTTTGATGCAGTTTCGTGTCTTATAATATAAACAAGCGACCACCCGAGATTTCGTCCACGAGGACTTTGTTTCACCCCCTATTTTTTGGTTACTTGATTAAGGGCAACAAAGTTAGGTATCTATTAGGAATTCACTTTTATGTTATTTAGATTTACAACGTGTACTTAACTGAATTAATGCAAAACCTTACTAATTTTAGGGCTTATGATTGCTTACATTTTTTTTATATAGAAGCAATCCTGAAATCGCGAATAAAAAGTCGGCTGTTCATGTATTGAACTGCTGACTTTTTATTAAGTTTTACTTATGTATTAAGTCCGCTAAAAATGTTGTATGAAAAGGCTGTTTTTTTTGCAATTTCAGGATTGCTTCCATAAAAAAGTTGTTCGTAATTATGATATGTCGTAATTAAAATTGTAGTTGTGTTGTAAGAAACACACGATAATCTTACACACAATATAATAAAATCCGTAGACATTTTGTGACAAAGCAATCTTTTCAGTAATTACCTGGGTAATTCTTACGTAATCGACCGTTTTAATTTTAAAAGTTATAGGTAGTTACGTTGAAAGCTTATCAATTTCATAAAAATATATAAATTACTTAAAAAAAGGCCAACACACATTAACACCTATAGAATCATTGTATGCTATCATGGCAGGACATGCTGAACAGTTGAAATTGTATTACAATAAATGATTAAGAATTATGAATCAGAATTGTTCTTATTATATATTTCTATGCTTTTGCTTCTCTCCTTAATGGAAATGGATGGTATGGAAACAAATTATTTGTTTGGGGTAACCGACAGAGCAAGAATCCTATACCGTTCAGCGAATAGCACGGAACCGAGTGATTTTCTCTCTAGATTTTGTGTGACAAAGAGAGTCATGAGAGCTATATAAGTATGGAAATATGCGGTGCTAGGGGTGCTATGATGCTTGGCCTTATGAGATTGGGTCTTTAAACCACAATGCAGATTGGTGGGTGTAAAGACTGCAAATGTAGCGGGAGCAATGGCTAAGGTGCCTTCTGGATTACAGAAGAGCTCTTGATATTATTAAATTGTTGGTCACCCATTTGATAACCCTAGTGATAGTTGTCATGCAGGCCGTAGGCCGAGCAATGAGAATTGTTGAGTGGGTGCTGGGCTGGGTGAATTGGTGGATCCACAATAATTACTTATAAAGACGTATAAATTTACTTACTTTTCATGTTGACCGCAGTGCAAGCGTCCGTGTTGCGATCGACTTCAGAAGTAAGTGAGGATCTCAGAAGGGCATCAATTTTATCGAAACCAACCTATCTCAGGTGGCTGATAACACGGACGAAACCGTCAGATATAATAAGATGTAGATACGTCCATCATACTGCATATTATCTGCTACCACTTACTTTAAATTTGCTTAAGCTGCGGTTCCATTAGTGCTGAAGAACAACCTATTATTAATAAAGAGTTTAGAGCCCTAGTTTTCAGAATTGGATACATATTTAAATATTAGCCACGTTGCCTTAATTGCAATTCCATTAATTTACAGCATTCTAAAAACAACAATACATGGGAATGTTACTGTCGGTAAGCGCAGTTTAAGGGAAAAGTTTTGGTTACTAGCAACCCGATGTTGCCGTTTAGTCACAAAATAAGCATTATATTTACTGGAAAATAATTTTGCCTATGTGTTTCACGCAAACATGTCTAAACCAAGATGCGATTTGACCTTTGACCAAACAGGATCGCCATAGCAATCGTTTTGTAGGTTTATTTGTCTATTTCAATTTGGGGATTTTTAACTTGATCTTTTTGCAGCAACAGTGGAACCACCCCTTAAACATTTAGATACTGTATTAGGCTGAATGTTGGTGCATGATTGTACGAATGTCGTGATTATGAGCTTGCGTGCTTTGCTACCTTACTCAAAACGATTTTTGACTACGTCACGTCACGCGTACTAAGTAAAATATTTAAATAAACGGTTTCCACTGAAAATATTAAAACATCGAAATCATGAAAACCTTCTTTTATGATAAGGTCTATTAAGAAGAAAAGGGAAATGCCATAGAAATAGAATGTCAAAGAACAACAATGTCAATCAACAGGTGATCCGAAAAACGAAGTGCAAATGTGTGAGTGAAATAGTGTTGTGTACACTACTTAATAATGTTATCGATGACTGTACCTACTTACGTCTTTTCTGTGTGGCTTAGTGGTTGACATTTTCAATCCAATTTTTCATCTGCGCATTCAGGTGGTTAATGCACTCAGTATCGTAGGATTCGTAGGTAGGTAATTAAAACATTGCGTATAGTTCGAATGGTGTGTAATGTATGATATAATATATTTATATGGACAAGCACAAAAATAATATCATACCTATAGTATTAACGTGATTTCACTTACGTACACGTACGTACTTTTTTATTTGAGTAAATAAGTAAATTGATGAAGTTCATTTTTTTAATTAGGACTTTCTTAAATTCTATAATTTGGTAAGTATTAACAGATTTCCACACCTGACGGAGGCAGAAAAGCAGATCTAATATTATATGTCATCAATGTATACTATCATATTCTGGGAAATAAAGGATTATGATTATGACTAGCGACAGCCCGCGACCTTGTCTACGTGTAAAGTTTTTTTGCTATCCCTCGGGAACAGTTATTTTTTTCGGGATGAAAGGTACCCTATAACCTTTTCTGTACCCCTGACAACGTGTATGCAAAATTTCATCATGATCAGTTCAGTAGTTAAAACATGAAGGCGTAACAAACAAACAAACAGACTTTCGCATTAATAATATCGGTAAATTTACTACTGCCACATCCTAATACTAAAATACCTAATCAAAATACCCACCAAAAACTAAAATAGGTAATTACCTTTTGCATAGGTACTTAGATATGTACCTACCTAGTCAGTAACAATCTGATTAATGAACTATAAGTAGTTTTTTTACGATTCGAGTACGTAGGCAAATCGAACCTCAACAATATGTCAAAAAAATTAGCCTTTTATAATATCTAAAAACGACTGGGCACGATGGACAGGAGGTTCGCATGCTTTTAAAACTTTAGATTGCAATATCTTTGTCCCGGTTGCGTTACATGAGCAACGAATGTATTCGTAGCTGTCCCAATGAATATGTGACAGCGACAAATACATCAACCCACCGGTGTAGGCTCGGATTGATCTGGAATTCGACGATTTAACCAAAACATAACCTCAAAAAATGGCAAACCTCCGGCCCACACGATTTTGTAAATAATTCTGCCGGGAAGCAGTCACAATCGTAACGAAATCTAAAATAAGAACGTATATCATCGGTACATTACTTCTAGTAGTAGGTGGTTTTAGGAAAGAATTATGCAAGTGGCACGGACGTTCGCATGCTCACCTTTTTCTGGTGTGTAGGCAAAGATATACTTCGTCGTTCAAGCTCTAGCTACATCACATCCAGTAAAATTTTAGAAAAATATAAAAAATAGACAGAATCAATAAAACTTGAAAATAACGAAATCAATTTCTTAAAATGGTCTTTATTTTCAAAATAAATTATTAAAAAAATACATCAAAAATAAATAGCATGGCCAATTGGACTGCCTGTCCTAGTATGGTTTATCGATTTTATCGATACTCGTGACGTCATCAGTTAGTCAAGCCCTATCGTAAAACAACGTTTTACTATTTTACGTAAAATATACTAAATTATTTATTGTTTATATAAAATATGACTATACATGGCAAAGGAAACTAATAAACTATGTTCCATACTGTTTTCTTCGTCGATAAACGAATAAATGTAGCGATTTTTTGTTTTTAGAGAAATGTGTGGCAATATCTTATTTACCTGTAAAAAGTGTGATTACTTGGATTGTTTCTTTTTGTCACAGCACAATTACATAAAGAACAAAGACACCATGGCTCCACGATACCTTTATTTAAAATTCTAATTAAGATTATCAAATATTTTAAGCAAACAGTGATTGCTCATTTGCAAGGTGGGACGCTAGGGGCTCTTACTGTAAAAAATGTAGGCACACTGTCACTTGATCCTTTGTCTCTTTTTTTCATAGACCGTGTCCGTATAACGATAACTTCTCTTTTCCACGCTCTATTGGTCTTCTTGAGCGCAGCGAAAATTTTTCTAAGTCTATGGGAAATGCAGAAAATTATTTTGGCAGACAGAGCGTTTATTCACACGATTTACTCACACTATTTTTTCTTTTTTTCTGTATGACGAAGAAAACGCTTAATATTACGCTCTTCCCTGCCCGCAGGTGAGCGGGAGGGGGGTATGTGGGACTCACCAGAAGGGGACCGCAACATTCAACGTTGATCCGCCCGTTACCTAGCGCGCGCACTAGATACGGGTACAATTTATTATTATGAACAATAAAAGAAAATTAAGTAATGTTTAGGTAATAAATGTTTTTTTAACAAAATTAAGATGTTTTAGTCATAATATTCAGATTATGATCGTCAAGCAATTAGATTCAAGAATTTCCAGTCAAATTACTCTACACGGATTTAAATTTAAATCTATACATAGGTAGGTACTTGAAACAGATATTAGCGATAACAAACTTGCATTTGTCGCGGATTTACGGCAACGTTACTGGGATTAAAGTGCCAAAGCCCTTAACTTTATATAAAATTGAAGTGAAACTCAAATAAAATTAACAAATTAATTCAGTTAACTACTTACTTTGTAAGGATAAATCTAGTGAAAGGATTAGATAATAGGCTTGAATGTCACAAATTAAATGACAATGTACAATCTAGATAGGTACTTCCTACCAATGTAGATATAGTATGTAGGTATATTTATATATTCTTAATTGATAGGTATGGTAAGTATACCTATCAAATTATACAACATGTTACACAAATACCCCTAATGCCGAATATGGTATACCTATAAGGACCATCAACCTAAATAACTTTTACTATGGAACCAACTCTGAAATCAAAAAAAAAAAACATTTTGATATTTTCGATTTTAATTTTTGTATGAAACAGCTGATTTTTTTTACGCGATTTCAAAGTTGGTCCCATAGTAAAAGTTGTTCAGTTTGACGGTCCCTATATACCATATTCGGCATTAGGGGTATTTTTGCAACACGTTGTATAATAATAATAATAAAATATTTCGGAAAAACATCCATATGTGTTAGTAGTTAGTGTTAGTAATTACTCAGTATCACTTATTACCGATCTTCATGTGACAGTCGCAATTGCAGTTGTAGATGCAATTATCGCTGCAACTCGTGTAAGTATACGAACTAGTAATTGTACAATTTAGCGATTGTGACTGTTACTTGAAGATCAGTAATAAGCCTCGGGCTTACACTCATCCTACCAATAGTTTCATAGAATTGTCATTTTTTCACGAGACTATCGAAGTATCGCAACATGCATCTGCATTGGCGTTTAGATGGAGCTGGACGAAGATCCTTGACCGACTTTGCTGGGGCTCTATCGACTAAAAACACTGAAGTTAATGTTAACTGTGTTTTGACAGATATATATGATACATTGCTACTTCATTTTGGCACAAATAAAAACTTAATAAAGAAAAGTAGCAATGTATCACATACATATGTCAAAACACATTTAACAATAACTGCAATGTTTTTAGCCGATACCGCCACTGGGCGACCAGCTAGTGTTGGTCGGTATATAAGTATCAATATACGCCAATTAGGCCTCATATTGGCCCAACATGGTCCAGCATCTTGGCCCAACGTGTCCAGCGTCATTGTCTCATGACAGTGACGCTAAATGCAATCTGGTGACATTGATACAACAATATCTCTGCCATAACTTAGAGAGATAAGAGAGTTATCTGGCGACTTCGACAGTAAAAATTCATACTTATTGACAGTGCAGCCACTCTTCAGTTATCTAATATGGAAAAATCTGGTTAAAGATATTAAGCGGATTATGGGTTGAAAAATATTGTAGTTAATAAAAAAATGCAGTTTCAACATCAATTTATTATTAATTACAAAAAAATCTGTTATCAACTTTAGTCAGTCGGTATTAAGAGAGTACTACATATATATTTTGTGTGTCATAATATCGTTCAGTTCAGTTCACCGACAGTGGCTTGCCTAGCACCTGACGCCTAGCTAAGTATTGAAGTAAAAAAAACGTTCACGAAAGTTTGCTTAGTGCCTCGCTAGTAGGGCTAGGCGCTAGGCGCTAAGCTAGCCACCTGTCGGTGTGTACGCGGCCTAAATGGTTGTATAGGAGTGCATTACTTTTTAAACTTACAAATAGATGCACTCCACACAAGACATTCATAAGTTTCGTTAGTAACTTATTTGTTTGGCGCTATCAACAGAAAAAATCTAGCGAACGAACTAAGTTGAATGTTAGTATGTTTCAACAAAGCAATAAGAATTATTTAATAATATAAATAACTTTTATTTATCTGATACCATTCCAAAAGATATTATCAAAATCTTTGGATTTGATTAGTGGCGTCAATCACTCTAAGCTCACTGCAATATTTCGAAAAGTGTTGCCATATAGAGTCCAATCAAAAATGGCCTGATTCAATAATACTATATTCAATTACATACGAGATGTCGCTCGCTAACCATAGACAATACTAATTACGACGTTTTGAAATGTCAATTTCACACACCTATTCATTTCTATTCTATTCGAATAATCGAAAAGCCGAGCGTTTGCCACTTGTCTAGGCCCTCAGATCGGTCATACCAGTCAATGCCCGCGAAATAATATTCCTTGTAAGTATAAAAAATCGAAACATATTTGAAATTATCAATATTTGTTTCCTGAATGACTTATCTAAAACCTGAGTCAGGCTCTTATCGTATTGTGTGATTGGTGATATTTTATGAAGTGTCCTTGAAATTCTTCTCATGACTAACTAGCCAATAACATACAACGGTAAACTACTTCATTAATGTTCTATTTGAAGTACCTACTTACTAAGTTTTTATTTTTGTAATAATTAGGTGTATAATGTTATTTAGTAAGGTATAATGTAGGTATTTATTTTTCTTTAGTTAAAGATAATAGAATAACCAACTTAAACAACATGAGAATGTAAGCAATAATTGTGGAGTATCTATAATTGCTTTAATAATACAGCTAAACTATTATAATGACAATAAATTTAACAAAATCAACAATTTATTTACTGCAAGCACACAAGTCAACATGATTATTTAGGCCTGTCCCGTGTGGAAACCGAACAAACTTAATTTTGTATTAGGACAAATTCAAATAAGCAAATATTTTTGTTATTCATTCTTAAAAAGGGAGGGGAAAAAAGAAAAAATATTTTGGCTAATAATTTTTGGTTTCGAAAGAGAGACTTGTTTCTTAGATTACTCCATTGCGAAAGACGAATATAGACGACTTTAGTTTTTTAAGATGATGATGACTTTACGAATTAAAAAAACCTTCTTTGTCTTGGCCCATAGATTTAGATATTTTTTAACTTACAAACCAGACTATCACAAGAGTGATTTATACAGTGTTGTGTACAAAAATTTTTCTAAGTCTATGGTTGTGTAGGTCACGTTATTTATACTAAATAAGTCCATGGCTACACGTAGTTCCCACTGCTTACTTTATAGTATTACAAGGATTACCCTTGAGAAATGTATGAAATCTGAGGTTTAACTTGTTTACTAGACCGTTCCTGAGGGATGACTCTAAGCCCATAAACTATTAGACAAAGTTACATAGGATTTCCTCGAAATATTTCGTTAACATTGTAAGAACTTAAAGGATTTAATAATTTTTATAATTTATTCCGAGCGGTTCTCTTTTCTACTATTAATTTTGTGATAAATTGTAGGTGCATTTTAAAGTAATTTGGGTAAAATAAGCAAACACATTATCCGAAATATAGTAGAGTTTCTAGTAACTCCCTGTCACCGCTGTAGCACCCTGAGGAAAGAATAGTAGATTATTAGACAAGGGTCAAAAGGAAATGACTTTTGCCCGAGTTAAACACTCTACTTTTCACTTCGAATATAAGGAAAGTAAAAAAACGTAGTTTTTTCAAAATATTTATTAATAAAAACATCTAGTAACTACATAGGTAGACCATATTTATTTATTTCTTATTTCAAATTTAAAACAGCCCGCGTCGCCGCTCCGCCCAATGTTTTTAATTTTGCACTGGTTGTTATACCAACTCTATGGTCTATGTAACCAAATTCATTTCTGTTTTTAAAATTATTTTACACCCTAGGGTGGAATTCAAAGTTTTTAACCCGCTGCTTAGTTTAAATATACATCACTTTCCGAATATGAGAAATGAAATCAATTTATCTTCTGTCTACTGTACAACTTATGGGTTCCGTATTGGTCCCAGTTTTGATCCCCGACTTGGACAAAATACAATGAGATTTATTTAACAATGTACAACAAAAGTGACCAACTTCACACTTGCTGTACAAAACGATTTATTTTAATCTCTAATATTTACTTTTTACCATTTCAAACAATATCAAATTCAAATAATATTAGATTTAATTAATATACAACATGTTACAAAAGTATCTCTAATGCCGAATATGCTATATAGGGACCATCAAACTGAACAAGTTTTACTATGGGACCATCTCTGAAATCGCGAAAAAAAAATCAGCTGTTTCATACATTATGATATTTTTTATTTAAATTTTTGTTTTGTTTAAAAGTTATCAGTTTGATGGTCCCTATATACCATATTCGGCATTAGGGGTATTTTTGTAACATGTTGTATATGATAAAAACAATACCTTTCAGAAACTAGCTCGTTTGTATGGAAAACCATATAGTGGCCCCTATATTCTTTTGAGCATTATATATTTTTATATATAAATAAAATGATGATATCTAATATAAAAGCTTTTGTATTTACATAATATTCTGGGAATAAAGCGCCACGATTTCACGGTATTTTCGGAAAGGGTAGGTATTATGCTTTAATAAAAATTGCTGGCTTAAAAACCCATATTATTTTAGCGATCGTTACGGATGAATGTTTTTTTTCCGTTTGTGAATGTGACGTGTCGGGCCAGATAAAGGGGAAACAATGCTAATTGTAAAATCAATCATACGAGAGTGCGTAGGACACAAATGGAGTTTTTATTAATTTCATTAAAGCTAATAAACGTAGGTACATACAGATTTTTATTAAATTTCATTAAAGCTGATAAACGTACAATCCGAAATTAATTACTAGATTATGTCATTTTTCCCTGCAATTTTCTCTGTAACTTTTCCCATTTTCTATTTCTTATTTTTTAAATTACTATCATAGAATTGTGATACAAAAATATAAGTACACACAAAAGATGTTATTTTATTACTTTTTGATACAAATACATCCAGTCAATTGGTTTGCATACTTATTATATAATTTCGCATTTACTAGCACTTTCTTAGTTTTTTCATGTTTGTAATGAAGTTAGATAAAGCTCTCTTACTAGTTCAGTAACATACTTCCAATACAGATCAGTACCCTTAGCACGAACGACAATCGAGAAAAAAACGCGCGTAAAAGTACTCGATAGAGATTATCTATGGAAAATTTCGTTTCGCTTTTCAAAGGTAGATGGCGCTGTACAAATTTCCCATACAAAATTACTCTATCGAATGTTTTTACGCGCGTTATTTTTTTTCGATAGTTGTTCGTGCTAAGGGTACAGCATTTAAGTATACGCCAGTTTCTAAATTTAAAAAAGCGACGCTCGGGCGCCCGAGCAATCTAATTAGGCGTGCATCTACGTACGTTTGTGCGTTTACGAGCTCCAAAGTGGATTAGATAACATTTAACACTAGACAACTTAGAGCTTACTACGAAAGAAGACTCGCGATAAACGGACGATGTTCGTTCGGTTAATTTATAAATAGCAACCTTACCAGTATACACTTTACGTATGTGCATTTTGTGTATAGTACATTTCGCTTATTGTACATTTTACGTATTGTACATTTTACGTATTGTACATTTTACGTATTGTACATTTTACGTATTGTACATTTTGCATATTGTACAATTTGCGAATTCTACATTTGGCGTATTGTACATTTTGCAAGAGGTGCACATTTTTCGTATTGTACATTATGCTATGAAGGGCTTAATAAGCTAAAAATGTTTGTGAAGCGGCATAAAACGTAGAAAGTTTATCGTGGTTTGGTTTACAGAGTAGGCCTTTAGAGGAAACAGTCGGGTTTTCACTAGAATAGTAGTACATTTACAGAAGCTACTTCTCAGACATCTAAAATAAGAAATACATACGTCATGAAGTTAGTAAAGGAGGCAGGTGGGATTGACTTTTGATGGATCGAGCCGATCGGATAATTCCGATACACTGTGGCATATGTCTACCTATGTATTAGTGGCCTTACAAACAATTACAATATCACCCTGTGCTCTAATAATAATACTTTTGAAAAACGAACTCCTAACCCATCAAGGCCCGGAAAATGAGACACAATTGATATTCTATTGTTATTCCGCCGCATTCGGCCGCTCGGGTGTTGATGAATTAATTTACATAAGTCATTTACAACATAATTATGTGAGTAACTATTAATAAAAAAACTATTGTCATGATTTGCCAATGAAGAAAGGGTACCTACTTAATTTGCGAGTAAGACACTTTTATAGTTTTTCTTAGAATTTTCGCCAGAATATAAATGATGCGGTATTCATTTAAAACTTATAAAATAAAGCAATAACTTTAAGGTTATTGCTCTGGAAGTTAATATCCATTGCAGCGAAGTTCATTTCCGGATATTAAAATTGATATAAAACGTATTTAACATGCGTCATAAAGGCAGGGCTGCCAATTTTATTTTATTTAGTTTTTTTCGGTAATGGTAAGTATAATTACCTTTTCTCTCTCTCTCTCTTTCTTGACTCATTAAGGTGCATAGTCTGCACACTAGCGCCGCCATTGGAATAAAAACATAGTGCTTAAATAAAAACGAAATTGTGAATTATCTTTCCAGTTAAGTGGCCAAAAGTGGCCACATTTAGCAAAAAAACTTATTTAATCTAAACGACAGGCTAATAATTATTGTTACTCGATAAAAAGTACCACAAAGTTTCTTCGGAGTGCACTACAGAGGGATAATTCACAATTTCGTCTTTAATTAAGCACTGTGATTTTTTTCCAATGGCGGCGCTAGTGTGCGGCCTATGCGCCCTTAATTAAAAAAATATTGTTAAGTCAACAATGAAATAAACTTACTGATTCATTGTTAAAGTAAAATAAAAGGTTTACCATGTCAAAATCTTCTTTGCAATAAAGATTATTGAGTAAAATTAGTCAAAAAATAAATTTGTTTTAGTCACAACATTTCCCAACGAGATAATTTTGAGTTATTCATGATTAAGGAAATACAAAAACCTTTTATTTGTATCATTATTAATGTTATTAGTTATCTTAACAACCCTTTGAATAAGTGAAACTAATACTTCATTTGAACTTCTTCTATGTGTCGGTTTGTTTATGCAGATGAGTCAATAAAAGACGGACGACATCCACTTGACATTTAAAAAAATCGTACTAGTTTTTGATCATGATATTCTTTGATAAACTGACTCGTTATCATTTTCACGGATTTCTAGGTATGTCAGCATTAAATTGTTTGTGTGTGTCCCTCGTTTATTACTTAATAAACACACATGCTAACTTCTTTTCGCACTCTTCACTCGTAAAAAGTGGTTATTAGTTTTTTTCACAATTTGTCAACGAATAGCTCTTCCTGTAAAACCAAATGCGTGAATAGAAAGAGAATAAAAAAACATATGAACGCGCAGGTATACACCTTTAATAAATAAATCTAAGGCACTTATACACATAAAGCGTTAGTGATTGTATGCTCAGTGTTTACACTTTTCAAATTTTCGCAAGTTCAGAATGAATTGCATTGAAACAAAACACTTACAATGCGATTAAATTGACAATAGACATTGATCTGCTGCAACTTCACTCGAGAATGTATTTCGAAGAGTAAATTTTTAAAATTAAAATACATCGTTTTGCACCGCAAGCGCTCTGAAGTTGGTGACTTCAGTTGCACACAGTTACATTAATCGACAGTAACATCATAATTATTTGAATGCCAAAATAGGGAGCTTTAAGCATATATAGTAAAATCACAAACAAACTAACTTGAGTCTTTTCATAGTTTATAGCAATACCTAGATCTACTGAGATGGAAGTGGAGCATTAATAAATTAATAAGGAAGCCTCACTTAATTAATTTCTTACAGCTGTCACGTATAATTAAGTGACAGTTCAATGTGAAATGTAATATCACGTAATATGTGCCAACTTTCACAATTGATGATTCTGTACATCAACAAAAGTGGGTCACATCTTTATTTGTCAAAAGTTTAAATAATTAAAGACATTTATATCCTGATAATAGTATTTTTTAAATCTCGTTTTTAAAAATAAAGTTCTTTATTTGTTTTTAGTCCGATACTTATACTTTTTAGGTAGGTAGTTTCAAAAATGTTTTTTTTTTAAGTTTTTTCAGGAAATAATTATTTTCTGCTTGGTTTTATTATAAAGTTCCTGTGGCCTTTTTCCGGCTCCATCATCAGACCCTGGACACTTAGGTCAATTTAAAAACGTTTCTCAATCATCTCTGGTCTCGATATTGGTGGTGCAGTTGTTATTTTTTTCATTACACAAGTGCTTTATCTACTTACTTTGGAATCGGAGCAATGTGTGTGATGTA
Organism: Catoptria pinella; assembly: GCA_963556745.1. Lineage (NCBI taxonomy): Eukaryota > Metazoa > Arthropoda > Insecta > Lepidoptera > Crambidae > Catoptria > Catoptria pinella. The sequence goes on from OY750771.1 coordinate 3,807,633, forward strand.
GTTTTAATTTTTTTATTATGTCATATTATTTTTTTAAACCTAGGTATTCTGCCATTAAAAGCAGACTTGCATTGTAATAAAATCAGATTACTATTATCATAATATATTTAGCTAGAATTTTTATTTTTGGCTGGATGACAGTTCGTTCTTTTAAAAAAGATAAGTGTGTCAGAATGGGGTACTTATCTAAACGAATAAACCGAACTGACAATTATCAGCTCCTGTTTCTTAAGCTGGGGACACATCATCAATGGTTGGCATACGGTATACAAGGATTGGTGGAAGTTCGCTTGGAAAACAAAATCAAGCTGACAGAGAGCGAAACACGTTAATTGGTATTCTCGCTTATGACACTTTTCTTTAAATACTAAGTGGGCCTTGTTTAAAACTTGTCAATTTATCAATTGTCATGACAATTCGGCTTACACTGCCGTGTAGCTATAAATAGTTTGTTCTCTTTTCAAATTGGTTGACGCAATGGATATAAAATTGTCAGGACAGGTGACAAATTGTCACATTTATTAAATAGGGCCCTGGTAAGTGCCTCCCTTTTAATAATAAAGTAATAAAGACGTCCACAGAGTATTTGTAAGCCTTGTTTTGTCCTTTATTCATGGCATTGCCTACATAATATACAAGGTGTTACAAGTAACAGGTTGTATATGCCTAGGTAGGTATATACATTCCTAGGTTGGTTACATAATAATTATAATCCCTTCTATTATAACATCGTTGAACTGAATAAAGTACTTATTTCAAACTTAAGTTAGTTTGAATTGGAACTATTTGAACTATGGTATAATATCGACGATCCTAAGCTGGTAATATTGATTTCGTTTTGAGTTGACTATTCCAACTAAGTTGTAAGTAACCTACTTAAACAAAGCAACAGGTAAGTTACATAAGGTACCTTGTTCTATCGCTTGATCAAACTTTTTCTTCATGGAAAGTAAAGTTATCTATTAAGATAAATAATGTTAGAAAAAATACTAGAAAAAATCGACTCACCCGTAGCACCTCAGACGGGACTCGAACCCGCACCCTTGGGATTCCGGCCCAATGCACTGACCAATCATGCTACCGAGTCGCCTGGTTGGAGCCGAGCATGATTGTTCAGTGCATTGGGCCGGATCCCAAGGGTGCGGGTTCGAGTCCCGTCTGAGGTGCTACGGGTGAGCCGATTTTTTCTAGTATTTTTTCTAATATTATTTATCTTAATATAAAAATAGCATTGTGAATGCGCAAAATCTAAATTTAATAAAGTTATCTATTTTTACAGAACTTTAAATCTTTAAAAAAGTTTATTCTCTTGTTTTGTTATTACGCGTCGTTAGTACAAAACGCTCAATTGAGCTTAAACGCATATTTGCATTTAAATCTCTATTTCAAGTGAGGAAAATGGTAGACTATTTTTAATTATAAGTGAATTCATAAAATCCAATCGGATCGAAATAAGGCCAATTTTAGACTTGATATTATCTTAGCTGTTAGTAGAGAGTAGAGGTACTTTGCCTGGCATGTTCGTTGAATTTAAACACAGAATATACGTCTACTCTCTACTTACAGCTAAGATAATGTAAACCAGCCCTTAAGAGTCCAGATGAAAAGAAAAGTATTAAAGTGTTTGTGGTGCATTAGTTCCCTCCCACATTGCCAACTCGTGTGGTTCTTCACATCTCGTCGAGTTTCTTTCACATTCACACAGTTGCTATAAATCGGTACACAATGTGAGAGGACAACAAACAATAATAATTAAGTAGGTACAATGTACAGTAATAGGGTTCCCGTTTAACCCTTGGGTACGGGATCTTAAAAAGAGAAAGAAAGCCAACCAGGTACTCCTCCGCTCCGCAGTCCGCATACGCGATGCGCGTCACTCAGTCCGCACGTTTAGCTTTACTTCACAATTTTCCATGTCCGTCGAGACTAGCCTTTAGGTACCTAGGTACAACGGTAACCGTCCTGAAATTTAGTCACAAATTTTGTTGCTAACAGCAACAAATAAACAAAACTTTGTTTTAATTTGCATTGAAATCGTCGGGTCTGTGGATAGAAGCTATTCAACATGATCATATTTCATATACGTAAAATGAACACAATCTACATTTTTGATGTGACGTATTAACAGTACAAATAAGTTTAATTTAGAACTTTATCTTTTAACACTAGTGGTTCTGTGAGCTGTAGACCTCGTTTTAACATAATTATCTCCACCATTTTGATGATTTTAATATCTGTGACAGGTGTAGGTACCACTATTAAGTAGGCATATATTAAAAACACCCATATTACATACTTTGCTTAGTTTGGGGCTAGATGGCGCTCTGTGAAATTGTGCAAGCATTTATTTTTTATTTTGAATAGTTTTGAAAAACTGGCTCCACAAAAAAGTATATATATTTATCCGACCTACTCACAAAATTTCACGAGAAGTGGTTGAGAAATGCAACCTGTTGAGGAGTACAGATGGACAGACATACGAAAGCATTTTGCTCAAGCTGAAGAAAATGAACAAAAAGTATACATGTTGTTATTCATATTATAGTATTAGGATAGCAACTAGGAGCAATACTTATACGAATTCCATACAAATATTTTCGTAGTCTCAACAAAATAATAAATAATAATAATTAAATAATAAATTAGACAATATCACATACATTGCTCCGATTTCAAAGTAAGTAGCTAAAGCACTTGTGTTATGAAAATCAGAGACAACGGTGGTATCACAAACACCCAGACCTGAGCCAATATAGAAAAGTTCGTTTTCTAAATTGACCCAAACGGGGATCGAACCCGGGGCCTTAGAGATGGCGACACCTTGAAAACCGGTGTACAAAGCCACTTGACCACGGAGGTCGTCAAAGAGGAAAAGCTCATTTATTATGACATCACATTTACGGAACGGGGCACACGACGCAAGCCAACTAAAGCTTCTGTGTGACTTCAGCCTTACCCTGTAAGTCCGCGACGGCCAATTAACTTCTCATTTCTCCTAATTTGTTTTACGTGATTTAGTATTCTCTCATTTACATCAGAGAACAATAAATGTTCCCAGATTCCTTTTTAAGTACACTTGGCTGAATAAAGAGACGGTATCTCCTCAGGTAGATTATGGAAGAGAAATCTATTTTTTTTAAATGAATGTCTATTTTTATTGTTAATTCTAAAGTAATAAGTAATTTGTTCATTCAAAATTAATCCATTAAGGGGCTGACATGAGCCAACTAGCGCCGCCAGTCGATTTTATTTCGTTTATTCTAAATAAGTTCAATTTCTTAAAAAGGGAATCAGTCAAGATTTTGTTAATAACGTCTAATATTTATTGAATAACTTTACACAGTTTGAAAAGGCGTTCAAACAGTTTAAAAAGCGATTTTGTTAAAAGTGGCCACTGTTGGTTCAAACCAGTTTTTAAACTAGGTATTGCACGCATTTTGTAATGTTGTAACGTTATTCAATAAACATTAGACGTCATTCACAAGACCTTGACTGATCTTTTCTAAGAAATTGGGCTTATTTAGAATAAATAAAATAAAATCAACTGGCGGCACTAGTTGGTTCATGTCAGCCCCTAAAGTCATTCGGCATCAAAATACTATTCATCCAAAAATACTTGGATAATTAGTATTTTTCGCTTAAAGATTATATGTAAGATTAATTGTAAAAAAATACCTTCTCTAAAAAAACCGCAACCTAGATTCTACAGTACATATCAAGGCGTGATATTCTATCCCTCAAACTTGTTAGTTATGTGCCTCTAGTGTAGGGTTGCCAATTTATTCTACAAGATATGATATACAAAGTGTATTTAGGTGTGAGAAGGAAAATAAACGTATTTTAGAAAAATGAACAGTAACTCATTAATTGACCAAAATCAATAATGAGAAATCAAGTTAATGAACTTTATACAATACCAAATAATACACACTAGAAAAATTACGACTCGCTCCAGATCATATTCTCGGACGGGAATCGAACCCGCAACCTTTCGAAGTCCGGTCCAATGCTTTTACCGCTGAGCTTCTGTGAACTAGTGGAAACGCTGGCTTGCAGCGTAAGAGTGGAATATATTAGAAGATATTTCAAATCATTAGATACGCATAATATGAACTTTAACAAAAACACGTCTATTGAAGTCGGGTGGGACTGAATGACAACTTTTAAAATTCTGAAATTTCCACCCGACTTCATAAGATAATGAATTTTCGCATTAGAGAAAACCCATCTACGCGAATTCGTTGGTAGATTAATGATTAATTGTAGTTAACTACATTAATGAGTTCTTGCAATAAGCCAACGATTTCCTCCTTCTGTCATACTATCAGTATTTTGTATAGGTACTTTATTTGTATTAAATTTAGATATTTCGCATTCACAATGCTATTTTTATATTAAGATGAATAATATTAGAAAAAATACTAGAAAAAATCGACTCACCCGTAGCACCTCAGACGGGACTCGAACCCTCACCCTTGGGATTCCGGCCCAATGCACTGACCAATTATGCTACCGAGTCGCTAGTGGGAGCGGCGAAATTTTCTAGTACTTTTTACTTCTTCGCTGCAAGCCAGCGCAATTTCACCAATGTGTGGAAATACCACCACATTTGACAGTTGATAAAGATGAAACAGCTTTACAAGGTGTTACAAAAGTACCCCTAATGCCGAATATGGTAGATAGGGACCATCAAACTGAACAACTTTTACTATGGGACCAACTCTGAAATCACGAAAAAAAAAAACAGCTGTTTCATACATTTTGATATTTTCGTAATTAATTTTTGTATGAAACAGCTCATTTTATTTTTCACCTTGTGTAATAATTAAATTTAGATTTTTCGCATTCACAATGCTATTTTTATATTAAGATAAATAATATTAGAAAAAATACTAGAAAAAAAATCGACATACTCGTAGTTTACTATATTTTGGAGTTTATTTTTGTTCAACAGTAAGAAGTTTAATGTGGTGAAAAACAGTTTAATACTGTTTTTAACAGTGTTACTCTAGTGATCCAGTGATTGAGTAACATTTGCGTTTAGTTGCAACTATTTTGGTGTTGCAGTAAAAGTACCTCGATATAACGGCCAAAGTCGATTAGTTTTGTTTTCCATGTCATACGGGCTGTATCGTCAGCCGACTAGCTGCAGCTTTGTAATAGAATATCCTCGCAATATTTGTCGTGTATCAGATTACGGCGAGGAAACCGTTCTTTGAAATACCTGCGTTGTTCTAAAAAGGAATGTTTTATAAAATATTTTCTATGTTAAAACTGATTCCTATGTTAAATAGTACGGATGGACCCTTAAAGTTGATTTGCTATTATACAGGGTGTTTCATTATAACCCGTAAAATTTTGTTTTTTATTTGTATGGAAAACTGCAAAGTGACAACACTAGACTATTGTTTCTCATATTCGGAAAGTGATGTATATTTAAACTGAGCAGCGGGTTAAACAACTCTGCGTTCCACCCTAGGGTGTCAAATAATTTTGAAAATAGAACTGAATTTGGTTACATAGTCGACCATAGAGTCACCTCATCGGCAATGGAAATGTTTACAATGGGTGCATTCCAACAGTTTAATCGCCGAGTCATCGATCACCATAGAGTACATTTTAACTATGGAAAGGAATAAAATTGAACATTGAAACAAATTACTTCAATAAATATTGTTGAAAAACTTTGATTTTTTTTCTTATATTCGAAATGAACAGTAGAGTGTTTTTAACACGGGTAAAAGTCATCAATTCCATACTCGAACTCGAAATATCTCGTATGGGAATTACTTCCTTTTGACCCTTGTCTAATAATCTACTATTTTAAAAAATGTGGTGGTTTTCAAGATTTATAATAATTTTCAATACTTTTGCTCGAAAATGTGTGTTTTCGATGTGTCATCATCATGAATCACAACTACTCGTTACTTACGTTTTTATATCAATCAAATTAATGTGAAAATCATATTCACATGTATCTATATCATAATTTCACTGTCAAGCATTTTATCATGAGATTTTGCTTTTTTGTGTGACTTAAAAACTCGATGAATCTAAGATCGACACTAAATTGCATTTTACAGAATCGATCTGTTTAATCTCTCTATGCTTATTTCTAAAAATATCAAATTCAAGATATAAATATTTGAAAAAGACTCAGAGTGAGTGAAGATGGACGAGGCAACCTAACAACCTAGTATGCGAAACAAACTCAGTATTTTCATAGTGCACGTGGGCGGACAAAGAAACCTAGTTATTGTGTACGAACAATGCAGTCCATTACCTTGGGCGGTTTGCAATCAGCTTTGCTGCTGTGACACACATTGGCGTTTTACTACCTCAACTAGAAAGAAAAAATAAAGACTATAACTTAATAATCATAATCATAATAAATAATAATAGATAATCATAATCATAATTTCATTTGCAAGGTAACATAGGTTTTTCATAAACAGGTGATAATGTTATTAATAGATAAAGTACAAATGTTTGCCTTAAACACAAAAGCATGCAAAAATTATGAAATGTAGACTTTGACTTATTAAGCAGTGTTCCTTTGTTAGACTAGCGAATTTTGGGAATCACGTAGGTTGGATGTCAGTGCATGTTTGGAAAAAATCTGTGTTTGTACCACCAAAGAAAGTCACAATAAGGGTGTTAAAATTTTAACTTTATATTTATTTATAAGATAGGAGGCGTCAAGAGCTTTTGATCTTAAGGTCAGAATAATATTTGTGCAAAGTTTGAAAATAGTCAATTGGTGTCGTTACCGATTGGGGAGTACTGGGGGTTGAAATTTTAGATATTGTACACACACCCTATACAAGGTGTTACAAAAGTACCCCTAATGCCGAATATGGTAGATAGGGACCATCAAACTGAACAACTTTCACTATGGGACCAACTCTGAAATCGCGAAAAAAAAATCAGCTGTTTCATACATTTTGATATTTTTGATTTTAATTTTTGTATGAAACAGCTGATTTTTTTTTCGCGATTTCAGAGTTGGTCTCATAGTAAAAGTTGTTCAGTTTGATGGTCCCTATCTACCATATTCGGCATTAGGGGTACTTTTGTAACACCTTGTATAGCATAAGGCAGCGTTCGGCCATAGTTTCGAAGTCCAGGATTTGGGGGCACTATTCAAAAGACTATCCTGGGGCCCTACCGGCTAACTTTTCGAACTTCTGCGGGTCTTCCGAGCTTCAACTTAAAACTGATAAATCGAAGTAAGGAGTTTCATATTGTACTATTCGCCGAAGACAACATGAATTGGGGTTCGCCATTTTGGCCCGATTGGGGCTTATCTGTTTTAATTTGAATCTCGGCAGACTTTCCGAAGTTTGATGTGTTAGCCGGTACGGCCCCAGCTATACCTTTTATTTATTTCACTACATGTCATGTCGATATGTTCTTTCCAATTACAGTTTTTGTCAAGAGTTAAACCTAAAAATTTTGATGAATTATTGTTGCCAATCTTATGTTCATTGTATTAGAAAATTGTCTTCCTTAAATTGACGAATAATGAATTTTTCTCTAACCATTTAATTATGTTGCTTATTGCTAAGTTGATTCTAGTTTCATAATCCTCCTGTTTTCCTGTCGTTTGGTGTTATTGGAGTAATATCGTCGGCAAACAATATTCATTTTTCGTTCGTTACATTAGGCGAGTCATTTATGAAAAGAAGAAAAAGTAATGTCGACAAGACACTACCTTGAGGCATACCCATGTTATATCTCAAGAACGATGAGCTACATGGTTTACTTAGGGACGTGTTCTCTATTAATTGCTGATTATTCTACACATTAGGTACTACGCGTTCCCTTCATGATTGCCGCTACCTCCCGGCCCGCCTCGTCATACCGCACCCCCTGCGTCGTCTTTCTAGTACGGCTAGCAACGCAAAGCTTAATTTTTGTTTCTGTTGATTTAATCATTTCGTTCGTTATTTGTGTTGTTATAATGATTAAAAGAGTAAAGTTTCTACATAATGGCGAACCTAACAGTTATATAAATTAATGATACTCTTTGAACAAGAAAAAAATTAAAAACAGTTGAAAAACATGATTACTTTTTTGTCTACAATACCGTTAGCTGTGACGTAATAACGGTCGTCGATGGCAATCACGAAGTGAACGCGTTACGTCCGTATTCACGGACGATTAAGGAGTCAGGCTAGCCCCAGACCTACCGGTTTCATTTCTTTGCTTTGCTGTTCTAGTTGAACGGGGTCTACCGGCTAACGCATCGAATTTCGGAAATCCTGCCGGGCTTCAAATTATAACAGATAAATCGAGCCCCAATCGGGCCAAAATGGCGAACCCTAATATATGATGTCACACGAACATCGATATTTTCTAAATAACTTTGAATAGTACAATACGAAACTTCTTACTTCCATTTATCTGTTTTAAGGCCCCTATATACCTCAAGTGGCGCCCTCATTTTAATTAAATTTATTGCTCGCTAAGTACATAATGTATCGAAAATTCACATGTACAGATTGAAGCTAAGGTTCTATAGTTTATTTACAAACAATATCCTAATCTATAGTTTATTAACAAAAAAAGTAGTTCGCAAAAGTGCTAAAAGTGGCCACTTTTAGCACTTTTGCGAACTACTACTACAACGAACAAAATTTTACTGAGGTTATTGTTTGTAAATAAACTATAGAACCTTAGCTTCAATCTGTACATGTGAATTTTCGATACATTATGTACTTAGCGAGCAATAAATTTAATTAAAACGAGGGCGCCACTTGAGGTATATAGGAGCCTTAAGTTGAAGCCCGGCAGACTTTCTGAAGTTCGATGCGTTAGCCGGTACGGCCCCCTGTGCTACTAGAACAGCAAAGCAAAGAAATGAAACCGGTAGGTCTAGGGCCAGCCTTATATTCATAACTCTTCAACTATTCCAGCGTAAATTATACCGTATTTTTCACATTTGTCTATAAGTACTTCGTGATTAACCATATCGAAAGCTTTGCTAATGTCTTAAATGACAACGGTAACAGGTATTTTTTTAACCAACTAGTTCGTTTATAGCGCTGACTAACGTAACTTACTCTAATCAGTACCCTTAGCACGAACATCTATCGAGAAAAGAAACGCGCGTAAAAGTACTCGATACAATGATTAATTATCTATGGAAAATTTCATTTCGGTTTTTAGCGGTAGATGGCGCTGTACAAATTTTCCACACAAAGTTACGCTATCGAATGTTTTTACGCGCGTTATTTTTTTAACATTGTATTACGTTATAATAATGGTTAAAACTATCTTGGCTGTTAGTAGAGAGTGAGGTACACACGACGGCATCTCAGACTATACATGTTGACCTTGAGACCGCCTTTATGTCTTACGTAATAAAAGCAGTTTTCGCAGTTTAACTGTATAACCTGACGTGCTGTCGTGTGTACATTACCTGGCATGTTCGTTGATTTTAAAAGCACGTCAAACTCAGCAGTCAATGTACGTCTACTCTCTACTGCCAGCTATGTTAACCAGCCATTATAACGTAATACAATGTTAAAAAAATAATGCGAGAGAGCTAAGATAATGTAAAGTAGCTTTAAGAACTAGGTGTGTAAGTTTTTTTTAAAATATTTAACATAGATTTTGAAATATAATTATTCTTTAGTGATTTTATACAAAACAAAAAAGTGCAAATATTTATTTAAAAAATCAAAACGTACAGACCTTCGATATCATCACAACAACATACTATAATATCTTTACTCTAGCTAGGCCTAGGTGAAGGCTTGGTAAAGGTTTAGATTAGAGGGTGGGAAACGCCATCGCATTATACATATTATACACGTTGTCAAAGGTAAGTATAGAAAAATACATAAGTACAGATAAAGAAATAAGGATTTGGATATTGATTCTTAGCTGCATTCATTCCACTTGCTATTCACTCAGTTGCTCTAAGTGGTATATTCCACTTGCTATTCACTCAGTTTCTCTAAGTAGCATTCCACTTGCTGTTCACTCTGTTGCTCTAAGTAGCATTCCACTTGCTATTCACTCAGTTGCTCTAAGTAGCATTCCACTTGCTATTCACTCAGTTTCTAAGTGGCATTTCACTTGCTATTTACTCAATTGTTCTATATAGCATTCCACTTGCTATTCAATTCACTCAGTTGCTCTATGTGGCATTCCACTTACTATTCACTCAGTTGAAAAATAAAAAAGAAATAACGATTAATAATTTATTGTTTCCAGAATCGCGTCTACGTTTCTTTTTTGGTTTTCAAAATGTTGAAACTGTTTTTAACGACTGGACTGAGCTATCAAATATCAAAGGTGCTTTCAGACACCTAGCTGGGTTGGAAGTGTTATTTATAGAAATAATTTAAAATACTTTTAACGTAAGCTGAAAAACTATTAATTTATATATTATTTATATAAAACTTAATATTTTCAGGATTCGTTATATTTTATGTAAGATTTTACTGCATGTTTTTTTTTTTTAATTTTTTGTCATGTATTGTACTATCATTTTCTGATTTTCCCTACTTTTGTTGGGATATGGACAAAGTATGTAATTTACCGCATTTATGTTAAGTATTTTACTTGGGAGAGTGTCATCAATCATCCTGTATTGTTAAAATTAAGTTCTAATAAAAGACCAAATCTGTATAATACAAACTGACATAATAATTTAAGTTAAGACTGTCGTCAACTGTCGTCGCAAAAGGGAAAATTGTTTTTACTTTCAAGTTATGATCTTATCCCACTGGGAAGCTTTGTTGTTTCTTGCGGAATAAATGTGGATATTAATCTTTTGATCTGTTACCAAGATTTGGTAACCTTTGGGAAATTTAATCGTGCACCTACGACGTAGTACATACTTAAGAAGCAATAGAGTGGTTTACGTTTGTGGAATAAACAGTGTCAAAAGTAACACTACTTTTAACTTCTGCGTAAAATAAAAACGAAAAATGCGATAAAATTAAAACAAATCAACGAAATCCTCTGAGTTCAATTTTCAGTTAATAATATCTTATAAATCTTTATTATTTTCAATATTTTTTCAAAAACAACTTGTTAAATTTTGAAATCACGATATAGCATTCGTAAAAAAGCCGAAACTTGAAATCACAATGAAGTCACAACTTTTCCAATTTATTCCTAAAATATACTTGAGTAGGTATTTTAATCACGTTCCAAAAAGTTTACTATTATAAAGCCACTGACATCGCTCAAAGGAAAGCTCAGCTGAATTGGCAGTAGGCGGGACTTATACCGAGAAGACCCGATTGCCGATGGGGGGAAAGCTTACGACGCTCCGTGGGCAGGCCCCTACAAGGTGGACCGACAATCTGGATATGTGGGCAGCACAGTACCGATCATCGTGAAGATCTTGGGGAAGGCCTATTTATACCCAGCAGGAGGTGTCGTCAGATGATATTATTTTATTCCGGTGTAAAAACTAAAACACCTATCTGTAAAAAAATTATACATTTATTAATTCTTATGAACAATATTTGTTTTGAACTTTTGAGGCATCCTGATAATCATAAAACCTACTTCCAAGTGAAACTACCCACGACAAAAGTGTTTCAGAAAAATGACATAAATATGGACACTTTAATAACGGTGAAACATAAATCAAAACACATCGCAAGAGTTTAATACGATGCACGGATTACCACAGAGTGATCATACCGAACGTAAATACTATTTCACCGTAAATCTCCAGTGTTCGAACACATCCATAAAGGCGGATTTTATGAATGGGGTAATCTCAACACCCACAACTCTGAGTGACAAAGAGAATTATATTTACAGGCCTATGCTTACATTTTCTATAACTTTAAAAAAACTTATTTAATTAAATTAAACTAATGTAGAAATTAATGGAATACAGATTCTAATTAATAACGCATTATATACCCACAAGCTGCATTGCACGCACAAAAGCATTTAGAATTACCTAGTAGGTAATTAAAAGTATGGCCGAGATTAAAGTATATAATGAATAGTTCGTATGCACATTCAAAATGACTTGATTTGCGTTCTCGCAGAAGGTTCTCTTCAAACCAGCGCAAAGTGGGCTCCACCTCGGAGTGCTTTCTCAAAAATCCGCAAGGGTTCTTGCCCAGAATAAAGCACTTTGAGCTCGCAAATTGGGAACAAACTTCTTACAACACTATTCCTGAAGCTTTTACAACAAAATGCAATCACTTAATTGATATTTCAGAAGTTAAAAGATTTTTTTTTAATACTTTCTGTATAATCAGAATAATTAAATATTATAAGAATAAGAGCAAGAAACTTCAGTTTAAGCACTCATACTAGGCAATGATGTTATTTATCGTCATTTATCAGAAATATCAATGCAACAATTTTTAAATAGATCTCTTTACTGATGTTCTGAAGATAAAATAAAACTTTTAACTAGGTACTTAAAAAGTAATTGATAGAAATGGTCTTTTCAGAATTTCAATATTGTTGGAAAATAAAACTGTTTTCACAAAAATAATGGAAAACTTTATTCATACGCTAGAGGAAAGTGTGTTCTTGTAAGTTAGCAAACCATAGCCTACTTGTAAAACGGAAGCGCAGTGTTGCCAGCGAAGCCTATCTGCTGCAACTTGTGGAACAATATTGTTGTCTATGTTATAATGCAACTGTATACTGTATACTTGAGACAGCCTTTTCTAACAGATGCGTTGGTTCTTTAAATCGATTTTGTTTCTTTCTTTGTTTGTAAAATTATTTACTATTTTAATTATGAAACAGCCATTGAAATCCTGAATTACTCAACAATTTCAGGTACACTACCAATAAAATCTGACTCAATATAAATTTGATATTATATGTGTTTACAGAACATAGTTATTAGCGCCCACCTCGAACTTATCATCAATTAACAAATAACACATTCAAAACTACTTTAAGTAACAAAAGCTAGTGCAATGAATGGCTATTAGGATCATGAAATAAAGTTATAAAGTCAACAATAAAACAAAATATGTGTCGTAGGATATTCGTACAAATCGGATCTTTACACTAATCCTAGTAAAATTGTAAAAAACCGGATAATTAGAATCCGAGACAGATTCTAATTACATTTCTCGGGTAATGTTTAACTTTTGTTAAATCGCAAATGACTATCATTTTGCGCGCGCTGATTAGCTGACGTCAATTAAATTAACTTAGGGATGATCTGATTGGCTAACGGCTACCTATACTCCTATAAGAAGAGTCATGTTCTGACCAATCGGACTAAATCAAGTCTTAAATTATTCAATCAGCATTCAAATTTCCAATTTTCAGAAACATACTGGGTTAATTACAAAGATTCTAAACATTACTTGACTCGAACGATTGCAAAAATCTATCTTAGATTCCAATTAGATATCCGGTCCTTTACACTGGACCTAGGATTTTTTGCAAATATCCATAATTTTGATTATCGCGAATAAAAGTCATGTGTTTCATACATTTTAATATTTTTGTTATTAATTTTTTTATGAAACAGCAGATTTTTTTGATTCCGCAACCGTTCTCCAACGGCCGGTTCGCCACGCGACTGTTCGCCGACAAGACGATTCATTTATTTCCGTTTCTTCAGCAGAACTTTTCGCCTATGGACGTTTCGTCATTGTCCTTTTCATCATTGCCCTTTTCGACGACAGGCCTTATTTACTACAGAATGCTTCACCGACAAGCTATCTTATGCAAAATAAAAGAAAAAGTCCGAAAATCAAGAATGTTTATTGAATAAGTTTTATTACATAATATGTGTGTTGTTAGAAAAATAACAATGAAATTAACAAAAAATATTGAATTAGGTATATGTTTTATGACATAATAGTATGCGTGTTATTACAAAAAAAAAACAAATCAAATAAACAAAAAAAATCAAACTCCAAAACATCAATTTTATAAAAAAAAAACAGAATCAAATCAATGTTATAACACACTGTATATATACATAATGCAGTTGCATGATTTTCCTTTAATTACTATCTATTGACTCCGGAAATGATGCATATAAATATTGCGTTACAACTCATTTATTTTGCGTATGTATTAAAAACACATACATGTTAGAAATACTAACCTTTAAAAAGTTGTCAATAATAATAAAGTAGGCGCTTGTACTATAATAACTTTAGTAAATGCGGGTAGTTGCAAATAAATAATGAGAATGACACTTTACTTGTTTCTGAGTGCAGTACATCTTCATCTTACCTAAATTAATTATTTAAAAATGAGTGACTGTGAAATTGTGAAATCTAAACGTGGCAAAGATATTTTAATCTATGAAGGTTACTCCTATCATTTAAATATTAAACGTGACAAGAAATATTACTGGCGGTGTACACGAAATCATTCGACCCGGTGCAACGTGTTAGTTACAACTCTGCTTACGACGGATAACACTCATGTATTTATGTTGCAAAATCATAAACACGCACATTTGCCTGATCCTGAGAAACGGTTACAATTTAAACTGAAGGAAAATTTAAAAGAAAAGGCCACGAGCTCGATGGATACTCCTGCACAAATCATACAGCGATGTACCCAAGATGTACCCAGTACTTCTTCTCCGCATATGCCTAATAAGAATGCGATGAGGAAGATGATACAACGAGAAAGAACCAAAAATTTGCCAAGTATTCCAAAAGATATCCGGCAGGTTGTGATTCCCGAAGAATATAGTCAAATTAACGGTGAACCATTTCTCATGGGTCATTTTATTGAAAAAGATGAATGTATTATCGTTTTTAGCACGAGAGAAAATTTAAAATTATTGAGTGAGGCAAGTTTTTGGCTAATGGATGGGACATTTGACAGCTGCCCTCTCCCTTTTTGTCAAATATATACCATCCATGCTGCAGTCGGAGCACTGGAAGGGACCCACAAAATAGTTCCCCTAGTTTATGGTTTGCTGTCGCACAAATCAGAAAGATGTTACAGATTTTTCTTAGAAATCGTCAAATGTCAAGCTTTTAATAAATTAAAATTGCAACTGAAACCTGAAATCATACTAACGGATTTTGAGCTTGCCGCAATGAATGCCATAAAAAATATTTTCCCGGAAAGTTTAAATAAACTTTGTTTTTTTCATTTACAACAAAGTATATATCGGCACATTCAATCAGCTGGTCTCGCATCTCGCTATAACAATGACTCAGTGTTTGCTCACAACATGCGACACATTGGAGCACTGGCGTTTTTGGAGCCAACAGAGATTAGTGATGCATTTGATATAATTAAAGCTGACATTCTGCCCGCAGAAGCACACGTCGTAATTAAATGGTTCGAAAAATATTATGTTCATGTGTCATCAAAAATCACAAAAACTGTTAGAACCAAAATATCAGTGAAACGATGTCAACCTCGTTTCCCACCTCGCATGTGGTCAGTAAATAACAGTCTTTTAAAACATGTGCCGTTAACACAAAATGCGCTTGAATCGTGGCACAACCGCTGGAATTCATTATTGAGTCGCCGAAGATGGAATATATTTTTAACCATTACTGAATTCATTAAGGAACAA
The DNA here is from genome assembly GCA_963556745.1 of Catoptria pinella. NCBI lineage: Eukaryota > Metazoa > Arthropoda > Insecta > Lepidoptera > Crambidae > Catoptria > Catoptria pinella. The sequence continues at coordinate 3,823,150 of OY750771.1, forward strand.
CATCACACGGAAGGCATTATAGAGAAAATCAAATCTTCGGAGCCAATGCCTAAGCGTAAGCGCACTGAAGCAAGTTATAAAGAAAGAATCGAGCAGCATTTATCCGATAAAAATGGGATGGATTTAAAAACTTATTTAAGTGGATGGGCACATATTTGTCATTTAATAAAATAAAATAAAGGGAAAAATCAAAAGAAAAAAAGGAGTAGTTACTATTGATTTGATTCTGTTTTTTTTTTATAAAATTGATGTTTTGGAGTTTGATTTTTTTTGTTTATTTGATTTGTTTTTTTTTTGTAATAACACGCATACTATTATGTCATAAAACATATACCTAATTCAATATTTTTTGTTAATTTCATTGTTATTTTTCTAACAACACACATATTATGTAATAAAACTTATTCAATAAACATTCTTGATTTTCGGACTTTTTCTTTTATTTTGCATAAGATAGCTTGTCGGTGAAGCATTCTGTAGTAAATAAGGCCTGTCGTCGAAAAGGGCAATGATGAAAAGGACAATGACGAAACGTCCATAGGCGAAAAGTTCTGCTGAAGAAACGGAAATAAATGAATCGTCTTGTCGGCGAACAGTCGCGTGGCGAACCGGCCGTTGGAGAACGGTTGCGGAATCGATTTTTTTTGGCGATATCAAAGTTGGTCCCATAGTAACAGTTGTTTAGTTTGATGGTCCGGCCCCATCTACCATATTCGGCATTACGGGTTTTTTGTAACACGTTGTACAACCAATATCGCAGCTAAAATATAATGCTTAGTTGAAAAATAAATAAGTAAACTTAGTTAATAAATAAGTTAGTTAGCTAACGATGTACTAACTAAGTTGATTAAGTATGTCAATAAGTAAGTAAGTATAACACAATTAATTACCTCTTACAAGTTTTTGAATTTGTTTTTCTTTAATTAACACAAATATGGCGTATTTTAGACATAGGCATTCTTTTGATGTTGAGACTAGGTACAGTGGCGGTCACATAATTAAAGACACTAGTAGATTTTCATACAAACGAGGTAACTTTGAAGCCTTGGTTCTCCGCCAAGGATTGACCTAGCTGTGATCTGCCCCATGATTTTGTAACTTTGTTGCAATCAACTCTGACAGAAATCGCAGGTACATTGCTGCTTTAGTAAGAACCAATATGACAACTATCTTACTTAAAGCAGCAGATTCAGAGAGAAGATTCAGATCGATGTATACACCCAACTGATCTGATCAGCATTCTAAGAGATTAAAGGATAGGTATGTTTAAAAAAACCGCGAAATTAGCATAAAAATGTATGAAAATCCTATAATTGAAAACTCCGATCCTTATATCTCATAGAATGCTGATCAAATCAGTTGGGTGTGTATAGCGATCTGAATCTTCTCAAATCACTTCCTGGATGGCCATCATCAGATCTCGATCCTTGGCGGAGCACCAAGGCTTCAAAGTTACCTCGTTTGTATGAAAATCTACTGGTGTCTTTAATTATGTGACACTGTATATTTAAATTAGATTCAGAATCAATTTATTGGTGCCTACGAAGTGTAAGTTTACGTTATAATAAAGTAGCAGAACGTTACCGCTTTTTAAAATAATTATTACCATTTATATGTATATTGTTTCATAATAATAAATAAAAACTTAACGTTACGTTAGGTAACTTTGGCGATACATCATTTACACAAAATGATATTTCAACGAATATTTTCGAATAAAACGTTTATACTCGACCCATTGAAAACTGTATTGAATCTTAATGTTTATGAAAAAGTAAAATGCGAAATGTATTTCAACATATTTGTAGAATTATGCCTTTGGTCCTGTACCAAGCCGTTACCTCATTTAATATGAACCTTAGTTTACCGTTCGGAGGACCTGTGGCCCTACCATGAGTTAATGCAAACTGTTTACGCTACCATAAACTATCGGATATACTGCTCTCAGTCAATGCGAGTGAAAGAGAGAAAACGATAGTTTACGGTAACGTAAACAGTTTGCATCAACTCATGGTAGGGCCACTTGTCTTGTCGCCGAAGATATACAAGGTGCTTAGTGAAACATGGTTCCTCACTCGGCTGACTCTTCCCTAATGCAACGATTTGTCTCAACAACTGTCCTATTGTAGACATCAATTCTAATTCAATAAGCGGCTTTGTTGCTAGGTATTGTAATTTATTGAGATATACTAAAATCTAAGCTAGTTTCATTGGCAGAAATAAAATGTACTCAATAAAAAACACATTTTTAAAGTATAGGTCTAATTAAAACCATCCTCAAAAGCTCTGTACCTGTATAAGACTACGTCCCCTTGACTGACTATACGTATTTAATATTGATAAATTGCTAACTAAAATAAAAACAGCGATGTAGAATTATGGCGATGTAATATTATTTAGTAGTATTTTTGTACTAATTTTCTTGTTTTGTACTGATTTTGTGAAAAAGAAATAGAAGAAAAAGAGGAAAAAAATATTTTTAAAACTATTTTGTTCTATTTTTTCTTAAAATTCATCCAACTGTATCGTTCAAATGGATTATAGTATGTTGGCTATTTGAGTAGTCAGAAAGCACAGATGTAGAATTTAAAGTTTGAGTTTAAAACGAACATTTTCATTGATATTTTTTTTAATTTTGAGATTTTAGCATTCACAATGCTATTTTTAAATAATACCAAATAATATACTAGAAAAAATACGACTCGCACCAGATCATGTTCTCGGACGGGAATCGAACCCCCGACCTTTTTTGGTAAGATGGCGCTGGCTTGCAGCGTAAGAGTTGAAATACTAGGAAAAATTCGACGTTCCCACTAGTGACTCGGTAGCTCAGCGGTCAGAGCATTGGAACGGTAAATTATTAATTAATCAACGAATTCATCACCACATTTCTAAATACTGTTGACACAAATGTTTGTTATTTATTAGCTAGTAACTTCCTTAGGATGCAAGCTAAAGATTTAAAAAGTTCAATATCAATAATAAAACATGGCTAATGAAGTCGAGAGGGGCTTTTAGAATTAGAAAAAGAAGTTGTCTTCCAGCCCCACCCGACTTCAATAGACGTGTTTTATTAATATTGATATGCGTAACCAATAATTTGAATATTATTTCCTGCTTTTTATAGGTATTATATTATAAAGTTTTTTGAATTTGTATTTAATTTGAAGCTGTTTTTGTTTTTAAATATTACGAACACAGTTTGTCAAAAGCCTTTTTCTACGGGATACAATGGAAGCCGTCCGTGTGACTATTTTTAAAACCAGTTGGTGAATATCAGTGCTCGGATCACAAAAGACATCCATGTCTATATTAAGCTTTATGCTTTATTCATTGTGTATAAATTTGTACCTAATTCAATGTGTTAAATAATGTTATGGAGACATTGTGTTTTTGAAAATAGTGAAAATAGATTACGAATGCCGCCGATGTTTATAACACTTTCTCATTTATAATATTAGTAAGGAAGTAAGGATTTTCGGAGTAGTTCATAATCCATATTCAAACATTTCAAAGTTCATTCAAACAAAACTCGATCAGCTGTTCGGAAACTTGTATAGAAAGTCCCCTGTTTTCTTGTGGTCCCATGATTTAGGCCCATTAATGGGACCACGAGGGAGAACGTCAATTTATTGGACAATTTTCTGAAAATTCGCAGAACAAACGTTGTTGTTTATGATGTTAGTATAATCTACTCCTACGAGATTGTTGGTGTTATATATTGGTATCTTTTGATTCAAACTAAAAATGAACTATAAATACATAAAATATTGTTTGGTCCACAGTTAATTTAATTTCCAGCATATCGGCATAATCCTCTGACCATTGTTATGGGAATCCATTTGCCATAACTTAATTAAACGGGTCAGCTCACAGCCTACAATGCTACATTGAAATACCTTTTTACCCGACTGAAAGGATGGGGTTATGTTTTTCGCGCGTATCTTCAATGTATGTTTTTATGTAATATTCTTTAATTACCTCATATCTTTTAAACGGCTGAACGGATTTCTATCATTAATATATCGTTAGATTTGTATTGACAGCCCAAGTGTTCTTAGATAAGTGACGTTAATAAAAACCAACATGGCCACTATGCGGTGCTATTATTTAAATTGAAAAAAATAATTTTTTTAAGAATACTGCTATATGGATATCAAATTAAAGGGCTTATCATAAGGATTTCAAAAAGGCCGTAATAATATAAAAAAGTTATAAATAAAATAAATAAATTTAAAAAACTAAAAACCCGCTTGCATTAAAAGTCAAGTCAACTGAAAAGATGGAAATAAGATCAAATATTAAAGGCAACATGCAGTCGGAGGCATGTATAAAGTGACATTATGAATGATTTAACTTATCATTAAATTCTATGTCTCCGACTGCATGTATTGTGTTGCCTTTAATATTTGATCTTGTTTCCATCTTTTCAGTTGACTTATCTTTTGAAGCAGGCTGGTTTTTTATTTTTTATTTTTTTTTCGTGGATATTTCTACTTGGCTTATTTCCAGAACCTCGAAATAATTCATTGCCACTTGATATTTTTTCCTAAATGTTTTTTTTTTCAGAATAATGTCGCTTTGTATTAGGCAAAGCAAGCAAACAGAACAATCTGGTTTGCATTTCCGTATACACTCGTATAGCTATGGTAAGTAATTTTTAGATTTATATAAAAATTATCTAGAATGTGTGTTATTATATTTCGATCCCCTCGTTGGTGGAATGAAGAGGAGAAAATTGTATCCATGGATCCACCGGTGGAGCCTGGCGGTGTGGACCCAAGTGGACGGAGGGATATTGACGATTTTTTTTAATATTTATTAATTTGACTCTAACTTTGAAAGCCATTTAAAGAAAACACTACAACAAAACGAAGTTGTTTATCTTTACTAATATTAGAAACTAGCGACCGCCCGCGACTTCGTCTGCGTGGAAAGTTTTTTTGCTATCCCTCGGGAACAACCCTATGTCCTTCTCTGTACCCCTGACAACGTGTATGCATTTCATGATGATCGGTTCATTAGTTAAGACGTGAAGGCGTAAAAAACAAACAAACGGAATAAGGTTGTGAAAGTAAGTTTGTTTGTTTGTTACGCCTTCACATCTAAACTGCTCAACCTATAATCCTTGAAACTTTGCATAGGGATACAGAAATGGACTAGGGTACCATTTATCCAGAATAAAGCACTTCCCAAGGGATACAAAAATAAGTGTCCACGCAGACGAAGTCGCGGGCGGTCGCTAGTTTAGTTATGCTTACCACGATAGGTAGGTATCATTAACTGATTACAAAGAATCTCGCAATTCTATACACCATTAGTTTTTAAGTTTATCTAAAAATAAAATGAAGATTTCAGACTACGTGAATGAACAACTTTTTCTATGGAACAGCTGATTTTTTTTTTCGCTATTCCGTGGTAGGCCCCATAGTAAAAGTTACTCATTCACGTGGTCTGAAATCCCCATTTCATTGTTAGATATACTTAAAAATAAACGGCGTATAGAAAACAAAAGACATAGACAGAGGAGTTCTACTAAACAAAATGACTTTAGTACATCGAAGCTTTTATCCATTTTCTGATATTGAACATGACTCCACCTGGGGCCTGGGAAAAGAGGCTTTTTTATTAGGCTAGAAAGTTCCCGGCAATTCACACGTGAAGACTACCACTTGAGGTATCTTGTTTTAATCGAACTTGAAGAGTATAGATTTTGGATTTGTGGATTAGCAAAATTATGTTTGCATAAATATGTATCAGTAGAAAATAATTTATAGAAACACACGGTCAGATTAACCAAGCTTTTGAAAAATGCCGGAAAATTTTACAACGGACAGGTCGTCGTAAAATATGCAGCATAATTAGATAAACCACAAAATAACCTACTAAGGAAAATACTAGTCAACTATTCATTCAAAATGTTTTAACCTGTCTGATTAAATATTTATGCAGGTACAGTCAGCAACACGTGAGTTAACCACAGGACAAAAATTTTTCTCAAATTATTTTAAGCTTCATGTAATCATGTGGTGACCAACTTCTCCTGTCGTCTGTACTGTAGCTGTACATTTGTTTAGGTGTGTGTACCACAAAAATAAACCTTATTTAAGGAGCAGTACAACGCTGGAAGCAATTTTCATAGTAAAAATTATCGACATTATCGTTTTTAATGAAGAACTAATACAAATTCTTATTTTGGAAAACTGACAATCACAAAACTAGAGAGCTAGTAAGGTTTATTTTTATTATAATTTCAAGATTATTATTGGTTGGCACAACAGAGAAAAACTACAAAATTGGAGGTCACTTTACGATATTTTTTTATCGAAAAATGTTTTAGCTATGTTGTTAAACACTTAGCTGAGTACTATACCTAATTACACTTTTTTTTTGGGGCCGATAAATCAAGTAATACTGTGTGAAATCCATGTAGAAAAATGTGTATTTAACGTTGTACCCTTAATGAGAGGCAGTTAATTTAAAAAATATCATTTTCGCGATAAACATGACATTAGTGACGTCATAATTTTGCTTATGACCTCATAACTGTACTTATGATCAAGGGGACACAACGACACGTGCAAGGAAAAACATCGTAATTCAGTTTTTGGCATTTCACAGGAGAGCGCAACAAAGATTCAAAAAAATCTTACTAATTTCGTATAAGTCCTAATGCCAATCGATCTTGCACATTTAAGTAAACGTGGTAAGCACTAAACTATTGTATTATTATGATGACATAAATGTATATATTGACTGATTTATTGTATGTTTTTGTGAGTTACAATCAAATTCATCCACATATACTTTATAAAATGACATTGTAACTCAGACATACAATCATAAATTGTATGAAATTGTTATATTCACAGAAAAATATAAATGTATGTCTGAGATACAATTTTTAAATAGTTTAAGTATGTGTTTTAGGGTTACAATTAGAAATAAAAATTTAGTTTTTATATTGTTTTATATTTCCATGGTTCAATCGATCGACGTTATTAGAATAAACTATATAGTTATTAGAACATGGTGTAAATACCGACGGATTTACACCATGTACCTGTTTACTTTTGCGACTCCGATATTTCGGCGCAATTGCTTGCGCCATGGTCACTGAAGAACTGTCGATTGTTGCGTGCGGGTAGATGTCATTGGCAGACGAATCGGTCTACCCTCCGTCTAAGTCTTTTATTATTACGCTAGATACTGGTACCACTGTCTGCAAACTCAAACTCGAATATGAGGGCCTAGTACGAGTTGCTGTTTTCACTTTTCGAATAGTAACTATCGTTTTCTCTTTTACTCATTCTCTCACTAACGTTGACTCTGAGCAGTATATCCCATAGTTAACTAAGCGAGAAGTGAAAACTCTAACTTGTACTAGGCCCTCTGTTCTCGACACACGACACTCAACAGATACATATCTGTACGCGAAACGGCACTTTTATGAATTTTTGTTGTTTTTACACAACCGGACTCCTGGATTCCAGATACTCCACAAAAAACCCATCTTCACGATTGAAATTTTTGTATTTGGTAATTTCAATCGCTTCTTTGACCATTCTCGTTATGTAATGGCATTCTGTTGAGATAATCTGAGGGTCATACAACTTGATCCAGTGATTTGTGTCAGAATGTACTAAATGTTCAGCGATGGCCGATTTTTGCGTATCGTTGTTTTTGACCGTTTTTATGTGTTCCTTTATACGGCATGCTATTGTGCGTTTTGTTTGTACGATATATAAACTACCACAACTGCAGTCGATCTTATAAACACCAGGTTTCTCCAAAGGAAAATTATCTTTCGGGGACCGTAGACATTGCGATACCTTTTTCAAAGGAGTGAAGATAGTTTTTATTACATACTTTTTTAAATATTTGAGACCTTATCCGTCTCTCCCTTTACATATGGCGATAAAACTGGCTGTCTACCTACTTCCTGCTTCTGTAATTGGTGCTTTTTCGTGTGTCTCGGTGGAATCGAAACACACGAAAAAGTACCAAATTTTCTAAGAACAAGATCGTATCTTGAATTACAATTTTATTCATGTAAACTAATAATGGTAAGCAAAAAAAAAACGCATGTAACTAAATATACAATTTTAGTACCTGCAGTTGACCTCCACTTACGATGTTATTACTGTGTGTATATTTTAAACTATAACGAATTTAGATACGACGATAAGAGTGAAAAATTCCGCATTTTTTGCTGAGTAAGAATATCATCTTAACTCAATACCGCCTAAAACTGAGTTACGATGTTTTTCCTTGCACGTGTCGAAGTCGTAAAGGTGTCATTTTTTATTTACTGTTTTAATTAAAATTGTGTCGCTATTCACACAATTTATACGAGGATGCGACCAAAAAGCACTTTTCCCTAACTAAACTATAATATTATCATCATTCATAGAGATAGAGGGGGTAATCAAATTCATCTGTCTGTGTGCAACCTAAGTGCAAATGGAAAATAGCATCGTTTTTAACTTATTTTCTTTTTTTAATGGAAATATGCTCATTAACCCCCGCTTTAAATAAACTTTTCATCATTTTAACAATGACTCACGAATCTCACTTTAAAATATTGTATGTTATATGTATACTAGAAAAGTTGACTGTGAAATTGACACAACAGTTCACCAGAACCGTTCCAAGCTTAGGTTACTTGTTTGCTAAATACAGTATTTTTACAGGATTGTAATTCTTCCGGTTGGTCATCGCTATGCATTTTTAGCGTTACTTACAGTAAGAGAAAGTTATCAAACTGCAAGAGGTCATCTGACATGCAAATAATGATGAAGCATACATTTTTTAGCTCACAAAATAAAATGGCAACACGGGAAGAAGGCAAAAAATGGACATCATTATGAATCAGATAACAAAAGGCATTTCCATGAGGACAAGCAGTCGAAAATACAGGTATAGACACGTACATTCCTTAATTTCCGGGCCTATTCAAATCTAAACGAAATAGTCAACAGAATTGGGTATATTTATTTTGCCTTTTCGTGCTTTGGAAAATTCGTCGAAATTGGACAATTTGCCCATAAATAGAACACACATTTTTTCAGAACTTCAATTTGAATCCATTTTGCGATGTAACGTTTTAGATTAAAACATTTCTTGAGTAAACCTCTTTAGTTGAGAGTCAAGAAATGTCGTTTTCTAATTGAGGGAACACTAATAATATTATCATAATGGGAAACTTCTATTAAAACTTTATAACGTTACGTCACGTAGTAACCCCTTGCAAAACTATTTTAGTCAAAGTGGGGTAATAGCCCACAGATTAAGATAAGTCGTTTGCTCATGAAAATGTTACAATGATTATTATTTGGCATAGTGTTTTTGACACACAATGTAACATAAGTATTTCAAATGTTAAGTCACGTGCCCTTTGCGAATTTGTTTTGCCAAAGTGGTTGTTAAGTCGTTTGTTAAAATATCAAAGTCAGTCATGCATTTGGCATAGTATGTTTCGAAACACAATGTAACGGATTTCAAGAACTTGGACAAGGTTACCTTTGTGTGGAAAATTGGCTAAAGCTCAATATTTTTGATGGATCAAATTCGTATTACTCTTTTATGTAGGTCAATAATTAAATTAAATTAAATATTAAATATTTGACAACATCACATACATTGCTCCGATTCCAAAGTAAGTAGCTAAAGCACTTGTGTTATGGAAATCGGAGATAGCGGTGGTATCACAGACACCCAGACCTGAGCCAATATAGAAAAGTTCGTTTTCTAAATTGACTCAACCGGGGATCGAACCCGGGACGTCAGAGATGGCGACACCTTGAAAACCGGTGTACAAAGCCACTCGACCAAGGAAGTCGTCTAGCTATAATTCATTCGAGCAATCGTTCATCGAGCCAGCATCTTTCGAAAGTAAGTTACAGACCCTTTAATATAGTACGTTACGTATATGTAGTAGTAGTAAGTACGTTACGTATACACAAATCTAACTTTTCACTTGTCATTGCTATTTCACCTACAAGGTGTTTATCAATTAAGATAATTCAATGGAGCAAAATAATGTTTATCAAGGACACCAATAGTAGACTATGTAAATACAGTATTATTTGTCACCGCATAATTTTGAGTGTGAGAAAACCACAAAAATCCACATTTATTAAAATGTTATTTAACCTGACTGCTCGCTGCACAAAAGTGCGGGAGTCGCGTTTAGGCTAAAAATATAATATATGGCAAGAAAGAAAATGTTAAATGCTATCATTAATGTTTTATGTGGGTCAAATTGTTACTAAAACAATATGTCAAAGTAAAACAACTTTTCATAGGATTACGTTAAATATTATCAAATTAATCACATAACACCACTGTTTGTTGTTGCTTTGAATTAGCTTACCCATCTAATTAAATAGCTACCTACATATTCGCTTTGTAAATCATTTTATGACAGCTTAGTAATGTAGGTTTTCAGAATATTCATGTGTTTAGTCTTAGTTTAAGTCAAAGATGTTTCAGTAGTGTAAACATAGTAGTAGCAAGCACCATGACATTCTAGCATAATTTTTTAACGTTCGGAAATATAATTAACACTATGTTGTCACATTTTTCGTTATACACAATACACGAATTTTATTCATATTCTATATTATTATAAACTTCATAAGCCCAACCACTCACTTAATACTCCATTAAATTGATAATAATTAAAATCATTAAATTAAGATTTTTCGCATTCACAATGCTATTTTTACTTTAAGATAAATAATATTAGAAAAAATACTAGAAAAAATCGACTCACCCGTAGCACCTCAGACGGGACTGCTACGGGTGTGCTACGGGGGTGCTACGGGTGAGTCGATTTTTTCTAGTATTTTTTCTAATATTATTTATCTTAAAGTAAAAATTGGTTCGTGTCCCGTCTGAGGTGCTACGGGTGAGTCGATTTTTTCTAGTATTTTTTCTAATATTATTTATCTTAAAATAATTAAAATCGTTCGATTTAGCGATTTCGTTTTACGTGCCAAGACGATCGAAAGGGACCGGTAATAAATTAATTAATAAATGCGCAAAACCTGCTTTCTAATTGAAGTTTTTAGTTAAAATATAGTAGAACTAACTTCCGCCCTTGACTTCGACCGCGTGGAATTCATCACAATAAATGTGTATGCAAAATTATCAGCCCGACCCGTCCTGTGGCTGGGCTTGAGCTATGTGATAGATAGTGAATCAGTTAGTGTCTTTCAGGACATATAATTTTATAAGTGACTACTTATAGATGAGGTAGGTATATTTAAATATTTTTTAGTGAGCGCTGTTAGAATAACTGTTACAAAGTTACACAAATTATTATTTTAACGCGAGTTCTGATGGCAATAAATTCCGAAACTGAGATTGGGTTGTAATTCAATTAGTTATTTTGTCGGGTCTGCAGTACCCGATAATTCGGTTACACTTTGCAACTTGAGCCGCGGCGTCGCTCGCCACCACCACTTAGAACAAAATCGGCTTATATCGTAATTTTGATTTACATGCCCTCGGGATAATCAGCCTTTGCAATTTTGTTAATTAATCGGTAAAGCTCTCTCTATTCGTAGTCAGTAGCTACTGAACGGAACAATATCTACTGTTTAACTATTTTAACAGAGAGGTCCTACCTCCGCTCCACGAATACAAAAGTATGCGAAGTTAGACCACAGAATAGATATCAATACTGATTGGACATAAAAACGTCTTTATAATTTATTATGTACGTCTTTGAACATATCCCATAGGGGACAGACCTCAAAACTTTAATCATCCATATTTAGAACGTCTCTGTAAGGTTAGTTCCTTCCACGTGTACATACCTTTTTGAAATGACACGAGCAAAGCAAGGCAGGTAGATGAGACATACACGGTACGTCGCGCATAAAGTAAGTAATTAAGCCGCTAAAATTTAATTAGTTGATTGTGATATGATTTCTGTTTATTCCGACAATGATCGTGTACATATTCATTGTGTTACATTAATTAAGAAGGTCTGTGTGTAATAATAATAATAACTTTATTAACTGTTTAGATTTTTTTTTACATTACATTAATTGCCGGAGTAATTGCTTATGTCAGGGGCACCGCTCTTCCTTAACAATGAAATAACTTGAGGATAAACAGTTTACACTAATATACACTAAGTTTACTCTAAATTAATGTAAGTGTAAGTATATGTTCTTGTTGTAAAATTTTAATTGAGAACGATGGTAAACGGGAACATAAGTCTGTAAATCTTAATGACTATATGACAAACTTGCTAAAATTATAGTTTCCTATATTTTTAGGTTTCTATAGTTTTGGAATCGTAGATGAATTACAGCTGTAAACAATATGGGCAGTGAAAAACAAACATCTTATCCTAGGCTCCTATAGCCCCCATCTTAATTAAATTTATTCCTCGTTGTATCAAAAATTCATATGTACAGATTGACGCTAAGGTTCTATAGTTTATTTATAAACAACAACCTCAATATAATAAAGTTAGTTATAGTAGTAGTAGGCAAAATGCCTAAAGTGGTCACTTTTTGCTTAAAAGTGTATCACAGGACCTCGGTTCCTTCACTAAAGCACGTTTCATAGTTTCCCAGAGTTTACCTTGGGTAACATTACGAGATAAAATAAACAAATGCATATTCCTGACCTCACTGGGTAGTCCTTGTGTGGGAGTCTGTATTCCAAGCTGTGTAATGTACTGTATTGTACTTTGTATTCCATAACAAAAATAATCCCCTTGTGATCACTAAAAGCAGTATTTTAACACGTTTTTATTAAGTTCCTTTTTAAAACTAACCTTTATTTAGCGGAAGCTTTTATAAATATTATGTTTCTGTAAATACACTTACATATTTATGTAGTTTTCTATTACATTATTTTCAATAGACAAGTATTAAAAATTATTTAGATGTGTGGGAGAAATCTATCAGTAGGTACTGCATGGGTACGGCTGATATAATAATAATTAAAAAAAAAAACTTCCGAGTTGTAATTTATGTTCACGCACACCATCTGCAGAAAATAAAACAAAGATTCTCCAACGATATCTAATATTTAAATTTTTTAAAAGCAAATTGAAATTTAGTTAAGTATTTGGTAAAAATATATTTAAGTTTGTTAATATCGTTATTTATATCTGTTAAAGCTGATAAAAAAGTCTGCATTCAAAAGTGCCTTATTTTAGTAATGAAACACTTTTAAATCGTCTTTATTTTTATCGTCTTTACGTTTATTTTAATAAAGTTATTGTTGACATTAACTTTGACAAGAAATTATTCATCCAAAGCAAGGTGACATTCATTTTGAGTTTTAATTTCTGTCCTTTGACTTTCAAATGATTTTATGTTCATTTCGCCTCTGCAAACTAAAAACATTAAAGTGATATAGTGACTGAAGGCAGAGTTATTTTTACTTTGTTTATTGGTTAGAAACTGAACCCCCCCATATGGCCAGCTTCCCATTCGTTTGCAGTGGGGTCCGCAAAGGAAATATAAAATATACTTAATTTTTTGAAATGCTTCAAAGTCCACATACACTTCAAATACGGTAAATAATATTGTTATTTAGTGTGAAAAGTAATTTTATGAAGTTAATATGAACTTGCTTTTCACGTAGAAACGTGAACTGAAAGAGTGGCGAGTTTATAAGTTATTACTTGAAATTGAATTATTACTTGTAATAGTAAATAAAAATTTTGGCTTAAGAATAAGACAATACCATAAGACATACGTTTCACAGATCCCAGATTACTTGAACACTCGTTGTGTTTTGTTGATCGGGAACAATGTCGATAACCATATTAGTACATATGTCGCAGGGATATGATAAAAACAGGGATTTGGTCAATTCCCTAAGTGATTTGATCAAATCACGTAGGATGTTAAAATAACAACACTATTTTATCTTTTCCCTAAACAAATCTAGTGAATTGAACAAATCCCTAAATTGATTCAATACAAGCTAATACAAGCTAAGTTCAAGGGAAATTCCAGGAATCCCAGGATATTTTCGTTCTCCCACCTGGGAACGAGTGGGACTTTTTTGGTTCATCTCTAGTGATCAGAAAAAGTTCAGTAATTACAAAATTCCAGGTTTGGATGAAAATCACACTATATAGATAGTGTACCATACAAACTCAACGATCCAAGACAATATGGAAAAAATAGTATTTCCTCATTGACCCAGTATACAAATACGAATAACATAAGTGTTTTGAACTAGTGGCTCTGTGAGTTGTTTAAAGTTCAAAGTTCTTTATTGCATCATGTTGGTTTAAAGATGTTACAATACTTAAAAATAGATACAAACATGGCCCTGCAAGGGCATAGCAATTACTTATAATCTATATTTATTTTAATTTATTTACTTATATTAATTAATTAATTAAAAACAAAACAAAAAATATCAATATTAAATAACAATCATATTAATTTTGTATTATTATATTACCTACTTCTATGACATCTTATTGTACTACTGTTGTAGACCTAAGGTTTGTCATTTTTCGAAATTACTGAAATATGTTTCTTTTTACATAATTTAAATGAAACTTAAATGAAAAACTGAATCAAAAAAATATATGTAATTATCCAATCTGCTCACAAAATTTCACGAGAATCGTTTAATAAATGCGACCCGTAGAGGAGAATAGACGGACAGTCGGACAGAGCAGCCGGACATACGAAAGCTTTTGTGCCCAAGCTGAAACGGAGACGATTCGCTCGCATTTTTATTTGCGCAATTTAATTTAATGAGTGTCCTATTTCTGCCACCTAATGATAACTTTTTATCAAATTGAAATGTATTAAAACAACGTTGTGTAATAGCTCTGACCACATCAGTAATCAAAATATTGGTGGACACAATTTACGGGCTCTGTGGCATAGTAAATTAATTATATTTCAATGCATGGACGACGATGGAAGTTGATTGTTATAGAGTCGTCGTGGCCTCTAATCTATGGTACGTGCGTTTTTACAATTAAGGTTTTCTATAATTCACAACAACTCTATGTAGATAATTACACCCGTATTCACAAACATTACTACGAGGTCTCACAGTGCATCGCCCGCCTTGATAGAACACGCTACGTAACTTTCGCAGTGTGCGCTGTGCTACGAAGCTAGGACTGCACGAACGTCCATACCTTATTCATAGTCGGTATGTAGCATTGCCCTCCTCGCCCGCTTTGATGGAGCGCGCTACGTATCTTTCGTAATGTGCGCTGTGCTACGAAGCTAGGACTGCACGAACGTCCATACCTTATTCATAGTCGGTATGTAGCATTGCCCTCCACGCCCGCTTTGATGGAGCGCGCTACGTATCTTTCTTAATGCGCGCTGTGCTACGAGGCTAGGGCTGCACGAACGTCCATACCTTATTCATAGTCGGTATGTAGCATTGCCCTCCTCGCCCGCTTTGATGGAGCGCGCTACGTATCTTTCGTAATGCGCGCTGTGCTACGAGGCTAGGACTGCACGAACGTCCATACCTTATTCATAGTCGGTATGTAGCATTGCCCTCCTCGCCCGCTTTGATGGAGTGCACTACGTATCTTTCGTAATGCGCGCTGTGCTACGAGGCTAGAACTGCACGAACGTCCATACCTTATCCATAGTCGGTGTGTAGCATTGCCCGCCTCGCCCACCTTGATGGAGCGCGCTACGTAACTTTCGTAGTGCGCGCTGTGCTACGAGGCTAGGACTGCACGAACGTCATAATGTTCGATGTTTTAAAAAATTTCAGCAATTTTGATCTCGGTACTTTGACATCAAATCAATGATTTTGGTTAATAATGATAATTATTATTATGAATAACTGGATGCTTTTAAATTAATATAGCTTTTTATTAGACGTATGAGGAATTTTTGTCTCTTTTTTGACAGTATACAAAGACTATCATAGAATATTTCCGTCGATCATTTATGAGATAATGATAAGGGCGGATCCAGGGGTTGGCCCCCTCCCACAAGGCCGATAAGGTTTTACCTTTGCGGATTACATTGAACTTGCATTGAAATTATAATTAAATGACCAGTAATGATAGGTACCACATTTTTAGGCCCTGTGCCTCAACAAAATAAAATCCATTAATACTACATTCTGTTTTAGTTCTCAACGATATATTTATAACTATCTCTCGTTTCTTGAGATTAAAGACATTTTTATTATGAGTAGCTAATTGATTTGACTTATCTTAATAAATGTTTGAGACATTAGCAAAATGTAAACGTTTTCCCAGTAGAGACCCAACAATGTTGAAAATGTCTGCTTGTAAAAGTTCCCTTTATCGAAAAAACTGTAGTATAATGGCAATAAAAATATTCAATAAAATTCCAAAATTGATAAGAGAATCACAAATTATTGAATTTAAAATTAAATTATTTCAGTGGCTCAAAGAAAATTGTTTTTATAATCTAAATGAATTCTTTAATTATAAATATATCCATTGACATAACAATAAAATTATAATGATTCAATTTTAAATGACATAGCTATATAATTAATTATTAGATTTTTGATACTTATTATTTTATTTTATTGTAACTTTTTGTAACTTTGTCATTATTTGTATACCAGTAACTGGTGGAACACGCTGAACTTGTACTTTAAATATTTTATATGATTAATTTGTACCGTGTTTCGAACGAATAAATTTCTATTTCTATTTCTATTTCTATTTCCAATAACATCAAGGAACCCTTCAACCTCAGTCAAATAATAACTAAAAATTATTTAGCAGAAGCATTTACAAAATACATAACCTATATAATAAACTCACTCAAAAACTTCAATAAAACCTAAACTCTATTCATTCCAACTTAAAAAAACACATTAAATAACAATTAATAAAAACTGCAGAACTTTAATTAAACCTAAATAACTCATAAATAACAATAAATAAACACTGCACAATGCAGTTTACACAACGCGTATACCGAAAGCGCCGAGTGTAAATTGAAGAACCGTAAATATCTACAATTTAACAAAAAAAAATTACCTCAAAACACTACAGAAAATGTAATACAGAAAAAAATAATTACTGATTATAGCTTAAGGCCTTTCCAGCTTCTCAATTCAATTACTATCACAAGGGCTTAAAAATATTTATAGTAATTAAAATTAAAACAGGTATGTTTTGTTCTTAGAAAATGGTCAATCTCCTTTAAATTCTGGATCCGCCCCTGGATCATGTCCATAAGTATCTGTTCCGTATCACCCTTAAGATACAAGTCACAAGAAGCCGATAAAACTCCTAAGGCTATATTAATAAGTAGATTATGAAGAGAGTTTATGATATCAGCTGCCAGAATACCAATGGACCATTTTCTCCCTTTTTTTAAGCTCGTATATTTTTTTTTCATGAAATTCAGCAATATGTGAGTTATTGTACAGTGATAACCTATTTGTATGTATTTTATTGATTTACCCCCCATTCCTATATACGAGAAACGATTCGTTTTGCTTACGGGTGGTAGAATTTTGACACATTTACTATATGGACTTAATGTCATAATACTACCATCCGTAAGCAAAACGAATCGTTTTCGAATATAGGAACCGGCCCTTAGTTAGAGGGCGGTGCAATTGTTTAGATTAAATTTCTATTAAACGACAGTCGTTAGAATTAATATTTTTCTTTGACCATACTGACTGACCATCAGCCACTTTTAATGTCCCCTCTGCTGGCGTACATTCCTTCCTTATGGGTGGATAAGGAGGATGGGCCATGACCCATCACGCAGGCCCAATGTGGATTGGTGGGTGCTAACGACTGCAAGTGCAGCCAGGACCAACGGCTTAACGTGCCTTCCGAAGCACGGAGGAGCTCGAGATAATAAATTTTTGGTCACCCATCCCTTGACCGACCCTTGCGAAAGTTGTTTAACCTCCGCAATCGTTGGGCCAGGCGCTATGTTTATTCTTATGCAAAGGCGCTATGCTTCTGTTTTTCTTTATTTAGCGTAAAATTATTAAATTATAAACTTCAAAAAATCTAATAACTACTCTCTTCAGATTTCATGCTTATTGAATGTTAATATTTTTACCTAAAATTTCTAATGTTAGAACTAATAAATGAAACACGTGATCGATACCCGATATATTTATTTTATTCATAACGTAGACAATAAACAACAAATTAATTTCTTCTGGGTATCCAAACATTCACATTGTTATAATCTAATTTTTATAATTACACAACACTACATGTATGTATGTAGAGTGATTATTACAGAAAAGATCCTAATTTTAATTTTCCAAAATTGACGTTATTTAAACCAGCCTATTAATTGAAAATATCTACTGAAAAATAACATTATGCCTTTCCCCTTTGAAAATAATATTATTTTTTCTTCACTTTAAATTAAGTTTAAGGCAAACATTATTTATGCGAGATATATTTTTGAAAAGGACATTTTAAATCATCGGATTTCAACAGTCGCTCCTTTCCTTTTGCAAATTAAATTGATTGTATATAAGTAAAATTAGTAAAGATGTTAGTAACTAGACAAAAATGAACAGCCCTAACGGAAATAAAAGCCTAGAGATTCATTCAACTTGGAAACTTAAATAAACGTCATGTCAAAAATTTTGAGAAACATTTTAACTTCGCATTTTCATAAAAACTTGACTACAATGAAGTATTTTTAAATACAAAGAAATTCCTAAAACATTTAAGTACATTCTTAGTCTTTATCTCTTACAATATTCCGATTTTTAATACATTATAATTATCTTGATGGTTTTCTCATTACGGAGATTCGTATCCTGTCAAACAACAATGAATGAGTGTATTATTATTTCTTTTATTCTACTATAAGAATAAAACATATTGAGACAGTGCTTTTATGCCGTGTCAGGTAAATTATTTACAACACTAAAGTTTCAAACAACAATATTTATTTAATGTTCAATAAATACAATGCAACTCAACTAGTTATAATATAATAGGTTTTTAAATGACCGAAGTTATTCCTTTTTTCATATCACAGTACCATAATTACAAGATTTTGTAACTTATAAATAGTTGAACGAATCACTTAACATTTAAAATATTCATACAAAACAATAAGTACTCGAGTATTAATTACTATAGCGGGGTGATTAGACCGGGTTCCTAAGAAGCTCGTCCGACGTCAGTTGTCCATCCTGAAAAACAATAAGAAATATTAAATATGGCATATAAAAAGTTGGTTGTCCTCTTTCTAAAATGTAGAGCAATCTTTTCTACCATGGATCGCAATTCATACATTTGCGGTACATTTACTGTAGGACTGAGGTTGCACTAAATTTTAGGTGAGCAATAATGTTCGTCGCGGTGTCTGTTCTATACATAGTACATATACTTAATTTTATTATTGTACCCAATACCTTAGCGATCTTATCAACAATGCGATTAATGTCCAACACTGTCATGATGTATGTACAGTCAACCCAACTGAAACATGACCCACTTTGCCGATAATTCCTTTGAAACCATAAAAATAGATTTTCATCTCTATCGTGTATGTTGCACTTAGTAGGTTTTAAATATGAATAAAAATGCAATTCTAACATTTGTTATTACTGCACTAGATATGTTTTTGAATAAAGCAGTCCTGATTTGAATTTCGAATAAGATATTATTCATAGTCCTAACTCTTTTAACTGCAGAAAAAGTATTATAGGTAATTAAAAAAAAACATTATGGCAGTGTGTCAGATGACAAGTAGTAGTCAGTCAATGAGAAAAAATATAAATTGAATGAAAGAGACAGTAATAGCATTTCTCTGTTGACACGAACGAGTATAGTCGTGTCTGACTGATCTATTTACCATAGCCTAGTCAGTAACTGTTAGATAATAAAATGATAACAGGTTCGTTGACAAGGTAATATAAGTTCAAGCGAATTCAAATAAAATGATTAAATTAATATTTAAAAAAAATTGTCATAGTTAACTCGTTTGTATGGAAAACCATAAAATGGCCCCTATTTTCTTTTGAGTAGTCTAAGAGTATATTTTTGAGATAAAATATCTTGGAACCATAGTCGTTGGATAATTAAGGTTCTCTATACAGCGTGAAATTTTAATCATTTGTTCCTGCAGTGGGGTGGTTCCACTGATAATCACTTGAAGCAACTTTTACTAGAGGACCAACTCTGATATCGCGAAAAAAACAGCTATTCCATACAAAAACGCAATACCTTTTCGACCTTAACAAAAGCGCAATACCTACTCGACCTTTATTTTCATCCATACATTAGTATGAAACAAAATGATTAATATTTCAACGTGTATTTGGGTTAAAAATATAAATAGGTAGGTGGCGTGGCACAGTGTCATAAGCTGATTGAGCACAATGGTTGGACTTCCATTTATAAGAATAATATTTCTCCCCGAGGAAATGTATTAAATATTCGCTTTACACAACAACATGCAGTTGTCACCTATAATTAAGTTTCCACTAAGCTTTGTACAACTAATTTTGTTAAATTTTATATCATAATGTCAGTGTAGACTTGTTGGTGATCTACTAAATATAAATAAAAAATAAATAAATAAATACACTGGGTACTGAAGTTTAAAAACTATTTACTCTGCAAGTTACATGTAGCTAATAGGGCCTTGTAGTTTCTTGTAGGAATTGGAGTGAAAGCAGTGCAGATTATTAAAAAAAAAAAGTGAAATGCCGTTAAGTAGCCATTCTGCAGAGATTTTCTAGAAGGTTTTAAACTGGCTCTGCTCCCACTAAGCAATCCGAAAACATAATATGACTGAATTTCAATACAAAGGATGCATTAACCGTTTTTTTTACTTCAAAATATAAGTTCATTGTCACATTGAAATAAAAAAAAACTATCGTAGCTATTCTCGTAGCATCTGTTTCCTAATGAAAATTGACTTTGTATTTGCCCGCCCACTCGCCAGAAGTTGCCGATGTTTGCGGTTTTTTAATTCAATTTTCTTCATATAGGTACTTACTGGGTTTTTTAATTGGAAAACTGCATCAAATTATTTCATTTGTGGCGAAACAAAATGGAAATTTTCCTTTTTTAATTACACTGTGTTCATTAAATGATCACAATTTGCCGCTGCGAGGATTTTTTCCTATTCATTTGTAAATGTTTATTAATTTTTCTGCTCTCAGTTGAACTAACGATTAAAGTTATATACACGGTGTTACAAAAATACCCCTAATGCCGAATATTTGTAACACCTTGTATATAAATTATTTTTCCTATTCTTTACTTCAGTTTGAAGAATTTTAGGTATAACCTGCTCTTCGCCGAAAAAAGAAAATTTTATCTGTTTATTGTTTTTTTCGCAATGTTTGCTACGTGCCTGAAGATTTAGCCATTAACATATTATTTAAGATTTTCTCGACAATAATTTCTACAGTAAATCAGTAAAAGTACAACTATCGAAAAAAAAATACGCGTAAAAAAATTCGATAGAATAAATTATTTATAGGAAATTTAGTTTCGCTTTTCGTCGATAGATGGCGCTGTACAAAATTTGTTAACGTGTTAATTTTGAAAGCAGTATATAATACAAGGCATTATAAAAGTCCTCTCCTTCAATTTAATCTAAAGGTCTAAAGTGCCCTTTAGAACCCTAAAGAGCCTGCGTCTGCCAAGCGTCAATATTATGGCAACATCCTCTTATGGGAAACGCCTATGTTTTGCAGTTATGAAGACTACAATAAATCAAATGAATGACTTTTCAAAAAAAACCCTTTTACAAAAATATGATGATGTTTATTTAGAGCTTAAACCACAGACTTTTCAATTAGTCAATAATAATAGTGTATCAGCAGATAAGTATTTAGGTGTTACCTGATTGAGGTCCACAAATTTACGCACCACCGACCGCGCGAAGTCCGGGTTGCTCAGCATTTCGTTGATAAACCAGTCCAGTGGGATGCTGTTAAAATAAAACGATAAGTTCCTTTTAAAAAAAACACTTCATACCAGACTTATAGTTTTAAGAGTCTAAACGATGTTTTCATATTTGATTAAATTTTATTCTTTATAGTACTTAGATAATTTAAACTAGGCAATTTATTTTTGAAGTACTCAAAAATAAATTGCCTAGTTTAAATTACCAAACGACATTTGTAAACAAGCTTGCTGAATACTGTGTGATCTATCACAGCAATGACATTTTTTTTGGAATTCAGATCGCTAGTAGAACCTTCACAAAGTTTAGTTCAGTGTGCGAAAAGCTTTACTCCCACGGATTTTCAAATCCTTGGATCTGTTTGCCCACTGGTCTGGTATTTGCCAAAGGATTTCTGCTGAAAGCCATCAATTGGCAAATCCTTTGTTTGTAGGGTTTTACCGCGCTTCGAAATAGCGGTTATGCCAACTTTGCCGAAAAAATATACGTTTGACACATGTCATCAGTCATTTGTTTTACAAGTCAGCATAGGCAAATAAGTGTATTACGTGTATTACTTCATAATTATTATATTATTATCAAAAATTAACGATAATTAAGTATTCAGCAACTCGCAGCGATAACTGCAATAGTCGTAAGTTAAGTTTCTGCCTGTCTTATTTCTTATAGGCCCTCCACATGCACAGGCCCGACCGGAAGGCCAAGGAAAGGATTGTACCACAGAATAGAAAGACTACAGAAGTTATGCTACTATCGTATGTATTAGGTACCTACTTACATACTTACTTTAATAGATTATGTCGTTGAATCGATTGCCATGAGTTAAATCGATAGGATGAAAATTAAAATAAATAATACAAAATAAAAATAAAAAATATTATAAATTAAATTATATATTTTATTAATTTTGAGATTTTAGCATTCATGAAGCCATTTTATAATATTTATTATAAATAAAAGAAATACAGCGAAGAAGTTAAAAAGTACTAGAAAATTTCGCCGCTCCCACTAGCGACTCGGTAGCATAATTGGTCAGTGCATTGGGCCGGAATCCCAAGGGTGCGGGTTCGAGTCCCGTCTGAGGTGCTACGGGTGAGTCGATTTTTTCTAGTATTTTTTCTAATATTATTTATCTTAATATAAAAATAGCATTGTGAATGCGAAAAATCTAAATTTAAAAAAGAAATACTTCCGCTGATTCCTATATTGCTGAAAAGCACGACTGTTATTATTTCAACGTAAAATAGATTATCAATCTCTTGTGAAGTTCTAATCACATATGTGTGCGTTGCTCGAACGCGCGTAGTATCTACTAAGCTTAACTTCTGTCCTCTATTTTGTGTTTGACCGATACGCGGCGGCCTTCCGGCCGGGCCTGCACATGTGGAGGGCTCATTATGTGGATCAAAGTTGATGTACCGATACACTAAACAGATTGGGTTTCAAAAAGTCCTACGCAATCACTACTTTTACCAAAACAGACCAAGCTATTTCTTTATGTTATACCTTCGACCCAAATGAATAGGTAAAGTTTCAAATTAAATGGCACTGAAATTGAATAGTATTTATGAAGCTAAAATTCCTGAACTTAAAGTTACCATCTCGATGAATATTTAGTCGAGTTCCTAATCATTTTGTCGCTCGTCGCTAGTCTTTATGCTAAACAAATCTCAAAGTGACTACTTCTCCTTAAACAATGGTTCTAGTTAAAACAATAAGGTAATGAATTTAGAATAAGATACCATTCTAACTAAAGACATTTCCATGTCATTCTCATATATATTATAAGGAACACTAGAAACCCTCATAGACTGGTATTAGATATTACGCCGCGAACTGTGTGTTTTAATAGAAATTGTTACTCAATGTGCATAAAAATCCACAATAAGATACCAGAATCTATAAAAGCACTCCCATTTAATAAGCTTAAGATGAGTCTAAGGAAATGGTTGATTCAAAATACTTTTTACTCGATTGACGAATATCTAAAATGTTAAATAAATGTATTAGAATCTTAATTTGAGTTAAGCTGTAACGTAGCTGCTGTAGACCTAAACTTAATTTATGTACATACCTTATATTATTTGTATGCCAAATTTTGGCTAAATGTGAGATCTTCCTAAGTTACAAGTACCAACTTTGTAAAACCATGTTTAACACAAATAAATGATTGATTGATTGATATAAATCATCTTTCAACTGTCAGGTCAGACACTTAACTTACGACTATTGCAGTTTTTATGACGACCTCCGTGGTCGAGTGGCTTTGTACACCGGTTTTCAAGGTGTCGCCATCTATGAGGTCCCAGGTTCGATCCCCGGTTGGGTCAATTTAGAAAACGAACTTTTTTATATTGGCTTAGGTCTGGGTGTTTGTGACCACCGTTGTCTCTGATTTCCATAACACAAGTGCTTTAGCTACTTACTTTGGAATCGGAGCAATGTATGTGATGTTGTCAAATATTTATTTATTTATTTATCGTGGGAATCGATTATGTTGTTTTGCAAAATATGTAAAACACAACTATAATTTTACTTAAACCCATAATATTTGTACAGCTAAGTACAACATTTTATTTTTCAATCATTTTCTGAATTTACTTTTCTTAACTAACGATAGTTAAGTTCGTTATGTTCGATAGCAAAGGCTTCTTGGTTATTACAACAAGTTGTATGAAACTACCACCGAACCGAACTAAACTACCGCGTTTACTTTAAAATGTTCAGTATGTTTTGAGGTTTCCTTCGTCAGTCCACACAATCACTTTAGTGACCTCATGAATGTTTCATTCATCGTTTGAACTTTGAACTGTTTTTTGATTGTGTAGTCATTACTATTAATACATTTTAGATTTTTTGCATTTCAAAATGCAATTTTTATATTAAAATAAATAAATATTAGAAAAAATAGTTATCCCAAGGGTGCGGGTTCGAGTCCCGTCTGAGGTGCTACAGGTGAGTCGATATTTTCTAATATTTATTTATCTTAATCCTTACTAAAATTAAAAAAGCTACGAATATAATACTACTAGGTACATACTTAACTATCTTTTCATTCAAGTGTATGTCTTTTACATAATTTTGAAACAATAAATCTATTCGTTTATCGTAAACAATATTGAATTTAGAAATAATTGAAAGAATAAGAATAATGTTTTACTAAACTAAATAACTTAAAATCATTTTTGATAATTTCGATTTTCGTTTATTGAAATTAAAACATGTAAATATAGCAAATTTTGCCTCTCTCATTAAACGAATACGTTTAGAAAAAAACAACTCGTCTCAAATAAAGTAAATCGTGTGAATTATAAAATCTGAAATATGGGTGACATATTAGTTATCGTAACAATAAAATGTTCACATAAATGTTATCTATAAGATATAGTGCTTGCTAACTTTAGACCTTGCCCAAAGAATATGTTTAACCACCCAAAGAAAATATTATCAGCTTTTACGGGACGTTATCTGGAAGAAAATTGTGGGAATTCTTTTTACATTTCCATCCAGTACCCGTAGCACGAACAATAATTCAGATGAATTTGCACGAGTGCGAGTGAGATGACTGTTAAGCAATAGTATGGTTTACGTCACTAGCACTTTATTTTAAAAGGGTGTTGTTATACACCACCATGTTTTTAGTCTATCTTTACCTTTTTAAATTTTGAGATATAAGCATTCACAATGCTATTTTTATATAATACTAAATAATATACTAGAAAAAATAGGACTCGCACCAGATCATGTCCTCGGACGGGAATCGAACCCGCGACCTTTGGATATCCGGTCCAATGCTCTGACCGCTGAGCTACCCAGTCACTAGTGAGAACGTCGAATTTCTTCTAGTATATCAACTCTTACGCTGCAAGCCAGCACCATCTCACCAATGTAGAAGGAATTAACCTCGACATTAAAAGGGGGTTATACACCACCATGTTTTTAGTCTATCTTTACCTTTCCAAAGATTTCCCATCTCCATCTTGTCCGTCCCTCTCGGGTGAAGCCTCGAGCATTTCCCAGAAGTTATCCAAACCGTACACTGCACAAAAAATGTGATGTTAATATCTTATATCATTAAATGCGAGGGCTTTTTACAGAAATATCACTAAAGCACTGGGATATCTTTGAATCCTAGCCCCCTTACTAATAAAGATTGTATAGCAGATGTATAGATACACAGTGTTTTGTCCCTCTCTTTTTTATGTCAAACTTAAATAGTTTGAAAGAGAGTAACTATTGTGTATCACTATACATCTGCTATACAATCTTTATTAGTAAGGGGGTAATAATTTAGCATATTTTTTACAGAAAATAAATTTCTGACACTAAAGATATCTTAATTGATTTAAAATAACGTAAAAAATACACTACACTAATAGACCAATATTTTTTTTTATTACACGCTGTAACACAATACTGGAGAAAAGACTAATAAACATTAATGATTCGGTGAAGTGATATTTCTTCACCACTCGCAAAGACAAGGAAATTGGTTATAGACACAATACACAGTAAATAAATATTATTCCACCACATGTGGTAATGTACTCATTCCTGTTGATTGGAATGATTAAAACAGTATAGAGGAAGGTAACTTTACAAGCATTTTGGCACAGAGACTTGTCGATAGCAGGTCTAGGAAATAAAAACAATCGTGATAAGAGCCCGGCGAACAGTGAGCTTCCCATACAAACGTAATACCAAAATTATTTACGATTTGAGCATAATTAACTCTTCTTGTGATGTTATTCGAATTAAGTCAGTATTTGTCTAGGGTTCTATTAAATAAAAATTCCAAAATACTAACCCAATTCAAAATTATTAATGCCATTATTTTGTTTTCATACAAAACGGTAAGTAACAGACAGTAGGCTTAGTGCCCGTAAGAAATCTTTAAAGTAAACTTCTGCTAGCTGCCATTGGTGTCCGAAGAGCAATAAAATATTGTGTCTGGTTTCTCCGGCAGATCGTTGAAGAATAATAAAAATTTCAACGTCACAAGAATAATCGACTTAAAGTAGGTACCCTTTAAAATCGAGCACCATGTACTAAATATACGAATATTTAGGTATCAAACCCAAAATGATCGATGATTGATACACAATAAACTTACTTTGAGTAACATTAGCCGTCACCATTAAAAAGGTCCGAAAACCCTTCATTATTAAGCGAACTGAGGCATTCCTCTCGGACCATTATTCGGACCAATTTGTCCGAAATCCATTCCACTTCTTGAACTGCTGGTAACAGTGTGATGTGGCATAAAACAAGCGTAATGTAACTCCTTACCTTTGTCACTGAATACAAAGGCTTTACAAAATAATAAATTTAAAAAATCTTTTATTAGAAAAAATGTGTCAAATATGAAACTGCCTACGTGCGCAATTGAGACTCCATGCTACATCAAAAGGGAAGGGATTTTTTGATGGAGGTCAACCCGAAATCCATTTTTAAATAATGACCTAAAACTTAGGTATCCTGTGATTTACCAGTAAAGTGAGCGAGAGTTTCTCCATTTTTAACTTTTATATTTTTTCAATTTCGTTGCTTACAATATTAGCTACTGTTAGTAGAGTGAAGTCACTTTCAATCAATATGAAACAATTTGCAACAGCCCTTTACGGTATAACTCACTTAATTAATAATCTTCGCCAAAGTATGATTAAGGCACGTGTGAGGCTCGATTTTTTTTCTTAATCTGCTTAGAAGGAAAAGGTTACACAACCCCTTTCCTCCTTATTAAGTACTATAGCTGCTTTGCAAAGAGTATGAAGGAATACACACTTTTGCGTCCAATAAATTAGCAGACTTTGTGAATTAAGATTATTGGTAGAACGTATTTTTTTCGCATATCAAAACACCTGAGCGAAATGACTGTAAGCTCTAAACAATAATATCAAAAATGTTCTTACCTTTAACCAAACATCATTTTTGGAAAACCCTCATCAGCAATACTAGAAAATATTGACGCTTCATAAACGCTTTTAATAAGCTTTGAATAAATACTATTTTGACTCTTGTCTTTTTTTGTTCTATTTTTCGCTTCAATATAACAGAAAAGGCAAAGTAAGGCTCATTAACGCCATACAGCCATGACTTCAAAATATTTTCTTGCACAGAGTGTTTTACAGAAGTTTTGAGTCACGTGAGTACAGCGTAAGTTATTCTATACTAAATACCATGTCATCCTAGAATATGAGAACTAAATAATCATATTCTCGAATGGGAATCGAAAGTGATTCTGTTGGTTGCAATGAGATATAGATTGCATACCTTATGTTGCTAAGTAACCTCGCCACCCCACTACTTAAAACTTGTCCAAGTCTCGTGCCAAAATGCTAACTTAATGAAGTGAAAGTTAACGACATTCGTCTGTAGTCGTTAATGCACTTAGAAGGTTTTTCTCACAAGATAATTAGTTTGATTTCAGCAGGTAATATGTTTTGGAAGCACGTAGAGACACAAACAATAAGTTGAAGTAAGTATTATAAGTTAGTTAGTAAACTTAATGACTCACACGATATTGGTGTTTGATTTTGAACACTATTTGTTTAGTCTATTTCTTCTTTTACTTCCACGTGAATTTTTACATTTTACTGATACAAATCTTTCTATGGTATATTTAAATGGCTTATTTTTGTAAAAAAAATAATTTTGACAAGGAGAGAGAAAGATAGAGAGTGTTATAGATTATAGTGAATTTGGGATGTATCGTGGGAATAGGAGGAAAAAATAGACGTTTACCCAATTTTTGTGTTTTTAATAAAAACACAAAATAGATTTTCATCTGAAACAACTTAAACGCTTTAATTGTATTTTTAAAGATTAAAACTTTTTAGAAGTCATAAGCTCTGTTTTCTTTCAAAATCAAACAACCCATTACTTAAGACGCCGGCGAACAGTGAGCTTCCCAAACATACGTAATACCAAATAATTTGCAATTTGAACATAATTAAGTCTTCTTGTGATGTTATTCGGATTAATACAGTATTTATCTAGGTTTCTATTAAATAAAAAATATTATTAACCTAGACATATACTTTCTTAATCCGAATATCATCACAAGATTAGTTAATTATGCTCAAATTGCAAATCATTTTGGTATTACGTTTGTATGGGAAGCTCACTGTTCGCCGGCGTCTTAATATAAGGCACTCACTTGATACAAAAGTATTACAATTACATTAGTTACTTACCACAACAATATCACCTAAACCTAAATCCACCAAACTTAGCAGTAAATCCAATTGTCAATTGTTTCTTTAAAAACAAAAGACAGTCGGCATCTAATGTGCCAGAATAAAACAGTATCTTTATTTGGCACAAATACTTATTAAAGTGTACGTCGATACAATGCTCCGAGTAAAAAAGCGGCGTTTGTTCACAAAAGGAGGTCTTACAAAATACATAGTGGCACAACAAAAGCTGCCGAGGTAGTTCTGTTTTTTATAAGCCATCACTTCGAGTGAGAGAAGAAAAAGCAGTAGGTTATTTATTATTAAGGCTCCTATACACCTCAAGCGGCGCCCACATTTTAATTAAATTTATTGCTCGCTAAGTACACAATGTATCGAAAATTCACATGTACAGATTGAAGGTAAAGTGGCCACTTTTAGCACTTTTGCCAACTACTACTACAACGAACAAAATTTTACTGAGGTTATTGTTTGTAAATAAACTAAAGAACCTTAGCTTCAATCTGTACATGTGAATTTTCGATATATTATGTACTTAGCGAGCAATAAATTTAATTAAAATGTGGGCGCCACTTGAGGTATATAGGAGCCTTAATGGCAGGATGACAGAAAATGTATCCGCTTGGTGGCGCTGCTGTAGATGGAGATCTTTTGTATGTGTGCTTAAAGGTTATGTTTCCGGTTATTTTTCAATTATGCCTAAAAATAGTTAATATTAATAATAATTATTATGGACGTGAATAAATGAAACCAAAATGTGTTGGTAGAAATATTTCTATTAATTTACGAAAATTTGCCTACAAAATTCAAAAATTTACAACAATATGACAGGTCTACATCTTCACTAGCGCCAAATTAGCGGTAGTGCGCCGACTGGTGGACGACTTATGAATCACTAAAATTATCCTGTTAACCGTTAATAGGTCAAGTGGGTTAAGAATAATTTTTAAATCATTTTATATGACATGGTAGAGACTTTACCACTTAGGAAGTAAACGAAATATTTCTATTTACTTTCATTTAAATAAGAAATGAAGTTTTTAATAATAATGATTATTTTAAATTAAGCTTATACTTACTTTCATTATTATTGTTATACCTATTGTTTGATATAAATTAGATGCTCTCATGCGTGCAAAATACTAACAGCTCCTTTCCTCTGACCAAAAACATTTCATTAATAAAATTTATTTCTATTAGTACATAATGTTAAACAAAGATGATTAAATTGATTGTTAATTAAGTTTTAATTAAGCTTAGTTATTAATCCACTTCAAATTGAATATTTAATTTCGTTGAAAACATAATTATTTTATGTTATAACTAAAACTAGAACTCACATGTAATTAATTGTGAATGATTGTAAATACACACAATGATACACCGACAAACTCATTATATTTTGTTTGATTAAAATATTATTATTGTAATTCTATCTTCTTTTGCCTGTGATATTAAATAAATAAATAAATATTTGACAACATCACATACATTGCTCCGATTCCAAAGTAAGTAGCTAAAGCACTTGTGTTATGGAAATCAAAGACAACGGTGGTATCACAAAAACCCAGACCTGAGCCAATATAGAAAAGTTCTTTTTCTAAATTGACCCAACCGGGGATCGAACCCGGGACCTCAGAGATGGCGACAAATTGAAAACCGGTGTACAAAGCCACTCGACCACGGAGGTCGTCAGCATTGACACCAATTGGTACCAACAATGAATGGGTAAATACTAAAAAAGTACGCAAGTATAAAATATTACAACTTAATTCAATTCCGTGCGGTCAATTTAACCTACTGCTTTTTACGTCCTACACACTGTAATAACAGTCATTCTATGATGATTCCAAAACCACTTATGGCCAGAACTGTCATTGTTTGCGAGACATAATAAGCCTAAACAAATACAACGTTATTAGACACGTAGCCTTTAGACAAACAACAATATGGCAGCATTGATAACATACAGCTTATAAAAAGCAAAGTTAATAAGCTCAGCGATACAAATAGATTTGTCTTATTTTTACAACAAATATTTTTATAGAAAGATAGGAAAGCTTATCTGTCTTTTTTTAAGATTATAGGTTTACTTCGGCGCTATAGGGTTAATTACTTACATTCATAGTTAATATTCATATTCATAGTTAATTCTTATATTCATAGTTATAGCAATATGATACAGCTAAGTTCAATAATATCAATATACTTTAATCAAGTCTGCATCCTTGCACTTTTTAATTAAAATGATTTTTGTATGCACATTATTAAACTCGTCTGTGCCACCAAAAAGCATTTGAAAGCAAAGTCACTTTAAACACAAAATATCAAAGGTTAGAGCCTAATAAACATAAAAAATACGACTACACGAGCAACACTCCGGCTAATTGATTAAAGAAAATTGAATTTTGTATCATATCGTAAGATCTTTACGTTATTACGAAACCTTCTGTGGTTTCCTCTAATAATGGCCTTTGCTGTTAATTAGAGAGGGCCCACTCTACACACAGATTTTACGTTTCCAATCAACTTTGAAAGCTTATCAAGGAAACGTAAGTACAAGAAAATTATGAAAATTAACTGTTTTGAGTAAACAAAAACAGTTAATAATAATTGTTATCTTGTAACGTGGCATGTATAGTGTAATGTATGTAGCAAGCTTGTGTTGTATGGTTATTGCTGTTGTCGATAAAAGACAAATGCTAAACAATGCATTTTCAATTTAGCTCACCCGCAAAAATAAGCTTGATTATTTATTTGGCACATATTCAGCGACGGAGGGATATATTAATTTATAAATCCTCTTTGGTTTCACTCGGCTAACTCCAAATTAAAAAAAAAATAAAGCGATCTGTACCCATAGCATAGCACGAACAGCCATCGAAAAAAATAACGCGCGTAAAAACATTGATACAGTAATTTTGTGTGGGAAATTTGTACAACGCCATCTACCGGCGAAAAGCGGAATGAATTTTCCATAGATCATAAAATTACTCTATTGAAAAATTTTACGCGCGTTTTTGCTAAGGGTTCGATCGCGTTCGTGCTAAGGGTACTGATTTCTGTTTCTTTTACAGATTTGAAATATCGAACACCGTAGAAATCGATACACGCACACCCACACATTCAACGCCTAGCCATAGAGTCAATATTTTGGCTAGATTTGTTTTATTTCGATTTACCTCCATTTTGGTCTTCACCTCGTTTTCCGTAACCTCTCGCGATCAACACATTCTTGCCGGGTTTGAACGTACCTCGTGTCGCTCTTAATTCGTAATCTGCCCAATTTTAAAGCACTTTATAATTAATGATTTGTGACGTCATTCAGAGTTTTAATTGCATATTAAACACAAAAGATTTATGACGTCAGTAAGATAACTTTTTTCATAATCTTATTTTAGTTACCTTCATTTTGAACTTCATTTCGTTTTTCGTAAGCGTTGGGCATTCTTATTCTCGTTTCTCTTATTTCACAATCTGGCCAAATAATTTATGGTCATATGATTAATAAGTTACCTTTGTGTTACCTGTTCTGATAGAAAATTTCAAAGCACACATACAATTTATATGATAAACTGGAAGTGCCCAATGGTCCAGTGATCGTCTTTTTAGGGTTCTGTACCAAAATGATAAAAAGGTACCCTTATGGTGCGACTCAGTCTGTTTGTCTATCTGTCACAGCTGTACATCTCGAGAACTACTAATGCTATCAACTTGACATTTAGAATAGTTTTAGATGACGTTTGTCCAACTATTGTGCAAATAAGAGAGAAAATATTTTCTTTTTGCAACAGGTACTGAAAGAGGCTTTTAAAAATTCGAAGTGAGGCTACTATGACATATGGGGTATAATATGAAAGAGCGCTGCTTGGACATTCTCAAACATTTTTTTTTTAATTTTAGATGGCATACATTCTAATTTTGATGAAAAATTTAAGAAAATAAACTGAGGTGCCGTAGCGTGTATGTTGATTAATTTAGTTCATTTAAATATTTTTTCTAGTTCCAGTTTTGCGTTGTTTTATTAATGTCAAATAACCACATTGCTTTAGTCCATGATATGAGTAAAGCCAAAAAAGATAAGAAATAAAACGACATACATGAGTTTGAATATTTTTAAGGGTTTAGCCATGGCTGGTCGGCAGTGTAAAATTATTAACTGTGACATGACATGAGTAAAACAATGCCATTGAATTGACAATAGCCAGTGATCCGCTGCAAGTTCACTCGAGAATGTATGGCAAAGAGAAAATTTTACAGATTAAAATACGTCGTTTTGTACCGCAAGCGCCCTGAAGTTACCGCAGATCACTGTCTATTGACAATTTAATAGCATTGTACTAAAGGCGCGATTACAAGTTCTTTTTCCTGAAATCAGGTAAGTTTCGATTTTCACACGAACGACTTTGCTTCGCTCATCTATGTACATAGATATGGGCTACAGCGTCGCCGTTAGCAACAAATTCGTGTGCGCGCGTATCGCCCCTGTGCGAACTAAACGTATGTTGTGACGGACGCGGCGTGCAAGTGATTTCAACCTTAGCAGTGGTTAAGCGACGGTGTTGCCCATGGTACACTCACAGAGCAGTGTTTTTTATGTTTTGCGTTTACACTTGTCTGCATTCAATGTTACCCGAATTCGGGTAAACGACATGTGATATCGTCATTAGTTTTTTATTCGGTTACCTTTGCCTTGTGCCTCGTCTCGTTTGCCGTAACCTCGCGCTATTAGTACTCTATGGCCAGGATTGAAAGTGTGTCTCGTTTCTCTTACTTCAAAATCTATTCAACACATAGTTTATTTATTTATTTTACGTCTAGACGTAGGAGCTATTCAAAAAGCTATGCGTTCGCAATTAATTATTTACGTTTTCAATTTAACAGAAAATTTAATAACTCACGCTAAGAAAATAGTTATTAAAACTGCTTGTTCTTTTTTTATAATTTCTTAATCAAGATAAATAATATTAAATCAAGATAAATAATATTAGAAAAAATACTAGAAAAAATCGACTCACCCGTAGCACCTCAGACGGGACTCGAACCCGCACCTTTGGGATTCCGGCCCAATGCACTGACCAATTATGCTACCGAGTCGCTAGTGGGAGCGGCGAAATTTTCTAGTACTTTTTAACTTCTTCGCTGCAAGCCAGCGCAATCTCATCAATGTGAAGAAATACCCCCACATTCGAATCTTAATCAATATTTTTAGTGGGTACGTGGGTAGTATGTTTATGATTAAAGAGAAAATAAAAAAATTTTGGTCATTGATTTTAGTTTAATTTAACCTGTTAGCTATCAAGCTATTCTTTGTAACGATGTCAGTTAATCGTCAAAAGAATTGAAAGCTTATAAAATCGTTTACCTTCGTTATGGCTATCAGCCCTTTTACCATAACCACGAGCAATTAAAATATTGGATCCAGGTTGAAAAGTACCCCGTGCTCTTAATTCATAATCTGTATTTAATTAATTTGATTAGTTTGCATACCACTATTGGTTTAAAGCGAGTATAAAGATCGAATCCTTGAATTCACGTACTGTGAGTTTAACATACGTTGGCTGTTAGCTGTTAATTTGATCTTTATGGGAAAAAACAGGAAAGAAATTAAGTAATTCCTTTTTACACCTGCCAATTTATTGCTTAACTCGCAGTAAAATAACAGTTTTTCACTCCTCGTAAAACATTGTGGAACGACCAAATGAATACTTGTAAAAAGGAAAAATATTCAGTTTGGGTGAAATAATCCATTGCGATATTGTTATAGAAAGTTGTTTTTTTTATATTAATTGTTATAGGGTTTTATGAAAAACTATTACTTTATTGTAAATGAGATCCGAACCAAAGCGTATTTATTGAAAAAAAAAATTTTAAGCGGTTTTTTTATTAAATTATAAGTTTACCATCGTCGTCTTCTTCAACGCTGTTCCTTTTGCCGAAATCTGAAGCGACCATCAATGACGATTTCGGATTAAACTTTTTGCGTGGTGTAATCTCGTAATTATAATCTGTTGGAGTAGAATTGTGTCTAGAGTTTGCGCGGAAAGAGAACCATCATGGGATTGTGCTTGCTTACCGTTTATGGCACGTCGACGGCACTGTTCGTAATTATAGTGCAACTAAGTATCTAAGGGCTCGGACACATCACCACGGTGCGGCGCCGCACCGTGATATATAGATATCAAGATTTTACAGTCGTACTATAATGACGTAACAGTGCAGTCAACGTGACAAAAATTGTAATCAAGCACGAACCCCATGACGGTTCTCTTTTTGCACAGACTCTAGCTAGTTTAATATTAAAGCCTTTTTAATTTATTTTCATTTAGTGCTTTCATTTAAACAAAATTCTATTAGTAGTTTTGGAAATCCAATAGCTGCTGAACTTATCAATTATGATTATCTGAATGTTGATCACGTTCATCGAATAATCATCTATGTCATGCGTAAGCTTCCGACTGATATTAGTATTGACACAAACAGTCCAATATTAAACAAACTGTCAAAGCATTTGCTTTGTGCTTATTAATATGATTCATTAGACTATTTAAATTAAATAACACTTGCTATGGAGCAATATATGTGATCTCATTTTAGCCACACAAACGTATACATGCTCACATCTAAATACGATGAGATGTATGAGCTATAGAAATTCTTAACTCTTATCTTGCTATAAACTCTAACAATATTGTTTGAAACATGATATGGTTCTCCGTGGTGGTCAGTCTCAACAAACAATGGATATTTGTGTCAACTTAGAAATTTTATTATAGGAAATCAATAGTGTTATAATTCACTGAGGCCATAATGGCTACGTATTCTATGTTTAATAACTGAAAACAGTTGAAATGAAATTTCTTTATAGAAATATTTTAACGAATACATCATTATTTAATTTATAAGTTTCCTACGATTTAAATAGAGTTACGAAGATGTCACAGTGGTGACATGTATTGTAAATAGGCATTACATATTTTATCAGATTTCTCATGTCTACCATTATTACACTATGGGTCTATTATGGACTAACTGGAGGTATTTGTACCAAAAATATCTAGGCAATAAATCTTATATTCCTATTATGATCTTTATTCTTTTCTCTTCTTATATTCTATTTTCTCTTATTTTCTCTTCTTTTCTTATATTACTATTATGATCTTTACTATTATGATCCGTACGTTTATAGCTAATAGAACTAATAGCAATTCTTAATTTTTGGTTTACGTTACGCATGACAATTTACTAGCTTTGTACAAGTATATTTATTTGAAATATTAAAAAGGCATTAAATTTTTATGTGGAATCTAGTGAAAATGTTTCTGTGTGATGGAAATGTAGCGCTATGGAAAAATGTTATATCGGATGTAATTTGACCTTAAAGTTAACTTTTATGTAAATTTCCCAACAATATTGGGAAATACTTTATTAAATGTAGCTAGTTTCCGAAAGACTAAAATCTAAAAGCCTACCTCATAACAGGTACATAGTACAGTACACTGAGTACTAAAACACAAAGTATGTAAGTATGTTTTCTTATCAAATCAATGACTTCAATTAAATAGACGAGCTGTTCAAACCTAAAATTGTGTCACAACCAACCTTCGCGGCGCATCAACTGTTTTTCTCGGTCGCTCGCAATAGACTAAAGGAGTTTCGGTGCATGCACCGTAACTTGATGAGCAATTGTTCGGTACTGTACAGCTTGTCTAGTGTAGTATATACATAGAAGTCTTTGTATCAAAACAATAACAACCAATATTAACAATTATTTTAAGTATTTGAAATTTTGAGATTTAAGCATTCACAATGCTATTTTTATATAATACTAAATAATATACTAGAAAAAATAGGACTCGCACCAGATCATGTTCTCGGACGGGAATCGAACCCGCGACCTTTGGATAACCGGTCCAATGCTCTGACCGCTGAGCTACCGAGTCACTAGTGGGAACGTCGAATTTCTTCTAGTATATCAACTCTTACGCTGCAAGCCAGCGCCATCTCACCAATGTAGAAGGAATTAACCTCAACATTCAACTGAACATCTTTCCAGATATTTTTAAACAGTTGATTAAGATGAGAAAGCTTTTTAACTATTTGAAATTTTGAGATTTAAGCATTCACAATGCTATTTTTATATAATACTAAATAATATACTAGAAAAAATAGGACTCGCACCAGATCATGTTCTCGGACGGGAATCGAACCCGCGACCTTTGGATAACCGGTCCAATGCTCTGACCGCTGAGCTACCGAGTCACTAGTGGGAAC
The DNA here is from genome assembly GCA_963556745.1 of Catoptria pinella. Taxonomy (NCBI): domain Eukaryota; kingdom Metazoa; phylum Arthropoda; class Insecta; order Lepidoptera; family Crambidae; genus Catoptria; species Catoptria pinella. The sequence goes on from OY750771.1 coordinate 3,860,504, forward strand.
GTCGAATTTCTTCTAGTATATCAACTCTTACGCTGCAAGCCAGCGCCATCTCACCAATGTAGAAGGAATTAACCTCAACATTCAACTGAACATCTTTCCAGATATTTTTAAACAGTTGATTAAGATGAGAAAGCTTTTTAACTATTTGAAATTTTGAGATTTAAGCATTCACAATGCTATTTTTATATAATACTAAATAATATACTGGAAAAAATAGGACTCGCACCAGATCATGTTCTCGGACGGGAATCGATTCCCGTTGAGGAAAGATGTTCAGTTGAATGTTGAGGTTAATTCCTTCTACATTGGTGAGATGGCGCTGGCTTGCAGCGTTAGTCTGCGGGTACGAAACGGGCGACGGCGGAGCGGCGGCGGGGCGGCGCGACGGCGATGTAATCAAATGCTAAAAACATTAAGCGCTGTGTACGAAACGGGCGACGGCGGAGCGGCGCGATCGAGCGATGCACGGGCGGCGGGCGGCGCGGAGCGACGAGAACAAACTAGTTTGGTTTCGCCGCTCGCGCGGGTACATAGTGTTGCATTTTTATCACAGTAATAATATGGAAATTATTTTGAATTGAACGTGAATTCATGTTTATCACAACACTACGTGAGCGCGACTGCGCGGAAGTTTGTTTCGTACACACGCAAGACACCGCTATCTCTTCGCCCCGCGCCGCACCGCCCCGCCCCGCCGTCGCTCCGTTCGTCGTAAGTTTCGTACCCGCAGACTAAGAGTTGATATACTAGAAGAAATTCGACGTTCCCACTAGTGACTCGGTAGCTCAGCGGTCAGAGCATTGGACCGGTTATCCAAAGGTCGCGGGTTCGATTCCCGTCCGAGAACATGATCTGGTGCGAGTCCTATTTTTTCTAGTATATTATTTAGTATTATATAAAAATTATTTTAAGCACAAAAATCACCAACAGTTTTTGTTCTCCATGAACTTTTATACATTACTCGAAAACAGAGTAAAATTCAGATACTTAAATAATAAATAAGTCAAGAAAATACATGTTATTCATGAACACACTCCTACGGAATAATCCAATTATTTTTGTTCTATAAGAATTTTACTCTGCTGTAACATTGTTATCTTTACGAACAAGAAATTATAGTATGGCTCGTAAAATGTTACAAACAGGTATTCAAAGATTTATCTGGAACTATTGTTACTACTAATTAATATGGATTTGATTACCGTAATGGATATTAATGTCAGTACTGGGTGTCGCGTATGTTAGTGTCATTGCCAAAGCCCTGCGAGTGTGTTACCGAATTATCGCACCAATATATACAACGTGTTACAAAAATACCCCTAACGCCGAATATGGTAGATAGGGACCATCAAACTAAACAACTTTTACTATGGGACCAACTTTGTAATCGCGAAAAAAAATCTGCTGTTTCATACAAAAATTAATTATGAAAATATCAAAATGTATGAAACAGCTGATTTTTTTTTCGCGATTTTAAAGTTGGTCCCATAGTAAAAGTTGTTCAGTTTGATAGTCCCTATCTACATACCATATTCGACATTAGGGGATATTTTGTAACACGTTGTATATATCAAACAACAAACAAACAAATGCTTGGACAATTTCACACTGCGCTATCTAGCCCCAAACTAAGCAATGCTTGCAATATGGGTGCCAGACAACTGATATACTTCTTATATACTTTTAAATAGGTATATACTACTTATACATAAGTAACACCCAGACCCGTCACAGAAATTAAAATTCATCATTTCAATTTCTGCCCCGCCGGGAATCGAACCCTTGCTACTTCCAATTATTTTTAATTACAATTAAAAAGCAACCTTCGTCTCATATCCTTATCAATTTTATGTAAAACTAGTCCATAGACTTCGTCTGCGTGGTCTATAGAACTAAAGCATCCCACGGGAACGTACAACTGGAATTGAAATAATCCTTTAATTCAGGCGTTGAACTATCTGTGTGTGAATTCTTCTACCAAATCTGTTCTGCCGTTTTTGCGTAATTCACTAACAATCATCAACATACAATTTAGTAGGATGCAATAATATTTTACGTTCATTGTTTTTTTAGCCACACTATAATTTCCGCGCATCTGTTTGCTATACCAAGGATAGTTGTTTAGCTATCCTCAACAAATAAAGCGATCGTTCCATATCTGACCAGATCCAATTGGACACATTAATGGGAAAAATTCCCAATTTTTCGGGAGTCTGTCCCTCTCCGCACACCAATTTTCCCCTCGAGTTTTCCCATCGAGGGGGCGTTAACCTAATTATAGTTGTTGTACCTTCATCTTCGGTTCGCTTGCCGAAATCCCTTGCAATCCCGACAGTGGGACTTTTAAACGTGGGCGTACTTCGTGGGGCTCGTTCTGCTGATGATTCGTGGTCTACGTCGCCTTTAGGAATTGTAATGTTAACTATGTCTAACATTTAACAAGCTAGTAGTTAATTTAAAATAAATGCCTTTGCAAATTCACCGACGAACGGAGCAAAAATATTAAAATATTAGGTGTGTAATAAAATTTTCCTACAATTGAAATTTGATTAAGCGTCTTTGCTGTAAGTAAGTTAACCTTTTTTTAATTATATTAACCCTCAAATACAGTTCAAAAGGATCATATAAAAACAAAGGTTGCAATTTCATCTGTACGTTTGAAATTCGATAAGCTATAATATGTCACATGGGTCACACCTACGACCGACGCAATCTGAATCGGGAGTTAGAAATCGCCTTTTTTATTTCAAAGGACTTGGTCTATGTTGAACGGGTTTTAAATTACAGTAGCCAAATTGCCTTTCGACGGATAAAACCATAACGCGAAACGTCACCTTTACGCAATACTCCTAGCTCGGAAAATACCACTTCGCAAAATACTAACAAAGTATAACACCATAGCAAAATTAACAAACAGCAATGTTTTTCGGAGAATATTGCTTCAAAGACAATATTACATCGAAACACTGGCTGAAAAGGGGAGAACTTAATTATCAATAAAAAAAACTGCTACCTACTTAGCGCGATTAAGAATGGGAAAGAATGTGTTTCCCACATAAACTAGTGGCTTTGTGAGCACAGACCTAAGGTTTGTGACATTTTTGAACATTTTTCAAAATGGCTGAAATTTTCGAAAAACTGTAAAAAACATCGAACCTGCTCCCATAATTTGAGGAACAGTCAGATTGCCGGATAACTGGGTCATACGAAAGCAAGCTGAAACGGAGACGCTTCGCACTCACTTGGTCAGTCAATTAATTAGTTTAATAATTAATAACTTATCGAATCAAAAAAATATTGACATCAAACCCGAATTACAAAAGTCGGCAAATTTGCAAGAGGTTTTTTACTCCAATCATAATTAACATTAGTAAAAGATAAGTTATTTCGTAACTTACGACTAAAAGCTTTAGCACAGACACATTTGAAATTCAAAATGGCACGAAAATAGGGAACAGGTTAAGACCGTTTAAGAATTCATAACAAATTTTGCATTCCATTACACCGTCTCTTCAAAAGTTACACTCGACAAAGATCGATTACATTTTAAACACCCTCCTTTGAGAGTATCACATGCACTTCTACATTTTTCTAAGTTTAAAACCTTCTTAGAGACAAACTGCATATTTTTGCTCGTTGGAACCTTCGTTTACCAACTTTAAGTTCTTACTTATTGCGGTTTTAGGTGAAGGCTTTAAATGCAGTCCATTTTTATTTACTGATAATTTTCTTAAGCCGACGTTACAAAACTTTTATAGGTAAGTATACAAATGGATGAACTTTTTTTAGAAAAAACAGATAGGTAGTTGGTTAAGTTACTATAGTTAACGACAATTATTTTAGTAAGTACCTAAAAGTAAGAGAAGTTCCATGTGGTCATCATTATAGCAACCGATGCGTCAATAAAATCATAGACGTTGTCTATGCTTAAATAGATAAAAAGTCTTTAATTACAGAGGACTTCATACAGGACTGCATACTTGTTTTTTTTTTACAAAATTCATAACATACACCACTTCATTTCGGAAACTCGAGGCTGCTATTAAAGTTTTAATTTATTTACATCGAGTTAGTTTCCGATGCAGTGAATGCAAATTTTAATCAGTTTCAAAATGAAAATTATGTTATACAGTCAAAAGCATCGCTGATACGGTCTAAGTAGATAAATATACTATGAACCGGGTTTCAATACCCGGAACTTCCACAACCCGGATGACCGTTTCATGAAGCTACCCTTTTTTACAATTTTTAATCGAAATTGGCGTTCAAAAATCCGCTTACATTGTCGTTGACAGAGCAGGAATATCCGAATACAAAGTGAATTGTTAATAAAGGTCCTGGATTACAAAATACAACAGACAACGTATATTTTCAGACGAGGACATTAAAAAGCACACAATTTTGCCGCTATTAAAACAACGCTTTGATAACATAAACTGACGGCTTTCCTTTTTCACTCACTAAGTATTTACTTTACGCTCATTTTAATTATTTATTTACACATGAACACATGAATCATTATTTATTTGCAGATGAACACATGAACCTTACAGTCATCCCTTAAACCTTAATGTGTCCTTTGATCTTTTTCAATAAAAACAGCCAATTAATACTTTTGTTTCTAGAAATGCTTGTGATACTCTCTACGGGTAAGGTGCCAAATGGCATAGATGGACAAACAAGTAACCAGAGGGTATTACAAAAAAGCATCACAATAAGCGTACGATATTCGTTCCACTTCGTGACATTATTAACTTATGTATAAGGTTCAAAATCAAGTAAATCGATCAACGAACATCGTCCGCCTATCGTGATTCTTTTTGTAATAGCCCTCAGAAGTTCACTAGTTTGTTCAAAGAATAATTTCCTTTTCAGATAGTTTGTATTGCATCACTCAATTTCAGATTATGAATTGATTATGTTTTTATTTTTTAAAGATAGGCAAAGTACTCACGCTCGGCTCTAGTGGTGGGTCGGTCACGTTTCCCGAAGCCCCGAGCCGTCATCATCTCGACGTTTTTGAAGCCGCGCGTCGGACGCTGCTTGGCGCGGGCGACTCGCACTTCGGGACCCGCCTCAGCTAGGCAGAGGCAGACTGCCGCGACGACAGCTAAATGCATTGTGATATTCATTGCTGGAACAAACAGAGAACAGGGGTTTGAAAATCTAGTTGAGACAGTAAATGACTTGGTAGAAAGATGTAACTCGTGGTTTCTTTCTGGCAGCAGTACGGTGAACTTAATGTTTCGTACTCATGTCAGTATTTACTATCGGAAAATGGACAATATTAGAACTTCAAATAAGATTATGTAGCAATTGCCTTATAAAGCCTAATATATTACATAGGGTGCAATGTATATACAACCCCGGAAATTTATTATAAAACCCTGAAAACCACCACTTTATTGAAAAGTATATATTTTTCTTCTTATGATAAACTGCATAGTGGCAACCCTAGAGTGAAATTGTGTTTTGCTTTGGGATCGATTATCGAATGCAATATTCTATTTGCGTCTAGGGTTGTCATTTTGCATTTTTCTATACAAATAATAACATTTCTCAGCCACGTGGCGGTTTTCAGGGTTTATAATAGTTTTTCGCGGTTGTATTCATGGTAAAAAAATCATTTACTGTGAAAGTTCTAACGTTGCGTTAACTCACGTTTTATTTTTATTTATGAGATTAAAGTTGTTTTATTTAACTGTTTAACATGAAATTTACGTATTTAAGGCTCCTATATACCTCAAGTGGCACCCTCATTTTAATTAAATTTATTGCTCGCTAAGTACATAATGTATCGAAAATTCACATGTACAGATTGAAGCTAAGGTTCTATAGTTTATTTACAAACAATAACCTCAGTAAAATTTTGTTCGTTATAGTAGTAGTTTGCAAAAGTGCTAAAAGTGGCCACTACAAATATAAACTTGGTCTCTAAACATCTTATTAAACTTTAATGAAATGTTGTCCGATATTTCCGTGAAAAGATTTAATTTGTTTATGCGGATTTTTAGCTTAAAACACTGCATACATTTTAGCGTAACTAATCTAGACTTTTCAGTGCAAATAACTCAGAATTATTATGTTATTCGTGCTTGTTTCACTGAAAGAGAATACTACAGCATAGCTAGCTTACTTAAAAGCAGCTAAAACACCTAAATGTGACATTAGTACTACTCAATTAAACAAACTTTGGTCTGGAAAATGTCATACTTTTAGTTCAGTGAGATAATCTAATGGCGAAATGAAAGTGCATTATTTCATGTTATTATGAAACAAAATGTCTGCTAACAAGCGCGGAGCGGAGATACTAAAAGCTGTAGTTACTATTTTATGGACAGTTTGTAAAGTTTTATGAGTGAAAGGTGAGAAAAGGTTAGTTGCCATAATTTCTATCAGGGCGTTCTTGTCACAGCTTTGTTCGGTCTTTAAAATATTGCAGAATATAATATAGCTAATGTAGTTAATAGCTAATAACAATAGTCCATATTTTTTAGTTAAGAGATAGGTAAGTAGTATAAGTAGAGTTTTAGTAAAGAGATATGTAGGTAACACTAAATAATATACTAGAAAAAATACAACTCGCACCAGATCATGTTCTCGGACAGGAATCGAACCCGCGACGTTTGGATATCCGGTCCAATGCTCTGACCGCTGAGCTACATTGGTGAGATGGCGCTGGCTTGCAGCGTAAGAGTTGATATACTAGAAGAAATTCGACGTTCCCACTAGAGACTCGGTATCTCAGCGGTCAGAGCATTGAACCGGATATCCAAGTCCGAGAACATGATCTGGTGCGAGTCGTATTTTTTCTAGTATATTATTTAGTATTATGTAAAAATAGCAATGTGAATGCTAAAATCTCAAAAGTTAAAAAGATATGTAGGTAATCTGTGTAGACTACCTTTTGTCGCGAAAATTAATATCAAATGAAGAAAGTTCGTGTGGGGATCTAGATCAGAGTCCTCGGAGACGAAGTGGCGGGCAGTTGCTAATGCCATGAAACCTTGATGCAGTTATACTAAAAATATTAGAGGCAACATAATAACATGCAGTCGGAGGCATGTATTAAGTGACATTATTAATGATTTGACTTATCATTAAAGTCTTTGCCTCCAACTGCATGTTATTTTGCCTTTAATATTTGATATTGTTTCCATCTTTTCAGATGACTTGTCTTTTGATGCAGGCGGTTTTTTACTTTTTTTATGTCTTTTTAGTTTTTAGTTCTTATATATTACGGTCATGAATTACACGCACAGCTGCCATGTTGGTTTTTATAACGTCACTTAATAAGAACACTTGTGCTGTCAAGACAAATCTAACAATATACTTTACTAATGATAGTTGCTTTCAACACCCTAATTATATTGCGTGCGATAATTCATTTTTATCTATAGTGCCAATAAACTAAACATTTATATTGTTAAATATTAACAAGCCAGTAAAAATAAAACAATCGCAATGAAGGTAATAAGCGTTGTTTAATTAAACTGTCGTCCAAAAGGAAAAGGATACCTAATGTACAAGATTCTTCGAATTCTTTAATCGCAGTAAAAGGCTTTACGGTCTTTTTGGAAGCTATAAACGAATTGGATTAAAATAAAACCTTAATCACGGCGTGATAAAGTCGATTTTAATTAGCACCTTTAAGCGGTTTTCTTAGAAGACAAAGGTAAAAATTAACCACAAGCTTCTGGGTTGTGGGAGAATCTCTGTGACTTATTAAATGAAATGGGTAGGTACACACGACGGCGGCACCTCAGACTATACATGTTGACCTTGAAACCGCCTTTATGCCCTACGTAATAAAAGTTAACTGTTCTCGCAGTTTAACTGTATAACCTGACGTGCTGTCGTGTGTACATAGTAAAAGGAAAATCAAAACTGTTGTAGCGCTTTAATGACTTTGATACTAAATGACGTAATAAGTAAGTATTTAGGTTCGGATTAAACTATGACATAATCGCAGTTAATTCCGATTGAATTATTACAAACGTTCGAAGACAATCAATCACAAACGTTCTGCACCTATAAAAAGAAGTTACTAATGGTAATGGGATATATTATTATCCGGATATAGCCTTAGATTATCGTTAGATTTAAGGCTTCGCGAGCGAACACATGTTTACCCTGAAATGTCAAATCGTATAGCTTTCATTATTACTTAACATTATAGTTTTATATACAAGGTGTTACAAAAATACCCCTAATGCCGAATATGGTATATAGGGACCATCAAACTGAACAACTTTTACTGTGGGACCAACTCTGAAATTGCAAAAAAAATCAGCTGTTGAATAATTTAATTCGAAAATATCAAAATGTATGGACCACCATAGTAAAAGTTGTTTAGTTTGATGGTACCTATATACCATATTCGGCATCAAGGGTATTTTTGTAACATGTTGTATATATATTTGACAACATCATATACATTGCTCCGATTCCAAAGTAAGAAGCTAAAGCACTTGTGTTATGGAAATCAGAGACAACGGTGGTATCACAAACACACAGACCTGAGACAATATAGAAAAGTTCGTTTCCTAAATTGGCCCAACCGGGGATCGAACCCGGGACCTGGGAGATGGCGACACTGAAAACCGGTGTACAAAGCCACTCGACCACGGAGGTCGTCAAATAGTTATTAATATTTATTCTTTAATGTCATATTAGATTAGTACCTATATAAATCTTTATAATTTATTTTAATGGGCACGTTAATTTAATATCATCTGTTAGCCGATAGTTTAAAATGATACACATGTAGAATTCTAAAAACAATTGATAAAAAGCAGAAACACCGTTTCGAGTTTAAAACATGACATAAAAAAGTTTATGATGAAAATATTCATTTTGTTCAGAAACTTTTCAATTCTCATAAAGGCATTCTTTAGTAAACGGTGCTATTGCTTTTTCCGCGTATTTCATTCTTGAACAAAAGAATGAAATACGCGATACATATCAAACAATTCTGATTGTCGTGTGCTCTATTTAAAGATATAAACATCCAGGGGCGATAACTATTAGGGATTGAATGACTTTTTAGTCTCCTACGAGAAATCTCTGACAGATATTGCAAGCAAAAAAAGCAAAGTTGAACTTCATACATCGCATAGATCGCAGCGATCAGCGGATCCGATCGCATGACCGAGAGTGATCGGAATGCATCCTGTGTGTATGAGCTCTTATTTCGTTATATATAATAAGAAACATCGTCAAACAAAACAGCAGTAGGTAAATGTAGTTTTAATGGTTCAATCATAATAATTATTAAGATTTATTCTTGTGTTTTACTTTGGGCTATGCTTTGATAAGAGTAAAAAACCTATTTGTGGAAAGTAAAAATGTTGATCCAATTTATTTTTGCTTTATGCAGAAATTAAATGAGAACTTAATTTGAATCAAACGAAGAATACTTTGTAATGGTGGAATATTTTTGTTAGTACGTCATAATATTTTTTTTATTCACTACGGGTTAGCGCTTGGCCTTCACCTCACCTGATGATAAGTGACGATAAAGCCGAAGGTGGAAGCGCACTACACCTGGAATCCTCACCACTGAGGAACTGGCTATCTTGCCTCAAACTGCCGGAATGCAACAATTTTTAAATTGTTGTTATGGCGTCAGACTTAGATAAGATGATGATAGCTAACCAGGCGGACTTGAAATAAGCCCTACCACCAACCAAACTGAGTACGAATGTACCCCCCTCCTGGGAATCCCTGCGTTTTACACGGGTAGGCGAACCACTAGACCACAGAGGCGGTTAAAACACTATGGCTGCAAAAAGTAGAATACGAATGTCTAAACTGAAAAGTTTACAAAATGAAAAAAAAATATATTATTAAATTTAGATTTTTCGCATTCACAATGCTATTTTTATATTATGATAAATAATATTAGAAAAAATCGACTCACCCGTAGCACCTCAGACGGGCGTCCCGTCTGAGGTGCTACGGGTGAGTCGATTTTTTCTAGTATTTTTTCTAATATTATTTATCATAATGTAAAAAATATGTTATGTTGAAGAGCTTATCTCTTGGTTCTTTTTTACTCAAACAGGCTCTCACTTACACACACATACACTTTTTTACATTACTAGTAAAAAGCCTCATACATACAAAGGTGATGAATTAAATAGATTGCCTTGTAATGTAATTAACCATTTTCATCGCTGAGCTTTCAGAATTTCAAAATAAAATACGGAAAGCATGTCAGCAAATTTTATTTTCGTCGACATTATTACAAGGTTTCTCGGCAGTCTATTTTAATGTTCTTTATAATACGTTGACAAGGCTAATTTTACTAGGTATGCGATCTGCTGATCCAATTACAAAGAGCTGTGTTTATAGAAACTACTTTTATAAGTAGGGTTGCCATAATTTTCAAGGACCAATTCGGGACCACTCGACGTACGACGACCAAAAAAAAGTCTTTATCCCATCCAAGTATAAAGTATTTACAACATGCTACAAAAAAAAACACCTAATGTCGAAAATATCAAAATGTATGAAACAGCTGATTTTTTTTTGCGATTTTGTAAAAGTTGTTCAGTTTGATGGTCCCTATGTACTATGTAGGGGTATTTTTGTAACATGTTGTATAATATGAAGTTTTAATTATGAAGAAGCCACCTTCGCGCGTACTGGGCATTATAAAGTTCGTTCGTTTTTCATAATACACGTTCCGACGTTCGTATGGACCACATTTTAACTTAACCGGGACAAAATACCAAACCGGCCGGGACACCGGGACCAATGCATGAAACCGGGACAATCCCGGTCAAACCGGGACATATGGTAAGATTATTTATGAGTAAGCACATTATTTATCTTACTTAGAGAATTCCGTTCCGCGTTCGAATTTTTAGGGTTCCGTAGTCAAGTTAACAAGGAACCCTTAGGTATAGTTTTTACACGACTGTCCGAAAAACAGAGAGTGTAATGTGTTCATGTTTGTTTGTGGGTATGTGAGTTTCTTTATTCCACCATAACGTCTAAATCCCTCAACGGATTTGGATGTATGGGGTATCGTTACAATCCTTACATCATTCCGAGTGACACTGGTTATATAAATATACATTTTTTTTAAACCAATATAAAAAATCTTTAATTATTACCTACAATATGGGCATCAAATCAAATTTGACGACCTCCGTGGTCGAGTGGTTTGTACGCTGGTTTTCTAGGTGTCGCCATCTCTGAGGTCCCCAGTTCGATCCCCGGCTGGGTCAATTTAGAAAACGAACTTTTCCATATAGGCTCAGGTCTGGGTGTTTGTATGTAGTTCCACCGTTGTCTCTGATTTAGCTACTTACTATGGAATCAGAGCAATGTTTGTGATGTTGTCTAATATTTAAATGAAAGGCCTTGATGGGCACATTCCAAAACTATATAAATTGTCACTAAAATGAGTGAAATCAAAAAAATTAAAACACGACTGCCCTGCCAAAAACGAACTAAAAAGTTAAATAAGGGGACCTTTTTGTGGAACAATTTTTAATCCAAAGAGTTCTCGCGACAGCACTGACACATGAGTTTTTGGCGCCATTTTGTCAAGTTCGGTTTGGTGTCTATTTTAATTATTTTCAAATTGATTCATAGTGTATATTGTGTCTTAAAATTGGTGCAGTTATATGGTACAAGTGTCTACGCAACTGAACAATATGTGGGATAATTGAAATAGGCGCGATCTTGGTTGTGTGAAGCTGAGACTTTTATTGAAGTGGTGGCTTCCTCGGCAGAACTAACCGAGTAAACTGTCTTGATATACTTGGTGCCAAATGCTCCAAGCAGCATTGGAATGCGATGCACCCGCATTCTAATGAAAAATTAAACAATATCTACCACTGAACTATTTAACACTTTCAAAAATTACTTCCAAGAGGAAAGTAGATTGCCAAAACAAAAAAAGAAGAAGAAGAAGAAGCACTGACACATGTTATTTAACCCTTTAGTTCGTTTTTGGCAGGGCAGACGAGTTCTTATTGTATTCAGCTTAAGTATTTTAGTGTTATTTATTAGAGTCAGCACAGACCCTCCATATTTTTGGATAATAAATATAAATATTTGACAACATCACATACATTGCTCCGATTCCAAAGTAAGTAGCTAAAGCACTTGTGTTATGGAAATCAGAGAACGGTGGTATCACAAACACCCATCCTGAGCCAATATAGAAAAGTTCGTTTTTCTAAATTGACCTAACCGGGGATCGAACCCAGGACCTCAGAGATGGCGACAACTTGAAACCGGTGTAAAGCCACTCGACCACGAATGTACAAAAAAGAATGGTATTATGTACAATGTGATTAATTTAACTTCAGAGTGCTTGTAGTACAAAACGATATATCTGTAAAATTTCTTCTTTGCCCATACATTCTCGAGTAAAGTTGCTGTGGATCACTGTCTATTGTCAATTTAATTGCATTGTAATTGTGTACATATGATTACATATATTGGAGAGATAAATATCAATCTTTATTAATTAACGGCAGCTAATTTAATTGGTATCATATCTATGCAATTAGTATTGAGTATTTAAATGGAGATTGAATCAGCTATCAAAGAGATAAAGAAATATCGTTTAATAATAGATCGGCGACACCAGCCATTTTTAATGTAATTTAATTATTTTTTCCTTATGCTGGAATTTTCTTTGATGTTGATATTAAAAAAAATAAGTTGTTTTAATGGACGTAAATAATCTGAATAAAGGTATTTAAGCTTTCTTATATTTCTACCAGATCTCTCTTCTACCTACATGAAAAATAAGTATAGTTTAAAACTGAATCAAACCACTATAATTAGACAACCTTAGTCCTGGTTTGTTTTTTGCTTCGTTCTTTTAGTAGCATGAAGGATTGATTACCTAATAGTAGCCTAATAATCTTGCTATAGTGCCCTACAGCCGTTTTCGAAACCAAGTTTCGAAACGAGTCTCGAAAGAAGATTTTTTTTTCGAAACCAGTTGCGAAAATATAAAAATTTTTAGGAGCGTCGGAATAAACACCGATAAGTCGTTATTTTTTTATATTTTTTCCGTTAAAAGTATAAAATGTTGAATTCATACCCTTCAGAGAAGATGTTTTTCAAAAACAATGCCTTAAAAAAATGCTAAAATACTGTGATTATATCAAAACCCGACAAATAAATGTCTCAGGAAGTTCAGGTTCCGAATTAAAAACCGATTAATTCTTATGAAGTTTTACACAGTTCATCAATGGTCGGATCAAATGTCGACTAATACGTGATTTATCGATTTCGAGTTCGATTAATCAAAAATGACAAAAGCCGGCTATTCTGATGCCATCAAAAACCGATATATCCAAATGATCAAGAAATATCGCGGCAAAAATCAATATATCCAATATTTTTGTCCAATATCTTGCGAAGTTATGTACCTATCTACTTTCCGTTTCGTTTTACTCAACAATCTAGTAAAACCAATAGTCTATCTGCGTCTAGGGTTGCCAGTTTTTAAAATTTCTCAGCCATGCGATGGTTTTCTTTCAGGTTCCATAATAAATCCGGGGTTTTATGCACGGTACCCTATCTACCACATTCGGTATTACTAAACACTGTAGAAGTTAAAATGTTTTGTTTTCATATAATTCAATTAAAAAGTATTTACACATTTACGCCTACGTTAATTACGTGATCCCTCGGCGTGTTTCGTGCCACGTTTAGGGCGGCGCCCTTATATTTGCCAGTTTTTAATCATTGTCTCTATATTATATTTCTATAGGGAATAACGCACATGAAAACGGTTAACGGGCTGCGATACACAGAACAGAAGTACACATTTCTATTAGTAAAATTAAATTAATCTTGTTGCCTATTTTTATGAGCTTTTTTAAATTTCGATAATGAATGGTGAAATGAAAAGTTAAATTTGAAATTGGAGAATACAAAATTAATGGGCAGTAAAGCGACTGTCCACCACAGAAGTTAACATCATTTTACTGTTTGAAAACTGTAACAGAATAAAGGAAACAGTTTTAAAGTTTCCAAAGTGGTATGCATTTCAACGTGGAAATATTAATAGTTCTGACGTCACATTTGAACGGAAACCTGTTAAAGTTTTCTAGACTGTACGGTTTTCTTGTTCCAACACCTGACGCAATTTATTTTCTACATCTTGAACAGTTTAATCCCACTTGAATGGTTGTATGATCCAAATAACATCCGGTTATAAAATGTATTTACGAGAAAATATACTTATGAGGGTTTTCTTAGGAAGTAACACTGTTTGAAGTCCTGTCTTGACTCACAGTGAAATGTATGAACCGGATCTTAGGATTTTAAACTTAAGTTGAAGCTGTTGAACAGCAAAATATATGTACAGTTGTTTTATCTCACGAATGCGGTTCGGCTATTTTTACCAGCATTATGTAGTTTCTTGCATACAAAAGTAGTCAAGTGTTGCCATAACAAAGAAAGTTAGCTCCCCCATTCTAAACTTTTTTTGCCAGACTGTACGCCTTACCGTGATACGTAACCTCTTTCGGATTTTCCTCAAGTGATTGAATCCTCTATGGTCAATCCACAAATTCCTCGTTTAAATCTTTCACAGTGGGTGGACGGATCGGCGGAATCTAATAAGATTTGTCTGAAATCTCGTAATATCCACATTTTATGGTAACCCTTTTGACTTATTATATTCAATTCCTTAACTTTCGTCGAATGATACTGTATCTAGTGCTTTTAGTGGGAAGATTTTATTTAAGTAGTTTATACTTGTATTTTGTATGAATGATTTATTGTAATTGGAAGAAAGGAATATGTGAGAATAACCAGTACAATTATATTTTAGAGACAACTTCACGGCTTACATTATATTCAAATTTTAGCATATATTTTATTTCAAAAGTGCATTTTTTTACCTAAACTTACCTTGTTTTAGCTCAAATCCGTTATATAGTAACCTACTTGGTACAATAGTCGCCCATTCAGTATTTTTTGTCACTTGTTTATAACTTCAAATATTTTTTTATTATCTTGGTTTACTTATTTCCCACATATAGCTGCTAGTTTGTGTATTTTTTATTATTCACGATTTGTCCCCCGTTAAGTTATTTTGTCACCAACAGAATTACCCGCTGCTCAGTTTAGTATTTAACTATCTGATTAACAGTCGCCCGTTTATTATTCAGTCGCCCAATTAATAATATCCCATTCAAAATAGATTTTGGATTTAAAAAATCACATTCGCTGTCGGGAGAAATAACTAATTTTGTTCTAGAAAATTAAGGAACTGCTATTAATATTTGATTTCCTACAGTCCTCTCGCTTTTTCCAAGTTAAACAAACTAATATTCAGGATAAAGTTACGTAAAAAAACATTTAAATAGTATTGTCCTAATAAATAATTTGACTAGACTTTTCTCAAAACAACCGCAATACAGAAACTAAGGGCGTAGTTTAATTAGTAGTATTTATTATTATTTGTGTAAACCTTCTATCGAATTACCACCCCACGGGCAAAGGTTCAAATACAACCTAATTACTCAAAGGAAAACCGATGTTAAGTCGTAATTAATATTCTGTGGCCGTTTCCTCAATTTACCTGAACGATTAATTGCGGAACCGTTAATCGGTGGGTTAACACCGCAAGTTCAAAATTTACTAAAAACTTATTGTTAAGGATGCTCAGTCACGACAACGTTAAGGGGCTGATTTATTTTTTAAGAAATTGGGTTTTTTTAGAATAAATAAAATTAAATCGACTGGCGGCATTAGTTGGCTCATGTCAGCCCCTTAAGTCAAGTTTTGACTTGCCAGTAACGCTTTATGGTAAGACACTTTCTACATATTTTCTATTACTTGGCTTTAGCTTTAACTGCTACTGAAAACATAAAAACAAACAAAAGAAAACTAGTCTTTCACCATTTGATAAAAAATGAAGGGACGTATGAGAAAAATTGGCGAAAGAAACTCGGTATGAACTGAAAAGAAACTTAATATCGAAAACTTTAACATCTCGTATGATTTCTTAAAATTGACGTTTACGAATGACATAATAATTCAACACTTCACTAACTGTAACTAACTTTCGGAAGGCTCTTTCGGAATAATATTTGTATTTCCTTGATCCCAATAAACCGCGATCACGGGTTTAGGGTTAAAGGGATCGAAATGAACGGGTGTTATAATCTTACATTGTAACAGAGAATACTTAGATATTGAACTTTGAACCCGTATACCATAACAATAATGGATTAAATTCGGGAAATTATGCATAAGGAAATATGGAAACCATAATTTAATCCTGACATTTAATCCTGTAAGTAACATCGTTCTGCCGCATTATTATATCAACTAAACCCGATCTTTCTTTATCGTAACAAAACTAAACTAACCTAAAAACTGTTTAGTTAAACTAAACAATTGTTTAATCTTTTTGTTTATTATCGAAACAACAGACAACGGGTTCAATGGCAATTTATAGTTGCAGAAATTCTTGCGGGCATTTAATTTTAATTACAAACAATAAGTTTATGAACATGAGTTTACCTTATTTATTATTAATTTTACACTTTATAATGTTTTTAATAATAGTTATGTTTTTATATTATAAAATATGAAATATATGATGTGAAAAAATTTAAGATAACTCGCACACACCAATCATTTTGTCACACACTAAATCAAGCTCTACACTATGTCGACACTCCAGGAAAGCCGATGGGCATAAGCCACTCGACCATCGATGTGGTCAAAAACTACAATAATAATAAAATTAATCAGGAGGCCTAACGTTTGCAGAAGATAAGAAACTTTCACAAGGGTATGTCATGGGATGGGTGACCAAAAATTTATTATTTCCAGCTCCTCCGTGCTTCGGAATGCACGGTGAGCCGTTGGTCCTGCTGCATTTGCAGCCGTGAACACCCACCAATCTGCATTGGGCCCTTATCCACCCTTATGGTAGGCGTGAAAAATGGCTGATAGTCATAACCACAAAACAAGAAATTCTTGTCAGTCATAACAATTATCGATTTGAAGTTCATCATAACACCCCCGATAACGATAAAACCGACTCAAATCGTAATATTAAACAGTAACCACCTGTTAAGATGTCGGAATTATTGCGTGTCATCTAATGATGTTGCTACTCCATTAATTACCTTTTGAGCGAGCGCTGCGTCGGCAGGGTTAATTGAAACCACTTGGCGTCACAATGGAAGGCGAGATTCTGCAAATATTTGGCGGCCTTCAAAGAGAATTTGCGAAAACTGCCTTTTAAGTTGTAGACACTAGCGTCATTATTGGTGCTATTTTTGCCGCCGGAAATTAAGTGCGATTCTATCATTTTTTGTTTGAAAGCAGAAAGTATCCTTTGTTTTATTAAACAGAGCAGGGGACTTAAGCAAGACTATAAATAAATAAATAAATATTTGACAACATCACAAACATTGCTCCGATTCCAAAGTAAGTAGCTGAAGCACTTGTGTTATGGAAATCAGAGACAACGGTGGTATCACAAACACCCAGACCTGACCCAATATAGAAAAGTTCGTTTTCTAAATTGACCCAACCGGGGATCGAACCCGGGACCTCAGAGATGGCGACATCTTGAAAACCGGCGTACAAAGCCACTCGACCACGGAGGTCGTCAAAGACTGTATGTTATATACCTGTATTACTGTTTGATATCCCAAATTTGTATATTATTAATGATAAAATTACATTAAAACATAATCGATTACAAAATATACGATTCTAATTTAAAATTAAGTGTCGTTTTATTTTTATTGTTTTTTTTTCTGTAATGAAAGGGTTTTCAAAGGATAAATGCTCCAATAAAAATAGTTTCATAAAATTGTAGTTACATTATTGCTTTATATTGGGAACCTACCCCATCGAGCCACTTATAAAGCAGTACAAAAATAAAAAGAAGCTTTGAAAGCTTTTTGAAGTCGACTAAAGTTATAAAATAGTTGGCAAATAAAAAGCGATATTCAATAAATAAAAGTTATAAAATATTTCGAGGAAGTGTCAACGACAGCAATATAGAGTCAGTAATAATGTTCCATAGAAGTTTGCTGTCAAGGAATTGCGTTTGACAAAAACTGTGTTGCAAAAAAATTTTGTTGAAACTAGGTATTGCACTCGCTTTTCAAGTTTTCATGACATTATAATTATGCGACCATAATAATAATAAATGCTTGGACAATTTCACACAGCGCAATGTAGCCCCAAACTAAGCAAAGCTTAGCTAATATGAGTGCTAGACAACTGATATACTACTTATATACTTTTTAAATATATTTATTATACATAGTAACACCCAGATCCATCACAGAAATTATAATTCATCATTTCAATTTCTGCTCGGCCGGGAATCGAACCCGGGACCTCTTGCGTGGTAGACCGGCATGTTGACCACTACTCAGGTCGTCGTCACCACGCGATCCAATTCGTTAATGAAACCGACCTACAAAACTATACACGGGGTTTGAACCATGAACCAATCCAGTTAGATCAAACCAGTCCTTTTAAACCAAGAACATTGACTAATCGTTAAACCAATCCAGTCCTTATTTAAATATGCTGAATTATTTTTATTAAAAACTTGACGTAACGTTTAGGTACCTATCACAAAAATTAAACTACAATACATATCATTTTGTTTTAGTGGGGGAACTCTTCGATCATCTATACCTGTGGATAAAGCACGTCTTACAATAACAAAGCTGAAATGTGGCAAATGCCGTTTGACAACACGCGACATTAAATGACAAGTCGTATGACTAGTCGAGGGGGACTTTTATAGCGGGCTGCGTTTTGGGGGAATTTGAGGTGTGCCACGAACGCCATTGTCATGCCAATGTCAATATTCACAGGTATAGATGATCGAAGAGGGAACTAAATAGTTATTTAACCGGAAAATGAGACATAATAGATATTCCATTGTTATCCGGCCGCCTGCGTCCGCTCGGGCGTTGATGAATTAAACCATTATCATAACATAGCACTCAAATAATAAACATTGGGTACAGTTGTTTTATCTCGCGAAGGCAGGTCGGCTATGAATGTTGTTAGGCGTGCACAATTAGTGTGCGTAATACGAGAACGTGCAGATGCACACTAAAACAATGTGCATATGCATGCCTAACAACATTCATAGCCAATCCGCCTTCGTGAGATAAAACATCTGTAAATGTCAATTAAATTTAATTAAAAGGCAACTGATCGAATGATATATCGAGAAGTGAATAATTACTCATGTCCCCTTCTGTCTGTCAACGTACTTGAAATTAAAAATTATTTCATAAATGTATACTTATACAAGGTGTTACAAAAATACCCCTAATGCCGAATATGGTATATAGGGACCATCAAACTGAACAATTTTTACTATAGGGCCAACTCTGAAATCGCGAAAAAAAAATCAGCTGTTTCATACATTTTGATATTCTCGATTTAAATTTTTGTATGAAACAGCTGATTTTTTTTTCGCGATTTCAGAGATGATCCCATTGTAAAAGTTGATCAGTTTGATGGTCTCTATATACCATATTCGGCATTAGGGGTATTTTTGTAACACCTTGTATAAGTCTGAATAAAATTTCTATCTATTATCTCCATAGTAAGAATAACATTTCTACGTACGAAAGAATACTGTTG
This sequence comes from Catoptria pinella, assembly GCA_963556745.1. Classification (NCBI taxonomy): domain Eukaryota; kingdom Metazoa; phylum Arthropoda; class Insecta; order Lepidoptera; family Crambidae; genus Catoptria; species Catoptria pinella. The sequence goes on from OY750771.1 coordinate 3,880,139, forward strand.
AGATATTTTAATCTATTGGATTTGATCACAAAATAAAGTTTTGAGTAAATAAAAAATATTGAGTTCTGTATAACAGCTTTGTGATCAACTTTTACTTCAAATAATTGTAGTTAAAACACCATGACCGATAAATGTAAAAGCGTATTCGAAATATTTTACTTTTATATAAATTAAAACACGTACAAACGATCCACATTTCAGCTTTTCACAAAGTAAATTTTTATTGTGAACAATATGTCGTTTTATTCAATTTAAACTGTGCCGATTTCGCGGTCGGTTAAGCTTCTACAAACCCTTCTAACGAAACTTTTGTGTGCAAATACAAGTGCCCTAACAACCGTCACACGTTATTGTTACGTTAGTCTATCGAGACGTGACGTTGTTATGTGACATGCACGAAATTATAAAACGTTTTAGCCTTGCAGTTTAAGGGTCAACACGAAAAAACAAATGTTGATAAAAGTTGACAAATAAGGTTGCGCTTGCGATACAGTCAGCAATAAAAATCGCTTCAGTAATTTTATTAATAAGTATTCTTTGAATATTTTCTAAGTTACTTTTATGAAAATTAGCGTGAAATGTAGTAAAGTATTCTTCAGATTCAGGTGTAATGTTTCAAATATAGTCTAATGTTATCAATTGTTTTAGGGAACAGGTAAAGAAATAAACAAGCGAGTTTTAATTTCTAACACAGTTAATTAAAATGTTGCATTAATTATAATTGTACATTGATACTCAATAAATTAAATGGATATATGTACTTAAGTACTATAACATTAAATGAAGTTAAGTACCTAGTTGATATAACCTACCTCTACATTGTATTGATTTATATATTATTATAAAATAATAGATATTCGTGTTTTATTAATAAAAGTATAAAATAATAGATATTCGTGTTTTATTATGTTATATCAACTAGGTACTTAACTTCATGTATAATGTAATTGCCTGAGATCCGATAATTAGTGAGTTCGTTGATAAAATACAAGCAATATTATAATTAATTAATCTTGTTAAATATGTCTATTAACACAATTAATATTACAAATTGATTACCAATATTGATTAGCGAGAGGCCCACTTGTAATATATCACTGTCTAATTATAAGTTCTAAACTTTCGGCCAACAGGGAATAACTTGGTTTTTTATAAAATTAAAAGCAACTTATAAATTAGCCGACCAACAAAATAGTCTTCGACAACTTGTTAAAATCTACGCAATGAGAAATAAAAGGTAGTCGGAAAAGTTCACGGTTTTATGAAACATGAATTTTGCGAGTTATATTTCAGGCAATACTAAACTTATGCGGGAATATAATATATTGCTTAAGAGGCTGACATGAGCCAATAAATATTAGACGTTATGAACAAAACCTTGACTGATTCCTTTTTTAAGAAATTGGACTTATTTAGAATAAATAAAATAAATTCGACTGGCGCCGCTAGTTGGCTCATGTCAACCCCTTAACAGCTGACTTTCGTGTAATAGCGGTAAAATTAAAACAAATTGATAATTGTCTTGCTTTTTCATATTTTTAATAATTTTTAAGATACGTTTTGCAATTTTTTTTAACGAAAATAAAACAGTGCTGCTAATGCCAAAAAAATGGTTTGTAATGTTTATAGCGAAGATTCTCTGTCGAATTCAACTGCAAAAAAATGATTCAGCAAATTCAAGTCTTGTCGTTTTGATGATTAAGATTTTCCGCTGTGGTATCTTTATTATTTTTAGTATAAAAAGGCCGCGAACTTTTCCGACTACATAATAGATCAAACGCCAATAGAAGTGACATCCGTATGTAAAGTTGCGTTGACGAAGTTATTTTTCAACGCAAACAACGTCATCGTTCGAGTTGCAGGCGTCCATAAGTTACGCGTATTGTCGAAGTTGCCACAAACTAAGTTGAGCTGCGCTTCGTTCCCCGGTTTCTCATCCTACTGCTCACAGAATACATTATAATAGTACCTACCTAAGTATAATGCGATTCCATTGACAATAGACAGTGATCTTCTATACTTCTTAAGACAGAATCCATGTTAAATTAAGAAGTGGTTACTCTTTTAAAATGTACTTTTTTGTGATTGTTTTTTTTTTATGTTTGCGTCAGTTTATAAATTGTGCATACTGTGTACGATGGATTATTGTCTTATATTATCTTCTAATATAGTTTATAAGTTCTTGTACTGACTCTAATCTGTAAGTGACAACAAATAAATAAACTTCACTCGAGAATGTATGGCAATTTTACGGATTAAAATACGTAATTTTGTACCGCAAGTGTTCTGATGTTGGTCACTTCAATACTAGCCAATACTAGCTTTCCACCCACAGCTTCGCCCGGTAAAAGGCAAAAAAAAACTACTCTCCCTAGAAATGTCCGAACAGCTGATCGAGTTTTGTATGAAAAGTCATCTTTTTTTCTATTTTCGGAAAAGTTGTAAGACAAACGTTTTTGTTTATGATGTTACTAACCTACTCGGTACTCCTGCTAGGTTGTTGGTGTTTTACAATTAACCCTGTATATAATATGAGGTGTAATTAAGTGTAGCTGCCTAATCCTTCAACGCCTGGAAAATGAGAAACAAATAGATCCGGCCGCATGCGTCCGCTCGAGCGTTGATGAATTAAGACGCCGGCGAACAGTGCGCTTCCCATACAAACGTAATACCAAAATAATATGCAATTTGAGCATAATTAACTCTTCGTGTGATGTTATTCGGATTAAGACAGTATTTGTGTTTGTGATACCACCGTTGTCTCCGATTTCCATAACACAAGTGTTTTAGCTACTTACTTTGGAATCGGAGCAATGTATGTGATGTTGTCAAATATTTATTTATTTATTATTTATTTGTCTAGGTTTCTGTTAAATAAAAAATCCAAAATAAACCAAATAGAAATTAATTGGATTTACAGTTTTGTATGTACAATATTAATTGGCATTTATTTTGAATTGGGTTAGTATTTTGGAATTTTTATTTAATAGAAACCTAGACATATACTATCTCAATCCGTATAACATCACAGGAAGAATTAATTATGCTCACATATCATTTTGGTATTAAGTTTGTATGGGAAGTTCTCTGTTCGCCGGCGTCTTAAGTTGCTATTCTATATGAAACAGCCTTTTATTGACAACAAGGCTTCTATCTTCGACTCCAAAATGTACTGAAGCGGACAGACATCAAAGGATTTTGCCAATAACCTGTTGAAGTGAACCACTTTAGTTCATGACTTGATACTGAAAGTCGAGTCAGTTCGAACATTGAAGTGGTAAAACTTACGAAGTGTTGAAGAGGAACAAACAAAGCTTTGTTTCTATTTCATTTTGACTTACTCAATTATGAAAAAAATGGCTGAACGGATTTGAATGAAGATAATTCAACAAGATTTGCCTGTAAAGGCATATCATTATGTTAGAATACTTATGCAAATTAACTTATAAATGTAAAATGATATTATTATCACTGGTCTATCTTTACAAATAAATAAAAGGTATGTAGATTAAGTATGCTACAGATAAGATGGGGATAATGGTGCTGGTGGTACAATAATTAATACTAATTTATTTTAATGATACACATGTAATCAATATTGTACTACTGTTTATTATCCTGAATAAAATAAAATAATACAGCTGCACTATTCAATTGTACAGATTCCGCGGACGAAATTAATTCTTATACAATACTAAAATTAAATAATATACTAGAAAAAATTCAACTCGCACCAGATCAGTCACTAGTGACTCGGTAGCTCAGTGGTAAAAGCATTGGACCGGACTTCCAAAGGTTGCTAATTCGATTCCCGTCTGAGCATATGAGAGTCCCGTCTGAGATATATCTGGTGCAAGTAAATTTTTTTCTAGTATATTATTAAGTTCTGTATAAAAATAGCATTGTGAATGCCAAAACCCTAAATTTAAAAACTAATTCTTAATAAAAATATCATCATGACAGCCGCACGACACCCACTGCTGGGTACAAAGACAATGTTGCGTTTTAAGAATCTTAATTAAATTTTGTAAGAAAAAATATATGTAAGAAGTATATTTATTTTTCGAAAACATGAAAGTAGTTGATCGCAAGCATTTAAGTGACTACTTAGTACTAGAGCACTGTGTAAAACTATACAAGCGGTCAAGATAAATTATACGAAAGAAAATAACATTCCAACGTAATTCCAATACCTTAATGTTCAAAGAGTTAACTTCCCACAGAGGCTAAAGCAAAAAGAAATAGTATATTTATTACTCATAAATATTCTGGTATAATACCCATCACAAAATAGTTATTTACCAAGTTTCTATCATAACCACCTAAGAGAGAAAAACAACTCGAATACTATGCTAGCTTACCTAGTTTTTAACCCCTGTTACAATATATATAAATAAAAATAAATATAATTATTTGACAACATCCCATACATTGCTCCGATTCCAAAGTAAGTAGCTAAAGCACTTGTGTTATGGAAATCAGTGACAGCGGTGGTATCACAAACACCGAGACCTGAGCCAATATAGAAAAGTTCGTTTTCTAAATTGACACAACCGGGGATCGAACCCGGGACCTCAGAGATGGCGACACCTTGAAAACCGGTGTACAAAGCCACTCAACCACGGAGGTCGTCAAATATCCTTACTGACATATCCCCACACTGGTAGGGATACTTGGAGTTTTTTCCATCTATCACTAACGGTTGGGAATATGGAATAATGGGATATATGGAACTTTCTACTCCATATATCCCTAATAGTTGGATATTTTTTATCCATTTGACGACCTCCGTGGTCGAGTGGCTTTGTACACCGGTTTTCAAGGTGTCGCCATCTCTGAGGTCCCGGGTTCGATCCCCGGTTGGGTCAATTTAGAAAAACGAACTTTTCTATATTGACTCAGGTCTGGGTGTTTGTGATACCACCGTTGTCTCCGATTTCCATAACACAAGTGCTTTAGCTACTTACTTTGGAATCGGAGCAATGTATGTGATGTTGTCAAATATTTATATTTATATTTATATTTATCGCTACCGGTAGAGATAACTTTTCAAGGGTTTCTTATTTCAGTCGTATTTAAACCTATGTTTCTTAGAGAGAAAAAAACAGTTTCATGGACTGAGCACATCCTGAAAGATGTCACGTGACTTTAAGGCGAGGTCAGTTCACGATCTGGGGCCGTACCGGCTAACGCATCGAACTTCAGAAAGTCTGCCGGGCGTCAAATTAAAACAGATAAATCGAGCCCCAATCGGGCCAAAATGGCGAACCTCAATTCATGATGTCACACGAACATCGATGTTTTCTAAATAACTTCGGCGAATAGTACAATACGAAACTCGTTACTTCGATTTATCTGTTTTAAGTTGAAGCTCGGCAGATCCACCGTGGTTGGAAAAGTTAGCCGGTAGGGCCCCTGATGACAATGAAAAGTATAAAACTTTTTCAAGCTTAAATCATTTTCACAAAAGAAAGAAGTAAGTAAAGTTACAGCGGATCCTGTCTATTGTCAATTTAATCGCATTACATAGATGTTTATTCCACTTCAAAGTAGGTAGTAAAGTTGTATTTCCATTAAATTGTTTGAAGTAATCATTATTACTAAGACTTTGCTAAAGAAGTAATTAATTATAGCAAACGACATAGTTTAAAACCACTTGAGGAATCCAATCAATTTATCAGGACTAACTCTGAAGTAGTTATTTCTGCCGATACTAAAATAGCGAAGGGTCTTACTGTGAGCTCTTAAAGTTTTTTAGCCACAAGCACTTGGCCTTAATCTCCCCTGAGGGACTACAACGAAAATAGGGGCTGCTGGGATAATGGCTTTAATTGCCCGATCACAACAAAGTCGCATGACATTACTATTATATGTGTGGCAACATATTTAGACATCCTCTCAGTGGTGAGGACTCCGGGTGTAGTGCGCTTACACTTTCAGCCTTATTGTCACTTAACATCAGGTGAGGTGAAAGCCAAGCACTATCCCGTTGTGGGAAAAAAAACCATGATGGCCACGATTCACAATTCTCGACATCACACGTTCATGCATCGCTTCGCCGTTCGCTGCTTAGCGTGGCCACCGTTAGATATATTAAGTTCAAATGTTCAATAGTCTGTGTTGTTACCGCTTACTAACAGGTTTTTCTTGGCCATAGAGTTAGCAAGTTTACTGAATTCGCCTCTCGGACCCAGTTGGAAAGTTACTTAAATGTATACAGTAAAACTTAGTTCACAGTTTCTTTAAAAGTTTATTTTTCAAACTCACTGTGACGTTGGCATCATAAAGGCTACTTTAGTTTTTTTTATGTAGCTGGATAAAGTGGACTTTGAAATATTTCATTTAAATTTTAGCTAACAATTAATCTATTAAACACATGTTGCTCTTTGTTTCTTCAGTTTCCACTTAACAATAATGTTGCAGGTAATTTATACATTTGATCATACAAAATAGTTCTTTATTAAAATGCCAATTAAACTACGAACGACTTAGGGCAATAATACGTAAGCAATGAAATAATAATAAAAGTTTCAAACACCCCAATTTTACTATCATGTTTCATTTAATATCAAACCAATGTAGGTATTATTTCACTATTTTTACCCACAATCAAACAGAAATGATACATCATCCACCTTAATAGTTTTGTCGATTATCCGGTAACGAAAAGAAGTAACACGTTTCATATAAGATCCTGAGAACGAAAGAGATACCTTTATAAAATAATATAAAATAATATTTATAAAGTTATTCTGGTAGAGCAAAGGTCTATTCAAACCTTGTAATTGTACCAGTAAGTATAATTATTCACAGAGCGTTTGAAAATACTAAATTACCAATATTTCTTATTGAAATATCTTCATTAAAAAAAGTGTGTATCTACTTAAAGTTTTTAATAAAAACTATTGAACCCTATTTGCCAACATAACAAAGAAAAAATAATTTGTCGATCAAAGTACCTTGACGGAAATAACAAAACGAATTCCTTTTTTCCTAAAGAATAACTATAGTAAATAAACTATTTAAATTATTATTATTAGTATTATTTCATTTATTTCAGACAATTACAGTCCGGTTAGTAACAATAATCTTAAAGCTATGTTCTTCTTCTTTTTTTTGTTATGGCAATCTACTTTCCTCTAGGAAGTAATTTTTGCCAGTGTCAAGTGTTAAATAGTTCAGTGGTAGATATTGTTTAATTTTTCATTAGAATGCGGGTACATCGCATTCCAATGCTGCTTGGAGCATTTGGCACCAAGTATATCAAGACAGTTTACTCGATTAGTTCTGCCGAGGAAGCCACCACTTCAATAAAAGTCTCAGCTTCACACAACCAAGATCGCGCCGATTTCAATTATCCCACATATTGTTCAGTTGCGTAGACACTTGTACCATATAACTGCACCAATTTTAAGACACAATATCCACTATGAATAATTAAAATAGACACCAAACCGAACTCGACAAAATGGCGCCAAAACTCCTAAAGCTATGTTATTACATAAAAGATGATAAATTAGGATAATGACATATTAATGACTTATTAACGGGGGTTTTTTATATTGCTTTATAGGTATGACTAAGTAATTAAAAAATAACTTATTTAAATGCATTTTGTATCAAACTCGAGAGGCGCGCAATCTTTAACTCTCCATTTTCGTAATAAAACTTGGAAAAGAACAATTTGTATAAATAAACCGTAACAGACTAGCAAAGGGCAACGTAAATAAAAAACGGGAAACAATGTTACTTTTCTTCTTGATTATTCTTCAACAAGTAACACGAACAAATTTAGACATTTTGATTGTTTGAAATACAATACTTACAATTGTTTATGTCCACGAATGTATGTATTCTCGAACTTCGAATAAGTAGGGTAATTTACACCGAAGATCGGTGAAAAATCATAAAGTTTTGATACTGCCATCAACTAGAGTCAATCTCAGTTTATTCTTGCGGTGAGAAATTTTTGTGTCAAGCAAGAAAGACCGCATACGGTAAACGAGAAATCCTTGTGAATAAAATAAATTTGTGTCAACTCAGGCGCGAAAAAATAGTAACAAAATATCAAGTTGCACTTGATTCTACTGACCTATCACGCCATATTTCTATGAATAGAATTTTCGAGGGTATACTTTCAAGACTAAAAATAATAATCTCTTTGTGTATCTTCGTAGAATATCTTACGAAAGGGCTACAGGTGTTATCAGCCTTGACGTGTTTGGGCGAAATCTTTTAAGCTAATGATCCTACGAATCTTGTTTGAAGGGAGGTAAAGGTTACCAATTGCGTTTTTATAAGAAAATAGAATTATCTGTGTCCTGTGCTAATTATAATAAAATAGAATTATCTGTCCTGTGCTAATTATAGAAATTAGAACACACTTACTATAATTAATATAATATGTGGTAGAGTGGGCAGGACCTTTAACCTCCCTAAAGTAATTAAGTATTATGAAGAAACTGTTTTGTATTCGACAATAGGTAACTTTTGCCTTTGTGGTATAAGGTTTTGAAATAATAAAGTTTTTTTTGTTTGCGTAGAGAAAACACATGAAGTGCTGTATTTTTACTAGTGGCTTTGTGAGTTGTAGACATAGACTTAGAAAAATTTTCGCTATGGTTGTAGACATCGCGCTTGTCACATTTTTGAAATGGCTGAAACGGTATTTATTCCTAAAATTTCGAAAAACTGAATCCAAAAAATCTTTATAATTATCGAAGCCGCTAACAAAATGTCACGAGAATCGCTTGAGAAATGCTACTTATAGAGGAGACGGAGACGGAGACGGAGACGGACATACGAAAGAATTTTTGCTCAAGCTGAAACTGAGACGCTTCGCGCTCGCTCCGTCAACTAATCCTACTAATTACTAGTGGCTCTGTAGAGCTGTAGACCTCACATTTATGACATTATTTCGATTTGGCTGAAATAGGATTATTGCATTTTGAAAAATTTCGAAAAACTGACTCGATTAAACATTCCATATAGTTATAGAACCTGCTCACAAAAACTCACGAGAGTCGGTTGAGAAATGCGACCTGTAGAGAAAAACAGACGGACAGCTGGACAGCCGGACAGCCGGACAGCTGGACAGCGGGCCTTTTATCCTGGGTAGAGGCACCTATGCTAGAGGTACCTTAGAGATTTTTCGAATGTCTGGGCCGCGGCGGATTTTTGTACCTACGAGTATCAATACCTATATAACACAAAAAAAATACACACGTAGAAAAATTCAATGGGAATTTTGTGCAGCAAACGCCATCTATCGCTGAAAAGCTTAATAAAATTTTCCATAGAGACGCGAGAAAATAACTCGATATATTAATATCGAGTACTTTTACACGCGTTTTTTTCTCAATAGATGTTCGTGCTAAGGGAACAGAATAGTGCCAGTTTAACGAGTTGGACTTCATTGCCATTTCGTTTTACATTTTCTTTTTTTCTTTATCAGCTTCTAAACGAATTCAAATTACATTACGTTCGTCTGTGTTACCATTTGAGAAAGAAAAGGTTTAAACTTCGTCTTACTTATTATCGCAGGTGCTTAGAAAAATAACACACTGGCCTTCAAAACTTATTACCACACTTTTAAATTTGTAATAACTTTTAAAATACACAAAATATATTTTCGAAATAAAAAAGACTAAAAAAAATGTTTTTTTCATAATAACTTCACAATCGATAACCTTCATAAAAACTTATTTCTATTGTTTAAGAGAAATTGCAATTTTAAAAGTGTGGTACTAAGTTTTGAAAGTAGTTCATCGAAAATAAAAAACTTATATGGCACTAAGGATAGTTTTTATTATAATATTATTTGGAGCAAATAAAGTTTAAGTAACACAAAGATAAATAGTTCAAAACTATAATGAAAAATCTAAATTACCCGTAACAAAAAATTAGGTAAACCAAAAGGTTAATAAAACTGATTATTTAAAAAACCTAACCTTTGAGTTTTGCGAATTTACCTTTTTTAGGATTAAGTGATTTAAAATTTTCACTTTTGTTTATGTGTTGAATTGAATAGCAGCATAAAAAAAGTTTATTAAATCGCATGTCGCAAGCTTATGTACCTAGGTTCAAATCATAGACATTGATCTAATTGTATGTAATATCAATCTTACGGAGTTTCCTTTTAAAATAAGTTCAAAACAAAAATATACTTTTTGCTCCGATTTTAACAATCATCGTTTAAGTGTAAAAAATATTTAGGTATTTATCAAAGAGTATTTTTGTAAATAGAAAAGTACTTATACCGTAACTTAATACACTTTCCTTCAAAAACTTAGTACCACACTATTAAAATTGTAATAACTTTTAAAATACACAAGATATATTTTCGAAATAAAAAGGACTAATATTATTTCAAAACTCTAACTTCTATTGTTTTAGAAAATTTGCAATTTTGAAAAGAAGGTTCTAAGTTTTGAAGGCCAGTGTATATACTCATTGCTTTCGTAAACCTTTCTTATATTTCGCAACTTATAATGTTTACTCAAAAATGCGTGTAATGTGGGGATGTAGGGACGACTTCGACGCACCGTTTCTGAGATATTTGAATATTTGTAGTTTTTTAGATATTAGGTTAAATACTATTGTATAGTAGGTAGTACTCGCATTGTTTGAGTAAAGCGCTATACAAAGTTTGATCCATAATAACTACACTGCTGGCCACGTTACGATGGCCTCGAGCTAAGCTTAACTGTTACTATGCTCTCAAGCTTGGTCATCATTGCAACCCTTGCTGTCCGCGCTATAAAGGCCGAGACCGAATGCAATACTGACCGCACTGTGATGTCCTGGACCTGGGGCCCTACCGGCTAACTTTTCGAACTTCGGCGGGTCTGCCGAACTTCAACTTAAAACAGATAAATCGAAGTAAGGAGTTTCGTATTGTACTTATCGCTAAAATTATTTAGAAGACATCGATGGTTGTGTGACATCGTGAATTGGGGTTCGCCATTTCTTCCCGATTGGGGCTCGATTTATCTGTTTTAATTTAAAGCCCGGCAGACTTTCCGAAGTTCGATGTGTTAGCCGGTACGGCTTCTACACTAAGCTCCGCTTTCGGCCATCATCATCGCTACCAGCAACGCCGTCATTATACACCGCGGCAGTAATGGACTATTATTGGGTTGGGTTTAGGTAATCGTAATTAATCTTTATGTTCCTGAAGAGTATTAAATACCCAAAGGCCTTACTAAGTGTAGTCAAAGATTTTTCGCTTAAGATTTTTGGTAATAGAAACCCACAAACTTTCTCAGGTATTGTCAAGTGTTGGCATTAAAACCAAAAGCGTAATTTAATATTGGTTACAATAAAAACCCACTCAAAGGTTAACACAACAGTATTGTCTTAAGTTTTGACACAAAATAAAGCTTTCTCGTAAAACTCAAACTTTGGCGAATTGATACGGATAAAGGAAAATGTGCTTTTATTGTTACGAAATAAAAATCATAATCCATTACAAAGTTTGTATTGTTGGTCTGAGCTTCAACTTGGCTTTAGGAGTCAAGTGTCGTGGGTTTTTAAGATACAATCGCTGTGTCATTGATATTTTTACAAGTTCTTTTTACAGAACAGCGATAAACGGTTTTTTATCATTTTATTGTCCTGCTGTTTGCCAAGTATTATTAGTTTGAGAAGTTATTGCAGAATATTTTTTAAATTGATGAAATTGAAAAAAGTGGAAATAGCTTGGTTTGCTTTGAGTTTCACTTTCTGTAGGAATTTTCAAAAATCGGATACCTACGTCCTACGTCATAATAAATACATTTTCACCCTGATCCCACGTCCTACGTCATAACAACAACATTTTCACCCTGATCCCACGTCCTACGTCATAATAACTACATTTTCACACTGATCCTACGATTTACGTCATAATAACTACATTTTCACCCTGATCCCACGTCCTACGTCATAATAATTACATTTTGACCCTGATCCCAAATCCTACGTCATAACAACTACATTTTCACCCTGATTCCACGTCCTACGTCATAATAACTACAGTTTCACCCTGATCCTACGTCCTACGTCATAATAACTACATTTTCACCCTGATGTTTCAGTTTCATTTTAAATATAAAAATTACGTATTTTTTATAAAGATCAACATGACATTTATGCCGTAACAACGCATATTCGCACTATCGCACCTCCAGTCAAAAAATGTTATAATAACTCAAAAAGTTGAAATATTCAGGAGACATCAAAAATGACTGTTTTTTTGTTTTTCATAACAAATCTTTTTGAAAAGCTTGTAAAAAGAACTTTAATGACCGATATTAAATAAAAATATAAGATAATATTATTATGTTTTATGCATGATAGAACTCTTTATTATTAAAAATGAAATAATATATAAAACATAAAGTTATTAAAAATAACCAATTAGTGACTAAAATTGTTATTATAATAAGGTATAAAGATAATTGAGATTAACTTGGTTTTATTAACACAATGTTTTAATAAGATTTTAGCAAGTTATAATTAAAAAAAGTCAAGTTATAGAGTAACATTTTAAGTTATGACTATATTTGACAACAAATATATTATAAACTTAAACACGTACTTATCACTCAACGCATAATAGTACATTATGATACTAGGTGAGCAGAGCTCACGAGTTTCATACGACGTTTTTCGACACATTTGCTAGGAAAAACAAAATAATACCACACAGTGACAAGTCGATAAAAAGAAAATATGAAAGTTATGTTAAATGGCGCGCATGGTTTTTTTTAACGCGCTCAATGTAAGAATATTTTGCGATCAAAGGGGTGAGTGTAATATTTGAAGACCTGTTCTTTTTGATTTTTAAGTTTATCCGTCAGTATTACCTACATAACAGGATCATTGAGGTTATTTAGTTATTAACGAAAATAATCGTCAAAGTAACTAAAGATTTTGTTTTCTTGGCATGTTAAATTACAAATAAACCGTCGGCACACAGTGTTACATAACAGAATAAGTGTTACTCTGAACAGAAATAAACGATTCAGACATTTGATTAAACTTTTTGACTAAAGTAATGTAATGGGTTGACTATTTCTACTGATAAAACTACGGACAAAAAAATTGCCCGTAGTTTACCAGTAAGACCACGCAGTAGGACCACGGGCTTTGAATGTTCTTAGGGACATTACTCTGAAATAATGATAATTCACTAAATAGTAGACTTAGATTTTTTACATAATACTAAATAATATACTAGGAAAAATACGACTCCGTCGTAAATACGCAATTGTCGCTAAGCTACCGAGCTCAGCGGTCAGAGCATTGGACCGGATATCGAAAGGTCGTGGGTTCGATTCCCGTCCGAGAACATGATCTGGTCTCTGGTTCTCCTAGTATATTATTTAGTATTATGTAAAAATAGCATTGTGGATGCTAAAATCTCAATATTTAAAAATTAGATTTTTTATTTGACTGTTGGTTCTAAGTTTGGTTTTTATAAGTATATTTGTAAAAGTGGGGTAGTAAAAAACCTATATTTTCGATTGTTTTATGTAGAAAATATTTTGGTTCCCAAAATGAATAAAATATGAATTCCCGTAGCGTGCATTGAAACAAGAACCTAGAATAAATATTTTTGCGAAACAAGTCAACAAGAAACCCTTTAGTTTTGCCATGTCCGTGCGTCTGTCTGTCCGTCTATCCGTCCGTGAGTTAGCTCAGAGGCCCTTAGTACTAGAAAGCTAAAATTAAGCTTGAATGTGTATATTAATCACGTCCAAAAAGTGGTAGAAAAAACCTTAAAAATATTTTTTTTAGTGCTTACTTCCCCTAAATGTAAAAAGGGCATGAAATTTTATAGCGGCCTTCCGCGACTTCATCCGCGTGGACAGTGCTTTTTCTATCTCTCGAGAACAATTCTTTTTTTGTAAATGTAAGGTACCGTGTTTTTTCTATAAATTTCATGATAATCGATCGAGTAGTTTTAAGACGTAAAAAGCGTAACAAAGAAACAAACTTACTTTCGCAATTATAATGTTAGTAAGGATTAAGGGTAAGTAAGGATTCCTGACATTCAACTTACGAGAAAAAATCACTTCCTTTTTCGTAGGAGTTAATGCCTAAAAATTAAGACAATGTGATTAACAAACTTCAGGGCGCTAGCGGTACAAAATGATGTATTTTAGTCTGTAAATTTTTCTCTTAGCCATAAATTTTTGAGTGAAGTTTCTGTCATTGTTAATTTAATTGTATTGTAAACAGACTGCTTTGGCTTTCCGCGGTCACAACTAGACAAACTAGAAAATACTAAAATCTGTGCTTGTGCAATAATTTTGCCAACTATTTGATTTGATGCTTCGAAATATATTTTATTTTTTTACATACTATCGTGTAAAAAATTGCATACCAAAAGTAATAAAATAGGTAATTATACCTATATTATATAAAACTGATAAATAGTTTGCTTTCTACAATTGTACAATTTTCATCTCAAATTAAGTGAAAATAAGTAAAGTTTAGTATTCATCTTAATTTGATATTTCAAGATATATGTTAAAGTAAAATAACTACTGACATACTCCATGTTATATACGACCGTGATTATATAGGTCACTAGTTACCCCCGATTAAAAATAACCAAGTAACGAGTCAGTAGTAGCTTCTGAGTATTAAATTTTCACATAAGTTTGCTTTAATTCAATGATACACCGTAGTTATAAAAAAAACTTAAATTTATATGAGTAAGTAACATTAGAAAGGTTTTGTGGTCATTCGGAATACGGCGAAGTTTATTATATAAATCAATATCTTTAATCATGTATGGTAGATACTAATTGAAAAACATACTTTACTTTGAAATAAAAAATAATCGAAAGGTTTTCTGTGCAGTTTTTGAAGCTGAAAACTTGCTTAATTGCACTACCTTGAATATGTTTGCAACCTAACGCAATTTGTGTGTCTTTAATGGTCATGGTATTGAAAACATACTTATTCATTCTTAAAAATGTAATTAAACCACAGTAACTTTCGCACTCTCTTTGAAAATAACTTTGTTAAAAGTTTTAGGTTTCGTAAAACACTTTCATACTTTAGTAGTTTTCTTAATCTTATAGACTTCATTTTACAAGTGTCAGTATATTCCCTTAACCGACTGAAAGTGAAACTTACCTTTAAGTAGTTGTGACTCGAGAGCACTTCACTATGCAAGAGTGCGCGTCGCGCGCGCTTTCAAACTGAAATGACCCAATATTTAGTTACGCGTCCATTTATACGCCCGCCCGCCTAACAGGCGAGAAGCGGTTGGCGCTACGACGCTACGCCTCGCCCAGCGTAGGCGTGCGTAGGCTACGGACCAACGTGCTACGGGACTGGCATTATGTACTTGAAATGCTGTACATAAAGTTAGGTATCAAGTTTGTACCTTAGAGTTTTGTACGAGATTCGTATAGATTTTTATTTACTAGATGAAAAGTGTTTCTTAAGAGTCCGGCGAACAGTGAGCTTCCCACACAAACGTAATACCGAAATGATTTGCAATTTGAGCACAATTAACTCTTCTTGTGATGTTATTTGGATTAGGACAGTATTTATCTAGGGTTCTATTAAATAAAAATCCAGTTCAAAATGACAATTTTTCGTACAAAATTGTGAATCGCATTAATTTTTATTCGGTTTAGTATTTTTTATTTAATAGAAACCTAAACAAGTTTTGTCTTAATCCAAATAATATCACAGAGTTAATTATGTTCAAATTGCAAATCATTTTGGTATTACGTTTATGTGGGAAGCTCACTATTCGCCGGAGTCTTAACTACTTATCGTACATGGATTAATACGAATAGCTTGCCTATTAAAATATAATTAAATTATGTAGAGCATTGAAATCTTTCAAATAACCTGGGGATAATTCCTAATGCATGAAAAAGTTATCTAAACATAATTTATTACTCAAGGGGCCTACACAGCTTTAAACCAAAAGTAGTTTTCGTTCTAACACCATTTTAAAACTAAAAGGAGATGTATTCAATAAAATAATAAAAAAAATATTTGAGATAAATTCAGAAAATTTGGTTATTTCCTTTTTGGTTTAGGAATGGATTTGAGGTCTGCCACTTAGGGTTAATTTATTTTGCTGCTACTTAGCAACTTACTCGCATAATAATTTTATTTTTTAATGAAGCATACTTACTTAAATTGTATTGCATCAAAATGAAGTTGAATCGTCTCGTGTCAATTAATAAAACTCATCAAAATGGGAAAAAAAAAGAGACGTTAATCTAGGCATCATAGCTACCTACGAATACATCGTAATACAGAAGCCTTTAACAATAAAAGATAATCGAAAAGTTCTCGAATCTTCTTTCATGTTAAGTTATTTATTGTATAAGGTTCAAAATCAAGTAAATTGAATGTGATTTACTTGATTTTGAAACTTATACACGGAGTGGATCGAATGTCGTTCGATTATCGCGATTCTTTGTACCTGATAGGAGCCCTGGCTGGCTAAACACTTATTTAACATTTGGTCTGTAACAAACAAATGTATGGTGGTAAATTGTCACATGGTTTGTGTCTCCGATTCATGTCAACTTCCCCCGTTCATCCATCACGCCACACTGTCTGTTGGAAAGCGTCAATTAATTGGTGATTAAAATAATTGTCTAACGGCTAAATACTCGAAAGGCTTCTTAGCTAAAATCTTTGGTCTCCTTAACTTTAAGGAAGCTGTCAGCCTCATAAAGTTTCTGTCAAATCTAACAACTTTTTTTTTATTTAAGGGGGCCTTAACTTTAAGATTAGTTTGAGTATTTGGCCGTAAGAACCGAAAAAAGTTTAACCCTATCGGATACTAATTTTATGCCATCGGTTAGTTTGTAAAAATTGTAAAGAACATTTCTCGATAGAGGATTTGTCTATGAGAAATCTCATTTCGCTTTTCAGTGGTAGATGGCGCTGTATAAATTTCCCATACAAAATCTATCGACTTTTTTTACGCGTGTTTTTTTCTCAATAGATTTTCGTGCTGCGGACAGACGCTATAATGAAGACTGTGCATTTGATTCTTTAAAAAACACAGTATCATTTCTACTTATTTTTATTGCAATATCGAACTAAACCAACAACGAAATATCTACATCCTCTCGAGTGCTCACATCCATGGAACCCCTACCATGAACACTCCTAGCTTAATCTATGTAGGTATTTCGTTTAAACCGTACTAATATTATAAATGTGAAAAAACTCCGTCTGCCCGTTTGTTATGCTTCACGCCTCAACTACTGAACCGATTTTGATGAAATTTGGTACAGAGATAGAGTAGAGCATTGGAAAGGACCTTTTTTTGCGAAATAAGGCTTATAGGGGTTGAAATAGGGGATGAAAGTTTGTATGAAAGTCCCTCGGTTTCGAAGCTAAGATCTTCAATTTTGTGTTTGACGATTAAATAAATATAGAAGCCGTAATTCCAAAACCAACTGTTTTTATTTCATTTCGATACGATAAGTATTTACAAAGTTATTGTAAATTATTCATGTGCTTAAAACACTATTATATTACGTTTGCATTGCGAGTCGGCGCCATGCGTCCTTTCCGAACGAGTAGAGAAAATGGAATCCGATGACGTCAACGCATCTTTCTGCCTGTCACCACGGTAGTGATTACTTGCTCAGTGCCTGTCACGAAAACAATAACGCGTGGTCATTTTTAAGAATGTTTAAAAAATTATTGTGAAGTAGATCTGTAGAAGGGCTACAGAAAATCTGCTGTTCCCATGCTCATTGTCTGTGATTTCATTTCCTTTTCAGCGGTGGTGATGGCGCTGCATAATTATCCCATACAAAATTAGTAATTTTGTAGTAAAAATCGATAAATAAATAAAAACACGCGCGTTTTTAGTTTTAAACTTGTGCGCGTTTGTGCGTAACACAAGGTTGCCAGATATTGCTTATTTTCAATTAGGCCGCCTATTGTGCATGTGCTTTATCTGTTTGATGTTTTTTTTTGTTATTTGTCCTGTAAGTGGGTAGTGTGCATTAAATTGTTTTTATATTATTAAAGTAGGTACCGAACGAAACAAATGGTTGGGGCTTCTCAAACGCTGCTATGTATAAATCTAGACAATTTCATAGGCATATGATATGAAGAAAAATGTATCAAATTGCGAACAACGGAAGATGTATTCGAATGCAATAAAACTTGCAATGGAAATGAACCCATGTGTTTCATTAAATTTTTAGATTTTTCGCATTCACAATGCTATTTTTATATTAAGATAAATAATATTAGAAAAAATACTAGAAAATGTGTTTCAGCACAAATTTAATAAAATAGGTAAGAATTTTAACAAATCATGAATTTAATGAAGAAGATTATAATTTCCAAAATATATCATTGGAAAGGTAAGACGATTAAGATATGGGGGGTGTAGATGCTAAATTTTGAAATAAGTGGTGTATTTCTAGAACAGAGTAAAATTAGCGTCTTCTAATTTTATTCGGTGGGTTTTTGCATCCCAAACAATGACTTCTATGTGGTATATCTAAATACATCTATCCATCTATGAACGTGCCTTGCTGTAATAGAAGGGGTAATTGTACAGGAAACATCTCCTTCGTATAAAAATTCGACAAACCGGCCCCCACCTTCCTCACTAACATCTTATTAATTTCCTGGAGCATTGTGCCCCCAAAAGTATGTGCAAAGAATACCCTATGCCTATCTGAAAAATATCCTATTATACAACATGTTACAAAAATATCCCTAATGCCGAATATGGTATATAGGGACTATGAAACTCGACAACTTTTACTATGGGACCAAATCTAAAATCGCGAAAAAAAAAATTAGCTATTTCATAAATTTTGATATTTTTGATTTTAATTTCTACCATATTCGGCATTAGGGGTATTTTTGTAACACGTAATATACCAAAATAAAAAATATCTTGTCATGAAACTCCCTATCAAAGTAAGGGGTCCTTTAGTGAATGCCTTGTCATTATAATATACCGACCTAAAGGAGGAATAGTATTACCAAAAACTTTAAATTCATTGTGTCATAGAATATTGTTGTTCTTGAGTATTACCAAGAATGTTATATTTATATTCTAATTAATATAATATTCTTGAGTATTAACCTACCTACCAAAAGTAATCGGCAGATACAAAATAAAACAAGTAAATAATTGAATAATGCGTCACGTAGCTATCGAATTAGACGTGCAAAACAAACAGCCCCAATATTAATTTGTCGGGATAAGAAGTGCTAATAACGTCTCGGGAAAATCAGGTGTTCCCAATCACGTACGCACACATACCTACTTTGGGAAATTTCGATGAGGCCATTATTAGTAGGTAAGTACTTAGTGAGTATGTGTACCCAGACACGGTCGTGATTACAATTAGGTAGGAATAGAATATAGATTGGTAAAACTTTCCTTATGTTACAATGTAGGCTAGGGTCAGTTTTACTCTTATGTGTAAAACTGACCCTAGCCGTCGTCACTCCGCTCCGCGCTGCACGCCGCTGTACTCAGAAGAATAACAATTAACATACTCCGCCTTAGAGCATTAAGTACTCCGCTCCGCACAGCGTTGCAATAAATTGACCAATCATAAAGCACCGCTCCACTTCGCTCCGCTTCAGTGAAAACGCACCCTTAAGAGCGCATAGTCTGCACACTAGCGCCGCCATTGGAAAAAAATTATAGTGCTTAAATAAAGACGAAATTGTGAATTATCTCTCTGTAGCGCACTCCGAAGAAGCTTTTTGGTACTTTTTACAGCTTAAACAATGTTTTTTAGCCTGTCGTTTAGTTTAATGGAGATTTTTTGTGAAAGGTGGCCACTTTTAGCAATAAAACTTCATTAAACTAAACGACAGTCTAGAAAATATTGTGTAGGTATGTGATAAAAAAGTACCACAAACTTCCTCGGAGTGCACTACCGAGAGATAATTCGCAATTACGTCTTTATCTAAGCACTATGTTTTTTTTCCAATGACGGCGCTAGTATGTGGACTACGAGCTCTTAACATGGCCGCAACATTTTTTTCCTTTGTCGGCATTGCATCAAAGTACATAAACCTAAAAATAAAATTTTCATATTCTATGACACTAATCGCATTTTAAGAATGGCAACGTCGCAATAATTGTCAAAGCATTTGCCAAATGAATTTCGACCCAGAGTTATTTATAATAAAGTTTAATTTAAAGCATGTTTCCAATACTTAGCAAGCTTCATTGGATACATATTTTTGGCGCACCAGCAATTTACTATTTTATTACAATACCCATTTACAATCAGTTTACAACAATGACTTTGGTCTTGTTTAAGGGTTGCCAACTTCTTTTGCATCAAATAAAGTAAAAAATATAGTAAGTTTAAAATAATTTGTATTAGGGGTGTATGGAGATTTTTGAAGACGTAACATTTTCCTTAATAATATTTTCTGAATTTATTTAACAACAACCTACCTATGTTCTAATTTTTTTATGCACAACTAATGCTAAATGTGTTAACTGAAAAAAAAATAAGTATCGGCTTAGTTACACCGTATTAATTACAACGTATTAATTACAACGTATTAAGGTCATTTCTCTAACAAAAATTAGCCTCTTAAAACCTTATTTAACGTTAAGGAAAGAAAAACAAGAGTATTTTGATTTCTCATGATCATAATTCGAAATACCTAATTACGAGCAACTGAAGCATCTTTGACACCATAGAAGATATTATGAGGGTCTCTGTGTGTGAGAATAAATCGGCTCTATCCTATAATATTTTATGCTGAAACCACTATTTATTTATCATTAATTTGCTGCTTTAGTATGCCATATCTTTTCTTTTTTACTTGAAAACACTGTAGAATGGATACAGTACTGTACTTTTTATTTACTTCTAAATCTTTTATTCACCTTTTATTTTTATTACCATGTGCACTAAAAGTAGCACCGCCATCTAGGAGAAATAAATGAACTAAAAATTATATCCAACTTTTTTACTCGCTTTTTTTTTCTCAAGAGGCAACACCTTAGGGCAACACGCTACATGCACACAGAACATAATATTATTTGCCACAAATGCCACACACAACATCAACTTAGAGAATGTGTTTTCCCCATTTTTGGGCCGGACTCCACCAAAGCCGGGATGATAACGGAGATATATTATTATGTTTTTCAGCTAGGTTGTTTCCACCGAAGATGTGCGTAGCGGAGCGGATATGTGAGCTGGCTAGAGCTGAAGAATGTCAAAATAGTTAAAGTAAGTACATATTTTTTTCGCTACAATATTATATAGATGGTGGAACCTTAGGGTGGAACTTTTGATATAGTAAAAAGCAAACTTTTTTAGAATTAAGCTAAATTGTTATTACTCGTAGTATTTTTCAAAACATAGTATTTTTGAACGCGATTATAAACAAACGTCATATCCTTTGATTTTGACAAGACTTGAGCTTATTTTTGTCTTTGGTACAAATACGCTGTTTCCATTGGTTAAGCAGGATGATTTACTAAAAATGGCTGGTCTTTTGTCACATCCTGTGTTTATTGGGTGGTGAGTGCATGGCGTTTACGTAGCCCTTTCAAGATTTTTGTTATAAAACGCCGTTATTGTTTATATGTAATATTGAAGGCGTTAAATTTCGTGATGGTGTTCTTTAGTAGACGATGGATATGATGAAAACGGTAAGAGCAACATAGATGCAGTGTATTCAGTTTCAAATTTGTTTGGCTTTTGTTTCTTGTTTTGGTGATTTTGAAACTGGCCATTTCATTAGAAAAAATATCTCTTTACAGAAATTGTGTACGTGAGGGAGGTAAGTGTTAATAGTTATTATTCCCTACATGGTGTCCAGTTTCGGAATTGCAATAATAGAATCACCAAACGTTGATTTGTCAATACGGTGATGGCACCCGGCAACCGCGAGCGTTGTTACGCCATCTTAAAGTCCTCCAAATGTTCCGCATATTTTGCAGCTTTGCGTAGAAAAAAGGAATAAAGTGCTGAAAATAATGCTTTGGTGGAAAGGGAATTTGAAGGAAATGTGTTCATAAAACATATTCTAGGTATGTCATTTTTCATTATTGCATTCAATATCATTATGAAACCACATGTGACTAGACGGATTTGTTATTGTTATTTGGCCTTTCTATGCTTATACTTAACTGCATGGTAGAAATTGTCATTCTTATTACAAAATATTCTGATATTCTTTCAAACTTATTTCTTGGGTACTGTGATTAACCAATTTGAAAGGCATAACCTAAAAAAAATTACAAATCTACCATGAAGTCCAACGTTCAAACGAAGTGTCACTTGTGTTGTGCCATTTAGCATTTCAAGGTTAGGCATTAAAGATAGAAATCTAGCAATCGAGAGGTTGTGGTACATAAGGTTCTAATTTGAACTAGGGTAAAATAGTTTTGCGTTTTATTTCCAAATTTATAAAAAGACTTGCTGCAACAATTACCTACAAGTGTGGAACAAATTAATGCACTAAGTAATAATTCCCCTAGGCTAGGAATTTAATATTTAAAAATATATTTATGTTTTTTATCTTTGTTCATTTATTATCCGATCTAAGAGTAAGTAGGTATGAATCAAAATATAACTAATAGGAAAACATTCACCAGTAAGAAGATAAAATTTCAATAACGAACAAAAAATGGATTAGTAAGTGTTTAATTAATAAACAGAAGCAGCTTGCTGGGTATCCACGAACCACAATTCAATTCATCTAATTTATTGGTTCTTGAAACCAACAATAGTACATAAGGATAACCTGATGTGCTCATTACTTTAATTTCTGCTGCTGCAAATAGGTGAACCCAGAATTATATTTTATTTATTATATTTGGGAACTATTTAATATTCCATTCACAGTTTAATCAATAAAAATACAAATCCATATTCATAAATCGGTGGAAGTTTCCACTTATAACAAATAACCAGTTTCATAATTAGCAATAATGGAATCTCCCAATGTTGATTAGTGTGGACCTAGAATCTGTTTAACCAGCTTCAGAACAGAATTTAAGATGGGCTTTAGGAAACCATCAGTAAATTAAATTTTCATGACTTCTCACAAATCTTATGAATTGATTCAAGGGCTCTAATGAAGATGTTAAGTAACATTTCCATAGTGTGATTTGTATAGAAAGGGATCTGCATAGTGGATCGGTAGGGTGGGATTTATAAAAAGTTCACTGATGGGAATCGGCATGTATGGACCCTTCGCCACTGTTAATTGGAAGAATGAAGGTTCAATTCTGAGCAATTTTAACTTTTACCAAGTTTTAACTTAGCATATTAATTCTCAACATAATTACTGCACGCTTTTGCAGAGAAAATCGATTATTTCATTCGATTGAAGTGACCCTAATAAAAGCCAATAGTTTGTGTTGTAGCAATATGAGTGCAATGATTTATCGGGTATTTCTTGTTAAAGTCAACCGTGTGTGGATTCATTTACGAACTCGACTCATACTTTTAAGTTATATAATATTCAGTTTTATTAATCACTGTTATTGAGCAGTTTATTCTGTTTAAGTAATAAGTAAAAAAAAATTTTTGTATTACCAACACATAAGTGATTTATAAAATTTATGTGACTGTTAAGTAAATATTAAACCTAATCAGTTTCTTTGTGTAAAACTTGTGTGATTCAGTGTCTTGTTTTTATGGAGTAAATAATGGAAATGGTTAATCTTTTTTGATTACAAATTTTCTATCACCACTTTTGAAATTATAGTCTAAAGCCAAGTGGCCCGCAATGACCCCCCCCGCCCACCCATCATATTTATTAGGGCGTCCGCTGCGTTAAGCAGGGGCCCTACCGGCGAACTTTTCTAATTTCGGCAAGTCTGCCGGGCTTCAACACAAAACAGATAAATCGAAGTAAAGAGTTTCGTATTGTACTATTCGCCGAAGTTATTTAGAAGATATCGATGTTCGTGTGACATCATGAATTGAGGTTCGCCATTTTGGCCCGATTGGGGCTCGATTTATCTGTTTTAATTTGAAGTCCGGTAGACTTTCCGAAGTTCGATGCGTTAGCCGGTACGGCCCCAGGATCCCGGCGCGGGTGTCGGCGGGTGTCGTCGCGGACCAATAGCCCGTCGGCCCGCGACGAACTCCCGCGCCTAACGAAGCATTGCCATTTGGTCGTGTGGGTGTCATTATCGTAATGAATTATTTAATTATGATTTACTACTTAGCCAAAAGACGACGACATAGACAAAAGAAATATCGACAGCCAATCAGCCATATGTCTCGTCTATATTGTAGTGTAGAGAATTTTCAAAAAATGCTCCCCCGGCCCCTCTCGCGCGCTACTCTGCCCCGCAAGGTGGGTTCCGCCGCAAGCGCCGAATGCGGCGGGCGATCCGTCTGACGTGAGCGCTGCTCTATGAATGTACAGGAAACCGCACCCGGAGCGGACGCCCGCGCCGGGATCCTGCTCAACGCAGCAGACGCCCTTATCCTTTCATATAAAGAGGACTTTGACAAATGATGACTAGTAATAGTACCGCACATTCAGTAGGGAAAAGTTGGTACGGCTCTCCTGCGCGGTATCAGTGGTGGGACGTCACCCTGCCCCGCACCCCACCTTATCGTTGTCTTGTCGTTGCAACACGGCCAAGTTACCCCACTATTAGCAATAATTATATTTACGCTATGTCTATGGCATTTCTATAGCATTCCACATTTTGAGTAGGCATAAATTTCTGTATTAAATAAGAGTGACGTGTTTCAGGAATATGAGTTCCTAGACTTATCAGATGTGAGAGAAGCGGAGCTGAGTAGCCTGCAGTGCGCGTTGTACGACCGCAAGCCTGAAGCAGCGGCGGCCTCTGGTACCTTCGGTCGGGCCGAACCTGCCATAGGTAATACTTGATTTTGTATACCACATGCCTTTTTAACAAAATTGTGAAATGAAGGTTAACATTATTTTAAATAAAGTCAGTATTACTTTATGATAAGATTTTAGTTTGATAACCTGCCCCTGTATTGCGAGCTCTTAAAATTTGTCAGTTGTCTGAATGGCTATCAATGTGTCTCTTTTGTTTGCTATACAGTGAGAAAGAGACGCATTGATAGCCTTTTTTATTGGTATTTATCAGAAACATGAAAAACTGAAAAAGAAAGTTCACTAACACTTAAAATTTTAATTTGCACACAGTTTAAATTGACAAGTTATTTGGATTAGAAGTAAGTATGATTTTGTTGTCTTGTGCATAGATATCTGGTCGTGTTCATCGAGTACCGCGGGCCCACCGACCGTGTCGAGCAGCCTGGATAGCCTATCGGGCGGCGAGTGCGAGATGGCGCCCCACTCGCCAGTGCGGGGCGCGGGCGCGGGCCCCCCGCACGCGCCCCCGCCCCCCTACGTGGCCCCCCCGCCCGCCTACCCGCCGCCCCACCCGCACCAGTGGCCCGTCGCTCCTCCCAACGTATACGTCAGTCAAGTCACCGCAAACGTCAACGTGCACGGTTACATGGGCCAGTACTACCAACCTCAGCCGCAGTACGCCCCCCCACAAGTCGAGAGACCCCGCACCCATCGGAGAGACAGAAGGGGAAAACGGCCACCCTCTCCACCGCCACCGCAACCTCCCCCGTATTATGTCCAGTACCCGCAGTATTACCCCGCTGCACAGGCGCAGGGCGCGCCCTTATACCACCTTCCTATGTACCAACCGCTGGTTTACGGCCCATATGCGTACCCGCCTTACTACCCAGAGTATCCGATGCCCGTCGAGGGAGATACGGGAGAAAAAGGACCAGATGAGTACCCTCAAGAAGTGGTGATGGAACAGGAAGCAGTGGAGGCGTATTACGCTGGTGCCCACTACGCCGGCCCACCTTACGGACCTCCTGTCGAAGGGGGAGTGGAGTACATGCCTCCGATATACCTCCCACCCCCACAACATCCCCCGCCGATACCGATACCGCAACACCCTCAGCCGATGCATCAGTCGACACCGCATCAATTCAACGTGCATGCCAAAAACTTCGTCCAGGGCCAAAGCCAAAATAAAAACTTTACACCTCCAGAAAAAACGCAGGAGCAGAAGACTCCGCCGGTGACGGTTACCGCGACTGCGACGGCATCTGCCGCTGCTGTGGAATCGCTTCCAGTCAAAGATCTCAAAATATCAACGAAAGGCCCGAGCAGCCCAAAACAGACCGACAGGCCGGCTGAGAATGCTCAGGCGAAACCCGCCCCTTCTCCCAGTGAAAAGATTGCTCCTGTTGCCAAAACTGATGCCACAAAACCAGGATGGGTACCAAACGAAACTAAAGTACCTGAAGTTTCTCCTAATAGTCAAACTCAAGTCGCAACCAAGTCTTTCCCACCTACAGCGTCGGCCAATAACCAAGCCACCGGAGCTCCTAAGGTGGCTCCGACTACCGGCAAGCCAACTAAAGGTCCGGCTGCACCTTTCTCTGGCGGCAAACAAACTGCGAAGCCGTCAGTGCCCCAAACTATCGTCCCAGTGCAGCAAGCAGCCTCAACACCGAAACCGCCATTTGGCAATAGACAGAAACGAGACGGCCCTACTAACCGATCGCCGTCCAATGAGAACGTAGAAAGCACTGAGAGGAATGTCCCTCCAATGGAGCACATAAAGCGAGAGCCGCCTCTACCGCCCAGCAAGGCGCCGATGCCGATTTCGATCACGTTGCACTCGCAAGGTCAACCATTCATCGTGACCAACAAGTCTCCTTTCGGGCATTCGAGGAAAGCCGCCGCGGCCGCCCCCGAGCCCCCTCCCGCGCCCCAGCCGCCGCCTCCGGCTCCGACCGCCTCTGATTTCCCTCCCCCTCCCACACCGAGGAACCGAGGAGAACCGCTTCCCGCTCCAGTGGTCCAACCGCAGCCCCAACCCGCTCCCGGAAAGTCTTGGGCGAGTTTGTTTTCAACTAAAACTTCTGTGACGACTCCCGCGCCTACACCGGCCACGCCAGTCGCACCGGCCGAAGAGCCTCCTAGCCCGACGACATGCACGCCGCCGGTGGCTCCCAACGTTCAAAAACCAGTAGCGAAAGTTTCTCCATTCGACGCTTCTCCACTCCAAGCTTCTGTAGTCGAGAAAAGCTCTCCTTCACCCCGGCCGGTGACCACAACTGCACCTACAGTGTCGTATTCTGAGAAGACTTCGGTGAATGCGGTTAGCAATGTGCCGAGTACGACAACTGCCGCTAAGCCTACACCGAGCCAACCCGCCCCTGAAGTCCGCGAGGTGCCTATTCAGAAAGACCCGGCTCCGGCCATTCCTGTACAACCCTCACCGTTCAGCGATGACCCTAATTCTTACAGGATGGGAGGTAAATATAACTTCTTATTTAACAACATTGGCCGCCCGGCACCGCTTTTCCATAGCTCTATTTCTTTACCTCATTAACATTAATCACAAGAGCGAGAAAACCACTCGGCTGCGATCGGTAAAACAAAGGAAGTCGGACCACGTGGCCAGAGGGTTTTTTTCGGCATCGGCAAGCCGGTCGTCGCTGAGCAGTATTCTTACTCAGCTGCTAAAAATCTGTTTCTAAACTTATGTTTAAATTTCTTCTTCATTTTAAATGTTTAAACAAGTGGCAATCAGTAAATTTCATTATCATTTCATCATTTACTAAAATAAAGACAATGTTCAAATCTTGTTAGCAATTGTGTGACGAGCAAGAGTTTTGTTTAAATTAAAGTATTATACTATGATATGACTTGTATTTTATTATTTATTTATCAAACTATTTTTTACAGAATTCCTGTCAAAATATCAGCTGGACAACAAGCCAGTTTCGCTCCTTCCCCGCGGGCTCACAAACCGCTCCAACTATTGCTATGTCAACGCGATATTGCAAGCGCTGATCGCCTGCCCGCCCTTCTACAATATGTTGAAGGCACTGCCTTACCAGACACGCCGCGGGAAGTCCAGCACGCCGGTTATTGATTCTATGTAAGTATTTTGACTTTAAAATAAGATTTCAGTACTTTAGCAGGGTTATTTCTTAGACATAATAACAATACCCCAGTCAACTTATAAAACGAATTTTTAACCACTCCCATACTTAACCTCAAACTCACCTCATTATTTTACTATGTGTGTAAAGTATAATTATCTACATGTCTTTGATACGACCTCCGTGGTCGATTGGCTTTGTACACCGTTTTTCAAGGTGTCGCCATCTCTGAGGTCCCGGGTTCGATCCCCGGTTGGGTCAATTTAGAAAACGAACTTTTCTATATTGGCTCAGGTCTGGGTGTTTGTGATACCACCGTTGCCTCTGATTTCCATAACACAAGTGCTTTAACTACTTACTTTGGAATCGGAGCAGTGTATGTGATGTCAAATATTTATTATTATTATTATTATTATATGATAGCTCACTTATGTTGTCCATGTTTCATACATTGCTTTCATTCACAGAAATTCGACGTATTTGTGAGAAATATAAAAGAAAACGGTATTTCCGTTAGTTAGAATATAATTTATCGATTACATTACTCACACAAAAACGAATAACCAAACAGGGTAGAACTCTGCTACGAGTTCAGCGCGGCCACCGGTCCGGCGCCGGGTCCGGGCCCGGGGGGGCGCGCCCGGGGCCGCGGCGAGGGCGCCTGCAGCGGGCCCGCCGTGCCCGCCGGCCCTCCGCTCGAAGGCGGCGCGGGCCTGCGAGTACTTAGGGCTCTGAGGCCTTTCCCGGGATCGCAGGAGGGAAGGCAAGAAGATGCTGAAGAATTCTTGGGATGTTTGCTCAATTCTTTGAATGATGAAATGCTTGAGGTGAGAGAATATTGAATATTGCAAATATTTAAAAATAATACTTCGTACTGTAACCCCATAGTAAGAATGTGCCGGCAATATAATGATTTAAATAATATTTTAATAAAGTCAGATAAGCAACTCGATATAAATTTCTTTGTGTGCACGTGTTTGGATGTCACTTTGGTTCAAAACATGACTAGCTGTTATTGTGTGCTATTGTTGACTGTCATCTGTTGTGTATACTATATGAGTACATAACATAAATAAATAAAAAATTTATAACGACTTTTTGCTCACTGGCCCTCTGCTAGAAGTCGAACCCACACCCACACGGCTCTGGGTCTCTAAGTGAATTATTTCCACATATTCTTCATAAACCTTCTTTTATTGCAGCTGATGAAACTTGTGGAGCCAGAAGAGGCCAAGGACAACAACAGTCAGCAGAATGGCGTCATCCCTCAGGAGCAGGTGCAGGAAGAAGATGATGACGATGATGAGTGGAAGGTATGCGTTAGGAAAATAATTCAGATTTAAACTTGTACGGATTTGCTACATATTGCAGAAATGTGCAAGAATTCCCCGGAAGACGTGTGACCTCTTTTTTGCTCGTAGTCAGTTATACAGTAATATAATTTCGTAAAATTGCTTCCATGTCGTTCTGCTGCAATGTAAATTGAGCCTCAGACAATCATTCGTACTGCGACTTGTCTATAATCGTGTTGCGATGTTTGTCCTGTTCCCTTCAGTGCGGTGTGAACGGGACAGATATCGCGCTAACTGGAGAAGTGTCGACAAAGTTTTGTCGTGATACACATGCTAGTCTATAGCTGGCATAGAGATTTAAAGCATTCCAATCTTGGCACTCGCTACTTTTGCAGCCGTGGCCGACTACGGCGACTCACTGCCGCTAAGCAATATGCTGGCAACGGTGATTTTGAACGGTCGTGTCGTGTGTATAAAGTCGAGTAATTTTTGTAGCGATGTCTATAGCTAAACGAGAGCTCGTCTTATTAGTTTTTTTGCTATATTGTCCCAAATATTATCATGAACCACGTTGTCATTATAGGATTTAAGTCGAGCATCATAAAGAGGGTTTTTATAAATAAACTCTATGAAATATTAGTGTCGTCGATCATTGATGGCATTGGCGTGTTCGGTAGGTGATGGGTCCCCGCAACCGCGGCGCGGTGGAGCGTCGCTGGGCGGCGCGGCGCACGCCGGTGGGCGACATATTCCGCGGGCGCACGCGCGTGCGCCTCACGAGGGCGCCGCACCATGACGTCACCGACGCCGTGCAGCCCTTCTTTACTCTACAGCTGGACATAGAGGTACATATAAACTGCTCCATGAAAAAACGAAATGAAAACGGCGACGCTTCTATTTGTCTCTCGGTTACACGACACGAAAACGCTCTTTTTATTTCTCACTTACGATCGTGAAGATATTACCACGTGCTAACTTTTTCGAACGCATCGAGTTTGGCAAGATTTGCGAAGTGTTTAAAACCTTAACTCGTCTCGATTTTAGAATTATTCACCACGGGTGTTTTTCACAAAATCTACAAATTGAAAATATTTATCACATTTTTTTTGCTATGATGGTACTTATTTTTCGTCTCCGAAAACGTTTTAACGTTTCCATGTAGACAAAACTGGCTGAGCGATCGAAACTTCTAACTTTACTTCCTCTATCACAAGGTCATTTTTAAAATATGTCTAATATTGTCATCCGTTAATCACCATTTCAGCGCGCGACCAACGTCAAAGATGCGCTAGAGCTGCTAGCGAACAAAGACACACTGGAAGGAGTGTCAGACGCCTGGCAACAGTTGTCTTTGGAACAACTGCCAGTTGTGCTTCTGCTGCACCTAAAGTGCTTCCAGTTGGACGCGGAAGGACACACCGCTAAAATCGTTAAGAATATAGATTACCCGATTGACCTGAAGATCGATCCCAGTAAGTATTATTCAGTTATTTATTTCCAAAAATAATAAAACAAGATTAACTGTACATATTTAAACTGAAATTGTGAGAGTCGTGTATTTTACTTAAAAAGAATTGAGGATAATATTTATTTTATTTAAAAATGGATGTTGTAGACAGAGTATTTAATAAATTGAGTATAAATTTACATTTTTAATTTAAACAAAAAAAAGTGACGTAACTGTAAAGCATTTAAATTTTTACAATGTTGACATTCAAGCACAGAATAGATATGTACTACTCCGCCCCGCGATTGTACGGGGTGTGATTCAAGGCTGAGTAAGCATTCCTCTTGATAAACATTCACCACATAAACAGAGCTATATTAACCATAGATAACTTACCGTCACAGAGATAATGTCGTCCAAGTTAAAGTACACGCCGAAGCAGCGGGTGTACAAGTTGTTCGCGGTGGTGTACCACGAGGGAGTGGAAGCTGTCAAGGGCCACTACCTGACTGACACATACCATGGACAAGTTGGATGGATCAGGTAAATGTTTATACATTTTGTTAAATGTCTGTTAATGTTTGACAAATTATAACAAGAACCGACTTCTTTTTGTTTCCATTTATGCAGAAAATTAGCAAAATTGTTATGTTTAGGCTGAAGTTGACCAACACAAACAGCTGGTTAAGGTTTAGCCGTCTCATTTTGCCGTTTTTATGTATAAAGAAAATATCAAAAACAGATGGTTAAAAATTAATCGGCTGTTTTAAGTATTTGGTGAACTCTGATCTAAATGATCTGAATTTGAATCACATTTCTTAAATAAATTGTAAACTTTTGTTGAGATACCACTATGATGTCATTTATTTTTCGTCTCTGAAAGCTTATAATTTTAAGCTTATCTGTAGACAACCTTTACTGAGTGAGTAACTAATCGTCAATTACAAAAGAAAAGTGGAAACTGTGCTAACTCGTCCTTTTTCCAGATACGATGACTCCACTGTGACGCAAGTGAACGATGCTCAAGTGTTGAAGCCGAAGCCCCCGCGTATGCCCTACCTTCTGATGTACAGAAGGCACGACACTTTGCCTCCACACCGGGCGCCCACCAAGCCTGAGTAAATATGGCAGTGTATCTGGAAATGATAGTGTACCCTTGTAGAACAAAAGAGAGCGGGTTTATCTCATTTTCTAGTGTTACCTGAAAGTGTTGAATCGGTGCTTGACTTGCGGAAATAATGTATATCATATTTGTGCGTCGTTCGTTGGAATTGGAGGATTTCATTCGAATATTTAAACTTTCGACTTGTAAATACAGTTTCAAAATGTGCCTCGGACTATATGCAGAGTCAGTTACATAATGTAAGTGTACATTTCAAATGCTTTTTGGTATGATGTATAAAAATGGTTGTCAGTTTTTATCTAGATTTGTTTCTAAGTATGAATTTGTGTTTGTTTTTTTTTCTATGAAGAAATTTATGAATAACTAACTTTTTTCTGTCTGATTAGTGTATGTGAAGCTTAAGATTTATATATCTCTAGATTTAAATTATTAACTTTTAACAATCTGTTTATTAAAGTACAAAAATGCTTACTTTTATTTGCTATTAATAACACTGACCAAGTGAGTTGGTCTCTGTACTTTTTCAAAATTTGTCATATTGTAATGAACATTTTGTATATAGTGTTATTAACCAGAGTTGGAGCAGATTTGATTTGGCTATGAATAAACTTGCAATCACAAACCAGGTTCATTAGATTTTGTATTGTTAATATTTTTATAACTTTACTGACTTAAGTTCTGTGCTGTTGTGCTTCAACTCGACTTAGTGACTATATTATAGTTTAGTGAGTTCTCTACTGGACAATATGGAATTGTGGTGTTATAAACAAAAAATGTAAAAAAAAACATTGTAGTCTTACTATCAAGTTTATGATACACATTAGAACTCATGTCCATAAAGATTTGATTGTAAATAAAGTACAATATTATGAAAATACCTGAAAGCAGATCTTTAAAAGAATACAATATGTATCCACATGCGAAAGTTATGCTGTAAAATTCTGAGGGAATGTGTATCATGCACTGTAACATTTCGTCCTAGAAATAATTGATAATTGTAATTTAGGGATTGAATGGTCGTTAAGGCTGTGACTACTAGAAATTGCAGTAGCTCATGCAAATATTCACTCAGCTGATGGCATATAGAATTGTGTATTTCATGGAGTATAAAAGATATATTTTTATTACAACCTAAGGAGCAAAAATAAGCTACAGCATTTTTAGTGGAGCAAAGTCTAGAGATGGTGTTTTAATGAATCGGTGCTTCAATGACGGACTAAAAAGCAAGGCAGTGAGCATAGTGCCCTTGTTACTTGTGATATGGTGTGCATGAAGGAATACAACAGATTGTTAGTTGTAGTCACTTGTATATTATTGTTATAACAATTTAAGTGTTAAACATAAATAGATTGTCTATCCACTCGCCGTTCCTACGTTATGAGGAATGACTGTTTTTAATATTATTCAAATTCGACTCGAGATATACGTTTCATTTCTGTTAGCAGTTGATCCAAAATTAACATTATTATTATAGCGGAAATTGTTGATTATACTAAATTTTACAATATAATTTATTATCTATTGTAAATCACATTGATTAGGTAATGGGGAAGCTAGAGGTGTACTGTCGTCCTGTCTTGGCTCAGTATGAAGCCTCATGATTTCACAGTGCGTTGTTGGACAGGTGCCGTGATACTTGGTGTAAATATCCTTCCTTGGAGTGATGAAGGCAATACATCAATGCCTTATTTAGTATTTGATCGATAATATTTTGCTATTACGAAATTGACCAAAAAAAATTGTGGATATCATTTGAAACTGCTACTAAAGTAGAACTTTTCTACTTAGGTGTTTAAAAAATGCCAACACATTTTTAATGTAAAAAAAAAGATATCATAAATTCTGTTTTGGTTAAATGACCAAAATGTATTGAATAATTTTTAGTGTTAAAATTAGTCAATTTAACTATTATGATAATGAAACGAAATAGATTTAGTTTTGTATGATAATTTCTGATAAAAATTATTTACTAACTTGCTAAGCTTTTATATGTATAACTTGGTTGTTGTTGATACTATAGTTTGGATTGGGGGTAGGTCATAGAATAGTTAGGTGATGATACTGGCAATAACTATAAATAGTTCACGTTGAATAGTTAACTTCGGCACCTTTCAAGCCTTTTTTAACTACAAGACAAGGATCAACGAAATATCAAGGATACTTTTATCTAACACATGAAAAATGCATAAATTGTTTGTTTTATTTTGTTATTGTAAGTGTACGTATAGTCAATAGCGTTTAATGTATTTTTCTGTTGCTATAAAATTAAGTCGTCGTAAAAGGGGCTAAACTCAATTATTTTATAATTTTTTTAAGCAAATTATTTGCTTAATAATTCCGGTTTTAAATTCTCTGGACCATTCTTCGTATTTTTGGAAATGCACAATGGTAATATAATTTTTCATGTAATTTATCTCAATAAAATTGTTCTCTGGCTGAACTCAATTTGGCTCGAACAGCACAAAATAATGTCCAATGTTGTAATGATCAATCAAAATGGTTTATGGTTGGTAATTCGGTTTACTTAAACATCATCAAACATTTGGTCTACTGTGCCTTAACTCCAAAATTACTAAATATAGGTAAAATATCAAACTTTTGGAAATAGCTGCCATAGTAGAGGAAATGTTTGGTGATGATGCAGGGTTTTAAATCGGTATTAATTTATGTAAAAAGAGCACATCTAGTTATTAAGGTTTTATGTATCAACTGCCTTTTAATTAAGTATCTGTGTTGCATATTTATTGAAATAGTTTTACTCTATTGGTAACAAAACTTCTTGTCAGTCGGAACATAACTTTTGATGATTCAGTCAATACAACATTTCGAGAAATGTCATCATTTTTCGAAATTAATGTTGTTTAAACTGGACTGAATATCCCATGATCATATAAAGTGAATAAAAAATATGGAAAATAAAATCCATTTATGTTAAATCAGTCCTTATCCAACAAAAAATAAGGTTCTGTTCCGATTGACAGTGAATTTAGAATTTAAATAGCTAACACTGGCATTTATAACTTTATACTAAATGATCCTATCGCAGTTGGCTGTGACATAACTATTAGGTCATTGACTGTTATAAATGACTGTTAGCACTGATATTTATCGCATTGACTCTATATTGAATGTGAATCTTGAACCATTTTTAAGTCCTATTATTTGTATAGACCTATCGACCCTAATGAAAAAATCATTGAATCATTATCTCATGATTTACGGTAAATTATTTCTGTGTAGAATATAAAATTGTTGCATTATGTAAATTAGTTTAAAGAGTTTAATCTATTAGTAAACGTTCCTGAAAATAGTTTATAAAAAAAAATCTGATCAAAATAGTAAGTTGTGAGTATCGAAATAGCTTTAGTTTTATTTCAAAGAGCAACTTTTAGATGCACGTTTTATCATCGCTCAAGTGCCAACTCTTGCTTGGATTCTTATGATCACTAGATAGTTAAACAATAGGCATTCGAACGAATTAAATGAGTTTTTAATAAATGTATTTAATGTTGACTTTTGTTGCGCTGCGGTGCCGCCTCACCAACGTTTTTACAATGATTTGCCTTATATCAATGCGAATATTAATAATTATAAAAAGCTTTTTAAATCGGAAAATGCTTACGGTATTATTTAAATACGAGAGCTTATCACTAAGTATAATTATCACTAAGGAGTTAATTATAAAGATAATTTTAATAAATCATAGAAGTTACGATCGCTCTCTTTAAGCACAACACATGGTTTATATCTATTTTTTGAATCTTACTGGAATTTATTTATCCGCGATATTAATTTATTTACATCGAAATAGTAATTTTCATATTCTGATTTTGTGAAACAGACCTCGAGTTAAATATGTTTCATAATTATATTTAAAGTTTCAGTGTATATTCTTCTGTATGAGGCAATAAAGTCTGGTTTAAACTTCTTGTCTTAAATTCACAATGTATTGTTTTTTATCGCAAGTTAATCATCTAGTCCACATTTAAATTAATATTTTGGTGCAATGGAAACCGGTATCTTTCGAATGTTCTATACAAGTGTTACCTTGCAATGTCCAAACAAAAAGAGAACTTCAGAACGCAAATTGTGCAATAGCCTAATACAAACAACGCGATAACATTAAAGACGTCGGCGGTCTATTTACTTAGGTTTTTAGCTATGTATGTAATATGCATAACATTAATTTAATTATTATTTTTATATGAGAAGTTCATTATTTAAGTTCCAGTTAATTTAGCGTTAAGATCCAAGGCTGTATTACCGAGGAGTGTTTTTTCCCCAATGAACACCACAGAATTTACGGTTTTTGTTTGAAATATATTGTGTAAAAAATACTCCTGTTGGTCGTAATAAATGATGTTAAAAATGGAAAAACTAAAAAGACAAAAAAAAGTTATGCACGTAAAGCGTGGTTTATTACGACCAACTCTATTAGTTGTTATGTGGATATGTGTGTATGACTAATTATAAAATAATTCTTTATTTTGGTAACAAATTGGTGTTATAAAATTTTTGTGAATAAAATATGGTGTCATTCAGAAATTGCCTTTTTATTCACACGTTAAAATTTTTCTATTGGTATCGATCCAAACGCCTAAGAGCAATTCAAATAAAACATAAGAGTTAAATGATATGTAATTTAATATGAATAATTTTATAAACAGGTTCACTTTTCATTGCCCACCATATTCTGAAACAAAACGAATTAATATTGTGTGTCAAAAGAGAAGCGAAATGCAGGTTCGACATTTTTGTTAGTGTTACGCATCAAAGCTGAATATTTTATTTGCAAAATAGATGGCAATACCATTAAACTTACCCGTAGCATGAACATCAAAACGCGCGTAAAAAAATTGATAAGAGTAACTTTGTATATAATTTATTACAGCGCCGAAAAGCGAAATGAAATTTGCCATAGACAACTTGCTCTATCGAGTACTACGCGCGTATTTTTTTTCTCGATATATGTTCGTATATAACTTAAAAACAAAGCGATTAAATTGACAATAGACAGTGATCTGCGGCAACTTCAGAGTGCTTGCGGTACAAAGCGACGTATTATAATAAAAAAATAAAAAAAACCCGGCCATACATTCACGAGTGAAGTTGCAGTGGATCAGTATATTAACAATTTAATCGCATCGCACTAGGGGTGCAAACTTTAATACTCACTCTGACCCTACACTTGAAGACCGCATAGAACAGCATGATGGTGACGATGGGCAGCAGGACGAGCGCGACCGCCGCCCAGCCGGCCGCCGCCTCGCCCGCGCCCGCGCCCGCCCCCGCGCCCGCGCCCGCGCCCGCGCCCGCGCCCGCCCCCGCGCGCGGCTCCGCGCCCGACACGAACATCACCTGCCACAACAACCACCTAACTATTGGAATCCGCCGTCAAAACCCACCAGACCCCCAGGCACTGCCCGAGACGGCGTAAAACACGTTTTGCGCAGAACGTGCTCTGTTGTCTGTGTCTTTCACAGACCACGTGAACGTAGTCACGTACGGGTACGTGTACGTGACCACGATGGCCGACATCGTCGCCACTAGCACGCTTACTTACAGGGGTAGTACTTTGTTTTATGAAAAAACTTACTATTAGAAATACCGGCGTCAAAGCCCAGCAGATCCTCATGAAGAACCCGAGACGACGTAGAACGTTTTCACAGAACGTGCTCTGTCCGTACAATTACGTGACCACGATGGCCGACATCGTCACCACTAGCGCGAGCGGGGTAGTACTTTGTTTTTTAAAAAAGACTTACTATTAGAAACACCGGCGTCAAAGCCCAACAGACCCTCATTGCCTCGAGACGACGTAGAACACGTTTTCACAGAACGTGCTCTGTCCGTACCCCTCCCGACCCGTCCACCCACTAGACATCCACTGGTAGATGGACGGGTGATTCACGATTACCCCTCTACCCACTACGCTAGTACACGTACGTGACCACGATGGCCGACATCGTCACCACTAGCACGCGCGGGGTAGTAGGTACTTTGTTTTATAAAAAACTTACTATTAGAAACACCGGCGTCAAAGCCCAGCAGACCCTCATGAAGACCCCCGGGTACTCCCCGACGGCGTAGAACACCTCTTCACAGAACGTGCTCTGTCCGTACACGTATGTGACCACGATGGCCGACAGCGCCGCCACTAGAGCACGCGGCTTGCCCACCGGCCACCACATCAGAAAGTTCAGAATGTAAAGACCACCCTGGAAATTAGAAGATTCAGATGAAGTGCGAAGACTCAAAGGCCAAGAACGGTCCCACAAAATGAAGGGCACAAAAAACGCTTTTTTATTTTTTTACCGTTTATGGTATGGTTTATCTTTTTGTCGAAGAACCAAATGCTTAAACAATGAAAGTCACGAGTTATTTGAAGAAACCACAAACGTATGCACTGCTAAAATGTTAAGATTCAGCAAAATTAAAAGAAATTCAGGCTTTTAAAAAAAATATTTAGGCGAAGCAAGATCTTTCCTTGATTCACTACCGTTTTCTAGAAATGTACGAGAGTACTAATTATTAAATTAAGATGGATGTAAAAAGCACTGTATAAACGATTAATCTATCCATGGGCAATCTTTAATTCTTAAATATTGTTTAAAAATAAAAAAAATACTTAACTGTATTGGAGATCGGTGGCGCAGTGATATAGCGCCTGGCCCATCGATTGCGAAGGTTAAGCAACTTTCGCATGGGTGACCAAATATTTATTATCTCGAGCTGCTACGTGCTTCGGAAGGCACGTTAAGCCGTTGGTCCCGGCTGCATTTGCAATCGTTAACACCCACCAATCCGCATTGGGCCCGCTTGGTAGGTCATGGCGCATCCTCCTTATCCACCCATAAGGAAGGGGGACATTAAAATGGCTGATGGTCATAATTTTGTATAAACCCTACAGATATACTTTTAATTACATTATATTATTTAATTCAGTTTGTCATAAATCTAACATGGACAGTGGTCGTTATCATCAGTGATCATTCTTGTACAGTTACGTCTAAAATATGTACTTATATTGTTTACGACTTTGTCACTTGGTTGAAAACTACGAAAGCCGGTAGGAAGCCGTTCTAGCTAGTTCATGGCGTATTTACTTTTTTCATTAAACTGTTCTGTAAAAAACAAACGTTTCCGTGCCCTCCGCGCCAAGGAAAACACGCAATCGTAAAAGTACGCACAAAATAAAACAAAGCATTTGTTTATGTATTTTATTAAATATATGTTTTGACTAGATATTATCTTCTAATAAAATGATAGCGTGGAGGGCACGGAAACGTTTGTCTTCTATAGAAGACCGTGGCGCTCAAAGGGTTAATCTCAGTCAGGTTAAGGGGCTGACATGAGCCAAAAAGCGCCGCCAGTCGATTTTATTTTATTTATTCTAAATAAGCCTAATTTCTTAAAAAAGGAATCAGTCAAGGTTTTATTAATAACGTCTCATATTTATTGAATAACTTAACACAGTTTGAAAAGGCATTCAAACAGTTTAAAACGCGATTTTGTTAAAAGTGGCCACTGTTGGTTCAAACCCGTTTTTAAACTATTGCACGCATTTTGTAATGTTGTAACGTTATTCAATAAACATTAGACGTCATTCACAAGACCTTACCTTAAACAAAGTATTTATAAACCTGTGTGCACAGCGTGATAATCCCAATGATGCCAAACAGAACACATGCGAGGATCAGGAATGTCCAAGTGATCTTCCGCAAAGATCGTCCGGTCAGCGATGACATTATAGTCTGCACCAATAAGGCCTGTAGACATGACAGATGAAATATAACTATAGTAGTTAGCCTCTGCCTACCTGTAGTTATGTTACGACTTCATTGTATAGTATAGCTAAAGCCAACTTACGGAAGGAATAGGAAGAAACTAACTTGGACAACATAAGTAAGCTATCTGGCATTAACATATCACTAACAGCATAGAATATTAGGTATTATGTATTCTTTAGGAGAGATAAACTTGACTGCATAATAAAATCACGCAAAAAAATTTAAACCTCAATATCTGAATCATACGCAGAACCTAACAGACTCCTCGGCCACGACATTACCTTACGAGCGTCCTGCGTCTTGCGTCTCGGCAACCACTGCGCGCTCTCAATATCGGTCTTTCAGATCGTCGTCGCGACTGCGCAGTGGCTACCGAGACGCAAGACGCAGAACGCGCGCGCGGTGATGTTGTGGTCGAGAGGTAAACAATCACAAAGAACTTACTGTGGACGACAACGCCACGACGAACATCGTAAAGAACAGTAGCGCTGACCAGAACTGACTGCCCGGCACCCGCGCCACGAAGTCGGACCACAGAACCATCGACGCAGACGCACCTAAATAATATGAAAACGCCAGCTTCGAAATAAAAGACGTATCTAATTTTATGTTTGAACACTTTTCCCTGTTATAATCCTACCTCCCCTAGCATATTTAAATAATACTATTATCAAAACCAAGATGGTTCACCACATAAGAAATAATACTGCGAGCAGCTTAGCATCTCCTGCGTGCTCTTAAATCACAATAAAAAAACTCGAGAAATCTCTCTATAGCCGTATTAGTGTACCACTTACCTCCCCAAATATTAGTGTCGTTATTGTCATAGTCAGTTTGCAGCGCGCCGTGAGCAGCGCCTAGCACAAATGCGCTAATCATGGAGCTCGTCTTAGAAGCGGCGAATGCAAGCAGCGCAGTAACGCCGAGCTTGTGGCGCTCTTTGGGGCAGTAAGCGCCGAGCATTATTAGCGCGCCTTGGGACACTGTCATCTCTACTAACGAGTATTCTACTGCGTCACGCCATATCTGTGGAGAGAATAATCCCGTGAGCACAGAATATATAATAGTACTACGTACAGAAGTCCATCTGCGCGAGGACAATCAAATAATAAGATACTCTCACTGCACGGCGATAAAGTACAATTTCAACTGCACAGCGCTGCGTGCATATTATTGTATGCACCTTCTCATTCTATCGCGTTAGTCGCGTAGCTCTGTCTCAACCGACACACGACATTCCTCGTACGCTGGTTTGACTAATGGCCGAATACTCAAACGTCACTCAACTTCGAGAGGCTCTCAAACATCGTCCTGTCGCATCAAATGTCAAAGATACGACAAAGACAGCATGATGTTTGAGAGCCCCTCAAAGTTGAGTATCATTTGAGTATACGGCCATTAGTGAGCCACTTTTTAAGTAGGTACAGTCGCGAAGGGCGGTGGTCTTCTATCCTAGGTAAAAGTTACATGCGATAGCTACACGTACTAAAAGAAATCTTTTTGATAATAGAGACGAATAATTGTTATCTCGCTTTTGTGCATAGCATTGTCACAGACTCGCGGTCATGCGTGTTACGTTTATACGCCCGCACGCACGCCGTCTCGTTTTGGGCAGTGGCTCCTGATTGGCATAACGCGCGTGAGGGCGTGGCGTAGTAAAAATTACAAAAAACCTTTCAAAGCATTATGTTCGTAAAATGACAAAGCGGCAACTAGGTACTGCGATTATGCCTAGTGCAATTGTGTGGCCACATTATCGCGCTATTGCTAAGATTTTCCTTGACGTGTTGTACAATTAGAAACATTGAGTTAAGGAATTAAAGTTTATATTTGAACACGACAAAGCAAATTTTAATTCTAAAACACGACAACGCAAATCTTCGCTATAGCGTGATAATGTGGCTCCAGCATTAGATCAATCGAAATAAGATTTTAAGTAAGCATTTGCAACAACTACCTCCCAGCTATTTAGAAGCACGCTCCAATCACAGAGGCGGAACATGGCGCCTGCGCCGTTGAGACGCGCGGCGCCCAGAGCGAAGCAAACCAGCACAAAATATGCCATCACGTCTTTGAACAGCACCAACTGTGACGAAAGTCAAAACAACAACTTTTTAGCTACGACCACTGCCTGATAAATTTAAGAAAATGTTTTCTAAAATAATGATGAGATATTGTACTTGTTTTCCGCCTTAACCCAGATATTGATATTAATAGTAATGGGTACCTGTCGTTTAAAAAGAAAAATTTAGAATCTTTAGTGTAAGTACTGTATATTCTTCAAATGTTTTGCATGCAACATTGTTTTCCAAATTCATTGTCAACTAACTGTTTTGTTATAAAATCCTGTGAGTGAATGTTGTGCTTACCTGTAATTTAGGTACAATTTCTAATTTAAGAGGCTATTTGTCTAATATGATTTAAGTTAATTTCCGAATTGTACTAAATATATGTATGCCTTAATAAATAAAATAAAAAATAAAATTGTAAAAATGATAGAGTTATCTCGCATAAAAACATTGAAATCCAGCGCCATCTATTTTAATTAGTAAGTTAGTTGATTACTAAAATGGAAGCAACACTACGTATGCTTTATATCACAGCAGTGCACCGATCTTTCAGACTTAAACCTCTATTTGATTTTAACCACCTCTGTGGTATAGTGGTTCACCCATCCGTGTAAGACGCAGGGGTCCCAGGTTCGATTCCAAGGAGGGGGGTAGATTTGTACTCGGTTTAGTTGGTGGTAGGGCTTATTTAAAGTCCGCCCGGCTAGCTACCACCATCTTCCTTAAGTCCGACGCCATTACAACAATTTAAAAATTGTTATGTTCCGGCAGTTAGAGGTAAGATAGCCAGTTCCTTAGTGGTGAAGATTCCGGGTGTAGTGCGCTTTCACATTCGGCCTTATCGTCACTTAACATCAGGTGAGGTGAAGGCCAAGCGCTAACCCATTGTGAACATTTAAAAAAAAAATGGTCAAGGTAAAATAAAATTTATAGTCATATAAATTGTAGGTGATACGAAGTTCACAGGGTCCACTAGTAGATAATATAATCAAAAAATAATAATAAAATAAAAAATAAAATAAAAATAACAAGAACTATGTTCACACGAACTTCGTACCTTCGAGTAGCTATAGATCCTCTTGACGGCTATGAAGTAGACGAGCAGCCAGCACACGATGAAGTAGACCGCCAGCTCCCACGCCACGTTGCCGAGGCCGCCCTCCAGCCCATCGCGCTTCAGTTTTAACACGAAGTTGCTGTCAAAAAAAAACAAGTAAGTACATAGTTGTTCTAACTCACAAAAACCGATTAATCAAACGAGTATCAATTTTATTGCAAAGAGATAAGAGCGTCAACGACGGACTTCGTGAGATATAACAACTTTAAATAGTTCTGTTTTATAGTTGCCCAGCAGGCTTAGTTATCGAACCACTACTATTTGTCAACCTCAACCCTCATCTTACGACTTGTCACGCTCAGTGCTGTGTGAGCGGGACAACAGCGTGTTAACGCGAGAAAAGTGTCGACAAATTTTTGTCGTGATGCACATGCGAAGCTGAAGACCGTGAGTTACAACTCTTGAAAGAAAATAAAGAAATGGACTCTACTTACGCTACGCTACTCAGGTGCAAACCACGTCCCAACCAAGTTGACCTTGGTGTTTTTTAAATTTTTGAGATTTAAGCATTCACAATGCTATTTTTGCATTCACAATTAATTCCTTCTACATTGGTGAGATGGCGCTGGCTTGCAGCGTAAGAGTTGATATACTAGAAGAAATTCGACGTTCCCACTAGTGACTCGGTAGCTCAGCGGTCAGAGCATTGGACCGGATATCCAAAGGTCGCGGGTTCGATTCCCGTTCGAGAACATGATCTGGTGCGAGTCCTATTTTTTCTAGTATATTATTTAGTATTGACCTTGGTGGTTTACAACCGTGTAGATGGAGGTTCACAACCGAATTTCGAAACAAGCTGTGTCGTTTGCCAGCCAATGTCACCTTGTTCGGGACGGGTCCCGCTTTGGCAGCCGTGTATAGCAGGCACTTAAAGTGCTACGCTTTTTAAGTATATTTGCGTTCATACGTTTAGAACTTTTCTAAACTAAGAAGCCTTCTATATTTCATGGCAGTGCGGTGCAGCGGCGGCGCCGCTAAGCCACGACAGGAACGAATTATCAAGCATCGCGCTTCATAGTACAAGTTATTATATTGTAGGAATTCCGGATTGCCCTTACAAGAAAAAATGACTGCGATGGCGTCTCGCTACCCGTCGGCAAATACGGTAGTAGCGGTAAAGTAGCGGCACACCCCGGACATTCCATACAAAGTGCGTTTTAACTACAACATAAACAGATTACGTTTGTACACGCTGCGAATGTGTGCGTGAACCTTTTAGGGTTGACTCTTGACATCTGTTGAGCTCGTATGTTAGTACAAACTAGCGCGCGCGACACGGCCCCGGAGAATGAACAGCTGATCTAACCGCCGATCGTGGGGGGGAGGTGGGGGGGAGGT
This sequence comes from Catoptria pinella, assembly GCA_963556745.1. Classification (NCBI taxonomy): domain Eukaryota; kingdom Metazoa; phylum Arthropoda; class Insecta; order Lepidoptera; family Crambidae; genus Catoptria; species Catoptria pinella. The sequence goes on from OY750771.1 coordinate 3,924,247, forward strand.
GCGGTATGAGGATCGCGAGTGGCGGAGCGTGGCCGTTCTGGACGTCAGTGTGGTAGACGGACGTCTAATTCTGTGGTAGCGGTACAATTAGAATGAATGAACGAATAGCGGCAGACTTGAGTAATACCTGAGTGAGTACTAATCCTACGAGAACGACTGGTAATGTAGAATTGAAGACGGTCCTTACAAGAAGAATGACTGTGATGGAGTCTCGCTGCCCGTCGGCAACGGTCTATGCCGGGCCGCGCTAGCAGGCGTAGCGGTGGCTGCACAGTGTAGCCACGGCAGGAACGAATGGAACGAATGTACGACCAGTGCTAGACACCACGCTGCTACTGCGCCTAGCGCTAGCGCGGTGAACACGCAGCACAGGATCATGGCGAACCCTATGCCTGCAAAAACAACATCAGAATAGAGGTTATACTTTCATCATTTAATTTAACTAGCAAACAGAGAGGGCTGTATACGGCGCAATAGATATAGCGTAAGGTCACTTTAAATTTATCAAGATAACTAAAATCGGCAGCGACAGATAGAATTTAGAAAATAAAAATTCTACCGTTGGTACGTACCACAAAACTTTTATAAAATATACCTAATGGAATATTTTAAAGATTATAAAATATTACAAGAAACTCTTTTTACCTCTCGCTAAAGGAGCCAAATCCCAGCATCTCAACACCCCTTTCTTAGTGACCACGCCCAACGCAAGCTCAAGATAGAACATCGGGTAGCCGATCACAATGCTGAACAGATTGTACAGGAATATGAAGGGGATGAGCTTCCGAAGGTCGTGCACGTAGGGGTGCCACCACAGTTGCAGGATGCCGATGCATGACGACACTACGAGCTGCCGGTAAGTTATGTTGTTGCTCCAGCGGTCGGAGACCTGATATAAATGACAAGATGTAACTGCTTAATACATTCAACTGCCAAGTTTCAAGTAATAAGTTTTTTCAAACTTCTGTAAGTAATTTTGTTGATGCTTTTTTAGTAATTCGAGAATTACGTTTTTGGCTTCTCTCTTAGTAAATTTCATGTAAGTAGTAATTTAAGTAGTTTTAATTGTTGTCAACTCAAATATCTTAAATAAATAAAATATTGGAACATGGCCACGCGAAGCGGCGAATGGCGACGCGACGAGCGAATTCCTATTATAATAAAACATGTTGTGATGCCACAAATTCTGAATTAACCACTGTGTGTCGCGCAATAAAGAGCATGCATTGTATTAAATAAAAAAAGGTTTTTTTCGCTAGTTAAAAGTTACTTGCTGCAACATACTGCATGTTCCTGAAGATTGCGCACGCAAAACAAAAATACATGTAGATACAGTTCACAATGGCCGTATATATACATTCATACATCTTATCCACGGTCACACGCCCTACATCACATACCCACATGACATCACATAGGACAGGCCAAAGAGTAGATTTTTAATATGGACAGGCCACACCGCGAGCGGCGAGGCGATATGTCATACTTTAGTAGGTCACGTTCTAAACCGAAGTAGACGCGAAACTACGTTCGGACGAGTGATGCCTGCGCTTTGAATAATGTGGCTAATCGCCGGATGCTTTCCGCCATTCTAAGGTTCTATAACGATAAGTAAGGTACTTATATTAAAAACATAAACTTACAATTGGATCTTCGCTAGCATCAGAACCACCACTATCGGTCAAACTTTTAGTCCTCGAACTCTGAAATTTTAAAGTGACAAAAACCAATAGACAATATTTATTAACATTTGATAAAGAATTCACAACTTACCGCAGTTTCACTCATTTGAAATATTTTTAGGTGTATTTTTTTTCAAAATGTAAAACGTGATAAAACTTCCTTCTAAATTCACTGTCAAACTGAAGCTTGCTTTCTGACTTTTTACTTCTATTTCAAATTATTCTTCTTAAAAAGTTGTGTTATGTAACAGTTATTAAGAGGAATATAGAAGTTCCTCTTAATAACTGTTACATAACACAACTTTTTTTTCTGAAGATGTTTGCTATAGACACAGAATACATATAATTATACAAATACAGAAGGGACACTCCGCAAAATCATTTAAATAAATAGCGACTCTGGCCCCGTCACAATAAAGTGCAATTCGGGTTACATAGCGCTCCCTTCCCTATAGTTATATTCAACTAGAAGTTGCCTCTCTTTCTATCACTTACTCTCATCTTTTCTGACGACGTTTAAAGTTGATATTTTTTAACACATTGAACGCCACGCAGGGCATCATGTAGGCTAACCTAGGCCTGGGGCCAGCGGCGGTATCGGCTAAAAACATTGAAGTTCATGTTAACTGTGTTCACATGAACTTCTAAGTTATTATTTGTGCCAAAACGAAGTAGCAATGTATCACATACATCTGTCAAAACACAGTTAACATGAACTCTAAGCATGAACTTCAATGTTTTTAGCCGATGATGTTTTCAATAAAAATTATCGCTTTATAAAATACTGTGTCCGAGCTTGTTAAGACAGAAATATCAGTGGTTACTCTTTTTTGTAGTATTATTTTTATAACTGTTTTTTTAATGTTTGCGTAAGTTTATAAATTGTGCATGATGTGTACCTACGCTAAAGTATTTTTGTCTTGTCTTATCTTCTAGTATAGTTGTTTTTGTAATTACTTTAATCTGTAAGTGTACTACAACAAATAAATAAATAAATAGAATAAGGTGATAATTATTCAAATAAAACTACAATAATCTTGTTAATATAACAAATTTAATATTGGAATAATCTAGCTATACATCTCTGATTTGTTGTAGCTAAATAATTTTACTACTCGCGTCGCATTATACAACTATTTTTGGCTTAAACATTAAATAAACCATAAAGTACGATTTGCTTTAAACGACGCGATTGCGCTTGTAACAGGGTAAAAGAAATTGAACTGTCAGTACAAATATAAAGGTCCTTATTAGAATGAACTTGGTACGGCTACCGTATCTACGCATTAAAACTGGTAAATAGACATTTCAATTTGCTTTAAAATCGTCAAACATGCCGCTTCCGTTCGATATAAACCGTACTTAACAAACTTACTAACTCAAAATGAGTAAAATCGAACATAATTATGTCATAAATGTTTCTGTGAATTTTTATGACCAAAGTGTCAGCGAAAACCTGCAGAGCTAATTGCCATACTCGGAGAGTTCAATTAAGTTTAATGCTTTATTAAGTGTCGTGTCGTCTTATACTATCACCATGGAAAAGAAAGAGATAGCAGCAATTTTAATGAAGCATCAAACTTAATTGACGTCTCTGAGTACGGCAGTAAGAGATCGAAATTAAACTTTGGTTACTTTAGCATGTGACCAAAAATTTATTATCTCGAGCTCCTCCGAGCTTCGGAAGGCACGTTGGTTCCGGCTGCATATGCAGTCGTTAGCACCCACCAATCCGCATTGGCCCGCGTGGTGGGTCATGGCCCATCCTCCTTATCCACCCATAATGAAGGCCTGTGCTTCATCAGTGAGGACATTAAAAATGACTGATGGTCACTTGAGCATACGGTTCGCACGCAGTCCGCAGCGACCAACCGTATGCTAAAGTAACTAAAGTAGAATTTCGATTGATACAATGAATCGGTCTCTTCGCCGCACCTCCGCAGGTTTGGCTGGACCTTATAATGTTTTAAATAAGACACAAATTGAGAATATTATATGCACCGTGCTACTTATATGCGAGATATTATATGCGAGAATATTATATGCTACTCATAAAAGGGGCGTAACCGCCAATTGTTTTACCTGTACTGTTGATCTATTCCTTTCGAATACCAATGGTATTTGATTATTGCCGTTATAAAGTTTCTATTCCCAACGAATACCAAATTTATTAAAAAATTATATTAAACATTTTAAAATTTGGTATTCGTTGGGAATATAAATTTTATAACGGTAATAGAGAAATACCATTTGGTATTAGAAAGGAATAGATCATACTGTTCTTGTATGTTTTTTATAATGGTGAACAATAGTGTATATTTATTCATTCATAGATTCTATAATGAACACTCTACGTATGTAATTTTAAGTACAGTCACAGAATACATGATAGTACAAGTACAGAAGGGACACTCCGCAAGATCATTTAAATAAATAGCGACTCTTGCTCCTACACAATAAAGCGCAATTCAGGTCGCACAGCGCTCCCTTCCCCACAGTTATATTCACCAAGAAGTTGCCTCTCTTTCTATCGCGTACTCTCATCTCTTCTGACGACGTAAGGGTTGTCTTTCTTTAGGTGAACTGCGTAGCATATTATTAAAGGAAACCGATTGTATAAGAAATGCAAACAAAAATATTGGAATATTTTTGTTAAATATCTTAAGCGACAACCGTACTTGGTTTTACTTTTACAAATAGTGTAGTCAATTTGTTTGACATTTGGTGCGTTCATTAAATTTTTGCCATTAACGACATTATAGACCGAAGATTATTCTCAATTTGCGTCTGAAAGTTAGGAAAAATACTAAACTTAATTTAACAGCATAGCTCACTATCTTCATAATGTCGTAATTTATAATATAATTATAAAATTAAAAAAAAAAATACAACACACAATTTACAATTCAATCCAACAAATTTCAAACTACAAATTGTTAAGTTGACATGAGCGTTAACGTGTTCTAATTAGTTTTGGTGAAATAAAACTTATGGCATGATGATATCGACTTTAAACACTTAGGTATATTCTAGATTCGAGGTCAATCTAGACTACAAGATGTATTTCAAAATAAGGATGTAGACTTCCGGAATATTGCATGAAATCTTTGTTATCGCTCATGAACTTATTTACTTTTTAACATACCAAATTCAGCACAATTAAGCTATGTGAATTATATCTTTTGAGATGTTAAGTATATTATATTTACATGAAGTAAAGGCACCTGTGTTGCATGGTAAATAAGATGACGAAATATTGTTTATTAGAAATAATATATCAGTTATTTATAATGGGGAGGCGAGATAGGTAAACATTATATAACTATTTCTACATACACACTTAACGAAATGTATGGAAAAATTAGCTTCTCATATTTGCCACTAGAGGCGCTGTGTAAGTTTTTGTCAGAGTGAATGCTACTAGTGAGTACTCACAAATAACGCTACCATGTCCTAAAAAGCGTAAGCTTGAATAGTTTAACAGTACTTCGTTCATGTTACTCATTAATTGTGATGAAAGAGACAAAGAACTGAATAACTATTGCAAGCTCATAAAAATAAATACGCAATAATATTTGAACCAAATATGGATCAATATTGACTATATCATTACACATTAAATGTAAGTGAGCAAAATATAAAGCCGATTATATTTTTATTGTTTAGAAGTTTTCTCCCTCTAATATTGGTATTCCATTAAATTTCATTTATTGCAAATCAAACAGGTATAGATTACGATTTATTAAAATAGGAAAACGTATACTGGTACGTATACGTTTGGTAAATGCGTACCTACCGTAAAATGGGGTGATTGGGGTTCCAGGGGTTAATAGGGTGACAGCCGAGTATTTTGTTTCAACAGTATATAAACATCTGCTAAACAATAACTGTACAAAGAATAATAAGCAAATATAAATATCTTGGATTTTATTTAGAATCGTTATTAAGTGAAAGTGAAAATTTGTTAGTTTTTTTATGTTACCCTATTCACCCCATTTTACGGTACATGCAAATAAACACCGAACAAAAAGCATGAAAATATCTTTTTAACAACATAATTAATAAGAATGCTAATGCCAAGCCAAGCCCATATTTCACAGACGGGACAATTGTAAATTACAATGACAATTTGATGAATGTTGCGGCGTCTGTAAACAAATTGTCATTGTCATTTATAATTGTTACGTCTGTGAAATAGGGGCCAGGATAAAGCTGTATCCATGACATACATCTATAATGTGTGTTTTTATTTGTATGTATTTTTCGTGAATATAGAGTACCTAGATAGTATTTTCCTAATTACTAGCAATTGATGAAAAGGTTGAAGATACGTTTATACTGAAACTAAAAGACATACAAGCCCGCATATTTTATATAAAGAAAAGATTAAAAGTAAATTAGATATTATACATTTGAGTATGGCAAATAAAATATCGCTGTAACCGGCATTTTTATTCGTAAACAACAGAAATGGAATAATATATTTCCGAAATATGCCGAAATATGAGCCTGACTCAAACATTATTGTAATCATTAAACGAAATGATACTTTAAAGGTCGATTCACACATAAAGATCAATCCCTCTAACGCAGAGTCAAAGCTAGCAGATAATCAAATCAAAAAAATTAAATAGCATATTGATCTCTATCTGAACTACATAAAGCACAATTTGTAAATACTATCATATCTCTACTACATAATATAAATGAGTTTGTAAAAACAACACAATTATTTTATTTATTACCGCGTAGATTAAACTCAAAATACTGTAAAAAAATTACCACTTCGACTCCGCATGGGGATCGACCGTCACCTCTCCAACCTCCTCATCAACGCACGGCGACGTCCGCCACGTGCGACCGCCCCTCACACACTGAACAAGTCCCCGGCGGATGGGAGGGGCGCCAACCCCCCCGTCACGTCCGGAAGACGAGACACGTCCGGCAAGTTCTCTATGTGCGATTTCACTTCAGCTTTCACTGCGTAGATCTTCTGCAGTTTCACGTTGTATTCCTGTATTGAGAAACAAGATAAATTGGTTTTATTTCATATGATAATAATTATAAACTATAAATATTAAATAAAGTCTTATTACTCTGAGATAAAGTTGATTTGAAATTGGTTTTTATTTTAAAACTTTACATAAGTTACAATTAGCAAACAGATTTTTATAAAGCTATAGATATTATATAATTGTGATGTAATTGTTGTTTTCAGATCTTGCTAGTAAATAACGCGATAAATAGGCACAATGATTTGTTTTTAGTTTTTTTTATACTAAACAAGTATTTTGACACATTATGCGTTTACAAAACATGCGTGATTGAAAAACTACAAAAAAGGCCTTAAAACCTCAAGTCTCGCCTCAGCTTGCTTCGCCAAGTCCCGCTGCGCCTGCGCAAAGTCCCGCAACATGGCCGCCACCTTCCTCCTTTTCTCCAACTCATCGGAGAGCCTCAGGTTGTATTCAGCTAACAGCTCCACGGCCGAGTTGACTATGGTACTAAGACTCAATGCCGACTCTTTGTCTGAAACATAAGTATAATAGAGACATCACCACCTATCCTATTATCTATAGCCATGACCATAGATAATACATAACGTATAATTCGTCCTGTATTATTTATGTTGGCGCGTAGTAGGAATAAGAACTAATCTTGGTCCCCTTATTTAATAAACTAAGAGTAGGTTTACACCTAGTTTAACCAAAAAGTTTGCTTAGGAATATGAGGCTTTGTGACATCAGACGTAAGGAGTAATATTACTAAGCAAACATTATGTAAAGTTACTCTTCGTTAATTATTTGATGAAATGGTTTTTCAAGCACATGAAACATTTATGTTGATAAATAATTAGCAGATGATCAATAACAGGTTTTCACATTTTCAATAACAAAATTAATTCACAAAGTTTGTTATCTTAAGTGTCACAAAAATATATACTTTTTATATTCAATATCACTGGCTAATTTCCTTCAGGTTTAGAGTATGAAAATATAGTTTTCACTCTTAAAAGCTAAATCGCCATACAATAATTTTAAAGTAATAAAAAATCTGGGATAGGTCCAGCTTGGGTCACAAATGACCCTTCTCCCTTAGCTTTCGTCTGAAAGAAGAACTTTATACTTCTAAAGCAAAATAGTTCTAATATTCATACACATAAAGTTGAACATAAATGGCAGATTTAGATATTGTAGTTTCGATTACGATCCATTTTCCAAGAAACAGTGAAGATAGAAACACGGTGTGACTTTACCGTGTTTGAAATTGGGAATAAATTGGTTTGCTGATAAATCTGAGCTATTTGCCTAGCATTTTGTGAAATTATCATGTTAATGACTCTTTAATTTTGTCTGTGGCACTGCAGTAGATGCAGTGACTTTATAAGTGAAAATGGTACTTTTTTAATTGGATACTGTCTGACAAAAATAAACTTTCTGTTTGTAATACAATAGTTGATCTAACAAGATTGCTAGATTGTAAAGATATACCAGTTTCATGCATGCATTATCTTAATTAAAAAGAAATGATAGTAAAACTTATTTTAATTGAAATCTAAATGATTTAAATTGTGTACCAAGATCAAGATGTTGGAATTGACTGAAAAAAATAAAGGATGAAAACAAATAAGTGAATAGCAAGTAAATAAATGAAAAGGGCTGATCATCCAAACTTCGAATTTCGAAGATAATTTAAAAACAAATGCATCAGGGCCAAATCAAGCTTGACTTGAAATTTTTTTGAATGTGGGTAGACAAAATAGTATAATCTGTAATATTTATTTCATAATGAAAGAAGCCGACCAACCAAACTAGAATATCTTGGCGCCACCAAATTAGGAGAACCGACCCAACGTAAAGTGGGAAATACCATGACTGCAGAAGTATCTAATACGGGAATGATGATCCTGTCGTCCAAATGAGAAAATTATCGAGTTCAATAAAAGTCCATAGGGCCATTTCCAGATCTGAATTAGACACCATGAGCTCCTGCATAAGGAACATAATTATCTTCACTCTAAATAGCAATTAACTATATATCGAATTATGCACATCTAATTAGGAGCCCAGGAGTTGATATAGATATTAACACAGATGCTATGTTACTCATACTGTAATGAAGTAAAGCTATCTTGGTCGTAAAATTAACTAGTATTATCTGCACGCGATGAGAATGGGATGGAACCTTGTCAAACTGAGACGCCCACGGTACGCCGGCCAGCCAAAGGGATAATCCAAAAACACGCATCCGAGGTGGGGAAACTGCAGCAACTTCATGTAAGATAACAAGTAAACAATTAGTTGATTAATGAAATTAACTAATCATGTAATCAATTTTCGACTTTCTTTGAAATCCCATTCTCATCGCGCGCGGATTATATCATTAACGATTCCACACACACAAAATTGTATTTCTTAATTAAGAGTACTTTTAGGTGTAAAAAGCTCTCATCACGTCGTTCTTTGGCTATTGTGTAATTACCTTAAATTGTGCCGACAGATTGTATGAAATAAGTTTGATTGTTGACAAAAATGAGATGCAATAAGTACGCATTATCAAGAATATACATATAACAAAGTCCCAACTACACAAGAACACACATCAACCTACTTTCTATTTTTTTAAAGTCAAACATTGGTTATTTGATTTCTGAATGACAGTAATTTTAATTTTTTTTATTGTTTTCAAGACATACCTACAAAGGTGGCATCTTTATTTCGCATGAGATAAATGAAACAAGGATATAAAATAAGTGTCAGTCTTTATTTCTTGCAAGTGCATTGGCATTCAATGTTACGAAGGAATAGTTTTAATTCTATGTACCGTTTGACAATCATAATACTGAGACTTATACGGGTAAATGGGGGCATTTTACCTTCTAGCTTAGACAATAATTGTATTTCGGAAACTTCCGGAGGTAGAGATGCTATCCTTTCACGAACTGCTTCGTCGCTTGACGCACTGGATTCCAAGTCAAGAAGTGCCTGTGAAAAGAGACATCCTTGAATATTTATATTACTCTATAACTATGGCCTATTCATATCCTAGTACTTAGTGTTAGTTTATGAACTGTTAAGTTCATAGACTGTTAAAGTCTAGAAGATACCAAGTATATCTATTTCTTTTATAATAAGGTTCAAACCATAGATTTAATAGAGACACAAGAAATTACGAAGATGGGGCTGATCATATACTATTGTTGATAAAAGTGAAAATAAAATTGTTTACATTCCCCTAATACACCTAAACGAAAAGAATTACATTATTTTATATGATAGGTTTTTAATTAGTTTAGGACAAAATATGATATGTTTTTGATTAGTTTGGGATAAAATGAGAGTAGATTGAATTAAATTAAATTTACCTTGATCAACTCTTCAGGTTCTGGAGGGTCACCGGGCGGAGTCTTCGGGCTGAGCGTAGTGTGCGTCTCAATCTGACCATCTACCTCCACCTTCGTCTCACTGCGCCTTCTCTCTTGCTTTTGCCTTTCAATCTTGGGTTTTTTCTCAGGTTCTTTTACTTCAGTGTCTGTTGATTTGCGCTTGCTGACTTTCTTTGGCACAGCATCATTTGGATCCACTATAAGAACATAATTGATTAGGTATTAATGGTCAATCTTGTTTTCTGTCTGAGATAGCTGGCAACTGCATAAGTGACACGGTAGTTCAGCGGTCAGAGCATTGGACCGGATATCCAAAGGTCGCGGGTACGATTCCCTTACGAAAATATTATCTGGTGTGAGTCGTATTTTTTCTAGTATATTATTTAGTATTGTATAAAAATAGCATTGTGAATGCTAAAATCTCAAATTAAAATATTTTTTTTATAAGAATCAAGTCTTTTGCAAATTTTAGCACATTGGCTACGTCTGGTTCTCACTGGTCCACATTTTTACTTATTTCTTTATAAGTTTTGTGACAACAGTATTTGTTTATGTAACACTGGCTGGTTTTGATGTCAATTAAAACTATGGCTATTAATTGCAAAAAACACAACATTCCAAATTCGAATTTTCCTCACATTTTTTTACGAGTAAAATTAAAATATTGTCTCATTTAAAAATGGATCTGCATCGAAAACATATTTTTGCAATGATTTTTTACAATTTCCAATCAAAGACTTCTATGTAATTGAAGTCATTGTTTCCGATGAGGCCAAAAACCAGATGAGTCATTTGATTGACTTCAAATGGTATTTATGGATGAAAGACTTTCAAACAACCATCTACCGTTGGCATAACAAATTCAAGAGTGAATACTTTATTCATATAAGTAACTTTCTGAGTGTCCCACGATGTAACAATAATTTAGATAGAAAGTGATGCTTTTATGAATTTCAAAATCTCTTTTCAATTACTATCATGCAAAAGTGTGAGTGATTATTTTAAAAGTTTTAATATCTAATGTTAATGTCTTACCAGCTTCCTTAAATTCTTGTATTTTTTGCGCGTCATAAACTCCTCTCTCTTGCCATATTGACAGTATTCTATGTAAGGAGTGTTTAGTCTTTGTGTTTATCCCAGTCTTCGCCATATGCTTGAAAGAATCCACCAATACTTCTCCAAATGACTTTCCATACTCTGGACCTTTCTTTTTACTGTTTTGTATTACATCATTAGCTAAATACATGAAAGTTAATTGCTTGCTGTCTTTTGCTGTAAACGATAACAAAATCTGTGTCAGAATTTTTCATTTGATTTTCTAATCTATTTATAAATTGGTTTTCATTTATTATTTCGATGACTTCTAGCCCTAAATCTAAAAGTATTATTATTTGAGTGATTTTCGTAAGAATGTGTCAGTATTATTTTAAAACAAAGTTTGTTCATAAATATTCCCCCATTTCAGTAAAACAAAGCATGGAAAACAGGTTTTTGTGAAGTTTAGTCAATATAGTCGAGTCAAAATTACTTTATTGAAATAAACTAAATAATAGGCACTTTTGAATCGTCTAAATTTTCTTCCTACTTATACTCTCAAATGTCTGTTTTGCTTCCTTAATTGTGTAACTTTAACAACATTACTATAACTTTTAGTTTGATATTAACTGTTCATCCATTGCTGGATCAATACAAGTTACTTTGACAAGTCTGTCTTCATAATTTAGTGATGAATGTCCACAGATTGTAATAGACAAATTGTTACAAAATTAGGCTCCTGAGCAAATAAGGAGTTTCTGAAGCATGGAATGAGTTGTAAATGGATGACAATTGGAAAAACAATTTAATGAATATGACTTAAACAGCAATGGACTGACTGTATTTTATTATTATCAGTTGTATCATTACAATCCCTCTACTACCGTTATTCCTAAATGCAATAGTATAACCTTCAGTTCAGTATAATTTTTTCATGATTTACTTTGACAAATCATTTAACATAATATCAAATTGGGTAATTTATAATCTTGTTTTAAAACTACAGTAACCGTAAATTGTCTAAAACCTCAAATAATATTTATTATCTTTGCTTCGCCTTATGGAGCATTTGTGTGTACGTAAATGACCCGTGATCTTCAAAATTATTCCATGAAATTGATATTCTAATCCATTTTAAATTGTTCTAATCTAATCATTAGAACCATGACAAGCCATTTGCCTTTATATTTACTTAGGAGGTATGTGTAAAAAAGTTATTTTCGTTTTTATAACTAAAAACGAAAATATGAAACGATTAACGAAGCAGGCAACGTAAGCGTTGTTAACAAACAATAGCCACAAACTTAGCCAAACAACAATCTAACAAGGTATCTATGGCATTTTACCTCCGTACCTATTTAAAACTAGTAGCAACATCGAATAGTCAAGAAAATTAAGTCTTTGTTGTTCAAATTAATAACATTATTTAAGTTTTACTCTACACAAAAAGATTAAGAGAGGTTACCTTTTAATAGTTCCTTGTGCCAAGTCTTCACTACTGCAGCGTGGTGTTTTCTGTGGTGAATCAACCATAACGACAGAGTTTGAATACTTTGTTGGCTCGAATTTAATTCTTGCAATTTACGAACTAACGCGTTTTCCGTAAATCCTGCCATTATTATTATGTACCTATTTTAATTTTAGATATCGTCAAGTCAAGGGCACAGAACAATATTACTCAGGGGAGGTCAAGGGTAACCTTTGAAGCACAGATGAATATACAAGGTTCCAAAGACAAACAAAACCACAGATAAGAGATTCTGATTCATAGACTAATATATCCAGATTATCAGATTGAACTAACTAAAATAAAATTAAAATCACTCAGAATCAGTGCTGCCAACCCTAATTTTAGAAAATTAGTAGATTACACTTCAAAAATCGGAAGAAATTGGTAGAATCGAAACTGAAAAAAATTGTAGATCCACCTCTCTAATTTGGCAAATATTTTATGATTAACAATACATAAAACTCTTCTAAAATTACTAATTGTAAGGCATTTATAAAAAAAAAGTAGGCTTTTAAAATAAAATAATCTTACATATTTTTCAATTAAGTATTAGTTTTATACAATTATATTATTTTCTTCATCAACTTTTTTTTCTATCTTACGAGTGAGTATTTCAATCATTAATTCAAACACGATAATAATACACCTATACAAGGTGTTACAAAAATACCCCTAATGCCGAATATGGTATATAGGGACCATCAAACTGATCAACTTTTACTATGGGACCAACTCTGAAATCACGAAAAAAAATCAGAAGTTTCATACAAAAATTAAAATCGAAAATATCAAAATGTATGAAACAGCTGATTTTTTTTTCGCGATTTCAGAGTTGGCACCATAGTAAAAGTTGTTCAGTTTGATGGTCCCTATATGCTATATTCGGCATTAGGGGTATTTTTGTAACATGTTGAAGCCCGGCAGACTTTCCGAAGTTCGATGCGTTAGCCGGTACGGCCCATGTTCTACTAGAACAGCAAAGCAAAGAAATGAAACCAGGTAGGTCTTGGGCCAGCCTCAGGCTGGCATTTGCACTCATTAACAACCACCAATCCACATTGGGCCCGTGCGGTGGGTTGTGGCCCATCCTATTCATCGACCCATAAGTAAGGCTTGTATCCCAGCCCCAGCAGATACAATAAAATGACTGATGCGAAACCTTTAAATACCGTAATGCTTAGAGCGTTCTTAATACTCTAAGCCGTAATGCAATCATTAACACTATCATATTTGGTTTGGAAGAGTTCTCTTGTGTATCTTGGAAGTACAATATCCACTGCCAATGAAAAAAGGTATTCCCTTTCTAACAAAACAAGAATCATCATTTCATAAACAAAGAAGTTATGTTTAAAGATCCGGAAAAACTCGTGCAATGATTACCTAATAAATTACAGTGTTTTCAGGATTACTCAAATTTTCAAAAAAGTTGGTCCCAAACTTGGGAACAAACCTGATGAAGTAACGTCTGAATCATTCCAATCGGTCCAGCCGTTTTCGAGTAGATAATCGGTGGACATGTCGCAGCCAACTAGCATAATCAGCCGCTTAATCGAGTTTGTAGACGCCTGCATCTTGAAAGGGAATATTAGATTGTGACTGTGGGCTCTCTTACATCGGACAAACAAAGAGAAGTATAGGGACGCGCGTTAAAGAACATGTAGCTGACATGAAGCATAATAATAATAATAATAATAATTTATTCAACCAAAACCAATTACATTACATTTACTTTACAGCATAATTAACAAAGATTTTTACAATTGAAAACAAAATTACTCCAACTCCTAAACTAGGACGAATCCTGTATCTTAGGAGTTGGTGCTTCCTCCCTACAGTATTCAGAACTTTGTAAAGCGCAAGTAAAGTGTCGAAAAAAACATAAGAATTGTTAATTGTTAAGTTACAAGACTAAAATGTGTATGTGTGTGAATGTGTGTGTATGTGCGCGCGCGTGTGTGTGTGTCTGTGTGTGTGTGTGTGTGTGTGTGTGTGTGTGTGTGTGTGTGTGTGTGTGTGTCTGTGGTGTGTGCGTATGGTAAACTGTGTGAATCATTATGATCCTTTGATTAAACTTTCGGTCTCATCGTAATTAAAAGTTAGAAGATATTCATGAACTGTTTTTTTTAAGTTGTACTTAGTAAGGGAGTATATTCGTTTATTCTTGTGAACTCTGTTATAAAGTTTTGAACTTAGAGCATTATATTGGTATTTCGCCCAAGTTGTACGACATCTGACCTGCGGACAAACAAGAGTACCGTGGCGCCTTGAAGCCGTAGCGTTATCGAGAGGCAGTGAGGAATGTTTACGAAGGATTACTCGCAAGATAGCCAACTGCCTAACTGTGAGAACCTCGCACTCCTTGTACAGTTTCACGGTAGGATAGGATCTACGCTTACATAGTAAGACCTTAAGAACAGCTCGCTGAGCACGCTCAAGTTTTAAAAGGGATGTTTTGTTAGTCCCTGCCCAGACAGAAATGCAGTAGGATAATACAGACTGGCATAATCCGAAGAAAACCGTAAAGAGAGTGGTGCGATCAGCCGAGTGACGTAGATTTTTAAATATATAAATTAGTTTCCGGACTCTGCCTGTAAGAGTTTCAATCTGGACATGCCAGTCAAGCCTATCATCAAGGTGAATGCCTAAGTACTTAACACTGTTTACAGATTTCAATGGCTTACAGAAACACGGATGAAAATCAGTGTCCTGGCAATTGTGTAGTGTTACATCTGAGTCTGAAGTAGATGAATCGGCTTTGGGAGACCTGTCAATACTGAATTTCAGAACCTGTGATTTGTCAAAATTCAGTGTCAGTAGATTTGTGGACAGCCATTTACTGACACTACGGAGAGCAGTTTCAGCATAGCACTTGGCGGAGGCCCAATTTTCTCCATAAACCAAAAGGGCCGTGTCATCTGCATAAGTAAAAATGTTGCAATTTTTAAGAGAGAGGCGGCATGGGCGCGATAACAAGTCTGCAGTGTGTGAACATGCATCAAAGGGACCCAACCATTACATTAGATTCGATAAACCACAAATACTTGCCAAAGAACAAAGATTCATTCCCAAAATGCTACGCGAGGCTATTGAAACAAACATCCAAATTTCAATAGAGAAGATGGTTGGAGAGTACCATCAGCTTGGGACCCCATTATTCATCAACTAAAATCCCATCCCAAATCACACACTGCAGGATCTAAAGATATAGTTAGTTCGTTTTGTAGATAGGGATCAAAAAGGAAGTCGACACAACCTCTCTGAGTTTTCTTCCGCCAGTTCTTTCTCTCAGAGGCCTCCCAATTTGTGAACTGGTAGTAGATTCAGTGGCTAGATCTTGATTTCTAATTAACTTTATTCAATTTAATTTTATCAGAACGCAGCTATAAAATAATTTAATAAACTTGAATACATTTTTATAAAGTTTCGAGCGGGTAATTTCATAATAATATGATTAGCCTTTTTGCTTTAGTCCTCCCGTGACCAAATTGAAATAATCAAGAAAAAAAATTCACAAAGGACTGCTTGCCAATAACTACAGTCATCAGTATCAGAAAGCGCCCTCTACACAATCGTTTTTTTTTTTAGTCTGTATAGGCATAAGGTATAAGCGCAAATGAAAGTTTTTAGTGAATTTTTAACATGTTACTTACGAGTAGGCTAGGTATTGTTACCTATATGAATGAATACCTCTATGAATGCTTATCTGAAGTACCTACGTACAAAGTTACGAAGAAGTTCATAAAGCATCACTACTCCTAAAAGTCTGAAAACAATCTTTAAATAAAAAAATTAAAACCTACAACTACAAGCATAAGATTAAAAGCACCGTCCGAGAACATGATCTGGTGCGAGTCATATTTTTTCTAGTGTTAATACAATACTAAATAATTTTAGTATTATATAAAAATAGCATAGTGAATGCTAAAATCTCAAAGTTTTAAAAACTACGAGCAGCAAAATTCAGGTAGATAGGTGGTGTGTACCCAAATATTTGCTCATCTTGAAAATAATAGGACTACAAATAACTAAACTCGATAAATCGTCCACTTAAGTAAGTTACACACTTCTTCCAAAGAATTTACGGTCATTATTAATATTATTGATGTAGGTCGGCATGTGGTCTTGTTTTGGTGGCATCGACCGGCCACGCGTGGCGACGATGAGCCCTCTTTCTCTGCACCTGCGCCTGCGCCGCTGTGCCTGCGCCTAGCCTGCCCGAGCGCAGCCTCTCAGTTGAGTTTTCAAAGGCCGCGCCGTGTACGCGCACCCTTGACAGCGGCCAAGCGCGCGAAAATGAAAACGAGCTTCTAATTTCGAACTATATATATTTTTTTCGAACCATATCACATTGATAAACTTCGATTTTATATTTTTTTTAAGAAAAGGAAGTGGCATCACGTTCGGTTTAATTTTGAGGTTTATTTGTTTGATTTCGAAGTGATTAAAAATGAAGTTTATATTTGTAAATAATGTACCAAGTGTGCTGCTTATGTCGCTAGTACTTCTAGCTAATGCCCAAAGGTCTTCAAACAATTTAAGAGACGCCGCCGGTAAGTATTTTAAAAATAAAATATTATTAAGTAATTCTAACTTATTTTTATAATACCAACGTTATCTTCTATCTATATGTATTTTATATATTATTTTCGTTAGTAGGTAGTTTAATACGAAATATTCGGTGTTTAAATGATAATTATTGCAAAAGTCTACAAGGTTATTGTTCATCTTATATATTGAGATTATAATTAATCCATAAATCAGGCTTCACATACTACCTACGTAAATAAAGTTCTGTTTTGCGTAATTTCCAACACATTATTTCCGGATACACAATAATATAATTAAAGTAATTAATTAATAAACATGCTTTAAATGGGTAGGTTTATTAAAATCTCTAGGTACTTATTATTATTATCAAATACAATACAATAATTGATTAAATAACATACCAGACAAAGTTAGGTACAATAAAAATATTGTTTAATCAAATGGGTTTGATAATTTTACCTACATTATACACTTCTAAGATTTTCGCGCGTACAGTTCATTGGAAATAAAACACTTAAACACATAAATACAAACTAAATAACTCTAAAACAACACTGAATTAATAATATACGCGCTGTAATCCGTAAAAAGTGTTTTATTTCCAATTTTACATTATCTCAGGAAATCTAGAATAGGGGTTTGCACCTTCAATCAAACTATCCTTTTGGATTTTAACTGCTATTATAGGTACCACCATGTTTACGTTTAGTACTATTATAACTTATTATGTGCCTATGTGAATAAACAATCTTTAATGTACTATGGGCAACAGCGTCGCTTAACCAGTTAGCAACAAAATTTGTGTGCACGCGTATCGCCCCTGCACGAACTAAACGTATGTTGTGACGGGCGCGGCGTGCAAGCGATTTCAACCTTAGCGACCCTGTTGCGCATGGTTCCATGTGTGTTCCATGTGTTCCAATTAAGTTTACTTACAAGAATTCAAATAATTATCCTGTATTAACATTATAACTGACATCAAAGCTTCATTTTGTTCTCAATTTGCACAGTATAAGATTATCAGCACGAAATAAGGCGTTCTCAAGATTATAAGAGTAACTAGCATTTTCAACGGCGTTTGCAGAACCAAAGCAAGATTAAAGGTCTTGAATTTTGTGCCCAAAACGGGACTTATAGAAGACTACAAAACTATTCTGAGACTATTAAAAAATGCATTAAGCAAAGCCAAAACGCATTGATGACTAAAACAAGACCGCTTTTTGCTAGTTAGGTGGCTAATGACTAACCATAGTACACTTTGTTATATCAACATAGTAGCAGTAAGTTTTCCACGAAATAAAAATAAAAAAAATAAAATGACGAGGTCATTTTATTTTTTTTATTTTTAAAAAGTGGATAGCTCGTACTGTCAAAAAGTTATCAGACCTCATGTACCTAGAGCCAAGCTTCTAACTCTACATGCCCTAACTCTACAAGCCCTATTTTCACAAACTCAACACCTTAGTCAAAATATGATATTCCAAGTTTTAGATATTTTTTTTGTTTGTGTACTAAAGTACTATAGGAAGTATCCTAAGAATTTTCATGATCATCAGTGAGTCAGTGACAAAATCGGTGTTTTTAAGATTACAATAAAATCTAAAGTATACGAGCTATGCAATTGAAACTTTGATAATGTTTAATAATTCTCCCGAGAAATGTAGTGGTTTAAATTTATCTGGTATAATCCAAACCCAAGTCACAAATTATATAAATAGTTATTGTATTTATGAGGGTTAAAAAAACGATTTCGCTTTAACAATGTCACTACGTTCACATATTAAAAAGTAAACTGACAATCAGTTGTCAATTGACTTTGACATAAAATTGATATGCAGAATCAATCTTTTTGTCAAAAAGAGCAGATGTCACATGATTTTTTAAAATATGTCGTGATAAGGAATTAATCTTCATTCTGCTATTACTTCCGTACATTTGAAGAAGAAGAGATTTTAATTTTTCAAATTGTTTTTCATGTACCTAACTAACCAAAAATTCTGTTTTTTTTTTCTATTAGCCTCTATAAAAAAATATTCAGCCATTTTCAGTTTTTCAGACCTTCCTTATTATCTAGTTTTAAAATATATTTCAATATAATTTACTTAGTCAACAACAGCCATAGCTACATGGCAAAATATTTAGAAAGCGGTTTTGAAAGTACTTATGTAGATACTGTCAGTATTATGCATTTGGCACGTCATTCTCATTAACTAAACTTAAGTTTTGTAACTAAGTAGGTACATATCCGTTTTCACGACGAAATAATTTCAAAATAATTAACGTTTAAGCCAAAAACCCTTCTAACTATCACAAACATACTATGGAGTAGTGTTAGGTCCACGAAACAGACACCATCATCATCATACATGCATCATTATTTTTTGGTAATTTATCTTAATTAGTACTAAATTAATAATCAGTTCGTTATTGTCCGTTCTCTTGAGTTTTGGGTGGTTGGATGGTTTCATGTCTGGTTGGATAGTCATTGATGGTTACCATTATCGAGTATAGAGATAAGTCCGCCATTGATAACCAATATGATTTCGTGTAATCGTTTCAATCATAAGAATTAAAGTTACAATGTGAAAGGAAATACATTCTGACATGCTCAGGCTACGCCTTCTGTCTTCTGTCCAGTTTTTAAATTTTGTAGAGTATTATACTATATATTTTGTATAAAATTAAATATGTTTAGTTTCCTAGTGCTATGACGAAATCATTATTTTTCTAACCAAATGTTGACCGGACATTTTAAAAATTTGGTTAAATTTTATTTTATTTTGTGGTTTCACGTTGTCTTTAAACGACTTTAACATTACACCAAATAAGGTGTTAAATCTGATCTCTCTAAAAGGCTTTTTGATGGACCATACATTTTTCGTGTTTCTTGTTTTTAAACTAACATCGTTTAAGTCATACTAACACGACTTTGTATAAAATAATAATGGATCAAGTCAGTCAAGAAAAAAAGAGAAACAGAGGGCCTATTACAAAAAACATCGAGATATGCGTACGATGTTGGTCTACCTTCGTGACATTATTGAATGTTTAAGGTTTAAAATCAAGTAAATAGATCAATGAACACCGTCTAACTATCGTGATTCTCTTTTGTAATAGGCCCTTAGCTTTGTACCGTAAAACACTTATTACTTACCTACTTATACATAACTTAATTGTGATCGAAGGCTGCATTTCGGATCGAGCGCCACTTTTACTTTCGTCGTCGTGCGAGATTTCTCCGTACCAGATATTATTGGCGTTTACGCCTACAACAATGGGTTTTGTATGTGGTTTGATGGAATGTTTCCACTTTGTATTATGGCGTATGATTGCCTGTTGGCGTAATGGATGGGCTTGTTTTAGTATTAACTTTGTATGTTGTAAAATCACATGTTGACGTAATGATTTGGTATTGTGTGTGGTTAGACCACATAGCTGTTGTGTATAGGTGTACTATCAACTCTTCTAGAGAGTAACATTTTACAAAAATTCTCGAAAGGACATTGACAGAAGTATATTTGCTAGGCCCTTTTTTGCTAAAGTTATGTAAGCTACGATCCATTCTTTTCGAATACCAAAAACTAATACCAAATGGTATTTGTTTATTACCGTTATAAAATTTATATTTCCAACGAATAACAAATTTTAAAATCTTTAATAAAATATTTAGTAAATTTAAAATTTTTGGTATTCGTTGGGAATATAAATTTTATAACGGCAATAAACACATACCAATGGTATTAGTTTTTGGTATTAGAAAGGAATAGATATAAGCTACAAACTGAAATAGGTAATAATAATAATACTTAACAAATAGTTTATTTGGAACAAGATACGTTGAACACGTCTTAGTATTGTACGTTAATATCTGCAAAAGTAGTACTGTGTCGCAGCACTAATGCCCGCCTCCGGTAATAACAGGGACAGCGTCACCACGGGACGGTAATGGGTCGACCCACCGGGACCACGGGTAAATAGTGACGTTCCAATAAATAATAAAAAAGAAATACAAACACACAATTGATAGATAAAATAATACACGGGCCTGTTTAACAATGAAAAAGTAAGTTCGTGACAGATGAATTGAAATATTTTTCATATCACAACGCTTAAATCATCTGTCAAGTAAGCCATTGTGATAATAAGTAAGAAGTATATACAGGGTGGCCAGTCGATTGGCGTCATAAAAAAAATTTAGATAAATTTAGATTTAATTAGAGAAGCTTTTAGACGATTGAAAGACAATTTTTTACGTAGGTGTAGAATGTGTATTACTGCTGGAGGTGGTTACTTTGAAAGCCTATTGTAATTTTTTAGAAATATTTTTTTTTACGTTATCATCTAATTTTAAAAACTTTCCTTATTAAACCTTGATTTCCAGCATTCTCTTATCATTAATATTAGCCTATGGAATGATAATTATGGCAAAAAAAAAATTTATTCAGATGGTTAATTTTAAGAATTTTCCACCTTGCTGTCTTTGAAGACCGATATCAGCCAAATTAATTCATTAAGTTCTATTTTTGTTTTATGATTAAGAAAGCTGAGAGTCTGGCGCATATTTTAAGCTAACTAAAAAGTCATAAGGTTACCTGTTTAGATTTTTAATTTAAAGTTGAAAATTGGACATAATTCACGGAACGTGATTTTTTACTTTAGACCAACATTTACATAACTTTTATCAAAGTTACGTGGCTGATTATTTTATGCATAAAAGTACAACTCATGAAGATATAGTTGCAAAAAAAAAAATCTTTAAAAAGTCTTCACCTTTTTTTTTAGATTTTTTTAAGCTGGTCATGTCGAAATTTTTCAAAAAATCGGGGAAAAATCATAACTTGAAAACTATACAAAGTCGCGGAACATACATGGGGGTGATTCGGATACCCCATGACATGCGGGACCTAAATTTTTTTTATGACGCCAATCGACTGGCCACCCTGTATAAAGCTTTCTTAAAAAATAAACTTGAAGTTCATATTCCGGATAGTTTTGAAAAACGACCTAGGTATTTATGATGATAAGTAAATAACTACAATACCATAATGATTACCGACTATGAAATAAATGGCGGAAAATTTCCATCAAGTAGTATTTTTGGATTTTCGTTTTCCTATTTACTTAATAGTATTCAAAATAATAAAATAATATGATTTTCTAAAAAAAGAGCTAATTTCTGCAATGTGTTTTAATATAAATTCAATTTGATTTCATTTGAATTTGATATTGTTCGAAACCTGTAAAACTTTACTGTCACATTCACTGTAAATAATTACAAGGAGGTAATTAATTCTCCTAATTGACTCACGGCGAATAAATTATATAGCGAATTTGACAGTAATGTGCGCAAGTTGACTACTTATAATAGCTTTCCTGCTTTCGAACAATATCAAACTCAAATAAAATCAGATTGAATTTATCATAAAATACCTTTCAGAAGTTAGCTCTTTTGTATGAAAAACCATTAAGTAGCCGCTATTTTCTTTTGAGCGTTATTTTTATTTATTTATTTATTAAGGAATCAAACGGTCATACATAATACATTGTGCCATGTTAAAGGGATCCAAAAAATACCTACAGTTCTATTAAAGTATACAAAGAATAAAGTAGTTACTTAATAAGAAAACTTTTTGAAATCTAAAAGTTAACTTAAAGCAAACAAAATAAATTGCACTTATACAAGTTAGTAGGTTTAAATTTATTGATAAACTGAACTGACCGCCCTATTCATAAAAAAAGCAAATTAAAAAGAGGTTTATAAAGTGTTTTGTTTTTTTTAATCTCTTGACAAATTTATGACAAGGATAATAATTATTATTGTATCCCAAATAATGTATGTACCTATTCACCGTTATACCATTACATTTCACCACCACCATTATATTATTTAATCCATTTGTAAAAAGCTCAAAAAGTTGAGCGACGGTCAATGATGCTAAGTGGAAAAAAGGAATTAACTATTTTGCACCACAACCAAATCTGGGTTATAAGAATATTTCAAATTCCATGTCAACGCAATCTCAACACAACGTAATAAACGAGCCTACTTTTGACCGCGGCATCTTGCGGTTTTCCCGATTAGTATTCTATTATAATCTGCAGTTTCAATTGTTTATATAACTGTGCTATTATGTGACATAACAAAACCACACGGATGATTTTAAGAGTCATTTTAGTTGGCTGTTGGTTTCTTGAATATTTCTATATCACCACTGATTGCATGATGCAGGTCCCATGGTCGTTGGCGAAGCAGTATTTTCTTCAGTTAAAACTCGTTCCTATTGTATTGTGACATGTCGTTTTGACTTCCAAACGACTGACAAACAATAGACGTTCCATTGTGTTTGTGAATGAATGTGTTAACTATTTGTTAAAATATGTAGATATAATTGAGAGACATTTGCACTAAATTCACAGTCCATGAAGCATAGAAAAGCTCGGTTTTTTATTTTTGTTCGATAAATAAAGATATATACAACTACAAAAATACCCTAAATGCCTAATATGGTATATAGGGACCATCAAACTGATCAACTTTTACTATGGGACCAACTCTCAAATCGCGAGAAAAAAATCAGCTATTTCATACATTTTGATATTTTCATTTTAATTTTTGTATGAAACAGCTGATTTTTTTTCGCGATTTCAGAGTTGGTCCCATAGTAAAAGTTGTTCAGTTTGATGGTCCCTATATACCATATTCGGCATTAGGGGTATTTTTGTAACATGTTGTATACTTGGATATTATTATTATATTAGTCATAACAACCTCTGTACTGCAATATCGTGTTGTAAAAGCTATCAGTGTTTTCTCAGAAAAGTTCTCCGTTCGTATGAAAACTTGTGCGATAAAAAAGTCAGTAGATACTAATATAGGTACAGTCAGCAGCACGTCAGACTATACATGTTGACCTTGAGACCGTCTTTACGCCGTACGTAATAAGAGCTGTTTTTGTAGTTCAACTGTTTAACTTACCGTGCTGTCGTGCGTACAATTTGCTTATTAATTATGTTAATGTATTGCAATTAACTGTAACAGCCTTCGTACTGCAGTATCGTGTTACTAAGTGACCCGATTGAGTAAATTGACAGCGGTCTTGTTTCAATTTAACCTAATTTTTGCTTTTTTGTCCAATTAATTTACAACTACAGCTAAGACGCAAGACTATAACATAACATTTTAACAGCAAGAGAGAAAAAACGGTCAAGAGCGAGTCGGACTCGCGCACCGAGGGTTCCGTACCATCATTCTGAATTTTTTGACATCGTTTTGTAATCTGTAATCTTTACATAAACTTCTATCACATAAAATAATTTCAGATTTTTCTCTATGCAAACTTCGGAGATATAAGGGGGGGAACGGTATTTTTTTTTAATTATATCATTAAAAGTAGAAAACTATGCGGCCTAATAAAATTTTAGAGAATGTGCAAGCAGCGCTCTTTAATATGAAACCCCCTTTCAGTCCCTGTTGCAAAAAAATATAAATGTTTTTATTTCTCTCTTATTTGCAAAATAGTTGTGCAAACGTCATCTAAGACTATTCCGAATTTCAAGTTGATTGCATTATTAGTTCTCGGGATCTTACCTATTTAACTATTTAAAATCTAGACGTTAGTTATTGTTTTTCAGAGATAATTATACCAAAGAATATTGTTTGCTTGGGACTTGTCAGCTTTTGAACTCCTTCAAACACACAAGTTATGTCTTAAAAGTCATAGGAATTGGTAGCTCTATAAATTACCACAGTGTTCGTAATAAATTCACAGAATATATTCGTGCTCATTAAAGGAATTCTCAAATAGATTCACTAAGGCGTCCTTCTGGTCATGCCTCCACTGTTGAGTCACCTGGTTGCATAAATTCCATTCAAATTAGAGATCAAAATGGACTTATTCACGATGCGCAAACAGGTTTCGGAGTCGAAAGTAAAATTCAACGACAAACGTTTGGCTGCAGCTTAATTAATCATCGAGCAGGTGGTTTCTCTTGAACGTAACAGCTTTAAAATTTTCTAGTTGACTCTTGTTGATATTAGCTCTAAGTTAGTAAATAAGACACATTCAAATTACGGTCGGTTTACTCAATGACAGCTTAAAATGTTCTTTCTTTGAAAAAATTATCACTCGTATTTAAGAGAGCGTAGTCTGCACAATAGCGCCGCTATTGGAAAAAAAAACATAGTGCACTCCGAAGAAGCTTTTTGGTACTTATTATAGCTTAAACAATATTTTCTAGCCTGTCATTTAGTTTAATGAATCATTTTATTGCTAAAAGTGGCCACTTTTATTTTTATCACTTACAGAAAATATTGTGTAAGTGATAAAAAGTACCACAAAGTTTCCTCGGAGTGCATTACAGAGAGATAGTTCGCAATTTCGTCTTTATTTATGCACTATGATTTTTTTCCAATGGCGGCGCTAGTGTGCAGAATGCGCGCGTGGGGAAGAGTCCAATGTTTTTGTCTATTGATGAGCTATGGGGAAAATAATATTCAGCTATTTAGAAAAATGTCACGAACGCGAGGCTTACAGCTCTACAGCAATCAGTCTATCTTATAGGAACAGCATCTCAGGTATGATCTCAAGATAGCTCTCAAAGTTGAGAGGCGGTTTATCAATACGGTTAGTGTCTCAGCTGTAGTTGTTTAACGACCATCGACTGTTGTAATGTTTAAGCAGAGTTTAATTAAACAAGAGTAATCTATAAGGTCCATGGTAATCATTTATGATATAATCTGAGTTCCTGGAAGCCTGTGATGTATTTGTACCAAGAGAAGTTTGTAGATGATTCGATTGTCCGACCTCCGAACAGATAATCCCATCCTACTGATTCACTATGCAATCATAACATTTTTGTAGAACGGCTTTTCGCCATAATTTCACCCCTCGCCACTGCTATGTATAGGTACACAGTATGTGTAGTTTACCCAGGGAATCTTATTTCAAAGGACAGTTATTTAAAAAACCTTCAAAACTAAATAATACCATTGTTAAAACTACAACTTACTGTAATTTCAATAGAAGAAAATGTTAAAATTCAAAACTAACACAATCATCCATTCATTGAAAGCATTCACAAACACTTACTAAATCTTCAACGAGAGTTCAAGAGTTGTAAATAAATAAATATTATGATTGACCGTCAAAACTAAACACTTCAATTTTTTGAGCTTCTATTGACTTCAGTGGTTTTGTGTTATTCGAGTTATTTTATTATTAATTGTAACACCTAATTAGTGTGCGAAATTATAGTTAATTAGCTAATTAAATAAAACAACATTAACTATGTATTTTATATTGATAAAACAGGGATTTAATCGATTGATTCGTATAAATAATGCCAGTTTTAACAGCTGTTTAATGCGGCCATTTTGGTTATCTTCGCTTGACCGATGAAGCACACATCCGTAATATAATACATTCGACACGTTGTCGCGCGTTCTATAATAAAAAAGTAAAGCATATGAATAATATGATTTAGGCTTCCCGTCCACGGGCGATTAATCGCTAAGCGATTATTTGTTGCTGAGAATAGAAAATACAGAGGACAATACGTAAACACCCGGGTGAATCTACGTTGTTTTGTTATGTTTCTTACTTCCTGCTTCATTGTCGTTTACTCGAAAATCTTTTAAAATCTAATGCATCACAACGGAATTTGCCATCATTTACGTTAGAGTACGATAATAAATTAAATTAATTTGCATATTTTTAACTTATTTATTGCGATGCATTGGATTTTTAAAGATTTTCGAGTAAACGACAATGACGCAGGAAGTAAGAAACAACGTAGATTCGCCCACGCACGAGCTATAAAAAGTAGCTCAACGACTAATCGCCCGCGAAATGACACTGACAAGAGTGACAAAGGGTTTACTTAGCCAGCGACAAAAAAAAACGCTGCGATTATCGCCGCGAATAACGCCGCAATTATCGTCGCGATAATCGCAGCTCCAAAAAGACGCTCGTGGGCGGAAAGGCTTATTAGTGCACACTACGGTAAAATCAATCTTAAGTAACTTGTATGCTGTCTAGGTGAATTGAAAGAAGTGTTAAGACTTTCACAAAATGTAGGTATCTCTTAGTTGTGATTTTTTAGTCTACCTCGATTTCATAGCTTCGATGGCATAGTTTCTTTGACATTCACAAGTGCTTAGACTGAATAAATGAGTTTTTAATCTTGAATTTAGCACGAACATCTATCGAGAAAAAAACGCGCGTAAAAGCACTCGATAGAGTAATTATCTATGGAAAATTTCACTTTTTTTTTCAGCGGTAGATGGCGTTGTACATATTTCCCATACGACATTACTCTATCAAATATTTTTAAGCTCTTTATTCTTTTCGATAGCTGTTCGTGCTAAGGGTACTGATGATGAGTTACTTACTATGTCGGTTAAAGTTAAAGCTAGCTTTCGTCGCATGCGTCATTCTTGAGATAAATCTCTACTAAAAACCTTTTTAAGATGATGTTGTGGGCAGAGAGAGGCTGTCATCCAAGGATGTTGCAAATGCGCGAAAACAAAACAATGTTGTTGTTATTTTTAACCGACTCCAAAAAAAGGAGGAGGTTATCAAGTCGACGGTTTTTTTTATGTCATCCTTTTTGCTGACGCCGAAGTCTTTCACATATGCTAAGTTGGTAATATATAAATATTACTCTGCTCTTTGTCAACACGATTAGAATACTAAAGATACTATTTTTAAATGTGGGTGAACTACTATGCAGCAGGAAGCTACACCAATATATATAATAGCAAACGAGAATACTAGTTTAATTACGCAATATTAAGTTTCTAGGACTTCTGATTTGAATATTACATATTTGTGAACATCGGTGGCCCTGGTGCATAGCAAATGAGAAAAAATTTGCGTAGTCTCGTTGTGTAAATATTTAATTATTTGTAAAGGGATGGTTTGTTTCTAACCATGGTTAGTAAATCATGTAAAGATATAAGTACTCACCAAATGACTGAGAAATAGTCTAGCCAAAAACTACAGATTTTTTTTCTAGTTAGTTAAAGTGGTCGGCTTATTTATCGCAAATTATAAGAAAAGCGTGGCATCAATTATCAGATATAAGTACTCACCAAATGACTGAGAAATAGTCTAGCCAAAAACTACAGATTTTTTTTCTAGTTAGTTAAAGTGGTCGGCTTATTTATCGCAAATTATAAGAAAAGCGTGGCATCAATCATCAGATATAAGTACTCACCAAATGACTGAGAAATAGTCTAGCCAAAAACTACAGATTTTTTCTAGTTAGTTAAAGTGTAGTATGTATAAGCGTATATTAGAATAAGACATATATATTATCAAATGTAACCATTGATTGAGCAGTAATAAATCATAATCGAACCTATATACTCGTCTTATTTATCGGCTCCCGTGATCCACCTTATATGGCGACCCTACCACGAACATAATCTTGGCGACTATCTTTGGGTTGATGGTCATCGCGTTGGGAATTGTGGCTTATCGAATGTATAAGCGTTGCCACAAGAAATGGATACAACGGGAGTTTAGTTCGTCTTATTACGCGGCCCGGCGTTTTACTCCGACTTTTCGTCGTCGTCCGCATCCGTTCCCGTCTGAAAAACCGGAAGAAGTGTAGTTATGAAAGGTACAATTTATAAGTGAAGGCGCGAAGCGAATAGTGAAGTGAAAAGTGCTATGTGGGTTAGTGAGCGAAACGGCGAGAAAATTATATGGTAATCTTTAAAATTTTATTAGAGACATTTAAAGTTCTCGTGACACTATGTTATTTTTTTTTAATGTTTTAATTGTGTAACCACTATTTTGCTTAAAACATATATTTTTCTTTCTTTCTCTTATTTTTTTTTGCCACATTAGGTATGAGCATTCCTCGTATAATTATGGAATGGCAGAAATACTTAATAAATTTTATGAAGAATTAGAATACATAAGAACTTATTTAATAAAGTTAGGCCCATCTAGAAGAACAGAAAAAGTGTTAAAGAAAAAATATGATGAGGCTAGTTCATTATACGAAGAATACAGTAATTATTACGATGAGTTACTCTTGCCAAAAGATGAATTAACTGAGGAAAATATTTTATATTTGAAAGAGTTTAATAAGAAAATTTATCAGGTTTATTCTAAAATTTTAGAACTTTGTTTCGTGCCGACAGTTGTAGAGGAAAACAAAAACGCAACCATGGAAAAATTTTCTTTAAAAACAGCGGATTCTCTGTTGCCTGTCATGACAGATGACGAAAGTATTACCAAAAGGTTAATTTCTAATATTGAAATGTATGATGCAATGCTAGACAATGATGGCAAAAAGTTATTAATTAATTTTGTCTTGAAATCTAGGCTTTCGGAAAGTGCGGAATTGCGTTTAAAGAAAAATTATGAGTGTGTTTCAGACCTTTTGAAAGACATGAGACAGATGCTTTTGACAAAGAAATCTGACACCGCGATTCAACAACAGCTTCAGCGGGCCAGGCAGAACCAGTCTACTGTTGAAGAGTTCGGTAAGTCCATTGAAAAAATGCTCGTTGAGTTGACTATTTCACAGGCCGACGGAGATACTCAAAAGTACGATATTTTAAAATCGGTCAATGAGAGAAATGCTATAAAAAGGTTCTCCGACGGTTTGAGAAACACTCGCCTCAGCACTATTATAGCTGCCAGGAATTATACAACACTGAAGGATGCGATCCGGGGAGCCATGGACGAGGAGTTGTCATCGTCATCATCAGAAGCAGTTGTCTTCAATTATCGGTCAGTAAGGGGTCAAACCTTTAGGAATGGTCGGTTTCGTTCACGAGGTTCTTATCATAATAGTTATGGCGCGAGTGCGGGTTCAAACTATTTTTCGCCCCGCGGACATAACGATCAAAGTCAGTCACGAAATCAACAATTCGTACAGAACGTTAATTCTCAAGGACGTAACCGGGGTAGATCACAGTCCCGAATTTTCCGTGGGTCCTCTTTTAGGGGCCACGTAAATACAATGCAACCGGATGAGATTGTTTCACGTCGCGATAGTGAGGGTCCAAACTCTAGTCAAGCGACAGATAATAATTTGGACAACGAAAATTATTTTTTTCGTGCATAATCATGATCATAAAATTAACTTTTGCAATGATTTAAACTCGGTTAACTTTAGCGTGTTAGGTACGTGTTATTCTTGGTTAGTTGACACCGGCGCCTCACTGTCCGTCATTAGATACGAACATTTAATTCAACAACAAATTCCTTTCCATTTAGAGAGAGCGTGTGTAAATGGACTGGGAGGAAAAGTGTACACCGAGGGATATGTATATCTAAATTTAGAATGGAATAATAGTGTATTCAATCACAAGTTTTACGTAATTAAATTTTTGCCTTGCCGAACCGATGGGATTTTAGGACAGGATTTTTTGACCAAATTTAAATGCAAATTAGATTTTGAATTAAATACTTTAAGTTTGATAGAAAACTGTGAGGAAATTACTTTGACCATGAATATAGGACAACTAGGACAGAATAATTTTATTACTATACCTCCGCGCTGCGAGTTTATTTATTATGTTGAGACAGACTATTTAAATGATTGCGTTATTTCTCCCGCAGAAATAAGTAATGGAGTATTTTTGGCAGGTATTATAGTAAGTCCGAAAAACGGCAAAATACCTCTTAAAATTTTGAATACAAGAGACACTAGTGTGAGTGTGAGTTACTTTAGACCGGAAATAAGTTTATTAGATAATTATTTGCTTTGTTCTTTTGAAAAATCCGATTGTAAAGCGGAACGAGTTAAAAAATTGTTTTCATTATTAAATTTAAAGCATTTAAATTCGGAAGAAAATGAGTTTATACTGCATACGGATGCATCTGGGGTAGCGATTGGCTCTATGCTTTGCAATAAAAATAACTTACCAATAGCTTATGCGAGTCGTAAGTTAAGTAAATCAGAATTAAATTATCCAACCATCGAAAAAGAGCTGTTATCTATTGTTTGGTCAGTTCGTTATTTTAGGCCTTACTTGTTTGGCAAAAAGTTTGTCATTAAAACAGATCATAGACCGCTAGTTTATTTGTTTAATCTCAATAGTCCGAGCAGTAGATTATTAAAGTTTAGGCTGAGTTTGGAAGAATATGACTATAGAATTGAGTACGTAAAAGGATCGAGTAATGTAGCTGCAGACGCATTATCTCGTATCGTAATAACGTCAGATGATTTGAAAGGCATGAACGAGCATATTATGAGTGTAATGACTAGGAGTATGAAAAGAAGAGAACAGGAGTTAAGTAGGAGCACTAGTACAGTCGAGAGCACTTCTACAAACGATCGGACTGATCACCCGAAAGTAGTAGAAATGTTTAAAAAACCTAAAAATTGCGTTGAGTTAGTTTTTAGGAAATGTAATTTAAACGTGACAAATATTACAACGAAAACTGATAGTTTCGTTTTTGTAAGTGAACAGTCTATGATTTATGCAGACCCGGAATCTCGATCATGTTTCGCGCGAGATGCATTCGTGAGGGATTTACGGCTATTCTGTAAACAGTTAAACGTCGACGAATTATATATTATAAAAAATTATACAAGCGAGAAGTATATAAAATGGTTAACCAATGAAATAAATATAAATAAAAAATGGACCGGTCCACGTTTGTGTGTAATTAGAGATGTAGAGAAAGTAAATAATAAAGATGATGTTAAAGTTTTATTGAATGACTACCATTTATTACCATCAAGCGGCCATGCTGGCATACGGCGTATGTTAAATAACTTGAAAAGACGGTATTTTTGGCCAAAAATGGAACAAGACGTTAAAGAATTTGTTAAAAAATGTGACAAATGCCAAAAGCAGAAGCACTCGTTGCCTACAAAGCAACCGATGGTTATAACAACCACCGCCAACTCTGCTTTTGAGAAGGTTTTCCTAGACATAGTAGGTCCTTTAGAGAAAGATTATTACAATAACTGTTATATACTGACGCTCCAATGCGAGTTGTCAAAATACGTAGAAGCATATCCTTTAGAATCTAAGGACACTGTTAGTGTAGCTAGAGCGTTTGTTGAGAATTTCGTATTAAGATATGGTATACCGCAGGAAATTGCAACCGACCGAGGGTCCGAGTTCATATCAAGCACCATGTCCGAGGTATGTAAATTATTGCAAATTAATCAAATTTCTTCCACAGCTTACCACCATGAGTCATTAGGCGCATTGGAAAACACACATAAGACTTTAAATGCTTTCCTTAGGATCCAAACTGACAATCATTCGCGATACTGGAGTAAATGGTTGCCTTTTTGGAGTTTTTCTTATAATACAACTGTCCACACCGAAACAGAGTACACACCGTTTGAACTTGTATTTGGTAAAAAATGTAACATACCTAGTAATTTAAATTGTGGAAAAGTAGAACCGTTGTACAATACAGAAAATTATGCTTTAGAACTTAAATACCGTTTGCAAAAATCGCAACAAGACGCTCGAAATAATTTAGTTATAAGAAAATGTAAGAGAAAGAATATGTATGACAATTATGTTAACCCAATAGTGTATAAGGAAGGAGATATGTTGTTAGTTAAAAATGAAACAGGTAATAAGCTACAAAATTTGTATTCTGGACCATATAAAGTTGTTGAGGATGTAACACCTAATGTAAAAATTATAAAAAATGGTAAATTAGACACTATTCATAAAAATCGCACAAAATTGTATTATTCATAGAAAAAAAACTACATATCGACACGTGCAAGGAAAAACATCGTAACTCAGTTTTAGGCGGTATTGAGTTAAGATGATATTCTTACTCAGCAAAAAATGCGGAATTTTTCACTCTTATCGTCGTATCTAAATTCGTTATAGTTTAAAATATACACACAGTAATAACATCGTAAGTGGAGGTCAACTGCAGGTACTAAAATTGTATATTTAGTTACATGCGTTTTTTTTTTGCTTACCATTATTAGTTTACATGAATAAAATTGTAATTCAAGATACGATCTTGTTCTTAGAAAATTTGATACTTTTTCGTGTGTTTCGATTCCACCGAGACACACGAAAAAGCACCAATTACAGAAGCAGGAAGTAGGTAGACAGCCAGTATTATCGCCATATGTAAAGGGAGTGACGGATATGGTCTCAAATATTTAAAAAAAGTATGTAATAAAAACTATCTTCACTCCTTTGAAAAAGGTATCGCAATGTCTACGGTCCCCGAAAGATAATTTTCCTTTGGAGAAACCTGGTGTTTATAAGATCGACTGCAGTTGTGGTAGTTTATATATCGTACAAACAAAACGCACAACAGCATGCCGTATAAAGGAACACATAAAAACGGTCAAAAACAACGATACGCAAAAATCGGCCATGGCTGAACATTTAGTACATTCTGACACAAATCACTGGATCGAGTTGTATGACCCTCAGATTATCTCAACAGAATGCCACTACATACCGAGAATGGTCAAAGAAGCGATTGAAATTACCAAATACAAAAATTTCAATCGTGAAGATGGGTTTTTTGTGGAGTATCTGGAATCCAGGAGTCCGGTTGTGTAAAAACAACAAAATTCATAAAAGTGCTGTTTCGCGTACAGATATGTATCTGTTGAGTGTCGTGTGTCGAGAACAGAGGGCCTAGTACAAGTTAGAGTTTTCACTTCTCGCTTAGTTAACTATGGGATATACTGCTCAGAGTCAACGTTAGTGAGAGAATGAGTAAAAGAGAAAACGATAGTTACTATTCGAAAAGTGAAAACAGCAACTCGTACTAGGCCCTCATATTCGAGTTTGAGTTTGCAGTCAGTGGTACCAGTATCTAGCGTAATAATAAAAGACTTAGACGGAGGGTAGACCGATTCGTCTGCCAATGACATCTACCCGCACGCAACAATCGACAGTTCTTCAGTGACCATGGCGCAAGCAATTGCGCCGAAATATCGGAGTCGCAAAAGTAAACAGGTACATGGTGTAAATCCGTCAGTATTTACATCATGTTCTAATAACTATATAGTTTATTCTAATAACTTCGATCGATTGAACCATGGAAATATAAAACAATATAAAAACTACATTTTTATTTCCAATTGTAACCCTAAAACACATACTTAAACTATTTAAAAATTGTATCTCAGACATACATTTATATTTTTCTGTGAATATAACAATTTCATACAATTTATGATTGTATGTCTGAGTTACAATGTCATTTTATAAAGTATATGTGGATGAATTTGATTGTAACTCACAAAAACATACAATAAATCATTCAATATAAACATTTATGTCATCATAATAATACAATAGTTTAGTGCTTACCACGTTTACTTAAATGTTCAAGATCGATTGGCATTAGGACTTATACGAAATTAGTAAGATTTTTTTGAATCTTTGTTGCGCTCTCCTGTGAAATGCCAAAAACTGAATTACGATGTTTTTCCTTGCACGTGTCGATATTGTAATTTTTTTTTTTTTGCTTTTTGTGGGGCGTGTAGTATGTATAAGCGTATATTAGAATAAGACATATATATTATCAAATGTAACCATTGATTGAGCAGTAATAAATCATAATCGAACCTATATACTCGTCTTATTTATCGGCTCCCGTGATCCACCTTATAAAAGTGGTCGGCTTATTTTTCGCAAATTATAAGAAAAGCGTGGCATCAATCATCAGATATAAGAACTCACCAAATGACTGAGAAATAGTCTAGTAGCCAAACACTACAGATTTTTTTCTAGTTAGTTAAAGTGGTCGGCTTATTTATCGCAAATTATAAGAAAAGCGTGGCATCAATCATCAGATATAAGTACTCACCAAATGACTGAGAAATAGTCTAGCCAAAAACTACAGATTTTTTCTAGTTAGTTAAAGTGGTCGGCTTATTTTTCGCAAATTATAAGAAAAGCGTGGCATCAATCATCAGATATAAGAACTCACCAAATGACTGAGAAATAGTCTAGTAGCCAAACACTACAGATTTTTTTCTAGTTAGTTAAAGTGGTCGGCTTATTTATCGCAAATTATAAGAAAAGCGTGGCATCAATCATCAGATATAAGTACTCACCAAATGACTGAGAAATAGTCTAGCCAAAAACTACAGATTTTTTTCTAGTTAGTTAAAGTGGTCGGCTTATTTATCGCAAATTATAGGAAAAGCGTGGCATCAATCATCAATTTTGAAGTCGGTTAAAAAAACAGTCAAGAGCGAGTCGGACTCGCGCACCGAGGGTTCCGTAACTTCCGTACCATAATTCTGAAGAAGTTTACTATTTAGAGACATCGTTTTATTTTTTCTGTAATCTTTACATAAACTTCTATCACATAAAATAATTTCAGATTTTTCTCATTAAAAGTAGAAAACTATACGCAGTGCAAGCAGCGTTCTTTACAGCATTACATCTATATTTTTCAGTCCCTGTTGCAAAAAAATGTCAATATTTTTATTTCTCTTATTTGCTAAATAGTTGGGCAAACGTCATCTAAAACTATTCCAAACAAGTTGATAGCATTATTAGTTCTCGAGATATCCAGCTGTGACAGACAGACAGACTGAGTCGCACCATAAGGATTCCTTTTTACCATTTTGGTACAGAAAGTATCTAAGCACTTAGTTTACCCATTGACTATCTAATTTATTTTATGTAGACCAGAAGATTTTATATTCGGGATTTTAGAGCTATGTACTTCACTTAATATGGGGTTTTCTAAATGCATAAGGACCTTACGGGTTATAGATATTTTCCCAAACACATTGTACAGAATTAGTCCCAACTGACCACACGCCTCTGCCCCCATAAGGGGACCGTTGGGACCATCAAAAAATTTCTGGCCCAACCGACCCCTTGCAAGTAGCATGGGGACGGTTGATACCAATTTAATATCATCGGACCACGTAAGTAATTATATTTATAGCAGACGGAAACATGTTAACTTGACTTACTTTTGAATGAAAAAAAATAAAAAAAAAAAAAAAAAAAATACCGTCAACTTGATAACCTCCTCCTTTTTTAAAGTCGGTTAAAAAGAAACGATACCGACATGCTATTTATTTTCCCTCACAATAAACATATAAGTGCCAACTTATTAGTACATTTATATGTATCGTTCTAAGAATGAGTAGCACAGTGAAAGTGTTACTTTCAGCATGTCATTATAATTAAAAAATAACTTAACTTTTTTATCGTCTCGTTGCAGTCTCTTTTTTTCGAAAGGAATTTCTTGAAGATTAATGAGCCGGTTTATTAATATTTACATAGCATAATAAGGTACTTAAAACTTTTTTTGTAATCATAAAACAATATGAGGATTGTTACGTGAATGGATAATTGAGAATCTTTATGTCGTGGCCTTCTTTTTTCACGCTTTCGGTTTTCACCTTTTTTGGAGATAAAAAGTAAAGTTAAGTTTTAATTTCAATAATAATGATTGTCATAAATCATAATTCTTTAAATATATTATTAAATTTTAGTTCTTTGTGCTTAAGGCCTGTTTCACAAATTCCGATATTCTTTGTGCTTAGAGCCTGTTTCACAAATTCCGGTATTCTTTGTGCTTAGGGCCTGTTTCACAAATTCAGATTCAATTAATTTATTGCTAATTGAATTAAGCTTTTATTGTAAAGTCACTTGATCTCGTTTATCACGAATCCTTTTCGTTTAGATTTGTCACATGCTTACCTATATATAATTTTCATAAAAGTAATCATAGGCACTCAAGGTCTGTAAGTTTAGTAATTATTAGTTTAAGCATATTTATGTCGATGTACATGACTGTTTATTGTTAATTAAAAAAGGGAACAATATTTTCTGTCACCTAAGTTTAGATCTGTCACTAATCTGCAATACCCTAATTATAATATCTATCCCCAAGAAATATATTAGTCATCTATTTATCAAAACTGTCTCTAAGTATAAATCACCGTATTAATGTAAATATGTCTCTTAAATTATAGTTTGATCACTTTTTTCTATAGTCTAAATATAAGATCTGTCCTCTAAAAAGTAAGTCCCTGGCAGCAATAATATATTTGTACCTAAAATAGTAAATCTATCACCTTATAAATCTAATCAACAAACTATTAGTATCATTTAAATCGTTCAATCATCAAAATAATAGATGTTTCACTTAATTAATAGAAAAATTCCTAAGTAGGGGCGGAGTCAAATTGGCGGACTATGAAAATTTAAACGCACTAGGTAGGTTAGGTTAGGTTAGTGTTTAGACCACTCGCAGCGGAGCGAGCGAAGCGAGCGAAGCTCCATAATGCTTATATCAGGATCCACTAGTTCGGCTATAATGCTTATATCAGGATCAACTAGTTTGGCCTAGCCTAAACTGGTTTATCCTATCGGGCTTAGGACAAACTAGTTTGGTCTAGGCTATACCGGTTAATCCCATCGCTTATAGGAAGAACTAGTTTAAGCTAGGCCAAACTAGTTTGTCCTAAAAATTTATATTTATTACCGGGTTTGGCCGGTAATAAATATACCTAACTAACTCGCACAGCTCGCACTTGACTGCAGTGTTTTTTAGTTTTAGATAAGTAGTGTTTTTGTTTCGATTATAAATGTAAATTATATGATTAAAACCTATTGTAGTTTTATTTAATTAATTTTACCCATATCGTCAAATTTCAGTTGAATTATGTTATAAATTAATATTATTTTTCAATGATCAAATATATTTTTTAGGTAAACATTTTTAATTGTTTGGTGATTCAGTTTTAGTGACACTTTTATTATTTAGAAACCCAATATAATTATTTGATGATTGATATTATTTCCAAGTAATTCTTAATTATTATTTAGGTAAGCGTTTTTATATTATTTGGTGATTTAATTTAAGTGACAGATCTACTATTTTAGGAACAAATATTATTTATTAGGTCACTGAAAATGCATTTATT
This sequence comes from Catoptria pinella, assembly GCA_963556745.1. Lineage (NCBI taxonomy): Eukaryota > Metazoa > Arthropoda > Insecta > Lepidoptera > Crambidae > Catoptria > Catoptria pinella. The sequence goes on from OY750771.1 coordinate 3,962,288, forward strand.
AGGTAATTGATAAAATCATACCCATTAAAAAATAAAAAAATGCTTAAAAAGTGGCCCACATGGCATTCGTGATCCGGTGTGCGGTTGTTCAGTACCCATACCCAGCACGTAAAACTTTTTCAGTTCTTTTAGGGGAATGTGTACACTGCCACTGTTTTACAAAAAAAATGTTTTTATACGGATTCGATTCACACTCGATAGTATTTAATGCTAAATGGTCGTCGGTCCTTTTCGCCGTGTCCTTAATTTTTTCAACAAACCCGCAAAACACCACAAAAACTCGAGTTGGTATTTTGCGTATTGGTATTATGCGTCAATAAAGGTTCTAACGCACTACCTCTTCAGCTGAGCTGAAGTTTATATTTATTATTATCCCAAAAACAGTTTGCATTTGTTACACACGAGATTTCGATTGTCAGTTGTTGTTTGTGTTATGAAGAAACGAAGTTTCAATTTACTCCACTTTCAACGCAACCATAACACCTGACATTAAGAATTAACTTATTGCATTTAGAACTTAGTAATTACCACATTACCAAGTGCATAATGAAATAGTTTATTTTGCAACAGTGGATGTTTGATGTTCTTTTATTTATTTTATTTTCACGCTTTAGTGATATTAAAGTCCGTCTGAAATGGCCTTCTTTGATCGAAAAGTAGTTTATTAAGATCTACTTACTTATTATATAAAATTGAACTAATTTAACTTAGAAATGCTAAGAATTAATGAAAATGTATGGGTTTAACGTTTTAAATTTCGATTGATAACGAAACCTTATGTCAATCCCATACATATTTCAAATGCGAAGCGATAATGAAGATTTGCAAATGTCACTTTGGCTAGACCCCCTGGGCTGACTGGGAGTGATCCGGCCGTGACCCTCCAGACGCAAAATAGGCGCAATAGACTTCGATTTGCGGAAACCGCCCTTATTGCTAAGAAGAAGAAGAAGTATTTTTGTCAGAGAAAAAATACTTTTGATATCTTCGGGATGCATAAAAACAAGGCCCAGCATAGACTTTCTATACAAAGGTTATAAGCCTGGCGGATCATCATACACAAGTTGGTGTTTCTTCTGTAATCCTGTAAATAACTCGGAAAATTACGAAAATTTTCATACATTCCCAGTAATGCGGTACTTTGTCGTCCTAGGATTTTCGCAAAACTTCTACGGCCTTACCACAAAAGATTTTAAAACACTGTTTAATTTACACAGTTTAAATGTGATGACGTCTCTTTCAAACAATACTGTCAAAAAAGTGACAGCATCACATTTAAACAGTGTCTAAGATAAACACTCGTTGAACAGTGTTTTAAAATCTTTTGTGGTAAGGCTGTTAGTTTTCAATATCAATTTAATATCCTACGCTATTATATCTATCACATTAATTTAACCACTTACGATACTTATTTGGTATTATATAAAATAGCATTGTGAATGCTAAAATCTCAAAATTTAAAAATTATATAGCTTTCTCATCTTAATCAATTGTTTAAAAATATCTGGAAAGGTATTCAGTTGATGTCGAGGTAATTCCTTGTACAATGGTGAGATGGCGCTGGCTTGCAGCGTAAGAGTTGATATACTAGGAGAAATTCGACGTTCCCACTAGTGACTCGGTAGCTCAGCGGTCAGAGCATTGGACCGGATATCCAAAGGTCGCGGGTTCGATTCCCGTCCGAGAACATGATCTGGTGCGAGTCGTATTTTGTCTAGTATATTATTTGGTATCACTTACGATACTTTAATATGCCCACCTGAACAGTATGTCGGTAATCAAACAACAAAACAAGCTCACAACAAGCTCGTATGAATATTGATATCACATTCAAGTGATAATTTCTCCGTTGCACCGATTGCATAAATAAGCCAACTCGATGAATGTCGCTCGGAATTAGACCGAGCGCGCTTGCAAGCATAATTAATTATTATGTAATCATACCTAAGGACTTAAGTATATTGACTTAATGATCAGTACCCTTAGCACGAACATCTAACGAGAAAAAAAACGCGCGTAAAATTATTTGATTAAGTTATTATCTATGAAAAATTTTATTTCGCTTTCCGGCGATAGATGACGCTGTACAAATTACCCATACAAAATTACTCTATCGAATGTTTTTACGCGCGTTTTTTTTGATAGCTTTTCGTGCTAAGTAAAATTGCGCTTGTAAAAACATTCGATAGAGTAATTTTGTATGGGTAATTTGTAAAGCGCCATGTAACGCCGAAAAGCAAAATGAGATTTTTCATAGACAAATCCTCTATTGAGTACTTTTACGCGCGTTTTTTCTCGATAGATGTTCGTGCTAGCGGTGATAGCAACCTATTAAGTTTAAGGCAGATTTTATAATGAAAAGGACAGATTATGCTAAAAAAACGACTTTATTCGTTGGGAGTGAGATTACTTTCTTTTTCTTAAGCAGGTACACATAAAAGATTGTGTTACATTAACTTTTGCAGCTGTTAAGCATGAAAAACTCAATTGTGTTAAAAATGAGTATTTAAATACTGAATAAATGAAAAACAATAATAACTTCTTGGAAATCTTTTAATAAAATCAACTATGATTTTAAGTAACTCATATGTTATGAATAAAAAATCAATAACTAGTCAAATTACTTGTCTCTAGTAAAACAGGTGGTAATAAAACATAATTATTACTCAATCCATTTCGACAAACATTCAACGTACGTCTGCAGCCTACAAAGATGTTCTCATAATTATATTGTTAACCTTAAGCACAATGTACTGTTCCGTACATTATTACCTGTGCTGTAATCACTATTATAACCTTCCATTCACACAAGATCGATGGATCTTCTAATAACACACCCGCCATTCATACCGATACACTTGCGTGCAAAATTGGCCAGCCATTTATTTTTCTTAGAAACTTAAATTTCACCGTATCAATAAAAGAAAAATATGGCCACTCCTGCACTGATTTTCATGTTCATGGACCTACGTTCATGACATGATATCAAAATAGAGGTCAAAATATGTCGGTAAAAAAACAAATCCTTTAATTACTTACGTTTAAAACAAATGCCAGTTTCACTATCTTAAAATTATAGAGAAGATTTATTTGTAAATGGAAATGGTTTTTTGACATCATTAATCCATCAAAATAATCTGTGAAATGTTAAAATCAGTCAGAATATTTAAGAGGCCTGCGAACAAGGAAGGGTTTGGTATTTTGGTTTTTTTGTTTAAACCCTAGACAAATACTGTCTTAATCCGAATAACATCACAAAAATATATTTTTTTTTAATTTAGATTTTTCGCATTCACAATGCTATTTTTATATTAAGATAAATAATATTAGAAAAAATACTAGCATAATTGGTCAGTGCATTGGGCCGGAATCCCAAGGGTGCGGGTTCGAGTCCCGTCTGAGGTGCTACGGGTGAATCGATTTTTTCTAGTATTTTTTCGAAGAATGTAATCTTCTTGATTCGATTTGTACAGCGTTTATTTTAAAGAGCTGAGGCTTTAAACATATACTCGTTTTTATGAGTATATTTTTATACTATCACCTTTGAAATTGGTGTTTTTTCTCACACACAGATAACCTCATAACTTCTGTGATTTAAAATAATTATCACTTGTTGGATATTACATCAAATTATGACTATAGCCGTCAACTATAAGCATCATTAAAGTGTGTTTATTTCGTTTTCTTAGCATTAAAAAACTTGAAAGTACTCCTTTTTTTTGTTAGCAAAAATGACCACTTTATCCGTTGTAACTTAACCAAAACTTATTTATTTCGCTTAACTTATGTTGCTTAAGTTAGCTTAATGTTCAAACATTTGTAAAAAACTTTTAAAAATTAAAAAGAAAAACCTCCTTCAAAAAACCTTAAAAAAATTGCTATAAAAAAACAGCTTCAAAAAACAGCAGCTCTAAAAAGCAAGAAATAATATTCAAATCTGCATAATTACTATTCAAGTATCTACGCATATCTGATATTAAAAAAACGTCTTTTGAAGTCGGGTGGGGCTAAAGATATTTTTCTTTTTTAATCATAATAACATTTATCGTGGTTTCTCTTTCTCAATTTGATTTTTTAATTCTTAAAGCCCCACCCGACTTCATTAACACCAATCCGCATTGGGCCCGCGCGGTGGGTTATGGCCCATCCTATTCATCAGCCCATAAGTAAGGTTTGTATCCCAGCCCCAGTAGTGACAATAAAAATGGCTGATGCGAAACCTTTCAATACCGTAGAGTAATCACTAATACACTATCATATTTGATTTTGAAGAGTTCTCTTGTGTATCTTCGAAGTCCAAGGTCCAATGTAAAGGAAATTTGAATGAAAACATCCTTAAAGTATCCCCTTTCTTACGAAACAAGAATCATCTAAATCGGTTTATAAACAAAGAAGTTATGTCTGAAGATCCGTTAAAACTCGTGCAAAAGTTACCTAAAAAATTACAGTATTTTCAGGATTACTCGAAAACTACTGAACCGATTTAAAATTTTCAAAAAATGGGACCACCTGGGGAGCAAACCTGATAAAGTGGCGTTTGAATCATGTCAATCGGTTCAGCCGTTTTCGAGTTATCGGTGGACATACATAAAAAAAAAAAAAAAAAAAAAAAACAAATAAACAGTCGAACATAGAACCTCCTCCTTTTTTTGAAGTCGGTTAATAAAAGTTTTGTTACAATAGCGTTACATGAAAACGCTAGTATGGAAAATGTATTTTTTTTTTATTCTCCATACAAAACGTTAATTTTATAGGTTAGGCCTATATTGACTAGTTACATACATACACTTATTTGTAGCGGAATGTACTACGCATTTTTTTTAGGATAACTTTGAGTTACTTAATTTGTAGTAGTATCGAGTCAATCTAATCGTTTACTTGGATAAATTCTTGTTAAGCATTCCTGGGAAATTGTAAGCAACTGTATTTCACACAATCTTAAAATAGATACCACAATCTATACCTTTCAAGGTACGCTTTCATAATAAAATAAATACTCAGTAGGTACTTAAATACTTTTTCTTGTCAAGTTTTGTATCAATCCCAAAACGAAATATAATTCATTATGATTTGTACCGCTCCATAATACTACTGCGGTTATTTTAAGAATTCAAAAAGTTGAGAAAACTACTTTCAGTTGCCAATTTAAAAAGTCACCTTGTATTAATGCAATTGAAACGTACATGGTGGGATTTTGCAGTTTTGGAATGCCTTTCCATGATATAAAATACCTTCTCACGTTTGTTTACAATAATTTACCATAAAAAAAGATGTTTTATTTAAATAATTTGCCCACTTTTTATTTCATTTGCACATTTACTAGTACTCTTATAAGATAATCAATTTATTTAGTATTCATAATTCTATGAGGGAAATTACACAATCAGTCTGCCGCCAGTCCATTCATCAGTATGTTTAGACTGGCGGGAGACTGATCGTATAACCTACTGACTGGCGGCAAACTGTGTAATCTCCCTCTATATTCATTTATTGAATAATGTTACACTTTAGGTAAATCAATTTGCGACTTCTGGTAAGAATAACCAGTATTATGTCACCTCCAAGTCAAATAACAATCCAACTCTATGTTGCACGAACAGCAGTATAAATAGTATTGTAAACTCTATTTGTCAAGTCATTGCAAACGAAACTCGCATTTTTATTGACCAAAACTGCGGGAAAATTATGTGTAATTTGCACGTATTTTATGCAAAATGTAGAGCTCGCAACGAAGCCAATTTACAGGTGCAAAAAACTGTGTTTTAAAATAAAAGGGTTCATTTGAAGATGTTAACATCTTACATAGGAGTTTCTAGAAGTATATTAAGCGTGTTGATTGTTTAAAAACAAGTTCCACATAGTTATATTTATTTATTATGTTATAAAATTATAAGAGTTTCAAATTTTTAAGACGTTTTAGATTTTTGAGAAGCTTATAAGTTCGCAAAGTCTGTTTGCAAATATTTGCAACAATACACAATTGTAAATTGTTTCACCCTCTGACGCCATAACAACTATTTAAAAATTGTTGTGTTCCGGTAGTTAGAGGTAAGATAGCCAGTTGATAAGGATTCCGGGTGTAGTGCGCTTACACCCTCGGCATTATCGTCACTTAACATCAGGTGAGGTGAAGGCCAAGCGCTAACCCGTTGTGAATAAGACTTTGTATGATGATCGTTTCAACCACTCGCATTTTTTTTGCTTTGGCGCACTGTTGCAGGTTCGCGGAGTACGGAGGTTCGTGAACTTTCAACAGTGCGCCGTAGCAAAAAAAATGTACACTGTGTCCTAGTGTGTACGTGTGCGAACCAGTTTCGCATACGTGTTCGTACACGTACACACAATGGCGCAGGTGAATCTACGTTATTTTGTTATGTTTCTTACTTTCTGCGTCATTGTCGTTTACTCGAAAATCTTTAAAAATCCAATGCATCACAACGGAATTTGCCATCATTTACTTTAGAGTACGATAATAAATTATATTAATTTGCATATTTTTAACATATTTATTGTGATGCATTGGATTTTTAAAGATTTTCGAGTAAACGACAATGACGCAGGAAGTAAGAAACGTAGATTCGCCCCGCACTGTTGCAGCACATGGTAAAAAAATGTTGTGCAGGGGGGTTATTCACGATTGTCGGAAAACAACTTTCCAAATCGAATCGGAAAGTCTTCCGATATATATCTTATTTTCTACCTTATGCTACCTTTGTAAATGCATTGCGCTTTCCCATCGGAAAGTGAATATGACAGTCGAATGTATTTGTGAATAGCAGTTTACGAATCAATCGGAGGATACGTGTTCGAATCGAATGCTTTCGAGTACATTTCCGATAATTGTGAATAACCCTACAGGTTTGCGGAGCGCGGAGGTTCGCGTACCTTGTGGGTAACCACGAAACGTTTCACTAAAACAACGTTTTAATAAAATCGCAAGCAGGCACGTTGGTATCTGGTTTTTAACCATAAATGTGTCATAAAATCACATAAGCTTGGAACAAATATCACATGTATATAAAACCGCTTCTCGAAAGAGTGCGATTTGATTTTATCTTATTACGTAAATGTCTTTCGGCATGCATAAGGGTTGTCACAAATTTTAAACATGTTTTTAAGTACACCGTTATAAATAAATGACTATTGATTTAATCAACTTATAATACAAGCACAGATAAAATAACATAATCCTATTATTATAAGTCTGCAATTTCATTTCATAGATTAATAACAGTATTTAATTAAATCATTTCTCAATTAATCAATTTACAGGGTACAAGCTAAGTAAGAGTAATAATGATGTCTAGGCATTATTATCTTTCAAATAATCGTCAACTGTGTAATTTAGTCTTTGCTCATAAAGTAAACTTCTTTTTTATAAAGGCTGTATGTAAGCGACTTGTTGTGGAATCTTATTTTAAAAGATAAAAAGGTAAAATACACAGAAACGAGCTTCGCTTCGACAACCTACGTTTTCATGCCAATAATCGTTTCCCTTTCAACTAACGCTACTGCACGCTTCTTCTGCAATTTTAACTGCAGTCGCGTGTATTCATGCATTCTTGTTCGCAATCATCCTGTCAACCCGAAATTCAACCTGTAAATAAAGTTAAGTTGGTACTAAGTCTTAAGTTTAGTAACTTATAACTGAACGATATCAGATTCTATGGAGTTGGCAGGTATTCATATAATGTGACATAGATGCATATCAATATCAGATTAATATATGTATATAATAGATATATGTGTATAATATTCATAATAAAAACACAAAATCATGTAATCTTAAATAACATCAAACTTAACTCAGTGATATTATTTTTTAGATTATATCTATATACTGATTCAGTACCTAGTAAATTACATTTAATACATTGGTGAGTTTGTGTTAATAAAATTTAATATAATAAATTAAAGAAATAAAAATAACGTGGCAGCCCTAACGGCAACGTGTTCTAGATGCTCCGGTAATTGCGCGTACCGCTGCAATGCCATTTTTGTGTTACGCGCAGATATGAAGTATTTTCGGTGGGTATATTTCTAAACCGATTTAATGCTTCACAGTTTTATGGGCCACTTTAAGAGGCATTCAGCTTATCTGCTCATTACGCTCTTATAAACACGTAATTTTGGGACGCAATTCAAAAGTTTCCGCGCTTCGGACAACGCGTTCGGTCGTTTGTCCCGGCTGGTGTGGCAACTCAAGCGTACTTAGACGGTTATACCAGACGTCAGGGCACTCTTTAATAAACGTGACAATTTGTCACCTGTCATGACAATTTTATGTCCATTGCGTCAAAAAATTTGAAATTAGAGCAAACTACTCATAGTTACAACGCAACGTAAACCAAATTGTCATGACAATTGACAAATTGTCACGTTATTAAATAGGGCCCTGGATGTGTCCTGACATGTCAGGTCTTTTGTCCCTCTCTGTTCAGATGGTAGCAGTGCTTTCCAACCATGATTGGTTTATAGAGTTATGTAATTTCTTATTTTTTCCTAATAATGTTTTGTGTTTTTCACAATTCTGATAATCCTATATTAATATTATAAATGTAAAAGTTTGGGTGTTTGTAACATTTATCACGCAAAAACGGCGGAACGGATTTGGATGGAATTTGGCTCACAGTCAGTTTATAGCCTGGATTAAAACATAGGATACTTTTTATCCCTTTCAAAGTTGTCCTATACTTATGCAGTCATTCCCTAGGTGGAATAGTTCTGTTTGCATTTTGAATTTGATTGACACATAAAGTAAAATGAAAACCCATTATTTTTGCAAAACGACTTATGTCGATGTAAGCATCAACATAGGAAAAGTATTAATTTACTATCAATTTCTCATAATATTTATATATTTTTTCAGGTAAGTGCTGTACTAAGTAAGTAGTTACTCCGTAGGTAAACACGACGGCACTGATAATCCTGGGCTGTGCTGCTGATGCATATGATGATTTGCAGACGGTGAAGGAACAGCAGGTGACGTTGCGAGTCGTACCAAGATCTATACAACTTGAGGTTTATTTCAACAAAGAACAGGCCGTATTTAATACGTCAATATAATAAAAGATTAAAATAGATTTATCTTATTTGGACAACACAAAAACAATTTAGTCGAGCGAGCCAATGAGGCAGAGCAAGAGATTTCGAACGGAAGACTGACCATCAAAACCCCGGTGTTGCTAGATCAAATTAGTTAAAGAAATGTAAAGCATAGATCACATTAATTTCATCAGGCACCTCAGACTATACATGTTGACCTTGGGACCGCCTTTATGCCCTACGTAATAAAATCTGTTTTCGTAGTTTAACTGTTTAACCTGACGTGCTGTCGTGTGTACATGGCTGACAATGTTAAGCTGAGTTAGTATTGACAGCAGTGTTACTGAAAATCCACCAAAATCGCTGCTACTGGAAATGGACTCACATAGTGCAAACATAAATTGGAAAGGAACGTTCATTGTAAAACAATTAGATCGATCCCGTCGCGTAGTCACGACAAGCGAATGCAACTGGATTGAATAAGCCCTGGTTATAACTTAAGATTAATTAAGGCCTGAAGCTTGTCTTGGAAGGACTGTTTAGAGAACGGTTCGTGAAAGTCTCTTGAGTAATGTTAGTTTGAATCTGTGTACTAGGTTTAGATAAGGAACCCGAAGCGTAAAACATAAGCTCTAACTAAGCCATGAGAATTATAGTTCGGTCAGTAGTATATCAACAGTAGAATTTACCTTTCTACCAGGAAAGTCGCGTAAAAATAAATGTTCTTGTCTATTAACACTTTTCTCGCTGGTAGAAGTGAAAAGTTGTATGTTTAACACGAGACCAAATTCTTATTCTGCCTCGTGCCTTTCTGTGCTCATAGTCTATACCTACCTATTAGAATCACTCGCTACGCTCGTGATTCAATTCTAGGCTTCTTCGCTAGTTCGTGATTTAAAGTCGGCACTCGCAGCACAAATTATCTTTGGTCTTTTGTATAACAAATAACTGTTTACTATTTATAAAATTAATGATATCTATGTTGTTTTTACGCCTTATACATTAAGCCTTGACTTTAAATAAACGATCTATTAAATGCCTACTAATACTTAAATGTCATTACGAATCAAACATCATAAAGGTTAAGTATACTTGAGCGTGTTACCTATACGTTCTTTGATTGAAAGATGTGTTATGGTACGAATTTGATTGATATTGTTTGGAGCTTGAAACGAGCTTGCTAGATATAAACTTCCTTTTAAAAAGATTAGAGTAAGCCCCCAGAACCAATTTTACGCATTATGACACATTTCGATTATGCAAAATGACACATGCACGAAATGGCACATGCGCGAAATGACTCATGCGCGAAATGACACATACGCGTAATTACAAATACGCGAAATGACACATGCGCGAAAGGACTCATGCGCGAAATGACAAATACGCGAAATGACACATACGCGAATTGACACATACGCGAAAAACTGTTAAAAACAAATATAAAAACCATACCTATATGTAAAACAAACATAAAACAATCTGATGGAGATAAGGGCAAAGTGATTAAAAGGGCACATTAACATGAAACATTATGAAAAAATGCTCAATAAGCGGATGCTATTATTAATAATAAATTTTTAAATAATGAAAGACGTGTTTTACAGAACATCTACATAAAGTTAACCAACATCAGTATTGGTAAATGGGAAGTTGCAAACAAAAAGTCATAAAATAAACGATCGTTTGTTAAATGTACTAGGGTCTCAGAACAAGGAAGAGATTAAATCTAGTGCCCGAGTTACATTGGACAACTGGAGCGTAGCCTCCGATGCAATGGAGAACTGGATCGTACGATCGCCTTCGCTAATGACGTATTTATGTACTAGGACACTGTGTTATATTGGGAGATCAATCGGGGAATAATACATAGTAAAAATTACAATACTATTTCTAGTGCAAATGTTATACAACGTGTTACAAAAATACCCCTAATGCCGAATAATGTATATAGGGACTATCAAACTGAACAACTTTTACTATGGGACCAACTTTGAAATCGCAAAAAAAAATATCAGCTGTTTCATACAAAATTAATTACGAAAATATCAAATTTGTATGAAACATCTGATTTTATTTTCGTGATTTCAGAGTTGGTCTCATAGTAAAAGTTATTCAGTTTGATGGTCCCTATCTACCATATTCGGCATTAGGGGTTATTTTGTAACACGTTGTATAGGTTTCGTCATCTAAATGTTATCATTACAAAAAAACCCTACGATAATATCATTGTTCTAACAATTACAATTAATATGTAGTAATAGAATTAGTATGTAGTCAAGTGTAACAATTTTTCCTTTGTTTTTAAAATTGTGATCTTACTGATAATCTAATAAGCTGAAAGTTTTATTGTTTTCTTATTTGACTAATTTTCCAAATACATTGTTTGTATAAATAATGAACCATAAAGATAAAATTTATTGATGTAAATAATAACATGTTCCGTTTACTAAACTATATACATTGACATCGTTCGACGCAAAACAATAAGCTTTCAACGAACTTCTCAGGCAATGCAATAAAGCTTAACAATACAAGAATGCGTCAAAATGTGCAAATTTCACGGAAATAATTGCGGTTTTGTTAAACATAGGGTGAAAGTTATGTTACGAGTATGTAGTCTTAAAATACAGAGATATCATAATAGACGAAGTATTTTTAATAATTATTATTTTGTTTGCAAATAACCAATAAAAGAGTTGTGTGTGAGTGTCTCAATCAACTTACTCACTTTATAACTATCTAAAGGGAATTAATAATTAATTTATGTTTTCATCTCGCAATTGCTTTATAAACGCTTTTTTAAAATAGTTTATAAGATATTTGCCTTAGTAAGAGATTATGTAAACTGTCAAAAACACGTACAATAGACAGGTAATTATTAAAGTACCTATTGCTAGATGTTACACATTTTCTCACAGATAAATTTTGCATAACGAAAAGGAATAAATACGTTCCTCTAAATAATGATCCTTCGAATCTAGGACATTACCTTTCGAAAGCGTTACAAAGTGTAAAGATTTATATTTATGTCACAAGCAAATACTATGTTTCTCGTGAGAAAACTTGCAGGATATCCGTGCATGTTTGCCATAAAACACAGATAACTAAATGTGTATTTGTTTAAATGACAGTCTTCCTTTTTCCAACATTTTATAGAAAAGTTTGTATGCAGAGCAGAGTCAAGCTACATTAATTATAACATTACGTCTTCTTATTTTTCTATTTGTTTTTTGATTTGATGAAGCCATAACCATTATCTTAAACGGATTGTTTAATCATTATTTTATACGTATTTTTTATTCACATTTAAAAATCGTTAATCAACATTTTGCCACTTTCTTTAGTAGGTAGGCAATCACTGTAGTGAAAACGCTGAAATTGTAACAATTGACCAATAAAGATAAATAAAACGTTACAATGACTATATTATATGAATAAAACTTTCTCACTGTGACGAGATTTAAGCATTTACACCTAGTTGTTCACTGACTTTTATACCTATAATAAAAATGTTACCACACTAGCTACCGTTACGCTTAATACGTCGCATAAAATACGATTTCCATGAAATTACGTAAGTTGAGCCTATTTTCCTAATTTAGCAAAGGAAATATGTTTTGTAATAAAAAATAGCTTAGCGCTGATTAAGGCCATGCATTATGTCCGTATCGGATTAGAAAATATCAATGTTCAATTCAAGGTTCACCTAATGAAGAACGTATTAAAGCTTAAAAATGTATTATTTCATAATTAATGTTAATTGTGTCGTAACTCATTTTAATTAATTTTTCTATTAATTTTCCGAATACAAAGATTTGGGAATTTATTTTTTTAATTATCTCTTTCAGATTGATTGATTTAAGATACTGGGTTTTATTTTCTTGTTAGCATTAAAATAATTGATTTTAAATCATTCTTAAAACTTATAACTATTGTTATTGGTCGTGATGATATTAGTTGATTGATGTTCGCTTTGACCTTTAAGGTTTGTGAGAATTTGTTGTTTTACTGCAATGTATAAAAGTTTATTATGAAGAATTTCAATATATTTCAGTTTGCTCTTCGTTTGTTAGATTTTTTTATTGTCTATAAGTGTCACAATCAGTTATCACAATCACACCTGGTTTTAAGTGATGTTGTGGACTACGATGGAGCATGCTCATCTAGATTATTCACTCTAGCCTTGAAAAAGTCAGTTAAAGATATATAAAAATAACCAAACATGTGCGAGTCGGACTCTCCCACCGAGGGTTCCGCACTGTACTTAAATAAAGACTATATTTTTTTTATTATTAAATTACAAATGTACAGTTTTCAGACTTTTCCCTGTATGCATAAGACGAGATTATTTGCCAAATTTCATAGTTCTAGGTCAACGGAAAGTACCCTATAAATTTTTATTTCCTTGTTAGTAGCGAAATATACGTTTTTTGCGGCATCAACGGCCGTATCTTTTTTTTACGCTAACTAAGAAGTTTGATTTCTTCACAGTTTTAAGGGACTGTAGATTTGAGTACATGGTTTTAATTTTAACTCGATACTTCCACGCGTTCCCGAGATAAATAGTCTTGATAGACAGACAGTGACACAGACAGACAGACGGACAACAAAGTGATGCTACAAGGGTTCCGTTTTTTCCTTTCGAGGTACGGAACCCTAAAAAGCCACAAACATAATGATAATAATGTTCTGTTTCTTGTCAAAAAACAATGGATTAAAAGGAAAACAGTAGGTCAGAAATCATTATATGTACTATTAGAGTAACACAATAAAGTTTAGTAAATATGGTATGTACACACGACAGCACGTCAGGTTATACAGTAAAACTACAAAAACAGCTTTTATTGCGTAGGGCATAAATACGGTCTCAAAATCAACATGTATAGTCTGAGGTGTCGTCGTATGTACGTAGGTATTTATTAAAAAAATAAAATAAAAATGCTTCATTAACTTAGTGCGTTGAAGTCTTTTCTTTGGGGAGTCGTTTTCGGTACCAAAAAAGGATAGAATGATGAAAGTTGATGGAAGTCATTACTTATCAATAAGTTATGGTTAATACGTTTATGGCTGCTGATGTGATGATTAATGATCATTAAGATTAAAAGACCTCATTAACCAGAGAACACCGGAAAGTCGTATGAGGCTTAGTTCGGGTCAAAAAAGTACCTCTATTACTTATTCCATGCAGGTAGGTCTTAAATATTCTTCTTCATTGGATTATTTAAAATGGACTGCCACAGTATATATTAGTTATTTAGTTTGATATATTCTGTGCAATATATTAGTTCGATTTATCCGTAGTTCAGGGCTGACAAAAATTTAGGTATAAATCTCACTTTCGATTACTTTCGGACGGATGTATTCTAAATTATATTATATATATTAACTTCTAACTCTTATTTATTATTAAAATAAATGTCAATATTTTTTATTTTCGATTTTTATTTTTGTATGAAACAGCTGATTTTTTTTCGCGATATCATAGTTGGTCCCACAGTAAAAGTTAATCAGTTTGATGGTCCCTATATACCATATTCGGCATTAGGGGCATTCTTGTAACATGTTGTATAATTCGAAAAGTTCGTAATTTTAAAATGTGATATTGGGCAGTGAAATGACAGACAGGGCCTGAAGGACAGTAAAAGTAGTATTTGGTTTTGACCCAAATTCCATATAATTCAGCAAGCAGGGTGGATTGCAGAATCGGCTCGCATTCGCAATTTTTTTATACGTCAATAAAAAGTGATTTGATTAAGAACTAATTGTACCGTTATGTGCAGTTAATTTTTATTTAACCAATTAAAACTCTGGAAGGATGATAGAATTTAGAACTAGACAATATTTATTGCTTAGGATGCAAAGATTTAAATCGTAGATGCATTAGAAATAAAATAGCGATTCGTCTCAATCAATGTTGTGCAATGATTTTGGTTCTCACTACAAAAGCAAAACGTTTGGAAATATTTTATTAAAAAAGTATATGTTCTTGGAAAATATTTAATACATTCATTAATTCATCAACGCCCGAGTGGCCAAATGCGGCCGGACAACAATAGAATATCTATTGTGTCTCATTTTCCGGGCCTTGATGGGTTAATAGTGTGAGGGTATCATTAGTATATATGTCTTTTTGGCTTCTAAAGTAAAATAACTTAAACATATTTTTATTTTAAACAAAAAATACCAGCTAGATCTCTGTAAAAAAAAATATGGAACCACACCTGAACTATTCTTTCAGATAAAAAAAGAATTATTAAATTCAGTTAACAACAGGCGACGTTATGGTAAATCATACAAAAAATATACAGTTGACTTGAGAACCTCCTCCTTTTTTGAAGTCGGTTAAACATCTATCTAAATCTAAATTCAAACTTTTATTAATTAATTTATATTTTATGTATAGATCGTATGCACTTTGTGAACTAGTAGCATTAAGCTATTTAGTATTGTAATATATTTATGATAAGTTAAATCATTAAATTCGTTTATTTTTTACGTAGGTACGTCTGTAAAAACGGATTTTAATATTTTTATTTTGACATTTTCTTTTAGTATGTTCAAAACTTTGTAGAGTTATACATTGGAGTCCAGTTTTCGTATTTTAGTCATGAGCGATGACCAAGGTCACATCAAAATCACTTTCTCTGCCTCTTAAAAAATATGAACCGGAATTTGTTTACGACAAGCAAAAAAATGACGTGAACTTATGTAACAGAAACAACAGAAGCGAATGTTACTTTGATTTATTTTCGGTTACTTTTTTAAATAACTTTATGAAATTAGACAATTAGCCCCCTGTTTCAAGGATTGTGTTTGGTTCGTATTTAGTATTTTTGCTTATTCGTAAACTGATTTCAACATATTTTATAGTTTGAAGTAAGTTTATTTTTTTTTGTTACTGATAAAAGAAATTAATAAATATGTAGGCTATTTAGATACCTATGTTACTCGTATTATAGATATTCTTTCGATTTGAATGTAAAATAAAAAAAAATTCTTTGAAAATAAATCAATTATAAAAATATGAACTAGGTCTATCTGCCTATATAATCAGCTTTTATCGGATCTTCTGAATATGCACTTAATAACCATCTCGATAGAATCATAGACTTATAAGAATACTTTCTCTTGTCGCCAACGTCACTCAATTTTATTGATGGCAACGTCCTCCCATAAGCAAATATTATAAATTCCATTAGCTTAATCATAGTTATAATCGTGCACTTACTCGCTTCCATCTTTGAGTTGCTAATAAACATTTTAAAAGAAAAGAAAAGTGAAACTACTTGCTCTCAGACATTATTTAGTGATTGATTTTAAAGAACACATCTATATAAAGCAGAAAACATTTTATTCAAAATTTATTTACTGCGGAGCAAAACAGCACTACACAAGAGAAATGTGGTTTAAAGAAAAAATATAAAGTTTATGTGTTATTATTACTATCCAAAGTAAAAGCTTTAACTTTTTCCTGATACATCCTGTGTTTTTCCTCCAACGTTCGAAGCGCACTAGAGGCCCGGACACCACCAACATTTACCAAGAAACTAATTTGCACTGGTGGAACGTCATCTTTGGTCTTCTCTGTATTGATACCTCTATTTTTAGCACTGGATCTGGCAGACTTTGATGTCTTTACATTGTTTTCATCTTGTGCGTTTTTTCCAGTTTTCTTATTGTTATTATGTGGTCTTTTGACTACTTTTAAAGGTTGTTGTTGCGCAGCGTCTTTAATATTTTGTTCGTCTTGTGATTCATACATTTCTTTACATTTTAATGTTTTTGCAGAATTAGGCTTTTTAGGTTTAGCGCATTTCTCTTCTGTAGCATGGTTTATGAGATAAGAGTTATTATTATTTACTTTTGTTGCATCTTTTGAAAAGCGTTGCTTTGGAGGGTTGTTCCCCTCTTTCTTTTCAAGTTCAATCTGTATAGACCTTTTGTATATTTTCAGTCTGTTTTCCATTCTTACCTTTTCCGAGTACCGCTGCAGGCTTCTAGCTCTTTCTAATCTAGGCTTGATTTTCTCCATATCAGGACCAAGACCGCCTAGTTTTACATTTTGTAAAGGTTGTACAGTTGCTCTTCTTACTCGCCGACGTGGTTGCGATACCTCAGAAACGCTTTTAAGATTATATTCATCTGCTGATTGACTTCCACCGTCATCCAAATTAAGACCTGCTTCAAAAGAATGCACTAAATAATCCTCAAGCTCTCTATTAAGAATTTTGTCATAATAAATTTCATTATAAGCTTCAGACTCATAGAATTCGTTAACAGGATTGTGGTCATCTTCCCCAAAACTCTCTCTTTCTGTATCTCCATACTCTGGAGATATAGAACGTATTTCATTTTCTTCATCCTTATTTTCAATAGTATGAGGAGCAAACTGTTTTCGAAATCTTTCTAAATATGAGGCTGCTTTCACTTTACTATTTTTTTTCATAAGATAACTATTACTTGAATAATTGTCTTTTTTTGAACGATGATCTTGTTTTATCTTCTTCTTCTGATCCGTATGCACCTTTATAAGCACGTCTTTCTCATAGAATGGCACTAATATTGTATCAACATTGTCATCAGAAGGCGAGTCGCGCTTTGGGTTCGTATTCCGGTTAAAATTATTTTCCAAGCTGTCCAAAGATATATTGCTGTCCGAACTTGAACGTTTATCCATTATTCGAGACGAAAAATTATGTCTTTTTCTTTTTCTCATAAACAAATAAGATGACGTTTCCATAATGTCAAAGTGCCAGGTGTCATCAACTTTTTTAACGGTTTTAGATTTAACTAACTGTCGGAGGTTAAATAAAAAAGTTTTTATATTTTCAGCGATTAAAATTAAATAGAGAAACAGAGATTATAATAATTAAGCACAGCGTTCAATAATATTGTAACAATTTAATCGCAAAATTGTTTGACAAAATATCATACTTGTTAAATAAGAACATATCAGTTACATGTAATAAAATAACAACTAATTTATTACCTACTTACAAAGTGCCCAACACCTTGTGAATAAATGTTAAATATAATAACTTTATTTGACTGTCTTTACATAGCCATATTGATGTAACGACGTCTTAAAGCGATGTACAATATTTATTTTATTCCTTTCTTTTTAGAATAATTTAGGTCGTGACAAGTCAAAGCTAAAGTTATAGAACTGAAACTAGCAAAGCACATTAGTGAAAAGATTTTTTATAGAACGGTGAATAATACCAAACACAATTTAATTAGCATGTAGGGAGATTGTGTCTTTGAGATACTGTACTGTTTTGTAGGTCTTTGATCAAAAGGATTTTACCTACTACTTACCTAGTGTTTTTGTTAGAATAATGTTGATGATTGAAAACATACATTTGACGACCTCCTTGGTCGAGTGGCTTTGTACTCCGGTTTTCAAGGTGTTGCCATCTCTGAGGTCCCGGGTTCGATCCCCGGTTGGGTCAATTTAGAAAACGAACTTTTCTATATTGGCTCA
This sequence comes from Catoptria pinella, assembly GCA_963556745.1. Classification (NCBI taxonomy): domain Eukaryota; kingdom Metazoa; phylum Arthropoda; class Insecta; order Lepidoptera; family Crambidae; genus Catoptria; species Catoptria pinella. The sequence continues at coordinate 3,980,820 of OY750771.1, forward strand.
GGTCTGGGTGTTTGTGATACCACCGTTGTCTCCGATTTCCATAACACAAGTGCTTTAGCTACTTACTTTGGAATCGGAGCAATGTATGTGATGTTGTCAAGTATTATTATAGTATTGTCAAGTATAGCAACCTTTCATAATCAAATTCCATATCTTATAAGTAAGTAAGTTAAGTAAGTTATCGAAAATAGGTTTTGAAATTACATAATCGAACCTATTATTATTTGTCGTAATATAGAGTAGCCATAAATATTTCAAGTGTCAAAAGTTTGGGCACATCGTCTTGGATCCTATCCAAATCGGGATAACTGGTTAGCCGTTAGCGGTTCCTGTCAGTGTCTGTTCCCACAGGATGCTGACTTAAACGCTCTCTGCAAATGGAATTGGTCTTTGAGCCAAAACTATAAATAAAATAGGAACAATTGAAAGGAAATTGATTTTCAATTAGGTATTACTTAACCAACCTATGCCCCCTAGCATGTCCACCGAAAACGCGATATTATAACGTTTAAATGTCAAAAGACAATGGATTTTGACAGTTGAGTGCTGATAAAACGCTACATCACGCGATATTATCGTGTTTCGTCGGTTATGCTTGGGAGACATACTTTTTATTCTTCGTCTGTAGTGTGATTTGGTTGTCCGCCCACCCGTGTAAGACACAGGGGGTCCTGGGTTTGATTCTCAGGACCCCACATGTACCCCATTTTGGTAAGTGGTAGAGCTATCGTTTGTTTTAAGAACGCATTATTTAGATTTAGTCATCTTCCTAAGACTGTCGGCATAATAAATATTGTATCATTATTGTGTTCCGGCAGTAACATAAATAATTAATCACGCGTAGGTACATTTAGTTAAGACTCAAACTTCACGAAATTTATCAAAAAGAACTTTGGAAAATCCAAAATCTTTCCATACCTACCAGCATTTTATTAAACCTGACTTTTTTCAATATTTGTTTACTGTTTCTCATTAATAATTAGAAATCTCGTGTCCATTAGTTTGCCCTTGACATTAAAACTGATCTCCAACTTTGCTTAATCAATATATTTAACTTGTGATAATTAATGATAGGTTAAATCATATTCTATTCGGAATTTTTTATCATGTTAAACAGCAGGCCTACTACATACGAACAATCGCGATAAGCGCACGATTTCCGTACCACTATATCACGTAAATTGAAAGACTTATTGCGTCCGATTATCGCGATTCTTTTTATGGCCTGCTGTGCATAAACATTTAAATTTTTCTAAAAGCGTCAAGCAGGATTTGAAAAGCATATTTTTGTTCATATCGTAAATGATTAGAATTGTGTAAGACTAGTTTTTTTTTATCTACAACGGGTTAGTGCTTGGCCTTCACCTCACCTGATGTTAAGTGACGATAAGGCCGCAGGTGGAAGCGCACTACACCTGGAATCATCACCACTGAAGAACTGGCTATCTTACCTCTAACTGCCGAAACAGTTTTAAAATTGTTAATATAGCGTCAGACTTAGGTAAGATAGTGGTAGCTAGCCAGGCGGACTTGAAATAAACCCTACCACCAGCCAAACCGATTACAAATGTACCCCCCTCCTGGGAATCGAAACCGGGACCCCTGCATATACACGGGTGGACGATCCACTAGACCACAGAGGCGGTTAAAGTGAAAGACCATAATAATCGTAACGTCAAATAAAGTCTGATATAGTATAGAATTACTAACATGTATAAATTTACTACTAAACACATACGTACTTTTTTTCTTTATCAAGAAAAGAAATGTGCATAAGTTTGGTTTACATAATAGTAGATTATGAAACAAGGAGGTTTTTCTTTTTTTTATTTGTAGGCAGTGCAAAGAAAATGATAACATACAGCCTAACTCAGAATAAAATCTCATTACACCTAAATATTTTTGAAACCAACCTCAATCAAGCACGACTACATGGGTTGCATTCCAAATTCAAATCACATTATTTCCCATGGGAAAAATGATATTCAGTACAACATTATAACCCGGCTAGACCGTGGGTAATGACTTACTCTAGGAAAGGATTACATGACATAATATGCCATTGACGAGCAGGTAGTAAAAAAAAAAGATATGCTTCCAGATTCCACATGAACGAAGTTGCGGGTAAAAGCTGTTCAAATTGACTTTAAATTTAGCAAACTTAGGCTGAGTTGCACCATCTTGCTTTAACCTTAACTTTAACAGACACGAACTTATCTGACTCGGTGACAGCGTCGCTGTCGTCTACGGCGTAACCTAGGTAACAATATGTAATAACACTTAGTTCCAGTTTTGGACACCGGCTCAGATAAGTTTGTACCATGTACTGTTATAGTTAAATTAAGATGATGCAACCGAGCCTTAATGTCAAATCTGTTTAACAGTGTCATAATCTTGTAATTTGTTAATAATAATCAGATGATATTTCGTTAATAACTTCTCTTGTCAATGCAATGCGAACAACATCGTGACCATAAGCGATGTAAAGGCCATAACAACCAATTTGTGATCCTTAGTGATATGACTCTGAATTTGCATTTCAAAATTAACTTTAATTAAATGGGATAAAGTGTGTTTTAATCTACATGGTGATGATGAGATTTTGATGAAGATACAGAGGCTGCACCGGAACTCGCTACTGTGGTGAAACTAAAGGTTAACAAGTTAGTGGCTTAGACGTATTGAAGGCTTTTTAATACCATAGTAAAATAACTAAGTAAATTAACGTTTGTAATGCGATAGACACGGTTAAGGCTCCTATTTACCTTAAGTGGCGCCCTCATTTTAATTAAATTTATTGCTCGCTAAGTACATAATGTATCGAAAATTTACATGTACAGATTGAAGCTAAGGATCTATAGTTTATTTACAAACAAATCTCAAAAGTGCTAAAAGTGGCCACTTTAGCTTTTAACACTTTTGCGAACTACTACTACAACGAACAAAATTACCTCAGCTTCAATCTGTACATGTGAATTTTCGATACATTATGTACTTAGCGAGCAATAAATTTAATTAAAATGAGAGCGCCACTTGAGGTATGTAGGGGCCTTAATATTATAAATGGTTTGTTGTTTCAGACTGACGGGAATATGTGCTTTGAAAGCAATACTGATTTTTTAATGGCAACGTATTCGAACATAAAAAGAATGATAAATAATAAATATTTGGAAGTTGGACTTAAACTACAAGAAGATAAATACAAAAATCAATTCAAATCAAACTAAGCCATTAAAAATGTTAATGAAATCGCCCGTGTCCATGTAATAATTATATTTCTATAATAAAATAAAATTTAAATCTTTTATGAAGTAATCCATCAATAACCATTGGTAGTAATTACATTACATAATATCTCGTATTTATAATATATTCATACCGAAATTAATCGTTAGATCTTCAACTTGTGTTTCATTAGTAAAACATGTTTTAGCTAAGAAAATATAATGTATACAGTATGGAGAGAAGTTCGATGGTGCTGCTTATTCGTCATTGAAGCGCATTCAGCCTGTGATTCAAAATTCCCAGTTGATATTTTGTCGATAACACTGTAGCGGTCATCATACCGCTACATAAGTAATCGACGAATGACGAAGAAATGCAAGATCAGCGAAAAGTACAATAGGTAAACATTACGCAGACGTGAAGTCGCACTACGTCAAGCTGACTTCGAGACAAAAATGTATGGAGACCTGACTCACGGTATCGAAGTTTTCTAAAATTTATATAGCGTACTTTCCGTTGACCTACAACTATGAAATTTGGCAAGTAATATCGTTTTATACTTACTACAAGACAACAGGGAAACATCTAAAAACTATACATTTATGGTCAGGTCAACATCTACCACGCAAGAGGTAGAGGTAGATAGTTTCTGCCCCGGCCGGGCAGAAATTGAAATGATGAATTTTAATTTTTGTGACGGGTCTGGGTGTTACTATGTCTAATAAGTATATAAATAATTTTATAGTTGTCCTAGCACCTATATTACAAGCTTTACTTAGTTTTGTGCTAGATGGCGCTGTGTGAAATTGTTCTAGCGTTTATTTATTATTTAATCATCGAAGTTAAGCAACGATTTAGGCGGTCATAATTGTATGGGTGACCTCTTTGTAGATTTTTTTAACTTATACTAATTTGCACAGAAGAGAAAAATCTGAAAGTCGTATACTATTTATTAAACCACAAAAACACAGTATTTATGCAAGGAAAGTTAAATTCTGAGTAGTACTTGACAGAAGATTTGACAGTTGTGATGTGAAAAATATGTCAAATCATCTGTCAAGTACGCTACTCAGAACTTACTTTTACATTGTGAAACAGGCCCTTAGTTTTAAAGATTGCCAATGACTCAGATTTCACCCTAATGATTTCTACAAGATTCAGTGATATCTCGAGATAACACTACACGGATCTCTAACAAGGTGACTTAAATTAGGATAATATAGTTAACAAAGAGTCGGCTATTTAGCACTGCAAGTAGGCCAAGGTGCTAGATCGGTGTCAATTACTGTGACAATGGTTCATCTGAGATAATTTTGGGCCTACACTGGTACGATCTTCTACGGCCTTCAAGTATAAAGATGTAAAGTCTCTGCTGATCCTTGCTTACGTCCTATTTGGTAGAATCTTTACCGAAATGAACCTTATTTAACATACTGGCTTTAAATGTGAACTGCGTTTGTCTGTTGCATTTTCACATCCGAGCCACTGGACTATTTCTGATGAATTTTAGTAACAATGGCCCTACCATGAGTTGATACAAACGGTTTATGTTACCGTAAATTATCGTTTTCTCTCTTTCACTCGCATTGACTGTGAGGTATATCCGATAGTTTACGGTAGCGTAAACAGTTTGCATAAACTCATGATAGGGCCACAGGCAGATTTGTCACGAACATGAAAAAGAGATAGAAATAGGGGAGGAAAGTTCGTATGGAACTTGGAATAAAATCCACGTGGACACAATTAAGAAACTGCCAGTTATAAAATAAAACAAATCATTTTCAAAGGCCATTAAGATGACTACATTTTTCTAAATAAGGCTTTTATCTAAAAGACAAGATGAAGTGGTACTGTTATTATAGACCGCCATAAAAATATCTGTCATACAAGACAAATTACAATGTTAACTAATGTTTGAAAGGCCGCAGAAAATCTATAGCCGCAGTTAAATCGAACATGACGTAATGAACAAGTTCGATTTAACTGCGGCTATCGAGGCTGCGGATATACAACATGTTACAAAAATACCCCTAATACCAAATATGGTATATTGGAACCATCAAACTGATCAACTTTTACTTTGGGACCAACCCTGAAATCGCGAAAAAAAATCAGCTGTTTCATACAAAAAATAAAATCGAAAATATAAAAATAAACAGCTGTTTTTTTTATCGCGATTTAAGAGTTGGCCCCATAGTAAAAGTTATTCAATAGAGAATTTTAATATGAAGCATGTGAGTAGAGATAATAATATCTCTATTTCTTTATCATAATATAATAAATAAATACACAACACCATTTTCTAATTTTATAAACAAAATCTGCGGCCACGGTGCTGCCCCCCAAGACGACAAAGCGAAGCGCAGGGGAACTACCTACCTTTTCTCGAAGCGCTTCATCAATTTTTTTGAACTCAGTCTAAATGATATCTTGCCCAAAGCGGTTTTTTGTTAATAATGTTTACTAATTTCATCCACGTGAAAAGCGTAATACGTAAATATCATAAATCAAATCTTGACAAAACGTTACGTCATCACTACTTGTGGAGGTGATTTAAGTCCTCAATGATTTTAGGCATTTATAAATAAGTCAGACGATTCACCAAGACTATTCGAAGTCAATATATCTAAACACCAAAAAGCTGAAATCTTTGAACTTCGTGAATTACCTTACTTTTACTTACATTTCTAACATTTGGAATTACAAGAAAAATATTTGTAAATCCTACAAAAATAATTTATTTACGATGCTTTTGATGTGTCCTTTGTTATTATCGCAATAATTACTTAGGTAAGTCTAAATAACCAAACAAAATAAACTAAAAAGTGAAAAAATTTTCACCAACGATCAGTCAACTACAGCACTGCTGCTAATTTCAATTTTTTTTTATTATAAAAGACGGATTATGTTGTCACATTTTGAAGCTATCTGCTACTAATTGGTATTTGATTGCTGGTGATTGCAAATGTAATAAGAATTGAAAGGTCAAGTTCATTGTTGGTAACACACACAACATCTAACATTGTTGGTTATCTTCGAGTTTAAGTGATCGATGGCATTTAGCACCTACATCCTACATGAATGTTAAGTACGTACTAGAAATTCACTATTCGATTTGTTCGACCTTGATTTAAATTATAAAAAAATCTGATAGTGAGGTTTCAAAACCTAATATCAATATGGGACGAAACACGTATTAAAATGTATTTAAAAATATATGTCCAATTGGAAATAAAGACATTAATTAGTGGAGCTTTTGTCACAAACAGTGTGAATTTCATAAACCTACAAACTTAATTAGTTTTAATTCTGCATTCTACAAAGCGAAAAATTTCGAACACATGAAAACGCATCAGGAGCGGCGCTCAGATCATAGGTACCTAGACACATAGTTAAATAATGATTACAGATTACAACACCGGATCGGTGTTTCAGTGAATTGAGCCAAATTGACGAGACGTTCGGACAATAAGTGATTGCTAAGCATGAACTTGACCTGCATTCGATACCTAGCAAGGCAAATGGGCACGCGTGTCTCCGCTGGCAAATCAAAGAGGCTGATGATTTATCGTTAGATTTGACAAATTAATGTTTTTAAAATCGCACTCACATTCTTGATCGGAGCACTCACACCAATAAAGATAAAAATCGAATCCAAACAAACATACATATTAGGTGTTTTTTTTTTCGCCTTTTTTATACTAAGTCGATCAGCTGACCGATGCAGTTTGTATGGAAGGATGAATATTTTTTTTCGTATTTTGACGCATGTTCCTTGGAGAAAGTTGTTCAGTTTAAGCAACACTATCACCTGTTTCAGTATTATTACTTAATTTGGTTCCACCTCATGTATATTCATATTAAATAGACAACTTCCCAAACTGTGTTTCAGTTATTATAAATAATAAATTTTAGTACATCGATTCCTTCCGTGGTATCGACAATCGGCTCATCTTTTTTAAGATCTGTAAAATACTTATACCAATAAACACTTCACATTCAGAGGTGAATGAAACTCAATATCATAATTTTTCGATAATCCGAAAGAGATTGTAGAGGTAATAAAATTCGAATATTTACGATAAGTACGTAATTTACAAAATTGACTTTTCGATTCGGTGATCTTTTTAGCACCTTTATTTTTCGTGTTTTTTTTGCATGTGAGCTCCTATTCATTTTTCATTATTCGTATTATAAGTATTTAAGTATGCGTGCTCAAATGAAAAGTAAAAAATAATAAATTATAAGATTCACTTCTCTTTTCAGCTTGTGGTCTTGTTTTCGTATTAACAACTCATTTCCTTATAGAAAACCATAACTTATGAAGACAATCAAAAGACATTATTTATCATTATTACAGCACTAGCGTTGTAATCTGTGGTAGCGTTACTGCCACTATTTTTTTTATTAATAAAAGGCATGACAAAAAAATAACCTAAACACCGATTTACTCCACACAATAGATCTCATTGAACAACACCTGATTTTTCTATTGAAAATGAAAGTAAATTCGTGACATTGCAATCGTTTCGATTTCGGTGAACCAGACATCGTAACTTTTTGCCGATCTTTCAAAAATACTAAGCACTCTCAAATGTTTTAAATCTATCAAATCGTCAATTTCTTTGAGTTTTGCCCAAACGATAAGATTTTCTTATCTTTTTTAAACATGCAAAATGTTAATATTTATTATTTACTCTAAAGTCACGGGTATGTTGACATCGGCTTTTATAAAAGAAATTTTTAACTTCTTATTTTTAGCTAATTTAAGTACCCATTCATGGTTTAAGAAAACCTAAAAAAATTAAAAGTTAAGAACATTACATTCCACCAATGAAATACTACATGCAATGTGTGAAACACTTTTCAGGGTAAACCGACACTAGTGGCGCTATAGAGCTGTAGACCTCACGTTTGTAACATTTTCTTAATTTTTCGAAATGGCAAAAATATCTCTGCCATTTTGCTAAATATCGATAAACAGACTCGACAAAAAAAAACCATATACTTATAGAACCAGCTCATAAAATTTCACGGTTGAGAAATGCGACCTGTAGAGGAGAACAGAAGGACAGCCGGACAGCGGGACAGATATACCTAAGCGTTTTTGTCCTAATCTGAAACGGAAACGCTTCGCTCGCGCTTCACCCTCGCTCGGTCAATAATCGCGATCAGAGACAATTTTGAGACAAACATGTCCACAAATATGTAGTTAGAAAGTTGCCTTTTTCACGGATTACAATCAAATTAAAATTAATAATAGTCGTAGTAAAAGCTAGTTTTTTATTAAAACCTCTTTTCTCACGGTATACCGCAAATCTTTATTGGTTACACGTGATTGGCGCCACAATCATCGGTCAATCATTACAACCATGACGGATTGTTATCAACCTTTAGATGATGTAGGTAAATGATTGATATTTACGAAAATATTTGATTTCACAAATGACAAGGAAATATCAACGTGTGTGGGGGGGTTTGGCAGAATTATGAAATTAACAATTTTGACGACCTCCGTGGTCGAGTGGTTTGTACGCCGGTTTTCAAGGCGTCGCCATCTCTGAGGTCCCGGGTTCGATCCCCAGCTGGGTCAATTTAGAAAACTAACATTTCTATATTGGCTCAGGACGGGGTGTATTCATATCAGGTCTGATATAACACAAGTGCTTTAGCTACTTACTTTGGGATCAGAACAATGTTTGTGATGTCTAATATTTATTTATTTATTATTATTATTTTTAAATTTTTGAAGATTTGAAAGTGATTTGCTTTGTATTGATGTGTTATCATTTCCAATTGTTTGTAATAAGTACTTTAACACCGTATGATGTCAATTTTTATTTTGATATTTCACGAATAATTCGATTAGAATTTAATAATTAACTAAAATAACTGTATTGTTGTATTGTTATGGGACCAAAAACTGAAAAAGACGCATTGGTTACTTACTGTGATTGCTGCTCTATCTTTCACGGCTAAACCTGATTTGGTTATAAGCTGTATTGTGTCCTGAAATATAAAAACGTGTTAAAAATACTTTTTTTTTGTATATGATTGAAATAAGCAATGAAACTAGAAAAGAAGAAGTTGCTAAACAACCACTTGACTCGGACGACGTAAATACAAATTAAGACAAATGTTATTCAAACATTTTTTTGGCACAGGATGTTTAGAGCAATTAATTGTTTTTACAAAGCAAGGGCAGATATTATTTTGTTGGCCCTACACGATCACCTATAATCACTCACTGTACAAACTTCCGTACATTCACCGAATTTACAAATGCCGATAAGATGCCATTGTTTTCACAATGGCTGCCATTACAATGGAGGTTGGAAGAAACCTAATTTATGTGGATGATGTAGAGGGACTATATTTTGTTCTCCTTGGATGATACTATCTTTTTAGAATTTTAGCAGATTGTTTTTCATTTGAAATTTTGAGATTTAAGCATTCCCAATGCTATTTTTATATAATACTAAATAATATACTAGAAAAAATAGGACTCGCACCAGATCATGTTCTCGGACGGGAATTGAACTTGCGACCTATGGATATCTGGTCCAATGCTCTGACCGCCGAGCTACCGAGTCACCGTTGTTTTTCATGTTTGACTAATGGTTTATTTCATTATCCTACCGATGAGATGATTATCTCAAATACATTGTATATGGGCGATAAGATTATTGATGATACAAACTGATGCAATCCCTGGTTTTCGCCTTTGTGATCTAATCCTCGAGAAGAGAGAACCAGATAAAAATGACGTCATTCTCTTAATCAACTATTTCTCTTATTAATTTGTTTTGCTCAGTCATTTTTATCTGTCTTCTCTTTTCTCCACAGATTTCCAAGAGCTGGCGAGGCAAAATAAGATCACGAAGCAGATCCTGGAAGCGTTTATTCAAAAGAAGCTTGGACTACCGAGAGGGCACGTGAGACCGCCGTCTGTACATGAGATCTTGCCAAAGAATATGGTGGAGGAGAAGAACGATCCTCATCCTCAGAGACCTCCTGAGTCGGAAGAACAAACAGATGAAGTTCAGGAAACCCAGGAGTATCCAGAAGACGATAGCTTGCAGAGCGTGGAGAGTGAACAAATCGACTCCATATATGCCGAAGGCACGTAAGATATATGTTTTTTTTTTTTTCATTTCAAGCAAAAGCTGAGAGTAGAGTCAGGCATGATTACTAGACTAATATAATCGCACCTTCTTTACAAATTAAGGAATTTTTAATGAGTACGTAATGTGGAGAGATATTATTATAAATTTTAAAGCTTTTAATTCTTAAGACCTGTCTGACTACTAAACTAGTAGCACGAGACTAGTATCACGAGATAACAACTTAACAAATATGTTAAATTGGTTGAACATCCACAGCATCTCTGATAATTAAAAATCGTCAACCAATTTCAAATTAGACAAATACCTTCTATTTGAATAAGAAGTAGAAACAAAAGCAAATCATATAGCAGGATACAAGCACTATCAGTTGCAACAACTGCTCTCCTGTATTATTATCATGATACAATGATAATTATCATTATAAGTATGCCTTAACGAGTGACTAAATATTTCGTAACTGCAGTTGGATGCACAACCTCTACAAATGAATTTGAATGGCGTTTCTTTATTACTTTTCGGTAGGGACTATTCTACAAATCAATGTCACTGCGTGTCAGAATTGCCATGTGGTAACTACAAAGGTAGAAAATATCATGGACCATCATAAGACAAATATTTGTACTATAGTATTAGTCTTGCTAATCATTTCAAAATTTTGAACCTACGCAAACCAAACATTGTGTTTATGTCAATGTTGGTTCAAATATTTGCGAGCAAACGCGGCGTTCTGCGTATGCATTGCGTAAATCTGTCCTTTCGGAGTATGTTGCTTGGCCGACTATCTTAATACAAGCAAATCTTTGCTGACCATAATCATACTCATTTTTCATTCGGTCACGTAGGCTCAGTAAATGAGAGCCATTAGCAATTTAAAGCAAAATCAAAAGCCTTTCGTAACGACATTACCTACCTAGATATAGGGTTGCCAGGTCCAAAAACACAAAAGCCGGACTCTGCGCTTAATTTGGCCGGACATTTTACCCTAAAAGCCGGACAATATTTATTACCGCCTTGCAAACAGCGGTCAGTCAGCGGGGTAGTCGTGTCGTGGCATCACTTGCGACTCGCGCGGCAGCACACAAAAAGCCGGACAGGTCGGACGCAGTCAAATTTGGCCGGACAAGAGGTCAAAAAGCCAAACATGTCCGGCTAAATCCGGATACCTGGCAACCCTACCTAGATAAGAAATGATGTTTTTTTAAGTGCCTGATGTCTTAGATGTCTTTTTAAAAATATTTCGTCTATTAACTTATTAACAACAAACTAGATAATGTTATTTCTGTAAACAACAAGTATGTTACATGTCGAGATACTAAATTAACTACGCTCACTAACATAAAGTATAAAAATTTTCAATAATATACCTAATGACATAAAACAATTACAATATAATACATTTTGTGTTTCATTAAGGAAATGGCTGATTGACAATACATTTTATTAAATAGAAGATTTTTTTATATTTTAAACCGTAATTGTTTGTTGTGTTAAGTGTGATTGATGCTATGTAGTAGGATGTACCATGTTTAGTAATAAATTCCCATAAGTTTGCATGCTGTTGAATACGGCTAAATAGGCTTAAAGATTCTTTTTTATTTTTCCTAATTTTATGATAACACCATTATTATGTATCACCCTATTTATGGCAAATAAACCAATTTTGAATTTTGAAAAGTTTTACTTAGTTTACCGTCACCAGAAATAAAATTGATAAAAATCTCAAAATGCAAGTTACCACAGCCTAATAGGCTTTAACCTTGCAAAGTTCAAACTTAAACCGGTCGACATAAACAGATCAGTGCCAGGACGATTTGATGACAGTTAATAAAACTATCAACGTCGAAAGAAGATAGTCTCAATTATCAGGCAATACTAAATGTCAACAGCACTGGACCTTGTCCACCTTGCGAAGGTCAATGTTCCAGTCAAGGATTTTATATTTGCGTGGATACAGAAATAGCAACTTGTAGGCAGCAACAACATTCCACTGGGCGCCTTAAGAGGTATACCATTGACGACCTTCGTGGTCGAGTGGCGTTGCCATCTCTGAGGTCCCGGGTTCGGTCCCCGGTTTGGTCAATTTAGAAAACGAACTTTTCTATATTGACTCAGATCTGGGTGTTTGTGATACCACCGTTGTCTCTGATTTTCCATAACACAAGTGCTTTAGCTACTTACTTTGGAATCGGAGCAATGTATGTGATGTTGTCAAATATTTATTTATTGAAATAAAAAAGTAAGGCTTAAAAGTAGGGTAGGTATGCTATAGAGTTTAGGTGTCTCAATGAGATGAAGGTATGAGATGCAAATTGACAAGGGATCTACAGCTTGACTATAAAGAGTTGACAAAAAATGAGGGCGCCACTTTCTATGCAAACACGTCAAAATCACGAATAACTTGGCAACACAAAATTTTTTGTTCCATTTTTTTTAATTTCATCTGTTTCTGGCCAAACTGTGAGGCTGGCCCCAGACCTACCGGTTTCATTTCTCTGCTGTTCTAGTAGAACAGGGGGCCGTACCGGCTAACGCATCGAACTTCGGAAAGTCTGCCGGGCTTCAAATGAAAACAGATAAATCGAAGTGGGAAGTTTGGTGTTGTAATAATTATTTAGAAGATATCGATGTTCGTGTGACATCATAAATTAGGGTTCGCCATTTTGGCCCGATTAGGGCTTGATTTATGTGTTTTAATTTAAAGCCCGGCAGACTTTCCGAAGTTCGATGCATTAGCCGGTAGCCCCTGTTCAACTAGAACAGCAAAGCAAAGAAATGAAACCAGTAGGTCTGGGGCCAGCCTTAAAGTCTATTTCGGAACAGACTTATCCTACTTGAAAGTTACTGGTAATATTTTGGTACTGTTAACATTTAGGATATGCATAAAATAAAATAAAATGGTTTTGGCGTGCCACCCACCAGTGGTGAAAGGAAATAATAAGCTTTTTTAAATGATAATGTTCCGGTGAGTCTTCCAAAACGTACTGGAATTCCTCTTGCCATGCATTATAATTTTGGATTTAATTGTCCAATGGAGGGGGTGCAACCGGGTCTTGGGATCGATTCCCAAATTTAAATGGTGATAAGCTTTTAGTAAGTCTTGTTGCAGGTCCGCCTAGTTAGCAACCGCCATCTTACCTAAGCCTGCTATCATAACAACAATAAGTAATTTAACATTCTGGGGTACCGGTATTTAAGTAAAATAGCCGTTACCTCGTTAGCTTGTAGCATTGTAGCTTTATGGTGTATTTTTAACCGACTTCAAAAAAAGGAGGAGATTTTTTATAGACAACCAGCCAATATGACGCTCACGTTGCAGTCATAGGATTAAATTTCCTCAGGATGATAGACATGATTTTTATCAACACTTAAAGCTCCTATATACCTCAAGTGGCGCCCTCATTTTAATTAAATTTATTTCTCGCTAAATACATAATGTATCGAAAATTTACATGTACAGATTGAAGCAAAGATTCTATAGTTTAAAAGTTTTAGCACTTTTGCGAACTACTATTGGTGGTGGGCACTTTTCTCCGCATTTAGACCAATTTGGTCCGTTATGCGTGATTTGCGAACTACTACTACAACGAACAAAATTTTACTGAGGTTATTGTTTGTAAATAAACTGTAGAACCTTAGCTTCAATCTGTACATGTGAATTTTCGATACATTGTGTACTTAGCGAGCAATAAATTTAATTAAAATGAGGGCGCCACTTTGAGGTATTTAGGAGCCTTAATAGTTCTTTTTTGTATGTCTCACATCATAATAGTTCCGCCTGACGATAAATTACTTTATTTTTCCTTATTTAGTGTAGTTTATGACTTATTGAGCAACGAAGATCGGTTGAAAGAGATAAGTCATATTGTAGCTATAAATAACCTAGCTTTCTGTGCATTTAACTTGCACACTAAACTTAAGTTTTGGTCGTTTGGTTCGCGTCCAAGAAACGTAAAACGCTTTTAGAATATTTCACTCTCATATAAAAAGTATTTTAATAAATTTAAATTTTAAAATAAAGCAAAATTACCTCATTATTCAATTTAGCACATATTTTTATTAATTTTGCTCGGATTTTTTGATCGAGCAAGCGCGAAGCGTCTTTGCTTCAGCTTGAACAAAAATGTTTTCGTATGTCAAAGTTAGAAACCCCATCGAGTAAATAAATTTAAAAAATACCTACCAAACAGCACATAATACTGCTTTGAAAACCTTGTGGCGACAACGACATCTATTAGATTATTTTTTAAACAACATACAATTTCAGCAAACTGAGCCACTAGTCATACGAATTCGATGTATGCCAGTGCTGCGTTCCGCATGACGTCATTAGGTTTTTTCTCCGAACGCTCGGGATGGCATTCGAAACGTACGTACGGAATCGGAATCGGAAGTATCTATCTAGATATCTAATTCCAACCTAAGGGTGCGTCCACATCTGGCGAATGCGCGGCGAATGCGCAGCTCACGAGCTGCGCAGGCGCTACACGCGTGCCGTTCCTGCCGCTGTTTGGTGCGCTTCATTAGCGCAACTCAGGAAATGCTTGTATAGAGAGCGCGATCTGCGCGCGTCCAGTTCGCGCGCTTACCATTCCGTTTGCTTTCGTACTGGAGTCTCAGTTGTACATTTGCTTTACAAGATGGCTCTTGCGCCACTCGCAAGCCGCGCACGTACGGCGCGAAGAATGCGCGCGATCGGCGCGCGGGCGGCGCAGGAGCGACGGACGAGCATAAACAGCACGCGCGCAACTCGCATGCCGCTCGCAAGCTGCGCATTCGCCGCGCATTCGCCAGATGTGGACGCACCCTAACCAGCGGCGGTATCGGCTATAAACATTGAAGTTCATGTGAACTGTGTTTTGACATATGTATGTGTGTCAATGAACCTAGTTTTATTGGTATTTTAGAGTAGATATATTATAATTAGAGGCTAAATATTAGTCCGTGAACCTTTTCCCTTATCTTGGATATTAAGGAAGATTGGAGGTCGTTAACGTAATCTCGGAAGCCCTTTATATGAATGTTACAAAAAGAATATCGTTATAGTGGGCGGCGAAATAAATAGGCCTTCACATAAAAACTGTATAAGTTTTTTTTTGACAGCACATACATTACTTCGATTCCAAAGTAAGGAGCTAAAGCATTTGTGTTATGGAAATCAGAGACAACGGTGGTATCACAAACACCCAGACCTGAGACAATATAGAAAAAATCGTTTTCTAAATTGTACCAACCGGGGATAAGTAAGTAATAAGACAGATAATAGTATAAACTGTATCTATATCTGTTTACTGTTGGTTGACTGGTAGAGAATGCTTTTAGCATTAAGTCCGCCATTTGTACCTTACTTTGTGTGTATGTACAATAAAGATTTATAAATAAAAATAAAAAAATATAAATATATGGGTATTCTTCATAATCGTGTTGTGGGTACCTATTTTGCTGAAAGCTTACTCTTCATTGCACGAAATTTCAAATACAATCAAAGGCTTACCTCATATAATACAAACAGTAAACTAGGTATTAATCATTTATCGAAACCCTCCATTTTATCTTTGTAACTTGTACAATTAATCCAATTTTGTACAATAAAAGGACAGTCAAAATCGAAACCGGTTTATTGTTTCAGGTAGAAGCAAAAAGTACGCTGGACCCCCGTTTGAACCAGAATTGGACCATTATCGTAAGATATTTTCCTTGAAACTCTTTTTTTAGATCTAGATGAAAAGAACGGGGATTTGTCAAAACGAAAAATAACACTCTGTACCAGCTGTTTTAAGTTAGCGGACCATTATGTATAAGGGGGTTGATCTTAAAAGTAGGTAATTTGGCCATGGGGGTCTGAGGTAACAGTTCATTTTGGAAAAGGGGTCACTTGTCCAAAATAGTTTGGGGGTCCCTGGTCTAGAAACACTTTCAATTCTTAAAACTTAACCCCTTTATCAGCAGCAACTTGTTTTTAGTACTTAGGTATTTTGTTCTAGGACAGAGAACAGCGCACTAAATAATTTTATATGTGGCTAGACGAAAGACAAAGGCAATTTCATATTATTATGCATTTATTTTATGATAAACTTTTATGAAATTTGTGGAGACAAAGAGTGTGGCTTGAACGAATTAACGCAGCGGATTTACAGTTTAAATTATTCTGCAATCAGTACACTTTTAAAAATTACATTGTCATTTAATCTACATCGTATCAACCGCCACGACATCCACGCTGGGAATGGGCCATTCTTTATAGGTAGGTTATTTATCTAATAATGGCATATTTTTCATGCCTTCAGCTTTAGTAACTTTTTCTAACATCTCATCCGCAAAAAACCCTAATACGACACTAAACATGTAAGCATAATATTAAGTAGATTTGCATAGCGTGGTTGTCACGAACAACCAATGTCTGCGCAGGAGTGTCTGAATACCTGAGTCTGACCTTGAGCATTAGGTATGATTTACATTGAACTGGCAATAAAACGGCGCTAGTTTCCGTTAAAAGTGTCTTATTTCAATTATAATAGAAATGATAAAATTTTTCTTTGAAAATTAGGCTCCTTCCACAGAATAAATAATATCACAGAATAGATATAAGTGATAATAGTATAAGTTTCCTGCTAAGCCTGCGCTCGGGCGACCGTCTCATGAGAATCGTACTTCTTCTTCTTTTTTTGTTATGGCAATCTACTTTCCTCTTGGAAGTAATTTTTGCCAGTTTCAAGTGTTAAATAGTTCAGTGGTAGATATTGTTTAATAATGCTGCTTGGAGCATTTGGCACCAAATATATCAAGACAGTTTACACGGTTAGTTCTGCCGAGGAAGCCACCACTTCAATAAAAGTCTCAGCTTCACACAACCAAGATCGCGCCTATTTCAATTATCCCACATATTGTTCAGTTGCGTAGACACTTGTACCATATAACTGCACCAATTTTAAGACACAATATCCACTATGAATCAATTTGAAAATAATTAAAATAGACACCAAACCAAACACGACAAAATGGCGCCAAAAAACTCTGAATCGTACTTAAGTTAAACACCTGACTTTTGACACGACAAATATGTATCAACTCCTTTCGAACGACATACATCACTGACGTTTTAGCTCAATGTGATAGACATTGAACTATTCTGGATTGCGCAAATCCTGTCTTCTCAGATCAAGTATACTTACATTTTAGCATTTGTAATTGTAACACCTAAATGTTTAAAAATAACCTTTGAATCTTTGTATCAAGCCTTGATCTAAGGTATCAAGTAAGGTCTTTACGGTTGCAACGATTATCGAATTGACAAAAATGGCATTACGATATTGATAAATTTTGTTTAGTTGTCAAATTATATAAACATTTCTTCTAGACAATCCATGTAGGCAAAACTTTTCTTTCACCACCTAGATTGTTGCTAAATAGGTCAGAAGAAGAGGAGTTCGATGGCGCCAGTGGTTTAGCGCCTGACCCAGCGATTGCGGAGGTTAAGAAACTTTCGCAAGGGTCGGCCATGGGATGGGTGACCAAAAATGTATTATCTCGAGCTCCTCCGTGCTTCGGGAGGCACGTTAAGCCGTTGGTCCCGGCTGCATTTGCAGTTGTTAACACCCACCAATATGCATTGGGCCCGCGTGGTGAGTTGTTGCTCATTCTCCTTATATACACATAAGGAAGGTCTGTGCTCCAGTAGTAGGGACATTAAAAATGGCCAATGGTCAGGTCAGAAGATGTTTACGTTTGACAAAACTAGCATACTTGGGAAACAGAAAACAAATAATACTTATTTATTTATAATACAAGCTATTGTAGAGTATTGACAACTCAATATTTGTTAAATGGTCTGTGCCGCTCAAACATAAACCAATTACTTTAGATAAGCACTTGTGGCATATCAAACATCAAATAGAAAACACTAAGAAACCAACAAAGCCAACACGAAAAAACTTGGTTGAACCAACACAAATATTATGCGTTTTTTGCCTCTTTTGAAATCGTGTCATTATACTCGTATTATTACACTGTGAGTGGTTTGATAATATTTACTGTACGCAATAGCCATTTTTTCAGTTCTCAACCTCAGATCGATTATGTTTTTAGCAAACTTAAATCTCAAAATCAATAAGTTTTTGAATAAGCAACGAACATCTTAATATATGAAATTGGGTTTTATTAGTTTTTTAAAGAACATGCAAAGGATTAAAGGGATTTACAATTCTACATAATGTTAAAGTTTTTAATTATTAGTTAAGCGCCTTTCAACCGCCTCCGTGGTCTAGTGGTTCGCCCAACCGTGTAAGACGCAGGGGTCTCGGGTTCGATTCTCAGGAGGGGTACATTTGTACTCGGTTTGGTTGGTAGTAGGGCTTATTTCAAAACTAAACCTGGCTAGCTACCACCATCTTACCTAAGTCTGACGCCATTACAACAAAACTTCTTCGGGGTGCACTACAGAGATATAATTCACAATTTCGTTTTTATTTAAGCACTTTTGCACTCTTGGAAGATTTTTATTCCAATGGCGGCGGCGCTAGTGTGCAGACTATGCGCTCTTAAGTGTCATTCAAAATACCAACTTCTTGTCATGGTCAGTTTTTCACGGGTCCTGCACTTTGGAATATCCAGTTGCATTATGTAAGACAAGTCACATCACAACACAATATAGGATCAGGTATCAGTATAATGTCAACATTCATAACGTAAGGATGACGTTAATGTGTACATTAACATTTCTGTTCAAGTTTCTGTAAAGGTAATGTTAAGCTTCATACACGAGTAGGTAAAATAAAAGCCTCCTCGCCCATAAGTTAGCCACACGCAAAGTTGACCAACCCGTTCTAAAGATATTACCCTAACATGAATTTAATTTCCTCTTAGATTTCGCATATATTTTTTTAATGAGTCTTTGTGACCGCACACTGCCGGTTCTGAACAGGGGCTGCTGAACATCAGGCAATATTAACCTAAATAACACAAAACTATGAAATCCGATAACATTGAAACAGGCAAATAAACAATATACTATGTCTGTTACCTTACCAACAATGTTACAACTCTTTTGTTTAACAGCTGTTAGAGATAGAATTAATATTTAAAAAGCTAGTTGCTAGTTCTTGCGAAAGTCAAGCTATGCCATGAGTTTGAAAAGAACTGGGGCCGTGCCGGCGAACGCATCGAACTTCGGAAAGTCTGTCGGGCTTCAAATTAAAACAGATAAACCGAGACCCAATCGGGCCAAAATGGCGAACCCCAATTCATGATGTCACACGAACATCGATATCTTCTAAATAACTTCGGCGAATAGTACAATAAGAAACTCCTTACTTCGATTTATCTGTTTTAAGTTGAAGCTCCAGCAGACCCGCCGAAGTTTAAGTTATCCGGTAGGGCCCCTGCTATGGTAGCCATGAGAGTAACCTACAAAGTTAAAAGACAGCATGTAAGCTTCAGTGTTCAAGAATTCCATCAAATGCTGTTTGTGGCTTTTCGCCTCTGATCATATGTAAGGTGAGATTAATACCAAACCACGCACAACAACGTAGTCAATCGGGATTATTAGCATTTGGTCGGATTCGCTAAAGGTCGGATTCTCACTTTGCTGGATTCAGTACAGACAATAACATATCAATATGTTACAAATAATAATTCATTTGTTATGTATCTTGTCACTCTTAAAAGTAACCACAATAAGCATATTTTTTTATTATAATAAATATGTAAGGATATTAAATTATTTTCGAGTTCATAGTCTGTGACCGACTTGTGATTTATGGAAAAACATTTTGTTGTTTGTTTTAGTTTTTGTATTATAATATTAACTATTTAATGAATAATAAATAATGAAAGAATAGAAATAAGTACAGTTTAAAAAAAATATAATTCAATAAAATTGCTATATGATAATCTGACCAAGAACTAACCAAATTATATAAAAAGATTTTCTTTTTGACTGTCTTCTGGCGTAATGATAATCCGACCTTTTGCGAATCCGACCAAGTGCGAATAATTGGTCAATCGGGTTGCCTAATTTATGCATATGTACTTCGATTGCAATTTAATTGTCGATAACATCGTTCCTTTCGCCGTACATCTTAACTGTCAGGCAGGTAAGATCGAAGCTGTCGGGGCTATATTCAAAGATAATGTATTCGTATGTCAAGTTGTGGTGAACCTGAGTCTGACCCGTGACAAGAAATAGATTTCAAAAAGATTGGCTATACCTCTATGAATTTGAAACTTACGGGGTTTCTCTTCAGTATGCGATATTGTTGTTTATTTTTTTAATTATTAATCAACATTCTTTTGCCTGCCACTTTTTTAACTGCTAACTTTTCCGGGGGCCAAAAACTACGAAAAAGCTACTAAATAACCTACGAATGATTTCACTGTTTTAAGGCCCCTATATACGTCAAAGTGGCGCCCTCATCTCAATTTAATTTATTGCTCGATAAGTACATAATGTATCGAAAATTCACATGTACAGATTGAAGCTAAGGTTCTATATTTTATTTACAAACAATAACCTCAGTAAAATTTTGTTCGTTGTAATAGTAGTAAATAGTAACTATTAAATAAATTAAATTAAGATGAGGGCGCCACTTGAGGGATATAGGATATAAGAGCAAAGTTATAAAAAATATATATGGCTGAAAAAAGGTAGCATATCAAATTTACAGATGACATGTAACCATATTAACAAAAAAACTTAATTGTAATAATAAACGCAAGA
This sequence comes from Catoptria pinella, assembly GCA_963556745.1. Classification (NCBI taxonomy): domain Eukaryota; kingdom Metazoa; phylum Arthropoda; class Insecta; order Lepidoptera; family Crambidae; genus Catoptria; species Catoptria pinella. The sequence continues at coordinate 4,001,883 of OY750771.1, forward strand.
GTCTTGTTTGTTGTCGCAACTATCTAAAGTGTAGCCACGATGCTTTTAAAAGTCAAGGATATGATCCACCGGTCACTAATGCGGTCTAACTAGATTTCTCATCATGACCGTATACAAAATAGCTCTAAAAATTTATTGGTATAGCTTGAAATATTTATTCTAGAGACAGATTTATGCATTGCATTAAAAGGGGGAAAATACTGGACAGGAAAACTTCGAACCTGTGCGTCAGGATTTGGTGATATTTGTAATAAAATATAAAAATATTATACCTACAACATCACATACGTTATGGAAGCACTTGTGTTATGGAAATCAGAGACAACGGTGGAACTACAAACACACAGACCTGAGCCAAAATAGAAAAGTTCGTTTTCTAAATTAACCCACCCGAATAACGAACCCGGGACCTCAGAGATGACGACCTTGAAAACCGGCGTACAAACCACTCGACCACGGAAGTCGTCAAATAAAAATAAAATGTTAAAAACCTACTACTTCGATTGAATTTCCGTGCAATATTTGAGAAAAGTACTATACAAGCCTTGGCCGCAACTAGGCACTGATGGACTCAAAAATGTTTTTCACGTTCGTCCTTCAATGCCTGTGTTGCAAGCCGATGCTATACGACTATCGAAACTTACTAATTAACATTAAATTTAACTATGCCCTTATACTCAAAGGTTATGCTAGCACTAACATTTCAAATATTGAAAATGTTATTATAATACATTTTAAATAGCCTAACAAGCAAGATAACATACTAACATTGCCTACCTGAATAAATCCCAATTTTTATTTTATTTTACTACGTATACATTTTTTTTAGTGTGCAGTGGTAGCGGATATGAAAATAAAACATAATAGAGATGTACTGATATATCAGGTCTATGGTCTCTAGACCTTGCCCTTTCGAGTTCTTTGACTGAAATAAATCGAGAACAAAGACAAGAAAGAGTAAAAACCTTAGTCAAGGTAAAGGGTTTCTCCTAACTTACTTTTTAGACTTTGTTTAAACAAGTTGCTTTAAAGCAGTTCATTTTTAGGGTTCCGTACCAAAATGGTAAAAAGGAACCCTTCTGGTGCGACTCAGTCTGTCTGTCTGTCTGTCACAGCTAGATATCTCGAGAACTACTAATGCTACCAACTTGAAATTTGGCATAGTTTTAGATGATGTTTGCCCAACTATTTTGCAAATAAGAATATTTATATATTTTTTTGCAACAGGGACTGAAAGGGGGTCTTGAAAATTTTAAGTGATAGCTTCACTTAGAATTTTCAAGACCCCCTAAGGCATATGCACCTAGGTCATATGGGGTATCATATGAAAGAGCGCTGCTTGCACATTCTCAAACTTTATTTTTTATTTTTTTAGGCCGCATAGTATTCGACTTTTGATGAAAAATGTAAAAAAATAGCGTTCCCCCAACCTTATCTCCCAAGTTTGCATAGAGAAAAATTTGAAATTATTTTATGTGATAGAAGTTTATGTAAAGATTACAGGCAAAATAAAACGATATCTCTAAAAAGTAAGCTTTTTCAGAATGATGATGGAAAGGATGGAACCGGACCGACACGCTCTTGACCATTTTTTTAATTTTGCAACGTTTACTTACACTAATATAACTTTTTTAACAAAACACATATATTTTTTATGATTTACGCAAAATTAAATTGCGAAATCACAATATTAAAACGAATACTTACTCGATACTAACGATTAAAGTTGCTTGAAAGTATTTATTTGTAACTACTTAGTTACAAATAAATACTTTCAATACTAATAAGCTTTGTGTAATTTTTTATCGTTTACTTAAACGATAAAAAATTACACAAAGCTTATTAGTAAGTACGTTGAAGTTATATGCCTTTCAATTTAAATTACTTATAACATTTTTCGTCATTGCTATGCCTACATTCTGTATGTAGACAATGTTAACAACGGCCAATTTCCACCATAAAGATGCCAAGAATTTCTTTAAAATAACATTTACGTTACATAATCTAACATTCTCATCGCTACCTTGTGAGGTTCTGTGGGACGATTCGCTTGCACCATCCTCGTACACCACGCTTGACCACAAGTATGTTCAAATCGAAGGTTGCAAAGTGCAAAGCTTTAGATCTATCTGCGTGGTTTGTTCAGTAGAATCTGCTCTGCCGCGGGGCGCACGCGCGTACCTACAGTTCGCGCCCATACAATTCAAATTTCGAACGCGTGTTCTTAAAAAGTTGGAACTGTGAAGTTTTTATTTGTGCTACCTACCTACTTTGTGTTTTTTTAACGTACCATAGACATTTTTCACGATATTTAAATGAGGTTTGAATTCAATACCCTCATTTTAATCGTCTAATAATCATGGCCTGTGACGGTCAGGTTTTGTGAATTGATTTCATGTCCTAATATTAATTATTATTTTTCGGTTTGGCTGGTCTTATTATAAAATGTTAATGCTTTTGTGATTTTTGAAGCCAATATTTGGTCAAACTTAACTTCATTACCATATTTAATTAATGACTACGCGCATTCATTTGATCGTAATATCGTCGTTGTCGATCGTAATATCATCGTAATAATATTGCAATTTATCTGGGAATCCTGTCTATAATGTGTGTAGAAAAAAATGGTTGAAATCATTATAAAAGTCGCTACTATTTCTCATGGACCGAATTTTTTAACTTTTGGCATGTGAAATACAATTTAAATTACCTTTTGTCTCCTTTTCATCAGTCGTTGACTGAACATTTAGTGAATGTTCAATTATTATCTCATATCATCATCTTATGCTGCAGGATTTCTCCTCGACTCATTTCGCACGGGTGAAAGGAAGAACTTCCATTCTTAAATGGGAAGGACTGTCTTGTAATTGCCTCCTGGTTTTTCAGACTCCACATGTTCCAGGTAGCACCTATCTTCTAGTTTAATTTTAAAATAGAAAATGAATGAATTTAAGTTTTTTATTTCCTTTCGTTCAAACACACTTCGTGGTAGTGAAAGATAAGAGTACAGTCACAACCAATAAAATGTATACAACATTGGACCATGTAGCCCTAATTATGCCCTATGGCCAGATGTAGTAGCCCTATGTATGCCCTATGGCCAGATGTAGTATAGCCCTATGTATGCCCTATGGCCAGATCTAGTAGCCCTATGTATGCCCTATGGCTAGATGGTGCAATGTTATGTACATTTTATTGCTCGTGACCGTACGAGAGGTACGAGTACCTGTTATATTACTAAGTATCATCACAGATAACATTATACTATACTATAGTGTATCATTTGCGGCTTTCTGCGGTTTTAAAGGGCATCACATGCGCACTGCCAGACGTGAATCAACTTTTCCTTTAATTTTCCTGTAGGAAAGTTCACTTGTATCATTAGTCAGACAAACGTTATTGAAGTAATATACCAAAATTAATATTTCCGTACGTAGATTGGTGACCATTCAATTAATTACAATTAAGTATAAAAATTGCTTTCAAAAGTTACCTTTCACGACTCTTTAAAGTTCACTTGATACTTTTAACTTACACAATCGTTCCACATTTCAGAATTCGGAGTTATTTTCACTTTGATTCGAGTTAACAATACTTTACGTCATGACTGACGCCAATGTCCTGCTGACGTCACATCCTGTAATTATTGGATCTAAAAGGACCTAATAATAGTTTCTCCTTACGGTAGCTATTTATATATCAATAACAACATCTAAGTAATATAATTATGTCAGCTTGTATATGCTGTAAGTAACGTAATTAGAATATGTTAATATGAATGTACTGAACTGAAAGTAGTACTTAACTAGTATTCTTGAGGTAAAATTTAAGGTCAAAATTTAAGAACTAAAAACTAGTTATGACTTGTAGGTAGGCCTCCCACCGCGGTTTATTTTTTCAGTTACATATGAAGCAAAACTTTGAGACTTCCCAAAACATTCAAAGGCCTATTTCGAAAGCGTCCACAGGTACAACTGCCATATCGACCAAACCCTTCCGTATTGATTTATAGAGCATGCGTCATCTTAATTTAAGTATAGCCAGTACATGACACAAACTTATAGGAGCCGGTGGCCAAAACTGGAACTAACTGTTATTACATATTGTTACCTAGGTTACGCCATAGACGACAGCGACGCTGTCACCGGATCTGATAAGTTTGTGTCTGAAGTTAAGGTTCAATCAAGATGATGCAACCCACCTTAGATACGGAGTTACTGAAATACAATCGTCTATGTAAGATTTTTAATTCGAGCAAGAGAATTGACGATTGGATCTGTCAGATATGTATATGAGATGGCGCCAATGCTCGACTCCGACGACCTCCGTGGTCGAGTGGTTTGTACACCGGTTTTCAAGGTGTCGCCATCTCTGAGGTCCCGGGTTCGATCCCCGGTTGGGTCAATTTAGAAAACGAACCTTTCTATATTGGCTCAGGTCTGGGTGTTTGTAATACCACTGTTGTCTCCGATTTCCATAACACAAGTGCTTTAGCTACTTACTTTGGAATCGGAGCAATGTATGTGATGTTGTCAAATAAAAAAATGCTCATACATATCTGACAGTTACTAACAATTTACTGACTCGAATTGAACATCCTATTTTTAGACCCTGAAGGCCGGCCTGGTGAATGTTGCGGAAAAACGCTGATTGACGTGGAGGAGATGTGGTGCATTTTTTTCTGGAGTGGCTTAATCCCCAACTCTGAATCCTGAAATATTATGGACTAAACAAAACTAAAAATAATAAATTTTTGACCATAATCTTCTTTCATTTATCGTAATGTGTGTAACCTATTGGGAAAATTTCAATTTAATTTAACGAGTAGGCAATTTAATGTTTCTGCAATTCCTGTGAATGGTTGTAATTTACCTGAATAAATGAAATTTCAGATTCTATTAGAATATCGTTGCAAATGTTAATATATTAAAGAAAAAATTATATAATGTCGCTATTCATTGAAAATAATACATCATCTAACACTTCTAGATTCTATTCTAAAAGTTAAAAAGCAAGCTAGTGAGTAGTCTTACATACAAACTTAAAGCAGACGAGAAGCAAGCAGGTTTTTATAGAAATTTAGCTTGCATAACAAGCTCCGACGCGACGCCATGTGCGTGTGTAATCATAATTTGCTGCGACTTTTTCCTTGAAGATGTTGTGCAAAATTTTGACAACGTGAAATAGCTCTACTCTCATCTTGTGCTTGCAATCTTTAACGAACTTTGATATTTGAAAATAATAATGATTTTTACTATTCTTGAGGTCAAAACATTTTTTTTAACCGCAGTTCTTAAAAAATCTCCCTTAGGTGAGGAGTAATGGTGTATTTTTTTTTGTATGGGTAAAAATGTTTTTTGTTCTCCAACACTTATAGTACACAATACTTACAGTGTTACACAACACTTATAGTGTGTAGTATCCAATTAAATGGCTTTCTGAGCCGATTCTAAAAATATATATTTATCATATCATTACATTTCAGCACTTGTTTCAAATCAAACCAAAAAAAAATTTCTAAACATACCGAGTTTGCGTTCCTCGATATACGTTAATGTTGAAATATTTTTCATAACATATACCTCAAATAATATGTAATATTCTCAAATCTAACCTCAAGAAAGCAATTTAAAAAATATTGACATTTAGTTTTTTTAATTATTACAAATCTTTTACAAAGTGCTTATGTATGATAAAAAATGTTTGTTCTGAAACCTATCGTGTGTGATATCGAATGAAAGGACTTTCTGAGCCATTTCTAAAAATATATCACATCATAACATTTCAGCACTTGTTTTAAATTAAACCTAAAGCCAAATTTTAATTCCTTACCTTTTGCAGTATTGTGTTGCGGCCTCTTTAACTATGAAGTTAAATATACTTTTTAAATCCTTCTTAATAGCAGAGCACAGGTAACTACATTAAAATAATTTGGCGCCACAAAATTCTGGCTCCAACGTTTTACAGATAGTTAAGTACCTAGTTTTTGCTGGCAGCGGAAAACGTGAAATAAAATTATTGTGATGAATGAGTATGCTCGAGGCATACTGTAATTTGTAAGACAAGATACACACTTATTAAAATCGATAAAAACATTACTGTTGCATAAATTAAAATTAAAGACATTTACCAGAAGCCATATTGAATAAAATACACTTTGTCCAATTAAAAGCTCGTATGATTAAGATCTTTGTGATAAAACCATACAACCTCATCGAGATTGGGCTCGTTTGATTCGTCTTGACGAGTACTCTGTTAGGAAATAGTGTCCAGGGTCTGATGATTGAGCTGGAAGAAAGCCACAGGAACTAGTATAGTAATAATATACAACCACATCAAGTTTGGGCTCCTTTGATTCGTCTTGACAAGTACTCCGATAGGAGATGGTGTATTTTTAGTCTCAGCTAGCTGACTAAAAAAAATATTACTTGAAAAAAAAATGGTCTATAAAGTATAAAATAATTTCTCCCGTAAAGATATATAACGATAAAGAAAATCGATAAAAACATTACTGTTGCATAAATTAAAATTAAAGACATTTACCAGAAGCCATATTGAATAAAATACACTTTGTCCAATTAAAAGCTCGTATGATTAAGATCTTTGTGATAAAACCATACAACCTCATCGAGATTGGGCTCGTTTGATTCGTCTTGACGAGTACTCTGTTAGGAAATAGTGTCCAGGGTCTGATGATTGAGCTGGAAGAAAGCCACAGGAACTAGTATAGTAATAATATACAACCACATCAAGTTTGGGCTCCTTTGATTCGTCTTGACAAGTACTCCGATAGGAGATGGTGTATTTTTAGTCTCAGCTAGCTGACTAAAAAAAATATTACTTGAAAAAAAAAATGGTCTAAAAAGTATAAAATAATTTCTCCCGTAAAGATATATAACCCTATACAGAAGGTGGTTTATAAAACTGTGACAGAAGTTTTAAACCTAAAAACGTAGAGCGCATCCAAAAGACAGTTAATGATAAATCTTACGAAATGCGCCCCAGGTTTTCAGGTTTCAAACTTCGTACGTACCTACGTAGTTTCCTCCGTTGTAGCGAAGTGTGGAAACGTGGTGAAAACGATGATTTCCTATTTCACTTGGCCGGACGTGAGCGCCACGTTCGGTTACGGTAAACTAATTAAATCTGAAAACCGTTCAAATAATTTGATAAATTACCTTCATGAAATGCAGGAGCGGCCATTTTCTTACTCTTGTGAGTCTTGTACGGAAATTCAAATTCAGTTAAGGACAAAAAGGGTAGGTACCCTTTGGAGACATTCGGTGACATTTAGAGACATACGGGTAGGTACCCGTAAACCCTATCTCCCTTATTAATAAACGAAGAGTAAGTTTACACCTAGTTTAACCAAAAAGTTTGCTTAGGAATATAGTGCTTTGAGACGTCACACTTAAGGACTAATATTGCTAAACAATAATTTCTGTTAAACCAGGTATAAACTTACTATTCGTTTAATAATAAGGCCGTGTAGGTTTATAACACTGTATGTCTAGGGACGTGTTACGGACACCGTAATTTAAAGTAAAGTTGTGCAAAAAACCCTATTTTCACCTTGAAATAAAATATAAGAAATTTAAACGTAAATAAATGTAATTCCTTCAAAATTTCAATTTGACAAGATAAAACGAAGTAAAAATATTTTCCTTCTTAAAATCAAAACCATAACTTATTCCTAAGTACCTAAAGATTCCCGAACACTCTGAAGATTATATTGAAATAATATAGAGGGCGCTAATAACTGGGACGTGTGATGGTTAATCATGTTTTTAAAAAGTATTTTAAACACAAATAATATTTTTTTATTTTATTGTGATATTTATTAAAATACGTTAGTATTTGGCACTTTACTAACAACTTTAAAATCTGCAGTCGCGCATGATGCAGAATTATGTGATATTTTTTTTATGAAATCAGGTTAAGGGCCTGTTTCACAATCAAAAAGTAGTTTCTGAGTAACTTGCTTGACAAATATGTCAAATCATCTGTCATGTAAGCTACTCAGAACTGACTTTTTGATTGTGAAACAGGCCCTAAGTATCATAAGTCTGATTTTATTAAGAATCGATTAATAATTTGTCTCAGATAAATTATCTCTATAATTCAAAAGTTTAGTCACGCAGGCACAATAGTATAACCTTGATTTACGAATTAATGAGGTACAGGTTTTAAGCTCTGGTTCCCTTTGTTTTAAGATTCTAGGTCAAAGACAAATAGTTCTGTAATGTATAACTGTACTTATTTTGATAAATGGATAATAGGTGGATTAGGTAAGTAGTGATCAAATAAATAAAAATTTTGAGTATGACTCAAGTAAAGATTCGAAATTCAAAACTCATTTATTCAGTCTAGGCTCTTACAAGCCTTGTGAATGTCAAAGAAGCTACGCCATCGGTTCGCAAAACCTAAGCGGGAGACCTTGTAACGAGAAGAACCGGCAAGAAACTCGTGAAGGGCTGCTTTTTTATCCCTGTATATTTCATACAGATAGTTTTCTTGACTCGGTGCTTGACATCGCAGGGTCTAACAACTCCTGTAGCTCTACTATGAGTTGACGCTATGAGGGACAGAGAGTAAATACCGAAAACAGTTTGCGTTAACACACGGCAGAGCCACTGATGATGCTTCGTGTAGGGGCGAATAATAAGGGCAAGGTATATTGCTGTCAGTATGTCTGCAGGTATTAATGGGAACAATATTTTCTGTCACCTAAGTTTAGATGTGTCACTAATCTGCAATACCCAAATTATAATATCTATCCCCAAGAAATATATTAGTCATCATATTTATCAAATCTGTCTCTAAGTATAAATCACCGTATTAATGTAAATATGTCTCTTAAATTATAGTTTGATCACTTTTTTCTATAACCTAAATATAAGATCTGTCCTCTAAAAAGTAAGTCCCTGGCAGCAATAATATATTTGTACCTAAAATAGTAAATCTATCACCATTTTAATCGTTCAATCATCAAAATAATAGATGTGTCACTTAATTAATAGAAAAAATCCTAAGTAGGGGCGGAGTCAAATTGGCGGGCTGTGAAAATTTAAATGCACTAGGTTAGGTTAGGTTAGTGTTTAGACCACTCGCAGCGGAGCGAGCGAAGCGAGCGAAGCTCCATAAATATCAGGATCAACTAGTTTGGCCATAATGCTTATATCAGGATCAACTAGTTTGCCCTAGCCTAAACTGGTTTATCCTATCGGGCTTAGGACAAACTATGTAGTTTGGTCTAGGCTATACCAGTTAATCCCATCGCGTATAGGAAGAACTAGTTTAACCTAGGCCAAACTAGTTTGTCTTGAAAATCGGGTTTGGCCGGTAACAAATATACCTAATTAACTCGCACAGCTCGCACTTGACTGCAGTGTTTTGTTTAGTTTTAGATAAGTAGTGTTTTTGTTTCGATTTTAAATGTAAATTATATGATTAAAACCTATTGTAGTTTAATTTAATTAATTGTACCCATATTTTCAAATTTCAGTTGAATTATGTAATAAATTAATATTATTTTTCAATAATCAAATATATTTTTTAGGTAAACATTTTTAATTGTTTGGTGATTCAGTTTTAGTGACACTTTTATTATTTAGAAACCCAATATAATTATTTGATGATTGATATTATTTCCAAGTAATTATTAATTAATATTTAGGTAAGCGTTTTTATATTATTTGGTGATTAAATTTAAGTGACAGATCTACTATTTTAGGAACAAATATTATTTATTAGGTCACTGAAAATGCATTTATTAGGTAATTGATAAAATCATACCCGGTATTAATTAGGTGCATGCATTATTTGCGGGCGGGCGGGATTATGCATTATTAGCACAGATCTCTTACACGGTAATATTTTACCCTCTATTGTGTCGAAGTTATTGATTTTGCATCCATTAAATGAAATAAATGAATTTAATGAAAGTAATATTGTTTTACTTTCTTTTCCTTTGAACGCTAACTTAAAAGTTAAATAAAGAATGTAGTTCGTAATCTCGCCAATTCCATATTAAAACATAAGAGTTGCTGAATCGTTCATTGTTTATCTTTAAGCATCATGTTAGCGTTAGATTTCAAACAAATAGATGGTCATTAGAACAAGGGACTATTCTAAGACAAACTTGATTTTATGTAACCTATTTCTGATTTTAGACACCAAAGAGAATCTTTAATTGAGATTATTATGTTCAAATTAAACATTGTAATGGCTTTAACCATAGTTTACCATAAAATATCCATTGTGCAGCATGACTTGTTTGGAATGCCAAGTTTCTAAATATTTGAAAATGTATAATAAGGACTCGCAAATGAAATAATTTACATTATTGCCATTCAAATAAACTAAGTCAAGCAAAAGTAGGTGAACACTTAAGCCGATTCAGAAACGTCCTTCCGAATGAGTGGATCTTAGTGTTCCATATAATTAGATTAACGTTATTAAACGTAGCTGTGGTCACGCATTTCATAAAAGAAACCACAAAAATAACTGAAATACATCGTTTTTTCGTTACAAATGAGATTAAATAAGTGTTAAAATCTCTGAAGCCATAACTGTGCAATAATATCAATGTGAGGTTTTTGCGAAATCAATTCATTTCCCATTTAGACCGCAAGCTGGCTAAACAAAACAATAATTTTGATTAGAAATTGCGAAAGAAAACTTAATTTATTTAGTAATTATCAAATAATTAGTCAATGGTACGTTATTGTGTGGCATTTTTTAGTTTTAAAATTCGAACAAACTAAATCGACGTGGACCAGTAAACGTCAAACAATTGTTTTTAAAGTGCAGTGTTGTGATCAGTCAACCATCCATGGACAAATCTGAGACCATAAAAAAGCTTTAAAATGAATCAACGTCAGATATTGTGTGGTGTGATCTTCGTGATGAGCTGTATCGTCGGTACTAAAACTGTCAGCTACCAACCATCCTTGGGGAAATCATCAGGTAATAAGACTTTATTCACTCTTTTATCTTCGTTTCATTATTAAGGCCCCTATATACCTCAAGTGGAGCCCTCATTTTAATTAAATTGATTGCTCGCTAAGTACATAATGTATCGAAAATTCACATGCACAGATTGAAGTAGTAGTAGTTCGCAAAAGTGCCAAAAGTGGCCACTTTTAGCACTTTTGCGAACTACTACTACAACGAACAAAATTTTACTGAGGTTATTGTTTGTAAATAACTATAGAACCTTAGCTTCAATCTGCACATGTGAATTTTCGATACATTGTGTACTTAGCGAGCAATAAATTTAATTAAAATGCGGGTGCTACTTGAGGTATATAGGGTCCTTAATGAAGAAAAACATCAAATCTAAGTCGTAAGTTACGAGTATACGCTCGTTATGTTTAAGACCTCTAACTAAACTATTGTTGTAACAGCGTGATAGTGAGTTATATTACTTTATTCATGCTATATTACAAATAATTATGTAAATTATCAAATTACTAGGGATTATGAAAATTACTCTCCTCATTAATAAACCAAACCAATCTATTGACACGTTTTGTGATAATAGCTTCCCTGCAATTAGCTTATAATAATTAAATATTATTTTTATTACCATCATTAATTCATGCATTCTAATCAAACCAAAAGTAGTACCAGAACCAGTAGTGCATAGTAAAAGACTTTTAAACAGTTTAAACTTACCTAAATATTATTTAAATTTAATTGTTGATAAAGAAGATGAATCCCAGTGCTTGGTAAAACCTAAATAGGTTTATATAGCACTGTTGAATGTAAGAAAACATTGTTGTAACTTTAAGTGTTTTAGTAATAGATAAATAAATAACTTTGATGTTAAGAAAATATTCTGCAATTGCAGTGGCAGTATTAAGGATTGTCATCGTATTTCTATCATACTATTATGGTAAAAGAAAATTACTTTAGTTAGCATATTATTCTAATTTACTTGAAATAAGATTTTATAGAGAGGAGCTCTATGGCGCAGTGGTTTAGCGCCTGGCCCAGCGATTGCAGAGGTTAAGCAACTTTCGCAAAGGTCGGTCGTGGGATGAGTGACCAAAAAATTATTATCTCGAGCTCCTCCGTGCTTCGGAAGGCACGTTAACCGTTGGTCCCGGCTGAATTTGCAGTCGTTTACACCCACCAATCCGCATTGGGCCCGCGTGAGTTATGGCCCATCCTCCTTATCCACTCGTAAGGAAGGCCTGTGCCTGAGGCACAGTGGGGACATTAAAAATGGCTGATGATCTAAGATTTTATAACTTTGTTGTAACTGTGTGTTACAGTAATAAAATCATTTGATTTTACAGAATATATCAAGAGTGTTGGCAAAGCTTATTATGAGAACTCATTAACGTCCGAACAAGAAGAGAGTAAGTATCGAATACGTAAATATTTTATGAATGTATCCTATTCTATGTATACTAAAATGTATTCTTTGATATAACACTTATTTTACAAAATTTAAGCTAAGAATAGTTTAGCAGTTAAATCTGTTTCCAGCCAGCGATAAAACGTTAATTTTTTGACACCAAAATAATAAGTTTAAGCTATTTGTAGTTAGTAGCACAGTTAAAGTAGTATGTGAGCAAACAGTATTTTGTCACCGTGTGTTATCAGTATTGCTAGGATTCAATTTAAACGCGCGTTACTTACCACAGTTTAATTGAACCTCAAGTAAAATTTGTTTTTGAGTCATAGTATTAAAATTTATTTTGTATGGAAGCAGAGAATAAATATACCGCCAAAAAAGTTTGACAACTAAAATTATGGATATCGAGAATCATGATAAATTGAACTGCCGCACTCCTTTTAAGATTAATTGCTTAACTCGTTTCATTAACAGTCCTTTAATTAAAAAAATATTTATGCCACTTATCGTTATTTTTGAAACTAGTGGCTCTGTGAGCTGCAGGCCTCGCGTTTGTGACATTTTGAAATGGTTGAAATCTTTTTTTTATTTCATTTCGAAAAACTGAATCGACAAAAAACTTGGCTCTTTTAATTTTAAAGCTGTTATGACCTCATTCGGACTTTTTTGTCCTATGTTTTCAGTATATTATTATAAATAGGTACGTCGAAGTTTAAAACAACTTTTGCAATATTATCTAGGTACAAGGCATTCAAAGCAATGAAAATAACAATCATTGAATTCAATTGAATCAATTGAATGGCCAGTAAATAATGTAACTTAAAGGGTGGATTTAATGAATTTAAATAAAAACTTGATGGACTTGTATATCTTATTGCCGAAATTTGAATTTCGTGACATCTTGAACTGAATTGACAGGATTTAGTAATTTTTCAGAAGCGAATAAACAACGACAAGAATTACACCAGTCGAAAGAAAAAAAAAATTTTTTTTTAACTGGCAAACTTAATATCGATAAAAATGGACTTAGTGACTTTTAGAATTAAGCCATCCAAACGTTGTTGTTTATGATGTAACAAGGTTGTTGGTATTTTACAAATAACTCTGTAAAGTACCTAGTTTAGAGAATGTAATTTCTTCTTGACGAACGCATTATACAACCGTTTCACCGGCAAGTCGAAGTGTAATAATAAGTCTGAAAATTGCATTGCCCTTCGATTGCCAACGATTTCTTTCGGCGAATGCGATAAGCGCGTACCGCGGCATTCTTCTCGCACCTCACCGTATTTGTCCGTGACGGCATTTCTGCTCGTCTCTCGAATTTAAAGTAACCATCTCCGTGGGAATTCCGATGATTTTTATAGCCTTTTTAGGAAAAAATATAATTAACATACTTTGTGTCTTGTACAAGTTTCCTTTATGGTCGGAAATATTTTAAGAAGTAAGTAAATGCTAATTTAGTGAAAAGACAAAGTGACATGTTGTAAATATTTTGTTAGCTCAAAGAACAACATCTTTATAAACAAATATTAACTGAAATAAAATAAGCATGAAATTAAGCTATAAAGCGACATTATTATCCTCGTCATCTAGATAGTTAATACAAAACCGTTTTTATATAATACTAAATAATATACTGTAAATGCTAAATATCAAAATTAAAAAAGAAACCGTTTACCCAAAATGCTCTATAACATGTCACTTTTCAGCTTACTTTAAAATATATCATGAGAAGACACTTTTTAACTATACCAAATTAATCAATTGTGAAATCCAGCAAAAAACACCTTGAACTTATAAAGGGCTCACTCCATTCAATGTTATTTTTTTAGCATATATCTACTAATAATACCTCATATGGCATTTGAGAAGTTTTGTAACATCTCTAAGTAAAAAGTCATCAATGACCTTTTTGAGGTTTACCCTGTTTGCCAAAGTTGGTCAAGTGACGTTGGTCAATGTTGGTAATTTAGTCTTTCATCAAAAGAATTGTCATTAACAAGTAGTGTCGGTGACATAAAAGGTCAAGGTTTTTATCACGTAAGTAGCAAAATGATGAATGCATATTTGATGACTGACTAAACGGCTATTCACATGTACCACAACCACACTACATCGCAACACTAAGGGTGAGAAAACTTTTTTCACCTTTCCAGTACGAAAAGGGCGCTTTTAGCGCGTAAAAACTCGCAGCAAAATCGATTTCCGCTGCGAGCAAAGGAAGCGTCTAACTCCAAAAGAGTTGAGAGAACTGTAAAAGTTGGAAGTTTCTAATGCTAAATTTAGCTGTTTACCAGGAAAGTCACGTGAAAATAACTATTCTTACTTATACCACTTTTCTCACTGGTAGAGGTGAAAAGTTTAACACGAGACCAAATTTTTGTGTCTATATAGAATCACTCGCCTTCACTAGTTCGTGAATTAAAGCCAGCACTCGCAGCACAAATTAACTTTGGTCTCTAGTATAACAAATAACTATTATCGTTCTCCTTGCTGTGTATGTGTTATTCTATGAGGTAGCCCACAGTGGGTATGGCCCCCCTTTCGAGGTCCCGCATTGAGTCCACTAGGGACAACGGGAATACAGGGGTTAGGGGCTAGGTGGGATCACGGGAAGCGGTCATGAAGGGTACCTGAGGCCCTCACCGTTGGGTGGGGAGGCATATCGGCATTTTTCTTCGGCATAAAATAAAACGTGTGTCTGAAATTTGTGGTCCACTCTTTTTCGTTGCATTTTATTGCACTGCTTTCATTAAAGGTTAGAATATTACGCAAATTAAAACAAATAAGAGAAAATACAATGCGGAAACAACCAATTTCATACATGGTACACATTTTTCATACTGCCTATTTTTCATCATAGCGAAATTTCTACAACCAACCATCTGTTCGAGCGTCATTAATCATTACACAACACACATTGTTGCGTGTCTAAGTACATCAAAAAATACAAACAAAACAAAAAATATTATTAACTCGCCAATGGCAATCACACAGACCCGCAATTTTCAACATTACACACTCACTTTCTAAATAACTGTAGGTACTGCAGTTTTAATGGAAAAAAAAGAATCACTACTGGAGTTTTAACTCAATTAGGATCATACAAAGTGTAATATTTCTTTAGCCGGTTTATTTGCAAGACTAATTACATTTCCAGGAAAAGTATTTCATGTTTTTCCTTCCAACTACTTTTGCAATCGGAAATCCAACTTTTCATCATTCGGTGCGAGTTTTTCTTTATATTGTCAAAGTATTAAGGAATTCATTACATTTTAATTATGCATTCGTTATACGTTGATGATGCGAAAATACGCGGGACAGTGTTTGATATCATCATGTATTCTTTATCATCCGTAGTAAAAGCTCTTCGTCTGGTCAACTGCTAAATCGACCCTAGTTTTTATTCAAATATCTGTAATAGTTTTGTACCCAGCTTATGACAGCATTAGCCTACGGAAGAGGTCTGTACATTATGCAGTGGCCTAAGATATTGTGCTGAATGGCAAAAACATGTTTAGATTGTGAAACAAAAACATATTTACCGAAAACAGTGAATAAAAAGCACTTTTAATCACTATTTTGGTATTTGAATTAAGAACACAATTCGACCTCTATCTAAATTCTATACAACCTCTTTGCGCAAAAAATACTCGATACAAACTCCTTGTGCAAAGAATACTCGACTTACAAACTCCTTGTGCAATAGTTATTTGTTATACAAGGACCAAAGTCAATAAGGCACGAGGCAGAACAAAAATTTGGTCTCGTGTTATAAACATACAACTTTTCATTTCTACCAGCGAGAAAAGTGTTATGGGTAATAACAGTTATTTTCACATGACTTTCCTGGTAAAAAGCTAAATTCAGCATTAGAAAATTAATCTCCCAACTCCTTTGGAGAAAGATCGCTGGACGCACTCATTTTTTGTAATCTAACACAAAAATAGTTCATCATACCTATGCTGAAAAAAATAGATTCATAGAGTTAAGAGTTAAGTAGATTTCCGTCGTCTTGGTTTACAATACGTTGTGTTTTTATCTTATTTATTAATATCCCATCTTATTTATTTATTTACTAAAACTAATCTGTTACATATTATATTTAATTTATTTTTTTATTTCATACATCCTGCGACCTCATTTCGTCCATACTCTTTATTTCGAATTATCAACTTTCTTTTCAACAATCCTTCTTTTAAACTCCTTGGTATATCCGTGTATCCTTGGTATATTTATACTTTTTAATCTATGTCTGACAAAAAAAAGCATTCTATCTATCCTTTTTTTACATATCAATTTTACAAGTACTCATCCTTGTCACTCCATTTTTGTTTTTTTAAATTAATTGTTTCAAAAGGTGGTAAGAGAAATTAAAAAATAACTTTACTATAATTTGATTTTGCTACGAGTTTTTACGCGCCGAGTGCTGGAGTGGTGAAAAAGTTTTGTCATTGGAACTTACATCGCTGCACTAAAATTATCTAACACAAGAAATTCGTGTTTGTATGTCAAGTAAACATTTGTCGGCAGATTGAGTATGATGATATATGTCGTGACGTCGACTACTTGACAGACCCCAGTGACCTCCGGTTTATGCAACTTTGTTTTAATATTTGACTACATAAACATCACATACATTGCTCCGATTCCAAAGTAAGTAGCTAAAGCACTTGTGTTATGGAAATCGGAGACAACGGTGGTATCACAAACACCCAGACCTGAGCCAATATAGAAAAGTTCGTTTTCTAAATTGACCCAACCGGGGATCGAACCCGGGACCTCAGAGATGGCGACACCTTGAAAACCGGTGTACAAAGCCACTCGACCACGGAGGTCGTCGTTGTTTTATATGTAAAATGTTCTATTAAAATTTACGCGCATACTAGACAATTAAACAAATGAATGTTTCACATAATGTAAAACGGAATAAGTTTATTTATTTAAAATAATCCTTAGTTATTTTTTATTGGTACAAAAAAATCTTTTATTTTTATCCTCAATTTCATTTCATAATCTGAAATATTTAATTGTATTATATTTTTAAAAATAGAACCATTTTGAAACTCATTTTCATTAAAATTTCCATTGTTTTAGAATGCACGAGCTGCAACGACGACGAACTAGGCGTCACCCGGTGGACGATGCCTCTACTCAAGTCTGGAGAGAAGAGATACTACTTAGGGATCTTCTTCAAGGTATTTATTATTTAAAGCATTCTCTATCTTTCAAAATGCTTACGGCGATTAGTGCCTTCACAGTGGCGCCCTCATTATATTAAATTTATTACTCGCTAAGTACATAATGTATCGAAAATTCAAACGTACAGATTGAAGCTAAGGTTCCATAGTTTATTTACAAACAAACCCCTCAGTAAAATATAGTTTGTTGTAGTAGTAGTAGGCAAAAGAGCAATAAGTGGCTACTTTTAATCGTCTTAAGGGGTCAATTTTACTAATGGGGCTAATTAATTAAAATATTTGAAAGGGTATGGCGATAATTTTCGTGTAGTTTTGGATTTTATAGTAAACTAGCTGTCTGCCCCAGCTTCGCACGGAAGGCGCCGGCACCATCTATTTGTATATTGCGATTTTAAATGACGGAAAAGAGACTTTTTTTACGTCTTACTGTACATTATTTTTTATTTTCTTTTATACAAACCTTGTCCTAATAATAACAAAAACAACAAAAAAAGAGTTATCTAATTTGGTGCAGTCGTTCTGAAGTTGTGCGTTTACTTACATTTCGGCGATTCATTTTTATTTGTATAGATATTCGACAATTGGCATTTTTAATACTATACTGAATACCTTTGCACCGTCAAATAAATAAAACGTAAAAACTTTAGTTTATCAGTCTTAAATAAACAAAAACTATTGTGCAAATTCCTTCTCTTCACTTCAACAGTTTTGTTTTCAATTTGCATAATTTATAAAAAGTTTAGAATCATTAGTTTATTCAAAACGTTGAATGCTGTAAAATACTGATTATCTCTCCCATCCCATCTCTATCTCCAGACTCTAGTGTGGAGGGAACAACAAATTCGAATACGAAAAACAAATGAAGGCATCCAAAATAAGAATGAAAAAGAAACAAAAAACCATCACCCGTAGAGACGTCTCGTACGCATCTTAGTGATGTAACAGTTCGATTGACTCGCGCTTTCGCTTTCGCCGAGTGTAATGGCGCCGCGCCCGTTAAACTTCGTATTTAAATGTGTTCTCTTAATATTGTTTTGATGCCACCTACTACAGGTAAAGTATTAACAGTAGTGTGAAATAAGAATAAAAAAAAATTGTACTTATAAAGTAACATGACTTACTCACTGATTCATCAACGTATATTATATTGGATTTCGGCTAAAAGATAGTTATTATGATTTAAGTAAAGCATTTTTGAAAATTCCCACGTAAAATGGAGTCGCACGCGAATAAAGTCGGGCGGAAGCTAGTACTCGTATTGCCATCAATTCCATTAATATCTATTCAAAATCTTATTTTTTTCCATATTAAATATAGACTTACTTGCATAAACCCTTGCCTACTTTTTATACCCTATACCTTTATTCCTATTAACATAGAAAAGCTTAACCATCGAAATTGCCCATTGAATCATCTTACAAATATTGTATAAGTACTGCCTGTCGATTTTGTAACCAAACTCGCATCTCACTTCGAACCTCACTTCACTTCGCCTGAATTTGTTATTAGAAATTAGCTAAATATAAGCTACTTTACCGATTGCAAAAGGTTTTAGGTAGCCGTAGCTATCTAAATCTTTTGTGATTAAAAAAGCAGCGTAAGAGTTGATATACTAGAAGAAATTCGACGTTCCCACTAGTGACTCGGTAGCTCAGCGGTCAGAGCATTGGACCGGATATCCAAAGGTCGCGGGTTCGATTCCCGTCCGAGAACATGATCTGGTGCGAGTCCTATTTTTTCTAGTATATTATTTGGTATTATATAAAATAGCATTGTCAATGCTTAAATCTCAAAATTTAAAAAATTAAAAAAGCAGCTGATCATTTTCCCATTTATGATTCCAAATTCCCGCGCAATGAAGTGAGATTCGTAGTGAGGGTTCGAGTTTGGTTACAGAATCGACAGGCTGCTCATATGAATATAATGATTTACGCACGAAATACAATTGACTGTTCAACCTTTGCCAGACCACTTTCTTATGCAAATGCACGAACATACATAAAACAATTAGAATTCGCCCTTGATTTCTACGGATGTCCGCTGCTCGCGATATACGAATATTATATCCGCTTCGGATATTTAGGGAAATACAGGATATTATTGCTGACGGTAAAGATATCCGATCATATATTGTTTTAACATTTGTGTTTTATTTGATCTTATTCTTCGACTGAATCTATGGAGGTCGAGATTTTATTCAAATTGAGACGCAAAGTTGCAAGCAGATTATTGGCCTTTTATCGGATACATTGCGGCGACATTGCAGTGGAATTGTGCAACCTAATTCCGCCATCTCCCATCTTCCATCGGACAACCAGACGTACGAATCTGCGCCACCGTTACTGGTGGATATTAGAAAGACTCGCACTAAGCGTTTTGCTTCAATTTTGATCATCCGTACCGCTAGATAATATAACTCCTTGCCTGAGTCTATGTTTCTGGGAGCTTTCAAGTCGCGAGTGAAAGTATCTTCTATTCAAGATAAATACAATCTGTATAAAACCTCATCAGGCTGTAATTTTATTGATTCCTTTTACATGAAAAAACTTAAGTTTAAAAAAATCCTGTTTGTCCAAAACTAGGTACTTATGCCAAAATCATTCGTTATTAATAAATAAATAAATATTTGACAACATCACATACATTGCTCCGATTCCAAAGTAAGTAACTAAAGCACTTGTGTTATGGAAAACAGAGACAACGGTGGTATCACAAACACCGAGATCTAAGCCAATATAGAAAAGTTCGTTTTCTAAATTGACCCAACCGGGGATCGAACCCGGGACCTCAGAGATGGCGATACCTTGAAAACCGGTGTACAATGCCACTCGACCACGGAGGTCGTCGAAATAATTATGTATTTTATCTATTAATATCGTTTTTTACAACTTAATTCTCTTAGTTTTACTTCTGCTTCTTTTAATTAAAATTAATAAATCTATCCGTAGAGTATTAAGGATCTAATGACTATCGATGCAGCTAAATAGTCGGTTTCCAAGTAATTGACTATAACACCAATGTATTGGAAGGAATGCTCGGCGACCATGCAAAATCTACTGCAAACTCGGAACTGACCCTACGGTGACCTAACGTCGCGATAATTGAATCACACGCACTTGATCGTGTCGTGTAGCTTGTCGATATGATATTATAGGTAAGTAAAAAGTCAATTAATTTCTTGCACACCGATTTTAGCCTCAGAGGTTTAATATTACGTGCTCTAAATGTCATGTTTTCTATTTTTTTGTAATAGGAAATAATCGGCATCGGTACTGTAGATGACACAATCAAAGAACTTAAGTCTTTTTCAGGAATCATTCGAATTTCCTTCATCTTTTTTTGTTTATATCGAATCATGAGTATTATTGGAAACTTGCTACTCAGTGGAATACTAAATTCTCAAACGTACTTAGGTTTATATACGGGATATATTTATTTATTGCACAATGTACAGTATCACTTGCACATAATTTATAGATGTAATATCACACGAAGATTTTAGGTTACTAACTAAACTAAAATAAATAAATAAAAATAAACGCGTTCATGCTTCTTTGAATAAAGAAATTATGAGCATTAGCATAGAATGCATTTAGGAAAAATTTCTAGCGTTTCAGACATACAGTCTTCAACGATAAATTCGTTGGACACTTCAACAGTGTGTCATGCAAATTTGGATCGAGCCAACACTAGATATAGTTCAGATTCGTTAGAAACACTGATATTAGCTATCACAGCATAGTTTGGCACACGGGCTATTAAATTTGATTCATATGAATGCCTTACTAACCGCAGTTATACCTGGATCATCATAAAAGCCAAGCCTTTTCATGGCATAAAGAAAGTCACAAACATACATACATACATACATACATACATACATACATACATACATACATACATACATACATACATACATACATACATACATACATACATACATACATACATACATCACAAAATATTGATGTAAGTATTTTATTGTATTGTATTGTATGTAATTTAGGAATTGACAAACTTACGTTCCTCCATTATCTTATTGAGCGTTAACGATCAACGAAAAAAAAGAAAGATTGAGCTGGAGATGACACAATACACAACCACGGATTACCGTGACACCGTGACATATTACATTACAATTTTATTGACGACCTCCGTGGTCGAGTGGCTTTGTACATCGGTTTCGCCATCTCTGAAGTCCCGGCTTCAATCCCCGGTTGGGTCAATTTAGAAAATGAACTTTTCTATATTGGCTCAGGTCTGAGTGTTTATGATACCACCGTTGTCTCTGATTTCCATAACAAGTGCTTTAGCTACTTACTTTGGAATCGGAGCAATGTATGTGATGTTGTCAAATATTTATTTTATTTATTTATTTATTGTGTTTCCAGTTTGAATATGACCCCATGACGATTTAGGCCGCTAAATGACTTATAATATTTTGTCCATTTCACAGCGGGTGGCTTATATATGTCAACTTCGTGTGAACAGTCATTAAATTAAACATTTATGGCTCGTAAAGCATTTTGTCTACCAGACGCAACACAGAGCATATGTATGATGAAAGTTAAGCAATTTATATAGCATGAAATCTCTGCTTTTAGCATTTTAGCAAAATAAGTAGAGGTAGATGAATCATTAGGAGATTTTATTATGTGCGTTATCTAATAACCATTCAATGTAGGTACTCCAGCAAAGCCATACAAAAAAACCTAATGCAAACGCTATCAAGTAAAGTGTACTGGCACTCAGCACATAGACACAATATATACACATATAGATGGACTAATTTAAGTACAAAATTCTCATTACTATCTCATTACTAATGCCGCCGTAACAACATTTCAACGGTATTACACAGCAATTTTCGCGCCGCATTTCGGACGTTCCTGATAGATACCGACTTCGGACTTTCACTGCAACCGGTTACCCGCTTATTGTTGTCTCGAGTGTCACGTGGATGGAATGTGACATTGAACTCTAAGACTTACGAAATAAGAGCTATGATTCAACTGGGCTTGGTGTGGTTGACTTATTTCAATAATCACAGAAACTAATACGATTCTGTTGTAATTGCAGTTGTTAGTTGTGACAACTTGGAAACAACTCACTAAGAGTGGGTCTATTCAGATCATATTCATCGTTTTAAATGAGTATAAAAATAAATGTAGTACTTACTCAAAAATATACATATTTCTTCTCTTTTATAAAACGGTGGTATTATAAAAGAAAAGAAATATGTCTGGAAGAGATTGCTTTAAGTAGTAATAATGTCAACTGGTTTGTGTGGTAAAATATTTTAACTAAAATACTTATGGTTAAAAGAAGCTACCTTGTCAACTAATCCAAACAAAGTGATTACATCGAATAATTGATTAAATCACATCACATGGCGTAAGTATATGGCCCGCTGTGCATTCACACACACCGCATGCCCGCTGCGCTACCCTAGTAATGGATAATATGTGTATGTAGTCGATATAGGTACTATTTTATTGTGACAAATTTATTAATGTAGGTAGAATCACATAACTTAACTTTTGTCTGTTTACAAGTTTCAATCTTCAGACTATACATACTGAACAAGTCGGTCACGAAACTTATTATACAAGGTGTTACAAAAATACCCCTAATGCCAAACATGGTATATAGAGACCAGCAAACTGATCAACTTTTACTATGGGACCAACTCTGAAATCGCGAAAAAATCAGCTGTTTCATACAAAAATTAAAATCAATAATATCAAAATGTATGAAACAGCTGTTTTTTTTTCGCGATTTCAGAGTTGGCCCCATAGTAAAAGTTATTCAGTTTAGTAGTCCCTATATACCATATTCGACATTAGGGGTATTTTTGTAACACCTTGTATGTATAAAGAAGTCAGTTAATAAAAATGATCGCCGAAATGTATGTACGCGCATAATTTCAGAACGACTGCACCAAATTAGATAATTCTTTTTTTGTTGTGTTTCTTATTATGAGGACAGGGTTTGTATTACAGATAATTAAAAAAAAAAATACGTGAAGACGTAAAAAATCAATTTATCTATTTTCCGTAATTTTAAATCGCAATACAAATAATAGCTGGCCAATACTATGATTAACAAATGAAGCCGGGGCGGGCAGCTAGTAGAAAATAATACTTTCATTTACGCTTTCTAAACTATGTTTCTATACACAGAATCTAGAATATGACTCGGCTTAGAATAACCGTTTGGATGATGAAACAATATTTACGATTTACCCATGACTATGAAATCTGCTATTGAAGCTTAGATTCATAATTAAAATTACAATAAAATACACAATTCCTACAAACTTGTATATAATGATTCAAAATAAACAATTTCTATACCTGAGTGTACACACGACAGCACGTCAGGTTATACAGTTAAACTACGAAAACAGCTTTTATTACGTAGGGCATAAAGGCGGTCTCAAGGTCAAAATGACATAGTCTGAGGTGCCGTCGTGTGTATATTCGAGGAGCTCGGTGGCGCAGTGGTATAGCGCCTAGCCCATCGATTGCGGAGGTTAAGCAACCGTCGCAAGGGTCGGTCATGGGATGGGTGACCAAAGATTTATTATCTCGAGCTCCTCCGTGCTTCAAACGGCACGTTAAGCCGTTGGTCCCGGCTGCATTTACAGTCGTTAGCACCCACCAATCCGCATTGGGCCCGCGTGGTGGGTCATGGCCCATCTTCCTTATCCACCCATAAGGGCCTGTGCCTCAGCAGTGGGGACATTAAAAATGGCTGATGGTTAGTCAGTCAAGTGTACATTCTGTTTAAGAAAAACCATGACTAAACATCTTCAAATTAACAGTTCTTAAACCTGAGACTAATATTTTGTTAGCAACAGCTATTGATTAGACAGGCTAATAAAAACGTTTATTTTTATTATTATAACTTTATATATATGACAAATTGCACCTTTAGATCATAATCATAAACCGGTATAACGCTAATTCAACGATATGTTTATGTACCGAAAACATTCTTAACTGTTCACACCTCAGTGTTTTTAGAAAGCGATATTTTGCAATTAGACGTAACATAAAAGATAATTATAAGTCTTCGAATGGCACCTGTGTGGAACAGATGCTTCAATAGGTACCTATGAAATAATGATAGTAACAAATTATTTTTACAATGGCGGCGAAAGTGGAGTGTTGGTGAACTTGTTTTTATATATATATATTTTTAATCTGTTTGTATGACTGACTTGCAATATAAGACAATAGCGTAATTTGAATAGCTACATACGTGGATGTTGTCTGACAAATAGTTTTAGTATGTTTTTATGAATGTGAGTTTAATATCGGAAAGATTTTTAATAACCGAAGAGTGAAGACCAATTTTTACGGTATCTGGATACCGCAAAATTTAAACATTTCAAAATGGTAGTGTTGTTTTTCTTTAAGTAGTAAGGCAATATTAAAGTAAACTAACTTTTCAAGTTATTGATTACTACTTAGTGTACAATTAAATTGTATTTTCCATACTTTTCACGCCTTAGAATTACCTTGTTATTTACCTCAACCAAAATGCATTTCTTAAATTATATTGCATGATATTCCGAAACCTTGGATTTGCATACCGCAACATTGCAACTTCTAAAAAACTATTTAATTTCTTTTCTATGTAGTGATCAGTAAGAGTTGTTAGCAGGTTTTATAAATAAAGATGAAGGCCAATCAGTTTTTGAGGAAGGACATTATTCGCAAACATTATTCGATCACGTCTAGGAAGTATAATTGAATAGGCAATGTATATTGGTCACAACTTCGATTCGAATACAAGCTTATCAGTAAACAATAGTTTGAAGACGACTTTGTTAAGAGGAAACGCCACGGTCGAGAGAATTGAAAAATTCCCATAGAAAGTTGACAAAATCAACATTTCGTAGTCCCATGTTTCCTCCTCCAAAACAAGGCGGATTTAAATACTTTTTTCATTAAAATTTATAGTAGGAATTAGACTGTGTTCCTATGTTTCTTTTTTTTATTAATTAATTATTAAAAGATATATATTAATCTTCAAAAACCCAAAAAAAACTCTAGTTTAGACATCCAGCAATTTGAATATAAAAAATCAAAACATAAGAACATAGCCAAAGCATTTTTTACTTTTTGATGAAAATAGTATTCAAATTGGTCTAGTTTTGGAGGAGGAAACAGGGGACTACCAAACGTTGATAGGATTTTTTCAATTCTCTAGACCGTGGTGTTTCCTCTTAAACACAAAAAAATGCATTTCATCAGACGCTCAGTAAAATTAGTCGTACAAACCAACTTTTTCTGTAGCTAGAGAAAAGTTAATACAAAGTCATCAAAAAGAAAAATTAAACAACAGTTTCTCATATTCATTATTTATCACTTATTTTCAGGCGAACTGGTTCAAAGCGCAGCAGTACTGCCGGTTCCATGGAATGCACCTCGCCTCCGTCTCCTCACAGCAAGAAAACGATAAACTCGAGCAGTACGTCAAAGATTCAGGTGAATATTATTTTTTTTAACAATGAAAATTATTTTCTTTACTGTAGCAGGAAGCCCGGTAGGGGGGCGCCGCGGTAGCGGATGACATGTAGCATAGCGCCATCTATCGAAGGTGACGGAAGTTATATCTTTGTTACATTACTTTTTTTATGTCCTGACTGCTGGGCCAGGTGGATTGGTGAGTGTAACAACTGCAAATGCAGACGAGACCAACAGCAAATCATTCGCCTTCCCAACCACGGAGGAGCTAAAAATAAAATAGGTCCTTACATATGAAATTGACGTTTTGTATGGAGAATTTTTGACAAATTGCATTTTCCATACTAGCGTTTTCATAATTTATTTAACAACCGTTAACGCTATTGTAACAAAACTTTTATGTTCAAATTTTTGAACATTAAGCTAACTTAGACAACATAACTTAAGCGAAAAAAATAAGTTTCCGCTAAGTTACAACGGATAAAGTGGTAATTTTGGCTAACAAAAAAGGAGTCGCTTTTAAGGTATTTTTTTATGCTAAGAAAACAAAATAAATAGACTTTAATGATGCTGATAGTTGACGGCTATGGTCACAACTTGATGTAATATCCAGCAATTGATAAAATATTTTAAATCATAGAAGTTATGAGGTTCTCTGTTTGAGAAAAAACAACAATTTCATAGGTAAGGACCCAATACATATTAATGCTCTGCCAAACGAGAAACTTTTTTTTTTTAAACACATGATTGTCATTAGCATCTGTAGATCTTACTCATGGATAAATCAAATGTATAATAGGTAATTAGGTACACACGACAGCACGTCAGGTTATAAATTTAAACTGCGAAAACTGCTTTTATTACGTAGGGCATAAAGGCAGTGTCAAGGTCAACATGTATGTATAGGTGCCATCGTGTGTACATTAAATAACCACAGTTATTCAACTAGAAATACCGGATTCAAATAAAAGTGAAATACATTTCTGTGAATAAAAAATTAAGGATAGTTCACTAAGTTTTCCGTTGGCAAAGTGAATCATAATGATAAGCCTTGTGGGTTTTTGGGATTTAGGGCAGAGATATACTCGTAGAGCATTTGATTTAATCCTGGTGCTTTTGAGAATGAATGCAAAGATAACGAGCGGATCCAGCATTCCGGTTAATCGTCAGTTTTGAGAGAAATGTAAGCATTCAGAACGCCTACGGCCATTAATGAATACACTTTCTATACCTCTTACTATACGATCAGCGTGATAATATGCCGTCTTCATAGGTTAAAACCTAAATTAAAACTTTTACTGCCTAAATAAAACCTAAATTAAAACTTTTACAGCCTAAAGGCTGAAAGTAACTCTAGTTATCAGTGGCGAAGAGTCCATACAAACCGATTCGCATCGGTTTGAACATCAGCCGTTTATAATGTCCCCACTGCTGGGCCACAGACCTTCCTTATGAGTGGATAAGGAGGATATGGGCCATAACCCACCACACGAGTCCAATGCGGATTGGTGCAAATACAACTGGGACCAACGGCTTAACGTGCACGGAGGAGCTCGAGATAATAAATTTTTGATCACCCATCCCATGACCGACCATTGCGAAAGTAGCTTAACCTCCGCAATCGATGGGCCATGCGCTATACCACTGCGCGACCGAGCTCCTCAAATCATCCCATCGGCTTACCTTTTAGAAATCCCACCCCACCGATCCACTATACAGATCACAACATTTTTGTAGGACGGCTTACCTTCGCCATAATTTCACCCCTAGCCACTACTACCTACACCTACCTACTATCTTAAATACAAGGGTATAAAAAACAGGACAACTCACACCAACGGTTCTAAACTAAGCTAAGCAAAGCTCGTACTATAGTGAGACTAAATAATTAATGGAATACACAATTGAGAATATTCATGACTTAGGAACGAATAAACCAAAATATGCCCCTATCAGGAATATCGGGATTCTAACCAAGAGCCCTTGGCACCAGAGAGCAAGCTGACAAGGTCGCTACTAACTAACTAAACAACCGCAGAAAGTACTGTTCTTTATACCCTATTATCACAGGGTAAAAAAAAACTTATTCCTGCCTGCCCCCCATTGTCTTTTGACAGTTAAACGTGATAAATCGGTATATCATGCTAGGGGGGCAGTGCTGTTATTGTCTTTATAATCAAACTCCTTACTTCATTCCAGGGTACGGCCGCGAACACTTCTGGACATCCGGAACAGACTTAGCTGAAGAGGGTAACTTCTTCTGGTTGGCGAACGGCAGACCGCTCACATTCGTCAACTGGAATGCAGGAGAGCCCAACAATTTCCGCTACGAGAACGGTGAAGAAGAGAACTGCTTAGAGCTATGGAACAGGGACGATAAGGGACTCAAATGGAACGATTCTCCTTGCTCCTTCGAAACGTATTTTATTTGCGAAGTCAGAACGGATTGATGTAGTAGACTTACCGTTTAGCTGTGAAAGGGAATTGACGACTTCGAAGTTATAATGTTTTCAATCGCAAAATATTTGCATTTTTATAAGTTAAAACTGTATTGAAAATTTCTGTCATGTGGTCTCATAGTTTTGTCATACAATTATATTTATAATCAGCTCGGTTATAAACTAAATATAGGTACAATTACTAAATTAATAATGATCAATAACTCTTAAATCGAGTAGAACCATATAGGACCATAATTATACAACGTGTTACAAAATACCCCAAATGCCGAATATGGTAGATAGGGGCCATCAAACTGAATAACTTTTACTATGGGACCAATTTTGAAATCGCGAAAAATAAATCAGCTGTTTCATACAAAAATTAAATACTAAAATATCAAAAAATTAAAAAGAAAAACCTCCTTCAAAAAACCTTAAAAAAATTGCTATAAAAAAGCTTCAAAAAGCAACAGCTCTAAAAAGCAAGAAATAATATTCAAATCTGCATAATTACCACTATTCAAGTACCTACGCATATCTGATATAAAAAAAACGTCTTTTGAAGTCGGGTGGGGCTGAAAGATATTTTCCTTTTTTAATTTATATAAACATTTGTAGTGGTTTATCTTTCGTAATTTGATTTTTTAAATCTTAAAGCCCCACCCGACTTCATAAGACGTTTTTTTTATATCAGATATGCGTAGGTACTTGAATAGTGGTAATTATGCAGATTTGAATATTATTTCTTGCTTTTTAGAGCTGTTGCTTTTTGAAGCTTTTTTTATAGCAATTTTTTTAAGGTTTTTTGAAATTGAAATTGAAATTGAAAAATTCTTTATTCAAATAAGCTCACATAACAAGCATTTTTAAATCGTCAATTCTTTTATCCTACCACCCATTATGACGTCTTTTAGCTGACAAGAAAAATGGGCGCAAAAAACTTATCAGCTTTATTAGAAGGAACGATATTTACAAATATGTATATCGTTTCCAGACATTACATTCAAAGTATTCATACATGTTACCATTAACATAGATTCATAAATAAATAACATTATTTAATTAGCTCATTTCTACTGAATCAAATTACAGGTGTCAAGCTTAATTCAAAATTTAAGGCTCAGCCTAGGCTATTACAAAAAATATATATATATATATCTATTCATACAATTCGATAAACGTTAAGACAAGTAGGCAGAAGCAGACCCATTCCCACTGGCAGACCCATTCCCATTCCATTTTGAAGGAGGTTTTGCTTTTTAATTTTTAAAAGCTTTATTATTTTTCACTTTTTTGTGGTAGGTATGTACAAGTAAATGTAAGCAATGATATAAATATATTTTATTCATATTTTCAACACTTTTCAATGGTACTCGTATAATACCTACTCCGAATAACTCAATTTCCACTTTTCGCGCTGTTAATTTTAGCAAGGGTCAGTCATGGGGTGGGTGACCAAAGTGTATTATCGCGAGCTCCTCCGTGCTTCAGAAGACACGTTAAGCCGTTAGTCCCAGCTACATTTGCACTCATTAACACCCACCAATCCGCATTGGGCCCGCGCGGTGGGTTATGGTCCATCCTATTCATTAGCCCATAAGTAAGGCTTGTATTCCAGTCCCAACAGTGACACTAAAAATGGCTGATGCGAAACCTTTCAATACCGTAGAGTAATCACTAATACACTATCCAATTTGATTTTGAAGAGTTCTCTTGAGTATCTTCGAAGTCCAAGGTCCAATGTACAGGAAATTTTAATGAAAACACCCTTAAAGTATCCTCTTTCTAACAAAACAAGAATTATCTCAATCGGTTTATAAACAAAGAAGTTATGTCTGAAGATCCGTTGAAACTCGTGCAAAAGTCACCTAAAAAATTACAGTATTTTCAGAATTACTCGAAAACCATTGAACCGATTTAAAATTTTCAAAAAATGGGACCACCTGGGGAACAAACCTGATAAAGTGGCGTTTGAATCATGTCAATCGGTTCAGCCGTTCTCGAGTAATCGGTGGACATACATAAAAAAAAAAAAAAAAAAAAACAAATAAACAGACGAACATAGAACCTCCTCCTTTTTTTGAAGTCGGTTAAAAATGTATGAAACAGCTGATTTTTTTTGGCGATTTCAAAGTTGGTCCCATAGAAAGAGTTGTTCAGTTTGATGGTCCCTATCTACCATATTCGGCATTTGGGGTATTTTTACATTACATTTGTTGTATAATGTACATAAATCGAACCAAAATAATACAAAACAAAACAATGCAGATGATGTTAAAGTTTTGCTATTACATTTTCCTGCAATAAAATAATATAACTACTTACATTTTGCGTCATAGTGAAGTCGGTCGTCTGTTATTATTTCTTCGCTAAAGTATTTGGAACTGCAGGCCTATTACATAAAAAGAATCGCGATAATCGGACGCAATTCGTCGACCAATTTACTTGATATTGGACCTTATTCGTGAGTTAATAGTGTCACGGAGTGGGACGAACATCGTCCGCTTATCGCGATTGTTTCTATGTAATAGGCCTGCTGTTTCTTCTCGTTCACGTCTTTCAACCATTTATTTGTTTGCTTATTACCAAATTTTATTGAAGGAATGAAATTCTACTGCATATTTTATTAAGAGGGAATCGTTAATTAAATAAATTCAGTCGGCAACAGTAATTTCATATTGCATTTTTATTATTTCCTAAAGCTCAAAATATGACTCTTCAAACAATAAAATTGACGGACAAATTATGACATATTGATTTTAAAAAGTCGTCAAATAAAATATAGCTTTGAATTTCAATCCTTCGATCTCTTGAGAATTAAGTATTTATTCCTCTAATGTTCTGTTTTTTTCAATAATCGTTAAAGAAAAAGAAAACTTTTTCGTACCTAATAATTATTATATTAGAAAAATATAAAAATAGATTATTAATCTTTGAATACTTGTTAAAACTAGATTTGAATCTTGAAAATCATTTGGTCAGTATACGGAGTAGGTTTAAAACTATTCTATTTATTATATTATAACTTCTTTTTTTGTAGAAAAAAAAACTATTTTAAGAGAGAACGATCACTGCCTTTGATCTTGAACCTCCGAACCCCACGGTTCAAAGGACACTATTGTCCATAGTCAAACATAGTAGGTAAATAAATATAGTTACCTTACATAAGTTTTAAATAGCTGTAAGTTTAAGTAATACATTATTATGAAAAAAAAAATCGTTTGATTATTTTGTACCTTAAACACCAGATGTACTGAATATTATGATCGTGAAACCATTCAGAAATGCAGTCGGATTACATTCTTCTTCTTTTTTTATTATGGCAATCTACTTTCCTCTTGGAAGTAATTTTTGCCAGTGTCAAGTGTTAAATAGTTCAGTGGTAGATATTGTTTAATTTTTCATTAGAATGCGGGTGCATCGCATTCCAATGCTGCTTGGAGCATTTGGCACCAAGTATATCAAGACAGTTTACTCGGTTAGTTCTGCCGAGGAAGCCACCTCTTCAATAAAAGTCTCAGCTTCACACAACCAAGATCGCGCCTATTTCAATTATCCCACATATTGTTCAGTTGCGTAGACACTTGTACCATATAACTGCACCAATTTTAAGACACAATATCCACTATGAATCAATTTGAAAATAATTAAAATAGACACCAAACCGAACTCGACAAAATGACGCCAAAAAACTCCGGATTACATTAACTGTATTAATTTATTTCAAATTTTCTTTTAGCTCAGCAGGCCGACAGGTGGTTGTCATGTTGCTGACATAAATTATCGTGATAAACTTTTTAAACGACGATTCAAACTATTTTTAAAGAGAAAGAAGCGCATCGCCTTCCTTTTACTACCTACTCGTAATTAAAGTTTATATCGATCGTGCACAATATATAGATGGGCTGTTCTCTTCTGAATCACGATATGGGTTATGTCTAACAATTCGAATTTATATTATATGTGCTCTGTATATATCCATATTACTTAGGGCTCGTATTGATATTTTTGTAAAACTGGCGCGAATTTGCTACATAATGGCGAACCTAACTTGTTATATAAATTAATGATACTTTGAATAAGAACAAAAGAAAAACAGTTGAAAAGCATGATTACTTTTTTGTCTACAGTACCGTTAGCTGTGACGTTATAACGGTCGTCGACGACAATCACGAAGTGAACGCGTAGTAATTAAAATTATTGACTTAGGTATACAGCAATTTTTTATTTTGAATACGGCAATCCTAATTTTCCATTTGCAAAGGGTCTCGATTTATTGGAATTCGATGATTTTGGCAAGCAGGATTTTCTATTGATTTCGTCCCGAAAAATATGAAGTATCTCTCTCTCAGGAATAACACAAAAGTATCGCTATTGGTTCACGGACCACTTTTGGGCAGTCTCTTTTGGGATGCGTTTCTACCGCAGAATTACAAAAAATCCGTTGTTACGGTGAAATAAAGAAACTTACATACTACGCGTTCACTTCATCATTGCCGCCACCTCCCGGCCCGCCTCGTCATACCGCACCCCCTGCGTCACCTTTCTAGTACGGCTAGCAACGCAAAGCTTAATTTTTGTTTCTGTTGATTATCATTACGTTCGTTATTTTTGTTGTTATAATGATTAAAAGCGTAAAGTTCCTACATTATGGCGAACCTAACTTGTTATATAAATTAATGACTCTCTTTGAACAAGAAAAAAATGAATAACGGTTGAAAAACATGATTACTTTTTTGTCTACAGTACCGTTAGCTGTGACGTAATAACGGTCGTCGACGGCAATCACGAAGTGAACGCGTAGTACTTACATACAAACAGACTCTAAAAATAAACTCAGTACACTCCTTTTTTGAGCAGTCGTGTAAAAATGTTTATATGTTCGTATGAATCGAGGCCCAGCTCCTGGCCAGCCCCTGGATTACGTAACTCTTTTGCTAACAACTCTTATTTGAAATCGTTTGAAATGAAATTTGATAGTTTCATTTATTAGCAATGTGCTATTTAAACACTATGTTATCAACTGAAACTGTCAAATGTCATTCATTTCAAACGAGAATTGTTAGCAGCAAAGTAACGTAATCAAGGGACAGGTTATATTTATTGCAATATAAGTTGATTGATTGATTTAAGGCAGCTACGGATATTTTACACTAAAGTCTAGACACCGTATCAGCGACTGGCGCGGAAGGCGAGCATCCGGCGACGACGGCACTCATCCGGCGACGACGGCACTCATCAGATTTATGGTGCAGCAATTTACGTTATTGGATATTTACTGACGATATCGGTTAATTTCCAGCAAAATTCCATGTGGAAAAATACGTATGCATCCCTACCATTAATTTTAAGTAAAAAAAATTGTACCTATGCAATTTTTTGTACTATGTTTTCCATTAAATCATGGGAAACCGTTTTAATTAAATGAATAATGAAAAAGTGTGTTCAGTACCTATATAACATTAGGTCCTTACTTATGAAATTGGTGTTTTTTTCTCAAGAGAGCCTCGTAACTTCTGTGATTTAAAATATTTATCAGTTGCTGGATATTACCTACATCAACTTATGACAATAGCCATCAACTGCTATCAGCATCATTAAAGTCTATTTATTTTGTTTTTTTAGCATTAAAAAAAATACCTTGAAAGCGACTCCTTTTTTTGTTAGCAAAAATTACCACTTTATCCTTAGTAACTTAGCCGAAACTTATTTTTTTCGCTTAAGTTATGTTGCTTAAGTTAGCTTAATGCTCAAACATTTGTACATAAAAGATTTTACAATAGCGTTCACGGTTGTTAAATAAATTATAAAAACGCTAGTATGGAAAATGAAATTTGTTAAAAATTCTCCATACAAAACGTCAATTTCATAGGTAGGGACCTAATACATATATTTTAATTTCAATGCGGGTAGTTAACTTATAGTAACGAGCTGTATGAGCTGTTTAAATGTATAGATAATGGACATAGGAATGTTATCTTAGATTAATGTTTTACTTATATTTTGTGCTACAAAACAAATGCACAGAGAAAGTCTACATTAATCCGAAAATCTAAAAGTCGAAAGTCGAGTGCACGCTTAGAGTGAGTAATCCTTGTGCCTGTCAAAAAACATCCCCCGTGACGCTATCAAAAAACGGATATTGAAGACTGAATAGGAAATATTCAATATGTCATTGACCGAACCCAAATATTACCTTCAAAATCGAGGGGAGCATCTAGCAAACACACAAACAACTTTATTGCCACCAAGGGGACCAAGTTATTTTTTTTTATAATGCTTGAACAATTTCACACAGCGCTATCTAGCCCCAAACTAAGCAAAGCTTGTAATATGGGTGCTAGACAACTGATATACTACTTATATACTTTTTAAATATATACTTATTATGCATAGTAACACCCAAACCCGTCACAGAAATTAAAATTGATCATTTCAATTTCTATACAGATCAGGTACAAGTGTCAGAAGTCTGAACAAGAACATTGCAGTTATTGAGTATTCTGTTGTTTCCCCTTTTCATTATTTTCTACCATCCAGCTACCTAGATAGATTCTTTAAAAGTAAACGTGTGAGTTGTGGAAACGGAGTTGATTATGTAAGAATTTTTTTTATATGTTCGACGTGAAGGCTTTGAGACAACTTTTTTATATGTTCGACGTGAAGGCTTAGAGACAACTTTTTTATATGTTCGACGTGAAGGCTTTGAGACAACTTTTATATATATTCGACGTGAAGGCTTAGAGACAACTTTTTTATATGTTCGACGTGAAGGCTTTGAGACAACTTTTATATATATTCGACGTGAAGGCTTAGAGACCATTTTTTTATATGTTCGACGTGAAGGCTTAGAGACAACTTTTTTATATGTTCGACGTGAAGGCTTTGAGACAACTTTTTTATATGTTTGACGTGAAGGCTTTGAGACAACTTTTTTATATGTTCGACGTGAAGACTTTGAGACAACTCTGTGATCTATCTGTTTCTGAGAATATTCAAATTCAAATATCCTTTAATTGAAATTTTACCAACACCTTGAAAATTTCTTGGTTTGGTTTTCATGTGAAACAGAAGAACAAATTATGGTGTATCATCTACCATCTATTATACTTACATCCGTATTCATAAACGATACCCAAACGACCCTTGACTATGCGAACGCACTGCGTTGAAATAGAGCTCTGTGATTGGTTCGTTTGTATTACGTATGTTACATTTTTGGGACGCCTGTGCGTCCGCGGCGCGCACTGTGATGTGAGACCTCATAGTAAGTAAAATTTGTGAATACGAGTGTTAGGTAGGTAACTTGAATAGAGCAGTAGAGTTACGAAAGTGCTTTTGTCAGATCCATCATGCAAGACTATAATCCTCGCGCCAACACCGATCAGTAACGAGAACTCGCCGACGACCTATCGACGCGATCCCGCTGCAGGCTTCGAATCGCTGCCTCATTTCCTAAATGCGGAATCTGTCGGAAGTTAGGGATGTCACCATACGCAGGTAGGTATGATTTTCCTTAATATTATGTAGATTGTTAAATGTTGGGGTATTCGAACAGTATTAGGTCGCTATCTCACCTTACCTTAATAAGCAATATAAAAAAATCGTTTTTGTAAATTAAGGTTTTACAAGGATTTTTTCAAAACATTTTCATTGTAAACATTAGGTGCAAGATGCAACGATAATTTGCTAACTTAATTTCTCTCTCTTGATCTTAACCTACCTTTTTGACGTAAAAAACAAGAGCGAGTAGGACTCGCGCACCGAGAGTTCCGTCCTTTCCATCATCATTCTGAAAAAGTTTACTATTTAAAGACATCGTTTTATTTTTTATGTAATATTTACATAAACTTCTATCACATTAAATAATTTCAGGTTTTTCTCTATGCAAACTTCGGAGATAAGGGAGGCAACAGTATTTTTTTTTCCTTTACATTTTTCATCAATTGTCGAAAACTATACAGCCTAAAAAATAAAATAAAAAAATTGAGAATGTACAAGCAGCGTTCTTTCATATGATACCCCATAGGTATGCCCTGGTAACCTCACTTCGAATTTTTAAGACTTCTTTTCAGCCCCTGTTGCAAAAAATATATAAATATTTTTATTTCTCTCTTATTTGCAAAATAGTTCGGCAAACGTCATCTAAAACTATTCCAAATTTCAAGTTGAGAGCATTAGTAGTTCTCGAGATATCCAGCTGTGACAGACAGACAGACTGAGTTGCACCACAAGGGTTCCTTTTGCCATTTTGGTGCGGAACCCTAAATGATATTTTTGAACTTGTATTACCTATTATAAAACAGATATTTCAATAGTTGAAAAGCACAATCAAGTAATATTATAAAAATATGTCTGGAACAGCCCTGAAATAAAGCCAGTATTATTATACGCGTTCTGTTTTGTCGATTGAGTCACACTTTGCATTATAAACTTTACTACTTTGCAATTAGAGCGATTTCTCACGTGCAAATTGCAATCCGGATGAAATAGGTAAGAGGCATGTTTGGTGTAGCCTAGGGTTGGTACTATTAGTTATACTGTGCCTAGGGATATTGGGTACACCGTGCGTGGTAGAATGCTCAGTCGACTGCCTCCGCTAAGGATTAGTACCGCTGTACAGAAATTTAACAGCTAAATAGAATTCTAAATAAGCTTAGCAGTTTCTGCTTGTTTTAGGTGCAATACAGAATTCGCTTTTAATTTGTAAAGACAACCTAATTAGGTTTGAAATTTAATTTTACTTAAGTATTACAGAAACTGTAAAACTACCTTTGTATCATCTTTTATCTATGTGACAGGCAATAAATGAATTATGAATTATCAACTTGAAAAAATAAACAATTGAAATTCAATAAATGTGCCAAAGAATCAAGTGCTATAAAAGTTAACAGTTTACAGAAATATTTTAGCTTGTTAGCTGTGGTGCCCGCCTGAAGGGAACTGAAATTGCAATTATTTTCCTAAATTGCAAGCTTTTAACTTGTTTGTTAAATAAGTCGTCAGTGAGCCATACTGAATTTACTTTCAGCAGCGTCAAATTTAGTAGTTCGTCAATAAAACACTAACCGCTTAAAAAACCGCTAAAAGTAGATTAGCTCCGTTGACATTTTTGGTGATTAACTAATCTCTCGTACCTATTTACGGCACTGAAATCTATGTAAAAATGGAGAGTGACTGACTCATCAATGCCCAGCCTAAATTTGACCTATAGAAAGCTGAAATATTGCACAAGCTTCCATTTGCGATATATATACAATACAACCACTAACCATTCAAATCGCCTATGGTGATAACTAATCATGGTGCTTAAAGTTATCTTACTGTCTACGACTTCTCTATGCAGGTGCGAAAGGAAGGAATATTACGAGAAATTATTTACGTTCCTGTTCACGACGAGATTTTTAACGAGCGGAAGTGTCGGACCGGAAATGCGCAGATAATTCCAAGACTACCTTTAACCTCATTGCTTGCTTGTGACGCAAAAGCGTCTTTGAAATTCCAGCAGACAGTTTGTATTGATCCCAGCTAAAAGTGTATAGAAACTTTTTTGTATAGAATTTTATGTAGATTACTTAAGGTGCTGACATGAGCGAACTAGCGCCGCCTGTCAATTTTATTTTATTAATTCTTAATAAGCCCATTTCTTAAAAAAGGAATCAGTCAAAGTCTTGTGAATGACGTCTAATGTTTGTTGAATAACGTTACAACATTACAAAATGCGTGCAATAGTTTAAAAACGGGTTTGAACCAACAATCACCACTTTTAACAAAATTGCGTTTTAAACTGTTTGAATGCCTTTTCAAACTGTATAAAGTTATTCAATAAATATTAGACGTTATTAGCAAAACCTTGACGGATTCTTTTTTAAGAAATTGGGATTATTTAGAATAAATAAAATAAAATTGACAGGCGGCGCTAGTTCGCTCATGTCAGCACCTTAAGTCATGGAACATTTTTTGCTATAGGCCACTGTTTACGAGTTTTTTACAAAAAACTAAAAAGGGACCTCTACACCAGAAAATGTCTAAAACTTTTTGAAAATCTGACTGGCCAGAAATCGGAAGAATTTCAAAAAAGAAAGTCTAAATCCGGCATCCGGCGAGTTCCCGATAAAAATGATAGATGTGTCGGCGGCGCTCGACCTAAAATCCGAAATGTACCATGAGGTGAGAACAGTGCTCTGCAAAACGCACGCCTAATGGCCTTATTCTGGTCTAGAGTTTATTTGTAGGACCCAGGTGATGAAAAGGATAATGTTGTTCTCGTACCTAGGGCTCTATCGGCTAAAACATTAAAGTTCATGTTAACTGTGTTTTGACAGATGTATGTGATACATACAAAAACTACATTAGTACCACTAACAGTCAAGAGATGGCGCTGACCTAAAACTCCAATATTCCACTGCAGTGTATTTATTGATAGTACAGAACCCTCGGTGCGCGAGTCCGACTCGCTCTTGATCGATTTTTGTCAGTACATTGAAAGGAATGTTTGGAAAATTTTACAGAATATGAAATAAGTATTTTCAATTTCTGTAAAATTTTCCATACAATTTTTATTTTTTTATTTTAACCGTGAACGTTAATGTTACAAAACTTAGTTAAGTAAGTAACAACCAATGTTTTAACACTAATGCCACATATTTTGTCACTATTGTTTACTTAAAAAAAACCAGTTTTATAAGTAAGGACCCAATCATTTACGTTTCTCGTTTTCTGGTGCTACAACTATCCCTATGGAACGAGAAATCCCGGTCGAGTAGCCGGTCAAAAGTACGTTTAGCACAGGTGTCGTGGCGGTCAGAATAGGTGCATTCCCGCAAACCCATTTCATTTGTTCCCAGCGAGCTACATGCTTGCCGCCGCTGAACACCCTTTTTCCCTCTTGAGGGGTTGACAGCCCGATCGAGGACATTGTGCGCGAGCCTAGTAGCATACAGGAACACATTGTTTACACCTACAACCGCTTATGTTAAGTTCGATATGATGTTAGCTTCGGTAGTTACTAACTACTAGTTAGGTAGGTGTGTTCAATAAAATCTTTTTAGTTTTCGAGACAGCATTATAAGGGAGATTGCATGATCAGTCTATCAGTCAATTCCATCAGTTTTTATAGACTTTGAATTTTTTCCAGACTGATGATCCAAAATTTGTACCAGACTGATGGAATGGACTGATGCCAAACTGAACATTTTGTAACCTCCCTAATGAGTTTGTCTGCCACCACCCACCGTACTTGTTTGTACGCATACATTTCTTCTGTGTTTTGAAGAATAATTAAAACCATAATGCATGGTTTCAATAATTTAATTTTCACTGACGGAAAATTATATTACTTGTGCATTTCTTTAAGAGTCTGTATGATCTTTTTTGTTTAAGGGAACACACCTAAGCAACCTCTATGAATCAGTCACCTGATACCCGGGCGACTGATTCATAGAGGTTGCAAAACTATATTTTTTTTATTGTCCCTCAATTTGAATGCATCAAGACTTACTTCTACAAAAATATAAATACGACCTTTATTAAAACCTCCTCAATCTCACCAAATGTCCTATTTCGAGTTACAACCGCATAAAGTACCTAGGCACGAAAGCAGTGCGCCGCTGACAATGCGGCGCGCTCCGCAGACAATACACCAAGTACCTACACCACTCAGCATATTGCTACCCCCGCAAAAGAACAAACTACCAGTTTATACGTTGGCGTTATATACGGTTTTATGCGAAAACATTGAGAAAAATCTGTTATCCACAGACCTTTGATTATACAAGGTGTTACAAAAATACCCCTAATGCCGAATATGGTATATAGGGACCATCAAACTGAACAACTTTTACTATGGAGCCAACTCTGAAATCGCGAAAAAAAAATCAGCTGTTTCATACATTTTGATATTTTCGATTTAAATTTTTGTATGAAACAGCTGATTTTTTTTTTACTTTTGTAACATGGATTGTTACCTAGGTTACGACGACAGCGACTCCGTCACCAAGTCAGATAGTTGTGCTGTTCGAGTGCGTGTATCAATGGCGAGATGTCACAAAATGTATCCTACTTGGTGGAGCTACTGCTGCTGGAGACATTGGTACGGTAATTTACCCCCAATTTTCCCATTTATTTTAAATTATATCTAAAAATGGTTGATACTAATAATTATTATTATAAAAGTTGGACAGTAAACGAATTAAAGATGAAGAAAACCAAAATGTGTTGGAATAAAAATTGATATTTACGAAAATTCGCTTCAATCATCTAAAACTTGATAGCAAACACATAGCAAATAACAAAATCTACATCTACACTAGCGCCAAGTTAGCGATAGTGCGCAGACTGGTGGGCGCTTTGTGAATCAGCCAAATTATCCTGCCACTGTGACATTATTGAGATTAGGTACACACGACAGCACGCCAGATTATACAGTTAAACTGCAAAAACAGCTTTTGTTATGTAGGGCATAAAGGCGGTCTCAAGGTCAACATGTATAGTCTGAGGTGCCGTCGTGTGTACCTACACCGCATGCGATGAATACATAAAAAAATAAACAGACGAATATAGAACCTCCTCCTTTTTTTGAAACGGTTAAGATTGAGTAGTGAACAACGCTCGCCACCTTTTTTCGCCGCAATACGCCCCTGCGGTATTTGCAATCTTGAATCCAGAAGTTCAAACTTGCTCGATAAATGCATGCAATCAAAGCCATTGAATAGCCTCCCTAGTCCCTACACAAGTATAGGTGCACAGGCTTATATCGTAACGTAATATCGACCATCCGAAACTCAACCTGTGACCTTTACATCCCCGTTTTACAACCTTCTCTTGAATGGCAGCTCTGCTATAATAATCCAGTTGGATGTTCTAAAATACCACTTTAAGATTTTCATTTCAGGCTATTTGCGATGTAATTTTTATTGTTTCTTCCTTTAAAAGCAATTGGAGTGCGTACGAATATTATTTATTAAGAGGTTTTGGTTTATTCAGAGTCGAAATATGCGACATAAATAGCCGTTTCTTTTATTAAGTTCTTGAAGTTTAATACCTACCTATTTTTAACGCTCCCGGACAAATTGATACCTGATAGATACTGAGAAAACGGTCTCGAATTATTGAACAGTATAAAATTAGCATTTGTGAATGCTAAAAATCAAAATTATAATAATCAATTATTCGGATTGACTATTTGATGTTTTGAAGGTTTAGTACTGTTATACAGGGTGTTAGTAGCACCCTAGCGAAAACTTTAAAGGATGATTCTACCATTAGAGTTAAGCAACTTTCTCTATGGAACTACTTGTCGCAAATGCATAGTTGATATTTTGATTTTTCGTTGAGCAGCAATGTACGCGTAACAACTCGATAACATCGCAAGACAAGCAAAATCGTAAAAAGTTGCAATTTATCATCTGGCTTGAGAAATGCCAACACTTGGTATTTCTTTAAAATACCCGTGAAAGCAGTCTTATAAAGGTAGAAGTTAATTTTTCCTAGGATTTAATGATAGTCAGTTTTAATAGCTTAGCTCATTTCAAGCGCCCAAAATTTTAACTTAAGTAGATGTATTATTACTAGCGGCTCTTAGAACTTGAGGACCTCCTTCTTTTTTGAAGTCGGTTTAAAACCAAAAGCTGTTACGTTCTCATTTAGGTTATATTTACCTAAAAGCCTTTAATTTAGCTTTAGAATTCTCTAAGCACCCTAGGCATCAATAATTTAACAAAACCAAAGCGAGTATTTGTCTGAAAACGAAACTGAAACGGTAATGATTTAGTTGTGGTTTTATCGTTGAAAATTAGCGCGGTTAGGCCCCTAGTTACGTTGAACTACGTAGTATTTGTTGTATTGTATGGTCTGTGCGTTAAACCGGCGATTAGTCGACGCCAAAAACCTTATGTCCGTCTCCCACAATACCCCACAAAAAACATGACGTATGCGCCCAAAATGGCCGCAACTTCAATGGCAGGAAACTACTGCGAGCGCCTGGCCTTTTTGCACACCTGTAAGGCCCCTAGTTAACGAGGCGGTTTCTACCCGGGTCTAGGCACGGTTATAAACCGTGTAACCGCGGCCCACGCGATTCTACTAGTTGTCCGCCGGTGCAGCGGGACCCGCAAACAATCGCGCACGCTGCGGGCGTAAAACGCATCGTGAATTGTGCTTGAATTTTTGATGTATATATTCTGCATTCTACAAAAGCTGCGTGCGCCCGCAACCTCGGCGGGCGCGGACGAAAACCGCATCTTTGGCAGTAAATTAGGGCTTGTTGACGAGTCCGGGTGTACGCACGGCGCGGTCTCGTGTAAGACGAATAAAAATAGTCAAGCCGCGCTTCAGCCGGATACAAACCGTGCTCGTAGACAAGCTTAGCCGGCACCGTCCCGGGTAGAAACCTTCCGTTAACAAGGGGCCTAAAACATCAAATCTCCATCCGGCAAAGGTCGGCGGCGCGCCCTGCAGACGTCCTCATGAAATCATCTATCATAACATAATAACTCAGTATGACATCTTTTAGCCCTATCGACGCTCAGCAACTGACTTACTAGTCCACTCTTAACAAACAATTAAAAATAAATATAAATTTATTTTTGTACACTTTTAACGTGAGAATTTGAAAACTTTTACTGTATGAAGATGATTATTTAAGTACTTACTTTAACCTTAAACGAAGTGGTTAATTCGTCCAAGACATTAACCTATGAAACAGCTGCAGTATAGTTTAGAAACTAATACTACAGCGGTTTCAGAGGTGTATAAGTTTTCATAATATTAGACTTAAAGCAGCAATGCATCTTTATCCACAAATGCTTGAGGCTGATGTTCCAGTCTGTTCCCATAATATGAGGTCTACAACGTGCAGCTTGGAACATAGAAGCCATGTTTTTAAAACTCTTGCATTTATTTGTTTTGAGAACGCTAAATCAACATCACGTTATTAATACTTTTTTAAGTAGGTAAGACCTTCATACTTTTTGCAAAAAGCTTCAAGCTTTTTTGAGAGAAACATAGTACTTATATCATCGCACACTGCTTGCGTGTATTCACTGTGGTCAATACAGGTGGAAAGGTTACACGGCGGCATCTCGCCCTTTGACCTTTCCCGCCTCCCGTGGGATCTTGTAATCGCCGCATTACAGCCCAACGCATCTCTGACACGATACCACACACCGCTCTACATTTAATACTTAGACCTCTATTACGACCCGGCAATTCATGTCTAAATAATAGGATAGTAATGAAGATTAAATAAGCCATCATGATACTGACTACATGAACAGAAGATCAAAATGCTGTAAAGAATTTATATTATAATAATAAATAGATATCATTCCTATCACTCAAAGACAAACGGCGCGTCAATGCGTCTAGTTGGTGATAAGAATCATCATACACAAGCCTACATGATCGACATTTGCACCTGTGGAG
Source organism: Catoptria pinella (assembly GCA_963556745.1). NCBI lineage: Eukaryota > Metazoa > Arthropoda > Insecta > Lepidoptera > Crambidae > Catoptria > Catoptria pinella. The sequence goes on from OY750771.1 coordinate 4,045,792, forward strand.
GCGATCGAGGCGAGGCGCGCACTGCTGGCGGCGGCGGCGGGCGGCGAGCGGCGGCGGCGGGCGGCGCGGCGGCGTCCAACGCGCAAGCGCACTGAGCGCCACTAAAAAATGAATTCCTGGTTCGGGCACTGTGTGTAGCGCACCCGTCGCCGCCGCCGTGTCCCGCCGATCTCGCGAGTACCGGCCCGCGCCGGGGTGTGGCCGTGCGTGCAGTGAGCGTGCTGCGGTTGTGTGCGGCCAGCGTGCGGCATGCGGCAGCCCTGCTAGCGGCCGCGGAATGGCGCGCCGCGCCGCCCGCGCCCGCTCCCCCTGCTCCACGCACGCACCATGACTGACCTGCAGGCCACCTTCGAGTTTTCCGTCGAGCTTTACAAGTTCTACAATGTCGACCTTTTTCAGAGAGGGTGAGGGTCACTGATGACATAGGTACCCCCCAAAGTTCTATAGGGGAAAACATAGATTTTGTGATTTGTCGTTAGATGCGCAGTGATAAGCTGTCGATGTTCCCTCCCGTTGTGAGCACTCCGCCAATTCGTTTACGATATTCTATAAAAAATCGGTTTATACTAGTCACAAACAGAATATTAAGACTTTAATAATATAATCTAAAAGGTCATACAGTTTGAATATCTTCTGGACTAATAAAATCGTGTGTCGTTAACACGTGGCGAAGAATACCAAAACTAGCAAATCAAACAATTTGGACAGCGTCGATATTTTTTTCTAAAAACTATACACAAAGATTAAAAGGATCCCCTAAAATTCCTGTCAGTGTTAGTGATACAATTAAGTGACATGATTAGAGGTTGGTTGGAACATGTAGCCCAATTTGGCCAGTTATATAAGTTGTGTACAACATAAATGACAATGAGAAACCCTCAGTGCGGTGTCGGGTTTCTTACAAGGCCTGTGGCTTAGCGGAAAATATATTTATTGACTTACCTACTTTTGGTCAAACATGTGGGAATACAAGTTAATACGATGATGTCCACTAGGATTTATAATTATTGATATGTTATCCATCAGTATCCTAATACAGAATACATACAATCCTAATTAATAAATTAAATGACAAGATTATAGAAGTAGGTAATGTTCGTTAAGGCTTTTACCATTTTGGAAAACAAAACCTATAAAATATGGTTTGATTTAAAATCTGCTTGCTAAGGTATGTGTCAATTATTGATTTCAAAAGTTATTATACGATAAACATTGAAAGCACCGTACATAATACACAAAATATAACATTATGTCTGTACACAAGAACTTGTGCCAAAATAACAGAAACACAAAACAAAACAGCGTTTTTTTTTAAATAACTCTAATGTGTGTCTTCCACGAATGACTCAGATGTAAAAAAAGTGTATTCAACCACAGATGGACAGTCAGCATCACAAATATCGTTAGAACAAACATGTTATTTTCGAAAACCTATAAGAATTTTATTATACTTTTCATTTATTTGAACACTTCGGATGGTAGAGTTTTTAGGAGAAGATAGATATTGGCTGACTTCTTTGACTGGACAATATAATACAGTTTACATTCAACAGTCAAAGATACATAGATCCAAAATTCAAACCGATTATTTCGTATTTTAATGAAATAGTTTTGGTACAGTCGAGTTCTTTAATGTCTGAGCATGTTCATGAATCAAAATAATATAGGCAATGTCAAGTTTCATAAATATCAGTCATTTTTAGGGTTCCGTAATCAAGTCAGCCCTTATTTATAGTTTCGCAATATCCGTCTGTCCATCCGTCCACGGCTTATAGCTCAGAGGCCCTAAGTACTAGAAAGCTATAATTTAGCATGAATGTGTATATTAATGAAAATGTTTATAACAATTTTTTCACTAACACTAAGTGTTGAACTTTTTAATTATTTTTTTAATATCCAGCATCTTTTGGACTAAATGCAATCCTCATTGCGGCTTCTAAATGAGTGGAAAGACGATTGCGTTTTGCGATGTCGTTATCTATTATAAAATATTAACTTCGTTAGTGCTAATATAAAATCTGTTATGGTAGTTAATTAGTCGACTTTTTAAATTATTTGCTATGCTGCTGGCCGCTCGCGGGCCGCTATTTGACGACAGCTTCTAGTGGCTCAGTGAGCTGTACACCTCGCGTTAGTGACAATTTGAACATTTTTCAAAACGGTTGAAATAAGTATTTATTCGAAAAAATATCGAATAACTGTCTCGACAAAAAAAACTATATACTCAATTATCGAAATTATTTACGAAATGCGTAAAAAGCGGACAAACATTCGAAAACATTTTTTGTCCAAGCTGAAGCAGAGAAGCTTCGCTCGATCGTCAATGAACTCGACTGTACCAACATTTTTACTCATGCTCATAACCTGCAAATGAAAGCTCAGCAAACCATTAATAAGCCATTCTTTAAAGTGATTTTGATAAGAGCAAATTTTTTTTGTAGAGTCTTGCTTTCTATGACATGTTTTCACAAGGTTTTATATCTTAACTAGTATACTAATCCCAAATGAGGTACTTATCACTTATTGGATGATACCAATACCAATGATGCTATTATAAAACATTCGATTTTATTCATGTCTCTAACAAGATCCTGTCATCAAAATTGATTGTTTATTCAGAGTAAGCTTTTTGCCACTCTACACTTATACAAGAAGGGATTACGTTATAATAACCAATCAGCAATATTTTAAATAGTCACGCAGTGGGCTTTCTCTATCGATTCTATTAATATCGACAATATTCATAGTACGTAAGTTGCATTTGTGACGTCAACGGGGATCATTGTCCCATCGATCTTGCGATTACGTCCCGGATGAAGTTATATGACAAGTGTAAACTCTGACGGACAGCTTTGGTTATATGGCTATCATAAAAAGAGAGGGATTTAGTGCCTTGGTAGAACTTTTTTTTTCTTTTACCGTAGAAGAAACCGCGTAAAGTGTAGAGACTTTCTCTATGCAATTTCTTTCGCATTCAACTTAAATTCATATGAAATTTTTGTTAATGATAGCTTTGGCTTATCTGGAAAAGTGTGTAGTTTTCTATTATGCTAATCTTTTTATTGACTTATCAGCCTGCAAATATCTTATTATTGAAATAAATCAATTTTCAGCTTTCCATTCGCATGTTCAATCTCTTTCTTTAGTCCAATTTTGTGAAATCAGATTTTTGGCCGATGTAACTGGTCGAGTGTTTCTGGAAATTAACCAATAGCCTATTATATCGAAGTTCTCTATTCAGCTTACGTAACGATAACGAGCATAGGCTGTTGATTAATTCAAACACGCCTCCGCTAGCACGCGAGTGTTGCCAACTTTCTTGATTAAAAAACATCACCACATAATTTGAATGGAGTTCATGTCGACGATACATTATTCAAATTATAGTCGGCGGATTGTCTCTTTATGGGTACGTGTCATGCGAATCCTGCTGTCTTAGGCCACTAAAAACGATATGACATTGAAAGTTTATGCGATACAAAAAGGATCTGTTGTTGTTGGTTTTGGTAAAGTTAATGTTAACAAAACATACATATTGGTTGCAAAATTGTTTCATGTAATAAAACTAGTACAAGGAAATTTTTATTCAGAATTGATTGGGCCCTGTTGTCATGGCAGCCAGAAAGAGAATGTAATCCCGGGCTCATCATATCCGAACTACTTATAATCTTACTTACCTACTTTTAAAAATCGTAAGCTTTCCTTTCTTTGATTTTCATGAGTATTGGCTCTATAAATAAGCAGAGAATTTTCATAACTGTACTCTAAATAAAAGTACCTACTAGCACAAGATACAAACGAGTTAAAATTAACTCAAAAAAAAAGTAGTTTATGTATGACACAAGGAGGTTTTTAAAACGAGTTGACGTTTTGTAATCGTAAATATATTCGTCACGGGTTTTAAAAAACTTTAACTACCGTGTACCATACGACGTTTTTCAATCAGGTAATCAGGTACCTACTGAAATAAAAATATTTTTACAGCTTAAAATAAACCACAAAATTTTATGAAAATGACGCCTTTTAATAAGCATGCAAAAAGTTTGTTTTCTTTGTTTTGTAATACTACTTAGAAAAAACAAAATGGTCACAAACAGTTTAAAAGTTTTCTTAATTTATTACAGTAATCAACATTTATTGACAATATTAAAACAATTCATTGCTTAATTTCATTTATTCCCCTAATGTTGTGTATAAACTCGACATCTTTTAATTCTTATTACAGGTAGTAATCTTATTAGGCGGTACATATTGTAATAGAAATTTAAAAAAAAACTGTAAACAAAACGCACGGCGTGCGGTAAAATCAACTTTCCGCACGCTGTACTGTCATGTCATCGAAAGAACACATTTTCCAGCAACTGTATTGCAAAATCACTACATTTATTTATTTATTTATCGTTTATTGGGAAACAAACAGCCTTATACAATACATAGTAATAGCTTAATTTATGTTAACTCATTTGCCTAAAGTGTTTCCACTTATAATAATTTACATTGAATACGTTAAGTAAGTACTTAAGACTTATGACCTTGAATTACAACTAATCGGTACAAAAATTATTCAGTGCATTTAAGAGCTTACACTTATATATTTAATAGTTCAGATTTCAATTTCGAAAATTTAATATTGAAAATATCAATGCGACCATACTTCTTATTATAGATATGCAATGTTCTTGGAATAAATCGATTTTTTGCATACTTTGTGCGACACCAAGATACAGAAAACGTATCACGAGAACGCAGTGATCTTGAGCATTTCAATGAAACTTTGCTTAAAAGGTAAGGTGAGTAAATATATATATACCGAACTCGAAGGTTTTTAATTGCTTAAAACAATTGAATTAGTTGTCAAACTAATTAATTACTGAAACGACTTCAATTTATGAATCAATTTATTGAAAAGAAAATAAAAATACAACTGGTTTTTCTTCTAAAAATAAATCTATTTTGCGAATCAAGGGCTGTGGATTGGGCCCTTATTGTACCATGGAGTGGGGGTGGAGTAGGGACATTTTAATTAACAACCGCCGAAGTCATCTTATGAGTCATTGTAGGTCCTGTTGATCGATATAGCAATTTGTTGGAAAATCCTATTTTTATTTTAGAGGTTTGATATATTAAGCAAATTTATGAATTTCGGATATAGAAAAGAAACAATATACGAGAAGTACTTTAGTTTTACTTATTATGAACGAAAACGTATTTAAATCTAATCAATGTCAAAGTTGTCAAAATACAAATTGTTGTCTCGACAGTTTTCCTTTTGACAGCCTAAAGCTTTTTCCGGAAAACGAACTACGATAATTGGACACGATTACGATTGCGTCGATACGATAGAGACCAAATGACACGTCGCGACACGCGAGTCTTTTTTCGTAGTAGGTCCTCGTTCGTAGCATGTAATGCTACAGAGACACTACGCCGTAGGTAGAGTGTTAGATACCTTAGTACAAAAGCAAGACTGCATAATGCACCTCGCAGCTCGCTGGAAAAATGCCAAATGTGTGGTGTGTATTCCTTTTAATTGTATGTCACTATATTCAAAATGGATAAGTAAAATTTTGAAAGAAGTTGATAATATGTCCTACAACCTACAATATAGGTACTAATTTAGTAATTTAACAACTCGATCGTACTACCTATATTACTTGTATATATTTATTTTACTCATACCAATTTATGCAAAAAAATTGTTTTATTCTTTATTAAATTCAGTTTTATCTATTGTGCGAATTAAAGGACAGTTCATGTGAATAAATGCTGTAAAAATGAAAGAATTCAAAAATATTATAAGATAAGTATTTCAAACGTTATTACAACCACATAAGGTTTATTTCATATTCAAGACTGATTTAATGTATGCTTTATATCAATACGTTATTCAACATGTTACAATGTGGACTTTGAAACGTAATTTGCCAACATTGTTGCAAGCAAAACGTGTGCTGCCACAAACCACATTTAATATAAGTTTTCCATTTTTATTTTCACTTGCTCATAGCTAGCTTAACTGTAATGTAAACACAGTGAAGAAGTTCAAACTTAGGTAAAATAAATCTGAATTTATTCAAACTTATAACCTTTTTTATTGAAAGCTTGAATGTACTTGAAACTAACACGGTTGGTTACAAAATATTGCATACAAACAAATCGAATCCCTTGATGAAAAGAAGAATGCCCATTTGTAACTTGTCAAAATGTTGATTTTTATTAATAATCGTGTATAGAGAAGTATAATGCGATTAATTTTACATTGTACAAATGAAGTGGCTAGCTTCAGAGCGCTTGCAGTAAAAAAAGATGAATTTTAATCTGTAAAATTTACTCCTTGCCATACTAGTGAAGTTGCAGCAGATCACTGTCTATTGACAATTTAATCGCATTGTAATATTAGCTCATCAAATTGCATTTTTATTGTTATTTATAAATTTGCTAACTAAAATATTAATCGCCAATATAGAAATAGAGAATATTTATAGTAAAGATTAACAATAATTACAATTAGAACATATTGATTTTACCAATACCTACGTATTTTTCTGATTGCCAAATTAAAATTCAATAATTACTATAGTAAATAATATACTAGAAAAAATACGCCACCAGATCATATTCTCAAATGGGATTCAAACCCGCGACCTTTGAATATCCGGTCCAATGCTTTTACCGCTGAGCTGTGTCACTGAATAATTACTGTTAGTGTTCTACGGTCATAGTAACTATTCAAATATAATTTTATTACATTATTACATCGACTTCTTTAATAATAGGTTATTCTATTCTTAAACTCAGTATTTCATCATTTCTTAAAAAAAATACGATTTTTTGGAGTTTTTTGTCTAGGGGTGTGAAAAAGGGTGTGTCCACCTTACCTTAAATAGCATGCTATAATAGAACGATGCTTTCGAAAATTTTAAACGGAGTGGATTACAAGAGTACAACAATTTTAACTCAAATTCTATAAGACATACAGTTAAATATAACTATTTAAAACTGCACATTTTGTGGAAGATCTATTTGTACTAAAATCAACATCTCACTGACGTGAACTTGACCAGTTTACCAAGCCACATCATAAAAATAGCACTGTTTACAAACTATCAAAATACTATTTAATTTCAAGTCTTATGTCGATACAGTAAGAACGATTTTATGGTTAAGGGAAAAGTTATGTGACGTATGAATATCGGTCGATAGTACTTTTCAACAAGGTTGTTATACATGTTCTAATTTTATTAAACCAAACTGAGTACTTAGGTATACAGGGTCATTTGTAATTCATTTAAAACCTCTCGTGGGGTTGATCAGACCATTAAACTGAACAGCTGTTTTTTTTTCGCGATTTCAAGGTTGGTCCCATAATGAAAGTTGTTCAGTTTGATGGTCTGATCAACCCCACGAGAGGTTTTAAATGAATTAAAAATAACCCTGTATGAGTGAAGTAACTTTATAATAAAATATTAAATATTTTTTAACGCTGGCATAGTAATGACATGATTATTACGATTAAGTAGGTACCAAGAATCCTATAATACAACTATAAGGTTCTTAGTACGTACGCAAATGTTCGTGCCAGTTTCTATCATCAATTTTCCGTATTGAGGCGTTATAAATACGATAGAAATCTGACGTTTCCTCTTAAAGTACGAGAATAAATTCAATTCAATTCAATTCAATTCAATTCAATTCGTTTATTAGCATAAATATGAGTACATAAGAGGTCACAAGAGGTACAATATTGAGTCCGTCATATTTTACCCATAATGGGTGTGCAAAATAGTAATAATAAAAGATTGAAACAATATAAAATAGAAAATCGGCAAATTAATTAATATCATATACTTGATGTCAGAATTATTGATAAAAAAATATATAATGTCAGAAATTAAAATTATATTATAATGTCAGAAGTTGAAATTAATACCATTAAAACATAAACATTGTACTTATACTAATAAATTGTCACAAAGAAAATCCTGTATAGAATAATAGCATTTCTCAATAAGTATTTGTTTCATTTTTTTTCTAAAAATTGGCACTGGTAATTGCTTTAGTGGTTCAGGAATCTTGTTGTAAATACGAGGTGCTAGGTGCAGTACGCCCTTTTCGAAAGGTGCTGTTTTACAAGGTGGTATTCTTAATTTATTTGCATATTGTGCACGTGTGGTGTTCCTACACATGCGAAAACTAGTATATAAATGACCATTATTTTTAACAAATAGAGCTAATTCCAAAATATACAAGCAAGGCAGTGTTAATATTTTTTGGGATTTGAAAAACGGTACACAACTTTCCCTCGTACCAAGCCCGCAAATTGCCCTAATGCATCGTTTCTGTGCTTTAAATATGTGTTCGCGCTCACTACAGTTTCCCCAGAAAATTACGCCAAACCTCAATGCCGATCCTACCAATCCATGATAAGCGGATAAAGTTGCATCTCTGTTGACTATTTTACTTAGGTTAAATAAGGCATATGCCGCTTTGTATAGTTTTTTACATATTTCGTCTGATTGATGTTTCCATGTCAATTTATCATCTATAAGTAGTCCTAAGAATTTTGTTACGTCCGTCTGTTCTATGCTCTGGTTTTGATACTTAATATTCAAATTGTCAACTTTATTAGGATTTTGTGTAAAATGCATTATTTTAGTTTTAGTTAGATTAATTTTTAAATTATTGTTATTAAGCCAATTAATTATGTCTTCTAAAGTCCTATTAATGTCATTTTCATAATTATTAGAGTCATTATATTTTACTATAGCGGTGCTATCGTCAGCAAAGAGTATCATTGGATTACGAACATTTGTTGGCATGTCATTTATATAAATTAAAAATAATAAGGGTCCAAGTACACTACCTTGCGGGACACCACATTTTACCAGTCTTGTATCAGACATATATTTTATTTCCATACGTTTTATTGGACAGATCCTGCTTATTTCGGTCATCTGTTTACGATCAGTAAGATATGACTCAATCAATTTTCGAATGTTTCCTCTGATTCCATAACAGTTTAATTTGTTTAGCAAATTTTTATGATTTACATAATCAAATGCTTTTGTCATATCAGTAAATATGGCACAAATTGGAGTTTTTTTATCCATTCCAGTTATTATAGGCTTAAGTAGTTCATGAATGGCCATATTTAGAGTTTTATTTTTTCGAAATCCTTTTTGTTCTTCACAAAAGATATTAAATTTTTCAAGAAAACTGTACATCTGCATGTAAATAACCTTTTCCAAGATTTTTGAAAAAATAGGGTTTAATGCGATCGGACGGTAGTTGTTCATGTTTTCTCTATCATTTTTTTTATGTAAAGGCTTAATTATTGTTAATTTTAATGCATCAGGGAATTCACCTTCTGTTATGCACAAATTTATTATGTAGGCTAAATGAGGACATATAATTTCGACTACATGTTTTATTACCTTTGTGCATATTCCATCATATCCTACACTTGACGTATTTTTTAACGATTTAATTATTTTTATTAACGATTCACAAGTCACTGGAGACATAAACATGGAGTTGCTGTTATTGCTTGTAATATTTTTATTTATGCAAGGTGATTCTTTAATCTGATTTATAAAAAAGTCATTAAAATAGTTTGCTATTAATAAAGGATCTGTTATTGCTATGTTTTCGTCTGTTATTTTAAGGATTGGCTCTTTAGGGTTCTGTTTTTTATTTTTGTTAATAATTTCCCATGTTGCTTTTGTTTTATTATCTGCTGTTTTTATTAAGTAATTATTTTGTACTCTTTGAGTTAACTTGATAATTTTGTTAAGTTTAAGAGAGTAATTCTGAAAAAGATTTTTTCTTTTTAAAGAAGGAGACCGTCTATATCTCCATAGCAAGTCACGTCTTTTTTTGCAACATAGTTTTATGCCTTTTGAAAGCCATTTGCATTTTTTGGTCAAGGATTTTTTGATTGTTTTATATGGGAAACAAAGATCATATAATAATTTAAAGTATTCGATAAAACAATTGTATGCAATATTTGGGTCGTTGGTCTCATAAACATCTGAAAAATGCAGAGATTGTAAATGAGCTTTAAATTTATTCATATTTTCTAGTGAATAATCCCGTTGTTTAATTCGCCACGAGTTAATTAGGCACGAGTTCTTGACGGGAATCGTCAGTAGCTGGGCGGTATGGTCAGACAATCCAAAATCAAGCACTTCACCCTTGCATCCTCGTTTCGTATTAAGAGCAAAATTATCTAGACAGGATTTGCTTATTAATCTAGTAGGTTGATTTATTACTAATGTAAGACCAAAGCTAAGTAAAAAATTCTCAAACTCGAATGCAATCTTATCACGTTTTAATCTATCAATATTAAAGTCGCCACATAAAACTATCTTTTTGCTAGTTTTAGAACATATGCTTGTTAGCAGCATATATAATTTTTCGTAAAATATGTCAATATTAGTTTTTCCAGGAACTCTATACAAACAGATAACAATAATATTATAAGAAATTAATTCAATTCCACAACATTCCATCATGCCAGATATTGAAAACTTGGCAATTTTAGGTAGTTCCTTCCACTGGTGTCCATTTTTTATTAATATACAGGCTCCTCCGCGTTTTTGATGCTCTCGGGAGTAACAAGCTGCTAGTGTGAAATTAGGTACATTTAATAGATCTTCGTGACTGCTCTGAATGAAATGTTCTGTTATGCAGATGACTTCTGGGGGTTTTCCCTCTCGGCCCAATTGGTCAATATGGGTAATGAGCAAGTTTGTCTTATTTATTAGTCCAGCAATATTTTGGTGTAATATTTTCAAACAGCTATCATTCGCGAAAAAAATCTGTAGTCTCTATATTGTGTAGTTGCTCTTGATATTCAAAGTTTTGAATTATTTCGACTGATTGCCGCAGATTAATGAATGCATTTTTCATTCCAAAATCATTAATTTTTCCTGTGCGTCTTGAAAACATGTCGTAATCATACTTTAATTTTAGGTTTGTGTCTGTTATGTATGCGTATTCATGTAACTGGTTATCCATACATAATAAATTGTTAAAGATTTCGACTCTATAGTTATACAGCGTTGCATACTCATGGCATACATAGGTAGGAAGGCATATTATTATATTCGTATTTGTTAACGGTAGTAATTTATTTCTTAGAAATTTTATAATTTCAACGTTGTTTGAAGTCTTTGTAAAGTCACTTTCCCCGATCATAATGACACAAAAATCATTGCGCGAAAAAGTTTCAATTTTTTTCTCGAGGCCTTCTAATAGCGTTACTATGTTACAATTTGGTTTCTTATAATGACATATTTGAAAATCATAGAAAATTGATTCCGATAAAGGTAGTAGTCGGTTCTTATTATTGCTACTTATAATACACAGTTTCGGTTTTGTCGTCCTATTGTTACTTGCATTAATGTATTCTTCATTTTGTGTCAGTATCTCCACAGTTCGGTCAGGTTTTGTTGTCTTGTTATTACTTGCATTAATGTATTCTTCATTTTGTGTCAGTTTCTCAAGCGACGGTTATTGTTTTTTTGTGCATTTTTTTACATTATTAGACGTTGATTTGGGGGTCGTCGGCTTTTGGGGTGTCGAAGTTTTTATCCTTTTATTAGTCGGGGAGCATAAAGTATTATTTATTGTTTTGTGCAGGATCTTTTGTTTCTTATTTAATTCTTCTATGGTTTGCTTTAACTGTGAGTTTTCAAGTGACAAGTTATTTATTTCCTGATGTGCAGTTGTTAATTCTAATGACAATTTTTCTATTTGTGTTTTTAGATCTGTTATTTCTTCATTATTACTTTGAGCGCTCAGATTAGGTAGACTAGTAGTGCCATCTATCGTCATATTGCAAGTTTCATTGCGAGGTACATCATCCTGAGAATCGCTTATTGTTTCTGATTCTGATTTTGGCCTTTGGCGACGGAGTGTGATATTTTCAAAGAAGTTCATTTTTATAAAATAGTTGAAACGTTAAAAAGTTTGTGGTGCGCGAGGATCGTTCTCCGGACCGTTTATGATCGCACCAGAGCACTTGTACGATCGACCAACCAGCATATAATCTTACTCGCGAAATTCCGAGTCACTATGTATAGGTTTTCGTGTTAACTATTGATAATAAGGTTCATATCAGAGTAGCTCAAAGTTGAGAATGAAAGTTCGTATTGCGAAGGTAGATATGAATAGTTACACTTTCGGATCAAAAGATTGCCACTTTAATAGAGGTCCTGAATATTGCCGTAGTAAACAAAATAATAACTTGAAGAAATCTTTTACTAGTCACAGCACGTGTCCGTGCCTTACAATGCGAATTGTAAAATTTTCTCTTTACCATACATTCTCGTGTGAAGTTGCAGCGGATCACTGTCTATTGTCAATTCAATCACATTGTATTTTAATGCCAGTTTATGTAAAAGAGCCTGAATTCGGAAAGTGTCCATAGATCAACAACGACCTAATCACTTCGCAGATCCCTTGCTGATTCAACATCTTGTGTACTGTGGTTCCCAAACATGCAACAAACAACTCGAAAGTTGTTTACTCGCTCTTTGGCCACTCGTTGATGCTGACGTCATTACCGTCAGTACCTACCACCACAAAGAGAACATCTTACACGCTCAATTAATTAATATCATAAGCACTTGATTATTTCATTTCAAGACGTTTCTTATATAAAAATAAAATCTTGAATCTTTTTGTTTGATATTGATATGCATTGTATCAGTAACTCTATTAATGAGTAATTATTGATGGCATACAAAATTGCTTCACAGTTTTTTTTAGAAGTACAAGTACTTATTTACGAGATTTTTTAGATATATACCGATATATATATGGAATCGGAGCAATGTATGTGATGTTGTCAAATATTTATTATTTATTATACCAACTTACTAATAAAAATTGTATAGCAAATGTATAAGTTACACAGTGGTGACTCTCTATCAAACTATTTAAGTTTGACATTAAAAAAGGGACAAAACACTGTGTAACTTATACATCTGCTATACAATCTTTATTAGTAAGGGGGGTAAAGTGTTATAATTACAACTTTTGGTGCTATGCATTGGTATTTATTTATTAAAATGTTCCTACAATATAGTTATATCATTTAAGCAGGTAGCTAACTGCATCTTTAGATTTAGACCAAAAATACTCTAGTGCGAGAGTAGAAGCTTTATGTACCCTAGTCTAGTGTGATGTGAAAGGTTACCAATAAGGGAATGTCTGAAAAATCAAATTGGCTGAGCATTTTTTATAGGTAGGATAATCTCCCAAAGTTACAAAATTTTTGGTTGCGTAAAAAAAAAACACTTCGTCTTCACAAAATGTAAGAACGGAAGTAACAGCAGAATAGAGCCCATTCCCTAATCACCACATAGTATTAAAAAAAGTCAACTGACAAGCAGTTGCAGCATGCAGAAATCAAAAAAGAGCAGTTGTCTTGTTAGTTGTCAATTGACTTTTTTTAATATGTGATTATTAAGAAATAATCTCCATTCTGCTGTTACTTCCGCACATTTGTTCATTTTTTCCTCAACCAATAATTCTGGTATTTTGTTTTCTATTAAATAATAAGGGAGCTCATTTCTCTACCTATAAAAATATTTAGTCAATTTGTTTTTCTGACATTTAACTTACGCCTGTCTACAATTCAAGTTAATCGCACAATACATCCTATTAAAAGGACGGGACATTGCAATTTGCGACAGGATGTTGATGACATCGGGCCTTTTTGCGAGGACATAATTACAGCTCTGTAACAAGGATTCGATACAATTTCCTGAAATATAATATTGTAACTCTGCGTCTTATCCATACTAATATCATTGCGTATTATCAATTTTAATATTAAAGTATCTCCTCTCTGTCTATTTATATTATCTTTTCATTCTTGAACCACGGAACCAATTTTGTTGAATTTTAGTGTAACTATAGATCGGACCATGGGGAAGGACATAGGCAACTATACATTACGTATTATTCTGTAACTATACTAAAGAAGGCCATCTATAAAGTTGCCGATTATATTATGCATGATAAATAATTGAATAATCAGTTTGTTTATTTTTTTTATGTTTTCTTTACGTTTTTGACCCATAATAAATTCCGTACCGTTCATTCATTTTTCAGTGGTCATGGTCACAATTAATAGTTCGCGCGAGATAAGTTCGTATAGCTGTGTCTTTTACCGGTTTTCTTAAATTACAGGCAACAAAAACAATGTTCTTATATTCATTTATTATTTGTCACGTTTACTTCTTGAAATGAGACTATGAAGAAATATTTGCAATGGACGTTAGTGTTAATACACTGACCTTCAAAACTTCTTTTAAAATGTTCTAGAATAGGTATTTTCGCAATAAAAAGGACTAAAAAAAATTATTTTTTTAATTGTAACTTCACAATCGATCATCTTCTTGAAAAAAACTTTTTTTTTTATTTAAAAACTCTAACTTCAATTGAGAAATTGCAATTTTAAAAGTTTGTTACTAAGCTTTGAAGGCCAGTGTATTATATTATGTATATTCAACTCCTATGAATACAACTTTACACGAGCTTTATCACAAGTTATTGTTTCAAAAAATTGTAAGTCTTATACAACACAACTTCTGGTTGATTTTTATACCATTCAACACAAACATATCAATAATCATGCATCATCACAATTGTTTGATTTAATATGATCTCTAATACTAATTCGATCTGCGATTGCGGCACTTAACCAACTACCGCTAGAGTCGGTCCTCGGATGGGTGACCAAAACTTTGCTATCTCACGCTTAATCTCCTGCGTATTTCTAATTTTCGTATTTATTATGAGAAGCCGTTGATGCCGGCTTCATTTGCAGTCGTTATAGGTTATAGGCCCATCATCAATATCCATAAGAAAGGCCAGTAGCCCTGCCATGAGTTGATGCAAACTGTTTACGCTACCGTAAACTATCGTTTTCCCTCTTTCACTCGCATTGACTGTGAGCAGTATATCCGATAGTTTACGGTAGCGTAAACAGTTTGCGTTAACTCATGGTAGGGCCACTGAGCTCCAACTCCGAACATATTTCTCTCAGGATGATGAAGCAATTAAAATTAAATCTCCCAAAACTTACTCATGAAATTTTTCATCCGGACGATGTCCCAGAACAGCGAATACCGCACTCCTACGCACCCGTCCCACTTCTGACCCAGATCTAATTTGAAACTCGGGTTGTCACTCGCCGGTCGGCGCGATCAACTACTCATTTATATGTGTATACACACACCGCTCGCGTAACTATTTATTTTACGAGACATTAATTAATCGAGTGAATTAAACGCGTATTTTCATAGTATATAGGATATTAATTTTATATCATAACGTCAGCGATTGACAAGTTCATTCTTGTTATGTGAGCTAGGAGTAATTAATCTACCTATTTTTCATTTCAAATCAGCCCAAGAGGGCTATCATGTACTTTCTGTATTGTAAATTGACGTTCCGAAAAAGAGCCTGAAGTTAACTCATAAAGACCTAGATATAGGGACCTCAATTTTTTTACCCAAAATCCTATTTTCTTATCCGAAATCTAAAAATACAGGTAGTTAAATACAACATTATAATACATTTGCTGTTCAAGCTACTAAAAGTACCAACGCTACAAAACAAACGCTGAAAAAGCTCGGTATACGCTTAATATTTCACAAACTTAACACTGAAATGACAAGTCACGCCTGCCTACTGCATGAAATTCGTATTGGGTACGCATCGCCTCACATAAAGGCGGGCACATCAGCATATGCGATACTCGCAAGTCACTTGCCTACTCAGAATTCATATGCTAATAATCTGTAAGCTCGTTCGTGGTACGTACGTTCCTGCTTGGCGAAATATAATAGCGAAACGGAAGATGAATAATTAAATGTCAAAACAAATCTTTGTTTTGAATGATGATACTTAAATTCCATTCCCGAGTAATTTCAATCACTCTGAACTGTATTGAAAATGTAGCTCATTTAATGACTGTCACCACTTTTAAGCTTTCTTTCATAATATATTAACAACTAGGTAACTCTTGTTCTTTATTTCGTACCAGGCTTTACCAAGTCCGCGTGGGACTACGCGTGTCCCCCAAAGTGGCGGTCCACATCGAGGCGTCCGTGTCCAGCGGCAACGGCGCCGCGCGGACCGGCCGGCCGGCCGCCAACGCGTCGCTCATCGGCGGCCTCGCGGCCTCCCGGGCCTTCCAGATCATGTATAGGAACGAAGAGGTCACGCTTAGAGACATCGTGCATTTTAGGGCTCATCTGCTAGGTAAGGCTTTGCTATTATAAATAATCGTGATCCGGCCGGACAGGTAAACCCGCCGCAAATCCGTTGCAGATTGGCAGTCTCGCGATACAGCCTCTCGAGGGGGAGCCGTGTTGAAGACATCATGTATTTTGGCTGATCTGCTGTAATACTGTTACTTTTTATAAAATTTAAGATAATACAGTAAGAAAAAATTACCCTTGCTGAGTTTCTCCCTCTTTATTTTAGAAACGAGTCATTCCGCCACTTAATAACGAACCGATATGGTAGGTATATCAACAAATGAAGACTTACAGAACCTAGCTTCTACTTCCAGTGGACAGTCGCAACTTAAAAGAATCGTTGGAGCGAGCAGAGTGGAGTGTCGGCGTGGAACTCTGGTGCAGCGAAGGGGCGCAGTCCAACACCCTCGCGCCTGTCTCGTGCAGGGTGCTCAAGCTGCACTTCCAGCCATCCCATGGCCTCCATTACCACCTGCCAGTGCTGTTTGACTACTTCCACCTGTCAGCAGTGTCCATCACCATACACGCGAGCCTGGTTGCTTTGCACCAACCTTATATCAAGTGAGTTGACACTATTATCTTCATCAAGTTATTTGCCATCTTAGAGGTGTCTAAGCCGTTAGCGGCCACGTGCTTTCTACTAATACTAGTAATTTTCTAATCAGCTTTCCCGGAAAAGCATTTGATTGTTTTTCTAACATATGCAATCATGAATTATTTGTGCAAAACTACGAAAATATTCAAAATTGCATGGCATATTTACTTTTTGTAAATATTTTAATTTTCATGTCTGTTTCCAAAGGAAAAGCATCATGCATTACGTGCAAAGCTGGTAAGCAACAACAATTTACATTTTCAAACTTTGGCTTTAGTAATGTCCATATGTGTCGATGTCGTAGTCGGTTAAGTGATTATCCACTCGCTACACTATGCAATGTACCGTTGACCGTTAGCTTCCTATTGATTAGATAATTTGCTTCACTCACTTAGGTACGTACTATGGTTGCTACTTAGGAAACCTCTTGAATATTATACTTGCTACTTCTACAATGCACAATAAATCTCAAAATTTAAAAATTACTACTTCTAGTCATAACCTTTGTAAGTTACAAAAGTTCACGGTAACTCTACTGTTGAATCACTTTGAATTTTCAGACCGCATCTATAAAAATATAGCAATATCATTTCAATGGTCAAGTAAATATTTTTTAATTAATATATGGCCCGCCGACGTTCTACCTAATACAAACAAAAATATTATCCTTCGTAGCAAAGATGCAACATTTCGTATCCTCTTATGAATCGAAATTTGTTACCCTTATCTAACTTTTTCAATGCCTGACGCACTATACACAGCCAATGGCGGACTACACATACAGCATTGCCAATGCTGAACTATTTGGATCGAAGGGTTCCAAATGATGCATGGCCAAGCCAAAGCCATCTTAGGTACTACGATGACAACTGAACATTGACTATTTATATTTTCAGCGCGCCCCGCTCCAGCAAGCAGTGGGGCAAGCTGATGAAGAGCGCCGGCTCCAACTTCAATACGTCGGGCAGCTTCGAGAATGTGCTGTTTGGGTCAGCGGGGAAATGCGCTGGAGGAAACTCCAGCAAAATCGCACACGCTAGGTGAGCCACCTCTTCCTTTCTTTAAGTCGATTTGAAAATTGGAAATGCTCTTTCTACTTATGTGACCTAACACATACAAAAAAAACAAAACGGTCAATCAGCAAATTCCGCTTTCGCGATGCAAGAATGTGATTATTTTTATCCATTAACAAACTACCTATTTGCGTTCAAAAGTCGCTTACAAACTAACGTTGCAGCTAGTTATTATGAACGTCACAATTTAAAACTTTTTGGACGCCCAAGTAAAGATTTAGGGCTTGTTCGACAAGTAACAACTGAAACATATCCAGAATCTGGAAAATAATTCTCATATCACTTTGATTTAATAGAATTAAAAGTATAAGTTAGTAATCTTCGATCATTGATCGAGTATGCAAATTGTGAAAAAAAATATTGCAGGCAAGTCCACGCTGAGGTGTGTGGGATTCTGCTTGGATCTCTGGAAGGGCTACAAAGTGCTCTAGCGATATGCGGCTCAGCGGGAGTGTTGCTCACCCCGGAAGAGTCGGCCAACAACTCAGTAGTGGGCGAGGTGGCGCAGAGACTGAAAGACCTTAACGACATCGGCAAGGTTGCTGGCAGTAGGGTATGCTGGTTTTTAATTTCCTGTTTATATCTACATAATTATGAATAATTAAGACAATATATAAAATTCTTAAATTGAAATGTGAGGTAGGGTTCAGTGAAAATTCGCTCAAATTAGAGCTCGGATCAGAAGGACATCTTAAAAATACATACATACATTTCGATGGTGGTTCTGTCAGTAAGCTGAGTCGTTAGCTGAAGTACTTTTAATATTCTGTATCGGAGTCGGAGGTAACAGTAAAAAATAGGCTTAGGGTTATTATCTACTTCGTGAAATGCTTTTTAAATAATTAAAAACATTTTTCTTAATTCCCAGAAGTCGGTAAACGGTGAAGAAGAAGAATGGGCGATGGGTCTCGCGCACGATATCGCGCGGCTCTGCGCGGAGGTGACGCTGAGGTGGCGTGCTTTCCTCCACCACACCTCCGACCGGCCGCACGTCCACCATGCTCTGGCTGCCAGGCACCACGCACTACGGTAACTTTACGATTTTATAATCTATCTTAAACTATATCTATTCTGTGGCACAGAATAGATATTAGTACTACGTACTTAAACAAGAAATTATCGAGGCTCTGTGCAGAGCGGAGGTTACGTTGCAGTGGCGTGTCTTCCTACACCGTACTCCGTCCACCACGCTCTCGCTGTCAGCCTGACAGCGTGGTGGATGGAGTACGGCGGCGTAGGAAGACACACCACCGCGTGTCAGGCACCATGCGCTTCGGTATCTAGACCTTATATGCTTAACCAACAGCTTATACAGCAATCACAACAAATTCATCCAGCTTATACATATAATCTAAATTCTACTTCTACAGCATCAAGCGATTCTCCGAATGCTTCTTCGTGCTGGACAACCCGCGGCACTCCCTGGCCGGCTGCTACGACAGCAACTACCAGTCGTACCAGAGCGTGGGTGATGTGGCCCGCCGGTCGCGCTACCTGGCGCTGCTGCCGCCGCTGCCCGTGCACTGCATCGCTCTAGACGGTGACCCGCATATCATGCCCATCATCTTTGAAGATAGGTAATTTCACCGACTTTTTAATAAATAAACGTGCTGGATGACACTCACTGGGTAAGCCTCTACCCCGGAGCATGACCACCGAAACGAGATGTATTTATGAAGGCCTTTTCCCAGCAGTTGGAATCGTGTGGCTGATTCGATCTGTATTATGATTAATAAAGACGATCAGTGAGATTTGAGACATCATTAACACCTACAGTTGTTAAGTAACTTTCATGGGCATTGATTGATACTTGGCTTTTCTCAATAAAAGTCTTAAAATAAATATTATTCAGTTCAGACTCCTTTGTATCTCATACTAAGGCAGTATTATTTTCAGGTATCAAGATACGGCAGAGTTTGCGCGTCGTCGTTCGTTTTTAAATTCCAATACCAGTAAGTCTGGTAGTGGTATGTATATTTTTTATCTGGTATTAAAATGAATTATAGAAGAAGGAATTAATGTGTAATTTTCTTTGCAGATCCGTTTCTGTGTACGGAAGCTGTGGGAGAAGATTGCGCGTGTAGTATTAGTTCGCTGATGGATTCAAGAAGACCGTCTTCGGAAGCTTCTAGAGTGACATTAACGTTACCAAAAACTATTATCGATGTACTTGAACCGCAGTTCAGTGCACCTAAAAACAGTAGTAGTGTGGTGCAAGCAACACTAACACTTGCTCCACAAAAGGCGGCTCGAGGCTCCCCAAAAAGAACCCTAGTGAAACAAAACGTGGTTGAAGTTAGTAAGGCATACAACAAACAACTGGAACTAACAGGGAGAAATAGATATATTGTGCAAAACAATCAAATCAGTGAAATCCAGCTACCGCCAAACAATGCATTTGCTTCATGTCCAATACAACAAGGACAACAATTGTCTAGGTACTCCACGCCTACACTACTAGATATGAGTGCGACTAAAGGCAATTTAAATATTTCGCATTCAGGGAGAGATATTACTGACGTAAACGATTTTCGGCAAAAACATGAAATCCCCAGCGGTGTCAGTACTCTGCCAGCTAGACACAGCAAATCTTTAGACCAATTAAGGGTTGCACAAATGATGCCTTTAAATAACTCTCAAACTCTAACCAAGACTGTCAAAAATAGTTCTAATACTTCAGTTAATTATCCAAAACCTTATCACCATTCCCTACAGCAAGTGAAGCCCACCACTCTACCTCGAAGTGTCACCACTACAGCATATCCAACAAGCACAACCACTAGGTGTGCTTCTAAAGGGGATGACTATAGAAGAAACATTAGTGAATTCAGAGAAAAATATAAAAACCCTTGTAATTTGGTTAACCCCCATGGAATGAACAATGAAGTGTTTCATAGCGTAGGTTATAAGTATGATGGAGGAATGAAATCAAATCCTAATCAAGTGTACGGCTATACTTTCGGTAATCAGGGTACTCTGCCAGCGAGTAATGTAATTCGTAATCCGTTAGAATTTCAGCGAGGCTACAATGTAAATTTACCCCGTCCCATGTTGCCTCCACGTAACTCTTACCCACCAGTTAGTGGGAAAACTCAAGTGACTGATCAAAATAACTTAGTTTCTAATAAACATGTTCATAGATCGAACTCTACACACGTGTTTCACCAAAATATAGAAAATCAACAAATTGATATAGAAGCAGCTCGTAATCAATTACGACACGAACTTAATTATTACCTTCAAAAAGGTGACTGGAGCTACGACTTCAACACCGGAAGTTTAATACAAAACTACCAGAAGAAATCAAGTAAAAGCAGTGACGATAGTGGATTTGTTATGACATTAGATAGAAGCAGTGATTGTACTTCAAAATCAACTTATTCAAAAACACCTCCTTCTACACCCCATTCCACTATGCCATCGGTGCGACATAAAAAAAGCCGATCAAAAGAATCCAAACTAAATAACAGTGCAAAAGAAACTGCGAAAGTAAATTCAAGTCGAGATTCCCTCAGTAGTCATCATTCCATAAGATCAAGAGACAGTAAATCCGATCGTCAAACCTCAAAATCCGAGCGAAGTACTCCAAAGTCTGATAGAGGCACGCCAAGTTTTGGAAAAGCTACTCCAAAATCAGGTGGTATAACACCGAGATCAGGATTGGCAACTCCAAAATCAGGAAGAGATACTCCAAAATCAGGCGTAGCGACACCGAAAAGTGGAAGATCTAGTGGAAGACCTGAAAAACGCACAAAACACAAACCTTCAGAAAAAATGACTCAGCTTATGTCTGAAGCTGCATCATCATCTAGTAATGAAAGTATACCTTTTGAACTACGTAGACTGGAGTCATCTGCGAGTGTCCCTTACAGTCTTGATCACGGTCCTGAATTATTAAGACACTGTCGAAGTGCTGCATCTGTGTTAGATGAACCAAATATAAATAATACTTTTGGTTCAGAATCATTACCAAACCTTGCACCTCCTCCAGCCTTCGAATCGCCACCTCTAGATATAGCAGACAAAGATTTCAAAATATTGCCTCCAGAAAACTTCTCAAATAAAGATATCAAACGGAGTCAAAGTAGTTCAACCTCCAGTCTAAGTGAACAAAGTGGTTGGGTATCAAGTGGAAGGAGTTCGGGACCTTCGTCACCAGATAATGCCAGTAGTCAATTAAATCAAAACTTTACGCCACCTGGAAATCCTTCGACTTCCAAAGCTGTTACTCAAATATATGAGGAAAGACCCAAACCAAAAAAGGTTGATGGTGAAACTATCAGTGATTTTAAAAGAACTATTTTAAATGGTGAACAATTACGAGAGAGACTCTTGAAACTAGCTGTTAAAGTAACCCAGAACAATTCAGACGAGAAAATAGAATGCTGTGATAAAGAAGTTTGTGAAGAATGCACTATATGTAGCGATACCATTTGCACAGATAGCCAATGTGAATATAATAAATTATTGCATAGTAATGGAATAGACGCGGGGTGTAACTCAGACACTTGCACTGCAAGTTGCTTCCAGCAATTTTCTGATGTTCCTCCAGCAAAAGTAAATCAGCGACACAATTCATTTAGCGCTGGTCAAGGTAAATCGTACAAAAGTTCAAGCTCTAAAACCCGTAATGAAGGGTCTGTGAAAAAATCACAAACAGTCGGAGACAACTTACATCCATATATTCGTAAAGAAATTCCGCCTAAAGTTCAACCTGTACCCGCACCAGCAAAATCAAGTTCCACGGCTAAAACTAAGCTAAAGGATAGAATTGAATACACTGAGAAATTAATAGCAGCTGAAATACTGAGCCTTACCGTTGACCGATCCTGTACATCTCATAATGGGAAGAAGGTTCTATCCGGACCTGTTTCTGCTGTTCAAAAATACCAAAACAAAGCAAGATCTGAAGTGGACCTGGCTCATTTTATTGGGAATAGTGATTATGAGCATTTACCTCCACCTCAACAATTTAGGGACGCCCCACCTCCTCCTGATGAATTTAAGGTAGTTTTGCTATGAAATTTTAAATCTGAATAGCCATTTCAAATATGTATAATGATCTGTGTCTTTGTTATTAGGATCCACCTGCCAAATCACCAAAGCTAAGCAGACAAAGCAGCAAATCGTCAACCCCCTCCAAAACGCCTAGAAAACAGTCAGCTCAGCCATCACCACTACAATTAGATAATCCACTATACCACGTTTGTGAAGGTAATTAGCCTTATTATTATTGACTTTATTAATTGTAGGTACCTAACAAACAACTGATTTTGTGAATGCTTTTGCAACTAACAAAAAATTCGCGTTGGCTTGGCACCAGGTATTATGGAGAGGCGAAAGCTGAGACCACACCAGTCAATGAATTCTTCTTCAAGCACTCCCGCTGGTACTTTGAACAAAAGTCAAAGCACTGGCGAACTAGCCAACAGAAATGAAAATGGACACGGTAAGATTTTGTACGAATAATAGATGGTAGACCGTTGTAGTAGTTGCAATTTACATGTATCTACTTTACTCAATACTTAAAAAATAGTATTATTTTGTTCCAGAACCGCGTGAAAGCAACTTTATCAGCATTTTCGGACTGGTTGAATCCGAGCGGCTGTTTGTGAAATGTAGAGAAGAATTCAGACAAAGCGTCAAGTATCCAGGCGCCATCTATTCAGATTTTCCTCCTGTAGAAAACTCCTTGCCTTACTTCCACATCAGCGACGAATACAGAATGTTTAACCCTGAAGGTTTGTAACAGAATTTCATTTTGTGGTAAATATGTATCTATTCCTGCACCCAGTGGCTGTCGTAGGGTGGCTAGTGGGCTGATAATATAATTATCTATGATGTGGGCTCGGCGTGGCTGGCTCTAACATCTGACTATTTAGTGAGTTTCGCGTTTTGTATGCTTGACGATGATGATGTCTGCCGTTTTAAATCTTTTATGTATCTCGTTGTTGTTCTCACTATGAGTTTAGTATTTTTTCAAAAATATTGATAATAAGATAAAGTTTATATTGTTTTGCTATACATAACTAATTTTAATGTTTCCAGGTTTACATTTGATAATATGCGTTCACGGCTTAGACGGCAACGCAGCGGATTTACGCTTGGTGAAAACCTACTTAGAGCTGGGTCTGCCTGGAGCCAGATTAGAATTCCTTATGTCCGAGAGGAATCAGGGTGACACGTTTTCCGATTTCGACACCATGACTGATAGGTTAGAGAATTTACTTTATTTCACGATCATATATTAATAATGTTACAAAACCACTTATTTCCTAATATATACGACTTGCTTGCAATAGTACCTATGTATATTTTTGGCTGTATGATCTTAGCATTTGTTCTTTCTTTTTAGGCTCGTCCAAGAGATTTTAACCCACATCCAGAATTCAAACGATCCAGCTAGAATCAGTTTCGTAGGACATTCGTTGGGCACCATAATTATAAGATCAGCGTTGGCTCGGAAAGAGATGAAGCCCTTTTTAGGGAAATTGCACACGTTCCTGTCCCTGAGCGGACCACACTTGGGTACTCTGTATAACTCAAGTGGCTTAGTGAACGCAGGTATACCATTAGCACAATATTTGTTATCGCTTATTTTTGCTGAACGAGAATAAACATTACTTCTTAGATTACTACCTACATAAAAAACTGTATGTGTAGGTACCTATATATGTCTAAATTTATTGTTACTTAATTTAAAACAAATCTTTAAAGACAAAAAAAAATCTTGCTCTCAAAGATGTACTATTCTGCAACGATCCTAATTTAGGTATATTCATCTCTTTCAGGTATGTGGTTCATGCAGAAGTGGAAGAAGTCTGGCTCCCTTCTCCAGCTGTCATTACGCGACGCGCCAGACCCTCGCCGCTCGTTTCTCTACCGGCTAAGCGAGAGGAGCCAGTTACATCAGTTCAAGCATATCCTATTATGCGGGTCTGGCCAGGACAGATATGTGCCTCTGCACTCAGCACGCCTCGAGTTATGCAAGGCTGCTGCTAAGGACACGTCGTTGTTAGGACAGGCGTATAGAGAAATGGTAAGTTCAAAATCTTGAAGGTGGACAAAACCAAGTTCTATTAATTTACTACCCATAAGTCCTTAACTCGTAATGAAATGTGAACAATAGTCCGAATCAAACCGCACTTCAAAGTCTGATGGCTTGCTAGGCAAGGTTTACGCACCGCGCTACCACAAGAGCGCCGCCCGCGCCGCTACGTACTTAGTGGCGCTACTCTGAAAATGCTCCTTCAACAATTATGTCACCCAGGTACACAACATGGTGTCTCCGCTAGCAGCGCGTGCGTCCACCGTATCAGTGGTGCGATACGACGTGCAGCACGCGCTGCCACACACGGCGAGCGCGCTGGTGGGCCGAGCAGCGCACATTGCTGCGCTTGATTCAGACTTATTTATAGAGAAGTTCTTATTAGTTTCTGCGCTCAAATATTTCCGGTAAACAGTGATACCTACTTGACCTGAGTGTACTAATGTTAAACCTAGTCACGTGGAAATACTTTATGGTTACTGTGAACGAGTGCATGCGTCTCCATCATCGCAATAGCGATACGATATGTCGAAAGTGAGTTCTTCCTGCACTATTTATTCTGTGATTTGTGTCCGACAGCCTTCGATCATCGAGAGCACTCAAAAGTGAGATCTATCGTTCATATAGATAGAAGTTCTTATTACTTTTCGGGTTCGATTATTTTTGGTGAACATAGAGTATCTAGGTACTCTACAATCTTATTTTCAGCGTATTTCAAAATGTTTTTTTTGTTCTCATTGGCTAATAAAAATATTCTGCCTAGTGCGCTTCTAGGTCTTTCTCTATCTAAAAGGTCCTTTAAGTATAATGGTAATTATAGCCTACTTAAGAAAATTAAGTCGGTAATTGACCTCGCATTTTACAAAAAAATACAGATAGGTAGGTAAGCTACCAAACTATCAACATAAAAAGTAACGTCATTTAAACGCATTTGTTTACTCGACAACGAAATCATTATTTTTTTGCTTATGTAAGTAATGCATTTTAATTCGACTTTTATATTGATGCCACTTTTACTTTTTTGCTTCCTCATAATATTATGTTATTGCAAAATATTGTATTTTTCATTGTATTTTTTTTGGTGTTCACTTCTATAAATCGTTTTGTCTATAATTAAAATTTTAATGTAAAACCGAAGAACGAATGATCAAAGTGTGAAGAGAAATTGTTTATTATTAATGTGCAATTTTTCTTCTTCATAAGACCTATTAAGATATTATTATAACCACAGAACACATAATAGTACATATAACTCAATGTTACTTTGTTCGATTTCCTGAAATTCAGTATCACTGTACCATTGTACTAATTCTCTAATGATTTGTATGAGGGTTACGACCCCCAAGGAAGGTTGAATTAATAAAAGAGGAGCTTAGAGTTTAGCGATTATAGCACCACGACAGCACGCGGACAAAACGCGAAGCCCGAGAGGCGTGAGCGACGCGTCAGGCGGAGGAGACGCGAACATGCGCTCCGCGTAAGATGCAGTTTTGGACTGCCGGCGCGGGCGGCGGGCGAGCGCGGGTGCGAGTCGGGATGCGTTGGATGCGCAGTGGCTTACTGCGCAGGTGCAGATGATTAGAGCGCCACGTCGCGGAAACGCGACGGTAACTGGCCGCGAGTGGCTCTCACCGGCAAAGCCCGCGAAGGCGATGCGCGGGTTGCCATATGCTCCCCCTCTTGTTCAGGATCACGCCCTCGTTCCTGGACTAGCATCCTATCCCTGTTAGTGGGTCGTCCGCGATTCCTTTTTGGAATAACCGGATTTGGTGGGGAGTTCGAATTGCCGTGGTATGGAGTAAGGTCATTCACATGAAATTTGCCCAAAGCCTCGAGTGGTTTGTCGACCGAGGAAATAGTGTAGGTTGTAGGGCTTACCTTCTTTAGAATACGATAGGGTCCGTCTCTCCTTGGTACGAACTTAGCAGTAACGTCTTTGGAACTGTTGCTGAGAACATGAGATTTGAGTAGGACTAGGTCATCTACCTTTAAATCATCTGCTGGTCGTCTGGTCTGATCTGCGTATTCTTTAGTTTTATCTTGTTGAGTTTCCTTCCACGCGTTCACGAACGGCTGCTAAGGAACTTTGAAATGCTCTGAGGTAAGGAGTTATCTGTGGAAGAAAATTCTCCTTTTCGAGAATGGCACGAAGGTCAAAATGCGTCTCTGTTGGAGACCTCATTTCTCTGGCGAACATGAGATACGCCGGTGTTGCTCCGGTTGTTCGGCATGTAGCACTATTCATTGCGAAGCGAATGACTGGGAGCTTCCTAGGCCATGATGTATGGTCGTTATCGACAAGTTGTCCGAGTAATACCTTTAGATCACGATTCTTTCGCTCAGCAGGATTTGCTTCCGGATGATAAAGTGGTATGAAATTTTGTTTAATACCTAAGACATGCATGCATTGCTTCATAACTGCTCCAACAAACTGCACACCGTTGTCGGACACAATTCGACGCGGCAAACCGTACCTGAGAAAGTACTCTTCTACTAGCATGTGCGCACAGGCTTTTGCGGTCGCTTCTTGAAGGGCGTAAAGTTCCACCCAACGCGTTGCCGTGTCTTCAACTAATAGGATCCAGCGTTCTCCGTTCTCACCTTCAGGTAACGGCCCGAACAGATCGATGGCTAATACCTCGTTGCGCTGGTTCAACACTGGTGTTTGGAGCAGGCCAGGAGGCTTCATATTAGAGGCTTTATACCTTTGACAATCTACACAGGCTTTTACATAGTCAGTAATTATTCTACGCATACCTGGAAAATAGTATAGTTGTGCTATTTTAAGGTAAGTGCGGTCGATTCCAGGGTGACCCGCAAGTGGAGAATCGTGACACTCTTTTAATATGGTGGGTCTTAGACTGATGGGAACGACAAGTTGTGGTGACTCACTTTCGGAATCCGGATTGAACCGGTAAAGTACTCCTTGGTCCATAATATAACCACGTCCACTCCATCGTTGGGATCCTAGATCATCCTCACCTTCTATATCCTTAATGATTTTCTCTACCTCCGGATCAGCTAGTTGATCTTTCCGTAACTCGGTTGGGGACTTCGTAGGTAGATCGATGATAACTGAGCAGATTCCACAGCTGTCACGCGTTTCTTCAGTGCAGATCGGTCGACTCAGTGTATCTGCTACTACATTCGCCTTGCCTGGAGTGTATTGGAATTGTATATCGAAAGATTGGAGCTTTATTGCCCACCGTACTAACCTGCCCGTTGGTGATTTGAGAGTTAGCAACCAACGGAGGGGTTGATGATCACTTCCGACGATAACTGGTTGGCCATCAAGGTAAGGCCGGAACCGTTCGACTGCCCAAACCACTGCTAGAGCTTCACGCTCTGTGGTCGAGTAGTTCCTTTCCGCAGAACTAAGAAGACGGCTTGCGTACTCGATGGGTCGCTCATTCTTGCCCTCCCCCTGCAGTAAAACTCCCCCTAAAGCGTAGTTACTTGCGTCTGTACGCAGAATGAAGGGTTGGGTAAAATCGGCCTGTACCAGAACTGGAGCTGAAGTTAACAAATTTTTAAGTTCTTTGAATGCATCAAACTGCTCGGAAGCCCATGTCCAGGCTTGATTTTTTCGTGTTAAGCGAGTCAATGGTTCAGCTATTTTGGAGAAATTTGGTATAAACTTTCTGAACCATGAGCAAGTCTGAAGAAAGGTTCTTAAATGTTTAAGGTTAGATGGTTCTTTCATCTCGAGGATAGCACTCACCTTTTCTGGGTCGGTGGAAACACCATCTTGAGTTATGACATGGCCGAGATATTTAACGCTTTCTCTTGCAAAAGCGCACTTCTCTCGGTTCACATGGAGGTTGAACTCTGCTAGGCGCTTGAAAACTGCCTCGAGGTCTTGGAGATGCTGAGAAAACCCCTCTGATACCACCAATAAATCGTCAAGGTAGGCTAAAATAGTTACATTTTGTAGTGATGAACAGGATCGGAGCCGATCTATAAGGCGCTGGAAGGTTGCAGGCGCATTTTTGAGACCAAACGGCATGCGCTTAAAACGGTAAGTACCCAGAGGTGATATGAAAGCAGTTTTGTCTCTATCAGCCTCTCGTACACTAACCTGCCAGTACGAAGACCGAAGATCTAAGGTGCTCATGTAGCAATTCCTTTTTGTGTTCTGCAGCAGCTCATCGATGCGGGGCATCGGGTAAGTGTCCGTCTTAGTTATTGCGTTCAAGCGTCGATAATCGACGCAGAAGCGAATATTGCCATTAGACTTTGGCACCAGCAGCGCCGGGGAACACCAAGCTGATTCACATTCTTCTATGATGTCTTCTTGGAGCATCTTATCAATTTCTTTCTTCATCATTTCCTTCTTAGCAGGATTGAGGCGGTAAGGAGGCACGGCTATCGGTGAAAACTTACCTGTATCTATGTGGTGCTCCGCATAGGGAGTGGGATCACCACCTGACTCGAAGACGTGTTCATGCCTCGCAACTACCTCGGCGAGTGTCTGCCGTTCAGCTGGCTTGAGGTGAGTACCTTCATCTTCTCTGAGGACATCAGCGGCGGCGCAGGTGACAAGACGCGAGGCGGGCTCAAACAACAATGGGTATACTTTATTATTATTATTACTAAAATACCATATTTTATTTTTAAAATCAATGACCACTCCGGCAGCTGTGATAAAATCAATACCTAATAATGTTTCATTATTATTAGAATCAGGAAAAATTATAAACGGAATAGTGATTTCCCTATGACCTAGCTTCACTGGCAATGACGTAGTAAGTACATTCATTTGCCGAATAAAACCATCAGCAAGTTTCACTTGTCTGGTAGAAGAGCTAAGAGGGTGACCTTTCCTAAGAAGGAGAGCATACAGTGTATGACCGGCAATACAATGCTTGGCAGCAGTATCTATTAACGCCGTACCGTTTACGTTCAAAATATTGATATTGAAAATCGGACGCAAATCGTGTGAAACGCGCGCGCTACCGGGTGCCAATATATCGTCGCATTTATTTAAACAAACACATACATTATCATTTACAGAAACACAATCGTTACGATTATTATAGAAATAAGCATTAGACATTTTCGAAACACAATCATTCGAATCCCTAGAGACAAAATTGTTAGAATTTTCAGAAACACAATCGTTACGATTATTATAGAAACAAGCGTTAGAAATTTCAGAAACACCGCATTTTAGGTTATTAGTATTACACATGCAAACATTTGAAATATGTGAAACACCACTAGATGAATTATTAACACCGATACAAACATTAGAAATATCAGAAACATAGCTGTTTAGGTTATTACCCATGCGAACATTTGAAGTATGTGAAATGCAATTATATAACTTATTGTTACAGGAATAAGCATTCGAAATTTTGGGTACACATTTGTTTACATTATTTCCACAAACTTTTAAATTTTTAGGGATACAATCTTTACGTTCATAATCATTTAAAACCAAATCATTACGTTTACCAAAGGCACAAACATTATTCAAAGGATCATTGTTATCTATACTATAAAAACTGTCCGCGCAATCGTCATATTTATTATCAGTCTCACTATTCACTTCCGCGGAAAAGTTATAGAAAGGTTGCGACTCACCTCGGTTCTCAAACTTACGGCACTGGTCTCGTGAATGTCCGTACCTGCGGCAGTACGAGCATACTGGGCGCTGCGGCCTGGGAGGCGGCGGTGCCGTTGGTTCGGCGGAGGCAGAAACCGGGCCAGCGGGAATACGTTGAGTTTGGTGCGCGACCGACGACGGTTGCGACGTTCGGGCTCCGGTGGCGGCATCGGCCGGGCACGCGCGGTCGGCGCGTTGAGCCGATGACGTGGGTGACGATCGCGCACTCGTATTGTAGGCAGGCGGCACACTCATGGGCGGGCGGGACAAACTCGTGGGCGGGCGGGACAAACTCGTGGGCGGGCGGGACAAACTCGTGGGCGGGCGGCGCGTCGCGGTAGCAACGGCGGGCGGTGGCGACGACGACGACGTGGCGAGCGGGCGGTGCATCCTCTCTCCCTCGTCCAGTGAGTCTTCTACGTTCCTTGCGTGGAAAAGCAGATCGGCGTAACTATGGCATTCCTCTCGCCTTATTCTCTTCCTTATGCGGACGTTTAGGAGGCCGTACAACATGTCGATTTCCGCTTTTTGGGAAATGTCACCCTTCGGAAGTTTAGCCATTAGGGCGCGGATGCGCGCGACGAATTGGTCTGTGTTCTCCTCGCCCTGCGGCGTTTGGAATATTTCTAAATATATACGGTGAGGCGGTCGCCGATCACCATACGCCGCTATCAAGTTTTTCTTTGCTTCGCCCCATGTGCTCATTTGAGCTTTTATACCAAACCACCACAAAGCGGCATCGTCTCTCAGCAACATCGATAACCCTTTTAATATGTTCGAGTCTTGTACCTGTGTGCAGTCGACGTACGCATCGACGGCGTCGATGAAGGGTTCAACGGCCTCGGTCGGGGCGCCGCTGAAAGTGACTCTACATCTTTCGAGCGTGGCCGAGTCGTGGACAGGAGTCGATGTTCTCACTTGGTTTGTCATTACCGATTCTAAAATGCTCTTGAAAGCTTCAGTTTGAGTTTGCTGCAGTGAAGCCAGTAGGGACTCCACACTCTCCTGGGAAAAAGTCCTCATGGCCGCCGCAGGCGCGCATGTGCTAGCTTCATCGGCGGCGACGGCGGCGGTGAAGGTATCGGACTCTTCAGTCCTTTCGCCGTCGTAATTGTTTTTTCTAGTGTTAGGCATCATGTGCGAAATACGAAAACACAATAGGTACACAGTTATTATAAAAATATCGCAAAGGCGGGATAATTACGTTGGGCGCCAGTATGAGGGTTACGACCCCCAAGGAAGGTTGAATTAATAAAAGAGGAGCTTAGAGTTTAGCGATTATAGCACCACGACAGCACGCGGACAAAACGCGAAGCCCGAGAGGCGTGAGCGACGCGTCAGGCGGAGGAGACGCGAACATGCGCTCCGCGTAAGATGCAGTTTTGGACTGCCGGCGCGGGCGGCGGGCGAGCGCGGGTGCGAGTCGGGATGCGTTGGATGCGCAGTGGCTTACTGCGCAGGTGCAGATGATTAGAGCGCCACGTCGCGGAAACGCGACGGTAACTGGCCGCGAGTGGCTCTCACCGGCAAAGCCCGCGAAGGCGATGCGCGGGTTGCCATATTTGGAATTAAAACTATTTCTTTGTAAGTAGATTATTATGGTGACTGTTGTGTAGGTAAACATATAGGTAAGAACCTACGTTAAGGGATGTTTATACATATAACTGATTTATCATTTTGGTTATTGTTCTTAAATATAATTTGAAATCGTATGATTTTGAACCGATAGGCTAGGTACTTACTCGTTAGAAAATGTGTGATAAACAAATCATTTAAATATATATATCTAAACCGTAGAGTGATAAAGAACAGTGTCGAATATTAAGATTACCAATTTTAATTAAGTATTAGACATAAGACGGATCTTTACACCAATTAATTAGGATTTAGCAACAATAGAACTAATTACATACCTAGTCGCTTTATGTTTCAACCAGAGTCCAGAGTCCCTATTATAGTTGTCTATGTCTGTGCTAGCAAAGTGTTTTACAATATTCGTAATCAATGTCTCTAATTATTAATCTCTATTATGTAATACAGAAAAGAGAGGGTAACTTGAACCGCCAAGAGTAGAAAAGCTACCATGAGTTTAGTCAGACTCGCAACTAGCATTGTTTCTAACTTTAACAACCGCTAGGGGCGCTGTACACATTTCCAAGTATTTGGGTAGCGAGTTTTGAGTAAACTCTGATCCTAACATACTACTTAGTCACATTTGTAAAAACGACACGAACGAAAGATGGAGGGTTCGAGATACGTTTTCGCAAATCCACACTTATCAAACTTACGATGCATAGAATGGACCATAATTATAATATTTAATTTGCTTTTGTTTGCGAAGTTCTTTTTTTAAATGTAACTTTGTCCAGCTGAGTGGGTTTGCGTAAATATGTCTATGATAGTGTTTATGTTTGTTCTCTACCTATTGGCAATACCCTTAGAGCAAAGGCAATACCTATCCAAAATGATACATAACTTAGACTAAATTACTAATGTTATTTATAAAAATCTACTGCACAAAGGAATCTACTGTAAAGCATTTAAAATCTTGTACTAAGTAAATTAATAGTAATTTTCACATTATTGAAAATATTGCATTTGCGTATATTAAACTATAAAATATGCATTATACCTACCACTTACTACATGATTATGTTTTCTTATACCTAATTATGATTAAACTACAAATTAAATCATTCGAGGGAATAAATGAGGGCCTGTATAATTATTTGGCCATAGCCTTACGATTATAAACTTTAGAAACTAAAAAAAATGTAAATTTTATCGAATGTTAGACTGATCTTTAAATTATACGATCAATAAGGTTAATAATTATAAGTTTATAAAGTTATCTTTTCATATGTGTAGTGAACTTATCTGTAAGGGTTGCTGCACCCATAAGCGGGTCGGCATTGTCGGTTCGACAGTATTTGTCATACAACAAAGCCGACCCGAAGCAATTACTGCACATGTTCGACTTCAATCGGCTTGATTCGGCAGTATTTGCTTAGTCGGCAGTGCAGTTACATATATATTCGATTTTACCGCCCGGCGTTGCCGATTGATGCCGGCCCTCTGTGTTTAGCAACTATCAAGCCGAGTGATAATGTGTGGCTAGCGATTCCCGAACATTCATCTACATATATTCGATTTTACCGCCCGGCCTTGCCGATTAATGCCGGCCCGCTTATGTGTGTAGCAACCCTTAGTTAGACAGTCCTCAAACCTTGTTTTATATTCACTCTCTTTTGTAGTAGATAACTAATGAAATGGTAGGTAACGTTTTATACAGGGGCTTATAATCTTATTTATATAACGTAGATAGGTAGCGATTATACTACTTCATTGTTATGCTATTCTATAAAGGATAACATAACTTTTAGTACTGTCATGTTTAGTAGGTACTATCATTTTAATATTATAGTACGGTACGCAGAGTCTATCTGTCCTGTTATAAGTTATAAGCGACTTATATGGGTCCTACCGTCAGCTGTTATTGTTATCTTGAAAAAGTAAAGGCATAGAGTACCTATTACAAAAGAACATCAATTTGGCCACGTACGCACTGTCAGGTGGCTTGCTGAGCGCCTAGGTAGAGCCTAGATAGTCACCTAGCGTGTAGCTAAGTGAAAGGAACGTCTAATGTTCGTAACCGGCCGCAACGCCTAGCTAGAGTCTAGATAGTCACCTAGCGTGTAGTGAAGTGAAAGGAACGTTATATAGTGTTTGTAACCGGCCACAGCGCCTAGCTAGAATCTAGGTTAGTCACCTACGCTACACGCGAGGTGACTATCTACTAGACTCTAGCTAGGTGCTGTAGTCGGTTGCGAACATTATAGATCGTTCCTTTTACTTCGCTACATGCTATGTGACTATCTAGACTCTTGCTAGGCGCTAAGCAAGCCGCTTGTCAGTGCGTACGTGGCCTAAAAGTTTACTTAAGTCAGACTCGCGAAACTTGCAAGCGACCGAGTCAAATGATTATGGTTACGATTTAGTTCGATACAGATTGTGTACATCGAGTTCACAGTTAAATCTAGAGTCTCTGCTAGTAAGGCATGAGATGAGGGAGGCCTGCGGCTCTATCAGCTAAAAACATTGAAGTTCATGTTAATTGTGTTTTGACAGATGTATGTAATACATTGCTACTTCGTTTTGACACAAATAAAAACTTACCAAAGAAAACACAGTTAACATGAACTTCAATGTTTTTAGCCGATATCGCCGCTGGCAAAGAGATACGAGTACCGTTGGGATCAAGACAAGACGGTTTACAAAAGCAATGCTTAATAAATTCTGCTAAAAGCATCCAATAAAAAGCACCTTGGACCGATATAAACCCTCTTAACATATTCACGCATTATCTTACAATAAATTATAAACCTGCTCACCACCCACAGTCTACAGGTACTTGATACCTATTATTACCTACCCCTATGTACAGAATGGAATAATATTATTATGTACCTACGTAGGTGCGTATCAAATTGATGGGAATGAATTTTGTAAATACTAGAAATGGAATTTTATTTATAAGTAAATCGTATGTTTAATGGCAATGTGTCGATGTTATACACTTAAAATAATAAATAAATAAAGCCTGGATTGTTTTTAAACTATCTAAACCTGCACTGAATAGACCTACAAACAAATATTTTTGGATTTAGATATTCTGTGATTATTGTAGTGTAGGTAGGCCTCGTGTAGGCTACCTACTCCGCAACCCAGTTTGATTTTCGTTCAGATTCAGAATGGACAACCTATAAATATAATGTCAATTTTACTTTGTATAATAAAAGTAAATAAAAAATTAGGGGACATGTATTTTTTATTTTTATTTTTATTATTTTTTTCTATTATTAAATCACTGTTTGAAATTTTACTCATTCTAAACTTAATGCTCTAAGATTCTAAAAGAGCAAAAGTGTACAATGTACGTACATAGTACATTGTCAAGAAGTTTAATGTGTAGCGCTTTGCCAATTCAATATTAAAAAATTAAGAACTGACTCTAATCTGTGACAATATGTCATCATGGATCACCATGATCTCAGTAGTGATGTGGCAGTGGGATTTCTGTGAGTGATATCGATAATGGACAACACTTAAAAATAATACTGTTTAATGTTAGTAATTTTTATTAAAGTTCATAAAAGAAAAACTGCTGTTATAATTTCTATGTTTTTTATAAATTTGTTCTAACGTGTCTCGTGGTTATTGTTATTGTTTTATAGTTTTGTTGCCAAAATGACTAAAGAAAGACGCGCAAATGTGGAAAGAAAATATCGTCTGCACCGCAGCGCAGCCTCTGCTGCTATTTTTATTTCGTTGATTACTTTACATCTATTTTCTTTTCAACTATCCAATATAAAATATCGATACTTGAAGACCTCCGTGGTCGAGTGGCTTTGTACACCAGTTTTCAAGGTGTTGCCATCTCCGAGGTCTCGGGTTCGATTACCGGTTGGGTCGATTTAGAAAACGAATTTTTCTATATTGGCCGTTGTCTCTGATTTCCATAACTCAAGTGTTTTAGCTACTTACTTTGGAATCGGAGCAATGTATTGTATGTGATGTTGTCAAATATTTATTTATTTATTTATTTATACTCGACAGTGGTGTCGATAGTTTGGTAGGCAAGCAACTATCATTCGGGCGCATGGCAAATGGTAACTAACTATGAAATTTGACGATTGATTTTAATTAATATAAGGCAAAGAAACTCTACTCAAAATTCCTAACTTTCTCAATTTGATTAACGTAAAAACTACTGATCTGAAAATTCTGAAAAAAAAATGAGCTTAGAACACTAAAATCTCGAAATGGTTTTATAATTTTAGTCCTTTTTGAAAATGAATTGTTGTCCATTTGTAAGAACCTAGGTACCTATGTACCTTTTTTTATATCATTGATATGTACCTACCTACAGGCTTTATTGAGGAACTTATGATCGACTCTATCGATTGCTGGTGTCACAAAAGTAGTAGTAGTAGTTTTTTCGTTTGTACTTATCAGTCTGATTCCCGGATGCGGCAGACGCATGCGTATTTCCAATTATCTTTAAAAATACAAGAAGAAATGCCTCCTTTGAGCAAGTAGGTACCTACTTTCCCTCTAGTCACGCGATCAAACTGTTGTACTTGTACACACTAGGCACCTCAGACTATATGTTGACCTTGAGTCTAGTTGAGACCGCCTTTATGCCGTAAGTAATAAAAGCTGTTTTCGCAGTTTAACCGTATAACCTGACGTGCTGTCGTGTCATGCTGTGTTAATATTAATCAATGATATTAACGCCTATCCTGTTCCAAGAGCATAGTCCTTGTAGGCACGTATTGAAAACGTTATTATGAAATTTATTATCCTTATTTTATGTTAAATAACGTTATTATACCGTTACAATATACTATTGTTAGCAAGTAGAAGAGAGTGGTGTGGGTAGTCCGAGATGCACCTATATAAGACACGGCAAGAAGGCGGCGCATTCTCTTCGCTGTCGGACACCAGAACGGACGCATGGTTACGCTGCTGCGTAGTTCCGTTTTTCTTTCTTTTTTTTTTATTGAGGTTGTTAATTTAATAAACGGTTGTATTTTTTTATTGCTTTACACTTCTGATTCCCAAGACTATTATACAAGGTGTTACAAAAGTACCCCTAATGCCGAATATGGGAGATAGGGGCCATCAAACTGAACAAATTTTACTATGGGACCAACTTAATACAAATTTATTACGAAAATATCAAAATGTATGAAACAGCTGATTTTTTTTTCGCGATTTCATAGTTGGTCCCATAGTAAAAGTTGTTCAGTTTGATGGTCCCTATCTACCATATTCGGCATTAGGGGTACTTTTGTAACACCTTGTATATTCTATAACAATACCGTTAAATACCGCTATCCAGAAGAACCTTTAAAAATAAAGTTAACCGTTATGTAACATTATTTAATCGTTAATATATATAGTTAAAATACTATTAAGGGTCGCAGCGGCCGGTATTGTGACCAGGCGGCCGACATTACGATGTAATTTGAACACTCTGTAAACAAGTACACTTCTGCCCGCGGCGGCCAGGGCGCGCACACTGTAGAGTTGAGTCGTTCGTGAATAAATCCTTCAATTGAACTAGTTCACTTATCAAGTATATCTCCCTCGTTCATTCGGGTCCCAATTACTTCAGTACTGAATTTAGTTCACACTTCACTGAAGGATACTCTCCTTCAGTGAAGTTTGAACTATATTCAGTACGGCGGACAGATAGATTACGAACACCGCATGCGGAAGCGAGACAGTTGCACGGCTCGGCGGCCAGCGGTCGGTCGAAGTCGGATTTCGCCTGCACTCAATTTGACTTCAACAACCCCTATTGCGCAAACATTAAGGCTTAGTTTTACATAACGACAAAGTGACTCAAATGGACTACTGAAGTACTAAGCCAAGTGAACTAGATGAACTAAATGAGTGATATCCGTCATCTAGTCCAATTGAACTATATCATTCTTTACATTTCAGTGAAGTATTTCACGCATGTCTACACTGGCGCACAATCTTACAATTCTTGAATCCCAGTGGTCGCGGTGGCCTGTGGCCAATATGGGTCGCAGGTTACGTCGCAATGATTTCATTGGCCGCTGGCCGCTTGTGGCCAAGTGCGCGCACTGATAATACAATACTATGCATACATTTCGGTGACCGCCAGTGCGCACTTGGGCTTAGCGTATTATTAATTGTGCTATAACTTTCATTATTTATTATTGTTATGACAAAAAATAAAATAAAATAGTCGACTTTTTAAGGCCACCTTTTTTGTAAATTTTTCGTAGTTTGATTCATTTTCTGAATAAATCAGCCAAAAAGAAAACGTTATCTCTAATAACTTTTTAGTCAAAGGTAATTTTAAATTTAAGGAATATTAAAAACAAACAAAAAATATCAATTGTGTCAACTTAGATAATTAAAACTTTATAAAAAATAAAACAAAGACAAAAACTACAATGATAATAACTCCAATACTACGTTGAAAAATACCTAACTCGATTTCATTTCAAGACAGTCTAGATATTACACGCTAGAAATTGTGCACGCATTTGTTGCGCATTTGCCGAAAAATTCCGCGTGATGCCGCGCGGAACTTCCGTTCCGGTCCTTTACAGCAAAAAAACTCGTAAAAACTTAATATATAAACTATATAATGCTAGAATGTGTATTAAATTAACTTTAAAACAATGTACCATTTATAAATAAATAAAAAAGGATAATGTCCACAAATAAAAATAAAAAAATACTTATAAAATACCGGTATCGATATATCGATTCCACGGCACTGGTTTACAAAATAATACGACTTTTTTGACAGTGACAGCCATGTTTGTCCGTGAATGCGTGACGTTTCGTTCTCGTAGTCGCACGCAGCGCAGTCAGCTTGTTCACTTCATAGTCTGTGTTGCAGTGATCGCTCGTAGTCGCAGTGCCTCGTCTCGCAGTTCGCAGTCTGTTAAGCAGTATTCCGATTTTGGGCGTTAATTATTTTGTAAATTCATTTAATATGTACTGCTGAAATTATATTATTATAATTCAGCCCTGATTTTATTTTCTTATCCGTGAAATCGACTGTGAATCTGTGGTTTCATTCAATTAACGCAATTCGTGGGCAATGCAGTGGGCAGTATCGTCAAAGTTGTAATAAATTGTGATTTTTTGTAATAAAAATGGGAAAATTGCTGAGTCTGCTGTCCCGCGACGACTCCAACTGTTGTTCTTCACCGCGATACGATATATTCTTGGATTTTGAGAATGCTGCGCCAACTGATACAGAACGCGACGTTTACGAAGAAGTTCAGAGAGTTTTACTCGACTCAGAGAAAATATTAGAAGAAATACAATGTTACAAAGGAGCAGGGAAAGAAATAAGAGAAGCTATAGCAGATCCATCAAGAATATCGCAAGAACGAGCTTCGCGTGCAGTCAAACCCTTGGTTGACAAGCTTTTGCGATGCTACAAGCATTCCTTGGAGTTACAGAGGGTAAGTATTTTTGTTATATTTATTTAAAGATTAACACGAAGACGACCCTCTGACTACATTTTTTGTTTTATAAAAAATCAAGTAAATAGTTAAAAGACCAAATTCAAATTAATGCTACCTACTAGGAAAATATTCCACTAATTGTAGGGTAAACAGGAAATTTAATTATTTTATATCAAATAAGTACTAGGCATAGTTATGAGTTGACTTTGATATTTCTGAGTACAAAACAATGCAGATAAGATGTGAGTACATCACTTATGTTTTACAATGTTTGCGAATGATATATGAAGTAATTTATGATCAATATAAGAAGAGTATTAATTGCAATTTGTTGTATATATTTGCTGGTTTTAAATAAAGCTATCCCAGGAATATACCAACGAATAAATCTCATTTCACGAGTAAAATAAGATACTTGAACACAAACAAAACATCCACATAATAGACCTCATAGTTGTCTTAACAATTCTAATTAATTTCTATTAGTTGAAAGATTGTTTAATATTTTTCTAAAGATGTAAGTATTGATTGTGGCTTTAACTGTATTTTAATACATAGGGAGTTAAATAATTAAGTCAAAAGCAAAATTAAAACAAACTTAGTATCTTCAACTAAAAGTAAAAACCTTAAGTTTAAAAAATTACATATATGACATTCTTGCTCTATCACTTTTTATCATTCACTAGTGATTACAGTCATGATGTCACTGATAAGTGATAACATACCTACTGCTGATAACTGACACAAAGTATTTCATGTGTTAAGTTCATATTAACGCAATAAGACATGTTTACACACCTTTCCAAATTCCTAAAAGACAGAACTAGGTAAAATGTATATTGATTCTGCTCTAGCTTGCTAAGCTCATAAAATATATTATTTAATTTTATACTGCTGTTGTGACAGAGTTGCAAATACATAATAGGGCCATAATAATTACTTGTAAGTACTTATTATTTGATACATTATTTCCAGCATTAGCTAATATAATAGATTTTTCAGGGTTTTAAAAAGAGAAATACACTATTTTTCGATTAAGTAAATAATAAAGGTACTATAACAATTAAACCATTTTATCAGTTTAGCAATATTAACTGTAACGATTTATTTACTCTAACCCTGTTTTAAAAATACAACAAAAGGTAGTGTTATTTTTATGAAGCTTAAAATGTTTAAAAATAGTCCACCAAACCAAATAACACATTGTTATTAATAAATAACAATTTAATTTAAGTAGTAAGAAATAATATTTTCAAATAATGATTTAAGTTTAAAAAATGAATGACAACTCTCAAAAACTGTTCACTAAATAGGACAAGTAAGGATAAATGACAGCAACAACTACTTAAAATACATTTCAATGCTACATTCTGAGTTGCCTTTATGCTACGGCTACATTATCGCACGAACATTCGTGGAGCATTGTCGCGATAAAACTTCGTGTTCGGTCTACTGCTAGGGCCGCATCTGCCGTCTGCTCTCAATGCGTACCGAATCTTCGTACGTTTTGAACACTAAAAACTTATCACGATAAAACGGTGGTCATATTAGCGGAGTCGATGTTTTTCGTGAACTATCGTGCAATAATTCAAAATGGCCGAAATCATATCTAGACGTTTAACTATGGACGACGAGTTTCTTTACTTTTACATGTGTGCTAACAATTACAAAATGCATTTACTGAAATAATGATATAAAAGTTCTAACACCATTTCTTCGCTCCACTCCATTTTTATTACTCATAAACCAACAGCCTTCGATCATTCTACACCTACAGGGCAACACGCATCTCAACAAATCGAAAACAAACGCTGAAATGAACAACG
Source organism: Catoptria pinella (assembly GCA_963556745.1). Classification (NCBI taxonomy): domain Eukaryota; kingdom Metazoa; phylum Arthropoda; class Insecta; order Lepidoptera; family Crambidae; genus Catoptria; species Catoptria pinella. The sequence goes on from OY750771.1 coordinate 4,087,248, forward strand.
CTAGTTCGACCACGCAGCGCGATATGTTAGCTCGGTAAAACCCTTTGATGTACCGCCACCCGAGCGATAACGCACATGCAGCCCGAATGTTCGCGACGATACCGATACCAACCAGACATGTTGCGACTACGCGAATGTTCACCATTATACACCCATCCCACATGTCAACGGGTGAGCCGTAGCCGTGGGCGGTGAGCCGAGTACCGGCTATAGTAAATAATTCTTACACACATTGCCGATGCTTCCGGTGCGAAACCGAACAATAACATTGCTACTATTTTGTCTGCAAGTGGCAACGATAGACCACCCGGGAGACAACGAACTGTACGACTACTTTACGACTATTTTAACGATTGCTCATCTCAATATTCATCTACAGTTGGAAAATTTATCAAGATGCAAGCCTTTTACTTCATTTTATTTTTTATATCCGACCGTTGAATCGTATTTTAAAATCAACTGAAATGTTTATCTAAAACAAAAATAATATAATTTTAATAAACAATATTTTCAAACACTTCATTCGTCACACCGCACACGTTATTACATTGTTTACGGTTGTGTTTTGTAACTTCGATGATAGAGAAAAGGCCACAATTCCAATTAACGACAATAGTAACGAACGAGAGGCCATTAAAGCTGCAGTAACTACTTCGCTTTCCCGCTGAGCTTTATCAATAAAACGATGACCAGTTGACCTGTATTAACGAACGTGCTCTGTCGTTCGTTAATACAGGTTACCACGTTGAAAGCGAAAATCTGATTGTTAAACTAGCTAAAATTGACAAACATTACAGGATATCAGAGGCTAGCAAAATTACTATTACAATTACAAGTCAATTACTTATTCAACCAAAGTTTGTGAATCCTCCATAACTTCACCTAGACTAGATGCATTTTGTGTGGGTGTATGTTTTTCTGACTAAACTTTTATTTAGATCTTCTTTGTCTTCCTTGCAGGCTGAATTCTAATTTTATTACCTTACCTTACCTTGATCTTCATAAAAAAATATATTTTTTGACCATCCTTGTCGTATGCGTATCCCATTAGTTACCTACTTGAATTTTTGTATGAGTCTCTTTAGGATGTCCTCACCTCACTCACAGCTACTGTCTCGTAGAAATCCTTTGTCGTGCACTGAACGCATTTATTACTCGCATGGCACCCAATTTCCTGATGACGTATGCTCTCCACTCTTATATTCTTTATTTTAGAACGAGCATCCCACGTTTATCGCGAGCCATGTGACAATCATCCAATCAAACTAACGTCCAAGCTCATAGAGGCATGAGAATTCGAATATGCATCCTCTATTGTCAACAATATTGAAGTCAATTGGTTTATGTGATAATATCAATCGTAAATTAATTTTAAACCAGTTACTTTTCTATTCATTTGTTTCTACAAGATTGGCTTTATTACATTAAAATTTGTCGCAAGGAAACAACTTGGTAAATTATTATTTAATTAAAGTCCTCCCTAACGAAATTGTGTATCTCAGAACATTACACTAGAGAGCTAATTGGCGATGTGTCTTGTGAATATATAATTATTCTCAATATTCTCATTATTGGTAGAGAAAAGCATTTCCACACCTGCTATAAATGTGAAATGTTAGCTACAGATTAACATAGAATTAGAATGAGGAATCAAATAAAGTAATTTGACGTTTTATTAAATAACGAATCGTCTAACTTCTAAGCGGTGCGTGTTTGTTAATAAGAAACTTGGCGTGATTTGTTCAAACTGAAACAGTCACGCGAATACTGTCACGGAAGATTTTTTCATTAGGTTTCATTAAGAATGTCCAAATTAGTTTAGTTGCATAGCTTGAGCCGGAAGAAAGCTAGTCCTTCCTTAGCTAGTCGAAGCAGTGCAACCTGAAATATTAAGCATTACCCTGAAGCAGATAGAAGCGGTCCAAAAGTAACGCCTCAATTAAGTATATTGGCTTCACTGCCTATTAACGTTTTACTAATAAAGTGATATATCTGGACTGCTTAAATGACGAATAGAAGTTCTTTATCAATTGGAATTTACAAACTCTTGAAACTTATAAGCCTGATGATTGGAAAACCAGAAAATATCGTTTTATATATTGACCCAGCCGGGGATCGAACCCCAAGATACAAGCTGACATCCCGGTTTTTGGACAACATCAAGGAAACAGTTCACGGACACGATAATATTTTACAATGCGTAATGGAGTTGTCTCTCTCACATCGGGAATGTCGGAAAGAGACGTCTATATGACGCAGGCCATCTGTATTCGTATATTCAGATACAATGCGTGGAAGTATCGTTCATTACAGTGCCTTATTAGGCGGTGTGGTACGAGCGAACGGAGTCATGCTTGTGTTTCGCAAGCTGGATTAGATAGATAGTTATACATCTACTCCAAGCTTGACTTCGTGGGCTTGCCTCCAGCATACAAATAGCCGACAGACGGGTTGACTAAGGAACGTGGTCTCATTCATTACTAACGAAAATAGGAATTTCGGAGCAGCATTTACCGACGTGTTCCTAAGCTAAGGTATTTAGATACTGCGGTCTGAAGTTTCTAAAATTGGCGAGGTTGTTATTAATAGCAATGAAATGTTTAGAATTCCAGACGTCCATGATTAATTACTTTAAATAACAAAGACACGTTTCAAAGCAATCAAAATGCAATGATTGTATAAAACATGAGTTAGTCGCCTTATTTTATAAATAAAGAAAACTTCCAAAACCACAGGATAGAAGTAAGGACTTAAGAAGTTAGCAAAGGCCGGCGGCACGCGACAGTAGGTCAGTAGGTTAAGGATAAAGGTCCCAATACGCTTTATTCAGGGACTCGGCCCACGGCTCATGCCGCCGAAGTTTTAAAATGCAGTAACCCAAATGGTAAAATAAATATAGGTATATACTTCAACTGAAAGATCTTTTAGATGTTTACCTTCAATGTTCAGTTAAGATAAACTGTTTGATACATTTAACACGTTTCTAGAAGAAATTAGATATATAATACTTACTTTGAGCGAACTTTTTAAGGAGTTTACTTAAAATCATTTTTGTTTTGTTTGTTTGTTATATGGCAACGCTTTGATGTCTGTTTTTCTGTTTCCCAATTTTGACAATAAGAAAAAGCCTTGACAACGAAATGTAGCCATTCTGGTTTCCTACACGAAATTCCATGAGTTATGTTAATCAATTCAAGGTACGAATGTCAATTGTCAAGTATCATTAACACGACTTGGCCTTATAAAATAAACATCGCTCTTTCTGGGAAAAGAGCGACTTCCTCACACAATGAAGGTAATTTCGATGAAATCACAACAAAAACGCCTTAATAGCATTCGTAATTAAAAGGATATAAGGTATTGTAAATTGCCATACCTGTGACAGTTATACCAGTTGAAGTATACTTATAACTTGTTCCGCCCGAGCAGCTGCCCACATCCACCTTCATCGAGTCGAAACAGCAGGTGTGATGTGATACGCAAATAAAAACATCTTTACCAGTCACAACAAAGAAGCTGTGAATGACCGCAAACGCCATTACTGTGCCCTTAACACACCTGTCTTCCATCTGCCACTGGGCGATAACCTGATATTGTGAATCTTAATTTAAAACCCTTCACCTATTTTAGTCTTCTTTGAAACTCTGAGAACTAGAATATTGTGGAATATTAAATATTCAAGTTTCTCCGAATTGAGAGGCCAGTGTATTTTTCGCGCTGGATTCATTTTATTCCCAAGCAAAATTATTTAAACTGGTATCACTAACTGCCCTTTGTAAATGACGTGGTTCTTATTTCAATTTTAGAAACGTGATCTAAATTACTAAGTCTCCCCGTCAAAACTAAAGGTTTCTATTAAAAGTTTGGTTTCATGAACTCTCTGTTTATTCACCGTTTATAATACATATTTGTGCGATAAAACTAACTATTCTATGACATACACATGCTAGAAGTATTTGGTTTAGGCACCGAAGTTTATACATTAGCATTTTCTTATTCATTGTGTATTCTTTCAGCTCTGATTTCGGCTGAAGTTATAAAAAATCTTACGAAAACTCGTAAAACGGGTATGACTCCGCATAAATTATTTCGAAGTATGCTTTCTTCTTGCGTTTCGGGCTTTATTAATTCAATGATCTTGAGAACTAATTCCAGCCAACTCCTTGAGATATTAAATATTCTATCATAATAAACAAAACCAAATTCAGCTCCAGAAACTATTTTTATAGCACAATTTACAGTTCTCGTTGGATATACAAATGAAAATTAACTCAGTTTCTTTAATAATAATATTTAAAAAATTGCAGAAACCATAGTAGGAAACCAAGTACGTAGAATTATTTCCGATTATACTAAAAAACGAAACTCCAGTTCGAAAATGATCAAATATCGCAATGGTAAGTCAGATTTTTAACACAGACATTATAATGGGTACTAATGATATTGTGCTTTTACTCTTCGATACACAAATGATTTTATTAATTATTTGTTTTTTTTCAGTAAGCTTCTTTAAGGTACTTATATCTTACTACTGTTCATAAATAAGTTTTGTTATTTAGTAATCATTCGTTACTCATTTATACTACTTGGTACAAATTACAGGTTGCCTTGTGCAACCAAGATACTGTATTTTTTTCATAATGATGGATAATAAATTACCATAATAGAAAAAGGTTTCATGATATCCTTGAAAACTCACCAGCAGCTTTGCGTTTTCTAAATAAATTACGTAGGAGGATAAGTATGCAATAGATTCATATCCCGACACTGTATTTGAATAAAGCACCGTTCAACGGCATTGCATACATTTGAATGCATTTTATGTTCCAATGCATTTCATCTCTATGCCCATGCACATCAGGCTGAATGTATTCCACATGATACTCATATACAAAAGCAACATATAGACCAGACTACAGCCATTGGACAAAAAGACCTGTTGCAGTAAATCACAAAGACGAAACTTTGAATTGCAGACTTCTTGATGCGTTGTGAGTTGTGATGTGAGTACCAGTTGCATCCGAAGTTACTGGTGCATGGAGTACATTGCACCAAGAAAGTTATAGCTATCTCAAGTGATCTGCATTGTTTAACGTGCACAAATCAGAGCATCAATCAATGTCGTTCTATCAATAGACGAAGAGTGCCACTAATGTACGAGTATACAACCGAATTGGTAAGGAGCTTTTTTATATATTCATGCGATGACGTTTGATTTCCTCAATGTCACCTATGTGTTACAATTTCAACCCTAATTTCTGCAAAATGGTATTTAGTTTATTGCTACTTCTATTTTGTTATTGAAATCTTCAACGAATTCTCTCAATTAAAGCTCTATTTACATAAATTCCAAAGTAAATAGTGTTTTAATGAACGTCCATTGCAATTTAGACATCCTTTCTCCAGGTTTCTAGTCTTCATTATCTCTTGTCAGTGTTGAAGCTTTACTTGAAATAAGCCTGCTATCTCAGACCAAGGATCGGGATTAGAATGGAGCTATTGTTGAGGCCATTGTGGATTACAACTGGGTAGTGGCCGTGTTCCAGACAAGCTTCCTTTATCGATAAGGTACCTTTTATTTTTGCGGCTTCTTGTCTTAAAAATATACTGCGAAATATAAGACAAAATTTCTTGTCACTTCATACAACGTGTTACGAAAAACCCCTAAAGCCGAATATGGCACATGTACAACACAATACATACAGCCCCGGAAAATTATTGTAAACCCCGAAAACCGTCACTTTTTAAAATATTTTTTTCTTTTCATGATAAACTATGTAGCAACCAAAGACCTAAATTGTGTTTTACTTTTGTCTATTTACGTCTAGCGTTTGTCACTTTGCAGTTTTCCATACAAATAAAAAACTAAATTTTACGGGTTATTATGAAACACCTTTATAGCGCGATATCAGCTGTTTTGTTTTCTGACATAATAATCTCCCTCGAGGGTCCCACTCCCATATCATCAGAATTCTAAAATGGCTTTTGCTGCTTTTTTAAACTTTCAAACTTCTAAATAAGATATCATAGAAAAGTTGACTAAAATACTATTTCTTATTCGCGTTCTTTTTCACCCTCGGAATGTCAATAACGCTATGCACTTGTACTATTATGTATTCTGTGGCTATGCTAATAAAGCTACAACTATGGTAAATTTCATATCGATTATTTGTAGACTCCTCCCTGTTATTCAAGCTGAAGGAACTATTAGGTCAAATTATACTCCAACATCTTGACATTTCAATTTGAACTTTAATCCAAGTTAGCAAGATTACAAACTTATTGGCGCAACAATCTACCCTGTGAATCTGGGTTTAAAATCAGATTGCATTGCTGTGCTGCTATGAAGTAAATTAATGGGATCTGTAGGATGTCCTACTCTATATCATTTTGAAGGGCATAATTTACCACAGATGCGTAGCTCTTGCTTATAAGCAGGATATGTCCAAATAATGTTACATCGCCTACTTTATGATACAATTTTTTCAAATTTCATTTCCTCAAGGTGTATTTTGTTCTATTTTGATACTTCACCAGCTGATTTAACTGAATAATTGATTTTGAAATTTTGAGATTTTAGCATTCATAATGCTATTTTTTATATAATACCAAATAATACACCATCGAACCCGCGACCTTTGGATATCCGGTCTAATGGACCGAATCTAATGGTTCGATTCCCGTCCGAGAACATGATCTGGTGCGAGTCGTATTTTTTCTGGTATATTATTTAGTATTGAATAATTGATGTTATTTTTATCTTAATTCTCATCTTTCGGATTTCTTCGAATAATCTCTCTCATCAACAGTATCTATTTTATAGTAAACGGGATGAAGTAGCTATAATTAAGGCATATGTCACCCGCACGCCCAAGTGGCCGACATCTGTTAAAAACTGCTCAAATCTCGCAATTGGCCTGTAACCGGCGTTAATTAAATTAGTACTAGCTAGAGTCATAGACGTCATAGTAGAAGCATCAACCCGTATGGTTGTTTTATCATAACCTTTGGACCATCCAAAGAGGGTTTTTTCTCTTCTTCTCTTATTTTTATTCAGTGCTCCTTGGGTAACGTGGTGTTAAATGCACGACAATATGCATGCACTTTTATATGTCCTGATGAATTTTCACCGCGCCACTGGCTTCTAACAAAAAGTAAACTTATCACGTCTGACTGAACATTATTACTTGCACACCACACACGAAGGAATTTTAGAATATTGTGTTTAATAACATAACAATACAGCATCCATAAATTTGTAACATTTTTTATTTATTTCGGTGGCGTTCTTGAAACGGGTCTCATAACACTTTCGTTTTGTAGTCATAATAAGTAATATTATTATCTTTACAATTTCCTTTCTTGCCTGTCAAGAGGACACCACAAATTAACGCGTTCACTTATATCTCATCACTAGTAATAAACTTACTGTTAGCGAAACTACAACAGTCATAATAATGCCCAACTCATATCGTAGATGACAACTTTAGTATTGCTTTTTTCATAGCTCTCCTCTCTCTCCAGTGACCTACTTACTACCGACGATTTCATACCGACTATTATTTCATCTACTGTGTCCGGCCGCTGATTAAGCTTCTAATTGTGCATCGCTATGTTTTATTGCCCTCGTAATCGTAATACAGTTAATGTACTGTTTATGTAAACGATTGCATGGTTCTTAAGCAGACGACTACGTAAAGTAACGCCCAGCTTCATCTGTATGCTTCAATAGTTAAGTTAACTCTTTAGCATGTGTATATTGAAAACATTTATGGAATCGTGCTTTTTGAAATCGGCCTAGCGAACTTCATCTCATTAATAACGTTCCAGCAGATTTTAAGCGTCATTATTATTTTTAACTGTTACGTACGTGTTACAGGATTACACTCAATCTCAACTATTTACTCTATATTCTTTCCTGATTTTTGTTATTATTATGTTTATTATTTAAATCCCATCGGCATTTTATTCATAGCATTTTCTAAAATCGCTTCTATCTCCGACTCCCGCACAGTACTTTGTTGAAAATTCATCCAAAATTAAACAATCGCAATCTAAAACAGTCTGCCAAAGAAAGAAAATATTCAAAAAGCCGCAAAAACAATGACTCGTAATCATCACTACCATTTCATTCAAAAATCTAACTCCAATTACTAAAATAAAAAACCGTTCACACCCGTTTAAGCGATGATGGTTAACCATTCGCATAAATTTAAATTTAAAACTGACCATTTTAGGCATTTTATCATCGTAAGCTCCCAGAATCAACCACTGACGAGCGGCGGGATGAGAGAACGGAGCAAAAAAAATCCGGGGGCATCCGCATCCATGATTCACGTGGTCTGATTCACCGCAATTAATACGTTAGCACATCCACCCGAGTTCTTGCATCTTTGCATATATCTCTTTATAATGGCGTAAAAACTATCTACTCGCTTCGTTCCAAGGAAAGAAAATGAGGTCAATAGAGTTTTTAACACAATATTTATGAGCATCTATTACAGTATCAACACAACTCTTCAATCATCTATATCTATCATAAGTTTTGCTTGTTTAACTTTTAAACATCGTTTTACTGTATAAAAAAAATATTGAGCATTAGATTTCAATTCTAGCGACATAAACAAATAATAACCTCGTTACAGATAATAAAACAAGTATTTACAGTCTAACTAATGTGTATCAATGGTATCATGAGTCATGACATGAGTCTCCTAAAATAGTCGTCAATATAGAAGTATAAATCTACATTACGCTACCCTCGCGTGACTTGAGACTCTTTGAAGCACGTTGATCTCTATAAGCTGGCGTGCTGTTGTCAGACATCGATAGCAGTAGCGGCTGACTTATTTTCTTAGTCAATAACGAATTTATTCTTTAGAAGTTTTGTACTATACTGAAGTTATTTCTAACTTCATCATACTCAAAGTTATACTTGAAATATCATAAATTAATAAGTAATAATAATAAAATAATAGCCCATTCTCAGTTATTCACAAAGCAACCAGTTTATAACTTTTTAAAGTTTGAGATTTAAGCATTCACAATGCTATTTTTATACAATACTAAATAATATACTAGAAAAAATAGGACTCGCACCAGATCATGCTCTCGGACGGGAATCGAACCCGCGACCTTTGGATATCCGGTCCAATGCTCTGACCGCTGAGCTACCGAGTCACTAGTGGGAACGTCGAATTTCTTCTAGTATATCAATTCTTACGCTGCAAGCCAGCGCCATCTCACCAATGTAGAAGGAATTAACTTCGACATTCAACTGAACATCTTTCCAGATATTTTTAAACAGCTGATTAAGATGAGAAAGCTATATAACTTTTTAAATTTTGAGATTTAAGCATTCACAATGCTATTTTTATACAATACTAAATAATATACTAGAAAAAATAGGACTCGCACCAGATCATGTTCTCGGACGGGAATCGATTTTTTCTAGTCGTCGAAGTTAATTCCTTCTACATTGGTGAGATGGCGCTGGCTTGCAGCGTAAGAATTGATATACTAGAAGAAATTCGACGTTACCACTAATGACTCGGTAGCTCAGCGGTCAGAGCATTGGACCGGATATCCAAAGGTCGCGGGTTCGATTCCCGTCCGAGAACATGATCTGGTGCGAGTTCTATTTTTTCTAGTATATTATTTAGTATTGTATAACCAGTTTATAATCTTGGCCAATCTTCTTCACCCATGTATCGAACTCGCATCCACCACTGTACTATACCACAAAATATTAAATTGATTTCAACTCAAACAACTAACCCAATTTTGAATACGCATCCTCATTAGTAAAAGAAAACATTTGGGAATGTCAGGAATCCTGACGCTGATACCAGATCGATATATGTATACCTTCATTGCCATATTTGCCATACTCTTAACTGACACCTATGGATTATACAAATCTTAACTCAAATCCAATCTAAACCATTACAAATCTTACTTAAACCGTTCATTACTTGGATTAAATAGTATACGCTTAATTTATTCTCAGGAGCTCGGCGCAAGCTAATAGGTTAAATTACGTTTGCTTCCTGGTATTGTTTGAGAACTTAGTGGCCTCCATTTTCACTAACAAACCGTCTACAGTGTGACAAGCCTGGCCAATGTTATAATAGGTCATGATTATGTGGATCTAACTTCCCGTTAGGATATTTACGACTGTTATTTTAGTTGTAGTGTTTATTTAAGTATTTTGATATCATGTTGTTTTTTATTCATGATAGTAGTAAACAGTAGGTAATAAATAGGTGTCATTATCAAATGAATAAATTAAATAGGTGTCCTAATAATTTGTGATGTTTTTCACTAATTATTGATAGTGTTGAATGAAAGTACTTAATCAAAGTCAAAAGTTCTTATCTACTTACTCACCATTACAATAACCATGAAAATAATATACTTATACATAATGATGTCTGCAATGTAATTAAAGGTGATAGTAAACTGTCCGATATTAACAAGGCATGTCCCTGCGGAGTTACGGACCTTATAGACCTAAATACTAAGACAATAGAGACAACAATGGAATATCGTCGTTTATTTGCACCAGAAGCTGTGCGTTCCAACTTGATTGCTCACGGTTGAACGAATCCATTCCTTCACAATGTATATCGGAAAAATCCAGTTTAACGTTGTCCCTAGCTTATTTGCTGTTGTCGCTTTGTCGAACAATATAGATACTTCTACAGATTTTAATAAATGGCCACGTGCAATATTTTTATGTATAAATATTTAACCGTGGACCAATTTCATTAAATAAACATAGGACATCTGAAACAATTGTTTGTGTTTCAGGCGTCTGATTGAAGTATTCTATAAAATGTATCACTAGATCCTTTTCTTGAACAGAGTTATGTATGTGTTGTTTAATGTATGTACCATCCATAATCATATTATCTAAGGCTAAGATTGTTTTTAAGTAATCTACTAAATGGCACGTTATATCTATCTTGAATCAGAATAATTCATAATGATTTAACCCTATGTTTTGTATCCTTTTTAACAGATTAACCTTTAAGGATAGAAGTTTTCTCTAGCTAGAGGATAAACATGTCATCGATAACCCAATAGATAAAATGCAGTTCATTGTCTTTAACTTGTTTCATGTAACTCCTCTTTTTAATTATAATAATATTATCATTTGTATAACTCACTAGTGTTTTGTCTTATTGTAAAGTCACGTAAAAATACCTAAGTCACTGTTAAAACAAATTCCCATTATTAACTAGCAAGGAAAATCGCTACCTAGCCTGTTAACGTGCATTAAACGTCAGATGTGAGCGTTGTAATAAAATACTGCCGCCTCAGCCTTGAACCTCCACGGTACATATTTATATACTGCCCTTCATCGACCCTCCTTACCCCACCGATAGAATATTCCATTTTACTGGAAACAGGAGATAAAACAATATAGGCATTGTATAGCAAAATGTTTACACGTTTACTCTTTATAAAACAACATGTTTAAGAGACGATAGCATATCTTTTATCTATAATATATTTGAACTATGTGAAAGAAAATTTTCCGTAAAACATATATCGTTTCTTATTCCCCTTGGTCAAAAAAAACGGCGAAAATTTTACAAATTACAAAACAGTAATTTAATCGTTAAGGAAAAAGGATTGCCCCAGTATTAATCCAATCAGCTTGACTGTTGTTACCATGTTTTACAATGAGATACGCATTAAATGTTTTTATAATAGTTACCTATAATTATGATTCTTTATCTGATCAAGAATCAACATGTTATGTTTATGTATCTTGTATAGACGATTTCTAATGTTTGTTCCAGGTAGTACCCCGGCTGCTGGGATCCTTGGTGGGCGGTGCGATGAGCCCCACCCAGCATTTAGAACAGCAGCAGGCCCTCGTTAAACAGTTCGCAGAGATTCTGGAATTTGTGCTCAAATTTGACGAACACAAAGTAAGTTTACTTGTACTTACTATTTTTAGTATCATACCGAATTGTCTTGTCTACCAAAATAAATTACTTTAAAGCATTTACCGATTCTGGTCTGGTGGTTTGGTTAGTGTTATTATTAATTTAAAAAAATTGGACCATTTTTTAAATTCCTTAGTTTGTTCATTCCCTTTTGTTATTTAGAAATTATTTAGAAAAAAAAACAAAATTCGTCAAGTGACAAAATGATTTAATGTTTAAAAATCCAGTCAAATTAGGGTTTCACCTCGGAATGAGAGATAATAAGCTGTAAACTCGTAAACACCTTAATTTAAGTGTTCTAAAAGTTGTCTCAAAAGTCTCATAGAACTCGTGTCTGCATCGTAAGTTTTTCAAGGTCAAATGTTACAAAACTATTTTGTGACCTTTGACCGTGAATAACTTCGACGCTTACACAAGATTTTATGAAACTTGAGACAACTTTTAGAACACCAAAATGAAGGTGTATACGAGTTTACAGCTCATTCCGAGGTTGACCCCTATAATAACATCAACATCGTTAATTTGATTGATTACATCAAGAATTGAATACACATGAATGCATCATAAAATAACAATATTAGCACTTGCGTCCATTTATTTAAAGTGTTCAGCGATTTAGCGCTAGAAACGTAGACAGAATTGTGATGAAGGCTGCAGGCTTATAGTTCCATGATAATCCCAGTTGTCATTAATTTCCATTCTCAACGTGTTTTGATGATCGATTTCATTATCCAAGTATAAATCTTAGGTTTATGAAGAAGCGAAAAAGAATTATCGAGATCCTCTTTCTGACTCCTTTTTATCATCAAGTTATCATCACTGATAAAAACCTATATGTATTTACTGTGACCATATGGGTAATAAAATAGTTTATTTTGGATTTATAAACATATTTTTTTATAATTTTGCTAAAATATCAGATCATGTTAATCATGATTAATCTCGCAGTGATAGGGTAGAATCTAGTGATATTAATCCAATCGGCGATTCTGGGCTTTTGCCAAAAATGCGATGCAGAGAGTTTTACTACTTATCAAGTAAGTAGGTATGTAGTAGGTACTTATTTTTTTCCTTTAATTCTAATTCTACTAATACTAAAGCTAAACTGTCAATACACAATACAAGCAGTATTATGAACGGTGTGTGCAGATTTGATTACTTACTGTTAATATTTTTACTGTTAAATTATTTGAAATTTTGCACACCATTGTAACAGTATTTTGGTCTTCTACGATTACATTACATTAAAGTAAAATAAATAAAAAATTGCTTTATTCAAATAAACTTAGTAATTAAGCGCTTTTGAATCGTCTAATTTTTTTCTATCACCCGTTCCAGACTATTGACTGACAAGAACAGGCGCAAGAAACTTATCAGCTAGCTTTAACAGAAATAAGTAACGATATTTACAAACTTAAATATATCGTTACCAAATACAATACATACAACAGGTCATAAACAACAAAGTATCTACTACATTTACCATGAATATTATATTAAAACCGTCTCGAACTGTGTACGTTAGCTCATTACGCACTGGGTTCGTTCGGAAACGCCACAGGCGTGCCTCTCATATCCTCTGCGACTCCGGAACCGATCGCTTTTATCGTATCAACCTATCATTATGTTGTTAACTTTGGATAGCCTTCTGGAGTGTATTCGATATTCTTTTAGAAGAATATCGAATAAACAGGCTTAGGCCTGCTATTGAACTGATGTGCAAAATAAGTTGAATGACAATCGCATTGTTTTTATAACTCTTGTTTTGCCCAGTTTTCAAACTCAAATTATGTTTCAAGAGGATATCAAACAACTGACTATAGAAGTGGTTAGTCTCTTCAGAATTGTAAATTATATCATTTATTGTAATCTGTGTTGTGTTATAAACTAAATTGGTTAGGTTTCATTATTTTCTGTTTACTGAAATATTAAAAGTTTTAATTCGTTTTGTTCGTGTCTATTTATGTTAGGTTTTTGACGAGTTTTGCAAAAAGAACTTTTTGCAAAGCCTGACTCATCCTCCTAATTTTATCTGGTTCATTCGTTTTTAATTAATTATACTGTCATACTTTTATTTAGGTAACAATAATAAAAGCAATCAATATTCATTCACGCCTAAGTATACTATCGGCTATCACTACTGTGCCTACGCGATGACGTATAGCATTGTTTACAACCATTGTCAAATAAATTACTTCTCTAAAAATAATAAACAAACAATCATAATCAACTATTTAAGTTGTAATTATAATGCAATTTATTTAAAACTATCTGCTACCCGCGACTTGCAAACCGACCGCTTGAAACTATAATGCTTATTGCTTACTTCCCGTGGGAATTTCTAAAATAAAATAAACCCTATCTGTCTACTCAGAGGTAGTGAAACTTTCTAATGGCGAAAAAAAATTTGTAATCGGATGGCACTTTCAGAGATTGCCTCCTACATCCAAAATTACAAGTTTATTTTTTTTTTAATAATATGCAATGCGTGGTACTTGCGTTTGCAATCAATTGCAAGTAGGTACCATCATCTCATAAAATTCGATTGTATTATTTATTCTATTTTGGAATGATCTTAGACTGTCCCTCTTTTTCACGCTTATCCGTTCTAGATAGGTAGTTTGTTAACAATCCCTTATGATGTTAGATTTTTGGAATATTCAAAACTTACATAGGTATTTCTAAAGCATCACTTGCATTCTTCAATAATAACGGAGAGTAGTCTAGTGAGCAATTGCTTCAAGACCCTATTGACCTCAACCTTGGCATGTCGTTGCACTGCATCAGTGTACTCTGATAAAGCTTCGTATGAGTATGAATATATCTCTTCCAAACAATTTCGATATTTTCTTTTGTTATTGGTGCAAATAAATAACGTTAATGTAAAAGTAATTTTTGATTTGTCAAACAATGAAGTTAATTAACGGCGAACAGTGAGCTTCTCATACAAACCTAACACCAAATTGATTTGCACTTTGAGCATAATAAATTCTTCTTGTGATGTTATTGTTATTAACGTTTGATGCAACTGACAGAAATCGCTGTTACATTGCTGCTTTAAGTTACATAGTTGTCACATTCTTACTAAAGCAGCAATGTAACAGCGATCTCTGTCAGTTTCAATCAAAAGTTGTTAGCAACAGAGTTACATAATCAAGGGGCAGGTGTGGATAGGGACTATTAGGGACAATAAGCATGCAATACTTTTTTATAAAATACCAGTAAATTGTTAAAATAAAAAACATCTTGTCCTTTATTAATTTATTACGTTTGCTAGTCAGGAATTCAGGATGATAAATAAGCCTTACCTTTATCTTTAGTAGGCCGTATTTCATGTCGTGCATTGATTTTATTTATAATCTTTCATTACCACGGTGAACCATTCATGTCTGTTTCTTCATTGATACAGTACTAAGAACTTACGTTCCACTCCCCCTTTTTATTCAGAATTTGCCGAGTGTTTGCCTTCCTCTTCCAAGAATATTAGAAGGCACTTTCCGTGCCAATAAATATTTCGAACCTTCCGCGGAGCTTACTTCGATCCTGGAATAGCAACACCACAAACACTTCGGTGCTATAAATATTTTGCAAGCATCCGTCGCTTAGAATTTAAACTTCTTTAATCAATGGTTCGTATTCATAAATAAAAGTTCATGTTTTATCGCAATAAATTGTTGAAATCTGCCTTTTCCTTCTCTTTTCTTCCCATAATTCCCATATAGGTACTGAATTAGGTAATCGATTGTTCTGTTAACTGATATCCTAGTGACTAGTGATTGTTCAAGACTATTCAAGAGTATCAGTTCCGCTTGTAATTTGTAACATAATATCTTTGTACTATAAGTTGTTACTACTGACTAGTTTAGTGCCTTTATTTTGTGCTAGTTAGTAATGTCCATGT
Source organism: Catoptria pinella (assembly GCA_963556745.1). Taxonomy (NCBI): domain Eukaryota; kingdom Metazoa; phylum Arthropoda; class Insecta; order Lepidoptera; family Crambidae; genus Catoptria; species Catoptria pinella. The sequence continues at coordinate 4,103,109 of OY750771.1, forward strand.
TATAATTTAGAATGATAGAAGACACTTAGAAATAAACACTAAAAAAAAAATTATTAGGATTTGGAAGTCGAAGAATTCCGCTATTTACAGGCTGTGGTTTGTAGTTCAACATTATGGGCTTATTCCGGATATGAGTATTCTCGGGTTTGTTTTTTAAATGGATCAGAGTATCTATGAATTTACCTGTAAAAGAAATGCATCGAATTTTAACCAGAATCTGTGATACAAGACCTATATGATTTATTAATTAACTGATGACGACAGCAAAGTTACTTATTCCCACTCGTATATTGTGGTGTTGGTGTGACGTATACACAACAATATAACATTATTAGTCATCGTATCAGACAAGCGCGACTAATAAGGCGTCGAAGTAGCAAATAAAATTGCTATTGTAGTAGAAAGTGAGGCTTGGCGACCTCTGACTCATGGCTCCTGCCGATTCGGCTATCGAATCTAACTGAGTTATCTATGCTAAGGCCGGAACATTGCTGACTGTGAAAACCTTGACATTGGATAGAACCTTTTTATTGAATTTAAAAAAAAGTTGAAAAAAATTGTGACGTTGAGTTTGAAGATACGACTTTTGCAGTTCGCAGTTCAAACTTATGTTTTTTTAGGTTAATTAATACTTATTAAGTAATTTCAACTGTGCAGGTATGAAATATTTCTCTCTGTGAATGACATGGTATTACGAGTAAATATTAATTTTAGAATTCCTTACTTCCAAAAGTTAAAATACCCAATGGGGGCTTGCTATGCTAGTTTTGATTATATCACAAACTTGTGGCTCTGTATAGTTGTAGACCTTGCGTTTGTGTCATTATTGAACATTTTCATCTCCGCCATTTTTAAAAATTTCGAGAAACTGAATCTTTTATATAATTATAGAACCTGCTCACAAAATTTCATGAGAATCGGTTGAGCGACCCTGTAGAGGAGAACAGACGGACAACCGGAAAGCTGGACAGCGGGACAGACATACGAAAGCATTTTTGTCCAGGCTGAAACGGAGACGCTTCGCGTTCGCTCGGTCAACTTTTCCCCTTTAGCAGAACGTCAATCATGGTCCATTTATAGATGCACAATATGACTCCATGCAAAATTGTAAGCAAAGAAAATATCATAATCGTTTGACTGACTTCATTCGTCTCTTTATCGATTCCTACGTTGTTATCCTATATCAGTTTTAATACACATTCAAAGTCGACTATTTCATTAAGACTTGTTTTATGCAAGCAAGATTTGTACTATAGTATAATCACACATAAAAAAAACTTAAACAATAACCCTCTACGGATCAAAATATAACGTATGTCCTATCTGTAATCTCAATTTATTCTTTTTTCCGCCAGATGAAAACGCCAGCCATACAGAACGACTTCAGCTATTACCGACGCAGCGTCTCCCGCGGTGGGCTGATCAACGCAGACACCCCCGGAGACGAACCACACATAAGCGCTGAGGTCGCGAACAGAATGTCCCTGTTCTATGCGCAAGCGACGCCGATGCTGAAGGTCCTGTCCGAAGCCACCAGCCAGTTCGTAAACGACAACCAGCAGGACTTGGAGAATACCACGGAGACGTTGAGCACGATGGCCAAAGTCTGCTTACGGATGTTGGAGAATCCGTAAGTAGCTTTTCCTTTACAAAGTTCCTCACATTAAACTTAATAGCTGCAAAGAACTGCTGGTTTTCCTGTACGGAAATCTTAAAAAGTTTTTCGAGTTAAAATGTAATACTTGCACATTTTTTTATTACACTCACTCCATTTGAATGAAGTCCTTTAGGTGTGTTTTTGTTGTAGTTGACAAAGAAATTAATTAACACAAAGTTAGTTTAGTTTTCTAGATTTTTAAAAGGTTGCTTTCTTATTTGTTTCTTTGTTTGTTTGTCATTTAACAAAAGATATTATTCTAGCTTCCCGACTTAAAATTTTGATCATAGGTAGTATGTAAGCGTGTAAATATTTTTAACTTTATATAATATTTTTAATAGTACAATGCCCATGGCCATAACTCAATTTCTAAATCGCGCTGTTTGTTTTAAAGGAGTTCCGTTGTGCTTTCGTAGTCCAAGTCTTGTCCAAAACGTCGCAGACCATAGCTCAGTTTGTTTCATAAACCTATACCACAATCCTATTTAACTTCGAGGAGTAGTACCCTTTTGTATCTTCGAAGTCCAAGGTCCAATGAAATTAAAATATGACCACTATTGAGGTATACTTTTTTTAAACAAAAAAGAATCATCTAAATCGTTTTATAAACAAAGAAACTTAACTCGTGCGATGGTAAGCTAAATAATTGATATTTTTCAAGATTTTGAAACATTGTAAAAGTTTGAACACACCTGAACTATGTTCTTTCAGATAAAAAAAAATATCGGTTAACTACTGGTATCCCAACTGTACTACGGGCACGGAGGGAAAGTTATGATGAACATACCTACATAAAAAAACCGTCCACTTCATAAGCTCCTCTTTTTTTTCGAAGTCAGTCAGAGACTCATATTTTCTATGATGTTAAAGATGCTTCGATTGTTTATTTCAAATTATGATCATGACGGCCAACTACCTGTCAGCAATAAAAATATTTCTGATTTTCTTTCCTTAACTTTAAAAAGAGTACCTAGTTATTAGTAACTGCTTTTTTTGTTAGCAGAAATGACCTCTTTTTTCATTGTAACTTAGCCGATACTTATTTTTTTCGCGTTACCTAAGTGGCATACGTTATCATAGTGTTTAAACATTAGTGCATAAAGGTTTTAAAACATTAGCGTTCATGGTTGTTAAATAAATTATGAAAATGTGAAAATGGAAAAATCAAATTCTTTAAAATTCTCCATACAAAACGACAATTTGATACTTAAGACCCTAATTTAAATGATTTTATGAAAAAACCTAATTATAGAAGTTTTTAACCTATATAACGTGGGGCGCAGCAAAATACATTAATGATAAATCTTACCAAATTCGCCCCACGTTTTTAGGATTAAAACTTCTGTAGTTATAAATCATTACGCGAAAATTTTTTTTTTAATACTTTTTAGTCCGTTTTAAAACCTGTTTTTTATAAAAAAAATATTACATATCTTCACGATCAAAAAAATAATCACCACTGCAATGGTCATAAAGTGGGCGTTATTTATTTGCTCGTGCAACATGTCATTGTCCTTTCACACAAAAAGCAAGTAGCATTTTGACATTATGCTTCGTCATAATTTTCCGCGAAAAAACATTTATGTGGCCCCATAGTATCATAAAATCACTTCGCAAGAATCACATGACCCTTTTGGGGACAGCATGGTGCTATTAGTTCTATTCATGAAACTATATTACGCAATGTATAACAACGAAACTATCTGTATTATGTAATAACATAGCTTTTAAATTGCTTGACCGTCAAAAATACGGTTCTAAGAGCTTTTTTTTGTTTCAGACGGTTCTTGCCATTATTTTATTCATGAAAATAAACATAATAATGTGAAAATATAATAACTCGTCAGTTTTTACTGCTATTTTTGTAAGATTTTTTTTTTATGATAAATAAAACTCTTTTAAATGCTCGTACCTAACTACGTACCTATATAAACATTTAAACAGGGTCGTGCGCTAATATACATGTCATGTACAATCGGTTTTGATAACAAGTGACTTTACAATGAACACTGGGATAGTGTAAACATAACCGTCATTTCAGTTTTATGTCTAGCGATAAACATGATAAGCAAATGAATTCCGAATCCTACTTTCCAGTCGCCATGTAGGTAGGTACCTAGGTACCTAAAATATCTCCAGCGTAAAACAGAGCAACTATTGTACAAACAGCCGTAAACAATTGTTTAGAAACCGGCCATTCGAGAATCTAGCACAAAGGTTTAGACTGGTATAAATCTCGGATTTCTTGTGCAAACCAGATTTTCAAAGCTATAACGATATGCACATGCACAAACGCAAGCGTGCAGAATGCTCTCCCAGTCTGCACAGTCATGCGATTCGTCTAAATAAAGAGTACAGATGTCTTTTATCACCCCAATTAATAGAAAAATCTAAAATTATAACAAGACTATCATTGACCTAGAGCCTGTGCGGGAAGAGAACCGTCATGGTATTTGTGCTTGATTACCGTTTTTGTCATGTTGACGGCACTGTTACGTTATTATAGTGCGACTGTAATATCTTGAAATGTATCAAGTCCAAATAGTCGCACTATAATGACTTAACAGTGCCGTCAACATGACAAAAACGGTAATCAAACCCAAACCTAAATCCCATGACGGTTCTTTTTCCGCACTAACTCATGCCATTGCTTGAGGGATTTTCTGCACATCTCATACTCGGACATTCTTAAAACTCGTAAATTATGAAAAATGACGTTCACAGTTTGTAGACGCAACGTCCTAAGATGACTCAAGTAAGGTAGGTATTTATTGTACGTCATGAATCTGACCGGTTTTCCTATTATCTGCTTAGCAAAGAATACTCCGCGGACGACCAAATCGTGGCATTTTGTTTATAAAGCAATCCCAAAGTTCTGGAATCATAAAACCGAAATCCCTACCCTGGATTTCACTTATAAGTATAAAGTGACATTATTCTCCCAGCCAACACGCATTTTAGAATAATTCATTGGTAAATCGAGTAGGCTCATGCTCATGCGCATGCCGGTATCCTTGCAACAAGGGCGTATTTATTACCGCGAGAGATCGAATATCCGTTAGCCCACTCAGTACTGGCAACTAGTAATAAGTACCAGCCAGATATCGTACTGCAGCCGATATCGGGAACGTAAATAGCCAGATAAATCAGCTGTCGCTCATATACATTGCCACTTTATGAATACAAGGGCAAAGTTGAGGTGGGTTGACGACCTACTTGGACACCTAGGACATTTGCAGTTTCAACGATTCTGTTTGTTGGTGTGTTATCTTCCTTCCAATAAACTTCAGAATAATAGTTGTTGCACTTATGTCTATTACTTAAATGTATTTGAATCCAGATACCCTGGTTTTAAATATGATATGATACGGAGATATTATAACAACACTGAAAACACTCGCAATTTTAAATCTGCCTGCTAATATCATTATTTAACGGCATATCCTGTAAGGTAATTGCGAATTTGATAATTAGGTAACCGAAAGTAAATCAAATTGGTTTGTGATTTCATTACATACATAAATGTGGATTAAGCAGATAGAGAAATTGTTGTTTTAGATAAGTTTTCTAGGAATAGGAAATTTATTATTGACTTTTTCGAGTCATTGATTTTGAATTTGATTTAAAAAAGTACGTAACGTAATCCAAAATTATAAGCATAATGGTATTCTTAACAATTAAAGTTAAGAAAACCTGCCACAAAATGAACAGCAAATAATTCGAAAGACTTACACGTTTGTTATTCTTTGCTTTGTTTCTTTGTCAGAACTGAGAACGCAGGTAAAAAGTTTGAAATGGGCTTTGACGAAGGATTTTCCATAAAGTTAAATCTGTTTAATAAAATGTACTATAAATAAAAAGATCCTACCACCAAAATGGAAAGATAAGCATATTTTGATAAAAAAATCCGCATTTTCGTGGTGTCATTCATACCTTTATCGTTTCCGGTTTTCGTAACACAGACAAGCTATTTAGGGCCAATAATCAAAGTGACGTTTGGCTAAATCTACCAAATTGGAAGGTATACTGGTGAATCATGAATTCATGATTCATGATCGAAGTCAAGCCCGCATTGCGCCAGGCGCAACATATACAACAGATGTTTTAAACCTTGCCACAAACTTGTCCCCCAAATGTGCCTACCGTCTTGTTTGCTAAATTAGAAACTTTAGTCATTTGACCCGATTCACTTTTTATTAATTTTTAAGGTAGGTATGTACTTGTTTTTACTTTAATAAATTAAAACTATCATAATGAGCTTCTATACTTACCCTTTTATCTATTACTTTACTATTTAATTTCAAAAGAATAGAAATTGAGAAAGTGTATAGGATTTTTGCTTTCAAGATTCTGAAATTGTGTAAGTACTAAAGTATAAAGAAATGTAATGTCCTACCAAACCTTCGATCAAAGTGCCCAACTAATGTTTGGTTGGTGTGGCGTGTAAGTGTTTATCTGCGTTTGACGTATACTATGTATGTAAGTTTATAGATAGTGATAGATAACACAGTAAATTCAAATCAATTAATCAGAAATACTTGTTGACTGTACACTGTTTTTGGCAAATGACGTTAATTGGCTCAAATCACAAGACGAAAAACGTTGATCTTTCACAGATATAGAAATGTCATCAACATAAACCAAGAGGAACAGATAAGTTATCTAAGTATACTCCCAAAGTTCAATAACCTTTGTTGGAATTTTTTGTTATTTTTATTTAAAAAAATGCTGCGATTTTCAGCATCCCGTCTCGATGCATTCTCTTTACTCGGGCAGTGCAGTTTTCTTGTTGTTGTGTTACTTATGTGCATCTTGTGCATTTTCATTAGTGAACATCGGGCCTTTATGTATTTTATTGTAGTCTTCTTTACGTTCCTTTACTTTGTATTGTCCCGATTAGTTTTCATGGTATTTTATTAACTCTCTAAATTAGTTCTCCAATTTTAACAATCTTTACGGACTTCGATAAAATCAACTGATAGTTAATATGTATTCTTATATCTATAATTTTTGTTTATTATTCGTATCAATTAAGTTCATAAGCGTAATGATGATAGTTGAATATAAACATTGATATGTTTAGTGAACTGAGAATACCTTTACTTATTAACCTTTACTATTAACAAGTCTTTCATAGGTACTAAGGAAAGCATCATTAAACCAGAGTTGTTGATTAATCGATACTGTTTATGTCAATGACCAAGGGTTTGTTGGTAAGAATTTTCCTGCTGCTTCAACAATTTATTTGTAACCTTATAACACCTAGAAGACGAGTCCTCGTATGTGAAGTGAGGCAACTAAAACTGAGCCATAATAGCTCAGTTTTCAGATTTATATCCTTCATACTTTATCTAATCGTAACTAAAATTCAATAAATGGTAACTAATTCCCTAAAGGTAGGGAAAATATGGGTTAGACGCAGTTTGTCCCATTCGCATTTCGTCACGATTTCAGAAAAGGTCACATTCGCATCCTGTCCTATTCGCATTTGATCCCATTCGCATTTGGTCTCATTCGCATTTGGTCCCATTCGCAAACGGTCACACACTCAGATAAATTAAGTTGTTTAACATTTTCATAATGGTGGTATATGTTTGAAAATAAAAAATCAACATTCTTACAAAATCAACACAACAATATGTATTATTTCAAAGCCATTTTGGCTCAGTTTTAGTTGCCTCACTTTTGACAGTGCGCCTTGTAGGCAACCATCGTTCTCGGTGTTATTATTCTAAGTTTGTAAGGTGATTTTGCACTATATTTAATTATTAGTATTTCTTACACTTCCGCTTATATTATTCATCGAACATGCATTTACGTATGACGGAAAAGACTTTAATAGGTATTGAATCTTTGTTTCACATATCGATTCCTATTCAGCAATTTATAACAATCCTGCTAATATTGTATTGATTTGATATAACAAATCCATACTTATTATCTCGTTAACTATTGGTTTATTTCTAGTACTTGCAATCGCACCAATCATGCATATCATCGTTCGTCCATTGTTTTGAATACACGTCACGTGGTTGATTTCCTTGTTTGTGCTCGTTCGTCATCAATCAAGTGTGTCAAGTGACCACCGCAGGACGATTTTTTATAAGTAGTTAATAGATGAGGATTCGCCGGATTGTAAGCAAGATAGAGGAAGACATCTAATTCAAAAAGTGCTAAAATGCTTCCATCATCATCATTTAATTTGAGAGCCATGCTCAGTGAAGTCATTTTATTTATTTTATTTATTTATTTATTTATTTCTTGGGAAACATACAGCATTAATTTTTACATGTAGTTACAACATACATCAATTTACATTAGCCTAAACAGTTTCCACTACTAAGTAATGACAATAAAGTGTCGAGTATTAACAATAACAAAATTCAAACTTTGATTACCTACTTATAAAAATGAGAGGCCAAGTACAATTAACTGGTACTATTTAGTAAAACTTTGAATTTTGCGGGCTTAAGACTAAACAAATCAATGTGACTAAACTTAACGTTATATAATTTCATCGCTCTAACTATAAAATACTTTTTAAAATATAAATAAATTTTCTCTACTTCGCCACCTCCTCGAGCTCTTGATACAACGCGACATTAATCCTTTCTTTGATCGCGTGCGTCGTGATTCAACTGTTTAATTAACGTTACGTTACGACATAGTAAAAAAAATAAAAGTCGAAAGTATAGACAAAGAACATCCAGTAAATCCTATGCCAATTGCCACGATACAGTAGCACAGTATAAAAAAGCTTGTTATAGTCTCTTAAGGTTACAGTCGGTCAGTCATTGCGGAAAGCTCCAAATTCAAGCTCGTAGCTTTTGTGAAAACAATAAATTTTTCCAATTCTTCAGGTGAAGAGTACGGTTTCCTTGTTCTAGTAAGCAATTCGCCTCCTTACTGTAGCTCATAGTTTACGCACTGTGACAGTTTATTGGCCGTGCGGGCTCCGGCGGCGGCGGCGGCCCGATTCCAGCGCACATAGTTTTATTGTGCCGTAAAACCCGCGGAAGTTCAGTAAACACGGAACACATGCGACCCACAAAAAGTACATACATTCTGTTACTTTTTATCATTGTAGAACGTGTACGTTACGTGACGTCTTGAGGCGCATGTTTTGTTTAAAAACTTTTGTCAGCGACCAGGGGCCCTACCGGCTAACTTTTCGATCTTCGGCGGGTCTGCCGAGCTCCAACTTAAAACAGATAAATCGAAGTAAGTAGTTTCGTATTGTACTATTCCCCGAAGTTATTTAAAAGATATCAACGTTCAAGTAACAACAGTACCTAGCTAGTACATCTTCAGCGCTACATACAATCTTTGAGATTACCACAACATCAGCTGTAATAAAGGTTTGGTTAGCACTTGGTTGTCTTTTTCTATTTTGAGGACTTCAATACTATCACCTGCGTGCCATCCAATTCTTTCAACGTTCTCTTATTTAGAATAAGCTTCCAGATAACAATATATTTTGTAAAATTCAGAAAATAAGAGATGTCTCTTCTGTTTGGAAAGTGCTGAGCAAATCATGTCACATCTGTCGGGCGTCCCTTGCGGCGAGCCCGGCCCTTATTCCGGCCGTAGATAACGCATGCATTGACAGGCAGGACGTTATGTAATATTCATATCACCGTCGACGACAACAGAATTGAAATCTATTCGGCTACTAAGACTTATCTTGATTAAAAAAAGTCTGGAACGGGTGGTAGGAAAATATAGACGATTCAAAAGTGCTTAATTATTAAGTTTTGACTATTGACTATTTAAAAAGGTCTTGGGATATTTCACTAATCATTTCCTAAGTGATTTTATTAGATGTTACGCTCCATCCATTGACTTTCATTTACTTAATTTTGACAATAACACATCCGTCATCCACAGATAATTGGTGTTTATTTGCCTAATTATAATATAGCTGCTATAATATACTCGTTAATTATATAATACTAAATAATATACTAGAAAAAATACAAGTCGCACTAGATCATATTCTCGAACGAGAATCGAACCCGCAACCTTTGATAGTCCGGTTCAATGCTCTTACCGCTGAGCTACCGAGTCACTATTTGCATCGTCGAATTTCTTCTAGTAAATCCCACTCTTTCGCTGTAAGCCAGCGTTATTTCATCAATGTGAGGAATTACCTCGACATTCAAATGAAATATCTTTCTAGATATTTTGGCAATTGATTAAGATGAAACAGCTATATTTTTTTTTTAATTTGAGGTTAATTTATATTATAATAATGTATACAAGGTGTTACAAAAATACCCCTAATGCCGAATATGGTATATAGGGACCATCAAACTGAACAACTTTTACTATGGGACCAACTCTGAAATCACGAAAAGAAAATCAGCTGTTCCATACAAAAAATGAAATCGAAAATATCAAAATGTATGAAAAAGCTGATTTTTTTTTCGCAATTTCAGAGTTGGCCCCATAGTAAAAGTTGTTCAGTTTGATGGTCCCTATATGCCATATTGGGCATTAGGGGTATTTTTGTAACACCTAGTATATTAGTAGAGTCATCATTGCCATACTTATTACGGTAATTGTTAACATAAGTCATCACATGTTGATTGTTTACCACATTTGGAACAGATTTATCCATTATTAAACTGTTCTATGACGAATAACCAAATTCAATCGAAAAAAGGATAATCTATTGCCCCAATTGGTTATACTTACATATGATATGATTGATGAATAAGCTGTTCGCGGAGATAACGCCAAATGTGGGACGTTCAATCGAAGCTAAATGACCTGAAAAATTGCATAGATTTAATGGCATGAATACGATTTATCTCTTCTGTGTTTGTTAGTTATATTTATTGGTATAATGTTTAAAACAAACCCTTGTTAAAGCTGACAGATATGGCTTTAGAGAAAATTAAAGTTAAAGCCGAATCAGCCTTGGAATTGGCAGTACTATTACCCCGTTCCCGCAAAAGAGACTGTCTAAACATGTATAAACAATATTTTTATAAGTATACAATCGCAAAGCTGTACCAATAAAATTCTATTCCAGGAAGCTCGTAGCCCAGTTTAGCCGTGAAGAAACCTCCTTACTGGTCCTCCGAGTGATGGTGGGCCTGATCATCCTGTACGACTGGGTGCACCCCTCGGGTGCGTTCTGTCGCTCCTCCTCTGTGGACGTCAAGGGCTGCGTCAAGTTCCTACAGCAGCAGACCCCGGCGAAGGCTGAGCCTTTACTCAACGCACTCAGGTATGTCTTAGGAAATAGCTGTTGTAATCATAAGTTCAAGTTCTAAGACTATAGATTTCCCGTATAATACAATAGTACTCTGTGCTATACAGACGGAGAATTTTAGTGGCCTTAAATATATGCCCAAGATAATGAGACCTCTACACATTGGATTTTTGAAGTCTGTCTTACTTTTTGGTCTACTCTTACCCCCTTACTAATAAAGATTGTATAGCAGATGTATAGTTACACAGTGTTTTGTTCCTTTCTTTTTAATGACAAACTTAAATAGTTGGACAGAGAGAACCATTGTGTAACTATACATCTGCTATACAATCTTTATTAGTAAGGGGGTAAGCATTTTACATCCAATTCTTGGATGGTTGCCCTAAGCTTAAATAGTAATAGTATTAAAGGTAGTCTTCCCATCATTATACAGCGAGATAGGCACAGGGATAGCAACACAATAGAATCCAGGGGGCCATGGTAGCCTACTTCACTTTGCTATCAGGCTATCAGACTGAGCCTGGCCTATATGTTTTACATTGTTAATTAATGTTAGCTAACGAATACATTTTGATATTTTCGTTTTTAATTTTTTAAGAAACAGCTGATTTTTTTCGCTATTCCAGATTTAGTCCCATTGTAAAAGTTGTTCAGTTTGATGGTCCGAAGAAACGGTTTTCCCATTTAGCGTTGTATTGTGCTATTAATCTTGGTTTAAAAAATAATCTAAACGGTAATTTTGGTAATATTCAGGTACACGACAAAACACCTAAACCATCAGACCACACCAAAGAACATCCGGACACTGCTAGCGGCGTGAGGGCAGCACTCGAGCCTTGCATGTTGCTGTGGGGAGTGACCGACAATAAGCCGCGGGGAACTCTCATACGCACCCAACTTTATTTGCTCAGTCTTTGACCGGTCCTGCGGGTCTATCGGCTAAAAACTATGAAGTTAATGTTAACTGTATTTTGACAGAAGTATGTGATACATTGCTCCTTCATTGTGGCACAAATAAAAACTTACCAAAGAAAAGTTGCAATGTATCACATCCATCGGTCAAATCAAGTTAGCCGATAGAACCCCTGTGCTCTATACAGGATTATTACTTACTCATAAAATAAGGGTTAGGCCAGACCATGGACGTTAGCAACTTCCTTTAAGAAACATGGGTCGACAAAAGGTTTTTTTACTTTTCATACAAGTCGGCAGAGCAATCACATATTTAATATGGGTGGAAGGTCTGATTTTGACGTATTTCTAGTTTTCGACCACCACGAATTTCATGAACTAAACACACCCTTATGTAAGGAATAAATAACCCTGTATAGTCTTTAGCGGTTCTGTTAATGCTCATAACTGTCGGCCGGTTTTGTTATTAACACAGTTGTTGGCCATTTCTGTTATACTCATAGTATTTGGCCAATTTTGTTGTCTAGTTTACTGGCCATGTTATGTTGTTTTGTTGCACCAATATTACAGTAGTTGTTCAATGAAGAACAATTAATCGAAGCAATCGTCAGCAATCTTTAAAACGAAATCTTTAGATGGACTTACCAGATTAACTAATTCTTCATGAGATGGATATGTTACCTAGATATTTTAATTAAATATTCGGATTTAACGATTGTCTTATCGCTGAAGGAAAGAAAATCTGCCTCTTATGTGCAATATTTTGATCGTCCAACTATTAGACACGTACGGCCTTACCATAAAACACTGTTTAACAAGTATTTAACTTAGACACTGTTTAAATGTGATGCTGTCACTTTTTTGACAGTATTGTTTGTAAGAGACAGCATCACATTTAAACAGTGTCTAAAGTAAACAGTGTTTTAAAATCTTTTGTGGTAAGGTCGGTAGAATCTATGTTTGTTTCTTTCTACGCGTAATTGATACGCTTCAGTCTTTCAAATTTTACTTTTTGAATTAAAATTACGACGAACATGTGTCACACGCAAAAATATTTTATTGAATTAGAAATTCATTAAAACCACAATTTCGTCATTGTTTTGTATAAAAACCTTTATGTTACTTGATTAGGATTGATTTTAAGAAAAGGAAAATAAAATGTTTATAAACAAGGACAAATTGCGTTGTTCATACAAAAATAAGAATAAGCTGAAAGTATATTTTTCAAAGATTGATGAAACTGTAATCATTGTGGTGTCACTTTCTGATTTTGAGCTTTATTTATAGGTGTAAGTAGAGTCTTTATAGCGAAACAAGTCCCTCATCACTAATGTCATATTTGGCATTAGAAAATAAGCTTTATTGCTAAGTCATTAGCATTGAATTTCACTAGGACTTGTTTCGCAGAATACACTCTAAGTAGGGGTGCAGCCTTATTGTGTATGCATGCTTTAAAAGCGGTTATGTTAGGTTAGGAAATGTTGAGAAAGAGTCCCCTTTCAACCTTCCCCAGAAATGCAAGGTGTGTGTAAGTCATAGGCAGTCACTTGCATCCCGCAAGTTAGATTTTAAAAACACTTATGTAAGATTAAAATAGACAACCTTAGGGCTGAGGACACCTCTAGATACTTAAGAAAATATGGTGTGACATTTAAGTCGCGAGTTGTGTATTCGGCCCTTTTGTAACTGAGAGAAAAGTATTACTAAAATAGTAACGTGATAATTCCCGCATTGCCTTGACTGTATTACTTTACCAAAATTATAATATCGATCGAAGTTTGACTCTAGTGATAGCAGGTAAGGTTTTGTATAAAATACCTCCTAGATATTCACTAGGTCCTAGGTCGATAAAACCTGGACTTTTTGATTCGCTTTGTTTTAAACATTTCACTTGATTAACTATGAACGCAGAACGCAATAGTGTTGTTATTGTTTGTAATGTTATGGGAAATATTCGAACGGACGGCAAATAAAGACGCAAGATTTCATAAAAGAAAACTTTTGAAATTCGTTTTTTTATGCAATAAACAATGTAGTGTAACTATATTATTGACGACGTAACGGTAAGCCACAAGATGCTGCTGGCTATGGTTAACTCACTTTAATTTACATTAAATATTTAATTTTAATTTAGTGAGCGAGTAGGTACCTCCTCGTTCTATAACAATAGAACAAAGATATTTACATGATCTTCAGAATTTGAAAAGTTTGTTTATTTTATTAAACATATAAACAATAACTAGTGAATGGCATTTATATACTTTGATTAAAGTAACTAATTACTTCATTATAACTCTCCTGAGAAGACTGAATTTAATGAAATATAAAATGTAACAGAAGACTATCAAATATAAGTTGATTTAAAAAGGATTTGATTGAGCTTTATCATTAACTACGAGATATTGAAACTATTCTAGAATCCAAAGCATAAAGTTACTTGCGTTAACCATTAGAAATATACGATGTCCTACTGTAATAATATTAATCATTAAATGTTAAAATAACGCATATACTGCCTTGATGTTAACTAGGTATCTGTTGAAATAAAATTTTATATGTTTCTATTAAACAATTATGTATAAATCGGAATGTAAGTTAAAGCATTGAGCGAGTTTAAGAGTTCTTGTTGCATGCATAGTAAAGATAATATTAATTTATTAACAAACTAATAAAATAAAATAATGATTCCAAGAGCATTGCGTTAAAATATGAACTAAATAAAAAAATAAAGCCGCTGTTTTACGAACAACGCTCAGTATCGTTTATCTATTTATATATAAATAGCAACTAATGGTATTTGTTGTCTTTGGAATCAATAGTAAAATGTCTCTTGTTTCACTATGTATATTATATTATGTCTTTGATTAGATTTAAAGTTCTATTAGTCGTAAACTGGGGTAATTAGCAACTGCAGGGTGAATCACAACAAAGACATTTTCGATAGAAAAAGATACAAACATTCAAAATGAACCGCTTGGGCCTGTTCATAGAACTTTTTTCTATAGAAAAAAAGTTAATTTTGAATTTAGTAGTCACCCCGTAGTCTCTAATCACCCCAGTTTACTGGTAATTGTTTATATTATATAATATTTTAACTCCTATACATGTTTCATAGCATAGATATTTTCACTTAGATAAATGATTAGATAAATTTTAAGTATAATATTTCATATTATAGTTTAAATGAGTTTAATTGTTGTTATCTACTGTCACTTACAAGCACAACTCTTTCGTGAATAGTATCTAAGTAATAATAATATTTATATATTTCGCACAACCAGCACATTATAATTAATGGTACGTTTTCGCTATCTTACGGCCAAATACTCAAACGAACCTTAAAGTTAGGGCCACTTTAAATTAAAAAAAGTTGTCAGATTTCGCAAAAACTCTATGAAACTGACAGCTTCCTTAAAGTTAAGGAGACCTTAGCAAAAGGTTTTAGCTAGAAGCCTTTGAGTATTCGCTCGTTAAGTACGTAACATAATTGAGTCGCAATAAAGTATGAATCCATTGACTTGAGGAATTGACTAAAATTGTTTCCAAAACGATACACTGCCTGACGTGTAATTATTATAATGTACTATCCCCGTCAATTTCTAATGCACCTGGCAGTCATTTTTCGACCTCAAAAAGGAAAAACAATTGTAAAATATTTATATACCTAGACCCTATTTTATTGAAAATAATAATTCAATATATTAAATCACCTATTAGAATTTTCTTATTACACGTGATTTTTAGTTGCGGATGACGTCGACGTGAATGTTAGTGTAACAAGGTCCCAGCGCATTAGCAATTTGCGGGGATCATATTATATTTTTTTACATTTGAATAAAACATTAAAGTATTCCAATAAATATTCCAAAATAAGTAAACTCCTCGTCGAGTTTAAACTGCGTATTGCTGTATAGTTAGAAGCGTAAAGTATTGATGCTTAGTACTAAGAATTAAGAAATGTAAACTATAGCTACAAAAAATAATTGAACTCCAAACAAATAATAATTCACTAAGGAATTGTAAGAGCATAATCTTTCTTTAAAGTGTAGCTAAATGTTTAGCAAATTTTTATAGAGGAAACCTAAAACAGTATGAATTTATCTAAATGTTGCTCTATCTCTAATTTATAATATGTTTCTGTTAAATGTTTAAGATGGTTTGTATAATAGACATACTTTTACTCATCTCATATTTATTGTATATAAATAAACACACCAAAGTTATGATTAATAAACTTTAATAGACTTATAACTTCTTTTTTCATTCAGCCTAATTATCTTACACCCCTGCGAAAAACAAAACATTTTTATTGAAACTAAAGCAATATTTACAAAGACTTAATGAAGATGTTGGCTATTAATTACTCAATTATTAGCTGGCCTTGGTTTTAAGATAAGTTTTCCTGTCTCATCACATGACATGTTGAAGTCGTTGAGCACTGAGCGAGTCCTTGCAGTGATAATGCTTGGAGCAATCACTTTTCTGTGCACACCCATCATAAATAGTAGAACTGAAAATACAGAACATTGTTGATATAAACACTGGGTTAGATTATATGCAATTGACAGTTTTGGATCCTGTTGACAATACTAGAATTAAAGAAAGATTTCTTTAAGAGTATTATTCTAAGCCGGGACCGGATCTGTTCGATTTTGATCTACAATATCTCATATTCTCATGATGCTATGATTGTTTGTATATTGAATAGGGTTTCCATATCAAAGAAACTATTTTTATTTTTTTTTATTTTATTGTGCAAATAAGTACCTACTGCAAATGAACGAAGGGGGTTTCAAGGGTGATATTGCTTTTTTTGTAGTACTATTTCTAACAATTCTTACCCAATAAAGTAGATGTGAAAGCAAAGAAGGGATGATTCCACAGTGACTGTGTCAATGACACTACGGGAGTCAGAGGATCTGTGAGCCAGTGCCATGCAGCCATTGCAGTACATACTGACACCACAGCTAATAAGACTGTAACAATGGAACAAGGTTTTAAGCAAACTATATTCTGTATAGTCAAATAGACCATATTTACACTCCACTCAAATTTTGAATCTTTTATGCTTCAATCCATTAAGGTAGAATCGAATACTTACTGCGCCAACGCATTGTAGCCGGTTGTAAACATCCAATAACTTCTGTCAGTCGACGCTCGAATGCCTTCAAATCTGAAAAGAAGTATTTTTTACCACTTCATAGCCAAATCCTGACTAACTACATACTTTACTTGTTGAGATGAAGTAAAACTAGACTTTATCCTTAGTCAAGTTTTACAATTAAAGCATGGTTTATCTGTAGGCCAAACTGTCTCAGAACCTGATGCGTTATTATAATATATTCCTAAGCCCGATGTTAGAAAAAAGATAAAACTACCCCCTATAGATATCAGATTAATATTTTTTATTTAATATAATATCGTAAATAAATCTGTTACTGGTTTATTGTATTTGAGAGAAAACTAACATTAGTTTACTTGAATACGAAGAAGTCTGGCAAAAAGGGGAATCTTACCATCACAAGCAGTTTGTTCCAAAGACATTTTAGACAAAGGAAATTACAAAAATAAATAATCTTAGCGCCTAGTTTTCAATATTTATATTGAATTGTTATAACCATTGTTATATAAAGTACGTTTTTAAAATATCTTAGAGCATATTGATCATTCCTCTTCTACACAACAAATCCACATTAGGTACTTTACTCTTTGCCATCCAACCACTGCACGCACAGAATCATGTCAAATACCTACATAAAATACTTGTGAGTGACGTCTGTGACATGACAACAGTGTTGCCAGATCCAATTTTTAAATGTCTGTAGGGCTCCTTAGTTCTCTAAGGGCGACGCCTTAGAGCATGGCGACTCTCAAGAGTTAGTAGAAATCCGTAGATAGCCTCTACAAAAGTCCGTAGATTTACGGACATTTTTTAAAGCTAATTTATAAAGATGGACTGGGGCTCTATCGGCTAAAAACATTGAAGTTCATGTTAACTGTGTTTTGACAGATGTATGTGATACATTGCTACTTTTCTTTGGTAAGTTTTTACTTGTGTCAAAACGAAGTAGCAATGTATTACATACATCTGTCAAAACACAGTTAACATGAACTTCAATGTTTTTAGCCGATACCGCCGCTGGTCATGATCAGTCAGTCAGACTCAGTAGTGGGTGTGTATGGTTGTAAATAATACATTGCTACTTCATTTTGGCACAAATAAAAACTTACCAAAGAAAAGTAGCAATGTATTACATACAGCTGTCAAAACACAATTAATTAACATTAACTTCAATATTTTAGCTGATACCGCATTCTCAGAAGAATAAATTTTTCTGAGACCGAATTCATCTGTGGATTACACCCTCCTACAATATCTAATCTACATAGATAGACTACCTACATTATTTTATATTTATTACTTTTTGTGGTGGACGGGACGGACGAGGGTCCAAGGTTCAGCTCAGTGAAGTGACAAAACTTTTCTACTAACAATATAACAAGAATCACGACTTTTAAAAGTAAGTAGGTACACGTACATAACCGTTAGACAGAAGTAACAATATTAAAATGTTTAAATGGCTCAGTAGCTGAATCCAGCTTAGTAGCAGTTCAACTTAATTTGGACTCAACACCATAGTTAAAACAGTTTCTTTCTCCATTGCAAATTATTGATACATGTGGAGTTCTATTAAATGTATTAAAATTAACTTTATTAGAGCCTATTTTACTTTTACAGGTCACAGAAAACACCTTGTCTAGTATCTTCTGGCACAGCTTCTGAATATGATCTAATTTTAAAATGGAACAGAATTTGTATGAAATTATCTGTCAAATAATTTAAAAGGAACTTATCCAGAACCTATGCACTCTGTCTGAAACTGTGATTAAACTAAACAGTGATTTTATGCTCAGTGACTGTATCTTAGAGTTGTTATTCAATTGTTATTTTTATGTTCCAGTGTTTTCTTTACGCACTTTATTAATTAACAATGGCAAGAGAGTATTGTCGAGTGCCAGACCAATGTCGGCAAGAGCTGGTCCCTTGGTGGATCTAGCTGTTGACAATGATGGTGTAGCAATAGTGACTATGCAGCGACTCCCAGTAAACAGTCTTAATCTTGAACTCCTTCAAGAGTTGGACAAAGCCCTTGTTGATGTTGGCAAAGAAAAGGCTAAGGGCATGATCTTGGCATCTGTACGTTTTTTCTTATAATTAATTTACAAACTAAAATGTTTACGAAATAACCACAATATTATACACTTCTAAGATTTTCGCGCGTACAGTTCATTAGAAATAAAACACTTTTTACGGATTACAGCGCGTATATTATTAATTCAGGTGTTGTTTTGGAATTATTTAGTTTGTATTTATTGGTTTTTTAGAATTCCCGACGTTTCGACACCTTTCCAGGGGCCGTGGTCACGTCGGGAATTCTAAAAAACCAATAAATACAAACTAAATAATTCCAAAACAACACCTGAATTAATAATATACGCGCTGTAATCCGTAAAAAGTGTTTTATTTCTAACCACAATATTGTCTTGTAATCTAATTAAATACTCATTCTATCCAGCTTCCAACTTAGAAGAGCAAGTACTCACTAAGTTAAAATATTTTGTAGTCTAGTTAAGTACTTATTTTTTTAAACCTCTATTATTAGAATATGAATATTGTTTGCAGGCATCTCCAACTGTATTCTCTGCTGGCTTAGACATTAAAGAGATGTATAAACCTGATCCGAAGAGAGTTGAGTTATTCTGGACTACTCTACAAGGTGTTTGGTTGAAGTTATTTGGTTCTAAGTATATTACAGCTGCAGCTATAAACGTAAGTAACTACTACTAAAGGAATATACATTGCAGCATGCCACACTGAAAATATGAATATTAAACATGCTCTGCTCTGTTCTGTGGTTTGTCATTTTTATTAAATCTAAAATGGGGCTTATTGATGATATGCCTTGATTTTAAATAATATACTGGGCTCTTAAATAATTCCTTACTGTCCTTTAATAATTTCTTTTTTAACTGATCAGACAGTTGAACTAATTAATTATGCTAATTTTGAACAATAACATGTTCCAGGGCCATGCCCCAGCAGGCGGTTGCCTTTTATCAATCTCTTGTGAGTATAGAGTGATGGCCTCTGGCAAGTACACAATCGGTTTGAACGAGACGGCTCTAGGCATTGTTGCTCCGATGTGGTTCATGGATTCTTTAACCAACACCATCCCACAAAGGCAGGCTGAAATTGCCCTCACTACCGGCAAGATGTTTACAGTGGACGAAGCTTTGAAGGTATACAATATTAAGTATTTTCATGAACTATTATATTACTTTTGTGGATTTGTATCCCACCAAAGACATATTTATTTGGTGAACACATGTATGTACAGTACAGTCAGCGGTAAAATGACATGAGCATTCAAACCTACCAAAACACCTAAACATTTGACAAAAATCAACCTTATCTCAAGATATTAAGGTTCCCTTTCGTTTGTTCTCAGACAACAAATTAAAGTTTACCTTAATGTCTATTTTTAGTAGGATTAAATGCTCAGATCATTTGACTCCGACTATGTACAAGAGTCAGTTATATACAAGGTGTTATTAAAATACCCCTAATGCCGAATATGGTGTATAGGGACCATCAAACTGAACAACTTTTACTATGGGACCAACTTTGAAATCGCGAAAAAGAAATCAGCTGTTTCATACAAAAATTAATTACGAAAATATCAAAATGTATGAAACAGCTGGTTTTGTTTTTCGCTATTTCAGAGTTGGTCCCATCGTAAAACTTGTTCAGTTTGATGGTCCCTAACTACCATATTCGGCATTAGGGGTACTTTTGTAACACATTGTATATAACACCATTATTTTACTGAGACCAGTTTGAAAAAAGTTTTAAAGGTCAACAATTTTTTACTATGTTGCATACTTCTAGGTGGGCCTTATAGATGAAACAGCATCCGGCAAGGAAGACGCCATAGCAAAGTGCAAACAGTTCATAGGTAGGTTCGACAAAATCCCACCGCTGGCCCGCGCGTTCACCAAGCAGAAGATCCGTTCCCGCGCCCTCGACTGGCTCACTAAGAACCGCCAGGCAGACTTACAGGAGTTCCTACAGTTCGTTAACAGTCCGATTGTGCAGCAATCCTTAGAAATGTACATGATCATGCTCAAGCAAAAGGCTGCGAAGTAACTCGATCAAGTATTTTAGTTAATAAGCTATTGCCTATAGACGACAGTCACTATTAGATACCATCTCCTTTTCCCAATTGCCTCAAATTTTTAACCCGATTGAGTTGTTGAGTCTCTTTTCTTTATAATGATTCTCATAACAGGGTTGATGAAGACATTGTATAGATTGAATTCTTGTGAAATAAGGTGCTATATATTTTCTACTTGGAATTTACTATCTATCTATAAGACTGTTTATCCTTACATGTCCTATTTAGTAATTAGCTTTTGACAGTTGTCGTACGTCTTTTAAAAAAGTTGTCTTGTTAAACCAAATTGTCACTCATAATTAGCAATTTCTTTCTTAATCTATGAGTGGAAATCCATTTGTTGTATTTTATAACGGATTTTTTTCAATAAAGAGTTGGGTGAAGATTGTTACCAAATAAGACAAGTAAAGATAAACAGACAAATAAATCTTTTTTTACAATAAAGCAGGCGCATGGAATAATAGGAAGAAAAAGGCGAACTTATATAAGTCAATACAAAAGTATTTGTAGTCCCATTCGTGTATACCCAGAAGTCCCATTGAAGTTGTCCCGTTGTGAGGTTTCTGGTATTTTTCTTCACAGAGGTTCAATTTAAGGGGCTACTGGGTTTTTCTTACCAGAAGTTCCATAATGGGGCTAGTGGGTTTTTGATTACTAGAAGTTCCTTGTGACGAACAGACACAATGCATATTATTGACATATTAAGACGGGCCCAAACATAAGAGCGACAAGCGCGGCAGAATTGTGTCCTGCAAATGCCGCGCACTTGCGGCTTTATGTTTTGACTCACCTTTATGTATATTATTTTAATAAATCCTCTTTGTATTTCATTATTGAATTTCTTGATAATCCGCCACTCTTAATATAAGTATGACTAAAAAAATTAAACAAACATAACAGACACGACGATTCTTGTTTATTTTAGTTCAAGCAAACCCGGTTGTAGTAGTTTAAAAGGTAACTGAACTTCTGGGAAGAAAGTCTTAAAAGGACCGTCATGGGACAACTTTAATGGGACTTCTGGGAATACATGGTCCCATTTATGTTTTTAGATTTTATATACTGTTTCGATATTTACCAGTTGTAGTCATGTATGTGTGGCTGCAAATATGTAAAATACATGGCAAAATGTAATTAGAAGACTATTTTTGTAATAAAATATAATAAAACCCTATTTAATTATCTACATACTACCCATAGTATTATGTATCCCATAGTATGTTTTTTTAAGGATACAAAGATATTATGTTTATTGAATTTTAATAAATATATTATTTGTAAATAATTAATCCGATTTTTCTCATACCGCTACAGAGACTATAATAAATATATCCAACTCGACGTTAAACAACTTTATACAAGGTGTTACAAAAGTACCCCTAATGCCGAATATGGTATATAGGGACCATCAAACTGAACAACTTTTACTATGAGACCAACTCTGAAATCGCGAAAAAAAAATCAGCTGTTTCATACAAAAATTAAAATCGAAAATATCAAAATGTATGAAACAGCTGTTTTTTTTTTTCGCGATTTCAGAGTTGGTCCCATAGTAAAAGTTGATCAGTTTGATGGTCCCTAAATACCATATTCGGCATTAGGGGTATTTTTGTAACACCTTGTATACTTATCTAGATTTTATTGCACGAGTTTATCAGTCATACTTCTATCTTGTCGCAATCATAAAAATAAAGCAAAAGATAACTGAACCACAAACGATCAAATCATTCAGTAATTGCAATTCAAAACATTTTCTGCTTTAATTATGTTTTCCTTAAGTTCACTGGTAAAGGGGGCTGAAAGCATTATATTTAGGCGACATATTTCTGGTGCATCAAAGCCCTTGGTAGATCTGAAGGTAGATAGTGAGGGAATAGCAGTATTAGCTATGCACCGTCCTCCAGTCAACAGCTTGAACGTGGAGTTGTTGACTGATATAGCTAATGCCTTAGAAGAAGCAAATAGCAGCAAATACAAAGGAATAGTATTAACATCAGTAAGTACATAATAATATATATTTTTTGTAAAAAAATAGGGAGTTTAGTTTATCATCCAATAAACACTTAGCATTTCTTTAAGTTTCGTTTACTAACAGCAATTTTATTAAGATAAATAATATTAGAAAAAATTTCTTAATGCTCTAAGGAAAAAATACTTGAAAAAATCGACTCACCCGTGAGTCGATTTTTTCTAATATTATTTATCTTAATATAATAGCATTGTGAATGCGAAAAATCTAAAATTTAGTAATTTTTAACCGACTTAAAAAAAAGGAGGAGGTTCTATGTTCGTCTGTTTATTTGTTTTTTTTTTTTTTTATGTATGTCCACCGATTACTCGAGAACGGCTGAACCGATTGACATGATTCAAACGCCACTTTATCAGGTTTGTTCCCCAGTTGGTCCCATTTTTTGAAAATTTTAAATCGGTTCAGTGGTTTTCGAGTAATCCTGAAAATACTGTAATTTTTTAGGTAACTTTTGCACGAGTTTCAACGGATCTTCAGACATAACTTCTTTGTTTATAAACCGATTGAGATGATTCTTGTTTTGTTAGAAAGGGTATACTTTAAGGGTGTTTTCATTAAAATTTCCTGTACATTGGACCTTGGACTTCGAAGATACTCAAGAGAACTCTTCAAAATCAAATTGGATAGTGTATTAGTGATTACGGTATTGAAAGGTTTCGCATCATCCATTTTTAGTGTCACTGTTGGGGCTGGAATACAAGCCTTACTTATGGGCTAATGAATAGGATGGACCATAACCCACCGCGCGGGCCCAATGCGGATTGGTGGGTGTTAATGAGTGCAAATGTAGCTGGGACTAACGGCTTAACGTGTCTTCTGAAGCACGGAGGAGCTCGCGATAATACACTTTGGTCACCCACCCCATGACTGACCCTTGCTAAAATTAACAGCGCGAAAAGTGGAAATTGAGTTATTCGGAGTAGGTATAATACGAGTACCATTGAAAAGTGTTGAAAATATGAATAAAATATATTTATATCATTGCTTACATTTACTTGTACATACCTACCACAAAAAAGTGAAAAATAAAAAAGCTTTTAAAAATTAAAAAGAAAAACCTCCTTCAAAAAACCTTAAAAAAATTGCTATAAAAAAACAGCTTCAAAAAGCAACAGCTCTAAAAAGCAAGAAATAATATTCAAATCTGCATAATTACCACTATTCAAGTACCTACGCATATCTGATATTAAAAAAACGTCTTATGAAGTCGGGTGGGGCTTTAAGAATTAAAAAATCAAATTAAGAAAGAGAAACCACTACAAATGCTTATATAAATTAAAAAAGGAAAATATCTTTCAGCCCCACCCGACTTCAAAAGACGTTTTTTTTAATATCAGATATGCGTAGGTACTTGAATAGTGGTAATTATGCAGATTTGAATATTATTTCTTGCTTTTTAGAGCTGTTGCTTTTTGAACCTGTTTTTTTATAGCAATTTTTTTAGGGTTTTTTTGAAGGAGGTTTTTTATTACTAGTGGCTCGGTAGAGCTGTAGACCTCACTTTGTGACATTTTTAATCATTTTTTTCGTAATTGCTGAAATATGATTTTCCCCATATCTCCGCCATTTTGAAAAATTTAGAAAAACTGAATCGTCAATAAAATCTATAGAACCTGCTTTCAAAATTTCACTAGAATCGGTTGAGAAATGTGACCTATAGAGGAGAACAAACCGACAGCTGAACAAACATACGAAAGCATTTTTGCCCAAGCTGAAACCGAACGCTTCGCGCTTGCTCGGTGAATTTTGTTCAGATTTGTTTAAATTACGTTCGCTTCTAGTTGAAAACTTCGATCATTTTATCGTTAATCTATAATGTTAACTTTCATTTTGCTGTTTCAGAATTTGCCTTCCATTTTCAGTGCTGGTATGGATATAAAAGAGATGTATCAACCCGATGTGAATAGACTGGCACAGCTATGGAAAGCTACGCGACGCGTTTCATCGCAACTTTTAACATCCGGCTATGTTACAACAACTGCTATTACAGTATGTAGCCATACATCATTTAATCTTTCATCGTCCGCGATCTCGAATTAATGCTGTTTTTCGGAAGTTGGATGTAGCCTGTACGCCACACACAATGAGAAAAATAATACATAGCCACACCCCACACACTTATGCCGATCGACTACTTAAACGCGATGCAGTAACACAGTCACTAAATTGGGTATTTGACTTGGGAATGGATCATACTTTTACTCCCTTATTAATAAACGAAGAGTAAGTTTACACCTAGTTTAACCAAAATGTTTGCTTAGGAATATAATGCTTTGAGACGTCAAACGTAAGGACTAATATTGCTAAACAATATTTTCTGTTAAACCAGGTGTAAACTTACTATTCGTTTATTAATAAGGCCATTTAGGTATAATAGAGCAAAAAGGGAAGCAAAACCCCTACGTGAAAATTTGGCTCGATTTTGCGAATTTCTATGATGTCTAAGACTCTAAAGTTGGTAAAAAATCAAAATGTTCCAGTGACTAGTGTTGACTATTAGAATCCATACGTAATTACAAAAAAATATTGTTTGGATAATCACCATACATATGGTGGCGCGCCATACATAGGGACCGCTTGGTTAGAAATGTGACGTCACTATTCTGATACTTTTGCATGGGGCGTTTTCACGACAATAAATATTGAAAGCAGAAAAAAACCACTGATATTACTTTTACGATGCACTAATTTAATTAATAGAATAAAATAATAATCGTTTTGTTAAAGGGTCACACATCAGCCGCTGGATGCATCTTTGCTATTTTGACTGAATATAGAGTGATGATAGATGGACCGGCCACCATTAGCCTAAACGAAACAGACCTGGGCATAACCGCACCCTCGTGGATAGTCGAAGCATTGATCCATGTGATGGGTAGACGACAAGCTGAGCTAGCGTTAACTGCTTCAACTAAATTTACTCCTAACGAAGCCCTGAAGGTAATTTTTTACATAATAGTATAACATATTACTTCAGCTTTGTTTTTGTTCAAGTTGAGCTTTGGAAGAATCTGTAAAATAGTAACCATACCTCAAGGATTGTTATTAGGACTTTATAAAAATAACATAATTTTTCAGTTTTTGAAATTCCTAGTAAACATAATGTACTATATTTTTATTCACTCATAAATTGAGTTATTTAGTAGAATTTAGTAACAATACCACAACTGTTTTCTTCAACAGACAGGTCTAATCGATGATACCGCAACAAATAGAGAAGATGCTATTAAAAAATGTAAAGAATTTATAAGGAAATCTGATAAGATCTTTCCTTTCGCTCGGAAAAGGACCAAAGAAAACATTAGGAAAAGTGTTGTCGACTTATGGATGGAAGAAAATCAACCGGACTTTTTGCCGATGTATATAAAAGAGCTAACAAGCCCAGAGAGACAGAAATCATTGGAATTGTATTTACAAGAAATGAAAAATAAAAAGAAGATGAAAGCGTAGGTACCTTTTGTAAATTGTTCATTGCTTCGCTTTCAGGCACTAAAAAATCTAACCCTATAAGGTTGCTATCGACAATCCACATTTCGACGTGTGGGTTTGATTACCTAAATTCCTTAAAAGTCGAAAGTTATTATCTCACTCTGATTGTTAACATATTAGACCTAGGTACTTATAATAATAAATAAAAAAAAACAGATGAAAGAAATTATTATCTATCATTTTATTGATCACACGACGACGCAACTAAGGATAAAGTGTTTAAAATATAAATAAATCTGATCTTGCACCTGTTAGAAGTCGTCACCGAACAAGGCTGCAGTTTCGGGATCTACTGTTTCTGTGAGACCCATCTGCATATCCGTCCACTCCTCGCGCTGATTGTCTATGAAGTAATTGATCTCTAATACTCTGTCCCTGTTGCGCTTTATCTCGTTGCTAGAAAGAAAAAAAAATAGAAATATACATTTTTCAAGGCTTATTTAAATCGTCAGTGATGGTTAAAAAATTAATATATATCGGATCGGCAGACGACGGATTTCAACTGCTTATGGACAGGATGAAGCTTTAGTAAATTTGGTCGTCATTCGTATTTTGGCTTGCGCAATATAACTCAAAGAACTGTGCCACCATTATCATCATCATGTCAGTCATCATTACTTCTCTAGTAACAAACTTACTCATTGGCTCCTTGTACGAGATAATATTGGAAGCGCATGTCATGTTGTCTGACGATTGTGCCACTAAAGTTCATCATCCATACATTATTACTATTCTAGTTACTAATAAATAAGTATGAACTTACTCATTGGCTCCTTGTACGAGATCTTCGCGCCAATTGTTGGCTCGCGTCATGATCAAGTCCTCTCTAGCATCTATGAAACGCATGTGGTTATCCGAAGACTGCGCCACCAGGTTCATCATCGCGTCGCGATCCATCATTATCTGCCAAGATACAGATAATTTTAAGGTTTTTTTTATCCACAACGAGATAGTGCTTGCGCCTTCACCTTACCTGATGTTAAATGACGATAATGCCGAAAGTGTAAGCGCACTACACCCGGAATCCTCACAACTGAGGAACTGATGGCTATCTTATCTCTAACTGTTGTTATGACGTTAGACTATCGTGGTAGCTAGCCAGGCGGACTTGAAATAAGCCCTACCTACCATTAACCGATTTTAAGGTTATGATAACGAACCAAAAAAAACTGTAGGTACTTAAACTAATTATTCGACAGATCGTAGATAATAAAATTACCTACTCCTTTAAGATAGAGCAATTTGAGTAGAAAAGAAATTTCAAGCACTTTTTGCTTAATGGGATGGGATCAGTAAAATGGATGTGATATCTACTGGAAGTTTTATTTAAGTTATTGTTGCGTACGTATGAATCATACGTAAAAGGTTATAACTAAAATTAAAATTGAACATTAGAATACGATGGGGTGATCGTCTTTAACTCCCAATAAAAATCCATTGACACTGATGGCAAAAACTTTTCTAATAATGGTTTTATGAACACGAACCTCAAACAGCTCGGGCGGTGCATCTCCCAGCATAGTCTTGTTACCAAGCAGTTTGGACAACGTCTCGAACTGGCGCATCGACCATACGCCCTCGTTCTCTCGCCAAGCACCGAATGCATTACGTGACACTTCCAGAAGCTTCGTTAGCATTTCCGTTATGTTAACTGCGAATTGGACACGGGACTCCTGCAAAATGTGGTTATTAGTTGTTTGGTGGTTTTGATCCTACTTGCAAAACACAAAATATCCTTCTTGAAGGCCACAACTCACAATTTTCGCGTCTAACACCAAAACACTTGGTTAAATTGAATTAGAATTAAATGAAACCTAAATCTGTACGAACCCGCATTGGGCCTGCGTGGTGGTTATAAAACGTAGAGATTACATTCTTTTTGGTGGTTATGACTATTATGACTTCACCTTTTCCACATAAAAGGATAAAAGGAAGGAGTGGGGACATTAAAATTACTGATGACAATGAAGCATAAATCGAAAATTTTAAAAATAAAATAGGAAGAGAATTAACAGCGAGTGCTACCGATGAGAATTATAATAATTTTATAACCTACCTCGCATTGCTCATACAGTTGCATTTCGATAGTCATCAGACTCTTCCATAGTTCATACAATATGTCGTTAAAGGTGTCCCCTAGGTCTATTACTTGGGGCTCTAAATTTTCTATCGTTGCTTTTTTTTCGGTGAATTTCTGGATCATCTCGTTCATCTTTGTCACTAAAGGTTTTTTCTTTTCTTGAAACACCTCCACCACTCTGTTGAAAATTAAACTTGCTAGAAATTAGTCATGATTACGAGTCAATATCGTGATTAGGTGCCATGCCAGCCAATAGGTTTGATTCATTGAATGGAACTTACGTTTTGCTCTTTTTAACGCTCTCTTCTAGGGCAGTAAGCACGAGGTCTTTGAATAGCTTAATTTCGTGTTGGCGTACATTGTACGCTTCCTGAGCGAACTCCACCAAGCCAGCCATTGTTTCTACGTATTGTTCTTTGTATCTAAAAATATCAACAAAAAGCTGTTAAATTATATAAATAAATGTTAAAAAATTACTTTAATCAAAGATCTATTGTCCCAATAATTATTGTTTTCTGTTATCGAGTGAAATCCGCGCAGCATTTCAGATTCTACGAGTACTTACACCTACTTCGGGGACATTTAAATGAAGAACAACTGTAATAAAAGTCTAGTTTAGTCTCGGGAATAAATATTCTTTTTGCTTTGTTTCTACGTATTGTTTTAGAACCTTCTTTTTTCTGCCTTCTCAAGAGTCTTTAGGTTGTGCAAACCGTATAGCGTGTTAACATGTAGCTATTTTTATAAAGCAAGCTGTTTGATTTTTTCCCTCCTCAAATAAAAAAAAAAACTATTTACTGTTCGTAAAAGCCTATGAGCTCGCCTCCGATTTGAAGCAGCAAGCTGCCATCAGGATCCTTTTCGAACATGGACTCCAGCAATTCCGGCCCACTTAGGTATTCCACAAAGGACAACGCGTAGAATTCTACTCGAGCTTCATATTCTTCTTTGGCGAGTCTCTCCTTTTCTGTCTTCTCGTCTAATTCATCCAACTTTCGAAGTATACCTCTAAAATAGGGATTATTATTAGCATAGTTAGCTTTTAATGGTCTGATAGTAACGCCCTTATCAATTACTATAAGTAAGTAGGTACTATTGAGTAGAGAATGCCACATGTTTTTTGTACTCGAATGGGATCTTTCTGAACCAGAAGTACTAATATCTATTCTGTGTCAGGAGTTTAAACAGTGGAATTTAATAATATGTGAACACTTTTGTACAATACAGCGCCTAATGGTCTACGTTTTATTGACAATTATAATTGTTAACATCTGATTCTAATTGACCTCGACTCGAATTGCACCTCTACCCTAGAAGACACCTATCCAAATAACACTTAACTA
Source organism: Catoptria pinella (assembly GCA_963556745.1). Lineage (NCBI taxonomy): Eukaryota > Metazoa > Arthropoda > Insecta > Lepidoptera > Crambidae > Catoptria > Catoptria pinella. The sequence goes on from OY750771.1 coordinate 4,133,075, forward strand.
ATTCTCGGACAGCTAAGTAAGTAGTGGGCGTTTTTTTATCAGGGAGTAGGTGGGGTGCTGGTGCACTTAGCGAGGATAGGATCAGAATTTTATCTACGTAAGAAATGTATGGACTATGAAACAGGACTATGGGCAACAGCGTCGATTAACCAGTTAGCAACAAAATGTGTGCGCGCGTATTACCCCTGCACGAACTAAACGTACGTTGTGACGGGCGCGACGTGCAAGCGATTTCAACCTCAGCAGTGAGTGGTTAAGCGACGCTGTTGTCCATGGTACGCATTAGAGTCTGGTCAACGAAAGATGAGAGTCGATTGGAAAAGAAACTAATTTTGCGCCTTATTTAAGGGGTCAGTTTCCAATTACCTATTAATTTAGCAGGAAAAGTGGCATCACCATTTCAGTCTCATCTTTCGTTGACCAAACTCTAACAGCCTAGACCAAAGAGCTTAACAATGCTTGAAGATCAGGATTCTTGTAATTTATAGTTCACCTGAACAAGGCCACTCCACTCTCCCTTTCCTCTTCAGTGATGATCTTATAGTCCAGGTATGTGACTCGAACGAGGGCCGACTTTATAAACTGATACGACATAGGATCGTCGCAGCACGGATTACCTTTGAAACTCACCGAGCGAAGCATACGAAACCTTCGTAAATACGCCATCTACGCACATTGAATTGGTTTGTAAAATAAAAATTACTATCATAGTGATTTTGGATCCATGATCTATCTATCCAGCAACAATCAGTAAGCACAGTTGAAAAGGAGCTGAAAGTCTCTTTGAGATGTTCCAAGCTATACAACATGTTACAAAAATACCCCTAATGCCGAATATTGTAGATAGGGACCATCAAACTGAACAACTTTTACTATGGGACCAACTGTAAAAACGCGAAAAAAAAAATCAGCTGTTTCATACAAAAATTAAAATCGAAAATATCAAAATGTATGAAACAGCTGTTTTTTTTTTCGCGATTTGAGAGTTGGTCCCATAGTAAAAGTTGTTCAGTTTGATGGTACCTATATACCATATTCGGCATTAGGGGTATTTTTGTAACACCTTGTATCTATACGTTCTAGTATTTTTTTCCAAAACCTTATTCTATAGGTAACATCGAACTCACATCTTTGTAGTCTTCAATCAAGTTATCTCCAATGCTAAAAACAAGTAATTTTTCCAACTTCTCCATGTTTTCCAACTTCCTTATTTTATTATGGAACAATGTGAGAACTTCGAGGTTCACCAAAGCATCTAGATTTTCAATCTTTTCTATCTTGTTGAAAGACAAGTCCAGTTCATTCAAGCCGGTAAGCTGTTCTAAATTTTCTATTCTTTCTATGAGATTGTGCGCTAGGGTCAATTTAGTAAGCGACTTGAGCATCCAGAGGTGGTCTATTCTTAAAATGTTCTGAAACTCAAGCCTCACAGTAGGGGCCTCATCTAAATGAACGCCTTCTTCAGCAAATAGTCGACCAGCTTCCTCAGTTGGACCTTTAATAATTACAAGTTGAAATATAATTGACCGAGCGAGCGTCTCTGCTTCTGCTTAAGCAAAAATTCTTATGTTTGTCTTTCCGGCTATTCTCCTCTACACTACGCATTTCTCAACCGATTCTCGTGAAATTTTGTAAACAGGTTCAATAATTATACAAGGTGTTACAAAAATACCCCTGATGCCGAATATGGTATATAGGGACCATCAAACTGATCAACTTTTACTACGGGACCAACTCTGAAATCGCGAAAAAAAAACAGCTGTTTCATACAAAAATTAAAATCGAAAATATCAAAATGTATGAAACAGCTGATTCTTTTTTCGCGATTTCAGAGTTGGCTCCATAGTAAAAGTTGTTCAGTTTGATGGTCCCTATATACCATATTCGGCATTAGGGGTATTTTAGTAACACCTTGTATACATTTTTATTGTCGAGCCAGTTTTTCGAAATTTTGCGAAAAAAAAACACCTGTTAGAAAAATGTTCAAAATTAGAAGCGCTATCTAGCTTCGTATAGATTATATTAAAAGAATACCTAACCTACCAAACAGCAATTAACAGCATATAGTACCTACTGCTTTTCAAAAGCAGTGTAAACCTTGTGGCGACATCTATTAGATTAATTTTTAAACAACAACACTTTGAGCGAGGTCTGTGCTCCCTGAGCCACTAGTTTTTACCTTTCTCTGTGCACTAGTTAAACTAGTTGTTTTTCGTTCGAAACAGTCTTGTTCGCGACTACCGTCATTCGAAGCTTTCGGACCTATGAGGCAGTGGAAAAAGAATTCGCAACAGCGTGTGCTTCAACAGCGGCATTCGAAACTACGTAGGAGACCCCTACTATGGGATACCTACATTACCTACCTACTTAAGTAGGTAATGTACCTACAGAAAAAGCTAAAAAATAAACGATAAAAGGATGTTTGAATTTAGAAAATACTTAATTGGTAGCCGGTATGTACCTACGCGAAATTGGGCATATGACAATTTGTTGACTGTAATAGTAAATAAGTATTAAGGATAAAAATAAAGTTTACCATATTCCAAGATGCAACGTGTAAGCATAGCATTATCAATAACGCCTGGCTCAATAGCAGGATGTATTATGAGACTGTTTAGCGATGTCTTTTCCTTTGGTTCTGAAGACATTATGGCTTACTTATTAAACAAAAGCTTTTAAATAGTAGGTATTTAATTAATAAACAGCAAGTATTGAATGGCGACAGATAGTAAATATTAATTTCCTCTATTGGACGACACGACAACGATGCACAAATTATGTAGTTATTGTTAAAACGTAGTGATTACTTGCTCAATGGTACTAAAGTACAACGTTGACAACTGGGTATATTATATTTTATTTACCAACAAATTATGTGTTGCTATGATACACCAACCCAAAGAGTACTATACCGCAAATGAGCTTGGGAACCACTGACCTCCATACACTGACCTGAAAAAAAATTTTGTGCCTCCATACAATGGATGTCGGTGTTGGGAACAGTATTTTTTTAATATATGCAGTTTTTGTACATGACCTGGGTAAATTGACTATAGATTGGGATTTTTTGTACTTATCATGGCAATTTTATTTCAGTCACAGTGTGAAGAGATGAATGAAAATCCTAGATGTTATGGAAAGGTGAATGACCTCAATGAACCCATTTACCATCAAATGAATTTAAACTAATTTAACTTCAACTTCTATGGTGATGAATGGCTGCGTCTCGTTTTACGTGACGATTCAGTTCTTGGCAGGAACCTTGTCACCCACGTTAACGTCATCCAAAACTAAAAACTGACATGTAGGTACACACGACAGCACGTCAGGTTATACAGTTAAACTGCGAAAACAGCTTTTATTACGTAGGGCATAAAGGCGGTCTCAAGGTCAACATGTATAGTCTGAGGTGCCGTCGTGTGTACAGTCGAGTTCAATAATATGTGCCCACCTTTGACAGTGCATCAACCTTGCATCGCCTTACGCCTTTGTAATAAAAGTCAACATTTGCCAAAACTGTTTACATAGGTATTTATGAACTTGACTGTACCTACCCAACAAGAAAATTATAATAGGTAGGTACACAATTTAATATATTAATTATTACGTATAGGTACCTACCTACTTATTCTCAAGTCTCACAGTAAGCAACTGTTGAGTATAGGTACTCAAACATGTAAGATGAGGAACGATGCTCTGCCCGTCCGCCATCCGTATTTTCGCTAAATACCTTAAACTTCGCGCTGAAAACTTATAATATCGATTTTGTTAACGTCACATCCGGTTTGCTACGTTTACGCTCTGACGTTTATCTTTTGTCATAATGTCTTCTTCTTCTTTTTTTGTTATGGCAATCTACTTTCCTCTTGGAAGTAATTTTTGCCAGTGTCAAGTGTTAAATAGTTCAGTGGTAGACTTAGAGCATGCTCTAAGATGGTAGATATTGTTTAATTTTTCATTAGAATGCGGGTGCATCGCATTCCAATGCTGCTTGGAGCATTTGGCACCAAGTATATCAAGACAGTTTACTCGGTTAGTTCTGCCGAGGAAGCCACCACTTCAATAAAAGTCTCAGCTTCACACAACCAAGATCGCGCCTATTTCAATTATCCCACATATTGTTCAGTTGCGTAGACACTTGTACCATATAACTGCACCAATTTTAAGACACAATATCCACTATGAATCAATTTGAAAATAATTAAAATAGACACCAAACCGAACTCGACAAAATGGCGCCAAAAACTCCTGTCATAATGTCAATGTCATTTGACATTATTTTTGTGTCTAAAATGGTTGATCCTCAAAATATCAGATTTTATTTGATTTTGTTCATAGGAATGTATAATTATCCGTATTCCAAAATAAAAAATGAAAACTTTGTTCTTAATGACATCTAAAGTTCTTTTAGGTTATAAAAACAACTCGATCGTTCAGTGGCTTGGTTGCAACTCAAACGAGTGAAAATAACCAAAACAACTACACCCAAAACGACGGAACGCACCTCTGGTTAGTGATGGACACTGAAAAAAAATATCGATGTTTTTTTCGATGCAATACATCGGTTAGTTGCATCGATGTTATATCGATATATCAAAAAATACGTCGATGTATTCCATACATCGATTGAATTCTGTAAGTTTGATATGAATGAAAAAACCTTTCGTATTTTTTCCACCTTTTTGTGTGAAAAAAAACCTTTCGTATTTTTTCCACCTTTTTGCGTGAAAAAAACCTTTCGTATTTTTTCCATTAGTAACACAGATTGGTAAGGTATTAAAAGATGATAAAATAGATTTAAGTAATATTAACTTACAGAAATATTGGTAGGGACGCACTTAAAACCTGTGTAAACACGGTTTTTTTTTTATGTTGGCTAGCTTGGGACTTCGGAGTGATGTAAGATAAAAAAAAATATTAATGTTTTTAGTAGGTTTGCCTGTTTGATGCATCGAACAAAAAAACATCGATGTATACTCGATGTTTAAGAATTAACAATACATCGGTTTGATTCGATGTATCGATACAATACATCGAGTGTTTTTAAAACATCGATGTATGTCGTCCACTCCTACCTCTGGTAGTAGGTCTTAGTAGGTAAAGGTTAGAGAGCGCACCCGAGCGCGCTCGAGTGCACCTTAGAAAAAATATTCTTCTGAGGAGTGTACTCGAGCGAAGCGACGGAACGCACCTCTGAGGGTTCACTTCACACTCTCACTATTTTCATTCACTGTTTCACTTCTTCACTCACTCACTTCTAGTGCAAAAAATGTTTTCAGGTCAGTGCTTGCTTCTAGTAGTTAGTCTAGTCTGTGGTGTTTGTCAATTATTTGTGGATTTTGTGGTGGTGACAAGTGAAATCGGTGAAATCTTTTTCGTAATTATTTGATTATTTTCTAAAAATGTCGTTCTTCGGGGTAGGAAACCCCTTTTCTACACCTGTTGGTCAAAAAATAGGTATGTTATTCGGAAATCTAATCAATCCAGACAACAGTATATATCAATGCACTTTCCTTGTCTTGTGATTATAATGTTGGTTCCTTAATTTTGCGCACAATAAAAATTAAATATAAGTTACTCGGTTACTCTTTGCAATAATGTTGGTTATTGCAAAGAGTATTGTTATTGCTTAAAAGTAAAGAAAGTTATTATGTTACTTTTTTCCAAATAAGTAATTTATATCCAATCAAATGTTAATTAATTTGACCCCTTGATTATTTATAGAACAAGCTACAGATGGATCATTACCATCGGAGAATTGGGCTCTTAATATGGAAATATGTGATATTATTAACAGCACAGCAGATGCTCCTAAAGATGCAATTAAGGCTATAAGAAAAAGATTGACCCAAAGTGCTGGTAAAAACTATACAGTAGTCATGTACACTCTAACAGTACTTGAAACCTGTGTGAAAAATTGTGGAAAGTCTTTTCATGTCCTTGTGTGCAATAAGGAGTTTATATCTGAACTGGTAAGTTACCTACTGAAATTTAAAAATAGAGCTTGAAATATTTGGAACATTTTTGAACATTCAGTTGATAAAAAAGAGATAAGAAAGTTAAACTTGTGATGTACCTATGTAATCTGTTCAAAATGTGAAGAAAAAGAATTCAAGTGATTTTTAAAGACATTGTGCTAACTGTGCACAATTTAAAAGAAAATATATTTAATTCAAAAGTAAATGTTTTATTGGCTAATACTTATAAGCTGTTCAAGAATATAGGATAAATGGATTTTACACATCAGTTGATCACCTCTTAATACAATCTGGATGTATGTCCTTGAATCTTCTGACCTTATTTATGAAAAGTATCAATGGTCAACGGGTAATGACTTAATTTTTTTGTAAATACAACCTTTTTGTATATTGAGTTGTGTGTGATTGAGTTATTAGAGAAACTGTCCTATGAAACTGAAAAATAGAGTAAACAACCATATTATCGTACAAATGTCTGGTCATCACAAGTAAGTAAGGAGTTAATTTCAATAATCCAACTGTTTACAAATAATTTATGTATTTTAAACTTGAACTAATTCTTCAAGTAAAGAAAAACACTTTGGAAGTTTCAAATAGTTTTGAATACTTATATGAATAGAATGACATTAGAAATCATTGTATTTTATCAAAGCAAAGTCAATGAACGTTAAACCATATCTAACATTGATTTATCAGATAAGTCAACCTTGTCAATGTCTGAGTCAATTGCATACAACATTGAATATACATAAAATATATTGCAGCTCTTTACTTATTATTTGTTAAACAATTTTCACCCAACTCTTTAATGAAATGATCATTTATAAAATACAACAACAAAAGGTTTTTCACTCATAGATTATGAAAGAAATTGTTAATAATGAATAACAATTTGATAAAGCTACTAATTTATTTTTAATTAACCAAAATACCTAATCATTTAATAAAAAACAATCATTGTCTCAAGACCATTAAGGTGCACTTTCGTTTGTTCTCAGACAACAAATAAAAGTACACCTCAATGTCTTAAGATAAGGTTGATTTTGGTTAAACTATGAGCTATTTTGGGAGCGTTGAATGCTCAGTTCATTTTGGTGCTGACTGCACCATTAATTGCTAAGTTTTATATTTATTTCTTTCCTGTTCTAATAATAGCACTAAAATGATCATATAAAAATAGCATTGTGAGTTCTAAAATCTCAAATTTAAAAATTATATAGCTGTTTCATCCCCTATTTAATCAATTGTCAAAATATCTGGAAAGATATTTCAATTTATATGTTGAGGTAATACCTAATGCCGCTACACCTCATATTGATAAAATAATGCTAGCTTGCAGCGTAAGAGTGAGATATACTAGAAGAAATTCGACGTTGCCACTAGTGACTTGGTAGCTTAGCGGTAAGAGCATTGGACCGGACTTCCAAAGGTCGTAGATTCAATACCTGTCCGAAAATATGATCTGGTGCGAGTCATATTTTTTCTAGTATATTATTTATATTGTATAAAAATAGAATTGTGAATCCTAAAATCTCAAATTTAAAATGACCATGTTTAAATAATGTAGCTTGTTGTGAAATAACAAACTTACAACTGGTTTGACAAAGTAGTTTGAAAACTAATTAATATACAATAACATGTTTCTTATAGTATTGTGCAACAAACCAGTTGGATTTTTATAATGAAATACTCTATTTATTGATAGTTTATCCAGTAGATCTAAGCGACTCACCTTTCAAATATTTTATTTTATTTTTAATTTTATCCCTCAAGCACATTCCTCTAATAGCCACTATATTGAAAAGCAAACAAATGTCTGTTAATTTGACTCACTCTGCTTGCAACTTGTAAGTCATGATTGATACCCTGTTGAGAGGGCAAAAGTGTTTTAAGTTTGTTTGACTTACAGGTAAAACTTATTGGCCCCAAAAATGACCCACCAACTGTTGTGCAAGAGAAGGTGCTGAGTCTCATCCAATGCTGGGCAGATGCTTTCCAGAATCAGCCTGAATTACAGGTAGGTACTTATATAATCACTGTATTGAAGTTTTTCATTTTCACACCCTTTTGATACATCAATGCCCTTATGAATAATTATCATTATTAGATACCAAACCAAGAATAAGAAGCACCGGTAAAGTAGGTCTATTTTATTTCCAATTACCATGTGTCACTGTTATTATGAAAAAAAAGCAAAACGATATTACTTTTCCTAGTCCACAACTCTAAAACGCTAGACTTACCTACTTTAATCCATTCTGAATTGTATGTCCAGTAGGCAGAGCTCAATATTGTTTTATTACATCATATTTTTTTTTTATTATCAAAATTAATTATCAAAAGCTACTGTAGCAGAGATAATGGGAATACCGTGCCGAGTTATTTGTAACTTGAAACATCATTTGATAAAAAAATAACATGTATTTGGATATAGTTTCAACTGATAATTTATATGCATCAAAAATTAATGTAACTGATAGTTTTTAACATCTTTACCTGCAAGAGCGACCTTGAAATGGAATTCATCTCTTAAGTACCTACCTATAAGTAGAACAGGGTCACCAAAAGAAACTGCCATTTTTAGCCATATTGTTAAATTGTTTATTATGTAGATATTTGTTGCAAATGTTTCACAGGTTTAGGTTTTACTATGCTTAAATAACTGATACACTCATTAAGAAGTTTGTGTCGGTTCGGGATATCGTAACATGAAAAGTGTACGTACTAATTAGGTAATTAACGTCCTATCGCCATGATGGCAGTCATTAGGTACATTAACACAACATATGTATTTCGCATTAATTTTTATGTTCTATTATTTTCGAGCTTAGGTTAAAGATTTTCCAAGCGATACAAAATATAATTTAGAATAGTGATCACAAGCAACACTATTTGCCAACCAACAAGTTAGATTGCAATACTTCATCACATCATCATCATCATCATCAGCCTATCATCGTCCACTGATGAACATAGGCCTCTCCGAGAGCACGCCACTGAGCACGATCCGCGGCTATACTCATCCAGTTATTGCCAGCCACCTTGCGAAGATCGACGCTCCACCTTGTCTGAGGGCGTCCCACACTACGTTTGCCGATACGCGGTCTCCACTCAAGAACTCGTCTGCCCCAGCGGCCATCGGTTCTACGGCTAATATGGCCGGCCCACTGCCACTTCAGCTTGCTAATCCGGTGGGCTATGTCAATGACTTTAGTTCTCTGTCGGATCACCTCGTTCCGGACCCGATCTCTCAGAGAAACTCCGAGCAATACAATGCAATACTTATTAGCTTGCTATAGTCATAAACCATGATCGTTAGACAAGGTCACAAGAAGTGACCTACCCTGATCTATGACAGAAGGGAGAGTTCAAATAAAAAGATGTGTTCAGTACGGATCTCTATAATGAACTAACTTACTAAACAAAATCGAACTTACACCTAAGGTTTGATTATCTTATAATCTATTTATAGAATTAAGGCTGTCAAAACTTAAAAATTGAAATAGGGCTTATTAACTTGCTATAGTTATGAATCATGATCGTTAGACAAGGTCACAAGAACTGACCTTCCCCTGATCTCAAAGTTTACGGTAAATATGTCAATTTGTCATTTTACTTTCAGGGCGTTGGTCAAATTTACAATGAACTGCGAACAAAAGGTGTGGAATTCCCCATGACCGACTTGGATGCGATGGCTCCGATTTTCACACCACAAAGGGTAATAATTTAGCTATGGTTACAGACAATTGAGAATAAGCTACGTCTGAAAACTAAAATAGTATTGAATTACATCAGTCTAAAGCTGAACTAGGTACAATGCAATACAAATAAACACAAAATTATAAAATTAAAAGAAAGTGGGGAGCGGACCGCTGGTCTACCAAAAACGCCACTACCAAAAAAGAGTGATTATAACACTGTACCTAAGTTGATAAACTCACTAGCTTTACCAGCATTTGTGGTTCAACAAAACGTATATACGGGGTGGAGACGACAATACCACAATAAATGAAAACATTTGTATCTCTAGTTCATTGGAGTATTTTAAAATTTATTATTTCAAATTTCAAATAATTCCTAAGAACGAAAATAAAATTTCTTTTTTTCAAACATACTAAATAGCACGAAAAATAATTGTACTGAAAATCGAACTTGTACTGAAAAATATTTCCTGTGACTAAACTATTGGATATTTTTAATTGTTTTTTTATGTGATTGCATGGGAGCGTTCTTAGCTATACGAAATTTAATTTATTGTCGCATTGTCGTCTCCAGGTTGTATGAACACGCATCACGCCGCGTCACTATGCTTTCTGTAAAGAAATGAAATATACTGTTGTGGTCTGTTTCACATGCGGTATCGGCGTATAGATGGAATGTGTGGAATGTTTACGTTGACGTCGAATGTCACGCACACGAGTAACTTTTAACAGCCACTTCTGTTGTACACACGACGGCACGTCAGGTTATACAGTTAAACTGCGAAAACAACTTTTATTGCGTAGGGCATAAAGGCGGTCTCAAGGTCAACATGTATAGTCTGAGGTGCCGTCGTGTGTACATTGTTAAATTAATCGCATTGTAATTTTAAACCACATTTCCATATTTTAGTAGGTTATAGATAATGACCATAAAATAAAAATTGTTTTCCTTTTACCACAGAGTGTTCCTGACGGACCCGAGCCAGCGGTCGTGGGTTCTCCTCAGCGCACCGCAGTACTCCAAGGATCCCCAACTCGCCCCAACCCTGAGCAACCCACTGGCGCTGTAAGTTAACCATAAGCACAGAATAGATTTTAGTACTACGTACAGAAAGGACACTCCCCGCCCCGCCCTAGAATCAATTACCTCACCCACTCCGCGAGTTCATGTGCCGAACTTTGTCGCGTCGAACATGTTTAGTCGCGTGTGTCAACAGCTGTCAAATTCAAAGTCGAATATCTCAGTAAGTATACACTTACGAGATTTTTTTACTTATTACTTTTTGTTTGTAATTACTTATTCTATCGATTGACATCACTTTTGACACAGGCCTCCAAAACCGACTTTTTTCAAAATGGCGAACAGGTAGGTATGCCAGTCTTCATACATAAATGACCGATGGCTTTTAAGTTGCAAAAATAAAAGCAAAACATCTAATGTCATTCATGGAAACATTTCTTATCACTGGTAAATACATACTCATTGTTAAAATGGTGAAAAACCAATATGTTTATTTGTGTGTGTGAGGCGACACGATTCCCGTAGTAGCAAACGTCATCTGTGTAATGTAGTGTAGTTATAAAGGAGCGGTTGTATGGAGTGTCCGGGGTGTGACATAAGCCTCCAGCGGTTCTTTTTGAATGATGTAACAAAATCACGTGTATGGGAAAGTAAACTTTGTTGCTGTACACGTGCCGACTATTGTTCACGTGACCCGCGTAGAAAACATTAGTGCACGCTATACAACGTGTTACAAAATAATCCCTAATGCCGAATATGATAGATAGGGACCATCAAACTGAAAAACTTTTACAATGGGACAAACTCTGAAATCGCGAAAAAAAAATCAGCTGTTTCATACATTTTGATATCTACCATGTTCGGAATTAGGGGTATTTTTGTAACACGTTGTATATACATACATTACATTAGTTTTTGACAACAAAAAAAATCATATATAAATGTGATAGAAGACTTGCCCCTGTACCCGCGCAGAGGTAAATTGTATATTCGTTTTCTTTTTGTTACATTGTATACATCATCTATTTACACCTTATTCACATTATTTTACTTTCTCATCATCTTCTTGTTCAATAGGTCATAAAGTAACCTACCCCTCACTCACCTACTTACTTATCTCGGTCAATGCGTTCGTAATATGGATACATTTAACACTTATTCAGTCAACTGAACTAACATACTTTCGAGCTCGTCATGCCACAGGGCCCACCTAATATAAAATCCTATAGGATTTCCTATTCGATAGCTTTCTATGAAGAAACATATTTGAGTGCTAACGTAAAAAAAAACGGGTCGAATTGAGTACCTCCTTTTGAAGTCGGTAAAAACAATATTTACAAAATACAAAAGCAACAATTTCCTTACAACAGATGGTGGATGCATATTATGCAAGTATGTACTGCCTGTCACACCTACAGCAACACACCTTGCCCTTATAATAACTAACCATCAACGCCTGATTCTATCGAATATTTGGTTGTGTAGGTGACTCTATCCGAGAGCCAGTCGAGCAAGCTGCGTGCGGACTTATCTGTAGTAGAAGGCAACATGGCGGTAATGGCGGACATGTTGGGCGAGCTGTCCACGCAGCCCCCCGCGCAGCACCACGCCGCGGACATCGACCTGCTCAACGTGAGTGTACCCACTAGTGCAGCACTAGCGGACTGTATACATAGTGCAGGCAACATGGCGGTAATGGCGGACATGTTGGGCGAGCTGTCCACGCAGCCCCCCGCGCAGCACCACGCCGCGGACATCGACCTGCTCAACGTGAGTGTACCCACTAGTGCAGCACTAGCGGACTGTATACATAGTGCAGGCAACATGGCGGTAATGGCGGACATGTTGGGCGAGCTGTCCACGCAGCCCCCCGCGCAGCACCACGCCGCGGACATCGACCTGCTCAACGTGAGTGTACCCACTAGTGCAGCACTAGCGGACTGTATACATAGTGCAGGCAACATGGCGGTAATGGCGGACATGTTGGGCGAGCTGTCCACGCAGCCCCCCGCGCAGCACCACGCCGCGGACATCGACCTGCTCAACGTGAGTGTACCCACTAGTGCAGCACTAGCGGACTGTATATATAGTGCAGGCAACATGGCGGTAATGGCGGACATGTTGGGCGAGCTGTCCACGCAACCCCCCGCGCAGCACCACGCCGCGGACATCGACCTGCTCAACGTGAGTGTACCCACTAGTGCAGCACTAGCGGACTGTATACATAGTGCAGGCAACATGGCGGTAATGTTGGGTTATCTGTCCACGCAGCACCACGCCAGATATCCAAACCTGCTCAACGTGAAAACATTTTTTAGCATTTAACAAGATAATTTACTATTACATCGTTGCGATCTCGCGCTCATAGAATAGAAGTGGTGGCGGAGTCAAAGTGTTATCCGCATTTTTTTCTGTATACAGGGTTATTTGTAAAACACCAACAATATCGCAAGAGTAGTTTACTAACATCATAAACAACAACGTTTGTTCTACGACTTTTCCGAAAAAAATAAATAATTCGAATTTCCATACAAATGTCCGAACAGCTGATTGAGTTTTGTATGAAAAGTCGTTTTTTTCGTCTTAAGTCGTGAAACGAATGTTGTCGTTTATGATGTTATTAATATATTCCGGCGAGATTGTTGGTGTATTACAAGTAACCCTATATATTAGGTCCTTACCTATGAAATTCTTGTTTTGTTTGGTGAAATTTAAACAAATTGCATTTTCAATTTTTTTTTACAACTGTGAATGCTATTGTAACATATATTTTGTACAAATGTTTGAACATTCAGCTAACTTAGGCTACGTAACTTAAGCGAAAAAAATAAGCTCCGGCTAAGTTACAACGGGTAAAAGTGGTCATTTTCGCTAACAAAAAAGCGAGTCACTTTTAAGGCATTTTTTTGAATGCTAAGAAAACAAAATAAATATATTTTAATGATGCTTATAGTTGATGGCTATGGTCATAATTTGATGTAATATCCAGCAACTGATAAATATTTTAAATGACAGAAGTTATGAGGTTCTCTGTGTGTGAGAAAAAAACACTAATTTTATAGGTAAAAACCTAATATTGTATGTTATTAGAATAAACTATATCGGGTTTATACCATGTACCTGTTTATTTTTGAGATTCCGATATTTCGGCGCAGTTGCATGCGCCATGGTCACAGAGGAACTGTCGATCGTTGCGTGCGGGTAGATGTTATCGGCAGACGAATCGGTCTACCCTCCGTCTAAGTCTTTTATTATTACGTTCGATACCGGAGTCTCTAATATCGGAATCTCAAAAATAAACAGGTACATGGTGTAAATCCCGCTATAGTTTATTTTAATAACGTCTGTATATGCCGCTTAGTTGACCACGTATTCAATACACCATAAATTGAAGTTTAGGTAGTTATAGTAATAGTAGTTAGTTGGAGTGTCTCGAAGAGAACCCACGACTTGAGATTTAATTTTATTATTAAATGTTTACAGTTAAACAGTTGCTTAGACACTAATTAAAATAGACTTAAAATTTATTATTACGACTTTGTATAACGCAAGTATTGTTTATATGTAAGCGCATCGAACTCGATGCTGACGTCGCGGTATGTGCGATGTAAACCGTACAACGTCAATAACCATGGAAATTAAAAACATTATAATATCGTATCTGTCAATTAAGTCTACGGTTACGATAATGTCTCGTATTTACTCTGTGTGAGAGAACAATAAATGTATTATATTTGGTATTATATAAAAAAATAGCATTGTGAATGCTAAAATCTCAAAATTTAAAAATTATGTAGCATTCTCATCTTAATCAATCGTTTAAAAATATCTGGAAAGGTATTCAGTCGACGTCGAGGTAATTCCTCGTACATCGGTGAGATGGCGCTGGCTCGCAGCGTAAAAGTTGATATACAAGGAGAAATTCGACGTTCCCACTAGTGACTCGGTAGCTCAGCGGTCAGAGCATCGGATCGGATATCCAAAGGTCGCGGGTTCGATTCCCGTCCGAGAACATGATCTGGTGCGAGTCGTATTTTTTCTAGTATATTATTTGGTATTATACAAATGTATTTTTATTTATTTTTATTTTTATTAATCTGTCGTCGTGTTCGTGCAGGAGCTGGCGAGCACGTTGCGCGGCATGCAGGAGCGCGTGGCGGAGCTGGTGGCGCGGCTGGCGGGCGGCAGCGCGCTCACGGCCGACCTGCTGCACGCCAACGACGCGCTCAACAACCTGCTGCTGCGACACTCGCGATTCATCAACAACAGGTGCCCTAAACCGACACATTTTTCACAGACTCACTCGGCCTTACAGCTTAATACTGTTTAATTTAGACACTGTTTAAGTGTAATGTCGTCTCTTTCGAACAGTATTGATGAAAAAATGACAGCATCACATTAAAACAGTGCCTAAGTTAAACACTGGCGGCCTTACCACAAAAGATTTTAAAACACTGTTCGACGAGAGTTTAACTTAGACACTGTTTATATTTGATGATGGCACTTTTTTGACAAAAATCTTTGAAAGAGAATATTTTGTGGTAAGGCCGTTGTTGTAAAGGATTTTAAAATCTTTTGTGGCAAGGCCACATCAGTTTTTCTTAATGTTGTAACGTTGTCATTGCTATACCTCCTTCACGTTTTAACCTTCTTTATAAAATACGAAACTATCTGTCAAATTTAATTTGAATGTTATGATCGTTGTCATAGAATATTTTATTCGCTCTGACATAATCAGTCCATTATAAACCTTTAAAAGAAAAACAATAAATTAAATGTACACACGACGGCACCTCAAACTATACATGTTGACCTTGAGTCCACCTTTATGCCCAGCGTAATGAAAGCTGTTTTCAAAGTTTAATTGTATAACCTGACGGGCTGTCGTGTGTACATATAAAAAGATTCCTATTCATAATAAAGAAAATAATAAGAAAGACCTGCACCTACAGATCTTTTTCTTTTGGTATTATTTTAATAAATATATACTGTGGAAGATATTGAGGAATTATTTACGGCGTCATAATGTCACCATTATATTTTGTTTGAGTCATCTCGAATTTCTCCAACTTCACTCACTTCTTATCCTTCCCGAAATAACTTTGTTATCTCCAGTGTTACATATTCTCAGTCTAACTTCATCAAAATATCCTTTAAATTCACCACTCACCCCGATATCTCCCCATTCTTACACGACTCCAAACTGACCCCATGTCTCCCCAGTCTTACCTCTTTTTTCGTTAACTCCGTAATGTTTATTATGATTTGTAGAAATGCCGCAACAGGCGCCACTCCTTCCGCCATTTTGGGAGCCGCCATGGGAGTTCCCGGCACCAATGAATCACGTAAGTATAATATACAACAGTTTAATACTATACAATGCGATTAACTTAACTATGCACAATAGAAGTGACCAACTTTAGAGTCAGAGCGCTTGCGGTACAAAACGATGTATTTTAATCTGTAAAATTTACTCTTTGCCATACATTCTTGAGTGAAGTTGCCGCGGATCACTGTCTATTGTCAATAACTATTATATACCATTATCTTTAGATCGTTTAAATCCCTACCAATAAAACAAAATTTTTTTGCTAAAGACATATGAGTCGAATAACGTCTTTCCATATTATATTCAATATTTTTAGCTGTCTAATTATGGGAGGACCATTTTTTTTGTCGTTTTTTGATACATGTTTTCCAAAAATGTTTAGTTTTATTTAGCCTTTATTTGAGGGTTCAACCAATAAAACCCCTTTAAATTAAAGGAATTTAAAAATTAAAAAATAACTATATTATAATAACACAATACCATAATTATATATGATCACTTCTTATTTTTATATTTTTTAATTAATGTAATTAAAACCGTATAATTACTTTGCTACAGCAAAGAAAAACGACGACGACGCATTGATAGATCTGAGCGACGACGTACCCGACATCGCTAAACTAAGTAAGTTAAAGTTGGCAATTTTTTTACATACAAAACAGAACATGCACCGTGTTATTACAAAATATTTTAAACAACGTTTAAATATTTTGTAAGTGTAAGTTAAACAACTGTTTAACTTATGGCCGAATACTCAAACGATACTCAACTTTGTTGGACGCTCAAACATCATGCTCTCTTTGTCGTATCTTTGAGATTTAATGCGTCAGGACAATGTTTGAGAGCCTCTCAAAGTTGAGTGACGTTTGAGTATTCAGCCATTAGGCACCTGATTTAATGTGAGACTGACACTTTTTTTACAATATTGTTTGAAAGAAACATCATCACACTTACATTTTGAAACAGGCCCTTAATGTAGTTTCTAAATAATCTCAAACTTTAGATTTTTTAAGAAGTATTTTCGAAATTATAATGTATCGAGCCAAAATCATTAAATCGTGTTTCTGGTTCAATACGTGTCTGGTTAAAGATATAAAGAAATATATATCTTAATTTCAGATCCGTAAGATCTTTCAGCGACCTATGGCATTACAAAGAAGAAGTGTTAATTTACTTTAAAGATCTCCTTAAACAGTATGCGTAGTCAATGAAGACAACGGAGCAAAAATAAAACCAGAATTAAAATATAAAGCACATATTGTTACAGCAAAAAATCAACAACAACAAAAAAAAAGAGCACAAAGTGGTCTCTACAGAACTGACAAATTATAAAAACTAAAATTCACCGGCCCTGAACACCATAGTTTTGCCGCGTCGCTAACAGTCCATTTAGTATTGAAATAATGTCTGTTTATCCAGTAATGTTTGTTGCAACAGGTGTGACGGCGACCGCGGGCAAGTCCCCGAGCCACTCGAAAGACGAATTCGACATGTTCGCTCAGTCACGCAACGTCACTTACGAAAACTCTAAAACTGGGTAAGTTATACTTTTTGACCGAGTGAGCGCGTTTCAGCTTGGGCAAAAATTCTTGCGTACAATGCGATTAATTTTACTATGTACAACAGAAGCGGCAACTTCAGACTTCGAATGGCAAAGAGTAAATTTTAAAATACACATCATACGTACATAGTTAATTTAATCGCATTGTATGTCCGGAGTCTCGCTGTTCCCCCCTATTATATTACAACCTCTTAAAACTTGACAGTTTTTGAATGGCTACCAATGCGTCTCTTTTGTTTGCTATACAGCGAGAAAGAGATGTAATAGCAATTCATAAACCTAGTAAGTTTTATATACTATATTAGCGTAGGTACCCACTTAGGTTCGCGAACTTCTGCGCTCTGCGATCCTGGAATAGTGCGCCATAGCTTTTTTTTTCACTTTGTCCACAGTGTGTACGCGTGTGAACCAGGTTCGGAACATGTTCGCACACGTACACAATATGCGCACTGTTGCAGCACAGAAAAAAAAAGCAGAAGCACGGAGGTTCGCAAACCTAAAAGGGCATAGTTCGATTCAAACCAACCGTAAGCTGGGTTTATTGGCCGCTGTGAAGTTAGCCACTATGTGCGTAGCCATTCTCCACCACACGTCTTTCTCACACACACCGAATTTGTGTTTTGCACATCGTTTCGCGCGATGTTCATAGAAGTCATAAAGTTTGAATCGGACTATAAAGGGATGTAAGATTTCCAATACAAACATTTCACATGACATGCTCGGTACAAATTCGATTGTCACTCGGTATTTTTCGTGCTAAGGGCAGAGCACTCATATTTTATATTTTTATTATTATCTACGTTAAGTCACAAAATAGAGAGGGGACAGAAGTTAAGCTTAGTACTACGCGCGCTCGAACAACGTACATACACAAAAGGTCTTCATACGATCGCTTTCCAGTTCCCTTTAACTTTTATATGACACAATCAATAGCGTATGCTCTATCTATAAAAAAAACGACAAAATTGTATAGCAGAAAGTTAACGTGAAAGCGCACGGTTTTGTATGCGTTTGCCGCAAGTAGCAGAGATTTCGTGTCGGTGAGTGGTGTCTAGTGGTACGAAGCTTAACTTCTGTTTTCTCCCTATTTTATGATATGACATAGATTAAATAAAATATAAGTGCTCTGCCCTTAACACGAAAAATCACTGAATGACAATCGAATTGGTATCGAGCATGTCGTGTGACATGTTTGTATTGGAGTGTTAGTTCCCTTTATGAATGTAGGTGGCGCTAGAAGCTGGGTCACAGAATTAGTATAGTACTGAGCCACACTCGGTAGTAAGATCAGAAGTTCATTCTCCGAGGCCGTGTCGCGCGCGCGAGAGTCGTTTGTACATACTACGCGTTCACTCCGTGATTGCCGTCGACGACCGTTATGACGTCACAGCTAACGGTATTGTAGACAAAAAAGTAATCACGTTTTTCAACTGTTTTTCATTTTTTTCTTGTTCAAAGAGTATAATAAATTTATATAATAAGTTAGGTTCGCCATAATGTAGAAACTTTACTCTTTTAATCATTATAACAACACAAATAACGAACGTAATGATTAAATCAACAGAAACAAAAATTAAGCTTTGCGTCGCTAGCCGTACTAGAAAGGAGACGCAGGGGGTGCGGTATGACGAGGCGGGCCGGGAGGTAGCGGCAATGATGAAGAGAACGCGTAGTCGAGCTCAACAGATGTCAAGAGTCAACTCTAAAAGGTTCACGCACACATTCGCAGCGCAGTGTACAAACGTAATCTGTTTATGTTGTAGTTAAAACGCACTTTTTGTTTGGAGTGACCGGTGTGTGGCTGGGTACATACCTTCAGGAAGCGTAAATGGATTCCCCCTACTATAAAAAAATGGGTACCGAGTGAGTAGCGTGAGCTGTATCGTGTGTGTTGTGTAGCGGCAGCAGTTACGCGGACAACCTGGAGGAGCAGAGCCCGCGCGGGCTGGCCGCCGCCGCCAGCCGGCGCGCCACGCAAGCGCAACCTTTGGTAACTATTATTATCAACTCTGGGGGTTTTGGACATTATTTTTAGGGTTCCGTACCAAAATGGTAAAAATGAACCCTTATGGAGCGACTCTGTCTGTCTGTCGCAACTGGATATATGAAGAACTACTAATACTATCGACTAGAAATTTGGAGTTTTAGATGATGTTTGTCCATCTATTTTGCAAATAAGAGACAAATAAAAATATTTATATTATTTTTTTTCAACAGGGACTGAAAGGGGGTCTTAAAAATTCGAAGTAAGGCTACTAGAGCATAATTATTATGGCGTATCATATGAAAGAGCGCTGCTTGCACATTCTCAAATTTTTTTTTATACCTCTTAATTTTCCGACTTTTGATGCAAAATGTAACCCCCCCCCCTTCCTCCCTCCCTCCCTTATCTCCAAAGTTTGCATAGAGAAAATTCTGTTTTTTTTTTATGTGATAGAAGTTTATGGAAAGATTTCAGAAAAAATAAAACGATGTCATTAAATAGTAAACTTTTTCAGAATGATGGTACGGAACCCTCGATGTGCGAGTCCGACTCGCCCTGGACCGTTTTTTTTCTTTTGGATATCCTACTTATAAATAAATAAATATTTGACAACATCACATACATTGCTAAAATAGCTGAATCACTTGTGTTATAAAAATCAGAGACAACGGTGGTATCAAAAAAACCCAGACCTGAGCCAATATAGAAAAGTTCGTTTTCTAAATTGACCCAACCGGGGATGAAACCCGGGAACTCAGAGATGGCGATACTTAGAAAACCGGTGTACAAAGCCACTCGGCTACGGAGGCCGTCATATTATAAATGTGATAGTTTAGATGTTTGTTAATCAACCACGCAAAAACTACAGGCCTCACGTAAAGACTGCTGCTCATAACTTCGCTTGTTGTTCAGCTGTCTCTTTACGTGATGCGATCTATAGCAGCGGCGGCGGCGTGACGGCGCTCGGTTTCGGTTTTTTATTATATCTCTGGAACAACATGTATCCCTATGTAAATATGATACATAGGGACCATCAAATTGATCAACTTTTACTATCTTATACAACGTGTTACAAAAGTACCCCTAATGCCGAGTATATAGATATTATAGCGACCAACTCTCAAATCGTTCCTAATTCCCTATATACCATATTCGGCATTAGGGGTATTTTTGTAACATGTTGTATACTAAAATTTGTAAATCCTGGATTTTTTCGATAAAAAAGAGCTTTCCATTATACCCAACATCTGAACTTTAGGTAAATATGCATCCGAATATCCGATCTCTAGTGATAACATAACATAATTAACATAATGTTAAAGAAACAAATGAGAATAATTTTTTAGGCAATTTCAACTTTAAATTGCGCGTAAATATGATGCGCTCTAGTACTTCTTGTATTCATTTGAAATTATATCTTATCAAATTGTTTTTTTATACTGTTTCATATAAAAATAGGAACTATGATTTCTATATTTTTTATTATCCAAAAGTAATATATATTACTTTCCCATTTTTTATGTTATTTTGTTTTGTTTCTGACAGCCTTCGGGAATCGATGAAAGAGAAATTGATGAAATAGCTGCGTGGTTAGCACAAGAAAAGGTGTGTTTTTAGTTTATTTCGTTTAAGTTTCTATTTATTTTTATTTGTTCTAGAAGTAATAAAGGTACCTGTTTATTTTATATTTTTTAATAATTATCATAAATATTTTCTTAACAATAGGCAACTTAGTTAGAAATGATAATGTAATTGGCACAAATCACATTTTTAGGATTTATAGCATTGTTACCAATTATAGAAAATGTTAGAGTGTAGAGTAATAATTTATCGGTACATCCATAGTCCATACCAATAGAAGAGAATCACTAAACTTAAAATCTGCGCGAACGCACTTTTTTTTAATTTTAATGACAAATAATAACCTTTGTTTGACATTTTTGACTTATGTTTAAAACAAAAAACAAAAAAAAAAAAAAAACAAATGAACAGTCGAACATAGAACCTCCTCCTTTTTTTGAAGTCGGTTAAAAATACATCAAACTTAATAAGTACGTCCATTACAGGCCGCTTCAGAAGCGAACGGCGCTCAAGAAAGCGTCACAAGCAGCGATTTTGACAAATTCTTAGCGGAGCGCGCTGCTGCAGCCGAAAACCTACCCGATGCCTCAGACAATAGGGCCCAAAGTACTCCGCAACAAACGCCGCGGCATCGGCAAATAAAGAAAGAAGACCAAGACTCCATGTTCGCGCTCTGATGCGTTCAACTACCGACACCGTTCAGCCGCAGTAGTTCTGGGATTGAAAACGTTACTTGAAAATTTACGTTATTTATCCGTAATGGGGATCCACAAAGCTAATCGCAGATGGCGCCAGCGGCGATTAGACGCTACCAATTGTTTTGGTTGATTATAAAATAGTCAAATGACATTTGACATTTGAAACAACCAATCAAACGATTTAAGAACAGTCGCCCGTGGCGCCATTACTTCCTCAGTATTCATCCCCATACCGCTATTACCAATAAATAACGTTATACCGGTAAAATACCGTTGAACACGGCAAAAACCCTTAAAATAATTTAAAACGGTATTTCAATCCCTGCGCAGTATGCACGCTCGTGAGTGCGTTTTAGGTTTATGTTGTTGTTTTTGCATCGAATTATGTATTTATTATGCAATTTTTCAATAAAATAACCGAGTGGTATAGTCGGTCATTTTTTATAAGTAAGTTTTTTAAGTCTTTGTGGACCGGTGCAATTACAACTCTAATACCATATGTATATAAAGTATGTATTAAATACTTGCGTTATGAAATGTGTCGTCTAAATACAAGGTGTTACAAAAATACCCCTAATGCCGAATATGGTATATAGGGACCATCAAACTGAACAACTTTTACTATAGGACCAACTCTGAAATCGCGAAAAAAATATCAGCTGTTTCATACAAAAATTAATTACGAAAATATCAAAATGTATGAAACAGCTGATTTTTTTTTCGCGATTTCAGAGTTGGTCCCATAGTAAAAGTTGTTCAGTTTGATGGTCCCTATCTACCATATTCGGCATTAGGGGTATTTTTGTAACACGTTGTATACCATGCTCGAAATATTCATACGTTATATTTTGATTGTATGAATTATGCAATACTGTATTAATTATTAAAAGCAGCGAACTAAAATTTATGGAAGTGTAATTGCAAACAAATATTGCTTAAAAAATGCCTAAAAATGTCAACTCGCACAGCATTTAGTCGGTCCAGCCACGCGGCCGGTGACAGACGTTAGTGTTCTTTACAATAATTGCAGTTTATATTGTGAAGAAAAGAGAGAGTAGAAATGACGTACTGTGTAGTAAAATTGTATAAAAATCGCAAAGAAGGCAGTTAAAAGATGCAGAAATAACGTATCATAATTTTTTTACAGTGTTCAATCAGTCGCTTTGTGGTGCATAGTTGAGTGCCAGCATTTTAGCTCCACCCACTTAGTTGTCACTTTGTTGTCACTTAGTTGCCACTTAGTTGTCTTTCGTGTTGTGCCATGTTTTGAGCGGAATGCATGTTCCATAGATATTAGCTCGCTGATAAATAGTATGAATTTGGCAGAGGCCGACTTTACTACTGTATCACTATTCACTATGCCGTTTGGTGCCTGGCTTTTTTATAGTTGTAATTGAAATATTTTAAGATGACAAATAGATATTTGAAAAAAAAAACACGCTAGGTATAATTTTGAAAATATTTTATGCATTATTTATTATGGATCAACTGTATCGGCTACGTTTATTTGTAAAGTTTTAAACTAGGGCTAGCGTTATTGAGATGTAGGCAAATTATGTAATTACTCAGTCAAATCGATTTAATTTATTCTTATACACATTATTATGAAATATTGAGTCATCGGTCGGTAGCAAACCGTCTTATGTTGGTACAGTCGAGTTCATAAGTATTAAGCGCTTTTGATAGATGTTGACTTTTATTAAAAAAGCACTCGACTGATGAACTTCGCTTCAATTGATGAACTGTCAAAGGTGCACATATTATTATTGAACTCGACAGTACCTACGCTAAAAGTATTTGTTCTTTTTACTTCAAAGAACACTTGCAAGTGGTTTTTGGAACTATATACATATTTATGTAACTTATGTTTACACATAGCCTTAGAATGAGCACTTAAAGTAAGGATATAAATTGAATGGTGCTATGTCAATCAGCGCAGGATCTCACACTTCACAGTTTGCATCGCAATTATAAATATGTACTACTTTAAGAGCTCATTATAAGAGCCCTCAAGTAAGAGTTTTCGTCGCCGAAAATTATCGCTCTGGCGCTTTTACTCGCATCGACTGAAGCCGAGTGTTTCCACTAGTCAATTAACAACTTTTTAATTCATCAAAGCCCGAGCGGCCGCATGCGGCCGGATAACAATGAAATATCTATTGTGTCTCATTTTCCGGGCGTTGGAAGGTTAAACAGTGTTTCGAAACAGTCTTATGTACGACAGAATTAAAATTCGAAGCTTTGTAATGAGAACAACGCTCTTGTCAAAATGTTTATAATTGACAAGTTGGCTTAACATGTCAATGCAGTGGAAACACGGTTATACCTACACGAGTATGATAGTTTAACCTCTTACTAGGGGTAATGTTATGGCATTGTGTAATTTGAACTGGTTTTTATTTTTATAATCATTGCTATATAAGCACTTATTACTTTACTACTTTATTCTAATCAACTTAAAATACTTCAATTTAAATTTCTATTTGTATAGCTTCAAGAAATATGCCGCATCATTGACAATCGTACACTCTAGTATAAGTAATACTGTATACACTTGTAGAAATAATAATATATTAAGTAACGCATAGTTTCGCCTGCCCATGGGAGCATTTAAAACAAGGCCACTCTGGTGTAAAGCTTACTGTCCACTTAGAGCAGTAAAATGTTCGAGCAGTTTTTGAATGGTATTTGAGTATCAACCTTACTCAATTGAAATACAGTTGAAATTAATATGTAACAATATCATGTACTAAGACCGTTTGTCCACCGCTGCCGTCAAGAGAACGAGATGACGGCGTCTAAGTAGTGGTGCATACAGTATGGCCGCCTGGCCGCTGCAAACTAGACACGTCATCTTGATCTCATAATCAATCTTGTGACGGTGTCGGCGGGCGGTGGAAAAACGGCGTTATCATCTTTATTTCTAGTAGATTAGGTTGATATTTGAATGAATTTAAAAAAGTTCCCGTGCATTTTGCTGCTTTTCATGAGTTGACATTAGAACTTCGATTCTAGAGTGATAATAGGGTCGAAATTGTGATACGCTGTACATTTGGTTTTGAATACATGATATTAAGTCCTTAACACATTGGCACGATATGTATATGTAATTATTGTATACATTCATTATAAATGAAGTCATTTTGATTACGAATAGTATTTAATTGGTTGTTTTATTATAAGTTTTAAATGTCAATTCGACACGGATACCTTGCGGTATGAATTTATATGGATAAAATTTAGATTTTGCCTAATGAAAAATCATAATTACGTAATAGTGAAATGTACTATCATTGCATTTTATAAAACACTTAGCGTTTATGTTACTGCATTAAAAGTAGACTTCAATTTTAATGGATTAAAGATTTATTAAAATGACGGATGCTTGCCAGATCGCACAGAATAAATAACGTGAGAGGAAGAAGAAATATATCGATATATTTAAGGTCTTTCCCACCTCCTGTGAACCTAAACCAGCCGGATGCCAACCATCACGAATATTTGCAATACATTTTCTAAAGGTTGAAACTCACCGAATGCGTAGGCACGCGTATCTAATACTAGTTAGAGTTAGTGACAAAATACTGCAAGAGGTATCTCAAGGCCCATCATTCAATATGATATAGTGTTTAGTTAGGGTGTACATGAGTCAGCACCTACTCGCAAGGCCAGGAAGTGGAACTCCTGGCGCCAGCACGCTTTTGAGCGCTTTGAGCGACTGCTGACTGCCTATGTTCCATGAATCTGTCGTCTGACTATTTTTTTCATAAATTATGCCTAATAATTAAGTAGTATACGAATTTTCATCCTTGAGAAAGCTCTTGTACCGATCTCAAAATTGCGACAACTTACGTGGCGTGCTGACTCGGCATGTTCCATGATAATGCGGTCTGACTAACTTCTCATTTTTTTGTACATACTATTCTTTAGGATACTGCAAAATTTTAACCTACCTCAAGGCGTGCTGACGCCAGGTGTTCCACTTCCTGGCCTTGCGAGTAGGTGCTAACTCACGTACACCCTAAACACTATCATATTGAATGATGGGTCTTGAGATACCACTTGCAGTATTTTGCTTGCAATTTTCATTTAGTTCCAATATAGAACAACGCAGCGAACCGGTGGAATGTGCGACTACGCGTACGCATCCTATGGGTTTCGGCTTTAATCCTTACGTGAAAAGGGTTTGATTACCGATTTTAATTTAATGTTTCTTTACTTCTATCCTTTTACTAAACATTAGAAAAGGTGTGACAATAACATTAAACGGATTAACCAGTTTCCTATTTTTAATATTTTACCTATTTACAAAAGTTCATATTGCAGTTAACGAAATAATAATGATCTTTAGTGAAGACATTACATTAGTAATTATTGCAGTGAATTAAATATTGTGAACAGTCTCAAAAATGGTACGTACATTTTGATGAACTGTAATTTGTTGTTGATATCCTTAACGCTATAAGTAACCTAACAAAAGTTACCTTATACTTCACTTAAGTTTACCCCATACCAAAGTAACTGTACTAACAAGTATTGTTTAAACTTAATCATTCCACTGTCTCAATCAAATGTTAATTTGGTGTAAATGTGATAATTTAAAAAGAACAAGCTTAACGTTAATTATTTAAAAAGAGTTATTTTATGTTGTAATAATCGTTGTATTTAAGATAATAAAAATAAATATCATAACAAAACTTGATTTTTATTGTTTACAAAGAAGTAATAATCTGTGCCTTGCCTTGCCTCGGTACACTTTTTCATGTATACGTAATTTAATTTTGTGTAATGTAGTAGTAAGATGTAAGTACTATTGGTGAAATGGTTCCAACTAGAGAGACTGATCACCCGTCAAGCTTCGCTGGCGTCCGCGTCCCCCCTTCCAAATAATAAGGTAGGTACACTTCATAACACTACAAACATTAAGTAATTAATATTAGGTAGATAGAAGGTGAGTGACTTTCGTATTCCTTGAAATAAAAAAAACTTTTTTATACTACCTGCTCGTCAATGGCATATTATGTGTCATGCAAACCTTTCCTAAAGTAAGTCATTTTTCCCATGGGAATAATGTGATTTGAATTTGGAATGCAACCTATGTTGTCGTGCTTGATCGAGGTTGGTTTCAAAAATGTTAAGGTGCAATGAGATTTTATTCAGAGTTAGGCTGTATGTATATTGACGACCTCCGTGGTCGAGTGGCTTTGTACACCGGTTTTCAAGGTGTCGCCATCTCTGAGGTCCCGGGTTCGATCCCCGGCTGGGTCAATTTAGAAAACGAACTTTTCTATATTGGCTCAGGTCTGGGTGTTTGTGATACCACCGTTGTCTCTGATTTCCAAAACACATGTGCTTTAGCTGCTTACTTTGGAATCGGAGCAATGTATGTGATGTTGTCAAATATTTATTATTATTTATTATTTTAAAAAAATAATGAGATTTTATTCTGAGTTAGGCTGCATGTTATCATTTTTTTTGCACTGCCTATACAAATAAAAAAAAAGAAAAACGTAAACTTTTACGAAATTTATTTTCACCAGCGCATCAAGAAGGATTTATTCGAATGTCGAACTGACCACTACAGAATAGATGAAAAAAAAAATCTTAAGTACTTTCTTCATAACAGTCATTGGTTTCAGTTGCCTCGCAGAAAGTATAAAAAGTAGAGTATGCATCGCGGGCTTAAATGTGTATTTGTCTTGGGCGACCTTGAACACCTCGTACTCAGGATTCTAGCCTTAACTCCCTCGCTCCGCTCGGGAGTTAACCATAGAGTTCCTCGTACTCGGGGTTCAATATAGCGCCCGGGACATAATACACTACTTTAAGCCCTTATTGCATAATCTACTATAATATACTTTTTAACTCTAATTTACATTTTTTAATTGCAAGTATTCGGGGTCATATAAAATATACAAAGGTAG
The DNA here is from genome assembly GCA_963556745.1 of Catoptria pinella. Lineage (NCBI taxonomy): Eukaryota > Metazoa > Arthropoda > Insecta > Lepidoptera > Crambidae > Catoptria > Catoptria pinella. Next base: position 4,160,852 of record OY750771.1, read on the forward strand.
GTATGTGCTACGCGTTCACTTCTTCATTGCCGCTACCTCCCGGCCCGCTTCGTCGTCGTTCAAAGCTTAATTTTTGTTTCTTATGATTTAATCATTACTTTCGTTATTTGTGTTGTTATAATGATTAAAAGAGTAAAGTTCGTAAATAATGGCGAACTTAACTTTTTATATAAATTAATTACACTCTTTGAACAAGAAAAAAATGAAAAACATGATTATTTTTTTGTCTACAGTACCATTAGCTGTGACGTCATAACGGTCGTCGACGGCAATCACGAAGTGAACGCGTAGTAGATATTTTCAATACAAGTAAGTGCATAGGTACCTACCTACTTAACGGTATCAGAAGGGGAGGGGTTTCCATGTACTCTATGGGGAGGGGGTCGTCGGCGTCGGAAGGTTATTCACGAATAATTCTGTGAATAACCTCCTTCATTATTCTAAGGTTATTCATCGCTGAATACTGAATAAATACTTAGGTATCTGTTAATATAAGGTGCAATAAGTAGGTATATTTAACTTTCCTTTATGAGCAAAGAGCCTGAAGTTAAAGTTTTTTATGTCACTGTCTTACTTGTAGGGTTGCCAGGTGGTCGAAATTCGTCGGGATTGTCCCGACATTTCGTATGATGTCCAGTCCCGAAAAATTACAAAATATCCCGACTGTTGCCGAGCCGGCCTTTTTTTACTAGTTTATGGTTTTTTACTTTTAATTTATATTTTTGAATTCTGTACTTTTTATACTATAACATATTTTATTTTCCTTTGGTTTTGTACTCTGTGTTTTTATTACTTATGTCAAGTTGTGTTCGGTATAAGTTTACAATAATTAAACTACATTAAAACCCATTACAGCTTAGTTTCACAAACAAATAACAACAAAACAAAAATTTCAAATTACATAATAATCAAACGAGTGTATATTAGAATAAGTGATTAATGATCTCATAATTTGCCAGTGTTTTTTGTGATTATTTTTATTTTTATAATAAAAAGTAATTTATATTCGTAATATTTATTTGTCCTGACCATAATCCCAAAATCAAGACTTTTGAAATTTTGTCCAGACATTTTAGTCTTCCCATCTGGCAACCCCACTTACTTGACACAACATTTATAATTTAATACCTGTCTCTACACTCTCTACTAGAACTACAACCCTTCTAAGCTACAACCTTAGAATTTATTCTAAGCTACAACCTAAGACTACAACCCTTCAGCTACAACCGACTCCGAGTCACGCTGTCAGCGATGTCGTCGCGTTAATTTGCGTACCCTTAGAGCATTAAGAACGGGAGATGGCAAATACACGTTCCCCTTTCACCAAAGTACATGACCAATTTGATCGTGACAGTTTATAAAAACTAGTTGGTCTCGAACACCCGTCATTTTGTAAGAACACATGTCACCGATCGCAGCTCCGCAAAAATGGTGAATTGTGCAGTGTTTTCGTGCAAAAGACGATCTGAAAATTCAAATTTTACTAAGAACGGGATTTTCTATCACACGTAAGTATAATTTTATTACCAAACTATAATATAATTACGAAGAAAACGCACTTTGTTTGTGTAAGATAATGACGACATTGCGATAGCAAAACGATACCAAACACATGTCGAATACCTTAATAAAAGTCGTAGTGCTGCGACAAAGAGAACGAATGCTTATGCTCTAAGAACGAATGAATGATCAAGCGAATGAGTTTTAACTATTATTTTGATGTGATCAGACCAGCACATAAATTGTCAAATATTATTTTTTATATTTAATATGTAATAGGTAGATATTGACTTTTTTGCAACTGTTTTACGGGTTTGATGTTCTCCTTTTTTAATCTTCTCTTTCTTTTAGGTCATCCCGGGATAGTTACTAGTCCTCGGCTGTCTGTCGGTTATGTAGAAGTGAAGAGAATCTTATAAATCAGTCCTGTCAAAGCCCGAGCATAGGACACCAAAATCATTAACCAAAATAAAGGAAACTGATGCCGAGATCCTCAAGTCAAATTGTTCCGATTGTGCAGCTTCTGCAGGTAAGAAATTTCAAAACTTTTGTTTACTTAAACTTTCCTTGCAAAAAAATTACTAACTACCAAAAAGGAGGTTTTCAATTCAACCAATACATATTTATTTGTAGATTATAGGTATTAACATATTATCATACCAACTTTTTCATTTTAAGGTGGCTGCAAGCATTCACTACTGCTTATATTTTGGCTTGAAAAGCGGAGCTGTGAACCTTCCAGCACATCTACACAAGGCTTCTGGATAAAGCCTACCTTGGCATCGGAACGAACTAATCATGTTTTGGCAGAACATGTATACAAAAATTTAATAATACCTAATAAAAATGAAACACAAATCACTTGTTTTCCAAGCATTTATTATTTTATTTCACTTTTTTGTACTATTATGTTTTATTAACAACTCGTACTGTAGAGACCACGACGTTTCAATAGTAATACACAATCACGATTGTATGCACAATAAAGTATCATCTTGCCAATGCAAACCAATAGAAACGGTGCAACAGCAAAAGTATTTAGGCCTATCAATTGACAACCGCCACAAATGGGGTCCTCATATCGAAACTGTGTGCCATAACTTCGTGCTCTGTTAACTAAATTTGTCATAATCAAAAATAAAATACCGTTCCAAGTTCTATTAATCCTGTACAAATCCTTGGTAGATCCTATAATTTCATATGGAATTTCAAGCTATGGACGCACATTTCAACCTACTTAGAGAAAATGTATAATCTACAATTACGAATATTAAAGCTTATAGTTAGTAAGAAAGTAAATCGTATCTATAAAGATAAGTATGACGAACTCTTTAGGTAATGCAAGGTCATATCGGTTCATGACAAAGTGAGTTACGCAATTATAACTGAACAACTCGATAACGTTGCTTCTTTGCCGAGGATTAATCATAGAATACAAACAAGACAGATTACGCAGAAGAAACTTCTCAAGGGCCGCTCAAATAACTTTTACGGAAAGAGAAAATTTACTTGTCTTCTTCCTGTCATAATTAACAATCTACCTAAAGAATTATAGGTTATTCTGGATGACCTCAAACACAAAAGTGTGAAGCAAAAACTCAAAATTTATTGTTCTACCAAAAATTTGCTTTAGAATTTCTCGTATTTAAACAATAGTCAGCTTTTTCTTAACATCATCCTGTGCACACGCATTTACGATCAAATATTGTGTTTATTAAGTATTTTTTAAGACCTTAAAATAATATATATATGTATACAACGTGTTACAAAAGTACCTCTAATGCCGAATATGGTAGATAGGGACTATCAAACTGAAATCGCGAAATCAAATCGGATCAAAATGTATGAAACAGCTGTTTTTTTATTTCGCGATTTGAGAGTTTGTTTGATGGTCCCTATATACCATATTCGGCATTAGGGGTATTTTGTAACATGGTGTATACATATTTTTTTTTTTTATTCATAAGAATAAAGCAATTTGTTTTTTCTTTTCAATACTGCTTAGTTGTATACCAACTATCTATTTTGACGAATACGTAGTGACTGGACAAACCTAATCGGGTTTTACGTTTTAGTCGCTGGGTTTTTCTATAAATTGTATGTTTTACTTTGTTTAATAAATAAATAAATAAAAAATGTATGTTGAACATTTAATTATAAGCGCATTTTAGTGATTGTTGGTGTATATAACAAAATCAAATGAAAACCATTTAACATAATCTTGTTCGTAATCAATCACTCATCTTCCAATCGTTCAATTTCATCGGTCTTTTGACGGCACATCACTAGCTGTTGTTGTTAAGTTTGGCGCTGCCGTAGCGTGATCTGTCAGAATTTGTACTGAGATTGTTAGTTCCAAATTTGACCACCCACAATTATAACTGTGTGGGATTTTGTTTTTGTGTGCGTGTGTAACAACAAGACTTTTTTCTACAAGAGTGTGCGTGAATATGAAGTTGTGTGCTGTGCGTGTTTACCTCGTCCCCCTCCAAAATCGGTGAACAAAATCTAGTGTAGAAGAGTGCTGTTGGCATCTCCCGTTCTTAATGCTCTAAGTGCGTACCGACCGAATCACCGTAAGCGCGATAACGACAGCCTTATTAGAGCATCTCTAAAACGACAGCCCGTGTGACGTCACTGATTGCGTCATAACATCCGCCATCTTGCGCTTACGCCGCCCATGCGAATGTGAGCGTTCTGTCAAAACTGACACTTTGTTTTGTTTATTTTATATTAAAATTCAAAATTATTTGTAAATTTGTGCCGCATACCATGAAAGTAAAAGTCGAAGATATTATCCATTCTAAGAACACTATATAAAATAAAAATAGGTCGGAATTTGAGGTTATGTGGACCAAGAGATCTGTGAGCGTTATGTTATGAGCGCGTCCACGAGCGTTCCAAATCGTTGACAGGCCCCAACTGTTATAAGTTCTTAAGTACGTTATAAGCGCGTTATAAGCGCGATTTCTTAATCGGTGCGCCTGTTATCGATAAAATTTTAGTCTGAATCGGAGAATGCACCCTATAACCCACCTTAGCACCTTACCCACCCGTTTACAGATCGCGCGGCGAGAGTTTGGCTTTGACCGTTATTGCGCAGAAATCAGAAATTGGGTATCAACGGGCAATTAGCGGGGTAATGCATGCGCAGTAATCCCCTCCACCCGAAGGTCAAAGCCAAACACTCGCCGCGCGCAGTGTAACAGCTGTGAAACTATGACAGTGATAGAGTTGTTATAGATCGCATACCTCAGGAACCTCAGAAGAATAAATTTAGCTTTAGATATTCTTCTGAGGCGTATAGGTAAACCTTAACTCTAAGAGGTGAACAATACAGTCAGTCAGTCGTTTTGTACACCTATACGCCTAAGAATAGTTGTTTGTTTGTGTTGTATTGTATTGGGTAGTTACACAACGGTTAAAATAACGAATATCACTTGTGCAACACTGCTGCTCACGTTCTAAAACCATATTATCTTTAATTATTTTCTAGTGAAATGTAAACAAATAAATAGTTTAAATCCTTTATTGAGGCATTTTGGGTTAAAATCTTTATACTGTTATGTGTCTTTTTTATTTTTTGGTTTTAATTATCTTTAATTTAAATATTATTTGGGTGAACAGTTTGTTTATCATGTTTTAAAACGATTACAGGAAATGTCAAACTATGTGTCAAACGTGTGTTATTTTCATGTTGTTTGTTGTTTGTGGTAATAAAATACTGTTACTTTGTACCCTTAGAGCATCTAAGTTTTTACCTAATAACACACAGTGATTATATTCTGTATGGTAGGCTATTTTCATTTTATGTGATTTGATTTTCGTTATTTATTTAAATCCTAATTTATTATCCTATCCTATCCTAAAAATTATGGCGGAAGGATTTGAAGAGAAGAAAAAAAGAAAACGTTCTGCAAATTGGGACTCTTTAGAAAAGGTGACTATCAGCATTCATAAGTGCAATCGATAGGGTACCTGATCTTTCGTTTACCTACCTTATAACTGTGGAATAACATTTTATTTCAGCATTTACTGAGAACATGCATGAGTGAATTCATAAAAATAATAGAAAATAAAAATACAGATACAAATACAAATAAGAATAAAAATACTGCATGGATACAGCTAACTCAAAGGTTTGTTATAAAATAATATTGTAAAAGAGTACTTTAGTAAAATCTTGTAATCCACTTAACTTATTTTTTATTTTAGATTTAATGAAATGAACGACAAGGAGAGAACTTTGGGAGAAGTAAAACAACAATGGCGTACCATGAAGTTTGATGCCAAAAAGGAAGTACCTACTTATAGAAGCCAACTAAATGGTACCGGCTGTGGGCCAAAATCTCCAAGTCCGGGGCAAGAGACTAATGAAATAAGAAGAAATCGTAAGAGAAAACTTTCTCATGATGTGGGTTTAGTGTCTGATTTGAGTCTAAAGTTATTCAGTTTTATAAATGATTTATTACTAAAACTTAAAAAAAATTACAGGCACCTGATAGTATAGCAAAAGAGCGCAATTCAGTTTTAGTCGAGTGCATCAAGGAAGAGCACGACCTTAAAATGAAACAGATGATTGAATCTCACATTTGGGCCAAGGAGGAAAGTCAGTTACGAATAGAGAATTTAAAACTAGATATAATTTTGAAAGCCAAGCTTATTGACAATTAATAAAACACCATGAGAAAATAACAATATAGTTTTATTTCTTAAATTATTACATCCACTGTGCTGTGCAGGATAGTGATAAAAAAAAAAGATGAGTAAACATATGTATATAAGAAACAACTATTCAAGAAAAATGAATATTTATTCATAAGTGACAGCTAAGGCAGGATTCCGGGAAGTTAAAAAGATCATAAAATTAAAAATATGTATTAATAAATAAATTCCGGGCGGCTTGATCTGATATATTGTCTATTAGATGTTGCATAGGTGTCTCTCCAGCCACATTATTCTCAGGAATATAAACATTTTCAAAATCTATGTCTTCATTCATTGTAATAGCAATGTTGTGTAACACTGCAAGTGCTATAATATACAGCTTCACATTTTGTAGGGATACACTAAATCCATGTAGTAAACACCGGAACCTCTGCTTCCAAACACCAAAACACCTCTCCACTGGATTTTTGGTCAAAATATGGGCTCTGTTATAGGCCTCCTCTTTTGGATTAAGTGGTGTTTGAACTGGTGTAAACAAATAATTGGTCAATCCATAACCAGAATCCCCTAGTAAGCGACCATGAAACTGGCCACTCTCAAAACGCTGACGTATTCTACTCTCCCTAAAAACTCGGGAGTCATGTGTGCACCCCCTCCAATGTGCCTCTATGTCTCTAATCTGCAGCTTTGAATCACACACTACTTGAACATTAATAGAACAAAACCCTTTTCTATTAATGTAAAATTGGGCATTGTCACCACTCACTTTTTTTATTTTAATGTGCATGCAGTCGATTGCCCCTATTACGTTTTGAAATCCACATATATTCTGAAAACCAGCCATTACTTCTTCTTCTTCTTCAAGTGTGGATGGCATGTTAATAAAACGTGCCGATTTACTAGCTAGAGCAGTTGCAACTCTGCGGCATACATTCGTGATAGTTTGCTGACTGAGTCCGTGTAAATCGGCTGCATCGTCTTGCACTTCTTGCCATGCCCACGTCCTTAGAGCCGTGCATACTTGAAGTTCTGGAGACAAGCCACCTCCCGTTGCTCTCACCTTAATGTCTGCCCTGACTAATTCGACAATATATCTCGCGTATTCCTTGGTAAATCTGTATTTTATACGGAAATCTTCATCTTCTAAGGAAAAGGGATCAAACCGAGTTTTGTATAGTTTTCTTCTCCTTGGTGTCGGTATATCACTTTGATCAAGTTGATCAAAAACTTCAAAGTATGGTAAATAATCCATATCAGCAAAAGGGGCAAAATTTAACAAAGTTTGAAATCGTTTTTAGGTTAGGATATTGCTTACTACCTCATCCGTCAAACTCCGTGTGTTGTGTAGGTATAGTGACAGTTTAGGTTTCCATAGTAATATTAGTAATTGCCCAAGTGAATAGCACAACTGTCATTTGTTTATTAGTCAAGCTTTTGCTACACCCGTATACATCGCGGGTAAATTTTTATTAGTACATAAGGCAGTCAAAATTTATTTCAGGCACCATAGTTTCAATAACATAAAATACGAGTGGGCGATTGTCCACAATGATAAGTCATTGTGGACAATTAGAGTGATATAATAGGTAGGGGAAAAAGTTTCTTCACATTTTTTAAGAAATATCTATTTTTTTAATATAGTTTATTTACATTTAACTAAAGTATGTAGGTGCCATTTTGTTCGATAAGTTTTTGCCATCTTGTAGGTGGACCTTTAGGACCTTTGATTATTTACAAAGGTATATAGTTTATTTACATTTAACTTAAGTATGTAGGTACACACGACAGCACGTCAGGTTATACAGTTAAACTACGAAAACAGCTTTTATTACGTAGGGCATAAAGGCAGTCTCAAGGTCAACCTGTATAGTCTGAGGTGCCGTCGTGTGTACCATTTTGTGCGTTGCATTTTTACCTTTTTTGTAGTAAAATTTTAAAATGTATCGAATTTCTTCATTAGATTCACTCATCTTGACAGTAAGAAAAACAAATGAAAATCACACATTTTACTAATTTGAATAAAAGAAGATAATTACCTACTATTTTCTTTAAAATTTAAACTTTTAATGATACCAAAACTAGCCAGATACAAATAGTATAGCCAAAGAGATTTTATTACATGTTCATACATACTATAAATGCGAAAAGACTTTTTCCCCAACCTAATAAAATTTAATATATCACTCTACCCTCAGATTACTCTAGTTCATTTCATTAGTTACATTGCTGCTTTAAGTAAGAATTTGTCACTATGGTTATTACTAAAGCAGCAATGTAACTGCGATTTCTGTCAAAGTTGATTGCAACAAAGTTACATGGGGCAGGGGGCTTGTCACCTATCTTGCTTTTTTCTTTGGCTTGTCAAAAAGTGGCTGTACAATGTACAATCCGTATAATCTCTATAGGGCCGAATTCGGTCCCCCCATCTTGTTTTTAGCCACTAAAGGATTTATTCCCAACCGACCCCGTGGGGACCATTGGGATAGGACTTAATTTTTTTTTAATTTCCAATCCAACGGTCCCTACTTGGGGACAGAGGATTGAGTTCAGGATGGTATAATCCTCATAAAGTGGCTGCACAATCTTTATCGAAACTAATTTGGTCACTTATCTTTCCTACATTCACAATTTTTATCTATTACTTTTTGGGTTTGGCCATTTTTAGGGTTCCGTACCCAAAGGGTAAAGCGGGACCCTATTACCAAGACTCCGCTGTCCGTCTGTCACCAGGCTGCGTATCTCATGAACCGTGATAGTAAGGCTAACCGACAACCGTACACACGCAATATTATTGGCAATATCATTGTTGCTAGTTGAAATTTTCACAGATGATTTCTGTTGCCACTATAACAATACTAAAAAACAGAAAAAAAAATTTAAGGGGGCTCCCATACAACAAACGTGATTTTTTTTGCTCGATATTGATAACGGCAACAGGAAAACGCTTGAAATATTCACTGAATATTTAGTTATATATTCTCTTTAAAAATAAATAATTAAAGTAAAACAAATATTTGAGGGGGGCTCCATACAACAGACATGTTTTTTTGCCGTTTTTATAGCACTTGGCCAGTTTTTATTAATCTCTTCTTGTTCCGATTCCTGACATTCGGCTGCCGTGATGCAGCCTGAACGAAATTACAGCTTAATATGTCTGCATTCACAATATTTGACAATTCTTGTGTATCAGTCTATATATTTTACAATTTACAGTTGGAAAAATATCGTTTTGGCTGCACCGCCAGATCTATATCTTTGGAGCCAGCAGTGAGATGATAACACAACTTGTAAAAGTATTGACTTGATGATGTCTAATTCGCAAATCGGAGGCTGTGTAGCTTATACTTTCCTTACAAGGTGATATAATTCAGCAATGAATAAAAAAAACTGTAAATTCTGTTTAATTTCGTTTATTTATCAATTTCTGTATCCACAATAGATACATCAGATGTACGCTTGGTATTCGAATACAAGAGAATATAATTTTATTTACATTCACATCAATACAATGAAATTCTTTACCAGAGTCTATTAGAATTTAAAGTCGTCACTTAGTTTGACAAAGAAGCACCTTAAAATACAATCAAACTTCACAATAGAAACATAAAATGCATATAAAAATACAACAATATGACAATACGTCGACCTTATAAAATATTTTTGTGATGAGTAATGAAACATAATTGTTTACAAAAATAACTATAGTATTCACACTAATTGAAAAAAAAAAACTTGTTCGATGTAACTACCTCATGTACTTAGGAATGTGATAGAAGAATATATCATTATGATACAGAAATTATAAATACATTCAATGTATCATACATAAACTTAATTATGCTGCTGTTCTTACGTCATAAGTTATTACCGAATAAATTAATTGGGCACATGTGAGAGATCGAGCCACTCGACGGACCAACCTCGAGTATTCCTCATGAATATCAACGAGTGCTATATTAAAACGAATTATTCATAAATGCATTGAAGGATATAACCTGGACTTAATTTAGGGAACAGATAGATAGTATAGCAAATGAAATGGGGAAGTTAAGAGTCGGATTAAGTATAAAAGTAATTATATCTATACAGAACTATGCTATGGAAGTCTCATAAGAGCGTACTGGCCGCCTGGTGCTTATAACTCGTCTCTGGTAGGCGTCTCCTCCTCTTCGTCGAATTCACTCTGAAAATACAAGAAATACATAATATGTGTTATTATGGTTATTTTATAAAAACTATATATGTTTCTATTTGCGACTAAATGAACGCCGAATTCCCAAATCTTAAAATGATTTCAAATATCATCTCACATTACGATTTCAATTTAAATTAATTGCGGATGCTCCATACATGAATGTCACCATTTTAGGAGTTTAAAGAATTCCTAAAGTAAATAGGTATTTCATGAACAGTCCTGCATTTTCAGACATCCAGCTGCACTGAAACGCGATATAGCGATTTATCGCTTTAACTGTCAAAAGACAATAGATTTTGACAGTTGAGTGTCGATAAATCGCTATATCATATCGTGTTTAGGGGGTTTGCTACGGGGGCAGTTAAGATTCCAAATTGAAATCCAAAAAGGTGTGTTAAGCGTTTGAAACTCACCACAGTGGGTCCTTCCGAGGAAGCGCCGTCTGTCTCCACGAACTTGGTGAGGCCAGCGAGTGTCCTCTCACCGTCGTATTCTCGCACCTGGACAATACAACATTATATTAAAATATATTCTCATTCGCATCCTTCTTCTTCTTCAGCGCATATCCGCCCACCGTTGAGCATACGCCTCTCCACTTTTCCTCCAAGCAGCCCTGTTCTCTGTTTGTCTAGGCATTCGCATCCAGTTCTTTTCAATGGGTATGTTATTCACATTTTTTGCTGTATATCCCAGTCAATTAAGCAAAAAATATGGGTCAACCTCGGAATGAGAGTCTGTTAGTATTGTATCACACCCCGGACACTCCATAGAAAAAGCGTTTTAACTACAACATAAACAGATTACGTTTGTACACGCTGCGAATGTGTGCGTGAACCTTTTCGGGTTGACTCTTGACATCTGTTGAGCTCGTATGTACGAACAACTCGCGCGCGCGACACGGCCCCGGCGAATGAACTTCTGATCTTACTACCGAGTGTGGGGGGAGGTGCGGTATGAGGATCGGCGGGAGGCGGGGTGTGGCCGTTCTGTACGTCAGTACTATACTAATTCTATGATTGTATAAAAATAGCATAGTCAATGCTAAAACCTCAAATTTAAAAATTATGTAGCTGTTTCATCTTAATCAATTGTTAAAATATCTGGAAAGATATTTTAGGGATTTTACAAATAAACCATGCAGACGAAATCGCTGGCAGAAGCTAGTATGCTCATAAGTTAGACACCTGGCAGTTATCAACGGACAGAGGACCCCATCTGTCCGCTATGTAAAGAAAAAGAAGAGACAAGCTACCACTTCATGGCAGAATGCCCGATGTACGCATCGCTGCGTTGGGAGCTCTTTGGAGCGGACAAGCTAAAGGAAGAGGATCTAAAGCAGTTAACGATAAGTCAATTCAGCAGGTATTGTAAGCGCACAGGTAGGTTCGAGGGTCCGACGCCGGTGGGGTAAACGATAACCCGCCTCCCCCAGCTTCCAGCTTTCAGGGGACTTGGGGAACTGGGTGAAATGGTTCCGATTAGGGAGACTGATCACCCGTCCGACTTCGCTGGCGTCCCCCCTTCCAAATAATAATAATAATGCTCATAAGTTACCTGGTTGTCCTTGGTGTAGAGTTTGATGGTGGGGAAGGAAGTGATCTTGGTGTGCTCGAGCTCGTTGGTGGTGGCGTCGATCTTGGCGATGACCACATCGTCGTCCTTCTCGAAGTGCTCGCCCAGCTTGTCGTAGATCGGCACCAGTTGCTTGCAGTGACCGCACCTGAGGTGGACCAAATAAAGTAAATAAGTAAAACGTTGATTAGCCACACAGATAGCATTATGTACACACGACAGCACGTTAGGTTAAACAGTTAAGCTGTGAAAACAGCTTTTATTACGTATGGCATAAAGGCGGTCTCAAGATCAACATGTATAGTCTGAGGTGCCGTCGTGTGTACAAAATTAAAATTGTAAAATAATAAACAAATAACAAACCAAATAGAAAAAACACGAAAAGTAGGTAGGTAACAAAATAAATTTACTTAAATAAGCAAAACAAGACGTACAAAAAAAGTGTGCGGCCAACTAGGTAACAGCAGCAACATTGCTCTAATTCCAAAGTAAGTAACGTAAAGCAGTTGTGTATTGCAAATCAAAGACAACGGTGGAACTACAAACACCCAGACCTGAGCCAATACAGAAAAGTTCGTTTTCTAAATTGACCCAGCCGGGGATCAAACCCGGGACCTCAGAGATAGCGACACCATGAAAACCGGCGTACAAACCACTCGACAACAGAGGTCGTCAATAATGCTACTAACTACGACAAATGGCCGTCGCTGCGCTGGTGTTCTGGAGGGGCCTATAACATAAATATTCTGGACTAATGACACCAATCATTTGGGCCCAAACTAAGCAAATCTTGGACTATGGTGACTAAAGAATGGATACAAATACATAAATAAGAATATAAACATCTATAACTCGGGAACAATTCTTCTTCTCAGCTATGTAAGACATCTTGAATTCTTGAAGCTTGGTAGGGCAAAAAAATTCACGATTCGAAAAAGCAAATTTTTGCTTAGGTACTCTCCTTAAATAAATGGTTATTATGTGAGCTTAATTGAATAAAGAAAATAAAAAATGATTATGGTTATCAGACAAACGTATGCCCGTACTCAAACCCGATAATCTTGGCCTTTCCATCTCTTTCGGCCACTCAGTAACATCGTTTTCAACGGGATAGTGCTTGGTCTTCACCTCACCAGCTGACCTATTTTGCAACTCAACTGACAGCTTATAAAATGATCATCACTGATCAAAGTTGCAAGTGCATTGCAGCTACAGTTAAAATCAACCTGACAACTCTCTATAAAACCCAGCAATCTCTATAAAACTTTGATCAGTGATGATCATTTTAAGCTGTCAGATGAGTTACAAAATAGGCCAGATGATGTTAAGTGATGATAAGGCCGAAAGTGTGAGGGTACTATTACACCCGGAATTCTCACCACAGGCTATCTTACATCTAACAAACAACAATTTCAAAGTGTCATTAATAATCCCTTCCAACAACCAAACAGAGTACAAATTGTACCCCTGCGTCTTACACGTGTCGGCGAACCACTCCACAGAGGCGGTAAAACGGCGGTTTTTGGTCTAAGTAGTTTCGTTAACTTGTTAGATAAAAAAAAAAACACACTGCCGCCTCCGCGCTCTTCGACATCGGTAGACAGATCGTCGCCGAGCGGTATTCTTGCTTAAGCAAACGATGTTTCTGAGCGGCGCAAAGTTAGAACTATGTCAAAATGCGGAGCCAGTGATTTGACAACATCACATACATTGCTCCGATTCCAAAGTAAGTAGCTAAAGCACTTGTGTTATGGAAATCGAAGACAACGGTGGTATCACAAACACCCAGACCTGAGCTAATATAGAAAAGTTCGTTTTCTAAATTGACCCAACCGGGGATCAAACCCGGGACCTCAGAGATGGCGACACTTTGAAAACCGGTGTACAAAGCCACTCGACTAAGGAGGTCGTCAAATAAAACTTAACCCACTTAGGTTTGAGAACCTTCGCGCTCTGCGAACATAAGTACCTACCCTACGCTTTCAAACTGGAGCACACCAAATCCAGTTACAGTCCAGTCGACGCGTTACGCATTTGACCTCATAACTCTTTGTTAAGGACAAATTCGATACATAATAATATTAAAAATAAACGTTGAAAAATAATAAATGTACACAAATGTAAGTAGATTATGCTGGGGCGTAGCAACGACATAATTTACATAATGTTTTCCAAGCCATTGGCAAAAGGAGATGGTTGACGCAATTCTTTATTAATTGCAGCTCACTGAATACAGCATAACAATTCGCCGACACACTTGCGCAAATAATGACTACTTCACACAATAGTGACACATAAACTTGACATAGAAACTATGTTGAAAGTCAAACAGAAAGTTATGCAACAACAATTGATTAAATAAAAGTTTATTATATTGTTTTGTTTAAAGCTGATTGGTTCTTGTTCTCGTTTACACCGCAGAAATTTAATATAAGCACATATTGTTAAGTGTGCCGAATCGCTGATAACGAGTGTGGTCGTATGGAGAATTGATAACTCCTGTAGTATATTTTTCTTGAGTAAAGAATTTCATGGAAAATTTAACTTTATGTTTGTATGGGTTAAGATTATAATTAGTGGCGTTGACCTATCCTATTGATAAAAGTAGTTGGTCAAAATCGAAAAAGACACAATACTGTTGGTTATCCTTTTCACAAATTTATACATACATACTACTTACTTCTTTAATCTTAAATCTATCTTAACCCTAAACAACAGCTTGATTTAGTTACTCTGTGGCTAACAATTTTCGTTAGAATCCGACGAGCAGCAACAGAGATACATACATATAACATACGATACATACAACAGAGTTACGTATATGATGAACTTACCAAGGCGCGTAGAACTCGACAAGCACCCTCTTAGTGGTGTCAAAGACGACCTCATCGAAGTTGGTGGCAACGAGTGTCTTGACGGGCTTGGCGGCCCAGTCAGCTGGCAGCTCCTCACTCAGCAAGTGCTGCTTCAGCTTGCCGTCGAAGAACGATTGAACGAACTCCTGCGTACGACAGTTAAGGGTTAATGGCGTAACAACAAAAACTACAGTCCCACAAAAGGATTACACTATTTTTACATTTCCTAAAAAATACTAATATAGGCGTAAAATATTTTCTTATTCCTGAAATTACAACAAATCTGATATTTTTTACGCAAACCTTATTGTAACTCTTCACATAACTTAACTTTTCAAATTATCTCAATAATTTATTTATAATTTTGCTTAATTTAGAAGCCAGGGAAAGAGGACATGGTAAGGTACCTATAGAATATGGCATAGACCAAATTATCTTTCTCGAATGGCATGTAAGGCAAGCATGAGTATCAAATATCACAGGTGTTAATTTAGAGATGATGAATAAGCCGTTACTAGCTTTAATTACAGAAAATTACGCAGTTGCATTAGCAAATTATTTCCCGCCTTATCGTCAGTTACGTTTTTTAACTACGACAAAGAAATACGATACATGTCACGAAGCAATAAAGCAAACCCAAAGTAATATCTTTGTTTTATATATATTGTATAATGTTTTATTGTAATACAGTCTTTGCTACACACACATAAGGTCTTACAAACTGGATGGTGAGGAATATACTTTGTACACACTAACTATAATGTAAATTAGCCTGGCCACTCACTACATGCGGATTTCATCCATTCTAATCTATGGACCATGTGTTATATTTCCGTTCGGAATTTGCATACATTATCAATATTCCGTTGCGGAATTCCGAATCAGATTCCGTTTGTATGAGACCGCGCTAAATGTATCAGTGACCGTAACAATGATAACTATACTATAATTACTTTCATCGATACGTGAGCGTAATTATTGATTTCTTCTATTTAAGTCTATTGTATGTAATGTTTATGCATTTTACAAGAGTCAAGAAAGGTTAACGCGATTTTTAATTAAAATACGCGTTTTCATTCAATTCAATTAAAAATATAAATAATTTATGAAAACTTTTAGGATTATACAGATTTCCATATCAATTCAATTTATTGAAGTGCATAAACTGATGTTGTTTTGTTTTCCTTTTAAAATAACTTATTTGATACATAACTACTTGCTTTTTATTTCCTTTATTTAATAGTGATGGACAGTTTCACACAGCGCCATCTAGCCCCAAAACTAAGCAAAATATGGGTGCTATGCTAGACAACTGATATACTACTTATACTTTTTAAATATATACTTATTTATTATACATAGTAACGTCCAGACCAAAAACGACATAGTCGATAAAATATGCGTTTAAAATACAGTAGTTTCTGTAATCATAAAGATTTCATTAACTGTAATGAAAAACAGGCCTAATCAAATTTAATCACCCATAAAAGCTAGTAGCTACAGTTATTCGAATTACATCATGTTATCAGTAAGTTCGATACTACTGCTGTGTAAATAGAAACCTGACGGCACAGAGTATATAATACTTAGTACTAACGGTTTAAAAATGATTATCGCAAATTACACACACTATTTTACGACAGTCAATATTCGGTCGAGTTAAGTGCGAGCTTCATGTTAATATTCCGTGATCTAAAGAGATGGGATGCTATTACTAAGTTGCTTAGATATTTCTGTTATATCACAACAATAGTACCTATCAACTCAACCTTAGACCTATTCTTACTGACGAAAGGTCACTGGGAAGTCTTTATTATAATTCCATTCCATTTTCAGTCTATCTTTACTATTAGTCTATGGCATAGACTTTGTTCTGTACTTTCTTACGAAGAGATGCCAATAAAAAAATGAAACTTACCTCAATAGCGTTGGCGGACAGTTCCGTAGTGGGGGGCTTGTATTTGGCCATGTCCTGTTCCAAGGCGATCAGACGCGCAGACGGCACTTCATCCTTCTTCATACCGAAGAACTCAAGGATTCTATACAAATTGAAAGAATATAATCAGTAACGGTGTCCATTATCATGTTTATAAATTAGAATAATGTCCTTATTATCAAACGAACAACGTCTCAATAATTACAGTAAACCTGATTATTAAAGCGTTATTAAATTATCTGATTATTAAATTAGCTTTTTCCATACAAACTACAGAGAAAATAATTTATTATATAAACTGTGACCTAAAAAAGTTAAGGATCAGTTTCACAAGTTTTGGATAAATTCTGGTTACCAACCTTATTTGGCAGATAATTGTGTTTTGTCAACCACACCACTGTGGTATCGTTTACATTTTTTTAGGTAACCACACCACTGACGACTTGTGATGTGTAACATGTCATGTCGTAATCTTACGATTGATAATTGATATCGATAAATGCAAGTTTAGTTTTAAAACTTCACTATGGTGGTGTGGT
This sequence comes from Catoptria pinella, assembly GCA_963556745.1. Classification (NCBI taxonomy): domain Eukaryota; kingdom Metazoa; phylum Arthropoda; class Insecta; order Lepidoptera; family Crambidae; genus Catoptria; species Catoptria pinella. The sequence continues at coordinate 4,178,117 of OY750771.1, forward strand.
TACCTAAAAAAATGTAAACGACACCCAAGTGGTGTGGTCCAGTCCAGTGGTGTGGTTGACAATACACGTTTTTTTTTCATAGACATTTAGACCTATTTTCAAATTAAACTAGAAGATAGGTGATGTTTGGAATCCGTCAAACAGGCTCTAAGTCAAATCAGCAGGTGAGTTGTCACGTAATAAATTACTTAAGTATCTTATAAGACATAAGTTTAAATACCTCTGATGGTCATCCTCGTCGGTGTCGATGGCGACGCACATGATCCTGTCGCGGTAGTTCTTGCACACGGGCTTCAGCGCCTCTAAGTATTTCTCGAAGTCACCATTCTTCTGCATAGACAAAATAATTGTATCATTTTTTTATCTATGACTTTGTATTATGTATTCTATCTTCTTATTCAGTTTGGTACAGTATACAGTAAATATTTAACTATGTTGCTATTTTACAATTGAAATAACATTGAAATTACATGAACAATACATTCTATGTGTTTTGTCATGTATATGTTGTTGTTTTACAATTAACTTGAAATGACATTCAAATGACACGAACAATACATTCTATGTGTTTTATAACTTTTAAATGACCTTCAAATGAACAATACAATCTAAATAATAAGTAATTAATTGTACAATACTTGTTTTTTGACTGTATCTGAATAAGAGGTTCAGTATCAATAGTGGTTTAGATATGGGGGTAATAGTGTGAGTATAAAGATTCCAGATTCTAGAATTCAAGAATCTAGACGGTAAGTCTACAATTCACATAGCAATCTGATTTACACGTTCGTTTTATCTGATCTTAGAATAATAACACCTAGAAAGATAGTTCCCTACAAGGCGCTCAAGAGCCATAACGGCGGCTTATTGAATTTTAGTTACGATTAGGTAAAGTATGAAGAATATAAACCAAAAACTGAGTCTTTATGGCTCAGTTTTAGTTGCCTTACTTCACGAGGACTCTAATTCTAGCTGTTATTATTCTAAGTATCGGATACGTTTTTGTTCGGCGATGGCGTATGTAGTTGCACGAGCGTGTTCACAGTATATCGGACCCCGTAAACGCACAATCCGATGCGTTATTTACTGTATTCATAGCAACAGTATCCGATAAAACGGTCTTGTAAATGCGGTGTGAACATCACATCCAGTAGCGACGGATCCGTTACAAACGCACGGCAAGTATGACAAAATGCCAATTGCTTTTAAACTCTGTCTTGTTGGAAACTTTGTGTCAGAAATGGCATATTTGCAGCAGTATAAACGAATTCGTTTCGCAGTATTATAAAACTTCGCTTTAATAAGTCGTAGATTTCGTTCCGCAAGTTAGCGTTAGAGTCTGGTTGTAACTAGGCATAGGTATTTTAAACGTATTATGTTACATAAAAAATATAATCCATTCGCAATATACTAGTATTTATAGAAAATAGTGCATAAAAACGGTTTACGATCGATAAACGGTAAATACCTATATAGACGCGTATCTGTAACAGGAGGTTGATGACCCGCGCGGGTCAACGCCTTCTCTAATGAACGATAGAGCTTCATGATTATCTTAAATGAAGCTTTTAGTATTCATAAACGTTATAGGTAGTAAAAATTAAAAATATTAACGAAAAATTTTAAATAATACTAAATAATATACTAGAAAAAATAGGACTCGCACCAGATCATGTTCTCGGACGGGAATCGAACCCGCGACCTTTGGATTCCTTCTACATTGGTGAGATGGCGCTGGCTTGCAGCGTAAGTTGATATACTAGAAGAAATTCGACGTTCTCACCGGTGACTCGGTAGCTCAGCGGTCAGAGCATTGGACCGGATATCCAAAGGTCGCGGGTTCGATTCCCGTCCGAGAACATGATCTGGTGCGAGTCCTATTTTTTCTAGTATATTATTTAGTATTATATAAAAATAGCATTGTGAATGCTTAAATCTCAAAATTTCAAATAGTTATATAGCTTTCTCATCTTAATCAACTGTTTAAAAATATCTGGAAAGATGTTCAGTTGAATGTCGAGGTTAATTCCTTCTACATTGGTGAGATGGCGCTGGCTTGCAGCGTAAGTTGATATACTAGAAGAAATTCGACGTTCTCACCGGTGACTCGGTAGCTCAGCGGTCAGAGCATTGGACCGGATATCCAAAGGTCGCGGGTTCGATTCCCGTCCGAGAACATGATCTGGTGCGAGTCCTATTTTTTCTAGTATATTATTTAGTATTATATAAAAATAGCATTGTGAATGCTTAAATCTCAAAATTTCAAATAGAAAAATTTTAAGTTGTAATTTAATTCTTACAGAAAGAATCTGTTTAGAAAATTAGCTAAGTAATACTATTTTGTAGATCCTTTGATGAAATAAAAAAAAAGCAATTAATTGATATCCTATCTGCATTTCTATATTAAAATTAAAGATAACCAAAATCTAATGTCTAAAAACATATGGGAGGTCTGATATCAGATTCATTTTGAAAATTATAATAAGTCAACAAAATAAAATAAAAAAAAAGTTTACGGATATAGACTGTAAATACACTTCAAAATAATTTTCAACAGTGCCTATAATTTTTTATTACATCACATTACATTACTTATTGATTTACTAACCAATAATATTGCTAAGAGATATTTTATTTGGCTTGATTAACCAACTAGTAGGTATGTTACCATTTTTGCGATACATTCTACAAGTAATTCCAGTTCTGTGACAAGTACTTTTACCAGTACGTGGTTACTCTCGCGCGGCGTGACCGCGTGACCTGGCGTAAAACATCGTTGAACTTTCACTATTGAGGTATTTGTGTCTGTCGCTTATTTAAGCTGTCTAATGACAGCATAGATCAGCAAAAGTCCAAAAACGACTACAACATTTTACATAGAAATCAAGCTTTTTTAATTTAAATTTACTCGTAGGAAATATAAATTTCCTGTCACACTTTTTTGATTCATTTTTCTGCAGCTTATCATGAGAATATTCTTATATAATAAAATAAATTAGCATTCAGTTTAGTACTCACTTGAACTTTGAAATAATAATAGTGTTGGTGTACTTACAGGTATAAAATAGAATGTGACTTAATTAAAATAACTTACCTTGGACAGGAAGAGCAGAAGGTGGTATTTGATCTGGCCACCAAAGATCTTGGAGGCAGTTTCGTGGGAGAACTCAACAATGACAGGCATGCTTTGAACAAACACCCAGGTCTTGAATAGATCTTCGTCGAACTTCTCTGCGACATACTTGACTCGTGGTTCCTCGAACTGTTGAGTAGGAAAATACTAAATAATCAATTTATCTCTGTCAGAAAGAGGACTATTTAGCATTTTGTTTATTTTTCAACTGCAACATCACAGCACCACACGAAGGAGTTGAGCAAGAAGAGCAAGAAGGTTCGGAGGCTGTCATTTTTTTAACATAAAATCCCTAGAATAATTATTTTCATATTTTAAATTGGAGAAAAATAATAAGTTAGGGGAGACACAGCAACAAGACATTCATTATTACATTGAACTATATTCTTCATATTATTAGAGAAGAGCTGTTCAAATAATGCTAATGACATGAACAGGTTTGTGTTACTAAAAGGTGACATCATATTTTATCTAAAAGTCAGCTAACGGCAATTTTTTTCTTCTTCAAATTTTTATTTTATTTTATAAAAAGTTTAAGAACTCTAATTTTACTGCATACATTAAACATTGTAACAATATTTTTAACAAGATATAAATATTCAAATTTTAATCATTTAAGGTCATAAGGTCAATGTCATTATCTTTTTAATACTATCTTCGTTGCAATCTTAACTTTTGTTTAATTTCAGTAAAACAAGACAAGTAAACTTTTGCAAATTTTGAAATTGATCTTTACTATTATGTATGTAGCTAAAACTGATAAAAAATTATGAAATAGTTTCTACACAATATCTAGCCCTGACATGACAGGGCCAACAAACTTATTATCTAATGAAGATTCAATGTTTGCTGCTATCTAAAATTATCTATTTGAATTTTTAATACTAAATGCTCAGTTTAAGAGAATAAAAATAGCATTGTGAATGCTAAAATCTCACTGCAATATATTTTGGTTGATGATTCATAATCCCCATACAATGAAAGTTAAGTAAATTTTATTTGCAGCTTTCAAAGACATTAAAATAAAATGTGTACTCACATTTTTGAATAGAACAATATCTTCATCTTCAGCTTCCAACTCCTTGATAACCTTCTCATCTGTGACAATAGCGAAGACTTGATCGTCCACAATAGTAGCCACTCCGAGGAATGCCTTAGCCTTCTCAGACTCTTTATCAGTGAAGAAACCAAACACAACAACAGGACTGGAAGCAGACAACTCTTTGGCTTGTTCGGCCGAGGTAACTTCAACAGCTGGAGGTCCAGTCTTCTTCTTAAGCCAAGCTACAATGTCATCAGCTTGACGGCCCCCTGAAACAATGTTTGCAAGTTCATAAATTGTATTTATAAACTTTATACAGGCGTGAATAAGTAGAACATTTCAATTACTGATAAAGCGCATGCTTTAGTAGAAGAAAATTTTAAATACCTGAGTAATCAATAGGGCTGCCTTTCCTGAAGAATTTGAGTGTAGGGTAACCTCTGACTCCATAATTTTCAGCGAGGTCTTGTTCTTGAGTCGCATCGACTTTTGCGAGCTTGATGGGAGATTCTTCCTCCAGAAGCTTAGTGGCAGCTTTAGCGTACTCCGGAGCGAGAGACTTGCAGTGGCCGCACCACGGTGCGTCTGTCACGTAAATAAGAATTATTCTTGTAGGTAGTCGGCTAAGTCGGCGATCATAGGTACCACGCCGCGCGCCGGCATGATTTGAACATGACGTGTCATCGTTTTGAGACAAAGTTAATGATAAAAAATAATATTTTGGCTGTTAATTATGATGAAACAAAGAACGATAGAGTAAAATAAAGGACACTTACAGAATTCAACTAAGACGTAGTCGGTGCTCGAGACAACACCATCAAAGTTGCCTTTTGTTAGGACGAGAACATTTTCTTCGGTGGTGACATCGTCTCCGAGGGCAAAGCCCAGTAGAGCCAAGGTGGCAAAAAATATAACACGCATATTTATCTATTTTTTCGACCCTAATATCTGAGCCTTCTCAGAAGACGAATCTCAACTAAATGCCGACAGAATCAGCCGAAAGAAAAATGCCACTCAATCCTTCTCACTTTGACGTGGCAGCGTCGATCGTGTGTATGGCTGTGATTGGCAGAAATTTTTCTTTTTTTATTGGAAGTGACAGATCTCTCAGAACTAACTTTATTTTCCAGCAGCAGTCTAACGGTTATAAACAATGAAGTTAATGTAAACTGTGTTTTGACTGATGTATGTGATACATTGCTACTTCGTTTTGGCACAAATAAAAACTTACCAAAGATAAGAAGTAAATGTTATGTTTGGGCTTAGAGCATTAAGATGTTTGTTTCCATCTATTCTTTATTTTATTTTTAAACCTATCTTTATTTTTTATAACCCCAAAAAACTTTACATATCCGAACCCTCCTTAGAGCATTAAGGAACCCTCCGAATGATTGAGGCATAAGATTGAAGTATAGGGACAATAAAATCATAAAATATCCGAACTGAAACCAGCTGATTTTGACAGTATTTGACAGTTGGTTACATACGTCTATCACTCATTGTTTTTTTTGTTGATAGTTATAAATCCTGAAAATCCTGAATTTGAAATAAATAAACCTATCAAAATATATTAATTTAAATGGAGATGCATGTAGTTACATTGGAAAGTGAAAAAAGCGATTAAGCGAGATGATTCAGAGAGAAAGTGTGAAGACAAATAAAAAAGTGGTACTTAGGTAACTAATTTATATTTATTTAACTTGGATAATTTATCTATGTTTAGTATTTTTCTTTCATTTAAATTAAAATTTATATTACACACATTACATATTTAAAAATGGATAACTATTCAGATACATACAATTCAAATAATATGTTTAGGCTCCAGATAGTGGTATTACATTTTAAAAATAGGTAAGTAGTTTTTAGCAGTAGCATTTTTTACATGTCTCTGGTATTCTAATTACACACTAGTTGTAGTATACTGATTCTGGCACACAATACAAATTTATTTTAGAAGATTTGAACTTGGCCACCATCCAATTTTTATAGTTAAATTCTTCCTAGTACGAAACAGTTATCCGTTGAACCCAGTAATTACTTACCTATTGTAAAAATTTTATCAAAGATAAGAAAGATATTTTAGGATTTAATTCATTGTTTTATTCTTTAATGGTAAGAAATTCAATATGATATTTTTATATTTTTATGCAAATAAATAGGTAATTAATTCACGTAAAATGTTAATTTTATGTAACATGTACTATACTTATTCTGTGGTAACGTTTAAAAACTCTGTTTTCAAACCCTATGTAAGCAATATACTAGTTTATAAACATTTAATGACTGTATCAGTAATTAATTTTTACCGCTCATAGCAGGTTGGATATTAAATATTTAAAACCAGTTACTGAAATCCTCAACAACAAACATTTAATACTAAGTTTGAAATTTATTAAAATAAAATCTGTGTGTGGAAGAAATGCAAGGCTTCCATTTTCTGGGAGAGTTCAAGGGAATGATACAAAAACCACAGGGTAGTTACAGTTTGTGGCTAGGCACTAAATTCTGCTTCAAATGAAAGATTGCACAGAATTTCTATGAAATTATCTTAAAAATAAGTAAATTGGAACTAACTATCCTTGCAACGGGAGTAGATAAGCACTCTAGTGGGTACTTTAACAAACCAACTATAATGATTGTTCAGTAACAACCAATAAAAAGTAGGTAAGTAGAATCCGTCAAAAACTACATTGCAAGCCTTCTTTCTTAATTTACTTTTTAAATAATCATATCCATTATAAAAAGGCTTACCTACTTACAGAGTAAACATTTATTATCAGGTAATCACAGCCTACAAAATAACTATCCTTACAGTACCAAAGTGCCTATTTAGCTACTTCCGTGATTGTGTTTAATATGTTAAATACTTGTGTATGAAAATGTGGTTTGAAATAATATTTTAGATGCCTGAGCTAACTGTGACCTCAGAAATATATGAGGAATATGATTACAGTTCTAAACGAACACCCAGCAATGAAGGAAGTAAGTAAACTTAAGTAATTGCAGTTTAAATAAGCAAATGTGGAAGATTTCTATAGATTTTTCATAAATCCCTGCATTAAATTCAAAAACAGCAGGGCCCCTATTTAATAATTGTGACAAATGTCATGATAATTTTATATCCATTGCGTCGAAAATTTTAAAATAATACAAACTATTCATAGGTACACCAACCGCAAGGTAAACCAAATTGTCACATTATTGTATGTATAATAAGTATATATTTAAATAAAAAAAGTGTTTAGGTAGTATATCAGTTGTCTAGCACCCATATTACAAGCTAAAGCTAAGTAAACTTAGTTTGGGGTAGATGCCGCTGTGTGAAATTGTCCAGGCATTTATTTATTATTAAATAGGGCCCAGTTCATCTATTATAGTATGTTTGTGTGTGTATTTTATGTTTGTGTATGTGTGTGTTTATTTATTATCTCAATATCATCAGAGTAAATCAATACAGAAAAATCTGTTTGGAATATCTTGTAAGTTCTAATTTCATTTATGATTTCAGATGTCATATCAGAATTTCCTTTCCTCCTGCCAACCAGTAATGTCAGTGCCAAATTCGATGATGATAACGACTTAGATATAGAAAGGCCAATAAAAGATGTTATTAAAATAGGTAGGTAAGTAGGTACCAAACTAAATTAAAAAAAAATGAATATTGGTCTTCAAGCCACTATCCTAATTTTCGTGTCTTCTTCTGCAACAGAGCCACCATGGAAAATACCGATCAATTATATCAAATGATTTTCGTAAAATATACATGCTGTACATGTGCTTGTTAATGCTCTACCTATGTATATGGGGTTACAAAATAATATATATTATTTTATAATGGTAACTTTCAAATTACTTTCGGAAATGATAACATTATCTAACAGTAGGTACACTACATACAAGATATCGTAGGTATTTATACAGGGTGTGAATGAATGAACCAAAAATTGGAAACTTTTCTTTCTTCAGACCATCAAACTGAACAACTTTTACAATGGGACCAACTCTGCAATTGCAAAAAAAATAGCATGAAACAGCTGATTTTCTTTCGCGATTTCCGAGTTGGTCCCATTAAAAGTCGTTCAGTTTGATGGTCCGAAAAAAACGGTTTTCCCATTTTTGGTTCATTCATTAACACAGCATTACCACCACATGATCATCTTTGCGATAAAAATCTTACTATTTTCAGAACATAGTTCGAAAACCAAATTGGCCTTGGTTGGCTTGCAAGTTTGGCGGGGTGCATTCCTGCTGGGTGACCTACTTATCCATTTGGGGACCAATGGGAAACTAAACGGGAAAACTATTTTGGAGTTAGGAGCAGGGACGGGGTTAACCAGCTTCGTCGCGGCTTTGTATGCCAAAAAAGTGATATGTACAGGTAAGAAAAATGGCTTTTATTTCTATTACGTCAAGGTAGAAAATAAAAATATATTATCTAAAACTTCCGTTCATTCAATAGATGAACAACAGTTACTTTGGATTAAAATTGATAAAAAATTATGTAATTCTCATGTCATAAGAAAAGTTAGGGTCGCAGCTTAGAGAAAAAAAAACTAATTTTTTTTTATATGAGAGAGGTACCATTTGGCATACAGCAATTTCCTAGGTCGTCTACAATATCCCAGAACCGTTTTTTATGATGAAATGAATGGCCATCCATTGTTAACAAAGAGTACATCCCTTTATCACCAGTCGCCACGGGATAGGAGGCAGTGGCGATAAATTCATCGGTCTCGGAGGGGCGCGTTGGGGTGACGTATTTATGAACTATTGACGATAACACTGTAAAATAAGTTATAGCTGTACCTATTTTAAAATACAAAAACGCTCAAAGTTCCTTTATATCGTAGGTATACCTAGATCCGATTTTTGGCAAATTATACATATTCGGAGAAAAATATTGGTTTTATTATAATAATTTATTAAAATAAACGACGCAGGTATTACTCCGTTTTTCTTATTCATTTGTTTCAATTATATTTAGTAGTACAGTTAACAGCATGTTGCTAGCGACACTTGATATACCAAGTCCTAACCGTTTCAAAAGCAGCTGAATGCAACGGAGTAAAATAAGAAAATAAAGCAAAATTAAGTTTTAACAATAAGGCACGTATATTCAGATCATTGTTAGGACATACAGAAAAATCAACAACAAAACGAATACAGTTTAGTCTCTTTAAGTGACAATTTTTAAACTAAAATTTCACCGGCACTGGAACATAAAAGGTTTGCCGCGTCGCTAACAGCAGCGGTAGTCGAATGATATTAGCATTTCTCTTTTGTTTTCAGATATAAATATCGGTGGTATACTAGAACTTGTCAGATTAAACGCTAAGTATAATTCCAAGTTCATCAAGTCGGAGTTTAAAGTAATGCCACTTAACTTCAAGGAAACATGGAGCCAAGAATTAACGAACGAAATGAAAGATGTCGACATCTTGATAGCTGCTGATGGTATGTTCATTCTTGTACTTTAATTTACATTTACTATATATAATTGTATTTTTGTCAGTCACTTGACAGAACACTGATATGATGACCCAATGGTTCTAGATTCGATTCTCAGGGGGATAATAAATAGTATAGTCAACCAATTTTTTTCCTAGGCCACTAGTGGCTTAACATGTTTAATCAATTTGTTTATCTGTGTAAGTGCTTATCGAATGACGTTAGTAAAAGTTTAAAAATAAGTTAAAGCGACAAGATTCTGTAGTAGCTTATATAGGAATCAAATTGGTTAACCGCTTAAGGCCCGTTTGGATAACTTCCAAGATTTTACTTCATTGTCTGTCGCTGCAAGTGTTTAAAAATTTTTGAAACAAACGAATCCCTTTTCTGTTACAGTAATCTACGACGATGACGTCACCGCGGCCTTCGTAGACACAATACAAAAGATCCTCAACACGACTGCTCCCAAAACGTTGTATGTGGTTCTGGAGAAGCGCTACGTGTTCACGATTGAACACATGGACTCCGTAGCGCCCTGCTACGAAACATTCCTCGCCTTGCTACACAAGGTTAAGACAGGCAACGCCCATTCCACGTGGACTGTCGAACAACTGCAACTCGACTTTCCGAAATACTTTACGTACGAACGCGTAAAAGAACTAGTCCTATGGAAAATCTCATCAAAACCTAATTAAAGACATTTTTCTGTGATAAATAAAGTATTTTACGAAAAAAGAATGTTTTATTGAATGAAAAAAGGTGTTGTAAAATAATCTTATATTTCAATTTGGTTTACTTGATTTAACACTATTACCTAGATACAATGTAAGCCGACCAATTTTCTAAGATATTAAATAAATAAAACTAGACAAATACAAAACTTAATAATAATTTAACGTAGTACAAGATGTATATGTAGTCTAAATTCGATTTACTGGCTCACCGTTATCACTAGACATAGGGATTATAATCTAGACTTAAAATTATTTCTGCGTGGGCCAAAATTCGTTGTACTTGGTGAGGAAAGTTTTCCTAAGTTCTGAGTTTCTCGCTTGTTGGTCCTTCTCCTTGCTGAGGGTCTCGACGCTTTGACCGACGCATAGGTCTCCGCTAAAGTGGATGATCACCACTTGAGTGTTGAATGTTACGTTTTTGTCTGGACTCTGCTTCGTGTAATTCGTCTGTGGATTAAACTCCATGGGGAACGGCAGTGTCAGTTCGTCTGCAAGCAAGGAATAATTTAAGCAAAGCTAGAAAATGTTATAATAGCGTCTGTAAGATGTGATTTTCAATAATAGCCGATTTGAATTGCAGGTAAACAAAGGATGATTAAGCAAAATAATTTTCATTTACTAATTTTCTACAAAATAACACTATACTGCTTCGAAGGACCATGTCTTTGGTGGTCGTCTGGACAACTTTTTATACTGATATTTTTAATCTGTTCATCATAGCTATTTTAATTTACTAATAATATAATTATAGTAATTTAAGGAACACGATGGCGCAGTGAGTTATCGCAATCCAGCAGTTAAGCAACTTTCGTAAGGATCGGTCATGCATGCGAGCTCCTCCGTGATTCCAAAGGCACGTTAAGCCGTTGGTCCCGCCCGGTTGCATTTGAAGTCCTAAGCCTACTAATCGGCATGGGGGCTGGGCCATTAGGCCGGTATGGCTCGAGCTTAAGGCTGGCCCCAGACCTACCGGTTTCATTTCTTTGCTTTGCTGTTCTAGTAGAACAGGGGGCCGTACCGGCTAACGTATCGATCTTCGAAAAGCCTGCCGGGCTTCAACTTAAAACATATAAATCCAAGTAAGAAGTTTCGTTTTGTAGTTATTTAGAAGATAAAGATGTTCGTGTGACATCATAAATTAGGGTTCGCCATTTTGGCCCGATTGGGGCTCGATTTATCTGTTTTAATTTGAAGCTCGGCAGACTTTCCGAAGTTCAATGCGTCAGCTGGTAGCCCCTGTTCAACTAAAACAAAGAAAAGCAAAGAAATGAAACCGGTTAGGTCTGGGGCCAGCCTAATTATTCAGCCATAAGGAAGCCTGTGCCCCAACATTAGGTACATTAAAGTGACTGATGTGTAGGATGTACTGACGTGCGGAGTACTCGTCAGGGCTCTGTACGGAGTCGCCGGTGCACTCGGGCCCGCAGCGGCCGTCCTTCAGGATGCCGCGCATCGTCGTCAACTTGCTGAGCGCCTTCTCGTTCAGCTTGCTGTTCTGGTCGTTCTTGTGCTTGTCTATGTTTCGGAGGAACTTTTTCATCTGAAATGTAGTTTGAAACCTCTGCAGATCATCGGAGACCTGCGCTGCCATCGCGTTTCGCGCTTGCGTATATGTCTCGACGACAGCCCGGACCATATAATACAATACATACAACAAACATTCATACAAAATTACATTAAACTATGCAAAGTCAGTTATTAACTATTTTAACCAGCCGTAAATACCGCGCAACACGCGATGGCAGCCCAGGCTGTCGTCCGGTTCTTTACAGGTATGTTGTTTACGGCTTCAAATTCAAAATAGTTGAAGTCGCCTGCGCATTACTTCAACAAGAGGATCTTTTGTCTTAATGTAACGTCATGTAGTGTAGGTAACAGGAAATATTTTGACCTAAACAAAATCGTTCTCATCCATGATAAGGTTCTTGATAACATTTGCCACATTAGCACTAACTACGTGTATGTAATGATCAGATAATAATTACCGTTTTAGAGATTTTTTTGGGTGTGTCTTGATAGGACATCTTTGGTTCACCTGGATTGCTTCCAACTACATACATTGTGCTCTTTGGTATATCGAAATCAGAATACCCGGACGCTTGAGGCTCGACCGGCTCCTTCTGTCTCCCGGACAGAGTCGACGACTTGCTGTTCGTCGGCACGTACCCCGACTTTGCGGCATTCTCCGATTGGCACTTTGGTATCACAGTCTTATTTTTATTCCTGTGTTTCCTTGGCACAGGCGAATCATCCTCGTTTGACAGACTCTCCTCCGACGTCGACGGAAACACTTCGTTTAAACTCAAGACTTCCACGTGGCATTCTTCCAAGTTCAGTGGGTTTTCAATGTCAGCCAATTGACATAGTTGATCGGTAGAATGAATGCTGATAAACGATTTTTGTCCGGAACACAGAGACGATTCTTCTTCGCCAGAGGACGATGTCTTCTTCGACACAGTTACTGCAAGGTTATAATTTTTAAAATCAAGAAGGAATATTTAATACATGACAGAGGTACTTACCAGCGTATGTGCAAGTTTCTGCAGGATTGTAATTTACTGGTCCCTCTACAGAAAGCAAACAATATTCCTATAGTTTAACCGTAGTTTGTAAAGTTGTTTACAAATATTAATGGCCTACCCACTATACCTTCGTCTGCATGTCTTTGGGTGAGTTGTGCGTCTATTTTAATTTTATCAGATGATTTGTAGCTGTTCTTCGAATGTGACATTTTAACAACAAATTTCAGTTTGTGAACTTTGTCAAATGGCTTTCCATTTTTCTCTTTACAAGGCCCCCTTGACAATTCTAATTTTGATATTCACGTCAAAATAGTTTCAATTTTTTAAGCCAACTCATTTTTGACATTATTTATTTTTATTGTAATTAATTGAGGCTTTGGGAAAGATTTTTGTAGAATCTTTGAAACATCATATATAAGAATCAAGAACATTCATCACCATAAAGTTGAAGTTGAAGAATCAAGAACTTTAAATTCTTCTATAAGAATATATGGCAAAGAGAAAATTTTACTATGCGTTCACTTCATCATTGCCGCTACCTCCCGGCCCGCCTCGTCATACCGCACCCCCTGCGTCTCCTTTCTAGTACGGCTAGCAACGCAAAGCTTAATTTTTGTTTCGGTTGATTTAATCATTACGTTCGTTATTTGTGTTGTTATAATGATTAAAAGAGTAAAGTTTCTACATTATGGCGAACCTAACTTGTTATATAAATTTATTACACTCTTTGAACAAGAATAAAATGAAAAACAGTTGAAAAACACGATTACTTTTTTGTCTACAGTACCGTTAGCTGTGACGTCATAACGGTCGTCGACGGCAATCACGAAGTGAACGCGTAGTACATATTGAAATACCAGGTTTTGTACCGCAAGCGCTCTGAAGTTGGTCACTTCTGTTGTACGCATTGCTAAAAATTGCATTGTACCTTCTCAGACAAATGCGAATCCTTTATTTTTAGTAGTAAGATAGGTAAGTTAAATAAAAATTAATATATCGAAAATAATTGTTATATATTTCATTTCATAGTAAGTACAAGTAAATTACGAACATTACATCACTTACTCAAGATGGAACAATACAAAAAAATAACAAAATAATGGTTTTTACATACATACTTACTTAGAGAACACAGAAATTTCCAAATACGCAAATACTTATAAAAATTAAATCATGAGAAATTACTGGTGTAACATATTAGGTGCTTTTCACACGAGTACTTAAGGCACTTTGTGTGCGCCGTACTTTTAAAAATATAAATAAACTTATATTATCTGGATTATTATGTATCAGTAGAAATGTGATGTAATTAAATTTGATTCGTATCAGCTCTCAAATAAATGTATGTACTAGCACGACGGCACATCAAAGTATTCCTTGACTTTAACTGTTTAATTTGATGTGCTCTCGTCTTTACCATTTCATCATTCTAGTTATAAATATTGAACACTATTTTAAGTTATACTTAATAATTCGTCATGAACTGAACTAAGTAATACTAACTTGAAAGTCCATTTATTTAAGAGTTTTATTGGGTAAACGAAAAATGGTGTCATGACAATAAAATATAGAGTGATATACTCAGATTAGTTAATAAAATAGATCCTTTATAAAGTTATAATTACGAACAGGTCGAGTTATTTGTTCAAAAAAATACTCTTAAATAAATGGACTTTAGATAATTATATTCCTAACAATTATTATGTTGTAAATCTAACACACGGACTTCAGAATGAAAACATTGGAAACGGTCATTTATTGATTTCGTATTTTAAAGATTAAATACAAAATTAACTCTGTTACTTAGATGAATTTTGTGATAACTTCATCCCTACATATTATTAATAATTATAAAATCGAAAGTAACTCCATTTGTCTGTCTGTTACGATTTCACGCCTAAACTACTGAACCGATTTGATGAAATTTGGTACAGAGATAGAGTAGAGCTTGAGAAAGGACACAGGCTACCTTTTAACGCAAAACAAGGCTTGAAGAGGTTGAAATAGGGGATCTAAGTTTGTATGAAAGTAATTTGGTTTCGAAGCTACGATCTTCGATAAAAAAATAATATAGGCTAAAATTAATATGCGTATATATGTATCTCAGCGTTGTTGATAATTCCACCCCCGAAGGGGTAAAAAGGGAGATGAAGTTGTGTACAGATAATCCTTATAATTTTCGAAGTAAAAATAGCTTTTTTTTATATTTATGCTTATATTTAAACTAACGCAACGTATACGTATGTATATTGGTATTGTTGGAATTTCAACCCTTAAAGAGGTGAAATGGGTAAATAAGCCTAAAAATGATTTATTCAAGTCCAACATGGTAGACATGATTTAACCCCTAGAGGGATGAAATGGGTGGTAAAATTTTATGGAACAATTAAAATAAATATTTCGGCGTCGACGTTCGTAGGAGTACTTCTATTAAGCAAACACACTTTACGATCTTCCGAAAATCAACCCGTTAGGGCAAAAATGGGTTAGGTAAACCTAAAAATCGATAGTATAATTATGGATGTCGTTATTGAGGCTTTATGGGATGTTGATTGCAAAAATGGCATTTATTTTGAAGTCTAACATAGCGAACATGATTCAACACCTTAGATGGGGTCGGGGAAGGAAAGGGACGAGGAGGGAAAGGGGATATAATCTCTGGACCCAATTCTGAACGGGATCGGGGACGGGAACGGGAAAAGGGAAGCAGAGGCAGCGCGCTTGGTGGGGATAATCACGTTAAAACAGCTGATCGGATTCTGTTGAATTAAAACAAGGATTTTCTCGAATATCCACGCAGATGAAGTCGCGGGCGGAAGCTAGTTGTGATATAATTGTCCACATCAATACATTTAGTACCTATAGTCTAAAATAATAAATTATTATCTAGTAGGTTTCATCAAGACAAAAAGTATAAGGTAGGTATTTTCTGGCGTGTGTTTAGAACATTGATAACCATCACGAATAATTTTCAGTGTAAAGTTCAACATGCCAGAATAGAATTTATTCTATTATATTCTTGCAAAAAAACTATAGTTCCTGTATCAGCATTTACAACGTCTTGCGACAATCAATCATTTAACTAAACATTAGAGCCGATTCACACTTCACAATAAAACAGCACGATAATGATAAAAATACCGTTTTTAATCTTTAACAACTAAAAAGTTTTTATAAAGCAGTCTAAGAATTTTTTAAACGACTAATTCACGATACATTTTACGCAAGCGCCCTGTTTGCCAGTTATCGATATTAAACATCATTATAGATAGATCATCCCGTTTATCGTATGCAAAGATCAAATCGATCTTTCATAAAACCACCTAAATTAGCTAAGGCTGTATATGATTTGAAGTTCTGCAAATGAACTTAGGGTGCGTTTCCACTGAGGCGGAGCGGTGCTTAGACGGTGCATGAATTGACCAATAACGATGCACCGGTTGAGCGGAGCGGTGCTTGGCGGTGCATGAATTGACCAATAATAATGCACCGGCTGAGCGGAGCGGTGCATGAATTGACCAATCACGAAGCACCGCTAAGCATCGTTCCGCTACGCTTTAGAGGAAACGCACCCTTAAGCGAGGCTTTGTGCGAAAAATGTCTAACTTCAAACGATTCTCAACTTTAAAGTCTACAATGTAGTTTTTAATTTCAATTGAGAAACTGTAATATTAAGTTGGTCAACAGTCGCACGCAGCGAACATTCTCGTCGCATCAATATGTTTGTTCTATCATTTAGTATTATTATTCAGTTAAAATCATTTCTTCAGTTAAAATCAACATGACCACCGAAACACGATATACAAGGTGTTACAAAAGTACCCCTAATGCCGAATATGGTATATAGGGACCATCGAACTGAACAACTTTTACTATGGGGCAAACTCTGAAATCGCGAAAAAAAAAAACAGTTGTTCCATGCATTTTGATATTTGCGATTTTAATTTTTGTATGAAACAGCCGATTGTTTTTTCATATCGTATCGCGTTTTAATGGTCATGCGGGGCGCACGAATAAACTTTTAATAAAATAAATTTAACCTTAAATAATTTATAAGTCGGTTACATAATTTAAATTGATATAACAAGAGTTCTAATCCCTTACAATGTACATCATAGACAGTAAATAAATATCCGATATCATGTAGGAGATTTTTGACCTTTGAAGTAGCTAAAGAAAACTAGAATCAGGGTACACACAGCAAACAATGTCAAATTACATCAACCAAATTTGAACTTAAAACACAAGAAGTTAAGATTTAAAACCGATTGGAAACAAATAACAGATTTGGATAACCATGTTGACTGTATCAAAACCATACTCAGACCGAAGAAAACATTTGTTTTGTTACATTGACTTGACCGAGGCTAAAAGACAGCTTCAAGAGTCCTAACCAATCAGCCATGGAGGTCACAAATACTAAAATTGAAATTAATATTGAAAGTATTCTGAATATATTTAATTTCATACAGATAAGACTTAAATATGTCGTGATTCATACAATCACGACAACATCACTATTCTAATAATAAATCATTTTTCAATGAAACCTAACCTTATGCTAAAATACATACTAAAACATGACTAAGACCTGATACTACAATATTTTCTGGATGTTGTATTTGAATACAAATATATAATTAGTTTTTTGTTGATGTCCTAAAATACATGATGACTCAAGACGAATTCATTAAACTTTTAAAATACATTGTTGTTACTATCAGGTCCATTATATTTAAAGTTGTGGTTTTAAAATTTAATTACTTGCGTTATTTTTATATTAGACTTGACTTTAAAGGCAAACCATGAACTTTTGCAAGGAATACAAACAAATTCTTCATTTTGAGAGATCCTGCGATATTTCATGTCAGTCCATCAATTTTATTGCCTACCAGTTGCTATAGTTATTGCTATAAACATAAGTATCTTATGGTGGCCTAAACAATGAGGTCAGTGAATTGGCAGTGTCGTTACAACATTTGTAATAATTGTTTTAATCAATCATGCGTATTTCATTTAAAACACGAGTATACTGCGAAAACGCCTCGTTCATACTTATTTATTTACAAGAATTCCTTTACTAACCTAATGTTTCCTTTCACAAGCACAGTTGCGAACATTGAATTTTTAATTTCCAAAACTTGTTAATTAAAAACACATGACATTCATCAAGAGATCTAAGATCAAAGTAACGGATCTTAACTCCAGCCAGTCATAACTTAGTAACTTAGTCGTCATCCATTACATGGACATTGTTTTACTTAACAATAAAACGCCTTATCATTTCAGAAAGTAAAATTGTGAGGACACACGTGACTCGAAATTGTTAACAGCGCCAAAATATAACGAGAAATATGCAAAATCATTTTGGATTTGCCTAATTTAAAACATAAATCGACAAAACAACACTAATATTCACTAAACTCGACGCACAATAACTTACATTTAACAGTAAAATTAATAATCTTGTAACCAATGCAATCAACGGATTCTCTGGCAATTTGTGGCATGCAGTAAAAATGTTCCAAAGTGAACAGTGTATAATGTAAGAACAGTAAAAGATGCTTTCGTATTGTACTTCAAGATGAGAGCAGTCCTATTAGACACAGAATATTCGCTATACGGAACTTTTTCTTTCCGATATAGAAGACCGTTTACGGCTGTGTATGCTTCCGGAGGACATTTTCCTTTTGGTTTCCACGTGACTGGGTCCGGGGCTCGCTGATTTATTGAAGTTGGAACTGGTACTGGCCATTCTATTAGCATTTTGTAGGTTGGATGTTTTCCGTCTGACAGACGGTGAAGCCTCTACGTTGTTCAACTTAGCGGTAGTCGCTTGTGGTTTTTGATCTATAATGGCCGGTTGCTGGTACTTCCCTACAGCGTGCCAGTGTTCGCGCTGCGCTTTCAACGATTCCCTCATCTTTTCTTTGGCTTCGGCGTTATCTGCCAGCATTTGGTTGAGCATCTGTATAGTTTGGTATAAGGCGACCGGGCTGAGTAGTCCGAAGTCGTGAAGGGAGGACATGTGGAGGATGAAGTTCCTGTAAAGGTTTTTTTCTAGGAGTTCCTTACCTTTCATCTGTAGGAACATCTGGCAGGCGAGCGGGATCTGGCAGTCGCCAACGTAGTTGTACTTCATCACGTGGAGGTTCCACATCTTCATCAGCTCCTTCTCTCCCTCGTTGACGTCGGTGAACTCGTCGATCATCATCATCGTCTTTTGTTGCAGCCACAGTGGGTCAGTCTCGCTCTCTGAGTCTATGTCCAACTCGTTTGGATATACCGGTAGGCAGGTGATGGTGTGATGATACAATCTGTAAAAGAATGTTTAAAATCATTTTATCAGAGTTTTTAAACTTGTCTATTTCTTAACTTTATTATGTATCTGATAATGATTACTATGTTTATGTCTTACGGCTTACCTACATATTATGTCCAGTCATATAAGGTCGTGGGGTAAGCTAATGTATGCATGCACCGGCGATTTTATCATTGTGTTGTTAGTTATGGATGAGCTGAGCCTCTATATCCTAATAAAGCTACAAAAACTCTGCCAGACTGAAGACTTATACTTCAGAAAATGCTGTAAAACTTACCCATTACGTAGTCATGAACCGACGCTAAGCAATGTAGAGCTATGTCTTACCTATTGTGTCCAGTCAGGTACGGCCTCTGAGCCTCGACTAATTCACTATCATCCAGCTCCAGAAATTCCGCCAGACTGTGTCTCGGGGCGCGGCGGCGGGCCCTGGGGCGCCACGCCAACACGTGCGTGAGGCTCGTCCGCCTCGCGGGGCCCCGCGCCCCGCCTCGCCCGCGCCCCGCGCCCGCTATCAGATCGTGTGGAGATCCGGTGTATGAGCCGTCGTATAGCTCGTTTATGGATACGTCTATACGCGCCCCGCCGGGGATGGGCTGGAAATAAGTATGGTTTATTAGTTGATGTTGTGGTGTTGTTTAAAAATTAATCTAATCGATGTCGCCACGAGGTCGACGCAGCTTTCCGTTAGCATTTTCCTCGGAAACTACGGGGCCGATTTCGATGCGGTTTTTTGCATTCCAAAAGTTTCATTTCAGAGTAGGTTCTTAGACATGTTTCATGGTGGTAGACCACCAGGGGGTGCTGCAGCAACCAGATAAGTCGGCACTTCAAGAGTTCTCAAAAACTAGTAAACCGATTTAGATGCGGTTTCAGAGTAGGTAACATATGAATTCTTTAAAAAGTTTTTAAATATGAACTTACAGAATAGTACAATAAAAGTACAAAACAGATCAAATAAAAAATATATCTTTGTTGATGTCGTCATACTCACGAAGTAGGTAAAGTTGAATCTGGAGTGGCACAGCTTGAGGTGCTTGAGCAGCGAGTAGAGCGTGCCGCAGTCGAGCGAGCACCACGGGCAGTGCAGGTCGTCGCACGCCTCCGTCTGCTGCCGCGAGTTGTTGTTGTACAGGAACTGGTAGATTATCTGCTGCCGTTTGGACTCGCCTTCGCTCGGTTCCTTTGACTTTTCTCCTAAGAACGCGAAAGTAGGATGATTTTAACGCTTCAACGCCCGGAAAATGAGACACAAGAGATATTCCATTATTATCTGGCCGCTCGGGCGTTGATGAATTAATGGTAAAATTGACATCAAAATTACTGATTTTCATTTTTTTTAAATCAAAGAGTGATATAGGTACTCTCAAGACAATCATAATAATGTTCCACACAGAAAAAAATACTGCTGCACATGGCTTGGGTTAAGCTCAGTACAGTGCCGTTCAACCTTGTTGGCGGTTGTAAAGTTATGCCGTTATGCGCGTAGCTGTGCCACCATTCGCTTTTCTCACCCATCCCCTCAACACATCTACATTGTTCTGCGCATTGTCTCGTTCCGCCAAAGTTTGAATCGCACTATACAAATTGTATTTAAGGAAAAATTGCTTTTAAATGGTGAACTATTAATTTCTAAAAAAAAACTAGCTAACCTTTCGCGTTATTACCATTTTTGACATCACTATTGCTGCTTTTCTGCATAGAATGTCTATCTTTACTGCTGCCCCCCTCTTTTTTCATGCCATTCGTTTCATTGCTCTGTTGGTACAGTTTGGGCCTGTTCACCAGGCCATTGGTAGGCTCCTGACTCCAACTAAGCTTAAGTTTGAGCAGGGGACGTACTTTGAATATGTCAAATGGATTTGTTTCTGAGTGCAAGTCATTCTCCTGAAACAAAATAATTAAATTCAATTTAGAAACTTCTAAAATTTTGCTGTTTTCCAACTTTGACAGTGATTTAATTATAAAAATCAACTAGCCTATCAAGCTAGGCTACTGCTTTTCTTTAGGTAGCAATTGCGCCTGTACGTGTTTGTTTAGTTAGTAATTTAGGAATAATAAATACTAACATAGATAAGTCTTACTACAAATTAATCATCATCGTCCTGCCATATCCCAATTTATTTGGGGTTGGCGCAGCATGTCTTTTTCCATACATCTCTATCACTCATCATCTCAATTTAACTTCCTTTCTAGCCATATCCTTTTTTATACAGTCCATCCATCTTTTCTTTGGCCTTCCTCTCCCTGTATATCCATCCACATTCATACTTAAAACTTTCGCGTAACATGCTCCTCATTTCATTACATGTCCATACAACGACAACCGGTTTCCACTTAACTTTTCCGTTATTGGCGTTACTTTAACTCCCTCTTATGTTTTCATTTCTAATTTTGTCCTTTCGCGTAACACCACCCATTCCCCTTAACATTCTCATTTAACTACATGCATTTGTCTTTCATTAATCCACTTGGTGGCTCAACACTCCGATCAATACATGACAGCAGGTCTTATCATTGTTTTGTATATCTTCTCTTTAAGTAAATTAAATAAATAAAAATAAATGAAATGAAATTTAAATTAATTATGAAAATTACATTAATGCATTATTCTTTGAAACACTAGTTTATGTTTATACAATAAATAAGTAATGGGCTTAACAATACATTAAGATGGATTCAGTTTCTACTATATACTAAATTAAGTATTTTCTTTAGAAATTGACAAAGACAGGGCTACAGTACAAGTTCAGATTAAGATTTTTCTTCTCACAGTGATGTGAAATAAAATAAGGCTTAGATTATAATTCGCTTTTGCATTGACATGTTAAGTAAGATATTGCTGGTCTGTTGATACAATACCCTTTATTCAAAAATGTGTTCTAAAGTTAGACATGCAGGTTAAAGTTAAATGACTGATGCTGTCATTTTTATTTGCTGCAATGAAGACAAAGACCGCACCAATTTAAATCCAGGTCCACATTAGAATAGGATGAATTCAGTTGAATCATTTATCTTTTTTAGAGTTAGATGATGTATTGATGATAATCAACCAATAGCAATCACAAAATCCTAGCCAAAAAAAGATTAGTCTCTTACATTAGGTATAGTTTCCCATTGTGCCATCAGTATTTTGTGTGGTGATCTTGCAATTGTTGTATCTCTGCTACCAGGAGTTGCATCGTGGAGCACCAGGTCATACTCGCCATTAGTGAGGAGGCAGCGGTTGTGTTTGTCATAGACAATTAACTCACTGCCATAGAGCTTGGTCCATTTATTGTCATTTGAGGTAGAGTGCAAATGATCTGATGATGTTGATGATTTGAGTCTTTTAGTCAATGGTTCTGTAAATTAGATAAAAGATAAATGCCATAGAAAAGCACAATTATTATTTTGCAATCCATGAAAAAAAAAGTTGCTCAGTTATTATTACCAAATGATTGAAAATTTAAATTTTTAACTCAAATTTCGTTAATGAATAATAACTAAAGAAACTTTAAATAGTAGGTTTCAAACATTCCTTTTTGGTTTTGCATGAAAATGAAAATAAAACCTATCAAATTCAGGGGATGTGTTTGTGCCTACATTGTTAAACAACTACTGAAAGAAACAGTACTTACCACCACTTTCCCCATTAGTTATTTCATTAGATCCAGAAGCTCCATTGGTGGTAGCGTTGCCAGAAGCTCTGGTGACAGTAACCCTCAACATAAGCATGTAGGACTTCACATTAGGTCCTTGGGATGGACTGAATGTGTCACTAGAAATGCTCACAGCTGATGCCATTGCTGGAGGCTCTGAGGTAGATGGGTTCAAGGGCACTGAGCAGCTACCAACCTACAAGAAGTTTACAGTTATTTCAGGATCAAATACTGATACAGTTATTTTTAAGATGTGTCCACTCAAAACATCATAACAATACTCACTGAAACTTCAACAATAGCTGATGAACTTTCTTTCCTTTTCTTATGGCAAATTTTTAACAATAGTGTTTCTACTTTCACTTGGTAATCTCTAGGATCATCTAAGCTTTTGTCATAGAAACCTAGAAATGTCAGAGTCATATAACCTCCCAAACTGTTTGGCTGAAGTTCAGTGCTCTTCTTAAGAGTTATTTTATCAAGTAATGAGTCCACTTTGAAGCCGATACGACTTTTGTTGCTTCTAGACATTCGACGTTTCATGTATGATAATGTCCTATTGAGAAAAATCGGCTGAAAGTAGAATGTTTTAAAATAATTATATTTTAATGACTAACCATATTACTGTTGCTTTTTGACGTAGCTTACTTACCGACAACATATTGCGAGTGCGTAAGAATCTGTATATTTGAGTAGGTTCTGAAAAATACGATAATTTTATGAACAAGCCATTGAAAAGGAAATGTTAGCACTCACTCAATAAAACTTACTTTCGAAAGCTTGTAAAAATAATTCATGATCTGCTTGTAAATGATCAATTTTTGAGGTTTTGTTAGTTTCGTTATCTTTATCGCGTTTCTTTGGAGGCATTTCTGGACTTTTTTATGGCGAAACAGTTACTAAAACCGCCAAGTTCATCAGTTTCCTTCTCAGTTCGTTGACATGACAGCGTCAGGGGAGGTCAAGAGACAATTTACTTTTTTTTATAAAATAACATAGATAAACACCTGTCACCTATAATGGTAGGTCCACACATTTCTATTTGTATTTGGTGTATTTGACATTGACAATAATTATGCCATGTGTAGAGAGTAGCACATTTATTGGAGTATTGGCCTATTTGGCCAATACAGCCTTTAACAAATACGGCTTACCGAAAGTCTGTCGGTTGTTCAAGGCGCTTCAAAGGAGACAAATAGGCGAACACGCAAATATAGCCACACGTTATGGTCATGTCCAATATTTAATTTAAATTTCATTGAAATTTTCACTGGACCCAACCTTAAATGTAATCGCTCTGATTTGAAAGATAGATATAATACATTGCTACTTTTCTTTGGTAAGTTTTATTTGTGCCAAACCGAAGTAGCAATGTATCACATACATCTGTCAAAACATAGTAAGCAACATAGACTTATTTCTTCTCATTAACTTCAATGTTTCAACTCTAATGTCAATTTATTTTTGTTTACTTGTTTTGTCAGTCTTGCTTGTCTTCTTTCTTTTCGTGCGATTCCTTTTGAATTATTGAAAATTGAAGTACATAATAAATAAGCCAAATATGTACGTATAAAATGCTGGAAACGAATATTAAAAAAGGAATATGTAAAAGACTCCGAATTGTTCAAAAAAATGCTATCAAGAGAGGTTTAGATCAAGACTTCCTGAAACAATATAATTACATTTGTAATTTAGGTCAAGCCAAGAAGAAAACGAATAATAAGAAAATTGTTGCTGCAGTGGTAGTTGTTTTTGTGATTTTGGTGTCAAGCAGTAGTTGGGTTAACAGTATACTGAGCTCAAGATGTTTAATGCCAACCAATTATCTAGTATGGGAAGCGACACGGCCTTTAGCTGATTGTGCATATTGTGAGAACGTTACAAAGCCAATTGTGTTGTATAATGTTACTAAAGAGGAATTCGTTGTAAGTAATTCATGATAATCCCAAGAAAAGTAATGTCTGTAAAATAACCATAATTTCTTATAAGGTCTCCCTTTTCAGAACTATTCATATTCCCCCAAGCCTATAATAGTAAAAAATGCTATTAACCATTGGAGGGCAACTGAAAAATTTAGTTTTGATCTATTTAAAAGACTGTACCAATTTACGGATGGCAGCTATGAGAGTCTAGAGGATGGATGTCAGTTTCTCAATTTTAAAACTAATTTGTTTACTCTAAAAGAAGTGTTTGACATGCCAGAAGCAAGGGCTAGGAATGACCCAGGGCAAGAGCCTTGGTATGTAGGTTGGTGAGTATTGTTACAACATTCAGAAACTTTGTTATTCTTCTTCTCATCTGTTCAAGACTATAGTGTTACTAAGTTAGACTATATTAACTTAATTTATGTTGTAATAACTACAATGCATTTTTGTTTTAACTTGCAGGGGTAATTGCCATCCAGATATATTAGCTAAAGTGAGACAGTATTATGATATCCCACACTTCTTGCCAGAAGATGCTGAATTTCCAGCTACTGAAAATATATTCTTTGGATATGAAATTGGAGCTGTTATGCATGTAAATATTAAATTAATTTAAATTGTTATAGTTGTTTTATTTCACAAAGACCCTTTTGCTATGAATGTGTTAGGTGTGCACATGCATATAATTGTTTTAGTGTGCGTCTGCACTGTATGTGCATGCCTAACAACATTCATAGCAAAAAGGGTCTTTCGTGAGATAGAACACTTATAAATGAAAATATACCTAAATACACAATAAGAATCTGCTGTTGGTTACAGTTAGACTACATATCAAGGCTTATGTGGCAGGGACAGGTGAAAGGTAACAAGATCTGGACTGTGGCCCCAGTGCCAGAATGTGACCTCATCTGTAACAAGTTTCACTATCAAGTTGAACCAGGAGATATTGGTAAAGTATATTTCATTATGTAAACCCCGATCCCGTTGTGTTGTTGTTTTATGTTCCCAATCTTTTTTTTACAGCAACTCCCTTTACATGTTAAATTTTTGTTGTAGCTCTCTTGTAAAAGATACCCAGATTTAGCTTTTGAATAACATATGATTCGAGCATACACATACCAGATACACGACGCTCCGGGGCATCGCAACAAACTGTTTGGGAACCACTGATGTAAACAATTATATTGATATTATTAATAAATTATATTGTTCATTTCAGTATTATTGGATACTCGAATTTGGTATCATGCAACCAGTATACCCAAAGGAGAATTCTCATTGACAGTGCAATCTGAATATGGATGACTGCAGCTATATTTTTATGTGATTATAAGTACAAAATGTATTTTTACATATCCAGTGACCAAATTGTAACTAGTACCTTTTTATATTTTACACTATTGTGTGCTTTTACTTATTTATTTATACATATAATAATGTGCCATGTATGTAGTGCAACTACTTATTTATTAAGCTAAGAATAAAGTGTCAGTATTTATTATGATTATGAATTAATAAACTTTTTAAACTAATGCATTTTTTTCATAGTAGAGGGATCAAATTGAAAGTAAAAAACTGTTTAAAACATTTTATTTTTCTAATTCTATGATCAAAAGTATTCAGTGAAGGATTGGCATCAATACCAATTTGCATAATAATTTAAATACATAAAAATTTAGATTCACTACAATGATCACATTTCACTAAACATCAATAGAAATATTAGACAGTCAATTTAGCAATATGATTCTGTCCAATCCTCCACTTAGTGACTCAATATTGTAAAGTTCACATAGAGATCAGGTTTGAAACTCGAAGGGACAATAAGCTCATTATGGATGTCCCACCAAGTTGACATCCCTATTATATCCTTATAAATAGCGAGATTGTACAGCTTACGGAACCCAAATGCACAAAATGCAAACTTACAATAATAATAAATAATTTCTCATTTGACCAGATAGATGCCAGTTTCTGAATGGACAATTTTAATTGACATGGCAAAATGTTATCACAAAAGAATTGGTACTATTACATTGTACCAGAAAATGAATTCAATACACATTAATTTCCATATTGCAACTACCCAATTTTGCATAATAATGGGAAGGTAGACATCGATCGGGCTGAGGAGAGGCTGGAGGAGTTAGAAGAACTGCCATACTCCAAGCACGGCGTCTTTTATGGCTTCTACATACTGGGCTGGCACCCAGTATACCCAGTAACAGGAGGCCATTGTAGGCCCTAATTGGAGACACTGAAAAGTATGACGAAAAAATTTAATCTTGTCTAATACTGACAAATATCTTTAACGTCATTCTAAACACAAAAGTAGGGTCATTCTTTTGACGCGTCAGATATAGGTTTTAGGTTTAAATACTGCATGTAGCTAACTAAAATTAAAAAATTAAGCTAAAAAACGACTACGTCAACATTACGACGGAATTTATAGAAAGCTAACAATGAAACTCGTTACATGTCGTTAAAGCTTAAATGATATGACCGCGCGTTCTCCACGTCGTAAAGTCCAAACATTAGGGTTTTATTTATCCTGTCTACATTTTCTACGAAATCGTATCAGCGATTAGTAAAATGAATGGGACTCCTTCTAAGCTCTGTTTAAGAGAATTGCGTGGCCGCGCGGTTCTCCACGTTTCGACCGCGCGGCCATCATCTTTCTGGATATTGGTACGAATTTGCGATTTGTTAGTTTTCTACAAATTCCTTCGTAATGTTGACGTAGACGTCTTTCTTCAACGACACCGTGGCCGAGCAATCGAAACAGACACTAAGTTTTAAAAAACATTCAAAATTACATAAGATGATATTAAGATCTATGTCCTGACAATGACTAAATCATGGGTTGAAAACTAATCAGCTTTGGCAAATATCAAACTTAGAATTAAAACTTTTGAGGATAGCCACTTTTAATAAGATAAAAGGAATGGTATTTATTTATTTTAATTTATTTAATCTCTTTATTGTACTAGAATAAAATAATGTACAAGAGGCGGACTTAATGCTAAAAACATTCTCTTTCAGTTAACCTTTAGGGGAACAGATAGCCACAGAAAGTATTTGAATGTTGATCAAAGATATGTGTATAAATGGATTTTAGGAATAACATCAGTGGGAGTATTTTGGAACAAAATATTTGAATAAACAGATACTTGGATAGCATGTTGGATAAACATCTTCCGTTGGACTGTATCCAAATTCTGGGATAAGAGAAATATATTATTGATTTAACTCACCATTATGTGATATTCTTCATGATCTTTGATTGGTTCTGATGTGATGCCTGAAATAATACAATAAAGTGTGACTTTGTATATTAATTAGATCACTTGATTAGATAGTGACTCGGTAGCTCATTTGTCTGCGCACTGGACCGGACTTCCAAAGGTCGTGAGTTTGATTTCCGCCTGAGATAATTCTGGTGACGAGTCAAATTTTTTCTAGTATATGATTCAGTACAGATCACTTGAGTTGGTGTTACTTTTATTAATATAAAACTAAAAACAATTATTTAGTTACCTTTTATTGAAGCCATGGCAAGTTTCTCTGTGCGTTCCTTTGTGCCCAGCCATAACTGATCCTGTTCTGGTTTGAAGGTTAGCCTAACCTTTCCTCCATGTTTATTTAACATCCCACTCAATGGCATTGGAGGTAATGGTTCCTGTAAAAGGAAAAAAGGTGCATAAATCTTATTTATAGTAGTTTAGTTGCATCATGGGAAGAATTGATTGTTACCTTGACACCTTTAATTCCTGGCATAGCATCCGGAGGAATGCCTTTATCTAAAACTTTCCTGTGAATTTTTTGCATGCATAATGGCTCTTTACTTGACTGGCTACTTGCTTTTTCTTCTAGTACTTCCTACAAAATTACAAAAAATTAGTATTCAATTACTACAATTATAGTTACATACAAAATTATGGAATATGGTTATCATACCTTTGGTGCACTTTTCACAGCTAAAATGTCATCCATTTTGGAACCAACAAGCATCACTTTACCACCTTTCACTATTCCAGCATTTCGCAATGTCATGGCATCTCGGGCCATCCCTTTGATAATTAATTTTTGTGCAGATTGTGGTACTCCACACACTCTTTCTAAATGTGCTTTGAGATCTACTACAGTTGCATCATAAGCAAATGTAATGTCATGTTTACCTTTGTTAAATACTACTGTAAATTCGACCTGTTCTGGTATCTCACAGATTTCGGTTTCGGTGTCTTCAGGAGTCTCTGAAGTGCATGGAGTGCACTCCACTGGAGCTTCCATATGTGATTTTTCGGCATCTAAATCTTGTTTCAAGTCCACTACATTTTTGGACGAACCGTTTGATAGTAGAGAATTGGGATCTCGATTCTCGGTCGAATCTCCTTTTTCGGATGCTGATAAACAACAGTAAATCGTGAGTTAACAAAATTTAGAACTTGAACAAAAGATGACCTGAGCTGAGCACAAAGTTATTGTGTTAATAGGTAAATCAAAATAAAAGTCCCGCATAGAAACTTACCAATGTATTCCATAATTTAATTTGGCAAATTGTTAAGACGAATAAAGGTATAAAAAACACTTGTTTTGTTATAATACAGCCGACTGGCTGACGTGAATTTACCACAGCTACAAAATGAATAAATGAAAAGAACAGTGTTGCCAGTGACAGATAGTCAAATATAACATGAGACAGCTCAAAAAGTAACATTTTCACGAGAAAAGTAACATTACCTACTTATTGTGGAAAACGACACAATACTATAATATGGCATTTTATTACACAAAAACTAAAATAAGTTTCCTGTCCCATTTGTTAAACATCGAAAAAATCGTAATAATTGTTGATCGAATAATCGACTGGCGATGCTGAAAAATGCCTGATGTGGGCCCCTATCCACTAGTAAACTAATTAGTATCAGACTTAAAAAAACATTTTAGTTAGTTTTTTTATATTAAAATTCTACATAGGTGGGTTGTGTTTGAAAGATGGCTATAAATCTTTGTTTGTACCCATTCGTGTAGTGCCTAATCGCGGCGTGCGCAGCGCGTCGCGCGCTCCGGGCCCTGCGGTGATGACGGTTTGGTCAAAAAATCATTACAATCAACCTGTACCTAATGATTTTGTTTATGCATTTAATAAAATCGATTGTAATCATTCACTGCTAGTCACCACTCGCCTCACTTGCGCATGCTTAAGTAAGCGGGATGGAAAATTGAGAAATACAGGCGAGTGAGTGAATATGTCGCATTCAGTCAGTCCACAAAATCAAGTGCGCCAAGATGACGAATAAAAAAAATTCTTGAATGCGTTCCGTTTCACGATATTTTTTGGTTTGCTGGAAAATCTGAAAAGTAACACAAAGTAACATATCGAGTCGTGTAACATGGAGGTAACATGAGAGGGTCAAAAGTAACGTAAAATGTTACTTTTGTAACATTCTGGCAACGCTGGAAAAGAATGACATGACATGACATTTTTTTTCTTTTTTTTCATTCATTGAACTAGTCGTTTAAGAATCAACAGTTGAAAATTATTTTGATAATTACTTAATTATTTAAGATGTAATGGTTTTAAAGTCATATTTTACCTACCTATATATTTTTTTATCATCAGTAAATTAAAGCAACCCCATACATGGAAATTATTAATATTGAAACAATCATCACACCTTTCGTTTCTGAATTTCTTCTTAATGCTCTAAGGAATTTCTGATCATCTATCTATCTATATCCGTTTCTCCCCCGTCTGTTTCCATGGCGGCGTGTTTGTAAACAAATATGATTGTCAAAAAAGTATTATTTTATTTGTTTGATTCAACCATAGCCCTTACGTAGTTATTGTTTTCTCTGTGCTATAGCTTTCTGTGTGTGTCTCTATTGCTACATTGCTACTCGAAAATTCTATGATTCAACTGATTCAACCGAAAATAAAATTGTGGACAAGATAAAAGTTTTATTGCACTATGAGTTTTAACCTTGATGATCCGCTAGCAGGAATACTTAGTGATGGCAGTGACGATAGCTTCTTTGATGACGATATATTAGGGAAAAGGAATCCCACCAAAACCAAGACCACTCCTACACCAGAGAAGAAAAATTCCTTGTTCGATTTAGAACCAGATAAAACTAAGTCTACACCCGTTGTAGACAAAAAGGAGGCTCTTTTCGACACTAACAAATCTGACCCCGTGAAAGTAGATGGGTCTAAAGCCCCGACTTTTAAAGCAGTATCTCCTGCACCTTTTAAAAGAACACTCTCTAAAGAATCTGTTCAACAAGTAGATACTAAGATTAAACCAGTTAGTGATATTACCAAGTCTCCAGCTAAACCTAAAATAAGTGCAAGTGCTGATCCTCTAGATATTCTTGGTGCGCTAAGCGAGCCTAAAAAGGCAACTGGGAAAACATTGGAAAAAGGTAAAAGTTCTCAATCTTTATTGGATGATATATTAGGGGGTCCTTCAGTTAAGCCATCATCGAGTCAACATATTCGACCGCCTACAGCTACTAAGAGTCAAGAATTGGACTTTGCATCGATATTAGAAAAGGAATCTAAGTCGACTCTCTCCAATAAATCTACATCTCAAAAGTCTGCTACAAAATCTGAAAAAAAATCTAAAGAAGAAAAAGTGCCAAAGAAAACTAAGTCAAGTAACGACTGGTTGGGGATTTTTAATGATGAGGAAGAAAATGAAAACGTTGCTGAAATGCCTTCATGGCTAAGTGGCGAAACGAAAAAGAAAAAACCAGAACTCGAACCAGTTGCAGAACAAAATCCAAAACAGCCTACAACTGATGTAAAGGAAGAGGTAAAGGAGGAACAGAAAGAAAAAGAAATGGTGCCTGAATCATTTGAAAAGTTAAATCAATTTGTATCACCAGCGCCGGTTTTACGGAGTAGCAATGAAGACTTGACTGCAGAGGGGGCTGCGATGTACTTACAACAGCAGGAGTCGCAGTTAATGGTTGCTTTGCAATTGAAAGCGCAGGAAGAGAAACTAGCGGCAATGCAAAGTAAGTAACCTAAACTAAATTCATTTTGATCTTTTCGGTTTCAATGATAATAAAATAAACTTCGCACTTTACGTAGGCTTATCTACAACTTTAAAATCTGCAGTCATCTGCATCACGCTCACGCATGATGCAGGCGCGATGCATGGCAGATCCGTTCCGTAGTTTGAACGTTGAATTAAATAGGTCCTGGAGGATTATTCACGATTGTCGGAAATCTACTCGAAAATATTCGATTCGAATATGTATCCTCCAATAGATTGGAAAACTGCCATTCACAAATACATACGACTGGCATTCGATTCACTTTCCGACGGGAAAGCGCAATGCATTTGCAAAGTTAAGGTAAGGTAGAAAATAAGATAAGGTAGAAAATAAGATCTATATCGAAAGACTTTCCGATTTGATTCGGAAAGTTGATTTTCGACAATTGTGAATAATAAGGTAAGGTGCTTACTTATATCAACATCTAGTACCGGGTATGACTCTTAGTTACGTGTTGAAAACTATTTTTTCTTATTATTTTTGCGGGTCTACTTATAGGTGATGTCTTGTTTTTCTTATAGCGCAAGTCCTTACCTTTATCTTGCGATCAGAACAATCTAATGAGGTGTAGTATAAATATTTCTTTATTTATAAGTGCGCCAGAAAGAAAGCCAGCGGTTACAACGCGAGGCTGCGCTTGCGCACAACGAACAGCTGGATTCGATGCTGCAACGCCAATCACAGCACCGGGTGCAAATGCAGGCCATCATCAACGCCCATCAAGACCGAATCACTCAAAGAATAAAAGTAGGTAGCTTATAC
Source organism: Catoptria pinella (assembly GCA_963556745.1). NCBI lineage: Eukaryota > Metazoa > Arthropoda > Insecta > Lepidoptera > Crambidae > Catoptria > Catoptria pinella. The sequence continues at coordinate 4,210,714 of OY750771.1, forward strand.
ATATAAGAGGTTTGAAAGTAATAGCAATAGAAACGCTACACTGAAATTTAAACTGGCATTAATTTATGAATACACTTGCTGTACTTTCTTACAAATAAAGAATGTATGATTATGTACCGCCACGTACCCCTACGTTGGACTGTAGTTTTCTTGGGGGCGGCGCGCAGGGAGCGGTGACGCGACGGGTACTCGTAGTTAGTGCTGGGTAGGTGAAAAAGAAATGAATAAAACACCTTCTTGAGTATCGATGCCACCGGGAAGCCCTGCAGAGTGCTTTTTCCAAGTTTTCGTGACTTGTTACTTGTATACAAGGCCTTAATAAACTTTCTTCTTTTTTATTTGGTTTCGCAGTAATCAACTACTAACGCCAAACGTAATCTCAATAAGCGTTCTTATTGCTGGACTATTTCACTGGAAACCACAGATTACTAAATAGTTACTACATAATTATAATTATTATTTATTTAATTCAGAAAGAGTCAATTTTTGTTAGTAAAATAAAACTTACATAACTATGTTAATAACTATAGGGCTAGAACAACATTTTATTTGGCTGATACACGGGTCATATGTACGTACAGTGACCCAGTGTTCTAGTATTGAAACGTCACAGCTGTCTGCTATCACAGTCAGGAGGCTGTTGGTGCTGCAGCGTACTCTATGCATCAGCGAGGCTATTCAATTATTATTAACTAATAATGAGCTCTTTGAAATACTGATTTTGATCTGTAATTTCTATTTCTTGAACAATATTTACAGGCTTTGCTAGGAACTGTTAATGTTGAAGACACTACTGAGTTAGGCGATGAGATTGACAATACAACAGGAGATCGTAAAGAGACGCCACATATGAAAGAAAGAAAGCAGTTGTTGCAGTTGGTGCAATCTCTTCAAGAGAATCATGACAAAGAAATTGATCTAATGGAAACCTCATACAGGTAAAGACAATATAGCTTTTTAAATGTTGAGATTTAAGCATTCACAATGCTATTTTTATATTATACTAAATAATATACTAGAAAAAATAGGACTCGCACCAGATCATGTTCTCGGACGGGAATCGAACCCGCAACCTTTGGATATCCGGTCCAATGCTCTGACCGCTGAGCTACCGAGTCACAATATAGCTGTTAAAAGCTTTCCTCTAATTTTGATAAGAAAAAAGAACAAGTATTATGTAACTTTTTAAATTTTGAGATTTAAGCATTCACAATGCTATTTTATATAATACCAAATAATATACTAGAAAAAATAGGACTCGCACCAGATCATGGCTTGCAGCGTAAGAGTTGATATACTAGAAGAAATTCGACGTTCCCACTAGTGACTCGGTAGCTCAGCGGTCAGAGCATTGGACCGGATATCCAAAGGTCGCGGGTTCGATTCCCGTCCGAGAACATGATCTGGTGCGAGTCCTATTTTTTCTAGTATATTATTTGGTATTATATAAAATAGCATTGTGAATGCTTAAATCTCAAAATTTAAAAAGTTATATAGCTTTCTCATCTTAATCAACTGTTTAAAAATATCTGGAAAGATGTTCAGTTGAATGTAGAGGTTAATTCCTTCTACATTGGTGAGATGGCGCTGGCTTGCAGCGTAAGAGTTGATATACTAGAAGAAATTCGACGTTCCCACTAGTGACTCGGTAGCTCAGCGGTCAGAGCATTGGACCGGATATCCAAAGGTCGCGGGTTCGATTCCCGTCCGAGAACATGATCTGGTTCGAGTCCTATTTTTTCTAGTATATTATTTGGTAAGTATTATGTAAGTAAAACTACATATTTTTATCATTTTTAGGAGGCAATTAGCATTCTTAGAAGTATCGTTAACTCAATATGAAGATAGAATGAAAGAAGAAAGCGAAAAATTGACAAAATTTTATTCCGAAAAGATAACTTGGCTGGAGGAACACCATTTATTATATAAAAGATTATCCGAGGAAAATCTGACTTCTCTTACTGAACGACACAAAGCAGAGGCTGTAATGTTGAGACAGCAACATCTTGAAAATGTTAAAGTTTTACAAGAACACCACGCTGCACTTATGGAGAATATCAAGTGAGACGTATTTTTATTTATTAATTTATGTGCCTAATTAAATGAAAATTGTAATGTAAGGTTCTAATTTTCGCTGGCCTGCAAGCGAAAACCATCTGAATTCACTTAGTTCTTGTTCTAATATTTGTGATAATTTTGAATTTTTTGCATTCATAATGCTATTTTTATACAATTCTAAATAATATAAGCACTTACTAGAAAAAATCGACTCGTCACCAGAATTGTCTCAGGTGGGAATCGAACCCGCAAACATTGCGATCTTTCAAAATTCGCGGGTTCGATTCCCGCCCAAGTCAATTCTGGTGATGAGTCGATTTTTTGTAGTATATTATTGTTTTTTTAAATTCTACCTAATCGCCAACCTTGGCGAGTAGGTAGAATGGCGATTTCAACTTCTGATGTCGCTGCCGGGTATTTTTTGTTAATAAACCATTGCCGCGCGATTAATTTAGCCATGAAGTTTTTCGTCTACACGCCTTTCTCTTCATATTCGATTTCAGCCTGTTTGCTAATGATAATTGTCACATTTCTGCTACCTATATTCCTATTTTCCCAGAAATGCGGTAAGGCATGAACAAACTTTGATACAAGATTCAGCGGGATTCTCTTCAGATTTGCGTGAACTGGTGTCCAGTGTTCATGAAAATAAAACTCTGGGCCAACAACTTCTAGAAAGAGTGCAGAGTCTGGTTGAGAATACTCAACGCGACGCAGATCGAGCCTTACAATCAAGAGAGACTCAAGTGAATGGTATTTAATTTATGATTGTAACTGATAAAAAACAAACTAATAGAGGATCTTTTTAATTTCAAAATCATTGCAGATATGATACAACAACTAAAAGTAGATCGAGAAAACTTTGAAAAGGAGAAAACAGAGAGCAGAGAAATGGTGATCTTACTAGAAAAAAGGTTAAAACAAATGACGTCGGTGTGTACATATTTGTAACTAACATACAAAATTAAAATTACATTGTATATGTGAAATATTATTGGAAATCGATATAATAACTCATATTTATTTTCAGATGACTGAAGAAGAGGCAGCCCTTCTAAAGCAAAAGAAAATGGAATTTGAATTTGAGAAAGCAACATTTAGTAAGCAAACTGAATTTGCTAAAAATGTCTTGAAGAAGCAGGATGATGAAATGAAGGCAAGTGAACTTGTCACTACATATCATAGGAATTTCATATAAACATTTCAATGAGTTCAAACGATTATACTACCTATTAAATAATTCGCAGATGTTGAGAGAGGATATTCAAAAAGAGTATCAAGACAAAGTGGCAAAAATAAACGAAGAAAAGGCTAAAGCAGAAAAGGATAGTGCAGCAATCGCAAAAGAAAAAGCATCAATAACAAGTTTAAAACAGGAACTAGATGTAAGTTTAGCGATCTAGGAATCGTTATTGCATTTTGTTATCTAAAGAAATAGATTATGACGAATTATCCGATACCACGCTTCATTTATAGAAAATCAAAGCCGATTTGCAAGCTCAACTGGAAGAAGTAAGTGAAGAAAGATTAAAAATTAACTTGGATAAACAACAGATTCATATGGAAGAGCAAAGAGTAATGTCTAAGTGAGTAGTGTTGGTCATAAATCTCATCTCATCTCGTCATAATTTATTAAAGTTACTGTTTGTTCAATCTTTTATGTTTGACAGGACTCGTGATTTAGATATGTTAGCAAAAGCTGCTATAGAAAAACAATCTCAAGCTGACAAAAAGTACTCAGAGGCAGAACTTATACAAGCGAAATACGAAGAGAGAATCAGACGTATTCAGGAACATGTTGTTTCTCTGAACAATAGAGAGAAACAGATTGCTAAAGAGAAAGTAGCGTTATCGAGAGAAAGATTGACTCTTCATAATGAAAGAAAAAAAGTGGAAAATAGACAGCAGTGCTCCTTATGTAGATCTCATCAATACGCACCGCAGTACAATTTCGATAGTGCTTTTCCAGATAGTTTTCTTAATGTATCTGTCTCAAGAGATCAAGGCGATACAAATGTTAATTCTGCTATGTCTGCAATAGCCAGTGAGATTGTTAATCTGAAGATGAGTAAAACATTAGACTTGAGGAATAGATATGACGGTAATTCGGTTGTAGACGATAGAGCAGTAGGGGACGATAATTTACACACTATGCAAACTACAGAATCTGCTTCTGGAGGATTTAAGGCGAGTATTTGGGAATACCTTTTGATGCGAATTTATGCTTTTGTTTATATGTGATATTTGATGTCTTTGATATTTTGAGAGAGAAATGCTCGAATAGTTGATGGCACGGTTATTACAATGAAAATGTTATTGCCAATCTCTACAGTCTTGGGGGTTTTACGCCTGAATTTAAAGTTATCAGAAGTAAATCAAAATTATTTTTACAGGATTACAATATGGACCCAAAATTTATGATGCTCCGATTGGATGTTCAACAAGTACTCAACAATATTGACCAAAATGTAAAGAAAGATGAAGGTGACGATTTTCATGAAAATAACTGATTGCTCTCGTTTCAAGTACTTATATTTTTATACCTAAGCGTACCTACTAAATTTATTTGGGATATGAAAAAATAAAAGACTGAACTTTTATTATATTACTTTAATTTATGTGAATGACTATATTATTAGAAGAACATTTTCTATAAATTTACATTATTAATCATGTTATCAAAATGTACACAAATGCCTATACATAATATTATAATATCTAAATTATATCATATAATTATAAATATCTCAGTGTAAAAAATATAGGTACACAATTCTTATCTTCAAAAATTTCTTATCTAAAACAAATATGATTTAGGTACTAATTTGACGCTAGTATTTTTACAATAGTTTTTTTAATGGCTTTAGGCATTCCAAATTCATCTATATCATTACATATATTACTTTACAAATACCAAACATCGCACCTAAATTCACACACACCAGTCTTTCATGATAATTGCTTTAAGTAGTTCATATTATTATCTTTATGGACGGCTTGGCCTTCATATTTGTTTAATTTAATATATTCCTATTTGAACAGATCTGTTTAGATAACCATACATATAATGTCACTGCGAAAGCTAAGAGGCACATTAATAAGTGATAGCCAATACTAACAATGAAAAAAAATCAATGGACATACCTATATAATTTTTAGGTAGGTAGAAAATGGTTCCTATATCGTTCAAAATTTTATTTAACCTTAATCTGTTTCCTTTATCACAGAACAAACACTAATAACAATAGATTAATGTTTTTGGAGAACATTATTCTTCATACGTTGCTTTATTTTACAAATACTTACATATAACTTTCATAAGTGAACACTTCCTATTAAAAGCTACTTAATGATATCAACAAATTACTAAATAGGATGAGAATCTTTGAACTGAATTCATAACGTTATGACTTTACCTCTTTTTGATATTTCACTTCGAGTAACTGAGGGTAGTTTTCTACTATAGTCAGTAAGATACCATCTATGTAATTTCTCAGTTGTACATTTACGTCTTGTTGTTCCTTTAAAGCTTTCTGCAACTGAAAATAAAGATAAAGACACTTTTAATAAACATTATTTGGTGTAAACAAAGCGCAGGGATATTAAATTCAATCTTTTGTTTAGTATGAAAGTGTAATGCAGTATATTTTTAGGTATGTGAATGACATAATGATTGCTAGATATACAATGTGAAGCGAATCATGAAAAAGGTACCATTTTGATGCTACACGCAAGACAAAATGATATAAGTAATGAAGATGTAAACCAAGCTTATCATCACAGATTACTAAATAGTTGTCATGCACTAGTTAGTGAGGTGGAGGATCGCAAGCATGCACAGTTAGTAAATGAATCGTACCTTTTCCATCTCTATGTTGAGATCAGATTGTGTATCGCTACCATCGAGCTGCAAAAACGCATACATATAATATAGCTTTGCAAATAAGTCGGTAATACATAAGGCTTATAAAGCAAAGCATTTATCCAATGAAATTGACACATACACAATTGTGAAAAGTTTATATTAAAAATGACTTTATAAAAATAAATGTTTCGATAAAGCTCATTATTTTGTAAAATAATATGGTTAGTTAACCTAGCAGTTGCTAGGACACAAAACATAAAATTCGTTGGCTTTATTTAAATTTAAACAATGAACAAAATTAAACATAAAGCATGAGATTTTTATATTACAGGAACAAGTTGTTTTTCATATTAAAATCTCATTAACAAATAAGTGTAAAATTTTGTCTAGTGCTATTGCGTACAACGCGATTAAATTGACAATAGACAGTGATCCGCTGCAACTTCACTCGAGATTGTATGGAAAAGGGTAATTAGAATGCGTCGTTTTATATCGCAAGCGCTCTGAAGTTAGTCACTTCAGTTGTACATTATCAATTTAATCGCATTGTATTGTATATCAAAAATTAAGTCGGTAATAACAGACTCCGACCTCCGTCATTTCATTACAGTGATATAAGGTGATAGAAAAGCCCCAAGTAATGTAATGTACGCACGGCAGCACGTCAGGTTATACAGTTAAACTGCGAAAACAGCTTTTATTACGTAGGGCATAAAGGCGGTCTCAAGGTCAACATGTACAGTCTGAGGTGCCGTCGTGTGTACTTGCCTAGTAATTACTTATTAATATAGCGATTGATCAGTTTTGTCACTTTCATGATTCGTGGAAAACTTGGGAAGTTTAGAGTAGCAGTCAGTGGCGTACATTTTTTGTTGGAGACAACCAATACGTCCTACTTATGAAAACGACCAAAATTGTTGCAATTAAAATGTTATCTCGCTATTTGAACACTTTGGACACAGAATAGATATTAGCTTTGGACATTCCGACATTTTAAATCACTATTTGGGTGTATTGGCTGTCCAAATAGGAAATGTAGGAGCCACTTTTTTAGTCATTAGTGATTTTGCATGACAATACTTGACTAATTTTCTATGGAAAAAGCTACGACCTACTAATAAAAATATGTCGTTAGTTCCGATTCAAGATGTTTTTTGCTATAATGTTCTATATAATTGTTATAATTACCTCGTCGTCGCTCATCTGGGAAAGCTCGTGCGCCAGGGAGTTGGTGTGAACGAGCGGGCCGCTCACGCCGTCCAGCAGGCTGCGGCCCTCCTCCACGCCGCGCGTCAGGATCTGCGCCTGGAGCTCTTCTTGCGCTTCCGAGAGAGCTATAATGTAACATCATGATATTGTTTATCATTATGTTATACACTCACTGATAATCGAGCCACAAAAGAAAATCTCGTCGTCCATCTGACATTTTTGATATCCCCACTGCTGAGGCACAGGTCTTGGATGGATAAAATAGGGCCATACCCATAAAAATACCTATTAAAAGCAACATCAAAAACACTTGCATGCAACACGAAGGAAATCTACCATTTATTTGAAAAAAATAGATGATTGACTGCACTTACTTTTATTCTGCGTTCGTAGTAGTGTCAATTCCTTCCTTAGCTCGTCGAGGCGAGGGTCGGGCGGCGGCGGAGGCGCTTCCCTCAACCTCTGCAGCTCTAACTTCGCAGATGCCAACAGTTCAGCCGTTGCTGCAGCAGATTCCCGCTCTCTCCTCTCTGCTTCTCTAGCCGCGGTCAGTTGGGCAGCCAGCTCCCCAACTTGCTCTTGGGCTTCGCGATGTGCACGCGCTGCCATATCCGCATTTGCTCGAAGGGTTTCTGCTACACCACGAAGCCTTCCAACCTGGAATGTAGTAATTATTAAACTCATAAGTTTCTATCAAGTCGTAAGAACATTATATTAATAAAGTTTAGTTACATTTGATCAAAATTTGATTCTTTATAACAATTACATAATTGTATGCAACATTAGTCACGATAATATTTTTCATATGTTAATAATTGGCACTTTTGTAAAAGTTGTAAACTTTCTTGCATGCAATACCAAATAATATAGGTACTAGAAAAAATACGACTCGCACCAGATCATGTTCTCGGACGGGAATTTCTTGCATGCATTCTTCTTGCCCAGTAAAAGGCATCCCAAGTAATATCATCCAAAATAACTTAGGTACCTAGTTACCTACTTTAAAAAGTATTGAATAACGTTTCTCAAATTCGGCTTTGCAGTTTCTTAGACTTGTGTACCTAAAAGTACCCAAGATTAAAATGTTTGATTAAATACCACAAGTTACACTGTCCACGAATTCCAGACTACTTTCTAATTAGTCGCGGCTGGTGAGAGGTTAGCGTGTTTAGGAATAGGAATGCATTAGCTCAGCCTGTCCTTATGCTTACTTAGATTACAAAATTGATTTCGTGGTCTAATAAAGATAGGTACTTTGCTTTAAAACATTTCTCCCTTATTTAATAGCGGGTTCACACGAGGCGATTTTAGTTGATCAAGTGCTAAGTTGCTTGCGATTTGAACGTTCAGACGGTTCAAATCGCAAGTGACCGCGTACATTTTTTGTTTACCGATAATAATTGATCAACTAAAATCACTTCGTGTGAACTCGGTATAAGTTATTTATCCTTTCAATATATAAAAAATCAGCAACTGTCGGTTAAAATGGAAAACAAACTGGGTAAGCAAGACCTTATAGTAACTAGATTTTTTTGGTTTCTGGATAAGAGCTGTATAGCTAGATACTTATGTATTTTTAAATCCTATCATACCTTTCAGTAATCAAATGTGACCATGGACACCTGTGGTAATATCAATCCAGCGATGCAAGTACGATGCTTCTAATTACTGCGGGAAACGACTCCTGGTATGGCCCAAAGTTGGAGAAGCAGCTAAAGGAGCATTGGTGAATGGAGAAAAGCCTTCTTACCTCTTGCTTGAGGTCAGAGGCTTCCGCTTCGGCAGCAGCCAGCCTGTCGTTGAGCGCCGCCAACTGCGCGTCTCTGTCGCGCTCCACCCGCGCGATCGCTTCACGGCATCTTTTCTGCTCCTCTGCGATGCGCTCCTCGCATCTGCACTCGATCTGTAAGGAAAATGTTACATTGTACAAAACATAATTCATCAACCTATTTACGTAAAATGATTACGAACGAGTGGCTGCAGTCATAATGTTATTAGAACAAAAAATAATTTACTCTTCTTTCACATACTCCATACTTATTTGATTTATTGGTAGAAATAGTACTTACACGTCGAGATTCGAGAATCAACAGTCAATAATAATAATAGTAATAATCTTTATTTTTTCCGCCTTTTTACAAAATTTGTAGTACAATCTTATTTATCCTACTTATTCTAGTTACAGTAAATATCACAGCTGGTACTTTATACTGGGAAAACTAGGAAAATGTATTTTTAGCACACCTCCTTTCTAATAGGGTAGTTGGATATTATGATTTATTAATGAGAATGTATTGCTCACCTCTCGTATCTGTTCGTCGAGCATGTGCACCCTCGCCTGCAGCACCGCGTTGTCTGCCTTCGCTCGCGCGTACCGCTCGTCCGCCGTGCTCTGCGTGTCGGCCAGCGACGTCACCTGCTGCTGCAGTAACTGCACCTGTCGAAACAGGCATTTTGAATTCATCATCATAACAGCCTATTCTACACTGCCGGACGAAACAGCGAGAATTACCTTCGTTATTTATAGTATTTACTCGTATAACAAGCTGTATTTTTTTATGGATACCTATTTTTTCGTGTTTGCCATCGTGGAATTTTGTTATTTGTTTTATTCGTGAAAAAATTGTTTTGTAACGAATAAAATAGTAGTGCTTAATTTAGTTTGAAGCGACTTTTGTAGTGCTTATAAACCTTATGTAGTGAGAATTATTATTTTGAGTTTTTATGCCTCTTTATTAAATAAATTTTGCAATTATTCAATATATTTTCGTTAAAATAAGTACTTTTAAATTATTTGAGAGCTCGCACTTTATCGTGATAATCAATCACATTCATATCAGCATTGCTGTTATCTATGTTTGTGAAACCTTTTCAACCAACACTTATTGCATGGTCTGTGCCCACCAAATATTAAAATAATAATTAAAATAATGTTAGCCATGAGATTGCATACCTTTGACTAGTTAAAATGTCGTAGTTGTGTGTTTTTATTAAGTAGGTACTTAATATTTTAACACATTTTTTCCATTTCGTTTATCCACTATCTCGCCATTTCTTTTTTTTTTAAAAACTATATGCTCAGTTGTCAGCAGTTGTGAAATAGAAATTGAGGTAGCCAATTAGTGTCATGCTCCTTATTTTATATCGATAACGGCCTACCTATTTCAATAAGTGATTGTAAATGCTATGTAGAATCATTACCATTTATGAACAAAATTACAAATCTCTTAATTGGATATTCGTAGTTTATTTTAATTAAAAAGGCCTTCCGATTTAATTAAATTATAATGCAATACATACCAGACTTGATATTTCAGGATTTTACATTACCTAGTATTAATTTGCTTTAATATTAACCATTTTTAACTTCCTGATCTGTATTGCAAATTCAAAAAGTTAGTATAATACATATTTTGAGGGTTAAAGAAAATGGTAAAAAGGAAGGAACCCTTATGGTGCGACTCAGTCTGTCTGTCTGTCTGTCACGGCTGGATATGTCGAGAACTACCTAATGCTATCAACTTGAAAGGAATCGTTTTAGATGACATTTGCCCAACTATTTTAAATAAGAGAGAATTGATATTTTTTTGCAAATCTGAAATTATTTTATGTGATAAAAGTTAATGTGTAAAGATTACAGGAAAAATAACGATGTCTCTAAATAGTAAACTTTTTCAGAAGGATGGTACGGAACCCTCGGTGCGCGAGTCCGACTCGCTCCTGACCGTTTTTTAACTAAATGAAATATAGATTTGTGTGAGTTAATTTTATAAAAATAAAAATGTAAGTAACTCTAATATAAAACATAAATCCTTCGTAAAAGGAAAGAAAACTGAATATCACGAAACGGGGCGTGCGTGTAGTCCCATTTAGCCATGCGCATGATTACGCCGAGATAATATTAGTTAATATTTATCATTATCTCGAACCACATGCTAAGTGGACTGTATAGCATGGACCTTAATGCTTCAATGGACTTTGTGTATGTGAAATTTTTAGCATTACTTTTAAATAATTGAATATTTGTGGAATGTTAAAACAACTCTTTTCGGAAAAGATTTGAACTTTGAAGAAACATTTGTGTGTCAGTTTTAATATTTATTTATTACAATAATAAAAGTGCACCCTTCTTTCGTTTTTTTGCTGTTATATCTATGACATTTACATTATATTTGTCATTATGACTAAATGAGTCTGAGAGAATGAGCAAAGAATATATAATAGTACTAAGTATGAGTTTATGAATGAACATTCATTCGATTCTCAGAAACCGTACTACTTACAATACTACTAACAATAAAAGTTAAATGATTCACAAGAAATCAGGAAGGATTTATGTTATTTAATAGAACATCCATCGACTTGCAATAGCTATGATAGATCAACGCTGATAAACATACAAACAAGAATATTTCAATGGGCCAGTGACACATTAACAATACATACTCTATGTTTATTTCTCCCAATTCGATCATTCAAGGCATACGTAGGTAGGAGTCTGTTTATTTTTCAGCGTGAATAAGTTGATGGTCAGCCAAAAAGTGATTCATACTGTTGGTGAATACCTATTTCTGTGATTCGGAACAGTATTTGCGTCAGGGTTGTCGGATATCTGGTTTCCGAGATGTCACTTTTCACTAATGTAATCGTATTTACAAAACTTAATAATAATTTAGGTAATGAACTTGGTGAAAAACATTTTCAGCAAATTTTCTAATCTAGCAAGAAAAGTTCCCAAAAAGAATTTGTTTTTAGAAAAGAAGTTTTCAAAGAAGTTTCTGCTTTAATTCTGCTAAAGAAAATACTGTTCTTAATTTTATTAAATTTTATTGTACCTAAAGTAAATATATATTTTCAACATACTTGCTCAAATTTAACCAGGTAATACAGTTATATTTTTAGTAACAAGAAAGAGGTTTTAAGCCGCTGAAAATCCATATGTATTTTTAGAATAAATGTGTACGTCCTTAATTAAGTCAAACAAATATTTACTATTATCAAATTATTTGTTATAAAATATTAAAATATTTGCATTTTATTACATTAGATTATAATTTTGAAGTAGGCTGTATGTTCAATCATCCCTTTGTTCGCAAAACTCGGGCTGCAACCCGCAGCCTCGTGTTCAATGAGCAACATAACTTGTATCATAATATACTACGCTGTTATCTTTTTACAAAGAAGTTTTAGTTTCGACTACTTTATTGCAAGTCGCGCTCGGTCGACTTCAGTAATCATTGTGGTAGTAGCAACGTGTAATTACTGTTGATGTGCACAACGAATCATGTAATTATTACTCTTTGAATGGAGGCATCGAAATTCTTCGCGACGGGATTCACGTAATAACTGCAATAAATTGCGCTTGTTAATTTTACCAAACCAACTTAATCTGTTTGATGTTTTCGTAGATGTTGTAATTTTTTACTATTGGCTAGGTAGGCACAAGAGATGTTTGAAGGGAAATATACGTAGGTCAAAAATGCCAAGATCTCTGGAAGTTTTTTAACAGTACCTACCTACTATGTAACTTTAAGTATTTATTTTAAAAGATTATTAGTTTGTAATATTTGATACTATGTTTTTTATTTGATACTTATTTTGTTGTTGTGATTTCAAATTTCATTTGATATTCACCTCGAAAAGCAATCTACTTGTGTGTAGCAATTAAAGATACAGACTTGGTTCATTCGATTTGTTGGTAAAGGTTGTCTTCTTTTTTCGATCAAAACTAGATAATGATTTAATCAACTGTGTGTATTCTTAATGAAACTTCTTAATTTCAATTCCATTTCATCTTCATATCGATAAGACCGCGTCTATTCACCGATGTGTATAAGTACCCGGTGTCGGTGAAAGTGAAACCAATTTTGTTTCATCGAATTTCTTTTCTATGTTAGTAACCGATATTGCCATCTTTAATATCTAATAATAATCTTTCGGATGTTAAGATGAATTGTTTAATAAAATTGTTAGCGTAACCGGCTGAGTTTGTTTTAAGTATCTAAGTAATTATTGAAAAATGTTCTTACACAATTGATTTTGAGTCAAGATAAAAGATGTTATTTATTTAGATATTACGCAATTTAATACTTACGCCTTTACTAATAAAGATTGTATAGCATATGTATAGTTATACAGTGTTTTGTCTCTTTCTTTTTAATGATAAACTTAAATAGCTTGACAGAGAGTAACCATTGTGTAACTCTGCTATACAATTTTTATTAGGGCATTTATTACCATACGTTTCCTATGGTGTTTTCTTCTAGTAACGAAGATGTTGATGATATTACTAAGTTTTTCGTTGATCAAAAGTTTATGAATTTTAAGTGAAGTATTATCTAATCGTGAATTGCATTTCATTTTCTAAAACTGCGGTGTAAATTATTTAATTAACATATTTTATTAATAATACACGCTTTCGATCGTTTCGTCTAAAAATAACGGCACCATATTTATGACAATCAATCAAACTGGATTAATTTAATAGCAATACAATATTATAGAAAGCAAATACTAAAGAAATCGAAGTTTATAAAATGGCAGGTTAGGTTAGATAACGACGACATGCACAACATCGCACCTTACCGTGTCTTAAGTAAGTACGTAAGTACTTTAAATTCAAATAAATTAACTTGAACTGACTCAAGTGAACTGATAGTATCAAAATAATCTACATAAAGTGTGGAGAATTTACTTGCTTTTATTCAATAGCTCGTATTAACCCTTGAGGTAACTAGACTGGATAAATGCTATTGAATTTTAAGGAATAAAATAAAATTACAACAATCAGTTTCTTTCCAAAGATGTAAAAGTAGTAAACATCTTGTTTATGTTCATGTAACATTCACATGTAATTTTTTTTCTATTCATGTGTCAAATAAATAGTTAGTTATCACTTATCAACTTACAAGTTATCACTATTGACCCTGTCTTTTTCTTAAAATTCAATATCATTTATTCAGTCTAGTTACCATTGAATAAAAGCAAACAGTTTATGTAGATATTTTGATACTCTCAGTTCACTTGAGTGAGTGATAGATAACCTCGAAATGTCATTTGACCGCTGTGGGTACATGTTGAACTGTCGGCAAGCGGATTCGAGGACAGGTTACCTACCGATAATGTTTGTCTTGACTATTTACATAGATACACAGGTTTCGTACGTGAAGACTTAAGATTACCTATCTAAAATAATGAGTAAGTAAATTATTATTAATTATTGCTGGGGCACCTGACCGTACCACATTACATTTCGGCAGCACGTTAGTTTTCTAGCTTTTTCGCTCTATTATTAGTGGCCCTACCATTAGTTGATATGCAAACTTTTTACGCTAACGTAAACTATCGTTTTCTCTCTTTCACTCGCATTGACTGTGAGCAAGTAGTATTATACGATAGTTTACGCTAGCGTAAACCGTTTGCATCAACTCATGGTAGGGCCACAGGTGTCAGGTATCAAAAACTTTCGTTTCTAGTATTCAGTATGGATTATAATGTAAGGCCCGCCATATACAGACGAAATTTTAATTCAGAATTCCGAAACGGAATTATTCCGAACGCAGTAAATCCATACAAATCTATGGACAACATACATGCGGTAATTTTCCGTTCGGAATTTTCATACATTATCGATATTCCGTTTCGGAATTCCGAATCAGATTCCGTCTGTATAAGTGGCGAGCCTTATTGTGTTCTACCCTATGATTCATATTTTGACGTCCCTTAGCAGATTTTTATGTGTGTTATCCTTTTTGAATTTACGTGAATTTTCTCACATTTTGGCTTAATTTCCAGGACCAGGTCTTAAGATTATTATCATTAGTCCATAATGACCCCGCTGTTGGGGCACAGACATCCATGACTGATTAGTGTAAGACAATAAGGAGGAATGGGCTGGTTGAACAGTAAACAAACAACGTTTATAATTCCACAAAGCGTAAAACAAAGTAAAACCGGGAAAAACCTTTTCACGAATTAAAGAGGGGGATGATTTTTTTCTAATTTATTTATTTAGAGGAAGTTCAACAATAATATATTATTAATCATAGAGAGGAGTTGTCTTCAAAGCAAAATGTGATTTACTCTAAACGGAAACGTGTACAGTCCACAGCCTAGTTATCATAGTTACGTACAATCAATAGCCACTTCTGAATAGCCTGTAAGTGAGCTCGTGACTTCCTCTTGCGTACTTACACACATTTTCTTGGAGACTTGCCTTACCACTTTCCACCGTTTGCCGTCAAAGCATAATGCACGTTACATTTATACTCTTACCCCATTGCCATAAGTCACATATTTGCGATTAATAGTATGTTGTCTTGACTAATAATTGATGTTGTGGCTTTTTTGTTACGTTCAGTAACTATCGGCTATTGTTTGCAAGTGAAGTAAGTACTTCTAACTAATTTAAATATAAGTTTGTAATGGTAAGCAGGTAACTACAGGTAAATTCATAGTATAATTGCTTTGGTAATTTACTTGCAAGTGTTTAACATGATTAATTACACCTTCAGATGGTATAATAAAATCTATTCTTTTTTTTTCAGAAGAAAAATATATAATTATGTGGATATTCATGAAAATTGTTTTCCGCATTATAACAAGTAAGTTGGTACTACAGTAAAAACTTATAATTATTACTAACGTGTTTCTACGGTGTAACAACTGGAAAGAAAAAACAGACACAATTTTTAGGGATGTAGCAAAAGGGGACAAGATCGAGGATCTTAGTAAAAGAAAGTTTTGCTTTTCCAAAAAAGACTACAACTTATTTGGGAGGCCCTTTATCTCTGAAAGCTTCGCCCTTTGCAATCAAAGATCAAAGATGCTTTGCAATCAAAGATTATATCAATATATAGGTACCATCCTTATCCTTACTAATATTATAAATGCGAAAGTCCGTTTGTTTGTTTGTTTCGCCTTCACGTCTTACTGAACCGATCATCATGAAATGTTGCATACACCTTGTCGGGGGTACAGAGAAGGACATAGGGAAGGGTTGCGGCGGTTAAGCAACCTTCGCATGACATGGTGACCAAAAATCTGGATCTCCTCCGTCATTCGGAAGTCACGTGAAGCTGTTAGTCCCAGCTGCATTTACAGACGCTGTCAGCCCCTACTCCTTATATATACAGGGTTATTTGTAGAACACCACAACAACCTGGCGGGACCAGGACTAGATGACTAAAATCAGCGTCGTAGCTAGGGGCTGCTTACCCATAGCTAGAAATAAGTCTATTCTTGCGGCGCAAAATTAAAATCTTACCAGGGTCGGCCATTATCCTAGCAATAAGTCATGAGGCGCAAAATTCAAATCTTGCCAGGGGCGCTCATGACCCTAGCTCTGACGCTGACTAACATCAAAACAACAAGGTTTAATTTACAGCATTTTCGGAAAAAACCGAAAAAATCTCGAGTTTTCATTCAAAACTCGATCAGCTGTTGGAAAGTCTCAGAACAAACGTTGTTGTGTATGATGATAGTAATCTAGCCCTGCTAGGTTGTTGGTGTTTTACAAATAACCTTGTATACCTTTGCATATAGAAAGCCTGTGTGTGACCCAGCAGTGAGGGCATTAAAGCCCGTATTTATAAAACGCTCTCAACGTTGAGAGCTATCTTGAGATCATACCCGAGATGCTGTTCCTATAAGAAGAGCATCTCAAGTACGATCTCAATATAGCTCTCAACGTTGAGAGCTGTTTATAAATACGGGCCTAAGAATTGCAGATGATGATGAATCTAGCTTAGACCATCAACCTTGGTAATTCCCACTAGCCCGACTTTCCGGTGCCTCGCTCCACGATACCAATCGATATGCATTGCCAGTCGTATCGTATTCGACTAATGTCACTAACGGTGCCGCGGGTGAATGCACCCTTTAATTTGATTAATTACATCATTTGTTCGACTTTGACCTAAAAGCGATAATGGACGCTTGTGGGTGCAGTTAACTTTTGCTTTGCTTCCTTGAAGATATGATAATGACGTTAGACAATAGTAAAAGTATAGGATTATCAGAACCTAGGGTCGTAAGTCCTAAAATTTATGATTGATGACACTGCTGTCACTAACAAACAACACATATAATTTTCACCCAAAGATTTTGCGAATGTTACTTTTAATGCTTTTGTAAGAGTCACAATTGTAATATTTAATGAAAGAGGTTTCTATGATTTTTCTCAACTAATGATTACAGTAGTACTGTAAATTTATCAGACAGTCAATCAATCAAAGGCGATCAAGAAAGTTCTCGTGTCTCTCTAGATACAAATATGGACTAAATGTGAGATGGTGAGGTGAGCGGCGAATGCTACTGATGTTTTAGACTGCACCCATACTTTCTTTAGAGAGCATTCGAGAAAGGAACGATGGCAATTTGAATTGTGCATTTCCGTTGGCTTATTTTCTCGCAATTCCATACCTAAAAGGAGACATGGGAATATTTCTATAAATCGTTGCTTTCAAACCTATAAATACAATTATGTAATACTATGCGTATATTTTTATGGGGTTTAAAGACAGTTCTGGCACCTAATCGAAACTGTGTTTTTACTTAGTTATTGTTAACGTCTGTCGGCAGTTGACATTCATGTTAAATGGATACCATTTTAATATCAAGTCGTGGTTGATTCAAATACATAAAAGCCTTTGTAATGTAGCATTCAATGATATAAAGCTTACGTTATATTAGTACCCTTAGCACGAACATCCTTCGAGAAAAAAACGCGCGTAACGTAAAAGTACTCGATAGAGTAATTATCTATGGAAAATTTAATTTCGCTTTTCGGCGTTAGATGGCGCTGTACAAATTTCCCATACAAAATTACTCCATCGCATGTTTTTACGCGCGTTTTTTGTTCGATAGCTGTTCGTGCTGAGGGTACAGAAGTCGGTTTCAGTCGTATATGGTGGTCGTACGGTTGCACGCAAACTGTTCTGATTATTCGCATGATGTGGAACACTTGTGGCCGTGGCATACATAAACAATTACAATCAGAATTGTTAATGAACAGCCAAATGTCAATTTCCGGATGCATGCAAATATATTAGTGAAACTCGGTTGGTGCAGTAAGCAAATGAATCAGTTAACTTAACCCTTTTGTTTTCAACTATTTGATTGTAATTTCTATCTTTTCGATGATGTATCGATCACGGACAATATTGTGGTATCTGTAAACTAGGATGTAAATAATAAAACGGATAACATCTATCATCTTTCAGAGTCAGCGTAGCTAGCGCAGCGCAGCTTATGCGTAAAAGAAGTAGCTCTTGCATTCAAGAGCTTCTATTACGCAAAATAAAATATTGCTGTGTTTAAAAAACTTTTGAAATAAATAGTGTTTTATTTATGGACAATATTAATGCTACATCGAACAATTAAAATATTTAGGGTCAAAACACATTACAGGGAAGGAAGTTGGGAGAAAAGGACCAACAATAATGTTAATGTTTCTCCAATAATTTTATTTTAAAAACATAAAACTGTTGTGAAATTCCTTGAATGATTGGTATAGTGCAATAAGGGCTTTGTGTTCAAGCTATTCGCCAATGAATGTCAAAATATTATTTGATTATCAAAATAAACATAACACGCACCATTGTTTTCTCTTAATGCAGCTTAGAGTCGCTATTTTACAACCACTATTGTGAGGCTTGCAAAAATAATAAATTATGAATTAAAGTGTAGCATAAGATAGCCTTTTATTACTTAGATGAAAACTAGTCGGGGCATGTGAAAAGTGGGTCTTGTTTGAGACTATCATTTGCAGCGGTTGTTGAACCAAGCACTTGCTTTGTAATTTTTATCTCTACCCATTGTTTAATCCATCTAATTTCAGGAACATGAAATTTGCAAATTGTTGAAGTTAGTTGCGGGGTAATTTGAGCATAATGCGAATTTAGGAGCTTAGATTTTTAGAGAAAATTATTTTGTAACCGTGATAGATTAAAAATATCGTATCAAAATAAGCTGTTAAAAATCTGATAAAACACGTCACTTCGTCATAGACGAAGATAAAAGGTTTTGATAAGTTTGATAGTAAAAGACGAATGATGAATCTGAAGTGGTTATGGTTTTATTAGATAGGGCTGTAGCTAAATTTGTTATGAATGAAGATAAGGAGAGTTTGGTCGATAAAAACGCTGCAAACAAGCAAGATGGAGTGGTTCGCGTGACAATAGAGAATATCGGAGAGGCCCTGGTGGTGCCAGCGAGCGAGTTGCGCCGATGTCTCGCTTCAATCACCCGAAAAAAATACTTTTGTTTTCGATTGAGTTCCGTGGCAGACGGATACGCATCGCCTGCGACTGGACACTCCGACAATGATGGAAATCTCATTGTTGATTCAAAAATGAATATTTGCCATAGACTCCAAAATTCCAGATTTGAATATATTTTAAAGTTTTGTTTGAGACGTCATGAACTTTGACATCACTATTTCTTCGGGGGACACGATTCACGGCTTTGCTATTAATACCCATAAATCATACTCAGCTGAGTAATTACACTGAATGAATCAATTGAGGACAATATTTCAGTTGTTCAAAACGGGAAATAATAGACGTCAATTGATATGGTTATGACGTACCGCGTACCTACTTATTGCTGTGCATGAGTAAAATTAATCTGAATTGTAAAATATCTTACTTGATCGGACAAATTGTCACACCATTGGTGGGCTGCAGTCTTCTTGCCCCCATTTAGGCCATTGCCCAAATGGGGAGACAAAGGCCCGCCAGTAAACAAATCATCTGTTATGCTTGCGTCCGAGGTGATCCTGGGGCGAAGAACTGGGGTATCCTGGGGCCCCACGAAGTCAAACTGGCCATCCCACATGTCGTACTCCAACTCTAGGCTATCATCCACCTCCACAGCTTCACCCATTTTAGACCGGCTAAACAAACCCGACTTAAACATCTAAAATTCGTTCATTCACTGATATAATCTTTGGATTAGTTCCAATATTGCACTTCACATAAACTTAAATAATAAATATGTACATCTTATTCCGTTACTGTAATAATGACTTACAAGAAGATAAGAATTATAAACGATGATATAAAGCTTCAATGGCACTTGGACGTTTGCAGCTTCAAAACAACTTTTTGTTCAAGTAATTACGAAGATGGTGTATCACTTTCACGTAACACTGCACTTTGTAGCTCACTTGATCATTTGATGTCACATTTTCTGTATCACATTCACTTCCCATTAATTGTTGTCGTAAACGAGAATCAAAATATCTGGTAAAAAGAGATACCGGCGAATTCGATTCAAAATTTTCGACGGTTGATCGGACATCCTTTTTAAAACAAATGCTGTTAATTTGACGTTCGGTTCCGCTCGACTTGAAGTTGTATTTAAATTAACGTACGTTTCCGAGAAACTTGTTCCAACTTTTTAAACGGTTGATACAGACGTTAATCTGGCTCACGGTCGCGTCGGATACTACTGTACTGGCGGTGGCGGGCGGTCCCCGGTTGCCCCACCCAACTCGATTATCGAGGGACATCGCAACTGCGCCATACAAATAAACTTTATTCGCTCCCTGCCTGCACATGTGCAGCCGTCTGATAGATAGTTCCGAGGCAATAACCCCTTTCATAAGTTCCCCCAGTGCATCTACATCTCGTAATTTTACGGGCGAGGGCCTATCATGATTGCTTGGATTGGACATGCCCAACGGATGCAACATTTTGATGACCTTTATCGCGAAAAATAAACTTATGTTGTGAGACATCACGATTTAGTGTTAGATGCTTACAAGACAAACCAGAAGATTGAGAATAAAAAATAAATTTTATAAGAGGAATTTAAGGAATTCAGCATGACTTCTGATAATGGCAAGTGAACATCACTTACCAAATAAGGAAAGTAAAAGTATTTATTACACATCACAGTAAAGCCCATCCAATAATTAAAGTGTCTATATGTAATTGGGCAAAAACCTGCTCTGTCGATGACAAGTAACTTGAGGACGTAATATTTAGTAAAAATATTACTTACACTCAATTGTATTATAAAAGAAAAAACTACAGTGAAATCATGTATACTATTCAATTAAGACACTGTAACAGTAGACATACCCGGCAATGAATAGGTGGTTAGAATCGAGTTATTTAATCGAGAAATGGGGTCAGATTATATTGTTCTAAGCGTGTGAAATTTGACAGAGACTAGAAATGAACAAATATTACCTGCAGTAGAGTTATAGAATGTGGCTGGTTGCACTGAGGCAATGGGCATGGCTCATGCTCAACCACGACTCATTTTCTAAACATCGTTTTTTATTTTTAGCTCAGTAATGATGGAGTGCATATGGCTGCCTGACATTACGATGTAATTAACTTTTATCTCATGAGCATTTTAGTTGCTTTGAAGGTAAAATTTTGTTTATACTCAAAGTAAAATTAAAAAATCAATGGATAGCAATATTTCATATTTATACTGAGATTTATATTAAAGTGAGGGAACAAAGAATCTATTAAATTATAACTTTATGTTATTATGTAATGAAACAGAATGTGTGTAATTCCAACAGGTCAAAATCTTTTAGATGGATAACAGAGAACTGAGAAGAAAACGCCATTATACAATACATACAATCGTAGTGACGGAACAATGCGATCTCATACATTTTAATGTGGTTTTTGTAATTAGTATCGTGGTAAAGTGTTTCTTGCAAATAAATGCCATTCAACTTTACTGGAATGTTTGTAGGAGTGTATGGACTCGAATATTATATTTAAAAACCATGTGAAACGGTAACGGCTTATGGGTAAAGGTTATTATAAAGTAGACGATTATCTTAAAGACCGAAATGCGTGGAAAGGATGTAACACACAAGTACTTTGTTGTTAATAATTCTATTGTACTGTGTTTGGTAACGATATATTTAAGTTTGTAAATATCGTGACTTATTTCTGTTAAAACTGATAAGTTTCTTGCGCCAGTTCTTCTTGTCGGTTAAAAAAGTCTGGAACGGGTGGTAGGAAAATATAGACGATTCAAAAGTGCTTAATTATTAAAATAAATTTTGATTTGACTTGACTTGAATATAGTAGTATTTGTTGTATGATTCGAATACTCGATAGTAGCGTGACAGGAAATGTCCGGGCAGCCGATAGTAGACGTTATGTCATTCAGGCTTTAATGTCATTAATTTACGACAATCTTTGTCTCTCTTGTGAATACATTCACTATAGTTTGCATTTCATTAGTTTAAATATTGAGTCTAATTTCCAATTCATAATTTTATTTACAGAATTAAAAAGTTCGGTATAACGTTCTTTCTTTTAATTTGTTTTAAAATAAAAATAATATGTGCCTTCTAAACTTCGATTATCTAAACCTTATCAAACAATACTTTATTATGGAAAAACACTGAATTCAGGATTTTTTGTAGTTTTTTTCCAGGATTTCATAAATATAATTTCTGGATTACGAACCTTACTTGAAAAATTTAAATCAGGTAGTTACGATATTAACGAACTGCTACTTAATTCGGTCTTTAAAGAATTGAAAATATCTGAATTTAAAAAAAAAGCACGTAAACCATCAACAATGCGACATTTCCACATTTTGATGTTGCATTCATAGAGATTATCGATAAATTTTCCCTCATGGTAGTTAGATTCCCCCTGAACTCATTAATTCATGGGCCTTGGGGACTCGGGGGCTGATAAATAGGGACAGGGAATCCAAATACAGACAGCATAAGAAGTGGTATTAAAACAAAATTATTCAGAACCTTAATAATAAGATAAAATAAAATAGTGCTGTTTGTATTTATTAACCAAACATTACATCTACTGCATTTTCTATAAACGTTGTTTTTGCTATTATAATAATATTTAATTTTTAATGTCGCTTTCGATGCTGACTGTACGAATAATTTCAAATTATCAAGTGTTATCAGAGGCACGCGACCAACCAGCTCAACTACTACTCTTGCTATTGCTATTGTGTATAAGTACTTCCAAATACTCAAAGATATTTTTATTAAGTTGCTTTTAGAAACAAATGTTTTGCTTAAATAAAATTTTACACTAAATATTTGACGCTCAACCACGCTCCATGAAAATGTTTGCGTACGAAGGCATCCTCTTTGAGTGTACAAAAACTATTTGCAGGTGTAAGTACATAATTTAATGATAAAATAATAATGCCTTGCATATCACGGTTCCGCATTGATCATCGCAAGACAATGGAGTACAACCTACGGGCTAGTTCAAGGTTACTTGCAAAATGACAGTGCAAACATGTAAATGAGACCAGACGACGGAACAGATGTCTGATTGATATGTCGTAGGTCAATCGTTGAACTGGGCCGATCGAGATTTGCCTGGGCACATCACAATACGCCGGTATTTCCTGATTTGCTTGTATGATACCCGTCATATCGTTCAAAGCTTAACGTTCGACGATTTGCCCGGCTATGCTTGGGCAAATCGATGGCAGAAATGTTTTGACTTCTTCAAGCAAATTCAAATTTTTTCTTGAATATTGCATAAAAATTCTGTAACTGACGCTCGTAATTTACTTGGAAAATATGTTTTTCTCCAATAAACTCACTATTATTGCTTTTTTTAATCATAGTTTTCGATTTCTTGTAATGCCGCTATCTTTGTCGCACGTAAACACACAGCTGACAGAGCGCTAACAGCGCCACCAGCAGCGTCGCGAAACGGAACTACTTTATCATGTGCCCAGCCATATCTCGATGTGGCAAAGTGATTAGTTGGGAAAATCGACAAATAGGTTGCTCTTATCGATCTACCCAACTTTATATACGGCATATCATGAAATATTCGGGAAAATCACGAAATCCCGGCATATCGTGATGTGCTCAGGCAGATCTTTCTCGATCGGCCCAGTTCAACGATTGGCCCACAACAAATACAATGTCAGAAAATGTTTCCCGTTTTTAGTGAATGATGCTCGTATTTTTTGAAATACCTAACAATGATCACAGGTATGATGGACATTTCAGTTCCATTATAAACGACGAAAAGGTCCGTGGTATAATGTACAACATACAATAATGGTACTAAGTCCACTGAGTTTTGATTTTAATACTAATGTATAATTAAGAAAATGTTAAAATTGCGTATTAACTTCATATTTTCATAATGGGGGTTAATAAATAACACATCTAAGAAATTTATAAAACCTTCACATTATTAAAAACGACATAATTTACTAAGTAAATTGACACAAACACATGATTCTGTATGTAAGCCTGTTACCATAAAACTTGGCTCAGCCAGGCGACTTACGTTCTAAGTTAATTACGTTCACTTATACATGAATTCAGGACAAGAACGCAGCAAATTCACTTACATATAAAGAAGCTAAGTAAATGCAGCATTAAGCTATTTTTATTACCATTTACAAGGTCAAATTTAAAATTAAATAAAGGCATTTTTTCTTTCTATTTATCGGTATCATATGGGAAATTATACGCTATCCGAGAGTTCTAAAGAGAACCAAATAACCTCTCGAGAATTCAATTGTATACTTCTTGAATGAAACTATGCTTGCGAGCTTTGATTGCCATTCTTAAATAAATTAAAACAATATATGGGAAAATCGACAAATAGGTTACAATATTGACGACCTCCGTGGTCGATTGGCTTTGTACTCCGGTTTTCAAGGTGTCGCCATCTCTGAGGTCCCGGGTTCGATCCCCGGTTGGGTCAATTTAGAAAACGAACTTTTCTATATTGGCTCAGGTCTGGGTGTTTGTGATACCACCGTTGTCTCTGATTTCCATAACACAAGTGCTTTATTTATATGGTCCTTATTATTTATGTCATTGTCAATAGGTTGTTGTTTGATTAGCAGAACTCATCTATACAACATTACAACATTTGTTCGTTCTTAAAATAGTTTAAAATCATAGTTTTAACGGTGTCATCTCACGTTAATTACGTATAATTACTGTGATCATATTATTATCGTCCCAGATCTCTTCATTGTCGTTTTTCACACCACGAATCTTCTCGCCCTAAAAAACAAGCTGCTCAGAGTTGGTCTGTGTCCTAAATAGGTAACTTTGCCTCCTACCGAATGACCTAATATTCTAAAACTAGATCATTGGTGTTTTAGGAAATATTTATATGTATGTAAGTTTAGAATGTTTGCAGAACGATCATTGTTTTCGTGTGCCTTTTGATCTAAATAGTTTGTCTAGCTAGATGTCTATGAATTATTTATTAAGAAATTAAGAAATAAAAACTTATGTATACCGGTTGTCTTTAATAATGAAGGTAGGAAATTTTACTTCATTTTGATTTGAAAAATAATTGGAACTGTTTTCAAAGATTTTTGTAAAATCGCTTGCCTTAACCAGGCAATACCCACCAAACGAAAATATTTATTATATTTTTGATAATTACTATTGACTACAATAGTTTCAAATAATACTTGGCACGCCACAACAGATAATACGTAGATGATTTCTATGCCGAAATAAATTAAATTAAAATAAATTAAATAAGCCAATTAAACAAGAATACGTATATAGGGTTACTTGAAGCTCGACGTACTATTACCACTAGATTAGGACTATATTACTAACATGTGATTAATATCACAAACAAAAACGTTTGTTCTACGACTAATCCGACAAAGTTAAAAAAACTTCATTCCATACAATACTCGATCAGCTGTTTGGACATTTGTATGGAAAGTCATTTTTGTTAGTTTTTCGGAAAAGTCGTAGAACAAACTTTGTTGTTACGATATTAGTAATCCAATCCTACCAGGATAATGTCGAGTTACAAGTAACCCTAATACCCTACAACCGAAATACCGAACCGAAATTTTGCAAAATTACAATGCAATAATCAAAACGATAATAAAGATGTAAAGTCACGAAATGTAATTAATGATAATTCCATTTACACACGATAAAATATATTATCTAGAAATTTGACAGGTTAAGTAATTGGAAATCTGAGAATGTTCGATAATTTTAAGTATTCGGTAAATTTTGATAAACCAGTTTCGTGTATAATTAGCTCAAATTAAATCAATTTCAAAGTTAATAAATTCAAGAGTTAAGATACAATTATAGCTTACGATACGATCTAGCGATAATCAATTGCATTTGATCTAAAACTATATTTGTTTGCACTGGAAATGCGCAACTAAACAAAGAAATTAATGTACCAAACCCAAAAGTTATACTGGTATGTTAACAACGCTATTGAATTAATTAATGTTGTATAATTGTAGCCTGCAATTAAGTGGGTAAGTAAGTACGCGTAACAGTGACAGGCAGGTCGGCTGCGTCTGCGCACAATGTTTGCTTTTCGCACGCACCCGTTAGTTACTTTCTGTTTCATTGTGACCTTTTTGTCTATGATGTGACTTAAATTCCCGAGTTAGATAACCAGGCTTCCTTGGGTAGGCTTGCTGAGTTGAGTTACACTAGTAACTTGAAGAAAGGTGTAAAAGATTACTGATTTATAAAAACTCCAAAGTAATGGCGTTTTTTTTAATGTTTTTAAATGAATGATCATTTTAGGATAAAAAGTGAGATGATAAATATACTTATTATTCTTTATAATTCATATCATTTAATAGATTTTCATTTTACACAAAATTAAATCCAGAAAATAAGTTGTACTAGTCAAATTATTTTTTTCAATAGAACGTGACAAACACAATCCTGTCAGCCGAGAGTAAAGGTATCATTATAATTGCCAGGTTGTGAGAATAATATAATGTGTTGGCAACATAAATTATTATTGTAAGTTTTCAAGTGTGGCAACACTAGGTACAAGACGGACGTAATCTGTGCTCTGTGATTTCCCGCTCTCTTTGCATTATAACGTGTACCGTGTGTGTGCTGTGTACGCAAAATATAAGAGTTTCAGTCCAATTTGGTGTTCTACTTCCTATCCTGTCCCTTTAATGAAGAGAAGAACGATATACAGTCCACTGCTTCCAATCCTGGCTATATTACAACTTAAAGTACTTTATGGTGTTCGCATCAAATGTATGTGAAGGATCTAGATAAGAAAACAGCCTTTGATAGAGCAGTCGTCGAAGAATGTGATGTGGTTGACGGGTTAGGCAACAGTTTAACTTTTAATTCACAATGCAATGATGAAATCAACGAGATCAAATCTAGGGCTGACTTTCGTTATAAAAGAGGTGTCTGGAGTTCTTTAGTTGCATTCGATTACTTAAAGTTTGATCTTTATATGTTGTTTCATTTCATTATTTACTTTGAAAGGATATTTGTTGAAAAATATTAATACAAAAATATTAGAATATAAGTCTTTTAATACCGTTTTTTATGACTTTGACTAAGGGGCTAAGTATACGTTGTTTTTAGCGACGTTCTCAATAGTTAGTTAGTTATGCATGTCATTGTTTCTAATAATTTTCAGGAAAGAAATCTGCACAAAGTTACTTTGTAAAAAATCTGTCGTCGATATTTTCTGAAAAGTAAATGTTAGGAGTCTGAGGGCAGTAATATCAACTCAACCAATATTTAGGCCCGGTTTCCACCTAAGCGGAGATGAGAGATGTCTCATTTTTCTATAGAATCTGGTGCCGCGCGCGAGCTAAGCGGAGAGATGTTTAAATATTCTATAGAAAAATGAGACATCTCCTCTCCTCTCCGCTTTGTAAAAAAGCTTTTTTAAAAAAGGGGTCAACAATTTTTGCTATCGTTGAGTTCAACATGTTATCGATTGTCTGGTGTCTATTGTACTTGGTAGATAGTGGGTTCAGCGTCTCCTGATATCCTTGACACAGTTCCTGCTGCCCACAGGCCGCCCACCGCATGCGATCGTCTATTGTTTGATGTTCAGAAATTTGACTCGATGCTTCGTAGCCAATTATTCTCTGACAGCATGCTTTATAAAATTGAGTCTATGGTATAAGAAGACCACTTGTTACAATTAGACCGTAGTATGCTTTTGCGATGTTTTCTGTAGCCAAAATGCTTACTGAATTTAATGAAAATCTAACCGTGAAAAATTCATTTTGCTGGTGTATATGATTCTTATTGAATTTTGTTTTATGATTGCTTTGTCACACTAGGTACTTTATTAATGTTTGGTTTATTGCACTGTCCTACAAAAATCGATGTGGTTTTTCGATAACTTCGGTATTCTTTGTCGACTTGCGCCGCCAGAAGTACCTGACTCAGCAACAAGAAAATGGTTTCTTGGCACGCTATATTAGTCATAGCTTTAGTCATAAATATTGTTGGCTACTTGTAGTCTACAGTAAAATGGACATTGTATGCGTGTAGGTACTTATCCGAGCCTCAATAGTTATTTTTGAATGATAAAACCAAAAATGTTTATTTTATCACTTCATCTGTTTTCAGAAAAATGACAGTGTAAACTTTGAAAATATCGTTGAATTTTAGGGCTGGCGTTGAATTTATGCATATTTCACCAAATTTCAATGAAAAGATATATGTTTCATTAAAGTTTCTAAACAAAATGTCCGTTCAATTTTGCTTCAGCAGGGCTATTACATAAAAAGAATCGCGATAATCGGACACAATTACTTGATAATTAATGATATTGGTGAGTTAATAGTGTCACGGAGAGGGACGAACATCGTCCGCTTATCGCGATTATTTTATATGTAAGAGGCCTGCTGTTTTCGAGCCCATTTTGTAGTCCAAGGAAAATTTCCGGTACTAAGGTGCTAGCTTATGTGAGAAGTTGTAATTTTCCATATGTTAGTATTAATAGTTTTCTGCAAATCACAATATTAGTAATACAGTAGTTAAATCTTATGATGGAGCATATAAAAATCGCGATTTGCTTATCCTCAAGGTGTTTTTGCTGCAAAATATTGTCCTAAGATTTTCTAATCTGGCTTGTATATTTTGTCAGCAAAGAGAGTAAACTATTGGAAGTGTTACGATAAGATAATGATAATTATAATCTAGTTGTATCGTTTAAAACTTGACTCTCGGCTTCAGACGATTTTTCTATACCCTGTGCTCTCAGTGTTTTGACTTATAATAGTTTTGTGGTCATGGTCTATATCTGCGCCAAAATTATTTAAAATCTTGCATGGAATCTATCACAGACCGACAAAATATGATCACACAGGACACATGGAACTATTTCGACCATTATATTTCAATACAAATATTAATGTTCCTATTTTATTTTCTTAAAAACATTTATCATATACTGCGCACATCTGACCGGAAGCTGCGCACGCGCACGAGGGACCATTTCCGGGGGCCATTACTAAAGTACCGGGAATGACCGGGCAATGAAGCGAGCCGCCATTGTTTCTGTGTTGTCTATGTTTAAGCGTAGTCTATGCCCTTCCTTTGGACAATACGACGTTGTGCTTAAATAAGGCCATCGAACTAGGATATAGGCGAATGGTGTTGAATAATAATCAGCTTTTTTGTCAACATCTCCTTTAATATTGCTTTATAAGTAGGTACACGTATTAAAAGGTAAAATTGATGTGTACTTTCGTTTTATGTGACATAGATCTACGTAACAGATAAAATTAATAGAGACTTAAAGCTTTAAGTTAAATCTCAAATTATGTCAGTTTGCCTTAGTGACTATTTTATTTTCGTACAATGATTTTTGTTTGTTTGTGAAGTTTATAACTTGATTCATATTTAATGTTTCTTTGTCTATAACTTTGTTTTAGGGCAAAAAACTAATATAAAGTAAGTAACTAGATGTTGTTTCCTTTTCGCAAATACCTACACGGGGCGTTATTCTTAGCATTGGCGAAAAGCCAAACTGACCTTGTATTATGCATAAATGATAAAATCGGTGAAAATAGACTTTTTTATATTTATAAGAAATTATCTAAGAAGCTTGTAAATATAAAATATAAAAACTGGCCAAGTGCATGTAGGGCCACGCGCAGTATAGGGTTCCGCAGTTACCTTATATGAAATTTCCCGAATACTTTTATGATTTTTTTTATAAAGCTGAATAGCAATTAACGAGAACGTCTTGAATTTATAATAAAATGTTCATTATTATAATCATCGCATTAGTGTTTTGTAGGCGATTTTCCATCAATCACTCAATGTAGTAGAATGAGTAGTTGTTTTTATTATCATATTAGGTTGACAAAATAAAGCAAATATTATTCAAAGCTGTTTTTATAATTGAATGTGACATGAACATAAGTTTTAAATACTTAATAGTTAAGCTCTATACACATACACAAATTAAACATACAAAATATGAAAAAATAACATCCAGTTATTTAAGGTGATTTTGAAAATGCCTTCGTAGGATACTGATGTGTCATCTGTGGCGGCATCTTATTTCAGATGCTAGATAGGATACCGGGCAGCTAAAAATAACCAAATGATCAATCCCGATAATCTCGTCCGACTTTTCGGTTTAGGATTGATCTCGTGAAATGCCTGGAGATCTCGCATGCACCGATCTCGTAGGTTCGGGATTGCATTCCCTAGAGCGTTGGGATTAGGACTGGTGGTGGTTAAGTTTGTTTTTACTACGATACCTACGTAGCAAAAACAAACTTAACAGATAACTAACTTACGTAGCATGGGTTTTGTAATAATCCAAAGGAGGACTGAAGCAAGTTGGGATTAAACTTAAAATGGATAAATATGGAGCAGGTACATTTAAGACATAGACACACTAGCACTATCAATATTTGGTTACCAAGTGACACATAATTAAATTAGTTAAAATATTGATTCAAGTCACAGTGATAAACGTGTCAGTTTTACAAGGCTTTCTTTATATAGTTCTTAATAGACACGCTAGTTTATAAAATGTTACGCAATCAACCCCCTACTACCCCTGGCCTCGCGGTAACTTGTCTTATAATCTTGTTGAAAACCATCCCCCAGCGAAGTTGATCTTATTATAGAAAACGACACTCGGCTTAGAACACACTCGTGACGGATTAAGAGTAATGAAGTATTAAATAAAATGCTCTTAAAGAAAGTGATACTATTAATAAAGGAGGCTTTGGAAAGTAGGTAAGATTACAACCTGACAATATAAATAAATTATAATCGGTAGCAATATTAATTTATTTATATTGTCTGTGTTGTATATTGTCTATGTATGTATAAAAAAGTCTGGAACGGGTGGTAGGAAAATATAGACGATATTAAGTTTATTTCAATAAAGAAATTGACTCTTGAATACATGGGCTTATATCTATATACTTATTACCTATTTACTTTGAATTTTTGGACGAGATTCGTGGTATAATATGAGATATGACTGTAGGTATGTGTAAATGTAAATAATTCAAAACAGGAGCCATGTTATTTGTACCAATTAAAGAAAGAGAAATGAAATTGTAAAGCTTTCTTACAGTTTGTTTTAAAACCATCAAATACATTTTTACTCAATATGGTCGGAAAATTAAAGAGTGCTACTCTTTATGTCTAGTTTTAATTCCCATTTTCTTCCTATTTTATCTCAATACTGTGTTGTAGATTATAATTTTCTAAAATGAAATGATTTAAAATTGATTTTCATCTGATATTTTTATTGGAAGATCTTACTTCCTCGAATTATTCATGCATTATGTACGCAGTCGCCGTCAGATAATATTGTAGCAGACAAAGTGACCAAATACTTCTAAACAGTTGAAAATGTCAATACAATAAGTTCCATATACTACAAGCTACCAATAATAACTAAACATTAATTATTTCATTAATAGGTATGTGAGCAGATAATGCATGTAAATAAATAAATAAATTAGACAAACAACTAACACAACACACAAAAAACAAAATTATTGACATGCATCTGCTCAGATTTTAATGAAGTAGTGAATGTCCAAATATTAATGGTAACTTGTAGTTTATGGAACTTATTGTATTGTCATTTTCAACTGTTCAGAAGTGTTGGTCACCTTGTCTGCTACAATATATCTGACAGCGACTGTACTTAGTAGAAAAGATTCGTAAAGAAAAGTTTTTATCTCTGGTTTTTTTTGCAACATCGTGAAAAATACTGTGAATTTTAAATAATTCACTGATAAGGAAGGAAGCTGACGATAAATACATCAAAAGATAACAATTACAATATACTGAGCCAACTCACACGCTATGACACTGTTATTAGAAAAACGTAGATTTTTACAAGAAATGTGATTCATGTCATAAACAATGCACACAGAACGATGTCATATTTATAGTTTTTATTTTGTTTTAGTTACCTAAGTCACTATAATAATAGATTTATGATCATTTCCTCGAAAGGAGCGCTCGATTCCGCTTTTTATAATTCTGGTTCTGGTCGCTTAATGAAATGAAATTAATGTAATATAATTTCATCCGTCTGTAAGAGCTTGTCTCATTACACAATGTCAATTTGTGTAATGAGATGCATCAAGTTATACAATTCAGTGTAAAGTTCAACGAGTACATGCCGTAATTAAAATTGTCTAAGGTTGTGCTAGTGCTGAAGTAATTTCAGAAGTGTACCTAGATAAAGATAACTTACCTTGTAATTAAGCCCTTGGACGTCTTCTTCCAGCGAGACATCTGAGTACATGTCGTCCGCCGGCTCCCCTCCCGACCCGCAGCCGGAGGAATTGAACGATGACGACCGGTACAATTGGCTGGAACAACAATCATCACAAATTATCACCTTTATTAGCCTAATTATCTCTTAAATTAGCGACGATAACACTTTGTTAAGGTCATATAGCGCCATCTAGTTTATGTCTGTGAAGCTATTGACGTCTGCAACAAGCGACCAAGTAGCAAGCAGCACAGTGGTGTATAAGTTGTGGAGTGATGTAATAGATGGCGCTGTAACATTGATATTACTGCTATAGAGGGCGCACAAGTCGTGAGTTTTCCACAGTTTTCCATTATGCGTTTGGACTTTACTATTTTCTAGTCGTACTTATGTGGAAAGTAAAGTAAAAGTAATAATTCAGGTAAATAATTTGCTTAAATATCTATTTAAACTTGAAAAATAGCGTGGCATATTTACCTTGCTAAGACATTGGAGCCAATTTGACGCTTCCCAGAGCTGAAACAAATTAACGATTTATTAGTATTAATTACTAATTATTCAAGAAAAAAGGTGTCAAAGTGTGAATCGCGTTGCTTAACGGTTTAATAACCTGTAAACGGCGATGTTCCATCCTGTATACTGTTCTAACTGATCCTGATGTAAGTCACGCACGTAACTAATAACGACGGTAAAATATGTAAGAAGTATTTCGATTGGAATACCGACGTGTACAGTTGTACCTACTACTGTCAGTAGATAGGCTAGGTTGTAATAGGTTGCATTTAATGACTATCGTTGGATAGTCATTAAATGCAAAATGCTATGTTGAGCTTTTGTATTTTTTATGAATAAACGCTCAACTTTGAAGTTCATGTTAACTGTGTTTTGACAGATTTATGTGATACATTGCTACTTTTCTTAGGTAAGTTTTTATTTGTGCCAAAACAAAGTAGCAATGTATCATATACATATGTCAAAACACAGTTAACATGAACTTCAATGTTTTTAGCCGATAGAGCCCCTGGAAGTGGAAGAAAAGCATATTATTATGTTATAAACTGGGCGTCTCATCCTGGAGACGGAAAATTTATTATAGAATTTAGATTTTACGGCTATAAAAAATAAGCACATTTCATTAGTTTGCATGTTTTGGAAATCGAATCTGGCACAATATATTTTTTTAGGTAAGTATTTAGTCACTTACCTATATTGTAAGAGTTTAACTTTATTATTTTAACTTTCAGCCTACACATTACACACATTACAACTTCCTGCTTGTAATTGTTGGCGAAAGAAGGAAATATTTTAGCAAGTAACGTGGCTGGTTAATTATTTTATTGTTAAGAGCGATAACTCAATCTCCATTTTGTTACGCGAACACTTTACGACTGTGCGCATGGCGTATTTGAATATTGTCTGAATAAAAAAATAAGTGTAGAATACTGAGTTAATAATATTAATATATTCAACAACAGCCTGTATAATTTAGAGTATATATATTTTCATATACTTTATCAATCTACTTGCATTATTCTTAATCAAAATATTAGAATTTGTACAGTGGTTTATAATAGGTATTTTATAATTACAGTTAGCACCAGCACTACCAGGGCCCTATTTAATAAACGTGACAATTTGTCACCTGTCATGACAATTTTATATCCATTGCGTCAACCAATTCGTAAATAGAACAAACATACACACTTATAGCTACAATGTAACGTAATCCAAATTATCATGACAAATTGTCACTTTATTAAATAGAGCCCTGATATGAATTAGGTGGGTATGTTCATAGTTTTTTTTTAATTTTATAAAATAATCTTCTAAAAGCCCAATAGATAACTGAGTTCTGTTGCTTGCGTCAGACCATCGACCTTCACAAATGTTGTAAAAGCCAATTGTTGAAGCACAAAAACGCACTTTAAACTCGTAGGCTGTAATTTGGTTTCCAACAAAGTTAATCTTAAGTCTTTGTTGTTGTATTGCGACAAAAATAATTACAGTAGATTTTGTTGTTAAGGTTGCTGTGCTTGTTAATACGAAATACTCTAGAAAAGATGATAGAAGACATTTATATTAATTATACGAGTAAGTTCCTTTATTTAGCTATGTATTTCGTAAATAAATTAATCAATCAACAACAAATACATAGATGTTTTTGAATCAATAGACTCTTAACAGCTTGACTTAAGACTAAACTGTTATTTCATGAGTGAAAAAAAAGGTCTTGACTTATTTCACCAGTTGTTATAAGTAATACTTGCAAAATATTTATCACGAATTTTTCTAATAAAATTTCTACAAACTAATTATAGTATTCAAATCACGAAGAAGGTCCATGGGGAGTGTCAGAGAAATCGTCGGCTAGGAGACAGGGTGCGCGCGCGCCCGTGAAATTGACCAAGAAAGTGCCCACCATGCTTCGCTGAAGACAATGTTACTATTCTATCGATTAGAAAACTATAACTTATGGGAAAATATGAATCGCTGATTTACTTTGTCACTTCTTATGAAAAAGCTAAGCTTTATGTTTAGTGTAAAAAAAAATCATCGCACTAATGTTCTTTTTTTTATCTTCTTTTTTCTTATTTAATGTTTGTTGATATGTTTTAAGATAATAGTTATTTGTTATACAAGAGAGCAAAGTCAATTTGTGCTGCGATGTAGACTACATAGCACTGTGAGTGATTTAAAGGCACGAGACATCGTAAATTAGGTCTTGTGTTAAACATATAACTTTTCATCTCTACCAGCGAGAAAGTTAGTCACCTCTATCAGTAAGAATAGTTGTTTTCATTTTCCTTTTACAAACCAGCCTAATTTTGCGGTCAAACGAGTAGCACAGATAAACCGCCCCCTTAGCCTTATTTTTAAAATGTAATTAAACACAATCCTAAATAGGTAACTACCTACTTAAGTGTCTTGTACATACCTAGTGGAATTATACAAACATAAAAATAATAAATAAAACAAAAAGAGAGGTCACATTCAGTGGCGTACCCGTCTAGAGAATGAAGCATCAAACAATAGCAAGTTACCATTTTTTTCACCAACTCAATACAAGCGGATATTGTTTTCACCAGCTCAATACAAGCAAAAAACAATGCATCTCACAATAAATTATCGTTCGTTACTATTACTAATTTAAGTTATTTTTCACACGATGTTTACCAAGATATCGATACGACAATACGCAGCCCCATCTGGATTAATCTAAATAACAGATAACTCGTAAAAAAGTACAACCCTTGCTTACTTACTTAAATTATTTTTAAATTAGCTCGACACAAATGCTAGATGGCGTAGCTTTGTACCTACTAAAAATTATTGTGTCACTCATACATAATAAATAAATCATTTCACAAAATAGAATTTTAAGTACTTTGGTAAGGTTTCCTGCCTAACTAATTTAGGTATGAACTGTTAGCAGTTAGTATAACCACAATATCTCTTATAAAACACAAAATTATAAGTTTTGGGAACTGAATTTTGGGAGAAGCTAGGAAAAAACTGCGAGACTCGATTTCTGAACTATTTATAATTTAGGTACGGAACCCTCGGTGGGCGAGCCCGACTCGCACTTGTTTGGTTTTTTTAAGATGGCAAAACAACGTTTGCCGGATCAGCTAGTACTTTTATAATATAGGTGAGCTGCTATCAACAAGTATATAACTTGTGAAAATCAAAAATAATTAAAACTAAGGGAGCATACAAAAGACAAAATATATAAAAAGGCAAGGAATCTATATGTACTATACAACATATTACAAAAATACCCCTAATGCCGAATATGGTATATAGGGACCATCAAACTGATCAACTTTTAGTATGGGACCAACTCTGAAATCGCGAAAAAAATCAGCTGTTTCATACATTTTGATATTTTCGATTTTCATATTTGTATGAAACAGCTGTTTTTATATTTCCCTATTTCCCTTGGTCACGGCATCACGCGTGAGCGACTGGAGCGATTTCGCTAATTCTTTTTTTGATATGTTTGTTATTTGAGAAAAATCTGAAATAATTTT
The DNA here is from genome assembly GCA_963556745.1 of Catoptria pinella. Lineage (NCBI taxonomy): Eukaryota > Metazoa > Arthropoda > Insecta > Lepidoptera > Crambidae > Catoptria > Catoptria pinella. The sequence goes on from OY750771.1 coordinate 4,247,373, forward strand.
AAGTGATAGAAGTTTATGTAAAGATTAAAGGAAAAATAAAACGATGTCTCTGAATAGTAAACTTTTTCAGAATAATGGTACGGAACCCTCGGTGCGCGAGTCCAACTCGCTCTTGACCGTTTTTTTATTTTCTAAATCCATATAAGTAAATTGGTATATGTGTGAGTAAAAATCATATTGAGTATAGTGAAAGTGCTTGTATCATTTCATGGTAAGAGATCGGGCTAAGGCAAATAGACTTGAAGCTAATAAAACAATGTGGCTTTCAGAAAGATTGCCTTATCTTGATGAAAAGTACTTATATACATTGTAATTGGCAACGGTTTTGTACTGTTAACATATTATACTATTACATATTATATTTGAAACACAAAATGGACTCTCACAATGTGGTTGTCTTCGCTTGGCAGAATAAAGTTTAGGAGGAAGAATATTCTAAAAGACAGAATATTCGGATTATTCTGAATAGGTTCCCATGCAAATGATCGATTTTGAAGTTTAGGTAGGTACAGATAAATATTTCTTATTTTCAAAATAATCACTTAGTAAAAATTCGGTTGAAAATAATAGATCAGCATTTATTATTATTATTATCATAAATAATAAAAATAAATGCTTGGATAATTTCACACAGCGCCATCTAGCCCCAAACTAAGCAAAGCTTATAATATGGGTGCTAGACAAGTGATATACTACTTATATACCTTTTAAATATATACTTATTATGCATAGTAACACCCAGACCCGTCAGAGATATTAAAATTCATCATTTCAATTTCTGCCTGGCTGGGAATCGGACCCGGAACCTCTTGAGTAGTAGACCGGCATGTTGGCCACTGCACCACGCAAGCCGTAAATAAATAATCAACTCAGTCATATAACTGCTAAAAAAGGAAGAAACATGGTTTAATTTAAAGAAGACTTCCACCATTACCTAATAAATAACTAATGTCCACATCCAAAATAAACTGCATTTTATAATTTTCAGTGCGTAATATTTAGTTAAGTTATATTACATCCGTACCCATTTAGGTACAGTCGTCAGCCTCAGATGTGATCATGTTGCTGACCGTTTTAGTACTTTGTCACATTCACAACAACTCTTGTTCAGAAGTTTCATTCCTACTACAAGAATGGAACAGTTGGCGTGATATGGTACTTAAGTATACAGCAACTTCACATACTAACTCTTAATTTTGTAGGCTTTACATCCACGACTAGTTGTATCTGGGTTAACTTTATAACATTTACATATATGCGGAATTACTATTAGTTGCACACTCAAATAAGCAATTTTCTTCGGTTTGTGCGTAATGTTTAAAGTTTTTCATGTTTGTAAGAATAAAGCGTTGTTGTGTCAGAGAAATCATTAAATAAACATTAACTTCATCAAAACTTTTGTTCAACTTAAGTATGGTTAGCTAGTTTTGATCAGCTTTAAGGCTGCATAGTCTGCACACTAGCGCCGCCATTGGAAAAAAAAACATAGTGGTTAGATAAAGACGAAATTACGAATTATCTCTCTGTAGTGCACTCCGAGGAAGCTTTGTGGTACTTTTAATCAATTCTTCGGAGTGCATTACAGAGAGATAATTCACAATTTCGTCTTTATTTAAGCACTGTGTTTTTTTTTCCAATGGCGGCGCTAGTGTGCAGACTACGCCTTAATACTCTACGTTAAATTTAGCGTAGAGTACAATTAATTATCTTTGCGATTAGTCATTACTTGCGATTTCGAATTTTTACCAAATGGTTCCTCAACGTTATTAACTTAATTAATTGTTATGTTTCCATCGTACTCATAATCATTAATAAACCAACCTACATAGAATGTATCATAACATAATGAGATGATTTTCTTTGCTTTCACGATTTCACATTACATAATTATTATGATTTGTACATCCTACTAAATAGAAATTGCGAAAAAGAGGATGTTATTGATGGTAAAAGTAAATCCCTTCACGAATAATAATCAAGAAAACTAGAAACCAAACTACCGAAGGAAACATTAAACTTTTAATCACCACTAAACTAACCGCACATAGGAATATATTATTTGAAATTTTGAGATTTAAGCATTCACAATGCTATTTTTATATAATACTAAATAATATACTAGAAAAAATAGGACTCGCACCAGATCATGTTCTATTTTTTCTAGTATATTATTTAGTATTATATAAAAATAGCATTGTGAATGCTTAAATCTCAAAATTTCAAATAGTTATATAGCTTTCTCATCTTAATCAACTGTTTAAAAATATCTGGAAAGATGTTCAGTTGAATGTCGAGGTTAATTCCTTCTACATTGGTGAGATGGCGCTGGCTTGCAGCGTAAGAGTTGATATACTAGAAGAAATTCGACGTTCTCACTAGTGACTCGGTAGCTCAGCGGTCAGAGCATTGGACCGGATATCCAAAGGTCGCGGGTTCGATTCCCGTCCGAGAACATGATCTGGTGCGAGTCCTATTATTTCTAGTATATTATTTAGTATTATAGGAATATGTTATTTATATGTTTTTTCTATATATAAAACCATGAGTGCTTATAAATTCCCATTGCTATCATTCTCCTAGACAACTTAAAAAAAAACTCAGAGCGTCACTGCAGCGAGGCCAAGATAAATATCAAACAAAAAAAACAAACGATATGAGTCACTTTTCGCGTGTCCAATTATTGTGCTGTAGTTACGTGAACAATGGAATGGACAATTGGACACCATAAATAAACCCACACACCATACACATTATAGTGTGACATAAAATAACCAACGAGCAGACGGTTTCAGTTACGACATTTTAACAATTGCGGTTGCTGTAATACTTTTGACGATTAAAATATTAATTAGTTGCATTACAAAAGGTCGTGGTTGTTGGAGGTTCGTTAGTTTTTGCTACAATTTTGATTGAGTACAATAACTAGCCCTAGACAAAGTCAATTGAAAACAAATGCATAATTTCTTTTCGAAAGACGTATGGACTTATGTCAAGTCATCATATCTGTCTATCTATAAAACATGTTACAAAAATACCCCTAATGCCGAATATGGTGTATAGGGACCATCAAACTGAACAACTTTTACTATGGGACCAACTCTCAAATCGCGAAAAAAATATCAGCTGTTACATACATTTAGATATTTTCGTAATTATTTTAAGCTGATTTTTTTTTCGCATTGGTCCAATAGTAAAAGTTGTTCAGTTTGATGGTCCCTATCTACCATATTCGGCACTAGGGGTATTTTTGTAACACGTTGTATACCTGATGTCAAGTCGATCCTATATTTTTTGATACCGAAGTTCGTTATTGGTTTCAAAAATGTGAGCATTAGCTACAAGACCTATAATTGTAACTACATAATTATACACTATTAATATATTGGACTAACACTCCAAAATTGACGTGTTAAGTCTTGAGATTTTCATAAAATTCTGCCAATAAAATGGTTATGAAAGGAGTGTTTAGTTGGAGGTCTTGTCTTCCTGTGACCACGGCCAAGAGCCATTAGGAAATAATAAATAAAAAAACAATTAATCGCAATACAACACACAATACGAAAATAGAGTAATAAAACCTGTAATAAAACTTTATTTCAATGCGCACTGAAAATGTTTGTAGATTATATTTATTTTGTTTTATATGTTATTTTTTAATAAAACCTTATACTTTATCATCGTATTCGTAGTGAATCGAATAAGAAAAGATACCCTACTACTTTGTTATCCTGTCGTTGATGTCTTTTGTATGCAATTCTGTTTAAGTTCCCTTAGTTTTATTTATTTTTGATTTTCACAAGTTAAATACTTGTTGATAGCTCACCTGTATTATTAAAGTATGTTTTATAGAAGTCTGAATAATCTGAGTGTTTTTAACGATATGTATAGTCACAGTCATATGATACTTTTGTGAGCTAAGAAAAACTAAACAAGTATTAAAGCATTTAAATTCGATTATAAATTAATTCTTTCTTCTTGGTTGTCCAACCACACCCAAGTAGAATTAAATATAATTAATTTCAAACATTCACTCGCTCAATAGTGTGAGCTCACAATCACTGTTGTTACGGTAAACAATAACAATTTAGAACAACATCCATTTTTCAATAACATCAGTAGTCACTAGTGAGTTAGCAAACAAAGTCGCATTGATATCTCTCATTGAATATGTGCCGGATGGTGTGATTTGCATAAAATTCCAGCCATCATTATAATGTTAATTCGGTATGCTTCGTGTCATCATTAAATATTACAATACATAGTTTAAAAGTTCTAACCTGTAAGGCCGCTTTCTGTAATGCATGTAAACACCGTTCCGCTCCAGCTTTACGAGAAAATAAAAACAGGCTTTAAAAACTATGTTGGTGGTTTTGATAAATCTTCTAGCATTACAAACATGAACGCACGATCACATTTTAAAACGAAAACTTTTCACAAATAAATATGAAACACACTTTTTGAAGTACAGTTTGAAAATGGAATTCGTAATTAGATTTTTTTAGCACGTGCGTAGACGCGCAGTGCGTCGCAGTCTGCGGGTCTGTCGAGTGGTCGCGCAGCACTGACGCATCAACAAACAATTGCAGTGGTCAGTGAGCGAGCTCGGTTGGCCAGAGGTAACTATGAATTATCTACGAACGCAAACTGCTAGCGTTGCCGTTATTATATTATTAAGCAGTCCCCGATGTGCGATTAGTCAGTCGCTACCACGCTGCTACTATAGTTAGAAAACCATTTTGGATCTAGTGCGAGTTGTATTTTTTCTAGTATATTATTTGGTATTATATAAAATGGTATGGTGTACTGTACAAACTCTATATACTAAACACAAACGTTAGTTAACCTTGATTTTGGTTATGCAATGAGACCCTTAATTCCATAAAAGAAGTTTCTTTTTAACGACTGTTGCATCTACGTGAAATCTATATTTATCATTATTATCACATTAACATTTACGTATTTTCCTTTATTTTTTCTAATGGGTAAGTAATTTCTAATGGGTAAGTAAGTAATAAGTTTATTTTTAACAAAACTAAACAAGTGCAAATATAATCAACGTATTCTTTTAGACAGGCTTAGTGATCGTTTTGGTTGCGAATATTTCATAACCGGAAAAGGAAAAACGGTTTACAAATTGCCTCCACGGATAGGAAGAACGGACCGTAATGACATGTGGATCGTGACAAATTGCCTACTACAGCAGAGGTATTCTGTTAAAACTCGGATACGTTCGAGTGTTACACCCGTGTTCACAAACATTACTATGAGGTCTCACAATGTCCGCGGCCGCACGGCGTCCCCAACTACCAATCACAGGTGTGACGTAAAATAAACGAACCAATCACAGAGCTCTATTTCGTTCCCATAGGTAAGGGTCGTTTGAGTATTGTTCTTGATTACGGGTGTTAGAGTGGTTTCTTTCACTATGCACGTCATTTTCTCTTCAAACTTCAATAAAATTAAATTGGGAAAATTCAATTTAAACTACTCATCCGCTTTCATCACCACGTGCATGTTGATTTTTAAATTCCCATTAAGACAGATGAATATTATATTCCAATTTCAAGTTGGTTTACATTCAGAATAAGGCTGCTGGGAGTGTGAAGTACGAGTTATGTCAGAACTCACCATTGTTGGAACTTCTCAGTAATAATGAATGACCAGTGCGAACAAGAGCATTCATTTTGTTTCAGATTTGGGGGACATTCGTTGGCTAATGATTCGTAAAGTTATTTATGTAACGTAAGAGCTAGGATCATCTATTAACATATAAATATTTCCCCTAAATAAAGTATTCCGTTAATAATAAGTGGTTGTTATTTAGGAATTTAATTTATTGATGTACGTAACTATTCAAAAAATTGAGCTAACGACATAATATTAAAACTTTGGAATTCCAAATACTCTTCGACTTTATCGTAAAAATAACGTTGCGCTTTTTTTGACAAAGATCAAAAAGTTTTAAGGCATTAAGTGGCCAGATTAATTCTGCAATCCTGATGCAGGAGTAATCTATATCAATATGGATGTGCAGAGTGTTGCACGTCATAGTTAGGCAACGCGCAGCCGCGTGGAACAGCGCACTTCACTTTCTTGGTGAGAATCCGGCGCCTGCGCACCTAAAGGCGGGCCGCGAAGAAGCATCTTTACTCCGATATTTAAGTATTATGAAAGTGGAACAGTTGTGATTGTGCCTTTAGGAGTAAACGAACTTGGAAGCCTTTACTCTGCTTTTATATCATTTGAATACCACCGTCTTATTCATAAAAATACGCAAAGGATACCATACTTTTGCAAAAAATTCAAGTTAGTTAGGGCCTTAATAATAATTAAACGAAATTCGGTGATTACGATTTAAAAATAAATTTGCCATTTGTTTTCAATCTTTCTAATTGATCGATAAATAGGGAATATAACATAATATCTAATTAGATTCTCAGTGAATTATGAACTTCTAGATGAAATTATTCTTTTGAAATTTACACACGGCGCGTTAACGAAAAATTCGTATTAAAATTAACTGACAGACAATGTAAGCAGTAAAGAACGCTTTCTTAGAAGAAATCCGGCGCATATCTGGCCCATCATAGATACTCGCTGCGTCTGCACCGCTCAAAAACGTTAATTACACGTTATGTCCGTAAACGCTGTTTTCGCTCTCCAATATAACAAATATTGCACCACGCGTGCACCTAATAAGCTGTTATAATCTCATGAACATTAATTTACATTTATCCACATTTTTCTCTTATACGCACATGAAATTGCTTTCACTTGTTATGGGAATTGGTATATATAATTTTATTATAAGTGTGACTAATTACCTTTTAATTAGTGAGTGTAATTTAAGGCAAGGCAGTTCACGAAACTCTTTCACTATCTCTTTAGAATATGGTTGATGTTGCATAGTTTTAATTGTCGCTTCGCCAGAAAATTAGTTCATTTTTATTGATTTCTGGAATACTAGATCATTTATTAAGAATATACTCGGTTATTGTGTTAGATCAATAAAAAGCTATCCTTTTGCATAAAAAAACTATCACTATCACTATCTTTGAAAATTACGAAATCTAAATATTAGGTTTTTATGGTGTTATTCATGATTATTCATAGAGTCACCAAGCCATTTTTCAATATTCTGTTCGGTTATTGTGTGTCTTTGATTCTTTTTCAGTCTACAGTAATTTTTTTAAAGTAGAATGCTACATCAGTTCTTCGCATTGGAAGCTCAAAAATCAATCTTTTCATCAGATCTTGAACTGGCCTCGCCTTAATTAGAAATAAATTAAAATTGGTAGTTTGTATCAAAATGAAACAATTTATTATTTGTTTGGGTTTCCTTATGAGAAAGTTATAGGAGTAAAGAAGAATGAACTCACTCTTTTTTAGTTGACAGCGGAGTGGGTTATGATTCCAGCATGTATGCATGTATGTATACAATACGATTAAATTAACTATGTATAACAGATGTGACATACTTCAGAGCGCTTGCGGTAAAAAACGATGTATTTCAATCTGTAAAATTTACTCTTTGCCATACATTCTCGAGCAAGGCCGTCTTTAACCTAATTGAGGCCCTGGGCACATTTGGGGGCCCCTATGATCTTGACATAAATTTATCTAAACATGCCGAAATCAGATCAGAAAGCCTGATATTCGGGCAAGAGTAGGATAGTTATGCGCATGCAAAGGCTAGTAAGCAAGTGGTATTTGTAGTCAGTAATTATTGTTTAAGTTTTCGTAATTCCTAAATATGTTTTTGGTAATAAGCATCTGTTATCGTTTAGCGATCTGGCAGGAACTAGGGGGCCCCTATCGATCGCGGGGCCCTGGGCACGTGCCCAGAGTGCCCAGTGGGAAAGATGGGCCTGTTCTCGAGTGAAGTGGCCGCTTCTGTTATACATAGTTAAATTAATCGCATTGTATGTTCATCTGTTTATGCTATGTAATTGGTTTTACTCAAAGCTTAATGACTAATCAATTTAATCGTTTAATTAAAAGTTAATATTCTGTCTGATATAATATTATATTGAATACTATATTTTATTGAAAGTTTGTATTACAAGCCTAGGCTCAATTAGCACCAGTTTAGCACTGAGTTTCTAATATTTCTGACCACAATTGCTCGTTGGAAAGTAGCACAAGCGCGGTTTTTATAATACTGTAATGTGACCACTTTGTGGCAATTATGCAAGTTTGTAATTTTAGGTCACAATTAAATATATTTTATTTGTTAGGCTTGTATAAAAATGGTACGACGTGGTACTGAAGTGATAAGCAATTTTGATGAACTTTATAACACCTGTACTAAACTTTATACAACTGTTAAATTTAGATTTTTTTTGCATTCACAATGCTATTTTTATTTTAAGATAAATTTTTTTTTTCTAATATTATTTATCTTTATACAACTGTTAAAAAATATTTGAAATTTGAGCATAATTAAATGCTCAGATTGCAAATAATTTTGGTATTACGATTGTATAGAAAGCTAACTGTTCGTCGGACTCTTAAGGCAAAAATAAAATGGAAAGTTAATAACTAACATTTGGGGAAACTACCCACAATATCGCAACAATGTCGCGATCTAATTGGTAAAAATTAGGACCTATTACTAGATTACAACCTTTGAAAAGGAAGGACAAATGTAGACATTAATTAATATTTTCCAGCGAAACATTCCAAGTAATTACTAATTATTATTAAATCCGTGCACAGTATAGACAAGTCTAAATACGAGAAGATAAGATGACTCATTGACAATCTGGAAATAGAAATAGCCGCATTGTTTCCAGCCACAATGCTATGTCCTAATCCCAAATTGTAATTGCAGTTCGTTACCGTTAAATTCAACCATCTACCTTTAAACATAAGGTTTAATATTGTAGAAAATTGATGGTATTATCGATTGGTTGTGCTTAAAACATTTTACAGTATAGACATCCGATCGACGATTGACTGGCACTTAAGTAACATCTATTTAAGTGTTTGATTATTGGGTGTACAATAATGATTTATAGGTACTGCACCTAATAATAATAATGATAAATAAATAAATATTTGACAACATCACATACATTGCTCCGATTCCAAAGTAAGTAGCTAAAGCACTTGTGTTATGGAAATCGGAGACAACGGTGGTATCACAAACATCCAGACCTGAGCCAATATAGAAAAGTTCGTTTCCTAAATTGACCCAACCGGGGATCGAACCCGGGACCTCAGAGATGGCGACACCTTGAAAACCGGTGTACAAAGCCACTCGACCAAGGAGGTCGTCAATAGTCTTCTTTGATCTTAATTCGACGTAGCACAGCCGGAAAAAGGCTGCTGAAAAGCCTTGACTGAATGGTTTGAGTAAATTCACGTAACGTGTAGTACTTAGCAGTGGCAAGGGGTGGTATTATGGTGAAGGTAAACGGTTCTCCAAAAATGTTATGATCTACATAGTGGATCGGTAGGGTGTGATTTCTAAAAGGTAAGCCCATGGGAATCGAATTGTATGGACCCTTTGCCACTGGTACTTAGTTCATCAAAAAATACACTGATGACGACACGTAGGTATGTACGTCGCAGATGATTTAAACCTCAGTAGATTTAATTTTTCATTTCAATCATTATTTTATTACTCATTTTTTTTTCTAACACATGAAACAACTTGTACAGGATGATAGACACATACTTAGGGCTTTATTTCACTTCCAGAGCAGCATGTTTATGATCTGATTTAGTTAGAACCCTATTAGCCGACACTAGCGCCGCCATTGGAAAAAAAATAGTGCTTAATTAAGGCGAAATTTCGAATTATCTCTGTGTAGTGCACTCCGAAGAAGCTTTGTGGTACTTTTTGTCGCTTAAACAATGTATTCTAGCATGTCGTTTAGTAAAATGAAGTTTTTTTACGAAAAGTGGCCACTTTCCAATGGCGGCGCTAGTGTGCAGACTACGCGCTCTTAAGGTAATTGAAATAAAAAGTCAAGTATTTAACTGTATTTTCTGTTCATCAAAAATTTAAACCGTAAAATCAAAACCCAACACATAAAGGCAAAAATATTTTTTTCTTATATTTAAGAGATCTCTTATTGATAGAATTTTATCAATATAAAATTCTAATACAATGTGGTCAATGGAATAATGTAATGTAATTAATACCTACTTATGCCAAAAAAAACCATCATCTTAAATCGGCCAATACTGAAACTCTCTAAATGAGAATGTCTTAATTTTATACAATTTTCTATTTTGAATGATTTTTTCATTGCAAATGATTATAATATTTCTAACTAAAATTAAGACTTTCAAGAAATTTTATCAACGAGAGATCAAGCTAAAGTAAAAAAAAAGCTTACTGTCTCATGGAGCCCCATCGCCTATGCGGAAGGTTCTCTTGATGGCTGAAGGACAAACAAAAAAGTGTGAAGCGAACGCAAAGTGCATCAAACAAAAGATTATAAAAAACAAAAGAAAAAGCCCAAAAATATCAATCAGCGAACGCGAACGTCATTCGTAGATTTTACCATAGATAGCGAAAAAAAATCTAAATCTATGGAGTTTACAATAAAAAGCGATCGTCATAATTTTGAAAATAAAAAAAAATTTCAGTTTCCTTATGCCAAGAAAATTATCTGTTACCTGTATATTCATCTCGCAAACATTTGAATAACTCTGTGACGGCTTTTCTATCATTACTAGTACTTATATTGGTTATTTCTTTAAGGCTTGAAATTATAAAACTTTACAATCCTTTTCTTTTTTCTCTACGATGTCGTCGTTCATCATGATAGAAAAGTCATTAGTGGTAGATGTTTGAACCCATAACAAGCAGTATAGGAAAATGCTGAATAGTTCATCGTAAGTTACCTAGGTGGCGTTCGTCGGAGGCTGGTGCGCGTCCAAGAGTGCCGGTTCAGATGGCTGCCTGGACTTCTGGTGCCATTCTCAACTCTGTGTGAAAGATAATAAAGTGGTTAATGAACTAGTAAGTTGTTAGATTATGGTTTAAATACATCCTGCCCCTCGAGCATGACCACCAAAAGACAATAGATTTTGACAGTTACGTGTCGATAAATCGCTATAATCACATCGTTTTCCGGTGTTCAGGCTAGGGGGGCTGGATGGCTTCTATATGGCAAAATATTTGTTACATATATATAAAAGGTATATTTTAACTCTCATCTATGTAAGCAGGTGCTGCGAGCTGATACATTGGCTGCATAACAAGAGTAAATTTTGCTAGCATTTACTTAATTATCATGAAATTTAAAGAATTTTAGGAGTACACTTGCCACAGGTACATAAAATACAAAGTGATAAAAAGACAGTTTTTTCAGCTCGTTTAACCTCTTCAACGCCCGGAAAATGAGACACAATAGATATTCCATTGTTATCCGGCCGCCTGCGTCCGCTCAGGCGTTGATGAATATATTTACACTTCGTTTTTCATTTCATATAGCTGTTATGGATTGGACCTTGGAAAAGGACATAGGCTACGATTATTCCCTTGAGTGAAACACAAAAGCTATCCAAATATTTATTGTAGGAGTAACAAATGCTGCGGTTGTTGTATGTTGACAAAGGTTAAAAATAATAATATAAATAGGTAAATAATAGTTAATTAAATAATATTTTTTCAATCCTTATTCATAACAAAGGTTATTATTATTTTCTGGAAAACTTTTCTACGATAAATGTTCGAGCAAATTGTAACTTTAATATGATTTACCTACTTTTGAAATCTGTTTGAAGAAAGACTACTTTCACCATCTCGTTAGTGAGTAAAATATTTAATGAGAGCAATTAGGTACGCTTTGATGGAAGCAGTTAAGCTATTAAAGGAACTTGGGCAGCTGCCAAAGATAACATTATCAATTTTCATTTTAATAGTCAACCATATTACTATTCCATGTGGAAAAGATAAACTAACACTTGAGGACGTTACGTTACACAGTTACTAACCCTCTCGGACCAACCTTCCTACCAAGCATTTCCACCAGGGGAAGGTTACAGGAGTAGCCTTCCCACTGATGCAAGTCAGGAAAACCTTTCCACTGGTGGGTAGGTTGGAAATAGAAATAGAAATATATTTATTTGCTTTTGATTGGGGTACCATTTATAGGTCTTAAATTAATAATATTTCCTCCCACTCAGCCAACAATATTAGCATGCAAACATTAGTACAAATTAGTCTCTTAAAAATAGTTAAATTTGTCATCTTCCCATCTCTTGGACCAACCTGCCTACCAAGTATTTCTACCAAGTGATTTGCTTTGCTATTTGACTGTTGAGTGACATAAACAGAAGCATTTTGTGAGATTTATAAAAATAACACGATTCTTATTATAAATTTAAGTGCTATTGCTGAAATGCATTAGATCGCCATTGGGTATTAAAAAACCCCAATATTTTTTTCCTGTAGAAGCCTCATGTCTGTACAAGTCATTATGTACTAATTGAGTTTAAGTTAACTTTGTTTTAAATATCGTAGGAACTTTAATGTAGAGTGAAAACTTTTAAAATTAGCTTTATGTTAATATCTGTTTGCAACGACTTCCATCATAGTTGAAATGATACGAATAAAAAACGAATTTCACACGGAAGTGTTTTATGGCACCGTTGCTTGCTTTATAAGTATCATAAAATATTTAATTTGTTTTAATACTGCAACAGACAACAGGTCAAAACTATATGTACTCGTTCACGAATAGTTGCATTTATATTGCAAATGTTTCTAAAACGAGTGAGAGTGGTAACTTTATACTAGTATGTTAATATAAGTTATATTTTTATTTGTAACTTGAGTATGTGTGATGAAACGAAAGTAGTTGTGGTTGCTCTAATTGCTGTAAGTACCATGATTTTAGTAGTTTGGTTGCTCTACTTGTTGTACTATAATTTTAGTAGTTTATGATTTTAACTTCTATATCGGTTACTAGTTGAATGTAGTTGCCAGTTAATGTTTATCTGCCAAATGCTCATATGCATTTAGCCTGGATATACTATAATAATATATTAGTTTAAAATTGTGTTCTGGAAATTGTTAAATAAGCTAGAATTTACAAGTTGTATTATATTGCTGTGTTTTTCACCAATTGAAGCATGTAGCCACATATTTTTTTATTTAGGACAGCTAGGTTGGTTTTCAAAATCGAATGCTGAAAAAGGATGGTAGGTACACATTTTTCATTTGATAATTTCGTTAGGTTTTTTTAGACAGTTAACACGAAACGAACTTTTCCTTATTTAGTAAATTAGTAGTTCGCTAATAAGAGAAGTTTCTTTATGTGCTCTGTTACTATGATAGACCTTACATGAGTTTCAGTGATAGTGGTGTGAAAAACTTGTCATTTTGTTCTCTGTCAAGTTTTCACTTGCCTTTATAGATATAGAACTTCTTGGTTTAAACTCTATTTAATGTCCACTGACGTTCAATTGTTTATATACTAACGTATTAGGTGGTGCATCAGCATCCGCTTCCCCATAGCACTCGAAGTTCTCCGCGTCTGAGATGGAGTTCCCAGGGCTGGAGTCTGCCGCCGGCTCCGACTGTCCCGCTGCTTCAGCACCACCGTTCTGGAATACACCATATAAGTTCATTAGAAGTACATCATAATATGGATTAATTATGACATAATTTTGTGTAGAATGGAGAAATCTAAGAGCTTTATGCTTTATAATAGCAACTGGATCTTAGGAGGAGAGTCAGCACAGCACAGCTTAAAGCTCGATTCTAAGTTCATTCTATATTGGTATTGCCTCAATTTAAAGCCAATCGATATATACGTATCATACAATAAAATGTCAAACGTAGGTAATTTCCTTTGTTAAAAATTGCCCATAACTTTTTGCTCAAAAATTTTGGATTATGATAAGGAACAGTCAGTGCATTAGTTTTCGCTATGTAACGTTTTCGTGTTCTTATTATACCGACCACAAGGAAGTCTTTTAACAGCTAATGTTGAAACGGATACATGTTTGTTAAATAACTAGTTACCTGTAGTTTCCTGGGGAGGTTGCCTGGCGAAGCTCGCGGTGACTTGGTCCTTTGGAACACGCTAGGCGCCATCATGGCCGCCGGAACTTTCACCTCTGGAAGAAAACAGAAGAGGACAGTAAGTAAATGGTCTTATTTGACATTTGTTTATGGTTAAATCATAAACTTATTAGTATAACTAAGTTTATGGGTTAAATAACAAGCTATTCATCTCTTCTCTTCTCAACAAAAAATGATGCATTGAAATCAGTCTACTTAGTAAGCACTAAATCGTTGATTTCCTTTGATTTGTGTTTATTTTAAAAACAATGATTCTGTTAGTCGTAGGTAAATACATGTAAAGACTTCGTCAAAAAACGCTTGTTCAATAACTCAAACCTGACTACTCAATAATATAATTGGCTTCAAACCATGGACTATAATGAAACTGAAACTATTCTACATACACCAACTTAACTACGCTTAATCTCTTATATTAATACACAAACACACACCTATACAGACACACATAACTAACACACGCACCCACACTTCATTCTATAATCTTCATTAACCAAAATTGTACTCTTATCGTATGATATAATAATCAATAACCGGACGTAGGTATAAATGCATACAAATTTAGAGTCTCTTTAAAATGGGGTGGGAGCTGGGAGATCTGTAATACAGACCCCTCGGGGATCCTAGTATGGACTCCAGTCTCTCACAAAGGTCTTATTTGTAAGCTTTTGCTCGTGAACCTATAATTAAGTATTGTTACAACCTTTGTGACGATTAAATAAAGAATATTTATTATTATTATTATTATTATAATACCAATCGAACTAACAAACGAAACTCTATTATAAGTCTGAAGCTTCAGCTGTATAAACATTACTTTTTCATTATATCTCTTTATTATTTATTATTTAGTAGTTTTTAAACAATTTATCCGGCCTACATCATCATAGATCAGACATTCACACTAAAAAGTTATATCTTCAATAAGTTCCATCTCAATGGTGCGTACCATACATTGCCTGTTGCAAAAGTCTGATGTACCAAAGCAGCAATCTTCCCACCAGCACCAGGCTCTGCCACCACACCTCCAACAGACTTGCCTCGAAGCCCTTACTCTTTAACACCACTACCACTTCAGACATTGATTTTGTCCTTTAAGGCCTCAATATTAAGAACCTTAATCCGTATTATAAAGGATCATTGAAGTAAAAACTACTTTCTTTTGTCTTCTTTCAAACGTTCTCTCTGAAGAATTTCATTATTTCATATCATTGCTTTTGACCCTTTACTTATCATTTCTCATACTCGGAAAGTGATGTATATTTAAGAGCAGCGAGTGGAAAACTCTGCGTTCCATCCTTTCATTTCTTGAAAGATACCATCAGTCTAGGCTTTCCGAGATATTGCCGTTTTAAATTTGACAGCTGTCATCTGGAATGAAGATCTTACCAACACCTTAAATTTCTGGAAAGGTCTTGGTAAGAGCTTGTCGAATGTCAAACTTAAAACGCAGGTAATCTAAAATGAAGATCTCACCATCACTGACCCCAGCCGCGCTGTGCGGTGCAATGAATTGATCAATTGAAGCACCGCTCCAATCCGCTTCAGTGGAAACGGGAATCGCACCCTTATACGACTTATACTGTGTCTGTATAAACAAACAGCCAGAGCGAAACAGTCGGCCGCGGAGTTTTAAAAAAAAAAAAAATGTGTGAGCTTTGTCTAATTTAAAAATTTCAAACAGTTCATTTTGTATTTTTTCTTTTTTTTTTTCTTTCCTTATATTCGAAATGAAAAGTAGAGTGTTTAACATGGGTGAGAGTCACCAATTCGATACTCGAACTATTGCCGCCCTCACTGAGCTACTATTCTTTTGTCTTTTAAAGGTTGTCTCTGGTTGCTACAAAGCTCAAGAATATATTTCTCGAAGGAATTTCAATGGCTTTATATCCGTCTTCAAAATATTTTTGCGAATAAATCATCGACATAAACTATGTCTTGTTGAAAATACAGTTTATGTCTTTTTTGATGGTAACACAACCATCAAGCTTAATCACTTTTTATACCATTATATGGAAATGTTGGTTCATTTTCACCATTCTTCATTCTTTTTTACTGTTTTGTGTTCATCAGTGCAAGTTTAAAAAAAACCTCACAATTATCTAGAGATTGACGAAACCACAACATCTTTGCTTATATCCATAGTGTAAAGAATATTTGCCAATTCCAACACAGTACCTACCATTCTAAGTGGAATGCATTTAGTGTGATTAAAAAGTGATTTATAGAGCGTAACGTCTAAAGCCAATGCATTACTATCTTGAGCAGTTATTTTCATTGTGTCGACACATATTGTAGCATTGAGAAAGCGTTGATTATAATATGTAGCTATGATTGATGTGTATTGCTATATTGCCTATATTAAAGCACATTAGCAGGAATAACGGATCATAGATTTGTCTTCATGATCTATCCTTTTTCACTACCAAACCATTTCACAGCTGTGACTTTAATAGATAACTTAAATGTTATCAACTGATTTTTATCAACTACTTATTATCAGTTGATAATAAGGTAAGTATAAGGTAACTACCGGAAAAGGTTTGTCATAAACAGTAGGTAATAATTATAAAACAAAGTATGTTGAATGTAGATTGAAAACTTTTTAAAAAGTTAGAAAGGGACGCGGAAACTAAAGCCGCAGTACACATGTGAACGTGAGAGAGCTAGAAAGTGGTAACTGCACCCAACACGGCATGATAAGAATGCAGGAATAGCGGATCTGGCCGCGGTCGATCGCCGCTATTGGAAAACCACTAACTTAACCGCCTTTTTATTTGCATTTTATGGCTTCGGCTAATCTGATGCATTAAACCGACACTTCCTAGTATTACACGTTTGTTTAAATAAGAAAACTATTACTAATTATAGGTTAAGTATCCGATATACTGTTAATAAGAGAGTGTACCGTCACGCTTTCTTCTCAGATATCTTGGTTTTGAATTAGATTATAAGCAGTTGCATGTTGCGATATTTTAATTTCTTGACAAAGATGTATCGGTTGAGATGAAAATTGCAATGCAAGTGGATAATAACTTTCGATT
Source organism: Catoptria pinella (assembly GCA_963556745.1). NCBI lineage: Eukaryota > Metazoa > Arthropoda > Insecta > Lepidoptera > Crambidae > Catoptria > Catoptria pinella. The sequence goes on from OY750771.1 coordinate 4,264,467, forward strand.
TGATAAAGAATTGATAAAGCTAAAAAGGCAATTTAAGCTGATACTGAAATCTTAATAATAAAGACTGTACCTATTATTGTGAAAAGAGCAATATATGTAGCTTACTCCCGCAAAAATATATGCAGGATGCACACCACAAAAATATCAGTGCACAATACCTGCATTTAGCATGACAGCGACACACCTTGCACCTTCACCAATTAGACTACTCTACACGTGTTTCGCCCCAACACGGAGCATCCTCAGGAGTTCTAACGTTCTAACGTGCGTAAACACAGATCACCTCGTTAACCAACACCGGTGGTTGCATCCTGCATATATATTTTGCGGGAGAAAGCTACATATATTTATCTTTTCACAAAGGTTTGGGACTTCCGCCAAGTGACGCCTGATTCAATCAAATACTGTATCTATTGGTTAATCCAATACTGTGCCAATTTTAAAATGTTTTAAATTTCCATGGTTTTTGACGTTATTAGAATAAACTATATCGGGATTTACATATCGGAGTCTCAAAAATAAACAGGTACATGGTGTAAATCCCGATATAGTTTATTCTAATGTGCCAATTTTGTTTTTGTCCCGTAATCCGTAATCTTGGAAGGGACATTGGCACTACATTACAATCTAAATTCAGTATTATACTGTAATTATGCCATTGTTATGTATTTTTACACGAGATTAATAATAATGTTTGGATTGCTGAGAATTAACTTTTCAGCTTCGTTTCAGAGTTCGCTGGAGTTACCAGCTACACATCGCTTGAGCAGTATTATTGTTGTAAACATAATCACTTAACCACACGCAGGCGCAGGTTGTTGTAATAACGGACATGCACGCTGCCGTTTCCTAACGTATGTCCTTCGATTTCGTAAATTAAAAAGTCTATAATAAATGGACAGTTAAGTAAGTATGGCTTGCTTAACTGTAAATGAAACGACACAATGTTTGTGCGGCAAAAGAACTAAATTCCAATGGAATTAAAACCGTGAAGATAAGGAGGTATTATAATGTTGTACAGGATTGAAATTCAATTCAAAATATTTCACGTATGGCCAATGTTTTGCTTAACAATCTAAATACAAAAAAAGTACTTAGTTGGAGACGTGATGTTTTTTTTCTAGTTTATTTAGCTTAGAAAGATAGCAGTGTGAATGCAATCTTATCACTTTTGTTTATGTCATTTTGTCGTTTTATCTATTGGATAATATTACAAATTATCTATTTGTTACAAGATGAGCAGGCATACGTCAACTCTCTAGACATGATGTGAAAATGCGTCACCAAATGTCATCGTTCTACGTTGTTTAGATTAGAATAAACTATTTTAACAGCACCGTCATCGCTCCGGTATTCAGTTGCCGGTACATTTTACTCAAACATTCGTGTAAACTTTCTCTTGGGAGCATCCACTTTTAAAATGTCACTGTTACGCCACACAGCGTTGTTTTATGTACTTACGAGTATATTATCGCGTGGTACTACTATTTCCATTGTTATTACAATTTAAATAAATTCTGGAAATATTTATTTTTATGTTCGCAAACTTCATTTTTTAAATACCGTAGGTATTACACCAAAAAGTTTGCTTAACGTCAAAGTTGTTAATACTTTTAAACAAAAGAATGACGTTGAAACAGATATCGTTCGAATGAGGTTTTATTTAATCCTTTTTGGATTTATATTTGCACAGGTTGTTATTGTTATAAAATAAAAAATTAACACTTCAAAACAAAATAATGTCTCTGAAACAGATATCGTTCGAAAGAGGTTTTAATGTTGTTTGGATCTATATTTGCACTGTTTTTTGCTTATTTAAAAAGAAATACGCGGAAAAATCAGTTTAGTATATAGATGGTCCCTAGTCGGTCCAGGGACCGGGACCGTCGAGGTCCAACCGCTAGCGCAGACTGCGCTTGCGCCGTTCAACCGGTACATTCATATTATGCAATTAAACCATTACGTTACGATATTATCGATAAATTGTAAAAAAAACATAATTCATTTACCGTGAAATCGTGTGTCAGCTGATCTGCTGAGAGGAGAAACGTCTTCAGGCATAATGAAACGTAATTTTGTTTGCAAATTAACATGGCTGTTGCGAAATTTTTTATAACTCTGACGACACGCGTTTAAAATTTTAAACTATTCGTTAATGATGCAGAGATGAGTTTTCGACGCAAGAGTTTTTTTAGGTAACAGAAGACCTAGGTACTATGAAAGAAAAATTAATAATCTATAATAGTACTATATTCGGAGTTGTATTTCTTATTCTTCATTTTGGACCTTATTTCTTAGCTTATCGCTTTTCTATGTAGCGGGCGTCACAACCACAGCTTTACGACAGGATGCTAAAGTTGCAAGTAAGTATTAATTATGTCCAGGATAGGATGCAGTAGAGACGGAACTGCCTCCTGTTATTAATACTGCAATGCACTATAATTCGAAATAGTTTATATAGGAGTAAATTATCGCTTGTCAAACTAGATTTTCATCTTGCAAGAAATAGGTACATCTGCAATAAAACTTGTTTAAGAAAATGAAGAGAGTATTTTTAAGTTGGATTGCGTAAGTTTTAAATGATTGATTAAGACAAGAATTTTCGTTTTGAATATTTTGTCACGTTTTTGTTTCTCAATTCAGCCTTTCTATTGTCTAATTTCAAAATCTATCGCAATCGCTTTCAGGATGAAACACATTGATGCTTCTTTTTGGCACAAATAAAAACTTACCAAAGTAATGCAGCAATGTGTCGGATCCAACTGTCAAATGAAAGCGATTGCGATAGATTTTTAAATTAGACAATTAGCCCCCAGGTTCAAAATAGCTCTATTTGTTCTTAATGATGATTTTGGCAATTAGAAAAACATTCAAGACGTTGTGACACATACATTTCACTTGAAAATTATTACGTCATCTTAAGAACATTGTCAGTATGTCACCCATCAATTTGGACACAAACGCGTGGAAACGGTCAAGCATGACGTTCCATTGCATACTTTTAATGTTTATTTATGGTTATGTTGCACAAGTAAATAAGTGCAGACAATTTCCTTTGTTTGTACAATAAAAAGTTTTGAGAAATAAAACACTTGTTTTGGGTATTTTGCATTTAAACTTGGATAAAAACAAAAACAAATCGTCTTACCTCGGTTCCACATCGAATTCCGAGCAAAAACTCGACGAATCGTTTCAATCGATTCCATATTTGAATTCAAAGAAAGACCGATGCATAAAGTTAAAAACAAATGAGGTTTAATTATCAATTCACCTAGATATCGTTACCATTTCGCAAATACCGATCGACTTACTTGCAATGCACACGAAATAGACCGAAAATATACGTCGCTGTTTTGCCACAGAATAAATAATAGTACTAGCGTGTTTTGCATAACTCACTGTCCTTGATTTGGTGTGGCGTTTTTATGCATCTCTTTGGTAACGTTGAAAGGCAAGCTTTTAGATAATGAGAAGGAGTATCTACTTGATTACACATCTCAATATTGTGCGCTGTGCGATTCACATCAGTAAAAAAAATCATCCCGTTTGTATGGAGCCTAATCTCGAACACAATTAAAGAATCCTTAATATTATTATAATTGCGAAAGTACTCTGTCAGTTTCTTTGTTATATTTTCAGTTTCACGGCTAAAGCACTAAACTTGGAGAGAACATAAGTTACTATTATGCCCGAAATTTTACAGAAAACTAAATTCCACGCAGTCGAAATCACGGACAAAGTACCTTTAAAAATATTAGAAAATTAAAATGGAGAAACCAATCTCACTAAGTGTTGGGTGCAGCGAATGCAGTACCGGTGTCTCGGTGTCGATAAAAGAACAAAACTCTAATCGATAGCGAGCCATCGACCTTAGTTGCGCAACGCCCGTCTGCCGACCAACAGCATCGGTTTGTTGTGCCAGCAAATTAGGTAATAACTGTACTGGAGATGATTCACACGATTATCAAATATTTGTTTCCCGAAAGCGTGGCGGATGCTTGGAGCTGATACTAACGCCTATTAGCAAAGTGGACTATTGGATTTGTCAAGAATCTATCTGTGTGTACGTGTTTAATAATCCCATCTCTACAATTCGTAATTTCTATAATTTAAGCTTAGAATAATAACGCCTATTCTATGAGTTTAAGCTTTAAAAAGTTGTTGACGATCTGCGGTTGTCATGGTGTCACCATCTCTGAAGCAATCCCTGGCTGCGTAAATTTTAGAAATGAACTTTTGGCCTGAATTTTAGGGTATATTATGTTTATTTATATAAGCATTATAGTGCAACCGTAATGTGTCTCATTAAATTAAAGGCTTCGGGTTATACGTACCTATATTAAAAAAAAACTGAACGATAAACACTGTGCTGTCATTCCACAAAGATCAAGTTTCGGCGTAAAAATTGTAATTCGAGAATACAATGACACTACTTTCTCCACTTTATTATTATTCTACTGCAATTATTGGTTTATTTTCATCAATGGATTGTGTATTAATTCACAATAGATAGTGGTGGTCATTTCTAATAAATGTCTAATGCAGCCTTAGGTTTTTTTATTATTGTTCCATGACGTAACACGGTGACATCCACAGAACATGCACAGAACACGGAAAAGTGATAAATAACACGGTAATTACCGTGTTAATAGATAAATCTGCGCGTACTGTAGGTACAGCTCGTACTAATATAACTTGAACCAAACCATAGACAATGAGGCTTGCGCAATAAACATTTTTACCGACTTCAAAAGGAGGGAGGTACTCAATTCGACCCGCATTTTTGTACCTAAAATTGCTACTGCTTAAGTCACGTGGTATTAAAAAATGGGTCAAGTTATTTTGCGCGAGCTCTACCTACCTACAATGAAAAAAATAATATTTTTTTACGGATGCTAGTGCGATTTCAAAGGATTTTAAATTAACAAAACAATCTATATATATAAAAGGGTAAATCACTCACTCACTGATCACGAAATCTCAGAAACTACAAGTGCTAGGAGTCTCAAATTTTGCATGGGAGTTCCTTTTAGGGCGTAGGTGCTCACTAAGACAGGATTTTGCGAAATTCAACCCCTAAAGGGGTGAAACAGGGTGGCAAAGTTTGTATGGGAGAACGCGATTCCTTGGCCCGATTGACTTGAAATTTGGCATACACATTCTTTCACAAAATTAATTGAATACCTGTTTCGTATTTTTTTAATATTTATCCCCTAACAGGGTTAAAAAGTGATAAAAGGCTACTTTTGGGGTGCTTGACTTCGACGTCGGAATTGAAACTTCTTTGTGCACTTGATTAATTAAGAAAAATAAATATCATTTGTCATCTCAACGTAGTATTACATTCTCTTTGGTCATTTCCCCTGAGAGTAGGTAGAATGCGTTATCGCCATAGGCATTGAATAGTACCTATGGCGTTATGTTGACAGTGCTGTCATTTTTTCCTTATTGCGTTGTAATAAGGTGCAAAATTACTTTATCTAATTATCAGTTTAATTTTAAAAGAATACCATATTCGGTCAAGTCGCCTATGCTATGACAATTAATAAAGCACAGGGACAAAGTTTAAGAACAGCTGGTGTAGATCTGCGCAGTGATTGTTTCTCCCATGGCCATAATGTAGCCTGCTCGAAAGTCAGCTCGCCGAATAGCCTTTTTATTTTGCAACCGGATAACATGACAAGAAATGTGGTAGGTATACAACATGTTACAAAAATACCCTTAATGCTGAATATGGTATATAGGGACCATCAACTTTTACTATTGGGACCAACTCTCAATCGCGAAAAAAATCAGCTGTTTCATATTTTCGATTTGAATTTTTGTTTGAAACAGCTGATTTTTATTTCCCGATTTCAGAGTTGGTCCCAAAGTAAAAGTTGTTCAGTTTGATGGTCCCTATATACCGTATTCAGCATTAGGGGTATTTTTGTAACATGTTGTATATTATAGAGAAGTGTTAGAGAGATTGATAATCCTGATAATGCACAACATATTTTTACTTAGAACTAGCTGCACCCGGCATGCATATTGCAACGCTCCGTTTTTTAGCCAGGGACTTTTCCGGTCGTAAGCAGAACAACTCACCAAAGTTTCATCATAATCGGATCAATGGTTTAGGAGTCCCGTCGTCTGAACACTTTTAAACTATGAACACTTTTAACATCTTTTAAACTATGCATAAAAAACCGCATCAAAATCGGTCAATAAGTTTGGGAGCTAGGTTGTCTCAGACAGACACACACAAGTCAAAAAACACCCCTTGCGTATGTTGTGTACGTCGTATATACATATAGTGGTGGCTACATAATTAAGAACACAAGTCGATTTTCATACAAACGAGGTAATTTTGAAGTCTTGGTTTTCCGCTAGGGATTGAACTAGCTGTGATCTGATGGCCATCCGGGGAGTGAATGGAGAAGATTAAGATAGCAATACACACCCAACTGATCTGGTCAGCATTCTAAGAGATGTAAGCATAAGAATTTTCAGTTGCAAGTTTTCATACATTTCTATACTATATTCGCGGTTTTTTTAAACATATCATTACATTTCTTAAAATGCTGGTCAGATCACTTTGGTGTGTATAGAAATCTGGATCTCCTCTATTCACTCCTTGGATGGCCATCACCAGATCACCGCTCGGTCACTCCCTGGCGGAGAAGCAATGTTTAAAAGTTACTTCGTTTGTAAGAAATTCGACTAGCGTCCTTAATTTTGTGGCCACCACTATATATAGTTTTCCTGTAGTATAGTCTAATAACTTCACACTCACCACATTAGTAACTACATTGTACCCGTGCGAAGCCGGGGCGGGCCACTAGTAAAAATATATGGCTCATTAGTATCTGTAAAATTTTTTTTAAATATTGTTGCTCGAAAATGTGTGTTTTCGATGACAGTACAGCGTGCGGTAAGTTGATTTTACCGCACGCCGTGCGTTTTTGTTTACGGTTTTTTATTTTATTACTACTACTATTATACTATTTTATTATTACATACTACGTTTTTCAATATATCTCGCAAATATATTGAAAAACGTAGTATGGCACACGGTTGTAAGGTTTTTTTAAACCCTTGCCAACCTTGTATTATAAACTACTATTGTTTCAATGTAACAGTGATACTTTGAATGATTCCAAATGTACTGAACTTCGATATTTATGAATTCTGGAAAGTATCGTTTTGTAATAAAACTTTAATTAAAATGCAAGGAATTATTGCACATTTTTATGCACGTTTTTATGCATAAGTTCGAACTGTGATTGTTATGACCTCCGTTCCGACGGCATGACTCACGATTATAAACCGAGGCCCGAGGCTTTAACAATTTAGTGAACGTAGGCTGTCTGAATTAGAAATTTATTTAATTAGCAAAGAAATTAAATGTTATGGTTATTTTCTGGGAATGGAGAGGATTCAATTAAACTATTATAAGATTGACCCATCTCATTCTAAGTAAGTATGTAAAATGCGATTAAATTGACAATAGACAGTGATCCGCTGCAACTTCACTCGAAAATGTATGGAAAAGAGAAAATTTAACAGATTAAAATTCCTACCTTGTTTTGTACCGCGAGCTCTTTGAAGTTGGTCACTTCTGTTGTACATTGTCAATTTAATCGCATTGTAGGTACATTTGCCAAACTTTGTTTGTGGACCAAATGGATAAAATTTTCAAATACTGGTAAATTTTTCAAAGTAAATTTAAATACCTGAAGTTGCTTTAAAATGCTATTATTATAAAGGCCTACCGTTATTTTTTATTCAGAAATATCTTTGATTTTTAATTAATTTTAGTTACTATATAACTTAACTAGGTTCTTATTTACTACATTGTTTGTGTCATTTATATTAATAGCTTTTCATTAATATATTAGATGCATTTTCACACGTATTGTATTGTGTCATAGTCAGAGTCATACTAAAAACCGTACGTTCATATAACACTGTGTAATTATGATCACGGACCGTAAACGGTCGTCGGACGGTTCTCGAATAGGTGGGCGTGCCATTATCAACAATTATCCACTTTTTGCTAAAACGTTAAATGTTACAGTGTCATAACAAAGAAAATTTAAAGAGACGCAATATTGGCATTGACTGATATTGACTAGGTAACGATTAAAGTTGGGCAAATAAATTGGTTGTATAGAAGCAGAAGCAGACTGACAAATAAATTGGTAAAATCGACACTACACTTTTTAATATTAACCATCAGCAATTTTTAATGTCCCCACTGCTGGGGCACAAGCCTTCCTTATGGGTGGATAAGGAGGATGGGCCATGACCCAGCACGCGGGCCTAATGCGGATTGGTTGGTGCTAACAACTGCAAATGCAGCCGGGACCAACGGCTTTACGTGCCTTTCGAAGTACGGAGGAGCTCGAGATAACACATTTTTGGTCACCCATTCCATGACCGACCCTTGCGAAAGTTGCTTAACCACCGCAATCGCTATACCACTGCGCCACCGATCTCCTCATTTTTTAATATTACACTGACATATGTTTCGTAATAAAGCTATTCCGTTTTTAACATATATATGTATAATTCAAACCACCGTTTTAGCCACACCCATCCAGGCTCGGGCTGAAACATTAACAGGTATCTGAAAGAGTCAGATATTATAACGATTCTTACAGAAAGTTTAATTTTACACGCACGAAGTCGCAGGCAGAAGCTAGTACTTGTATAATTCAATTTGGTTGATCAAAAAGTCCCCACGGACTCTTATAGGGATTCGAATATAAAAACCAGCGGGAAGGATGTGGCTGTTTTATACGTGACTAACATTTCAAATTATTTCGTTATTAGTATGCTTAGTGGGTAAGTAGGAGTGTTTTATGATAAGTACTTACTAAAAGAAGCAGCTCGAAGATCGAATTAGGCTCTCCTTAAGATCTGGAAAGAGTAAAATAAAAGTTATTTTAACATTTTTTTGTTATATTTGATTATGTTGAGAAAAAACGGTTTGCTATGAAGTGGTTTTAAATAATAAACTTGAACTTTAGTTATTCTATTGTTAGATATCAAGAATTATGTTTCGTAACTTACTTCCCACAAATTACGAATTGCTTAAGTATAGTTTGGAAATACGCATTTAGAAGTTCATAAGCCAACTTTTGGTTTTTGAAAGATTGTTTTTCAATGTCATGACAAAAACAAACAACAATCATGGGAAATACACACCAGTTAAATATTTCTAGAGCTAGAAATAACAGTTCATTAAAATTGGCGATGTCGTAGAATGGTATAATTTCTAAGAAATCATAAATACATTTTCCAAAGTAAGGTTAGTTTTCAACTTGTTATGAACACTAAAGTTACAAGATATGTTTCAAAGACAAGCAGATAATCACTAATCCTCTTTTCAAGGAAGAACCAACTCGGATAAATAATAAAGTACCTATTGATGTATTCGTACATTATATTCGTTCTCAGGTTGAAAGGTCATCGTAGGTATTACGTGGTATAAAACTGAAATTTGTAGTCGGATCACCGCTTTGTGATTTGCCACACCCGTCACATAACGGCTACCTGTCCAATTCCGATTGAATGAAAGGTTTGCTGTGAAAGGTCAACTGATATCGACTTGGATATACTTGTTTGTAGCATTTCCGTGATTTGTTAGTCTAGCTTCTGTTGGACTAGCTGATACTGAGAGTCTCTGTGAAGTAAGTATTTGTGTTGGTTGTTGGTAATGTCCCTAAAATTTTAAAATAAACAGGCTGAGCACTATGACTATCGTAAAATAAAACTATATCGATACGATGTTTACAAGTTCACTTATTTCAGAAGTCAGGGCTATATTTATCTGTAAATTGTGATTGTTGCAATAAATATTTTTTCATTTTTTTCATTTTCATTTTGCATTATTAAAACCACACTGGTTTACTGATGACAAATATTTGTTTATATTGGGTCCTTACTTATGAAATTGGTGTTATTGTCACACACAGAGAACCTCATAACTTCTGAGATTTAAAATGCGTATCAGTTGCTGGATATTACATAAAATTATGACCATAGCCGTCAGCTATCGGCATAATAAAAGTCAATTAATTTTGTTTTCTTAGCATTCAAAAAATACCTCGTTAGTAACATCTTTTTTTGTTAGCGAAAATAACCACTTTATACGTTATAACATAGCCTAAAATTTTTTTTCGCTTAAATTAGGTTGTCTAAGATGGCTTAATGTCCAAACATTTATACTTAAAGTTTTGTTACAATAGCGTTCGCGGTTGTTAAATAAATTATGAAAATGCTAGTATGGAAAATTGCAATTTGTTTAAAAAAATTCTCCATACAAAACGTCAATATCATAGGTAAGGACTAACCCCCTTACTAATAAAGATTGTATAGCAGATGTATAAGTTACACAGTTGTGACTCTCTGTCAAACTATTTAACCGGTCCCCTGTCCAATGAATCACATATGATACACGGCACATTTTTGTACCAACTTTACCAAATTCAAGAATCAATTATGAGCAAAATCAGCTCATCAATCAATCAGTATTTGATTTTAAGAGCTTCTTTTTAATGGACATAGCTGAATAAATTCAACTTTTTAGTATGAGGACATAGGAGGTACATTGTCTAATTTAGAAAAAAGTAACATAATGTTTTTTTTAAAACTAGGGACGTGTGGCAGATTACAATGACTGTTGTATAGGGACAGGGAACCTGTGTTTGACATTAAAAAGAAACGGACAAAACACTGTGTAACTTATACATCTGCTATACAATCTTTATTAGTAAGGGGACAATATATAACTCTATGTTAGTTATTTAAGATTTACCTCTGCTTTGGTTTATTTGTGAAATTCGTTAACGGTCTAATTTCTTTGGGTTACGAAAAGAACTTTCCTTTGTCGGCCACTTTACGCATTGGTAAATTAAACTGACCTATAGCGGAAGCTTTTTGCTGATGTCTGACGATTGCATTGTTCTTGGATATCATTACATAACTATAATTTTAAAATTTAACCCATCCTTGTTAAGATGCCTGCATAAAAATTCATCAAGAATTTATTTGCTAGAATGCGGTACATAAAGGTCTGAATTAATTTCATTATTAATTCGATTTATCTGGAGGATGTGAACTCCAGATAAATCGAAATGATACCTAAATGATGATAAATCAAATCTCGACATATAATTTGCTGTTTCTAATAAATTTTATAATGATTGTAAGTTACATGACCATTTCATTATTTTTTATTGACATAGGTAGTTGTTTGTGTTTCTATGTTATTTAAATTATTCGTTTTTTAAATTTGATTTGTTTGTTTGAATGAAATGACATATTTAATAGTGTATTTATAATGTTTTAAGTAATTGACAATTTTGAATTTATTATGACTGATAGATAACTTATTCTGTTTATTTTGTAGAAAATGTATTTTGCCTAATTAATTAAATTGTGTTCAATTTAATTGTATTTAATGAATTAATTTTAAATGCCTTCTTATTTGTGATTTAATTTATTATTGTTATTAATGTGTCTATTTTAAACTGATTTATGGGTGTGAAGCCTGAAATAAATGATTTTTATTTTATTTATTTATTATTTTATTAATTAATCTTTCAAGCGCTTTGGATAGCTCATCTTAGCTTATAAGATGGCCCTTAATAAGTCTGTATAAATAAATAAAAAAGGACCCATGTAAGTAAACCCTTATTGGTAAGTGATTGTTTCTCTAACTAAACGTTTACTTACTAACTGGAGTGAGTCGAGGCACCATCGAAAAGTGCTTCAACATGATTGAGGACAAATTACGTTTAACCAAAACACCATTAGTATTGCCAAATGTAACTGTGACCCTTATGGCTTACACCATAGACCTACTTACATGTGAATTGATGGCACTCCATTTTGTCTTTAAAAATATTTAATTACATGAAGTATTTTCGCATCTTGTAAAATTAAGAGAGCAATATTTTCGCTAACACCCGTTGAATGTGAAGCGCAGTGCTAAAGGTTCCAAATTACCTTGAATTTGTTTTAGTCATCGTAGAGCTCTTTAATAGCAACCATTTTAAATTGTACTGTACCACTTGTTTATATTTTTTATTTTTAAATTGTAATTTAATAAATACACGTAGTATTTATAGCACTATTTATTCTTGGGTATGGTCTGTAAATAATATTAGCAAAGCCGTGTCACTGTATTATTCATTTTCGCCTTTTTTCTATATTACTCATATTTCACGTAAACACCAGCTTTTTCCCTCACCTGCAAGTAAGCACACTTAACAATCATACATATAATATAATTATAATGTAATGCCTGTTCTCAGGATAACTTTGTTACTTCTCATTATTTCTTATAGAGAACACATCTTTAGTATGCCTAACTCTTACTGTAGATATATTGTTTATATATTATTGAAATGAGGCATAGGTAAATATTATAATTCCAGTAAGACTGGTTATAAAAACAGCGGGGCTCTGTAATCATCGCCAGCGGTCAAGTGAACAACTAGGTGGTCGGTGGCGACCACGCTTGAAGGGGCAACTGTGGTGCCACCATAGTAGTAGGGCTGCATCCACTAGTAAGATAATTATTAATGTAATTTAAATAATTATTTACTAGTGGCTCGGTGAGCTGTAGACCTTAACATAGGTACCTCCACCATTTTGAAAAATATCATAATAATGTATGATTATTGTTGTAATTTAAAAATCAATTATCAAATAATACTAAGTATATAATTATGGAATCTGCCCACAAAATTTCACGAGAATCGATTGAGATAGAGGAGAACAGACGGACAGCGGGACAGCGGGACAGCCGGACATACGAAAGCATTTTTTGCCGAAGTTGGAACGGAAACACTTTACTTGCGTTTCACGCTCGCTCAGTCAAAAAGTGTATATAATTAATGTCATCCCGTGACGATCTTTTTATATTCCGGAAAATAGTAGTAATTTTTAACTCTTTTCTTTTATTTACTCTTTTTATTAATAATTTTGCTGATTTGTGCTTTGATGGTTGACGCCTTGATGCTTTAAGTAATCTTGTCCTTGGTTGAACTTAATCAATTCTGCAGTAAAAATTCAGTAAATAATGTGTTTAAATTTGATAAATCCTCAATGTTCAGTCAAATTAACATTTCATTCATTTAGCAGACAACCCTAGGACGGTCTGATTCACAGCCCATCGAGTTGTGCTTACGTTTACTTCCTAGACTTAATAAACTTGGGGTTCGATTGAGCTAAGAACTACGTACTATTTTGTCATTTAAGGAAACAAATATTAATAAGTAATTTAATAGACTTAAAACTGCACTAACTGAAGTCGGATTTTGACCCGACTTGCGTTTGCGCCTAGGCAACTCCCGTCGCTTTTTTAACACCATATTCTTTTCATCGATAATAAGCAAATAAGTATAGAAATAATAAATTCTAACATAATACTAAATAATATACTAGAAAAAATACGACCCGCACCAGATTTTTTCTAGTATATTATTTAGTATTATATAAAAATAGCACTGTGAATGCTAAAATCTTAAAAATTAAAAATTCTAACATCTTGGTTGGTATTTTAAGTATTAAAATCCTGGAAATCTCTACAATTCTACTATTATATAAGGATGACTTATTTTTAATGTCAATGATAAGCTAAAAATAATAATTTAGGTACCGTTACATTTTGTAAAGTAACATTGACTTGACCTCCATCAAGAACTTTATTATTAGTTTCCGTCAAATCGATACTTATTTCTGGACCAACTATTAACTTGAAAATCGTTTATCGATACGTATCATTTTATCGATTTTGCAACGCTTATCTACATGATATCGATGTTTGAAAGCAAACAACAAACAAAGCAACATAAATTAGTAAAATCGACATTTTATCATGATTGAAAATAAGTTAATAATTTTTTTGCATGTACGATTATGTGGAAAATTTACGACGCTGGAACTTTGCGATCAAGATACAGTACTAATAACTCGAAAATCTATCGAGAAAAAAAAATGCGCGTAAAAGTACTCCATATCTATGAAAAATTTCATTTCGCTTTTCGGCGGTAGATGGCGCTGTACAAATTTTCCATACAAAATTATTCTAAGGTATTTACGCGCGTTATTTTTTGATAGCTGTTCGTGCTTAGGGTACTGATTTGCATTTTGTAAAAGCTTAATAAGTAACTCCTGTATTCGCCGGTTTATGTCAATTTTCTAAACAGGCTGTTCCCATCTTCAGAACTAAGTAAATAGGGGAAATTTTACATAAACGGGTTAACGCCGATAACTTTCGAACTGATAAAAATTAAAAAAAGAAAAATTTTCGCGATAATTAAGTAATGTATTTAGCCATAGTGTGCTGTGGCCAGAGCATTAGAGACATAAATTTTTCAGGCAAACACATAAAGACTGACTATTTTGTACCTCAATCGCCTTGACTATGTTTAGAAACTATGGTAACTTTAGTATAAACTCTTGATTTCTAATGGAACCGATCAATTTTATTTCACAGACTTGTAAAAAGCATGACGTCAGTAAAGTTTATGACCGATTATAGAGAAAACGGTACAATAAATTAATGATTAATATTTGCAATGATAATCGTCACACTGTATTGATATTTTGTTACTGTATAGGGTGTCCTAAAACTTTGCCACACGGAGGGGAAGTAGCTTAAATATTGAAGATAGGAAATTAATTTTATTTTTCTTCAAACTCCGTGGTCGAATGGCTTTGTACACCGGTTTTCAAGGTGTCGCCATCTCTTGAGGTCCCGGGTTCGATCCCCGGTTGGGTCAATTTAGAAAATGAACTTTTCTATATTGGCTCAGGTCTGGGTGTTTGTGATATCACCGTTGTCTCTGATTTCTATAACACAAGTGCTTTAGCTACTTACTTTGGAATCGGAGCAATGTATGTGATGTTGTCAAATATTTATTTATTTATTCATTTTGTTTTCAAAAATAATTGTAACTGCATTCGAAGATTTAAAAAAATGCATACGATATGATACGTAATAATTAAAGTTTAAGTGTCAAAAAACATAGTTTTCCTTTTGTTTAAGATACTGTGTTACACAAGGAAAAAATATTCTAATGAGTAAGCCCTTTTGATTGGTATCGTAAAAATAAAATAATGTTTTTTTTCGTATTTGGTGGGTTTGATTCTTGGTTATGTTAGGCGATTTTTCAAAAATCTTTGGAAACAGTTCCAATTATTTTTAAAATCAAAATGAAATCTTCTTTCAGTAAAAAATCCTACCTTCAATATTTAAGGTACGATCCCTACGTGTGGCAAAGTTATGGGACACCCTGTATACCTACAAGTATTTTAATTGAGCTCATATTTAATACTTTATTTCAACAGAATATCCCAAATTAAGCTTAGCTGGAAAGTTACAATGAAAATAATTATCATTGACTATGATTTCTTCCAAATGACGAGTATCTCTATTGAGGATACAAAATGCTCGAGAAGTGTGTTTTCCATTTCATATAAAGATCATAAACATATAAGCTATGGTGACAATGTTATTAGAATATATTTGAACAATTTACTAACTAATACTTTTAAATAGACATTTAAAACTTAAGTACTTACCTAAATACTTAGTTCGCACTTGACCGTGTTTGTTAATCGAGCGAACATCGTTCGTTCCAAGGTGAGACAGCTGCAAATACTCAATTATGAATAGTGTTTGAATAGCGTCAGCAGCTTTTGGCTGTTCGACTCACCTTATATGGCGCAATCATGGCCCTATTCGCAGAGGTAGTAATACTAGTCATAGCTTGTGGGAGCGTGGGTTGTGGCCTTTATTTAAGTAGCACCTCCTTTTTCTTCGAAAAGTCAAAGTTACGAAGTCGTTTTATATGTTATTTACATACAAGAATCTGAAGGTTAAGAAAATACGACTGAGTTAAGCTTTACCTGCCTTACTTGATCGTCTAATTACTTATTTTTAAGCTTAAAGTTAGCGAACGAATAAAATTTCGGCCAATTGAGTAGGGGGGCTGATATTGTTGTATTTTATAGAATTAATACGACTACGACACGTGATTGTAGAGTTGATGGCTTAGTTTCAATATTTAAGTTAGTTAAGGAATAGAAAGTTGGCCATTTGAGTAAGGGGGCTGAGTAGGATTAGGTTTTCATCAAATAAAACCGAACTAGGCAAACAATTAAGCAATTATAGACGAAGAGCTGGTTGTTATTTTTTTCAATCCTAAAATTAAGAATGGTTTTTTTTAAGCGGTCTTTGTACATTTATTCCAGATAGAACCTTTCTTCTGGTTTCAAACAGGAACAGGGACAGGATTTTTATAAAATTATCATGTCATCATTGTCAGCCAGGATAATAATATCTGGAAACGGATCCACATTCTGTAAAACTGGGTTACTCATATCTCAGACAAAGTAATCTCTTTGTCTGACCTAAGTTAACGAATCTCCTTCAATAAAATATTATAAGTTTCTTGTCCCTTTTCTCCAGCGTAATATATTGTTAGCTAGCATGAACGATCTGATTTATTAGTTCATCTTGCTGCCTATTAGAGTAGTTTCAGCACGTGTGATGTATGGAACCCTGTTGGATGGCACGCAGCGCCGAACTAAGATGGACCGGGAAAGGGTGCCGTGTGTAAATCTTCTTGATCAGATAAGGACAGACGCGGAGATAAGAGAACAAGAAGCCCTTTATTTTGATTGAAATAGTATCCGTCCTTTTGTGCTGTACTTATAACTAACGGTTTCAACATTAAGTGAAAAGTTCGTTCTAGTTACTGAAATAACAACACAAGTAAAAGTAAGAAATCGACTGATAAAAATACAATTTTATGTTCTGTAGTAAGTATGAGTTAAATTATTTGGACGTGCGTTGCTCACAATTGAACTTGAAGTTAGAGATTTATATGCTTATTGAAATGATTGTTTTAAATGTTTAGAAAAAAAAACGCTGATCATCTTTAGTGATGTACACAAAATGAAATTAATATTATCTCTGTATATCAAGAAATGAATATCGCTTCCAGTCGTGTCTGTCCACGCTCCTGGCTCTAGTCCAAGAGTGGAGTCCTGCGCTCGTATTTCACTCAGTGCGAAATAGTCCGGGTATAAGTAAGACTAACTATTAATGCGGGCTAAAACTGTCCCGCGCCCCCGAGTCTAACAGAACGGTTAATGTTATAGACTTTATGGGAATCTGTCTTGAGAGGATTGTGACATACTGCTAGAAGATTTGCCAGATTGACCTGATGTAATGATGTGTAATAAGCTTGAAAATTGGCATTTGAATGTCGGGAAGAAAATGGAAAGATTTTGACAGGATAATTTGTTTATTCAAACGAATGCTGATAATGTCCTCGTCGTATATTCGACGACATCCGTGGTCGAGTGGCTTTGTACACCGGTTTTCAAGGTGTCACCATCTCTGAGGTCCCAGGTTCGATCCCCGGTTGGGTCAATTTAGAAAACGAACTTTTCTATATTGGCTCAGGTCTGGGTGTTTGTGATACCACCGTTGTCTCTGATTTCCATAACACAAGTGCTTTAGCTACTTACTTTGGAATCGTAGCAATGTATGTGATGTTGTCAAATATTTATTTATTTGTATCATAGCTTTTCCATCTTGCTTTATAGCTTTACTGGAGAAAATATAATCCAAATAAATATAATCAGTCTTTGATTTCGAAAATGGAACGAATGTTATAAATTCTTCACCATAGAATTTGTTTTCCAGGGACTTCCTTATCAGTTGATAACGATATGTAAACTGGGTTGATTTTTATGACTAGTTCATTGGAATGTATTTTCTTATTTTAAAATTTAACCATACACTATAGCATCGCTAGTTTACAGTTTTTAGAACTGGAGCGTTTTTTAATCGCCTTGTGCCACATAAGGTTTTAAAGGTTGTTGGGGCCATTCACCTACCAATCGATTTCAGTTTTCTGGGGCAACAAGAACTAGGGTTGCCCTACTCTTCGGTAATGGTTTTACAATCTTAATATTCAACTAACCTTGGGACTTGTTTTAAATATTAATATTTTTTTAAATTTACTTATTTATATAAAAAACAGTACAGAGACAACTTTATACATAGTCTCGCTAAACTTATTACTAAGTTTGTCTGCGAGGACAAATCACGCTCAAGTATTGAATTAAATTACACATCGTTTATCATAGTAATATTTTAAACAATGCTGGAAAAGCGATACAGTTGTAAGATTTTCCGTTGATGAAGAGCTCCCATTATATTACAATAAACTATCTATATAAGAAACCGCATGATACCAAATTTTGGATTACGCCCAAGGATTTCCAAGGTTATAGGAAAAGGAAGTCAGTTTCGCCAGATTGTTAATACTGCCGATGAAAATTGATTGAGATCACGAAATTTTTCGACATTATACTAAATGATGTCCTACTACTTCGGAATTTGAAATGTTTATGTTTTACACACTTATGTTTGTGTTTTCTTCAGAATATTTATTTAACTTTATCAATACAGAGGTCCTACTTATTTTATTAGCGTTATTTAATAACGCCCGGGTTTTATTTTTATAGAGCCAGTGAGAGATCATGATCTACGGACGGACTCGGCTTTCCAAATTCCAATTACATCATCAGTTTAACAGAAAGTAACAAATTTTATATCTGTGATATTGTAGTAAGCAAAAATAATAAAATTCAATAAGCGATCACAAGCTAGTTATATTTAGATAGCACAACGTCTGTCGGGTCAGCTAGTTTTTAATAATAAACAACTTGTGTCAGTTTTTACAACCCTGATCATACGGAACCAACCTGCTTTATTAATCCAGGAAAGCGCTTTCTTAGCAATTTTCTAGGTCACGAGGTTTATACGATAAATTGTTGGTATTATATCAGAATTGAATTATCATAGTTAATTTTTATAGTCACATAACAATAAAGTCTGTGCTGGTAGGTATAGCACTGTTGACTGACTTACATTTATAACATAAAGAAAATGTACATTTGGAAATTACTGGATGGTACATACTACATACTAAGTATCAACACTAATCTAAACGGCAACAAAACCATTGCATAGCTTTACAGGAGTTAAAAATTATAAGTTTTTAGCTTACAAGAGCTTCCCCCTAGCATGACCACCGAAACACAATATATAAGGTGTTACAAAAATACCCCTAATGCCGAATATGATAGATAGGGACCATCAAACTGAACAACTTTTTCTATTGAACCAACTTTGAAATCGCGAAAAAAAAAACAGCTGCTTTATACAAAAATTAATTACGAAAATATCAAAATGTATGAAACAGCTGATTTTTTTCGCGATTATAGAGTTGGTCCCATTGTAAAAGTTGTTCAGTTTGATGGTCCCTTTCTACCATATTCGGCATAAGGGGTACTTTTGTGTATCGCGTGATATAGCGTATTGTCTCTGATTTCCATAACATAAATGATTTAGCTACTTACTTTGGAATCGGAGCAATGTATGTGATGTTGTCAAATATTTATTCATATTTATTTATTTGAAGGGATACATTAGAGGGTTTTTCTTATACGTTAGCGCTTTTATCGCATCTGCGTTTCTTTTCGATTCCCAACAGACACGTTTTTCTAATTTAACATAAGTTTACTAAGCCGATTTGAATAACTTCTATCAGCATTTCGAAGGCTTCTCGATACGTTTTAAGTCACAAGGCGCTACATGTGTCGACTTAAGTTTCGTACTTACTCAGTACATTATTGGCTAAAGATTATCCAGTACTGGTCTTCTAATGTTATTATTGCTAAAGTGTATGCTCAGAGAATGTTAATACCTATAGTTAGACTGGTCTAATACGATTTGGCACGTATGACTTAGCACGCGTCTAATATGTTAGTTTAAGATCAAGGTTCGAATACAAGGTTAAAGATTTAAAGACGTTTTGTTACGTGTGAAGATATTCGTCATTTTGAAGGTAATATACTGAAATTGAAATTGAAAAATTCTTTATCAAAATAAGCTCACATAATAAGCATTTTTAAGACGTCAATTCTTTTATCCTACCACCCATTATGACGTCTTTTAACTGACAAGAAAAATGGGAGCAAAAAATTTATCAGCTTTATTAGAAGGAACGATATTTACAAATATGTATATCGTTTCCAGACATTACATTCATACATGTAACAATTAACTCAGCAATAACACATCACAGATTGTGATGAGACAGAACTATGTAAATAGGTACGATTATTGTAGTATCTGATGCTGAAGGCGAAAAATTAAAGGTGCAAAATTATTGTAAAAAAATTCTGAAAAAACCGGACAAGTGCGAGTTCGAGTTGCGAGGACTCGCCCACCGAGGGTTCCGTACAAATTTATAGGTAGGTACTGAAATAAAGACTATATTTTTTATGATTTAATTTTTCATTATTTTCCCTGTACTTCTAGTATAAGACGAGATAACTTGCCTTATTTTATAGTTCTAGGTCAAGGGAAGTAGGTACCATATAAACTTTAATTCCCTTGAGAGTGTCGAAATATGCGTTTTTTGCGGCATAAACGGCCGAATCTTTCTGTTACGTTAACTTAGAAGTTTGATTTTTATTCAGTTTCAAGGAACTGTAGACCTGAGTATATGGTTTTAATTTCAACTCATGGAGTCATCTCCATGCGTTCCCGAGATAAAGGGTCTTGACATATATACGGATATACGGACAGACAGATGAACAACAAAGTGATCCATAGGGATTCGTTTTTTTCTTTTTGAGGTACGGAACCCGAAAAAGGTGAAAGCCACACGCTTAGAACAGAATTGCTTCCCATCCTTCGATTAAGAATACCCTACCCACCCGAATATTTGTCTATCTATGATGATTATGCTGGAAACAATAAAGATCGAATGTTTTTTTAGTGTTTTACTTATCGACTGCTTATGTAGTTCATTGTCGTCAGGTAGGTATTAATTCTAGGCTTGCGTTCTACGTTTTTGTTCTAGAATTACGACTTATGGCACGCAAACGTTCAGGTTTCATTAACAACTTTTAATGACGTGTGTTTTTTTATTACTTTATCGTTCTCAATGAATTTGACGTAAGCAAAGAGTAGGTTTCCACGCTTTTGTAGTTTGCCTTGAAAATTCAGGTCCGTGGGTTTTCAAAAGTTGTGATGCGTCAAATCTACTTTTTGTGCATCGTGTTATGAATGTTTTAATAGTTCTATTTTGTTATCAGATAAAAGGTAGATAACTTTATTATTTGAAACTGATTTTCCCGATTAATTAAAGCCAAATTTAGTTTTATAACATAGAGCTTTTTATTGAACACGGATTAGAATATATCGGCCTTGCCATAAAAGATTTTAAAACACTGTTTAATATAGACACTGTTTAAATGTTCAAAAAAGTAACAGCATCACATTTAAACAGTGTCTAAGTTGTTCAGTGAAACACTTGTTGAACAATGTTTAAAATCCTTTGTGGTAAGGCCGTATGTGTTTAAAAAAAAATATTATTCCATATATTGTCAATAACTAAGCTATCGCAATAGAGTTAAGAACTGCAGTCTATGTTCTGCAGAAAGTGTCAATTGAGTTAGACTAATACAATAATTACCCCTTTGATTATTTAGAAATATTCAAAGAATTACTTCTAGTCCATCTAGTCACATTTATTATTTTTGGATGTTTTGTTTTTTATTATTTTATTTACCTACACTAAAATAGTTTTCATGCTAGGGCATTACCAACCATTATATTATAATAAAACTATGGCCATGCTAAGGTCCTTTAACTCCAATGTTGAAGTTTTATAGGGAGATAAAAACCTTAGAAAAGGTTTAGAAAAATTTGGCCCCTGTTTTAAAAAAATATTTCAACAGGTATAAGACTAACCAATAACAATGCAATAGCGATTGAGCAACACATAGTTCAATGACATTGATATCGTAATTCACAGATTTTCACGCTTCAATAAAATTGAAAAGTAACGAATTGGAAATGCACTCGTACAGAAAACAACATATCTAAACATTCAATTTTAGTTTGGCATCTATGTCTTTGTAATAAAGTGTATTTTTACAAGGAAAATTGTATGATTTTATTTCCGAAGGCCAAGTTGATTGGTATGGGTGCGTGATCCGGTCAAATCATATTTGGCCATAACGAATACGTTTAAAATGGAATTTAAACAACATGCTCTTGCAAAAATCCAATACATACACTTTTTTCAAGTATTTTAGAGAAGTTATTTTGGTTTCGCAGTTTGTCACCACCTGACATTTCCTGTCCCTAGATGGAGCAAGATCCTTCAAAGCCGACGAACGAGAAATCGTAGCATTGTTTTTTTTATGCAAATATAATCACAAAATACTGTTATTATGTTGATTGTGGTGCTGGCATCAAGGTACACATGACAGCACATCAAGTTAAACAGTTGAATTGCAAAACCAGTTTTTATTACGTAAGGCAGAGAGACCGTCTTTAAAAAGGTCATAGCATGAATATCTATAGAGAAAAAAAACGCGCGTAAAAGCACTCGATAGTGTAATTTTGTATGGAAAAATTGTACAGCGCCATCTACCGCCGAAAAGCGAAATGAAATTTCCCATAAAGAATTACTCTGTCGAATACTTTTACGCGCGTTTTTTTCTCGATAGATGTTCGTGCTACAGACTGTACACTTAACACGAACAGCTATCGAGAAAAAAAAACGTTAGAGTTCTATGGAAAATGTTGTATGGCAGGTGGCGCTGTACAAATTTCCCATACAAAATTACTCTATCGAATGTTTTTACGCGCGTTATTTTTCTCGATAACTGTTCGAGCTAAGGGTACAGATGTGCCGTCGTATGTACAACAAATTAGTTAAA
Source organism: Catoptria pinella (assembly GCA_963556745.1). Lineage (NCBI taxonomy): Eukaryota > Metazoa > Arthropoda > Insecta > Lepidoptera > Crambidae > Catoptria > Catoptria pinella. Next base: position 4,287,288 of record OY750771.1, read on the forward strand.
GTCAGACAACTGTTTTAATAAAATTGGTTCACTCTTATTTTTTTCTAGACCCTAAGGCTAAAACAGAGGTCGACAATGATGGAACGATTGCCCAGAAGAAGATTTCTTAAAACGTATTCTGTGTCTTATTTGGTAATTAAAGTGTTGAAATTCTGAGATATTTGATCTTCTTTTCAATTCTGCGTAGTTCCAAAATTGCATGCAATTTTATTTGTTAATAAATATTTTGCTTGCGCAACTTTTAACATCATATTTCGCGATAGTGAACTAAATCTCCTGAGTTTACTTTAAGATAAGTATCAAGACACGATAACATCAGTAAAAATATTTCAAATGCAGTGTTTCCGTGATGCTGTGTAACATTTTGAGCAAACGAATAGTTTTTTGAAACATGGCGATCTGCGTATTAGATTTTCCTGCCAATTGGCAAAATAAACAAACACATCAGGATGTTGAATTTATGCCAACAATGTACCTATTGCAGGAATTGTAATGTTTTTTGTTTCGTTTTCTATACCAAATGCGATAAAAGGAAATTTTTGGAAATATTAACCAAAAGGAAAGAAGAATAGTCTAATCACCAAACCGACGTTAATCTTATTTTAAATTGTGATAAAAAAGTTACCCTTTTTTTGTGAACAATGTGACATTTTTATAACTGTTGAGCTGTGCTGCGACTGTGAGTAATCAGTTGTGACATATCCCTATGTAATGATATTAATTCCTTATTTCGAAACGGAAATAAAGGACAATTTTGATAATATCGTTAACAACACAATATTTATTTTATTTATTATCTAAGTTTCCAGTAATTTCATCAGTTAGGTATTATGAAAATTAATAAAAAGTAGGTAAAGCATTTTTTTTTACAATAAATACCAGTATTTACTTATAGCTTGTATTGATACTGTAGAGACGAAGACTCTATCTATTGTAGAAGCGAACTGCTTCTATCTAATAAATAAAAGATTTTAAATCACTTTTCTTATTTATTTTACGCATAGGCATTGATAAATCGTAGCCAGAAGGGCACAGCCTAGCTTCCCTTCTTCTAAACAAAAGATAGAGATCTTTTTTTTTTTTTGTTATGGCAATCTACTTTCCTCTTGGAAGTAATTTTTTCAAGTGTCAAGTGTTAAATAGTTCATTGGTAGATATTTTTTAATTTTTCATTAGAATGCGGGTGCATCGCATTCCAATACTGCTTGGAGCATTTGGCACCAAGTATATCAAGACAGTTTACTCGGTTAGTTTTGCCGAGGAAGCTACCACTTCAATAAAAGTCTCAGCTTCACACAACCAAGATCGCGCCTATTTCAATTATCCCACATATTGTTCAGTTGCGTAGACACTTGTACCATATAACTGCACCAATTTTAAGACCCAATATCCACTATGAATCAATTTGAAAATAATTAAAATAGACACCAAACGAACTCGACAAAATGGCGCCAAAAAACCAAGATAGAGATCTGTCGTTGGCATTTGAAATTCTTTTTATCTTTAGTCTGTAACCAAAGAGTTACAGAACCCAAATAGTTTGCATATGAGGATAAGGTCTCACATTCCCCGGATACCCCTAAAATTTATTTCTTTATTAGACAAGAAATAAATTTTGCGACAGTTCCCTACCATCACAAATTTCCCTAATCACGTGTATAAACCTACCTAATGTGGGAGATTTACACTTCCATGCTGGCCTTCACTGCAGGTGAGCCTGCACACGGGTCATTGTCTATTCTCTTAGCGGCACTAGCCTTGAATAGACCCATGTGTTGGCTTTATGTTGGCAAACCCCAAAAAAGCCAAACGGCAGCGAAAATTTTTCTAAGTCTATGAGCCAAACACACAGCACATCCCTAGTCTTAATACATAGACCAAAGAGCACAAAGCTAACCCTACCTTCCTAGACCATAGCCAAGCTAGAGAACTGTCGTTCGCATTCGAAATTCTTTTTATCTTTAGTCTGTAGCCAAAGAGTTACAGAACCCAAATAGTTTGCATATGAGGCTAAGGCCTCACAATACCTATAAATAATAATAAAAATGAGTATCAATATAAAAATAATGAAAATGGCTAACAATAACGATCAACTGACATCATCGCTATTTATGCAACCACAGGGAAGAATTATACAAACAATATGGGGAATGTTCTTTAAACAAGGCAAACAAACAATAAGTCGAGACAATGGTGTTAGCTCAGGTGGTTGATGGTAGAAAATACGGACGTAAGCGTATGCCTTAACCTTGTCACGTGGAATAGGTATTCCATAGACTTTGAAAAATTTTCGCTGCGATGAGGTATTCATTTTCTTCGTGGATAAAGCCATTAATTCAAGTTAATTTGTTTCGTCACATGACAGATGATTTTGCTATTAAAACATCGACCATTATTAAGAGCTTAGTATAGCTGCTATGACATTCGCGTTAGCCATGTATTATTAAGGGGCTTACATGAGCCAACTAGCGCCGCCCCAGTCGATTTTATTTTATTTATTCTAAATAAGCCCAATTTCTTAAAAAATAAATCAGTCAAGGTTTTTTTAATAACGTATAATATTTGTTGAATAGCTTTACTCAGTTTGAAAAGGCATTTAAACAGTTTAAAACGCGATTTTGTTGAAAGTGGTCACTGTTGTTTCAAAACCGTTTTTAAACTATTGCACGCATTTTGTAATGTTGTAACGTTATTCAATAAACATTAAACGTCATTCACAAGACCTTGACTGATTCCTTTTTTAAGAAATTGGGCTTATTTAGAAGAAATAAAATAAAATCGACTGGCGGCGCTATTTGGCTCATGTCAGCCCCTTAAATGAAAAGAATGAATGTGTCACAATAAACAGACATCCAACGCCCCTTTTTGGATCAGGTTACACAATGTGTAATAAAACACACATTTAAAACTAATCGGCGTTACATTTATGCAAATTTCTAGTATGTTGAATCATTATCGTCGTCGCGTTACATTCCCTCAAATATGGTAGATTATTTATTAATCTATGTTAATTGTAACATATGTGATGTCTAGAAACGATATACCTATTTGTAAATATCATTCCATCTGATAAAGCCGATAAGACATTTCGCCCATTTTCTTGTCAGCTAAAATAATGGACGGTAAGGTAAAAGAATTGACGATTTAAAAATGCTTATTATGTGAGCCTCTTTGAATAAAGAATAATTTCATTTCATTACATTTCAATTAGTAATAAAACAATATGAAATAAAGTCATGTTGAAAAAAGATACATAAACTGATGCTATAATATCAAACTTTTGGCTTTTTTAACTTAAATTCTGTCATATTTCTTAGAAAGGAAAAGGCTTATAGCCTATCAGATAATAAAAAGAGTAAAAATCTTTGGCATTCTTAAGTTATATTAACGTACATAATTAGAAAACAATCTATTACGTACAAACCAATTTTCATAAATTTCCCTTTTTCTGCGTAACGTTACTTATAACGAGTCTCACAATTCATAAGCGCAATTAAATTATCATAATTCATATAACAAAGAAGTAAGATGAGCACAAAGGTATGTGAACTAAATGAGACATAAGTACAATAGTGATAAGTGAGTCACTGTGAAAGCCCGCTGCTCCACAAGTCGGGATGACAATTCTTTGGCAGTGAAAGCTCGAAGAAAGTTTAGGAGAACGATATGAGAAAGATTCGGCGATCATTCAGTGTTCGAGGTACCTTTATATTATCACTTTGCCCTTGATACAGTTGTGTTTATTATTTACTCCACAAATGCTATGTACAGAGAATATATACATGGAAGAGTCACATTAAAATAGGAAGGAATACGGACGAGTAAGGAAGGGATAATATTAATTTACAATAGCAAGAAAGCAACAATAAAAATTCTGTCACATCAGTACGTAAGACAGAAGTCAGAACAACCTTTCTTTTTCTCTTATTAACCATAGAGGAGTGGTGACCTCTTTGCAGACGCCACACAGTTATAGGTGACAATAGACTTTTCATGTTAACTTTTAGGCGCTATTTTTATCTATGGGCTATGGGCAAAAGAACGAGTTTCGATATCTAAATTCCGTTGCGTTTCAGCTTCAGTTTCATTTAAAAAGGTATTGAAAAAAAAACTTTTGCAAACTTACTTCGGAATAGCAAATAAACTCTCTCACTTTTTAATTTTTTAAATAATAAAGTAGGTATCTATTGTTATGAAAAAGTACGCACATGTGCAAGAAACCGTTTCAATGTCTGCGAACTTTTCCTGTCCTGTTTTGTTATTTTAATAAGACCGTGGAATATTTTTACAAAAAATATGATATAAATATGCAAATCTAATTTGAGTTTGATGTTTCCTTATGATTTTGCTCGAAGTAGGTAGTTCTTAGAATTTGGAACATGTCAACCAAGGATGTATAATGACTTACGTTGAGGTAAGTATTAAGAACAGAATTTCAACATTAGTGAATGTGGTTTATATAAATAAATAAATATTTGACAACATCATATACATTACTCCGATTCCAAAGTAAGTAGCTATAGCACTTGTGTTAAGGAAATCAGAGACAACGGTGGTATCACAAATACCCAGACCTGAGCCAATATAAAAAATACATTTTCTAAATTGACCCAACCGGGAATCGAACCCGGGACCTCAGAGATGGCGATGGTGACAACTTGAAAACCGGTGTGCAAAGCCACACGACCACGGAGGTCGTCGAATATTATATGACAGAGTTCTTTAGTGTAATTCCTATACAAATTGTTAATTATTTTATGACTTGGGAAAGATGATTATCATTTAAAGTGCAGCTTTAATTGGTTGTGTTGCATCACCTCATGAGCTTGTCTGCCAGTTTGTAGCAATTAATGATTATTTAATGTTGATAGTGCATTTTTACGTTAGGATAAGAAATATTTGAGTTAAACTAAAATCGTTGAGTTATTTGTATAAGTTAGTGCAAAAGAAATAAAAAAAATGAAAACTCTACAAGCTATGAAACTGTCTCAAGCCAGGGATTCATAAATATAGGAGTTACTCAAGGTTATCAGAAACTAATTTATTAGGTTGTTTTGAACAAATAAACCTCAATTACTGTCAGCATAGAAATAATTTTAGTACGTCACGTTAATTTTCCTACGTTTCCACAGCCTACCTGATTGTTTTGATCATTAAAATATAATTTCTCCCTCCAATCACCCTAATACTAATTGATGTTGACATTAATTCTCGTTATTATTAGGTTACAGCTCGTTTAATTACCCCGTTAAGGTGGGTGCACATCTGCATCGTTGTGACGAATCGTGGCGTCACACCGACCGACGCGACGGCGACGCGTATCACGATCAGTAGTACGGATGGACGTATCATTTTATTTAGCTGGTTTGAATGCTAAAGGTAAGTAAGTAGACGACACGACGCTGCTGGTAGTAGGTACGGCGCTGTGTGACATCTATGCTAATACTAATAATATTATCAATGTGAAAATAGCTCGTCTGTCTGTCACCTTTATTTCGACGAATTTCAGTATACCTAAGATAATATAATAGAGATAAATTGGAACATGAGGGAGGACCTTTTGTCTCGAAAATTATCATCGAGGAGAGTGATGAAAGTCGCAAATTTTCTATATTAATATTAATTATGATAAGTACAATTAGCGATAGGTACGCGTCGGCGCTACGCTACGGAGATACGTTACGCCCGGCGCCGCAATCATTAAGTATGAATCCACCTTTAAAATATCACCCTGTGGCCAACGTACCGCGACACTTAACGGAAGAAGTCTCCTGTTTTTGTGGGGCTTCCTTGCCCGTGGGAACATACCTTTAGCTTCCCTCGGGAATATTGAATAATACCGCGGAAGCAACGCTAAAGTTAAATGGTTAATAGGCTATTTTATCGGTCGCTATTGTTTCCAAATCAGATTCTTGTATGATTAAATTTAATAACGTTGAAGAAAGTCGATAAACATTAATAACAAATAATGTACTTTGTTATGTAACCTTTGTTATGTAACATTGTGAACTTAAAAGATTTTCTTTTATATTAATCAGACATCTCTATTTTAATACACTTCTTATTAACATAAATAATATATGAGAAAAAATATTAGAAAATTTAGAGTACCAGAGAAACGCGACTCGATAGCATAATTGGTTAGTACATTGGGCCGGAATCCCAAGGGTGCGGGTTTGAGTCCCTTCTGAGGTGCTACGGGTGAGTCGATTTTTTCTTGTATTTTTTTTCTAATATATGATTTAATATCTTAATATAAAAATAGCATTGTGAATGCGCTAAAATCTCAATTTAACACTTCTTATTCATTAAAAATACACTTTATATTCAACTACGCGATTAGTTTATTAATTCGGATTTTAGATTTTTGCTTAATTTTGGCATGGGGTGGTAAGACTATAATAAATTGAATATTTTCAATATGACACAAACTTTTAATAAAGACTGACTATTTATTTAATTTACATATACGGCTGCAAGCGCTAAGTAAAGGAATAATATCGGTATTTAACTTTAAAAACCACGTGAGAGCTTATGATAGACTGATACGAGAACATAACATGAAAACAAATAAGAGTAGGTAGGTATAGTTTTATTATCTGCTGTGGGAACAGAAAATACCTCTTCAGAAAATTGCAATAACCTTATGAGTGCACGCAATAAAGAAACAAAGATATTGAGCCTTACTATTCACAGCAAAAAGTTTGAAATTTGAAGAACGTGACTGGTGCTAAAGTTGATCAAAATTTTTGTTAAAAAAAAGTGTAGCGATAATGAGGCTGGTGACTAACAACCGTACTTAAAGTTCAAAAAAGTTTTACAAAGTTTCGAGTTTTAGAAACTTTTTAGGGAGAACGGGAAATCCGTTTTATTTATACCACGACACAACGAATAAATTAAGTGACAGAAAAGACAGAAAAGCTTATAACAACGCTATGTGATGCGATGCTAGGCAATCTCGGGGCGAATCGAGCTAGCAGCTCCTAGCGCAAAAAAATTAAGTGTTTTCGATTTTTGATGAAAATGAGTAGTAAAGAGCACTCGACGCCTCCAAAACTAGGGCCCCTGAATTGCGCTTCTGATAGAGCGCACACAGACAAGCCATCTCTCCGGTTTGATTCCCGGCTGGGTTGGTATCAGCGTTATCTCCGATTTACAAAAAAAAACAAGTTCTTTTAGCTATTTTGGGAAGAAGCAGAACATACAATGCGATTAATTTAACAATGTACAACTGAAAGCGGCTAATTTCAGAGCGATTGCGGTACTAAATGACGTATTTTAATCTATAAAATTTACTCTTTGCCATACATTCTCGAGTGAAGTTGCAGCGGATCACTGTCTATTGTCATTTTAATCACATTGTTTCAAGTGATATTATTTTTTGACGATTCTTGTAAAAACTTAACAATTGAGTCGTAGGCCTCTAAAAACGTGTCGGTATTGTATTGTAAAGGTGTGGTCAAAATACTTTCACTCTCTGTAGAGTGAACGATATTATTCGACAAATAAATGTTAAATAAACTGCGTTGGGTAACAGTGTCATCTCGACTGTACATTCTTGCGACACTTGTTTTTTAAACAATGGCTAATTTTGTAAGAGTGCAACGGCCTTAGTTTCGAATAAGAAGAGTTTTCTGCAAAATTAACCCAGGTTTAAAAGTAAGAATTACGAAGTAAACGATAAATTTTCTTAAAATAACAACTACCTAGCTAGGTATTACGTAAAAGTTGTTTAAAAATTAACAAAATATAATGAGATCTAAAACACTTGATTAAAAGTACTGTTACTTTATAAATAGGTACAATACAAGCGACTTTTGTAAACGAAATTCCCGCATTTCAGAAACTTCTCAAAAAGTTTAATAGCGTTTTATTGCTCATTTTAATGGTTTATAAATGAGATGAGACAAATTCTTGGAATTAAAAGGAATAATTAAGTTGTAGGCTGATATTCTGTTGTTGATGTAAAATATAAATGATCTCGTAATTTAATCATGTTACACTGAGATGTTCCTTTTTGCATTGCTTACTACGGCACGTTATGCTATGGTTAGTGTTTGGTGTTTATTCTTTCTGTGCAACAGTTTTTTATTTTGCCTTAAAATTTGTGTACGCATGCTCAGTCTAAATATCAAACCCATCAATATCAAAAATAGATAAATTCAGTTAAATAAATTTATCTCAGGATCGGTAGCTTCATTTGTCACATTGGGGTGCACACGGCGGCGCATAGGCCGCCATTCGCCACTGTTTATAAACCCGACACCTATTTTATAAACAATCTGTGGAACTGCCCGAGATGTTTCTTGTTTCAAAAACACTTGATCGGGGTGATAAATAATTGTTTGTTAAGATATTTACCCACCTAATTTATAGTGCGGGTATTTTTTCCCTGTTTTCTCGTGGTCCCATGATTTTGTCCCATTAATGGGACCACGAGGGATAACTGTTTCTCGTGGACCCATTAAAATTGTGCTCCCAGGATTTTGACCCATTAATGGAACTACGAGGGATAACTGTTTCTCGTGGTAGTCCCATTAATATTTACGGTTGTGGAAATTGTGATAAAGAATATTAAACATGCAAACAGGGTTTTTTTGGGTATTCACTTACCTAACCTAAATTCGTAACGTACGCTATGTTTGCCAAGTCACTGTTTAATAATTTGTAATTATTTTCATCTCAAAACTATCTAATTTTCCAGTATTCATCTATATGTAGACATACTAGCTCAGTTTTTAATGTTACAAGTCCCAAAAACGCTACTAACCGGATTTTATTGTATTTGTTGTTCATTTTTTTTTTCTAACTTCAAAAGTGCCTCGTTGATGACGTCGTCGTCGAAGGAAGTTATATAAAAGGCGTATAGCGGCGCCAACAGCCGCATCGAATGCTTCATCAACTGTTATTTCCTGCAACAAAACTTGTCTCCACAGGAACCGTTTCGTTTGCTACTAAAAACAAACTGGTTTATAAATAAGATTATCCTTTTGACAAAAATTTCTCTTCGCTGTTTCAAAAGTTAAAGGCTTGTTATTTTGATAGTTATCATTTGTTTCTTGATTTGATTGGATATTATCTTTGACTTTTGTGTAAAATGTATTCCACCAAAACATAGTCATGTAAAATGTTGCCAAGACGAGTCCATTAGGCTCGCACTGTCAAAAAGTTATCAGACTCCATGTAGAACCAAGCTTCTAACTCTACACGCCCTAACTCTGCAAGCCCTAACTTCACAAACTCTACACATTACTCAAAATATGACTTGACCATTTCGCTACATTCACATGGGCGTAAGGTGAAAAAAATATTCTTTTGCGTTCATACTTTTCTTGGCTCTACATGAGGTCTGATAACTTTTTGACAGTGCGAGCCAGTCTTAGCGAACCCTCCGTTCGACAGTCTTCTTGGTAACATTTTACATACAAATGTTTTTGGTAGGTTAATTTTCCAACAACGATTTCATTTTTTTACTGTTTCACTGTGTGGATAATCTCATGGGTTGGGTCCGACCATACCTTGGATTATTCCCACTGAAACTGTTCAATATTGCTGTGCGCAACTTTTTCGATTCTTTCTTCTATTAAGTACTAAAGTTTGTACTAAAATGAGTGGAAAAATAAACACGCACAAACGTATAAAAATATGAAAAAAAGCGAGCATAATAATAGTTTTACTCGACTGATTCGAAACAGTGGGTTTCTTTTCACGACACTGTGCCTGTTTTTACGACCCAAAGAGCCAACTATTGAGAAATGTAACGCTTGATTTGTCGTCTACGGTAACTTTGTTTAAGCATTCATTATTGATGCATTTACAATGTTTCTACAAAAATATCTTTGTGGCATTTTTAATTTTAGAACAATTTTTGGCAATTTTAATTGTTATTAAATTAGCAATTTAAAGTGCCAAAAATTGTTCAGTTGTTTCAATTGTATTACACGCCTACAGAATTAAATACAAAACATTGGCTGTAAAACTATGTTCTGTTTTTAATAAGTACTGTCGATAATTCTTCATTTCGATTTCACTATTTTCTTTGTTAGCTCCTCTATTGCCAATGTAGCACACTGTGTTGTAAAGTGGCTAAAATGTAACGTTAAATGTCAATGGGTTTACCCGAAACAGCAAAGTTTTCAAGGGACATTGTACCTTATATTCTTGGCCACAGAGTTTATCCAATTAGATGCAACAATGACCCTAAATGAGATGTCGCCGACATTGAATGCTATTTCCGAAAAGGTATGCACAATCCAAGGAAAGGAACGTATTGTTTGTTTTGGGTTGCTTTTATAATAGGTGTCTTTAAACGGTTACTTTCAACATAAACAAACGTTTTCACCTCGCATAGACTTATTTGAGAAAACTGATCAGGTGCCACGATGGCACCTCTAAAATTGTTCGACGGAAATTGCATTTGTCGTAGGTATTTTTATGAAAATTGGTTTGAATAATTGGATCATGAATTCATTTCATTTAACAACCTTTAATAACTGCAAAAATAAAAATTGAGTCATATCATGATTTCAATTATGGACAAGACACGTCATGTTCATAACATAAAGTAAAATTATATTATTAGGAAGTTGTTGTCACCTCAGAACAAAGAAAAAAATTTTGTGGTTGCCACTCTAATGTGCACACAGTCATCATCACACAACACTTAAGAAAAAACAATAGAAAAATGTAAAAATATGTTGAAGCAGCTTAACCTACCTGAGTTTATGACATCATTATGACGAGTTTCTGGCGTGACTCAGTGGTATGCAGTTCTCTCCGAATGCTCAAGACGTGTTCGAAGTAAAAAATACTTGGATTAAAAAAAAACTTAGTTGCTTAAGCTTGGGTCGTGCTAGCGCAGAGGAAACACGGTGAGCGTAGTTTTTAAACGTTTTGCGTCAATTTATTAGGTACATATGGTGCCTTTTTTATGTTTTTCAATAATTGTAAATTACGACGGCTTATTTGTGAAATAAAATTCACCGTAGATTTTTAATTATTATAATGTCCTATCGTTGTGGGCAATAAATGTATTATTATTCTGGTGCTAACTAAATGCTTTTCTATTAAGGCAATAATTAAGACCACTTCTTATTATGTGTCGATGTTAAATCGGGACCCAGTTCAAACCTCAATGAGTTCGTTAATCTTGAGATTAAAAATAAATGATCTTGGGAAAGAAACTCTTCTAATAATAACGCAGTGTCGACGATACAACGTTTTTGTAAATGTTTACGTAGTTGATTGTTTTGTTTTGACTACAATTAACAATTATAGAACAAGTAATTTAATTAGATTTTTTTATTACCTATATCATTTATTAAATAGCGTAGCGTATAATATTATTTTATTTATTTGGTTTCAAGGTGACCAACTGGTGTAGGTTCACGAAAAATATTGAATGAATATGTGAAAATATTAATTTTGTGATTTCGATCTCTAGAAAATATATGACTGCAGCCTAATGCTAAATGATTCATTATAAATTGCAATATAATTTGAAATGCTATCTCTACATTACTACTGTTCAATGATAAGGTTATCAAGATAACAACGTTCTAGAGAAAGATAAAATGATGTAAAATGTTTGGCTCATAATAATATTGTTTAAGTAGGTACCTAAGTAGGTAATTTAATAGACAATTTCCATTATGCAAATTGCATTAAAAAGTGCAGTATGTAGAGCGTATCGCCTCGCTATTTTATTACTTTTTAAAAGTTGTTAGTTAAATTATTACAATTAGAATTTTAAAGAGTTTATTATAAATTAAATTTATTACATGAAAAACTATTTAAATTACGGAAGGAAGCTCGCTTAGATTTTGTTTTAACAATATTGATTGTTCTGTAAATATAACAATGAAAATATTGTAAATTTTTTTACCCAGTGTGCCAAAAATCAAATCAATCAATGAAAAAGAAGGTAGTTTCTTATTTTTTTTGTAGTCTTTTTTGTTGGTAGAGTGACGTCAAAAAATCTGGTGTTAAGTTCCGTAAATACTGCAATAAAAACTAAAGTTTAAATATTTCTGAACTCAGCATTTATGAAATCACTTTAAAAACATCGGTAGAGTTTGCGTACTCATTAATACAGCGTGAGGCAGGTAGATGTGCAAACAATGGTAGTCTTCCATGAACTCACATTTCACTCGACTGAGTTCGTACAAAACCACCTGACGATAGTTTTATTAACCGAAATAAAACACTTTTTACGGATTACAGCGCGTATATTATTAATTCAGGTGTTGTTTTGGAATTATTTAGTTTGTATTTATTGGTTTTTTAGAATTCCCGACGTTTCGACACCTTTCCAGGGGCCGTGGTCACGGGAGGACGGTCCTCCCGTGACCGTTTTATTTCTAATGAACTGTACGCGCGAAAGTCTTAGAAGTTTATTAACCGACTTCAAAAAAACGAGGAGGTTCTATGTTCGTCAGTTTTTGTGTTTTATTCGTAATGTACCGCTTCTTTTTTTTTAAAGTTACTGATGCATTTGTTAACTTTAAAGGTGTTTATTTGTCCATAGAAAGAAACGTATGGACAAAATTTTGTTTAGGTGAAAGTTTATGAACATATGTTATTTTCACAGACAGATGGAGAATTGTATGTTTGCAGTAAAACAATTGTGAAACTATCGCCGGTATTCAAAAGAGCATTCGATAACGCATATTTAGATTCTTAGGCAACATTTTGTTATTCTTAAGCCAAATTATATCTGGAAGCATACCTTGACCAATGTCCAACACGAGGAGCGCCGTTGTCGATGATAAAGCCTCCAACTCAAGGACCGTACACACAACACAAGAAAAACTTGTTGTCACTATTTCGAAACCACTTTAACACTTAAAACTTTTTGCGTGGCAATGCCAATTCACTACGAGAACACAGGCAAAGGTTATTTTTGACAGTAAATAACTTTTTAATCCAGCGTTTGATTTGAAAAATAGGTTTTATTTACGAATATGTACACGTAGAGTCTCGGAGTGACGTTACACCTGTGAAACGCGCCAGTGTTCCGCGGCGACTGAATGTACGGCAGGAGAGGGACGGCACGATGGCGACAGAATGAGACAGCTGCGACGTAAACACCAAGAGCGCACAGTGCTGTACGTCTGGAGACTAAAGTTATAAAATATTAAAATTTTATAGAGTTGTTCGAGTTTCATCGTAATTTTTACGTGATTCATTTGCCAATTATGTTTTTTTATCTTAATTGATTGGGAATGAGTTCTATCATTGTAACTATTTAAAAAGATAACTTACCTTTATTGTTAAATTACCTATTATTTAACCTAATTAAAATATCTGTTAAATAAAATAAACCTGCTTATCAATAATAATGATTAAGTTCTCTAAACCATAATTAGATATGTAAATTTTATGAAACACTCATAGATTTTAATCAGCTCTATTATAGCTATGATAGTCATATTTGTTATTAAATTTCAATTACGAATAAAACACACCATTTCCTTTCGTATTTACTGGAAACTAAAAACGTGACATAAATTTTATCTCTACATTTTTAAGTCCCGCGAAAAGCAGTTTAAACCCACTGTGCGCCCGTACCTCCTGTTACCTGGCACCGGCCGGTACCCCGCGCCTCAACACGAATTTTTACGATCCACATGACAATCTCGCCATACAAATCTTTTTATCTTGACAAAACCCGATTCATATTGTAAACGTAAACATTTGCAATGAACTAGTAGCACACATTCATCTCTTTAACGGCTCTACCATAAACGTTTTTAATAGTTTTCTCTTCTCTACATTGAATAGTCACAAAGCACAAAGCAACAGGTTGAATTTTGTTTTGACCCTTCTACAGGTAAAGTTGTAAGGTCATTATAAGCATGAATTAGTCATTATGGGAATGGTATCACACGTTTTAAAATACTTAGAGCATGAATATTACTTTACTGATAAGTTAATGTTTTTCTAATAATGTTTTAAAATATTGATATTTTTATATAGGTAGGTAGTATGTGGATGTACGATTAGTTAACGTATGAAGGATAAAAATATGAAAACTAAGCCATTTTGGCTCAGTATTTTTTGCCTCACTTTTGTCAGTGCGCTTTGTAGGGAACTATCGTTCTAGGTTGTTATTATTCTAAGCTTTTAGAGTCTACTACCAAATGAAGAATATTATAATCGTAGTTATTAAGGTACTTTTGATAATTTCTTGCATTGATTATAATATTCCTAATATTGAGTTTTAAGATGACATTCGGTCATTTTATTTTTCAAAGTGCAACTATTGTGAATATCGCGATTTCAGTCCCTATAAACTTTTCGTAAATATTTTTCTATAAAAAACTAACAATTATGTAAATTCACATAATAGATAGTCCTGTTTCTAGCTTGGTAACAGGAAAAGTGAATCTGTCTTAAAATACATTAATCTTAAAAAATATCTGACAATCATATTATCATGTAATGTTGTATTATCACAGCAACGGCAGTATCAGTAAAATGGATACAAAAACGTTACACAATAAATATTTGACACATTCATTTTTAAAGTTACTTTTAAAGGTTGAATGATGGAATAGAAATTAGGATCTTGTCCTGATATTAAGGTCTACTTAAAAAAAGTAAGGTAAATATATAAATTGTTAAAATGAGAAATAAACGCATAGCTACCACAAATCCGCAAAATCTTTCAAATAGTAATAATACCAAACAATGTTGCGTCTTTTCGGTGTTGTAGCTGTTTTTAACATCCTTTCTGTTAACAGAAAGTTTAAACTTGGAAGAAAACTTGCCATTTCTAGCCATTAAATAACAGTAAATAACACACCCGTGGATGCATCTGTGCGTGGAAAAGAAAACTACATATAGGACGCTAGCATTATATCATCTACTTGTTTTAAGTGATCGCATTTAAAATGCGATTAAATTAATAATAGACAGTGATCTGCGGCAACTTCACTCGAGAATGTATGGCAAAAAGTAAATTTTACAGATTAAAATACATAGTTTTGTAACGCAAGCACTCTGAAGTGTGTCGCTTCTGTTATACATAGTCAAATTAATCGCATTGTACGTTGAGGTCAAACTTCGTTAATATGGGTATATTTATTCGTAAGGAGCTTAAAATTTTAATAGCGCATGTTTTTCCTTTATGTACAGAAAAACCCATAAAAACATTTTAAAACTTTTTCGTAGCAGGTAACGTTAAGTCGTTAGAGATGCAAGAGAGTGGTGTGACGACATTACACAGCCACTTGATAAAACTCTGAGGAATCAGCTGTCGAAAACAAAGACACTAAAAACATGAACTATTTGGGTCTTTTGTGTAGGTTGTAGCAAAAAGTTTGCTTGCTTTTTCTCATTGTCAGTTCGTTGTCAGGGGTGAAGAGTTGTCATATTTATTGTTGTCAGAGAGTAGTGGGAAAAGTCTCGGAAAAGTGTAAACAGTACTGTATTTTGTATTTGTTTAGTGATTTTTCGTAATAATTATGTGATTACCTACCCACCATAGGTTTATCAATAAGTTTTTGTAATTCATGGTAATGGTAATACATAATATTTTAAAATATATCAGTTAGAATTAAATAATATATTAATTACATAATTTTTGAACTAACTTATTAAAATATAAAAAAAAATCTTTGATTAATAAATGATTAGATAATTCAACAATAAGTACCTACTCTATTTATACGCACAGTATTATCTTTAATTAACAAAAGACTCGTCTATTTAGTGCATACAAGGAAACATTTTAAGGTGTTGTCTATGTCTAGAACTCTTAACATTTCTCAAGATGTTTGTTTAAATTTTTGTCATTTCCATATTATATTTTTGCTTAAATGCTATCATAATATTGCAACAGTCATATAAATAATCTACCACTTCATTTCGTGATTAACATTTGACTTCATTCTTGCATTCACATAAATTTCCTATTGTTTTATCACTATATGTTTGCTATAATATGTACAAAGGTGGCAACCAAATAGTATTCAGTCTTATCATATCACACAAGTCGCACGTAGTATAAATTGCTTTCATTTTATTATTCCATTAAAGTCAATTCAATGTAGAGTAGGGTCCTCTCTAGTGAACAACAAACTGTGGAGAGGAAACGTCGTGTCGAAATATAAAACAACGATTCTTTTACAAGTACTTTAATTAAATATTTTCAAGTTTTTGTGGGTGAAAAATTTGACACTTTATAAAAAATTTTTTTTTTTAAATTCTTGATTCGGTTATGTAAAAAGAAAAATCCAATCGACGACTTGTGCACTGTTTTGTGGCTTTAAAAAATGATTGTTCTGTAATAGGATAACTATTGGATATTTGGAATATGTAAGTTATTAACTGAAACTTTACTTAGAAGTACCAGATTATGGTAGTGACTTTAAGTATAAATACTGTGACGTACCTCTCTCTGTTCTGTGTGTATCCTAAACAGCCGAAAAATATATTTTTGTTTTTAACCATCTCGATTAGTTATTAAATAATACTATACAATAATGTTAGTCGTTGTTATAGCTGAGCTATCATTTATTATGAAAATCTTTCCGTTTAGAACCAGCTCTGAAAAGTTGCACAACATTTGTATAAAATTTTGGAAAGGTGTCGAAACGACGGGAATTCAAAAAACCAATAAATACAAACTAAATAATTCTAAAACAACACCTGAATTAATAATATACGCGCTGTAATCCGTAAAAAGTGTTTTATTTCTAATTTGTATCAAAATTTAAAGTTAATCCGAGGAAACAGCTGAAATTGTAATCGTTAGTTTCGAACTATAACTTGCGTTTTTAATTTATGGAATTCATTATGAAAAAAGAGCGTTTTTATGATTTTAATTTTTCGTGAAGTTAACATTTTCGACTAACATTTATAATAATGATAATAGGTACATACAAATTAATTAAACGAGGTACAACAGAAGTGACCAACTTCAGAGCGCTTGTGGTACAAAATTACGTATTTATTTTTATTTATTTAAGGACAGCTTAACGAAAAAAAATCAGCTGTTTCATACATTTTGATATTTTCGTAATTATTTTTTTCAGTTTGATGGTCCCTATCTACCATATTCGGCATTAGGGGTATTTTTGTAACACCTTGTATATTAACACACACTTTAAAATGTTGTTGTTTCACATTTAGGTACTATTCTTTATCTATATTTTTACAACAAAAGTAGAAAATTTTCCAGTTTTTCTTTGTAACTCAATGCGAACTATGTCAGTAGAATTATAATCTTTACGAACTGTACAGTCGACTCGATAACCAACTATTCAATATTCATGATTTCTGTTTACGTCAGTGACTTGCCTCGTATTACGATGATACTTCGGTATCGCATACCAAACCTTATCAATACCACTCGATACTTTTACTTTGCTAGTTGTGTGTACCAAACATTGTATATATTTTTTCCAAATATTTATAAAATGCAACGAACAAAAATATAAGGGTGATTTTTTAAAAGAATCATTGTGTGTCGATATTGTCAATATCGAGAACCTCACTTTCATTTTGTCCATATTTTAACAATTTCTTTTTTTCCAATAATATTTTTTCTTTCTTAATTAATTTTCTTTCCCAGTATTTCTAAATGTGCTGATATTTTTTGTGTGTCGAGATCCTCAAAAAGTACTTTTGGTTTTGTTACGTTACTATTAATGCTTCCCAATAATTTTACTGTTTTCCCGCTCAAAGTGAATCCAACATGGCGGGCTTAGCAAGATGGTGGAGGGAGATGCTACACAAGCGACCGGTGCTCACAAACACAGTTGTCTATGGTGCCTTCTACGCAGGCGCGGAGCTATCACAGCAGACCTTCAACAAATATTATACGGTAATTAAAAGTTAGTTACCATCATCACATAATCATTTAGTTAGTACCATCTTCATACTGAAAGAGACGATGGATCTTGCGGTCCCATATAGCATAGTTTAACTGACGACGATAGCTAAGTGAGTCCAGTTAACTAAGTTAATAAATAAATTGGTTTAACGATTGGGACCCTGATAGCTATTTATAGAGCCCAGGGTTGGATGTACAAATATCGCTATTTTTATGATAAGTTTTTATTACCCTAAAGTGTGCAGTGTGCACCTCAAAACAATTTTGCAGATGTTTGCTATTTTGATAAGTAAGAGAGTAGGTAACTTAAGGTTAACGTAAGGTACTTAGAGTCTAAGAGCTAAAAGGATAAAAAGTAATTTAAAATCTAAAAAAAATGTCTAATAATTAGACAATTAAGAGTGAGAATAAAGAGATTTTAAGTGGTGAAATCTACAATATTGAACCAGTAACAAGCAATAACTATTGATTAAAACAAAAAACTTGGCAGCGGTGGGATTCGAACCCACGCCTCCGAAGAGACTGGTGCCTTAAACCAGCGCCTTAGACCGCTCGGCCACGCTACCGATGTGAGGGCGGTCAAAAATAGCGTACACTATCTATTTAAAGTTACGTAACATGTTTGTGCATGGGATGGGCCATGGATGGGCACACAGGAATGAAAATATAGAGAACAGATAAAAACAACTTTGATAAACAACGCTACAGATTTTGTATTATGTGTAGATAAGTAGATAAATTTTTTCATTGCCAATATTTCATGAATTTAATGATTTTCTCTGAAATATTGCACGTAGAGCTCTTTCTAATATGAATCGTAGCAATTTTCATCTTTTTCTTTGTCTAATAGTCTTATTCAAGTGAAGTGAATACATTTTTACTAGATAGAAATTGGTTGATAAAATATTAAGGAAAAGATAGAATAAAACATTAAAATAGATGATTTATTCATTATCGACCGAGCAAACGCGAAGCGCGAGCGAAGCGTTTTTGCTTCAGCTTGGGCAAAAATGCTTTCGTTTGTCTGTCCATTTGGCCTCCTCTTATGTCAACCGTTTCTCATGAAATTTTGTGAGCTAGTTCAATAATTATATTTTTTTTTGTCGATCCAGTTTAGAAAAAAATACACAAGCATATCAGCTATTTCGAAAAATGTCACAAACGCGAGGTCTGCAGCTCACAGAGCCACTAGTTTTAATTATTAAATATTATAATAAAATCGTTATTAATATATTATACAGCCTGAACAGCCAGACCTAGATTTCGCTGCGGCAGCCAGGATAGTAGCTGCTGGGTGTACAATTTATCCTACCACACTCTACTTTTGGTAAGTTTATTAATCTGTACCAATAGCACTAGCACGAACATCTATCGAGAAAAAAGACGATAGTGATTTTGTATGGGAAATTAGTACTTACAGCGCCATCTAACGCCGAAAAACGAAATTTGCAGAACTCTAGTGAAGTTGCAGGGGATCTTTGTCAATCGAATTGTACCTACATGCTCAAACATTCGATTTTAGTGAAAACCTCTTTTACAACTTCGTATTTTTGCAAAGCTTTTTAAAATAAAACGCTTTTTCATTTATTTGATTAAGGACTTTTCAGTTCAGTTTTTCAGACTAAAAGGATCTCTGATGAAAAAAATAGTGCCTACTTATTCTGTGACAATATTTAAAGATTTGAAATTATTAAGTACAGGTAGAAACAAAGATATGAGTATAATCATTAAGTTGCATTAGTTAATGCTCATAAGAAAAGAGTTTTTTAAAAGACTTACTCATTTATACCTAATTTGCAAAGAAAGTTCTAATGAATCGTTTAATGTTATTGACGAGTGAAAGTTGAAATTGTATAGTGAAAGCAAACAAAACAGTATTTACTACTATACAAAGTGTTACAAAAATACCCCTAATGCCGAAATGGTGGATAGGGACCATCAAACTGAATAACTTTTACTACGGGACCAACTCTGAAATCGCGAAAAAAAAATCAGCTGTTTCATACAAAAATTAAAATCGAAAATATCAAAATGTATGAAACAGCTGATTTTTTTTTTGCGATTTGAGAGTTGGTCCCATAGTAAAAGTTGTTCAGTTTGATGGTCCCTATCTACCATATTCGGCATTAGGGATATTTTTGTAACATGTTGTATAATCGGAATTATTTGTCTTATATTTTTCGTCCATTTTTTATATTTATAGGAAAAGTCCTGCTAATCTAAATTAACTAATGCAACTAAAAATTATTGTACTCTACCTGTACTTAATAATGTCAATTATTTAAATATTATCACAGAATAAGTAGGTACTATTTTGTTCAGAAGAACCTTTTCTGTAGGTACACCTTTTTAGTACTTACTTTTCTACGTTGAAATTTTAAATCTTTGCTACCATCGACATTTCCCTTATTGATTTCAATAGTTTAACCACATAAATAATTGTTTCTTTTCGAATATCATTAATAACATTGCTTTAGTTCAAGACACAACAAAACAATACCTAATAAAACTCTATATATTTTAGGTACAGATTCCTGGACAAAAAGTTTGTCGGTACGGCGGTGAAGACTGTGGCAACGAAGGTGGCTGCTGACCAGCTCATTGCAACCCCTATTTTGCTAGCTACATTTTACATAGGTACGTAATTACCTAGTTTCAAATGTTTTCACATTAAGAATATTTTGAAATTTGAGTTTAGTTAGCATTTAATCAATGATGTGACAATGATTGTTTGAAAATTGTATAGCAAAATTATTTATGTTATGTTGAATTTGAACAGTTAAATAATAACTGCCGTACTCAGAGACGTCAATTAAGTTGAATGCTTTATTAAGTATCGTGTCGTCTTATACTATTACTATGGAAACAAAAGAGATAGCACCAATTTTAATGAAGCAATAAACTCAATTGACGTCTCTGAGTATGGCAGTGAGATGGCAGAGCGCGTGAGTGATACTAAACAAAAGAAAAAGATATGCTTGCACTGAAACTCTATTATTTTTCGTTATTATTTCCAGATATTTTGAGTAGGTACTATATCTCTGTACTTTTTTTAGTGATGGGTGTTTTAGAAAAGAGAGAAGACGTTTTTGAGGAACTTCGTGAAAAGTATTGGAAGACTTTCGTCGCGAACCAAGTCTTTTGGATCCCCTCACAAACAATAAACTTTTCCTTCATTCCATCACATCTCCGTGTGGTCTACGTCGCCTCAGCTTCGTTCATCTGGATCAATGTGTTGTGCTTTATCAAGAGGCAGAAAACTACAAAATCTAAAAAAACTGTATCATAGTGCTTGTAAACTAATTGTATTTATCAATATAAATGCAGGCCAAGAAACTCAGGAAACCTAAGTAAGTTGATTATAACAGTCATATAATGTTGCATTTAAAATAATAATTATTTTCGATATATCTAAAATACTGCACTAATTTCTCAAAATAACAAAGCATTTT
This sequence comes from Catoptria pinella, assembly GCA_963556745.1. Lineage (NCBI taxonomy): Eukaryota > Metazoa > Arthropoda > Insecta > Lepidoptera > Crambidae > Catoptria > Catoptria pinella. Next base: position 4,308,579 of record OY750771.1, read on the forward strand.
TGGCATTTATGTTATAAACTGTCATTTGGGAAAAATAGCACAAACATACAATATTTTCTATTTATTTTAAGAACATAATGTGTCCGTATATCTTTATGTAAGAACCTCTTGTAATATTTTTTCGCCATGTAAATATTGTTATTTAGAGTTCCTTAATATATAGGTATTATATGAAAACTAATGTGGTTGTTTAGATTTTTTAATTCCTTGATTGCAATCGATGCCGTAGAACCTAGATGCAATCATTTCTGAGTGTTGCGTAAGGTCTGCAATTAGATTAGCAGTCAATGTCTTGACACTTTAAGGTTTCAGGCGGTCTCAGCATTGCATTTCATAATAGGTTTCCTTCAGTAGTATCTAAGATTCTCACCAAGTTAGTGCTTTTAACTTGACTTGTAAATGGTATAACTTTAAGAAGACTGTGGTAAATTTTGTCACGATGGCCAATCTAGAGTTTTTGTTAAACTGTTCAATTCCCAGAGATTATTTAATGAAGAATGTGAGTGAAGAAAATTCTGTCTTGTCATCAAAAACTACGGGAATACAATCTGTTAACCTATTTGTGGTAATAATCTCCACTGTGTTAATTAATACAGTATTACATTACATTGTAAGTATACGAAACTATTTTTATAATTAGGAAGCTTTGCACTTCCTGTCGTTAATGATTCCAATATGTTTCAGTTCTGCAAAAGAGTAACAGTGAAAAATCTCGCTACAAGATTGTTAAATAAAAAAACTATTTTAAAAACAATAACTTTGCTTGCTTTAGTTTTGAGTTTTCCAATAGTCATAGTGATCCTAGTATTAGCTCTGTGCTACAAATTGTTGTGTACAGTGATGATATGGAGAAAAGACAAACAATTTGTTGGACTTTTAGATAGCTTCGACGTATTTTGGAGCTTAGAAAATGAAGCTACCATTAATGTGTTAGGGGTTATTGAGTCTGATTCGCCTGAACTTTTAGTTAATAATATTAAAGATAAACTACGAAGTGTAATTTCCAAAACTGGTGTGGATAAAATATTTTACAGACGGAATGAAGAATACGGATTTTATTTTTGGAGAAAATACTGTACTATTGATGTTAGTCAATATGTAGAAGTGTTAGATTTTCCAGAAAGAACTGAGCTTAACGTAATGGATTTAGAGGATATAATGTCAGAAGTGTCTTATCAATCGCTGCCTTATGATGATGAAGGACTGTTCAAAATTTTTGTGACCAAGCAAAGGGTTTGCAATCTCGGTGAGGACAGAGATTCGTATGGAATCATATTTATCATACACCATTCAGTTGGTGATGGAGTTGCACTACTTGAATTTTTATGCAAAACTTTTGCTGATGATGGAGAAAAAAGTCCAGTTAATATGTTCTCGATACCAGAAACAAAAAACTATGATACGCCAAATATGATATTCGATATGATAAAGACTTTATGCGAAATGCCTTTATGTTTTGTCAACACAATTCTCAGGACACCTGACAATAATGATTTACATGGCCCAACGCTTTTCGGAGATAAATTATATAAATGGACGGATTCAGATGAAAATTTGCTTTCAATGATAAAAGAAATAAAGGAAAATGTTGCAAATGTGACATTCTCTGATGTCTTGGCCACTGCTCTGTCTGGTGGCATGCATGATTATTTTACAAAGGTAAATTGTACAATTCAGTAGTTAAAAAATACTAAATATAAATAGCTTAATTAAAAAAAACTTTTAGACTATGGGCCATGTTCCTGAAGACTTAGGAGTTATTCTACCAGTAAGATTTCCCAAATCACCTTCCATTAATGATGATCGTCGGCTTTTAAGGAACGATTTTAGCGTCACTATTTTAGAACTACCAGTGAATGAGAACAGAAATTTCAATGAAATCAAACGTAGATGCGATGCCCTGCGGGTTAGTGCCGATCCATTGGTGAGTGTAATTACATAATAAAAACTTAATTTTTACCTTCCAACTTCAACAAGTCTATCACAAAACAAACTTATCACCTGTAAAATAAATCTACTTTCGTAATCATAATATTATTTACTAATATTATTAGGAGATATTCCATGTAAGAGTTTGATTTAAAAATTAATAATTTACAGAGGAGCTCGTAAAACTATTATTTTATAATCAGATAAGTTTTTGTCTCAACATCACCCGTTTTTAACCGACTACAAAAAAAGGAGGAGGTTCTATGTTCGACTGTTTATTTGTTTTTTTTTTTTTTTTTTTTTTTTTTTTTTTTTATGTATGTCCACCGATAACTCGAAAACGGCTGAACCGATTGACATAATTCAAACGCCACTTTATCAGGTTTGCTCCCCAGGTGGTCCCATTTTTTGAAAACTTTAAATCGGTTCAGTAGTTTTCGAGTAATCCTGAAAATACTGTAATTTTTTAGGTAACTTTTGCACGAGTTTTAACGGATCTTCAGACATAATTTTTTTGTTTATAAACCGATTTAGATGATTCTTGTTTCGTTAGAAAGGGGATACTTTAAGGATGTTTTCATTCAAATTTCCTTTACATTGGACCTTGGACTTCGAAGATACACAAGAGAACTCTTCAAAATCAAATATGATAGTGTATTAGTGATTACTCTACGGTATTGAAAGGTTTCGCATCAGCCATTTTTATTGTCACTACTGGGGCTGGGATACAAGCCTTACTTATAGGCCGATGAATAGGATGGGCCATAACCCACCGCGCGGGCCCAATGCGGATTGGTGGGTGTTAATGTGCAAATGTAGCTGGAACTAACGGCTTAACGTGTCTTCTGAATCACGGAGGAGATAATACTCTTTGGTCACCTACCCCATGTCTGACCCTTGCTAAAATTAACAGTGCGAAAAGTGGATATTGAGTTACTAGGCGTATTATACCATTGAAATGTGTGAAATATGAATAAAATATATTTATATCATCGCTTACATTTACTTATACATACCTACCACAAAAAAGTTAAAAATAAAAAAACTTTTAAAAATTAAAAAGAAAAACCTCCTTCAAAAAACCTTAAAAAAAATGCTATAAAAAAACAGCTTCAAAAAACAGCAGCTCTAAAAAGCAAGAAATAATATTCAAATCTGCATAATTACTATTCAAGTATCTACGCATATCTGATATTAAAAAAACGTCTTATGAAGTCGGGTGGGGCTTTAAGAATTAAAAAATCAAATTGAGAAAGAGAAACCACGATAAATGTTTTTATGACTAAAATAAAAAGAAAAATATCTTTAGCCCCACCCGACTTCAAAAGACGTTTTTTTAATATCAGATATGCGTAGATACTTGAATAGTAATTATGCAGATTTGAATATTATTTCTTGCTTTTTAGAGCTGCTGTTTTTTGAAGCTGTTTTTGGAATCTGTTTTTGCTTTTAGTCCAATCACTACTTCATTAAGCTCGTCAGCATTTTCCCGAAGCAGTTGCTGCAGCCGATCTTGAAAAGCAGCCAAGCTACGTTGGTGTTCAGCAACATGCCAGGACCTCCGAAGCTTACAATATGCGGGGGCAATGTACTCAAGAAATTTGTATTCTTCGTACCACACAAAGGCAATACTGGTGAGTTCGAGGAAGCAAATGCTGATTCTGAGACTTGTGCCTGTATCACTGTATCTAAAGTACCTGTTAGCACTAACTTTTGATTTAATATTAAAATGAACAGAATTTCCGACATTTTCTGTCTTTTAAGTAACTTAATATGCTTTTGTGCAATGTAATAAAACCCACCTTCCTGAGTATTCGTGTGGTTTAGGTGTGACGGATGTCTTAGACAAAGCTGTTAACCGCAACTTTACTCAGGTTTACATTGACACTAGGTGCACTAGGTTACGTAGTCTCAAGAATCTGCCATTTCCAGAATCTGCCGTTTCCAGGATCTGCCATTTAACGAAAAGGATTTGTTCATCCATTGTATGATCGGTTGATATGATCTGCATATTCGGAACCTAGTAGAGACAATATATGTTATTTGTTCTATATAGGCACTGATGTGCGCAACAAACGCATACTACTTGTGATTTTTTTTCAAACAAGCAAAATACTATCGGCTTTCTTTAGTTTGAAGATATAGTTTTACTTTTTAGCCATCATCATCATCTTAGTTTTATATGAAAGAGGATTAGACAGCATTAATTATGCAGTTTATATATTTATGCAGTTTTTTTACAATTTCAGGCCTAGACGTAACCGCACTATGTTATGGTGGAGTGCTCCGTTTCGCAGTTTCAGCTGACAAAGCATTGATATCAGACCCAGAACACCTGTCCTATATACTGGATGGAATGGTGGAGGAAGTAAGGAGGTTGCACAGAGAATACGTGCCGAATTGATGCTGGTAGTTGTTCGGAACTGGCATTGCTGTGACATCTCAGTACAAAGGTGAGAAAAAACCGGATAAAAAGAAAAAATAACACAACAAAGACAAAGTGACCAACTTTCTATTCATTTAATTAAACGATAATGCTGACTTAAAAGTACTAAATAATATACTAGAAAAAATACGACTCGCACCAGATCATATTCTCGGACGGGAATCGAACCCGCGACCTTTGGATGTCCGGTTCAATGCTTCTACCGCTGAGCTACCGAGTCACTCAGCTCAGCGATAACCCAACAAACATTTAGGCGACGATTAGAGCTTGTTTTGTTACTTAGTGGGCTACAAAGGCATTACAGTAGCAGCACTTATGTCTATTGGCGATAAAGTGGCGTAAGCAAGTAACGTATATCACTTCTACTTATAATACAGAGTTACAAGGGCGACAATTAGGCGAGCTTAAAGGTTATGGACGTATTATGGCAAATCTTAACACTGTTGTACATGCACAGCATTTTGTGTTATAGCTTAAAGTGAATCTTAGAACTCTAAGATCTAAATAAGAATAAGAATTAGCTACTACCTCCAAAAGTGGTATGCAGGTGATATTAAACTCTTTACAAGAACCTAAAGTTGCACAATAGCGTTAATAAGCGCTACCAGCTTTACAATGGTGTTTATTTAATCTTATATAGAACCAAATGCTTGAAGTTATACAAAACTCTCTTGCATTACCTTAAGTCAAATAGGAGTATAATTTTTCGCTATAACAGATCCTCTGGCGTCTATTGTTACTTCTTTGTGACTAAAGGTAAAGTAATAGCGCTTAAGGTCACTACTGTATTTCTTATATTGACTACTTGTTTTTGACAATGGCGTCGCAACCAAAAAAAAACAAAAATTGTTGTAAATACTTGGAAAAATCAATGTAGGACTGGTGGAAATAGACAGAAATTGATCAGAGAATATTATCGCATTTTGAACTCCTCTATTCCTATTGAAAATACGTCCTCTATTCCTATGGAAAGCAGTGAAGCGCGAGTTTCCTGTGAGCCTGAAGGTTCCGTACATGCTTTTCAAAATGATGATTGTGCTATTACTACAGGTGATAATGAAGATCAGAATTCTCTATGCTCCGAAAATTTTGTTGAGACTAAAGAGAGAAATTAGCCTTTATCAAGCATTGACAGTGAAGATGACACGAGTGACATTTTGAAAAATATTAATTTTCGTGAAAAGTTGAGGGCATGGGCTATAAAGGAAAACATAAGTCAAACGTCTCTGAAAGATTTGCTATTCATTATTTTAAATGAAAGATTTTGTGATATTCTACCAAATGATCCTCGCACTCTCCTAAAAACAGTTGTATTTTTTTCCTTTACTGCACACACTTCAAAGTTATGGAATTAAACAAAATATAATAAAAATCAAAATCTTTTATTTTTATCAAAATACTTATCTTCTATATAAGGAACATAAAACATAATAGGACATTTAAATTTAATCACAAACGGTAACTCTTTCACAATGGACATTATTTTATCTGGAAAGTCACTACTGGCTGGCTGCGCGTGTGAGCGAGATGAGATATTTGATGACTTTGGTCTAATCTGTAACAAACACGATATTTAATAGTCTTATAGTCAGGTTTATAAACCTAATATTGTATTTAAATCATAATATAATATTAATAGTTAAAACAATATAATAATTTATAACTACCTAACTACTTCTTTGTATTCTACTCATGCAAAACAGTTAACACATAAAAAATAACATCATGATACATGGTTTAAAGTTTTGAGCACCATACGGATCCCTAAATTCGTTTGCTCGCCATGTTGAGATAATGAAATATTAGATTATGGTTATAAAAACAAATATTTACAAGGTTTCCATGAAGTATTTTGCTTTAGTATGTATTTATATTACTAGTACAGTATTATAAGATCAATAACGCATTTTTTTAGTACTTTTTTACAAGAAAAATGTGTCACTCCATAGTAGACAAAACATTTGTTTTCAGTAAATAGACAACATAGGTACATCGGGCGCTCGAATTATTTACCAATAAATATGTAACTTATTCACAGTGTACTTACCTTCGCAGCAAAAATACGCTTCCTTTCGCACCATAAAACAATTTCACTTTTTTTGTTTAATATAAACCATCTTGAGATTACCGACTATATAGCCATTGAAAATAATATTATATTTATTGTTAGATCGCAAAATTAGAAAATATATTTTCCGGGTATCAAAAACTCTTGCGGGAGAGACCTTTGTGGATCTTGAATAGCGTTCAGACCGTTACAAATCACCTATTTACCTCCCTTTTAGCGCTTGAAAATATAATTAACGCCTTTGTATCTCTACTGTATCGCTTAAGGAGTCAGTTGACGCCTACCTGTAGCCCGCTTAGCACCCATAGAGGTAATATAAAACCATTTTTGCCATTTTACCGCTAACAGAGTTAATTTTCCCTTATTTACCCCTCTTGTATCGCTAAGAGATCCTGTTACCGCTATCATAACTCTCTTATAGCATTGATTGTACCTCTTAGCCAATTACCATAACTCTTGTATACCGTCATTATACAACCTTAAGTAATATAAAAATTGTGCCTAATTCGGGGGTAAAGTAGGGTTAGAGCGCGCTCTAACACCAATTTGTAACACCCATAAACCACTTTAGAATCTAGTTAGCGCTTTTATAGACTTATTATAACTCTTACTTTAGCGCCTAAATGTTACTTGGGAAGAGCATTGAACCGGACATCCAAAGGTCGCGGGTTCGATTCTCGTCCGAGAATATGATCTGATGCGAGTACTTACATCAATGTTGGGATTGACTAGCTAATATGGGGGTTTGTACCTACGATGCTGATATTATTTTTTTACACTTTTTTTGTTACAGTTAATGGAGATAGTTAAGAAGACTGCCAATTCTACAATTTACTTAAAATACGACGACCGTTTATCGTTACTTTTCTAATTTAAGTACTTACCTAAGTAAGCATGAAGTTTATTAGAAAAATATTATTTTTAAATATATTTTTTATTAATAAGTTAACAGTTACAACAATCCATAGATTGAAATAAAAATACGTGTAAAGAACAACTTAAAAAGCTAAGATTTATTATAAAATATTAATCCTGGTTTCAACTTTTCAATCTGGCCTTTCAGTCGTAGATTTTCCAAATAAAGCAGGTTACATTTCCGGATCTATAATTAAAGTAACTTAGCATAACTATTCAGGTAAGAAGATGAATTACCTAGCACAATATAAATAAATAACATGAATTTGTTATAATTTTTTCAACCTTGAATCTAATAATGTACCTACGCCACGTACAATTGCTGTGTGACATTGTAATGAAATGACATGTCGAGAACCGCGTTGCTATTAAGAATAAATTTATCAAGTGGTTCTATCAGCCCATAGTATCTCACGTAATAAAATATATTATCGTCTACAGTGAATGTAATTCATACTATGAATTTACAGATGTGCCTACTCATCAGAACAAACAAGTTCAAGAATTGATTAGTTGTCCTAATAAATCAAAATAATTTAAAGTTGCCGAACCCGATTGGACTACGTAGGATTTTCGTATCGTACAATGCATTTGTAGAACTGATTTTTCGACGTACACGCAGTACTCCTGCTTTTCCTCCTTAGTCAACTTGAAACCCGACCGCAGCCGAGTCTAAGCTCGACCGGAGCGTCATATGTCTTTGTTACCATGCATGATAATACAGCCAGCCTAAAGAAACGTTGTGTGTCGATCCTGCTCCGGTCGAGCTCCGATCCGACTCCGATCGGGTTTGTTTGATCTTCGGTGCCATCTACAAGCTCGCTAACGGCAGTTTACCTCGGCTAGCAGTTGTGCATTAGGCGCATTCTGCTCCTTCTCCATGAAGCGCGTAATGCGAGTGTCCAGCTCGAGGCGTGCGTGCTCACACATTGCCACAACGCCGCGTACCGTAGCCTGCAGCCGGTCCATCCTTCTCTCGTACTTTTTCATCTAAACCAAAATATGAATTTTTATAAAGTAAAGTCTAACTTGTAATAAATTGAGATCTTACTTGATTGGGAGTACCTAGTGCAACAACTTTTTAGGCAAGCGATGTCTATCAAAGAAAAATATTTGTCAACCTGAGAAGAGTGTGCATATAGAGCCATTTAAATTAGAGTACCAGGCATAGCTTCCTCAGGGTGAATATAGAGAATAGGTCAGAATGCCACCATGGGCACAATGCGGATAAGAGGGTGATACGGACCGCAAATGCAACCGGGCAAGTACCTTCAGCACGTAGGAGCTCTTAAGAACAACTTACTTTCTAAAATAACGTTTTACTGTTAAAATAGAGGCTCTTACTTGTAACTGCTTCTTTTGCCATAGTGCCAGGTACTTATCTCCCACGGTGAGTAGCGTCTTATGAGCGTGCGCAAGCTGAGCGTGAGCGTTGCGCGTACGCAGACGGAAGCGAGCGAGCGTAGCGTCCCGTTCGCTCAGGGTGCTGCAACGCTCGTGGTAAGCTCGCAGCAATGCTTCATAGCGCTTTGTTAGCTCTTCATATCTATATTTTTGGTATATACTTATAAAAAGACCAGGTATGGTAACTACACACGACGGCAGTACCTAGTCTATTAACCAATACATTTAACTACATTACAAAGTTACTTAGATGTCAGAGTTTAAAACAACATTGCACTAAGGTGAGGAGCTTGTAATAATACGATTTGGTGTGCAGATCAGTAGAACTTTTATTAGAATAAATTACTTGACAATCAAACCATAGTTGAGTCATACTTTATGACATAGAATAAACATATATTTTACCATAATCTAACTAGGTAGGTACTTATCTAACAGAGCTAAAGCCAAAATACCTAATTAGATTATCAAATATCGATAAATAATATAAAGTCTCAAAAGGGGATGTAGAGTGCGTGAGCGAATACATACACGGTTGGAGAAATTGGAAAAGAATATAGAATAAAAGTTGTAGAGAATTCTATAAGCTTACATTCGGTAGAAGAACACAGTGAGACCTCCAAACCCTTCCACCGACTCCAGCTCACCTCCTAAACGAGAAGACTTATAGCACGCTTAAACCCTAAGAATCCTAAACAAGTTTTTGCAGAAATCGCGTTCCTATGTATTCGCTCACGCACTCTACAACCCCTTTATTCATTGGACTAAAGTAATATGCGCATAAAAGTAAATTATTATTCCTAAATTAAAATAGTTTTCGGATAAGTATTACTTAGGTCTTTTGTGTTCGAATGTAAGTGAAAAATATCTTACTGATACTGAAGACACACGATGCTCACCGTAGACCATGACTCAGCTAAATCAACTTGACTCCTAGATGATTTGAAAAGTTCTAAAAACAAAAGTACAAAGATAGAAAATAAAACGCTCATAAAACTTCAATGGACTCGTCATAATTTGTTGTAAAGTAATATTATTAAATTTTAGGGAAATAAAAAACCATTAAATAACGTTACATTATATTAAGTACAGCCAACGGCACGTCAGACGACAACGTCATGTTGACTTTGAGACCGTCTTTATGCCGCCGTACGTAATAAAAGCTGTTTTCGTAGTTTAACTGTATTAACCTGGCGTGCTGTTGTGTGTACCTAAATTGCTTTTATTTAAATCTATGAGGCTGTGTTTATCTACATTTCATCAGATACTTGATCTGTTCAAAGCCAGTTCCACAGGCTCCGAATAGCAGCTATAAATTGTAGCATTCCCCTACTCTTTTTAATTAACACGTTTTTATTAAGTTGCTTTCTTGTTTCCTTGTTTGTTTGTCCATTTTAGCAAACGATTTTATATTATACTAGCTTCTCGATGAGCTAGAGACTTGAAACTTTGAACATAGGCACAGAATTAGTAACTGGAAGGCAATGCAATATTATGGTGTCATTGAGCTGATCTGATGATAGAGCCGGAAGAAGGTCACAGGAACTGTGTAATACCAGACAATCACACTGACTGCTTTAACTTGTCCGGAATCAAAACTCAAATCCTTACAGGCTTTGCCTACGGCGTACAAAGCGTAGGTACTGTACTTATAATGAAGATCGTAAAGTTTACCCGTTTTGCTAGTTCTAAAGTCCTTCTCTAACGACATATCGCTGGACCAAAGATCGTCGTGCGAGTGCGCATGCGTCGCCCGGCAGTTGAGCAGGCGCGCCTCATACTGCACTGTTTTAGCGAGGCTTTGCTCCAACCCATCTAGCAGCTTGCGGGCGTTCTGGAGGCCACTTATGAAGTTCTTTTGGCTAATGGGGTTGGACTGAAAGGAATTGTCAGCGGATAAAGCTTTAGGATAAGACCAAAAGGGCGTAACTTGTGTTGAGCCGCGTACTTTTACGCTGCAATTATGTCTTACGGTGACGCGCATGTGTTTTACATTAGAATGTTTATTTACACAATTTAAAAAAATGCGAGAGCATTTTTTTGCGTTTGGGCTCACCCAAAATGCACTATCTTAAATGAATTATAAATGTACGTAGCCATGATGAAGCCTATACATTTTTATAGAGTTCAGTATCTAATGGTTTTTTATTTGTGGACACCAAGAAGAAGGAACTTTTTTACCCTGTCCATCAAGGATGTAGAGTCCTGGGTATTCTTCAATATTAAATAAATGGTAATGATAGTATTGGCGGTTGAATAAGTAGGTAAGTACCTAGCTCTTTTTACTTTAATGCTTGCTTAAAAAGTTCCTTCTTCTTCTTGGTGTCCACAAATAAAAAAACCATTGGAATGCATAGAGGAATAGAGAATCAAAATCTAGAACTTACCGTATAATTTTTTAGTTTAACACATTCTAAGTAATCCTGTGAAAATAAGTTGTTTTTCAATATGTTAGCGTGCATCAGTTTTGTTATCCTCGCTTGAAAATTAAGCCACCAAAAATTAAAACCTATGATAAGTACTTGGGTGTCTGAAGCAATAAATAACAACTTTATTATGACAACTTGCCAAAATAGACCATCGACCATAGAATTCTGTTAGACAAGTTCATTAAGGGGCCGTACAACGTAAAATCATAAACTTATCATAGTATAAATAAGTCTATGCGTCAAATACACATTTTGAGCTACGATTTCACAGAGCATTACTTAATTTATCTTTCTCCAAAAAATAATGTAGAAAGTAGATTATAGTAATCAGTTATGTTATTGACAAAAACATGATAGCTAAAACTTTTCTCAATAGAAAAAAATCGTAAAGTGACCTCCAATTTTGTAGTTTTTCATTGCTGTGGCAACCAATAGAAACCCAATAATAATAATAAACCTTAACTAAGTAACTCTCGTTGAATGATTGACAGTTTTCCAAAAAAAGAAATAGTTTTTTAGTTATTAATTAAAAATGATAAAGTTATCAATAATTTTTACTATGAGAACTTCTTCCAGCGTTGTACGCCCTCTTAAAGTTTTAAACTTATTGGGGCGCAAGGGCGCAAGATTCCACGTGTTAACTACTAGTAAAACTTTTTGCCAACACAAGACGGACGGAGGGAGAGTATAGAAGCAAGAAGAAGTTAGATATAAACCCTTGTGGTGCTATAATGTGCTTATAATGCTATATTAATTAGTTTGACCATCAGCCATTTTTATGTCCCCACTGTTAGGGCACAGGCCTTTCTTATGGGCGGATAAGGAGGATGGGCCATAACCCACCACGCGGGCCCAATGCGGATTAGTGGGTATTAACTGTAGCCGGGGCCAACGTGCCTTCTGAAGCACGAAGGAGCTCGATATTATGATTTTTTGGTCACCCATCCTATGACCGACCCTTGCGAAAGTTGCTTAACCTCCGCAATCGCTGGGCCAGGCGCTAAACTGCGTCGAGTTCCTTATTAAGTTTAAGTATTTTTATTGAATTGTAAAATGTTAAATGAAATTTAAAAAGAAACACAAAAACTGTCAGACGATTTATTCAACTACAACAAAAAGCATAACTTTTATAACTAAATCAGTCTAAAAATATTCTCCTGCGATATCACTACTTTAATTCAAATATTTCATCTAAAAGGATAAAAACTATAACTCTACATTTCGTGCATTTGTTGCTAAGGTAATGCATAAAATAACGCAAAATTTGAATCAAAATCAATTCTTAGTAAGTTCATTAACTTTGCATCGTATTTCAGTACATTTGACAGAAAACCTTACAGATTAAATAAGGTTTTTGTTTACAAATGAACGAGATATAGCTAATTTACAGACGCAAAGAAAAATATTTCAAATAAAATAAAGACAACTTGCTGCGTCGTGTGACAAGACCAAAGATTTTTACAATTTTCGACAAAGATTTCATTTGGTACGTTCCAAAATCAGACTTTAAAGTTTGGCACACATTGGCTTAAAATTGTGTGATGTGTCACCTGTTATAGTAGGTATAAGTTTATAGCACTTTGTTTTCCGTCTTTTCAGTTTGCTGCTGTCTTTATACTTAATAATACTTTGTGAGAGCTTATGATTTTGGAACATAACCCTTGTTAGCTTAGAAACACGGGAGTGTGCCTAACAAAAAATATAAGCATATATTTTATTTATGGCAACACAGTACAGGTAGCTTCATTATATTTATACACAATGGTGTCTCATATTCTATTTGTTATAATGATGAGTCACAAACTAACAACATTATAAATATATTTTTAAAGCTGGCGAAACTAAAGTTGTGTTCCTTTATTTGGGCCAAAATAGTAACCAATCTTCACAAGTGCATTATTGATTTGATAATTTTAAAACAGTAATATTTTTTCATTGATAATTTTAAAACAATAATATTTTTTCAATCTTAATATTTTAAATTTAAGTTTATAAGTTGGTTTACTGAAAGTATATTATTATAATCAAGGTTTTAACAAGATTCAATTAATTTATCTGTTTTCTTAGTGATTTAGCAAATTCACGAGTTTAATATTCATTGGAATAACGAAATTACAACATGTCACATTTCATCACATTAACTTTAAAAGTTGTTGTAAATCTGGAAGACATCATTTAGCTTGCAAAAGAAGCCATGTAACAAAACAATAGATGATTCATAACAACAATAACGGTTATTATTACAGTAACTAGTAATATAAATTTGTTTTAACAATATTCGTAAATATTTCGATGCCGCGTAAAAAGCAGAAACATTATAATATCATAGTGTACATAAATAAGTATAAAATAAGTGCTCATTAATGTGATAACTTTTACGTCTGAAGAATTTCTGTAAAAAATCATTTTCAAAAATGCAAAAAAAACAATCAAACTTTATACAAAATCCCTGCATTTAGATGTGTAATAAGCACAGTTATTAACATTAAAAAACTTTGTAAGTAGGTATATAAAATAAACCAAATTAAAATTCATACAAAATGTAACAAAACTTTTAAGTATTGCTGTTATTAAAAAAGCTTGGTATTTTTTTCTTATGACTATTCAAATAAAGAAATGTGTTGTGGCCAACAATTGTATAAAATAACACCATTTCTGTATTGTTTTTTATTTATCTGTATGATAAAAACTGGAACTGCAATGGATGGTTATAAAATGTTTCTACTTTTAAATGATTTTAAATTAAATAAGCCATATATGATAGGTACTTTATCGAAAAAAAGCTTTTTCTTTGGTTTCGATGTGCGTTTGGATCTTCCATTGCTTATAATATTCTTTTTCTATATTCTATAGATAACGAAATTCTAAAAAAGTATAAAACCCAACAATTTTAGAGAATATCGGTTTGCATTAACATAATTTTAGCTGCAAAAAGTTATTGAGCTTTACAATTTTTTACTTATAACATTATGAAATACCTATTGAGATCCACAATCAACTGTAGATTACTAAAGTTTTTGATAATTTTTCTGTTTTTTTCTCTATAAAGTAGGTATATAATATGTCGTAATATATTTACAAGTCATCATTAGGTAGGGATTTTTAAGTTTATCAATATTTTTTAGATCATTAGTTAAATTATCAATTTTTTTATTTATAAAAATGAATATTTTTCTTAACTTAGTAGTAGCTTACAATGTTTAAAAAGTTTTCAAATACAAAATTTAGTAAACTGCAGATGATTGTGACGTATGCTACCGTACACTGCTGTGTTCCCATCTGTGGTTTTGATTGGTGGTCTGTTCAGAGTGAGTTGGTGATGTTTTGGAAGAGCCTCTTGCCCCACCACGTCTCAAGGTCAAAGGGCTTGAAGTCCCGTAGGACTGGGCTTGGTGTATCATCCTGATAGTACAAGTTTGACGGTGGAGCAGGGGACGAACTGCCTGATCCTGACCCTATAATCAAAATGATGTTTTTGTTATTTAATCTCTCGACTGCAGAATTACTGCAGACAGGACACAAAGGGTACTAATATTCTTAAGTTTATATTCAACTTACGGTAATATAGTATAAGAAGTATCTATAGTCTGTTTATTCTTACTTGTCTTATTTGGGAAACAATCTTAACCCAACTTTTATTTAAAAAAATAATTATAAAATACAACAAATGGTTTTCCATATACACATAGATTACGAAAATGACTAATTATTAATGACAATTTGATATAATAAGACAACATCCGTGTTATCACAAAAGATTTTTAAACATGTTTAACTTAGACACCTGTTCAATGTGATACATGTGATGCTGTCTCTTTAAAACCATATTGTCAAAAAAGTGACAGCATCACATTTAAACATGTGTCTAACTAAAACTGTTAAAAAATCTTTTGTAATAACATGGCATATTTTAAAATAACAATTTTAAAATGTACGACAACTATCAAAAGCTGTTTACTAAATAGCACAAGTAGGAATATACAGACTATAGTAATATTTAGCAGACAAAAAGTGGAGTTATGTTTGACAAGATGTTACAGCAGGTTTTGACTTCAAGGCTTTAAGTTAAGGCTTTGACAGATTTTACTTTCTTATTCATAATAAATGACATTGAGTTCATAATCAGATTCATACTGAAAACATAGATCAAACAAAGGTTCTATGTAAGATAAGAAAAAACAAATATGTGAGATATTGTCTTACATGAAGATTGCCGAGAACTATCTTGAATCAGAAGTAACTTAAAACTTTAGTATTTACAACACTAAACTATTCCTAAGTGATATTTGCATCTTTATTAGGAACATACATACATACAAAAACCATGTTGATGGGACACAGTTCTAATATGTATCCGCAGCAAAAACTGAGGCCTATTGTACAATCACTGTAATGTATTCTTACCAATTGTACTAGTGGGTGTAGTTGGCTCACTTTCTCCGTACGCTGTTTGTGTCCAGGCTGAAAAATAAATTAACAATTTGAAACATTGGTCACAGCCAAATATTCTATTTCGGATCACAAAATTTAGTTACATAATGAGATTTAAATGGAACAGTGATTCCATTTTGAAAAACTTTTAATCTTTTTAAAGGATTTAACTTAAACTAACTGTCTACGTAGATGAAGTGAGCGGCCACTAAACATAATATTTACTGCTTTATACTATGTCAATGTTCACACAGAAAACTGAATCACACCCATCACATGCCTGTTTAGGATGGATGTATCAACTTCATGCATAAAAATTAGTGGATAAGCTTACTTTCACTTATAAATCTTATGATTTCTTCGTGCTGTGGTGTGATTACATGATGCTGTATTCTCTGGTGCACTGTTTTTTTGCCATTGGAATGAAATACTGGTTTAGGCATGCTGAAATCAAATATTAAGTATCTATTTTTAAGTTATTATACACCAAAAACAATTGAGCACCTACCAGAGTCATTGGAATGAAAACATTTGGTTTACAGAACAAAACTTTTTAATTAAGGTCATTTAGAAACATTTTTCTAATATATAGGGGGGTGAAAATAATTGAAACCAACATAAGTTTTATATGCGTCATAAAAGTTACTATTTCACCCGTATCAATACAGCAACTTTTTATTTTGTTTTGATTCACACTATCGTATTAGATTTGAGCACCAGAAGTAATCATTTAAACAAGATTCACTCCGGTGAAGAGGTTATGTAAAAAACACTCATGAAATAAAATATCCCCTCCTGCATTGCATCATGTTAACTCATAAAGCACATACTTGATAATTTCTCCATTATCGGACTCGGAGGATTTTCTGTTGTGCTCTTTACGACTTTCCAATCTTTCTAAATTCTGTGAGAGACCTGAAAGCAAGGAATTAACCAAAAATGATATGCCTGGCTGTTACCTGATTAACAATCTTTATATGAGATAGTTCGCACATAAATGGATGATTTACCTCTCCGTGTTTTAGCGACTATCTTGCTAGGCCCTTTTGAGACAGTATACATTTTATAATTTCGCAAAGAAATTAAAAAAATAAACGTAAAAGTCACACACGGATTACGAGAACTAGATCAAACAGAACAGCCTGAGCCTGACAGTGACAGCTTGATTTGATTTTGATATTTTTTGATTGATACTAAGGTGTTGCTAGTTATAGAAATAAATATTCACTATAGTACGTTATTTGAAATTAATATTCGTAAAATGCGATTTTAACAATGTATGTACAACAGAAGTAACTAACTTCAGAGCGCTTATTAGTACGACGTATTTTAAAATTTCCTCTTTGCCATACATTCTCGAGTGAAGTTGTAGCGTATCACTGTTAATTAATTTCATCGTATTAACAATATTCCAAACTCCTAAGTTTTGGCTAAGAGACTATAATTCAAAAGACTTTATGATTTTTATTTTTAATTATTTTTTATGTTACCTTACTCTTGGGGACATTATTATTATTATTGGTTTACTAGGAGTTTGTTGAGAATTGAAAATAGCAACCCTTTCTTTGACTGTCAACGCTACATTCCATTGCATGCAATGACTACTATTTGCACAATAAATAAAACAATATCAAAGCGGAAAATTTTAAATTTGTTGAAAGATAAAATCAATCCCTGTTATAAATTATTAATTATAATAAAGATTTGGAGGTCCAAGTTTACTCGCGTCCGTGGGATTTAGCCCTCGATATCCTACACATGGCCCACGCGGCGTGTTAGGTAGGTACCACCTCCCAGTAAAAAACTGCACTGCCAAACGGTCCCAACCGAGGTTTCAGTGTTGATGGCTGGCGAAGCCGCTCTGGAGGACGGGTCAGGCCAGATGTGCTAGTTGCAATGGCTGGTTGTTGAGATGCGTTATGGATTTTTTATACTACCTGCTCGTCAATGGCATATTATGTGTCATGCAATGCAAACCTTTCCCAAAGTAAGTCATTACAGCCCCACGGTCTAGCCGGGTCATAATGTTGTACTGAATATATGTATATTTTTTTCCAATGAGAAATAATGTGATTTGAATTTGGAATGCAACCCATGTAGTCGTGCTTGATCGAGGTTGGTTACAAAAATGTTTAGGTGCAATGAGATTTTATTCTGAGTTAGGCTGTATGTTATTATTTTCCTTGCACTGTCTGCAAAATAAAAACAAAGAAAAACATGAAAACTTTTTACGAAATTTATTTTCACCCGCACACCAAGAAGGATTTATTTATTCGAATGTCAAATTGTCCACTACAGAATAGACGACAAAAAAAATACTTACGTAGGTGCTTTATAAAATTGCCTTGCGGGCTTGTCTTGAGCCATCTTGAACCCCTCGTACTCAGGATTCTTGCTTTAATTGCCGAGCAGAGAATCCATCGTACTCGGGGTTCAATATAGCGCCCGGGACATAATACACTACTTAAAGCCCTTGCTGCATAATCTACTATACATCGGATATCCAAGCTCGGAGAGCAGCGGGATCCGAGGCACGGTTCTTCCGCTGGCCGACCGCAGATAGTTGGGAGCCCAAGTAGTGTGCTAGCTACTCACGAAAGGCTGCCCCGCCATCTCGCGAAAAATCCCGGGGGTGCGCCATCGTGCCGGTTGGCGCCCGGATGAAAGGAACCTTAGGGTTAGGCGTCCCCGCGGTCTCCAATTTGGCTATCCTGTGGTGCGAGGCTTAAATGCCTTTCATTTAGTCAGCAATCACCATCTCGTTCTACTTTCCTCACGACAATGATGACAAAAAGGAACAGTAAAACGGTCAAACAGCGGTCGCACGTCCTCTCTTCCTTAGTGCACATTTTTTAAATAACTCGTAAACGGTGGCCCATAGCAAAAAATATTCCTTTACTTAAGTAATCTCATCGCCTGCCTTGCACGGTCTCAACCGTCTGGGGAGATGGCTAAACTTGCTCGGCCATCTCCCAACCGCGAGGAGGTTCGGACAGCCGGGCCCAATGAGGTAGAACCCCACAAGGGTCCCTCAGGGCCAACCAGCGACGAGAGGGCAAGTGCCGGAGTTTTACTCCCGAGATCTCACCGAGCCACTTTGCTATTATAGGTGGGATCACGGGAGGCAGTCGTGGAGGGTGCCATAACTGTTGCTGTCTCGTGGAATATGGGGCGTTGTAATTGGCCACGGCAGAAGCGCGCGGATTTGTTTTTTGAATAATTATCGCCCTTGTTCCATTGTGTCCAACTGTCTCTACTTACGTTCTTACTTATGTAACAACTTAAAAGAACGATAAAAGAAGTGAAACATTGTGTTCTGCATAAACCCAATGCCTTCCTGGGTGTTTAGGTAACTAGCTCTTTTTTAATGATAGCTGGCTCTGTAAATCAGCATTATACCTTGCTAGCTGTCGTCGATTAACATGTTTAGGAAGTGACAGCTCCGTGTCTGTCCGTGCCTACTGAAGAAAATGGATTAGGAAGTCATTATGAATGCCACGCGATCCATTAACTGTGTTAGGAGGAGCACTACTGCCTGTATGGTTCACTGTATTTGGTAAGCAGAAGATTATAGTAGGTATGCCAATAGTAAGTACTAACTTACTAAGGTTTACTATACCTCTTCAATTACCTAGGTAGGTACTTAACATTTTTGTTTTTTGTTTTTTATGGCGAAGAAAACGCATTTACGCGCTTCCCCTCCCGCAGGTGAGCGAGAGGGGGGTATGTGGGACTCGCCAGGAGGGGACCGCTACATTTAACGTTATGGCTCCCTCCACGACTGCCTCCCGTGATCCCACCCAGCCAAGTGGCTCGGTGGGAATACCCACTAAAAACTCCGGCACTTGCCCTCTCGCCGCTGGTTAGTCCTGAGGGAACCTTGTGGGATTCATCTCATTGGACCCGGCGGCCGGCCCGGTTATCCGGGCCTCCTCGCGGTTGGGAGATGGCCGAGCAAGTTTGGCTATCTCCCCAAATAGATACTTAACCTACCTAGGTGATAGAAGACATGAATGGATGATTTTGATTTTTTAACTTTGAAATGAATCAATAAAGATGAAACAATTTTATACCTTAACAAATACCTATATTGTGTGTGTTTTAGAAATCATCTACTTGATGTGTAGGTACTTACACATAAAAAATTGATATGCTCTAAGGATGAATGTGATATGGGCACTTAACACAAGCAAATAGAAGTTAAAAAAGTAAAAAGACCGAGACCGAGACCAAAATCAAAATT
The DNA here is from genome assembly GCA_963556745.1 of Catoptria pinella. Classification (NCBI taxonomy): domain Eukaryota; kingdom Metazoa; phylum Arthropoda; class Insecta; order Lepidoptera; family Crambidae; genus Catoptria; species Catoptria pinella. Next base: position 4,328,444 of record OY750771.1, read on the forward strand.
CAAAAACAAAAAAAACGTGTTAAAAACAACATTATGAAATTTGAACTCATTTGGACAACTGCCTTTAAAGGCCGGGTACTGGGCAAGTGGACAAGTCACCCTACTCAATAGCGACTGTAGTAAAGAAATTTTGTATGCAATTGGGTGTGCCTGGCGGTGCCTACACTAAACTAAAAGTTTTCATACAAATATTAATTACAGTTGCTATCGAGTATTATAATAGTAAGTGTAAACTCATAACTAATACTCGTTCGCCTACTTTCACCTCGATTGTTCGAGTGTAATGTGTGTTGCATTGCAAGTGCGAATAGCGTCGATGTAGGTGCTTAATTCTGTACCTTCCGTGAAAAGAGGTATAACTCTAAAAACATGATTTTCGGGAAATTGACTTTAAAGTTAAAAAAAATCTCACTCTTCAACTGAGAATGATAAAATAAAATAAGTGCTTGTAGACTGTAGATGGTTAAGCTAACTTTGTTTTCTTGTATTATTTAAAGAGAAATGTCTTACAGATTTTTCAGTATTCATGAAATTGTTTAGTTACATCACTAATCACATTTATTTGTTTTGTGTATATTGATGTAATAAGACTTATATCATTTTTCACCATGAAAATCTGCTTTCGTGTAAAATGTTAACTGACTTTATTTTTTTGTGTCTGCCTTTTCAATTGTATGTTTTTTTTAAAGTTGTAGAACAAACATTGTTAAGCACACTCTAAATGTTAGTGATTAGAGTTTAGTTTTGTAGAATCGTTTAAAAAAATCGAATTATATCAATTTACACAACTTTTTTGAAAAAAAATCGATGTGGATATTGTTATAACTTTTATCACAAACGATATAACTAGTACGTATACTATGTGAATAGTGATATAACTTATGATAAAATACTAAATAATATCATGAGGTAATGTTTGCTGTTATTAAAACCCAAAAATATTTCGGTAATTTATTACTAACACTTTGGTAATCATATAAAATACTAAATCTTGCTTCATTAGCGCTTAAATCAACTTGAATAAGCAGAACAATGTGTTTTAAATTTAGAAAAATTAACATAACAATATTAAACTTAAAGGTTTACTTAAACAAAACATAACAGATCTTTAGACTTGTTAAAACCGTTGTTGTATTGAAATTCAATGTAACATAATATAGAAAACAGGCTGGTATTTAAACACCTACTCAGAGAAAAGAAAATGAATATAAAAGTTTATTCCGTTGAGCTGATCGGGAATTGATCCCATTGGCTTTATATTGACTTGACTACGGAGTGCTTCATGTAAAGACAACACAATCATTACTACAGTCATTCAGACTCAAACTTAGCCAACTTGTAAATGACAACTAGCAACAAACCGATCTTAAAAAAACCATTCATAAGTCCCATTTCCATTCAGTAGCAAATTAAAATAAATTAATTTACTCCCAAAATAGTACATTTAATGATAGTAAATTAATTATTCTTAAAAACTCCCGACACAGAAAAGCTAACTCTTAATAAAAACCCCCCATACAAAAAAGCTAACCTCTTAAAAAGTTAAATATAATATCATCATTATTATCAAGTTATAAATAAATCTATGGAAAAATCGTAGACGTCGGTGGACCGCGAAGTTAATGTGACGAGCTTACATGTAAATCCATTAACTTAGCGGTCCCCCGACGTCTACGATTTTTTCATAGATCTATTTAAGACTTGATGATATAATGACATTATTTTCAACTTTTTAAGAGTTAGCTTTTTTGTATGGGGGTATTTTATTAAGAGTTAGCTTTTTTGTATCGGGGGTTTATTAAATTTTTAATTTCAGTTTTATTTGAAGCTTTTTAAACTAAATTTTTGGCGGCTATTATCATTGAAGTAACACGGTACCAAATTTTGAATTCAATTTCAAAAAGCTGATGAGTTGATTACCAATCTAGGAGTATAACCTAATCATCGAGACCATTCCAATGAGCCCAAACACGATACCTCTGCTGTATGTTATTGAAGAGTTGGGTATCCTTCAGATTCTAGATGATGCCTCATCATCACCGCCTATTATACTTTATTCGCAATTTACTCATTAAAGACCATTCTAGTAATCCCAAACACGATACCTCTGCTGTATGTTGTTGAAGAGTTGGGTATCCTTCAGATTCTAGATGATGCCTCATCATCACCACCTATTATACTTTATTCGCAATTTACTCATTAAAGACCATTCTAGTGATCCCAAACACGATATCTCTGCTGTATGTTGTTGAAGAGTTGGGTATCCTTCAGATTCTAGATGATGCCTCATCATCACCACCTATTATACTTTATTCGCAATCTACTCATTAAAAACCATTCTAGTGATCCCAAACACTATACCTCTGCTGTATCTTGGTGAGGAGTTGAGTATTCTGCAGATTCCAGTTGATGCTTAAGCTTCAGGTCATGGTTACCTTACCATGTTCTTTTAATATCATTGCAGTAACACGGTACCAAATTTCGAATTGACTGGACATATGGAACTTAGCTAGATCCCCTCATCAACTAGAAAAGAGCTGATGATCTTCTAACGGCTGATCAGGTCATGGTTGCCTTACTATGTTCTTTCAATGTCATTGAAGTAATACTGTACCAAATTCTGAATCGATCGGACATAAAGAAGTTAGCCAGATCCCGTCATCAACTAGAAAAGAGCTGATGATCTTCAAGCAGCTGAACAAATGAACAATCAGGATAAAATTATCTTCAAACAAAAAACTAAACCAAAATCAGTTCATCCGTTTGGGAGCTACGATGCCATAGACAGATACACAGACACGTTAAACTTATAACACCTCTCTTTTTGCGTCGGGGGTCAAAAAGCAGTTAAAAACACAACTCTTTTTCCACGTGTTAGTAAGACAGGCAATAATGAATAAAAATAAACAAAAAATACGCCCGAATCAAAAATACTATGAATTGAATTTTTTGTAAAAAAAACGTGCAATGGTGTTAAAAAAGTTAGTGTATATTGGGCAGTTTTATCATTTTACACAATAAGTAATCAAACGTTTTACTTCGTTTATTAATAATATTTTTTGATATAAGTCAATTATATCATTTTATACCTTTCCCAAACCTATATGTGATTATTGATTCAACTTGCATTATATCGATAAACACAAAATAAAACTTGATTATTACTTCATTTTTAAAGCTATAAGTCGAGTTAAATCAATGTTCACAAACTAGCATACTGTGAAATTATATGTGTGTATTGATATAATTATAGATAAATCACTACGCACAATTTAAGTCAGTTGTTATTGAATTGTGTGTAAAGTTTTAAAACGAGTTATATTTCTAGACACTAATTTAAAGAGAAATAAGTTTCGGTACACATTGTTTTAACTAGAGATATATTAATATACACATTTTATTTCAAAAAAATCATAGAAAAGCAAGCACTTATATTACTATGCACAAAATTTATCTCTGTTGATATAAGTCGTAAAAATACACCGATTAGACACAAAAAAAGCTAATTTTTCGATGAATTGAATAGTGAAATAAATTCAAAATCGATATAACTCGAGTTAGATCAGTTTTCACTGAAGGTACAGAATTGTTCCCGTGCCGTGCGTGAGCCAGTTTGTTATCAAGGAATTTATGGCTATTATAGTTTTTACTACATTTACAGTTAAACCTTGATGGCGTTATTGATTAGCTCCATATTCAATTTTATTGTGGTAGAGTTTTTGCTGAGTTGTGGTTAAAATTTACATGGGCTTCTTTTTTATTCTTAATTTCAGAATTCAAGCATTAAAATACATATTCCGCATAGATACTTAAGTTCATAATGAAAATGGATTGTTCTCTGTTATACACAATTTTTAAATTGCTGTATATCTGAACTTAAAATAAACCAAAACTTTCCATAAGTTATAACTACTCTAATTTTTTTGAAAAAAGGTGAGTAGGTATGTATTAAGTATATAATATTGTAAATAGTATTAGGTAATCTATGATTAAAGGTTCAAACTGTATAAAATCACAGTTACCTATTATTAGAAGATCCTAAGATCTTCATTAAGGTCAAGAAAAAAAGCAAGGTCTCTACCTATCTACATAAAAAAGTAAGTGCCAATAGCACAGTTTTAAAAAACTGCGCCAATAGCTAACTATTAGCACAGTTTTACTAAAACTGTGTTATTAACAAGGACACACTGTGCTTTTTTTAAAACTGTGCCAATACAAACTGTGGCACAGTTTTGTGCCAATAGCTATTGGCACAGTTTTATTAAAACTGTGCTATTGGCAAGGACAACTACCTACATTTTGTATGTAGGTAGGAAGAGACCTTGCTTTTTTCTTCAACTATGCGAGCTATCGAGCAAGTGGGGGCAAAGCACTGATATTCTTAAGTTACTCACCTTACAAAAAAAATGCATAAGAATACTGGCCAATATAGATCCAATGACAAGCTGCAAGCCATTTTTTAAAGAATTCAAAATTTTAACAGTAACATCATTGTACATCATACTAGAAACATCTAAATTAGTGAGAAACAATCTAAACATGTTTATAAAAAGTGATGATAATTACACTGGAGCAATGACTTTAAGAAAATAGTAGATTATGCAATAAGGGCTTAAAGTAGTGTATTGTGTCCCGGGCGCTATTATTGAACCCCGAGTACGAGGGATTCTATGGTTAACTCCCGAGCGGAGCGAGGGAGTTAAGGCTAGAATCCTGAGTACGAGGTGTTCAAGATCGCCCATGACAAATACACATTTAAGCCCGCGATGCATACTCTACTTTTTATACTTTCTGCAAGGCAATTGAAACCAATGACTGTTATAAAGAAAGTACTTAAGGAATTATTTAAAGTTAGAATAATAAAATATGAAAAATTAAGAATATTTATTGAAAATTAAAAGTTATGTTAAAAACATTACACCAATTGTGCAACGACAAAGTTACATTCTTTGGTACATTTATAGTTGGGTTAGAGTTTATGTTTTTGTCGTCTATTCTGTAGTGGTCAGTTCGACATTCAAATAAATCCTTCTTGGTGCGCGGGTAAAAATGAATTTCGTAAAAAGTTTTCATGATAACATACAGCCTAACTCAGAATAAGATCTCATTGCACCTAAACTTTTTTGAAACTAACATCGATCAAGCACGACTACAAGGGTTGCATTCCAAATTCAAATCACTTTATTCCCCATGGGAAAAATGACTTACTTTAGGAAAGGTTTGCATGTCACATAATATGCCATTGACGAGCAGGTAGTATAAAAAGAAATAAATTTGTTTTGCCTAAATCTAGTATGACATTATTTGGTTCAGGACCTTATTCTATGGCAATAAAAATTTACAATAGTCTACCAAATTATATTAGGGAAATCGAGAACTATAATAGTTTTGTAAAATGTCTAAATAATCATTTAATTGATAAATGTTATTATAAACTTAACGAATTTTATAAGCCTATGCAATAAAGTAGCTAATTTAATATTTAAAAAAAAGTAATTTCTAGTGTTGTGTTTAATTTTAATAATGTTATGTTTTTGTTTTGCCGTTAAGTGTTTTACGATATCGAATATTTTAAATAAGCCTGAATTTAATTTTAATTTAAGTAGGTAACAATATTGTTATGTCCTTACAGGGCTCATGTGTATGCACCAAACTAATTTTAAGATCCTTAATGTACCACATGAAATGCAATAAATATATTCTATTCTATTCTATTCTATTCAAGTCTAAATAGGTAATAGAGATAACTACAGGTAATCCATTAAAAGGCAATAAGAATATTATTAGTCTTTATTATTGTATGTAGGTAGGGTACCTACTAAGGTTATCCTTTATACAAATTTTAATAATAATATTACCTCGGAAATTATAATAGTTATTTATCCACTAATTTAAGTACCTACTTACACTATCTACTGACCTATAAGAAGAGACTTGCACCGAAAAAAATGCAAGAAAATCGACAACAACGACACAACGACGAGCTCGATGGCTCGTTAACATCCATCAATCCTCATTGGGCTCGCCTCACCACGCGAATATTATGTTATACCTAGTAAAGTCCATCCTCAATTTACATCTAAATAACTACTAAAGGTAAGTCTGTGCGCGAGCGTACTATTTTTGTTTTACGATAAGGCAAACGTTAAAGTGCCTGCCACACTCCTGCCAACCACATCCCAACCAAGGTGACCTTGGTTTGCAACCGACACTGATTGTTTCGTAATTTGGTTGTAAACCCTCTAAACGTCTGTAAACCACCAAGGTGACCTTGGTTGGCAACCGACAGAGCTTGTTTCGAAATTTGGTTTTAAACCTCTATCTAGGCTGTACTGTAACTGTAATCCACCCAGGTGACCTTGGTTGGCAACCGACTTGTTTCAAAATGTGGTTGTGAACCTCCATCTAGGCTGTACTGTAACTGTAATCCACCAAGGTCACCTTGGTAAGCTACCGACACAGCTTGTTTGGAAATTTGGTTGTTAACCTCCATCTAGGCTGTATTGTAACTGTAATCCACCAAGGTGACCTTGGTTGGAAACCAACACAGCTTGTTTGGAAATTGAATTGTAAACCTCCATCTAGGCTGTACTGTAACTGTAAAACACCAAGATGACCTTGGTTGGAACCGACACAGCTTGTTTCAAAATTTGGTTGTAAACCTCCATCTAGGCTGTACTGTAAACCACCAAGGTCACCTTGGTTAAGACGAGGTTGGCAGCCATGTAGCAGTCACTTTAAGGTCATCGACAGGACCTGGTTACATAGCGCATTATGTGATTTAAAATAGGTAACTGTTTCAGTAGGTTTACGCATTTCACTGCATCTTGATGGAGTTTTAATGGTGCTTAATGCTTAAATTGGCAGCAAATGAGGTAGACGATTGCATATTTAAAACACTAATGAATGTTAAGTGTATACATATACAAGGTGTTACAAAAATACCCCTAATGCCGAATATGGTATATAGGGACCATCAAACTGATCAACATTACTATGGGCCCAACTCTGAAATCGCGAAAAAAAATACAGCTGTTTCATACATTTTGATATTTTCGACTTTAATTTTTGTATGAAACAGCTGATTTTTTTTTCACCATTTCAGAGTTGGTCCCATAGTAATAGTTGATCAGTTTGATAGTCCCTATATACCATATTCGGCATTAGGGGTATTTTTGTAACACCTTGTACATATAGGACATTAGCCATGACGATCGGCTTAAATGTACACGAAAAAAGTTTTCTATGTAAAGTACCAGTGATTTTTTGTGTCAAATTAATGCGTTTGTGGGCCTATAATTAGACCCTATATAGTTGTTCCTAAAGCATGCGATGTTCATATCTTTATATCTAGGTAACCTATACTGGGTAAAAATATTTTGTAATAATAATAAATATACTGAAGGCTATAAACATTTAAAAAAATTGCTAGTGTAAAATAACCTTAAAAAAGTTTTAAGAGAACGAATCATAAAAATTAGAAACTCAAAACTTAAAAAATAAAGTAAGTAAGTGAGGAACTCAATAATTCAGTGAATTTGTCTAAATTATATGAATCTTCCATTAAAATGAGCCTTGTGTTAAAATGGTAGAGCTAACTTCTTGATCGGTTTAAATTGCAGATTGATTCAAATTGCTTGATAATGTCGTCTGAGCATGCAATTGAATATGAAAGTGAACATAACAATATATCACAAATACCCACACACTTATTAGGAACTATAAAACCGTATTGCTTTTTTAAATAAGCTATGCTATTTTTATAGATAATTAATTAACTAAGTAATTAGTTATCGATGTAATGAAAAGTAATGACATATCTGCATCCAAACCGTAGCTTGCAGATTTTCAGCAAAAACATGGTATGATAAAATAAAAAAACCAATCAAGAGCGTGTCGGACTCACGCACCGAAGGTTCATATTATTATATACTGCGGTGTAGAATATTGCTGTTTAAGGTGGAACTAATTTTTGTTGATTATTTCTGAAAATATTCTATTCAGAGAAATTGTTTTATTTTTTCCTATAATCTTTATAAATACATTTCTGTCGCATAATAATTTCAGATTTTTCTCTATGCAAACTTCAGGGATAAAGGGGGTGGAACGGTTTTATTTTTTACATTGTTCATCAAAAGTCGAAACCATTGCGGCCTAAAAAATGATTGAATACATTAGGTAGTTCTTGAGATATCCAGCTGTGACAGACAGACTGAGTCGCACCATCATGGATCATTCACATAGCTCAGTCAATCACGTAGTGATGGACACTGAAAAAAAAATATCGATGTTTTTTTCGATGCAATACATCGGTTAGTTGCATCGATGTTATATCGATATATCAAAAAATACATCGATGCATTCCATACATCGATTGTTTTTCTGTAAGTTTGATATGAATGTGGTGGAGATAAGAAAAAACAAGCAACCTTTGTTTACTTGTCCAACGTGCTATTCAGTCAGTTTGAAACAATCCAATGGATTTCAATCACCTAATTAATACTAACACGAGAGCAAAGAATCAGACTTTCAAACAAAAATGTAATAGTTGATTTTTTGTGAAGTCAGTCAGAGAAGTCGACTGTCGGTCGACCGGCCGGCCATTTGCAATTGCATTTTTTTTAGTGTTGCCAGCCGGGTCTTATCAAAAGTAACCTGAAATGAATAAAAGAGTAACCTTTTTGTGTGAATAAAAAACCTTTCGTATTTTTTCCACATTTTTGTGTGAAAAAAAACCTTTTGTATTTTTTCCATTAGTAACACAGATTGGTAAGGTATTAAAAGATGATAAAATAGATTTAAGTAATATTAACTTACAAAAATATTGGTCGGGACGCAATTAAAACCTGTGTAAACACGGTTTTTTTTATGTTGGCTAGCTTGGGACTTCGGAGTGATGTAAGATAAAAAAAAATATTAATGTTGTTAGTAGGTTTGCCTGTTTGATGCATCGAACAAAAAAACATCGATGTATACTCGATGTTTAAGAATTAACAATACATCGGTTTGATTCGATGTATCGATACAATACATCGAGTGTTTTTAAAACATCGATGTATATCGTCCACTCCTACAGTCACGTCTCATTCACGTTAACGGCCAGTCAAATTACAATACAAGTTTTCACAGTCACGTGACACGTCAGTCACCGGCAAGTCAACACTTGTATTGAAATTTGACTGACCGTTGACGTGACTGAGCTGTGTGAATGATCCCTAAAGGTTTTATTTTACCATTTTGTTACGGAACCCTAATTAATAATTAATTAAAGACAGACCTTCATAGAAGTTCGTTAGCTTCCCTAGGACTGTACCTTGCGACATGCGATATTTATTGGTTTTATCGAAAAATTAACATTGTCTAAAAAACTGTACTTTCAATAACAATACGCCATACTTTATACAATACAGCTATCTAAACAATGGTGTTGTAATGCCGCGGTACTCCCACGTAATAACGGGATCTCCCACAGGTAGGTAGGTACCTAGGTTTGTTCAGCACGCGAACTGCGAAAGGCTGTGTTTGAAAGGATTAAATTGGCAAAAGACAGTGCTCCGCTGCAACTTCAGTCGCAAAGAGAAAAATTTTATAGATTAAAATACGTCGTTTTGTACCGCAAGCGCTCTGAAGTTGCCGCAGATCAGTGTCGATATTGTCAATTTAATCGTATTACATGTATAAAACTATAATACTGGGTGTATAAATTGTATTCAGGAAATGCAAATGCAAAACTCGTTGCATTGCAGAATAAATTGCAGTGAACTGTGTCAAATTTTTTTGCGAGCTCGTTTTAGTGGTGGTAAGTAATAATATCCTTGTTGTTTAGAAAGTTTGTTTAATAAAGGGGTTTAAGTATGAAATTAAGTAGAAGGAGCTCGATGGCGCAGTGGTTTAGCGCCTGGCCCTGCGATTGCGGAGGCTAAGCAACTTTTGCGAGGGTCGGTCATGGGATGGGTGAACAAAATTGCATTATCTTGAGCTCCTCCGTGCTTCCGAAGGCAGCTTAAACTATTGGTCCCGGCTGCATTTGCAGTCGTTAACACCTACCAAACCGCATTGGGCCCGCGTGGTGGGTCATGGCCCATCCTCCTTTTCCACCCATAAGGAAGACCTGTGCCCCAGCAGTGAGAACATTAAAAATGGCTAATGGTCTAAGTATGACATTGCCAATTTTTGACTTCATAATTTTCTATGATGTTACAGATACTTTAGTTGCTTAATGACATTTCGAAATGACATGACGTTAAAAAAAGTACCATATGAAACCTTTTTTGCTAGCAGTAACTTAGCCGATACTTAACTTTTGCACTTAACGTATGAATTAGTTAGCTTAGTGTCATGGTTGTTCAATAAATTAAGAAAACATTTAGTACACCTATTGAAAATTTTCCATACAAATTGCAATTTCATATTTACAACACTAAAAGGCTGTTTCACAGGTTCCAGGTATCATATATTATTTTCTAGGAAATTATTTATCAAGAAAATTATTAAGATGTATGACACCCACAAAGAAAATAATTAAAATAGTTTTGATGTGATTTGAAATAACAACGGTTCTGCCTTACAACTCGTTTGTTTAAGACGTTTTATTATTTATTGACAATTTCAGTAAGTACCAATAATGTTTTCTCGCAAAAGTATTGAAAAACGTCGTATGGCACACGATTGTTAAAGTTTTTTAAAATTGTATGACAATTCGTTTCAAAAACATCAACTCTTTTGAAAAACCTCCTTACTAACCTTGTATTATAATAGTAGTTTATGATACAAGGTTGGTAAGGAGATGTTTAAAACCTTAACAACCGTGTACCTACCATACTACGTTTTTCAATACATTTGCGAGAAAACATTATAGGCACCTACTGAAATAAAAATATTTTTGTAGCGTAATGATAAACCACAAAATTTTATGAAAATGGCGTCTTTTTGTACGACTGCTAAAAGTTTGTTTTCAGTGTTAATAAATGCAAAAAACAAAATGGTCAAAAACATTTCTAATCTTTTGCATTTTATTACAGTAATTAACATTTATTGACAATTGAAACAATTCATTGCTTCATGCAATTATTCCCCTAATTTTGTATGTATAAACTCGACATCTTTTATTTCTCATTACAGAAACTCTTTGGTAGAAATCTATTAGACAGTAAGTATGTACATATTGTCATAGAAAATAAAAAAAACCGTAAAAAAAAACGCACGGCGTGCGGTAAAACAACTTTCCGCACGCTGTAATATCATCGAAAGCACTAAACTACTATTGTGAAATCATTTGTCGTTTGTTTTGTATTGAACCTGCTTTATAATTTAAGTGACAATAATTGACTATTGATATTCATGGTGATAAGTGACTGTCGTGTAATAGTAATAGTGAAGTTTATATCAATTGACGTAAGAGCGATTTTGGCCAAGCTTCTGACGATTGACGTCACGGGAACTGAAGGGCTATTCGTGTAGCCAGCTATTAATAAAATCGAACTTTAACGTTCCGAATCATAGGTAGGTATAACTACTTAGCCTAGTTGGAAAACGGTATTGGATATTTCTGAATCTTGTAACGCGAGATAAGATAAATATTTAGGTGATAAAGACAAATGAAGTCGTTTCCGTTACGGTTTTTATTTTCGATTTCGATTCTGAAATGTGTTGTTTGACTGTTTATTTACAGTGAATGTCGCTTACATTCTTGGTAACTGAATAAGTACTTTTACTTATACTGAATAAATCAATAATGTCACAACATTGGTCACAGCACACTCAATATGAAATTAAACAGTAGGAGAAGTTCGCAAGTCGCTGTATAAATGATTTTATTATACTTATTTAAATTATTATACTTGTGGTTATTCAATTCATCAAATTTCTTCCTAATCGTATTTTTTAAACATAACGCGCTTGACAACGTTAGTTGTACTGAAAATATTGTGCGATCGTTGACATCAAACAGACTATCTTAAATAATGTAGACCATTATTTACATATTTATTGCTGTTAATAGAAAACTATTAGGTTAGTAAAGTAACAGGTTGTAAACTAGATAATAACAATTTTACGATTCGTTCTGACATACTTAGATGCCCACGTTATGTTTTGGTTCATATCATGCTGTTACAACAATGTTTATAAAACAAAATCAATGTGATGTAAATAACAACAGTGATGCAGTGGCAGTTCTGTTGTATCCCACAAAATTTTAGTTAATGACTCGCAATTAAAACGTTGGAGACGTGGTTTAAGGCGGTGGATATAACAATTAATGAGTCATAAATGGAAAGATAAAATTGAGACCGGTTTTGTAAAGCACTTAACTTTCTATATGAAACTTACACCATTTAATAAAATGATATGAATATGATTTGGGCAGGTTAAGGCCCCTATATACCTCAATGGCGCCCTCATTTTAATTTAATTTATTGCTCGCTAAGTACATAATGTATCGAAAATTAGCGAGCAATAAAATGAGGGCGCCACTTGAGGTATATAGGAGCCTTATACACTTAAAATGTGGTCCTAAGTAAGTATCTAGACAGCAAAGATAACGCTTCCCACACCTGCCTAGTAGGTGTAACACTAGGTTTACCTCAACAATCTCAATTCTAAATAAAAGGAAGATAAGTGTGACAGAAAATAAAATAATCTTATCTACGTATAAATACTGAAATGCTCAAACTATTGAGGTATGACTATTTTATGCGGTCAGGTTAACGGCATGTTAGTAATACCACAAAATAAATAAATAAGTAAGTTGTATATTATTTGTTAATCACTTTATTCACAATAGATTTTGCGTGAGTGGGTATAATTGTCCGAGTGAGCGCGAAGCATCTCTGCTTCAGCTTAGGCAAAAAATCTTTGGTATGTATGTCTTTCCGTTTATTCTCCTCTACAGGTCGCATTTCTCAACCAATTCTCGTGAAATTTTGTGAATAGGTTCAATAACTATATATATCTTTTTGTCAAGACAGCTTTTCTAAATTTTGCGAAATTAAAATTCACCCATTCGAAAATTGTTCAAAATTAGAAACGCCATCTAGCTTCGAATAGATACAATAAAATAATACCTAACCTACCAAACAGCACATACTTAGTACGTACTGCTTTTTAAAAGCAGTGTCAATCTTGTGGCGACATCAATTAGATTAATTTTTTAACAACACAATTTGAGCGAGGTGCCGAGGTGTGCAGCTCACTTACTACCTTACCTACTTCGTACCTACATACATAGCAGTTCTATGAAGTTAATTCGCGGTTTTCATGGTTCTTCTTGCAATTTCACGATACGATCGAAGAAATTAGCAAAAAAGGTTTTCAAAAAAGAGTAATAAAACAATCATTTAATAATTTTGGTTGGATGGTATAGTTTTTTCAAAATATGTGGTGTTCATTTTCTCTACATTTAAATTGATACGGCTACCAACCAACTGAAGCAACAAAAAAAGTTTAAGCTACATTTCCACAAAAGAGAAATAAAACAATCATTTAATAATTTTGGTTGGATGGTATAGTTTTTTCAAAATATGTGGTATTCATTTTCTCTACATTTAAATTGATACGGCTACCAACCAACTGAATCAACAAAAAAAGTTTAAGCTACATTTTCACAAAAGAGAAATAAAACAATCATTTAATTTTGGTTGGATGGTATAGTTTTCAAAGTATGTGGTATTCATTTTCTCTACATTTAAATTGATACGGCTACCAACCAACTGAATCAACAGTAACTAGTACCAACTGATAAGTAACCTTAAAAAATACGTTAAACTTTCTGGATTTTTTGCGAGCTCGGTGCATAAGAAATATTTGATTGAAATAGGAACTGAATATAAAGTTGATCGTTCAAGGCAGTAGAAAGGCAACGTGTGCGACGTGTGCTAAAACTCAGCTATATGCGGATCTCCCGCCAAAAGTCGCGACCAGCTAGAGTGACGGCCTCAGTTGTCCAATCAGAGCGGTTCGCGCCCTACGTTCGCGCACTCGTCATTATCAATCCGCGATAATGTTTCCGAAGCGGTCGGAGTTAAACAATAACAAAATTACTTAAAACCAGCCATATTGGCAAATCGTTCAAAGTGTAACCGACCTTCGCCGCGCACACATTCTGTGTGCAAACAAAAGGAAATATAGAATAAATAAAAAAGTAAAACATCGGTCCGGTTTGGTGCCTTTGCTTGCTTCGTGTTCGAAAAAAAAACATAAACGTGCGGAACAAAATAATTAATTTTCAGTTGTTTATAAAATAAAGTTGATAAAATGTAATGTTTTTGAAATCTTCATTACAAGTGATTATTCTCTTTGATTTTAGTATGCGAACTTATGTGCAGGCCTTTATGTACAAAATAGACTGCGAAAGTTGAAAGTGATAGTGTCCTAGAAAGTGATTGAGACAGACAAACAGAGAAACAACGTCTAGCAGAAATTAAACATAACTTAACGGATTTTAAGTAAGTTGTCTAAGGATTTTATCTTTTATGGTATCCTTATAATAATTATTTATTAATATCATTTATCCTGCTCTTCTCGTTATCTTTGTAACAAGATAGTGGTATAAGTATATTAAAAAATGATTATTAAAAAAAAATACTTTTCAAAAATGTGTTTCATACGAAAAAATCTCACAAACAAGAGTTTGTTTTATGTTAATAATGTTATGATAATATGTATGATAAGAACTGATTAAAGAAAACAATACACTCCTTTATTTGGGCAGTTGCGTAAAAACAATATGCATCTACACAAAAAAGATAATTCACAAGTCATAACAATAGTACGGCGGCATAATCTCTATCTCTTAATAACTATGTATTTTATTGATAAGCAAACGTTAGAACTGTTTTATTAAATAAAACTTTTATTATTGACGATAACTTGGTTCCTTTTTCAGCTTTATTCAGGGTTAATTGTGATTTCATTTAAATACCAAGATAAGCATCAAAGCTCTACGGATATACTCGTAATACAGACTTAAAGCAAATATTTACTTACACAGAACTATTGTCCCTAATTAGTTGGCCACGACAATCGTTAGCCTAAATACATGAAGGACTTTCATATAAACTTTCATCCCCTATTTCGTCTCCTTAGGAGGCGAATTTTAAAAAGTCCTTTCTTAGTGCTCACCTACACCGTGGAAGGTATCTACCGTCCAAAAATAGCTTTTCCTCTTTCAGCCGTTAGGGCTTTACGCGTATGCCAATAATCAATCAATTTAGAGTTTTATACGTATAGACAAGCTTTTGTCTGTGACTTCGTTCGTGTGGTTAAGATAGTTGTGCATTTATTTTGAAAGTCACGGATTACCAATATACCTAGTAGTGGCGAGGAGTGAAATTATGGCGAAAGTAAACCGAACTACAAAAATTTTAAGAGCTGCATAGTGGGTCGCTGGGGTGGGATTTTTAAAAGGTAAGCCGATGGGAATCAGCTTATATGGACTCATCGCCACTATACCTAGGTATTTATCAGTAGACCTTATTTTTTTGTTCCATGCTAACTTATCCTCATCGGTCAGAGTCTTTGTTTTTACTGTAGCTATACCTAATTACAAATCGGGCAACCGTTTGGGCTATAGGTACCTAAGTATATGATATGACGTCAGTGAATCAGTTGCAAAATAGCTTTTTTATTCCTGCCTACGTACCTAAAGATTATTTGCCTTGCCCATAACATCACACAATAATTTCATTTCAAACTGGAACACCCTTAGCACCCTGTATAACGGGAATTTTTCAAAACCCATTCTTAGTCCTCACCTACACCATGAAAAGTATCTACCCTTTTAATTTTCCTATACAAATTCCCATACAAACTTTCATGCCCTATTTCATCACCTTAGGGGGTGAATTTTTTAAAATCCTTTCGTAGTGCTCACCTGCACCATGAAGGGTATATCCCTCCAAAAATGGTGTTCCTACCTTCAGCCGTTAGGGCTCTAGTCGTATGCCAACAATGAATCAATCAATTTTAATTAAGTAGTAACAGTGACTATAGTAGTCTTACATTCTATCTTGCATTCAATCAAAAATAAAATGGAATACTTAGTTTGAAAAACATATCAAAATTACAAATATTTTTATCAGATGTTATTAAAGTTTACTAAACACGCGATTGCGATATAATAAAAAATGTTCTTGCGGAAGCATCACTTATTCCGATTCAGTTATTAGTTCCGCTCATAGTGTGCGCCTGCGCGTCGTGCCGGCCGGTCGCACGCTATTACGGTGAGATCGGAAGTTGGTAAATAAATGGTAGAATACACTTCGTACATTACAAATTTATTCGAAAGTCTCAATAACTTACTTTAGCTGAAAACATATTAAGACCAATTTTGAATGTATATGTATACACATCAATGTTTCTCTTATTCCCACGAAACGATTAAATAGTTAGTTTTCAAGTCTTTTATGGTATATTTTATTTTTTTGGATTATTTTCGTGCTTTTATGTAATTAGTTCTGGATTATTAAGTCAAAGTTTGAGATATCACTTTAGATTAATTACCTAGTGGATTGTGAAATGTTCTTAAGAGATCTTGGTATTCATGGGAATAAAAAAAACTATTTAGCAACCTTCGTAGAGGACTGTCATCAAATTAGTTACCAAAATCTTCCGAGTTCTTTGCTATGAAGGAATTTAGAATTTGATCCCGATTCCCGGTTTGACCCCATAGGTATTACATGAATGTCAGTAGCCGGTCATTAAGCGCCTATAAGAAAAACATATTAGTGTCGATTCGGTTGGCACGACTTAACTAAATTGACAGGATTTAACTTAATTTTAGCACCCTGTTCTGTCTTTTCGATACAGAAAGAAAAGGATGGAAAACTAAATTTAGTTTAGTCCTGTAAAAGTTAAGTTGTTGCCAACCGAATCAAAACCAATGTTTTACATTAGATAGAATTACATATCTCAAGCAAGGGAAAACCATTAAAAAAAACATTTTCCCGACTTTCATAAGGTTCTCATCTCATCCTGCTTCCTTACTACCGAAACATGATATAGCGAAGACAATGACACTAAACCCGATAAAAGCATTAACTTAAAAGTCATGACCAAAGTATAAAATATACATTATTTACATAAGGAGATATTGATTTCACTACTTTCGCGTTTTTTAAACAGCTGAGCGACTCTACCAGGGGCCGTACCGGCTAACGCATCGAACTTTGGAAAGTCTGCCGGGCTTCAAATTAAAACAGATAAATCGAGCCCCAATCAGGCCAAAATGGCGAACCCCAATTCATGATGTCACACGAACATCGATATCTTCTAAATAACTTCCGCGAATAGTACAATACGAAACTCCTTACTTCGATTTATCTGTTTAAAGTTGAAGCTCGGCAGAACCGCCGAAGTTTGAAAAGTTAGCCGGTAGGACCCCTGCACCGGTAATGACAGCAAATTATCACAAAAAAAACAAATCACAAAAAGTCTAGAATCAAATGGTGACAATAGCGTCACGATTTAGCTGTTTTTTTCTGCTTCAAGCCTCGCGACGCGACGAAGTGAAAGTCGTAATGGTTTAGTACAAAGACCGTAGTAATCATGTCATTTGTACAATGAACCTATTTTGCTATCACCAACAACCAGGGACGGATACCGTTATCTGAATGTTACTGGTACATTACCAAAACATTTCAATAGCGTTACGTTACTTACGAAATACCGCTATTTGATAACGTTATTTTTAACGTTAATTTAGCGACCTGGCTTGCTCCGGCCGGCCTCCGCGCCGCTTCCGGCTGCTGCGGTTATTTGTATAACGTTACCAGAAACTTACCGGTATTCCTGTCCCTGTCAACAACAGCTGCTGGTATTTCCTCTTCAGATAAAACACTGGAGGACTATTTTGTATATGTAACGACATTATTGGATAGTGATTAAAAATTAAGTGATGAATTCTATTTTCGTGTAAAAAGACATTTACGTCTGACTACATTCATTTTCTTTATCAGAATAAGTAGGTAGGAAAGATAATTAATTTACTTTTGGATGTTTTTTATCCGACTGTAGCGAAGCAAAAAGGAGGGTTTTTATTTTTATGCCGGTATGGATGTACTTCTAAACTACTTATCATAATTTGACAAATGAGTTTTCATTTAGAAGCGACACCGACTGCTGGTTATAGGCTATGTGATGTCACATTCAATAGAAGGACTATATTCCATAAGAGGACTTAAAATGATGAACTAAAATGAAGTAAAAGATTATATTTTCTAATGATATCCCGGGTATTTCTTTTTTAGTAACAACAAAGAGGTTTTATGCCGCTGAAAATCCATACACATTTTTGGAATAAATAAATGTGTACGTCCTTAATTAAGTCAAACAAGCATTTATTAATATCATTTTTTTCACAATTCACAATAATTTGTCAATAAAATAATAAAATGTATGCATTTCATTAAAATTAAAATTTTGAAGTAGGCTGTATCACTCACCCTTTGTTCGCGAAATATTCTTGCATTGGGCGCATAAAAAAAATCCTGCGCGCCTTTTCCCATAATTTTCATATTATATTTTTATCGTATTTGTCGCTGTGTGGTACATTATTTTGTTTTTTCCTCGCAAATGTGTTGAAAAACGTCGTATGAAACTTGTGAGCTCTGCTTATTACTCACTCAGGCTGAATTACGCCCTCGCCTACGGTTCGGGCTGCAACCCACAGCCTCGTGTGCACTGAGCAACTTAAGCTCACTTGTATCATAATATACTATTATTCCACCATAACTTCTAAATGCCTATTCTTTAGAAATATAAATATGGCTGCTGTACCTACGCCACTATCAAAGATGATAAAAAAAAATATTCTTCAATTATTACAATAGGGACATCAAATGAAAAGCCTTGATGAGCACATTCCAAAACTATACAAGGTGTTACAAAAATACTCCTAATGCCGAATATGGTATATAGGGACCATCAAACTGAACAACTTTTACTATGGGACCAACTCTGAAATCGCGAAAAAAAAAATCAGCTGTTTCATACATTTCGATATTTTCGATTTTAATTTTTGTATGAAACAGCTGATTTTTTTTCCGCGATTTCAGAGTTGGTCCCATAGTAAAAGTTGATCAGTTTGATGGTCCCTATCTACCATATTCGGCATTAGGGGTATTTTTGTAACAACTTGTATGATTGATCACTAAAATATGTGAAATAAAAATAAATTAATTAAAAAATATTTAAACGCGGCTGCCCTGCCAAAAACGAACTAAAAAGTTAATTATCAAGTGTCATAGCAGTCGAGGGACCCCTTTGATTAAAATCGTTACCGAGGGCAGTCTGTTTTTGTTTTGCTTTTACTTTTTTACCTCTTTTACAGACCGGGGCGCCCCGGGGCCCGTGCTAGTGGTTAAAAGAAAAGAACAGATGAATGATTTGATTGACACAAAGAGTAGTAATTTGACAAGATGTGTCATTGAGACATGAATTTTAAATTTCACGTTTAACTCAGTAGGTAGTTTTATTATTCGTTTTAGATGTAGAACCAAACTTAGTATTCTTTTTTGTTAATATAACATGAAATCACGACGAAATTCTAAGAAGTGTTGTGTACCTAGGTACTTATAGACTGAATGGTAATGTATAACATGTTTTTTGTGTTTATTTTAATTTATTTACATTTCACACACATCTTGACTTGCTTCTCCTTCTCCCTGCCTTTTAAGCCTTTGTTTAGGTCGTTTTATGAATGCTTCTACATAGTGGCAATGATCAATGTGCTACATAAACAAGGCCTCTAACGAAGTCCAATGACATCTTTTTTCTCATGTTTTACTTCAGAAATATTCGAATAAAGCTAAGCGTAGCGAAAATGTGTAGTGAAAGGATATGAGCCCCTTAGAGCCCTTGCTGACCACGTTTTAACCATAACCAAAGTTTTTTTTAACATTGAAAATGTTTATTAGATCGTTTTTGTGGGGGAGTGTAATTTAGCTATATTTCCGAAAGTTATAAAGATAAACGAAAGGCAGTGGTGTCAAAAGATGTAAAAGCTTGCGGGGAATCGTATGGTATCAAATTTTCGAAAATCGGTCTGTAACTTTTTTGAAAAAGTCGAAAATAGAGGAAAAGTACATAAAGTAAATTATTCTGAAGTGAAAGCCCATATCGAAAAAAATGAAAAAGAAACTCCTGAGGTAGAGAGTTTGTCTATCGTTAAAGAAATTATGGAATCGGTTGAAAACCGTGGGCTGGGCAGGTGCCCTTTTCATTGAATGATTTTCAGATGAAACAATTTAGGATAGGATATTTATCTATATGACATTATGTGCAAAATTTTGAAAAATCCAGGACCTCTATATTTTACGGTCTAGGCTGTAGCTTATCCTTTGTGTAGTCAGGGCAGCCAGATTAGGGGTTTTTACCCATTTTGGGGGTAACTATTGGAGAGAAAATAAAATCTTCTCATCTTACAAAACGTATCATTTTAAGGAACAAAAAATTGGGTGTGGGGAAATTTTCTATGTCCTCCGATAGTTGCGAGAAGCGCAATTTTTTTTTCGGCGCCGTTAACTTTTTTTAACATCTTCGCTCTCGCCCCTTTTTGTATTCTTCGCTGAATATTTTCTACTCCGAGCTGCGTTGAGCGAAGCTTAAGTTGCTCTGCACACGAGGCTGTGGGTTGCAGCCCGAGCCGCAGGCGAGGGCATAATTCAGCCGAGTGAGTAATAAGCAGAGCTCACGAGTTTCATACGACGTTTTTAACACATTTGCGAGGAAAAAACAAATAATTTACCGCAATACTCGAATGCGATAAAAACAAAACATGAAATTATGGGATAAGGCGCGCAGGTTTTTTTTTCACGCGCTCAATGCAAGAATATTTTGCGAACAAAGGGGTGAGTGAACATACAGCCTACTTCAAAATTGTAATTTTAAGCGAAAGAAAATGCAAATATTTTAGTATTTTATAACAAATTATTGTGAATTATGAAATATTTGATAATAATAAATATTTGTTTGACTTTATTAAGGACGTACACATTATATGCTCCAAAAATGTGTATGGATTTTTAACGGCATAAAACCTCTTTGTTGTTACTAAAAAAAATTACTGTATTACCCGGTTAAATTGAGAATGCTCTGCTTACTCACATATAACTTGCAGTAAGGTACTATTTTAACTTTGTAGGGATAATTCTATTACGCACTAGTGTATAATATATTACGCACATGTTTGTTATAGCTCGGTTTATGGCCCTAAAAGCGATGTAATAAGGCTCAGTTTACGAGCAAGTGTGTTGAAAAAATATTTACCACACAGCGAAAATTACGATAAAAACAAAATATGAAAATTATGGGAAAGGCTCACAGGTTTCTTTTTCACGTGCCCTATGCATGAATATTTTGCGAGCAAAGTGAACATACAGCCTACTTCAAAATTATATTTTAAGTATTTTATAACAAATTATTGTGAATTATGAATAGTTTGATAATAATAAAATTGCTTGTTTGACTTAATTAAGGACGTACACATTTATTTATTCCAAATTGTATAATGTATTTTCAGCGGCTTGAAACTTCTTTGTTGTCACTAAAAAAATAACTCTATTACCTACCCGGTTTAATTGAGAATTAAGGCTCACTTTATGAGCAAGTGTGTTGAAAATTTATTTATTTTTATTTAAGTGGTTTTCCTCGCGCACCGCTTGGCTATACGGCATATCTCTGGCTGGTGAACAAGCAACCATTCGACGCGGTACATTTAGTTAGTAAAGTTGATTTGTAAAATAACTAATTTGTATATACTTACCTACCCGTGGAATTGGAGGTTAAAATATATCGAGCGTTTATCTAAACTTGGAAAACTATTTTTTTAACCCCCGACGCAAAAAGAGGGGTGTTATAATTTTAACGCATAGACTTATTTATACTAGGTTACGTATCTGTGTGTGGTACCGTAGCTTCCAAACGAATGAACTGATTTTGGTTTCGTTTTTTTCTGTGAAAGATAATTTTTAAAGATCAATGAAACTGTTTGAAGATCATTAGCTCTTTTTGTTCTAGGCAATGATGGCGTCCCAGTGGTTTCTTCTCGTGGTGATCACAGTGCACTTAGTGCATTGCAACGAGAATGACCTAAGAGACCCATCGCCCGTGGTTTACGAGTAAGTTTCCTTAAACAGTTTTGAACACAAATACCTAAATGGGATTTATAGGTACTTACCTATCTTTCTATATTATTAGATTCTATATCTATCTGTATTTCTATTTGTTTATGAAAAATTTGCTTCCGCTTGCGTCGGTAAAAGTAAAACTGTAAAAGAAGTCGATGGTTGGATTTTAATTTTCAATGGGATTCTAGCACGAAATGGTCTATACTTTTATTCTAAAGTTAATTTCCAGAAAAACGGGAAATTCCAAAATCCTTCTGACTTTTACAAGGCAAGCGTATGAAAATACAGAAATTAGACACAGTAGTAAAGATTACAATAGGAGCAGGTATAGTAAGTAATATCGTCAATACACTTGTGTTATTCAATCATTTAAGTTTGCAAACTATTTTTAATCATTTTAACACGTTTTTGTTAGGTTGCTTTCTCGTTTATTTGTTTGTTTGTCCACAATTTTAGCAAACGATTTTATACTAGCTTGGGATATTGTACATTTGGGTTAACGTGATTCGAATTAAGATGTTTTTGGTATAACGTTATTCGGGATTTCGTACATTTGAGTCAACGTGGTTCGATCATTAATATTTTGGGATAGCATTTTACACTCTTACAAAATGTATAGAAACCAGTTCATACATTTTGGTTATGTATATGTTTTCGAGTCGATCAGAAAGCAATAAAGTTTAACGTGCAGTCATAAGCAGCCCTTAAAAAGCAACTATGTTGCATGCTGTTCCATTTTAATATTATCCTTTGTTTTGCAATGCGCAGACTCGGAGCAGTTGCTTATTGGTAAACATAAAAGTTATTGTTTTCGATATTATGTTGTTCAACGAGCATAATTAAATTTTGCTCGTAATGTATGACTATTATTATTAAAAATGTATATTATGTCACGGTCGCTAAAACTACCTACACGTTTTATTTATTGTAGAGCAAGCATTAAAATGTAACTTTAACTATGATAGTATAATCTATCGTAGAACTACAAATAACTAAAATACCTCTATTATTTATTCTGTGTTACAATCAAAATGAATCATGTGGTTTGATTAACTCGGTATATAAAGTCCGTTCTACAAATCCAACACCTAGGGAACAAAATACTTGCAGCTCAAGATCAAATACGCGGGGCTAGAGCTAGGCTAATAGGCTAAACAGGTTTTAGGTTATTGAAGGTCACGCGCCTTTATTTCCGTTTCGTCAGATTTTTGTTTCACCAGTTTGTTTTGACAGAAAAAAGTACCATCATAACGAAAAATCTGTCTAAGCGTGATCTACCAAATAGCACACGCTTACCATATTTTAAATTCAACACAATGTAATTATTATTTATACATATTTCAGCGTAGAACTTTTTTAATTTTTTTAATAATATTTTGTCAGTGGATTGCTTTTGGGGTTACATGACTTATAATATATAATTTGACGTTTTAGTTTTCATTTACCATCAATATACTTTATAATTTTATTATTATAATTATACCTGTCTTTTATTTTGTACGTAGCTGTACGTTTGACATAGCAAATTGACACGCTGTCGAAACAAAAATCTGACGAAAAGAAAATCTGTCGAAACGCGATTTTCTTTGTGAGCTCGTTTCGTGGAATGGACTTTAGGACGTTTAGTACTATACAAGGTGTTACAAAAATACCCCTAATGCCGAATATGGTATATAGGGACCATCAAACTGAACAACTTTTACTATGGGACCAACTCTGAAATCGCGAAAAAAAAATCAGCTGTTCCATACAAAAATTCAAATCGAAAATATCAAAATGTATGAAACAGCTGTTTTTTTTTCGCGATTTCAGAGTTGGCTCCATAGTAAAAGTTGTTCAGTTTGATGGTCCCTATATGCCATATTCGGCATTAGGGGTATTTTTGTAACACCTAGTATATTCTGTGCATTAGGTAAGAATTTTATTAATTGATCTAGGTAAGTACGAGAATGGTGTTCTCACACCATTCTCGTACTTACCTAGATCAACCCTGAGGACTCTCGTCCTCAGGGTAGTAACTTTAAAGCACCTAAGTGCTTCCCTTAAAAATGGAGCCAGTGATTCGATAACTAGATTTTAGGATAAATAGTTGATAGGAATGGCCACAGTTTAAATAAATGATATAAAACCGCTGTTATAAGACTGGCGGTTGCCAAGCTATTCAAGTCAGAAAAAAACAAAAATAAAATATTTTAGAACTGCAAATGTACCTTGTTATTATTCGTTTAAGTTAAAAAGCCTTGTCATGAAGTTAAAATTGTCCACTATTGTGTAATTACTTAACCGTATTATAATGATCTCATGAAGATGACATGACTGTATATTGTTCCTTCTAACTTCCCGGATAACCATTTTATTATGGAGTTTTTGTGTCTATTGTCTTACTATGCAGAATTAATGGCCTGTGAAGATAGAAACACATAACAAGGAACTGGTTAGTGCCACTCGTCTTTATTTAGAACTTAAAGGCGTTATTGTAAAATAGCCATTTCCCATTAGAGCACAACTAACTTACCTGTGAAAATTTTGCAATTTTAACTAGACTAACTTCACACTCTGCTCTGTACTGGAGCAGAGGTGCAAGGTAGAGATTGACAACACATAATGATTTTACTAACGGGAAGAAGGAGTCCTTTTTAAGAGCCCGGTGAACAGTGAGCTTCCCATACAAACTTATTTGACACGTGTATTGAAGTCGGGTGGGGCTGGAGGACAACTTCTTTTTTCTATTTTAAAAGCCCCACCCGACTTCATTATACGTGTTTTATTAATTTGTTATGCGTAACTATTATTAGATTTGAATATTATTTCTTGCTTTTAGAGGCATTTAATTTTGAAGCTGTTTTTGTTTTTTTTTAAGTCGGTTTTTTGGATTTTTTATTTGATAGAACAATAGACAAATACTGTCTTAATCCAAATAACATCACGAGAAGAGTTAATTATGCTCAAATTGCAAATCATTTTGGTATTACGTTTGTATGGGAAGCTCACCGTTCGCCGGACTCTTAAGAGGATTATGTAGCAAGCGTTCTCCATACAAACAGTGATGATAACGTTTTCCATCATCTAAGCCTTCACCTAAATTTTTTGTTGTTGTGTTATGTTATTTGTATGTTGTTGCGATACTTAAGAACTAGGTTTAAACGTTTTTATTATTTTAATATCTATCATAGATTTTGAAATATTTGCATTTTTGTGATTTAATACAAAAAAAGTGCCAATATTATCAATTTGCCACGAATATTTAAAAAAACCAAAACGTACAGACCTAGCCTTTTGATTTGGTTTTTCGGTTCTATTATTTCTTTTTAATTTTCCAGACCATCATGGGTGTACAAGTGCATGGGTACAGATGGGTGCCAGCGGTCGAACCGACCCATGCCCAAAGGGGCGGGAAACTCTTCCACATACTACGAAAGCTTGGCCCTCTGCCGCACCGTGTGTGGCCGGTTCGGTGGTCTGTGGCCGAAGCCCCTGTCGTCGGTCCTCAGCATGCAGACTGTGAAGATGCACCCCACTAACTTGAGGTTGGTTGCTTTGACTTCTTGTAACGAAATTAAATTGAGGTTTTGAAAATAATTATCACAAGCACGCCCTTCGGCTTTTTGCCATCGCTCTTATTAGTAAAATGAAGAGCATTTGAAATAATCTACTCTTTTCAATAAGATAGGTTTATTACATTATTACATCGGTGTTGTCCTTGCATCGCTTATAATATAAAGCAATTGACATTATTGCCTCGATACGCCTTTTTGCTGATACGATACCAAATACCGATGCTCTTATAAAAATATCGGCGACACCGATACGCTAATTGAATTCAAAAAAGAAGGTAAAATCAATAAAATACATATGTCAGGTAAAAGAACAAATAACAGGACAAGCTAAATAAAACCGTTTAAAACTATAGACAGGTTGAAAATAAGTTAATAGTTTTTTTAGATACCGATATATCGGCAAATCCGAAGTATCGCCGATATATCGGTATCGGTATCGTATGCATCCTAATTATTAGTATCGTTATTGATAAAACTGAAGCGACTGTTATTTACTGCCTTACTACAAAAGATTTAAAGTAACTGTTTAATTTAGACACTGTTTAAATGTGATGCCGTCTCTTTCAAATAATATTGTCAAAAAATTGACAGCATCACATTTAAACAGTGTCTAAGTTAAACACTTGTTGAACAGTGTTTTCAAATCTTTTGTGGTAAGGCCGTTAAATATTAAATGTGGGTAGCACAAGTAATTAATACATTTTAAAGGTATTTGAAATTTTGAGATTTAAGCATTCACAATGCTATTTTTATATAATACTAAATAATATACTAGAAAAAATAGGGAATCGATTCCCGTCCGAGAACATGATCTGGTGCGAGTCCTATTTTTTCTAGTATATTATTTAGTATTATTTTAAAGGTATTTCATTTTCAGCTGTTCAAATAGTCCATAGCTCTTTATGATAAGCCATGTTAACGAGTTACACGACCAACTAATTTGTCCTGCCTCAGAGGAATCAATGCCTAACGAACATTCAAGCCTGTTGTATTTGACTTTGTTTATTGAAGTGTCAATCAGAATACAGTAATAAGTAAAAGAAATTCTTGATTAGCCAGTAACATACAACAAAGCTAATAGATTCAATTGAATAATGGAGAGAAGCGCCTTCAATGAGTTTCGTTTTGCGCTGCATCTAGGTGTCTCATGGTGACATCTCTCACGGATATTGATGATCATAATATTTAAACGAAGAACATTATTTATTCTGACCAAAGACATTGCAAAGTCCAGTCACCTAAGCAGCACGTTTCGCGTCTGTCGTCGTTACAGGTGTCTGCCGCTCGTCTGTCTATTCTGGTGGTGACATTTTCTTGCGTCACAAGCTACACGCTACACGCGTCATGCATGCGCGTGCGACACTGCTATAGTACAAAAAGACAGTAGATAAAGTTTTTTGGCTCTAACTATATTTATTAATAATCTCTAATATTTCACAAACGGATCCCTGAATCAAAAAGTGGTTTTCACAAACCTGCAATATTATTGAATGACCTATCCAACAAAATTTTTTCATCCCCACTTTATATGTAGGGGAGGTAGACTAAAAAAATTTTTTCGAGATTTTATTCTACCACTTTTTTGACGTATTTATTATACACATTCATGCTAAATTACAGATTTCTAGGTCTAAGTACCTTCTCTGAACTAAGCCGCGGACGGACGGACAGACGGACATGGCGAAACTGTATAGTTATATAGTTAACTATATAGTTTCGCCATGTCCATTAATCAATAAGGGTTCCTTGTTGCCTTGACTACGGCACCTAATTACCTATACCTAAATAAATGGTGCCATACTACATACTATACCCATAAAACCATATCTTTAAGAAAAAATATTAAACCTATAATGTAAATGTGGTTATAAATGTAAGTTTATATGCATCTGCGTAATTGCATAAAGTTATAGAATAATCATTACATTAATGTAATAATTAATATAATGCGTTGAAGCGTCACCAGAGATAACCTTTTGATATAAGTAACTACACTGTGCATATAGTAAACATAACGAACTTGACAGTTTTATCACAATAACAACGTAACCGAAATGTTCTCTACGTCCAATAAATAATAGCACAGATAATAAATAATAGTTATTCCGGCCTTTAATATGTTCTTTAACAATAGAAACGAAAAGACTGTTTTTTTTCTGGCGATCGATTGCATCAGTGTTTAATTTATCCATTTTAACTCATCTATATTATAAATGTGAATCCCTATTTCTCTTTGTCACGGCATCACTCGTAAACGGCTGGACCGATTTCGCTAATGTTTTTTTCTTCTTATGAAAGAAAAAAATAAGAAAATTGCACGAAAAATTAGAAATTTTAAGAATACTTAACCACGATATTAAATTATTTCTAATGTAACCTTAGCGCCTTTGTCATTTTTTTTTATTTAACCTTTTTTGTCAATTTAAACTTTTTTAATGTAACTTTATGGCGTTTGACATAACATTGACAGAATGAGTGCTGCAAATATCGTCAAAGAGGATGTAAACAATATTCATAGTTAAGCCAGGACAACGTCTGTCGGGTCCGCTCGTATTTTATAAATAACATTAAAACAACGCACGGTTTTCGGCATTTTTTTTTCTTATTTTTGTATTTTCTTATTTCTCGTATTTCTGTAGTATACTTAGCAAGACATAAAGTCACTATAAAAGAAGGTACTTTTTAAATGTCTTTCGTTTTCTAGATTAATTAGCTAGCTTTAATTGAACTAGCTCCAACTTTGTTGATGCGTGACGTTGGGATCAGAAGGGCTGGCCAGAATCAATCTTCTGGGCTTATTCCAAATGCTGTTAGACTCCGACCTAAATTTAGTTGACGACTTCTAGATAATCTGTGTTTGTTTTGTTTCGACTTTCTTTGTGTTAAAATTAGATACACCCGCCCGACTGGTTAATGAGTAGGTAGGCCTGATGTTTGTAACATTATGTTTGGCTCAAAAATAATGTATTTAATTTATAATTCAATATTAATTTATTGTAGCAACGTCCTTGTCCTTGATTAAAGTGAATCTTATTGTAAAAGAAAAAGTAGTTTTTGTTATACAAGAGACAAAAGTCAATTTGTGCGAGTGCTGACTTTAAATCACGAACTAGCGAAGTAGGCTAGGATTTATACTACTGAGTACAGTGAGTGATTTAAAGGTAGAACAAAAATTTGGTCTCGTGTTAAACATACAACTTTTCACCTCTACCAGCGAGAAAAGTGTTATAGGTAATAACAGTTATATTCACGTGACTTTCCCGGTAAAAAGCTAAATTCAGCATTAGAAATTTGATCTCTAAACTCTTTTGGAGTAAGACTTCATCGCTGGACGCACTCATATTTTGGAATATATCACAAAAATAGTTCGATCAAACCTAAGTAGGAATGCTGAATAAAATTGATCCATTGAGTAAAGAGTAAAATAAATTCCCGTCGTTTTGTTTTACATTACCTACGTTGTGTTTTTCTCTTATTTATTAATATCCCATTTTATTTATTTACAATCTTAAAACACTAATTTGTTATTATATTTAATCATTTTTTCTTATTTTATATGTATTTCAAACATGCGACCTCTTTTGGTATGGACTAAAAGAGGTCCATTCCAAAGAGTATGGACTCTTTATTTCGAATTCTCAACCTTCTTTTTCAACAATCCTTATTTAAAACTCCTTGGTATATCCGTGTATTTATTTTTTTATACTTTTTAACCCATGTCCGACAGCAAAACAACATTCTAACTATCCTTTAATCACATATCAATTATACAAGTCTCATCCTTGTCACTCTATTAATTTTTTTTTTATTATTTAAAAGGTGGTGTTAGAAATTAAAAAAAAAACACAGCATCTGTTTTTAAGCACCAAAAGCTTCTTTTTTTTTTTCGTGCTGGAGAGGTGAAAAAGTTTTTTGATTTTTGCTCAAAAGAAAATAGGGGCTAGGTGGTTTTCCATGCAAAAAGTATATTTAATTTCTGAAAGGTATTTCATAATAATATCAATCTGATTTTATTTGAATTTGATATTGTTCGAATAGTCAACTCGCGGACTATACTCGAATTTACTATCTAATTTCTCCTATTCGCTGTGTGTCACGCAAGATTTCGATTGAAAAATGTTAAATTTCGCGTTATTTTATATGAAACTCCAATATTTTACTGATACACGGCGAATAGGTTAAATTATACAGTAGATTCTACATTAAAGTCCGCAATTTGACTATTACAGCTTTCGAACAAAATGAAATTCAAATCAAATAATATTGAATTTATGTTGAAAAAATTCAGAAGTTAGCTCGTCTGTACGGAATATAGTGGCCCCTATTTTCTTTTAACTAGTATCTTTAACACTTTATTATAACACCACATTTAATTATCAAAGGATAGGTAAGGTAACAACAATCTCGAGTGAGTCTTATCGCTTCAAGCAATCTTTTCCAGTATTATTATACTAACTAGAATATTATTTATTAGTGATTATAGCTAACCTTTGACTAGTTTGAGTGTATTGTGCCGTTTTGTGTATATATCTATAATGATAGGTAATTAATAGTGTTGAGGAAAAAAAACTATAATAATTTTCCTTGTGATTTAAAAGAATCAGATGATTGGCATGAAAACAATACAGCAAAAAATATTTAAACAATAAGTTCCGATCTACAATAAATTAGAATAATCTGTTCTTTTATACGAAGCTTGCTAATATTAATAAAATAAAGCAAAACGAGTTTACGTAGGTGTTAACATATGACCGAGGGGTCTTTGACCATCACCGGCCGTTTACCTGACGAGTATCCTAAGAGGTTAAGTCAATATGTATTTATATGCATTAATATAGAAAAGCAAATGAACCAAGCACTAAAGGTTAACGGCCTCAAGAGACATTTTATAAACTGCGATTATGATACGGCGATTAGACCGAATCAAAACTTAGCTCTTGGGTAAATTATTGTACCTATTTGTTGAATAAACTTATCATAATGTTGTGAAAAGATTTCAATAGTTAGTAAAATAACAATACAACGCTAAACAATATCGAAAAGTATAAAAAGCAATATTATAATATGTAGCTAGTTCCCATTTTAGAGCCACGATCTCCTCTGCTCTGGCATTAACAATTAAAATGGCATTTTACAGTAGGTACTATTATTGGTACTTCTTATTTCCTATGCTATCTACAATAATAAAGAATTATGCTGTGTCGCTTTAAAATGAAAAAGCAGCAGGACCATCTTCTTCAACTCCGAGTTGATTATAAAAAATCTTTTTAAATTTTGAGATTTTAGCATTCACAATGCTATTTTTATATAGGTAATACCAAATAATATACTAGAAAAAATACGACTCGCACCAGATCATGTTCTCGGACGGAAATCGAACCCGCGACCTTTGGATATCCGGTCCAATGCTCTGACCGCTGAGCTACCGAGTCACTAGTGGGAACGTCGAATTCCTCCTAGTATATCAACTCTTACGCTCCGTCCGTCCGAGAACATGATCTGGTGCGAGTCGTATTTTTTCTAGTATATTATTTGGTATTACCTATAAAAATAAATCTTTTGTCTCCTTGAATAAAATCTATGCAAATTCTTGAAATTCGAATTTGTTCTAATTGAATAATAAAAACATATATTATTATCCCGATCATAGCAGAATATTTTAATTCAGTAGTTAGTACGCAAATTAAACATCTTTTTAATTTTCCTTTTTTTTCAAGTTATGATTAAGTAATATTTAGTTACTACCTAACTTATATCGTACGGCATAAATGCCTCAGCTGGGCTATAACGGCTCTTTGACCTGCAGTACTCAGATCGGTTATTTGACAACGAGTCGTGATCATTCCCTCCTCATCTCTAGACAGAATGCAAAATATAGCGCCCACGCGGTCTGCTTTTGTTAATCTAGTTAGGGTGTGTACACAAGGGTCAACGAAGGCCAACGAACGAACGTTCCCTCTCTTATACACTTCTAAGACTTTCGCGCGTACAGTTCATTAGAAGTACAACACTTTTTACGGATTACAACGCGTATATTATTAATTCAGGTGTTGTTTTAGAATTATATAGTTTGTATTTATTGGTTTTTTGAATTCCGGACGTTTCGACACCTTTCCAGGGACAAATCTAAAACAACACCTGAATTAATAATATACGCGCTGTAATCCGTAACAAGTGTTTTATTTCTAATTCCCTCTCTTTCTCCTTCCTTAAATTTTATGTTGAGACAGGATAATCTTGCGATTTTTGGTCAATCGATAGTTTAGTTAGCTACCTTACGACCATCATTTTAACACGTTTTTATTAGGTTGCTTTCTTATTTATTTGTTTGTCTGTCCACAATTTTGGCAAACTATTTTATAATAGCTTCCCGGTGAGCTAGAGACTTGAAACTTTGAACATAGGTCAGAACTGGAATATTATGGTGTTATTGAGCTGATCTGATGATGGAGCCGGAAGAAGGCCACAGGAACTCTGTAATAAAACTATACAACCCCATCTTGTTTGGGCTTGTTAGAATCATCTTGACAAGTAGGTACTCTGACGGGAGAAGAAGTCTAGGGCCTGATGATGAAGCCGGAAGAAGGCCACAGGAACTGAGTATTGAAACCATGCAACCCCGTCGAGCTTGGGCTCTTTTTATTCGTCTTGACGAGTACTCTCTTAGGAAATGGTTCAGATTCAGATTCATTTATTCACACGAAACACGGTACACAGATGTTAAAATAAAACTAAGAACCGCAGAAATGATTAAAGAGAGCATGACATACTTAGGCTACCCATGTTAAGGCATCGAATCAAAAACGAATATCCAAAAAAAGGTTGTCATAAGTTTAATAAATAATACAAAATTTGATATGTTTCCTTTACGTTTTGAATTCCTGCGTTGTTTATCTACCTGCTGGTATACAACATAATAATATTTATTAAACTTTACAATATTTTAGTTTTGAATTCAAAATTCTATAATACTTATAATATGAAAGAAACAATTGGAAGAATTGCCTCGCTTTCGGGTTCTTTTCAGAATAAGTAATTGCACTTGCCTTGCCTTGAAATGAGAACCGATGAAGTTGATGCCCACATTGTCCTTTTTATCTAACAAACAAAAAGACCAACCAATAGCTTAATAGGACACCATCTTATCCCCTTACCAGATACGACCTACGCAACGTCCCAGCAGAAACAAGGGACACAATCGCGCAAATGACGCAAGTGACGTCATCAAACCTGATGGCAGAGTGCGGTGGCAACGTAACTGATGTGGTCGACACCCGTGTGGTGGTCTACCTCACTGTCAGGAGCACCAACCTAGAGCTCACCTGGGACACCGATGAGGAGTACTTCCTTGATGTCCAGATGAAAGGTAAGTTTGTGGTCAGAAATAGGTAGATACAAGCTGCGATGAGCTATCTATTATAATACGAGTACCATGTCGCGCGAGCTTCATAATGTAGGGTTGCAACTTACTAAAAACGCAAAGTAATTGCGCTAAAGAACTAAATTCTTTAGCTAACTTCTTGGACCGACTGTACTACTAGGAGCTTAACAATCAAGAATACGATTAGAGACCTTACCATGAACTTTTAAAACAGTAGTCATCACCATCATCTCACTCATTATCATCATTAATCTTTTCCACTGCTAGGATACTATCATGGCTGTCTGCTATTCTTATAAGGAAGAAGGGTATAACCCACCACGTGGGTTTTACGTGCCTTCTAAATGTGGAGGAGCACACGCACTCTAATCCTATATTTATTTTCTGAACCTGCAGAACTTCGATACTTCAGGGCCCGGCCAGAGCCAGAGCAAAAGTGAATTCAATAATCACAGCGCGCTATCTTTTACTCAATTCGCTTGCCGCAGCGGGCCCAGGGCTGTGGCTAGGCCGTTACTCATATAGGCAAAATCACTATTTCTAACCCTACAACCTCTCTTTGTAATATTTCAGAAGGCAGTGTAGCAGTTCGCATAGACGCCAACACCGTATATGGTGCTCGTCACGCCTTAGAGACCTTTAGCCAACTGGTGACGACAGACAAACCAGAAAACTCCAACAAACCCAAATGTGGCCTTCGCATCATCGTCGGAGCTAAGATCAGAGACAAACCCGCTTACAAGTATAGAGGATTCCTCTTAGATACGTCTAGACACTTTATACCGATGGCAGATATCAAGAGGATGATAGATGGAATGGCTTCGACCAAGATGAATGTGTTCCATTGGCATGTAACGGATTCGCATAGTTTCCCATTGGAATCGTCGAGGGTGCCGCAGTTTACGAGGTAGGTTTATATCTTAATAAAGAATCGTAAAGATGAAAATCGATAGTTATTTTAAACAAGAGTGTCTACAATACGATTAATTTAGCAATGTACAACTGAAGTGGCTAACTTCAGAGCGCTTGCGGTACGAAACGACGTATTTTAATATGTAAAATCTACTCTTTGCCTTCTCAAGTGAAGTTGCAACGGATCACTGTCTATTCTCAATTTAATCGCATTGGATATCAGTTTTTTCTCATATAGTAGTCAATTACCTGATACTTTACGTTACGAAATCTTATGTATAACTCAGAATAATATTACTTAGAAGTAGGTTCGTTCGTGGTAATTGATTTCTAAGTGATCTTCGACGTGTTTTCAGGTATGGTGCCTATTCTTCATCCGAAATTTATTCAGCGGAGGAAGTGCGTCAGCTGATTAAATATGCACAAATACGGGGTGTCCGGGTCGTCATTGAGATCGATGCGCCTGCGCATGCCGGCAATGGATGGCAGTGGGGAAAGGTAATGGCTTAGTAAATATAGGACCTATTCTGTTTTATTTTTTATGATTTAGAAAATAACAGTATAAAAATTTTCAAACGAGGAATGAATTTAGCTATCTCTCCGATGTTTGAAAATTTTCCAAGTCTCAGGCCCCGCGTAGACAAAGAGTTGGGCAGAAAGCAGACAAAAAGGGTTGTCTACGCGGGGCCCTTAAGAGCAGACTAGGTAATCGCTTAGGTGGTAGTGGTGGTACTATTGTAAGGGTGACTTCATTACAAATGTTATTGATATTGATGAGATTTTTTATTAATATTCTTCTATTAAATTAGAGATTAGAATGAATAAAGGATTGTATTCGTTTGTAGGACTACGGTTTCGGTGAGCTGGCGGTGTGCGTGAACGCAGAACCTTGGCGGCGCTTGTGCATCTCGCCTCCGTGCGGGCAGCTCAACCCCGCCAACCCCGTCATGTATCGAGTGCTTCGGAACTTGTACCGAGACATCGCTGAACTACTGCCCTCCCCACAACTGCTGCATGCCGGGGGTGACGAGGTAACTACGAATAAAAGGTGGAATAAATTATGTGCCAGGCCTTCAGCGGATTGTCAGGTCAAGTGTTTGAAACATATTGGTGATTTAATATTTCTTTATTACTGGTAAGTCGACTTCGGTTCGGTAGTAGTCGTTTTTTTCAGCCTAAGCAACCTAAAACGAAAGAAAGAGACTATGAAAATCACTAGCTTTACCGCCCATTGCCGCGCCATACCGCGCGGTCCTTAATACCCTGCTCGATTAAAAAAAATAGAAAAAAATCTTCACCAATGTGTTACACAATCTTCATCAGTGTGACCTGACCACGCCCTGAAATCCTGGCTCATAATCTAATTCCAACTTTCTAGACATGTTACGGGTTTATACAGTGGATGACTGTGCATCGAGCCCGTGGGCAATTGAACCCTATTAAGTTATCAACAAAGTGGTATTTTCCCCCACTCGGGGGGATATCGGAAAAAAAGTGGAAAAAATATATGTAAAAAAACAACTTTTTCTCGATGTTTCCCAGTGGGAGACAACGGGAATAGACCAATTCAATCATGTTTCGGGTGCTTCGGAACTTGTACCTGGCCGAACTACTACCCTCTACATCACTTCTGTATTTGGGCTGAGATGAAGTATGACAATTCCGCCTACAGTGAGTCAAGTAAGCTGGTGTCCCAAAGGTGACGCCACTTTCCCTGTTAAATCGATATATTAGGAGAAACTGACTCTTATTTTAACGCGTAACAACACTAACAACCTTTCTTTTCCTACCACGCGCCAACTTGACGCATTGTGTACGTTATTATAGCCACTATACCTGCGAAATATACAGAATAACCAGAGGGCATTATTTCCAAATAGTACTTATATTTAAAATTTTAAAACAAAGGCATTGCCTATTTTTAGTCTATCAATATCTTTGCATTCTCAGGTCTTTTTCGGGTGCTGGAACGCAAGTGAATCCATAATCAACTACATGGAAGAGAAAGGAATAGAAAGAACGGTAGACGGATTCATCAAATTATGGGGGGAGTTCCATACTAATGCCCTTCAAGCATGGGATGAAGAACTGAAGGCTTTAGGCACTACTACACCGCAACCCGTCATGATTTGGTCTTCTGAACTTACGAAGGCGCATAGAATACAGAAATATCTGGATAAAGACAGGTTAGTACACTATGCAATGCTAAGACGAAATTTTCAATGTGAGAATGATATTGAGGATACTAATCAGAAAAATAATTAATAGATTTTCCTCAAAATGGTTAAATTGAAATGTTTTTAATAATTTAATTTTAGTCAAAAAATCTACAACAGTAATCTATCTGTTTTTTAAATCCATTCCAGATACATAATAGAAGTATGGGAGCCATTGCTAAGTTCCCTCCTAACAGATCTTCTAAAACTGGGCTACCGCACGGTGTCAGTTCCCAAAGACGTCTGGTACTTAGACCACGGGTTCTGGGGCCAGACCAAGTATTCCAATTGGAGAAGGATGTATACCCACATGTTGCCAAAGGATAATAACATGCTTGGCGGGGAAGTTGCCATGTGGTCTGAATATGTGGATCAAAATGCCTTAGGTAAGGATTATTTATTTCTTGAGTAAGGTTTATATAGAGTATGTCTGGTATAATCCACGCGCAATCAGAATAGGATGGGACCTTGTCCAAGTAAATCGAAAATGACAGTTAAGCAGAAGAGTACCCTCACCATTGACCTTCTTTAGTATAGTGGTAACGTTTGCCGATTTGCATTTGTTTTCACAAACTACGGCTGGGTTTATTGGTTTCCTTTTTTAGAGATTTGTTTTTCATCTACCAACCTTATTTGGCATTAAAAAAAAGCATTTTTCGGGCTTTTGCCATTTACTTACCTATCAGTAAAAACTTTTTTGTCTACAAGACAAGAACAAGATAGTCTGATCTTATAGATCCGAGTATTTCTTAATCATTCAATAACATATAATTATCCATTAGTCAAAACTTCCCAAAAGAGCACCCCTTGTTTATTGACCCCCAAAACTTAACATGAATAAATAAGAATATTCATCAATAAACTGTGTTGCTTTAAAATAAAACTGAATTATTTGTATATTGTCTTCATAAACTGAACGAACAGTCGTTTTTATAATAGCCGCCAAACTTTAAAACTTTGTTGAAGTCGTAATAAGTTTCATATTACGTAATCAGTTTCCATGTGAAGATGCATTTCCCCTACGAGCCAACTTGACATTGCCGCATACTACTTACCGCTCAATGTGAGCATTTGGCGAGCCTCGCGATGTCGATACACAGTATTAGGACAGTTAACCATAACTATGCTCTGCTATCTTGGGCTTCTCCGTGCTTCGGAAGGCACGTAAAACCGTCGGTCCCATTTGCAGTCGTTAACAACCACCAATCCGCATCGGGCCCACGTGGTGGGTTTACGGCTCATCCTCCTAATACACCTATAAGGAAGGCCTGTACCCCAGCAGTGGAGAGATAAAAAAGATCGATGTGTACTATGTGTGTGATTTATAATGTATATCTCTATGTTTTAATCCAGGCTAAACTATCTGTGTGCATCATCCAAATCCGTTCAGTCGTCTTTGAGTAACAAACATCCAAACTTTTAGATTTTGTAATCAAACATTTGAACTTCTAAAACACCCAAACCTTCACATTTTATAGTAGGTACTGTACTGGATTAGTAGGGTCTTGATCTGATGGTAACGTTGTCAGACACGCGCGTGTGGCCCCGCGCAGCCGCGGTGGCGGAGCGGCTGTGGTCGGACCCGATGTCGGCGGCCAACGCGGCCGAGCCGCGCCTGCAGCGCCACCGCGCGCGGCTGCGGGCGCGCGGCCTGCGCCCCGACGCCATCGCGCCCGCCTGGTGCGACCACCACGACAACAAGTGTCTCTAGCTGTTGATCACGTTGTGACGTCACTGTCGATACCACATTCCAATATTCTCGTATTACGGCCGAACTGCGTCTATGAACACGTGTCTAGTTAGCCTCGGTCACTGTAGGAGCCGCTTAAACTCGGTCTTTGCGAAGTGACTCACGGTAGCTCGTTCCGACGTATTCGTGAGGTTCCGGGCGCGACACGTAGCACGCGGTTTGCGACCCGACGCCGTTTTCTGTATTTTAAAGATAAATTATGTTTATATTATTTTTAAATTTCAGATTTTAGATACTAAATAATATCCTAGAAAAAATACGACTCGCAGCAGGGAATCGAACCCGCGACCTTTGGATGTCCGGTCCGATGCTCTCACCGCTGAGTCACCGTCCCGTCCCCGTATTCCCGTCCGAGAATATGATCTGGTGCGAGTCGTATTTTTTCTAGTATATTATTTAGTAATGTTTAAATTATAGAATCATAACCATGTTTAATGCGATGAGAGATGTTGTAAATAAAACTGTAGGGAAAATTTATATAGTGAAATTTTTTATATTTATGGCGTTTACTTATTTACTGTGATAACTTTTTACAGTAAATTTACATACCTAAATTAAAATTTTATACAACTATGTTATGCTTTATCAATAAAGAGATATACGTGGTGCTATTTTATAAATTAAGAAATTTTATTTACCCTATATTCTAAGAAGTCTTTGGAATACATTTCAAAATCTTCCACTAATTTGCTATCACATTTTTTTTATTTCTACGTTTGCTACTTAGGCACTAATTAAAATACAAAATTAACTACTGACAACAATATTCAATAAGATTATAGGTTGATGACTAGGTATGAATGTAGAATGGGAACTAATAAAATATCAAAAATATTATAAAAACGTATCGCTATTTTGTAAGAATTTTTTGTTTGTGCTAAAATCGGCAAAATTGGGGAACTAATTATTATTCTTCAACGAGCCGAGACTTAAATCGTTGGGCACCAATTCGTGTAAAACTGTGTCACTTCTAAAAATGCTTGTGGCTATTCTGTTGGCCAATCGCTCGGACTCCCTAAGATCGTCGTCTTTCGACGAATGTGACGTCAGATCTATTTCTGTGTCGCTTTCACTATCGGTGTCCTTTTCCCGCCGCGGCCGATACGCTAAATTCTGGGGCTCATCAATAGAAGTAGCGCAGGGGCAATTCTTGGACATTCTCAAATCAGTTGGGACGATGTCAGAGTTGTCTATCTGTTGATTCATGAGCATTTGTGGGAATGGGAAAGGCTGTTGAAGAATCCTGCCGTCTTCGTTCCCGTACATTTGTGGAGATATGTCGTGGACTGCTGGGGACACGGGAGGAAGCGTTTCCTGCATGTTAGGATTGTGCATGTATGGGTCTTGGCGTGGGGACTTGAGCTCCCTGTTGTCTAAGGGAGGTTCTGGTGAATCCTTCTCGGAAGGCGACTCTGTAGCTTCTGGTGATGAATCTGGCGGCTTCGCGTGACCTGAAAATAAAGATGCATGCAGAATGTACATTTTGTTGATGATATTATTATTTATAGTTATTTTAATTTTAACACAATAATCATTTTGCAACTCAGTGAACCCGAATAGTTGGTTATTGGACACATCTGATCTTACTTCTAATGAACAACAGTTTTTCATAATCGTTGATCTCAATCAATGGCTTAGCATGTTTTTCGAACGACAGGAGAAGTCGAGATTGTTTTTTATTTTTAGTCAACACAAATAGCCATATCACGCACTGTTGTCACGCACTCATTAGGCACCTCTAGCCCCCCATTCCTATATTCGAGAAACGATTTGTTTTGTTTACGGGTGGTAGAATTTTGACACATTTACTATGGACTTAATGTCAAAAGACTATCCGTAAGCAAAACGAATCGTTTTCGAATATAGGAACCGGCCCTAAACAGAGTTTATAGTACCAACCAGGCAGTGAGAGTGGTGAGGTGCCTAGGCCGAGGCAGCGCATCCTCCACGCATCCTGTAGGAGCTGCAAGCGAGCCTGCTTCCTCCACTTGGCGCGCCGATTCTGGAACCATACCTGGTGGACAAGCAGGTATTGCATATTTGAAAAAGGTAACTATACAAAAAACTTCACCTAGGTATATTGAAATCCTTTGTTTGACGACTTCCGTGGTCGAGTGGTTTGTACGCCGGTTTTCAAGGTGTCGCCATCTCTGAGGTCCCGGGTTCGATCCCCGGCTGGGTCAAATTAGAAAACTAACTTTTCCATTTTTAATGAGGTCTGGGTGTTTATAGTGCCACCGTTGTCTCTGATTTCCATAACCCAAGCGCTTTAGCTACATTAGAATCGGAGCAATTTTTAATAACGATAATTGAATTGCCTTTGTTACTACTGCAGTTGAAAGTTGTGAGAGATTACCTATCCTAATATGTAATTAATTTAATTAAAATAATGTTTTTGCCAAACACCCTCCTTACTTTCGGTTCTGGAACTATGCCTGGTGGAAAGTAGAGGTATTAACATACCAACCTAAAAACACGGGAATTATGTAGATACCTACACATAAAAAAAAAGTTCGTTTTTTAATCAAGAAACGCATCGAAATAGTTTCGCTATTACACGCATTAGGATTACAAATCCGCCATCCGAGCTGTCGCACAAATTGAGATAAACGATTTAAATCTTTGTAAATA
This sequence comes from Catoptria pinella, assembly GCA_963556745.1. Lineage (NCBI taxonomy): Eukaryota > Metazoa > Arthropoda > Insecta > Lepidoptera > Crambidae > Catoptria > Catoptria pinella. The sequence continues at coordinate 4,369,015 of OY750771.1, forward strand.
AAAACTAGAAAAATCGACTCGTTCTGAGTAATTATCTTCATAGATAACCAAAGAATTTATAAGTACTACGTACAACAGGAAGGTGCACTACTGCTAAAAATCGCCCAACCGACCCGTATTTACACCAATTTACCACACCGGTGCCGGCGTGACTAATGTTATTTTTTTTTTTACCCGTAGTCACACCATACAAATAGCCCAACTCACACAACCAAAAATTACAAACAAATTATAAACTTTTTTTTTGTAAAACAATACGTCATCAAAGTACAATGATCACATAATAAATATGGAGAAGGTTTAACTTCTATATTTTAAACATCGGTCTTAATGGTAAGGTATGGAGGTCAGTTTATCTCACTCTATTAGGTTTTTAAGTTAGTTTAAAGCTTAAAGGTTACTTATTACTTTGGGCCTGTTTCACAATATAAAAGTAAGTCGAGTAGCTTATTTGACAGAGGATTTGACAGTTGTGATATGAAAAATATGTCTGGGTCTGGGTACGTGTGAGATAAAACTTATTCAAATAAAATAACTGACAACAATGTAGTAGTAAAACTCGCGAGATATCTATGTACCGCCCACCTGCCCCCAAATAAATGTAAATGTAATGTAAACACAAATAATACAGATACCTGCAGACACACTGACAGCAATACAAGGTAAAACGGGAACAAAATCGTCGATTTTTCCGTTTCGTTATGTAAAACAGAAAAATATTTGCTTTAGTTTTGTTGAAATTGTTGAATCGGCAAATATTTCAATAGTCAAACGTTCGCTAATCAATAAAGAAAATCACTTAGAAAATCACATTCATTATTCTAAGAAAACAAAAAGATGTGATCCATTTTTGGCATGGTTATTCAATACAGAACGACCCCTTTTCATTGAACAAGGGTTGCACAGCACACACTCTATTGCGTTTTGTTCAAAATCAAAACGGTATACTCTACAAACGCATTGATATTTTTTCATGAACATGTTGCATGTTAATTTTAACATGCAACATAATTATTAATCAAATACTTATTTCATTGAGTAGATACATATCCGCACTGTAATTTAGCCGTAGGTACTCACTTTTAACAATTTTTCCATCCTTTGCGATCAAACAATAAGTTTCTGTTCGTAGACGTAACGTTGTCGTCTACAACAATTTTTCGTAGCGCTCTACTGTGGGGCCCTTGTCTTGGACAAACAAACCACCGTCCAAAGCCCTTGTTCAGTAGTTAGTAGTTGGTTGTATGGTTGCAATACATAGGTTTGGTCCCGCTACCGTCGATGCCTTTAGTATTTTTAATTACTCCGAATGTACTACTATTTGCTGATGGACCAACCCTATTTATAGTTAATCGAATTTATAACATAACACAAGAATATTGAAAAGCTGATAATAAAATAAAATCTTCTTATTAATATTACTAGTGGCTCCGTGAGCTGTAGACCTTGCATTAAAAAGTAGCTCAAAACATAAATTCCTTATATACGCAGTCATAAATTCTGTCACAACCTTATTTTCAAATTTCGAATATTGGCCAGAAATGCGTACATTTTTCTAAGTCTATGGTTTTGAATGACTTTAAACTATGAACTTTTGAGCCTTCTAAAAATAAAAAACACTTTGCACCTCTAACAAAAAAGGTTTATGTTATTTTTAAACATTTTTCAAAACGGCTGAAATATTATTGTTTTACATATCTCCGCTATTTAAAAAAATTAAAAAACTGAATCGAATAAAAAATCTATATATTTATCGAACTTCCTCACAAAAATTCACGAGAATTGGTTAAGAAATGCGACCTGTAGAGGAGTTACAAACAGACACGAAATACGACATACGAAAACTTTTTTGTCGAAGCTGAACCAGAGACGCTATGCGCTCGCTCGGTCAATTATTCTATTCAATTTAATAACAATCAAACTTGCTTAAAATCAATAAAACAAAATTGAAAGATGTAATTATTGAGTTAATATTATAGTAGTTCAGAAACTAAGCGCGATTAGTTGCATTGAACTAACAATGGCCAGCCACAACATCACAACTCACAAATTAGAACCCATCAACATTTAAGTTTATGAGTTTTATAACATTATTTTGAGAGAGAGCAGTCAAGCGGTGTGGTGATTATGCTGCTCATGCTTCATGATTCATAAACTATTTTCATAAGTATTTGATTGAATCAGGCATTACTTGGCGGAAGTCCCAAACCATTGTGAAAAGAGAAATATTTTTTGCGGGAGTAAGCTACATATATTTCTCTTTTCACAACTATTTTCATAAATTAAGTAGGTGATGATAATTATCATTGTTTTTCTTGGTTTTGAAAGTAGATAGTGACATACGTAAAGATTTTTTAATACTTAGTGTGGTCTGCTTTATGTTAGCTGCTATTCTCTTTGTTCTCAATAATTTTGTTTGGATGAAATACTGAACTTTGCTTTTCCATGTAGTTTTAAAAGATTAATAGATAAAGAACTTCTTTGACTGACTTTACCTTACTATCGACGTATCAAAGTATGTAAACAAACATAATATATCATAATATATTTATAAATTGTTAACTTAGAAGTAACCTTTTTCTCCTCTGTCTTGCACCCGGTGTTACATATCAATAAACAAAAAAACCACATCAAAATCAGTCCATTGGTTTGGGAGCTACCTACGTTGCCTCAAACACACTCACACACGATACGTCAAACTTATTACACCCCTCTTTTTGAATGGGGGTTAAAAATGGATACAAGGTAGACAGTTTTGAACCTACTTGAACTCTTGCTTCCGAGAGGCTGATCCTCAGCGCGACTTCTTCCCTCAGGAACACATCAGGGTAATGCGTCTTCTGGAACAATGACTCCAGCTCGCTCAGCTGTTGAGGAGTGAAGGTAGTCCTGTTCCTGCGCTGGCGACGCCTCCCAAACATATACTCCGTGAGTAAATCACCTGGGAGCGGAGATAAGTACGGGCCGGCCATTCTGAATAGGTCTTTACTTAATTTTCTATGAATTAGAACTCACAAATGTTCATGTTTTTCAGTCAGATTAAACGACACTTCACATTAGTCCTGAGTAACGGGTTTTAATAATTGAAGTCACTTCCTATCTAATAATACTTATACGCCCAGATCATTGTGAATAAAACTTATTCAAGTCTTATAAGTTGAAGTACTTATTCATTTTCTAAAGTCTTATGATGCAAATTGAGACCTCTCGAAAAGTTCTCGCGGATACACAAACTTTGGGGCATAAAGAAAGTTACTGCACCCAATGCGATCTCAACAGTACTGCATTGCTTTGCAAAAATACATCGTTGAAAACCCCCCTGGCTCCACCCCTAAGTAACAGAATAGGGCGTCCTGATTGGTCACCTCCCGTAGGGGTTGGAAAATTTAGCCAATCGGAAGCGGTTTCCACGAATAGCATTTAATAGGTGTAGATTAAGTTATGGCGTATGAGTAAGTATAAATTGAGTATAAATGTTAAAGTGATAAATTCAATAAATCGTTGAGTAGTTTTAGTAAAAAAAAACAAAAAGATAGACAACCCCTTTTCGTTCTTCTCATAACTGCAAAACACTATTAGATTTCAATCACAAAATTAAACGTAGTTAAATCATTTGTTATTTTTTAAATTACTCGTTTATTTCTAAGTGCGAAAAGGTAATAAAAAACAGCGTTACATAAATGAACGTTTTATCTTCTTGTTTTAAAAATATAACTTTCGATACCTATACTTGTCAATTTTTTTAGTTTTGCTACACAAGTGCTAAACAAACCAGTAAAATAAGAGTAAAACTAAACTTAAATTACACAATCTACAGAGGTATCCAAATTGACATGCTTAAATTAATAAGTCACATGAGATTTAAAAAGGATAATTCAAATTCATTTAAAAAGAACAATTCAAAAAGGACATTTAAAAGTTCCTATTGATCAACATAACTATCAAAAGATATTTGGATTAAAGCAATATCTTCTGTTAAACAACAATAATAATGTACTTAACTCGTTATCTTTGAAAACCGCGATGCGATAGAATTGTCTATTTTAGAGTAAGTATAATTAATTCAAGTGACAAAACATTCTGTTCGTTTGGGGCATTTCCACGGGTCAATTTTACGGGTGACTTGCTTGATGACTTTAGCTATTCGCAATCCTAATTTAAATGAAGTGGCGATTCGATTTTACAAGCGATTTTCGATAAAAGGCCCTAGTCGACTAAAGTTGCCAAGTAAGTCGGCCGGAAAATGATCCCGTGTAAAAGCCCCATTACGCCATGACAAAGTAAGCAAGAAATTATAAAACACCATTTATTAAACTGTCCATCAATATTTGTGATTGACACAAAGCTTGCGACATGTACTTACCTACTCGTAGTTAATACTCTATTTACTTATTTTAAAGTTCTAACGATACCTCGAATCCAAATCTGTTCAGGAATTAAGAAGTTATGCTGCAATAAAGAAACTCACACACAAACAATCATATGACGAACTCTGAACACAATACACACTTCGTTTTGGGCAGTCGTGTAAACAGTTACTGAATTCTCACTTTACCTTGGATCTCAAACACACAGGATGCATCCCAGTCATGCGATCTAATCCGCAGATCGCTGCGATCTATGCGATGTACGGAGTTCTCTTATCTCTTCCATACTGGTTGCGTTCCGATCCCATATATCGCATAGATCGCGGCGATTTGAGATCGGATCGCATGACCGGATCGCATCCTGTGTGTTTGAGCTCTCAGAAAGGTCAAATCGTGCTAAAACGACGTGCCCTAGAGTTGCGTTCAAACAAATAGGAAATTTGCCATTTGAATTGGGGGACAGTAACATTAGAAGTGCAACGCAGTTTCGAAATTAATTGAAATAAATAGATACCTCAAGAATTTTATATCCATATTCTTTCACACACACCTATCATGTGACAACATTAAATTGTTTCGTTTTAACGGTTCCGTACCAAAATGGTAAAAAGGAATTTAGTCTGTCTGTCTGTCACAGCTGGATATTTTGAGAACTACTAATGATCAACTTGAAATTTGGAATAGTTTTAAATAATGTTTGCCCCACTATTTTGCAATTAAGAGATAAATAATAATATTTATAATTTTTTTGCAACAGGGACTGAAAGAAGGTCAAAATTCGAAGTGAGGCTACTAGGGCATATGAAAGAGCGCTGCTTGTACATTCTCAAACATTTTTTGTTAGGCCGCATAGTTTTCGGCTTTTGATGAAAAATGTAAAAAAGAATACCGTTCCCTTCCCCCCTTATCTACGAAGTTTGCATAAAGAAATTATGTGATAGAAGTTTATGTAATTTTGTAAGTCTTAGGGACTTATAAAATTTGTGTGTTTGCTCCGACTTTTTAAAATACACAGGCTGTGGAAGTTTTATTTCGGCTGGGACTGTTTCTTAACTTTTCTTACTTTACTTTTTCATGGTGCCAGAGTAAAACAACATGAAAAATGCCAAAATTATAATAAATATAATATAGGAACAGTTTTAATTGAAATTTTATTCGTACTAAAACTACACTGAAAAATATGTAAATTACCTATGAAAGCTGCAGTAAGTGACACTAGTAAAAGTAACATACCATGATGACACAATAAATGCAGCTCGGGACCCGCGCTAAGTGGGTTGTGGATGGGAGTTGGTGATCACGAGGAGCAAATGAATACGCCCCGCCCGCCTAACCATATCAGGGTTGACACTACAACTTAATTTTTAAATGTCAGATTTTAACATTCACAATACTATTTTTATACAATACTAAATAATATACTAGAAACAATTCGACTCGTCACCAGAATTGTCTCAGACGAGAATCGAACCCTTGCGAAGCGATCTTGGGAAGTCCGGTCTAATGCTCATACCACCTGAGCTACCGAGTCACTAGTGAAGTCGTCGAAAATTGATCCCCACTGGTGACGAGTAGAATTTTTTTTAGTACCTTACTTTATTATTTAGTATTAATACAACTTAAATTAATTTTAAGATATGAAAATGATTGGTATATAATATTTCAAAGTAAAAGCTTAGGTTTAGATAATAGGTATTAGTTGAATTTATTTGGTTACGAGAGTTATTGAAAATTTGATTTGATTTAAAATTCAACACCCTGAACTAAACGTATAGAACCTTTACATGAAACTCAATAAAAAAATCTTTATTGTTCAGGCTGATTACAAGCATAGAAGCTCAATCATCAAATCATCGATTTGAAACGGTAGCTACAGAAAAATAAGTCAGTATTATCTACATAAATTAGGCGGATTGCTCCCCTGCCCCAAGTAATTAGTCAGATTGTCGACAATAATTCAAATGGATAAAATTAGAATGTATGAATTTACGCTTCAAAACTCAAAATGCTCTAATCACACACGCAATATTATTGGCAATAATGTGCATATTGACAATAATCCTAACTAATATTATAAATGCAAAAGTCCGTTTCTTTGTTTGTTACGTCTTCACGTCTTAACTACTGAACCGATCATCATGAAATTCTGCAAACACATTGTCAGGGGTACAGAGAAGAACATAGGACATACCTTTCATCCCGCAAAAAATAATTGTTCCCGATGGATAATAAAAAACTTCCAAGCAGACAAAGTCGCGGTGGTCGCTAGTATTGTATATTTGCGGGTGGTATTAACGATTATGTCATTATTAAATCATATTGTTCAATATTATTGTTGCCAATATTATTGCGTGTGTGAGGCTAGCCTTTGCGAGATCTTATGTCAATATCGCAATAATCATCATAATTTGGGCTAGGAGAGGTGTGCTTGTGTGCTTTACCCCTTAACAAACAAATTGAAATATTGAAACCTCTTTCGCCAGCCCTAGCGTCGGTCGTCGAGTCGGCCAGGCGCCCGCTACGCGCCCGCCCACCACAACGGCGCTAAACGAGTTTCCGCAAACATTTTAATGAATAACACCTCCCTACCGCCCCCTACCGGCTGCAATGCGCTAATTAAACATTCGAGCCATATTGTTTCGTTACGATGCGGCGGCATTTCGTACCGAGCCACTAATGAGTTTACACAGATTAAAATATTTGTAAGCTGGGAATTAATGTTGTGGTGTATACGTTATATTTATATTAACATAATATTAAGTCGTGAAATATGTGTTGATTTTAATAGGCGCCATTACCTAAAAGAAAGAAATTAGTGATAAATTATTAGAAAATTGAATGCTATAATATAAAAACAGATGTTTTAACTACATTTAGGTAATAAATAAGTAATAGGTAAAGTATTAAAATATCATCTGTGGTAATATATTTCAGTAATTAGTATACCAATTGTTTTAGAAACGGTATTTCTGATTATGATAAAGATCTTCGTATTACTTATTATAACCTCTATTGATACAATGACTTTAATCACATAATTCCAAATCAATCAATCTCCCAAATCAGAACTACGAGGTTCGTAGCAAAATATGGCTCCACAGTTTCGTAGCTCGTAGTCGCTCGTAGCACACTCGGCAATCAGAGTAATTAGTCGTGTGAGCGCCGTAACCGGCCCCGACAGCAGCCCTATTAGTTAATTAATCTTTTTTTCCGCGTTAAAATAGCATTTATAAGCGCGCTGTAAGCCACTGGCTCCTGCCTCCCCTGGCAATCTAGGGTTGACAGTAGTATGATTTCTTAACTCCTATTTTTGTGCAGTTTCTCTCTCACGGCATGTGATTTATTACATGCCGTATATTGTATTGTAGAAGTTTTAAAGCAAAGTAGCTTAGCGTATTCTACTTCTGATGGCGGTGGTTGACACTATTTCACTAGTTTCAATCGGATGGGTGACCAAAAATGATTTATTTAGAGCTCCCGTGCTTTAGAATGCGCTTGAAGCCACTGCATCTCGTCTGCGTTTGCAGTCGTTAATAAGTACCCATCAATCCACATTGGGTCCTCACGGTGGGTGGCCCAGCCTCCTTATCAATTCACAAGCAAAGTTGTGCCCCAGCAGTAGGATATTTAAAAATGGCTGATGATGATCTTGATGTGACGGTCAATAAAAACTAGTACGTGTTTTGACGCGAGCATGTGACATCCCTGATGTGGGAGCTTAACTCTGTTTGCTAGCGGTCGGACAATACAGTTGGCTTACAGTAGCGGACTAATCTATGCGCTTTCAGCGTAACTCAGTGATTACGAGGAAGTAATCACCAGAGTTGTCCTCTTTAGTATATATATATCATGGACTGGAACGTTTTATTATTCGGCATATAAAATCGATTGAATTCGTTTAACTTATAAAATTATTTACCTATTTGGGCATAAGTTGATTGAGAAAAACCTGTCGAAGTTCGGACTAATTTTTCATTTTTGATCAAGCTTTCAAAATTAAGAAATCATCTGCGGGAACAAAATCATTGATTTCCATCGTTTTTGCTTATTCAGCCTAAAGTTCTTGTTCATGCGTTTCCATACAAATCCTGCTTCCTTTCTTACCCCTTTATTTTTCACATGTAGATTATTTTCATGTCGTCAAAGAGTCGTAGGAAAGAACTGAGTGACAATAGCTGGTAGCTAGACGTATTAAACAAACAGACATTAATCAAAATACGTTAGGCATGCAGTCAAAAGGGGCTGCGACGGAGGAGGCTCGCTTCCTTCCTTTGTCCGGAGTCATCCGTTTTGTTTTAACACCCCTTTTAAGTTTCATACACTCATCTCATGTGCATGCCTCCTTTGCTGTAAAGGTGGGAGGACAGTGGACTTCAGTCTTCTGGATGCACTATGGTTACTACATATTTATTCTAGCGAAAAATCACGGCTATCATCGTGAAATGGTCACCGAAACAGCTTAACAAGGTCTCGAGACGTTAGTTAAAACTCATCGATCAATTGGAGTTTTACATTTTACATTACATTTGACACGAACGCGCCAACGTGCAGTTTGGTGATCATTACTGTTGCAACTTTTTTTATTACCCACACGATCCCCAACACTAACAATAGGCCCCGAATTTTCCGTAATCACCACACTTATCCTCATCCACGGAACGAAAAGAGGTAGTACTATAACTAGTTTGATTCTGAAACTGCAAATTGTACAACCTGTGCCAGGTAGAGTATACGTCACTAGTTCGGGAAACAAAAAACTTATGCTTCTCGTCTTATTTCTAAATACAATAACTAACATTCATTTGCATATTTGCATAACTTAGAGAAAATTCGACGAGTGCTAACAATATTTTGCGAAATTTAGAAAGCTGGATTGCCAGAAGTTCTCAGGTCCAAATCATGGTTAAGCATTTTCCAACACAACTTTTCATTAACACAAAAAGTTTTAAGGCCATGGACCACACCTCCGCGCCGGTGGTGTGTCCACATCCTAAAAAGTCTCCGCTTGATATATTTATGATTAAGCAGCGCGCCCAAAGCGGCGCATTGTCTCCGGCCCCTCTGTGGCGCCCCGTCCGTCTTGCTTCACACCACTTCCCCCTTTCTTTGCAGGCACGAGATTTTTTTTAATTATGACGTTGGGCCTTTTTGTCTTTTCAGGCTGCAACTTTGAAGACACCTGTCTGGTACCTACCCGATTTGATGCCGGCATCGAAGTTTTTTTGTTGGAGCGTAAATTTAATCTTGTCACTTGCATAGGATTTAAACTTTAGCATTACCATTTTTTTCTTGTAGATGAATCGAATGAATCAGTTGAAACAATAACAATAGTGTGACCGAGTTAATTTAGTACTATAATGAGCTTTTTGGGATTTGATATACATTTCTGTCTTGTAAGCAAACTTTCTTAAGCCAGTTTTCATAATCAGAAGATAACTAACTACTGTATATTATTATATACCTATCTACATTAATTTTTCACCCCATGGATTCTATAATATTGGTATTAAGTTATCGGATAACATACAAAAGATATCTCTTTTATGTCATCCGAGTTAAATTCTATGCCATCAATTTTCTTACAGAGGCAATAGCACTAATTTAAATTAAAGAGACACATACCAACATTGTTAACCGTTCAATAATTTCCATTAAATCATAATCAATAAGTAAATGCGTACGAAACTATCGACTAGAAAAAGTTTAAGCAAATACATTTGTTTATTTACATGTACAGCAATAAAAACCGAATGATGTTCTATCGGCAACATTTCTGCTTTACCACTCTTAGGTGAAAATCGCTTGCATGCCGCGCCGCGCCGGTTAATTCATGCAGGGGCGATACGCGCGCTCACAAATTTTCTGCAAAATGGTAAAGCATGTGAGTTGCCGACCGTACCTACCGACGCTAGAACGGCAATGACATCAGCGTTTATTTGTGGCCGGCATCCAATCTGGCTGGCGCAGTGGCACAATATCAGCAGGCAGCGGATGCACCTTCCACCATTCCTATTTGGTTCAATTATGACATCTGATTTGTGGTAACCTTAAAAGTTCAGCTTGGTGTCTATGATAGAGAAGAAAATAAAGTACCTATGACGTAATATGACGTAATCATCAATCTTATTTGCAATTTGGTTACAACTTGAAAAGTTCTGCTTGTTTTGAAGTTTCTTCAGAGGTTGGTGCCTAAATTCAAATTTATAATGGTTTAAAAATAAACAATTAGAGCATTGCAATCCGCATCTCTCTCGTCGAATAGTCACTGTTTAATTTGTATTTCGCTATTCCCATTGAATCCGAGTCCCACAAATGTAGGCAAACAGGTGATCATTATTGTAGAAATCTGCTTCGGCGCCGAAACCCCGATCAATGTGGGGGTACTGCCTCCCTCCACTGCACCTGCAATCTAATGAATATTGTACTCGCCAATAGTTGTTGCTTCAGTATGGTGCTTACTGTATCTATTCAAATTTGTGCGAAATAATAGTAAATAAATAAATGGAACAGTTGCGAATGTAGCCCATTAGTAGCCAGTAGCGTTCGATGCCAAATTTGAGATTTTAGCATTCACAATGTTATTTTTATACAATACTAAATAATATACTAGAAGAAATTCGACCGAGTCACTCGGTAGCTCAGCGGTCAGAGCACTGGACCGGACAAATATGATCTGGTGCGAGTCTGATGATTTTTTTTATATTATTAAGTATTATATTTGTTCAGTGTTTCCATTCAGGTATTGCTTCAGTGCGTTAACTTGAAAATGAGTTGCAGTATGCGTTAAAATCCTTATTACGTCCGTTGTCAGCAGTGATGATGAAAAAAGAGTTTGATAAAATTGAAGTTCTGTTACGCCACTATTTTTACTAAACAGTAGCTAATTATCGAAATTTCATAGCTGAAGTCTAATTGTCTTTTTTCAGTAAATTGTAAGAGCCAACGCATTCTGACTTGGTATTTTTCAGTCAATTACTTTACGATTATTTTTAACCGACTGTAAAAAAGTAGGAGGTTCTCAGTTCGTCGGTAACTTTTTTTAGATGTTTTACTCGATTACTCGAAGACGGCTGTTTCGATATGAAAAAAATCTTTTTTTAAGCGTACACTTTCCAAATGGTCCCATAGTCATCAGGTCAGGATCTGATGATGGAATCCTGGAGAAATGAAGGGAACACTTCAAATATTATTAGGCACACTTACAGCGATTTGAGTGTTTACTTTAGTAACTCGTGCAACTGATGAGGAAGACCACAGATGGTCATCATAATTACTATACTAAGTATTTCACAGGTGCGGTACCAGAGGAACTCCTTAATAATTAACGCCCCTGCATCGGAAAAAGCAGTATTTTGTAAATGATGATAAGTAGTTGGCATTTGGCTATTGTTACTTAGCTAATATCGTTGTATGAAGGCCTACCAACAAAAGTAAAAAAAAAAAATTTTACAAAACCTTCAAAAACATTAAAAAACATAACAAAAAATAAACGGCTCTAAAAACAAGAAATATATTTTTAAAACTGCTTAATTACTCACTCGTAAGTACTCATATTTAATATTATAAACGTCTTATAATGTCAGTTGGGGTCTTAAAAAAATTACGAAGCAGTTTTCTTTTTATTTCATAAAAAGTGGGCTAACTTTTAAACTTAGTGATCACATTTAATATAAATTCCCTTTCTTTACACAGTGAAGTGACACAAAGAAATAATAGTGTGAACCACTTTGTTACGACGGACGTCTCGACTAAGCATTTTTCAAACATAAAAGCTATTTAGCTTCTCTACACTTTTCTGTGTTCAGCTAGTTAACTAGCTAATACAACTTTTAAATTTTCTTTTAACATATTTTTCCAAAAGGCTGTTGGATATTTTTCAAGTTGGAAGTTATGGCAGTCGCACATCTGTTTAGTAATGGATTTAGACGTTGCTTAAGGTTGCGAGGGCTCTAAGGGGTAGAAGGAAACTATTTTCCATGATTTCCTAGTGAATGTCTATCGCATGTGTACACACGACGGCACCTCAGGCTATACATGTTGACCTTGAGACCGCCTTTATGCCCTACGTAATAAGAGCTGTTTTCACAGTGTAACTGTATAACCTGACGTGCTGTCGTGTGTACATACCTAATCCTAGCAATTGCGATTACGGCGACTACATCAATTGCGAACCAACTGCATTGCCTTAGTTATAATTTCAAAAAGTATGTGATCAAAGATTTAAATAATCTTTCGAAAAAATGGTTCACAACACCCAAAGAACTTATTGAATGATCAAAAAGTCATAAACGTATGAAGGGGAGGCGCGCTTTTATAAGAGCACCTCTCGACATGCTATTAATACGAAAACAATTCATCCCTATCTGGTAAAGCAGCTCTTACACTGCGGACGCTTTTAACGGGGTAGCTGATTGACGTTTTTTTTAACAACTTTAAAAAGTTGAATTTTAAGAAATAGGTTTAATTGAGTTTTAAATTAAAACGTAGTTGAATTTTTAATTACTTTTTAGAACACTAGCGTTATAAATGGAAAATACAATACTTTTTTAAATTATCTTTACAAATCGGCAATTTCATACGTGAACTGCTTAAACCTCTAATATAAATCGAATAGTTTTCTGAAATTTTTAAGGGTCCTACACACTGTACTGGTGGTACGGCGTACTAGTGAGTTTAACCGCAAGGTATGCCGGCATGACTGGGCATGTCTGTATCGGCACCAGCAAGCCCATGCCACCACCAGCACAGTCTGTAGGAGCCATAAAAGAAAGAACATAAGTTACATCCTTGACATTACATTTAAAAATAAAAGCCTGACATTTTTCGTGCGAAAATGGCCGCCACTGTAAGCTAAGTGATCCCCAAAGACTATGCATATGCGCACCGGCTGCAATCAGCGATCGCCGCATTGTGGTGCAGATTAAAATTTTAGGGTTCACCCGCTAATGTGATTGCAGTGTTTCCTCGCTACGGAACCAGCCGGGTGATTAAAAGCGCCTATTATAGGGGCGGTCTGTTACATCACATTTGAGATTTGATTTCGCGATGATGGATTTGAATGGCAATTTTGACTTTTGATGATGATGGTATTAATACTTCTGTGATGCAGTTCAATGAAAGTTTTCAAGGAAGGTAAATAACTTTATAGTAATTAACTAGTGTATTAGTCAAGTATTATGATCCTTCTTTAGGTAACCAAAAAGTGTGTTTTTTCAGGACATTAATGATTTAATGACTTAGGCATCTACTTATAAGAATTATAAATTATTTAAAGATGGTAATTAATTTCTAATAGCAAATTTTTTCTACTTCATTTTTGTGAGCCAGTAAATTAATAAAAACTAGTAAAAAACATCGAATAGTAATGTAATGTACTGTATCTTAAATTAGAAAAACCAATTAGCACCTTGTATCAGCGCCACCATGCGCCGCCGAGTAAGCAATTAGATCGGGCTGCATTGTTCGCGTTATCGCGCAAAGTTGATTAAAACGTGCCTGAGCGATGGACCTCAATGGAGTCAGATTGGATGCACCGTGATTGATTAGCTTACATCAACTGACGAGTCATATGCGACTAGTTCGTAATTACACACTTGAAACTTAAGTTTCAATCAATTAATGAAGTAATTTTTATTTCTTTACTTTATGCAGACTTTATGGCATAAATTGTTTTTAATGAACTTTGCAAGAAACTTTAAATTGGTCATAAACTCTACATTTTTATGTTTTTTTTAGTCTAGAGATAGTTTTGGCTTTTGAGAAGAACGCAGGCTTGAGGCTAATATTATTCGTAAAATTCCCACGGGAAGCGAAATTCCTCATACCGTTTAAAATCTAAAAAAAATGCGCCACTTAAATATAATTTCAGTAATAACAGTACAAAAATGCGTATACGCTTGAAATCTTCCTGCAGCATTTTGATATCATCGTTTTAGCGATGTGCTCATTCAATATTTCGATAAACATAATGTATTCGATATTGGATATTAACGTATTCAGCGGCGCCGGCCCGCGATTTTCATTTTGTAATTTTTACCGAGTGCGCGTTCGACGAATAGCGGTACTCAATCCTCAAGAGAATTAATATTTTTTAGATGGAAATCGAGAAAGTTGAGAATTTTTTAAAAAATTTATAATATGGGTCAAATCTATTTTTATTTATACGTATCCGATTTACCTCCCATTCCTAAATTCGAGAAACGATTCGTTTTGCTTATGGGTGGTAGAATTTTGACACATTTACTATATGGACTTAATGTCAAAATACTACCATCCGTAAGCGAAACGATTCGTTTTCGAATATAGGAACCGGCCCATAAATACCCACCGTAAGGGTGGCAATGGCGGTCTTATATTAATTTCCATTACGTGTGCTATGATGAACACCTATAACACCTAATATTCCCATTGCATCTGAGAATTAAATACTAACTCGGTTTAAAAAACCTAGAATTTTCCAGCTGCTAGGGATTATGTCACCCACTGACCCATCAGATAGTCATATTTTTTTATTATCTAAGGGTTTACATTTTATGGGTCTGTTTAATGTGTTCCGGATAGCACTATTACCCTCTGATTTAATTTGAAAAATATAAAAGATTTTAGAGTTAACATATGTCTCTTAGAAACCTAATAAGAATCTATGAAACTGGATCTGTTTGACATTTAAAAAGTAGGTTCTAAGTACCGTACTAGGAGCTTAATTGACAGACAATTAGACATTCTGTTGTGATAAGAAAAATATGTCAAATCATCTGTCAAGTAAGCTACACAACTTACTTTTTGATTGTGAAACAGACACTAACCCCAATCATAACAGTAACTGGAACAGGTGGTAGGAAAATATAGACGATTCAAAAGTGCTTAATTATTAAGTTTATTTGAATAAAGAAATTTTGACTTTGAACTAATTAAAGTATATAGTTGAAACAGTTTGAGGTCCACCGTTGCCCGCACGCAGATTGTTTGCTCCATATAATTTTATAGGAGCCACGGTGGGCGAGCCAAATGAAAACTCCGTCCGTAACAGTTAAAATATTCTCCCAACAAGCTCACACAAAGGAACACATTTACTTAATATATTTCATTCATCGAAATCTGTTTCAAGTGGAAACGGGAAAAAATGTGCCTTGTAAAAGAATTAAGTTTCTTTTTACTTCATTCCATTGAAATGCTTATGATTTTAAAAGATTTGAGTCTAGTAATTGATTACCAAAATATGGTCAAGTAAGTATGTATATTTTTAAACAATACATATAAGTAATAGGTAGCCTATCTGCTACCAGATGAAGACTAAATACATATGTATTATGAATGACTAATGCCCGGTTTCTGAGGTACTTGTCTGTGGATTATCAGAGGATTAACTTTATCGGAGGGGTCTATATTATCTGGTTTAAAGTTAGTATTTTTTTACTTTAAACCAGATACTATGGTCCCCTTCGATAAAGTACCTCAGAAACCGAGGGTAAGGGGTTACATAAACTGGAAAGCCAAAACTAGGAAATGCTGACACTGGTTAACTAACTATGTTGCTTGTATGTATGTATATTACATTACACAACAATATAATTGCCCGTTTATTTATTACACAATAATATTACCATCAGCCATTTTTAATGTCCTCACTGCTGAGGTACAGGCTTTCCTTATAGGTGGATAAGGAGGATGGGCCATGATCCACCACGCGGGCCCAATGCGGATTAGTGGGTGCTAAGTACTGCAAATGCAGCTTAAAGTGTCTCCGAAGCACGGAGGAGCTCGGGATAATAAATTTTTGGTCACCCATCCCATGACCGACCCTTATGAAAGTTGTTTAACCTCCGCAATCGCTGGGCCAGGCGCTATACCACTGCGCCACCGAGCTCCTCCATAATATCCATACTTTAAAATTTTAGAGCCAGACACAATAGAAAATCTATCTTGTGTAGTCGATAAGCACCTAGTAAACATTTAAATTACATACTACAGTTATCGAAAAATATTACTGGAAATGTTTTGTTTAGATAGTTTTTTGTTTGCTTACAGTAATATTGTTTTATAGTGTTATGTCACTTTCACTTTTGTTTAATACAAAATTAACATTCAAGTTACTTATGTAACATACTGATATACAATGCTTATATTTTGTGAATAAAGGGTACAATTTTGTTTGCAGATGATGACACTATTTTCTATTGCAAAATAACTACTCAGTAAAATAGAACCCCTTGAAAATTCCCGGTTCTTCTTTAATTGTCATACATCAGACAAAAGAAACACAGATAACGAAAGGGAATGTCTTAGTTGGGACATTCATTACAACAGTGACGGCGGAGGTGTCGCGCGTTAATCAGAGACGTGCGTGCCGAGTAATCAGCTACCTGCCTGCATACAGCCGCATAGAAGCGGCATCGCCGGAAATGTATGCGATTGCTGTGGATATTTATGGATGTTGCATGATTTCTTTATTCGATACATAAGTACTTCTTGTAGCACGCTAATTCGAGACGTGCGTGCCTAGTAATCAGCTACCTGCCTGCATGCAGCCGCATGGAAGCGGCATCGCGGGAAATGTATGCGATTGCTGTGGCTATTTGTGGATGCTGCATGATTTCTTTATTTGATACATAAGTACTTCTTGTAGCACGCTAATTAGTGACGTGCGTGCAGAGTAATCAGCTACCTGCCTGCATACAGCCACATAGAAGCGGCATCTCGGGAAATGTATGCGATTGCTGTGGATATTTGTAGATGTTGCATGATTTCTTTATTTGATACATAAGTACTTCTTGTAGCACGCTAATTAGAGACGTGCGTGCCAAGTAATCAGCTACCTGCCTGCATACAGCCGCATAGAAGCGGCATCGCCGGAAATGTATGCGATTTCTGTGGATATTTGTGGATGTTGCATGATTTCTTTATTCGATACATAAGTACTTTTTGTAGCACGCTAATTCGAGACGTGCGTGCCAAGTAATCAGCTACCTGCCTGCATACAGCCGCATGGAAGCGGCATCGCGGGAAATGTATGTGATTGCTGTGGCTATTTGTGGATGCTGCATGATTTCTTTATTTGATACATAAGTACTTCTTGTAGCACGCTAATTAGTGATGTGCGTGCAGAGTAATCAGCTACCTGCCTGCATACAGCCGCATAGAAGCGGCATCTCGGGAAATGTATGCGATTGCTGTGGATATTTGTAGATGTTGCATGATTTCTTTATTTGATACATAAGTACTTCTTGTAGCACGCTAATTAGTGATGTGCGTGCCTAGTAATCAGCTACCTGCCTGCATACAGCCGCATAGATGCGGCATCTCGGGAAATGTATGCGATTGCTGTGGATATTTGTAGATGTTGCATGATTTCTTTATTTGATACATAAGTACTTCTTGTAGCACGCTAATTAGTGATGTGCGTGCCTAGTAATCAGCTACCTGCCTGCATACAGCCACATAGAAGCGGTATCGCGGGAAATGTATGCGATTGCTGCGGATATTTGTGGAGGTTGCATGATTTCTTTATTTGATACATAAGTACTTCTTGTAGCACGCTAATTAGTGACGTGCGTGCCAAGTAATCAGCTACCTGCCTGCATACAGCCGCATGGAAGCAGCATCGCGGGAAATGTATGCGATTGCTGTGGGTATTTATGGATGTTGCATGATTTCTTTATTTGATACATAAGTACTTCTTGTAGCACGCTAATTAGTGATGTGCGTGCCTAGTAATCAGCTACCTGCCTGCATACAGCCGCATAGATGCGGCATCTCGGGAAATGTATGCGATTGCTGTGGATATTTGTAGATGTTGCATGATTTCTTTATTTGATACATAAGTACTTCTTGTAGCACGCTAATTAGTGACGTGCGTGCAGAGTAATCAGCTACCTGCCTGCATACTGCCGCATAGAAGCGGCATCGCGGGAAATGTATGCGATTTCTGTGGATATTTGTGGATGTTGCATGATTTCTTTATTTGATACATAAGTACTTCTTGTAGCACGCTAATTAGTGACGTGCGTGCAGAGTAATCAGCTACCTGCCTGCATACAGCCACATAGAAGCGGTATCGCGGGAAATGTATGCGATTGCTGAGGATTTTTGTGGATGTTGCATGATTTCTTTATTTGATACATAAGTACTTCTTGTAGCACGCTAATTAGTGATGTGCGTGCCTAGTAATCAGCTACCTGCCTGCATACAGCCACATAGAAGCGGTATCGCGGGAAATGTATGCGATTGCTGTGGATATTTGTGGATAGATCCTATAAAAATAATTAAAAAGAAAATCTTAACCTCTTCCAGGCAGGTGTTCGCAACTTCTTGCGGTCGCGTCTCAATCATCTCATGTAGGTGCATTAGTTGATGGCGTCACCGCTGCTCGCTCCTCACCTCACGTTCTAATTGCTCTTAAAAGATTGCGCCATAAGCTAGAGGTGTACAACTGAAAAATGTATACAAACATGCTCTTTTTAAAAGGGCAGCCGTCGGTTGCAATTGTTGTGTGAACGCGAAGTAATAGGTTGTGAACAGTTGGTGTTATTATGAAAAATGACAATGTTATGACTCGATGCCTCAGCATTCTATAATTTAAACACAGAATATTATAGGAAGTCACACTGCACCTTGTGTTAATTAAACTACAAGGCAGTTCTCTAAAACTAACAGACTTACTATTTTGTAGCAGTACTGTAAATATAAGTAAGTAAATTAGATTAGATAGGAATGGAAAGTTTACAATGTTATAGTTAGTTTTATACACAGATAGAAAAAAAATACTTTGATATTTTTCATAATTTCCATTTTGCTACTTAACTAAATACCGTATTAAAAAATAAATAAGGGATAAACATCCTCTACCATTAAATATAAATAAAGTAACAAATTATAAAGTAGCGAAAGTAGAATTTGAATTAAAAAGTTTTTATGTAATTGTTACTCAAATTAATAATGATGGCGTAATCTAATTTATTACAA
Organism: Catoptria pinella; assembly: GCA_963556745.1. Taxonomy (NCBI): domain Eukaryota; kingdom Metazoa; phylum Arthropoda; class Insecta; order Lepidoptera; family Crambidae; genus Catoptria; species Catoptria pinella. The sequence goes on from OY750771.1 coordinate 4,388,343, forward strand.
AACATAATCATATTCTAACCAATCCAATAACCATTAGCTAATTGTTTGTCGTCTTTCTCTCCATTCTATTCATCTCGTTACAAAAGAAATCTGAATTTATTTTATAGACTTTTCATACCGTAATTTCATCCGAGAAAATTCCATGCCGTCATTGTACAAAAGGAAAGTAATTTATGACTTCTAAAACGAATATGCAGGCCCATTGTTGTTTCAAAAAAATATCCCAATTACGTTGTGGTGGGAGAGAACATAATCAAAAGTGATCCCGCCTGCAAGGACCGGGAGCGGCCTAAGATGAACATTGAATATGAATCACCGTAGAATAATGACAGGATGAATCATTGTCTCAAAGAAGATTTTAGTGATGCATATATTAGTGATGGGTCATAGGTAGATTTTAGATTTCTAGGCTATTTCAATATATGTGTTGTGGGCTTTGAACCGGGCCGACCAAAATCTGCCTGGGCAGATCATGATTATGCCGCCGGCATTTCATGATTTAAAGGCATTTCGTGATTTGTCGTTCAAATCTTAACGGTAACTATCCGGAATTTATCAAGAACCTGGTGAAAATGGTCGTTAATGCTTTGTTTTTTTCCAACAAATTCAAATAACGTTTGGATGACTTATACAAAATTAACATTTTCACCTCTCCAGCACGAAAAGGGCGCTTGTGCGTAAGAACTCGCACCAAAATAGATTTTTGCTGCGAGCGTGAGGCAGTGGTTTTTTTTATTTCTAACGTGGTGTTAGAAATAAAAAAAACCACTGCCTATTTGAAATAATTAAGAAAAAAGAAATAAAAATTGTGTTTTATGATTGTAAATGAATAAATAAGAGAAAAACACAAGATAATGTGAACAAAAATGACGGGATTATACTTTACTCTTTACTCTATGAACCAATTTTTTTCAGCATAGGTTTGATTGAACTATTTTAGTGATATTATTACAAAAATGAGTGGGTCCAGCGTGGAAAACAGTTGTCTAACTCCAAAAGAGTTGAGGGATTTAGATTTTTACCAGAAAAGTCATGTGAAAATAACTATTCTCATCTATAACACTTTTGACGCTGATAGAGGTGAAAAGTTGTATGTTTAACACGAGACTAAAATTTTGTGATGTCTCCTCGTGCCTATAACTCCTAGCGACTACTTCGCTAGTTCGTAATTTTAAGTCGCACTCGCAGCACAAATTGACTTTGGTCTCTTGTATAACAAATAACTATTTATACTGTATTGGTGATGATATTTATTGATCCAATTCTAGCTGACAAAGGCTGACAAATAAAATTCCAACAAGCCTTTCCTCTCCACAGGCCGTCTTACCCCACCAGGACTCGGTGGGGAGACTGGATGAAAAATTTTAATTCCGAATGCAGTTTGCTAAAGAGCGCACAATAATACGCCAGGAATATTCGCCAGTAGATAATGTACAAAAAGATTTCCACATTTATTCCCATTATTAACCACGCGGTTTTAGTAAGGCTCTACTCAACTTTGTAATTAGTCTCAAGTTTGTAATTAGTTGTCATACTGTTTCGCTGTATGGATGATAATTTTTTGTAGTTATTTGTTTTCCAAGAATCATTATATCAGAAGAGGGGTTTACAGAAGGTATGCTAAGATAAATAATATGCCAAGATGTTCAAAGTTAGCATATAATATTTAAGTAATTCTAACTTTAGAAAATATTTAACTTTCGTGAACTCTGAAATCGTGAAAAGAGTAATTATTAGGTATGTTGCTTTTTTTATAAAACATAACTAATTATTGTACCTACGCTTTGTAAGCTATTTTAGAAATAAGCACGACAAAAAATTACTAGTACTAGTAACATAGGCATCAAAAGAAATCTTGATAAAAATGACACTTTCTCAAAGCACAGCCGGGCGATTCCGAAACGAAGCTCGCAACTCACTTCGAAACAGCGTTGCCAGAATGTTACAAAAGTAACATTTTACGTTACTTTTGAACCTCTCATGTTACCTCCATGTTACACGACTCAATATGTTACTTTGTGTTACTTTTTAGATTTTCCAGCAAACAAAAAAATATCGTTTTTGTTCGTCATCTTGGCGCACTTGATTTTGTGAACTACTGAATGCGACATATTCACTCACTCGCCTGTATTTCTCAATTTTCCACCCCGCTTACTTAAGCATCGCAAGTGAGTCGAGTGGTGACTAGCAGCGAATGATTATGTACAATCGATTTTAAAATTTTAAATGCATAAACAAAATCATTAGGTACAGGTTGATTGTAATGATTTTTTTTTACCGAACCGTCCTCACCGCAAGGCCCGGAGCGCGCGGCGCGCTACGCACACCGCGACTAGGCTTTTACATGAATGGGTACAAAAATATAGCCATTTTTTCAAACACAAACCCACCTATGTAGAATTTTATTCTATAAAACTAACTAAAAGTTTTTTTTAAACTGATACTAATTAGTTTACTAGTGGATAGGGGCCCACATCAGGCATTTTTAGCATCGCCAGTCGATTTCGATCAACAGTTTATTACGATGTTTAAAAAATGGGACAGGAAACTTATTTTAGTTTTTGTGTAATAAAATGCCATATTATAGTATTGTATCGTTTTCCACAAAAAAAAAGGAAGGTAATGTTACTTTTCTCGTGAAAATGTTACTTTTTGAGCTATCTCATGTTATATTTGACTATCTGCCACTGGCAACACTGCTTCGAAAGTCACTTCGCATTGGTTTAATATTGGATAAATTATTGTAGGTTACTTTATCAATTGAAAATTAAAATTAGATAACTACATAAGCAACCTGAAATCTCTTGCAATTAATAAATTAGTCTATCATCATCTTATTTCTAATATCAAACTCGCTCAAAGTGAGGTGACTTTCGAAGTGAGTTGCGAGTTTCGGAGTAGCATGGCAGTTCGGTAAACTAACCTTTACAGCTAAATCAACGTGAAATCAATGAAATTGAAGCATGCAAGCCGACTGAGGAAAAACGCGTAAAAAGTCAGATTCGGCCCACCTCAATCCAACCATGCCCGCCGCGAACTCGTTTGATGATTACGGATGCGAATCCGAAAATATCCGGTGCTGAGCATGTCTGTAGGCTAGCGGCAATCCCCTAATTAGGTGGAACAAGTTTGTTAAAAAAATACTTACGTCGGAAGGTCGACAAAATTAAATACCTAATTAAACTATTTTTTCGGTTCATTTATTTACTACAGGTTAACTTTTCAAACGTAAGATCACAGTTACCTGTCAGTTTAGGTTTAAACCAATTAAATTAAATGTCATTCACAAACGAGAAAGACAAATTGATGACAAAACTATTATTAATGAGGTATTTAAATTAATATGTCTGCCCTTTTCCGTTCTCAAAGTATTTTTTTATTTATATTATTTAAATAAGTTACATAACTAATCTATGTAATATTGTTGATACTTGTCTTATAATTATTAAGACAAGTGCCTTTCATTTCCCGGGTAAAATACTATAAGACAAGTACCTCCCCTTTTTTACCTATTCCACACTTAGCTACGCTTACATATTATGCAATGTTTTAAATTGTCTTTATTTAAAAAAAATGTGATATCAACATGAGTTTTCCAAATCCTAATGATTAATTCATTGGGATTTTGGTCAATTGATTATTGTATGCTATGTATGATGAAATGAGACATCTGATTTTTAAACGGTTTTACTTAGCTTGCCCTGTTTGTTGTTGTTGTTTTTTTTCTTCAATTAAGTAACCAACTTTACTTAAAATAAAACAAAACTATCAAATCACAACTCCGTTTAAGGTTCTGTAAAACATTTTAAATTCAAATTCTCTATCTTAATTTACTCATCACGAAAACGAGATTACAGAAAACCATTTTCCAACATCTTTCATTTAGACTCCACCGTTTACGAGTGATATTCCAAATTATGTGATTAAAGTCGGCACAAACGTTTTAATCAATGTTTACGTGAATAGCTCTTAATGGCTGAATGTTCGCCGCAAATCTATTAAGGTGACTTTGTGGGAGCTAAACGTATTGCCGATCTTTTGCGGACGCATTTAGCTTTTCAATGAGATTTCAGCTGAAAATCATTCGTGAATTGAATGCTTTTCATGTGGGTGTTTTAGTGAATAAACTTTTTGAAGGTTGGATAAATCACTATAAGACTTTAATTATATTAAACCTTTTGAAATTATTAGGAAAATATTGGTCAATTTCGAGCATATACTTAGCAGTTTTAAAGAAACGGACATGAATACCACAAAATTATGAAAAATGGGCAAACTTGATTGGATTTGAATCACAAATTGAGTCTGCTGATCTTGTGTACCGGCTCAGAGTTATATTATTAGTCCTAAACGTCAACTCCATAGAGCCAAATTGGAATGTTTATATTTTTTTTCGCATCGTACAGAAACAGTCATGCTTAACAACTTTATAATACACCCTTAATTTTTAAGTATTTCTAAAAATTAAATAGGGTTATCGGACCACGTTGCTGAATGTCATGCAGTGAAAATATCGGAAAAAAAATCTCGATTAATCGGCGAACTCACAAAGATTTTTTTCATTTTCATTTCGTAAACAAGAAAGTATCTTTTGACTACGCGCGTGCAAGTCTATGAATGAGCTTCAAATCCTAAAATCTAACTAGAACCTAAGCTTTGGTGCGATATGATTATGTAAAGTATGTATCCTTCCCATTAGTAAAGTACCTTCACATCGGTCGAGTGATTTGTACGCCGGTTTTGAAGGTGTCGCCATCTCTGAGGTCCCGGGTTCGATCCCCGGCTGGGTCAATTTAGAAAACTAACTTTTTTATATTGACTCAGGTCTGGGTGTGTGTGTTTACCACTGTTGTCTCTGATTTCCATAACAGCTAACAGCAGTGCTTTAGCTACTTACTTTGGGATCAGAGCAATGTTTGTGATGTTGTCTAATATTTTTATTTATTTACATCTTAATCCGTTCATTTATCGGTTTTCCAAGGTGTTTGTCCCACGATTGGATTACAGGGAGGGGTGTGGGATGAGGAGGGCCAACAATTATTGAGCAAATGTAATAGCGGCATTGTGACAGACGAACGGCTCCGAACAGAGGGCTCTGTGCACAGACGCCGGGCCGGCGTTGATTAGTACACAGAAATTATAGTGGAGTCGCGTTTCAGGTGTCCGACGATTGCGATAAAGAACACCTACTGATTCAATGTATTTACTTAACTGCTAAAATCCAATGTTTTAAAAATCGCAGCCATTTTTAATGTCCCCACTGCTGGGGCACCCTGTTACAAAAATTTATGATTAACACCTAGAAAAAATATGGTGAAAACTACAGCTTTAAATCATTGTCTTATAAACAGGGACCTTTTACTTTGTTGGTTAATTTTCTGGCGGTTTAAAATGCTGTATTAATTATTTATCGGCATAATAACTACAAAGAGGCCTACTCCACTGCGTTCCCTGTTCTTGATTATATTTGCGACGAGCCACGGACACGCCCCCACCCATCCCCTATTATATGCCAGCCTCAATTCAAAACGTTCTAAAACCATTAATATTTCAACCGAGTTTCAAACTTGTGTTTGAGTCAGCAAGGGTTAGAATCAAATGACATCGTATTGCTTATGAGTTCATTATTCCCTAGTGTTTCGATTTGACTATAAAATAATACACATTAAGCTTTGTCTGCAAGTCATTGAAAGCAAGTGATGTTTCGGCATTCAATAAATTTAATTAATTAAAATTCGCTCTCCGATGATTGGAGGACTATATTGAATTGTTGTATGAGTTTTAAGTAAATTACTTGTTTCTGTTGTTGATTGAAAAGCTTTTTTCATGAACTTTCAATATTTTGTTGTACTCAATAGTGTTATCTCTAGGTATTGCTGCTTAATTTTTTAATTGGGGATTTTTACAAAAACACTTTTGATACAAAAAACAAATGAACGTATTTTAATCGTTTTTCATATTTTTATAGTATACCAACTATAAAAATTATTATCAATTTAATACGATAAAATGAGTAAACTAAGAAAACACCGTCTCTCAAATCTTTCTTCATTATTAGGGTGGGTACCTACAGGTTCGCGAACCTCCGCACTCATATTTGAGCAGTTGGAGCTGAACGACCAGGGAATTGACATCGACGTTGAGTTAACACCAATGACCGATTATTAGTTAGAAACAACGAAACAATTATTCCGCGTTCTTGTAGAGTATAGCGCTCCATGACTTTACATATTTTGTTTACTTCACAAAATAATGTAGAAGATGAAAATTTTAAAAAATTACAGCACCTTCCGAAGAGGTGATTACTTTGCGCCACCCTGTATTTAAATGCCACTCACACACGCGTGCGCGTACGCTTCGCAAAACAAGATGCGAGTTGCTAAGAGGTTCCATTGTTTAATGCCACAATTGCCCATGGATGCACAGGCCCTCGGAAGAAACTGACCAAGAGTCCTACTGGATATACGCTGCCTAAAAAGGATTGATACTTGTAAAAAAATATTATCTTAGTTCAGACAAAAGTCAGAGTTCCCCACTTCATTTGAAGATTTTGCAAACTGTTAATGAAAACTTTCACAATAACTTATAAAATAAATTAGCAGCCACTGAAAACCTGTTTCTAGTAAGTACGAGTGTAAGCAACTTTTTCGTCATTGAAAACTATTACATAGGTAGTCTTTTATACTCGCATCGAACGTTTTACCAACATGGGTGAAATAGGTGTAATGTCCGATAGTTTTCGATATCGTTAACACCCTCGCTGCGCTAAGATTTTCTTACAACTTTCAGATAGAATGTTTGAGACCTATTATGACTCGTAGTTAGGCTTAACTTCTGCTTCTTTTTTGCGCCCATTTTTCTTGTCAGCTAAAAGACGTCATAATGGGTGGTAGGATAAAAGAATTGACGATTTAAAAATGCTTGTTATGTGAGCTTATTTGAATAAAGAATTTTTCAATTTCAATTTCAATTTCAATTTCTGTGTGTATGAGACCTAATCGATGCCATAACGAGAAACGAGAGTATCGGTTTGTAAATATCCCAAAGGTGTAATTAACTAGCTACTCTATTATAATATAGGTTCGTACAAAGTCCTGACAATTATATAAAGAGTAAGTCCAATAAGATTTTACGGTTTCGATTCCAACTCTCAACGCAAGAAATCATGACATAATTTTTATAAAAAATAGTGATGGGAATAGAGCAAAATGGCAGAATTGTCGATTACATGGTTTTATTTAAAAAATAAACGAAATGCCTTTCATTAAAGAAAGAAAGTAGCACATTGTTTGTTTGCATTTAATGCAATAAGTGATTAATGAGCTTTACCCGCACCGGCGCTGGCGCACCGCTCCTTGCGTCTACGAGGTCTATAACAGCTTAGGAGATGCGTAAGATCTCCTATTCACAGAGTTAATCAAATTTCAATCAGTGCGTTAGCTCAGTAGGTAAACACCTAATCGATCGCTAATATAAATTTTATTGTAAGAATCAGTTACCCTTCAATGAGAATTAAAAAAACAAATCGTCTCTTTCCTACGCTTAGAAATAAAGTTGTAGTACTTTATCGCACAGAGCGAGAGAAGAATATTTTGAACCCCGCATAGGCTGAATGTTACGTAGGAGATTCTTTATATACACCCTAACGCATGGAACGTGTAACTAACGGTTTTCATAAACTAGAATTCATGTATTTTTGTAAGTATAATTGAAAAAAATCGCCGTTCAAGTTAAACCTTAAATGGTAAATCTTATACGCTAATACAGTATTGTAGGTACAATACTTTTGCATACAATTTAAAAACCTAATTTCTAACTAATATTTAATTGCAATATTGTTCAAGTTTTAAATTGTATTGTTCACAAATTGATTTCCGCACTGTTTCCTTTTTATCAATATGAGTCTAAAATAATTAGTTACACATTCTTATTGAGCAGCAACTATCAACCACAGTAGAACACTCTACACTAAATTTGGACGGTCGAGATACAGAGCTACGGCGAAACGATGCGCCCAACTACCGCTCCCTACGACTAACTCACTGTGGAATCACTCTATTAAAATATACATTATTTACTCTTTTAAAAAGGTATGCGGGTCTGATATAAAATAATAGCCTCTCTGGTTATAAAAAATCATCATCATCAACCATTTTTTTAACGTCCTGACTGCTGCTTCACAAATAAGAAGGATACTAATACGTAATGTGGGTTAAATAATTGACCGAGCGAGCACGAAGCGTCTCTGTTTCAGCTTGAGCAAAAATGCTTCCGTGTGTCCGTCCGGCTGTTCTCCTCTACGGGTTCTCAAACGATTCTCGTGAAATTTTGTGAACAGGTTCAATAATTAATTATTTTAGTTGTCGATTTCATTTTTTTGGAAACTATTCGTAATGGCGGAGATACGGGGAAATCATATTTCTGACATTTCGAAAAATGTTCAATAATACCAAATAATATACTAGAAAAAATACGACTCGCACCAGATCATGTTCTTGGACGGGAATTGAACCCGCGACCTTTGAATATCCGGTCCAATGCTCTGACCGCTGAGTTACCGAGTCACTAGTGGGAACGTCGAATTTCTCCTAGTATATCAACTTTTACGCTGCAAGCCAGCGCCAGTATATTATTTGGTATTATATAAAATACATTGTGAATGCTTAAATCTCAAAATTTAAAAAATGTTTAATAATGTCACAAAACTTGTTTGTTACCCTTATTAAGACGCATAAACGTGTCGGGGTATATGAGTACCCCCGACACGTATGGAAAGTAATGAAAAAAATCCGCCTGTGTCACATCAAATTACCTGTAACACAAAGAAATTTCATTTCAGCTTTTTTATAAATGTTGTTGTATTGTGCGCGGTAAACATTTATGCTATGCAAAGATAGACTCACGTCGCGAAGTCTTTAGCTCACAGAGCCACTAATTAGTTGTAATGCTGCATAATGTACATATACGCTACGAAGCAAGAGGTCTCTTAGGCGCTGCGTAGCATGGAAATAATCTTAGAGGCAGTGCTGCTACGAGCGAAAATTTGTAGTTCATCAATCTCTTTTTTTTTATTAACTTTTCATTATGTTGCTTTTTCGTTTATTTGTTTGTTTGTCAACATTTTTTGCTAACGATTTTATACTAGTATAAGCTAGAGACTTGAAACTTCGGACATAGGTCAGAGATAAAAGACAATGCTATATTATGGTGTCATGGAACTGATCTGATAATGGAGTCGGAAGAAGGCCACAGGAACTCTGTAATAAAACCATGCAACCCTATCGAATTTGGGCTCGTTGGAATCGTCTTGGCGAGTACTTCGTTGGGAAATAATGTCCAAGGTCTGATGATGGAGCCGGAAGCAGGCCACATGAACTCTAATAAAACCATGCAACCCATTGTAAAAAAAAAATTGATATTAAAATACCTGGACTAGAAACAAATAAAAAACGACTAAAAAGTATAAAGTAATATTTTTTTCTGTAAAGATTTATAATAATAATAATATAGCATGCAAAATCTATTGATGATAAATCTTACAATATGCGCCCCACGTATTTAGGTTTAAAACTTCTGTATAGGTTTACAAATCTTTAGTAGTAGTTTTAAAAACTAGTTCATTTTTAGTTTTTTTACTTTTTGAGCGGTTACGAAAAAACGTGTAATGCAGATTCCAGAATAACAAGCTCTTTTTGCTTTCCGTCTAATTAAAGTGAAGAGTCTCGATTTTTTTTACTCACAAGAATAACAATTTACTTATGTACTAAAGTTATAAAAACATTACGGAGCTTATCCATATATTTCTTCCGTTCAACGCAGAGTCCAGCAGGCTCATATTTTAAAGCAACTGCCGAAACAATGATCAATTTAGCAATCACAACGTGTATACAAATATGGACTTAACGGGTTTGTAAAGGGCTGCCTCTGAAATGATCAAGATTATCTATTAGGTACCTAACTTTCCAACCAAAATGAGTGTATTATTGGTATTCTCGTCGTATTAGTAGCATCAGTTAATTCAATAATTGCCTTATTTCGCAAATATTAAATTATATAATATTACTGACTGCTTTAGCTGATTCGCCTGTGTTTATAGTTGTTTCTTATGTCAACATAAACAGTTTATTAATAAACTGCACGTTTCTTTCACCTCAATATGAGTAGGTAGTTAAATACTTTTGTCGTTGAAATATATTTCGACAACAGCATCGCAACCACCATCCCCATCCAACATCCACCCAGAACCTTAAAGGCAAATTACTCTTATTAATTTAGATTTAGACGTACCGTCTAAATGTTTTCCTGAATCAATTTACTCTTGGATAATTATATATTCTAGTAGGGTTAAATTTCAGACCGCAATAATTTAATTTCTTGGAAAGCTAAACCTTATTGGTCAGCCCTACAGCCAAATGTGTCTATTTCACGTTTACCTGCCGGCCATTGTTTATTATGCCAAAAAAGTTTCTATTCTGGCCATTGTGGCGGCGGCCTTTTGTTTTATGCAATACCCGCGCTTTTTATTTTATGGCCAGATTTGATGGAGAATTGGAGAGCCTATAATAGATGTGCTTAGGTACTCATTTAAAATGTGCTAAGGTAACTAGATACGGTTATTATGATCTGACAAGATAGAGAGAACTGCCTTTAGTTATTTCAAGTCGGCACCTCAACACTGTTTTTAAAATAAAAAACCTGTTTTATTCAGGACTTAAACAAAAAATATTATACATACCTAAGTAAGTAGATGATTATTTTTCTGTCCATCGACTATATTTATTCGTGAAACGGCAATTGAAAAGACAATTAATTGAAATCTTATTGTTTTCGTTGAAGGTAGGTTATTTACTTATTTCGCGTTTTAAGAAAACAAACAATAGATAATTTAAAATTTATTATTTTAATAGAAATACTCTCTTCCTATCAGATACATCTTCAGTGCCAGAGTGTGTGCTAGTCGAATTTAAGTACTGTATGTGTATCTCCACCAGCTGTCTTACTAGATTCGTTGTGTCCACATTCGTATGGACAATTAGCTCGAAAATCTTCAATTGTTCCAAGGCCCTCCACTCGTCTTTGTGGTGAACAGCCACGTTGAACAACTCGTTCAAAACATCTCTAGCCTTCTTAATCATGCTGAGGATGAATCCCGCCTTGTAAGGCGCTTCCTCTCGATGCATCTTTTTGATCTTTTCTATAGATTTTATTCTCCTATCAGTGTCGTGAAGGGTCTGTTCAACTAAAGTAGATATTTTTATCTTAATATCGACGTCTTTGTCGTCGCGTTCTCCTCCTCCTTCTCTTTTAAACTTGTCGATGATATTTCTACGAAATTTGTAGTCACTGGAGTCTGTGGTGCCCTTAAGAGGTGGGTAGATGCGTTGTATAAAATGTTTCCCTCTATAAGCACGTCGGTTCATTGGTGTCGGCGGCTCGGGCACATCGATAAAGTCCAAACATAAACTTTGTTTCATAACACATAATGTACCTAAATGTAAAATGAAAACATTAGTTGGAAGCCGTATCACCAGACGTTTAAATATAGGTACTCGTAAGAAGAATGGTAAAAACTGCTTCATAATTCTCTTTTTATTATTCTTCTTGTATGTAAGTTATTTAAAAAAACCTTAACATTTTCGAATTTAATATATTTGAAAATTCAACGTCACGATAACGTTTAAATTAAACGTTTTAAGCACAATATTATTTACATAATTGATTTTGGGTTTTATGAAAAATATGGAATACCTAGTGTATTTTGTAAAAAATATCCAGTTTGGTCTTTAATAATTATTTTATGAAGACGTTGCTACTAGGTAGGTACCACAGACCAAATTTTAACATATACTGTGGTAGGTAGGTACAGATGTTTTATCTCACGAAGGCGGGTCGGCTATGAATGTTGTAGCCGGCCATACACACTACGGTTTACTGGAGAGGGCTGCCTGTGCAGGTGTGCATGCGCAGGTAGACCGGCCCCCTGATTATGTATGTTACATTGGTGCTTTAGTAAATATAAATGTGACAGCTATGTTACTTCAAGCAGCAATGTAACTGCGCTTTCTGTCAGTTTCAATCAGAAGTTGACTGCAACAGAGTTAAAAAAAACAGGGGGCAGAGCGTATATGGCAACGCTTGTGCAGTTTTTTTTAACCTATACAGGCGACTGGAGCAAATTCAAAAATCACAGTTTTCTAATACTTAGGGCCTCTGTCTGAGCTCTGAGACCACAAGACGGACGGACGGACAGACGGACATGGCGAAACTTGGGTTCTTTGTTGACTTGACTTGACCCTAAAAAGGGATGCTATTAGATTTTTAACTTTATTAATTTGTTATTCGGAAACCATTCTATTGAAGTAGTTTATTGATATCCCAGTCTTGTTTTTTGTTGTTGGCAAAGACTTCTATTGTGTATTAGTATACAATCAAACATCTAATCTAGTCACTAGACAGGCTGTACAGTACCGAAAAATTGCTCATTAAAGTAACTCCTTTAGTCTATTGCGAGCGACCGAGAGAAACAGTTGATGCGCCGCGAAGGTTGGTTGCAACAATTTTAATAACTTTAACAATTTTAATTTTGAACAGCTCGTCTATGTAATTGAAGTCATTGGTTGTTGGTAGCGATGTGCATATCCAAAACAAAACGTAAGATTTGCGAGTTGAACAAAGGCTAGCTTCTTAGCGAATTTCAAGTAGCACCTACCTCCCTCGCCTTTAAATATTATTCTACTTCAAAGTTAAAAAATACTTACTTATTATCATGGTACAAATTGCTGCCTTCATATTTTACACTTTATCTTTTCACATTATTTACTTAGACCGGGTAGAATCATAGTATTTCTTATGCAAGCGATCGATTAGATAGAAATGTTTCAAAAATTTTATGAAAACATTCAGATATTTTATTACCAGGTATTTTAATTAACAACACAAAATTAACGGTTATTTAAAACTCTTCGAGATTGCACATTACGTGCTTATCAGTAAAAGCTATTAGCAACACAAAATTAGAAAAAGATAGGTAGGTTACCTACTCGTATCATGAAATTTTGCATACACGTTATCAGGGGTTCAGAGAAGGACATAGGGTACCTTTTATCCCGAAAAAAAAAAATTTCCGAGGCATACCAAAAAAATCTTTCCACGCAGACGAAGTCGCGGGCTATCGCTAGTTGTAAATAAATGTACCTAAGTATTTGGTCGGGTCTAAATTACATAAGTAAAAGTTATACCAATTTGATTATACAGGGTGTTACAAAACAACTTGCAATGCCGATTATGGTAGATCTACCATATTTATCTATAGGGATCATCAAACTAAACAACGTTTAGGTACTACGGGACCAATACATATATGAAAATTTAGTATACGTAAGGAAACACTTGGATTCATTTGCAGAGAACAGCGATAATCACCAGTTTAATACAAGAAATAAAGAAAAACTTGCCGTTCCAAGATTTAGGCTTGCAAAAACTAGAGGTTCATTTTTGGGGAAAGGCATAGCCTTTTTTAATAAAGTTCCACAACAAGTGATTGATCTTAGTTTGTGAAAAGAGAAATATATGTAGCTTACTCCCGCAAAAATATATACAGGATGCACCGCCCGCCCGCCCACAAAAAAATGCACATGCACACCACAAAAATATCAGTGCACAATACTTGCATTTAGCATGACAGCGACACACCTTGCACCTTCACCAATTAGACTACTCTACACGTGTTTCGCCCCAATATGTTCTTAATTTCAAAAGTGCTTAATTATTAAGTTTATTTGAATAAAGAAATTTTGACTATTGACTATTGACCAACTCTGAAATCGCGATTAAAAAATCAGCTGATTCATACAAAAATGACACAATGTATAAAACAGCTGCTTTTTTCGCGATTTCAGAGTTGGTCGGTTCGGCATTGCGGGTTATTTTTAACCGACTTCAAAAAAGGGAGGAGGTTATCAAGTCGACTGTATTTTTTTTTATGTATGTTTAACATAACTTCACCAGTTGTTAACCGATTTCAATTATTCTTTTTTTATTTGAAAGAACATAGTTCGTGTGTGGTCCCATAAAAATATTACAGAGATCTGGCTAGTAGTTGTTTCATAATCCTGAAAAATAACAATTATTTAGCTTACCATCGCACTAGTTTTTACAGATTTTCAGTTATAAATTCTTTGTTTATGAACCGATTTCGATGATTCTTTTTTTGTTTGAAAGGGTATACCTCAAGAGTGGTCACACTTACATTGGTATTGGACCTTGGACTTCGAAGATACACAAGGGAACTCCTCAAAGTCAAATAGGATATGTATAGTGATTGAGATATTGGTAGGTTTATGACAATCCAAAACAAACCGAGCTATGGTCTGCGACGTTTTGGACTAGACTTGGACTACGAAGTACGGAAGCAGAATGGAACTCCTTAAAAACAAACAGCGTGAATTTGGAAATTGAGTTATGGGCGTTGTACCATAGAAAATATTATATGACGTTAAAAAGTATTTACACGCTTACATAACTTACCACTTATGAAAAAAAATATATTTACACGCGTACATACCTACCACTAAAAAGTCGAAAATAAAAAAACTTAAAAAAAAAGAAAAACCTCCTTCAAAAAACCTAAAAACAAAAACTGCTTGAAAATAAACTAAATTGAAAATAAAGGGGCGGGAGGACCATCTTTTCTTTTTCTAATTTCTAAAAGCCCCACCCGACTTCATTAGACGTGTTTTATTAATATTGATATGCGTAACTAATAATTTGAATATTATTTCTTGCTTTTTAGAGGTATTTTATTTTGAAGCAGTTTTTGTTTTTAGGTTTTTTGAAGGAGGTTTTTTTTTGTAACAGCCTGTATAGGTAGTATACACATAGAAGTCTTTGTGTATCTATAGGTATACTAGCGGCTGCCCGCATCTTCGTCTGCGTGGACAGTTAGATATTTTTTCTATCCCTCGGGAACAGTACACTTTTTCTGGATGATAGGTCTAAACAACAAACAAACTTACTTTTGCATTTATAATTATTACTAGTTAGGATTAGCTATGATCTACGACTTGTTAACTTTTCTACAGCGAGTAAAATAGGACTCTCGCTAGTATAAATTAACTTTTAATATAAATAAAATGTTTATAATTCCTAAATGAATTTGTTTGTTTTCTCGCAAATAAATACTACCTAGTCTCGCGACCGAAATAGCAATTAAGTAACGGCCTCGATTAATTAAAAAGGACGAGGTACATTCCCTTAAATATTAATTACTCAGCCTACAATAAATTGCTCTATTTCAAGACTCGACAGTAATGTTCTATTAATGTTATTAAAATAACTGATCACCCAGGTAGGTATGTTATTAATTGTAATGTTATTTTAAAACCATAAACGTTTATTAACCATGCATGCTGGGTACCTACCATAGACTTATTTATACTATGGTACCTACTTACATTCTGTGTATCCGTCTGTACTTTTCTTTAAATTATATGCTATGACACTCAAGAATATTTACCTCTTCTTCTTTTTGATGTGGCAATCCCATAGACTTAGAAACAATTTTCGCATTTCTATGGACAATCCACTCTTCTTCACGTCAGGGTGCAGTTCCCCAACGGTGACTATCGGCCGAATTCAAAACCTATGAGACCTCGTAGTAATGTTTGTGAAAGGAAGATTTATTTGTTGCTCTTGTTACATTATTGAGTTGAATTCGGCCGTAAAACGGAGTGATTACTTCAAAGAAGAAAGTAAAAATATACTTACTTCCTCTATGGTCATTATTGTCAAAATTTGCATGTGAAAAAATGGCATTTTGTTTAAAACCATTTTTGAAACCATTAATAATAATATGTTCAAAACTTCCAAGCGTCCAATACAAAAAGTGCCACAGTGTGTTCGGCCTCAAAGAATTACTTCAACAAGATAAGGTGCATTAAGTTTACTTTATATTTTTACACAGACACCCTAACGCGACTTACTAGTCCGTCTACGCATTAGGTACACCGATCTTAAAGGGTCCCTAGTAGTGACTAGTCTGTAGTGACTAGGGTGTCTTCTAGGGTGTCTACATACCTAAGCCGCTCTAAATTACCTTACAGAAATAATTATGACAGGTCTCTATTATTTTTTTCTGCTCGAGTTTTATTTAAAATTCGAGATTTATTTGAGATTTATTATCAAAAGATTTTACTTTTTTTAAAATAAATTTCTATTTAAATTGTATTAGAATTTTTAACGCTACTTGGCTGCTTAACTGACATTTTTGATTTACTTTGATAAGGTCTCAGCCCATTCTAATCGAGCGCGGATTATAATAATCGACAGCGTATAGCTTCTTTTATAAACATAAGACTTTGAGTTCCGATTGATGATTTAGCAACCAAACAACTTCCGAATACTACAAGTGAGAAGCAGTGACCACGAGATGGCTGTGGACGTGATCAAGAAGCACTTCCTTAGCGAGCACATTCTGGTGCGCGCGCGCAACATGGACCTAAACGACCGCGCGCTTGATGAGTACCTCGTCGTTTTAATGAAGCAAGGTACAATGCGATTAAATTGACAAATAGACAATGATCCGCTGCAACTTCACTCAAGAATGTATGGCAAAAAGAAAATTTTACAAATTAAAATACGTCGTTTTGTACCGCAATCACTCTGAAGTTAGTTACTTCAGTTTTACATTGTTTAATCGCCTCCTAGTCTAATGAAGTAATATGTTTAACACGATAAAGTTACCTGATTATTGACCATTATTGACTAGGTACCTACCCTATTAATACGAGGACCTCGATACCTAGCGCAGTCGGTGGATGCATTCGCCATGTTTCACCTAGCTTATAAGTATTAGAAAAGCACCTACACCTACCTAATCATGATTTTTCTTTAGGTAATACATTATACGCCAAAAGTGAAGATGGCACTGTGGCCGGCGTGTGCGTCAACTTTGCCAGCAGTCAAGTTGATCCAGGGAATTTACGGCTTTTCGCATATTATCGACAAGTACGTACCATCACCACCACCCGCATATACAACGTGTTACAAAAATACCCCTAATGCCGAATATGGTATATAGGGACCATCAAATTGAACAACTTTTACTATGGGAACAACTCTGAAATCGGGAAAAAAATCAGCTGTTTAATACAAAAATTAAAATCGAATATATCAAAATGTATGAAGCAGCTAAATTTTTTTTCGCGATTTCAGAGTTGGTCCCATAGTAAAAGTTGTTCAGTTTGATGGTCCCTATATACCATATTCGTCATTAGGGGTATTTTTGTAACATGTTGTATAGTAGTGGCCACATAATCAAGGACGCCAGTCGATTTTCATACAAACGAAATAACTTTGAAGCATTGCCTCTCCACCAGGGTTTGTCCGAGCGGTGATCTGGTGATGGCCATCCAGGGAGTGAATGGAGGGAGATCCAGATTGCTATACACACCCAAGTAAGTGATCTGATCAGCATTCTAAGAGATGTAAGGATGTTTAAAAAAACCGCGAATATAGCCTAAAAATGTATAAAAATCTTGCAACTGAAAATTTGATCCTTACATCTCTTAGAATGCTGATCAGATCAGTTCAGTGTGTATTGCGATCTGGATCGTTTCCATTCACTCCCTGGATGGCCATCATCAGATCACAGCTAGATCAATCCCTAGCGGAAAACCAAGACTTTAAAAATTACCTCGTTTGTATGAAAATCGACTTGTGTCCTTAATTATGTGGCCACCGCTATACGTGTTCGTGTAGATACAGTGAGTGAGCCTTACCGATTAACAATATATTTGATTCTCCAGGATCCAAATATGAAGGACTTTTTGAATTTCACTGCAAAACTCCAAGAAACCCCGAATCTATGGGAAGCATTCAAAGAGAAGAAGATATTTGAGGTACTTATTTACTGATTTCAAGTTTCTGAATGTTTTCCCTTATTGATTACAGACCCTGCTATTGGAATCAACAACACCATGTTTAATGTCGGGCTTTCCTTATGGGTGGATAAGGAGGATGGGGCATAACTCACCACGCGGGCCCAATGCGGATTGGTAGGTGTTAACGACTGCAAATGCAGCCAGGACCAACGGCTAAACGTGACTTCAGGATTTCAAGATAATAAATAAAATTTTGGTCACCAATCCCATGACCGACCCTTGTGAAAGTTGCTTAACCTCCGCAATCGCAGGGCCAGGCGCTAATTCACTGCGCCACCGAGCTAGTATAATACATCTACTTAATTATGACTGTTAACATTACAGATTAAAATGCTCACAGTGTTACCAGAGTTCCGTAGACAAGGCTTGGCGGTGTTGCTAGTCGAGAAATCAATAGAACAGGCTCTGGATCAGGGATACAACGTCATAAGGATGGATTGCATTAACGAAAACGAGTAAGCTAATAACACCAACTAACAGTAACAAACAACCAACCCGGGGGCTCTATCGGCTAACTTACATTGCTATCGTAATCGCTCTGATTTGACAGATGATTTGATACATTGCTACTTTTATATAATACTAAATAATAAACTAGAAAAAATACGACTCGCACCAGGTCATGTTCTCGGACGGGAATCAAACCCGCGACCCTTGGATATCCGGTCCAATGCTCAGCGGTCAGCTTGCGAGCTTTGTGATTGGTTCATATCTTTAACGTATGACGTGTGATTGGTAGTTGTGACGCTGTGTCCGCGGGCACTGTGAGACCTCGATAGTAATGTTCTTCTTCTTCTTCTTCTTTTTTGTTATGGCAATCTACTTTCCTCTTGGAAGTAATTTTTGCCAGTGTCAAGTGTTAAATAGTTCAGTGGTAGATATTGTTTAATTTTTCATTAGAATGCGGGTGCATCGCATTCCAATGTTGCTTGGAGCATTTGGCACCAAGTATATCAAGACAATTTACTCGGTTAGTTCTGCAGAGGAAGCCACCACTTCAATAAAAGTCTCAGCTTCACATAACCAAGATCGCGCCTATTTCAATTATCCCACATATTGTTCAGTTGCGTAGACACTTGTACCATATAACTGCACCAATTTTAAGACACAATATCCACTATGAATCAATTTGAAAATAATTAAAATAGACACCAAACCGAACTCGACAAAATGGCGCCAAAAAACATGATAGTAATGTTTGTGAATACGCGTGTCTTTTTAGTTACAAAGTGGCAGAGCGTTGCATGCTGCAGTGCATCGTCAAATTCCCCCTGCACAAGCTTCGTGGGGTAAACTTTCCTTTCATCAAACGGAACTCCGAATACAATCGCTACGTGCGCGTGTACGTGGCTGCGCGTACGCAAGGCGAGGTGCCGGACATAACCGAAATCAAACAGAAACAGATCGATTTGGAGAGCCTCATTGAGTGATATGCAACCTCGTTGAGCCTCATTGAGTAGTATGCAACCTCTTTAAGCTTCATTGAGTGATATGCAACCTCGTTGAGCTTCATTGAGTGAGACGCAACCTCGTTTGTCGATTTAGAGAAACAAAAAAGTTATTTTTATTTGAGATAATCAAGAATTTTAAACATTTTTTTTCAGTTTTTGTAAGTAATTTTGTTACATTTGTGAAATGAAGTTTTTTTTGAGAAAAATGATTTTTTTATTTTCAACGCAGCTTCAAATACAACAGATACGACTCGAGCGCTTTGTGATAGGTATTATTTTATTCGTAAGAAAATTTAATTATTCATATTCTCTGAATAAAATTAAATATTTATTTTACAAAAAGATTTATTATTATATATTTTATATTTATAATAAATGAATAGCGATAGGTAAGTACTAAGTTTAGTTTTTACAATCGAGAAATCGAGATTGTACCTATTATTTTTGTTCAGTGTTAATCACTATAAGCACTGAATGCTTGCATCTAATTATTGCTCTAACTATGATAAAGTTAATGAGAATTCTTCTATCACAGAATGAGATTAAATGTACTAATTTATTCACATTTCGATAAGTCTCGCAAATTAGATTCTTTATCAGTTTCTTGAAAGTCGATAACTTCTGCATTGCAAAAGTAACACAGAGATTATATAAAAATAAAATGTATGTTTTCTTAACTGGTAACATAACCATAATATAGGTACTGTTTAGAAAATGTTTCACATAACAAACTTTCACACATTTAAAACGACTGATTTTATATGAAGACAAGTTACAAATAACATAACTTCTAGTATATAAACATAATAAACATAATTGTGGTAAAATAAAGAAACTCACTTCAATGAACCCTGAAAACAATACACTCGGTTCTTTTGGGCAGTCTAAAAATCTAAATAAGTTCCGTTAACTATCAATTCATACTCATCATTATTATTGATTTCCATATCACTAGGGACCAGGTAAGGTTTGATGACCGTTTTAATGAACCAGTCGTGGTTAAACTGGAGGTGGTCTCCGGGACTAGACAGGAACACCAGCTTTCCTGCTTCGTCCATATTCTTTAGGCCGAGCCGATCCTGGAATGTGATATATTTTTTTAAACACCACCAGTTTTCTAGTGGCTCGCCCACCCGTGTAAAACGCAGGGGTACTAGGTTTAATTCATTAAGGGCCCGTGGTCCCACCGATTTGACCTACTGGTACAGACCGTGAATTACCCGTCCACCCACCAGTGGGAAAGTCCAGTGGGTGGACGGGTCAAGAGGGTAATAGATACAGTAGCGGTCACACGATTAAAGACACCAGTCGATTTTCAGGATTTTAATACATTTTTATGCTATTTTCGCGGTTTTTTAAACATATCTCTTAGAATGCTGATTAGATCAATTGGGTGTGTATAGCGATCTGAATCTCCTCTATTCACTCCCTGGATAGCCATCATCAGATCACAGGATAGGTCAATCCTTGGCGGAGAACCAAGGCTTGAAATTTACCTCGATTGCATGAAAATCGACTGGTGTCTTTAATTATGTGACCGTTACTGTATAAATACTGGTAGGACTATAAATAGATAATAAATTAGACAACATCTCATAAATTGCTCTAATTCTAAAGTAAACCCCAGGCCGTGCGGCGATGATGGTTTGTTCAAAATCATTATACCATCAATGATTGTAATCTATCTAAGCGCGATGAAAAATCCGATCCGAATTGCGATTTCATTTTTATTACCTGTAAATAAATATCCGATTCTTGCAGCCTCAGCAGCTTCTTCGCCTGCCCAGGCGCATAGAAACCGAACCATTCCGTCTCTCTTGGTTGTACTATAGAGTCATTATTGAATTTAATCATCACGAAGTGTTCCAGCGCGTTAAGGTTGTCTATGTATGTCTTGTTTATGGTTCTCTCATTGTTTATGTCAGCCAGGAACTGGCTCTTTTCTTTATAAACAGTTTCGTTGAGGGGATCGTGCCAATATGTGGCTTGGACTAGGGATTCTTGGACCCAGCTGTAAAATAAAACAAGGTATTAAATTCCTTACTTACACCATCACCTCATCACAGATTATAATAGTCCAACAAAAAGCGTTCTATAGTCTCAAAAATAAGAAAGAAACACAGTCTATTGTTAGTTTCCACAGTATTGTCAATGTGTATATTCTAAATAATCAACTCACACAAGGACAATAGTAATCACAAAGGTTATCTATTGAACCGTGCTCATTTGCTACATCTAAAGAAATGTTATTTGTGAAACTAAAATGTTATTTATTATTCTCATTGGTGATTGTTCGGTTGGGGTCGACGGTTTCCAGCAATAGGTTTAATGATGTATCAAAATATTTTGCGCACGTCTAAGCACAGTGCCAACGCAAAATATTCCTATTGTTCTGCCATTAAAGGCTTGTTTTGCTCCATATGTGTCAAAGAAAATCTAAATCAGAGGTCGTACCTATTGTGCTTAGTTCCCATGTCATTAGGACTAAAATATCCGACTTACTCTGGACTTACTTATGTAAGTACAGGTGGACTCAGAAATGGTACCTATACAACATGTTACAAAAATACCCCTAATGACCAATATGGTATATAGGGACCATCAAACTGATCAACTTTTACTATGGGACTAACTCTGAAATCGCGAATAAAAAGCAGCTGTTTTATACAAAAATTAAAATCAAAAATATCAAAATGTATGAAACGGCTGACTTTTTTTTGCGATTTCAGAAGCAATCATTATGTGACCATATTCGGCATTAGGGGTATTTTTGTAACACGTTGTATAAGTACTTTATTTAAAAAAAACGGAATTTTCCAACAGTGTATCAACGAGGAAAATGTAAGGTACATACCAAAAGAGGAATATAACAAAATTAATTTATAATATTTTGCAACTGTACTAATGAAAGCAATCATTATGTGACATGGTAGAGTTGATGGTAGTCTATTTCTGAGGGCGATCGTACTTTTGATATACTACTTTCAAAACAAAGGGGATAGCGTAAAGTAGGTTGAAAGAAAACAAAACGATTTTCTCAATTTTCAATTTCAAATCTGATAAAAATACCATACATTTTGATACTACTCAACATGTGGTTGCTATAAGTATAGATGGGTTCGTTATGGTCGTTTCGGGTAACATGTCTAATCTAAAGTCTTGTAATTACAAAGTCACCTAAGGATCAGAATCCGAAGGTCAGATATCCACTACATTCTTTCGGTTAACGCTTGGACCGTCACCCTCGAATTTCTCTCAAAGCTGCCACCGTTCTGGATGCCAAGGAAGACTGGCTTTTCAAATTGATTGGTATTTTACGACAAACAAACTTACTAACAAACAGAATCAGTACAGGAAAAAAGTATAGGCAATACAAATAGAATCTATCAAGATCGAACGCGAATTGGTTTTTAACAAGTTGAAGTTCTGCCTTGGTTATAACTAGAGAAGGACGTTAGGGGGTATTAACTCTTCGAATATAGGAATTTTTATATCCCTCGGGAATTATTTTTTTTTTGGATGAAAGGTACTCTATGTTCTTTTCTGTAGCAAGCAACGTGTATGCATAATTTCATGATGAGTAGTTACAACGTGAAAGCGTCACAAACAAACAAATTTACTTTTGCATTTAATAAGTAAGAATTACCAACGCCACAAGTCAGCATTGGGAAAGCCAATGTTCCCAAGCTGTTTCTATCAATTAGAAAAAGTTTTGACCCAGAAGTGGGGCGATGATGGTGAAGGACCATCCAAAAAAGGAATATTATGCGCTATGTCTAGAAAAATGTGACAATGCCATCGAACTGTGAGCAACATGCACATGGAAATAAAATATAGTGTATGAGCTGCGTATTTACACGCCAACGAGGGCTCACCTTTGGGAAAGTCACTCTTACATAAGACAAAGATAAGTGCAATTTTATCTGGGATAATTATGAAACATTTCATAACACTGCAGTTTAGCGCATAACATAGACGATTGTAATGTTGTTACGTCAATGTATGAAGGAAGTTACCTGAATTTATTGTGTGACACGTAGGTTTTTATAGATCAATTAAAAACAAAACACTTGGACATATCCGAAATTAAACATAACCGAATTTAAAATATAAGTGACAGTAAAATTATTTTTAATAAGAGCGCGTAGTGTGCAGGCACACTAGGGCCGCCATGAAAAAAACATTCTTAAATAAAGACGAAATTGTGAATTATCCCTCTGTAGTGAACTCCCAAGAAGCTTTGTGGTACTTTTTATCGATTAAACAATATTTTCTAGCATGTAGTTTAGTTTAATGAAGTTTTATTGCTAAAAGTGGCCACTTTGTCTTCATATTTAGTGAATATAAGGCAGTGGATTTGCCAGTTTTCTTGAAATACGTTTATGAATAATGAAATGAAAGTTAAATGACGTTTAATAAGCCTTAACAACATTTTAACAAAAATTTACTACCTATCTCAATTTTAAGGTTTTTCTATGAATAAGGCGGTTTGTTTAAAAGATTGCCAATGACTTCAATTTCACTCTGTATCAAAATGAACTATGTTTCTTAGTCTGGGTAAAACTCAAAAATTATAAATTAATTCATTATTTTTTGTGTTGCTATAGAACCAGGGTGTTTAAGGAACAAAAAAAAATTGATAAACCCAAAAGAACAGCTAAATCACCGAAAATTCAACTAAATTAATTAGCAATTTTGTATGGGAATTGCCATTTCAGATTACTCACTGAGCAAGTAATCACTTGGGGTTACTTTTGACAGCTTACTTTTGATAAAGAGGTGTCAAAATCTGTCAAATAGTCTGAAAGATCGGATAAAAAGCACTCTGTGAAATAAAGAATAGACATACATAATGTTGCTTTCGTTTTAGTATTCAGTTGCATTAATTAAGTAGATGGCGCTGGTTCTCAAAATTTAAAATTCTCAAGATAAAATTGATAATCATATAAATTGTAAATAAATAATAAATTGTAAGTAAATATTGTAAATTGGATATGAAGTTCACAGGATCCACTAGTTGTGATCAACTATATGATTATTAAGTGATAAAGTAACTACACATAGATGACCAAAAAATTTTTTGGCAAAAAGGACAAAAAACTTACTCATAATAAGCAGCATAATTGATGATCTTCCTCACATAGTCGCAAGACTTGTGCTTCAGCGCCCCACAGTGTGGTATGCCGTAAACACCCTGGTGCTGACCACCCAGTGTGATCAAGTTCTTGATGGAAAACTTATGACCACACCTCTGCACTAGAGCACGCCTGAAAGACAACTTTGAATTAACATAATTAAAAATATACAAATGAACTTGTACTTATAGGTAAATAAATTCTAATGAATTAATTGAGATGAACTTACTTAGATATACATAAAAATACCCTTAAGAATATTTCAGAACTTCAATGCTATCTAAGTCGTTAGTAAAAAAAAATGGATTAGTTGTAATTAAACCCTTCAAGGCCTGGAAAATGAGACACAATAGATATTCTATTGTTGTCCAGCCGCATTTGGTGTTGACAAATTAAACAGTTATTCCTCTGATTTAATATAATATTGTTGAAACAGTGTTGTAATTCATCAATGCCTAAGCAGACGCATGCGGCCGGATAACAATGGAATATCTATTGTGTCTCCTTTTCCAGGTGTTGGAAGGGTTAAGAATAAAGCAAAGTTTAAAAAGATCTATGAATAACATAACTGAACTGAACCTGACTCTCCGACCGAAAGATCAGCAAATACTTACATGAATTGGCTACCTTGAGAAAATCCAATTAAATTGAATCCATTTTTTAGTTTTGGATCAGCTGCTAGTTTGTTGCAAGCAAGCTGTACCTGCTTATTGGGGTTCATGAAATAGCTGTTCTCCAGATCTTCAATACTATCCTTCCCAATCATGAGCGAATTGACATAAATTCCTGGGATCAGCTGTTCCAGAAAATGTTTGAAAACTCCTAAGCTAAATGGCAAGCAACAGGTATCTCCTGAAAATATTTAAAAGTTTGTTATCTTACAATTTAAGTAACCAAAATGTTATCCATGTAAGTAATTGTGAATAATAATTCTCGAAGCAAGTACAGGCTACAGCAAAATATATTATAATATTTAACAAATCATCCATTCTGCAACCAAATAAATTAACAGACATAAACTACAAATAAATTGTTATGAAATCTGGTTGACCCTACCCTTTAATGCAGTACCTACCTATTTTAGATTTAAGAGATGACAAAATCCTTACCCATTCCATGCCATAATACAACCGGGGGAGGTGATGCACTTATTAATTTTATAATGAAAAGAACTGCAATCCAAGGTTTCATCTTGGTAACTTAAGGACTCCTGCGAGCCACAACCCACGATATGACCAATAGCACTGGGAGCTTGGGCGAAATGATGAACCGGCCGCCCGCCCCGCCCGCGTCCCGCCGGCAATATTGCATTGGATTGGATGGGATGCCGCAAAAAAATGATTACCTATATTAATTGTAATGTATGTGTGCGATTATTTTTCCAATCAAATGTTTAAAGATTCAGTTTGTTCTTAATCATACAATATAAATTAAAGAATACTTTTCCAAGTAACCATTGTTTTTTGTAACTACTTTTCTCTATCTAAGCTGAAAATAAAGATTTTCGATTAATAAAAACAAAAACAACAACAAAACTCAACATTAAGGCACACATTTGTCACTGTCACTGTCACATTTAAGTTCATAATCATTCATTCATATTTAGATTGTCAGTTTTTGACAGAAGATGGAAAGCAGTCCGAACGGTTCAATGAGTTTGTAATGGACTCAAAAATATCAAGAAATATCAAACTTTCACAGTATTTTACGTGTCTATAAAAAGTTTCAGTCTTCTTCTTTATTAAATTGTTACAGATAATAATCGAGTATTTCAGCAAGTTTTTAAAGTATTCGGACTGCTTTTTAGCCTACATGCTACTTATGTATACAGTACTTCAACAACCCTAACAGATGGCGTTAGGAATTGCCCGTAAATAATAAATTGAATACAAACAAGCATTTATATTATTAATATTATTATAAATAAATATAAAAATATTTAATTGAATGCGATTATATTAACTATGTAGTACTATCGAC
The DNA here is from genome assembly GCA_963556745.1 of Catoptria pinella. Lineage (NCBI taxonomy): Eukaryota > Metazoa > Arthropoda > Insecta > Lepidoptera > Crambidae > Catoptria > Catoptria pinella. The sequence continues at coordinate 4,414,848 of OY750771.1, forward strand.
AACACTTACACTGGCCCCGGGCGGCAAATGACAAGGGGCGGCAAACGCGGCATTTTTTAAATTAGAAAATCCTTTTGCAAATCGCGCCCGAGCTGTCCCTAGCTCCACAGGGCGGCGTGGGCGCGACAGGCAGGCCCGCGGCTATGATGTTGGCGTAGCACGCATCCTATAATAACGTATTTTGTACTAAAGGGGAAGTTCATGGCATAAAATTTTTGGCGTTAGGTGTTATATGGGTATGCCAGTTAATGGGTGTGGGTATGTACCTACCATGGTCTATCGACGTAGTACTATTATAATATTCTGTGCTATCGATGACAAAGTAAAGGTATCTACCAGCTAATAATAGGTACCTACTCGTGTAGAGTTTAAATCAATTATTGCTAGGTTAGGTAGGTACCTACTTACCGTGAATAATGAAAAAGTAGATTCCAATCTATTTGACACGAACTGTAAACTAACCTTGAATACACAGGTATAATTTACTAATAAATATATAACAATTAACTAATACAGGTACTTAATAATTAACAGCGATGAAGAATTATTGATACAAAAATCTAATTATTAAAATGATTAAATCAAAAACAGGAGTTAAACAGGAGCACGATCTAACTCCTGAGAATGCTTCGGTTGGGGCGAAACACGTATAGAGTACCTAGTCTAATTGGTGAAGGTGCAAGGTGTATTAATTGCTGTCTTGCTAAATGCAGGTATTGTGCACAGATATTTTGTGGTGTGCATGTACATTTTTCTGCGGGCGGGCGGGCGGTGTAACTTGCATATATTTTTTGCGGGAGTAAGCTACATAATTTTTTTTTTCTTTCACGAAGGTTATAATATACAACGTCAAAATTTATGTCTATTGCATTAATTGTAATAATAAGTGTTAGTTAGGAAGTATTGTCACTTCAATGACGATATGCGAATATCCATCCCACCCTTTGTCGTTCCGGTAAAACTGGCGGTCCGACCTAATGTGAACCCGCTCTAAGACTTAGTGTAGCTTTAGCATTAGCAATTTATTGTTACTTACTCATCTAAGAAATGGCCATAGGTAAAGGTACCCACAACATCCACCCATAACATATTTATTACCCATTGCCTAGGTTTAACCCATTGCAACTTTTACTTACACACTCCCATCACGCCATCTACACAAATTAATGTTGTTTTTAGAAATATTTTTTGACGTCGCCTTATTTCTGATTCTCCACGCTTCCTAGGCGGGCTGACTGGGGATCCCAGTATTGTACCTTTTTTGTCGGAAAACACTGCTACCCACTTTCTAGTCCATAGAAGTGTCAGTATCCCTAGCACCAATATCTATTTATTGTATTTTTTTTTAATATAAATCTCTGATTCCCAAGTAATTTGCTAAAGCACTTGTGTTATGGAAATCAGAGACAACGGTGGAACTACAAATACCCAGACCTGAGTCAATATAGAAAAGTTAGTTTTCTAAATTGACCCAGCCGGGGATCGAACCCGGGACCTCAGAGATGGCGACGCTTTGAAAACCGGCGTACAAACCACTCGACCACGGAGGTCGTATTTGCTCGGCGATGACGAGGCACCCCTATGCTATGGGGTGCTTCAGGGCAGCATTCTGGGCCCAACACTCTTCTTTATATACATAGACCAGATATATGGATCTGATCTATGTATACGAAGAAGAGTGTTGAGCCCAGAATGCTACCACCTCTCTCTTAAAAATTGTAACATCTTTACTTATGCAGATGACACGGCCCCTCTGGTCTATGGAGAAAATTGGGCCTCCGCCAAGTACTATGCTGAGACTGCTCTGCGTAGTGTCGGTAAATGGCTGTCCACCAATCTACAGATACTTAATTTAAAAAAATATCACAGGTTCTAAAATCCAACATGGATAGGTCTCCCGAGGCCAAAGAATTATGTACTTCAGACCCATCTTCTTCTTCATCCGTGTTCCTGTAAGCCATTGACATCTGTAGGTAGTTTAAAGTATGGATGAAGTATGGAAAATTCCATTTCGCTTTTCGGCGATACTTTGATTGGCACTGTACAATTTTCTCATACAAAATTACTCTATCGATGTTTTTTACGTGCGTTTTTTTCTCGATAATGCGAAAAGTGAAAACACCAACTCGTACTGTCCTCTAATCTTACGATACACCTAAGTGTGAAGAATTAGTACTATTCTACTTTGCTTTATAATTTTAATAGTATGGTCTGTCTACCAATAGGTATCAACTTGAAGAAAAAATAAAAGTACTCTTTTAAAACAATTATTTTAATGAAAAATCATTCACAAGAAACAGTTGTTTCTATCACAGTACCTACATCAATATGGCGATCTCATAAATGTATTTATAAATAGGTATTATAAGGTTGTTTAAAGTACCTAGGTACCAGTAGCGAAGGGTCCATACAAGCCCATTCCCATCGGCTTACCTTTAGGAAATCCCACCCCACCGATCTACTGTCACAACAAATCATAACATTTTTGTAGAACGGCTTACCTTCGCCATAAATTCAACCCTCCACTGCTAGGTACTTTTGTGGAAGAACAAATCATATTTTTACAAAGCAGGTATCAAAAGTGAAAATTCTATTAAAGAACACTTTCTCGTTTTCGATAGTCATTACTAACGTAGGTGTAGCTTGTTTCAAAAAAGCTTGATTAAAAATATACAATACGTAGGCGTAGGTACCTTCTTATAAAGATGATATACCTTCTTATAAAGATGATATGTCCCGGATATCTCAACCTTTTTCCAAGACAGAAAGGCTGGTAATCAGTTTTACAGTCCATATGATGATAAAAATGTATAAAAGTTTACGCATTATTCTCCATTGGTCGTAGACTTAATTAAAAGTCTACACAATCGAGTCAAACAAAGTCCAAATAAAGTTAAACAAAAGCTTGAATAATTAAAACAAAATTAAACTCTCTTCAGATGTTAACAACTAAATTATCACTTTCTATGACTCACTTTGTATGGCGTTCAAGTAAAACTAATCTTTAATTAAACAATCCATTAGGATCTTAGTTAACATAATAAACTATTAGGTAAATATTTTTTTTACTAACGAAGAATCACAAAATATTTCTTACACTAACATCACAGTCTCTTGAGTCTCTCACTATAAAGTTTATCTACTGCCCCTTGTTGTCTCACTTGGGACCTAAACTTCATCACGCTAAAGATCAAAGTGCATTGCAACTTGTTGAATGCGATTACATGCCAATCTATACAACCTGTGTATACTTTGATCGGACTCCTATAGGATTCTCATGGAGTCTGTATGTTTTAAGATGTTCATTTCTATGCTTGAGAGTTTCCTTGGGGCTTCGTAGTCGCTGGAATCTGAGGACTCAAGTTGTCTCTGTCTGTTATATGATCTGATCCTTCTCGCTCTTGTGTCAGAATCATACATGAGGGTATTTGTGCTTCCCTTTCTGGATCTGAAGGCTATCCTGTAGGGGGTGCTACTCTGGACGTCCGACATTGAACGAATGTGTCTTCGGAATTTCGACTCTTTTGTTAGAGGTGTCATCGGTAACGCTTTGTCTCCTCTCGATTCTTCAACAGACCTGAAAAAGAAGAAAATAATTAATTAGCATTGAAAAATAGGTCTCTGAAGGGCTCTACGCACCTTATTAAATTGTACATACAGAGGTTTAAGCTTAAGTTTGAGCGGGACTATCTATGATAAAAGTCATACCAATACCTAACCATTTAATCTTCAGGTTTTTAATACTTTGACCTCGATCAAACCAAGATCCGCTATTATATTGGTTCGGTAATCTATAGTTCACTTATCAACAAAACTTAATAACAAGGACAATATCACATTGGATAGATAGTCATATTATCAGTAATTTGGATAAAGTGCTGTTTTGATTTAATAAAAAGACCAACACGTTTTCTCTTCAATACTATTATTATTTTCAGTTCAATATAATTTCATAGGAGTAAAACAAAATATCACAAGAATCGAATGTTTTAAGGAGAACTTGGAACGGAACTATTGGATTTCCCACTACTTAGGCACAATAGATAATAGTTTAAGTTAAAAGTCTTCAAAATTGCACAAAATAAGTGACATGTTATGTACCTACCTACTAGTAAGCCGTGCACGGGTCAAACTTTTATTTTCCTACCACCCGTTCATGACTTTGCCGGAGGTTTCGGATTTCATAGATCTTCTAGTTTAATTATAAATGGACCACAATTATAATATTAAACTACCTATTGAGTTTATTTATTAATTTAACAGTGAACCGTCTTTATATTCGTAAGAGATATTAACACATGTCTTTAATTGATGATTGATGATGTATTTATATAAGATAGTTACTGTCGATTGTAAACTTTTCAATCAATTGGTACCAATCAAAGGGTACGGCGACATCGCGTTGTAGCAAATATTAAGTGCAAAATAGGCCCAATTCTGACGGCCTATAGACTAGAATATATCAAGATAAATGAATTTATGGAGTGCTATTGACCATTGGCATCTATTATGTTGCTATTGTAGTATAAGCAGGGACATATAAATAATTAACATGAATGCTTTGGGATGCCTTTTATTTTGATCTAGGAAACGAATGTTTGCTACAATTACAGATGCTTAAAAACAATTTTAACAACCACGTCAGATTTATAAATCTACAGAATATAAAAGTTAATGTAATAATATAATTCAAGTACCATTTTCACCATACAATAAGAATTACATAGAAAAGATTAAAATATCTAAAGCCCCCTGATTAAGTACGTAACTCAGTTGCTAACAATTCTTGTTTGAAATCGATTGAAATCATTGGAAGTTAATGAAATTTGTCAGTTTTATTTATTATAAAAGTGCTATTATAGCCCTCTGTTATCAACTGAAACTGTCAAATTTCATTAATTTAAAATGGTTTCAATCCAAAGTAGAATTGTCAGCAACTCAGTAAAGTAATTGGAGGGTTTGTACACACGACAGCACGGTAAGTTAAACAGTTGAACTACGAAAACAGCTTTTATTACGTACGCCATAAAGACGGTCTCAAGGTCAACGTGTATAGTCTGACGTGCCATTGACTGTACCTAAGTAGCTAGGTACCATCGTCTTAATCTTTGCTGGCACAGCAATACCTAACCTTTCACTATCAAGAGTTTGAGAGAATCTTACTTACGCAATTGTTTGATGAAGATCGTTATTGATTTTCGTATTTCATTAAACAATAACCGATGTTTTTGATTAGGTTTTCAAAAACTATTCCTTCCGGATATTCCAAACATTTAATCATCATAAATAATAGCTGATTGTGTTTTCAATAGTCACGAATAGTCCGTAAACAATACGTTTACAAACAACCGATCATATTCCGATGGAATGTTGGATTCTATCATTATATCGATGCGTTTGTTGATAAAGAATACATTCAGAATATTTATAAACTTTAGAACAACCATTACTGTGTTACTTAGATCTAATATCATTCACACAGTTTGTACCGATGTATTTAATTTATCTTTACAAAGTCACAGACTTAAAAACACTCACACCCGTTTGCACTTAATTTAAGAATCGTTTAAGTCTTTTCCTACCTATAACTCGACCACGATAAATAGGCGCATAAAAGCTGCATGACAGCTAAGTTAATGACACCGTTTTAATTTGGTCAAGTTGTAGTTAGGAAAATACTTGGGCGATTCTTAAGTTTAGTGCAAACGGGACTCAGTCTACTACATGTTGACAGAACTCACGTGTAGGTATCAATAATAAACCTATTTTTTGTACGAATTATAAAACAATATACTATTCTGCTTAAATTACTGGTTTTTCGTTTAGCGGAAAACCATTGGATGCATATTAATTAATTATTATGATGTGTAGGAGACTACTGCTAAAGGATTTTTGAAAATTCTTTATAATGGAAGTGGATTTCCACGCGGTGGAAGTCGCAGGCGAAAGCTAGTCTTATGTTATAAATAAAGATCTAGTTTAGGTGAAAATCACTTTTTATTATCTTGATTATTTAATGCGTTTTCTTCGGCATAAAAAAAATGTAAGTAGGTACTAAATATTCACGCTTAGGTTGTATATCTTAGATGAATACAGTGCCAGCGGAGCTAGATACAAAATGAGATTTGTATACATACACGAATGAGGAAGGCATGCGGAAAAGCTCGCATATGCATTCACATATATTATTTCTGGGAGACTAAATGCAATGAAGTGCACAGATTTAAATTATAACACTAGATTATAACGGCCGTTTTATTGAGCGTCGGTCGTGGCCGTGGCCAATATTTAATAAATGGTTGTTTAAATTGTTTGCATTGAAAATAGGTTTTTATTGTGCAATAGTTATTTAATTTTGGTATTTATTTATAACAGTTTTTGTTCATCTGAAAATATAGGGACAGAGTGCACTTATTTATTTTAGATACACTTTTATGACAGTTTTAAAATAGCTATGTCATCCATTATCACAATTACGAGCGTCACTAGAGCAAATATGAAATAATTATTTTTATCTGTAAACAAAACCACGGAATTTTCCTTCAGACTGAGTGAATATACGTTTTGGAACGGGCACACACCTTTAGCAGATAATAAAAGGAGCAGAAGGCCCACTTAAAACAAGTCACGGTTTTCCGTGCACGCACACACATAGACATTTCGTACAAGCAATCTCAAATTAAGTCAGGCTATATTCGCAGTTACTAAAGAGTTCCTAGTGCAACAAAACAAATGACAGTAGCGTTTTCGGATACAACCTTCTGACTTTTTATATTGTACTATAACTATAATGTATAATTTGTAGTCTTTATATAGTGACTGACATTACCATGACTTGCTATCTTTTAGCGTGGTTTTATTATCTACTGAGTTATTTGTACCACTACGACTTCAGCAAATTTGTCTGCTGTATTGAGATATTTTGTGCTTGGCAATGTTGTCAAATAATTTACTGTAGCCGGTAGCCGACATGCTACGTCGTAGATCGTCTACGAAGATTCATCGTAGACACGGGTACCAATAATTCTTGCAAATTTTTTACCGGTGAAAGTTTGTTAGTTTGGTTTAATACTAATTAGAATTATATTCTATACCGTAGCTATCTAAAGTCTTTTGCGATTAAAAAATCAGCCTATCTCATTTAGGATTAATAATCCCGCACATTGAAGTGAGATTAGAAGTGGGATCAACAGGCAGTTACACGCGACAGCACGTCAGGTTATACAGTTAAACTGCGAACATAGCTTTTATTACGTAGGGCATAAAGGCCAACACGTATAGTCTGAGGTGCCGTTGTGTGTACCTACTTATTTGAATGTGTGGCGTCTTGACTTCGGCATTTTATGAATAGTCTATATATTTGAATATACAAAATAAGTTTTAGATAAAATAACAAGGACAGTATGTCCAATCAGTAAGTCCAATTATTCAGCATAAGGATAAAATATAGTTGAAATAGGTAAACAATGGTAGTAGGAGTGTGAATAGTTCTATACCAATTTCTTCCACAGACAATCTATTGGATATTAAATAGGTACCTACAATTTTGTGCCTTTACTTATGCTCTATTTTTAACTGCATTGCGACATAAAGTAGTACCTACAATAATGGTTAAGAGCGTTCATTGGTACCGAGTGGTACTCAGTGGGTATGCGATAAAAGTCGGTAACAATTCAATAGGCAATAGTAAACTCAGTACCATGTTGTTTAAAAATACCTAACTACCTAGTAAAGAATAATACCTACCTAGTAATAACAATATACTAGTTGGTTCAATATAAATAAACTGTTAAGAGCGTTAACGGCAAACGGCATTTCATTCAAACTTTCAAGTCCTTATTTTTTGAAAAGAATGAACCGATTTTAATGAAACTTTATACAAGTAAGCAGAATACATTGCTCTAAAAAGTTAGTAAAAAACATTTTCGAAAAATTGTGTACAGCTTAATTAGACTATTTTAAATTTTCCATTGAAACAGAAATTTTGAAATATCTTTTTTAAAATAAGACATTTCAAAAATGTTCCTTATTAACTTTTTAGACCTATTTATCCTACATAAGCGTATGAAGTTTCATTAAAATCAGTTCATTCATTTCGTAAAATAAGGACTTGAAAGTTTGTATGAAGTGACTTTTGCCGTCAACGCTGTTCCGATGACGAAAATATTTCTCCTAAGAGTATGTTTAGTTCTTCCAACTTCACGCAATGGTTACGATAGGATTTTGGCATCTGGAATGATGCTTTAAATAGAATAATGGGACGTAACATACAACGTACTAAATGCTTGTATGGGGTTCAAGAATTTCGCCAATTATTCTCGATCGTAAACCCGTCATCCCACGATGAAGTCTGCTTTCTGTTATCTTCATTTTCGCTTCGTAATTATCAAATATTGTAAATATTCTAGCATTCTATTAACATGACTGTAAGGTTTGTGTCGATAATTTTGTCAGCTCTGCCCCAGAATAGAATGACAATGTATTGGATTGACAGAAGCTAAGCGTTAGCTTATGTCATTCCCATACAATGTTATTATATTCTACTAGCGTTAATTTTAGTAGAATGGCCATCTGAGTAGGCTCTCCGGCCATCTTTGTGTTTCGTTTTTCAATATATTTTTGCTTTGAACACATTGATAGCCTCAAATTAGCCCAAATAATTGATAATCTACTAATTTACTGTTCATTAAGTTGCAAGTCATTCTGTCTCATGAAAAAGTTGCACCAGTTATCCTACTGATGTGCAAGTTTGTATGTTTAGATGTTTGTTACTCAATCACGCAAAAACTACTGCACGGATTCGCACACATAAAAATATACGATACTTTTTATCCTGGTCAAAAGTTCCCTAGGGATTTTCCGAATGTCTGAAGTGAAGCCGCGAGAGGAATCTAGTTTAATTTTTAAGTTTAGTCAAAACATTATTTTAATTAATCTACGCCTTCACACCGTTACAGTACCCTACCTACATTGCTCTGATTCCAAAACAAGTACCTACTACCTAGCTATTAGTAAAATAATTGATGTTCCAAAATAAGATTAGTTAATGCGAATTTGTTGAAAATACTAAAAACGATTTTTTCAACTAAAATTATTATCGTCCCAATTCTTTGGCAAAAGACCAATCAGAGACTAGTGAAATGGTCATTTCTTTTATTGTTTTTGTAAATAAAACATTTGTCTGCTTCGTACGTATTCGCACGTTCAGTGCGTGCTCAATTCAACAATGTTTGGCAAACTACCAGTAAAAAATATATGTACATCAATAGATGCTGGTAGACATTGCTTGATTATGTCATTATAAACTTTGATCTTGTATGTAACTTCGATGTTCTTAGCACTAGGTCTAACCTTATTCATCCTGGTTGAGTTTTTGTTTTTAAGACGTGCAAATTCATGTTTTTTATGTAGACGCATAGGTAGGTACTGAAATTCATCGAAATTGATTGGGTGGTTTAGTGGTATAAGAACGTAAAAATCCAGAGTTACTTTTACATTCACACAATATTATTAATCTGGACGGATGTTGCTAATTTTATAAATTTCCGTGTCATATCATATTTGGCACATGCACGCAATGCTCACACCACACCCGTCACGGTAGGGTAAATCATTCCGTACCTTATACCTACTTTGGTTGCCATAATTATGTACGGACGGCAGCACGTCAGGTTATACAGTTAAACTACGAAAACAGCTTTTATTACGTAGGACATAAAGGCGGTCTCAAGGTCAACATGTATAGTCTGAGGTGCCGTCGTGTGTACAAATAGCACCAAACTTGTAATGACTTTGTTATTGTATACAAAATATCTAATTCATAACATATTTTTCAGCAATGAGGAACAGTTACGTCTGCTTTTTGTTAATGACTGAACATTACTTAGGTACTTTAGTTAACTATACTTGCAAACACAATATAAATAATATGAGATTCTTGCTAACTCGTAACAGCTAAATCATTTCTAATGTTTTCATAACATAAAATATCGCAATCAATTAAATAAATTTCGCATTTAGTTTTCTTGTAAGGTTTTGAGTAGATTTCGACCGGAGTTTGACCGGAGACTTACTGGGTCCACCGTCATTATAATTGCCAATTTCAATAATTGAAACTATAATAAAAAAAACCTCAGCAAGCTCTCTAGTTTTCTGATGGACTGTTTCCCAAAAAAAAGAAATAGTTTATTCATAATTCATTTATTTGCAATTTAAGAAAGATATTTATAAGTTATTTGAAAACGATAATGTTCATTTGGCAATAATTCCGACAATTTTTACTATGAATATTTCTTCCAGTGCGTACGCCCTCTTAATAGCCTAGTATTTAATTTAATCGTCTTTTTTATGTCTCTTTTTTTACAACATCACATACATTGCTCCGATTCCAAAGTAAGTAGCTAAAGAACTTGTGTTATGGAAATCAGAGACAACGGTGCTATCACAAACACCCAGACCTGAGCCAATATATAAAAGTTCGTTTTCTAAATTGAGCCAACCGGGATCGAACCCGGACCCTCAGAGATGGCGACACCTTGAAAACCGGTGTACAAAGCCACTCGACCACGGAGGTAGTCAGTTAATAGTTTTTCGAAAATTTACTCTTTTACATAATGTATAATGCTTTGCTGGGTACGGTACGTTTACGGCAATTTGAAATTCAAAAACGGCCGTGTCTCGCGGCTGCGTTACTGTTATCGGTATAAAAAACTTTTCAAGAAAACACAAAATTTTTACGTAAAATAATAATGGTGTCATCTACCTACCTTAGGATAGAATCAATAGATGTAAAAAAAGAAAAAAGGCATCATTTTAAACTTGAAATAGTTTAAAGAAACAGCAAAGCCCCTACTCAAATGGCAACATTATATGCGTTTGAACGCTACGCTCATTAAAAGCTTTAAAATAAGCAGTAAACTACAAAAATTACGTGCCGTAAGCTTGTCAATTCCATACAATACATCAAAATCTGTGATTTACATAAGTTTGTAACATGTGATTTAATCGTCTATTGCTCATATTTAAGCTTTAAAAGTAAGCGTAGCGTTCAAACGAAACGCATATAACGTTGGCCCTTTGAGCCCTGAGTAGGGGGCAGGCAGTAGGGGGCAGACATTAAAACAATCGCGATAAGCGGACGATGTTCGTTCCACTCCGTGACACTATTTACTCACGAATAAGGTTCAATATCAAGTAATTTAAACGACGAATTGCGTCCGATTATCGCGATTATTTTATGTAATAATAGACTGTGGAATGGTTCCATATGAATAATCAACTATTTTAATTTGTTTGTTTTGTACTTAAATCACTGGATTTTAATAACTTACAAAGATATCAGTGAAGTGATGAAAGATTGTATCATGAAAAACAGTAAAGAGGCTGAAAGATTTCTGTTACCTAATTTATTAGTTTGGTGACTTGCCTGTCGATTCTGTAACCAATCTCGCATCTCTCTTCGAACCTCAAAATTATAAGTACATTCGCGGAAATTATGTTATTAAAAATTTGCTGAATATAAGCTACTTTACCGATTGCACAAGTTTTCGGTAGCTACCGTAGCTATATAAAATTAAAAAAAATAACCTGTCATTATCTCATTTATGATTTAAAATTCCTGCGCAGTGAAGTGAAGTTCGAGTGGTTACAAAATCGATAGGCTGTTTCAGAAAAGAACTAAACAACTCAAAACAATATACAGAACATTTCTTTGATATTTCGGTAAAGGAAGAAAAGACTCGTGAAATCATTTAGTCTGTCTTTATAAACTTTTTTCTGTACTTAAATGTTCTTTCGAATCAGTACTATCAATTGAGAAAAAACGCGTAAAAAAATTCGGCAGTTTTGTATGGAAAATTTGACCAGCGCCATCTACCGCCGAATAGCGTAATGAAATTCTCCACAGATAACGACTACTTTCACGCGCGTTTTTTTTTCAATAGATGTTCATGCTAGGGGTACAACAAACCTTCTGCCAATCATTGCCAATTCAAAGATGTAATTTTGAATAAAAATAGATTGTCTTCTTTGATTCTATTTATTGCACGTGGCGGAAAAATACTGTGCCAAATTTTATATCGACGATACTCTTAAAAAACTAGTGCCAATCACATTTCAGAATCTAAAAATTATTTTTTATTATTAACAGGATAAAATTGTTTATTTAGTTTAAATAACTATTATTAAATATTATTGATAACTTTCAAAGAGATGAATAATGGAAAATAACTATATTTTACGCCTAGACTTTTTTCACATTAGATCATTATTATTGTATGTCCTTAAATTTTTTGTTTATCTCTCTGATAGCAATGTACGCACAACAGCACGGTAAGTTAAACAGTTAAACTACGAAAACAGCTTTTATTACGTACGTCATAAAGACGGTCTCAAGGTCAACATGTATAGTCTGACGTGCCGCTGACTGTACATGTTTATTAGGTACAAGTTTTAGCCCTGATGAAACCCTGACCATTATCTTCAGTTTTAATTATGTTAACGAATTAACTTGGTATCGCAAGATAAGTACAATATTAGAAAAATAAAGTCGGTCAGAGATAGTAAGTAAACCGATATTATTATTTGAATATCTATGGCGTTATGGACGTCCTGTCCATGCTGGACAGCAGGCCTATTACATAAAAATAAACGCGATAGACGGAGGATTCATATTTCAGCCATTTCGAAAAATGTTTAAAAATGTTACAAACACAATCCATTTCTTGTGTTGTACAACAACAAAAACGAGTTTTTTTTTATCGAAAGAGGTCTGAGGCTGAGCTGAAAAAGACCTTCGATGCATTGATGCGTCATCGCCGTCTGCGGTCTATTTTTAGATATTTACTGTTGACCCATACATCAAATTTACATCTTGGAATTATAGGAAATATAGTTTTCTGTGTTTTTAATAGTGAAGCAGTCAGTGCGAAATAATGAATGTATTTTTTTATGATGATCATTGACCAAGCGAGCTCGAAGCGTTTGCGTTTCAGCTTTCGCAAAAATGCTTTCGTATACTTCAGCGGGTCTGCCGAGCTTCAACTTAAAACAGATAAATCGAAGTAAGGAGTTTCGTATTGTACTATTTGCCGAAGTTATTAAGAAGATATCGAAGTTCGTGTGACATCTTGAATTGGGGTTTGCCATTTTGGCCCGATTGGGGATCGATTTATCTGTTTTATTTTGATGCCCGGCAGACTTTCAAAAGTTCGATGCGTTAGCCGGTACCGTAACGGCCGGATAGAGGCCGTACCGGCGGTATGGCCCTTGTCCGGCTTTCAGGCTGTCCGTCTGTTCTCCTCTACAGGTCGCATTTCTCAACCGATTCTCGTGCATTTTTGAGAGCAAGTTTGATTATAGATTTTTATGTTGATTTCCTTTTTCGAAAATTTCAAAATGGCGGAGATATTAAAGCGGAGTTCACAAATCACAGAGCCACTAGTTTATTAGGAATTTTCATATTTCGCCTTCATAAGTTAACGGCTCGCGCAGAGTTATTTCGATCATTTGTGTTTAAAAAAGGAACGTATCAAAATATTCCCTCTTAAAGAAAAGCAAGTTCCTTTGATTAGTCAACTGATAAGTATTACTTTAGTGCTAACAAGCACATAAGTAATATCATTACAGTTACCTTCTAAGTACATATTTTTAATTATGTACTTATGTGGTATGTTGTTAACTAGACGAGTGTTTATTGTAATTACAGGTGAAACACAATTTTCCCAGTAAATATTTCGTCGCTATAAATCCAATTCATTATTTAATTACGATACATAATTACCAAGAACCAGTAAATACTTCATCGAAATGAACACAATATCGTGTAGAACTTTCTATATTTAAATTGTACGTCTTAATGTCTTCTTAATAAGAGCTATATTAGCGATTTTGATAAATATAAAAAGTTCATCCGATGTTGATAAATGGCTCTTAGCATTTGAACCAATTACAGATGAGCAGTGTTTGTGTAATTAAGAACATTTTATTATCATATTTATGACTTTATCTTTTATTCTTTGTCACCTTTGATCTTCGTCTCGTTCGATTTTATGAATCATCATTAATACCAATAATTTAGACAAAATCAAGTCTAATTAGTTAGATAAAACATGGACTACTTCTGTTTAACAATTACTTAATGGAAGAGAAGGGCGTATTGCGTCAACCCCAAATTGGCATAACCCTAACGAATATTTTAGATGCGAAAGTTTGTGTGTGTGTGTGTGTGTTTGTTACCTCTTCTCACCTTTTTTACGCAGGGTAACTCTTTTAAAGATACCTCTTCACACCTAAAAGATTAAGGACGCCTGAAGCTGGACGGATTTGGATGAAATTTGGCATACATATACAAGGTGTTACAAAAGTACCCCTAATGCCGAATATGGTATATAGGGACCATCAATCTGAACAACTTTTACTATGGGACCAACTTTGAAATCGCGAAAAAAAAATCAGCTGTTTCATACAAAAATTAATTACGAAAATATCAAAATGTATGAAACAGCTGATTTTTTTTTCGCGATTTCAGAGTTGGTCCCATAGTAAAAGTTGTTCAGTTTGATGGTCCCTATACACCATATTCGGCATTAGGGGTACTTTTGTAACACCTTGTATAGTGGTGGTCAAATAATTAAGGACACCAGTTGTCGCAGAAGTAAAACGAATTACAGCCTTTGCAAGAGATTTTAATGTAGCAATGCAATTTTGTACAAGAACGAAAAAATCAGTGAAGAAAAAATATAACAACCGTTGCTTGGAAACTTACAGACTAAAGAACAAAGACTGGCCACAGCCTAAATAACCATCACATAGCTCCGGGCCACAAGGACCGGAAGGTCATACAATATGTATTATTTGTGCATTACCAGCTTTGTTAAAATATTTGAATATTAAGTCTTTCAGGACATTTGACAAGTCTGCCTGAACGTGTACGAGTCGAGTTGGAGTCAGTCAGGCTCTCTCGCGTCTGCGTCCAAGTAGAGTTGGTGTCAGTCAGTCTCTCTTCAGACACTTCCAATGGGAACAGTCGCTGAAGAGGGCGTACTTTGAAGCCCGTTGCCGTCCGCAACCTGGCCACCCTACTTACTTTGTCTGGCCCTTCAAACAACTCGACCACCAAACCTAACGGCCAATTCACCCGTTTGTTGTCCGAACCAATGAGGACAATATCCCCTATACGAAGATCAGAGTGACCGTTTACTCTACTAGATCGTTGCACTAAGTTGCCCAAATATTCGACCAGAAAACGTTCTCTAAAATCATTTCTCAACTTTTGCATATACCGGACTCGCACATTCAATGATTCACTATTTATTTTGTCCAGCTCCGGCACTGAAGCCTCAGCTAGAGGCTGAATGAATGAGGCCGGTGTTAATGGACTCAGGTCGTCCGCGTCTGTAGATACGTATGTCAACGGCCTACTATTGATTACAGACTCGCAATCACATAGGACAGTCTGCAACTCAATGAGAGTCACAGAAGCTTTACCCAACATTCTCTTCAAAATCTGTTTGAGAAATCCTATTAGTCTCTCATAGAACCGAGCTATGTGATGGTTATTTAGGCTGTGGCCAGTCTTTGTTCTTTAGTCTGTAAGTTTCCAGGCAACGGTTGTTATATTTTTTCTTCACTGATTTTTTTGTTCTTGTACAAAATTGCATTGCTACATTAAAATCTCTTGAAAAGGCTGTAATTCGTTTTACTTCCGCGACAGCTATGGCCCGGAGCTATATGATGGTTATTTAGGCTGTGGCCAGTCTTTGTTCTTTAGTCTGTAAGTTTCCAAGCAACGGTTGTTATATTTTTTCTTCACTGATTTTTCGTTCTTGTACAAAATTGCATTGCTACATTAAAATCTCTTGAAAAGGCTGTAATTCGTTTTACTTCCGCGACAGCTGGAGCTATGTGATGGTTATTTAGGCTGTGGCCAGTCTTTGTTCTTTAGTCTGTAAGTTTCCAGGCAACGGTTGTTATATTTTTTCTTCACTGATTTTTTTGTTCTTGTACAAAATTGCATTGCTACATTAAAATCTCTTGAAAAGGCTGTAATTCGTTTTACTTCCGCGACAGCTGGAGCTATGTGATGGTTATTTAGGCTGTGGCCAGTCTTTGTTCTTTAGTCTGTAAGTTTCCAAGCAACGATTGTTATATTTTTTCTTCACTGATTTTTCGTTCTTGTACAAAATTGCATTGCTACATTAAAATCTCTTGAAAAGGCTGTAATTCGTTTTACTTCCGCGACAGCTGTCGATTTTCATACAAACGCGGTAACTTTGAAGACTTGGTTCTCCACCAAGGATTGAACTAGGTGTGATCTGATGACGACCATCTAGGAAGTGAATGGACGAGATTCAGATCGCCATACCTATCCAACTGATCTGATCAACATCCTAATTAAGGAATTATCTGGCCACCACTGTATACTTAGTTTATAACCTGGATTAAAACATAGGGACCACGCGGACAAAGTCGCGGGCGGCAGTTAGTAG
The DNA here is from genome assembly GCA_963556745.1 of Catoptria pinella. Classification (NCBI taxonomy): domain Eukaryota; kingdom Metazoa; phylum Arthropoda; class Insecta; order Lepidoptera; family Crambidae; genus Catoptria; species Catoptria pinella. Next base: position 4,431,335 of record OY750771.1, read on the forward strand.
GGTATAAAGATGAGATGACGTAATTATTATGGCCTAATCATCTAAAGACTAAGAAACCTCAACCCTTGTCATAACATTACATATTGTTTTTGTTTTTTACATTGAGCCTTCCAAGAATAGTATCCGAGACCTCGGTGATAGGAACAGTTATCTCCACTCTTCGTTTGACCACGACCGTTCAAGTCGTGGTTTTATTAATACCTAAGTATATTCAGTGTCTTTTAACATTCTGACTTAGTAATAAAGATGTACTGCCGCCACTTAATAATAAATGGATTAGTAATATAGGTATAGATCATCAGATTATTTTATTTTAATATTGAACGGATTTTTGTATAAATTTATCTGTCATGTTAAAACTTCACCTTTGAAAATAAGCTCTGAAAAATCTTTATCATAATTTTGTCAAAGTAAAAAGTACCACCTAGGCACAAAGTTAGTATAGTACCTACTGACCTAGGTATAATCACGAAGCAATCAAAATACGTCAATGTGCTTTAGTATTGGGTCTTTGTCTAAATTATTGCAATATAGTTGTAAATTTTTATCATATCCACAATAAATAAACACGTTGCTATTTTATGATAATATGTTATGCAATAATATACAAAAATATTAAAATGTTTCATCTCTGTCGGATTTATTCGAAATAATATTTCTTTTTTTTGTTGATGTTTTAATTTTCACCGCCATTTCCTGTCGTTGACTTGCCGATTTATACATCGAAGGTTAACATACGGCTGCGTACTGCGCAGTCTGCACACTAGCACCGCCATTGAAAAAAAACATAGTGCTTAGATAAAGACGAAATTGTGAATTATCTCTCTGTAGTGCACTCCGAAGAAGCTTTCTGGAACTTTTTATAGCTTAATCAATATTTTCTAGCCTGTCGTTTAGTTTAATGGAGTTTTTTTGCGAAAAGTTTTAGCAACTTTTAGCAATAAAACTCCGTAAACTAAACGATGGTCTAGAAAATATCGAGTAAGTGATTAAAAGTACCACAAATCTTCCTCGGAGTGCACTGTAATTTTTTTTCAATGGCGGTGCTAGTGTGCAGACTACGCCCTCTTAAGATCAAAATCATTATGTATATTAGTGATAACCAGCGTGCTACTGTGTCGTAATAATAACACTAAATATAACTAAACCTTACTACGGTCACAACCTTGAAAAAGACAAATTGACGAGACTGATGATGATTGTGATAACCATAATAATGCACGATACTTTAGCTTCTATTTTTTACTTCATAAAGACCACTTTTGTTTACACAGTGCAAAATCTGCTCATCAATCGGCGACTGGTATAATTATGCGAAATGCAATCTTTTTTATTGGTGAAGATGGATGGATCAATTTAATTTGCGTTTAATTGTTTGTAACTGAGATAGTGTATTGTAGCCTCGGCGTTAACGAATGTAGTGTTGGGACGGTTAAGGTCAAAATTATGTCGTCACCTACGGAAATACGGAAATAGTGCAGCTGATGTAGGATATAGTTGAAACAGGTATTATGAAAGGAAATAATAATATTTGTAGTCAGCATATTGATATTTTTAAGGTATTATCAATGAATTGAATGAAATGAAAAATTCTTTATTCAAATAAAAATAAATATTGAGTGCTTTTGAATTGTCTATATATTCCTACCAACCATTCGAGACTTTTTCAGCTGACAAGCTTTGTCAGAAATCAGAAGTAACGACATTTACAAAGAAATTATATCGTTACCTTCATTTAAAACAACATAATTAAAAAAGAACAGAAAACAATGAAGTTATTGAAAACTGAGATTTTTCAGGTTGAAATAGAGTATAGAATAAAGATAGCCTGCTGTTAGAAGATGAATATAGCTGACAGTATATGTGTGAGAGCTTTCAGCAACGTTTTTAATTATTTTCATTTTAGTAAAAAAAAATGTAAGTAAATGGTTATTAGCGAAAGTACAGCTAACACAAATCTCTGTCAAAATACTAAATTTAGACATAAAAAGAAATACATATTAAATTTTGATATCGAGCCGATAATCTTATTATTATTAATGAGGTTTTTCCTTCATTGATCGTGTCATTGACAAATCAAATATTATGAAAAGATATGTTATCTTCTGTTCGTCAAATAAAGACTAAGGCTGATTTACATTGATCCAGTAAACACGTTCTAGTAGAGGGTGGTGTGTTTGACGTTCTTTTATTTATTTAAAATCAACGCATCATGCCAGGCCAGTGTACATCTACTGGAACGTTTTTACTGGATCAATGTAAATTATCCATAATGTTAGGCAATCTAAATCTCTTCTAATTATAATGTTTTAAATTTCCATGGTTATTGACGTTATTAGAATAAACTATATCTGGGTTCACACTGTTTATTTTTGAGACTCCTATATTTCGGCGCAGTTGCATGCGCCATGGTCACGGAAGAACTGTTTCAATTAGTCTGTAGTTGACAGCGTTTTACTTATATCTAAACCTATGCTTAATTCTATTAATAAATACGATTAAATCAGTAATTGAATGGAAGTAAATTAGATTATTGGATTGCGTTTGACTACAGTCGTAAATTGTTTACGACTCGAAAACAATTAAAGATGTTATTGACATAAGTAAGGTTTTATATAGTCGGTTATAATTACAGAATAACAGAAAATAATTGTGATAGTGGTGAAATCTATGATTACTACCATTAGCCTCGTACCGAAAATATTATATTGATACAAAATTTATGAAATGTCTAGTTAAATTTAATTAAAAAAAACATTAACATTAGTTTTTGTATCGAAATGAAATTGGAAAATGTAAAATTATTCGTACTGAAAATAACATAACACCTGTGGAATGTATTCGTCGGTATTTTCCATAAAAAAAACTATAATTTAATGTTAGAATACCATTCTACTGAAGTGATGTAAACAAACCATTAGCTAAGTGTATGCAATAGATGAAGCAAGTCGGCCATGGAAGTTGTGCTTGCAGTTGTATGCATCAGGAATATAAATGATACTTACCGAATATTTCACCTTCTAGAATGTACTGGAAAATTATTATAATGATGATAAGAACTGTGTTGTAACAAAAGACAGTCGATATCTTCGTCAATTTGCAGAAATAAGCGCTTCATCTAAGTATTCGACATCATTTCACTTCGAAGAAAAAAGTAATGTTTTCTTAATCAATAATAATTGGTCGTGCGATATACAAATAACTAATATCCTTTGGAAAAACCACAATCGTATTTTCCTAATTGCGTTGCAATCTGCTCATTACGTAACACAATTGATCAATTTACTACGAATTCGAGTTGACAACATTTTCGAAAAAATTTTTAATAAAAGCATTTTATCATTCGCCGATAATACTTAATAGGTAGTCGGAAAAGTTCGCGGCCTTTTTGAAGCATGAATTTGGAGTGTTATATTTCTAGCAATACTAAACCTAGGCGAGAATGTACTATATTGTATAACAGCTGACTTTCTGGTAATAGCGGTAAAATTAAAACAAATTGATAATTGTCTTGCTTTTTCACATTTTTAATAATTTTTACTAGATACGTATTGCAAATTTTTTTCGATAAGGGTGCTAAGAATGCTGCTAGTGCTCAAAAAATGGTTTGTAATGTTTATGGATAAGATGCTTTGTCGAATACATTTGCAAAAAAAAGGTTCACTAGATTCAGGTCTTGTAATTTTGATGATAAAGATGTTCCTCGCTGTGGTATCTTTATTATTTTTAGTACAAAAAGGCCGCGAACTTTTCCGACCTAATTTTCTTTTTGAGTTTGCTTTGCTGTTCTTTTAACTTTCGAAATCACCAGAGTCGTTATGTAGAATAATTTGTAGTAATTTCAAAATAATTCCATGGGCATATTATGACACAGTATTCCTATGCCGATTCACATGTCAAGGTCATCAAATATTATGACTAGCCTGGCTCGAACTTCCCAACTCTAATTACGTCTGATAGGTTGTCGAAACATAACCCTGTAATGCTAATGTATAATTATTTCATCGCAGACAATACAAATTTTTGTGTACTTGTTCAAATCGACACACGAAACAGAACATATCAATTTGCTGCGGTACTTTTTAATACTATATCATGGAACCTTAGTATATTTACATTCAATAAACGTACAAAGGAGTCTATACTGTAAACTTAGGTACTCGGACACTTCTTGATATTGTTTATTCGGTATAAAATTATTTTTTATTAAAAGGCGTATCTGATGGCGTATCCGTGATGATACAAAATTGTCAACGTATCTACAGTCACTTCTAAAAATATGTATACAGTGAAGAACTTTGTCACTTTGTTCTATTTGTCATTTGCCATTGATTTCTGTCCAAAAAAGTAAGATATTTTTTAGTGACAAAGTTCTAAACGGTTTACATATTTATAGACTTGACTGTACCTGTCCTAAGTTTGCATGTGTAAACTATCACTCATAGTTGTTTCGGTACGCTATGTATTTGACAACCACGCAATGCTATTTGTAACTCGTTACCATGACTGACAAGGTCTCAAAAACTAAATGAAATTAGCGCAAAGAAGATTTATTTTTATTTTTCAATGTTCTATTGTTTGTCACGGGAATAAAATTAAAACAGTAATTTTCTGTTTATTTGAGTACATGCCCAACAAAATGTTTATTTATATCAAATCTATTTCAGTTCCAGAATAATATTTTGTTGTAATATAATGACTCTTAATTTTGCTGTTGTCTTCTGCTTTTTGCACTAAATATTAACAAAGCATGCTATACTTAGTTACTACCAATATACACACACCTACTAATATACACACACTCTATACAAACATTGAAAGGAGCTTAAACAGTAATCATTTTATTTATTCTGCCTGAAACAGTTTTATCTATGAAAGAATAAGTTTTCCAATAAATCTTAAAAGGACAAGACAGTTAGTACATACAACGCCTGCAGACAATTAATACCACAGAATATAATTATACAACAATACATAAACTTACCCCCCTACTAATAAAGATTGTATAGCAGATGTATAGTGACACAATGTTTTGTCCCTTTCTTTTAAATGTCAAACTTAAATAGTTTGACAGAGAGTAACCATTGTGTAACTATACATCTGATATACAATCTTTATTAGTAAGGGAGTTGTATAAATAAGTCTATGCTACAATACCAGCGGGTCAACCGCGTAAGAATATTGATATGAAGTTCATGTAAATGTTGACATTTAAAGTTCCTAATTTATAGATGTTTGCGCTTTTTTTTTATTTTTTTAACGACGCTCGTAATAACGAGACGAGTTTCGTTGCAAAAAAAACGAACAAATCAACAATAAAGCCATAAAAATAGGGACTTTTGCACTAAACCTAAGAATCGCCTAAGTCTTTTCATAACTACAACTTGACCAAATTAAAACGGTGTCATTGACTTAGCCGTCATGCAACTTTCATGCGCCTATTTATCTTGGTCGAGTTGTAGTTAGGAAAAGACTTAGAAGATTCTTAAGTTTAGTGCAAACGGGTGTCTTGTCAACATTTACATGAACTTTATATCAATACAGGGGCCCTACCGGCTAACTTTTCGAACTTCGGCGGGTCTGCTGAGCTTCAACTTAAAACAGATAAATCGAAGTAAGGAGTTTTGTATTGAACTGTTCGCCTAAGTTATTTAGAAGATATTGATGTTCTTGTGACATAATGAATTGGGGTTCGCCATTTTGGCCCGATTGGGGCTCGGTTTATCTGTTTTAATTTGAAGCCCGGCAGACTTTCCGGAGTTCGATGCGTTAGCCGGTACGGCCCCAAGTTAGGTAGAGCCCCTGATGGGGACCAATCGCGCTAATTCTGAACAATAAAACCAAAACCGTTACGTTGTCATTAATGTTATATTAACGTAAAAATCTTTAGTTTAGCTTTAGCATCCTAGGCTCCTTAGGTTTTGCTTTTCAACAATTTTAGGAAAACCAAAGCGAGTATTTTTCACGAAACTGAAACGGTAACTTTTTAGTTTTGGTTTTGTCGTTAAAACGCGATTGGGCCCCTGAACTAAATAGATCACGTGGCGGACACGTGACGACTGGGTTCTCCGAGACAATGACATCTTAAAACGAGAGCAGTCTCTATTAAAAACACTTAATTGATAAGTATTTAAAAGTGAATACAAGGTCATTCGAATGTTGAAATAATTCTTTAAAAATAACGTTTTAGTTAGTAAAATAATTCTCAGACTCAAACTCAATATTGTTAATAAATTAAGCTCACATAATAATAATTTTCAAATCGTCAATAGTTTTATTACATATTATCATATAATGTTAAACCAGGCTTTAAACTATCCGTGTAACAAGTTTCATCCAAATCCGTTCAGCCGTTTTTGCGTGATTCAGTTACAATCATACAAACATACAATCTATATTATAATAGGATTGCAATGAAACAATACTGGATTCAATTACAACTCGTATTTTTAACAGTAGGTGCCGTGTTAAGGCGCAGGAGTATAGTGCAACAATATTCTAGAAGCAGTGATAAGAGAGCCCTAATTTTCCGCACAAGGCCTGCCATCATCTAAATTACGGAACCAAGACAAAAATTCTAAAAACCCCGGACATTTGAGTGAAATTAAGCACTTGAAAAACAATTTATAATTAAATAAAAAACCTTTTCCCGTTACCCAAATAGTTAAAGCCGGACATTATTTAAAAATCCCGCCCGGCCGCTCCCGGACGCCCTACAAACTAGGACAAATCCGGGGAAACCCGGACGGATGGCGGCCCTACAACACAACACCAACATTAAAGTTGTATTAAAACTTGTTCAATTATACAATACTAAAATAATATACCTACTAGAAAAAATACGAATCGCACCAGATAATATTCTCGGACGGGAATCGAACCCGCGACCTTTGGATATCTGGTCCAATGCTATTTCTCTAGTATATTATTTAGTATTGTATAAAAATAGCATTGTGAATGCTAAAATCTCAAATTTAAAAATGTATTTAATTATGTTCTTGTTTCTTTTTGAGTAATAATAAAAAGAATACATAAACAGTAAAACTATGCCAAATCCACTCTTAATGATTGTTTATTTGTTTAATGTTTTATTAAAATTGGTGCTATTTCTTTCTTTTCCATAGTGATAGTATAAGACGACATGATACTTAATGAAGCATTAAACTTCATTGATGTCTCTGAGTACTTATTAAATTTAGATTTTTCGCATTCACAATGCTATTTTTATATTAAGATAAATAATATTAGAAAAAATACTACAAAAAATCGACTCACCCGTAGCACCTCAGACGGGACTGAGATGAGTCGATTTGTTCTAGTATTTTTTCTAATATTATTTGTCTCTGAGTACGGCAGTAATTCCTTTGATTTTGCATTTACCTACGCGTGTGAATGATACAAAACAAAATTTTCCTATACTCACTTATTAATAAACATCTCGTTCAAGCGTTGGGCTCAAACAACTGCATACTCCGAAACTTATTAATAAAATACACTGGCCTTCAAAACTTAGTACCACACTTTTTAAATTGTAATATCTTTTAAAATACACAAGATATTACTTTCAAAATAAAAAGAACTAAAAAAGAATATATTTTTTTAAATAATAACTTCACAATCGATAACTTCTTGAAAAAAAACTTTTTTTATTTCATAACTCTAACTTCTATTGTTTATGAGAAGTTGCAATTTTAAAAGTGTGGTACTAAGTTTTGAAGGCCAGTGTACATCGCTTTCCTTACAACCATAAAAAGTTAAGAAGGTAAATTGAGTTTTGCTGTTTTAACATTTTATGAATCCCAACATGTTACCAGACTCTTCTAGTTTTCTTTGTCAGCTAGGTACCTACTATACTTATAAAAAAAACAATTTGATACCTCATTCATAACTAGGGCTGCCACCCTTACTCTAAAATAGAGTATTGTTCTCTATTTCGTGAAGACATGTACTCTATAATTTGCGACAGCAATAAAGTACGCTTACATACTCTATTTGCGTAGCTCTTTGTATAACTTTATTTAAGAAAGACAAATATTTGTTAAATGTTGCGAAAAGTATCAATAAATTAATAATAATATAAAAAAATAAGTTTTAATGATTAATAAGTATAATTAATAATGTACTTGTTCTTGCTATGTAGGTACCTACTTTATTTTTTACCTTATTGAAAAAAAAATACTCTATTAGTCTGAAAAAAAGTGGCAATCCTATTTATAACACTGCGAAACTTTTTTAAAAGATATTAAACTAGATTAACGTTTCGCGAGTATGTATTGACATAATTGTAAAATTGTTTATTGAAAATACTAAGTTGAATGTAAACAGATAAGGCAGACAGAACAAACAATGTTGAAAACGTTCATCTGCATGACATTTTCATTTTAATGAAATGAAAATACTCCTATGTTTGGAAATAGGCAAGATATTCTAATCATTTAAAGAATTCCTTAGAAATTTCAGTCACGTTCTGCTTTTATTTAGAGCGAAGATCACGTAAGTATCTACAAATATTTATCATTGTATTAATTTACTATGAATACCTACTTACGTATAATAGTTTTTCCAAATTCGATGTAGGTACCTACCTGCTTATTAAATAAGAAGTAGAGCGAACCACATTTAGGCGTCAGAAGAAAAAGACCGAAACACGATCTCATGTTAAAAAAAAAAATCTTGATTTAAAACAGTCATACCCATTCTCAATTACTATTGTAATAAATCATAGAAACAGCTACCTTCATAATGAATGTATATAACTCGCTAATTATGTGAAGTTGTCACTGTGCGGAAATTATTATTTAAGCCAAGAAATTTTTGACCGTGAAGCAAGTTCTCAATATCATCTTGGTGATTGGCTAAAATTAAGATAAAGCGAGAAACCTAGACTACACAATAGCTAAAAGTGTTCCTTAAGTGAATTCGCAAAGTCATTTGCATGTTAAAAATAATGTAGGTATTATAAAAAAACAATAATATCATTTTATTGTGTTACTCGTATCTACAAATGTCTCTCTCTCTCTCTCTGTATGAATAACAAAAACTTTTACCGATAAGAAAAATGAACGATTTCTAATAGTCTTCGTTCGATCGAACGACTGACGCCATTAATGGCACACCTTTTCCAAAGCTCTAAATCCTACCGCATAGCTGACTTCATTCTACTTGCAATATATAGCGAAATTGTTATACTTACTTAAGCAATGTATTAAAAATATCTCTGGTCGAAAAAATAATGCAATAGGTAGGAATTTCGTAATTAGTGTTCTTTTGTAGATACCTACATACAATACAATGAATGGCACGTGCCATATCAATAGTTTAATATAATTAGTAACGCACAGTACAACAGAAACCTAATTTAAAAGTTATTAATTTGCTTTCAATTAATATTTCAATATTCAGCCGTGTAAAGTTATTAAAAAATAAGTTTGCTTGCATTATTTGAAACAATAGAGAGTCATTTAAGATTATTTTTTGTTGAATAGTGATTCTATTTTTAAAACTGGTCTAGGGAAACAAAACGTGTTGTTATTACTCAGCAACAATATTATTAAGTAGTTCAATGACCTGACCTTCAAATTATTGTTTACTTAGTACGAGCGAGATCAGAACAGCCAACCAATACTTTTATGGGTACATAAACATTGCGCTCGTGCCGATTTATTGTGCGCATAATGTGCAAATTATAGCGTTGCCAGGTGTCCCGATTTTAGCGGGACGTCCCGCGAAACAGCCAATTTTTATGATGTCCCGCCGGGACGGACAGGTATGTGTCCCGCATTATGATATTTTTCAGTTAGACAAAGAAACAAAACAATCAAAGTGTAAAATTTCAGGGAATATACATCAATCAATTATTTTGAGCTTCTATCTCAATTGTAGTTAGTTTAAATTACCCGCGCTTTAGGATCCTTTACGCTGATTGAAAGCGCTGTTTGACTTACGATCGCTGATTGGCCACTGTCACAGCGTTTGCCGCCAATCAAATTACAGTATAGTAATAGCTAAAGTAAATTGTTGTCCCGCAGCAAAATGCTTTGTCCCGATTTTTTTATTCAATTTAAGTACATGTCCCGAGTTTCTGAAAAAAATACCTGGCAACCCTAGCAAATTACTTATATGATAATCGACAAAATGTGATATGCGACTCGTCGTAAGTCGTTACGTTAACCGATGCGTAGTATGGACTGTATGGACTTAAAGTTACACTATGGTATGATGGACGACAGATGTTGACGGAAATGATATTTTCAAGAATTTACTTGAATGTGAAACGTTCACTATCTTTGTTACCTCTTCAGCACGAAAAGGGCTTTTGGCGCGTAAAAACTCGCGTGATGCAAAGTGATTTTTTAATTTCTAACACCGCCTTTTGAAATAATAAAGAAAAATAACGTGAAAATTAATATTCTTACATTAAAACTTTTCTCGCTGGTAGATGTGAAAAGTTGTACTTATATTTAACACGACACAAAATTTTTGTGATTTCTCGTGCCTTTCAAAAATTTACTTTGGTCTCTAGTATAACAAATTATGTTTAATGTAAACTATTTTTAATGTATTTAGTGCCTAAGGAGTACCTAAGTTTAATTTTGCTGCTAATGATCACATTGCGATAATCACTTTGATTCGTTTTAATGATGTGCACTCTTAATTCATTAGAATTTTATTAACTTCAGTTGTTTTGGTGATCAAAGGAAAATTAAGGATTTCTATAACCTACGCCGCTGTTTACGCAGGTAATTTGTGATCCTGACGAAAACTAACTAACTAAACTAAATTTACTAGATCACCCACTAGTTTTAACATAAAAGGAAGAAAACTATTCTGGTATCAAAGGTTTTTTAAAAATAAATATGTCAAAACCAAAATTAAAAAACCCATCAAACATCAAATAACTCGTATAAGTGTTAATTTCAATATTGATTGAAGGTTTTCAACTACTGAAGAATCAAATGATGCACGCGTGAACAATGTAGCGTATTCTTATAATAGGCACACGTGTTGGTTATGCAAACAAATATAAACAAAGAAATCGTAACAACAACTGTGATATCACAACGTAGTAGCTATCGCGATTGCTGGAAACAAGATGTTGTTATGACTATAAGATAAGTTAATAGTATTCGAATACTAAAATGTATGAACAGATTTGATACTGTATTGTGGGTTTTAAATTTTAATATTTTTCCTTCTACTAACATAAATAATAAGCAACTATATAAAACAGTGTGCATGTTATGAAATGCACTTTGATAAAATAATAACTATTATAAGAAGCAATTTCTTTTAAATGTAATTTTCTATTACACCATTATTTAGTTTAATAAACATGAAAGCTCAATCCCTATACCAATTAAATGTCCTATTGGCTATAATACTTTATTTGATTAAATTCTGTAAGTTTTCCGTAACTTTTATATAATAATATCGTGACCTTCGATCAGAGATTATATGATGATATACACTACTTCAGCCGAAAGTTTAAAATACCAAATACTCGTTAAGTGCCGGAATAATGACAGTTTATTTTCCCGACAGAAAAAGCTGACTTCATCTGCGATAGACTAAACAATTGAAAGCTCATTATTCTCTTTGACAAGCAAATAGGTTTTAATAGCATTTTTGTTTCTTTTATTTCAAAGATAACGTTAACGACCTCTTTTGTGATATGCATACAATACTTTTTCAGCGGTCCATTATCGATCTCTTGGATGATGATTGAAGTTTGCGCCCTCGCGGTGCGATACGTTTCGTTTATTGTAAACTAATTTATATAAACGTAACTTATTCAATAACAATATTAAAAATTATTGCGGTCTCTCTGTCCCAGCCAACTAGCTGCTAGCTTAATCAGTTTTTTAATTACGGCCTAGACTTTTCATTTAAAGGCACCGTTCAATCAGCGGCCTAAATGATATTTAGCTATCTAGTTAGATGGCTAGGCAAATGACTTGGTTCAATGACATTCAATAACTTGCCTAGCCAAGACATTGAGATATAGATCCGTTTTCTGTCACTTATAGCCCGCGTCGACCAAATATTTTTGATGTTTCTCATAATTTAACGAGATTTAAATACGTTTGCACGAGAATATAGTTCAATGGAAGTGTGTTGTGTGTGGGTTATAAAAATAGTGTAAATTTTATTGGATATGACCAATAGCATGTACCTAGGTACCTAGGTAAAGGTGTATTTGTGTAATTTTTCGCAATTTATTGTTAGAGGATATGTGGCAATGATACTGTCACAAGTTTAAATATGAATAAGATTTGTGTTTTTACGGCTTTAGCATCTGCCAGCCCGTTAATTAAATGTTGTATTTTGTATTAGACGCATTGGCTAAATGTCATTTAGCCCGGTTACTAAAAGGCGCAGTTCAATTAAATGACTAGGCCGTTATTTAAGTGGCTATGGTTAAACCAGTTAGCTGTGACATATCCATCTGCTACTAATAATAATTAATTAAGATAGGATTTGAGAATTTCACTTTTGATAACATTCAAGTCCAACAGAATTATCTGTTTTATAATATAGCATTCACATTTTAGCTGCTATAGCTTCAGCTCGCGACTTCTTCCGTGTGGGCATTCGGAAAATCCCTAGGGGACCTTTGACCAAGATAAAAAATTATTCCATGTTTTAATGCAGGCCATAAACTATCTGTATGCTTAAATTCATCTGAATCCGTGCTGCCGTTTTTGCGTGATTCAGTAACAAACATCTAACATCTAAACATCCAAACTTTAACATTAATATATTAGTATTAGTAGGAAAACTTAGTAGAATACATTTTAAACAATAGTACCAAGCTGAATCGAGGTGGATAAACTAAATTCCCATAATTACTAGCTAGCAGTTTAAAAAAATCTCTAGTGGACTCTTTTTACTTTAACTTTCAATTTTGTCTATCCATAAAGCGATTGTTTTTTTGTGCAGCATTTAATTCAATACTTTCTATCATTGATGGAACGAGTTTTTATCTAAAAAGACTTACGCAACTGTGGCTAGCTATGTTAACGCACAATCCCTGTCATTTGAGACTCGACACGAAAATTAGCATTTGCGATGAGAATCTTGTCATTTTATCTGTTCTTGAATTGATTTGACGTCATTTTTATTAATTAGCATAAACACATCTGATAATGTTTATTAGATTTGTGAATGATATTGTAAAGCTTGAAACTCTACTTGTGTTTTAGTAATTTTCTTAATTATTTCTTATTTAGTTTCTAATTTATTCTAATAAAATGTTGAATTTTCCGACTTCGGTCAAGAATATCCTGATCTAAGTTTTCCGATAACATTTCATCAAGAGAAAGATTTCATTAATGGCTTATCTTAAGAAATAATCTTTAATAGTGTGATAAGAGCTGTGTAAGTTAAAAAACACTTTTAAGTAGGTACATAAGTCATTTTATAAGCGAGAACTTAGTTTGTCTAAGCCCCTAAACTGAACTCTGATTTCGTGAAATTGATAAAAGCCTTAAAGGCTACAGTGTATTTTCTCTACTCTTAAAAAAAATAGGAAGGCTTTTTTCGAACTACCTGCAAACAGTGTACTTTTTAAAATCAATTCTCATCAATACTGTCGATGATTACAACTGTTCGGGTTTCGTAGCTATTAGCAACGGATATTATGAAAATAATGTTAATGATTGTACTTTTTTGTGGAAATTTTATGGATAACACATTAACAAGGTAAGGATAAGTATTTAAAAAGTTGTGCTCCATTTCTACGAGTATACACGCATGATTTCAAAACTCTTTGGTCCTTTACAACATCATTCTAAAAGTTTTTAAAAGTGCATTCAACTGAAAATGTATGACACAAAATGTTATCTATGGTTACTGGATAAGTAAGCATTGTTTATGGTACTCACTTGTCTCTGAAGTAGTCTGATATCTGGTTCATCTTCCAGAAGATCTGCAGCAGCAGCATCAGCAGCGTGTGGTTCACCCAGGTGTACAGCTTATAACAGCTCTCCATTATCCCGGAGCCGTTCTCTTCGCGCTCCCACAAAATTTTGGATAACGAACACTCACTCATCCGGCACGATTTGAAAATATGATTCGCGAAATTCGAATCACAAATGTTTGAATTTTGAGAAATGGAACGTATCCGAAATTCAAATTTGGAATCGGTCGGTATGTGCGGCGCGGGGCGAGTACTAAATCGGTTTGAGACGCCGGCTTATCATTCGATTCGAGTGGTTCGTACTAAAATAATCTAGTGATTGTGGTCGACCGTGCTCGGACGCCGGTGCACGCGAACTGACGACGAGCGACCCTGACGCACACAGCGATCGTGTGACGAAAGATGACTCAGTTGCTATGTTTCACATTGTTGTTGATATAATATCTAGTATTTTTTAACATCACGAAATACCAGTGAGCACAGTGAGCGATAACAGATATTTTTTATATTTGAAAACAACAGCTGATATCGAATCAAAACAAGGCCTAAAATAAAGGTACCTACTACTACTGTGTCAAAACTATTTACTTTATGTAATACCCAAATAAAACTTACATAAGTATATAAACTTTTATAAAATGATAGATATCGTTGAATTCTTAATTATTTATCATTCGGATAATCTTTTGAAATATGTACTATCACAATGTTTCTTTAGTAAAACTTTTTGGAAAAACTTTCACTAGGTACACCAGTATTATGCCTACTTAACCTATTTTATTATTTACCTACTTGATTCATCCAATATTTTTTTTGGTAAAAAGTATTTACCAGTAAGGTAGATTATTCTTGGAAATAAATTTATTTCCTTACGTACTTTATCCTCAATTACCACTTTCTTACTTACTTTCTCACTTACCATAAGTATCCATGCCATAAAGGTATATTAACTTCATGAACTTTAATCTGAGACATATTTTATTTATCTTAGTAAAGTGCTATGTACTTAACCCTAAAAGCCAATCTACGTCATTTTGACGTATAGCGCGACCAAAATTCGCTCCATCTTTTGCTCTTGTATTATTGGATTGCCGCTATCTTTCTTCAAGTCATAAAGACCTAACAGGAGGTGGCTTCGTCTCCTTGGTAAGTGCCGCAATTTTGTTGTTATAACAATGATGCACGTCGATTTGACGTATGTTTGGGCTTTGTTTAACTTTTGGAATTGGTTTGAGATTTTATTAGTATGGTTATACTTTTTATGTCATTATTGTTTTATTTTATTTAATTTCTCTAACATGTATTGGAACAAGGATATGATGACATCCTCTTGACAGTTGCATACAAATAAAATACCATATACTTAAGGAATTGCATACGGTTATTCTCCTCTCCATACCGACTTTGGAAGAGAAGATTCTTTGGCTCAAGTCAATGTCAGGATTGATTTTGATGATGAAATGGTGGACTAAATAAATAATACTAATCTGACAAATAGGTAAGTGGACCCTGAAGACCCTACATCCCATGACCAGGTACAGAAAATCTTGAGGAAACTTCATCGATTTAAGGCAGAATCATTATATTACCTCAGCGTTTAGTACGTGGAAACAATGATCAAAAATGGTCAACTACGAATGGCGGGTTCAGTGGCAATACCATTGCAGTATGTTCTAAACTTCTAAACTTCTAAATCCGAGATTCGAGATTGGCCGAACCTTCTGAGGAAAGCGAGGGCGAAGGAGAGGGCGAGTTTTCAGGGGAGGACAAATGGGTCGTAGAAGACAAAACTAAATACATTATAAGAATCGCCGTGAATCGGTGATTATAAGCTTGCCAAAAATACTTATTCTATAGAAAACTTAAACTAATTAAAACTAGTTAAAAAGTAATAATTTAGGAGCACAGTAAAATTAATAAAAACAGCGACTTTTATTTATACACGTCATAGATACGTATGGTTGGACTTTGGCGCCACACTATAAATATGATTGGGCTTCTAGGGTTAAATTATTATCTTATCAACAACAACTACATTTAACCGATAACTTTTTTATCTGACATTACAAGATACCATATCGATATTATAACATTCAGAATAAAAACGAATAAGTACTTATCACTTGTTACCTACTTTACGTTTTTTTTTATAAATTTATTTACATACTAGATTTTATTTTCAACTTTTAGTGTGGTAAGTAATAAGCGTGTAAATATTTTTTTAACTTAAACATATTTTCAATGATACAACTCAACCACATTCACGCTATACATATATTTGACTTTAAGGAGTTCCCTTGTGTATCTTCCTAAACCAAGGCCCAATGCCAATGACATTTAAATATACCCTTTCAAACAAAAAAAAAGAATAATCTAAATCGGTTAATAGACAAACAAGTTACGTACCCAAAAACTCGTGCAGTGGTAACCTACAAATGACACTTTTCAGGATTACTTGAAAACTACTGAACCAATGTACCACATCATATTTGACATTAAAAAGAAACTGTCATTATAAAAGATTGCACTCCAAAGGTCTTACTCTTCGATCACCTAGATGATCGAATCCATTACCAAGATTTTTTTTGGCGCCATTTTGTCGAATTCGGTTTGGTGTCTATTTTAATTATTTTCAAATTGATTCATAGTGGATATTGTGTCTTAAAATTGGTGCAGTTATATGGTACAAGTGTCTACGCAACTGAACAATATGTGGAATAATTAAAATAGGCGCGATCTTGGTTGTGTGAAGCTGAGACTTTTATTGAAGTGGTGGCTTCCTCGGCAGAACTAACCGAGTAAACTGCCTTGATATACTTGGCGCCAAATGCTCCAAGCAGCATTGGAATGCGATGCACCCGCATTCTAATGAAAAATTAAACAATATCTACCGAAATATTTAACACTTGACACTGGCAAAAATTACTTCCAAGAGGAAAGTAGATTGCCATAACAAAAAAAGAAGAAGAATCCATTACCAAGGTATCAGTGGCGAAGGTTCCATACAAGCCGATTCCCATCGGCTTACCTTCTAAGAATCCCACCCCACCGATCCACTATGCAGATCATAACATTTTTGTAGCTAATTACTTTATACCTTCGCCACTGCAATGTAAACAAGTATACCAGAAATTAAGAAAAGGTAAACAATTTAAAAACCCAGGATACACCACAGTGCAACATATTAGTAAGTTGTTAGAAAGTAAAGAAATTGAAATTAAACAAAATACTAATTAAAATAAATTGCAAAGTAACAAAAAAAACATACTTTTTACTACTTACGTCGGTAGAAGTATAGAGATCGTTTTCTTGAAGTAATTTTTTTCAATAGAATACGTAGTCTAACTGCTAATTAATTTAGAACAAATTTTAATAATCTTCATTGTCGTCATGTATTATCTGAATACATCAAAAATATAAGGTTCGTTTCCTTTCTTCTATAATTTATTTGGAAAACATTGTCACATCCATCATTAACAAAATGTAGCATTATTAGGATATCTCGTACCGGTCTCTTTTTTTGTTAGCAATTATGTTGTTGAGTTGAGTTGTTTATTTACAAAATAAGACTCCTTAATAAAAATACTAACTTACTCAGTTTTATTATAGCTCCATTCAGAGCTTAAGTATACTAGAACTTATGAAAGTCTAATTGAGGCCTATTATAGGCTTATAATAGGAAACTAAACAATGCCCTTCAAGGCCGGTCATTTAGTTTCCGCTTCCACAGGGTACCACTTTACCATTTCAGCTTTGATTTTATGACCGGATGTCAGCAATCATAATAAGAGTAATGAACGTGAGAAAAATCTTGCTAAATATGTAAAACTTTAGAGCTATTGATATCATCAACGTCTGAGAGAAAAATGTGTTTACTTAATTATGTTCAAACATCTCTCTTTGCTTAAGATTTCCAAATGATGGGTCTATTCTGCCGTCTTTTCACGTCAGGTAAAAAAAAACCTTTTTTATTCGTAAGTTCTGTCACTGTCTGTCAAATGACTCGCTGGCTTTGTCGCAGTAAAAACAATTTAAATCGAAATGTAAAAGAGTAAAATGGAATAACAGTTTTACCAACATTCGTGTGTACTAGAAATCGAGCCATTTAGACTGTCTTCAATAATAAATAGCCTTAGTGGCAACGATTCCAATTGAGGTATCGGTGCTTTTAGGCTACTGGGTTTATCAACCAAGCATTATTCTTTGATACCTCCTGTATTCCACTGTCTCGACCCTTAAGATCGAGTCTTTCTTTAGCAAATTTTTGGAATAATTTACTTTTAGAATGTCGGTTAAGGAGGTAAAACCAGGGTCGATCTGGCCTCAGGGACTACCGGAACTTTTCCCGCTGGGATGGTTCCTCCGTTCTGGTCCGGCTAGCGGAACGGACCGGCCCACGGAGGGACCTGGGGCTGGAAAAATCCCGGTAGGTTTTTTTGTCCCGGACCGACGTTGGGTAAAACTATAATAAACAGAGAGATAATGTCAAAAAGAGGATCGGTAAGTAGCTCATATATTTTGTGACTTCCGAATACGACTCCATCCACTACCCGTGGGAATTTTCTTGCTGAATGACTACTTACGTCATGAATAAGTAATCTGTGCGGAAAATTTATGACCGAAACGATTTTTTTTTTGTACTTACAAGACCAAGAAAAAGTAGACCTGCATTTGTCAAGATTTTGTTTAGTTAAAGAAGTAATTAACTAATTAAAAAAATAATATATCTTTAAGATTGGGCGTATCAAGTCGGTAAAAGAAGAAATTATGCAAGTCAGGGTGGCCCAACGCTGTCCTGATTCAAGTCAGTTACTAGACTACTAGGGTTGACATGTTGACATAATTTATTAGACACTAGACATATATTTTTTGTTAGACCAATGAGTACAGTGTATTCTATTAAATAACAAAATTATTTTAGTATTACTGAATGTCTTTCTTTTCCCAAGTAGGTATCGAAGATCAACAGAATTTTCAACCGACTTGAAAAAGGAGGACCTCAGTACTCCGTAATTTATTTATTTTTATTTTAAAATCAGATCAGTATCTTTCAGGATACACTGAAAATACTGTCATTTTCGTTACCTACATAACAACATGACAAAGTAAATAATAAGCTAGCCCACATTGTTACACAATGTATTTCTCACGATATTTAGGATATCGAGAGAAATGTCTCATGTCTCTACATGAAGCTAGTTTACCGTCACCGTAGGTAGTATTTATATGGATCATCGCAAAATATTGACATTAAACTAGCTTCGTTTATTGCTAAGTGTTCCATAAACTCGTTAATAAAAACCACATTGACTTCATACACAGATCATTAAAAACGCGGAAATTTCTGAATTTTGTTTATGTCTAGTATCTCGCCTTGGTAATATAGTTTTTATGGCTAGACTGTTTGCTGAGAGACGTCAATCATAACACGTGGGGTTTTTTAAAACCAGATTATATCATCCAAGTAGTAAAAACATTTAAAAACGAGCCAAGTGTGTCTCGGACTTCGCACATTTAGGGTTCCGTACTAAATAGGGCTAAGGGGCTTATCTGTGCTACGCGTTTGACCGCAAGATTAAGTTCGTTTGTAATAGGAAAATGAGGGAATTTAAAAGAAAAACAGAATTATCAATATATTGGCATTTGTTGGTAAAATATACGTTATATAATAAACATTATCACATAGGTCAATTGGAAGTTAAATTATGACCGCCCTCGATGATGGGTTCCGTACTTTAAAGACTATATTTTTTATGATTTAATTACAAATGTATAGTTTTCAGACATTTCCCTGTACTTGTAGCATAAGACGATATTGCTTGCCAAATTTCGTAGTTCTAGGTCATCGTGAAGTACCCTATAAATTTTGATTCCCTTGAGAGTGTCGAAATCTGCGTTTTTTGCGGCATAAAAGGCCGTATCTTTTTTTGATCATTCAGTTTAAATATTTATGAAGTATGTACAGCCACATGATACATATTAAATAATCATATTAATATACTTATTATAACAATAAAAATTCTGATATGTATCAAAATGACGGCGTACATAGCATTCAATGTGATACGAATAAAAGAAAAAACAATATTACCTACTTAAATTACTTATTGTTAATATACTAATTCCAAATAAGTCTTTGACTAATTGATTTTTCTAATTCAAATATTAACCAAATACAAAAAAAGTAATTCTAAAAATGTGACAGACAAATGAATGACAAACATTTTCAATTTGGCGGTATAATACGCTATCAAACGAATAAAGCTTTATCTAGGCATTGAAAAATCAACCCTTAGTCTTGTAGTGAGTTTATTGGAACTAGGCAAAGACTTCTATGTGTATACTACACTAGACAGGCTGTACAGTACCGAAAAAATGCTCATTAAGTTACGGTGCATGCACCGCAACTCCTGTCTATTGCGAGCGAAGCGACAGATTAGAAATTAGAAATCATTTATTTGCTTTTAAACAAGGTACACTGGAGATCTTATATTTCTAATTAAGTTCAGCTCGTTTAGCCATCAGCAATAGCATGCAAATATATTTATAAAATAATGTTATAGTAATAGTTGATAGAAACCGATAGAAACAGTTGATGCGCCGCGAAGGTGGGTTGTGACACAATTTTAATTTTGAACAGCTCGTCTATCTAATTGAAGTTATTTTAACCAGGGCTCATCTTAGTTCCAAACAAAACTTATTTGACATTATTGTAAAGAAAATATTTTTTTATTAGACCAAAGATAGTGCTATCCGTATCCTTGTATTATGATCTTTGTTATCTGTATTAAAGTTAAGTTCAGCTATACTCTTGAGTCAAAGCATCACGATCGCTACCAATGAGGAAGTATTTAATCAGCAGGCTAGGCCTATTCAAAACGGACGATGATAAGTGGTCGATTTTCGTACCACTCTGTGACACTATTTACTCACGAATAAGGTTCAATATCAAGTAAAATGAACGAATTGCGTCCGATTAACGCGATTTTATTTTACGTAATAGGCCCGCAGACCCTGACTCAATGACCTCTGACTCCATTACTATGATTCAACAGCGCCGCCGAAAATGCACAATTTTAAAAAAAACTGACTGTTATTTAAAATCACATACCTACTTATTAACGGTGCGTATTGACATTGCAAAAACAAGTTTTTTTTTAAATATATGAGGTTGGTACACACGACGGCACCTCAGACTATACATGTTGACCTTAAGCCCGCATTTATGCCCTACGTAATATGACGTGTATAATCTGACGTGCTGTCGTGTGTACTTTTCTGTTTTTCTTGAGCTATAAGTTTATATGCTCTATCATTTTCATTGTATTAAAATAATAATGTAATACATAATTATATTTTTCTAGTTTAAGTAAAATCTACAGCGCTGCTATACTCCACTAAAGTTCAAGCATTTAGAAGCCTTCGATTAAGTACATTGGACTGATGCGTAGTCGGAAACACAAACAAGGATCACTTATTCATACTATAAACCATCTATAAACGATCGCCAACAGAACTAGCTCAAATGAATAATATCTAAGAGAATGTGGACGCGGCCAGGTGGATCATACTTCGGAAATGACGTCACCACGCACGCCGCCATCATTAATTCAAGATGCCTGGAAACAAAGAAATAGCCTAATGTAATCGATTTGTTGCTTAGTCACTGAAACTTAAACTACTTATTAATTTGTTGTTCTTATAAAAGTTTTAATCTTTAAAATACACATCAACTTTTTAAACGGCTAAGCGGTAAAACAATCAACGAAACAAGTTTGTTACCCATAAAAAGTTCTGTAAAACCTTATTTACCTTAATTTATTTAAAATTTTCTGTGTAAATAGAATAAGTACCTACCTATATTTTTATTTTTTATTTTCCGTAAGATCCATATATAACAAAGTCATTTTATTTACATAGACAGACAAATATACTATTTCTTATTTTTGAAAATGACATAACTTTGAGCCTCTAAATTTATCATTCTATGTATTCGGCAGTAAAATCAAATACATTTCTGATGCTTTGTTTTTAAAAAATATACTTATAGTCTAAGTTAGACCACATTTTAATTCATCAACGCCCGAACGGTCGCATGCGGCTGGATAGCAATGGAATATCTACTGTGTCTCATTTTCCGGGCGTTTGTTAATTAAGTTGTAAAAAATACCTATCATTAATTTATGTGAAATAAACTCGTTCTATATTTCTACATAAGTACTTACTTTTTATAGCAGTTTAAACTTCCTTCTTGTTATAACAAATCCCTAATCGAGTCTTTTCCCCTCTCGAATCTCGGACCGAACATAACAATTTCAATTCTTTAATTCTCAATCAACCTAAACGTTCGTCAATTGAACTGGCTCTTCGGTGCCTCCGGTACATTCCAAGTACGCGTGCACTCAAATAGTTGACTCAACTAGACGACTACGCCTCTATTCTTATTGACATAAGGCTCACAACCATTGCTTCATTTGTACAGTGTGTTCATAAACATAATCTTACTAATAAGTCGATGAACACTCGAAAGGTGTTGCGTTAAAAACCTTGATTTAAACGTGATACGCTTGATAGTTAGTGATAGATAAGTGATGTCATGATTATTAAGTGATTTCAATGCTCATTAACCATAATATCTACATATATTATGTGATTGGCAGTGTCTAGGTCACTATTAAATCAAAAACCGTATTCTTATTAGATTGTTCTCTCTCAAAGTGTAGCTATGCAAAAAATAAATAAATTATAGAGTTTGTGCAATAATCTTCAATTAGAACCTTTTTGAAAGTTATATACAATATTATTTTACTCTCCTTATTTAATTGTTTTAATAATAAAAAAGTATGCAAAATATTAAACATTGTTCTGTTAACAAATAAAGTGTAATACTTCGCTACTTTTGTACAAAAAAATACGGCAGCCAAGTTTTTCTTCATACTTTGACCTTCGGAACGTAAAGTCGTGACTTCGTAACTTATAGTATGCAAAAAGTATAACTTGATTTGTACCTGTTTACCTAGCATAAGTCACTTAGCTAAAGCTTACATTAACAGCTGAAGAACTTAAGTTCTTATTTGATCCAACAACATTTATTCTGTAACCTTTTACAATAAAGAATTAAATATCCTACCTAAAAATCATTAATAGGAATTTTGACAAAATCTTGTCTCATTTTTCTAATGGGTCTATTATCTATCATTATTAATATCACCAAATAATTCCCTAATTCCCAAAAATGAAATCTTTTCAATAACAGTTATTTGAAAACGTTAATGATGAAAATCAAAAACAAAAAGGTACCATTGACGTTTAGTTAGATGAGAGGTACGACCAGCTTTTGTAATAAAACATCTTTATTAACGGGTTTTTTTATTGTTTTTAGGGTTCCATAGTCAACAAGAAATGTATTTTTTTTCTTGTCTACCCTATAGTTTTTTGATTGAGGCATCCTTGTTTGTGATTTATTATTAAAATTTTAGTAAAGTTAATAGTCATATTTGTTTTAACTAAGCAGTCCAACAGAAGTATTATTTGACTAATTTTCCACCAAATTACCAATAATGGACTTAAACCAT
Source organism: Catoptria pinella (assembly GCA_963556745.1). Lineage (NCBI taxonomy): Eukaryota > Metazoa > Arthropoda > Insecta > Lepidoptera > Crambidae > Catoptria > Catoptria pinella. The sequence goes on from OY750771.1 coordinate 4,454,828, forward strand.
TAAAGGAACAAGTTAAATAAAAACAGAATAATTCTGTACCTTCCGTGAAAACTGATCTAACTCGAGTTATATCGATTTTGAATTTATTTCACTATTCAAGTCATCGAAAAATTAGCTTTTTTTGTGTCTAATCGGTGTATTTTTACGACTTATATCAACAGAGATAAATTTTGTGCATAGTAATATAAGTGCTTGCTTTTCTATGATTTTTATGAAATAAAATGTGTATATTAATATATCTCTAGTTAAAACAATGTGTACCGAAACTTATTTCTCTTTAAATTAGTGTCTAGAAATATAAGTCGTTTTAAAACTTTACACACAATTCAATAACAACTGACTTAAATTGTGCGTAGTGATTTATCTAGAATTATATCAATACACACATATAATTTCACAGTATGCTAGTTTGTGAACATTGATTTAACTTGACTTATAGCATTAAAAATGAAGTACTAATCAAGTTTTATTTTGTGTTTATAGATATAATTCAAGTTGAATCAATAATCACATATAGGTTTGGGATAGGTATAAAATGATATAATTGACTTATATCAAAAAATATTATGAATAAACGAAGTAAAACGTTTGATTACTTATTGTGTAAAATGATAAAACTGCCCAATTTACTTTTTACACCATTGCACGTTATTTTTTACAAAAAATTAAATTCATAGTATTTTTTGATTCAGGCGAATTTTTTGTTTATTTTTATTCATTATTGCCTGTCTTACTAACACGTGGAAAAAGAGTTGTGTTTTTAACTGCTTTTTGACCCTCGACGCAAAAAGAGAGGTGTTATAAATTTAACGTGTCTGTGTATCTGTCTGTGGTATCGTAGCTCCCAAACGGATGAACTGATTTTGGTTTAGTTTTTTGTTTGAAGATAATTTTATCCTGATTGTTCTTAGTCATGTTTCATGAAAATTTGTTCAGCTGCTTGAAGATCATCGGCTCTTTCCTAGTTGCTGACGGGATCTGACTAACTTCTTTATGTCCGATCGATTCGGAATTTGGTACAGTATTACTTCAATGACATTGAAAGAACATGGTAAGGCAACCATGACCTGATCAGCCGTTAGAAGATCATCAGCTCTTTTCTAGTTGATGAGGGGATCTAGCTAAGTTCCATATGTCCAGTCAATTCGAAATTTGGTACCGTGTTACTGCAATGATATTAAAAGAACATGGTAAGGTAACCATGACCTGAAGCTTAAGCATCAACTGGAATCTGTAGAATACTCAACTCCTCACCAACATACAGCAGAGGTATAGTGTTTGGGATCACTAGAATGGTCTTTAATGAGTAGATTGCGAATAAAGTATAATAGGTGGTGATGATGAGGCATCATCTAGAATCTGAAGGATACCCAACTCTTCAACAACATACAGCAGAGATATCGTGTTTGGGATCACTAGAATGGTCTTTAATGAGTAAATTGCGAATAAAGTATAATAGGTGGTGATGATGAGGCATCATCTAGAATCTGAAGGATACCCAACTCTTCAACAACATACAGCAGAGGTCTCAATGATTAGGTTATACTCCTAGATTGGTAATCAACTCATCAGCTTTTTGAAATTGAATTCAAAATTTGGTACCGTGTTACTTCAATGATAATGGCCGCCAAAAATTTAGTTTAAAAAGCTTCAAATAAAACTGAAATTAAAAATTTAATAAACCCCTGATACAAAAAAGCTAACTCTTAATAAAATACCCCCATACAAAAAGCTAACTCTTAAAAAGTTGAAAATAATGTCATCATATCATCAAGTCTTAAATAGATCTATAGGCCCGCGAAGTTAATGTGACGAGCTTACATGTAAATCCATTAACTTAGCGGTCCCCCGACGTCTACGATTTTTCCATAGATTTATTTATAATTTGATAATAATGATGATATTATATTTAACTTTTTAAGAGGTTAGCTTTTTTGTATGGGGGGGTTTTTATTAAGAGTTAGCTTTTCTGTCGGAAGTTTTTAAGAAAAATTAATTTACTATAATTAAATGTACTATTTTGGGAGTAAATTTATTTATTTTTATTTGCTACTGAATGGAAATGGGACTTATGAATGGTTTTTTAAGATCGGTTTATTGCTAGTTGTCATTTACAAGTTGGCTAAGTTTGAGTCTGAATGACTGTAGTATTGATTATGTTGTCTTTACATGAAGCACTCCGTAGTCAAGTCAATATTAAGCCAATGGGATCAATTCCCGATCAGCTCAATGGAATGAACTTTTATATTCATTTTCTTTTCTCTGAGTAGGTGTTTAAATACCAGCCTGTTTTCTATATTATGTTACGTTGAATTTCGATACAACAACAGTTTTAACAAGTCTAAAGATCTGTTATGATTTCTTTAAGTAAGCCTTTAAGTTTAATATTGTTATGTTAATTTTTCTAAATTTAAAACACATTGTTCTGCTTATTCAAGTTGATTTAAGCGCTAATGAAGCAAGATTTAGTATTTTATATGATTACCAAAGTGTTAGTAATAAATTACCGAAATATTTTTGGGTTTTAATAACAGCAAACATTACCTCATGATATTATTTAGTATTTTATCATAAGTTATATCACTATTCACATAGTATACGTACTAGTTATATCGTTTGTGATAAAAGTTACAACAATATCCACATCAATTTTTTTCAAAAAAATTGTGTTAATTGATATAATTCGATTTTTTTAAACGATTCTACAAAACTAAACTCTAATCACTAACATTTAGAGTGTGTTCAACAATGTTTGTTCTACAACTTTAAAAAAAACATACAATTGAAAAGGCAGACACAAAAAAATAAAGTCAGTTAACATTTTACACGAAAGCAGATTTTCATGGTGAAAAATGATATAAGTCTTATTACATCAATATACACAAAACAAATAAATGTGATTAGTGATGTAACTAAACAATTTCATGAATACTGAAAAATCTGTAAGACATTTCTCTTTAAATAATACAAGAAAACAAAGTTAGCTTAACCATCTACAGTCTACAAGCACTTATTTTATTTTATCATTCTCAGTTGAAGAGTGAGATTTTTTTTAACTTTAAAGTCAATTTCCCGAAAATCATGTTTTTAGAGTTATACCTCTTTTCACGGAAGGTACAGAATTATCGCCATTATACCCAGTACGTTTCCAATGTTAATTTTGTATCACTCTGTTTGTTTGGTTTCCTAATTAGCGTTTTAGAGGCTCGTCTTCGATAAACGTGTAAATAATTAGTTGGCTGTTAGTTGGTATTTTACAGTTGTCGAGCTTGACAAAACAGATTTTGGAAAACATTTTTAATGGTCTCATTTATGAAAACGAGTTTCCTATATTGGTTAAGAATACACTATCAGAGACACATTTGAACTGAAATTAAATTGTTCAAATAAAAAGTTAAATTGTTAAACATCTCCATATTGCATTAGTTTAAGTAAGACTTTTTTATTCTTGTAAATTTTATTTCAATTATGCTCGATACGATTAAGAAATATTCTACTTGTCATAAGAAAGACATTGTGTTAACGTATGTGTGCTAACCATAGACTTATTATGGTGCTAACACAAATTATGTAAACCATATTTATATGTAATACATAGGTATAGGTAATAATTATAAATAAATTAGTTACATTATTTATGTGAATTTATTGAGTTCTTTGAATATTCTTGCAAACGACCTCATTTTAAGTATTTAAATAACGATATTGAATAAATCGTCAAAGTGATGTGTACATCACTTTAATATTAATTTCGAGTATTTTATACATTTTCATCTATTAGAAAAATAAAATGTTCATTTCAAGTGTAAATACATTTTAATGTGTTAGATTTATTTTACAACTGAGCTGTTTTTAATGCATAAAAATAGTCGTAGTAAAAACACATTCGGTAATTATTCAAGATCGAAAAAAAAAGTACTTTTCTTCGAGAACCGACTGAGACCAATATTGATTTTCTTTATTCACAGAATGAGGAAATTCTGATACATTAGGATATTTTACAACTACAGGAAACAAGCAACTGAGAAGCGTCATGGACAGTTATGGCGTTATTCACATTTTGAGTCACTGTAAAATGACTTCATTCCTTCTAACTTGTAGAACGTGTTTACGTGATATCTGTGTTTGCAAAATGTATTAATCAAGAATTAAGAGAGCGTAGTCTGCACACTAGCGCCGCCATTGAAAAAAAATCATAGTGCTTAAATAAAGACAAAATGGTGAATTATCTCTCTGTAGTGCACTCCGTAGAAGCTTTGTGGTTCTTTTTATCGTTTAAACAATATTTTCTATCCTGTCGTTTAGTTTAATGGATATTTTTTGCGATAAGTCACCACTTTAAACAATAAAACTCCATTTAACTAAACGACAGGCTAGAAAATATTGTTAAAGCGATAAAAAGAACCACAAAGCTTCTACGGAGTGCACTACAGAGAGATAATTCACAATTTCGTCTTTATTTAAGCACTATGACTTTTTTCCAATGGCGGCGCTAGTGTGCAGACTATGCAGCCTTAAGGTATACACTAATTTGATATTACGTAGCACTATAGGGTACGTATTTTGTGGTATTATTACGAATTGACGATCTTTAAAGTGAACTTGCAACAATGTATTTCGCCTCAATGGGTAGTTCATAACCTTGGTGTTCTCTTGTCTACTGCGTTTTGGCTTTTAGTTTATACCTGAATTCATTTTCGTGGAATTCTTAGATGTCGGTTTGATTAATGTTAGACTTTGTATTGCATGAGGTCTGCCGCTTAGTTAATACCAACTTAAGCATAACTATACCTAAGTTTACAAAACAAAAAGGTACCATTGACGTTTAGTTAGATCTTTTGTCATAAAACATCTTTATTAACGGGTTTTTTTATTGTTTTTAGGGTTCCATAGTCAACAAGAAATGTTTTTTTTTTGTCTACCCCATAGTTTTTTGATTGAGGCATCCGTTTGTGAATTATTAAGCTTCAAAGTGCGAAATTTTGTTAGAGTTAGTGTCAGTGTTAAGTACTTTTTTTAGGCAACAAAATACAAACCCGTTATGAGAAAAGGAATCCTATTGTCTGTATCTAGTATGTCAAGAACTTTTGACATTCAAATTTATTTATTTATTTATTCACCCTTTATTACATAACGCAACCTAGGTAAGTCAACATTTACATGAATGTGACATAACATTTTAAAGTTACTCATTAACAATTTCGCATTCTATTATATAATCTAAAATAAAATCACAATAATATATATAAAAAAAGAGTTAAAAATGTAAAGGTAGAATTATTTAAATAACAGTTCATTCTAAAATAGAAAATCATCATTTAATTTAATTTATTATAGGTCTGTACTAAATTCTCATACCTTTTCTAATCTAAAATATCACAAAAACGAGCTCGTCATGAATTCCGATATGCTGTAAAACGGACAAATTATTAAATGATTGTCACATAAACAAATTATTGTTTATGATCTAATAGTCCTCAGCTCATCCCATGAGAAAAATCTTCGTATTTTCTCAGCCACGATCAATGTATGTACCAAATAGACACGTAGCGCTCCAAGAAGAATTGTAGCAACACAGCGAAAGGTGGGAATATAAGTGTTTAAAAGTTCAAACAGTAAGTAAATGATGTATTAGATTTCAATATTGTTTTATATACCTATGTCACCGTAAAATCATGAGAACCATCATTAATTGTTTTTAATCTTAATATTATCAATTTCTATCGGAATCTTGTGAACTGGAAATAAAATGTACATTATACATATACCTACCGCATTTATTTTCGAAATTTTACAATTTATCGGAATAAAATTTTCTGATAAATTGTAATACTTATAACGAGATATAATTTTGCACTAAGTTTTACAAAGAGATCCCAGGAAATTCAAAATAATTCAGAATCTTATACAACATGTTACAAAAATACCCCTAATGCCGAATATGGGATATAGGGACCATCAAACTGAACAACTTTTCTATGGGACCAACACTGAAATCGCGAAAAAATAATCAGCTGTTTCATACATTTTGATATTTTCGATTTTAATTTTTTTTTGATTTGTTAACCAATTGCAACCTCAACTCTTGATGATAAGACTCGAAAACAGCTAAATTTATAAGTTTTAATTACCAATTAATTAATTTTTACATTCGAACGCACCTAGTTACCTCAAATCCCTGCCAACATTTCAACTCTTAAACTATTGCCTTTACAGTCGTATAATTAAGAGCTATGATAGGAAATTGGTCAAAGATAACGGTTAGAAGATAAAAAATACAAAAAGTAACGTACCTACCTATTCATATTTAATTAGTGTCTAACCCTACGGTGAAACATGAACTAGTAAGTTTAACTCGTAGTCTAAACTTATGAGGAAAAAATATTCATATTATGTTGTCGCATCGTCCGCAGTAGTCACAGAGGTCACGCCTAGTATTGCGTGACTATGCCGGTTCCAATACCGAAATAGGAATAGAACATACCTAGCTTATACTATAGAATACTTAGTTAATTAATCAACCACAGGCCATCATGTATTCAAAAGGCAGACTGACTATATAAAATTGACGTTACCGTTATTACGTATCAAAAGTGGTCTAAAACTGCGCATTTTGTGGTCAGTCAATTAAGAAAGGATTCGACGATTTTGTGGTATTATTGTTAGTCAACTAGTTACAACTTAGGTATAACTTGTCAAAGTACCTATTAGGTATATAAAAGTACTTACTCAATTAAAAAAATAAATATAAAAAAAACCTTGATTTAGACATTTACCTCCTCGGATTCATTCCCACGACCATGAAATTAACAACTAATGTCATAAACCGAAAGCCTCGCTAAAGGATAGCCATAATTTAATAATAAATATTTTTATTTAGGTCAAAGACCACTCGTGTAATTGCGAAAAACTTAGAATGTAAAAGAAAAGTCCCATGAGGAATATGCTTAATATGTTAAGCGGCAATACGGATATTTTGTTGGTTTTACTTACCTATTACTAAGGGCCTGTTTCACAATCAAAAAGTAAGTTCTGAGTAGCTTACTTGACAGATGATTTGACAAGTGTAATATGGAAAATATGTCAAATCATCTGTCAAGTAAAAGCTACTCGGATCTTACATTTTGATTGTGAAACAGGCCCTTACTTAACAGTTATAACTAATACACTACTTTCTAGATGTAAGGAATAGGGACTGTAAATAGGAAACAGAAACAACGCGACTGTTGAGCAAAAATCTATTGACAAAGAGACAGTATAAAAATAAAACCCTCAGTAAAAAAAGATAAAAACAAATATAAAAAGCTATAATCCTCCAGACTAGATAAGTACTGTCTATAAAATGATTTATTTAATCATCATTGCAAATATTCAATTAACATATTAGATGTAGATTAAACAGCAGTCAAGCAAAATTAATAAACGGGGAAATATAATAATAATAGTTATTTTAATAACCAATAATCGGTGTTTTCGAAAAATTTTAATAAAAAAGTATCAGATTTGAAAATGCAATCGATATTTTGTAGCAGTCTTTATCGAGGCAATTCCTTGTACATTGGTGAGATAGCGCTGGCTTGCAGCGTAAGAGTTGATATACTAGGAGAAATTCGACGTTCCCACTAGTGACTCGGTAGCTCAGAGGTCAGAGCATTGGACCGGATATCCAAAGGTCGCGGATTCGATTCCCGTCCGAGAACATGATCTGGTGCGAGTCGTATTTTTTCTAGTATATTATTTGGTATTATAGCAGTCTTTATTTTACAACTGCAATAATAACAATATAAAAAATAATAATAATAAGCTTTAAGAGCATTCTGTGACCTCAGTCATATTTAGCGACCCCATAAATGACGTGGAAAGTAATACAGACAAAGTGCTGTCGATTTCCTCATATCGTGAAATGGACTAGCGCCATTGACCGCCCGTGACCCCTTCAGGTATGGCGTTTTCTTATATAGAATTATATTCAGTATACGATTAGGGACAGTGAAAAAAAAAGATTTCGATGAACCTCCTCCTTTTTTTGAAGTCGGTTAAAAAGGAAATTCATTTAATTTGGAACTAGATATTTATTAGTAATTTAAAAAAAAAAACAGTAAGTATAATACTTAGTACTTATGCACTTGGAAGGAACTAGGAGTGCTATTAATTTTTTATTCATGTCAATCGCTCCTTATATGAAATATTCAAATATTACAATACCTAGTTAGATCATCAGAATTTCAGAAGACGGGGACGGGGGGGATTTTCTAAAATTCTAATAAAAACTCAGTCCGATTTCCCGTTGCAGGCAACCCTACCTCACAAGGTGGAAGATCAGAAGTGTGTTACAGTAATAGATACTACTTAGGAACACTGTATTTCAGTAGGTTGCCATAGCATATCCTAGAAGAACATTTTTTTTCGTTTTCGTACCGCTATTTATGGAAAAATGTAATTAAGGCTCCTATATACCTCAAGTGGCGCCCTCATTATAATATCTCATTAATATATCATATAAATAAACTATAGAACCTTAGCTTCAATCTGTACATGTGAATTTTCGATACATTATGTACTTAGCGAGCAATGAATTTAATTAAAATGAGGGCGCCACTTGAGGTATATAGGAGCCTTAACTAGTTAATCTGCGCTCTAACTGGTTTACACTCTTTAACGGTAACTAAAATATCAAACCAAAACAAAATGGACGAGCGGGCGATTCAAATTAAGGACTGTAACTATACGGAGAAAAAAGCTTTTAAAAATTAAAAAGAAAAACCTCCTTCAAAAAACCTTAAAAAAATTGCTATAAAGAAAGCTTCAAAAAGCAACAGCTCTAAAAAGCAAGAAATAATATTCAAATCTGCATAATTACCACTATTCAAGTACCTACGCATATCTGATATAAAAAAAACGTCTTTTGAAGTCGGGTGGGGCTGAAAGATATTTTCCTTTTTTAATTTATATAAACATTTGTAGTGGTTTCTCTTTCGTAATTTAATTTTTTAAATCTTAAAGCCCCACCCGACTTCATAAGACGTTTTTTTTTTATATCAGATATGCGTAGGTACTTGAATAGTGGTAATTATGCAGATTTGAATATTTTTTCTTGCTTTTTAGAGCTGTTGCTTTTTGAAGCTTTTTTTTATAGCAATTTTTTTAAGGTTTTTTGAAGGAGGTTTTTCTTTTTAATTTTTAAAAGCTTTTTTATTTTTCACTTTTTTGTGGTAGGTATGTAGAAGTAAATGTAAGCAATGATATAAATATATGTTATTCATATTTTCAACACTTTTCAATGGTACTCGTATAATACCTACTCCGAATAACTCAATTTCCACTTTTCGCGCTGTTAATTTTAGCAAGGGTCAGTCATGGGGTGGGTGACCAAAGTGTATTATCGCGAGCTCCTCCGTGCTTCAGAAGACACGTTAAGCCGTTAGTCCCAGCTACATTTGCACTCATTAACACCCACCAATCCGCATTGGGCCCGCGCAGTGGGTTATGGTCCATCCTATTCATTAGCCCATAAGTAAGGCTTGTATTCCAGTCCCAACAGTGACACTAAAAATGGCTGATGCGAAACCTTTCAATACCGTAGAGTAATCACTAATACACTATCCAATTTGATTTTGAAGAGTTCTCTTGAGTATCTTCGAAGTCCAAGCTCCAATGTACAGGAAATTTTAATGAAAACACCCTTAAAGTATCCTCTTTCTAACAAAACAAGAATTATCTCAATCGGTTTATAAACAAAGAAGTTATGTCTGAAGATCCGTTGAAGCTCGTGCAAAAGTCACCTAAAAAATTACAGTATTTTCAGGATTACTCGAAAACCACTGAACCGATTTAAAATTTTCAAAAAATGGGACCACTTGGGGAACAAACCTGATAAAGTGGCGTTTGAATCATGTCAATCGGTTCAGCCGTTCTCGAGTAATCGGTGGACATACATAAAAAAAAAAAAACAAATAAACAGACGAACATAGAACCTCCTCCTTTTTTGAAGTCGGTTAAAAATATAAACAATTAACAAATATGGCGCTGGCTTGCAGCGTAAGAGTTGATATACTAGAAGAAATTCGACGTTTCCACTAGTGACACGGTAGCTCAGCGGTCAGAGCATTGGACCAGATATCCAAAGGTCGCGGGTTCGATTCCCGTCCGAGAACATGATCTGGTTCGAGTCGTATTTTTTCTATATAATTAACAAATAGATATATAAAATATTGACCATGGGACGTACCGGTTAACGCATCGAACATCGGAAAGTCTCGATTTATCTGTTTTGACCGGGCTTCAAATTAAAACAGATAAATCAAAGTAAGGAGTTTCATATTGTACTATTCTCCGAAGTTATTTAGAAGATTTCGATGTTCGTGTCACATCATGTATTGAAGTTCGCCATTTTGGCCCGATTGGGGCTCGATTTATCTGTTTTAATTTGAAGCCCAGTAGACTTTCCGAAGCTCGATGCGTTAGCCGGTACGGCCCCTGGTTGGTGAAATAAAAAGAAGAAATCGCACGAAATCGGCTGATGCTGTTCACTAATTTGACGATCACAAACACATTATTCTTGGGTTGTTTTCACGATCAAGGTCATTATTTTCAAGTAAGTACGATGTCTATGACATCACTTCGTATATCGTCTACGACATTGCTTTAATGTGTTTGCTTTCCATATTTCCCATGCCTGAGTAGATGTTTTCCGTCAGGGTTAAAAGTGACACGTAAAGTACAATGATATTTATTTCATTGGTAAAATATACGTACCTACCTAGGTACTTTTCATACCTACTATATTTTTCAAAAACATAAAGACACTTTCAGGCGGTTCTTAGCAAATTCACTACGTATTATACGACTGTAGGTATACCTTCTGTCTATCTAGAACGGATTCCAGTGATTCCACTTTGGACGAATTCTTTTGTAAATAAATTGGAATCTCAAATTATTTAACCAACCTATTTAGACAAGCCACGCGTCACATAACATAAATAATTGTCCGCCCTTGCGGCAAGATGGCCGCCCACAAATTACCTCGTTGCCTCAACTGGCTGTTCCGGTGCAAGTTCAGTGTAACCTTCGAAATGAATCATTTACACTCAATCCGCAAAAATTAAATCAATCATCCAATTCAAAGCAATTTCATGGCAATTTGTATGCGATTTACTGTTGATATAAGACGATTGGCGAAATTGATCCGAGCAAGAGCGAACCTTAACCGACTTAAAAAAAAGGTTCTACATGTTTCACTGTTTTACAATAACGTTATTTTATCTCTGAGATTTGGTAAACCAAATTAAGTACAAACCTACCACAAGGTACATAGGTAGTAAAGTAATAGGAATGTTATTTCATCTTTAATGTACCTTACTAATCTTATTACTTATAATAAAATTTGCGATGCATCCGATACCGATATCGATATATCGGCGATACTTCGGGTTCGCCGATATATATCGGCATCGGCGATATTTGTATGGCCGATTCAACGGTACTTTTCAAGTTCTGTCGCATTGGAGAGACTATTTTCCACCGCAGGTATTATTCAAACAGATTTGCGAAATCGGCTCTCTCCGCAATACTTAAGAATACTTTGTTTTTTAAACAAAAATGTTTTCGATGTTAATTTTAATTACTAAAACTACATATTAACTAATTCTCAACCTGTCTATAGTTTTAAACGGTTTTATTTAGCTTGCCCTGTTATTTGTTCTTTTTATATTTATAAAAAAAATAACCTGACTTGTGTTTTATTGATTTTACCTTATTTTTTAAATTCCATAAGCGTATCAGTATCGGTATCGCTGAAGATATTTTTATGAGAGCATCGGTATGGTATAATAATAATAACGTTTATATCACATCACAGTTTAAAGACTTTGGCGGGCTGATAGCTGAACCTGAAGATCACTAAAAAACAATATTCAATAATTCAGGAAAAAAAATATATTTATCGTTTTTATAAACTAGAACTTATTATAGAAACGATTACGATTAAGCCGAGCAGTTTAATTCTCAATATATTATATTCGTTACACACATTATCGTATCGGCAAAAAGGCGTATCGAGGTGCGGAGGTTAAGTAACTTTCGCAAGTGTCGGTCATGGGATGGGTGACCAAAAATGTATTAACTTGAGCTCCTCCGTGCTTCGGAAGGCACGTTAGGCCGTTGGTCCCAGCTGCAGTTGCAGTCGTTAACACCCACCAATCCGCATTGGGCCCCAGCAGTAGGGACATTAAAAATGATGATGGTCATAATCAATTTTATTAGCTAAGTATGTAGGTACCTACCTACTCGAAATTAATGTGTACAGTGAGTATACATTAAACACGTGAGTTACATTGTGTACATGTACTGTGGGTACGAAGTGAGTAGGTACTTATGTACAAGAATTTAATAATCGTGGTAAAGATAAACCACACCTTATCTTTAATTAAGTACTTGCAATGTGACGAAATGAACAAGAAATAAACCTTACCTTAAGTAAAATGAGTAAAATAAGATCGAATAAAATATGATAAGATCGTAATGCATCTTTTGACGTAGGTTAAATTCGCCATTTATTTACTTATAAAATATATCACTACACGGTCTATTAAAATTATAAAAGTTTGCGTATCCCACAGTCACAGCAATGATTTTACCTACGTAAAAATTAATAATAATAATAATATTTTGTTTTTTTTATTTGTCCATTCACAATGATAAGAACACACGACGGCACCTCAGACTATACATTGACCTTGAGACCGCCTTTACGCCCTACGTAATAAAAGCTGTTTTCGCAGTTTAACTGTATAACCTGACGAGCTGTCGTGTGTACAATTATTGTCATTAACAATGATGGATAGTAACAGCGGTAGCAGATAATGACAGCTACCCTCCGCGCTAGTTAAAAAACTGTGTTAATGGTCCTACCACCAAATATTCAAAATCATAAGTTAGTATTAGAACCTACTTCAAAAATGTCTCGATTTTAATAATTTCTTATAAGTTTTTTAGCAACATGATGAATAGTTTACATTATAATTTTTCGAGAATGAATATTAAAGTTTAAGTAAGTTTGTGACTCTTTTAAGAGTGTACACCTATTCGATTGCTGGATGTCTAAGCAATGGCAATTTTTTAAGGTTTTTCAGATTTAAATAATTGATTTATGAAAAAAGAAAACATACCTAGTAATACAGCCAAATCCTTTTTAATTTATTTTTATGAAAAAAGTGTTTAAATCGGAGGAGGAAACGACTACGAAACGTTGATTTTGTCAACTTTCTATGGGATTTTTTTAATTCTCTCGACCGTGGTGTTTCCAAGAGAGTGAGGTACTTAAATACTTAATTATTAGAATTAGTAAATAATATTAAAATTTTTGGATTTTTTGTAAAAATTTCTTCAAAGGAATATTTGTCGTATTATTTCATTTTAGGCTTAAGTCAATAATCTGTTCTGAGCTTAAGTGACAAATTGTTTTTGGTTTTACCGAGGAGATTGCGAATCTGGGGATCTAGCCAAAGTGACATTGGCTACGGGCTCTTGAAAAAGCTCTTGTTAAAGCTGACAAGTTTCTTGCGCCTGTTCTTCTTGTCAGTTAAAAAAGTCTGGAAGAGGTGGCAGAAAAATATAGACGATTCAAAAGCGCTTAATTACTAAGTTTATTTGAATAAAGCAATTTTTTACTTAACTTTACTTTACTTTGAATAAGTACGACGAATCTGGAAAACGACGAGTCAGGAGCACGTCGGATCCGGAACAGATAAATTTAGCCGAAACTAAAGAAAGGTGTCGAAACGTCGGGAATTCTAAAAACCAATAAATACAAACTAAATAATTCTAAAACAACACCTGAATTAATAATATACGCGCTGTAATCCATAAAAAGTGTTTTATTTCTAATAATGAAATGAAATAAATCTACTAAAATAATAATTAAGCTTGAAAAGCTTGTAAGTATTATTTTCTATTTATAAAATAATAAAAAGTTATCGAATATTAAAAGAATAATAATATATTCATCAGGACTCCCTACGTACAATTTACTTTCAAATAAGTATGTACAGAAACAAATATTTTTCAAATGTTTTAAATTAGAATGAGCAGCTGCAAACCATAGGTTTAGTTTCAAAAAGATATTCTTTGTTTATAGCAACAAAATGTAAACATTCATGTCATTGAATGAAAAGACTGTCGATAACATGAACGAACAGCAAGAAACAATAAATAGTTGTAATATTAGTTTAGTAAGTATTTTAACAATATTGCTTGTCGTATTGACAGATATGAAAATGCAGAAAAACACAATTGGATGTGATCAAAGTGACTGAAAATGCTTACTTTGTTCCCTGGAGGGAAATTAAAAATAAAACAAACATTTACATCCAATTAAAATTCACAACATGTGGAGAAACACACGCCGATGCATATCGATACGATAATCGATTCACGTTACGACGCAGTTTGCTTCATTATTTTGAATCGATAGTTATAAATTTTCCTTTGTATTTACGCTAACTACCAACCACTTAACGCAGTCGATTGATTACGAATACGATTTACAAACAAACAACAATGTATTGATATTTTTCTCGTCTGTTATACGTGTATGACTTCACTAAAGTAAAATGAATGTTAAGAAATTAGTACATGCAGTGCAGTGCCCCTAGCGGATACTACACTGAACTACTTTCGATTCGTTGATAAATACTTACCTATTAGAACATCAGTGTATTTTTCTTTAGAACAATGTTATTTGATAAGATGAAATAACAGTTAACTTTCACAACTTTAACTGAAATAAATACAAAATTGGTTAAGATAAATAATATAAGAAAAAAATCGACTCACCCGTAGCACCTCAGACGGGACTACGGGTGAGTCGATTTTTTCTAATATTATTTATCTTAATATAAAAATAGCATTGTGAATGCGAAAAATCTAAATTTAATAATAAAATTGGTTTCTGGATCAGTAATTGTTCACAATTCGAATGATGTGAGGCGAGTCCTATTGCTAGTCGTACGCAAAAAAAATTTCAAAAAATACCATACTAAGTAACAGGAGTTTGGGCAAAAATAAAAATAAAAAACTAAATGGTATGGTAATGTAATGGTAATGTAGGTAAATAAGTATTTTCAAAATTGCTTTCTTGAGGTGAGGTATGATGATATTATGACATGTATAATTTCAGGTGTTTTTTCCGAAAAGTAAGTGAACCGTGTCGTGTTTTTGCTTTAATTTAAAACAAGTGGCTGAAACATATTGACATAAGTATGTATACACGATAGATTTTAGAATAATTTATTTCCATACAAAATAAAGATGACGTCATAACTCTTCTCCTAAGGCCAAGTTTTTTAAGAACTGAGGCCCAAAACAAATTGCCTTGACCTCAAGTAAATATACGTGGGCCAAAAGGCCATCCTGTACCCCAGAATTAGTATAGCCTGTAGGTATGTACATCGATTTGCGGTTTTTCCTTGAAATTGGGCTCGGACGCCGACCACTATTAGGCTGGCCCCAGACCTACCGGTTACATTTCTTTGCTTTGCTGTTCTAGTAGAACAGGGTGCCGTATCAGCTAACGCATCGAACTTCCGAAAGTCTGCCGGGCTTCAACTTAAAACAGATAAATCGAAGTACTTAAGAAGTTTCGTATTGTAGTTATTTAGAAGATATCGATGTTCGTGTTTTTGACATCATAAATTAGGGTTCACCATTTTGGCCCGAGTGGGGCTCGATTTATGTCTTAATTTGAAGCCCGGCAGACTTTTCGAAGTTCGATACGTTAGCAGGTAGTTCCTGTTCTACTAGAACAGCAAAGTAAAGAAATGAAACCGGTAGGTCTGGGGCCAGCCTAATAGGTCGGCGTCCGAGCCCAATTTCAAGGAAAAACTATTAAACTATTCTAATGTCCAAACGTTACTGACGCGATAGAGTTAAATCATAGAAATCTTATAACCTTATTGGTACATTTAAAACTCACTCTTGGTTAGCCCTATGAGTAAAAAGAAGTTCACATACCTAGGTACTCTTATGTAAGTATAAAGAGGAAAAGAGACAAAACTTGAAATCGCAATACAGCCCGGTTCAGCTACATTGTTGTACGAAATAATTTAGGCTTTATCTCTAAAGTACAAAAGGTGTGTTCTGAAATAGGTAGTACCTATTGTATTTTCTCTTGAATTCAAGTAAATTATTTGAAGACATAATGAGTGCTGTATCTTCGGCTGATGGTAAATTAGTTCCTACAGATATTAAAACTAGCCATATTTTAGTAACAACGGTAGTTGGTGCATCATTTGGCATAATTAATAAATAAAAATTAGACAACATTACAAACAATGCTCTGATCCCAATGTAAGTAACTAAAGCACTTGCGTTATGAAAATCAGAGACAACGGAAGAACTACAAACACCCAGACCTGAACCAATATAGAAAAGTTCGTTTTCTAAATTGACCCAGCTGGGGATCGAACCTTGAAAACCGGCGTACAAGCCACTCAACAACGGAGGTCGTCGAATAGAATTCGAAGAAATATCTGTCAATTGTTTAAGTGTTACTAGCTCACAACCTACAACAATAAAATATTTTTGCAAAATGCAAAAGTTTAAAAAATAAAACTACAGTAACTTTTAAGAAAAAATAACTTTTTATTTAATTAAAAGTATAATTTGTATCTATATGTATAGGCTTATTGATTTTAATAAGCGTCATCAACATAACGTCAAAAATATAATTATTGATTTAAGTATACACTTTTTAAACTATTAGAATAATCATCATTTTGTGTTGATGTTTATAATATTACTAAAATGTGTCACTGATGTGTTTTTATGAGGGTTGATTTATTAATAAGATCATAAATTACAATAAACTTACACTAAAACGTCCAAAAGATCCATAACAGATGGATATTTAAAACAAATGCATTTTGCTCTATATCGCCATAATCAAGAGATGTTTTTCAAAAAATAAAAGACCAGGTAACTTAGAAAAACTATTTACTGTTTGTCATATTGCTGGTTTTGTATGCGGATAATAGCTATGAAAAATGCATTTTAAAATAAAGAAAATATCGGTATAAGGTAAAAATAAACCAATGTAGATTTAACAACAATAAAATTATTCTAAACGAAACGGAAATTTCAGAATGGTATACGAAGTTGTACGTAATAATTCTTTCATTAAAACTTACTTACCTACTTTCCTTAGTGATTTTTTGAAATTCAACAAAGTATAGCTGTATAACGCGTAGAATTTGAGAAGTTTTACTCCGTATTGCGAATTAGAAAATGACAAGGTACAGTCACGTCTAAAAACATGTTATACAGTTTAGAACTCTGTCACTTTGTTGAAAGTAATAGCTTTTGGAGTGACAAAGTTATAAACGGGTCGTGACTGTACCGTCGAGTGTTTATGATAAAATCAAAATGGTGTCATAAACCTTCATTATGTTTCGCCATTTCATTCAAACTAGTAAAGGCGATACAACTCTATGCATTCTCATCAACTTTGACGATTCTGAATTCACATCACCACAAGTAACAAGACAGACTAAATCATATTCTTTAAATTCGCGACGTTCAAGTGCATTTATCACATTTGTGTCATATCTGTCGTGTTATGGACTAGTAGATGTGACCCAAAGCTTAACAATTAGCGCAGTAACCCACACAGTAGTGCAAGGAAATGTAAGAATTTGTTTTGTAGAGCAAAGGTTTTGCTCTTCGTTGCGAACTACTTCTCCCTTTCCCCTTACCGCATGCCATTATCTAAATGCGCAAATTAAATGAGTTTGGGGGCTACGACCAGCGTTGCCCACCTGGGGCCCTACCGGCTAACTTTTCGAACTTCGGCGGGTCTGCCGAGCTTCAACTTAAAACAGATAAATCGAAGTAAGGAGTTTCGTATTGTACTATTCGCAGAAGTTATTTAGAAGATATCGATGTTCGTGTAACATCATGAATTGGGGTTTGCCATTATGGCCCGATTGGGGCTCCATTTATCTGTTTTGATTTGAAGCCCGGCAGACTTTCCGACGTTCGATACGTTAGCCGGTACGGCCGTTGTTCTGCGCAAGAACGTACCTTCTGCTACTGTAGGTAGGTATACTATTTGCGCGTTACATTGCGCTACTGTGTGGTTGTAACATCATAACCTAGCAAGCCAGACCGCCACCCTCGTTCCGCTCCAGCTCCTTCCTCACATAATCCGCCTGTTTCTCGTCTAACCCCAACTTTCCCACTTCGGCCTCGAACTGGTCTTTCCCACCGACACCCACTAGGTACCCGTTGAGGCGTGCCGCGAGGTGTGATGACTGCAGTCGAGAGGGGTTCAATCCAAGGCTTCGGCAGAGATCCTTGTGGCCTTGCAACCGGTATTTTTGGTGGTAGCTGTGGATAATATATTATATCATTTAAAAATAAACTTTGTTTATTCGACTTTATTTTTTAACTAGCGACTGCCCGCGACTTCGTCTGCGTGGATAGTATTTTGTCGATCCCTCGGGAACAGTTACTTTTTTCGGGTTGGAAGGTCTACGTCCTTTTCTGCAGCCCTGACAATATGTATGCAAAATTTCACAATGATCGGTTGAGTAGATAAGATGTGAAGGGCTAACAAACAAACAGACTGACTTTCTCGTTTATAATTTAAATTAAAATGTATCACGTTTAATTGTCAAAAGACAATGGATTTTGACAGTTGGGTGTCGATTAAACGCTATATCATGCGATATAATATCGTGTTTCATCGGTCATGCTTACATTTATAATTTTAAAATAAGTAAAGATACACGCATAGGTATTTAAATTACAAAATTAAATTACTCGTAGGTATTAGAAAACTAAATACAACATGTATTTAGTTGATATAAGAACAGAATATTTTAGAACCCGAGTGGTAGGTACTTATTTAAGGTACTTTAGCCTCGACCTAACCATTTCTTACACTTGCGAAAAAACTGCTTTTGGTACCAATGATGGAAGTCAAACAGAAACGCACAATTACTCCGTGAAAATTTCTCGGAAAAACAAAATTTTGAGAAAAGACATTAGTATTTTTTTATCTCAACTTAACTGTGCTCTAAGATCAGTTTTAACTTACCTAGTTCGTTATGACAACTTGCCATCAAATACAAATACCTACAATATTTTATAGCTTCAAATTTTTTTTATTACTATCAAATATCATCAACCCATAAGTGTAGTAAGTAAGAGGACAATATGAACATGCCTTGAGGTCAATTGACGCAAGCCAGGATAGCAACATCTCGCAAGGAGGCCGTGACACAATTTGTATGATCGTTATTCATACAACAATAATGTTGCTAGTAACACCTAGTGCTAATTCGAAGGTTGGCACTATAAAGTGTCATCCATATAAATGGAACCTAGCCTTGCTTCTTTATTTTGTAGTGAGGAAGATCCCTAGTGTCAGAACCTTATCAAATAATATGAAGAAACTTAGTGATAACGTTATGATATGTTCAAGTCGATTTTTAATTTGGTATTGGAAATTTTAAGGTATTAAACTTTTATTAATGTCGAACTGTAAAAGCTCATAAAGAGATATATGATTGGTTACTTTCTCAGGCCTCTCATCTGGATTTAGTCAACTGTCATCATCATCAGCCATTTTACCGCTCGGCCACGACCTGCATAGCACAGCTACACACACATGCTACACTAGCTACATAGCACATGCCTTCTTTAAGTAGGTACCTACCTAACTAGAAGGATAAAGAAGATTGACCATTAGATATCAATGCGGATTGGCAAATGTTGATGATTGCAAAATACAGCCGGGATCTATGGTTAGCGCGTTCAGCCTCCGATATGCGGCACATAAGCAACTTTTCTGTCTCAAGGATCGGTCATAGGATGGGTGACTAAAATCTCGAGCTCCTCTGTGATTCAGAAGGCACGTGAATGAATCCGGTATTTCAGTCGTTAACAGCCACCAATCTGTACTAAACACACGCGGGTTATGGCCAATCCACCTTATCGATGCATAAGAAGGCCTGTGCCCCTGCAGTGCGGCATCGAAAATGGCTCAAGATGAGATGAATAACTTACTCTTCAGCGGGGTAGAATGTCCCCGCGGGCGCTATCTCGGTGCGCAGCTGTCCGTAGCGCACCTGCATCACCTTGTGAGACGTCTCCGCCGCTGCGCGCTGCTCCTCGTCGTGGTATAGAATCAGGGACATGTACTGCAATTACATTGAAAGACACATTTTAAAAAGTATCTAAAAACATTTGGACGGAGATGAAGTTATTGCACTTGGTCACCGGTGCAACAAATACTTAGGTAAAATATTTTTGCATTTTTCCCGACTTGCAATGAAACGTGCAGACTTAAATCATAATAATTATTTTAAAAACAGTTTTATGCCAGTAAGTACCCTAACTTCGAAAATTCGAAAGTTCTATTTGGGATTTTTTTAAGATGTCTTCGTCGCAAAAGTGTTCTCCAGAAAACAAAAATAAATAATTTAAGTAATACTTTGGCAACAGCTAAAGATAATATTAATGCCCAATTTAAATAATTTCATATCTAAGTGACTTAATAATCTAACAATTATTGATAATTGACGACATAAAATAAAAACATCACACTACTTTTTGGACAGTTGTGTAATTAAATAAATAATTTACCTGTCTCTTTATTTTCGTGGTCAGTCCATACTCGTGGTTCGCCCAAAATAAGTCGAGGAGCTCTTCAAATGTGACAGTTTTTGGGTCAAAATCTAGTTCTATAACTTCTGTGTGATCTCCACTGAAAAACAATAAAAAAAACAATTATTAAAGTACCTAATATATACCTAAGTACTATTTACTAAGTACCTAATATACTAAGTTTAATTTATAAAATTGTATAAATATCAAGAACTCTTAAATATTTTTTAAGAGAGATCAGATCTGGTGCGAGTCCTATTTTTTTTTGTATAAAAATAGCATTGTGAATGCTTAAATCTCAAAATTTAAAAAGTTATATAGCTTTCTCATCTTAATCAACTGTTTAAAAATATCTGGAAAGATGTTCAGTTGAATGTCGAAGTTAATTCCTTCTTCATTGGTGAGATGGCGCTGGCTTGCAGCGTAAGAGTTGATATACTAGGAGAAATTCGACATTCCCACTAGTGACTCGGTAGCTCAGCGGTCAGAGCATTGGACCGGATATCCAAAGGTCGCGGGTTCGATTCCCGTCCGAGAACATGATCTGGTGCGAGTCCTATTTTTTCTAGTATATTATTTAGTATTGTATAACTCTTAAATAATTGTCTAGTCTAGACTCTAGTCTAGACAGTTATCATAGTATACATATAGTATACTACACTATCTCTATTTCATTTTTATCTGTGACGGAAACCATTAAAAAGTTTTTGTTTCTTTATCGCATCGAGCAATTTTGAGCAAGGCTGAAGGTGCTATTCAATAATTAAGTAAACAAGTGGTTACTTATTTAGTCTCATGTCTGCATAAACCTACTCAATCGATTGAAAATTGAATTAAATATTCAGAGCATTCCAAGGGCTGATACTAATCTACACTAGTGGCTCAGTGAGCTGCAGCATGCAGATCTCATTCAAATTGTGTTGTTTAAAAATTAATCTAATAGATGTCGCCACGAGGTGATCACTGCTTTTGAAAAGCAGTACTAACTATGTGCTGTTTGGTAGATTAGGTATTATTTTATTATTATGTATTCGAAGCTAGATGGCGCTTCTAGTTTTGAACACTTTTCGAATGCGTGATTTTTTTTTTGGAAAATTTAATAAATCTGGATTAACAAAAAAATATATAATTATCGAACCTGCTCACAAAATTTCACGAGAATCGGTTGAGAAATATGACAGAGGAGAACAGCCGAATAGCCGGAAAGAAAGACAAAAGACATACAAAAGAATTTCAATAAATGAAATCATACACACGACATTATCAGTTCTCAGCCTGTACTGTCATCCCCGATAATAGATGACTACACAAAGTGTTAACGGCACTCTCTATCGTAACTGCGCAAACGCAGTCCAAATACCTTGGCCTTGCGCGGCCGTAACCTTGCCACACATCGCAACAGTGTGTAGTGAAGCTGTAACGTAGAGTTCCCTAACTTCGCCTGGTTTTTGACACTTTTTCAACGTTGTTAATAAATAAGAGAAAAATACAACGTAATGTAAAACAAAACGACGGGTATCTTCTTTACTTTATGAATCAATTTAATAAATATTAGATAAAAAGGTAATATTTTACGTAGATATGTAGAAATTAAGCGATGATAATGCCGATGATATTACACAATGTTTTTGCAAAATTACGTGTTAAATAACCTTTGATAAAATTCTTCATCGTTTTGCAGAGTCATGTGAACCTCATGATAAAACTTTATCTTAAAATATCTACACGTAGATACCTGCTTATTTGTAATTAAATAATCGTGTTAAAGAAACCATAGATATTATTTTTTACTTTTTTTACCGACTGAAATTACATTTGATAATTTGCATAAAAAGTAGATTAGGTTAGTATGATAATGTATACAGTTAACAACACATTTAATTTTAACCTGTAGTGATTATAGTTATATGGAGAAGTCTTAAAGAGAAGTTCATAGTTAAGGTCCCAGATTTTTTGCTAGTTGGTACCTAACACTTGCGAACAAACGAGTCATTTTACCTATTGATCGGGCAACCACCGACGTCGACCTTGACACATTAGTTAGTTAATCGATACTAAGAAAAGGAATAGATTTTATAAAAAAAAATTGGTTTCCTTAAACAGGCATTATTGTAGTGTTAGCCCATATTATATTAAGTAAGCCTATTTTGTATTAATTATAGTTTACGTGAGTGTTAATAAATAATATTTCATTGTTTGGTATGATTGTATACGTCTAATAGATTTTATATTGAGCCTCTTTTATAAAATGTACAAACCTCATTGCAAAGAGATATATAACCTCTTTGCATTCATACGAATAGTTTTTATTTTTCTTAAACAAAAGAAGAACGATATTCAGGGCATTGAATGGACATAACCTTGTTGTACTGGAATGTAAAACATTGATTTTAATGTGATTTGCGTAATTTCTAATAAACCGTTAAAAGAATATTGCTCTCTTATTCAGCAGTCCTTGCATTCTGAAGTTATCCCTACAGTAGGGAGGTCTTAATTACTTATAAGTCAAAACAACAACTACTTAATGAAAGTAAAATTTTAGTAAGAAAGCAAATTAAACGTATGAAAATTACACTGGGACTAAGACAAATGCGTAATTTTGCAACTAGATGATGAGTTGACAGCACAAAATCACGTACACATACAACAGTGTCGCCAAAGCAAGTAAATTAATTTCATTTTCGCCAAGTGTTTACACCAGTCTGTTTTCCCCCGGCGAGTTAAAAAAAATCTCGGATAAAGGAGAAAACAGATCATTTTCCACAAAATATGCCTCAATCAGAAATAGATGGTGGACAATAGCACGAGTGGCGTCCATTTCTGTCCAGGAAGGCATCATGACCACGATCACTATCCGTAAAGAATGCACGAAACGTATGAGGGTTTTTCTCCCATTTAACGTTACTGAACCAACCCCAATAGTTTGGGGTAAGGGAGAAAAAAATATATAATTTACAAGGCCAAAATAAAAGCAAGCCATAAAGACAGAAACGCGCCGAATTGTCGCATTTCTTTCGTGTGCATTCGGCATTCTGCGTGACTCGGCGCACCACGCTCGGCGCGTTGGTCATCGATGCAGTTCAATATTCAGTGGTCCTCAAGCTGCGACGAATTAAGTCGACGTTAGCCAAGGCCTATACTTCCTAGGTTCCAGGTTAACTTACATGTTCCTATAGTGTGGGCTCTTGGTACTGCCGCCGGCGTACCCGACGCGCGTACGCACCACCCCAGGGGTCGCACCGAACAAAGAGTCATTCGACCAGAAGCACCCCATGCCGAAGGTCGCCTTATTTGTTGGGATGTCCACATCGTGCAAGAGAGCGCCCTGAGAAAAAAATACATTTTTAAAAATGAAAGGATACGTAGCGAGCAAGTTTTTTTGTGTAAATAACTACCTAGGTACTTAAAATAATTAATTTCGTATTTTTCAGGAATTCACGTAGACATTTTTAAAGTACTGAAAGGCAAGGTAAACGATAAGCAGAGCAGAACTAAATAAAATCTTGTAAAAAGAAAAACTAAAGCGAGACTTTATTGGGACTTTTTACGATATTTTGTAGAAACTTTTTTCGTTACAAATTGTAAGTACGGAGGTAAGCCATAAAATGAAGTTGATTACATAATAAAATTAATAACTTGCGGTGATTTAATAAAATAAAATATGTTAAGTATTTATTGTTGGGCTCATTGGCGGAGGACGTGGTGACTCCTCACTGACTGACTGCAAACATGACATGTTTGCAGTGTGCGCAGTAGCATTATTCTCCTTCAATTTCTCTCACCGCTCACGATTCGTGCCGGCACGGCACCTATACTTTGAGTCGTTCTTCACATGTGTTTTTGCTATTATCCTTAGTAATTCAATAAACAATGACAAACAAATTTAATTTAATAGAGACGCATATTGCTTATAATGATCAACTAAGTAATTGATAATCAATATTTTAGTCAATAAATGGCAAATGTCATTGTTCTGTTGAAACTTGAAACATTAATTGAACCAACACCGATGTTGGTGTTGGTTCACGCACGATCTAACTCCTGAGGATGCTCCGGGTTGGGGCGAAACACGTGTAGAGTAGTCTAATTGGTGAAGGTGCAAGGTGTGTCGCTGTCATGCTAAATGCAAGTATTGTGCACTGATATTTTTGTGGTGTGCATGTGCAATTTTTTTTTTCGGGCGGGCGGGCGGTGCATCCTGCATATATTTTTGCGGGAGTAAGCTACATATATTTCTCTTTTCACAATGGTTTGGGACTTCCGCCAAGTAATGCCTGATTCAATCAAATAATTAATTAAACGCACTTAGTCTCCGATTGGATGATTCTTGTTAGTAGAATAATTCCCTTGTTTTACTAAGTACGATAAGTTCTAAAGTTAAACCCGTTATCTGCAGCATAAACGTGTGTTATATGCAAGATTACCACGGATAAACATAATGAACAATAGATCAATGAAATATTTGTCTCGTCATGATAAGCTATCAGAGGTAAAAGGTTACGGTAATAATACAGTTTTAACAAAACTACGACGCAAGTTATCTCTTACTACGCTGCTGGTGGTACACGAGGGCATACAAATAAATAGATATACATAATTATCTTTGTATTAGACTATTAACAAGAATGAGTCGCTAATGACCGATGTGTAAACAAAATAAAATTCCTAATAATAGCACGCTGCACGCGTGTATGCGTATGCGCGTAAATGAATGTATCTACGTACGTATTCTAACATGAGAAATATCTTAATTCTTAACTTTTGAGATTACCGTAAATGTAGGTACCTAGGTAGGTACAACTGAAGTGACTAACTTCAGAGTGCTTGCGGTACAAAACGACGTATTTAAATCTGTATTTTTTTTCCATACATTCTTGAGTAAAGTTGGAGCGGATGACTCTATTGTAAATTTAATCGCACCGTAAAAACCCAGATGATCGAAGTAAAACACACCCTTCCTGCCTTTATTCTTTTGTCAAGAACTTACAAATTTTGCTTAGCTCAATATTAGGTAATACAACTCTATCACTAAATTGAGAACATTTATCATCGCTAATGATTTTTTACGTTTGCTTTATGCAACCTTTCTTCTTTCAAAATCAAACAATATTTTCCGAATCATCATTTTGAAAAAAAAAACACATGTTTATTCGTAAACACAAGCACGTGGTGGTAAGTCTCAAATATTGACTTGTGTCATAGTGATATTATACAGAGATCTGCTTTTGTATTCTAAAAAAGTCACTGGAGTGTATTTTTAGAGAGTTTTGTCATTCTTGTCGCAAATTGCCATCACAAAAAGATGAAAAAAGAAGATAATTTGGTTGCGTTACATAAAAATAACAGATAATAACTTAACATAATTATAGGTAGGTACCTACTCATGTAGAAACTTCTATGAAAAAAAAGCTCAAAAAAATGAAATAAAGAAAAATATTTCAGAAATAATAAATAAAATTATTCCTCATCACTGGTTAAACACTGGTTTTATTCCCTAAAAGCTAGAAATCATCTAGCTTTGAAGGAGTATAGGCTTTTGTATTGAAAGATATTGAAAAATTACAACTTTACCATAATCTCTACTTTTTCATTTTTAAAATTACAACTTTACCAAAATCTCTACTTTTTCATTTTCTGTATTATGTGAGTAAGGGTAATTAATTTCAATGATTATGATATCAGAACTTACACAATAATTAGCTTTAGATATTTCTTTAATTTATAGACCACCATAATAATCTGGATTGTTTAAAAGCTTCGTTCGTTATTGTTGAAAACAGTTTGTAGAGTTCATCATTATGAAGAAGTTAAAGTAGTCCCCCTAACAGTATATCTTGCAGATTTTTCCTCTAGATTTTTGCCAGTGGTTCAGGCAGACTATTTATTTACGCTGACTAGATCAAAACAGTTCTTTCGAATTTTAACTTGATATTTGCACAATATACCTAGCTCTAGAGGAGTTTTGTCTACGTTTAAATGACAAAAATGACATACTAATAAAAAATACATTTGAAGACAGACAAAATCTTTGTCGGATCGGATTTGTCTTGCTACGCCTGCAGACCTAATTTATAATTTAGAACTCGGGAGATTATTCAGTTTTGACTTCGTAGTCTTTTGTCAATCTTATTCACGTAGGGAGTCAATTGGAGACACGTGATTTTTCAAAGTCAATCTAATGCTGTGCTGACTATACAATTGTCGACTTCCCACTTTAATGACTCAATGGGAGAAGGAATACTTATAATCCATCCGTTACGGTAAGAGACATCCATTTAAGATGCCGGAAAGTAGTTTTTTATTCACAGTTAAAAAGGTTGGATAACGGCATGTATAAGAAAATAAAAACCCCAGGAAATAATGGGTGTGTGGTGTGGTTTAAATGGTTAGCAAAATATTCGTATTTTGGTGAGCAGAAAAAATATATTCGGTCAGCCAATATGGTTAGTTGGTTAGCAACTTTTGGCTAACAAATATTTCTTAATACTATGGACTGCTCTAAATTTTTTAAGCCGTAGTCAGTGACCGACGTTTAATAAAATTTTAGTGTGAAATTAAGTGACCCACTTGAATAAAATTTTAGTGAGCAACGTTTATGAAAATAAAAAACGTCGTTTCTGGCGCTTCGCCGGGTGTCTGTTTTTTTTACCAAATTTTGGGGGAAGTAGGGTGTCCACAACCCCTATGTTATTACATGTGTATCAATTTAGTGCTGAGGCCAAATGTTTTTTTTGTTTTTCTTTTAGTTAGTTTTAATCTTTGGTCGATTTGTTCTGTGATCCTGGGTTTGAGTCCCGATTCCCTAATGATTCAAACAACGTGCAATTTTTCTTCAGACTGTCTTGATCCACGCTCACCTAGAAAGACTCAAGCTGTATTGAGTTTTCTTTTAACACAATGTTTAAGCATAGGTTATTATAATATGAAAGATTGTCTGTTTTCTTATTTTATAATTTTAAACAAGTAGGTACACTACAACAACCTAAGCAAAGATAAAAAAGGTATTCATTGTTTGAGATTTTTAAGCTAATGCAAATTATTTTGAGCATACCTAAGGTAGGTATCTACCTATTACGTATTTTTTTTTGTATTATTACATTTATCAATATTATCTGTAAAGTACTTATCAGTTTTTCGACTACAGTTAAAAGCATGAAATTTATTTTAAACAAAAAATTAGATTTCCAAATGTTTTTAAATTGACTAGCAACTTTAGCCTACTTAAAAAAAACAGGTTAATCATTGTACGATGACCACATTGTTCTTATGATTCCTGAGATGAGACACCCAGTAATTGCCATCAATCATAATATTGTATTAGGTAAAATTGTCTCTCCGAGAAAGTTCGATAAGTTGTGATAAAAAAATCTACTTACGTTTACCGGTGGTTTCATGTTGCAGAACTGTCTGATTATCCTCAGCATGCAGAGTTTGGTTTTGTTTAATTTTTCGTGATTGCGAACCGCGTGTTTTGACGAGTGTTGCCGCGACGCGTCAAGTCGGTTTGGCGGCCTGGCTAGCACTGCTGTGTGGTGTATGTATAGTAATCTATGTATGAATAATGAATTTGATGTTGATGGCACTGCCGCCGGGCCGGTCTGTCGAGTTCTGCGTCTGCCGCCGCGACATTGACTTACAAACCATACCACGCCTGCGTTTTCCATCTGTGGACACACAACAAATTTTGCACACTCTTCTTGTCGAGTTTTTCGATAGGGCTTTTTTTTATTGCCCAGAACAAGAAGCAATTTCGTCTACACAGAAATTAATAATAATAATATGTACTCATCTGAAATTAACTATTATATTTAGTGAAACTTATATTTCTTAGATTTACTCTACCAACAATTTTTTTATTTTAAATCTCTCCTTTTTTGGTTATTTTTAGATAATTTCCATCTTTACCACTTACCCTCTAAGAGTCCTCAATTTTGAAAATCTAACTGGATCGACACAGTGTGTGTGTGTGCGCGACACTGTCTATGGCATTAGCGTACGTCGCGGTGTGACGTAACCTTGTCTACGCGATTGTGTCGGCTGACGTCACACTGTATCGATCGCCAGCATGTGTCAGCTGAAACCGAGGGCACGAGGGAGAAATCGACAAAGTAAATTGTTTTCACATTCGCTACCCTACCTAACCATTTCCTAACCAAAAACGTGGATAAAAATTTCTACATTACAGAGCTTCAGCATACAATTTCAGCGACACTATTATCTTCTTCCTGGTTACGTCGTGAAGGTTAATCTATTACAGTTATGTAGGTGAAGGATTAAGTAGGTAGTTAGTTATATATTCGCAAACGTATTTATAGACTAGCATTAGCTAGGTTCGTTACGTACGATCGGCAACTAACGTGCTTTTACCACTACGGAAAGATTCGTGTGCGCGCAAAAAAAGCGCAGGAAAATTGTATCTGTTCTTCACGAAATAATACGTGCAAGCGATTTTAACCTTAGGTGGTAAAGCGGAAGTGTTGTCGCTAGTACGCCTACGTACCTAGACCTACAGGTAACATTGTTGCAATGCTAATTCATTCTATCTAATAAATGTATGAAATAAAGCAATACCATACGCATATATTCTACTTTCGAGTTACGTTTTGAGGGTTGTCACCCGTATTTATAATTATATACTTAATTTCGGGGTAATTGCGTACCTACTCTATACTTTATGAAGAAAACGTGAAAATATCTACTTTATTTCACATGGCTTGTTATTTCTTTAGGATAAATTGCCAAAAGTAATAAAAAGTATGTTTTTAACACCCTTCAACGCCTGGAAAATGAGACACAATAGAATCTATTGTACTTTTGAATAGATATTCCATTGTCATCCGACCGCATGCGCCCGCTCTAGCTTTGATGAATTAAAGGTAATAAAATAACTTTATTTCCATACAATGTAGGTACCTACCTACGTTTTTAGTCCAAAAAAAGGTGGCAACCCTAGTTAAGATGGTATAACACAAAGAAATTCCAGGTTCGATTCTTGTTAAAAAACACCTAGCAATATTATGACTCTTATTAATGAATAATCAGACGGTATCCAATTTAATATAATTATTTAGATCAATCTGATTTTTTTATGCATATTTTTACCTTTATGCACATATCACATAGCTCGATTTGATTAGGTACCAAATTGACATTACTTAATCATCAATATGAATACTTACTTATTATAAATAGTTGGTCTTGGTCCCACCTACAAAAGAACTAAGATTTTAAAGTATTACCTAACATACGCATCTAGAAAACTTAATGTCCTATTTTTATTTTTACAGCTTACCATTTCAATACATTTACACAGGCGCATCACAAGAAAATAACGAGGAATTCTAATAAAAGGAAATGAGAAATCAAATAAGATTTAATCAAACGACTTTATTTTTTTTACAATTCAATAAACAGTTTTATACACTACTGTACCAAAGTGCGGAATAAACTACATTTCATGTGACTAAAAACAATCTTAAATCAAAGTAACTTAAGTAACTTAAGTACATTACATGTTGCATTGTATCGGCTTTTAGAATAATTCGCAAAATACAAATAATATAAGTAAGGGTGAAATAAGACATATGAATACACGTCACGTTCTTTTTGCACTGGCCACAGCGGCAGTAGAATTAAATTAACTTTGGACAGTAGCGTTAAACACTGGAATTATTAAATAATTATAAATTTTATACACCAAGTGTTGTGGCCTTAATAAACAACCTCATCAAGTCACAAATCACCTACACATTAGATCACATGGGGCACGAAGTAATTTATAGATTAATATTTACAATGTCGCATTTCCATTTTTAGTATTTTATTATCAGCATTTTATAACGTTGTACTGCAATTGTCACGTAAAAGTTATTAAACACAATTTTTATATTTTTTGAGCAACTTTTATAACACACTATAAAATGGAAAGTGCGCAAACATGACAGTTTAGAATCATACAGATTATATTTTGCAATAATTTATTGATATAAACCTGGGGTTTTTGATATGCTTAAAACTACGAAGCTCAGCTGTTGTATGGTATAATCTTACATGTAATACTTAAGGGTATGGCGAAAAGTGAGCTTCCCACACAAACGTAATACAAAAAAAAATATTTGCAATTTGAGCTTATATAAAAAAAATCCAAAATACCAAATCAAATAAAAATAATGCTATTTACGGTTTTGTATGAAAAAATGTAATTGGCATTTATTTTGAATTGGGTTAGTATTTGGATTTCTTATTTAAAAGAACCCTAGACAAATACTGTCTAAATCCGAATAACATCATAAGAAGAGTTAATTATGCTAAATTGCAAATCATTTTGGTATTACGTTTGTATGGGAAGCTTACTGTTTGCCGGACTCTTAAAGAACAACCTTGTTATGTGGGAGTACACTACAGCACAAAATAGAGAGACTACAGAAGTAAGCTTAGTACTACGCGCACTCGAGCAATGCACACAAAGATATCTCTCTCACCGACACGGAATAACCGGAGGGTAAACAGTGGGAATTTCAGACGAATCTCAAACGAGTTCGAGTGCGTGACGCAGTGTCGTCGGTTGGTGAGAGCTGTTTTCTTGCGTTTGTTGCTCGAGCGCGCGTAGTATTAAGCTTAACTCTATTTTGTTACTACAGAATGGGAGGTGTCTAACACTTTCTACAGCCTTATAGAATGGTATAGTATTTTTTATTACATTAATGTCACTTTGTCTTTACGTACTGAGCCTTAAGGTAGATGATATTATTGGTAACAAAAGTTAATATTAAAAAGCAAAATCTCACTTGAGACTTCCGCTGTGATTTTCTGCTTACTGGACTGTTTCTGTACACAAAGATTTTTTAATTTATTCAACCCTAAGTTACCAAGTATTTTTTGTGAATAAACAGCTGCACTAGAAACTCACTATTACACAGCTTAGTCAGTGAGTCCGTAAAAAAAATCGGTAGAGAAATCATTGTGTATTGTAAGTTTGAACAGCGCCATCTACTGCCAAAAAAGAGAAATGAAATTATCCATAGACGATTACTCTATCGAGTACTTTTACGTGCTTTTTTCGATAGATATTAGTGCTAGGGCTACCTACGTGCAGTTTAAATAATGTAAGGCAATGTAATTAAAAAATACTGTACCGTTTAGTTGATCCTAATCATTCTTTACATTTTTAAGTTTCATGTTGTAATATTTAATAGATAGCAACATATTTCATCATTTTAGGATATGGCGAATGGTCCGACAGAAGGCAAGACTGGCAAGGTTTCTCTAATGAGTGTTATTGGTTTTATCTACACAAATCTATCACTCAGTATTATTATTCTATTCATTATAGAAACGCAGGAATATTATAAAATCTTAGGCGGAAATACATCCTCTTCACAAGAAATTACTGCAAAAAATCGACTCGGCTTTGTGTTTCACCTTGAAAAAAAGGTATTTCTAGAACAGATAAAAATACATTAATGATAAATACTTCCCTTTATATCGAGCCTGCTCAATCATTTTCATTTTGGAATAACGCAATATTTTATCTGTTCAAATACCTTCATTCAAAATGAAAATCTAGGGCGAGGATGTCTTTGCTACAAGTGTATCAAAAAACTCGCAAAATATGTCTTTAAAGTGTAAAAAACTACAAGGTTTTAAATACTTACTAGTTAGGTAATGTAAACGTTTACGCGACTATTACTTTTATAAGAAAGTACACTGGGAGTTTTATATGAGTTGTGACTTTTATGATAGTACTATGTACTGAATTGCATTTATGTTACTTTGTTTTTAATCATATTGGTACATAGTAATATTTATATATTGCCTAGACCTTGTTTTGTACCTACAAGACGTGTTCACAACAAATACTTTTTTTACAATGTTTACTAGTCTAAACATTGTTGAAAATACTAACATTTAGTCCGAATTCTAACATTTATCAATATGGACAGGAGAAAAGTTTATATAAAAATGTTTCGATTATGATAGCATTTACACTTATTGTCGAATCAATAAACGTACTTGTAATTTCAACCTGTTTGACTTAGGCTGTGTTTATGAGAATTTTTCGAAATTATCAAGTGCCATTAATTCGTACATTAAAGTGCTATTGTCAGAATCCGTAAGTAATAATATTTGGATTAACAACATAATATTATGTTAATATATTATGTTATTAACTAAAATTGCATAGCTCTCGTTATGTTTGAAACTCCACGACCTAAGTAACACTTAACATTTCGTCGGGGATAGTATCCGCAGATTCTAGTGTAAATACACAACCTATTTGTGGTATACACCAGGCTAGGGGAAGGTTATATACAGGGTGAAATTGAAGTCGTTGGCAATCGTTTAAACTGAAAAACTAACCGCGATATTGGTAACTTTAGGACTAAAAATTCTTAAATCAAAGTGATTAAAATTCAAGGTGAAACGAACACAAAAAAAATTTCGATTTTGTGGTTTTTAATGTTCATTTCACCTCGAATTTTCACACAACTTGTGATTAACACACAAAAATCACACATTTTGTGAGTTATTAATGTTTTCACCTTAAATTTTTATCTTTTTTATTTAAGACTTTTTTGTCTTAAGTTATCAACATCGCGGTTAAATTCTTAGTTTAAAAGATTTACGACTTCACCCTGTATGGTATATTATAACTGTACCCGTAGCACGAACAGCTATCGAAAAAAATTACGCGCGAAAAAACATTCGATTGAGTAATTTTGTATGATAAATTTGTACAGCGCCATCTACTGCCGAAAAGCGAAATGAAATTTTTCATAGACCATTAATCTATCGAGAGTTTTTACGCGCTTTTTTTTTTCTCGATAGCTCGTCGTACTAAGTGTTACTGTATATAATCACGTCCTTGCGTGCAATGCCCGCTATATCTTTAATTGGCTACTTTTGTCAGACACGCGGAATTGTCCAATGAAAATTACGCATATTCTCACTATCCCCGACGATTTGTCACATTAAGGAATAAAGTATCAAACACAACAGGTATCACAAGAGGGAAACTGTCAAATGCTTTTGATAAAATACTATAACAAAAAACAGATTTGTTATATTGTTCTTTTCTATAAGGCCATTTAGTATTGCTTATACAATAGCATTGTAAACAAGTATTTCGTAGAAGAATATTTAATTTCTACAATATGTTTAAACATTTGTATTTTTTTACAATAGTATGTCAAATAATATAAGCAAAGAGCTATCTATCTACATTAAGTTCCAAAGGTAATAAACGTACTGTAGAAATATAATATGTTTACTCATATTTTCATCTTGATGAATACTTCCTTTTTAATTCAATTAAAAATAAATAGTGTACATATAATATTTCACATCAAGTATATCTTTAATAAACATAGGATTAAGTACTTTTTAAGTACGCACAACAATATATATTTCCAAGAGTAATATAGCTACACTAATGACTATGATATGGACGAATGAATTCACTAGTGGATGGGAACTGACGATATTGTTTAAGGTGACAGTACGTATATAATTCTAAAGTTTCATCATGACAATTAAGTGATAATAAAACGAATTCCTACCGTCAAATAGATGAACACTGGATTTCTTTGATTAAAAAATAATATTGTTTATATTTTTAATAATATTGTCTAAGGAGTTGTTTTAAAGAGGTTACAACATTATTTATAATTATAGAAAACAAGAAACACGCAGTTTCAATAATTTAATTTCAATAAGCCTCTAGGTAAAAAGAGTTAATAATAAACTAGCGACCGCCCGCGACTTCGTCTGCATGGAAAGTTTTTTTGCTATCCCTCGGAAACAACTATTTTTTCGGGTTGAAAGGTACCCTATGTCTTTCGCTGTACCTCTGACAACGTGTATGCAAATTTCATGATTATCGGTTCAGTAGTTAAGACGTAAAGGAGTAACAAAACAAACAAACAAACAAACGGGCTTTCGCATTTATAATATTAGTAAGTATGAATGAATTTAGTTTACCTTCAATATTGTAGCAAATTGTCTACGAGTCCCTAAGTCTCTAAGCAGACTGAGTTGGCACGAATTGAGTATTCATTAAGTATTTAGGAAAAGGCACTCGGAATCATCCGTACATTGCAATAACGCTGAGGCTCGTCTCGTCAATCAATCTTGGACAAATGTAATTATCACCTTTGTTTACCCACACTATACAATGCGATTAATTTAACAATGTACAACAAAAGTGACCAGCTTCAGAGCGCTTGCGGTACAAATCGACGTATTTTGATTTGTAAAATTTTCTCGAGTGATGTTGCAGCGAATCACTGTTTATTGTCAATTTAATCACATTGTACTTTACAAATTATGAGTGACATGTAAAACGTAGGTATATAATTTGTTTTTTTGGTCATTCTTTACTTTTTAATTAGTGGTTTATATAATTGTTACCCTCTTACTAATAAAGATTGTATAGCAGATGTATAGTTACACAGTGTTTTGTCCCTTCCTTTTTAATATCAAACTTAAATAGTTTGACAAAGAGTCACCGCTGTGTAACTTATACATCTGCTATACAATCTTTATTAGTAAGGGGGTTAGAAAAAAAAAGGATGCCTATTACTTTTGTCCAAGGTCATACTTAAATATTTGTTTATATTTATTAAATAACTTACAAAAGAAATGTGCTCTGTTCCTAACAAACAAAATAAAGGAGAATCGGCGATAAAACGAGATTTTTTATTATTTGCATTAATTTTTAAAGCTTTTTTAGATGCGTCTTACAAAATCCTCTTTAAGTACTTGGTATTTCATTAAGTTTGTCACTGCAAACTTTATAAAAAGTATTCGGATATATTTAGGCCAAAAAATAAACGACCGGCATAGCTACAATTAAAAGAAAGATTTTTTTTAGTTTGGTCCTGCAAGAAATGCATTTTTTACAGTCAAGTTTCTTATGTCAACTAAATAAAGTATATATTTGATTATCAAAATAAGATAAATCGAAAATAAATTTTATTCACTTGACATAACATACTTTTAGCATGCTGAGCCGATTCTACTTTGTAGATACATAAATAAATGACATAAAATGTATTAAAATGATAAAAACATACGTTATTGTGATGTACAGAAATGAAGGCGAAGTAACAGCACTACAGCCGTGGCCCCCTCACTCTCTCAACAAACAGCTGTTATATTTTACTTGGACAAAAAGTCGATGCACGTGCGCAATATTGTCGAAACTACGAGAAATATATCAATTCTTTCAAGATAAAGAGGAAATAAGGAAGACCCGATTTTTGATGTCAAAATGGCGGGCCAACTTATGGAAAGATTTAAACATTAAAAAAAATACTGCATGATTTGTAGACAACTTGTAAAGTGTACTTGAAAGTAATCCAAGATATAATGCTTTTAATACCCTAAAACACATTGTTTTAAACAGACTTGCAAATAATTTAGCTGCAATTCTGACACTTTTAACCATAAATAAATAAATAAATGCAATAAACATCACCATTAGTACAAGATGAATAAATGTCAATTACTTTCAAGTCAACTGTACATTGTATAGAACTAGGCTGTTTCATTTTAAAGAAAAATATTGGAATTTTCAAATCTAAGGAAGACAAGCAATTTTTTTTACGTTTCTATGGAATTTACTTCTCGCGCGAATCAAAAAGAGTAAAACTGTCAAATATTCGCACGCGCTCGGCATCACAACAAATGATTACTACAAGAAAACCAGTCTTTCATAAGTCAATTCGAACGAAGCTTATTTTTCACAACTTTAAGTAGATTACTTAACGCAACCTTTCTAGAAGACACGACATGTATAAGATTATAAACGTTTAATGGAATGGGTGACGAATAGCGACGATGTCGATGATCGATGCACTTTGTACAAAATATATCAATAAATCTAATTTATAATTTTGTCGATATAAAGATAAAGTATTTTATTCTCATATCAATAAATAAGACTGAAAGGGATCAAATACAATTGTTCGTAGTATAATCACATTTTATTAATTGAAACATTGTAACAGGTTTAAGAGCGAATAGTCTGCATACTAGCGCCGCCATTGGAAAAAAAAATAGTGCTTAAATAAAGGCGAAATTTTGATTTATCACTCTGTAGTGCACTCCGAAGAAGCTTTGTGGTACTTTTTGTCACTTAGTACCACAAAGCTTCTTCGGAGAGCCCTAGAGAGAGATAATTCACAATTTCGTCTTTTCTTTTTAATTTTTGGTTTATATAATCGTTACCCCGTTCCTAACCTAAGCCTAAGCGATAAAAGGTACCACAAAGCTTCTTCGGAGTGCACTACAGAGTAATAAATCACAATTTCGTCTTTATTTAAGCACAATATTTTTTTTTTCAATGGCGGCGCTAGTGTGCCGACTAGCTCTTAATGGAAGCTATTTTAGTTTTTATGGCCTTCGAGTGGACCGATCAACAAAATAATGAATCTAATCTGACTTAATAAGGCATTTATCGCAGTTACGTTTATTTGTAATATCACTCGAAATTTAAATAATACCCAATTAGTTTCCAGGGAAATGTATGTACGAATATATTATGAATTTTATTAAATTAAATTATAGTATAACATTCATTTAGAATTTATTAAATAACTCGCATTTTAATACGCAATTATGCTATTTGTTTAACATAATATATTTCTAATTTATTCTGTGAGGCACTTTCGTACATCGTACATACCTTTTCACATTATTGATTTGTTGTTTTATTAAGTTATTATGCCATAAGTATACCGTTGAAATACTGCTAGATTCAAAATATACTGATACTGGAATCACAATAAATTTAATATATTAATCATGACTGGAATGTTCATAGTACAACAATAGGTAAGGCGAGTAGGTACTACAGTAGTAAAATACTTAAAATATAACTAATAAAAGACAATATTTTATATAGGATTCACTTCTAACACTACATAAAATAATAGCAACCATTTATGATTCCTTAACCCTATATGAAAACCGTTGAGCTGTTCAACACTTATCACACTGTTTCTAGCACATTGGCAAGCCTTGCTTCGTGAGCAAAAATGGCAATTATCCATCGGCAATAATCAACATAACAACAATAATATCCTCACTTCCGTAAAGGCTGATTGGAAAACGGAACACTTAACATACTTTAATTGCACCCCTAAACACATATACACGCTAAATACAGTGCAATCATAGAGTTGTATGATTCTAATAGATAAAAATAATCTTTTTGGAATGACAATCAGACTTGTACGCTTCA
Organism: Catoptria pinella; assembly: GCA_963556745.1. NCBI lineage: Eukaryota > Metazoa > Arthropoda > Insecta > Lepidoptera > Crambidae > Catoptria > Catoptria pinella. The sequence goes on from OY750771.1 coordinate 4,492,737, forward strand.
ATCTCTCTTTGTTTAGCGGTGTGATTACATGATGATACAGCACCTGTGTGATCTGGTATCACCGACGACGTCGCTGGTGTTGCCAGTGAACCGCGGCACAGTTCCCGTGCTGGGCGACAGGCTGAGGGGGTTCAACTGGACCGGCATCTCCTTCGTCATCTCCGGTATCGAATTCGTACTGTGATTGTTCGTAGAATTCAAACTGTTCTCCACTGGACTGCCGTTCGTTCTGATCTGTGCCCGCTGCTTCTTCAAATCAGCTAAAGTCCCTGAAACGCGCCACAGAGTATATAACAAAACTGTCACTGATAGGCATTCGAAACTACGCAATTCAAAATGATTCGCATTCTTTTTTAGATAAGCATAACAGTTTCAATGAACAGGCGGATGTTTTTTAATCATAAGTAGTGCATCACTTTCACATTTATTAGTAAACATTATGCTTATCTTCATTAGAGCAATACTAGTGAATTAAACTAGCGTAAATAATTTCGTCATAAGTGTAACCGATAGTGCTAAAGCTTCAGGTGTAAAATAAATAAAGGTGAAATAGAAATAGACGTGTACACACATTTTCAATAAGACAGAGATATAGATAGATGAGCACATTCAATTCATGCATTATTCTAAACATGTTCCCATATAAACGATACCACAGAAGGAACAGTGGACTAAACGCATGCAACTACAGCGAGACTGCTTGCCTCATATGCATCCTCGAGAGCTTTCTTTACTGGAAACCCGGTACACAGTCCCTCCAACTCATTATAATATACCATCACTGTGCAAAACTGTTAGAGTAACTTTACATATAATTTGTTATGAATTATTGTGCTATATATAATGTGCTTTACGTTCATGTTCGTAAGGATGCATATAATTACCTGCGTTAATCATGACGGTGACATGAACATTGATTTTACCATTATTGTCCGTGGTGTATGTCGCGGTGCCGCCTTCAGTGATCGCGATTTGGTTGGAGTTCACGATCAACTCTTTCCTACCGTCTAGCGAGTCCTCGGATTTGAACGCGTCATTGTCCTGTCCCTCTGGCGCTTTTCTGACGCCGTTCGGTAGGCTTTTTTCGTAGTGTTTTTCGCTGGTTTCATGGAGTTGCATGGAGCCAGGGGCGTAATGTGACGCGGCATTAACACCGAAGAGGGGGTTTGTTATTTTAGGTTGGGAGTATTCATTTATTTCGCTGACGTCACTGTTTCTCTGCGTACTGTTTCGCTGGCTGTACGTGTGCTTGGGTACTGAGTAGTCTACGTTGGAATCGTAGCTTTGGTTGGAGGTGGTCGAGCTGGTGGACAGCCGTTTGTGCGTCAGCTCGCTTGGTTGCAACTGGTTGATGTTGTTTTGATCATTCTCCATGCCATTTGACAAGCCCTGCAAAACAAAAATATACCTATCAATCAAGGATGGTAATATTCGAAGAAATGATGGAAATTTTAGAAGCGTTTTATGATTAAAAATAAAAATATTATCTTGTCATGTTAAGTTTAGAGCAACAAAAGTACCAAATGGCTTCGGGATGATAAAATATACAGCTACAATAATTTCAGTCTTTCAGAGGAAGTTATATAAGCCTGATGTTGAAAGTCATACATCATAATGATTCGGTTTATCGTTAAAGATTTGCGCGATCGCCCTTTTAACAGCCAGTCATACAGACAGAGATTAACCACTAATTCATAAAATTAATCCAGTAAGTATGTTCGTTATTTTTTAAATCAATCCATGAATTCTTAATATCATGTTTCATGTTTTACATACGATTCGTTACTTCGAAGTCTAAATAATCCTAACAGTCTTATTTCTATTAGAAATTTTACTAAATTAAACGGTACAGTATCAACATTGATGTTTATGCCAGTCACATTATTATCAGGAAAACCGCATGATTTCGGGTAATTATGTTTGTGCCATAATTTTGCAGAAAACGCGTACTTATTTTCATACAGCAGTTAATTATCGTACACGCAACGAAAGCTCAATACATGCGATACCTACAGCACGAGAAGGCGAAATCCTAACTGTTACATGATACGCCATGTCCAAACTTACTTAGGTGTTTTTATAAATACAAGTTAAACTGATTTAAAAATAAATTTTCAAAAAATATATTATACTTATTGAGATTTTTCGCATTCACAATGCTATTTTTACCAATATGCTACAGAGTCGCATAATTATGATTTGGTAGCATAATTGGTCAGTGCATTGGGCCGGTCCCGTCTGAGGTGCTACGGGCGAGTTTGTTTTTCTGGTATTTTTTAATATATATTATTTATCTTAATATGTATACTGTTATAGTGTCAATACTGTGTAACACACATTATCGAATGTATGAAAATATGACGACTTTTTCGGATATTCACCTTTTCAGCTTACGCGCTTACTAGACATAAAATAAAACACTTTTTTATACTACCTGCTCGTCAATGGCATATTATGTGTCATGCAAACCTTTCCTAAAGTAAGTCATTTCAGCCCCACGGTCTCCGCGTCATAATGTTGTACTGAATATCATTTTTCCCCATGGGGAATAATGTGATTTGAATTTGGAATGCAACCCATGTAGTCGTGCTTGATCGAGGTTGGTTTCAAAAATGTTTAGTGATTTTATTCTGAGTTAGGCTCTATGTTATCATTTTTGCACTGCCTACAAATTAAAAAAAAGAAAAACATGAAAACTTTTTACGAAATTCATTTTCACCAAGAAGGATTTATTCGAATGTCGTAAGGACCACTACAGAATAGATGACAAAAAAAATACTGAAGTACTTTCTTTATAACAGTCATTGGTTTCAATTGCCTCGCAGATAGTGTAAAAAGTAGACTATGCATCGCGGACTTAAATTTGTATTTGTCTTGGGCGATCTTAAACCCCTCGTACTCAGGATTAGGTTCAACATAGCGCCCGGGACATAATATACTAATTAAAGCCCTTGTTGCATAATCTACTATTAACGAATACTAGCGCGTTTTGGCACCTTTCCATCAGGAAAATAAAAAAAATCAAACTAATTACTAAAGTACTTTCAATAAAACCCCGCTATTATCTGTTAAAAGTGTTTAATTTTATGAGTTTTTCGGACTTTTTGGGATATAAAATATTTGTTTTTTGTACTTATAGTACCATTAACACGATCAGTCCCCGTATTAAAATCTCTTAAAACTTGTCAGTTTTCTGAATGGCTATCAATTCTTTTATTTGTTATACAGCAAGAAAGAGATGTATAACTTTAGCAATTTATAAACCTGGCAAGTTTCAAGAGCTTGTAACCCGGCTTATTTAGACTTTAATATCGATATACTTTGCGCGAAAATGAAACAAACACCGTGGCTGTTGAATTTATTGCTACTCAAACTTGATTCAAAATACTACTAAGCCTACCCTGTATCGGAGCCCTAGAACCTGCGGCTCCTTGCGCATACGACGCAAGTTGTCATGCGTCAAAAACATAATATCCAAAGACATTTTTAGATCACTGCACTGCACACTTCATTGTCACTTAGCCACTAGAGGTCCTTAACAATACACTAACACTTTATGAGGTACCATAAAGGAAGAATTGAAGTTCGAAGGGTAGTATTTGTATGTCATAATGCATTATCAGAGTAGGAGCGGTTGGCGCGAGTGCGGTGCGTGCCGCGCACTGACCGCACGACTGGCGGCGCGTGCGTCCGCGCAGACCTCGTCGGGGTAGGGCTGTCGCAGTTGATCTCTTGTTGCGTATATTTGTTAAAATAAATACTGTATACCTACTTACGAAATATCTACCTACTTGTCAAAAAGAACTACATGAAGTAAGCGTTTTCTGTACTCGGTAAGTACTGGTATTTTTTACGTGTCTTTTGTAAAACATATTTCATACGTAACAAATAATTTGCTTATGGGTGACAAAAAAGTGCCAGAACGTAACCTTAGGATTTGATTTATAGTATGGAAGTCATGATAAACTTGTCAGACATGACAGACAACGTCGATGATCTAAACACAGTTCAAATACCTACAGCAAGTACAGCTTGGCCATAAAGAGAATGGAACTAAATTTTTTCAGTACAAAATATAGTAAGTTATTCTTGATTTTGACGTGTTTGCATACAAAGTATAACAAGATATTGTTAAACATTCAAAGAAATATTTTCTATTCTATTTTTATATTTTAATAGCTATACTTAACACTCTGATTAGTTTGAAAAGCAACAACCCTACAGACACATCTTCAGTGTGATTGCGAGGGAAATCGCCACCAATGCGGTGAATCAGTCAATGCTTCACCCGGAACAACAGTGTCCAATTAAAAAGTACCAACTATCAGCCCCTATATACCACAGAATACATAATAGTACAAGTCCTATAGGTACCAAAATGTCAAGTACGGCAAAACTTTGCTGTCCTTTTAAATATTTTATCATTGCTTATTCAGGTACTTTTAACAACTAAATGCAACCATATTATAGGCGCTGCATTGCAGTCATAAAAACACTTAAAGAGACAGTCTAAAAACTTTACATTTCGATCAGCTTTGATAAACTTTAAATCGCTATAGTGCCACTTCCACAATGAAAATATCTACTGTAGTCCTGAAGGAAATTATTCATCAGTTTCATAGTACAATAGCGGCATCTCGCGGCCATCAACAGTAACTAATGCGTGTGTCCAAATATTTAAGATATCAGAACATTTCAAGTAGACCGTGCGCGCTTCACGTTCCCCGCGCACTTTCTCTGCTTTCGACGCGAGAACGACAGTAATTAGACAGACATACTGATTAATCATACAATAAACAACAGGCGTAACATATGAATGGTTTTCTTACAGTTCGATTGGCGTTATATCATGATTCTTGTGATGATGAGCCGTCGTGCGTTACGAAAAAAATATTGATGTTTTTGTTATATCATGATTCTTAACCTTTGCCGTGCGTTACGAAAAAAAAAATGTTTTTTTTTCACTATGAGTATGACCAACTAACAACTATTTATTGTGTAAGTACATTTTGTTTAGCTTGTAAAATCACTTCAGGGTTAAAAATACTTATACCAGAGGTCTCCGTGCTTAAACATCGCGGCTGACTCAGTCGAGCCAGCGCACGAGGGATGTCATGTCTCGGCTGAGACAGAGCTAAGCAACAGAAAGATAAGCGCTTCGGAGGTGCTTAAAATAGGCACGTAGCGCTGTGCAATTTGAAATTGCAATTTACTGCCGTGCAGCGAGAGTAGCTTATTATTTGATTGTCCTCGCGCAGATGGGCTTCTGTACGTTTAGTACTATTTAAAAATTATATTATAAAGTAATTTAGACTTAACTGTAAGCTGTTGCATCTCTTACAACCCATAGTACAGAAGATTAAAACTAACGAGCGCACCTGCAGTTATAAGATAGTTTTTGTTTTTTTTTAGCTCGGGGTGTAACCCACTTTCTGCCAATTACGCCAATTACTTTTATAGCTTCAGTCCAACGTTTCGTTTTTACAAAGATGTAATGTGCAATGAAACATTAATTCAATGTAGCGTGGTACAAATAATTAAGTAACTGTATTGTGCTTAACGATGAAAATTATAATATTATACTGAATCAGTTTCAATGGAGAAGGCCAATGGGTCTGCTAAATCACTTGTAACTTTATGACAATATAGCTAAAAGTCTACACACTTTTTTGTTTTATAAGTCACAAGGGTTTGAAGGAAATGCGCATTGAAATATGTGCTTTATTACGTACGACGTGAGGTTCATCGCTCGCGTTATGACGTCAGAACGCGAGTCAAAATATCAGTTTTCTAGACAATATTTATAACTTTTCTGTTTTAAGAGATATTGCGAAACTTTCTTCACAGTTGTTGATGTAGTATCATAAGCTATCGCATAAGTCACTAAACAAAAATCGATGGTGTTCTCCATTTGTTATTTTCAGTTTTTTCAACGACATGACTAATGAGTTTTTACTTTTACCTTTATATTTTTTTCACACTCACAACACTGAATTTACTGCAATATTTCCCATAGAAAAAAATATCGTTTACCTTCAAAAAGTCAATTATCTGTTAATTTTATTTTGATTTTTTCAAATAGTTACTTTTCCACTACTGTCACTACAATTTACTCCCAAAATACATTATTTCCAATTAAGGCAGCAACACTTTAGTATCTAATGTCAAATTTAATGCTAAAAATGCCCAAAGTCGAGGTTCAGCAGATAAATCACGGGACAAGAAAAAAATATTTACTAGATAAATATATTTTATATTTTTAATATTTTTGTTTTAGGTATAATTACTTATAGTATTGTTCAGCATTCAAAATTATTCTTCTCCATAAAGTTATCTCACGGGTCTAGAGGGCAATAACTAATTATTGATTATTGAAAAAAATAAAAAGTGAAAAAACGTTCTGATCGCCTACTCCTCAAGTGTGTTAAACAAAATAATATTAGCAAAGTTAAAACGTTTTGTAATGTCAGATCCACACGTTATAAGTTTTTTATTTATGAGGGCCGGTTGTGTAATTAGTGTTCAGTTTTCTTCCCGGAAATTCCCTCCTTGCTAATAATTTTAGAAGTTTCCTACATTCAGTAGATTTTTAATAGACGGTCATTATTTTGATTACAATGCTATAATTACAAGATAAGCTCTGCGCTTGATAAGTAGCATGAAGATTATATTTTCAATATCTCTTAGATGGGTATTGGATACGACACTATAATTTAGGTACTAGGAAAATTAATTTTCTTAACAGGTACTATCATAAAAGAATAGTGTTGTTCGATAAAGGTTTAAACTTACTAGTAATATAACATGAGCAATTTTGTTTTAATGTAGTAATCATGTACATATAAGTATAAGGCTGGCCCCAGACCTACCGTTTCATTTTTTGCTTTGCCAGTAGAACTGGGGCCCTACCGGCTAACTTTTCGAACTTCGGCGGGTCTGCCGAGCTTCAACTTAAAACAGATAAATCTAAGTAAGGAGTTTCGTATTGTACTATTTGCCGAAGATATTTAGAAGATATCGATGTTCGTGTGACATCATAAATTAGGGATCGCCATTTTGGCCCGATTGGGACTCGATTTATCTGTTTTAATTTGAAGCCCGGCAGACTTTCCTAAGTGTGATGCGTTAGCTGGTAGCCCCTGTTCAACTAAAACAGCAAAGCAAAGAAATGAAATCGGTAGGTCTGGGGCCAGCCTTAAGACGTTTAGTACTATTATATATTCTGTGGTACAAGTATAAATACATATAATAAACATTCTAGAAAAAGCCTATTTGCAATGGGATTTCATAAACATTTAAATGACCTGAAACAGTTTTAATTAATGCTATTTCCTAATACCAACATTATACATCGTTTGCTTAATTAATTAAAAATTTACGGTATGAAAATATGAAATAAAGGAGATGCAAACGAAATCGCGTAGTTTCATACAATGAAGGTTGTCATCAATTTGCGGATTAACTAACTCGGATTAGTAAACTTCTGTTTAATGGCGAGTAGTAATTGAATGTTTTAGAAATGCTAGATTTGATGTGCGCTTGCGCCACATACCGACAACTAACACGGTCGGATAACACCGTGTTGTTATTCCCCCTAATTGGCCCCAATTAGATGTCTATAGACTTCTTTGTATAGATTCATTTGAGATAATTATGCCGATTTAGCACCTTACAATATAACCGTTCATATTGCACTTGTAGGTCATGGTAACGGCCGTTTGTTTAAGGTTTATTAGCCACGAGGCGCAACACGACGTAAAGAAGCTTTTATATCAATGAAAGTGGATTTTCATAAGATAATTCTAATGTCAGGAGATAATTAAAATCCATCATCTAATTTGGGAGTCTTCAATTAAATACCAACACACAGGAAGTTTGATTTAAACCCGATTCAATATTAAAATAGGACACTAAAACTCTCGCATTTATAATATTAAGTAAGATTGCAGTTTTGCAGACTCATAAAAACATTTATTTATTTAAGACTGAATATAAATGAAAGTGCCATGAGTAAATCTGTGTATCAAAATCCCTACAAAAAATTCAGAGATTAAACTGTAAATTACAGTGAAAATTTAAGAGCTGTGTGTGTTATGCAACCAGAAACATTCTCGTGCATGATTACCTATCTTGTTTCTGAACCCATTATTTATTTATTGGACCGTAGAATAGAACAATGAATTTAACATACCTTCGTATATTAAATGGTGCACATGTAAAGTGCATATCTCACGAAAAGTAAATCCTACAAATACAGAGAGTCTGGAATCCAATAAATCGCGAAAAAAAATATGCGGACACGCCAACAAACAAACAGAGACGGACAAAACAGAACAGACGGACTTATTTAATGCTATACACGTGGTAAATTATAAATTATCTAATTATTAACAGTCTTCAAAAAATGTAAAGGAAGAGGTTCTAAATTTGTCTCCATGTTTGTATAGTTTTTGTAACGCGCTTAACTTCGACATTTTAGGACCAATTTTGATGATTATTTTTTTGTTTCATTGAGTTTTTTTGCGAGATGGTCCAACTTTTGATCGGTTCAGTAGTTTTCAAGTAATCTTAAAAGTACTATGATTTTTGGTGAACTACTTTGACGATATAGTCGTATAACTTCTTTTTTTATGAACCGATTTAGATGATTTTTTTTGTTGGCAAAGGGGTTTAATAAATATAGTTTGCACTTCGAAGATACTCTACGGATCACCTCAAAGTCAAATAGGATATGTATAGTGATTGAGATATTGGTAGGTTTATGACAATCCCAAAACATACCCGAGCTATGGTCTGCGACGTTCTGGACGAGCCTTGTACTACTAAGGAACAACGGAACTCCTTAAAATCAAACAGCGTTAATTTGGAAATTGTGTTGTGGGCATTGTACTATTGAAAATATATAAAGTTAAAAAAAAATTACATGCTAAGGTATATACTACACCTTTTTTTATGCATACACCTATGGTAACATCAAACAAAAGTAAAAAGGCTTTCCAATGTTAGTGTTTCAACGCAGTTAAGCCGAAAGTGTTTTACGGTACAAGCATCACAGCATTGCACAACAGATGCAAAACGGAGATAACCTAAAAATTCATCCGCGTAATAAAATTAATAATGAGCAGATTAGCATAATTCCGTTTTATTGCATTACGCTACATGGTTATGTGGCAGTCGCGTAAGTTATCGAAATCAGCACAAGTTAATATCTATTTTGTGTTAATGTTTTCATATAGAGGTGAGGCTTCTGTAAACATAAAAATGCGCTCTCAAAAATGTAACTAACAAAAAACGACTTTATTAACTAAGAATTAAAATCGACTTCAATTAAAAATATCAGTTACAAACAGTTTTCGTGATAGTTTCAAGTGACCATCAATAACGTTTCAGATCATAAACAGCACTTTTAAAATATTTTCAACTTCAAGAATGCTTCTCTCAATATTATTAATGTCTCGTAGAGAATAAAGAAGTTTCCTAAGTCGAATTCTGAGAAATAAATTCACAAATATTTTAAGCATAAGCGTTTAATTGTAATATATGAGAATAGATTTTCAATATCTAAAAAAAAATATAAAACTAGTGGACCCTGTGAACTTCGTTTCACCTACAATTTAATGATTATCAATTTTACCTTGAGAACCAGCGCTGTCTTTTCAATTAGTAAGTAAACAACAAAGCAGCTGAATACTAAAACGAAAGCAATACTACGGCATTATTAAGATCATTATTCAGACTAAAACCTCTTTATCAAAAGTTAGCTGTCAAAAGTAACCCGAAATGGCGATTCCCATACAAAATAGCCAATGTTTAGATCATAGTGCGTTTCATTGAATATTCGCTATTAAGCTAGTATAAATAAGTCTATGATTCAATGAAACGCATTATTTCTACATACTCACAAATGACCAAAGAGATTGTAATAAGTACTACGTTGAGATGCCAAATAATATTTCTTAATTAATCAATCAAATGCACTAAGAAGTTTCAATTCCGACGTCGAAATCAATCACCCCAAAATAAGCTTTCTACCGCTTTTTAACCCTCTTAGGGGGTAAATATAAAAAAAACGATACACGTGTTCAATTAATTTTGTGAAAGAATGTCTATGCCAAATTTCAAGTCAATCGGGCCAAGGAATCGCGTTCTCCCTTACAAACTTTACCGCTTAGAGGACACGCAAAGGGATCGCAACCTATTTAGCCTTGTCTAATGTATAAGTCAAAATGTTATATTTTTGGCTTTGACACTAAATCTAGACTTGGATGGCCGTAAAAAAATATTTTAGAGCCCGTTTTACATACCGAGCATACGTATACGTATCTACCCAGTGTTGTCGCCGACTTTAATAGCTTATAATTCGAAATCGTGACGTTTTAGGAGATTATGCCGCTAACAATTCTTCTTCGTATTGGTACTAGCTATCGATTTACACAGGTAACATGCGTGGTCGCTATTTTGAAAAAACAAAAATAGCGGACAGTAAGTATGCCACGCTTCATACTAGAATATTCAAACCTCTTTCGTTAACACAATGAAAAAATCAAGATAAATATAGAAAAAAAAGTCAAACCACATCTGAAATTCTATATAATATTTCGCAAAATGAAAGTCGAGCAGCTGATGCCCACAATGAATCATTTTACTTGCAATGTAATTAGGTGCAGATTTCTATAGAAACATTTGCTACGCTATGGTAAGTTCAATTATGTCTTCAATTCGCAACTAGGAATGCGTATCGATAATTATGTTGATTAGTTGGCGTGTGGTAGGACAAATAAATCTTTGCTTCTACTGTAGTTTTATTTAGTAACGGTTATAATATTTCACTTTTGAATAAAAATAAACTTATTTAAGTAGGGCAATTAACTTTGAACATTGTTTTTGTTGTCATTGCTGTTTATTTTAATCCTTTCTGTAATTAGCAGCTTATAGGAAAAAACACAACATTATCATTTCATTTTTTAACTTTATCATAAATTGAAACTATCAAAAACTTCACTGCCCCAAATAAGATGTGTTGTACTGCTAGCGCCACCTAACGACATGGTTTTGCACTAACAAATTACGTTAGCACTGGCTAACTATAATGAACTTTTCATAATCATGCGCATACAATGCGCCAATTATAAGATGTCGTACAATGGCGCCACTGTCGTCACGCGCCAGGAAAGAAATCCCGCTAAACTTTGATGGAACTAAAATATAAGATGTCTAATTGCTATTGAAATAGAGCCTTTTTTCTAATGACAAATGATATCAGCGTCTAGTGTACCTACTTCTTTGGTGGCGCGGATTCATTGGAAATTGACTCTTAATAGTGCTGCCAGTTGACAGTCGACAGTGTGACAAGTTTATGTTGGCGCGCGGTAACAAAAGGAATACATTTTGACAGTTCAGTTATGTTATTACGCCTCTTTCAAAGAACAAAACTATGTTATTATAAAAGATTTTCAAAAACTGTTTAACTTAAACAAGTGTTTAAATGTGATGCTGTCACTTTTGAAATTTTGACAATATTGTTTGAAAGAGACAGCATCACATTTAAACAGTGTTTAAAAATCTTTTGTAATAACACGGAATGTTTTGTGACTCCTAATGGGCTATATACATGCCCATAAGGAGCCATTTTTATGCCATTTTTAGTCACCTAGCCAAGTCGCTTGTAAAATTGAATCGCAGATGACTGAGAACTATGTAATCGATGACGTGACCTAGGTAACAAATATGTAATAACGTAGTTCCAGTTTTGGCCACCGGATCAGGTAAGTATGTTTAGTCACAATTTTCGTCGTGCGGCTTTAGTCAATTGTGTAAATACCACATAATGCAGATTATTTAAATAAAAAGGACGATTGATGACACTTACGTGAAATGTATATTTATATTTACGTAAGTATGCATTAAAGCTTTTCAATGTGTATTAATAATAAACGAATAAGAAAGTAAGCACACAGCTACGTCTAACAATCCGAAAATGGACTGCCAATACTTTGCTGTGGTATACAGCATCACTTGATGTACTCAATAAAGTACCTTAAATCTATAGCAGCAAGGTTTAGACTAGCAATTAACCTTGCAGAAGTCGACTTCCGCAAGCTGTTACCACTGTCTAAACAGGTGTGGCAAGCCAAATTATCGAAGTGTTGCAGCTTGCAGAATTTGCTCTGTCAAGAAATTTCAGGAAGATCTTGCTAGTCTAAGCCTCGCTGGTATAAGTTTGCGAACCTGCAACTCGTCGTCGACGGCCGAGTCGAAGGTTTCCCGTAACCGCGCTTCGCCCCTCGCGTCCGCTTTAGCTGCCAACTGTTTCTCTCGAAGCGACGTCCGCCGCACAGACCGCACTCTGCAATCACATCATGGTCAGGAAACGTGGCAAGCAAGATATATGACGCAAATTGTGTTGTAAACTAGTAGAAGCTGTGTATGCCGAGCTCCGAATGGTATAGCGAATCACCCTCGGTCGATGGTACGGTTCGTCGAAATCACTCTTAGTCGACGGTTTGTTTCTACGCCGTATAAATATACTGAGTATATTATGATGCCACAAAAGTGGATTGGTCTTGGGTTTTTTTTGTGAGCGCAAGAGTTAACTTAGTATGGATAAGCGCGCATGTCTATACGCATTACAAATACATATATACGGTCACTAGCGTGTGAGAAAAAACATCAGCTTAAGATCATGTAACATGGCGAGCTTGTGAGAGGTTTTGTCTTTATCGATATGTCAAAAATGACATCGAGTTGTAGGTAAACCTTTTGTTTATCTGTCCAGAAGACATTTCGTAGACGACAATTTTTTTACGAGTTCGTCGTACTACGGACCAGCAGGAAAATCCTATCAAACTACAATCGAGGTCATTACTTTACATACTCGTACAACTTTGCGAAACGCTCAGTCGTTCCAGCAATAAGCACTTCAGACCGTTTGACTCAGATGCGGACCAATCGCTTTAGCTCACCTCCTGAAACTCTTCAGAGTTTCAGGAGGTGAGCTAAAGCTATTGCACGAAGAAGTGTGCGCGAAGCGCCTTCTATCACATGGGGGCTCTACACTCGGCCGCGAACCGTAAATCACGGCTAGGATTCACGCATAAACACGGTGCGAAAAACATAGCCCTCTCTACACTCGCACCCCTCCACACGAACAGTGTAGGAGTGCTTAACTAACATTGTGTATCTGTTTTAAGGATATCTGTGTTATAGTACGCGCGTAAATCTCAGAAGTGAATATTATGTCCCTGCTAGAGCTCGACTTTTCCGCTCTTAATCGGATCGAGCAAGATCCACACGCATTTTCTCTACAGATGTGTATAACACATAAATTTTTTGCAACTCGTGTTGCGTCTTTCCAAGATGAACACATACTTATTAACACACGGATTGCCGGATAAGTCTGCTGATCAACCTGGTGATGGGTCTGTCGATGTAGGACACATAAAATATTATAGTATTGTGTACCTGGTAGTGCTGGCCGTGGAGGAGGACCGGCGCGCGGTGGCGGCGCGCTCGTTGTGCGCGTGCGCGTGCGCGTGCAGGGCGCGTCTGCGCCGCTCTTCTTGTTCGGCCGTCAGCCGTAATATTCGCGCGCGCATCTCGCCTTCCTCGCAGATGTCTATATACAACCATAAAGATACCATAAAATAAAATTATAATTATTTAGAACTGACATTGCGCGGTGTAAATAAACGTTCCTTGCGACCCCGCGAAGCAGCATGTTTTATCTACACTCACAACGTAATGTTCCAAATATGAATTAAAAAAAAATTCTATAACCACGAAATTTTTTTTCGTGAATAGGTAAAATTAAAAAGAAACCCGTAACAGTACAACATTTTCCCTCGATTTTCAAACAACAGTTAGTGTAGCAAGCATTTAATGTACGATTTGTGGTGGTACATGGAAAGCGGCTTTATTATTATTATTATTTATTGAGCACTGCCACATGCCACTATGACTTTCATATCGTGTTAGTTGCAAAAAATAATAGTATCATATTTTTAATACTTTTATAGAAGAAACATAATCATACCTGCGGGCGTCTCGTCGTGCTTGTTCCTTACATTGAGATCAGCGCCATATTGCACAAGTAATTCTAACACTTCTAACTGAAACAAAACACTACATTATATATACACTTCTAAGACTTTTCATTAGAAATAAAACACTTTTTACGGATTACAGCGCGTACATTATTAATTCAGGTGTTGTTTTGGAATTATTTAGTTTGTATTTATTGTTTTTTTAGAATTCCCGACGTTTCGACACCTTTCCACAGCGACAGTGTCTAAATGTTAAACAGACAGTTTCTAATCAGTCCTCCCGTGACCACGGCCCCTACACCTGAATTAATAATATACGCGCTGTCATCCGTAAACAGTGTTTTATTTCTACTTACATTATATATTTTATACTTAATAATATCAAACTTAAGCAAGTCAAATACATAGTATAATTTTAGAAAACTTAACACTTCGAATAATGTATAACATTACTATTGGATTGGTGTATATTTTGTTGATAGTGCCCAAATAAAAAATAAAAAAAGGAGAACCTCCTCCTTTTTTGAAGTCGGTTAAAAAGAGACTCTAGCACTTCCCTAGCATCCTGCGTACGTTAAAAGGACACGCACACTCTACGCTACCAAGAGAGAGTCAGCGCAAACCGAAAGAGTAGCGGCGAAGACACTTGTTAACAAATTGAAAGAAGAATTTAATATTTAAGCATTATCATATTGCACTGACTGCACTTACTTACCGACATTGACTGCACTTAGCGATAGACGTGAGAGTATTTTTGGTTATACCAATTTTAACCTTATTCTAAAGTTACTAAGTCAACTTTCAATTGATAACCAATTAGTTTAGTCACCGCCACTCATAGGACTGCACTGACCAATAATGTTAGTCTTTTTATACTTTCTTGTCCTATAGTAAACAACATTTGACAGTTTTCATGCGTCTTTTAAATTTAAATTGTTAAATATTATTAGAAAAAGTACTAGAAAAATTCGACTCACCCGTAGCACCTCAGACGGGACTCGAACCCGCACTCTTAGGATTCCGGCCCAATGCACTGACCAATTATGCCACCGAGTCGATAATGGAAGCAGCGAAATCTTCTAGTATTCTAGCATAATTGGTCAGTGTATGGGCCGGTATCCCAAGGGTGCGGGTTCGAGTCCCGTCTTATCTAGTACTTTTTCTATTATTATTTATCTTAATATAAAAATAACATTGTGAATGCGAAAAATCTAAATTTAATAATTTAAATCGTTATTTGAAAATACGTTGGGTTATTAAATCAAATTGTCACTAGTAATTTCATTGGTAATCTATGTGTGAAAGAAAAACCATTTGTCGATTTTATAGTTGATTTTTTCAATTAAGAGTTGGGTGTAGATTGTGTACCAAATACATCAAGTAAGGATAAACAGACTTTATAAATATATATTTTTTGGTATAAAAGTCAAGTCAGTACTAACATGTCCCCAACAAGCCGCGGCGTGGACAGGCTGCCACATGTCGTGGTCCACCACGTCCGTGGACGCGCGGTGCTCCAATAGGAACTCCACCACTTTTATGTACCCGTTCGCCGACGCTATGTGTAGCTGAAACAAACAATTAAACAATCAATTACTAACGAGCTATAGCTAAAAACATTATGTACTATTCCAAATACAAAGTCCCTTTTGATGGCAACTTCTTTAAAGCAAAATATTGTTTATGTGGAAGGAATAAAGTTCAAGATAAATAATTTTGAAAGATGTAGTCTTCAAATTGTTGAAATTGGCTGCTTAAAGGGACTCGAATACCTAGTAACCTAGTCTCAATAGTTTAAACTGTGCGCTAATATGTCAGGTAGTCAATCAGTCAGCATGTTTGCACTTGCCCCGCACCATTTTTCTCTCTCTCATCTTTTGGGTCCAAAAGACCCAAAAATGACTTCAATGCGCATTAACTGTCACTATTCAAGATCCGTGCCGATTGTACATTTCAAGTACGTACATTTCGCTTATTGTACATTTTGCAAGAGGTGCACATTTTTGTATGTGGAACTCTTTGGAAGACTGGAGGTAAACATTAAGAATTATTTTATCTTATAAAAAGTTTTTATAAAGTCGTTAAATAGTTTGGTTTCGTATGTTCTATAATCAGTTTAGTGAGAATTTATTAGCTAGTCATAAATATTAAAACATAGCGGCCGTAAAGTTTGCGCGTTAATGTAATATATTATAAGTAAATACGGATCAACAGCGACTCAGCGCGAGTAATAAAAACGTTAACTCAATATGTACAGACAACGGCACATCAGACTATACATGTTAACCTTGAGATCGTCCTTATGCCTAGCGTATTAAAGGCTTTTTTCGCAGTTCAACAGTTTAACTTCATGTGATGTCGCGTGTACGTTATATGATAGCACTAGCATAAAATAATTATTAAAATAAAAGTATCACAATTTTATCATAGCAGATCAAAGGCTGTTTCTATAAGTAACCATACAAGTATTTGTGACATGTTATAAATGTACGTCGTTTATGGCTGTAATGACGTCACAGTCGCCTTGAATACAAATAACACAAGGTGTCAATTCATGATAAAGCCGACAAATGCATGATGTATGGCACTCAGATCAATGAATAGAGATGCCCACGTAATCGTTCACGGTGAATATGGATGCGATTTTTATCATGTTTTTCAAAGGTTATCTATACACATACAAAGTACTTAGAATACTTCTAACACTTGAGAAAACGTCAGAAATATTTGAAGGAAAAATACAATTTAATAGAAAAATAATTCCATTACCAAAAGCAATTGAATATACATACTTACCAGTACTTATTAACTATTATTTAAAGTAGCTAAAATTTTATAGACACAAAAGCGGTTATACTTACTTATAATATAAGTTGAACCTAAGTACCGTAACCAAAATTAGATACAATAGAAAGCTTAGACAAAACTAATTTCCTTGATAAACTGTGAATAAATACGCCAACTCACCAAAGTAGCACCCTGATTATCCCTTTGCTCGTCTAAATCCATTCCTTCTTTCACTAATTCGGCTACATCCATCAACATTTTCATCTCAGTCGCCGCCCGCGTTTCATCTATCAATCTTTGGGTAACACCCCTAGCTGCCATCTCGCTTTCAATAGCGTCTAGCGTTCTTTCCTCTTCACAGATATCGTATGGCATATTTCCGTCACCGTTCACAGCCAGCAAGTTCGCTCCCCTTTGTATTAAAATGCGGACAAGATTAAGATTCCCGCAGGTGGCGGCGGCGTGGAGGGGCGTCCACTTCTCGCTGTCCTCCGCGTTGACGTTCGCACCGTGGTCGAGTAGTAGCCGCATCATGGATTCGTTGTTGTCTATGCAGCATTGGTGGAGAGCGGTCAAGCCATCCTCGTTGGTGGCGTCTGGTGTCACCCCCCGTGCTAAGAGTCGCCGTACTGGAATATAGAATTTTGATATTGTTATCAATATACAATTTATTAGTTTCAAATCTCATGCGTTTGAAAGCTTGATGGCTGACCAGAAAAATAAAAAACATGCTCTGTGGGCGTTGTTGTTACATTGGTCCCACGTCCCATTTACGTAAAGTTTTATTCAGTAAAGGAAATTAGTTTTCCGCAACATGGCTAGGTTTATTTATTTTGTTAATAAAGGATTTAAGTCTCCGCAAGTAACAAAATTTTTACCATTTAGTCACAGTAATTAATATTTACTTGAGAAGCGATTCCATGCCGTAACTAAACGCCAATGACTACAATACTTGACAAAACCTATGTCCTCAAAAGAACGAAATAATAACATGTCATAATTATTATGGATTATTTATTGTTGACCTATATATGACGGCAAATTTCGAGGCATGCTGTGGACTGTGCCTGAAAAGGTTAAAAAAATATCTTGTGCGTATGTACCTTCATCGATGTCATTCCTAGCAGCCGCCTCCAGCAGCATCACACTGTCGTTGAAGTAGATGTTGCGCTTGGTGCTTTTCTCGCGCTTGGCCCGGGACCGCGCCCACTCCTTCTCGCGCTGCTGCCATAGTTTTAGCTGCTGCATTCGCCGTCTGAAAGTAAAACATCACATAAAGCTTTATTTTTACTTAGTCTTTCTTCTCGCAAATCTTTAATTTTCAAAGTTGGTGGAATTATCTTGGAAAGTTAGCTGATTGATCTCATCACCATCAGCAATTCTTGTAAGCTCTTCACTGCTGGGGCCGGATGGGCCACAACCCACCGCGCAGGGATTGATATCAATTTCAACATAAAGAGACCACGTTTGGAACCGATAAGGCGACATTAATTCTGAATTAAGAAGTGCGCATTTAGTACGTTAAGTTCTGTGTTCTGCTGCTTCAGATTGAAAAAAAGGTGTAAAAAAAATCTAAACGGATCAATTTTTGAAGTCGGTTAAAAAGAAGCGGGAAGGAAAAAAAAGATTTTTAAGATATAAATGAGGAAGAGGTTGTCAAGTTAACATCTCATAACACTTGGAGATTTCGTCAAGGAAAATTTCCGTTCTATAATTATCTGTCTTTAAAGTTATTTAGTTAAGTAGTCGTTTCTTTAACTGGCTTCAACTGGATTTTCTTTGTGTTCGATAGTGATAATTTTATAATTTTACAAAACATATAGTGCGATAATTAATAACAATACAACATAATAAAGCATTACCACCTATTTCCTAAAAGTATACCGGTGTATTGTATATTTAACAATTAAATTAATGTCTATCAAACTTTTAAAATAAAGCCAAATTAATTTCATAACAAGAGTTGAGTAGATTAACAGCTTCTATGAGATTTTTTAAATCCAAAACAAAATCATCCAACAACCTTGTTAGGTACAGAATAAGTATCATCTTTGACGAGCGTAACTCATGTTTATTTAGATTTGAGATTTATCCTCCTACAATCGCAGACTATATCAAAACACAAACTAAACAAAATTTACGTAAAGTAGATAATATACTGTATACGCGGACACGACCCAGCACTCGATGTTTGGCCATAAAATTCAGAAGCATATAAACAATGATCAAACTTCAATGGAACTGGAAACATCATTTCGCGCATATTTATACCTGATAGTGTTCTGATCAAAACGAATATGAACGATGACTGTAAACGAGTAGACGCCAGAGTTATGGGGTAAACAACCAGTGGAATTTTGGAATTCGTCGGTGTAACAACAATCAGACGGCTCATTACTTGTGCATCTCATATCCAGAGGCAGCGTATTGTTTCGAGATAGTGAGATATTCTTAGGCTTTGCTAAGTAATGATAGGATTTGAAATGATTATAAGGGATAAGATTGTTCAATGGATTATTATCTTTATCGCGTCATAACGACACAATTTTAACGAACTAGAAGACCAGTGACCCTACCATGAGTTGATGCAAACTGTTTTCGCTTCCTTAAACTAGTTTTCTCTCTTTCGTATTGTAGTTTCAGTTTCGTTTCAAAAGTTCGTTTTCTAAATTTACCCAACCGGGGATCGAACACGGGACCTCTGAGATGGCGACACCTTGAAAACCGGCGTACAAACCACTCGACCACGGAGGTCGTCGTAGTTTGTATCAACTCATGGTAGAGCTACTGAAGTCATTACTTTCTTTTTATATAAGATTAAACTGTCCGACAGACTTGATAAACTAGAAGACTATACTAGACTAGAATATAAATGTTCTTTACTTACTCATGAAAAAATATAGACCAACATCATCAAAGAACGGTCTAAATCGAAACAGACACTAACATTACAGCTGACTGCAGATATCAAGGATGGTCAAATGAACAGACTCTTTAAAAAAACATGTTTACATAAATGTTGTCTATTAGACACTTTCAAGATGAAGTCCAAACCCCCTATCATATTATTGTCCCTATAAAATGTAACCTTAAGAAAAGTTTATAGTTCCATACTAATTTAATTAATTTATATCATCTACATACCTCCTTGTATTGCACAAACACAAACCAATTAACGTAACGACTTCCTCAAATAAATCTTCACCATCAAATAGATTAAGTTACTCGATCAATCGTCCGAGAGCTAGTCGAGTCCAAACCGAATTAACCCAAGTAACAATATACACTCCAGTTGGAGACATCCTTCGGCAACCTTGTATTGATCGTGCTCCATTCATTGGCGCCAGTCAATTGCTGGCCAAACATCACATTATGTAAAATGAAGTCCATATTGACACAATTGAGACTCAATTGGCAAGTGCCAACTAATCACATGTGTGTAACATAGCTAGCTTTTGTCTTTCTATGGCCTAGATAGGTACTGGCTATTCGATATTTTCTAACGCAGAACCTGTTCAGGTCTAACATGAACCAATGTCGACATTAGACAGATAAAGTTGCTAAGCGATCGAATAGCATTCATTATCACCTGTCTTGTTCGAGCTACCTTATGAGGATAGTTTTTTGAGACTAGATAGGTATATCAGTCGTATAATTAAGTTAGTACAAAAAAACCGGCCAACTTATAACATGTTACAAAAATACCCTTACTATGGGACAATAAATACAAAAAAAATACAAAAAATAATATCGTGAATATCAAAATGAAACAGCTGATTTTTTTCGCGATTTCAGAGTTGGTCCCGTAGTATTGATCAGTTGATGGTCCCTATATACCATATTCGGCATTAGGGGTATTTTTGCAACATGATGTATAATAAGAAGAGATCGAAATAAAAATACGTCATCATTCATGTCTGTGGTTAGCATATCAACTTGAAAGGATGTCGGTTTTTTTATGCAACGATTCATCCTAGCAGCGTGTACACCCGAAATCTTAGTTTCATGAAACTGAAACTACAATGCCTTGTTTTTAAAGTAAACGACGATGATACTCTCAGGTCTGAGACAAACCTACGGTCAGCTCAGATAGTACGAAAAAATGCTCGACCAATTTTCTGGCTTTCATTGAAAATAGGACCGTATTACAATAACCATAACAGTGGTCTCGCGCATGCTCGCGGCTCGCGATGACAAGACCAATGCGTCGATATTCATACAATTTTCTGCTTTAGATTATTGTATTTGTTTCAAAGAAGCCAGAAAATTGATAGGGCATTTTTCCGTTCTGTCTGAACTGACTGACCCTAAAAACGAAGCAAAAAGAGTTATTATACTTTCCCTCCCTTTGATTAACATTATTGTAATACAGTAGAATACTTATTATTGTTGTTTGCTATTGCTAGACATAAATATAGGGATACTTTGTATATAAATATACCCATAGATAGACACTGACCTAAAATACGAAATAGTCGGAACTATCGTAATAAAATCGAAACTTTGGTAACAATATTATCATTTATTTCACGCAATCCCGCATGGGATATTGAGACCCGTCATGCGATCATAAAAAGTGAAAACAAGGTTTCTCCTCGCATCGAGTACAAATTTTATTGTTTCATAATGTGCGCAAGATTGCGCGTAGGGTCCCCGTAACGATTTCCGTCGAATGTTTTCGCGGATATTATTATCAGTATTCAGGATTAAGTAAGACGGAAATGATAAACAAGTATCATCATCATTTATTCTACAACGTGTTACAAAAAAACCCTATTGCCATCAAACTGATTAACTTTTACTATGGGACCAACTCTAAAATCGCGAAAAAAAAACAGCTGTTTCATACATTTTGATATTTTCGATTTTAATTTTTGTGTGAAACAGCTGATTTTTATTTCGCGATTTCAGAGTTGGTGCCATAGTAAAAGTTGATCATTTTGATGGTCCATATGTACCATATTCGGCATTAGGGGTATTTTTGTAACATGTTGTATAAACGATGGTATTGGTGATTACAACGTCATGGCTTTATTAACAGTTGTCGAGGACCTAAGGCCTACGAGTTAAGCTCATAAAATGACTGTAGCACTAGCAGAATGTAGCACTGGGTAGCTGTAGTTGTCATGATTTTAAACACTTTATAGTAAAAAAATATAACAATAACAGTAGGAAAACTCAGAGGCTTATGCAACAAAAATTGGGGACCAGTGTGTATAGTTTGGCTTTTTTACATTATACATATTATACTACTATTCTGTTCTGTAGGTAAGGTAGTCGTTATCACTGGCAGGCAGCTTAGTCTTGTCTGTTGAAGATTAGCCATAAACATAAGTACCTACCTGGATACGTATTATGTTATGTCTGAACAAAAACAACTTGTTGCCATAATTAAGCATGTCAGTATCTTAAACTTTTATACCATTCCACACAACAAAAGATTTTATTCATTACTTATTAGTATTTACACATCAGTCATTTTTAATATCCGCATTGTTAGGGCTTACTATATATGAGTGGATAAGAAGGATGGGTTGATGGGCCATAGCGCACCACACGGGCCTAATGCGTATTCGTAGGTAAAATCAGTGTTTACCTGATAAGTATTTATAACTTAATGCACATTATATAATTACATGTTCGATAGTACACTCAAATACCTTTAATAAAGCAAACAGATAATGACCAAACAAAACACACGTGTGTAAACAAAAACATTACACAACAAATGAGTATTTCCTAAGTGCACATTACATTATCGACGATATGTACTACTAGATTAAACAGAAGTCAAATTAAATTATATAACAAGTGAAAAAAGGGAATTTAATTCGGGGGACTAAGTTGGATCTCGAGAGCAGCGAAGGATTCTGAGTGAAGCGAGGGATACAAAGGACGGAAATGATTTTTTTTTCACACGAGATGTGTAGCTACTTAGGTATTTTTTTTACTATTGACTGCGAGAAAACAAATAGCAGTTATATACTTATACGTATAGTATTTATAGTTATCACATTTTCTGTAATATTTAAACATTAGAAAATTGTGAAATTAGAAGTTTTCCAATGACATAAAACAAGCACGATAAGAGGGAGATTACATGATTAGTCTGTCATCCATCAGTCCACTCTATCAGTCTGTATAGACTTCGATTTTTCCAGACTGATTATCGTACCAGACTGATGGAATGGACTGAAGCCAGACTTTAGTATGTAATCGCCCTCTAAAAGAACCCAAAGATAAAACACTTAAAAGAACTTAACTAAAATTGGCGGCATTTTTTTTATTTAGTTGTATAACTATGGTTTTATGGAATAGCTCCATAGCAGCCAGTAGGTACTTTCAGCACGTTTTATTTTTTGTACATAATTCATATGATGCGCGCGTGTTCCAAATTCGAAATATTTTTAATCGCTCAGTAAATAAAATCGCGTTTTATTCACTGTTTTATTCAATGAACTTTTTTCTACTAATAACATTGTATAGCAGATGTATAGTTTATAATGGTTACTCTCTGTCAAACATTTAAGTTTGACATTACTAACATCTGTTATACAATCTTTATTAGTAAGGGAACCCCCTTGTCATAAACTACACGAACAATCAAATCTGCACCAGGAGCTACCAACATACATAACTCATTTGAGACTCTTAACAAGTTGTAATAGAAAAAGATCAAATATACCAATAATACTGCCATAGAAACCGATACCAAAGAACCTCATCGGAAGATCTATCAACGTAATCGGAGGCCAACCAACACTTATCAGTGACTTCTCAATGCGAACGATATGATACCATTGACACATCAAAGAGTTGTAAAGGTTTGAAGTTATGAACAGAATGCTCCGATATGATACCTTCGACACATCAAAGAGTTGTGAAGGTTTGAAGTTATGAACAGAATGCTCAGTAGCCTGACCGAACGCTATGAGTTCTAGACAACTACCCTTTGCCCGCGACTTCGTTTTCGTGGAATTTCATTTCAACTAGCCTATGTCCTTTCCCATGCATAGATAGTCCATTCTCTTACCAAAAAAGTAACAAACAAAATAATTTTCGTATTATAATTATCGTAAGGGCATGCTTCTTTTGTCGTATTTTATTAGTAGCACAGTATCAATATGTTATTATCTGTGGTCGTATGAATTAAAACACAGAAACTGTGCTTTCCAACGTTGAACATGCTAACTACAACTTTCTTCAGCTATTCCAATAATTTTGAATACTATCTTTGCTATAAGTATTGCAACTATTTACCAAAGTACGACTGCCTTGACTTCCTACAGATTCAAAATTACAAGGCTGTTATTATAATTTTACTGGCAACACAGAAAGTTTCAAGAAAAACTAAAGAAACTCTGTGTCTACTCAAAAATATTTAAAGAAATTAAGAAAACAAAACGATTCGACACATAGCTAAACGGTAATTAGCCACATCGATTGTTAATGGTTCATAATACAAATAAAACGAAGTGAAAACACTAAAGAGTACTTTAACGAAAGTAAAGCTTTCTGTTAATATTTAACATATGAATGACACTAATTTTTGAATATTTTATTTTTTTCAGATTCTTTATGAACGCCGCCGCCCACGATATCCCATAACAAAGTTTTTAACCCTCAACCGAAAGGAATTCAAAAAATCGTCTTGAAAAAGTTATACAGTTTACGAGACTAATATAGCATTTTTCTCTTGCATCGTTAAATTTTAATTAAAACGCGTGGATTCGTCTAATTTGCCACAAACGGTTCGGTGGTTTCCGAGACTGGCCGCATGATCTACATTTCACACATACACAAAAAGCGAAAACTCTATTTGATATTTGAAGAGAAAGATATTACATTGAGAGTACTATGGCTTATGTTTGCATTTAAAGCTTAATAATATCAAAACCTTATTAAACACGAAGCTAACGACTACTAACGAGCTTTTACAAAAACAGAAGAAAATCGGTTTTTATAAAAAATTAAATGAAAGAATTTTTATTTAATAAAGTAGAATTAATAGCGTCTGTAAAACCATTTCCAAACTGTATTTTTTATTACATCATTATAGCACAGAATGTAATCATTCTGTGCTATAATGATGTAAGCGAAAAAAATGTGCTACTTTAAAAAGCTATTATGAATCTTATTGATAATGTTTCAGGAAGCCTGATTAAAATTAAAAATCAATTTTTCACTGTTATTTATGATATTACAAGCAAGGTTATTTATTATAAATTATCCTATTCAATAATATACACAATATAAAGTTACTTAATGTACCTTTCCAATTGACTGCGCATATCCACGCAAGTATATTTAAATCCTATATGATGTCATTATGATGATCACATACTTGTTGTTCTTAAATAAATCCTTGATAAGTTTCGTCCTATAATCTGTGAAATCTAAACAATAACGTTTTATCTCATACATGAAAGTATACAAACATTAATTTGTAGAGATTCAATTAGCATCAAAACTTTTGGAAATTCGGTACGACGTCGTTTCTCCTTCTAGTCGTATTCATATTTCTTAATCAAGCTTGTTAAACACTTCATGGTTACAATTACGATAGATCAACACCATCATATAAACAAAGTAGCATAGTATACAAGTTACCAAGCATTCGCAAACACATCTTAACAATTGCTAGATTTCATCCATCAACTATCGACCTGAGAAGATAATTTTAAATGGCTAAGTAATTGTTCTCATTTACTTTTAATTTCTTAATTAAACACTACTACTTTTAATCTTTTAATTAATTGTTCTCATTTACTTTTAATTTCTTAATTAAAAGTAAATGAGAACAATTACTTAGCCATTTAAAATTATCTTCTCAGGTCGATAGTTGATGGATGAAATCTAGCAATTGTTAAGATGTGTTTGCGAATGCTTGGTAACTTGTATACTATGCTACTTTGTAAAATAAATATCATTTGTCATCTCAACGTAGTATTATATTCGGAGAAGCTCGGAAAAAAACTGCGAGACTCGATTTCTGAACTAATTATAATGTAGGTAGGTACGGAACCCTCGGTGGGCGAGCCCGACTCGCACTTGTCCGGTTTTTTTATTTATTTAGGTACTAGTTCAGTATCAAATAAATGGAACATGAGAAAAACATTGAATTAGTTTGGCAAAGATTGTGCGTGGAGAATTATGCAATGAACTGTAACAATTATTATGAGCAAATTATTCAATCCCACGGCCATTGTATTAACAAATCACCGTTTATTTGGTGAAAGTTCGTGTGAAAAAAGATAAGATGTAAGAGTAAATTGTATTGGAGAATACCAACGAGAAAAAAGTATTACATATAAGAAATCAAATGGTTTAGCAGCAAAATTATAAATCAGTAATAAACTTACTATCAGTGATTTATCATAGCAATACCTTATCTCAAAGAGATAAAATTAATTAACATAGTGTATATGGAAGTTGGAGATATAACAATGTAACAAAATATATAATCTTCGGTAGTGTTTAAAATCCTGATAACTGGGTTGATCTAACAGCCAATGACTTGAAAACTGGCTTCGGGTACGAATCCTTTAATAAGTATGATCAGCATAAACATTTGCAGAGCTATGATGGTATGTTGATTATGTATTATATCCGTTATTTAGAATCCATAGTACGCTGCTATAGTTAGTTTGAAACTAAACAATAGTTGTGTACGGCATTTATCTCACTACGGGCACTTGTGAACGCTACGCCATCAATTTGCAATTCCACGGCAAAAGACCTTGGCACTGAAAGTTCAATATCTTTAACAATAATCAAGTCTATGTTTTACTAAACAATTTCCTTATTAGCGCATTACTATACTAGTCAAATACAGGACATACTGCCGTACTCAGAGACGTCAATTAAGTTTAATGCTTCATTAAAATTGGTGCTATCTCTTTCCATAGTGATAGTAAAGACGACACGATACTGAAGCATTAAACTTATTGACGTCTCTAAGTACGGCAGATAGACTTCTCCTGAAATAGGCTTTTCCTGTGCTGCGACAGCCGTGGGGGATGTTGCCAAAAACTCCACGCTTGGTAGGAGGGTTGAGATGCGTAGTGTTGACCATTTTCATTGTAAAATGCTGCTGGCTCATTTTCTGGTCCACGGTACTACCTCCTATTCGCCTTTTATGAGGCCCAAAGTTTGAAGGGTTGGTTACGTAACGTGTTTTTTCCTGGACGGAATGGGGCAATTTTTTAATTTCGTTGCTTATGGTAAAAAATGTATACGCGACGAGAACACGGATGGGACGGGACATGGACGGGACGGGGATAAATGTATGGGGCACAAGCACGTCCCCGTCTCGTGAGAGGAATTTTCCCGTTTCGTGAGAGGTATTTTCACGTCTCGTTTACACCGACCTTTATTCTACTCTGCCGGATGCCCCATCCACTATTAACAACTCTCAAAAAATTACTTATTTAAAATTTACTTTAAACATGTCTCAGTACCATATTCACAACAATCGGAGCGAATAATGAAGGGTGTTGATAACCGTTTCATTGTACCAGTCAACCACGTAGGTACTTGAATAATTTTACAACGCGCTTGTTGTGCACGTAAAACTGTAACTTATCAATATGTCAATTAAGGCGACTATATACCTTAAGTGGCGCCTTCATCTTAATTAAATTTATTGCTCGCTAAGTACACACGAAAGCACGTCCGGTTATACAGTCAAACTGCGAATACAGCTTTTATTACGTAGGGCATAAAGTTGGTCTCAAGGTCAACGTGTATAATAGTCTGAGGTGCCGTCGTGTGTACCTACATAATGTATCGAAAATTCACATGTACAGATTGAAGCTAGGTTCTATATCTATATAGTTCATTTACAAACAATAACCTCAGTAAAATATAGTTCATTCGTTGTATTAGTAGTTAGCAAAAGTGAAGTGGCCACTTTTTGCTCTTCTTTGCTGACTACTACTATAACAAACTATATTTTACTAAGGTTATTGTTTGTGAATAAATTATAGAACTTTAGCTTCAATCTGTACATGTGAATTTTCGATACATTATTTAATTAGCGAGCAATAAATTTAATTAAGATGAGGGAGCCACTTTGAGGTGTATTAAATACATTTTTGCATAACAAAAGCGTTCAGCTCGTTTATAGGTCGTAACTATTAGTCCGAGACATCGGTGACGAGAAGAAAGGACATTTGAAACAAATATATCTCAAATACACCTACCTACACTACGCAAAGTCCCGTTTCTGATTTATGTAGAACGATCTGAACGATTGGAAAGTATGGTAACTAAGTATCACCATTTCCGACTTTACAAATTTGATTCCCGGTAAGGTAACTGTAGTTCAGAGGTTTTTTGTCTTAGATACTACTGTAAAACAAAATAATGTATTACTTTTTAAAGTTTTCACCCTAAAGTAATCAAACCAAGTAAGTAACATCAACCTTTCAGATTCCGCCATTCTTTTGGCTAGTGGACGTACATACGTAACGCCCATGAGACGACTTAACTCGCAAACACCGGTACAGTAGCAGACATCACCAATTACAATGGACACGATAACATTGTCCTATTAAATGACATGAACTTTCACGCATGCAGATTAAACCCGCACGCATGACAAATCCACAATGAATAAACTAATGAACTAAAAGAAATACAATGAAATATTTCATGAAATTATAAGAATGTTATAGAAAGCGAAAACACTGAGACGGTATCATCTAGATCTCAAGCAATATCTGTGGGAACATAAAATAAAACATCAAAATCGGTTTATAAAAAAATAAATTATGGTTGATCATCCATATAAGTTCATAAAATGATAACGAAAAGACGAAAATGACAGTATTTTCAGGATGTCTTGAAAACTTCTAACCTGATTTTAAAATAAAAAAAAATGGTACCAACTGGAAAACAAACCTGATGTAATAACGTTTAAATAATTTTCATTGCTTCAGCTGTTTTCGAGCAATCAGTGGACATACATAATAAAAAAAACATACATACAGACGAACAAAAGGAGGAGGTTCTCCTCCTTTTTTGAAGTCGGTTAAAAATGGCTGATGTGCATGGGAAAATCATATTTTTATAGACATGTACTCACCTCCGGGCAAGATGCAGCCGCTCTTGAGTGGTCAGGTGTTCCACCTGAGCCATCTCAGCAACTAAGTCGGAGTGTTCCATCGTAATTAACCTGCAACCAATTTATTTCATATTTTTTTTTGTTTTTATAAGTGTTTACAAAGACAGATGAAGAGAGGGAGTTTGTTTTGTATTTTAAGAGTTCACTAAAAAAGTTACATCTTCTCATATTATTTTTTTACATCTACACTAAGGCCCGTATTAATAAACCGCTCTCAACGTTAATGCTGTTCCTATAAGAAGAACATCTCAAGTATGATCTCAAGATAGATCTCAACTTTGATAGCGGTTTATAACTACGGGCCTAAACATGTTTACTACCAGTTTACTACCATCCATTATAATATAAATAGGGATTAAGTCAAAATATGCTGCAATATTGTTAAAAAATTAAACTCCGGAGTGACTTCAATTCAACTAACAACAAGTTTTACTCTCTTCCCCTTTTATTATTAGATCCATAATGTTTCAATTAAGCTTTTAAGTTAAGCATTGTTTGTATATAGAATTCAACATCTTGAAGGGACCTACTAAGAACATCAGCATAAGCAGAATTAAAGTTAACATAGTTGTAGACTATGTTAACTTTAATTCTGCTTATTTGAAATAAGGAGTCAACAGAACAAGAACAACAATTTTGTATTTAAAAAAAATACAAAAGCTTTTCAGAATGTTAATTTACGCAAAATAATATAAAAATGTGTGTAAAATAATTCAATTAGTTAATTAATTTGAATCATATCGGAATCACTTTATTTTATCATGATATAAATCACTAAATTAATCAAATTGATTTTTATCAATCACATTATTTTATACATGCTCAGGAAGATAAGGAAAATAAACCTATACTAGGTAGTAGTAATTTTAAACTGAGAGGAGATCAGAAAATGGTACACTGTAACAATACTACTATCAAAAGAAATACTGTTCAACATTTTATAAAAGTATTTGAAATTTTATCAAACATCTTTCCAAACTAGGTAATAACAACATAAAAAAGGAATACAGACCTTCATGAAATTTAGTTTTACAAGTTATACCAAACAGAAACTAATAATACCATGAAACTAGATAGATTGAATACTGTAGATATTTGCCCATATTAACTATTTTTGAGAATGGTAAGGTAACACTGATAACTACAAGTATTAACACTGATAAGATAAGATTTAAAAGTAGCCACAGAAATAGTGTTGTGTCAAACAAAACAAGGATATGCTAGGTAATCATATGAACAAACTACAAAATCTTATTTAGTTGGAGTGTCGTCTTCTTATGATTCTTTTATAAGTAACTAAGTGACACGTTTTAAAAAATACAATTAATATTCTATTTAAAACGAAACTGTCAGTTTTAGAAAGGTACTCAACACAGTGTAGTGACCAAACTCCAAGTTGTCCAACAGATATCACCTTTACGGGTCAAACCTAGCATTCCCTTCCCAGCTATGACGGCATGTCACAAAAGCACTACATTTGTTTCTTAAACTTTTCTGCTTTACTTTAAGGTATATTCACTTACCGCACTAATGGTTTATTAAAATTCAAAAGTATGTTTCATTCTCGTCTTGATGCACTTGCCACACATGATTCAGATTAACAAAAAGTAAAGAACTTGAAAGCACATTGACGCATCGATTACATATTAATTAATACTCTTGTGCTAATGTTTACAGTTATACCACATTTTCCGTTATTTTTCATGAAAAAATTACAATAATTACAAACAAGAAGAAAATCACAAGACAACGAGTGAGGTGAGCGAACAGCGCAGCGTTAGTGGGTTGCCGTGTTGCTAAACAAATAAATGAAACGTCAGAATACAATGTTGCCAGTAACTAAAAAAGCAAAATCGATATTTTGTCTAATTGACTTCCCACACTGTTACAATGCGATTAATTTAACAATTTTCAACTAAAGTGACTAACTTCTGAGTGCTTCCGATACAAAACGATGTATTTTAATCTGTAAAATTTTCTCTTTGCCATACATTCTCGAGTTAAGTTGCAGCAGATCACTAGCTGCGTTTATTGTCTATTTAGTCGCATTGTACTTTCCTATCAAACAAAAGTTAAACGTAGTTAAAATCTTACAGTATTTTTATTCGTAATGATTAGTAAATAAAAAATTCAGCACCAGACATTAGATAATTATTATAAGATAAAGTCCTCCGCCACCTTAGAGCATGCTCTAAGTCTAAGCTCTAAGTCCGCCACATCTGTTTGTTCGCAACAAACTCAAAAACTGCTGCACGGAATTTCATGCTGTTTTCACCGATAGACTGTAAAAGTGATTCATGAGAAAGGTTTTGGTACCTATATTATTTGTCAAGGTTTTGTGTAAATTGGTTGAAATATAAAAGTACGTTGGGTAAGAACGGATCGGGGAAAAATCGGAAAATTCAAATAACTCCCAAACGCGGCATTTTTTTTTATTGCTAGCTCATAATAAATAATATAATAATGAAAATTAAGACTTGCAAAAATTAGAAGGGTCATTTATGAGGAAAGGAATTGCCCCTTGTAATAAAGTTCCACAAAATGTAACTGAACTATCTTTGCATGAATTTAAAATAGGTAATTATTATGTTAAAAAGACGCTATGAGCAATGATACAAAGTAGAAGATTATTTAAAAGACTGCAATGCATGAATGTAATAACTATCTTATCTTAATTTTACAGGTAGGTATTTTCCTTCTAAAGTATTTTCAATAACTTTTATCAAATTATTGTTTTTTTTTAATTATGTTGTTATTTTAATATGTTTAGAATATAATTTCTTTATAAATGTCGTTATCTATAGGTAGGTACCTACTTCTGATTTCTGATAAAAGTTGATAAGTTTATTGAGCCCATTTTTCTTGTCAGCTAAAAAAGGTGTCGAATGGGCGGCAGGAAAATATTGACAATTCAAAAGCACTTTTAAGTTTATTTTTAACAATTTTTAAGTTTATTTGAATAATGATTTTTCAATTTCAATTTCAATGTCAAAAAGACCGAGTTCATAATCTTTGAGGCTGCTGGTAAATGTCCCGATAATACAGCCAATGTTATCCTTAATGGCATTTGACGATCTCCGTGGTCGAGTGGCTTTGTACACCGGTTTTCAAGGTGTCGCCATCTCTGAGGTCCCGGGTTCGATCCCCGGTTGGGCCAATTTAGAAAATGAACTTTTCCATATTGGCTCAGATCTGGGTGTTTGTGATACCACCGGTGTCTCTGATTTCCATAACACAAGTGCTTTAGCTACTTACTTTGGAATCGGAGCAATGTATGGGATGTTGTCAAATATTTATTATTTATTTGTTTATTTCATTACAGCGACCTCAAAGATGGTGATGCTGAGTGCTGATATCGAGAGGGAGTGTAGCCTCAGAATATATAATAGTAGGTAGTTAGGCCTCTGGCGGTTAGAGGTAACATAAGTGTTGGCTCGCAGATTTTCTCGTTGCACGGAAGACGTTAAAGTCACACTTTACAAGACATATTGCCAATGCATATCGGGAAATCTGTGGGTAAATCATACTGAAAAATCGCTGGAGACTGCGAGTCCATTATAATAATGTCTTTAGGATGATGTTGGGTGGGTCTACCTCGTTTTTGCAGTGCATCCGGCATGTTTGCATTGCGTTATGCGGTTATGATCATGGCGCTTATCCCCTTCGGACCCGTGATAACACTGTTTTGTTACACTGGTGTAACTGTTGAGCACTGACGAAAACGCAAGATGACCATGAAAACGCACGGTTTTGGACATAGGTAGTAGACTTCAGCATTTTCATGTTCCTGTTTCTAAAAACATTATTATTGACAGACAGACGAAAAACGCTCAACCAAATTACCTAGTCTCCCTATTTTGTAAATAATAACTAATCTAAGCACATAGAACAGCGAATTTTTTACTATGTAGGTCCTTACCTTGATTTGTTTTGAGGTTCGGATCCCCAAAAAATATAGTTCAGTCAGAGATGCACTTAGATACTCTTGTCCAATGAGCATGAGCACATTATCAAAACATTGTTTTTTTTTTACTAAAAGTTTAGGTAAAAGTTCAATAAATAAAGATACGCCATGTCGTTATTTTTATTTCAGAGAGGCTTTACAATGTTCTACAGTTATCCAACTATGATACAATATAGTATAACAAACAACGTCATAAAGGTGCCGAAGTCCTTTAATTCACACTCGCTGTGTATCTAAACTAGGCACTATTATTATTTTATCAATTGACACACAATTTTTCATACTTACATAAGCATTTTTTCACAATATTGCCTATTTCTTAGATTTTCATATAAAATACCTGAAGAAAAACAAGAACTATACGAGATTGTATAGTGTCAGGTTTTTAACAAAAGCTTTCTTGACTAGGGATTCAAATTTAATAGTACGGCTGGCTATAAAAAGTAGCTAAACATTGAACTCTGTCACATTAACAGATTCAATAAATTGACGCGACGTGGTACTAAAAATGTAACTATAAAATTAAGTAATTTTATTGTCCCACCCCAACACTTACATGCTTCAAAATTTATTGTGAGTAGGTAGGTACCTACACGAGACATGTTTTTGAGTGAAGGAAATGCATAGTTACAAAATATCACAAGATCTTTTTTGATAAAAGAGATTTAAATCCTCTTTAATACTGCTCCAGACAAACGTTTCTTCTCAAATAGAAAAATGCTTTTTACACAGTCTATACTAATTAGGTAGGTTTGACTTTAAATTTCGTAAGGAATATTGTTTCATTTACTTCTTTAATACTAGTAAAAATTTAAAACAGAAACACACTCAAGTGGAAATCAAATCCACGAAATAAACACCAACTAAAATAGCAGTGTGAATACATTAATTTAAATTTAATAAAAGAAACCTTCAAAAAACGCAAGATTAAAGTTTATGTTAACTATCATACCATTAGCCATTATTTCAACATTAAGGCATAACTAACGGAAAACTTAGTTGTTGATTGAAAAAAAACTTATACTAAATTTCAGACCAAAGGTAGCAATTGATAGTCCCAGTGTACCTTGTGCCATAGCGTAAGTTTTTTACACACTATGCTTTTACTATGCAAATAAATAGGTAACTGGTGAAAAATATGAACATAACTACATAGGTACCTACTCGGAAACTATTGATGCTCATCACAGAAACTTCGCTTCTAGCAGGAATTGAACCCAAGACCTTGGCAGAATCGCTTCGATGCACCTAGCATTTTATAATAAATTAAAAACTAATAATAAAATTATAATTTTACCATTTATTTGAAAAATCATCATCAATTTCTTTAAATCAAGAATCATTTTTTTGTATTCGCCGAAAGAGCTTTTATCTCTCACAACTTCCACGCACTTTTGAAGTAAGTAGCAGGTCGTTCAAAAAGTTAAAGAACGCATACGAAAATACTGACAGAGAATAAAACAGACTTTTTTTAAAAAGATAGCGTCTGGTGACAGAAAAAATTCACAAGTAACGAACATAATCAATGTAAGAAGTCTATTGAATTTTTAACTGCCGTGTTATAAATTCAATAGACATTAATATTTAGTGATTTTTGCTTATTAGAATTCCGTAATGTAATATAAAATCCGGATGACGCTCCGTGGGTAGACCCCGACAAGGTGGACCTACGATCTGGTGAAGGTCGGTGGAAGCCGCTAGATGCAGCGCAGGACCAATCGTCGTGGAGATCCTTGGGGGAGGCCTATACCCAGCAGTGGGTGTCATGATGATGATGATAATGCACATTCGTATAAAAAGATTTTTTGTACTTAATGTATTTTTCCTGTCACCCGACGAAGGGGTGCCCAAAATAGGGGATATTTTTATACATAATGGTAACTGATCTATAATACTTTCAATATTCACAGATAAAGACAATGATCGAAAATAATTATTGTATCCAAATCTCAATAAAGTCTTCAACAAATATGCATATTTACACATTCCGCATTATTTTCTACTAACCTATTATTGTACTAAATACTTACAAACGGCATTACAATAATTCACTAATTAGAAACATTATTATTTAAATAACAATTCAACATCTTGCGTTATAATTAGTTCTTACAAGCATTTTTATTCGTACATATGAGTCATTTTCCATAATTATTTACAAAACTTGGCTTCTAATTGCCAATGACACAACATTAAAATCTTACTATTATGGACAAAATATACTTGTGTAGTACAGTGAAAACTATGTATAAGTAATAAATCATAAAATGTCGATTCGCATCGAAATCTCATCTTTGATGACGTCAGAGGAAAAACTACTTGAAAACTTGCAGAATCTAACTCGATTCAAGTAATTTCGTATGGAAAATTGTACAGTGTCGCCTTTTCAATAACGAAAAAAGATTTCTCCAAGAAAATTTTTCGCTTTTGATTTTCTTACGGGTTTGATAAGGTTTTTCATGCTTTCTGAGTAATTTTCTTTCTTCCTTAACATTAACAGAGAAAAACCTACCCTAAGCCTATATACCTAAGTTATTTTTAAACAACAAAGTATTGTCATTGGCAACAAGTGCCTGCGCACATTAAGACGTGTTGCAGCAATTGGCATTAAACTAATCTGGAAATTTAGAATCTGTTTTTCGAAAAATATGCCCGCCCAATTTAATAAATAAGTGTGTATGCAAAAATCTACTTGGATGTCATAGAATATTCTAACTTTACTCATAAATAATATTCTTAAAAAGTTAAAAAGAACTATTTAGTTACCTATATGAGTAGAACAAGTTTTAAAGATCGATGTTTGGATTTTTGTTAACGAAATTGTTTGGAAAAAGTGATAGGAACACCCGCCATGTTTTATTTAAGTCATACATTTAACGCCAAAGTTAACTTAATAAGGACTTAATTTGAAAACAGACTTGATTCAAACAAGAAACAATTACCCACTTATATAAACGAAATAAAAAATATCAGAAATAATTTCACTGTATAACACTGCCACCAGTCATAATGTGCTTGGAAAAAAAGTTATATTTCAATAAAATAGCATTGAGAAAAACAGTATTTACATTACAAGTGTAGAAAAATAGTCATAGGAATAGAGAAAAGTTATTTTTATGAATCTCTTTACAAAAAATCACACCTAAAATTCGATTCTGATTTCTCTGTACATTGATGTCAAGATTAAGAATAAAACATCGGCCCAATTAAGAAAATACATAATCGATAAAAATACAAAATAAATGTTTTTCCTACCACGAAGAGAGACAAAAGCAGACTTATAAAATAAACCTAACAAAAATGTTTTCATCTAAATTTTTAATTAACTAATGCTGCCTTGCAAAAAGACTAGAATTTGAAAAACACACTAAGAATCTTAATAATCTAAGAATTAATTAATCGTTAAATAAACCTGGTCAATCTTTTAAACCAGCTAAATAGTAAATAGTACCTATTAAGACCAACTCCTCTAGATATTATAAGTACCTAGGTATCAACTTTTCAACGACGTCAATCGAGATATAATAAATCGTAAGCCAAAACAGCAGAATACTTTCTTAATTTATTCAATTAACGTACGTTAAGCCACTTTATTATCTAATTTAATTTTTATGACTACACCACAAATTCACAGCACTGTTTAGAAAGTGTTCGTTAAAACTTTCACGTTTATAGCGTCCACCCCTACCCCGTCAATTTTCCGTGTGAATACCGCCCTAAGTGGTAATAAGGCGGCGAAAAGTTTTTTTTTTATTCTAGTGTTCGGTATTTTAAAAGTGGCAACCTATCAGGGTCACCACGACGGGGTTTTCAGGTGTTCTCATCCGATGAGTCGTCTGAAGATGAGCTGGTCAGCAGGGTTGAAGCCAGGGTCAGCTGCCTGATGAACGGCTCCCGTGGTAAGCTTTGTTGTCCTAGAGGAAGTCGTCGGATGCCCATCCTTTCACTTTCAGGCAGGGATTTGCTGCATTTCTCTTCAGTTATAGCATCTCGTGATAGAGATCTGAAAGGAAGAATGAGAAATCATGTAGCCAGTTGGTTTCCTGCAGTTTTACGTGCCGAGGAAAAGTAGTTTCTTGCTTCTTGATAATACTCATGTTATCTGTGTTGTAAACTTGTAATGTTATCTATGTTATAAATAAAAATGATTCCCTATTTCCCTTTGTCACGGCATCACGCGTGAACGGCTGGACCGATTTCGCTAATTCTTTTTTGTTGTGTTTGTTATTGTCAGAAATAGGTTCTTATGAAAGAAAAAATTAAGAAATTGCGCGAAAAATTAGAAAATTTAAGAACCACCATATTAAATTATTTCAAATGTAACCTTAGCGGTTCTGAAATTTAAACTTTTTTAATTTAACCTTTTCTGACAATTTTAACTTTTTTAATTTAATTACTTCCAAGAGGAAAGTAGATTGCCGAAACAAAAAAGAAGAAGAAGAAGAACCTTATGGCGTTTGACATAACATTGACAGAATTCGGCGTGCTGCAAATATCATCAAAGAGGATGTAAAAAAAGTTGTTTCTGAAATATTTTGTTTATCAATATTCATAGTTAAGACTGGGCAACGTCTGTTGGTTCCGCTAGTGTTACTAAAAATGTTAATTAATATCTTATCTTCATCGTCACATCTAAATAATATTTAGTAGTTAACTATGATTTTAGTTGTAAATTACTGTTGTCAATATGAGTTCTTATAGAATGTTCACCGTAAAAGCGTGTAAGTGGCGCTACTCCGTGACATAATAAAATTATCACTCAAACAACAATTTCTATTTTCGGTTTATTTTCTGTATTATGTATATATATCACGTATCATTAGCCAAACACGGTAAATGTTATTTTTAGAGCCTGTTTTACAGTTTGTGGTTAAGTACTAGTACTGGTTTGATTTATAGTTTAAAACCGGCCAAGCGCGTGTCGAGCCACACGCAGTATAAGGTTCCGTAGTATCCTCATACTATACCATATAGCTATAAACTTATACTATTTCTGTTTTACACTACTTACGACTACAACTAAGTGAAATACGAGTAACTACCTATTTAATAAAATTTGTACCTACGAAAACTTTTCCGATTATCGAATTGATTATTCGTCAACTTGTAAAGCCTACCTAGCAGTGATAGTTTTCCTTTTAAATTCATTATAATTATGTACTACTGTTCGATTTTTTTCACGTTTCTAAAAAGTGTCTTCACGACCCATATTATTAGATTGATGAGAAAAAAAAATTCATCCCCGCTTTACATAGGTACCTATATAGTACCTACGTAGGGGAAATTACACAAAAAAAATTTTCACGATAATTTTTCATCCATTTTTTCAGCTTTATTAAATATATTTATTCATGCCAAATTACAACTTCCTAGTACTAAGGGCCTCTGAGCTTAGCCACAGACGTTCCTTATTGGCTTGACTACGGAACCCTAAAATGAAGTCAATTGGGACTTAACAAGTAAGTATGTTAATATAGACATTACTACTTCGTCTTTAGTATCTTCATGTAAGTATTTCACCAACTTACCCAGTGAGTTCTAACATCGATCCTCTTCTGCATTGCCCCCGGTGTGGGCCTTGCATGATGTTAGCGGGTCTCGAGGAGGCACCGAGTGGATCCGAATGGGCGACATCTTCCATCAGAAGCACCGACGGGCCCCCTAGACTCGTGCTTCTTTTTGATAGCATGCTTGGTCCTTGTCGCGGTTGTGGCCCGGCTTCACTCCTCGTCTCCTTCAAGCTCCCCTCTCCTTTATCTGAATCTGAGGCCATTGCTTCCCCCGCCCCTTGCGTTGAACCAGAGCTCTCTCTTCGGAAGAGACCTATGATAGATTTCGGATGTTTTGGCTTCTCTATACCACCTAATGATGGTGAAGGGAATGATAGAGGAGGGGGAAGAGAAAAACACAAATCAGACAACGTTACACATAGGAATTACATAGGCATTCATAATAATTGCTAAATATGAAACAGTGTAAGATAGGAGCTCAAAATATATTAACGTTAATTCATCAACGCCCGAGAGGACGCATGCGGCCGGATAACAATGGAATATTATCTATTGTCTCATTTTCCTGGCGTTGAAGAGTTAAGGGATATCGTATTATTATTATGTGGGTGACATGCAATCTTGTTGCTCTAGCTAGGTTCTATAATTATTATCATGCAAATTAAACAGTGATGATGCAACTTTTAAATAAAAAATGCATAGGTAGGTAGGTACCTATTGCATATTTTGGTGCAGTTCAAACAAATTGACAGAAAGAGGTGAAACTTTTGAATGCACTTAAATATTTTCTTAGTATCTAAATACTACCTAATATGTTGGTAGGTACCTACTTAATAAATTACAAAAAATTATACAGATCTAAATACCTAAACGTCATGATGTCCTCAAAATTCGAAATTAGAAATACCAACTCCTAATTTTTTCCTTTGTTTTAAACCTATTCTACTTGCCTAAGAACGTTGCAGAAGGAGAGCTGTATGCTAAATACTCCTTGTTGGAGGCCCAAGCAGGGAACTCCGACTGCTTTAAGGCACCAGACCCCTCGGCCTCCTCCCGTTTCCATGGCAACATCGTCTCTGTCGCCGTCGGTGTTGCTACTCGCGCGTGTTCCGACACTGTCATGTACCCATCTGCAAAGAGTGAGGGTGCATCGTGAGTCATTTGAATGTCCCACTGCTGGAGAACTGCAGGCATATTAGGTACACACGACGGCACCTCAGACTATACATGTTGACCTTGAGACCGCCTTTATGCCCTGCGTAATAAAAGCTGTTTTCGTAGTTTAACTGTATAACCTGACGTGCTGCCGTCCGTACCTACATAAAGACAATCGGGATATATTTAAGTCTCTTATATCCCTGAAGTGGCACCCTTATCTTAATTAAATTTATTGCTCGCTAAGTAGATAATGTATTGAAAATTCATATGTACAGATTGAAACTATAATGTTCTATAATTTATTTACAAACAATACCTAACCTCAGTAATTATTGTTCGTTGTAGTAGTAGGTACCCTAGTAGGCAAAAGTGCCAAAAGTGGCCGAATTTCAATGTAAATATATTAGTCTTTTAAGCAAAGTGCCCTCGTGAATATGTAGCCTAGCGTAAGTATATTAAAGAAAATGTAAAAAAATATTTTTTATAGATAAGTAAATACCTACCTATACAGTTTACATAAGGAATTGTCAGATAAACGAATTATTAAAAACTTACCATTGTCATCAGACATTCTTCTTTCATCCTCTTCAAGAATGTCCTCGTTAGGAACTAAAATAAATTATTTTCTATGACAGCGAAATATAAATTAATGATATCGTGAGTGCTAATTATCTTATTCATTAAACATGCTTGTAAAAGGAAAAAAAATGTAATATTTTAATATAGTAGTTAGATATTTTCTAGAAATCTAAAGGCGACTATAAACCTCAAGTGGCGCCCTCACCTCATTTAAATTTTTGTTGCTGGGCTTTAACCTACAGCCTCGTGAGCAATGAGTAACATAGCTCACTTGTATCATAATAACTAATAAGGTTCTATTAGTTATTATGATACAAGTGAACTATGTTGCTCATTGCACACGAGGCTGTAGGTTAAAGCCCAAGCCGTATGCGAGGGCGTAATTCAGCCGAGTGTAAAAGCGATGTAATAAGGCTCACTTTACGAGCAAGTGTGTAACAAATAGTAAGATGAGGGCGCCACTTTGTTGTATACGGGGCATCAACAACATTTGTAATGGAATTCTTGAACAGTAGTTTCTCGTAATATTTCACGTCAATAAGCGCGTGTTTAATTACTTACTATAAAATGTATGTATGAAACAATAGGTAATAAAGTAATTTAATATGGTATAGTAATATTTACATTTTATGAAAAAAAAATACTTACGTTGTTTTAATTAAATATGACATTAAAGGCACTACTCGTATCTAATAAATAACCACACTAATCGCTTTTTACTACAAATTGCAAAAATTGTGAAAATGTGGTTACATTCTACAAATACTAACGCTGAAAGCATAGAGGAAGGTTGGGATATTTTTTTTACAATGCATATTGTTGGTTTATTTTCCTTTTAAAATTTTCCCGCTGGTAAAAAAAAAGTGATGCTTATTAATTTTCCCTCTCTTCCTCTAATAATATTATTATAGACATACATAGATTACAAAATAGTATGTGTTTAATCGGAACATGCAAATTTTGCTGTCGGACGTGTTAAACTATTAAAGCGCCTGATGAAATATACTTTAGTAGGTAATTAAACCTACGTTATAGCTTGGAACTTGTGCATTGTGAACAGAAGAAAATACTTTTAATTTATCACTCGTTGTTATATGTATTAAAGTAATAATAAATATGAAGATAAAGCTGATTTTCCTATTGAAATAAAAAGATAAGATTAGAATGGAATAAAAGCATATTATAACATAGCCACATTCTTTTGTTAAATGCCATGAAAATTGTTTAAATCTTGTGATTGCCTTTGAGGAACTACGAAGCGATACTTAAAACGCCGGCGAACAGTGAGCTTCCCATACAAACGAAACGTAATTACAAAATAATTTGCAATTTGAGCATAATTAACTCCTCATGTAATGTTATTCGGATTAAAACAGTATTTGTCTAGGTTTCTTTTAAATAAAAAATCCAAAACACTATTAACCAAATAAAAATTAATGCGAGTTACAGTTTTGTATGAAAAATAATAATTGGCATTTGTTTTGAATTGGGTAAGTATTTTGGAATTTTTATTTTGTAGAAACCTCGACATATACTGTCTTAATCCGAATAACATCACAAGATTAGTTAATTATGCTCAAATTGCAAATCATTTTGGCATTACGTTTGTATGGGAAGCTCACTGTTCGACGCCGGCGAACAGTGAGCTTAGATACCTACTTACTAGTAAAAAACTAGATTCTAAAAAAAATTACAACCTGATGTGTTTTATTAGGAGTGATTATTTTTTTTTAATAATAGCATAATTATACAACAATGAGTGATTATAGTTCGTGCACTCGGCAATTGGACTTCTGCTATATTTCAATCAACAATACTTAGGTACTTTATTTAAAGTGCAAACACACGGAATACTTATTTACAATTAACTAAATACTTCAAAACAGATTTTTAGAAAAACTATCATATTTGTTCTTTTGATTGCATTTTGACTCACGTACTTGTCAAGGTAAAATGAAAAGGATCTCATTTAATTTACCACCTTGAACCATGAAATGGGTAATGTCTGAAAAATCAAATTTGTCTGAATCTTTTTTATAGGTGGGTAGGAATAAGAATAGAAAAGTTTCTGATTTTCGGTTACGTGAATGTT
Source organism: Catoptria pinella (assembly GCA_963556745.1). Lineage (NCBI taxonomy): Eukaryota > Metazoa > Arthropoda > Insecta > Lepidoptera > Crambidae > Catoptria > Catoptria pinella. The sequence continues at coordinate 4,534,996 of OY750771.1, forward strand.
AAAAAAAACACTTCGTCTTCGCAAATGTACGGAAGTAACAGAAGAATGGAGATGATTATTCTCTAATCACCAGAAATTAAAAAATTCAACTCTCAACTGCTCTTTTTGTCATTTCTACTAAGTAGTCATTTTATGTAAAAGTCAACTGTCAGTTGATTTTTTAATGAAGTAAGGGAATTATCTCCATTCTTCACTTCCATACATTCGCGAAGACGAATAGGTTTTTTTTCACGCACCCAAATATTCTAAAACTTTTTCCTATTTTATGAGAGCTTATTCCTACATATCGATCACGGAAATATGAATTAATGTAAGGGACAATATCCCGAAAATGAGTTATATACACCGTTGGATTCGGAATTTTACGCGCCATCGAATGGTATACTTGAAATGTTGATATCTTGAAAAAAAAACAAATTTTTGTCCCTTACATTACACATTTTAGAAGGTCCTAAACAAATCTTTACCACAAATATTGACGTATCATGCACTTGTACAAAATGTCATTTTAGTTTTAAGGTATGTCTCATAAAAACTTATATATGGCCTTTACCCTAACCACGTTTTCGTTTTTTCTAAAACTAACCAGCCTTACGTTACTTTATGATTTATGTATTTGGCAATGATGTCCCTTACATTATTGTGAATACAAAAAATTAAACAAAAAATAATCATTAAAAGTATTTATTTTTATTCTGCGGTTAACATAATTAGTCTAAATGTTAACAATGATGGCACATTATAGGAAAAATCATTTTTGAATGATAATCAACTGTTTATATAACCAAAAAAATATATTCCAAAATTTCAAGTTCAATAGATTTTTTTAAATAATTATGGTTTTTAAATTATAATTAAAAAAAAAACAATTCAATAAGAAATTTTAGTATTATAGCAATTTAATATAAAGAACTTAAGTAATATAATAACGATGTTGACACTACTAATTTATACTTAACCGTATTAATTAAGGGCCGATTGTTGCAAAGTCAGGTAAAATTTAATCGTAGAGTAAACTTTATAATGTAATACGAACGATTGTTAAATATGTCACGTCAAATATCAAGGCATTTAACGATGGTTAGAGCTTACTCAACGACTAAATTTTATCTGACTTAGGTAAAATTTGCCTAAAGCGAAAATTCTACAACCTAATTGTTAACTGCAGCAGTTTGCATTATCAACAATCCAACGAAACATTATAAACAACATAAAAACGTTCTCAACTATCCAAAAAAAGCTCATACAGGTTAAGTGGAGGAAATTATTCCCTACTAGACTCTTCGTCTTAGTCTTATATTTTAAAGTGTCTTTAATTTAGTTTCATAAGGAATACTTAAGTAATCCTTGTGATATGTTTTAGGTATAATTCCTTTTTCACAAAGTGTTATTAAATCATTAAATTTGATGACGAAGACTCTAGTCACAGATTACTAAATAGTTTGCTCTAGTAGGGAATAAGTTCCCACTTATTAAATTTTTATGATTTCATTCTTATTTTTAATCGCATCGCGACCTGTTTTTCTTCCTCCTCTTTTTTTGGATTGTAGATAACGTTTTTATGTTGTTTATAATGTTTCGTTGGATTGTTGATAATGCAAACTGCTGCAGTTAACAATTAGGTTGTAGTATTTTCGCTTCAGGCAAATTTTTCCTAAGTCAGATAAAATTTAGTCGTTGAGTAAGCTCTAACCATCGTTAAATGCCTTGATATTATTGACGTGACATATTTAACAATCGTTCGTATTACATTATAAAGTTTACTCTACGATTAAATTTTACCTGACTTTGCAACAATCGGCCCTTAATTATTATGGTTAAGTATAAATTAGTAGTGTGAACATTGTTATTATCTTACTTAAGTTCTTTATAGTAAATTGCTGTATTATTAAAATTTCAAATTGAATTGATTTTTTAATTATAATTTAAGAACCATAATTACTTGAAAAAATCTATTGAACTTGAAATTTTGGAAAAATTTTTTTAGTTATATAAACAGTTGATTATCATTCAAAAATGATTTTTCCTATAATCTGCCATCATTGTTAACATTGAGACTGATTATGTGTAACGCTGAATAAAAATAAATACTTTTAATGATTAATTTTTGTTTCATTTTATGTATTCACAATAATACCATATTTTTTTTGATCTAAATTAAATCAAGTTAACCAATTTGCTTTTGAAAGTAAAATTTTATTATAGTATTTAGTTAAGATACAGCAATAACTAAACCCAAAAGGGTACCTTACTTCAAAAAATACTAATATTATTTTGTCAATATGACTGATACATTAATGCGGAGTATTTTTGTGTTAAATGCAATTAAGGTAAAGAACGTATTTACATTTATTTTTAATGTAAGAGACATGCTATTTCGGAATCCATAAAGATAATTGTAATTTTGCTTGCATAGCTTTATAGAGCTCTCAAACCTAAGCAACTTTGCCATAGGCATCAAGTAAGTAGAATAAAAAGTGAAAAAAATACAAGCAATTATTATAAATAAAATTTGTTTTTTGCTCCTCCTGAAAAGTAGACCTTTGTCCCTTACATTAATTCATATTTCCGTGATCGATATATAAGAATATTCAGCCACTTTGATTTTTTTCAGACATTCCCTGTTCTGTTTGGTTTTGTGACACTGATAATTATGATTACTCTACAATAATGTTATTATTAAATAAATGTAAGAAGGTAGGTAGGTATGTAAATCAACAACTTGATTCCTCATAAGCTTTTTTAGCTCTGTAGCAATATTCAAACTGAAGGTCCTAATTTGCCGTGTGCACTCAAAAAGTTTCGATCACCAGACGCATCGCAAAGGCCGTGATGACAATTTTATTGTAATTACAATAAACACATACCAAAGTTATACGTGGATCTGTCCCTTCTCCACGGTAATGATTTCTCAACAGCTGTCGGCAGAATCTCTTCTGGGGTTTTAGCGTATTGCTTTACAATTCTTGCTTTCAAAGGATTGAATCCTGGTAGGTTAGCCAACTGGTTTAAGAGCGAACTACTATTTTCTTTATGCGAGGACGTCGGACTGACTTCTTTGTATCCCGAGATCGCCAGTTGTCGAGAGTATCGGTAATTGCGGTGCCACATGAAGTTTGCCAGAAGGGAAGAAAACGACAATCAAACAAACGATTAAACAAGCAAGAATGAGCCGTGGGCAACGAGGATTAGCTGCAACGGTACATGTGGCAGCAGACAGATTACTTGACTGCGATGGAGAACTTGCAAATTTTTATCATGAAAAAATGCATGAATGAAAAATTTTGCTGCCTCTGTAAAAAAATCTAAGATCCCATTTTTTCATAATATTGGTTAAGCATTTGCAACTTGGTTTTTTTTTCTTTAGAATTATTAAAAACTGTTAATACAATCCTGCAAAAAGTTCCCAAGCTTTTCAGTTAAATCAGTTCTCCATGCATGCTTCATAAGCCAAAACAACTCTGTCAAAAGAAATCATAGTAAAGAGGTTCGAAGAAATATCGCAAAGAGAAGAATGGTCATGCCACCACATAACGTCCATTCCCACAGGTAGCCATACCGGTAGGTTCGTCAGCAAATTAACTCTTGTACCACTTAGTTAGAATAAGAAGGTATCCAATTTCATAAAATCAGAAATACTCAAGTGCAAAATAAGTGAGAAATGAGTACATTTTACACAACATTAAAGTGTCGTTTGGATTTGAATTACGTATTTAAAGAAATGTCTTGTTAGCATTTAGCATAAAAAGATCAAAAATGTAGTTATTTGATTTAAAAATATTAGTCCACACATAGAGAAAACTTCCCCAAGCTGCAAGGTTTACAAGGTTTTTAAGATCTTCTTGTAAGTAACGAAGTGAAAGGTTTTGTGAAACTCAGAGGCTATTTGCAATCTTTATGAATTCCATCACAGTTAGTTCATACTTGGGTAGTTAAAAAAAAACACCGAAGGAACATTATTAGCGTCAACCCGTTACTAGCGATATTCAGATCCAAACGTCTAAGTGACATGAGTGTTCATGCAGAATACCTACGCAGAGATTTCGCAGTGAAAGTAATACCGCCGTCGTCGCCTTCTCGCCTCGGCGCCCTTTCGTCACAATCTTCTTGAAGAACCTCGTCGATATAATCTGTGGATCGTAGACTCAGTTATAATCAATAAAGATCAGGAAATTATATTAACCAGTGCTAACGAGCGTCGACTACCTAGTCTCTAAGCTACTGGGAATGAGTAACGGCACCCAATCAATGATTTTAGATTGTGAAATGTATTAGATAAGACGTATCTGTTGTTATTACTTTTCAATCCAGTGAAGGGGTAAAAGCTTTGCAAACACAAGTATTGTATCATGCTCATGTCGTTGGCTAGCTATTTGTAAATGTTGATTTAGCTTAGACACTATTTAGATTTCTGACAAATTAGATTTGAAGTTAGTATGTTACAAGGTCCTTTTTTACAAAAATAATTTAACATGCACTATAAAATTAAATTTTGTGTGGTGTAATGTTACTGTTCATCTTCCGTATAATAGTGCCGTTGCAACTAGTGCATAAAGAAGCATTTAGTGCTCAGCAAATAAACGTTACTATGATCTTTATTACTATAAAATGAAAATACAAACGAAAAATAAGTACTTGGACCCCACACGTGCATGCGATTGACACTCGTGATAATAATAAAGAATAGTTAAGTACCTAATCTATAATACTTTATTTTACCGTGCGTGAACTGTTTGGCCGAACCGTTTTGCTGGAATTCAGGGAAGGTGACATGATTTTTGCCTTCCTGGAACAAATAAAAGAATACTTAATAAGAAAATGCACGCACACGCGATAGTAATGATGGAGTAAGACGGGCCAATATTCTCACCTGCTTCCCTCGTTTACTGCGCTTATGGTGATGTTTTCTATCACCGACACGACGGCGAATATTCATGTGCGTCTTGTAGTTTACTTGTATACCCAGATCCCGCTCATTCACAGCATGCCTACTGTAACTAAGACGACGATGCTAGAAATATAAGAGACACATTTAATCAAGTTGCAGAAGGTCCGTTATTTGTAATTTACTTTGAGGTAGGATAGAATGAAAAAAATTTTGATGAATTAGGTAGTTTTGTTAAAAATATATTTTTTAAAACATAGATATTAAAGAAATACTCACGCGTCGGAACGGTTTACAAAGTTCCTCTGCTAATAGGTGGTGAATTTTGGCATCAGTCAAGTCTTTTTTCGATGGATTGTACTCCAACTCTTGCATATCTATATTCCACGTAGAAGAATCTAGCTGGCTAAAGCTTGGGCTGTTAACAAAGCAACGAAAATGGTAGGTAGGCACATTCAATTTATCATAATCCTAATGTTGTTAAAAGTCTTTATACTACCTACTGACCTTCCATTAAAATTTGTATTTGTATAATTTTTAAATATGGCTGACATTGATTCGGCGCCAGATATGTTTCCAATTGTAGAGGCATTCCTTTGCATATATTCTATAGCATCTTTCATAGCTAACTTCGAATATGTTTCCAAAATCTTTGGCTCTGCACCCTAAAAATGCAATCCAAATATTTTAAGTGTAGTAAGGCTGTGAGTATCTTAACTTGAAGTTATTGGCATGAATTTTTACCTGATAGTTCCTTAGTAAAAATGGTCTTATAAACCGATTATCGAATCTCTTGAACTTATCCCTTATATGATGATTACCATGTCTACCTAAAATATCCTCTATACCTGCCATTAAATGGTCCATAAACTGAAATTAAAAAAAAAAAATTACATTGTATGCCAAGGTTGTATATTTTTTATAAATTAAATTGAAATCTAGTTTACCCTTTCATGAATTCTTTCATTCATCGTCGGCTTCCTCTTCTCCGCTGTTTTAACATTCAAGATCTTCACCAGGGGCTTAATCGTGATACCCTGGATAAACACCGTGAAGTAGATAACCGCTATTGTCGTGGTGACGAACATCGGCTGAAGCTGAACTACCTCAGGGTCTATTAATAGCACCAATGCGAACGCTACCGCGCCTCGAAGACCTGAAATATGTAACTTCATCAATATATTAATCAATATTTAAATCAGGTTAAGGATAGCACAATGTTTATCATTAAACTTACCTCCATAAGACATAACAAACTTTTCAACAGTATTTAGTTTGTGCAAACGGAATTTATTAGCTACAGCGCTAAATATGTACACCCCTGAAACAATAGTTTGTAAATATTTATTGACACTCATCTAATAATCTCCTTAGATCCAGAAATTGGGGCGATTAAGAAACGTATTTTCAATTGAATAAAAATCTAGTGTTTTAATGGGTTTTAAAAATCAACTTTGAATTTCATGCAACTTACCTATTATTCGAAATATTGAGCAGAAAACGATTGTCAACAAGACAAACCAAGTGTTCCAGTGGTGGTTGTTGTTAACGGTTGCCACTCCCAGGAACATGAATATGATGGTCTCCGAAGAGGAAGACAACATCTTCATAGTATACTTGATGGTTGTATGTGACTTGTGCGAAATGTTCCCTTCGACATAATTTTTCATAGTGATACCACAGAAGGTTATCCTGGAAAATTCACTTGAAATTGTATCTTGCCTGACTTTCTGTAAGTGTTCCTTCTACTCCCCGTCCAGTTTTCATATCTAGTTCCTTATGTGTACTTTCCGTACCATTAACACAGGAAGTTTGAATAGCTCCAACTAACATCGAATTCATATAAGTACCTACACCATAACGACAAATTATTGGTCAGGAAAGTTTGTCTTATAAAATCAATTCCATTTTTAATGCCCACTATTTAAAATAAGTTAATAGAAATTAGATACATCTCGTTTATTATAGATGCTGGGCCATGTTATAAAAGGCGGATTTTTCTTACAAGTTATAAATTATAAAGGCACAGCTACATACGAAACATTAAAAAACTGTTTTAATTACACCAATCTGTGTACGTCTTATTACACCAATCTGTACAAGATTCACTCCAGTTTTGATGGTGCATCTGTGGTTTCCCGGGTGGTTCCTCAAAGGCTTTTTAGCTAAAATCTTTTGTTAAGGTCTCCTTAACTTTAAGGAAGCTGTCAGATTTTAGCGTTTCTGTCTAATCTGACAACTTTTTTGAATCGTGAGATACTCAGCGTTGTCCCATACATAGATGGCTTTACGCGCTCCGGCGGGTTCTATTACCGGCCGAAGCAACATAGAAAAGCTAACTTTTCTATAATATTTCGGGTCTGAGTATCTTTGATACTGTCGTTGATTCCAACTTGCAGCACTAGTGCTTTCAGCTACTTACTTACTATTATTTATTTCTTATTTACTTACGCAAGTATCCCACTCATGTGGAACATCTCCGCGTTAAGATACGCCAGATACGCCATGACGAAGATGAAGATCGGCTCGATGACGCGGACCTCGTGCGTGAACCGGGTGACCAGGCCGGTGCCGAAGCCCCACACACACCCGATGAAAGTGCCACCTACAGCTACCACCAAGAAGGAAGCGAGCCCAGCCAATATATCCGTGTAGACAAGCCGAGACGGGCCCATTTCCCTGGAAAATTGATTAATTACAAACAAGTACAACTTTTTGGTTTGAAAATGCACACAAAATTAAATTTTCTGACAATAAATGGTAACAAACATATTGTCAAAAAACTTAACTAACTTTCGGGTCTGCAACTTTCGGTAATGTATGAATCACATTATAATCTATAGATAGACATAATTTTATAGAGAAATATCGTTAAATTTTCACGACTCATTGTAAAGTATGTAGGTATGCAAGGAATAAAGTTTTATAACAAGCACGTACCGTATGTACATAGATTTAGGAGTTAGGACAATATACTACTTACGTGTAAGCTTCGAACATGTGATACAGAACTACAGTCACTGCATCATTCAGCAGGGATTCTCCAAACACAACAATGTATAGAATTTCGTCCACATGGATCTCTTCAAAAACGGCAAGCACGGCGACTGGGTCGACAGCTGATATCAGCGCGCCAAACAGGAACATGTCCAGCAGCGGGGTAGTGCAACCGAACATTCCCGTTAGCCCACAAGCCCATAATGACGCTCCTGTGAAAAGTACAAGAGAGGAAGATATTTTGTCTAAGTAAGTATTTCATTCGAGATTAACACCCGTATTCACAAACATTACTATGAGGTCTGGCAGCGACCGCGGACGCACAGCGTCCCAATCACACGTCACAATCACAATCACAAAGCTCTATGGCAGCCATTACACACACAATCCAGACCGTGCCAGATTGACAAAGATTGACAAAGATTGACAGAGATTGAATGTGTAACGTTGTTTGCGATCTAGCGCAATCTGGCGCGATCTGGCGTGATCAGATTGAGCTGGATTGTCAATCTACGTCAATCTGGCTTGGTCTGGCTTAGGGTTGGCACCTTTTTTTCGAGGTAAATAGTATTTTTTTCAAAACATTGAAAAGTATAGTACTAACTTTTGGGATTTTTATAAAAAATGAAGTCCACATTTATTTTTAACTAGCTTCCGCCCGCGACTACTTCCGCGTGGGTGGACATTTGAAAAATCAGTACAAAACAATCATACAAACGAACAGAGAACCTCCTCCTTTTTTGAAGTTGGCTGAAAATATCGGATCGCAGATTGCAGTCTTGCTGTATGTTTTTTTTGAAGGCTGAACTGATTTAGATGAAATTTGGCACACAGTTTATAGCCTGGATTAAAACAAAGGATACTTTTTATTTCGGTATTTTAATTTTTTTTCAAACATTGAAATGAATATGTAGTACTTTTGAGAAATTTATAAAAGAATATAGCCCATATAAATTTTTAACTAGCTTCCGACCGCGACTACATCCGGGTGGACATTCGAAAAATCGTCTCAAAAAAACAAACATACAAACGAACAGAGAACCTCCTCCTTTTTTGAAGTCGGTTAAAAATATCGGATCGCAGTAGATCTTGGTAGATTGACAATCAACCACGGTAGATTGACAGTCTACCATGGTAGATTGACAATCTACCAAGATCTACTGCGATCTGATATATTAACCGACTTCAAAAAAGGAGGAGGTTCTCTGTTCGTTTGTAGGTTTGTTTTTTTGATTTGATTTTTCGAATGTTCACCCGGACGTAGTCGCGGTCGGAAGTTAGTTAAAAATAAATACCTATGGGCAATATTTTTTTATAAATTTCCCAAAAGTACTAAGAACACACGACGGCACCTCAGATTATACATGTTGGACTTGAGACCGCCTTTATGCCCTACGTAATAAAGGCTGTTTTCGTAGTGTAACTGTATAACCTGACGTCCTGTCGTGTGTACATATAAATTTCAATGTTTTAAAACAATAAAAATCCTTAGGATACCTTTAACCGAGATAAAAAGTATCGTTTGTTTTAATCCAGACTATAAACTGTTTGCCAAATTTCATCCCAATCGGTTCAGCCTTCATAAAAAATTAACATACAGACAAACAAAAAACCTCCTACTTTTCCTACTTTTTTGAAGTCGGTTAATCTACCACGGTAGATTGTCAATCTACCAAGATCTACTGCGTTCTGATATTTTTAACCGACTTCAAAAAAGGAGGAGGTTCTCTGTTCGTTTGTATGTTTGTTTTTTGATTTGATTTTTCGAATGTAGTCGCGGTCGGAAGCTAGTTAAAAATAAATATGGGCAATATTTTTTTACAAATTTCCCAAAAGTACTAAGAACATATTAATATCAATGTTTTAAAACAATAAAAATCCCTAGGGTACCTTTAACCGAGATAAAAAGTATCCTTTGTTTTAATCCAGACTATAAACAGTTTGCCTTTCATCCAAATCAGTTCAGCATTCATAAAAACTAAACATACAGACAAACAAAGAACCTCCTCCTTTTTTAAAGTCGGTTAAAACATCGGATCGCAGTAGATCTTGGTAGATTGACAATCAACCACGGTAGATTGACAGTCTACCATGGTAGATTGACAATCTACCAAGATCTACAGCGATCCGATATTTTTAACCGACTTCACAAAAGGAGGAGGTTCTCTGTTCGTTTGTATGTTTGTTTTTTTAAGGGAATTTTTGATTGATTTGATTGATTGGTTTGATTGGATTGATTAGATTGATTGAATTGATTGGATTGATTGGATTAATTAGATTGATAAGATTGATTAGATTGATTGGATTGATAAGATTGATTAGATTGATTTGATTGATTGGATTGGTTGGGTTGATTGATTAGATTGATTTGATTGATTGATTGGGTTGTTTGATTGGATTGATTTGATTGATTGGATTGATTGGATTGATTTGATTGATTTGATTGATTAGATTGATTAGATTGATTTGATTGATTGATTTGATTGATTTGATTGATTTGATTGATTTGATTGATTTGATTGATTTGATTGATTTGATTGATATGATTGATTTGATTGATTTGATTGATTTGATTGATTTGATTGATTTGATTGATGTGATTGATTTGATTGATTTGATTGATTTGATTGATTTGATTGATTTGATTGATTTGATTGATTTGATTGATTTGATTGATTTGATTGATTTGATTGATTTGATTGATTTGATTGATTTGATTGATTTGATTGATTTGATTGATTTGATTGGTTTGATTGATTATGTTTTTATACAATATGCTAATTTAAAGACATGTGTTATGTTACGTATTTATGCTTTTTGCAAATATTTCATTCAATGTTTCAATCAATCAATCAAATCAATCAAATCAATCATATCAAACAAATCAATCAAATCAATCAAATCAATCATATCAATCAAATCAATCATATCAATCATATCAATCAAATCAATCAAATCAATCAAATCAATCAAATCAATCAAATCAATCTAATCAATCTAATCAATCTAATCAATCTAATCAATCTAATCAATCAAATCAATCAAATCAATCCAATCAATCTAATCAACCTAATCAATCAATCAATCAAAAATTCCCTTAAAAAACAAATATACAAACAAACAAGTTCTCTTGTTTGTTACCAACTCCTCCTTTTTTGAATATCGGATCGCAGTAGATCTTGGTAGATTGTCAATCTACCATGGTAGACTGTCAATCTACCGTGGTAGATTGACAATCTACCACAATCTACTACGATCTGATGTTTTTAACTGACTTCAAAAAAGAAGGAGGTTCTTTGTTTGTCTGTATTTTAATTTTTTATGAAAGCTGAACTGATTTGGATGAAATTTGGCAAACAGTTTATAGTCTGAATTAAAACAAAGGATACTTTTTATCTCGATTAAGGGTACCCTAGGGATTTTTATTTTTTTAAAACATTGAAATAAATATGCACACACGACAGCACGTCAGGTTATACAGTTAAACTACGAAAACAGCATTTATTACGTAGGGCATAAAGGCGGTCTCAAGTCCAACATGTATAATCTGAGGTGCCGTCGTGTGTTCTTAGTACTTTTGGGAAATTTATAAAAAAATATTGCCCATAGGTATTTATTTTTAACTAGCTTCCGACCGCGACTACATCCAGGTGGACATTCGAAAAATCAAATCAAAAAAACAAACCTACAAACGAACAGAGAACCTCCTCCTTTTTTGAAGTCGGTTAAAAATATCAGATCGCAGTAGATTGTGGTAGATTGTCAATCTACCACGGTAGATTGACAATCAACCATTAATTTCTTATGAAGGCTGAACTGATTTGGATGAAATTTGGCAAACAGTTTATAGTCTGGATTAAAACAAAGGATACTTTTTATCTCGGTTAAAGGTACCCTGGGGATTTTTATTGTTTTAAAACATACACAGAAATTAAAATTCATCAAATTAATTTCGGCCGGGAATCGAACCGGTACCTCTAGCGTGGTAGACTGGCATGTTGAACACCTGTACCATTCAGGTCATCGATCGATTGCAAAGAAGTTGGCAACCCTACCAAAAACCACATCAGATCGTGGTAGATTGACAATCTACCAAGATCTACAGCGATCCAGATCTTGCTGGATTGACCGTGTAACGTCGCAAACCAACCGCATCAAATTCCATCATTCTGCTACGATCAGCGGTTTTGATCAGATTGAAACCAGATTGACGTGTGTAATGGTCGCCTATGTCAACGCAATGCGTTTGCGTAGTCAAGGGTCGTTTGAGTGTTATGTGAATACGTAAGTATATTAATTTTTTATTTGTTGTTTCAAGACTGGGATACTGTTCTTTGAAACAATATAAAGCATTTTACAATTACACTTACCTATAGTCAAGGTGTTGAAAACTGTACCTACAACCGCAAATAACAATATTGTTCCCAAATGGTCGAAGAATAGCCTGTTTGGCATGAAGTACCCCGCGTCTAAGATGATTGGTGGAAGCATGTACAAGAAAAACGTGTCGGGGGTCAGAGGCTGGACGTGTACGCTGTGTGTGCTGAGAAGGAGGGCTCCTATCAGCACACCCACAAATATCAGCAGACACGACTCCGGAAACATCTTCGACAGTTTCGGCGCCATGTGGAAACCTGCAACAAAATACTCAAATCAATATTGTCATAGCTTAAATCCTCTTTGAACTCTTTTGAATTAAATGAAAAAGAAAAGCAAACAATTTTTCTCTTTGAACATGACAATTCATGCCAATTCTGACATCCTATGGCAATAATAAAAAAATGTCAAAAAAGTTAAATATGGCAAACTAATCTAAATTAACTATTTATTTTAGGTTTTGTGGATATATTTGATATGTGACTGACTTAATGTCCTTATTTAAAATCAAAATTCAAATATAACAATAATGCACGTAACAAAAGACAATATTACACTTCGTGCAAAGTCTTACACCAGCATCTATGACTTTTTCGGCTCAAAACCTTTCAATTACAAAAATTCAAAAAAGTTGAATAAATATTTGTCAATTCACCAAGCCACCTGTGGAGATTCGGCGAAAAACAACAATAATCAAGAGAATCGGTCGCAATATGTTACCAGTGAACAGTACCAAATTCATACCTTATATAGAGACGTCTGTGCAGACTCCGTTGTTCATTCTACGAGTACAATTTTTTGCGATCTTGATGACCTTGCAACAAGACATTCATTCCACGGTTTGGTAGATATGACTTCATCCAATGTTAATTTATTAAAAGTGATGACAATACCAATCAGCGTCAAAAGTTTCGCAGGCAACAGAGATACGATAGTACAAGAATGTGCGACACAAGTAAAACCACAACTCATGCCACGAGACAGTATTGAAATTAATGCAAAGAAAATTAAAAAGCAATTTCCTGAAGACACTTTTCTGTCTTCAGAAATTTTCTTAAGAGATGATGTATACTCAGATTCTAAGAACTGTTATTTAGAAAAAGAAGGAACTGAAAGACAACAAAAATTTTGGTCTTATGCAAAGTATCGTACAGAGTATACAAACCCTATCCCAGAAGAAAGAAAGCGTAAAAAGAAAAATCGTGGTAAACGTACCGAAGATCCGTGCCCATGTCAACTTTTCTCATACGCGTGCCCTTGTACTGATAAAAAATCTCTAACAGAGCTAGCAAAAAACAAATCTTTAACTGTCGTCGACCAAATCACTAGTACTAAAAAGTTACAAATGATCAATATTAATAAAGATGTGAAAGTCAAAATGTCGAAAAATTGTTCCACAAGAGAAAACAAACAAACGGATTACAATGTAGTTACGGAAAAATTTGAACTGGGGCCGATACCAAATAATGAATTGATAACAGTTGAAGAAGAGCGTGTTCACCCGGTGCAACCTAAGGGTAGTCAAAATGAAACTTTGAGTAACAGATCTAATGCTAAATCAATAAAAAAAATTAAAAAGATAACATGCCCAAACTGTAGAGAAAATGTTGATGTTTCACTTAGTACTACAGACGAAGAAGAGAGTATTAAATATGTGAATTCTTCAGTGGGTCGTTTCAGTGAACGTGCATCAAAAAATAGTTATAACTCAAAAGCTAAATCAAATCACTTAAGACACAAGTGTTTAGTATCTGAAGATAATTGTGTCCATAATCCTCGCTGTGAATTAGTTCCTGTTTGCCAAATATTACCAAACGAAAATGTATATCTCAGTCACAAAGTAAATAAGAAACAAACTAATCCGAAACAACCTAAAATGATCAGAATAACTAAAGCATGCAGACACCACCCTCCTTGTACTGTTGTTCCATCCTGTCAACGGACAAATGTATTGAAAAATAATTGCGAATATATACCACCATGCTTACATCGCCCTCGCTGCATTAATTTACCTTTGTGTGTACCGGAATCAAAAACTTTTCATTATGAAGAACCACAGACGACAAAAATATTAGATAAAATAGATAGTATAGAATGTCCTCATATACCGAAATGCAAATATTATCCTCAATGTCAATATCAGCCCGTCGTTCCAAGTTTGTGTACTCCGATAAATATTGTTCCACAACTTCAAAATAGTTGCGAATATCACAAAAGTAACCAACAGTCATATATTGTAAGCCCCAAAGTAGCGAGTCCTACAAATGCATCGGTCTTGACTCAAATAGTCTCTCAAGCAGTTTGCTGTTGCCAATATACCAAATCTTGTCAGTTTGATTGCACGGACAGCAAATATGGCGCAGAATGCAATGCAAAGGAAACTACAAGCAGTGAGGCTGTTATATTCATTCGGGATGTTGGCTGTCAATTTAAATCTAAAAAACACTCTCCACGAGGGTCGACTCAATTTGAAACATCAACTGCATCATTCGATGATGTAAAGACGGGATACTATAATTCTAATCTTCATACGTTAAGATATGAAGACAAATGGACAAGCCCAGTGGATGAAAAATACTTTTCTGATACGAGCATTTCGGTAACCACAATTGATTCGCAATGCCCTGCGCACGGTAATAGATCCAAATACCAAAATGAAAAAAGGTCAGGTTTCATCCCTAAAGCATGCGTGGCACCATTCGTTGCGTATGCTACACAGAGATCCCAGATGGCTACTTACGCAAAAGAAAACAATGAAGTAGGTGACGAAAGGACTTCGGGGCACGTTTACGGCAACAGCGCTTTCTCCGTAAAATCCCGTCGGAGTTTGAAAAATAGATACAAAAGAATGTTTGCAATGAAAAAAGGGCGAAAATCTAAAGGAACTAGTCACGGATTCATTGGGTATCTAGCCCATGGCAAATCGGGTTATGTATAAAAAAATGTATACTTTTTGTTCCAGTTTATGTTACTGTGACGAAGCACTAAATAATTGTATAGTTTTATTTGTATTTATATTTTTGTATGATGTAATCTTTACTGAATATTTCTTTCTTTTCTAGTTTTTTATATTGAATTACTTATAATAATATGCCCGCTGACCAAATACGCTCAACGCTGAACACCTAGGTACACGATGCACTCCATGACGCCAAGGACAAACATCTATGTAGGGGCATCATCAAAGAATAATTAACTTCTCATGGGGGAAATCACAACCCTAGGTAATGAATGAGGAACGCAACGCGAGGAGGAAGAGGAATATGCCCGCTGGATGCAGTGCAGGACCGATCGTTGTGGAGAACCTTGGGGGCGGCCTGTACACAGCAGTGGGTGTCGTGCGGCTTATACGGTGATGGTAATGGATGATACATACAGAAATCTTAACATTACTCTCTAGCTAGAAAAGAAATTAAGCTTTCAAGCTATCTGATGAACAGCTATTTCATAAATATTGGGTTTGTTTAGAAAAAATATTTACATACATATCTGTACCCCTAGCACGAACATCTAACAAGAAAAAAAACGCGCGTAAATGTACATACTTGATAGAGTAATTGTCTATGTGAAAATTAATTTTGCTTTTCGGTGATGATGGCGCTGTACAAATTTTCCATACAAAATTACACTCGAATATTTCTACGCGCGTTTTTTTCTCGATAGCTCGAGTACAATCTTCTATTATAAAAGTTTCTTTCGCAACGAGGGATTGCCATATTGTGACATGCTATCATTGATTTTTGTACCTTTTAAAAAATGAAAACATGTCAATGAGGTTTTAGGTCAGGCTCTTATGAATTTTGATATAGACTGATATTTTGATAAATACTGGGTTATTTAATCAGATCAAAAATGGTCTAGAACAGCATTGAAGGTAGATACTTAAAAAAACCGTTAAGTCTTTTTCTAACAATAATTACTTATTTGGGTTTACTTTTGAAAATAAATATAAAACCGCTAAAGAATGGCCAATCTCTGAACTAGTTTAGTTATTATCTTTTTTAGGGTTCGGTAGTTCAAAGGAAAAACGGAACCCTTACTGGATCACTTTGTTGTCTGTCTGTCAAGATCAATGACCTAAATTACTATACAACATAGAAGTAAAGACTCCTATGTTGTTGATCAAAAGGTCAAGACCCTTTATCTCGGGAACACGCGTAGGTATCGAGTTGAAATTTAAACCCTCGAGTCTACAGTCCCATTAAACTGTGAAAAAATCAAACTTCTGAGTTAGGTAACGTAAAAAAAGATACGACTGTTTATGCCGCAAAAAACGCATATTTGGACACACTCAAGTGAATCAATAGGATATTATTTGTCAATACAAAGTTCTATGTCAACGGGAAGTACCTGTAATTTCCGTTCACCTACAAGTACAGGGAAAAGTCTGAAAACTACGTTTGTAATTAAATCATAAATAATATAGGTAGTCTTTAAGTAGGTACTAGTATTCTGTGCACTGCCTGTACTGAACCCGTACTGACAATGTCGCTGCCGATATTGAGGACGGATCGTACGTAGTAATGACACAGTAATGAATTCTTAAATTTTGTAATTTTCCGCGCACTTTCTTAAATTTTTCTTACATAAGTTCTTGATTTTTTTTTCTTTCTAAGAACCTTCTCCTGACAATTACAAACACACCAAAAAAGAATTAGCGAAATTGGTCCAGTCGTTCACGCGTGATGCCGTGACAAAGGGAAATAGGGATTTATTTTTATATAATATAGATCGTTTAAGATCTGTACCTACCCTGCACGCACATCTATCGAAAAAAATAATGCGCGTAAAAACATTCGATAGAGTAATTTCTGAGTTTTTTCTGAGAATCACTCTATCGATTACTTTTACGTGCGTTTCTTTTCTCTATAGCTTTTCGTGCTAAGGGTACTGGACTCATTTATGTAAATATAACCTCAATGGTCTGTAGAAAAATAACTAGATATAGTTAGGTAGCGTACTTTCATTTTTCACAAAGAATTGGTTTTACAGAAAAAGGCGCGCAATCAATCCCGTTCCGAGCGGCGATAATTCTCAATATTTTTTTGTATGTTTATGTAACTTTTATTATTATTATATTACATTACCTACATAACATAATAATCAAAATAAGAGCAGACTAGGAGAAATTCAGCGACGTCACATGTGAGACCGCCGCTCGACTAAGTACGTCAAATTTTCGCATCTTATTATACTTCCACAAATTATTAATAGTTATGAATGAATACTACTCTACTTTTAGCTCATGGCTTCGATTTATTAACCAAAAGCTCATGGTAATTTTGGAACGGCACTAACCTAATAACGATGGTAATTATTTCAACTTTTTTCTGCCCATTCTAGTGAGTACTTATTAGCGTGACATTGACGAATGGATCAATCAAGCCGTCGGCCAATATTAGTGACGTAATACTCTGACTTTTGGCAATAGAAATAGTTTTCTATTACTATGTGATTTCTATGACTACCTACTGGATCTAATGTCTCTGTTAACAAGTTTAGGGCCCGTTAAAACAAATATTTATTTACTAGGGGCTCCGTGAGTTGAGCTGTAGACCTCACGTTTAAAAGCTGAAATAGCTCAATGGGTGAATTTTTTTTTTTTAATTTCAAATAACTGGCTCAACAAAAAAACTCTATTATCGAACCTGCTCACAAAATTTCACTAGATGAAAACAGATGAACATCCGGACAGCGGGAAGGACATACGAAAGAATTTTTTACTGAAGCAAAGACGCTTCGCTCGCGCTTCGCACTGGCTCGGTCAATTATTATTTACTTAAAGGTATACTTACTCTGTTTTACACACTTATCGCATTACGATTTGTTCAATTCACCCAAACAGTTTGAAACCTAACCCTCGTTTTGTTCCAACTAAGAATAGTCTTGCCCCAGCTAATTTAAGTGTGTGCTAAGTTAGCGCCCCGGCTCACCGCCTTACTTTAGACTTTACAAGCACGTTTATAAACCCTCCTCTCGTTTCCAAGAGAACTTATTTCTAACCCTCGTGAAAATGTGGAAAACTGTTTAACATCGTTTTTAAGTTTATTAATGCAGAAATGTTTCAGGTAGGAACACATTTGGTTGTTTTAAACTAACAAATAATCGTATAACTTTTGAAATCTCTATTTGTTTCGATATTAAATTATTTAGATCGCTATTTCGCATTACTTCAACTTTACTATCAATTAAGGCCGTCTCGCCTAGACTTATCTATAACCTTATAATATTATTTCGCAAAATCCCGTCTTAGTGAGCACCTACGCCCTAAAAGCAGCCCCCATGAAAAATTTGAGACTCCTAGCACTTGTAGTTTCTGAGATTTCGTGATCAGTGAGTGAGTGAATTTCCCTTTTATATATATAGATAGATAATACTCGAGTTTGCTAAAATACTTTACAGAAACTTTTACGATAAAGCAATTCATATGGTAAATGAAAATAATTACTAAAATATCGTCAAATCCTACCAAAATGTTTAGATTTTCTAGTTTGTTGGTTTATAAAAACAATTTTAAAAATAGTAAGTACGGAAGTATGCACATACAGGCATAGACATGGGCTAAGCTATGTACACATTTAGAAAAAAGCATAATTACAACCCATATCGAAAATGTAAAGTCGATTAAAGTCGCATAGTATTCGAAGCAAGAAATCCTCAAGTACAATGGCGGGTATCAGATACGTGTTGACCTCACATCCTATTTACATACATGATACCACATAATAAATAATAAGTAGTACAACTAATAATTCACCTCCAATTCCCCCTTTTCAAGAAAAAGTACATACATTAAGTCATGATTGGACCCGACCTGACCCTATTTCCTTACCGGAATCAATTTAAAGGAAAATCCCTGAACAACTATTCGACAGAACTATTCCTTACTTGGCTACTTACAGGGTCGAGTTTCCAGTACGGAAGAAATTATTCAAAACTAATAGTGAGAAGATAAGATATCCCCTAGGTAGAGTAAAGTATACTATATTCCTATTTTCTGCACAAAAGTTGTAGAAAATTAAATCTGGGCGTTGTGAATATTGATTCAGGGTCGTAAACGCGTAGCTGCGTAGCACCGTAGCTCGTAGTCGACAGTCAACGGCACGCTGGGCTACCACGTCAGAGAAATCAAATTAAATTATATTTTACAATTAAATGCTAAAACATTAAGGTTCAAAGTAAATTGCAGATTTTATCAGTTTTGTATAACCTGACTCGCTGTGGACTGTACAGACGACAGCATATCAGACTATTATGTTGACTTTGAGACCGTCTTTGTTCTACGACGTAGACGGAGAATCTACGAAATGAAAGCTGTTTCCGTAGATCAAGCTGTCGTGAGTACCGAGACAAGTTTACCAGTTGCTGTGTATAAGCTTTAAAAATTCAAGCTTTAAATATCTGTCACACAGTATGTGACTTAATTTCAATGTCTGAATAAAACAGACAAAAATTGCAAACGAAACGAAACAGGATTTTCTTGTTGAAGATTGGATTTAGAGTTTAGACCATAAATTAATAAAGTTAATATACCTTTGGAAATATCATTGATATATAAGTATGAATATAAGTACCTAGAACCATGAGATTTTTTTTCAGTGGGACTATTAAGTACTATGTGTAAGGGAGTATGGAGAAAAAACAAAAAGTAGTACCTACTAACTATGTAGTAACCAGATATCCTAGTGCACAGATACAAGAATAACTTCAGTTACGAGAAAATAATAATGCAATACGATCCGATAAAATATTTCTTTGTATTTTTACCAGTACAATGTTTAGTATGTATCTCTTTTATTCAAGTAAGGTTTATGTACTTTTACATAGCAAAATACAAAGCAGTAAGTAGGTACATAGTATTGCGACCCTTTGATATGACTTTGAATAAATAATAAGATAAAACAAGGTTATCATCCTAGGTAAGTCAGTACTTACTTTACATTTTTACCCCGACTTCAGTTTGGAAAATTTTATTCCATAATGCTAAGGAAAAGACTCTCCATTTTTCTTTTGGCGGTGGCGTGGAGCGGTGGAGGTCGATGGTGGACTCCGTGTTCTGTCAGAGCTGGATTGAAGGCTAGTAACCTTAGATGCAAATAATATTTTAATATACTAACCTATCTTCGCGAGGCTAGCGAAGAAAATCCACAAGCCTATCAGGAAAGGTGTCTCCACACGATGGAACTCGAAGGCAGCGATAACAAATGTCCTCTCTTTCTTGATCTTGGCGGTGGCTGGGAGATCAGTGGTAGACTCCTGGTTCTGTTGAAGTTGGGTGCCAAGTGGCTCGCCAGGGAGGGGCGCCACGGGACCCATGGGGCCGAAGCCAAGACCAGGGTATGTGGAGCTCCCATCGACTGTTATGGACGGACTCTGTTTCGTGGTGCTCTGTGGAGAAAAAAAAATACATTAGAATGATTGCTAAAATGAGGGTTTGAAGTTGACCAGGGACCCTTAATAAAAAAAGGTGTTCCCTGTACCAATATTTTTAGGGTTTAATATAAATACTACTTTTATTATGGTTTATGCAACTTCGTTTGTATTAATTAAAATACGCTGTTAAAGCTCGTTTAATGAAAAGGTATGCCACATTTTCATGTAACGAACTCACCTTTCGTATTTTTTTCAATGCAAATGTTTTCAGCTCAAGGTTGACATTGTTAATGACATAAATCTGACTATTAATGAAGATATATCATATGGGGAAAGGGGAGCAACTTGATAGAGGATAAATACAGATAAAATATATTTTTTAACAAGCTATAATAAACGTTTTGGAATTTCATACCGAAATAATTATAATAATATAATGTACTTTAAAATAAAGTAGATGTTTAAAATGAAAGTTAGTTAAAAGTAGGTATTATTACTAAACTAGGTAGGAACGTGGTCACAAACGACAAGCAGTAAAAAATCGCTTAATTAATTCAAGTTTTCAAAGATGCAGACACTTAATAACTCCAAAGCAGTTCTTACGTGTCGGCCAGACAAAGCCTTCAGCTAAGGTCAAGATATCCGCAAGCGGAAATCTCCAGAATACGCTAAACGAATTTGTGACTGCATCTTAGCCTTCAGTTGAGATCTGATAAAAATATTTAAAGTTCCTATCTAAACTAGAAGTGACTCGGTAGCTCAGCGGTCAGAGCATTGGACCGGATATCCAAATTTCGCGGGTTCGATT
The DNA here is from genome assembly GCA_963556745.1 of Catoptria pinella. NCBI lineage: Eukaryota > Metazoa > Arthropoda > Insecta > Lepidoptera > Crambidae > Catoptria > Catoptria pinella. Next base: position 4,556,436 of record OY750771.1, read on the forward strand.
CCCGTCCGAGAACATGATCTGGTGCGAGTCCTATTTTTTCTAGTATATTATTTAGTATTATATAAAAATAGCATTGTGAATGCTTAAATCTCAAAATTTCAAATTGAAGTAATTTCGTGAATTAGCAAAATGTACATGAATTGCATGTGTGTATAATACATTATTATTCCATAACAATTCACGTTACCGTGATAATATCCTATTTAATATTTATAAATGTGAAAGTTTGTGACTTTGGATGCTTGTTGAGTTTAAGTGATGAGAGAACAGATTATCATTATACTCACATACATACATACCGGTCAAAATCATAACCCTCCTTTTCCTTCGCCGTAGACGGGTAAAAAGAACGCACAAGTTACAGTCTGGGAGTCACTCATGAAATATGTATGTACTCCTCATACATGAAAATTAATGTACCTACCTACTGTTGTGCTACAAAAATTCATAAGCATTATATTGTTATTAGCTACAAATGGATACATTTCCTCATAAAATAGAATCTCTACCATGAAATACTTAAGCGAATCCTTGTTGAATTTTAAGCCCAATATTCAAGGAGGGCAGCTCACAAACAACTCGTAAACATGACCTCTTCTCATTAATTAAATCGGTCGTCCTTTATTCATTGCTTCCATCTTATTAGCTCTGTGAGTTGTAAACAAATCGACTATTTCTAGTCCCCTTTTTAATTTCCAAGATAACTAAACAATAGTTTTTCAGTGAGCTGAAGACCTCGCTCAAATTATATTTTGTTTAAAAATTAACCTAATACGAGTAGATGTCGCCATATGTACCTAGTAAAGTTATGTGTAACATAAAGAAATACAATATAATAATAATAATAATAATATAATTAAGTGTAATAACAATATAAATCAGTTAAGTCCGTGCCCTTACAGGGTTCTTGTTTGTGCCTAAAAGTTTTATGTAACACTATTGTATACAACAAGTTGCAATAAAGGAATAAAAATATATACGTCTGTATGGAAAGCTCACTGTTCGCCGGACTCTTAATGCAAATGCAGCCAGGACCAACGGCTCATAGTGCCTTCCGAAACACAAAAGACATGATGGAGATAATAAAATTTTGGGCATCCATCTGATGACCGACCCTAGCCACAAAGTAAAGAGACTATAGAAGTAGTACTACGCGCGTTCGAGCAACGCCATCGCAGTGAAAATTTTTCTAAGTCTATGAGCAACGCACACCTACGACGTGTCGCGGTTGGTGAGAGCTGTCTATCACTCGTATTTGTAGGAGTGATAATATTATGGAAAGGTTGTGCAGGTAAGGTAGCCACTGATAGGAAGGCCAAAGGGATGATCTGATCTTCCTCCGGGCTGGGTGGTATTAGCCCGGGGACCGCGATCCAACCGATGATGGTTGGAAGTTGTATACAAGGTGTTACAAAAATACCCCTAATGCCGAATATGGTATATAGGGACCATCAAACTGATCAACTTTTACTATGGGGCCAACTCTGAGATCGCGAAAAAAAAAACAGCTGTTTCATACCTTTTGATATTTTCGATTTTAATTTTTGTAGTACCTAGTATATGCTAAGTCGCTGAGTAAACTTCGTTAGCGAGATGTAGGATTTCCATACTGCGAGGTGCTACTCCATACTTAACGTTCATGTTTCTTGATACTAGCGCCATCTAGTAACACGGTGAGGAATCTTGTTGTTATGCCGTGTGTCGTGGTATGTGCGGCGTAGGTAAGGTAGGTGCCGCTACATATTCAAGAACTGTTCCTAACGGTTTCATTTCTTTGCTTTGCTGTTTTAGTTGAACAGGGGCTACCAGCTAACGCATCGAACTTCGGAAAGCCTGCGCCGGGCTTCAAATTAAAACAGATAAATCTAGCCCCAATCGGGCCATAATAGCGAACTCTAATTTATAATGTCACACGAACATCGATATCTTCTAAATAAGTACAATACGAAACTTCTTACTTCGATTTATCTGTTTTAAGTTGAAGCCCGGCAGACTTTCCGAAGTTCGATGCGTTAGCCGGTACGACCCCCTGTTCTACTAGAACAGCAAAGCAAAGAAATGAAACCGGTAGGTCTGGGGCCAGCCTTAAACGACCCTTGACTACGCGAACGCACTGCATTGGAATAGAGCTCTGTGATTAGTTTGTTTGTTTTACGTATTACGTTTGATTGGTAGTTGGGATGCTGTGCGTCCACAGGCACTGTGAGACCTCGTAGTAATGTTTGCGAATACGGGTGTATGTGTTTGCGTTGCTCGAGTGCGTGTAGTACAAGCTTAACTTCTGTAGTCTCTCTATTTTGTCTCTAAGCCTAGCGATAGTCGGTACAAGCTGAATGCACTAAGAGAGGTAATAATAGCATGTTTTAACACGCGATTTTTGCCTACACCACCCGTCAGTAAACACAGAATAATTGTATGCGTACTCAGTGAAACCGGCCCCTTTTGATGTGCCCACTCGATTCAGGTGTTCTGCAAATGACTCGTTAAAAAGGGACGTTGAAAGGGTGTTTATGTCGGGTGACTTACGTCCGATTTGTTTTATGGCAGAGTTACTTTGATGGCCACTTACGAAGCTACTTGATGAACTTAGTAGCCGGCAACTTTGAAAATGTTCTTTTTTTAATTCTTTTTTTTGCCTGATCTTACACTATTTAAATGTGCTGTACCATGACTTTGTTTGCTTTATTTGTACTAGTAACAACTAAAGCAATATGCATGCATATGCATGCAAGATGCAACGTATTTTATCAGTTTTTAGTTGTTTTTATTTTTGGTAGTGCTATGCCAATTCTAATAGCCATGTCGAATAGAAAATTTTGCTCCTTTCTTAGCGATTGTAAATGAAAAAATGTAACTAAAAAAAAATGTAGATATCCATATTCATTTGCACGTGGACAGCGGGGCATGGTAAATCAATCTCGAGCCGTCACCTTTCGCTGCGAGTAACGAGATGATGATAATGGATTGCCGTTGCCGCACGTGGTGTGGTGTGGCAATGGATTTTACAATAAGTAAAAACTTTGATACATGAGTTTTTTTTTTTTATATAAGCTTAACCAATACTGCAATGATACTGACTGCCAAATAATAAAATATTATTACCAAAATTGAATACAGATTAGGATATAAAAACTGCCATGAACCTGTTTTCGTTTTTTATTGTCAGGTTTTTGAAGGAGGTTTTTTAAACTTAGTCGGTATTAAATTTTGTATTTTTTATAATAAAGCTTTTTTATTTTCAACTTTTTCCCGTGTAATTTTTTTTTAACTTTGTATATTTTCAATAGTACAATGTCCATAACCCAATTTCCAAATTCACGCTGTTTGTTTTTTAGGAGTTCGGTTATGCCATTGTAGTCCAAGTCTAGTCCAGAACGTCGCAAACCATAGATAGGTTTGTTTGAAATTGTAATAAACCTACTAATATCTCAATCACAATACATTTCCTATATGACTTTGATGAGTTCCCTTGGATATCTTCGAAATCCGAGGTCCAATTCACTTTTTCAACAAAAAAATAATCGTTTAAATTGCTTCATAAACAAAGAAGTTAAATATGGCCATATCATCAATGTAGTTACTACCGAAATGATAGAATTTTCAGGATTACTATAAAACTACTGAGCCAATTTAAAAAAAATAGGACCATCTCGTAATAAAAGTCAATCGAACAAAAAAATAATCATCAAAACTTTATCAAAATCGATCCCATAAAGTCGAAGTTATGCGCGAACAACGATAAAAAAATACTATCGTATTGAGAACCTCCTCATTTTTTTTGAAGTCGGTTTGAGACAGTATATAATAATTTTCCCGCTACCAGACTGATTGACGATTTTATAGAAAGGCTGCCAAGATAAATCAATAACAAACTCGGTTTTGAATTTTCTCTAAACTGATTTGTCTGATGGTAAAGGTAAACAGTAGGTAGTGCAATTATACCTATACTATAAATAAATACACTACAAGGATCTTCACATAATTAATTATAATTACGTCCATATTGTTATTTTTATCTTTGTCTTCACAGATGAAGATTTAATCAAAATTACATAACCAATATAAACAGTAATTTTCGATTGCTCTTCAATTACTTATTTATTACTGTCGCAGAGAGCCACTTAATTCATCTGCCGTAACAAAAAGTGTAATTAAATAAACAAATTACTCTTCCTCGTTATTTGTTTGTAGTCTTTGTATGTAGCATTTCACTTGTTTTACAAACAACAATAAATAACAAAATATCGTATCGCCCAGGCAAAATTAGTAATTTTACTGTTCGCTGTAATGGAAAGCGCTCGAGAATTGCTTATACCAGCCTGGATATAATAATAATTAAAAAAAAATTCAACGTCCCTCATCAGACCTAGATTACTTTTCACACTTGCGGTACAAATAAATTTAATACCAACTTAATAATTGTGAAAAGGTAGATTAAATCATAGGAATGCGTATTTTTTCCCGTGGTGATGAACTCTTAATGCCTATAATGTGAATACTTAGACGAATCGTTTATTGCTGCTTAACACACTAATAACATAATTTACAGTACCTAATCATAAAAAAATACAAATGGAAAAAGCATGACCTTAGATGTACAGCGCCCAAGGTTCGGGGTCGTTTTCGCTGAAAGCAAAAAACACCGATTTTTTACCCAGCCAGCCTAAAATACCACTCTTCAGTTAAAACGTATTGGATTTAAATTAAAAAATAAAATACAAACGTGCGGAATGCATGGTAACGTACGTTATCAAAGTTTATCGCCAATGTCAAGTGTAGGTACGGAAAGGCAATTCTAAATCTGCACTTATTCTTCTCAAGTATTATTTGAGGAGGAGTGAGATTTCTCTAGTCCGTAAGAATAGCTTCCTCTTACGCAGTGAAAGCTTGCATAATTGTATACAAACTATAAATGGGATATAATGGGATACAATAAGGACGTCGTTCCCACGATATTGCCAGCATATCGAATTACAGCAACTATGACGTCATAGTCTTCTCGCAAATTATGACGTCATGGCCATTTTATTACCACATTTTTCCAGTCTATAATATTTTTCATACGCCCACTTGGCAGTGGGCCGAATATTCATTTGGTGGGGTAAAATGGCGTTGCTAATAATGTCTTTTCTCCATGTTGACATGAAATTCTGTGCCTACCATTCGCTCAAAGAATTCATAAAGACCTACCTATATCAATATACATATTTACTTTATTCGTCAGTTGTCACCACAAAGGCACCTACATTAATTCGATTTAAAAAAGAGATTAAGGAAAACCGAGACTCGAATGATGGCACTAGACTTAAAAAAATTATAACGGCAGTTAGATTAACAAATAGTCTCATTGATGTACGTTAGGTCGTAAAAGTAAACAACAGATTCTTCGATTTGTGAATGGAAAAAAATATATAAAAGCTATTTATATTTTATACATATACTCAGCCTCCGCCGGCCGTCTCGGGATGCTCGCTAAGGTAATTGAACACATAAGCAAATAATGTTAAGTTATAAAGGAAAAACACTTATACTTACTTCGATAGGACTAGCTTGTGCGATCGGTAGAAGCGCGAGGACGAATAATGCGACGTCTCGCCTGCACGCCCTCCTGCTCAAATTGACTCCATGTTTCAAAGACGTCATGGTGTGCCCTTCACATTTACTATAGCACTCACTTCATGAACATGAACTCAAAATATTGAAATGCATATTTCTCAGTCTTCACCACTGGAAGTGCCGATAGCCGAGGTGTGACGATTAAATGTAAGCAAGTTTTGCTTCACAATCTGTACATTCGCGATGCTGATAATATTTTCAACGTGTTTGCATTTGTTTTGGTGTGGTGTTGTTTTTTTCTGCCTTCATGAAGCTATTATAATAAATTCTTTTAAATGATAAATGTGTGAGGTTTTCCAACAAACGCATCTGTTTCAGCCCGATATCAGTTCTTTTGTGCCGACAACGTAATCAAGTGCTTTTTTATTTTTATTTCGAAAATATATTTAATAATAAGAAGAAATAATTAGTAGATTATGCAACAAGGGCTTAAAGTAGTGTATTATGTCTCGGGCGCTATATTGAACCCCAAGTACGAGGGATCCTAGGGGTTAAGGCTAGAATCCTGAGTACGAGGGGTTCAAGATCGCCTAAGACAAATACACGTTTAAGCCCGCGATGCATACTCTACTTTTTATACTTTCGGCGAGGCAATTGAAACCAATGACTGTTATAAAGATGGTCCTTAAGTATTTATTTAAAGTTAGAATAATAAAAAATTTAAATTAAGAATATTTATTTTTAATAATGTTTTTTTTAATACTTGACAACATCACATACATTGTTCCGATTCCAAAGCAAGTAGCTAAAGCACTTGTGTTATGGAAATCAGAGACAACGATGGTATCACAAACACCCAGACCTGACCAAATATAGAAAAGTTCGTTTTCTAAATTGACCCAACCGGGGATTGAACCCGGGACCTCAGAGACGGCGACACCTTGAAAACCGGTGTACAAAGCCACTAGACTACGGAGGTCGTCGATTTATTGAAAATTAAAAGTAATGTTAAAAACATTAAAACAATATTTTTTTTAATTTGTAGCAAAAAAGTTAGTGCAAAGAAAATAATAAGGAACATACAGCTTAACTCAGAATAAAATCTCATTGCACCTAAACATTTTTGAAACCAACCTCGATCAAGCACGACTACATGGGTTGCATTCCAAATTCAAATCACATTATTTCCCATGGGAAAAATGACTTACTTTAGGAAAGGTTTACATGACACATAATATGCCATTGACGAGCAGGTAGTATAAAAAAATCTTTATTTATTTCTTCACAAATACTAGTAACAAGCAACAGTAAATATAAACAATATCAGTTTTAGATTACTAGTTGCGAAAACTGGTGCTTGAAATGGGTTGGGTTGCAACCTGTATTACAAGACACGGTCCTCACAGTGTGGGCCATTAAGTTTTAGATGATTATTAGTTTTCTGTATTTTACTCTTAACCTCTGATATCAAAAGCTAAAGCATATCAGTGTGGCTTTTAATGTGGCGCAAGTTGTAAAATTCACTATGAAATCCTCTAATTTAGAAGATTTTAATAACTACTGGTGCTCTAAATTACAGATCAATCGTTTTGCAACGATAATCAACCATTCGCTGAATGTCTCTGGCACCGCATATTTTATAACTGTATCTCTTTTCATCATATAGAAACACCGTCCATTAGAGCGAGAAAATCACTCGGCCGCGTCCGCGACCTACAATATCGGCTGACATCGGTGAAGCCTCAGTATAAAATTAGTTGCAGAGCGGTCGTAGCCAAATGTTCTCGTTCTGAGAAGCGGAAAAGATTGACTACAGAAAATGCGGAAATCGAATCGTAACTTGCGTAGGTCAAAGCAAAAATCTAGTAATCCGACATAATGGAAATTATGACTGGATAAGGTCATTAATTTCCGTTGTCTTTTCTCTTATCCCTCATTATATTCTTTAAAAGTGTGCAGACAATTAATTCAAATTAGAGGCTCCTCGTCAATTCTGACTCGATATTGTAAATCTTGAAGTAAGTAAAATACGTCGGTGACAAAACGACTCGCTATCCGCTTCCGATGGTAATTAATTAATTAAATGAGGATTCAGGAACGTTCGAATACTCGTATTTACAGAAATAATAAGTCTCGTGAATAATTGATCTTGTTGCCGAGCCGGCCTCCTTTTTACTACTTTATGGTTTTTTACTTTAACTTATATTTTTGAATTCCGTACTTTTTATACTATAACATATTTTCCTTGTTTTCTACTCTGTGTTTTTTCTTATATGTGTCAAGTCGTGCTCATCAGTTTTCAATAAAAAAGTACATTTACAACTAATTAACTCTCATTATTAAGAAACCCACTTAGCTCAGTTTCAGATCTTATAATGCCTTTATAACATTTTGCGCTAAAATTTCTGTTCTGTGATCGTAATTATTCGTAATGAACTATTTGAATTTGTACTATAATTATGTACTCTCTAATCTATATAAATAAAAATGAATCGCCGAAATGTATGTAAGCGTATAACTTCAAAACGACTGCACCAAATTAGACAATTACTTTTTGTTGTGTTTGTTACGTGTATTATCAAGAAAAGATTGTTGTCAAAAAATTGTACATTTATGTTATTGTACTCTTCTGTCATTTTAAATCGCAATATAACTAATAGATGGCGCCGCTAGTAATAATAATTTGGTTACTTTGGTTACTCACTAATTTATAAATCCTTGCCCGACAGCTCCATCATAACAGTTAAGAACTGAGATGTGATTAATGATTGACTGTCAGCAAGATAATTAGTAGATTCACGGCAAAACCTCTATTTTATTTTAAGACTTATTCCTAACGTTTCTGTATAATTCACATGGAATTTTTCCTTTTCGTTTCACAAACAGTCACCGAGCTAAGTAGTGCATGCATAGCTTCATGATTTATAAACATTAAGCGATGCACTTTGATCTAAGCAGTTGAGCAAGTTCAAAGTTTTATAATTATTTATAAAGTTCTTCTTCTACGTCTCTGTTCTTTTCCTCTTTTTAACCGACTTCAAAAAAAGGAGGAGGTTCTATGTTCGACTGTTTATTTTTTTTTTTTTTTTTTTTTTTTTTTTATGTATGTCCACCGATAACTCGAAAACGGCTGAACCGATTGACATGATTCAAACGCCACTTTATCAGGTTTGCTCCCCAGGTGGTCCCATTTTTTGAAAATTTTGAATCGGTTCAGTAGTTTTTGAGTAATCCTGAAAATACTGTAATTTTTTAGGTAACTTTTGCACGAGTTTTAACGGATCTTCAGACATAACTTCTATGTTTATAAACCGATTTAGATGATTCTTGTTTCGTTAGAAAGGGGATACTTTAAGGATGTTTTCATTCAAATTTCCTTCACATTGGACCTTGGACTTCAAAGATACACAAGAGAACTCTTCAAAATCAAATATGATAGTGTATTAGTGATTACTCTACGGTATTGAAAGGTTTTGCATCAGCCATTTTTATTGTCACTACTGGGGCTGGGATACAAGCCTTACTTATGGGCTGATGAATAGGATGGGCCATAACCTACCGCGCGGGCCCAATGCGGATTGGTGGGTGTTAATGTGCAAATGTAGCTGGAACTAACGGCTTAACGTGTCTTCTGAAGCACGGAGGAGATAATACACTTTGGTCACCTACCCCATGTCTGACCCTTGCTAAAATTAACAGTGCGAAAAGTGGATATTGAGTTACTAGGCGTATTATACCATTGAAATGTGTGAAATATGAATAAAATATATTTATATCATCGCTTACATTTACTTATACATACCTACCACAAAAAAGTTAAAAATAAAAAAACTTTTAAAGATTAAAAAGAAAAACCTCCTTCAAAAAACCTTAAAAAAATTGCTATAAAAAAACAGCTTTATAAAACAGCAGCTCTAAAAAGCAAGAAATAATATTCAAATCTGCATAATCACTATTCAAGTACCTACGCATATCTGATATTAAAAAAACGTCTTATGAAGTCGGGTGGGGCTTTAAGAATTAAAAAATCAAATTGAGAAAGAGAAACCACGATAAATGTTATTATGATTAAAAAAGGAAATTATCTTTAGCCCCACCCGACTTCAAAAGACGTTTTTTTAATATCAGATATGCGTAGGTACTTGAATAGTGATTATGCAGATTTGAATATTATTTCTTGCTTTTTAGAGCTGCTGTTTTATAAAGCTGTTTTTTTATAGCAATTTTTTTAAGGTTTTTTGAAGGAGGTTTTTTAATATTCTTTATGCTATGCATTTTATTTTGCAATGTAGCTACTGTCCGACATTATTTAAGAGTCAAGAAAGTCAAGACTCAAAATTTCTTTATTCAAATAAAGTTAATAATTAAGCACTTTTGAATCGTCTATATTTTCCTACCACCCTTTCCAGACTTTTTTAACGAGCGCAAGAAACTTATCAGCTTGAAAATGTGAATGATGGACTATATATATGCTGGTTAAATTGAAAGACGGCTACGTAATGGAAATAAATGTATATTATAAAGCAACAAAACAAGAAACACAAAATTATTACAATCAAAGCAAAAACACAAAGAAAAGGCGACGTCGAACGTGACAGATTTTAACCCAAAGACAAAATTACTGTCACAGAATTAAGTAACGATATTAACAAACTTAAATATATCGTTACTAAATACAGTACAACGGGATTATTAGCAACAATCCATGCAGCACACGCATTCTTTTCCCCGCATTTCGGTCTTTTAGATAATCGTCTACTTTATAATAACCATACCCGACGACCTCCGTGGTCGAGTGGCTTTGTACACCGGTTTTCAAGGTGTCACCATCTCTGAGGTCCCGGGTTCGATCCCCGGTTGGGTCAATTTAGAAAACGAACTTTTCTAAATTGACCCAGGTCTGGGTGTTTGTGATACCACCGTTGTCTCTGATTTCCATAACACAAGTGCTTCAGCTGCTTACTTTTGAGTCGGAGCAATGTATGTGATGTTGTCAAATATTTATTATTTATTTATTTCTTTATACCCATAAGTGTCTTTTTAACATGGTTTTTATATTCGTGCAAATTAAGATCAATCACTTGTTGTAGAACTTTAATAAAAAACCCATATGCCTTTTCCCATAAATGACATATACATACCTACATAACAAATAAATAAATAGTAAGTAGGTAAGTACTTTATTCTCGAATTTGTAAGAAACCTACCTAACACCAATATTCCCCGACCAACTAAATGGCCAAATGTAACCCTATCTTAGGCTACTAATTTCAAGGATGTCGGTGCCGCAGGATCCATACAAAATATTATTATTCAGACAGTAGGAAATGTCTGAATAAACACAAAAGCAAATTGTCTGATTTTTTTTATATGTAGGAATAAGATCCCCTATTAATAAAAAAAGTCTTAGAATTTTTTGTTGCGAGAAAAAATTAAATAAATCGATCACTTGGTCTCCGCAAATGTATGGAAGTAACAACAGAAAGGAGATTGTTCTTGTTCCCTAATCAGCACATTTAAAAAAAAAGCAAACTGACTGACTTTGCATAAAATGGCTATGGAAAAATGTCAAAAAGAGCAGTTGTCAGTTGACTTTTTTTAAATTTGTGGTGACTAAGGAATAGTCCCCATTCTCCTTTTACTTCCGTACATTTGCGAAGACGAAATGATTTTAATTTCTTAAAATTTTTTCACGCAACGATATATTCTGAAACTTTTTTCTATTAATACGGGAGCTTATTCCTACCTTTACAGAAAGATACAGCCAATTTGTTTTTTTTCAGACATTCTCCTTTAGTTTTGTATCTAGGGGTACGGATATGACGCTAGCATCCAACATTCCTACGTATACAAACATAGCAAATGAATAAACAAGGAGTATTTCTCGTATTTTTAAGAAGCCTAATAAGTGCAAATATTCCTCTACCAACTAAACGGTCAGTGGTAATCCTATATTATACTACCTACCTTCTTAATTTCAAGGATGTTGGCGCCGCAGGATTCACACAGAATATTATTATTCAGACAGTAATGGTACGGATTCTGACTCAACCGCCCTATATACACTCACGAGCAAAAATAAGTAGTCAAAGGCCTATTTTCATACAAACGAGGTACTTTTGAAGCTATGGTTCTCCGCCCAGGATTAAACTAGGTATATATGATCTGATGGTCATTTAAAGAATAAATGGATGGAATGGTAAATGGAACCCAATGGATTAGAAGAATCGTTTAAAGCAGAGGCCGTACGGACTTTTTAGTGTTACAATTTCCATACTTTTTATGTAATTTTAGCTTGTTTTTTTTCTAGGTTCAACCCTGAACTAAACAACTCATCCAATCCGTTAAGTTTCTTTAACATTATGGCCTCCGCCATTTATTCTTCAAATTGCCGTCATCAGATGTCACCTTGTTTAATCCTGGGCGGAGAACCCAAGCTTCAAAGTTACCTCGTTTGTATGAAAATAGGCCTGTGACTACTTATTTTTGGTCGCGAGTTTTTTTTTCTTGAATACAAAACAAATGAATAGACATTAATGATGATCATCGTGTTTGTTAGAAGCTGAGGATAATTTTTCACTTGTCTATTGTCTATTAAGAGTCCGACGAACCAAGAGGATCCCATACAAACATAATACCAAAATGATTTGCAATTCGAGCATAATTAACTCTTCTTGTGATGTTATTCGGATTATGACAGCATTTGTCTAGATTTCTATTAAATAAAAAATCCAAAATACTAACCCAATTCGAAATAAATGCCAATTACTACTAACAAATAAAGATTTGGAGTTTGATTTAGTTGAGTTAATTTACCCTGGCTGTCGACTAAACGGTCAGTGTTAACCCTACATTACATAGCCTACTTAATTTCAAGGATGCCCGGCGCCGCAGGGACCCTACCAGAACATAGTTATTGCTCAGGCATTAAGCTGTTTTGGCAGAGATCCTGACGCCAGTGCCCCCTGGTGGTGTTACGAATTACTTACAATTAAGTATATAATATTACGTAGCACATTAATTCTGTTACGTTTAAATATAATATTTTTACGATGCTTTACTCTTTTTTATTCCTTCTTGTAATATGTCGATACAGTCATGTTGCCCAGATGACAATCGTTTATTTAATGTTTATGACATAATAATAATTATAAAAATGTTGACCTAAGAACCTCCTCCTTTTTTTAAAGTCGGTTAAAAACTACGCACAATCGGTTAAATTGTCTATGTACAACTGAAGTGACTAACTTCAGAGCGCTTGCGGTACAAAAAAAATCTCTTTTCCATACAGTCTCGAGTGAAGTTGCAGCAGATTGACAATTTAATCGCATTGTAGCGCTGCAAATCATTTAATTTAAATATTATAGAAAAATATTTGATATCTGACTCACATTGTGAATACTCACAGATGAATAAGTCTACTTACCGAAATTAATAACCTCTTTTAACATGATGACCTTCTATTCTCAACATCGCTACATATTCCATTACAAAAACCTTTACGAATGAATAAGTACTTCAACAAATAAAAAGCTCATCTATTGGCCAGCCGCCCGCCGCCGCAATCATATCGCCCTGACTGGCCAGCTGGATAGTTCCAACCAATTTAATCTTCATAAATTGCCCTCGCTTTTATTAAAGGGAAAACTGCATTCGACTGGACAGACCTCTTAATCAAAAACTTCGACTGAGAGTCTTTGTTTATTATTCTGAGAGACAAGACTGCGGAGACTAATAAATGTCATTAAGTACCTATTAAACATATTTTCGGAAAACTCTCTTTTCAAGAACAATTAAATGAAAACATGATCTTTTTAAGTTTATGCTTCTTTGAAAATTGTTTTGAAAAGTGTTCTTCTCATTGCAAATTTCAGTGCACGGCAGCCACCAGGGCATAACAGGCAAAATTACTTATACTTACATATAGGTTTTAGTCAAAATCAAAAGTAAAACAAAATTAAAAGTGAGTTATGAATAAGCTATATATTATTTTACACTTTACTAGTTTAATCAAGAAGTCCTAACCTAGTCCTATTACTTTAATATAGGTAGGTACTTAGTTATTTTCTTCAAATTCTAATTTCCACCTTTAATCTCACTGTAAAGCGCTCGGGTAACGATCATCTTCGATTGTCAATTTTTACGTAATTAACGCTTATTGACGCGAAAATTGATCGTTTACATGGTGCAATTGAAGCGATTGTCAATTGCTCTAACAATGGCATTGACGAATAAATTGAAAATCGCAATTGATCCTTACCGGAGCGCTTAACAAACATAAAAGCGATAGAAATAAGTGGAAAACTTCCGAGGATGCAATAAACTGAGTTACCTATGCCTTGACCGAGTTACTTCATCCGTATTTAACCGCACAAACAGAACGAATTTATCTTACGGCTGACCGCATATAGATCGGATACTTACAAAATCAAAAGGGTTTCTGTATAGAAAATGTTTGAAAGTCAAGATTAATAAAAAATCTCAACAATTGTCGATTGTAAGTTAATAAATAAACTCTTTGTATGTTACTAAATAAATAAAGTCATGACCTCATAATTAAAAAAAATGTGTTTACCTTGATGTATTTTAAATATTGTGGCAAATTAAAATGTTGTGGTGGACTTTCACTAGCCAGGAATATGATGAAAAAGCTTTAAAAAAACCTCTAACAAAATGGCTTTAAAGATAAAGAAATAATATTAAAATATGCATAATTAATAATATAGTACGCACGTCTGATATTAAAAAACGACTTTTGAAGTTGAGTGGGGCCAAAGTATATTTTCCGTGTTTTTCCCTCTATATAGGTACCTACTTCAACTTTTATCGCGATTTCGCTTTTTCATTTCCCAAAAATGTGCAAATCACTACGAATTAAGTTTCAAATTCTGTTTTTGTTATACTTATTTTTCGGACGCAGTTCATTAGCTAGCGAGCGTGATACGTCTCACTCGTGTGACGTTCAGGGCAGTGGCTAATAAGCTAAATATAATTAATTGTTTTAGTAAGTAGTAGTAAATGTCGATACCTAGGCGTCGAAATCTCCGCCCTTCGCTTCCAACAGCTGTAAACCATCAAATCAATATGCCCTAGTTTCCTGGCTGTAATCTTGAACTAAATAAATAATGACTAGCTGTCGGTTATGAGACTATGTTGTTGCTAACTAATAAATATTAAGTTTTCCAAACACTAACGTTAACAAGCCCTACATAATTATTTAAAGCAAAATAATAATGTATTTTTTTATTATATCAATTCTTACTCCTTTTTATCTTCTTTTTTCTATTTTTACACAGTTTTTGTAGTTGCAATGTTTGCGTTACTTTATATAGGATGTTTCTTAATAATCCGTAAATTGATGTTTTTTATCGTGCGAGGCCTCCCGCACGTGGCAAACATCCTGCCTCGCGTGAGGCAGCGCTCTTGGTTGGTTGGAACCCGCCTAATCACGAGAAAACAGCTGACATAGAACAGGTAGTTTTTATCCAAGTTAAAGGTTTCTCTAAAGTTTTTCTCGAATGTCCTCACGGACGAAATCGCAGACGGAAACTAGTACTATAAAAATGTAATTTCGTTTTCTCTTCTGCTAATTTATTCTAAACAGCGTCAATTACTCCAGACAATTCCAGGCCCAGACAGATAAATAATTATACAAAATTTTCATTTCTAAATAAAACGAATGCTTTTTTACTAGTGGACACATAGTCACAGACACATCTACCTGTGCCGAAAATATGTCTAAGTCGTAAGCACCTACATAAATGCGAAAGCTCGTTTTCCGGCCTTGCCAGCACAGCCGGCGGCGGCAGCGGCAGGGGCGGGACACGTGTAAGTTCAAGGCTACTGCAGCGATCGGTGCTGTCCACTACAATTTCCGTTTACACAGTGATTTTTAATTAGGAACTAGGTAGAACTTAGTATTTTTTTGCTGTTAGTGTGGTATTTATAATCACATCAACCTCACCTATTATATACCTAGGTATATTACCTATGCTGTTTTCCCATAGGGATTTACAGAGAAACAAGTCCAATTTCACTGAGTCACACTAATTTTAAGAAACTTTTAATCATATTGCTGTTTAGACATCATAGTAAATGTTAAAAATGAACAATTAAAAAAATAAGTTAAATATATTTTTTTACATGTGAGTTTCTTTATTCCACCATAACTTCTAAATCCCTTAACGGATTTGAATGTTGGGATATTGTTAGAATCCTTACATCATCCCAAATGACACTGGCTATATTTTTTAAGAAAAAAATGGCGATTTACGACGCCACTTTCAAATGTGAATATTTTATTTTTTCTTTTTCGTCTAGTAACCGCCCGCGACTTTGTCTGCGTGGAAAGTTTTTTGCTATCCCTCGGGAACAATTTTTTTTTTCGAGATGAAAGGTATATGTCCTTCTCAGTCTGTACCCCTGACAACGTGTATGCAAAATTTCATGATGATCGGTTCAGTAGTTAAGACGTGAAGGCGTAACAAACAAACAAACAAATGGACTTTCGCATTTATAATATTAGTAATTTCGCATTCATAAATATATTTATTATTATAACCAATATTAGTAAGGATGGACTTCAAATGAAAGGCCTCGATAAACACATTCCATTCTCTAATCTAAATGCTTGAAAGTATGTAGCAAAAGTTACTCTAAAAGGGTATATATTTGATTGCATGATGTCGGCCGCGAAAAGTAACAAAAAGTTACAAACAACTTTCGTATAAGTTGATTTTTTTAAGACTTCCAATCCTTGCCTCATTTGTACACGAAGTTGGTAACAAAACTTAAATTCTTTATGACATTTAACAGAGCTACGGTCAAGTAAATGTTATTCAGTTGAAGGTTTCAGGCTAGAATCTAGTGGCTTTGTAGAGTCACAGAGTCCTTAGTTAGAGAAACTGCTCACAAAATTTCACAAGAATCGGTTGAGAAATGCGACCTGCGGCGGTATCGGCTAAAAATATTGAAGTTCATGTTAACTGTGTTTTGACAGATGTGTGTAATACATTGCTACTTTTCTTTGGTAAGTTTTTATTTGTGCCAAAACGAAGTAGCAATGTATCACATACATCTGTCAAAACACAGTTAACATGAACTTCAATGTTTTTAGCCGATAGAGCCCCTGTAGAGGAGATCAAACGGACAGAAGGACAACCGAACGGACATACGAAAGCATTTTTGCCCAAGCTGAAACGGAGATGCTTCGTTCACGAAGTTTTGCCGAATCTCAGAATGCTATTGAAGAGCCATATCGAATGTTGGTTGTGAATATGATATTTTGTGAATGCGCTATTGTGAGATTATAATATCTTGCTATTATGATGTTTTGAGAATATCATATACGGCGACGGAGGCGTAAATAGACATAGTGCTGCCACAGTGCTGCCACATCTATATAAGACACTGTGGTGCTGCTGTGTAAAACTGATATAAAGGTATATTTTGTTTCAATTTGAGATTTTAGCATCACAGTGCTATTTTGTATTGTATAAATAAAGGTTTAATATTTTACTTCCGTGTCACATTAAAATGTTATTTATGTTCGCAACTGGTAAAAGTAAAGTAAATGAAAGGGTTCCCTAATGCCTATGTAACATAAACTCGACTACATGATAATAATACTATAACGATCTTTTAATTTTTTTTTATATTCAACTTTTTTCTTCTTTTCTTTTATTCCCATGTTTTTTTACTATGGTGTAGCTATCATAAATTATATATTATCTTATCTTTAGTATTCAATATTGTTCAAGAGTGAAGAAATTTTCTTCCATAGAAAAACTTACTTAAACAGGTAGCAGGTGTATAAAAATGTTTACTCATTCAGAACAGCTGACGTATTTTGAACACGTACCGCTATGAAATACCACTAAAATAATGCATAGGAAAATACGCGAGAATGTGCAAAGCTATTTTGAACGCAACTCCCAAACTGCTTTCAGTAAACAGTGCATTAAAAGCCAGTAGGTTCGTAGGTTGGTAAGTACTTACCTACTCTATAAATAAAGCTTCGTTTGGAGTGTGGACGTTTTCCATTCGTTTCGTGAATCGCAAATGTGAAACATAACGGGAATCGGTATAGAATCTTGAACAAATATTGTTGTGTACTTAACGATCCTCTTTTATTAACAAAAAATGATGCAATATTTAACGATCGATAAAATCTTTTGTTTTAACGCGGACAAAAACTTTTGCGAAATTGGATTTACTACTTATATCCGTCAAGCAGAATAGATCACATTAATAAAGGAACGTAATTAACAGCAGTCTGAAAGTGTGCTTATTTTTGTATTATATAAAACATAATGTATAAAATACATACTTACGTAGGTACGTAACTTCTTTGCTTTTTGCACGAAAAATCTTTTTTTTTCTTGCTTCTCAAAAGTTTCTTTTGTTTCGTAATTTGTAACAAAGTTCACCTTCTTTAGCTTCACATAAAAGCAAAGTTAATAAACCAAACTTTTTTGCTTTCGCCCAACATTTTTTATAAGTAGGTAGATATCACGTGGTATAAATTTTTATATAATAATTTATAGTTCTTTATAGTATAGTTTAATAAAATTAAAGTTATAATAAAATAAAGTTTCTGTAATATCAAAATATTTAAATAAATAATATTATTAGTATTAAAAATAACTAATATATTACTTATCCTAATATTAAAATAGCATTGTGTTAATCTCAATTTAATAATCAAAATATTTTTCCTGTAATAGTTGGTAATTGGTAAAATAGGTCATGCCATATTAAACTAAACGTTCTTTTAAATAAAGGAAAACGAAAAATGATTGTTCTTGAAACCACTTCTTATTAATTTTTTCAATCTTAATATGTCAGGCTGTGTAGGTAACTTAATTTATTACATGGTGTATTTTTTAATAATTAACATAAGTACCAATATTTTTCAGTTATTACGATTGGATCGTTAGTTTTTGTTATTAAAATCATGTAATCATAAATCATTATACGTTTGAATATTTATTGGCGTTTTTATTTAACATTTATATCGTTTCGAACCTTCTGGGCGATATGTCCCATATTGTTTGTAGAAGGGCACAACTGGCCCTACCCGCAAAGTTACTTTGGGCGACTATTACCATAGCTGTTTTAAAAAGGGGACGTCTCGCCCGCGGCCCAGAAATTGAACGGGCGAGATGTCCAATAACTCGTTTTATAATGTTATCATCATAATGCGGAATTGCAATACCAATTTTATTTACTTACCTATCTATTTAGTCGACGAATAAAATAATCAGTGACCTTATATACTTTATATATGTATAGGTACAGATTATGTAATTTAACTTGTTCTTTTTACTTTTAGTCCGTTTTTGGCAGGGCTGTCGTGTTTTTTTTATAATTTTCAACTATTTCTTTTCTCATATTTTTTATTTCTTCGTCTCATAAGGCACGTTATCAAAATGAATTCAATTGAAAATAATATGTCTGCATAAAATGACAAGCTTGAAGATTAACTGCGACCGAAGAGAAAAGAAAACTATTTTATATAAATAATGGAAAAGGGTGGAACAAAGAGATCAGTGAACCCTACGATTAAGTGTCACTTAGATGGCAATGAACAATGTCAGTTGTAGCACAGTATATAATTATATTTTCTATACAATATGGAAGCTAACGTCACTTATGGACCTTTTGTCATTGCGCTCGTTGGAGCGCTAGAGTTGGCATTCTTCGGCCGTCGTCATGAAGAATGCTTTCGCTATAAGTAGTGTGAATGGTATTCACAATGGTGAGCGTCAGGACGGCTGGTTGTCTGCATCGGTTCGCGTCAAGCTGGTGACCAAAAATTGCTACCTATTTGCTACTATTTGCTACCTACAGTCAGTAAGTAGTAGTAGTTAGTAAGGGCATTAGTAAATAGACATTATTTTATAAAAAATGTATTTCAATAAAAACATTGTTGTAATCGTTTTAGCTTATTTCAATACCCTTAGTCCATTCCCTGCAAAATTTTCCATTGATCATAACCTTTTTATTGGTACAGCTACAAGGTAGACATTGATAAACGTGAGGGTAGCAATCAGGTAGCAATTACTGAAGTAAAAATAATAACAGGAATTTGTATAGTTTACACAAACGGAGAGTGGACCAGCCATCCTGATATCAGAATGGCTGGACATTTTGCAATCCCTTTATTTTGGTATATAGTTAGGTAGCAATTAACTGACTGTAGGTAGCAAATAGGTAGCAATTTTTGGTCACCAACTTGATGCGAACCGATGCAGACGACCAGCCATTCTGACGCTCACGGTATGTTTCGAGCAAAAAGAAAAATACGATGGTTATATTATTGAAAGTCATTTATATTCAAAACACAATTAACAAGTTTCTAACTACCTATTAAGGTGAACATTATTAAAATCAAAACATATTTTTATTTAAATATATTTCGTTCTTAATTTTCCCGTCTTCCTGTAACTAGTTCAAAAGATTACACTTTGTACTGTGACACGCGACGACCCAGGTGCCGTACCGGCTAACTTTTCGAACTTCGGAAAGTCTGCCGGCTTAAAATTAAAACAGATAAATCGAGCCCCAATCGGGCCAAAATGGCGAACCCCGATTCATGATGTCACACGAATTAAGACAGTATTTGTCTAGGGTTCTATTAAATAAAAATTCCAAAATACTAGCCAAATTCGAAATAAATACTGGTATTTATTTCGAATTTGGCTTGTATTTTTGGCTTGTAACTGGTTACATTTTTTCATACAAAACTGTCTTAATCCGAATAACATCACAAGAAGAGCTGTTAATTATACTCAAATTGCAAATCATTTTGGTATTACGTTTGTATGGAAGCTCACTGCTCGCCGGAGCCTTAATGGCGAGACTTGCAAATACGTCCTTGGAGATTGTTTGAACGATAAAGGTTACACGTATGACCTTTTTTATATTGCTTGTAGATTTGTAAGGGAACTTGATTTGAACCAAATATTTTTACATTATAAGTTTGATTAAAATAAAATACTATTCATTTCTACAGCACCCGCGAAAAACTATCGAATTACAATCCAAATCATATCGAGCACAATTGTTTTTTTTTGTATTGGATATCTTAGTCGGATGGAAGCGCTGCCACTAGCGACTCGGTAGCATAATTGGTCAGTGCATTGGGCCGGAATCCCAAGGGTGCGGGTTCGAGACCCGTCTGAGGTGCTACGGGTGAGTCAATTTTTTCTAGTATTTTTTCTAACATTATTTAACTCGTACATAAGTACTCGTACTCGCACATTTACGCGTTAAAGTCAAAACAACAGTACTTACTACAACATCTATTACCATGCCCAATAATAAGAATTATGTATATTAAACAAATAAATCAAATCATTTATTTTAGGCGAATGCTGTTCAATTTTCGGAAGCTCACTGAAACCTACCAAGTTTAATACGCATAAAAATCATTTAAAAAACTAAGTAGACAATGGATTTTTAATAAGAGGAGTATAGTTTTGATGTTATTAGGTTATGTAGTGGCTGAAAACCAAAGGGGGCCGGCAAACCAGCTAAACCACCCTAATCTAGTGATTATTCATTAAGTAGTGTTGTTACCTATAAGTACTATGGTTATTTCCCTTTGGCCGCATACGAAACACAACTACTAAGTAGCAGCAGACAAATTCTAAATTTCCATTTGAATAAGTATATCGTTTTGTATTTAACTGAAACGTATACAGTTGTCCTTGTACTGGTACCCTTGAAAAACTGAAACCTTTAAAAGTGAGTTGTTATTCACCTACATTTAGTATTCAAATAAGATTATTATTAGCACTGAAACTTGACTGTAATTCGTTGGCCAGACGTTGGCCGGATATCGATCTTGACTTTACTGCTTAGAAAATAACAAGCTTATTTCAATACAGACATTTTCAGCGGCTGTTTCAGCACTTGTAATAAAACCATCTCATTATATTTCATTCGACGCGGTGAATAAATGTTCGAAGATCTTTACTTAGGTACAATAAACCTTGGTACCTGTGATTTAATACCTACGTAACGTATAATAGATTTGTAAGAATTGTTAGGCCCTGGGTATATGTCATTATTTGAGTCAGTTCTAAAACTTTAATTATTACAATCCGCGCGCGATTAGATTGGGATGGGACCTTGTCAAAGTAAATCGAAAATGACAGTTAAGGAGCGTTAGCAAAAAAAATTTTTTTTTTTAAAATAATTAAAAATTAATTAAAAAAAAAAAATCCACTCTTTATTAATTAATCACTAAAATAATCACACAATAATTTATAAATCTCGCATTTAAAATAAAACTCGAGCAGAAATCCACGCGCACAGTTCTACACAACTAGCATTATGCGAGCATCTACGCGAGTTTGCCGACGCTACGGCTGGCCGACGGACCATGCGCATCTTAGTTCCAAAAGGTAGCATCCCATTCTCATCGCGCGCGGAGGTATAAACGGATACCTGTTACAGTTCAAATTCGGTAGTACTACGAAGTTCCGAAATCAAATGAATAATTTATGTCGAGTAAGATAAATGATTGTACGTTTGAACGTCATGCGTGTCGCATAATTTAAATCCTCAAATTCACCAAAGAGTAATAAATTATGATAAATCTTTACAATGTCAATTTTCTTCAACCGAATTTTCTAATACCGGTAGGGAAAAGTTGGGTAAGTAATAGGTGTATATTGTGTGTGACAGGTGGACATGACCATCATGACCATCAGCCAGTTTTAATGTCCTGACTGCTGGGGAACAGGCCTTCCTTATGGGTGGATAAAGAGGATGGTCCAAAACCCACCACGTGGGCCTAATGCGGATTGGTGGGTGCTAACGACTGCAAATGCACCCGGGACTAACGGCTTAACGTGCCTTCCGAAAGACAGAGGAGCCCTAGATAATAAATTTTTGGTCACCCATCCCGTGACCGACCCTTGCGAAAGTTGCTTAACCTCCGCAATCGCTGGGCCGGGCACTAAGCCACTGCGCCATCGAGCTCCTCAGGCTCGCCAGGTGGACAAAAGGTAAGGTAAAACTAAAGGTTTTATCAGAGGCCGTAGTTTTAATTTTGACACGTGCAAACGGTACGTGAACTTCGTTTCGTGTCAAGTTTTCAGTACTTGGTTCAATATGAATCTAATTAATCAAAAGACCAAGCGATTTAATTTGCCCAACAGCTATTTACCAGGGTATTTCGTATTATAAAAGTTGTATGTAAATAGGTACCTAGGTTTTTATAATACGACCTCAGACGAATTTCTGCTTTTACGCCTCTGTGAGTCTGCGTAGGTACGTACGGATTAACAAAACGTTAAGGCATGTGTACACTGAGAGAAAAATATTGTTGGGTGTAACAATAAAACTTTAACAGGGGAGAGCCGTTTAAGGTGGACAGTTACCACTACAACGTTTTTATTGTTATCTGGTTTTTGCTGCGTAGGGATTGTTAGACCAACAAAATTATTATATTGTTATTGCAACAATAAATAAACTGTTCTTGTAACAATTTGAAAATGTTTTGGCGTTAATTTAACTATGTTCCTATAACAACTGAGGTTTGATAGACTTTGATAGATTATAACAATTTTCCTTTGTTATTGCACCTACCGTCACATAAAAAAGTTGATAAAAATACAAAGTTATTTTGTTACTGTAATGACATTAACTAAGAACTACAGCAAATGCCAATATTTGCTACGGCAAACTTAATTTGTTAGGTTAGGTTTGATAGTAACTTCACCTTTGCTGTAGTACTAAGTTAATGTCATTACAGTAACAAAATAACCTTGTATTCTTATCAACTTGTTTTTGCTACTCTAGCAAATGAAAATTGTTACTGTGACAGTTTTAAGACGGCTACTCCCGCGACGGTAGCGCCACTCCGTAAAATTATTAACTACTGCCTGAAAATATATAAAAACCAAATTCTCTAGAAATGCACTTTCTCGTGTGATTTGGCACTAGATCTGGAAAATGTCTTGTTTCAATAATTCTATTGGTTCTAAATATTCTTAAGTGCTTTTCTAGATAGAACTTGGTTTTCATTAATTCTCAGAAAGTAGTTAATAATTTTAGGGAGTGGCGCCACTGTCGGTAGTAGCCGTCTGCGGTCCATTATCTGTGGGAAATAATATTATAAAGGTTTTTAGTAAAAGAAAGTTTAAATAGACAAACTGAAATATTTATTTAACATAATCACAATCAGTGCAGAAAACATTTGACATAGGATCACGACCATAATGGCGGGACCCATGCTTTTTTAAATTCTTGTGAAATATATTGAAAAAGATATTTAACAAAAAAGGTTGTCATTTTTCATGAAAGTGGTGGGATCACCATAATATAATTACATATTGTGGTATCAACCTTAACACACAAATGCTGTCATTTTATATATAAGTATTAAATACTATCGGAATAAATTTTTTCGATTCCAGAGTTTAGATAAGCTAAGTACTAAAATTTGACGTATTATAGTTTGGAGCTACAAAATGTTATTTTCATTAAGTGATGGTGGTCCCGATACTTTCACGGCAAAATGACAATCCTACCAACTTTTCAGTTATACCAACTTTCACTTTAGTCCCTCAATTCTTTATCTACACAGTTTACACTCATTTTTCCGTGCGTATTCACGAACACCCGTAAAAGAAATGAATGCCAAATAGATACTTGGTAAATAGATAACCAAGTTCTTCGTTCCCCGCTACTCCCCGCATACCCTCAAATATTTTTATCACAACAAAGTTTACATTGTACGTTATTAGATTGACAGCTTACGTTTGAACTCCATAACAAACGCTTTTGATGGATTCACTTTGTTATCGTATTTACTTCATATTTATTTAACTTCACAATAAAATCCTGTCATCACAACAAAATTACTTGAACTTTTTGGCAGAGACAAATAGTTTTATTGTTCGTGTTACAATAAAAACTTAACAGATTAACTTTGTCGCACACTTCAAGCAAATTGTCGTCTCAACCAAGTTAGTTAATATGGTTAAAATAACAATGCACATGTTATTATTATAACAGTATTTATTTTGTTAGATTGGACTTGAATACTACATCAAAATATACTTTCTTAAAAAACCAACGTACTATTGTTAACTATAAGAACTTTTTTATGATAACAAGTAGCGCGTTGTTCTTATCACAACAAACCCAGAACAATAAAAAAGTTGATATGTAAACTAAACGAGCCTGGATGTGGTAACAGAGGTTTTGGTTTCTACAACAAGAAAATTTTAGCAAAGCTTTTATTGTGACTTTGTTAGCCATTATTTTTCTCAGTGTACGCACGAACGAACAAGAACGTGGTGACGATCGATCAATCTTTATAGATATAATCAAACTCTATAGGTAGGTACGAAATCAACTGAACATCTACTGAAGACTAAACAGATTTAAATAAAAAGTATCGATATTAATTAATGTAACGTAGACGGTTCTAGATACTATCTTCATCCTGTAAGTAAAGAACTTAGTACCTATCTTAGTATAGTTTGCAATATAACGACCCCATACACGTGGATAGCCAAATAGGTCAATAAGAGTGGGTTGGATTATTCCCTGAACAACTATGGGGCTAGCATGTAGGTGTAGAGTCAATTGACCCACGATTTGATTGAATAAAATAACAAGTCTGATTTTTTTTCAAGTAATTCCACGGTATGTATCTACTAGCAACATCTGAAAAATTACGTTCCACATATAATATTACGGTTTTTATGAAAACTGAGCGAGAACGTAGAGCAAAAAAATTCACGTGTTCCATTTCAATAAGCACTGTATACTAAATATAAATATTTTCAAAATTGCTTTCTTGAGATTAGATATAAGGATATTATGTATCATTTCAGGTGTATTTTACGAAAAAAAATTCAATAGTATTATATCTGGAGGAGCCTCAACTTAACTATATTTTGTAAATGTTTTTGTGCTTAATTTGAAACAAACGGCTAAAATGTAATGATATGGTATATTTTTAGAATCGTCTCCGAAAAGCCTTTCATTTGGTATCACACACAATAGGTTTTAGAAAAAAAATCCATACAAAAAAAAGATGACGTCACAACTTCTCTCCTAAGGGCATTTTTTTAGAACTGCGACTCAAAACAATTGCTTTGACATCAAGTATACGAGTGTCAAACGGCTATTCTGTACATCGATTTGAGGTTTTCCCTCGAAATTGGGCTCGCACGCCGACCACTATAAGTTCGAGAACTCATTCCCGCAAATGAACTAACATCCGTTATGTCCATTATCTCCGCTAGTGGCCCGGTTACTTCCACCAGTAAATATGTTTCTAGAAATAGCTAGAACACGTGCCATGTGTTGCTGGGACAAATAGCGACTGTAATCTCTTAAAAGTAGGTAGGTATTACATTTTCTTATGTGGTAGCGTTAAAAAGTTTTAATGGCTTTTAGCTCTAATCTACCGTAGTAACAAGATCTTTTGTTAGTTTTAGGTCTTTCTAATCAGGGAAAATTACCAATTTACTGAAATAAAGTGACCTCAAACTGATCCTTTAGTGTTCTTTGACTAAAGGATCATCTGACAAAATAAGTAATGCGTCTATTTTTTCAAGAAGTAAGAATATACGCTTTAACTTAAAATAAAATACTTTTTAAATTAAAAATTTGCTAAGGCTCCTATATACCTTAAAGTGGCGCCTTCATCTTAATTTAATTTATTGCTCGCTAACTACATAATGTATCGAAAATTCACATGTACAGATTGAAGCTAAGGTTCTAAAGAGCTAAAAGTGACCACTTTTAGCACTTTTGCGAACTACTACTACAACCAACAAAATTTTACTGAGGTTATTGTTTGTAAATAAACTATAGAACCTTAGCTTAAATCTGTACATGTGAATTTTCGATACATTATGAAGTTAGCGAGCAATAAATTTAATTAGAATGAGGGCGCCACTTGAGGTATATAGGGGCCTTAAATAAATAAATACTTAGACTGAAAAGTTCTTATCTTCAAAAATAATCTAGATTAGATTAATACATTTTTATAAAGTTTCGTGTGGATAATTTCATAAAAATATAAGCCTTTTTGCTTTAGTCCTCCAGTGACCACGGCCCCTGGAAAGGTGTCGAAACGTCGGGAATTCTAAAAACCAATCAATACAAACTAAATAATTCTAAAACAACACCTGAATTAATAATATACGCGCTGTAATCCGTAAAATGTGTTTTATTTCTAATATAATGACATGACAGATATTTGGTTTTTTTCGGATAATGTGGATATCAGCCAGTAGATTTGCCGGTTTTGTCTATGGATTCGTCAGAACGACAACATAATAACGCTAAAGAGTTTTTGGCGCCATTTTGTCGAGATCGGTTTGGTGTCTATTTTAATTATTTTCAAATTGATTCA
Organism: Catoptria pinella; assembly: GCA_963556745.1. Lineage (NCBI taxonomy): Eukaryota > Metazoa > Arthropoda > Insecta > Lepidoptera > Crambidae > Catoptria > Catoptria pinella. The sequence continues at coordinate 4,583,383 of OY750771.1, forward strand.
TAGTGGATATTGTGTCTTAAAATTGGTGCAGTTATATGGTACAAGTGTCTACGCAACTGAACAATGTGGGATAATTGAAATAGGCGCGATCTTGGTTGTGTGAAGCTGAGACTTTTATTGAAGTGGTGGCTTCCTCGGCAGAACTATCCGAGTAAACAGCTGTCTTGATATACTTGGTGCCAAATGCTCCAAGCAGCATTGGAATGCGATGCACCCGCATTCTAATGAAAAATTAAACAATATCTACCACTGAACTATTTAATACTTGACACTGGCAAAAATTACTTCCAAGAGGAAAGTAGATTGCCATAACAAAAAAGAAGAAGAAGAATAACGCTAAAGTAGCCAAATTATAATAACAAATTTAAGGATATTGATATATTTTTTGAAAATACTAGATCTTTTAAGACAAATTTGTTGGCCATTAAATAGATAATTTTATGTATCTTCGCAATAATAACTGCTAGCGATTGTTGCAGGTAACCCTGTTGTGTTTTCACATTCGCTTAATTATATGTAGGTACATCAATATTTGTATCACTTATTGTATTTTCTTTTTTTAAGTAAGTTAAGTATAACTATAAATAAGTCGAATAATAGTTCAATCCTGTTGCATGTCTGCTAATGCTAAATGTGGAAACTGTATTGGCTATTGCATTGTTATTCATACATGTCATCCTGTGTAAAAGCAGCTGTTTGTTTCCCTTAATAATAAATAAAATAAAATAAAAATAAATCCGAATATTTTCTTAAAAAAACGTTTATGAATAATGAAAGTTTTAGAAGCTTTAAGTACGAAAAAATGCTTGTAATGTGGTCATTATTTTGACAACCTTCTTTGAGCAAAGTCGAGCTTGTTGCGGTCTTCGGATGGAGGCGCAGCAAGGTTGTATGGTATTTCATAGAAAAATACCTTAATTTTTGTCTCTGAGCTCCTAAGCACCGTTTCTGAGATACGAGTATTTGCATTTTTGATATTTTTTTCGAAATTCGATTATAGTTCTATAGGTATAGTAGGTAGTATTCGCATTGTTTGAGTAAAGCACTATACAATAATGACTGCACTGCTAGCCACGTTAAGATGGCGTTGAGCTAAGCTTAACCATGCTCTCGGCCTGGACTAGCGCTAAGCTCCGCTTTCAGTCATCATCATCGCTGCCAGCAACCGTGGCAGTAATGTACTATTATCAGCATTTTAACTAAAATTGACCATAACATTATTTTAAGGTTTTTTGTGAATAAAGCGGTTAGTCTATATTTTACTACTTGTACAGAGATATTTGGACATAGAAACAAAATACGTTATGTAACATCCTAATGTACTCTTCCGAGTCCTTGATATGACCTCAAAAAACAATATTGGATGAAACCTCCTTCCTCCTCCTCTTTCCCTGTTTTATAACCAAGTAGGTTACAACACCGCTATATAAATGATTAGCTGCGACCTATTTCTGTTACTGCCACCATTTAATTACCATGTCGTGAACATAAACTACCGCTGTTGTGTTAGACAGCAATGGTGAATGGGAAACAGTAACATCCCGATCATTTAACTTAAAGTGAGCGACGTAATATTGTTTTCGAAATCACTTCGACGATAAAATTTAACAATGAAATAAAAGACAAGCGAAAAAGTTTATAATAAAAAAGGATTAAGAAAAACAAGGTTAAAATTAATAACATAGAAAAAAATACGTAGAACGCACACTTACACAATACAGTGTTTTGTTTTAATTACACTGAATAACTTTGCTTATTATTGTTCAAACATTACTACTTACATAAAAAATTGTAACATAAGCTTCTAAAAACCAATATACAAGGTGTTACAAAAGTACCCCTAATGCCGAATATGGTAGATAGGGACCATCAAACTGAACAACTTTTACTATGGGACCAACTCTGAAATCGCGAAAAAAAATCAGCTGTTTCATACAAAAATTAATTACGAAAATATCAAAATGTATGAAACAGCTGATTTTTTTTTCGCGATTTCGGAGTTGGTCCCATAGTAAAAGTTGTTCAGTTTGATGGTCCCTATCTACCATATTCGGCATTAGGGGTACTTTTGTAACACCTTGTATATAAACTAAATAATTCTAAAACAACACCTGAATTAATAATATACGCGCTGTAATCCGTAAAAAGTGTTTTATTTCTAATGAACTGTACGCGCGAAAGTCTTAGAAGTGTATATGTAACATATGTAAGCATTCACTGTTGTAAAATAAAACGAATCGGAGATTTGAATGGAGAATTTTCAAGAAATTTTACTAGCATTTTCTTAATTTATTTAACAACCGTAAAAACTTTTATGTAGAAATGTTTGAACACTAACTTATTCCATTTAGGTTAAGCGAAAAGATTATGTTCAGTTATAAATCGTTGTTTTCTTGACAACTCATTTTTCTTGGTTTTATGTACCACAGGTAGATACTGTACCCAATTTAGAAATATAATGCAGTAAGTACCTACAGCCAAATGATACAACAAAATAATCTATAAAAATCCATATATCTAGTTGTCTACTAGGTGTTACAAAAGTACCCCTAATGCCGAATATGGTAGATAGGGACCATCAAACTGAACAACTTTTACTATGGGACCAACTCTGAAATCGCGAAAAAAAAATCAGCTGTTTCATACATTTTGATATTTTCGTAATTAATTTTTGTATGAAACAGCTGATTTTTTTTTCGCGATTTCAAATTTGGTCCCATAGTAAAAGTTGTTCAGTTTGATGGTCCCTATATACCATATTCGGCATTAGGGGTACTTTTGTAACACCTTGTATATTTTACTCTATGTCAAAATTGCAAGATTATTTATTTGTTTACACTAATTACTTACACTATCCTATAGTATCAGCCAATTCCCGGTGGCAATTTTTCCTACTCACCATTAGTGCTAAAAATATTTTATAAGCATAACGCGTTTTCTAATTAAATTTCTAAAAGATGTCTTCCTATTCATGACTTGACATGTGACGAAAATCACGGGAGAGAGTTTTTGATACACAAAGCTCTACATCATTCATCATCTGTCGGACAATATCAAAAAGTATCACGCTGGTCATGACATGATGTTACAATTATTTTGGAAATAAAAATGTAGGTACGTTGCTATGCTAGCTACATACTTTAAAAAAGGAGATTTAAAAAAAATAGTTTTTTACTAGTCAGCCCTAATTGACGTTATACTGGAAAACCAAAATTAGAAAAAAATGTAGGTAATACTTAAATTAATCAAATAGGAATGTTTAATTCTCTAATAAACCTAAAACCCACGGGAAAAGGGTTAACTGTAAACTTAGAAGTTGTTGTGAGGGGGTGATTAGAAAAAAAAAATTAAAGAATATAAGTAAGTTAAATAGATATGTCGTTTTTAAATTGAATATAATACGAAATGAAGTTAGTAATGAGTTTGATATGTGTTATGAAGTTTTAAGCAAACGACGGCTTCGTGAATATGTTTATGAGAGCACTTAGCATGGAAATTTTAGTGTAAGGTTGAGTTGCGTAGTCGGCACCCAAACAAACGTTCTACTTTGCTTCGAAACTGAGTAGACGAGTTCACACTTAGGTACTGCCAAATCTTACGTCACAACAAGGATAGCGTTATATAATAACAAAATTTTTCGGGATCGGATTTTCTAAGATCTTATTCTTAAACACGCTAATGTCCAGCTATAAACATTCTTACCTTTTCTTTTTCAAGCTTATAATAATACTTATTTGGTGTTCATAAAAAAAGTACTATGACTAACTTACAAAAGTTACCGTAACACTCCTAAACTAAGTATGTGAAAGCAGTGTCGTTATACAGAATCGTTAATTAAATTGCTCCCTAAAACTGTTTGATAAGTTATCGATTTAGCGCCTGCGTTTACGTAATGCCACAAAACACAAATATGTACAAACTGTATGGCTCCATAAACATGTTGCGAACGTTGGAAATAGCTCACGTTGGGGTCGCGTTGTGATCATGTGTTTTAATGGATTCGGCCATGTTTCATGGGGTTCATAATCAGCATCGCGAATGGACCGTTCTGAATTTGAGTTACTCACGAATTGAATTTGGAACGTTTGGTGGAACGTGGTATTAATATTATTTGGTGGTTGGTTTTTCTTTTTTTTGTTTAGGTTATAATTGGTTATCGATCGCGAGGCGCGGCAAGGCGCATCGTTCGCGCGGGCGGCAGGTTTTGCCGCGACTAGCTAGGCGGGCGCCCTGCGCGCCGCCCTACAGTTGGCGGCTGCGCACTGTGCTCCCTGTTTTATCCCGCAACCGTTGCCGAGGGAACTAACGAAGCAAAGCCACGTGAAAGCGATAATAAACTCCTTGTATCGAGCTCGTTTTTTACGGCACAATGTGATTGTGTTTTGTTTCTCGCCAAGATGAATAATATTTCCTATGCCATGAATTGAAACAACTGTGGTTAGCAATGAGAATGTTATCACTACGTTTTAGTAGTTAGTGATTATATACTCTTTGGCTGTGGTCGTCATGGCAAGCGTCTCCAATTTAAACTGCCAATTTGAGGAGACAAAATAATGGGAGCTTTAAGTCGTAAAAATAATACCCTACCTACGTCTTTAGCAAGTGGATGAAATATTTTAAAACAGTTTGCAGTAATCTTTTGTATTTGAACCAATACATACATTTTATTAGTTTTGTACACTGTTGGTAGGTACACACAATGTTAAAAGAGAAGATATGGACAAATTGTTTTTCAAGCATAGCTCAACTAATAGAACTATTGTTATTTTCTTTACATAACAGGATACTGAGTACCCTGTTATTATTGTGTTCTTCCAATGAATAAGGCGAATTAAAAATCTTAATAATGAGGGAACAGAATCAGGAACGCCAATGATTTAGCGATATATCGCAAACAGTTATTGTGTTACGGATTGGCTACGGAGACGATAGGTGAATTTGAAGACCGTGTGGTGCATTGGTATCGATCCTGCTCACTTCGTCTAACGTCCCGGGTTCAAATCCTGTAGGAGCATATATTTATTATTCTTTATTCACTAGACACTTACATAATTACAAACACACATCTTTTCAAATATACAGGGTGTTAATGAATGCACCAAAAATGGAAAAACTGGACAACTTTTACTATGGGACCAACTCTGATATCGCGAAAAAAATATATTACCTACTATTAAATTATTTTCGTTACTAATTTTTGTATGAGACAGATTCATTAACACATTGTAGATAAATATAAGTTTATGTTTCAACTAAGTCTCATAAGCATTGGGCACTAAAAAAATTGCAGTACCTAACCTACTTATCTATTAGTTTCATATATTTAAATTGAAACCAAATCAATAATTTTATTTAAACAATTCTAGATGAATGAGCATATCGAATACCTGACACCATTGTGAAATAATCGCAAAGGATTTATGGATATTAATTACTTACCTCTCTCGACAAACACGACCTCATTTAAAAAAGCACCTGATTTATAAAAAAGACAATTCATTCGTAATACTTTTGTTTTTTTAGCCATTACCAAACGACGGATGACGATTGTTTGCGATTATCCGGCTAGTTATCATGGTTACATTTCGGAGACCACACGCCATGATTTTTATGGCAGTTTGGTTCGAGGCAAGCGACGCGGGCGCATGTCTATAGGAAATCAAGTGATCAAAACAATTAAAAAATATTTGCTAAACAAAACTTTGTAAAATGGTAGGAGTCCTTTTTATAGTAAACGTGCCACAAAAAGAATATGAAAAGGAACTAAGACTGAACGAAAGGTCTTCGAAAATTGTGCTGGAGAAAGAAAAGTATGAGAAAGCGTCTAGAGTGATACACGAAATGAAGAAGAGCAAGAGATTCGGCAGCATAAAGTCTTCGATCGAATCTTACGCCACAGACGACGACAGCAGCATCGTTATTTCAAAATGCCGTTCTACAGACTGTCTGCATAGAAATGAGAATGAAGGTTTATATAAATCTAAAAGCGTGAACACATTAAATGATGTGTCACACGAAGGAGGTTTGAAATCATCGTGGGAGGAGGTGAAGCAAGTTATCAAGGCGAAAAAAAATAAATTGAATATAACAAGGCCGGTACGAGGGGTGGACATTCTCGGGGCCTTTCATTGGGATACGCCACTTGAAACTGTAAGTATTTGGCAAGTTCACGCCGCTATAAAGTAACTCCCTTGGGCGTACCTGGGGCCCTACCGGCTAACTTTTCGAACTTCGGCGGGTCTGCCGAGCTTCAACTTAAAACAGATAAATCGAAGTAAGGTGTTTCGTATTATTGTACTATTCGCTGAAGTTATTTAGAAGATATCGATGTGCGTGTGACATCATGAATTGGGGTTCGCCATTTTTGCCCGATTGGGGCTCGATTTATCTGTTTCAATTTGAAGCCCGGCAGACTTTCCGAAGTTTGATGCGTTAGCCGGTACAGTCCCTGGTGAATTTTGACTTCGCAAATCAGCAGTCGAAATAGGTATGCCTATAGATATGGAATGTAGAATTTCCTCAAGATATTAAGGAAATAATGTGAACGTATCATACATAAATTAAGTATCCATTTAAACTTTAAAATAAATTGCACTCCTATGAGTCTGGTTCAATAACAGATTGAGATTTTCTTTACGAGATTGCACCTATCTCCATAGTGTATGAGAAAGGTTTGCCTTGGTATACATATATTAAGTCGGTGGATACTTCGATCGATGTACGAGAATGTATTTAATTTCAGTTAATTTATTATTATTAGCTGCTAATAATAATAACACGAATTAGCTATTATTAATGATCACCGATAGTTGTGAATAGAAACAAAATTGGAAATTTAATTTTATATCAATTAAAAAAACATATTTCCTAAAACTGTTTGTTCTATTTGTCGGCTACACCGTAACAGATACAATTAGAACAATTCGCCACTGATACTTTCCACAATGAACAATAGACTATAAGACAGACAACGGATCGAAGTTACCTCACTAAATACTTAAATTTTAAACCAACTATTTTGGTTTCGTTATTTGGTTATAATACTATAAGTAATACACCTTTCGTCAAATGCCACGGAACCGCTGAAATCACCTTTTTTACCTCAAATATAAAACTTCAATTAATTTCGGTTAATTTTTAAGCATATCTAAACAAAGTAATGGGCGTATCTCTACACTTTTTTAATCAAGTATGTATAGCGAAAGGATTCAATATTTCATTATTAGTCAAGATATTGAGGTTTTTTGTGTCCCACAATTTCATTGGTTTCTAGATTTAGAGCTCATTCATGTCTTACACGCGCGTAATCAAGAGACTGACTTGTTTAAGTAAATCATGGAAATAATAAATGCGCCTACGCACGCGTCTTGCTATCTTTGTGAGTTTGACGATTAGTCAAGATTTTTTCCTTTATTTTCAAACTATTAATTTTTAACAACACATAGGTATACATATTTAGTAACGTGGTCTGATATTTCATTTTTAGATATACTTAAAAAGTTAGGGTGTATTTCTTTGGAAATCAAAAACACTCAATGTCGTCGTTGTTCAATCGAGATTACAAGGTATAATAGAGTAATGGAAAAAAAATATCAACTTATCTATTAACATTATCATTTACGGTAAGTACTTATATAAATACCAACAATTTATGTGTCAATAACCATAATAATAACCAACCAATGCTAAAAGCGCTAAGTCATTTCAATCCAATACGTTTTAGTAAACAGTTTGTTAAAAAGTAGCAATTTTCAACCGGAAACATTAAACAAAATGTTTCTCTACATAAATGTATCACTAGGATTTAAATGAAGATTTACCTGATGATACTCATTTCCTTGTTTGAGAATGTGCAATTGTCTTGTGGGTAAGATTATGAGATACACATGAGATAGGACTAATAGCTAGAAACATAATTGCAACTAATGGTGGCAATAGTAGCAACAACCACTTCATAATGTAAATAACCGAAGGTATTTTCCGGGTTTAACTCTATTTCTTTTTCAGTTAAATTTTCATTAAAATTCACACCGTTTATTGTGCCTCAAAGGAATTAGAGATTAAACCTAGTTGTAAAATGTAAATAAATTGTCTTTTTTATAAAGATAATTTTACATTTTTCTCAATATTTTATTTTCTTAATTTCTGAAAAATAAAGCTTCTTCTAAAATGTTTACTCTTATTTTAAATTGTTAATTTAAATTAATCGTTATATTTTTTTTCCAGATATTATCGGAAATTTTAACGCGTCTTGATATTAACAGCGCATCATGGACTGCTACGAAAGGCAACAGGTTTTGGAAAGTAAGTTTAACTTTTTTCTTGCTTAATTAAGGGGGTGTACAACGATGGAAGGAATTTTTTATAGAAAAAAAATGTTGAAATTATTAAAAACAATTAATCGTTTTAATTGATTACTCATAAAGCATTTTTCTTATTGTGGAGAACTGTCAATCACAAAACTAGAGAGCTAGCTAAGGTTATTTTCATTATAGTTTCAAGATTATAGGTTTGTTGGCACAACATTGGGGGATAGTTTACATTTTTTTTTCAATCGAAAAAAGTTTTAGGTACAGGTGAGTTCATAAGTATGTTGGCACTTTTGATCGGATGTTGACTTATAAAGGTTGATGAACTGTCAAAAGTGCCAATATATTAATGAACTCGACTGTACTTATAATTTTTCCGTCAATCACATAACTGTGTATTTAGTGAGTACTATAATTGACTATGTACATTATGCTGTGTGAATCTTTGCTCAATTATGTGTACTTGACGTTGTCAGTACTCGTGTAAAACAATCACAAATAGAATGTGTATTCTATACGTACCAATCGTTATATACGTACCAATATTTAATAATTTAGTATGTTATAAAATGAGATATGTACAAAGCTTTTTTTCGTATTAGTTTTCAATGTAAAGTCTCTTCAAAAAGCTTTGCTTTTATGTACCTATGGCTATTTATACTAATCTATTATGAGAAGTTGAGAAAAACCCCAATGAATCGATCGCTGCCTTTATGCCATTTACTATTTGGATAGGTATTATAGCCCTAGGTTATTATTTTGACCGGATCACGTAACGACATTATTATTACTTCACTAACAATAGCATTACCTTCCCTCTGTATTGTGCGATTTTACGAGCTAGTACGCACGACAGCGTCAGGTTATACAATTAAACTGCGAAAACAGCTTTTATTACGTAGGGCATAAAGGCAGTCTCAAGGTCAACATGTATAGTCTGAGGTGCCGTCGTGTGTACTTTTAGATGATTCAGTGCGAAGGTTATTCATTCAGTTACAATTCTGTCATTATTTTGACATTAATTTTGACTGGAGTGACAGTTTTATGACCACCCAGGCTTTTATTTAGACAACTATTTCATATTATTGTCGGTTATGTTGTTTTGTCAATACAATACACCTAGAATTGTAATTTGTATTCAAGAAGGGAAGAAGCAGTGCTGACCAAATTAAATTCAAATGTTTTGACCAACTTCAAAAAAAGGAGAAGGCTCTCAATTCGACTGATTTTTTTGTATGTATGTTACTTATTCGATATCTTCTCGAAATTCTGAACCGATTTTCAAAATTATTTTTATTATTAGCAAGAAATAATAATCAAATCATTAGATAATACGCATATCAATTTTTATAAAACATGTCTGAAGAAGTCGGGTGGGGGTTTTAGGATAAAAAAAAGAAGTTGTCACTGATTTATTTATATTACGACAAAAAGGTGTTCAATATTTTTTGTCTGATTTAGTGTAGACGTAGATGTATATACTTACTTACGTATTAATAAACCTAATAATTACCTATCAGACCACCGAAACGCGATAGAGATTTATCACTTTTTACTGTCAAAAACAGAAAACATAGTTCACTAGCAGTAGTCCCGATTCCGAAAAGTATTAATACATTTTTTCTTACGTTTTCATCTTTAAAGTACTTATGCTCAGTATATTAAATAAGTACCTAAGTAATTACTGTTCCATGTGTGTGCCTAAGAACTATGGATAACAAACAAAATGCCATTACATCCAAAAAGGTAACTCCATCTTTGTTCTATCATCTGCAATGGCAACAGCTGAACCAATCAACGGAAGCTATATAGATATAGGAAATGATTCATAAAGTGCTTAATGTTTTTTTTATTAATCGTAGTATTGGCTTTATTGAATAAATATTGATCATTAAAATATGAGATTCTTGTCCTGCTACGTATGTACGCACTGACAGGCGGCTTTCTTAGCGCCTAGCGAGACACCTAGCGTTTTGCGTAGTGAAACGAACGTTCTATAATGTTCGCAACCGGCCGCACTGCGCGCTTGGTTGGCGAGCAGTGCAGCCGATTGCGAACATTCGTGAGCGTTTCTTTTACTTTGTTACACGCTACACGTGGTCTTAGGCTATGTACGCACTGGCTGGCGGCTTGCTTAGCGACTAGCCAAGCAAAAGATTTTTAAACACTGGATAACTTAGGCCCATATTTATAAACCGCTCTCAACGTTCAAGCTATCTTGAGATCATACTTGAGATGATATTCTTAATAGGAACAACATCTCGGGTGTGATCTCAAGATAGCTCTCAACGTTGAGAGCGTTTAATAAATATAGGCCTTAGATGCTGTCACATTTTTGACATTATTGTTTGAAAGAGACAGCATCACATTTAAACTGGTGTCAAACAGTGTTTATTAACACTGTTTAAAATCTGATATATTAATACGGATAGTCGTATCGTAGGTAAGTATCGAGCTTGTGTTGTGACTCATTATTGCTACCGGTATTTCCCAATTGATTCAGCTAACTTTGGCAATAAACTATACAATCAGCCGTGCTATTCCGAAACGAAACTCGCACGCAACTACTTCGAAAGTCACCTCAAATCGCACGAGTTAGATACAAAAATAGCATTGTGAATTTTAAAATCTCAAGTTTAAATTTTTTTCTTACCAGGTTACATTCAGCTTAAAGTCAAGCAACCTGTGCGAAGAACTGCTCCAGGTATTAAGGACCTTCGGCATCGGCAGCCGAGGGCAGTCGTCAATGAGCGTGCTGCCATGCACCCTGTACTACAGAGCAGGAGTTGGTGGTGACGAAGATACGGACACTAAAGAGGAAGTTTGGCAAAAGTAAGAACTTACTTAGATAAATAGTACGGACATTTATTGGCTATGAATAAAACCACTATTATTTATATAATTAGAACAGATAAATAAAACACAATCATAAAGCAAACCACTACGATTTGCCATCAAATACTTTGAAATACCTTGTTTTCAAAATACTTAATTTTTAGCGTGAACTCTTTTGTAAAGCGCTTTAAAAATATGAGTACCTAATTTTAACTCAAGATTTTTAATATAATTTTAAACTGGACCACAACATAAATATTACTAAACATTAACTTGATGTTTTTTGTAGTGAAAGCTCGATGTGGTCTCGGCTCTCTTCATCAGTACGAGCGAGGAACCACTTACCCCAGATCCTGCACGCAGTCCGGGCTGAAGCTTCCCTCACTTTCGACTGGCTGTTCCTGCTCGTGGTGGCTGCCTTCGTCTCCGCCATTGGACTGGTCGAAGATTCCACAGTTATACTCGTTGCGAGTATGCTCATATCTCCACTTATGGTAAGAGACATAGTTAAAGATTTGTCGTAACACTAACAAATACGATGAAGTACCTACTTGCCTTTCCTTTCTTGCCATCTACTAATAGCACTTACCAAACTGAGCCGTTTATTTCTATAGGAGTAGGGGGGAGGAGCACAAAATGATCATTTTTCGTTGTACCACCCGAACCCGACACAATAGTTCAAGTATTTGACTTGGTTAATTTGTATTCTCCTTATCCAACCATAAGGTAGACCTTTGCCTTAATAGTGGGGCTTATGGGAACTGGTGACTTTCTGGGGACTTTGAAATGGCTGATAATGATGAATTCTACAGTATTTTTTATGAGAGATGAAACTAGTGATCAATAGAAACTGCTCAAACTGGGAACATAGAACTCTACTTATCAGAAGATTTCAGCCGAATAATACTGATTCTCTTAATTCTAGGGTCCTATAACCGCTGGTACTCTAGGCACCGCAGTCCACGACCGATCGCTGCAACGCATGGGTCTGATGCACGAGATGTTGGGCCTGTTCCTGTCGCTTGTCATTGGCTTCATCTTCGGCCTCAGCATCTGTGCTGTCGACGAGCGCTACGGCATCGGAGATTGGCCCACCAATGAAATGGTTTCCAGGTAAGCAAAATCTTTATCTACACGCTTTAAATAATAAAAAAAGCTTTTAAAAATTAAAAAGAAAAACCTCCTTCAAAAAACCTAAAAAAAATTGCTATAAAAACACAGCTACAAAAAGCAACAGCTCTAAAAAGCAAGAAATAATATTCAAATCTGCATAATTACCACTATTCAAGTACCTACGCATATCTGATATTAAAAAAACGTCTTTTGAAGTCGGGTGGGGCTGAAAGATATTTTCCTTTTTTAATTTATATAAACATTTGTAGTGGTTTCTCTTTCGTAATTTGATTTTTTAAATCTTAAAGCCCCACCCGACTTCATAAGACGTTTTTTTTATATCAGATATGCGTAGGTACTTGAATAGTGGTAATTATGCAGATTTGAATATTATTTCTTGCTTTTTAGAGCTGTTGCTTTTTGTAGCTGTGTTTTTATAGCAATTTTTTTTAGGTTTTTTGAAGGAGGTTTTTCTTTTTAATTTTTAAAAGCTTTTTATTTTTCACTTTTTTGTGGTAGGTATGTACAAGTAAATGTAAGCAATGATATAAATATATTTTATTCATATTTTCAACACTTTTCAATGGTACTCGTATAATACCTACTCCGAATAACTCAATTTCCACTTTTCGCGCTGTTAATTTTAGCAAGGGTCAGTCATGGGGTGGGTGACCAAAGTGTATTATCGCGAGCTCCTCCGTGCTTCAGAAGACACGTTAAGCCGTTAGTCCCAGCTACATTTGCACTCATTAACACCCACCAATCCGCATTGGGCCCGCGCGGTGGGTTATGGTCCATCCTATTCATTAGCCCATAAGTAAGGCTTGTATTCCAGTCCCAACAGTGACACTAAAAATGGCTGATGCGAAACCTTTCAATACCGTAGAGTAATCACTAATACACTATCCAATTTGATTTTGAAGAGTTCTCTTGAGTATCTTCGAAGTCCAAGGTCCAATGTACAGGAAATTTTAATGAAAACACCCTTAAAGTATCCTCTTTCTAACAAAACAAGAATTATCTCAATCGGTTTATAAACAAAGAAGTTATGTCTGAAGATCCGTTGAAACTCGTGCAAAAGTTACCTAAAAAATTACAGTATTTTCAGGATTACTCGAAAACTACTGAACCGATTTAAAATTTTCAAAAAATGGGACCACCTGGGGAACAAACCTGATAAAGTGGCGTTTGAATCATGTCAATCGGTTCAGCCGTTCTCGAGTAATCGGTGGACATACATAAAAAAAAAAAAAAAAAAAAAAAAAAAAAAAACAAATAAACAGACGAACATAGAACCTCCTCCTTTTTTTGAAGTCGGTTAAAAATAAAATATTCCAACACCTTACTTCTGGAGCACCTCGCTTCTTCTCGAATTAAAATTCAAACTTACAAGACATTTGGTTATTAATTTACAATGCGTTTTTTTTTTGATAGAATATTTAATATTAAATAAACACTTGTACACTATGTATTTCAGTATTGGTCTCATGGTGAAATTTGTTCATTATTATAAGTTTCAACGCTACCGCGGGATTTTACACATTTCAACACCATTTAACATTCTTTAATGTTATTCTTTTAAACAGCCATAGTGTAGAATTTAAAATCTTTCCAGGTGTCAAATTCGTTCCCTCTGGGTGGGCGTGCTGGTTGCGATACCAAGTGGCGCTGCGGTGGCCCTGGCCGTGCTGAGCGAGTACACGGCGTCTCTGGTGGGAGTGGCCATCTCGGCCTCTTTACTGCCGCCTGCTGTTAATGCTGTAAGTTGTTCTAACCCGACGACGAAAATCTAAAAAGTTGGGTACCTATATTAGAAGAAATTCAAATAGTCCCCCAAGTAGGTTTCGTGTTTTCTCACAGCTTTGTCTTATTTCGACACAAAATATATCCAACTAGTGGCCCGCCCCGGCTTCGCACGGGTGCAATGTAGTTACTAATGTGGTGAGTGTGAAGTTATTAGACTATACTACAGGATATCTATATATAGTGGTGGCCACAAAATTAAGGACGCCAATCGATTATCATACAAACGAAGTAAATTTTAAGCATTGCTTCTCCGCCAGGGACTGAGCGCGCGGTGATCTGTTGATGGCCATCCAGGGAGTGAATGGAGGAGATCCAGATTTCTATACACACCCAAGTGATCTGACCAGCATTTTAAGAGATGTAAGGATATGTTTAAAAAAGCCGCGTTTATAGTATAGAAATATATGAAAACTTACAACTGAAAATGCTAACCAGATCAGTTGGGTGTGTATTGCTAAAAATATGTTGTGCATTATCAGGATTCTCAATCTCGATCATCCAACACTTCTCTATAATACAAAGTGCAACAACTTTTACTATGGGAACAATCTTGAAATCGCGAAAAAAAATCAGCTGTTTCATACAAAAATTAATTACGAAAATATCACAATGTATGAAACAGCTGATTTTATTTTCGCGATTTCAGAGTTGGTCCCATAGTAAAAGTTGTTCAGTTTGATGGTCCCTATCTACCATATTCGGCATTAGGGGTACTTTTGTAACACCTTGTATACAACGTGTTACAAATTTCAGAGTTGGTCCCAAAGTAAAAGTTGTTCAGTTTGATGGTCCCTATATATACCATATTCGGCATTAGGGGTATTTTTGTAACATGTTGTATACCTACCACATTTCTTGTCATGTTATCCGGTTCCAAAATAAAAAGGCTATTCGGCGAGCTGACTCTCGAGCAGGCGACATTAGAGCTGGCCATGGGAGAAACAATCACTGCGCAGATCTACACCAGCCTTAAACTTTGTCCCTGTGCTTTAATAATTGTCATAGCATAGGCGACTTGACCGAATATTGTATTCTTTTAAAATTAAACTGATAATTAGATGGAATAATTTTGCACCTTATTACAACGCAATAAGGAAAAAATGACAGCACTGCCAACATAACGCCTACCTACTCTCAGGGGAAATGACCAAAGAGAATGTAATACTACGTTGAGGTGACAAATAATATTTAATTTTCTTAATTAATCAATCAAATGCACAAAAAAGTTTCAATTCCGACGTCGAAGTCAATCACAGCAAAAGTAGCTTTATATCACTTTTTAACCCTGTTAGGTAATAAATATTAAAAAAATACGAAACACGTGTTCAATTAATTTTGTGAAAGAATGTCTATGCCAAATTTCAAGTCAATCGGGCCAAGGAATCGCGTTCTCCCATACAAACTTTACCACCCTGTTTCACCCCTTTAGGGGTTGAATTTCGCAAAATCCCGTCTTAGTGAGCACCTACGCCCTAAAAGGAGCCTCCATGCAAAATTTGAGACTCCTAGCACTTGCAGTTTCTGAGATTTCGTGATCAGTGAGTGAGTGAGTGATTTTCCCTTTTATATATATAGATAACGATTCTAAAAGTCAACCAAAATTAGTAAAATTCATCATCTTGGCACGTTTTAGGTAGGTAGGTAGGTACCCATTATTTTACTACGTAAGTATATTTTAAGTTAGAAGTTAATTGCTCGCTAAGAATAGAAACAAACCCTATAAGTAATACCTAGTAGGTACCTGACAAGAGCCAATGAATTCGTGGCGAACTCGACTTTCCCGGATTTATCATTTATACGTTCTCACAGGGTCTCCTATGGTCTATCTCACTGGTCCACATCATCTATGCCGACGATGACACCAGATGGAATGGCGTTATCACCACCTCCCACTACAGCGACCACCCCGCCACGGAGCTGGCGTTGCTGGGCACTGTGTCACTCTGTCTGACTCTTGTCAACATTCTGTGCATCTTCTTAGCTGGCGTTGCGGTTTATAAGGTACGTACTCATGATCATTAAAGAAGCTTGATAGTGCAGAGACAGGGATTTTCGATGCTTTAATTCCTATCACCTACTTCCCTTACGCATTATGATTCGCAGGAATCTATTCAAGAACTTTAAAAAATGAAAAATACATTTTAAAAGGTGTTTTGCAATTTAAAATACCTAATAAGGTAAAATATATAATAAGGTAAAAAAGTCCTGGTATAGGTATTTAACATTTATTTTTTATTGTCTTCATAGGTGAAAGAAGTCTGCCCTTTGGACAAGCGAGACATACCATGGTGGCAAATGAAAAGAGATGTGCTTGAAGCACCAAAACGCAATAACGAAGGTCCTGGAGCATGGGACATGTACAGGTAAAGGAAAAGGAAAAACTACAATAATTAATTTGTCTACAATTTTTATTGTTTTAGTTTATGTGTGTGACTTCATCATCGGGAAATTTCAATTCCTTTAAAAATGTCGGGAATTATAACCCATGTATGACATAATGTCATTCTCCAAGATCCAATATATGTCTAAACCAAAACTCATCATTTTTCCAGTGGTTTAAGCGTGAAAACATAACAAAAATAACAGGCAAAGTTTGACACGCATTTAAAATATTTGTAGGTAAGTAGGCAGTATGGATTACTTGATATGCTGCATTATTTTTTACAGCAAATGGTGCAACGAACCGCTTGAGAATCCCCAACCGGCTACCGAGAATCATCCGATACAAAGTGACACTGTAACTTATCGAAGACACCAATTAGCACGACGACCTAAAGCTCACCTTATTGAAGACTACTGCCTGCAAAAGTCCCAGTAAGTAGCTATCAAATTATTCACACTTTGAATTAAAAGTGCAAATGATACAAATCGATGAGCATTATTTGACCTTCACCGTCTATTAAACCCCGTATCACACTAGCACACTATGCAGGTTCATAAGGGATTTGTGGACGATTACGACTGCCATAACCACATTATTATGTTTTCTCAAATATAGAGGAGTTTATGACTCACTGAAATATACCTATATCATGAAGGCACGGCACATAAAGATAGTTTAACTTATCTTTTTTACAGGAATCGTGAAAGTTACACACCCATAGACACAGAGATGCAATCGTTAAAGGATACTGAAACAATGAACTCCAAAAATAAGGAAGACTTACGAGTAGAAGCCCCTAGTATTATATCTAACGCCGATTCCATTGAAAATGAACCCATCAGTGACGGACGAGGAGAGAAACTTAGCGTTAATTATTATAATTACGGATACGAAGACAAAGAAACCAAGAACTTCAAAAGTGACACTTATTATCCTACTATACAACCATCTTCAAACTTAACTATTGATGCGAAGAATCATGGAATAGTTTTGGGGAATAAATCGTTCCATGTATAATCACAGTATTAGTAAGTTAAGTAAGCCCCTTTTTAGTTCAAATCTTTTATGATAGGTAACTTTAGAAAAATATGAAATATACTTAGTTGTGTATAAACATAACTTAGTTTTTTTTTAATTTGATTATGACCGCTCAATTTGCGTGCAAAACTGGCGTAATTATAAAATCTCTCCTACTACTACTTATAAAGCTAAAGATAAAGCGATTTTACATTTTTATCCTTGCAAATATTACTTACTTATAAGAAATCCCAAACCAAACCATTCAATTTTATGCTTTTAAATAGCATAATTTCTAATCAATAAGTTTCACGAGCCGTAATTACTAAGTCGAGTGAGAACGTCCTTGCAGACAAACCATATATTTGGTTTTGCGAGACTTGTATTTAAATAATGTCAATGTAATTGTTCCTAATAAAAAACAATAAAAAAAAAATTGCAGTTTAGAAAGTTTAAAACTCGCTAGCTCCGTTGGTAACTTTAAAGATCAAGTTATATTGCATTTAACTTTAGATGATCGCGAATTGCGACAGCATTCGTAATTTCAGCAAGAAAATTGTTCCGAATAAAAGTTTAGTCATCGTTTGAAAAAAAATTGCAAGAAATATTATTCTTTATCAACTGAAAAAAAAACCATCACCTATCCAAGTAGGTACCTACCTATCTTGTTTCTAAAGGCTATCCAACATACAATCTTCAAATGGCATTTAGCCTTGACGCTGATAGTTATGTGTACCTATAGAAATATTACCACAGAATACATAATAGTACAAGTATTATTACCAGCACCGGTCTAATACACAAACTAATTAGTACTAAGCAAAAGAGCCATAGGGACGTCCTCATTGCTAGCATTGACTTTGATCTCAACAGAAGTATTATGTAAACAAAAATGCCATCTGGAGTGATTTTCATCGTCTGCATACCTTCAAGCAACTACGAGCATATTCTAAAATTTGGAAAACCTCGGGATATGATTTCTATAGAAGATTCATCAGCACAGTCCAAGCCATGTCGCTTGGAGGTTGAATTGCGCAACAAGAAATCCAAGAGTATTCCAATACATTTAACCCAGGAGTATTACAACGAAGCCTTCAATCCTACTTTGGAGAATATTAAGGAAAATGACGATTTTTTTACTATGGAAAGTGTAAGTTAGTATGTAAAGAGAAGTTTATTGAAGAATTTTGTATTTAGTGCGGAGTATCCCTAAACTTGATGCAATTTCCGGGACTTTTATAAAATAGGGCTATTTTCCGAACAGATTTTACAAGAATTGTTAAAGAAGCTGTGCGTTGAACACGTAGTATGGGTGAGTGACAAGATCGGCAACTATCAGGAAGTCATCTTTCCTCTTCCCATTGGAGATCAGTGTGAGACCATGCTTCACTGCCTCACACAACTCGGTATCGGCGTGCGATGCAAATCCATCGTCAGGTACTGACTTTTCTAGATTGTTACCTACCTTGAGATGGAAGTTTGTATGAGACTTCCGCAAATTTTAATGCTAGAGGTCTGAAAATTGATATAGGGACTCCTTGTTAAGAAAAAGTGAAGTTAGGGCTTGTAGAGTTAGGGCGTGTAGAGTTAGAAGCTTGGCTTCTACATGAGGTCTAATAGCTTTTTGACAGTGCGAGCCATATGGTCTCGCTTGGCAAGATTTTACATGAAAATGTTTTGGTGGGATTAATTTGTACTAAAGAAAAACATAATACAACCGTCATAAAGAAATCTATACTTGGAGCGAAGACCATGTACACACGACGGCACCTCAGACTATACATGTTGACCTTGAGACCGACTTTATGCCCTACGTAATAAAAGCTGTTTTCGCAGTTTAACTGTATAACCATAAAGCACAAAGTTAGTTTTGGAAAAGCGTGTGCCTAAACCGGTGGACTGACATAGAATGATAATGGTTCCTTTATCATGCACTTAATATTATTTTAATCTTCACTTTCAGTGTACTTCCATGTAACGTAGTGCATTCTGCTTTAGACTGTGAGCAGGCTGATGAAGACACACTGTTGTAAGTATATTAAAACTTACTTCTTCTGTGAGTCTCGTCTCATTGAATAAAATGTAGTTTTCTCTGACTCTGATTTCAAGTGACTATGTCGAAAACAGACGTAAGACCGAAGATGCTAAACGGTGGCGCAGTTTCGTAGAGTCCATCAGATCGAAGCTGACTGTTAAGCAAGTGGTCGATGGTGTCCGTGGCGGAGGAGAGTTGTCCTTCGACTATTTGACCCTCATAATCACGGCCGAGTGAGTAAATTCACAAGTAGTTTTGAAGTGCATACCTAGATGAAAAACAAAAACACGACACCCACACAGTCAAAGCTTAAATGGACGTAACTGCATCTATTACTGGCTTCAGATACAATTTCAATAGATCCTTACAAATAGTCCACCTGCTATTACGGCTATGCGCTTCTATAGTATCTTACTATAGACTATAGCAAACGTACCCCTTTCCCTTGGTAAAAATATATCCCATATATAAAACGTTCTGCTTAACTCCAACGCAATGATCTGTTTTTAAACACCAATCTTAAAACAATTTCATTCAGTTCCCTAGCAGCACTCGGCCTCGTCGAGAACAACGCTTCCAACATCGTGGCAGCCATGCTGGTGTCTCCTTTGATGGGGCCCGTCATGTCCATCACCTTCGGCACTATCATCGCCGACCGGAGCCTCGTCAGGAGTGGCTTCGAGAGTCTCGTCTTGGGAATGCTCCTCTCATTACTATTTGGATTCATCTTTGGACTCATTTTGGGCAGTACTGAAATGCCTTGGGGTTTTGGTGACTGGCCCACGGAAGAGATGAAGTCTAGGTAAGTAATCATCTAGCTAAGCTAGATTCTAGCTTTTCAATTTAAAAACTCTCTGATTGTCGTCCATAATATAGTATATTGAAACAAAAATTGCAATAATGTTCTTAGTTTATTGACCGAGCAAGCGCGAAGCGTCTCTGGTTCAGTTTGGGCAAAAATGCTTACGTATGTCCTTCCGGCGTCCGGATGTCCGTTTGTTCTTCTCTACCTACAGATCGCATTTCTCAACCGATTTTTGTAAAATTTTGTGAGCAGGATCGATAATTAGGTACCTACTTATATAGATTTTTGGTCGATTCAGTTATTCGATTTTTTTTTTCAAAATGGCAGAGATATGTAAAAAACCCATATTTCAGCCGTATTGAAATATTTTCAAAAATAATACAACCTTATTTGTTAGCGCGGTGCAAAGCAAATTTTGTTTTTTATTTTTATAAGACTCAAAACTTCATACTTCAGAATTAATCAAAATATTTCTGGCCAATATTCGAAATTTAAAAATAATATAAGGTTGTGATAGAACTTATGACTGCGTATATTATTTATTTGTTTCTAAAGACAACATACAATTTGAGCTCCTTTTAACGCGAGGTCTTCAGCTCACGGAGCCACTAGTTTTATCCATAGAAGAGCCTTGAAATTACTTACATTCGTCGCGGTGTCCATAAGTAAAACTCTTCTGTAATTTTCCTTCAAAGTTACTTAGTTATACAAGGTGTTACAAAAGAACCCCTAATGCCGAATATGGTAGATAGGGACCATCAAACTGAACAACTTTTACTATGGGCCCAACTTTGAAATCGCGAAAAAAAAAACAGCTGTTTCATACAAAAATTAATTACGAAAATATCAAAATGTATGAAACAGCTGATTTTTTTCGCGATTTCAGAGTTGGTCCCATAGTAAAAGTTGTTCAGTTTGATGGTCCCTATCTACCATATTCGGCATTAGGGGTAGGGTCAGGTAGGGAACGGTGACTCAGTCGGGTACAATGACTCGCGACGATATTTCCCATAAAGAATAGCAATATCTATCTATATTTCTCATTTATCGGTAGCGCTTAACAGCCAAACACGTACAAACCAGTGATCCCCCCGCTCCGGCGCCGTTCGGTCGTGATACGAGTCCGTATTTGTCTTCGTGCTTAAAAAATACTATTTAAGGTAAGTTACACGTGTTTTTATACACTAAAATTTAAAGATTTTGATAATTGTTAGTGTGTATATGGAAAGTGACGTTATTATACTAGGCAATGGCATAGAATTGCTCGCCTTTCGTCAAATCTGTTAAAATTGGTACGTCCGTGAAATCAAAATGGCGACAGCGTGTTCAGTGGCTCAAAAAACAGAGGTATACAGTGACTCAGTGAGTCACTGTATACCTACATGAGTCACTGTATACTTACGTGAGTCACTGAGTACTTGTACATATAAATAGAAAAGTTTAATTTTACAAAGGAAAAAATAATATTTTATGCCATAAAACCTAATTATAATGCAGTACCTACCTACCAATTATCAAAACGAGAAACAATCTTTTAAACCCATTTATACCTAACTAAAATAATGTAATGTTTTTGAAAGTTTGTTTTTAAAATAAAATTATTTGCGCACAAACGAAATAAAATCTGATTGATTGCTATAAATTTTATATAAAAAAAGTCTATAAACAATGACGCACTTCAGCATCAACAAAGTAAGGATTAATAAATGGCAAAGTATTGGATTAATAAATGTTTTTTATTTAATATTGTACTGATGAGCAACTGTGTACTGTTAGAGTCACTGTGTACTACAGGGTCGAGCACTTTTGCACTCGACTGTTTGCACTAAACATTTTTTTTTTAATTTTATTGATTTTTTAAATTCTAATCGCCATTATGTTGTCTATTAGATTACTTGCTTGAAAATAAAAATATATAAAGGATCTCAAACAACAAAGAAAAAAATTTGAGAAATTGGTTGATCTCAATTTTGTCAGTATTTTATTCTTATTATAGCTACTACGTGACAGATTTTGATGCCTAATATGTTTAAAATATAATTCTGACATACCTAAACGAATAAATATGATTAAATATAATAAATGTTTTCCATTCAATTTTGTACTGTTGAGCAACTGTGTACTGTTAGAGTCTCTGTGTACTACAGGGTCGAGTCACAGTAGCCCAGTACCAGTACACAGTGGCCCATTTCCCATTTTTTAAAAATAAATATCGGACGTCTATAATAATGCCTTATTTAAAAAAGTAATAATGAAGGGAGCAACATTAATAACTAAAGCATGTTGACTGAGATTTTCAGGTCGGTACTCCAACTGTTTCTTTATAATTTGTGTGTCCGAAAAAATCCGAGCCACTGTTGCCGACCCGACCCTACTTTTGTAACACATTGTATAGAGGTACAAAGTTAATGCATTTTAACACCTACCTACTTATTCTTTTTTACTGCTGCTCTGTTGATGATAATGTTAGGTCAATATTTCAGGGGAAATGTAAGGTCTCTGTGGATGGGCGTGCTTTGGGCCCTCACTTCCGGGACAGGCGTGGCCCTGGCCCTGCTCCAGGGCAGCGCTGGACCACTGATCGGAATAGCGATATCGGCCTCTTTACTACCTCCCGTTGTTAATTGCGTATGTTTTTTTTTTCTAGTGCTTTAATATTTTTACAAGATTTTTGTAGTTTTGCATACCTAGGTAGGTGTTCTCTTTGAAAAAGTTTTCAAGCATTTACGAGCCGTTCATAAATTTTAGTGATGCAAATGTGCATCACTAAAATCGACTAGATATAGTATTATTTTATTCTATACGCTGCCAACTTTGTCATCCGATTGAATTCTATTTCCATATAGTACGCCATTTTCCATTTTTACATCCCCAATGCTGGGGCACTTCCTTATTAGGCTTTTCTTATTTTTCTTCTTTAAGGAGGATAGGCCAACATACAAAAATACGGGCCAACCCAATGGAAATCGGTAGGTGTTAACGACTGCAAATGCAGCTGGAACCAGCGGCTTTAACGTGCATTTTGAAGCACGATGAAGTTCGAGATAATTATTATTTTTTTAAGTCAAGTATCCCATGATCGAACTAGCAAAAGTTGCTCAACCAAAGCTAACGCACGCCGAATTAGCTAAGTACCTTCTCTACCTAGCTCCTCAATTCTCGTTTATTTTTAGGGTTTGTACTGGGCTCTAGCTTGCATATGGCTACTGTATCCCGGTGTGAAGATACCCCACATCAAAGGAGAGGCTTACGTTGGCAACTCTAGCTACGTGCCTCTGTACCACGACTACTTGCCGATTGAATTTGCAGTTAATGGTAGGTACCTATCTAATAATACATTTTTTTAACCGGTAATAGGTTAGGTAGTGCTACTTACTGGAAGCTGAACTAAAGTATATGAGCTAAAGCAAAGGAAAAAAACCGCAAATCTTAAATATTTGTCTCTAACAACACCTAACTGACAGCCAAGCCTTGATTTCGTTGTAATTGAAATTGAAAAATCCTTTATTTAAATAAGCTCACAAATAAGCATTTTCTTGGTTTTTTTTTATCCCTCCCTGTTATTAAAGAACAGGGCCTTAAGATAGGTACCTACGTGGATTTACCGAGTCTCAAAATACATTCAACTTAATTGCAGTTGTGCGTGTTTCAAAGGAACATCAGATCTACCTTGCGTATTTAATCTTTACAGGTATAGTAAGTTGCTGCCTAACCATTGTCAACGTTATCTGCATATTTATAACTGCAATAATATTCCTGAAAATAAAAGAAGTGGCCGCCCCGTACACGTCGACGCCAGATTTGCGCAGGTTTTGGGAGCAAGACATCAGAGTGGCCAGGGAGGCGAACCGGAGCAACTTGGACAGGGGAGAAACAGATGAACGCACTGAGTAAGGATTGTCGTATCTTTGCTGTTTTAAAGACGAATATTTTATTTGATTTTATTACGTCAAGATTCAAGAAAACAGGTCGAATCGTATTCGCAGTACGCACTGGCAACGTCGCGTTCGCAACGAATGAGCGTTGGCTCATTGTTTGCCACCTGACCCTACTTACAGTTTTCATGACAAAATGCTACTTACCTAGTTATTGTTTTCTGAACTTGTTCTGAAAAGTAAACTGCTCGAGAAAGAATACCAGATTGATATAATTTCAGATTGGTATTGGATGATCTGGATCAAACAGACGAGGATATAAAAGACAAATTGGAAGCAGCCGTACAAGAAGCTCTGGACGACGAAACATACAGGAAAGTTCAAAGAATGAGCTACCAGAGCCATAATGCAGATGAGGTAACATTTACGAAGTCCCAAAATAAATACCTACCGTGTTATTCAAAGGTTATTCATAAAAAAGGCTTAATAAACCAATTTTAGTTAAAATGTGTTTAAGACAAAACTTAGATCATAATAGTTACGAAAGAAAAGACAAAACACTTCTTTAACTGAAATAGGTTTATTGGTTTATGCGTTTTTGTTATTTATAAACAACATCATTAACACGGCGTCTTTAGTATTTTGTTAGCTACTACTTTCTAAACTGTTTTATGAAGTAAGGATAACCAGTAAGTGTTCCAAAGAGCAGTTCTATCTAAGTAGGTACCTACAATAGCAATCGGGTTTTTGTCAACCCGAAACGCAGCTCACTGGGTCTTTTAATTTCCTAGAACGTTTTAATTTATGACAGCGTATTATTCTTCTAGGTCATAAGGACGATAGGACTGCACCCTCGCGCTCCTATCTCCACCAGATCAAGTGTTGCATCTTCACCACGGTCCTACAAAGCACCTCCCAAAAACAGCAACGTTGGCGACATAGCAGCCCTAGACAAGATACTTTCATCACTTCTCGGCATGAGCAATCGCAGGTCTTTCTACTCACACAGGGGAACTCCGAGGTCCAGCCGACTCCCATTCCAATCAGGCTTAACACCCAACAGGCGTTCAGAGTCGTGGTCTGAAAGAATATTCGAGAACACAGTGGTTAACAGCGTCATTAACAATTTGAAAGCGAATAAAAGAAACTCGCCCGATGAAGAATTCTTTTTAACTCCTAAATAAATTAACAGATTTTTTATGATTTAATAAGTTTTAACGAAATTAACTCATTCAGTAACTGAACTCGCATCCTCTCGTGAGTCTGATAACTGTTATTGGAGTGTTAGGACCACTACCACCATGTATGGTAGGTACCATACTGTGAGCTTTCTCAAGATTGGGTAATTACAGACTTAAGCATTGAAGGAACCATATTATTATTTGTTATTACATCATACATTAGAAATCATGTACCCACCTAAATCCCGAAATAATTAAATATTATTAACTAATTTGAATATCATTGTTTCAGTCTAGCTAAGTAGGTCTAGCTAAGTAGTCTAGCGAAGAGTAATCAGGTAATTCTAAATTCTAGGTACCTAGGTAGATAATCTAAAGTTCCTATTCAGGTAATCACACACAAAAGAGAGTACAATTGAAAGTGTATTTTTTTACGGAAAGAAATTTATTAACTCATTAAATTGTATGAGGTATACAATATCAATATTATGTCTTTATTACAACAATAAACTGTATAATTTACAATTACGTAACATTAATACTATCACAGCACTTGTTGATTAAAGTGTTTGTTGTACTTTCACAATGGATCCTTACTAATAACTAGGTAAGTATTTACCTACTAATAATGCACAATTATTCTGAGGCCAGTGTATGATAAGTGTAAAGAGCTTTTAGACCTTCCTGAATAAAGGATCCGATATTCAGTCGCTCCTAAATTCAGACAAGTTTAATTGCATTCAGGAAGGTAGGATCCGATTTAGCATCCTCAATTCAGGATGACAAGGTCTGCGACATAACGGATGCTAAATTAAGGAGAGTGTAATCGCAGTTAGGACGCTCCGCCACAGTAGTCATTGAAATAAATAGCGACTTTTGCTCCGACACAATAAAGCGCAATTCAGGTCGGACACCGCTACAGTTCCTACGACATCTCTTCTCCCTCTTTCTGACGACGCTAGGGTTTGTTTAAATCAGGGATTCCCAAAGTGGTCAATATCGACCCTTTGGGATCGAAATCAATTTCCCAGGGGTCGAAATAAACGAATAATTATAATATTAATTATGAATTACACTTGATATTTAATAGGACTTTTAAAGTAATTTGGCTATGGGGGTCTGTGGTATCAGTTCATTTTGGAAAAGGGGTCTCTTGCCCAAAATAGTTTGAGTATCCCTGGTTTAAATGAACTACGTTGTCGATACCTTGCGGCTCAAAGGGCGTAACATTAGTAGTTATTATTCGAACATAGACATTACTATACTAGGTACTAATTTGCCAAGCGAATATCCAAATTAGTAGTTACGAATTATTCGAAAAGTAGAATCATTCGGCATCGCGCATCGCTAGTAAAAAATATCATTTAGTATTATATTTTTTAAATAACGGTTATATAATATTATACAACATGTTACAAAAGTACCCCTAATGCCGATTATGGTATATAGGGACCATCAAACTGAACAACTTTTACTTATCGATACGATATACATATATTTGATTCATTCGCCCATCCCTATTAAGGACGCTGAATCAAGGAAGGTGTAATAAGCTCTGGCGACTAAATAAGGGATGCTAAATCGGACTCTGAATATCGCATCCGTAATTCAGGAAGGTTTAATAAGCTCTTAAGTTTTTTGAATTCGTTTTAGTACCTAGGTATTAAAGTAATAACACCTACAAGCACTTGCGTAAGTCGCATTTCAAATATAAGGAGGTATTTAAGAGTGATGAAAATAAAGAATTTATAGATGTCTACGATAAGCAAGTATCGCAATGAAGTAAAATAATAAACCCAAAGCATGAATTGTGACTAAATTTTTCTAGTTGCATAGAAACCAGCCACTGCGTTCGCGCGCGCCATCAATTAATAAAACTAAGGCGTTGTTGTCTATAGTCTGTTTATCCTTAGTAGGTATCTAGACTAGACACTATGCCGAAGTTACGCTACCGAAGTTCGGCCAAGTTACGCCTGCCCCCCTAGCATGACCATAGAAACACGATATATATCGCGTTATATATATTTTATCGACACCCAACTGTCAAAATCCATTGCCTTTTGACAGTTAAGTAAACGTGATTAAACGCTATATCATATCGCGTTTCAGTGGAGGGCTGCAATACTTTAATTACGTAGCGTTTTTTTTTATTAAACGTCGCGTACCTTCGGCATAGTGTGTCTAGCCACTTACAATGCGATTAATTTAACAATGTACAACTGAAATAGCTTACTTCAAAGCGCTTGCGGTACAAAACGACGTAAGTATTTTGTTTCGATCTGTAAAGTTTACCCTTCACCCAAGAATTTTAAATTAATTCTAATGAATTTAAATTTTGTTATTCATATATGTATATAAAATTATTGAGTATAGGCTAGTAGAGTAGAGAAGGCTTGTTGTTAACTTGGTTCCAGTGCTTTACACTAATACGAAAAGTTTATTTTAATAATAACGCGACAATTAAGCCACCCCTCGATTATGAGCTTGTAGGTAGAATTACTTCATTATATTTTTATTGTATTACAAAATTTACTTTTTTTTTTCCTCATCATTAGGTTTATGAGCATCTGTCTTGAAAGAATTATTTTTCACTTGTGAAGAATAAACATCGTATCCAAGAGATATGATATTGTCATAAAGAACTCTATATTTAGTAGGTAAGAAATAAAAATTAATCACTTGTGCAGGTGGCCACACCATCCATTCTGCCTTATACAGTGTTGAAAATTTGTCACCAACTTCCTCCTTGAAATTTCTCAATGGGTCATTTTCAAGTAAGGCCAAACTAGCAAAAAAAGTTAGAATCATGATAGGTGAAAATATCAATTGATCAAGTAATAGCTTCTTTGCAACCATGTCAAATGACTTTCCAATTATGAACTTGTCTAATACTTTATACCAGTTATGACACAGAACTCCAACTGCAGCACCAGAATAGGCCATATTTAATGTTCTTTTTGGTTCATAATTCTGTTGCTGTTTCATATAAAGTTCATAAGATTGTTCTATTGAATCTCCTAGGGCTGACAGGCTTACAGATATGGTAACATTGGTGTATAATAAATATTTGTCACTGAAGGCTAGGCTTACAACTTTTCTGAAATGCTGTACACAGCCAGAATTCCTGATGTTGGCTGCCAGCCTCTTCCAAGACATGCTTAGTACTTGCATTGCCTCTTACCTGAAAATAATAGGAAAAAAAGATATATTATTGTGCTTAAGATAAAAGCTCTGCTCTACTAGGTGCATATACCAAATAAAAATACGAAATACTATAATGGTACAACATAACAATTTTAATAACTACAAATTAAAAAGTCATGCATGTACTCAATAATTTATTAACAAACAATTTAATTTATCATAACAAAACAAGCACAATCTTAGCAAAAGCTCTATACATTTTCACTATCGTCTTTTTCTTTTGTCTTAGATTTACTATGCTTCACATGTGATGTGTAAACATCATATCCAAGAGATATCATGTTGTCATACGCAACTCTGAATCTTGTTGGTAGGAAATAGAAGTTAATAATTTGTGCTGGTGGCCACACTAGCCATTCAGCTTTATAAAGAGTCCAGAATTTATCTCTCACTTCCTCTGTAAAATTTTCTAAGGGATTTTGTTCAAATATAGCTACAGTTGCAAAAAATGATATAATAATTAGAGGTGAACACAAACATTGATCTAGCATCAATTTCTTCAGGACCATATCAAAAGAGCGTCCAATAATGACTTTATCTAGGAATCTATACCAGTGATGGCATATGACACCTGCAGTAGATCCTGATAGTGCCATTTGTGATGATCGTGATACATCAATCTTTTCAATTTCTTTTGTATGAAGTTCATAGCTCTGCTCTAATAAATCTCCCACTGTAGATATCCCAGTTGATAGCAAAACATTGGTGTAAAATAGATTTTTGCGATTAAATGCATCATCTACTGCTTGTTTATATGAAGTGTAAGCTTTAGAAAACACTTTTCTGATAGGCATTAGAAAATGCAAAGATTTTTCACCTAGAACAAACAGAAGGAGATTGTTAATAGTCTTTTAACACCATTTTACAACAATGTTTGCTAAACTAGGATACTATTACAAGACCTGCCTAGGTGCGAGGTCTAAAATGACAACTTATACAAAAGTATTAATTAATTACAGATTTTTTTTTTACTTATTAGAAAAAAAAGCAGCATAATAACATTTCAACCTTTATCCTAATCTCCTGCTTAGGTGTATTAGGTTAATTCAGGAGATTAGGTTTTACACAAACCATATTTAATTTTGGATGTTTTTAAGTACTCTGTTTTGCGTAGCTTTTTACGTTACGTTTTACTAAACAAAGCTACATCGGGATCGGTCACATGTTCCGCCCTTAGTGAATAATGAAAGATATAAGTTCAAATTTCAATAAGTAAGTATAAAAACAAACAAGCATTGCATTACATAAGACTTGAGCGTTATCATGACATCTGTAAAATAAAATTCACAAAATAATGCATTGAATTTACTTACATTATGCCCCAAACAGAGAAATTGCACATTCAAACCTTTCTATATGATTCTCACTTATTGCACCTTGGCTGATATGATCAACGCCAAAGTATGTACATATATGTTATAATTTATATTTTTTACGTTCCTTTATGTATAATTTCATTATCATTCTGTTGGCCTGGCTATAACCTCATTTAAAGCAAATTTTAGAAAGAAGGAAATTGTAGAAGGAAGTAAATTTTAATTGACTTGATTGGTCGCTGACGTCGCTGTCGTCTTGACGTGAGTTGACTTTTTTTTGTCAGTTGTCATGACATGTCACCTTGTTGCTTGACATTAGGGGGCTTCTTCTTCTTCTTCTTTTTTGTTATGGCAATCTACTTTCCTCTTGGAAGTAATTTTTGCCAGTGTCAAGTGTTAAATAGTTCAGTGGTAGGTGGTAGATATTGTTTAATTTTTCATTAGAATGCGGGTGCATCGCATTCCAATGCTGCTTGGAGCATTTGGCACCAAGTATATCAAGACAGTTTACTCGGTTAGTTCTGCCGAGGAAGCTACCACTTCAATAAAAGTCTCAGCTTCACACAACCAAGATCGCGCCTATTTCAATTATCCCACATATTGTTCAGTTGCGTAGACACTTGTACCATATAACTGCACCAATTTTAAGACACAATATCCACTATGAATCAATTTGAAAATAATTAAAATAGACACCAAACCGAACTCGACAAAATGGCGCCAAAAACTCATTAGGGGGCTTACCATCATAATTGCTACTTCGTTTATTATTATTTTATTTTATTTTTTTATTTCAGAAAACAAGTTCTATACAAGAGTCACAGAATTTCAATTTATACAAAATTAACAAATTACAAAATAAATAAAAATTAAAACAGTATGACATTATTTGCCTGCACATGTACCATGTCACAGTGATACACGTACTGGCAGTCAAAGCGCTCGGCAAAAGCGCACAGGACACTGTTTGGGCTGGCCCGCACCCTGCGCACCAGGGATGTGCATCTCTTGCACATGGTTGTGGAAAAACAATCCACGCGCGCTTCAGCGAACATCCCTGAGGCGCTACAGAATCGAGGCAGCCCCAACAGAGTCCTGAATGCATTATTGAATTGGACGCGTAAGGCGCCGTACTGCTTCTGCGTATAACTCACCCACACACTGCTCGTATAGAAGGACGTGCAAAATGCCCTGAATAGGGTTATTTTGACGTCTCTAGAACAGCGAGCAAATCTGCGGGCTATCATATTCGCACGAACAGACAGCGCCCTACGCTCCCTTTCAATATTCGAATTGTCTTTCAGGTCCGGGGTTAGAATGTGCCCAAGGTACTTAAATTGTTCCACTCTATTAAGGGGACAGCCATACAAACTAAGTTTGGGTGTTTGACTCAGGAACCTTCCCCGAGTCTGAAAGATCATCCACTCGCTTTTCTTCACATTATAAGTCAAACCGTGTTGTTTAGCATATTTTTCGCAAATGTCAAGCAGCTGTGACAGTCCACATACAGAGGCACTCAGCAGCACCATGTTGTCCGCGTAACTAATATTATTAAGGCAGACTCCATCAATATGGCAGCCGACATGTGTGCTGCTGAGCTCCTCCACAAGTCCGTTTACATACAAATTAAAAAGTTTTGGCGATGTCAGCCCTCCTGCCTCACGCCGCACTCCAATCTGTAAGGTGTCGAATACGCCCCCGACCACCGGACAACGTTGATCTGGTTCAGGCACAAATAAAAACTTACCAAAGAAAAGTAACAACGTATCACATACATCTAAAAACTCAAACCCACTTAAATTCCGTAATCTAATCCATTTTTTTTCTCCGTTTCCCAAATTTTTACTCAACATTACAAATCGTACGAACCAAGAAAAAAAGTCTGTGATTCATTGTTTGTAGTCTGTTTGCCTGTGCTGTCACTGTGTGTTATTGTCAATCCGTGTCATTCATTCATGTCAACAATCAATCGTGTCAGTGTCAATAAAGGAGGTTTCTTTTTCGGCGCTTCGTCGGCGTCTTTTTTGCAAATTCTCTAAAACTTAAGAAGAAAAGTTTAATTTATTAGAAATGGCAGGTCAGTTTATTGTAGTTGGTTTCATGTATGACATATTATGATATTTAAATTTGTTTAATATTAATTTCATTAATATTAACAAGTTACAACGCACCACTAGTCCAAACACCTTGATGCTTTCAAGCTTTGATTTTAAAAAATCAAAGCTTTCAAGTACCTAATAATCAAAGATTTTTGTAATAATTTTTTTATTTACTTAAATTACTTAAGTGAAGTTCTGTTACAGATAAATTAACCTTAGATAGGCAGGCTATGAAAAATAGAGCAACATCTCATCTAAGAATCTATGTTGGTGGTTTGACTGACCAAGTTACAGTGGATGATTTGTATGAACATTTCATACAGTTTGGACAAATAAATGGCATTATTGTAAACAGGAACTTTGGGTTTGTTCAATTTGAAACAGAAAAAAGTGCACAAGATGCAATTGCTAAAGCAGATGGGAGTAATTTGCAAGGAAAAAATATTAGTGTAAGGACCGCCCAGACAAATACTGATAAAAGGTTAGTTATTGTATCATCATTACAATAAATAAGGGCTTAAGTAAATGCTGGATGCACTGAAATATAGACCCAAGTATTATATTACCAATTCACAATAGTCTAGTCACCATAACTCCAATCCAGTGTAGTCTAGTTAAAATACTAGGTACCATTAGGTTGCAGTTAGAATAATGTAAACACTGAAATTAACTATAGACTAGTTACAAATGATTGTGCTCATCATAAAATAATAGCAAACAAACTTACTTTTGCATTTATAATATTAGTGAGGATTTGTTTATCTTTCCAACAGACACACGGAAACTGTAACAGTGCAGTCAGATATTCAACCAGCAGTAGCACTGTCGGACAACATGCCTGTGGCCAGTGATGATCTAGGTGAAGATCCTTATGACAATTATGGCAACTTCAAAGGGGAACAGAGTAAGACAAACATTCTGATATATTGATTTTGTTTTGTCGTTGAATTGATATACTTTGATGTAACAATTTGGCTTCAGACTTGTCAATTGAAAATGGGAGGTGTAAAGTTTTAGTAGTTGTTTTTGTATTAGTTATTTAATTCACCATTGCCCCAGGGGCCGAATGCGGTGGGATAACAATGAAATATCTATTATGTCTCATTTTCCAGGCCTTGATGGGTTAATGTAATATAGGTGTATTTTTAACCTGTAGCTAAATAAGTCACGTAATTTAGTTATTGCCAATGATTAAACTGTAAACCTTTGCATGCACAAATATTACTATAACATAGTGATATCAATATATCAATTTCTGCCTGATAATATAACTGACTGTATACCTGTGATATCTGTTAATGGTCTGTATTAAGAAATTAATTTGATGTTATATTTACACTCAGATTACGGAGATGAAGGCTACGAAGATGGCTACAATCAGTCTTGGGAAGTGAGAGAGGGGACCCGTGGCGGGCCGCGAGGGCGCGGCATGCAGCGCGGCAGAGGCCGTGGTGGAAGAGGTCGCGGAGCACCCGGCTTCAGAGATCGATCCCCAGTACCTGCTCGAGGTATATAGGGTGGAAATAAAAGACAGTAGTTGCGAGGGAAAGTACCCTAAATATGTATTATGGCAAATTTTAGTAAATAGAAACATTCCTTTATTTATTTAAATAAGTAAAACTGCATTTAAATATTTTTGATTAATTGCTTGTAGTGTTGAAAAAATAACATCATGATGTCAATTAATTTAAAAAATGATCAATTTCTTCCGAGTAACATAGTATCTTAATTTAAAGGCAGACCCAAGAAAGAAAGAAAAATGGTAGTTTAGTTCAACAAAAATTGGTGTTCCTACTTAATCTTCTTAATTTTTTTAAAAAATATTTGAAGGTAGTTTTATTTTTTTTTTAAATAAAGAAATGTTTCACTTCAGTAAAATTTGCCATCATCAATATTTAGGGTATTTCCACCCTGTATATTACTCCTTATTTTTATGGTGCCTCTCCAACTGGTGAAGGGTAACCAGTCAACATTCTGTTAACATTTGAATTTGAACCACATATTTAGTTTTTAAATTTTGAGATTTTAGCATTCACAGTGCTATTTTTATATAATACTAAATAATATACTAGAAAAATTACGACTCGCACCAGATCATGTTCTCGGACGGGAATCGAAAAATTCAAAATTCAAAAAATTCAAATAATTTTTAAAATTGCTATCCAACGACACCCCACACTATGAGGTAGACAAGAAAAAAAATTACATCCCCACTTCACATGTAGGGGAGGTAACCTAAAAAAAAACATTTTTCATAATTTTACTTCACCACTTTGTCGGCGTGATTGATATGTATTAAAATACAACTTTCTAGTACTAAGCGTATAGAAGTCCATCTGTGCGAGGACAATCAAATAATAAGCTACTCTCGCTGTACGGTAATAAAGTACAATGTCTTATTGCTCGGCGCTGCGAGCCTTTTATTATATTCACCTCTTTCTGTCGCGTTAGTCACGTAGCTCTGTCTCAACCGACACACGACATTCCTCGTGCGCTGGCTCGACTGAGTGAGCCGCCACAGTAGGCTAATATACAAGTTGAAGCGCGGAGTGAGCCCCCCTGCCTAGTCATCTTTGACTAATTGTCTTTCTAGTTTTGCAAATGCAGCCGAGACTGCAAATGCAGCAAATGCACTTTCAACTGCAAATGCAGCCGGGACCAACGGCTTAACGTGCATTCCGAAGCACGGAGGAACTCGAGATAATAATTTTTAGGTCACCCATCCCATGACCGACCGTTGCGAAAGTTGCTTAACTTCCGCAATCGCAGAGCCAGGCGCTAAACCACTGCGCCACCGAGCTCCTCTCCTGTTTGTACGTGACTTTTATCTCTTTTATATTTTACAGGTGGCTATGACCGTTTCTCTCATCCAGACTACCCTCGTGCTATACCGGTAACAGAGAGAAATGACTGTGAAATTATTGTCGTGTCTAAAGCCTTAACGTAAGTCTATATAACTGTAATATGCTATCGATGTTATTTGTATTTTTAAAATACCTACTTTTAAGTTAAATGTCTGTATTTTTCTTCAGTGAATATGCAGAATACATCGAAGGCCGATTAAAGCAACAAGGAATAGTAGTTGATTTACTATTCCCAATGGAAGACGTACCGATTGGCAAGGTTCTGGGCAACATAGCGTCTCGAGGCTGCCTCTATGCTATTTTAGTCATGCCACAGAACCAGGAACATAGATCGCTAACGTTGACCATATTACATGGCTTACCGCAAGGTGAGCAAAACCTTCTATTCCTAAACTTTATAATCTAAAATTAATAGCTTTGTACTTATGCCACTTAGTATAGTACTATACAGTGAAAAATTAAAAGGAATTTGCTTTCGAAAGATGTAAGGATATGACTTTTCAAAAGATGATGCATGAGTCACACTTCTTTCGAAAACAAAGCGATGACGAAGATTTTAAAGGGCCTGAGTTGAGTGAGCATTACCGCGCGTCCTGCGTCTTACGCCTCGGCAACCATTGCGCGGTCGCGACGAGCTGGGAGGCCGACATCGAGACAGCGCGCAGTGGTTGCAGAAACGCAAGATGCAGGACGTGCGCGCGGTGATGTCGTGTGACCAAATAGTTTGCCTTTCATAAAAAAGGAGTTGAACAGATTCCGTTTCCACAGAGCACCGCAACATGCCGCTAGAAGACGCGCTACAGTTGCTATCGCGCAACTTCCAAGAGGTGCAGCGCGGGGGGCCGTCCGGCCGCGAGGCGGTGTACGCGCTGCTGGGGCAGCTGGCCGACGGCCGCTCGCTCACCGTGCTGCAGTATGATAAAGTTATTGAATATTTGCAGGTACGTTCTGCAGTTACTTTTTTAATATGTTCTTGTATCGACGAACTAAAATCTATGAAACAAGCATTCCGCTCAAAAATACCACCACGCAAAATGACAATCGAGTGACATTGTGCACACTGGTTGCATAATAGCGACCATAATCTGTATGTCGCATAGATATTTTCTTTAAACGAAAAAATATAGTGTGCGTTTCGATTGCTCGGCCACAACAAGATTCTGAGAGTTGGACTTTATTAAGTCGTAGCAAAAAAATGTAGAATTCTAACGTTCAAAACCAAAAATTTGTAAAAGTAACTGTTCGGAAGTTATTGAGGTATAATCGTGGCCGAGCCGTTGAAACGCGGAGAACCGCGCGGCCACGCATTACTCCTAAACTAAACCTCTTAGAAATCTAATTCTTTTTGTAAATCACAGGCTTTATTTTGTAAAAAATGTAGATAGTACAAAAAACATGAAAGGCTTACTGTTTTGGTAAATACTGAACTTCAAAGTCGTGGCCGCGCCGTTGAAACGCGGAGAACCGCGCGGCCACGCATTACTCCTAAACTAAACCTCTTAGAAATCTAATTCTTTTTGTAAATCACAGGCTTTATTTTGTAAAAAATGTAGATAGTAAAAAAAACTTGAAAGGCTTACTATTTTAGTAAATACTGAACTTCAAAGTCGTGGCCGCGCCGTTTTGTTTTGTACTATCTACATTTTTTACAAAATAAAGCCTGTGATTTACAAAAAGAATTAGATTTCTAAGAGGTTTAGTTTAGGAGTAATGCGTGGCCGCGCGGTTCTCCGCGTTTCAACGGCGCGGCCACGACTTTGAAGTTCAGTATTTACCAAAACAGTAAGCCTTTCATGTTTTTTGTACTATCTACATTTTTTACAAAATAAAGCCTGTGATTTACAAAAAGAATTAGATTTCTAAGAGGTTTAGTTTAGGAGTAATGCGTGGCCGCGCGGTTCTCCGCGTTTCAACGGCTCGGCCACGATTATACCTCAATAACTTCCGAACAGTTACTTTTACAAATTTTTGGTTTTGAACGTTAGAATTCTACATTTTTTTGCTACGACTTAATAAAGTCCAACTCTCAGAATCTTGTTGTGGCCGAGCAATCGAAACGCACACAAAATATATACTTATGATATGTTATCTCTGCATGTTTTTACTGCCTTCTTTGCGTCTATGACACCATTTGACTACACAGGACGGACGTAATTTCAAATAAACTCTTTTCTTTAAAATTCAAACTTACTGTAAAGAACGCTTACGTCTGTCAGCGGGCGCGTGGCAGGCCCGACTAATGCTGTGGGGTTAAAAAATTACAATTACACTTCCATAGATTTTAGTTCGCTGTTTTGAGTTGCATTTTTTAGCCAAGGTTTAACAATAATGTTTTCAAACTTTGTAGCAAAAGTACGGCAAATCCGATAGGAAACCATTCATTGATCGTTAATTGTTAAATCTAATTTAGGATTGTGATATAGGTTGCAAATAAGCATCGTCCGACTTCAATAAATAATGTAATAATTATTTTTTTTCTTTCCCAGGAACGTAAAGAGCAGCAGGTCAAGATTGAGCTGGGTGAACCTCTCACTGCAGCTCCACCCAATAAGGCTCAAGTAGATCTGCAACAAAGGATCTTGAGTATTCTCAACGATAAGAAAGTGACCGCGGCGAGTGAACCCGTCACCCCCGCTCCCGCGCCCGTCTCCGCTCCCGCTCCCGCCCCCGCTCCTACGCAAAACAAGTTGCTCAATGACCCCACAGTCAGAAAAGCGCTAGATTCGATCCTTCAAAAATTTACATAGACTGTTATGTTAGGCAAAAAGTTTGGGACTCACAGCAGACTTCGTGTCAAATGACTTAAAACCTAAATAGTGATTCTTCGAATGTGATTTGCTGTAGATTACATAAAACTTTTAAGATATTAGTTTTGTGACGCGAGTACTATTAAGTACGAGTACTATTATTTAAGATGATTTCGTTACATCTTAAATAATAGTACTTGTCTCAGTGGTCTACATGTTTAATGGAAGCAATGGACAAAATAAACATTATTTTATGTATGAAGACATAACAGCGAAATATTTGAGAATTTAAACAGAAAAGTGGAGTGAAAAATCATTTTGAGAAAAGTACATTATGCACCGAGATGCTCAATAGGACTATAGGTATTAAGATTTTACCCAATTTCGATTACAAGATTTCATAAAAATGATGTTTTTATCTACTTGCAATATAATAATGCCAACTGTATAGTTTTAAGAAGACAAAATAAAACTAAGATTTATCATATTATCAGTTTTATTTCAATAAGTTCATACATTTAATTAGAGGTGGTCTAAACGAGTCTGTTCACTCACAGGTGAGCAGTTCATTGGTGACATAATTAAAGTGCTAGTTAATTTGTTGTTATTATTGTTTATGTACATACATACAATTTTCCAAGTATTGTCAGCTAATAAGATACTGCATCTCGTGAATGTCAGAATTAGATTCCATAGTTTTTCAATATTATTGGGCTATACTAACACTTAAAGCAGAGAATATTTTCATCACTTTATAACAATTAAATATGTCTACATGCATTTAATTGATTTCAAGGGTCGTAAGTTTATAAGTTTATTTAAAAAAAAATAACAATAATAGAATACTAACATGATTGACGAAATTAGAGCTGTCAAGGAAGTACCGCCAGCGGTTCTCGTGAACATACTGTACCAATTTAAGCTCACTACAATTCCCTTTGTACAAAAAATAAAGAGTATGTACTACAAACCCAAGCAATATATCACGAATTTACTATGGCATTACGATATATTTTCGACGTCAATGATTTATAATATTGAATATTCAATCCAGCACTTCCCAATGAGATCAAGGCCCTGCATCTAGATTTTCAAAGCTTAGCTCTTTAAAAATCCCATTTTCCATTCTATGAGTTATAATAGCTATACAAGATATATAATAATCTAGGATAATATTAGGAATATCCACATCTTACTCTATATAAACATTTCCACAACGCCCTTATTACTACATCGACTAAATGCCACCACACACCTATCGAGCCCCATAAAGCTATATATTTGGAAGAATTTGGTGTCAAACTTGAGGTCGATAGGTGAGCGCGATATTTACAAGGGATCAGTCACACACGACTGCACTGCCAACAAAGTAGGCCAGCTTGCAATCCTTTAACACTTCTGCCAAATTATGATGATCTATCTGAAGGGTCCTCTTGTTTGGATGGGTCAAAACCTTCCTTTATGTGTCCACCGGTCCCTTTGGGATCCAAGTCTGTCGCCCAGCTAAAGTGCATCAGAGCCAAGTGGGTATTGCCTAATTTATTGTGGACTTTTCCAAGCAAATAATACACTAAAGACTCTCTCGGAGCTATATCTTTTAGATAGTGTAGATCTGTAAGGGCTTCTTGCGGCCTACCAGCACGCAGGAGAACTGAAGCTCTGTGAAAGCGACATAACGGATTCTCTGTGTCTAAGGCGACGGCTCTTTCGAGCGTAGCAAGTGCACGATCAGTTTTGTCCAAAGCTGCTTGTGCCAACCCTAACTGGCATCTCAGTACCCCAGAGTGAGGATGAATAGTCAGTGCGCGGCGAATATGCATTTCTGATTGCTTCCAACGTTCTTGTCGCGCGTAGACGGTTGCAATACCAAACCAAGCTACGTAGTTACGAGGGTCAATACTTACAGCTGTTCTAAAGCTTGCAAGAGCCTTATCAGTCTCTTCTGCTACTGCATATTCATGCCCTAAGAGTGCATGAGCATAAGATGCATCTGGATCTATTTGCACAGCTCTCTTGAAGAACTTGAGGGCTGTTTCACGTTCTTTGTGAAGTGAAAAGCAATTGCCCGCAGCTAACCATGCAATTGGATCAGTTCTATTCAGCTCCACTAATTCCTGAGCCAAAGCTGACAACTGTGCTTCCCGCTGAAGATGCCATAAACAGGTACTGTAAATATCCATACCCTCTGTACGGCAAGGGTACTGTTTTCGAATGTCTGCAAAAATCTTTGCCGCTGCTTCATACTGAGCTAGTTCATAGTGAGCACGAGCTATCATTGTTTGTACCCATGGTGAAGACAATTGTTTACTTGGAACGTCTTGAAATAACTTAATAGCATTTTTACAATCTAAGGCAGCTAATGATTTATAAGCCTCTCCTAGGTCCTTCAATAAGTTCAACAATGCTATACCATTGGAATTCTTTGGTGTTATATTGGGTGTAACAGTTTCCATGCTTTTATTTCTTTCATTAGTTTCAACAGTATTTGTCTTCATATTTTTAGCAGTGCGTTGTTTGTTTTTTCTTGAGGGACTTTTAGGAGCCACAAATTTCCTGCTAGGTGACTTATTGTTTTCTTTGACTGAGTAACTACTGTTATTATTGCTAAATAATCTGGACGACCGTCGTGGTGCTGGTCCAAGGGTGCATCTAGGGGCAGGACTAAATACAGCATCTTTCAATTGGCCCATCTGTGCCCTTAATGAGTTAACTATTTTGGGGATAGCTTTCTGTTCATTAGAGTCGGTGAGTGTTGGGGTGTACAACACGGGAGATTCTTCCATTGGTAGCATTCCAAATGATGGTGAAAATGGTATTGGAGCCATGCCACT
Source organism: Catoptria pinella (assembly GCA_963556745.1). Taxonomy (NCBI): domain Eukaryota; kingdom Metazoa; phylum Arthropoda; class Insecta; order Lepidoptera; family Crambidae; genus Catoptria; species Catoptria pinella. Next base: position 4,623,803 of record OY750771.1, read on the forward strand.
AAAGACACTATGCATTCGCTTCACCGGAGCTTGTGTCTCTGGAGTGATACTTGTAGACATAGTCATAGGAGTGCGAGTAGCAACATTGTTTGGTGTGACATTAGAATTTAAATGGGTATTATTAGGAATGTTAGTATTAATAAAGGAAATATTTTCCGAGTTGCTGACTAGATTTACTAATGTTGAGACACCAAATGAAAATTCAGTGTTCATCTGAAATACTTGATTTGGATCTACTTTTTCCCCCATATTACATAGCTGGGTAAATGATTTCCACATGAATGGGTTTAATGAAAGTGCTTTCCGTTGTGCTTCAGCAGCTTTACTCCTTCGTTCAGTGATATTATATACTTTGGCAAGCAGTTGTAAAGCGTATGGTGCTTGTTCTCCAAATTCTGAAGCAACAATGTCTAAATTTGATCCTAATGCAACTTCAGCATCTTTGTACCTGAAAAGGCCAAATACAATCAATAACCATGGAGATTCAGAAGAAAGCCTTGTTCAATTGAAACAGTTATTTTAGATGGTTTACACAGCAAAATGTCTTTGTTAATATACAATTTTCATCACATGATCTTGCTGACCTACACATGCCAAGAAAGTAGCTCAAAATTCAAATGAAAAGAAAAGGTTCTACAACATTAATATAGGTACATTGTACCACGTAAGGAATATAGTTGTTCTATCTCACAAACAGTTTTGCTATAAATGATGTTAGGCGTGCACATGCACATTTTATTTTTGTGTGCGTAAAACGAGAGCGTGCAGACGCACATTTAAAAAAAACGTGCATGTGCATGCCTAACACATTCATAGCAAAACAGTCTTCGTGAGATAGAAGAATTACTGTTTAAAATTACTTACGATTTTAAGTCTATAGAACATTTGGCTAGCAGGAACCTAGACTGTGGTAGCGACAGTGATGCATTCTGCAGCAGATGATGAGCCTCATTTACACGTCCTGCTCTATAGTAACAGGTTCCCAACAAGAATGCCGTCTCCTCAGATGCCACTAAAATAACAGTTCAGAATTACAGTGCAGTTTACATAGTTGCAAACGCTAATTATTATTCATTTTACACGCATTTGCCAAGGAAATTGCGAAAATCGATAATTAACACAAAAAACTAAAGTGAGTGCAACACAAGAAGGTAAAAAAGGGTAGGTATGATAGTTTACCTTCAGCATGTAACCTCTCAGCCAAAAATATAGCATTGTCGAATTCATAATTATTGAGACAATCCCAAACTATTACCTGTTGGAAATTAAAATGGTTAAAATCTAAACCTGATGCAAATATTGCATTGACAGTTCTCAAAAACCATAATGAAATCATACCTGAATGGGTTCTTGGACAATCATTGTAATAATTATCAAGCGTTTTTAATAATGTAGATACTAAAAAATAATCCACATCGCATGCTACGAGTACACATCCACAAAGTAGGTGAACTAAAACGTATATTTTACGACGGACATTTTCATTTTCAGTTTGTTTATTGTCTATGGTTATGGTATGGAAGGAAAGAAAGGAAGGATGGAAAAAGAGAAAAAGAAATGTAAAAGTACCATAGACAATTGTCATTTTTTTTTACTACAATAAAGCTAGCGACACACATTCGTTTTCCGCATTATATTATTTTTAAAAGGTTGTCCATTCGCTACGGCAGCATCGGGAATGGACAACCCTCGGACAACCTTTAAAAAATATAATACCTACGTCGATTTTACTTTGTCTAATGAAGTAGATAAATAAATATGGGGCATGTGTTTTTTATTTTAATTTTTAATATTTTTTAGAGAAAAAAAGAATAGAGAGAAAAAAAAGAATTGCGTTTTTGTGATTATATGACGAAATTTAAAACTAAATCTAAATAATATATCAAATAACGTTTTATTCGATAGTAGGTACCTACTTATATTAACCTAACAAATTACAACACAATAGAAAGAGCACAGCTTAAGAAAAAATTGCTGCAACAGCTTCCAACAAAGTAAAATACAGCGACGTTTGTGCCAGTACTGGTTCAGCAGCCAAGTATTAGATCAGATAATATTGATGGTGAAAATCTTGTGGAAGCTTTAATGTTGTTGGCAGCAGCTATGCTGATTAACTATAAATTTCAATAACACATAGGGCCTGTTTCACAATCAAAAAGTAAGTTCTAAGTAGCTTACTTGACAAATGATTTGATATATTTTTTATACCACACCTGTCAAATCTTCTGTCAAGTATGCTATTCAGAACTTACTTTTCGATTGTGAAACAGGCTCTTAAACTGATCAACTATAAATTTTATTCAATAAACTGCTAAGAATTACGTTTTTGTTTTATAAATAGCAAATTAGCTCAAATTCGGCTATTTTAGGCTACTACACTGTAAAAAATATGCGGCTACTTTAGACTACTAAATTCTGAGTTGTTGGCAACACTGCCACAGACTATGATGTGATGATGCTTATGCGTGAATTCGTGATTGTGTATATTCATCTGTGGATTGTACATACGTACGACGAACGAAAATTTATTGAAAATTATTGAAGTTCATACATAATTTGTTGTTTATTGGTTGCTATTGCTAGTGTTTCATCTTATTGTTTTTTCTAGACTGTGTGACGCTTTGTTATATTAAATTTACGGAATCTTACAATTTGTGCAGTGATTGTGAAATAAAACAATATGTGCAGTGTGTTAGTGTTGATTACGAATGACATCTGTTAACGAAAGGAAAACAGTAGCATCACATATTAACATTCTCAATCAAGGTAAATATCTCCAATGATATAAGCACATGATTTTATTTAACATAGATCTATTGTTTTTCACACGTCAGCAACAAAAGCACTGCCATTCACCAAAGAAAGAAGTACCCCCAACAAGAAAATGTCAAGACGTGTGACCTCCAATTTTCTTGTATCGTGATTGTTCTCATATTTCGATACATTTCTTGTTAAGATCATAGGTACCCAAGTGTTAAAATGAAATTTAATAATTTACATTCCAAGCAGTCAGTGTCCCAGTTAACATGTAGGTGAAGTGAAATGGTGATTGAGCATCATAATTACCTCTGCAAAAGATGTCTAGAAACTTATCTGATTGCTTGAAAAGTCAAAGCAATTAATGTTTGTTTGTTGACTGTTACTCAATGCCTTTGATATAAGCCTCAACATGTTTCGTTGATCAGTTTTTAATATGGTCACATATTAGGTAAGTACCAACATTTAAAATGTATGCTACTCTAGTCTGACCCTAACTTTAACTCTTAATAGTATCATCAGGCATTTCATTTTTTGATTAATACTTAAAATTTCAAATAAAGAAAGAAACAAAACAAAACCATTGCCTTATGTAAAGTCATCTTCGTACAATGATATACTGCTCCAGGTATATTCTGTGACAGAGGAAGTCACGTGGGTAACACAGGTTTACATTATCTCCGCTATTGATATAGAAAATAATGTTTATTAATCTTTAATTTAAACTGTTTTTAAATTTTGAGGTTTTAGCATTCACAATGCTATTTATATATAATACTAAATAATATACTAAAAAAATATGATTCAACTGTTTTGTTTGCTAATAGAAACAAATTACCATTAAAATACTCTTTAATAGTTTTGTAATGAGTGTAAGCTTTGTGTACTCGATTTAATCCTTCATTCTTTGCTTGTTACGATAAAGTCGTGCAACTTGATGGTGACGTAAGCCTGTGTTACTCCCGGAATTCCCAAACTTGGTTTCTTGGACCATGTCCATGACCATGAGTAAAGCAAACACTTCTCTTTAAAAGCTCATTTATGTTTTGGAGGTTCCCTTGTAGATTTCGCTAGTGTCGAGTCTTTTGCTAAGGGGTTTTTCTATCATGGAATTCTGTCATCTACTTTTTACTTTGAAGGGACAGTATAGAACCTACCAAGATAATCAAATTGTATCGAAATCTTTTTAGTGCTTTAAACAAAGATGAACAGGTTACAGTCTGCAACCTATTTTAATTTTATTACTTCTCTGTTCATATCTATTTGCAGTTGTTTATACACAATGACAATGATGTTAGTTTACATTCATGGGGTTACTATTGTTCAATCCATTTTGTTTCACATTGTTCATTAGATCTTGCCTCAGCTATCTGTTTAAAACCGTTGTTTTTATTGGGTAAAATACAACAGAATTACATACTTATTAAAAGGTCATTCTTTATATAATTTACTAGCTGCCTGCCCCGGCATTAGCATTAGAAATGTCTGTGGGGTCTGTACCACACTGGGGTTTTCATGAAGTAGTATTTTTCCTACTAGCATTTTCTTAATTATTGTAAAAACCGTGAACGCTAATGTTACAAAACATTTATGTACTAATGTTTGAACACTAAGCTAACTTATTCCATTTAGGTTAAGCAACAAAAATAATATTTTGCCTAGGAAAAAACAAATAAAGTGGTAATTTTTACTAACAAAAAAGGAGTCTCTTTCTAGGTATTTTTTTAATGTTTTTAACTAAAAAAAAGGATTTTATTATTTCTGATAGTTGACTATTATCATGATCATTAATTTGATATTAAATCAAGTACCCAATGAATATTTTAAATCAGATAAGTTATGAGATTCTCTGTTTGTGAGAAAGTATTGGCAATGTCATAAAAGCCTTTTATTGATAGTGCTCATTTTTATGTTTCTATAATTAAACAATACTTACTTATATATTTATTATACTACTAATCTGACTTATTATAAATGTGATCTAAACAATTTCTCTTATTGTATCACACGTTTCATTTTCTTTGACTAGACTGTCAAGAAAAGATTTTTTTACTTATTACACGCAAGAACACATTCCTGCAACAAGTGTTAACACAAATAGCTAGCTAACAAACAAATAAGAAGTTTGGTAATAATCTAATAAAAAATATAAAACAAGCAAGGATCGTTATAGCCATTTCCTTCTTCACTACTGTAACTCAATGTTACTATCTCTTTCGCGGCTCGTGCGGCATCGCGTTCTTATGTGTCTGTATGGCTCGGGGTATTTAGATTTAGAAAATCGCTGTGCAACACAGCGCAAAGTGTCTGTGTTACACAGGCTTTATATAGGTGACATAATAAAATTTTAGTCGAAAACCCTGCACGCTACAGAACAAGTGATGCTCTGAAAGACACAGGCTTTTCCGACGTATTAAATCTGAAATCCCTGTGCGATTCAGAGTGTCAGTAGTGTCTGTACCCAACAGGCATCGGCTTCGCTAGTTATAGAGAAAACATAAACAAACTTCACTCACTTTAATGAATTTATATTTTAATAAAATATAACAAACAACACCCATATTCACAAACACTCAAACTCAAACGACCCTTCGCAAACACACTGCGTTGAAATAAAGCTCTGTGGTGCTTGGTTCATCTGTTTTATGTATTACGTGTGATTGGTTCGTGTGACGCTGTGCATCCGCATGCACTGTGAGACCTCATAGTAATGTTCGTGAATACGGGTGTATGTCAACAGTGACTTTATACTGTTTAGTTTGAATTGCAATGACAAGGACATTTTAAGTCAAAAAGATATGTTAGAACTGTCCAACACTATTTACAAGAAAATATACATCTATCAGAAACTCATTCCAATGTTTTTGTTTTGCACAGGATGAATAATTCAACAGAGACGGTGACTGTGCCAGTCCAACCACTCAGTGAGGTGGTTCACAAAATCTTTGAACGGCCCCAGGAGCCGTTCCTGCAAACTCTTGCTGCGCAGGTCATTGCAGGGATATTCGTATGGACGGCCCTGTTCATCACTTGCCAACAGGTGAGTGCCTACTGACTTCCTGTGGGCCTAGCATGTGCACCATGATAACATTTTCATCAGTCTGTTATAAGTTTCTAATTGCTTGGGAAAGGACACAGGCTTTTAACGGGAAATAAGCTTGAAGGGGTTGAAATAGGGCATGAAAGTTTGTATGAAAGTCCCTCGGTTTCCAAGCTAGGATCTTCAAATTTAAATTACAGGAATTAAACGCGTACGTAACTAATGATACTTATTTTCAAATTTTGTGTTTAGACGATTAAAATTCCACCCCGAAGGTGTTAAAAATCCTTCATTTTCGAAGTAAAAATCACTAAATGTATTATTTAGACCCGCCTATTTACGTAAAAACGGCTGATCGGATTTTGACGAAATTAAAACATAGAATGCTATTTATCCTGGTTTAAAGGTTCCCTAAGGATTTTATCGAAATTCCACGCGGACAAAGTCATTGCTTACTTATAATAATCCGATTATTAGTTGCTGTTGCGGGCTGTTGAGTTATCACTACCTAACACAACATGATATACCTACAACAATCTTCAGTATATTCCGCAATTCTCAGACTATTAGCAAAAATAAAACCTCGAAACTTAAAGGTTAACAAGTTTTATGTCCAACCACAAAACAGAGGTCCAACTTATCAATGCCATATCAAAGACTCTTTCATAGTTGCGTACGCGCATTTTGCGCGTTGGTATACAAGACATTCACCGTCAAATTTACCATAAAGTAAACCATGGGAAAGAGGTCAGACAGTGGTCCTAACGATATTTGCTTTCATTATTGGTCCCAGCGGGCACTGTAGAATAATTCTATACATATTCCTAGCAGGAATCAGACGGTCGATAAGACATGGTACTAAATGTTTCGTAGTGTTCAATCTTAATTAAAAAAACAGCATTGTTTAATTCGTTAAAAAATAATATATCCGTACTTACCATAATGTGTGTAAAATATCAGTAGTTCGTTTTCAATTTCAAACGATAAGTTTAGTTTTAAATCCATTTAACCCGTATTTCCCGATTACGTACAAATTAGATCGCATCGTAAAATTATCCGAAGGTAAGTATGTTTATCCTTACTTGTCCTATAAACATAAGTATGTTTATCCTTACTAGTTACATACAAAATAATTTTCAATGTAAGATAATACCTTTGTGACTATTGTATTAATGGAGATGAATACGAAGTCATCTCAATAAATATTATACATTCGGTCATCATGGTTTTTTAAATATTACTATTTAAGAACCCCACCCGGTCGCTCCTCGGACAGTCGCCCTACAAATTAGGACAACTCCGGGGAAACCCGGACGGATGGCAGCCCTACGTGGAACTGATATTGTAGGATGTTATTATTTGCCTACGATACGAAAAACAATAAGTGAAAGCTTGCTTGTATTATGTTTTTAGTCAGTAGTTAAAAGACAGAAGTCAAGGTCATGTAGTTGTAGTTAGTATTAAATTAAACAATATGTATTATATTAAACAATATATACATTACCTTTGAATACTTATAAGTAGACAAGTTGGTGATGCGGAACCCAGCAGGTTCGTGTCTTTTTCTAGTGGTTTCACATTCGCTTATCGTAGAAAGTGCATCCGAGGTTTTCTTTCCGTCACTTGATTCCAACATTTCCTACCAATATCGTTTAATAAGTGCATCAAGGTTGAGTTAGATAATGCAATTTCAGATGTACTGCTAACAAAGCTTTGAAATACTTTGCGTGATTTTACACTACTTAATTACTAACAAAGATGGTCATATCCAAATATTTTGTATGTTTCAATGTGTATTCACAGAATAAATAATAGTACACACGACGGCACCTCAGACTATAGATGTTGACCTTGAGACCGCCTTTATGCCCTACGTAATAAAAGCTGTATAACCTGACGTGCTGTCGTGTACTAAGTATTTTCACGACGCTTGGTAAACATTGATACCCTAAAAGCTCAAATAGTTTGTACTGGACGCTCAAGATATTAGATGTCTCAAGAAACGAATAACATTCTTGAAGAGCCAAACGATTTTCAAATAGCGATATAGGGATAAAATGAGACCGTTAAATGTTCAATAAACCAATATAATTTTCCATCATGTTATTTAGGGTGCAATAACAAGATGTGTCTGTCAGTGGACGGATAAGGACGAGCTTGGTAAATACCTTAAATTATTCCAGAATGATCCAATTCACGAACGCTGTGTAAACTAAACATATTTTGTTCCATAGGTAGGTATGTAAGGTAATAAATTAACTAATAAGATTCATTGCCAGAATGCTACGCGAGGCTATTGAAATCAACAAATATCCAAATTTCAATAGGGAAGATGGGTGGAGAGTACCACCAGCTTGGGACCCCATAATTCATCAACTAAAATCCCATCCCAAATCACACACTGCAGGATCTAAAGATATAGTTAGTTCGTTTTGTAGATAGGGATCAAAAGGGAGGTCGACACAACACAACCTCTCTGAGTTTTCTTTCGCCAGTTCTTTCTCTCAGAGGCTTCCCAATTTGTGAACTGGTAGTAGATTCAGTAGCTAGATCTTGTTTTCTAATTAACTTTAATCAATTTAATTCAGTAATAATAATAATTAAAATCAGAATAATTTAAAAAACTTGAATACATTTTTATAAAGTTTTGGAGCGGGTAATTTCATAAAAACATGAGCAGCCTTTTTGCTTTAGTCCTCCCGTGTCGAAATGTCGGAAATTCAAACCAATAAATACAAACTAAATAATTCTAAAACAACACTTTATTTCTAATAAGATAAGTTTGTTGTACATTAATAACATAGCAAATACCATAGCAAAGGGAATTGAGAAAGGCATGAATTACCATTCGAATTATTTAACTATGTTTTTGTAGGAGTATGCTAATATTATTACATAACATAATTATAATGTACGTACACCGAATTTCTTCTTCTTCAATAGTAAAAATTGCTTGTAAATACCAATAAAAGTAAATGAAAATTCATATAAAAGAGTCATTCTTTATGTGAAATTATGTTCAGAAACTAATAAGTCAAAACACAGCTAACATGAACTTCAATGTTTTTAGCCGATAGAGCCCCTGGTATGGTAGGCGCGCTTCGCCCCATTTGTTTACTATCCATGAAGTAAAATTAGCTTATTTTCCCTATAACAGAATGCGTAGGCTAGGAGCTAAGCCTTGGATGGATGGATGGTTAATTACAGGATTCATGTAAAATGAGTAATTTCATATTTCATTAGCTTTTGCAGCACGGATTATCAATAAACCTACCTAGGCTAGGTATTTATCAGTAGACATTGTTTTTTTTTTCCATGCTCACATCACATATCCTCTGACATGATGGGCCAGAGTCTTTTTTCGCTTGGTTTTTTACTCTAGCTGACGACCTCCGTGGTCGAGTGGCTTTGTACACCGGTTTTCATGGTGTCGCCATCTCTGAGGTTCGATGCCCGGTTGGGTCAATTTAGAAAACGAACTTTTCTATATTGGCTTAGGTCTGGGTGTTTGTGATACCACCGTTGTCTCTGATTTCCATAAGTGCTTTAGCTACTTACTTTGGAATCGGAGCAATGTATGTGATGTTGTCAAATATTTATTTATTTTAGCTATACTATATTTAATTAAACTATATTCCTTGGATAAAATTCTGCCATAAAGAGGCAGTTGTTTATTAATTATGATCAAATATTTTTATACTAGTCCAATTTTAGTATTATGAGTTCAATGATGGATGAAAGAGTTTGTAATAGCGACGCATCTTCGTGATAATTGTGACCGTGAAGCCGTAGAAGTCGTTAAGAAGTAAATGTCGTTTACTTATTTAAGAATTCTTATTGTTAGTCTGTTTTAAGTTAAAAAAAATCTATTTAAAACAGGTTGACCAAAACCACAGAATAAATGATTCAAGTAGTAGATCAAGTGCTGACCTTCATCTAAATGCGAACCGTTTTTATGTTTGCGGGTGCCTTAACGTCAGTTTGTAGGAGGGGAAAGTTGGACGCACGTCCTCAAACGATTGACATGTTTTTCTTGGAAGGTCGGTATTTCTAGAATATTCTCGCATCGATTAGCCATGTTGAAACAGTTTTAAATAATATTTTATTTGCAATGTAAACTAAGATTAGTTGCATTATTTTAAACGAGTTGATTTTTCATTGACTAGGACAGACAAAGGCTTGTTTTGCCAACAGATGACTTTGTAACTTATCACGCCGTTATCAGCGGCCTACAAATGTTGTAAAATGAATGTGTTTCCTACTAAAAATGATATGGGGCTGTCTGAGACATGAAACTATGTGCTTAGGTTACTCCTCCGTGTTTTGGAAGGCACGTTAAGCCGTCGGTCCCGGGTGCATTTGCAGTCGATAACACCCACCAGTCCGGCCCGCGTGGTGGGTTATAGCCCATCCTCTTTATCCACTCATAAGGATGGCCTGTGCCCCAGCAGAGGGGACATTAACAACGGCTGATGGTCACTTGACCATACGTACTTATGTTTGTAGGTACCTAAGTACTTACTTAGGAACCTACAAACATAAGTACTCATTCTAAAAACATAAGTCTTATAAATCACCAAACTATTTTCAGCTACATTCAGTAGTTTACGTTCCATATCAAAATCACTCTTATTACTCTTTACTTTTTGACCGAGCGAGCGCGATTTTCTTTCGTATGTTCGTCTGTTCTGTTCTTCTCTACAGGTCACAACTCGCAACCGATTCTCGTGAAACTTTGTGACCAGGTTCGATAATTATATATTATTTTTTGCCGAGCCAGTTTTAAGAAACTTTGCAAATAATATCACTCATTTGAAAAATGTTCAAAGTGCCATCTAGCTTAAAATAGTTATATTAAAAGAATACCAAACCTACCAAACAGCACATAGCACTGCATTTCAATTAGATTAATTTTTAAACAACATACAACTTGCAGCTCACTGAGCCACTAGTGATAAAGGTTCTGCATAAAGTTCTCTATCTTACTTAAGTCTTTTTATGTATTGTATAGAATTTTCCACCAATTTAGTTTTTACCCTGTGGTATTTTCCATGGTTCCTATTTGCGATTGTTTGTGTCATTGGAGCTCTTCCTTCCTCGTTCTCTCTCTTGGTTTTCTAGGTACAGCCACAGCTGTGGAATTAGCTCGCTATCTGTCTCACAAACATGATTGTTTTGTTACCCGCTGCTATCGGTTAGCAATCGATTATTGAACGAATTGATTATTAAAAGTAAACGTCGTTAATTTCTCGCTGGTGTTTTTCTATTTCAGAATCAAGATTTCGTTTTATCTTCGTCATGGACCAATTATGTCTTCGTACACTTCTACAAAATTTACTATCGCATTAGATAAAAATATATGATAATGTAAAAGTACTATAATTGAAAATATGTGATTTCCCGCGAGGCGAGTAAAATCTTGGCATTCATTGTAGCAAACACAAATAATTTATTTACGATACCCTTACTAAACCGCATGTTTTCCTAGATTAGAGCTAGCTAACCCGTCATGCGTTCATAAATACTTATAAGTTTATGGTGATTCTAGTTGCGAGTTTCTGACTGATTGTCAGTTCCGGCTATCGGTACTCGATTACCGAGCCCCATGACTAAACAAGTTGCTTTTTACCACAATCTCTACAGTTCCGCAATCAGACAAGCGAGTCCCTTCGTCCGACTTGCTTTCCATGTTGTTTGAAAGTGACAGCAGCCATCATTCAACTTCCTTTTCTATCCTATCTTAAGGCCCGTTTGACTGGTTTCGGAAATAGAACAAACCTTCTGTTTTTTTAAATATAAGCACAGAATTAGTATAGTACTTACGTAGTATAAGTGATTTTTTATGAAATTATCTGACAACAATAAAAAATATCAGAAACTTTATGAAATCTGAGAAACTGGTCCTATCTATTGTATTTTAATACAAGGTATCCTATCTGACTTTGTTGCCGTAGCTAGCCATTCATTATTGAAAACAAGTAAAAACGCCGCCAGTTGCTTCAACTAAAAACTGTTGCCTTTGTATGTACAACAGCCAGCGGCTAATGATTGACTAATGCATGAGGGAGAAACTATTTCCACTATAAATCTGTTATTATACATATATTTATATTTACTTAGTTCAGCTGTTTTATTATAAAATGTTTAATTGGATACAACAAACGTATCTTTGTAATTTAAGAAAGAGCGGGGCCCTCTAACACAGGTTTTAAACTTAAAATGGGACCCTAGCCACTTGCTATGTTAATGCTTTTAAAAAGATGCTGAATAAATATTTTTTATTTTTTTCAATGTACAGTAAGCGGCACCTCAGACTATACATGTTGACCTTGAGACCGTCTTTATGCCGTACGTAATAAAAGCTGTTTTCGTAGTTGAACTGTTTAACTTACCGTGCTGTTGTGCGTACTATCTATAATAGTAAAATGTTTGTAACTTTGACTATAATATACTAAATGAATTAGTATTGAAATATTCGTGATTATTGTAGCTACAGGAAAACCCTTAGGCTAGATAACATTTTGACCTCTGCTCATACAGTTCCTGTCCTATTGTAACACGTAATTCATTGAAAGCGCTCGCAAATTTGCTAATTAGGAGCATTGAACGCATAATTATACAAAAAACCCATTAAATTTATTAACAAAGTAACAATTTGTTTGTACAGAAAAATTTACTAAGTTACTAGTAAGTAGTAAGTTACTAGTTGTACTCCAACAACGTTCTTGAATATTGATTTTATCATCCAGACGAGTTATTATGTACGTGCAACAAAACAACTTGCCCAATAATTTGCTCACGTTACGTGAACTGAATGAACACTCATAATTTAGCAAATTATTTCAAAAGTCGGTCTGTGTTAGGTACTGCTTTGTAGAAAACACTTGGTCATTTCGCAAATAAGAAAGAAAGTGTCTCTAATGGATTGTCTAGCAGTGAGCGTAGGCGTTGACTCAGTGCGCTAACCGTGAAATAATGTCATAAATAGTAACATACGGCGAAGATAAGCAAATTATACATCGGAGAAGAATCATAAATGAATACAAAATTTAGGACACCTCACACTACCAGCCTTTAAGTCTTTTTCGTAAAAGTCGAAGAACAAACGTTGCTGGTTAAGATTAGATTTTAATCTAATAAAATGCAAAAGTTGTTTATGATGTTAGTAACCTACTCCTGCGACGTTCTTGGTTTTTACATATAACCCTGTATAGAATGCCAATGGGAGCAGAAGTAAACTAATGGAGATAGAAAATTGGTGAGCACGATTCAAAGTCCTTTGAAAATTATTGATCGTGCATATTGCATAATGAGAGAGGTGAAAAAGCGCCTCTCTGTAAGGTCACTGCATCGTCTGCTAGGTAGTTTATTAATCTCACTTCAGTAAATTCATCCTGCTGAGCAATAATATGTGTTCTCAATAAGGTCTTAGTATATAATGAAGAATGTTTATGGGGTATTTATTTTTGTAAATACCGGTTGATTTTATCTTAAACACTAAACACTATTGAACCCTGGTTACTTGTTATGTTACGTATAAGCATTTTGTATATACTCGTAACTATTTTGTTGTTTTTCATCTTATATTACAATGGTATGTATAATGAGAGCGTGGCTCTTTCTGATCTCTCATTTAATGACTAGTAAGTCACAATATTATTTATTAATAAACAGTTAATTAATATTCTGTAGGTATGTGTTTATCCATTTTCATATTCTAGACTTCCATGGTCCGGTTCTGTGACAAGCTCACCAATACAGGCATTATTATACCAACTTGGATTCAATTCAAGGACGAGACAATAATAATATAGGAGCCTATCTGGCTTGGTTTTACATATTTCCTTATTTTCTGGTTTCTTTATAACAACTGTTTAAATGGCATAAGTATTTTGTAACCTTTTAATTCAAATTCAATAACACTTTATATACCACGATATTCAGAAAGTTAATACTTCGTATTACACGGGACAGCTTTTATAAAAAAATCCAATCTTAATAAAAGTTACGTTAATGCTGATCATCCTAATGAAATGATGTCATCGATGCGTAAGGACGTAATTTGGCCGGAAGGCGGATTTTTATTCGTGAACCGACTTTCTAATTTTATAATAATTTCTTCTACAAAACACCCAAATATACACCATCAATCTATGCATTAGAAGTTATATTTAACCGTTGACCTGATTATTTTAAACTGACTCAGATTTTAATAGATCTCTGCTAGGCGATTGGGTACATGTTTAAACGTTAAATCAAATGATGACAACAGCTATTTTATACTCTGATCTAACATTTACTTTCATTTGTTAAGAATACTTTTGTGACTAATGTTGTGTGATTTTTTGTTGTGTATTGCTGTTGGTTTGCTTATTAATTAGCAGTGTGGCGTCTGGCAGATTAGAATAGCATAAACCCATAAATGGCGATTAATGATTTATAGGTATACGTATAGCTAATATCCCCGTGAACCAGCTTCATCAAACTCTTGCATTCCAAACTTATCATTATGTAAAATTTAAAGATTATGGTGAGAAATAAAGGTTATTATTATTATTATTTATTAACATCCTTCAACGAAAGAGACCTATGTTCTGCAGCGGAATAAAATTGGCTGCCATGATAATGCATTTTCAATTAATAAATATTTTAATTCCATTGCAGATCTACCAGCATCTGCGCTGGTACACGAACCCGTCAGAGCAGCGCTGGATCGTGCGCATCCTATTCATCGTGCCCATCTACGGCTGCTACAGCTGGATCTCGCTGCTGTTCTTTAACAACGATTCCTACTATGTGTACTTCTTCACCGTCAGGGATTGTTATGAAGGTAACATCACTTCCTGAGATTACTTCCGTATTAATGATTTGAGATTTTATTTAATTAACATTTGCGTAGATCAATCTATCAATCGTTTCTAAATCAGTTTTAGACTAAGGTTACCTCTTTACAAATTGACAATAAATATGCAGGCCTAATAATTTATCAAGACTCATCACGAAAAGTCTTACACTCGTATTCACCCAAAAAAAGTTCTCGATAAGATTTTAGTCTTATTTGCTTTTTTGGTTTCGCCTAACATCCCGTTTTCATCCTCACGAAAAGATCTAATTACTACCTTATCCACTTTGTTGCAGCATTTGTGATCTACAGCTTCTTGTCCCTATGCTACGAGTACCTGGGCGGCGAGGGCAACATCATGTCGGAGTTGCGCGGGCGGCCGGTGCGAGCCTCTTGCATGAACGGCACCTGCTGCCTCTCCGGCGCTACTTATACCATCGGATTCCTGCGCTTCTGCAAGCAAGCCACGCTGCAGTTCTGCCTCGTCAAGCCGCTGTGCGCGTTCATCATTATATTCTTGCAGGTAAAAGGTCCTAAGGGAACATGATAGTACTTTAAATAGGTGACTCCTTTTGTAAATATAAGAATTGTAGAAATCCTTAACTATTAAAGAATTGGTTAGGTATTGTACGTAACTGCCGTAACCCAATAGCTACTATTGATAAATCTATGTACAATTCCTACTGATGCAATCCCAGCCATCAACAAATACACCCCATCTTCTGGGAAACCGTGACGTGACCGTGACGAAATAAAACGAGTTTCGAGTCTGTTAAGTCATGGCGGACAGAAGCGACTCGCTATCGATGTTTGATAACACAAAACGTGATGAACTTGCTTTGGAATATTTCATTATTACCAACAAAATTAATATTGATTGAGCAACTAATCATATCTAATCGTTAATGTTAGTCATACAATATGGCTCGTATACTTCAACTTTATCATATTATTATGAATGACCGAGCCTATGATAGTTCCGGTGGACAGTTCCATGTTAATGTAACTAGCATTACTGCTTTTTAACTTGCTATAATTATTATCAACTAATTTACATATTTTAATAGCTATGATGATAAAAAATAAAACTAAATATTTGAGCATTTTTATCGTCTAATATTTAAATTGAAATATATTGATTGAATTTTAAATTCCAATTTAAACTAGATACTTAATCTGTGATTATTAAATAATAATCTATGATATGGCGACGATACTTTCTTAGGTGTGTTATTAATACATAGTAATATTCTTTGATCAACGCCTATCACTTGTGTGACATCATGCTCCACAAACGAACGTGTATTGAATCACACCTGTTAATATTTACTAAAACGTCATCAGTAATAATCGATTCTACCTCTATCAGATTTATAGCAATTTAGTATTGCAAAGACCTATTTATCACTGCAATTCTGAAGAGCAGTCAAGATTACTTGAAAAGATACTAATATTCAGATGGACATAATACCTATATGTGATGAGCAGGACTATCTAGTTCCAAACTAGAACAGTATAATTACTCAATGCCATTTATTGCTACGATAGAATTAGTTTAACGATTGTTGAGTGAATGAAACTTATAGTCATGATCATGAATGAATCATGCCAAGGACAAGTATTTGTGTAATAAATTATAATACACTAATATAGTGATTATATGTAGTAAAATCCTTTGTTTATTAGTAAAAAAATTAATTAATTATTATAAAAGTGTGATACCATCCTCTTACATTAGTCAATAATTTAACAATTTTAGATTTTTTTAATTTCACAATGCTATTTTTTGCTTAGAAAAAATCGACTCACCCGTAGCACCACAAATGGGACTCGAACCCGCACCCGATTTTTTCTAGTATTTATTTATCTTTATATAAAAAAGAAACAAGTTTACTTAACAGGGTATTCACTTACTTTAAATTTTAATACCATTAAATAATTTGTCGATAGCAATTCTAAAATAACGGTAACATACTGACTGAGGTAACGTATACGGGAGCGATCAATTACTAATGCATTCGATATTGTGTTTTTAATACGTATGACTAATTTCTTACTTTTCATCTATATTAATGTTTTGTTTTATTATCGACTAGCGACCGCCCGCGACTTCGTCTGCGTGGAAAGTTTTTTGCTATTCCCTCGGGAACAACTATTTGTTTCGGGATGAAATGTAGGTAGCCTATGTCCTTCTCTGTACCCCTGACAACGTGTATGCAAAATTTCATGATGATCGGTTCAGTAGTTAAGACGTGAAGACGTAACAAACAAACAAACAAACGGACTTTCGCATTTATAATATTAGTAAGGATTATTAAGTAAGGGGTTTACGTGAAACGTAGGTCAATAAAAAGGAAAATGCCAAGCTTGCGAATTAAATAATTGGTTATTTTTATCAACAATAATTTAATTTAAATTTAAAATTAAGGATTCACATTTTTCCTGCCGGTTATTTCGGTATAGGGTTTGCAGTTATTGATATTCACACAGAGCTACTGAAAAAAGACGGAACTGTGACTTAACTAGTCAGTGAGTACAGTTACCAACCGTTGCAAACTGTTACCACGCACATGAGGCAACTCTAGTTGCAAGGTTTCAGTCACTTCTGTTATTTCTGCTCACAAAAGCACACGGTTCACAAAGGGAAAACACGTCAAGTGGATCGACTGACGTGAGGATGTAGATGACATTGTTGTATTATATTATCATTAGCTTTTCTCTTAACTCCTTTCGTAAATACTCTGATAATTTATAATTTAAGCATGGGTACTTTTCCATTCCCTGTACTTTAATATATGATTTTCTCGTTCATTTTCATAATTTTCTATGATCTTCTTAGGTTACTCAAGCAACTAGTAGCGCGGCGACCGGCACGTCGCGTCGCTCGGGATCGGTTGCCAACGCGTTACTGAGCAGTTAGAGACTAGTTGGTGATTAGTCGCCTCGTGTGCGAACTTCTATGAGAATGTATGGGCGGTGACGCTCAAGTGACTCGTTAACAATCTGAGTTTGTAACTAGTTCGGTTTGAGTAACTTCGTGTGAGAAGGGTCTAAGGCCCTTCTTACATGGGCTCTATATCACTGGCGACCGCTCATGCTGGTCGCGCGCGACTGAAACTGGAAACTGCTGCGGTTCAGTCAAAATGAACGACCAATTATTAAATATACAATTCATCCAAGAAGTGGAAAAGCATCTGTGTTTGTATAATTACATACTGCAGTTGATATTATTATCGATGTAGGGGTGTACCCAAAATCTTCTTTTGTTTGTCCGACGACGTCGTCGTCTGATGTAGTAGACAAGTAATAACTCCTCATCGCTCGAATCGCTAGCCATGTCAATATTATTCCGAAACAACACACACACACCGCGTTTCGTGTAGGTTTCAACAAAATTTGGTAGTGCCGTGTACGAATCCATGTCACTCACTAGTTTGTAACTATAATTACTAACAGGTTTCGTCAGTTTTCAGTAGCGCCGTGTAAGAAGGGGCTAATGGCCGAATACTCAAACGTCACTCAACTTTGAGAGGCTCCCAAACATCGTCATGTCGCATTAAATGTCAAAGATACGACAATGACAGATGTTTGAGCGCCCCTCAAAGTTGACTATCGTTTGAGTATTCAGCCATAAGTGTTGCTACATTAAAATTATTCTTATTTCCAGTCGGCAGGCCACTACCACGACGGCGACTGGAGCCCCGACGGCGGGTACCTCTACATAACGATCGTGTACAACTTCTCCGTGTCGCTGGCACTGTACGGCCTGTTCCTGTTCCTCGGCGCCACCAGGGAGATGCTCAAGCCGTTCGACCCCGTACTCAAGTTCTTCACCGTTAAGTCTGTCATCTTTCTCTCCTTCTGGCAAGGTGCGTTTTGTGTGGTATAATATTAGCTGGGTCTCAACAAAATAAATCTTAAAATATAAGTTCGACGACCTCCGTGGTCGAGTGGTTTGTACGCCGGTTTTCAAGGTATCGCCATCTCTGAGGTCCCGGGTTTGATCCCCGCATCAATTTAGAAAACGAACTTTTCTATATTGGTTAAGGTCTGGGTGTTTGTAGTTCCACCGTTGTCTCTGGTTCCCATAACACAAGTGGTTTAGCTACTTACTTTGGAATCAGAGCAATTATTATTAAGTTTAAGAAGACTTTTCGGTTCACCAAAAGTTCACCAGTAAAACAGTTCGTCCGTTTTTTGAGGATGAACGCTGCGATTTTTCTCCATGTATTTTCGTCGGTATTGATCACACAATTTTCTAAAAAAAACATGTTCCATCTTACGTATAGAATGTTTGTGTACAAGACAATTTTATTTTCTGCAGTCGAAGGATCGAAAAAAAAGCAATTTTATTTGACTAAATTTAATTATAAAAGAAATTAAAATTACAATGCGTGATAACGGATCGATGTTAGAAACAATTATCGAAATTACAAGCTACAATAAAATGCGACGAAAAATGTAAATGACCGGGGCACGTTCCGCTGACGCTGCGCCTCGTGCTGCTTGGTGCCGTGCGCAGTGTTGATGGGCCGATGCCGACGCAGCGGTCTTCATACATTAGGGTACCGTAACACCTCCCCCCGTAGAACAGCCTCCACCGAAGATTTTCGTAGTAAATTGAGGTGGGGGATGCCTTATCCTTGATTTCGCTTCTGGAACGGTGTAGATTTGCTCTGGTTCATCTCCAGCATCAGGAACGGTGTTCGGGACAGCTCTTCTTAAATATCTGCGGCCAGCGACGATAGTAATTAAGATGATTGCGCTTATCAGTACTACATATAAGGGAATAGTAGTATGATATAAGATGTGATCTTCATTTTTCTCAAAGTGCAGATCGGGATGCTGTGATATCTTCAAATTAGTTGCATGTAGATGCTGTAGGTTGATTGAGCTGAGTTTGAGCGCGGGGATTGAAGATGCTGTGTGGTTTTCCTCTCGTGGTAGATCCATGATCTTCAAGACGTGTCCCTTCAGTCGATCTTTCGTATTAGTTATAGTTAGCTGGGGCGTCTCTATAAAACATTTGTGCGGGATGATAGCGAGATGACTGCCTTGGTACTCTTCATATAGATCTTGACCGCATGAGAGATGAATCCTGGTGGGAGTCGGGAAACTAATGGTATAATGTCGGTCATCAAGTTCTTCATAAGCTGGCTGGTCCAGAGAGATAACAATAGGGTTGCAGATAGGGCTACGACGTTGCGTGATGATGAGCTGATGAATGCAGTCTTGAGATGACTGGCGCCGCAGGCTCCTTTCCTCTTCGCATAGAAACCACTTACTGGTCTTCGGACATTCTGTCTCTATGTGCTTGAAATCTTTCTCATGGATTGCTAGGAATGGTGAAGGAGGAATCAGGATTTCATGGAGTCGATTGGGTACAATGGCTAATTTATATAAATCATATACTTCGGGAATATATATAGGGAATTTATAAACTATAACTATCTCGTTTCCTACGTAATAGGATCCTAACCTAATTATATCATAATATTCTCTTAAATCTATGTCCAAAATTTTATCATTACCGTAAACCTGGTTTAATCTACGGATTATGTCATGGATTTCGTTCATACTAAGAAAGGAATGGTGCATGGTAGATATTCTAGTAAATGCTAGAATATTCTGTAACCTAGCCAGTTCCTGTGATACAGAATCTACGTTATCACTAAGTATGAGAAATATCTGAGCAAGATGAGCGTACTTTATGAGATCGTTATCTCGAGTAGCATCGCTCTCTATAATTTTATTTATTAAGAGTTGCATATGTTTCTGATTTTCTACAATAGTGGTTATAATATTACTATACTGCGTAGTTAAGTTTTTAGTCAAACTAACATGAAAATTAAATTCTGCTAA
This sequence comes from Catoptria pinella, assembly GCA_963556745.1. Lineage (NCBI taxonomy): Eukaryota > Metazoa > Arthropoda > Insecta > Lepidoptera > Crambidae > Catoptria > Catoptria pinella. The sequence continues at coordinate 4,644,304 of OY750771.1, forward strand.
TAATTTATCTTCGTTATTCTGAATGTTTCTTATAGCTTGGTTATAATGTAATGCGTCTGTGTAATCGAGATTTCCAGTTATGCTTTTTACTACAGAACCGAGGCCATCAATGAGTCCTCTTTTGGTACGTTTCACTTCAAAGGTTTGCAACTGTTCATTTATAGTATTAAGTTTAGTATATAAGTAGTTAATATGAGGTTTAAATAAGTCATTAGTTTTATTATTTAGTTCTAAGGTACTGTTATTTAGCTGATAAGTTATAGAGTTAATTTGGTCTTGTAAAATATGTAAGTTAATATGCTGTAAAAAGGAATGATAGTGCGACAGGATTCTACTAGGACCTAATTTAAATGGTAATACTCCAGGACCATTGTCAAGACTCTCAAGTCTTATCTCCTGGGATAACGCCGGATGCAGGATCAGATGAAGTACCAGGATCGTTCTGTAACAAGTTTGAGCTTTTAGGTATTCTTTTAAGTCTATTCTTAGCTACAGGGCCGCGCCTTTTCTTTGTGTACACATGTATAGGGAGATCGGCCATAACTGTGTCCTGCATGAATCGCGGAGCTAGCTTCTGCCTGGATGCTGTGGGATTCCTAACAAATATCCGTTGTTCAGGAGAGTATTCTATTTCCTGTTCCCTAGTTTTATTAACATTTTCCATAATTTCCTTACGTCTATCTGTACTAAGTTCCTGAATGAATCTGTATGCACTTGTCATTTTATCTTTATGATTAGTCATATACTGTTGTAATAAGTGAGCGCTAAGGTCTAAATCAAAGGCATCTCGTGGGTCATAATGACCTGTTATAACTTCAATGGGCCGACACTTAGTAAAACTATGAATACTACTATTGTAAGCTAAAATTGCATAAGGCATGAGATTAATCACAGAATCATTTTTGTGACTAATCTTTAGGATCCTAAGGTGCTCTAAAATAGTTGAGTGAAATTTTTCTACTATACCATTTTCGTTAGGTGCGTGAGGGGCTACCCTATGATGCTGTATTCTATGTAGTTTAACAAATTCTGCTATTAATTGGTTAGTAAACTCCGGTCCATTATCTGTCACTATCGTCATTGGCATACCATGATGGGTGCAAAAGCTGAGCAAAGCATGAAGTACGCTAACCGCAGTTCCGTCTCTCAAATAGTACGCTTGAGCATACTTAGAAAATGCGTCTACGATGGTTAAGAACTTTTCACTTTGAATTGTTAGCAAGTCAAGATGTAAGAGTTCAAAAGGTTTACCGGCTGACGAAACTACTCTGAACTGTGGTTTGACAGGGTTACGATCATATTTCGCCTGTCCACAGACTGTACAATCGTTGATGAATTTTGTTATATGCTCGCGCATTTTCGGCCAGTAGTATTTGTGAGACAGAGCTAAATAGGTTTCGTTTATACCACGGTGGTTAGTTTTCCCAGAGTGATATTGGTTAATAATTTCTTGCTGTTTTAAGTACTGTCTAACGTTTTCAAGTTCCTTTTTAGTCAAAACTAATTGCATAGCGGAGCTTTTGAATGTGTTTTGTATGATAGGTATAATGGAATACATAGCCAATGGTGGGTTAATAAGCAAACCGGTTTTAATTTTAGGATGAACGTACTCTTTTATAGCACTGATAACATCTTCCTCTAAAGTGGACTCTGATATCTGTACTGTAATTCGAGTATGCGTTTCGAATGGTTTGGAAACGACTGGTCGCCCTTTAATATCGCCTACTACGTTAAAAATAATCTGTTTTGTGAACTTATTTAATGGATCATCTGAAATTGGTACTTCTAAGATGGGATGTTCGTTATCTGTATGTACTGTGGCAGTTTCAGAGTTATCTGAAGTGTCTCTCGCAGTTAACGTTCTAGACTCGTCTAATGGATCAGTTTCAGATGGATTAGCAACGATCGACATTAGTTCCTCGTTATTTAATTCGACTCTAGAAAGTGCATCTGCGTTAGTGTTGTGCTTTCCCTGCTTGTAAACTACTGAAAAATCGTATTCACTCAATTTAAGCCTCCAACGTGTAAGTCGTGAGTTCGGTTCCTTAAGGTTCATAATCCATTGGAGCGGCTTATGGTCTGTAATAATTTTAAATTTTCTACCGAACAAGTAGGGCCTAAAGTATTTAGTGGCCCATACGATAGCCAAAAGTTCTTTTTCTATCGTACTGTAGTTTAGTTCGCTAGAATTTAAAGTTCGAGAGGCGTATGCAATTGGCTTATCCGAACCTATAATGCCTTGGGAAAGAACAGCACCTATGGCGACATTGGACGCGTCTGTGGTTAGTAAAAATTCCTTAGTGAAATCCGGGTATTGAAGGATGGGGTCGTTAGTGAGAAGCGTTTTGCAATGTTCAAAGCAATCTACATATTTTTTATCCAATGTTATTTTAGAACCCTTTTTAAGACACTGCGTTAATGGTTTTGTTATTTGTGCAAAATTAGGGATGAATTTCCTGTAATAACCGATAAGACCGAGAAAGCGCTTGATTTCAGTAGTTGTTTTAGGTAACGGATATTTTTCGATAGCGACTATTTTATCAGGATTGGGCTTAACACCCTCTCTACAAATAACGTGACCCAGAAAGCTAGTCTCCAACTTTAAGAATTCGGATTTGTCCATCTGAATTTTAAAGTTGGATTCGCGTAATTTTTGGAAAACTTTTTCTAAATTGACTATGTGCTCCTGAAGGGATGTGCTGAAGACAATAATGTCATCCAAATAGACCAGACAGACTTGATTTTGAAGGTCCTTCAGCACATTGTCCATCACTCTTTGAAAAGTTGATGGAGAGTTCTTCAAACCCATCGGCATTCGAAGAAACTCATAATGACCATTTTCAACGTTAAAAGCGGTCTTATGAATGTCACTGGGGTCCATTTCTACCTGATAAAATCCGCTAGCAAGGTCTAAAGTGCTGAAATATTGACATTTACCGAGTTTATCTAAAACATCTGTAATATTCGGAATCGGATACTTGTCGTCAAGCGTCTTATCATTGACCTTTCTAAAATCTATTACAATGCGCCACTTAACTTTACCGGATGCGTCAGATTTCTTTGGTACGATCCAGATGGGAGAACTCCAGGCTGAATCTGAAGGTCGTATAATATTTTGTTCCAGCATCTTATTGATCTGGTCTCTTATCTCCTGTCTGTGAACGTATGGATACCTATAGCTTTTGGTATGAACAGGTATTTCATCGGTAGTACGGATTCTGTGTTTAATCTTGTTGGTGAAAGCTAACGGCTCACCTTCTAGATAAAACACGTCAGCATAACGCGCACAAAGATTTCGTAAGTTAACAAGTTCTTCGGGATTGAGATGATCGGTACGTAAACGAGATAAAACAGCATCAATACGTTCAGGAGGGATTTCGATACCATCACTTAACTCGAAATTAAAAACTTCGGTTTCAACTGGACGGTCCATAGAAAAGATGACGTCATTCGATGAATTATTAGTCACTTCTACCCAACCACGGTTATTTTGTACAACAGTTAAACAATCGGAAATTAAACAGTTATATATTGTCTGATTAGGGATAAAAGCATCACCATCTGAAGTGTTAATGGGCAATCTTACGAGTTTAGATGAGTTAGCAGGAATGATTTCCTCATAGAGGTTCACGTTACGCGAATCGTACATCTCAATAGGTATCTGAGCGTTTCTGGTAATTAATAATTTATTTTTAAGATCAATCTTAGCTCCCCATGTTTCTAATAAGTCAAATCCGAGAAGACCGTCGAAATAACTGTGAAATTTGTAAACGAATAAAGTTAAGTCATTTTGCTCTTTAAATTCAGGAAAACATGGCAAGGTAATAGAAAAATCATTTTTGCTAACTCCATGCACGTTAGTTACTTCGAATGGTTCATAGTTTAAAGGTATGTGACTAAAATATTTTTCGACAGCATCTGGACTAATGAAAGATTGGTTAGCTCCAGTATCAATCAGGAATTTTAAAGGAGGGCTACCTATTTGAATAAAACCTAAGTGCCTCTGAATATGGAAATTTACTTCTATGTGGGCTTTTCTGATAGGGGCGGTTTCTGAAAATTTTCAGTAGAGGGTCCACTTTGATCGACCTCCTCTACTATGGGATTCTCTGGATAAGAATAGGCCTCTTCGTAATAGCTAACGTTCGGATACTGTTCCGGCTGATAGTAATAATCGTAATTATAATCATTCTCATAGTCGTTGTAGTTATAATAATTAGAATAGTCATAGTCACAATTATACTCATTCATGTTTAGTTCGCGACTTTTAAAATAGTTACTGGGGGGTGGATTCCCGTAAATTCGCCAATCCCGGCCGGAAGGTGGTAACGTCTTCGGCACGAAAGGGGCTACTCCACTCATAGGACGCGGAACTGAATGCTGCTGCGGGGGCTGTGCACCCTGCGGCCTATTAGGTAATCTAAATACGTTGCTATTAGCATTATAATTAGGTGGCTGTGCACGGAACATCTGTTGGGTACGAGTCATACCACGATTAAACTGGGGTTGCATATTATTAGGTTTCCAACCCTGGGCAGGAGGTTGCATGGGCTGAAAACGGGAAGGACCTGGCATATTGAAAGCGGGCTGCCTAACCGGTACGTTAAAATTTGGAGGTTTCTGACTAAAGTGGTTAAGCGGTAAATTATAACTGGTAGCTGGTGAATTAGGATTATGCTTAGGGTGTTCGCTAACGTTACGAGATTGCAAGTACATAGTGTTTAACTCGTCTTGCACAAACTCGAGGGCTTTTTCCATAGAAACAGGTCGCATACAGCGTATTCTGGATCCTAGGGGGTCTTTCAGGCCTCGTAAGTATGATTGGAGGGTTAATTTTTGATATAAAGTACGCTTAGCCTCTATAGTAGTTTGTACTGTCTCGTGAAGTGAAACGTACGTCATGATCGTACTAAACAAGTTCTGGCACCGTTCGTAAAACTCCTGGGGTGTGCTAGACCCTTGCGTTTGTAACGACAAATCACTGTACAAAGCGGTCTCATCTCTGTGATCGGCAAAGTTGTTAATAAGAGCGGCTCTTATACCTTCCCAGTTTTCTGGGATGCCATTCGCGTTTATAAATCTCGCGGCGGGGCCAGTTATCTTATTTAGTATGCCATTAACGAGCGCTAAATTCGCAAGTTCATTTGCAGCTGAATTAGGTTTCAAATAAGTAAGTACTAACTGGTCGCATAAGTGAATAAATCTCGTTAACACATGAGGGTTACCGTCAAAGTCAGGCAATAACCGTAAGGATTTAACAATTACGTCAATATCAACTTCTGCCATTTTACCTTCTAAATCTCTATGCTCGTCTATAACACAAAGCCTGGTATTCCGCCTACTATCCCTAACTAACCTACTATTACGCGCTTCTAGTGGATGAAAAATTTTGGATGACTAATTAAACGAAATACAGAGAATGATAAAATATCATGCACTAGAAAAATTATAAGGAAAGGAAGTTATATAACGTATAAGTACATATAGTATTTTATATAGCTTAAGGATTAAAGGAAGGTAAGGACTTGAAAGATTCAAGGACTTACAGCATTGCTTCTTCTTCTTGATCAATGTCTGGATCTCCTCGTGACTGCAGCTTCCGTAGAGTTCGGATACCCGTGTGCGCGCGGCTTAAGAGCCACTCGGGCGCGGTAGCGATTTCGGAAATTTTCTCCTAATTAACGCGAACCGACCCGCGAGTATCCTACCGACTGCGCCAATTTTATTTTCTGCAGTCGAAGGATCGAAAAAAAAGCAATTTTATTTGACTAAATTTAATTATAAAAGAAATTAAAATTACAATGCGTGATAACGGATCGATGTTAGAAACAATTATCGAAATTACAAGCTACAATAAAATGCGACGAAAAATGTAAATGACCGGGGCACGTTCCGCTGACGCTGCGCCTCGTGCTGCTTGGTGCCGTGCGCAGTGTTGATGGGCCGATGCCGACGCAGCGGTCTTCATACATTAGGGTACCGTAACAAGACTTTCTGCATTTTTTTGTTGTTATTCCACAAAACGTTAAGTTTCAATAAAAATAACACCATAAATACAACTTGGACAGTCATATATTTATAAAACATGTAATAAAAAAGTACTTTTGGGGTGAACTATGGGCGGTTTGTTAACACTATTATTACCGTAAGTTGGTTGGAGTATAGAGATGTATTCTAGACTAGCTTCAGCCTGCGATTTCGTCCGCGTGGACATTCGAAAATCCCTAGGGAATCTTTGACCGGGATAAAAAGTATCCTAATCCAGGCTATAAACTATCTGTGTGCCAAAATTTATCCATATACGTTCAGCCGTTTTTGCGTGATTGAGTAAGGCAGCCGGTAAACGATCAAACACGTTTAACAAACTTTACGTGTTTGCTTGTACGTTATGATCAATCTTCGATGCATACGGTAAACAAGTTTGTCAAATATTTGTTATTGTTCCCACTTAAAGGGTATTTTCCCCTAAATTTTGGTGATTTTTGTAAAATACAAACGTAGTACGTAAGTACGTTTGTATTTTTAAGTGAAAAAAATGTTTTTAAAACGTCTTGAAAAGTGCTCAATTTAGTGTTTTACAAGATTTGCAAAGAAAAATAAAATAAAAATGCAGCATAAACTCCTTTTCACGAATACCGTCTGCATTTTTTATTTTGTAACTACGTTTTCTTAATTCCTCTCGCGCGGCTCTGACCGGATTCGAGTCGAATCGACTACGCACACATATAGGCATCCAAACTTCCACATTTATAATACGCGCTGTTTAAGTCCTAGTTTTATCGTATCGTCGGATCATATCATTCGTTACAAGACAATAATTAAAGCTGAGTATACGACACAATTAATTTGACAGGCGTCGCCCTAGCCATAATGGAGAAGGCAGACGTGATATCCCCGATCCTGGACGCGTCGGGCATCCCCACGACGGCGGGCACGGTGTCGGCGGGCTACCAGAACTTCCTGATCTGCATCGAGATGCTGGCGGCCGCCATCGCGCTGCGCTACGCCTTCCCGGCGCACGTGTACGCGCACGCGCACTCCGACCCGCACCGCTCTGTCACCATGCAGTCCATCTCCAGCAGCCTCAAGGTATCGTGCCACTGAGGATACGATTATCAGCGAGCGAAGAAAAATACCTGCCGGCCTTGTATGTATACTGTGACAAAAAAATTGTGGACACTATTCTCGCGTTAGTGCGATGTCTGTCCGACTTACACTGCGTCCGTTTCCTTGAGTCTGTCGAGCTAAGATGACTTTTTTGACAGAGAACACTTTGTCGACAGTTTTTAATATATCATTAATGATCACGTGTTCAGACTTTGGCATTATGTTTTTGAAGCGGTTAAGATGCTTTTGGAGAGCTTAAGCCCTATGAATCCGCCACTGGATTTAGCGTTTCATACTCTTTTTAACCGACTATAAAAAAGTGAGAGAAGGTTATCGATTCGGTTGTATTTTTTTATTCAAATGAAATTGATCCCTAAAACTTCTTTGCGGGTCCGGCTCGAAGGACCAAACTGTGCAGGCCCTTATGTGTGATTCGTAATAATGGCAATATAGATGACTCGACGTTACGGGATGTGTGGTCTATTCGCTGTTTTAATAAAAAACGTCAATGTCAGTTGAATCTTTAATACACTGTTACATAAACATACGAATATGTCGCATATGCGAGAGTAGGTCAATTGTGCAACGTTGACGCGGTGATGTAAAACTATAAAAATAAGCACAAAATTTCAATTAGTTACTAAATATGAATAATTGAAAAGCGTATGCAAACTAATCAATTGATATCTATTCCAGGAGACAATGAATCCCAAGGACATAATGACGGATGCGTTCCACAACTTCCACCCGCAGTACCAGCAGTACACGCAGTACAGCTCGGGTGAGTCGACACTTCACATAACACTCAAGAGCTAACATTTATACACATAGCATTATAAATATTCATATACGTACGTTGAAATATTCATACATAGTTGTCTAAGAGACTGAAAGTGTATTTTATCCTTTTGGATCCTATTTTCAATTTTGTGTTATTCATGTGTAATTTTCGAGTAGACCAACTAATAGACAATTATTTTGTTTGCATTTATTGCCAATTTTAACTTAAGAGGCTGACATGAGCCAACTAGCGCCGCCAGTCGATTTTATTTTATTCTAGATAAGCCCAATTTCTTAAAAAAGGAATCAGTCAAGGTCTTGTGAGTGATGTCTAATGTTTATTGAATAACGTTACAACATTACAAAATGCGTGCAATAGTTTAAAAACGGGTTTTGAACCAACAGTGGCAACACTTTTAACAAAACTGCGTTTTAAACTGCTTGAATGCCTTTTCAAACTGCGTAAAGTTATTCAATAAATATTAGACGTTATTAACAAAACCCTGACTGAATAAATAAAATAAAATCGACTGGCGGCGCTAGTTGGCTCATGTCAGCCCCTTAAGAATAACCTGTTGCAAATAGCTCAATTTACAATGGGATTGTTACACGTTATGTCAAAATAATATTTTGTGCTTGTGTATAAATGTTATAGCTCTAGGTTTATGTTTGCGTTTGCGCATGATTCTGACCGCCTGCTCTAATTTGTTTGCATATTTTGTGGAATTTGACATGGTTAGTAAAGGATTGCTTAAAAAAAGTGACTTGGCATTAATTAGGGAGTTTCGTTTTATGCTAATTAATGGATTTTGTGTAATTTATTGTAATAAAATAAAATAAGCTCAATTAAATCACTCTGAATAAATTAGGAATTGAATCAGGGTGATTACGATTCTTTGATTTGCCTACATATTGAATATAATTTGTAATTATTTGAAAGAAAAATTTAAATTGTAATGCATGTAATTAAATATATAACAATCACCTCTACAGATTGAACAAAGACCTTATTTTAATAAACCTTATTTTAACTATCTCTCTCATACATACATTTTTTTAGATATTTTCATTTAACATTTTCAGTTTTGTTTTTTACATTCGTCACTTCATTTACATGAAAGTAGGCTAGGACCGTCTTATTATTTTATTTTATTTTCTTTCAGATGTCACTTCTCATCTGCCTTATGAGAAACTATAAGCTCTGCCATAGCTGTGCTCTGCATGACTGCATTGATGTCTGTGCGTTTCTTTTAAAACAAAACAAATTAAATATTCCCTACGATTCGAGCATGAAAACATAACTCTAATAAACACATACCGATACTACCATTTAATAAGTGGAAATAATAAGTAACTAAAAATAAATGATAAAAAATACGATGCGATAAACAAATAAATATTGAATAATAATAAAGTTTGTAAAAATTAAAGTGTCGTTTGTACGTTGTTTCTTAGTGGTTGTATTGTAAACAGTATAAAAAGGAAAGAATTTACACATAAACGCATTAAATATTAATGTTTCATATTTGTAATTAATTAAAACCTGATTAAAAATTTAAGTACACATGTATACCAGAATCCAAAACTATTCATACTTTGCAATATTCACCGGACTTAGCTTGATAGCTAATTATACAACGTGTTACAAAAGTACCCCTAATGCCGAATATGGTAGATAGGGACCATCAAACTGAACAACTTTTACTATGGGACCAACTCTGAAATCGCGAAAAAAAATCAGCTGCTTCATACATTTTGATATTTTCGTAATTAATTGTATGAAACAGCTAAATTTTTTTTCGCGATTATGAAGTTTGTCCCACAGTGAAAGTTGTTTAGTTTGATGGTTCCTATCTACCATATTCCGCATTAGGGGTACAAAAGTACCATGTTGTATATTCAAAATTTATTAAAAACCATACAATTGTCATACTACCAGTTTAAACTGATGAGTTCTTTCAAGCCATTTGTGCAACCAATACTAACAACTTATCTATTATTCCTTCATAAGTTTATTGTAGAAAATAAAGATTCCTTTTTTAATTTCTTCAAATAAGTAATAAGTTTGATTTTATTCCAAATCGTGCCTTGTAAAGCGGTATTCTATCGCATTTTTTTAATAAGTTCAATGCTCTGCTGTGGCACCGTTAGTTGTAGCTTAGGAAGTTTTTTATTTTTTTGTAATTTATTATTTTTACAGGTACTTGACTAGTCCGAATTTATAACGAATATTAAATTAACCCAAATATAACTGGATTAAAGTAAGCAAACATATAAAATGATGATAAAATTGGCGCATGAAATTGGCACCAAATAGGAAAACATGATTCACAATTTTGTATGGAGAATGCAATAAAACGAAATATTACCCTATTAATTAATAATTATGATTCAAAAGTGTAGACCACGGGGTAAAACAAAATATTGGCTATAAAATATAATTCTCAGCTAAGTCAAATCATTACGTTAAGAGTTCAAATGAATACTTCGGACTTTTCATTGCCATGTAGTTTGTATTATTACTAAATGCTTAGATTCTGATTTCTAAGGAATAGGTTGAATTTTGGGCAAGTATAGAAATTGCTTACCCCTGATTAATGAAGACAAATTATAAATCTTATTTCGAAGTTATTAAGATGCAAAATATTGGATGGAAATTTCTATACATACGCAACTTTCCCAAGTTAATGGTTTCATGCCTGCCTGCTGAGTGTAGAATAAATCTTAAGCTACTTATGTTAAAGTTTAATTTTCTGTGATTTTATTATTTCTTTTTGTATATTTTATGTTACATTTCTTTTAAGATAGTGGTTTTTTTATTCGAAGCTAGTTTCTTGTTTAGGCTGTTTTAGACGTGCGCATGAGGTAATATCGTTTGGTTAATACCCTGTCTTTGACTTTAGAGGAAAAGGCGGCGTTGAAAAAAAGACTTTCTCACGACGGTTCAATCTAGTCCACCTTCAGGGTTAACCTACATTTTTCAAATCTCTCTTCTAGTCACGAAGAAACATCGGTATTTTTGCTCTAGTATACGAAGTTTCTGTGTGACAAAAAGAGATAGAGCTATGGAAAAATTTAGTGCTGGGCGGGCCAGTATAGCTTATTCCTTATAAAATTTCCCTTAAAAATCCTAATAAAGGTCTGCTTGATTGTTGATACTTAACAGCTAAAATCAAACGAATACTATAAATGATTTTCTGCAAATCTTTAAAAATACCTAACTATTTGTTTCAAGTTACATTGAATAAAAAAAAGGAAATGTGAATTATTGATGCGCCTTGATAAGTCGCTTATAATGTTAGTATAACATTATGCTCATGTCTAACACCGCTCTTAAAAAATAACATAATACTTTTTCTACCGTTAATAGAGGGCATTTGTCAGGTTGTTGTTTAATTAAACAAATTCTGTTTCCGAGCAAAGTTATGCCAATTTATTGCCAAACCAAAGAATGTCATTTGAATCATTTTAATCCAAAAAATAATGAAAAATCAAGCTTTGTAACTACGCTCTACTATTATTAGAATAAACTATATCGGGATTTACACCATGTACCTGTTTATTTTTGAGACTCCGATATTTCGGCGCAGTTGCATGCGCCATGGTCACGGAAGAACTGTCGATTGTTGCGTGCGGGTAGATGTTATTGGCAGACAAATCGGTCTACCCTCCGTACAGGTACATGGTGTAAATCCCGATATAGTTTATTCTAATAACGTCAAAAACCATGGAAATTTAAAACATTACGCTCTACTAGCTTCAAAATAACTATAATTTACTTAAAACAACCTGTATATGGCCAAATAATATAAATGTCTTTTTATAACTTTAATATAGATTAATTATTAATAATTTGTTTAAGAAATAATTTTAACGCTACCTACATTTAACTAAATATTTTGTATAAACCTTAGTTTTGAATAAGTTACAAAATATCAAATCAAAACTGGAAACAGTTTTTACACGTGTACTTGGCCTCTCACTGATAATAATAAAGAATTTACTGATGTAAATAAGCATTCTTTTATTTTTATCTAAGTAACTTGAGCACGCCATTTTTTACGAGTTTTCAACTTTATTCCAACCACATTAGGTTTCAACTTATTAATCTAAATAGGGTTTTAATCTTTTGAGCAAAACGAGATATTATTGGCTGAACGGAATAATAGTAGTCCAAGGAACCAGTAATGGTAAGTAAATATAAATAATATGAATGCATTATATTGTAATGAAAGCTTTTTATATTTTCGTTGCTGGCATGCTTCTCATCTTCATTCATCTTCATTATAAGCACGGAAAAATCTTAGTTTTGCTCTATTAACTCACTGCAGTCAAATTTCTACCTTAAAATTAATTTGATGACTGACAACACTATTAAAGTGGAATACATTTTACGACTGAAAACACTCAAAACATATTTGTTTAGTGTTGCCAATCTTGAAAAAAGATGAAAGTGTTATTTAAGTACCTATCTAAATACAAAATTAGTTTTTCACTTTTAATGAAATGCACCAATGGCACCAATATACAATGAGATGTAACACTCCACAATTTAACAACCAACACCTTTTGCCTACAATTACTGTACAGAATCCTTCGATCATATAAACCCTAGATTCAGCGTAAACGAACTAAAAGTGACGCCGCGAACGAATGCTCCAATTGAAAGTGAGCATTAGGTCGATCTTAGTAGTCATTTGACCGCCCGGCGCCGTAACGATGGCTAAATGTGGCGTGAAGTGTGCAAAAACAACTAGAAAAAAGATTGAATACCATATTTCCGCAAGTATTAGCGTACACATAAATTTCATTGTGAATTTAAAGTTAAATATTTACTGAAACCACCTTAATTTCATTATTTAAATTAAAGTTTTACAATATTCTATGCCGTGCAACCGTTTCTTCTATTTGCGTTAGTAGGATAGAGATGCGTAAGAAAGAGTAGCGTCCGTCGACCAATGTGACTACTGATTGGCGACGGACGACCTCGTGTCATAAGATCGTAAGTACCATCACTGCCGTCCAAATTTAAAACCAGTTACTATGACGTAAGGTCGAATATCAAATATATAAATATCTACATTATAACTACAACTGTATAGCACTATTGGAGTATGGTATTGTGTATCTAGGGTTTCTATGATCAAAGAAAGCATCACAAAAACATGCAACGATATACAGAGAAATTCATAACTAGATTACTGAAAATCCATATGTAACTGTACTAACAGGGAGAATAACAGGGAGTGTAATATTAACACGTCCAATTTAGTTATTTTACACGCGATTTCCCTGGTTAATCGTCTGGTGTTCTATTCACTGACCGTCAACGCCGATGGATCGGTGTGTGTGTAAATACTATTAAGTGTCTGTATTAGTGCATAGTAGCACATGCGTAGTAATCTATCAGCGCCGAAGCGTGAGAAAAAAACTAGCTTACTTACTGTAGATGGCACTGGAGTTCGACCAGGGATCGATCGGAGCCGGTCACGGATTGGTTTCGGTACTAGTCAAGCTCCGTTCTGGCCACGGTCCGGCTTTGGCACTGCTCTGGCCTCGCTCCGGTATGGTCTGTCCCTGCTCCGGCACGGGTCCGGCTTCGGTCAAGCTCGGGTCGAGCTCCGGTTAACACTTCGCATGGCAGAGAAGAAAAATCTCGACCATAGTTATAACATAGTCGTGTGTGTAGTGATGCGCGCGGGCTCGGTGCCGGGCAAGCGCGGCGACGAGGGCGCGGCGCTGGCGCCCCGCCCGCCGCCGCAGCGCGTCGCTACCATATCGCAAGCGCCCAACTACCACGAGAAGACCACGCTGCTCAGCTCCGACGACGAGTTCCAGTGAATTTGTGACGGTGACTGATCAGATTCAACACAGTTGCTTGTAAACACATAGAACACGACGTAACCGCACGCAATAGAACGACCGGGCGGCGAGACCCCCCATGGGGTCGCGATCGACACTTTGAAAAACACTGGTCAACAGTAATAATCGTAATGAGACAGTGCTGCACCTCAAATAAATAACTTAACAGATGGCTGTTCATGACTGGTGCTAGCTTCGTCTCACACTTCAATATTTCTGATTTAGGAGCTCGTGGTTACGCCTTTCCTATTTACAGTGCGTTTCAAACTTAATGGCGGAACGTCGCGCGAGACGGCATAATGTCGATGTAACTAGGTGGTGGTGGTGTGGCGACTAGGGACTCGCCTCAGTCAAATGAAATACTTTTTGGAATTTAATTATTTATTTGCGACAGCGACCGATACGTGTCACTGCGCATACACGACTGTAAGAAAAACTAAAATACAAAATGCTTATTCTCTACAAAGTACTTAGCGTACAAACTTGATACACGCACGACCCCACAGTGGTGTGGAGAGGCTACGCGCGGTGGGTAACTTCGCAACTGCCATTAAGTTTGAAACGCACTGTACTACTCTTAAAAGTATTACCTACCATGTTGCATTATTTCTGAGCAGAGACTAGTTCTATGTGTTTAGAACCACGCATTGCGGCTATCGTCGAGCGATGTCGCTTTGATCGACCTGTTGGCAACACCTTTATTTTATTCTATCAGAATCAGAATTAATGGCAAATAAAATGCAGCGTCATTTATTTGTGAGAGATGTGAAACAATAAGTTTAGATCTGTTCCAGGCTTGCCTGTCCCGTTTAAGAATAACTCTATTTTTTTGGTACGAGTAGTTATCCAATAGTCTCTTGTGATGCGAAACTCAAGAAACAAAACACTCACAAGGCAATTTTTTTCTTGAGAGTATAATCAGTAAACTATCTCAAAAGGTGTGAAAATTATAGAGCTAACCAGCAAAAGCTTAAAGCGAAAGCAAAAGCTTATTTTATGCCCTGCCATTTACCACATTTACTAAATCATCAAAAGAAGTCATACAATCGTTGCGTTGCAATTCATTGCACGTACAGCAGCGATTCAAACCAAGAAATTGCCTATATTCGAGTCAATTTATAAAGTTAGCTTAAAACAGGATGAATTTTTCACTCCTATAGCTCCTAAGGTTAAAAATGTTTACCACATCTTACACGAGGACTTGATGAAAATGTGCAATATCTTGCCTTTGTTTTCACATTAAGATTGGAGAGGTATGTACCTATTTTATTAATTTATATTGTTAAGTCATACTTTGCGAAAATAATATAGAACTTAAAATCATTGGAATATACCGGATGTGGTATGTAAAGTAATAGTAAGTACCTTTGATGCTGTAAAGAATTGAGTGCTACTTATACAGGGTGTTAATGAATGAACCTTAAATGGGGAAACCGATTCTCCAGACCATCAAACTGAACAACTTTTACAATGGGACCAACTCAAAAATCGCGAAAAATATCGAATTATTCATACATTTTGATATATTTGCTAAGTATAAATGTTTGTATGAAACAGCTCTTTTTTGCTATTTAAGAGTTGGCCCCAAAGTTATAAGTTGTTCAGTTTAATGGTACGAAGAAACAGTTTTCCCATTTCTGGTTCATTCATTAACACGTTGTTTATCAGAACAAAAATCATTCGCAAAGTTAAATAAATTATAATAAAGGCCTTCTGAAAGAGTTTGCTTCAACAGAAAGAAGAAAAACGGTTTCATTTTCATTGAACTAATGCTATGTTGACAGTTTATTAAAATGTTTTGTTTTTAATTAAATTTGTGTAATGATGTTTATGTAGGTATAACGATTACACGGCGACTATGGCTTGATAACAAGGATTGTATAGATAGGATTTAAGAAAAGGTAATAGCATAAGTTCATAATAATCGTCCTACGTCCAAACCAGTACACTATCAAATTAAACTTGCGTCTCCAACTATCCAGTTGAACTACGCAGTAGGACCACTGGCAACAAAAGAATTAATCTTGCGTCAAGCGCTTACTGACTTGACTATTGACTATTGAATACAACATTTTGAGTTCGCGCTTTAGGCGCCGTCTCCACGAGCGAGAGAATCGCGGCTATATTATCGTCCGTGCCACGTATTTCTATATACTCTATGAATACGTCTCCACGCGGCGATGTTATCGCGGCGATGCGACGATAGAAGAAGCGCTTACTCGTCGCGATTCCCTCGCCCGTGGAGACAGCACCTTAGGCATGCGTCAGACGGAAGTGCAAGATGGAAGGTGAAAGTGCACTGGTGTAGACGTAGCAATAGCGAATTCTATAACGTGTACAGAAAAAAGATTTAACATAATTTGAAATAGATTTATATGTTACTAGCATACATAATAACACAAAGCGGTAAATAAATATTGATGTATTATAAGTTTTATTGTAAAATAATCTCGAAAATATAGCTAGATCTTGATGTCAAAAATGTACTTTTTGTTTTACTTAGTTGATCTTGTTATATACCTACCGACATAGAAAGATAGTACATTTTTCATATTGTTAATAATTCTTTGAGAAAAGTTTATAAATACTAAGTACCAAGTTTATATTTTATTAGCTAGTTTATAGTTTATATTTTTTGCTTTTATCATCGTTTCTATGTACTTTATTTACATGCATTTATTATCGAAAGATTTCAACGCAGTCTTTAGGATAGGTATGTATTACGGAAAATGAAATATGCAAATAAGATGGTCAGATAATTATTATTGAGCTACTTAAACCTTTAACTAGCTAATAGTCCGTTAGGTTTGTACTAAGTACATCACTTACAAATTCATATGTCTAAATCGATTAAATTAACCACGACCAATAAATATTTTCACACTGTTATTTGTAAAACTTTTTAAGCGAAGATTCTTTTCAAATGCTTCACCGTCCAATTTTATATTTATACTGCAAAAGTGTTTTTACCGGAATACAAATTAAGATCTTTTGAGAACAGTTACGTGTGAGCGTGTCTCTAAATTCAACAATAATTGAATTATGAAAAATATTTAACAATGTTCAATTTGTATACAGATAACAATATTTCTGCTTCTCGCGTAAAATTATTGATGCAAAAAGCTTTCGAATTTAACGCGAACAATATTTTATGGTTAGCGAGTATGTGTCTAATAAGATATCACTTTATCATAATCTATTAAAATCATTTTTTCTCGTCACTAATCTGCATAACACTACCTACTTAAGTGTCGTTATAGAACCACCAATCTTAAATTTTATTTGGTTAACTATTTTTTGTAACATTTTAACTTATTTTTCATGCTTTATACCATACACCTAAAGTAAGAAAAGTTATGGTAAAATATTAAGTATTATAAGTACTTACGTTTTGAAATATTCTGATTGTGCATAATATTTACTTCTGAGTATGATAAGTCATCACTAGAATAAATCATAAATTTTATAAATTATTCAGTTATGATGGTTATTTTAATATTGGCTACGGACTGAAAAACACCGAAATCCTGAAATTCGCCTGCCGTAGACTTAATTCACCTCCTAGTTACCTGAATATAGTATTTCAAGGATAGTTTTGCTTTAGGTACAGTTATAAATTCAATGTTAATATAAATATTTGTTTCAAAGTACAGTGTATAAATTCAATGTACAAGTTATAAATTTAATGTTTATAGTGACGACCTACTTGGTCGAGTGACTTTGTACACCGGTTTTTAAGGTGTCGCCATCTCTGAGGTCCCGGGTTTGATCCCCGGTTGGGTCAATTTAGAAAATGAACTTTACTATATTGTCTCAGGTCTGGGTGTTTGTGATACCACCGTTGTCTCCGATGTCCATAACACAAGTGCTTTAGCTACTTACTTTGGAATCGGAGCAATGTATGTGATGTTGTCAAATATTTATTTTTTATTTATTTATTGTAAAGCTTTCTGTTGAGATGTTAGTCAATTAAGTTGTAAAACCGGGATCTCGATAAAGTGGTGCTGTAAAATTATTAACTAATGCGAAAACGGAAACTTGAAAACATTGTTTCTTTCATTATAATAAATCATTACCATTATGAAGTCCCGGTTTTAAAGAATAGTCTAATAATGTCCTACACATGTAAAAATAGTTTTTTTTTTAAATAATTAAGTAGTAACATTACGATCTGTCATTTCCATTAATTAATTAACCCTTTGTTATTATGAGATAAGCCGATGTAATTTAGAAAAATAAGATTTCATTCTCATTCTGAATAAATAAATGTAAAGTTATTTTTGTAATTGAAAATAGTAAATGGGAAGAAACTAACAGTGAGCGTTGCCGAAAAGAGGTTAAAATAAATATAAAAAGTTAGATTTTTAAAATGTTTTAGCTCCAAGTTTTTAAGTACCTATTATTACATACATACATACATAAATACATAATGATATTGATATAATACACTTATTCGTTTAATTTAAAAGATCCTTTGATAATTACTTTAGTTCTTTAAGGACCAGCCGAGGTTCGGGCACAGCAGTATTGGACGAGATGAATAAAAATCATGGAGATAACTAAAGCCCGATAAAACCCGCACCCTTGGGATTCCGGCCCAATGCACTGACCAATTATGCTACCGAGTCGCTACCAAGGGTGCGGGTTCGAGTCCCGTCTGAGTTGCTACGGGTGAGTCGATTTAGCGACTCGGTAGCATAATTGGTCAGTGCATTGGGCCGGAATCCCAAGGGTGCGGGTTCGAGTCCCGTCTGAGGTGCTACGGGTGAGTCGATTTTTTCTAGTATTTTTTCTAATATTATTTATCTTAATACCATACACTATTAGCCGATAACTTTTATTCAGTGATTTTATTTTTAGAGAGGCCACTCTCAGTTTATTTCCTACAACGCATATGTTGTGTATGTTATCGAGTATTTAAGATGACAACAACGTCCAGATAGTGCTGAGTTCGTATGCCTTTTTTAATGTTAAACTTTATTTTTGGGTAGGTAGTTAAACAACTCGGACTCGGACCCTCTCCTTGTATTCGTTCAAATCTGTGCAGCTATTTCCATAGAAATCCTATGTTTCGAAAGTTTCAGGTTGTTAAACGATGATGATGTTCGTAAGGATTTATTGAAGCAAATAATTTCTTAGATTACCCTTCTGTTATAGTGGCGTAGTAAAATAATAAAGAACATCATATTGTTGAACTTTTATATTAAAAATATACAGTAAGGTACATAATATTCACATTTCTTTACCATAATAATTGTGTTTATTGCTTTCAACTCAGTGTAAATACCTAAAATAATAATACAATTTCCAAAAAAATATTTGTAACAGGAGCACATCAACTTGAAAGTAAGTACATATTAAGCTTACATTACAATAATAATTTTAATAAAACATTGGGTGAGTTAAAAATACAAGAAAGAATATATTTTTTTTTATGATTTATGTTTCGGACCCATTACTATTATTAATTCTGTGCCCATGAGCCAATTCTTTTTTTTCTGTTTAGATTCTAAATTTTAGAACATTGGCTTTTGTTTTAATGTCAGTGTTTAGATAAGTAAATTACGAGTAGATAAAAACTATTTAAAGAATTTTAAATACATAAGTAGTTCACGTAGGTATATCTTAAAAAAGAAAATTAATAATTAAGTCAGTCACCAAAAATTAAACACAGAAATCCATTTTAAACTGAGTGTAAAATAATTGTGCTTCCAATTAAGTTTAACAGCGTCTGGAATCAATATTAAGTACCTATTTTAAAAACTACTACAATTTTTGTTACACTCACCAAATAATTTTAATATTTGACAAAAATAGTGCTCTATAATTTAAAAAATATTGTCATTTCTGATGGATGTTACCTATAAATACACTTGGTTGTGTGGTTTATCTACGGTTGATATTTAAACGAAGGTAGGTAATCTTTATTCTTATTTCAGTAATGATGTTAACAGTAAGAATAGATCAGGTAACAATTTGGAAGATAGATAAAAAATACATTCTCCTAAAGAAAATCAAATTGTCTGGAATAGTAATAGTACCTAAGTAGGTAAAAATATTTGCAAATGGAAATCTTTTGGACGTTATTCTGTAGTACCTACCTGTATCTACCTACTATAAAGTAAATATTATAGGTAGGTAGTAGGTACGTACCTCTATTATTATATTTACATAAAAATATTGCAAAAAGTCCAATGTGCTCTCATTTGAATTGATAATTTTATTTTCTTACCTATTTTAAAGCTTCAAAATGTAGGTACAAAGATTTGTTCTTATGAAGTGAGTGTTTGAAGGTGTAGATTTTCTGTTCCTTAATGTTATTTAGATAAAGGTACATAGGTAAGCACCAAAAAAATTGCTCGTCATCAATAAAAAAGTAAAGTACTTAACTATTAACCCCCTTACTAATAAAGATTGTATAGCAGATGTAAGTATAGTTACACAATGGTTAGGTACTCTTTGTCAAATTATTTAAGTTTGACACTAAAGAGAAAATGATAAAACACTGTACTGTGTAACAATACATTTGCTATACTTACAATCTTGATTAGTAAGAGAGTTAAACGTTACTTGCGGTGTTCATATAAAATTAGTGAAAAGAAAATAACCAAGATAAGTAAATGAAATTATGAAATATTTTAATTTAATGGGCAAATGTAGAGGTATCTAAGTTAAAGTTAAAAGCTACACTTGACGAAACAAACAAAACAGACTTTAGGTAAATAATATTTTCCAAGTGCCAATTAAGTAAGTACTTATTATAAGTAGAAAGTTCTAATTTATTTAGGTGATGGTGATTATTACTGATTAACATAGGCATCCTTGTAATGAGATCTATCAAACTAAGATCTAAGTAGTAGTTTGTTTTAAATCAAAAGTCATCTTGTATAATATTTCTGTAATTTAAAATCGGTGTGTGTTGAGCAAGTTTATCAAAAGTTATCAATATAGGTGTGGCGTTACCTTACTTTTTCTTGTACAATACTTTAAAGAATAGGAGTAAGTTTATACAAGCATAAATAAGTTCAAGAAAGCTACAGTGGCAGCATTTTGAATAAAAAAATATGTAACTATATATTTCGAGAATCGATGGCAAGTTACTCTACCGAGTCCTACTCTATCGGCTACTTAGATTGCTATCGTAATAGCTTTGATTTGACAGATAAATGCGATACATTGCTAGTTTTCTTTGGTTAGTTGTTATTTGAGCCAAAACGAAGTAGCAATGTATTACATCAAATCGTCAAAGTTGTCATGTCATGAAACTTCATTACTTTTAGCCGATAGACCCGCAGGAGAGGACAAACCGAAAAATACATTGACTAAGATGCCTTCAATGTTGTTTATCGGTTTAGCATCAGCGTGAAACGGTCGATAGTCTAAATAAATTTTATGGCCGCACTTTCGACGCACGCACGCTACTAAGGTTGCCTTGCCGTTGGTGTGCTTATCACCAACGGCGACCGCTATAGGCATGGGTTTTTTGACGCCATCGACTCCAGCGACCTACTACAAAAAAAGAATCGCAATGATCAGTATCGGTATTCGTCGTTTGTTTTACCAACCAAGTATTTTACTTTATTCTTGAGCTTATCACTCATCGCTATTGCAGTAAGCGCACGTTTAAACCGCGGCTAATTGTAAGCGTGTTGGAAAAAATCCCATTCAAACAGCCATCGACTTTTCAAACCTACTTCTTAACTACTACTAATAATGCCACCATGCTAAAGGCATCTAAATCACATTTCTAATAAGGCTAAGCCTCGATAAAAGTGAGAAAAAGACAAAGAGATATGCAAAATTTCACAACATAGTTCAACCTCAGAGTAAAATTTAGCTTTTATGCGATGACAATTTTTCGCTGCCAAATGCCAAAATAATGTTCAAACTCCATTTTATCATATCCTATTTATGACGATTTAAATATTTGCGTCTCGTATAGATAATAAAAGTCTGGTACGTAGATACCTAGTGAGAAATTGTCATCATAATAATATTAGCTCACCCGCCGTAAATAGTATTAAACTGTCAGGAAGTAGGTCTGTGGCTTATTAGATGGTAAGCACAGATAATGTAACCACTAGAGTGGTAAGTATGCATACAATACGATTAATTTAACAATGTACAGTCAGCAGCACGAAAACCATTAAAAATATGTTTTTTATTTTGAATCTTAATACCTTCGCATTTAAGTTTTAAATTGATTGAAAATTATTACCTTGTTAAAGTAGCCCAGCGTGTCGTTGACTGTGCAACAGAAGTGACCAACTTTAACCATACATTCTCGAGTGAAGTTGCAGCAGGTCACTGTCCATTGTCAATTTAATCGCATTGTATAAGGCTCATTTTTAATAGGATATTGCTTTGGGGTGTCCCTTTTTGCAAGGCTTAGGTACAATAAATACAAAAGTATATTATGTTATAAAAGGTTATTCAGCTTGAATGCGCGATTTAGGCATTGATTATAGGTACTTACTTTTATAATATGTATACCTATGTGACCCTGAATGTTATAATTCAACTGAAAGGAGATTTCGAATCCCATTATGTAAGTACCTACAGTGTTTTTATTACTACACACACAGTCCAGTGACAGTAAAATGCCAATTTTAGACAAATAGCTAATTAAAATGTGCTATCAGCTAAAACAAAATTGTGCAGTGCTAGGAACGGATCGAAATTTTCACTTTGAGCAATAAATTGTTTTTATGTGACGCGTGAAACACCTAAGGGCCAGCCCTTTCGCAAAATCTCAAATCACATCAGTGGGACCACGAGTAACAGTGGGACAAAATGGGTGGGACCACGAGTCAAAAATTCAATGGGCGTATTCACATTGGACGATAACTGTAACTACACGATATCGTCGGGCTGGTAGATTGACACAATCACTACTAAATGCTTTCACAGAGTCGCGTTGTAGTCAACGTTATCGTCGCCGACAGATTATTCTGCCGATATCGGGTGACGACACAGTCATGATTGGTTACTTTTGGTGGCGCAATGCGACTGACTGCATAACAAGAGCTGTTGGTTAGTATAGTGCCACTTAACGATATCGTTCCGATATCGTCGGACGATACCGTTATCGTCCGAGCTGACGATATAGGAGTATATATAAAATATAGACGATTCAAAAGTGCTTAATTATTAAGTTTATTTGAATAAAGAAATTTTGACTATTGACTATTCGTGTCGTTATCGTTATCGTCCAATGTGTAAACAACCGTTATCTGACAAATTATTTTATTTTACTTCGCATACACCTTACCTTATATTTAGTGGAAACAGGTACTTATATAATCGATGTGCATATTTGAATAATAGGGCACCTAAGTAAGTACAACAATATTAGAAATTTACTTACATGCAAGAAAAATAAATAGATACAGCTTTTATGCTGGAATTCAAACACTCTTTTAACTTTTGTAAATAGTTATACGATCCCTTACTATTTACCAAATATTAACCCTTTCTCCATCCTGCTTCTTCACAAAAATCATGCTTAACCTTAACTTTAGATCTAAAGCTAAAGACGCCTTCTACTCTCTACCTATAATTAAAAAATCTGAGCTACTTATACTGAAAGTAGAAATTCTAAGGACCTGTGCCTGCCAGATCGTCTTATCTACGCCTAGGTAATACCTACCTAGAAGTAGATAAGTATATATTTTTTAAATTACCCTAAAATATTCGTATTTATTTAATCTTCATAATAATTTATGCGCGTTGTACCATTGCCTTAGCAAAATAAAACGATGAAACTGTAGGTAGTTACTATCGATTCAATGGTTTTCATAGTTCTTTGTATTCTTACAATAATACTTAAGCCGCGTACGCACCGACAGGTGGCTTGATTAGCGCCTAGCGCCTAGATGTATTTAGAAGGCGACTAACCTAGCGAGGTGCCAAGCGCGCAGTGCGGCCGGCCGGTTGCGAACATTCGTGAACGTTCCTTTTACTTGGATATGTCGTGGGCCAATCGTTGAAATGGACCGATCGAGATTTGCCTGGTCAGATCACGATGTGCTGGCATTTCGTGATCTAGCCAATAATATCATGATGTGCCCAATCAAAATATAGGCAGATCGATAAAAGCAACCTATTCGTTGATTTGCTCTACTAGTACTTGGCCACATCAAGATATGGCTGGGCGCATCGTAATTACTTCCGTTTCGCGACGCTTATAGCGCTGTAACGCTGTTTGCACTCTGTCAGCTGTGTGTTTACGTACGAGCAAGATGGCGGCGTCACAAGAAATCGAAAATTGTGATAATAAAAACCATAACAGTGAGTTAATGGAATAAATAAATCCATTCAGCCGTTTGAAAGATATGAGTTAATAAAGAATATTACATACAAACACTCATACATACAAACACACATACATAGAAACATACAAGATACGCGCGAAAAACATAACCCTTTCTTTGCAGTCGGGTACAAAAGTGCTTTCCGAGTGAATTACGAGCGTCAGTTACTTTGATCACCCTACAGAATCGATTTGCCCAAGCATGGCCGGGCAAATCATCAAACGTTATGCTTTGAACGATATGGCGGGTTTTGAAAAGGCAAATCAAGAAATGCCGGCGTATAGTTCAACGATTGGCCCACGACAGACACATTATCTAGGCGCTAGGCGCTAAGCAAAGCTAGCCACCTGTCGGTGCGTACGCCGCCTTAAGTATTTTATTTTTTATTCCGGATAAAGGTAAACAGCGAAATGACTTCAGGCCCAAGAAAAGCCAAATGCCACATTATGCAAGGCGAAAACGAACTTCGGTATCTAGATGTTAAAGATATCTTTTTGAAATGTCAACGTTCGCTAGTTCTTTTACTATTTTTTTCTAGGAGGCAGAACATTTTTACAGTTCATCATTTTGTAATCCTATAATTAAATAATAAGATAATAAGACATTTCTTGGTAACAACAAACGTTTCTCTTTATCTTTACACAGCGTTATCGATACCACAAGCACCAACAATTAGCTTTCAACGATAGAGTTAATAATAACATATCAAATCTTCATTATATTATTATGAGTAACTAGGTATTTTAATTCATTGAAGATCTAAAAGTAATGTAGGCAGCCACAATTTTTTTGTAGTCGTTTTAATGTAAGAGTGTTCTACCAATGAAACTATACATTTTTTTCAAAGAAACATGGGTCGAAAAACGATTTTTTTTTACTTTTCCATACTAATTACAATGTCTAAGCTGTATAGTTAGTTATGGGATGATCAAAATTTTTGTCTTTCTACCATGTTTCTTTGGCAAAAAAATTTAGTTCCATTGTTAGAACACTCCCTGAATTAAAACGACTACAAAAATTACCAATTACCGTTTAAAAAAGTGCTTAGGTACCTACATGCAAAATCATCATTCGCATTCATTTATATTTTCTTCAATTCCTTTCATTTTCGATTATTCCACAAATTTTCAAAAGCGATACTCATATTACCTATCTTTTTTTTCAGACCTAGGGGAAGATCTATCTGAGTTCAGGCTCTAGAGATGTTAATCACTATAGTTAGAATAACACGCATTTGTAAAAAGATCATTGTCTTATAAACATCCGTACCCCATTTCCCAACATGATCTGTAACAAATTTTCACCTGCCGCTGCTTAATAACAATTAAACATTACATATACTTTCGCCATATAAAAGTATTCGAATTATACCAAAATACTTTTATAACATTTAAAATTTACGTTCATTCGTGTTTCAGTAACCTAATTTTTTAAAAACTTCATAATAGAGGTACTTTTTATTAATCTAAGCTGTAAGCATGAGTTTAAGAAAGTGAAATCAACAGTTTTGTATCTCCTATGCAATGCTAGGTTGTTTTTAATTCATGTACACTTTTAATATTTCTGGCATCTTTACTTTCTATACCAAGAAAAATTTAGAAGTCATTGGTTGCAATACATAGAAAACTTTGTGATTTAGTCACAATATATTT
This sequence comes from Catoptria pinella, assembly GCA_963556745.1. Taxonomy (NCBI): domain Eukaryota; kingdom Metazoa; phylum Arthropoda; class Insecta; order Lepidoptera; family Crambidae; genus Catoptria; species Catoptria pinella. The sequence continues at coordinate 4,670,018 of OY750771.1, forward strand.
TCTTTTTATTAACTTGTGAAACAGTCCGGATCGGACCGAACCTTGACAAGACCGAGGCGCGCTACACAAGAACTTTATAATCATATTCTACAGGATGGCTCCGTTGCCATGGTAACAAATACGTCATGTGAAAGAGGTGAGACGTGCCCGGTCACCGGTTGAGCTCCGGCCCGACTCCGGTCGAGTTTAGAGTGACAAATTCCGTAATAACGTAAAAGATAGCTTAGTTTTAAGTTTTAAGTAAAGTCAGTGTTAAGTCGAAAGTGAAGTTATATACAGGCGAAGGGCGAAGCTATGTGGCTGGTCGAAACGATGCTTGGGCGGATTATGGGCGGCCGCGCGGGCTCCTGCTACGAACACCGCTGCAGCGGGCGAGACCTGCAATGAAGGTGAGTGAACTTAGATTTTAAAGGTAAAATACTGAGTGTTTTATCAACGAATTTAAAAACCCTTTTAGGCGTAGCTAATCAATCTTTCTACATTAGGAATTGTAATAAACCCCTAATAACCTTTTATGATTTTCAAATTATTTGATGAGTTTCATATGCAAAGATTGTTATAAGTGTGGTTAATCATAGTTACATAACACGTTATTACATTTTTTTAAAGATAAAGATGTACATAAGTCGTAAATCGATTTTAGTCGTCAGATGAAAAAATAATGTTAGAATGAGAAGTTATAATATTATCTGAGTACTTACTTAGGTAGTTACCTATTTTGGAACAAACAATTCAGTTCAGCTTGTTAACTTCGTGCCATGATCAATAATTATTGATGAAATGTTAAAAAACAATCAAGAAAGAAATTAAACTTATATAAAATGTAAAAAAAGCTGCAAAAGACCTTGTGACTGCCAGTAGTGTCGTGGAGAGCGAGTCAAGTGTCGGGTGATTACATGGATTCAGGGTCCCACTTCACTGTCGGAATAACCCACGCACAGCTAGCCCTATTGTGAAGGTGCGCAACATATTAGAATATAACAAAAAGAGGGGAAACAGGAAAAACAAGAAAATGATGTCGTGTTGAAATTATATACTTAAGCAACTTACGTCATAAGTACGTTGAGAAAAACAAGAAAATTGGTACTTATGAAAATCCGTGAAATTATTTGAATTCGGAAAAACATTTTGTACGAAGTTTAATATTTATTTAATCTTAACTTATTATATACTTATTAGTAGGATGTATGATATGATAATATAAATAATAATTGTGAGAAGCAATCGTTTTCTGTTTTCATGGAAATTATATTATTCAGTCTTATAAAATAATATCTCTATTTCGTATTTTTTCTCCTTGTACACATTTATGAGGTCTTGCAATATCATAATCCTAATTTACCGGACTTAACAAATCGCAATAGTACCAACCTATGTGATCCTCTATGCGGTGATCCAGGCGGGGAAGAAGCAGGGGAGAGGGCCGGCGTGGCGGGTGCCGAGGCTGCCCGTCTCCGGGAGTACTCGGTGCCGCCGACCGCCATGGCGGTGCCGCCGCCCACCGGATCCGTCATCCGGGTCACGCTCAATCCAGACACTGACCGGGTCGGCCGGGCCGTGGCTGGATACACACAATAACATAGTATGAAGAGGGGAGGGGGCAAATGCAGACGCTGCTAGCCGCTATGGCGGTATCGTCGCCTACTCGGATTTGTCACGCTCAACCCGGACGCTGACCGTGTCAGCCGCACTGTTGCTGAACACAATAAGATAATATCTAGCACTACTGCAGAGAGTGGCAGACGCGGAGGAGATGGCGGGCACCGCCACTTGTAGTGTAGAAGTGTATATATATATTTATAGGAGTGACGACCTCCTTGGTCGAGTGGCTTTGTACACCGGTTTTCAAGGTGTCGCCATCTCCGAGGTCCCGGGTTCGATCCCCGGTTGGGTCAATTTAGAAAACGAACTTTTCTATATTGGCTCAGGTCTGGGTGTTTGTGATACCACCGTTGTCTCCGATTTCCATAACACAAGTGTTTTAGCTACTTACTTTGGAATCGGAGCAATGTATGTGATGTTGTCAAATATTTATTTATTTAATTTTATTAGTCTCACCACCAGTATAGTTGTAGAGGCCAGCAGGCGAAGACCGAGGCCGGTAGCTGGAGACAGTAGAGGCGGTGGAGAGCGTGGAAGGTGACCGCCTTAAGCCGATGCCGGTGCCGTCACCAACGCTCGACGCGTTCGACAGCTTGCGAGCCCGCGGCTGACGCTTCGACCCCGTTCTGCATACGCCTGTAGCAACATGAAGTTAAAAACTCAGTATTATTTATGGCTAATAATTTTGTAGCGTTAGGGAAGAAAAACTTGAGCTAGCCAAAATGGGAAGAGACTGAGAGGAAGAACACTTAAAACCTGTCGATATATCGTAACAATTACTCCATATGTGGAAGTGGTGAAACCGTGAATTTCTGTGTAAGTATTTAAAGTTTACTTTCTTATTATTGGTTTGTAATTTCGAAGTACTTACCGACAAGTGAAGACCAAGTATTTTTATGAAAATCATTTACTTACTCTTATTATCTGTCATTGTCCAAAAGCATTTGTTATTTATGATTAATTATGCGACTAATTGCGAGTTGTACAAGTATACTTTTTTTATTACTTGTATTTGCAACTCTTGTAGCAGACTTTTCATGAAGTAAATAATAATACCACAAAATAGTTAGTTATTATATTATGTGCGACGAAAATATTATAAGATATTTAGGGAGCGATTTACTCCGTATTAACACTATTCGGCAAGAAGCTTAAATATGTGGAATTTTCGAGGTAAGTATGTGTAAGTATATGCACATATTGAACTATAATAATTTGTTATATTGCACGAGTAGGTTATTAATATCGGCTTATATTGGTATAAAGGTACCTCTATAGATAATAATATGTGGGCTCATGAATACACACATACGAAAAAAAGATGAAAAAAATGCTCTTATTTATGGTTGTTGGTGTTAAATTAAATTAAATGTTGAACGAAATAATAGTGTAGTGATAATAGTTTTGCACGATGCGTAGTGTTCGAACCTGTACTTTGTTGCCAACTTCAGTTAATATACCTTATTTGAACTTCTAATAGAACAACGAATCTAATATATCTTTACTTAAAGATCGAAAGACCTTCGCATTTGCGCTTCATCTTTTGTATTTGTTAATTTCTAACTATGGATTTCTGTCAGCTCTTTAAAGGATGTCGAAAGTGGAAAAAGATATCGACAAATCGATGCATCAATATTTAAAAAAATATCGATATCAAGTTCGATATATCGGGGGAAAATTTATCAACACATCGGATTTTTTAAAGGTAATATTGATGTTTTAAATTCCTACCGTGTTATTCATAAAAAATAAACGCTTAATAAAATTATTTGATTTTAGTTAAAAAGTGTTTTGTCTTTTTATTTGGAAATCAAAAACATCGATAAATATTATTAATGTTATGCAAATATTAAGGAAATAATAAAAAAGTGGATATTTAAAAACATATATAAATTTTTTAATTCGTTTTCTATACTGGAAAATTTATATCAAAACATCGAAATATTAAATATCCCCCAAAAAAATCTTAAAGTATTTCGTCCAAACATATCGAATATATCCATATGTTTTCGACATCCCTTAGCTCTTTTATTATTTTTAGGACCGAACTAGAACCTTTTTATTTCAGTAGTATATTGACGAGTCTCTAACCTCGTTCGACTAACGACTTTCTAGATATTGTTATAGTTGTTTGTCACGACAAGAAGCACTCAAAGCTGTATATTATATTAATGTAGACAATAAGATAAAAGTATATATCTTCTTCTTTTTTATTATTTTAATATATCAAAAACTCGATCTACCTATCTTCTTCTTCTTAAAGTGCCGGTTCATTATTAAAGGTTGATCTACCTATACGATTTTATCGTCATATTTTATATGAGGTTTAAAAGAAGCTCGAAAAGGAAAGCTGAAGCAAAAGACACAGTCAAAAGACATAAGCAAGCTATCAATAAATAAGAATCACACGAGAGTGAAAATATTGATTTATTAAATCAATTGTTTGTTGATATTATACTTTTAATATAAAAGCAATCGTATTTAAATACCAACGAGATTCATGACTGTGACATGTACAATAAGTTTTATATAATGGTAATACTTAGACGTATTTAACCTAGACCTGTTCAAATAATATTATATCTACATATATGTATAAATAAGTACAATGACGTTATTAAAATTCGTGTTGGATGAGAGTGAGGTAGTAATTGACCAACAAGTGCGTGGGTATTTATCTATATTTATATTTCAAATTATAAATGAGGGAGGATAATAGAATTATGTTCCAATCCAAATTATCTCCACGTTACACAAGCGAAACCCATAGACAATATGAACAGCGACATGATACATACCGAAGGTGAATCTTTTCGTGACTGAAGATACTGCGGTTAACTTGTGATAATTCTGATGGTTGTGCTATAAAATTGCTCAAATCACAAATAAAGCTTTTCTAGAAAAATAAAAAAAAACACAGTTGTAATGTAAATGACGTTACCCAACTCTTATTCAATCCCACTATTACATATAAGTATGAATGTTTACATTTGTTTCTGCAGGTGTCGTTATTTTTTATTTTTCCGATTTACTTTCTGGGGTTTTACACTATCAATACGTATCGCGATACTGGTAAACCTTTATTATTACAAGATTTTGAAATGGGTTATACGTTAGTGGCTAAACCAGCTATACGTCAATATTATCAGGATATCTCGATACAATATAGCGATAATGAAGGCGCAAGACAACATTGATGATGTAATAGGCCCCGTAACAAACGACGCTTGTCCATAAACTATTTACCGTTCAGATCCCAGATGGCGCTTCCCCCTTGAGTCTTCGGTGGATGTTTCACTTCCTGGTGAGAATCAATCATGCACTGCTTTCAATGCTACTCACGTCACATGGACAAAAAGTTGATTAAATCCTAGTGGGAACCGCAACAAGCGTAACACTCGGTTAAGGACTTTGTCGTTCATTATAAATTTCTGATGACAGAAGCACAAAATTTAGACAATCGAGACAATCCCACGAATCAAAGTAAACGAAGATTTGGAAAATCGTAAAAGACATTAGGTACCTACTTGCGGGTCAAAAATAGAAAGCGCTTACAAAGGATTAAAATTAAAGGTTTATTATAAGATCGAAATTGTAGATTCTTGCTCTACAATTTTATTATGAACGTTTTCTTCGCAGATTCCAACGTTATTTTTATCATAATCGCGTAGAAAAAGGTGGTTAAATTTTTAAAATTTTTTTTTCGTTGGATTCTGTTAGCCAATTTCAACCCTATTTAATCATAAAAGTATACATTTACATGCAGAACGTGCACTATAAACACCAATAGATAGAATCTCCTAGCTTTTCTTCAAAGGCCAATATTGTTAGTTCCTTTATGACAGTTTTCATTTGTTTAGTGTTACGCTTGCTATCCCCACAGATTCAGGGCAAGTTACCAGTGGGGCACTGTCTGCCCATCGCGCACTTCCCCTCGCAGATGGTGCGCTCGCTGAGCATCGTCTGGTAGGAGTCCAGCATCACTCGACACTCGGTGAGGTCCCGGTCACCAAGTGCCAGCGATGGGTACCGCTCTTTCAGTCTCCTTCTTTCCTGTTAGAGAAGGATTTTGTATGGAAACTGCTACTAAGATTATGTTATATTTTTTGTTATGTATGAAAATAAATAATGAAGTCTAGTATTGATTCCGATCGGCCGGGCGTATGCCACCCCGGCCTGGCGCCTCGTCAGTGCTGTCACCAGCATCATACCAATTCCGATACTATACACCTATTTCTGACATATTTGCGCACCGGACGACGCTCTGTGGTTCGACCCTGATAATGTGAACTGACGATCTAGCGAAGTTCGCGGTCTTTGGAGAGGTTTGTGCTAAACTGTGGTGTCGTAATGCTGATATGATATGTTGATTAAGTGACTCGACAAACCTCCACGAGCTTATACGTCTCGAACTCCTGCAGCTGGCGCTGAAAGCCCAGGTTAGGGTTGGCGACCGCCCGGCCCGCGCGCACCACCTTCAGGGCCTCGCGCCATGTCAGCGGGGTTACAGACATTATATACGCCACCGCCACTGTCACGCTGCGAGACATGCCCGCTAGGCTGCAATAGGAATATGTCGTTGTCAAGTCAGGTACTGGCTTAGTAAGTATTAGTTTTAAATTGTGATGAAATAAAAATAAGCTATTAACGGAAAATTATGCTGCCGCGATTCGAAAAGAGTAATATGCAGGGTGAAAATCGTCTAGGATATTTTTAAATAATATATTTTAAAATAAAACCAAGGTACCTCTTTATTTATGACATAGGAGTATATTAACGCTATTATCTTGTAATAGATGAAAGATATACTAAGCGTAAAAGATAGATTATCACCATTACAAAAGTTTACGTCATGGCGGAAATTGTGCCGAAACTAAATTGCACAGGGTAACGTCTTTTCCATTTCACCAGAATTATACCCAAAACATAACATAATTTTAGAATGTATTCATAAGAAGTTGTGTTTTTAAATACAGCTAAATTCGTTTTAAACAAATAAGGGTACAAAAAAAATAAGTTGTATTGACATCTCGATGTATTAAACTTTTTGTTTATCTGCAAATTAAATGTTTGACCTTAATGTAATCAAAATTTTTGTTGGATTCATCATGCTAGTATGCTGGTAGGGGGAGGCCAGTCCGCAGATTAGATATTAGTCACTTGTTAATTTTGGGCCAATTATAATTAAATAACCTACTAACAATACCTTCAATTACATAGACGAGCTGTTTAAAATTAAAATAGTATCACAACCAATTTTCGCGGCGCGTCAATTGTTTCTCTTGGTCGCTCGCAATAGACTAAAGGAGTTGCGGTGCATGCACCGTAACTTAATGAGCAATTTTTCGGTACTGTACAACCTGTCTAGTGTAGTATACACATAGAAGTCTTTGCCTACTAATAATAAATATTCACCAATGTATGAGCACGTTGCCGTCCCTGAGGCGCGCGGCGTGTATGAAGTCGTTGCATAAGCTGAAGTACTGCGTAAGGTTCTGGTCGGGGGAGTCCGACGCCATGATGCACAAGTAGTGTTTGTCCTGGGGACAATGTTAATAGTTATGTTTGTTATACAACAAGGGAGCAATAGGAATACGCCCAGCGTTATGTTACGTAGTAACTATTTAGTAATCTGTGGTTATGGTAAGTGGCCCGACTGCAAAGTGTATATAGACGAACTGCTCGGCTCAAACATCATAATTTCCATAGACATTATTTTTTAAACCAATCTACTTAGTATCTAGTTACTTTTACCAGAGTTATGTTTCATTCAATAATACTTCCGAAACAACTTTAAACCAATGTTTTATTACACTGAAAAAATCTAGGCTTCCGATTTACAATTCAGAAATCCAATTGGAATGAAAACGTGGAAATGTTCTACCAATCTTTAAAGATAAAAGATGTACTTAAAAGCGAAACTGGGTCCTGAAAGACAAGCCCGTTGTTTGCAGTGAAATGTAATGCCGTGAGAAAACTGGCACACTGTATCATAATGTCTTCCTTGCTGAGCCAACACAATGCTTACTTGTGGCACAGGGTAAAAAAAAAAGTTTATAGTGACTTGTGGGTTTTATCACTTTCATCCATCATTAAAAATGGCTTAATATTCATAAACTCTTTATGTTTGTACCTTGGTAGGAACCTAATTAATAAAGAGGAGGCAGTTTCGTTAATTCAGACAAATATCAGTCTTTATTCAGTACTATTTAGGTTTTTTTAAGTCAACCATTTAATCGCATTTAAGTTACTCTAACGAAATTAAAAACTAAGCTATCTTAGTTTTATATTAAACTGTGTGAATCTTTTACTAAAGTGTAACACATAAAATAACAATATAAGTTATTGGAGCTGAACTAATAATATTAAAGGCACTGCATGCTTGTGACGAGAATGCACTAAGAGGCGCTAAGGCAGTGTCTGTGGAAGTTTAAAGCTCCTTAGCTTCCGTGAGAACCTGGGAAGTGGGAACGCCAATTTAAAATCGAAACCAATATCGGCTTATTTGAGCATTTTTATTTCAGTAATATAAGCTACCTGGCCACATTCTGCCGCGTATCATTCTAATAATTATTATTAAGAAAGTGTATAAAGTATTATTATACACTGTTCAAGCTAACATAGATTAATTGAGAAAACCGATAATACCCTATTATGAGGTTAACCCCATTATGAGTTTAACGTGAACGCTTTCGAGATGTAGTGCTGGAGGAAGATGCTACAAATACCTCCTAAATGAGTCTATCCTCCGTGAGCGTCCTGACGCTCCACTGACGCCATCCTGATGGCTGGTCGTCGGTTCGCGTTAAGCTAGTGACCAAAAATTGCTACTAAGGGCTAAGCTTATTAGTAAGGGCATTAGTAAATAGACATTATTTCATAAAAAATGTATTTCAATAAAAACATTGTTGTAATAGTTTTAGCTTATTTCAATACCCTTAGTCCATTCCCTGTAAAATTTTCAAATGATCATAATTTTTTAATTGTTACAGCTACAATGTAGACATTGATAAACGTGAGGGTAGCAATCAGGTAGCAATTACTGAATTAAAAATTATGACAGGAATTTGTATAGTTTACACAAACGGAGAGTGGACCAGCCATCCTGATATCAGAATGGCTGGACATTTTGCAATCCCTTTATTTTGGTTTATAGTTAGGTAGCAATTAACTGACTGTAGGTAGCAAATAGTAGCAAATAGGTAGCAATTTTTGGTCACCAGCTTGACGCGAACCGATGCAGACAACCAGCCATCCTGACACTCACTATCCTCCGAGAACTCAATATTAAGACTAGCTAGGCTATCCATTTTATGACTCCGTAATTTCCTGGAATTCTTTGTTCACATCGCCCGCAAAAATTTGGAGGTTAACCCACCTATTTTTTGTCTATTCACTATTTTATGGCATTCATTGTGCAAGCTGATTTTTATTAAGGTGTAAATATTTGTTACTAACCCTAACCCTGAATTTAAAAATAATAGTTTTAACTATTAGACGTCAGCAACTTCACAAACAGGAGTCAACTTATGCACTCGTTTTTTAATTGGACTAGGATTTTATTTTCGTTAATTAACATTTTCATTTTACGAATCAGCAACGAGCAAATAAGTAACAATTATAGTCATGTTTACCGGTTACAAGGCTCAAACAAAAGAAACTTGAGCTTTGTTACGCAAATATTTCTCCAACTCGACGAGATACAACGAAAAACTCACAGATAGATGACGCAGATTATTTCTCGGCGGCGTCGAATAAATAATGTTGTTTTGATCGTGATAGCTATTATTTACGTATTAACAGTGAGAAAGCGAAAAATACATTGAACATTTTTCACAATGGTCAGAATTAAATAAAAGCATAATTCTTACAAAAAGAATGCCGTTTAAGTATTTGTATTGAAAAATGTTTGAATGAATTGAATGAATGTAGTCTTAGTAAGAAAAGAAAATTTAAAAAAGATGCATAACGTCATATCTCTTGTAAACCAAATTGAGATAAGTTTGTAGTAGGTACCACAAAAAATCCCGTATAATTATGTATATAAATAAATTAATAAGTTATTAAAATCCATGTCTTAAAAGCATTATATTTATATGTAGGTACCGTGTTTGTACCTATATGAAAAGTGAAAACCATGTCACCTAAATTCTATTTTAGCCGTGTTGTGCCCTTGGTAATGCGGCAAAAACATTAGCGAAATGATATTGATCTTTAGCTATGACAAGTGAATATGATGTAATGAACAAAATATATTCTTTCAACTATGGTTGGCAAAAAACTAGGAGGCAACTAATTTGAATCCGCAAAGTTCTTTGGAAAAGTCATGGACAAAGTATAATTAAATCTTGGTTTCTGTGCTTGCCAAGAAACATCAGTAGTGGGTGCACTTATCTTTAAATACAGAATATTCTAAGTAGATGAAGTAATAAATCGACTCTAATTATAGTGTACACAACATGTACTCGAATTAGAGAATTAAATTCAAATAGTTCTCTAATTCTGTCTCTCTTTCAAAATCTATTTTTATTTAATATTATTAATAAAATAGTTAAATCTTTAGAGCCCACATTATGCGCAACTCTGCCATTATTAAAGATGAAACAACTCTTAATGGTTATATTAAAAAAAAAAACTTTATATAAGTATCAAGTGTAGTAAGTAAAATGTGGTCAATCAAACCTGATAATCATTGCAAAACACCTTTTGAATATCACCTCACTCAATGTGGTAGGCTATGTTTTTTCTCAACATTACATAAAGGATATATTTATATATGTATACTTCTGTTACAAAACTCCCGTATATTTAACTTTTTTCACCTACCCCACGTGAAAAAATATAAATTTAGTTTTGTAACAGAAGTATACATATATTCACAGAACAAGGAAAATATTTTTCTTTGTTCTGTGTATATACAGTAATGTATTCAATTTCATCAAATTCGGTTCAAAACTGTAACGCTATGATGCTGTGACAGTCTGGGACGGATGGACGGACGGAATGAACGATCTTATAAGGGTTCCTTGTTTTACTACGGAACGCTAAAAAGTGCAATACTTCAGTCCATTCAGAGTTTGTATACTCGTAGTTCCCAGTCGGCCCCGAGGGACGGGACCGTTTGCAGCGAGAGCTGATAGCATCGGCAGTACATCGTAATGGCAGCGATTTAGTGAGCTATTAACTTTACGACAAGTTTACGACCGAAATCAACTGTGTATAACTATCTATTTGATAAATAAAAGCGATATAAATACACAGATTTAGATGCTGCGAAGATAAGATGGTTTGCTACGAATTTTCGTAGTAACCGTAGCAAATCGTAGCAAGTGATTACTCAATGTAGTGTGAAATTCTTTCTTATATTTCAAGACAGCTGTATATTTTATAAAAAAAAACTCATAGCGTATACAAACAGACACAGTTTCATTTTAATTAAAAATTGAGAATTGACTTTGTTACGTATTTTTGTTGGGATCAAGAAATATAATCTGTAAATGTTCTATTGCGTACATTTGGACTTTACAAGAATAACTTAAGCAATCTCATCAAGAAATTTCATAACGTACCATTCTCAAGGACGCAAAACATCCTCTTTAATGAAAATATAATTTCGTCTGAGTCTAAGCTATTATCAGGTTGGGAATTCAAAAGCCTTGTTTGAGGTTGCATAACGGAATCCATTTCGTTAAAGTATAATCAAGGTTGAAGGTGTAAAACGAGAATGTATTTGATATTCGCGGCAACAATAGTTTGAAAGGTTGAATAAGTTAGCAACAAATCTGTTGGGTTGGAATACGAGATGAGTTATGATGATCGGGGGTTGCACAGGCCGGTTGGTCCATCGACGTCGTGCAAAATTTACTGTAGGTTCTTTTTGTTTTTGAAAGGAACATCTATTTGGTGTTTAACTTATTTAAAGCTCCTATATACCTCAAGTTGCGAACTACTACTACAACGAACAAAATTTTACTGAGGTTATTGTTTGTAAATAAACTATAGAACCTTAGCTTCAATCTGTACATGTGAATTTTCGATACATTATGTACTTAGCGAGAAATAAATTTAATTAAAATGAAGGCGCCACTTGTGGTATATAGGGGCCTTAAAAATTTTATGTCACAAACATTGACGGTCTTACTACAAAAGATTTTACAATAAACACTTAGGTACTGAGTTCATTAGCACACGCCCCACAGTAACCCGTCGATAAACATAAAACAATTTAAGTTTATCGTCAGAAACACTACTTTTCTGATACATATAAATAATATTGCTTTTTTTGTACAAGACGACATCCAATCCTTACGATACCAATAAATTAGTTGAATAATTATTTACTTTTCTTTTTCTTTACCATGCTCGTTCCCGTATAATTAATCTTTATTTTTTTACACACACTTTTTTAACAATTTTTAGTCTATTTTTTATGTCAGTATTGAGTTTGGTGGTTAATCCGGTTGAATAGACCCATACGTAGCCGCGACGTCAATATTTAATTTAAATCAAACTGAGTATTAGGCAGGCTCGCCACGTTCAGACCCGTTTCCCGTTCGTATTCCGGAAGAGTTTCAGGCGGCATATAACAGAAATCGGCGACAATAAAACATGGACGGATATATTTCATAAATCGCGAGTGGGAAGAAATATCGTTATTTGTGGCTACACAAAAAGCTTTCGAATATTATTATTTCATGTTACTCACGAATAGGTACGAAGGTTGTGGCCAGTTGATTGGTTGAGATGGATGACAAGTAGGTACTATGATTATATTGCGATAGATTACCCCATTTCTTAAAAAAGTATTTCACCACTCTTATCTGTGTAAGATAAAAAACATCACATGATGTTTGTAACTTTAATGCAGCGTTATATGCCCAATAATATACTGAAATTGCCTAACAGTAATGCTTTAACTATAATTCTCTATTGTATAGATAATTTAGTTCATTGAAAACCTACCTTTGACAATAATTCAGCAATGTGCTTTGTGATAAATCAACATCTGTCAAAAGTATAAAGTAATGAAAAAAAATACAGACGATAGCTATTGTGTATTGCACGAGTTTTCCTAACAATTGGATTTGAATAACACTTGGGATTCTGAAAAGTGAAAAAGTAATTGGTGGAGAGTACTTAAAAATGAATAGAAGCAATAATAAAGGAGAAACTCGAGGCAAGCTGCGGCGCGGCGGTCGCTACACAAAAAGTTGCAGTTTTCAGCCGCAACATGTGCTACAAATCATTACAGATTTTTAATTAATTAAGGTTTGGTTGAATAATCAATCTATAGCTTGAATTCTGTATCTAGTAATATTTGTAAACAAAATGCTGTTTTTATTTCCTCTCTCAGCCTCTTAAAATTTTAGGCAAAACTATACAATAATTTTCAGTAGTGAAAAATATAATTCTGGCCAATCCATAACTACGATTTAGGTGTATAAAAATGTTTGGTATTGGACATTATTCTCGGTGTGTTTGGCAGTTCAACCGAGTGCTCATTTTGCACTCGATAAAAAATAATGACAATCATTAATCATTGGAACGATCGCTATTGGCTTTTATAGAGAATTTGTTATGACTAAGCTAAGCTCACTAATATTAAATGTACTCAAAAAGGGCACGATAACATAATATTGCAATGAGTGTACTATCTAGTATCAAAAACATCAATATTATTATACTAGCGGCTCTGTGAGCTGTAGACTTCGCGTTTGCGATATTTTTGATAATTTTTGAAAAGGCTGAAATGTTTTTATTTAGAAAAATTTTGAAAAACTGTATCGTAGTTTAAAAATTATCGAACCTGCTCAAAAATTTAACAAGAATCGGTTGAGAAATGTGACCGTAGTGTAGAGGTAAACAGACGGATATACAAAATAATTTTTGCCCAAGCTGAAATGCAGATGCTTCGCGCTCGCTCGGTCAATCAAAAAGTAAGGAGCTTTTCAACGACATTTTTAATTATGAGTTCGAATTGAACAACAACCTCGTCGATTGGTCAAATAATAAGTTGTGGCGGAAAACAACATAAAAGATTTTGTTAAATCCATAGTACAAAACTTTTGACTCTAACTATACTAGTGGCTCAGTGAGCTGTAGGTAGACATTGCTCAAATTGTAAGTTGTTTAAAAAATTATCTAATAGATGTCGCCACGCGGTTGACACTGCTTTAGAAAAGCAGTACTATGTGCTGTTTGGTAGGTTAGGTATTCTTTCATTATATTTATTTTAAGCTAGATGGCACTTTGAACATTTCTCGAATGGGTGAACTTTTTCGAACTGGCTCTTCAAAATAATTCTATATAATTATCGAACCTGCTCACGAGAATCGGTTGAGAAATGCGACCTCTAGAGGAAAACAGACAGCACACTTGCTCGGTCAATTAAACTCGATTGTCATATCTTTTAGGTACCTACATGGCTCTTAAGGACCGCATAAAAACAGCAGTTATTTACGTGGGCACCAATTAGCTGTACGAGGTTACCAATGGCGGCAATAACGGCCCGTCCTCGCCCATTTACTTGATTCATAGCCAGTCAATATTCTCTTCATTTTTTGAAAATTGTTCGACAAAACCCTGTATTTTTTAATAACTTTAGCAAGTATTTACAAATTTGTGATTTGGTAATAACTTCTAAACAAAAATACCGTAATTTTAGTATATTAATTGTATGTCTACTATCACTTACTTAGTTCTTTTATGTACTAATTTTTCCTATTCTTAGCAATCAATTTTTCGAGTTAACCTTAGTTTTGGTTACCGTGTGCCCTGAAGCGAAATAAAAACGTGATAAAAAGCCTAGATGTGGATTTCAACCATCAAATATAACAGGCATCCGGCGAGGCTTGGAAACGATTCTGCATATTACAGCGGCCTCCGGTAGCAAGTCTGAATATTCATAGCTGTTCGAGTTGCCAGACTGGGCTCCTCGGGGATTACCTGATTATTTCATGTGCACCACCGCCTTATATTACCCACCCGCCACATCAAGGCTGTTAAGGTCGGCGAATAGACGACATTCTGGGGTAGGTTTAAAAATTAAATGTCTGTAATAACATGCTTAGGAACTGTTGTGGTTGTTTTTCGGTTTTACATATAGTTGTGTAGTGTTACTACAAATTTTGAATTACATACGTATGTTAAAAATTAAAAAGAGTTAAATTACTATTTTCATTACTACGTCACGGTGAGTCTAGGTATATGCAAAAAAAAACTTTTTCATCCCATCTATTCGAAAAGGGTGGTGTTTTTTATAAGAAACTTTTAGCGGGCAGTAATAAGTTTTCAATCCTCTTTATAAGTGCGCCGCAATTATCTTTGCCGCGCACTTTTACAATCGAATCGAGAACCTCCTCCTTTTTTTGAAGTCGGTTAAAAATGAGTTCTTCAAGTGACAGTGAAAGTATAGAATTAACTCCTGAAAGTATTAGAACTGACGCAAGAAATTTGATGGATAATCTATAGTAGTTTTATTATTAGATTTTAATATATATAAAATGTGCAATACCTACTTTTAAGAATAATAGCATGTAATGTATAGTATTTGATTATATAAGATTATTCATTGTGATTTAAGTTTAAGATTTGTTTGTATAAAAAAATGTTGCTCCTCATTCGAATATTGCTGTGCCTTATCAAGGTCCTTAATGATACCAACTCATGTATGAACATCTGTAATGTACTTAAGGAATGCAATAAAGAACTTTGACTTTGACTTTGAAGATACTATTTAATTTCAATTTAGTTGTTACTCTATGTTTTATTAAATAATAATATTAGAATAAAATATGAGGCGCCTTTTATTTTCTCATAAAGGGTTACAAAAAGTAGAGTGTATCACTCGGGCGCAAAATATACTTTTGGCTCGGGCGACGTACGTACTTTGGATCCCTCGCTACGTTCAGGATTCTACTAAAGTATCCCTCACTTCGCTCTGGATTCAAAAAAGCGCCCTCGCCATAAAAATATTATTTTGCTCCCTTGTGATACAATCTAGTATTTCGTAGTTATAGATGAGCCTCACTTTTTTATACGAGGCACATGAGAGCTTACTGAACATCTGCTAATTATGATGCTTATGATTAAAATATCAAACCGAGTTTAAATAATCAATATAAATCAATCAATATTTGACAACATCACATACATTGCTCCGATTCCAAAGTAAGTAGCTAAAGCACTTGTGTTATGGAAATCAGAGACAACGGTGGTATCACAAACACCCAGACCTGAGCCAATATAGAAAAGTTTGTTTTCTAAATTGACCCAACCGGGGATCAAACCCGGGACCTCAAGAGATGGCGACACCTTGAAAACCGGTGTACAAAGCCACTTGACCACGGAGGTCGTCGACGAATATGCAGACGTATGATAGATGTAGATAAGTTTTATCATCTCAAGATATACAATCAGACTTACCCAAGGTTTTTTGTCGAACATGTCGCAAACAACGCATTTACTGAATTACTTATGAGTGTGTTTTGATAAAAGTTTCGCAGCATCGATTACAAAGAGCTGCCCTCTGAAAAAAATATGGGTAAAAGTTTTTGTAGCTTTCAGCACTTTCTGTAGTGTGGTGGTAATTTAATTGTCGAAATTTCTTTTAAAACAAATTGTGGAAGTTTCGCAATCACGGAGAGGAGAGCAACTAAAGAAAAAAAAACTCTGTTACATTTCGATCTTGCAGAGCAGACTAACCTTATTTTTTTATAAAAATTTGATAACATTGTTTCTGTTTGAGGTGTTATCTGTTAGTAATGGAACATTTAGCATTAGCATTCATAATTAATTGCTAATCGTCATTTAGCATTCATTAAATTAATCATAGTTGCTAAAAATAATGAATGCTAATTATCATCAAACCGCGCGAAATCGTCTGCGTTCGCGTCCTGCTGCTATCATATGAAATAATACGACGCGCTAATTAGCACGCGGCGCGAAATATCATTACGAATGAATTCGTCTCCGATATGAAATAATGCGACTGCGCTCGTTAGCATCGCGCCGCGAACTGTCGGCTGCTGCTAAATAATTTCGTTCGTGAATTAATTTCCGACAGTGGACGATGATTTATCGAATGTATACGAGTGAGTGAGTGAAAGGGAAGAGTGCACGCATGCAGTGCAATTTCTTAAAAAGTTAAGAGAAATGCTTTTGTTTAGAGTTCATTATTGTTTGGTTAATTTTGTTTAGAAATGATTTACTTGTCGCAGGTCGTAGGTCAGTCAATTATTTAATTGCTGTGACATCGATCGCGTCGCGTGTGATTAATTGGCATTTAAATTTATACTGACGTGTTGTGTAAATGATAGATTTGATTTTTACGTGTAAATACGTAATTCAAATAATTGTTTGGGTGTCATGTCAATAAAAATAAGAAATAGTGTTATTTAGTAAATTATTTACAAATAACATTGTATTTACTTATTTAACCTAACTAATTTAATTTTAATGTGTAAATGCATATTTCAAATGACTGTTTTTGTGAAAATAAACTCATAAGTACCTAAATAGTGAAAAAACACAAGCATTTCACAAATCACAGCTACTATTATTTCATGATCGTATTAAAAGTCATATTAAAAATCATATGAAAAATCATATTAAAATTTATATTAAAATTCATATTAAAATTCATATTAAAATTCACATTAAAATTCATATTAAAATTCATATTAAAATTCATATTAAAATTCATAATTAAAATTCATATTAGCAATTAGCATAGCAATAGCACATAGCATGCTAATAATGAAAATTAGCATGCTGATGAAATTAATTAAAATTAGCATTAATTGCCATTACTATTATCTGTTAACCCTAGTGTTACGCATAACGCAATCAAAGCGACTAATTTCGTGAAACAACGTGTCCCGAGCAGAGAGTCGGTTAAATAAATTACAAGTGTGTTGTTTGCATTCCGTACCGAGCGCTGTAATGCTCTGAGGGTACGCCATTAATTTGCTGTTGGTAATTAACAACAAAACTGGCTTTGTCGCAAAATCTTTTGTAATGAACACGAATTCAGTACCCGTAGCACGAACTACTATCGAGAAAAATAATGCGCGTAAAAGTACTCTATAAAGTAAATGTCTATGGGAAATCTCATTTCGCTTTTCGGTGGTAGATGGCGCTGTAAAAATTTCCCATACAAAATTACTCTATCGAATTCGTGCTACGAGTACTGCCCACTACCGCGTAAGAACATTGATATGAAGTTCATAAAAATGTTGACATTTTAAGTCCCTATTTTTTTTTGCTGTTTTTTTTTTTCTTTTTAACGACGTCCGTAATAACGAAACCAGCTTCGTTGCAAGAAACAAACAAATATAAAAATAGGGACTTTAAGTGTCAACATTTACATGAACTTCATATCAATATAGTTCGCGGAAGAGCCCCTGTTGGCCTAGAAGGAGAACAGTATTTAAAAAAATATCTGTTACATATTTAACAAATATTAACGATGGTTACTTAGTTATGAATTTATTACTCATAAGGAAATATAAAGCTTTAACGTTTATTTAGCGTTAAATGATTAAATTCAAACAAAATTATGCCCTCCAGCAGGCACTCAATTGGAGCACAGATTGTAGGGCAGAAACATGTTAGAAGTTTATTAATATTCAACTGACTATACAAAAACTCGTGTTTTTTTACCCCTGCTACTTATGGTTAGCAACGGAATGGTAACCTTGGAAAACATGTTCACAAACAAGTTTGCAGTAAAATGAGGCATTGCTGAGTCATAATGGCGGCTGTCTTTTAATTAGTGCCTATCAAACATCGCAGTGGAATGCGATACGATGGAACGTTCGAGCGCAAACAGCTATAATCGATTTTGATGGCTGCCATAAAAGACATGGCCTAATGTTTGGTGACTAATAAAACGGTAAGTTTGTAGCTAAGTAAGTGTGTACACATACCTACATAAAATTTTATCATTTTAGTATTCGGGACATATTTTACGGTTAAAATATATTTAGGGAACAGTGGCCCTACGCCCTACCATGAGTTGATGAAAACTGTTTACGCTACCGTAAACTATCGGATATACTGCTCACAGTAAATGCGAGTGAAAGAAAGAAAACGATAGTTTACGGTAGCGTAAACAGTTTGTATTAACTCATGGTAGGACCACAGTATCCTTCGCATAAACATCTATCGCGAAAAAAAGCACGTCAGAGTATTCGATGGAATAATTATCTATGAAAAGTATGATTTCGCTTTTCGGCGTGAATGGCAGTCTACTTTCCATACAAAACTGCTCTATTGAATTTTTGTACGGGCTTTTTTTTCTCAATAGATGTTCGTGCTAGGTATACTGCTCCTTCTACAAAGTTACATTGAAACGGAACATAATAAGTTCGAAATTTTCTAAGACATAAATTCAGACTTTTGGCTAAACATTTTTAGGTCTTCGTTTAAAAAGGATTACAATATAAAACTTATCTGCTGATTATTTTGATATGTGAATAAATAGTTTTGTATGAAACGCCTGTATTGGCATAGATATTATTAAAAAAGTTGTAATGTGTAATCATGGTTAACGACCAAAGTGACTCCAGGATGTCCCCAAGCAACTTGGGGATGGAATGCCAACCGTTTGAATTAGATTGGTTGTTACACACAAGATTAATGTATCGACGTTGACAGACTCACAGAAATAAATCAGGATAGAACGACGACGTGGCGCAAAGTTTGCAAAATAGTGCAAGATTCATTTGCTATCAGCTATTAGACTAAATATGTAGACAGTCCACTAGTTATTAATTAAAAATTAACGGGTTTTAACAAAAATAAACCGCATAACTTCGCTATTTAAGTAACTCATGATTTTGATATTACCTTGTAGGCGAACTTCTGAAAAGATGACAAGCTTTTTTGTTATAAAAAGAAATGATAAAAACACAATCAGGACCAGTGACGGTGTTTTTACAAAGTAACTAAAATTATTATGTTTATACTTATAATATCTATGTGACTATTATCAGCGATTTGTCATTACTTAGTAATAAATCGCTAACAATGTGATTCATATCAAATGGCGTATCACACGTATCAACCATTACAGTTTTTCAAACTCATTAAACTTTCATGCCATGTGTTCATGAAATACACTGTACAACAGGCCATTTGTCATGTCTGTATTATGCATAATGGGGAACTGATATACCTACCTACATCATGAAATGCAACAGAATGCCGATAATTGAAGTTTTTTTGTTGAATAATGTCCTCTATTGTAAACTAGCGGCCACCCGCGACTTCATCTGCATGGAAAGTTTTTATTTTATTGTACAACAGTACCTTTTTTTATGGATGAATGGTAGGTAGGTAGCCCTATGTCTTTTTCTTACGTGTCTGCAGAGTTTCATGAGGGCGAGTAGTGAGTAGTCTTACCAAATAAACTCACCCTCGGTTTTATAATATTTTATTATAAGATGTTTCTGAATAGTGATCTAATATAAATGTTTCTGAATTCTTAAAGGAACAACAGCTCTCGTATCAAGATAGCTCTCAACGTTGAGAGTGGTTTATAAATACGGGCCTAAGACAGCTGCATTTTCATGATAGTTCAAAAATTCTTGAAGTTTTGTGTAGGTAGACCACCAAATAAAATTAACGTTATGCCTGTGTAGTAACATAACGTAAATAATGTAAAATCTACAGCCCCATTATTCAAATGGCCGAAATTCTATTCGTTCGCTAACATAATTCATCAACGCCCGAGCGGCCGCATGCGGCCGGTTAACAATGGAATATCTATTGTGTCTCATTTTCCGGCGATCAAGTGACAAGTAGCAAGCTTATGTAAATCACAGACATTGTTGTATTGTATGGAATTGATAAGCCTACGACACGTAATTGTGAAGTATGCCTTAGTTTTAATTTTTAAGTTAGCGAACGAATAGAAAGTTGGCTGTTTGAGTAGAGCGCCAGGACAGCCATGTATATCAGGCTTTTTAAATTCTAAAGAAACTTAAAATAATTTACTTTATTATACATTTTAAATCGAAACAATTACCTTTTACGTAGACATAATACTAAGTCCCCGAAACAGCCGTCACATTCCGCTGCAAAAGCGCCCACACTCGACGGTAATCGTATCTCATCAGACAGGCTATTTGGAAAATGGCTGACAAATTTTACATCTCAATCTTAACTCACATTTATATATGCAAAATCTAAAAATGTAATATTTTGTTTTATGTTAATAATGAGTTCTGCTCTACGACAGCTGCAGTGCAATAACGAAAGGTAACTGGCGTTTTGTGCTCTTATTATATTAAAAGATAGTTTGTTACCTCTGGAGAGCAGTTCAACGAGCATCGATGCAAGTCGCAATCAACATAAAGTTTTACAGTGACTCCAGTTTAAATTTACCTATAATATTTTCAATCATTAGATAAATTCTTAAGAAATCATTATCTCATGTGAATATCATATTGAAAGCAAACGACCACATATACAAGGTGTTACAAAAATACCCCTAATGTCGAATATGGTATATAGGGACCATCAAACTGAACAACTTTTACTATGGGACCAACTCTGTAATCGCGATAAAAAAAAGCAGCTGTTTCATACATTTTGATATTTTCGATTTTAATTTTTGTATGAAACAGCAGATAAAGATAAGCAGTCCCCAAGTTGCTTGGGTGTTACCACCTTGTATATGCCATCACTAAGCATTTCGTCGTAAGGCGTCACCATTTTTTTAAATTATAAGACACTCCCTGGTTCCGTGTCGTTCGCCATTTGGCCGTGTCGACAACAAATTGTATAAAGATGAGCACGCGACGTCGATGGTGCCATGCGGGACACAAATTGCAGGTGTATGTGATATTCTTGTGCAATATATGATATATTATTCTGGCTTCAAATATTGGAATAAGGACGGCATAAGAATAAAACCTAAAATAAATTGTTACCTTTCAGTTTCGTTTAAAAAAAAATCAATCGCTTTAGTTTTGTTAAAATTGTTGAAAGCTCTAGAGAGTCTAAGTAGGATGTCAATCCTAGAATATTTAAATGAAAATTCTGAAGCTAAACCAAAGATTTTTAGGTAAATAATAACCTAAATGACAACGTCACTGTTGGAATTATCAAAATATGTATGTCTGTACCAATTATTATGTTGTTCTGTGTATGTGCTGGCAACACTTCTTTCTCTTAAATAAAAAATGGCAGTTCTTTCCTGCTCTTGTGTACACGCGTTGTTTGTTTCATTCATTATAGTAACGGTTTTTGTTTTATCGTCCAGAATTAGAGCGATGAATTTTCAGCTCGATTGAAGCAAAAGAGGTTCTACCTCTACACAAGTTTACGACGATCGCCTCTTTCACACGAAAGAACAGATAATGCCGAGGCCGCGCGCGCTGGGACGCTCTAATGTGATTGCGAGACAATGTTGCTATATAAATAAATAAATCGAGGGACGTTTATAGATATCACAGGTATTAAGTAGAAGCGATAAGTCCTTGTGTGAGATGCCTGTATTACCTACAGGAAAAACGATTGTCGATTAGGTCAATTTAGAAAACGAACTTTTGTTTACTGGCTCAGGTCTGGGTGTTTGTATCGGAGGAAAACCCTACAAGGCATAGTGCCATAATAATATAGAACAATGGCTTTTAATATTCCCAAAGTAATAAAATACTGTTTGTGATTTATTTTTGTCAGTTAATGTATAATGTATGCGAATCATTGCGAATCAAACATTCTGCATTTAAGTACTTTTTGCGCGAAAAATTACGCATCCCCCCTGCAGGGTTCATATATGGGACTCGCCAGTTTTCATATTACAAAATTTTATTTTTAATAATAGTTTTTGTATTATACAAAATAATTAATTTGTAGAACAAAATAAATAAACAAGAAAGCGACCAAATAAAACGTAGTAGAATCGGACCAATGTCTGTGATGTTGTCTTATATTTTTTTATTTATTACCTATTTATTTAAATAAATAAATATTAATAAATAAATATTTGACAACATCACATAGGTACATTGTTCCGATTCCAAAGTAAGTAGCTAAAGCACTTGTGTTATGGAAATCAGAGCCAACGGTGGTATCACAAACACCCAGTCCTGAGCCAATATAGAAAAAAGTTCGTTTTCTAAATTGACCCGACCGGGGATCGAACCCGGGACCTCAGAGATGGCGACACCTTGAAAACCGATGTCACCAAAGCCACTCGACCACGGAGGCCGTAATTTCATTATTGAACCTATCAATACTGTTTGTGATCAACGTATAATTCAAAGTGTGTATGGGTTTCGCCATTGCTCAAGAATATTGAAGAGATGTAGAGTAAGAGTCAAACTTCTACGAAATAAAAACGCGCCTTTATACAAAAATTACTTAAGAAAGTTAATTAAAACTCTCACAAGTTGAGTAAAGTCTATTTCGAAACAATTTTAGCGTAGGTAATTCTAGGATGATAAGATCAACTTTTACGATCGTCGTACCCTCAGAATAAACATACCCTATTTGTACCCTCCAGAATAGAATAATTCTAAGATGTTCTAGTTCTAGTAACCTACTTCAATAAAGGCGCGAAAAAACTTATACATGTGTACAAAATGATCTGGCTTGGCTTATGAATTTCATTTTTACGCTTAAATAAACTGAAGCGTATGACGCAGGAATTCGATGAATAGGAAAGGTTCACCGAAGCGAGCTTCATAACCGTTATTTCGTCGTTAAAAATATTAGTATAGTGAAGACCCTTTATTTTTTTAATAAAAGAAGTGAAACAAAGATTAAACACGACGCCGTTGACTTCGTTTTATTTATATTAATATTACGTTTGTTATGAGTATGAGCTAAAGAAAAAAAATATTTCGGCGCGATCAAAGTTTTTCTTTCCGCTAAGAGCGTGGAATGTGATTAAAACTTGGTTTTTTAACTCCCTAGTGGTAAATTATGGTTTGATACTGGAAATTGTAGGATTCAATAACTAATTTGCTACAGGAAAAATGTAGCTGCCTACCGAATGTGCTACATTCGGTCTGAACTTTCCTGAAAAACTAGTGAAACGTCAAGAAATTCCAAATTGGAATATCTTTTGCCTATAAACAATATTCCGATAAATTGTAACATTGCGAGAATTATAATATAACGAACATAACGCTGTTTAGCATTGCCATCATCCGGTTACATAATATACTTACTTATACATTCGTAGCGAAACTGTAAATAAAGTTATTTTCTAATATTCATATTTTTGCTACCCTTGTGTATCGTTCCTTCAAACTTACTGAGTTATAATATTTAATGAGTTCTCCAACTTTCACGAAACTGTGTATAATGGTTCGTTAATTTATTCAATGTGTTATAAACATTGACAAAAGTGGATTAGCTTTTAGAAGACAAGAATTATTACGTTCTTTAGAAGATGTATGAAATACTGCAAAAAGAAAAATAGTAGATATGGTTTTATCTTTAAATCAATTTTGTATATTAAAACATAATATAAAGTTCCAAACGTTTATCAGGTGAAATCACGCTTATTTCCTGCTGCAAAAGGTTTTGTTTGTAAGTAAGATTGATGACTTCAAGTTTCAGCAAAGCTCTTATAACTTGGTCTCTTTACGTCTCGAAGCTACGACAAGTTATGTCGTAAGTACTTAATTGGGTGTTAGTTACTTTTGTTTATCTCAGATAAAGTGCAGAGATGCAGGATTATGTGAGCTTTCTTTTATAGTAAATTCAGTTACCCTTAGCACGAAGAGCTATCGAACAAAATAACACGCGTAAAAACATTCGATAGAGTAATTTTGTACAGCGTCATCTACCGCCGTAGACAATTATAGCTATGTCGAGTTCTATGACGCGCGTTTTTTTTCTCGATAGAATTTTGTGAGGGGTACAGATTAGTAATTGTTCATTTAACAATTTGAATCTGTTAAGTGTTTAACACAATAGTACGCCAATTGTATTGTCTTTTGTTTCTTTACACTCATATCGTTTTTACGGTTCAATCGAGTATGTTTGATGGAACTTAATTGTTGCAAAATCAAGCGTATGATCTGTAGGCTTTCCATGCTCGGGTAAAACTTACTCGTCAAGCATGTCACTGCGTGGAGACCCACCGTAACATTAACATGATATGAACCATTCTATCATTCTGACATTTTTAAATATGGCTAAAAATATAATGTTTTTGGTCTGTGGTAATATTGTTCATAAGTAAGTAAAGCCTGCCTCAAGAGTCCGATTCAGGTATGTTACTGTCAGCCTTATTGGATTTGTCGCGGAGTTTACGTGTCTTCGCGTTGTAGTGTCACGGATTCAATAATTCATCTCGTGACAGACAGAGACGGGATCACAAAGGGACAGAAAAGAGAAGAGGCATTACTTTGCCAGCACTACTGATAGATATTCAATAAAAAAATATTTATGTTGCAGTGAAGCCGAGGGGCTAAGGCCCTTCAGTGAAATAAATCCTCACCATAGTTCAATATACTATAATTTCTAAGCAAAAAATACATCTTGTAAGGGTTGGGTTTAAAATATATTTGATTTTAAACCCAACGAAAACATTCATATAACACAAATAAATATTTTTTCTTAAAGAAAACGTAAAAAGATAAACAAAATGACCTCCACAAACGTCTTTGTTTCTGAAAAAGTAGCATCAATTGTGAGAACGGTATGTTCCAATTAAGGCGCTATTTACCTCTATTGTTACTTAACAGTGACGTCACGGGCCCATTCTCTGATTTAATACAAAAGAAAATAGTCAAAAGATCAATAGGCAACAAACAGTTTGTAAGAATGTTGTTGCTTTGAGTTCGTAGCAGATTTGCTAATAATGGACCATTTTCCATTTATTATTCTTTACAAGAATATGCTATTAGCTATAATGCCCGTGTTATGAAAGTCAGAAAATGCGACGGGATCGTTATCAGCTGTTTTCTATCACCCAAATAAGACAATTTAGACGAACACTCGAGTATTTACAAAATAAAGTAATTACAAAATTACATGAACGGTTACAAAACGATAATTACAAAACATGAAAATTCTGAACGATTTTTTGCTAGGTTCAGTCGACCCAACTGAATCATGACCCACTTTGCCGATAATTCCTTCGAAACCATAGTTCGGTTTTGTTCTCTATCGTGTATGTTGCACTTAGTACGTTTTAAATAGAAATAAATTTGCATCATTACGGGTCACAGACATATGCAATTTTAACCTTTGTTACCACTGCACTAGATATATTTTTAAATAAAGCAGTTCTGATATGAATTTAAAATAAGCTAAGGTTCATAAGGATTACTCTTTTAACTGCGGAGTAAGTATTATAATTAAAAAAAAAATGACACAATGGCAGTGTGCAAGATGTCAAGTAGTAGTCAGTCAACGAGAAAAAATCACTAACCTGAAAAAAAATTTTGTAGTTCAGTGGAAAAAATATAATGAATGACAGAGACAGTAATAGCATTTCTCTTTTGTCACGAACAAGTATAGTCGAGTCTGTCCGATCTATTTATCATACATAGCCTAGTCAGTGACTTGTCAGTGTCTAATAGAAATGATAACAGGTTCGTTATCTATGTTCAAGCGAATTTCAACCTACTTGTATTTGAACGGCTGTAAGAAAATTATCATTATTCAATTTGGTCGACTGTACTTACCTTCACAGTAAGCTACGTTGCGATTTTGTGCAAACATACAAAAGTTTCGTCGACAGTTTTAACGAACCCTTGCTGAGTAAGGCAAACCCAAATATTAATTATGCATACAAACGTTGGTGGAGCACGCATTTACTTTTATACATGTTAGTTAGGGCCAGTTTTACAAAATTCTGGATATATAGCTATTTGATAGATAGTTTCATAGAAATTCTGTTCCATTTAAAACTCAATTTAGTTTTATGATAGGTCATAAGTGATACTTGAAATTGGAATTGAAAAATTCTTTATTCAAATAAACTCACATAATAAGCATTTTAAATTGTCAATTCTTTTACCCTACCACCCATTATGACAAGCTAACAAGAAAAATGGGCGCGAAAAACTTATCAGCTTTATCAGAAGGAACGATAATTATATATATTTATTTTTACCATCGCCATTCGAAAAAGTCTAAAGATCTTGGACTATAGCTACCTACTCTAACCGGTCAAGTGCCAGGATATTTTTCTTTTTTTCAAATTTTGGGGGAGTTTTTCGAACACATACAGAAAGATAAAAAGTTAAGTGACACATGAGGTGTCGGAGGCTCATACCAGCTCCCCGAAGCACTGGCTTACTGAGTAGAAGATGTAACTTACCGAATGCAACCTCCTGGCTGCGTCGTGTATGGATAGTATATGCGTGATCTTGTACTTGTCCAGCTGCACCGGGTCCTTTGAGTCCCGGTAGTTCCCCACGTACAACCCTGGGAGCACCTGGAAATAAGTTTTTTTTTTTAATTTTGCTTTTAGCACAAATCTAGCATATCTTTTTAAAATATAGAATTCTCTAGCGACGACAGAAAATAAATGACATCAAATCGCAGTTTTAATAACTAGGTCGGTTTATTGTTATGTAAACACAAGGCAACGACTTCCAGAGCTGCAAAAACATGCAATCTTCGTTAGTGCTAAACAAGGTGTGCATTTTTTTAAGGTTATAAATATTACTATTGTGAAAAGAGAAATATATGTAGCTTACTCCCGCAAAACATATATGCAGGATGCACCGCCCGCGCGCCCGCAAAAAAATGCACATGCACACCACAAAAATATCAGTGCACAATACCTGCATTTAGCATGTTATATATAACATTACCAACAACCGCTGAAACTTTTAATTAGTTACATATAATAATTATAAGCTATCACCTACAACAGCTGAATCTTTAAGTTTAATAATTCTGTTGGCTATAAGATAGCACTTAATTAATTATTAACACATAGTGCAAGTCTTGGAAATTCGAAGGACTTTAAACGTATCATTATCCAACGTTTTATTAATTTAACAATAAGTAAGCTTTTAGCTTTGTCATAGTTAAGTAAGTGACCTACTTCTAAGTATATTGTATGAGTACTATAGAAATAAAAGAGAGACTCTTTTTACGGATTACAGCGCGTATATTAGTAAATAAGGTGTTATTTTAGAATTATTTAGTTTGGATTTATTGGTATTTTGAATTCCCGAGGTTTCGACACTTTTCCAGGGGCCGAAGTCACGGGAGGACTCAGTCCTTCCGTGACCACGGCGCTGTAATCCGTAAAGTGTTTTATTTCTAACGAACTGTATGTGTTTTATTTCTAAGTCATAGAAGTGTATGTATGAGATGTATGAGTACTTTTTAATTTATTTTTTAATTAGGTAGCTGATTTCATTTTGTTACATCAGTGATAGACAGCATATAAGAACATTATAGCCTGCTAAGTAATAAAAACCGGCCAAGTGCGTGTCGGACGTCGCACATTTAGGGTTCCGTACCAAATAGGGCTAGGGGGCGGGGCTTATCTGTGCTACGCGTTTGACCGCAAAATATTCTTTTTTTTCGGCATAAACGGCCGTATCTTTTTTGTACTGTTAACTTAGAAAGTTTGATTTCTTTTTCACAGCTTCAAGGAACTGTATATCTAAGTATAAGGTTTTAATTTCAACTCAACATTTCCATGCGTTCCCGAGATAAAGGTTCTTGACAGACAGGCGGATCAAAAAAGTGATCCTATAAGGGTTCCGTTTTTTCCTTTGGAGGTACGGAACTCTAAAAAGCAGAACTGGTATGTGCCTACCAGTTATGTACCTACATAAATTGTTTTTCCTGTAAATCACCTCTATTCGTGATGGATTGTAGAAAATGCGAAAACCCTGCCAAGGAAAAGCAAATTATTAACCCAGATGAAGTGGTGAATATTAATGGCCAGGCCCACAAATAAGTCTTCTTAGAAAAGAAACACGATGTTAGGTAGGCTATTTGAATATTCAAGCTTTATAACCTAGTTCGTTGCTCTAGCTAGAGGCCTGAAAACATGCTGTAGTTATTTTTATTTTGTGGCGTTAATATTAGTGTACCACTTTTATATTTTCTCTGTACATTATTGCTTTTCTAATAAATGTAAGGTAAAAAGCTTCCAGCCTTACACGAAAAGACGCCGAAATATTGTAGGTTACGAGGTTCAGTGTAATGGTATGTTCAATTCTTGCTACCTCATATTTTATGAACCGATTGGCTGGGTTGAGTGATATTAAATGTACTAACATATTTGATAAAGGTTAAAGATTACCGGTATATCAGCATGTAGCTAACAAGCCTGTCCACAAGTAACGTTATAGGCATCGAACTTCGATTGTAAATTGATTGGACATTTTAAAATGCTGTGCGCTTTTAATTATTAGTCTATGGCTCGTGATTTTTTTATTTGAGGTAGACCTAATGCTAATAGCATTCTCTAACAATAATGTCATACAGTATACATTTTTATTTTGCGAAGTTAATTATCGCTTTGTATGTACACACGACGGCACCTTAGACTATACATGTTGACCTTCAGACCGCCTTTATGCCCTACTTAATAAAAGCTGTTTTCGCAGTTTAACTGTATAACCTGACGTGCTGTCGTGTGTACGTACCTGTCTGCCTACAGTGCCTGAAAAGAAAGCTATCTCGGAGTAAGCTTATGAGCTGCTTAGTTTTAAAGCTCTGTATATTCGCATATTCTACAAAACCTGTGTTTCATCTTCTACTTTTAATAAATAAAATTATCGAAACAGAAGCACTCACTTTATCAATTGACATTTACGCGCTCAATATGGTTTTTCTTACTTCCCGGAAAACAAGCGGAAACTTGAGGAAATTGTTTTCGTAAACATTGAGGTGGAGTACGTCCAACAGCACCATATGTCTGCTAGATATTACAATCCGAGCCCTTTTGCTTCTCCATATTGAAGATTTTACAAAATAATATGTCTTATTGTTTACGTAATAAGTCAATCTATTTCGCCCAAAAAGTTCTCAAAAAATGATTCTTTTTTTATAAAACGCATCGGTTTAGTTGCATTTACCGTAAACAAAAACTACTATAAAGTTAAAGTCAAACGCTGAGTTTTATATCAAAAAATCAGTAACTGTTAAACTATACAGTGTCGCCCTCAGAGGTTTTTATTAAGGTAATGAGTGGTTAGTAGAAAAGAATTTTAATAAAACATGACGTGGTATTTTTAGGACCTATAATCTACAATTTATTATTACATTCCCTCGTAGTCATTCGTAGAATTGAATAGAAAAATGTGTCAAATACAAACACTTTTAGGCAGTTTTGCTATCTACTTCTAGAAATGGTCTAGTTATAGTAGTATAGTTTAGTTATAATAAACTATGGGTCTTAAAAAATCCACGTAAAGTTTTATTAAAATAATGTAGGATAATAAGAAACAATATTAAATAAATTTTACCGCGGCGGGGCGCTACTTTAGGTCTGGGTACCATCTATAGGGTTAAAATTTTGTTACAGAACTTAAAAGTTGTCATTGAACGTCCGTGCGGTGTATTAATCCCAATTCTCTATACATCAAATATGTTGCAGTTTTTTACATTAGGGGTTAAATTATAGACGTGACTAACGCGCCCGACGTGCCTTAGTTACCTCATGCTATCGAAGTCACGCGACATGGGCCATTGACTATTAAAGTCATCGTCATTCAACCCTATGACTAACAGAATAAGGTTTATAAGTCACTATTCTAAATAATTCGTTAGCATACATTTTGTTTTGTAACAAAGTTTATATAAATAAGTCCATCAACACGAGCGCGACGTACTATCAGTTTATTCATTTTCCTAAAAAGCGGACCGCTACATTATGATATTGGATTTCCCATGCGTCCCGCTTTATGGTTATTGAAAAGCCCCTTTTTCCTACGGGAAACCGGTTTTTTCGGGATCTGATATCAAATAACAATGGACAATGCCATTCAGTGTAAAATATTAATGTTTGAACTATAATTCACATGGTGTCCCTTTCTCTAAACTTAGGTATGTATTAAAAATAGTGTCATCATATCAGCCGCACAACACTAGAAATAGATACATCATTATTGTATAAACTCTTTGATACATTCAATATAAATTCAATGTTATATTTCAGATATTTCTTAGCAAGTAGCTAATTTTGGTCCTCGCTTATGAAGTACCGATGCCATCTTATTTGACGTAATGTAGTTAACCATACTTCCTAATATGTTATTTAATGGTGCCGCACCTAATGTGGTTATAACTTCATGAAATTCAGTCACAAAGTGACTGTGAGCGCATTATCTACG
The DNA here is from genome assembly GCA_963556745.1 of Catoptria pinella. Lineage (NCBI taxonomy): Eukaryota > Metazoa > Arthropoda > Insecta > Lepidoptera > Crambidae > Catoptria > Catoptria pinella. The sequence continues at coordinate 4,700,902 of OY750771.1, forward strand.
TTTTTATATTTCAAACAGTCAGGTCCAAGCTCTTTGATGTTACATACCACATTTGGGATCAAAGCAGCTCTCGCTTGGTCCAGAATTTACCTTCAAACCATAATCTGTTCACTGGCAGGCGGTTTTGTTACGGTGGACCGAAATTAGGTTCACTTGACTAATAACTGATTTTGTTTCCCTTAATATACTGAAGAAAGATTAGTGATAAGAGTGTTCTTTAGTGCATTCTATAACTAACTAGGTACAACAATGAACTTTTTTTAAATTTTGTACTTAGCTAATAAAATTATTTTAAGGATAGGGGTGACTTAAGCATACTCAATTGCCAAATCTTTAGCTAATAATAAATATGAGGTTTAAAAAATAAGAATAAAAAGTTATGTAACCGTAGAAGATAATATTAGTTTATGATACAAGGTAACGAATTGACGTTTTATAAGCCTGAGCCGTAGGCGAGGGTTTATAATCGTCACAAGTTTTAAAAAACCTTAACAACCGTGTGCCATACTACGTTTTTCAATATATTTGCGAAAAAATATTATAGGTACCTTTTGAAATAAAAAAAAAACTGTAAACAAAAACGCACGGTGGTGGCGTGCGGTAAAATTAACTTGGCGCACGCTGTACTAAACCGTAAACAAAAACGCACGGCGTGCGGTAAAATCAACTTACCGCATGCTGTACTGTCATTGAAAACACAAATTTTCGAGCAACTGTAATGAAAAAATATTTTACTGTACCTACATGTAGATCTGTATTCAAGTAGGTCCAATAACAGTAAACGATGTACTTATTCGAAAATATAATGAACATAAATTACTGTAAAGAAATGATCGGAATCAGAATATACAATTTCGTAAGTAACATTATCAGTGTAAGAAGTGCCTATTTACCTCGAGGATTCCCCCGATTTCCTTTGACCATGAGAAAAAGGAGTAATTACAGGTTAAAGTAAGGAGTTCCGAAAATATAACAAACGTTTCTGTAAAAGGAAAATGTCCCCAAGAGTATTTGGAAGGGCATGAAATAAAATTGCCTGAATGTTTCGTCTGATGTGGAAAAAGATGGCAGCAATAATTGGACGGTATGGTGCTTATTATGTTAATTTACTTTTGTTTAACTTATTTCAATTCTAGCTAAATATAATTTGAAGTAAAAGAATAATCGTATTTCAATTCTAGCTAAATATAATTTGAAGTAAAAGAATAATCGAATTGATATTTTTGTATGTGTTCAATTTTGCAAAATGCAAAATTAATGTAAAGAATTTCTATTCGAACCTTATGAAGTCGACACAATAAAATTTAAAACAACATTAATAAGTAAAAGTAATATGTTTCTTTCAATAACTACACGTAAACATAATTTTAGAACTACTTACTTAAGGCCCGGTATATAGTGAAATGTGTTTTTTGATTCAAAGTACCGGACTTCTAAAAAGATTTCCTTCGTTATATTTAAGTATGTGTAACTTTCAGTCCTTTAACTAAATATACACAGAACAGAAACACAATTGGTAATACTTTTCTCGATAGTTTTTTTATTTTGAAAATGTGCTTTTTATTTTGAAAATAACCAAATATTTGCAAAACCATGCCGAAACTAAGCAATTAAAATTCGATACTTTTTCGCTAAACTGATTTTATGACTGAATATTTTAGCGATACGTTTATTATTTCAATGACTACGAATTAATTGTGATCTTTTCGCCTAATCTGCCAAATCGGTCTCGCTCCTGCGCGCGTCGTTTTCTCATTGCTATCTCGTTTTAGAAAAGGGGCGCCTTAACTTAGGTTCCCATATAGAGGACGTACCAATCCTGTCTCACCGGCTTGCAAGGTTTTACGGCCCATTTCCGAAGGCATTTTGCCAATTTTATTACGAATACCTACGAAAATACATGAAGGAACGATATTCAATTTCCATATCGTTGTTACAAAAACTGGTCGCATTGCAGATAATCTACATCTCAGCGTTTCTAGAGTAATTTATCATCTGGCTTTGTAACACTTTTGGCAATGATAACCAGCAGTCGACGTTATATGTTTTACCTATCAATGGATTCTAATTGTATTTTTTTATTATCACAAATTATACTAAATAATATACTAGAAAAAATACGACTTGCACCAGATCATGTTCTCGGACGGGAATTGAACCCGCGACCTTTGGATTTCCGGTCCAATGCTCTGACCGCTGAGCTACCGAGTCACTAGTGGGAACGTCGAATTTCTTCTAGTATATCAACTCTTACGCTGCAAACTAGCGCCATCTCACCAATGTACAAGGAATTACTCTCGACATTCAATTGAACATCTTTCCAGATATCACAATATCACAAATTACTTTCTTTAGAGTTACAAATGAAGCAGTGATATTTGAAAATTGTATTGTAGATAAAGGCGAAGACTATAATAATAGAGCGATTCAGATGAAGCATTATTAGAGGCAGCGAAATTACTTTTTAGGGTTCCGTACCTCAAAAGGAAAAAACGGAACTCTTATAGGATCACTTAGTTGTCCGTCTGTCTGTCAAAACCCTACATCTCGGGAACGCGTGAAGGTATCAAGTTAAGTTAAAACCATATACTCAGGTCTACAGTCCCTTGAAACTGTTAAAAAAACAAACTATTGAGTTATTGCAAAAAAAGATACGCCCATTTATACTGCAAAAACGCATATTTTACACTCTCAAGGGAATCAAAATTTATAGAGTACTTCCCGTTGACCTAGAACTATGAAATTTAGCAAGCAATATCGTGTTATACTACAAGGACAGGGTTTCCCCTGACTTTCGTCAAAAAACTATAGACATTTTGTAATGAAATAAAAAAATATGTAGTATTTATAGTACCTAGATATTTGTACGGAACTCTCGGTGGGCGAGTCCGACTCTCACTTCTTCGGTTTTTTTTTTACTGAAATACCTTCCGCTGTAGTAAATAGAAGTGATCCATTTTCAAAGGGTCGTTAAGAAAGCGGTCGCTAAGTTAATCGGAGGGTGGAGCACAGTTCCGGCGGTATAGATATACTATTTTCATTTATTTATAGTAATAATAGCTCCTGGCATTTATTACATGTATCTAGGAATACAAGTATAGTCTATAATAGTATACTATACCATATTCATCAAAGAGTAGCATCGAATCTATTTTTTACCCGACTTCTAAAAGAGAAATGGAAGAGGTTATCTATTTGTCGCATGTATAATATGTACACCGATACTCGAAAACGGCTGAACCGATTGAAATGACTCAAACGTTATTTTTGTCAGGTTTGTTCTCAAGTTGGTCCCATTTTTTTGGAAAATTTGTTAAAAAATTAATTGTTTTCAGTTCTGTCGCTTTTGTCACTATTATAATGAACTTATATGGATGATCGATTATAACGTATTTGTTTATGAACCGATTTAGATGATTATTTTTTCGTTTGAAAGTGGATACCTACTTTAAGGGTGACACTATTTTATTTTCATTGGTATTGGGACCTTGGACTATGAAGATACACGAGAGGACTCCTCAAAATTAAACGGGAACTGTATAGTGATTGAAATATTGGTAGGTTGATGACAATCTGAAACAAGTTAGGTATCTTACTATGGTATAGGACGTTCTGAACTAGACTTGAACTGCAAAAGCCATAATGGAACTTCTCAACAACAAACAGCGCGAAAAGTGGAAATTGAGTTATATGTATTTTAGATAAAAAAGTGTGAAATTTATAGGTATTTTACTAGGTAAGGTAAGTATAGTATTATATTATATATTATTTAGTATTGTATAAAAGTATAGTATAATTAAAATGATGTATTTTTGGAAGATTATAATAGCATATTAGTTATCTCTTTGACGCGGTATACCCTTCTGCATATCATTGTAATAAATAATACAGTACCTATAAAATAATAATATACAGTTGACAAAATATATTTATTTATTTAGATATTTACACAATAGAAAATTATTAGTAACCTAACTACTTTGAACCTTAAACATGCACATTAATCCACAAAAAGCTTTATGGACCATCACGAAATTAGCGTTTCAAAGTAATCATAATTTCGTGTACCAAATTGTCCCTAAGGGATGTGTAAAGAAATCTCTAATGGCTTAAGTTGCTTGAAGTTTTAGAAGATGCCATAGCCTTATGAAAATTATATTTTCGAAGATTATTTACAAGAAAATTATTGGACTTGTGGATAGTCACCATAGATCATTTTTATTAATTTATACAACCGGGAATCTAAATATCGAATTATGTTACTTTTAAGGGGGCGTACAACGCGAAATTATTGGAAACATTATCATTTTTAACTGATTACTTATAAACTATTCGCCTTAATTTATTTTCAAAGGCATTTCAATGCTAAAAGATAAAATAAAAATAAATATAAGAAGACGAGACTATGGATTTTAAGTGTGCATTTAACTTAAAATATGAAAATAGTTAAAACAAATTATGTAATTTGTATTTTATACAAATATACCTACTTAATCCATTATAGCCAACTATAGAAATATTTTTGTAAGGTTCACGGTTCACCCATATTTTGTACTTTAGAAGTCTGCATGCTGCTACCACGCTACGATCGCTTCGGATAGCTACGATGCTACGAACTACGAACTACGAGAACGTTACGTAACAGTTACCATTCGTACATTCAATTCACAGTGCGTTAAATTATTCCCAGGTATTTTACTATACTAAAATATATTTAAAATTCATTCTTCATTTATCTTACCTTGTTCATTCCATTCCCCATTTTGAGGTGTTATAAAATCAGCTTTAACAGGATATTATTGTCACTTCAACGAAATAAACAACAATTCACAACGTTTAATAAACATGTTAATTAAAAAAATAGCTAATTTGGTTCACATAAAACTGTCAAATTGTCAACAGGGGCGTCACTATGACTACATTGTTGACGCCGGTGCGCCACGTTTTTATCGATAACTTTAATAAGTTGCTGTTTTTAATAACAATAATCTGTGGTGAAGTGTTAAAACCTTTATAGAAATTTGTGGCTTTGTTTTTTTATTTAAGGGTATGTTTTGTGTTATCGATCGAGTTTGTTTGCGGGTTTATTTCGGCGGCGAGTCATCAGATGCGGCCGTCGAGCTCGCCCCGCGGCGCGCGACTGACGCTCGTCCGGTCGTTGTTGCGTCGTCTATAAAACCGGCGAGGGATGTTCGATACGAGCTAAAGGTAGTTTATATCGATATTAATAAAACAATGTGGAACGGGGAACGGGAATCCGGAATATTTGGAATATTCATTTCAAATTATTTTTATTACATCGATTTTAGTAACTTTATTGCTTTCTAAAATGTTAATGAATGTTTGTCGCCAACAATGTAAAGTCAGCAGCACGTCTGGTCATACAAAACTGTCAAAAGTCTTCAATTTATTTTGAATTTTAATGTCTTCGCATGTAAGTATAAAATTAATTGAATATGATAACCCTGCTGTGGTAGCTCAGCGTACCGTTGACTGCATATGATCAAGATTCAGCTCTTTATTTCCATGTTTCCCAAAATTAGAATTATTGACATGGTTACATCGATAGTCGATAAATTGCGATGTGGTACATCCCTATGTTTTAGCCGGTTGAGCCCGTTGCAGAGGGTGAGGAGGACACTTGCGTTGAGATCCGCTATTTAAATGAACCGTGGACCTAAAAATGAAGCACCCACAATGAACCTTCTCGGTTGAATACCCTGCGGAGATATTCAGGTTTTAAGACCATTGTTAAGCGCGTTATAGACCACACAATTTCTAGCGTTTTATATCTTAACTGTCTTGAAATCAAGTTAGGCTGCGTCACTGCGCGCTATTTAATTTATCGCACGTTCGAGCACGCTAACTGTCATAATAAAAAGATAGTGTCTTTTTCAACGTAGTATTGGAGTTATTGATATTGTAGTTTTTGTCTTTGTTTTTCTAGTAACCATTAACCATTGTTTATTAATAAGAGGTTAATTAATAATAAATATCTATTTGCTGTCGTGTCAAATCAAATTGTACCTACTTACTTATGTATTAATCAATCACTTTTTACGCACCGATGCGTGGAAAACCGATTGCTATATTTTATTAAATTATTAAGTACTTACCTAACTATTTTTGAGGTGAAATACCTAACTCTCAAATATAGATAACTAGTAACAAACTAGCAGGTTATATCTTTTCAATGCCGAGGAATTTCAAAATTTATGCTATTTCGTGGTTTCCATGTATAATGTATAAAACAACATGAAAATTATGAAAACCTCAAGTTTCATTTTGGTTCATCATATCAGCCGCACGACATTCACTGCCGAGTATAGGCCTCCCCCAAGGATCTCCACAACAATCGGTCCTGCGCTACCCACATCCAGTGGTTCCTCGCGACCTTCACCAGATCGTCGGTCGACACTGTCGGTGGCCTACCCACGAAGCATCGTCCGATGCACGGTCACAATTCCTTCCCGAATGCTGCCCATCCGAGTAGGATTTTTCCGGTGTGGTAAATTGGTGTGACCAAGGGTCGGTTGGGAAATATACCACAGTTTTACAAACACTGCCGCCCGTGTAAGTACTTACGCTATTAGTCGCAAATGTGATAGGGTTATCAAAAAAGAAAAAGAAAATAAATGTGATTAATATGTAATCATTTATTTACAATTACTTATGTACCTAATTACAATTACATATGTTGCACAACACCTAGTGTGTCCATGACACTTTATTTTTAGATGTTTTCAGTTATATGTAATGTGTTTGCATTCGGATGAACAATTTTTTTAAGTTTCAGGGAAACATGAGAATGGCCGTAATTTAAACTCTACTTTAGCTAATAAATACGTTAAATAATTTCTCTAAAATATTGGAATGTTTCCAACGAATGAACGAAATATTCTGCCTAAAACGGTTTTCTAGTTCATTAAAGCTAGAGGTGTAACTGTAGCCCGCCAAAAGAATCACGCGAAGTAAGTATCTACTCTATTATGCACATTGGTGTTTTACACGGTCGCGTCGGCTCTCAGCGTTCGAGTGATCCCGGGTTCGATTCCCGGCCGGGCAGAAATTGAAATGATGAATTTTAATTTCTGTGACGGGTCTGAGTGTTACTATGTATAATAAGTATATATTTAAAAATTATATAAGTAGGTAGTATAACAGTTGTCTAGCACCCATATTACTAGCTTTGCTTAGTTTGGGGCTAGTGGCGCTGTGTGAAATTGTCCAAGCATTTATTATTATTATTATTCGACATGATTTTCGTCTTATCTAGGTATGGTCATCCTAAGACCCACTCTTGGGGAAGTACTACGGAGATCTTCGAGTATTGTGTCCATAAGTACTTTAACATCGGCAATACGAAGCAAGAGCTTAATGATGTCCTCCAATGCAGCTGTGAACAGTTTTGGAGAAATAACGTCTCCTTGTCTCACACCTCGCTTCAGTTGGATGGGATTTTTTTCAGGTCTGAGTAACTAGCTTACTTGACTGATGATTTGACAGTTGTGATATGAAAAATATGTCAAATCATCTGTCAAGTTAGCTACTCAGAACTTACTTTTGATTGTGAAACAGGCCCAATAAAACTCAGCATCCGTCAAGTAGTAAATTAAATAAGTTATCTATATCTAGGGTTGTCATGTCACTGAGAGTGCTACGCAGTTTTTTGTTTGTTCCGTGGTCGAGCTACCAACGCCAGGCCCGTGACGATTAACATGGCTCCTAGCCACCATCGCACTGATGCGCTCTCTTCGAAGAACACCACTCCAATCAGACCCTGAAAATATATTGCTTATTAAACCTAACACTATAAATGTGAAAGTTTGGATGTTTGTTACTCACACGCAAAAACGGCTGAACGGATTTGAATGAATTTTGGCACACACATAGTTTTTTAGGTACCTACCTGAACTAAAACATAGGATAGGTACCTACTTTTTATACTGGTCAAAAGTTCTCAGGGGATTTTTCAATTATCCAAGCGGAGTAAATCGCGATGGAAGCCAGTAACATAATTTATGTCTCAAGAGCGTTAAAGTACACACGACGGCACCTCAGACTATACATATTAAGACGATTAGTGATTGAACTTCATACAGATTGAAGCTAAGGTTCTATAGTTTATTTACAAACAATAACCTCAGTAAAATATAGTTCGTTGTAGTAGTAGTAGGCAAAAGTGCCAAAAGTAGCCACTTATTGGTCTTTTGCCTACTCTACTACAACAAACTATATAGACAGATTATGAATTGAACTACAAAAACTGGAGAAAGTCGGAAAACGCAGTTTTTCACGCATTCAAATCACCACTTTCTTTGCTTGCAAATTTTTTTCACTTTTTCCTTAGGGGTTCAAATAACATACCAAAATTGCAACTTTACAACGCATTTTGCATTTTAATAAACCTAAACCTAAATTCCAATGCATACTTAGTTCCGCATTCTTATTGAGTAATATTGAGTACACACTACAGTGTTTATAATTTATTATTCTTAAATAAAACATGAGAGAAAAAGTAAATCTCCACAAAATCGTGATGTAGGTAATCCAATGTTCCAATACTTCATCTATCGGTATTAATCCTGTAAAACCTGTGAAAATCCCGAACATAAACGAAAATATCGCGGACATTCGAAAACGCCGATAATCGTTTGAGAACGTTCTAGGTATTCCTCCTTCGCTATCTCCAAACTCTGAAATCGAACATTGCGATTTTAGTCTTAGAACCCCACTATCCCGAAGCCGTTTTATTTATCAATCTTATATAATACAATACTCACAGATAGCACATAGCTAGTCGCGGCAGACACTACAGTGGGAGCGACGGAGTTGCTCGCCGCGTCTAGTGAACGGAGGTAGTGGCGGCAGCCCCATGTGTTCACCAGCACCATTATCAATAGCAGTACAGCCCATATAATGTAACTGTCGCCCTTTGTGTTAAAAAAGAAAACAAATTATTCAAACTTTTATAAATCAAAAACTCTTTTACGAGGCTTTCTTGTTTGGCGCTTAAGGTAAATGTCCCATACTTCGGCATGTTAAGGCTCTTACGACGTTGAGATTTGTTTTCATTGCACATTAAGAGTATTGTCACATTTTGTAGCATTTTGAGGATGCTTCACTCACACTTTTGAACTTTTTTTTAAAATACTAGTTAGATGATTTGATTTATTTTTGGTGAATGTTTTCAATACATGTTTTCAATAAAAGGTTGGGAAAATGTTTTTTTTTTCATTGTCTACCCGTGGTCCAGCCCAGCCCAACATATTATTATGTACCTAATAAACAATCGCATCAAGTACGGTCCAAAACTGTAGTAAAGACAGACTGGGACGGACGGACGACGGACGAATGGACGGAACGATCTTATAGGTATAGGTAAGTTGTATGGGTTCCATATTTGGGTTGGATTTAGAAACCGGTTTCTTCGTTCTAGAGAAACTGATGCTGTGGGGGGGCTCAGGGGGTCTTACTGAAACCCCTGATATCGATTTTGGTTGCCGGAGATGTACTTACGTATTTTTTTTATTTTTTAATTATTTAATTTTTGAGTGAATCGAAACTTAAAACAACACGCAAAAAGTAAAGAATAACGTGAAACGAAACGTTTTCTGTCAAAAATAACGTGCATTGTTATTAGACTAACATCATTTACGTCTAGAGCTCATTAGGTTAGGTTAGGTTAGTATGGTGACCAAAAACGCGCAAGCCGAGCGAGCGAAGCGAGCGTGCCGCGGCAGCGGCCGGCGCAGCGCCAGAAACGACATTTTTGTTCGTGCGACTTTATTTTACATACTCTCCACTTTCCCCACCTCTTTTAAGCTTTCCTCCTATTAAATTTGCTATTTTTTTGTTTTAAGGTTATGTTTATTAAAAATTATTTCTCAAAAAGTACGCATCTCCGGCAGATAGGGGTTGCAGGGGGGGGGGGGGTACGCCTCCCCCTCCCCTCCTCAGCAAACCCCTATCGAGGAAGCTTATTTCTAATTTTTTACCATATTTTATTTTGAGGTTATGTTTACAATTTTTTTTTTCCTGAAAAAACTACGCGTCTCCGGCAGACGGGGGTTGAACAGGGGGGCTCCCCCCCTCCCCCTCCCCCTCCCCCCCCTCCTCCGGAAACCCCTATCGAGGAAGCTTATTTCTAAATTTTACCCCCATATTTTACTACGGAACCCTAAAAAGCTGTAATAAAATACAATATTTTTTTTAAAATAAGTTAACCATATTAACTACAATATTATTATGTTCAACATCATTTTTGTCACCGCAAAACAATTACAATAGCAGTACCTACCTACCTATAAAGAAAACACACTGTCAAAATCGTATTTATAATAGTACTCTGTGGTCAAAATCATTAGTTTTTACCGCATAAACTTATTATACTAGTCTGATACTAGTTTAAAGACTATTTTACGCTTCATGTTAACTACAAAAAAAAATCAGGTCAGTGACGTTCATGTTGGACAGCGCCATCTAGTAGATTCACTAGTGATTACTTGCTCAGTGGATTCACTGAGTGAATTCTTAGAGCATTAAGAGTAAATTTTAAGGAAGGTTGCCTGGAAAGTTTAGCTCCGTGTAAAAAAACTCTCCTAATTTAGTAATGTTATAATATAAAATACTTACTACTACATATTCTGCGCCTGTTAGTTTTCCTATTGTGCTACCAAGAGATGACCAGAAACCAGCTAAAAATGCTTCATACAACATGTTTCTAAAGTTGTTTGTGAATCTCGATACATTGACAGTTTACTTTTTTCGAAGCGAGTTTGCGTGAGTGATGTTACTTATTTTCTGAAAAATAGCACAGCAGTTACTTAATAATGCTGCGCGACATTGAATCGGTTAACTTTTAAAAACGTAAAATTAAAAACATCAAACATTTTCATCTTTATTTTAGCTTGGTTGAGATCGATTGTAGGATTATTGGATTACTAAGGCTGGCCTCAGACCTACCGGTTTCATTTCTTTGCTTTGCTGTTCTAGTAAAACAGGGGGCCGTATCGGCTAACACATCGAACTTCGGAAAGTCAGCTTCAACTTTCAAAAATTCGGGCTTCAACTTAAAACAGATAAATCGAAGAGTATGTATTATATTATCTGTGATCGAAGTAAGAAGTTTCGTATTGTAGTTATTTAGAAGATATCGATGTTCGTGTAACATCATAATTATTAGGGTTCGCCATTTTGACCTAATTGGGGCTGGATTTATCTGTTTTAATTTGAAGCCCGGCAGACTTTCCGAAGTTCGATGCGTTAGCTGGTAGCCCCTGTTCAACTAAAACAGCAAAGCAAAGAAAGAAATGAAACCGGTTGGTCTGAAACCGGGGCGCAATCAGATAAAACTACGTTTGTAACGGCCCTATAAAACTGTAATGGATTGTTTTGATGTTGTGCTCTTTAAAGTTTAGCGTGCTTTTGATAAATAACAGTTAAAAGACACCGTTTTTTAGACTACTTTTTAACCTGTGGTTCACACTTGGCAGGATTGCCAGATTAGTGTTATTTCCCTTTCATCAGGGACCAACTCACGTCGGCTCGGACTGTAAGTAAGCACGGAACTTATCCTGACAACGACGTGACGGAAAAAACCTGACGTCATCCGTATGGCATGAAATAGACTCGGAGACTGTTACACTTGCGTGAAAGACACTTGCGCGAATGGACGTTTTGCGAGAATGGTGCGCAAATGTCGTATAAAGTCGAAAATGCATGCCGTCCGGATTTCCGTCAGGTTTTTTTCGTCAGGGTAAATTTCTAATGCATAAAGACCAAGCCAATGGAATTAAGCGTTTGATAAAGATAATTATTGTCAGTAAATTATTTGTAAATGTTTACTGATTGCCCTGACTGAACTAAGAAAATGCTCTCCTTCCTGGTAAGAAAGAGTACTTTCATTATTATATTTTGTGTCAAGTGAAAAACATAAAATTTATAATTTATTTTTAGATTTTGATAAATAGTTCTTTTAGTTTTAGTATTTATAGCTAAATGCGTTTTTTATATAATTACTAACTTTTCCTAGCAAACTCACCGGTTTCAAATTTTGCAAACCTCGCCGAATTAAATTTTTAAATTAAATCGACCGTACACTTGTCTTGTCGTGAGTCTTGACTATCCCTTGACATTATATGCTGTCATCGGGTCATTGTATGTACTGTCACTGGGCTTTTAAAGGTTAATTTTGTATAGATTTTTTCTTAAAATACGGGATTTCAGATTTTAGGTACGACAACTCTGAATGAAATTGACATGACAATGAATGACAGCTTGAAATTTTTCGTTTATGTGAATGTGTGATTTTTTCAGTCAGTCAGTTCAGTTCTCGGTCGGAGAGTCAGGTTCGGTTCTCTTTGTTGCTTGCTGCAGAAAGTGGTCGTACATGTTTGATTTAGTACAATAACTAAAATTTGTGCATGCGTGACGTGATTCGTGTCAATTGTAATAAATAAAGTAGTTCTCCCTAATTATTACACCTTCATCATCTAATCCTCTGACATTGCAAATATTGCAATAATAAAATTTATACAATTAATTATATTGTATCGTGACTTTCCTGACCAAGTGAAGGCTTTCGGTTTGTTCCGTAGATTTCTTTAAATTCAAATATTTTTGAAAAACCCTGAAATAAGCCTGAAAAGTATACTTCAACATGAACGGGATCAAAGAAGGAGACAAAATCGCAGTGGTTTGGAAAAGCAGTGATCAAGAAGAATTGAAAAGTTTGGTAAATGAACTGAAAAATGTAACTAAATCTGGAGAAATTGTATTAGAAAACTCTGAAATGATTACTGAATGTAAGTAAAGAAACCCTCTGAAATATTTTTTTAATACTGTTACATTAGTTAGATAGGTACCGTTTTTTTAATATGGAACAAGTAACTTTAGATGTGTGTTCTTCAACTGTTAAACAAATCTTACCCTAACCTAGTTGTAGTTGCTCACCAAATAATAGTATTAATCATGATTTATTGTTCTTTAATATTGAAATAAGGTATAATTTGGTATAGTATAAACCATAATTTTCCCATTTTATTTATTTCAGCATCTCGGCCCCATTCATCGTTTGATGTTGTAGTATCCAACTGGATTCCACCCCATCTTGTTACCCATACAGACAATCTTCTTGCTATTATCATAAAACTTCTTAGGCCCAATGGCAAACTATTGTTGAAAGATGAAAATGACTTGACCAGTGCACTCAAATTGAATGGATTCATCAATATCAGTAGAGATAGTAACATTTTCACAGCTGAAAAACCTAAATTTGAGGTGAGACTTTTTGCTATTTCATAGTATTAAATGTTAGGCGGACTGACAATCAGGGCCCTATTTAACAACCTGACAATTTGTCAATTGTCATGACAACTTGGTTTACATTGCTACTATGAGTAGTTTTGTTCTATCTTCAAATGGTTGATGCAATGGATATTAATATGTCATGACAATTTCAAAACAAATTGTCACATTTATTTGGGCTGTCAAATATGGCCCTGGGGGTTATTACAAGCTCTTAACTTGCCAGGTTTCTGAATTGATGTTGATGATGATCTCTATCTTGCTATATAGCAAATAAAAGAGACGCATTGATAGCCATTCGGAACATATTTAAATATAAGTATGGTATTAAGTGATAAGTTTTAAGAGATAGTAATATGGGGACTGCTAATAGTTGTGGCAAAAAAACAGTTGGATTGGATGAGTAGAATGACGGGGCGGCAGAACTGATGTTGTACATTCCAGCAGTACGTGGGTGGCTGTTTCTGTCTTCAGTCCCTGCATAGGGGACTGTCCGTGACACTTAAATTAAAAAGTACTCCATGATTGGTAAAGTCCAGCAGTAGGTTATGTGATTTTTAAAATCATGATCCCCAGAATTGTTGTTTAAAATTCTCTCTTAAAACTGGACTGGATGATGTGAGATTATTTAAGACTATCTATAAGACTGTATCTATGTGTATGTTGTATGTGTTTTTTTATTTACAGGTGGGCTCAAAAACCTCACTAAAATTGGGCAACAAACCTGCTGTTTGGAAGATTGATGACACAGTTGAATCTCAATGGAATGGCGCCAATGATGATGAAGTTATTGATGATGATCAGCTGCTAGATGAAGATGATCTCAAGAAACCAGACAAGCAATCTCTTAGAGGTGAGATCAAATATACCTAATGGTTTGGTTAGGTTAGGTTAGGATACATTGCCCAATACTAAAGATACATTATTAAACATAGTACTAAAGATACATTGCCCAATGACTTTGATTTAAAAAAAATATTTACATAAATTAATAAAATGTAGTTAAATCAATATTCAATATCAACATATAATTATGATTGCATATTGTATATATGTTATCAATTAAACCAAATGGCGTATCTTATAATCTTTTAGTTTTATCACTACATCAAGTAGAGGTTGTGTGTTTCGAGTCCAATGACGTATATAATAAACGTCACCGCCGCCGCCGCACGAGTCGCGTCATGCCGAGGTTTTGTGTTGCAAAAATTTAGCTACAAATACAATGAATGGCATTGGCACTTGATTCATTCAGACAGCCTGACTAGATACCTTGTCTTGCTTATACTATTTATTACAACAACTTCATAATACTAGACTATACTGTGTTGAATGGAATGCAGACCATTTTCACCTTTATTTTTCAACTGATTTCTACTTACTTTTTTACACCCAGTTTCTAACCTACTTTAACGGAGGTTTAACTTTATCTGAGGGGTCCACATTATCTGGTTTTAGTAGGAAAATTAACTTTAAACTCGATAATATGGGCCCCTTCGAGAAAGATAAACCACCGATAAGTACCAGAAACTGGAGGTAAATCAGGCAACATACAACAACTACCTACCTAAATAAAATGTCAGTATTATGTTTTCCCCATTGATTTTAGTGAAATCTTGACCGGGTGTTCCAAGGACAATTAATGGTAAATGTGACGGACTAAAAAAGCCAAAGCTTACATTTTTTGCTACATTTCAAGGCCAGTTATTTTAAACATTGTTTAGTCAAGGCCGACGTGTTTCCTTTTTTCGATTAAAGTTAAAAGTTATCTATATTGTTCTGTAAATTGCCTAATGGTAAGCCATGAACTTGGGTTTATAGACTTTTGAGAGAACTGAAGCCCGAAGCTAAAGTATTTGTGCATTGCTATTGATTCCTTTGTAAAACTGGAGCTGGAATATAAATTCTTAGCAGATTTTTATTTTATTATTTATTTTAAAAGTAGGTAAGTTAGTATTGAAAAATAAATAAATAAGTTGATAGCTTTTAATTAGTTTTTACCTTACAAAATCAGACTCTTTAAAAGTGTATCTAAGACCTGTACTATTATGTTTTCTGTGTCTACAAGGAAAGTGTAACTTAGAGAAATAATTCATATAATTCACTGTAATTAATATTCTCTTACACAACTACCAATCATATTTTGATGGTTTTTAGAGACTTGAATTAATTAATTTGAATCTAATAATTAAAGTCAATGTTTAGACGCTTCTAGAATTAAAACATGATTTAAGTACTAGTTCCTTTAACTATATGACGAACGGTCTATGCATAAAAAATGATTTCATATGTCAAGGCCATAAGGTTTAAAACAATTTTCGTTTTCCAGTGTGTGCGACGACTGGCAAGCGGAAGGCCTGCGCCGACTGCTCCTGCGGCTTGGCAGAGGAGCTGAGAGGAGAGGTCAAAGACACGCCTAAATCTTCATGTGGAAGTGTAAGTCATTTAGTCAACAATATCATCTCCCTGCCATTGTGCCATTTTTTGGGAGTTGTCGCAGTAATATGTCCTTTTCTTCCATTCTTTCCTGTAACCCGTTATCTCCTTTTTATCTAACTTTATAGTTTGCCAAATGTGTCATGCAAACGAAATGTAATGTTCTTGCCTATGTTGCACCAAAGGTTTAATAGTTTTTGGTATCCATAGCATGTTTTACGGCCGATTTCAATAACCTATCTTCAGTCCCGGGTTGACTTGATAAGAGTCAGCTCCGAGTCACGACCGAATCCACTCGTACGAGGCATCTTCATACTTAGCACTTCCGAGTGCGCTCGGATTACATATTTACACGATACGAGTAGTGTCTTAGTAGTAATCCGAGTGCACTCGGTCCGAGTTGACTCTTATCATGTCAACCCGGCTCTACCAAAGATTTAACAACTAACTAAATAACAACAGTTGCCTAGTAACAGATCCATTGTAGGCCTATCTCTTACTGAAAATAGATTTTTGAAATCGGCCGCTAGAGGACCGTTGGCTATACCGCAAATTATGGTCAAAATAGCAGGATAAACGTCATCTATTCTATACGTACTACTGGTCAGTACTAACTTTTTAAATACTTTACAGCGCTAGAGATAGATGGCGTTGGTTGGACATCTACATAGTGAAAAGTATTTTATGTATAAGATGTTGTATTCACTAAGAAAAGAATTTGAGGAGCTCGGTGGTGCAGTGGTTTAGCGCCTGGCCTTGCGATTGCGGAGGTTAAGCAACTTTCGCAAGGGTCGGTCATGGGATGGGTGACCTAAAATGTATTATCTTGAGTTCCTCTGTGCACGTCTGAAGGCTCGTTAAGCCGTTGGTCCCGGTGATGGGTTATGGCCGATCCTTCTTATCACTATGGTTTTTTACCACGAATGGAGTTCGTGATATTTTCGCCTAATCTGCCTAATCGGTCTCGCCCACACGCGCATTGTTTTCCAATTGCTATCTCGCTTTAGTTAGAGATATAGCGTCTTAATATGTTTGTTTTTTGTCAGTGTTACCTCGGCGACGCATTCCGTTGCGCGACGTGTCCGTACCTCGGTATGCCCGCCTTCAAGCCCGGCGAGAAAGTAATGCTGGACCTCAACTCTGACATCTGAGCCGTAAAGTTCATTTTGCATTAACATCAATTTTAGTTACTATTGTCTTTAATACGATTCCATGTTGTGATGATTCTTTAGTTAATATATTGTTATAAGCTTTTAATTCAGGTTTTTCTTTATGATTTCCTTACCTAAAACCCAAGTGCGCGAATTTTTAACAATAAAACCAAAGCTAAATAACGATTTAGATGCCCTGCGTTATTTAGCTTTGGTTAGCCCTGCCCTGCCCGAGTATAAATACTCGCTTTAGTTTTGTTAAAATTGCTGAAAGCTATGCCTAGGGCACCTAGGATGCCAATCTTATCTTGGTCAATAAATAAAATAGCGACCGCCCGCGACTTCGTCTGCGTGGAAAGTTTTGCTGTCCCTCGGGAACAATTATTCTTTTCGGGATGAAAGGTACCCTAAGTCCTCTGTACCCCTGACAACGTGTATGCAAAATTTCATGATGATTGGTTGGGTTCAGTAGTTAGGACGTGAAGGCGTTACAAACAAACGGACTTTTGCATTTATAATAGTATACAAGGTGTTACAAAAATATCCCTAATGCCGAATATGGTATATAGGGACCATCAAACTGATCACTTTTACTATGGGACCAACTCTGAAAGCGCGAAAAAAATATTGTTTCATACAAAACTTAAAATTGAAAATATCAAAATGTATGAAACAGCTGATTTTTTTCGCGATTTCAGAGTTGGCCCCATAGTAAAAGTTGTTCAGTTTGATGGTCCCTGTATGCCATATTCGGCATTAGGGGTATTTTTGTAACACCTTGTATAAGTAAATAATATTAGTAAGGATGAATGAGAATTCTAAAGCTAAACCAAAGAGTTATTTATTCATATCGCTTCATAACTTAAAAATGCAGTAACATTGAAGGGGAGTGAACAGCGCTATAATTTCTCTTAAACTTCAAAATTATTTAGAAATACGTACTTAGGTCCAAAGTGAATAAAGTGGTTGAATAAAACAACATGTTAGCAAATAGTCATTTATACATATTTTCTCTTCTTTTTACAAACAGTTAACTTATCTTTAACATATTATCTCGGTCTATAACATTTTTTCATTTACATTAATTCTGAAATAGTACTCATTCCGCTATACAATAAAATATACATATATATATATTTTGCCATATTTGTCATATAATTACATAACAATTATATAAAATTATTTTATCTATGAATTAAATGACACAACATTTCCTGTTCCCTACACTTAAATTGAAAACGTGACGGAAATCTGAAAGCTATGTTAAAATTACAGAATGATATTTTTTTTACATCTGCCTAACAAACGGAGTAGAATAGTGTTTTGTTTCTTTCACTCTAGAGAAAAAAGTGACGTAAAGAAAACACTAACGTTTCTGACTCTAGGGTACTGACGGGCGGCTTGCTTAGCGCCTAGAGCCTAGCGAGTCACCTAGCGTGTAGCGAAGTGAAAGGAACGTTCTATAATGTTTGCAGCCGGCCGCACTGTGCGCTTGGCGCCTTCGCTATGCGGTCGGTTGCGAACATTATAGAACATTGCTTTCACTTTGCTACACGACTCGCTAGGCTCTAGGCGCTGCGCTCCGAACATTATAAACCGTTCCTTTCACTTAGCTACACGTTAGATGACTACTAGTCGCTAGGCGCTAAGCAAGCCGCCTGTCAGTGCGTACGTGGCCTTAGTAGTAAATATTAAAACGGGTTTGTCTTCTCTTTGTTATGGTTGGAAGTTATATCTCACAGATGGCACAAATACATGTGTCTTATCTCTTGGTTATCGTAACAATTATGGACTATGGGAACCATTACTGGCCGAACTAAACATTGGCATCGTAGCTACAGACATAATTGCTATAACTAGTATGATATATTTCATACCTTCTTAATATTTTAAAGTATATTGTTTCAAATAATTCTTGTTCGAAAGTTGTCATTTTATGTTCTTTGATTTTTATAAGAAGAAATTATGAAATATATCAATTTTGTGTGCTATAAGTAAGAATAAGAATGTATTATAAATTGTAAAGATTATAATCGGAGATCTCTCAACGGATATAAAACTTCGATTCGAATGCAATTCTTTTGTATGTGATTAATTAATTTTTAAAGTTTTTTACAAGTTGGGCAAGAAGTAATTTTAAATGAAACCAATTTATTGTTTTGCCAATGGCATTTCAATAATAGGTATTATTCTTTAGAAGCAAAAAAACGCCATGGTCACGGAACTTAAGATTCCTTTAGAAGTATTTAAACAATCAGTAATTACTAGGTAATTTTAAAAGAATGGCATCTATTTGAAGTCCTTTTTTCTTTACTTACGTAAAACGAATATTCAAAATGTCGAATGGTGCGTTAAGACAATGCCTTGTTCTTAAAATACACAAATTTTAAACTAAAATTAAAATAATGCGAGTGAATCTAATAAACACGCACCATTTAAAGTACCAAAATACAAGTTTTAAATGTTAAGCAACTTTCTATGTGATAGAAATTGTCTGATCAGTGTATTATTTAATTTTATTAAAAAATATTACACATCAATGTTCTTTACGACAAACTATTCGTATAACTCAAATTTATTAAAGTTTTAATGAATACAGGTAAATGAAGAAGTTTATACATTCATTATTATTTAAAATCATATGTAAATGATGATAATTGACTCTATTCTGTTATTGGGAGGCGTGGAAGAACAGCGATTTAGCCGTTGATGGCTTCTCATGGAATCCTTAAGCGCTCCGGTAACGATCATCTGCGATTGTCAATTTTTACGTAATTGACGCTCATTAACGCGAAAATTGAACGTTTATTGTCAATTGCTCTAACAATGGCATCAACGGAAAAATTGACAATCGCAATTTATTGATCGTTATCAGGGGCCTTTATAAATGTTTTAATTATAATCGTTTCTCAACTCTCATAATCGTAAAATCAAACGCGATTCTGCCGGAACTAAGTTCGCGTTAAAAACCATATTAATAGCACCTTTCATTGGAAATTGATACTTCCTGAATTTGAATTTTGGGAAATTAATAATACTTTTTGCAAGGAATTTTGTACTAAATAATCCAGCGTGCCGTTCGGAAGCAGAGCTCGGGCCGGAACGAGCGCGTCCACAATAAATGCTCCTACATAATTTAAGTAATATCTTCGAAGAAACTACTATCCCACAACATTCAGTAAAGCGTCCCAGTCTTTTTAAATGTTTATTTTCATCAAATTGAGATCTTGTTTAGACTTGTTTGCGACCGGCCGCGTGGCGTCACGCGGAGCGCGGTCTTAAAGTTTGTGAGGTAGGCTTAGTCATGATCTAATGAAGCGCCTTGTTAGAAAATACCGATTAATAAAATGAGATCTTTCATTACAATTACAAATAATATAAGACGATAAAACTAGAATTACATACATTATACAACATATTATTAACTTTTGTACAACACCGGCGATCGATGCAGTGTTCTCGTAATCTATTGTGGTCGGTTATTAACATACGGTTAATAAGCACGTAATATTTACGGTACAATGAAATCAAACCTAACGATCCATTTCCATTTGCACGCGGGCTAACTAGTACTCTGGCATAGCGAGTGTAGTGCACGCTATTAGATGCGGGTAGCAAACCTATCTCGACGTGAGATCGTACGGACAGAGGACTGAACATATCTGCACATGTGACCGACACACATTATCACTTTTATTGACTTTTTGTACGAAACGTCCGGCATTTGCCATTGTGAAACGCATTATACTGTTGATGTTATTAAATAATGTTAATGACAGTGATATCATTGTCGGTCATTTCACGTGTAAAACGTCTGCAAAGACGAACAGTCCTTTACAAAATACACGATATCTGTCTAGAGATCAAGAAATGTAAATCTGATTTCGAGTTGTCTCTGATTTTCAATTAATTGGTCAATGGTTCATGATCCCTTCAGAGCTATGTAAGTTGAAAGACTGAAGAGTGTAATGCTAATTGTTGCATTGCAGTGTTGATATTTACGCTGTACCTGCATATAATTTTGTTTATATTTCCCATATAACACAAAAAATAGTGTATAAATTTAAAGGCTGCATTTCCAGTAAGGCAGAGTTCAGCGGAGCGGTGACTAGCGGTGGATGAATTGACCAATTACGATCCTCGAAATCTCGAGAAAGACGATTTCGAGCATCATGATTGGTCAATGTATGCACCGCTCAGCACCGCACCGCTCTGCTCAGCTCCGCCTCAGGGGAAATGCAGCCTAAGGCCTTGTGAGATGGCGCCATTGCTTCGTGCCTTGTAATATCAGCCTTATTTAAAAATTGTTTCGACAGTATTCATGAACAACAGCTTGATCTCTAAACAGTTTCGATGTGCGTACGATACTGACATTAGTGAATCATATTTATACAGTCCTTGGCACTATTATGCCCTGACGAAAACTCGCTTGACAACATAACTGTTCATGTTTTTGTATTATGCAAAATAAATCTTTAACCTGGTAATCATCGTCCAGAATACATAACAATGCTCTACAAGTAGGTATAACCATTCACTTAATGATTATATAAAAAAATCGATTTGTTTATGATATGGCCATGAATTTGCGTAACTTCGCATAACGATATATATGTGTATAAATCACAGACGCTAAATTTGTTTTCGGGCTTTAAATTTCCTTCCTCAGCGATGGTTTTCGAGTCTACTACAACAGTTTCCTTACCGATAACGCACTTACCCTATAACACTATTTTTCCTTTGCTCAAGCAATACTTCACACCTTAACTGACCAATAACTACAAAATATCACAGACTGTGTGTTTATTATGTATACATCTTCTCATACAAAATTATGTGTATCTCACATGGACGTCAAATCTAATAGATGACATCTTATCGTGATGATTATATTTAGGTATACATATAAATATATAACTACTATGTTTCTGAGACTGTGTGCGTGGTCATATGTCTTAGCTTTCTGGCCACGGAGCACTCGACTCTTCGAACTTATGATGATGAAATCCATTTAGCAGTTTTTGGACAATGTCATGATATAATCCTTATTTCACTCCTGAAATTTTCAAATTCATGCGATCGTCGTGAAGTTACCGTAACCCCTACTTTATCTTGGATTGTAGTACTCCATTATTCTTCTTCGAGCAAAAATATCAGCACATTGAAAAAAGGAATTTGACTTGCATTTTTTTCTAGATAATATTATAATTTAAAATATATTAAGATCAACGAATTTGACCGTTCAATTATAATTATTAAATTTTTATACAATAATATATCAACATTTATTCTAAACACGATCTTATTTATTTGTCAATGCTATGCGTCTACTACCTACGAGGAGACAGGTCAGAAAGACTTCAAGGTTGTGTTCGTGCGGGGCCGGGTCCCGCACCCGCGTCCCGCACGACACGGACACGCGTCGGATATGTCTGCAGTCACAACCATCGGCGCTCGACTGCGGAGTAACAACCAGAATTGATCCGGAAATTTATGGAATATCAGTCAAGACTTAAGCACACGGCAGCCCTTACTAAATTTACCTAACATTCATTGTACCTTAAAATTTTATATGCATTACCGCGTGTCTCTGGCGATTTTCAATCTCATTGGTTATCACATTATCTCATTAAGATCTGATAGAAACTCATTGTTATTTTTGTGCTCGTTTGAATATTACTCCATGTTTAAAAAATAGCATTATTCATACACAGATAAGGTACACCTTACAGTAATATGTTCTCTCGAAAATAATGATTGTGTGTCATTAGAAGATAACGTGTAGTCAAACTACACTTAACGCTACTTTTGTGACACATAAATTTCGTCATGGAGTGGAACGTTCAACTTCGACCTAAGTTACACACAATATTTACAAACATCGTACACAAACGTACAGAAGCACCCGACAGTAAAAAGCACCTAGAGTTCCCGAATAGAATATCATAAGCGTACGACCGGACTGCTGTCGACTGACGCCGCGGTCACTGGGATTGGAGAGGCAGCCGACAAGGCTCGTCACACACGTTTCACAGAAAAAATTGTCCGACAGTTGCAACGAAGATCACAACACATCAAGGTTCGAGCGCAGCCAATCTCAGTCTCATTCAGCGTTTCTTCGGGGGTGGACGGTCGTCTTCGCACACGTCGGAAGCGGACCACCGTCTTTTCCGAGAGTCTTCTTTAACGCTGAGGTTTTCTGGGTGCGTTTGGGGCGGAGCGGATGTGAGCATCGTACTCGTGCCCTGGGGCCCAGTCGGACCGGAATGTCCCGTGTGTCCGGCGGGCCCCGAGGACGCATGGCTCGCGTGCTTGCGTGCCACTAGAGAAACGCAAACGTCTCCAACTTGCAGCCTCTGCACGTTGAGGCCGTACCGCGCCAGAGTGCGCTCCGGCCTACACGAGGCCCAGCCGCGCCCGTATACGAAGAATGGGTGCTCGACGGTGGACTCGAGCTCAACCTGGAATGCAAATAAGTGCTTTGGGTGAAATATAAGTATGTAATTAATGTAATTTTATTAAGTCGGTATATAGGTTTACAGTTTTCTGCTGGCGATTGATTGTTTGTCGATAGTGTTGCCAACATGGTACTAACTAATAGGCACCATTTAGGAACAAAAATATACAAGTAGTTTCTGACCTGTGACCGGTTCCTGTCATAGGTGAGCGTGAGTGAGAGCTTGTCGCCGCGCTCATCGAGCCGCAACAGCGTGCATTGCGTGAGCGTGAGCTCGCCGCTGCGGTCGGCGCTCATGACGAAGTCCTCCGTCCGCATCTCCTCGACGCGGCGGAGCGACCCGTCCTCCAGGCGGATGAGGGCGCCGCGGCAGAAATACGGCGCGGGCGCACCTCGCTCCGGGGACATGGGTGGCTCCTGGAATAGTCAAAAATATAATAAGTTTATTGTATGCTGGTGGAAGAAAAGGCAAGTTGTAAATATTAGCATTTGTAATACAGAAAACAGATAGTCTATCTAGTCCAATCTATTTTGTTGGGGAGATTAAATTTTTAGAGTGGACATAGTACGTACTTACGGGGAAGGTGTCATAGCGGTAATGCAACTGAACGCTCGCTGTGGTCGTTTCAAATTATCGTCCTTTCAAAGATCGTTTTAATATGGTTTAATGAAGTTTTTATATATAAGAAAAATACCAACCTCTCGAGGAGGAGGTACAGGTGCCGGTGCCGTTGGAGGCGAATGCGGAGCCGGCGCCGGCGGCACGAACCCTGACGAATGCCTCGGACGCATCGGATACGCCGCGGGCGGCTGCAGGGGCCTCGTCCGGTAGAGGTACGAGGCATATCCGTGCGGCAAGAATGGCGAGTAGGTCGGGAAGGGCGCGGGCGGCGCGGGCATCTCGCGGCGGCGCTGCGGGTAGCGCGCGTACGGGCGCGGCGGCGGCGCCAGGAACTCGGGCGTCATGCCGGCAGGCGCTGGCGGCGGGTACAGATGGCTCAGCTGCCCGAGCTGCCCCAGCTGGGCCAGCGCCTCGCCGGGGAGGCTCGCCGAGATCATCGGATGCGCTGTTGGCAAACAAAAGATTACGTTAGTTAAGTTGAAATTATTTAAATTCATGTTTTCAATCAGTAGCGCATTAACCAATGTAAAATGGCACTCCTCTGTTGATGAATAAGTAGTTGAAACCAGTGGCCGTGATAACTTCTAACTTTTCGTAATTTAGGACATTGATGATTAATTTCTAGAACTTCTTTTATTAATTATTACCAACAAAGGTTTTTATTTTTTGTTTTTCTCATTAGCTTTAAATTCCAATAATAAAAACAATGTAGAGTGGAAGCGTGAACTAAATATTACTATTGCTTTGCAGCTTATTTGCAGCGTTATCAGTCGCACATAATGTCGGCAGATAGTATTGGTTGTATTCAGTCCATAAATAATGTAGAAACTAGATCGTATCGAGCCCTTGTTCTCGTAAGCGGTGGCATCCGACATCTGCGTTAGATTACCCGAGACGCGCTTAGTGGCAACCAGATAAGATTGTGGACGTCAACGATATAAATAGACCGGCTTTATTCACGGGCTTGTGTATTTAAAAGTTAGTAATTCAGTATGCATGCATGGCGTAGCGGTGTCTGTCGTGTTAGGCGTAGCTTGTGCCCCAATTATAGGACGTAACGACTGCGCGCGTAGGAAGAACCTAACCAACTCTGTTGGTTGTCGTGGTTAGATTGTTGTTGGTTTATATCATGAAACTTGTATACTAAGTCCTACTAAGTATCAGAACAATGGAACTATCTAAAATAACGCTTACAAATCTGTCGCTGCAGATTCCTGGAAATAACCACAGATCCACATAATAACTCTCGTAATAATCAGAGTGTGTCTTTCAATTTCCAGAAATAATAAATAATGATGTAGAGTTTTATATTTTTAAAGCAACAAACATAAAGTTATGTTTACATACTTTACTTTTATCAGAATCGCGAGGCGAGAGGCTATCTTTAGTTAGAAAACTTATTACAGTCATGTTGCTTATCATTTTTGTTCGTATCGATTCATTGTGTTTTTGTTTACATTGAGACAACAATTTTTAAAACTTATAAATCTTTCATATAAAGATCTTTCCTCAGTTACGATTCCTGCGCTATGTTTTTTGTTTCCATCATTTTTTAATTCGATACATCCAAACAAAAAACACAAATATTGCGAAACTCATGCTCAACAATTTTCTACAGAAAACTCTTGGCGTCTCTTGACTATACCGCAAGTTGGCAACATTCTATCACCATCCATCTAAGTAGGTAGACCTTTATGTTTATTCATATTTCGAGTTGTTTATATTTATATACTCAAGAGATACCTTTATCAGCAGTAAATATAGTCAACATCACGTGAACAAGCATGAGAGAAAATTGTTGTTTAATTAAGTACCTATACGATGAATAAGTATGATATGACCTGCAGTCATGCGGTGACTAGGCCAAATATGGTTACTCGAAAGTAACTGCGGTTGCTAGAACCTTTCAACTAGCCATAGCAACATTAAACAATGATTATATGTACCTATGTACCTACACTACTATGCAACTACAGGTAAGGTGACATTGAGAGTTGTGATTATTTAAAATACCTACTATAAATATTTAACAACAAGCAGAACAATAACTTTTTCAAAGATACTCGATCCGTCTACGTAGTTTGTCAATTACTATTCTATTTCATAACATTTGGTGTGTGTTACCTTCAGAGAAGAAGTTGTTATATTATTGTTATTTCTTCAGGATCGAAGTTAGCAGGGGAAAAAAGGTGCAATTCGTATAGTCACTACAAAGTCGTGTATCAAAATGTAAGTGTGCTTTAGAAATAAAATGAGTAAAAGTTTTCTCTACTAGTCAAGGTAGTTGAAAACTTGTCTACAACCTTCCGGCTGTACAAAATAACACCACGGTCTTACATGTTTAGAGTACCTACTATTTTTTTTAAATAAATAAATATTTTAAATATGAGACAACATTACAAACATTGCTCTGATCCCAAAGTAAGTAGCTAAGGCACTTGTGTTATGGAAATCAGAGACAACGCTGAAACTACAAACCTCCAGACCTGAGCCAATAATATAGAAAATTGACCCAGCCGGGGATCGAA
Source organism: Catoptria pinella (assembly GCA_963556745.1). NCBI lineage: Eukaryota > Metazoa > Arthropoda > Insecta > Lepidoptera > Crambidae > Catoptria > Catoptria pinella. The sequence goes on from OY750771.1 coordinate 4,727,404, forward strand.
CCCGACCTCTGAGATGGCGACACCTTGAAAACCGGCGTACAAACCACTCGACCACGGAGGTCGTCGGAATATTATAATGATTCTGTGGTGTTACTACGATGCAATGCGGCACCCGATGCAGTCGCCGCCGGTTACTCAGGCAGGCCACGTCACCGACCGGTGAGATCCTTGACATTACAAACATATTATTATTAATGAACATTCATAAATGTTCATACTGTTTCAAGTTAGATATTAACTCTAAACTAAAAGTCGCTTGCTATCGATACTATCGTGTTAATTTACCGAATCGTGAAAATGCAAGTTGCAATTATCACATTTCTGTGAATACCAACTAAGTAAAGATACCATCATATTGCGATATCAAGTACCTATCGGGTATCTCTTATTTTTTCAGAGAAATAAGTTTATTTATTTACATTTTTATTTATTGTATATGATGCGCATTTTTATTGATGTCATACAGGAAGGTCCCATTGATAAATATAGTAAGTATGTTTCATAATTTTGTATCTACTAAGTGCTTCAATATAGTACGCCATAAAGAGTACTCTAGCTAGAGCCCGGCCAACTATTGGTGTATCCGACTGAATCCGACATACTTAAATAAACGCGGCGCGATCCTCGACATTCTTGCGCGTTGGCCACAGGCGTTAATTTCGAGAACAAAGAATGAAGTGCACCTGCGCAAACAATATGCTTTTGTCGAGTTAGCATACAACTTGTATAAGGGATGACTGTCGTACACACGTCCGACAACATTGAAGTACTTAAATGCGTAGTACGCAACAGAAATTAGAAAGTCAACATAGAATTATTTTAGTCTCAACTACATTATATGTGAAACTTTCTGTACCTATTACATACACGTTTACTAGTATTTAGCTGTAAGTTGTCCATAAAATAAATTAAATATACAATGTATCAGAATGCTGAAGTCTTTCTTACTGAAAAAATGTTACTATTAGCCACTGATGAGTATTTAAATGATAGGAATAAGTGAATTTGATTTTGTTAGTTTTGTGTTTATTTTTAATTGATTTATTAATTAAAATTAATTAAATTTAATTAATAATTTCCAATACAATGTATATTGTTCGTGAATAAATTACTTATTTACTTTTGTCGAGTTAATAAAGTAGGATTGCAATGCAACTAACTGGAAAAGTGTTATTGTTGCTGTGACAAAGTACTAAAAAGTTTAGCTTTACTGTTCCGTACATAATTATGAATGTTTTAAGTACTAGCTAGTTCTCTGTTGAAAACTAAGTTTAATGATTTTTTGTAAGTACTTAGGTACAGTACATTCGTAATTTTAAACCTTTTTTTATAGGTGTAATAGTAGTAGATTCTTTAGTATTAGGAAAGTCTTAAATCTTTTCGATTACTTATCTATATAATATGATGAAACCCTAGTATTAGTTTTTCCAGACATAGTCACGAACCTATGATGGCCTTGTGCATTCTAAACGGTTCACAAAACTGAAAGAAATCCCAAAAGTTTCATAAAAAATCGTGTCGCCTACTTCTTCTTTAGCTTTTTCAGTGCTGAATACAGTTTTTTTCTTTATTGAGTTTTTGCTATATTTCTTGCTGAGACGTTTCAAATTTTATTTTTTGCAGTTCTTACTCAATATTTTGGTAACAACAACCCTCTTTTGTAACACTAGACCAAACGGTTATTGACTTTTTGAATGGAATAAGAGAATAATATTATTAAACTCTTGTAGAAGGTTCACGTAATAAATATAAAAAGTTTCGTATTTTGTAATTGAATATAGGTAATTACAATATAAATTTATACCTATTTCTTACTGTAGTTCAAGAATAATTCATGACTCAGACATTTGTGTGTTAGTTCAATTCAAACTTAATTATAGTAACGACTGGTTCAATACCTATGTACCTACGTATTGTTTTTTTATTACTAAAGCAAAATACAGCCAATATGAAATAAACTACTATTTTTATACAACAACGGTTTCACAGTAACTTACAGCGTGCGTACCTACATAATTTTTGTTATCTCAAGCAAAAATGCCGTACTTCCTCAATGAGGATACAGCGAGAGACATTGTTTACGTGAACATGACTCACAATAACAGCGAGAGATGGCGTATCGTGACTAAACCTCTAAAAATTCAAGCTAATTAGCTGGTTCTAGTCACACGACCGCCTCGCCCGACGGCTATTTTAGGCTCTATATTTCACGAAGATCTAAATGTTTAAGTAGAATAAACGACCTGCACGTTATTTAAAAAAATGATGTACCGATATTATGTAATTAATCTTGCTCGATGTTTAACAGCACTTTATTCTTTTAAGTGCGCATAATTGCGATAAATCACCAAAGATAAATGAAGCATGCATTTTCTCACAATTTTTCTTTTATTCTTTTATCATGTCTGCACTACAGTCTGCGAAGTAGAAACAAAAAATATTTACGTAATCTGTGGGACTCGTATGTGAGTCTTCGCGACTGATTGATAATGTTCTTGGCAGCGAGATACCCATAGACTAGTTTGTCTTAGCGAACATGGTTTTAAATATAGAACGTTCTAATTTTGAAAGTTTTACATTGAGTGCAGTGCAGTGTCTGCGGAGCCGGTGCGCGGCGTAGGCGCAGCGCAAGGCCGTGTAGGTTCGCCGCCCGAGGACCGGTAAAAACGTGCACTCATACTACGAGTTTACGCCTTTGGTTCTCAACGAAATGCTTACGTAACTCATTGGTGAGTTGCAGTGTTTGAAGAGCCTTTCGATCTTAGGCTGTTAAACAATTTCAAAATTAAAAATCTATTGCAATTGTTTTGATAAAAATCTCCATTCATGATATCTTTACTTATGATGTAGATAGAGGTGTTATCTCAGTGTGGCTCTGGCAATGAATGGTGGACCGAATTTGCGAGCCGTTCTGCGGAAGTGGGCGCGTCACGTGGTGCGTACCATTGAACCGTATCTGTGTCGGCTCTTGTCTGTTTGCTGTAACACTCACAGAGTGCGCTCTTGTCTTGGGCAGTTGAATCGCTTAATGTTTGTAACGCAAATGAACTGCGATTTATATATAATATCTACTGACATAATTGTCATCAAACATTATGAATGCAAAGTTCTTTCTTTGTATCTTAATTTAGTGATCAGTATCAAATTCTGTGGTAATTAATTATATTGATCTCTATATGACCACTTTATTGACTTTATGACCTAGACTTTATTGAACTGCACGGACAAGTTACGTAACGTTCTTATTCATAAGAAGAAGAAGTAATATTATATGCAATAATCAATCTGAACTATTGGTATAAAAGAGATATTGTTAAAACATTGTTGGTGAGCCTATTTTTTATTAAATTATTTATGTTTATTATTAAATTATTTGTAACACACGAATAAACAGTGCGTTTTAGGTAAGGTATAAACGTGAATAAAATCCAAAGCCTAACTCCACTATCACACATCTATCATTCTTGCAGAGCATTAAGGGTCGTTTCAGCTCAAAGCATTAGACTGGCAGGCGGGGCGGGCGGGTAAACCGGGCGGTCGATAGGGCGCCGCCCGTAACCCACTTCCGGCGCCCCTGACCTTGCCGCCGCCATTCACGTCTTACAGGCCGCCATCGTACCACCACCGCGGCGCGCCGCCCGCCCCACTTACCCCGCCCGCCCGCGGACAAACACTAGGCTACATTATAGAAATGGGATTTATATGGTGAAGTAAGTAGGTAAGATGTATATTGCAAAGAACGGGGCAGTTAATTTACTTTGTACTTTTGCAAATTATAAAACCACGGAGTTGAACTGTGGCTGTGATTTTTGTATTTCAAGAATGATATTAATGCCAAACAAAATAAACCTGATATTTATTTATATAAGCATACGTATTTTATGAGATACCTATTCATTCTCAGAAAATTACGTTGCACGAGTATGTTAACTGCCAATTACTAGTAAGTGGTTATTATTATTTAATTGTAATTTCTCTATCTCAAAAAGCAACCGTGCCTACTGTTTATGAAAGTATAAAATATTTAACATGCAACTTTGACTTATTAACGATAAGGCTGTAACTGAGCCGTAACACCTAAAAATAGTTACACAGACATCAAGACAACCTACACAAGATAGCAGTGCCCTACCCCCATTTTACCCGCCCGCCCAGTCTCCCACCCAACTTACAAATGTTGGATTATTTTGACTGCACGCCCGATTTGCTTTGTGGGAAATGAAGGGAGTTTATCGAAGACCCGAACTAACTTCGGCAAAATATTTGTTCTTCAAGCAATCCATCTGTTACGTATTTAAAACATTTAGACTGTTTTCAACAGTTTCTGATTAGTCTGGTTTGGTTGGTTTGTTTGAAAAGATGGTTGGTGAAAATACACGATGGATAAACTCCCGAAAGATCGAGTAAAAGCTACGATTATGTTACAAGGAAGAATCTTTTATATAAGTATTACAAAATCAATACTACAATGTATTTACTTTATACATAAATAAATATAGATAAGCAATGTTTGAATGTATAATTAGGTGCTTTGTGATTTCATATATTATTTTAACATTTGTAAAGGATGCGGCTGAAGGGGAAAACAATGAAACTATAGTTATCTACACCGGAGATGATGCAATCAAGTGGTTTTTGCATGAATATTTTTTTAATAAATATGCCAAAGCTTTGGCCTCCTTCTGGCGAATGATGATATCATAAAACATTATTTAGAATAATAATAAATAATATAGATTTTCTGTAGTCTCAGATAACAAAGACTGAAAAAAGTATATGTTGCTTTTTATATTATTTTTACATTACTTTTGATTTTGTACCTATAGGCATAGTAAAAGAACTGACTCCTACTTGGATTTTCCCCTACACAAGTGTCACTGAGACGTAATAATTATTATCAGAACTCAGAAGTGTTTATGCATTTTAACATGAATTTTTTTCTCTCAAGATGGTACCTATACGTGTCTGTGGTTAAGTGGGGTGTAACTGGTGGGGATAACGTTCCGCTGCGACACGTGATGTTATAAAGTTTTTGGTGCTTTTGTTTTGTTAAAGTTTCTGCCATCAAAAAACGCTAATGTGAATCATGATTAGATATTATAGTAGGTACATTATACATTAGAACATAGAACTAACTACTTACAGTTAAATTAAATTTGACGACCTCCTTGGTCGAGTGGCTTTGTACACCGGTTTTCAAGGTGTCGCCATCTCTGAGGTCCCAGGTTCGATCCCCGGTTGAGTCAATTTAGAAAACGAACTTTTCTATATTGGCTCAGGTCTGGGTGTTTGTGATACCACCGTTGTCTCCGATTTCCATAACACAAGTGCTTTAGCTACTTACTTTGGAATCGGAGCAATGTATGTGATGTTGTCAAATATTTATATTTATTTATATATTTATAAATTAAAAAGTTCAAAATTGTACCTACCCAATACAAGCCATGTGTAAAATTAAAATGGAAATATAATTAGCTTGACACAGATCAATAAGTAAATGTGCAAAGTCATAATGAAAAAAACCCGTACTGGCAAAACGTCAAACTGCGGACTCAATGAACGGCTGGCCGGCGCGTCACGCGAGCGTTACGTAAACAACGCAGGACTTATCGTCTGTCCACACGGGTTACAAAATTGGCTATAGACGGATACTAAATTGGACTTAAGCAGGTACTGATTTGGCCATAGATGGTTAGCACTTAGTAGCGTGGGCACTGTTACAAGAGTGGCTACAAATATGGCAAGGCAATGAAATTGTTCAAGAAAAAACTAATTACTTAAATATTAACGAAAACACGTATGTATTTCTATGTATCATACAGACTGGTTGATTCGCATTACGGTACCATGTGTAGGCTATGTATTCATTCAGGATCTAACCGCGAGACAAACCCTCTCTATATTACGTAACTTGGGATCCTGAAGACTGGATCATAACATACTATGTAGTACAATTCGCATTTCTCGCTCTCTATTTGTAAGTAAATGTACAGTCGAGTTCATAAATATGTAAGCACTTTTGACAGATGTTGACTTTAATTACAAAGGCATAAGGTTGGTGAATACATATTATTGAACCCGACTGTGCCTACCACTTTCTTATTGGACATGATTAGTTGTGCCACTGCGACAATGCTCTAGATATAATCAGTCATGAAAGCTGAACGCGACCTCATACTTATTGTTGCGCGTGCGAAATGAACTTTACAATTTTGGCCGAATACTTTTTATCGCGAACTACCTATGTTGCGGTCGCTTGTGTGAAAAGAGTCTTACTATTTTGCGGTAAAAAGCGGCTGACGTCTTAATTACTTTCCAACAATATGAATTGTAATTATAAAGTTACGTTCCATCGGTGACTTGGAACCGAACCGGCTCCCGCTCCGAAGAGTAAAACCGCATGTTAATTTTGTCTTACTACCATTCACTGCAAGTGGTTTTTTTATAATTATAATTAAAAACAATTGAACGAACTAGAATACAAAAAAAAAGAAAATCTTTCAACAGCATAAACAATATTATCGTTATAGGTACTCGTTTAACGTGGTAATTTATCATTATCCTTTGTTAGAAGAAACGTGGATTAAAAAACGAGTTTCCATTTTCAAACCAACTTCTTTACTGCCTGCTAACAGACTACAGAATATAGTCTGTAGAGTTGTACCTACCTAAAAGTGTGCTCGACCTACCGAACCGAAGACGGCGCGCCCATTTAAATGTCCAATTTGGTACTCAACAGTTTTATTGAGAATATCACGCAATAGGAGAACCGAGGCAAACAACCCCGCCTACGTGAACACACGGACAACTCTTATTTACATACTTACATACAACACTTTGTACCGACTCACTTCTAAATAAGACTATGTGTGACCATGAGATACAATTTCAATGATACCGACTCGATGCCTGTTTTCCGACGAAAACTCATCATCAAATAAACGGGTGAATAAATAAACAGAAATTCTCAGGTTATGATATAAATTAAGGGGCCGTACAACCTCAAATACACATAATTTAGCAACGATTTCACACACTACGAGTATTATTTACTTAATGTATCAGTCCCAAAAAAAATATGAAAGTATATAGTAGAGTACAGTACTCAGTTATGTGATTGACAGAAACTATCATGTTTCTAAAACTTTTCTCAATAGAAAAAACCGGACAAGTGCGAGTCGGACTCACCCACCGTGCAAATTTGTAGGTACATATTATAAATAGTTCACGAATCGAGTCTCGCAGTTGCAACATGCAATTCGGAACATCTTTATAAAATTTATTAATATTGAAAAGTTGATAGAGCGAGCGCGAAGCGCGAGCGAAGCTTCTCTGCTTCAGCTTGGGCAAAAATGCTTTCGTATGTCCACTCATGTAGTCGCGTTTTTAGGCTTATTTGTTATGTTTATATTATTCAGGATTATATTGGAATGAACATAATAAACAAGGTGGGAGTGATATAAAAATATAAGATTTTACATTTTCTGGGCATTTTCCTCGAATCAAATAAAGGTGATGGTTTACATTACGAAGTTTTGCCTTATTCGTGGAATCCCCTTTTACAAAAAAATATAGAGTTCTTAAGTACCTACATAGAAAAAATATTCATAATGATGTTTACATTACTCTTTGAGTTTTTAATTTACTTTAGCTAGTGGAAAATTAAATCTGCACATCGTATGAATAAAATATAATAATGAATACTAATATGACATCCAGTAATAACTACACATCTCGTATAATGTAGGTACCACAAATATATAAAAGTAAGGAAAAGCCAATTAGCCAGAATATACTAGTGGCTCAGTAAGTTGTAAACCTCGCTTTGACCTCCGCTATTTTGATGAATTTCAATGTCTGTGACGGGTAATATATTAAAAGCACCCATATTACAAGTTTTGCTTAGTCTGGGGTTAGATGGCGCTGTGTGAAATTGTACAAGCATTTATTTTTTTATTATGAAAAATTTCAAAGTTTCGTCAAGTAAGCTACTCAGAACTTACTTTTTGATTGTGAAACAGGCCTTTAATAAGATACACAGAATAAAGATATTTCATTTGAAAGAGCCAAGACATTTTTGAATAAAACTTGTATTTTCCAATATCTTAACTAGATATTTTTGTGGTTGCTTAAATTATGTAAACAAAGTTGGAAAAAGCTGAAATTAACAACAAAAAAATACACGTGATTTATACGTTGCATAAGTACCTACCGACTTTTGTACCTTGTAGAATCAGCACGAAATAAATGAGTAAGTTAGTATAACGTATATTCAATTAGTCAATAAAGTACTGTGGAGACCTTTATTAGGTAAATTAAACAGAAGATAGGATAAAATAGAATTTATTGTATTTTACTAAACTTTATCTTTTATAATATTCCCTATTGATCTCGCATCAGAATCCGTCAAAACACTGCAACGTAAGAATCCTTCTTTCTTAATTTACTTTATAATCTCTCTATTCCAAAAAGGCTTACATACACACAGAGTAAACATGTATTACTAACTGACCACAGACTATAAACTAACCATCCTTACAGTACCTATCTTTCTTTTTATTTATAAAAGACTTTCCACACTATTTAAAAAACGTTATTTAATTTGATAGCTCAGACAAATATATCACAAACTGGTTGAATACTTAACAATCTCTAGCATAGAAATCGGCTTGCATGACAAATCGATATAGGGACAAGAGACTGGCAATACATCTTAGGAGTGCAAAAAGTGGCCACTTCTCGCAAAAAAACTCTATTAAACTAAACGATTGGCAAGAAAATATAGTTTAAGCGATAAAAAGTACCATAAAGCTTCTTCGGAGTGCACTACAGAGAGATAATTCACAATTTTGTCTTCATTTAAGCACTATGTTTTTTTCCAATGGTGGCGCTAGTGTGCAGACTACGTGCTCTTAATATCGGACAAGTTACTGATTAACAACAATTAAGTACTTAGAAAGAGCATTATGCATAAGAAAGTTGTGGCAAAATTTCTCGTTTGATTTGTAATTCTAACTTGGTCTTCGATAGTCGAATCAAATCGCTGTATTAACATTAATTAGCGGGTTCAACGACCGCAGCAGACCGGTGTTAGCTAATTCAATCTGGTTAATTACGATGACATTAGCTTTTTTCGCGAATAGTTACTTTGGCATTTTATTGAAAGGAATTTCGTGTCAGCGAAACGTTTCCTAATATTAAGTCAATCGGTTGTATAATGGAGAGACACTGCAATTTTATGCCAAGCGACAAATAAGAAATAAATTAAACAAGGAAAAATTGAAGATACTTAAGTTAAACCTCATAAAATCGCGTCAATGACAACTCGCCCGAAGTAACACAGATTGCTAACTGCTGCGTCATGGTTCAGACCTACCTTGGAGCTTTAATGTCAAACAACGGCGGCTGCGCAGGTGATGGCCATAACTAGAACTGCGATGGAGAAGTAAAGGAAAGTGTGGAGGAATCGTAATATTACCAAAGCCACCAAAGTCAGGCTCGTGCGAACACTTGTATTTCCAATTTTTCTTTACGCGGCAGAGACGTGGACAGTGCACGAGTTGTAAAAGGGAAAGATAATATATCTTAAAGCTCTGGAGATGTGGTGCTGGAGGAGGATGCTAGGGATATCGTGGACGGATTTCCGCACAAATGTGTGTATATTCCAGGAGCTCGGCATCACGCAGCGTTTATCGGCCGTAGTAGAGTCGCTCATACAGTAGCGCATGCAGTACTTTGGCCATGTCTCTAGGCGGGGTAACGACTCTATAGAGCAGCTGGTCGTACAGGGCAAAGTGGAGGACCATATCACGTGGCAGGACGCCGATGCTCTGGACTGATTAACTGAAATCCGAAGAGGGAAACCGTGTATTTGACTGCGCCAGATAGTCTGCCAACCAGGAGAGATGGCGGGAGATCATGCGGAAACCTGTGTCCGCTTCTACCACCGACGTGGACGCCTCGACGTGACCTAGTTAAACCTATATAGTAAATGGTAAAGTTCAGTTCATGTTCATGTTAATGGTAGATATATTATTTTAAATGCACGAAATATTGATTAGTTTGCTAGATTATCGCCTGCTTAAAACACCATAAAATAAAATAACTCAGTGAAATCTTAGATCTTCATTGTATGTCTAATGAACAGCTGTATAAATATGTTATTCTTTGACTTTCTGATCAGCTTGGAGCCAGTTTTTTCAGGCAAATCTACTATTCTAAAATAATATATTTGATTGTTATACATAAAAGTCAAGGTCACTTAGGCCCTTTACTCATTTGTCGGCGCAGGCGCAGCATCGACACAGAATACATAATAGTGCATCGGTACGACATCAACACGTTCGGTATAAGCGGTACCGAAAGCTTACTGGACGCCTATATTTCAATGGCTTAGCACTTAACACACATAGGTCAAGATAGCTCTCAAAGTTGAGAGCGGTTCATAAATACGGGCCATAGTACTTAATATGTGACGTAAATGATCCTTTGACAGTTATTTTAATTTAACGCAAAGCAAAATACAAAGTGATTATAAGGAGTTAAACACTTGTATAACTTGTACTATTATTTATCCTGTAATTAAACCTACGCGTACCATTATAAGTAGTTACAACTCAAAGACGACCCACGCTCTAAAAGCTTGGAAGCAATGGAATTTCAAGATATAATTAATTAACAAACAATATCTCACATTACCATAATGATCTACCATCTTAATTGTATAGTTCACAGGTCAAGTAAAAACGAACACAACTATGCAGATAAAAGTAGCTTTCCTTTGTTATTTTTTTATTTTTAATTTAGACCATGAGCAAACCGTGTTCATGAGTCTTTATTTATTAAGAGCGCGTAGTCTGCACACTATATAGCATTGTCATTGGAAAAAATAATAGTGCTTAAATTAAGACGAAATTGAGAATTATCTCTATGTAGTGCACTCCGAAGAAGCTTTGTGGAACTTTATATCGCTTAAACAATATTTTCTAGCCTGTTCTTGTTGCGAAAAGTTTTTTCCAGTGGCAGCGCGAGTGTGCAAACTTCGTGCACTTAAAGTTATTACTTTAGTTATTTTATTAAATAATTACTGTACCCCTAAAAGTTCTTAAAAAAAAAGATTGTACATGTCCACATATTTTATCGTTTGTAAACATTATTATCATTTATTTTTAACACATTTTCGTACTTAGAAGCAAGTTAGTTAACATTATTATACCCTAATGTCGAGTCGACTAGGCAACGAACATCAAGTGAACTTCGTTTTAGTCCAGACAGTTAAGACCGAGTGTCCAATGGTCCCATCTATTTTAGTGCACAGTCCGTTCCATTTTCAAGTGTCAAGTCTGTTAAATTATTCGATAATAGCACAAAATATTGAATACATTGTGATAATAGAGAAGAGAAGCCTATCAGTTTTAGGTCTTATTCTAACTTAAGAGTTTATGTCGTAACATGTTTTTAATCCCCGACGCGAAAAGAGGGGTGTTATAAGTGTTTGTTTAAGTTTATTCCTAAAAAAATACTATTATATACGGTTATTGTATTTTAAAGACTGACTTCGACCCATCATAGGCTTTTTACATGAGTTTGTAATTAAGCAAGAGTTTGTGCGATTTATTCCAGCTGTTCTTTTGTGAACACCGTTTAAGGAAAATAAGATGACGGAGTATCCATATAACGAATGATTCTTCAATTTTGAAACATTGAACATGGCAAGGCCGTAACAAGAGCTTTCAGGCGATTCTAAAATTAAGACGGGCTATGCATCTTTTCACTTACACACTCTAATACCGCGCTTACGTTACGTAACTTCACATCTATTGTCCCTTCGGGAAAAAGGTCGCCATTACTTATGAATAAAGTAGAGGTTATATTAAAAATAAATTCTTCCGTCCTGGAGTTGTTAAAGCATCGTTGTTACTAACGGAGAGTGCCAATCTCGGGACCGTTCGGAAACCAGGTCAGCATCAGTGTAACGCCTTCGTCGGTTATATTGGAACTTTTTAATAACCGGGTCACCTGTGACCGCGCCGTTGCATCTATCATACTTATTTTAGAACTGCTTAGAATGTAAACAAGACGGGCCAAGATATTTATTTAAATACTTAGTAGGCAAAAGTTGTTTTATACAAATATGTAAAAGTGTCGATAATGAATGAGATCATAATTAAAAGAAGTATTATCAGCAAGACCCCACTTGCTGAACTTATAAAGATGAACCAAGTAAGAAAATAGTAAACACATCAAATGTTATTAAATTCAGACTTTTCGCATTCACAATGCTATTTTTATATTAAGATAAATAATATTAGAAAAAATACTAGAAAAAATATTTAGTATTTTTTCTAACATCAAATGTTGTATGGAATCGATGTATTTAAATCTAATTGCATTTTCTAAAGTGTAACTTGTAGGCGTATTATATGAGTTTACGCTTTCTATACTCGATAGCGAATGTAGTTAACATTTGTATATAGTGTAGGTAGTTACCGCCAGAGGTGTTGTGCTAAATTGCATACAAAATTTGCTTACTACACTCCCAATCAAGTATACTAAACGTAACTGTGCAAACTTATAATAGCACTGTTGATAAAATCTTGGGTTACTGTAATGCGATAATAAAGCGCAATTATCATTTTGAGGTCTTCATTAAATAAATTTTGCTGAAAGCGAAGATAATTAAAGGATCCGTGAATAATTTAACTAAACTGTACTTAGGTAAATTTATCTTTAGAGGCAAGGTTAGGCGCCGAGGCGAACCGATACGTCCGATAAAATATTGAAAAAAGCTTCGTTAAATAAAAAAGCTATTTCTTCAAATAATAAGTAATAGTAAGTATTTTTTTAAATCTTTAATATTAATGAATAGTTTGCTAAAATAACTTAACTGTTCACGAAATACATCGGTTGCTAACCGTCCTTAATCCCCATAATTTAATACCGTTTACTAATCAATATCTATTGAATCAAGTAATTGGACCATGAAAATGTTGTTCATTTCCATCAAGACTATGTCAAGACGGCTAAAATAACGTAATGCGAAATACTATTTTCGATGATGATTTCTCAAATTTTCTCTTCAATTCTAAGCATCAGCCAGTTAGCACAAATTAAGGAATGTTTCGTTTTAAAAAAAAATAAAGTGATTTTTTGCTGGACACAAACTGAGGAGTTGTGGATTAATAAACAACTTCGCTTTATAATATAAGAGCTCAGTCAGTCAAGCCTATAAATAAATGTATTTCATAGAGTAAAATATAACTATTGCTTCTTTCACCGTTGATTACATTACAAATGAATTATCTCGCCCACATGTTTCCGAATCTTACGTGTTTTAAACATCAAAGATATTCGTTTCGGTTTATGTAAGTGATCATAGTCAAAAATTGATGCCAATGCCAAATAGTTAAAACGATTGAAAAGTAAAGACTTAGATCTTGTTTTGTATTTGTATAAAAGTAGCAACAATCAAATTATTCCTAAGATCCAATTACCTTTGCTAATCGCGCAATTAAGTTAGAAAAGAAATCAGAAAATCATCTTAAGTACTGCTAATAAAACTGGAAACTTGACAAAAACATGTCCGAAAATCAACGTCAATCACTCTTTATAATAATTATACGAGTATAAATTTTGGTATAAACGCTTTAAAATATCCAGAGGGAATGAGATAAACCTTATTGTAAAAATCATTATTATTATCTATAACACAGTATTGTGTAGTTACACGTGCCTGACGTGCCTGTAACCCGCCCAAATATTTATAATCCATCTAATTCTGTTATAAACATCGCGGCTCCCGCTCCCGGTTTCATTTTCATTGACGCACTAATAAACCGTGTTTCCATTATTATGTCCCAGACGCCGGCTGCCAAAGTTTTTAAACTAATATCGCTAAGTACCCGTCCAAGAATAGTGTACGATCGATCAATCGGTCGCGTCAATAAGCGTACACCTGCCAACTGTTCTGGGCTTTGCCAACCATCCGGCGCATATCACATCGATTCATTCTATTCATTCCCAGCATTAAAATGTTTGTGATTGGAACTCATAAGTGAACTTAAAACTTAGAACTCATAAGTGAACTTAAAACTATGGTCTCACCGAGAATAACTTTACTGTTGTTCAACTGATCTCTCATAATCACTCACAATACTATACCTTACTCAGCTTATTGGATCAGATAATAACTTAGTAAATTATCTTTACCAAGAATAAGTTCTTAATAAGCTCTTTAACTTTGCTATTATAAGCTTTAACCACATTAGAGCAAAGTAGCAAATTCTTACATTGTTATTGAAAATGCAACGTGTAACTTTATTGGTGCCCATATTTGGCGGGTGTCCATTCAGCATTTATACGTTGTCTATTAGAGCTGTCAGCGAGTGCTTTCGTGTTTCGCGATATTTGCAAACATATCGATGCTGACCTCGTGTGAACAGTTATTGTCTCTCGATTTAGATTCCATTTGTGAGCGCGTAGGTCAACTGCGCTGGTATGGAATACTAAGTGGAGATCTGCGCGTGACTAAGCTGCCAGCAAGTATTACCGACGATTGTATGCTAAACAGCGAGGAACTCCACCGAGCGCACGTTCGCGCGGCTGAATATGCGAAATGCGGTTTCAATGTGAGAATCACTTGTAAAAAGTCGACAGTTACAGAATCAAAAGAAGGTTGTGTTTATTCTCAGTCAACCTGTCAAATTTCGAGAGAATGTGAAGGCCATGGCTGAAAAACATCAAATACAACGTACTCGCGAGTACCTGTGTCAATTCAACTGTGCAAACAGACGTACTCACTATAGATGTACGGAGCTATGTTCGAAGCTTTTAAGAGCATACGAACATAATATAGTAAAATTGCCGAAAATTATAAGAAAAGAATTGGTATATAAAATACAGAATTTGACTTACCTACTACTATCACTTGTCAATGGCGCTGTGTGTTAATCTTCCATTAAGCGACATGCAGACACTATTTTTTTCAGCATAAAGTTTTCATTCAATTTTTTTTTGTAAACACTTGATCGATTAACATCGTGCCCTATTACGTAACCGCGTGATGTTAGGTACATGTTGTTTTGACAATATTCTTATCCCCGAAACTTGAATTGGTAAAAACAAGTCTATCTGTATTTGGCAAAATTACTGTTTGAGAATAACTTAATGTTTTGTATGTCCATTTTATAAAGATGTAGATATGACCGAGTGGTCTGCACACTAACGCTGCCAATGGAAAAAAATCATAGTTCTTGAATAAAGACGAAATTGTGAATTATCTCTCCGAAGAAGCTTTGTACCTTTTATTGCTTAAACTATTGCTATTCGCAAAAAACAATATTCTCTAGTATGTCTGATGGAGTGTGTTTGATGGAGGTTTTTTGCGAATAGCAAAAAAACTCCCTTAAACTAAACTAAAGGCTTTAAAATATTGTTTGAGCAGTGCAGTACAGAGAGATAATAAACATTTTCGTCTTTATTTAAGCGCTATAATTTTTTTTCAAATGGCGGCGGTGAAGATTACGCGCTCTTAACAGTCATGTTAAATTTTCAATCAAAAATACAGAAATTGATATTTCTGTTTAACTCAACTTAACTATAACAGGTTTTAAAATGTAATGCGTTATAGGTATTATGTTACTGCTACAACATTTTAAATCGATCGGGTTCTAAGAAATCCAAACAACGCAACAACCATGACATATCGAATCGATATTCCTCTTAAAAACAATTACTTATAAGTTCAACAAATAATAATACTGTTTGTTTTATGATTTTAATGTTACATGTCAATTTAAACACAATTTAAAACAGATTACAAACTAAATTACAATTGCCAAACAAATAAAAGTAAAGAACTAAAAAATTCGTTTACTTAAACCAAAAAAATACGTTCTGAACAACTTAAAATTATAAAAAAAGTGATGAAGTTAATACCTAAACCTCCTACAGATAAATGATAAAAACTACCATACCTACACAGATACGAGCATCATGTTAGTGAGATAGATAACTAGGACATTGTTTTGTAATCAAATGCCGCATGCGCTTCCCGGGTCATATTCGCGTTACTGGGTTACACATTATTATCATCGTGCCACTGTTTTATTAATAAGAATCGTGTTTTTGGATAAAATTTATATACTTTTCAATAGGTATGACCATCACGTGTTATTGTCCAATGAATAAACAGAACATGACCCGCGGGTCATCAAAGTTATTGCTGATGTCTGAAGTCCTATAACGGTTTTGTTGTTAAGCTGGGTATACATCTTTTAATGTCGCAAAATAACATTATTATATTTCGGAAAACGTATGAAAGCAATTTGTTTTATATATTATATTTAATTCATCATCATGATCATCCATAAAACATCATTCTAACTACACCACAGAATACAAGATTCATTTGTTTGCTTAAAAAGTGTTACAAAGGTTAAAATGAATAGGCATCTCACAATAATAATTAATCTTTGCAGACACACAAATATTGAAAATAAACATTACATTACATGACTTTCATTTTCATACATTACACTAAATTTCATTTCATTTAAAATTCATTCTAATTTATTTCTCAATTAATTGCTGCCAATTATTTCAAATAAAAATGTCTACAATAAAAAAATAACAATATTTATTTATTAAATTACAGTTTAAAATTAAAACATGCATGTCAGCTTTAAGATGGTAATCATTTACTTTAGGGTTTTGTCAGAAAGATATTCATGCACTGTATAATAACACTTATTAGTAAGAGGATTCCATCTATCTTTCGAGGATTCTATCTAGCATATAAGGGAAGTTTTTTTATGTTATCCACAATGCAATAAAATTGTCAATAGACAGTGATCCGCTGCAATTTCGAGAATGTTTGGGAAAGATAAAATTTTACAGATTAAAATAAGTCGTTTTGTACCGTAAGCGCTCTGAAGTCAGTCACTTCAGTTTTATATTGGCAATTTAATCGCATTGTACGTATCATGATTCAAAGAATTTTAATTTTTAAATTAAATTAGATTAGTTTCTATCAAATGTACCTATGGGCAATCATTTGAAAGTTTCATAAGTTTCATTCTAAGTAGCAATACTGGCTATAAGCTGACTGACTTTTGAGAAATAGCTTCAAAAGATTTGCCGTGTTTTACTTGATGCAAAAAAATACTTATTGTGTTTATCGATAGAAAGATTTTTTTCCATAACATATTGTACCTATGGAATAGCATCTAAAAGACTTAGGTATACTATACTTAAGTTACACACACGAATCTAAATTAATTTAATTTCAAAACCAATTAACTAACCCGTAACATTAAACGATTTTCTAGAATGTCTATGTTTATTTTCAGACCATTAAAAGGATGAAAGGGTCGAGGATCAGAATGAAAGAATACAGTTCGTTACTTTGCGGCTCAAAGGGCGTAACCACCATTTGGGCCAAAATAAGTTCTGTATGCCATCTTATTCAGTTTTTTCTCCGCTGTCAAACTGTATATTTATAAGATTTCAATTTCAAAAAGAGTAGTTGTCAGTTGATTTTTTTTTTTAATTATGTGGTGTTAGGGAATAATTCCTATTCTGCTGCTACTTCCGTACATCTGCGAAGGCGAAGCATTTTTTATTTTTTCATGCAACCAAGTTTTGAAACTTTTTTCTATAAATGAAGGATTTTTTAATGGATCAAAATTAACTTTTTTCATATCAACCTATAAAAAAATATTCAGCAATAATTTCACTAAAACAGCGTGTCATTACATTCATGTAGTAAATACAGGACTATACTGAAAAAGTATTTTTTTGATTTCATACATCAAACTCCAAGCGATAACACGTCGGCAGCTGTTAGCCTTATCAGTGCTGGCTCTAACGTGCCACCTTTTGTATCGCGATTCTAGACACAACGTCGCAGAATAAAAACATGAATTAGAAAAACAGCTGCGATAACATTGATAAAAGTGACACGGACCGCGAATACTTTAGCAAGCGACAACTTTTTATTTCTTTCGGCACCGATAGGTGTTTAATGAATAGAACAGCGCGTGACCAGTGACAAAGTATAGCAATTGCTAAGGTAAACATTAAAATATTTGGGAGTGAGAGCGGTGAATGCGGATGTGTGACGTCACAATTCACAATGGTCAGGCGACGCGACGGCCGAATGTTGACAAGCGCGCACGCGTGCTTCGAGGAAGGCCGCGGAGGAAGCCGCAGGCGCCTGTTTTCAAAACCATCTGTTCGGTGAAACCGCCATGTTATAGAAATGTCAGTCATTCAATGGCCGCGGTGAAGCGTTACTGAAATATCATTACGTAACCGCTGAAATTGTAGGAACGGTAACAAAGTTACGTTTAGCATGACATGAAGAATATTACCAAAGTGGGCGAATTTTAAGCGAGAAACATTGAAAAAATTCACCGCTCACTTTTTGTTTTTGCTACGAATAAAAGTTTTTGTTTGGTGGCGTTACGACCTTTTGTTGAACTTAACTATCACAGCATTAAAGAAGATAATTCATTTTTAATTTTTTAATAAAGGCTTATGTAACACCTGTTAAAGAAGCGTAACAAAAATAGCACTACCTAGTTGATTAAACTGTCTACATGGACAGTATTCATGTGTAAAACTCAGGGCGTCCTTGCTCGGTGGATTAGCCGACGAGCCCAGGCTGGCCAGTGGTACGGCACGGCAAAATTAATAGGCAACATTGAACTTGAACGCTGTGCGTGCGCGGCTGACGTCACCCCTACACGTGCGTCGCGCCGGCAAGGCCGCATACATAGGACCATAGATAACCTACTTTTTGTTAGCAATGAGGTTGTATAGTTAACCCGACATCCACTTGTAATGAAGCTATTATGCTAGCAATGAGGTTTAAGTTATCCCGATACACTATAATAAGTAGGTAAACCTTCGAGGTAAACATTTAGTTCTCATTAAAAAAGGATTATTTCAAAAAGTCCTTGTGGCTGATAATTTGTTGATAAAGCTTTAATTTTTTTTTGGAAACATATTTTAGGATTGATTTGAAGATATTATTGTGCAATAATTTCAAAAATAAACTTACCTACTACACGAAAACTGAATATGTCTTTACAACATATATAAAAAGCAAGTTTCCACATTCAAAGAAGAAAAATGTATCTCTGAATAATAAAAGTAATTTTAAGAGAAAAATATAGAAGTGAGATGAAGCTTGAAGGCCTACACCTCTACAAAAATTCAACATCGGATGAGATAAAGATAAAATTTTTCCTCTAACAGATTCTGAAGTTCCAATCGAAATATTAACTTTCTATCTTTAAATTATAATTTCGTAGACAATTAGTAACACAGAAGTATTTAACTTATAATTACTTAATTTGCACTTGTCCATATAACTGTTATTCAATAACATTTCGTAGGTCGAAGTTGAGCTTATTATCTCATGTCTCAAAAATACCAGTTGCTACTTCTATTCTTGCATAATGTTCATACATTTATCGTCGATTGCATTACTCAGAAAATTATATAGAAATTACAAGCATCCGATATCTCAGCATACTGACATTTGCCTTTCTATTTGTAACCGCAGCTTAGTCACTTAATTTAGTGTTAAAACTAGGTTTCAAAATCTGTGAGATAATCGTCTAACTTTTTGATTGCTTTTCTATTCATGCGTAACTAAGAAATCGTAATAAGCAAATACTTGTATCATCTAAGCTTAATTTGAAAAAGATGGCTGGATTTTGCTGTTGCTTTTAGTTTGTAAAAGCTTATTATAGTTTCGTATTTAAAGTCTTAATCTATTAATTACAAAAACTTATAAGTATTTTATCATATTACGGTATAATGATATAGTATCGTTATTACGTCAGCTTATAATATCGAAAAGTGGATGGAATTAGCGATCTATAGATAAATGAGAAGTTTTTATTCTCGATAAGATTGTATGAAGCGCACTTCAAAAAAAAAGATTAGATGAAAAGTATTATCTTTGATAGAATATCAATTTGAATGGTATTTGCGTCACCAAGTAGAAGTATAAAAGGAAACCTCTACTTACATTTATCATCGATTTAGCATTACAGTTTTTTGGAAAAATCTTTCTTTTTAAATTGAAATGAAACCAAGCAAAATTAGCAAAACAAATTAAAACCTTATTAGCTACCAAAAGATTTTTGACTTTCATTAGGCAATATAAAGTTTTAACTTTTGCTTAGTGTTATAAAAATAAAAAGATACCACGACTTGTAGGATAAGTTGAAAGGCCCAGCTTAGCACGGCAGTCTCGTATAGTATTCTTGCATAAGTGCTTGTACAAAGATTTCGCAAGAGCTTACTACGCGAAAGCCGTGACGCAACCAACTCCACCGCAGCCCATTGATTAGGCTCAATGCTCTTACTTAACGGCACTCACCTTCAACAAAAATATAAATATATGATGTACCTACATACTCGTATTACGGTTCTTGTCTCAAAAGTGTGAAGGAGGCTTTGTACAGCCATTTTCTTTCTTTGAAAATCAATGTAGCGTGTTACAATACAAGTCGTCGAATTAAAAAAGATTTACATTATTAGCTTTTTTAGGTATTACAGAATCAGTTACCTCCATGAACAAATATACACTTTTTCTGTAGTTTATACAATCCGACCTTTTGCGAATCCGACCAAGTGTGAATTATTGATTTTTTAAATATTAAAAGTATAAAAAACAAACAAAATTATTTCATATGATTACCTACTGAAATGACTTGATTTTTTTTAGCAATATTAGGTAATAACAGCAATTAGTTAGTAAAGAAAATCTCATTGCAAGAATGGCTTGGAAACTTATTTATTTTTCCTCATAGTTTTTACTGAATGCATAGCAAGGCCATTATGGCATAAAGTTGCTTATCAAAGTTAATTACAGCTTAAAATGAATGGAATTCAGTTCAAAGTCACGGTGTTATTATTTTTTTCTGGTTCCCAAACACGACTTATATTTGTTATTTGACGTGGAGTGGAATAAAATGAGGATATGGTGCAGTAAGAAATTAGAAAAAACATTTGGTGGCCCCTGGCCACCGACAATAGTAGCAAATGGCAACAGCTCCTATATTGTTGTTGCCTGCATTAGAATTCAGTTATACAAACAAAAGGGCCTTGTTGATAAACAGCTCCCTTGTAATCTGCTGTTTGTGTATCGAGAAAGTGTTTGTTTTATAATTAATATTCTAATTGCGAGCCATTATATCGTTTATAAATAGACGCCAAGCGTATTATGTCGGACTAATATTTTGTTTTGTCAGTTCCTACTCAAAGGTTATTATATTACAATGTTTTCTTTTTCAGTAGCTTGACACTCGTTACCATGAGTTAAATAAAATACCGGCCAAGTGCATGTCGGGCCATGGCTATAAACTTATATTAATTTCCTGTTTTACACAACTAACGCCTAAAAAACCATTCAATGTGTTCTACGAAAACTTTTGCGATATAAATTAATTTTGTAAGTTGATCGACTATTACTAACTTGTGAAGCCTACGTAGCAGTGATAGTTTTCCTTTTCCAGTTTTAACTTCATTATATGTTCTTCTGTCATGATTTTTTTCATGATTCCAAAACCGCAGTTGCGAAAACGGCCGGAGGGAAGCAATCGTTTACCAGGTAGGGGGGAGGACTTGACTTTAACAAAATTTTGCACTTTAAAGCTTAATATTTTACAAACAGATCACTGAATCATTTTAAAAAAAATTGAGATTATATTGTACCACTTTTCCGGCGTAATTAATATACACATTCATGCTAAATAATACCTTTCTAATACTTAGAGCCTCAGAGCTAAGCCACGGATGGAAGGACGGGCAGACGAACCAGGCATAACTATAAGGGTTCCTTGTTAACTTGACCTTGCCAGTACCAGCGAGTCCTAGCCAGCCAGTCCTCGCATCCTCCAAGGTAGCATAATTGGTCAGTGCATTGGGCCGGAATCCCAAGGGTGCGGGTTCGAGTCCCGTCTGAGGTGCTACGGGTGAGTCGATTTTTTCTAATATTATTTATCTTAATAAAAATAGCATTGTGAATGCGAAAAATCAAAATTTAATAATAATAAATAAATTCATGACAATTATGATAAACAAAACAAAGTTAAAGTCGTTTATCTCTTTAGTGCTAGAGACATCGCTTAACATGAGTTTTTCATTATGATTGTTTCTATACTTCTTTTTTTCCAGTTTATTTGACATCGGCTCTACCACGAGTTTGATTTGTTTGAGTCATTAAACTAAACAGACTATCATTATTTTTACATTAAAAGCTTTACTTTTTATTTAAATGCAATTAAAACCAGTCTTAAAGTTTATTATAAAGCATCATTGAAGCATAAGTATTAATTGATTTCAGTACAAACCAAAAACTGGAAACAAAAATAACAATACCATATCCAGATAGCGTTTTTCTTGTGACTGTTCTAAACTAAGGTTGTGTGAATATATTGTAGGGCTTTGCAAAATCAATATGCTAAGGGGTTGGCAACACGATCGAGTGTCACGTTGCAAACTAAAATATGATATGGGAATATAGCACAGTTATATATACAACGTGTTACAAAAATACCCCTAATGCCGAATATGGTATCTAGGCACCATCAAACTGAACAACTTTTACTATGGGACCAACTCAACAAAAAAGTAAATCAGCAAAAAATAATTACGAAAATATCAAAATGTATGAAACAGCTGATTTTTTTTTTCGCGATTTATGAGTTGGTCCCATAGTAAAAGTTGATCAGTTTGATAGTCCCTATTTACCATATTCGGCATTAGGGGTATTTCTGTAACACCTTGTATAATCTTTTAATGCAAAAGCGGTTCATCTTATAACCTTGTCATTTTTATACCTCACTACCCGCGACTTCGTCCGCGTGGAAATTCGAGAAAATCCTTTTTTTTATCAATAACAGGTTAGTCCTTGGCCTTCACCTCACCTGATGTTACGATAGGGCCAGGAAGCGCAACACCCGGAATCCTCACCACTGAGGAACTGACTATTTTACCTCTGTGTAATGTGTGCTTTCGATGACATTACATCGTGCGAAAAGTTAATTTTACCGCACTCCGTGTGTGTTTGTTTACGGTTTTTTTTACTTCTATTACAATTTCAGTAGGTACCCGTAGTGTTATCTCGCAAATGTATTGAAAAACGTCGTAGGGTATTACGGTTGTTAAGGTTTTTTTTAAAGCCTACTTACCAACCTTGTATCATAAACTACTATTACAACTTCTTGATGCAATGTTTACGAATTTTTTAGAAGACAATGCAAAACAGACTATTAATAATCTGTTTTTGTACCTCTAAGTACTTTACTACATTCATTCATTTCACAAAGAAAAATTCGAATAACAAAAGAAATAAATAACTGTCAGACAACTTTATATGTACATAGTGTGTTTTTCTTTTATTTATCATGCAAACGGGGAAAAAATAATGTCTTTAATGGAAAATTTTATTTTGCACTGAGTATTTATAACGTGTGTAATATATTCATGTTTAGCAGTTAATATCAATATGTTCAATTCAGGAAAACACTAATGCTTTGCGGTTCATTAGCTACTTGCTTATCAAATTCCGCTTAATAAATAAGTTAATGTTAAATAACAATTCATTATTGTGACATTTGTAATTCAGAAAAGAAACGGAAGTTTGTTTTTATACCTAACATAAAAATTGGTGTGTGACACACACCCCTAGAAAAATGATCCCGTAGATGGGACTAACTATATGAGTAACGAACCTTTTTTGCTCCAAATAATTTAAGTATTATTCCCTACTTGTCTATAGAATAATGTTCATTGACTGTAAATTACTTTGGTGGCATGTTCAGTTGTAAGGCGCATGCTGGTATGCGGCTCTACTATAATGCGTCGATATCGAGATACGATGGCAACTGCTGGAGTAAAACATCATGTTTTATGAACGTTTTGTTTTAGGCTTACAATAAGATTGTTCAAATTCGTACATATCATATGCTAATCGTGGACGTAAAAGATCTGTTAAGATTTATTTCATTTATTTATTCAATAACTAGAATAACTATTTATTACATTATCTAAAATATAGAAAGTGATGTATAAATAGAGTATTATATAAGCAAAGCAGTTATTAATATATTAGTAATAAAATAAAAAATTTAATTGTTTACTTAGGTACTTGGTATATGTATTATAAAAGATCCCTTTAACCCGGCGTCATCCACGTGGAAAATTGTTACACCCACGTTGGGACAAAATCACCCGCACTTAGATCATGGTTTATTTAAGAAACTGACCAAAAATGTTCATAACAAGGTATCTTAATTATTTGTAAGTTAAAAATATTTTTAATGCTTTTGCAAAATAAAATAACAAAAAATACAGAACTAATAACTTTTACGGTTTTTCTAAACCACTTCAAAAATATAACAACAATTACAGGATATTCTTTTTTAACCCTTTAAATTAAAAAATATTAATATTTTTTAATAAATAATGGACTGAAATCTGAAAGATACATAATAAAAAGTAACATTTATAACGTTGGTAAATATCGTAATACTAATCATAACGTACACTACTATGGCACGAAATTGTTGCACCGAATACCACGTTGGGTCAAATTTACCTTTTTTATCTTTGAACCTGTCTATCTCACGATACTGTCGTACGACGATTGCAAAACTGTGCAAAACGAACGAGACTAAGTTTTATCTCCAGCTAGAAAAATCAACATCTGTGCATAAATTACTTTAAAAATTACAATTGAAAAAGATCCGGGTCATTATGACCCAACGTGGACGGCGCCGGGTTGAAGCAAAAATATGTTCAAATGAAACGATAACAAATAGAGGTTATGTGCTAGATGATGTCGCAAATTATTGGCCTTTTTTGGTACAATTAATTTTTAAGCGTTCCTCAAAGTCATGATCTTGGGAACTAATAATATAAAATAACATACGAATTCTAGCTCAACTAATATTGCTGTTTGTTAAAGTTAGTTTCAACACTAAACATATGAAGCTAATCAAAAATAAGATGCTAATTTTGAGGAACGACTTTACTCGTTGATTACTAAAGATTTCAATATTTATTAAAAAAAATGGGAAATTGTAAAAAAAATCCGTACTTATCAGTGGCGAGCTGGCGAGGGGTGAAAGGCGAAGGTAAGCCGTTCTACAGAAGATCTGCATAGTGGATCGGTAGGGAGTGATTTCTAAAAGGTAAGCCGATGGGAATTGGCTTCTATGGACCCTTCGCTACTATTACACAAGCAATCATTACACACGGTAATATTGTAAAGGTCATTACACCTTGTTTATTGTTGAAGATTATTATGCGTAATTATTTTATTACTATCTTGTGTTTACGTACTTGTCAATCATTACGCAGGAAGAACAAATTGTAATTGATAGGGAATTATTTCTTTGTTAAAACAAGACTAACTTTTTAATATTATAGCTTACATAACGTTTTCTAATGACAATCGGATTTAATTGATAGGTAATTCAACCTCATTCTTATCAAAGTTATATTTATATAATAGTTATTTGTTATACCAAAGTCAATTTGTGCTACGAGTGCTGACTTTAAATCACAAACTAACGAAGTAGCCTGGAATTGAACCACAAGCGTAGCGAGTGATTCTAATATAGACTACTGAACACGGTGAGTGATTTAAAGGCACGAGACATCACAATTTGGTCACGTGTTAAACACATACAACTTTTCACTTTACCGAAGAAATAATAATAATACCAGCGAGAAAAGTACTGTTATATGTAAGAATAGTTATTTTCACCTGAATTTCTTGGTAAAAAGCAAAATTAAGCATTAGATACTTGTTATCTGAATTGTTTTGGAGTTAACAACTATCTTCATCGCTGGACGAACAATATGTGCTGAAAAAAATTGATTCATAGAGTAAAGACTAAAGTAGATTCATGTTATGTTTTCTCTTATTTATTAACATTCCATCTTATTTATTTAATTATGTTTTTATATTACATAAATTATTTTTTACATTTGACCTCATTTCGTCAATTTTCTTCATTTTGAATTATCAACCTTCTTTTTCAATAATCCTTGTTTAAAATTCCTTGGTATATCCATTCCGTTTAATTTATTTTTTTTACTTTTGAATCCATGTCCGACAACATAAAGCATTCTATTGATTCTATCAGATTCTATCTATCATTTTCTCACATATCAATTTGACAAGTCTCAATCATAGTTTATGTAGTCTCAATAAGGTTCTTGGTCTCATCCTTTTCACTCTATTTTTTATTATTATTTTAAAAGGTGGTGTAAGAAATTAAAAAAAATCACTTTGCCTTACGCGCGTTTTTACGCGTCCAAAGCGCCCTTTTCGTGCTGGAGAGGTGATAATAATATTATTATTATAATATTTGCTCACTAACTAGTTTTGATTTAAAAAAAACTACTGATACCATACCTACCTACTATCAAACTTGCCTTAAGTATTTGATTCAAAAACTAAGTAATAGTTTATTAAGTGTCGACAAATGTGTGTAATTATGTACAATTCATTGAAAGATAACAAAAATAAACATACAAATTCAAACCTTAAAGTCCAATAAATAAAGTTGCAACTACAGGCTGTTTGTCTACCCGGCTTGTACTTTTCCTATTTGTTCTATATTTAGACAATTAATTAGTACTACAACGTGATACATGTCTCGTTTGTACTCAAATAATAACGTAATTTGCTGTTGATAAAGGTTATTTTAAAAAGGGTAACATAAACTGTATGCCTCTAATAAAAATGAAACATAAAAAATATTTTTTTACTTTGAGAATTCAATTTCCTTAAATAAAGTGAAGACTACTTAAGGAGCTTTTAAGAAAATAACTTAAAATTAAGTGTTAGCCACTTTTTTTACCTGACTGCAAAGAAAGGGTTTTTTGTTTGGTTATATATGTTTGTCGCGCGTATCATGTATGTTTGACTCCGACTGCATGTTATTATGTTGCCTTTAATATTTGATCTTGTTTAAATCGTTTCAGTTTATTTGTCTTTTGATGCAGGCGGGTTTTTTAATGTTTAAATTTATTTATTTTTTATACACGTACAACTATGAAACAAAATAATCTTATTTCTAAAATGCCAATGCATTGAAATTCAATCTTTTTCTGAGTAAATTAAGTTTATAATAATAACTGTATCTTTAAACAATTGGCTCTAGGTTTTTAATTTCTTTCGCTCTGTGCAATAACATTGCATACTGTACTCTTACAAAATAAATTAGTATGCATATCATTTTTGTTTTCAACATAACAATTGTGTTATGTTACTATGTGACCAACGCTTATGATTCTATTGCGTTATTGACACTTTCATAAATTACTTATAGACACGTTCACCATTACATAATATATTTTCCTATGTTTAACAGTAATTGCCATTTTACCACCACCACCATGGTCAAATGGCTTAAATCACCGTTACACTGGTTCGATCCAAGACTGTTGTGGTGCCGTTGTTACAAAATTGAATGTTTGTGGTGCCGTCGTCACAAAATTAAATGTTTGTGGTGCCGTCGTCACAAAATTAAATGTTTGTGGTGCCGTCGTCACAAAATTAAGTGTGTGTGGTGCCTTCGTCACAAAATTAAATGTTTGTGGTGCCTTCGTCACAAAATTAAATGTTTGTGGTGCCTTCGTCACAAAATTAAATGTTTGTGGTGCCTTCGTCACAAAATTAAATGTGTGTGGTGCCTTTGACACAAAATTAAATGTGTGTGGTGCCTTTGACACAAAATTAAATGTGTGTGGTGCCTTCGCCACAAAATTAAATGTGTGTGGTGCCTTCGCCACAAAATTAAATGTTTGTGGTGCCTTCGTCACAAAATTAAATGTGTGTGGTGCCTTCGTCACAAAATTAAATGTTTGTGGTGCCGTCGTCACAAAATTAAATGTTTGTGGTGCCTTCGTCACAAAATTAAATGTTTGTGGTGCCTTCGTCACAAAATTAAATGTGTGTGGTGCCTTTGACACAAAATTAAATGTGTGTGGTGCCTTCGCCACAAAATTAAATGTGTGTGGTGCCTTCGCCACAAAATTAAATGTTTGTGGTGCCTTCGTCACAAAATTAAATGTGTGTGGTGCCTTTGACATAAAATTAAATGTGTGTGGTGCCTTCGCCACAAAATTAAATGTGTGTGGTGCCTTCGCCACAAAATTAAATGTGTGTGGTGCCTTCGCCACAAAATTAAATGTTTGTGGTGCCTTCGTCACAAAATTAAATGTTTGTGGTGCCGTCGTCACAAAATTAAATGTTTGTGGTGCCGTCGTCACAAAATTAAATTTTTGTGGTGCCGTCGTTGTCTCTGATTCCCATAATACATAAGTGCTTTAGTGAGCTACTTACTTTGAAATCGGAGCAATGTACGTGATGTTCTTCAATATTGTATTTTATTTTATTGATTTGAGGTTGGGCAAATGATTTTTACTGCAAATTTCTTGGAAAAACAATAGAAAATAACGCTAGTGTCAAAATTAACTAAGTTTAACTTTCCATTACATTTTGACTTCATTGAATATTCTCAAAACAACTAGCAATAAATATGAAAGATTATTTTAAGTCGACTATCATTCATACATTATTGTATAGAATAATGTTTTGTAATGCTACTTATTATTAAAAATTATTCAATATACCTACCATAATATCTATTGTGTATATTGATATTACAAAGCAAATAAAACATTTGTATATCCTTAAAAAAAATAGTTAAGCATTACATTATGTCGATAAACTGGTTGTAAAAATGATTAAACATTTTTATATAAACTTCTAAGACTTCCACTTTTTACGGATTTTATAAACGTCGGGAATTCAAAAAACCAATAAATTTAAACTAAATAACACCTGAATTAAAACAATATACGCGCTATAATCAGAAAAAAGAGTTTTATTTCTAAATTTAACGGTCGTGTTTTGTGTTTGCACCAAAAGAATATTAAAAATAAAATTTTTGTCCACCTAGACATATACAAAAACGTCATTTAAAATCTTTCAGAACTCAAGTTAACTATAAATTTCAGAATACAAGTTACAGTTTACTTAACCTGTCAGCAGTGCTAAGTTTTTCAAGTAGCAAGTAAGTAATTTTATGTAAGTAAGGGCTTAAGTGATCAGTTATTAAAAAAAAAGTATTTGAATTCATTGTAGCACACATTCATTGATAGATAAACACCTTATCGTATTGATATACGAATAAAGATATTATGATAGGAATTAAGTAATTGATATGAACAAAAAAACGTAAGTAAATGTATTGTGGTTTGTGGTGTTTGTGTAAGTATGGTATAACTTTTTGCCACTTATGATTATATTTTATCAGACAATTTATTTTAGTGTTATTTCTGATCTAATAAACAGCAAGGAAGATACTAACATTTGTCGCTTGCATTAATGAAAACAAACATTTATAGCTAGGTATTCGGGTCGCACCATGTAGAGCGATTGTAACGTTCTGTGCCAAGGTGGTAGAGGTAATGCTAAATAGGTTTAAGTTGTACAATTACTTTAAAACCGCAGTAAGATCGTAGTCCATTACAAAGGATTAGTATGATATCTTACTACTCCAGGAACAACACGATGATATGCCAGCTGAATGACTCTCGAGTAGTGCAGTTGTTTGTTCAACTGATTTGAAATAAAGATAAGTAGCTCGCTCGCATGTACTTACATAATACGTAGATCCTATAGAGTCATCGGCAGCGACGCGGCGAGTAACCGAACGGCCAGCTGGCTCAAGATCATCAAAAACAAAAGGGACTATCGGTTTCAATCAGGCACAGGTAGCGATGGCGGCGGGCGCCGGGAGCTGGCACGCTCAGAAACAACCTAAATAAAACGGCCAGCAGGGAGCAGCCGTGGCCGTCTCGGCGGCGGGCGGACGCGGCACACACACCCGCGCCGCACACACGCGCGCGCACCCACACATCGCCACCCAGACGAAAATAAAATCCACTTGTATGCGCCATGCAAATAGGAAGGCGGCCCGTGCACGCGAACCGCCCGAATCAACGAACAGATCCTTACGTTTTGTGGCACTGTCGCGAGACGGTCACGGGCGCAGCATCGCAGGCCACGGGTCACAGCAGCGCTCGTCGCTCGGAAATCTCATCCGAGGGAAGGCACCGTCCGGCACTCCGAACTGGTTTCTTACTTTCGGAATCCGGTGGAAAAGTACACGGGCGTGACGTCCACGAACATTCGGCACTCGCGATATCGCGCGCCGGTTCCGCTGCGGTCACTCGGCGAGAAAATCAACGAACGAAGATTAGCATGAACGATAGTTTACACGCGAGGCAGACGGCCAGAGTGCGACGTCGGCGCGGGTCGCAGAGCGACTGGCGGCGGCACTACGCGGGGCTCCGTGCGTAGTGAGTGGCCGTGAGGAGCGGGGACGAGGAAACCCGGCGCGAGTACGGAGCGCCCGGCCGCCGCGGCAGGAGGGGGGGGGGATTAATCACGTAGTAAGTATGCCCCCCTGGGCCGCCGGCCGGCCGCTCCGCCCGCGGCGCTGCCGATAGAACCTGCGCCCGACCTATACATAAATAAATACTAAACGCAATATGAGCGTTCAACGTGCCAGACTGAAACCGGACACTTCTCGAGGCGAAATGAATTCCTGCATGAACGTTGCCACCGAATCTTGGCCGCCGACGGCTGCGCTCGTACGCTCGTGATGCAATGTGCCTGCTAAACGCTTCGTAAATTATCAATCATTTCGAAGCACTCTGTTACGTAGATATCGGATCATTATTTGCTGTTTTTAAAGTCTCCTGACCATTCTCTTCCGCCTTCACACATTAGCATCCATTCAGTAACAGGCAGATAAAATATATGTATTATGTATGTATGACTGCTTTCAGAAATCTACAAATGGTTGTTATGCTACAGTCTTTAAGTCGTCAAAGGTATTTCCCAACTCACTTGCAGTGAAAAGGTTTATACTTTTGGAACCGGTTTGATTTTCTAGTCAACTGCTATGATGTTTACTGTACCGACGACCGAGCCACGGACCTACGATACATACTAAGTACGATACTTTATCTTGGATTGTTAAACAGACTTTATCGTGGGTTTATGAAGTATATTACTTTGATAAAAAAGCAAAATCAATTGCTTTGTTTTTACGTTTGGGGATTGGTTTCAAACTTCAAAAGTAAATGGGTATTTGCTGGTAATCTTTCAACATGCAAATTGAGAGGCTGTAATATAGAACAAGAATGGTCAGTAGTCGGACTAGACTAATCCTTCTGTGCCATTGTGTCCGAGAAACAGTTGCTAAGATAAAGCTCAGAATTGTCCGCGATCCTTTTTGTTGTACTTAATCTTTATTAACTGTATTCATTCGTAAATCGTAAAACTTGTTTGTAAAAAGGAGAGTCCGCTTCTGGGTATGTTAATCTGGTATTTTACAAGAATATAAAGTTAAGTAGTACATACTAAATACTACTTATACTACGTATATAAGTTCGCTCGAGGGTTGTCAATCTACTTTATACAACGTGTTACAAAAATACCCCTAATGCCGAATATGGTATATAGGGACCTTCAAACTGAACAACTTTTACTATGGGATCAAATCTGAAATACATTTTGATATTTGCTGATTTTTTTTTTCGTGATTTCAGAGTTGGTTCCATAGTAAAAGTTGATCAGTTTGATGGTCCTTATATACCATATTCGGCATTAGGGGTATTTTTATAACACCTTGTATATACAACCCTCGAGCAAAGAGATTATTTGAAAGCGTTGTTTAAAAAAAATAATACGTAATATACAAGATAATGTAGGGAAACACTATAATTAATATGTTAAGCACATCAATATTCACCAATTCAATACATGAAATTAAGATAAGCTTGCCTTTCCGAGATTTGGCTCCAAAAACCTAGTTTCATGTAAAATGACAAAGCCTTTATTAATAAAGTAATTGATCTTTCTTTGCACGAATTTGAAAACCATGTTAAAAAGGCGCTCATGAGCAAAGGTTGTTATAAAGTAGACGATTATCTGAAAGATCGCAATACGTGGAATTGATGTAACACATTACTTGCTAATAACTTTGTTGTTAATAATCCTGTTGTACCGTATTTGGTAACTATAATATCTTTACTGATTTCTGTTAAAGCCAGTTAAAGCTGATAATTTTCATGCGCCCATTCTACTTGTCAGTTAAAAAGTCTGGAATGGAACGTGGAAAGAAAATAGCAATTACAATTTGAAAGTGCTCAATTTTTAAATTTATGTAATTATAAAGACAATTTTGACTCGACTTTACACCATCAATTTAAGTTTATTTTCAGTTAGTTCTTCTTCTACTCCTTAACAACAATTCAAACCTATTTACTTCTGTAAGTCTTTAACAAAAAAATATTTTTAAATTTTTTAAAAGTATTAGTTTAAAATCACAGATATTAAACGTTTAAACTAAAACATAGGATTTTACACACCCACCTATTTTCCCGATGTTTCGACCGAGTTGCCTCGGCCGTGGTCACTAAAATGTAGTGATTACATTCTCTTTGGTGGTCACGGGCTGACTGGAGATGCGGTGTTACGCCTCCTCCTCTGCGGTGGAGTTTCATCCACCGTCGGACAGTTTTTCCAACTACCGCCACAGGCAACACTAACGGTGTCCCTATTCCCTATCAAAGCCGTTGTTAAAGAGGGGGAAAAGGAAAAAGGCTCAAAGTAAGGAAGCAAGAAATTATATTAGTAAATTAGTAAAATGTACAAACCAAAACAGCAAAACAGAAAACCGAAGAGAAGACAGATAGAAGATAGATGGCAGATAAAAGCAAAGATAAAAACACAAACTATAAACAATAATATATTTACAAAGCCCCGGCCTGATGGCCAGTTCGTAACAGCCGTATTCTGGTAGTTAGCCAACCGCGGGGTAGTATGGAATTACTGGACTCCACACTGCAGATAATTTGTAGCCATCTTCTCGATTAAAGTTATTTGGATGTTTTTTAATTTCAATCGCTTCACGTACGACTCGTAAATTAAAATGATGATCAGTGAAAAAACCTGCGTGCGATAATATTCTATCCTGTGGTTTGTGCCACTCTCCAGCAAACAACACAAGCACATTTATTTAATCTTATTATTTCGCTTGCAATTTAGCAACGCGAAACTTTAAAAGTAAATTTTAAAAAGTACACACACATAAACAACAATGCATGCAATAAAAATTGCTTTATTCAGTACTGCATCGTCAATTCGTAAATCTAAAAATAAACTACAATATGATGATGGCAAAAACTAGTCCAAATTAGTAATCAAATCACTATAGTTATTTATTAGTATTTAGTAGTCTAAATACTAATAAATAACTATAGTGATTTGATTACAAATAATTGATGTGGCGAAGCGAAGTACTGAGTTGGAGTCGGCTGCAAGCAAGGGCCAACGCACGATTTGACACGCTCATGCGCGGGAAAAAATAAAACTTGTTTTTTAAACGAACACAACTCGACGATCGAATCTTTTTTCTGCGGCTTTATATTTATATCGAATGTTTCATATACTTGACATCCGATAGTCAGAAGTCTTGTTTAAATTAAAAAATGTAGAGTCGTTAATATTGCTATTTGTGTGTTAATGAATTTAAAAATGAGGAGTTGCTTTGATAAATCAGAAAAATCGTGATATCTATGACAATAAACATTAGATATTAAATTAATGGAAAATACGTCTTTGTATGCGAGTAAAAGTCCCTCTGTAATTCAGTTTTAAAACGAATGATCAGATTTTTTCACAACTATTTAACCTATTAATTTATATTAATTATAAATAATATAAAAAACTAACTATATTCTTGATTCTATATATATTTATTCTCATCAGTAACGGCGGAACGTGATAGTATATCCGTTTTTTTTTCGCGCGTTTAGGACCTAAGCTTTATTATTTTAAAATTTGCTCTCCTGAAAAATCTTTGTTTTTGAGATAGTACCCTGTTCATCTGGACCAAGTGCTACATACTTGCACATTTTTTTTTATAAATATGCAAGTGGTTCGTCACCGTGTAACTTTCGAAATCTCGTTGGCGCCTCTGACGTAAGAAAAGGACAAGTATCATCTGCTTACAACCGGATTGAACGTACAAAGACTTGTTATGATGAAATTGATTGAGAAATTTGGTGTTTTATGCGTTTTATTCGAACAAGTGGTTTTAATGGAAAATAAGTTTTTTTTTATAAAAATTAATAAAATACATTAAAGTAAAATTCATTTATTTCAGACTAAGTTTGTCCATATAATTTGTAGAAACATCTTACAAACATGTTAGTATTGTGCTACTGTTAGTACATATTTTCTTATAGCTATGTTAGTATCCAGCACATGAAGTTTAATGAACCTCCTTAGCACTACGAATTCCGGGCTGTCAACATTATAGCCTCAGCACAGCATTAAAGCTTCGTCTTAGACGGTTTATATGTGATGCCAATTTTTTGCGCAACGGTGTTTAAAAATCTTCTAACCTTGTGTTAGCAAACATGCCTGCAATTTGACAAAAGGCCCTGAAAAGCACAAGTTTCACCTCAACATTCTGTGGTTCAACTGTGTCATATTGTAGAGTCAAATTATTGACGTGTCAATAGAAGTAACCCGGAAAAGTCTGAATTTTCAAATACCTTTTTCGATACACGCTCGCTAGACATGAAAGTCGCTTGGAGGTAGGCTCACGAGCAGCTTTAGTCCCCCATCACCACGGTAGCTGCAAAGGTGACGAAACGTCGGTAACATAAAAAATCATACCAACTAATTACCAAAGTACTTTCAATTAAACCGCACTAGTATCCGTTAAAGGCTAGGCTTAAAGTAAAGTATCCGTTAAAATTGTTTTATTTCAATTGATTTAATGTTCAGCTGTAGCTTTCTAGTTTCTTTAGTACTTCACGATAAATAAACAATATAATCGGACATTTAATATATCTAATCAATCACATTATAAATTCTATAACTACACGTTTTATGATGATTGGTATAAAGTCATACTACAAAGTTAATTTGCTATTTACATTATGACTAAGTATCAATGAAAAATAGTTGTCTTATAAATGATAATAAAATAAGATAATTATACAGGTATTATAGATATCAGCCAATTTATCAAACGTAGACAGTACATTTGAATTAAGTCGAGATATGAAAAAATAGTTACATGTTGTAATTTGTAATGAATGATGTAATATAAGCTGTTTTTTTCCTCTCTCTCAAATGTTTTTATTATAAATGTTAAAGTAATGTAATGTATCCGAGCCGTAGAGCCACATGAGCCGCAGAATGATTTTCTGTTAAAAGCATTGTGGTATCGCGAATAAAAAACAAAATCTGTTAGAAAATCTACGCTATGACCTC
Source organism: Catoptria pinella (assembly GCA_963556745.1). Classification (NCBI taxonomy): domain Eukaryota; kingdom Metazoa; phylum Arthropoda; class Insecta; order Lepidoptera; family Crambidae; genus Catoptria; species Catoptria pinella. The sequence continues at coordinate 4,762,808 of OY750771.1, forward strand.
GTACCGATTCCTGCCTATAAAAATTTTCTAGTGACTTTAAAACGTTTACGAAAATTAATATTATAATTTACCTTAACATCCCAAATTAATCCCAAGATATGCGTTGTTTTCAGTAGATATAAGTAATATTTCAAAGATTAGATAAGTTTGGATCCGTCACATGTAAACGTTTTGAAATGACTTAGTGCCAAGTCGATAAAATACTTAAAATCTTAAAGTTACCGTAAATTGTAGAACGTATTGTGACCACAGCCAAAAATCCACAACGCCAAATTCATGTTGTGGCTCTTCTAAAAACGCACATGACGTAATCTTAGAAAGACCACAAAGCGAAATTTGCGTCGTGGTCATCGTGGTCAAACGCCCACAAAACGTTGTGGCAATGAAAAAAGCCGTGACGCGTTTTGAGCACCAGATGGTGCAACCATAACACGAAGGACAGGTAATTGTAGTCTCTAATAGATACCTTATACAGTTCGAAAATTCCACCCCCGGGGTTGAATAGGGGATGGAAGTTTGTATGAAAGTCCGTCAATTTCGAAGTTATGGTCTACAAATTTTGTACTACTAGACCACAGAGATGAAATTAAAACATAGAATACCTTTTATCCTGGTTAAAGGTTTCTTAAAGATTTTCTCGAATGTCCTTACAGACGAAGTTTAAAATAGTCAATTGAATGGTTCAATTTCTGAAGACAATAAAAAGAAACATGTGAAACATTCGTCCATAGTATTCACAATTATGTGATGCTATACATCAAAATCATGACCATCATCAGCCATTTTTATTGTCCCCACTGACCGCCACGGTCTTCCCAATGGATAAATAAGGAGGATACATCAAAATACTAAAGTAATTAATTGAAATGAACTTGCTATCGTTACAAGATATGAAGAATGCTGCCCAACTCAGCTGTGCGGCGGCGCATGACGGCGCAGGTGCGCCCGCGCCGCACATCCTCGGCCTGATCTTGCTAGCGAGCTATTTGTATCCGCAGATATTACAATTACAACTAGTGAACACTTTATATAAAATGGCAGGCTATTCAACTTTCGAGGTTTGTTGTACTGACAATAAAATTCTAAACCTAACGCAGGAAGGTCGTTTAGTGGTCTTAAAATTGCAAACACACGCGAAAACTAACATGTAGTTTTTAAAGTGATAAAACGAAGCGGATCAATAGTTTAGCATAACATGTTACCTACATAGAATGTATTGACTCTTTTATCCCTGACTGATGTTGAAAAACAAGTGACAATTTTTTTTAATGATATTAAGGTCATCTTACATAGGTTCAAGTTAGCGCTATTAGAAAATTTTCATTTTCGAAATTATCAGCACCAAGGCAAACTTAGGACTCTCTTTGGCCAATATCGTTGTACTAACTTGCTCGCCTTGCACAAACTTCTTTTATTTCGATTATCAGTTCAGAGAGCGATAAGCGAGAAGCGAGAGGTTTGGGGTTGGGGGTTGGGTTGGGTTACATTTTTATATAGGGTCATATTTTTTATTCGTGAATAATTAGCTTTAGCGTGAAATCGAATATAATAGCATTGCAGAACGAGGTTTCCACTTTGTTGTTTCAAATCACCTAAATTGCTTGTAATGACACCTAGCTAAATTATAATGTACTTTTGTCATATCTGTCTTACTAATATAAAACTGCAACACATGTTAAAAGATGTACGTACAATGAACATTAACTAGAAATATCGATCTTGCGAAACGGATATGAAATTTTTATAAATGTTAAAAGATAGTAACAATACAATTCGTTCACTTTCTAGATCTACAATTCCTTTATTTCATAAATTAGTCATAACGGACGTCTGACTTCCCACGCAAATACTTACTGAGTTTTCCATTTATGAATGCTTAAATTGTATTATAATACGTACTTAATATTGGAAGGTACTTTATCGTGCACTTCTCAGAATGTATTCTAATTGCTCAGGAGTATTTTAACTCTCGACAGTGATATAGCTTGGTATAAATACGCCGATTCTCATCGTTCTGTCATAACATATAACCAACGGCAAATTACAGTGACGAGCTTACAGATGACGCAGTGTAAATCATATCATGGGTTCAAACGTCAGTCAAGAAACGTCAGGAAAAAGCTCTTGAAACAACCTTGATTAGAAACCAATACTATCTATCACACTCCATCAATACGTCTGTAACTCAGTATTCTAATGTAAATACAGTGTCATAGCTGACACTGTTTAAATCAACTAACTGCACACCATATTGATGTATACGCAAAATACTACTGGAATTCTCAGTGATTCTGTCTACTACCCACCAGTTCATTAGTCTTCGTAACGCTAATGCAAGCGAGAATGTACACACAATAACCACTGGTTTAATATAGTCAGCAATGGACTATTCCTGTTCGCCACACGTAGGTAGTCTTAGGCGCTCAGTTGAAACTTATCTGTAGTATGTTTATCCATTCGATATGCAGTATAAATCTTAATGAACATTATTCATTTCACACTAAGCTCGATATATTGCAATTGCAATACAAACACTATAATAGTTTGATGCTATGGTCATTTGTTTAAGTCATATAATTGATAACAGATAGTTTATTGATAATATAACATTCTGCAAGTAATCCTTTTTTTAAGAATATATGCTGTCGATACCCGAGTACCTGTCTAAATCAAGATTTCTAAAATGCAACTTAGCCATCATCTGTTAATAATAATTATTATTATTATTGTTCAACAAGCTTTTGATAGACTAGATTTGAAAAGCTCTCAATTTTCTTTCAAAATCATAAAGCTCTTTATTATGTCATCAAAACGACATCAAAGTGAACACTTTATAATATTTTGATTAGCAATCTCAAATAAACCGTTACAAAACATCATTTGATGTAATTTGTCAACTGGTAGGCGGGTTGGCACGATCTTCTATTTTGCCCAGCCCCGTCTGGTGCGCGCGTTATTTCTGGGCAGGCAGGCCTACGCGCACCGACGTTTCACATCTATTTATTTTCCGCATAAATAGCTCGAATTATATTTGCATTACAATCTAGATATTTTCGAGAGCAGTGTAAACAAAACGTTTACTTTTATTTTTAACTTTTTAAGCAACTCGTTTGCGGTTGAAGCTGTCGGAAACACGGCGATGATTGGTCCGTTTTGTCGGCGCTTAGTTTTCACGAAAGAATGGAGTTTTATTTTTTGCTCGTCATTTAAGAAAAATGCGTGTGAAAATTGGGATGGCCGCGTGCTAAATTTTCCTGCTCGTGTTTTGTTTGATTGAAGTATTCGTGTCTCTCACGCGGTGCGGTGGTGGTACGACAGCCTATTCTTGTTATGAACTGTAACTGGATTCGCGAAATGATGTTTAATGTCAACATTAGCGTTCGCCCGCGCCAGGGAAAGAACTCGACTCTGTGCCATAGTAAACATGACATGGGTGGCGTGTGAAATGTATTTTTCTCAGCGCGACAAAGAAACATTGTTCTCCGCGGAGCGTGCCAGCTCATTAAGACTCGGTGTAAGAGCATATTATAACACTTCCTATATGGAATCTAATGCGGAGTTAGCGGTTTCTTGTTTGCAAATACGGTATTTTTTACTTATCAGCCTCGCTTTTAGCTGAAGAAAGAAAATTATGCATAATAGGTGTAGTTATACCTTTATATGCATAATATTCTTTCTTATTCTGACTTCTTGGACATAGGTTAATTTGACTAAAGAAAAAAAACTTTACTAATAACTTTACTAGGTATAAGAATTTTATGGTATACCAATTATAAAAATTACAATAACCAATATATTGTTTAACCATATAATTTTTTTATCGCAATTAACGCTAGCTGGCACCTAGGTATTTTATATAGTTATGACCTTAACAGAAGTACCTGTTAACAACAGGGTAAAAAGCGATTTTTCCCTCTAATTTTTGTGCAAAGTATCGACTATCCTAAATATAATTTTCCCGTGGGCAGATACCTCCAAACATGAAATTAATTTAAAGCGCTTTGTTAGAGTAGAAATAATGCTCTTGTTTTATTTTGTTTCTATCTGAGAATTTCATATTAATTTCCTGTTGTTCTTCAAAATCTTGTATAAATAAAAAAAACAACAATTATGTAATCTTTTATTTGACAATCACTACTACTACTATTTATAACTAAGGAATTTCCTGACAGAGAACATTCTGTCTTCCTCTGGCCGCGGTCTTAAGGAAGAAGGTAGGAAGTTTTTATTTTAATATTAAAATTTCATTATAAAATGTTAAGTAAGTAGTATCCGTAATATACTGTTTTTTTCCACGGACAATGAGCGCGGAAGTAAGTAAACGAATTAGAGGGACACATAACTATTTATATCTAAACACAATTAGGTGACATTACATTGTGGTGTTGGCTAAACCTGCCTGCACTCGACAGGACTATAAATCAGGTCGTCGTGACCACGGCGAGGTATGCGACTCCCATTACTAGTTATTTTAATTAGGCCAGCACAGCGGGAGAATTATTGTGTTGGCTTCACTAATGACAGGGAACCATTTGACGTCTACTGACATATAGAAAAGATAGTCTCCAGTGAAAAACAAAAGAAGGATGAATCCTTTTGTTTTCGTTGAAGGTTTTCAAATATCTTTGAAAAACTTTTGATTGAATATTATGATCACACTCTCTGACTACAGTGTTTATTACGTTATCTTTACAATAGGTAAAGAAGAGAAAACAATTCAATACCATTTTCTCTTCTGTTTGTCAACTGATCTTGATTTTTTTTTGTTTAGTTGCTACTTAAGATCGTGTGTTAACAATAAAAATATTTTAGAAACATCCAAATCATATATTTTTTTCTCTATTTGACAATTCAACTACTAACTTCCAATTAGAAGTGAATACTAATATTATGACTATTTCGCTATTATTATAGGATATACGCAAGTAGGTACTTGATATGTACGATAGTACGATAGTAAAAGGTAGAAGATAAATACCTTGAGATTTTACTGTGACTAGCTCCTGAAAGGGCGCTTATTCGTTAAAAGGATAATTAAAAACCATTAAATACAACGGCTATTTGAGCAGCCACAATAGAAAAATTGCCTTTCATTGTCTGACGGTCATTTAGTAATCAAAGCGTTTAACTTCGAAAATATAAGAAATGACTCAGAATCTAAATTATTCAATAAATTTCAAATGAACAGCAAAAACTGCAGAATTGAAATAATTATTGAAAATGTCGAACATGTTTTGAAGAAATTTGTATATGAATAGCGTAAATAACAATTCCACCAAAAACATTTTCATCTAAAATGTTGATGCCAAGACGTAATCATTTATGGCTCGCACTGTCAAAAATTAACAGACCGCATGTAGAGCCATGCTTCTAACTCTACACGCCCTAACTACACAAACTCTACACTTTAGTCAAAATATGTGGCTTGGCCAATTCGCTACATTCACATGGGCGTAAGCTGAAAAATTTATTCATTGTTCATTACTTTTCTGTTATACAATAGTTCTTGTAGTAACGAAACGGCCAAGCCACAAATTTTGACTAAAATGTAGAGTTTGCGAAGTTAGGGCTTGTAGAGTTAGAAGCTTGGTTTCTACATGAGGTCTGATAACTTTTTGACAGTGCGAGCCATATGGTCTCGTCTTGGCAATATTTTACATGAAAAGCGGTGTAAAAGTTCCATATTCTAGAATGTTTTTGTTGTTTGTGTACTAATACTAGCTTACATACCAAAATTCAGCTTAATAGGATTTCAGGAAGTACCCTAAGAATGATGATCATCAGTGAGTGAGTCACTCATGAAATCGGAGTTTTTTAGATATTAATAAAATCTAAAGTATAAGAGCTATGCAATTGAAACTTTATATGTTTAATAAGTCTACTATGAACATTTTGTTTATCTGGAAAAATCCAAACCCATGTTATGAGGGTTCAAAAAAACGACGAAGCGCTTCGATCTGTCTTATTTCCAGAAACAAATAAGAAACCATCATTAACAATCAATAAACATAAAACAGTTCCAATAAAATGATTGAATCACGCAGCCATTAGGAAAGCATTTATCGGAAAATAGCTTTAAGACAACACTTCACTGCCATGTTGATTTACTGAGCCTGAAATACCAATAATTTATTGATGATCCTCTGAAATGTCAGTGCGTTTATACGACCTGCGCGCGCGCATCGTATCTATTGAACGCTATTGTTGCCAGCGACGGGCTAATGCACTGGCTAGACTGCTTGAGACACTGCCAAAACACATAAACCAAGAATTCTCAATCGATTTTCACTTTTATTTAAGAGAGGCACATGATAAATTTAACAGCTTTCTAAACGCTTTTTTTGTTGTGGTCCGCATTCATATGACTAGACTTCCTAAAGAAAGAAAATTGATATATAACGTGTTACAAAAATACCCCTAATGCCGAATATGGTAGATAGAGACCATCAAAGTGAACAACTTTTACTATGAGACCAACTCTGAAATCACGAAAAAAAAAACAGCTGTTTCATACAAAAAAAATCGAATATATCAAAACGTATGAAACAGCTGATTTTTTTTTCAAGATTTCAGAGTTGTCGCCATAGTAAAAGTTATTCAGTTTGATGGTCCCTATATACCATATTCGGCATTAGGGGTATTTTTGTAACATGTTGTATAAAGGCGAACGTAAGTGTGAATTTATTTCAACGACGGAATAAATGCAGCCTTAATAATATGGAAATTTTTAGTGGTTTTCAATAACTTAACAATATTCTAAAGAGAACTGCAAAAAATGTAAATTTAAAAAATAATAGAAAGTATTAACATTAGCTTTAAGAAAAAAATACATCAAGTATGTAGTCTCAATCTCAAATACACAGGTACGAATATGTATCGATTTCAATACACAATTAAGATGAAACCTAATGAAAGCAAAACTATAATGATATCATTAACCACGTCGCAGCGAATGTAATCAATAGACCTTTTGGCGTAACGACGGGCGCGGGCGTGACGGCGACACGTCCAACATGACCATCTGATACAGGGTTGTCAATTACATTTGGTTTAGTACGAATTATTTCATTTTGTGACTAAACGAAATTCACTTTAGGTTTCAATGTTACCTGAGTATAATAAAACTTTAAGAAGGGATTTGGAAATCCATATTCATTAATTTAACACTCAAAATTTTTGGTTTGGTACTTCTATAATTTATGTGTAAAAATAAATTATCGATGAGCAAGTAAAGCCCTATTTAGTCCTCTTTTTAATAAACAACACGTATAAAATTATATTACATATCAGAAAATACGCAAAAAAAATCAATAGCGTTAAACAAACCTTATTTATACATAATATATACCCAAACATTAATAGTGAAACAGACTATGTTAATATATTATTTTTGAAAACCAAAATAAAACATCACATTTCAATGGAAACAACTGAAAATGTACTCTGTACAATTACACACAAAGGATCGAACCGAGCTTTCGTTTAACAAGAATCCTGACAATACCGACAACATGATACCCGACAAAGAACAAATAATAATTATTACTTTGATCTTTATACCACTACAACTGTTTTAATATATAATTGATACGTATAATTATAACATAGATACTAAAAACTATCAATAACAAAAAGTTTTATTCAAGTGTAAAATTTTACTTAGACCATCACCCATTTTTAATGTCCCCACTGCTGGGGCACAGGCCTTCACCACGCGGGCCCAATGCGGATTGATGGGTTTTAACGACTGCAAATGCAGCCGGGACCAACGGCTTAACGTGCCTTCCGAAGCACGGAGGAACTCGAGATAATACATTTTTGGTCACCCATCCCATGACCAACCCTTGCAAAAGTTCCTTAATCTCCACAATTGCAGGGCCAGGCGCTAAACCACTGCGCCATCGAGCTCCTTCAAAATTTTACTTATCATAATATTATCTATCATGGTATTTTACTAGAAAAGTATTATCAAGAAATGGTTTACTCGTAAAATACAATTTACTATATCTCGTAACAAAAGAGACAGCAATTTATGTACAATTAGCGCAGAGTTGTCGAGTAAGGCCATTTTCAGAATTTATATTGGACATAAGCGTTTGCAGAAAAGGGATGGAAGATACTCGCTTGGGTACCATTCATGACGGAATGGGGTCATTAGGAGTTTGGGCAAAATAGTATTTACTCTGATAGCCATTGCGAATGTGGGTTAGGTTGTTTATCGTTTGTGTGTAGGCATGAAAGCTTTTGGCATATATGGGGAAGGAAATTATCGTATAGTTTGCCTAAAATACGGTATACATTGCAGGGTGTAAATATCAATTACTTTGAAACACAATCATAGGTTCACTTCTGAAACCGAAATCTTCAAAAGAGTAGCATGTTTAGCATAAATCTGAGTAGCATCTTCGCAATTCGCAACGTCATCAACTCGTGTCGTTTCTTGCATCAACAAAGTTTTACATGTGAACATATTAAATAATATACTAGAAAAAGTTTGACTCGTCACTAGAATTGTCTCAGATGGGAATCGACGATTTATAACGAAAGGCAACTTTACAAGGACCGGATATGAGATGGGTGACCATGTGGGACTGCGATAACGAAAGGTAAGCAATTATAGGAAAAGTCGGATATAAAATGGGTGATGCACCCATTCATCACCCATCCCAAACCCGACCTTTCAATCGATTCTCGTTCGAGTCGAACTTTTTCTATATTATTGAGTATTGTATAAAAATAGCATTATGAATGCTAAACTTTTAAATTTAAAAAGTTTACATAATTATAAAAAGCTCAAAGCAAAAGTTACCTAGTTACAAAACTCAAAAAGGGGATGGAAATTTTTTCCACATTTTTGTACGAAAGGCTTCACCTACTTAGTGAAATAAACAAGCTCCTACATATTTGCATACCTTGTCGAAATGTAGGTCAGGTCACGATATCTCGGGGTTGGTGCAAGTGTCCCGGTAACCCAGATGCACGTTCCATCTCTATGGACCACAACAACCAGTCAACTAGACCCCCCAGAACTTCGGCGCACCCTCCTAATGACTTATAAACTACTATTAAAGGGTGGTGGGGCAGCTCTCCTTTATTTTGTCATACCAACCAATCTGACACTTGCATCTCCTAATGATAGCCCCAAGCGTGAAAACGATGCTTTAGGCTCGAGCGCTTTCAAAAGATGCTGTCGACATTTTCATTACCAAGATTAAAGAGTCTGGTATAAAATGTGCCGTTGCGACGCTTTTTTTATTTTATATTATTTTATAGTTGCTATGCCATTTTTAATGTATAATATTTTAACGTGTCTGTAATTACGAATCATCAATTGAAACAACTATCAATGTTTTGATGGGCTTTATGAACTATTTTAACAAAATACTCTTGTTACACATAATTATAACTTACGTATCCATTTGAAAAACAAGTTAGATAAATAGGTATAATTAATTAATATTATTAAATTAACTTCGTTGTCCTTTTTATGTCACATATCGTTTGCATTTTTTTGACAGTGACACTAAAATAGACAAGTTACACATTTATTGAGAAAGGGTTTTTGATAGGACAACGATATTTCTAAATAACTGTTGACCTTATCATATCAGAAAGTAACAGAATTTTACGTATATTATGTAAGAGTTCTTGTTGAAGACTTTGATATTCGTACTACTTACTTATTTTTCAGCTTATTCTTCGCCTGACTTGTTATCATTATAAACGAGAACAATGAATTTTCATTAATACCTTTTTTAAAACTTTACTTAAGGCGAGTTTTATATGCTAAGAATTAACAGAAGTTCCTATGTGATTGTTAAAATGATACGCAACAAGGAGAAATTTTCAGGGAAATAAGGGCAATGAATTATACATGATTCTAAGAGAAAAGACAATAATGTAAATGAAATAAAAAATGTCGTCGTTAACAACATAATACGCTCTTAAGAAACAACATACCTAGTCAGACAGTACAAATTTGATTTCAAGTGATTTTAAGAACAACTTTTTTTTTTAACCAAATTTTAAATGGAATGCATTAAATAAATGTACTATTTATAATACGACAATAAACCTCTAACATTATACCCACGCAATGGGTATAACCCATTGCCTCACTAACAATGTCGTGACTTCGTGTAGAGAATCGCATTTTCTGTGTAGAATTAATGGATTAGCTTTCCTCTGCTCCTTTATTTCACTCACTAATCAGCTGATTACTCGCAGCGCTTCCTACTACGATAGCAGAATTACATTTGTTTTGAATTTTTCAGTCTCCATACATTAAATAAATTGTTAACTTTTTTTACATTACAAAACATGCCATACTGTACGTACACCATAAAGAAAATTAAAACAAGATTTTAGTAAAAAAATATGGGGAAAATTGTTTTTATCTGCAATCAATCTGAATGTTTAGCACAAAAAAATCAGCAATTTAATTTAGTTTGCCATCAAACAAATATTTGGTTCGCATTAAATTAAAATTAGGCAGCAAGCCTTGATCACTATGATCTGCAAACAATCTTAAAATTTTTAGCAATTTTTATAAACATTTGGCGAGCAAAATATCTAAATGGTCCGCAAAGTACCTAATTGGTCAGCAACATTTCAAAATTGGTTAGCAGAGAATATTTGACTAGTAAGCAGTTAATCTGATAAGTTTGTACGCATGTTTGAAAAATTGTAAGCAATATAAATAATTTGATTGCGTTATGTATTGAAAAACGCGAACTGCCAAATTGCGTCTAAAGTGTTTATTCATCGGTGCGCTTTGACGAATAGATTTGATTAGATTGCCATTGCCATAACGTAAGGCAACTTTAGAAAAGACCGGATGTGAGATGGGTGACCATGTAGGACTGCAATAACGAAAGGTAAGCAACTTTAGGAAAATCCGGGTATAAAATGGGTGACCGTCACCCATCCATTGGGGTCACCCATCCCAACCACAACCTTTTTTCAAAGTTGCTTTACATTCTTTATCGCTGTCACACATAGTCACTTATCTCATACTCGGCCTTTCCTTGAGTTGCTTAACTCTAGGAAACGAATTATCGCAGTTCCACATGGACATCCATCTCATACAAGGCCTTTCCTAAAGTTATCGCAGTCCCACGGTCACCCATCTCATACCCGGCCTTTCCTAGAGTTTCTTAACTTTCGTTCCACACGCAGCAGTGCCACGTGGTCACGGTAATTACGGTGACATGGTCACCCATCTCTTAACCGGTCTTTACTAAAGCTGCTTTACCTTCCTGCTCTATCATCAGACCCTGGTCACTATCTCCCATGAGAATACTCGTCAAGACGAATCAAAAGAGCCCTAACTCTATGGGGTTGTATGACTTTATAACAGAGTTCCTGTGGCCTTCTTCCTGCTCTATCATCAGACCTGCGACACTATCTGCGACCAGAGTACTTGTGAAAGCGAATCAAACGAGCCAAATTTTAGGTCACTGACTTGATAAAAAAGAAAAAATATAGAGCAGTCTAGTATGGCATTAATTGCTGATTGATTTAGAAATATTAGCTGCCCAGAAGTTGCTGACCAATTAACCGTTTTGGAAAACCGAATAGAATAGCCTTACCACAAATGATTTTAAAACACAGTTCAACAAGTGTTTAACTTAGACACTGTTTAAATGTGATGCTGTCACTTTTTTGACAATATGGTTTGAAAGGGACGGCATCACATTTAAACACTGTCTAAATAAACAGTGTTTTAAAATCTTTTGTAGTAAGGCCGTTAGAGGTTAAAGTTCGTAATATTTTTAAACATCAAAATATGCGCTTTTAGCCTCTAGACTTTTTTACCCAGGATTATGCAGTAAGCATGATAATGAAATACACTTAAAATAATTAATGTGCAGAAATATGCATTTATTTTAGGCGGAAGCGCGCTCAGTTTGACATTCGTTAATTAAAAAAGCTTTATCTTCAACTGTTACTATACCACAGCAGGGAAAAACTTTATATTCTCTTTGTTATTCAGATTCGGTGATTTAATTTTGCATTGTATGAAAGGCTTATTAATTAACTCGGGCAGGGTTGAGATGCTTGTCTAATTATAGGATTATTTTACAAGCGGGTTTTACTAGTAACGAGTTTTTGTATCACTATTTTAAAGAAATGTTGGCGGTGTGGTTCAAGTTTAGATTTTTTTTAAACTAGCCGTGGAACCTTTGAAATATCTCGTTCCTTGTCAAAATATGGTAGAGTTAAAATGCAAATTAAACCATCTGGTAGAGTTTGATAACAAGAATCAATTAGTTATGTATTCATTTGAGTGTTTTTGATCTATTAGATTTTTGTAAAACTTGTAAAGCACTAGAAATGTTCATAAATCATTAGTGAGATTTGATATTTAAAAAACTCTAGAATTCATCATCATTACGTATTTACTTTTTTTTTAAATCGTCAGGTAAGTATAGCAGTTCTTTGTTCGGAAAATTCTCCACGTTATGTTTACGTAAGTTTTAGCATTAGTTTGGAAATATAGAATTAAAATCAATCAAACTTATGTATGTGCAAAGAATATGAAAATTCTATGAGGTAAACCTAAAAAAGTGGGGCGCATGCAAAAGACAATTGTTGATGATGATAAATCTTACAAAATGCGCCCCACATTTTTAGGTTTAAAACTTCTTAGGGTTATAAACCCTATACAGAAGTCTTTACGGATCTTTACAAGCGAAATTATTTTAAACTTTTTAGTCCGCTTTAAAAACGTGTTTTTATAAAAAAGGTTATTTTTTATTTTTGAAGGAGATTTTTTTAGGAGGTTATTTTTTAAGGAGAAATTCGACGTTCCCACTAGTGACTCGGTAGCTCAGCAGTCAGAGCATTGGACCGGATATCCAAAGGTCGCGGGTTCGATTCCCGTCCGAGAACATGATCTGGTGCGAGTCGTATTTTTTCTAGTATATTATTTGGTATTAAATTATTTTAAGTTAAGTACTTATAAATAAACTAAGTATACTGTAGAATACTTACTCATTAAACCTAATTTTAAAATGTGTTTTATTTAACCTTTAATCAGTGAATGAATTCTATTCAATACTTATGACAAAGTGGACTGAAAGCTTTAGCTCAGTTCATTATGCAAAAATGATGTAAGTTAAGCCAGAATATCGCTAGGCAAGACGTAGGCATTATCGTGGTTCTGAGAATTTGTTCACCAAGCAAGTTATTTGATCCGACGAGCACACCGAAAACACCCACCCACACAGCCAAAGTGCTATGACTGGGCAGAGCCTGGCGAACAGTCCGAGAGTAATAAAATAACCACACATTTCTTGAATATCTGCATAGAGCTTCATGACTCAAAGTTTGTTTGTGTGAGAGTGCGTACACGTAATTTTATGGAAACTCAACTGATTTCAAGTTACGCTCGCCGTCTCCTTTGAACGTCAATAAACATGGCTCTACACAGATGTGGCGTATACACAAGCAACCGTCGTATATCCCACTCTTTTCGATTTTACGAGAAGCTGCGCACACTCTTACAAGTATTTGTTTGTGTGCACTGTTTGTGTGTGAGAGCCAAAGCGTAGGCGTTACGTACACAACACAAAGCTTTCACGGCAGCGCAGCCTTGGCCGCTAGACACGTGTGCTCGTAGGGCCGTTCGCCCTACGAGGAACGTCGATAGTAAAAAGCTAGTGTATTATGTAACGGCTGATTCGGTACATTAGCTATTTATTGTTTTAATTGTTATTCAAATATTTTTCGCTGTCTTCAATTTGGTTTAGTATATTGGTTTTGATCAGGTGTGTAAGTATATGGAGTGTTCTTATCAAGTTGTTGGTTAATGTTTTAGAAATGTATAAACAAACCTGCTCTATTTGTCACTATTGAAAGTGATCTTACATAATAATCAAATAGCGATTTTTGTTTTTCGTGAAATTCAACTTGAAGCTTTTCCTAATTATGAACAAGTATTAATTTTGCGCAACAAATAATTGTTAATAACTACATATTTTTGGGCAGTTAGCAAAACAGTTTTTACTATAATTGGCCCTATGCACTTGTACTATTATGTATTCTATGCCTATAACAATGTATATAATACGCTCCAAATCCATTTTCACATTTTCCCGAGTATCGATCCGATATACTCCAAATTGTAGGTGGCTAGTAGGTGGCTAGCTTACCTTACATTGTTTCGGTGGTCCTCTTCCATCTCAGTTTAGTACTTAGCTGGGCGGCACATGCATACGTCTTAAGAGGACGCATTGGACATTTTGGTGGCAGGAATCTCGATTTTTCTCATCAATTGCAAAACATATAAGAGTGATATTTAATAATCTGATTATTTATTTCATTGACTTCATTACGTCGCTTGCAGCCTCACTAAGGCCTGGGTGATAGCTAGTGGATGGTGGTCCTGTGAGGAAAGCTACAAGTGCATACATCTAGTACAGAAAAACATTCGGCTAGACGTAAATTGCTAAGCCTCACCAATATTTTCGATACCTTCAAAACAATTTTTACCATTTCCAAATACCGATATTAAGTGCCAATAACCCAATTGTCTAGTAAGGGAGGCATAAGGCAAGTTCATAATAATGAACCTGGTGATACAGACTTACTCTAGTTATTTGAAATTTTTAAAATACATTTTTCCCCTTTTTCCATTTATCGATATTTACTCGGAATGAGCCCAAGCGCCTCACTATGGCCCGGGTGGTGGCTGATGGGTGGTGGTCCGATCTTCCTTCTCGCTCTATCAGCTGAGCGACACGTGCAAATGTCTAGTATACACACTGCTTGACTGGTCTATCTGCTAGGCTGCTTTCCACTGCAAAAAATGAGTTAAATCTTTAAAACTATACTATACCACACTTTAAAAATTGTAATTCTATTGTTTAAGAAAAATTGCAATTTTAAAAGTGAGTTTTGAAGGCCAGTATATGTTATGTCGCTCCTTAAATCTCACTATCTTCTATAATATACAATCTATTGTATATTATAATGAACTCTAAGTTTATACAAAAGTATGTTTAATGTCATTTTCATCAATGAGATACTTTTCTGACTTCAAAATCAAACAATCGTACATACATAAAAAGTAGTTACACTGGACAGTTTTTCTGGACAGATAATACCCCCTTAAAAAAATACTATTGATACAAATATGTAGGTACATAGAACCAAACACATGTGTATACTACACTAGACAGGCTGTACTGTACCTTGCCTAAAAATTGCTCATTAAATTACGGTCCATGCTGCATGCATCGCATCTCCTTTAGTCTATTGCGAGCGACCGATAGAAACAGTTGATGCGCCGCGAAGGTTGGTTGTGACACAAATTTAATTTTGAACAGCTCGTCTATGTAATTGAAGTCATTGCATACAACCAATAAAAACGTTACTGCAGCCTTCTCGACAATTCCGGGCCCGATAAAACAGTGGAGCTGCTACTACTACCCATTAGCAGTTATTATCACGAGCGCATGAGTCCTGCCAAGCATCGCCGCATGGAATGCTTGTTTTATTACCTTTTTACGCTCTTTTAGGGTAGTAAGCTTCGTTTGACGACTCCAAATGGACTTCTCGCGGTCAAACGACATTGTTGACGATGAACGATTGTCCTTTGTTTTGACATCATGACGGCCAAGTTGCTTTCTTATCATAATATAATATTAAATGAGTTGTTAGATTTGACAGAAACACTTTGAATCCGATAGCTTTCTTAAAATTTAAGGAGACCTCAGCCAAAGAGTTTAGCTAAAAATAAAATCGGCCAAGTGCATGTCTGTCGGGCCACGCAAGCGCAGTATAGGGTTCATGCTAAATTATAGCTTTCTAGTACTTAGGGCCTATGAGCTAAGCCGCCGACGGACAGACGGACATCGCACAACTATAAGGGTTCCTTGTTGACTTGACCGCGGAACCCTAAAAATCGGATATTTGGTCTTATGAGCTGTAAATCCTAATTTGCTTGCCGTACTTCAATATTTAATTTGTTTTGATGTGTTGTGGTTGTGGGAGTACGTTATCTGACTAAAAACCGGTTTGGTCCGAGATTGCATGACATGTGCTAATATCTACATATACAATATGTGCCTGGAAAACCACGATTTTTATATTTTATGGTAAAAGCTTGTCCCGATAAACAATAGATAAAGGAATCTGCTGACAGTGACCATGTGTTATAAAATAAACGTACACACGACAGCCCGTCAGGTTAATACAGTTAAACTGCAAAAACAGCTTTTATTATGCCCTACGGGGCATAAAGGCTGTCTCAAGGTCAACATGTATAGTCTGAGGTACCGTCGCGTGTACATAGTTACTTACTATGCACCGTGTAGTTAAATTAAAATTTGCATTTAAAATGCAACCCCTTTCTATAGGAACTTCCTGGTGCACGCCTCGTTAAACACTTGAAAGTAATCGTTTTTAGATAAGCACATTTTAGAAAATAAAAATTTGTAGCCACTAAAGAACTATTTTGAACGCAGTCGCTAGTATAACTAAAAAGTACGAGTACCTACTTATATTTCTGTAATCCTTAGATTAAGTGAAAAAGGGAAGATACGGTACAAATAAGCGTTTCGATCTATTCCTTTCGAATACCAAAAACTAATACCAATGGTATTTGTTTATTGCCTTTATAAAATTTCTATAAATGTATTTCTATAAATTTCTAAAAAATGAATATAAATTTTATATAGGTAATAAACAAATACCATTTGGTATTCGTTTTTGGTTACCGACCCGTTATGGGTCTACTATTGTTACTAATATAATACTGCAATTCGACCTGCAAATTGTACACAGTATTTATGGTAATAAAAACTATTCTATTCTTGGTATTAGAAAGGAATAGATCAGCGTCTCAAGTCATGACCATGACGTCATGAGTGCGCCGCTAAAATAAGGATACTGCACTCAATTTCGATTTACCCGCAATTTGGCTAGCTACGAACAACATTTGCACTTAGAAAAAAAATGCCTTCGTATGCCTCTAAAAAGTGCACAAATAGATTCTAAGCTATAAGCTCATTGAACTTGAAACATCAACAACTGCTTTCAACAACAGGAAAATATGCATCGTACGAAATAAGTACATACCTACCTATATGGGTAAAATATACTTACCTGTCTATTTTGTTATGCTAATTTATTTTTAGTAAACAAAGCAGGATGTGGTTACATTCATTTAAAAAGCAATAAATATGTATTATACCACCAATCACCATATCTTATTAATAAAACGTTTAAAAAATCTAAAATGAAACTTGCCAGTACCAAAATTCGTATTGGCTAATATACCGCAGTTAACAGGCCAAGGCACGAATTTTCTAAACCTAAAAAGGACTGAAGTGTCCTTAAAGTCATTATGACAACAAAAACAATAATTATACATATCAATGCTCACAATAATACGTCTTTTGGTTTTGTCCTTACATTTCTGTATTTTAATCTGAGCCTCGATTCTGCTAATGTTAACCTAAAACTCGTGTGGCAATGGTGTTCTAATGGTATTGCTTTTTTAGTCTTCGATATTTTAGTAACAAGAAAAATGCGCCATTGAAATACGATTGTTAGGCAGAATCGAGGCCCTGAAGTAACAAAATCAACCAGCCGCGTCACTTTGTTTTGTAACGCATCAATCTTGATATGTGCACGCATGAATGCATTCGCGGCGGCGCAGCGGCTTCCCCATATGGCCAAGGCTAGCCCTTTTATGGCACACATAAGTGGCCACTCACCCAACCGAACGAGCCACCAATATCAATGAACTGGCCTGGCTATCAATAAAACATGTGGCATGGCACTAAGCCAGGAAAGGAAACCAGCGAAATGAGAAAAAGAAGTATTTGAAAAAGGAATGCGAAGAGTACACTCAATTGTTTTGCAATCGTAAAGCATTCATTGTAAAGCTCCGGCTACACAGTATGAAAGTAGTATGAAATATCCGTCGCTGGTTTTTTGCCGGTTGCAACTGAACGGAGGCGATTCAGCCTTACGTAACGTCGTGAGCTATTATTATTCTGCTAGGTGATAAAAATCTGATCGTTTTTTTTAACCGTTATATGATAAGGCTTCTAATTCATGTCGAAACTGGTTTCGATCGCGAGATGTTAATCAGATATGATGGGGAGGAATAAAAATAATCAATAAAGAAAGGGTTTTGACTTTCGTGGGAAGATGTCTGACCGGGCGGAGCGCGGGCGTATTCCATTCACAATGACCCCGGATTATTATAATAATACTTCTATAGAATTTTCTAGCAATAAGTTTTGTTGTATAATTAACTGTATTCAACTTCAACTTATCTATTAACCACTTCCCCGTTTACAACCAAAATTTTCCTGTTGACATTCCAACTTTAATACGTGTTTACCTATTATTACTTCTGTTTTATTATTCGTTTTACATAGTTAAATGATTTAAACTTAAAAGTAAGCCGCCGCATTTAAAAGCTTGTAATTTTACAATCAATTAACATGTTTGAATTTTCAACTTAAGTTTCTACCTTGTAAAAACAAAACATGATTTATTGTGACTTATTCATTTTTTATTCGGTACTGAACAGAAGTTATGGTTTCATCAATAATTTGAACACTGATGGTTAAATGATTTCCAAAAATGATTATTCTGTTGTGTGTCTACAAAGCCAATATTACAACCTGCTTATTCACCACACGCAAATAATAAAATATCTTATTTGATATTTTTTTTCTTAAGAATATTACAACAAAAACTATTGCAAGCGTTTTCTCCCGATGTCCGTGGAACCCCAATGAAGTAGTTAGCGGCTGCATTCCTGCCGCTCATTTTCTGGGAATAAACTCGGAATGCAAGTTTTTAAACTCAGTGCGTATGATTTTCATTGAAATTTAAAAAAGATAACTCGACGTGGTGTAATAAAATCACGAAGCACGCCGCAGTCGTTTTTGACGTGTCGTACTTTTTAATCGTCTGAAATGGTAAGCTCTTAATTGGCCGTAACATAGGTAGGTACCTACTTCATGATTTTATGTTTATATCATTATATATCGTGTAAAGGGATAGTCTTAGCACAGGGTAAAAAATGCCAATGAAATCAAGCTAAAATCACTTTATAGTTGAAACAACTGGTACTTAAATTTAAAGTTTTAGATTTAAATTCAAATAAATCATAAAGTGTTGTCATTGTAATGGTTATAAGAGTAGTTCTCATATCGCAAGATCGATATGAGAATCTCTTACAATAATAGTACATTGTTGCCGCGGTCTATAATGACTGCGTTGCTGGCAGCGCTGATGATGATGGCCGTGCGCGGATTAGAAGAATGCCCATTCTTCCCCAAGAAAATCCCCTCGATTTACAATGTACTATATTTCACCTAACTTGTTTGAAACAAACCTCGACTTTAATAGATTTTCAAAGAAAATTGCTGGTGGCTAAAACTGGACATTAATAAAATTTCATACAACTTTATAATACTAAATAATATACTAGAAAAAATACGACTCGCACCAGATCATGTTCTCGTACTGGAATCGAACCCGCGACCTTTGGATATCCAGTCCAATGCTCTGACCGCTGAGCTACCAAGTCACTAGTGACTAAAAAAATAGCATAGTAAATGCCAAAATCTCAAAAAAAAAAACATACAACTTTGTTGCGCCACCATCCGAGTAGCGCGGAAAGGTTGTCTTTGCTCAAAGAAGGTTATCAAAATAATGACCACATTATTAGCATGTTTGAGTAAATATAATTAGTTACCTCTTTATAATACTGCTAATTATAAGAGTAAACAAAATATATTCCGGTGATTTAATTTGTGTTTGTTCCCATGAGATGCGTGGAAGCCAACTGTCTGCGCGCACGCAACCAACACGCTATATGTGAAACGCGTGAGAAACACGTCACAGGGTGATTTTTCACATTCCCCAAATGTTTCCGTGAGTCCTGACTGCAAAGGTGAGATGGGATTGCGATAACTCGATTACGAAGTTTAGTATTAAATGTCAAATTCCTTAGAAATAGGGTTGAAACTTGAAATGCAGTAACTCAAAACATTTGGTTGTCCAGAACTAAAGTTCGGGTTGGAAAATTAATCAAATGGTTTATTAAAAAATTATAACTAAGTATGTAATGTCTTGTATGTTTTAAAAATCTACTATTTACGTCACACCCATCTATTCATTTTATGACTCTGAATTTATTAAAATTATCTGTAATAAAATAAATATTTGTGTAGACTATTTTGAACACAAGAAACAGTTTTGACATATGATAATATACTTACCCCCTTACTAATTAAGATTGTATAGCAGATGTATAAGTTACACAGTGTTTTGTCCCTTTCTTTTTAATGTCAAACTTAAATAGTAAACGTAATGACAGAGAGTCACCACTGTGTAACTTAAACATCTGCAATACAATATTTATTAGTAAAGGGGTAAGACTAATAACAATAACAATTGTTCATGCTGTATCAAGGTCCGTCTCACCAAAAAAAGGTAGTATTCCGTATTATTTTAAATAATAAATCGGATAAAAGCAACATCAACCATGAGTCCAGTAATATTTTTTTCGTTACTGAACCAACTCAATTTCAGTGTTTCATGAAAATATTGCTAACATGTGTAAAAAAAGATACTATCCATTCTAGATCTAGATCTTACCATTCTAGATCTACCTAACCGAAAAAAAAAACAAACCAGATGTGATGTGTTTAATTAACAGAGACTTTTGTGGAGGAAAGCCAACAGTGCTACGCTAAAATTAATAACTATAAAGTGGCCTCCATTTTCTCTAAAAACAAAAAGACGGGGGCACATGCATTTAGTAAAAAATATCATCAATGCCGAGATCTGCCGTTTGTAAGAAAAACACGCTTTAAATAAGTGCAGTGTTATAAAGTATAAAGGTTAAAATTGCGTAGATCTCTGACCCGTAATGATGCATTTTTAAAACGTACTAAGTGCAACATACACGATAGAGAAGAAAACCTAACTATTTTCATGGTTTTAGTTTAGAGGAATTATTGGCAAAGTGGGTTATAATTCAGTTGGGTCGACTGTACTTCATTATAAAGAAAAAAAAACAGTATCTTTAATCACGGAATCTTTTATAATACACACGCATAAGTGGACATCGAGGTTAGTGTGACCGATCCGAATTTGCTCGCGAATTATAATGAAGTGACAAGGAAACTCAAACTATTTTCCTTCTGCTAAAAAAAACAGTCGAGTCGATGTTGTCCTTTTCTATGGAACTGCTGATTTTATTTCGCGATTCCGTGGTTGGCCCCATAGTAAAAGTTGTTCATTCACGTGGTCTGAAATCCCCATTTCATTTTTAGTTATACTTAAAAATTAACGGTGTATTGTAATATGAGTGACTGGTGATAGATAATTAAGCTGCTTGGCTTTCATAGATATGCTATGTCAGAGTAGTATGTCATACATAACTATAAGAAAATTGTCATGCATGATTAGAAAGAGTACGCCCCTTCAATACTTTATTTACGATGTAGGAATGCGAGTCAAATATTCCCGCGACCCATACTACTAACATACGATCCAAACAGGTTTTGTTCGAGTTCGGCTGTTTGTACAATGGGCCAAGCTCCACAACAGACAGTCGTCGTTCGCCCACATTGAACACAAGTGTACCACACCCAACCAGGCGAACAAAAATCAGGACTATATACCTAGATATACATACGATGTTTGGTAATAGACTTATAAAACCAAATATGGTAGATAGGTTACATGCATAAAACCCGGAAAATTATTACCTATGAACCCTGAAAACCACTACTTTTTTGAAAAAAAAAAAAATTTTTTATGATACATTGCATAGTGGCATAAACTATATATTTGTGTCTAGGGAAGTCATTTTGCATTTTTCTATACAAATAAAAAAACAATTTTTTTCAGCCATGAGGTGGTTTTCAGGGTTTGTTGACTGAGAGAGCGCGAAGCGTATCGGTTTCAGCTTGGGCAAAAATGCTTTCGTATGTCCGTCCGACTGTCCATTCTGTTCTCCTCTACAGATCGCATGTCTCAACCGATTCTCGTCAAATTTTGTGAGCAGGTTCGATAATTATATATTTTTATGATCCTTACTAATATTACGAATACGAAAGTCTGTTTGTTTGTCTCGCGTCAGAGCGGTCGCTAGTAATAATATTTAATCGATTCATGTTTTCATAATTTTTCATAGTAGCGGAGATATGTTAAAGCAATGTATACAGCTCACAGAGCCAGTATGCATGGTAACCTATCTACCATATTCGGCTTTATACGGCTATTACCAATTACCAAACAGGTTGAATAAAGTTAGAGTTCGAAATTATTCACGTGATTTGTAGGGAGCTGCTACAGACTATGTAGAGTAGTTTGGTCCGACATGCATGTAAGTTTGTACATAACGTCTAATGTACTTATGCGTGCTTGGAAAACCGTGGTTTGTGTGACAAATTACGCGCCTATATAAAAATAGCAAAAATGACTTCATATGCCTATCGGTACGTATGTAATATGATATTAGGATATTACTAATATCCTAGAATGAAACGTAAAGAATATATAAAAACAAATTAAGCAACAACCGGATCGAATCATTCAAATCACGATCTATAAATTGAATTGAGTGTCTTGCGAAAAACAAACCGCCTCAGTCACAGATCTATATCTAGGTTTCTCCAGTTTAGGCACGCCGCATTAGTCACTGAGACTTGCGAACAGGAAATCTTTGAAGCATAATGTACCAGCACCAACAAATTGATTACCACTTTTGGAACATAAGCCGTATTTCGATGCACTAAGCTTCAAATTCCAGGCAAAGACTGACGACAAGGGTCGCGATATCAATTGAGTTTGCATGGCGTAGGTGGTGCTTGAATGTTGCTTTGACTAGAATATAGAGCCTTGTTTATTTCTTATTATAGCTTATGCCGTAAACCACAAGTTAAAATGATAACAATAATAAAATCAATATTTATAAAGCGGCCTTGACCACACTGGCCGACAGTATATTAAAAAGCTTTATACTAATCTCAGATATATTTCTTCGGAATATAAATTTATCATGGTAAATATTCCAGACGAATAAATGATACGCTACCTATCGACAAAAATAAGTAACAAGATAATATTAAACGAGAATTCGAGACTGACATATAGGTGCTAGTGTTAAGACTCTCCGAATTTTTGCGTCGTCGGTTCGGCCTCCTGGCTAAACGAAATAAACTTGAGGATTACGCACAAAATGTATGCTCTCTGTATACCTTCATTTACCCACTAGGACTATATTTATGTTAAATAAGTTTAGGGTGAATTTGTTGGGAAAAATAATTCAGAAGCTACTACTTAAATGTCTTAACTTCCTTTAAGTATAATATATTTCTATCCGATTATTTCGATCATGTTTATATTGGCTTGTATTTTCTTTGATTTTAGAACTTGTAAGTAGTAAAAGTAATAAAATAAGGCTTTCAATCAGGATAGAGGTTCTCCCGGATATCGTTAAAACTTTACAAATAAAAACTAACATTGTCGTTTCATAAAAGAAAATGTTAGATTTAAAATTCACCAAGATACAAAAACGTCTATTAGAATGCCACCATCTGCAATATTCCGCCTAGTTGAACAAAGTCGTTTCAAACTCTAACACCCTAAGCAAACAGTGATTTTTTGCACCAATCACTTGAAAAACTGATTGCATGAGCACTTTCAGAAACACTGTGACATAACACTTTAAATGCTATTTTTTCTGTTACGTAATACAGTTATAGATTCACAGATACTTTAACATAATTTTATAACAATAACATCTTAGTCGAAATCATTGTCTTTTTCACGGTAAAAAGAAGTAAAGGGAAAACATTGAAAAATATTCTATCACGTAATCTAAACAGTTAGTGAGAGACGGAAAAATAAGCTTATTCAAGATGATGGTGATGGATGCATTTTCCTTATTCAGTATTAGCATCAACCCGCGAGTTCGACCGTAGCGAATTCTACAGGGTAAAATCGAAGTCATTGGCAATCTTTTAAGGCGACTATAGCCCTCAAGTGGCGCTCTTATCTAGATTTTATTGCTCGCTAAGAACATAATGTATCGAAAATTCACAGGCACAGATTGAAGTTAAGGTTCTGCTTAAGCTTTATTAAAGAAAATCTTGTGTATAATTCAAGTTTCTAGTCTCAATAGCATAAGCTATGCGCTGATAATTATGTAATTCAGTCATCCAGCCATAAATAAATTGCATACTCAATTATTATCATCAAACACATTCCCATTAATATGAAATCGAGTAAACAAGTGGTAAGACATATAAGACCTAATTGCGATATTTGCTATCTCTCTCAGTAACATAGCAATCATTTTAGGACAAAGAGTAACCTCGTGACTCGTAGTTTGGTGTTTATCAACGCATCGTTAAACCGATCTGGGGCGAGAGATGGTTTCTTAAAATAGCTTCGTTAACCAGTATACAAAAGAGGAATCGCTGCTGGAGCTTATAGGAGGCGCCAATAAAGAAACAGTGCAGACGAACGACTTCTGTGACTCTGAATTTCGTTAAGAAGTGTAGAGTTTAGACGTTTTCTTATCCATATTTTGTGGAATAACTAACGTATTTAGAGAAACTATATTTATACGATTTCGTAGATTTCCCGTCAGGACTTTTTTGTGACATCTCTTGACGATATAATAACCCAATGCCATGTTGCCACTAATTGTTTAGTATTAAGTTTATACGCAAGGTATTAGAGGCAAGTAACGAGTGTAGCTAAACTTGCGTAAACATGGCATAATAGTAATAAAAAAGTAACTAAAAGTCTGTTTGAGAGACAAAAACGTCATTTCACATTTTTCGTAAAAATTGACATTTAGCTCCTTTGTAAATTATTTTTATGTAATTTGTTCTTTAAGCCATTTAAATTGATTTAATCTGAACCAGAATTGTAAAAACATATAAATCGTTATCAAATGATAAAAAAACTATTTTAATTTTGACAAATATAGCTATCATTTTTGTCTCTCTATTAAAAAAACAGACTTAAGATAAAGTAAATTATTTTGTCGTAATAGCTTTTTTTCAGTGACTAGGTGAGTACTAATACAGAACATCCTAAGTGCAATATTATAACACTTTTTGACCAAACCAGACCGAATTAAAAAATCAATTTGGAAATGTTTCTCTGTAAAAGATTATTTAAATATTTGAACCAATAAAAATTGTGGCTCGTCTGCGCAGACGCATAAACAAATGATTGCTGACAATTATCGCCGGCGCAGCGTAGCGCAGAAGTCGCCCGAGCCACCACCTACTACGTAGAAAGTGGACCTCGCCTCTTGTTACTTGAATACGATTATTAACAAATAAACAAAAATGTTTTTTTTTATAAAAAAATAAATGTATAAAATGCTTCGTAAAATTAACGATGGCATATTAACATATTAATATATGCCCGCAACACACATAATATTTACAAAACTGTAGATTATCGTTCAGATCATGTGTGACGTGTCAAGGCTGCATAATTACAGCGCTTTCATTCGTGATTTACAGCACAACACACTCCTGAGCCAAATCATTGCTACGACTTTGCTCAATGGCAAAATTTTAGGTTTTCGGCATGACGTAGAGCCAGGTTAAACTTTCCATAGATAATATTCGCAAGGAAGGTGATTAAATACAGGGAGAAGAAGTGGTAGGGAGCCAGGGAAACCCTTTTCTTTTGATTAGTATTCAAATTTTATCAAAAGAGGTTTAATTTTCGAAAATTGTTAATCCTTGTGCACGTCATTCTATCCAAACGTGCATGGAGGTTAGTGGCGGTGCGGGCGCGCAGTGCGGCCGGCCAGCGACAAGGACATCGACCCCGCAACCTTGGCTTCGCCAATTAATTTCAACAATGTTTTTGTGTTACTCACTCACTACTATGTCATTAAAATGTATAAATGCATCGGCTTCAGCGAAAACGTTGGGATTATAAAGTTAGCCAAGCTGAATACGGAAAGATTATCTTTAAAAATATAAAATAAATGTCTTTGCAGAAATCCTGTTTAGGTTATACGACGCAATACTTAACTCGATAATACGTTTGTTCATATTTGGTAAAACTGCTTTTATTTCTTCAAGGTTTATTTCAGTATAATAAAAAACACAACTTAAGGGATTGATATGATTATTATTTTATTTTACTTAGTCTTCCTCTTTATCCATCCGGTTTGTGCCCCAGTAGCATTTTGTCACTTATTAAAAAAACATTTAAAATTCTTCTTTTCTTTTCCTTGTACTTTCACTTCAGTACTACAACTTGTTTTATTTCATCACATTTAAGTATTACACAATGTTTTCTTAAAATAAGTCATCGGACACGCGATCCTTATGCAAAACATCTCGTCATATTGAAAGTGGCTGTGAATCACTATACTGAATATAAGATATTTTATTGTAACTACATACCTATGTTTCTGAGATCTTTGTCTCTAAAGTAGGTAGGGACTAGGGACTTGTAATAAATGGATTAATTGGCCTCATATTAGTCATACTATGTTGTTAAACTTTACTCAACTAGGTAGGTACTTTATTTGTTGTCTTGATAAAATGATAAGAAGCAGTTTTAAAGGTTTCAGATGAGTTCCAATTAATTCAATTACATAATAGATAATTCCATGCAAAATCTGTCCTATATAAAAATAATCATTTTTTTATCTTTTGAAAAATTCATAAGGGTTTTCACTAGTCATCTGACGACAAAGAATTATGGATTGCGGCATATAAAATGTCCGCTGACGTTCATACATTCGCTTGTTGTACAGCGGCCTTTTTACGTGCCGCCTACTATACTCGTATTGAAGTTAAATGACACCGCTACAAGGGCCGAAGAATCGAACAGGATAATGACCCAGCGCGCACGCCGTGCCTCGCCCCATACTGGCATAATAGCTGTGCGTACAAACGCTGCGTACGCCCGTACACACCTACTTAACATTGTTATGCTGTTGTGTGGTAAATGATGAAGGCAGTAACTTCACTTTAACGAATGAAAAACATCTAAAATGGTAGTAAATCGTCGACAGTTGAAAGTGATAGCACGTAATGGAACTTACAGAGGGATACACTCCAATATAAGAAATAAACATGAAATAGTGTTTTTATTTTATTATTTATCAGAATTAGTTTAACTATTAAATATTATATCAATTCAGGGCGAATGTATATTGACTGCTGGTTATGATCATTCAAATCTAGTTTCTATTACGAGATACCGCAAAGGGGATGAGGGCTCGCTTTTCGTAGCTCTGTCAAGATAGCTTTAAGAAGTTTTCTTGACTCAGTTTTCATGAAACCATTGTGAGCTTAATGTTATTAGACAAAACAACAGAATTAATATTTTAGCATGAGCTTTGTATTCTATAAGGCTCTTAGAGTAAAAACTAAACCTGAGGTACTGAATGATCTCGAAGCATAGATTTAACGTAAATAACGTGGGCAGAACATCTGATAAATGCCGGTTTATGTGCAAGCATTTCAAATGGTTACCAACTGTTTGCGTAGCTGTTTACTCAGAATTCGTAAGAATTTGATTTGCTTTGACAATACTTAAAACAATAATTCGTGCTTGTTAGTTATACCTATGTATACAACAACTTGTTTCCTTCAGCAAATACATTTTTTTTATATATTTTTCAGAATACAATCGGTAATCTATATCTATATCTATTTATATAAAAGGGAAAATCACTCACTCACTCACTCACTGATCACGAAATCTCAGAAACTACAAGTGCTAGGAGTCTCTAATTTTGCATGGGGGCTCCTTTTAGGGCGTAGGTGCTCACTAAGACGGGATTTTGCGAAATTCAACCCCTAAAGGGGTGAAACAGGGTGGCAAAGTTTGTATGGGAGGACGCGATTCCTTGGCCCGATTTACTTGAAATTTGGCATAGACATTCTTTCACAAAATTAATTGAACACGTGTTTCGTATTTTTTTAATAATTATTACCTAACAGGGTTAAAAAGTGATATAAAGCTAATTTTGCTGTGATTGAATTCGACGTCGGAATTGAAACTTTTTTGTGCATTTGATTGATTAATTAAGAAAAATAAATATCATTTGTCATCTTAACGTAGTATTACATTCTCTTTGGTCATTTCCCCTGAGAGTAGGTAGAATGCATTTCATTGAATAGTACCTATGGCGTTATGTTGGCAGTGCTCTCATTTTTTCCTTCCTTGCGTTGTAATAAGGTGCAAAATTATTCCATCTGATTATCAGATTAATTTTAAAAGAATACAATATTCTGTCAAATCGCCTATGCTATGACAATTAATAAAGCACAGGGACAAAGTTTAAGAGCGGCTGGTGTAGATCTGCGCAGTGATTGTTTCTCCCATGGTCAGCTCTAATGTCGCCTGCTCGAGAGTCAGCTCGCCGAATAGCCTTTTTATTTTGCAACCGGATAACATGACAAGAAATGTGGTAGGTATACAACATGTTACAAAAATACCCCTAATGCCGAATCTGGTATATAGGGACCATCAAACTGAACAACTTTTACTATGGGACCAACTATAAAATCGCGAAATAAAAATCGGCTGTTTCATACATAAATTAAAATCGAAAATATCAAAATGTCCCTATATACCATATTCAGCATTAGGGGTATTTTTGTAACACGTTCTATATTATAGAGAAGTGTTGGATGATCGAGATTAATAATCCTGATAATGCACAACATATTTTTATTTAGAACTAGCTGCACCCGGCATGCGTATTGCAATGTTCTGTTATTTTAGCCAGGGACCTTCTCGGTCGTAAGCAGAACAACTCACTAAAGTTTTATCATAATCGGATCAATGGTTTAGGAGTCCCGTCGTCTGTACACTTAGATCTTTTAAGCTATAGCGGCCCGCCCCGGCTTTGCACGGGTACAATGTAGTTACTAATGTGGTGAGTTTGAAGTTATTATACTACAGGGATATCTATGTATAGTGGTGGCCACATAATTAAGGACACAAGTCGATTTTCGTACAAACGAGGTAATTTTGAAGTCTTGGTTTTCTGCTAGGGATTGAACTAGCTGTGATCTGATGATGGCCATCCAGGGAGTGTGTGAATGGAGAAGATTCAGATTGCAATACACACCCAACTGATCTGGTCAGCATTCTAAGAGATGTAAGCATCAGAATTTTCAGTTGCAAGATTTTCATACATTATTATGCTATATTCGCGGTCTTTTTAAACATATCCTTACATCTCTTAAAATGCTGGTCAGATCACTTGGGTGTGTATAGAAATCTGGATCTCCTCCATTCACTCCCTGGATGGCCATCACCAGATCACCGCTCGGTCAATCCCTGGCGGAGAAGCAATGCTTAAAAGTTACTTCGTTTGTATGAAAATCGACTGGCGTCCTTAATTATGTGGCCACCACTTTATATAGATATCCTGTAGTATAGTCTGATAATTAACTTCACACTCACCACATTAGTAACTACATTGAACCCGGGCGGGCCGCTAGTTATGTACAAACGAAATAACAAAACGATGACTGTCAACAATTCAAATGAATTGTTGATCCTGCATCCTTGGTGTGTAAATGATGTTATTTCTAATTTTGATAGTGAAAAATAATTTAAACCAATAATGAAACAACTAGCAGTTAATTGATATACTTATTAAAATATAAGAATAGCATTGTGAATGCCTAAAATAAAAAAAAAACAATAACTTGCAGTTACATTGACCGAATATATTGATAAAATAAGCTTGGAATTTCAATCATTATTAAGATTCAAGTACTCGAAAAGGGACAATATTTGTAAAAACACTCAGAAAGCTACGATTTGGTTGAGGAAAATCACGAGTTTATCAAGAAGAAGTAATGGAATGTGGCTGGATCCTGCCAGATGGGGCAAGCCACAGCGAGATACCTACGAAATCCTTAGAAAAAACCATGTCAAAGTGCAAATAAAACCCGCGCGCAGAGTTCCGTACACACATGTCTGTTGAACGATGTTCAATGAAAGTCACATTAGTATGTATAATATATTACTATCTCGAGGGAATGGCATGTGCTTTGAGAATCATACGGTCGCTGAAAACTTTGAAGGACATAAGACCTACTTTGATCTGGCCTACATAGGTAGTTTTATTCGTGTGTCTTTGATTCGATATGCGAATATAATTATCTAGCTTCCTAAAGTCATATTTTTGCTTTCATCATCATCAGCCATTTTGAATGCCGGTCTTCCTTATGTATGGAAAAAAAGGATGGCACTTTAATAAATGTCGTAAAAGAAAATTTAATTACTTTTTTTCAAAATAATTACATTAACATTACAGCGTAACATTGAAAGTTCTGAAAGATTGGCAACTTATCATTTTCGGTCACGTCATCGTCTAATTTTTCGTAATAGGATCTGTACAGCGCCCCAAAGTCATAAAGTGTTTCAGTAGACGTTCTAATTTAATAGTTATTTATCATGAGAGCCTCAAAACTCCCTCTCCGAAAATAAGCACGTTGATATTCCGGCAGCGGCGATATGAATGGCGAATTCCTCAGCCCACTTACTGGCCTGAATGATTTCAACATTCTTGGCGCGACTCCGATAATCCGAGAAAAAATAAACGAGCGGCAACGTAAATAATCCACTCCGAGTTGAAAGTGCGCACGGTGGCTCGGAAAATAAATCACCACGATATGGTACGGGATAACGTATTTTTACGCAACACATTTTTTGTGTATAGTTAGGCGCGCAGACGCTGGTTATTCAACCGGGCGCATTCCGCGCCAGCCCACTTTTTGCTCGTCCTCCGTCCTCGGCCGTCGCCGGTGAAAAACGACCAATTAGAGCCTATCTATATACGACAAGAATTAACTCACGCGCCTGCTAGAGGTTCGGCGGCGCCCTGTTCGGGAAGAATGCCTTCACAATCTTGGCACCGCTCACAAACAGTACCAATCGGTGTAAATTAAAGAACTGTTTATCACGAGACATTCCCTGTTAACGGATAAAGTGAGGTAATAATAGTGTTGGCGCCAGGCAGCGGTCCCAAAACCATTGTTCGGTGCTTGTGATTATCAATAGAAACCTCCAAGGCACCTTGCTTTCAAACTCTTTATATTGAATGAGGTGCACTTTATTCATCTCTCTAGAATCGCATTTAAAACCGCCTCGGGTGGTCGGGGCTCTTAAAATGCAATTTATATTGCGATTGTCGTAAAGTGCTCATTTATTTACACAAGTACTAAAAAAAGGTAACCGAACCGTAACTTTACAGTTAAGTTGTATTGTGATTGTCAATAACGTTACGTAGATAACTAGGTATTTATTAACTGACAATAATAATGTCCAGAAAAACATCATTTTTCATTACGCAAAGTTACTGAAACATAATCGGTTTATTTGGCCAATCATCAATTGTATGGAAATCAAATAACAAAAATGAAATTTTCTGCACTAGAAGAACTTATTTCAGTTGCCAATTTAAAAATTCTGAATGCTTTTCAGCTTGAAGTTCTTACCAAACAAGTAAAACTGTGTGTAACAGCAACGAACTAGAAAAATACTTCTTCAGTATCAAAATGGCGTAAAAATAAAAACAATGAGATCAAACGGGAAAACATATTTTTCTTACTCTTTTCTGCTAGAATTTTCAAGGACTTACCGCAGGATTTAAGAATTAGTAAAATTACTAGATCACTTTACTCATTATTCTCTCACAAAAGTCCATACCTACTTACGTCCGTCGAATGTAATTAGAACTCATTAACCGACTTCATAAAAAGAAGAGCTTATAAATTCGTGGAGTATATTTTTAGGGTTCCGTACCTCAAAAGAAAAAACGGAACCCTTATAGGATCACTTTGTTGTCTGTCTGTCAAGACCTTTATCTCGGGAACGCGAGGAGGTATCGAGTTGAAATTAAAACCATATACTCAAGTCAAGTCTACAGTCCTTTGAAGCTGTGAAAAAATCAAACTTCTAAGTTAACATAAAAAAAAGATACGGCCGTTCATTAATTCATGCAAAAATGCATATTTCGAAACTTTCAAGGAATCAAAATTTATAGGGTACCTACTTTCCGTTGACCTAAAACTATGAAATTTGGCAACTAATGTCGTCTTATACTGCAAATACAGGAAAAAATCTGAAAACTATACATTTGTGTTGAAATAAAAAAAAATTGTCTTTAAAATATGTAACCTGCTCCTAGCCCTATTTGGTACGGAACCCTATGTGTGAAGTCCAACACGCACTTGGCTGGTTTTTTATATGTTTTTATTAGTCGCATCGTATCGTTGTATTTAGATTCTTGGCACTTAAACAGAGTTCGACAACGTAGACGACAATAAAAAAACAAAAAGTTTTTACGTGTGTACGTGATCCACGACAAGAGTGACTATCAGTTTTAATAATAATATAAATAAGTATTGCAAGCAGTTTAATAAAGAAATAAAAAACCTGATAGTCTTTTCACAACGAAACATTTTTAAAATCGACGTAGGTATGTCAAAGTGTCAATGATCAATACATTATTTTTCTCGCTCGTTTGTAATCAATCAGAGCTAAAGGTTATGGGTTCGATTCCCATCTGAGTATTTAAGTGTTAAGGAGGAGAAGGCTCAAAGTAAGGTAAATAATATAATAATAAATACAAACCAAAACACCAGAAAGGACACAGCAAATCGAAAAAGAAGTTAAGACCGATGACAGATAGCAAAGTGGCAAGTGACCACTTTTAGCAATAAAACTCTATTAAACTAAACGACAGGCTAGAAAATATTGTTTGAGCGATAAAGAGTACCATAAAGCTTCTTCGGAGTGCACTACAGAGAGATAATTTACAATTACGTCTTTATTTAAGCACTATTGTTTTGCAATGGCGGCGCTAGTGTGCAGACTACGCGTTCTTAAGAAACACATATTTTTTACCTTTATAACGAAATTTTCTACAGCTTATACAGCTTTACTAGAAAACAGAAAGAAAGTAGTATCAAAAGGTATTATCCGAATATTAAACACGTTTACAGACACCGCGCGTTTTTTTACTGAAGATATTGCTTCTTTTTCAATGAAGTTAAATATTCGAACAAAGTTCGATAAAATATCACTTCTTTCTGAGACCATAAGACTCGTACCTAATTCTGATTTACTATGTGAAAACTGCTATATACTTGTGGTAGGTATGCAATTAAAATATATCGCATTATTTAAAGATACCTACTTAAAAAGTAAAAAAGTGTTCAAATGTGCATATACCTTGAAAACGTATAATTCCTCTGTGTCCTAAAATAGCCCATGTCGTGGTCATCCTACCCAATAAAACCGATCAACGGCGAGGCGGCTCCTGCGGCGCCATCTACATTATTCACATTTTTTCCCATTTTGACCTCTACTCGAATTACTATCGAGGAATGTTTAGTAGCGTCTCGGATACGTGAGCCTGTTATTTTTTTTTTTAATTTACATAGCTGGACGTCTGGGTGAGATCTGGAATTCCCGACACATTAACTTTTTAATTAAAAAAGGTCAGACATAAATGATTGTTGCTTAAATATTATTATGATGATTTTTCATCAAAATATTTTTATATAAAGGATTTTATTCTGAAAATCATGACAACTGCTGTATACTGAAAAATATGAAATTGTTCTACTTTCGATACATAGCAATGCCAGATAGAGATGTCAAACAAAACACTATCGAATTCTAATTACAAAATGTTAAGTTTAAGAAACTATTGTTCTGCTTGTATTGTTAATGTCTCATAGAATATGATTTTAAAGTTCTTGGTCTCAACTCAAAAAGTGGTTTACTCTTACTTAATTATATCTAGTCTTAGAAATCTTTAACAGAATTTAAATCATTGATTGGGTTGGGGAAGACCGACCAACAAAAGAATTTGCAAAAAACTGCTTACCTGTGATTTCACGTGGTGACGGCGACTCGAAGTTATAACAAAATCTTACTACGAAATTACGTTTAGTGTGAAAAAAAGTCAATAGCCAATATGAGGTGGCGCTTATTTTTGAAAAGGCTGCGGGTTACAAAATAGTACTATTATTCTTATTTGTGGGGGATAGAGCCGAAAATCGAAGAGTTACTTCAAAGCAAATGAGTTGAATAGGTTTTTCGAGAGCGCTATTATCATAGAATTGGTTACCTGGAGAAGGTGCGTTGTGCGGCCGCTGATCTCTGAGGACAAAAGTGCCTAGTGGGTGTGCCCTGCGAATAATTGGTGTGTCAAACGATAAATGCCTGTGAATATATGCTATTCAATAACCAATTACGGCCGGTTGCCCAGACTTATTTTTGTAACATTTGTATAGGTGTAGCTTTAGAATTACATAATACATGCATAGTATAATTCGTTCTGTGGAATAACTTGGCAGCGATTCTAGAAAAATCTCATTTTGGCATTATACAAAAACATAACACATTAAACAATCAAATCACGTAAACGATTGTGAATTACGTTAAATTACGTTAAAACTAACACACTTGACACCATAGACTTATTTATGGAGTATAATAAGTTTATGCTTGACACCTACTCGTGTGTCTGAAAACGGTCTGAAATTACTGATCCTCTCGTTGGCTAGTTAGTTTAAAAACGCAATAGTCGAATAAAATTAATACGTATACATGACCCTAAAATTATTGATATTCATATTATTCATATTCCATATGCCACCGACCATCGTGAGAAATTTAGTAACGCAGCATTCAATAAAGTAAAAAAATACACTTGTAGCAAGTTCTCACACTGCGATCATTAGGCCAGTCCGCAGCACAATGAACATATTGGGCCCATGTGTGCCAACCTTTCACGGCTGGTTGTCCACATTGTCCCAAATCACAAATTCTACCGAAAACTGTCAAAAGACTTACCCGACTTTTGCACTTCATCAAAAATAAATTTATCCCGATATAATGGTGTCCCAACCTGCTGGAATCCTTTGTATCTGTTACAATAGAGAAAAAATCTTAGACCCTTTAGTTTTTCTTTTGTGTTGTCAATGTAAACGAAGACCGAATTTTTTATGTTTCGTTTCAAGTGGATGTGCGTAGATTTTTTGTCTTTTCCATCGTATTTTCTCAGAAATACAATGGAGACAACTTGTCACTTTTTTTTCAAAGTATTATTTTTAGCCTTACCACATGGAATTTCATAATTACCACGCATGGTAATGAAGTTTTTGTTTACTTTCATAGCTTGCTAAATATACTTATATATCTTTTCGAGTGTACTTTTCTCTACTGTTTAGATGCAATCATTAAGTTTATGTGATAACAAGGAAGAAAAACTAAAGAAAAATAATTATGTAATATCTAGTGTTACGACTGCAAAATAATAAAAAAAATTAAGTTTATTATAAATTCCAAATACTAACTTTTGTAAATTTTCATAGTATCGTCGAAACTCGTAACTAAATAAATATCGCCACTTTTTCCAGCTAATAGGTGTAAAGTTTCATCATCAACAGCAGCAGCTATTTGCATTTAACCGGTATAAAGCTTTGAGTTAGTTATTCATCCGGTAAAACTAGAAACACCAAGAAAACTAGGTGAAAGATGAATGATAAAGTCGCGAGGCAACGTAAATTATGAAATACACAAATTAAAGTAAAGGAGATCATTCATTCCGGGCCCTTTCTGAAAGTGCCGGCCAACAAAAAAAAATGCTACGTACTTATTGCTAGAACTTGTATAGCAGATACAAAGTTACACAGTGTTTTGTCCCTTTCTTTTTAATGTCAAACTTAAATAGTTTGACAGAGAGTAACCATTGTGTAACTAACTATACATCTGCTTTACAATCTTTATTAGTAAGGGGGTTCAGTCTTAAGTAACTAAGAAAATTAAGTAAAAAATCTCAAATCTATGAAATAATTATTTTTATGAGTTTTTTAAGATTTCAACAGAAATTATTAATTAAAGGAAAGGTGTGTTTAAAATTGCTAATGTAAACAAACAACGCACGCGGCGATCTAATGACGTAATGAACGAATACCCGGCCGGCCGGCCGGTGGCGCCGGCGGCGCGGTCGGTAAGCGTGCGTAAACAAGTCTCTACGTGTCGCGCTGGCAAAAGCGCGGTCAAAATTACCGAAACTCAGCCGAAGTTCGAATTCGGCACATTTGTGAACCGAATGTTCAGCCCAAGTTCCTATTCGGTTCAATCAACATTCGGCCCATCTCTAATCAGAACCGATAATGACCCCACAGTCCATAATGACAACTGCTTAAAATTATTAGTTCTAGTAATATCTATAATTATTTTATATTTCCTAGCACTTTCAGAATAATTCAATGAAATATTTACCTATTGTATGAAAATGGCGAATCTTGGAACATGAATAACTTGGCTTAGATCAATCCTACAATAATAATAACCCAAAAATATATTTCGCCTAAATGGTCTTCTTTCAAAGGAAAATTACACTAGTGTAATTTAGGCAAGTTACTTTCATTAGTTAGTTAAAAACAACCTAAGCAACGACGACGTGTAACAAATGTCTGCTGCTGCCATCTGTGCATTTCGCCCATACATTAATTTTCAAATAACCCGCAACGAGGAAATAACTGCTACTGCCATCTGTGCACTTCGCCATGCATTAATCTCCAACAGCAAAAAGCAACGGCCCATCCAGTTGGTTGGTGGAAACAAAGAGAAAAACTAATACACCGAAGACCGCTAGATGTCACGTACATATTATTATTTATTAGCGCGCGACTTCGTCCGCGCGGACCCTGCTGACTTTGTTTTATTTAATAGATTTTGCACTTTGGAAACTGAATGTGAATTTGCAGTTATTCTTGATTATAAACTAACATGATAGATTCTATCTTGCCAGTGTCAACCTCAGAAGAAGCGTCAACGTCGAATAAAAACAGAAAATATTGATCTTACACACAGAACAATAAAAGGCTCTTTTGAAAGAGCTTTTAACTTTAAAAGCTATTTCAAAAGAGGCTTTATTGTTTGAAGCGTCACTACTGCTTCAAATGCAGAACAAAAGATTTATAGGTACTATATAAATAATACATAGATCATCTATGGCAAAAAGCTTTGAAAGTCTGTGTTTAACGTCATCATGACATTTTATCAAAATTGATCGCGAACGTAGGTACCGATACTTTATTATAAAATTACCTGTTTCTTCTAATATCCTGTTAAAAATGGTGTCTTTTATGCAATAAATTTCCGTATAATAGGTACATTGGACATATTGATAAAACTCTTTGCTCTAATCAAATTAAAGCTTCCTAGAGTTGTAGCTATGTCGCAAATATTCCACAAAAGTTGCTACACAGCACGTAGTTCTGGTTACAAATACCGAACTCTCTCCACTAATACTGGAGAGAAGAAGAGAAGAGACCGTAGAGAAGATTCCGTGTTTGATAGAAAGTTTAGAGAGCTACAAGACGAAATTGCTTGTAGGGTCGACAAGCAAATCAAACAGACGCAGAAGGCCCGCAATAATATTTTAGAAAATTTCGAGAAAATTGACTCTAAAGTCAACTTAATGTTGGAGCTCAAGGACACTGTTACGACTCTAAGAAAAAACATATCTGTAGCAGAGAACACTCTAGCAGTTATGGTTCAAAAGCTTGAAAGACTGGACGCAGTCGTCGGTAACGACACCTACACTTTGAAATCAAGAAAAAGCTCTTTCCGATCGCAACCAGCCATATTAGAAAAAGATGAGATTTTTTAAAGTGAGTACCAATAATGAGTGATACAACTCCGTTTTTCTGGTTTGAGTAACATAACTGACTGGTAAATCGAATATATTTTTATTTATCAAAGCTATAAGTAGTTTTCACTTTAATCTAAGAACTATCGTAGAAATAAAAAAAAATCGTTTCCATGAGTAATAATGTACCTACGAACTTTTTGTTTTCCAAAGAGATACTAAAGCTATTTAATTCAACTTTTTATTCAGAAAGGGATTGTAAAGCTTTTACAAAGGTAAAGTAGGGTCAGGTAGGGAACGGTGACTCAGTCGGGTACAATGACTCGCGACGATATTTCCCATAAAGAACAGCAATATCTATCTATATTTCTCATTTATCGGTAGCGCTTAACAGCCAAACACGTACAAACCAGTGATCCCCCCGCTCCGGCGCCGTTCGGTCGTGATATGAGTCTGTATTTTTCTTCGTGCTTAAAAAAATACTATTTAAGGTAAGTTACACGTGTTTTTATACACTAAAATTTAAGGATTTTGATAATTGTTAGTGTGTATATGGAAAGTGACGTTATTATACTAGGCATTGGCATAGAATTGCTCGCCTTTCGTCAAATCTGTTAAAATTGGTACGTCCGTGAAATCAAAATGGCGACAGCGTGTTCAGTGGCTCAAAAAACAGAGGTATACAGTGACTCGGTGAGTCACTGTATACTTACATGAGTCACTGTATACTTACGTGAGTCACTGAGTACTTGTACATATAAATAGAAAAGTTTAATTTAACAAAGGAAGAAATAATATTATATGCCATAAAACCTAATTATAATGCAGTACCTACCAATTATCAAAACGAGAAACAATCTTTTAAACCCATTTATACCTAACTAAAATAATGTAATGTTTTTGAAAGTTTGTTTTTAAAATAAAATTATTTGCGCACAAACAAAATAAAATCTGATTGATTGCTATAAATTTTATATTAAAAAAAGTCTATAAACAATGACGCACTTCAGCATCAACAAAGTAAGGATTAATAAATGGCAAAGTATTGGATTAATAAATGTTTTTTATTTAATATTGTACTGATGAGCAACTGTGTACTGTTAGAGTCACTGTGTACTACAGGGTCGAGCACTTTTGCACTCGACTGTTTGCACTAAACATTTTTTTAAAATTTTATTGATTTTTTAAATTCTAATCACCATTATGTTGTCTATTAGATTACTTGCTTGAAAATAAAAATATTTAAAGGATCTCAAACAACAAAGAAAAAAATTTGAGAAATTGGTTGATCTCGATTTTGTCAGTATTTTATTCTTATTATAGCTACTACGAGACAGATTTTGATGCCTAATATGTTTAAAATATAATTCTGACATACCTAAACGAATAAATGTGATTAAATATAATAAATGTTTTCTATTCAATTTTGTACTGTTGAGCAACTGTGTACTGTTAGAGTCTCTGTGTACTACAGGGTCGAGTCACAGTAGCCCAGTACCAGTACACAGTGGCCCATTTCCCATTTTTTAAAAACAAATATCGGACGTCTATAATAATGCCTTATTTAAAAAAGTAATAATGAAGGGAGAAACATTAATAACTAAAGCATGTTGACTGAAATTTTCAGGTCGGTACTCCAACTGTTTCTTTATAATTTGTGTGTCCGAAAAAATCCGAGCCACTGTTGCCGACCCGACCCTACAAAAGCATGTGACTTATTCATGGTGTTGCAGGTATCTATGTATACGTTTCAGCCACCATTTAGATTTAAGGTAATTCTGAATACATTAATAGATATCATATCACGCTTACGTTCATAAAGCAGGATTGCAAGTTACTGAAAAATGGACAACAATACTACAAAAAAATAACATACCCTTTTTATTTGCTTTTCGAAGAGAGAATTAAAAAAGAGATGACCCATATATTTTAGTTTTTGTTAAATATTTTTTTTTTACTAAAATCAAAACGCGGTCAAAAATCAGAGCTACGTCACTTACGGCAAAAATCTTTTAAAACAAAAGATTTTTGCCGTAAGTGACGTAGCTCTGATGCTCTATGTAGTGATGCCATCTTAAAAAATACTGACAGCCGACTGTTACCACAATGTCAAACAAAAATTAAACAAAACAACTGCTGCTTGTTGAAATGAAATTGAATGAAAAATAATCGCGAGGAATAACCACAAAAACTTAGATCAAACCGTAGCAAACTAACATTCAGAAAACACGTGGAAAACGCTGTCACTGTCAAACAATGTGACATTTTGAGTGACCTATTTTTTATGTGGCCTACAACGTGAGCAAAGGTGTATGCTTTTGTCATGCCGAGCTGTGACGTCACTAAGGGTTTTCCTATTTTTGTTTCTCGCACTCCTGAGGGGCAAATCTAGAAAAGTTTTTATTTTTATTTTGACAAAATATTTTTCGTCGTATTGTCCATTACAATAGTAAGACACACTACTTAAGTTACTTCTGAGGCAGGCCGTAAAGGATGGGCTGCATACTTGATTGCACCAAAAAATATATAATGGAATCATGAAAAAAATAAGGGAAACAAATTATTATTACATATGTTATATACTGCAAGAATCGGATTTCTGTGTGGGAGCTCCGGCTCACCACCACACCAAGATGCACACTTTATTATACTCAACTTCACAGTACTTGGTCTACCAGCATCAGCTAGACATAGGATTTTCTTCAGCGTCCTCATGAACCATATAACACAGACAGCCCGCCATTACCTTCCGTCTGACAGCTGCAGTGTTGCCCTCTTGTGTGTGTGAGACAGAGTATAAAATATCTATTCCATAGATACCAATGAAATACAAACACTACAATTATGTAATTTGAACATTTTATTATATTTTTTCTTGGGCTCATTTATTTTTATTACAATAACAGCTCAGAGCTGAACACATCAATTACAATTTGACATTAAGTTACTAATGCTTGGAAAAGGAAATTAGACACAGGGTTAAAATCTACTACTATTTAATTAAACATCGAACCTATATTTTATCTGGTTATCGTCGTTTACAACGTCACAAAATGTAGGAATCACATAAATGTATTTACAATATTTTATACTTGAGCTTAGCAGTGACACAAATTGAAAGTTCCTGTGTTTCTTTATAATTTCAAGTAACTATTTGTCGTAAAAACTTTACAATTGATTTTTAATTGTCTGATTTATTTTATTAAAGATTTATTTTATTAACTATTTATATGGCACAGTCCAAAAATATGTATAAACGATGGTCATTATATAAGATTCCGAAAAGATTATGAAGTAAGGCAAAAGGCGTCATAAAAAGAGTCATTCAAAACACTCTAGAGCTAAATCTCTTATTGACGTAATAATAAATATGTACTTATAATACGACTAGGGAGGAAAATAATGGAAGTTTTCACTAAATTATGTAATAATTATTAGTGTAACTAAATATAACAATTAGCTTCACTCGCAATCACTTATGAACACGAACAGTAAATGCAACAAATTCAATCTAAAATAAAACTAGATAAACAATATTTGTGCACCAATAATTCGCAATTCGTAATAAATTATTTCTAAATGCAAATTGTTGAACAATTTGATATGTAATTATCTAACAAAACATACTTACGATTTAAAGTAAAAAGTTCAGTTTGATTAAACATAGATATCACAACATTTAAGATACATAAAAGTGTCTACTACACAAAGATACATGTATGTACCCAAGTAATTAAACTACAAAGCAGCTGAGCTGCGCCTCAATAATATTCGTTATAATATTTCAGCAACTGACTTCAGAACAAACAACCACGACAACAGATTCAATCAAACAACTTTTAGTCGCCAAAAAACAACTTCAGGCTAACCGAGTACAATTGGAACACTATTTTTATATTTTGCCAAAAAAAGCTGAAAATTTTAAATTTTATACCAAAATCATACTTAATTAAAATATATTTGTTTATACAAAAATCATCAATCGGTATATAATTTCACTATACATTCTCATCTAAATCCTTCATTGTCTTGGTTAGTTTAATAGCAAGTAACTATAGGTATTATGTTTACCTCAATACTAACATGAAACACAATACATTGTCATAAGAAGTAAGTATTACGTTTCGTAACTTCAATAGACTTGCAAAGAAATTCGTATATCGAATCGAGCAACAGTGCTCATTATCTTCATAAATTCATTATTTAGTAATTAAATTTCAGGATTTATGAGGCATTACGAGAAGAAGTTACTTAATTTTTTGCTAGTGTTTTCTGTGGCGAATATAAATTCCTTCACAGCTTAGAAAAATCAGTACCATCTCATGTGTCACTTACACATAAGATGTGGGTGTGTCTCAGTCGAATAAACAGATGAAAGCTCGAAGCAGGCCATCCCAGAAGCAAGCACAGCAACCCTGCTTCTTGTTCTTGTCGTCGGGATTAAAACTTGGCTGCTTCGGACGCTTCGGACGACGTGCACACAACTTGCTCGGCTGAGTGTCCTCAGGCGCAGGTTCTGAACGCGAGCTTAAATGCACTGGTAGCGCAGCTGGCTCAGTTGGCCGCGGCCGAGCCCAACGACGCAGCAAACCTTCCTGTTCTGCACCCACTGGCACAGGTGCTGACAGTTTCCTTGCTCTCGCCACCACCAAAGCACGCTCCATAGGTTCCAGTAATTCCAAACCTAAAGCGCGGTCCAATTCTTCCCCAGATAGCAACAAATATCTTGGACAGTACGCAAGCTCTCCCAAAGCTGCTCTTTTATTGGCAGAAATGAGTTCCCTTTTGGTACGTTTGCAAGCAGCTGTCGCCCATCGTGATAATGCTTCTGCTAACACGAGCTCATTCGATACCCGTAAAGTATCACGTTTAACTATGAGTGCGAGATCCTCGTAAGTAAGCTCCTCGAGCCGTTCATCAGTGAGAGCGGCGTCAGCGTTATCATCTAAGACGAGAAGGGCGTTGTGAGCGAGAGAGTCACACCACCGTGAGCATTGCGCTAGTGACCGAGCTGCTGCATCATCAGACATACTTTGAAGGGGCGGCGCTGATGCAGCGCCGGGAAGTCTTGCACATAAGAAGCGCAAATCACGCAATATCTCTAGGGCTACTCCTGCATCCAACATCTCATCGAGACGACGAGCACAACGCTCTGCCAGCGGAGAACAGAGAAACTTGTAGGCAGCATCAAGGGCACACCGTGCGGTAGCCACGGAGTTGAGCTGCGTGGGTTCACAGTAGTGGTAGCGTAGAAGCTGCTCGAAGCCTCGACGGTCAACATAGTCAACTACTATGACATCAGTTTTAGCGGAGAGGAGGGCTGCGAAGACTGGGCTGGTGGCGGCGAGGACGCGCCGATGGCCGGGGTAGCGCCAGGTGTCACCGTTGATTCCGG
The DNA here is from genome assembly GCA_963556745.1 of Catoptria pinella. Taxonomy (NCBI): domain Eukaryota; kingdom Metazoa; phylum Arthropoda; class Insecta; order Lepidoptera; family Crambidae; genus Catoptria; species Catoptria pinella. The sequence continues at coordinate 4,805,887 of OY750771.1, forward strand.
CGACGAACACGATGTCACTCTGCTTCTCGTCGTCGTAAAGGCGCGCGTTCTCGTCGAGCTCAAGGCCATGGTAGTCGCCGCCGACCTCGCTGTCTCGCCCAGACTCTATATCCTCCTCGGAACTGGTGCGCGCGGGGTTCGTCACCACCGTCATTGTGATGTGCCAATGTGGACGTCACCTGGAACAAAAACAATTATGGCGTAAGATTGTGCAAAATTATATAAATACATACAGTGTGTTCGACAAGAAATTAAATTTTGGAATGCAGTAAATATACTTATATTATTAGGCTTTATTTAAATATTACCTAGGCTGAATAGTACAATACTTTGCCTAAAATACTTCAAAAAAAACATAAGTTAAGTTATTCCTTAGTTTCTTGTTAATAAGTAATATATTTTTTTTACAATAAGTGCCGCGTACGCTTCCCGCTTTAAAGCTGTTCGAAGCTTGGAATATGTTGAGCGTGAAGTTTACGAAAAAGAATTATTTCCGTCAGCTAAGGCGATGTTTCCACGGATTAAAGATTTAAGGACTAAAAATCATACTTTGTTAATAAATAAATATTTTCTAGTAAATTGTAAAACAAATTTATTAGATGTTAACTAGATAGCTTTTATTAAATAATATTATACACATGATTAATTATTTAACCATTTCCATGAAATGTCCGAGTCAGATAGTTAACGTGAGGAGTAATAACCGCTGCTGAATGAATATTGTTACGTAATTTTGTTAAACATCGAAATTTTATTTTATTTTGTTATACCTAGTATGGAAAACAAACAAAAGGAGGTCGGTCGAGTATGTAGAACCCTTAAAATAAGTCTTATAAAACTTCCTGAATAAACATACAGCTGCATTACTTCCGTTGTGTACTCAGAACTGAATGCTAAAAAGACTAACTGTTATCGCACCTATTATACCGTTTGCGAGTATATATAAACGCCATATAAAGAATCATTATTGCCTTGGTTTGCATTACGAATCATGGAGATGCTAAATGATACACCAAGGCAATTGTTATTTACACAATGCGGCTGTTTTATATTTTTTTAACAAGTCTATATTACCACATTACTTATTAATGTTTATGATAACAATGATCGCCACACAGCCTTTACTTTGGAAAATTTTCAAAGAAATATTTCCATAAAAGAGAGTGGTAAGTAGGTACTTGGTTCGATTTCCAGGAGTGGGGTATATTTTTACACGGTTTGGTTGGTGGTAGGGCTTATTTCAAGTCCGCCTGGCTATTAGCTACTACCGTCTTACCTAAGTCTGAAGTCAAAACAACAATTTAAAAATTATTGTATTCCAGAAGTTGCAGAGGTAAGATAGCCAGTTCCTCAGTGGTGAGGATTCCAGGTGTAGTGCGCTTAGCTATACTTTCGGCCTTATCGTCACTTACCATCAGGGGAGGTGAAGGCCAAGTACTATCCATTGAGGATAAAAAAATAAAAAAGTTTACACAGTAGATGACAAAAATTTTCAAAAGACGTCCATTTTATAAAGACGAAATCCTGCTGAAGTTTAAGTTAGTTTTTGAAGATAACCTTAATATAATTTCTAAGGAAAAACACGTTTTCCATAAAACCGGGAGCATTGAATGGGCAGAAGTAGCTAATTTCAACAATATTCGCCTGTAAAGCGGCCGTAGCGCGAATCGTGCGTCAACATGCGGTGCGTCATGCGTCCACGCATTCCCTGAGAATAAACAAAAATATACCGGCCAGAAACACTCGCACTCTCGTACTCTTTACTGCTTAATTTCAAATCTGGAGTGCTCTGTGTATCAAAGTGATAGGTAGGTAAGGATTAAAAATAAAGTTACGTACGAGTATGTTACAGTTTTTAATTTGACTCATTTTGATTAAAAACAAACATATTTATCTCAAGACAATTTTACGATCATATATACACTATCAATAAAATTTGATGATTTAATTATATTAAAAAACTTACTTACTTATAACAAAAAAAAACCATCTTTTTTCGATTATATGTTATTTATAAAATCAGCATTTAAAATCTTGTAATAATTCGGAAAGCTATGTTTAATCCTGAATCAACCGCATATCAGTCTCAATCTCCAAGAATCTAAACTAAAACAAAATAAAATTTCCTTATTATTTTAGTTGCCCACAAACGTATTTGTGCAGCTGTCCACAAAAATCAAAGGTTACAGAATACGGTCATCTGCCGGGAGATTTTTCGTAATTTCGAGAGACGCGTCTATATTTCCGTATATTTAATGCAATTTCGAAACACGAGGGACATTTACGATTGCCAGTTATTTGTGATGCCTCCGGTGACCCAAATACATTCGCATAGTTACGGCTGGTCTGGAATTGCCCTATATTTAGGCGGCAATCCATTCACGTTACGAAAGCTCGCGTTTCTCCCTTCGGTCTATTAGAGATGCATAAAGCTCTCATGCAGCACAGTGCGCTCTATATGAGAGTTCCGTTTGTAGCGCAATAATCATAAATGATATAATAACATGAAAGCACAAAGACAACCAAAGGACAATGAGAAAATAGCAACGGGGAATGTCTGAAAATAAAAACAACTTGGCTGTTATTTTTTTAACGGTAGGATTAAGCTCCCAAAGTTTCAGAATTTTTGGTTGCGTGAAAGTTAAAAAATACTTCATCCTCGGAGATTATTCCTTAGTTCACCACATATTTAAAAAAGTCAACCGACACCTGCTCATTTTTCCATAGACATTATGTCAACGTCAACTGTCAATTGACTTTTTTTTAATATGTGGTGATTAGAGAATAATCTCCATTCTGCTGTTACTTCCGTAGGGTGCTCCCATACAGCAGTTATAACGTTTTATAACAAATGTTGTAGCAAAATGTTACACACTGTTAAATGAATGAATGTTTTCGTGTTACACAATGTTATAAAACGTTATATAACTGGTGTTGCGTGAAATTTTTTAATTTTTCACGCCCAACAAGCCCAAACTCGATGGGGTTGTATGGTTTTATTACAGAGTTCCTGTGGCCTACTTCCAGCTCCATTATCAGATCAACTCAATGACACTATAATATTGCAGTGTCTTCCAGTTCTGACCTATGTTCAAAGTTTCAAGTCTCTAGCTCATCGGGAAGCTAGTATAAAATCGTTTGCTAAGTTTGTGGTCAAACAAACACGAAAGCAACCTAATAAAAACTTGTTAAAAATAGTGACGCAACTTCTACAAAAAACAAAAATATAATCTCTAAAGAAATCTGCTGAATAAGTACGAAATTAACCAAATTGTTTCGTGGCGTTTACTTTTTTCAATTAGGTAACATTTAATCATAACTCAAGGAGAATTATCGTTATCTGGATAGAGAAGGTTCCTCGGCCGCTGACGCGTGCATCCTGAGTTACTTAATTTTGACTTAACGCTGCGCTGATAGCTGCAGTGAGTGGCGAGACCTTGCACCACAAATAAAGTGCTCTAAATCGTAAAAAAATTACTAACATGTTCAATTACTCATCTTAATTTGAAAAAGTCAGTTGGCAATTATATTATTACAGTTTTTAAAATTTATTGATAACATAGTGTTTCTAAAGCCTTCGACTAAACAATACAATGGCTCTACATTGGCCTAACTAAGACCACAGAAATAAATGGTAGGGCCTCAAAGACTTGATTAATAATTATCAGCTTGTGACAAATTATGTACCCAGAACCTACGCCTTTTTAATATGGTGTTTGAATGAGAGAAGAAAGAAAAAAATTAAAAACTCATTACGATAAAAGTAAATCCTCATTTGACTCGACTAAAACGCTCAGTCGGTTGGACACCATCGAGCTGACTCTTTAACACGTTTATTCAATGTTAAGATTAGTAAAGACAGTGAAAATAAGGCGAACACGGATTGTAGGCGTCCTCTGAAATAGCACACGCGCGCGACATGCGGAAATGCACAGACGCTCGAATCGACGCGCGCGCACTGATCTAGAGCTTGCAGTTAACGAAATACTGTTTGAATATTGCGCACGCGACCTGCAGCTGTGTAATGGTGGCAGATATCAATATTATTTAATAACGCAATTGCATCAATTGGTTTCGAGTAATTTTTGTTTAAAAAAAATGTACAACGCCATTTACTAACTTCCTTTGGTAGTCGATATACAAATTCGATAAGAAAGTGTAACAAAACATTTTGGTAAGGATTATCATAATGATTTCAAATATTAAAATGCAATACTAAAAAGTTATTTCTTTTCAGTAAAAGTTCCACAGTTTAAACAGTACCAGATCCATTTCAGGCGGAAAAATCGAAAAACTTCACTGAATCAAGGGGCGAATATGGTACCTAAATCAACTTTGTACTCGTATTTGCTTCAAAGACATCAAATCTGTTGCTAGATCTAGCGCGTAAACACGGTCGGGTTAAAACCAGGGAATTTATTACATTTTATGCTATCAATTTCCGTTTTCTTTTTACGTTCAACTGAGTTCAGTTAACATTGCAAAATCAATAAATTATCATAATAGAAAACAGAATTTATATAATTGATGGCAAATTCAGTGCAAATTTAATATCCAATCAAAATTTACATCAAAAAGTTACCAAATGTAACCTTTAAAATCGACATGTAGCTATTTTTAACCGAGTTCTTAGGTTTCTTTTTCAACGCTATTCCTGTTTTTGATCAGAAAACATTGAATCTAGTATATATTAGTTTTTATTTACCGTTCTAAAGTCTTGATCACCCAATAATTATGAGTTACCAAAGATATAAAATTATCTATAACATAAATTAAGTATTTTTGCAATCTGTGCATATATAACTCTGTTTGTTTGTGTTAATATCGAAACAAACTGTTAATTTTTTTGATCTACAGTTAATATTTTGTTATGCAGTTCGGTATTTCGTAATAAGGCCTTTATCGGCTGGCAATGGCATTGAGAGCAAGATGCCACAAAGTGTTGTTACAATATTTGTATGCCACTGTGGCCTCACAGCTAACTGAATTAGGCAGAATACTATTACCGTTGACAATAACTTTGAGTTGTTTTGTGTGTTTACTTTAGAGGCTTACGTATGGTTAATTATGTCTGTAGTGATCTTTGGGTAAAGTATAGAAGGAATAGATATTTTAAAATCATTTTCCTTGATAGTAAATTACTCGAAAAAAGAAGTGACGGTGTAACGAAATTGTACATCAAGCAATGTAAACATAATAATATTGAAATAAATTTAACAACAGGCCTAAATTAGAGCTTAAGATTGGAATAACAATAAAAATTAAAAAAAGCCATAGCCAAAGAGCTAAGGCAAAATAGAATATTTTAGTATATTTACCGCATGGGTTATTTTTAGTTATTTAGAGGAGGCATTGAAAAATAAGTTGTGAAATTCATAAAGTGATTATAACTTGCTATGTAAGTAATAAATGAGTTGTTGCAGTATTATTGTCTTTGTTGTGGTTTCAAAATGTAACCAATTAACTTAGATATTATTGAATTTGTGGTAAAGATATGAATAACTACAGACACATCAACGCATACCTCCTATCTATTACTTTTTGGAATCGTATAATTAATAAACACTGAACTTGTCGTTTGAATAAAAATCAAACTTTATCAAATTAACAATAAGCTTTACGAACATCCAAGATAACAAACCAATCCCCTAGTCTTATCACAGCAATAAGCTGGAGAAAAACTATGACCAGCGGGCGCTAGGGCGGGCGGCGGCGGCCCGCCCTACATAAGAACTGGGTCAAGAGTAACACCAACGAAACCAACGCCAGCAGCTCGCGTTAGCACATTCTAAATTAAGAAGAACAGATAAGCTATACAATGCAAGCTCGTTAGATAAATGGCTTCCTTTTTAAACCATTCATTATGTCAAACAATTGTCAGTTAGTTACTCTTTAATTTTATTGTATTTACAGAAATATTATTATTGAATAAACTGCAGGAATCGTTACAAACAGGTAGTTTACAACGTTCTCGTTAAAAAGATGATAACTATTTTTTTAATAGCAAATCAGCCATGTAGTGCAACAACAACGGGAAACTGATTTCTACAAACAGTTAATTGAATACAAATTGTTCGATTGACATTTCTTGCGGTAAGAGAGTCTATTATTAATTCCATATTCAAACCACGAGAAACAAATGTTCTGAAAAATCGGATCACGAAACTTTAGATCGTAAAGTACCTAGTTAGTCATGTTTATAACCATTCGGTCATTACTCTACGATCGCCCGTTAAAATCGGACCACACTGGAAAGGTCAAAGTTTTTGGCGATGCGTTAAGACTATTTTATCAAACGAATTGAATTGAATCATTTATGTGTGATGTTAGCATGATTCACGTATTAGTAAAATGAATTTCAATGAAAACTTGAACCGATCCTGCTTTACCATGTGTGGGTAATAAAATCGAATGATATCGATCGGGTAATATAACTTAACTACATGTTCGTATTACTAAATTTTTAAAAATGACAAGAATAGTAATTCGAAGACTGCTGGTTTATATTTCGCTATTTATAAATATTACAGAAAACTTTTTTGAATGAGTTTGTTTGTGATTAAGCTGTCCCGATTTTTAGTTCACTGAAAAAAATATTACGTAAACGTGCGATCGTGAAAACAAACTCAAATTTTGTAATTACCAAGCTGTTTCTTAAGCTTCGCAAATTGTTCTGTGACTAATAAAACTTTTAAAATCTTTTTGCGAACTTTGAACAATTTGTAACGGAATTTTGTAAGAACTTTTATTTTCTTGTTACTAAATTTTTGAACAACTTCTTGTCCTCCGCTATCGGTATTAAAAATAACGTTTATTCATCTTTGATTAACGTGTTTTGTGCCAAGAAAATCAAATTACAATCAAGATGCACTGCCTATTCAAATTTTGTTATGCATGTGACAAAAAAATCCTTCATTCTTTGCTTGTTACCATAAAGTAGCGAAACTGAATAGTGACGTAAGCTTGTTACTCCCGGAACGCCAGACCTTGTTTTCTTGGATCATGTTCTCAATTAACACGTGGTCATGTTTCATCTCGGTTAAACCTGATTATTAGAAAAAAATCAAAGAAAGCACTTAATTATTTTATTGTCTCTAAAAAGAAAGTATTACTAGGGTGCCTTATGGTGTCTTTTAATATCGACTTAAAAAAATACTTACACGATTTCCACAAACTACAACCAACAGTTTTCCTATGTGCCTACTCTTGCTACTTGCTACATACACAAAGAAGGCACTAAAATTATTTTTAAATCAACTGACTTAAGTGCACCGATAACTCTGCAAAAATAATTGTTATTCGAGCGTCTTTAAATAATGTGTTTATTGATAGCCTAGATTAAAACAGACTGTTTATACATTTACTTTCGATATTAGTTCTAATGAAAATAAATTGAAATCATACACTTACTTATTCTTTAAAAGCACCAGCGAAGTATTGCGTTCAACATTCGAAACAAACTGCGAAAGCATACCAAAAGCTTGCCTTTAAATAGTTATACAAAATTAATCATAGAAATTCACCATTATGGAATATTTAGCCTGAATTTATTTTAATAAAAAGATTCCATTGAAAATTTCCGATTTACATTAACATTATGCCTGAATAGAATACCTACAACATCCTTAAGGTCTATAATTAAAGTGATTCATAAGGAAAACCGGATGGTATTATAAGCGATGATTTAAATTCTAATGTACATTTGATCATTGTTTCAAAGCAATAAGGTTGCAAATCGTACTTCAAATCAAATCATTACATTGAAGTTGAGTTTGTGCATAAACGAAACCACCAAGTCATAATATAACATAACGTACTTACAGAAAATGTAATTCCTATGACGTAGTAAATACGAAACTTATAATGATACATGCTTGCTTATGATCCTCAGTTCAGGTTTATGGATATACGCAAATCAAAGTAAAGATTACAGAGCTACATCTACAGCTACAACTTAAGGGCCCTATATACCTCAAAGTGGCGCCCTCATCTTAATTAAATTTATAGTAGAAGTAGTAGGCAAAAGAGCAAAAAATGGCCACTTTAGGCACTTTTGCCTTCTATTACTTCAACGAAGTGAGGAGCTCGGTGGCGCAGTTGTGTACTTTGTGTAGCGCCTACAACTTTCGCAAGGGTCGGTCATGGGATGGGTGACCAAAAATGTATTATCCCGAGCTCCTCCGTGCTTCGGAAGGCACGTTAAGACGTTGGTCCCGGCTGCATTTGCAGTCGTTAGCACCCACCAATCCGCATTGGGCCCGCGTGGTGGGTCATCATCATTATATTTACCGCAATTGTTCGGATTAATTATATTAGGTTTTAATAAAATTATGTAGAGACAAACTCTTTTTAGGCTTCCGTACCAAAATGGTAAAAAGGAACCCTTATGGTGCGACTCAGTCTGTCTGTCTGTCTGTCACAGCTGGATGACTTTTGCCCAACTATTTTGCAAATAAGAAAAGGGTAACATATGAAAGAGCGCTGCTTGCACATTCTCAAATATTTTTTTAGGCCGCATAGTTTTCGACTTTTGATGCAAAATGAAAAAAAACCGTTCTCCCCCCCAACCCTTATCTCCGAAGTTTGCATAGAGAAAAATCTGACATTATTTTATGTGATAGAAGTTTATATAAAGATTACAGAAAAAATAAATCGATGTCTCTAAATAGTAAACTTTTTCAGAATGATGATTGTGAGAGTCCGACTCGCTCTTGACCGTTTTTTTTCGCGTTCATTCGCTGCATTTAAGGTTAGGCAGAAGCTAATAATAAAGCTTGCCATTCAATAAGCATTGATAAGGAAACCAGAATAGATACCACCTATCAGCGCAAGCTGTGATCCAATATTTTCATGGTGTTACTAAGTTTCATGAAACGAAACGCAAAACTCATGTTCCTAAAGAACTGCCAATAATCCAGCACTTAAACTTAAAAATAAATAAAACTGTTTACTGACCTCACTTATGCGCTCACTAGACATAAATTAAACACTTTTTAACGGATACTAGCGCGGTTTCATTTAAAGTGCTTTGGTAATTAGTTGTTTTTTTTTGTTACAAAAATACCCCTTCTGCCGAATATGGTAGATAGGGACCATCAAACTGAACAACTTTTACTATGGGAGCAACTCTGAAATGACGATTTTTAAACTTAAAAGGTGCAACAGCTATGTACTTATGTAAAATAATATTAAGTAGCCTTTTTATCACTTTCTCATAATGAATGTAACCACGTAACGAATGTAAATACAAACACACGTATGATCTATATTTTAAAAAGGATCTTTACCGTACCGAAAGAAGTTTGCACTTAAATTGCCAGTAAACCCGAGATTACTCATGTTTAATTATCATATCGTAATCAAACCACAGCGTTGAGCAAATTTGGCTGTGGTAGGTAAATGTAGCAATTAGGCCCTACAAGATAATAGGGAGATAAAGCTATGAAATTATGTCCGAGTACGAGGTAGCTTAGATAACGAACTGCTAGATTAAGCTAAACCCACAGTTAAACTTTATTGGGCTGTTTTATTTTCGTTATTAAACTCTTAGTTCACTACCAATCATTTTTTCTAGGTATTGTTTGTAAAACATGTCGGTACTTTTTTATTTTCTTAAACTTCAGTGATCAGATACTTGGAGTATGTTTAAATTCTAAATATTATATTTAGTTATTTTTTCAGTGCTTGGAATTATCTATTGTGCATGTCTTTACCCAAGTAAAAAGAGATAGAAAATTACTTTTTAATCAAGTAGAACCGCGCTCCTTGTAACTGCATTTGAAGCGAAAAATTTAACATATTTCAATTCCTACATTCAGATAAGTAGAGCTATTATTTACTTTTAAAAGTCCTTCAACGTTTAGACAATGTATTACTTTATGAATATTGTTTTGTTAAGAATCGTGATTTATATTTATTATACGGACACAAAGAACCGCTGCCAACAATACTAATATTTCAGTTTGTTAAAATTAAAAAAACTATTTGTAAGAATTAAAGTACACAGGTACCTTGAGTAAAAAGTCTAATAAAAATTTCAAACTAAGGTTGTACCATCGGAAAATATTTAAAATATTATCGACAGTCTTGTTTAATTAGGTGCGAATGAAAATATGGAATCTCATTGCCAAATTGGCTACCATTCATAATCTTTGTGTCTATCTAGGTAGGTATATAATAAGCTTGTCTTTTTTACAGCTCTACAAATATAGCCTACTAATCAATAACATTCGCTACTTAGTTGTATATTTTAGTAAAAAGTGGGTAGGTAGTTTAAAATAAAAATCTTTTTTTTTCGATCATAGTGTTATGTATGTTTAGAATTTCCCATGTTGGAATCTTTGAAAAAGTTTTATCTCTCTTCATTTGTACTCTCTTTTCAGTTTTTAAAAGAACCTTTGATTACAGGAAGTGATCGGAAATTGTTCATTTTATTTAAACCTAACAGTATATATATACCACGACCATAGAAATAGCGCAGCTAAAATTTTTCTAAGTCTACGACCACGACCAATAATAATAAAAATCCGGTGACAAATGAATTTAAAGTTCCTGAGTGACAAAAATGAATACAATTATTGCGTTCGTTTCGTACGTTAAATGCAAAGTTTAAATGACCTGTCTGGATAGTTGCAACGTCTTTCTTACAGAAACGAAGAATCGATAGAGAGCTAGGAATACTGTTAGCTAGTCTGTAAACACTGGACGCCTATACACAGGTAAACATATGGACGCAAGTAGTTCGCTTACGCTCTAGAAAGAAAACGAGAAAATGGGAAAAACGAAGAAAACATTGTTACTAACAATTTGGTAATTAATCGCTGAAAATGAAAAAAATAACAATACGGTTAATACCTGCTAATGCCAATTAGTAAATGTTTTTGTAACAGCATTTGTTAATTTCATATACAAAAGCTACTTTCCTTTAATTAATACACAATAAAGAAGCATATTGATATCATTAGGGATAGGTTTGATACATGTAAAATTATCTACCTGCTTCCCACACAAATTAATTGCTGTGGGTTTTCATTATACGCAGATTCTCAGATTCACCTCCTCTTTGTTTGTTTTCAATTTGTCTTAATCATACAAATCATTCATACCTTCTGTATATTGGTGCTTCTTCACATTTCAGTTGCACTGTACATTCACTAACTACACTTCACTATCACTATTTTTAAGTGTTTTTACACAGACGTGGTGTTACGAGCATCGCTAGTATTGGTTTGCGGGTCCCGGGAGGTGCGCGCGCCGCCCGCCCAAACGGAAAATCCCGAGCGAGCGTTTTCAGCTAATATTAGCGATGTACGAGCGGCCCGAGCGAGCGACCGATGCCGAGTGGCGGCGCGCATGTCTGAAAAAAAACAAGTAAACATCCTTGCGCTGTATGCAGCTGAAGGGTTGTTGGTAGTAGGAACGTGGAAACGGTCGTAACTAGGGTAATATAATAACCCTTCAACATCGGCGGAAAATATAGTCCTTCATATAGTTTAATTAAAATCATGTTACAAGCTTTACTGTCAAGACTCTAACAGATAATGACGCATTCATAATAGGCCTTTAAACGAAACATAAATTTATTTAAGAAATTCTTTATTGAAGCGTTATTTGATCTCGAGTTAGGTAGTTACCTAACTTTGTTAGTGCTCGCGTTATTTAAGGAATCGAAAATACGCCTACAGATGCTACGGATGCTACGAAATTTTGAATAAGCAATTGTGATTAATAACGGCTCCTTATGACTTTAAATACTAACAAAATAATTAGTTAAATTTTAGGAAAAAATATTAGGACACGTGCAAATTGTTACATAATTGCTAAAAGATCTAGTTTTCCATTTCCATCATTTGGTTTACCTTAATGAAATAAACATAACAAATTATGTACGTGTGTTACACTCACTTTATTCGACGTTCATTGTAGGCACAACCAAAATGCAATTCAAGCTACAATACACCTTATAAACTTACCAACAAGATCCATTATATATTAAATGTCAAATCTCATTTTGTGTTTCGCCTAAGCACGTGTCGTATTTGAGTATCAAGCTCTCGTGAATGTGACTTATTTTTTATTAAGTAGTCAGTCACTATAGTTTAAAGGATTTTTGTATGTACGAATATCCTTGAATAAGTACTTATTCGTTATTTCAAATACTGACGATTCGGACGAAATAGAACGAACAGTATAGATATCCTACTAAGATTATTGTGATTCAAATGTTTTGTCTGGAACGGGTGGTAGGAAAATATAGGCGATTCAAAAGACCCTAATTATTAAGTTTATTTGAATAAAGACATTTTGACTATATAACTATTTTGATGTTTATGTTTGATACTCAATCACGCAAAAACGACGGATTTAATGGCAAACACAGAGTGTTTAGCCTGGATTAAAACATAGGATACTTTTTATCCCGGTCAAAGGTTCCCTAGACATTTTCCAAATATCCACGCGGACGAAGTCGCGGGCGAATGCTTGTACACCATATAGGTAGGTACACATGACAGCACGTCAGGCTATACTTTTAAACTGCGAAATCAGCTATTATTACGTAGGGCATAAAGGCGGTCTGTAGGTCAACATGTATAGTCTATAGTCTGAGGTGCCGTCGTGTGTACTATAATATCATGTAGTGCGCGGTTGTAATTGACATACACACTATACATTTGTTTTGTGATTTATTCATTTTTGTACTGCTTCTTGTAACTGTGCCAAAGAAAAAAAAAATAAAACATAAATTAATTAATTAAACTACAATATACGAGTACTCAAATGCACACTTGCTTTCACAGAATGCCCTTCACCATGGAAAAAAAAATTGGTTCGCGTCTCATAAAAAACTTTAGGCACAACAACATACAAAATTTAAATCTTCCAATTATTATGATACCAATGCTCTATTTAATAAATAGAAAGGTTCATTATCTACAAACAAACGTTACTGACCGCCAAGTATTTCCGTTTCCGCTTGACTGAGGCTGTTCCGGAGCGGTTAACGTAATTTAACTAATATTATTTAATACGTGATGTTATTAAAATACTGACCTGTGGTAAACATAGTTAAGGAAATAATAAGACAAATATTTATGGTGGTGTTACAGTGGTGCTGAGCAAAATAATAACTTGGGTCTTAAATTATTAAAAAAATACTATATTGAACATACCTACTTACGAGTATAGGCTGGTATAGTATTAGTACTTTCATACTAAATAACTAAGAAAAACACTCAAATATAATAAATATCTAAAAACGCATCTGAGTCTAATTTTATTCCTACGCCTGCCACTCAACCGTCCGGCTCGCGAAACCAAACAATCAGCGACATTTAAAAACTATTTTGATGCCTGAATGGTTGCATGATTTTGAATAAGAATATTAATTAAGTAGACTGTATAAGACTATAACGGGTATTACAATATCGCTATGTGTTTGCATGTGCCGGCTTAAAATAGCACTAAAGTGGTAAAAACGACCAAGGAGTAGCCATCAGGAGAGGACCAGAAGCAGAATGTTCAAAAAACTTAGCCTCATTGTGATCACCAACCCGCCTGCCAAGCATGGTGATTATGGTAAACGCCAATTAACTCTTCCCCTTTTGAGCAAAAGGCTGTATAAATATTACTGAACAGTTTATAGTCAACATTAAACATATTCGTAGCCGTAGTTATCGTAGCAGAAAATCGTAGCCACATTAACGAGTCGTATCCCGCGTATAGGGATACGACAGCACACGACCGGCAGGCATGCGTGTAGGGAAGGTATGGCTACGATACGATATTCCGCTGATGATGAAGTTTTTGTTGCTTACCACCGCAGTAGTGTCTCGGTGTCGCTTAATGGCTTCTTAAGCTATTGTGAGTACCTAAGGATATTCATCCCTAGCAGTACCTAGGGGTCACCATGCTGAGGAAGGATCTGCGTAGCATATACCACAGTTTTGTTAGTTGCTTAGAGAGTGTGTATTAGGTAGGTACCTACATACTAACCAAAGCAACAGTTTTTCGTTATCGGCATCGCAGTAGGTACACACGACGGCAACTCAGACTATACATGTTGACCTTGAGACCGCCATATGCCCTACGTAATAAAAGCTGTTTTCGCAGTTTAACTGTAATAACCAAACGTGCTGTCGTGTGTACATTTCCTTATCTTAATAAAATTCGGAATATTTTCGTTTTTTAACACAATGATAATAAAGCCAATCTCCAAAAGAGAAGAGGTGTGGATCAGTGTTTCAGGATGCTTAAAAGCATTCCCCCTACTATAAAAAACATTGTGTGGATCATAGTAAATTAAAGTAATACAAGACCATCATTTAGGCATTAAGGTCGCGACTCATGCACGACCCACCTAATTTGACACTCTTTTGACACCTAGATATTATATGTACAGCTTGGCCAGAAAGAGAAGAAATTAAATAAAATGGAACTTAAATTTTTCAGTACAAAATATAGTCAGTGTTGCCAAGTTATTCGTGATTTTGACGTGTTTGTATAGAAAGTGGCGCCCTCATTTTTTGTCAACTCTTAATGGTCAGCCGTACGATACTTAGCGGACGTAATTGTCCTTGGCCAATATGGAACAGTAAGGTTTCAGGGGATTACTGTTGTTTGCTTGGGATTGTGTTCTAACGACCGATTAGATAGTAGTTCTGTTGGTTTACGTGTAAAAATTCCCGTAAGCTCTCCGACATGCAATTAAACTTACTTTTAACAACAATTATAATGATTTGCCTAGTAATATTAACTTGTATAATATTTCGCTGGGTTGGCTTGGCAGTATGTACAGGTGAGTACTTACGCAGCAACGTAACTAAAATCATGTTCATTTTTTGGGTTGTATGTACCTACATGCAAACTTTTCAGTAGTTTGTTCCTACCAGCATAGAAGCAGAATGTTGCCGCGCTGGAACCTCACGCTCGCCATACCGGCCGCTAAAACTAGGGGCCGTACCGGCTAACTTTTCGAGCTTCGGTGGGTCTGCCGAGCTTCAACTTAAAACAGATGAATCGAAGTAAGGAGTTTCGTATTGTACTATACACCAAAGTTATTTAGAAGATTTCGATATTCGTGTGACATCATGAATTGGGGTTCGCCATTTTGGCCCGATTGGGGCTCGATTTATCTGTTTTAATTTGAAGCCCCGCAGACTTTCCGAAGTTCGATACCTTAGCCGGTACAGCCCCTGTACCTATTTTGTGTACACCTAAATCAAATCGGTCGAAAACGCTGCCGTCCTTAACTAGAAAGCCGCTGAGCTCTAAAAGAAGTTTCAGCAAAAAACGCAAGATTTGCTGTAGCAAAACTAATATAAGTACGTACAAGCTAATATAGTTACTTCTGTTATACAGACGAATGTGTCTCAAAGTAGGTTAATTGAATTTGAGCCTTGGACTAGTACTTGAAGCATTAGGTATCTGTAAAAATCTTCATAGAAACCCTTGTGTGTGTGGCAGAAAATTGTTACTGTAAAGTCGCGCAACTGGATAGTGGCGTAAGCTTGTGTTACCTACTCCAAGATGCCAGATCAGCGGCGGTATCGGCAGTACTAATTTTGTGGTATCGGCTAAAAACATTGAAGTTAATGTGTGTTTTGCTAGATGTATGTGATACTTTGCTAGGTACTTCGTTTAGGCACAAATAAAAACTTGCCAAAGAACTTATCATAACTTAATATAATTCTGTATACATATAGATTTCTATGCCAAATAATGGGAGAAATTTAAAAAAACATTCAAATGTCATAGTGACAATGACAACTGACAAGTATGTACTGTCACTGAAAACAAACATTAAACATTGCTTTGTGTGGGTTGTGTTTTATTATATTATAATATTCTTCATTTTATATGTACTGCTGTGAATTTCTAAAGCCAAACAAGAGTGTTTTTACTACACTGATCTATGGTGCTCTTAACACTTATCCAACTTTGACAATTACCTCAGTAAGTTGTCAATGATATTCACATAAGTAATTATAAAACCTGTACATACCTAATGAAATAAACGCTACTATCTATAAAGTTCTTGCTATCTATACAGTTTTTGTCTTGGTTTCTTCAAAATGACAAGTTTCCACGAAAGACAAAAGAGCCTTTTCAACCATCTGAAAGATGCTGAAGAACAATACAGCTTTTCTAAATCAAATAAAGCTTCGACCGACCAAGATTATGGAGCAATAGACAGGCGAACTTACAGAAAAGTCAAACATGAAATGAAACAGTTTAGAGGAAGGGAAAGTATATTTAAAAGACCAGAAGCTAATATACGCGAGTGCTTACGGGCCAAATCTGTACCAGACTATATGAAGAATCCTAAGAAGTGGGTTTATTACTCACTTTCAGATGTAACTTCAGATCAAATGTCTGATTCAACAAATACAGCTACAGCCTTAGCATTTATACGTGAAATGGAAGCAAAAGATGCAGCAGACAAAAACATGGAGATTGACAGTAATCAGGACGACTTTATTTTCAAGAAACCTACCTTCCGTGCTTCCCTTACTGTCAAAAAATCTCCAAACTCCAATGACGAAAATGTCACAGTAATAAAAAATAATAAAATTATAATGCCTGAATATGTTGTAGGGGTATCAAAGAAACAAGAGAAGAAACCCAAAATTGTCAGAAGAAAGTCGTTAACTAACCCTGATGATGTAGCTAAGAAAGCTGATCTAAAATTAGAGCATCTATTTGATGATAAAGAAGCCGAATAGCAAAATGCTATTCAGCTTCTTTATCATGAAGATGAATTATTCATTTATTATGAAGAAGAATTATTATTAATTTATCATATTATAAGTTAAGATTTTACCTAATAAAGTTTACATAAGTATATTACAGTTTATTTTATTTCTTATCAAGAGCTAATCTTAAGTGCTTTTTCCAACAATCAACATTGAAGTTAGCTTATAATAAAATAAATAAACATTGAAGCTAGCTTATTCTTTCTTTATAAAAATGAATTGCTGTTCCTTAGTCTGCCTAAAACTTGAAAATGGCTTGACCAATCAGAATTTTTTTTGCTGTTGTGCTGGAGTGATTTAGAAACTAAAAAATTGGGAGATTCCAGGAGAACAACTAATCGAAAATTCGACTACTGCTCCACTTTACACCCGGCCCGTGCCCCCAGGGAAACAACATAAATTCAAATTAGTGAATTCCAATTTTTTAATTTACTTATTATCATGGTTCTTTTAAGTCTTGGGCACACCAGAGGGAGTACTTAAAATTAAATAAAGGGATTTTTTTTTCTTTCATTTAAATTATATAAACTTCTTTTTTCAAACAAATACAAATATCTTTATTGACTCATGAGTTTTACATGGTGGTAAATATTAAAAGTATCATCATGAACCCTGAGGGCACTACAATTTTTTTTCAATTAAATTAAGAACTTGCTTAATTTATTATATCATTTTCAAATAAGTATATAATAAAATATAACACACAACATAGTACAATACAATTTTTTAGAATAATCATTTACAAAACTCGAAAAACTCGTGCATAGTGTAAAAACAGTTCTCCAACAAATACTCTTTCAGTTTTCTTATGAATGAATTTATATTATTTTCATCTTTAATTATTTTGAGTTTATTATAGATTTTTATGGCGTTAATGTGTAACTTAATTTGGTACTAGAAAATAAAATGATCTTCAAGTGTTCAACCTTAGCAGTGGTAAAATGGAACCATTAATATGATTGTAGCAGGTGTGCTGCACCCTAATCACAGCACTACGGATTATGCAAAATATATACCCTTTTGCCACCAGGGGCGCAGTTCAGGTATTCAGCAGTCGTCGTAAATTCAACATTGGCAATTTTGTATGAGAATTGCCAATACGGATTTCTTTTGATAAAAAGGTTTTCTTTTGATTTATTCTGAAAGATTGGAGTAAATTATAAAAAGCACTTGAAGTTGCTTTCGTTTTAGTATTCAGCTACTTTGTTATTACTCATTAAATAGATGGTGCTGTTTTGAAAATACTCGAGGTAAGATTGATAATCATAATATAAATTATAGGTGATACAATGTTCACAGGGTCTACTAGTATTAAAATAAAGAACAAAGTACTGTATAGCAGTATTTATTTATTAAATGCTGAATTATTATAAAAGATTAACACTGTGATATTATTGCAGATTCAGACTTGATTTCCAAGTTGTCAGACTGACTGTCTGTTTTATTTTCTGTGGCAAAAGTGCTTAGGTCACGCATCATTGAGTATGCATCTTCACCATCTGCATAATATTTAGGTTCAATTTCAAGAATTTTGAAGCCAAGCGAATTTGTGTAAAGGTTGAGTGCTGCTCTGTTGCTCTTCCTTACATGTAATGAAACATATTTGGCCTGAAACAGTAAGACATCTAAGTTTAGATAGAGATCCTCATAATCGACTTCTTGAAAGAAGACACTTTTGAAAGCAATAAAACATACCTGAAAGCACTCTACCATTGCGAGTGAGGCTTGATTCATCAACTTTTGTGCTAGACCAAGACGACGATGTGACCTTTTTACAGCTAGTGATGTTATGTGCCCATGTCGGTTATCTTCTCCATCTTCCTCCATTTTTGCCAAAACATAACCTGTGGATTGAAAAATTAATTATGTTAACCCTTCAAAGCCTGGAAAATGAGACACAATAGATATTCCATTGTTATCCGGCTGCCTGCGTCCGCTTGGGCATTAATGAATTAAGTATGCAACATTAACATTAGATAGTAACAAAAGTGTATAATTTTGATTATACTTTATCCTTTTGTAACCAAATTGTATTAATGGCTTACCAACAATATGTCCTTTTTCATCTTCAGCTACATAGCTCAATTGTGGCCAAGATAACCCATGGTAGAAGTAGTATTTCATTTGGTAGTTTTCTGGCAGACAGAGCAGATTGCAATGCTGCATGTTCATTAAATCACTCGGGCGTGCGCAGCGTATGTTCATTTTGATCTAAAATATCAAACTTCTTTAGAAAGTCACAAAACTACATATAACTTATACAGCAATAAAACAGAAAATATGAATCAGTATTCCAAATGTTCTAGTTTCAAACCATACCTGCTTCAAAGCAGCACAATAGTTTGTGATTTACTTACTTAATTTAATTTGTTATCAAGTACCTAATTAATGTGAAAATAAATAGTGTCATGGTAGGCAAATAACATTAAAGTAACATACATTTATAAGATTAAGAAAAGCTTTACTCTTTCCTTGCTTTTCTAAATTTACTAGGCTGCCTTATTTCAGATGCTGGAGGGGTATCAGACATACCACCCAGCAATTCCCTCACAAATCGGAACTTTGAAAGACAACACTTCCACACTATATACCAACCTAGAACAAAGAACAAAGGCTTTTAGAATAGTTCATATAACTCCATTCTATAAAATCCTTTTCTCATAATCTCTCACACAATAATATAATTATGATATTAACATAACAATTATTATCACATTAGAATAAATTACTTACAAAACAAAACAAACACAACAACTAAAAATATGCTGCACAATAGAGTTAAAATTGCTAAAATCAGTTCCTTCATAGTACCTCACTAAACATAGGCCTACAATATAATCACAACTTTACTGTACATTTACTTCAATTTGCGACTTGCGACTAATATTTTCTACTAAATTACAAATAATACCTAGCTAATCATGAGCGCTGTAAGGTGTGGATGTAAAAATATCACGCCATTTTGGACCCTAGATCCAATGATAAATAATTCACATTTACTCACGGCATACACAACAAAATTATCGACAATAACGTTTAATATTTGAGAATTATACCTTTTTGTCTCAGTGTTATCTAAAATTAACTTATTTTTCTGTAAGAAGAAAATTTGAAAATAATATTCGCTTTTATAACCTATACAAATGTGACATAAGTAATTTTTTGTTTGTTTTATTTTTAAAATTCTCCTATTCATTTAAAAGCAAAGGAATCTATGCTCACCCAGAACAACGATTTCTATATTTCTTGCATTAAAAAAATAGGTAGTACGACTAAGTTCCTCTGTCTCTAGAATGCATAACACAAAAACAAAATGTCAATTTCAATATTTTCAATGTCAAATTCTCAAAATATAGGTATTGTTTGTTTTGTTTGAAAAGATTTTTACGATTTTTCAGCTTTTCCAGTTTCGTTCCAATAATCAAATCACTCACTACATAGATATTTCTAAAATTTCATTGTTAATCTTTGGTATATCATCTTAACGCAATGGACGACGATAGCCAAGATGCAAAAATTTTAGGTTCTCTTTTGTAAGTGCAAATTCAAAAGGTTTACTTTATTGTTCTAAGAAATGTATGTAGGAGTAAAACTGTATCATAATTTTATCCTAAAATTTTATTAAACTTGGTGTAAGTGCGGCCTATGACTCTGCTACTTCCTAAACATGTCAATAGGTTAGAAGGGAAACAAATTGTGTAAATGAATAGCATTTATAAAGCTTTTTCTGTTTCATTTATAACAGGAGATATAGAAGTCCCATTTTCTCTAGAGAAGAAGTAAAATGTCTTATTAATTTAGTAGAAAAATATAAAAGCATAATACTCAGTAAGTCGATAAACAATGCAGCATGTCATGCAAAGGAAATGGCTTGGACTAAGTTGACTGAAGTATTTAATTCACAAGGCTTCAAACATAATAGGAGCACTGAAAATCTCAAAGGCAAATGGGACAACTTAAAAAAGGAAGCTCGAAAAGTAACTAAGAATCTTATGGACGTAGACCACGGAGACTTTGATGAGATTATGAGTCAGACAGTTAATTTACTTGTTGAAGCTGAGAATACATGTGAAACCAAAGATTTCTCAGATGAACTAAAAGGTAGGTCCTTAATACAATCAGTGATCTTTATTCATTTTATTTTTAAATTATTGTGATTTGATTACTTTTATCAAGCTTCAATAAAAAAAAGCTTGGATATGCTAGTAGGGTTTCTAAACAATTTTATATCAAAACCGAAATGATTGAAATAATAAGTACAATTCTGTAAAACCATTGCAACATGAATTAATCCAATTCCAATTTATTTACCTTCTTACTTCTTATTGTTTTATAGTTACCTACTAAGCTATTGCATTAAAAGTCTGTTTTTTACATTATTTTTGATATCAAACATAATTATGTGGGTAGTTTGAGAAAGTCACCAACCAATGCCCTACAATTTATTATTAAGGGTAGTAGTATTTATGCATAAAAAGAAATTTTTAGTTTTAAATCTCATGAAAGTTGTAAAATAATTAAATTATTTTGTTGATCATGATGTCATTGTGACTTCTACTTTAATAATTTTGTATCTACTGAGTTTTTAAATATTCTTGTTTAGTTCTAGAAGAGGAAGAACCAAAACTACAAAAAAAATATTCAGAAAAATATTGGGATGCAAATACTGAAAAAGACTTAAACACATCATCAGGTATTACCTTTTCTATATTAACATCCATTGGTAAAATTAAAAGTTGTGTTATAATTATTTAATGTAAAACCTAGGTTAAGAATTAGGAATTCTAAAACTATATTTGGATGAGCTGAACTTTGATTGTGATAAGTGGTATAATAATTATAGGTACTATTTTCTAATACAGTGGTTCCCAAACTGTGCGTCACGACGCCTCGAGCGTATGCTCAATCGTATGTCATTCAAAAGCTATGGGTATCTTCTTTTACAAGGGAACTGCAAAAAAAACATTTTTTACAACATTTTTTATTTCTTATGAACTGTACGCGCGAAAGTCTTAGAAGTGTATATGTAAAGGAAGTCGCAGTATAAAAAAGATTGGGAACCCCTGTTCCAGTATATTATTTAAAACCATTTTGTTATCGTAAATCTCAAATATTCATATACCTAATTGTATATATTATGTCAATAACATTCTTATTCTCGGCTTGTCTTTTTGTAAATTAAACATACAGTAAAAGCCTAGCTTTTTCATATTGTAAAATAAACATATAGTAAGTCTTAAATATTTTTTAAACGAGTTTTGTTTTTTTGTTTCCAGAAGATGTCCATATCCAAAGAAGGTACTTAACATAAGATTTAAATCACTAATAAGATAAAACATTGAGGAATTGAGTTACATCAAAGCTCTTATTTTCTAGGGTTGGCATTAAAAGATCGGTGAACTTCTCACCACAAGAGTGTAGTATTCTACTGAATTGTGTAAGACCAGAGAAGAAATATGTGTTTTGCAAACTAACTACCAGCAAAGCAAACAGACTGAAAAATCAGGCTTGGTTAAGGGTAAGTTTAATTATGAATTTGTTAACAATTTTTTTATTAGAAGATATAATGCTTGGACACAGAATTATAGTACTGACGTTCAGAACGGCCACACTCCGCCTCCCGCCGATCTGCGATACCGCACCTCCCCCCACAATCGGTAGTAAGATCAGAAGTTCATTCTCCAGCCGTGACGGGCGCGCGAATTGTTTGTACTAACGTACGAGCTTAACACATTTCAAGAGTCAACCCTGAAAAGTTCACGCACACATTTGCAGCTTGTACAAACGTAATCTGTTTTTGTTGTAGTTAAAACGCACTTTTTGTATGGAGTGTCCGGGTGTGGCTTGGTTTCACCATGACCAAGTGTAAGAAAGATCTTGGAATGCTACCCATGTTTTAAAACACTATATTGGTAATCCACCATTATGATTTTGTGTTACTTTGCAGATAACTCGTAGTTTCAATAAAATAAGTCCACAGAAAAGATCAGTTAAGATTTTACAAACAAAGTTCACGAACATGAAGAAGCTGGTAAAGAAAGAGACCAGTTCCTTCTTCAATAATGAGAAGAAGTATATGAAGTTAGACGATAATAGCAATGATAAGGTAAGTATTTTCTATTTATGCTAAAGTACTTATCAAAAAGTTTGTGACTTGTTATTAGAATGAATCAGATTACTCTAAGTTCTTGAATGTCGACTATTTTAAAGTACTTATTTACTTTAACAAAATATAGGTCTGATTATTATAAGCTGACGAGTGGAAACAAATTTTTCATGAATGTCAGCTTACTTCGATGGGTCAGCGACCCAAAGTATGTCTTGGCCTCCAATACTAGAGCTCGCCATCTATCGGTCTTTAGCTAATATTATTTTTGTATGCAATTAACAAAAATAATATTTTTAGTTAATAAAATCAGAGCCAATATTTGACTTGGAAGATGAAACTGAACAAAATTGTGATAATGATGAAGACGAGGACAATGACCCAATGGAGAGTTTTAATGGACTTCACAGTAACAACAACAGTCGCCAAGAGGCCCCAGATCCACTTTCTACTGTCCTTAGCAGTGATTCAGGATTTGGTAAGTAAAGATTAACCTCGAACATATTTGTTATTACAGATCACACGTGGGTATGTGTATGCATGCGTGCATGCGAGTGTGTCCCGTTTTCTTGTCAGCATTTTTGTAATTTCTAAAAACCATTGTAACTATTCAATAAGTTTATGAATTGGATATTTTATAAAAAAAAATGCCGTATTTACAGGTTTCATAAACAATGACTCTGGAAAACACAATGAAGATAAGGAAGTAACAAAATTAAAATCAGAATTATTACAATATCAACTAGAAAATGCAAAAGTAAGTAAAATCTAATTCTTGATTATATGATAATTCTATGTGTAAGCACAGGCAGGCAATCTGTAACTTTTTTTAAACAATATGGGCCAGATTCGCAGGTTCCGGATAAGTTTAAGATAAATTACTAGGTTACAATGACAACAGGCTCGCCCTACTATCTTATAGTCAATATTGATTGTAGCTTTTATTTCGATATTGTTCTTATCAAAATATATTGACCGAAAAATCTAATTAGGATAACACGTCTTCTTCTTAGTCAGTACACTCTTGGCAAAGTGGTTAGTGGGGTAACACAATTGACCATTTATTTATGCTTCCAGTTAGAGAGAGAGCGAATAGAAAGAGCAATGCGTGCTGAAGCAATAGCCAATGAGACAAGAGCGATAGAATCTGCCCTGCGCTTACGAGCAGCGCGCCTCCAAGCGATCGAAGCGGCCATGAAGTTACCCCCCTCGCACCCCGCGCTACAGTTCACGCCCGAAGAAGCGCGCGCGCAACATTACTTAAACCAGTACCAGACTTGAGGAGATTCAAATAGATCTATTTGAAAATGACTTGCGAGTCTATAGGCTCGATAAATAATGTGACCGAAGGTTTAGATGGGATACTGCAATAGCGGTCCAGTAGATTGAAAAAGGATAAATCACGGTGAATATTTTTTGTTTTTTTTTAATTAATACTGATTACAGCAATGGATCGTTCTAATTTTAATAATTTCAAATGCAGGATATAAAATAATGAAAAACACTGAGATAGATACGAAAATTTGTATATTTTACTTGATTGCGTTTTACAAGATGATTAAATTACAATTCAATAAAAATTATTATTTTTAATATGCATTTGTACAATTTCATCTATTCCTAACTAAACTACGACGTCTATGAAATATATTACACAATACTACTAATATACAACTTGTTTTTACATTGATATCATATGCTACCTTCTATGCCATATTTTTAAAGTACAAAATGTAGGTACGTACATACAGTAACGCTATTGTAGGCAGTAAATATTAAGTAAAGACAAGCCACATTGATTATAAAATAATGTTTGAAATAATTTAGATTAATTGAGCATGTCTAGCGTTGAATCAGTCGCGTTACTTTTTATTATTGTTATTGTTGTTACTCTTTCTATTACAATCGGCAACAAATAATCACAATAGATTACCATACCAAATAATGACAATCAATTTTGAACTTTACGACTTATTAATTAAAGTTTAAAATCAATTGAGGATGGACAATTTTTGATAACCTCTGGAGATGACACCGTGTGTACAAACATAGTGTTCAACCCAGAATGAATACTTATGTTCTAGTAGTGACAATTATATAGGAATCAATATGATAGGAAGTTCGTAAGTACTTGTAACGTGTCGCAGAATTGCATTGAGGAACTTTCTCACATTAGATTTTATTGTAATTTCGATGTTCTG
Organism: Catoptria pinella; assembly: GCA_963556745.1. Classification (NCBI taxonomy): domain Eukaryota; kingdom Metazoa; phylum Arthropoda; class Insecta; order Lepidoptera; family Crambidae; genus Catoptria; species Catoptria pinella. The sequence continues at coordinate 4,830,945 of OY750771.1, forward strand.
CGGTCTGAATTAGTCTATCTTGTAATTTTCTTAACTAGTCACGCGCAAGTTACACTGGAATATTAGACACGATTCTGGTAAACACTCACTAAAATTAAGTTTAAGTAAGGTTAATTTTGTTTATCGATAGAAATAAGTGTACTGTACTTGTGATTAGTTAGTTAGAGAGTATGTATCGAAATCGAGTCGGTGAGTCAATAATTTAAGTAGTTGATAATAAAAGGTTAGAACACACTATGAGCGGACAAATAAAAAAATGCAATTTGGTACGATTGATTGAAAATATTTCGTATAAAATGTATAAAGGAACGTTGATTTATTTATCGAATTTCCTCTCATAGTATGTTCACCTTTCAAAATACATAACACCAATATTATGAGCACGTTTCATAATTGAATTACAAACATTGTTATCGTCATGGAACGTAAATGCTCACAGCACAAATCAGTCAATAGACAAAATGCGTTACTATACTAAATTATTACTGCGTGTTACATGTAACGTATCGGAGACTTGTTTCAAAGAAACCGCTACAACCCAGCGACAAAAGAAGGTCGCGCGTCAACATTCACATACACATTCTACTTTTAGATAAGATATTGTTGCAAAATTGTATAAAACTGGACGGACAACTCAACTCACTACGGCAAATGAGCATCCAGCACTCTAAAACTCTTACCGATCCCGTTTTAAAGTAACAAAACAATTTAAGAGTCCGGCGTACAGTGATCTTCCCATACAAACGTAATACCAAAATGATCTATTAAATAAAAAATCCAAAGTACCAAACCAAATAAAAATTAATGATATTTACAGTTTTGTATGAAAAAATGTAATTGTTATTTATTTTGAATTGGGTTAGTATTTGGGATTTTTATTTAATAAAACCCTAGACAAATACTGTCTTAATCCGAATAACATCACATCAAGGGTTAATTATGCTCAAATTGCAAATCATTTTGGTATTACGTTTAATGGGAATCTCACTGTTCGCCGGACTCTTAAGTAATGGCAGCCTTCGTTTTTAAATATGCTTAATCTAAATAGAAACTCGGTTATTCGTGATCGCGTTGGCAGTCTACTAACTTTAGTATTGTACGTCCTATGTCAAAGTTTTCTTTGGTAATGTAGCGTACGCTCGGATATACGTTCGCTTGCGAGCGGTAAGCTTACGTCGTAACATTTTTTAAGTTACAACGATATAATTATAACATTGAATATAGTCCATCATTAAGTTATCATCGCATCTTCTCGCTTCGAGCGCAGTCCATAGGGAAGTTGCAACTTTCCACGGTCCGGTAATTTTGAACCTTAGGAAACCGAAGCGGCTTTGAGGCGTTTCTTATCGCCCGTTGGGTGTCCTTTCGAGGCGTTTTTACAACGCGGTCCGCTTATATCTGTAAGGATGCTAGTGAGGGCGTGACGCAGTTGCTGTGGGGGGTAAGTGGGGTTAGAGGGGTGGTGGGGGCGGACGGGGGGACCGCGGTGGCCGGGGTCAGTGGTGTGTCAGGGTGCACTAATGGAGGGTCCGCGGCTCTGACCAACACCCGCCGTAACTCGTGGGCGCGGGCGGCTAAAACTTTTGCTGCCTCCGCCATCTCTGCGACGGCGCTCGCGCACGGGAACTGCTGCGCGGCCGCTTTCGTCTTCGCGACGGTCGTGGCTAACGCGTCCGATAGCGCGTCGGAACATCGCAGTGCTCTTGATTTGAGGCTTGCGTGTTGGGCGCTCCTGTTGACAAATTAATGCTTTATATAGTCTTACATACTTACATATGTTAATAATAGCGCGATGGCGCAGTGGCATAGCGCACTTCGATTATGAAGGTCAAGCAACTTTCGCAAGGGGCGGTCATCGGATAGGTGACTAAAAATTATTACCTCGAGCTCCTCCGTGCTTCGGAAGGGACGTTAGCCCTAGGTACCGGCTACATTAATTTGCAGTGGTTATCGTTAACACCTACATGAGCGCCGCGTAGTTGGTTATGGCCCATTTTTCTTATCCAACCATAATGGCCGGTCCCCACGCAGCGACTTTGATCAACGGCGACGAAATAGGGTATTCATACTCTATGCTGTGAGCCGCGCCGCGCGTCACCCGTTCGTTTGTCCACTCAGCAGCGATGTCGCTAGTGTCTTTTCAGATTTACAGCTATTTTAGTCGCGACAATTTTAGTCGCGACAATAAATCGCTGCTAATATTCACGTCCACACACCGATTTTGACATCGCCAGTGAGTCGCCATCGATCAAAGACCGGCCATTAAGGATGGCCTATGCCCCAGCAGTAAAAAAGGCAAGTGAACTAATATATTACCTATGCACTATGTCGCCGACGTGCACGATCCGGTGCGCGCTGAGCACGACGAACTTGCCGTGCGCGAGGAACACGTCGGGCGGCTGGCCCATCTCCACCGTGCGCAGGAACGCTTCGAGCGCGGTGGCGAGGTGCGCGCCGTACGTCGCCGTCTGCGCTGCGTAGAATGCTGCGAGTTTGCGGTCGTCTGCGGGCAGGAGCGTCGCTGCCGCTACTGCGCTAACCTGTTATAATAGAAAGATAATTGAAGATGATATTTAGAAAAAGAGGTTTTCAATCTTGAAAATTAATAGAGAGCAAGCAGAAGTCCGACCACGTGAATAGTCTTTGCAAACACTCTGGATGTGATATTACTATTAGAGTGATAACTTTTATTTATTAATAGAATTAATAAATAATAGTGACTCGGTAACTAAGCGGCAGAGCATTGGACTGGACATCCAAAGGTAAGTTCGAATCCCGTCCTCGAATATGATGTGGTACGAGTCGTATTTTTTCTAGTATATTATTTAGTATTGTATAACTATTGATTACTTAATCTGTGCCAGCCGTTCCAGCGTTGCCGATCCTATCCCATCGTCTACTCGGGAATAGCCATAGTTTGCTCTGGTTCCTTATATGATAGAAAACCATTTCTAAAGTGTTTATGACTTGTTCACATAACTCTGATTTGCTCGGAAGCATCGTTTTGCCACGTTCCCCTTAATTTTATAATGTCAGCGTACCACTGAATCACGATATAATATAACGATCGTACCGCTGAATCACGATATAATAAAGCGATTTATCACACAATGGATTTTGACATTTGAATATCGACAAATCGCTATAGGTACAGCTTGCGCAAAATAACACCCATATTTTAGTACCACGTGAATTGCGCAGTAGCAATTTTAGGTGCAAAAATGTTTAATACGCAAATCATTGTCTATGGTTATATAACGCTAGCTGTATCATATTGTGTTTCGGTGGTCATGCTAGGAGCAGATGACCATCAGATATGATAGCTCACCTCGCCCGCATGGTCTGCGTCCCTGACTAGTGCGTCGAAGGAAGCCCTCAGCTTGTCCGGTAGCGCGTCGCGGATCTCCGCATTCCGGCGGCCGACCGCCGCGCGCGACTCCAGACGGACGTAGTCGTACTCCTCCGTCCATTCGTGCTCCGGCGCTGAAATTGTCGCCGACCTCCTGTGAACAATTTTGTGGATGGTTGATTGTGGTAGCTCTTTAAATGTTTTCCGTAGATACCTTTAATATGAACTGTAAGAAAATTCAGTTGACGGCAATTTTGCAACGTTATAATGGAATGGTGATGATTTGAATCAATAAAGAAATGCGTTAAAAATAGATGAGATTACCTTGACTTCAAGGTACGAAAAACCTTGTTGTTTCTCACTTTTTCCGACTAGCAATTTGCCAAAGCCAACAAGTTCCAAATTATTTTTACTGTGAAAGTTGCATTAGTCCATAGTCCTTCGAGCCGGATGATAAATTCCTACTTAATAATACAAACAGCTACTAACCTAAACAATAGCGAAGCGTTTCCATTAATGAACGAAGCAGCTCTTCTCACGTCTTCAGTTAAGGACCTCGCACATGCCACCAACTGGTCGAGGGCGTCTTGCGTCCCGTCAGTAGGTTCTCGGTCTCTCTCGAGGCGTTCTGGTGCCCAGTCACCTGCGTCCAGCGCGCTCGTCGCCTCGTGCGTTATACGCTCGGCGTCCTTCAGGGCTTTCACTAGCGGCCTTAATTTTACTGCGATACCTGTAATTAAAGGATTGGTGAATATAATGGAGAAGTAGCCTATCATGTGCGGTCATCAATTTGTTGAACAAGTTCATTTACAAGACTTTAATAGAAATAACCGCGTATATTACTCCCTTAGTAAGCGTCTGACTGCTGAATATTCTCAGTCCTAAATAACTAAGTTTACCTTTGTCTTGCGCATCGTGCGCGTTGGCCAGCGTGGCGTCCGCAAAGACAGCCAGGTCGTGCAGTGCGGCTCGCAGCCTCGCGCCTGCCACGCGCACGTCGAGCACGCGCGCGCGCAGCGCCCCGCGCCGCCGCCACCCCGGCGTCACGTACGACAGCAGCCGAGACACTGCTGCTGACGCCTCCTCCTAAGAGCGGGACATAATATCAGAACATCCGGCTTGAAGGACTAATAAAAAATTACAACTTATAGAGTTAAAATAAAACGGTTAAAGCTTGGTTTCTACTGCCAAAGGGTAAAGAAAAAGTACTTTAATAGGAGCTTGATGAAAAGCACTCCGTTTATCTTCAATAAAGTAGCTATTATGTACGAAGTAAACTTAGTACCTTTACTACATTAGCAATTCTAAGCATTATCTAGAAGCCCAGAAGATAACAGTTTCAATTTTATCTGGGTTAAATGAAGACTGGGATAACAGGTGAAATTGTTAAAATAGGTTCTTCTACTGTGAAACCCCTGACGTATGACTAAGCCACTCACTTGTAATCTTTCTAGCGCCTCAAGCGCTGCGTCGCAGGGTAGAGGTAACGCGCGCGACCGTGGCACGTCATACGTGCTGGAGGCCGACGCAGCGGAGTGAACTGAGCTGCCGGAGTTGGCTGAAGCGCTGGAAGTGGCCGAGGTGAGGCTGCCCGTGCCGCTGCATGCGGAGTCGGCGCTGGCGGGCCGGGGCGCGCGCGGTGCGTCGTACCAGTCCGTCAGCGGTCGGGGACAGTCGTACGTCCCGATGCGGTTCACTGGCATGGGGGCTCGGGGCACGTCGTAATGTGAGCACTCTTCATTCTGAAAATTGCAATGTTAGAAAAATATCATAAGATGTCGCTGAATATATTGATTTTTCATCAACCTATTGCCTTACAGAGGTAAAAAAATAACTTTTAACCAGATTCCATTAGTAGTTTATGATACAAGGTTGGTAAGGAGGTTTTTAAAACGAGTGTAGATCAACTCCCTGCTGAAAAAAATCAACAAAAGAAGATATCTTTGGCATACATTCTTTCCTGGTTAACAGTAATATTTTTCTGATTGTTCAATATATTTATTCATTTCAATAAAATTATTTAAATTATTTTCAACCTCACACAATTCCTACGAGACAATATCGACCTCGTATATATTACTTTTGATCAATCTTTTAAAATTGAAAGATTCCCATACATTTAGTACCTATGAAGCACAGAACACATTTAGAGTGCCTTTTTTTTATGCCGAAGAAAAACGGCTTTACGACATTTAGAGTACCTGGGTATGGAGACCTAGTATAAATAAGTCTATGATGGAGACTGACCGACGAAATGACCACGAATATTGACAGTAACAGACGTTGCCAAACTTATGTTCATGGCTTGAGTAGCAATAGAGACGGCTATGGCTGAGCGTTATGAATGTTATGCTGTCCTCAAGGTATTTTTGTACAACAGGGTCACCTGTTAAAAAACACTAACCACACCATCACCTTTTGGGTGATTGATGGAGACAATTCTCTCCACCATCTCACGGAGCCCATACAAAATCCCCGTCAAAAATAGCCAATACCAAATTAATAGAATACCTGGAGTTTCTAGCCATTACAAATAAATCTGTATTATTTCCTCGTCAAAAACTATGTTTACCTTAGCAAAAGGCTGCGCGGGCAGCGGCTGGTGCGCAACCGGCGGCGGGGGCCGCGCGCGCCGCCGCTGCATCGCCGCGCCCGCCTCGAACACGCCCGCCACTATCCGCAGTCTGTTGCCCGGACATATTCCCTGTGGATTTTAAAAACATCAGTGACTAGTTTAACCAAGATTATGAGCTCTACCTATCTTTTCTGCAAAATCGCGTTCTCTGCAGAAGCAGCTCACGGCAAAAACATTTGATATTAAGTTATCTAAGCGTCCACAGATCTGCATCATCAACGCGGAATCAATAATTCCGTTTATGATACGATGCGTGCGTTGCATGCATGTGGCCAGTGGACGCTAGCTTCAATATTTTGTTAAGATATCCTGTGCGTGCAGTGCAGAGGAATCAGTAATTATTCAACTCAAACATACCGAGTTTAATAATAACAGAAATTGTTTTAAAAGCTTTTAAACAAAAAGCGAATATAGAATGCTTGACGGCATGTAAGCCTAAAACCGTTGAATGGAATAACACCGAGTATTTTGGCCTCAGTTATATAAGTTTTTCCATGAAAACACGTCACTAATAACCACCACGAATTTACAAAAATTATCAGCTTAACGTCTCAATTATAATTATGACGACGCTTAAAGTGTGTACGTGAGATACGTCATAATAATATCCTCTTTGTTATTTATTATAATTTTATTTATACCTACATTCTACAGTTAAACTTTGATGACTAAATTGTGTGAATCAATTATATTATGTTCAAATTTTTTATCATAGCGGTGGCCAGATCGATTTTCATACAAACGAGGGAACTTTGAAGCCATTGGTGCTCCGCCAAGGATTGACCTAGCTGTGATCTGATGATGGCCATCCAGGGAGTGAATGGAGGAGATTCAGATCGCTTTACACACCCAACTGATCTGATCAACATTCTACCACCACCAACCAGTCGAATTTCATTTGTATGAAAATCGACTGGTGTTCTTAATTATCTGGCCACCACTGTATGTTGCTTATTTGCAGACTATGTACAGCACAGAAACTTATTAGAAAGTCATCACCGCCCTAGATAGGACTGTGCTCACTCGATGAAATAGTGACACGACGATATCATCGTCGCGATTAACTCGTACAATAGGTAGGTACTTGTAAACTGTTTGTTTGTATGAACAAAGCGTCGATAAAATGTGTCTTCTCTAATGTTCCGGCCACTCGTTCCGTCCTACTCGCGCACTTACCAGCACAAATAAGTGTTCTGCTGTTTCTGCTCTAGTACCTACCGTGAGCGGGTCGCCGCGCTGGAACGCGAGCTCGTACGGCGACTTGGCTATATCGGCAGAAGTGCCAAAGATAGCTCTCGTGTCGGCAGTAGTTGGTAGGTGTTGTTTACCTGTCGTCCTCTTAGCGAACACAGCCACCACCCCTCGCTGCCGCCGGTGTTCTGCTCCAGCACCGTGAGCAAGTCGCCGCGCCGGAACGCGAGCTCGTCCGGCGACTCGGCTATATTGTCGTACAGAGCGCGCGCCATGCACTGCAACAACAGAAAACAGATGGTTAACGAAGAATAACCTCACGATGTGTAATACTTAAGCTAAAAAAGTACGCTGGAATTAGTATTCTTTGATCTTCTATTGGAGCACTGAGGCTTCGTAACGTTTTGAATGCTTATGTAGATAAGCAATATTTTTCTTTTGTGTAACAGATAGGAGTTTATTATTACCAGACGACTGAACTGGACTACAGGCAAAGATCTCAAAAATCTCTTTACAATATACGCTCAAAGAAACCATACTTCGAAGGTAACTCGTAGAAAGACTGGCAAACACTTTAAATTCAATTTCTTAAAGAAACCAGTCTTTATATTTAGAATTTTTAATAAATCCCAAAACTGTGCCTGGGGTGACTCGTATGAGCCCTCGATGTGCTTATTAACATTCGACACCGTCTCGCCCACATTAGGCACACGCGCCTGCGCAGCTGGGTGATAATGGCGCAGCGCATTGTGCAACAGTGCAAGCTGCCGTTTGTTGGGGCAGGCCATGTCCGCTTCCAACGCATTTGTGCAACCAGACACTGATAACTGGGCTCGTTTGTGTCTACCGTATATAATGCAAATCACGGAAATCGATAACACAGTTTTTCTCAATTTTAACTTTTGACAGCATTAACCCCCGGTTTCTAATTGAATTCGGTTTCCTTTACTTATCAGATGTTTATCTTTATAGGACCCGGCCTCACATTATATGGTTTAAATTTGATTTTATTACTTTAAACATGAAATAAAACACTTTTAACGGATACTAGCGCGGATTTACTGAAAGTACTTTGGTAATTAGTTGGTATTTAGTTTGATTTTTTATTTTCTCGACGTTTCGGCAGCCTTTGCAGCTGCCGTGGTCACGGGGGACGTACCAACTAATTACCAAAGTACTTTCAATAAACCACTGATAGTAGGTACCTCAGAAACCGGGCATAAGCAATGCTTCACCTATGGGTGAAAAATCCCTAATCGGAACATTAGGGAGACTGATCACCCGTCCGGCTTCGCTGGCGTCCCCCCTTCCAAATAATAATGCTTCACCTAATTAACCCTATTTAGTTAGCCTCTCTTTAGTAGTTACTTACTTATTTGATATAAATAAAAAAATATTCTGCAAAATCTTACACTAAAGTAGGAACTATTAATACAATGCAAACAAATAAGCATGACACGAAACAAAATTATGAAAGACCGACCTTTTTCTTCGACACTCGAAAGCTCCGTCTAATAAATCCTTTGCAATTGCACATTATCGAATTTTTTATTTCAATAACGGTCACCTTAACACTTCTGACACTTAGAACACTCATTTAATTATCCTTTTAAAATTACTGATCGATCTTTACTTTTCGTAACTTCGAAAGTTCGTATTTGTAATACCCTACGTCAAAAATTTAACCAAAAATACTAATTCACTATAGTTTAAATAAATATAATATGTATTCTCAGTTCAAAGAGAGCAACGTGACTGAAAGATGTGAGCTCATAACTGCCTCCATTTTAATGTAATCAAAATAACAAAATAATAATATTGGTTAATTCAATAGAACTGCGGCGGCGCGGGCGCATGAGTCGAGTGACTCATCTCATCATCAATGAAGTGACGTCATCTTAGCTCGATTAGTTTAACGTAATGTTATAATAATAATTAAGTATTGTCTCAAATTTTGTTATTACCATTAAGTTAACGATATTTTAAATTAGAGGAAAAAGGGTTGATATAGAAGAATATAGGTAAGTAATAGGTACCTACCTAATTTTGTTAAGGCCTTATTTTAACCTACTTAAATACTAAAGTCTTAAAAAAAATAATTAGAGGAGCTATAAACTTTAACTAGTTCTGACTTATAAGTAGTCTTTAGAACTTAAATCACAGATTAGCTAGAGTCTAGACGCTGACCTATTTTATGGAAAGGTCCGAAGGTCGAGTTACGAGTTCGAATCCCGGCATCTCTATCTATACCTACTAACTTTGCACCACGTATTTTTTAATACCACACCACGAATCTTATACCGAGATCATCTATAATGCACCATGCAAGAAAGTAGTTTCTTGCATGGTTTCTTAAATAGAAACGAATGGTGATTTGAATGCCTGAAGAGATGACGAAGATGCCAGCCGGATGCCATGGCGAGGTGGCGAGGTTAGTGTTGTATGAATCATGGCGCCGCCGCCAGTTCGTAAGTTCCCGGAATGTACCGACGCGACCTTACAAAATCTTGTGCGGTTTTCTCATTGCATTGAAGTCGATGACCATACTACTCCAATGAGGTTCTAAATATACAGATTGGTCATTTCCAAAGCGGCCAGCATTAAAATACTTAATAAGATTGTTTGTCTTGTACAAAATATCTTTTTTTCATATTTTCTCTCATGAATTTGCTAAAGATTACCAAAAGTTTTTGAAGATTCAAAAGGTAGTTACTTAATTGTTAATTATTGTTGTCCTACTTTTATAATCCTAGCTATGACAAATTACCTACTTTCAAAAAACTGACTTGAAATTTCTTTATGTAATGTATTAAATACGTTATTTTAATTTTTTAAACGTTACTTACAGCAACCATTAAAAACATTACTTATTTTATTTATGTAAAAAAGGTAAACCCTAGTTAGAATTATCTTAGTGAAATAAAAGTACCTAACTATAAATGATCTTTTTCCTGTTTTGAGACTGAAGTCTGAAGTGCAAAGAAAAGGAAAACAAAGTGAATTAGGTAAGCAGTTATTTCAAATAACCACAAATAGGTATAACACGATCACTTATTATTTAAAAAAATGAGTAATATTTCTTAGTTTGCGGTCAAACTGTAACGAAGAATTTACCTACCATTTAAATGGATTATTTATTTTTTATTGTAGCGCCATCAAAAGCTTTGATGAAAATAATAAGAAAACTTCGCAGTATTTTAGCTATAATTTTACCTTGTCTTTTCTTATTGAATACTTAATCGGTTTTCAGTCAATCAATACACAGCCTAGAAATAGCTAAAAAAAATTACTAAGCTTCTTTTTGTTCATAATGCGCAACATTAAAGTAACCAAGCATAGATACCAAGAAGTGAAATTATGCCGTTCTACAAAAGGGTCAATTTCAACAAGTGGTGTTTTTTCTTTCATTTCGGTTGAATTTTTTATTATAAAGTTTTTTTAAATTCTAACCGTGGTTTATTGTATTTCTTTATACTCTAAATGCACATATTTAACACCATCAAAATATCTTTACAGACTTATGAGGTATACGTGTTTAAAAATGTGATGTCACCGAAATGAAACGGTCGTTAACCGAAATGAAATAACTAGTCACCGAAATGAATGAACTTATACACCGAAATTAAAATCCACCGAAGCAGCATATACAGGTGTACCGCAATACTTATACAGGGTATTTGTTAATCCCCTTATAATCCCGTATATGATAGATAGCATTATCATGCATGCATACGATGTCATGGGTGAGTAAGACGTGAGTAAGGTAATCGGTCCGGTAACAACATCTTTATCTGACCCTACCCTACTGTCAACTTCACCTGCACGCACAGGTGGTTCGTACGAATAGCTTGCGGCAATAACCTTCCAGTCGTCGTCATGTTGCTGCTGAATAACAGACGAGGCTCTGACAACCGAGCAATGGCAGTACACCATAGCCAGCCGTGAAACCAATTGGAAGAGGCTTCAGTGACCCTTAGAATCTAAATCACTCCTTAAATATTTGCCTGGTGCAGAAGGCAAAAGAAAATCACTGCACTATTACTTATCCCAAGAAAATTATCATGAAATCACAATCAAAGATCTTAAGATGGCTATGCAAATCCGCTTAGCAACCGGCGCCGTACTGCGTCTGGGGCAACGGTGGAAAATTGGATACCGGCCATGACGTTGTGAGAGATCAGGTAACGCATGGAATAAAATACTACTTGTATCTTAATTAAGCTGCGGCAAGTCCAGAGGAAAGCTACTTGCAATGTACTTGGCTCACTACAGCCCGGGACTAAAGATCTTGGAAAAATAAATAACCAGATGTGAACTGGACATCTGCGGGCTCAGTGAAACTCATTGGAATGGAATGGTCATTTACCCACCGAGACACACGCCATCAACTTTTCTGGCAATGACAACATGACCCGAAATAGAGTTGCCGTCCTTCTTCCAAAACTCATAAGAAACACACATAACCAATCTGCAATCGAGTACTGAGCATCAAGCTCAAAGCAGCGCCAGCACTGCAACGGAGGCTGACCTGGAGAGTTTTTATGCCGAACTGGAGAGCGCCATGAGCAAGATCTGTTTTTTCCTGTTTATTCTGCTTCATGGCGATCTGTGTATTCACAATAAGTTATTTCTTTGGCTGATCCTAGATCTGGACTTTACACATCTAAGAGAGCCAAATCTAGTTGTAAGATTTCTTTACAGCTAACACTCTTTTTGCCTATAAGATCTTTTAAATAAAGTTGAAATGTCATGTCGTTTCAAACGGGCATGTTGTACACCTTTCTCTTCACTTAGGGTCTTAGCCAGTTTGTTCGCATGGGTAACAACCCTGTCTTGGTCTGTCTTTTTAGTGTACTGGGCTATTTCTTGCCGAACTGTGTTTATTTTAAGGTCTAAGTATGTATACTTGTTGCTAATGCACTGGGGGGATAAAGAGCATTGTCCGTAGTGCTTTGCTTTGAAATCTTTCTAGGATGTCTATATTAGCATGGTCTCTAACAGATAAATGTCTGTGTAAATATTTATTTTTGTGTTTTATTTCCTGCATGATGTTGTTTTGTGTTTATAATCCCTATGTCTTAAGTATTTGTTTTTTTTTCTTTTATTCTATAATTTATCATCACGTACATGTCTGTTTCTATCACTCCTTGACCCTGTCATAATACCAGTGCTTTTGGGTCATTCTAAACATCACAAGAATGACCCAGAAGTTAATTTTGCTGAGACAGGGCCAATTAGCAGCACACTTCAATGCTAAAGATTGGGGCTGACTTCCACCGACTAAGATTGAGACTAGAGTCAGTGCGATAAAAGAGGTGAATGCCTGATGCAATTTGCGGCCGACAAACAGCCTGTTCCAGAATCACCCTAGAAGACTTTATACCTGACGACAAGTATCTTAACCAAATTGACTTCATTCTAATTGGATCTCGATAGCGGATATCTTGCGCTGATTGCGGGTCAGACCACCAAATTCTTATCTCCAAAGTACGGCTAAAACTGAGAGCAGCCAGAAAGATAGAGAAATAAAAGAATCTAAATAGAGAATAACTCAAAGTTTATAGCAATACTCGAACAGAATTGGAGTCTATGGCTGTCCATAGACTCCAACTCTGTATGCAGAAATGAATATGGAGAACACAGATCAACTTTGGGGCCAAGCCAAAATTATGGTAAGGAACAGTCAAAAAGTCTGAACCACTCGCAGATACCATCAAACGGCAACACTAGATGAGCGACACTACTTTAGCACTGATTGAGGATAGACAGACAATGAAGGGTTTAGGAGCCGTTTGAGAACTAAACTGTTTAGTCTATCGGTCTGTCGTGTCTTGTCTAGGCACATCCCAACCAGCATGCAGACATGATCGTATTACACATCTTCAAACATTTGAAGAACGGAAATGCCACAGCCACAGGTAGCAACGACACGACGTATCCCGGCGAGGCGGTGCATCTATCGAACGAGTCGCGGTGCAGGGTTAGGTCAAGCCAAGTGGTAAATTGCCAATGAGGTGGATGGACCAAGTCAGAGCAGCCGTGGATGACCGCTTGCACGTATGCATAAAGAAGGCAGCCACTATCGAAGAATGCCGATGAATAGTAATGCAGGTCACTTCCACTTCCGCTGAAGGATTATGACGACCACGACCACCCTGCCAAGTTTACTGACTAAAAAGAGAAGATACGACCACGTAAAATTATTATAAAGTCTGAAAACCATCGTATATCTGAGAAATTTCGCGTTTTTATTTGTAGTTATGGAAAACGGCAATGCAACCCTAGACGCAGATGGACTATATTCCATAACTTAAATGGTCAAAACCACTACACTATGTCGGACTATGTAGGTCACTGGCCAGTTTTTCATAAAAAGAAACACTTAATACCCTTTCAATCAAGTAGTGGTTACAATAATAAAAGGTCGAAGTTAGTATCGCTTAAAGTACATGCCTTAGAAACACATTAAAAAATACACTTAAAGATTTTGAAATATCACCTGCTGGCCTGGATTTTCACCGAAATGAAATAATAATAAGCCGAAATGATAAAACAATCCACTGACATGAAACAATTATGCACCGAAATTCTCATCACTCACCGAAATGATTTTTTTTATCATTTCGGTTAGTTTTTTATCATTTCAGTTGACAGTTTAGGCCACCGAATCAACCGAAATGATGACACCGAAATTAAAAACAAGGACAAAAATTGGAATTAAAAGAAAACTATTTAATATAGATTGTTATGAATACTACTCAAATAAACGTAGTAGAAATAGCTTACTTACGAACAATCAATTAAATATACTAGCTTTTTGGAAGACGAGTCATACCCATAAACGGAAATGAAAACAAAGTTGTCCCATGACCACCGAACAGCAATACTTATTTTTTTGACGGGAATTGCAGGCCAGCTGCGCACTTTCTTCCACAACAAGCACTTAGGCGGCACTGGTACGCAAGTTTTAAGCGTATGAGGGGGGAGCTAGAGTTGTTCTATGCAAAAATATGCCTTATAAACTTTAGGTCACCGAAATGAATAGACTTTCTGGGACACATGCGTTTACTCATACCAGTTATTAAACTGGGTAGATATAATTATAAAATTACTTTGTGATAATACCCTCACTATTCAAGATTAAAATAAAAGTAACCACACATCAAAATAATCAATAGTTTTTGTTGTACGAGGGAAATTACACTGAAAAAAGTGTTCTGGACAGCTACCGAAATGATAAAATCGGGGCTTAACTATTATTTTTTCCTAACTAACTGCAATCCAAATAAAACAATATTTATTGCCTCTTATAGGCAACGACCTCTTCTACATAGAAAAAAATATTAGAACTGTAAAGCAACGTTTTACACTACCGATTTCATCCGTGCCGCGTAAATTTTTCAAATGGGAAATCCACCCAAAAATGTTATGATTTGCATAGTGGATCGATGGTGAGGTGAGATTTGTAAAAGGTAAGGGTCAGCTCACACCGAGACGCGACGCGACAATGCGCGTACGTACATTTTAGTAGAGCGACACAAAATTTGACTTTATTTAGGTACTACACGAAAAGATACACATTTCCGCGCAACGTAGCGCGCCGCCCCTTGGCGAATTGTCTCGTCGCGCCGCGACGCGTCTCGGTGTGAACTGACCCTAAGTCGATGGGAATCGGCTTGTATGGACCCTTCGCCTCTGATAGGTACCTAGGTATCTTGTATTTATATATTTTAATCAAACAGCGCTCCATCGAAATTACAATAGGATATCTGAAATTATTAAAAGTTAAAAGTAATAAAAAATGGCTTACTATGTGGCCTGTTACTCGACTTCTCAGTTTGGCACCATATGCGTCTGACTCATAGACTTAGAAAAATTTTCGCTGCGGTCTGACTAAATGGCTCGAAGGTTGCAGTTCACGGGCGTACTCGCGTACTATGCGAGGGTTATCTACCACGCATGCGGACTAGCGGTCATATTATGAGGGTATTTGTGATTTTTAGAAACGTCCGATCTCCGAATAGAGCTTAACTCTCTTTCTGTTTACTTGTATTTGCTGTGAACGTCACATTTTAATCAAATAAGCATACAATGGGATTGCCAATGGGGGAATCCGAGATGGCAAAGAATTCTACGTTTATGCAGCCACGTATTGTGTAACAATAATCCAATATATTATTGCTACATAAATACTTACCACATTTGATATTGAATGACTTTATATCAATTAGTAATTACATATAATATGAGCATTAAATAAAATAGATTTTATGTGAAGAAAATCCTGATCGATGCCTTTGTTGGTTAGTAAATAACAGGTTTTGTGTTTAGAGATGAAAACAATTTATTGCATTGTATTGTAATGGCTAACTTTATTATAAATGTGGGCTGATATTAGCTTTACATCTCATCCTTTTGTAAAAAGATTGTTTATTATTCTTCTAAACCTTTCCTTTTTTTAATTTGGCACCTAGCTAAGTAGCCTGCTAGTTAAGTAGCTAGGTGCCAAATAAGAAAAAGGAAAGGTCTAATAATAATAAGTACGTAAAGGTAGATGAGTAGATAAATCTTCTTGACCATAAAATAAAATGTATTGTCTTGTCTCCCACATTTTCGATTAAATATACAACCCACCAAAAATAGGATTTTCAATTATATATCAAAACAAAAATAAGCACTTCTTTTCATTTCCAGTCTTTAATCGGCGACTAATATGGCCGCAACAGATGAATGAATCAGGAAACAAGTCGCCACTTATAAAAATAGTCGTAACCGCGATGCAGTTTCAATACGTCGTCGCTCGATCTCTGGCGCCACGTCTAGACATTTTAATCTCTTTTTTTATAATTAAACGTTTGCATCGATCATGATTTACTCAATTTACCGGCGGAGCCAATTAAAGGTGAATGAGTAAAACTTGCAGAATGCGTTTTTTTTCTGTTGTAAGTTTCATAACAATTTAGAGCGGCATTACTTAAATATTTTGCCTAAACACGTGGGAAATAAAATATATCTGAACCTGACTGAACAAGTGACGCAAATCCACTTAAGTGTAACGTGGCAGGTGGTACAACTAAGTTATTATTCACCTCTCAGACTTACGCGTTTAAATTATTAATTCTAAAAACCTTTTAAAAAATTTAAAATTTTCTTGGTCATAGATCAATATCAATAACAGAATCTTGCTTCTAGTAGGCTTAATATGCCTAAGTTAAAATGCAAATTTTATGCAAAGCGCAAAAACTCATTTCAAACAAAAGTGCACGTCAACCAGTTTCATATCTTATCTAAATGATCTTGCAGAAGTAGGTCTTAATGCAGCTAACAGCTTTGTCAAGTGGAGAGCAGTCGGGGGTTATTTGCATTTCAAGTGCATAGAAGTGGAGTGGTAGATTGCGATCAGTGTCGCAAATAGTCGCAAGAAGTGCGTCTGTAACTACCACAAAGGAGCTTCCGACAGACTCTACACTATAAGGCAAGATCAAGTAGGTAGGTAGGTGAATGCTTAACTTTTTGCTGGAAACTTCTTCAAACTTTTGTCAAGAAAAAAAAAGAAATGGTTTAGGTACTTTTTTCACTTTATTAACCATCTAAGCTCTTCTAAAATTAATGTTTGAAATTCACAAGATCTGTAAAGATACTTTAGAGATTGAATAATAAGATACACTTAAAGCAGCAAAAAGTGAATCTGTAGCCCCCCTTTATTTCAACATAGTCGCATATTTCAATGCAGGAAAAAGATTTCACTCGATGAAATTGTTCTTTGCCACATCATTTGGCTTGGCTGTATGATCTTGATGCTTCACATAAAATCTGGTGTTCCATTATTGTCCAGATAACGAAAGCAACTAATGCAAAAGACCTTCATCGTCGCAGTTTTTGCATGTGATAATAAGCTGACCACTTGGTCTAAACTACTTTGCTTATTCATTTATGAATCAAATATGCATACCAGGTTAAGTGCACTTTAGCTATGGATAGCTTCGTTATAAAATATGCAAACATACCTAACTAAACTTATTTTTGCAGTACGTAGGTAATACATTTAAAATTCAAATATTTATTTATAAAATTCTTACATTAGTATCTTATGTAAAACGGTGTATAGCATAGGTAGTTAATAATAAAAAAGTTTTGACCTTCAGTAAAATGATCGATACATCTGGGTATGAGATTGTAAGCGATAATTTGAAAACCTGATAATAAATGTTTAAAGATGGTTTGAAGGTTTAAGTTCTTAAGTAGGTAAATAATATAAATAGTAGCTTAGTAACCAATCGGACCGCATCTCGCGTCAACGACCGTCCCATCCCGGCATATCAACCCACGCGTAAATCCAACATTATAATATTTATACACGAGTTACGGAAAGAAAAGGGAATACACACTAAAGACAAACAAGATAATATGCGCAGGAATCCTCGGCATTCGGGAGAGAAATCTCATCTGTAAATATATGAGTAGGATTGGGGAATAATAATAATGGCAAAAAAGGTAAAAGGAGAGCTTCAAACGGTTTTGTTGGTATGGGATAAATTTATGCATATTGCATGTGTTGGAACTACGAGTATTTACAGAATAAACGTGGTTGGAATTTTGTATATTCGAGTCGGAAATAAATCAACTAGTTTAAAAAGACAGATCTTATTCATTTAATTGATTCTACAAAAAAAATATCGTTTTAAAATATCAAGTGATACTTAACTATATAGTTGTACTGGACTAAACCAAACGCCTCTTAATAATTCTGTGGTTAAAGTTTACCGAACATCTTAACTCAGTACACAATAATTAAGATGCAACAACTTGAATATCTTATTACAAGAATTTCGTGGGAAAGTTACATATCGTAGGTGGCACAGTAGTCCCCAGAGGTGTAGCCGGTGCCGACATGAAATGTGACGGTCGGACAAGGGTTAACACTGTTTGATACTTGTACATACATTGGACAGATGTGCGCTGGGAGATGTGACGTGATGGCAAGAGGACGGTGGGCGCGGCGGCGCCGGCGGAGCCTTTCGAAGAAAAATAAATTAGCTTTGGAATTAGTTTTTTTCATTCGGTGTTATGTTCGCATATTTATCGAACACAACTCGTAGAAAATTATTTGATTTTTAATTGCGTGAGAGACAAACGCCGTTTAGTAAGAACATGCCCGTTATGACTAAAAGTACCCTTTGCATTCAATATTAGGATAACATAATTGTACTCGTATATAATAATGCGTGTTGATATGTTGGTATATAATACTCGAAGAGGTGGTTCTTGTATTTTTGTACGCCATGGACATGAATTCAGGACTGTTGATATTTCAAAATATTGTGTTAAATGTGTATTTGAATGTTGTGCTGTGGAACTTCTACTTATTAATACGATTATTGTCTGTATATATAGGCCGCCTAAATCTGACTATGATCTATTTCTAGAAAAAATATCACAAATGTTAGATTATTTAAGCCACTGTAAAAACAAAAAAATTGTCCTGTGCGGAGATTTTAATGTTGATAGACTAAAAAAAAACCGAATGTCTATGGACTTTGAAAACTTGCTTCTTAATTACAATCTTAAACTACAAATTAATAAACCTACAAGACCTATCAGCAAAACATGTCTAGATAATTTCGCTACAAACATCTGGCGCTGTAAATCTGACGTGCTGGATCTCAACCTATCAGATCACACTGCACAATTACTTACATTTTCTGTTAATAAAAAATGTACATTGAACTCTTGGCGAATAAAAAAAAGAGACATGAGTAGTGAGAATGTAAAAAAGTTTTATGATGCCATGGGAAGCTTGAGCTTTTCTGATGTATATAAACTAACTGATGTTAACGAAGCTTACAACTCACTATATGAGACGATACGCATGTTCTATGACCTTTGCTTTCCTTTTAAATTTATTCTCGTAAAGGCTAGAAAAAGACCGAAGTGGATTTCCCGAGGAATAAAACTATGCAGTAAAAATAAAAGAAAGCTACTTTGGAACTATAGAAAATCACCTACCCTGGCAAACAAAGTACTAATTGAGGATTATTCTAGACGTCTTAAAAAATAATAAACCTGACACAAAAAAGTCAAAATAACTTTACAATTAAAACAGCTAGTAATAAATCCAAAGCTACTTGGTCTGTTATCAATCAAAATAAGAATAATTTACCACGTGAGACAATTAAAGAGATTTCCTTCAATGGCCAAACTATTACTAATCCCTGTGACATAGCAAAAACGATAAATAATTATTTTGTAGAGCAAATTAACTCTACATCAAAAATGACTTTGAAAAACAAGAAAATTGACATTAAAACGCAATCTAATCCGAACTCTATTTTTCTAACTCCAACTAGTTCACCCGAAGTACATAAGATTATATTATCCCTAAAAACACAAATAGTGTGGGCTACGATGATATATCTACCACAGCAATTAAAAGTTGTGCCAGACATCTAGCTTGTCCATTAGCTCATATAATAAACTTATGTCTAAGTCAAGGAACGTTTCCAGAGGCCTTTAAATTATCTATTATTAAACCAATACATAAAAAAGGTGATACTAAAGATATAAAAAATTATAGACCTATCGCTCTTATAGTAATCCTATCAAAAATTTTTGAAAGAATAATATATAACATAGTTTACTCATTTCTTGAAAAATTTAACATTTTTTCATCTCAACAGTTTGGCTTTCGACGAGGTAAATCCACAAACTTAGCTATTTTTAACTTACTGAAATTGGTGACTGACTCTATCGACAAAAGGGAAAACATTTGCGCTATATTCATGGACATGTCAAAAGCTTTTGACTACGTTGACCATGGTATTCTTTTACAAAAACTCTACCATTATGGAATACGGGGCATTGCGTTAAAGTTGTTTGAATCATACCTTAGCAATAGAAAACAACAAACTGTTATCAAAACTATCTGCAAACAAACTCTAATAGAAAAGGAACATATTTCAAAATGTAGAGATGTAGAGTATGGCGTTCCTCAAGGGACAATATTAGGACCTCTATTATTTTTAATATATATTAATGACATGCCAACATCCATTGAATATCCTATGACACTATTTGCTGATGATAGTACAATATTGATAAAATGTAAAAATTACTTGACGTATGAAAAGGAAATTACAATGACATTAGCGAATATAATTAAATGGCTTGACACGAACAATTTGAATTTAAATATTGACAAAACAAAAATAATGCATTTTCGACAATACACTCAGATACCAAAAGTGACAGTACGTCATAGTGGTACTACAATAGAACCTGTCGCCGAAACAAAGTTCTTAGGTCTAAACATAGACTTTCAAACCAATTGGCTCAGTCATACCAATGATTTGTGTACACGCATTAATAAATTTGTTTATGCACTAAGAGCTCTATCTAGAGTAACTAATATAGAGACAGTTTTAACTGCTTATAATGGATATGTCGCTTCTATCTTGCGTTACGGGATTATATTCTGGGGCAACTGCACTAATAAGGAAGTGATATTTAAAAGCCAAAAAAAATGTATCAGGGCTATCAAATCCTTAAAACGAAGGGATAGTTGCAATCAACATTTTATCGATTTGAAGATACTTACAGTACCATCCCTTTACATATATGAAACTGCAATGTTTGTTAGGGGAAGTCCGCATCTCTTTCCCACAATATCCACTGGCCAATTAAAGGTGAGCAAACGTCATGGAAATACACTACGAGCACCGGATAGAAATACTGCGTTGAAAAGAAATAGCTTTTTCTGTATGGCACCCAGAATTTATAACAAACTACCAAGAAAACTGAAAGAGGCAAACTTAGCTGCTTTTCGCAGGGAATTGTCATCTTTATTAATAAGAAAAGCCTATTATACCCTGACAGAGTTTTTTAATGATAAAATATAGTTCCTATTTACGTTTATGTTTACATTATTCTTATCAATTTCTTTTTAATATTGTTGACATTTTTTTTTATTTTTTGTTAATTTACTGACATCATTCTTTTTTTTTTTTTATTGTATAGTTTTTTGACATCATTAAATATTTCACTGATAGATAATTATAATTCTTTGAACGCACTAATATTTTTTTTGTTTTTTAAACTAAAATTTGTACGCCCCTTGATGGCCGAACATAGTGATACAATTAATTTTTCCACACCAGCTGTATTACCTCTTACCTATGTTTACAAATAAATGATTTGTATTTGTATTTGTATTTGGTTTTTATCAACAAACTCATTCCATATAACATCAGTTTAAAAAATTGGACCCGAGATCCTGATTCTTTAGCTTCATTCAGTTGGTATTGATTGAGGGTTGGCCACGTGCACTACTTACTTATTCCATGTCTTTTGTAAAACTACACACTCACTTTCTACAAGTCTAACATACCAATAATACGGGCTATAATACCTAACCTAGTATAATGGTGTATTTATTAACTAACTGTCCACAAGTATATTGTTCGTTCGTGTAGATTATATACCTACCTAAACGATTAACTTGTCGTGTTTTATTCAATGCAGTGAAAAGCAGCTAATTTAAAAGTTGACGACATGAAAAATGACATCATCTGCATAAAATGTAAATTAACCAATGAGCTAGCGTCATCTACCGCTAAATTGAATAAAAACATCAGTGCACGAACAAAAGAGGATCGCAGCGCAGCGTAGTGAGGGGTGGCGCCCCCTACGTCTGTGCAGGCGATAGCAACCGATGCCATTGTAATTTTTAAACCCCAGAAGAAAAGTACATTTTTTAATCTCTCAAGGCTCCGTCTCTTGCCATTATCGCTATGCGGCCTTTTTTAATGATTTCAAAGTCTGGTAAAATCGTAGTTTTGGATAACTGAAACTCCATTTTTAAAACAGTCAAATTAGAGTTTGTTTTACAAACTCAAAATCTTTGTATACTTTTAGTAATGGTTGTTTTGCAATTTCCAATCAAGAGAAGTGACGAAAATCTATGGTGATTGACAAACACAAAACACAAAAACTGCACTTTTAATATATTTTTACATGTATAAGTGTTTTTACCTCATTTTAGCCGTGAAATGAGGTCTTTACTACTTACGTCTAGACAGAAGAATTGTGTCTATTTTTTAAATGCTGCGTTAATTGTTGTCTGGAGTCGCGTCCTCATTCTGTTACCCAATTATGCATCTGTCGCAAGTCGCAAGGGAGAATGGTGCCAAGCTTCGTCTTAACACTTGTAGCTCGTGTCAACTGATTTGGCATCACTCCAACCGTTTATACCGAAACATACAATAGAAACTGCTCTTCACGCAGACGTGCCTCGAATGCAGATGAGGTTTGGCAGAAAATTATTGTAATTAACATGCAAAATCAATATGAATGAGACGCTCTAACGTTCCGACCGAATGTCTTGGAATAATAAAATTGAAGGGTAGGCTTGGGGGTTGATTGAATATAGTGAATGACAATTTATTGTGGCTAAGGATTTTGGCTGCGCATTGTAGCCTGTCGCTCTTAAATTCTTAGTTTTTAACTAGTTTTAAAATGCTACAATATTCTTAATAGGTAAACATATTATTTCCTTCATTCATAGTAGTTACCAAAAAGCTAGGAGAACAAGCTATAATTAGAGAATATTAATTTTCTCAACAAACAACCACAAAGCTTCCACCTTCGGCCTTATAGTCACTTGACATCAGGTGAGGTGAAGGCCAAGCGCTAACCAGTTGTGATTAAAAAAAAATATAAAAAAGCTCAAAATAATATATTTTTGACATCTATCCTATGACCGACCCTTGCGAAAGTTGCTAACCTCCGCAATCGATGGGCCAGGCGCTATACCACTGCGGACTAAGAGGACTTTTTTGTCCGTTTAGTCCTTCTAAATATTTGTACAGAAATTAGTAGAACTAAAAGGACTAGTAGAAGTAAAGAATAGAACTATACGGATACAATCGCGCCACCGAGCTCCTCCACAAAGCTAGATGCTACGACACAATAAGTTTTATTTATTACTTGCTTGTTTTAAATCTTTTAGTTTTTATTTTAATGAAAACAAAGTCAATGAAAAGTAAACAGCATAGAAAAAGTTGAAGAATTTTAGCTCAAGTTCTGTAATGAATTCATTAAAACGAGACGTCCGGGACATCATTAGTGAACTCAAACAAGTGCATTGAATATTACTTAGCTATAGAGTTGCTTTAAAAGTAGGTTAAACTAGACTGTAAACTTCTCCAGTTAGTAACACTTGCACTGGAGTATAAAAACATAGTTGTGTTTCTCAAAATCTATCTTATTTTTTTCCAAACACTGCACTGACTATTCACTGATTATAAAAATAAATAGAAAAAATAATTAAAAACTGTTAATTTCATTATGTCATTGTCATTGTCATTGATACAGAAAGGAAACACACTGCACTATAAATTGAGCATTCTTCCTAAATTTTTGTAATCTTTCACTACGGAACATTAGCGGATTCTGATAGAAAATGAAAAGTCTGTACCAAAAGAAAACAATGTTAATTGACCTTTTGTAATGAGTTCATTAATTGCAAAATAAACTGAGGTCATTAATCCTTAAGTAAAATACATTAACCCTCGAGCAACACTCAACCAATTTCCCAAGTAAATTAAAATCTGTCCTACCCTTCTGAAAGCAATTTAACTTAGCTTTATGCTCGATATACTACAGCTTGAAATAAACGTATAAATGTTCAAAACCTCGGATTAAAATTCTGTGAACATAATTAATACGAAGATCATTAGGAGCAGAAGTGAAAAAAATGGTTTATTTTAGATACATGGTAAAGATCATACGGTGCCGCCGATTGCAATGTAATATCAAAGAAATTTTAATCTTATGCAATACCTAGCATCTTTTATTTAAATTTCTTACTAAGGGTGCAATTATGTTTGTACAAAATGAAAAAATGTCCCTATTACTAGAATTTCACCTTTATATATTTTCACAATCACACGCCGTAATCTCATAACGAGAGTCACAAACTGAAAGAGTAAACCTGTTATTCAAGTGGAGTGCACCCATAGAACTACCTGCAGCGGCAGAGCTGATAAGGCACGCAGCTCATGAGCTTGCGTGATCGACGCCGATGCACGACGAGCGAGGCATATCGAGGCAGGCTTTAGAGAACACACATCGATCATTCCTCCCCTCAGTGCGGCTCCGCTATCATCCAAAAGGTTTTGTTCAAAGGTTTGCGACGAATTCTAAAGCCTGTTCGAACTTTTCATTTCCAATGTAGTTATGTCTTGTGTTATTGGTCGTACGGGGGCTAATTGTCTAATTTCAAAATCTATCGCAATCGCTTTCATTTGACAGATGGATGTGACACATTGCTGCATTTCTTTGGTAAGTTTTTATTTATGCCAAAAAGAAGAATCAGTGTGTTACATCTTGAAAGCGATTGCGATAGATTTTGAAATTAGACAATAGAAGGGCTGGTTATACGCAATAAAGAGGTAAATCAAAACTACTCAAACTATAATCTGTTAGAACGTATTATGTGTACCTATCTTACTTACCATTATTTTTACAGTCGGAATCACTAACACAAAATAAAATAAGTAACTAAATAGTTACGTTAAAATGACAAACCACAATTTAAAAACAATTTTTTTTTGTTTATTAAAACTAACTTTATGTAAGAGCTGTAGTTGCGATGTATGTATGTACAGTCAACGTCACGTCAGTCTATACATGTAGACCTTGAGATCTTGAGATGTCTTTATGCCGTACGTAATAAAAGCTATTTTCGTTCAACATTTTAACTTACTGTCGTGCGTACTTATCAAAGTGAAGTATTGAATATTCCTAAGTATATACCGTAGGCCGGATGGCGCGTCGTCGTCGACTTCAAACAATCCGGCTGATGCAACTGCTCTCGAGTTGAGAGCGCTCTGATTAAACTCAGTCGCATCGCATCTCGCGCTTGCTTTATTTGTCCCCAGCCGTGCGGGGATGTTCTCCACGTTTGTAGCTGAGCGAGACAACTTACGATAGTGTGCACACGAAGACAACGATACAAAACAAAATAATAGTCTAGCTAGATATAGAGAAACATAATCATCAAAAGGCCCGATGCGGATTGGTAGGTGTTAACGACTGCAAATGCAGGCTCGGCAGCAAGGTGGTGGAGGAGGAGAGGAGAATAATTTTGGTCACTTATCCCACGCGTTTGACCCTTGTAAGCGATTGGTAGCCCACTGTACTACCGAATTCCTCGAACTGACATGAAATTACAAGGAATTTCTAAAGAAAATTTACTATGTGTCTAGCTAGACAAGTTAATGAAATACCCACGCCCACATCTTACAATATGAATAATATCAATATCAATTCTTGGTTTTATAAATTACCTTACTAGGTAATTACTTTTCACTCTTTCGAGATATAGCAATACAGTCCTCACTGGAAATTCAATGTTCATTCATTATGATTAATTCTGAAACAAGCACCTAATGTTCAAAAGGCAAGACAAGTTTGAAGTTGGTAAGACCTTTTTCGACCCTACACTTGAAACGGGCGTATAACAAGAATTCAAGACTGAACAATTTCCATATCATGTTACGAATATTAGAACATGTTTTTTGGTTGATTTTAAAAGTTTATCAATATATCTTGAATCGTAATATTAATAATCATACAGCCATGCAGGATTATATATTTTTAGCTTAGGTAAATAAATAAATTCTTTAATAGGGCAACTGGATTAGCATAAGCTTAAAGCGTTTAAATCAGTGCATTATTCACAACAAGAAGCACTATTAAATTATATTCAAGCAGAGTAAGTAAATGAGAGCCAGCTCGTGAACTTCTGTGTCGTGTAATTGTGTATCTGTTATCTTTAATGAATTGCTTGTCTCACAAATAGAAAGCTCTCCGTGAGATGATATCTAAGTGTAAAGGAATTAATGACTATTACTTGGACTAGTTTATTGTGGATAGTAATAATTGGAAATAGTAATCTATTTAAGTATCTAGCCTCAAAATTTACCAAGATAAATACTAACGACTTTAAGCTGGTGAATTAATTGAAAATTCATAGTAGTTTTTGTAAATCCTAGTAAAGTAACCTGGAGTAGGTACCTACCTTACCTTCCTCGTTCATTGAGGCCTTAATATCATAAAATAATAGGGATCGGTATACGAGTACGGTATACGGGAACGAAATAAAATAATGTTTTGAGATCCCAACAGCTTAATGTGAGTATAAAAGAACACATCATGTAGTATAAATTATCATAAATATAAAATAACACTACAGTTAAGGGTTGTTTAGAGCAGCAATAATTTTCAATCACCAGTAATGGTTAATGTTACACTTTCGCTACATAGTAAAACTAAACTAACTTAGTCAGAGAACTGGAACATTGTGAGTGTTAGACAGCATTAGTAAACCCATAGAGGGTGTAATGGAGAGCGCATAAATTGCGCATTAGAGGAGCAGCCACACGACAACACTAGTTTATGCATGAGATTGCACCGAATCTCTCAGGAATACTCAGATATTATTCAGAGTTCGCTAAAATAGACACACATAATTCACTTTAAATTACCTTCTAAAATTACGAGTAAATTAATCATTTACAATCAAATTTAATACTTGTATTATTTTTTATTTATTAAACTTTAATGTAAAATTTATTAAATGTAAAACTCTTATAATCCTATTTGCAAGTATTGCAACTCTTATTGACGTCAAAAGTAAATAAAAAAAAAAAAAAATACTTGATTTGTTTTCTTTTAAGTATGTAGGTAAGTAACTAGGTATATTTTACAGATTCCCACATTCGATTCAATAGTAACTGACTTAACATGTATGTAACAAAACGAATTGTTTTTTACGATTATTTATGTCAATAAGTTAACGGATAATAAATAATATTCATTACAAACATAATCATTGTAAAAGTTCCTAACGAGTAATCAATTCAGATTGAGATTTTTACTACGAAATATTACATGAAAACTGTATAGAGTTTCTATTCATACGTAGAAGGTGTGCTCCGAAGTTTCGCTACGGTTCACTTGCAATCTGTAGAACTAACAAGAAACTAAACTAGGCAAACAGCGGCGTCCAGTTGCGCCGACAAAGTTGCACCGTGGCCATCAATGACTCTCCGGGGAAGACACACTTGAATTACATAGTATACTATTTCACTCTCACACTAATATTGTTTATGAGAACTAAATTCAATTAAAATGTGCATAATACTTATTACATTATTACAACCCCTGCGCATGTGTTGGACTCTACAAAATATTTATTCGTTGAAGAGTTTTCAGAATGGCCTTTAGTTTTCATGATCACTTATAATAGCTGGAAAACATAAGTCTCGAGTCTCTATGAATGTAGCGCAATTTATGAATTACAACGTTTTCATACATTTCCTAAAAAATTCAACAAAACAAGAGATAATTTTCAATAAAGGGTCTTATTGAATAACTCACACGTTTCATTAGCAAGGCTAATTCAGAGAGCTTCGGGTATAACAGATTACAAAAAAACTTTCAAACTCAAGCATTCGCCGCTCAACGAATTCGAATATTTTTGCGCCTCGACTCATCTCCCCGACGTCCTCCCTCCCTCTTTATGGGGATATTTCCCCACACTCTTTTTATTACAAACTGTATAGGTACCTATGAAGTACTTCTCTCATTACTGTTGCATTTCTCTCCCCTAATGGAAGCACACTATACCGAGATACACGTTTCAACATAAAATACCACGGATTACATATGTCGAGGTTAAATCACCCTTATCCATCAAGCGAACGGACAAAATTACTTTCTTTGTTCTTGGGAAGTATCTCGGCCGTTCTTAATGTCCTTACAAAAAGAATACCAAGCTATTATACATTGTTGCTGCCTCACGAATTCTAATGAAGATGTACAGGTGTTTGGTTGAACATAACCGAAAATAAACGTGAAATCGATAGATAGACATAGTACCGCGAGGTTTCCAGTTTTTCTAGCAATAAAAATTTGGAATAGTTGCTATCAATCAAACCAAAAATATATTCATTCTGGTTTGAGGTTTATGATTTTCAACTTGTAATTTTGACTTATGATGTATTACTGACCTTTCAGGTTGCTAAGCTGATATCGCAGTTCTTTACAGTTGAAAAAAAGATCTTTTGTTCTTCGGATAGCAGAAACTGAACTGTTAAGGAACGTTTTCTAAAGAAAATTAGTAATCTGCTTGAAGTTTATATAACGTTACGACAGTGACCAGTAGTGGATCCCGTAATTCAGTTTAGGAGGGGCTTGACTGAGGGTCTTTTGACTCCATATTCCTTTTCATTACGGGTTATAGTTATCAAGGTGACAAATCAGATTGGCAAAATTTTGGCGCAACAAGAATAATGAAATCGTCAACATTTAGTATTAAACATTGAAACTGCAAGATTGATTTGAAATACCCAAAATTTATTAACAGGTAGTACATCATGTTCCTCTTTATGGGAACCCGCATAGTAAGTAAGATCCGAGCGTCAGACAAAGCAACGTTTCGTTAATGCCTACTTCGAAGCGAGCGCATGACGTGACGATTGACGTTTTGATATATTGACCCGTCAGATCACTGCTTCTGTCTGTCAGTCAGACTTTACCACCAATTCACACCAACACGGGAGTAAATGGAATTTTGACCATAGAGTTAACAAGTTAAGTATAAAACGACACATAATATTTAATTACTTAGTTTATTAAGCAGTGGGTGTCGTGCGGCTGGTATGATGAAATAATGTATCACATAAAATATTGCAAAAACATCTTAATACAGCAAACAGAATCAGTTGATAATGTACAAATATAGGTACACACGACGGCACATCAGACTATACATGTTGACCTTGAGACCGCCTTTATGCCCTACTTAATAAAAGCTGTTTTCGCAGTTTAACTGAATAACCTGACGTGCTGTCGTGCGTACTTCCTTATAGGAAATACGATATTGAATTACGTAAAGTCGGCACGATGCTGGTCCGTTACCATGGTAACTAATTACGGTTTCGACGTTTACTTACAATAATAAATTGAGCTAATCAAGCTCTTACAGACGTTGCGTGAGCAGTATAAGTAAAGCAAACGATTGTTCCGTGACGTATTCATAAATGTATTCATAATTCATTTGGAAACCGTGTCTATTTCTTGTCTACCTAAATAAGTAATAAGAAAAATCGTCCTCAGTTTAACGCATGCTTTACGAATTACTATAAATTTTAGTTTTCTATAACTTTTAAAAAGAAAAAAAATGACATTTGACAAGAATTCTGAAAACTTACAAAACTGTCTTGGTTTTTTTTCAGAATCTATGCAACCATTTCCTGCGACTTTTGTATCAACTTATGTCAAGTTGTACGAGGTAAGTATTTTAATCACAATATCTGCCGTAGTCACTGTTTTAAACTGCGCAATTTTGTACTCATGTCCACTATCAAGTAAAAATTACTAGAAATATTTAGTAACATTATTACGCATGGATGTTTCAACTGAATAATCTATAATATAATTTTATCGCTTTGCTTATTTACTCAAACAAAAATCTCGTTGCAGATATTTATGATATGACTTAAATCGTAAACAATATTTCGACTTGTAATCATTAGGTGTACCTATTATCATTGTAATGGTTATTTTAAGCAGATGCTTGATGCTAAATTGACATTACACCAGCGTTAAATACATTATTACAAAATGTCATATCAGCGCATAAAGTAACAGCTTTAACCTCAGATCGTTTCTAATTGCTGTGTCCGAAAAGAGTGACTGTGTATACCTAAGTATACATAGTCATTCTTGAACTTTCAATTTATTAAAATAACATCTGTGTTTAACACAGTTTGCATGAAATATTTATTTACACCCATGCTTTAGGGTTATTAGTTTATAGCCAACATTAAAACAACCAATCAAATGACAAATCCCGACGATAAGTTAACATTGGCGTACAAATTCATCTATATAACCGAAAGGCAATGAAGGAAAATATGTCCTCCATTTAGTTGGTATTGATTCAGAATTAATAATATTCCTACTCGTCATCCGAATAGCACCGAGAATCGCCGATAAGATTGCCTAATCGGCTCCTTCGAATGTGAGTAAATAGAGCTTAAAAATCACTCCGCCACTCGATTCCCCTAAGTAGGTTTGCAGAAGGGTGGAAAAATTCTATTGCGCAGTGTAGCTTGAACGTTTCAAAGCGAGTATCGATGCGTTAATACTATTGTAAACCGTGGCACGTGTCGTATATCTTGATAACCACACTCGTGTTTTGCGGTTAAGCGTATGCATCAAACACTGACGTGTGTAATAGCGTTGTGGGTTTTACTTGGAAAGTAAAGAAATTTTTTTTTTTCGACCAAACGACATCAACGAGGTTAGAAAATTAATTGATTTATGAAACTATTATTTCTCTCTGCTAATACTTTTTTTCTTTTGTCTGTGTGTTACCTTTCTAGGTAATCATTAGGTCATGAAAAACAGATTTATTTTTAAATCTATTTATATTTAGAGGCTTTTACCTAGCTAAAAACAGATACTTAGGCAAAAATGTAAAGTAAATAAGTTGCATTATGTACAAGTATATGAGTGTCAATGATGTTAATATTATTTAAGACATATCTTATACCACACACGACGTTATTATATTTTTTTTATGACTGGTATTGAAAACCATCCGAAAATACGATGTTTCACCGCCATAAATATATCTCATAATGACTGTCTGTAAATATTTCAGTTACGACCCTAAACCTCGGATGTAAACACACTTCCACCGCTGTGTTGGGACCTCACGCCCGTAAACCCATTGATTGGCTATGAAATAGAACTTCCTAACTATTTCTATGTTTCTTCTTTCACCTTAAGTATTTATAAAGTTTTTATATACCAGAATTTTTAGTTTCTAATTTATAGTTACATAATTATTTCATTTTTTAGTGACTTACAAAGTATAGTAGTAGTAGGAAAAGAGGTGCTAAATTCGGCGCACTCTCACATTATTGAGTAAAGAACTAGCAATTTTATACAAGTAGGTTTTTTATCCATTCCATGATTTTCAACAAAATATTTTGTGTATGTAGAACCTTTTTTAAGTTATTGAGTTACATGTGGGTATTTAAACAAAAAAGGTAGAAACTGCCTGCCCACTGTATGTCTTCGAATTTGAATCACCGCTTTGGGTAAACATTACTTAGCAGAATTCCGTTAATGGGGACTGATGATGAGTATAATGAATGAATGAATGAACGAACGATGGACCCTCGTAATTTTAGGCATCCATCACTGTCATGACAATAATTCTCCGCCTGGTCAACTGTGATTGCTGTTTGGTTGTTGACAAAACAATTCTTTCTTGTTTTAATAACAATACAGTTTCGATGTTGTTTAAATAATATTATAAATAATGTTTTGATTATAACGTATTGTTCAGTGTGATTATAATTTAATTAATTGGTTTCAAGTAGTATATACAATGCATAAGAACCTTATTAAAAGAACATATTTAAAAAACAACGGAACGTGTACTTATTCGAATGTTCTTCTTTTACCCACAACGGGTTAGTGTTTGACCTTCACTTCACCTGATGTTAAGTGACGATAAGGCCGAAGGTGGAAGCGCACTACACCCGGAATCCTCACTACTGAGGAACTGGCTATCTTACCTCTAATTGCCGGAACACAACAATTTTATATTGTTGTTATGGCGTCAGACTTAGGTAAGATGGTGGTAGCTGAGCCAGGCGGACTTGAAACAAGCCCTACCATCAACCAAACCGGGTGGGCGAACCACCAGACCACAGCGTCGTATAGTTTGTTTAATTAACTTGTATGTCACAAATACCATTACTTAGTGTTAAGATAATACTTATTAAAATAACTGTTACCGTTTTCGTAATACTTTCCCTTGTCACTACGAGGGGTTCACATATGGTCCGTTCGTTCTATAATCTCCCCAAATCCTGCCCAAGCACGTTCCTTTACATGACAGATTGTGCTGATTCACGATACAATAATATAGAAAAGGCACGAGGGTGTGACGGAACGTTGCGTCACAGTCAACCCTTCCACTTCGCTGATTTAATCTTAGACATCCAATCCATTCATAGTATTTTAAACAAGAATTAAGCAATGAAAAGTGTTAATGACATCTACTAATAACTTTTCTTATTATTATTACACCGGCAAGATTTTTTTTCAATTTTTATATTTGACAACTTAATTCTGTGCCAAAAGCTTAATAAACAAAAAATCTAGTTCATTTTAAATCGAATTAAAAAATATAGCAACATGTTAGAAGTAAGAAAATAGGAGTTGTGAAAATGTTTTTTTATGAAAGCAATATTGTATTTCATTTTTATGAATTATATCACATTTTGAACTTCTTCTACATCATATAACTACTTTGATGTCTTTTGATACGCCAATGTGTAAAAAAAATTCAACCCAAATATCACTAGTATAGCTGTAGTGTAGACCTCGCGTTTGTAACATTTTTGATATTTTTTCGAAATGGCTGAAATATGTTTTCTTCTTCATTTATACGCCATTTTTTTTCTACGACAATAAATTTTCGAAATACTGAATCGACAAAAAAACCATATACCTAATTATAGAACCTGCTCACAAAATTTCACGAGAATCGGTTGAAAAATGCGACCTGTAGGGGAGAAAGACGTACAGACGGACAGACGGACAGACGGACAGCCGGACGGACATACGAAAGCATTTTTGCCCAAGCTGAAACGGAAACGCTATAATAATAAACTTTCGTGCTAAAATATTTTTAAATTTTATCTTAATGATGGTATGTGTAACGCCCCGTAATGAGATACGTGAGGGCAGTCGCTCTGTTATCACCGATCGCTTCACGCCAGCGATGCTGAAAGTATAAAGTTATTAATAGGCCTGATATAAGTATAAGATAAAAGTTCTATTTATGGCACCTAATTTTTCACGATTCATTTTATCTCTTTTAATACAATACAGCACCACAGGAGCCTAAAGCATGACTCAAACCCCAGATAATCAACAAAATAATGAACTAGGACCCACTTATTACTACAAACAAAATATTGCACCCAATAATTTATGACCTAACCGACTAATTAAACAGCAGAAATAACAAAGCATTGAACTGTGAAAGTGATAAATTCTGGAGTCGTGACTAAAATAAACCTAGCCAAGTCTGACGCACTAGATAAGTACCGCCATTGATGCAAACTCTAAAGTAGGACGAAAGTTTAAAGTAAACCGACACTCCATTAAATTATTACTGTCGATAAACTATATTAGTATAGAATGCTTCGTTGTTTTAAGATATTGAGTTTAAAGTTTGCTAGTAATAGGTTTGTTTTTGTTTGCGGTTGAGCAGGCGCCGCGATAGGGTTGCTCCCGATGACCTTGCGCTTGCGTCGATCGGCGGGCGCTCCGTGCCAGACGCAACGCGTCAACTTGCGGTAAGCGGAATATCTGCGTTGTAATCACAAATCAATGTCAGTCACTGCACTGATAATTACTGGTTCGTGCTATATGTATCATTTTTGCAAATATTAATTGATGTTTTGCACATTTTTTTAATGTTTTCTTTCAAAATTTTTTAACATAGCTCGCAAAATCTTCAACTCCACCTAGGGTTTTAATTATTACGTCCAGATGAACATTTTTTTTCGTCATCGCTTCTCGCTGCTACCGGAGAGATTTTTCTGTTGAAACAAGTTACTCTATCAGCATTATACACTACTAGGAAGGTTAAGGAATATACTTATCTCAAAGCTCTTCATAATGTAGTCCTCAATCTTCCTAAATAGTTTCAATATCTCTTTTCTTATATCTTTATTGAAATGAAAAGAGTATCATTGGCAAATCCATTTAAGTAAGGAGAGAAGCGGCGCCGGCGCCACTCACCGCAGCGTGCCGGGCCCATACTAACATGGTAAACACTCATTGTATGCGAAACATGCAAGCGACTGCGAACATATACATAAATGTCGATTAAACAATTATTTATGAGAACTTCATGCACTTTAATTTGAATCGAAATATAAGCAGAGTCAACTATTAGTTTTCACTAGCTCGCGACTTTGTCCGCGTGGACATTCGGAAATTCCCTAGGAACCCTTTGACCGGGATAAAAAGTATCCTTTGTTTTAACCCCCGCTATAAACTATCTGTTTGTCAAATTTCATCCAAATCCATTCAACCGTTTTTGTGTGATTGAGTATCAGACATCCAAACTTTCACATTTATAATATTAGTATGATTGTAGAACAGAATCACAATATCTTTAAATCCAAATTTACTTTATTTTTAATATGTAAATTAATACACTTTTTATATTCTTACTGAAAATCGCCAACTTTCATAGCTTTTCATTACAATAGTCCTATTTACTACGTTTTATCTTGGACTTTATTTAGACTCGAGGTGTCTTTTTAACTCTATCGTTACGTTTTATGTCATAATCACTTACATCATTCTCATTTGCATAAAATATGTGCTACTAATAGCTAGAGACATTACCACCAGCCCCGATAATAGCCTATATACGTGTCTCTATTTGAATAGCACGCTAGAATGGTAATTTATTGCCGTTCTAGTCAGCTTAAAGAGTGTCGTACCTTGACGTAGATTACGGCTCTGATACAAATCTACTCGATAAACAATTTTATTTAATCGATTTTATATTCAAGTTGCCATATGAAACTCAACCTTAAAACCTACATAAAAGACTTTAGTTTAGAATATTGGGATATTGGTTGTGCTTGCTAAAGAGACACCTGCGAGGCAATGTAATCCCCAGACGGGGGATTATGCTAACCCCTTCGTTCTTCAGAAGGTTCTATACTTGTATTAGCTTTAAGTCTCCATAATATCTTATTCATGATATTGGTGAAACAAAAGGAAAAGAAATAGATATTTTTAGTAAGGTACAAAATCTCACACAAGATTCCTATTAAATATTTTCCTGGTTCTAATCCTAAGATTAAGAGTTACCTACCTAATAAATTTCAGACTTTCACTTTATCGCTATTTTAAAAGTTCCGTAAGAAGCTTATAAAAATAGTAAAAAAAATACTTTTGAAATCATTATTGTGATTTTTTTTTAAACTTTCACCCACTCGAATCCTTTCTCTAACAAAAAATCAATCCATATCATGATCTAATGGATTATGTCTCATTATCGACTGATTTTAGAGGATGTTACTTATTAGTTACATAATCATAATGATCTTCAGACTCTGTAAGTGTATTATAATGACGAACTTACCAAGTGAGGCGTGTCATATGTAATGATGGTGAAGATAAACTTATAGCTACTATTGGTTACTTTGAGCGTGATGATTTAGACTTAGTAGGTACAGACTTATTTGGATTGTCAACCACAAAAACAACGGTTTATATAATTATGTGATAAAACTGATTTTGCATGTTGTAGGAATGTTTGTATAATCTCCAAAATCTCCAAAATTAGCAGACCATTTTCATTATTGGAGAGCGTCTGTATTAGTTATGTGTAAGCTACTTACAGCTGGTTATCATTTTTATCAATATACCTACCTACAGTTTTACAGTACTTATTAGATAGTATCAAAACAACTGTTCTTGTGCCAGGCATGCACCGGTAAAGGAATTGAGGAAAAAGATACAACACTTCAAACCGGTCACGGATTAGATACAATCATCGGTTCAACGGTACTAAAATACAATAATAGAACAATTATCAATTTCGCAGATTAGCGTACGTAGGTACGCAGATTAGCATACGTGTAAGCAAAAAGATTTTACTGTAACGTTTTTATCTTCAAATATTCCCACAGATGCTATTTTTTTCTCATTTTAGAAAAAGTTGACGCTCTCGCTGAGTCAACACCTGGGCAACGGAGTCTAGCCACATTAAATAAGTACTCGTTTAGTCCGAGATAGACTTTCGTAGTAATCTTTTGAGTTTGCAAGCCGTTTTCCAAGTCCAACTATTATTTTCTTGCGGAACTAACTACGTACTCTTTCAGAAGATTCAAAGTAATAATGAATTGCTGGAGATTGAATACAAAATATTTTCCATTCAGTATGTTCCTTATTTTTTTATTTTTTCACTTTGTTTTAATGTTTAGTTTAAATAAAAAACCATATTAAATTATTTGTTGATTCTTATTTAACGCCTGTTTTGTTCATAACTATCATTTAGTTTATCAGACTCCTTAATTATGTCGGTGGGCGCTACGCTAACATTTAAAAATTCTATATTCTTCGCTACAATACGCTTCTGTTTTAATAGACTTATAGAGGAAGATAAAGGCGCAAATAACCCCTGGTAGTGAAATGAGAAGGCACGTATCCTCTAGTTACAGCGATGAAGGTTTAATTCCAACATATATAGGCTTGCCAGTGTGTTTTGAGTAGTTTTATTCGATGTCTGCAGCAGTGACTCTATTCTGTGATCATATTCAGATGATTGATTTTCCATTTCTGTTGTTTGTAAGTGCATTTTGAGATTATAATATCTTGCTTTTTAGAGAAAAGTATTGAGTATAAGAAAGAAAACCAAACTAACATCTAGTGATATATCAATAAAATGTGTGAGTAGCTACGATAGACTACATAACTAAAAAACCATCTGAGGCGTGTCTACTCAAAAGGAAAATAGGGAGCACTATACTTATATGGTTTCCCATACAAACGAGCTAACTTTGGCAAGGTTTTTTTTTTATATTAATTCAATCTGATTTCGAACAATATCAAATTCTAATAAAATCATTTATATTAAAAAAAACATTCCAGAGTTAGCTTGTTTGTATTGGCCCCTATTTTCTTTTAAGCAGTATATGTTCCAGAGCCAATGAAGCACTGACAACTTGATATAAACGAAGATGATCTAGTGCGAGTCGTATTTTTTTCTAGTATATTATTTAGTATTATATAAAAATAGCATTGTGAATGCTAAAATCTCAAAATTTAAAAATAAACTAAGATGTTAGAACTAATAGCCTTCCCACAAAGATATCAACGACGATCGGTCCTGTGCTGCAAACATCCAGCGGAAAATTGAAATTAATTTCACTTTTAAGTAGCTGCACAAGAATAATTTATTATCCCGTAATTATTTGTAACGACGACAGTAACTTGAAAGTTGTTAGGCTTAGAAAACCAAGTAAATCGCATTGTGTAAACGCGCTGTGGTGAGTGATTCATGTACGAGTAGCGAGGCAGCCTCGCGCCTCGCCCGTGAAAACTTAATGCCGTAAAGTACTGAAACTTGTCCGTGTCGGCGGCGGGCGGCGGGCGGCGGCGGCGCGATAGCTCCAACCGTCGTATGCCTCGGACAACTTCGTAAGGAGCGCTTGTCTTTTATCGTTTTACAACTTCTGATAGGAATGATTTATGAACTTTATAATTCGACTATATTTTTTTTTTATGAACAATTTAAAGTTATTTGTTCTTGATAGCATTGGCATCGTATGTATTGGACAATAAATATTTAATAGGTACATACAGCAAATACAACACGTATTAAGTAATATTTTTATTAGATACCACTTTTACAACCAATATTGGTTTGCACTGAGTACCTCTTGAAAAATGAGTTTAAATCAATATACGTAATGAAGATAAGCATATTTTTAAGTAAACACAAAGATAATAAAATTCAAGCTTATGTTACTAATCTTATTTTATCATTAGCCATTCCTACATTTATTTTCTTGGCTTAGAAACCATAATCGTATATTATTCAGACGTCTCTTGTTTAACTTTCCTATATTTAAGTCAAAGGTACAAGTAATTAACTATCGACGCGACGGTTTTATTTGACTTGCTCCGTTTGACCAGTGGTCTGAAAACTAGGATCTGTCCTACCTAGACTCGCTTTGATCTATAAGGACTAAGTGACGCGTATGTACCCCAATATTAGCTAGGGTCGTCGCTTCGGGTTCATACAAGACTTTATTAGCAGGGCTGCCATAAATAAATTATTTAGGTCAGTTTACATAATGCATACTTTAAAGCAAATAAAACTTAGCATGTGTAACAAAGAAACGTGTACGATTTACGACAAAACAATGAATTAGTTAAATTGTATAAAATGTCCCATGAATTTTAAATGATGGCGACCCTACCCAGTTAGGGTGAATAAACATACCTTCATTCGAAAGACCGCTGTTTATATTGCTAGCTCCTGGTGTGAATAATTTAGTAAATTAACAATCAACAGACTTTAAATTAAATGGAGTTTTAAATAGGTATATATTTATTTAAGTAAAATGCTTGGTTATCGTTAGTACTATGAATTGTTTTACTTACAGTATAAGTGTAAAATTAAAACTATAAGTAATGCAAGTTTAAGTTTAGTATTTTTAATATAGCAGCGGTGAAATCGCATAGCCTTCCCATTTAAGAATCCCACCTCAGTGATCCACTATGCAGATCATCATTGTAGAATGGCTTACCGTTGCCATAATTTCACCCATCACCACTGCAATATAGTATAATTCTACGACGTGCTGATACGTTCTCCACACAACGAAATATTTCTGACATGATGGAATACATGTGTTTTTCATTTCATTTAATGATTTGTTCAAATCACGTTGTTAAAATCTGAATTCCCAGTACCAAACGCCCTACCAAAGTACGAGCGAGGCAGGATTAATGAGTTTTCCGTACTTTTGTCCAGTCACGCATGCCACATAAATCTTGCTTTTTATTAATCCAAAACGAAACAATGTTTTAATCCAATCACCCTGAAAAACGAACGAATCCATTAAAACAAAAAAAAAACCTAATTGAGAACCCACCAGTTTTTACGTAAAATGCAAAGTGCTAATATACTTCGTGGAAAAAAGTTACTAAGATTATCGTCCCAGATTATGTCAACCATTTAACGGTGGAAAAACAGAATGCTAAAAAATAAGAATGGAAATAAAAAGTTTAGGAAGAATTTGAAGTGTCATGTGGTTTTATATAAACATAATAAATTCGTTCTAAAGCTCGAAAAGATACTAATGGCTTTCACAAGCTCGTTTACTTTATTAAAGCACCTTGTTTGACAATAAAGGTAACCAGAGAGTCGTTATAACACTGAGCCACGATAATTATGAATAATTTATTATGATGAAAGCAAAGCCTCGACCAAAGGTTATAATTATAAGGCTTAGCAAAATACGAGACTTGTAAGCAAATCTGTAATCTAATTTAGTGTAGATGTTGTAGCCAACTAGCGTAATCAGTCGTTCAATTAACGGCCTAAATTATATCTGGCTATCTGATTAGATGGCTAGGCAAATGACTTGGTTCAATGACGTTTTATTACTTGCCTAGCAAAGACATTGAAATATAGTTTAGTTTCCTGTCACCTAGAGCGTAGTAAGCAGAGCTGCCAATAATTATGGTGTCGACCAGCTGTGATATTTTTGGTGTTTCTCACGATTTAATGAGATTAAAAACATTTTCACGAGAATATACATGGAAGTGCGTTGTTATGAAAATAGTCTAAATGTTATCTGTTATCGAACGTTTTAAAGAAAATTTTGACCAATGTTGGATATGACCAACAGCATGTATTGTATGTAAAGATATTTATTTGTGTAATTTTTTGAAATTTATTGTTTGTTAGGCGATATGTGGGTATACAATGATACTGTCACAAGTTTAAATATTAATTTGAGTTGTGTTTTTACGGCCTAAGCATCTGCCAGCTCGTTAATTAAATGTTGTCTTAGACGCATTGGCTAAATGTCATTTAGGCCGGTGATTAAACGGCGCTGTTCGACTAAATGACTAAGCCGTTAATTGAGTGCATGGCTGATTAAACCAGTATGCTGCGACATAGACCTTTGATTCATTAAAGCAATTCGTAGAACTAATTTTTCGCATTATAAGAGGTAACAACCCTAAGTTTTGATGTTTGACTTACACTTAATAATGCACTTATAAAGATTCTTAGCACCATGACGCATTATCTATACAGTAAATTACGAGAGAGAAACAAATTGAAAAGGTGAAGAACATAACGAATGAATAACTTTCCACAATTAAAAGGTACCAAAGTAATTTGTAAAAAATAGCTTACCATTGTACTGTCCTATTTGTTTTTAAATACTTAACCGAAAGCGTTCCACAGCGCCAAAGGGCGGTACACGGATAGGGCGGGCGGTAAAGAGATGAGCGGTCACGCGCGGCTGCCCGCCCCGATAGCGCCCCCTCGACACTTCATAATGTCAAATTAATGTCCTGCCGCACAAAAACAAAAGAGGTTCTATAATGGTAGTTATGTCAGAAAACAGAGATTTTCTTCAATTGTTTTTGAAAATGTACTTTAAAAAATATGACCGAAAACTGGTTGGTTATTTTGATGCTTTTTTTTCTAAGCAAAAAGTTTAGTTGCTTGTTTATTTAGTTAGGAGTTAGTGCTATTTTTCCTGGTTATTTTCACTGAATATTTTCACCCATAGATTCAATTTATAAGTATTGTTTTATGTCATCGCATCTAACATATTAATTAGTTTCTCATGCATGAATGTTATGAAATTAAATTCATGATGTCGTTTGCTGCAGTAAAATAAATTTTAAATGTTTCATGTCCTTAGTAAATAAAAAAGGGGTCAAACTCTGTTCAAATCTACAACTAAGGATACGAAGTCGACAAAAGACGATCCGAGATCCCAGCAATAAACCATCGGGGCACAGCTCACGACGCAATGACGATCGCTCAGCAATCCCGACAGAACAAACATTTCTCTTCTCTACAGCGCAGACATTCACCATTGTTCACTCGACAATAATAAATTCAACGTCCAATATAGGTATTTACCCATTACCGTTATTCATAAAAAATTCAAACGCTTAATAAACCTATTTTAAGTAAAAAGTGTTTTGTCTCTTTCTTTAGAATTTCGTATTATTGAATTGAGTTTGAACAAAGAATACTAACTACCGCTACTGCGTTTGAATTTTTTATTAATAACACGGTTAGCTTTTATCATGAGATTCTTAAAACTTCTTTTACTTTTATCTAGCATATTCTAAGAATACCCCTACTTTCAAAAGAAAGAGCATTTTTCTTAATGTTAAAAACATTTTAATGGAATATTACTTGCATAAAATGGAATCACGTAGGTAGGTAATTAATTAATTCACATTTTTTCTGCAGATGATCGTTAGTAAGTATGAAGTCACGTGTTACAAAAAGCAAGTCATTTTGTGAAGGGTGGTTAAGTGACCCCACATTGAATTGAGTAATTAATCCTCGAAACCTATTCGGCTTTATTCTAAGTTTAAATGTGGAACAACCAAATAGTTTTGGATTTACATAGTTATTCGCTGTGATTGTGATTATTAACCTCTAGCTAGAATATCGTAGACCTAGAATATATTGCAGTTTAATGAAATGATACCACTGGAATAAAAACAAGGGAAAATAGTTTAAAGCTGTGCAAGGACTGCAACTAGTGGAAATCCTTAGTCTAACTAAGTACTTAAATTTAAACTGTGTGTTTATAACAAAATAAATAATAAATTACCTACGTGTATTATTTATCAAGATAACAACTATTTTAACTTTGGCAATATTCAATTCTAGTTTCAGATACTTAGGTATCTGTAAACAGAATAGTACTGTAACGTTGTCTTTACAACCTCTTTTACGTTAAGTCTTCTTTATGAAATACGAAACTATCTGTCAAATTTGTACGTTTGTTCTGAAAAGCAATAATTTGAATGTCACGTTCTTTGTCATAGAATATTTTATTCGGTTTGACATAGTCAGTACCACATTATATAATTTGTGCACTGAGCAAGTAATCATAGTCAGTCCACTGAGCAGGAGTCACCGGGTCAGCCTATCAAAAATGTTTAAGTAAATAACATCAATAAATCAAAATGTGAATTATGCAGTTTCCTGTTTATAGTAAAAAAACTAAGAAAACCTGTATTCATGTTCAGGGTTTTTTTACTCCTGTTTTAATAATTATTTTAAATATACTTTGACTGTGGAGACAACTCGTTTCACTCGTCACAGTACAATAACGATGTTACATAAAGCTTACAGAACACTGATTGCTTTAGATATTACCTGCCTTTGATTTCAAATTTCGCACCAAAGTCTATTACACCGTGTATGCCTCAAAAGCCAATAAGCTTGTCCCCATTTACACAGAAAGACGCCGGCTGTTGTGATTGTGAGTGGCGCAAATAAATAAGAGCAATAAAACGGTGACAGCGAGGAGCGGGCTCGGTCCCAATCAGGAATATTGACAGGGGAAGGGTCGTACGTATCCTGGACGCTACAGCGAAACAAATCACGCGCAGATAAATTGATCTTAAAACGCGTTTAGTGTGTTTTCATTGATATTGATTCCATGTGTATTATTGTCTCTATATGTTAAGTCAAGTGTGAAATTGTAATTCCATGTACTCATAAGAAAAGCAGAAATGTATTAAATTTTTCGAAGATACTACTCTAATTATCGAAGTATTTACCACTTTTCTTTTCTCAGAAAGAGGCACAGAAATGGTTGATTGTAAGTACAAATTAATATAGAAACAATAATCGAGAATCAAACTACAACACAACAGCAATGCCCATTACACTATCCATTGCGATCGGAAATCGAAAATTTTATTATATCTTTAATGAGCGTACCAGACATTATCAAAAATTCTTATCGTATCGACTCATCATACGCATCTCTGTGGCGCATGGCGCAGATAACTCGACTGGCAATAATGTTGTATATTCTCGCATGTGTTCTGCAGTCGCATCCACAATACCCAATAATGATGTTAACTAAACGAACACGACTGGCAATTTATGCGCTCGCAAATGAATAGCGATCGCACATCGTGGCGTCCGCTTGCTTCGACTCAAAAAGACGTAAATAAGTCTGCCAGTATTTGACGCATTTCCTTTAAGCTATTTTAACATAGAAACTAGCCTAATAAAAGTAAGTTGGTTAAATTTTTCAGATTATACTTATCAAAAAAACCGTTGTTTGACGGTCAAGCCAACAAAACTGTTTTTTGGATTGACCACCGTATGACCTTTCTCTCTTTTCCATTACATTGATAAATTGCTAGCTGAAATATTTTCGACCCAATTAAACTTTCCCTTCATCTTAATTCGTTTTTTGAA
Organism: Catoptria pinella; assembly: GCA_963556745.1. Lineage (NCBI taxonomy): Eukaryota > Metazoa > Arthropoda > Insecta > Lepidoptera > Crambidae > Catoptria > Catoptria pinella. The sequence goes on from OY750771.1 coordinate 4,874,238, forward strand.
GAACCATTTGTTTATTTGAATAATGTTCAATGCAAGCTTGAGAAAACGCAGTACAGAAACTCTTCCCAGTATCCAATATTTATTTATACGATGCACAAATATACCTGACCAACTTGACCAACTGCAGGTAACTTTAGTAGGCTAAAGAGTGATGAAGAACAGTCTTGTTGAATTGTTTTAGTCCTTAAATATTCAGTGGCAATAAAAACTAATGTAATACACACATTTAAAATTAACTTTTGTGTATCTATAAATAAATAGGTACTTTTATTTCATACGATTAACGTGTTAAAGCACATATCGATGACATTTAAAGTAACCGCCAATCTTAGTACGTTATTTCCGGATCCAATCTGGCGCACATGCATCATTCTAATGACGTCAAATTCCGGATTTCAACTTTTGTTGTATTTGTTTGGCTCCATATGGAGTTGTCACAAGTCACACGGCCATAATAATATGAACGGCTAACGGGCGTAGAAAGATTTATTCCGCTCCGAAACGGCAACTTTCCGTTTGATGCCGTTTCTAAGTTGGTGTCTGTGTTATTTCTATAAGAAGTTTATGGATTTCAATTAAAATCAGTTAAAAATGTTTTCGTGTTTAATTATCTATTTTGTTCCAATTTTAGGCTGTACATTCAAAGACAACTCAAATTGTCTTCTACAACACAATCACAGCCTCAATTAATTTGAATGAAGCACAATACCTTATAGCTTGCTATTAGGTTTATTAATTTAATACCAAGTGACAACTAAAGTGTAAACCCTTTGATTATAATAAGAATGGAGCCCTTTCTTTTGCTAACTTTTTTCACATATTTTGTGATTATAAAATACGAATAAAATGACAAATAAAAAACATAAAACAAAAATACGTCAATTTCCTTACATTTCAAACAAAACAGCAGCATCAACTGACACGAAAATATCTTAAACAAACAGGCTATACGGCGCCACCAGGATCCTCCGCATAACGTTTAACGAAATTGATTACGCCAATTATATATTAACAACAGATTTTTTGCGAATCGTTAAATGAGATCAGTATGCAAATCTGTCACTATCGATTCGGAGTCTTAAGTATTTATCCCGATTCTTGCGATTTTCTTTAGTGTCGGCCGCCCGGTCGTAACGAATTTGCACGCGGTGCGAGACGAATCGTACCTTCATGATTCATGTAAGTAGGCCTCCGATACGAGCTCTGACAAACCAACGCTGAGAAACAATGGGATCTCCTCCAAATAACAATGCTATGGTATTATAATGAATATTTATAACTCATAACATAGTATATGTATTTGAATCACTTAGCTTGACTTCAATTATGTAATGCAGGACTGAATATCACCATTACTTATTCCAATAGAAGCTTAGGTTTAAGAGATTCAAATTGCGGTGAGGACTTATAGAAACTACTTTTGTAATAATTTTGTACATAAGCGCAAACTTCTATTTTGTTAGTTTTTTAGATATTTTTGTGAGTAGGCAATGACTTCAATTACATAGACGAGCTGTTGAAAACTAAAATTGTGTCACAACCAACCTTCGCGGCGCATCAACTGTTTGTATCGGTCGCTCGCAACGCAATAGACTAAAGGAGTTTCTCTGCATGCACCGTAATTTAATAAGCAATTTTTCGGTACTGTACAGCCTGACTAGTGTAGTATACACATAGAAATCTTTATGAGAAGGTAATGCATGTTCTTGCTGTGAAAATTTGCTTTGATTTTATTGCACCTTTAAAATAATAGTTATTTTCACCTCTCCAGCACGAAAAGGCCGCTTTGGCGCGTAAAAACTCGCGTGAGGCAAAGTGATTTTTTAATTTCCTTTTGAAATAATAAAGAAAAAAGAAATAGAGTAACAAAGATGAGACTTGTAAAATTGATATGTAAGAAAAGGATGAATAGAATGCTTTATGTTGTCGGCATGAATTAAAAAGTATAGAAAATAAAATACACGGATATACCAAAGAGTAAGTCTTATCCTTTACACTCTATTTCTTATTTTATTATTTCAAAAAGTAAGCCCTTTTCGTGCTGGAGAGATAAAAAATATTTTGTGGGTAAATAAGGTTTGGTTCTTTACAAAATACAAATAAATAATAACGTTAGAAAAAATCTCGTAAACTTAAAAAAAATTAAATGGCATATTTTCTTACCTCATTATCGTACGATACGTATTGCGTTACAGAAAGGACGATTACAAAGAATAAATATTTATATCGCAACTGACCCTAAAGTTGACGTGGGTAGGTAAATGTCAGTTGACCTTTTCATGAACCTCGAGCTCCAGTACTTTCTGTGGACCGCGGCAATGAAGGGCTGAGGTCTGGTAGGGATTACAAAATATAAATATCGATGTACCTGTAATATATTATTCATACAGATTTGTAAAGAAATCAAATAGTTTTACGTTACGGTATTATTCTTATTTTTCTAAAATTATCAAACGCCAACTTACAATAACTTACTTCGTGTAAAACCTTTAAGTTATGGTGCATTACTGCGTATCGCGATATCGATACTAAAAATACGTCAATAAGATTTATATCGATATACTTTTTTTGCATACAGCATCCTTAGTGTCCGATATTTCAGAAGCCTCTCGATCAGCTGACTCATATGATATGACGTAAATCTTAAATGCTTTTAATAAAAAATATAATATGTCCTTTCCTTTTTTCCCCTATTTCCTACCTTTTGACGTAAAAGTCATCCTTATCAACAGACGACTATGTAAATATGTTTAGGACAGTTATTTTACGACATTCAAATCAAATAAAAGTTTAATGCGGTAATTTTCAAATATCACCCATCAACGGATATTATTTAATCCAAATATTTGGACTTGTATGACACTTCTTTTTAAAACATTGTTATCCCACAAGGGTTTCCATAACAAATCAAAACCACACATGGGAAATCGTTGGAAGAATAATAATTTTAATTACTTAACACCACTGCGCCAGAAAGGTTTATATGAACCTTTGTACTACACCATCATAATTCAAAAAATCAGATTCAGAATGAAGAATAAGCCCACATCCCGTAATTATTTAATTTTATTTTTTTAACAAAATGCTATAAATATGTTTATAATCGTAAACTTCTCAAAACGCCCTTGAAGGCTGACACATCTCCCTCTAACCACTAATACCCAAAGCGTAAATTAACCGCCGACGTATGTTGGGTGTGGCACCCATAAATAAGGTCCCGAAGACAACCCAAGTGACCACCAATGTCGCATTTCCGATACCCAAAAGCTTCGGGTTTCAATGGAGACCGTAATGTCAACGAATGTGTTGCAGTCGAGCGACCTCTGGACCTGCATACACTCGGTTTTCTCAGGTACATCCATTACTGTTGGTAGAAAAAGTATCGTAATAATAATGTCCTTGGGTTTTAAGCTAATACTTAAAAATAAAATTTCCTTGGGACTAACAAACTCTAGGGATATTTTTAACGAATTGAATGAATAGTGCAAACTCCTCCAGCATTAACAAACGCGTGATTAACCTTTTTTCTATCAACACAAATATTTGCACAAAAATTGGTTCATAATTTCATTCACACGGATCCATTACCGAATCATAATGGCGGACAAGCGTTCCGCGCTCGAGTGCCCCTCTTGTGCTTCTGGGAATGCAACTACCTGCTTTTTATAGCGATAAGGGCACAAAATATGCCGCACGGCACGACCGACCAATGAAGGACCGAACCAGATCATCGGCTAGCTAAGGCGCGACCATCGAACGAAAACCAACTGCGTGCGAGTGGAAATGACCCAGTCTCGACAGTGACGTACATAAACATATGCACGGCCATATGGTGCGAAGCGAACGGGTTTTTATTGCATCGCTCTGCCGCCGCCGTTGCACGGATTTAAATGCAATTGCATTGAACTTTTATTTTGTTTGGGATAGCGAGGGTGCTTTGCGAATGCAGATTATGTGATACTTTGATACTCGTAGCTTCAGTACTTAGACTCACTCTCCAATCAAAATCATTCATTTTATTGTTCAAAGATAGAGTGACTCAAAATTTGAAATCTGTTAAGCTGGTAATTGAAAAGATTTAAAATGGTAAAGAGACAAGGAAAATAATTTCCAAGCAGCTAGCGAGAAGCTGTACTCATCGATTACACATTGAACTTGGTAATGTCACGAGCAACAATGTCACGGTGTTTAAGATCAGAAGAAAACAGCACACACCTTTTGTGGTCAAAGATAGCGAGATAGCATGACGAATATGCGCGTACGACACAATGCCGAGTGACTCGGAGATATTGTCGCGACTCGAGACTGATTTAATTGTCCGACTCGACGAGCACTTTGTCGGCGGAGAAATGAGGCACAAACAAATGCAGCTACGGTTAGGATGGTACGCAGGGCGCTGTCTCTACTAGTTACCATAAATAGGAAATCTCATCTTGGAACTATTAGTGACTTTCTTCATTATGTAGAAAGGTGCTCTCTGCACTCTGCTACGACAAATAAGTTAATTAAAATGGCGGTATATTTTTTTCCACACTTAAATTTAAACGCGGTGTTACCAAAAGTTATTACGTTATTACAATTTCTAATATGTTTATTATCATAAAAATTAGAAAGATAATATTGGGGGAGTGAGAGTTTTATTTTCCTAGGAGGATAATGTGGTGATAGCTCAATGAGGGGAGAGCATTGTTTCGAATATGATTTATTTTTATAGTACTTTGTTATGGGCCGGTCGTATGATACAAGGCCGGTCGTCAATTCCCTGGCGCGGCCCTTAAGCCGGCACTGCTCGCTCTTACACAAAATGAACAAGTAGGACGTAGGTATATATAGATAGTTTAACAGTTTGTACAAACTTACTTTCAAAACCTCGACAATTTTCCTTACTGATCTGAAGTTAACTGGCGTCCTATCATAAAATACACACCTGGAACAAAAGAAAAAATCAATGTTACAAGGATACAATAAAAAGAATATTTCGTTTACACATTCACGGGTAGAATATAACAGGCATTGGCATTGTAACCGAGTACTCCGCACAAAGGAAGCTTTGGGCACGAGGGCACAATAAAAAGCCTCTATAAACAGCCTCCATATATATTTGACAGTAAGCCTTAAGTTATAGGGCATAAGTATTACGGACGAGGGGTGGCTATTAGATGACAGATGAGAAGTATTTCAATGCTTTATTGCGCCAAGGGTTTTTGTAGAGAAACGTGACTTCCGAAGGTCGACGACCTCGCTACCGACTCCTGGGCCCGGAGATAACTTACACCGAGATTGTTTGTGTTCCTGATGTGTATCTTCCCACCTTTTGGGGCTTTTGTTAATCTGCTGTCGTTTAAGGAAATGGGTGACATAGCAGTTTCTTAAATAGGACACAAAATAACAACTGATACGATCGTTAAGTAAAAATTACTGGGTACTTATGAAAGATTATCAGATGAAAAGGGTAACCATAAATCAATTTGACCGAGATTACATAGCGTCGTGTTTACCGAGTTCAGTGGGCTGTCATTACGTTAAATAAACAACGTGTCGTAAAATTTGCATACCGCAATATGTCTGAGAGGATACGGACAATCTGAGCAGGGCGTCGTAAAAACGCAACTCCGGCCGCAGTTTTCCGCAAATCTCATACGGCGAAGCGTAATGGCCTCGCAATGAGCGGGTCGCAAATTAAAACGCTTATTTCCAGGTAGCCAAAGCAATTGCTTGACGGCTCTGCATTAGTCTTGCTAAATGCCGTCCAATAAAAATAAAAAATAAATAAAATAAAGTTTATTGGCAACAAGGCAATACAATTTCATATAACATATTCTTAAACTTTACATCTAAGCAACTATCGAATGACATCTGCACCTGAACTACATAGTAAAAACTGTGTCTCAGGTGCAGAAATATCAACTCTCTCAGCAATACGCAAACAAGTTGTCTTCTAATAACATACGAGGGACGTTTATAAGCTCTCAAACCAAACGGGTTTTGCAAGTGATAATTGTAACTTAAGCAGCCGATAAACGCTTCTAAGAATTAGCCTTAATGAGTCCACAATTCAAGCTTTGTTGGAATAATAAGGCTTATCATATTTACGTCAATAAGCTGGCGATGAGGTTTATATTTATCATCTCGTATATTAACCGTTCAATCCCGTTCAATTCCTTCTTCCTCAGTGGGAAGGTGGTGACACCTACATCGAGAGAAAGTTTTATCTGGCTTCGATCGTTCTGATGATAATTTCACCCATTTACTTATCAAATTCTTCAGCCCTACCAGTTGGTAAAATAAAAAAGTTGTGTTATTCTAACAAACAATATCCTTCAAATATAGAAGTTTATTGATAGCAAGTTTCTCAGAAGGATGGCAAGACCAGTTGTTAGTTCTAAAGGGGTTGTTTGTAGAATAACAAATAGAGCGAACGCCACAGAATAAATTGACGTTCTCGGTTGATTAACGGCGGTAGGCAAGGCTGTAATGTCTTGCGTTTCATCACTGATAGACGATGAGAAAACTTGGTGGCTCCCTTAATTGGCTTCGTTTATCATAAAAGCGATCCGGCTAATTAATTTTCTCGTCAAATCCTTACAAAAAGGCTTTTATAAGTGGTTAACTGTAAGGCTTTTTATCAATCTTTTCAAAGAAGAGAAAGTAATTTCTATTACATAGCTTTCTTCGTTCTTTCTTTATTGGTGCAATCGGGAGTTTTTTTATTTCATTATTTTACGTCATTTTCTACAAAGGTGGTAACAAAGGGTTACAATGTTACATTGTATCTCGAGTCATCTTGACAATGCGGAGCGGACCTCACAGACAGAGGCTATTTTAATGTAATTGTTTTCTACTGTAAGCCGCCTCTAGCATTTGCCACTGAGCTAGTTAAGTGTATTTTATTATAGCTACATTAGGTATGGAAGTTCAAACTTCTTCTTCTTATCGTATGAGGATTAGTGGCCACTGGCCACCTCTGGTGTTAGAGTTTATCAAGCCGCCTGTAAGGCCTCTGACTTGGCTTAACGACTGTTATCAGATGACAACAGCCGGGACCGACAGTTTAACGTGCCCTCCGAAGCTCGGAAGCACTCAGTTGTAATGCCACTTAACGGTCACCCATCCGAGACCTGGCCGGACCGAGCGTTGCTTAACAAACGTGATTGAGTACGATCAGTCTGTCAAGTTCCGCCATAAGCGCTTCGAAATTCAAAACCTTTTTTAATTTATCAAGGAACTACCATTCACTGCACACTGCTAACTTCAGATTAAGCGCACAAAAATATTGTGTTTTAAGTAGGTGCCTTAGCTTTTTGCATATGTTTTTGAAACAGATGGCACGCAGATGATTTTGACGTGCATTACACTAATGGGCATCTAAACTTGCCTAATAAAAATGTGAATAGTTTTTTATCAAAGTTAAAAAAGAAGGATGAAATTGATTGACCTTGATTTACACCGACAGTTTTTTATTGTGGCAACACATTTACGTTAACTTAGCTACTAATATTTATTCGAAACCGGTATTTTAGTGGTCTACTTTTGTTAATGAACCCCATTATATACAGAGCAAAGCATTAAGCTTTACAACAGTTTTACGATATCGTTTTAATACACACTTTTATTGTTCGGTCGATTGCATTACACCTTATCGTTTTCTTACGACTTGCAAGACGTTTAAATTTAAAATTAGTCGGGACGTCTCTGACGCGATGAATAATTCATAAGTTTATTGAATTTATAGCTTGCTGGTTTCATATCAGTATCATAGTATCATAGTAGTGCCAAAATGAGACGCATGCATGACGCATGTCAATAAATATGATGTTGCATGCCAGTCAAAAATTACGATGTTGCACATTGAAGGGACCGCTTGTTTGGTTCATTGCAAATATGATTCGAGCGAGAAGAAAAATAGAGGGCAGTGAAATAATAAGTACCTATAACTAACTACTGTTGTAATGTGTATACACCCTACCTAGCTGTTATATTTCTTAGGGCCCGCAGTCAAGTCAACAAGGAACCCTTAAAAGTTTTTGATAAAGTTTTCGAAAATTTCAAAAGATTCCCCAATTTCAACTTTGAATGTTGCCAACTAGTTTACGTTATTATATGTATGGATGCTCTTGTCAAATACAATAAGAAAAGTATCATCTGCCTGAGCTATCGAGATGTCGAAAACAAGAAATAAGGTAGCGTGTAATCACGTAGGAACAACGTCCGCTCCTGTCGGACACAGATTGTATCTCGGCACGGAGATCGTAACGGACACATTTGGCCTTTCTACCACAGAGATATGACTCGCCGCCCGTGCCTATATCTCGAATTCTTGATATATAGAAATATGACATGGTGAGTCTCAGGATAGAATATTTTCAATATATGTAAAATTTGGAATAATTGTATATGAAAATCTTTGAATTAAGAGTCTCAAGTTTTAGAAGTTTTAAAATGTTGAATTATTTTTTCAGTGAAAAGTGAAGATTGTGTAGTTCGTAACATAAATCTTAAATAACGGCGAAGCAATAATAGGCGACATAAACAGTGTGCTGTTGTTAATTCTCTAAGCAAACACTCCTACATAATATTTTTTAAAGATTTTTGAAGAATGTCTCATACACTCTCTGACTAAATTAGTACTAATCACTTTCCTGGAACAATATTCATTCACGACTATTACAGCTATTTAATCAAATTATTATGCATTAGTGCGATGTCCCGATATCGCATCGGAATCGTAAGTAACTACCTGCTCGATTTAGATGGAAAGTGGGTGGATGAAAATACACCCTTTCATAATATCATGTCGTGTTTGCTGGATCAACACAGAATATTGAATAAGTATCATTGGCGGAGCTGGTAAACTATAAGTCTGTAAAAATGTAGTTAAATGATAAGGCTAAATGAATTTTATTGTACCTAAGTAAATCATAGAAATTATAATTTGATCTATATTCTTACACTGTCTATTATCCTTGCTAATATTATTAATACGAAAGTCAGTTTGTTTGTTTATTTGTTACGCCTTCACGTCTTAACTACTGAACCGATCATCATGAAATTTTGCATTCACGTTGTCAGGGGTACAGAGAAGGACATATAGTACCTTTCATCCCGAAAAAATAATTGTTGTCGAGGGATATCAAAAAAACTTTCCACGCAGTCGAAGTCGCAGGTGGTCGCTAGTGTTCCATAATAATTAGCCTACGTCCTTCTTTTTCCTCATTAATCAAACTATCGAGTAACAACAAGGAACTGCAGCCAAATATAATTACTACACCGACTCCTATAAAACGTTTACAAGCCCATAATTTAATAACCGAAAACTGCCAGAACTGGAGCGTTCTATCCATGGATCGCTCGAGGAGAACAAGGGGGAATATCATTAGAATTGCATAAGTTCATAACATGGTTACGGCTGCGGTCGGGAGGAAGTTGAGCCGCGGGCCTAACGTTGTTTGAATACCACCCGCGGCTGAATATTCCACACACAGGACATACACCTCTTTTGCCCCGGATTAAAGCGAGCTGTAGCTTTTTCAAAGGCTATTGTGGCGGAGTTTTCGTTGGAAAATGTAGTGACGTCGTAGCAACTTCATTTGCCTGCTGGCCTTCCAGTGTTTGCCAAGACGCAAGACGCATTAGGCGCGCGCGGTGATGTCGTGGCCGAGCGGTAAGTGTTTTCTTGTACATTTTCCGAGTCTGACCGAGGTATAAAAATTATTGAATTTTCATCCTAACATAGGGTCGAAAAGAACATCGAGTTCCCTTGAATACAAAAATCGAAGACGCCGAACAACCGTAAGATCGTAGAAAGTATAAAAGCAAATAGACTCACAGACGACTGCGCAATATGCGATCTCGAGATCTTATCAGTGCTAACTAACTTTCTTTTGCTAGATAGGCACCGACACCAAAGCCAGTAACTTAATAGCATTGACATTATAATGAATCGTGGGCCCGCAGCGGCGACGAACCATGAAATACGTTGTCCAGTCTGTCTAGCCGAGCGAGCCAGACCAACCAGTAACCACTTTCGCGATACTGGGACCGGATTTTAGCAAAAATTTGAGTAGTGAAAGTCAAAGTGTTTCGAGTCCGAAGGGAACGCTCGATAAATTAATCGTTGCCTAAGTACTGCATTAGCAGTGACAGTGAAAGCTCACGAGGTTCGTGCAAGGAAGAAACCGTGTATTGTCTACCACACCACTGGACCACACCACTTGGGTGTCGTTTACATTTTTTTTTAGGTAACTACACCACCGTAGTGAAGTTCTAATACTAAACTTGCGTTTATCGATATCAATTATTTATTACCTTTCGTAAGATCACTACATGACATGTTACACATCACTAGTCTCCGTGGGGTGGTTACCTAAAAAAAATATAAACGACACCACAGTGATGTGGTTGACAATACACTGAAGAAACGGGAAATAGCTGAATCGTATCAAGGAAAGAAGCATCGAGACAAAATAAAAGCAAACTTACTATAATGTACGAGAGAAAAACAAAGAAAGAGTAATAATTATGTCTTTTCAATTTGTTTCTTTACCAAACGTAGCAAACAATACCATAAAATTATTCTTCTAAATTCACTTTGGCAAAATCGATTTAAAGGAGCTATCTATCCATCTTTTTTTCCTAACTACATGACGTATCAAAAATGAAGGTAAATAAAGTAAGACTAAGCTGTAACTACTTATAAAGTATAATAACCGCAACAAGTTCATAACATTCCGCCAATTTTGCGCCGCAGTCGTTTTGTAAAAGTGCCGAACAGAAATGGTAATGTCTCTTGATGGCGATATCGAACTGGGAACGGTAATGATCAGCATTTTGTTGCGCTTGAGTGCTGTTAAAATAATTTCAGAATTTGTATAAGTATTTTAAATTTAACATTCCCATTTTTAATCGACTGTAATGTAAATATTCCCGTCTGTACATTAAGAAATGGCCACATAAAATGCACGTATGACTGGAAAAACACATTAAAGGATTCCACTTTTAATTGAAGTTGAAAAGATGTCTGCGATTTTAACTGCGTTAAAACAGAAGGCCCATTCTTAAAAAAAAAGAAAATCTGTCAATTTCATAGTTTTTAAAACATTGTAGTTGTAACTTAGAAATTTACAAGACTTTAAGAGAGGCAATTAATATAGTCGATAAGATTTAACTTTTCATAGTAGACCCCTCCTTACTGTGCTTTAATATTCTATCTAGTCGTGGAATCATGCAATTAGCCGTAGTTATTTAATGACTCTATCAGCGGTGATTGAAGACTTTCGAATGAACATAAAGTGCTCTATCTACTAGATAAAAAAAACACTCACCTACGTTGTTTATTATTACCGATTTAATACTTGTTTTATGTTGCGAAGCCTTAAACTTAGTGTGACGTGATTAGATAATAAATGTTAGGTAACAATATTTGAATAAATTTATAAATAAATGATAGTAACTCGTCATTTTTCTTTTTCTCGTTAGTCCGAATTTAAATGGCACATAATATATCAAAAATAGAGTAGGTAATTGCTACTATTTCAACGTAAGGTTCGGTTTATTAGTTAGTCTGTTAGAGGATAACGTTTTGATCAACAGTGCATTTTAATAATATTTATAGAATTGGATTTGTAATCAGTCAATTACCACATTCAAATCCCCCAGCTAGATATCAGTTTAGGATGACAAGTGTTAGGCCTTGTCCACATCACCACGGCACGACGTCGTCGCCGTGGAACGGTGCGGTGCCGTGGCGCGGCACGTTGCCGTAACGTGGGAATTTACGTTGCCGTACCGTAAAAATGTACCTCACGACACCGCAAAGTTACACGTTGCCGTGCCTTGTAAACTTTCGGTACATTCTTCACCAAATAAATAACAGTCTCGTTGTAGATATGGACCGCACAAAACGTATTCTGCTTCTGTTGTTATTAAAAAGACGAAGAGATAAGTTGGAGAAAAAAAAATTAAAAAGACAGTACTGGGTGCATCCATATCTTTCAATTATGAATAGTGATGGGAATCATTTCACGAGAAAATATGAAGCGTTGAAAACCTGTGACCATAAATTTTACAGTTATTTTAGAATGTCTGTATCAAGTTTTGAAGAATTACTAACAAGAGTTGCACCGCGTATACAAAAACAATTTGTATTTAGAAAACCTGTTGGGCCTTTGGAGAAGTTAGGATTAACTATAAGGTAAGTAATGAAAACAATTTATATGTATGTAATATTTTTTTATGTTCTTTATTTTTGATAATAATAGCAAGTTTAATATTTACTAAATCTAGAGTATAAAAATCACAGTTTTCGAATGAACGATTTGCTTTTTAATAATAATAAACACTAGAAAAACAATTAGGTAAATCACAATCAAACCTCTTTTATATTCATAATGATGTACATATGTACGAGTACAATTATTAATATGTTTATTTAAAATATTAAGAACAGTAGATATTGGCCTCAAAAATGCCTACATCTATATAAATACACAATAATAACTTAATATCTACTTAAAAATCACAGTTTTCAATCGGCTTATTTGCCTGTTTAACCTAACAACTAGCTAAAAATCACAGATTTTGCGGGGTTACTGGCTTGTATACCCGTAAGATTACAGTTATAACTAAGAAAAACAATAACAGTCTTTAATAACCTTAGATAAAATCACAGATTTTGAGTGGCTGAACTACCAACGTTACAATTATAAGATAAATAATAGAAAAATAATTCAACAAATTTACTACGTAGTTATCATTATGATAAAAAATATAATATTTCTTTTAATTTATCTTAATTTTCAAGAAAAATCATATGTTGATTCCAATGCACTTGCTTCATCTTCGCAATCATTTGATAGTTCTTCGAAAGTTGAGTTTGGTGGTTTGGAATTTGATGAAGTCGATGGTTGATATATACTACTTGTACTTGGTGCTGGTGTTTTAGAAACGTTTGATGACATTGTTGATTGGTATGTAAAAGTTTGTGTTGGTTGATAATTAGTAGTATATGATGATTGTGATCTTTGGTACCTATCCTGAGAAGCTGTATGATAACCAGTTGATGTTTCATACTGATATGAAATCTGATGTAAATCAGTTAGGATTTGTAAAACACGACTTTGAAACATTAGAGTTTGATGCTCATTCAATGTGTTCAATGATGGTAATATGGCCTTAAAAAATGACAGATGTCTATTTTCTGTTTCCTTTAGGGCTTGGAGAATCTCATAATCGACTTCATCATTGTTTTTTTTTTTTCGTGGAGTTGGTTGATAACGTGATCTTTTATAATCATTTTTTTCATATGGTATCTCGTCTTCTTCATCTTCTTCCATTATGCTTGAGTCAGTTAAATTTGCAGCGTTTTTTTTTAGAAACAGAAGTTGCTTATACAAATGATACTCCTTAATTTTGCTTGCACCAGATCCCGATTTATTTAAAGTTTCAAGTTTTTTCAGGTATTTTGTAAAATTGTCTTTTATATGAGTCCATTTCTTTACCACAGCATTACCTGCAAAATATTTAAAACGTGTATTATTAGCAACAATTGGATCAGTAGTTTTTACGTGAAAGACAAACATACATACTATAAATACAGCAATACATCCTCACAAACTTTCGCATTTATAATAAAATTTAAAGTGTATGACGGAAAGGGGCTGAGTATCAAACTAAAATACAGAGATAGTACTCATGTAGGTAGGTATACCAGCGGCTTTTATTACACAAATTAATTATAATTCCTATTTCTAAAAATTACTTAGGTACGCTAAATGAGTATTTACTAGGTTGATACCCCTTTGTTATGGGATCTAGATCTGAGATCTAAATGAGAAAAAAATCAGTTATTTTTGTCATCCTACTTCCTACTAATATTATCTATAAACGTGAAATTTTATGAGTATGGATGTTTGGATGTTTATGATGTTATACCCGGATTTTTGTTTCAGATTTTTGGCAACAGGAAATAGTTTTAGAGATTTAGAATTAACGGATTATCGTGGAAAGAGTACAATCGCAAAAATAGTAAGAGAAGTATGTCAAGCTTTATGGAAAATCATGTTAAATGAATGTATTCCGAAAATAACAGAGGAGTTATTAAAACAAACAGCTGAAGATTTTGACAAGAAAGCCAATTTTCCTAATTGTATGGGGGCGTTGGACGGGAAACACATTCGAATCTGGAGTCCTGCCCATAGTGGGTCTCTTTTTTTTAACTATAAGAGTTATAATTCTATAATTTTGCTCGCAATTGTTGATTCCAAATATAGATTTGTGTATGTTGATATAGGAGCATTTGGTAAGGAATGCGACTCGACAGTTTTTCACAATACGAAACTGTACGAATTATTACTACAAGGCCATCTGCCTTTACCAGAGCCAAAATGTTTACCAGGTCTACAGACACCAGTTCCCCATGTTTTTGTAGCAGATGAAGGCTTACCCCTCACAAATAATGTATTGCGCCCATACCCAGGGAAACATTTGACTGTACAACAAAGAGTATTTAACTATCGCTTGAGTCGCGCGAGAAGATACGTTGAATGTACTTTTGGTATTCTGGCAAATAAATGGCGTGTATTTCACCGACCACTGAATGTTCAATATAATTTTGCTACAGATATTATCAAAGCATGTTGTGTCTTGCATAACTTTGTTATTAATAGAGATGGAATTACCACAACCGAGGAACTAATGATAGAAGAAAGTTTTGTAAACTTGCAACAGTCAGAGGATGACGAATTTCCAAACAACACAAACCCAGTCAACATAAGGAATGAATTCTGTAAATATTTTAATAGCGATATTGGAGCACTTAGTTGGCAATTAACTAAAATATAATAACCGACTATAGTACGATTATTAATTCGATAAATAAATATACTAATACTTATTATAATATACCTATAACTTAATGTAACTAATAAATATGAGCTTACCTAGTCTTGTTTTTTCTTTATCGTTTTTGTCGTCAAAGTCATGAAAAATGTTTCGACAAACATCCTTCCAGCCTTCTGTTTTTAAATTTTTGTTCTTGAAATCATCTATTGTCTTATCCCATAATACTGGACGTTCTTCAACAAGTGAAATCAATAAATCACAATCTATGTTTTCCGACATCTTTTATTCACACGTACAACTAATCGCTAAGACAATAACACATCAACTGATCGGGCGCATCGTATCGCGTCACCGGCTTACGACGACGCCGTCCTTTGCACCGTTCGACGGCGGCGTTGCCGTACCGTGCTAGTGCACGGCGCGGCAACGCGTCGCGCCCCGACACCGCACCGTTCTACGGTGACGATGTCGTGCCGTGGTGATGTGGACAGGCCCTATCTACTTAAAAATCACAGTTTTCAATCGGCTTATTTGCCTGTTTAACCTAACAACTAGCTAAAAATCACAGATTTTGCGGGGTTACTGGCTTGTATACCCGTAAGATTACAGTTATAACTAAGAAAAACAATAACAGTCTTTAATAACCTTAGATAAAATCACAGATTTTGAGTGGCTGAACTACCAACGTTACAATTATAAGATAAATAATAGAAAAATAATTCAACAAATTTACTACGTAGTTATCATTATGATAAAAAATATAATATTTCTTTTAATTTATCTTAATTTTCAAGAAAAATCATATGTTGATTCCAATGCACTTGCTTCATCTTCGCAATCATTTGATAGTTCTTCGAAAGTTGAGTTTGGTGGTTTGGAATTTGATGAAGTCGATGGTTGATATATACTACTTGTACTTGGTGCTGGTGTTTTAGAAACGTTTGATGACATTGTTGATTGGTATGTAAAAGTTTGTGTTGGTTGATAATTAGTAGTATATGATGATTGTGATCTTTGGTACCTATCCTGAGAAGCTGTATGATAACCAGTTGATGTTTCATACTGATATGAAATCTGATGTAAATCAGTTAGGATTTGTAAAACACGACTTTGAAACATTAGAGTTTGATGCTCATTCAATGTGTTCAATGATGGTAATATGGCCTTAAAAAATGACAGATGTCTATTTTCTGTTTCCTTTAGGGCTTGGAGAATCTCATAATCGACTTCATCATTGTTTTTTTTTTTTCGTGGAGTTGGTTGATAACGTGATCTTTTATAATCATTTTTTTCATATGGTATCTCGTCTTCTTCATCTTCTTCCATTATGCTTGAGTCAGTTAAATTTGCAGCGTTTTTTTTTAGAAACAGAAGTTGCTTATACAAATGATACTCCTTAATTTTGCTTGCACCAGATCCCGATTTATTTAAAGTTTCAAGTTTTTTCAGGTATTTTGTAAAATTGTCTTTTATATGAGTCCATTTCTTTACCACAGCATTACCTGCAAAATATTTAAAACGTGTATTATTAGCAACAATTGGATCAGTAGTTTTTACGTGAAAGACAAACATACATACTATAAATACAGCAATACATCCTCACAAACTTTCGCATTTATAATAAAATTTAAAGTGTATGACGGAAAGGGGCTGAGTATCAAACTAAAATACAGAGATAGTACTCATGTAGGTAGGTATACCAGCGGCTTTTATTACACAAATTAATTATAATTCCTATTTCTAAAAATTACTTAGGTACGCTAAATGAGTATTTACTAGGTTGATACCCCTTTGTTATGGGATCTAGATCTGAGATCTAAATGAGAAAAAAATCAGTTATTTTTGTCATCCTACTTCCTACTAATATTATCTATAAACGTGAAATTTTATGAGTATGGATGTTTGGATGTTTATGATGTTATACCCGGATTTTTGTTTCAGATTTTTGGCAACAGGAAATAGTTTTAGAGATTTAGAATTAACGGATTATCGTGGAAAGAGTACAATCGCAAAAATAGTAAGAGAAGTATGTCAAGCTTTATGGAAAATCATGTTAAATGAATGTATTCCGAAAATAACAGAGGAGTTATTAAAACAAACAGCTGAAGATTTTGACAAGAAAGCCAATTTTCCTAATTGTATGGGGGCGTTGGACGGGAAACACATTCGAATCTGGAGTCCTGCCCATAGTGGGTCTCTTTTTTTTAACTATAAGAGTTATAATTCTATAATTTTGCTCGCAATTGTTGATTCCAAATATAGATTTGTGTATGTTGATATAGGAGCATTTGGTAAGGAATGCGACTCGACAGTTTTTCACAATACGAAACTGTACGAATTATTACTACAAGGCCATCTGCCTTTACCAGAGCCAAAATGTTTACCAGGTCTACAGACACCAGTTCCCCATGTTTTTGTAGCAGATGAAGGCTTACCCCTCACAAATAATGTATTGCGCCCATACCCAGGGAAACATTTGACTGTACAACAAAGAGTATTTAACTATCGCTTGAGTCGCGCGAGAAGATACGTTGAATGTACTTTTGGTATTCTGGCAAATAAATGGCGTGTATTTCACCGACCACTGAATGTTCAATATAATTTTGCTACAGATATTATCAAAGCATGTTGTGTCTTGCATAACTTTGTTATTAATAGAGATGGAATTACCACAACCGAGGAACTAATGATAGAAGAAAGTTTTGTAAACTTGCAACAGTCAGAGGATGACGAATTTCCAAACAACACAAACCCAGTCAACATAAGGAATGAATTCTGTAAATATTTTAATAGCGATATTGGAGCACTTAGTTGGCAATTAACTAAAATATAATAACCGACTATAGTACGATTATTAATTCGATAAATAAATATACTAATACTTATTATAATATACCTATAACTTAATGTAACTAATAAATATGAGCTTACCTAGTCTTGTTTTTTCTTTATCGTTTTTGTCGTCAAAGTCATGAAAAATGTTTCGACAAACATCCTTCCAGCCTTCTGTTTTTAAATTTTTGTTCTTGAAATCATCTATTGTCTTATCCCATAATACTGGACGTTCTTCAACAAGTGAAATCAATAAATCACAATCTATGTTTTCCGACATCTTTTATTCACACGTACAACTAATCGCTAAGACAATAACACATCAACTGATCGGGCGCATCGTATCGCGTCACCGGCTTACGACGACGCCGTCCTTTGCACCGTTCGACGGCGGCGTTGCCGTACCGTGCTAGTGCACGGCGCGGCAACGCGTCGCGCCCCGACACCGCACCGTTCTACGGTGACGATGTCGTGCCGTGGTGATGTGGACAGGCCCTTAGAAGCCAGCAAAAAACGACACGACGACCGACGTCCGTATGTAGTACATACGTACCGCAGTAGCTTGTCACATCAAATCCGTATCCATCCGTAGTTAGGTCTA
This sequence comes from Catoptria pinella, assembly GCA_963556745.1. Taxonomy (NCBI): domain Eukaryota; kingdom Metazoa; phylum Arthropoda; class Insecta; order Lepidoptera; family Crambidae; genus Catoptria; species Catoptria pinella. The sequence continues at coordinate 4,892,509 of OY750771.1, forward strand.
GGTAGGTACCTACATTCCGTACCTGTCAATATGGCGTTAATTTGCAGACCCGCAGAATGCAGGTTAATGCCACTTCTTACTGAGGTCATCGACCGCCTTGCACTAAACATATTGAAAAGTGTCAACGCACCAGGAACAAACATCGTTGGCCTTCGTTAATTATTTTTTCTGGGTTGACAACACACTTATTAGCGAAGCAATAAGGGCCATATTTCCGAAGTGATTCTCCAGGCAACACAAAGAGTCATTGTTTACACAACTGCGCCGTACCTTTAAGTTCGTCCCTGATATCGAAGCTTTATGCAAGCTTATGCTAAACCAAATGTTATTATCATGGCCGTGATCATTTCATTCTAAACACAATATGGAATGGATACAAAGACAAATTAAACGTGACGGACACCTGTTCGCCACGCGCCTTGATTAAACAGCTGCGTCATTGTAAAATTATGCTAAATATTAGAAAAATGTCTTGCTTGAAATATCCATCAATATACCTACCTACCTACATGACAAGATAGCTTGCACTTTAAAATAATAACTTCTATGTTTCAAAGAGATATGATATGACAGAAACTCATTTGTTTATCCCAATAAGACCAATACTTTCTTCACGCTCGAGACACTGTTACTAATTACTACAAGATGAATGTTGAGAGCCGACAGTGAAACCGAAAGCAAGTGTCACTTGGTCTTCACCACTAATACAACGATTTATCTTCTTCACAATACGAGCACTTTATAGAGACAAGTTGCCAGTCGATATCTCCCCTTGTTGAGTCCAATGAAACGATTTTTCACGTCGCACAATCCATCTCACGAAGCCTTTATTAAACAAAGGAAATTCAAGTGAAGATAAAAGACTGGCGAGACACGTAGATATTCCAAATCTGACCAAGTCACAAAATTCTGAAGTGTTCTAGACTGAATTGTTGTATAAATACGAAAATACTTCCGTCCCTTCTGTAATAATGCATTAATTTCTTCCATGTGACTCTTCTTGCTATTCAACATTTTGTGACCTAGCTGTCTGCATTGCATATTAGTAAGATATTTGGGTTCAGTGTTGGTGGTCCTTGGCTGCATCTAATGTGTGGTTATTTGTCTCGATAATATCTAGCGGTTGGACAGATTGATGGCTACACTGCTAGTGAATTATTGGCGCTGTCCACTCTGTTTGTGGGTCAGATAGGAGACCGAGTAGAAATCAACGGGCCGAAAATCGCTGTTTATACGTTTCGTATGAATATTTTGCACATTTCTTCTGTTGACCAATAGTTACCGCACTACTGATATATAACATATATTATAATGATCGGCAAATAGCACCCATCATATCACATACATAAATATTTTTTAACCTGAGCAAGACGTGAAAAATATGCAATCACGAGTAAATTGTTACTTCTGGTAGCTTTATTTTGTCGTATCTCGGATCGTGAAATCAGGAATTTTAATTGAGTCACATCAATCTCTCGAGTTTTATTGTAAATTTACAGGTACCTACGTAAGTTAGAACTCAATTTGTCGGACGCAGACCTTTTTGGGCTGGAACGTGCAATTTAATGGAACTCCCAGCCCCATCGCTCACCTCAATTCCATGAATAGTTTTACATATTAAACGAGAACAACTTAGACCGATGTTAATTGCTATACATTTCCGTCAATTTTATGTTGCTGAGAAAAGAATTTATGTAATCCTACTTTATGAGTTATAATTTAGGAAAATGTGGAGGCATCGATGATACAGTTAAGTATTTATGATGTTTAGAAGATAATTACGAGTAAACTTTTACGATCAGAGTATTCTAAGTTTATTGTTATTAACAGGATGTCTTAAAACTGTATACCTAGCATTTAATATTTGCAAATTCTAGTAATTAACTTAACTTATTTCAAGGTATTTCATCATTCCGTTTGTCGTGTAATTTCGTCGTATACATTCTGATGGCTCTATTGTCCAGTAATTAGTGATTTGCATGCTCGGGATTGCGTTGCGGCGCAGGCCAGGCATGAATGCTCGGCTAACATCACTAATTTAGCCCTGAATACCTCCAATCCTATCCTGTTATTCTAGATAGACCGATTTAGCCTTCAAAACGACTCGACGAACGGTAGCTGAGGAGCTAGGAATGGCCCTCATTCCGTCACGCTTATTCTAAGAAAATAGAGACTCTATTACCCGTAATCCTACTTAGTTTGTAACTTTAACGTGTAGACTACAAGACTGAAAATACAATGCTTAGTTGGACTTAAGATGTTTCTAAAATTGTTCTAAACGCATGTGCACTTGTGCAGGAGTGTACGTCATCGCACCGCTAAGCTTTAGGCGTTCGCCATTATGGTTTATATTAGGCCGTTTGGCGCGGTCGCAATGGCTGATTAGGTCGATGCGAGTATTGTGCTAGTTTGAGCAGCGTGTCTTATCGCAGCGAGATGACCGTCCTTATCTACCATCATTGAAGCGTTTGGAACGAGTACGGACATACTATTGTCATTGTTCGCCTATTACTGAAACCATATTCGTAATCTTTTCATAAAGAAATTATGTAGTTACTTCATTGAAAGTTAAAAATGATCCTAGAAAACTTGCATTTTTACTAAATTTCAAGCTAGTATCGTTAGAAAAAAACTTAAGTGTTTATTACAGACGCCATGAATTATAAAATACTGTGATGATCTCATCATAATGAATCGAAAGCTTTATGGGATTTAATGAAAATACGGACGTTATCAAAAGGTTAACAGGCAGCGTACTCGTTTCGAGTAAGTAAGTATTATTTCAATACGGCGCGGCGGGGGCAATCATTGCGGAATTAGCGGGATTGGAAAACATTTCATAAAGTGCAGTCTGCGTGAACTCACAACTTCAGAACTATGTTTACATTAGTATTGAGTTGTTAAAAATATTTTCATATTTTTAAGCCGGCTGTGCAATCCAAACCGATCATTTTTAAGCTCACGGCTGTAACAATTTTCATATTGTAAGTGGATGATATTGTATACAGCCTACCTGTGTAAAATTCGCATCAATTAACAAAACCCATTTCCACGACCATAACATCTAGAAACTAATTTAAAGTTCGATTTAACATTATTTGCTTAGGTTCTACGTAGTTTGGGAAAAAAATCTGGGTACTGTTAGTTAACTATGATATTTAATATTAGTAGCAAAATGTTGCATTAAGACTCTTTGACTCTTTACTGTTAAAAATATTTATCCTCACACGAGAAGAAACAAGTTTATGAATCATTACATCATTTCAATGCTAAATACATGCATTTCTTAATATAACATTAACTGTCAGGTCATATATGCCGGTAAGGAAAGCGCAGTCGGTAGAGGTCGGCTACTAAAGGGTGACGGAGGACAGCCGATGCGGAAACGCTGCCGGCTAGCGGAACGTGTATTATCATCTTTATTAATCAAGGTTTGTTGAGGAGATGTTATGAAATACGGACGGGAGATCCTTTATGTAGGAGGTGTGGGAATCAATGAGATACTTAAATGTATCATATTCATACAAAGATTGTGACTGCAGCATGTAAAACATATAAATGTTCCAATATCACCAAAATAATACTTTTAGATTTTTTTGAAGCACTTAACTTACTTACGTTGTTATACCTATTATTTACACGAGCTCGTTTAAATACAAGCTAGATAACAATATTTAGCTCCGACTTTTTCTACTGTACTTACTTACAAAAAAAATCTAGGTGTAGACTGAGTTGAGAATACATCCGTAAAAACAGTTTTTATTACATAAATGGTAAACTAAAGGAGTGCTCTTACCTGTCTGAGTCCACCAACGCCGACTAAAGTTTTTTTTAAATTACGAGGGTCACAAACACCGAGTCCAAGTTCGTTTGCGACGTCAACCACCGCCTTGACACTCTTGTATACTTGTAATACGTATTGGGATTTAAGTCACAATTAGCGACTTAATTTTCGTGGCAATAATTTAGTTAAGTATGTCATTTTTGTATTGAAGTTTATCAACCTATCTTGTTAAAAAAATCAACGATGGAAAGCTATACCTACAGTAAATCGGTGCCTTCGAAGGCCGACACGCGTGGTCATATGCAGAAGTGGTAGGAGTGGATCTGTCATGTTAGTATTATAAACAATGTTGCATGAACGTTTTATTGACTCTACATCTATTTTCAGCGTTCTTAAGTTAACTCAGCCATGTGGTGTATTGGGATCTGACCAATCTTTCCTGCCAGGTTCATAGAAGTCCCCCTTAATTTGCGTGTATCATGGTTCTCGTATGTCCACACACGCTGGCCGAGCGGCCTCGGCACCCGGTGCCATATAAGGCGGTGCCTTGCGACACGCTCTGCGCCGGCGCAGGTATTTCAGGCGCAAGCCCTAAATTGTTTACGTGCAACGCGTGCACTTGCTTAATTTAATCTTAAATGTCATGGATAATATCCTGCGTACAGAAGAGCGCATAACAAACGTTGCACTAGTTGTGTAAGATTTGGTTGGACAAACCGTATGTTATAATAATTACCTAAGTTTAAAACAAAAGATCTTTTTTAAATTTGAGATTTTAGCCTTCACAATGCCATTTTTGTACAATCAATACTACAAAAAATATAATTCTGACTAGTCCAATTTTTTCTAGTATATTATTTAGTATTGTATAAGAGATCTTTTTCTTAGTGAATGGCTCGCCTTCAGATGAAAGGAGCAACAAAATTATCATTCACAGTTTATTTTACTTGTAGTTTGTTTTGATAACAAGTTTAGTGATTATTTTATAACGTTTTTTAAACCACAGCTATACATTTAATTGTAAGTAAAAAGTGTACAAAGTGGTCAAAATGTTTCATGAGTGACTTACACCTAAATACACAATAAATCTAGGTATTATAAGTCATCCAAAATATAACTAGTAAGAAACTGCAACTATGAAAAAGCACACATACTTATATTCATTTTGGCTTTATTTTTCTTTAACATAAATAGCATTTAAATAGATACTAGGTACTAACTGATTCCCTTCCTAATTTAATTGAAATGTATTTTTAAACATGAGGCACATTGCTAAGTAATTTTTTCACAAGAAAGTATGGCATTTTTCACATTTATTCGACATGAAAAATATGTCTATATTCGAATATTTATCGCCTTACTTTTTATTTCTAGGTCACAAGTCACATCATCATATTTTGCCGTGAAAACATACGGCTTTACCAACTACACAGAATTAGTTAGAAAGGTTTTAGTTTGAAAATTTCAATGAACTAAGTTTGACTGAGAAATGAAACATTTTCATTCTAGTTGAAAAAAAATACCGACAATTAAATAAACCCCAGAATTAGCCTACATACTATTTTCCAAGCCCGGGTAATCTCTAAATCGAGTCTAAAGCATTAGACCAGAACGAAGCTAGATAAAATCGTAAAACTCTAAATACAGAGCATTAAAAAAGGAAAAGGTTGAATTCAATATAAGCTACTAAATGCAGAGTTTAGCAACAAAATCCATTATGCAAAACATCCCAGAGTTTTATTACCGACCGGGAGTTCGATCGAAGGGATAACTACGAAGAAATGTTAATGTGTATCGATGTTGTATAAAGTACAGTTGCGATCGCTATTATAGTGATTGATGGCACGGGGCCAAGTTGCAACTTGGAAATGACAGAGTCTACTGAGAATTTTCCGGTAATTTGTTGTGGAAAACTCCAGTATATGTACGTGTAACATGATGGGTCTTAACTGTCTGTGCCAGCTAAAAGTGGCTTTATATTAACCATGATATAAAGGTACAGAAAATCGTGACTGCCAAAACACAATTACAAAAGTAAACGCTGTATGAATTTTTTGCACATTTATTACGTAAATGGAAAAGCTTTATTCAAAGCCGACATCAGAACAAGGATTTAAATCATACTGCCAATGAAAATCCGAAGAATGCAGACAGAAAGCCGAAAGTTAAACTAAAAAGCGCACTTTGATCGCCGCCAAAAATGTCGCCGATTGCCAAACAGAGAAGGACAATCGGAGTCCTGGATCGAGCTATTATGTACCCTAATAAGGGCCTTAGGAGCATTCCCGGCAAAGGACGCCGCTAGGACGAAGAATCCAATCGCGACAGGTTATTTAAAGAACAGCCAATACGGGATTGACGGGTGTCATCTCGTTCTGTCGGGAATTTTCACAGGTTCGTCCGGGAAATGTGGCGAATATTTTCGTTGAAAACATTTTAGTCTACCTACTTTTATGTATTGGTTGACTTAGCAATTTCTGACTTAGCTATGTGGCAAGGAAGTGGAAAGGTGTGGAATTATGGCACCCATTATGTGTTCTTAAACTAATTATTTTGAGTTTCACAATTGCATATGTACGCTTTTTTAAGACCACTAAAAACCTTTCAGTCTACTACTAAACAACAACATTGATTATTGAGTTGTTATCAGAATCCCTAAACCCTATACAAAACCATGCTTACGAGACGTAGTAAACTGATGGGGAATTCCAATTGGGAACCACCATATTATAATGTATCTATATAGGTGGGTACCAATTTCCAAAACTGGATTCGGTCATGTTTTTTTATGGCGGCTCAAGGCCTTAAGCTTCGGGATGCTTTGAATTTCTGATTGTAAATTTCGAGGCGTCCTTACTTAAGCTCTTGAAGATAACTTTCGAATAAAACTTCAACCCTTTACTATAAAATTGTACAGCAATAACTTTATAATTAACCGTATTTTTTTTATTTCCTAATCTTAATTATAATAACTAACATAACTAAGTACTTGCTATGATAATTTTCATCAAGGTTCAAAAGTGAATACGGCCACTAAACTTTATAAATAACTTTATGTGCTTGTCAATAACAAAAATCAGTGTGTTTTTCTGGTTCTAACCTTAAAGCATACCATTGTAAACTGATACCAGAGTAAAAAACTAGTGGCTCTGTGAGCTGTACGAATCTGACTTTTCATTCTGAAATGGCTGAAATATGATTGATTTAGTAATTTCATTCATTGTTTTAATTTTCACCATATTGTTGCAAGGGCTACAATATGGTGAAAACTACGATATGGTAAATGGCAAAAAGACGCATATTAACAAGGGTCAAAATGTGTCTTTTAAACCCCAAACATTTACGTAGCTATAAAACTCACGAACCAAAGCGAATTTGCACTCTCGCTGAAAATCGGGCTTAAAGCGATCGAAAAAATATTTTCAATGTTAAAATTTTTTAGACACTTTTGAAAAACTGAAAATTGACAAAAAAATTACATAGAATTATCTATCCTGTTCACAAAATTTCACGAGAATCGGTCGAGATATGCGACCTGTGCCCTTACTCACAAACGTCCTAAACTTTCCGTATCCGATGCTATGCATCCCATATTTTACTCTATGGTTTCCGTATTCGAAATGTCAATTTTTTTCCCGACGGATACTAACTCTTCCGACACCAATAGCTGTCCGTGAATGAATCCGCCTATTTGAATCCTGTAAGTGAATCCGTAAACTAATGTCTCCGTTTCGAATTGAACTGTCCAGCTGGACATACGTAAGCATTTTTGCCCATGCTGAAACGGAGACGCTACGTTCGCGCTTTGCACTCGCTCAGTCTACAATAATCTTCTATGTATACATTTATTCCTATGCCATTGTATTCAAAAACATAAAAACAAAACACTCGACAATGCTTCCAATAAATGCATGGGCAAAACACTCTGAAAATTGTGGAGCGGTCGATAAGTAAATCTTATCGCTTATCGGCTTATCAGACGGAACTACAAAGTGCCTGTGGCTGTCCGATTCAGAGATAGCTTGCACAATGCGCTGCGAACATGCGTCGCTCGCTATGCACTAGGGATACGCACTAGGTACTAAATTGTTTTAGTTCTATGGTTTTAAATGTGGTCCGTTTTTTAAATCTCCTTAAAGTACTCGATATACTAATTCTCTATGGAAAATCTCATTTCAATTTTCGGCGGTAGATGGCGCTTTACAAATTTCCCATACAAAATTACTGTATCGAATGTTTTTACGCGCGCTATTTTTCTTGATAGCTGTTCGTGCCAAGGGTACTGAATTTATAATCAAAGCTTTTTATTTTTCTTGTAGGTAGGTATTAGTAAAATGTTCACTACGCAATCCAACTTATCATTCAAACTCTGATACCAAAGCACCCTCTAGTTTCAAATCCTGGAAAGCAGAGCAATATACTTAAAATACTATAGAAAGTTTCTTTCATACACTCGCGAGAACTTTGATACAAAAAGAACACCAAACCTCTTAGCCGAGTAGCATTAGTCACTAGCTCACAGAAAACTAGAACTTTCAGTCCAAGCTCTTCCATTATCGTAATAAGCTTAAGATGCAGACAATGAACGGAGATAAGTAGGCGTACGTACCTAACTACCTCTTAAACATAGTATCAAACTTGAATGTCAATAAAATCTATATTTAAGTAAGTATTTTCATCACTTTTATAATAGTTACCCATTAAGTTTTTTTAATAAGTATCCAAAATAACTTATAACTAAAGTTATAGATTTTTATAAAATCATGGAAAACGCCTTTTCAGATATCCAAATTTTTTTATGGTATTTGGAACAGCTACTATGATTAACAGCTCACCTCGTGTAGAAACTCGCGCAATGTTAAATAATACAGAAAAATTTGTATAAACACTTTTATTAGTTTAAAACCGAAATACTAAAGTCATTTTCTAAACCTGAAAAATAAAATATTAGCATAATTTTCTTTAAAATACTTTAAAAATACAATTATGTAACTATGTATATAATGTAGGACAATATTGTATAAACCCTACAAAAGCATCGTTAATATTGAACTCGAGTAAACTTTTTATCACCTCTCCGTCGAACAATGTCCTTGGTAGGCACATTAAGGCCGGGTTTTCGCGTCCCTAAAGGTGAACGACCCCAAAAGCGAAAACATCAGCTAAATCAATAGCTTGGTACTTACTCCGTACTCTGGCTAACCACGCGCTAACGAGAGCTAATCGCACGTTTGTGGGTCACCGGCAGTGTCGCACTCCCCTGCCTACTAAAACCTACATAATCCCTAATTAGCTTAATACGCGTTTTTTTTGGTAAATTCCTCATTTGAGACTGTAGAGGAAAAGGCTCTGCTTAATCGCTTTTTAAAACTCTCGTTGAAATCTTTTTCAGTAGAATTTTCGTTGTGAATGTTGAATTATGCATAAATCAAGAATTTAACCTTAATAACAACCATTACTGACACTTTTTCCATCCTTTATCACACTTCGTAAGTCAGTTCAAGCTGTTACTTTATAGATCCTTACAACCTTTTATTCACAATCGTTGACTAATCTCATAGGCCGATAAAGCGTTGGCTACCACTGTGAGAAACAAAGGAAGTTGTTAAAACAGTTTTTACTGCCGTAAAGTCCTAGTGAAGAAATATTGACCAATGTAGGTACATATAAGGTAACCCTACTCCACCCACAGATAAAGGTTCGCAGAAGCTCTCGTGAGTCACTGTGCAGTAATGTGAGGTGCAAGAATACGGACACTGAACCTAGATCTATTCTGTGCCCACATCTAGGTGAAGCGTAACCTTCTTACGCGATGCTTCGCTCATTTACATAATGATTCGGTGAAAATTACTTTGTGATGACTATTCTCTTATCGCACTATGTCTACTGTAGTAAGATTTTCTAATGACTGAATTCGTAGTTTTTTTATGATTCATCATCTATGTTTGGTCTCCATAAATCTGCTCTTTATCTATAAACATAATTATAAGAATTTGTCACTAAGATCCGTGATAGTTTTTCGCACAAAAAAATCTGCGACTTTTTACTACATTAGGCAATATATTTGTTACGAACTGGCCATCAGGCCGGGTTTGTAACATCTCTCCCGCAGAAAACCGAAGCGAAGACAGATGACAGATCGAAAAAGAGCAAAGATCAAAACACAAACTATAAACAATAAGATATTTACAAACCCGGCCTGATGGCCAATTCGAAACAATATTTCTTAAAATACTACAAAGGAAGCAAACTTTCAAAACGTTCCAAGGCAACGCCCTCCATGCATTCATGCATAAATAAAAGCAGCTTTTAATAAAGTAACAATAAAACCCACAATTTGTGTGTCACGTCCCCAAAATGGAGAATAGTCTGAAATAGCGTGTAGCAACCTTGCACTCCGCTGGATCAATAGAGCCTTGAACTTTCCGTCCGAGCCGCGCTCCACTTGCGATTCTGATACCGCTACACTCCTATAACGGTTATGTTATTTTAATTACACACGCTATTAGTAAATAGCGTTTTTGTACAGGAAAACAATAAAAAAATTGAACACTTTTTTTTTAACTACCCTTATTGACTGTAGTTACCACGACGTTGGTTTTCCTGTTAACCTTTTCCGAGAAAATCTTGTCCGTTGATTTTCATTTATTAAATAATTAGGATTTAAAGATTAGGTACTTACCTAATTATATATTAATAGTAATATAAATGCTTGGACAATTTCACACAGCGCCATCTAGCCCCAAACTAAGCAATACTTGTAATATGGGTGCTAGATAACATAATTACTACTTACATACTTATTATACAAAGTAACACCCAGACCCATCACTGAAATTAAAATTCATCATACCGGGAATTGAACCCTCTTCGGAGGAGAATCGGGACCTCTTGCATGGTAGACCGGCATGTTAACCACTACACCACTCAGGTCGTCATCATTCATGCATCCGAAATTCCTTTTTATGAAAAAACAACATGCACAGAACTTTGCAATCAAACAACTTGTTTTTAACTACCAACTTACTCATAAAATATAATCATAATTTATTAAGAAAAATGTGACACGTTTGATTGTAATTGAAGTGTCGATAAAATATGATAGATAATAAACATGAAGATAATATGGCTCAATGATTGTAATGACAATCGAAATTCGTTGCTATTTTACATGGTATTGTATGTAACAACATTTGTATAAATTGTAATCAATAAATCGCCTTTCATATCATATTTAGGAAACTACCAAATCTTTTTCATGATGACGTTGAACTGCCTTTCTGTAATGTAAGATAAAATAACCCAAACACAATGTTTTACGTGGTTTTACAGGAGAAAACTCCCGGCAAATGCGCCAGCGATCGAAAGGTAGTTTTCCTAATTTTCAAATTTCGAAAAACTGAAAACAGTAACAGTACATTTTGAAAACGTAAACAAAAAAACTCGGGAGGAAGCTAGATGGCGCTTCTAATTTTGTTCATTTTTCGAAATGGGTGAAATTTCTTTTTCGATAAGTAAATTTCGAAAAACTGGTTCGACAAAAAACCATATTAAATATCGAACCTGCTCACAAAATGTCACGAGAATCAGTTGAGAAATGCGATGTAGAGGAGAACAGACGGACAGCCGGACATACGAAAGAATTTTTGCCCAAGCTGAAACAGAGACGCTTCGCGCTTTTGGTCGCAGCGAAAATTTTTCTAAGTCTATGGTTTTGGTAATCATTTGAAAAATAAATGTTAAGTAAAAATATTGAAAAATAATTTAAAAAACCGTTTCTCAAATGTAGATATATCTGATTACACTGCTTAAGTGCTAATGAGTGGAAATCAAAAAATGAACGTCGACGTTACCATTGCTTGATTGTAATTTATTTATATTACTTATGTTATTATTGACTTTATTGTTATTATTGACTTTATTTTGTTTATTTCATTATGACGACCTGAGTGGTGCAGTGGTCAACATGCCGGTCTACCACGCAAGAGGTCCCGGGTTCGATTCCCGGCCGGACCCATAACAGAATTTTAATTTCTGTTATGGGTCTGGGTATTACTATGTATATCTAATAATTATATATTTAAAAAGTATATAAGTAGTATATCCGTTGTCTAGAGCCCATATTACAAGCTGTGCTTAGTTTGGGGCTAGCTATGGCAATGTGTGAAATTGTCCAAGCAGTTATTTATTTATTTTATTTATTATTGACTCTCTGTCTCGGCAATCCTCATGATGCAAAAACATTGAGACTATTTTGCTATTTTTAGTTATTTTGCGGAACTACGGAAATTGGCTAGGGTCATCACATCACTAAAATAGACTAACTGTATAATTACTGTGTTTGTAAACATTACAGTTACGACAAATATTATAAAGTTATTATAAAAATACAGTTTTCTTCTATGGATGCAATGATTGCAAAGGTACGTGATACGTAATGTGTATGTACTTCGTTATTTTGTGAGTAGGTAATCGATACGGCTGTTTATCAAAATATTCCTCGATATCTTAGGTCGTTATCTCTATGATAACAACCGAGGCTACGCATACGGTGGTTATCTAAATGTAAAATTTGACAAAAATAGAACCCTTTCTGTGTTTATTTTTTACAGAATCAATTATGCAAATAACATTTTTATACTTATGATAAATAGGTAAGTAATATAGTTTTTTAAGTTACATAGGCGTATGTAACAATTATAAAATTATATATAGTACATAGGTATATGAATTTTTACTTCAGAATCTTATCAGAACTTAGGTAACCGCGTAATCTTATAGGAGTCACGTAGTAGAGAGGTTAGTAACATGGTGTATTTTAAATCGTATAAATTTACAATAATGTAGCTAATACCAGAAACATTTTTATCATGTCATGAGTTTTTTTTAGATAAATTTACAAACTTAAACTGTAACTTATAAAAAATAAAGCTTTCTTTAATTTTATTATTTATTTGAATAAAATTCAAGAAAACCCCGCCATTTTGATTAAGCTTCCGAAAAATTATAAAGAGTAATTCTTCGACTCTCTTTAAAAAACAAAAAACTTAATAAAACAAGCGCCTGGTAAGTCACGTGAGTGTCTGTGACAGGTCGCGGGACTCCGTCTTTGGCACTCACCTGCGTGGGGAGTACGGTGTCCCGGCTCAGGGGTATCGACATTTTGCTAGCGGCGCCGCCGGCCGCGCCCCGGCGCCCGCCCGCGCCGCACCATCCACCGACCCGCCACTACGACCAATCCGCCCGCCGCCGGTCCCGTGCCACCACAAACAATACCAAAAACACTTTCTCCAACAAAAAAGTCTCAATAAATCCAACTCAATATTTTCCACAATGCACCTCCAATCCAAATCCACACATCACAAAAATATTAAAAACAGTGTAGCGAAGTATCAAATCCGATAGGTTGCGTATGGAGAGCGGGAAGGATACGTGACACGCGACCGGCGCTCGGCCCGATAAGCGCGAGTGTGCAAGTGGCGCGCCGGTCTCCGCCGCGCAGCGCAGGGCACCCCGCGCCTTCGCGCGGCCCTCGTGCGCCGCGCGCCTTCCTAAGCCCGCCTCAGCCTCCTTCATCTCACTCTCATTCGCATCCCCAAACCCCAACTCTCCGGCTGACGGCTGATCACACGGACACGTGCGGCGCGACCCGTAGTGCGGTTATCGAGCGCGAGTACACATGCGCACTGCACACCACTATCGGCGCCGTAGCCCATTCATTTGTACTCCACTCACCTCACTATGCACACCTGAGCAAATATTATGAAGCATGCCGACAATAGCCCCGTTGTCTCCTCGGCAATTACAGCAACTACTTCTTAAAATTTACGAATTCTATTTGTAGCTCGAGATGCGTTACTTAAAAGTTACATTCACAAAACAACCGTCGGCCAATGAAGAAAAGCTACTTATTACAACTTTTTCTCTTTCCCTCGAAACATCAAACATTAATTTCAGCAAAATCTGTAAACGTTCACAAGCGTTTAGATTAGAGCCGACATTTAGAATCAACATTATACCTCAAAACTATGAATTATTTCCAAAACAGCACTAAACGGATACACCTGTGGATCAAAGAGGAAAAATGTGTATCCTTCGATCCACTGGTGGAGCCTGGCGTGCCGGTGGATCCAAGTGAACGGAGGGACAATATTGGACGGTTCATGGGAATAAAATGAAAAGTTAGACTATACTTAATGATGATTTTTATGAAAAATACGCAAACAGTAGGTAATGGTGCAAAATAATATTAAAAATAAGAAAACTTATAATTTTTTTTTTATAAAAACAAAGTTTATGATTTCGTAAGTAAGTTTTGTTTTTTGGGAAAAAACTCATTGGGTATCGTATCCCAAGGGTACGGGTTCGAGTCCCGTCTGAGGTGCTACGGGTGAGTCAACTTTTTCTAGTATTTTTTCTATTATTATTTATCTTAAAATTCAAAAAGTTAGACTAAACGGATCACGTTTCCACCATATCAAGTTTTTCATGTTTTGATACACATCAGTGACTACGTAATTAACTCGATCTACGAAAAAAAATGGAAAATCAATAAAAATTCAAGAGTTTAGCTCTGTATTCAGCACTAACCAAGATTTTAACGATCTTATCAAATTATATAAGATTACGTAACAACAACACAAAAAATATTGAAACACAAAAAATACTGCAATGCATAAATATATAAGTACTGCTCAAAAGAAAAAAGGGGCCACCATAATGATTTTCCATACAAAAAAGCTAATAAATTGGAATTTCATACAAAAAAATACGTGAAATTTAACGTTTTTCAATTTTAGCTGACACATGGCGAATTGAAGAAAGTAAACTCGGCAAGTCGACTATTACAGCTTTCGAATAATATCAAATTTAAATAAAATCAGATTAAATTTAACAGAAAAATACCTTTCAGAACTTAGCTCTTTTATATGGAAAATCATATGGTGGCCCCTATTTTCAGTATTTGATTGAATTAGGCGTAACTTGGCGGAAGTCCCAAACCATTGTGAAAAGTGAAATATATGTAGCTTAATCCCGCAAAAAAAATATATACAACATGTTACAAAAGTACCCCTAATGCCGAAGGTGGTATATATATGTATAGAGACCATCAAACTGATCAACTTTTACTATGGGACCAACTCTGAAATCGCGGAAAAAAAATCAGTCTGTCAAATCAAAAATCATCTGTTTCATACAAAAATTAAAATTGAAAATATCAAAATGTATGAAACAGCTGATTTTTTCGCGATTTCAGAGTTGGTCCCTTAGTAAATGTTGTTCAGTTTGATGGTCCCTATATACCATATTCGGCATTAGGGGTATTTTTGTAACATGCACATTACAAAAAAAATTGTAATGTGCATGTGAATTATTATTTTTTTTGTTTTCCTCCTGCATATATTTTTTTGCGGGAGTAAGCTACATATACCTATTTCTCTTTTCACAATGCCCCTATTTTCTTTTAAGCAGTATATTTTCATAAAATTACGTTATTTGTCGAAATGTATTGTGTTACTTAATTGTAAGTACAGAATGATAAAAAAGCTATCAGCAAAATAGTTTTCATTTCCGTCATGTTTTGATCCAAGGGATTTTGTCGGTATGACTGTAGCCTTTTATTTTCAGAGTTTGAGCTAGTTCAGGGAACGAAGCAGACAGGTCACACACAGGTGTATCCGCAAGCTCATTATCCAAAGGACGAAGGAGTGCGTAGGCGCAAGCCGAGGCCACAGTCGGCAGCTCGCCCACTTTTCCTTTCTGCTACATTCACCGCTCCAGATTACGTCACAGTAACGCCTAATATACATAGTCGTCTAGCCCTTTTCATTCAGTTTTGCTTGCTGTAGTGGGTGGTAGGCAGCCTTGAATTACAATTCGCAAATGTGTGTTTTGAATTGTTATTAGAAATATTTCCCTGACTAGAGCAGACTCCTACGTGAATGCAAACGTGGTTAGATCACGTTCGTTCGACAAAAAAGTGTAGGTACCTATCTAGTTTTATTTCAAATAGGTACCATTTGTCATAGACATAGGTACTATGTTACTAAGGTCTATTTTAAGTAGGTACCTACATTATTTTTCCAAAACAAAATTTCAATCCCTATTTCAACCTTTTAGGGGTTTTATCATGTTCACCATGTTTAACTTAAAAATAAATGCCATTTTTGGAATCGACATCCCATAAAACCGCAATAACGACATCCATATCGATTTTTAGGTTTATTTATATCTCATTTAACCGATTTGATTTTTCGAAAATTATGAAATACATATGTGTTATTTGTTTTTAGTTTTCAACCTTAAGCCTAAATAATAAATTTAGTGCTTTTTACTTTGAAAATTAAGTTTTTCCATACACAACTTCATCTGTATTTTCACCCCTTCAGGGAATTATGAAAAACACTGACACGTCAATATTTATTTTCAATCGACAGCCTAAACACAAAGTTTGAAGATCCTAACTTCGAAACTGACGGCCTTTCATACAAACTTTCATCCCTTATTATTTTACCCCCTTAGGGGACGCATAACGGACCAAATTGGTCTAAATGCGGAGAAAAGTGCCCATCACCAATATCATACCCCCTTAGGGGTAGAATTTTCAAAAATCCTTTCTGAGTGGATGCCTGCCTAGACTGTATAAAGTATCTATGTACAAAATTTCAAGTCTCTAGGTCTAATGGTTTGGGCTGTGCGTTGATATATCAGTCAGTCAGTCAATCATGACTTTGAATTTTATACATTTAAATAGATTTTATCCGAGTTACAACGCAGAGGCATAAATTGCTCGAGGCTCATTGTTTTTATAATGTGAATCTATGAATATTGTATGAAAATTGCACGGCCGCAAGTGTTGCTTTCAGCACAGAATATATAATAGTACCTACTAAACGTCTTTCAGTCAGTGTATTCCAATAGGTTAATTTTAATGTTAAGTACTTAATAGTAGCTTTTACTTAATCTTTTTTAAGATTCCGTCCCTCAAAAGGAAAAGACGGAACCCTTATAGGATCACTTTGTTGACCGTCTGTCTGTCAAGATCCTACTTTATCTCGGGAACGCGTAGAGGTATGGAGTTGAAATAAAAACCATATACTCAGGTTTACTCCCTTGAAGATGTGATTAGTCAGTCCTCTCGAGTTTGTGCTTAGTTTATAGAACTAACCAATTAATCGCTGCAAGTTAAACTGAAAATCGCTGACTTCATAGTTTTAATTTAGTACTAACCAATGTAACGACATTCATTGAGGAGATTCATTTATGCAGTCAGAAATTATAAGTGTAAGAAACCTCATCTCGGGAAAGTCTATTGTCAGAAAAAATACTAGAAAAAATAGTATTGTGAATGTAAAATTAAATTTATCTAAATAAATTTATCTGAAAAAATCTTAATTTAATAAGTCTATTGTCCTATATAACATAAAAGAACATGGTGACAGTTGTTATGACACTATTCGCTTCTGGTAGAGAACACAGCATAGGTTGTAGGCAATTGTAGGTACCCACAATCGGTAGTGGCTGGGGTATCACCCATTGTGATAATTTGCAATTGATTAACTTGCACGTGTAACCGTTATTGCAGCTTGCATCATAGCTACCTATTAGCTAGCATTGGAGTAGATTTAAAAACAATTGCATATTGGTTATGACATCATAACAAACTTTTATTATTAGCAACCTAATTTCTAGTGTTACTTACTAGCGGTGAATCAGATGCAGAATTTGAACTTACCTGAATACCAGCCATACCGCCGTCGCACAGTGTCCACCTTCCATACGCGGTCATACTTATTCCCACTTTAAGTACCTATATCACTGATTGACACTATATACCAGTCTTAAATACGAATGAGGCGTAAACAGACATAACGCCTGCGCGGGCGCAAAGTCAGTACTGCTGCGCGCGCGACACGAAGTCACGAAACCGCGTCGAACTATTTAGTGCTTGATTAGCACAAACGTGCGCAAATCACACAGTGCTATGCTCACTGAGGCAAAGTAAGTATCAGCCAGCCAGATTGAAATTGATTGATATGCAGGCCAAACTCATTGGTGTGATTGTGTAGAGTGGATGAAATGGACCTTGCGCGACTGTTTACAATAGTTGACCCGGTGTACCGAGCAATTTGCATTTTGACGTCATATTGAGAATACTTAATAAAGTATAGGTACTTATACAACGTGTTACAAAAATACCCCTAATGCCGAATATGGTAGATAGGGACCATCAAGCTGAACAACTTTTAATTATGGGACCAAGTTTGAAATCGCGAAAAAAAATCAGCTGTTTCATACAAAAAATAATTACGAAAATATCAAAATGTATGAAACAGCCGATTTTTTTTCGCGATTTCAGTGTTGGTCCCATAGT
Source organism: Catoptria pinella (assembly GCA_963556745.1). Classification (NCBI taxonomy): domain Eukaryota; kingdom Metazoa; phylum Arthropoda; class Insecta; order Lepidoptera; family Crambidae; genus Catoptria; species Catoptria pinella. Next base: position 4,910,667 of record OY750771.1, read on the forward strand.
AAAAGTTATTCAGTTTGATGGTCTCCATCTACCATAATCGGCATTAGGGGTTATTTTGTAACAACAGGTATACAATAGTGAGAACTCATTTTTGTATAGATAGATGTATACATTTTCACTATGCTATCAGGCAATTTTATTTAATCAATATTGGACAAATCACCCCAATCATTTTAGTCCCATACTAAGCAAAGCTAGTACTATCGTGGTTAAATAACGGATAGAAACGCATCTGTAAGAATATTTAAGGTCCATTAACTAATGCTTATACCAGGAATTACACCAGAGACTTTTGATATTACGCCAATCAGCCGTCCAAATTGTATTTATTATATATAATTATAAGTATGTATTTTAATCAGGAGTCGAACCCGACTTCAAATCAAATAAGCAGATATTATAAATATTTTTTGTTTTTCTAATTAAAACTGTCTCTACCTTATCGTGAAATATTGATAAAATTGCATAAAACCTTTCGGGGAGTTACAAAACATTGCCATAATGCTGAAATAACACGGTTCACTTTTGCCTTTTAATTTGGTTGAAGCAACCAAACTAAATCATATAAAGCTACAAGTAAGACATTCAATGTAATTGTTTAACAGAATTAGCTTTCAATCAAAGTGAATCAATTTGGTTGAACCATGTAATTTCAGCATAACAAATAATATAACTCTGTTTATCCTTTTCTTATAGGTAAACAGTTGAGAGTTGTCATACGTCTTTTAAACTTAAATTTTTATTAAAAAATATGTTGTCCTAATAAATTAAATTGTCATTAATATTATATCAACTTCTTTCGTAATCTGTGTGTGGGAAAACCATTTGTTGTATTTTAAAAATGAAAATTCAAATAAAGAGTTGGTTGAAACTGATAATTGTTTGAACTATATCGGGATTTACACCATGTACCTGTTTATTTTTGAGACTCCGATATTTCGGCGCAGTTGCATGCGCCATGGTCACGGAAGAACCGTCTATTGTTGCGTGCGGGTAGATGTTATTGGCAGAAAAATCGGTCTACCCTCCGTCTAAGTCTTTTATTATTACGCTCGATACCGGTACCACTGTCTGCAAACTTACTATTCACTCGAATCTGTTTACGACACACGACACTCACTGTATCTGTACGCGAAACGGCGCTTTTACATTTCATGTTGTTTTTACACAAACGGATTACGGGGTTCCAGGTACATGGTGTAAATCCCGATATAGTTTATTCTAATAACGTCAAAAACCATGGAAATTCAAAACATTATATTGAAAATTGTTTACCAAATAGGACATGTAAGGATAAACAGACTTATACGGTAGCTATGTAAACAGAAAAAAAGCTTTACCTACAGCTAAACATTCATTTATTTATATCAGCGGTATTAGATAATCATATGGCAATCTAGTACATCTCATTAATTATTGTAATCTTATCGATTGCTCCGGCGGCTCATTCGGACGTCTCGTTCTATCTCGTACTGCCGAAGGTCTGCACGCTCCAGGAAATCTTTGCGGTCCAAATACCTAGAAACAGAAAATATATAAGTACTGATAAATAGATAAAAATATTATATTTATTATGACACAAGTGATAATTTTGTCAAAAGTAAATAATCAATATGGCTGTTGCTTTTAAAGTTCAAAATGGCAAAAAGTTTTTAATATTTTGTAAGTATAGCTATTTTCTACTAAATTTAATACCTTCTCAATAAGTTGTTGTAGAGACCAGATTATTTTTTGATGATAATTCACATTTTCAAAAAAATAAAAAAATTTAAGAAGTGAGACGCCACTTATTAATTTCAAGTTTTGGTTTTATTAATTTTAAACTGTAGCACTAAGCTTAAACTTACCCGGCTTTTCCCTTGTTGTGACTCTGAATTTCCTCTTCAATTCCCTCCTCCTTCTTGTAAGTAATCCAATCAAGTTTAGACTTTTCTAAAGTGGACAGCTGATTTTTCTTATTTAATTGCCCTAGAATTCCTGCTACCCCCGAGACACGATTTCGAGACGGTCCTTCTTCCTTGCTAACTGTAATCAAACAATAAATAATAAAGCTATTTTTCGTGAATGCATTTCACTTTTTCATTCACTCTGGTCTCTAACCATGTTGACCGATTTACTACTGAAAATTTAAGTAACAATAATATTAGGTGAATTAGAGTGTCAATATCATTTACCTGTTGCCGATGACTCACAGGTTTTAATTTTTTCTTTAATGACGTCATTTTCGACAACGATAGTTTCTCCTGCAAATTCAAATATTCTTCTTTCTCTCTCTTTACTATCATCAACAGAAGTATTGTCATTTTTAATTGCGCCTTTTTCTTTACTTATATCTGAAGTAGTTTTCACTTGGGCATTTGTTTTGCTTTCCACTTTTGGTGTAGGCTTAGGCTTAGTGTCTGTGCCTTCTAAAAACATGGCCCACAAATCGTCTTCTCTCTTCTTTTCTGCTTCAGGGTCCAAAGATTCTTTAGGTTGTTGCACTTCCTCAATCTCGGGCTCAGCTTCTCTTTCCTTACCACCGTTTCTCGTCCTCTTTTTCTTCCTTCCTTTAGTTTCTGTTGTAGCTTTTCGCTTTTTTGTTTTGTGTTCTAATTCGTTTTCGAATTGTAAATCTGTCTCTCCATCGGCCGACTCTTCTTCGGAAAGTTGCTCTGGTTCACCAGGCACATATTCTTCATCACTTTCACTATCTGATGACATCTAGAAAGAGAAAAATATTTATTAAAAAAAAGTAAATGCTTAATCAAAAGCAGAAAGCAAAGAAGTGGTTTGAAAGAAGATAATTATTAAATACTATGTTGGTGAGTAGCGACACCACAGACCCGAGTGCTCCCAGGGAGTCGATCCAGGCCCTTGTCCCGCAGGTTTGCGGTTTGCCCCTGACTCGTTTTCGTTGGCCGTCCAGTAGGGACCATCAAACAGATCAACTTTTATAATGGGATCAACTCTGAAATCGCGAAAAAAAATCAGCTGTTTCATACATTTTGATATTTTCGATTTAAATTTTTGTATGAAACAGCAGATTTTTTTTCGCGATTTCAGAGTTGGTCCCATAGTAAAAGTTGATCAGATTGATGGACCCTATATACCATATTCGGCATTAGGGGTATTTTTGTAACATGTTGTATAGGTGGTTAGAAAGCGGTGCACACCTCTCTACACCCTGCAGCCCAGCCCCCTGATTATGTAACTTTGTTGCAATCAACTCTGACAGAAATCGCAGTTACATTACTGCTTTAGTAAGAACCAATGTGAAAACTATCTTACTTAAAGCAACAATGTAACTACGGTTTCAATCGAGAATTGTTAGCAACAGAGTTATGTAATCAGCCCCCAGGTGTACATACCACACGCATAAAGGAGCTTAAAATGGCCTCTACGTGTTGGATTCATATGCCCACACAAACCTAAAGGACCGGGTCACTTTTGACCAGTGAATTCGAAAGCGTACAATAATATTAATATAACAAATTTATAATATACCTAATATATTATATATGTTTTTTTAAATCTGTAATGGGTAGAGATACAGGATAGGGTAGGAAATGTTTCTCGACCAGATGGAAAACATGTTAAAGAGGGGCTATGTCAAGATTATCTGAAATCCACGTGCATGTATGTATGTACGAGGAAGGTAATTAAAGTAGATAAATGAAGCAAGAGAAGTATGTTAGTATCATAGCAGTTGGAATGGGAAGAAGTGATGTTTGCTGACACCTGTGAGATGGGATGGGATCCTTATAAAATGGTTTAATTAAACAAACTTCGACCATCAAAATAAATGTAATGTGATTAAATGAAATTAAGCAAACTATTATAACCTGTTTTACAAATCTGATTGAAATAGACTTTATACAATATTAAATTTTGATTAAAGAATGTGCTTATTTAGAATTTTACATAAAACATTTTCATACTCCAAAGCTCTCAAGTTCTCAACAGTACATGATGGATTAGTTAAGTATATCAATTAAAACCAAAATTATGTAACATAGACCATTTTAATTACTTTAGTTAGTTTACACAAGTTTTTTCTTATTTCTATTTCTATTTTTTACATTAGACACTTCATAAAAGTTGCTTCCTGTCTTCGTTCTACGCTCAGCTCTATCTCTGGCTCTTCTCTCTTTAGCAGTCAGCTTCTTGATTGGTTTTGTATTTTCAAGAGTACCTTTACGTTTCTTTCCTTTCTGTGAAATTTCATCTACTATAAATTCACCACTAGCAGCCTCCAGTCGTTTCCTTTTCAATTCTTTAACTGTCTCTGCATCATTAGTCAAATAATCTTCAACATCACTGCACACAGCTTCATCATGACTGTAAAAATCACTTATGTCTGAGGAATCTCCATCATCATCATCATCATCATTTTCTTTTTTACTATTCTGAGGTTTATCATCATCATTTTGACTGTCTATTCCATTCAGTTCTTTATGTGTGTCAATAACATCAAGCGGTTTAACATCATCTTCATTATCAAACTGTAGACCAACCCTTATTTTAGCAAAATCTTGAGCTATCACAAGTTTGTTAACAGTAACAGTAGGTTTTTCTATGGGCTCATTTTCGTGTTCTGACACTTCTTTAGTTGCTTCCTTTTCCTGATCTTCAGTTAATTTAGGAGCATCTACAGCTGCTGTTTCGTCTTCTTTTTGTTTTGATAGTGGTATCTCAAACCCTTCAGGAGCTACATAGAAAGGCAGTTTTCCTCTTTGCCAATCATTGAGGACCATCCTTGCTACTTGGTTAACATCAGGCTCACCTTTTTTAAGCAATTTACCAGTTCTTGCTGCAAGTTTCTCCAAAAACTCAGTAGCAGTCTCCCAACCCTCTACTTTGTATGTTTTCACCAAGTACTCTTTTCTGACTCTCTTAATTACTTCTTCAATATAATCATCAGGATTTTGAACTAATTCCACTCTGACAACTCCTTTTAAAACTTTTTCTGTGTCTGTCTCTGCTGATGGATAGACTATTCCAGGGCAGTCAATCAAGAATATTCTCTTCATTAATGTGATATACTGCCATACTTTAGTCTCTCCTGCAATGGGTGCAACCTTACAAACCTTCTTTGACCGCAATGTATTAATTACTGAAGATTTCCCAACATTGGGATACCCAATGAAACCCACACTTATCTGTTTTTTGTCAATGTGTAATTTACCAAACTGACGCAGCAGATTGATAAGTGATCCTTTTCCAAAAGGATGAGTCAAAGAAGCATGAAATGCTACTGTTGGGTATTCTGAACTTAATATAGCAACCCATCTCTGGGTCACCCAATTGGGTACTAAGTCAACTTTGTTTAAAATAAAAATTAGATGCTTGTGTGGCTTTTCTTCTCTAAGAAATTTCTCTACATAAGGGCTTCTTGTTCCCATTGGATCACGAGCATCAAGAACTTGTAACAATACATCAGAAGAGTCAATGACTTTATATAACTCGTTCCATATCCTCCTACTCATTCCAGCACCGAAAATCCAATCTCGTTGGCCTTCTTTGACGCCTGTATCTTCTCGCACTCTATCTACATCTTTGTTTTCATCATACTTCTCTGTGTTTTCTTCTACAGCCTGTGACAAAGTTTGCAAGTCACCAAATTTTAAATTTACCCTTTTTCTTTGCTTTTTAGGGCCAAAGGTTTTGTCAAACCCCTCAGTATCTAACAAATGTACTCTGGCATTTTTAGCTTTTTCATTGAGTAAAGTAATTGGTAAATTTGTAGGTCTCATTATGACTTGGTATGGATTTTTTACAGCAGCTCCAAACTCTTCTTGAAACTTTTGTAAGGCGTTCTGTGATATAACTCGTGAATTTCCAAACCACTTTTGATTAGGCTCTACTCGAGCTTGCGTACCAGAAGGTAACCAACCTTGAAATGGAGCTGGCGTCAAAATTTTACCAGTTTTATCTCTTTTTGCTTTAAAGTTACGATACATTTGCAACCTTTTTATGGTAGCTTTAGTCCTAGGGTTTCCAACACCTTTCAAACCTTCGGTTGGTCGATCTGGATTCATAGAATGTCCGGATTTATTGAACCCCTGTTTCCGGGGAGCACCCGGAGTTGATCTCACTTTTCCCATTTTTATAACTTAATCACTTTTCTTTAATAAATACGATCACCGCAGTGTCACGCGGTTTTCAACAAAAAAAATAAGGTTAGGTATGCCAGATTGTTAAGTTTATCACTTTGACAAGCTGACTAGCTAGCTGACAATGCTGACAATCGATGGAAAGAAAAGGCAGTAAGCGCGAACTTCACACTTGTGCCGTTTTCTTGATTCAACTAAAACAGCAATTCCAAACATGCCTTACCTTATCGACACAAATTTGTTGTCCAAGTAATAAATCTGGAATATATATTTACTGCAACGACCAATTAACTTTTACAGGTACCTTTTATTTTTATCACACCTTTTATTTATTATTAGATATAGAAATCGCAAATCCGCAAAAACTTCACAAAAGCACAGCACAGACTAGCTAAAGTGCACAGACCAATTAAAGTGCACAGACTAATAAGAGTAATGCTAAAGTGAATAAATTTTTTACTCTATAATCTAGGTCTATTGTATTTGGCTAAGTTATTTGGTAAGTTTTTAGTACCTGCCAAATACAGTAGGTAAGGGGACAATACCTCAGCAATACTTTATTGTCAAGTACATGGCATTTGAACACTTGGTAATAAAATTGTAATCGCGGCTTAAGGGGCTGACATGAGCCAACTAGCGCCGCCAGTCAATTTTATTTTATTTATTCTAAATAAGCCCAATTTAAAATAAAAAGGAATTAGTCAAGGTCTTGTGAATGACGTCTAATGTTTATTGAATAACGTTATAACATTACACAATGCGTGTAATAGTTAACCAATGTGAAAAATAAATATTAAATATTGGTTTGAACCAATAGTGGCCACTTTTGACAAAATTGCGTTTTTTAACTGTTTGAATGCCTTTTCAAACTATGTAAAATTATTTAATAAATATTAGACGTTATTAACAAAACATTGACGGAGTCCTTTTTTAAGAAATTGGGCTTATTTAGAATGAATAAAATAAAATTGACTGGCAGCGCTAGTTGGCTCATGTCAGCCCCTTAAACTTCAGTCAACTGACAAAGAAAAAAAAATCAAATGACAAGTGTTACTAGTGTCAGGTCAGACTGTCAGTGTCACTGTCAGTCAATCAAAGCAATGTCAAAAAATGAGGTAGTACTCGGTAGTAGTAATTAAAATAAATAATATTATACAGTATTTTGTTCATCATCGCATCCGCATTGATATCTTTCTTTATGTATCTATCAGTCTATCCGTATCTGCAAATACAAATTTTGCGAAGCAAAGATCCATTGGAAAATAACAATGAAATTCAGACAATTCTAGTTTAGCTCTGACGGATGGTCAATATTAATTGTATGTGCGTAAAGTGAAGTTCAAGAAACACTTCTTATTTTGCTGCAAATTGCCACGGTGTTGCAAAAAGGTTCAGTGAAAAGTCAAACTACCCCGATGCCTATGGGCTTCGAAACACGTAAGACAACATGTATGACATGTTGTCAGAGTTCAGAGTTTCAGAATTCGATTCCTTTGTGGATATATTAAGACTGACTCCCGTGGACCCCTTAGATACTTTTGGTGAAATGTGGTACCCTGTGTTTCTTTGGTCCTTGTGTTCATCAGTGTTTGTACACACTTGCGCCGGTCTTGTCGCCTTTGGTACTCTAAGAAAGCACAAATATGGAAAGTTCTTCCCCGTCTTGTTAATTGTGATGGGTGTAGTGAGTCCAGTGACTTCTGGTGTAGCAAGTAGTGCAGCTGTTGCGTTTATTTATCGAGCTGCAAATTTAACCATGCCGCCCATCCATGCTATGATATGGGGCATTGGACAAACTCTACTTGGTGCAGGTATAGGTTTTACTAGAATTTTAGCTACACTGTAGTTCAGACAAATCACAGTTGCAATGTTGCATTATTTTCATTTACATTATTGTTAAAGTGAATAGAAAGTCAATTATTATTAGCATTACTCTAATTGAATCTAAGGGAAGGTGCTGGACTTACAAATAATTCCCATAATATGGTATAGGTACAGAATACTGGAACTTTGTTAAAAATTTTAGGAAAGTAAGTACTTGTGATTACTTAATTTGTAAATATGTATTCTTAAATCACTAGCTTAGGCCCACTATAATAATCATAGCCTTTTAATGGCTCACATCTTATGTTGTAGTCATGAAATTGTTAGTGGTTATCCTAGTTGTTACTTTATGCTGATATATTGTGATGCTGTGGCCTATTACTGTGAAGTAAGTATAATTTTTGTGTAAATATGTATGCATGAAATTTAAGCAATTTGTTGCAATCAATCAAGCAGCATAGAGAAATCTTGTTTAATACATTGTTTTGAGGACCTATCAATGAAAATACTATGTAACTTTTACTTGTTTAAATTGCTCACATAAGTAACTTCTTAGACTTATTGGACCCACCGAAACTATGTATAACAATAATTAGTGCATAAAATCAGAATATAAAAATTCAAATTGTTTCAGTTTTGTAGTAACTGTTTATAATGTAATTCCATCCTGGAGGTATCTGTTTTAACTATAATGAAAAATATAAGCCATATGCGTAACCTATGTCATGATTGTATAGAGGGACATTGTATCTGTATAATATAGCAAAGCAAGTTTTTGTTGTACATAGATAATGTAATAAAATTTGGTAAGTGAAGGAAATCAAAGATAACTAATAAATAAACATCTTGGAAATATCATAACTTTATTATTTTATTTGATGCAGTTTTTATATTCTATAAATAAACATTAAGTTTTTATAACACATATTTAATTTTTATTAGCCACATCAGTAATTTATAGGTATTGGCCATTGCTATTCATGACACTAACTGACACTGACTTATGGCAAATCTTATTAATGATAAAGTTTTAGGTCTTAATAACATAAAATGCATGCTTAGAAAATTAATCATAATTTATTGGTTAAACTAAGAGTTTATAACGTTCATTCTAATACCCTGTTAAGTACTTGTAACTGACCCATCTTAAATAGTGCCACCATGAGAATACTTTGAAAACCTCTTGTGGATTTCATGATATCTCGAACTCTCGTCATCTTCCTCATGGCTTACTTCATGTATTGTTTCCTCTAACATCAACGGCAATTCCAATTCTTCTCTTGACACTGAACCCTAAAACAATACCAAATTATAATGTTGCCATAAGTGGTCCACTTAAGACCTTAATTTTATAAAGTAATAAAAATTTACCTCATGTATTTCACCATCCTTTCTGCTACTCAACTTATTCACTTGGTCTTGTAAACTTTTAGTTTCAGAAGTTGCATCTTGTAAAGCAAGTTTTAACTCTACAATTTCTTGTCTTGCATTGGATAATAATCTTTCTGTTGTCATTAAATTTTTATTCATTTCCTCTCTTTGAACTTCTAATTTAGCTTTTGCATTAGTAAGGGATTTAATCCTATTTTCATATATCTTCAACTCAGAGTCAGTTTCCACAATACACTTGCTATTATTACTATGCTCTGATTGCAAATGCCCATACATTTGTTTCAAATATGTTACATTTTGTTGAAGAATTTCTTTTTCTTCAGTGATAAGCTTTATTTCATTTTCTAAGGAAGTTATCTTACAAGTCATTGCTGAAATGCGTGCTGCTTGATTCTCTATTATATTTTCTTTGTCCAATAATTTAGTTTCTAAACTTTCAATTTTGTTTATGTATGTTTGTAGTTGCATAGACTTTGAAGCAGATTCACTTTCTAAAGAGTGATTTGTGTTTTCCAAAATATTAGCTTCAACTGATAAACTTGCAAATTGTTCTAACATGTCAGATCTTTCAGCCTCTTTGTGTGATAGCAGTTCCTCTATTCTCCTGATTTCTGCTACATAATGCTGTAACTGTTGCTTTAGGCCATCAACTTCTTTTCTAGATTTTTCATATTCAATCTTAGTTAATTTTAAACAACCATTTACATCAGCTAAACTATTTTGTAAATGTTTATTTTCTATTATAGCGGATTCTAGTTGCTGTGTAAGTCTTAAAATTTCTCCATTCAAGAATTGTATCTGGGTCTCACTATCTGCTAATTTATGCTCTGAGACTTTACTAACATTTAATTTTCTTTTCAAGTCTGATATTTCATTCTCTAATTTATCGATTTCATATGACTGTGACTTCAACTTTTGTTCAAGTACACTAACTGCCTCTGTACGATGATCCAATTCTATAACCAGTTTATCACGCTCTTGGTCTACTTTTCTAATACTGTCAATTAAATTCGATTTATCTCCTCTTAGTGTCGAGATTTCAGATTGCAGGTCATTACATCGTTTTTCAAGAGCATCAATAGTGTCTTTAGATAGTGCAATTTTTTTCTGAGCACATAACAATTCATTTTGAATTTCATTACTGCTCCTTTCTGTTTCTAGTTGAATATTTTTAATTTGATTAGCTAAAGTTTTTTCTTTAATAACATCTGTCTGCATTCTTTTGATTTGTTCCCTTAGGAAATTACACTCTTCTTTCAAATGATCTGCTGAAGCTTTACCTGTTCTGTGTGTCATTTTGTATGAAGAATTTTCTTCTTGTATTTGCTCAATTTGTCTTTGCTTAAAAGCTAAATCACCCTTCAATTTATCAACTGTACCCATAGCATCTTTATATCTCAATTTATATTCTTGCTTGTCCTTTGCTAGTAACTGATTTTCATAAGTTAATGCTTCAATTTTTGCTTTTAATTTTTGGTTATCTACTCTATTAGAGTCTCCTTGATCATTTAAGTTTGAGGAATGCAAACTCCTGAATTGACTCAGTTGTTGACTCAGTGAAATATTCTCTTTGGAAAGTTCTGTATTTTCAGCATTCAACTGATTAATAACATTTTTATAATTAAGTTTATTACCTTCATCACACTTGTATATTTTGGTCTTCAAATCATCATTTTCCTTTGTCAACATTAGAATTTTCTGGTCACTTTCACAGAGTTTGCTTTGTAAATCTCTTACAAATGTACTGTCATATTGATTCAAATTATAATTTGGACCTTGAAAAGGTTCTTGGCACTTTGCCAAATGTTTATTAAAAAGATTCATTGTTTCAGATAACTTTTCTTGTATTTCAATCATATGTTTTTCATATTTTTTTCTATCATTTTCAAGAAGATTCAAGAGTTCATCCTTTAATGGGAACTTAAAGTTTTGTAGATCACAATTATTAGTGTTGATTTTACTTGCCTCCTGGCTCATTTGTGATATTGATAATATTTTCTCCTGTAAACTTTTATTAAGATCAACTAGATCAGCTATTTCTTTGTGTAGGGCATCTTTCTCTTTGAGAGCCAAATTTAAAGACTCCTGCAATTTATGCATATTAGGTGAATACCCTCTAGACATTCTTTGCGAAACTTCTTTTTCCAATTCTGAATTTTTTATATTTAAACCTTCAATTCTGGTCTGTAAAAAATTTATTTCATTCATCATTGAAGCCAATCTTTTATTACAATCTTCCTCAACTTTCAAGGCTAGTGTATCTACTTTCTGCAACTCATCATACAAAGCTTTATTTTTTTCAGCAAGGCTGAGAGCTCTGAGCATAGCTTCGTGCTGTTTTTCAAGACAATTATTATGTTCTTTCTTCAAAAGTTCATAAGCACTTTCCAGTTCTCTCAAGTTCTTTAGTAAATCCTGAACCTTACTAGTAGAATTCATGTTACAACAATCTTTACTGAGAGCATTAATAGGGCGACCTCCCTCCAAAAGGATGTTAAGTCTGATAATCTCATTATCTCTGTGTTCAAGTTGATTTTTAAGCAAAATTATTTCATCACTGTATGCCTCATTTTTCTCCTCTAAAAGTTTAATCTTCCTACTCAACTCTGTAACATTTTTATCAACCTCTAAAGGTTTTTTATCTCCACAAATACATACTTTAGAAGAATGTGTATCACCACAATCTTTTCTTTTACTTTTGTTTCGGCTGCTCAATGTATCAGCACATAAACCTCTTAGGCTTAAATCTCTAACTTCATGTTGTAATTTGCTTACAGTAGTTTCTTTCTTGGCAAGTTCTTCAGCTAACAGTTTCAACTTTCTTTTGCTCTCCTTTGACAGCCTTAAATTTTCTTCTTTCAGTTTTAAGACTTCTCTATGAAGTTGATTGTTTTCTTGTATAAGTTTAGCGTTATCACATTTGTAAGGTTCAGCTTCAAGCATAAGAGAATCACGCTGCATTAAAGCCTCTTTAGATAAATCCATGTAATGTTGTAAGCTTCGAGTAGTTTGTAATAGATCCGCTAGAATACATTCTACTAATGGGACAGCATCGATTGGTAAATTGTTACTGTAACCAAGCTCTTCAAGTTTCCGTTTTAAATTAAAATAAGCTTCACTCATTTTGATAAGTGCCTATTTAGTGAAATACTACTTTTCCAATTAAGTCATTCGATTCAACGGTTGTAATGTTTTCACGTACGACGTATAAAAGAGTGACTGCGTCTCAAAAACGTTTATTTAATTTCTTTTGGAGTTTTGTTCGATGATTTTGAATCACAAACTCAAATCAAACTTGAACGCTTGCTTAACTTGACTTTTTTTTTTTTTTTTTTTTTTTTTTTTTTTTTTTTTTTAATTTGGCTCGTACGGTTTGTACATTGCCAATGTCGAGTAAAAATTTGGGAAACGGAATATAGGAAAGAGTGGAATAGGTAGGTTAACGGAATTTAGGTGGGATCAGGAAAACTTTTTACATAAATAGGTAGGATATAGTTTAGAGTTGAATATTGTTACGGATGAGGAAGGATATTATACATTTATATACATTGCGATCATTAGAAGATAATAGAGTTACAATACTGGTCGGGAATGGAACACGAAGCGTTAGTAAGTCTTTCCAGAAATCATTTCTGTCGAATTTTGGACAAGCTAATATTATATGGTTTGGATTTCCCTCGTCCAACCCGCACTCACATCCGGGGTCGTTAACTATACGGAGCTTGGCAAGATGTAATGGTGTACAAGCATGGCCTAATCTTAAACGAGTGATGATAGATGTTTCCATTTTGCCAAACTTCATTATTGAAAACCAAGGTTTCGTGGGAATGTGTTTTTGTATTTGAGAATAAAATCTGCCCCTTGTTTGCTGGCTGTATTCCCATGCGCTTTTCCAGTTATCCTGTAAATATGTTTTGGGAAGTGCTAACAGATCTTGACAATAATTTTGATAAGGATAAACATCTCCACAAAAAACCGCATCGTGAGCAAGTTTATCTGCGATTACATTGCCATTTATGTTTGAATGTCCCGGAATCCACGTGAATTCTATGTGTAAGCCTTTATCCAGACATTCTTTTGTAATTTTCCTAATATTGAAAATTAAAGGAGAATATAGTTTTAAAGTAAATGGATTTTTTTGTAAAGCCTGTAAACAACTTTTCGAATCTGAGAATATCACAGTCTTGTTTAATTTCATTATTTTAATGTATTCAACAGCTTTTAAGATTCCTAGACATTCACCAGAATAGACCGATGACTCGGGTGGCAGCTTTACTTTCTGTACAATATTAAATTGAGAATGGTACACTCCTATGCCAACACACTCAGAGGTGGAGTGCTTAGAAGCATCAGTGAATATAAAATGGAAATCCTTGAACTTAGATTCAACAAGATGGTTGAATTCAGTTTTAGCGTTTCCATTTTTATCAAAATTAAGATGTATGACTAAAGGATAAATTAATGAATCATAATTGACACTGAATAAAGGAAGGAAATTAGATCGGTGGGTAGGAGAGTTTAAAGATAAATATTTTTGATAGCTAACTAAAAGACATGGAGGAGATTTATGTGTCCAATAACTTGACTCTTGGTACAACTCATATAAACACTGGAGTTTGTCAAGTAAAGGATGGTTAGAAAACTGTACAGTACGGAAAAAGAACTTGTCACATAGAAATTGCCGTCTCAAGTGCAGTGGAGGGTCGCAGCATTCAACTTGCAATGCATTGGTAGGGCTAGACTTCATGGCACCGGTTATTATTCGTAAGGCTTTGAATTGAATCAAATCTAATTTCTTGAAAGCTGTAATGTTTCCCGGTTCCAGTAAAAATGTACCATAATCTAACACGCTTCGTATGAGAGCATTATAAACAAGTTTTAATGAGTAAGGATGAGCTCCCCACCATACGCCCGCTAAACATCTTATCATGTTTATCAATCGTTCACATTTTCCAATGACATAGTCGCAATGTTGAGCACCTGTTAATTTGGTATCCAAAACTACACCCAAGAATTTAATATGAGTCTTAACCGGTATGGTTGCATTATCGTAGCTCAAAGTGATATCTGGTGGTTTATTCATACGTGAAAAAAGGACAACCGCACTCTTAGAGGCTGACAATTGAAGACCATTGATATCCATCCACTCTTTCAGATTCGCTAATGCAACTGACAAAGCGGACCGCGAAATATTAATGGAAGAATTAGCGCTATATAATAACAGGTCATCAGCATACTGTAGAATTTTAATGTTCTCATTTACACAGATATGGGACTGTAGATCGTAGGTGTAAATGTTATACAAAAGAGGACTGAGAACAGATCCCTGAGGAAGGCCTTTGAAAACAGTTCTAGAAAAATTAAGGCCATTTATATTTAAATTTATTGTTCGTTGCGTCAACATATTAAGAATAAAATATATGAAAATTTGAGGAATGTGCAAGGACTCTAGCTTAATTTTTAGGACGTTCAAGAGGACATTATCATAGGCAGAGCATAAATCTACAAATACTGCTAAGAGTGAGTTATTGTTGGATAAAGCAATGCGGATATCTGAAGTCAGAATGGCTAAGTTATCAATAGTGCTTTTACCCTTTCTAAAACCAAATTGAGTATTTGCTAAAAGCCCTTTACTTTCTAAGAACCATTCTAATCGATTCTTTATCAGGTGCTCGGCTAACTTTATTAGTACAGATGATAAAGCAATAGGCCGATATCCTGCAACATCGGTTGGTTGTTTGTTTGGTTTTAGGAAGGGCAACACTGTTTGTTGTTTCCAAGATGGAGGAATGTTTCCTGTTATCAACACTGTATTTATTAGATCCAAGTAATAATTTAATATATCATCGCAAACGTTTTCAAGAAAAGCATACGGTATGCCGTCATGCCCAGGAGCTGAGTTCTTAGAATTGTGGACGATTCCTTTTAATTCGTGCAAAGAAAACGGAGCGCTGAGACATGTTAGGTTATGAGGTGATAAGAGAGGACAAGTTGGAATGTTGTTATCAGCGACCCAAGGGGGAGCTAATCTATCCATAAAAGAATCAGCTAATTCTGTTGGAATTGTTGCGGAAGGCTTGTTATAAGTGGCAGATTTAAATCTATTGATGTATTGCCAAACTAGGCTCGGTGGAGTGTTTGGGGAAATTGATGAACAGAATGAACGCCAGCCTTCAAATTTCTTTTTTTTGAAAAGTGTCTTAGTATCAGCTATGGCTTTAATCACTAAATCATAATTATTATCCGACATGTCCTCTCTATACCTTTCTTCAGCTTCTTTTCTGTTTTTTATTGCACAGGTGCAATCGCTATCCCACCATGGAGGTGAGGGAATTTTATTCAAGCCACTTTTTTGTGGAAAGATTTCATTAGCAGCCTCAATAAGAACATCACCTAATGCCTTTGCACTCTCTATCTCAGAACCATTAATCACAACTGGAAGTAGAGATAGTTTAGACTGTACACTAGATCTATATTTTTCCCAATCTTTACTATCCTTATCTGGAAGCTTGTGTTTTAGATGAGAGGTACGTTTTATATTTACAGGTTTATCAAATGGGAAGGTTATGACGATGGGGTAATGATCACTGCCATAAACAGATGAAAGCGTATCCCATAATAAGGAGCTTGCAAGAGATGGAGAACATAAAGAAAGATCAACCGCACTATCAATCTGATTTAGTTTTGTTAAGCGAGTAACCTTTCCTGTATTCAAAATACATATATTAAGGGAATCAATAATTTCTATCATTTCTTCCCCATAAATATTTGTTTTAGAACTGCCCCAACACTGGTGATGGCAGTTAAAATCACCTAGTACCAAAAATGGCTTAGGTAAGTTAGAAATGATTTGTTTAACTTCGTTGAGTATAGGTAGAGATGGATGAGAGATATATACAGAAATGAAACACATATTATAAGTTTGTATGGCTATTATAGAGATTTCTTTATGATGAGATGATATAGGAACAATGGAATAAGATATTGAGTCTTTAATAAGTATAGCCACTCCCCCATAGCCATCATCTCTGTCCTGACGAAGAGTAGTGTATCCAGTAGCTTTAAATCTTTGATGTGGTTTAAGCCACGTTTCTGATAAGACAAACATGAAAGGGTCAAACTTATTCAAAAGATAAATTATTTCACTTTTTTTGCCAAGTATGCTTTGGCAATTCCATTGTAATATTTTAGCCCGACTGTCCATTTTGAAGGATTTGTATAAAATTACTAATGATAGAGGCTGCGTTGGACGGTGAATTATTGTTACTGTTATTATTACTGATAAAGCAGGTAAGTAAATTGAGAATTAATTTAATCAGTTCAGGTAGAGATATATTTTGAGTATCAACCTCTTTTTCTGTTTTACTATAACCACACCCATTATTAGGTGATGGCATATCAAATTCCCTAAGAATATTATTATGAGCTTCAATGTCATAACCTTCGTTTACTTTAGGAGGGGGACGGGGTTTAAGAAAAACAGTCTTTTTATGGGAAACTGAATCAGGTCTATTGTAAGGCATATTATTTTGGACAGACTGATAAGATTTGGACACAGTAGGAGAGGGGTTTTTAGCAGTAACTCTGGAATATAATTTTGAGACACTAGGGAAACATTTTGAAGCTTCTGCATAAGATGTACAGTTGTGGGCCATGTAATTTTTTATTTCCTGCTGTCTGTTATATTCTGGACAAGATTTGCTTGTTGCAAAGTGGGAACCTTCACAAGAGCAACAAAAGGCATCATAGTTTTCTTCTCTATTACAGGAGTCACCAGAGTGGTTGTCTCCACATTTAAAACATTTGGGTTTAGATCTACATAGGGCTTTAGTGTGTCCAAAACGGCAACAGTTGAAACATTGTATTGTAGGGAAAATATACAGATCAACGGGTAAAGCATTGAAGCACATGAAAATTCGCTTTGGTAGCACCTGGCCATCAAATGTCACCACTATGGATTGTGAAGGCTTCCATATAGCAGATCCATCTTGAATTATTTTAAAATTGATGCGTCTCACTTTAATTATTTTACCACAACCTATTGGTACAGAGATGTTTTCCAGTACTTCCTCTGGAGACCATTCTGCCGGGACTCCACGAACAAGTCCCATCCTTGTAACATTAAATGTCGGGATAAAGGCTTTCATTTTGTGAGCTTCTAAATTTTTATTAGCTAGAAAAGAATTAGCAGATGTGTGAGATGAAAAAGATAAAGTAAGTTTGTTACGGCCAATACGCTTAACACTCCCATTAACTATATCTTGTACGCGATTAGTTTTCAGAAAACGACCAAATGTCACAGGGTGCAATGTAGTGCCATCATTAGGGGCAGCTTGTATTTTCTGGACGTGAACAACATATGGAGAAATATCGGTTTCATTATAAAGTATACGTCCTATTGGCGAGGGTGCAGGTACAGGCGAGGGAGTAGAAACTGTTGTTGTGGGATCCGGATTGGAAACCAATGTATTTAATTCCTTGGCAATGGGTGTTGGAGTTGGAGTCATATCTTTAAAGGAATTGTACTCTTGTTTAGGAGATAAATCAGTACATTGACAATTATTATGGCTGTCTGTTCTAGAATCCAAACCTTGACGACGCTTTTTATTGCATTGTTTGCATACGTGTAAGCGACTACGTTTACGTGACCTTGTAGTAAAAGAACCATCGGTTTCCATTCCCGACTCATTAGATACTATTGTAACATATTCTCCTGCCGGGGGAACAGTGTCCCCCGGGTCAGGAGGATCATTCATAATGAAAGCTTCGACTTACCAATTTTCAGCTATTTACACTATTAAACTAATAAAATTTACACACTATATATACAAATAGATACAAATGTGATAAAATTAAGTAATTCTGATCACCACTATCACTATAAAATTAATTAAACAAAATCTCAAACCAAAAAACGCGTCCGACAAGTCAAACGTTTCCCGCCTTTTTTTTCAACTTGACTTGCTTTTGCTTTTGAAAATTAGTTAGGGTGACATTACAGTGACAGCTGAGTTGACAGCAAAGTCTTCTTCTTCTTTTTTTTGTTATGGCAATCTACTTTCCTCTTGGAAGTAATTTTTGGAAGTATCAAGTGTTAAATAGTTCAGTGGTAGATATTGTTTAATTTTTCATTAGAATGCGGGTTTAGTTAGCATTTGGCACCAAGTTTATCAAGACAGTTTAATCGGTTAGTTCTGCCGAGGAAGCCACCACTTCAATAAAAGTCTCAGCTTCACACAACCAAGATCGCGCCTATTTCAATTATCCCACATATTGTTCAGTTGCGTAGACACTTGTGCCATATAACTGCACCAATTTTAAGACACAATATCCACTATGAATCAATTTGAAAATAATTAAAATAGACACCAAACCGAACTCGACAAAATGGCGCCAAAAACTCCCGACAGCAAAGTCACAGCTCAGTCACAGTCATAGGTGCGTTCCGTCGCTTCGCTCGAGTGCACTCGAGCGCGCTCGGGTCAGTCTGACCGTTCAGTAGCTTGGTGAAATTTTAATCTGAGCGCTGTCAGAGCGTAGTTTCACCCGTACCGTGGCTCAGAGTACAGCAACCAAACAACCACGTAAATCTGCGGCGGTATCGGCTAAAAACATTGAAGATCAGGTTAACCGTGTTTTGACAGATATACATAACATTGCTACTTTTCTTAGGTAAGTTTTTATTTGTGCCAAGACGAAGTAGCAATGTATCACATACATCTGTCAAAACACAGTTAACATGAACTTCAATGTTTTTAGCTGATACCGCCGCTGGTGTGCGTTCCGTCGTTTTGGGTGTAGTTGTTTTGTTAAAATTTCACTCGTTTGAGTTGCAACCAAGCCATGGAACGATCGAGTTGTTTTTATAACCTAAAAGAACTTTAAATGTCATTAAGTACAAAGTTTTCGTTTTCTATTTTGGAATACGGATAATTATACATTCCTATAAACAAAATCAAATAAAATCTATTTTTTTGAATAGCAACCATTTACTTTTAGACACAAAAACATCAAAATAAAAAATAATGTCAAATGACATTGACATTATGACAAAAGATAAACGTCAGAGCGTTTTTCAACGACCGAATTAGGTGGTTGTTTGGTTGCTACACTCTGAGCCACGGAACGGGTGAAACTACGCTCTGACAGCGCTCAGAGTAAAATTTCACCAAGCCACTGAACGGTCAGAGTGTGCACCCGAGCGCGCTCGAGTGCACTCGAGCGAAGCGACGGAACGCACCTCGGTCGTTAAAAAACTCTCTGACATTTACCTTTTGTCATAATGTCAATGTCATTTGACATTATTTTGTATTTTGATGTTTTTGTGTCTAAAATTAAATGGTTGCTTCTCAAAAATCAGATTTTATTTCATTTTGTTTATAGGAATGTAAAATTATCCGTATTCCAAAATAGAAAACGAAAACTTTGTACTTAATGACATGTAAAGTTCTTTTAGGTTATAAAAACAACTCGATCGTTCCATGGCTTGGTTGCAACTCAAACGAGTGAAACTTTAACCAAACAACTACACCCAAAACGACGGAACGCACCTTGCACCTTGGGTGTGTTGACGCCTTAAAGCATTTTCGCACTCGAACCACAGAATCAGATTAAACTAGTTAAAAACTCGTACTCCAGTCCACGATGTCGAACACTCGAATCGCACGTACTCGGTTTAACTTTGAACTAAATTAGTTTTATCTGTGCTCGCAACGCAAATCGCAAAAAAATACAGTGATTATTAAATCCAATCCAAATATAATAAAACTTTCTCTTGTGGATTCGTAAACACTACTCTGTGTATTATTAGACTACTGTTCCCAAATAAAAAATGTGTATCTACTTAGTATATTATTGAAATTAAACCAATAACAATGAATCCTTACAAGGATATGGAGGAGAGTTCTTTTTCTCCTTCTCTTCACGTTACTTACGAGGACATTGCTACGAAGCTTTTGAAAGATCACTATTTTTTGACGGCTCTAGAACTGCACACGGAACTTGTGGAAAGCGGGAGAGAATTGCCACAACTAAGAGAATTCTTTTCAAATCCAGGAAATTTTGAGCAGCATGTTTCTAGGGCATCTGAGATTGGTACTATGCGTAAGTATCCATGATTTAAGATAAATAATATTAGAAAAAATACTAGAAGAAATCGACTCACCTGTAGCACCTCAGGCGGGACTCGAACCTGCACCCTTGGGATTCCGGCCCAATGCACTGACCAATAATAAATTATCGCTAATAGGAGCGGCGAAATTTTCTAGTACTTTGTACTTCTTCGCTGCAAGCCAGCATTCTAATATTATTTATCTTAATATGAAAATAGCATTGTGAATGCGAAAATATCTAAATTTAATATCCATGATTTACTATACAATATTCAAACAAATTATATTGTCATACTTTATAGTAATGTAGGAATAGTAGTGTGGAATGGTAGGGAAGATGGAATGCCACTAGTAGGAAGGCCAAATCGAAGGGAAGGTATTTGGGTATTAGCCCGGGGACCACTTGTTTGATTCCTTGTTTTGCTCCAGTACTCTGTGAGTTTGTGGTGATATGAGAATCAATATAACTTTGCATATATGCCTATGGTACCTTAACTATTTTGTTATTTTATATTTTTGTTTCATTAATAGAGTAGCATTAAGATAGCTTACTAAATAGGACAAAAAATGGAAACTATTAATATTATTATACTGACAAAAGTACCTCTTTCTCTCAGAGGCCTCCCAATTTGTAAACTGGTAGCAGATTCAGTAGCTAGATCTTGTTTTCTAATTAACTTTAATCAATTTAATAAAGTAATAATAATAAAAAAACTGAACACAGCTATAAAATAATTTAACTAACTTGAATGCATTTTTATAAATTTTAGATCGTACTCCAAGCCAAGCAACATTGGACTCACTGGATACTGCTCGGTACTCTGAAGATGGGGGTGGAGACCGAGGTGGCAGTGGTGGTGACGTAGCTGTTCTTGAATTTGAGTTAAGGAAAGCAAGGGAGACCATCAATGCTTTAAGAGCTAATCTGACTCAATTTGCTGGTAAGCATACTGTGATATAAATATTTAATGTGAGTTTACAAATTAGTTTGAATTGCTTTAAATTGTTAAGGGAAACTAGTTCTTCCTTTTTTTAGGTAAAAGTATTATTTATGGAACACAAAAATTACTTCTTTGGTATTTATACTTAATCATGTTTCAGATGGAGATTCTGCTTTAGATAAAGTATCTAAAGATTCCACTTATCAAAGGTCATTAAAACCTCATGAGAAAAAAGCTCTAAATTTTCTGATCAATGAATATCTATTACTACAGGGCTATAAACTCACTTCAATAACTTTTTCTGATGAGAATCCTGATCAGGTATGTTCTGTTAAAGAAGTTACAAAAACTAGTGCAGACAAAAGTATAAAACCAAATATATATTTTTAGGAATTTGAAGATTGGGATGATGTAGGCTTAAACATGCCAAGGCCTGCTGGACTAATATCCTTATTCTGGGGAAATTCATCATCACTAAATGTTCTAAAAGTTGATGCATTTACACAATGTGATGTTTCTTTTGATAGCATGGAATGCCAAACAGATTTTGATGAAGGGAATGTTTGTGTAAGTTGCCAAACTTCCATTGATGACGGCACTGAATGGAATCATGAGGTTAGTAAAAATTCTGATGAACATATTTTAATTAAGGAATAACAGAGTTTTTAACAGTCTAAAACTTACTACTCCTTTGTTGCAGTTGCTAATCCAAGCAGAAGAGATAGTGTTATTAAAACAGAAAATAATGGCATTAGAAACTGAAAAACTAAATTTCCAAAAGCTCTATGATGCTGCTATTGTCAGTTTGAACTCATTAACAAGCCCTACTTCAGATAGTAAGGGTCTAGATTTGCATATAACTGATGAAAAATTTACATTAGCACAAACATCAGAGGAGAGAATTGAAGAAGCATTAAATGTAAAACCAATTACTTGTACTGCAACCGAAAATCATTATGGCAGTGGCAATTCAACCCATAGTGCAACACCAGAACAATTTGAAATGATTGATAGTGAAAAGAATAATGTATCGTTAGTATTTTGTTTTTATAAAATGGGAAATTAAAACGTTTAGTTGCATTACGTCCACTTCGCATTTGATCCACTTTACAGAAACATGTTTCATGAACATCACTTTCGCATTTGGTCTATTTCGCATTTAGTCCTTTTCGCGGACTGACAGTGGTATAGTGTTAAATTATTTTACTTTAATTTTAGGAGAAAAGAAGGTTCGAACACGAGTTCGTTCGATCCAGCAACGCTGGATAACAGCGTGCGAGACTCGCCGATGCGCCGCAGCAGCGTGTCCACCCTCGACGAAACGCTGAGCATCAACGACGGTGGCGACTGGACCAGAGTTCAGTACGAATACGGTGTACCTGAAACGAATTGCAAAGAGATTTGGATTGACAGGTGAAAAATATAATGATTATAAAAATGATTCAAAATTGTTATGTTGAAATGTTATTGTATTTGGTGTGTAATAGTCATTCAGACTATTGAAAACCGGTATGTTATATCTTATATCTGAAGCTTATACTTAAAAGAAATCCTCTTAAGAGCAAAGCATAACATTTCTCACAGTTAATGTTTTGTTTCAGTGGTCTACCGCATAGTTTAAAAGTTTCAATATTAAACTGGTGTTGTGAGACTCTGAATTTGAATGAACCACTGACAAACGACCTGTTGGCGGAATTAGTTACGAGTGAAAAACAAATTACGTTGCCCGGCCTACTAACATTGGTCGCTGACACATTACCGCGAGTGAGTATCAGATTCACCATGAATTGTAAACAAATAATTGCGTGACGTAAATATCTCTGAAACTTCATGACCCTGGTACATCCGCTTAGTCATAAGTACTGAACGTTTATATTTTATAATTGTTTTACAGCAATACCTGCAGTTCTCGTAATTGTATAATAAAATTCATAACGTAATTCATTGTCTTTTATAGGACGTAACACTTTTCACCATCTGCTCTGTCTTTTTCTATTTTTTTGAAGTGTTTCATTCTTCTTTAGTTTAGAGAGTGACATTTGTTCTGTACTCATCAAAGACGGCGCGAAAGTGAATTGTGTGTCACCAAGCTAGGCGCCTTGTATGTTGCCATTGTGCCGCCATTGTGTATCTTGTACAAAAGCGTAGCTCCTAATTTATCTCTAAGCTTGTCATCTATTGACATGTTGGCATCTATAGTGTGGCTTTAGCCTAAGCGACCGGTGCCATCTACACGGTCGCTGATGGGGAATGTCTGAAAAAAACCAAATTGGCAGAACTTTTTATAGGTAGGAATCAGCTCCTTTATTAATAGAAAAAAGGTTGACAATTTTTGGTTGCGTGAAATAATAAAAAAAAAACCACTTTGCGTACAAACCAACCAAAGTACGAAAGTAACAGAAGAATGCAGCATATTCCTTAGCCACCCCTGCCACAACCGTAACATGTATAAAAAAAGTTTTGACACAATTTTGATGTGTTGTGGTTGTGACAGGTGGTGGTTAAGGAATAATCTCCATTCTGCTGTTAGGAAACTTTTCTATTAATAAGGACACTTTTTCCGAAATTCAAAAAAAAATCTGCCATATCGATTTTTTTCGCAGGCCCCATTGTAAACGACGGAACAATACAACGTCGTTTTATTGAATCTTAATATTGGATGTTACCTTCGTCAGATACTACCACATACGCTAGTGGGTCGGCGCTGCGAGGCGGCGGCGCTTTTAGCGGCGGGCGCGGCGCTCCTCCCGCCCGGAGACACTCGCCGCGCCCGCCTGCTGCACACACTACTCACGCTGCTCAAGAAGCCCGACCAGCCCGACACCAGGGCTATATGCGAAGGTAACTACACTACAGCTATCCTACCGACGATGCTCCTCCCGCCAGCCCGGAGACACTCGCCGCGCCCGCCTGCTGCACACACTACTCACGCTGCTCAAGAAGCCCGACCAGCCCGACACCAGGGCTATATGCGAAGGTAACTACACTACAGCTATCCTACCGACGATGCTCCTCCCGCCAGCCCGGAGACACTCGCCGCGCCCGCCTGCTGCACACACTACTCACGCTGCTCAAGAAGCCCGACCAGCCCGACACCAGGGCTATATGCGAAGGTAACTACACTACAGCTATCCTACCGACGATGCTCCTCCCGCCAGCCCGGAGACACTCGCCGCGCCCGCCTGCTGCACACACTACTCACGCTGCTCAAGAAGCCCGACCAGCCCGACACCAGGGCTATATGCGAAGGTAACTACACTACAGCTATCCTACCGACGATGCTCCTCCCGCCAGCCCGGAGACACTCGCCGCGCCCGCCTGCTGCACACACTACTCACGCTGCTCAAGAAGCCCGACCAGCCCGACGCCAGGGCTATATGCGAAGGTAACTACACTACAGCTATCCTACCGACGATGCTCCTCCCGCCAGCCCGGAGACACTCGCCGCGCCCGCCTGCTGCACACACTACTCACGCTGCTCAAGAAGCCCGACCAGCCCGACACCAGGGCTATATGCGAAGGTAACTACACTACAGCTATCCTACCGACGATGCTCCTCCCGCCAGCCCGGAGACACTCGCCGCGCCCGCCTGCTGCACACACTACTCACGCTGCTCAAGAAGCCCGACCAGCCCGACACCAGGGCTATATGCGAAGGTAACTACAGTGCGTTTGAAACTTATTGGCGCCTCGAAACAGCGCGCTAGCCACGAGGCGATGCCCAGAACACAATTTCGATGTAATCGGGTGGGAGAGGTGAGTGGTAGGGCACGCACGGCTACGCGCATAGTGGCTAACTTCACAGCTTCCAATAAGTTTGAAACGCAGTGTACACTACAGGTATACTACTGACAAGCCCGTAGCCCGCCTATATCCTATCCTACTTCCTACTCTAATATTATTAATGTGAAAGTTTGGATATTTCGATGTTTGTTAATCAATCACGCAAAAACGGCTGAACGGATTTGGATGAAATTTTGCACACAGTTTATAGTCTGTATTAAACATAGAATACTACTACTATACAAGGTGTTACAAAAGTACCCCTAATGCCGAATATGGCATATAGGGACCATCAAACTGAACAACTTTTACTATGGGGCCAACTCTGAAATCGCGAAAAAAAATCAGCTGTTTCATACATTTTGATATTTTCGATTTTGATTTTTGTATGGAACAGCTGATTTTTTTTTCGCGATTTCATAGTTGGTCCCATAGTAAAAGTTGTTCAGTTTGATGGTCCCTATCTACCATATTCGGCATTAGGGGTACTTTTGTAACACCTAGTATAGCGAATGGTTATGTCATGCTTGGTGTATATGTAGGTATTCGTTAGATTAGATAAGGCAATGACAAAGCAGAAAAACAATTTGTTGTATCGCATGATTTAATGATTCACATTAACCTTGTGCATCACTTTAATATTAAAAAGGATAAAAGAAACAAATCCAATATTGTGCATCAAATAATGGAAATGTATTTTGCCTAATGTGAGTCAAGTGCTAGCTGAATAAAAATTTACTTAAAGTATACAGTTAACGAAATATTTTGTTTACAGCTACATGCCTTATCGTGAAGTGGGGAGGCAGCGGAGAAGTGCTGTCCTCAATAGCTGAGCTTCTCGCCTCCAGGACTGCCGAAAGAAGGGTATTAGCCAGCCAAATATGCGTGGCCATCGCGCCATACGTACCCATAGAGCTATGCACGTCTCTCCTCCTTAGCCTGGTTATACTCATGTGCGAATCTAACGAAGTAGAGATCAGAAGTCTTGGCCTGAAATCCGCCTGCCTCATATGCCCAGTGGCTGAACACAAATATACACAACTTGAGAATCTCATGTTCAACTCCTTAAAGGACCCCGTTGAGAAGAATATTAAGGACACGGTTCATATCTTTGCACCAGTATTAGCACGCACAGCTTTAATTGCAGGTAATTGTCAGTTTTCAAGCCCATTTAAACATAATGCACCCGAAACTGACATACTCTTATTTTTGTAATTTTTTGCAGGAAAATTCGCAACCGATCTGTGTAGTAGAATTGTAAATAATTTAGTCAAATCAAGTATGGAAAACGAATGGAAGAGTATAATACTCTATTTAGAAGTAATGAGAGTTTTAGTGTTAGCTAAGTTGGCCTACGTGGTTAATGTACAAATAGTTAGGGACGCAACTGCGAACAACTGTGATAAGAAAACGATTAATTTACAAGAGGTACCGTTGGAAGGAGAGCAAGATTACTTTATAGATCTGCAGTGTTATATGACAGATAGTGTGGATGCCAAAATTTTGTTGGCGACTACTAATAGTTTAATCAAAGAGAAACCTGATGTGAGATGGACTGAATTAACTTGGTTTATAAGCATGTGAGTATGACTCTTAAATGAATTGGGATAAGATTTAAATTGCTGTATTTTGATGCTATAATAGAAGCGTTTTACCAACCATTAGACGGTTGAAATTTTCACAGATGATGTATTTCTATTGCCGCTAAAAATATCTATAAAAATATCATGATTAATATGTGATAAAAATGTCACAATGTGATATTTTTTTTGCTCGTTTTTGCTCTATATTGACAACGACAACAGGTAGACGCTTGAAATATTCACATAATATTTTTTTATATATAAACTTTAAAAATAAATAATTAAATTAAAATAAAACATATATTTAAGGGGGGCTCCCATACAACAAACGTGATTTTTACAGAACCCTTCGTGCGCGAGTCCGACTCGCACTTGGCCCTTTTTTTCTATTCTGTCACTCATTTTCTTTTTGGTTTTCTTCACGGCAACATTTTTTATATTACCAATTAATCAGTCGTAACTGTAATGATAAGTGCAATAAAAATATAATAATGTGACTTCTAAAACAGATTACTAACTTTACAGAATGAAGCAAATACTGGAAGTGGCCACAAATAGCAGAGTATTAAATTATCCCATGATTTACGAAGTACTTATATCTCTATTTAGTAGTTATGTAGAAAATTGCGGTGTAGAATTTACCGGTTATATAGTAAGACCGATGTTCAATGATACGATAGTAGATTTGGAGAATAAATTGGAGAAGTTACACAGCGTGAATATAGACAGTACAATTATTGTTGGTATATATTTAACAGCTGTGTTGCCGGCTATCGATGATAAAGTGCAGCACGGGGAATTCTTGCAGAAGTAAGTAGTCTGTGTTGGAATTAAGTTATTATACTGGCGACATTTATTAATTTTGTTTTAGTGATAGATGAAGTTACTTAAGTTATTTACTTTTACAGATGGATAATGTACAGTAGTATAAGAAGTCTTCCAGTGAAAATATTCTCTATACCGCTGAAATGGGTGGCGAAACATCGACCTGACTCTCTTGACTTCTATCTGCAGCATCTCAGAGAACGTAAGCTTTAATCACATACTATTAACAATTATTTATTTAAGTTGAATTGAAAGACTATGTCATTAAAGACCAACTTCCTTAAAACAAAAATTTTTTGTCAATATTTTTTATTCTTAACTTTTTGTTATGCCTCAAAAACCGATCCAATAATACTTATAAATATAAGCTATTTTCCCGTGGGCAGTATCGGCGAGTAGCTGCGAGACCCCCAGCGGAAGCACGGTCCGGGTTTACATCGCGACGTTACTCACGGAGTTACTCAACTCTACCGACATCGGCGAAGGATGCATAGAACGACAGCTGCTGCCCGCTGTTATGGCTTTGCTCCATGATGATAATGTGTAAGACATGCTTATATATATTATTGTTAAATCTCTTTTGAGTCTCATTCAGATTAGCCAAATTGCGAGTGCGTGTAACTTCTTCGTGTTATAGTATGTATCTAAAAAAGTATGAAATTGGATCCGTGATCCAGCATATGTGCGTACACTCATTCTATTCATATTTTTATTGAAATATAAGTAAAATAAAGAAAGAATTAAAAGCAGTTTATTTGGTACAATATATTTTGTTTATTTGGTATAGTAAATATAACGTTTCAAAGTTTTTGAATTATGCCATGTTGTGCTGGTAGGCTGTATTGTATGCTTCTTTAAATCCCTTACATTATACTAAAAATATTTAATGTTCAGTACGGTCCGAGAAGTAGCGATCACAGCGTGGGGCAGCGTTACAAGGACTTGCATCATCCGCGGGTTAGACTGCGAGGCGCAATGTTGGCCGCCTGTAGAAGATCTATTGGCGTCGCGACCGCTGGCCGGCAAAGAAGGAGTTAGGGCGGCGGAATCTCTGGCCTTACTGGTGCTACCTACGCCTGACAATCATGCTGTGTCGGAGAAAGGTAGCTATGTGATCTTGCTGTCAATAGTTTAAGGGTTAAATGTTAGATAAAATTGAATAGTAAAAGCTTGTTGAGTTACGTTAAGATATGTTTTGAAGAATCAATCTAGCTGGAGTTGCTTAATCGTTTTCGTCAGTTTAGAATGACTGATCTAAAAAGTAGTACCATAGCGTTCAATATTGGGGACTATCTTTTTCTCATTATATGTTCAAGTTTTTTACCCTTAATTACTATTTTATTATCCTTTTAACTCATTGATCAACATTTTAACTGAACTATTTGTATTGCAGCTGTGTCGCTGTTGTGCGATTTGTGCGATCGATGCGCGCTGTCCAGTGAATGGCTAGCGGCGCTCACGCCCGGGCTGCAGCTAGCGGCGCATCACTGTAGACGACACCCGGCGTTGCTGCCCGCGCTCAGGTGACTATACAACCTGGACATTGTTACTGCAGCTGTCGTGCGACCGATGTTGTCCAGTGAATGGCTAGCGGCGCTCACGCCCGGGCTGCAGCTAGCGGCGCATCACTGTAGACGACACCCGGCGTTGCTGCCCGCGCTCAGGCGTCTTGGACATTTTGCCGTTTGGTCTCCAAAAACTAAGCCAATTTCACCATTGATTTAAAACTTGATTTGTCACTAAACGAGTTTAAGGCTGTCACTGTCATAACAACGAAGTAAAATTTGTTACAATAATGTACAATTGCATAATAAACAATGCCTTGTAAAATATTGTATCAATTTTATCAATAAGCTGGTGAAATTGATTTGGAATAAATGGGGATCATACTCGACACTTAAACTACATTATCCAAAACGTGATATTAATCGCGTTTAATATCAATGGTGAAATCGGCTCTAAGTTGGACTATCGTTGACGAAGACTTGACGTCCCTTTATATGACGCGATCCATAATTTTAACCCTTATCTACTTTGTCATAACAAGTTAATATTTGATGTCATAACAACAGTTGCCTAGTCATACCTCATTGTTTTTTTTTCATACTTTTTTGTAGTCACAATCATCATAATTGTCCTAATTTTTTGCTTAAATGAGGCACAGATAAATAAAAGTATATTAACTGATTTTAACTGGTATTCCGTTATTTTATAAATGACCTACCTTAGTTACTATGTATTTGGTTTAAGCACTGAACAAGACCCAAATCAAAAACTTTAGGTACCTATAAAACCTTACTATAAAACAAATTAAAAAATCATTTTTTTTCAGACAGTGTCAATATCCATACAATACATTTAATTATACAATTAATAATCAATATGTACAAATAAATCGCACACATTTTTTTTAATTATTGATTCAGAATTCAAATGAGTTTAATATTAGAATTAAAACTAGAAATCGCTAATCAAAAGTTATAATCATAATTTGTAGGTGATACGAATTTCACCGGGTGCACTAGGGTATTATAAAATGTGATAACTATAAATAAGTACTACTTATACTACTATTTATTTTCTCGCAGTCAATATTAAGGCTCCTATATACCACAAGTGGCGCCCTCATTTTAATTAAATTTATTGCTCGCTAAGTACATAATGTATGGAAAATTCACGTGTACAGATTGAAGCTAAGGTTCTATAGTTTATTTACAAACAATAACCTCAGTATAATATAGTTCATTGTAGTAGTAGTTCGCAAAAGTGCCAAAAGTGGCCACTTTTAGCACTTTTGCGAACTACTACTACAACGAAAAAAATTTTAATGAGGTTATTATTTGTAAATAAACTATAGAACTTTAGCTTCGATCTGTACATGTGAATTTTCCATACATTATGTACTTAGCGAGCAATAAATTTAATTAAAATGAGGGCGCCACTTGAGGTATATAGGAGCCTTAAAGAGTACACTGGCTCCGCTCAGGATTCTTATTCTAGAATCTGCTACGCTCGGGAGCCTCGAAGGGCTCCCGAGCGTAGCAGATTAATAAGTTGAAGTTAAGTTGGAAGTTCTGTATATACAATTTAAATGAATTTAATCACAATACGAGTATGTAGATAAAACGTTTGGTCATAATGCGTGCTTTAAGCAGGAAAGGGAATTCTGAATATTTTTTTACTTTCCCTAATGAAAAAAGATGTCTTTACCAAATTAATACTTAGTAAAACACGCAATAAAACAATCTTCAATTCCATCACTTCCATATAAAGTAACAATAGTAATGCAAAGGAAATAATATAATGCAAAGATGAACCAAAACATTATTTGATTGTATCAATGTTCTGTTTTCACAGAAAATTAGAAGAAGGTGTGCAAACTCCAACGCTATCCCAGTACAAATCAGCAATAGAGGCATTAATTCACAACGTAGCGGGCCCGTCTGTGGAGACTTCTCGAGAGCCCCCGCGGCCGCCCAGTAACTTACAAGCCGCCCAAGAAGTAGGCCGGAGGGTCACGCAGATGTTCCAGCAGTCCAAGAGTAATATGAACCTGCAGAGTATATTCAAGAAGAAGACGTAAATACTCATAAATTTTACTTTCTTGTTATGTAAACCAACATTTGTCGCTAAACATGACGTGCAAAATTGCACAGCAGCGCGGGACGGACCACAGTCCTTTAGAATCGCTTGAAAGCGGAAATTTTTAGTTTAACTTTACTAAGCAAGCCGTTTTCTTAGAAAAATGCTAAAAATAAAACCCATGATTGAACTTAAACAGTTTCCGAAAAAAAACAAAGTTGCTCGGTCAATCGTTATGAAGCCCCGACATGTTGAGAGACATAATATTTAATACAAGGTTTAACATGGTTCGGCATTTAAACAACCATGCAGTCGTTAGAGCCTACAAGCCGCCCAAGAAGTAGGACAGACAGATGTCACGCAAATGTTCCAGCAGTCTAAGACCAATATGAACCTGCAGAGTATATTCAAGAAGAAGACGTAAGATACTCATAAATGTTTTGTACCATGATAAAGCGAAGTTCTATAACAGGGGCCGTATCGGCTAACGCATCGAGTTTCGGAAAGTCTGCCGGGCTTCAAATTATAACAGATAAATCGAGCCCCAATCGGGCCAAAATGGTGAATCCCAATCTTGAAGTCACACGAACATCGATATCTTCTAAATAACTTCGGCGAATAGTGCAATACGAAACTCGATTTATTTGTTTTGAGTTGAAGCCCGGCAGACTCGCCGAAGTTCGAAAAGTTAGCCGGTAGGGCCCCAGAAGCACTAAGTTGGGTATCCAACCACATTACGAAGCGGCCTCGCGATACTCACTATTGGCTGCTGCTTACTCATAACTACAGTATTTAACTCAAAAATACGATGATATAATGGCCATGTTCTCTTTGTATTGTTTTATATCAATTATTAAAAATAATTGATTGCAGTTATTTAATAACCAAATGATTATTTTCACTAAATTAGGTTTGTACCTACACATAATATCTCTTATTTTGAAATTGTGTATTTTGTTGTGTTTGTCCATCCATTTCTCTTTTTTTTAACTCCAATTATTATTACTTTAGACAATAAGTGAAGTTAATGTCTACCTATTGATTATTAATTATACATTCCTAAGATTACTATTTTTAGTTTATGTTTACTGTACTTATTATAGAATTAGATGTAGACCAGTACAAAGATGGTAGTGCAATGCAGTATAAATCAAAATAAATTACTCATAATCTAAGTACTACAAACTCCAACCCTGTTCTAAATAGATATTTTTTAGGCTTCCGTAGTCAACAAGGGACCCTTATAGTTTCGTCATGTCCGTCCGTCCGTCTGTCCGCAGCCTAACTCATGGACTGGCTGGGTTGCATCATCTTGACTTAACCTTAACTTTAACAGACATACTTATCTGACTCGGTGACAACGTCGCTGTCGTCTATGGTGTAACCTGAGTAACAATATGTAATAACACTTAGTTCCAGTTTTAGCCACCGGCTCAGATATGTTTGTGTCATGTATTATTATAGTTAAATAAAGATGATGCAACCGATCCTTTGTACTAAAAAGCTGTAATTTGGCATGGATTTACATATTAATCACGTCGACAAAGGGTGAAGTAAAATTTTGAAAAATATTTTAGAGTCAAATGTGTGAAACCTACTGGTTTCACATTTAAGTATGTGAACCAAGATGGGCTACGGAACCCTACACTGCGCGTGACTCGACACGCACTTGGTCGGTTTTTTTTATTAATTTTTAGACCATTATTACAGCAATGTGCTACTTTAGGTGTTTATTCCTTTGAAAATAAATATTTATTGTTGTTCTAACTAAGGGTCAACACAGCGATTACGGACAAGTTCCCTGTTTGCGACACGCATATTTAAGCGGAAAATACATTAGGCAGACGTCGCCAGGCGCATTGAATAATGTACTCTATGTGCGAGTCATAAGACATTTCGATGCGTTGCGTAACGTGGCATCGCGTCGCGAGTAGATACACGTGAGTGTAGTGTATTAAATCAGTGTTTCCAAATTAGTGGTGCGCGTACCCCCAGGGGTACGCGAGGTTACATCAAGGGGTACGCGCAGCAGTTTGCTAGCCAAGATATAGATACATCTCATTTATTTTTTTATGTATCATTTCTGCAATAAAAGGTACGCGAATTTGAGGTATTTCTTGGAGTGGTACGTAAAAAAGAATAATTGGGAACCAGTGTGTTAAATGTATGGGGACTATCGGCGTACAGTCATGTCTAAAAATATGTATACGGTTTAAAACTTTGTCACTGTAGTGATTTTTCATTTGTCATTTGATTTTTGATTAAAAAAAGTAATGTACTGTAGAGTGACAAAGTTCTAAACTGTAAACATGATTGCACGTGACTATGTGATCAACGTCTCGGCACAATGTAGTTCCCGCTTTACCAACCGCTTTTATCGAGTCAATTAACTCGCTACGCTAGTGAAGTGCCCTTAGGATATTTTTTCTTTAATCGATTAACTATTTATATTTTATTGTTTTATTTTTTTTCTCTTATTAACTGTTTCTTTATCAAATGAATCTCTAATACATGATCCATGATTTTATCAACACTGACAAGGAATGAATTTATTAATGTTTGACTAACAAAAGATACTACAAATGTTAACTTTATCAATTGTTAAATACGTAGGGAGGGACCTACTTTTTATTTATTAGTGGTGAAATTAAAACTTGTCAGCACATAAGTAAATGTTATTATTGGTTGTGTCAAATATTTATGAAATATAAATTTTATTTTATAATGAGTCTTTTATTACAAATCTTTACTACTTTACGTGCTCGCTATTCGCCTTACCACTCGCGCGAGTCACTCAACTAAACATTCCTGTGTTCATAAAAGACGCTGGCAGGCACCGCTCGCAAGCGACCATGGGGTCGTCCATTTATCACGATGTTTTTTTAGCAACATAATTAATTGCAGATCAAAAAAATACTTCCTCTATTGAAGAGGTCGGTATGGGTTATGTATGTGTCCGTGGGTCTGCAATAACGATAAGGAAAGGCCGGGTATGAGATGAGAGTCCATGTTGGAATGCGATAACGAAATTTAAATAACTCTAGGTAAAGCTGGGTATGAGATGGGTGACCGTTTATGTTTGACCATACCCCCTCCCCCTGTCCCTCCCTTCTCAGTTTTCTCTGCTAACCAATTTTGAAATGTTGCTGACAAATTAGATATTTTGCTTCAATCTGTTTATTAAATTGCTGACAAATTTAATATCGTTTGCAGATCAAGGTTTGCCAAATATTTGTGTTCTAGCGAAATAACTAGGTATCCCCGCATATTGCAAATGCGCAGTAACCTTGTCACATTATCATCACGTTAAATTAATCGCAACTAAAAATGACATGTAACAAGAAAATTCTAAAAGGTAATTTAATATATTAATTCTAATAGGTAGTTTAATATATTAATTATTGAATTATTATTATCAATAAGGCCCCACCTTATAAAAAAAAAACAATAGTTTTTCCATTTTGAAGTTAAAAAAATGGCCGCTATGTCCTTAGGCTATGTCACTCAAAGCTTTGTAGATGGCGCTCTCAGCAATGGTCCCTTGTTTACACATTACTTAGAGCATTAAGACATATTATGACATTTGTTTTCTGCGAATTTGTTTAATGTAGTCGGAAATAATGTATTCTACACTATCAGTGACTCAAGTAAAAGATGAATTATGTAAACTCTATAATGTCTTGCCGAACTCAAATTTTTCGACAATTCGGTATACGTATAGACGAATCGTACCACCGAAATTATAACAACTGGCAACACTCACTGCTCACGTCAACATCGATATTATAATTTAATAACAATTAAAACAATTATAGTGCTTAATATTGGTTAAAAACCTAATAATTTTGTAAATAAAGTGCTCAAACAAAAGAGTAAATGAAGACAAAAAAGTGATTACACCGAAAATAAGAAAGTTATAACCAAAAATATTTTACAACTATCATTGACAAGAAAACACAGTGTATTTTACAGTGATTGGAGTTAATTTCACCTGAAAATGAAGCAAGTTCAGTTACATCACTTCTGCATTAACGAAAAACATATGAAACAACTATTTTGAAGATTTGCAAAGAACATAACTTACATAACCTCAAAATTAGCCTCGAAACTGCCTACTTCAGAATAAGTGCTTCGATCAACAGCAAAGGAAGCGTGTTATTGTGCAAAACTCCTTTTATAACCATAAGAATACTACAATTACGCGCTGTGACAAAATGAATGGTCAAAAAGTAAACAAAGACCCCTTGGGCGATTCACAAACATTATGTGCAGGTTGTCACCAACCATTACCGAAAAGAGAACATTTAAAATGTGCCTTTTGCTCAAACCTGTACGACCTGGACTGTGCTAACGTGACTATTAATCGATTTAATAATACAATGCAACGGGAGCACAAAGAAAACTGGAAATGTCAAGCCTGCTATTGCAAAATGTCTAAAAGAAATAACACTGATACTCCAATATGCACCCGAATACATGAAGAAACACAACTGAACATGATGCCACATGATGAGGAAAAAAATAATGTGACTATCCGCAGGAAAGCCATAAGCGTAACCGACAACTCATTTAGTTCTGAGAATATCAGCTTATTGGGAGATACAATAAATATTGACCTACAAGAAAATGATTTAAACACAAACAGCCCAACGGAATTGACAATTGAAAGCTTGAAGAAAATGTTTAACACACAATTAAAAGAAAATAATAAATCATTAATAGCGGAATTCCAAAGTACAATTCAAAGAGAAATAAACAAAGCGATAATGAAATTTAGAGATGAAATAAAAGAAGAAACTTCTTCACTAATGAGAGAAAATTCACAAAGAAAAATGGAAATTGAGAAAATAAATACTACTATAAAAAAGCTAGAAAGAGATAACGAACAGCTAAAACAGGAAATAAAAGACCTGCACTCAAAAACCACAAATATTAAACCAACAACAGCCGAAAGTTGCAAAAATAAATTAGTTTTATACGGCCTAACCGAATACTACAAAGAGCAAGAGAACGAAACAGAAAATTCAATTATACAAATATTCCTAGATACTCTAAACATAGATTTAACTGGATACATTGAAAATATACACAGAGTTGGAAAATACAATAACAATCGCAGCCGGCCTCTAGTGATAGAACTAATCAGTAAACGAATGGTAAAATATATAATAAATAACACCTTTTATCTTAAGGGAACTGGACTAGCGGTATCGGAGTTTTTGAATAAAGAGGAAAGACAAGAAAGAAAAATAATTCGAGACAAAATGATAATGGCTCGCAAGAGGGGACTACATGCTGTTATTAAGAATAGGGAACTATACATTGAAGGTAACAAAGTGAACATTAAGGACAACAACCCGAAAAATTCCAATCACACAACTACTGAAACATCAGAAGACCCCAATGCAGTGGATAGAAACAGCACCAAAGTGCACGAACAACCAAAGCAACCGGATCACAGAAAATCAAGTAACAATTCCTTTCGAAGAAACTGATACACAATTTAAAATTCTCTTCCAAAATTTCCAAAGTATATACAATAAACAACATATTTTAGAAGCCTTTATTGATCAAGACCCATCTCACCAAGCTATCTGCATCTCCGAGTCCTGGCTATCTTCATCAAAATTAAGTCTTGTTAAATTTACTGGCTATAAAACTGCAGCATCCTTTTGTCGAGACAGAAGAGTTGGAGGTGGTGTATGCATCCTTCTGCAAGATCACATTGAGAGCATCGAGATTCAAGAAATAAGCGAGATGTCAACTGAGTACTGCCTTGAAGCCTGCGCCACATACTTACCTGAAGAAAACATTTTATTAGTTACAATGTACTGGAATGGTAAAGACAATAACTTATTTTTTGACAATCTAAATACAATAGTTAAATTTATAAATAGAAAATATTCCAAGTCAAATATCATAATTGGCGGAGATTTTAATATAGATATGCTTAAAAATAGTCCTATGGCTCTACAACTTCTAGAACTTATGTCAGAAAACAAACTAATTCAACTAATTAAAAAACCAACTCATTTTACAGAAACCTCGTCAACATGCTTAGACCTAATATTTACAAATTTTAATAATAATGATTTACACACATCTGTTGAAGATTATGGATTTACCAACCACTTTTCAACTATCTTACAAATGAAAATACCCAAGTATAAACAACAAATTGCCTGGTATACAACTAAAAGACTATTTAGCAATAAAAACATACTCAAATTCAAATCGAAACTTGATAAAATTAATTGGACCGAAATAATAAAAAGTGAAAGAAATATTAATGAAAATTATAATTCATTCCAAAACATTCTAATAAATATCTTAAATGAAACTGTACCAAAAATCAAAATAAAACTTAAAACATCCTCAAAAAAATATTGGCTGACAACAGGTATAAAGAAAGCATCCAAAAACAAAAGACTACTAAAATCCTTAACCTTAAAATTTAACAACCCTATACTAACAAATTACTACAAAAAATATGAAAAGACCTTAAAAGAAACTGTTAACGTCTCAAAAAAACTCAATTATATTAACAGAATAAAAAAATCAAATAATGTTATAAAAACGACGTGGAACATTGTAAATGAGCGCACAAATAAAAAACAAAATAAAGACAAAAATAATATAACGATACATGACAATGGTTCAGTCTATACCGATCCAAAACAAATAGTAAACATCTTCAATAACTTTTTTGCGTCAATTGGAGAAAATAACTCTAATAATAATAATACTGCACAGCCAACGTCACCAAACAGACAACCTATGCTGCAGCCTTCAGTAAACTCGTTTTTCCTTTATCCTGTAAAAGAGTCCGAAATATTAAAAGCTATAAAACACCTCAAAAATAAACAGAGTCATGGCATTGATGAACTTCCCCCCACCCTCTTTAAAAATTGCGCGGAACAGTTAGTTAAGCCACTCCATATGTTAATAAACCAATCATTAAATGAAAGCGTTTTCCCGGATCTCCTAAAAATATCATTAGTAAAGCCAATCCATAAAAAGAATAAAAAAACAGACCCTAACAACTACCGCCCAATAGCCCTCTTACCGACTGCTTCAAAAATATTTGAACAAATTGTATGTGACCGCGTCTACAAATTTCTAGAAAAATTTAAACTTTTTGATGAATCACAAAATGGCTTTCGTAAGAAAAAATCTACAACCCTAGCTGTCTATAACTATATAGAACAAGCT
Organism: Catoptria pinella; assembly: GCA_963556745.1. NCBI lineage: Eukaryota > Metazoa > Arthropoda > Insecta > Lepidoptera > Crambidae > Catoptria > Catoptria pinella. The sequence goes on from OY750771.1 coordinate 4,949,015, forward strand.
CTTAAAATCATAAACAACAAAAAGTACGCATTAGGAATACTTATCGACATGACGAAAGCATACGACAAAGTCAAATATAAAATATTATTAGAAAAATTATATAATATAGGTATACGAGGTGACATGCATAAATGGTTCAAATCTTATTTACTAAATAGACAGCAATTGGTCGAAATAGAGTATTATAACCATAAAACTAGAGAAATACAAAAAATCAGGTCCAAAAGCAGAGTTATGACGTCATCTATTCCACAAGGCAGTGTGATTGGCTGCCTTCTTTTCCTTATTTACATTAATGATCTTCCCAAATCAATAGATGAACCTTGTGTTTTATTCGCCGATGACATCTCCATAATAACATCATGTAACAATAATTTAGATTTAAATAACAAACTCAAATGTATACTTGACAAAACCGTAAGATGGCTACAAGACCACAATTTAGAAATTAACTTTAATAAAACAAAATTAATGACATTTCATCCCTACCAGAAGACACAAATTGAAATAAATTTTTCTTATGACAATATTCCTCTTGAAAAAGTAGATAATTTCTCACTATTAGGATTAGATATTGACTCCCATATTAATTGGAAAAGCCACATTGCCAAAATCAGATTGAAACTATCAAAATTCTCATACGCTCTATACGAAGTTAAGAAAACCACCAACTTGAAAACCGCGCTTATGGTATATTATGCTTATGCATACTCATGGTTTAACTACGGCATACTTCTTTGGGGAAATAGTGTTGACATCTCTGCTCTCTTTACTACTCAAAAAAAACTAATTAGAATCTTAGTTAACATCAAAAAGACAGACACATGTCGACCACACTTCAGGAACCTTAATATTCTAACCCTACCAAGCATATATATACTCGAAGCCTGTAAATTCGTACGAAAAAATCCGGAGTTATATACGAAACGAGAAAACTTAAAAATGTTGTACTCACTTAGGCCTACTCGTAAAAACAAATTAGTACCGCCAACCTCTAACTTGCACCTACATTCATCAGGCCCAATGTGCATGTCAATAAAAATATACAATAAGATTCCAGAATACATAAAAAATGAAGCAAATGACATAAAATTCATAAAGATACTAAAAGAACTACTGATTAAAAAATGCTATTACACACTAAGTGAATTCATGACTGATAAATTTTAATATAAATACTTATAACTTACATAAAATTAGAAACAAATACTAAATATTCTAAATTAAATTATTTAACAACTAGACATATACTTTAAAATAATATAGATAATAGTATAAAATTCAATAAAATTAATATATTAACCTTTTGACACAAATATAGATAAATATATATACTATAATAGGTATCTACTTAGATACCTTTTATAACCAAACATAATTACAATATCTAATTTAATTAAAATTAAAACAATATTATTTATGAAATTACTAAAAAACAGACATAGTTTAAAGGAAAAAATATATATAAAATGTGCAATACCTACTTTTAAGAATAATAGCATGTAATGTATAGTATTTGATTATATAAGATTATTCATTGTGATTTAAGTTTAAGATTTGTTTGTATAAAAAAATGTTGCTCCTCATTCGAATATTGCTGTGCCTTATCAAGGTCCTTAATGATACCAACTCATGTATGAACATCTGTAATGTACTTAAGGAATGCAATAAAGAACTTTGACTTTGACTTTGAAAAAAAAAAAAAACTTTGGTGCTATAGAAGACTGTCTTAGATGATGATAAATATTATCATCCACCTGCTGAAACATTTAAAGATATTAATGCCAGCACAGCTTTGCCACCTCTGTCTAAACATAATTTCCAGGAATTAATAGAAAAATAATAAAATACATATTTTTACAAGATGCTCTATAATTATATTTAACTTAAGGGGCTGACATGAGCCAACTGGCGCCGCCAGTCCATTTTATTTTATTTATTCTAAAAATGTCCAATTTCTTAAAAAGGAATCAGTCAGGGTCTTGTGAATGACGTCTAATGTTTATTGAATAACGATAACGAACGATAGATAGAAAAAATAGCAAAATTCCAAAATGAACCGCTTGGAACTGTTCAAATAACATGTTTCTATAAAACTAATAAGGTTATTTTGATATTATTTAATTTTTTCTATCGAAAATGTCGCTGTTGTTAATCACCACGCAAGTTGCTAATCACCCAGTTTACCGGTACTTCCCATTAAGAAAAAACAAGAGGAGTAATTGTGTATTGTGGATAATAATCGGAAAAATCGGAATGCGCCCATAGCACGTGTCTGTCATGTCAAATATGTCAATGTCAAGTGTCGTGTCATATTTCTGTGATAAACGAAAGAGGCCAGTCACTCAAAAAAAAAAAAGGTTCCAGACTTGAGTTGGTTGCATTGATTTGATTGAACATTATAATTTGAAATTGAACATACCTAGTACAGTACATAATTATTCCCTTTGCATTTTGATTGAACTTGTTGCACGCATTGCACGCACAGTGAGTTGCTTTGCTTTGCTTTACTTTCAGAACATTTGGTTACTTTAGTACAATAACTTTATAATTTGTGCATTCGGTCGGAAGATCACTTAGCAAGTGCCGTTAAATTGTGATTGAAACTAGAAGAAACTTTGCATATCTTTGTCATGTCTGAGAAGCATTTACAAACCGGTAAGTTGGTTGGAGTAAGTTAGTTAAGTAAGTTCCTCATTTAAACTAAATAAAATAAAGCCCTTAACTTATACTAATCGTATTTTCAATAAGTACCTACCTTTAAAATGATCAAGACATCTTCACCCTTGCACCCATTAATTAAAACTTAGGTCACAAGTCCCAGTACCTACCTATCTACAAATAATTATTATTCTTGCAAGTTAATCTGTCTACAAAACTGGCTGCCGTACTGCTGAAATTTAACATGATATTCCCGTTTTCATTCCGTTACACGTTGCATCATATTGTGCATATTTTTGCATCGACAGTCCTTAAAAATGTGAATATGAAATTATGGGTCAGTCAATGATATAATAAAAGGTTTAATATGATTGGTCAGACATGAAATATTTGTCTGAGGTTAGTTTGAGAGTTTGTTTTGGTCCCACAGTCTTTTCTTTGAATGATTTTCAAACTACATATTGTTTTTATTTTAGGCGATGCCCTGCCTCCGTACAATGGGAAACTGCGTCTCTTTGCAATGCGATTCTGCCCTTATGCTGAGAGAAGTGTCCTTGTGTTGAATGCTAAAAATCTTGAGTATGATTTAGTGTTCATTAATCTGGATCACAAACCTGAATGGATATTCCAGTTCAGCCCGAAAGGTACCTAAATTAAAACAATTGTAAAATCTTATCTCTTGTGTATAAATAAATGTGATAAGAACATAATTTTATTTTATACTCACATCCTTCTATCTTAGTTTCCATTACTTATGCTTATTTACCTTTTAAATTTATTTATATATGAGGAAAACATTATTGAGATAAATAATTATAGCTTGCTTGGAAAATAATAACTTTTGAGTGCTAGTTTATCCACCTAATTAGACATGATTTCCTATGAAATAGTGCATGTGTGTCCAAATATTATCTGGATTTTATATTTGTTTGTTATCAGGGACAGTCCCAGCTCTGGAGTATGAACAAGGAAAGGCTATTTTTGATAGCAACATTGTTAATGTTTATTTGGATGAAAAATATCCTGAAAAACCTCTCCAAGCTACAGATCCACTACGCAGGGCTCAAGATAAAATGATTGTTGAAAACTTCAGTGGTGTATGTATAAATTAAGTAACTGAATAATATAAAAAAAAACAACTATTGCTGAAAAAGATTTTACATACTTACAACAACTTTTTTAAATTTGAGATTTTAGCATTCACAATGCTATTTTTATACAGTACTAAATAATAAACTAGAAAAAATATGACTTGCACCAGATCATATTCTCAGACAGGAATTGAACCCGTGACCTTTGGATATCCGGTCCAATGCTCTGACGGTCAGCGCATTGGACCAGATTAGTATTGTATAAAAACATTTTTGTTGAATATATGTACTAAATTAGTGGTAAAATACTCCATAAATAAAAGTTTTTATTTATAGGCTCAGTCAGCATATTACACCGCTGCTTTCAACTCTCAAGCGTTACAACCAAGCATGGTGGAAAACTATCACAAGGGTCTGGAAGGTTTGCAGAAGGAATTGGAAGTCCGTGGCACTAAATATCTCAATGGTGATGAAGCTGGATTAGTTGACTTTACCATTTGGCCATTTTTGGAAAGATTCCTTGCTCTACCTCTTCTGGGCAAGACTGAGTTTACTCTTGAGCCATCCAAATATAGTTTGTTGGTGAGTAACATTAAAAATAGTTTTTGGATTAATGAGTTTTGTTATCACCTTTGAACACTCAATTAGGGGGAAATCTATGTAAACGAAAAAAGCAAAACATATTTGTTGATATTTCCAAGCCACTGACTACCACTATGAATTAAAATCGCATCATATTTTAAGTAACTTCTATTTATAAGAATCCTATTTGAATTATCCTCCACAGCTAACCTACATCGAAGCAATGAAGACAGTACCAGCTGTCAAATCCTACTACTTAGCAGCTGAGACCCATGCTAAATTCACAGAGTCCCGTGCCAAGGGAGATCCCAATTACAATATGTTGGACACCTCTGCTGTCTGCTGTATGCGTCCCAGGAAGAAGAAGGAATAAACAACCATTCTATTTAACTACCTACCCTGACATTACAACAAAGGAATATCATTTATGAAATGACATTCCAATTACATAATTTTAATGTGTCACAAATTTCATTAAAGGTAGTCCATGTTTCATATGTTAGTGCAATACGTATGTAAAATATAAAATATATATTAAGATCAACATCACGATGATGATCAAATTCAAAAATTAATTCAATTTCATATTAAAAAATTTAGTTACTTATTAAAAACGAAATTCTTGTTTTTTTACACCGTCAGAAAGTACCATGAATTATATCGCTTTATATCTATTGTGCGCGATACTTAAAAAGTGTAGTATACACTTTAATAAATATAATATACATGCATTTAAACTGTTGGTACATAATAAAAAGTACAATTTTAATAACGATTTTGTTTTATTACCTCAATTTTTTTTTATTTGAGATTTTAGCATTTATAATTCTATTTTTATACAATACTAAATAATATACTACAAAAAAATCGACTCGTCACCAAAATTGTCTCAGGCGGGAATCGTACCCGCGACCTTTGGAAGTCCAGTCCAATGCTCTGACCCCTGAGCTACCTCTAGTATTCTGTACATTATTCAGTATTGTATAAAAATAGCATTGTGAATGCTAAAATCTCAAATCTTAATCAATTGTCAAAATACCGAAAGATATTTCAATTGGATGTCGAGGTAAACTCACATTGAACAAAATAACGCTGACTATTAGAAAAGTTTCGACGATGTCACTGGTGACTCAGTAGCTCAGCGGTCAAAGCATTGGACCGGACTTCCAAAGGTCGGGTTCGATTCCCGCCTGAGACAATTCTGGTGACGAGTCGAATTTTTTCTAGTATATTAGTATAATTTAGTATCTCCATTTTTATTTGTAACTTATCAGACTCAAAGGCCAGCTACTAACATTCTTTGTTTCATTCACTAACTGTGCCAACCGATCACGCGTAGTAAAATATTCAGTCATTGATTATCGTAAACAAGGCAAACGCATATCAGTGGGTTTTCATTTAAAATAAAGAAGAACAATTTCGACAGATGCAAAGTGGTGTGACAAAACAATATCGAATTTATCATTGAAATGACCTGTCAAATACTGTGTTGTGTATAAATGGTTGTTAACATATTTTTTTGTTATCGAGTGTTAGATAAATGCAAGTCCACCGTGAATAATGCTTGCTTCAATGATTAGTTTGTCATCCCACGTGTTGGTGACGTCGTTTAAAGTGTTCTATTCAGTTGTTCCTGCTATGGAATACGTGGCATCCTATTGGACGTCGAATTCAAGTAAAGTGAACTTCAATAACAAACATTTGGAAAAAGGTTAGAATAGGTACCTACCTATTTATGATAATGACAGCTCTGTTTTTCACACATGATAGGTAGGTACTCATGATACGTATGCGTGACGTACAGTATTCTTCCTATGATTAGTACCAACCGTAAATCTACGCTCGCCTCGTTCTACGTTTCCCTGAGTGCGCATGCACAAGGCACGGTAACAAGGGCATTTTTTTTATATATATTCTGTGGTCAAGGTCACGCGAGCACTGACTCGGTTCGGTTCGCTGGGCCATACTATTCAAGTCCTAAACAATTTGCCGCATTGCTTCATTACATTTTCATTAGGTGTCATTGATACTGCTTTTGGTATTCTAAAACCGTGCTAAAACTATGAACATATTATATAGGTACCTATCAGATTGATATGCACAAGGGACTTGTAGTAAAATTATTAAATCATCAGCGATTAAAGACACTGTTAATCGATGATTCCATTCAACATGTTTAATCCAAGGTTTCGTCGTTTATTACGGTAAAAACATTGTAACTGCTTATATAATTAATAAAAAATAATTGATCTAGGTACGTGCAATTATCGGTGGTTCTGAGAGCTAAAACCGCAAGTCATTATGAGCTTATACGATGCGGCTAAATGACTTCACATTTTTTTCATTAAAGATGGTGTAATAACTCACTGTTACATCAGTGTTTATCCGTGGTACTGCATACCGCAAGTCATCGTGAGCACATGCGATGCATTAATGATTTTTCATTTTTTTAAGTTATCTATGCAATAAATAGCCTAAAATATGGTCAATAATATAATACCAAATAATATACTAGAAAAAATAGGACTCGCACCAGATCATGTTCTCGGACGGGAATCTATATTTTTCTATATTTATATATATATATATACTAGGGAATCTATATTTTACTATATTTTTTCTAGTATATTATTTGGTATTATATAAAATAGCATTGTGAATGCTTAAATCTCAAAATTTAAAAAGTTATGGTCAATAATGTTGACTCATGGTGATAATGATGAATATTTACTTATATCAGACTACAAAGCACAAAAACAATTCAGTTCAAAAAATCAACCCAAGTGACTGGTATATCTACTTGGTACTAGATCTCAAAAATAAGTTGTTATAATTTCCACAATGACTAAAATCAACTTTAACACTAGACATTTGAAGAAAGGTGCATTCTTTTTTTATACTTACTTTTTTCAATTACTTATAGGCCTTCCAGTTAGCATTGATATTAACCTTAGAGAATTAAGAACATATTAACATTCAGTTTCCTGATATTTTTTTTGTTTCTGGCCTCTGAAGGCTCTGAACATTCGTGATCGAAGACAAAGAACACGTTGCGCGTTCGATTCTCGTAAGAGGCAAATGTCAATTTAATGAATGTACTGTACCTAACCATTTGTAGCCGAATCATTATGTCGTAAATTAAGAGTAGTTTGGGACTAGATTTTATCTGAATTAAGTAAGTTGTGAGCGTCTGATCAAAACGAAGAAGAAAGTACATAAATACTTACATATAGTTTAATTGAATCGGTGAAATTTTTATATTATTTTAATTTTTCCAGGCGATCCTCTACCTCCTTTCAATGGCAAGTTACGCATTTACAACATGCGCTATTGTCCGTATGCCCATCGCTTAATACTTGCTCTCAACGCAAAGCAAGTAGACTACGAGGTCGTGAATGTAGACCTAATGAACAAGCCAGAGTGGATGTCGTCAAAAGGCGCAGGTAAGGATTTTTTTCTTTTAATTTTAACCGCTTTTTTATGTATGGATGACGCCCATACAAACAGTACCTATCTACAAATAAAATCTGAGCAACTTTCGTGATCCGTTGCTATTATTATTTAGGTGGTCTTCATTATTATCACAAGCTCTTATGTGTGTCGTAAAGTAGGTACCTACATATATATTTTTGCCCGATCGCTTTCTGCGTTTATGACCATTATTATCTTTTCTATCACTAATTATATTCCTTTATTTCCTTTAATTATAATCCAGGAAAAGTTCCAACCCTCGAGATTGCGGAAGGCGTGTACATCTATGAAAGCCTAATCACCGTAGAATACTTAGATGAGGTATACCCTCAGCGGCCATTACTCTCCAAAGACCCCGTACAAAAAGCTTACGACAAGATTATAGTTGAAGCTTTTGGACCAGTGAGTAAAAGTCAAATTACTTACTTTAGTTAAACCTTCATAAACTGGAGAAACGTTAACAAAGTCTGTAGTTAATTGCAGAAATAAATGTATGTTTTAGTACTTTATCATAGCAACTTTTTCATCTCAGTTTGAAAAATTAATCAAAAAAGTTGCTACGACAAAGTATTATAAAGTGTTAAACGACTTTCGTCGCTGACCATACGTTCGAAGTTCATATAGCCTTTGAGTCCGTTCATGCGGTCGGCTGCAGTCGTGTAGAGTCGATATTAACTGCACACAGTCGCATGATTTCAACTTTACACGACTGCTTGCTGCCGACTACATACAGGTTATGGCGGTGCAGTCCGTTTACTTATTTCGTTTTCCAACATGATTAGTTATTTTGTTCCATTCCACAGGTCATAACTCTATTCTATCAGGCCTTAGTAAACCCTGAAGCCATAACAGACACTTCTCGATCAGCTTTCAACAAGGCTCTAGACTTCGTACAAGACCAGCTCAGCCAGCGAGGGACTAAGTATTTCGGAGGCGGCGAGCCTGGTTACGTGGACTACATGATCTGGCCATGGTTTGAGAGGATCACACAACTCGATGGAGTAGACGGACATGCGAGAATTGACCAACAGAAGTACAAACTTTTGGTAAGAGCAGAGCACAGATTAACAAATAGTTTGGAACCTACCTGACACCCTAAAAGGTTTTCTTTGCTTGTAGATTAAGATTAGTAGGTAGGGTCGGGATCTAAGAGTTTTACTTTTTATCTCTTTATATTAAAACCTTAAAATTCCAGTGCAGTTAAATTAAAATGAATGTTGTTAGATTGGTAAAGACAATGGAAAGAACTAAATACAGTTAGTGTTACTACGATCTTATAACTAGTAAGTAAGTATGTATTTTATTTCAGACGAACTACATCGCTGAAATGTTCAAAGATCCCGCAGTCGTCCAATATCTGGTGCCTCAAGACATTTTGAAGACGTTCGTAGACTCCTACAGGAAGAATTCATCAGTTAACTACGACTTGCTTCTAGAGAAATAATTTGTTAGTTATACTCTACAACATAAGATTTTAGGTATAGGTTTTTTTATAAAACAAATAATCACATTTCTCTTCAAACTCTGTTATCAAACTGGCTGCTGATAGTGCTGATAAACAGATAAACTAGCATCGGAAACATTAAACGACAAAATAATGGTAGATTTTATTATATCAGTTAACAGCACATTCAAATTTGCTATATTTTAATTCATTTAAGATAGATTTTAAGGTTATGAGTGGAGAAATAAATGCCTTTTAACTAATTTATCTACTTATTTATCCGCTTTATTTAAAGTAGGTAGGTAAGTACTTAGTAGAAAATAAGGCGCTGATGATTTGAAAATTATTTGAAAATAAGCATTTGATAGGCATTATCGGTCCAATTAACCGGTGAAGCACCCGGATGTACTCAGCTCACTCCAACAATACGGAATATACGCTGGCATCAGTGTCATCATGTCTTGTCTGAAAGTAATGAGTAAGTACCGCAACGGGGAATCGAACCTGGGAACTTTATCAGTTGGTTTGGCCTACAAAGCAAAAAAATAACAAGAACTCTATTGAAATATCTTAGAATAACTAAATATAATAAATAAATATTTGACAACATCACATACGTTGCTAAGATTCCAAATTAAGTAGCTAAAACACTTGTGTTATGGAAATCAGAGACAACGGTGGTATCACAAACACCCAGACCTGAGTCAATATAGAAAAGTTCGTTTTTCTAAATTGACCCAACCGGGGATCGAACCCGGGACCTCAGAGATGGCGACACCTTGAAAACCGGTGTACAAAGCCACTCGACCACGGAGGTCGTCAAAACTAACTATTTTGTTTATTGCTACAAATTACAATAAAACAGGCTCCAACTCACCCAGCTTAGGAATATTTATCTTATCAAGGTCCTACAATGCTGAAAATGATCTTGTATCTTATTATATAGGCATTAAGAGTTGTTTTGTTTTAAAATGTTATTTCATTCATGACTTGTAAATTTAGTTCTAACCTATCAGTGTTTTGAACAGCACCTCTTGTCAATAGCTCGTATTGATCGAAAAGAAATAAAAATAAAATCTATACACATATTGTAGCACTCGAGTAGGTAGTAAACTGTGTGACTGACTTGTGTGGTGTGGTGTTCTAAATGCGGTCGTGGACTGTGATAAAACCGGCTGCGCAAGCGTCGGGACAGTTGTTATGTCGGAATATAGCTACATCAAACAAGGCCAGAGTCAACTTCAATTCAAAACATTTAGCTAATGGTATGATAAGTAACTAAACTAGGTACCTACCTACTTACCTATTGCCTTCTCTTTTAACAAACAATTAAAAACAATATTAAACACAACTACCCTGCCAAAAACGAACTAAAAAGTTAAATAACAAGGAGGACCGTTTTTGGAACCATTTTTAAAAATGTTAACGCATTGTGATTGCAGACGGGGGACCTCTTTGATTTATCAAAGAGGTCCGATATGACAATTGTTATTTGGCAGGGCAGCCGTGTTTTTAATATTTTTTAAGTTAATTTATTTTTATTTCACACATTTAAGTGACAAATGGTATAGTTTTGGAATGTGCTCATAAAGGCCTTTCATTTGATGCCCAAATTGTAATAGGTAATTGAAGAATTTTTTTTTTTCATTTTTGATAGTGGTGTCGTACAGTCGCCTTATTGGTGACTGGGAGTAAATGCCTAATGACATTAAGTCTGCCATTTGTATGTAATTTTTATACTTGCAATAAAGATTAAATAAAAATAAAATTATCTCAGTAAATTCGCTGAATAAGAGTCGGAAATATAATTCACCGATTCCTTTTCGAGATTTTATAGGATCTAAACGGTAAGTACTCATATTTCAGGTGACCCCCTGCCGCCATACAATGGAAAGTTACGCATGTACAACATGCGGTTTTGCCCGTTTGCACAGCGTACCATGCTTGCGCTGATCGCCAAGGATATAGAGTTCGACCTTGTGAACGTAAACCTGAAGAATAAGCCTGACTGGCTTTTCAAGAAAAGCGCTTTCGGTACGTCTTTTAAAGACCATCTTATGATATCACGTCGCCTGTAGTGGTCATGTATGTATGATCCCCGGTTAATTTTTAAGCTTATTTTTGTGCTTGGTCTCACTTGATGATAGTGCAAGCGCACGCGCACTTCACTGGGAATCCGCAACCACCTTGGGCTGAGTAACTGTATAATATAAATGATAATAATAAACATTTGGACAATTTCACACAGCGCCATGTAGTCTCAAACTATGCAAAGCTTGTAATATGGGTGCTAGACAACTGTTAGACTCTTAAAAGTATCTATACTTTTAAATATAAACTTATTAAAAATAGTAACACCCAGACCCGTCACAGAAAAAAAAATCATTTCAATTTCTGCTCGGCTGGGAAATCTGGGAATCGAACCCGGGACCTCTTGCGTTGGTAGACCGGTTTGTTGACCACTGCACCACTCAGGTCGTCAAATACCGTACTTGTCTCACTGCCGGTACACAACAGGTAGAATGGTGACAGCACAGTCTTTATTGTGTGGAAAAAAGCTTTCCCTCCAGCTACCTTCTTTTATTTCCACCTTCCAGTATAGACTGGGTGACAGGATTCACTCATGTACTCATTATGTGGTATTAACTAGCGGACTTTCAACCCAACCACTAATGTAATTGAGCTTAAAATATACCTTTGTTTGAAGGTTCCCGAGTAGTCGACTCGAATCACCATTTATTTTTTATTATTTAAATAAGAACCAAGTATTTTTTTATAAAGATGGCGTCATTTTCCTCCTCAAAACGTAACTTTTTTCAAATTTTTTAGGTAAAGTACCAGCTCTAGAGATTGAAGAAAACGTTACCATTTTTGAGAGTTTACCGACGGTGGAATATTTGGACGATGTTTACCCAAACAGAAGATTACTACCAAAGAGTCCAGTGGAAAAAGCACATGCAAAAATGATTGTGGAGGCTACAGGATCTGTAAGCATGACTTACTTAATGTTTATTTATCACTACAGTCGTATTTAAAGCCTAACCGATAAAATATAAAAACTTACCGTAATTTTATTCTACTGAACGTAGTATTTGTTGTATGGTCTGTGACTGAAACTGACAGCTACTATTACTTACTTACGTTGCACTATTCTTAAACAGGGTGTCCCAAAACTTTGCCACACGAAGGGAAAGTACCTAAATATTGAAGTTAGGAAATTTTACTGAAATATTAGTTATTTCATGTGATAGAAGAGGATAGAAGGTATGCTCCATTAAAATAATAAAACCCATCGGTTTTTCAGATACACAACTTATTTGTGAAACTTGTGAAAAAGCCGGAATACATAACAGAGGACAACATACAAGCGTTTTTGAAGTCATTAGATTTTATACAAGATGAGCTGATACGCCGCGGCACGAAGTTCTTGCACGGAAGTGAACCTGGTTACTCGGACTATATGATTTGGCCGTGGTTCGAGAGGCTTCACTCCACTGAAGATATCGATGCGAGGGCGAGAATTAATAGGCAAAATTATGGAACTTTGGTAAGTACTAATCTCAACGATGCAACTAGGTTTTGTTTAAACATACTTCAAAACTTACTATAAATTAGCGCCCTTTTTTATTCAAGCTCTAATTTAAGTAATATCACAGAATAAATTACAATAGTATTTTTGTTGAAATTACAGATTAAGTACATCAACAACATGATGCAAGATCCTGCTGTGAGTAAATATCTTGTGCCAGTGGAAATTCTCAAAAAGTTCCATAATGGTTTCCAAGATTCAAATGGACCATATTATGACTTACTCACCATAGATTAATATTATATACTCGTTATTTATTACTTACTGAACATTAAAAGATAGTTTTTCTCACTTAAACATGTTTTTATTACACTCAAGTGATTAATTTCATTTTTAATGTAAAGAAAAATCATACCACACAGTAAGAAAGTATAAGAAATAAAAGACAAACTAAAATGTTAAAATTATATCTAGTCATAATCTTGAAAGTACCAATCAAATTGTATTTAAAAGAAAAAAGTAACCAGCGATATATTATTAAATATTGAGTACTCCATAGTAAACCATACTAAAAAGTACTCCATAGTAAAAGAATGAAGTGCCTTACAGGTTGTAAGGCACTTCATTCTTTTTAGCTCTAAATTAAATGAAAATGTTGATAATAGTCCAAAATTTTATATTCTTGTCAACCAAACTTGCATCAATGCAACAAACTTCTATTACTTTAAAAAAATGAAATGTCTTTCAGATGTCTATAAAAAAAGTCAAAGAATTAAGTAATCTAAAATCTAACATGTCAATACTACTGTTTACATGCATAATTTAAATTATTACTCTTGAATCGATTCTTAATTAGTATTGAATAACAGAAAAATCAAGGAAGGATTCAAGAAGTCATTGTAGTATCTAGATATAAAGCAAACTAAGTCATATTCTCAGTCTTGATCAATTACTGTCATCATCTATCTACATTTTCTTATCGCTAATAAGTAGTTATTATAGGATCAATCACCTCTATACTGTTGTGCTAAAGCCTCGAGTCTTGAAATAATCATTTTTAAATCTGCATTTTTATCCAGTTTGAGGTAAGTAGTGTTCCTAACGTCATGCAACTTGATCCACTCGGGAACTTCATCAGTTAGCAGTCTGATGTCTCTTTGGAGGTCACTTGCAGACACATTTGACTTAAAACTGCTTTCAAGCTTAGACAGTATTATGTTCAATGCTAAAACATTTTTTCGCTCAGTCACAAATATATTCCTCATTGTCCTGGCAAGATCTGGGAGTCGAGTGTAAGTTAAGTACTTTTTCTCATCCTCAGAGGACCTGGTCATAGCTTCGAGTGCTTTGGCAGCTTGTTTTGCTTTAACTTTCTCTAGCAAAGATGCAGGCAAATTTCTCAATGCAGGATTTAAAATTGTCACTGTACTAGTGCACGGTTGATTAGTTTGTGTGGTCACATTCTCTTTCTTATTTTGATTCACATCAGTAATTCCAGTGACAGATTTTTCTTCCTCTGTCAAGCCACGGGCCTTGGCCTGAGCCAGCTTTTCCAAAGCCCTTTCCATTTTTGTATTACATTTGAATAACTCTCTAGCTTTGGCTAGTACATCTTGGGCTGAAGAAAACTTATCCATATTAGGTGCTTCAGGCAACTTAGCGCACTCCACTTCTGGTATCTTCTCAAGTTCAAACTCAGGATGCCAGCGGGTGAGTTTGTCATCAGATATCACCATTGGAGGATCCAAAGTCAAGAGATATTGAGCATGATGCTTTTTCACTAGCTGAAGCAATGTATCATAAAAGTACCGACGCCTTTCTAGGAGAACACTAGGATTCATGACCTTAATGTCATTAGGAAAGTTTGGAGAAATAATTAGTTCATAGGATTCTTTGTTAGAAGTGCTGAAATGTTTGATCTTTTGAATTTCAAAGTTGTAGAAGTCGGGAACCAAGTGCTTTATTTGAGCCAATTGCTTTTCAGTGAAATTTCTCTTTAACATTTCTTGAACAGAAGGTTTTAACTTAGCAAATGTGATTTTTTCATTTCTGTTGTAAAGGAGAGCAACAACTGTCTCCATACCACGGAAGAGTTCTGCCAGGAATCTATACTGATGAGGTAAAGGAAGGCTGGTGGCAGCTGTAGCCAGAGAAGCATGCCTAATATAAGCTGGTACCTGAAAAGTTTATCAATACATTATTAAAGCTTTTAAGTAGGAGTACAATTCACAACAACATCATATGTAAATGATGATTGAGAAATTGGCATTAAAGTAATAAAAAACAAGAAATTACAAACCTTGCTTGGACTTTTGGCTGGGCTAACAACAACCTTTCTTGGCGAAATAAGTGCTCTCTCAATACTGTCTGTTTGTTTAGCCTCGCTTTTTGGTGACAGCAACTCATGTTGATTCAAACTACTTTTACTTGGACTGGAATAGACGTAATATAAATATTTTAAATTGCTGTTCTTATTTTCCACTATAATAAGACTACTTGAAATAAAAGAACAGTGCCTCTATCGGCTATCTTACATTGCTATCATAAATTGCAATTGTAGTACCTACATTCCTATTTCTCTTAAGTAAGTTTCTATTTGTGCCAAAACAAAGTAGCAATCTATCACATACATCTATCAAATCACAATTTACATTAACTGCATTGGTTTTAACCAATAGACCCGCTGGTTTAGAATACATGACGTGTATCATGAAATGAAAACTGCTATTCTGCAGTTCTTTTATAAGGATCCATTACAATAATTGCACAGAAGACTAACAATAAAAAGTATAAGTACCTTGAAGGGACTTCCACATCAATAGATTTGAATTCTTTTAGTTTTTTTTTATCAGTTGCCTCTTTAAGCTGCTGTATTCCTTTGCTTATTCTGTCAGCAGACGCTCGCAATTCAGCTAACCTAGAGCTACCTGCCAATTTCTTTTTGAGATCACCCAAGCTTAGCTCTTTACGAGCAGATCTTACCGCATTGCAAGACTCAGATTTGGGGAGCTCACGCTCCTGGTTCTGTACGTTGGAAGCATTATTCTTTTTTGCAAAAGCACCGACATTCTTCTCATTTACTTGAGGCTCCCTAGGGGTTTGTAAAATCTTCTCACATTTCTCCACATTTTCTCTTGTTTCTGGAGTCGGTTCATCTTTTTGATTTCCTTTTCGGAATGATTTTATGCTTCTAATTGATGATGTGTGGTTTCGGTCTATATGGGCAACTTTGCTTTTAGAACTCACTATGTCATCAGGAGCAGCTCTTTTTCTGCTATTGAAAAATGATGTGATTGTAGTTTGAGACATTATAGCAATTGGGTTGTGAACCCAAATAATATATCAATTTTACAAAAATTATTAGACTACCATAATTTTTCCCTCCAAATTCCACCGTTACGTTAGTAATTTATTAAGACGAATGAAATGACAATTGCCTGACATTGACATGCGGAGTTGCCAGATGACCGTCTTGCGTTCTCCCCAGACCATACTCAGAATGACCATACATAAAAATGGTGAACGATTTTAGAGCTTGTATTAAAGCAGGCCTGCCGCAGGCCTTTGATTATTTATATGTCTAGATAGTGTAGCGCTTTTGACGTACGTAAAGGGCAACTTTTTTAAGATCGTGTGCGTTTAAGCATCATGAGTCCAAAGAGTACTGTAATTAAAACAATGGCCGCGTCACACTACTTACAATGTGTGTGTGTGTTTTTATCAGTCGAAAGTTGGCTGAATTTTTTTTTAACTGTCTATAAAGACATTATAACCAATCAAAGCTGGCTATGACCTCGATTTAGCACTATGTATATATGTACTTGATGTATATAATACATTGCTACTTTGTTTTGGCACAAATAAAAACTTACCAAAGAAAAGTAGCAATGTATCACATATATCTGTCAAAACACAGTTAACATGAACTTCAATGTTTTTAGCCGATACCGCCGCTGCTAGGGTGACAGTGTTAGAGGGAACTCCTGGGAATAATTGAAATGAATGACCAATTATTAAATATACAATTCGTCCAAGTAGTGGAAAAGCATCCGTGTTTGTATAATTACACACTGACAGAATATTCGCGTAGGGATGTGACCGAGAAAGCTTGGAGTGAAGTAGTAGTTCGTCTGATGTAGTAGAGAAGTAACAACTCCTCATCGCTCGAATCGCTAGCCATGACAATATTATTGAGCCGCCGTGTAAGAAGGGGGTAAGGGTCAAGATTTTCTGCGTTTTTTGTTTATAAATATATTTTATGATAAATAAAAACTCAATCTGCCCTTTAAGATCACCGCACACAACATCACGTCACTAGTCCAAAACAGAAGCATTTTATCAAATGAGTCGTGAAGACGATCGAACGGCGCGGCAGTAAATCACTAGGTAAAATTATATACACACGATACACTTTGTCAACTAATTAGAGTAAGCTTTACCTATCTTGGCACCCCCGCAGTGATTGGCACTTTAACATTTAAACGCAGATATTAAGAATGGTAATGACATAATCGTACTAATCTGTTATTTTCTTTAATCTGGCATTACTACACTTCAAAACTTTTATACTTTTATAATAGATATTTCTTCCGGATTCTAATGGCAACACAGTATTAAGAAATAAGAACGCGCGAGAAACGTCTTGTTTTTCTAGCTAATTTAAACGGATCCAATAAGGGAGAGGTATGGAAAAAAATATTGTTTTTTATTATTTTGACTTTCTTAGAGGTGCGAAATACCTTAATTATTATTATTATAAATTATATTACAGTTTTCAATAAAAAAAAACCAGTTTTGTTAACACAACTTCAATTTACAATGTGCCAACCATTGATTAAATAGCTTGGACTAAAGTGTAGTTCTTTAGAAACCGTGCCAATCACTAGATTTTAAAATACTTTTTTTTAAATAATGTTTTTACTCACAAATTATTTAGATTTTAAAATATTTTCATAATACACTTGAAAAAACATTTGCGCTACAGTACTTACAATTATTGGCACTATACTTTAGGTGGTGCTATTCATACATTTTCGTGTTTGCATTATCACAGTATAACTATTTTTTTCCCTACAGTACGCCGACGGAGACGTCTAGACAGGCCAATCATGCGGGGCGTGAGGGGGGAGAAGCGAGTGGCACGAGCCCCAGATGCATACTCTGCCATCATAAGAAAACAGCAACACAATGTTAAAAATATTAAAAATCCAAGACGGCGGCCAACTTTTTTGTTTGTGGGCCGATTTCGATGAAACTCGGTTTTTGGTAATATTTTGACAAGAAAACAGCATCGCAATGTTAAAAATATGAAAAATCCAAAATGGCGGCCAACTTTTTTGTCCATCTATTCATCTATCCATTTATTAATCCTTTCTTCCTTCCATACTTCCTACCTCCCTCCCTCCCTAAGTCTTCTCTCTCTCCCTCCCTACCTAGGTCTCTCCCTCCCTCTTTAAGTCCGTCCCTCCCTCTCTCACCTTAATTCTTTCTTTCTAACTTTAAAACTTAAGTTTCAGAGAAATAACGTCACCCTATCTCATACTAAAAAATGAGTGCCAATCACTAGTAGGTTTGTGCCACTGATTGTACTTGGAGTGCCAATGACTATAGTTTTCGATATTTTTAGATTTTTTTTATTTTTCCTAAAAATCGTTTCTTTTTCTTTTTTTAGTTGTTATTGTAATAAATAAACTCTAAAGATTTTTTTAAAAGTCGTAAATTACGCCTGTATATCTTACAGATAAAATAATCAGCAAAATAAGAAGAGATTTCGCTTAGGGTGCCAATCACTCTATAGTTTACCCTATATTAAAAAAATATTATAGGTGTAAATATGAAGTTGTAGAATTTAATTGCAATGTTCTCATTAAATAAACTAGTATCGGTTTTTCAATTTTTCATTAATTTTGAGCGTTATGGCAGACAGGGATATAAAGCGATAAATTGTATAGCGCTATCTCGTTTTTGCATTACCTACGTCTCAAAGCATACCAGAGTCAAACTAACCATTCACCTTGAGAGAAAACAATCTTTATGTAGTTCATCTAAAAGGCGGTCATGGTACCGATTTAAGCAGTCCTGTTTAAGGCCTGCTTTTGAACTGAATGGCTTTTGGATAGTTTCTTATTTGCTGATGGTAAGCCCCTGTTTGTATGAAAAGACAAAAAAACCTCCATAACACCGACTTATTCCCCCCAAAACCAAATTTGAGGGGGATTTCCCTCAATCTGGCATCACTGTCGACATAGTCAAGTCATTTTATCTGCCGGGCGTTCCGTGATGTGGGGACCAACTTATTTTAGAAGTCTTATTTTTGTGCTACTTTTTTTACTTATCTTGTATTCTTCTTGAAATAATATTGACGTTATCGACGTGACATTGACTAAATGCTCAGACTAAATGCTCCAAATGCTCTTTGAATGCTACCAAAATGCTATGTATGCTACCTCAGTAAACAAATTACATTTTTAAAAATAACCCTGTCCCTTGATTAAAAGTATTAAATTTTACGGAAAGGGCGACAGTGCATAAATTCTAAATATTACTTAATCAAAAACTTTCGCCCTAAACGAGGAACACGAGGGCCTACCTATCAAAAATATGCAACCCAAACCGATACCGAAACAAGCCGAACCAAGGAAGAGCATACTGGTGCCTAGTCGAGTTGTTAGCAGACCAGATCAACTGGAAGGCGGAGAAGAAACTGAAATTGCAGCACAGATTTCAGTACCAGAAGAAGGCGGATGGGGTTGGGTAGTGGTTTTAGCCGCCTTTTGGTGTTTTTTAGTATTAGATGGAGTAGCTTATAGTTTTGGTAGTTTACTGAGCGATATGACTGCACAGCTTGCCGTATCAGATTCCTTGGTTTTGTTGATAAATTCTGTAGCAATGGCGTTGTATTTTTGTTGCGGACCTTTCGCTTCAGCACTAATCAATCGATTTGGGTTCAGAGCGTGCGTTATGGCAGGGTCAATTATTTGTTCATGTTCGTTATTTTTTTGTTATTTTATCAACAACTATGTCCTAATAGTTATATTTTACGGTGGATTTGCCGGATTTGGATATTGCTTAATCAACATGTCAGCAGGTTTGGTAGTTGGATTTTATTTTGAAAGACTTCGTTCAGTAGCTATATCATTAGCAACATCAGGATGTAGCGCAGGCCTTATGGCTTTATTTCCTTTAAACACTTATTTAGTCAGCTTAACAGGCTGGCAAACAACAACCTTGTTACATTCTAGTATGTTTGGAACAATATTTTTTGTTGGAATGGCGTTTCGGCCCTTACTATCTTTAACAGTCATAAAAACTACTGATGACCCAACGCGTACCGTCACTTATTTGCCAAATTTGTCAAAAGCAGCCGTTCAATTAGGATCCACAAAATCTAGGACTGATGGTATGAGGCCAACTGCCACCGAACGCTTGTTTAGTGCTGTGTCAAATGCGAATTTTCCAACAGCTGCGGCTGTAGTAGTGGATGAGACTTCGACACCTGCTTCTCAAGCAGGGCCCTCAACAGCAGTTGCATCTAAACTCACTCTCACAGCACACCATCCTCAAGGAGTAAGCCGTCGTCATTTAAAACAAGTACAGTCTCTTATGTCAAGAACAAGTGTCCAAGATAAGTCAAAAAAGAATGTTGAAGTTATCATAAACGTAGAAGAACGCCCTAAAAAACGAAGTTGTTGGGATCGCTTGTGCCACTGGGAACGTCATGTACCACAGTCACGGCCATTATACAGAGATGACGCATTTTATGATGGAAAATTAGAAAAGTTACCCGTTTACCAGAAGAGTATGATAGACACTGGTCCTGAGGCAAAAACTGGTCTTGAATATCAATTAGCTGTATCACGAGCGGTAACAGCAGGAGACTTGCATGAACATAGAGGTGTATTTACGACTGCTGCCCGACGTGTATTAGCAACTATGATGGATCCAGTATTATTAAAAAGACCTTCTTTTATTGCTTTAGCTACTACAGGTATATTTATATATGCGGGATTTTTAGTTCCTTATGTTTATGTCAAAGAGAGATGTTTAAGCGTTGGTATCGATGAAAGTCATGCTACCATGTTGATGTCAGTATTAGCTTTATCTAACGCTGCCGGGAGACTGATTGTTGGAGCAATTGCTGTCAAAATAGACCCTTTAAAATTGTATTCAATGGCGTGCTTCATTGGAGGCCTCAGTACAATGCTATCAAATATCTCATACAATGTATACTATCAATATGGATATGTAATCGTGTTTGGATTTTTTGGGATAAATTTAGCTTGTTTAAGAAGTATGGTACTAGTCTCAATGTATGGACTTGAGAAATTAACGAATGCTACGGGAATGATGCTATTATTTTCAGGCGTAGGAAGCTTAATAAGCACACCATTAGCTGGTTATTTAAAAGTAAGCTATGGGTTTGAAATGGCCTTTTATGTAGCGGGAGCATTTATAATTATCAGTGGTTTTGTATCGGTGGTAATGATACGAATTCTTAAGAAAGAAAAATTAAAAGAAAGCACTGCTATGAAATTTATGAAATCTACAAATAAAACGCCTAGATAATTAACTGTAGATAAATTACAATTGAAAGATTCGAAACAGGTTCTTAAAACGCTGGAGCTGGTCTAGAGCCGAACCGGGGGGGAGCCAGATTACTGCTGGATCGGAACCGGCCCGAAGACGACGCCCGCCAGACCGCGGACTTTCTGTCAAATTGATGGGCGCATGGATTTACCTCCACAGCCTTTACTATCTAGGAGTCGTCCATTAATCACGTTACATTAATCCTTATGCTTTGTGTAGGGCTACCGGGGTACAACTGGAGCTGGACCGGAGCAAAACAATCCCTGTTTTCATAAGTAGTAACAAATACGTGTGAAAAAGGTAAGGCTTGCTTCGGATGAACTCCGGCCTAGCTCTGATCTGGCTCCGGTTCGGCTCCGGTCGAGTTTTGGTTATCCACCGGATGAAATAGGTATTATATAAATTAAGATGGGAAATGTTTAGCGTGAAATAGAATCATAGTATTGTATAAATAAATTATTTTTAATGTAATCTTTTCAGTTTTTCTTGGAATCCATAACCAAAAGTTAGTGACACCGTTTTAATTTGGTCAAGTTGTAGTGAGGAAAAGGCTATATTTTTAAGTTTAGTGCAAACGGGCACTAAAAAGCGCTACACAAAGGGGTCACTGCTTGCTGGGCTTTGTGTAGTGTAGGCATGAAGAGCCGATATTTTAATCTTCAATATCGGCCCTGCATGCCTACACAAAGCCCTTGCACGGCATTGAGTGGCCCCTTACTTAGAGCATTCAGTATGCTCTAAGGCCCCCTTAATGATACTGATATTATTCGACATTAGCAAATTACAAATCGTACGAGAAAAAAAAGTATTAATATCATTGACATTATATTTTCTAGCGTAGCAACATTTTGCCCAAGAACTTAGCGCCAAACACCCGTTCACACTAGTGATGGGCGATTGTTGCAAAAAAACAATCGATCGAATCTAAAATTGTGCAATTTCTGATTCGATTGTAGATTTAATAGTTCCTCTTCATGATTATTCGAATAAAAATCGACAAACCACTAACTGAACTACTAATAAATTTGTATTATTTGTACAATAGTTTCAATCCGCTATGCATGCGAGTGTGCGTGCGTGCGTGCGTTCGTGCGTGCGGTGTGCGAGCGACTGCGTGCGATGTACGAGCGGGGCTGGGCGGTGTGGCGTCGATTGTTTTTGAATCTTTGACTTCCGATTGATTACTTTTAAGAGTTTTGACTTTTTAGAGCAAGGTCGGGCGCGTAAGTAATGAATGACCGCATATCGACTATAACTGCGTGCAGCGCGCCGTGAGTCGATAATAATCGACTGACATCGATTGATATCGACTAAACTAAACAATCGATTAATTCGATTACTTTTAGTAAAATCGCCCATCGCTAGTTCACACTCGTGTTTGTGAACGCTTGTAAAGACTTGCCAAGTGTGTAATTGCCTTTTCCACAGAACACAATTACTCGTCTTTCGTGTAAAAAATAAGAGCGCCAGTGTGATCTGTGGTCGACCGTCGTTCGAGCGCATTTTGTTCTGCGACCGGCCGCCATACTCAAACAAAAAGATTGAGATGAAAAGATAAATTTATATTTATTGGAAGTTGTTGAAAGTGTTTTAATTTGCTAAATGAGTTCTAAATCAGATGTAAATAGAAGGGTACTGGCCATTCAGGCGAAGAAGAAACGGCATAAATTGGGCAAGAAGAAAAACCGTGAGGAGGATCACGGCGGTGGTGGACAAGGAAACGGGCTGCGCAACCAAAATCAGAACCGTTTGGAACCAACACATAGTTCGTCCAATGAAACGATCGAAGAAGATGCCTCTGTGTTCGAACAGTATGCGAGTGACGACGAAGAGCAAGAAGACAGTGCCGATTACTGCAAGGGTGGATATCATCCTGTCAAAATTGGGGACTTGTTCCTGAATCGGTACCACGTCACTAGAAAACTGGGTTGGGGTCACTTTTCAACAGTATGGTTGTGTTGGGATCTTGTGGACAAGCGATTTGTGGCATTAAAAGTCGTCAAATCTGCTCCTCATTTCACAGAAACTGCTTTAGATGAGATTAAAATACTGAAAGCGGTGCGCGATAGCGACCCTGCCGACCCCAAGAGGAACAAAACCGTGCAACTTCTTAACGATTTTAAAATTACTGGTGTCAACGGGACGCATGTGTGCATGGTGTTTGAAGTGCTGGGCCACCATCTCCTTAAATTGATACTCAAGTCAAACTACAGAGGCATCCCGCGTGATAATGTTAAAATCATCATTCGTCAAGTTTTAGAAGGGTTGGATTATCTCCATACCAAGTGCAAGATAATTCATACTGATATAAAACCTGAAAATGTGCTGGTGTGTGTAGATGAACCCTATATTCGTAGACTGGCAGCTGAAGCTACAGAGTTACACTCATTGGGCTTGAGACTACCACACTCTCTCATAAGTACAGCTCCTAAAGAGTTTCAAGAGCAAGTAGTAACGGGTAAAATGAGTAGAAATAAAAAGAAAAAGTTAAAGAAAAAAGCAAAACGTCAATCAATGTTGCTTAAAAAACAAATGGAGCAAATAGAAGAAATTGAGGAGCAAAAGAAGGTTGAAGTCAGTGAGTCGGCTCCGATGTCCCAAGATAATGATGACTCACCGCAGACCCCTGAAGAAGCAAGTGTTATTGAAACTACACGCTCAGATAATGAGACTTTGAATGGCTGTACTGACATAAAAAGAACTGATGACGAGGCTTTCGACACAGATGCTGAAGCTGTACAGGTAAGGAGCAAACAATATGGCTGTGGTGATGATGCAAGCACTCCTATGTCAGAAGGGGAGATGACTGATACTCCCCCGTCTCTCAATTCCCAATCATTAAAAGATAAAAATGCTGATAAAGAACCTGATCCAGCCTTTGATATATGTGATTTAGAAGTGAAGATCGCAGACCTGGGAAATGCCTGTTGGGTACACAGACATTTTACAGAAGACATACAAACAAGGCAGTACCGTTCATTAGAAGTGCTGCTCAGTGCTGGATATGGCACTTCTGCCGACATATGGAGCACTGCATGCATGGCTTTTGAATTGGCTACTGGAGATTATCTTTTTGAACCTCATTCAGGAGAAGGTTACAGCCGGGATGAAGACCACTTAGCTCATATCATCGAATTACTTGGTGACATTCCCAAGAGAATTGCTGCTTCTGGAAAGTATTCAAAAATGTTTTTTAACAAAAAAGGTGAGTTGAGAAACATCACAGGTCTGAAGCCATGGGGTTTAGTTTCTGTTCTGACTGAAAAGTATGAATGGAATCAGAAAGATGCCGAGGAATTTGCTGACTTCTTGAAACCCATGCTAGACTTTGATCCCAACAGGCGTGCTACTGCATACGAGTGCCTTCAGCATCCTTGGTTGAAGACATCCATTCCAGAAAAGCAAGAGTCTGAAGAATAATCATTTTGCTCTCTGTCTTTAGTGAATGATAATACATTCATGAAATCAGTAGTGTTAACATACAAAGTAGTTATTCCAACATATTGTTTGAATCAAAGTTAATTTATGAATTTGTTTGTGAATAATTTAATTTTGTATCTAGAGTAACTTTTTAACAACCTTAATCCATGGAGTAAAATTGTATGCATCATTTGGGGCAATGCTGTTATACAATGTGCGAATTGATTGATAGTAGCGAAGTATATAATACACGCTGCTCAAGTTTGTAGAGATAATATTGGTCAACTAAACATGTAACATTGGCATTATTATAGACACCTTAACACTATGGCTGCTGAACTAAATTCGCACGGTACCGCTAACTGCTGCGCTCGCCTCGCTAGGGGAGTCCATAGCACACGCGTTTGTCCAGTGATAAATTGCACCGCGTGTGCTAACCGGACCGACTAGGTGAGTCGGGCCCTGGCGCAACGATTGTGCGCGTGGACTCTCGACGTGAGTCGGCGAACATGCCAGTCGAGTCCATACTGACGCGACGCCTGTGCTCACGGATGCGCTACGGGAGTCCATAATAATAAATTGATATTGTATGTTTTTTCATCTCAACAAATAAAATAATATACCAGAAATCAGCTGTTTCATACATTTTGATATTTCCGTAATTAATTTTTGTATGAAGCAGCCGATTTTTTTTTCGCGATTTAAAGTTTGTCCCTTAGTAAAAGTTGTTCAGTTTCATGGTCCTTATCTACCATATTCGGCATTACGGTTACTTTTGTTACATATTGTATATGTATAAATAAAAATCAATGTTTAAATGTTTGTGTTCTAATGAACTCCTATATAAACATTTATTTATAAATTGTTTAAACATAAATTATACGTTTAAACATTTTTATTTATTTTTTCAATACTTACTTGTTAGTATATTTTTTAGCTACCCTGCAATCTAGTGGAGATTAGCGAGTTTTTAATTAAAATAAACTATACAACCCGCGCAGATAATGAGTGGGAGTGAGAGAGCGATAGATGTAGTGGTTAGAGTGAGAATGAGAAGTGAATATGAACGACGCCATTTCTGACTTCAATAAAACAATTAATATTTACGACAGGCTAGGTACCTGCACAAAAAATATGATTTCGGGTAAAATCTTGAACTCAGTTTTCAAAGAATTTGTATGGACTCCGCTCGCGAGTTGCGAGCACAGCCGTTTTGTTTTGGTGGACTCGCGCTGTGAGTCGTTAGCACTGGCGCAACCGCCAAAACGTCCGACTTGCTAGGAGAGTCGACGCGCACACCTGTCGCAATTATTCGACTCACGACGTGAGTTTTGAGCAGCCAAAGGGTTAAATTATCCAAAATGTACAGATAGCTTTAGGAAAATTGTGATGTATGACATGTAGACAATATAGGTTTTGTCACATTAATCTCTTAGGAATTTATTAGTTCAATAGCTCAGCACTTCCACCTAGAAAGTGAGGAACCTAATGTAAAGTCATGCATGCATTCAGTAGCCATCCAGGAAGTATGTTCGTTCACATAGTTTAAGTTTGTGTTTTGTCACTACACAAGAAAAATCTCATATTGTAAACTTTATAGGCGTAAGACAGTATTTGTAAAGCCACACCTCCGAGACTGCCTTTTTATAATTCAATGAGTCATCTAAATTAACAATGGCTGGAGTCGTCAGACAATGTGAGACAGTATGTGCCAGTGTCCTCTATACCAGCTAATAATTATTGTATAATTTATCATAGATCCCAATTTACATGACCATTTGTATTAATTATATCTGCAAATTTACATGAATAAAATGTCAAAACGAGCTTGTTTATTATGTTTTTCTTTTACTTCTTTCCTTTTATACGTATTTTTGGTAAACATAACAATCAAAATCTTTATCCACCCTTTTGATCACAGACGTATAAGAAACTTATGATAAGGAAGTGTTTTCTCAGACGGGAATCGAACCAGTATTGACTCGGTAGCTCAGTTGGAAGAGCATTGGACCGGACTTCCAAAGGTCGCGGGTTCGATTCCTACTTGAGAAAATGATCTGGTGATGAGTCGATGTTTTCTAGTATATTATTTAGTATTATATAAAAATAGCACTGTGAATTCTAAAATATTGCCTTTGGAAAAGTGGGAAAGTTCAGTATTTAGTGTAATCGAGCAGGGAACTAAATCCAAGAATTGTCGAAAACCATTAAGCGTTCAAAAATCGCTCGTGTGATCAGCGTCGAAACAAAACAAGGCGGTAAAAAATCGCCCGTGCAAACGGCCTATGGGCCTATTCGCACGAGCGCTTTTTCGACTTTTTAACTCGCGTTTTTTCACGCCTTTTCGACTTTTCGTGTGTTCGCACACGAGCGCTTTTTTTTCTCCCGAAGTGCATCGCACTTGGTGAGCGGGAGTGGGGAGAGAGGGTTTAAAGTTCTCACTTTTGGGATTTTCGCTAATGTTTTCAAAACGGTGCATCGTAGAGAAAAGTGTTTTTCTACCGAATAAAAGCTTGTAAAATTATCTACAACTTTAATTCTATACACTTTGTTCGACTTTTTGTCTTTTTATTTTGATACGAAACAGTCGCTATATTTTATACTTACAAAATTTTTTGACAGTAAATATCGACAATTACTTAGTACAATAAAGAAGCTAAAATGAAAAGTAGAAAATTAATTCATCAACGCCCGAGCGGCCGAATGCGGCGGAAGCAATGGAATATTCTATTGTATCTCATTTTCCGGGCCTTTCCAAACCAACTAGATGGGTATGCTAGTTGGTTTGGTACGGTAGTGTCGAAAACAATAGGTATATGATTGATACACTACAAATACTGACATCAAACTTAGAGCAAATACAAGGTGTTACAAAAGTACCCCTAGTACCGAATATGGTAGATAGGGACCATCAAACTAAACAACTTTTACTATGGGACCAACTTTGAAATAGCGAAAAAAAAATCAGCTGTTTCATACAAAAATTAATTACGAAAATATCAAAATGTATGAAACAGCTGATTTTTTTTTGTTGTACAAAAGTTAATTATATAAAAATAAAAAAAGGAGGAGAACTGAGGAAAAAACAAAACAAACCTGCCTCCCTACTCAAATGGCCAAAATTCTATTCGTTCGCTAACTTAAAGCTTAAAAATAAGCAATTAGACGATCAAGTCTCATGTCGCAAACTTACGTAAATCACAGATATTGTTATATTGTATGGAATTGATGAGCCTACGACACGTAATTGTGGAATTTATGGCTTAGTTTTAATTTATAAGTTAGCGAACGAATAAGTAGAAAGTTGGCCATTTGAGTAGAGGGCCTGATGTGCCGCTGACTGTGACAGTAATATGTATTAGAAAGAATAAAAGCTAATTAAAACATATTTTATACAATATAAGATAACCCCATTAGGCGCATTGTACACACGTTTTAAACTCTTCAATGAGACACCAAACAAATCTATAATGTCTATAATGTCAGTGAACGAGAGATAAAACAGTTTCGCGTATAATTTTTGTGAAAAACTGGCGGCACGAATACTTAATTTAAGGGCGCGTAGGCTGCACACTAGCGCCGCCATTGGAAAAAAAATATAGTGCTTAGACAAAGACGAAATTACGAATTATCTCTCTGTAGTGCACTCCGAGGAATAGCTTTGTGGTACTTTTGATCACTTACACAATATTTTCTAGACTGTCGTTTAGTTTAACGTAGTTTTATTGCTAAAAGTGGTTTTTTCCGAGCGTCTCCCAAAATTCAGTTCCCAAAACTTATAATTTTGTATTTTATAAGCGATTTTGTGTTTTATAAGTGATAATGTGGTTATACTAACTACACAGTTCATACCTAAGTTAATTAGGTAGGAAACCTTATCAAAGTACTTAAAATTACTTACTTAAAATTATATTTTGTGAAAGGATTTATTTTTTATTATGTGCCTATGAGTGACAAAATAATTTTTAGTACCTAGGTAGGTACAAAGCTACGCTTTCTAGCATTTGTGTCAAACTAATTTAAAAATAATTTAAGTAAGCAAGGCTTTTTTACGACTTATCTGTTATTTAGATTAGTCTAGATGGCGCTGCGCGGTGTCGTATCGATTTTTGGTAAACATCGTCTGAAAAAATACTTAAATTAGTAGATAATAGTATGTAACGAACGATGCATTGTTTTTTGCGCGACGACCTCCGTGATCGAGTGGCTTTGTACACCGGTTTTCAAGGTGTCGCCATCTCTGAGGTCCCGGGTTCGATCCCCGGTTGGGTCAATTTAGAAAACCAACTTTTCTATATTGACTCAGGTCTGGGTGTTTGTGATACCACCGTTGTCTCTGATTTCCATAACATAAGTTACAAAATTATAAAAATAGGGCTAAGGGGCGGGGCTTATCTGTGCTACTCGTTTGACCGCAAAATTAAGCTGGTTTGTAATAGGAAAATGAATTTAAAAAAAAAGATTAGAATTATTCATATATATTGGTATTTGTTGGTAAAATACACGTAATAATAGACATTATCACCGAATTTCAAGTTTATATGTCAATTAGAAGTTAAATTATGACCGTGCATACCGTCGTTTAACCTCGACGATTGACTACGTACTGTAATGACTATACTATGTACTTGTATTATAAGTCGGAATTACATAGTTCTAAGTCAACGGGAAGTACCTTATGAATTTTGATTCCCTTGAGAGTGACGAAATATGCGTTTTTTGCGGTATAAATGGCCATATCTTTTTTTTACGTTAACCACAAATTACTAAAGAAGTTTAATTTTTTGACAGTTTCAAGAGACCTGAGTATATGGTTTTAATTTCAACTCGATACCTTCACGCGTTCCCGAGATAAAGGGTCTTTACAGACGGACAGGCAGACAGACAGACGGACAACAAAGTGATCAATAAACTAATCAGCTGTTTCATACATTTTGATATTTTCGATTTTAATTTTTGTATGAAACAAATCCCTCAAATATGGTTGAGCGAAGCGATGGCTGGTTCATGCGTCATGCTCGTGAACGGGTGCTGCCAGTGGGAATGGGTCTGCTTCTGCCTACTTGTCTTAACGTTTATTGAATTGTATGAATAGATATATATATAATTTTTTTGTAATAGCCTAGATAAATTTTGAATTAAGCTTGACACCTGTAATTTGATTCAGTAGAAATGAGCTAATTAAATAATGTTATTTATTTATGAATCTATGTTAATGGTAACATGTATAAATGTAATGTCTGGAAACGATATACATATTTGTAAATATCGTTCCTTCTAATAAAGCTGATAAGTTTTTTGCGCCCATTTTTCTTGTCAGCTAAAAGACGTCATAATGGGTGGTAGGATAAAAGAATTGACGATTTAAAAATGCTTGTTATGTGAGCTTATTTGAATAAAGAATTTTTCAATTTCAATTTCAAACAGCTGATTTTTTTTTTCGCGATTTCAGTGTTGTTGTGTTGTGTTCTCATAGTACTATGTGTACTATGTGTTCTCATAGTAAAAGTTGATCAGTTTGATATGATGGTCCCTATGTCCCAATACAAGGTGTTACAAAAATACCCCTAATGCCGAATATAGTATATAGGGACCATCAAACTGAACAACTTTTACTATGGGACCAACTCTGAAATCGCGGAAAAAATCAGCTGATTCATACAAAAATTAAAATCGAAAATATCAAAATGTATGAAACAGCTGATTTTTTTTTCGCGATTAGAGTGTTGGTCCCATAGTAAAAGTTGTTCAGTTTGATGGTCCCATATATACCATATTCGGCATTAGGGGTATTTTTGTAACACCTTGTATATCATATTCGGCATTAGGGGTATTTTTGTAACACCTTGTATATCATATTCGGCATTAGGGGTATTTTTTATAACACCTTGGGCGATCTTGAACACCTCGTACTCAGGATTCTAGCCTCTGTTTAAAACGAATACCTACAATACCTACTTATCAATTTTCTTAACTAGCATTTCTATGTGAGCTTTCCAATTGCAATTTTCATCTATTTTATTACCGTTATGTGTGTATTTAGTGTGTTACGGGTCTTATAATGTATGTATTTTGTTTTATTTAAATTGATATGCAAATTATTGCACTTCAGCCATTTTATAATATTACCTAAGTTTATGTTGGGTACATCCGCCAATTCTTGTTTATTTTTAGACTTTATAATAATTGTTGTATCGTCCGTAAACAAACACTTCTGGGTCTATTACATTCGGAAGGTCGTTAATGAAAAGTAAAAATAACAAAGGCCCTAACACACTACCTTGCGGGACACCGCATCGATTAAAGCAATAGTTCGAAGAATTATTTTCTCTCACATTGCCTGAAAGAGTTGTGATACATTGCTACTTTTATTTTGTAAGTTTTTATTTGTGCCAAAACAAAGTAGCAATGTATCATATACATCTGTCAAAACACAGTTAACATGTACTTCAATGTTTTTAGCCGAAAGAGCCCCAGCGGCGGTATTGGCTAAAAACATTGAAGTTCATGTTAACTGTGTTTTGACAGCTGTATGTGATACATTGCTACTTTTCTTTGGTATGTTTTTATTTGTGCCAAAGTGATATAGCAATGTATCACTTACATATATCTGTCAAAACACAGTTAACATGAACTTCAATGTTTTTAGCTGATACCGCCGCTGGGGCTCTTTCGGCTAAAAACATTGAAGTTCATGTTAACTGTGTTTTGAAAGATAAATGTGATACATTGCTACTTTTCCTTGGCAAGTTTTTATTTGTGCCAAAAAAAAGTAGCAATGTATCATATACATCTGTCAAAACACAGTTAACATGAACTTCAATGTTTTTTGTTGTTAATGCTCTAAGCGCTAGCTAGTTTAGTTCATAGAGTTATACTTCTATGGTTTTCTGGCAGTATGGCTTAGACCTTCGCCTGTCCTGAAAAGGACGAATATATCTACTACTACTATTTAATCTTAATGCTCTAAGCTACTATTACTTCTATGGTTTTTAGTTAGTTAGTTTGACATTTTTATCTACGTAGGTATCTATGTTGTATGTGAATGTAAAAAATATTCAAGAACTGGCAGTATGGCTTAGTGGCTTAGACCTTCGCCTGTCCTGAAAAGGACGAATATAACTACTACTACTGCTACTGTAAAAAATATTTTAAATTTTATTTAGATTCTTGTGGCTATAAAGTAAAATATTTAACTCTGCTTCTTTACAGATAATTTTAAGAAAAACTATTTCAAAAATAGTCAAAATGAAGAGGTTGCATTTTAATAATGGTAACAAATTATTATGCAAGTGCTTGATAACATCAGTTTTAAAAACCTTGAGACGCCGATTTTTCTTTATTTTTCTTATGCTGTGGGCGTTTATTTTAATAATAAGATGGAAGTTGTTGTGCTTTAATATTCAACCTAGAATGCACATACAAGAAATAGTAAGTTTCAATTATTTATTAAACAACTTGTATATGTATGTTGTTCATTGTTAGGTATTTCTATATATAAGAATCATTTCAATTAATTATTTAAAAAAAGCAAGCAAAAAGGTTGCTTTGTATTTTAACATATTATTAGGGAACTTGAGAACCTACTTTATTAGGTATAGTAGTCTGCAGAAAATTTGATGAGGTATAATTTCTAAAATTCTATTATTAAAATACTATTATTGGTGTTTCAGTGTTCTACTTACAAGCATGGGAAGTCAGTTGGAAGTTTATGTGCCGATCTGTGTGTCCCAGATGGAATCTCATCAATATCCTGTGATACATTCTATATGGAAAAAGATGAAGTATTCTCAGGCACATGGAAAAATCAAAGCTTGGTTTTTAAAACCACAAAACAGTTCTCAAAATTAAAAGAAAGTGTATTGTTGTCCGAGACAGATTTTGCGATTCTGATTAAAAATAATGTTAGGTTACGATTTAACATAACAATAGATGTTGTTGATGCAAAAAAAATGACATTAATTCAATACGATCAAAGAGGACTGAACAGATTTGTGGAAAAGCAAAATGCATGGTCACTCTTGCAGAACAATGAATACCTTGCTCTGACACTTTACGAAAAATATGATATATTTCCAAAATTAATTGGTTCTTGTGGTAATTTGTATGCTGTTCAGAGGCTCAATTCTATATCAGGCTTTTGGCATTTGATGACTCTTTATGACAGTCAACATGAATGGGAGAGACGTGTAAAGATATCACTAATGATATTAGCATAGACTTAGAAAAATTTTCGCTGCGCTCAAGAAGACCAATAGAGCGTGGAAAAGAGAAGTTATCGTTATACGGACACGGTCTATGAAAAAAAGAGACAAAGGATCAAGTGACAATGTGCCAACATTTTTTACAGTAAGAGCCCCTAGCGTCCCACCTTGCAAATGAGCAATCACCGTTTGCTTAAAATATTTATAATCTTAATTAGAATTTTAAATAAAGGTATCGTGGAGCCATGGTGCCTTTGATCTTTATGTAATTGTGATGTGACAAAAAGAAACAATACAAGTTATCACACTTTTTACAGGTAAATAAGATATTGCCACACATTTCTCTAAAACAAAAATTCGCTACATTCATTCGTTTATCGACTAAGAAAACAGTATGGAACATAGTTTATTAGTTTCCTTTGCCATATATAGTCATATTTTATATATACAATAAATAATTTAGTATATTTTACGTAAAATAGTAAAATGTAGTTTTACGATAGGGCTTGACTAACTGATGACGTCACGAGTATCGATAAAATCGATAAACCATATTAGGACAGGCAGTCCAATTGGCCATGCTATTTATTTTGTATGTATTTTTTTATAATTTATTTTGAAAATATAGATCATTTTAAGAAATGCATTTCGTTATTTTCAAGTTTTATTGATTCTGTCTATTTTTAATATTTTTCTAAAATTTTACCGGATGTGACGTAGCTAGAGCTTGAAAAACGAAATATGTCTTTACTTACA
The DNA here is from genome assembly GCA_963556745.1 of Catoptria pinella. Taxonomy (NCBI): domain Eukaryota; kingdom Metazoa; phylum Arthropoda; class Insecta; order Lepidoptera; family Crambidae; genus Catoptria; species Catoptria pinella. The sequence continues at coordinate 4,982,759 of OY750771.1, forward strand.
CACAAGAAAAAGGTGAGCATACGATCGTCCGTGCCACTTGCATAATTCCTTCCTAAAACCACCTAGAAGTAATGTACCGATGATATACGTTCTTATTTTAGGTTTCGTTACGATTACGATTGTGACGGCTTCCCGGCTGAATTATTTACAAAAGCATGTGGGCCGGACGTTCGCCACTTTTTGAGGTAATGTTTTGGTTAAATCGTCGAATTCCAGATCAATCCGAGCCTACATCGGTGGGTTGATCATGGTCATGTATTTGTAGCCGTCACATATTCATTGTGACAGCTACGAATACATTCGTTGCTAATGTAATGGAACCGGGACAAAGATATAGCGATCTAAAGTTTTAAAAGCATGAACCTCCAGTCCATACTATTTTTGTAATGTAAAGTCTAAAATATTGGTGAAAATTGAATTCAGATTAAAAATAAATAGATTTTCTTAACCGTTTGATCACGACAAACGTCCCGAAAACATTTTTCCACGATATCTTCATTCGTTTTAGAGAAATTTGCAAATTTATTTACTATGAATAATCAAAGTGTAGGGTGACCATATTGTCAGTCGGTCGGTCGAAACTGGAGGCGCGGCAAGCGAATTCGGTAATCGGTTGTGACGACGACCTGAGAGGCCGCCATCGATATAGCGTGCAGTGATTATTGAATTCGCTTGCCGCGCCACTTGTTTGCAGAAAATATAAGTTAAAGTTTTTAAATATTATGAAAGGCTAATTTTGTTGAAATATTGTTGAGGTTTGATTTGCCTACGTACTCGAATCGTAAAAAACTATTTATAGTTCATTAATCAGATTGTTACTGACTAGGTAGGTACATATCTAAATATCTATGCAAAAGGTAAGTACCTATTTTAGTTTTTGGTAGGTATTTTGCTTAGGTATTTTGTAATTTTATGAAGATGTGCCAGTATTAAATTTACTAATATTATAATTGCGAAAGTCCGTTTGTTTGTTTGTTACGCCTTCATGTCTTAACTACTGAACCGATCATCATGAAATTTTGCATACACGTTGTCAGGGGTACAGAAAAGGTTATAGGGTACCTTTCATCCCGAAAAAAATAATTGTTCCCGAGGGATAGCAAAAAACTTTCCAGGCAGACAAGGTCGCGGGCGGTCGCTGGTCATAATCATAATCCTTCATTTCCCAAAATATAATAGTATACATTGATGACATATAAGATAAGATCTTCTATTCTGCCTCCTGGTGTGAAAATCTGTTAGTACTTACCTAATTATAGAATTTACTCAAATAAAAAAGTACTTGTACGTAAGTGAAATCACGCTAATGCTGTAGGTATGACATTATTTTTGTGCTTGTCCATATAAATATATTATGTCATATATTACACACCCATAAATAATTATTCGAACTATACGCAATGTTTTAATTACCTACCTACGAATCCTACGATACTGAGTGCACTAACCACCTGCACCATCGACCTACAATACAATTACGGGTTGTAGTTGTATTGTAGGTCGATGGCGCAGATGAAAAATTGGATTGAAAATGTCAATATCACCACCAAGCCTCACAGAAAAGACGTAAGTAGGTACAGTAGGTACATCGATAACATTATTAAGTAGTGTACACAACACTATTTCACCCACACATTTGCACTTCGTTTTTCGGATCACCTATTCATTGACATTGTTGTTCTTTGACATTCTATTTCTATGGATATTAGACTTTCTTTTATTTTTAGAGGAGAGACTGCCAGAGCCTTTGCACTTGTGTGATATAAAAATGAATAACTTTGGAGTGACAAAGGACTTCAAAAAAGTAATGTATCTTGATGTAGATTCAGTGCATCCAGTTAGTATAGCAAATAGTCTTACAGCAAATGGTGCTACCTGCAAAAAGCACAGTGATTGTGATCATTTAGACTGCCGATCATTTTGTAATTTAATTACATATAAATGTCAATATGGGGTTATTAATAATAATCTACAAATGGTATGTGAGAGGATATTTCTAGGCTGGGTGCTATCTGGAAAAGTTATGGTACCAGGACTGCTATTGGGCCCTAGGACTCCTAGGGTACTCACAGAGCTTTTAGAGATTTGTGCCAACCCAGCAAGTGATTTGGGCACCCCGAGAGCCCCTGCTAAGAAGGAAATACGAAACAGGCTTTACAATTTATTAAGTCACCTAATCATGTCTTAGAATTCACACTGTGATAGAGATTAGCTCAGATATCTAGTCAACTAGTATGCAATAACATTTATAGATTATCAAATCTGAATATTCTGAATAGTGCATATCATACAAATAATTAAAAGTGGTTGAATTGCACTTTAAACTTGATCTCATCTAATAATGTGATCAATTAGCTCAGTATTATTTTAGTTAATGATTGTTCTTAGTTTAATTTAATTACATAAGCTACCTACAAATGAATGTTTAATTGTTTACCTATAAATAGTGTGTTTATGTATACTTTATCTTTTTCAGAGCTTCATACACTATCTTAACTGTGCGCATGCAGATCACCAAGGCATTTTTTCAATGTGAAATAATTACCTATATAGTATATTGCAGTGATTGTTATCCTTTATTTTTGGGTATAAAATCCTGGTAATCCTATACAACATGTTACAAAAATACCCCTAATGCCGAATATGGTATATAGGGACCATCAAACTGAACAACTTTTACTATGGAACCAACTCTGAAATCGCGAAAAATATATCAGCTGTTTCATACAAAAATTAAAATCGAAAATATCAAAATGAAACAGCTGATGTTTTTTCGCGATTTGAGAGTTGGTCCCATAGTAAAAGTTGTTCAGTTTGATGGTCCCTATATACCATATTCGGCATTAGGGGTATTTTTGTAACACCTTGTATAATGGGTAAGGTATTTAACTCGCCCAATTTAAAATCGTCGGCGATTTTACTTTTCAGTTTTGCTGGTCACAGTTCTAGGCTATTAAATTTCTGTAACATTTGCTTTTAACAGTGTTATGAATTTAAATAAATAAATAAAGTGAAAATCGCGGGCAAGTCAATAATTCCTTAGTAGGCCCTTCACGTCTACAATGCGATTACGATTAAGGCCCCTATATACCTCAAGTGGCGCCCTCATTTTAATTAAATTTATTGTTCGCTAAGTACATAATGTATCGAAAATTCACATGTACAGATTGAAGCTAAGGTTCTATAGTTTATTTATAAACAATAACCTTGAGGTATATAGGAGCCTTACAATGACAGTCGTTCTCGGCAACTTCACTCGAGAATGTAGTCAGTGTTTCTTTCAGACAAAATTCTCTGGGGGTGCAATAGCGATGATTTCGAAATTGGGCTCGTACGCCGACCACTAGTTTGCCCGCCTACCTACAGTATCTACTCGTCGCCCCCCGGCTAGCACCTGAAAGAAACACTGAATGTACGTATGATGGTAGAAGATTAAAAGGTACACAGGGTTGTACCACCACAAGCCCTCTGAAGTTAGTTATCGTGCGTGCACATTGTCAGATAACTCGCATTGTATTGTTCTCTCTCCTTCTTTATTGAGTTCTTCTATGTATTCTGTGATTCTATGGAGTTTGTACAACGTGGTACAACTACAACCCTATTAAATAAATCCCATTTCCCCTCACAGCCTTTGAAGAGGGGAGATAAAGCTTAAGCTAATTTCGAAACTGCTTTTCTATTTATTTTAGTACAGTAGGTACAGTCACGTCATGTGCACGTCATGTTATAAATAACTTTTAAAAACCTCTATTTTGTACCTTAAAATCTTTAAATTAAAGTTCAAAATTGATTGTAACTGATTACTCTGTTGTGGTAGCCCAATATGCTGTTGACTACATCTAAGCTAAAAATTGATCTTTTCCTATTGCTTCCTAAAGGATTCGCGAGCACGTTTCGATATATCCTGTTTAGGGTTCCGTACCAAATTAGTAAAAAGGAAGCTATGGTGCGACTCAGTCTGTCGCACACAGCTGTGTTTTTGAATTTCCCATTTTTAGGATTAAAACTCCTGTAGGGTTATAGATCTTTACAGGAGAAATTATTTAATAATTTTTAGTCCGTTTTAAAATCTTGTTTGAGCATGAGATGTTACCTTAGTGAGTTTCATTTGCTTGGCACACATGTTGTAGTTCGAGTAGGAAAAAGTTTGCCAGAGGTCGGGAGGTTGGCAGTAGCCACTGTAGCCAGTGGCGGTGGAATTGTGATGTGACGACGACGGTCGTGCCGACGACGACGCATGCGCGCATCGGCGACCTTCTCGCGTCCTTACCGCCCGCCACCAGTCGCCGGCCACCGGTGCGCCGTCGGTCGTCCACGACTCCACGACGACGGCGACGCGACGAGACGTACACAACACGCAAAACATCGTGATTCGCGACGCACCTACTTTCGTTTTCATTCGTGATTAGAATTTATTGCGATCGTGTTACGGACAAGTCAGACAGTGGTGATGTGTGGGTGATGTGGTTTTCATCACGTTGGTGGTTTTAAGCTGACGCCGCTGGTACCAAAGGTTTGTCTATTGAAAATTTATGAACATTTACTTCTACACTTTCATTTACACAACAATAATAATTATTATGTACGTCGGTACTGTAATGTAACTGTAAATAATATTATAACATTTAAATTTCCTTTTCCGTAGTGATGTTTGTCGTTAGTTAAAGCAATTGTTATTGGTGTCATGACCTTGACCTTTGCGCTCGGGTTCAATGACTTCTTCAATATCCAAGATTTTTAATGCTGTGCATTCACCTATAGGTAGGTAGTTGGTTAAAATCTCTTGTACCGACCTATCGCTTATCTAAAATGATAAGCGATTCATTCAACTAACTTTTTAAATTAGTTGAATAGGTTTGTAAATGTAAACACGTGCACCAATGTTTACAATCGTAAGTAGGTAACCCATGAATGACATAGTGAATTTTATACACATAATATCGTAGCTGCCGTAGCAATTTCATTTGCCAAATTAAGACTGAAATGTGACGCAATGGAGCTCGTACTTGTATGTACTATTATGTATTCTTTAGCCGGACATTTTACCTAAAAGCCGGATTTTCCTTTTTTTAATAGCTTATTGTAATAATCGGTGCGAGCTAGATGTATTGAGTAAATACTATAGGCACCTACTCGTAGTAACCTTTCGTATTAATAAATACCTAGGTATGTCTGGATAAAAGGATACGTTCCTCCATAGACTAGGTACCTATCTATAGTCCGCGCGCGATTAGATTGTGATGGGACCTTGTCAAAGAAAATGGAAAATGACAGTTAAGCAGTCAAGTAGCGTTAGCAAAAAATTCTGAATCTATTTAAATAAACATGAATTTAAAAAGTAATAAGTTTTAACCCTTTTCCCACTCATTATTAATTGATCACTAAAATAATCACACAATAATATATAAATCTCGCATTTAAATAAAACTTGAGCAGAAATCCACGAGCACAGTAATTCTACACAACTAGCATTACATTATGCGAGCATCTACAGCTTGACCATAAAGAGTTGACAAAAATTTAGGGCGCCAATTTCTATGCAAACACGTCAAAATCACGAATAACTTGGCAACACTGACTATATTTTGTACTGACAAATTTTAGTTCTATTTTATTTAATTTCTTCTCTTTCTGGCCAAGCTGTAGGTTCGCGAGTTTGTAGACACTACGGCTGGCCGACGACGGACCGTGCGCGTCTCAGTTCCAAAAGGTAGCATCCCATTATCATCGCGCGTGGATTATATTATATATGGATGAACTCCTTAACCTTCGGTTGCTGCATTAAACGTAATCCCTGTCTATTGTAGGTGCAATGAACTCGTCTAGCTTTTATATCCTCAGGGATCAGTTTTGATCTTTGGCTTTATTTTATTCAATCAAGATTTCACTTTTTACGACTTCATTAGCACCTAACTACGTAAAATATACTTACATTTGAATAACCTATCCTCGGCAAGAGAGGCTTACTAAAGATTTGTTGCCTAGATATTTCTGTATGACGGGAAATAACAACAGTTGCCTAATAGTAACTAACAGAGCCATAGTAGGCGTATCTTTTACTGAAGATAGATTATTGAAATCGGCCGTTTAGTCTTCTATATTCCAGTTAAAGATAGCAAGATTAGCGTTTAGTCGCATTACGCCCACTTCACATTTGGTCCGCTTTCCGAAAACACGTTGGTCCTATTCGCATTTGGTCCACTTTGCATTTGGTCTACTTGGCATTTGGTGGACCAAATGCCGACCAAATTCGGATTTAGTTCTTTTCGCATATGGATCAATTTCTAAAATTTACTATTTGCGGATCTCAAAACGTTTGTACCTAATGGGAGATTTTCTGACAACTTAAAAAAAAAAAAATTGTTCAAAAATTTTAAATGGCGATTGATGAAAGCCGAGCTGTAAAGTTAAACCCCTTCACACTTAACAATTTATCGCATGCAATTTTTTGAATGATCGCAAATGCAGTAGGTAGTAGGTACCTCTTTCCACCTTGGATCAGTGATCGAGACGGGGGAGTTAAAACGGCGATCTAGACATAAAAGCAACTTTACGACGCGACGTCTCGGCTTTCATAAAACGCCATCTATCGAGGTTTATGGAACTAATTTATTTTTCTTTTTGATCTCGGAAAATCACCCATTGTTAAATCGTTTATTTTCAATCACTTTTTGATTCATTTCTGTTTTTAATTTATATGAAGTGCTAAAAAATTTTTTGTAGATTACTACCATATGCGCTTATCATAAGGATTTCAAAAAGGTATATCATAACCGTATTAATATATTGACTAAAAAGATATAAATAAAATGAATAAATTAAAAAACCCGCCTGCATCAAAGGACAAGTCACCTAAAAAAAAGATGGAAACAAGATCAAATATTAAAGACAATATAATAACATGCAGTCGGAGGCATAGAATTTAATGTTAAGTCAAATCATTCATAATGTCACTTTACCTACATGCCTCCGACTGCATGTAATTATGTTGCCTTTAATATTTGACCTTGTTTCCATCTTTTCAGGTGACTTTGTCTTTTGATGCAGGCAGGTTTTTTAGTTTTTTAAATTTATTTTTCATAAGACTAAATCCTTTATTTTAACATCGCTCGTTGCCTTTGTGTTTATTCTTACAAAATTCGTGTTTTAAAACTGAAAATAATTTCAAAAACAAGCACAATCGTTAAAGTTTGTGTGCGTTTTGGATCGATTCCAAACACGATGTTTTTTTTGCATTGCGTGCAATCGTGGTCGTTGCTGTCTGCTGTTATGTGAGTCGCTGTTTTTATAGCCTCAAACTTCAATCTTCCCCGTTTGTTTTGCTTTACTAAAAAAAGAAGAGAAAATTGCATCAGTTTCAGGAAACAGTTCATTTCATTCCTGTTATTTTAGAGCGAAAAATAGCGTTTAACTCACTGCAACATAGGTATTAAGGATCATTCACACAGCTCAGTCACGTCAACGTCAAGTCAAGTTTGCCATACAAGTTAATGGTTACTGAGCTGTGTGAATGATCCTTTAAAGGTCGTGGAATGCTTAATTGAATAGTGAATTTAAGTTATCTACTTGTCAGATCAACCTACCAACCTGCTCCGTTTATTGATATGAGTTAAAATAAGTATTTCTTAATTAAAATTAATAATCATCAATCGTGAAAATAAATGGATAAGTTAGGTAGGTACGTACTCCCGCCAAAAAAGAGTTCGTCCAGTGTTTATGGATTGTATTGTAAGTAGGAAGTGTAGCTTCGTGTTGGCAAAACATAATGGACCTATCTGCCAAGTGCCAAGTATGTCGCCTGCTGTGACTGAATGTTCTACCCATGCAGGTGTAGTTTTAAAATTAGGGTGTAATAACCGCCTCATATTAAAATAGAGTTAATATCAGCTTTAGTTAAAATGCTGACAAGGCTTATTACGTCATATAACTTTAATTATTCATAACCGTATTTTAAGAAAATGCTACTTTCGCGTAAGCTGTAGACCTTGCTCAAATTGTATGTTGTTTAAAAATTAATCTAATAGATGTCGCCACGAGGTTGACACTGCTTTTGAAAAACAGTACTAGGTATCTAGTCGTAGTCGGTACACCGTGATTATAATTGAAGTTTATTATTAATTAGTTAGAACGATAGATAACGTGCGAGGGTCAGATGAATGTATTTAAGTACACTTATGTAGAGTCAAGGTCCGTTTATTTGTTTAAAATTTATATCACAGTATAAATTAAGATTGTTGACAAATGTTTGTGGCAGATATATTTTATATTCTAATTAAGTATATTATTTATTGAAATGTATGGAAATGTACGGAAATAGATATATACGATATAATAGGCTCAGAAAAATAATTTTGCATACCATACCTGCTGGTCCACCTGTAATGAGGAAAATAAGTAGATTTTGGTCTTAATTGGTTTGATTTAAAAATAAACCTCACAGAAAAGTTAAAACTGGTAGTACCTATATAACATTCTGCTCAATTCTTAGAAAGATTTTGAAACAAATGCTTTTTATTTGTGTTAATTTGTTTTTTTACAAGGGTAACTTATTTGCTACACCCTCTCAGGTAACCTAATATATCCGACCTTTACATTTGTAAACACACCTAAAAATGTGAAAGTGATACTGAAAAATTATGCAATAAATAAATAAACAATACCTACGTAAATATAAATAAATAAGATAAACCTCTTCCTATTACAAACTTAGTCACGTTTCTTTAGCAACTTTACATAAGTCTAGAAGAAAAACCTATAACTACAAGTAGTTCTTAACGAAGTAGGTAGTTAGTAGATATTCACCAATGTAATTTTGATAAGGATTGTTGTTTATCCCCAACCGAGACGAAGAGTTTCTGATCATTAAGGTGTTTATGACTAATTATCATAATTAAATGATTAATTAATAATACAAATATTTCATCGATCTCGTGTAGCATCCCGGATATAATACATTTACATACATATATACATTACATACATATATACATTACATACATATATACATTACATTTCCACTGTAAATAATATTGCGCATTAGTTACCTAAGTACTTCAGTATTGATTATCTCAGTCCTAAAGCCCAATATCTAAATTGTTTTTTATTAACCGACTTCAAAAAAAGAGTTTTATGTAGAGAGAGAGTTTTTATGTATGTTTTATCATAACCTCACCAGTTGTAAACCGATTTAATCAATTATTTTTTTATCTGAAAGAACATAGTTCAGGTGTGGTCCCATAAAAATAGTATTTTATAATCCTGAAAAATGACAATTATTTAGCTAGGGTACTCGCACGAGTTCTTACGGATTTTCAGCCTTAACTTATTTGTTTATGAACTGATTTTGATGATTCTTTTCATGTTTGAAAGGATATACCTTAAGGTGGTCACATTTTAATTTCAGTGGTATTGGACCTTGAACTTCGAAGATACACAAGGGAACTCCTCAATGTCAAATAGGATATGTAAAGTGACTGAGATATTGGTAGGTTTATGACAATCCAAAACAAACCGAGCTATGGTCTTTACGTTTTAAACTAGACTTGGACTACGAAGTACGAAGGCACAACGGAACTTCTTATAAACAAACAGCGTGAATTTGGAAATTGAGTTATGGGCGATGTACCATAGAAAATATTATATGAAGTTAAAAAATATTTACACGCGTACATACCTTACCACAAATACGATATAAAGTAAAAAATATTTACACGCGTACATACCTTACCACAAATACGATATAAAGTAAAAAATATTTACACGCGTACATACCTACCACTAAAAAGTAGAAAATAATAAATCTTTTTTTAGGTTTTTCTTTTTTTTTAAAAACCTTTTTTATTTTCTACTTTTTACGTTTAATATATTTTTATATAACTATATTTAAAAAAACAGCTTCAAAATTAAACAAGAAATAATATTCTAATCATTAGTCATTAGTTACGCATATCAATATAAATAAAACACGTCTAATAAAGTCGGGAGAGGCTTTTAGAATAAAAAAAAGAAGATCCCAGGTAGCACAAACGCTGTGTATGATTTGTCTTATATAGCATAGAATCTTAAGAAGGTTGTGTAGCCGCAATTTACAAAATACGCAGCCGGATAGAGACATAATATATGGTTTATTATCTTTTTTCATCATAAGCTTAATAAAATAGCGGTGTAAACGTTTAAACAGCGTTTTTAAATTGCTGCCATTTAACAGAGTTTGAAATAAGCCATGTAAACGTTCTTATGTTAATGTTGAAAAGCAATAGTAAAAGAGCTTCTTACGCAGGCATTAAGTTGTTAGTTTCTGTATAACCGTAGAGTAATTTACTTCTATATTGCTTTAAGTACATTTAACAGTGTTAATAATCACGGAAACTTAGCTTCATACAATTATCATAAAGAAGCACTGTAAGTTACATTTAAATAGCTTTTTGCCACGCGGAATCGGTTAAAAGTTGTTACTATTGTCAGTTATTTGCCAGCAGCTATAAAAGTGACAAATTTGTTACTTTTAGAGCAATAAAACACTATTAAAATGCTATACCCAAATTATATTATAAAGCTTCAAGTGCTGGTTTCAAAATTCAGTACGACCCACTCGATCAGATAAAATTGCACGGAACTGATTTCATTTTGCTATCTCTTTGCTTATATTAAAGCTAAAGCTAGTAGCTTCTTTTCTTGCTAACAGCAACATAAATGCAAATATTGTAGCTAAGAGCAATGTAAGTGCTCAAATTTAGCATCCTTCATTGCAATAAACAGTATAAAACTTAAACTTAAACTTAAACACTTTTTTGTAATATAAACATCAACGCCATGTTTTTTGTAAATTCTATTTGCAGAATAACAATATTAAAATGTATTTTCCTTGGTAATTACTACTAAAATGTTGTGTTTTGTTAACCCATAGCTTTGTACAGCTGTTATAAAACGTTTGTTTACACTTTTACTGATAAATAATAAAATTACTGCTTTTAGCAATTTTTATTTTTTATATATATTTCATAAAATAGCAGAATATTAACAGCGCATTAAAAATTTACATAAAACATGAGTATAAATTATCAGTAAAATTTGATTTGCATAAGAAATCATGCTTGTTATTAGTGTAATCACCTTAAAAAATATCAACATTTTAATAAATATTCGCCATTAAAGTTGACAAAGCATTACAATTGTGAATTAGTTGACAGATAATTTGATTCATTTTGTTCTGGCATTAATTAAATTACTTCAAGTTGCAAAAACTAACATCTATATCATTTTGAGTCAAATAAAAGTTGCGTATTAAGCAATTATTTGACAATTGAAAAGCCTTTTAATTAGCTACTTCACAGCTTGTATGCAGCAGAGAAAGGCTATGTAAAGTGCGCCCAAACCGGCTGTATAGAAGTTGTATAGAAGCTTACATATACAATTATATGATAACCACTGCAGCCAAAAGTTGTAATAAATACGTGCTCATGGCTTTTATACCAACAAGTTTGGCTACCTGGGATGTCATCCAGCCCCACCGACATTAATAGACGAAGTTTCAATTCTGAAGTCAATCACCCCAAAAGTAGCTTTCCATCCCTTTTTAATCCTGTTAGGAGATAAATTACATTTTTTTTATGAAGGAATGTCTATGCAAAATTTCAAGTCAATCGGGCCTAGGAATCGCGTTCTCCCATACAAACTTTGCCACCCTGTTTCATCCCCTTAGGGGTTAAATTTCACAAAATCCCAGCTTAGTGAGCACCTACGCCCTAAAAGAATGCAAATTTGGGACTCCTAGCACCTGTAGCTTCTGAGATTTCGTGACGAGTGAGTGAGTGAGTCAGTGATGTTCTCCAGGGCCGGATTTAAGGGAGGGCAACCGGGGCAACTGCCCGGGGCCTCCACAAGAAAGGGGCCCCCACAAGAAAGGGGTCTCCACATAAATTGTGTTTATTAAAAAAAGAATCTTACACAACGAAAGAGTACCTTTCTAATTTTAAGATTTGAAAACATACCAAGTAATTTTGATTTTAATATTATTTAGTGCCATACAACTAAATAAATAAACGATTGAAATACTTTGCAAGAAAAATATTATATAACCTATTTGAAAAATAATTAGGGGCCTCCACTCCCTTATTGTCCCGGGGCCTCCACACCTCTAAATTCGGCCCTGATGTTCTCTTATAATATATAGATAGATTAAAAATGGATATAACAATAATTGCACCTATTCAGCTTGGGAAAATCAAACTATATGAATATGAGGGTCGGCAACCACACTGGGAAGGCAAACAAACGAATTGAGCGAACCACTTGAGATAAATGATTGGAGGCAATCAGTGCTCCGCATTTAAACAGCGGGCTAGCAGCGCCGGCGCAGCGCTTGTAAAATGGATGAGTTTATTGAGCTTGGGTTTAGAATAGTATTATAGTCAGAGTAGCAGACTTGTCTTATCTTAACAAATGTATTGTTAAGCTTTCTGCTCAGCCCCCTACTCAAATGTCCAAGTTTCTATCGTTTGAACGCTACGCTAACTAGCTAAGGTAAAACTAAGCTAAAAATGAATAGTAAATTATAAAATTACGTGCCGTAAGCTTGTCGATTCCATAGAATATATCAAAATATATGATTTACAAAAGTAATACACGCGATTATGTTATTCAATCGTCTATTGCTCATGTTTAATCTTTCAATAATCTTGGCCATTTGAGTAGGGGGGCAGTTAAAGTAAAAATTTTCAGATAAAGATTTTTTTTACGAAAATATTTTCTCGAATTTAGTAAGTATAAGAACATAGTTGTAAAAAAATTGTATTTTTTTTAAGCTATTATTGTCATTTTTGTAAGCTATTAATGTTAGGTTATTTTTAAGGCTTTTTTGAAGGAGGTTTTGTTTTAAAAAAAAATGTTATTTTAAACTTTTTTGTGGTATGTTTATTTAGTGACGATATTATCTAAGTTACAACAGCATTATGTCAACGGCTCATCACCTTTTACAAAATACTGCTTTTCCCGACGCTGGGGCGTTAATTGTTAAGGAGTTCTCCTGGTATGAAGTACCAGGAGAACTCCGAACGAACTATCAGCTCCACTTCATCATATGCATTATGATGAGCATAAATAGCCTAGCAACCATGTAAAAGTAATCATATCGCACCAGTGAAATACTTAGTATTGAATAATTCGGATGATCATCTATGATTCTATTCACCAAAGTGGTACTTTTCGAAAGCAAATGTATAAGTTACTTAAGAAAATACCAAAATCGCTATAGGTGTGCCTATAATATTTGAAGAGTTCCTTTGATTTCTCCAGGATCCCATCATCAGATCCTGACCCCATGACAATGGAACCAACTTGAAAGTATATACTTTAAGTCAAAAAAAGTTTTTTTCTAATCGATCCAGCTGTCTTCGAGTAATCGAGTAACATACATAAAAAAAACAAACATTCCGACGAACTGAGAACCTCCTCTTTTTTTTGAAGTCGGTTAAAAACATCTGTTGAGATGATATAAAACGAGCTATTTAATTTTTTCGAAGCTGTTTTTGTTTTTAGTTTCAGGCTTTTGAAGGAGTTTTTTTATTTATTATTTCTACGTTTTTGTGGTATGTTAAGTAAGCGTGTAAATATTTTTTAACTTTATATACTCGTAAGTATTTTCAATGGTACAATGCTCATTACTCAATTTCCAAATGTGCCTTCGTAGTCCAAGTCTAGTCCAAAACATCGCAGATCATAGCTCGAATTGTTTTGGATTGTCATAAACCTTTCCTAGGTCTTCCTACCATTTTTTTGTATGCCGAAGTAAAACGCCTTTACGCGCTTCCCCCACTGCAGGTGAGCAGGGAGGGGGTATGTGGGGCTCGCCAGGAGGAGACTGCAATATTCAACGTTGCGGCTCCCTCCACGACTTCCTCCCGTGATCCCACCCAGCCGAGTGGCTCGATGGGATCTCAGGAGGAGGGAATACCCACTAAAAACCTCCGGCACTTACCCTCTCGCCGCCAGTGCCGCCAGCCATGACGCTGTGTGGGGGGCCGTGGTGGCATTCTCCCCAATCTGCCTACCTAGCCTAGATATGAAATTTTTATTTTCATCTCTATGGAGATTTTCACTTTTAGTGGAAAACACCCAAAAATAAATTAATCCATGCAACCACTCAAAATTATTTACATGAAATTAAACACTTTCATATAATTTTAAACTACGTAGAGTTAGTCAGTAATAAACTGCTCGAATTGGTTCGCTGGATGGATATTATTTCAAGTCTAAGGTCCAAAATTGAATAAATTGAACGACGAACTTCGCCCGATTATCGTGATTATTATTTCGTAGGGGCCCTTACTAGAAATGCAGTCGTACCAACCAGCCCAAAATTTATTATAATCCTGGCCTGCAAGTGATTGGAATGTAATCCGGTTTCTCTTGCTCGATAGATTAAGGTTTGGAGATTAAAATATTTATGATTGTTTTTTATTGCGGTACTTTGTAAAAAATGTAGACTAAAGGGCCAGATGATAAATATAGAAACTAGTGTTGCAATACGGAAGTTATATATTAATTAACCAATTCACCTTCGGTAGGTTTGTTGTTTAAAAACTTATCGTTATGTAGTAAGCGCCCAAATATCAGTACTAAACTGATTTTTTTTTTATTTATCCGCACAATTTCAGTTAGTGAAAGCGAAAGAATAAGTTTAGTAGTTTTTATTTTATTTCAGTGATTCATGGTTATAATAAACATCCCACAAAGAAAAAAAAACTTAACTGTGTGCTACATCGACAGAAAAAGGCAAATACTCAGTGATTCCTTTGCTTTAAAAGCACTGATTTTCAGTTATTGCCCAGAGTTTAGTTGTTTTGGTGTCCTCACTTACATTAATATTGTAAGTGAGGACTTAGGTGTATCTACATTTCTATGATTTACCTCTGTGCAAAGAACATTATGTAGGTTCGTGCCATTGTATGGGCTACGAAAATTGACACATAATTGTTAAAATCACACCTGTGTCACTTTAACTTCTAAATGAAGACTGATTACATGCGTTTTTTCTTAGGAATGCTTTATGTACTTACTTATTGAGATAATCTACAAACCCCATAGTGAAGTTAAACTTACCAAACGGATGTATTTAATGACTGACGTAAAGTTTATTTCTGTTTTTTTTTAATTAAGAGAGGTACTTTACTTTACATTACTGCCTGATAGCAACTAAAATGAAACCCTTGTGCAGAAATATTTGCGTCTATTCCAGAATTGTTTATGTTTCAGATTAGACAGCTTAAATGCTAGCGATGAACTTTTGAAGTTTTTGTGAAATTTACTTTCCACAGTTGGAATGAACCAGCCCCTCTTACTCAAATGGCCAATATTCTACACGTCTGGACGCTTAAATATGAGCAATAGACGATTAAATCACTGTCGCAAATTTATGTAAATCATAGACTTTGATATGTTGTACGGAATTGACAAGCTTACGGTACGTCATTTTATAGTTCACTGCTTATTTTAAAGCTTTAATAGTAAGCGTAGCGTTCAAACACAGAATGTTGGTCATTTGAGTAGGGGAGGGAAGCAGATCAATTCAAATCTATACATTGATCATTGTGAGACACCAAAAAGTAGTGGACTTAGATGAACTTTGTGGAAATAATTTAATTTATATGTTGTACCCATTTCTTCGGTTAGGGTCACGTTGTCGTTGTGGAATCAAGGTATGGAGGAAATGTTTCCAATTTTTAAGGGTACCTAAATCTTAACAGACCCCCTATTGGTCAATTTTCTGTCCGTTCCAACGCTAACGAGAATATAAAGCTTAAAAATGAACAATAAATCACAATGTTGAAAGCTTAACTACAGATATATTGAAAAGCCTACGACACACTTTTTGTTAATTGCTTTTTAAAATGTTTCAGTTAGCGTTATCGTTCCAACGAATAGAAAGTTTGTCATTTGGGCTCAGGTGCTTCAAAATAACAAGGCGACAATTACAAGGTACGTTAGGTAGGCAATGAGAAGGCGGGTCTAGGGTGTCGGGTGTTATAGCTAGACTTGTGTGAGCGCGGTGGCGTGCGGTTGACCGCACCGCTCGGGTTCGATTCCCTGCAAACGCACGGGCCCGTTGCGGCTTCTTGTCATAATAAACAACGTTATTTATAGCATTCAATTTGTTTGTTTCGATGTACGCTGCTCTATATACGTAGAGAGACGCTATTTTAAATAAATGACGTCTGTTTCACGTTGTTTTATTTTATACATACTTAAATGGAGTTGATAAATTTAAGAGCAAAACAGTAGGATACTCTTCATAATCGTTGTTATTATTGTGTTATCTATCTATATCTATAATTGGTACATTTGTTAAATTAATGTAGACCACTTGTGTGTGTGGTCTCATTAATTGATAAAATATCCGAAGCAAAACAAATGTTATTTAATACAATTAATAAGTATCATTTACATTAACCGTACCGTTTATAGGCAAGCTAACCTTAGTAAAATTCATGTATCATTTTGATATAGTTTCAAAATTGAGTATTAAAAATTACCTACTTGACCAGGTGTTTAAAATTATTATTTTTCTTTTACGATGCTTGATGGAAAAGCACACTTTAAAAACTTAAAACAATGTTATCCCATGCAAATGTTTATAACAAATAACTCAAGAACTTATTGGCGAAACTCGGGTCTCGGAGACACGTCAAATATTGACTCTGAATGCACTCAGTATATGTGAACCTCAAGCAATATTCACAAACTCAATTTCATCAAGAGATTCTTGTGACTCTGGTCTGTTAAACTGCCAAAGTCAAGCTTACTTACTCGTATTTGTACAGTGTGAGCCAAACATGCATACCTACTACCTACAATTGATCGAAGTAGGTCGTATAAAAGAGGAGATATTTATTAGTGGCTCAGTAGTGGTAGCTCTTATGTTGTTTAAAAATTAATTTAATAGATGTCGCCACGAGGTTTCCAAATGCAGCTTACTAAGTGCTGTTTGGTAAGTATTCTTTTATTACATCTATTCGAGGCAAGGTGGCGCTTCTAATTTTGAACATATTTCGAAATAGGTGATATCTTCCTTTTCGAAAAATTTCGGAAAACTGGCTCGAACCTGCTAACAAAATTTCACGAAAATAGGTTGAGAAAATGCAACCTGTAGACACAAAATGCCGCTACATACTTTGTGCTGTAGAGGAGAGCAAACGGACATACGGAAACATTTTGGCCCAAGCTGAAGCAGAGACTTCGCACTTGCTCGGTCAATTAACTTGGCCTATTTGACGCAGTTTGTAATGATTGTGACAATTATGGCATTTTTTTGGATTTTCAGTTTCGGAATTGTTTTATCAAATTGAGCCAAATTAGATTCATAGAAAAGTCAGATATCGTCATTCTAGGTAACTGGTAATAACACTTGCAGTAAGTACTTACTTACCTTTGAAAGTTTCGCGTGAGGTAGGGTTTCTGAAAACCTTGCACCGGCCACAAACAAACTCGCAGTAATTGTTTAGTCTACTTGCAAGATTGTTGCGTATTTTCGATTTAAATTAACTAAGCAATTAACACAAGATAGAGTTCAAGTCGTCAGGTTAAGAACTTAATAGTTAATGGTTGTTTCCGATGTTTATTCCTGTTTTTAGGTTTTTGGGTATTTTTTACTCGAAGTTACTTGTTCATATTCTTGAATCTGGGTGCGGCGGCGGCGTCGAGAAAGAAATATTATTATAATGTCTTAGAAAAAATATATTTCACACAAAAAAAACTAAACCAAAATCGGTTCATCCGTTTGGGAGCTACGATACCACAGACAGATACACACATACACAGACACATTAAACCTATAGTTAGAA
This sequence comes from Catoptria pinella, assembly GCA_963556745.1. Lineage (NCBI taxonomy): Eukaryota > Metazoa > Arthropoda > Insecta > Lepidoptera > Crambidae > Catoptria > Catoptria pinella. The sequence goes on from OY750771.1 coordinate 5,000,596, forward strand.
ATCAGATTAGAAAAAAGTAGTTTTTTACGCCCAACCTACCTTCTAATTTATAAACACCTTTTTCGTTAAATCGATAAAATATGGCTGAAAATCAGTAAAAAAATTACTTAATAAAAAGCAAAAACATCTACTCCCTTACTAATAAAGATTGTATATAGATGTATTCGTTACGCAATGGTTACTCTCTGTCAAACTATTTAAGTTTGACATTAAAAAGAAAGGGACAAAACACTGTGTAACTAATACATCTGTTAAATAATCTTTATTAGGAAGGGGGTTAGTGTTTAATTTCAAATCACGACTGCACGTATTTGTTTATGGAAAATACCTATGGGAAAATGGGAATTCAAAGCTATACTTACCGATCTGAGTGGTGCATGGTCAACATGCCGGTCTGCCACGCAAGAGGTCCCAGGTTTGAATCCCGGCCGGGCAGAAATTGAAATGATGAATTTTAGTTTCTATGGCGGGTATTTATTTAAAATCATATAAGTAGCATATTAGTTGCCAAGCACACATATTACAAGCTTTGCTTATTATGGGGCTAGATGGCTAATTGTCCAAGCATTTATTTATTTATTTTACTTATAGGTACATAGGGAAGACAGCTATAAAATGTATGTACCTAACTAAAGAGAACTAATTACTCCATCCCCTCCATCCATATTCAAAAGTGATGTAGAGTGTGCCAAATCCTGTCTACGAGGACAGTAATGGAACGGCTGATCAAATTCGTGTCAGTCAAATTTAGATGCGCGTAAAATTTTAACCGTGCGTGCCAAATTTCGCGCATGCGCTTCGCCCTGCTTCAGCGTGTTCATTTCGTAACTGCAGTAAAGGTACTTACTGTGTTTATGTTCCTTGGTAGGCGTGGGCACCTAGCCACTGGCTTGGTGGGGCCACGGGAGGTGGTGCCACCATATACGAACCCCCTGCTCACCTCCGGGGGTTGCGAAAATGCTTTTTTTTATCGGTATAAAAAAGTGAAGGCAATTACCAAGGAACATGTGGCCAGCTCTGTGGCACGAGTAAAACCTTCTTCTTTTCAACACCGCTGAAAAACATTCGTCAAGACGTGACTGCTGTCACTTGTGAAAATTCTTTTATGGTTTCTTACATGTTTCTTATAAAACGTTATTCTATTAATACAAAGTTTAAGTGAAAATCGTGCTTTTCTTCTGTGACCTGTTTTGCCGGATCCCCTCTCTGAACCTGCGACCACAAACATATAGGTACTATAAATAATACTTAACTCACTGTATTTATTTATTTGACTGAGTAATCACAGCAGTACTTTTCCATGCGAAAATCGTTAACCCCAAGTGATAAGAGAGAGAGTGTCGTCAAATATGGCCGCCTCGTACTCTTTACCTCGTAAACATAAAGTTGAAAATAGAATAAGATATTATTTAATAGTGTAGCGTAAGTCGTGTATTAATTTGAAGTGTAAGACAAATTATAAATGTTTCTATGTCAATCATCTGCAAATAAATAAAGTAGAGATAAGAACCATTTTTACAATTGTTTTATTGTAATCGTTCTAGTAACATGTTTTATGTAAATGTTATTGTATTTTCAGAAAATGTTACTCTTACTTTCATTTCGTACTCAGAAGCTTTTTATTACCTAAAGATTATTTGTTCATATTTTCAGATAGGTATGAGTTTTAGGCTAAAAGTAAATATCTCAGCAAAATTATGATTGCAACAATTTTCTGCTTTTCTACAACACAGTTATCTACGAGTTGATTAAGTTGTAGTTAGAAAAAGACTTAGGCGATTCTTAAGTTTAGTGCAAACGGGTGCATAGCCTTCCAAACTGAGGCGAATCCCGCGCATCATTATTTGTGGTTTCTCAATAGGAAAACAAAATGTATTTTGATATCGAAGTTGAGGTTTTGGTTTCGTTTGAGCTTCTTTCGTTTGTCCCGAAGTCTACAATTAATGTCTGCACATTTTTACATATTATACAACAATGCGATTAAATTGATAATAGACAGTGATCTGCGGCAACTTCAGAGCGCTTGCGGTAAAATGACGTATTTTAACCGACTTCAAAAAAAGAAGGGGGTTCTCAGTTAGACTGTTTTTTTTAATGTATGTTACTCGAATTTGGAAATGCTGTTTAAAATTCTTTTTTTATTCGAAAGGGTATTATACAAGGTGTTACAAAAGTACCCCTAATGCCGAATATGGTATATAGGGACCATCAAACTGAACAACTTTTACTATGGGACCAACTCTGAAATCGCGAAAAAAAAATCAGCTGTTTCATACAAAAATTATTCGAAAATATCAAAATGTATGAAACAGCTGATTTTTTTTTGTTCAGTTTGATGGTCCCTATATACCATATTCGGCATTAGGGGTATTTTAGTAACATCTTGTATAATAACACTCGAGATGGCCCCATTTAATTTTTTTTAATCGATTCAGCCCCCTTTGCCTGGCCACCAAAACGCGATATGATACCTATAGCGATTTATCACGCTTAACTGTCAAAAGATAATGGATTATGACAGTTAAGAGGAAACACCAAATTCCTATAGAAAGTTGACAAAATCAACGTTTCGTAGTCCCCTGTTTCCTCCTCATTATGTTTTTTTTCCAATGGCGGCGCTAGTGTGCAGTATAGTCTACTTACTAGACACATTAATTTTCTGAAATAATAATGTTGCATGTTCGATATCGGCTGCTTACATTTGTTCCGAAGTTTATCACAAATGTCTGCGACATTATTTTGATATGCCTATATGTAGGTGACAACTAAAGGATGCCGGCAGGATGCAGGGAGGAACTTTCTTCGTGCGCGCGCGCAGTAGTTCGGTGCATCCTAGCGCGAGTCAGACGCTACCACAAAATATTAGACACTGATTTTTTATTTTGTGACGCTACTTCCTTGTCTTGCAGTTGTTTGACATCGATATACTATAAACACCTTTAAATCATTGATACAACTTGCTATACTATTGAGACAGTTTATTAAAGCACTGTGTGCCATAATTAAGTGCTTGTGTGAGTGTTTGCGATGAAATGGATTTGCGGGTAAGCATGCCATTCAAATTGACCATTATCTTAGTTTATGAAGTTTGTCTATTTTATTAGTTTAATGTCAATAAAATTATCAGATTATCACACTTATTATGACACCTACTACGTACGTAACCCTCCGGATCATAAGATATTGCGTAAAAAAACATTTTCCGCAATTTAGGTGCCATTAATGCCAGCGATACAGGGAGCTTTTTGAAAACTTTATTGTAAGTTAGGTGCCTACTTGTTTCATATAGGTACCTACTTATTATATTACTTACTTTACTAATTTTTTTACGGTGGATAGAAATAATTATTTTTTATTTAATATTTAATATGATTTGATTCAAATAATGATATAGTATAATTTTGGTAGGTACTCAAAATATTGTTTCTTTTTGGTAGATATTTTTTTAAAGTAACTATTAAATTTTAAATTAGAATACTATGTCGATTATTATTCCACAGATTTGGGTAGGTAAACAGAAAGTATTTGGGTAGCATGCCGTAGGTAAAAGTTTTTGTGACGTTTTTTTGCCGTTCACGTGACGTTCGCATGGGATGACAATAGAACTCACTTTGTAAACAATAGAACTCACTTTGTAAATAGTCCTAACAATAAATGTTCTAGCTAGTCGATATTTTACCATTATCACAACCAAAATACCCACGTACAGTTGTTCTATATCACAGTTGTTCTATAACACTTATATTACCAGACACATAATTAAATAATAACTTTGAGATTAATACTTATTTACTTAGAATGTTTCTAGTACAAAAGTACAATGAATAACGGTGCATTAGGGACAAACAAACATTACCATTAGTATTTACACGAAATAATATTTATCTTATTGTTCGATAACTTTCTCTGATAGCGTATGGTTACTGTACTTACTGTCAAATTGTGTTCTATCCTATCTAAAATTCATAATTAACCACGACCTTTATAAAATTAAGTATCTATGTGAATTCCATCATATTAAATACAATCACTGTTTACAAAGACGCGGACTTCTATTATGTGTTCGGTGTCCGCAGCTACTTCAGAGCGTTTACGGTACAAAACGACACGTATTTTAATTTGTAAAATTTTTACTTTGCCATAATTCTCGAGTGAAGTTGCTGCGGATCACAGTCAATTTAATAGCATTGTAATTGCATCTCTATGTTCATTTTTATTCATCGCATGAAGGAATGGAGAAATGACATCATGACGTGACGTAGATATAGTGTTTATCTGTCAAAATGATATTTATTTTTGATTTCATGTGATGCTACAGGTTTAGTGGTTTACATTCAGATTAGCCACACTTCAAAGCAGCTGTTTTTCGTCCTTTATCATCGTAATGATTATGTTTTGAGTAAGTTTATATGTCTGCTATCGATGTCACTAACCAGATCAATAAAATGACCTTAGGCCAAGGGTCCATTACATTAGATTGTCTTGTTATTTTCACGTGCAATACGATAAGACCTTGTTGTTGTAAGAAATCATCTATATATATAAAAGGGAAAATCACTCACTCACTCACTCACTCACTGATCACGAAATCTCAGAAACTACAAGTGCTAGGAGTCTTAAATTTTGCATGGGGGCTCCTTTTAGGGCGTAGGTGCTCACTAAGACGGGATTTTGCGAAATTCAACCCCTAAAGGGGTGAAACAGGGTGGCAAAGTTTGTATGGGAGAACGCGATTCCTTGGCCCGATTGACTTGAAATTTGGCATAGACATTCTTTCGCAAAATTAATTGAACACGTGTTTCGTATTTTTTTAATATTTATTCCCTATCAGGGTTAAAAAGTGATAGAAAGCTACTTTTGGGGTGATTGACTTCGACGTCGGTATTGAAACTTCTTTGTGCATTTGATTGATTAATTAAGAAAAATAAATATTATTTGTCATCTCAACGAAGTATTACATTCTCTTTGGTCATTTCCCCTGAGAGAAGGTAGAATACATTTCATTGAATAATACATATGGCGTTTGTTGGCAGTGCTGTCATTTTTCCTTATTGCGTTGTAATAAGGTGCAAAATTATTGCATCTGATTATCAGATCAATTTTAAAAGAATACAATATCCGGTCAAGTCGCCTATGCTATGACAATTAATAAAGCACAGGGACAAAGTTTAAGGGCGGCTGGTGTAGATCTGCGCAGTGATTGTTTCTCCCATGGTCAGCTCTAATGTCGCCTGCTCGAGAGTCAGCTCGCCGAATAGCCTTTTTATTTTGCAACCGGATAACATGACAAGAAATGTGGTTGGTATACAACATGTTAAAAAAATACCCCTAATGCCGAATATGGTATATAGGGACCATCAAACTGAACAACTTTTATAATACCAAATAATATATATGAACAACTTTTACTATTGGGACCAACTCTCAAATCGCGAAAAAATTATCAGCAAAAATTCAAATCGAAAATATCAAAACGTATGAAACACATTTTGATATTTTCGATTTGAATTTTTGTATGAAACAGCTGATTTTTATTATAAAGAAGTGTTGGATGATCGAGATTGAGAATCCTGTTAATGCACAACATATTTTTATTTAGAACTAGCTGCACCCGGCATGCGTACAATGCTCCGTTTTTTTAGCCAGGGACTTTCTCGGTCGTAAGCAGAACAACTCGCCAAAGTTTCATCATAATCGGATCAATGGTTTAGGAGTCCCGCCGTCTGTACACTTAGATCTTTTAAACTATGCATAAAAAACCGCATCAAAATCGGTCCATAAGTTTGGGAGCTAGGTTGCCTCAGACAGACAGACACACACAAGTCAAACTTATAACACCCCTTGCGTATGTTGTGTACGTCGTATATACATATAGTGGTGGCCACATAATTAAGGACACAAGTCGATTTTTATACAAACGAGGTAATTTTGAAGTCTTGGTTTTCCGCTAGGGATTGAACTTATGTGATCTCCCATCCAGGGAGTGAATGGAGAAGATTCAGATAGCAATACACACCAAATTGATGTGGTCAGCATTCTAAGAGATGTTTTCATACATTTCTATACTATATTCGCGGTTTTTTTAAACATATCCTTACATCTCTTAAAATGCTGGTCAGATCACTTGGGTGTGTATAGAAATCTGGATCTCCTCCATTCACTCCCTGGATGGCCATCACCAGATCACCGCTCGGTCAATCCCTGGCGGAGAAGCAATGCTTAAAAGTTACTTCGTTTGTATGAAAATCGACTGGCGTCCTTAATTTTGTGGCCACTACTATACCTATATAGATATCCTGTAGTATAGTCTAATAACTTCACACTCACCACATTAGTAACTACATTGTACCCGTGCGAAGCCGGGGCGGGCCACTAGTAATATATAATCTCAATGTATCGACTTATTGCTTACATAAATAGGACAATTTGTACTCAGACATGGTTGTGACAACGCCGAAGTACCTACTTTAAATGGTTTTGATTTTATCACTTGACGCGCTCTGATATTTGCTTAAACTAAATTATATTCATCTTACAATCTATATTATTTAAGTATCAGTATAGTCTACCGTCAGAAATCCTTGATTGGAAGCATTGGAAAAGGTTTGGTGTGTACCGTTTTTCGCTAAATAACGTAAATGTAACTTTAAATGTGACGATAACGTTATTTTTTTATCTATGGGTGGATTTTCATTGAGAACTAATATTATTTGAACAGTGTTTTATAGTGGCATAGCTTACATGTATGCATATTATAAGGTTATTTTCGGCTTCGGGTATGTCCTCTGTCTAGTCGGTGTATAAATAAAATTGTAGAATCTCAAGTGCATTTATTTTTGTACCTATTTAAAATAACATTCTCTTTTTATATTAAGTATTGTTTTTTCTTTAGTATTGGCAATAATTTTGCGTAGTATAAAGACGTGCGTTGCTGTAGGAATCTTGCTTGAGTTGGGTACCTATTCCACTTATCCCCATCGACTTGCCCCATCAATGGGGGATTGTGAACTTTAATTCCAGAAATCCCCATTTTGTACTTATCAAATTGACAATGGGGATTTGTGGATAAAAGGTTAAAAAATCCCCATCAGTTAACAATAAGGTGTATTCATAACATTTTATGGCCATATAAGTTATTAGTGCTTGAGTATATTATACCAAACAATGGAGTTTTTTAGCTGTTTTGAGTATTGTACCGTATATGAATTTAGTTTACTTTTATTTTTAGTCGACATACGATATGTATCGATGACGTATCGGCTAAAAATAAAAACTAAACTAAAAATAATACTTTTGATATTTTGCAAGTTTCTAAAACATTTGTAATTTCTATGTTTGGGTGATGGGAGTAAGTAATATGTCTTTAAAAACTTGAAATGACTACATAATATATTTATTTCCTATTTTTATCTTTATCTCAGATTTCCTCGTCTTTTTTTTATTCTTAAAGATAAGTAAGTTAAAAAAAAACCAAAAAATTACAGCCCAGGTTCCACGTTGCGTTTGTCTACTTTGCAATTTCGCATCAAAATCTACTTAAGTTGTGAAACTATGGCTTCTGCGAAACTAGATGTCACCAAATAAGGTACAAGAGACAAGATAGGATAGCGAGTGTGCCTATAACTGGCTGAATGGACGGCACTGATGTTTTACTTTCAACAGGACTCGATAAAACAGCACTCTAGAAATAAATTTATGTAACCGACAATGTACCTGTTTATTAGGTACCTACCTATCATTATTACTGTACTTCAAAATAGTATGTCTGGAGTCTGGAATTCTACATTGACAACAAAAACCAAAATATTTCTAGCAATGGGGAATGTCTGAAAAAATCCAATTAGCTGAAATTTTCTTTTAGGTAGGAAAAGTTCCCTTTGGAAACAGTTATAGGATTTTTGGTTGCGTGGGAAAAGAAAAAAATAATAATTAAAAATGACTTCGGCTTCGCAAAACTACGAGAGTAACAGCAGAATGGAGATCATTCCTTAGCCACCACCTGCCACAACAACGATATGTAATAAAAATTAAGTTTTGACACAAAAAATAAGGGAGCTATTGCCACCCATAAAAAATCAGTCAATTAGGTTTTTATCAGACTTTCCCTGTTACCTACCATCTTACTTTAGTCCTTGCTGGCTGCCAATGCCGAGCTCGATGGTTTTGTCTACTTCAAAGTGTCAAAAATGACATCTCGATGCAGACAAACCCTTAGTTTGAGTGCCAAAAATGACATTTAAATGTAGCCAAGATTGTTTGTCGGGTTCGTCATGTTTGCTTGTAATAACCGAAAAACTTAAACTGAATGAAATAAATTTTCTTTAATGGATGCACCAGAGAATGTGTTAAACGGAATGCACTGTTTTCCGTTACGCTGGTCGGCGTCGGCGTCGGCGGCCAGGCCCCGTGACGTTGCGTCACTACAGTCGCAACACCAGTTCCTAACATTGTTGTCCACGTCGTAATGTGGAGTAGATTATGTTCTCATTTACTCTTTATAATGCCTTTGAGTTCTATTGTACTCGATACGATAGTCGATGAGAAGTTCAGCAACTTTTTCATAGGCCGTTAATTTTCGAGTTTCTGTATAGTTACTTAATTAAAGTGTAATCAATAGAGTACTTAGTTATGACAAAATGAGTTCTTTTCGTAATTCTTAGATGTACCTGTATTATCCTATTCTATTTAAAGCAAAGTAAACTAAGAAGTGTTCTTAAAAATTTTTTTAGGCTGCTTAGTTTTCGACTTTTGATGAAAAATGTAAAAAACATACCGTTCACCCCCCTTATCTCCGAGAAAAATCTGAAATTATTTTATGTGATTGAAGTTAATGTAAAGATTACAGGAAAAATAAAACGATGTCTGTAAATAGTAAATTTATTCAGAATGATGGTACGGAACCCTCGGTGCGCGAGGCCGACTCGCTCTTGACCGTTTTTTTTACTTTCTCAACTTACTCAACCACCAGTTCTTCCAGTGAAGCCTTCCTGCTCGCAACATTTTTCTTATCATTTATCATCAGTTCTAGTTTCTTCAGATACTTATCTATCACATATTAGCGCAGCGTCTGAAAATACATTACATATAAATGTCACATGCAAGTGACGCCGCGAGCCGTGTCACGCTGCGTGACCGTCACGCCACGTGGATCGCCAAGTTTTGACCACACCTTTTGTTAAGTACGTTGTCATTGGGTATTTGAATATCTGTTTACATAATGGGTTAAGGGTTTAAAATAGAAATCAATGTTGTTTAATATTAGATATAAAGATTATTTGGCTATAAGCTTTTAATTTCAGATGGCTTGATTGGTTTCGGCCAATAGTGCTTATACTAATATTTTCAAGACAATGTTTTCATACTGTAAAAATGTATTTGGCCATGTAGAGTTCGCCGCTGCTCGAGTTCCTTTCACGTATTGGCGTCCATTTGAAAATTTGTTGTGAATACGAAAAAAGGTTTCAACGACTAGGTAGCTATGGATGCGGCGCATCGTTGCGACTTTAATTATGTGTGTAGGGCTACACACCTGTGGTCTAACTTGAGGCGCCCTAATGCCCAGATAGACGGTACAAGCTACCCATTAAGCCTTTAAATGCAGCCTTCCCGATTGCGGCGGCGAATAAACAAAGATATTCAATAAAGGCTGCAACGCACTGAATTATTTCTAACTTCAGTACAACGCTATGTGGTACAAAATGGCTACTGTAAAATGCGACATTATACTTACCTATACCACGAAAAATAATTCGAATTTCTTTTTAAAAGTTGATTTATTAGAGATTACTCGGGAAAATTCCCAAATTAGAAGACTGACAAAGATTGACAGAGATTGAATGTAGTTCATAAGTTACATTTAACATTCAACACAAATTGACAAAAATATGAACCGTTGAATCCAAAATATTGTTCTTATTCACTCCAGTTTACGGTACCTAATAAAGGTTATCTACTACGTTAACTTTTTATCGCAGCAATAAAATGTGAAGGTAGAAGCATTATTCATGCTTACTCATCAAACAATAATCACATGACATAACAAAGAGAGAATGGCAATGTTATAATTAAATTGAATAGCGCCAGGAATAAAACGCGAAAATGCGTATTAATCGCGAATGTCGCAGAAAGTCGTGCGCGCGCGCCGCCCGCCCGCCCACAAACAAAACCATTCAGAGGGTAATGACCCCGCGCTGTATTTTCGCGCTGCGCCTGTGGAATATTTTGATCAGCCCTGTATAATTGGATTATATCCTTTTAAGTGTAATTTGTTGACTAAAATTAGCTCATTGAAATGAAACACGCATTCGAATTATTACGGGTGAGTCGCTTTTTCTAGTATTTTTTCTAATATATTATTTTAAACCATTTCCCCTCTAAAAAGCTTATTTTATTCAATGAAAACAGTGAATGAAAAGCACTTTTAATCACTATTTTGGGTTTTGAATTTAGAACACAATTCGACCTCCATCTCAATCTATACAACCTCCTTGTGCAAAAAATACTCGATACAAACTACTTGTGGAAAAAGTATTTTTTCTTAAGGCTCCTATATACCTCAAGTGGCGCCTTCATTTTAATTAAAATTATTGCTCGCTAAGTACGTTATGTATCTAAAATTCACATGTACAGATTGAAGCTAAGGTTTTATAGTTTATTTCTAACAATAACCTCAGTAAAATTTTGTTCGTTGTAGTAGTAGTTCGCAAAAGTGCTAAAAGTGGCCACTTTTCTTTTTCTAAAACTTGATGGAAAAAAACATCGTTCACTTGCTCGTGATTCATCTATGGCCCTCGCTTTAAATCCGTCTTTTATTCACTAATTGCACAATATACTATATCTTAATATTTTTAAATTGGTCAAAATATTTGATTTTTACAGACAAACTTTGGTCTTTTGTTGTTATGTAATTAACATTGAGCGTATTTTTGCATGAATCGCGTAAAACGAATTGCATCGACATGAAGTTCTTTTCAGCTCAGTGTACCAACACATAGATGATATTTGCAATAAGCTGAAATTACTACAGGAAAAATTCTATCACCTTAAATATAAACTACCTGTAAATGTGCTTAACATTGAAGTACATTTACAGGTATGTATAAGGCTCTAGTAGATTCAGTGGTGTTATACACTTTAAGCATTAAACATAAATATCTTATTAGTGAACAACTTCGACGACCGGGAGCGTTCGAGTTGTTTGATACCGCTGAATCACGGCCATTGCACTAGGGTTGTCAATCAAGGAAAATTAGTTGTACCCAGCGTAACTAGTATACAACATGTAACAAAATTCATAACTAAACAAGAATATGGTAGTAAACCATAAAACTGAACAACTTTTACTATAGCACCAACCCTGAAATCGCGAAAAAAATCAGCTGTTTCATACAATAACGAAAATATGAAAAAGCTGTTTTTTTTTCACTATTTCAGAGTTGGTCTAATAGTAAAAGTTGTTCAGTTTGATGGTCCCTATACCTACCATATTATTCTGGTATTTCTAGTTTAGCTATTAATTCTGTTACACGTTGTATATGGAGATAGAACCATGATCAAAAGGCTCCCGTACCTATTAAACTCATTCCCAAACTAAATAATTACTCTAAAAAAGAAAAATGTATTTAAGAGACACACTTAAATAAATATCCAAATTTTGTTACTAGATTGAATCATAATACCGAACTACCTAACTAATTTTCAAAATTCTTGCAGACAAACCATAGTATATTTGGTTTTGTGAGACTTGTATTTAAACAATGTCAGTGTAATTTTTCTTAATAAATAAATAAAAAACCATAAGATTTTTTAAAATCGTACCTTAAAATACGTTACCCTTACCCGATATTAACTTGAATTTTTAGACTCAAGCCGGTTATTGAATTTACATTATTAATAATGTGCACTGCTAATGAATTAACTGTGACATACAGTGCACTCTGCAAGATCGTGCCTTTAGCCACGGTAATAATTGAGCGGACTCAGTTTTAACATTGTAAAGTCGGCCACGTGTTGAACACTTTAACACCATGTCATGCCAACTATTACATTATTCAACTATTTCAGAAGAATACTCATTTCATTCCCACAAACAGATCTGCAAGTTGCTCAAGACAAAGTTTTCTATGGTTAACTAAGACATTATAACTACTTAAAAGCCCGGCGAACAGTGAGCTTCCCATACAAACGTAATACCAAAATGATTTGCAATTAGAGCATAATTAACTCGTCTTGTGATGTTTTTCGGATTAAGGCAGTATTTGTCTAGAGTTCTATTAAATAAAAAATCCAAAATAGCAAACTAAATAAAAATTAATGCGATTTGCAGTTTTGTATGAAATAATGTAATTGGCATTATTTTGAATTGGGTAAATATTTTTGATTTTTTTATTTAATAGAACCCTAGACAAATACCGTCTTAATCCGAATAACATCACAAGAAGAGTTAATTAAGCTCAAATTGCTAATCATTTTGGTATTACGTTTGTATGGGAAGCTCACTGTTCGCCGGGCTTTTAAGTAGTTATAATGTCTTAGTTAACCATAGAAAACTTTGTCTTGAGCAACTTGCAGATCTGTTTGTGGGAATGAAATGAATATTCTTCTTTTATTGAAACTACACGCATGCATAGGCATAGAGTAACATTGTCATTAAGTTTTCAATGTTTAATGTTGGGTTATTGCGTGAGATCGGGCGGTCGCATGCTGGGCGCCCGACGCGACCGGTTTCAGGCGCATTCCGTTTGCCCGGGACAGCTTGGTCACCGGTACCGAGTTACCTATTAGGGTTGCCTACAGAAATGTTGTTAGAATAATAAATTTCTGACTATAGACACTAGTACTTAACCCAAAATTTATAAGATTATTTCCGTTGGTATGTTTCATAAAAAAGTAGGTAAGTGATGCGAATGCCAAGGTGTAGGAATACGTTTATCAGTACCCGTAGCACGAACAGCTATAGAGAAAAAAAACGTGCGTAAAAGTACTCGATGGAGTACTGTCCTAATTTTCTATGAGAAATCTCACTTCGATTTTCGGTGCTAGATGGTTTCGGCTGTACAAATTTTCCATACAAAATTACTATATTGATTTTTTTTACGCTTTTGCTCGATAGCTGTTCGTGCTGCGGGCACGAATATCGAGCAAATGCTTAAGTATTTTGCTGGATTCGTATTTGCTGCGGGCTTAAGTATTTTGCTGGATTCGAATTTGCTGCTGGCTCAAATATTTTGCTGGATTCGAATTTTCAATCGTAGGTTTCTGAGATCTTGGTAACTAAAGGAATAATTTTTAGATCGAGAATGACTATAATATAGTCAATACGATGGGAACGACGTAGCAAAGAGACTGGCATGTGTTCGATTGGCTTGGCACAGCTAGCAGACAATGCACGTGGAAAAGGTTAATGCAGAAGTGAAGGCAGATTGCTCTGTGTCATCGAGTCATAGACGTGGTTCCTGGTTACTGTTTAAATAACAAAAACAAAACCTTACAATTTAGCTTGCTATTTTGTCTGAAAATAAGTCAGTGATGGTGTAGATGGAGGTGTAATAAGTCTGTGCTGTATCTGTTTAAAATAAATAAACCAATGTTTTGTTGCGACAGCCCTATTTTAGCAAGTGGTTTACACCTCTCCAGATGCCGTGTAGCTATAAACAGACAATTTGCATCATTATTCAAGGAATCTCTGTCGTTTTAATGTTACCCCTTATCTCTTAGAAACACCGTAAACTGCCTACAAAACATTTCGCTAAATAACGAGAGACAATGCGATAGTTGTAATAGTAAATTAAATCCATGGTTTTAATTGACCGAACGAGCGGTAAGCGCGAGCGAATCATCCCTTTCAGCTTGGGCAAAAATGCTTTTGTATGTTCGTCCGGCTGTCCCGCTGTCCGGCTGTCCGTCTGTTTTCCTCTACACGTCGCATTTCTCAACCAATTCTCGAGATATTTTGTGAGCAGGTTCTTTAATTATAATTATATGTTTTTTATTTCGTTTCAGTTTTTCGTATTTTTTCAAAAGGGTGGAGATATGGGGAATTATTATATTTCAGCGCTTGATCTACAGTTCTACAGAGCCACTAGTAATAACTGAAGTGCATCTGTCGACCTATTAGGAATAAAAAAATCTAAAGCCAGATTTTGAATACAAGGTGTTACAAAAATACCCCTAATGCCGAATATGGCATATAGGGACCATCAATCTGAACAACTTTTACTTAGGGCCAACTCTGAAATCGCGAAAAAAAATCAGCTGTTTCATACATTTTGATATTTTCGATTTTAATTTTTGTATGGAACAGCTGATTTTTTTTTCGCGATTTCAGAGTTGGTCCCATAGTAAAAGTTGTTCAGTTTGATGGTCCCTATATACCATATTCGGCATTAGGGGTATTTTTGTAACACCTTCTATAAAAAACGTTTAAAGTTTTGGTGAATCTAAGATTTTTGATCCTTTCTGTTAAGAGACTTATCTTACTTTCTTTAATGTTGTTTTTCCTTTCGTTTGTGCAATAAATACGACTTACGGACACAGCACAAAATAAAAGTCTGTGATATTTTGTGCTGACACAGTCTGTTGAAACCAGAGAAACGGTTTGCAGTAAAACTCGAAGTATCAGTAGCTGCCATTTTGTTATCAGAGATATGTCGTTGATATTATTTACTACTCGAAATGTTTCGCGTTATAGTCAATTGTTTTTCTCTCTGTTATATTGGCCTCCGTGTTCATTTCCCTATATGGCATCGTTACAAAAAACAGCTTTTGGCATTTTAAGCCAAAAACTCTTTAAAATGTCTACAAAAATGTTTGCGGTATATTATGGGACGGATATTGGTATGTCGAATGAAAATGAGTAGTAAAGAGCGCTCGACCTCAGAATAGATATTAGTACTACGTGCTCGACGCCAGCCGAAGGATCCAAGGGCTCATGCTCTAGTGTGCTCTATAGTAATGATAGATTTTTTAACCCGAAAGGGCAAATTAATTAGGTCAAGACATGCAATGCGACTAAATTGACAATAGACAATGATCTGCTGCATCTTCACTCGATAAGGTAAAGAGAAAAATTTGTAGATTAATATACGTCGTTTTGTACCGCAAGCGCTCTGAAGTTAGTCACTTCAGTTGTACATAGTTAAATTAATCGCATTGTACAATGCGTGATTTACCACAGACGTCTGCGACGTTCGAGACCCATTTAAGGTCAATGTGGAAAAACTATTTCCATATTATATGTATAAGGGAGTGCTTGAGATAGCGTTCCAATTCAAGTGTCCTTTGGATATAAACTCACGCAAGGGATTTTTACACGACCGACCAAAAGGAGTGCATTGTTTCTGCTAAAATCTTTACAACTTCAAAATAAAGTTCCCATGGCGTCGTGACATCAAACAAAAATCATAAAAAATGTGCTAAACAAACTACTTAGGCCGATAAATAAAGCAAGAAGCGGTTGTTGACTTTCTACAACCCGGTTTGGCGTCCATTGCTTTTGATCAGGACATTCGATGTTCGCCTTTAAATGGGATAATTAAGCATGTTTAATTAATTCCGCTATTTGACAACATTAGCTCTGATTGGTCACTGATGTCGCAAACAATATTTCAAAAGCTTTAGATCATTGATATAAGTATCAATCAATGATTTATATTAGTTTAGTTAGGTCCTACAATCAAAGCGAAAATGACAAAATACGTAAAGAAACGTATTGTAGCCGGTTGATAATTGCGTTTCTTTAAAAAATCTTTTCACGGGATAGATTATAATTATGTAGGTATAGTAGGTACCTACTTACTCTTTGTTAGTCTTCCATCATTTCTACGTACGTACGCGTAGAAAATGATTGTATAAGATAAGACTGATTAAGATTAACGATATTATGATGATGTGGTAAACAGACACAACCTTTTGAAGTTTCGATCTAAGTTCCAGCACTGACACCTTCTCTTTTTTTATTTTTTATGATCTAGATCTTATACTTAACGATTTTAAGCTGGCTGATTGTAAAGTGATTTTAAACTGGCTGATTGTAAAGTGATTTTAAACTGGATGATTGTAAAGTGATTTTAAACTGCATGATTGTCAAGTGATTTTAAACTGCATGATTGTCAAGTGATTTTAAACTGGCTGATTGTAAAGTGATTTTAAACTGGCTGATTGTAAAGTGAAAACTGATTTGTAAGTTTTTGTCACACACCACAGGCTACGGGGCGCAAGTTCTTGTAGGGGTGTGTGTTTGCCTCGTATTTAATTATGAATATTTATTTTTAATATTTTCAGGTTAATGTCTAACTTAATGTGTGTAATTTAATGGACCATTCGCAATTTGTGTCCCCAAAGATCAGGTTTAAGCTTAAACTACAACCCAAATGGCCTGAACTCTGAACTCCGTTTCATTCCGTTATGATGGAAATCACTTAGGTTCTAGTTTCATTGTAAAATTTTAAGAGTACCTACCTACATTCTTCGGTTTATGTAGTATAAGTCTGTTTATCCTTACTTGTCTTATTTAGTAAACAGTTTTTGATTATTATCATACGTCTTATACTTTAATCTTTATTAAAAATATATTGTCTTGTTAAGTTAAATTGTCATTAATAATTATCAATTTCTTTTGTAATCTGTGTGTGGAAAACCATTTGTTGTATTTTAAAAATTAATATTTCAATAAAGAGTTGGGTGAAGATTGTTTACTAATTAGGACAAGTAAGGATAAACAGATTATATTTACTGTTATTTTTTTAAACATCTGACTATAGGATAAAAGTAAATGTAACTTGTCTTGTCTCTGGTTATACCTCTGTAGGCTGTAAGTAGGTTTGACTCGCATGTAAATATTTTATTGCAAAAGGTTCGTTGTTATTTATGTCTTTTCGATTAATATTCGTTAGTAAAATCGAGTAGAACCGAAGTGCAGGCTTTGATTGCTTATAAATATCGAGCCTGAAGCGATCAATAGGCGATTGGACCGATGGGCGGTATTTTCTTTGCCGTAAACTTAATGTTGACTTCGTTGAGATTTATGATTGAAATCACGTTTTTCATAGGGCTATAATTAATTTTATCAACGTTTTTTTCGTTCCTGACTTGTATAGGCAGACAAGGTTAAACGCGATCAATTTGATGTTATGATTTTTTGAGATAAATTTTAGCTTTTAACGATTTCTTTAGTCTAGTGAAATCGGCAGTGTGTTTTCATAATTTTAAACAATCTAGCAAAAAAGGTTGTAAGATAAGACAGTAACTGGTTAGGCTACAAAAAACAAGCTTATCTGTAGTCCTTTTATACTTCACCAATAAAATGGACGACTAGAGATGTTAGTATGAACATTCCCGACTACCAAAACTCTATCTGACAAAATATTATAACGAGTGTCACCATTTTGTCAGTCATCTTCATACGACCTTATCGACAATTGGTATCGAATAGCAGGAGCGGTATCAGTAAGAATTCTATGAATATTTTAGACGTTGCATTGTCATAGATAACAGCGCCGGCGCAGTCCGACACCGCAGCCGCGCCTACGCAATGCGCCGTAGAAGATAAATCATGGACCTTTAATGGAACGTTAAATAACTGTGGACTGTTTCAATGTTGTATTAACATCCTTTTTATTTAAAGTACGAGCTTCCGTTTTTGGACTATGGCATGGCTTCAAATGTCTCAAACTCACAGACTAACAGAGAACACGCAAACATTTTATAAGATGTTAAATAGTTCTTTAGATTTATTTTGTCGCGGGACTTTAACTACAGTATCACATTACTGTATTTTAATTAAGATAGGAGATATATAATAGGATATCTATTAGGAGAGTTTTGCGTCAACACACGTACTCATTCTGTTTTTGAGCTCCATTATCGAGATGGTATGTTTACAAGCACGCAAACATTCGTATTAAGAAAATATTCGAGTCCAAAATTCAATAAAAAGGATAACCGTAAGCGCATGCCGCTTTGTCCTAGACACGCACGTCAAAAACGACTACAGGCTGGAGGAGCCTTTTTTCTAATCAAGTATGTGCAGTTAAAAGTTTCAATGTTTAATAATTAGCCAAGATTAATTAAGGTTTGTTTGTGTCCCAACATTTTACTGATTTCTGGATTTAGATTTCATTCATAGAACGCGCGTAATCAAAAGAGACTATTTTGTTTACGTAAGTAAATAATGAAAAGAATTAATGCCTCTACGCACGCGTTTTGCTTTGTGAGTTTGCCGATTAATTCATCAACGCCCGAGCGGACGCATACGGCCGGATAACAATGGAATATCTATTGTGTCTCATTTTCCGGGCGTTGGGATTAATCAAGTATTTTTCCGATATTTTTAAAAATTAATATTTTTTTACTTTTAACTGCACATACATATTCAGTAACGTGGTCTGACATCCCCATTTAATTTCTAGAATATACTTTTAAATTAAGAATGTATAATACAATACTTTTTTTCTATCTGCAATTTACCATTTCCTGATAAAAGAACATTGATGAGCAATTATTTTTTGCTAATGTTAAGTAATTGGTAAGCATTTAAATCTGTTATGCCAGATACGAATACATTAATATGGAATATTGATCGCAATTAAAGCGCAATAAATACCTAGTTATTATTAATAAGATACTAAGAGGAAAGTCACTTGTCCGAACGTTGTTTATCATAACATCTTTTAAATAATAAAACTTTTAATAACAATAAATGCTTTTTTGTTTATATACAAACTGAAAAGAGAACTGAGCATGAAGGATTGTTGCTTGGTAATCAGACAATAATATTATTCGGGTCTCTGATAAAATGTACCGTTTTACTTTATACAAGTTAATCAGCAGACAAATGGGGCGAGGTTAAAGTCAACAGGTTTATAATCAGAGCCATATAAAGATGTTATAAACATCAGGTAATGCCCTCAAAAGACATAAAAATGCAATAAAAATTAATCTTCATTTATATGAAAAATTTCGTCGGTATAGTTTGATTTGTTTTATAATATATGCAAGTCTCGGTCGAAACGTAACAAGAATAATATAATAATATTAGCGTAGGTAGAATGCTTTTGTAATTTTCTATTTAGTGGATACTTTAACCTACCTACTCTTTTTATTGTAAGTCATTAATATTATAAATATTTTATAGCGAGCTTAATTATTTTTGACATTATTAAAATACTTAGGTGAAGTGTTACAGTGGTATTCAGTAATGTTATGACAGTGTCCGGTACTCTCCCAAGGAAATATGAAGTATAAAAGTTGTTTTCAAAAGGAATTCGCTCACTACCAATTGCTACTCAAAAACAAAAGTAATTTTATTTTAATTTTTTGCCATCCAGTAGTCCTTGCGTGTTGCGTGAGAGTCGTAATGTAACACCCGAACTTGCGGTTCTTCTCGTTTTGCAACTTGTCGATTTCATAAATTTTCGTCTTTACGATTCTGTTCACATCGAGCTCCTCGAGACGGCGAGGGCGCCAACACATCACACGGCCGGCGCGTGCGCATCACGCGGCGCCATCGTGACACTTATTATGATACATTAATAAAAGAAATATGCCATACACAAGATACATGTACATTATCGAATCGTAGGATTAACTTGGTGCATGCATGAGTTAATGAAGAACTTAGATCATTAGTTTACAGTTTTGTTCTATCTGAAATTGGTGCTGGCTGTGCAGTGCTGCGCGGGCGACGCCGACGTGGTTGGCTGGCGCGCGACTACTCATTCGATCGCTGCGCAAGCGCCGGGCGGCCGCGCATAGCGCTTATCATTTTCTATGCCACCTACCTACCCTCAAAACAGTTGCAAAAATTCTATAATAAAAAATAAATAATAATAATCAATCGTTAACCGCGTTACACATGCTTGTACCGAGTGCCAGTTATCTAAAGTGCCATCGTTCATTATAATTAATATCTGTAAATAAAAGTGGAACAGAGAGGGTGTGATAGTAGACGCCAGTGCAGAGTGGACCGTTGACCTCCCGATGAGCTCCCCGGGGCTAGAGATGTCGCTGGAGCACCAGATTCCTGTGCTTATGAAAAAGGTATTTAATTTTACCTAAAAGATAAAAATTAATATTTTTACAAGTCTTGCGTCCGAGCTTAAAATTCAAGTTTAAGAATCGACTGAAAAAGAAAATCTTTTTAGATAGTGGCACAAAATAGTTATTTTGTTTATTATTTTGTGTCTGTGGTCATGGGGACACATTTTCTTGGTTATTCTATAACAAAGTTGTGGATGTTTAGATTTCGTACCGTGATCAGTATCAATTATATACTTTTTGTTGCTTTAAATGATATATGAATGAACTCTCGTGTCTCTTTTGGTGATCGACGACCTTGCATCCTTAGACCTGATAGATGCACAAAGTGTTATTTAAAGAAGAAACAAATAACATGTTTATATTTGTCCCTTCATTCAATTAATACTTTATTTAAAAAATTCTACTTTTTTTGATGTTAAACTTACGTTACGTTAAACTTTTGATTATGGTCGAAGAAAGTGTTGTAAAGGATAAAGATAATTATAATCTTCAATTCAATAGATTCTTATTTTAATCAATTCAATCTCATTATGCATCATTAACAAGAGTACCCACCCACCACTTAAGTAGACATAAAGTACCTTCGAAGTGGTTTATAAGTGTTATTACATATTTAACTTAAGATTACAAAACAGAAGAATATTTAAAAGAAAACGGCATTTAATGAACAATTATTTTTTAAGTTGCGGTCATTATTTGGTTACTGAACCGAACTTAACAAAATATAGGTATGTCGTTCAGAAATAACATAAATAAATCT
The DNA here is from genome assembly GCA_963556745.1 of Catoptria pinella. NCBI lineage: Eukaryota > Metazoa > Arthropoda > Insecta > Lepidoptera > Crambidae > Catoptria > Catoptria pinella. The sequence continues at coordinate 5,021,393 of OY750771.1, forward strand.
TTTATCGATGTGGAAACAAATTATTTTCATAACATCCTAAAATAAGGAAGCCAACATTGACCGCATAAATTATTTACAATGTTACTTGTAGGTACTCGTATTTTTATTTTTGATGCATTCCTACGAGTTTTTTCTGACATTAAGAGCGAAGTAATTAGTTATGTACGAGTATTTTATTAGGGAACTATTTATTATTTAGCAGATAGTTCTGCTAGACCATTTCTTGCCCATTTCTCTTTCACTGTAGAAGGCGGTGTAATGTGACTGCATCGCGTATCCCGTTACAATTTATTGCACAGTGGGTAGGCTGTGGGTGCAAATCCTACAGAACTATTCTATAAGAACTTAGAGGTAACAGCCAAAGAAAATATATTTTTTCCTCTGTATATAATAAGTCCGGTACATTTCACTTCGGTTTCATAACTTTTCGGCAGAAACATTTAGTATCTATAATAAAAAATTATAGATACTAAATGTATCTACTACTAAAACTAATAACAGATTTTCCGAAAGAGCGGAATATTTTTTTAAATTAAGGTGTTTGTGTATAAGAACAAAATAGAGAGAGATAGGGAAGCTCAATATATTTATTCACGGTATTATCGGAAAAATTAAGAAAATTATCCGAAAACGTTGACAATAAATTGCTCGAATTCGAGTTATGGATTTGATTGTCATTGTATTCATTCTTTTTATTATGTGATACCATCGCCACTAATTTCTCGAGGGAACAAATTTACACCTGAACACGTTTTTAACTTCTTCCAAAATATGTTTTTATTGATATAGGTTTATGCCAAAGATGCCCTCCCATTTCTCGACGGTTTTCTTGAGTGAATTCGAGTCGGGCTTACAGAATAGCGCGGCTGAGGCTTGCTCGGGCGGGGACGGGCTGGTTGACTTACGACACGCCCGGTCGTAATCAGCAGTGTCAGCCTGCAATCTAGAGCCTTAGAGTACTGCCTTGGGGTGGTTATTGAGTGACGGCGCGGTTTATGGCATATCGCTTCAATTAACTACCGAGATTGCTACGATGTAAATTGTAACGAGGGAAGAAGAAGTAATGCTACGGTATACAGGCTGTTTGGTAATAGCCTTATAAAGTCGAATACGGTAAATAGGGTGCCATGCAAATAATCCCAGAAACAACCCTGAAAACCGCCACATGGCTGAGATGTTTTGTTTTTTATTTATATGGAAAAATTCAAAATGAGGGTTGTCATAGACTAAATAGCCTATTATATTCGATACTCAATCCCATTTAAGGGCAAAAGCAAAACACAATTTCGGTCTAGGGCTGCTAGTCTGCCAGTTCCGCCACTATGCATGCAGCTTATCATAAAAGAAAAAAATGTGATTTGTATGCATGGTACCCTTTTTTACCAATCTACTATATTCGGCTTTATAAGGCTATTATCAAACACCCTGTATATAAAAAACTAATTATTATATACTATGGTAATGCTAATTTTATCATTGCCATCTTCTAAACAAATATAATTTATTCTTCTGGCTGTGATATTATGATCAACTGTCGGCTTTTCTGAATTTGAACTTGTTTTTGGTCAGTTAAATTAGTAGGTAGCAGAGTTTCTTATAGTCATATAAACAAGTACGAGTACTTTTAAGTTACTAATAACATAAAAAAAGTATGTTATTTTTAAAAATAACATACTTTTTTTTAAGTTTTGGGTGAATTGCATAATAATAATGTAAACAATCATAATCGGTATAAATCGACACATCTATTGATATCAGTACCTATGCTTACCACTATATGATTCATTGAAAATGTTTTTGTATTGTTGACGGAATTGGCGCAAAGCGCGAGCGTCTCCGTTTCAGCTTGGGCAAAAAAGCTTTCGTATGTCCGGCTGTTTTCCTGTACAGGGGCCCTACCGGCTAACTTTTCGAACTTCGGCGGGTCTGCCGAGTTTCAACTTAAAACAGATAAATCGAAGTAAGGAGTTTCGTATAGTACTATTCGCCGAAGTTATTTAGAAGATATCGATGTTCATGACATCATGAAAATTGAGGTTCGCCAATTGGGCCCGATTGGGGATTTATTTATCTGTTTTAATTTGAAGCTCGGCAGACTCTCCGAAGTTCGATGCGTTAGCCGGTACGGCCCCAGGTCGCATTTCTCAACCGATTTTCGTAAAATTTTGTGAGCAGGTTCGAAATTTATTCAGCTTTTCGTATTTTTTCAAAAAAACGATGTTTTAATGCGAGGTCTACAGCTCACAGAGTCACTAGTATTGATTTAGTGAACAAAAGGTGTTGTTGATGTTAATTTGAATAAAAAAAAATAGTTAAGTAAGTACTTAATTCAGTCGTTGAACTTTTTCATTTAAAATAATATATTCACGTAGCATAATTATTTTAATGCAATAACAAACAGTTCAATGCTATACGCGATTTTTGTTATTTGCTAGGCAGAACAACAACTAAGTATCTTGGAATATTGTTTATTACTATGATTAGTTTTCTCGTAGCTAATTATGCGATGGATAATCTCACTACGGTAATGAGTGATAACTGATTATTTACTGATGAAGCTCATTATATAATGTTGTGCTGTGAGGAATTATTGACATGTTCAACTGTGTATAAGTGTATTATAGTGCAAGGGACAATCAACCTTTTTATTTATTCATTAGTTCTGTAAACACACAATTTCAAACAGAAAAGAAATGGATACAAGAATTGTACACTTCTTCTACTACGGTATAATTACAATAACTACTAAGAATGATAAATGATCGTAGTTATAAAACCTATACGGCCTTACCACAAAAGATTTTAAAACACTGTTTAAATGTGATGCCGTCTCTTTCAAACAATATTGTCAAAAAAGTGTCAGCATCACATATAAACCGTGTCTAAGTTAAACACTTGTTGAACAGTGTTTTAAAATATTTTTTGGTAAGGCGAATAAATTTTTTTCGCGAAATTAGAAATAATGGTGTAATAGAAAGTCCGTCTAGATAGCTATAGCTACTATCATGTCCTGCCTGAAGTTATGGCAACTGCTATTTAGCACGGGTATATATTATATTAGATTAGGTAGGTTTATGGCATATACACTTCTAAGATTTTCGCGCGTACAGTTCATTAGAAATAAAACACTTTTTACGGATTACAGCGCGTATATTATTAATTCAGGTGTTGTTTTAGAATTATTTAGTTTGTATTTATTGTTTTATAAGGTTTGCAAGGTTTATGGCATTTTAATAAATTGTACACTTCAAGTCTATCCTATCTATCCGTCTTTATGTGATTCAGCACTTGATGCGCAGGCGCTCGTAGTACGCAGGCAACACGTTACGAATAATATTATGTATCGTATCATGCGTCGATACGTGGTTATTTACAAAGGTGAAGATGATTAGACTTTTATTGTTATGTCATCATAAGGTCAGGAGGACGATCGGATTTATCGCATTATATGTAGGTGACATTTGTTATGTAAAGTGAGTTATTTTAAAACTCTAAATACTCTAAATTAGAATAACATTATTAAATAGATTTCTTGCAAACAAAAATGTAAAAAATATTTTCTTTCAATACAATAGAATTCATTAACCTTTGACCGTTATTAAGCGGGTTTGCCCCTTATGATATTGTAAGTACTTATTGTTTGTTATAAATTTTATTTCTTCTAACATGAGCAATGAATGATGGTGAAAATTATGAAAACAACTTCTGTTCCGATTTTCAATTTATAAAATATGGAGGTTTGAGTATTTTTAATCTGTGACTTTTTTCTTTAATAGTGTGTTAAAGCTTGACCAATAAATTAAAAAACCTTGCTTTATTGTGTAAAACTAACTTTTTGGACTGAAACTCACGTAAATCTGACACAAGAATAACGAAAAAGCTAATTTGGTGTCCCCAAAGCAAGTTTTTTGTGCTTTTCGTTTGTGGCTGCTTCACACGGTAAGCTACACATATTTACTCAGACACATCGAGTAGCACTTACCTGGCCATGCACTTACCACATCAAGGGCACCCCTTGGCCGGTCCTTTGTGATCTGTGCTAGTACGAGTCGTAGGGCAAGTTTATATTTACATCTCATTTGTGTATTTGCTTTTGCTCACACACATACATATATTGTGAATATTAATTTTGAATCTAAAATCTTAGTTTGTTATTAGTTTTAACATTTTAAATTTAATACATTTTTATTATAATTTTATTTTTTCGTTTAATTATTTCGGTATAATTTTTACAATATGACATTCTTAATTGACTTTCAATGATTTTAATTTGATTTATTTCAACATTTTAAATTTAATCCAATTTTAATTTAAGACAAATACTGTCTTAATCCGAATAACACCACAAGAAGAGTTAATTATGCTCAAAAATAGGCAAATCATTTTGGTATTACGTTTGTATGGGAAGCTCTCGGTTCGTCGGACTCTTAATTTACAATATAATTTTAATATTATATTCATTCTTTTAAATGGGTGTAATTTGCCTTAATAAATGAAAATTATATTCTATTCTTAATTTGAATTAAGGGGCGTAGCCATAAAAAAAAGTAAAATATAAAGTGTTAAAGTCGCTTAGACGTTGCGTGGACTAAAATTCTGTTTAGATTCTAGTTCCAAAAATGAAAGTGATTCATATTTTCTGATTAAAGATATTACATAGGCATGCATCAAAATGCTTCTGACGCAAATTCCCGGGAAATCGGGCATAAAACGAACGCCTTATGTTCAATTAAAAATCTGCCTTTAACATTTAACGATGATGTAAATACATTTTACGGATTCGGTGTCGGACGTCCGGGGGTTATGTGGGAACAAAATTACTCGCGTCACATGACATGACAGATTGAAAGATGCGGGTCACTCACAAAATTGATTCTTTTGAATATCTACATTATCGATAAAAAAAAATAGTTTAGAAAATGTAATGGGATTATAAAACTTTTCAGAATCTTCATTAATAATTATTAATTTATTTGATGTACTGCTTTTTTAAGCCAATCAATTTAGACTCCGTTCACAGTCTGTTATTATTAACTGTGAACTGTCGCTTTGTTTCTTAAGTGATGTTGGCGTTGCAGTGACAAGATTTCCAATGTCCGTTTACAAACAGAAAGTCGACACGACACGGTCATCACCATTCAATCACGCCAAGATCAAATATTTAAATAGTACCTACTCTTCAACAAGCAGCCACAACAACTAAAACTTGTTTTGGTCATCTTTCTTCGATTGATATTTTCAATTTACACTCGAATCGAATCATTTATCTGAATGAATGTTAAACAGTTTCGACATTCATTTATCGATTTATGACAACCGCCAATTGGGTATTTTTGGACCTTCATTGAGAATAGTTGGCGCGGTCACAATTGCTACTTGGCCGTCGTGAGTCACTGGGCTGGTGCATCGTTTGCGTTCTGAATTATCGCGAACATCAGAAATCACACAAGAAAAAATGTATCAAGAAGATTTACTAAGCGAAACAGTTAGGTTAGGTAGTTACGAACGTTTTTAAGTCGCCAAATAATTCAAAGTACTTAATTTAATCAGTCTGTCTTGAGTATAAGCGACTTCGGCGGCTTGTAAATCTTAGTGAGAATTTTATCTGAATCTATGTCTACAACATTTGATAGCGGAATATGATTTCTCAAGACCATAAAAATAATCATTCTTACATTCGATGAAAGATTATTTCTCCGCTTTAATAATGTTAAAACTGTATTTTGCCCAAAAGCGATTTAGTAGATACCTATATCTGTTCCACACTATAATAAAAATTTATGAGTGGGTCCGTATACGTTCTAAACTTTTCTTTGCCAACTATTTTATACTGAAGCATTCAGACGAGTGAAATATGTGAGGTACAGACCTAGGTATGTGAAATTCATTATTGGAAACTCGGACCAAATGTCGAGTCGTGAAAGCGCATTGAGTTTTCTTTAAAACCGGTCCCCGGCGGACAATCAACTTGAGCACTTCATATTAATGCACCGCCTAACCGCCTTGCGGCCGCTTTCGACCCACGTGGTCGATATTGGCTGATGCTCCGAAAACCCAGCCGTCCTAGCATGACCATTGAAACACGATATACAAGGTGTTACAAAAATACCCCTAATGCCGAATATGGTATATAGGGTCCATCAAACTGAACAACTTTTACTATGGGACCAACTCTGAAATCGCGAAAAAAAAATCAGCTGTTTCATACAAAAATTAAAATCGAAAATATCAAAATGTATGAAACAGCTGATTTTTTTTCGCGATTTCAGAGTTGGTTCCATAGTAAAAGTTGTTCAGTTTGATGGTTCCTATATACCATATTCGGCATTAGGGGTATTTTTGTAACACCTTGTACATCGCGTGATATAGCATATTTATCGACACTCAAATGTCAAAATCCATTGTCTTTTGACAGTTAAGTACCCCCTAGACGATCAAGCATGGCTTGTCAGGCACGTACATATAATTACCACCACCATTGCCATATGGGGGCGTGGCCTTCCTTTGATAGACCACGCTAATCACGTGATACCTACGTGCTTGATGTCAAGCATCGCTCTTAGACGATCAAAATGTGATTTACAAGCTGAAAAATTTACGTGCTTGACAAGCCAAGCTTGACCGTTTAGGCCTTAAGGGGTACATAGGTGATAAATAGCTATATCATAATAATAAATATCGCGTTTCGGGGCAGAGAAATTAATTATTGAAATCTATTGAAATTTTAATACATAATTTTTTGCGCAATCACAATAGCACGGTAAATGGTATAATAGACTGTGATAGGAACTGCAGGTTTATACATTCAATTGATATAGTTTCATCTCTTTCTCGCTGTATAGCAAATAAAAGAGATGCAAATATAGCCATTCACAAAACTGGCAAGTTTTAAAAGCTTGTAATACGGCTTCAGTCCTGAGTTTCTGACAGTCGGAATACAAGCGCGTGATCTTTATCTTTAAATATCCTTACGCGTGCATACTATTTCAGGGTACAAAGTGAAACTCGCTACTCGTGGAATGCTGTCACTCCTAACTATTTCTGTCCTCGTCGACGCACTGATGTGTCGAAGATTCAGTCACGCGTTTTTATAGTTGTATGAATTGGAAAGTTACAGTGTAAATAAGACACTTTATAAGTAGTAATGGTTTTATTAGCCTATTACACTTCACATGTTTTATTAAAAAAAAAATAGTAACAATTCCATGTATTTCATTCATCGATTTTTTTACTGGAATTTAACTTTGATGAAATATTTAAAATTAGCTGAATCAATGTAATTTGTTCTTATCAAAGTCAAAGGTCGCAGATATTAGGTAAAATATTATCTCTTTAATTAAACACGTAAGTATAATGTTAACAAGATGTGATCGGTGTTTTATTAATATAATACAAGTTATTGAACGATATCTGAAAAAAAAACAAAATAATAAATGAGAACGAGATGAAATATTGTCTATTCAAACAAATATTGATAGTTTTGTAAATCGAACAAAGACAAATAGTAAACGTCTAGTTCTCCACTATTTTTAATAATTATTACTTTCAATAGAAAACACTGCCGGTAGTTTGATATTTATGCTGATTACCGTGAATTTTCTGTTGCTTTTACATTTGTTCATATTCCAGACAAGTCTCTGAAACAATGGCATTTAGTTGTTTTCCATGTTCTGCTGTAGACGTTGTACATACAATATATGTATTTTACTGACATTGTGCTCAGAGCCCACGACATAGAATACAAAATAGTACTAAACGTCCCACGATGCGTGTACTACACACTCACACACGTCTGAAAATGTCCGCTGGGCGACCTCTGCCGACAGAAGTTGAGATCTTTATTACACTCGAATGACCACTAAAATTGAATAACACTTTGCTATTCATTATCTTTATTTTGGTACAAGGTGCGCATATATTTTTCCATTACGTATAAGGATAATGAGGTTTGAAAATAAAAACATGACCAAAAAAGAACTGATAAGGACAAGAAAGAACGCCCTAGAGGCCGTTTTACAATATTCAAACAAAAAAATTTTAGGCCCATTTATCGAAAATATCTATCTGCGTCTAGGGTTGTCGCTTAGCAGTTTTCTGTAATACAAATAAAAAAACGGTTTTCAGGGTTTATGATAATTTTCCGGGGTTGTATGCATGTTACCCCTATCTACCATATTTGGCATTATAGGGGTATTATTACCTTGTAGACACTTGCATACATGCTACCCTATCTACCATATACGGCTTTATAGGGGTATTATTACCTTGTAGACACATGCATACATGTTACCCTATTTACCACATTCGGCTTTATAGGGGTATTATTACCCTGTACAAAAAATACAATATTTTTTTGTCATTCTTTTCATAAGCATTGTCCGGTGCCAATTATGCAAACAGTGTATTGTTGACATCTTGTAAAATGATTTAAACACTTGTCAGTTTGCATTGCAATCAAGATTCACTCTGCACATTCTTAGGTAAACGAATATAGATAAGAGTTGGTTTTTGCTAAGATTGTCTTTGTTCTCCTTTTTACAGGATAAAATTTTTCCATTATGTTATCTGAGGTCATGGTCTATCTGTGTACTAAATTTCATTTACATCAGTCAAAACGCTTTCAATGCGTGATTTTTTAATCAATTGAATAACTGCGTACTGTTTACCTAATTTCATAATATTTATGTAAAGTTATATTAAGACTGGATGTATTAAAATGGAGGTCCGAGTTTTCATGATAACGAATGACATTTGATTATTTCAATAAATGTTTTTTTAATGTTCATAGAAATAACTAAATATATTAACCTACTTTTTTTGTCTATAACAGTTACAAACAAAATAATCATGTGGCATTATTTCGGATCGAACAAATAAGTTATTACATGACTGCAAAAAGAACAACAAAGCTGCCCAAAAACAGCACAACTGTCCAAAAACAGCATGACTGCCCAAAAACAGCACGACTGCCTAAAAACACAGAGAGTGTAATGTGTTCAGGGTTCATGTAAGTTTGTATGTGGGAACTGGGAATGCTAGTTTCTTTATTCCACCATAACTTATAAATGTCTTTATGGATTTTGATATATGAGATATCCTTAAGAATCCTTACATCATCCCGAGTAACACAGGCTATATTGATTATTTAAAAAAAATCAATATGGCGACTGCACGACGCCACTTTCAAATGTTAAAAAGTCTTTTCTTCAGTTATCTGATGAATGTGCTCATCAAGGCCTTTGATTGCCCATATTGTAATTATTACAACATTCCAAAACTATATAATTTGTCACAAAAATGTGTGAAATAAAAAAAATAAAAATAAAAAAACGACTGCCCTGCCAAAAATGAACTAAAAAGTTAAATAACAAGTGTCATTGCAGTCGGGGACCTCTTTGATTAAACCGTCCCCCGACTGCAATCACATTTGTTATTTAACTTTTTAGTTCGTTTTTTCGTTAGTTCGCAGGGCAGATACTTATGCAACGGTAAATTACCGTGCTTATGTGATTCTTTCAAATTATGTGTATTTTTTTGTTTTATATACATATTATTGTTTTATATGTTTTATATACATAGTTTTGCTGATTGCAAAAAGATAGTAACACCTTTTGAATTTTGGTGAAATATTTAACTACATAATACTGATTAATATCTTTACGTATGAAATTGTCGATATTTTTTTACAAACATAGAACCTCATAACTTCTTTGATTTAAAATATTTATCAATTGCTTGATATTATATTGAATTATGGCCATGATAGTCAATTATAAGTAATAATAAAATCCTTATTACTTTTCTTACCATAAAAAATTGCTAGAAATTTACTATATTTTTGTTAGCAAAAATGACAACTTCGTTTTTGTTATATACATATATAGCTTAGCTAAAACTTATTTTTACAAATGGCCGATTCGTATGGAGAATTTGCATTCTTCATATACAAAAAAATAATTTATTTAACAACAATGAACGCTATTATGTTAAAAAAACTTTCATTTATCTAAGTTATTTCATTTTGGTTAAGAGAACAAAAAATGTTTTGGATAAGTTACAACAAATAAAGTGGTAAGTTTTGCTAACAAAAAAATTAATCACTTTCAAGGTTTTTTAATGTTAAAAAAACTAATAAAGGATTTTATTATTACTGATAGTTGACTATCATAGCATAAATAATATGTGGCTATCAAGTGTAAATGTTTTAAATCAAAGAAGTAATGAGGTTCACTGTCGGTGAGAAAATATCGGCAATTTCATTGGTAAAAACCTATTATTTATCAGCCTTTCATCGCACATTCGTAGTCGTTTAAAAAAAATGGATAAGTAATAAACAAAATATAATTTCAAAAATCATTTACAAAATAGAAATGTGCTACTATTCTTGCGTTTTTTGTACAAGGTATAAATAATTATAATTACAAATAGTATTTATCATTGATATTGTAATTTGAAAATTAAAGTAAAAGTCATTATCAGCCGGTACGAATGTGAATTCAGAACCACGTTACGTGTAGATTCATGTAGGCATTTTTTTATATACATATTAGGCAGTACTAGCGATTTAGGTGGAATTTGGAAAGTTATTCAGATAACACCACTATCTATTTCATATATAAGTAATCTGACCTTCATGCTATTGTGTCAGTATCACACTGTTCGGCCAACTTATCTGCGAAATGGTGAAAAATGGAACTACGATTGTAGGCATACATTTCACAGATAAGTTGGTCGAACTCGAAAGAAAAATTGATATAATATATAAAAGAAGAAACTGACTGACTGACTGACTGACATATCAACGCACAGCCCAAACCACTGGGTCTAGAAATTCTAAATTTGTCACGTAGGTTCCTTATGATGTCTAGGGGTGCACTAAGAAAGGATTTTTCAAAATTCACTCCCTAAAGGGGTGAAATAGGGGATGAAAGTTTGTATTACAGTCTAAGGGACGGAGCATGTAGCCAAACACGACAAACTTTTTTAACTATTCTTTATTTTATGACATATCTTCTTTTTGTTAAATATGAAATATAAATAATAACACACTATAAAAGGTACAAAAATTAGCTTTCATTGAAGATATCGCACTTGAATCTCCATCTATTAGTTACTGAATAATCGAAAAATATATATTTTTGATTTTTCCTGAACAATTGACTTTTGTCGATTATCATTTTATTCCCGAGACAGTGTTATAAGCAGCTAAGTATACATGAATATGATCTTTAATGTTATTTCTCCTGGTTGGAGATTTGAACTTACTGCTCTGTGCAACCTCCTTCAGTAAGGACTAATATATGAAACATTGTGACTGTTAGCGTTGTCATGGGATAATGGGTATTTTAACATAGACATTACAAACCATCGAGGGTCAAATTTGCTTGGCCTGACGTATCTACAAAACTGGTTTGCAATATCTGCTGTAAGTGTAAGTACTGTAATCGCACAGACGACGTGCCTTATCGCCGGTTCAATGACCGCCTTATCAAACTTCTTCATTGAGCCTCTTGTGACGTCAAGGTTGTAAATCTAACATTATTGTTTACAATTACAGCTACATATTATTATTATCACTCATAAAATTCTGTTAATATTTGGTGATTACATTAATTTTGTTATTAAGATAAAAGCGTATTGATAAAACCATTTTCATAGTTTTCGGGTTACTTAATTTTAGTTTAAAAGTCACGCTAAAACTATTTAACTTCAATACATACATACATATATACCTAAAGCATAATATGAAGGACAGCCTTAACTAACGAATAAAACCAACAGCAAAAAGACAGGGGCTCTATTTTTGGAAGGCGTCCGAGCGCTCTTTACTACTCATTTTTTGGACAGCCAATGCTGTCGAATGAAAATGAGAACTAACACCAGGGGAGTTCAACAATGAATGTCACGTTTACTTTAAGAGGTGCAGTCACAGTCCCATTTTCCACACGGAGGGAGGTAACTTGAAATTTTACTGAAAGGAGATTTCATTTTGATTTCAAAGATAAAACAACGCAATACGATACGATACAATACGTAATTAAAAACTTTAACTTATAGCTGAAATAAGTAAAAGAATAAGTACCTAGTTTGGCTTAGGTATGCTTTGTACCGACTTTCATTTTCGAATACTGACACCCTTCTCATTGCACATCATGGCATGGTTGAGTCCAAGTTGAGTCTGTACTTAGGTTTGCCAAATTATTTATTGTAACATCTGGTAAAAACATAAGAATTTGATCTTCTTTATGTTCCTTAATATAAATTGTCAATATTTCTATGTCTTATCTGAAGAATAAATAGTACTAGCAATCTATTAATGAATTTGGATATGGTATCATATTTTGGGGAAATTCTAAGGATAAAGACATCATCTAAAGATGAATGCAGAAAAGGTGTCTACGGGCAATGTTTGGCCTCCAAACCACATATAGCTGTTGTAAGCCGTATTTTGCAAAATATAAAATTCTGACATATCCACATCTGTTTCCACGTAAATCTGCTATTGTTCTACGTAACAGGCACCATGGTGATAGGCTGTGTATACATGCTGCTAAGACAACACTTTTACGAAACAGTGTAATATTTACAATAAAATTCCAGAAAACTGCAAAAGTCTTAATAAAAAAAATGTTTAAAGCTAAACTAAAAGTACAAATTACCACGGTGAAAAATTGACAAAATTGCTTAAAACTGTGAAAACCACTTTATTGAACGCAAAATTTTAATTACAAGTTGACATATTTTGTAATTTAAATAGTTATAAGCCAAATATCTTAAATAAATTAAATTTTGTACCTTCAATATTTAAGGTACTTTATCTCCGGGTATGGCAGTTTTGTGACACCCTGTATAGTTATGCAGAAAATGTATTGCTGACTACCCACACGTAACTTCACAATACATAATCATAATACCCATATAACTTATTTTTCAGTCTATCTAGATTGGTGTCGCCACCTCGTATGATAATTATAGATAGGTTAGATAGTTGATAAGAATTGTCAAAACTGTTTATTTACTTGTTGTTAGATAACGTAACCAGCGTGATCTGTAACGTGACTGGTGGTGACAACACGCGGCCCCAGTCCTTTTAAAACTTACGATACATACGATCAAAATAATAATGTTATTAAATTATTAATACGGTCATTGACGGTTGTGGCCATGACAATGTTGTGATTGTGACGAACGTAAAACAAGTTTTAAAGAAATAAGTTGATTATTTACCTAACGTTTTCTGAACTTTTTTCAATAATTCGATATATTACTTCAGTTTACAGTTTAAGAATCAAATACATTAATTGATTTATAAAAAGTTATTATAGTTGTAAACTTATTTTTAATTTAACAGTTTCATTTTAGATGTAGTGTGAATTTAATTACGTTCAATTTGCCCTGTAGTTTATTTTGTAGATTCTAAGACAGTCTTATATACAAGGTTTTACAAAAATACCCCTAATGCCGAATATGGTATATAGGGACCATCAAACTGATCAACTTTTACTATGGGACCAACTCTGAAATCGCGAAAAAAATATCAACTGTTTCATACATTTTGATATTTTCGATTTTAATTTTTGTATGAAACAGCTTTTTTTTTTCGCGATTTCAGAGTTGGCCCTATAGTAAAAGTTGTTCAGTTTGATGGTCCCTATATACCATATTCGACATTAGGGGTATTTTTGTAACACTTTGTATATTTGATAAAACTAAGTGTACTGTGCATTTTTTGTTTTCCAAATAAACTAAAAAATAATAATAATAAAATAAAACTCTGTTTTAGAGAACATTTTAGTTTAGCTAGATGTCGGTTTATAATCTGGCCTTTTTTTCACTGCTCCGTAATTCAAAATTACGATTGTGCTTGTGTGCTCGATTATTTTGTTTCTTGGAACTTTATAACGTACACACGACGGCACCTCAGACTATACATGTTGACCTTGAGACTTATACCCTACGTAATAAAAGCTGTTTTCGCAGTTTAACTGTATAACCTGACATGCTGTTGTGTGTACGTTGACATACATGAATGCACATTGTTATACCACTCAATAGATAAGATGAATCATGTTGTTTAACCGCGATAAAACTTTTGTGACTATCGATCGGTTACAAGTTACAACGAGTTTTTGGAAAGGCTTTCATATCTATTGTATTTATCTCTTTTACAATCAAGGATAATAGATATGAAATGGTTACTTGTCATTAATGTTTAACTTTTTTAACTACAGCTTACGTAGATAGGTTTTAAAGATTTTTCAATATTTTCTTCCATTCACCTTGAAGGAAAGAAGTCACCTTGTGTTCATCCAAGATATTATTGTTTACAAAATCAGTGATTTAAAAATTCTCTTAATTTTTTGCGTGTACTGTAAAGTCGCGCAGCTGGATGGTGACGTAAGCAAGTTCACTCCCGGAATGCCAGACCTTGCTTTCTTGGATCATGAACTGAATTAAAATCACAAATATCGCATTTGAACCGACAATGTAGCTTATATAGGGTGGTACCAAATATAGTAAAAATATTGAAACAGGTGATACTGTTGTTTAAACTGAACAACTTTCTCCAAGGAACATGGGACGAAATACGAAAAAAATGTGTTGGTCAGCTGATCGACTTAGTATGGAAAGGCGAAAAAAAAATTCGTTTTTCGACCTATGTTCCTTGGAGAAAGTTGTTCAATTTAAGACATCGCTTGTTTCAGCATTGTTACTTAATTTGGTTCCACCTTATATACAGTATGTCTACAAATCATGTGGTAATGTTCCATAAGGAGCGGAATGTATTATTTATGGACAATAAAGAGTATCATGGAGCGGGTGGCCGCTCTAGATTGGATAATAACGCCCTGTGTATGACTGAACTATTTATAATATATAGAGGACATCGGTAACTACCCACTATTTATTCAAGTGCGTTCAACTACAATTAGAATTATCTTTGCGATTTCAACCGATCTGTCCCTAAAAAGTAAAAGTCATTTTTTTACTCAAAATGCTGTAAGTATAGAAAAGTCAACAATCTGTAAGGTATATATCTGTAATCTAAATTAAAAATAAAAAACACAACTACCCTGCCAAAAACGAACTAAAAAGTTAAATAACAAGTGTTTTTAAATTACAAGTGTGTGTCGGGGGACCATTTTGTGGAACAATTTTTAATCAAATAGGTCCCAGCTAGGGCAGTCGTGTTCTTAATATTTTTTTAATTTATTTATTTTTATTTCACAGATTTGAGTGACAAATTATATAGTTTCGGAATCTGCTCATCAAGGCCTTTTTTGCCTTTTCAAAACATTTTTTTATACAAAATTACAAAATACAAAATGTTTATTTTTCCAACAAGTAGGGTTAACTCTTTTATAGTTACATTTAACATTTTCACATTTGAATGTGGCGTCGTGTAGTCACCATATTGATAAAAAAAATACCCAGTGTCACTCGAGGTGATACAAGGATTCTGACGATACCCTACTCATCCAAATCCGTTATTGCATTTAAAAGTTATGGTGGAATAAAGAAACTCACATACCAATATACAAACAATCACATACCCTGAACACATTACACCAGTTTTTTGGACAGTCGTGAAAAAAAAACATTTTTTTTTTTAATTTTGCGAAGTGGTCGTTCTCACCAAAAATCCATTGCCAGTGGTTTTGGTGTTCATTTCGTCAAGTGTCAAACTATATACTGCCTGTAAACAAGTTAGTGGTTAAAAAAAATGTTTAGGCCGAACACGATTCTGTTTGCGATACAATTTACATGCATACATAATAATAATTTAATAGTGACAATTGACTATGTAATATCTTTTTTTATTTGTATTTTTATAGTTATTTCATACCCCGACAGTCATTTACAAATAATTTAATTACTCAACATAATGTAAAGTATAATAACAATGTTTTTATGATGTACTGTAATGGCTTCATATAGCTGGTATAATTTTATAAAGTGGTTGTGGGTACTAAAGAAAAGGGTAATCTTTAGAATCGGGGCGTCTGAACTGGGGATTGAGATAGATAGGAGGGGTAAGGGGGGAGTGGGAACCCCCCAGTACCACTCCCGCTGCACAGAAATGAAAAAATACTGAGATATGTGATTTTAAAAATCTTAACCTCAAAACACCACTTTATTACATCTAAGTTCTTTCTGTCACGGCTCCGGCACTGCGGGATGTGCAGCCCTCCGCCATTGCGTAACAAAGCACAGAAGCCCATACGAGCCTTCGCTGTTTCGGCTCTTTGGACGCCTTCGGCGCCCAGGCTCAGCCACTATGGCTCGTACGCGTTCCAGAGCTTCTTTACAGCGGGCAAGGGGTGCCCTCCCTCCGTGGCACATAAAAACACTCTAGGGGTAGACACGTAGACAGACTAGTACCACGTGGTTTCACTCATTTCGGTTTCCTACTTATTTATTTTTAACCTACTTCAAAAAATGGAGGAGGTTATCAAGTCGACGGTATTTTTTTTTGTGTGTCATATTCTGGAAATACGCGCGAACTGTCAAACGCTGAAATGAAAACAAAACGTGTTCCATTTCACTCAAAAATACGAAGTACTGACATTTTGTCTCACAAGATTTTTTCTTTTCACGTACACTAAAATAACAATAACAATTAAAATTCGCATTTTCGCGCCAGGAGTGTGGTGTCATTTGAAAGGCTTTTCAAAGTTCTTACAAAATACGATATGTTTCAATTCCAAAATCAGGCGCCCCGATTCTAAAGCCAACCCGTAAATTATAATATGAATCAACGTTTAATTTTATTTATTACTAAAAGTTTCAGCTGGACATAATCGGAAAGGCCGACATTAGCTGCAGGCTATTTACGTATGCGCCCACCCACACATTCCGTGACGTTTCGCACTTGGCACCTTGTTCAATCACGTAACGCGAATAACGACACTCCGTCACACAAGCAATAGACAATGTTTGTGTTTTTTATACGTTCCTTTGGGATGTTTGTTCTAATAAAAATAGATCACTTGTGTCTGTCATCGAACGACCAAAAGTGTCGCAGTAAAATACACGTCTACCATGATTTTCCGTTTTTCCTCGTGCAGTTTGGGTGTTTGGATGATAAGACGAAAATAATTGAATGAATAAGATGTACGAATGCGAACAGAAACGAGCTTTGATGATGCATTTTTACTATTTAAACTTGATCTAAGTATTTCAAATACAACAAGATTATTTGTACTTATTACTTATTTGTAAATTGATATATCTTTTTTTTATATTTTAAGCTAAGTTTGAGATAAAACTTCTGAGAAATACAACTTATACAACTTTATCCATATCTAGAGCTCAGTGGTCGGTCCTCTCCATTTTATTGCATATGTCAATGATATGAACAATGTTCTCAGTCACTGTACTTCCTACCAGTACGCAGATGATACATGTTTACTGATCGCGGACCGAGATGCTCGACATGCCCTATCGAAACTGCAAACTGATTTTGACAATATTAACAAGTGGTGTCATGACAATGGTCTGGTCCTAAACGCCCAAAAAACTAAACTTGTTCACATTTGCAGTCCACACAACAAGATCGGACGCTTGAGAGATGAAAGGCTTGTGGCTCATGAACATCTTTGCTTGCACAACAATAACAGCAATTGCAACTGTCCAGAAATTCAAACCGTTGACAAACACACCTATCTGGGTCTGATCATTGACAATAAACTTAACTGGTCACCGCAAGTCACCCGGATATGTGAAAAACTCAAAGCTTTTCTCGCCATCCTTTACATTATTAAAGATAGAATTCCTCTCAAGGTAAGACTTATGCTTTATAATGCTTTTGTGGACTCAATTATTGCATACGGATTGACGAGCTATGGCAGAACCTTTAAAACTTACTTAGACTGTATTTTTAAACTACAAATTAGAATATTAAAAAAAGTTGTCACACCTAATATATTAAAAAAATGTCAATCCAATGAATTAGAATTATTTAGATACTGTAAAGTACTTCCGATACATACCAAGGTTATTTACAGCCTTCTTAAAGAAAATTTCTTTAATAAAAACATTCAAAATGAAATACCGCACAATATTCAGACACGTAATAAAACTAATAAAAGGTTACTAACAACTAGTGCAACTAATGTTTACGGAAAGAGAACCACCCCGTATGTTATTCCTCGTCTACTTAATAAGTTGGATACATCTCTTATACAAAGCATTACAGAATGTAATATTAAAACTAAATTAAAAAATCATTTCATAAACAACCTGTAGATGTGAGGTATGAAACCTGTTTTTGTGCACCAGCGGCGAGTAGCTGGGACGTTCGCCGCAGGTAAATGTTAAATTGTTTACTATTACTAGTGACCTATTTTATATATATTTTTTGTTGTTACCTTATATATACAGTAATGTAAGTATGTATTTTAATGATAAGTTTAAATCTAGCATTCCGGACAAACCCCCGTGGTTTTTGGTTTGTTACGATGAAATTATTTGTTTTTGTAAAGTTAATTAAATAAATTAAAAAAAAAAAAAAAAAAAAAAAAAAAATGAAGTGTTAAATTATTTATCAAATTGCTTATCGATGCACGCCATATTTTAGTCTGGCTAACATCTACACCAAATACTCGATCTGATTCACCAGTTGAAGTATTTCTTCAAGTAGCCATATCTTTAGATTTTAGATAACTTAATTAGGTTATTCAAACATAATGATGTTGTTCAAACTGTATATCGAAGATTTTTGAATACTGTAATCTTATTTATACTATTTTGTGGCTCAGAAATAAATAAACTTTTATAAAATAAATAAACTTGAAGTACTTTTGTATCGTCATTTTTCCCTTTTTTGGCTGAAAAGAGATGAATGTTGTCTTTTAGCATAGTTGAAGTCATGATGATGAGTGTTCAGCCAACTTGTTGATTGTGTTTGTGGGCGCTAAACACGTGAGTTGTCACGTGAATTCAATTTACTATCTCCTGCCCGTTTTAATTCAGACCAATTTCAACGTACATTAAAACGTTTTAGTTAACGACGTTATCAACGTAAACAAAGCATAAATGTCAAGTGAAAGTCAGATAGTCTTTTTATAAACAAGTGTCAGGCCACTTATGAGAAGAACATTGCGTTTATCATTTTATGTAGGTGTACTGTCAGTACAGTATTTTTTACTGGCATTGCCTTATTTAAAAAGCGTCCCCTTGCTGTTGTTCGTTGTATTGTACACACGATGGCACCTCAATACATGTTGACCTTGAGCCGCCCGCCTTTATGACCTACGTGATAAAAGCTGTTTTCGCAGTTTAACTGTATAACCTGACATGTTGTCGTCTGTACCTACTGCTATGGAGTGAGGTTTTCCATAAAAATCACACTGACTTTGTGACACCTTATTATTCTAAAAGTTTTGAATAAGCTTTCTGAAGTTATACAACGTGTTACAAAAATACTCCTAATGCCGAATATGGTATTATATAGGGACCATCAAACAGTACAACTTTTACTATGGGACCAACTCTTAAATCGCGAATAAATAATCAGCTGCTTCATACATTTTGATATTTTCGATTTTAATTTTTGTATGGATTTTTTATCGCGATTTCAGAGTTGGTCCCTTAGTAAAAGTTGATCAGTTTGGTGGTCCCTATACACCATATTCGGCATTAGGGGTATTTTTGTAACATGTTGTATATTATACATATAAATTACTTCACGTAATTATGTTGATAATTTATAATGTATAGTATAGTATTTATAACGTATATCTACAGCTGTTTCATACAAAAATTAAAATCGAAAATATCAAAATGTATGAAACAGCTGATTTATTTTCGCGAGATCAGAGTTGGCCCCATAGTAAAAGTTGTTCAGTTTGATGGTCCCTATATACCATATTCGGCATTAGGGGTATTTTTGTAACACCTTGTATATGTTTATTATACGTGACAATTCTTGATAGAAGATGTATCATCATAGTGGAGTTAGGTCATGGTCGCTTGTCCTAGATTTAGGACAGTACTCCGAGGGTCGGTACGTACGACCTTCACGGAGATTCTGAAGCGTCGACGGGAAAATAAAATGTTCTGGGAGCGACCGTGCGAATAACACGAAAGTGTGTCAATGTGAAAGATTAAAATAATGCGTGGAAGTATTTTGAAAAGTTGGAAAATATTTGTCATATTTTGCTAATGGAATGCTGTAGCTTGTTTAAAACTAGCTCTATCTCTGAAACTATGGAATTGTTTAAAATAAAAAATAATTTGAATATTATTTAAAGTTCTTGGAACATGTTAGTACTGGTTCTACGTAAGATATTTTCAATAACTTTGCTACCGTACCTGACGAAACTTCCAAAAATGTTATTCACCATTCAAAATTCATAAATATAATTGTCAATAATAGAACAGTTTAGGCGAACATATGGTTTTCGTGCCAACTTTTAAAGCCCGATGACGCTGGAAGATTCTTTCGGGCTATGTAAATACGAATACAGAAACAGGCACAGGAAAACGACTTGTAAATTAACCTATTTGCAGATACCGATAGAGAAAAAAATATTATTATTAGGGCTAGTACCAATAGAGATCACGAATAGCACACTCGGACGATGGATGTTAAGGTATTTTAGACAATCTATGTCATAAATACCTTCATTCTCGCTCTAATTAGAATGACGGCTTAACTTAGCCGTTCGGTAGCTGGATAGCGGAAATGAAAGAGCAAGACAAAGCTAACCAGCAGCAACAATAATATCGAGTCTGAAACTCTGAAATCGCGAGTATCAACTTCCTTCCATTCGAATTCCCTAGCTAAAAGATTTGAAAATTTCATGTGATGATATATTACACTTACTAGCCTTCGCCCGCGACTTCGTCCACGTGGACATTCGGAAAATCCTTAGAGGGAACCTTTGACTGGAATTAAAAGCATCCTATGTTTTAAATTATCTGTGTGCCAATCCAAAGCCGTTCGGCCGTTTTAGAGTGATTGAGTAACAAATATCCAAACATCTAAACTTTCACTTCTATAATAAGAAGGATATTCAAATCTCGTTCCCGTATTATTTTTCTATACAAAATTAGGATCCACATTTCATCCCTTTAGGTGTTGAATCATGTCCACCGTGTTAGGCTTTATAATAAATGTAATTTTCCCAATCAACATCCCATAAGATCTCTATAACAACATCCATATCGATTTTTAGGTTTTTATTTACCCATTTACCCTCTAAAGTTGAATTTCGGAAAACCACGAAATACATGTTTGTTTATTTGTTTTTAGAAGTACTCCTACGAACTTTCAAGTTGAATTTAATTATTCTCTAATAAATGATTTTTTTCCATAAAAATTTTGAACCCCTATTTCTCCCCTTTAGGGGTTGAATTACAAAATATTCGTACTTTTTCCCTGTATGACGTTTGAGCTGCTTTCTAGGTCCAACGGTCTGGGCTGTGCGTCATAGGTCAATCGTCCTTCATGTTTTACCGTTATGTATATGTTTTGTCGTCAATAGATTTTATTTTGAAAAACAAAAAAAAATGTGTGTTTTATATTTTTGAAAAAAAAAATAGTATTATATTTCGGCGTGATGCGCAGCCGTGATACAGACCAGACAGAGAGACAGTCAAAAAAATATATATACAGTTTTGGCTTCCGTACCGATTATAGAGAGCCCTCCAAAAACATTATTAAAATATCTTCAATTAGACCTGTAGATATACAATATGTAACAAAAACCCTGTCAGATCCGAAAGGGGCATAAAGGTGTACCAATAATGTTAGCAAGAAAATTATTTAAAATCTTTTTTTGCTAATAATGAAAATTCTGCCGTAGTTTAAATTACACCTTTTGACGAACCTTTAGTACCCAAATCTCCCCGAAATGTGGGAAATTTTCAATGAGTCCCTATATTTTATCACTGTTCTGAAATTTTATGAAATTTTCAAATCTTTTATCACTGTAGCAAAACATCATGACGTCACTACTTCTCATAAGGTCATTCCGTTGTCAATGTTGCAATGTGAGTTCCCCTTTTTTTATTTTACCCAAGGAATTTTTTTTTACTCATTAATCAAAGAAGATTGCGTGAATAGAATCGAAACTAGATACCTAATAACCCCTTGGCGGATCGGACAAGGTTTTTGTTACATATTGTAGATTTTGCAATTTCGAAAGGATGTAGAGGACGAAATATCTTTAAAAACCATGGATCTGATATAAAAGAATTTATCTATAGCTGCCATCAGCTGCCATACTAAGTACAGCGCGAGATAGCCTTCTACATATAGGCACTTTGTGTATTATTAATACTGTTGTGCATTAAAGATTTCTTTGTCAAAAGTCGTAGATTTTTAAAGTGTTAATTGTTCTTATGCAAATTTGTAATATCAAAAATATTTACTTGTGTACTTACCCGCTTAAAAAACGATTGTCATATTATTTTCAATTGGCCATATTATTATTAAATAAATCATGGAAGACCATCCTCTATCTATATGAATCATGAGTGCTCCGAAATATATCTTTGTAGTTAGGTACCTATTGGTCAGAAATTATCTTGCTATTATTTCATTTTTGGTATCACCGTGTTATTTATCGTACCTACATTGTGAATTGTGATACTCGATGCGTGCCGAGTGCCGCTGATCCGAGCAAACTATGTAATTTTGTTATCTTATCGAGTTCGTTCACACTTGACATTCAACTTTTATGTCGTGACAATCATACATTATCCTCTATTTTTGTGAAGAATTACTTAATTTCGGATTTCAGTCAATACAAGCCAGTTAACATGTATGCAAAATGATCTATTGTACAGTGTATTTCCTGAGCGATTTTGCTTTTATAAGGCATAGGTCACCTTCAGAGTCAGTCACTACGCTTAGCCATTATCAAGGCGCGTCGATAGCACTCGCGTTACCTTGATAATGAAGAATCTAGGAATACATACCTAATCTCTCGAAGAGATAAGGTGTTGACAACGGCCGCCGGTGTTTTTAAAAGTATGTTTTCATTAATTCCAGACGCAGATGAGCGGTGACCGCGCCGGTTCACAGTGCGGTCTGACGTCGCTGCTGCCCATGTCGTGCCGCGGCCGCGCGGCGGCGTTCGCTCGCGACCTGCACTCGCGGCTGCGCAACCTCGGCGCTGCACAGGACGACGACTGTGAGAGTAGCTGGCTCGCACGCGACAACGCGCACCGCCCAGCCACCTCCGCCCAGCGCGACCTCGACACCTTCTACGACTTCGAGCTCGAATGTGAGAGCCCCTCCAGTCCCGTCGATGAATTCGACGCACCTTTTCCCGAACGCTCTCCCACCAACGACCAGGAACCACCTTTCTACGATGTCGACTCCGACCCTGAAATGAAAGAGCAAGCCAAATTTATGTTACAGCAACCGGATAAACATAGAAATGGATTCAAATACTCCACCGCCTTTTTTACAGACTGCTCACCGGTTAAACTGCAACCTGCTCCAAGAGAAAACGGGATTACAGATAAACCGTTATATTCAGCAATAACATTTGAAGGGTGTGCTCGACATAATAGCTTTGATGAAGTAGATAATGTTGCACTACCCTCAGCGTTAACGGAAACGGATAAACCGAGTTTGCCATTAAATCATAGCTCGATATTGGACAGTGATTCAGAATTCGAATCGGCTAAAAGCGATCCTTCCGATGGCGTTGATGAAGCGTCAGAAAGTGAAAATCACTTGGATAGCGATATCACTGAGTGTGTTGAGAACTTGTCTCTTACAGATGTCGAAATTCCTATTGAAGAGGAAACATCGATTGAATCAACAGACAAACCAAATTCTGAATGTAACGGGGACCCTAAAGAGCAGCTAGAAATTATAACCAGTGAAGTTCCTGCCGATAAGGAAGTTTCTCCTGCTCCCGAAATTGAACTATCACTTTTAAACACACAAGGTAAAGATGATCATGATGAAGAAGATGATAGGCCGCAACGAGTGCGACGTTGTTCATCGCTCAAAACAGGAAAAACGCCACCTGGCACGCCTGGCCGCAAAAAAATTGTTCGATTCGCTGATGTTTTAGGCCTAGATTTAGCAGATGTTAAAACTTTTATGGATGAAATTCCTGTTATCCCTAAGTCTGCTTACGACGACCTCACGGGTTGCGATGTACAAAGTTCACCTCCAGTGCGTAGCACGCCTCGTTTAGGTACTCTAACGCTAGTCCCTCTCTTCCAATTGCCAGTAGACGTTACGGAAAAACTTGAAAAGTTTAGTGTGTGCCTAGAAAGTGCGCGGGTCTGCGACGGTGTTCACGTCACTGTCTGTGGTTCAGTAAGAGTGCGCAATTTGGACTTTCATAAAACTGTGCACATACGGTACACGATGAACAATTGGAAAACGTACACTGATTTACAGGCGACGTATGTTCAGGGTTCATGCGATGGCTATTCCGACCGTTTCCAGTTTGTGTTATACGCACCGTGCATATCGTCTGGTCAGCGACTGCAATTGGCGGTGCGGTTCCAATGCAAGGGTCAGCAATTTTGGGATAGTAATAGCGGGGCTAATTATAGCTTCGATTGTTTGGCTCTGGGTGCAAACGGGCAACAAGGGCCCTCGCCACCTGGGCCACTTCACCCGACCGTAGACTGGCACCCGTCGTTCTACTGACACGGTACAAGATCACCGGAGAGGTGAAGGCGGAGCGAGGCGAGAGTCCCAAAGCAGGGGCGCGGCGGGCGGGCGCGGAGGCCGCGGCTCCGGCGCCAGCTGCTGGCGACATTCCTGTGCCTGTTCCTAGGGATCAGGAGAGTGGACGGCGATAACTGGATCAATGAGGCTTGAAGAGAAAGCGTTTTTGTGATATAAAGTAGTTTAGTCGTAGATTAATACTACAACGAGCGAACGACTCGTTTAGAGTGCCATTTGCAATAGGTAACGATTCATGTTTCAATAAATAACGTGAACTTCCGAAATTTAATTTTGTTGCGAGGAGGAACGTCCATGAGAATTGAGAGGACATTAAAACAGCTGATGCGGCGAACTGCCAGTGCCGACAAGGAACAGGCTGCCTATTGTTATTGTACATAGTATGACGGACGAATTTGAATGATATTGATATTTTAATACGAATTTTATAAGTAATCTATTAGTTATGTAATTATTAATTTCAAATTATGTACAGAAGCATCACCTAAGTAGTTAGAGGATTTTATTCACACGGATGTCTTAACTATATAGGTATTATGAGTAGGTAGTCGTGAAGACATAATGTCATCCAGCTCGTTAGATTGTTACGATGTTCCCTATGTTTAATTATAGAATTCCTGTGTAAACGGGTGAGGAGATTTTTATGAGATGAACCACTGAACTCCTCCTAATATTTAAATACTATAAGGAGATTGTCTAATTACTGTTTTATATTATCACCTATAATAATGATGTTATGCCTAATTATATTTTATATTTTTATATAATATAAACATTAATGCATGACATATTTTCCTACACAAGAACTGATAGATAGTCATATTAATTATTGTTTCAGTTTCGAGGATTTTAATAAACAAGACTTTTAGGGATATCTAAATTATTGTTACTTATAAGCCATATTATACTATTACAATTATTTATTAGACCGTTTTCTATTTTATGTGTACCTGAATTCTTATAATGTGGCCATATTAATTTTATGAACCGATTCGTGAGAGCGCTGGCCTATCAATTATATTATAATGATATTATCGTTATTTGAGCCCTGTTTTTTTATTCAATAACTTCCTACCTAATAAATTAATGAAGATAATTTTACCCATGGTTTTTTATTTAACCTTAGATTGGATTTTCAATATTATTGGCCGAGCGAGCGCTAAGCGCGACTGAAGCAGTCGTTTCAGTATTTCTCAATCGATTCTTTTGAAATTTTGTGAGCACGTTTGATAATTATATAAATTTTTTGTCGATTCAGTTTTCGAAATAAAAAATAAAATATTTAAGCCATTTCAATAATGTTCAAAAATGCAAGATCTACAGCTCACAAAGCCATTGTAAGTAGGTATTTTATCTTCTATAGGTAGGCAGTAGGTAGGTGGTTCGTTTTAACGAGAGACAAAGTCAAAATTGTTACAATTTGATATTATCTTTAAATACTAGCTTACAATTTCAATACATTTAAATAAACGTAAGATTATATAAAAATTCTAAAATGATTAGAAAAGGAATTCAATTTTATGTCATGATTTTTTTTTATAATTAAAGATCGATTTGCTTATTAGGTCTCTTGTTAAAACGTGAATGACGATGAGATGAATAAGAATTTTCTCGAAAGAAATAGCCAAAGCATATGCGGGAGAAAATCCATGACGTGACAATACCCCTTGACCTTTTGAGTCAAGGTTTTGAATTTAATCGGTAGGGACATATTTTTAATTCAGTGATCAATTCCTGATTGTGTGATTTGTTCCCGAATATTGCCCGAATGTAATTCTGTACTGCTATCGGCTTCATTTGACAGATGGATGAGACACTTTGCTACTTTTCTTTGGTAAGTTTTTATTGATGCCAATAAGAAGTGGCAATGTGTCACATGAATCTGTCAAATGCGATAGCCATGCCGACGACACTTGTGCGGTAAACGAAGTTCAGGCAAGCTTTGATTTGACAGATGGATGTGATAAATTACTACTTCTTTTTGGCACAAATAAAAACTTACCAAAGAAAAGTAGCAATGTATTACATCCATGTGTCAAATCAGAGCGATTCGATAGCAATGTAAGTTACGCGATAGAACCCCATTATGGGAAAGACATAAGCTAACATTTAGCTCCTGTCAATACCATACATTGTCATTCTGTTCTACTAGCTTTAATTTTAGTAGAATGTCCATTTGAGTAGGGGCTGGAGCTGGGGGGCTGTCGGCATCTCATGTTGACCTTGAGACCGCCTTTATGCCCTACGTAATAAAAGCTGTTTTCTCAAGTGCTAATACTATTATGTATTCTGTGGTATAAGAAATAAAATATTGCGAACGATGAAACAAATAAAACTTCATAACAGTTTCAATTTAAATTCCTTAACAATTTATTCATATTTAAGGCGAAATATATCACATTCATTGGATGATATCGAAATAAATATTCTTTATCTTAACGTTTAATGCTTATAATAAACGTGTTTACATTATAAACGCAAACAATAAAGTATTGTTTCAAGCAGAGAGAAAGTTATCTTCACGTCTCACCTTCATACAAATAAAGACTTTATGAAGGACGACACGACGTAAGTAAATGTCTGTTTATGTTACAAATATTATCGGACTGCTCTCATTATAAGTGTATATAAAATAATTGCCTGTGTCAATACAATATTCGACGTTTTTATATTTAATCAATTAGGACCGACTTTGTAATTTGTATTCAAGCTCTTCATAAAAACAATAAATATTTTTTACACCAAGCAAAATGTCTAAAGCTGGCAAGACGTGGTTTCAAGTTCACAATTACTTTTACTTCATTCAAAGTAGGTAATATTGAGTTTTGAAACTACGACAGTTCACTTATGACAAGTGGTGTTTGATAATAAAATACAGCGCAGCATCAAGAAAGAGCTAGTTTGTTAGTTCATAGGGTTTAATCGGATGCATAGATAGCTCGTTCGAGTAGCAAGTACCAATAACTTAAAACAACCAACCAACTAAGTACCTAGTTATATTTACAAAAAAACAGAGCATATTTTCGAACTATCACAAGTTATGATGAATTTAAAAGATGTTACTATAAATAAAATTTTACAAATTTAGAAATGGTATTCTTGAAATAGGTATTCTTGAAATTCGTTGGTTTTTTCAATTATGGATTAGCACCAAAATGTATTGAATTTTCTTACTTACAATAAAGGCAGTCGTATATAGAAAAAAAAACAGCTACCTAACAGAAGTAACATCAATTTTATTTACAACAATAATTTTAACAATTTTAGGGTCTTTCAACAATCAAATAATAACTTAGTACCTACCTAACTAATAAGAAATTGTATCGACCAATCGCGAGAACTTAAGTTTTTAGACGCTTAAAGTTAAGTGTAATACTTATTGATGTAAGAATCTCATTTAGTCAACATTCATCATTAACAGTCATGCCTATTGCCTATGCTGATCAAGGGTGAATCCAGTCTTCGAGCCAGGGGATGGTCACAAACAAGGAATATAATTAAAGAATAGACAATATACAATGTATGTAATTTAACTATATACAACAGACAGAAGCGACCAACTTCAGAGCGCTTTCGGTACAAAACGATGTATTTTGATCTGTAAAATTTACGCTTTACCATACATTCTCGAGTGAAGTTGCCGCAGATCACTGTCTATTGTTAATTTAATCGCATTATACGTGGGCGGCCGCATTTTAGAAAAATAAAAGAGGATGGCCTAGAAGGGGAGGGAGGAGGGGGGGGGGGTTTGGTCATGACCTACGTGGCCCTCCCTGGATCCGCGTTGATGTTGATAGCAAATCCACAAGCTTACTTAATATAAAATTAACTATTTGTAAAGCATTTTATATACATCGTTCCGATAAAGCTTTAAACACTTTCATTACGAAATTCTTTTTAAAAAGTTGGTATTTTTAAGACTTCATATTTTTTCAATAATTCTGATTAAGTTTAAAAAAGTTTAAAACAGTTGGTATTATGCTGTAATAATGTCACAAAACAAAAGTTTCTTACGAAGAGGCATCAGGAACTTAAGTAAGGTTTTAAGTTCGGTTATAATAATACAATTATAAGCAATCAAGTTTCTTCGGAGTATTGTGTTTCAAAATAAATGTATTACCTTTCTTTCTTTCTTAAAATGTTTTTTTTGCATGTTCCCGATTCTTTGTCATAATTGGATCCAATCCAATGCCTTCAGATTCCTATGCCAGTTCTTGCCTTTACCTAATGAAAAAACAAAAGTATGTGCAACTTGATGTAAGTAATCGAAAAAAAAAACGGCCAAATGCGAGTCGGACTCGCGCACTAAGGGTTCCGTACCATTATCTCAACGGCAAAAAAATCATGTCTGTTGTATGGGAGCCCCCCTTAAATATTTGTTTTATTTTAATTTAATTAATTATTTTTAAAGTGAATTAAATATTCTGTGAATATTTCAAGCGTCTACCTGTTGCCATTATCAATATCGAGCAAAAACGAGCAAAAAAAATCACGTTTGTTGTATGGGAGTTGGGAGCCCACTTAAATATTTATTTTACTCTGTTTTTTAAGTATTTGTTGTCAACGGAAATACATAATCTGTGAAAAATTCAACTGAGTAACTATCGCGATTCATGAAATAGACAGCCTGGTGACAGACGGACAGTCAGACAGACGGACGGACAGCGGAGTCTTAGTAATAGAGTCCCGTTTTACCCTTTGGGTACGGAACCCTAAAAAGAGACAATTTTAGTTACCGCGTTTACTGAATCTGATGGAGTTTTAAAGTTATTTAACTTTCATGTAGGCAATAGTTTCAAACTAAAGATAATGAAATAAACCACTGTATACATAATCAAGTCGTGGGTAAACTGTACGTGAATAAGTAAATAATAAATTCTAGCACACAGGCTCTGAATACGATGAACTCTCTTAATTGAAGATAAATATTTGAGTGCTATTTTAACGAACAAGAGCGTGATGAAAATGACTTGAATAACAGAATTTGCGAAATTTTTCTTTACTTCGTGTTACTGGGCTATTTTATTTTTATATTAGAACACCATTTAAGTGACCGGTATGAGCAAATTAGGTGTAAAAATAGATTTAAATCTTTCTTAAAGTAAAACAAATTAAAGTTTAGTGCCTGAGTATATTATTTTAAAGTTAGATAAAAATAAAATCAATACAAAAAACACGATTGCCCTCCAAAAACGAACTAAAAAGTTAAATAACAATGTCGTTGCAGTCGGGGGACCATTTTGTAGAACAATTTTTAATCAAGGAGGTCACCCGACTGCAATGACACTTGTTATTTAACTTTTTAGTTCGTTTTTGGCAGGGCAGTCTTGTCTTTTATATTTTTAAATTTATTTATTTTTATTTCACACATTTTAGTGAAAAAATATATAGTTTTGGAATGTGCTCATCAAGGCCTTTCATTTGATGCCCATATTGTAATAATTAAAGAAAAAATAATAATTCACATTTGAAAGTGGCGTAGTGCAGACGCCATATTGATTAAAAAAATATATATAGCCATTGTCATTCGATATGATGTAAGGATTCTAACCATACCCCATACATTCAAATCCGTTAAGGCATTTAGAAGTTATGGCGAAATAAAAAAAATCACATATCTACCCACATACAATCATACATGAACCCTGAACTGAACACATTACACTCTCTGTTTTTTTGGGCAGTCATGTAAAAAGACAAAAACAATTTTTTTAATCATAATTTAAAGATTACAAATAATTTATGTAACAAATTCGGCTAAAACATTGCTTTTCGTCGGTCAACTCAGTCATCGCTGAACGCGCAACCATTATAACATGTTGTGGCTTCTGACGGCTTTAAAACTAAATTATACACGATTCAATGAAGAATGTATAAAAACTGGCGTCGTTTTCGCTCTAACACTGTTTCTTGCGCTAAAGCTATTTCGTTTGCTCGGCGCCATTTTGTTAGGCATTCTTTAGTGCTCTTCTAGTGGGATCATTAAATTGTGGCCGCCGAGAGAATGCTCTTCTGTCAGAATTTATAAGTTCCATTAAATTTTTTTCCGGTTGACAAGTCAAAACGCATTCTCTCGACGGGCATACTGTAAAGAGTTCCGATGGTCACCATTGCGCTCTTCGTTTCCAGTGCGAGTAGAAGTCAGCGCGAACTATTTGTTTGTCAGCCTCCAATACATAAGAAACTAATTATTTATACCTACACGTTTCAATAAAGAATGTGTCAGAAAATGGCGTTCATCCATCTCGTTCTTACATCTTTAGTGAAACTAGTAATGGGATCACTAAACAGTTCCGAGCTTTCTTTGCGCCCTTCATCTCCGTGCGGTGCGAGTAGTGTGGAGAGTAATATTGCAGAACTCGATCACCTTTATGAAGTTGGCGCTAACTATTTGATTAACGGCCTACGACATATAAAAAAAACTAAATTATGCAAGTTTCAATGAAGAATATTAAAAAAAATGTGTCTATCCGTCTCACTCGCTAAAGGTATCGTAGTCGCCATTTTATTACGAATTCTTTAGTGAAACTACTAGTGATATCACTAAAGAGTTCCGGGTCTCCTTTGCGCTCTTCGTCTCCGTACGGTTCTCGTAGTGGGGAGAGTTATGGAAGGGTCTCTCAATGCGCGCAGCTGCATGTGCAGGCGTTGCTTGCAGAACTCGTAGAACTCGATCTCCCTCGTGAAGTTGGCGCGAACTATTTGCTTGACGGCCTCTGAGACGGGCGGCTTGAACGCGTTGCGGTTTATCCGGTTGAAAGTGTTGAGTTCTTCTGCAAATTTCAAGAAAGTTTGGATATTATTGGGCAAATTATGGACCATCTATCCAGTATCCACCCACCTGCCGGAGAGGGGAAACAAAGACAGTTTGTGAAGCGAGAAGATAATTAGGTTCTGCTTTATTGTAGCCACCCTTATCTGCATTCACTGCATATACCTACCATATGCAGTTAATGCAGTTAAGGGCAGACTTACAAGCCTTTTATGGTTGCGAGTTGATAAACGAGGTGCAACAATTTTTCTATATTAAGTGAATACAAGTTGCATACATAATTTATTTATGATACGATACGAAACAACATTCTTTCGATTATGGCGGTTATTCCATGTAATAGGAATGGATGCTATGCTAAGATAACGAAAGTTTGAGCAAATATTAAGTGTGGGTTTTTGCCTGTAGTAAAATTGAAGGAGCATGGTCCAGTAAACTGCGGTCAGTGCTGGAAACAACTATCAATTTAAATTAAAATCTTTTATTTGCACTATACACAAATGTGTATGACGCAAGTGTCTGGCGCATGCAAGAAAAACGTATTAATAAAACAGCTGTATTAATAATGAAATATCTGAGTGTCATGACACGAGATAAACATCTTAGTTATTTGTCAAAATCGTCTGACAAACAAAAATCTAGAACAGATTTAATACTTACCTACCATCATTTTAGAAAATTTTCTGAGTTCAGAATTACAACTTTTATAATGAAAAATTGCACTATACCCTTGATCTACATCGACCTACGACCGTGGGTTTTGAGGGGTTCTAGTAGCTAGACAAAACAGCCATTGAAGGCCTATTCCCCTTGTTCCCCACTGGAGTTCGCCCTTGAAGCTGCAGTGTAGTGGATTAGATTTGCCGATGTTAGTGCCACATTGGCACGAGCATCGGCATATTATATTGTTCATTGATGCTTTAAAAGGACCTCTTTGACACAATAACAAAACCGACAATGTGTGATGTACCTATTGGTCAACGTAGGGGCCAAAGTAGATTTCATGTTCTCCAGCGCACCACATACCTACTGCTGCATCATACAGCATACAACTAATAGCAGCGCTCACCCCAGTAGAGCGGCAGCGCGCCGCGGAAGAACCGCGGGATGTAGCGCTCGAGCGCCAGCAGCGTGGAGTTCATGTCCTCCAGCACGCCCACCACCGCATACTGCTGCTCCACCACGCGCTTAGCGCGTTGCAGCGCTTCCACGCTGTTGAACGGCCTGCAAGGACATCAATATTAGTTTTAGGGCGGTCTCCATCTTACGCCAATTCGGGTGCGATTGCGAATACTTACCGCATGCAGTTGGACCGCATAATGCTTTTTTCTTTAGTAAGTATTTTTTATGTGAAACAGGCGGCCGGATAAGAAATACTAAGAAAGGGCCAACTGTATACGGACGGAATACGCACCTGCACCTGTATCCGCGTAAGATAGAAACCGCCCTTAGATAGATTGAGGCCTATGATGATACGCCTCCGTGTTCGCAGAGTACCAGTGTTACCAGGTACACGGTAATTACCGTAGAAACACGGTATTTTTGGCTAAAACACGGTCTACGGTAATGATTCACTACCGTGTACCGTGTATATTATCAAAATAATTATTAAAAAACATTTACTTCTTTTGGCGTGGCAGTACTTTTTGTTGTTTCGGCAGTAATGCCGGAATTACGCAATACGAGTACAACTAAATACAAAAGATTTTACAATTGCCAGCCAGCCGTTAACCCATCCACATATGAAAATTGGTCATGTAGGTAATAATAGAATGTTTAAACAATGTTTTTTTTAAATAAAATATCGAAATTTCTTAATAGTTTTCCTTATATTTTACACGGTAATTCTACTGTATTTTTTAAATGTACGCACGGTAATTTGAGCCTGAAACACGGTATTTTTAATCTGTCAGCACGGTAGTTTATATTTTAATCTGGTAACACTGCAGAGTACTCACAGAACTAGCGCACCCAGTCTGGCGTCGTCTGACTGAGTGCGATTTTCAGATGGACAAACAAAACTGGATAAAAGATTTTTACGTCGAAATCCTCGAAGTATTTTGATATTTAGACTCTCAACTTTTGCTTGTGGCATGGAAATTAGGATCTAAAATGACCACTCTTCTTAGGGTTGAGAGATTACCTATCAAATATAGGAACAACCCTAAACTATGCATTTTTTTAAATTAATATCACTTACGTGCACTGCGGCTCGTGTCCGCAGAAGAAGAGTGTCTGGCGGCGGTGGTCGCCGATGCCCTCGTGCGTCTCGCCCTCGATGTAGCGGCACTCGCGGTCGCCGCTCAGCACGCACGTTTCAAAGTCCTGGAACGTATACAAAAATAAGGAAGCGTTTAATAAAATATTAAGACATACGATGGCTTGTATGAAATATAACGAATAAAGATGGAAAAAATGTTGTGATATGTGTCATATTAAATAATATTTGAACGAAACCTTTGGCGCCTGAGTCAGACTTGCACTTGTCCGATCTTATTATGAACACATAATGTAAACCGTTTCTTTCTGGTAACAGCGGTCCTCAAATTTTTACGATCCAATTATAGAGCTGTCTACGATATTAATTACTAACGTACTTTTTTGTTGACAACAAACAGATTTTTCTGATTTACAGTTACAACTTTTTTTAAACAATCCCCTATCTATATTCTAACCTCGAGCTGTTATAACTTTCGTTCCCATATCAAAATGAAACGTTCGTTCCGCTACATTTAATTTTAATAATTTGCTATTTAGATTCTGAGAAGCAAAACTAATGGATTCCTAACTAACAGTCATCTTCGTTTAGTGTTAGTTACGGCCCAAGTGTATAGACAAAAGGTGTGAGCGAAATACCAGCGAAGATATTACGAATAGCTGTTTCTAATCTCTAATTAAAACGTCATCTTTTTTGTTGGCTTAAAACTAATTTATTTTTTGCGTTCCCACTAACTAGACACTCAACATTGTCAGGGCAGTAACTACACGAAGTTTGTACGCAAACACCATTCAACAATGGGAATAATTAACTAGGAAAATCCGCACTCGACTTGTGCAATAATCGATACTATTTATTTTCATAAGAGGCCGGTGTGAACTGTCAGTTCAATAGCTGCAGGCCGACAGGATAATGAAGCAGTAACTTCCCGAGTTTAAGTTCTATTTTATTATGACAGTCAATGACTGGAACTGTGAAAGGATGCTAAATGTCGATGTCGTAAAATAAACTCGATTAAACTTTACCCAGTCAACAAGACAGATCCACTTGTTCAGCTGTTAGTTGAAAACTGTAAAGTCAAAAGCAAATCATTCTTTTCACTATTTTGAAATTGTAACAAGATTTTAGATGTCGAAGATTGAGGTAGGGACGTTCGATAGCGAGTCATGGTGCGTGAATCAATAGTAGTAACCTTTGCTTAACATCGCCCCCATTCTCGAATTCAATTTGCCACTACACTACAGATCTTGTCGATCTGGATCGTGATCATCGATTTTTTCCACGCTGCGTCACAGTCGTGACCATAAAATCTGAACTTCACTCCAATTATAACGGGATATCATTCTAAAATAAAAAGACATCAATCCGGGATACCTATTGATTTTTACCATCACTGAAAAGACACGACTACCGGTCATTGTTAACGATATCGATCTCGTTACTGTCAGATGAACAAAAAGACATCATTGACATCGACGACGGTAAAAAAGTTAAAGATAGACACGAAATAAAATAGTTGTTTTTCAAATTACACCGAATAAGAGGCTCGGTGGTAAAAACACATGAGCTCGACTATTATCGCTCGTTCACGAACACGATTTGCACGGTTTTTTACGTTCAGGGATCAATACAGGCGTTGTTAGCGCGCGCACGTGATCGATTGTCGAGCGACGGATCCGCAAATTGGCATAGGGCGATCCGATCAATGAGATAATGAACGACATGAGAAGTGCCTATAAATGAGAAGTGCTCGAGGGCTTCATTTATAATAATGCAATCAACCTTTTTTTCTCATAGCCTTCAGTCACGAGACCCCATGAAATAAGACATCATTGATTTCAAGATAGTCTTTGCGTCAAACAAATGAGTCTATTTATAAATATTGCATGAATAAGGAAAATAATGGCTTTTAGTCACTTGTCTTGACGGAGTTGTTTAATCTGAAAGTACCCTAAGCATAGGTTTGTTGGACTTACATGTACTAATCGATCGATCAATCGATGATCGTCATTAGTGCTTCACTCACATTTAAGTAGTTAGTGGCTTTTTCCTTAGCTACACATTAATAAGTAAAACATAAATTAGTAAATAGGAATTCAGCAATTTAAGATTAGCGATATTGCTAAATTAATCTTGAAATAAACTTACAACCCGGTCAAGTTAACTCGACACCTGAGTCAAAAGCGTCGTTTTCTTATAATAGTTTACCTATTGTGCTGCAAGTGCTGTTACCATGTTCTACAATTCCACTACCATATTGCCTATTTAATCTTAACCATTAATTACACAGCCAGTAACGTATCAGAACCAGTCGTCTCGAGCGGAAAAAAATCATTCGAGCCAGGTGCCGAGTTAACTTAACCGTGTTATAGTAATTTGTCTGGCTGTAAAAAATGTACTTTAGATACCTTTAAACGATATGGTCATGGTATTATATGACTTTTATTTAGTTATTAACAACATACCTTCTTCAACCAGGCCGGGTCTGGCAGCGGAAGGTCTGGGAATGCTCGCTTCCTCTCGACGTAGTACCAGGGGGCTCTGACGTAGTAGTACCATGAGATCACTCGTTCCACAGGATCCCTGACCACGTTCACGTAGATAGGCGATGGAAACCCAAACCTGGAATCAGTATGGACTGTGTAAAGTTCGGTAAATATTTAGGAAAAGGTAACTAGATTACTAGTATATAGATGCGGCTTACCCTGAGCCTATCAAAATTTTACATATGCAGCTTAGCGTTCAATTTGACAGTAACAATAAAAAAATCTTTTGGCGTAATTCAAATGAAAAGTAACTGAATTAAAACAAACCGGAGCCTGTGAAACAGAGCATCGCAGCTCATGAAGATTTTAAAATAGCCTCGAACATTGAAGAAAGTATTCTAGTATTAGAGTAGAAACTTATAAAAATAATATGGTTTAGTTTAGTATAGAAATTAAATGAGGACGACTAAACTCAACAAAAGAGATAACGATAAGAGTCTTATCTGCTCATTGGTTTTACATCAGGTGCAGTGCTCAAAGATGATACTTTCACTAGAGCCATTGTTCGAACACAAAAACTTGCCAAAAGTGTCGTGCTCTCATTTTCCTTGTATAGGAAACAATAGGATGACTGGATGCACGTGGCGTTGTGCAATTATCGGTAATAAGGGAACGGTCGTTAAGCCTAAGGCTATAAATGTTCTGATGCATTAATCATGTCATGCTGGCATCACGCCCCGATTATGCCAATACGTTTCAGTTACAGTTGTGATTGATGTTTTAGTGTTTTTTAACGAAGCTTGAAATTAAGGTGGTAATACTATTTGTTCAAAACAAGACGAAAAAACTTGTCTTGAAAGAAACCCTAAAATTAACTGACATAATAAATCGTAACATTTTAAGATTAAACGTTTGTCTGTCTATCATCAGATGATAAAGTTTCCACTACCAAATAATCCTTATTCATTTCTTTTCTTCGTTATTTGTTCCATTGAAGGTTATGAAGGTTATGCGCAACTTGATAAGAGTGGAATCGTTTCCAGTTTCGTTACATACCTTGTGAAGTTAGTATAGCAAACGTGCTTGATGTAGGAGGCGGGCGGAGTATGCGCGGACACTACGCTCACCAATACCTGCTGGTCAGCGGGCGCCAACCGAATGGTCTCCACCCGTTGCACTGCGTCTCGGTGAAACCCTAAAAATGAGTTAGGTTAGGTTAGGTTAGGTTTATAGGTATGTTATATCTACTATTGTACCAAGGGCTCTTAATTATTAGTGGTGGAGAATTATTAATGGTGGCCTTCGGCCTATATAGATTTAAAAATCCATGTTTGTATTATTATACTTAAAATGTCTGTCTTTTTTAAATCGATCGAATGATTACAGTAGAATGAGAATCTAAACATCAATTCTATATTTCTTCTGCGATGTTTTTAAAATTCTCCAATAGTTAAATCATGAGTATTTTTCACAATACAGGTTTAATTCTAGGTTATAACAGTTTTATATCTAGGATGATTGCATGTCTTGAATGGGTGCGGTTTCCATCGCATAAATTTTTTAGCTAGGTTTGGCATAACAGGTATGGCATAAAGTCTTTTCGCATTATGGAATATTCACATGATGATATATTCGCATAATGGTTTCATTGGCATAACGATTACTTGTACTTATTTCATTTGGCATAAATGTTAAACGCATAACTTTAACACGCATAATAGTAATTTAACATAATATACAAATGGCATAATTTATTACTATAAACTCCATAGTCATTATTTGATTATCACTATAAAAACATTTGATGTACTAGTTATGTTAGGACCTTTGGTAAACAGACGATTAGGTGCAACGACGAGCGAGCGTAGCGAGCGAGGAGGAGGTTAGGTTCCATTGCCACCAACAACGCCAGAAACGACCTGCTGGCGTGTATGCATTATGCCACAAGTTGTTATGCTAATAAACGTTATGATTATTAGTATTCGTTATGGGTAAAAAAAAATGCGATAAAATTTTATGCGTTTTGATCAATATGATATTAGTATTTATGCGAAAAAAAAGTATGCGTAAACGTTTATTCGATATTAATGTTATGCGAATTGATCATTCTGCAAAAATACTTATGCCGTAATATATTGTGACCTCAAACTTTATGTGGACCCTTCTGGAATATATTCGAAATGAGATTACTAATAGCATCTTAATTATGTTTGCTACCAATGAAAGTGTTATGTAATTAATTTGAAGCGATAAAACATTTTTATAGATGTATCATGTGATATTTTTCCTATGATTGACGTTTACCTTCATGCTAATTAATACTCGATTGTTTGCTTTGTTATCTGCATCTGTTACTTAAGTATAATTACTGTTACCACAAATAGCTCAGTGATTTAGTATTATTATATATTCTGTGGTGGAAGTAAAAAAATAACCACGACTTATATTTCTTGACCGGAACTTTAATCGTTTGTGTTATGATAAATCTATCTGGTATAAATATTACAGGAACACTCATTGAGTGGCAATGACCGAAGTGATGCTTTCAAAATTGATTTGTTATCATCGTCTATCTTCATAAAGAATCATTTCTGCAAACATCTTAAGTCTTGCACTACATTAAAAGAAATGAATCACAGTTTCGCTTTGTTATACCTGGAATAGGATGCCGTTATATTCCTATTCGAACACCGAGCACTTATTCATTTCGGTTAGCATTCTATGTAGTAGAGTATTTCCGCTGGCTCAGTTAAGAAGACTGTCAAAAATTCCTCAAAAATACCCTACCGGGCAC
The DNA here is from genome assembly GCA_963556745.1 of Catoptria pinella. Taxonomy (NCBI): domain Eukaryota; kingdom Metazoa; phylum Arthropoda; class Insecta; order Lepidoptera; family Crambidae; genus Catoptria; species Catoptria pinella. The sequence goes on from OY750771.1 coordinate 5,060,333, forward strand.
CTTGGCTATAGAAAAAATACTTGGTTCTTGGCTCTCTTTTGTCATCCAGCCATAGGTAAATCATTACTTTTAAGCTAACATAATGCTGCCATTAATAAAAATGTTTAGCGTAGGGTTACTGCCACATAAGCAGAGGGCTTATGCCAAGAGTGATGACTTCCTCCTAAACAGTTTGAACCACTCACCGAACTGGTTCCGTATGGCTAACCGCCGGAGCAGTTCCATGAAGGTCTGGCTGCCGACCTTGGGCACGCGGTTGAAGAACAGCAGCTCGGTGGCCGCACGCGCTGTGTTGTTCAGCTCCCATGGCTCTGGCACCAAGAGCTCGTCCAGGTAATCCTGTTCTTCTTGGTGGGACTCGTCTGGCTCTGCTTCTAGCGTCCGCTGAGGTTTACTGCGCTCCTAGAAAAGGGAAGATGGTACTGAAGTACATCCGCTGTGTGGCGTCCAGCAGAGTAGAAAAGCACCACCGGCACAGAATATATAAGAGTACTAAATGTACAGAAGCCCATCAAATAATAAGCTACTCTCGCTGCACGGCAATAAAGTACAATTTCAAATTGCACAGCACTGCGTGCCTATTATTATAATCACCTCCGAAGCCCTTCTTTTTCTGTCGCTGTCGCGTAGCTCTATCGCGTAGCAACGACACAATACATGACATCCTTCGTGCGCTGGCTCGACTGTTTCAGCCGCGAACAGTAGGCTAATATAAAAGTTTAAGCGCGGAGTGAGACCCCCCTGCCACCGGCCCTTTACACACTAGGATGGTCTTAGAAGCCGACAAATCACTTAGAGGTAAGTATATCTAACACCTCATTGAACCAAAAAACAGGCAGCAGCGTGTTCCGATGAAAATTATCTAACAGTAGTGTGTTCTTTAAGTTATATTACAAAACTAACTTCGGCGTTCGTTCGTTTGACTCTTTCGCTATTCGAAATATCATAACATAACACACATCATTGATACTAACAGGACGCATCTTAACAACGATTAAAAAAAAGGGAAAATCTCAACGCGATATAACTTATTAAGCTTAGTGAGTATGCGCTTCGCTATCAATTATTTCAAATCTATTCTTCAGTTTATAGTATCCATAGCTTCACGATCCTGGACTTACAATAGATCGCCCGGGGACAGCAATCAGCTCTGAATCGAAACTACAAGCTGCGAGCATCCAATCGTTACATTAGGCTTAATGATCCTTGCATATTTTCAACGTTACTAAAGATTTATAGTATCATAATGAGACGGTACTGGACAATACGACAAAAAATATTTTGTCAAAAACAAATATTTGACAAAATATTTTTTCTCGTATTGTCCATTGCTGAGACAGGCAACGCATTTTCTTGTATGGGGAAATTGGAAAAAAGTAGTAGAAAAACACTTTTCTCTTCGTTTTGGAGATATTGTTGGTAAGTAAACTAAAGAACCTTAGCTTTAATCTTACACAACATGTGAGTTTTCGATACATTATGTACTTAATTATGATGAGAGTGCCACTTTGAGGTATATAGGGGCCTTAATAGTAATATTGACTTACAGCGCCGGTGTGCCTCCGTAGAGCATTTAAGGCTTCTTTGTATTCTTGCGCCGACGCAAAGGCCTGTTCACTGCGGTCTGTTTGTGTTCCTGAAAAAAAACACAAAACTGATAAATAACCTTATTTTTATCTTGAATCTATATTATGACTGATATGATGAAGAAAGTGAAACATAATAACAGTAACAGTATGGTAATAGCATATTTCCCGGCTAAGTATTATTAAATGCTTAAAAGGTAGCTAAAGCCATTCAAGCTTCAACATTACGTTGTCATCATGATTTTCGAGAATTATCTGTTCAGTGACATCATTTTTTTCTGGATGCGATCGTGAAGCCGCAGCCCCGTTTTTCTTTTTTTTTAAGTTCGCAATGGTTCGCTTAATTTCGTGTGTACAGAAAAAGCGTTTCGCGACAGCCGGTATGATTCGTCAAGGCCAACGGCGACTGACGACTCTAGAACTAATCGGTCGAAGTAAATTACCACTTGAACTTATAAAGGACGCACTAAATTTAATAAGAAAGCGAAAAGTATTGTAGAGCCAAGATTGTAATTTCAACATAGTTAAACATACCTAATTTTAAAGTTATTCTTTAAAATTTCTGTATTATTTTGTTTGTATGTCTGGGTATCTATGTTATTGAATTACCATTAAGTTAATCGCGGTGTAAGCAACTTTAATAAAAAGTTTCAAAGGCTAACTTTAAACTTGAAACTGAGAGCACTATTTTGTTATGAGAGCAAGCAACACTACTACTTTACAGTGGTTAAATCATTCTTAAAATTAACCGTAGGTAAGAAAAAAACAAATTTCTTGCAACATAATAATAATATGGAAGAAGAGTAGTAACTGATGAACCAGAGATATGCGAGATACCACTTAGGTTAAAGTTTCTCTTGAAAATACATCCAAATAATGGACAATGAGCTGTAAAGCGTTTTCACATGAAGCGAAAATGGGCTTATTTCTTTTATTTCTCAACGAGTTCTTTGTTTTGTTTTATGTTTTTAATAATTTATCGGTCAAGAAAATTAAAAGTGGCGAAACAAGTTTCTCGCCGAGTTTTAAGTGTTAAACGTTCTTACGTGCGTTTGCATTGGAAAGTTTATATAAGTCTTGGACTTTCGCTACACGGCTTACAAGATGATCCTTTTAGATTACGACGCTTGTAGAGTTCAGGGTTTTAAGGGACACAACAGTATTATTTATAAGAAACATCACTTCTTTCTAATAGAACTAGTTGGCACGGTTTTAGAAGGTATTTAATTTAGTTAGTGTTGTAATCTTTATAGAAGTAAACAACAACATGCTTAATTGATGTTACTGTGAATTTATTTGTCACAAAGCGTGAATAAATATGTGAGAAGGAAGATAGAGCTAAAGTTGTTTTCTATCATGCATTTCCTATTAATCAAATAACTATAACCTATTTGTCTAAAAACTAATATGAAATCAGTGGATCGCCATTGTATCAACGAAGTGAAACGTGAGGTGTTGAATAAGATATCAAATCGAAGTGCTATTAAAAATAATGTTCGATATCTTCAATAGATAAATCGTTAAGTCATTGAAATGTTATATTCTCCAATTCGATGGATAAATAATTAGACACTTGTCATTTCAATAAAAAAATGTTTTAATTACAATTCATATGTTTACTTGATTTGGAGAGTAAATTTAACGAAAACGCGATGTTTTCGATTGGCCATAAGTTACAAACTTGGAACTATTGGAAAATTTACAAAAGCAAACTATATAATGGCAAGAAAAATCTGGAGAATTAAGATAAAGTCATATTGTGTAAGCATGTAGGTACATGGTAAAAATGCACTAATTTGATACTCAGAATCAATATATAGTTCACCACTTCCACATTCATTATTCACTCAGACATTTCCATAAAAGCATACGATCGTAGCAAGAAATGGAACAAAAACTTCTTATTACTTACTTACTGTACTAATAAGCCGTCTTTGAACCGCAAAAACTACATCTTCATGCCAAATAATGGCGACTAAGAAAGTCGATAAGACGGTGGCTTTGATATGTTAGAATAATGATGTAGGAGATGAATAAGAGGGCCAGTCTAGCGGATCACATCCGGCGGAATCCCAATTGTCATGCATGCGCATGCGCATGGCTTGGTCACGGTGAGAGTGTGCGCAGATCAATCATATGAAAATTTACATCTTGCACTTGACGCAAACTTGTTTCTATACACTGGACAATCACACAATGTACTATTTTACGTAATGCTTATTTTGGTCTGTGATTTGAAGTTACTTAGATGAAATTTAAAAAGTCCAGCCAAGAGATTGAATAATTTTTTACATGGCTGATAGATAAATAGGATCACTCACCAAATGGATGTCTTTCTACTTTCCACAAAAAATCTGCCTATAAAAACTGCTACTGTCGGATTGTTTGTAGTGCCTTAACAAGATTTTTTTTATGTTTGATCGATATCTAACAAGTCATTGCTTTGTTATTTTTTATACAAGAGACCGATTTCCATTAAGGTTAATTTTCCACCTCCTTACAATAAACAATCAAGTAAAAAGATGTTTTTGGTAGAACGTACTTACATGGAAGATTATTGAGCTCTCCGAGAGACGAATAGGACCAAAAATGATAAAACTTCAACATCCACAATGGGTATGTGTATTTATTGCAGGCTTATTGGCGACGTAAACCGATCGTAAAGGAAAGAACGAGTGATATAAATTAAAAATAATGAGACAAAGAACCTTTTGTAGGGATCGTTAAAAAGAATCTCTTATTGACTTGAGCAAAAAATATATTACCGTAAATACAAATGGAGGCATATATACAAATGCTTTCTCATGAAAAATAAAAAAAATTACGCTATGTCAAATTGTATTACCATACTGCAGATAACTGTTACTATATCATAATTTGCAAGCGCGATTATTGCTTCCAAATTACATGTTACATAGAAGATTAATTTCCAAATTGCGAATGAAGACATAGAGCAAATATAGCAGAACCGAAATAAAGCGTGAGACTATAATGAAGATGATTTGTGCCTAATGATCGCGATTTAGATGCGCGTGCGCAACGTCTCATGATTCACAGCCGCAGGTGAAATGGCGACTGAAACCGCTTGACTCTGCGAAAAACGCCATTTTTATAATACACTTTTTGCGCATTAGCCTTACTGTTGGTTAAAAACAGTATACCTACTTACAATTTGGTAAAAATAACGGCTGTTCCCAAGTTAGAGCTGAAAGCCTCCAAGTTCATTGGTAAATAACAAAAGCTGGGCAATATCTTACATCTGACTCTGATGGTAATAGGTACTCACATTTTATCTACACACAAAATAACCTGACAGAATACCACTAAAGAACATCAAAATATTCGAATCTCTGATTCACGTCAAGGATGGTAGCATTTATTGCAAGTCGGCAATTGACATCTTGAAACATAAAACATAAATTTTAAAAACTGTTGTTTTTCAATAAACTTTACGTATAATTACATAAAGTAGTGTGTAGTGATCATAACAGCTGTTAACAACAGTTATAATGAGTTTACATTCAATTAAAGCGATGAACGCTCGTAAGGGAACTCAAAAGATGTAATTTTAGCAGAATATAATTACTGAATTCTGTTAGCCAGACCGGACGATGTTCTATGGTAAGCCCCCCTAAGGTGGATGCAGGCCTTCCTATACGGATTGGTGGCGTTAACGACTGCCGGGACCATAAAGCACGGAGGAGCTCGAGAAAAAATCTTTTGTTCACTCATCTCATGCATGACCAACCTTTGCAAAATTTAAGGTTATCGCATCGCCCCGCGATTGCAGTTAAACACGGCGATGTGCCAACCCACTACGTCATCAAACTCGTGGATTGACTATCTGGTAAAGGTCGCAGGCAGCCACTAGATGTGGGCAGCGAAGACCGTTCGTCGTGGAGATCCTGAAGATATCTATGTCCAGCAAACAGCAATGAGCGTCATTCGGCTGATAATATCCTAAACAGGTAAAAGCGGAACACTATCTACAAGCAATTTAAAAGTCTCAGAAAAGTTGACTCTAGTCATATCCTTACGAATCTGTATAGTTTAGATTAGTAAACACACCCAGTCCAACTTAATACGAGGGGCAAGCCAAAAGTGTTTAGATACTTTTTACTCAATAATTTGATACTTGCAAGTTATACACCATCGTAAACTAAACTAAATAATCAGTTTATTTTGTGATAAATTTAAACATGACAAATGTTCTAAATCTAAAATCTTTTGACATGCTCCTCGTACAACAAAATTAAAAAGTTACATCCATTGTCAGTTGCATCAAGCAATGTTATCCACGCATGTTGACTGACAAAGTAATTGGCTTTGTAGGAAAACTAGCCGCTCCGAGATGCCGTCTGGAATGCCTACGAAGAAATGAGTTCGTTGACAGTATCACTGACGTTAAAAAAGCGTAATATTTTCTAATGTCTTCAAGTCCTTTTTATGTCATATTTTCTTAGAAACAGACACTGCACTGTACACTGTTTTAAATGGTCCTACAGACAATTTGTTAGAATAGTTCTGACAAGTCAGAAAAGAGCGGGGTGTTGTGTTTTGTAATAAGCTTGTCCTTATGTAAAAGTAAATTACGTCAAAATCCCGTCACGACAGGGGACCGCAAAACAAAACTAGACACTGCTCTAGTAAAGATTCATATTATTGAAATATTACTAACAAAAATCTTACTGTTATCGATAGGTATTAATTAATTTATTACTTAGGTATATAATAATAACGAAATCTTTTGTAATAACAGTTTAATTATATTATGTAACTTCACAAATTAATGTTGTTGTTAAGTTTTGCTTTTTTATATACATTTGTAAGTTTTGCTTTTTGACCGAGCGAACACGCCCCGCAATCGAAGTGTCTCTACTTCAGCTTGGGCAAAAAGTATTTCGTATGTCCTTCCGGCTGTTCGTCAGTTCTCCTCTATTCTCGTGATTTTTTGTGAGCAGGTTCGATAATTATGAACTTTTATGTCGAGCCAGTTATTCGAAATTTACTTATCGAAAAAAAATTACCCATTTCGAAATTTTTTTTTGCTACTTTTTATCGCACAAACGCGAGGTCTAACGGAGCCAATAATAATTAAAATTGTTTATTTGGTACAGTTCATTCAGTTCTTTTTTTTGTTAAATATGACAGAGCCTATCTTAAAAAAGTCACAATTACGATAGTCTAATACTCGGCTATTTATTTTTTTACACCTCTAACTCCAAGAAAGTTATTAACTCTTTAGTAAAGTAGTAGTACGACGAGTGAGAAAACATCTAACAATATTTTCTGTTGAGGTTTCTCCTGCAACTCTAAAATAAGTCTATGGTACATTCCTTTTACGTGCAAGATATTCAAGGGCCAGTTTTTTATTTTTTAATTGAAACCTGCCAGTTACTTTAATTGGTTCCACATCAAGATCCGCCTTTTTCTTGCCAACAACACAAACAGATGAATGAAGGGCGTTATATTAAACATTTAAAATAGAAATAGCAAGTGTGAGAAAAACAAATTACTTTTTAACGTGTACATACCTAAATATAATAAGAATAATATTAATTTTGCACATACAATTTTATTAGTAAGTTTCAACTTTCATTCATCGACATGACTCTGTTATTCATAAGATTGATGCTTATTCAAGTTTTCTAAGCTGGTGATAGTAACTTGTCACCGTCATTGTATCTCGTGACAGCCTATCATTTTTTATCAATGCAGATAGAGCGGACATTTTAATTATTTCAAAAAGCCTTGTGTGACAACTGCCCATTATAAGTTAATCGGAAAAGTTATCGAAAAGCACTTAAGAAAACGGTTAATACCTAATGCAATTATAATTGTATAAAAAAAGAGAAAATATAGCAGTGAGTACTCGGTGAAAGATTAGACAAAAAAAGTCTTTAACACACATTCACAGTGAGGATTAGACAAATAATATTATGTACATTATTAACCACTTTAGTTGTTCCTATACAGAGACTATGCATTTTCTTCCATCAATAATTTCTTCTTCAAGTTTACACAATACAGCATACATTACATTGACACTTCCAGTATTAGTAAACTCAAAACGGCTACTTCCAAGTATGGAAGAATAATTTAAATCTGAATTCTCGTGTTGCATAATAAACCATAGAGAATGTGTAATGGCAAACGGGAGACGTAACATTTGCAAGACATAAATATTACAGTTTACCGCCCAACTACATAATGTTGCAGTTTTGCATCGCGGAACCGCCCAGGCTGCTAAACATAGTTATTCATTATATTCATTATTCATGATGTGTTTACTCTAATGCAATATGTATTTAGCTCTTCGCTCTTCGGTGTGTGTTGATATCGTTACGTCCCAAGCGGAACATGTTAATTTAAGGAATCTTATAGAATTATGCTGTCATAATGTCGAACGCGTAACGCGAGCAAAGCGTCTCTGCTTCAGCTTGAGCAAAAATTATTTCGTATGTCCGGCTATTCTCCTCTACATGTCGCATTTCTCAACCGATTCCCGTGAAATTTTATGAGTAGGTTCGATAATTATTTTTTTTATCGAGCCAAATGAAATGAAATTTTGCGATTTTCATCCATTCGAAAAATGTTCAAAATTAGAAGCGCTATCTAGCTTCGAATGGATATAATAAAAGAATACCTAACGTACCAAACAGCGCAACATACCTAGTACTGCTTTTGAAAAGCAGTGTCAACTCTGTGGCGACATCTATTAGATTAATTTTTGAACAACATACCATTTGAGCCAGGTCTACAGCTCACTGAGCGACAAGTTTGTACAAGTCAACCATGATTTTTAACAATAAGTTTTACGCTTATTTATTCTTATGTTTTTATTGTTGTTTTGCAGCAGATTGCTAAGATTTTTTAAAATTCTTTTTAATTGATTTTTTTTTATATATTTTTTAAGCAATATGTAATATTATTTTTAAGTTTCGAAAAATGAGGGATTAAAATATAGTGCCAATTTTTACAATTATTTATATGTGATACTGTTACACTACATAACATATATCAAAATTGGTAATATGTTAAATTAATTCATAAAAAAACTATATTCCTAACGTGTATGTGACGTGAGTGATTTCAGACACCGTACCCTTGGCACGAACAGCTATCGAAAAAAAAAAAAAAAAAACGCGTAAAAACATTCGTTAGAGTAATTTTGTATGGGGAATTTGTATAGCGCCATCTAGTGCCGAAAAACGAAATGAAATTTTCCATAGATATTTTTCTATCGAGAACTTTTACGCGCGTTTTTTTTCTTTATAGATGTTCGTGCTTAGGGGTACTGATTACCTACCACAAAACTTTAAATACTGACGGACTGTATAAAATAACGAGGAGTATGATTGGGAATGATACAATAAGAACATAACTATCTATTATTTGATCTTACAAAATTATAGGAGTTCTAGACAGCCATTAAAAAGCTCACATAATAATTATATGGGTTTCTCATGACGCTAAGTCTTAAAAACGCCATTACAACAAATAATTGGTGTATTATTCTTTCTTTAAAATATAAATAGATCACGACTTGAAGAATAAAATCTTAATGTATATACGTTTCGTAATTAAAGGTTATAAAAGTGTGTAGTGTGTATAATGGCAAAAGGTAAAAACATACGTGCCGTAAAAGTAATTTATTTAAAAACTATTTAGTTTCTAAATTTAGATTTTTAAAATAACGTTATTTATAAAATTTAATGCAATCCGTGTACCTTCAATACCCTATTGGTGTTGGCATAGGTTACCGATTAATCGATTATTCGATGTAAATCTATAACCTGTCATAAAAGTAACAAGTCTGAGTAGCAAGGCAATGATCCAAGCACAAAGCCTCACGTAGCAGTAAGCTGAGGATTAAAATTACTTTAAGCTGAGCATTATTACTTTAGTAAGCTATTTACTTACAGCACAATTTTAGGATCACGAAATTTTATTAAGCGCGTTAAATAACTCTACTTTGTACTTTAAAATATTTCCGTTACACGATGAGAAAAAGCTCTTTAGTATCGAGAAATGTATTTAGAAGTATACGTGTATCTAATTGTAATATTGCACCACGGTACAACTAGCGGCTCTGTAGAACTGTGAACCTCGGGTTTATGTCATATTTTCAGCATGCCCATTTTAATGATTGGTCAAGCAGTCCGGTTAAAAATCGGATCGGAAAAAATACTAACTATATCTATTTCAGCTTGTTATTTTCAAGCGGGACTGGCAGAAAACCACTATCACAAATGACTCTCAGTATTAGGCACAGGCAACACTGAAAAGACGCCCGTCGCGGACCCGTCGCAGACAGGACAAAAGAAAAGACGTCTGCTGCGCCCATCGCGGATCCGTTACAGACAAGGCGAGAACTCTCGAGTCGCGATCGCGAGTCCTCGCCCTGCCTGCAACGGTACCGTCCGCGACGGGCATCCTTTCTGTGTGGCCTGCGCCTTAGGTCACTAATGAACGTGTATCTAGCCCCATTAAGGGTAGGGTTGGTCACATAACGACATTCTAGTCTACCAAGTTTTTGTTGGATAGATTTCTAAACAAAAATGCGAGGCAATCCATTTGAATCGCCTTCCACTCCTACCTATTTATTTATTTAAATGGCGATTGAGGTTAGTTAATGCGAAAAAAATACTAACAACGCCTAATTTATTCTAATTTAAGCACTAAATGGCCACTTAGAATAATTGTTTCCACTTCCACTTAGTAAAAGTTTATTTCTGTCTTCCTAGAAGCGTATTTTATACTCAGCTTTAACGTTTAACTTCCCTGTAACAATTTATTTATGTAGAGCTTTGAACGTAAAGTTTTATGCAGGATATCTATATAAAGAATTGCCTGCGATCAAAATTATTCATCATTATTTATATATTACCTACCACCAAAGACTTATGTGTATACCCTACCACCTACTAGTTAAATAAAATTCTATCACAAAGGCTGTTTCCTGAACGATGTTCCTGCGCAAAGAAATGTAATGCAACTTAAAAGCTAATTAAGCGCTTATAGCGGAGTCCAAAACTCACTCATTTCTAGATTCCGTTCCGAAGACTTTCTTGAATAAAATAACTACTTCTATTTTGGGTTGAACTGCTGGAAAGAATTTTAATGAGCGTAGCAACCGTGAAATTTTTTTTTAACAAACTTAAACTCCTGTTTTATTCATAAAAAGTTAGAGAAGCCTTAATAGCCTGTTATAAGAAACTTGACAATCACTATTCACAATCGCTCAATAGCGACAGACGCTTTATAAACCTTTGATAAAGTTATAGAAGGGTGCTGCCTATTTTATCCCTATTTTAGTAAATAACATGGCCGACTAATAACAGCTGATTGGAGTGACAGCTTTCACGTTATTTTGCAACATATTGACATTTAATGACAGATAATTGTTTCCTTTTTTTGAGAGATGTGGATATCAGCCAGTGGATTTGCCTGTTTTGTCTATGGATTCATCAGAACGACATTATAATAATAGGGTATTTTACACCATGTAAGAAACAATATAAAAATGCATGTTTATGATAGATTTCATAAAAAGTGAATGAGAAACGTCGATATTTATTCATAAAAATGCAATATACATTTTATAATTCAATTTAAAAAATCGACTTTTTTAATCTATTCTTCAAATGTTCAAAACGCCATTCGCCATATTGGATTCCGACGTGACGTCAGCCCGACAGTAAGCAAACAGGATTTCGTACTCGTCGTACTATGTTATTTTATAATTTTATGTGATTATCACTTTTATGCTTTATTTTACTAAAATCGCATCATGGAAGACGGTTTTGTGGAGAAATGTTAAAACAGCAATGTAAGTACCTATCATATCAAGTTTTTTCCAACATTAAGTAATACACAACACGATAATACCCTGTGTTTGTTTACTATTACAATCCAACATAACCTATTTTTATTTTATTTTGTTATCAGGTCCGGAAGGGAATCTGACGACGCAATAGGCTATGTGCAGCTCAAACGGGTTCAAAACACGTGCGTTGTAGTGTACGGTATGCCTGGAACATAAAGTGCGTTCCAAGCCCTATGTACTGATTGACACATAATGTGAATGAACAGGAAGAGACTGTGAGTAGTGTTAAGTGCTACGATTGTCCCTCGTCAGAAGGTGGCTGCAAGCATGGTGTTACGATGTACACCGCCGAACCGAAGCCCTGTCGTCGTGTACTTCGGTTGAGTTTTAATGGAAGAAATCGAATCTGGCTAAGGTTGGCTCATCGATAAACATTTTGTGTGCAAAAGAAATTTCTAAAAGAAAATCTAAGGAGATGGTTGCAGACAGCAGTGTGCGATGCAAAAGGTTAATTTATGGGGAAACGCATAACCTTGATTAGTATAGTTCCACAACAAGTGATTGATCTACCTTTGCATGAATTTAAAAATCATGTTAAAAAGACGCTCATGGGTAATGGTTATTATAAAGTAGACAATTATCTGAAAGACCAAAATGCATGGAAAAAATGTAACACATAGCTTGCAAATATAAGTACCTACTTTGTTGTTTATAATCTGTTGTATTGTATTTGGTAACTGTTGTAAAGTAATAAAGATATATTTCAATTAGTTAAGTGTTTATTTCTGTTATTCATATAATCAAATTTCCAATTTAAGTTAAAGAGACAGGACATAACCGAGTGACCATAAACTTGACTGATGACAGCCAGATTAACAATAGCAGATCATGATATAATATTTAAGTTTGTAAATATTGTAACTTATTTCTGTTAAAGCTGATAAGTTTCTTGCACCTGTTCTTCTTGTCAGTTATAAAACTCTGGAATGGGTGGAAAATATAGATGATTCAGAAGCGCTTAATTACTAAGTTTATTTGAATAGTTTTTTGTACTTTGACTTTGACTATTCTCCTACCCTACCCTATGTATAGTGCATATGTATTCACATATTTTCCACATGCACATGACATTGAAATGAACATTATTATATCCTTAACATTTTTATGGTGGCCAAGTTGACCCATTCTTCAAATCAACTCGGCTGTGATGGACCAACATCATCTTTATACAGTGAGTGCACCATGGAAATAAAAAAAACTATACTTATTATTTGATATATTTATTTATTATAATATAATAATACCTTTTATATAAACTCAAAGTTGCCTGTGTAAGTATTAATCCTTCAAAACACATGATTGATTTTGAATCAAAAAATGCAAGTGTTAGGTTATGTTCACATCGATTATCCTTTTTGCATATCCAGTAGACACAAAATTCACGAGACCATCAGGTGAACAGGATATTTTTTTGTTTGTTTTTTGGATTTCTTTGGATCTCTTCTTACGTTTCAACCAAGTTTTTCTCATTTTGATGTCACTTGGCACTTGAACCCACTATTTTAGTGGAGATTTTACACTTGTTTTACTGCAATCAGGCACAAGACACCAATGATAAAACATTACAACTCATTATTTTAAAAACTTTCGTTACTTTTGTAAAAAGACATTGTAACCACTCTTGATTGTTTCCTGACGCCTGACGGAGTGACGTCACGGGCCTAAACAGCATGGCGGCTTGCGTTTCTGCGCAATAATTCAAAATCATAAATAAAAAATCATTTTTAAGGTATTTCTTGGTTTTATAAAATTGAAATAAAAATTGTGCTGGTTTATTACGACCTCAGGAATAATATAAACATGTTTTCAAAAAAAGGTGTAATTCCCTATTCCGCTGAGTTTTTTGGCGCCATTTTGTCGAGTTCGGTTTGGTGTCTATTTTAATTATTTTCAAATTGATTCATAGTGGATATTGTGTCTTAAAATTGGTGCAGTTATATGGTACAAGTGTCTACGCAACTGAACAATATGTGGGATAATTGAAAAAGGCGCGATCTTGGTTGTGTGAAGCTGAGACTTTTATTGAAGTGGTGGCTTCCTCGGCAGAACTAACCGAGTAAACTGTCTTGATATACTTGGTGCCAAATGCTCCAAGTAGCATTGGAATGCGATGCACCCGCATTCTAATGAAAAATTAAACAATATCTACCATTGAACTATTTAACACTTGACACTGGCAAAAATTACTTCCAGGAGGAAAGTAGATTGCCATAACAAAAAAAGAAGAAGAAGAATAATTCCGCTACAGTAGCATTTTCTTAATATGTTCATGGAAATGAAAGTTATATGACGTTTAATAAGCCTTATCAGCATTTTAATTTAGGGTTTTTTATGAATAGTTTTAATTTTTATTTGTGCTGTAGTAATAGTTAACTGTTTATCGTTTGATCGTAGAAGTTAAATATAAGAGTTGCAAAGAAAAAAAATCTGGTACATCTTAGCAGTTTAAAGTTGTCCTCCTTGTATAAAAATACTTAAATTACTGTTTTCCGTTATTTTCAATGTCACACTAGTTGAAATAATTCGAAGGCACAAAAACAGAAGTAATTTTACATTAGTCAGTGTACTATGCTATTATGTATGTATTCTATGCCAGTGTTAAGTTTTTGCGTGGAACGAGTAACTTTGTGCGCGTTACGCGTGTTTTAATGACATTTTAATGGCAAAGCTTTTTAAGTTACGGTAATACAAAACAGTTAAAGGTAAACGCTATAGTTACATTGAATAAGTTTAATGTTTAAGTACTACCTATGAAAACGACATAATAAAACTTTATACTCACCTAAAATATTTTACTTTTTATGTATAGTATTTAGGTATTATATAGGATTAAAGTATATAGGTAACTCTAAAATTGGTATTATGTAGGTAGTACTTTTTTATTTAAATGTAGAATAAAATGAAAAACAAAAACAAATGACTAATGACATTAGTCTAATTTGAGTCTTAAATCTCTCATGGACAAAGAACAAAGAAAATATGAAAAAAGTCTAATGTTGTCCCTAATAAGTTTATGTTTTTTTAATGCTCCTACTCCTAAGGTAAGGATTTTTTATTGCCCCTATTAGTAAGTCGTAGCTTATAAATCACACGTGATTAAAGCTTGTGGGTCATTATAATGCTGTTTGTCATTGGTTTCATTCACGTGGTAGCAGCGCAGGCCGCGTTCTTCATTTCTCACGTGTTTTCTCTTCATTGTTTTAGATGCGTATGTTTCCCTAGTGACCCCGCTGGCCCACTTGAGTGTGGTCTACCCAGTGATCACTCCAGTTGCCTCATTTGTGACCAATTTCAACATAAATAGGCGGATTTTTCTTAAAGCATTACTTAAGCTAGGGTCGCTAACGTAATAATAAAAGCTGCCATTATATGCATGTAATTAAAACATAAATTTTATTATTGGCTGATTCGAAAGCAGGAATGCTTGGATTTGGTTTTTTTTGTCTAATGATAAAGAAATGGTGGCCATAAATGCAAATCCATGCATATGCATATTATAGGCTATTCTATAATTATAGAATTACGGTGACATAATAAAAGCTTTTCAGCGTAGATTTGTGCGATCATTAATTATGAAGTGTGGTCTCTGTGTAAGAAGTTATAAGATTATTCGGACCGTCTTTTAACTATTTTGGTATGATTACTCAGGAAGGTCGTAGGAGGATGAGAAACTTGTGCTCCCTTCATCGGATTGGCAATGGATCGGGGATTGATAGCGGTTTGGTTCAATCATTTAAATTCAAAGTACCGACTTGATCTGTGTGTAAGCCACATTTTGTGTACCCCTCTACACTAACAATGTATCTAGGAATAATCCTTTGGATAGAATGTGTTCGTATTATAAAACATCTGTTTAAATTACGTCATTTAATTGTAGTGCCCTTTCTTTTAAGAAATCACTGCTGACAGCTTTACAGTCTAATGATTCAACACTGTCATCAGTTTAAAAAAAATCTTCTTTATTTTCAGGTTTTTTTTGTATTTATTGTATTTTAAACATCTAGGTGTATAATTTTACACACTACATCTATAAATTTTGTGCACAAAATTGTAATTCATTATTGTAAGTAATTTTGTGTTTGACGACCTCCGTGGTCGAGTGGCTTTGTACACCGGTTTTCAAGGTGTTGCCATCTCTGAGGTCCCGGGTTCGACCCCTGGTTGGGTCAATTTAAAAAACAAACTTTTCTATATTGGCTCAGGTCTGGGTGTTTGTGATACCACCGTTGTCTCTGATTTCCATAACACAAGTGCTTTAGGTACTTACTTTGGAATTGGAGCAATGTATGTGATGTTGTCAAATATTTATTTATTTATTTGTCTTTTATTGTGCCGTTCTAAATAAAATACAATAAATTCTGCAAAAGGCATGTTATAATGCATCTTTAGAAAATAGTACCTAAGCAGGTAGTTCAATAACCGTAAATGAGTTTATAATATTAACTCGTTAAAGAAATTGAGACTAACGTATTTTTAGCATTCTGTAAAGTATAACTACATATTTTAACACATTTTTATTAGGTGGTTTCTCGTTTATTTGTTCGTTTGTTTCGTATAAGTATTGTATTTACAAAAAACGTAAACTGATGCTTTTTTATTTGATTTTTTTTAATGTAACTTGACATTTTTAATAACAAATCGAACTCGTAGATAAATTAACGTTATGAGGTTTGTGGGTCATACAAGAAATGTACCTATATCATATCAAATGATCTTTACATACATGTAATCTGTCAGTTAAGGCAGGTGAAGAGTTGAGTAAAAGCACGTCATGGTGATGAGGCACGACCTCTAATCATATCCATCCGCTTATAAGGAAGTCAATAACATAGTGCGTAGGTATCAGACTTATAGTGCTATCTATTAACTAACTTAGAACCTATTATAAAGGCGAAATTGGATTTGCTTGTTTGTTATACTCTCACGTCTTCACTACCAACTTAAGAGCACGTAGTCTGCACGCTAGCGCTGCCATTGGAAAAAAACATTGTCCTTAAATAAAGACTAATTATCTAAAAAATTAGAAAATATTGTTTAAGCTATTATAAGTACCAAAAAGCTTATTCGGAGTGCACTACAGAGAGATAATTCACAATTTGGTCTTTATTTAAGCACTATGTTTTTTTCTAATGGCGGCGCTAGTGGGCAGACTACGCTCTCTTAACATCATTATGAAGTTTTGCATTCTCTTTTTTAAATTTAGATTTTTCGCATTCACAATGCTATTTTTATATTAAGATAAATAATATTAGAAAAAATACTAGAAAAAATCGACTCACCCGTAGCACCTCAGACGGGACTCGAACCCGCACCCTTGGGATTCCGGCCCAATGCACTGACCAATTATGCTACCGAGTCGCTAGTGGGAGCGGCGAAATTTTCTAGTACCTTTTATTTCTTCGCTGCAAGCCAGCGCAATTTCATCAATGTGAAGAAATACCCCCACATTCGAAAGAAACATCTTTCCAGATGTTTTGACAATCGATAAAGATGAAACAGCTATATAACTTTTTTAAATTTTGATTTTTCGCATGTTGCCTACAACCTAGTGACCCACTAGCGACTCGGTAGCATAATTGGTCAGTGCATTGGGCCGGAATACCAAGGGTGCGGGTTCGAGTCCCGTCTGAGGTGCTACGGGTGAGTCGATTTTTGCATACTCGTTGACAGGGGCTACAGAAAATACTTAGGGTATCTTTCATCTAGAAAATACGTATTGTTCCCGAGAGGTAGAAAAATAACTGTCCCGCCGGGCGGCCGCTAGTCATCACACTTCTGCACGGATCCGGATGACATACGGATAGTTATAATGACGTAAGCATCCTTACGAATTATTGAAATTCTCTCAGGTAATAGGATTCCATGTTTGCTGTGTTGTCTCGGGTTAAGAGTCCGATTTCCAGTTAACAATACTCAAAGCTGTCTAATATCTATAATTAATAATTAAAAAACGTATCTTATAATTTTATATCTAACAATCTATATTATGTATCTTGTAATCTAAAAAAGAGCGGGGCCCTCTAACACAGATTTTTACTTAAAAGGGGACCCTAGTCATATATAATGCTAATGCATCTAAAAAGATATCGAATAAATATTTTTTCTTTTCTTTTCTTTCTTTATAATTGGATCTGCCTAATTTCTTCTAACACCATCTGATCTTACTTGACATTCTTGAAAAAAAATATTCTAACACTTACACATATGTTATTAGTGCTCATTTTGAAAACGTCGGTTATAAGCACATTTCTTATTAATTTTCTCTGACTATCAATAACACAGCACGATCTCAACCAGCCACTATTTGTGTGCGGTTGAAACACAATGTTTACGGGAACTATTAGACTGGAGCGGACGGTAATGACATTCGAAGGCGTGACCGGCCGCCTTTACCGTTACCGGGTGAATTCCACCCGGTAATGTTCGCGGCAAAGCATCGGGAATTATTTTTGTCTATTTCTCATGCTCAGTATCTTGGATATACCACGTTTAACTGAGAATAACCTTAGTGCATTTCTCAGCTGCAGCTTAGAGTTGTTTTTATGTTAAAGCTTTGTAAAAGTTATATTATAATACATTTATTATACGCTTTAAGCTACTTGCTTAATTCGTTAGGCTGTATTTATTACAATAAAATTACGTTTTTATATTTATGTCATATTATACTAGTTGCAATAACATGATGTTTTAACGCGCGTTTTATTACAGGAAATATAATATATATAAAACATTCCAGTTTTATAATAAGCACTTGGAATTGTACAGCTATTATTAGAGGTTGTATTGTAGATTGCAGATAAAAATTTATTTTATTATTTGTGGTCTTTAGCTTGGTGTAACTTTAATGGTTTTCTCTTCTATTTTTCCACACGTGTTATGTAATAAAATAAAATATAAAAGATTGTTGCTCTCACTGCTTAAAATGCGAGATACCTTACTTATATGTACAAATACGTTTTGCGTCTAGCTTGTAAGTTTTGATCAGTTTAAACTTTCAAATCGATAGGTGTATGTATTGTTGTTTATATGGGGACAACAAACTCTAAAACACAACATCGGATTCAAATTGTATTCCCCTTAAATGCTGCAATATCGGAGCGGTCGCGGCGCAGGCGCACGTGATAAGAAGTCACGAGCCCTTCCGCCTTCGAAACAGGACGAGGACTGCACTCCGAGTTGATCTACAACTATCTAACTATTGTTCTGATTCTCACCTGGAAATATTCAGAAACCTAGGAATGATCTACATTGGGTTATTTTGCACAACATTTTCCCATAGCATTAGGCCTTTCTGTCACTCTTAAATATCGTTTTTTACTCTAGTGAATGTTGGTTCTGAGTGGCGTAAAGAGATAGAGCTAAAATAAATTGTGGACCCTTACCCAATATGTGTTTAAATCATCTGAGCACACAGCGTGTCGTAACTGCATCTTTCATACTAATAAACAAAGTGATAATCCGATGATACGAATATAACTCTATCATCACTAATATCTAATCACTAATAACAACGTTAAACAAATCGACAGCAAAGGGAGCCCGTAACATTATAGTGCTCTCGATAAAGAGAAACTTAAACCAACATAAAAGCTCTGTGGTCATCGCAATATGAATGAAGGTGAAAGTTCACTTTTGTTGTAATTTACCTAACACTCCTGCAAATGGCCGTTAAATTAAATATCGACCATCACTCTAGCTAGAGATAGAAAGTCGCTCTATTTCTTTGCTTTCTATAGAAGGGAACGTTTTATTTTGTTTCCGGATTGGTCACTGCAATTACAGCCCTCCACTCAAATGGCCAACATTCTATGCGTTTGAACGCTACTATTAAAGCTTAAATACGAACAATAGACGATTAAATCACATGTCGCAAACTTAATAAATCATAGACTTTAATGCATTGTATGGAATGAACAAGCTTACGACACGTAATTTATAGTTTACTGCTTATTTCAAAGCTTTAATATTAAGCGTAGCGTTCAAACGCATAGAATCTTGGCCATTTGAGTAGGGGGGCTGGACACTGATACGAATCGACCGTGGACGGCAATATTGAACACCTGGGACTGGACTCGACTCGACTCGCAGTGATTGTAATCGATACTATCGGTCGGTACAGTTACCGATTGTATATCGTTTATCGTTTTAAAGAAATGGTTCGAAATATAAATGGCAAAAAGAAAAGTTTGCTCGATACAACTTTATCTAAATGTTTACAATAAGTTATTGAAAATGGTGAATATTTGGGCATTTCTACGGAAAGAGCCGATTGATCTACTGGAGCAAAAAAAGTACCTTTAAAATCTAATTACCTACTTGAAAAAAATCTAACGTCTTTATAGGACTCTTGACCTGATGGAGAGCATATCTAAAAGCCCGTCAGGTTTTATAAAGTGACAAAACAAAATCCTAAAGTTTAAAAACGGGCAAAATTTGGCTTAAGATGGCGTGTGGTGATAAAAGGGATTCTGACGAAATTTAACACATCCAAATCTGTTCAGGCATTTAGAAGTTATTCAATTTATATTTCATAAAAACATACATAAACCCTGAACAGAATACACTCTTCTTTTATGGAACATTCATCAAACTCAAAACCAAATAATATAAGTATTTTTCATAATTCAGTATTCGTTAACAAATCCATCGAAAAGTCTTAATTAATTAAATTCTTCTACGACTGTATCGTTACAATGAAGTCGTTTTATATTTAATCTGTCGATCAGTACAATGACGAGACTGTCTGTTTTAGCTATAAGAGATACCTTGACTATGTAGGTTTAAGTTGAAAGCCAAACAGATACAATCTCACTGCCTGCTTCCGACGGAGGTAACCGTTCCTGCTTATCTTCAAGAATCAGTACTTTTTTATTCAATGACAATGGACGAACGCTAAGTTGTTATGACTGGTGTCATGGCGGTGAAGCAGCGTATTATGTTTTTCAAAATTAATTAATGGTTGTGTAATGTTTAATATCATCAAGTATTTTTTCTTAATGAATATTCTTCTATGTACTCTCAAGTTTTCGAGATAACTACATAAACATAAAATTTTCGCTTTCAATATTCATGTAGTTAACTAACTGGAAGAGACTCTACATTTTATACGCTCAATCAGTTTGTTTCCATTGTGTTTAGAAGGCATTTATCATCATTTTTTGACTTTTCTCAATCACGTAGTTTGGTATACATGGCTGAAGTTAAACTAAATTATTATGAACATAATCAAGTGGCCAGTAGAGCTGAGTATCAAAGACAGTCAATAAATACTTCTTTGGTCAAAAAATATCAAGTTTATATGGAAATAACCCATGGTGTGACACTCAACAACGTATTTATGCGCTTGATTTTTTTACTAAAATTCCAAGTCAACCATTGATTCGTTGCTTAAAACAAAATGGAGACCCCACTAAACTAACTAAAGTGCAAATAGCAAAACAAGAGGCGTTGCCCAACGTGTCGACCATTCGCGCTTTCCTATTAATATGCATTAGAAAAGTCCTAACTAAAGCCGATGTCGTGTACATATTCAGTGGATAGCGGTCTTCGCGGCCTCAGTTTGTGTCTTACACCTACGTTGCTTAAGGACCAAAAATCAATATCCTTAAGGATATAAAATTTAATTAAATTCTTATTAGTGTCAATAGATTACGCGCATACGTGCAGTACGATGAAAGACAATAAAATTATAATAATACGTAACTTACAATTTGTCACTAATTACAAATTACGACTCTACAAAAGAGAGTGTACTAAATATCTATCTATCTACAATCACTTAATATGAATTATTCAAACACGTCCATAGCTGCAACGCTGTCAGATAAAACCTCAGAAGATTTATAAATATAAATAATAGTTGTGAATGTATTATAATTCGTTTAAAGCGTGAAACGTACTGGCGCAGAGGCTGATTCACACTTATTATACGTCAAGGTTCTCAAAACCTAATAAATCCCTAGTGGGGGCTTTTGATGGTATAAAGCTCACAGTAAGCCGCTGTCTATTTGCCGGCCGGTGACGTCAGCACACTTTTTTTGTATTGATATTACTTTTAAAGAAGCTTATTTACCCGTAACAAATTAATTTTATTTATTAAGAATTCATGTTGTTGTTTCACTTTTTTTAGATAAAAATACTTTTTACGCAGTTGCAAAGTTATATTTTTTCAGTTTTGGAAAATTTTATGCGGATCGTATTGGCCATATCGATTTGAAAGTTTGAGAAACTTTTCACGCGGTGTAAATCAAGCCGTGTCTGCCCGTTCTTAGGTCTGCATTAAATTATGCAAGGTGTAGTTCAATGCCGATGCGCCGGCGGCGTCGCGAGAACCAAACACAGTATGTATTACTATTTCCTGGCGTTGCGTTTGCTTGTTTGTTCCTTTGTGTTGTACCTTGTAACTTTGTCCTGACCCTTGAGTTAGTTGCAGGGTGGTTAATGTGTTTTGAATGTAGTTTTAAATATCTTAAACCGCAGTCAAGAACTAAGAAAGTATACAGAATTTACTACCATATTGAAATTAAGATGCCTTGTACGAATTATGACTTTGCACGTAGCGTAAAAAAAAATAAAAAATAAAATAACATTGGGTAATAATATTATATTTGAATAGTTAAATTTTATGAAATATAAAAGCAATGCAAATTGATCTCTTAACAATACACGCACGTGCTAAATGGTCGTTTTGTGCTCGATGATGATGTTCCGTTTTGTTTAAAAATTATAGATTAATCTTTTACAAAGACCCGTCCTTTTTAACACGTTTTTATTAGGTTAGGTTTTGTTTCTTTGTTTGGTTGTTTGTCCACAAATTTAGCAAACGATCATACACTATATTTTCCCGGTGAGCTAGAGACTTGAAACTTTGAACATATGTCAGAATTGGATGGCAATGCAATATTATGGTGTCATTGAGCTGATCTAATGATGGAGTCGAAAGAAGGCCACAGGGACACTGTAATAAAACCATACAACCCCATCGAGTTTGGGCTCGTTAGTATCATCTTAACAGGTACTCTGACTGGAGACGAAGGTCCAGAGTCTGATTATGAAGCCGGAAGAAAGCCACAGAAACTCAGTATTGAAACCATGAAATCCCATCGAGTTAGGGCTCGTTTGATTCGTCTGGACTCTGTTGAGAAGTAGTTTCCAGGCTCTGATGATGAAGCCGGAAGAAAGCCACAGGAAGTCAATGATAAAACCATGCTACCCCATCGAGTTTGGGCTCGTATGAATCGTCTTGACGAATACTCTGTTGGGGAATAGTGTCCAGGGTTTGATGATGGAGCCGAAAGAAAGCCACTCGAACTCTGTAATAAAACCATGCAACCCCATCGAGTTTGGGATCGTTTGATTCGTCTTAACAAGTACCTACCTAGGAGATGGTGTATTTTTAGGGTTATAAAATCTTTACGGGAGAAATTACTGTAAACTTTTTAGTCTGTTTTAAAAACTTTTTTTATTTAATATTAAGTATTTAATTTACAGTCGATACTATCTAATTTTTACCTAGCCATTTATCTTTATCTAGTTTATTTATTTATTTATCTCGCGACGACCTCTGTAGTCGAGTGGCTTTGTACACCGGTTTTTTAAGGTGTCGCCATTTCTGAGGTCCCGGGTTCGATCCCCGGTTGGGTCAATTTAGAAAACGATCTTTTCTATATTGGCTCAGGTCTGGGTGTTTGTGATACCACCGTTGTCTCTGATTTTCCATAACACAAGTGCTTTAGCTACTTACTTTGGAATCGGAGCAATGTATGTGACGATGTCAAATATTTATTTATTTATTTTATTTATCTACTCATGTTTTGGCGTAGGTACAATATGGTGGACGGCGGCGTAATAAATTGTAATCTTTCTTTAACGGAACCGGAGCGCACGTGCTTGCCACATTCGCTCTTCTGCCCTGTCACGTCCCGCCTTTATATGAATGGTGGAATTATTTTATTTTAGAAACAAATTACTGCTGTGATATCAAAATATTGTGAGTAACTTGTATATTCTTGTAATGTGATATTAAAAAGACGGTTACTTGGCTTTTATTTTAGGCAAATGATACACTGAAATAAGTTAAATAATAATGTTTTTTTATATTCCTATATCTTAGATGTTGAAGAAAAAATTTGTTTGTTAGGAATTATTCCTACTACATCATCAATAAAAAAACAACGTTTTTGAAAAATACAAAATATACGTTCAGAATTCTTTTCTTTTGGTATTCAGGTTGAAGAGTATGACTTTACCAGCAATAGAAATAAGACCTTGCAATTCGTTTTAACAACAAAGAAATCGTTAAATAATTCTTGTATACATATCGTAGGCAGCCTCACTATTATCTTTTATTAGGATCTCGCCGTTATTCAAACAATCTCTCATTACATTAGTCTAATCATGCTTTTGTTTGTTCATTTACGGTATAAACAAAGTATGAATATTCGTCGCGACTTTAAAAAATGACCATGTCACGTGTGTCTATTTAAAGAACTGTGATACATTCCAAAACTCTATTTTGGTATTTTAACCTATGATATATACAACGTGTTACAAAAGTACCCATAATGCCGAATATGGTAGATAGAAACCACCAAACTGAACCACTTTTACTATGGGACCAACTCTGAAATCGCGAAAAAAAAATCAGCTGTTTCATACATTTTGATATTTACGTAATTAATTATTTTTCGCGATTTTAAAGTTGGTCCCATAGTAAAATTGTTCAGTTTGATGGTCCCTATCTACCATATTCGGCATTAGGGGTAATTTTTTAACACGTTGTATACTAAATGTTATAGACGTTGTCTAGAATGCTAATTAAACAATCATCTCATAAGTTGATACATTTTGCTCGCACGAATACACGATGATGACAAATAATCTAATATAAACTATATATATCTAGCCACAAAAAGTATTTTGGGTCTTTATTAATTTCGTTCATATTTCGTACGCGCAAAATTGTATATTAATAAGGTACTCTTATTATTATGTTCTTATTTCTGACACGCTCAAATGGTTCTATACCTAAATCATAAAAATTAAATTCATGTTAGATCTAGCAGTACCTAGTCAAGTTTAGAATGTACATTGTAGTAAGAGTTCCTAATCCACAGGTTCCTAAACTTTTGATGCAATAAAAGTTTGAAGAAATCCTCCCTCCAAACTTTAATAGACAATAACAAATTAAAGAGATGAAAATCTAGAGCTAGAGCAATTCTCACTGTTCTTTTCTTCGGTGTCTAAAATTTTATGAATTTTTAATGATTATAAAATTTAATTTTTAATTAATTTTAATTTAATTTAACGATATTTGTATTTAATTTGACCCTCAGATTTTATTTTAGGAACTTTATGAATCACAGCCCTAATCCCAGCGATTGGCCAGCGGCAATAAGGAAGTGTGCGCGGGCGCTGCGGCTTGCGGTGCCCGCCCGCGACACATCTGCAAGCTTACATTGCACTGCTATTCCAATTCACGAATCCATTGCTAGCGAATTACAGTTTCAATCAAACAAATTGCAATTTGATTTTATGAAACAACGTACAAGATATTTGCGTTGGTCGAAACAAAAATATTGTAGATTCCACGTGGAAGAGACGATTCTTATCTTAACTGAACAAATTCAATCTTCTTTATAAATCTTGCCATTCATTTATTAGTGATTCAGAGAATAACGGTTGTAATTTAATAAAGGCGACCCATTCAAGCGAAATAAAAAAAAATTGAAGTAAATTGGAAAAAAGTACCATTAATCTCGATAGATCACAGCGCTCTATAAATTCAGCGACGCGTAACTGACAACTCGAAGAAAAACCAATATAAATAATAGGATATTAAGAGACCGTTCGCAGGGCGTTGGAGTAAAAAAATCGTCGGCCCAGTGAACGGTATCGCCGCGTCTGCGCAGACGCAATATTATATTTTTTCGTGGCAGTGAAAGTTTGGTCGGGTTCCCGCGGCAGTGAACTTAATGTACAGAAACACGCGAGTGGCACGCGACATTAGTAGGACAATACCGTCTGCGTGCGCCTACTAAATAAGGTAACACTTGCAGTTTTGACCACATTACAATCTTAATTATTCATCTAGACTAGAATAATACCGCTAGAATCTAGAAAGCAGTCTAAAAGAATTTATAAAATGCTTAATTGCTGATATTAAATTAACATGCTATTTAAGTGCACATTAAATAATTATGTGCATTCTTATCTTAGTGCCTTCGAAAGCTTAGTGCGCTTGGTGCTGGTGGCACACTAAACTCTTGAAATTAAGTAGCTATGCCGTTTTAAATGTAAACTATACCGTTTTGAATGTAAACTTAATTGAGAATTATATTATAAAGCTTTACCTACGTTAATAATTTAATTGATGAATTTAGGTCTTAGAAAGAAAATTAATGGTGAGTATCTGTTAATTTTCTCACATTTAGAGACATGCAGTCATAATAAATGTTTACTAACAGATAATTTCGATTTAATAGCCATACTATTTTCGCATCGCGTCGTGAAAATGTGTTCATGTCACGAACCCAGCAGGCCTATTACATAAAAACAATCGCAAAAGCGGACGATATTCGTCCCACTCACAAACGAGGTTGAATATAGAGTAAATTGAACGACGAATTACGTTCGATTATTGCGACTATGCGGCCTCCAACTCAAAGACCATATTAACGGGTAATGAAATAATTATGGTTTTCCTGAAATCTTCCGTCACTCGGTCGCGTGAAGCATACGTATTAGCGTCGATCGCAATAACAAATGGGTAATTACGCCCTATTTACGCTTACCGATGCGCATGCGCGCAGCAAAATCTTTCCTTACAGAGGCTAGAATTTATATACGTTTGTATACTGCGACTATTTACATATAAACCTAATCTTAAATTAAGGTTAAATTCCTTTACTAACGACAGGGTAAGGTAGAAGAATTTGTGTATTCGGTCATTGTGATATGAAACGTGTACTTAATGCATTGTTAAACACAGAATTTCGTAAGATTTGACGTAGTACTTCAATCACAATTATGACTTGTGCGTGTGCAGAACAGGAACAGCGTGCAGGACACCGCCACTAGCGCCACCAGTTCCCTCACCGGAGACACGGATAGGATGAAGTGATATAAAGATGGGTACTGACTGTCAGTGAGGTGGTTGAAGGCGGTGACGTCATCGTTGAGCCGGCCCTGCATGCGGCGCAGCTTGGTGCTCAGGTCGCGCGTGTGCAGGAACAGGAACAGCGTGCAGGACACCGCCACTAGCGCCACCAGTTCGCTCGTTCTGGAATACAACATTTATTATTGTTTAATCTTCATTTGTAGTTATGGCCGCATGGCCGGTTCGTGCTATAGTCACAGATTACTTAAGGTACTATAGAGACGTAAGGTAGGGCTCCTATTTCTAATGACTTTATATTAATTAAAGATAGTATAAATATTAATTTACTTTTATTCACTATATCATTTTATAACAATGCTAATGGATCTCGTAGCGTAGAACCTGGCATTAAGCCGGACTATCAAAGAGAATTTAATCACTACGGCCTATAACAGAGTGCGTCAAAATTACGTCGCAAGCTTTCTTTTTTAATTCTCTTTATATCTCGATGATTTGAAATAATCATCTATTCTAAAAAGCCTTACATACATGCAGAGTAAATATTTACTACCAGCTGATTACAGACTACAAATTAACTATCATTACAGTACTTTGTCTACATACTTTAGCTTACTATAGCTATCGCCCTTGATTTCGTCCGCGTGGACATTCGGAAATCCCTAGGGAACCTTTGACCGGGATAAAAAGTATCCTATGTTATCCAGGCTATAAACTCTGTGTGTGCCAATTGTTAAATAATTTAACCCCGGACATTTGGATACTGGCTTTTCATTAATTTAAGATGGCGACACGTAAATTTTGGGGGGAAATTGTTTTTCCTATACTATAGGATCCCTTTGGCCACGTACGAAACCTTTGGCTATGAGGAAAAAATTATCTAGTACGAAACTGATCAGAATTATTACAAAAGAATAAGTGATAGCCTTGTTTTTTATCGCTTTCGCATACAACAATTATTGTCCATTCACAAAGATTGCAACTATCAGAAACGGCCGTAATTATATCAACATAACGCATAATACCCTCGTCCGGTGTGTTATCTAACGTGGGCTGATCCCCGACCTCCATTGTTCGGCATCAGCGCGGCCCGTTAGCCCGTCCTCGCTCCTGCTGACCCGACACTCTCCAGATCCCGCCGATTGCTCAAACCGCCTCATTTAAGTGCTCTCTAGTGATTCTACAATCCCACAGTTCATCCATTCCGGTCTAATAAATTATTTTAGACTCGTATAGAAAATCAATTTGCGAATTGTACGACATGTCATAGCAAATTGGTAATTTAAAGGAGCTATATGTATAGGCTGTTACGTGCGGGAATTCCAATAATATTTGAAAGTTTAATAATAAGTCCCACTGCAATTGAAATCTGCTAACAACTATGTAGATACGTGTTAAACATGAATCACAATTATTTAATGGAGTTTTGACAGTGAATAAGCTTATGAGCCAGTGCCGGATTAGCCCATAAGCAAATTGAGTAATTGCTTAGGGTATCGCGTCCTGGGGAGCACCATAAACGGCACCGAAAAAATATTCTAAAACCCGCACCCGCTGTTTTGAAAGCTCACGCGTTTAATCTTCGGAAATCCGCAGCGCGCGAACTCCATGCGGCTCTTTGGCTCCCTATGTCCGGCTCTGCCAAGAGTGACCATTGTAATAAATCATTTATTTAAAAATTGATTCAATGTACTTAATACTTCTTAGCTTCTTCTTGCTTAGAATTTAGTGATAAGTCAAATCATCCATAATGTCACTTTATACATGCTTTCGACTGCATGTTATTATGTTGCCTTTAATATTTGATCTTGTTTCCATCTTTTCAGTTGACTTGTCTTTTGATGAAGGCGGGTTATTAAATTTTTTATTGTATGATATTATTATGATTGTGGATTTAAATGCAATGGCATTAACATTCTTCGCTGTACAGACAAGCAATAGGAAACTCTTTTGAAGCGGAAGTAGGAAAAAATTATCATGTCGGTAATTAATAACACGATTGACTGATTTACCACCAAAAACCCATATTCTATCAGTGTTGTATAAAAAGTAGAAAATCTGCACGCATAACATTTCGCAGTGGATCTTGTGCGCAGTAATAAGACTTCATAACGTATATTTTATATTCCACCCTATTCAGAACCACAGGTGCTTCTGTATTAATTACGTGTTATTATTAATAATGAACTGGATTATGTAAGCTTTCGTGAGGCGGGTGAAATTGTACCTTAATAATAATTATGCGAATGGAGCCAGCGAGGCATCGGTAATACAGGAATTGAAGTAGGTACGTGAAGCAATTCATTGGATAATCCTTAAATTATTTTGTTTTTAAATGATTATCCGGCTCATAAAGTTAGTGTTACATTTTATTATTTGATTTTTGTTAAGGGGCTATAAAGCAAATCGCTAATCTTAGGTCTAATTTTAAATGTAAAGTACAAAATTGCTTTATTCAAATAAACTTAGTAATTAAGCGCTTTTGAATCGCCTATATTTTTCTACCACCCGTTCCAGACGTTTTTAACTGACAAGAAGAACAGGCGCAAGAAACATATCAGCTTTAACAGAAATAAGTAACGATATTTACAAACTTAAATAAATCGTTACCAAATACAATACAATACAATACATACTACAGGTTATTAACAACAAAGTAGTTACTGTTAATTATTGTGTTACATAGTTTCCGGTTCGTTTTCGTGTTAAATGTAATTCCCCAAAAATTTAGAGCCCTCATTATCACCGTATAAAGTCAGACATTTGGTTAATACGGTCCGCAAAGTTATCTGTATAAAGTAAACACTATAGTTCAATTTTTATAACTACTTGATTTTTTTTATTGATTATATGGATTTTAGTTGATCAGTGTAAAGACTATTTTAAGCCTTTGAAGGTAACAGGTATAAAGATTTCCTTTCTCGAACGTGTTGCATTAATTATTAAATTTAGATTTTTTGCATTCACAATGCTATTTTTATATTAAGATAAATAATATTAGAAAAAATACTAGAAAAAATCGACTCACCCGTAGCACCTCAGACGGGACTCGAACCCGCACCCTTATTTATCTTAATATAAAAATAGCATTGTGAATGCAAAAAATCTAAATTTAATAATTATATAGCTGTTTCATCTTTATCGATTGTCAAAACATCTGGAAAGATGTTTCTTTCGAATGTTGGGGTATTTCCTCACATTGATGAAATTGCGCTGGCTTGCAGCGAAGAAGTTAAAAAAGTACTAGAAAATTTCGCCGCTCCCACTAGCGACTCGGTAGCATAATTGGTCAGTGCATTGGGCCGGAATCCCAAGGGTGCGGGTTCGAGTCCCGTCTGAGGTGCTACGGGTGAGTCGATTTTTTCTAGTATTTTTTCTAATATTATTTATCTTAGTGTTGCATTAACTTCAAGTTTATAGTAGAGTTAAATTAGAATTTCAGCTGTAAATAACTTATCTCGTATGTTATGTACCTAGTTTTCGCATTTTTCGCCTACTATGAATAACTAGGCAAGCAAATAATTTATAATGAACTTAAAAATAAAATAAAAAAAAATATAATTTATTAAACAAAATAAAGTGGAATTGAAAGTTTCACCTTGGGCAAAAATGCTTTCGTATGTCTGTCCGGTTATCCGGCTTTCCGGCTGTCCGTCTATTCTCCTCTACAGGTGGTAATTCTCAACCGATTCTCGCGAAATTTTATGAACAGTTGTACTACTTATATATTTTTTTTGTCGATTTAGTTTTTCGATTTTTTTCAAAATGGAGAAAATCATATTTCTGCTATTGGAAAATGTCACAGCTATACAGAACCACTAGTTTTATAATAAAAAAATATAAACAGAAAAACGGTACACAGTACCCACTTAACCTGGTACAGGTCAGTAATATTATTTCTAACTTAACAAACATAAACATTGAAAAACATTATAATTCGATATTCATAAACTGCAATGCTGCCAAACCAAAATAATTGTGGGAATACTATTGTTGAATAACAGTGCATAATGACGGACAAACAAACTTAAGGTCTCGCAGACACAATTACAGATGATTTAAATATTACAGTACCGCTGACGTACATGGGATCTACCTTGAGATTACGAATATAAAAAATACATACGAAATAAAATATATATGAATATAAAATATGTTGTTTGCTTGTCTTTCGGTCTAACTAGAAATATTTTTAACCCACGTCCAGCACTTACAAAGTCCCATTCATTGTAAGTCTGGACGTGAAAAGTCTGCCGGGCTTGAAATTAAAACATAAATCGAGCCCAAAGTCGGGCCAAAATGGCAAACCTCAATTCATGATGTCACACAAACATCGATATCTTCTAAATAACTTCGGCGAATAGTACAATACGAAACACCTTACTTCGATTTATCTGTTTTAAGTTGAAGCTCGGTAGACCCGCCGAAGTTCGAAAAGTTAGCCAGTAGGGCCCCAGGTATAAATCACAAATGTAATTTGCAGTTATTATTTGCATCTCACTGAATTAGGTGTAAGTACAAAATGCCTCCTTATTCTAAAACGTCAAATCTTTAATTTAAAAACGAAAACTAAGTTCTAACACTTTTCTTCTCACACTAGTCTCCTCTTCATGTTTTTCTTTATAATGAAATCCTTTCTAACTTTTTACCCATAGGCACAAAAGAGAAAACGTTACCCAACAAAATTGGATTATTTAAAAACAGGTCGTATAAACTAACTCAATAAAAAAGGAAAGTACAGATAATAAAAGTGAACCTTAAGTTCTTTAAGACGTGGTTTGAACAATAAGTATGTCCTTATTGGGCTACACTACCTTCCTTGGTTGACAAAACACCATAAAAGTTTTTTTTATTTGTTTGATAAAACCCAAATAGGAATAGGTTATGGTGCAATAGTTTCATGTACACTTTTGCCCCCTTACTAATAAAGATTATCTATAGTTACACAGTGTTTTATCCTTTTCTCTTTAGTGTCAAACTTAAATAGTTTGACAGAGAGTAACCATTGTGTAACTATACATCTGCTATACAGTCTTTATTAGTAAGGGGGCTAGTGTATACAGTGGATATGGCTAAAAGTTATTTTTACGTCATATCTTAACTTATATTTAATCTCACTATACGAATACTTTAAGTTCAGCCGTTTTCAAGTAATCGGTGGACATACATAAAAAAAAAAACAAAAACAGTCGAACATAGAACCTCCTCCTTTTTTGAAGTCGGTTAAAAATGAACCCTCGGTGCGCGAGTCCGACTCACTCTTAAACGATTTTTTTCTCCTGTCCTCGCAATACGGAACTGGGTGAATTAATTTCGTTGTCATTAGCGTGAAATGCGATTTCGTGGAGAAATCAGGCAGGCTGAGTGCATTGCGGTTTTGGCCGCAATGACTGTGCTTTTTGCCACAGTTTTCGAAGTCACGAAAAGACGTCTTTTGCACCTTGTGCCACCTGCAGACCTGCTACTTTGAACCAAACAAAGATTGGATAAATTTGGATTGGACCTCTTTAAACATCTCTAGTAATTTTGGGTGTACTTAGATCAAATTGAATGCTCTAAAAATTTCAGAAATGAAATGCATCATTTATATCGGTCAATTAGCAAATAGTAAACGAAACAAAATAAGGAACTCCAAACTCCCGTCATAGGATTCGATGAAATAAAACTACTTAAAAGTAATCTTAACATATTAGTAAAGTAAGTACTGTGTCAAGTAGGTTTAACTACTATAAAAAAACAAAGTGAAACGATGCTTGCATATATCTGTACCTTCTGTGAAAACTGATCTAACTCGAGTTATATCGATTTTGAATTTATTTCACTATTCAAGTCATCGAAAAATTAGCTTTTTTTGTGTCTAATCGGTGTATTTTTACGACTTATATCAACAGAGATAAATTTTGTGCATAGTAATATAAGTGCTTGCTTTTCTATGATTTTTTTGAAATAAAATGTGTATATTAATATATCTCTAGTTAAAACAATGTGTACCGAAACTTATTTCTCTTTAAATTAGTGTCTAGAAATATAACTCGTTTTAAAACTTTACACACAATTCAATAACAACTGACTTAAATTGTGCGTAGTGATTTATCTAGAATTATATCGATACACACATATAATTTCACAGTATGCTAGTTGGTGAACATTGATTCAACTCGACTTATAGCATTAAAAATGAAGTAATAATCAAGTTTTATTTTGTGTTTATCGATATAAATTAAGTTGAATCAATAATCACATATAGGTTTGGGATAGGTGTAAAATGATATAATTGATTTATATCAAAAAATATTATCAATAAACGAAGTAAAACGTTTGATTACTTATTGTGTAAAATGATATAACTGCCCAATAAACCCCCCGCGACTTCCCCTTCCCTCGTACCCTTCCCCCGCGCCTGTGTGGATACGACAGTGTGTTGTCTCAGTATTGCGCCGACGTTCATGCGCTGCGGTCATATCAGTAGAGACTCCGCGATACTAAACAAGATGAATTGAAATGTAAGTTGTATCACTTTACACAAAGCATAATACATTGTGCCATTTTATTAATAATGGGCTAAAGTCATTGATGGGATGAAAATCTGCCCTATGTTCCTTAAAATAAG
Organism: Catoptria pinella; assembly: GCA_963556745.1. Classification (NCBI taxonomy): domain Eukaryota; kingdom Metazoa; phylum Arthropoda; class Insecta; order Lepidoptera; family Crambidae; genus Catoptria; species Catoptria pinella. Next base: position 5,093,533 of record OY750771.1, read on the forward strand.
TGTGAGATTGCTTCGATGCATAATAGTGAATTGTATCAATATACACTAACTTTTACACCATTGCACGTTATTTTTTACAAGAAATTAAAAATACATAGTATTTTTTGATTCGGGCGTATTTTTTGTTTATTATTATTCATTATTGCCTGTCTTACTAACACGTGGAAAAAGAGTTGTGTTTTTAACTGCTTTTTGACCCCCGACGCAAAAAGAGAGGTGTTATAAGTTTAACGTGTCTGTGTATCTGTCTGTGGTATCGTAGCTCCCAAACGGATGAACTGATTTTGGTTTAGTTTTTTGTTTGAAAGATAATTTTATCCTGATTGTTCTTAGTCATGTTTCATGAAAATTTGTTCAGCTGCTTGAAGATCATCAGCTCTTTTCTAGTTGATGACGGGATCTGACTAACTTCTTTATGTCCGATCGATTCGGAATTTGGTACAGTATTACTTCAATGACATTGAAAGAACATGGTAAAGTAACCATGACCTGATCAGCCGTTAGTAGATCATCAGCTCTTTTCTAGTTGATGAGGGGATCTGGCTAAGTTCCATATGTCCAGTCAATTCTTAAGTTACTCACCTTACAAAAAAAATGCATAAGAATACTGGCCAATATAGATCCAATGACAAGCTGCAAGCCATTTTTTAAAGAATTCAAAATTTTAACAGTAACATCATTGTACATACTAGAAACATCTAAATTAGTGAGAAACAACCTAAACATGTTTATAAAAAGTGATGATAATTACACTGGAGCAATGACTTTAAGAAAAAGAAATAAATTTGTTTTGCCTAAATCTAGTATGACATTATTTGGTTCAGGACCTTATTCTATGGCAATAAAAATTTACAATAGTCTACCAAATTATATTAGGGAAATCGAGAACTATAATAGTTTTGTAAAATGTCTAAATAATTATTTAATTGATAAATGTTATTATAAACTTAACGAATTTTATAAGCCTATGCAATAAAGTAGCTAATTTAATATTTAAAAAAAGTAATTTCTAGTGTTGTGTTTAATTTTAATAATGTTATGTTTTGTTTGCCGTTAGGTGTTTTACGATATCGAATATTTTAAATAAGCCTGAATTTAATTTTAATTTAAGTAACAATATTGTTATGTCCTTACAGGGCTCATGTGTATGCACCAAAACTAATTTTAAGATCCTTAACCACATGAAATGCAATAAATATATTCTATTCTATTCTATTCTATTCGAAATTTGGTACCGTGTTACTGCAATGATATTAAAAGAACATGGTAAGGTAACCATGACCTGAAGCTTAAGCATCAACTGGAATCAGCAGAATACTCAACTCCTCACCAACATACAGCAGAGGTATAGTGTTTGAGATCACTAGTATGGTCTTTAATGAGTAAATTGCGAATAAAGTATAATAGGTGGTGATGATGTGGCATCATCTAGAATCTGAAGGATACCCAACTCTTCAACAACATACAGCAGAGGTATCGTGTTTGGGATCACTAAAATGGTCTTTAATGAGTAAATTGCGAATAAAGTATAATAGTTGGTGATGATGTGGCATCATCTAGAATCTGAAGGATACCCAACTCTTCAAACAACATACAGCAGAGGTATCGTGTTTGGGCTCATTGGAATGGTCTCGATGATTAGGTTATACTCCTAGATTGGTAATCAGGACTCATCAGCTTTTTAAAATTGAATTCAAAATTTGGTACCGTGTTACTTCAATGATAATGGCCGCCAAAAATTTAGTTTAAAAAGCTTCAAATAAAACTGAAATTAAAAATTTAATAAACCCCCGATACAAAAAAGCTAACTCTTAATAAAATACCCCCATACAAAAAAAGCTTACTCTTAAAAAGTTGAAAATAATGTCATCATATCATCAAGTCTTTAAATAGATCTATGAAAAAATCGTAGACGTCGGGGGACCGCTAAGTTAATGGATTTACATGTAAGCTCGTCACATTAACTTCGCGGTCCACCGACGTCTACGATTTTTCCATAGATTTATTTATAACTTGATAATAATGATGATATTATATTTAACTTTTTAAGAGTTAGCTTTTCTGTGTCGGGAGTTTTTAAAGAATAATTTATTTACTATCATTAAATGTACTATTTTGAGAGTAAATTAATTTATTTTAATTTGCTACTGAATGGAAATGGGACTTATGAATGGTTTTTTTAAGATCGGTTTATTGCTAGTTGTCATTTACAAGTTGGCTAATTTTGAGTCTGAATGACTGCAGTGATGATTGTGTTGTCTTTACATGAAGCACTCCGTAGTCAAGTCAATATTAAGCCAATGGGATCAATTCCCGATCAGCTCAATGGAATAAACATTTATATTCTTTTTCTTTTCTCTGAGTAGGTGTTTAAATACCAGCCTGTTTTCTTTATTATGTTACGTTGAATTTCGATACAACAACAGTTTTAACAAGTCTAAACATCTGTTATGTTTTGTTTAAGTAAACCTTTAAGTTTAATATTGTTTTGTTATTTTTCAAAATTTAAAATACATTGTTCTGCTTATCCAAGTTGATTTAAGCGCTAATGAAGCAAGATTTAGTATTTTATATGATTACCAAAGTTTTAGTAATAAATTACCGAAATATTTTTGGGTTTTAATAACAGCAAACATTACCTCATGATATTATTTAGTATTTTATCATAAGTTATATCACTATTCACATAGTATACGTGCTAGTTATATCGTTTGTGATAAAAGTTATAACAATATCCACATCGATTATTTTCAAAAAAGTTGTGTAAATTGATATAATTTGATTTTTTTAAACGATTCTACAAAACTAAACTCTAATTACTAACATTTAGAGTGTGTTCAACAATGTTTGTTCTACAACTTTAAAAAAAACATACAATTGAAAAGGCAGACACAAAAAAATAAAGTCAGATAACATTTTACACGAAAGCGGATTTTCATGGTGAAAAATGATATAAGTCTTATTACATCAATATACACAAAACAAATAAATGTGATTAGTGATGTAACTAAACAATTTCATGAATACTGAAAAACCTGTAAGACATTTCTCTTTAAATAATACAAGAAAACAAAGTTAGCTTAACCATCTACAGTCTACAAGCACTTATTTTATTTTATCATTCTCAGTTGAAGAGTGAGATTTTTTTTAACTTTAAAGTAAATTTCCCGAAAATCATGTTTTTAGAGTTATACCTCTTTTCACGGAAGGTACAGATATGTCATTCATGGAACACAAATCGACCAGTCTTGTTAAACAGAACGCAACGCTCCTTATCCATCGCATGCTGAAAGTTTGAATGTAAAAGGCAACATTACGTCATCGTCAATGAGAATGAAAATTAACGTTGATTTTAGGGTTCAGTACTTTAAAAGAAAAAATAGAACCCTATGATAAAGGATAACTGTCCGCGGTTATCTGTCCGTCTAATTGTCATTGATTTGAATTGATCCTTTTTCGTGAATGTATCAAGTTGAAAGAGCAATGTCATGAGAACAATTAAAATTTAATACGCTTTACCGCGTTCGTAAGCCTAAATTATTCGCCATTAATGTTTATTGTAATAATATTTCTTATTATAACCCACTGGCTAGAATGTGCCGTCAGTATAATGAGCTCGTTGGTGGCTGTTTGGATGTTGATATAGATATTTTCGACTGTAGCCTGCTGAGATTTAAGAATAGATTAAGAAGTTGTCTCAAGTAATAAGGATTTTACTCTAAATTTTGATTTTAATTTTATTTTAATTTGTATTGCGATTTTATTTTATTTTATTTATAGGTTTTTTTCTTTTTTATATTTTTATTGTGATGAAATGTATTGATATGATTTAATTTTAATTTTATTTTAATGAATTGCTTTTTATTTCTTTTAAATGTACTTAAACGAATTCAAATAGCAATCAATTTCAGATAACACAACATATTCGCTGCTAGTTAATTCCAATAGTATGTACATATTTAAGGGTT